>OX456997.1:4281756-14281756 GCA_949752705.1 Callimorpha dominula
TCATTCGTTGTCTGTGATCTGTACTGTTTGAATTCTGCCGCGATTTGTTGCGTTCAAATTCCGCGGCTGGACTGAGTGAACGGTTCGATGGTGATGCGCGCCCCCCGACCGGCACTTCCGCACGACCCGCAAACTCGCACGCATCGACGGCCGTCGATGCATTTAATGAAATTTAAGAAAATTAAGAATCTATAAACTGCTCTGCTGTGCTATCAAGTACTGTGCCGTGACCAGATTACCGTCGGTGGTGCCGCCAGTCTCTTCGCCAGATCAGAACTGCAGGTGAGTCTAGCTTTGTGGTTTTTAGCGTGACTTAGTCGTGGCAGAACCGAATCAGCAAGTAAATATGAGAATTAATACAGTCCACTTAGCTAAAATAATTATTCGCAAAACTAATAATAAAAATGACACACTTTGATTCTACAAAATCTTTTATTACATACGCATCAATCTCTCAGAAGCAGTATACTTTTTATTAATTAATAATCAAAAATAATGTGTAAACATTGTTTTGAAATTGTTTTGTAAATATGTTAAAGAAACTGTCACATGTACATAAATACAACTTTGGGAGTGTTTAATACTAATAGTGTTTTGTTTACTTTACTATCAAGAAAAAGTATACCTAATTTTGACCCAGTTTGAAGATTATATAACTTAGAATACAACATGAGATACTTATTTTCGAAATATCAAATACTAGCACCCCGCCTCGGCTTCGCACGGGAAGCAGAGACATCTTCAACAATCATCAACATATTTCAATAAATTTAGACAAAATCTTAACAAATTATACACTTAAACCTTCCTCATGAATCACTCTGTCTATGAGTGAAAACCGCATGAAAATCCGTTCAGTAGTTTTTCAGTTTTCAGTCAGACAGACAGACTGACGTAGCGGGGGACTTTGTTTTATAATATGTAGTGATGATGATTAACAAATATTTGCAAATATGTTAACGTTTACATATCAATGCACGTGACTGTACGTGAAACAGTGAGAATTACACAAGTAATTCTCACTACTTCACTTGTTTATGGTTTAATTAATAATATACGTTTTAACTAAAGCAGGTGATTCAGCGATGCAAAGTAATTGTAACAATTGACTTAAAGGATTAATAATATTTTTTAACTACGGATGTACTTTAATAGAAAACAACAGATACTGTTAAGATCTCACAAGAGAGATATTTAGGAACCTATACGATTCTTAACATATATAAGTACATCTTATTTTTACACCACAAACTATCAAAGAGTAAAATTAATAAATATCTTACATAATTTCCGACCTTATCGCACTAAGGCAATCTCCTAACAACATTAAAAAGACACGCAGGGATTACAAAACAGTTTAATACAGTAAGGTCAATGTCCGGGACATTATTTAAAATTATCCTCTTTACCAATTGGTACAGACAATAATAGATCATTACATATTATGGATACACATATATCTACAATACCTACGTGGAGGTTACTTGCCGGGGTTGATGTTGGTGGAATGATATGCGGACTTCTTCATATAGAATATATATTACACGGCCTAGCTCATAGCCTACGGGGAAAAGACTGCAGCGCCAGTCGAATGCTCGCGCCTTCATATACAAATTACTCCTTGTCCCTACATCATTCCCCTTAATGAAAAAAAATATATGTGAAACCAATATTAAAACAAAATGTTACATTATAAAGTTGTACAAACTGTTGGATACTAATTGTCCTTATTATTTCGATGTAGGCAACATTGACATTAGAAAAAAGTCCCTGCCTATATAACAGCGCTACATTGGTTAACGTCCCTTACTTTTAAATTGATTGTTCGTTGATAATTTGATTGTACACTGCGCTTTTCAAGTATTAAATATTTTTGTTAATTTAACTTGAAGAGGTTTCAATCCCAACCAGTATCCCCTACATTTGGTCATTACGAGCCGGATACTGGGATTCACCGCAGGACGAGAATCGCAACCATTAAAACATCTGGAATAACGATCGTCATTTAAGGTCATCGAAAGACGTTGAGGTTAAAGTCCCATTGCTGCACATCATTAATCACGGGAGTCATTAGAAGGCTTCAGGACGTGGAATGGAAAAAGGATTACGTGCGACAGTGTTTAAGTATTTTACAAATTCTTCCTTTATTTAACCCAACACTCTTCTTTAAAGTTGCTCAGTTAACGCATGTACCACTAGGAATGTACCTTAAAGTTAATAAGTGATTAAAATCAAAATAAAAACCCTCTTAGACTAGACTTAATACCTTTTTCAATTAAGTCAATGATATTTGCATTCTATATCAGTTCATTCTATTGTTCAAGTTTACCGTGTGTATGCGACGAGACCGCATCCACCCAAACCGGTTTATTTGTAACCGATCACTGCAGTTATATGCATTAAGTTAGTCTCTGTTAACTTGTTCATTAGTTTATTCATAGAAAGTTATTTAAAACTACATCAATCAGTGTATAAAAGTTATCAAATAACATTTTGAAAGATATTGTAGTATTTCTTTGAATACAGGTAAATATTATAAGTAGTAACTAGGTATTCGAGTATACTTCGATAGTAATATAATTGTGTGATAAATTGCTACAGATGTTAAGGTGTTAGCAACATAGTAGTAGTTATTATATAGTCTTTGTGCGGTCATCTAAGTGTAAGTTTGTGATTTATTGTGAATTGTGTATCATATGCTTGGATTTGACCCTAATTACCCACAATGACAGACCAAAAGGAATTAGTAAGATTGCGTGGTAGCTATAAGGGCCGTGTTACTTCATTTGCCACATATTTGGAAGGCCTGGGTAAAACACTGGATCGCTCTCAGGTAAACGAGTTGCAATTACGGGTAGATAGAATGCATAAGCTATATGAACAGAATGATGAAGTGCAAACAAAGTTAGAGTGCTTGGTCGAAGATATAAATATTCAGTTACGAGAACGATCTGAGTTTGAGTCAAATTATTATAAACTTATAGGTGAAGCGCAAGAGATTATTTCACTTAACTCTCAGACGTCTTCGTGTTCTTCGGAAGTTGAGTCAGTGTCGCGACAATGTGAGCAACGTAATAACATCGTTAAGCTTCCGACTATTCAATTGCCAAAATTTAATAGTAATTACGAGTCCTGGTTAGAGTTTCACGATACTTTTTTGAGTCTTGTACATGAGAATACCGCCATTCTGAACATTAGCAAATACCATTATTTGCGTGCCTCTTTACAAGATAGTGCTGCTGTGGTAATTCAATCCATTGAATTTTCGGCTACGAATTATCAAATTGCATGGCAACTACTATGCGAGAGATATGATAATAAGCGTATTTTAATACAAAACCACGTATCTGCGTTATTTAATATTGTACCTATTAAGAAAGAATCTGCCACAAACATTCGTCGTATTTTGGACGACCTGAATAAAAACTTACGTGCCCTGGAGTCATTAAAAGAACCCACCGAGCATTGGGATACGCTTCTAATTCACCTTGTCGCTAGTAAGTTAGACATTAAAACCTATCGGGAGTGGGAAGAGGTTAAGAGTCGTTCAGATAAGATGAAAAGTATTAATTTAGAATTGTTTACATCGTTTTTACGCGGTCAGGCAGACTTGTTAGAAACACTAGAAGTTTCGCGGGGTAATACAATAAAAAATATTACTACTAATTCTAAAATACGATCCATGATTTCCATTACAGGCACTGAGTCGGCACAGTCGAGCAATCGTTCGGAGACTGGTGTATGTCCAAAATGTGCCGGTGGGCACCCGTTATATAATTGTGCTCAGTTTACTAATCTTTCCGCTGAACAAAGGTTAAAAGTTAGTGCCGGACCTCAAGGTATGTTTTAATTGCTTTCGTAAGGGACATTACGCTAATCAGTGTAAGAAACCTGGGTGTAAAACCTGTAAAAGAAAACATAATTCTTTGATCCATATCGATGGCTTGAAACGGCACTCAACTGCATGCGTTAGAGACCCGGCTACAATTGCACCCACCAGCTCAGGGACGTCACCGACCACAACTGTAGTACTAACAGCGCGGGCTTCGGACGCTCGCAGCAGTCGCAATGTCCTATTATCGACTGCATTAATAAAGGTGTGTGACGTGCATGGGCAAGAACATGTCGCGCGCGCTGTACTTGATAGTGGTAGTACGTCGTGCTTGATGACGGAGCGGTTACGTCACATCTTAAAATTACCTTTTCAACGCGTAAATATGTCAATTATTGGCGTAAACAGCGCGTTATTACATACGGGTAAAATGTGTAAAATCACAATACAATCATTAAGTTCGAAATACGCAAAAGATATTACATGCTTTGTTTTACCTTCCATCACCGATAATTTACCTAGTCATCCGATTAATACTGAGGAATTGAATATTCCCTCTGAAATACCCCTCTCTGATCCAAACTTTCAAACCCCGTCACCTGTTGACATAATAATTTACTAGGATCACAGAGAATTTCTTTAGGTAAAGAAAAGCCCATACTGTTTGAAACTAAATTAGGATGGTTGTTTTCCGGTCCAGTATACGCTGGATGTTTATATTCTTCGGAAATCCAATCAATTCATTGTAATTTTACGCAAGTAGATTCTAGTACACACTCCATTAATGATGCTATCCAAAATCAATTAACGTCCTTTTGGAAACTAGAGGACGTGAGTGTCCCCTCATCACAATATTCTCAGGAAGAGAAAAAATGTGAACAACATTTTATTGAGAATTTTACGCGACTAGAAACTGGACGTTTTTGTGTTAAGCTACCTTTAAAGGAGTCGGAGAATTTGTTAGGTGAAACATTAGAGCGAGCTAAGAAGTGTTTTTATTCTTTAGAACGTAGGTTAAATAACAACATAGAACTAAAAAGAAAATATTGTGAGTTTATGTCTGAATATTTAACACTCGGTCATATGTCAGAAACGAACAGTGTCGGTCATTTTATACCTCATCATGGAGTGCTGAAGGAAAGTAGTACAACTACAAAATTAAGAGCTGTTTTTAACGCTAGTATTCCTTCTACTTCCGGTTACTCTCTCAACAGCATTCAAATGGTAGGTCCGACAATACAGAGTGATTTATTATCTTTATTAATCCGATTCAGACAACATAAAATTGTATTAGCAGCTGACATTACTAAAATGTATAGACAAATAGACGTCCACCCTGATGATAGACACTTACAGCAGATTGTCTGGAGGGATGATTTTTCTAAAGATTTAAAATATTATCAGTTAAACACTGTAACTTACGGCACTGCAAGTGCACCATTTCTAGCCATTAGATGTTTGCATCAGGTTGGTCTCGAATGCAAAGACGCAACGATTGCAGAGATAATTACGCGCGATTTTTACGTTGATGATATACTTTCAGGCGCTGATTCAATAGAAAAAGCTTTTAAAATTCGTAATGGCGTGACCGATGCACTGAACTCCGCTTGTCTGCCACTAACAAAGTGGAAATCAGACGAGGGTGCTTTATTATCAAGCGACGGTGGTACTTCTTCAAGTGTCGATCTGAACTTTGGTGTCAATGAACCATGTAGGACATTAGGGCTTGGCTGGTTACCTGCGAATGACCAGTTATATTATACAATCAAGATTGAGTCACCAAAGGTAGTTACGAAACGTTCAATGCTTTCTTTAATTTCTCAGATTTTTGATCCATTAGGTTTAATCTCACTTTTTGCCCAGTTTAAACGAAATACATATTCCACGCCGTGTGATGTGTGACTACGTCTCTCCTATTGAACTACATGTGTTTTCAGATGCATCGGAAATTGCATATGGGTCATGTGCATATGTAAAGAGTGTGGATGCATCAGGTACTATCTTAACTAGATTACTGACTGCTAAGTGTAGGGTAGCTCCCATTAAGCCAACCACCATTCCACGCCTCGAATTATGCGGTGCTGTATTAGGAGCACGATTGTACGAAAAGATCGTTAAGTCGTTTAGGCTCACCTTTGGACGAGTTATATTCTGGTCAGACTCCACTATTGTTCTGGGTTGGCTAAAGATGCACCCAAACAAATTACAAACGTTTGTACGGCACCGGGTTGGTGAAATATTAGACAAATGCGACAATTGAGAATGGAGACACGTACCTACAGATAAAAATCCAGCCGACTATCTTTCTCGTGGGGTTGATGTAACTTCATTATTACGTCTGGACCAATGGTGGACAGGTCCAATGTATTTAAAAGAAAACGAGGTTAGTTGGCCCATTAACAGAGGTGCGACGTATTGTGAATCTCTTCCTGAGATACGGAACACGGAATCAGTGATTGCTTTAAGCTCAATAGTAACTGAACTCGGTGATCTAGTAGATTTTAGTCGCTTCTCAAATCTTAGAAGACTAACACGGACTATCGCATACGTACTACGATTTATCGATAATTGTAAAAATCACAAGATAAATACATCTCCTTTAAATGTTGATGAATTAAATAATGCATCTAACCTCCTAATTAAAGTATCTCAAATGCAATCATATCCAGAATATGAAATATTAAGTAAAAGCAAGAATTCACCTCGTAAGAGCTGTCTTTCAAAACTAAGCGTTTATTTAGATCCCCATGGTATTATGCGAGTTGCGGGTCGGCTAAATAATTCGAACTTTGATAATGATAAAAAAATTCCTATGATTTTACAGTCCAATCATATATACACAAAATTGTTATTTCAGCAAGAGCACATTAAGTTGCTCCATGCTGGACCTCAATTTTTATTAGCGTCAATAAGAGAGCGTTTTTGGCCATTTGGTGGGCGCAATTTAGCTAGGGCATGTTATCGTAGTTGCGTAAAATGTAATTGGTTACGAGGAAAAATCACCGCTCTTCAAATGGGACATTTACCACAGCAACGCGTTAACCCTATTTACCCTTTCGAGAATGTTGGCGTTGACTACGCGGGTCCGTTACTAGCCGTGAGTCGTCAAGGTCGTGGATGCAGGCACGTTAAAGTTTATATTGCAATTTTTGTCTGTTTTTCGACTAGAGTGATTTAACGAGTAACTGCTTTATGTCATGCTTGCGCAGGTTTATATCTAGACGGGGCAAACCCAAAAATATATTTTCTGACAACGGTACAGCCTTTGTGGGTGCTTCAAATGAGATAGGGCGATTTTTACAAGTATCTCGCGACTCGGTTTCTGAGAGCGCTGCCATTGAAGGTATTAATTTTAATTTTTCCCCGGCCTACGCTCCCCATTTCGGTGGTCTATGGGAAGCTGGGGTCAAATTCACAAAGTTCCATTTACAGAGAGTGTTGGGAAATTGTTATTTAACTTACGAGGAACTAAACACTGTACTTGTTCAAATTGAGGCGGTACTCAATTCCCTTCCTTTAACGCCTTTATCACCGTGTCTTGATGATTTGAAACCCTTAACACCTGGACATTTTTTGATCGGGCGTCCTCTGACAGCTTTACCTACAGATGACCTGAAGGACCTTTCGCCTAACCATCTATCTCGATATCAACGCATCGAACAGATTCGACAACATTTTTGGTCCAGGTGGGCCAAAGAGTATATTTCAGAGTTGCAGCAACGTTTTAAGTGGCATTATCCTAATAATCCCTTGCACACAGGTCAAATGGTTATACTGAAGGAGGACAATTTACCCCCACTCAAGTGAAGGCTTGGACGCATAGTAGCTGTATATCCAGGCCCGGATGGCATTAATAGAGTAGCTGATGTCAGAACTGCTTCAGGAGTTGTTCGCCAAGCGCATAGCAAGATGTGTGTTGCCGGTACATGAGAAGGAAGGTTGAAAGCAACAGCTTCCAACGCCCGGGAATGTTGGATACTAATTGTCCTTATTATTTCGATGTAGGCAACATTGACATTAGAAAAAAGTCACTGCCTGTATAACAGCGTTACATTGGTTAACGTCCCTTACTTTTAAATTGATTGTTCGTTGATAATTTGATTGTACACTGCGCTTTTCAAGTATTAAATATTTTTGTTAATTTAACTTGAAGAGGTTTCAATCCCAACCAGTATCCCCTACACAAACAATTCTAAACATACAAAATGTTTACAATGCGGTTTACAAATTCATGCGGTCCGGCGACGACACAATTCGCTTACTCAGTAAAATATAGTCTTACAGAACTATGAGTTAAATATGAGCAGTCATAATGCAACAGCGTTTGTAACGCTTGTTTAAACTGAATCATTATTACATACATATCATCACACTTTTACTTTATTTTATTTACCAGCAATATTAACTTACAGTTTGCACCTAGAATGTGCTTATATGCTGTGAAGTTACAATTAATACACAATATAATAACAATAGATTGATAACATTACAGTAGTAATAAATTTATAATACGACTTTTTTTTAAAGTACGGTCTGGACTTTCATGGAGTGTGTCTCGATTTTGGAGCCGATATTCGATAAGAAGTTATTTTTGTGACAGTTTTTCTTGATCGCTTGCCAAAGTCCAGAGTATTTCTTTCTAGCATTGGTCCGTTTTAGACCTTTTATTCTTTTGACCTTGCATTACCGGACCAGCTACCAAGTGTCATCAGCTAGCCATGATTTTTTTTTTTAGCGCGGTATCAATATACCTTTTGGAATCTTAGATGGTATTTAGGGCATAGTTTATCTATGTTTCTACCGTGCAAGGGCTCTACCGTTCTGGCGATTGATTAACTGGTGCTCTTGGGGGCTTTAAGGCGTGCAAATGTGGCGTGAAGCAGGTTATGGACGGAGCAGCATTCAGCACCAGGACACGTTTTAATATTTCTCAATGACAATGCTGGTGCTTATTCAGTAGTAGGTACACTTGGATTATATTGAGAATACAGATACCTTCGGGGATACAGACTTGAGTATATGTGTGGCGTAATGGTAATCAGCAACGGTTTTCATAAAGGTGTACCATTTTATTACATTCATTCATTTGTAAGAGAATGCTTTAGTTCACAGATGATGTCTGATCTTACTTGAGCGTTAAAATTACAGAACAGACCCAAAAATTCCGGAACAGTATTTTACTTATAAACTTGTAACTCCTTGCGTAAGTCACAACTGTCGGAACTGTCACTGCCCTAGAAAGCCCAAACGACAGACGCAGTGTGCCGTTAGATGTCACATGGCTATTTATCAAAAGAAATAGGTACTTAAACAGCGGAAAAGGTATCAGAATTACTTATTTATTTGTATTATTACTTGGTGTCGTCATTTTTTTAAGCTTGTTATGGTGTTATTTATGTTTTTGGAAACCGAATTGTATTTAGAAAACAACGATGTGGGAACCCTCCGTACTCGCCATCTGTCTTGAGACGTCAGCAACTGTTTCGTACTTGTCAATACTATAACAGCAACAATGCCTATGACCAAGTGCGGAGGGTGTGGTAAATTCACTTCACCGGCAGATGCCGCTAAGTGCACGAAATGCAATGCATACTATCATCGGGTGTGTGTTGGTCTAGCGGGTAAAGGCACCGTATCATCGTTCTGGCAGTGTCCAGAGTGCAGAAAAAATGTCCGCAGGGACAACAAAACAGAGACGCCTGTTAGAAGCTATCATGCGGATGTTCAAACTGGGGCGCCTCCTTCGGTGTCAGCAGAGTCACCTGTACTGGAGTCCACGTACTCAGAAGAGTCTACGGAAGAAGAGCCGGCTATCAGTGTGACCGCAGAACGAATGGAGCACGGCCAGCAAATGGATGTTCCTTCCCAGCTACGAGTGATCATGGAGGAGTTGCGTAGCTTACGACTTGAGGTCCTAGAGCTAAGGAAAGAACTCAAATCTTCAAGCGACACGTGTAACGGTCGGATGGACACTATCGAGACCAGGCTGCAGGCCCTGGAGGAGCGGCATGCCGACGTACCGGTGGATGCAGCTGCGGTGGGGGGAGTTGTGGAGCAGCTGAAGCGGGAGCTCAATGATAGGGACCAGGAGCTCTTGGCTAACGATCTGGTGATAGCTAATGTGCCAGAATCACAAGCTGAAAACCCACTGCATGTGGTCAAGGTCATCGCCTCCAAGCTGGGTGTCCAAGTGGATGATCGGGACATAGTGTATGCGGAGAGGGTCGGAGGGCGGCACCTCAAGCCGACGAGCCCAAAAAAATCAGCAGAAGTCCGTCCTCGCGCCGTCATGGTACGTCTGGCGCGCCGTGACCTACGTGACGCCATTCTGGACAACGCGCGTGTGCGACGGGGGGCCACAACAGAAGATCTGGGTTTCACTGCGCCAGCTCGTCGTTTCTATGTCAACGAAAGACTAACCAAGGCTAACCAGGACTTATTTCGCAAGACACGTGCGGCCGCTAGTGCCCATGGCTGGCGTTTCGTCTGGACGAAGCGTGGACGAATTTTGGCCCGCAACAAGGCTGGAGACCTGGCCCGTAGAATTGCAACTGAGCAGGATATTCAGGAGATTATTGGACAGTACACAGTTTATAAATAATAATATAGCTATGCAGTTTAGAATTTTAAGCTTTATTTTATTTAAACATCATTACATGGAGCTAGTGCGTCATGTCTGTTATAACAGGGTGCAACCCATAGGAAAGAGCAGGAGTTACAGGGCAACTGTTTACATAATTAATACAAAATTGATGGCAATACACATACTAAGTAAACTTATAATTACACTTACAAAATTACTAACTAAGCATATGTACAAAACAACAATTATTATAAACAAAATCTATTTACATACACCTCACCCGCATTCATCCTTTTACAACTATTACTATAAACATACTGTACAGTATACACATACTATATACACACAAGAATTTAACAAACAGAAAATATACATAAATGACTAAATCTAAGTGCTTAAAGTTCGGTTTGTTGAACGCGGGATCACTGGGAACCAACCATGACGAATTTCGTATTGCCATGTCTGATCACTTCGTGGACATCATGGCGATCAATGAGACCTGGCTGAGGCAGAGTGAAGAAGGGCGTGCGCCTAGTGTCCCCGGTTATAGGTTGAAGCACGTACCGCGATCGACGTCTATACGGGGAGGGCGAGGAGGAGGAGTCGGGTTTTACATTAAAACGGAAATTAGGGCACGAGTGATGCAACATCCAGAACAGGTGGATGTTGAGCAGATGTGGCTGAACCTAAGCATCAATGGGAGAAAGATTTTAGTAGGCACCGCGTATAGACCGCCATGGTTCGACTTATCTAGATTCTTGGACGGTATAACTGACAGCATTACTGCATTATCCCCTTACGACAATGTTATTTTATTAGGGGATTTCAATGTTAATTTATTAAATAAAGATCACTATAATACGGCTACCTTAAATGATTTCATCAATTACACCCAGATGAATCAAGTAGTACAGTCACCAACGCACTTCGTGGGAGGAAGTGGTACTCTAATAGATATTATTTGCACAGATATAAAGGTGCGGAATGTTGTGGTGAATCACATCAGTGAGCTTGGAGGTCACTCATTCATAACTTGTGAGACAGTGATTGGGAAGGAGAAGACTAAACCAAGAACTGTTGTTTATAGACCACTAAAGGATATATTAGTAGAAAACTTCACAACAGACTTGGAATCTGTACCATGGCTGCAGATAAGTAGTTTATATGATGTCAACAGCATAGTTGAACAGTTCATATACGCTACCAATCAGCTATTTGACCTCCATGCTCCCATAAAAACTAAAACTTTTAAAGACCACCCCACTCCATGGATTACAGACAATATAAAGCGGATGTTTAAACTAAGAGATGAGGCAAGAGCAAAATATCGTTCCTTAAAGACACCCACAAGTGAGGAAGATAGAGTTGACGCTGCCCGGAGATATTATATGGACCTCAAAAACTATGCGACGTTCGCTCTGGCCCAAGAAAAACAAGTATACTTCTCCAGGGATATTAATAAAAATCTAAACAATCCTAAAGTATTATGGAGGAACCTAAAAACACAAGTCTTGCCTAATCATAAGGACCGCATGCTCCCGGGCCACTTTGACGACCCAAATAATATAAATAGAGCTTTCCTTAGTGTCCCGGGGTCTTGTAGCGTGTCAATGTCTCAGCTGACATTCTTTGAGTTTAACAGATATAGGACTCCACAAAGTCAGTTTGTGCTCAGGACTGTCAGCCAGGCAGATGTGTTCAAAATTTTGCAGGACCTCGGATCAAATGCAACTGGCACTGATGGCCTAAGTCTGGCAATGCTTAAACTCTCATTGCCATCCACGCTTCAGACTATCACTTCCATGATAAACAGATCAATTGAGACCAATACTTTCCCTGATGCCTGGAAATGTGCCATCGTGCGACCCATCCCAAAGAACAGCAACCCGAATTCTGTCAAGGACCTTCGCCCTATTAGTATACTGCCATGTTTGTCGAAAGTCTTAGAGAAGGTAGTATATAACCAAATGTTGACATATTTGGAGGACAACAATATGCTACCAGATTTACAGTCTGGTTTCAGAAAGGGTCGTGGTACGGCAACTGCCCTAGCGGATGTAATAGGAAATATCCTTGAGGCTCGTGATAGGGGTGAGGGGACGATACTGGCTCTCCTAGATTTCTCCCGGGCGTTTGACGCCATTAACACCACATTATTGCTCTCCAAAATGGCTTACTATGGATTTGCAACGGAAACAATAAAGTGGTTTGGAAGCTACTTAGAAAATAGGTCTCAATTTGTTGAAATCCGGAAGGAAGACGGGACAGTCTTGTCGTCTCCTCCACTACCTGTCTCACGCGGGGTACCTCAGGGTTCAATTTTGGGGCCTCTTCTTTACATCTTGTACAGTGCTGATATTACAGAGTCATTCAAACACTGCAAATATCATATGTATGCAGATGATATTCAACTGTACATATCTTGTAAGGCTGCAGAGGTGTTGACGGCTGTACAAAAAATGAATGCTGACTTGCAGAGAGTTGTCACTTGGTCTGAGCATAACTCCCTGGTTCTGAATCCGGTGAAGTCTAAATATATGGTTCTGGGTAGTAAGAAGGCAATCAGTACCATGCTGTCAGTTGGAACAGATGTAACAATTAAAGGTGAAAAGATAGAAAGAGTAGACACAGCAGTTAACTTAGGGCTGACAATGGACCCAGAACTACACTTTGAGAAGCACATAGTTAATTGTATGAGGAACTGTTTTTATAGACTAAAAACTCTATACGTAATCAGAAAACACTTGAGTGTAGCTCTGCGCAAACAGCTTGTTGACACCCTGGTACTAGCAAAGTTAAACTACTGCGATACAGTTTATGGTCCATGCCTACTAGCGAGAACCAATAGATTGATTCAGCGGACACAAAATGCATGCATAAGGTTCTGTGTGGACATACCACGAAGAAGCCATGTCACCCCTTTTGCAAATCAAAACAACATATTAAAAATGGAAGCTAGAAGGCGTTTACACATGGCTGGTCTATTGTTTGGTGTCATCGCTACACAAAAACCGATGTATCTGTATGAGAAATTGAGTTGGAGGGAACATCAAAACAAAAACCACATACGCTTTGCCACAAAACCATTGTCGATTCCTCAACACAAAACTGCAGCTTTCAGGGGGAGTTTCAAATATGCAGCGACTCACTGTTGGAATGACCTGCCACCACCCATGCGAGGCCTGAAATCAAAACGAAACTTTGTAAAACATTTAAAGTTACATTATCTGGCAACACAGAAATCCACATAGTACTCATAACAGGTACAATAATTAGAATGGAATATAAATACTGACTCCAATATATATAATAGATATTGTGTTTGTGGTGGATATTGTGTGGATAAATAGATATGTATATGTGTATGTGTGTGTATATGTGTATGTATATATGTATACTTGTAACAACTCTTCCAAATTACATTCACAAATATATAAACATATAGTTATTACATAATTTTTGTTATTGATTCTAACCTTAAGGGCCATGGCCTCAGAAACGGTTCAGTGATCTAGGTCTCCAACAGGTACTGGCAGTAATTACATCCTTTCCCCCGCATGTTTGACTAGCACATGTGCATCTGGAGTGAACAATGCTGGCTATTTGCTGAAAACATGACACTCAGTTCAACGATACACACACACTTCTTACTACACTCACGATATACATTACTACATTTTTATGAAACGCGCCAAAAATTCAATAAATAGCATTCAACTGCACTTACATAACTTATGTTTGGGTTTGTTGGTGGGACGCCATTACGTCACCCAAGGTTGTGCTGAAAATCAGCGCTGTGGCACCAATTCCTTTGAGGTTGAGGCTACAGTAATGCTGAGCATATACCTGATTTTGCACATGCGTGACGCACATAGCAACATGTAAATTGAAAAACGACAAACAAAATTTATAAGGTAATGTTTTTTTCCATACTTTTTGACAGTTGTATTACAGAGAATCCACAGACAGATTAGCACAGACTACCAATTTTTATCCGACCATAGATAAGGCTAATTTCGTTTTTTTTTATTTTGTTTTATTTTTGTCATTTCCTTCTTTTCCTAATATACATGTTCTTTGTTTAAATATGCCTTGTGTGCGTCAAATGTTTGTGCAAAATAAAATGATTTTCTTTCTTCTTTCTTTCTTCTTTCCCTCTCCTGTATTCACTATAATTTTTCACTATCGTAAAAATATATGATAGGTACATTTCTGGATGGTATCAGAAAGGATGTATATCAAAGACATTGAGATAAAGGAAAGGGAGAGGAAAAATATTTTCGTATATCGCAGAAAACACCTGGTGCCTGTGAGCTCTGTCTGACTTTTATGGGAGCAAGCCCAAGGACGGTACCTAGTAATAATAGGATAGGTTGCTTCGGTGAGTACCTGAACAGGATTGAACGTGAGGCTACGGCACAATGCCACCACTGCGGATCCGACCGGGACTCCGCCCACCACACGCTGGAGGACTGCCCTGCGTGGGAGTCCGAGCGTCGAGTCCTGGTCGGACAAATCAGACGAAACCTTTAACCGCCAGCATTGATTGCGGGCCGGATTAAGGGCCGATCCCGCTCGAAGAAGGCGACGAAGGGGACGCGATAGAGGCTGCTAGCTCCCCAATCGTCGCCTAAGGGTCGTTTGTGGCCATATCTGGGGAAGATGTGACTGTAGGCGACCCGAGAACGGTGACACCCAGGTGCGGCCGGGGGGTGTCGTCCAAGAAGGGTTTGGTTTTCCGCGTCTTACTGTGTAAAGCGGTGAGAGGCGTGACATCGACCTGCCACGGGGGTGACTCTGGTCACCCCGGGATGTACCTCAGTCATGAGGTACGGCAGGGAGGACTCCAAAAGCCACCGATGCGTTCCTGGAGCTCCTCCTAATGGCCGAGGTAGGCCACCGCGGTGGTTTAGTGGGTAGATCGGTTCGCCGGGAGTTCCACACACGCCCTTCGTATCCCCGACGGAGGGTATGGTGCGAAAAGCGTTCCCCGCGTCAAAAAAAAAAAGAATAGACCGTGTGGCCCTGGGCCAAGTAAACCCTTTACGTGGACCATCTTGTTTCATGCGTACCTTTTTAATGTAAAAGGCACAAGGCTTCGTCCGCCGTACGGTATTTCTCCGGGATTTCCTTCTTAGGTTATAGTCAACCTCATCAAAATAACAGTGATATTAATTAATTATTAGATGAAATTACACGAAAAAAACATTAATCTGCCTGAAAATTATAAACACATTATTTTACTTCATTTTCAACACTTAGCTAAGTAACAGCTATTACTGCACAGTTATTAATAATTGACTAATGGTTAGCCTTCATAAACATTTTCAGATAACAGTATGTTGGTCGCTTGGTTAGTGGGCTCCCTGTTTTTTCTAAATGGACAATGTCTTTCATTAAATCCACCAAATAAAGACGACCACCAGAAATTGTTCGAGTGTGTAATTGGCATTCTTAACAAGTACTTTACTGAGCACTTCGAACTCACTTTCGTTAATATACAAATTTATGAAGATGACCTATTGAAAGCGATTCATTCAACAACTAACTTCACATTGATATCTAGAGTATCCACAAAACAAATGTTCATTCCTAACATCGGATATTTGATATCCTCAGCGAACGCAGCCGATTTCTTGAAATACTTTCATTACCTCATACAGGAGCGAACATGGAACCCAAACGTACGGTTTTTAATTGTCATCAAATCGCTTCAAGTGTTTGAACTACAGCTAATATTTAATGAGCTGCTGATACAACATGTCAATAATGCGCTAATAGTGAAAGGTACGGAAGACGTACACCTCTATACATACAACCCGTACGAAAACTACGCATGTGGCAGGTACTATAACAGAGTCATACATTACGGTCAGTGTTTACGAGCAATTAACAACCTATACCCAAACAAACTAGTCACTGGACTTAGAAATTGTAATTTTACGGCTTCAATTGCACATAGACAACCCTTTAGTATTGACCCTTCAAAGACAGAATACGAGAAAACTTTATTGGGAATTGAAGAATATATTATCACTTTACTGGGTGAAAAAGAACATTTTACAATCACTTTAAACTACAGTTACAACAGTAATTTGTATTCTATGGTAGCACAGAATATGACAGCTATTGGTCCCATGGAAATGTTACAAAGGAACCAATGCGATATTATGTTTGGAGGGCTAATGATGGTGACGTCCCGAGCTGATGCATTTGCTCACCTCACCGGTTACTATGATTACAGCAATGAGTTATTATTTATAGTAAAAAGAGCATGTCTAGTGCCGAGTTGGAAGTACATTTACCTCGAATTTCAACCGGAGGTTTGGACCTTGCTACTGATAGCACTGATAATATACACAGTGATCATTGTAATTCTACTCGACGTAAAAGATAAAAGTGAAGTCGTTTTGCAACTTCTGGAAAATTTGCTATTGCATGGCCGCGACGTTCGCACTCGGCTGTCAGTAAAGTGTGTACTGGTAACATGGGCCATTTGCACGTACTTAATCAATACTTTCTACCAATCTAGTCTCTTTAGTTTAACTACTCATCCAAGAATGGGATATCAGATATCAGATGAGCAAGATATTATTAAATATGATTTCAGACCCTGCGTTAGCCAAATAGTTCGTGAGTATATCGCTACTGAAATAGATGCACAAAGCAAAGAAGTTTACTCTAGGAACGAAGGATGTGTAACTTCAAGCGAATCTTTAAAAACAGTCAGCACAACTAAGAATATGTTTGCACTTGTACCAACCTATTTTTATCTTTACAATGAAGCAAAATACAGTAACGAATGGGGAGAATCTTTAGTTTACCCATTTCAGAAACCCTTCATGAAATATATTTATGGGTATTTTTTCCACAAAGGCTTTCCCATTACTCCAAGTCTAAAACTAAATGCGTTACGAATTAAAGAAAGTGGACTAGGGGATAAAAATGCAAAGGATCATTATTACAAGCAACGATTGAAGAAACAATTTTCAAAAAAAGAGTTTGAGACACACGTTCTGATTCCGTGGTTTGTTTTTATTCCGGGAGTTTTAATAGCTATAATCACGTTTGTTGTGGAAATATTGATTAAATATTCGTCATTAATAGTTTAAGCGCATTACTTTTAGATTAAATTAAATTTATTTACTATGTCCTATATCTTATTACACCTGAAATGTAAATATAAGAGAAATATGATATATCAATTAAAACTAGAGATCACCCGGCGGTTGAATTTCGACCGTTTTGAATGTCTTGTTTTATTTCATTGTACTCCGCTACCAGTACATGAGAGCTTCTTACTCCTTGTAGTACACTTCACACACACACACTCTGTGTGTGTGTGAAGTGTACTACACACACTACTACACTACTACACACAATACTTAGCCAGGGTATAGCAGCAACAGTTGTGGAGTAGGTAAGTAACTCTCACAATACTTCGCCAAGATACAGCAGCAACAGTAGCAGCAGTAAGCAGTAGATGCAGAAAAGTGAAGGTGAGAGAATGACGAATGACAAAGCAATGATTAGTATTATTTAGTAATGAGATAAAATTAATCCTCGCCACGCTGTGTCTGTTGCGCGCCGACCGGTATCACGCATAGTACGAGTATGCATGCACCGCGCGCCGGCGCATGTAAGCTAGGTGCACTTGCACCGATGGGCTTTGTTCACGCAATGGAATGCAGATGTGATTATGGCCGTAGGCCGTATCTGAGTAACATTATTTTGAAAGTCGATATGGATGGCAAGCTGTCTCCAGAGGATGTGGCTAAAATGGGAGTTCCACAGGGTTATATACTTAGACCATTTTGGTTCTTAGTCTACATTAATGACTTACCTCATCTTGTTTAGAACAACCATGAAATGATGTTGTTTGCGGATGATACTGCACTCTTATTTAGAATAAAACGTACGTGTAGAAACTTTCACGACGTAAACGATGCTATTTCGAAAGAGGTTCGCTGGTTTGACGTTAGCAACTTACTTCTTAGGGGAGAAAAGACTAGATATATCCGTTTCACTACTCCAAACGTTAAACAGGTGAAAACCACTGTACTAATTAAGGAAGACGAGTTGGAACTAGTTGATACCACAAAATTCTGAAGCACTTCTCTTGATTCTAAGCTTCAATGGGGCCCTCATATTGATAAATCTTCAAATCAAATCTAAATTCTGATCACGAAACAAGCCAATCAATAACCTTTACACTTGAAATTCATAAGGTCCAGCAAACTCCCGAATTTTCTATTTCTATCCTTTTCCGATGTTTTAAATAATACAAATACAAATGAAGCTTTTAATAAATTCCACGACACAATCAAACTCTTCTATGAACTATGTTTTCCAATAAAAAAGGTTAACTGTAACCAATAAACCAACGAAAAATATTATTTTTTTTAAATTATTTATTTATTATCACAACTAATTACAGTAGTTACAAAGGTTAAACATTATTCATACAGATTATTAGTTATATTTAGGTCTCAAAGAAAGATTGTGAACTCTGTCTCTTAAACTAGGCAAAGCCTGTATCTTAAGAGGCAGTATTCGACCAAGATTTTATCAACTTACTTATTTGTCTTTTATATTATAATACAGTTGCTGTTGGTGGAAGTGTTTCGACTCAATAATTGAAATATGGTGATAATAAATGGTGAGATAATGAAATGGAGTGATACGTATGTGCGTTTGTGTGTTTTTGTATGTGTATGTGCGCGTATGTGTGCGTATGCGTGTGCGTGTGTGTGTGTTATTGTGTTTGTTTGAAGGTTATACTACGTAGGTCAAAAGTGTTTCTGTTTTATCGTAGTCCTGTTTCAGTAGCCAGTGTGTGATAGTGGTTTTCAGTTGGTAGGTATTTACACTTAGTATATTATTTATTTCTTTATGTAACTTTTGATATATATGTTTACTTATCACGTAGAACTGATGTTTTGCAAAAGTGGTTTTGTGTGGTGTGCATGATATAATGGTGGTGCGTTTGTGCTGGGTTGGTAAGGGTAAGAGATTATGGGTTCTAAGAGTAGATTGGAGGACGAATAACTGTCGTACCGTTAAAACCTTGCATTCAGCATATAGTTGTGACGTTGGGTGTCTATAAGGTTTCTTAGTCATGACTTTTAGGACTGCTCTCTGAGACCTCTCTGGTTTCAACATGTTCGTCTTAAATGCACCACCCCAGACAGCTATACAATACCCCAGTATTGACTGGCACAGTGCAAAATAAACCATCTTTAATGTGTCATGGTCAGCCAATTCCCTGAGAGTCCTAAAGATGGCAATGAGTCGGGTGGTTCGAGTAGTTATCGCGTCTATCTGTCTGTCCCATTTAAGCCCGGTATCGATTAGGACACCCAGGTACTTCACACAATCAACTCTTGTAAGTGTAGTACACGAGCACAATGTCTGTGAGGCAGAGCAGGAGTGTGCCTTTATTGTAAAGGTTGGTGGTGGGAGTGTTATTTTTCTCAAAGAGAAAGGGATGTAAGAGGTTTTGGCTAAGTTTAATGTAAGCAGATTTATGTTAAACCACTTAATTATAGACACGGCCAATTCCATTTTTGCCCCAACGTCCCCCCAGGTTCGATCATTCACTACGATAGCTGTATCGTCTGCATACGCATATAAGTTACAGTTAGGTAATTTTATCCTACACAGGTCGTTTGCGTCAAATCCAGCACAGCATCTTCCGTCGAAACACCCGGCCGAAAGCCGTACTGGTTATCGGCAATAAGCTGGTATTTGTACAGATAATTTCTAAGATTCTTGTTTAGAATCTTTTCAAGAATCTTCGAGAGCGTACTTAGTACCGATATTGGCCTATAGTTATTGACACAGTTTCTATCCCCTCCCTTGTATATTGGATAAACAATAGCCTTTTTGAGAGCCTTTGGGAAAACGCCTGTCTGAATACAGCGATTGCATATGTATGTTATCGGCGGTACCAACACATGACGGCAAATCTTAAGCAATGACGGCGGTATACCATCCCAGCCCACCGCACTGTCATTACGAAGTTGAAGTATAATAGATTCCACCTCACTTTCGTCGACCTCAAGTATTGCAAGCGAGTTCGGAGGAGTTTTTTGATTTGAAGATGGAGGTGGTTTGTCATCTTGGTTACCTGAGGGTATGTTGGCAGTAAGGTTCCTACCACATTGCTAAAGAGGCTACATACTTGGTTTACCGAAAAAATAGGGTCGTCACTTATTTTCAACAACTCAACTGGGCTACTACGCAATTGAAGGGTGCTTGTAACCTCCTTTATGACTTTCCATAGTGCTTTTGGATTGTTTTTGGCTTTTTCAATCTCGTTCTTTTCATACTCTCTTTTCAGTGTCTTTATTAATCCGTTGCAGTAGTTACGGTATCGAGCATATGTCACGCGCAAAATTAGGTCTTCAGGCGATTTTTTACATTTTATGTGCATCCTATCGCGATTTTTCATACACTTCAAGATACCTGGTGTTATCCACGGCTTTATGGTCGTTTGTGATCTTGGAACATATCTTTGTTTTGAATGTTTAGCTATGGCTGTGACTATTATTTTTATAAAGGTATTTAGAGCTATATTCGCATCTTCTATATTGTGTATGCCGCTAAAATTTGTATGCTCAATTTCTAACTTGACAGCATCAAAGTCTGTGTAAATAGCAAACTGTTTCTGCTTCTTTGGGTATTTTATATTCGTGAGCATTAACACAATTGGATTATGGTCTGTTATATGCGACTCAAGGATCAAGGATTTGGCTGATTGGTTGGTTTTCAATAAAATATGATCTAAGCAATGGTTGACAAAAGGTATAAAAAATGCTGTGTAAAAAAAGAATTATTTATACCAAGTACCGTTTATGTAAAAACAACAAAAGACAGAACAAGGATACATACACACGCTACGCTAACATACTTCAGAAATGTGTACATCAAGCACAACAAATTAACAGTCAACACTACATTGCCTCATCACAAAACGCCTGCAAAGCCGCTTGGCACTTAATTAAAGATAAAACTAACAAAAAACAACAGAAACCAGAAATTGATACGATAATAATTGATGACACACTATATGAAGATCCCACTGAACTCTGTGACATATTTAACAATTATTACATATCTCTAACCAATACACACCACTAACCAAAACTGCACATCTAGTTTACCTCAACATGCTAAAAGTATTTTCTTGACGCCAGTAGATGAGTTTGAAATACACAAAATAATCTCAAACCTAAAAGATACTAAATCCACGGGTTATGACGACATATACACTAAAGTGTTAAAAAAGTGTGCGTTAAGTTTAATAGTCCCAATTACACACATTATTAACCTATCACTATCAGAAGGAAAATTTCCAGAACGTCTCAAAATGTCAGTGGTTAAGCCCTTGTACAAAAAAGGGGAAAGGACAAATATAAATAATTACAGACCCATAACTAAGCTAAGATTTTTGAAAAGGTTATATACTCTAAAATAGAAACAGTCGTAACATCGTGTGGCATACTTGATAATCAACGATACGGATTTAGGAAATCAAGCTCAACTTCCCTTGCGTGCTTCTCATTAGTCAAACAAATTACACAAAACTTTGATGCTAAACCTAAAATTACTTGTGTGTTTCTAGACATGACAAAAGCATTCGATTTTGTTTGTCACAAAACACTACTTTCAAAACTACACAATTATGGTATACGAGAAATCGCTAACGACTGGGTTAAAAGCTACTTAGGGAAACGATTGCAGTGTGTTGAAATATCAAAAATCGAACAACACCAACAAAAAACATTTAGATCTGAGTATCGTCAAAACGGCTACGGCGTTTCTTAGGGAAGTCTTCTCTTTCCTCTTCTATTCTAGCTCTATATAAACGACCTTCCGGAAGCGGTAAATCATGAGTGCATACTTTTCGCCGATGACACAACCTTAATTGTCAAAAGCAAGAACAATAATAGCCTGGAAGTCAAAATTAAGGAAACAATAAATAATGCTAGTACATGGTTAGAACAAAACAACCTAAAAATAAATACAACGAAAACAAACATCATGCAATTTCAAACCTATAAAACTAATTTAACAGATCTTAAAATAACTTATGGAAACAATATAATCAATAACTGCAACGAGTGTGTATTCTTGGGCATCACGGTGGACAAATTTTGCAACTGGAAGCCACATATTGATAAGATCCTCACTAGAATCGATCGTTTTGTTTTTGTACTAAGAAGAATCAGACAAATTGTCAATATACAAACAGCAATTATCACTTATCATGCATATGTATCATCGATACTTCGCTATGGAATTATCATGTGGGGCAATTCAGTGGATGCGGATAAGGCTTTCATAGCCCAAAAAAAAATGTATTCGTGTAATGTGTGGGGTTGATAGCTTAACCAGTTGCAAGCCACTCTTTAAACGACACAAAATCTTACCCTTACCATGTTTATACATCCTAGAAATATGCGTCTTTGTAAAAAAAGCATTCTCATTTATTGAAAAAATTGGGGGATATGCCAAACAGCCGAACAAGGCATAAAAATAGACTGCAAGTCCCAAAGGTAACCCTGTGGTGTGCAAAAAAAACTCAGACTGTATGTGCATAACACTATTTAATCATCTGCCAGATTGTTTAAAGGAACTAGAAGGATCATTGTTCCGTAAGAAATTGTATGAAATCTTAAGTGAAAAAAAATACTATTATTTTTTTTTTTTTCGTCTGGAAACCCCCACGGGTCATCACCTCACCGGAGCTAACGGTGATGTGGTATGTCGGAATCGAACCGACTAAAATCACACGGTGTTCAGTCACAAGTGGGTCTATTGCAAGGGACCCGGAATACCCTAAGAAGGAAGCCTCCGGGAACCCCTGCAGACCTTGGCCGCCTCTTACAAAGGGTGGCCACACCGTGGTGTACGGGGGACCTTGCCCCCCTCCGATTTAGAGAAGAGCGCTCGGAACACGTCGCGCCGCCGTCTCAGGCCTGCTTCTGCCAGGGTAACGGATAGCCCCATCCGTCACCCCCAGGCCAGCGCTCATGGAGGCTGGAGGTCGTTCTGCGCTCTCCGGTGCCTGGTGCGTCTACTGCGGGACGGGAGAGTACTCGTTCTCTCCCGTACCCTTTCCGCCGCCTCGTTAGCCATCATCACGTCCTCGCAAAATGAGGCAGCAGAATTCCACGCACTCTCGCTTCGGACCATGGACATAACCATGGTCTCAAGTGAAAGGCTTCCCGCGCCAATAGCCGTCGTGAGGTTGAGGCGCTGCTGCGCCCACGCTTGGCACTCCCCTAAGGTGTGGAGTGCAGTGTCCTCGCGACAGCCTCCGCAGTGGCGGCACGCAGACGTTGGAAGATAAAATAATCTATGAAATCTAATTTTAATGCATTTGAATATGAAATTATCTAAAATTCTGATTTATTCAACAGTCTAATTGATTACTGACATTCACTTAATATTTAATATAATTTTGTTGACATCTTAATAGAATTAATTAATCCTGTGACATTTTTATATTCATGTAGGGTCATCATAAATCTATGTACTGTATAACTGTTTAGATATATTTCCACGCCATACATGGCAGAATATGTAGCACTTACTATTAATGTAAAACCTATTAATACCATACTCTTAAGAAAATAAAGACTGATTTGATTTGATTTGATTTAAATTATCGAATAGACTCAACTCCGCAGCATACGCAGTTAGAAAAATTTGTGAACTGACTGATATTGACACAGCCCGATTAATCTTTTTTAATTATTTCGATAGTAAAATGTCTTATGGTGGGTTTACACGCTGGCGTTCAAACCGACATTCAACGAGCACATGCACGGGCACACGCATGTGAACAGGCTGTTTGTGCATGCATGCGTGAATGTGCACGCGCTTGGCGCCGATCGGGACGACTGTCGGTTTTTTGACACACTTCAAATAGTGAATGTGCTTGTGTGCCTGTTTACACACACACACACACACACGCGCTCGGCCGCGTTAGTATAGTTTTCATCTTCGTGGCATACAGACGACGTAACGATCGAAATTAATTTATGACGACACCAAATATATCGGAATGGTCTGAACCTTTATCATGCACGAATCGAAAGCAAAAGAAGACTTCAGAAAGATGTTTCTGAACTATTATTTTAGTAAAAATTAATGTTGTTTATCAGGGCCAAAAAAATATGAAACAAAATAGTGCCAATTCTTAGGATTAAAGTTAGTATTGATTGATTGATTGACGATTAGAGAATTGCAACTAATCGCATATCAATGATGTGCAGTAAATAAAATAGATTTGTGTATGCCTTAAAACAGTTAATGAAGAAGCCGCCCCCAATGCTTATCATGGTTCATGTTTATTAGAAATAATAAAAAATTATATTCAAAAGTTAGCGAAGATAGTAAATTCATTAAAAGAGATCCCACTAAAATAAGAAACGAATTATGTAAAAGCACTCTTCGAAGTAAAAATAGTTATAACGCATGTCAAATAAAAAAATCAAATTTAAAGATTTGGCTACTTGAAAAGGGTTTTTACACGATAAATGATTTTTTAGTTGTAAAACCTAATAGTTTTAAGTAAAATTTCGCATGCATAATTATGTCGGGCTGTTTTTTTTTTGTCAATAAAAATAGATCAAGCCCAAAGCAGTAGCTCCCACGAGATCTACGTCTACATCGTCTTCCATGTTTCCACTGACTACCATGTCCACAGCACACTAATAGGTACCCTACGGATCATGCCTGCAAGTGTGTGAAACAGGGCTGCCAGATTGTAAAATTGGATACAAAATTGGTATAATATCGGTTATCTTTTGTATCCTGTTTGTATAGTAGATTGCATTGTATAATTGGATACAATGCTGATGTTATAGCCAAAAAAGTACGTACATACACATAGAGATACTTAAAACAAATCATGTCTGTGATAAACTGTTAAATCCTTATCCTTATATCCTTAAAGTTAAAACACCTTTTACTAAAATCCCCAAAGATTCTATAGTTGTACAACACTGATTTTGTATAATAGTACATGATTTTGTATAATTTCCGAGTCTTAGCGGTATAAAATAAGTTGTCCTTACTGGCAGCCCTGGTGTGAAAAGCTTGCTTGGCACACTGCGTGGCAGGCTGCGCGCCGAGCTGCGTACCGTGCTGCTTGCCAGGCTGCGTGTAAACGCACCATTATGGTATTCTACTGTGGGAGAATGACGCCGATATTCAATCTATCCTCGTGCTGCAGAAGAGGGCTAACTGTATATATATATATATATATATATATATATATATATATATATATATATATATATATATATATATATATATATATATATATATATATATATATATAAACAAACCTGATTTACCTTCATAAAAATAAAGATCAGTTCTGTAAAAAAGTGTCATACAACCTTTAAATCGATAGATAGAGTATTCTTTATTGTAAACCATAAAAAATAATTTTAATGTTAGGTACAATGGGCGGTCTTATCGCTAAATGCGATCTATACCAGACAACCTTCGGTTGGATTTAGTGTCAGGAGTAAGTGGTAGCTGACGGTGTACTACATATAACAATACATATAAACTTACACAAATACACACAATACATGGACATAAATACAGCACTACCTACTACCAATAATATAAGTAATCATATACATAACAATACTTAGCAATAAATATTAAAACATTGATTTACTATCAATGTTTTAAGTACAAATTAGGTAGTTTCGAGTCTGTACTCGAAACTACTTAATTTGTACTTAAAACATTGAGACTAAGATAAGAAATAAAAGAAAAACTAAGACTTCGCTACCTAGGCTTATAGTTCCATCAGCATACTACTGTTAGTATGCTGATGGAACTATAAGCCTAGGTAGCGAAGTCTAACCATTGATTTGAATACGTGAATGGTTTAAGCTTTCCTAATTTTGATTGGCAATGCAAGTTCTGAGTTGTTCTCTTCACTTACCTTACTGGGCCATATTGATATTTTAGTAAAAGAATATACATATATGGTATTCTAATTGTCCAAAGGTGATCGGTGATCTGTAGGACAGGCATACGCCTATGACAGACACCAGCTCCTCACATACACATAAATGTATGTATCTAACTACTCATCTATCATTGTATTATCATTCATCTCATCATTATTTATGTACCATTAAGTTGAATTGTATATTGTGAGGAGAAACAAACTTATTATTATTATTATTATTAGTCTTTATTTATCTTAACACTTATAAATTACATTTTTAAATATGTACAAAACAATATATATATTTAAAAATATAAAAAACAGTAGACCACCGACATCGGGTACAGGGACCAAGACACCGGTGGTTAGGGCTCCAAAGACAGGAACCTCCTCACTATACGGGCCGTGTCAAGGAGAACTGCCTTCTGCATCAGTCCCTTGATCCAGCCGTCTAACGCGAGCCTCTTAAGGTGTTGATCGAGGTTCTTGGCCATTAATCCATGTGCAGATATGACAATCGGAACAATGATTGCCGAATCGATATTCCACATATCGATAATCTCGTGAGACAAATCCAAATATTTTATTTGTTTTTCTTTTTAACTTTCACGAGGTTCTCGTCATGAGGAACAGCGATATCGACAATCATTGCACGGCGCTCTAATCGGTCTATCAGCACTAAATCAGGTTTATTGGCAACAGTAGTTCTGTCAGTGATGATAGATCGATCGGAATACAATGTGGCACGACCATTTTCGAGAAATGGGTCGGGCACATACCTGTAATATGGCACCTCTGAAGTTGTTGATGTACAATCCTGGCCACTTGATTGTGTCTATGCAAATATTCCCCGTTGGCAAGACGAGAACAACCAGAAATAATATGCCTGATAGATTCACCGGGACGGTGGCACGCCCGACAGATGTCCACCGTACCATCTTTCACGATATATTTCCGATAGTTATTCGTCATAACAACTTCGTCCATTATTGCAAAGACAAAACCTTCGGTTTCTCCGAAAAGATCACCAAACCGTAGCCAAGATGTAGAAGCTTTAAAGTCTATATCAGGACCATTTAGGGCCCGATAAAAACGACCATGAAGTTCTTTGCCCTTCCATACCTCCCTGCGATCATTAGTACTAAGTACTACAGGCTTGCGCCAGTTCTCTTTAGCCAGAGCGAGCGGAGTGAGTCCGTTGTCCACTGCTACCACACTACGATGCACTCCCACGTCAGTATGAAGAAAATATTCTCTAAGGTTGTATATCTCGCGATTGTGTAGGGTCTTAATGTTTAAGAGTCCACGACCCCCAAACTTTCGCGGGATATACAACCTCATTACCGATGAACGTGGGTGGTGCATTCGGAATGCAGTCAGCAGTGTACGGACTCTCCTGTCAAGGGCATCCAATTCGGTCTGACCCAACCGTTGCAGGCACGCATTTTGTTACTCCCTGATAAAAGACTTTTAGGTACTTTTTTCAGGCGGCCAAAAAAGCGCTCCTGCAGCGCTTGTTTCATATGAGATTCAGGTATTCCCAATGACTGAGATATACCTAGATACTTGTAGGTTTCAGTTGCAGACAGAGATCTGAGTTTTGTTGAATCTGAAAGTTCGACTCCTTCAGATTCTACTATCACGCCTTTCTTTACATGCATGACTGCACACTTGTCCACACCAAATTCTATCTTGTTAGAGTTACTAAAGTTTTTAGTCACCTTCAGTAACGCTGTCAATTGCAAATTAGTGGGGGTAATAAGTAATTCGTTCATGTACAGAAGGTGAGATATAACTCGATCGTCTTTCTGCAACCTATAGCCTAGCCCTGAACCCTCTAACAGCGTACTGAGAGGATTCAAAGCTAGGCAGAACCACAAGGGACTCAAACTATCACCTTGAAATATACCCCGCTCGATCTTTATTGGTGCATCGTTTGCTGCAATCTGCCGACATCCTGGATAGCGAAGTACCGTTCTCCACTGCCCCATACATGACTTCAAAAAAGTGCAAAGAGTTGTATCAATTTTATACAACTCCAGCACTCTCAAAAGCCATGTATGTGGAACCGAATCAAAGGCCTTCTTATAGTCTATCCAACATGTCACCAGATTCTTACGGTGACGACGGACCTTTTGGCTAATGGCCATATCCATGATGAGGAGCTCTTTAGTGCCACGGGTCCCGCTTCTACATCCATTCTGAGAAATAGATATGATCGAATTTTTAATTTAAATGTGTAGTAATTTTGAGTCTCAGAATAGATGTTAGAAGCTTATACATAGTTGGTAGGCATGTAATTGGTCTATAATTTTTGGGATCCATGGCACTACCAGATTTATAGAGTAAGTGGGTTACGCCAGTTGTCAAAAAATGGGGTAATGAACCGGAATCCAATGCTGCTTGGAACTGAGATGCCAAACGAGCATGCGAGCTTCGGAACCATTTCAGCCAAAAGTTGTGCAGTCCGTCTGGTCCAGCCGATTTCCAGTTTGATAATGACTGGACTGCACTACTTACGTCACCTGTGGCTATGGAAATTGGTTCCATTGCTTGTATAGACTCGCATGAGCGCCCGACATCTCTTATCCAATCACCTTCTGAATGAGTGACAGGCACCGACTAGATATTACGCCAAAATTAATTTGTAGCATCATCATCTGGGAAATGCCCGGCACTCACACAGGGATCCAATTGTTCCCATTTTCGGTAAACCCACCTCTCATTTCTGTGGAACATACGATTCTGATTTTACCGATCTGTTCGCTTTTTGTATCTTCGAATCCTATTTGCCCATGCATAAACTTTCTGCTTTAGAAAGTCTATGCGCTCTGTGACACATGACATATATTGTTGAGGACTAATGTCAGTCCCATAGAATGCCTGTTTCACAAAGCACATCACTCTCGGCCGCGTGTTACCCGATCTAAAGCAGATTAGCTTACCGATGAGTGTCCTGGCCTCAGCAATACGACGCTCGATTCTACACTGCCAGGCTGGCACAGCAGGCTTGGGTCGAGTAGTAGCGGTATTTACAGAGAAATATACTCCTGCTACTCGTCATGCTGCGACAGCCGCACAGTAAAGAATAGAGTGTGTATCACTAAGATCTTCGCTATTGTCTAAATAACAGACAATAACGAATCCAGGGCACACACCAGCGCTATATTTCGTCTATGAATAGGCAAACGGGATAAACGTGGTCTATTAATGTGGTTCACAAACCGGTATTTCAGAATCGCATCCTCCAAGGCGCTCCTTAACCTTTCGTTGCATTGGGTACTTACAGATATAACTTCACTATCCACAATTTCATCAACATGTAACTGTGTTACCAATTGCGGTGTGTGATTGGCCACCGAACCCATAACTTGCGATGAAGAAGGGATAACCAAGCTATTCCCTACGTCAGAGTGTAGCCTCTCAAGTACGGTATCATCCAGCAGGTGACAGCGCTGTATAGCCCGTACCTGATCCGACAGTCTTTGTGCTGACACGTTGACAGCTGGTTCAAGCTCCTGAAACAGAGACAGTAATCGAACACGGTACGCAGTAAGGTTAGTTCCTAACTCTGTAGCCCGATAATATGCCCGCATGACGTTTTCATTAATTGAATAAGTCCATTTCATGCGGCGCACATCACCACCGGCAGCGGGGGCCCTATTTGAGGTCAGTGGTCCTCGGGGTCCTAAGCAGGTCGGTGGCCAGCCTCTCCCCTGCCGACGCACAGGTGTTGGCGACGTCGGCAGAGAGAAATACTCGTGGTTGGAGCTTGAGCTCGACGCCTCACTGTTTGCCGATCTCACCGAGGAGTGCATTGGCAGCTGTGAGGCGGAGCTGTGCGACGAGTCCGGGGATTTTTGCTGTGCAATTCTCTGTCTAGCTTGATACCTTGTAAGCATTTCATTTTATTATATTCCATGTTGTTGGGCTATTGTCTTATATGACATCTGTCATTTTCTTCGAATTTTTTTCTTTTGATTTTTTGCATGTTGTTTGTATGTTTTTTTTAATATATTTTATGAATCTATTTCCAAATATTTGTTTTGTATTTATTTTGTTGTATACAATATGTTAATAGGTATAATATTTTCGGTTATATAATATGACGCTTACAGGTTTGTGTTGCCAGTGTTGTTATTATTATTCTCTTTATTCATCTTTTACCATATAAATTACATTTTTAAATATGTACATAAAAAAATATATATTTAAAAATATAAAAAATAGTAGACCACCGACATCGGGTACAGGGACCAAGATACCGGTAGTTAGGGCTCCAAAGACAGGAACCTCCTCACTATACGGGCCTTGTCGAGAAGAACTGCCTTCTGCATCAGTCCCTTGATCCAACCGTCTAACGCGAGCCTCTGAAGGTGTTGATCGAGGCTCTTGGCTATTAATCCATGAGCAGATATGACAATCGGAACAATGATCGCCGATTCGACATTTCACATATCGACAATCTCGTGAGACAAATCCAAATATTTGATTTGTTTATCTTTTTCAAGTTTCACGAGATTCTCGTCATGAGGAACAGCGATATCGATGATCATTGCACGGCGCTCTAATCGATCTATCACCACTATATCAGGTTTATTCGCAACAATAGTTCTGTCAGTGATAGATCGATCCCAATACAATGTGGCTCGACCATTTTCATTTTTATTATTATTATTCTACAACCGTGTTGCAGTAACCTTAAAAGGAAGAAATAGGAACCCTTATAGGCCCACTTTGTCATCCGTCTGTCTGCCTGTCTGCCAGGACCTTTTTTCTCAGGAGCCCGTGGACGCATCAAGTTAAAACTAAAAGCAAATACATAAGTCTGCGGTCGCTTGAAGCTTTAAAAATTAAGCCTCTAAATCAAAATCAAAAGATATAGCCTCAGATTTGACCAAATTTGAACATTTCGCAGGTAAATCAAAACCTATAGGGTACTTCCCATTGACCTAAAATCATGAAATTTGGTACGAAGCAAGGTCTCAGGTCTCGTAAAGGAAAAAAATCCGAAAGTTCTTAATTTGTTGTTATATCTGTCTGTCTGTCTGTCAAGAGCTTTTTCCTCAGGAACCCATACAGGCATCAAGTTGAAATTAACATCAAATACTTATGTCAGCGGTCACAAGATTTGACATCACAATTAAAGGAAAAATCTGAAAGTAGTTAATTTGTTGTTATAATATAATACATAAAAAAATAGTTTCTGTGATTAGAAACTTATATTTTGCGGTTGGAAAGGACGGGCAAATATCTCCATACAAGTTTGTTTGCTTACGAAACTCCTACCTCTAACCTATTGTTGCAGTTATTCTGTGTGTTGTTGATCTATAATTTTTGATTCTAATAATTATTTTTTAAATTGACAATTTCGGATAATTGATGATCAATTTTATGAAATATCGAATTTGAATTTGAAATTGAACTATCACTGTAAAGACTTTTGTACCATGACAGGTCTGTAAAATTATGAATGTCAAATTCAATGTCACAATACTGTTAACTGACTTTCAGAACAATGTATCTGACCTAGTCACAGTCCAATTACAGGGATCGAAACCATTACCAAGCTTGAATATGCGAAGGTCTATAAAATAAAACAACGCTTACCAATTACCGCTTCATTTGCAACAGAAAACTGAAAACTTAATAACATAATAGTGTGTGCACTATTATGTTATTAAGTTTAGAAAAACAGTGCTGTTATATAATTTACTAAATATTGTCATAACTATCTGGTGATTTCAAAGAGTGGCCGTAGTTTGTCTGCCCGATTTCTTCTCACAAGGCTCAACCATTTGGAAACGGGCGCTTATTGATCGACATAGGCAGATACGGTCTGTTATCCTTTGCTTTATATTTTCACATTTAATAAAGCAAACAATTGTTACGGTGACTTTGTGTGTGTTGATCTATATTTTTTTTTTTTTATATGGATGTTTTCGAATAATTGTTGATCAATTTTATAAAAAAAGATTTCACACTCAATACATTCAACAGACAACAGCAAATATGTTAAAGATCTCACTCGATACAGATATTTAGTAGAATTAGAACATAATTTAGGTCAGTAAGATGAAAGTTTAGGACATTGTTTGAAATACATAACACAAACAATAGATCTCTACATACATGCCTATAGGTATAGACATAAAAAAGTAAAAGTACACATACAAGTAAACAATGACAAAATTTCTATAATGAAGTAAAAAGGCATCGTACTATAATTGTCACCGTCTTAGAAAGAAAATTACAATAAAAAACTGTTAATCTACCAGACTGACGTGAATACAACTGTAATCAGCAATTAGCTAAGTAGCACCTATTAAAGCTAGTTAATTATAGGTAAATAAGTAGTGAAGTAATGATGACTGAATCATTAACATTTTTAAGTCGCAGAATGTTGGTTGCTTGTTTAGTGAGCTCTCTGTTTTTATTAAATGGCTGTCATTTATTAAGGCCACAAAATCCAGACGACCAACAGAAATTGTTCGCCTGTGTAATTGGCATTCTTAACAAGTACTTTACAGAGCACTTCGAACTCACTTTCGTCAATATACAAACTTATGAAGATGACCTCTTGAAAGCAATTCATGCTACAACTAACTTCTCATTGATATCCAGAGAATCGACTCAACAAATGTTCGTACCTAACATCGGATATTTAATATTCTCAGCGAATGCAGCTGATTTTCTGGAAAACTTTCATTACCTCATACAAGAGCGAACATGGAACCCAAACGTACGGTTTTTAATTGTCATCAAATCGCTTCAAGTGTTTGAACTACAGCTAATATTTAATCAGCTGCTGATACAACATGTCCATAACGCGCTATTAGTGAACGGCACTGAAGACGCACACCTCTACACTTACAACCCGTACGATAATTACGCGTGTGGCAGGTACTATAACAAAGTCATACATTACGGCCAGTGTTCACTAGCAACTAACAATCTATACCCAAACAAACTAGTGACTGGACTTAGAAATTGTAATTTTACAGCATCAACTACACATAGACCACCCTTCAGTATTGACCCTAATAAGACAGAATATAGGAAAACTTTATTGGGAAGTGAAGAATATATTATCACCTTACTGGGTGAAAAAGAACACTTTACAGTCACTTTCAACTACAGTTACAACGGTGCTCTGTATTCTATGGTGGCACCAAATATGACAGTTATTGGTCCCATGGAAATGTTACAAAAGAACGAATGTGATATTATGTTTGGAGGACTTATGATGATGACATCCCGAGCTGATGCATTTACTTACCTTTATGGTCACTATGATTATAGTGATGAGATATTATTTATGGTAAAAAGAGCATGTCAAGTGCCGAGTTGGAAATACATTTACCTTGAATTTCAACCCGAGGTTTGGGCCGTGTTACTGATAGCTCTGATAGCATACACAGTGATCATTATAATTCTGCTCGATTCAAAAGATAAAAGTAAAGTAGTTTTGCTACTTTTGGAGAATTTGATATTGCACGGCCGCGAAGTTAGAACTCGCCTATCGGTAAAATGCGTATTTTTAACATGGGCCACTTGCACGTACCTAATCAATACTTTCTACCAATCTAGTCTCTTTAGTTTAACTACACATCCAAGCATGGAGTACCAGATATCAGATGAACAAGATCTTGTTAAATATGATTTCAAACCCTGCTTAAGCCAATTAGTTCGTGATTATATCGCTACTGAAACAGATTCCCAGGACCAAGAGATTGATTTCAGGACCGAGGGATGTAAAACTACCAGCGACACTTTAAATACAGTCAGCAAAACTAAAAATATGTTTACACTTGCACTAAATAATTTTTACCTTTACAATGAAGCAAAATACAGTGACAAGTGGGGAGAACCTTTGGTTTACCGTTTTCAGGCACCCTACATGAAGTATTTGTATGGTGTTTTTTTTCAAAAGGGATTTCCCATAACTCAAACTTTACAACTAAATGCATTGCGAATGAGGGAAAGTGGAATAGCAGATAAACGTGCAAATGACCATTATTATAAGCAACGATTGAAGAATCAATTTTCGAAAAAAATATTCGAAACACACGTTCTGATTCCATGGTTTGTTTTTATGCCGGGACTTTTAATATCTACAATCACCTTTGTAGCGGAAATATTAATAAAACATTCAAAAAGGTTTAAGCGTATAACTTTTAAATCAAAATAATTAACTTTGCTTATTACAAATGAAATGTATCAAAATATATAATTAGATATTACTTAAAACATAGTGACAAATATACGAATGTAAAGATATTGCAAAATTGTTATAGGAGGTAGGTATCTAGGTATTATTAATAAATAAAGAGTAGGTAGCTCTCCTTTTTCTTTATTATTTTATGTAAGTACAACTTCATAATTTTTTAGGCGGTCCCTACTGAATAATGTGTGGTTAATAAAGTCTCAACTTAAACCACTATCAAGTGTTCTCTGTCGAGAATGAGTGTTATATTCTAAGAAACACTATTTTTCAGTAGAATGTAATAATTATAATATTTCTTTATCTACATAAAAAATAGGTACATACAAACATTAGATTGTCAAACTAAAATATCTATTAAAAGAGTCCATAACGATTAAATTATTCCATCTCTATATCTATATGTCAAGCCAATGCACTATATTCTTAAGGGTACTATTTATATCATGTTCATATTGTTCAATATTATTATATGTTATATTCGCAGAGCTAACATCCGCAAAGAAAGATCATATAGTCCTAAATAGGACAAGTGGACCTAGAACGCTGCCTTGTGATACACCATTTCTGATAATTCTATCTTCAGATATAAATATAACAATTTACTTATATTCACGTTTAGTTTGAATACATTTTCTACTAATTTTCGTATATTGTTTATGGTTACTAAGCAAAGATTTTATTATTTTACATTTCCTCTCATGTAATTGGGTTTTTTTTTGAAAGAAATTTAAATATTGCTACATCTATAGCCTTTGTCAAATTAATATACATGTTCTCACATGTCCACAATGTGCCCGAATATTTGTTTATTTGTATTTATGTCAAATTAGTCATTTATCAATATCCTATTTTATCTTTAACTCTTATAGCCGTTATTCATTGTGCATGTGGTGTTAGCCTTTAAGTGATTATTGCACTCATACATGTTTAGTCGTTAAGTTACAAATCAAAAAAAAATAAAAAAAAAAACAAAATTGGCTACATAGTGGTCTGCGAGCACACGAACGACTGATGAGGAATTGAAGTAGTCGCCGTGATCGAAACCGGCTGAGCATTCTCTTGTCTACGTGTTTCAGGACGTTATTAAGTAGTTCAAAAATAGCTGTATTTATACTGTTTTTTTTTTTCGAAATCAATTCTGCACATTACCAAAAATACTGTATCTTGTTAAAAAAAAAACTATTATTTTAAACAGCTAATGTAAAGCTATGCGTTTTAATTTTCTATAAGTATCCTTTAATGCCTTTTTTAAAAAGAGATTTCGCGACAACTGTCTTAACAGCGTTCGGAAACACGACAGAATAAATTAGTAAGTACATAGATTTATTAAACAGACACAAATTTTACCACTCTAACTACGCCATCAGCTAATCACATAAATAATCTCATAATGATTTACCATAATTAAATTTAAAAAAATATACTAAAATTATTCTCAAAGATTCTACTAACAAATCAAATTGTTAGTAGATGGAACCTTTGAGAATAATTGTTAGTCTTACTTTGTCCAAATAATACATAATTAATAGAAATGAAATCATATAAAAAAGCACCGAACACACTTGAAAAATATATAAATAAATATGTCTTATGATTATTGTTTAATCGAACGTTAATGTATTTTAAGTTACCCATCGCTCGTTAGATGGTGTTGTTCCGGTCGGCTGAATCGCGGCGTTACGATTCTCCGTTCGTAGTATATAGGCTTCCAAACAAATATATTTGTTGTACTAGCATCAAACGGTTATTTTATTGCCCACGAGTGAACCGTACCTTGCAGCTATCTAATCTATCTTTTTGGGCCCATGGACCCGGATAGGTTTATTAATGATCATCATCAATAAATCCCGAGCAATTCGATCCTTTAGCTTCTTAGCTATGCTATTGCCCCGCTGGCAATAGTGTACGATTAAAAGTTTCAATCCAGATCGTATTGTATTGACAAATAAGTATTGAGTGATGAAGAACTTGACGCTAAAAACCTGACACAGCGGTCATCCCTTGGAGTTGCGACGAATAAGCGGCAGAAGGCGCTACCTGTAGTAGTGTATGCGCCGCTGTTAGGTGACATTTGGCAGATAACACCTGACGGACGGCATCGGGATTTCTGGCTCGTGAAGTGAGAGCATTTCATTGATCTGTCGTCGTTTAAGTCACACTATTGTAAAAGTTAATAAATAATAAGTAATAACGTTAATGGTAATATTATTAATAATAAAATACCAAAAATACTACACTACCAATAGTGTCTTTGGAATTACGGCAGTGTTACCAACGGGTGCCACTGGATTCCCTACTTGGTTGTTGTTGGAGCTTGTGACGTCAAGGAAAGTGACGTAACTTATCTATTCTATTTAGACTTAGAATAATCATACAAATTTGGTTCACACGGGAAACCTATGCCCGTGTAAATTTTAGCTAGCTAAAACGCTTGTAAAATATTTAGATTTCATCATACACTTGTGATTTTAGCTTGTCATTACAAATTCTATCTTTAGATTTTTTTCACTGTAGGTAATGTAGACAGCTTGTAACTGTACATACAAGCCTATATACATTGTTGAAAATAAATCGGTTTCATTTTATCGTTATCGATTTGCGTTTTCGGTCAACTACGGGACTCATTTTTGAGACCAAAATTTCTTGAATGGAAACAAAAAAGCACCGTACTGTACTTGTCACCGTCTTAGAAAGAAAATTACAATAAAAAACTGATTATCTACCAGACGTAAATACAATTGTTATCAACAATTAGCTAAGTAACTAACACCTATTACAGCTAGTTAATTATAGGTAAATAAGTAGTGAAGTAATGATGACTGAATCATTAACATTTTTAGGTTGCAGAATGTTGGTTGCTTGTTTAGTTCTTCAGCTCTCTGTTTTTATTAAATGGTTGTCATTTAAGGCCACCAAATCCAGACGACCAACAGAAATTGTTCGAGTGTGTAATTGGCATTCTTAACAAGTACTTTACTGAGTACTTCGAACTCACTTTCGTCAATATACAAACTTATGAAGATGACCTCTTGAAAGCGATTCATACAACAACTAACTTCTCATTGATATCCAGGGAATCGAATCGACAAATGTTCGTACCTAACATCGGATATTTAATATTCTCAGCGAATGCAGCTGATTTTCTGGAAAACTTTCATTACCTCATACAAAAGCGAACATGGAACCCAAACTTACGGTTTTTAATTGTCATCAAATCGCTTCAAGTGTTTGAACTACAGCTAATATTTAATCAGCTGTTGATAAAACATGTCCATAACGCGCTATTAGTGAACGGCACTGAAGACGCACACACATATCTACACATACAACCCGTATGAAAACTACGCGTGTGGCAGGTACTATAACAAAGTCATACATTACGGCCAGTGTTCACTAGCAACTAACAATCTATATCCAAACAAACTAGTGACTGGACTTAGAAATTGTAATTTCACAGCATCACTGGTCTATGTGTATAGACCAGCCTTGAGTATTGACCCTAACAAGACAGAATTTAAGAAAACTTTATTGGGAAGTGAAGAATATATTATCACCTTACTGGGTGAAAAAGAACACTTTACAGTCACTTCCAACTACAGTTACAACGGTGCTCTGTATTCTATGGTAGCACCGAATATGACAGCTATTGGTCCCATGGAAATGTTACAAAAGAACGAATGTGATATTATGTTTGGAGGACTTATGATGGTGACATCCCGAGCTGATGCATTTACTTACCTCTGCGGTTACTATGATTATGGTGATGAGTTATTATTTATGGTAAAAAGAGCATGTCAAGTGCCGAGTTGGAAATACATTTACCTTGCATTTCAACCCGAGGTTTGGGCCGTGTTACTGATAGCTCTGATAGCATACACAGTGATCATTATACTTCTTCTCGATTCAAAGATAAAAGTAAAGTAGTTTTGCTACTTTTGGAGAATTTGATATTGCACGGCCGCGAAGTTAGAACTCGCCTATCGGTAAAATGCGTATTTTTAACATGGGCCACTTGCACGTACCTAATCAATACTTTCTACCAATCTAGTCTCTTTAGTTTAACTACACATCCAAGCATGGAGTACCAGATATCAGATCTTGTTAAATATGATTTCAAACCCTGCTTTAGCCAATTAGTTCGTGATTATATCGCTACTGAAATAGATTCCCAGGGCCAGTATATTGATTTCAGAACTGAGGGATGTGAAACTACCAGCGAAACTTTAAATACAGTCAGCATAACTAAAAATATGTTCACACTTGTACAAAATAATTTTTACCTTTACAATGAAGCAAAATACAGTGACAAGTGGGGAGAACCTTTGGTTTACCGTTTTCAGACCTTTGTAGCGGAAATATTAATTACACATTTAAAATGGTTTAAGCGTATAACTTTTAGATCAAAATAATTAACTTCGCTTATTACAAATGAAATGTAATTAGATATTACTTAAAACCGTGTGACAAATATACGAATATACGAAGATATTGCAAAATTGTTATAGGAGGTAGGTATCTAGTGGTTTATTAATAAATAAAGAGTAGGTAGCTCTCTTTTTTCTTTAATATTTTATGTAAGTACAATTTTTCAGGTGGTCCCTACTGGCGATGGGTCGTCGACGTAAAACGTCGACAAAACTAGATGGTTCATTTACGTTCATCAACGAGTTGACCTAGTAGTTAAATTCTTCGACTAGTAAAATTTTTCAACTAGTCTACGTGTCAACTTATACTAACTTTCTACGTAAACTCCGTCTACAACGATGTCTATGCCGTTTAAGCTTGATGACCTTGACTTTTGCCTATTATACTAGTGTTATTACAATTATTGTTATAATTTTTTTTTTGTAAGTAATTTAAAAAAAAATTTAATAGATATTTAAATTAATAAAGTGCAGGTGCACCTAAATATTTTGGAACTAAGTTCCTTATCGCGCGTTGCGAAAGGGGGCTAGACGGAAAAAATTAAGACCAAAAGTTGTAACGACACTTTTTGCTATAGTTGTAAGCCGTGCGGCGTGCGCGTGTTTCTCTGTCTCTCTCTCTCTCTCTGTCTCTCTCTCTCTCTCTCTCTCTCTCTCTCTCTCTCATAGAAAGCAAGCCAGTTATTTTCGTTTCGTCTTAGAACTTCGTTCCATCCTGGTGTCCCTTGACACCTCTCAAGTTTTTTTTTGTAAAAGTTCATAAAGTTCATTACACTATTTATTATTAGTACTTATTTACAATAAATCACAATATTTATATACCTATAGTATTCGCTATAACGAAATATGTATACAAAACCGATAAATTAGTCATACTAAACATTAAAAAAGACCTTAAATGTTATAATTAAATTATTTGCGAAATAGATAAAATGAACAGAAAGTTTAATAAAAAATATACCCTTATACTTTATACATTCATACACTACTATTACGATATCATTTTCTTCATTATACTATTCATTCTAAACTCTATCTTGTAAGGATAGAGCTCAAATTTGCTTGCTCAATGTTGATATTTCAACGGACGAATGAACGATTCGACGGTCTACGGTCGTCGCGTTTCAAGTCTACGTGAACGTGAACGGTTCAACGTTCCAACGTACTAGTTAAGGTGTAGACGCCGTCGAGCGTCGACTAGTCGAATGATTCAACTAGTAGATTGATAGTTGATGAACCGTTGATTCGTTCATTGGACGTCGACGGTCGAATTAACTAATTCGTTCATTCAACGCCCATCGCTAGTCCCTACTCAATAAAGTGTGGCTAATAAAGTCTCAATTAAAAGTACTATCAAGGGTTCTATGTCGAGAACGAGTGTTCTATTCTAAAAAAACTGTTTTTTTTTAATAGAATGTCATAATTATAATATTTCTTTATATACATAAAAAGTAGGTACCTACATGCAAACATTAGATTGTCAAACTAAAATATCTATTAAAAAAGTCCATAACGATTAAATTGCTCTATTTCTATCTATATGTCAAGACAATGTAGTATATTCTTAAGGGCACTATTTATATCATGTTTAACATTATAACATGTTATATTCGCAGAGCTAAAATCCGCAAAAAAAGATCATGGTGTCGTAAATAAGACAAGTGGGCCTAGAACGCTGCCTTGTGATACACCATTTCTGATAATCCTGTCTTCAAATATAAATACAACAATTTACTTATATTCACGTTTAGTTTCAATACATATTCAACCAAATTCCGTATATTGTTTACGGTTACTAAATAAAGATTTTATTATTATTATTATTTTTTTCCGCACAATATCGATCACACAATTTTTTTGTGTGTTCGACAACGACAACACTTATCGCGGTGTAGGGGCGAGGCGACCACGTTAACCATTGCGCCATCAGTGCAGTTTACATTTCCCCTGATGCCATTGAGGTTTTTTTTAAAGAAGATTTTAATGATTGCTACACCTAAAGCCTTTGTCAAATTAATATAGTACATTTTCTCACATGTCCACCACAATGTATCCCGAATATTTGGAAACAAAGTTGGCTACATAAGTGACATGCGAACACACGAACGACTGATCAGGAATTGAAGTAGTCGCCGTGGTTGAAACCGGCTGAGCATTCTGTTGTGTACGTGTTTCAGGACTTTATTAAGTAGTTCAAAAATGGCTGTATTTATACTGGTTTTTGTTTTTAAAAAATCAATTGTTAATGCCTCCAACTAAGCTGATGGTAAATGCTTGTTAGGAGTGGGTTCACGTCGGTAGTGCACTGGGTAGGGTTCGAACCCGCAACAACTCGATCGCAAGTCCGACGCCTTAGCCATTAGGCACGTATCATGCGAGTGATTTCTATAGAGTTGCAAAGCCTTCGTAGGTAGCCACTTTGCATTAGAGGAAAAGCTTCTCAAGAACAATTTACTTTTTATTTCTTAGGTATAGGAGAAAATAACAGCAATGTGGTATATCATAAATCATTTATTTAAAAACATATATTGGTACAAAACATCATATCATTACATCTATAACCTCTATACCTAACCCTATCAATAATAATTGGACCACAATATCTACTTTACACGTCTAAGTACAATATTATATTTACCATGATACCTGAATACATTAATCTAACAAACCAATGGTATTCCATAATTTACCTTTACAAAATGCATTAAAAAAAAGTTAGAAACACTATGCTCACTTCAGTATGCACATGCTCGCTAAATTAACAGTCCTCGTCTTATGCCGCGTTGCAATAAACAAAAAACGATTCGTTTTGCTAACGAACGGTAAAATTCGTTAAATTTTCAACGAAAATTTTACCGTCCGTAAGCAAAAGGAATTAGAGGACAGTCAATGAACAGTCTAATCCTTGCCCAGTTTAAGTCACATGATAGTATAACTCCTAAGGTCTTATCGAATTTTATTCTTAAATGCAAATAACATTCGCACAAGTAAATAATTAGCGGCTCTTTGTTAATATTTGCTTGAGTTTATATTTTAACCGATTGCTACTCCATACTGAAATCCAGTCATTTAAATTCAATAAAGCTGCGGTTAAATTACAAGAGAGATTAAAGTTTCACCTTTGAACTTGGTTGGGTTCAAACTCAGGCACTCAGTACGGCACAAAACTCTACCCTATAATAATTCCGTAAAATAAACATGAGCAATACCAAAAGCTTAGTATTAATTAAAATTAAGGGCAAGCCCTGAAAAGGCAAGATAATAATTTGTGAGCAAATTTTATTTATAAGATAATTAAGTTCTTATTCCCCAGATGTTATCAGATCTTGTAAATAGAACAATATTTAAACTGTTCTGTAGAAGAAACCTGTTTAGTGGGAGGACATATTTAAAATTGTATAAGTGTTGCAAGTATAATATTAGGACTTGCAAAAAAAAACAGAAAGGTTTTAATATAGTACCAATATATAATATATACAAATATTTATGTTTCTTTTAACATGTTCTGATATAATTATCACATACACAGCTATCACATTTCGTAGTTTTATTATTTTTATATTTTAATTTTACAAATTGATAAAAATGGACGTAAGCGATGATTACAGTTTTGTGACATTCTTTAATTTTTATTCTAGTGTTATTTTGGTACCTTGCGTATGTATTAAGTAAACACCACTATAAGGTTACTTTACATTTTCCATAATTTATTCGAAATAATAACATCTCTTTTATCACAATAACTGCGTAAAAATTACTAACTAAAACTATTGGAGCGTTATCGAACTAAATCGATAATAGTTACCATTTTTTGTCATTTAAGTTGTGAATCCAAACCTTAAGTAAAATGATTACTTTGGTGTATCTGCCAGAAGGTTTTTCAACGTTTTATGTTCAACAAAGCGACAACCCTATCTTAAAAACTACTCGTCGTTTGGTTTTCTGCCCTAACGCTTGCGTCGTAAAGTACATTATGGCTTATCTGGTGGACTTGAGCTTCCAACGGAGGAAGAGGAAGGCGGATATACGCAGCACGAGGAAGATCAGACACAACGCGGCGATGTCCAGTGTGATGTCCGCGTCCTGCATGTCCAGCTCCTCCAGGGTCGTCAGCGGATTCTTGAAGTGGCAGTATGCCTGGAAAAGTAATATTATTGTCAATACCTATATTACCGAGCCGTTCCGTTCGACGTAGCGTGATCTTAGATTTCTTTTTTTTTCTATGGTATAGGGGGCCAACGAGCAAACGGGTCACCTGATGGTAAATGACTACCGCCGCCCATGGGCACCGGCAACTCAAGAGTCACAAGTGTGTTGCCAGCCTTTAAGGTGGGAGTAGGGGAAGGGAGAAAGAGGGGGAGGGGACGGGGGAGAGAAGGATTAGGGCCTCCGGTAACCTCACCTCCGTATTTTTTGTCCCTACTACACCGGGTATAGAGTTGGCAAGTCACGAATGACATCACTAATGTTGTAATCACGGGCGTACATAGCTTTTGGCCCAGATTACGATTTTCTTGGGCGATCCAGCAATGGGCAAAGCAAACAATCTTAATAAACTTAATACTACGTAAGCATTCAAAAACCGGGGGGCAGCTGCCCACCCCCGACCCCTTTGTTCGCCCATAGTTGTACTTATAAGTACTGGTAATCGTTTACTATCAAACAGGCCGCGTACTTGTTTGCTAAAGGATGAAACAGACATCAGGCGGGGCAGGCGTGAGCGGTTGAAATGTACTAGCGTAGTGCGCTGTGTGACGTTTTCTATATTAACTAGTAAAATACAACCTGCTCACATTTTCCATTATTTCCATTATATCACAAACAAACATGGACATATTGCAAAACATCTTTCACCGTGTTCGGAACTTTTTGACGTAAGGTAACAAAGCCGTTAAACTACATTACGTCGACTTCCTACTCCGCCTGCTGTCTGACCCAGCCTAAAAATAATAGTATAAAAATATCAGACCTGATGACAATCCAGCTTCTTCCTGTTGAAGGAGTATGTAGCGAGCGCGGTGCCCTCGAAACCGTAGCGGATGTAGGAGACGTAGGTAATCCAGCGAAGGTACACCGGGATCGCGTTGAACGACACGAAGAACCCGCTGAACAGCAGGAACGGCACGGACATCACCGGCGCCAGGAACACTCCGTTCTGTCGAACATACAACTCTTTGTATCGCATTACCTTTGAAGATATGTATCACAACACCCCTTGCATGAATTTACTGACATGATTTGGGGTCGGCGCAATGTGTAACACTGCTAAGGCTTGGCTGCTTTCTTTTATAGGCGGCCGCCTGCCTGACGCCAACCCTCGTCAGGAAAGTAACCGTTTTCAGATGGGAAAAAGGGAGAAGGTATTCGGGTAAAAAAAACGTACAGCGAGGGAGCTAGGGTAAGGGAGACTACAGTAGCTCGAAGAGGCTAAGATCGTGTACCCGTGTGTCCGTTCTGTGTTTAGAGAGGCCACTAAGACACGGACAGCAATTGGCCACTTTTTCCGATAATTTTAATTTTCAACGGACTTGATTCAAATATTTGAGACCAAATTTAAGTTGTTATTATATAGATTTGTATCAACCAATTCAGGTATCGTTCGGAAAAAGTATTTCTTTAACAAAAGGAATTCTGTCCTTTTTTCTAACAACATTTTATGATGACCTGGTAGTTAAGGCCGTGAAAACGTAACAAACAAACTGATATTCGCATTTATAATATATCTAGCCGTTCTCCGCAGTTTCATCCGCGTTTTTTGGTCACTGTTCCGCTTCTATGGGTCGTAGCGGAATGTTATACAGCATATAACTTTTCTCAATGAATACTCTATCCAATACAAAAGAATTTTACGAATCCGAGTGGTAGTTTTAGAGATTATCGCATTTAAACAAAGGAACAACCAAACAAACAATCAAATTCTTCAGTTTTATTATAATAAGTATAGAAGTATATATAGAGGCCCAATTAGACAAACTCGAGCGACTCCAAAATTTTTGTATAAGATTTATATTTGGTTTACGCAAGTATGATCACGTCTCAGAATTTCGTCAAAAGCTTGAGTGGTTACCCATACGCCTTCGCCGGAATCCTTTCTTTATTATATAATATATTGTTTAACCCTTCCACACCTTCCTATCTTAAGGGACGCTTTGAGTTCCTTCATGACACACATTCGAGATTCTTAAGATCATCAGAAAACTTAAGAGTTAAAAATGCCTTTGCACTCCACAGCGTTCTTCGACAAATCTTTTACCGTTGTTGCAACAAGGTTGTGGAATGCATTACCTATAGAAATAAGAAAGGCTCAAACTGTAAACGCCTTCAAAGCAATGGTGAAAAGTCACTACTTAACCTTATAGCTCCATCAAGAGGTATACTGAAATCATGTGACACTCTTATCGTTATAATGTTTATTTGCAGAATATTGGTATGTATTCTCTCAGTATTTAATTATTCATGTTATTGCTTCGGTATATATGAAAATATAGATATATATTTGTATATTTATATATGTATATTGTATGCTTATGTATAAGACTAGGTATATGTATATATGTAGAACACCGACAACTACCACTTAATTCTGCCACAAAATCCATCCTAAAGTTGTCTGGTAGAGATCGCAGATCGCAGATACATAACATTAATATTAAGATCAATCACTGTAGTTTAATGTATTATGGTGTACAATAAAGAATATTCTATTCTATTCTATATTACCTAATATATGGAGAATACAACGTGGACTATCTTAGATGTGTAATTCGCGACTTAATCGCTATAATATTTAAAAGGTACAATACCTCTTAGTTACCCGACGTTTCGGTCGAATTGCACTGATCGTGATCACGAGTTACACATCTAATATGTATCAAAGTCGCGAAAGTTTAAAAACGTAGATTACTCTAACTCTATCATATCACAACAGCATATGGAATTCCATATTATGCTGTCGGGAAAATCAAATGAATTTATTTTACTACCGAATTAGATAGTGCACAGATCTCACTCATATTGAATGCTTTGTTGTAGACTCCACGTGACTAACGCATGAAGTTATTACACATAAATTTGATTACAAAATGGGGGTTTCCAAAAGTGTCAAAAAGTAGCTTTCCTATTGAAGGCTGAGGTTATCCTGCAGAATGTAATACCTGCACGTTCATGGCGGCGCCGACCACGAGCCCGACGCTCTGCGCCACGAAGGAGATGAGCAGGCACGACGACAGGAACAGCGCGAAGCGCGACCACTCCGCCGGCTGTGACGTCAGCAGGTACACGATCACCACGTAGATCACGCAGAATATCGCCTGGACACACATTAGCTAATATTTACAAATTCAAACATTACAAATTAAATATTAATATTTACCTGAAGCACTTTTTTTTAATAAAATGACAACGCAATAGGTAGGGGTGTTATAAGTTTAACGAGTATATCTATGAGGCTGTGTATCGATCTGTGACATCACAGTCTCTAAACGGATAGACTGATTTGTATTGTTTTTTTTTTTTTTTTGAAGATGTTCTTAGCTTATAATTCAACCGTTTGAAGATCATCAGCTCTTTTCTAATGTTAAATGGATTTTTGAGTCAGGAGTATTTTAATTTTTTTTATTTATATTTTTTCTTTCCTTGTTTCGAAAGAAGCTGTTTACAAACATACAACTTACACAAGAACACAACGTACTCCTAGACGCAAAACGACTATCTTTTAATCATATAAATAATCTTCCTATATGGGAATCAAACCCAATAATTCAACAAAATAAGTAATTATTTATCCATTTCGGTGTGGCAATAGTAAAACATTATCTGTCCCATTGCGTATTCTATTACGATAGGATATTATTAATATAACATTACCTGGAAAGGTATATCGGAGACAGTGATCGCCATGTAGTAGGATCGCAACGAGTACCAGCGATTGAAGTGTTCCTTCACCAGCACGGGCATCTCAAGTGGAACTGGAAACCACAAATATTCATCTTAGTTTACAAGTATAAAATATTCATTCCACAACAATAACTAGAAATCGCCTGACGATCGAATTTCGACCATTTCAAATGTCTTGTTTTATTTATTGACTAGCATAACTTGAGCTACCATTGTATACTTTTGATTTTGTCGGTCCAGGAGGGAGCAAATCAAAAATTTGACTTAAAATTACCTTACTACTACGTAAGCTTACTAAAGATAGAGGGGCAGCTGCCACCCCCTGGGTACGCCTATACCTATACCTGTAGTATAAATAAATTTGTACTCACAACTAAGTATAGTAATTGTCATGGATGTGTACATGAGGAACAGCATGTTGAAGAAGAGGAAGCCGAGGTTGGAGAGTACTTTGGAGCCGTCGTTGCCGATGTTGTAGTACAGAGCGCCAATCAGGAACCCGACGAGAATGTGAGCAAACAAACGTAGGTACATCAAAGTCTGTGGACAAACATAATGTGTGATTACATTTTTATACTGGTAAGGTGTCATACAAGCACGTAACAAAGATCATAATGATATCTGTTATTCGTCCGTCACAGCAGACATAACACCCGATAATTTAATGGTATGAAGCAGTTCTTGAGAACTATTGACCTGACGAACCTACAGAACCGACCTGAGCCCAACCTACTTCCTGACTTCCATTTTTCAAATTGCGCAGAAGGTGGCCACGATTTATTAACCGACTTCAAAAAAGGAGGAGGTGTATATTCACCGATTACTCAAAGACGCCTGGACCGATTTGGAAAATTCTTCTTTTGTTTGAAAGGGTTTACTTCCGAGGTGGTCCCATGGTCATCAGGTCAGGATCTGACGAAGGATCCCATCTTGGAGAAATCGAGGGTCCTCTTCAAATTTTATAGGCACACTTGGGTATTTTGAGGTGCATTGAAGTCGGTGATACTTTTATTAAAAGATATTTTAAGTTATTAATAGAGCATAGTCTCACCGTGCCTACGATTTACGAATAGGAATTAACGAGCTGTATCTATAATTATGTTATTCCAAGATACAATCTACCGGTGTCCTGCATTTTACCGAAATCCATCTTAAAAGGTGCCAAAATCTTACTTAAAAAGTAACAACACAGACTCACAATTTTAGGTGTTATGGCATACTCAAAAATATTTCACCCGAACCAATCTTAAACGCAATACATGCTTCTCGCAAAAAAAAACCCAATTAAACTGTTCAACTTTAAACAAATTGGCGTTTAATCAAACAATTAACACAATTTGGCAATTGCTTATACAACGTAAATCGTGATGGTGACGTATTATTGCATTTACGCTTTTACACTGTATAGCAATTTATTCCTCTTTGACACAATAGAAATCCCTAGATCTTTGTATTAGGCCTTAGTATTAGGCTTCAGGTTTTGAATAGGTCTCACCTCCAGAGGAAGGTATCCCGGACCGAATAGATAACCCCATTTCTTGAAAGGTTTATTAACATCTAGTCTACATCTACTGGGTTTCGTGACTGGTGAGCACTAAAATGTTTTTATTTTACATAAAGACCAACCCTGGACCTTTCTTCGCTTATAGAAATTGTGTTCACCATTTAGTTTTACCAGTACAAATTGACGTGTAAAATTGTTTTAAAACAAAATTGTTTAATTCGAGTGAGGTTACCGGATGCTCTAAACCTTCCCTCTCCCCTCCTCTTTCTATCAAAATTTAAAGAACATTTACCCAATCTCGTCTACTAAACAGCAGCGTCCTCTTCAATACGATCCAGAACTGTGTGAGCTCTGATGTCGCGTATCTCTTGGGAGAGCCCTCACCACCGAGAAGGGCCATTTCTACGTTATCCTGCTTTTCTGTTTCCATTTGGACTATTAATGGATCGCCTGGAAGGAAACAAAATACAGTTAGATAAAAACAAATATTTAATAAGAGCTTAAATTATAATTTACTAGCAACCCGCCCCGGCTTCGCACGGGTAGTAGAGACATCTTTAACAATCATCATCATATTTCAACCAATTTACACAAAACGTTAACAAATTATACACCTAAACCTTCCTCATGAATCACTCTGTCATTGGTGAAAACCGCATGAAAATTCGTCTGAAGTCGGTGGTTTTTTAACCGACTTAAAAAAGGAGGTTGTCGTTTCGACTGAATATTGTTTCTTTTTGTGTGTATTTTAAGCGATATTTTCGCCATTTGTGAACCGATTTCATTTTTTTTATATAATTGAAATGATAAGAAAATATTCTTGCTCATTTATTATTTATTTATGATTTAGACGCATTGAAGTAGGTGACACCTTTTTTAAAAGTTAATTATTGATTTTCTTTCTGCAACGTGTACGTGCAGTCATCAAATTCAACTTCAATGCAAGTATTTGTATTGCAGAATATATCCGTAAATCACTGTACATCATCTATTAATAGCAAAATGATGACAAAACTACACAGTTCGAATGTCAAGGTACTGCGGCGGATCTCTAAGGTTTAAACGAGGACACAAGCATTATAATTTATAAGTTACTAGCTGCGACCCCCGATTTCACCGGCATAAGCCCTTCGTTAAGTTTTTTTGAATTGTCTAATTTTTCGCGCAACTTTCTTAATTTTTTCTTTTATAAGAACCTTCTTCTGACAATAACACAAAGAAAAAAGAATTAGCGAAATCGGTCCAGCCGTTCACGCGGATGCCAAGACCAAGTGAAATAGGGATTACTTTTTATATATATAGATAACATAATTTAAATTAAATATAATATTTTATACAATCCAATTAATGACATAATGAAAAACAAAGTTATGTTGTGTTAGTTGAAAAAAACACGGCTATTTATACATCACTAACTTTGTATATAAAGCAAAAACTGGTTATAAAATTAATGGAAGGTTCACACAATTACAACCATTTTGAGATATTAGAATAAAAATAATTACTTGACACTTCTCACACACGGTCGTCTGATCCCAAACCAGGTACTATGATACTGGTATAGAGCCTGTACTATGATAACCAGACTGCTGATAAACATACTTATATATTACTAAATACATACATATTATAGATAAATTACACCCAGACCCAGAACAAATGATCCTGGGTGGCAATCGTAATCGACCTCTGGCTGGGCAGTCAGTATCACTAAACACTAGACCAACACGCCCGTCCCAGCAACTCAAGTCTCTAAAAAAATTTTGAGAGTGAGTAATTGAGCTTTTTTCAGATTGCATAAGCTTAATACTTTAGTCTATATATACAAAATACTATAAAATAGTTAACATCTAACATTATATATATAGGTATATACATAATACAGGTATCGTAATAGGTATGTAGGGAAACTACTGTGGTGGCGTGTTCAGTATCTCTTTAATACTCTCTTCATACTTGTATTGTGTTAGTATTTATGCCTTAATATTAAACGTGTGAGCTAACATTTATACACACATGAAACAGAAATTTCGCTTACTAAGTAGGAAATACATTTCGAGTAAATAATTAAACTATATTGGGGTCGCTGCTTTTCAGGTGGCATAATATGCTAGTGAAACCAATAATAATGCTTACAGGTATTTTGTTTTGCTATACATAATACATTTAAATAAAAGAATATATCTATTAGTCGCTAATCGTTAAAAATACATAGATATTTATTTATTAGACCTCGTTCTGTCAAATCAAGTGTGTAACAGGGCCCGATTAGAAAAATGCAGCATGTAAAATTTTTATTTTAATTAAAAAAACTTTGGTTTGATGTCTTGTGCGACAATACATTATTTTTCTCGTGTAACGTGGGAAATGTCAACTGAACTGTGTTTATTTATTGTTATGTTATTGCGTTAAAACTCGAAAGGAGATAATTAAGTACTATCATGAGTAAACATTTTAAAAACTCGTTGTCTAGTGTATTAAGAAGTGTTTCCTTGTTTGTTCGTCAATATAGATTGTAGTATTAAAAGAGTGTTTTACTGATTTTTTTTATTACTTATAATTAAAAAAATGTCAGTAATAAAGGTTAGTTGATAAAATTATAAGTCCAACATCAGACAGCGGAGTACCACAACGTAATCTTGTAGGTATTTCTTACCAATAAGCAAAATAGTCCTATTAAGAAAGAGTATAACTCTATTTCTACTAATAACTTTCTTATAAAGACATCTTTGTAGACTCATTTGCTTATAATAGCATTTGACAAGTCATAACATACTCAAGAGCATTCGTTTTTAACCGACTTCAAGAAGGGAGGAGGTTCTCAATTCGTCGAAATCTTTTTTTTATGTATGTTCACCGATTACTCGAAGACGCCTGAACTAATTTGGAAAATTCTTTTTTTGTTTCAAAGGGTATACTTTCCAGGTCCCATTTAAATTTTATCGAAATCATCCCAGTGGTTTTTGAAAAATCAACAAATATCTAAAAATTGTATACGTCGATGATATTTTCGTTTACTCCGAAACATCACTGTCGGATTGGAGCAGTGCGTTTAGTTGGCCTACCCATATTATATTTAAACAAAATACATCCACTTTCCACTAAAAAGCACCATTTTGTTAATGTTCAATTCACAAGCACAAAAACTGGTCAATTTGGTGGTTGAATTTTTTCACCCATAGCTCACTCAGAAAGTGAAGAAAATTGTGAGGAAGAATACGATTTCTAAATAAAAGAAACCACTGACTACGAAAAATAAACATGAATTGCTTAAAAATATATACAAAGTTGGGCTATAACATCCTACTAATATTATAAACGTGAAAGTTTGTGAGGATGTATGAATGTTTGTTAGGTACTCTTTCACGCAAAAACTTCTAAACGGATTGCGATGAAACTTTGTATGTAGATAGCTAGAAACCTGGATTAACATATAAGCTACTTTTTATCCCGATATTCCCACGGGATCAGAACTTATGCGGGTGAAACCGCGAGGCGCTGCTAGTATATATATATATAATGCCTACTCATGCCTAGAACCCGCGGCAGCTGCCGTAATGGAATTTAAACTTTGTTCAGTAAAATACATTTTGTTTATCAAACCACCAATGTTAGAACAATTATTAGATAATGTACAAAGTCCAGCCTATTGTTTGCGTTATATGACTATGTATATTAGAGCATTGCGTAAATATTAAATAGGATATTAATTAAAAAACAATCACATTTTTGGGCGTACCCTGGGGGGGCAGGGTAAGGCAGATGTCCCTCCCGTGGCTTTTGTATGCCTTACGTAGAATTAAGTTTATTAAAGACATGTTTGAGTGAAATTTTTGATTTGCCTGGACCGACAAAATAATGTTGCCCCCTTTGATCACTATGACAACTTCCTTTTTATTACAATACAACTCTTTGTTTATTTAGTAACTATTGATGACCATAGAGCCTTACCTTGGAACCTTGTCTACTAGTGGCATCCATAAAACTGACGTACGTTCGGACGAAATTTTAAATAAAGGTTTTCGCTATTGAGCGCTATAGGTGTTATATATTTTCACCTTAATTATCATTATGTTTTTGTTTATTTTACCATATGAAATGCGCACACAATAAGTACTTTATTAATAATAATAATAACTTTCCACATCTCACACACGGCCGTCTAATCCCAAACTAGGCAGAGCCTGAACTAATTATATTTTTAAAGATTAATTAATAAGGAGCTGACAGAACTCAATGTCTAGATTAACGCCCTCTAGTGGATATATATATATATATATTATTTGCGTGACAGTTACGAGTTCAGTGCTGTTTCCCCATAGCAAAAGTGCACAATGTGCCTAAAGAAGTTTTCACTTCAAAATCTATTTAAATCTTACAGTTTACGCTGGCGATATCGCAATGGTTTATCCATTAAAAAGTTAAAAAGATTTATGGTTTGAAGTGGGTCATCAGTGGATGACAAATTTTTCATCAGTATCATCTACAGTTAAATTATTTCTCGAGCATGTGATTGTACTAGAGAGCCTTATTGTTTCGTAATGTTTCATTGTTTAAAAACTAAATGATCTATAGGTTACACGCATTCTTGCGTTGTATAACAGCCAGTGTTTACATTCATAGAGACACATTATAACAATATTAGTGTATATCTGCATATACAACACGAACAGGATGCTATGTTACCCTTGATCTTTGCTATCTCTCTTCACGCAAGTACCCTTCTTTACTTGTATAAGTACGTACGTGTATTAACTATATCATTACATGTCGCAATTTTACATTTATTTATATGCATTTTTATATTTACTTGAACACAGTCTCGCGTTTTCTGAATTTGAATTTGATTTCAAATATTTAATATGTTTCGCGATTATGATATTCTGAACATGTTAATTGTGAATGTGGTTACACAGATTCTTATAGAACGAGATCCCAGGGCCGCCAAACCTTACTTATTATCTGACTAACAAAATGTGTCGTATTGAGTAGTATTAGTAGAGTTGGCGAAGCTATGCAAGCTTCGCCAAATTTCAGATACCGAATTTAAGAAAAGTGATCAATAATTTTATGTAACTTCAGCACCAGAAAATTTGCCATCGACTCAAGCTAGCAGGTATGCATACTTTCAGAGTCTCTACTAATTACATACAAAATTACTCAATACGACAAATTTTGTTTTTCAGAAAATAAAAAAGGTTTGCGGGCCCTGGGATCTTGGTCTATCACTAAAGTAGGTGGCGTACGGCTAAGGCGTCGAACTTGGGATCAAATCGTTACGAGTTCGATCCCACCCAGTAGGTACATTCCCGACGTGAATCCCTAACACAAGAATTTGGGCAGGTGTTAACAAAGGAACTAGTAATTTATGATCCATCTTACTAGTAGTATCTCTCTAGTTGTAAAAAATACTTTGTCTACTTTCAATACATTTTATCACGCTTTTAAAACTAAATAACTAGCCGAACTAACTATGCAAACAAATATTGGAAATCGATTTTAACAAACTTCTATGTGTAGGGATTTAAGGCTTTGCAAATATATGTATGTATTACTGTGGGACAGCCATGCTTCAGCACGTATGGGCCGGCTCGACCAAAGTGATACCACGGTCTCACAGAAAACCGGCAGTTAACCAATGCTTCCATTGTTTTTCGCTGAGTGAGTAAGGTTACCGGAGGCCCTAACCCCTCCCTCTCCTCCTCTTTCCCCCTTCCTCTACTCAGACCTTAAAGGGCCGGCAACGCAATTATGACTCTTGAGTTGCAGGTGCCCATGGGCGGCGGTAGTCACTTACCATCAGGTGACCCGTCTGCTCGTTTGCCTCCTATCACAGACAATACAAAAATTTGGTTCAATCGAGCTTATCTGATGATGGAATCAGGATAGTGGAACTCTTAAACCCCTCGAACTTGGGCTCATTTGGTTTGTTAAAGAGTCTGAAGTCTGAGGGTCTGTAAAGAGTGTTTGTTTTGCGTATCTGTCGTCCTTTTCTCGGTTCTTTTATTAGAATCCTTTAATCTATATACCTAGTGATGATGACCCTCTCTTAAAACTGATGTTAACTTTGTTAAAGGAACATTTCGACACCAGAGTAGAAAATTGATACATAACTTCAACTACTGTTACTGTACGGTTACTTTAGCTCACTTAATATAGTACCCAGTTATTACTGTATTAAGAAAGTAAGAAGCCGTACAAAACAACTACAGTACAAATGAGACTGGCCTGTTGGTCTAGTGGTTAGTGACCCTGACTGCTCAGCCAGAGGTCGTGGGTTCGACTCCCACCTGAGTCTGGGTGTTCTTTGTGTCCGTTGTTTAAATGTTTGTAAAGTCCCCCGCGACACAGGAGTAATTCCTCCTAATGCGGGAGTTGTCTTTTAAAAAGAAAATAGATTGAATTTGTATGATGTAAACACAATCAGTACATTCCAATTTAAGTGCAATTAAGTCACTGCGCTAAAAAAACATCGTGATGTCTGACTGTTTGTGATAATTATAAATACTTTTAAACCGACTTCAGAAAAGGAGGAGGTTCTCAAGTCGACGATATTTTGTTTTTTATATTTTGTTACCTCAGTACTTTCGACTATGGACCGATTTTGATGATTCTTTTTTATGTGAAAGCTAGTGCTTTCCGTGTGGTCCCATTACAATTTGGTCTACTTCTGACAATAGCATCCATGAGAAAAATATATAAGTATTTTATGGAATAGTTTTTTTTATTTGAAGTTGGTTTTTTTTTAAAGAATTATTACACTTGTTAGGTAACACAAAGTCCTAGTTAAAATTATTATGCAAACGAAACACATTGATGTAGTTAGGGTACTCTTCATCGTGTGAAATAATATTTATTTAATTACATGATAATTTAATTGGAAACTTAGTTTCCATTAACTTTTCACATTCAAAACCAGTTTCGACAAGAAGGTTATACGAACGTTGTAACAAAGATCAAAATTGCTTTAGAAAAAAAAATCTTGTAATGAGCGAAAAGATGTTTTGAGTTTGTATTTTTCAATAATAAACCGAATCACTAATTAAACCTTCAACCAGACGCTGGGAAAAAATATTGTTGAAAACATGCAGATGTGGCCTCCTCTCCACAATTAATTTATCTACAAACACAGCTTCTATTATTTCAGCTTACATTAGAGCACTTTACTTTGAGGAACAATAGGTTATCGTGGTATGGACATATGGTGCGGTGGTATGAGCAAAATGTGCTGAAAAGAGTTTTGTGTATGGATGTTGAGAGATACAAGGGAAGAGGACAATCAAAGAAAAGATGGATGGACTGTGTGAAAGAAGATATGGCTAGAAAGGGAGTCAGCAGTGAAATAACGAACGATAGTATAGAATGGAAGAATAAAACGTATTGTAAATAAAATTGGGACAAGGGTAGGCAGATGATGATGATTGGAGCACTTTACGTAGGCAGCGCTTCCCCCCAGCAGTTAAACAGTTCTATGGGCATATAGTGTTATGAGAGTACTGGTGGGATAGATCAGTTCCATGGGTAACGATACTAGTAACGCACTAGTGATGACGCTGTGATGAGTGTTTATAGGAACCAGAAATCGCTCATTAATAGTGGGCCGTGTGCTTGATTGAAGGCGTAAAATGTGTTTAAAATAAGGCACAAAACAAAAGCTATGGATATAAATTGATATTTTATGACATCATCAAGGTTAGCTTCATTTTACTTCAATTAAAGATTATCAATGACTTGGCCAGAGCTTCCCGCTTATTATTTTCTGTACATACTCTTATAAAATCTATTCGAGTGAATGAGTTGCTCGTTCGTAGACGAGAGAGTATGCAGCATAACTTTTATAACTCTAAATGGGCAATGTATACCTAGTATTATGATAAACAAGGTCACTAAAATTTGCATATACAAGGCTTCGCTCGCGTGTACATTTGTACATATTTATGTTTTTTTCGCGAATCTATAATATTTTCCCATAAAAAGTCGCCTCAGTTACTTCTTATAACATTAGCTATCTGCTAGTAAAAGTCTCGTGGAAATCAGTTCACCCGTTTTGGAGATAAGCCGGAACAAACAGACATACAAAAAATTTTAAAAATGATTTTTGTTATAAATCTACTATTATGATATTACAAAACGACTTTCTAAATTTTATTTATTTGTATGTATAGATTTATTTATGGTATCGACAAGTAAAAAGCCTCAATTAAGACAAAGTTGGTTTAAAACAGTTTTGTATTATTAAAATAGGGGCAGTAACACTCACCTTTAGCGATCTCACTAGCAGCATATTGCAAGATTCCATTTTGAAGGTTCCCGTTCCCATTAGTTCCATTTGAGGCTTCCTTGAATTTTTCCTGAACTTGGGAAAGATCGTTCTTATCCCATTGTTTCTTCAGAGACTCTTCCATGGCCTCTTTATTGTTGTAGGGCGGGATAGTTACTTCTGGGAATGGGACTCCGTTCCTGAGAAAAAGTTTTCAAATACTTATCAAAACGGAACGGAGACAAGCTACTTATGACTATATTGTCTGAATAGGAATAAACTTACAAATGATTATTATTATTATTTACTCATCATCCTCCGCGCTTTTTCCCAACTAAGTTTTGGGGTCGGCTTTCAGTCTAACGACAAAACGGCCGAACTTTGATATTTTACGTGAAGCGACTGCCATCAGACCTCCACAACCCAAGTACTAGGCGATATCGTCTAGTTCTATAGTTAGACCAGGTTGTCGAACTTTTTAGGGCTCCAACTACCCATAACGCGCCACAGATGTTCGTATGGCAACCGGGATCAACGGCTTAACGTGCTCTCCGAGGCACGAAGGGGTCTCAATGTGTTAAGAATGGTCACCCATCCGAAGACTGACCTGGCTAGGGTTACTTAATCTTATAATGTGTTAACCTACTTGGTTATCACTTAGCCAGGAGCCTGTTAAATACGTGATCGCTTTAATTCTCAATGTTCAGACTAAAAGCACAGCAGTGACATTATCTTTCCTGAGAAACATTAGTATCGTGGGTGTTAGTCTAAATGCATTAAAATGTATAATTAAGCAAAACTGGGCTCATTAATACATCAACATTAATGCTTTAACTTATTTACCTGATGTCGTTTTTGCCGTTGTTGATGGCGCGCACCAACTTGCCCGTGTTGTCTCCGTATTCTCCACATGACACCTCAATGATGAAGGAGGCTGGGTTGTGATACGCGGGACACTGTAGGCCTTCGCTACCGAGCCATTCAACTATTCAAACATTACACATTAATATTTACCATGTGATATACAACTTTTATTTTTTTTATTTTAAACTGCATACCTTATGCTAAAAGGTTGGTAACTTCTGTCGAGCGTTATCGCACTAGAATATTGGTTATATCTTTGGCATAGTGATTCCGACTTGTGACTACCACATGAATCAATTGTCTGATTTTATGAGTTCGAATGTAGCTTTGTGTCTCTTGATTCTATGATTAAGCGCTTAAGCACAGACAGCACAAGTAACAAAGAAACTAAGGTCAACAATACAAAGCTACTGAAACAGTCATGGTGACGTCAAAGGGATTGTCCATTAATCACATGAGGCTCGAACGGGGGGGGGACATCACAAGGGGGAGGGGGCTAGTGAGTTATCACGTGTATTTATTTTTCGTAAAACGCGCTATTATATCTGTATTGAACCATAATATTCTGCAAAATTTATATGTCATAATCACGCTTCTCTGTTCTCTCTCTCTGGCTAGGGGGGTGGGGTTAGTCTAAAACCTCACCACCAGGGGGAGGGGGGGTTAAAAAGTTGCAAAAAAAACATCAAATCATTAATGGGCGGCCACAAATACGAAAACACAAACAAAAATATTTCCACTGCCTTCGTTTTGGTCATTTATATGTACCTAATTGCCAGTAGCAATGTGAAGTGAACATTGTTACACTAATATGAGTGAATTAATAAAAGTATCTCACCTAGTCTCCCTGTGCTGCCTTGATAGACACACTGCCCATCAGCCAAGGTATATAAATGGTCGAACATTTCGAATAGCCTGGCTGAGGGTTGATGGATAGTACAGATGATAGTCCTGCCCCCACTTGCTAAGGTCTTTAGAAGGGAAATACATTGGAAACAGGACGAGCTGTCAAGGCCTGATGTAGGCTCGTCGAAGAACATGATTGGAGGATTGTTGACCAGTTCCAATGCGATTGACAGACGTTTCTTCTGTCCTCCGGAGAGGTTTGATGTCATGGTTTTGTGGTGCTCTGATAAGCTAAGAGTCTCAAGGATCTCTTGAATCTGGAACAAAATTATAAGTTGAATAGAGAAGAAATAAAAACATATTAAATAATATTCTCTAGGCGTCTCGTCGCAATTGAAATTAACTTTTTATGTATTTATTTGGGAAAACAAACCTTGACGAAGTTATACCTACACTTATTTTAATAACATACTAGAATAAGTTAATTAATTCAACCACATAATTATACTGCATTTGAACAATCTTTTAAACCATCACATAATTTTACTGTGCCGAAGCCGCCGCTCATAAACATCCAATAAAAAAACCACCAAGTGCGAGTCGGCCTCGCACATGAAGGGTTCCTTACCATCGTACAAGATTTAATACTATTTAATAGTAATATTCCTTTTTTATTATTTGTTGTTATAGCGGCAACAGAAATACACACTCTGTGAAAATTTCAACTGTCTACCTATTACGGATCATGAGATACAGCCTGCTGACGGACAGACAGAAAGACAGACAGACAGACAGACAGACGGACAGCGGAGGCTTAGTAATAGGGTCCCGTTGGTTACCCTTCGGGTACGGAACCTTAAAACCTATAACCATAGTCAACTTCATGATTAATGTATTTCTTACGGATTTTCCTCGTACTTTTGCCTGTACATTTTGTGTGTTAACAACAATATCCAGTACCTTAACTGTCATTTATAGAGCATATGATAAATTTATTTATCTTTCAATATTAACTGTTTATGTCTCACTTACAAATATTTTAGTTGTAAATCTTAATTTGCATCGTAAATACCTGGAGTAATGTACGGTGTGAATCGTTTACAATTTTTATTCTATAACGACTGCGCGCCGTACAATGCCATTTTGTCTAAACATAAAAGATTGTATTTACAACTGAATAGTATACGTACAACTTCTTCCTTAGCAGCACTGGTGGTAGCACTTGGTAGCTTCAACGCTGTAGCTACTGACATGGCCTCTTCGACCGACAGGTTACCGTGGAGTTGGTTGTCCTGCATAATGTAACAGGACAGCTTGCGGAAACTTGACAGATTGCGCTCCATGCCGTTCACCGTGATGCTGCCTTCCATTCCTGACGTTCTGACAGGAAAGAAAAAAATAGATAAGTCAGTGTTTATAAACAGTGAAGATGTTTAGTTTTGGGGATCATGTCATGGGGATTAGTGTACATTGTACCACAGAATAGGTAGGAGTACAGATACACTCTCACTCCGCCAAATCATGTAAATAAATAGCCACTCTTGTTGACTGTACCAACATGTTTGATGTAGTAACAAGGTCTTGAATAAAAATTTCACTCATTTGGTAGGTAGTTCTTGGTTACAATTTAACATTCAGGGTAAGTAACAGGTTTCCACACGAAGAAAAAAAAAAAAAGCGGTCCCTAGACGATCATGCGGCATGACATGCGTTACGTGCTGTCATGCATGCACGACCGTTTAATTGTATTGATTGATGCGAATGACATCCAAACTACGTGCATGACATGCAAACTACGTGCTGGCAGTTGATTGACAATTTCTTTTAATTTTATATTTATAAATCTGCTTTTGACAGAGACATTTCCAGACTAGCGCAGAAGACCTCTTCACTGTACTATATATATATCAACTGAATAAAATGATTATACCAAGCGAGTTATCATGCTGTATGATAAGACTCTCAATAGGTCCTTCATGCAGCATGATGATCCAGCATGTCATGCCGCATGATCGTCTAGGGACCGCTTAATAATATTGCGGTCATCATATTATGACGTTCTGTTAAATTGAGACGTGACGTACACGCCATCTTTTGACAAATAACGGAACTAATATTTGTATAGAATGTGAAAATGTATATAGAAGGTCCCAGTACATTCCAGAGGTTTCGAGTTTACGGGAAATTTCACGAACTCTATATGAGATAACTTTGGAACTATATAGGGAAGTTGGATTGAAGAATACAAGCTAATATTAGTGACAAGTATTGTTAACTGTGACCTATTGTGTCTATTTCGTAACAAATTGGTGAATAGGTTCATCTAATCTGAAATCCCAGCTCGTAATAATATATTCTGAAACATATTAAACAGTCAATAATTTCACACATCTCACATACGGCCGTCATGGTCCTATGGGCCTATGGGTAGTTTTTTTATGCGTGATGAAACCCCCTCGGGCGGTCACCCCTCCGGTGTTTTCGGTGGGGCGGTGTGTAGGAATCGAACCGACTAAAACCACACGGTGTGCCGTACTGCGCCTTAAATAGGAGGGCTCCGGGAACAGCTTTTATTAAGACATCCGGGTCCCTATGAGTCCTAGAACAAGGATAAACATACTTTTTTTTTGTGAATGGGGACATATTAGACATAGATATATATAGACCAGTTCAAATTGACATATTCATGCAAACAGATATTTACACTGACAGGGCATCGAACACGCGACCTCGGACGTTGTAATTGACCGATGCGGTAAAGAGGTTATCAAATCTATCTAAAAAGCGTTGTAATTGTGTTCGAATTACATGAGCACTAATTAATTGTATGAATAATTATATTATTATTCATACAACTAATTAGTTAAGTAATTATTAAAGTGTGTAAAAATAGTTGTTAGGTTACTGTTGTGTAAGAGAAGCAAATAAAGTTTGATTATTTAGTGTAAATAAGGTCATGAATAAAAATTTATTTATTATGAAATTTTAGGTCGAAATTAAATTTTAATATTGCATTTTAATAATTAATTAATTTTGGGTATAATATAGCTTAATATGTATTTTTACGTTGCGAATATTGAATTCAATGTATTTAGACTTAAAGTAAAAAATTCATTGCTATCTGATGTGAACTCTTAGTTGATTAAATTATTCAATCATATTGTGCACATAGCTCCCCCGTCATACATTCTTCAGTTTATCAATCTAAAAAAAACTATATCTATAAAATACATTATTACTTAATTATGTTTACTCCGCTACAGTCGACTCCGCAATCACTTCGGAATTACATAAAATATTCTGCCTGGCAGAAATATGACTTTGTAGTATTTGTTTAAAAAACCAATTACGTCTATTTGACTTCTACCCTTATGACTAATACACAAAAAATCTTTTATTATAAATTTTCCTTATTGGTGAAAACTATAAGTTATAACATCGTTGAGTGAAACGCTCTCGCTTTCAAATATATTTGATTAGCAAACCGTTGCGTGACGCAACGCACCCGTGCGTCTGGCGGCTTTCTTCAAGATGGTGGTTTGAGTTTCAGTCCCGTTCCCCATCCCAAACTTGCGGTATCCCTTACCCTAAGTTCCTCTCTGCCCATTTATCCTTATACAAATTTACCTTTATCCTTTCCCGTCTTAAAACGACTACAAAAACCATAAAAGGAATCAGACAAAGCCCTTTATAATGTTTATGTCGCAGCCAACTAGCCTAATTAGTGGTTTAATTAACAGCCTAGCATCTTTACTATACGGCGCCGTCCAACTAACGGCCTGAATGATATTCAGCCGTAGCGTCTATTACAATATTTAATGAACTGGCTGGCTGATGCTTAGGCCATTCATACAATAGGACGACCATGTGACAAAAACCAAAGATGATGAAAGATGAAATATCTGACATTAGAAAATAAAGTTATAAGGCATATTGTTTATTCGTCTAATAGAATATTAAGTTGGAGACGATTTAACATTAGTAGGGTAGATCAATTGAACAGAAATGGCTAGGTTTAGGTTAGGTTAGAACTGTGACCATTACGCCAGAACCTAATTCTATGACAAACGAAGTACTTGGTATAAATAGGCTGGGCAAGTAGTTAAACGTTCTCGATCCAAGTCATTTGCCTAGCTATTTGATTAAATGGCTGAATATCATTCAGGCCGCTAGTTGAACGGCGCCGTATAGTAAAAAGGCTAGGTTGTTAATTGAACGCTAATTAAGCTAGTTGGCTGCGACATTTACACATACATGCGCCGACCCTAATGAACATTGGGAAAAGGGCATAAAGATGAGAATTTTACCTATATGTCTACGCTTTGCATCATCGAATTGTAGGCACAACTCTTATAGGTATGTATGTGGACGCTGAACCTTTTAATTTGTGTAAACGTTTTGATCCTTTCATTGTGTGGTAGACACGAAGGTGAAACCAATTTTTTAACACACACTGTCGATCGTCACATTGGGATATTTTGTGTGTTAATATATTCTATGATATGTAATATGATTGATATGACTGTGTGTATAGGCATTAGGTATGAACAATTTATTGATAACATTTCTGAAGTTTTCATTTACGTGTTAATTTGTTATTTGCCATATGTTTTGTGGTTTTCTATAGGATGGAAGTACTACTAATATATTATACTAGTATCGATTGTAAAGAATGTGAATTTTGTGTGTAGGTGCACACATTAATCTCCGGAACCACTGCACCTATACAATGATGATCATTCAGAATTAAGCAGGTAACAGCAAGGTACGTTAGTCTTGAGGTACATACGATATATGGTCAATTGCTTGATTTGGGTGAAGTACTGGCTGGGTTCCCCTAATTGTCAATTTTATTATGACAATAGCATCGGTAAAAAACTTTCAATAAGTAATCTATACTAATATAAGCAGTGACCATAAACACAGGTGAAACTGCAGGGATCCCGGCTCTCATGCAATAGACCCACTTGTGACGGAACAACGTGAGGTTTAGTCCGTTCGATTCAGACATACCACTTCACCGTTAGCTCCGGTGAGGTTGACCCGTGGAGGCTTTAACACGAAAAAAAAAGTAAAACCGCGGGGAAATTCCGTCAGTTTGTTTCAACTTGAGAGATAGGATAGTTTTTATCTCAATTTATAGTTACAGTATTTTTATTGCAAATTACTTAGCCACAGCCACGCCGGGTAGCTAGTAATATATAAAACATTGTTATAGTAGAGGACGGCATCTCTGACAAATCTATTACCTATTACTAATTAACATACACACACACACACACACATTATCGGGGTGGGAAAAATACTGTCTTAATTATACCACTCAATCTCACAGTCTTAATTATATCACTTGAACATGTTATTGTATACTTATTTTGTTTAAAGATGTAACAGAGGACGGTTAGAACATAAATAAACCTAGACTTGGTAACTTAATGGCTGATCGGACTAGAAATCGAGCTTTGACAAGATTTCTACCCACCAGTATCAATCCACCTCCAACTTAAGCAAGGGTTAAAGAGAATTCAAATAATGAGTGGACCACGTAACGAGTAGTCTTTTAATATATATAAGTCTCTTTAAGTCCTTTGAAGATTTTTTTTTTATGGGTTAGGGGGCAAACGAGCAGACGGGTCACCTGATGTAAAGTTACTACTGCCACCCATGGGCACCTGCAGCTCAAGAGCCACAAGTGCGTTGCCGGTCTTTCTTTCTCCGTTAACCTCACTTACTGGGCGAAAAGCCATACAATAATTGCTTCCCTGACGGTTTTCTGTGAGGCTGTAGTATCACTCCGGTTGAAACCGGTCGTTCGGCCGAAGCATGGCTCTCCCACGAACATGTGAGAAAATCTATAACAAGTTGCCATATCACACTCGCATAATTTTCTCTTAGACTTAGAAGTTTGGCCTTAAAACTACACGACTGTTTTTTTTCTTGTTAACCGTCATACATTTGAATCAGTTTCAAAATTAACGTTTTCTAAGACCCGTCTGTCTGAGGACGGGTCAACGGACGCGAACCAGGACATAGGTACAAGTACTTCTTTTTGTAGCTATTAGTATATAGAGGAGCAGATAAACTACAGCTTCTAAGAAACGATTTGAAATATTGTTTGCAACACACTTTCCGGAAAACGTTGTCACTTTATCTGTGGCAACTACACATATTTCCACACGACGATTTGCTATTGCATTCCATCAAGCATGATCATTACAGTAATAACAACTCCAGCATGTTATAGCAAGTATTGACTGGTGGTAAGTGGTAACCGGTGCCTATTAATAGACACTTTCATCTGTACACCAAGAACAATATCTTAGTTAGATGATAAAAATTAATGTTTGTATGTTAATCCTCAATGCGTTCCTAAACCATTGATTTTTGAGGGTCCTCCGAGCACGCCCGCGAGGGTTTCACACCTAAAAATTGTATGTAAATAAATGAAAACGCATGTTCGTATGTTTTTCATTTGTGATGAAACTTTTATACAACCAAACACTTTTTTACTTGACGTGGCATTGTAACGCATGCCGGGTACAGCTCCTAATAAAATTATATATAAAAATAATTTGGTAGCCTATTTTTTTCATGTATTTTATATTTTATTTTAGCAGTATTAATATTTTTATTATTTTAACAGACCAAAAAAAAAGTGAGGAGGTTGTCAAATCCTCCAATCCAATGTATGTATATATATTTCTGTATGTATGTATTTCAATTTTTTCTAACCTTAGGGTTTAAATTGTGTTGCGTGGTCACGCATAACTTTTTACAGGGTAGTCCGATTTCCGTTATTCTTTTACTTCGAAGTTGGTGAAATTTCAAATAAAAATTTAAACCCTAAGGTTAGAAAAAATTAGAAAAATTATTGTTCACCCATTGACTGTAGTTAATTATATATTTTAACCACAAAAAAAAACTAAAAATTAAATCGACGAAAAAAGAAAAAAACCGAGAAGTGAAACATAAATTTGTGAGCCTAACTCAACTCCTGCACTAATGTAATATCTAAATAATTTTGAGTTGGCGCAAATATACAAACAAGCAAATTAATTATTATGTAAAATGAATGCAGCGGCGATGCATCTATTTGCAGAAGCGTCCGGTGGCCTGTGTGGAGCCGAGCTCCTTAACATGTGGTTGAGTTCCGTGATTACTGAATTACGTACTTTACTGGGTGTGGTAACTGGTCAGCTCAAAACTGAAATGGTTTTTTTATATAAAGGCCACCCTGGACGCCTACATGGCACTTCCACATTTCAAATTTTATGTAGACTTGAATCCTTGAGTTTGTTTCGGCGTTTCTTTTCGGTCTCAGGAAATGTCGGCACCATCTAGTTTTACTGGAACTAATTGACGTAAAAGTAGATGGTGGGGACATTTCCTAAGACAGAACTTACTAGAACTAATTGACGTTGGGCACGCCACAATTGTGGCGGTAAGACCCATCATGGAGGATTGGCTCGAGAGGCAGCACGGCAGCCTCTCCTACCGGCTGACGCAGGTTCTGACCGGCCACGGCTGTTTCAGCAAGTACCTGTGTCGCATAGGCCGGGAGCCAACGTCTGCGTGCCATCACTGCGGAGGTTGTCGCCAGGATACTGCACTCCACACTTTAGTGGAGTGCTCAGCGTGGACGCAACAACGCCGTGACCTCGCGGCGGCTATTGAAGTGGGAAGCCTCTCACTGGAGACCATGGTCCAAAGTGAGAGTGCGTGGGAATCCGCTGCCTTTTTTTGTGAGGAAGTGATGTCAGCTAAAGAGGCAGCGGAAAGGGAACGGGAGAGGGCTAGTACTCTCCCGTCCCGAAGGAGAGACACCAGGCGCCAGAGAGCGCAGAACGCTCTCCGGCCTCCATGAGCGCTGGCCTGGGGGTAACGGGTGAGGCTGCCCGTTACTCTAGCAAAAGCAGGCCTGAGACGGTGGCGCGCCGTGTTCCGCGCACGCCTCTCTACACTGGAAGGGGGGCAAGGCCCCCGCTAGCAAGGGCGTGACTGCCATTTGTTTAAGAGGCGGCCAAGGTCTGCCAGGGTTCTCGGGGACTTCCTTCCTAGGGTGTACCCGAGTCCCTTGCAATAGTCATGGTGAATTGGCGAATTGGCAAATTGGCGGTCTAGCGTTTTCAAATTTGCGCGTGGAAATTTAAAATGTAAAATTGAAATAAACGTTAATGCCGCTTAACGATTGAATCAAATTTATAAAATTTTATTCAATCTGGTTGTTTACTTTTGCTTTAGGATCAAATAAAAACACTTTTAAAAAAAGGGTTTCAATTTCAATATCTTTAATTCATAAAATTGATCATCAATTATTTGAAATTGTCGATTTAATAAATAATTAAAAATTATAGATCAACACACATAGAGTCACCGCAACAACAGTTTGCTTTGTCAAATCTATAATTATTAAATAAAAGAAAATGGATAACAACAATCTCATATTTGCCTGTTTCGATTTCGAACCTATAACCGCCCGTCTCTAAATGGTTGAGTCTTGTGAGAAGAAATCGGGCAAACAAACTCACGGCTACTCTTAAAATAAAAAACCAGGCAGTTTGAACAATATTTAGTAAATATGACATCATTTTGTTGTGTGTTTTTAAAGTTTAAAGTTAAAAGTAAGTAGTTTAATACCTTATTAAGTGTAAACGTGTACAAAATGGCACGGCGACGGTATCGGTTTCGCGTTTAGGATCATAATACCCTTTTTTTTGTGTGTGTGGAAACCCCCTCGGGCCGTCACCCCACCGGGGTTTTCGGTGGGGCGGTGTATCGGAATCGAACCGACTAAAACTTCTACAGACTAGAGACTTCCCTCCTAGCGACCGAGTGCAGGTACTTCCCGAAGCAGCCGTGCCCGGAAAGAACCTGCGTCAGTCGGAAGGAAAGGGTCCCGTGCTGCCCACTCGACGATGACCGGCTGGAGCGCCTCCACGGCGGCAAAGCCAGCACGCGCAGCCTCCATTATTTATGACGGAACAACGTGTGGTTTTAGTCGGTTCGATTCCGACATACCACTTCACTGGCAGCCCCAGTGGAGTGATGACCCGAGGAGGTTTCTACACGATAAAAAAAAAAAGAACTAATTGACGTGTGAAATTTATTATTATTATCGTTGATAACAAATACGAAAATTATTTAGTGGGCATTATAAAGTGATAAATTATTAGATGCACTAACAAGTCTAACAAGTAATAAATCAGAAGGAGATAAGTAAAGTAGTGTGTTGAAATATGTAATACGTGATATGAAATATGTACTGTTTTTTAAGTATAACGCATTTTATGTAAATTTTATATAAAATCATAAGTCATGAGGTTTTTTGATATGATTAAACATTTCTTTATGCATTGTATATGCAAATTCTTAGAATGTAATTAACGTCATATATATCTCAGATATGCCAGTTACATATGTAGTGTTTTTATAAATAGTCATCAATTAAAATAATTATATTTTTTATAACATGCAGATTCGGAAAACAATCTATAGAAATAAATAAAATTGACCGATTTCCACGTTACTTTCAGTCAAAGTTTTTTCAGTCAAATAAGATCTAAGTCAAAATAACCATATGTTGTATTCCTGCGGTTAGAAAGATCTTTAGTGTCCCTAAAGAACCACTGTACTATCAGTTATGAGTCTTTAACTGATAACTCAATGGTAATATAGAGCAAACTTATGGTATTTTAAACTTTTGCACACTGTCATGTAAAGAGGTTAAGGTTTCCCGACTTGATTTTTGTGAATTCAATTTCCACATGAGACAGTGTATTTCTGTACAAAGTTTTTATTCTAAATTAGGGAATTGTTATATTATAGATTTTAAATTTAAAAACGTATTTAAGTAGGGTTTTTTTCTTTGGTGCGAGATTTGAAACAATAAAAAATCTTAAAAAAATATGACGGACTAAACTTTATTTTTGTCAATACAAAGGTATTCGTAATTCGTGTCACTTACATCCTGTATAACAACAACTAACCAAAACATAAATAATAAAAATGTACGAAGAATTCATAACATCCCTTGAGAAGTTGAGAGTTGAGAAGTTGTTGAAAAAAATATTGATAGATTTCCATACCTTGCAGTATAAATATTTAATCACAGAATTTACAAAACTGATGGTCAGTTTTCAATATTGGAGATGTAAACCCTGGACAATTATTACCTACATACACTGATTAGCATACTAATGACCCTGAAAACTTGATTTAATAACAATTATCTTTTAAAAAGGTATGACCGTTTGTTTTATGTGTATTTTGTTTAAATATAATATGGGTAGGCCAACTAAACGCACTGCTCCGATGAGACAGCGATGTTTCGGAGCAAACGAAAATATCATCGATGTGTACAATTCTTAGATATTTGTTGATTTTTAAAAACCGACTGATTACGATAAAATTTAAATGGGGTGTCTAGTCCCATTTAAACAACAAAACAAAAACACAATTTTTCAAATTGGTTCCGGCGTATTCGAGTAATCGGTGAACATACATAAAAAAAAAGATACCGACCTCCTCCTTTTTTGAAGTCGGTTAAAAATATACAAGATCTTCATACTACTAAATACTAAAAACGAAATAAAAAGTAATTTCAATATTATAAGCCTGAAAAGACCCTAATTACGAAACGATTTTTACGCAACATAGAAAATTTAATTACATAATTATTCAACAATTAAAATTATTTTATTTAGAGTTTTTATATGTATTCAGATTTTTTATCACATGAGAACCTCACAAGCAAAGACTCTTTTATGTTTTTTTTTTATTGTTTACTGCAAAGAAATAAACAGAAGAATATTTAAGTATATACTACATATATACATATGATCAAAAATATAATTGTTTTAACCTTTGTACCAACGTTACTTGTTTTATACGTTGACTATACCTAGTTTTTAACCGACGAAAAAAAAAGGAGGTTCTCAATTCGACCGTATAATATTTTTTCTTTTTTTTATGTCTGTTCAGCCCTCACTCCGTTATTTATGAACCGATTTTGATTATTCTTTTTTTATACCAGTTATAGACCCTAGAACAAAGGTGTATTCTTTTATGTAATTTTTTTCTGTCTATATTTATCTATCTAATAACTTTCAACGAGCACTTCTTGTAGATATACATACATACATATATACGTGAATATGTATATTTCTTGTACATCGCAAAGATTACATTAGGCTTTACTAACTTTTAAACTTTCGCGCTCCATGATATAATTATGTATACCTACATCATATTTTGACCACCGCCAGTGCAACCTGATCGAAACGTCAGGCAATTCAGAGGCAAGTAATACGTATTTCGTGATCGTGTTAATTGCCGTATATATACATAACTAGTAACCCGCCCCGGCTTCGCACGGGTAGAAGAGACATCTTCAACAATCATCATCATATTTCAACCAATTTACACAAAACGTTAACAAATTATATACTTAAACCTTCCTCATGAATCGCTCTATCTACTGGTGAAAACCGCATGAAAATCCGTTCTGTAGTTTTTAAGTTTATCGCGAACAGACAGACCGACAGACGAGGCGGGGGACTTTTTTTTATAATATGTAGTGATTATACATTAGACTTTGCTTATCAAATTTATATTGTTGTTCTTGAATAAATGTGCTTATATAAAAAAAGACCCGTCACCAGTCGTCTAAATATATCTCAAAGTTAATACTACTTGCGATCGTCATTTAATTTAAGGCGAATAAATTGTAAATTATAATTATACTTTATAAAATAGTAAACTTTTTTAATATAAAACATACGTTTTTTGTTTTAGATTTCAAATCAAAGCCATAACTGTTTTATATTTTTTATTTTCTTTTGGTCGTTGCCTCCAAAGACTTATTTTCCATTCTAATTGCTTAACAACGCATACGGTTGTTTACTGTTAGCGTCCGTTCAGTATGGTTTGTATGATAAGCAGACATATAGTGATAGAGATAGACATAGGTAAGGTACATTTGTCTCTTTCTTATACAGTTTGCAACACAACTGCGTAAATGGCAATTTGAGTGATCGGACACTCGACCCACTTCACGATGCGGTGACTGATAACAGTCTGGTTGCAAAAAGAAAATACTTATATATCTTTTATTTTACGGATTTTATGATTAAATACGTTCGTGATGTGTTTTAAGGTTGGTTTTTACAGTGAATCATGCGAAGTAAGAATAAGTCGCTGACTTATATGAAAGGGTCAAACGCCGTACCCATTTTAAAACAATAGAGACAATGCACTTCTCCTCCCCTCACTTATTAATCAGTGTGCAAATATTATTCGAATATAACAACAATAAAATGATATCTTTACATGTTTTACAATGTAGAACAAACGTAAGAAAAAATAACTTTTTCCTTCTAACTTTCACAGAAATGTTTGAGATTTGTTAGCGGTATGCATGCACGTATAAAAAACTTTTTTATACGTCCATGGCGGTATGAAATAAATATGTTATAGTCAAAAGTATATGGCCTCTTCGCTGAATGGCTGGTTTATCTTAGGTTTGACATTAGGTTTCGGCAAAGTCCAAAAATTTATTAGAGTTTCTGCCTTTGACCTATGTACTTTTAGGCAAACCTAGAAGTACCTAACTTTTTAGTCAAACGTCCAACAAAATTATCGGTTTCGGACTTTGCCTAGTCTATCCTAGGAGCGCCTAGGGGAAATTCATTAAAATTATTTGTTGTTTCATATTTGCACATTAAACGTAAACTTTAAGATACGTAAACCAAACCGTGTTCTGACTAAAAATCTGGATAAAGCAGCTTTAAACAGAAAATTATTATTTTAAATAAAGACATGACTGGTCAGACTCCGATTTGATCATATTGAGTATCAGCATTTAATCGTTCAAATTGGTCTCTCCTAGAAAATTTGGACTTCTTGTCAGACCTGAGGTTTTACTAACCAAACCTAGGAGGCGCCGGAGCTTCAATATCTGACTATAACACCTACATAAAACTGCTAGTTTTCACCCTATGCTCCGCTTCTGGATGTCGGTTATCATGAATAGCAGTAACAACTAACACATCAACCTGGATATTTTTTTTATATTCAGCAAAGTATTTTGTTATCTAGGTCACAAGCTACTTGTTAGCCGAATTTCATTCCTATCAGTTCAGAGAAATAGTCAAGTGAAAGTAAACAGGCAAACAAATAATGTGTATAGTATAAACTATCGAGAAAATATTTTTAAATATAAACAAAACGAATGTTAGATAAGTGGCATACAGAATAAAGCATTTTAAACTGTTTATTTGAATAAATATACGAAGACGATACAACGGTGTACGGAGTCTGTCTCGACTCTCGGTACATTACCTCATATTGTGAAAGTATAGCATTTTGAAAGCAACTTTACAAACAAATCTAATATGATTTGTTACTTTTCACGACGACGCCGGATCCGGTAGCAATGAAATTTGGCAAGGAACAGTTTAGGAACTACAAAAGGAAGTGGGCTACAAGCAAGTAAAGGACGTAGGTACTTAAAAACCAACGCTTTAAATTTCTGCAGGAGACGCAAAACAATAAAAAAGAACGAACATTCACCTGGGTACTATTTCCACACTTTCCGATGTCCAAGCAAACCCAGCTACAAAATAGTTTCATTATAATTAGATATATAAAACATGTATTCTACATGTTCTACACAATGTTTGTTGCTGTTTACACCTAAAACAATGATAATAGTCACACACGGACTGACCGTCGAACAATAAGACTGTAGTTGAAACATCGTCCTTGATGTAGATCGATATATATCGGAACATCTACTGTATCCGTATTGTAATAAGGTAATTTAATTTAATCCTGGAGTGCGAGGGAGTGGCCACACAACGGGCAAATATCCTCGCGGGTGCGAGGACGCTCATACAAGCCTGTGAACGCTCCAGAAGGCTTCTCTGCTTATGGAAGGTCTGGGCTGGCTCAACTAGTCAGCCTTATCTGAACGCATAATGGAAAGCCTATGAGTCTAAATGCAGAAACAGAGCCCTACACCAATAATTAAATAATCGATGAACTTGATGGGTGAATTATAAAGTACGTAGCTTGTTTGAACGAAGTTCTGAGAGCACGAGGTCAATCGCATTTGTCCAGTTTTTTTGGTCACAGACACGTTTAAGACACCTTCAAAGGATAAAAACTGACGAATTGGCAAGATTTGAGGGTACTGACCCCTGCATCGAATTAATATGTTTTGCGCAATACAGAACTAACATAGGACTACTAATTTAAGATTACTGAGGTAATTATTTCCGCGCACTGGAAAAATCTACCATTAGGATTACACACTTAAGAAGATCAAGTAATCCTCAGTATACTTAGTTAGCAATCCTTGGTGGCAAAGGATTGCTAACTAAAGATTTTCATTCTGCACCGCTTAACTACCTTCGCTCAAGTGGTGGGAACGCAGTCTTAGAATTATATGCAGCCTATCCAATATGTCATACATTGCTGGATTTGAAGTGTATGTATATGTCAATAAAAGGCTCATACCAAGTAATGACTTGTAGCTATGTACTTTACGCATATATCTTAGCTCGACCCAGTTCGCTGGAGCTTGCATAACCCCTGTCGCGAGTCTCTCTGCTGTGTAATGATGACACTATGAAGTTGAAGATTGCAGTTTACATACGGCCAGTTAGCTACGCAGCTGATAGGTACATTAAATATATGCGACATATCATAAGACGTTAGGTTTAAAACTTATTAATAACTTTCACTTTAGAGGGCTCACTTATACATACTTATCGGTGTAGCAATTGTATCAGTATTTAACTGTTCCATTGATGCGAAAACCGGAGTGACGTTTCCCTTTGTCTTGCACTTCCACTAACTTGACTTACATTACAGTAATTTTGTACTGTGGACTTCTGCCGAGTACTAACATTTACTGCTGGCAACTATCTGGTTAAGTTTTGTATCTTTAGTTCGACCGATTTGTTTTGCCCAGTTGGTATTTGACCCGGAACCACTAGACGACTAGGTGCTAGCCAATCTCTTCCACCACACTTCACACCATATTGAAATGTGTGACTGGCCTGTTGGTCTAGTGGTTAGTGATCCTGACTGCTGAGCCAGAGGACGTGTGTTCAATTCCCAACACAGGACAAATATTTGTATGATGAGCACGATTATTTGTTCTGTGTCTGGGTGTAATTTATCTATAATATCTATGTATTTAGAAATATATAAGTATGTTTATCAGTAGTCTGGTTACCATAGTACAGGATCTGCCTAGTTTGGGATCAGACGGCCCTGTGTGAGATGTGTCGAGTTATTATTATTATTATCCCCACGTCCGCAACTAGAACAAGCCGATTAGGATCTACCCTATCTACCTAAGCCTATTCCACTAAGAGGCAGGTAAATGAAAGAGTTTACATACACTCAAAGCATATCATACTCGTAGTTACACATACTAATAGGCACTGTACATATTAATAGGCGTCAATGAGATGGGTTACGATGCCGCAAATTGAATGGAATAATGCAGAAAGTACGTCCATAAGTAATGTCACTCCACATTGTGTAGAAACCGTGATGTATGAATACGTTTAGTAACACATCATACTATGTTTTTTGCGACGAGAAGTCGTCGCAATCTGCCTAATGATAATTGATAAGCGAGTACTTTAGCAATGGAGCGGCTAAATTGCACTTCACTAGTAACCCCGTGGGAGTTTCCACAAGATAAAAAAAAACTACCCGGTGAAAACTTACTGACAATAAATAAAATTCCTAAGTTGATAGTTTAGAGGTTAGACTCCATTTACCGCAGGAAAATAACAATGTTATTTTGGCTGCGATCTTCTGTATAATCTGTATAATCGATGTTACTTCGACAAATAAGTGACTCCGATTTGAGAGCCTAAATTAGTGCAATAGTTTTACTATTGCAAAAATATTATAATGTGTTGTGATAATTTCTACATATTCACAAGAAAAAAAAACAGTAAAATCTAATGCTAGAATCTTTCTATTCAAAAATTGAATTAAGTACAATTTTAATATGACGATTGTTCCGCCAATTTGTCTTCTATAATATAATCAGGTTTGTAATGTCGTCGTTGTGACAAGTTATCTGTGTGCGATAAAATCAATTAGATACAATATCTTCGCAACTATGCAGGACATGCTTCTGAGTCCTGGAGACAAAAATATATTTGGGCTTGATGGCCTCATTCGCCAAATTTATTTTAACACTGGCAGATAGGGTTTTACATAGTAAACGATATTGCGTAAAAAAAATATGATCTAGTGCAAAAATCAAAAAAGCGAATAGGCCATGTTTCAAGAAGAAATATGTATACAAACCCATATATGTGTATTTTATCATTGGCTTTAGCTAATTCAATAAAAAGTATGCCAATTTCCGTTAGAAGATTTAATGATAATTAGCACTTAATAAATAAAGTATCCGGGTGCGTGACTTGAATAAACGATCACCAGGTACGATTTTAACTGTGAACCGTTTGGTTGTAGAAAGCGATGTTGTCAGATTAAATAATAAATTTCCCCTAATCAAAATAACTTACCGGTAACCAGTGAGTATATTTAGAAGAGTGGATTTGCCGGCGCCAGACGGTCCCATGATTGCTGTCAGCTCGCCGGACCGCAATCGGCCAGAGACCGACTTGAGAATTGTCTTGACATCTACAAAAGAAAAATTGTTTTTAAAATATATATTTAGCTTATACTTTAAATAACATAAGGCCGCCGAAACTAGGAGGTTGTTAACAGTGGATACGGATGTCAGGTCTGACACCTCCAAACCAAGGTTTGTTATTCTCCGCTCGAGCTCCGTAACCGATACCGTAAATCGTAAACTGTCGGTCATTCGAAATAAACATGTAACCGAATCCGAAATAATATTTTCACATAAAAGTCGAAATAAGACACATTTATTATTTCTATGTAGATTAAATGTTTGTATAATTTTCTTTTTGCATTTTTAAGTAGGTAACAAATGATAACCTAGAAAAATAAAGTCAAAGTCATTTAAAAATGTAATATCCGTAAGCGAAACTATCGGATAATCCGAAATAGTTATCTGCAACAGCTTCTTAAAAAACAAGTATAATATTATTCATTATATTCGTTTAGATATTCAGATCCGAAATTATATACCTACTAGATGAAAACCCGGCTTTGCTCGGGTGAAATGTGACTCATAATCATAATACACAATATTTTACAAAATGTAGGTAGATATACGTGTGAATCGGCCTTAACGAACTCAAGCTGGCATCCGAGTGGCCAATATGGCGACTGCCATTTGCACCATTAGAATTTAAAAAAATACTCGACAATCCGAATTTTGCGGATATATTATGTTGTCGACTCGAAATCATTATTTTTGGAACGAAGTTCCTTATGGCGCGTTGCGAAAGGGGGCTAGACGGAAAAAATTAAGACCAAAAGTTGTAACGACACTTTTTGCTGTAGTTGTAAGCCGTGCGGCGTGCGCGAGTTTCTCTGTCTGTGTCTGTGTCTCTCTCTCTCTCTCTCTTATAGAAAGCAAGCCAGTTATTTTCGTTTCGTCTTGGAACTTCGTTCCATCCAGGTGTCACTTGACACCTCTCAAGTTCTTTATGTTTTATTATTCAGTTAAGGTTTTAATCGAGTTTAATATTGACCGAATTATTAATTCCCGATTCATAATATCCCTGTCCCACACAACTTCTACAGACGAGCGACGTTACTTGAACATCTGACGTTTTTTCGTCTTCTGATTAATAGGCCGTTCACACCCTACCCTCCTCCCATGGATAGATCCAGGGTAGGGTGTGTAACACACAAGTAACAGCACTGGTGTTGTGAGTGTGAGTTTATAAGTCTCAGTAACCGATGACCACGTTGTGAAGTATGTAAATGCCTATGCTCAAAATAAATAATTTCGCGAAGTCGAACAATAAAAGAACTTAAAATAGTTTGAAAATTGTCGTTTAGTTTTACTTTAACGTTTTTAACTTAATTTATAATCATCAAATTAACATTAAAAGTCACTGCCACTCATATAAAATGTAGCAAACCTACCATTTTGAAGGTTACTAGAAAGATACTGATTTGACTTGACTGTCATCTAGCCTATTCTGCAGGAATGTGTCCGCTGTCTGAATTAGGGACAGTAGAACAGCTTTGGAAGAACTGATACTAAAGACAGTAGATAAACGCCTAGTCATCCTATAATAATAATAATAATCTTTATTTGCCAAGAACATTGTCATAGAATGTTCTGCCTGAATTTGGCAAGCAAACATTTTTATTAATTAAAATTAATTCTAAATTATTAAAAATGTAATGTCTATTTCTAGTGCAAGTTATTATACACTGTTAAGTATTCTGTTACGGAATTTAAGCTTTTTCTCAATCAGCTACTCTCTTAGCTTTTTAATAATTCGTTCATACGGTAAAGCTTTAATTTATATTGGTATATAGTTATAGATATATCGACACATAGCGAAGCAGTCCTTTTTGTATAAAATAGTTTTAGGTACTTTAGATAAAACAATCCTATCTGTTCTATTATCTATCTCTCTCTATTCCAAAAAGTCCTCATCTCTCGCTGTTGTGAATATAATGATTGGCTCAAAGACCATCACGTAACAAGGTAACAAGATATCAGTACCGAAATAAAGTATAACCTCCGGTATCCAAAATTACACAAATTAAGTAGATTTCGTTGTAAATGTTTAACCTGTAGAAGGTTACGACCGCAGTTCACAAACCTCCAATAAACAAAATATGTACATATAAAAAATGAGCAAAAAATTAATGACGTAATCTCGAGACTTGCTTTGACAATCACCTAAGTGATTATCAAAGCAATTTTTTCTTGGTTGATAGATGACAAGGTGAACAAGATAGGTAAGAGCCTCGTTGCCTGGATATGTCTAGTGGCAGTGGCAGATCCTGACAACGAGAACTTTTCCCAATATTAGTGTAGTTTTACATTACATGCTTAGAAATCAATTATGTATTACAATAACACAAAAACGCAAATTTTAATGACATCAAAATGTTTTAAAGTCCGTCAGAGTGACAAAAGTGATCGTCAACTGTAAAGATGATGCATAAGAAGGTTCCTGACTATTTTGAACCACCGGTATTTTGGTCCCTGTAGCCGGTGTCGTCGGTGGTATAGTAATTGTTTGACAAATGCGTACATTTGTCCGTTCTGACTAAGTAGCCACTAGCCAATAACATTCATCCGTAGGTATACGAAGCCGTAATAATTTAATAAAGTTGATTATCTGATACTTCAAGACTAGATGAAACGCAAAAGTACACGTAGAATACAAATTTGCGCGTATTGTTTTCGGCATTTATAACTATGTTCACATCTTAAATTACTTATGCTATATGAATACTTATAATTTAAAGTAACAATATTATAACTAAATACGACCACCAAAGACCGACTGGCGCGATGGCGTTAGCAAATCGAAGCTTCTGATTATTTTCGCAGTTTACAGGTTATTTTGAGACTGTTTATGACGGGACTAAGGGTTATTTTGACTATGAACAAACTTTATATGGTTATGTACATATTTAAATCAAATGTAATAATACAAAGGGTGTGTAGGTGTAGACACCAATCAATGAAGTACTTCATATTTAATCTAAAATTATCATCAATCTTAAACATTTTCCTCTTGTATAAAAGATCTAGTGGGAAAAACCACCATTACTCATCATCCTCAACGCCTTTTCCCAACTAAGTTGGAGTCGGCTTTCAGTGTAACTACGATACGACCGAACTTTGATATTTTACGTGAAGCGACTGCTGTCAGACCTCCACAACCCAAGTACTAGGCGAAATCGAACCACCATTCCTATAATCAGTTTATTGTTTGGCGCCGACTCAAAATTTGTTTATATAAAATTTGATAGTTTATGTAAATAAGCTTAACACTTAAGACTTAAAAGGTTTATTAATTTTTTGCTTTTTAGTTCTTTTCGTCGGTTAAATTTTTTGTCAAAAAGATTTTTATTAAATGGTATATACTATGTCACAGAAAAAAATATGCTGCCACCTCGGGACATAAGATAATTGCATACAGTTCGAACAATGCATCATGCGTGCATACATTATAATCAGTTAAGCCGCTGCCAAGATATCGGTAATCATAAAAAAAAACATGGCGACCGCAACGAATATAGTAACTTTTTTCTATTAAAAGTCAGTATTCTGAAGTATATAAAAATCGACCTTGTCGTTAGGATATTTATCACGTTAATTAAAACCATCGGATCGAATAAATTATCAATATCAATTAATCGGACACTTCGGTGCGTTATTGAATGACCCAGTTGTACCTTTACATCTTTCTTGTCGTTTTTTATTATTATATAATACGATATTGCAACCACCAAGATCACGTTTACCGATATATTTCTATAAGTAGGTACTATGAATTCATATTAGGGCCTTGTGCCACAGAATACAAAATTAATGAACGATGACGTTAACTACGATTTGTATGGCATTAAAACAACGCCATCTAGGGTCGATGCTATGAATTCAAACAAACCAAAAACCGTAGTTAACATAACCTTGATGAATATGTAAAAACTCACTCTAGAGTGCCTTGTGCAACAGTCAAGTAATATCCATGAACGGCAATATTTTTTGTCAGGCGATAACTTTTATTTCCACACGTAAAAAGCAAAACCTTATTAAATTACTTGTCCTAGAATAACATATTATGCACATTACATCTTGTTTATTATTGCAACTAATTGTTTGTGTCCGTCTGCGTTGAGTCATTTATAAAGATATTCTTAGATGCAAACAAACTTATAACACAAGCAAGATATGAGAAGAGAACTAGACGAGTTTTTCTAGATACATATGTGGTAGTACAGCCGTAATCTTTAGTAATTTTGTAGCAAAATGTTGGGTTTTCATGACACGTGTGTTAGGTACATAGTGTTATTATTAATAGAGATTCTAAAACTGTATCTTTACTAAAATAACACAGCGCAGCTATTGGGGTTTCCTCATTTTACGCAACAAGTTCAGTTTGTAACTAGCTAGTCATGTACCTTAGCTTTATTTTTATTTAGTGATAACTATGCCTAAGCTTTTGATCGCCATTGTCACATGTAGGCAAAATAAACATGAGACAAACATTTAGACTGTCACCTTGGTGAGAAAAAAAACATACAGCTTCGTTTGTCACTATGTATGTGACAATGGCGTTCAATTCGTTAGTCATACTGTCTAATATCTATCTAATGCCTTTATGCGGACAATTCGTGGGAGAGCCATGCTTCGGCACGTATGGGCCGGCTCAACCGGAGTGATACCAAGGCCTCACAGAAAACCGGCAGTGAACTTCAGTGAAGCAATGCTTTGTTGCATTTCGCCGAGCGAGTGAGGTTACCGGAGACCCTAACTCTTCCCTCTCCCCCTCTACCTCTTTTCCTTCCCTTCCCCTACCCCCACCTTAAAGGCCGGCAACGCACTTGTGACTCGAGTTGCAGGTGTGAATTGGCGGCGATAGTCACTTACCATCAGGTGACCCGTCTGCTCGGCTCGTTTGCAGGGGGCAAGCGAGCAGACTATCCCATAAAAGAAAAGAATACATTAAGCAAAAAGAAAGCGAAAACAAGTAAATTATATTTTGTATTTAGATACGTTTTTTCAGTTTATATTCTTTAAAACGATTACGTCTTTAGATAACGCCATAAGCGTGGATCAGAAGTGAGGTCGTCTAATAAAAATAGACGTTGTTTTCCAGAGTCATAGCTATTCATCATAGGGGCAGGTTTGACGACTTCTCTTGAACAAGCTGGACTCCGAAAAGCTTTCAACAGCATAGATAACAGACACCCAATACAAGCTACATTAAAAGAAGATGGAAAAGTACGATCGACATTTCTGTATTGCTTTTGTAAAATGTCAAAAAGTTTCAGTTGAGGCAAATCGACTATTAAAACGCAGTAATGTTTGCATACATGTCAATTGAGAACCCATAATAATCGTTGTTGAGGAAATATTGTTGAATGTCGACCACGGAAAGCAAATTGCGGGATCCACTGAATTAATTAAGCGATAAGCTGGTATATGCGGCGGGCAGATGATGAAACAAACATGAGATGACAATAAAACTTGGTCGTACTAAATATTTATAATTATACATAATGTTAGTTTTAGTACACTCAAAGTAGAATAACCGTCACGGATATGGAACACAAATGTATTTTTTTAAATATTTTTCATTAAATGACTTTTTTTTTATTTCTAGTCAAGTCAATTAAAATATGCCTATAAGAAATTATCATAATGTATATTGTAGGAGCAGTAGCAGAAAAATAATATATTATTCTGTGGTAAAATTCCATGATGCTTACCATATTAATAAACATGTATGTACATAATAGAGCAGTACAATAAGAATTACTGTAGGTATATATAGGTACTCCTTTAAAATATAAAATGTGTGTTTAATTTAACAAATAATATTTAATACTAGCTGGCCTCGCGGTTTCCCCCGCGTAACTCCCGGTGCCGTGGGAATATCGGGAAAAAAAGTAGCCTATGTGTTAATCCAGGCCTCCAGCTATCTACATATAAAGTTTCATGGCAATCGGTTCAGTAGTTTTTGCGTGAAAGAGTAACAAACATCCATACACCCGTATATCCTTACAAACCTTTACGTTTATAATATTAGTAAGATGTTATAGTGTATCCCTATCTACACTATACCCCGCGTACATATGTACACTTCTCTGGCTCGCCCACTCACTGTAGATACACAAGCTGACACGTCTGCACACACCTGTGGCTCATGCAATACTGACTAACCTGTGATCTCTACAGTAAGCACGAGATAGTGGATATAACTATTATTTAGTTCTACCCTACATTCACTACAGAGGTAAAATACTTCTTTTTTTTAGTCTGGTGTTTTTCATGCCCTTTTTAATTTATGATACAATCAGCCGCCAGTAATAAACAGTAGGGAAAACAAAATATTAATGCCAAATTGTTGTCATATACTCGTATAAGGTTTCTTTCTTCATTCAGCCATGACTACCGCTCTTCGATGAGGAGGTCGAACTTCGAACTTCATATTACTACCGCTTGGGTCAAACATAATTCGACGTCTAAAGGACAACAATTTGGAAATGTTAAAAAACATCACTGACAGAAGGGTTACACAAAAAACAAATTGAAGTAAACATATAAAATTCACATTACACATACACAACTTGATAAGAGATGGTTTCACTCGATACATTATGTACAATATACCATGACGCAATAGATCATGTGTGTCAATTATTACATTACTCATCCCGTGACAAAGTTCACTTCCTATACCTACTAATACAATATCTATTATAGTAAGTGCAGATATGTTAAAAAACGAATATTCGTATTTAACAACAAAGCTGCGTTACAAGCCTTTTTTATGTTCATACATAACAAAACCAACTCTACACTGCGCTGCCCTGAACTGCATCGTCTACATTACAGCATGAACTTTGCCTAATTTTAGTCGTATTTTTCTGCGTTATTTAATCGCTAAAAGCCCTCTGCCTCGCAGTGGCTGTGTTTTGTCTAGAGATAGTTCAGAAGCGATGTATATGAAACTATAATTAATTAACTAAAGGATATATGAATTTTAAGCTTTATGTAAAAATATGTTAAAATAAGTTATAAATATAAACCTAGTTTTTATAGAACAATTGCTACAAACGAATCACTTATTCAATTATATTTTATCGTTTTACTTAATATAACAGCAAAAACGCTTCTACTCTGTTAATAGTTTAACGTAGCAAAATCATAAAACATAAAATAAACGCTTAAAAACACTATCTAGTTTTACAAATACCAACAAGTTTTTTTAAAACAACAAAATTTCCAGAATGCTTATTACGTAATTCTTAGGGTTCCGTACCCGAAGGGTAACTAACGGGACCCTATCACTAAGCCTCCGCTGTCCGTCTGTCCGTCAGCGGGCTGTACCTCATGATCCGTAATAGGTAGACGGTTGAAATTTTCGCAAAATGTGTATTTCTGTTGTCGCTATAACAACATATAATAAAAAATAATTAAAAATTATAGGTGGTTTTCCTACTGTACATACTATGAAATCTTGTACGATGGTGCGGAACCCTTCATGCGCGACTGCGCGAGTCCGACCCGCACTTGGCTTTTTTTTTTATTATGGGTCCACATTGGAGCATCATACGTGGAACTTATTATATTTATACATACATATACTCACGCTTATAACCCCTAAGGGATAGGCAGAGGAGTATTAAAAAGCTACACTTTGCCATTTATCCCTCCGTCTCTCTCTGCCTCTCTCTCTCTCTATATCTTTTATTCTACTCACGTCTGGAGTTTACCAATACAATACAATAAAATTTACACATACTGTTTTCAACGTGGTAGAAAAGGTTACCCTTTTGAGTTAACGTTTTCAATAATTGCACTCTTCAATTTTTTAACCGACGAAAAAAAGGAGGTTCTCAATTCGACCGTATTATATATATATATATATTTTATACCTGTTCAGCCCTCACTCCGTTATTTATGAACCGATTTTGATTATTCTTTTTTTGTTAGATACTTCAAGGGTCTCATGTCAAGGAAGTCAGGATCTGATGATGGGATCCTGATAAAATTGAGAGAAACCCTTGAAAATTGTAGGAACGAATAGTATTTCAGTTTACTTTTCATTACTTTATCATGTATTTGCGTTTAGAAATCATCACATCATGTAGCTGAGCTGATGATGAAAAAAAAAAATAAAATAAAAATCTTTATAACAAAAAATTAAACCAACGAAAAGAACTAAAAAGATTTTCATACAGAGTTTTCATTAATCATAGAGTATTTATTACCGGACTAACAATTAAAATTGTACCTTCTACAATAGGTACATAAGTCAAGGCATACTTAGCATTGTTGCATTTCATTTAATAGTAGGTTGTAAGTGCAATTTTTTTCTTTCTGCAATGATCACTGCGAGATATTGATTGCTTGGGAATTGTAAAAAGTAATTAACAACCACATACCTACTCCATATCGCCAATGGATGAAAATATGTACACTGTTTTCTTTGAAAACTTGTTATCAGAAACATCTGTTTACTTTCTAGGCTGACAGATCTCATTTTTATCGAGATTTATCGCACACATTTTTTTTTTTTTTTTCCTAGAAACCTTATATTCTAAGGAAAAAATAGATAAAACCGTCCAGTCGTTGTCGAATGGTTGTCAATTGATGTGCATACTTATTTTTGTGTATTTTGATTCAAGTAACACATGTATTCCATATAGTTATTACTTCCAAATGCAAAGACAAACAAAATAAGGCCATAAAAACAAACCACGGGGTTCGACCATCCTAATCCCAAGACCCGTAGCTATACTACGCAAAACGGAAGCCACAAATAGTTTATCACTTTATTTGTGTCTGATTTACCTTAAATTAAACTATTACGTATCAACTGTATAAACTGGTCATCGTCCAACGAGGTCACTTAAAAACATGTCAAGTAGATAAAATATCTACATATACATGCTCACCGCAAGACAGCTGTTGTATGAAATTAAGTAAACCAATACCAATGACAATAGTGCTATCAAAAAATTAATGATAACTTTTTAAATTGCATTCGGCCATACGGCAGAAATGATTAAGGTACAAGTCCGTGACGAGTTGCAGATTGCAGCCGCAGGCGGCATTGCGGCCTGCAGTTGCAGTCGATCACGGTCTGCGGTCACGGTCGTTTCTATTCCGAAGCCGCGGCTGAAGGCCTCAATTATTTCTTTACCTTCGGGCGAGACTTGTTAGAGGAGGAAGATGATGACGACTTGTTGTTACGATAACGTTAAAAAGATAAAATTTACTGTCTGTAAATTCGGTTTACGGACGATTGTTTTACGTGATTACGTCATAAGAAAACAGTGGAAGAGAGATAGATGCGTCACAAGCCGAATTAGGCCGATCGTACCACTCTATCGCTTGTTCTGCGCTCTCGCTTGCACGCTCGGCTCAGGCGAAACTGTTTCTTCGTGCGTGCAGCCGGCGTTCATCGATTTATCACGTCAAAAAAAACCCAACAGATAAAATATCTTTAAAAGCCGTTCCAAAGAAGGAAGTTATGCTGTATTTACTAAACACCATAATATATAATATGGACAGAAGAAAAGTTTGGAAACTACTGTCGTGTAAATAAAAATTTTAGGAGGCACGACTACCCGGAATTATTTTCATAGAAACCAGTTGTGTTGCTTCCAGTCTGCGAGTTGCAGTTCTCCTCAGACTTGTACCCTTAGTAGTCTAAATCCAAAATATAGACCTAGTTAGGCCTCATACCAAACGAATGACATTAAAAAAAAATTATAAGATTTTTTTTTTTTTTTAGGTTTTTTAATTAAAGGTACCATGCTCATAAAAAAAATAGTAAACACATGAAGTAAAGCATTTTAAACGTCAAAATTTAAATCGTATGCAATTAAATTCGACATTAATACCAAAGGTACAAAAAATACTAATTTGAAAACTCGTTATGCTTAAATTAGTTCTAAACTTTGACGCCCAAAAAAAGTTAAAACTTGTTGGACATTTCGCCTACCTACTCACTTTCAAGAATAAAATGATGAATCTGGATAAGCAAAAAAAAACAGGAAATGCTAATCAAAAAGATTCAAAGTTCATATCATATATTATAATCTCGTGCAAGTAGCATCGGAGGTCATCCACAAACCGGAACTCGTATGTATGATCAGGACAGATAATGGCTTTAATTATTGCTAATTAAAATAATAACATGTAGAGATTAGGAAGGAATTCCATTAGTATCGATACTGATTTAAAATATGGAGTTATGTTTGAATCGAGTTTTAGTTAATAAATTTAATTTGAAGCCACCAGACGAGTGGCGTAGTTACCTTCAAAAACATACTACAAAAGTCATATGTGTAATATGTTCAAATAATATATATTTTTTTATTATTATATAATTATCTACAGTTACAGTAGTCTTACTATATATATTTAACCACTATCAAGTAGAAATTAAAGTGGCAATGGACAGCGCACATAGCACATAGAACGGATGGTCGATGGGCCCGAAAGTTCTCGAATGGAGACCACGGACCGGAAAGATCGCAGTCCGTCGGTGGATGCAGGCCGCTTCCAACCGGTCTTCTTGAAAGGCATTAAGGGAGGCCTATGTCAAACAGTGGACGTCCTATGGCTGAAATGATGATGATGATGATGAAGTAGTTTTCGTCAAAGCAATGTAATAGAAAATTGGTTCATCAAGTCCGTAATAACAACAAAACTGCTACCCTCAAAACATTTTCACCATTGATTTAATAATTACACTTGTCTTCCTCAACTTAAAGTTCAAGACCTTGGCCCTTTCAGGAAATGATTGTAATGTACAATTAAAATATTTAAAAGATTGAGGACAATTTCACTCACTCCACGTATCATTGCTGGTTCACCTTGGACAAGTCTGTAATGGCTTTTTATATGCATGATATTCTTCCTGTATTTGGCCAGCTTACAACTTTTAGTTTTGTACTTTTTGCCTCAATATATTCCAGCCGAATTATAGTAGTTCATGGCCAAATAACATGTTTGAGTTTTCAGATTAAACTGTTGCTATTACAGATATTATAAATGAAAAACATACACGTCAAAAGCCTTGCTATTTCAGAAATTATAAAGATATAAAAGGCGTATCTTGTTGTTAACTTACAAAGTTTATACTAGGAACTTCAATATAATTAGTTAAAAGTCTTTATAATTCAACGATCAACGGAACGGACAGAACCGGTAGGTTTTTGGGGCTTTAAGGAAGAAAATATGTGTAAAGAAATCTCCTAGATAGAATAGTGGTAGCAGAAAGAGCAATCCATCACCCGATCACCAGCTCTGAGAAGACGGTGCAGCGGTGTGCGGGACACTAGTCACGCACGCGTTCCTCGAGAGAGGAGAAGGATGCTCTCCTGCTTCTCAATAATAGAGCACATGTTTCAGATTTTTTTTAAAGACGCGTCCGTACAATGATATTTATTTCCGTAACTAGAGAACAACTAGAAACCTTACAAGTATTTTTAAAAAAAAAGGTTAAAATTTTTTCGTTACCTCGCAGCGCTCGGCTCATTATCCGTTAAGAAAAAGCCTTGATCTATAAACGCGTAGCATTTCGCTATTTGCTGATACAAACCATCTGATTATGAATACAGTACTTATGAACATAAACTTATTTAATATTAGCAGTTCTGTACATATTTATATATTTTGCGCGGAACCGAAATTCTTTTTCCAAAATAAAAGTAGCCTAATTTACTCATAACACCAGCTAGCCAGTGAAAGTCCCGTGGAAATCGGTCCACCCGTTCCGGAGATATCGTGCAAATAACTGTAAGAGCTTAAACCTATTATTTGACATTACAAACAGACACTTCAATTTTATTTATTTGTATTGATCTTGATCGCAAATATGACACTTTTCTACACTTTCAGCTTAAGTAACTTTTAGGAATAGGAATAATCCATCAATCAAGACACTTGTAATATTAGATATCTATCTCTAAGCTACAGCTAAACGATATTATGTGCTGTTAATGTAAGTATTAATCGTTCAGTTTCCTTTTACTTCATAATCAAATCTTTTTAACATATCACAAGACCAAATCACACGGTGTTCCCTCAGCGCATCAGTCATCAAGTGCGGAAAAACCAAACCCAGTGTGAACAAAGTTTCTGTACTTTGAAACGGTTATAAAGAAACCGATGAACAGTTGGTGTATTTAACTTGAGGGTTTCCTCGATCTGTCGATATGTCACACGTCGGTTTTCCTTCAATTATTTTCGTACAGTCTCAATGTACTTATCGGTAGTAGCATTTATCGGCCTGCCGGATCTTGCGTCATCCTCTAAGTTAAAATTGCCGCGGTTGAATTGAATATACAACCGCTATATTTTCCTTAGAGATGGACAAGTTTCCCTCAGGGAACTACTCATTTCCTAGAAACATTTTTGGTTAGCTAAGCCACTATAATTACACGAAAGTCATAACTAGAGAAGCCCGCCATTTTCACGTAGAAAATTAATTTAAAAATGTATTATTTTTCTCTAAATTTGTTTTTTTTTTTTATATTATTTGGAATTTATGGATATGACTTCAAATCTCAATATTATGATGTCTAGTTTGCATACGACGAAACTTATATAACGCCCTACGTACATTTACATTACATCTTTTAAGTATGAACCATGGAAATTACGAGAACATTTGCGTTGACTAGACAAAAATATTAATAGGTAAATCAATACACACTGGGTAGAAAATAGTTTTGTCTATGAAGGTACGTATAGCAAATGAGAGTGGCAACTTAAAAAAAACACCGGCCAAGTGCGAGTAGGTCTCGCGCACCGAGGGTACCGTAAAATATTTTAATTATATGATGTAACTAAAAATTTACAGTTTTCGCAATTTTTCCTTTATCTGTGCTATAAGACGTTGCTTCGTACCAAATTTCAAGATTCTGAGTTCACGGGAAGTACCCTGTAGGTTTTGATTCCCTTGCGAGTGTCGAAAATTTGCGGAAGTTTGCGACATAAACGGCTGTATCTTTTGATTGCGTTTGCTTAAAAGTTTGATTTTTTCACAGCTCTAAGGGACAGTAGACCTGAGTATTTGATATAAATTTCAGCTTCATACCTCTACGCGTTCTTGAGAAAAAGGGTCTTGACAGACAGACAGACCTTCGGACGGACGGACAACAAAGTGATCCTATAAGGGTTTCGTTTTTTCATTTCGAGGTACGAACCCTAAAAAGTAGGTTTTTAATTATTCAAACCCACAAAGATAATATAATTTTATAACCTAATTGTATTCTGTGTATAATTTTAAGAGGGGCTTTACGCTTCGTTTTTTTTTTTTGTTATAATAGAATCTGTAAAAAGCACGCACGTGTAAGTATAAAAAAATACCTTTAACATTTTATACATATTTATTGAATGAAAAAGATAACTATAAATTCATTTCAATAAATGGTTTTTTGCGTTTATCAAGTAGGTAAATTATACAAAGTAAACAATTTTTAAAGGCTTATTTTAAGGAAGCATAATGGTTATTGTATACGTACAAAAAGTTTATTTTAATTGATTGATTGATTTCTGCATTTCTTTTTGGCAATTTGCTATACTGAAACAAACTATTTAATTTTGTTTATTTAAACAACTTAGTCAACTAAACTTGGAAGTCTTACTGATTTAGACTTGTTCAATTCAAATCCATCCCGTTACATTCGCACTATATCTGACCAATGGTTTGAATCTTTTCTCGAACGGTCTTAGTCTTCTTTTTAAATTATATATTTTCTAAAATTTCCTTAGGTTTAATACAATCAAGCACTAAATATGTATATGTGAAAACTCATAAATGGTTCTCAGTAGTTGCTAAATAGATATAAGAAACTGTTTGTTTTCCAAGTAAAATAAAATAAAAATAAAATAAAATAAACGAACATTCCTGAACTATCTCGATAACACAGTATGTTTACGTCTGTCCAGTCGTATTGAAACTGAACAAATGTACCTAAATGTTAGGAAATTTTTATATACATTTTCAAAAACTTTGTTAACATAACAGTATGACTAATTTGCCTTCCCCTTGAATTTTTGCATTATGGTAGGCCTATAAACGTTGGGGGTACGGATGTCTTAATAAAAGCTGTTACCGGATCCCTCCTATTTAAGGCGCAGTATGGCACAGCTAGTGGTTTTAGTCGACGTTCAACCCGCCCCACTGAAAACCCCGGTGGGGTGACGGCCAGAGGGTGTTTCCACAAGCACAAAAAAGGCCTATAAACGTTGTCGTATGCGTGGCAAAATAGAAAAGCGACATCAATCGTCTACAAAAAATTATAGTACCACGATATTGTATGAATTTCGTCTATTCAAAATCCAAACCATTTATTTCAATTAAACCAATAATAGGTATGCTTGAACTGTCAGAAGTAGGAGTTAGTCAGACTAATTTCTGGTTACATTGCTCATAAGTGTAAATAAATGTGAGGACAATGTAACATACCTATTATTGTAAAATATAAATAGATGCGTTACTACTTACGAATTACTACTATACATATTTAAGTAATAGCAGTCCGAAGATGACCAGCCCTGACCAACGGCACTCGTTCACGAGCATGACGCACACCATATTGAAACCATATTGAAGGCAGCTGAACGACCCGACACATACGCCACCATCGGCAGGACTATTAAGTTAAATTGCATGCTCTATGAGCTCAACGAATTTTAATACGCAAATGCACAAAAATGATACGCGTGAATGATACACCACGTTGACTATGACGAATTTTGCGAAGGCTAGTACTTACTTGTATTCTATCTCATTCTCTCGCAGGCCTAATCTATAATGTATAATATAATATATAATAAATCCTATTAATGATATGTTTGCCTCTTTTTAGTGTCGCTTTTCCTTTCATCGAATTATCAAATCACAACAGTGCTAAAGAAATTTCACTTAAATAAAATTGTTTAACCCGGGACCGTTTGCTATAACGCAGTTTGGGAAACACCTTCGTACATCCAGCAATGGACTGTGAGAAAAATTTCGAGGGTTCGGACTTCCAGACAACAGCCAGTTTCGAGATACAGGTATGCTATTGCTGACACTCCCCAATCCATCCGTATAGCCTTCCAGCCTTCTATTCTTGCTTACCTTTCTCTTTAAAAAGTCCCAAAGTGCCCGGTTGGCGGTAATAGACTTTCTTGCTATTAAGTGAGTAGGACCAGATTAAAGTGGGTCAAAATGGGGATGTTTAATACCCCTCTGCTTACCCCTTTGAGGATACAGGCGGAGTGTATGTATGTATATGATGGCTAGACTAAACATCCCTTACCTCTCTAAATAACGATTATAGAAACCGCGTGTACAATTGAATGTATTCAATATTAGGTTCTGTAGCAAGTAATACGTCAATTACTCATATTAATAGGGACCTATATCAAAAATATTTGTCAACGGGTAATCAACACATACATTACCCAATAAGTACCTTGACTACAACGATAACAGTTACCTGTTCTTATCATGCAGATTAAGGTATTAATAAAAATCATATCGCTTCTCACTCTTCGATATTATAAATGCGTGTATTGACGACTATGCTTTTAAATCAATCCATCGAATCTAGATCCTGCTTAGAAGGCAATATATAAATCGAATTAATTAAACCCAGTAATTCAAACTACGTCCGAATCTAAAATATCTTAGAACGACAGTGATTAATAAGAAGACCTTAGATATTTAAAATAACCTCATAACCATCGGTATATTTTGTATCTATATATAGTATTTATTTGTATGTATATTTATCTGTAAGTATTTATGTATTATCAATTGTATGTGTATATATAGTATATAATAATATATTATAGCTTTCTTTAAGAAATTTCATTGTTATACACCTGCCATATCCCTCACTGAATCACCCAAAGGTTGACTGGTAGATAAGTCCGCCTCGTGCAATGTAAACTGCAGGAAGTTTTAAATAAATAAATATTTAAAATTTAATCGAATTTACATACTGTTACGTCAATTGTGCATTTAATCAGAAATCAACATGTTTAGTCGTGACATCGTCAATGACATCTGTGTATTAGTAGTTACACCAAAAAGTTTTTATACCAAGCTTCAACTATTTGAGTGTAAACATATTTTTCTATACAAATTAGCGACCCGTTTTTTCGCGTCTCCAGAAATTTTAAATTTGGGAACCGTAAGTACACTACAGAGTGTACTTACGGTTCCCAAATTTAAAATTTCTAGTATAACTATTTAAGTTTACAATTGAAGGTTTAGATAAAATTATGTCTGCGAGTTTTGTAATAATATAAACAAGAATTTATGAATGTAAAAATTGATCACGACCAAAAATGTACTCTGACCTGCATGAGCTATTGCTTGCACAGACAAGTGCCTGGTTGACTATGTTAACTACGTACAATGTTGATAGGTAATTAGGACCAAATTACAGTTGGCAAGAGTGTGGGTGTTTAATACTTACGCCTCGACGAAACTATGTGTGTTTATAGTTTTATACAATATTTTTAATTATTTTTATTTATGGATAAATTAACAAGTAAAAAAACAAGTAATATTTTTTTTTTTGATGTTTTATTTTTTGGATAGAATGTTTAATGAAGCTGTAAACTGCTTATAAACTCGACTATAGCATTATGATAAGCTGCTTTGACAGGTAGATAATTCGTAAACAGTTATTTCATTTTCATTTAATTTCAATGAGGGGCATTTATTGAAATCTTTTGAGGGCTATAAAATCTCTAGGAAAAAAACAGTAATACTTATTTATTTCTGAATAATTCTATGGATCCAACAAAATTTGTGATAATTGCCAATGCTACGAGTAACCTACATAATGAAATAAAAGAGAATCGGCACACAATAACTACTCGTTACCAATTACAACGGAAAAGTAAATTGCTTCATGTACGCCTACTTGTACGTAGGAATGACTGTTTCCATAACCATTTCATTAGCTGCTGGTCAGCAATTTTTCATTAAGGAGAATAGATATTTTTGTGCTCCCAAATATTCTAAAATTAAAATAATGTACCTTATGCACCTCGCTAAATGTACGGCTTCGCTCAACAATAATAATTTTAAGACCTTTATACTCTACTTTCACTCCTCTCAAAAATAAATGCAACAACGAATGCCGATGACAAAATTGCTATTAGATTTACAGCCTTATTCCTTTAAGAAATTGTGCTTTTTACTGTTGCTTGTTGTTAACATTTATGTCACTTTCAAAGAAACTCGTCAGTCATTATGTCCTAAATATAAGTCAACCCTACAATTTCTTTCTCGAAGCCAGTTTTAATAATCAAAAACAAGTTCTCTTAACATGATAAATACTTTGTGAGAGAGTCATTAATATTAAAAGACGTGGTAAGTCATTTAGCGGCCGTATTACGCTAAAGAAAATGATATAAACTTTTCTGAGAAGAATAACTATATGACCAGTTTGTTGCAACTGTAATCATTTCTGTTCGTAAGCAGTGAAAACAGTTGTTCCTTGCAAATTGAAGAACCAACAACGCGGACAATCAAAGTTCTCCGCATTATCTTTTGGATCATATGTATGAATTTATTTATCAAATTTTGAAACGCAAAGGTTTAAAAGGAACATCAAAATTCCATACACTGGACAATTGACTTTGGACGAGGTCTATGTTAGCCAGGGTAAGTCCAAGGTCTGAAATAACTGCACTTTGGTCTAAAAATAGTTTTTAGTTTTAATTTCTTTTGAAGTTGATAAGTTTTATCCATATTTTACGTATCACTAGTTTAGTGTCAAACTTAATCATATCCTTTCTTAATAGGTTTAATATTTGTTTTACAACTTTTTGAGTCAAAGACTACAGATAAACAGTTATAATTTCGTTAGGATGTTTTCCTTTGTTAATTTCATTAAACGTTGACTAAAATTTTTTAAGTAATCAAGTTGATTACCAAAATATTATCTTACTGCTGTTAATGGCACGACTGATTAAGGAGTTAATAGAAATAGACATCATATTCAAACTCCTAAACGAATCACAGATAAATAAACCTGGAGATTTTAAATCAGGTCACTATAACAAAGAAAACCAAAGGATTCTCAGCAAAATATGTCAAAAACATAATAATAAAACTGAAACATTACTGCATACACATTCCTTTCAGTATATCACACTCACTCGCGAGACCTATCATTATTGTGTTCTCGTAGACAAGTTAAAATTATGAACAAATAAAAATCTTCTATAGTCTATCTTTATCACAATTGCAACCAATCAAATTACGTGTTGTCAATTTACCGGGACCCATATCAACATCATGTCTTCTCTTCCTAATTTTTTATTTATTTTACTTTATTAGTGTTTGGTGTAAACTGCTGTTTGAACTTCTGATAAACTTATTTACTTCAAGCCGTTTTTGACAATTGTGTTTTGAAAGACATACAGGACGAGGGAAATTGTTATTCCTAATTAAGTTTGAATTGGTATTGTTTACTAAAACTTCATAAAAGGCAATTTTTGTTACGTTACAGCTCTTTGTTGTTCTATTATCTCGGGGCCTGCTGATATAATATAAGGCTTTAACATAAAATACGATGTGGACAATTTCTGACATCGATGCATACTGAAATCAAATTGTTGAATCTCCTATATAATGTATAATGATACTTTATAATATTTGAATTGCCGATTTTAATACTGGCCGAATATCTGCTATCATTTAATAGCTATTAATTTTATAATATAGCTATGACATTACTTAAAAAACAGTTTTCAAGCTCTTACATTTTTCTTTGATAATGTGTCTGTGATTATTGAAAAGTCGAAATTAGGTGTTACTTTATACAATATCAACGGACGTTTATGGACATCACGGTGCGTTTTGCTCCGTGACCCACCGCAGAGGAAAGTCAATGACGATGAATCTTCTTCCATAATGGAAGTAGATTAATATCATACCACGTCGGAATTAGAAGCAGTTTTCAAAGTTAGTGATAAAACAATACGAAGGCATTTATGTTAAATGGGAAAAAGTAAAAAGGGAATGTAGTATTAACTCACATAGCAACACTTAGTTGTTGAATAGGCCCTCAAATTCTAAATGTGATTGTCACTTGTGATAAAAAGTGGATCCTGTATGAGAACTCTGGCAGCCACCATATTCACACGACGTTGCTCAAGCCAATTTTCTTTTTTTAATTACGATAATATTTATTTATATTTTACCATTAGCATCTCATCCAACTTTTTGTAACAATTTTTTTAGAATTTTTTTATAAAACCGCAAAAACTTACAGCAAAAAGCGTAATACTGGTTATGTTGTTGTCGTAAACTCCTCATATAAATGAATGTCAATTAAAATATACAATCGCTTAAGGAAATACATATATCATTGAGGTCGTAGATATAACAACTCATTAACAAACGCATAGTTAATGACTTGAGACATCATTAAATCGATCACTATCTTTGTTTAAGAAAATAGGAGATTTACGTAATAATTTAATACTTTTGTCCGAAGTTTGAAACCGTCACATCTTCAAAAACAAAAAAGTTTATTTTGGAATTAGGAAAAAAAAAGAAAATTGTACTTACTGCTTTTTCTTCCCTCCTGCACTTTGTACGTAAGGTCAGTGAACGCCAAATCCACTGGTGGTCTCTTCGGCAAGTGTGTAAGGGTCTTGTGTTGTGTTGGTGTGATGGTCACCTTTGAACTCCTTTTCCTGTCGGGGATAATAACTTTAGTGTCCACAGATCCCGCAAGGCACGATTCTTTGTCCACAGCCATGTTGAATAAAACACAATGAATTCTATTAACTAAAAACTCAGTTGGTCATTCCTACGTCACAAAGGAGTAACAAATGAAAATTGATGATACGCGCAATTTGCGCAATAGCCGCGCGCGCACTGTCCGCTTGATCGTGGTCGACTGAGGCAGTTCCGCAAAGGGAGGGACGTTCGTTATGACGTCGTCTGATTATTATACCAGTTTTGAACTTTGGCTCCCAATGTTTGTACATCATATGAGAGCCGTAACTTTAATGACATTTATTAAGTTAATTATTTTAATATTATTTTGAGACATGTAACCTCTAGGTACAAGGCAAGCGTTTCTTGTGCACTAATGTCAGTTGCTCTGTAACCATGTTTTTTTTTTTTCAGAATAAGTCTCTAGGTCACTGTTGCAGGTTACACTACCAAGGGGGGATTATTTTTTGCTTCATTCTGTTGCCACTGGCAACTGGAATATGACGCTTTTATTTTATTTTTAAATCACTCTTGTGACAAGCGGCCACGTGTACCAATTCACCTGCGGTTCAACTGCAGCCGTGAACTTTTAAATAGTACTTTTAAAGATCAATAAATTATAGTTTAGAAAAACTAAAAAAACACGCATTAATAGCGAACCAAATTAGCAAACAAAAAAGAACTTCTGGTTCCATCATCAGACCTTCGTTACCAATCTGTTGGATTCGTCAAAACTAATCATATGAGACCAAATTCAAGTGGTTAACTAGCCACTGAAGAGCTTCATTATCCACCTCCTGGCTCAATTATTACATTAGCTCCAAGATGCCAAATTATAGTATTGTTATCCGAACTACATAGAAGTATATACAAAGTTTCATTTTGATAGACGACAACAAGAAGTAGGTTAAAATTTACTTCCAAGATTTGTTTACTTAATTAGTTTTAACGAGAAGTTAAAAACTGAAGAATGTATTCCATTATTAATTCATTTCTCTTTATTGTACACCTTTAAATAGTAAATAGTGCAAACAAGATACAAATGTTAACAATCGGCGGTCTTATCGCTTATCTATCACACACGGCGATTTCTTCCAGACAACCTTTGTACATATTGATACGAATAACCCGCCATCTATTGGGGCGACTGTGGGAAGTTGTATAGAGCTACAAAATAAAGAAACACGCCATCTGTTGAGACAACACGATACTAAGTACTAACCCATTCATGGAAAATACGAGTTTGTTTTAGAGGCTTCTATTGTTTTTTGGGATTTGCCAGAGGTGTCGCGATTTTTCTGGAAGTACCGTGTCACTGTATAAAGCGTGGCATTGCGGAGTTGTTAGTTTAGTTTCAAGTGAGTGTCAAGTGAATTATTGTAATTGTGTTGTTGCTAGTTTCCCTGTGTATTTTGTGTTCTATTAAAATAAATTGTGTTTATTTCGGTAACAATCTGGTATAATTCTCTAATCCCGAACCTCAGCTCGTAACAATATTATAACATATATACATGTAAAATAAATTATGAATTCAATTATATTTGACAAAATATAATTTAATTTATAATTTAGTTTTTGTGTAAAACATCAACGTCCATGTATGCAGAATAGCACACTTATAATTTTTTGTATAAAAATATAGTACTATCATTCACAAGATAAAAATAAACTAAAATTATTAAGAAACTTATCTGTTTTTAACATACTACAAAAAAACTAAGCACATCTTCAATATGTCATAATATTCATATTTTATTTGTAGGTGTGTCCAGAGATAATTCTTTAGGACGTGGTTTGATTTCAATTATATTTTTTCATTACAAAGGTCTGAGCCTCAAATCATGAAAGAATCTTCGAACTCTTAAATTTATGAAAATATCTGCAGGATATCATGTTGCAATAAAAGAGTGTTTGAACGTCATAAAAGACCTGCTGAGAGACAAGGAGTTGCCGTTCAATTATATTGATCTACTTGAACACTGTCTAGATGGCGACTCATTCCCTTTCCAAGGTCAACATTACCTTCAGATTGATGGTGTCGCAATGAGTAGTCTTGTAGCCCCTGTACTTGCCAACATCTGGATGGAAGAGAAGGCGCTGAATATCGGCCCGAAGACCGTTTGGCTAATTTGGTTCGCTACTAAAGCGTGTTTCTTTAGTATCGTCAAAGAAAATAAACAGGAAGTAGATCAATAATTACAACATCTCAACTCCCCCAGATATGGTTTACATATGAAATTGAGGCGGACAAGTCGTTGTCATATTTAGATGTCAAAGTAACCGCGAGATTAGATGGGTCCTTGGTCCGCACTGTGTGTACCGCAAGCCTACTCATACGGATAGGTATCTTCACGCCACGTCTCATCATCATCCCCGACACCTGCAATCTGTTATGACTTCACTCAAGAACAGAGCATACGATCTTTGTGATCATTTGGAGCGAGAGCTGTATCATGTTCAGGAGGTACTCTAAAGTAACGAATATCAGGTGAATGGAACACCAAGCAACCGACAATGAGACGCAAGCATCCGGAGGTGAACAGATAACCAGCCTACATGCCATATGTCAAAGGAGTAACGGATAAGATCGGCTCCGTGTTAAAGAATTACTCCATTCCGACAGTGTACACACCAGGCATATAGGTTTAAACCATCGTGGATACACCGAAGATGTCTTACCATTAAAAATTCCAGGTGTCTACAAAATAAACTGCAGCCGCAGTAGTTCCTACATAGGCCAAAACAAAGCAGACTATTGCTGAAAGGGTCAAAGAACATATTGCTGTTGTGAAGAACCGACAGATTAGCAAATCAGCAATTGCAGAACCACACTGCTCCACAGAACCTCACTTTTACTCAAGAGTGTAGGTGAAGAGAATGAAATTAAAATACACAAAAATTTCAATCGGGAAGATGGTTTCAAGTTATCTACAGCCAGGAATCCAGTGATAAAAACATGCCACCTTGCTTTTATGTGCAGTCGGGTAAACACCAGAATAGGGACACATCGGTTTGCTTACAGAATACGGACACTGTTAGTATAGTATGTGAGGGTATATGCAGGGCTACATCACTCACTCGAGGTCGCGTTTTATATACCAAGAAATTTAGCTATCCGTCCACGGTAAAAGTGTCAGTAGGAGCAACAACGCGTAGCTGAGAGCACGCACGCACGGCAGAACGGCATTCTCCGTAATAAAAACAAAATGTCAAATCGAAGTGGAGATGTTTAGTTATTGCTAAATGTTTTTATTATGGTAAATTGCGTTATTGCTAGATGTTAGTGATCTGTAAAATCCTTTAAAAATAAGTTGCAAAAATGATTTTAGCTATTACTTTTTTGTCAATATAATATAAAAATACTTTAGGTGTTTATTCTTTACTCGCCATTGCCGCGTGGCTGTACTTTTATATATAGGTACATATTCTATACAATGTTGCACTAAATCAGGTTTTGAGTGATTAGCCAGAGTGAAGTTGTAATAAATGTAGTCTATTAAACCGTCAATAATAAACCCATAATTTGTACGAAAGGTGACGAACTTAGTAGGTGTGAACTACCAGCGTATTCATTTGTTGTAACTTGTAGGCAAGGCGAACTGACGGCTGCTTCTCTCACACAATATGTAATATAGTCAGAAATATAGTGAAAATAATAATAAGAGCTACTGAAATGTAAAACATATTGAGAGCGCCACGGATTGAGGTTTTTATTTGAGTAGGTAGTTATTTGTTATTTAATACTTTTGTGTAATATAATATGTAATACAAAAGTATTAAATTATAAGAGTATCTTTCTCTAGTCTACGGAACAGCCATTACTAGCAACCCGCCCTAGCTTCGCACGGGTAGCAGAGACATCTTCAACAATCATAATCATATTTCAACCAATTCACACAAAACCTCAACAAATTACATACCTAAACCTTCCTCATAAATAGCTCTATCTATTGATGAAAACCGCATGAAAATCCGTTGAGTAGTTTTTGAGTTTATCGTGAACAGATAGACAGGCAAACGCGGCGGTGTAAAATGTAGTGATGTAGTAATAGTGATGTATATGTCTACAGCATCAACATTTTCTGTTACTATTGAAGGTTTAAGGATATTTTAATTTCCTCTAAAAATTAAAGATATAAATTTCATAGGGGAAATAATTTTATTAATCATTATATAAAACTCAACACTCATAAATTTTATTATCAAGTGTGTGTTCCGATATGCCCTGCGAGCACTATAAGAACTGACGTCAATTTAGTATACTGCGAAGCCGTTCCTTTATAATTAGCTTTACTGGTTACTGTTTAATACGGAACACAGTCCAGTATACTGCCATCTATGTTTTTTGGCGCTGTTTTGACGTGAAAATAATTATCATATAATTATAGGTATAAGTTATCTGTTCAACAAGAAAAAAAAATTGTTTGAATGTAGTTATATTTAAAAATTTAATATTCAAGTCAATTGTCAATTGACAATAACTCGCATAATAAAAGTAAGTTTACTTTTTATTAAAATAAAATATTTTTTTTTAAGTAACCGAATGCATAATAACTTTATAACCGAATTATTTAAATGGGGCTATGTACGGTAAAAGTGATGAACATATTGCGACAAATAATTGTTTGTAATCTAACTGGAAAAAAAATTGTAGTTGATCACATGATCAAAGCACCGAGAGCACCTTTCCTCGAAAACGATAGTGCTCACAGTACAAAAATGGCGACGATTTATGACGTCATATACTTCCCTAGGATACTGCGGCAGTATTCTGTCAGTCCATAACGGAACGAAGTTATCTCCAGTAAGAACACTGAACAGTGCTCGCAGTGTATATCGGGACATACCCCAAATAAATATTTTATTTCATTATTTGTGTACTTTGTACAACCCTAGAGTGTCCGGCAGTTCGGCTACATGCACAGACGAAGGTCGCGCGGTGGGCAAGGCGTTCTCAACTTTCAAAAAGCGTAAATAAGATATATTTCTGGTCGCAGCTAACGCCAGGTATTATTATTTCAATTTTGTAGGCTATTATACTGTAGGTATTTTGAGTTTTGTATAGGAGTGATGTATCTGTTACGAAGTAACTATTATCTTATCTGTGGTATATGGCAAAACAAAAATATCGAAAATGTGTAGGTGGATGAAGAACCTTCTACCTCACGATCTCGACGACGGAAGGCATGCACCACTGAGCCAGTCAGCCTGTGCCACCTGTGCAACCTGGCCAAAAGTCGGGCAATTCAGAGGTATTTATGTAATACCTTTTCGTGATCGCGTTAATTCCAGTGTAAATATATAATTATAATAAATGATCTACAAATCCATTCTTAAGCCCTTATGGATATACGGCATACAATGGTTGGGCAGAGCATTAATTATCTCCATCCTCCAACAAATGTAAATTATACAATTCTGCTCACCATGTCTAATTTGCTCAGCTCATCACAAATGCTAAAATCCATCATTATTTGCAGATAAACACAATGGCTGACAAAATCTGCAATTACATACAAAAATAAAGAGAAGCTGAGGAACCACCCTAATATTCTAACCACTGAACTGTTTACCCATAGCTACCGAGACTGACTCAATCATAAGGATATCAGGCCTTTGTGACAGACTATAGTAGGTATAAAGTAGAAATATCAGACTATAGTAAATCTCGAGTTCAAATATCAGACTATAGTAAATATTGAGCAGAAATATTAGACTGTAAATTAATAATAAATACTGCCAGGACACATTATCTGCAAAACTGATTTCAGATTTATAATAGTATATAATAATAATATAATAATCCAAGAAAAACAAGTTAAATTCAGTTAAATATAACTTCTCTTTTTTTACTTCTTTCATAATAATTTGTCTCTAGCAGCAGCACATGTGTGTATGTATGTGTGTACAAACAGTTGGTGCTGCTAGGGTTATCATTTCTCAGACATTTGTGAAATTTAGTCTAGTAAAAAGCTGATTTATTAGACTCTAGTTGGTCTTCATTGCCTCCTACATGCTATAAAAACGACAGGTTATTAATAAACAAGAAGGTATTACTAAATACTGTAGCTGTTATGAAACCTTGGTCTTTCCCATATCGACGGTTAACTTTCTACGTCACTTCACAATGAATGGAGATCATAAGCTTTTATAACTTTCTCTGGGTTAAGATCAACATTTCACAACAAATACGGCACTACTCAGAAACAACTATGTGTTAAGATAGTAGTATGAAATGCATTGAAACTGATTAATAGGTCAGACAAACATCTACCAAATACTTATGATACGTTGCAAAAAAAAACAAAGTTCTGACACAAGAAAATTATTCCCTAAGACAACTTATGAACTTACCCTAAATTGTTGAGAATATATACGTTGTCCATCTTGCACAACTCATATGCCTTAATAACAACGACAAATGGCAAATAAATAAAAAAAAAAACAAAAGTAAGACTATTCAAAACAAAGTGGTTGTCAATGTATATTACATTTACAAAATTACAACAACATTATTATTACGAACCAATACTTCACTCCACTCCACTACTAACTTAACTTCAAAAGTCTTCGTTGTCAAACTTCAAACCACGATACTTTCTCCAAATGTAACCTTAGAAAGAGATAAAAGATTAGAAATTCATGGGTATAAAAGAGAAAAACATATTTTGAATATTTTGATACGACTGACACTGACGGTATTGGACAGTGTGGACACTGACACTGACAGGCTAATTGACGAGCTGTTCAGGGTTACTAGGTTATGGCATAATTTTACTTTGGCAGATTAATATCAATCCGGCAACCTGCAATGACTAGGCCTCTACGTCATTGTTGCATAAATAGGTTATACGTCATCAGTGCCGTAGCTACCGTAAGGCTAGACGGAGCAGTGCCCCGGGGCCCCAGAGCTCAGGGGGCCCCTCGGACTCTTACTTACAAACTATAAATTGGACTAGTGAAAATTTCTTCCTCATTCGTAATATAAATAAACGAGATTTTTAGAACCAGAAGTTATCAGGTTTGTACTAGAGTTGTGACTAAACCACTATTTATATTAAATTGCGTACATAAACAGGGGCGGCCCTAGGGCTGTGAGAGCGGTGCGCCCGCGCCGGGCGCTGTCATGCGGGGGGCGCCTAAATCAAGCGAGTCGTTACCATAATCTTTATGTACGTCGTTACCATGATCGTTTGGGCATTGACGATAGGGGCAGGCTAATAATCTATGGTGAATAATTACGTGGTCTTCTAAATACTTCTCCTCTATCATACTGGATTGTACTGACGTGACACTAATGAAGAAGTTGAAGTACGAGAAAAACGATATTTTGTTAAAGGGGATTGGCAGTTCACTACACACCAGGCTATTGAAACTTGGACAAACTACAAACCGACCCACTCAAAAGAGAAAAATAAAAATTTAAAAATGAAACATAATTTTTACACCTACTTAAAATCGTTTTCTGCCAATGAGATTAACAATTTGACAGTTTTTTGGGCTTACATGGTGCCCCAATATGGGCGGTGTCCTTGACGACCCGTAATCTGCGATACTGTGGCATCAGTAGTTCCGGTCTTATATAGCGCATGTGGCGCCCTTAGGCAAATTTTAGATTACTATACATATATAAATAAATATAGGCATGCAGACGTGCATATTATAGGATAATTTAACATTTTTAGATGATTGTATTTTCTTTGATATCGAAGTATTCGTCATACAATTGAATACATTTTTATTAAGTTTGCTAAGAAATCATAAAAAATTTACTTTAATCTCTCGAATGCAATTTAAAAAAATATTTCTCCCCTGGTGTCATATCGCCCCTACCAACTGGGCGCCCCTAAACAGTGCTTGGTTTTGACCGACGCCCAAGGGCGGCGGAAGCAGCGAGTCTATTAGATAATTCTGCCCCATGGGACCCAGAGGTGTCATATATCAATGGCACAAGGAGGCACTAGATAAATAAATAGAGGCACGACGGTCCCGGTTCGCTAGGGCCTAATGGCCGAATGGAAAGAACGACTACAACGACGATATTGTGGTGGTAAGAAGCGGGAGGATAGGCTGGAAGGGATACGTGAGGTGCGTGAAGCCATTCGCAGAGCCACGATAGCTCGTTAGTCAGCCCGACTGGAGACTCCACGAGCTGGATTTGCCGCCGTGGAGGCTTTTCAGCCGGACATCGTCGAGTGGGCAGGGTGGCAGCACACAGCAGGGAATTGAGTGGTGGTCAGAACCATGGTTTCTAGCCGACGTCCAATTTTTGCTTGGGATTCTTTAAAGACTTTGTTTTTCTTGATCAACAAAGCTATGGGAAGTGATATCTTTTTGGATTATCGATCAAAAAGGTTTATAAAACTTGGGAGTGTATAGTTTCTAGCCTTGCTGCTGTTCGCTTTAAATACACTTCACTTCGTGATGCCCTTCTGAATCGTCATAAAGAAACAAATGACTCAGTTACAGCATCAGAGATTATACAGTAGGTACATAGAGCAATTTGATTTCATATTTACAATGTTTGCCTGGCCAAACGCTTTACAATAGCTAAAAAATTGCTTGGAATTTGTGAAACAGAGACGAGCCTCTTCATTTGCATTAATAACAAATAAGCTAAGGAAATAGCATCTTAGGTTAATATAGCTCTATTTTTTAAGTCAGTGGTCAGGCGTTACCGGACGTGACGGAGGGATACAAGCGGGCTGGACAACATTTTTTAACGCGGATGAACAGAACAATTGCTATGTCAACCACAAAAGACTGCTTGCTGCTCAGATACACCTTAAATATTTATTTGTTAGATATATCTAACACCATTTATAATCACTGCTGCATAGTATAGGAACACTAAGGTTTTGAATTATAGCGGCGCCACTTTAAGGTCTCGCTACACCTAAAACTGTAGCTAGGGCCGCCATTGTTAACTTGAATATGGAGTTCAACGAACCTGGATTACGACAAATCTGGAGTACGTTCAATTTCTAACACGATACACGACAAACGATTTCAAATAGTTTAGTTGGGGCCCTAGTTTATTTTTTGCCCCAGGGCCTTTGGTTACCTAGCTACGCCACTGTACGTCATCATCATCTGCATTCCCTTTGCCCAAATTTATTCGGGGTCAGTGCAATGTGTCTTTCACTCAGCCCATCCATCTTTTCGTTGGTCATCCTATACTCTTGTGTCTGTCAACTTCCATACATAAAACTCTCTGGACCACATCGTGCTCTTCTCTCCGTATCGCATATCCATGCCACGATAATTCTATTGCCCCTTAACTGTTCATCCACCGGCTCTAGTGGCCCTACTTACAGACTTCCTCTCTGATATATTCATTCAAATTATGTATTTAAACGGGAATTAACGCGATCACAAAATCTAGAGCGTGTCAAGTCAAGTTCAAGAAAAAGAAACACAGACGACGAACCATTTGGAGCTACTTTTGACGCCTTAATAACTTATGATCCATTTAACATAAGCACATGAAATTTGCTAACTTTTAAACTTTCGCGTTCCATGATATAATATTATCTACGTATTAACGTGAATTAACGCGATCATGAAAAGGTATTACATACCTCTGAATTGCCTGACGTTTCGACCAGGTTGCACTGGCCGTGGTCACAGGCTGACTGGCTTAGCGGTGCACGCCCTCCGTCGTCGACATCGTGAGGTAGAAGGTATGTAATACCTTTTCGTGATCGCGTTAATTCCCGTTAATACGTAGATAATATTACACATGAATTTTGGTTTACTTATTAAAACCCCTTAGAATAACTAGAATCCCAAATTTCATAAATACAAGTCAAACGGTCATTGAGAGATTAACGTCTTGAAATCATCGTTTTTATCACTGACTGATTGCCTGCCGTTTCGACCAGGTAGCACTTGCCGTGTTCACAGACTGACTGGCTCAGTGGTGCACGCCCTCCATCGTCGATATCGTAAGATAGAAGGTTCTTCATAAACCTGCACATTTTCAATATTTTTGTTTCGCCATGTACCGTCACATACTATAATAACAGTGTCCCATTTTGTAAGCAAACCGATGTGTCCTTATTTTGTCGTTTATCCGACTTCGCGTAAAAATGAGGTGGCATGTTTTTTATCACTGGATTCCACGCTGTAAATTATCTATTTAAAACCATTTTCCCAATTGAAAGTGTTGTGTTTTTTAATTTCTCTTGAGTAAAAGTAACGTTCCGTGGAGAGGACTTGCGTACGGTGAAACTCAATCCAGTCGGATAGTTGACATCAGTAATCTGTAGCTGCAATACATAAAGCATCACATACGTCCGCAAGCGGCAAACTGGTGCGATTTCTCGTGCCACCGATATTTATGTTAACCGCGTGCGTCGAACGTGCGTGCATGCCCTTTCATCTAACTACATTACTTTTGTACTTTTCTCTGATTGGCTAATTCCTAGATATAAGCTCTTGTAATGTATCACTACTTCTGTAACTTAATTTGTACATGTACGAGTAACTAGGCTAAGTTTATTATATATATATATTGGTATTCTACAACTAATCAGAAGTTTTACTCTGTATCTCTGGACCTCTACAGCTACAGTATACCCTACCTTACAAATCCATTATTATCCATCTGTGGAGGAACGGGTGTCGCCACATTACTCCCCTCCAAGACCGGAGGTCGATATCTTGATGAGTCAGCTGCCTATGCTCTATTAAAGGGCGTCCCAGGGCCAGTAGTGAGTGGTTCCGGTGAGTCGAAACTGAGTGTGCCGCAAGTTCCAGTGAGTCAGAACTGAATGCCGCTAGTACCAGTGAGTCGGAACTGAATGCCGCTAGTCCCAGTGAGTCGGGGCTGAAGTCCGCTGGTCCCAGTGAGTCGGGGCCGCGTGCGGAGCTGCGGTGAAGTCCCCAGTGAGTCGGGGTGGTTGCTGCGTAGTGGCTGGCTGCTGCGTAGACGGGAGAGAGATGCCTTTCTTAAGTTGGACCGTAGGTGCAGTGAGCTGTGCCTAGACGCTGATGACACCATAGGGGTAACCAGGCTAGAGCGGACGCTGCAGGCGTGTGGTATGCCTGTTGAGGCCGAGGATGCTGGCTGGCTGAGACTTGATTACCGCTCATTGCTGTAGGAGTGTATACGATGGTGGCGATGATGGTGCTGCTGATCTGGTCCATGAAGGTTGTTTCCAATCACGTCGGGGTCACACCACTGTGGAGGAACGGGTGTCATGTCCCTCCAACACAAAGGGAGGATCCTCCGACCAGGCGAGGTGATCATGCCTGGTGAGCAGCGGCCCGACGCTTGATGTTGGGAAGTTGTATATATACTAATCGGCGCGAAAACTCTCATAGCGCGATGCAGGATTAGTGGGTTGTAGATGATGTTGTAGTATGTTTCTTTTTGCTGTACGTGGAAGTCGCCACACATCCATATGTTTATTTTGGTCACGATTTACTCGCCCATATATTTATTTTGGTTTTCAAATATGAAAAATCGCATTTACACTAGTAAAGCAGTTATATATTAAGACGGCTTAGAACCTCCAGGGAAAGCCTTAATGTAAAAAAAAAAACTACCCACGCCTAGTTCCCAGAATCGCTTATGACAGATTCGCTTCAACGATGTAAATGTCCTCTAGTCATAGTGGCACGATACAATAACAGTACAGAACTTTTGAATATAGGTTTCTTTATGTGGCCCTATGTATATTATGTATTAAACTTATACCAAAGCAACCTGACCTGTGACAACACATTATTACAACGTGGTAGAATTTAGAAACCATACATTGTCGTTTTATGTTATTTATCTACCACGTTGTAAATATTTAGCGTCAATTGTCATTTGTCATCATATTTTTATGTAAATTTGCGTCAAACAAAATTGATTAAAATAATGTGAATAGATAATTGAATAAAATATTGTAATAATGAAACTTTGAAAAAAATCTTAACGACTATACAATGGAGAGCGTTACAGTAAGCTACACAGCTTCACAAAAATCATTTATTGTGTTATTTTTACTTGTTCTTTGTTCAGTATTTTTTTATTGTTTCAGAATTTTTCAGTCTCGCTTATCAAGGGTTTTATAGACAGTTTGCGAGGTGTAACTGTACTTTTATATTTAGATAAGGAGATTAATGAGCGGGCACTAAGTCGCTCACCTCCATCAGAGCTTGAAAATGTAAAAAATAAACAAAAACAATCTAGAGTGAAACAGTAAGTTACTTTCGATATAATTTAAACTCTTATAAATAACACACGCGGTATATATTGCTCTACTTAATAAATAATTAAAATGTTAATTACATTAATTTGAATAAGTGATAATTAAATACCACATGCAGTGCAATATTCATAACAAGTATTTGTGTGTTTTAAAACTGTGTATTTTTATAAAACACTATGTTTGTGCTTTGGTTTCCTAAGAATCCTAAGAAAGATAGTTTTAAGATGAAGCTAAAGTTAAAAATACTCTTGTAATATGTATTGTAATTTCTACCAGTATAATTCAAAAAACATAAACCCTTGCCTCCATTGCAAGTATGTAATTCCACCATTGAACTGAATGTCGCATACATGCTTAAATTATATCAAGGAACCTATTGTCTAAACAGTTTTATATTTATATGTAGTATGCAATCTCTTTTCTTTTTTTTTCTTTTTAAAAAGACAACTCCTGCATTAGGAATATTCCTGTGTCGCAGGAGGGCTTCAGAAACATATAAACAACAGACACAAAGAACTCCCAGACTAGGGAGAACTATTTGTGGATCACACAATTTTTGTACCCACAACACTCTGCGCAGCATAGTGGCGAGGTGACCACTTAATCTATTGCGCCATTTGTGATGTCAAGTCCAAGCCATAGTAAAGATTTTGTATCCATAAGTGTCTTGATTTATGACACCACCAGTCATTACCACCTATTCTGAAAAAAAAATTAATCACTCATCCACCACCACATCCTCACACTTTAAAACTGGAAATGTTGCCTGACATTTCTTCTTTAGTTTCACTGGAGAATACAGTATAGGTGTTTTTGAAAATAACAAAATTCTAGTATTGTTTATGTCCATAGGCTGCAGTAATAGCTTTCCAAACATTTTTTGCATTAATTAAAATACTTTAATAGTGAGTTGCCAATCTGTGTTAAAGATTAACTAGTAAAATCCCTGAGGAACAAGTGCGGTGTCATTGCCAGTTCCCAATAATAATTTTATATGTATACACATCCTTACATGAGTTTTTTATATTTATTTTCTTTTTTTTTATGCAGTCATAGCAAGGAAAACTAATTTACAAAATTTTTTACAGTATACCACTAATAAAATATTCCTATTTGTTACAGGGAATCAAAAGTACTTACAAGGGTGTTGCAATCGTGCATCCTCAATGGCTTTATATTTTTGCTTAGCATATTAATATTTGAGTATGCACTGCTCCCTGCGGTCAAGTACTTAGTAACGGTAATATTTGGACATAATCCCGGTGTAGCACACAATGTTTGGGCATGGATGCAACCATTTTTGTCCATGACATTTCGAATGATATGGGTTCTTCCATTGTTTTTGCTGAGTAAACTAGTCAACAGTTTGTGGTTTCAAGTGAGTATTTTATTTATGTTATGAAAGCAGGGTAGTGATCTTTAGTACATACATGTGCTTGCCATCAGGCGGGCAGTATGGTGGTTTGCCTTCGATGTGGTATAAAAAAAATTGTTTACATGTTACCCACACAATATTTAATTAAGTTTTATTTGTATCCAATGTAAATTTAAATAAAGAAAGAAAAAAAGAGAAACATTTATTCTTACATTCACAGGACCGCACAAAATTTATTACAAACAGCAAGTAATTATAATGCCCTATGCAATGACTTAAAGGCACTTACCTACCTATCTCAGACATATTGCTGCCGCCTAAGAGACTGCAGCGTTGGTATTATTATTTACCGTTTCAATAGTTCTAAACACTTTTTAAATTGCAGTAATTTTACACACAAGCCACTTTTTAAGTTTTGTAGTTAATTTGTTTGAATAATCTAAATAGTTATATAAAAATAACGAGACATGTTTGTTTGCAATGAACTCCTAAACTAATGAACCAGTTTAATTAAATTTAGCGCAATGTATTTTTTAGTTTTTTTTTTTATTACCTAGCCACAGCAAGGCGTGGCCGGGTAGCTAGTAGTATAATAAAAAAAAACTACTATAACTAGCTAACTAATTACTTTTAACCGATATTTTGTACCATTCTGTATATTTAACATTTTGTACCATACTGTGCCTTCAATCTGGTTGCTTATACCTCAGGTTTACCTTTTTAAGCACCAGCTGCATTAGTAAATGATCTCCATTATGTAAACAAAAATGTAGCCCAACCCATATTTTGTAAAAATACTTTTTAATACAATAAACTTTTATTATTATTATTAATCCACTTGAGGCCTGTAAACCTTCGTTTGGTAATGTATATAAGTACAGTTTGCGATGTTATCTTTGCCAGGACATTGCGGACTCCGCATACCGTCACAGACGAGGACGGCCACAGTTCATGTCGAGCGTCAGCAAAATTATCGCTGATTCGCTCTTCAGTTTGCTGGTGCAAGCCCTATTTTTAGTACAGGTAAGATTAGCCATTCTCTTCTAAAGCAATTACGATGCTAATTACAGTTATCATTATTATTTAAATAGAAAAGACCACCTTAAATCAAGATTACAATTAAAGTAATTGTATAGTGCATCTTATGGGCTATACAATGGACTATACAATGGATTTGACCTGTGTCGAAGTTAATATCAGGTTCAAATTTTAATTGGCTTTCGTAAGTTTAATACGCCATACAACAGGTAAAGCCATTCTTGATGAGTCCCGCTCACTGAATAGCAATTTATATTGTAATTGTAAAGTGCATCTTATGGTTTGACCTGTGTCGAAGTTAATATCAGGTTCAAATTTTAAGTGGCTTTCGTAAGTTTAAAACGCCATACAACAGGTAAAGCCATTCTTGATGAGTCCCGCTCACTGAATAGCAATTTATATTGTAATTGTAAAGTGCATTTTATGGTTTGACCTGTGTCGAAGTTAATATCAGGTTCAAATTTTAATTGGCTTTCGTAAGTTTAAAACGCCATACAACAGGTAAAGCCATTCTTGATGAGTCCCGCTCACTGAATAGCAATCTATATTGTAATTGTAAAGTGCATCTTATGGTTTGACCTGTGTCGAAGTCAATATTAGCTTCAAATTTTAATTGGCTTTCTGAGTTTAATATGCCATACAGCAGCTTAAGCCATTTTTGATGAGTCCCGCTCACAGGATTGCCAAACTTGTTTTTTCTGCTGATTGGAACCAGTTGTAAAGCTGGACTCGATGTTTAGCTGGATAAATACAGTTGGTATATCTAGACACGCGGCAGCGTGTCAAGCCAAGTTCAAGAAAGAGGAACTGGCGACTCAGCAGCCGTGTGCTACATTACACGAGCCACTTTTGATAGGTATTACAGTGCAGGATAGATTTAAAATACTTGTCATACTACTTAATGCTGGCTTAGGTTAACTTCAGGGTCGTGTTGTATTAACATACTACACAGTTTACCTAGCAAAAAAATATTGTTAAACATACATAATGTACTGATTATATTAAGCAAATTTTAAGAAAAGTGTACCTGTTTTACTACACAAATGTATGCTTACTATAATTTTACAAACAATATACTCACGGCTATATCCTCGAAGGGGTATCAAGATGGGCGTATTAAACACACATTTTGCCACCTTTTCTTCACGCACTCACGTAATGGGGGGCAAGCCTATTGCCGCCGCCGAATTAAAGATGGGATTATTGGTGAGTATAATAGAAGGGAAAGCAATAGCTCGGGAAAGTTAGGGTCCCATACGTGTTGCTACGGTGAGTACCTGAATCGGATTGGACGTAAGGAGACGGCACAATGCCACCACTGCGCAGCCGACTGGGACTCCGCCCAGCATACGCTGGAAGACTGCCCCGCGTGGGCGTCTGAACGCGAGGTCCTGGTCGACCAAATCGGACAAGACCTGTCCCCGCCAGCAATCGTTGCTGCCATGCTGGCGGGTGAGGAGGGCTGGGGCGCAGTGGTCTCTTTCTGTAAAGCTGTAATGCTCCAGAAAGAGACCGCTGAACGGGATCGGGAGAGGGCCGATCCCGAGCGTAGAAAACGTCGGCGGCGGTATCAGCCGTCGACGGGGCCGCAGGCTGCCAGAGAGTGCGGACCTCTGATGGCAAATTAATTGCTGCGGTAGGCGATAGGATGGATCGCAAAGATGCGATCGGGCCGCAACACACATTGATTAGGCTGATAGGCGTGGAGAAGCCTGCTTTCCCCGGGATAGGGCTTGGCTAGGCGCGTCGTCAATCCGGGGGGGGACCTGAAATAATATGGTCCGGGTCCTTCCCAGAGTAGGGCGCCTGAGACCGGCTGTCGGGGTGTTTTTTTTTTGTGGAAACTCCACATACTCCTGGCTCCTGTGTCCCCGAGGAGCCGGAGATCCGAAGGGATTTTCCACCCTGTCAAAAAAAAAGGGCCCCATGTGTAACTCAAACTGGCTATTGCCAAGAAGTGCGAGCTCTCTAACTTTTTTAGATCTGCATTTTGCAGAATTCCAACACTATACCAATACATCAATACAAATAAATAAAATTAAAGTGTCTGTTTGTAATGTTAAAATAATAGTTTTTTTAAGCTCATACAGTTATTTTGCACGATCTTTGTCTGTCTATCTGTCTGTCTGTTTGTTCCGGCTAATCTTCGGAACGGATGGAGCGATTTACTCGCAGATAGCTGGTGTTATAAGGAACTTAGGCTACTATTTTTTTTTTCGAAAATTATTATGTTCAAGTGAGCGAAGCCGCGCGGAAATTGCTAGTGTTAAATAAACAAAAACCTTTAACTATTGATTAGGTTTAACTATTCACGGAAGCGTCATAAGCTTACCATTAGCTTATTTATACTGAATGCACCCACAAACGGCCCTCTCTATTCCTCTCTGGACGAAATTTTTGCCATAATATGGTCATAAGCCAAGTCTATCTCTTATTATTTTATATCTAGTTTATGTTTACTTCAATAAAATAAAAAATATATCTAGAGTAGTGTGGGGGAATATTTTTATCTTAACATTGTGTTTACTCTATAAGTATTCAGATCCAGTATCAGTCTTTTAATGTAAACTTTAATCTTTATTCCAGAGTATGTTAGTCAGTATGTTACCAATAACATATATAGGTGAACTGCTATGCCTCGTTCACATGTGTCTACTATACTCACTATACTCGTTCGAGTATAAATGGTTCAACATGGGCTGGGAGCTCCATAAGCGGCTCACGTTCATCGAGACCAACTGGCCTTATTTCCTTGGCTTCGGGCTACCCCTGGCCGTATTAACGCAGATACCACAGTCCTACATTATTAGGTAAGATTTACCTATAATAATAATAAATCCACACATTTTACACACGGCCATCTGGTCCCAAACTAGGCAAAGCCTATGGTAACCAGACTGCTGATAAACATATTTATATATTCCTAAATACATACATATTATAGATAAATTACACCCAGACACAACAAATCATTATGCTCATCACACAATCATTTGTCCTGGGTGGGAATCGAAACCACGACCTTTTGCTCAGCAGTCAGGGTCACCAACCACTAGACCAACAGACCTATATATAAATTATCCAATTAAATTAATTTGTTTATTGCGTAAAACTGCATTATACAAATCGATGACAATCACTAGATATAGGATAGGTTTTTTTTTATCCTGCTCAGCGCAGAAATCTGTTCTTCACATTTAGCTACTAAGTTCTCTGTGGTTATGTCATTTAGCTGCGAGTAGAGTCCATGGACCTCACTATAAGTTGAGGAATCGGCTTTCAAGGGTTGGAACATTATTCCTTCTTAGTCTGGAGTGTGTAACACTACAATCGCCAGATAGTAATATGTATAGGATAGGTAAATGTAATTTATAGTGGCGTATGGGTATTCGATCAAAATTGAACTTTATTCCTCTATAGGAAACGTTGCTATTTATTTAAATATCTTGTTTAAATAAGCCATCTCTTGTACTATTAATTAATTGGTGGTGGTATGTGTTCACTAACCCATAGTTACTTGTCAGTTTCCCCTAGTCGTCAACTACTTATACTATTTTGTTGTAGTTTTGGGTTTTGTAACGGCCATGTAAATTTATTTCTACTTCACTGATGAGAAAACTTAAAATATTTTACTTGGGAACAAATAATGTATGTAACAATGACTCTATTTCAAGGTTGGAGTTTAAACCACGCTTAATAATGAGTTGTAGCTAAATAATAATGATACAGATGTTTTAGGTAATATCAATGTCAAGATAAATTATTAACATTTACACGAAAAAACTTTGAAATTATATAAATTAATATTTTATTCAAACCCCTCGAACTAAAGATCGCCTGGTTGTCAAATTTCGACCATTATTCAATAAAGTTTTAATGTTTTGTTTTATTTAACGTTTAGCTTGATGTAAACGTTGCAACATATTCTTTAAAAAAAAAAATATTTTTTTTTAATAAACAAATCAACAAACTCATATTCGCATTTATATTAGATATTAGTAAGGATTACTACAGAGCAAACAATGTACTCTCCTAAACCTTGCCCTTTTAATAGAATCATAGACTTGATGTCTTTTTAGGGTTTCGTTCCCCAAAGGGTTTTTAGGGTTTGTTGTCCGTCTGTCTTTCCAGATTCTTGTTCTCAGGTACCCATGGAGGGATCAAGTTGAAATTGACATCAAATACTTACATCTGTCCCTTGAAGCTGTAAAGCTTCTAAGTCAACGCAATCAAAAGATACTGCTATTTGATTTGCATTAGAATGCCTTAGATTTTAACAAATTTAATCATTTCGCAGGGAAATCAAAACCTATAGGTTTCTTCCCCTTGACCTATAATCATGAAATATGGTAAGAAGCAAGGTTTCAGAGCACAAGTAAAGGAAATAAACCGAAAGTTGTCAATTTGTTGTTATCTTGTTTGTCATAACATATCTACTTATATTTTGCGGTTGACAAGTTGACCTTGTCGTAAATCGATGTATGAAAGAGAATTTTTAGAACTGCAAAGTGAAGTTTGTCTTTCGGAAAAAAAGGGGAATAAATTTCAAGAGATTGATTCCCGAGATGGACGTGCTATCTACATAGAAGTTAGTTTGCTTACGGAACCCTCGGTGCGCCAGTCAGACTCGCACTTCTTCGGTTTTTTTATAACATTTCCGGTGACAGCTAGGGACCTATCAAATTAATTAATTATAATGGCCTTGACATATTTATTCCAAAACAAACTGTTAAATGTGTCGCAATAATTCGTTATAAAACGTTAGTAATATTGTTGTAAGACTTTAGAAATGATAATCGTTCTTCACGTCTTATCGTGAATAATTATTGCAGCTAAGATATTATTCTATCACGTGTGTCTTATCTGTATATACTCGACCTACCTATAAACATATATGTATATTATACTCTATTAAACAACCTTTGTACTTGTGTTTGGTACTCAGTACAAGTTAAAGTAGTACAATATATTAGAACAAAATTCCTTAGCGCGACTTGCGGTAGGAGTTGACTGATAGAAATCGTCATGGAAGGAAAAAGCGTTGGTCAAACAAGGTCACGTATATCAGTATGTTGTATTGCATACTATAGTTAAAATAAATTATTTGTAAAATTTAATTAATTTTTTTAACTTTATTATATTTTTATTATTTTTAATAATCAATTCGAAGACTTGAGTAATGAACTGTAACGTAACAATTCTTTATTTCAAACATAGTTTTTCAAAACATTATTGTAAACAATCTATTGTTCGTGTACTATATACCATTTGCTTGTAAATTAACTTATAATGTAAATGAATGAGCAATGTAAATGAGTACCTATGTATGTACCATCACTAGAAAATAATAAATTCTATGCACCTCTAATAATCTCACAGTTTAAAAAATTTCATGATGGTTTAAGACAAGGGGGCGGGGGCAGTGTTGATGTCTGACCCAGCCTTTACAGGACTAGTCTGACCTTGATATTTTTATAATATTTAATTTTAATCTTAATACCGGCTCGACCGGAGTGATACCACGGCCTCACGGAAAACCGGCGTTTAGCAATGCTTACCATCAGGTGGCCCGACTGCTCGTTTTCCACTGTGCCATAAAGAACTAGTAACAGGTGTTAAATGTGACATACCAATTAAATTATAATTAACTTGTACCTTCAAAATCTTCGCTTTAATACTCATTTTCATCTTGGATTTCTGTTTCAGTGGTTGCGTGTTCTCTATATTCTTCCCGGTGTTCATATTGAGTGGGAACGAGGCTTCTCCTGTCATAGGAAGGTAAGATACTACGTAGTGTTCTGCCCGAGGTGTCGGCGGATTCTTGATATTTCATTGCATAAAAGACGCCTATCAATTAACATAAAATTAACTTTTTTATCTTTCCAAAATAGCTTTTATCTAAGTATTATGCTCGAAGTTTCTGTAAGTGGATACTAGGCAGGTTAGGCATTAGTTTTATATTCTACTAACAGTTCCCGGCTTTTATATTTTGCGCTAAACCCTAATTCTTTCTCCAAAATAAAAGTAGTCTAAGTTACTCCTTATAACACCAGCTATCTGCCAGTGAAAGTGGAAATCGGTCCACCCGTTCCGGAGATTAGCCGGAACAAACAGACAGACAAAAATTTTAGGCTTAGGTATCGTGCAAATAACTGTAAGAGCTTAAAAAAACTATTATTTTGACATTACAAACAGACACTTCAATTTTATTTATTTGTAGTGATTACTACTAGTTTTATAGCATTTGCACTGTGCCACCGGAAGTTTGCCGTCAATATGGATAATTACGATTTAATCAATTCACGAAAATAAACCTCATGTCACTAAGACACGGCAGAATCGATAATCTTATTAACCGACTTCAAAAAGGACAAGGTTCTCTATTCGAGTGTTTTTTGTTTTGTGTTTATGTTACGCGATATTTATTCGATATTATAATAGAAACAACCTTTAAGGGTGGAAAACAAAGGGATGAAGAATACAACTAATTTACAATTTATCATGATAAGTTAATAATATTTTGTATCCTTTCCAGCGAATACCCACTTCGGTTATTCTCGCCTGTAGTCGCCATATCAAACGGTATGTTCAGGTTCATTCGCCAGGGAGCCGAAGTTGTGACGCAACGGAACAGATGACTTCCCGCCACTAACTAAACTTATTAGTTAATACAATATTACAGGGTTGTGCAAACTCGGTGTAGTCAGTTATAGAAATATATTTGAGCTGGAATTTTGACACTGTGTTTATAACGTGTAAATGTTGGTTTAATTTTTAAGAGGGTTTATTAAATCACACAGCTCATGTTATACATATTTCTTCAAACATTTATAATTCAACGAAAGATGGTTGTTGGATTTTTTTACAGAATAAAATAGAATGTAATAATCTATTGAATTTTTTTTTAATTCTGTTCTTCGCACTGAATTTTATGCCTACCCAGGTAGTGTTGTTTCATTCAAAGTAAATGCTTGCCTTATTTCAAGCATACAAGATAAAAAAAAATCTTTAATGAGCGTGATTCCTCAAAACAAACCAAATGAGACCATAAGGACTTAGTAGAGGTATTGTACCCATCTGCTATCTTCCATCATTCAATAGATAACCCTAACGTGTGTCGCGGCGTCGTCAGAAAAGAGAAGCAACTTCTAGGTGAATATTACTGTAGGTAATTAGCGCTGTGCGATTTGAATTGCGACTTTATTGTGTTGGAGCAAGAGTTGCTATTTATTTAAATGATTTTGCGGAGTGAGACTTCTGTACCTGTACTACTAGTTATTCTGTGGCCGCATTAATAAACCCTCTTGAAGTGAACAGACAGCTTTGTTATATGCAGATTCTGAGCGAGGTTTTACATTTAGAATAGTTCTGTAAATACTTGTATTTTTTTAAATATTTACATGCAAATAGCGTTTTAAACAGTCATAACTAACAAACGTTTCTCAGACCTTTAACACTGCAAAGTTGTATTATGTAATAGCAGCTAGACTTTTATATACAGGGTGTATATGACAATGGAACATTTATATACAGGGTGTATATGACAATGGAACATTTACTTGCATCACTGAAAAGGCACGACTCTAGCGTGCAGTTCCTTAAAGCATTAAAAAAAAAATAGTTTAAAAGTGATGACCGTTTGAGTTTCCAGGTATTATCACCTCCGTTTCTAATAAAAGCAGGTGGAATGTGTAAAGTTATAGATATATCCCACATTTTATTTTTGGAATTATTCAATCTGTTATTTTAATTGCACGTAAATTAATAATTTACACATAACTTCAATAATTATTATGCATGATAGTTTTCATGTATTTCCTACATATGTGATTCAGTGATTTTACTAAGTGTTCCATTCTCAGACTCCCTGTATATATACTAGCTTTGGTAAAAGTAATGAGAGAAATTCAAAGGTCAAATAATCCTGGCAATATAAAGTTTCGCCGTATTTATGTTTTCGTAGAAACGGCAACGGGCGCCTAATGACGTTACGTTTGACGTGAATTTAACTTGTATAATTATAAAACATTTGACATTGGCGGAATTCCTGCGCTGATTCTTCGCGCGGGATAGAGTCCATAGTATATATATATATATATATATATATATATATATATTTATCCCACTTCAAAAAAGGAGGTTATCAATTCTACACATGGTTCGACACCTAAATGTATGTTTGTTGTTTTTGTTTTATGTATGAATGTTTGTCCACGTTCCGAAAATAGTGGTCGGATTGTGATCATTCTTTTTTATTTCAAAGTTATAACTTTGAAAAAAGATAATAAAATAATATCTATATTTAATATTGATAGTATTTGCCTACTGTATTTGTCTTTACTTCGGATTGTTTTGACGGCCTAAACAGCATTGTGTAAATAAAACTTAGAATAACAGAGAACGCTAATAAGGAATTACACATTTTGCTTTTTGAGAACATAATTAATTTGCTATCTCTGTTAGCTTCGTTGAGAAAAACTTGTATCTAATAATTATCTAAGTGTTGATAGAAATATTGACTCAAAAACATTTTGGTTACGATATCAATGTCCAGTATATTTCTAGTGTTTGAATTGTACATATCACATAAGCCAACTTTAGCACACAATAATCCCTCAATATCTTTAAAGAGAGAAAGTACCTAGGAAATATCAACACAGTTTAAATCTTTCTGTATTTGTAAAGTTTAGCTGTGTTTAAGGTGTTGAGAGCTTACCCCCTTTTCATAAAAGAATGTAGAAGTCAGAATGACTCTATTTTCAAGTCTTAAACTGACATTCTATGTACATTTTGCACAACCCTGTAAGGTCGGTTCCTGTAATCTATCTATTACTCTTTGTTAAAGTGTCAGCCAACATATTACCTTGTGTTCGTAATTTTATATATAGCTAAATTATAGGAACCGGTCGTTTAATCATTATAAAGGGGCCCCATGTGAGGGTCAGACTATGGCTTCTTATTTTAGTCATTAATTGTTGGAGACATGTTGCTCATATTGTTGTCTAAGGAGAAAAAAATTGGTTTGAATAAATATCCAATACAAATTGAATATTGTGAATCATGATATATTTTATCCCAAAAAAGAAATGTTCAATATTATGTGGCTTCTATACGATACATTTATCATCATCATCAGCTTTTCGTCGTCCACTGCTGGGCATAGGCCTCTCCTAATGTACGCCATTGAGTTCGATCGTCAGCTAAGACTAAGTCGTTAGGTGCTATGTACCTTGTGTGAGTAGTCCAAGGAAGCAGAGTTTGTGTTCTTGAACACAGCGCCGACCCTAGATCTGGGATGAGCATTGTCTGTCACCGCCCTTGTGGTTTCGATACTTTCACTTTACGTAAAATGAATTCCCGTTTTATGTTAAATAATAATTACCAAATTTTCAAAATGTTTCAACACTTGAATTTAAATAAAAAATTAAGTAACTATAATTTTATTGATCTTCGGCTTCCTTGTGAACAATGAGGGTTACTGAACGCCCAACAGAAGTAGAGTCAGATTAGTGGGGCGTGAGTGGCGCGTGACCTTTTTCGCAGAATGGGAGGTTTCTCAAGCACTGCACCAACTCTGCCAGGGTTCTTAAGCATAGAGATTTCCTTTCTAGATGTATTTAAATCATATAATAAACTTTTACATATAAAATTATACACCCATCTCAACCAAATTTATACACAAATTTCCAACGCATTTTTATATTTAGCTGTAAATTGTTTTTGGGTTTTTAGCGGCCTTTGTCTCTGGCGCCTACGACCGCTCCTCTTCCCCGGGGCCGGCGCTGATTGAGCATTACACTTCGCTAGATTAGACACTATAGCTACTAAAATAAGATACTGTGCTAAAGAAGTAAATTTTCAAAATATAATCAGCTAAATAATAATTACTATATTTTATATTTTGAAACTTGTTTGTGTAATAATTGATTCAGGTGTTACTTTCAAACTATTCCGTTATTTAAATACTAATGTCTGCCGTTATTTTTGTAGGTACGTCTATTGTTAACAGACCTTCATTACAGTACAATACAATGAATAAGTATCTAGAAATATTTTCTTATATAATTACTGCTAGTCTAATATTTGCCGAATTATATTATTTGGAGGTTAATCGCATTATTTGGAATGCAATATGTGATCTAAGTATCACGTCCGTCTGCGAATTACATACCTATTCATGTTGTATTGGATATTTATTGAAAAAAAACTAGGTTTTTATGATTAGTATATCAAAATGGTGCCTGGATCTTATCTTATACAGAGGAAATGAGTAATCGCTTTGTATAGTGTAATGATAGATTATATTACAATCATTCTCATTTAGATATATATGTCTGAAATTGTGATTGATTTTTACATGACATAATTTATTAAACGGACTGACTGATTTGGTTGTTTCTTTAAAAATCCTTATACTCTTTCTCTGCGTCTATTTTTAATTTATTATATCTTTGTGTATTTGATGTAACAACAAAATTTTATTGTATTTTTATTTATTTTTTTTGGTTTTTAATTGTGAATGACGTATGAAGTCAGTAAAACCCTCTGCTCTGAAGTTTTTCAGTGGTATGGAAGATCCTCATGGATGTCCTCAGCCGTTTCGGGCGAAAGGGTAGATTTGCATTCTTCTGCAAGTCTACCATACCTACCAATGGGTGTCCAACTTAACCCCTTAATTCATATATTTTATCATTCCAGAAATAAAACTATGACATTCACATAAATAATTTATTTAAATTCATTCATTCCTCAACACTATCACATGTTTATAAATTGTCGTAGAGTACGTATCATACTTAGTGCATAGATCTATCACACAGTGACAGGCACACTACAGATTATAGGCAAAACTAATTTAAGTGTTAAAGTAACATTTAGAAATTAAAAAAATAGTGTACAATTTCTAATACTATAATTTTATGCTTGACCAGAAATCTAAAACATATTTATAATTTTTTTTAAGAAGCACTAACTGTTACCACGAACTAGCCACCGTAGTATATGGTTAGGCACATCTAGTGAGCAGACCACTGGGTGTACCTAATCGTACTACGGTGGCTATGAACATCTGTTTATCTATTTATGTATCTTTTGAATACGTACGAATACTTAGTACGTGGCGGTTTTTTATTTCTCTAGTCAAAATAAAAAATGTAGAATTAAACCTATCTTTGTCTACGCTGGCAAGCAACGACAAAAAAATTCTTGCATGCAGGACTCGGATTGTGGCTTATACAACTACGCATAATTAATCGATACTGACAACTAATACTCTCCTATATTTAAAGCTCTAAAAGTTTATTAAAAAATATAAAATGTTATATATCATTTCAGTTTAGAGTCAGGTTTGCGAAAGTACTCCTTTTTTTTTTATTGGTAACGTGGTAGAAGATCTGCATGGACGTCTTTCGCCATTTAGGGCCGAACTGAAAACCACCCCGGTGTTCCTCTGCTTGCCCGTGATCGGGGGAGCGGATGCATTCTTCCGCAAACCTCCTAGAGGCATTGACCAGTTGTGACAATACTCTACTAAATTGTGACGCATTAACTTAAAAGAAATTAATAAAAAATGGAATATGACATGTTAATTCTGTCTTTGTAAAAATTAAAAAATGCCAATGATAGTTTGCCTGTAATCAGTAGTTTTTCTTACTTTGTGTGGTTATATGTAACATTTCACTATTCTGTTACAATAGCGGTCTTATTTTGCCACACAGACCAATGCTACGGTCTACCAAAATAGGTACCATATGCTACCTCTACATCTGTGCGTGCAAGCCAGCAATTTACATAATTTGAAAAAAAAAACTGCTGCTTAACATGGACAACTATTTATATTTTTAAATATTAAAATTTGTTCAATAATACTTCTGTTCAACCCTTCTAAACTAATTTATTGTGTTCCGTCAGCAAAGAGTAGGTCTCTACGCTGAACGATTTCGGGCTTACACACCATTTAATCTATTTTGATCGTAGCTCCTATATTTTTACTTACATGTATTAATATGTTTGGTACTACAATGTTGTACATCTACTTTTTATGATATTCCCTGTAACATAGATATCTAAATTTTAAACAAAATGAAAAAAAATATCATATTTTTTTATATCTGTGATATAAATATGAATAACAGTATTATATAAACTTGTCAATAAGAAACATATTTGGAGAAAAATACTTTAAACAAATACATATTCTATTAAATCACCAGTTGTCTTAAAAATAAAAAGATACGCACTATAAAAGATTAGAGAATTTTCTTAAATCTCTGTTCTTAAATTAGAGCAGATCTCAAAATCAGCGAATATGTCAATCTACCAACTGTCTTTTACAAAGGGAGAAAAGTAGATATTATATTATTTCATCTTCCCACTAAAATAAAAATAAAGGCAAAAATTACAGAAATTAACTGCCCTCACATTGAAGATGCGGCATATTTATTATTGCACTTCTGGTATGAATTTTAAAAACTACCGCATAACTATTTATCTCAAACAATGAAAATAAACCGCTACGTCCAGTTTACCTACAAACAGTCGATCAGATCTACTGTAGAGAAGGTATTACAAAAAGAAGTAGCTTTATTTATATGAATCGTGCATCACGACTAGTGTTATCTTAAAGATTTCATTTCTGACAACAACAAATAATGTGAGAAGTTCATAACACATTCACTTAAAATTAACTTAACTAAAATAACAAACTAATCCCAAGTGCATACACTGTAATTATATACAGGGTGCTAGATAAATGCCCCCGAAAACGAGAAAGACGATAGTATTAATGATATCTTTGATGATGGGTAAGAAAAAAATCGAACCAGATGAAAAAAAAAATGTTTCCAAGGTTTTATTAGCATTATTCAGGCTCCATCATATTAGTACAGCTAAATGAAACGATAACTTGATAAAAAATAAACCAAAAACAGCTGACGCGCGGGCGTCGAACTTCGCAGGCCTTCAGTAACTTTAGTACTATCGTCTGTCTTAGTTTTAGGGAGCGTTTATCTAACACCGGGGTCACCGGGTATGTTATTTATTATATATAATATGTAACAGAATTTTAATTATTATATTCTAACACAACGGATAAATCGTAGATATAGTTTATATAACACCTAATATAGGCATCAATATACATATTTCTTTACAAAAACGACATAATTCTTACTCCTGTGCAGGTGCATTAGTCAACATTAGGTTAATATTACACTATATATTACCCCCTTGAAAGGAATACCATGGGTAGGTCGTCTCGTGTTCGTCACGATTCTAATGACTCAAAGGGTCATATTTAGCAGAGCATTATGAGTAAAATAAACAAAATTTATGAATTACGTTGTTAAGTACTTTACATAATGCCGTGTTTTAAAATCCATATAAATTCAAATTAAGAAAATTACACTAGTAAATCGGGCAAAGTTTATGCATTTTAGTGATAAAATGTTTTCAACTAACTGCCAACGCTAAGAGCTAGGACGGAGGTGGAGAAATTAGACAACTGTTAAGGATAAATCAATTATTATATGAATATATAGAGAGAAAGAATATATGGATAGAAGTGGATAGTAGAGCTTAAATTAATCACATGTAACTGAATTTGTTTATTGGTGTTGTGTTTTATTGACGCTCCTGTGATAAGATTTACGTCATTGAATTTTCCCTCTATTCGAAAAGTTATTATAAAGTCAAACTCATCATTAAACGAACACCACATGGATAATAAAAATAATTTAAATTCATTATTGAACTTAAACTAATATGAATGTACTGTATTTAATTAATACCTACTAAATATACCTAATCATCTTGCTGGCACGAAAGCTCGTTAAAAGCTAGTTCTCATAGCATCAGTCATATTTCATTCAGCAATAAAACTACTTTTAACACAGTTAGAGCACATACACAGTAGCACACTTTTGTGACAAATACACAATCACTACATATTATAAAACAAAGTGCCGCGCCGCGCCTGTCTCGGATTTTCATGCAGTTTTCACCAATAGAATCGCTCTAGATTAATGAGAAAGGTTATGTGATATAACGACAAATTACGAATCCTTTACTTGTGCTGTCAGACCTTGCTACTTACCAAATTTCATATTTCTAGGTCAATGGGAAGTACCCTATAGGTTCTGATTTACCTGCGAATTGAAATTTGGTCAAATCTAGGGCTTAAAGGCCGTATCTTTTGATTGCGTTGACTTAGAAGCTTGATTTTTTTTGCAGCTTCAAGGGACTGCCGACAGACGTATTTGGTATTCATTTCAACTTGATACGTCAACGGGTTCCTGAGAAAAATGATCTTGATAGACGAACGAACAACAAAGTGATCTTATAAGGGTTCCTTTTTTCAATTTGAGGAACGGAACTCTAAAAATGGAATGTGAAAAGCTATTTTATTCGATAACGCCACTTGTTCTTAAGTTAGATTAAAATTCAGCTTATATAAAATGTGCTTAAATAGACATTTATCTTTTTTGCTGATTTGACCAAATATTATTAGTTTTATACCATATACAAAAATACTTACTGCATTAAAATCTCCTACAACGTATTTTTGTAGTAATATCACCAACTAAATATAGCAATTTAGCACAATATTAAGCACATGGAAGTGAGTTATACTTATTTCAGAAAAACAAACGTGCCTGCCACTACAACTGATGACAAAGCTCATAAGCTCTTAAGATTATGTTTCAACCAATGATTTCTTTTCATCGTTCACATCTAACGCGTTTAGCACCCCGCCTTGATGATATATGCTGCTAGATATGTGTCTGCCTAAGCGTGGGGGTGAGATGTGCCAGACATTACTGATCTCAAATGAAGCGAAAAGGCAGACCTTTCTTACAATAACTTTATATATATATATATATATACGCGAGATCCAGTAATTACAGCATTAGATTACAGATTTACACCAATTACTAACCGTATTCATAGAAGTGACATTCACCATAGAACCATCGTAATCCTTATGAACCAAATGGTTGTGCACTACAGGTTTTACTCCACTTGGCGAGTATTGTTTATGAATACAGGTATAAAATTTAACATAAAACTCGCTCTCGTAAACTAATCTCTGGTGACAAGGACCATGTTCATATAACATCTTGGACAAAATATCGTACCTCAGACATTTAAATTAAATGTGCATTTTTTGTTTACTTATAAGTAAGTCATTTTAGTTTTCGCACGTGGATAGTCAGAGAAATAAATATTTGTAAAGTTACAAATAAGCACTGAGTTAGAAGAGCTCTTTATTTTATGTGAAGAAAGAAAGAAAAGGATTTGTTTTGGTGCTAAGACAAAACAGAAAAAGTAATTATTTAAGTAATGTACTTGTATATATAAAAAAAAAGTATTATTAGTTAGTTGCTTGTTCCTCAAAAGATATTAAATAAAAAGAAATACGAAACACTAAACAATCGACATATAGAAAATATAAAGGAAACAGTGGAAGAACAATAACATGTCTCGCGTTTGCACCAAAATAGGTGTCCAGTTCAGCTTAATGCCAGAAACACAGCTAAGTATTCGAATGGTAAACAGTATCCGGCCTTGGTACGGATTCGACACATACGTAGCAAGTCTTCACCACCATCCCGTGGTTCCTCGTAAATCGTCGAAGGCAATAATTTTTCTATAGTATCAGTGTAATAATTTAACCACAATAAATTAGTAACTTTGGAAACCTAGTGTAGTGTTTATTGTTCTTTAAACATTATATCAAAATCGAGAATTGAGTTCAATTTACTGGGATATAAAAACATATTCTGCATACAATACGACGGGTGGGGCGGTCGGTTACCCTAAACACGCCTCTAAACCGGACGTACACCACCGTGTGGTTTTAGTTGGTTTGATTCCGACATACCACTTCACCGTTAGCTTCGGTGAGGTGATGACCCGTGGGGGTTTCCACACGACAAAATAAGACCCTACTAATTAATTAAAGTATTACAACATGAATTAGTTCTCTTACTACCCACCTAACATGACAATCAATAATACTCATTCATAAGTGCAGGGATACATGACTACTTTTAAATATATTAAAAGAAAGAAAGATCATTCCAAATGGAACATCATGTTTTGCAGTTATGTGTACATTCTGTCTATTATACACTTTGCACGATAAATAAATGGTTCAATGTAAAAATCCTTCCGACACAGTACAACATTCTTTATATACCAAAAAAAAAAAACGTGTTAGAGAATTAACATAAATATATCTAAAGGCCGCGGTTCACTGTACCTGCGTCGATTATAAAAAATATAATAACAAATAAAAGTTGAATAGCAAATAGAGTAAATAGTTTTGTATACAATTATAATGTAATATGCTTTCGCAAATATATTTATATACAACAGTAGAAAGGCAGCAGGCATGGAGAGTTAGGGAGGCGTTATATTTTAACTTTGGATTCGATTTTATTTCAACTACCATAAATATTTTTAAATAATAAAAAAAGTAGTACATAAAATCTTTTTAATTCTATGCTTTTTTATCTACAAAAAAAAACCAATCCTTTCTCCTCAAATAATTATGTACTGAAAAAAATATCACTAAAATCAAATGTCTCATATTATTCGTTTTAAATGAACAAGATGTATCAATACTTATTTCATAAGGAATTTCAACGAGGTCCTGTCTTGAGATCTTGATATTTAATTTCATTTCTAAGCACCTATTAGGAATCGATATTAATATCTTAAAAAAAAGGTGAGTGTCAGCTCCGACGCACAGCTGGAGTTTACAATTTACTGGAGGCTCTTTCTCTCTCTCCCGCTCGCTATCTCTCTCTCTCTATCTCTCTCATCATTTGTAAACGCTGTACAGTATGTATTCTATATTTATACATATTATTATATATATTACATAAAGGTACACATAATTACTTACATACGTCGAGGATGAGGAGTAAACTCCAATAATGACGCTATAAGATCCTGAGGTATTTTGAGATTTGGTGCTCTTGGACAATAAGTTAACAAAGACAACAAAAAATACGTCTCTTTTAACAGTAATAACAAGCCATACTAATAAGAAAACTAAACTTATGATTGTAATTTTTGCTATACACGAATCAAATTATAAATTCGTCCAGATATCAACTTCTGATAGAATGATGGTGTTCCGGCATTATACAGAATCGAAATTCTACATTGAAACGGTAGAGACCGCGTATTACCCTAACCACTATATACATAATGCTGAGTAGTCAAGTGCCAGCAGCATGAAGTGTCATGGACTGCATTATTGTGCACAGCCATAGAGAAGAAATGCTTGGTTCCCCTAGTTTCAGGCTAAATGCAGCGCTAAGGACCTTAGGAACAAATCACGGAAAATCACGAAATATCACAAGGGGGATGTTTCGAGTATTTATTTTTTCTTTAAACATGCTAAAATTTTTTGAAAATATATTTGGAAATTTGCCTGGTGGGGTCTAAAACCTCACTACGTATCACCAGGGGGGGGGGGGGGTTAAAAGTTGCTAAAAAAACAATCACGTGATTAATGGACGGCCCCTAAGAGACTAGCATGAGGGCCACGTTGGGAATGAAATAATAATATATTGAAATGTAGGTAACGCCAATGAAAGGCTACAGATGTGCTTCATTGTCGCTGGCAGCTTTCCGATCCTGACCCGCATGGCAATAGGATAAGTCTGCCAATAAACGATGTCTTCACTTCTCAATTATAGTGCTAATGTCTATTTCAAAATAATTATGTTGCTATTAAATTACTGATATTAAAGTATTTACATATTTTTGGTACAACCTCAAAGCTGAACGGCTATACTTGTTAAACTCGTTAAGTATCTTAGCAAGATTTTTTTAGAGAAGTTTTTGGTATCTCATGCAAATTGATTGTTTTAATTACTTCGATAATTTCCATAATTACTTTTCTTAGATTCACACATACATAGACAACTTTTTGTTTTGAGCTATGCGTTGATATTTTATATCCTTATACGGGCTCAGCCCATCGAAACACAAATACTATACGATATTTTATGAGCGAACTCTATGTATGTAGTACCCACTGAGTTATTATTACTAGCGTATAGAGTAGACACCGTGAAGAAAAAGTTTGTAACGCGAACTGCGGCTCCTGCACCGCAGTGAAAACAAATCTTTGTAGCAGCTCGTTGGGCAACACGCGTAAACGCCATGAAAATCACGGCGCTTAGGACCTTACGCTCGCGAGAAAAGTACAACTCAAAAACGATCGAGCGCTGCTTATTAACACCACAGGATATGACTACAAATTATTGTTTAGGCGCTGCAGCGCTTTTTAGTTTTAATTCAAATTAAAACGAAACATAAGTTTTGTTCTGAGTGGTTTCTCTAGTACATAATATCTCGATGGTAGTACCATAGTCCATCATAACATTTGACTATACTGTACAACATAATCAGTTAACAGAGTTACGTAGTACGTACTTTAAGTCAAATATATGAACCAGGTACAGGTTTTATCAAGTGTCATGTACCCAGTCACTTGTCTGTTTATAGTAAATAAAGTGTTATTTAAAGTAAACGCACAAGCAACATGCCGACTGCCGCGCCGGCGACCACGCCCAAGCTCAGCATCGTTATGATGATAGACGAGCCTGTCTCGCACTCGTGGAGCTCCGTCAGTCTGGAACAAAGGGAGAAAAAAGAACTATTTAGAAATGTGTGCATCATTCTCTGAGAAAAATAAAACCCAGTTGGAACGAAATTCATTTCGCTATATATACATATAATATTTAATGGATTGAATAAATTGTATCAAAATATATTAAATATTGTAAAAACTTGAAATTAAAATTGCGCTACTACTAAATACTAATGTATACAAGCAAGATTAAATTACAGTAGTATCGTGCAGAATCCATAGATGGTGCAAATAAAAAATCAACTCGCGGTCAGCATTTTTCGTTGCGCTAACACCTTTTCCGTCTAGCCTCCATGCGCCGAGCGTCTGACGTGTAACATGCGATAAGGAACTTCTAAAGTAATATACTACTTGAAGCCGAATTATGTAGTGATGTAGTACTAGGTATGTTTTATAATCGTCATGCGTCATACGATAAAATATAGTTGTTAGCCTGAAAGCCCTAACTACATTGATTGATATATATGATCTACATTTATCATTATGGTGGAAGAGCCATGCTTCGGCATGTATGGACTGGCCAGCTCGACCGGTGCCACACAGAAAACCGGCAGTGAAGCAATGAATCGGTGAATTTCGTTGTTTTTCGCCGAGTGAGTGAGGTCACCGGGGGCCCTAAGCCTTCCTGTCCCCCCACTCCCCTTCTTTCCCCCACTTCCCCTCTCGTACTCAGACTTTAAAGGCCGATAATGGACTTGTAACTCTTGAGTTGCAGGTGTCCATGTGCGGCTGTCACTTACCATAAGGTGACCCTTCTGCTCGTTTGCCCCCTATCCCATAAATTATAAAGAATGTTTTATAAACTTTCATGGTGTTGTTTGTATGTTTGTAAAGTCCCCCGCGACACAGGAGTCATTCCTAATGCGGGGGCCGACTTTAAAAAAAAATGATTTTGTTAATTCATTTCTATATACGGATATGTCCAGATCCAGATTCCATCAACACCCGTAATGTTAGCCTCATTTAGCATTATCTGGAACTAGCAGCGCGCCGCGGTTTCACCGTCCGCCCCGCCCATCCGTGGGAATATCGGGATAAAAATAGCCTATATGTTATTCCAGGTCTCCAGCTATCTACATACCAGTTTCATCTCAATCGGTTCCGTAGTTTTGGCGTGAAAGAGTAACAAACATCCATCCATACATCCTCACATACTTTCACGTTTATAATATTAGTAGGATAATTTACATAGTTTACATTGCACAGTCCCGACAACTAAAACTCTAATTATCATCAAATCTAGACAGCCAATAATAAATTATTTCCTACAATAAATCTAATCTAACCTAAGCCTTAACCTAAGATTAAATCTATTTAATGTGTTGCGTTTTGTGTGAGCATTTTCAAGTAGATACATGTATGTGTGTTGTATTAATACAAAGGCTTAAAGGATCTCTTTTACATACAAATCAGATCATATCAAAGCGTTTTTGTTAATTACTAAATTTACTTTACAAGACTTTCAAGACAAGTCAGTCCAAACGCCGAACTGTTTTCATTGCATCAAAATTAAAAACATTCGCAAAGCGCATTGTACATTGTACCACATTATCAACGCTTCAAACCTTGTAACTATGAATCACCATTAACATAGCAGTAATTACACAAACAGTATTATTACGTCATCGTATACTGCTATTTATTTATTAAAATGAATTTTACTGCAGAAGTATTACACGCTTATACGGAATACATGACATAGCTTGGAAGTTTTTTTTTTTTAAATTTTTTTTTTAATTTTTTTTTTATTATTTTTTTTTATTTTAACCTACCTCCAATTGTCGTATCCAGGAGCCAGGAGGTGGATATCGGAACTCTTCGGTGGCTACTAGTAAACCCCTCGAATTTGACTCATATGATTTGTTTTGACGAGTTCAAAATGGGCTTGGTTCCGATGGCCTGATGATGTAACCAGGAGGTGGAGATATTTTTTACTTTTTAATTCTGTTCACCCTTATAGCGTGTTTTTTTAGTTTGACTAAACTATAATTATTCAAAGATTATTGTTACCGATAACAGGCCTTTGCCCCTACTACACATATTTTTTCTTTTAATATTTACTAACATATTAATTTGTTTTCCTTTAATCATGTTTCAAGTACAAGTGTATTTAGATGATAAATATGTTGTTTAGATTTCCTCTTGACCTTTTAATATGCGATATTGGTGCCGATTCTGTTACATCACTCTCTAAACTATAGTTGACTAAATTATCTTCATATAAGATGTAGACCTTGTACACTTGGGAACAAGGTCTTATTTTAAAAAATAAACAAGTAGGTTACATATGTCGCTATCGAAATAAGCAATTTATTTGTCGACTAAAGATGACACGCTTAAATAAACTTTAATACCACGTAGCGAGAGCCGCTATCCGTTGAATGTCATCTGTTTTGCTCTGTGTTTTTAGTAAGCGTCTTCGTAGGTGTCGATTAAAATAACAATAATAATAACATTTATTTGCTATAAAACATGGTATAACGTCATCTTAGTTCGTTTTGAACAAGTTTTTAAACGGCATATAAATAATTGGGAACTATCGCTGCGTGGCAATTATACGGCCATTTGAATAAATGAGGACTCTCGCTGCGTGGAAATAAAGTTGATTATATACACAGTTGACAGATTTTAGTGAAATTAAGTGGCGCTGAGAAATAGATGCCAGTAACAAACAGACCTTGTTACGAAGACAAGGTTGATTTCATATGAAGAAATTAAGTCAGGTTATAGTTTAGTGAGTGTGCAATAGAATTGGCACCATTGTTGTTCTTATTCGATATTGATATTATTGTTATTATCTATACTAAGATAATAAAGCTCAAGATTCTTTATTTTTAATTGTTTTTGCATTTAACAGCAAAATTCTTGAGGGCGGTAATAGGCTATATAACATTACGCTATGGTCCATAGGAACGGAGCAGTGTCCACTGAACGGTTAGTGTAATAAAATTCAACGTCAACTGAGATCTGATAAGTAATTGGACGCTGATAAGCAATACAGTGTAAAGCCACACATACTATATTTAGAGAAAATGGCGTTTTAAGATGTCATACCAATTCCTAATCAATTTGTTTGAAAAATATTTGAAAATCTACCTAAAAGGTGAATAGATATTTTTTCAAACAAACTGATTAGGAAACCAACCTAGTAAGACTCTTGTGTCGCTACAACCCAAGAAGATATTTACACTTATGAACATTAAAAACAGAAAGTTGATTAAGTATATTTAGTATTTAGTAATGTATAAGTTAAGCATTTTTTGTTACTATCAAATTAATAAATGAAAAAGCATAAGGTGCTTTTTTACTATATTTTTAATAACTATAGAAATAACTAAATAATCATAAGGACCCCAGAATTTGTTACAACCAAAAATAATTTTTTACTTGTTGGTTCAGTTTACCAATGGTTCGATGTTTCTTTTTTAAAATATAATTTATTAAATCAACCTCAAAACAATTTACACGTTGTTCTGCCACGTACATTAAACGGATCTGGATGAAATTTGGCACAGAGACAGATTATAATATTTTGACCAAGGAAAAACGTACAGTTTTCGACCAAAATTTCCACGTGAACGAAGTACTGTTCCCGGAATAGAAAAAAAAACTCTTATACGCGAGCGAAGACGCGGAAAAAAGTCAGTTTAACCGTAAATGATTCACGATATTCACGATGAAGACACATAAGATATTATTAACTCACTTAGTAGAGTTCATCATCGCAATATTGGTGAGATACCCGTTGGTGAAGGCGAACACTATCATGATGATGATGTACTCCCAGTCCCAGAGGAACACGACGGGGAGGTGCGTGCGAGGCAGAGCGTTGCATAACATCAGCATCGGGACGAATATGATGCGGACCACGCTGGCGCCCGCTATCATCCACTGGTTAGTTGGCTGCAAAATTCATATTTAAGTATGGATTAATATGAGCAATGTATAACTAACATTATATTTGTTTTTTTTTATTCTAGTCTGTAAAATTTAGGAGACTGGAAAACAATACATGCAGACCTTTTTTTTTGACGTTAAAAAAAGGGAAGAGGTGCTCAATAATAGTTTGTATTTTTTAGTATAAATTCTTCGTCAATTATAAATGCACTTTTAATTATTCTTGTTTTATTTTACAGGTTATATATCTATCTATATCTCTATCCCCCATCAGTAAAAACATATTTATGGTAACGGAAGGTATATTGGTGATGTCAGTATTTTTTTTTTTTTTGGAAAGACACCCCCACATAGAAAGCTATACAAACACATTCAAGAGACAGCGTTAGTGAGTTGATGAAGATAGGTATATTTTACGAGCTTCCTGCGTTTAGTAAACAAACCTTTTTGTTGATAGCACCAAATTACTTGAACCACCAATACACCTTCCTTTACGCTATACAACGCAAAAACTTATTTACCTTTTTAAAGAATGAATATGAGATGTTACAGAAAGATGTGATCTAATTTTAGGAGCGTTATGTGTAGTCTTTAAAATCTTCCTTAAAAAATTATAACTTACTATTGTGCCTTTTTAACCAACGAAAAAAAAAGGAGGTTCTCAATTCGACCGTATATATATAATTTTTTTTTTAAGTATGTTCAGCCCTCACTCCGTTATTTATGAACCGATTTTGATGGTCCCATGTCAAGGAAGTCAGGATCTGATGATGGGATCCTGATAAAATTGAGAGAAACCCTCAAAAATTGTAGGAACGAATAGTGTTTCTGTTTACTTTTCATTACTTTTTCATACATAAACTATCAAATTTTATATAAACTAATTTTGAGTCGGCGCCAAACAACAAACTGATTAATTATCAAAATTTTATATGTACCTACGTGGGCTCTACGTAGGTAATTTTTCATTTTTATTATTTGGCGCCGACTCAAAATAAGTTTATATAAAATTTGATAGTTTATGTAAATAAACTCAATACTAAGGACTTAAATTTTATTTATTTTTTGGTTTTTAGTTCTGTTCGTCGGTTAAATTTTTTGTTAAAAAGATTTGTATAATGTCATAAATACTTTTTAATTAGGTAAAACAAACCTTTTCTTGTAAATAGTACAATTAGTCGTTTAAGATGTTGTTCCTGAATAGGTTTGATATCAATATTAATACGGTAACACTTATAAGCATCTGCCATTTTGAGCATCATAAGCGTCTTATGTATTCGTCTACCTTCTTCGCTCGCGATCGGTTGTACCAATATTCCTTGCGCTCTAAAGCCACTATTTGTTGTTAAGTTTTAGTAGTTTGCCTTGTTACGTTGTTTTGTTTGAGGGTTGTTGTTCAGTTTTCTGTTTCGTTATTTTTGTAAAGATGGACGCTCGCTGAGGGGCTCGTGGCTAAGTGGTAACCGAGTAGGTTAACACATTACAAAGTTAAGTAATACTAGCCAGGTCAGTCTAGGATGGGTGACCATTCTTAACACATTGAGACCCCTCCGTGCCTCGGAGAGCACGTTAAAACGGTGGTCCCGGGTGCCATACAAACATCTGTGGCATTCGTTACGGGTAATTGGAGCCTTAAAAAGTCCGACAACCTGGTCTAACTATAGAACTTCGATATCGCCTAGTACTTGGTTGTGGAGGTCTGATGGCAGTCGCTTTACGTAAAATATCAAAGTTCGGCCGTATCGTAGTTACACTGAAAGCCGACCCCAACTTAGTTGGGAAAAGGCGCGGAGGGTGATGACTTGGAAGACGCTCAACGGAGCATTTGGGTGCGTTATGGCTCCTAGGAAAAGGAGACGCCCGGCTCCTCTGAGTGTCACAGAGAAGACAATGGTGCAAAACGTATTTAAACACGTATAGAATGAATAGAAGAAATATAAATACGGATACGCTATTAGGTGAAAAACTCAACAAGGGTTATTGTGCTGAAAAACATCTGAAATTTTGGGAATGCAGTTGCCACTATATTTAATGTCCTGAAAGACATTACAGAGAATGTGACAGCTACTCCATCGTAACGATCTGGTCCGAAGCTGACATTTACAGATAAATTTGATGAATTTCTGCCATCCGGCGCAAAGTGCAGTTTTTTTTAATAAACAAGCTCCTACAATTGAAAAGGTTAGACATATTTTATTAAACAATAATTAAATTTGAAAATAAACATAACTAATTAAAACTAATTAATTATTATTAATCAATTATCGTCGATTTTATTTCACTGCCCTTATGGCGATCTTCTGACCAATAACTTGTTTATTTTTGCTATTGTGCTGTTTAGATCACGTCAATGTAGATCCTGACCTACCCAATCTCTCAAGGGCTACAGTGAGAGTAGTGCTCAAGCAATTAAATTTTAAATACACAAGTCGTAAAAGACGCAACTCCTTAATTGACAGACAGGACAATTTAATGGCGCAAGAAATATTTAATTGCAATTAAAGATTAGGTACCGCAGACAAGGAAAATTAATTTATTACGCGTGCTGTACTTACCTGAGATAGTAATATGCGTATTGTTTTCGTTATTCAAATAAAATTATGTAAATGCATTGGGAAGATCGGAAGTGGATAATTTTTTTTTTTTTTTTATATTTGAGCTGCCAAAATGACTCTGCCCCGCCTGATGGAAAGCACAAGCAGAATCCAAGACTGGTGGTCACCATCCTCACTGCGAACAGGGACAGTGCAGCATGGTGACCAACACTATGGCGGCCTAGTGAGATGCTTTTTGAGATTTAGCATGTTACGCTTTGTAAGCATATTTTGAATTTGTTGTACCTGATGACGGCTTACCAATTTTAATGACAGTGCAGTTTTATTTGGGTATAAGATATACAAATACGTAGACATGACTTTACATTCTGACAAGTTTATATTCTGAAAATATCACTACAATTCGCGGTATAAGACCCAGATGAACGTATCTACAAAAAAGTCATAATTTTCATAATACGACTCACAAAGTGCTCCTTTATGAATTGCCAAAACGACGTAATTGTAAATGCAGTATTTCACAAATAACAAAATAGCCAAGGAACTAGGTAAATTCTTGGAGTATTTTTGCTCTCCTGTAAAATTAACAAAATGTAGATACGTTCATCTGGTTCTTATATCGCGAATAAATACAGGCTACTCATGCTACTGATCAATGCAAATTCAAACTAATAAACTAACTAAACTAGATTAAGGATACAACACTATTTTTACATTATGATAACGCGGCAACCCACCAAATGTCATTTTAGTCTATCTCATTAAAATTTGGACTATAAATTTATGTAACCACTTTTATATAAGTATTTTTTTTTTCAAAGAATTCTCCCCACGTATTATTATTTAGATAATACTTTAGGAAATATAACACATCGCTATTTACACCCAAACTAAGCATTTAAAAAAAATACTTGTAGTAATCGCTTCTGACTACTGTGGCTGTGTAACCCATATTTAAATAAGTACATCGTGAATTGAATCGAATAAAAATCGATTTGTTTTTATAATTGTTTTAGGTTAACTGTATGCTTATTTTGTATTCTTGACATCACCTTGCTTTCGAGGCCCCATCTGAAAACCAGCGCTGCATGTCATACATGCAGCATATGCTGAGATGGCGGTTATTTCAGACTCTGTTTTTGATTTAGTACGTAATTTATTATAAACTTTAGAAATGGTTTTTTGTTTATTTTTATATCTATACGTGTTCTAAATAAATGTTTTTCTTTCTTTCTAATCGATTGCAGCTGAATATCGATTTAAGTTTTCATACAATTAGTAGGCAAGTGGTTTTTGTAGGATACATGTATGTACTCACTCGTAATATGATACCGGCAACTATTCGTCCCGCATAATCTCCGCAATTGAATATTAGATAGTTGACCACGGGCACGAAGAATATATCTGCAAATAATAATTCGTTTTATAACTAGTACATTGGCAATAAAATATCACATCACTATATATTATAGAACAAAGTCCCCCGCCGCATCTGTCTATCTGTATGTTCGCGATAAACTAAAAAACTACTCAACGGATTTTCATGCGGCTTACACCAAATACATGATTCATGAAGAAGGTTAAGGTGTATAATTTATTAACGTTTTGTGTAAAATGGCTGAAATATGACGATGATTGTTGAAGATGTCGGAAAAAATCAATATATTATGCTCTGCTACCCGTGCGAAGCCGGGGCGGATTGCTAGTTATAAATAATTTTATTATAACATCTAGGAGAGTTTAGGAAACGCACACGCATATATTTTACATAACTAGGATAGAAAACAATGATGTAAGCAGTTACCGGAGCATACAAACACAATACTCGTTGACGAGTATAGAACAAAACTATGTAGAGGTTTGGTTCAGCGTGGTCTTTCATAGAGTGAGGACTGTGAGAAACCCTCCTCAGTCCTAGTCCTTCTTTTTAATACCTATCTATGACTATATATACTTTATTAATACCTATCCTCACATAACATTGGTAGACATCTTATACTTGTCACTTTAATTTAGTAGTATCAACAATGGCCCCAATTCTGTTACTTCACTCGCTAAATTAAAATTCACTAAATTTTCTTCATATAAGAAGTAAACCTAGCATACTTAGAAACAAGGTCTTATTTCAAATTGAAACAAGTAGGTAACATATGTCGCTATCGAAATAAGCAATTTATTTGTCGACTAAAGTCTGATACGATTAAATAAACTTTAATACCACGTAGCGAGAGCCGCTATCCGTTGAATGCCATCTCTTTCGCTCTGTGTTTTTAGTAAGCTACTTCGTAGGTGTAGATTAAAAACACGTCATCCTTGTTCGTTTTGAACAAGTTTTTATACGGCAATTATACAGCGTTTGAATAAATGAAGACTCTCGCTGCGTGGAAATAAAGTTGAGTATACGTTGACAGGTTTTATTGAAATTTAGAGGCGCTGAGAATAAGATGCTAGTAACAAATAGACCTTATTACGAAGAACACTAGGTTGATTTCATATGAAAAAATGAAGTCAGGTTTTAGTTTAGTCGAGTGTACAATAGAATCGGCACCATTATCGGTCTATGAATACCAACTAAACATTAATATCATCAAAGTGGGCGTTGTCACATCGCTAATTCCGAGCATAAGCCCGCTATCACTACATATTATAAAACGAAGGTCCCTCTGTCTGTCTGTTCGCGATAAACTCAAAAACTACTGAACGGATTTTCGTGCGGTTTTTACCAATAGATACAGCGATTCATGAGGAAGGTTTAGGTATATAATTTGTTAAGGTTTTGTGAAAATTGGTTGAAATATGATGATGATTGCTGCAGATGTCTCTGCTACCCGTGCGAAGCCGGGGCGGGTTGCTAGTTCATAATAATAATAACTTGAGACACCTTACACATGGCCGTTTGATCCCAAACTAGGCAGTTTCAAGTGCGAGAGCCATGCTTCGGCAAGTAAGTTAGCAATGATTGCATTGTGTTTCGCCGAGTGAGTGAGGTTACCGGAGGCCCTAACCCTTCCCTCTCTCCTTCTTCCCCCCTTTCTGTATTCCGTCCTTAAAGGCCGGCAACGCACTTGTGACTCGTGAGTTGCAGGTGTCCTTGGGCGGCGGTAGTCAAATTCCACCCCGACACAGAACAAACTATCGTGCTCCCTTTAAAAACCTATACACTCATTTTTTTTAAAAACCCAATAGTGTAGTAGGGATGTTAAAAAAAAATCGATTATTAAAAAAATCGATTATTTTTTCTATAAAAATCGATTTTTCGAATCGATTTTAATATTTCCAAAAATCGATTTATTAGAAATCGATTTTTGGATCGCTGTCGATTTATTTTTTCGTCTGCAACCCGCCGCACTGACTGAGTCTGGAGCGTGATGTGAATCACTTATTATAATACATTAAATTTTAACGCCATCTGTGCATCTACGATGGCAGTACTTCCTTCTTTCTATGCTTTGTACAGAGTAAACAGTTTATTGAAGAACATTCATCACTAAGGGTGATTGATCATTAATAATTAGAAAGAAAGAAAGAAGAAAGAAAAAATGTTCATTTTGGCAACACAAAAAATACAGGTAGGTGACATAAAACAATGTTGCAGCTTCATTGCCAAAAATTATTAATTAATTCAAATAAAAACTTTCAATACTCTAATAAGTCAAAGAAGAAACAGATGAAATGTAGTGTTTTTGCTGGTCATTTATATTGATAGTATTGAATGAGTTTTTTAGGTTAGGTTCATTTATTTATGACTAACCAGAATAATTATCATCATAACTTTTTTTGAAGTGAAAACGTCTTTAGGCACGTTGTGCACTTTTGCTATGGGGAAAAAGCACTGAACTTGTAACCGTCACCCTAATAATACATATATAGATCCACTAGAGGGCGCTAATCTAAACATTGAGTTCTATCAGATCCTTATTAATTAATGTTTAAAAATATAATTAGTTCACTATGACTGGCCTGTTGGTGTAGTGGTTAGTGGCCCTGACTGCTAAGCCAGAGGTCGTGGGTTTGATTCCCACCCAGGACAAGTAATTTAGTGATGAGCACGATAATTTGTTCTGTGTCTGGGTTTAATTTATCTATAATATGTATGTATTTAGAAATATATAAGTACGTATATCAGCAGTCTGGTTACCATAGTACAGGTTCTGCCTAGTTTGGGATCAGACGGCCGTGTGTGAGATGTGTGAAGTTATTATAAAGTACTTATTTTGTGCACAATTCATATGGTAAAATAAAAAAATTATAGCGCCTACTATAGGCGTTACAAATTTTCCTAATAGCGAAAACCTTTATTCAAAACTTCGTTGACGCGACACGTCGTTTTAAGTTTTCACTTTTGTCGGCAGTCCCATGACTGTCTACTTTTTTAATTTGTCACTTTTTCAGTTTGTTTGGTTGCGATAAAAGTGATTAATTTCTTACTTTTTCCATGACTTACATGCCGATGTTACATACATCGATAATTTGATTAGGGTCCATAAAAATGGTTAACCTTAGTTTAGTTCGTTTTAATTTAGAAAAATGTCACAAAATAAGATAGAAGGTATACAAATTTTGTAATTATGGCAGAAATTGACAACATTCTCCCAGCACCAAAAGCACCTCTTACTTATTCGGAGAGAGGTCGTAAAATACTTGCGGCGGCTTCTTACTGTCGATCTTTTGCGGATTATTTTTTGTTCGAACAAAATTTCAACGTGCAAAAGGTATAAAAAAATATAATATTTACGAAAATATTATGTCCATCATTGAAAAATTCTTGCATCAAATAGTTATCTTTTTAACACGATTCTTTAAAAAAATTTCAATTCATCACACTTACCGTAACATACGCATAAAAAAGAACAGCAGGGCATTCTTACATATGATAAGAAAAAAATCGATTTTTCCACAAAAATCGATTATTTGTAGGAAAAATCGATTTTTCTCTAATCGATTTTTATTGAGCAGAGAAAAATCGATTATTTGTTAATCGATTTTTTTTCCTCAATGTCACATCCCTATAGTGTAGTCCCTCGGGAAAACCTCATGTCTTCTATGTTTAATATACCACCACCTCAGTAATATTACTCACATTCGTGATAACGGTGATGCCGTCTGTCATGCATAACCTTAATAGCTATCTATATTTTGTGACATTGTCAGAAAATTACAACTCAGTGCTTAAATTGTATTAAACTGTTCGAATTGTCACATGCTTTGGTTACATCACTGTTATTTATCGATACACGACAGTCACGGATCAGATTACATTAAATTCACAACAGCATTCCCCTCAGTTTCACCCACATTTATCGTCTATCTATAGGTACTATGTGGTATGGGTGATGTTCAATAACCTATTACCCTATTTTTGGTGATTGAATGGGGGAATTTGAAGAATAATTTTATTTTTTAATCCGACGGTAATTCCAGAGATTAGCGCGATCAAACAAAAACAAAACTTTTTTTACCTACAGTATAGAATTAATATTTTCACTTTTTTGGTATAGGACTTACATCAATGTCCCAATCCAATTAAAAAAAAACGAGCGAGCTTTACAGTAGTCGAATATGATGTGTAACATCATATGCGACTACATCACTTACTAGAACGTTTCATGTACCATTCTGTAGAACTAATCTGGGCATGCAATCGCCTATAAGTAGAGTTCTCAATCAGTGAAATATCATTCAAACACGCAATCCAGACATTGACATCTTTGGAGATACATTTAATAAATTTAAGATTAAACTTCAAAAAATATTTTATAGTAATTCAAATTCAAATAACTGATGTTTGTTTAAATTGTTAAATTTCTTTAGCTTGTTTTGTTTGTTTACTTTTTGTTATTTTTATTTTATTTTGTCTTTAGCACACTACTATAACTAGCCAATGTTATGTACACCGTAAGTGTCATACATATCAGACTGAAGACTAACAATATATATGTTATAAATGTATTAATATGTATGATGTGGTTGTACTATTTAATAAATAAATAAATAAATAAACATCTGACACCCGCGCGCGCTCATTGGTCTAATCAAATAGTGCGTGCTCATTGGTCAAATCAAATACCGCGCGCTTCGCCGGTTTCCTGTTCCACGTCCGTCCCTTTCCACGAAATCACAGATTGCAGAAAAGCGATAGGAAAGATGTTACACATAAAATACTGTTGCCGAGGGATACCTTAATTGTTTGACTAATACTACATTAACCCTAACAAAGCCGTAGGCAAAACGTAGTATTGAATATAAGTATACTTACTGTTCCAATCCGTCCCTGCAGTAGTTGGATGTGATTCCACAAGTACAGTCACTGCCGGATACACCGCCATAGTTATCGCATATACAGCGAACAAACTACACGCATATACCCAAACCTTTTTAATGACAGCGGTCAATGAAATGGCCCTATGTCGATTAGCGGCTATACCCCCACCTCCCCTTAGAATATGGTAAGTAAAGAAGTCAATCTTATACAGTAAGGCGTAAGAAACCATTGAGGTTATGACCAAAATATCAGCCATGATGAAATATATCAAAGCACTATGCAGGGGGGATATTTTGAAAGCGAGTGATATAATTTGGGCTATGGCTGCTATGATACCGCCTAAAGATTGACCGCTTATCACCGCACCCATGTACTCATCTGAGAATCGACCCGCTATTCCCAAGAGGCCCCCCGTGAATACCGCGCTGGCAGCTGAAAAAGAAATGTGATCATCAGTATTTTCATACGTGATATTTAATTTTACTGATATTTTTAAACGACATATTACGTAAGTTTAAGAATACACTAACGGACTACCAAAGAAGAGATGGATGGAATGCGTGATGGCTAGAAATGGAGTAAGTAACCGATGAAATTCCAAATGACAGACTTAAAAATTCAAATGTTTAATGCCGCGTTCCAATAAACAAAAAACGATTCGTTTTGCTTACGGACGGTAAAGTTTCGTTGAATTTTCAACGAAAAATGACGCAATGTTTGCAATCATAATTTTGAATATTAAAATAGTCTTCTCAATTGCTAGCCTTGTTTAAATTTCGTGCTCCATCCCGAGTTCCAAGCAGCTATATCACACCACTTTGCCATCCACATAGAAATGCAGTGTTAGGCATAAATTTCCCTTATGCAAAGATGTGCAACATAATAAACAGTTATAGCGTTTCTATTGACCCACATTGTGATTCTATTGTTAAGCAAAGAAGGATAACTTCTATAAAAGCTGCCTTTTCTTTTTTGCACTTTTATTGTTTTTGGTTTGCTTATTTGTTTTATTTTCAACACTTCATACCTTGTAGCATTAATAATTGCTATTTTATAATGCTATACGTACATAATTAAAAGTTAGTTAGTTCCTCATTAACAATTTTGTAAGTGCTAAAAGTTGACTTCCGCACATATGATATTCGGATGTATTGTCCGCCTGTAAGTGTTTGTTACATTATTGTTAAATGGTGTTATTTGAATTATGTATTAACAAAGTTGGTAAACAAAGCCAATAAATCTTTTACCATTTATAATTAAATAATAAAAGATAGAGTAGAAGGTAAGAACATATTGCACAGACTTTAAATAAAATCTGTAAAGCAGTAGGCAGATGATGATTCGCATAAATATAAGTATAAAAGTACCAATGGTTAATGCCGATGCGATGACTTTAGAAATTCTTTACACGCAAGTCTTATATCAAACAAAATAATTATTTCTATACCGACTAGGTACGTTATTTATTAAGCACCTAACCTACTTTTATGATCGGAATATCTTGTTTTTTTTTTAAATGTAAATATTAAGATTACACATTAAAGTTAGTCTTCTTATGTTTATTAATCTTTATTTACCATTTAAATGATGTTCGTTTCCGTGACAATTATAATAATAAAAAACATAGTCATATTATAATATTGTAAAGAGGGGGAAAGAGCGGGGGTAGGGGGAGAGGGGGAAAAGGGGGAAAGAGAGGGGTTTAGGACCTCCGGTAACCTCATTCACTCGGCGAAGCACAACGAAACATTGCTTCACTGCCGGTTTCCTGCGAGGTCGTGATATCACTTCGGTCGAGCCGGCCTATAGTTTTTGAAGTTAGTTTTTATGGATTTTCTTAGTAACGGAATGAAAAATACCGAAATAAAAAATATATATACGATTTAAAATCTTTAACTTTACAAATTTCACCTAATTTTATGAAAAATCGAGGCAATAATACCTGGAAAACCAAACGGTCATAACTTGTAACCGAATAGTTTTTTTTTCTTTTTGTAACTGCATGCTTCATGTCACACTCTGTATAGGTCATTTATTATGTGTATCTATATAGTATGAATAGGCGCTATAGCAGAGATTTTTAGTACAATCGTAACCGGTTACTAAATGCCCGAGATATGTAAATAAAAAGAAAAAGATAGGTAGGTCGTCAAAACGAGACAAGTCGCATTAGTCCATCGAATAGCTTGTTATTACTCGTCCGGACTGAATGTCTTCTATAGCCAGTGTGTTTTGATATTATTTTGTGTTCCAAAGCATTTAAGTAGATATTATTCATTATCTACGGTCCCAACTTATCGAGTGACCTCATCAGTGATAGATCGGAGGTCAAATGCACATCTGTTTGATATTATGATAAACAGACTTTTGTCCCAGTTCTAACAGATACAATAAGTTTATTTAACACAACAAACGTAATAAACAAGGATAGATCTTCCTTTTCCTTAGTAACAACTTAAGCATCCAGTTAAAAGAAGTAATCGTGGTTAAACACCGGGGCCCACTTCCTCCCCAGACCTGGTAATCTTTTGACCGATTTTATACGGAGTAAGGTACGTCTCACTCTCGTACCCGATATCTCGATTTCGATGCAAGAGTTAAGACCAAGGAATGACAACGAAGGAATAGGACCTGTAGAGTATTTAGAGTTAATTATTACAACAGATGTAAAAACTGTATTTTGGTATTTAGTTCACAAATCATATCGATATGTAGAGTACTTCACTACATATTATAAAACAAAGTCCCCCGACGCGTCTGTCTATCTATTTGTCTGTCTGTTCGCGATAAACTGAAAAACTACTGAACGGATTTTCATGCGGTTTTCACTAATAGACAGAGTGATTCATGAGGAACGTTTAGGTGTATAATTTGTACCAGTGCAATGCCGGGACGGGTTGCTAGTAAATAATAAAAATAACATAAACAAGACTAGTTTTGAATATGTATAAGCAACTGATTTTAAAAGCTAGACTTTTGTAAAATCATTAGTATTTTATTTTGTTATTGATATATACTTGACTTCTTACTTTATTCTTCAATAATATATATATATATATATATACTTTATTCTTCAGTAATTCCTAATCAAGGGTGTATCGGTTCACTTGTGCCCGTCTTTAAAAATAAAGGAGATGTACAGGAATGCAACAATTATCGAGGAATAGGGCTCATATCACATATTAGAAAGTCTGAAAGAAAGTGTTTGAGAGAAGAGTGAGAGAGGAATGCGATTGAAAAAAAAACAATATGGAATCTGTTGTCTGTTCTAATATATGTTGCCACAGACGCCACATTTGCAATGCGTCAATTATGGGAGAAGTACAGAAGTGCGTACGAAAAAACTAGGAGAGTAAGCAGTGAAATGACGAATGATAGAGAAAAATGGAAAAAAGAACACAATGAGCCGACCACATATAAAGTCGGAAAAAGGGCAGAAAGATAATAATAGGTATACTATAGGTAGAGAATTATATTCCAATTCAATATAAACCGTTTTAGAGGAATACAATTTCATGACTTTGTACCTTTACTGTTTATTTTGGACGAATTAAGTTTATTTTTTAATTGAGCTCGAAAACCGCACTAGTTTTCCACTGTGAGGCTCAAACTTGGAATATGGAAGGCTTCATGTATGACGAGAGGTCTACTACTGTGTACCCTCGCTGTGGACCAATTCCGCGTAGAAATGACTAACCTCGTTTAAGACATACTTACAGGCTTACGTGGACGTTCTGCTGGGCATAGTCTCCACACCTCCAATCTCTTCACTACCTACTACAAGAAGCGCTTAACACCATCAACACCTGGTGCAGAGATAACGAATTATCAATCAACGCAGACAAAAGCTGGAAACGTCAAATTCAAAACTAAATCTTTTCTTCTTTCTTTCTCAAGGGGTCGTTCTAAACGCACTACTAAACCCGACTGGACTCAGCATCTTTGTGCACAAACGAAACCAAAGTGGCAATCACGAACACTAAAAGAGTCGGTTTCCGAAATAAGATCTCTGCAACATGGCAGCGGACGACATGCAAAACAGAGATCGACTTTGTGAAAAGATACACAGTAGACATACCACAGAGGAATACATGGCTGGAAGGCCTCTAATCCACCAAAAATGGTAGACACTAAAAAGGGCCTTGATGTAGGTTGTGGTATTTACGGAGAGAGGCCAAAATTCAGGTGGAGCGCTAATCTGGGAACAGCAGCCTCTGTCTTCCAAGCGGCGCTATAGACACTAAAAAATTTTGAGACTAGCTCAAAGCTAATACAAAATTGCAAGGAACACCTGAACACACTGGGGCAATCCAGCAAAATTACATTAAGATCGAAGACCAGGCCACTCGGGTATCGATGGCAATGAAAAAAGCTGATGAACTCGTCAGGGCTGGTGCAGACAACCGGCAGCATGGATCGGAACCATTCTGCGGCATTTCCAAACAGCAACCTTATTCAATCATAAACGTCCAATACACATCAAAGGCAATTAAGAGTTGGAAGACCACGACTTGGTTAAGACACTCGAAAGCGTTATTAAAGGGTAAGGCGTTATGATAAAAAAGTAGCTAAAGAATTTCTGGAACTCAAAAGATGCAAAACCTGTGCAGTAACACACATCCTTACCGGACACTCAAAACCGAATAAACATTGTTCAACATAAACTTGGGCGAAAACACAAAATGCATTCATTACTAATGCGGTACAGATGCATAAAATTAGGATTGCACATCATGTAACTGCAGGAAATACAAACAATCAGTGCTGATAAGATCTGGAGGTTTCTCGAAGCCATAAGTCTGAGCAGTGAACTATAAAGCAAGAGTACGCTCAGAAATGGTGGAGGTAGCACTAGGCACTTAAAATAGTAATAAAAATGACGAGGTTCAGGAAAATCGTCAGTCAAGTTTGCCTTGCAAAGATGGTACAAAATGTTACATAGATAGAACATTCTTTATTGTACACCACAGTTGAACAGAAATTAAACATAGTTAGTTAGTTTATACTAAGCGGCAAGTACAATGGGCGGTCTTATCGCTAATAGCGATGTCTTTCAGAAAACCTTTGTATGGAAACAACAGAGGAAAGTAATCGGTAGCTGGTGGCGTACCAAAAATATTTAGAACGGGAACAATGTTGGTAAATATGATTTTATATATGGAAATTAAGCTCATCGATATGCGTTCTCGATACTCTTTGTGTTTTTAACTCTACATACCTGAGAACCTGTTGGACAACTTGTAACGAAATAATTTGAGCGGTAATAAATTAATTAAATTTTAAAAATAATGATAATAGATACTTATAAGGTTTGCTAAATATGTATATTCATGGTGAGTGAGCTTGAACGAACATAATGCAATGATTTTATTAAGCTCCTGTAATCGTCGTGTATGCGACGATATGATATATTTAATGTAAAAATTTGTCATGTAAAAAGTCGAAACAAATTTTATCTCTATTAGATATGATCTATAGTTACTCATTCAACTCGCAAATTTGCATAATAGGATGATAGGATAACCGACTTCCATATACATATAATATAATAAACAACTATATGCAGACACCTTATTTTATGTTATAAAAAGAAAACAAGTTGTATTACTTTTCTGCCTTGTTTTGTTTGGGGCCGAAACTAGTAGCGTTTCACAGAAATACATACATAAGTAAGAACAACTGGACACACTCTCACGCCTGTTTGTGTGTATTTTTAAGGACAACTTCCCCATAAATAACAAAAAACAAACAATCATCCAATTATATAATATACCTCGACGCAGTGACATATTTTAAGCACGTACCTAATTGGGCAGTCATGACAGCATTAATTAATTGCATATGGTAAGCATGAATAAGGTATATTAGCATTATGATTATGATTCACGAATAGGAAACTTTGAAGATAAAAAGATATTTTATTGTTTGAAATGTTTTCAAGCAGAAAATAAAAAGAATAGTACAGTAAAAGTACCTTATTACAGGGGATACGTTCCAGGGTTTCAAAATATAAATAAAAAAATAAAATATAATTTAAGGAGCTATTTTTAACAATATCTATTAAGAAGTATTGTCAGACTGTGTATTTTTTGCATGTTTGAGACATCGTTTCAAGCTTAGGAGAATGAGCTAAGTGTAAGTTCCTTTGTTATTCAAATAATTTTCAATTTCAGGAACAAAACCATTCCAGAACACCCGTCGGCAAAGATTGTATTTGTCACCCACGCTTTCTCTTATTTGCACGCCAAAACACAGGCAGCTTGTACTGTTATTTTTCATTTTGGGGGGGTTTAACGATCTGTAAAATTTGTTTTATTACAACCACAAATGTGTTAATTAACAGCGCAGCACAAGTGTCTTCCTATCTTTGCCTGCTTTAAAACCAGGAGCGGACCTCAAAACATAACAAACCCGAATGCTTTTAGTTTGCCGTTTTGATCAGCGAATAGTGGCCATGAATACAGGAACTGTGTTCTGCCGGGAAATTCATATTTTCTTTTTATTTTACTTTGTTTTGGTTGAAGTGATATCACAATGAGTGAACATTTTACCGAAAAAAGTACCAATGAATACCCCATACGGTCAAAAACTGCAATGTAATCAATTAAACAACATTTATGCAATCAGCTGTTTCAACAGCGCCGAACGTTTTAGGTCATTCACCGTACCGCACAAAAAAGATATCTACGTTTGTTATGTTTACATTGCGTAGCGCAACATCAAACTAGTGACTGTAAAGCCTGAATCTCGCGATTTTATGATGAAATTACTTTTACATTGTGATAAGTATGCACAGAAAGATCTTTTTAAAAGTTCTTTGCGACGCCGATTATACACCGTGTAAGTACACGATGTCTAATAATAAATACTATGTACTGAATATGCCTCACATCTCATGCAGTGACGACATCGGCCGCGCTGCCGTCAAGAACGGGTCGGCTCTGATCTATTCTCCGCCCTACCATCCTGAAACCACGCTCTCGCAGTGGTCCAGGACGCGGCCATATCATTTATCAATTAGCAAAGAGCAATACGTAACTCATAACTGGAATTTGATCAGTTTGCTTCTTTAAAAATATATATGATAATAATGTTATACAATACTATGGGCATAGGCACTATAATTATTTATTCATAATAAAAGACTATTAGTCACTCTTAAGATTTAGTGAGCTCACTAACAATATTGATTTTAATGGTTATCAATTTTATTGACATAATCATTTATTTATTCGACTATATCTCGCCCACATTCATCAAACGAGTACCCTGCCACTTTGATGAGGTTGTCTGTTCATCTATAGGGGAGATGCACCAACCTTCATTTCTATCACTATTAGTTTAAATTAAACTTACCAGTCATAATAACAACAGAGACAATGGTTAGAATAAAGAAACCATTCTGCCAGTCATCCGTGTTCACTTGTACCATGGCAGTAGTGATCAAGAAGCATACTGTGACCACTATTAGAGATCCTTGAAGTCTGCACTTTGTTGACACTCTGCAAAATAACAATCAGCTATAGATTTATGTAACAGAGACGGAAATAGTGCTAGAAACCACTCTTCAATCATTACTGGATTTGGAAGTGGAAAGTAGCTCTATTTCATTATTTCTCTACACACGAAAATTAGTATGTGCTAGTTGATTTTCTTAAAACTTCAAATGATTTTAACGATAGCTCCTAATTAGTACTTTGACTGTGTATTTTACAATTAAATTTATGTGAACAAATATTGATATAAGATAAATGAGACTCCCATTATGGCTTGTTTACAAAAATGATTGAAAGTCTAGGTTGTAGCAGAGTTTAGTTACAGCCAGCTAAACCTAGGTGCTGTTGTTAGTAGTTGGTTAAACTTATGTGTATCCTGTTTATTCATGGCTAATATGCATATGGCAATGCAAAAGGCTGAAACACCTCTGGTGTAGCTAAAATAGGTCTCGCCTTCTTCCTAGTGGCTACAAAGAGATATAGCCAATGAACAGTGGTTCAAACTAGCCATGGGATCTAGATATTATCAAGAATTTAAAAAGACTAATTGCATATGAGTCATATTTGACTTATTTATTTTCTAAATATAGAAGATAAGATAAGAAGAGAAAGAACTTTAATCAAATCAACCTTTTTTAATATTACGAAGTATCCCAATATAGTTAATTGAACTATGAGCAAACCTTTAAAAAAAAGCAGTATACATATAAAAAATTAATATTATTTAATTACACGTGGGAGAGGAATCTTTCGGCACTAATGGCCGGCTCGACTAGAGTGATACCACAGCCTCACAGAAAACTGGCAGTGCAGCAATGCTTGCGTTGCTTTTCGCCGAGTGAGTGAGGTTACCGGAGGCCCTAACCCTTCCCTCCCCCTCTTTTCACCTTAAGGGCCGGCAATGCACTTGACTCTTTGAGTTGAAGCTGCCCATGGGCGGTGGTAGTCCTTTACCATAAGGTGACCTGTCTGCTCGTTTGCCCCATGTACCATAAAAAAAAATTATTCTATTCTCATTTAATTCATTATAATATTGTTAAAATGAATTAAATGAATTTATCTTTAGGAGCTTAAAACATTTCTATAGAGTTTATGCATAATTTAATGTATACAAAGCACATGATGATTTCATGTGGAATGACTCCTTTACGATACTTTCTATCTAAATTGGATTGGCTGTTCTAAGTTCAAACATTAACAGATAAACTAACAAATAGATTGTGAATTATTATTGGTACTTACAAGTGTCCATACAGGGAGTTGAGAACTAGAAATATCAAGTTAGGAATAGCAGTAGCCACATTAAGATATGAAGTAAATTCAGCCTGAAACTGTGTCTTTCGTACTATCCTTGTCAAATTACTTGGTGTCACCTCTCGAAATTTGTACATCCAATACTGAAATTATAAAGTTGATCAGCAACTGCTTAAAATTTAAATTTTAAATTTAGAATATAAATTCAGTTAAGTCCCTAAGTTTTTTCATACACTATTGCACGCCGCAGTTTCACCCACATAAGTCAAGTAAGCCGTGGGAATATCAGAATAAAAAGTAGCCTATATGTTAATACAGGTTTCCAGCGAACTACATACCAAGTTTCAACACAGTCGGTACAGTAGTTATTGCGTGAAAGAGTAACAAACATCCATACATCCTCACAAAATTTCATTTTTATAATATTAGTAGGGTGTTGTTATTTACAACCATTATAATTGTTGCATGTTATTAGAACTGACCTTGATTCTAAGTATGAAATAAGGTTACAAATACTGGTGTAATTCTATTATCACTACGAGGTATTGCTTTCTAATTAAAAATAATATTGTGTACTTACATCATTGGCGGTGATAAAAAAATTCCAGGATACAAGAGAAGTAATTCCGAAGAGGTAGAACAGTATATAAACAAGGCGGTATTTATCGCGAGGTTCCACTACAGAATTTAAAACCTTTGTCGAACATGAATCAGTTACAAGTTCTTTCTCTTCAGAGTCGTCAAAAATGTCGTCCTCGTGTTCTATATTCTCTAAGGTGTCAGTATTAATAGATCCTGTTGCATCCATTGTCACAAATCAATTTATTATTTCTCAAAAAAATTATTAAATGTCGTTTTTGTGGTCACTACAAAACTGAACAGTTTGATCCTTTAACTATTTAAACATTTTTAAAATGTAACACTATTATCATACATTTACAGTCTGTTAACACTTATGTACAAAGAATAAAATAAATTAATATTATTAAAATTTGTATTTGGTGGAAGCTATTGTAAAACGTCTTCTTTGCCTTTTTCTATGAAGGAATAAACATTACTAGATAACAGCAGTCAAATTTCATTGCGTCAACATTAACGACAAAGATGGTTTCTAATTGGTCGAAAATCCTACAGACTTACAAGAATACCACAGTCTAACTAGAAAATTATAGATAGAAAACATGAAGGAGTGGAACGCGAACGTTACGTATAGTTTACTACCACGTGAAGAAGATATAGGTTAAAAAATATTAATATTAAGTCAGCAATACGTGCACTAGCTATTGAGAGAAAAACAAAACTGTAAAGAGCCAACTTTTTTTGGTGTACGTTAATCTGCTATCTGAGGTACACTGGTTCACTGTTGCAGGTCCGAAAGGCCGCATCGTCGGCGAAAGTTGCTATTGGAGGACTATATATATAAGGAGGATAGGTCATGAGCAAAAATGTTGGACAAGACCGGTCCTAGCACAAAACCTTTTGTTGCCCCCGATCTGTAACTGCAGATCTCTCTAGCATCTAGCATCCCTAAGCTTAACTTAAAACTTTCTGTCGCTGAAAAAAGAAGAAGAAGCTGAAGAAGAAGCTGAAAGAAGAAGTTGATGGTAGGAGTGGGGCAGATATTTTTTAGTATTGTACAAGAGACCCTTGTGCCAGACTTAGTCGAACGCTTGTTGGACACCCAGGACAGCAGCAGAGCAGCACTCCTTTGGTTCTACGGTAGAATGATACTTATCCAAAACCCGGAATGATGGTTGGGTATCACATATTCCATGTCAAGGCAGGGAGACAATCTTGCGAGAATGATCTTTTCTGATAGTTTTGAAAGTACCGTTGTCAGACTATACGGCGGTACGATGATGATGCTTCTTTTAGCGGTTGCCAGGTTTTTGGATCCTTACTTCCTGGGATATTGTCCAGAGAGCAGGCACATTTGAATTTCTAAGTGTAGCATTGATAAGGGGTTGTCAGGAAAACAATGCACGTTTTGAGGAGCTCCTTCAATAGACTATGGGTGATTTGGTCAAAAAGCTAACAGGCGGCTCACCTGATGGCAAGTGACTACCGTCATTCAGCTTAAAGACATTGGGAAGGTGAATTTACTCCGATAATAAGGCGAAATATCCTACTAATATTATAAACGTGAAAGTTTGTGAGGATGTAGTTTGTAGTATGTGAGGATGTCGTAAGACCTGTAAAGACTCTAAGCACCACGAACAAACCTTTTCATCATCAGAAAGTGCTTGCTAATACTAATGGTAGTAGGTTTTTGAAATCAAACAATATTTGTATTATCAAAATATTGTAATGAATTTTATTAATGATTCATCAAATAATAAATTCTATATTTTGTCGTATAAACTATTTTGTGTGTTTTACTAATCTTGTACAATTTACATTTTAAAGCATAGATTAGGTCGTTATTTTGTAATGAAGTATAAAAATTGTAATATAGAATTAAATAAATTAAACACTGTGAAAACACAGATTACAGTGATGTAGGTAAGAGCGGGATGGCAACAAACTGAGAAGCACTCTAAAATACAGTATATTTTTAATAGAAAGTATAGATTGTGATTTAACATAGCAATAATAAGTTTATAGTAAATAGAGATATTTGAGTGTCTAAATTTGTTGTCAAACTCTATAAAAAATATAAAATAACATACCTCAAAATAACATTATGATTTATAATTACATAATACCTACCTACTTCTAAGTATCAGTATGGAAAGACTGTATCTTAATCTAATCTAACAAATTTATTGAATAAACATTTAAGACGGTCAAAATTTTAGGACGGACGTGCAAAATACGTATCTAATATTGCAACATAAAATAGTTACTTACAAATTCTGTCTTTTATATGTTTAATACCTATACATACATAACTTATAAATAAGGCTTTTATTTCTCCGTAAGGCATACAACATTAGAATTTAATTTGTTTATTTCATTATGAGATCGATCACCTCTGGTAATTTGAATAGTACTTAAACTTATAATACTTTTTACATACAAATATACTACAATTACCTATAGGGACAGATAGAAAGTTGAAATGTCGAAAGTTTACAAGGCACTTTTAGACAGAACGTACTCAGCAACCACGCAACTTTGACCCTTACGGTATACTTTCTAGACGAAAATATATTAAAACAACAGTTTATTTAACTATATTAAATTGTGTATTTATTATTCACTGTTCTATTACTAAATTTAAATCCCGCTAAAGATATCAGAATAAAAACTTTCAGGATATTGAATATTTTTTAAGGACGCTTCACTCCTTGCTAACGGCCAACCGCGGGCTGGGAACTAATCAGATAACCCGGATTTACTTCCATGAGTTAAACAGTATATCTTTAATAATCAGCAAAACATACCGTAAAAACCAAAATCGGCGGGTTTTTCATTATTAAATGCAAGAAACATAAACTATCTCAACCAAGACATCATAATTCAGTCTTTTCATTGTTCTCTATTCTATAATAGGATAGTGTAATGAACTCCTTTTTATATACTATTTAGGAAAGACCACTTTCATCCTTTAAGTAAAAGTTTATTTTAACATGGTCTTTCGAGCAACCTCTTGGACTCACATAGATGTTTCTAGAGGTTGACTGTGTGACCGATTTGCGTCTGATAATGGAGTAGGGCTATTTTCGGAGTCTTCGAAGTCGAAATTAGTCTCAAGTAAAGCCTCAGACTTGGATCTGTGGTGAAGGTCTGGCAGTGATGAGTCGTCGAATTCTCTGGACAGATCTTGAGGACTGGAGTCATAGCTCGGTATATTCTCTGACGTGGTGGTGTCGTATGCGTTAGAATATCCCGGCGGATGAGGCGGACTTGGTAGGTTGTCTTCATAGTATTGTTGTTCATCTGCTAGAGAATCAAATGATTTGAAAAATTTACAATATAAGAATAAAAGGACGTGCACTCAGTAGAGTCAAAAGGGTGACTGCCCTTATTTTTATTTCCATAACCAGCATTCTAATTGTATAGTAAACATAGTAATCTTGGAACTAACTAATGCTGTAATAAATTATTTTAATAAATACCATACCTGCAATATTATTTCTCTGCCCGAACGTAGTCGTTGGTATCGCTCCCGGCTGGGGTTGCTCGGGCATTTTAGATCTTAACTCCCTTAGGAAAGACAGTTTCGGTTGCGCGCCATAACTGCTAGCCGGCGCGCCGTACGGTCCGTATACTTTGGCTCTTTCTAACTGCCTCTCATTGTCCCTTAAGGGCAACGTGTCTGATGTGAAGTACTGATTATCGCTGTGAGGAGACAAAGCGTATTCATCTGGTGGTGACCGCATGCCTTCTGGATGGTGAAGAATTGGAATTTCTTCTGTGGCAACCGTGTTTATAGACGGTGCACCGCTTGCTGTTCCAGAGTTATCTCTGTAACCTTCATTTCTGAAGCCTAAATTGTTATAAGGTCTATTATTGCTTGGCTGGGGTATTGAGTACTCTGGTGTAATGGGTTTCTTCACGAATGTGGTGTGTGTGAGTGGCATGATATTCGTGTTAGGGTTGTGAGCCTCGTAAATATCAAAACTCTGATTGTCTTCTAGCGACGAGTTAAATTGACTTTTTTCCATGGATTCCATTGAAGCTGTGGATGCCAGCATTTTTCTATAGTCTGATCCTTTTGTTAAAGTGTCGGTCGATCGGGTACTCTGCGGACAATTTCAGAAATCAATACATTTTTCCAACTTTTTTAACTAAGTATACCAGGGTAAGCGATGTACGGTTCCAACCCTGTCAATGAAGCTCAAACAAACAAAAAATAAAAAATAAAACAAATCGTGGGAGACTGATATGCTGTACTCTACCTACTACTAAGAGGTTCCTAAAATTTTTGTAGATAAAGGTGCGGTTAAACGGGCAATTTTTTTACTGCAATACTCGGCTACAATATTGTTAACTGTAATCCGGGCCACCATAAAAACATTTTAATGCAGACTAAGTTTAAAAATATAAATCTCGGCAATATGTGTGAACCAGTATGGCTCATCTGTTTGTCTTGTACACGGGCTACAAAGCCAGGCGACAATGTCTGACGAAATCATTCGAGACGAATAGAGACGGTATAGTAACAAATCGCGTCGTTTCTCTCACGGCAACCTTCATGTCACTTATCTATACCACATAACGAAACAACAAACGAGCTGGCCGGGCAATACATCAGTATTTGTATTCCCATGCGATCGTCCTGCATCATGCCGGCAACACATAAAAAATTATCGACCATACTAAAAATGTACGGCCGTATGGCCGGGCCACGCTCAAAATATTATCGTATATTGCACTGTGTTGCAGGCATATATTGTAATGTTAAAGTATTGCCCGTTTAGACGCACCCTAAGACGAGGTGTCAAACTTGCAAATTTGATTTGAAATCCATTCTACTGGAGACATGACAACTAATGATTAGCTGTGATGAGTGTAACAATAGTTAAAAATCTAACAAGAAGAATATTATAAAAGAGTTACTTCTAACTGGCCTACTTTCCACACATTAGGTGGCAAATACCTATTCTAATTCTAAACCACAAAAGAAAAAGCAAACAAAATAAAAAGGAATAGCACAATAAAATTTATCTCACCATTTGATTTAATTTTCTCCTATATGGTGTATCCGGGAATCCACCGTTGATGCTGCCAATGGACCGAACGGAGTGTAGCGATTGTCGTATTGAATTTCGTCGTTCTAATCTTTGGACATGTCTGTAAATAAATGTACGTATTAGCAACATTATTAGAACGCCAGTGCACTGCTGGCAAAGGGTGTTTATTTATTAAAAGCGGACGAATTTTTTTTTTTTTTTTTTGGACTCGTAGGAACGTGGCTATGCATTACTAGTATTCTTGTTAACCCCTCCAGCTAAGCTAAATGCTTGTGTTTGGAGTGGAGTCACGTCGGTAGTGCACTGAGTAGGGTTCGAACCCGCAACCACTCGATCGCATGTTCGACACCTTAACCATTATGTATCTTTATTTCATGTATTTCTTATATTTTCATATACCGGACGCGTGTTGCTTGATTTAGCCGTTTTCACGTAATCATATTTGTAAACATATTGTTTAAGAATATTAGCTCTTCACTTCTGTAATATATACTTCTGTAATATTTAAACTTTAAGTATTTCAACACGTTCCTCATTTGACGAAGTTTTCTTAAAAAGAATTCTACTCACGTATTATAATAATATATAGATTACTAGCAGCGCCCCGCGGTTTCACCCGCGTGAGTCCCGATCCCGTGGGAATATCGGGATAAAAAGTAGCCTATATGTTAATCCAGGTCTCCAGCTATCTACATACCAAGTTTCATCGCAATCGGTTCTGTAGTTTTGGCGTGTAAGAGTAACAAACATCCATACATCCATACTCACAAACTTTCACGTTTATAATATTAGTAGGACTAGCAGCGTCCCGCGGTTTCACCCGCGTAAATCCCGATCCCGATGGAAAATCGGGATAAAAAATAGCCTATATGTTAATCCAGGTCTCCAGCTATCTACATACCAAGATTCATCGCAATCAGTTCAGTACTTTTGGCATGAAAGAGTAACAAACATCCATCTATTCATCCAAACTTTCAGATTTATAATATTAGTGGGATTAGAAGAATTTATCTATTATAGTAGTAGTATAGTACAAAAAAAAATAAAAGGGTTTAATAAGACAAGGCGTAACATACATTACTAGTATAGTTTATTTAAAATTAAACTCCACGATTTTAAACTAACCTGTGCTTCGACTTGGAGTACCAGCAGATGAGAGCGGCTCCCACGAGCAGCACCATAGCTAACAACACGCCGATAAACGCCACGGCTAAAGTGTCTCCTTGCCAAGACATCGGGTCGATTACAATCTTTGGATCTGAAATAACACGAATTTCTAACGTCATAACTGCCCGTACTTCTACATGTAACGTATGTAGTGTATGCCCGTACCTCTACAGGTAACGTAATGTAACGTACGTTGTGTATGCCCGTCCCTCTACATGTAACGTACGCAGTGTATGCCCGTATCTCTACATGTAACGTACGTAGTGTATGCCCGTACCTCTACATGTAACGTATGTAGTGTATGCCCGTAACTCTACATGTAACGTATGTAGTGTATGTATACTCTTTGGCCTGTACAAGGATTCAGGCCTTACTCACCTACATACGAATAGGTAAAGACAAAACATGTTAGTACTATTTCTCCTGTTTGGCAACCGATTTTTTTTTTGTTTAGTAGCTTAGATAGAAATATATGCACTAGGAGGAAATCGAATCAGTAAAACCAAACGTAGCACTTGGGAGTCACACAAAGGTAGAATTCAAATCATAATTTTGAGTGAGTTTGAAGCCCACCAGTTAACGACAAAATCCGTCTCATTCACTACATTTTAGCTAACATTGTCGATTTTTGCTTTTTTTTTATTAGATTATCAATTGTCAATCAAACTCACCAATCTCACAAATAAAAGCATGCTTCTGTTGGCAGTCGGTAATTTCCACATTCGAGAAGGCGAAAGACGTGCATTGTGTTACATAATCGATATGGTTGACCCAGACCCGATCGCCATATTGAAACCACTGGTTTTGTCGACTTATGAACTCATATAGCGCCTCGTAGTTACCAGTCACGTAGGGCATTGACGCATTGTCCGACTGGAAAAAAAGAGTTGATAAAAACTTGATGTGTTTAAAAAGGATGGGGACGACGGACGCACACAGGCAGTTTTTTATCGGCAGGAAATACGATTAAGAATAGTTGTGTGGAGTCAAATGAGTGTATCAAAGCTTTATGTTTGTTGATACATGTGTGAATCAGAAAATACGCGTGATTTAAAAATTAAAAAAAATAATCTTTAATAAATAATACTGGATACGGATACTGAATGTTTCGTGTTTTGGTTGAATTAAGTATTTTTCTAATAATTACACATATTTTCAATTAACTTCTGTATTTGGGAATTATCACGTGACACATTGATATAAGGACACAAAGGACACAAGTAGCTACTCAAAACATTTATTCGTGAATCACACTAATAATTTTAATGTCATAGATACAATTATTATTATACTAGCTGCGCCCCGCGGTTTCACTCACGTAATTCCCGATCCCGTGGGAATATCGGGATAAAAAGTAGCATATATGTTAATCCAGGTCTCCAGCTATGTACATACCAAGTTTCATCGCAATCGGTTCAGTAGTTTTGGTATGAAAGAGTAACAAACATCCATCCATCCATCCATCCATCCAAACTTTCACATTTATACCTAATATTAGTGGGATTCTATTATCGACAGAATTACTGATTCGAATTTACTTTATAAAACCGTAATTTTACACTCGTATATATATAGAGACAATTACCTACTTATCATCTTATATTAGTGCATTAGAAATATCAAAACAATAATGTTGAATTATTGACTCATTCTGGTATGGATTGCCAGCCTATTGCGTAAGTGCGTCGACTGCGTCGTGCGTTGTCAGAAATAAGAATAAGAAAACTGATACTAGGTATTGCCTAACTCTATTGTGATATATCGATATCAAAAACTACAAGTAGATATACTAACTTTTAAACTTTCGCGTTCCATAATAATAATTATGTATTTAAACGGGAATTAACGCGTTTACGAAAACGGAATTAACGCGATCGAAATTCGAATTCGATTCGAAATTCGGGAATTTTAAATACATAATTATTACAAGTAGGTACTCACCAAACAGAACGTATTCGCCTCTTCGTAAGTCATGGGTGCTCCTACGTACATATAACATGTTCCTGCTATTACGTCCCAACCAGGTGGGCACTTCCCGCCACCTAGTACCGTTTGGTTATTCATATAGAATGGTCTATAGTCCACCTCTAGCAATAAAGGGTTATCACTTTGGTCCCTTATTCTTCCTGCAACTGCTAGGGTCTCGTTGTAACTCCAGTAGTTGTGCTTGGCGTCGATACGAGTCCGCCAGAGATCGTGAGAACTAAACAGTTTTTAATTTAAAATTAGAAAAAAAAAGTTGCGTAAATGCAAAAACTTCGTACACAATTTAAATAACATTTCTCCTTAAAACCAACACAACATAAACCACTTACATCACAAAACATTCAGTAACAACTAATAAAGGATAATTCACTACAATGTTTTGGATAAGTTTGTGTCACATTTAATAACAAGACTATGTACCTACACCTGTGGTAAGGAAACTGTAAGCATCATAGCCCCACCACAGATAAAATCATTAAAAATATTAACGCAATGAATGACGAACTAATGGCATGACTAACTCCTGTCACGCCTGTGTTAATTGAATAAGTCGTTATTTGGGACGGCCCATGGTGAAGCTATAATTGAAGGAAGACCGCCACTAAGAAAAAAAGTATATAGTAAAAGTATGTATTTAAGCGTAAACGCAACCGAACAGTAACTCTTTAACTTCATTTTCAAAATCTCTACTTCTGTTACAAAAGCAAACCCTGTCCGCTATACGGTATGAGTTTATCACTACATATTATAAAACTCAAAAGCTACTGAACGGATTTTCATGCAGTTTTCACAAATAGATGAGGAAGGTTCATGAGGAAGGTTTTGGGAAATAATTTGTTAAGGTTTTGTGTAAATTGGTTGAAATATGATAATGATTGTTAAAGATGTCTCTCGGTGAAACCGCATGAAAATCCGTTCATTATTTTTTGAATTTATTGCGAACAGACAGACAGACGCGGCGGGGGACTTTGTTTTATAATTTGTACTGTACTGTACTGTATTGTACCAAAATACAATCTCTTCCTGTTTCATTCTCAAAACACCAGACTGCCCTTAATTCCTTTTTATGACATCATCTCCATCAAAAACTTTCCTGTGTATTCTGGTGTATAATAAAGAGAATTATTATTATTATGTAAAGCGCCCCTGCAGCTGCACAGAAGTGATAAAATAGGGTACGAAATGTGTAACATTATTCGGATATAATATTCCTATTCAAAACACACATTGGGGAGATTAAAATTCAAAATAAGAAGCATATTAAATTTGTGTAACTTTACTCGGCAGTTTAATCAGTCTAACTTGTATTTGATTTTATTGGCTTCATAATTACTGTTATAATCAAATTCGTAACTACTCCTCATTTTTATTATTTAAGCTCGAGATAGAGAGAAAAAGAGAGGTTGAGAGATGATGAGAGAGAGGATGAGAGAGATGGAGATGTTACGTCACGAAAATGTTACAGCATGATAAAGCGGGTACTTTTACCGACTATGATAAATAGTAATTTTTAATTAAAGTTCTTTTTTTATGTAACTTAATTTTAACAATTTTAACATCTCTAATTTTTTACGTGAGTATGTCTGGTTTTCATTTTAACCTATACGTTTGCCGACGCCTGGCGAACTAAAAACACTGATCGCGAATGTAAGCCGTAAAACCATTGCGTTTTATACGAAATTATAGTATCCACCTACCTAGTTAGACTAAATGGCACCTTTTAAATGAATCAATCATCCCAAACTCTCATTAGCCCATTTAGAAGTGTTTTCTTTTTAAAATTATAATAGGGTCTGAATCTGCATGGTCTAAATAACATAACAGAAATCAGCAAAATTGGTTCACAAACTGCGAAGATATCAACTAACCATAGATGCCGGCAGAATTATTTTCAGGGAGGTGCATAGCTGCTTTTACACATTACGGTACCTAATCAGAAACATCTCTTAAGTTATTCAGCACTTAGTAGCAAAGTAATGTCAAAATCAAATCACGCGAGAGTATAAATTAAGTTTCCGGAACGCATTTTTAACGCATAAAGGCCTGTGTGTGCATGCTCAGTGTTCAAAGCGGTGGACAATTGTGGGCAACAATCTAGACGCCTTACGATTTAATTTAAATAGTGACTTGAATACAAAAAACTACATGGCAGGGGGTGCAAATACACCACCTTACGCCCACTCCCGGTGCCCCGTGCAAATAACAATAATGTAAAAAATGAACCGCATGGTTACCCTGTTAGGATTACCTACTTAAAAGATAACATGAAAGCAAGACAGCACAAGAATGTTAGTAAGCTATGGGATAACGGTTGTGCAACACGCTTGTTAATAACATAATGAGAGTAAGACTCACCTTCGGATATTCGGATTATGGTCAACAAAGCTACGGTCCGGATAGTCATGCAACAAAAAACATGCAAATAAATATTTTTTTCTGAAACGAGGTTGTAACCTTCATGCAAAGTTACAGAATAGTCATGATAGAAATTCTAAATAATCCAATAGTATATTTTTTTCAATGTCGTCAATCGTAATACGAAGTCCATTTTAAATACCCGGGCTCATGCTTAGCTAGCCGTTTTCTCATATGCGCCAATTTAATACTGTTAAAATGGTGCCGACTCGCCCCATAAGGCCATCCATCCATTAATTACGTGAGTTGATTTTGGCGATTTTTCAAACCCCTCTCTCCCCCAAATCTCACGACATCTCACCAGGGGGAGCCCTGGTGAGATGTCGAGAGATTTTGCTCGACCCGTACTCTCACGTGAGATTTTTCGAAATGCATAAGTTTACGGAAAATAAATTGTAATAGGAGCAACTGCGGTTGTAGTACCATTTACTCCAACATTATTATACTATTTACATTAAGAATATACCATTTTAATGGAGAAACATTTATTATTTAATTTAATCCAGTTTTCTCGCAATTTTACACTGGTTGTTGAGGAAAAAAAAATACGTGATATCTGCCGAGGCCTCCCTCTCCCCCACGTAAGATTAGGTGAGATTTGGCTCGACCCCCTCCCTCCCGAAACGCCTCACGTAATTACTGAACGCCCCTAATTGGTATACCCAATTTAGAAGAAATATGTACTTATCAAAGAAAAAACACAAACCCTGCGCCAAGATCTAGTAATAATCTTAAAGATATTTAATATTTCTGAAAAAGCAACGGCTATAATTTTTTTTTTTGCTATAATTTATATTTCAGTGAATATTTCATAGAGGTTCTCAGTGTCATTACGGTAAACTACTCACATTGACCGATTAACGGTAATCATCTCGTAATCATTATCGGGGTTAAAGAAAATGTTGTCCACGTAATTTTGGCCAGCAGTTCCGGCAACCACAGTAGCTCGTCCTTCGCGGTCCGTTGCAAAATTTCTGAAAAAAAGAAAAACAGTGCTTTATTTTCTTTCATAAAATGTACCTCGTTCGTTCAGACTGAACAAGCATGTCTTAAAAAATAGTGTCAGTGTGTAAATACTCTCATGTCTATTGGAAATGTAGAATCACATTGTTCAATTAAAACATTGTCTTTGATCAGTTGTAATGACGCAATTTTTTTATTTGTTTTATACATTGTATCAAATGTTTTTGTCTGTTTTTAGTATTCTTTAATTGAACAAACGCCATAATAATATCAATCAATTATGACGTCCTTTTGCACTATTTTTTATTGGAATATGTACTTAAGTTGACTTACTTGTAAAATCCATTATGTGAAGTAGTCTGATAAATCGGCAGCCGGACTTGATCGAAACCAGAGACTTCGAGGATTCTCATACCGGTATTATCATGAACATAGTTATGCGTGAAGTTGGAGACCACTTGCCGTAGTACGATTACGTCATTAAACTGCACTCGGTTACGCGTGAAGTAGTTGCGATAGATGGTTACCTCTTGATAAGAGGTGGATTGTCGTCCTGGCAAAAATATATATATATATATATATGAGAAAGAGTTTGTGGAGGTACGGAGGTAGGTAACCCACATTTACCGCTAAAAATATTAAAGGTTCCAATATGCTCCTGATAAGGTGTTTTGGTGAGTCGCTGTTGTTGCTATATTTTTAAGTTTTTACACCTATATATATATATATATATATATATATATATAAACATTTTGGAGTGCTTAATAAAGAATTGAATTGAATTAAACAGGACTCAGAACAATAGGAATATAAGTGGGGTGTGCCCCCTTCTCCGAAACTTTTCGGAGACGTAAATGGTAAACGTGTGTGAATTCCTAGAAGAAGATTGTTTTATAAAAATTTACCTTCTACTTTAAGACATGGCATATCGTGATTTTCGAAGAACAAGTTGTTATGTATCCATCCACGTAGCGAAGTGGCGATTCCATTAGAATCAGCTCTGATAAATATTCCACCAACATTATTGCGCACTAAATTATTCTAAAAAGAAAAAAGTATACTTAAGCAATTTATTTATTTCAACTTTTTACACATTTGTTACATAGATGGACTCAATGCCTAACCCGTTGTCCTAGGTGTGCGACGCAATGCGACATAAAGCGACGCAATGCGACAAAAAGCGACGCGACGCTATGCGATATAAAGCAAATGCAGTGAAAAGAAGAATGATGTAGATGCACGAAAGAAATATAAAATAAACGTAATACAAATTAAAATTCAACCACATAATATACAACTATAATTTAGTTATATTAACAGTAGAACTTCAAGTTCCAACTTACCCTGAAAACCAGCGTTTGTGTATTCTGTATGTCAAACCTAACAGCGGAAGGACAAGAAGTAAAGTTTCCATACAATTTTTTGCAGTTATTGACTATTTCATTTCTAGTAATAGCTATCAGCGGATTGACTTCACCAACAGACTGATATGTTATAGCACCGTCCCTGTTATTTATAAATTCACTGCTAGATATGTTATGTTGTACATCGCGATCTGAAAAACAATACATGTTTTAATTTGCATTTCTTTCATAAGATTTACTTTTTCAATCTAAAAAGATAAGTAGATACTTACTAAAACCAATAGCAGATATCGGCAAAGTTACTATCTCCGCAATAAATCCATGTACAGCGGATGCCCCGTTAGCAAATAGTTTGACACTCAAACTTGGTCCTGTAGTCCTAAACAGCTGCTTTTCATCAGGCGATCCATTCTCTAAGTATGCAATCATAGGCGCCGTTATATTATAAATATCGCCATCATATAAAGTTAAAGCGTCTCGTTTACCGTAACTTTGAGTGTGGTTAAATAGATTGAATTGGAGCAATCGGAATCCAAATGGTTTTACTCTGTACATGCTCTTAAATATCTTAACGCAATTTATAGGGTTATTGTCATATTTGTAGTATAGCAATACGCGCTCTTCAACCGTTATCATTTTGGTACTATCACAGATGTCGATCACCGAAAACAAGTGGTAAGGTAGATTTAAGTCTTTCAGTGGAGTAAAGCTCGAAAGCTCAGATTCCCTGCCTTCTCCGTTCAACGATATGGCACTGACACCTTCTCCTAGTGTGTTTTGTATGTAATTAAATCTCATATTTATAGAATCGGTGGGTGAAATTAAATTAATACCGTGATGGGCGCATTTCGTGATATTTACATTTTGTATTCTTGGATTCTTAGCAATGCTCTGAATAGCAGGAGACTTCTCATTGTGTAGAATACCCGCACCAATTATTTGAACATGAAGTAATTCACTTTCCGATTTTTTCATAGTTTCGTGTGTGTGGTGGTCATGAATGCGATGCTCATAAATGGCATATTCGAATTCTGGATATGCAAATCTTATACCACCCCAGTACTCAAGGTTCTCTTCTAGATTTCTAGTGCCACAATGTATGAATACAAACTCAGAATCCCATTTGCATTCATGTCTGTGACCATAAAGTTGTCCATTTAGTCTAATTGGGCAGTTTTCATATCGATCTTCGATGCCTACACATTGCAAAGGCTCTGGCCAAGACCAAATTCGTGACAAAGAATTACTGTGATATTCCACTCTTCGATCGTGCGCGAAAAATACATTGATAGGATCAAAACCAAGCTCTCTGCAGACTACTTGAGCATTTCTTTCAGTGAATCGGTTGTCACACATCGGTACCCACTGCAGGGTAGTTTTGTTGTAATATTCTAAAAATCCCTCGTTCAATTTCTCTGCCCCATTATCGTTGATAGAACAATTTCTGCCTGTGCACAGCCGAATTGAATTTGGAAGACTTAATGACTCTAATTGGCGTCTATGCTTGTGATGGCTTGACGAATATTGTTCAACATCTCTTTTCATTCTGTTGATTTCAATATTGCTCTCTGGAGTAATTGGCCTCATCACTATAGGTGATTGGCTGTGGCCTATAGCGTAAAGATACCCCATAACTAATATGCCAACGTTCGGTGCGAATTCAAGAATAACACCTGGACTAATAGTTAATACAGCATCTGGCATAACAGTAATATCTGCACGGACTACATACGGTGCGATTCTGGATTCTATGGTGAAATTAGATACTAATCTGCCTCCTAACGCATTTTTATCTATGACATTATCTAGACTGAACGACGCAGATAGACTGGAATCCATACGTTCTTCAAGCAAATAAGGGACATATGTTGCGATAGCGTGATTGTTCCAATCATCAAAATCAAATATTTGCTTTCTAATTTCCTGGTCTTGGGTGGTTCCCCACCAGTTTTCTGTTACATCTAGTAAATTGTTAATCTTTGCAGTCCTAATGCCAGCTAATAAAATATATTCCAAGGCATTATTTCCAAACAAATTTCTGCTCACTTTAACTTTTTGTATCCCTTTAAAACCTATGACGTATGTTGGCTCAACACTCCTTATTAAACTACCTCGACTCATCTGGGAAAGTACATGCTTGTTATTCTTTAGTTGATTATAAACAAAAAGGGCATAAACAAGTCCCATGATTTCACTTTGACTATCCATGTGGAATTTAATCATAAATTGTCCATTATTCCTTTCAATAAAGTTGCCATCGATCATCATTTTCTTTTCCATGCCTTGAATAGAAAGTAGACCAGTCTTACAATAGTTGTCAGTGAAAATGTTCTTAGTGATGTTAACTTCTGCAAAATGACCATCAATAATGACAGTGAAATACTGATTGTTGCGCCAAGTATTATTATGCATGTATACTGAATGAGTGAAATTCTCATTATACTGCCACACATACGGCAAATTCACATCAAATCCACCTTGTTTGTTCCTCTCTATAGTATTATCTTGTAGGATGTAGTGATACAAATTATTTGAGCTCCTTAAATCTCTGGCAAAATGATATATTCCTCTACCGTTATCAGTAATCAAACTGCTGTTCACCATAATAGTTATTTCAGTTATGTTACTTTCATGAATGTCCCAAAAAGGTGTATTTACGTAAATAGCTTCTTCTTTGTTATGTGCAATTTCGCAATTAAAGATTTTGATACTTTCATTAGCTTTCCTTAAAAAGTGATCACCTAATTCATTTAAAAATCGATTGTAGTATAAAGCTTTGATACCTTTAGTATTTCCTTTTATTTTTGAGTTCACAACTTGCAGTGTCGGTACAGGGCCTTTGACGATTCTGTTTCTTAGATTTTGTACTGGAGCTGTTATTGTACTGACAACAAGGACAACACCACCAACAGCATTAGTTCCACTTTCATATGTAAGCACTACTCCAAAACTAGTACTCGTAGTTGGAAAAGTTGATAGATCACGATCCAAACACCATTGAATGCTTGCTTCATTTATATTTTGCGAATCATATATGCAAATATTTTCTGTTGAAAAATTATGAATAGGATTTAAAAGCTGAAGCCCAAGAACATAACCTGGATTGCATCTAATGTTATAAGTTTTTGATATGTTTTCTCCGAGGCGTTTTCTAAAAACTAAGTGTCTAGTTTCGCCATTCACTAAACTAATATCAGTTTCGTAATCAGGCATCATTATAGGGCGGTAACTGGACTCATCTATGTTGAAACCAGGATCAAAGTTGAACCATCCTGCTATTTCTCTTTGCTGTGCACCAGGAATATGAGGATCGTGAGAAATACCAGCTAGGTTATTGTTTTCGATAATAGAACCGTATACTTTAAGTCCTAATTGTTTGAAACTAATACCACTGCCTCTATTGTTGCTAAATTCGGAGTTGCGTACAGTATTAACGGCATCTGCTCCATACAAATCTGAATAGAGAATTCCTAAACCATCATGATAGTTGTTAGTTATTTTAACACTTTCTAAACTATGTCGGGCAAAGTCGATTTGAAGGGCAGGTTTGAAAAGATTTGACGAATAATCTAGAAGGCCAGCCTTTTCCACTGTAACGTATTGTAAATCAGCTCTTTCAGAAATAACACTAAATCTAACTCCAGCCCACCTAGTTTCATAACATCTGATTCCGACATCGTTTTCGTGGGTACAAGAATTTTCGAAGTGTTCCCTAGTTTCTGCTTTACATTTTGTGATATCATTATCAAACTCTGTACATTCAACATTTGATATTATGATGTCTTCTGTAGTTCCTGCAGAGGGAATTTCACTGGGTTCTAAGAACCAATCATCTGGATTCAAAGCAAGTCCAAGTTGGTTGCAGACAAGAGCAGCGTTCAAGATATTCCACCTGTAATTACACACAGTTCCCCACTTATCATCTATTCTAACCTGTAGTCTTCCTTCATGTTGTGTTCTTCCACCTAACAATCGTATAGGTACAACAGGTTCCGCGTATCCTGGTGTAGTTGGCTCAAAGTCTGTTTCATAAACGCTATCGTTTGTCAAAACGATTTCCTCTTTTAAAGTAAAAGTAATATCATTAGGTCGCTTGCCTCTTGCATCTAGTCTACCAGCAACCATTATTCCTATAGCAGGTGGGAATTTTAAGGTTACTCCAGATTGAAGAACTAGTTTTCCACCGGGCCGAATGTTAATATCTTTGTTGACGTCATACTCTCCTTGTCGAAGTATTTCTATGCCTTCAACTTCACCTCCAACCAAGAATGTTCCAGGCACATTAAACTGAGGTACAAAGAGTGAATTAAAGTTAATTTGTGTAGCCCCAGGATTGCTGCTATGCAGTAAATATGGAATGTATATAATCTTCGCTAAATTATATCTATCTTTCCTATGGAAGAGTCTATTATAAACTTTTTCTTCTTCACCAAATCCCAGCCAGTTAAACGTACAGTTCAATATTTTGCTTTGATCTTCAACATGTGAACCAATTTCATATTGAGCTTCCGGATTATTAATAATATTTCTAAAAACGTCAATGTTACTCGATGCCAGCACAATAGCCGCAGCTACTCTACTTCTTGGTATAAGCCTTGACGATATTCCTTCCAAAGGCTCATATGGTTCTCGTATCCTATTATCACGTAAAAAGTTTCTGGTAAAGAGAATGTATTGGAGATCACTATAGGGAGACAGGCCAAGGTTTACTACAAAAGGACCTTTGTTACCAAAAAAATAATTATGTTGTATAAGAAATCGAGCCGGTAGTATTTCGAATTCTTCCAAGTACTTCCCTTCTATTCGATTCAATATCACAATTGCACCGTAATTACCATGTTCAAAGTAATTATGTTCTATTCTCCCGAGAACATTGAGTGCTGGTTGGATTTTTAGGGGCACTCTTTGGTTTTCATAAAATCTGTTATGACCAATTTGCAAATTGAGCAGTTTGTTAGGATTATTTAGCCTCCAACAGGTGGATATCTCTACAGTGCTTTCAAGACTTATATTGAACCAATTACCAGTTATATTGACCCAACTGTCACCGCAATAGTTTCCATGCAGTATACCAACATCCAGATTCTTAAATATTTCAGAATACTCTACTGTAGTTGTTTGATTTACTGGAACGTATTCCGTTTCTTGAGTAGTATTTAACCAAACAGCGATACCATAACCTTGATTGGAGCTAAATATACTTCGTGATATATTTCTGTTTCCTCCGGTGACAGTAATATTGACCCCATCCCCTTGATTAAATGATATTCTACTTTCAGTCACATTTATGTCTCCTGCACCGCTTACGACTTGAAGTCCAGCGACATGATTGTTATTAGATATTGAAGTACGATGAATATGTATCTGTGATCTTAAATTCTCTATAACCACTCCTCTACCGTTGTTATCTGATATAATTGTGTCAGTGACATTTAAATCATACGTTTTTGTCACACCTGATGTTAGTCTCAGAAAGCCTATAATATCAGTCCGCGTGTTCGCTCGAAATCTCACGTACATGCGGTTCATTGTTGACGTAACACTTTGCGGTCGAGTGTGATTTCTAATACTAAACGATAGTATAAGTCTGTCGTCTGTGGTTAAGCCGTCGTAGACAAATATCTCTCCTGTATTATTTTCATTAGTCAAAAGCTTAATAAAACTTAAAGTTAAGACATGGTCCGTTCTGGTGTAGAATTTTTGATGGCAATCTCTTTCCATATTTGAATATCTCGACTGCTCGATCGACATTTGAATTGGAAATGTCTGACTGGACGTAGACGCTAAGGTACACAAGTCGAATATTTCGCTTCGATCGAATCTTTCGTCCATATTCATTTCGTGCACCACATACTTGACTCCATCTCCGCCATTATCGTGAATTAAGCAGTTCTCAATCCTTGCCATGCCAAACGTAGAATTCACATATACACCATATCCTCTATTGTTTTGTATTGTGCAATTGTTGATTGCTATAGGAGCGTTGGGTGACGTGATATTTATAGCGTTGAAGGCAGAATTTGATACTTCTATGTCTTCCATAACTGGCGGAACACCTATTATATCTAAGGCACTTGTAGCGTTGTTATCTCTTCCAAGACCTGCGTTTTTTATAACTACATGCTCGAGCCTGGACATCGATGTAGGAACATAAAGAGTATTCCCTGCAGTAAGAATTCTTTCGTGAATAGCATTTTCGAAGCGTATTCCTCTCCAATGTCGTCCTGAACCACCTTGTACATTAACGTCATGGTGGGGTGAACATTGGATACCGAGATCTGGGTGAAAATCGCAAACACCTGAACCAAGTTGTCTAGAGTTCCAGTCACATTGAAATAAGTCGTATTCTGTTCCTTTGCATTTCGGTTCTTCGAACAACAGCCTGGCTCGTCTACCGGGCTGTCTGTCTACCCAGTTATAAAAAGAACCCCCCATAAAGCCAAGCTGCCTGCATGCCGTTTCAATATCGTTCAACGTCCAGCTGAAAATAAATAACATATTGTTAGAGAGAGCGCTTTGAATGTCAAAATAAATTAAGTTTAATATTTTTAAATTTTTTTTTGTTTTTAAAAAGACAACTTCTCTATTAGGAATATTCCTGTGTCGCGGGGGGATTCACAAACATTCAAACAACGGACACAAAGAACACCCAGACTCGGGACAACTATTTGGAGCACAATACTGCGGCGTAGTGGCACTTAAACCATTGCGCCATCCGCCATTCTATGACTTCTATGTTCTATGATTAGGTAACTTTGAATGTTTTCATTTACTTACTTTCTGGAATTCGTACAGACTGATCTCCATTGTCCACGATGTAGTAGCTGAACTCTTCCGGCCAAAATAGACGGTCCATCTACCAGGCGGATGTCTGGTATAGCTTTTGATGGTCTGATTGGCTCTTCCGTACTCGTGAATGTTATGGCGTTTTGATGGTTACTCTGAAAGTAAAAGAAAATCCACTGTTTATAACGAGTATCGACCGGACTAATACTACCTATTTCATGATATTGTTTTCTGCATATTTTAATTGATCGATACAATTTTTAAGAATATAATAGACTCAGTACTAAATAATAAAATGACAATACACGCTCGGTACAATACGACATGGTAATAAAAAATTAGTAATAAGTAATAGTTATGTAGAGTAAATATACATATTATTATGGATGCGGACCCGTGCTTCACCTAGTTTCTCCACCTGGGTGAAGCACGGGTTATTCATAATTAGTAGGTTATGATTGGTACTCCTAAAGACTTATTTGTTTATAGGTACCTAACTAGCCGTTCAACGCACTTTTACTTCCTTTATTATCACTGCTTCGCTCCTAAAAGTCGTAGCGTGATGTTACGTAGCCTATAATATTCATCAATGAATATACTATCCGACACAAAAAGAATGATTCAAATCCACCTAATAGTTCCAAAGATTAGCGCTTTTAAACAAACAAAAAATCCCTTTAGCTTTATTATACTAATGTATAGATTGAGTGTGAAAAAAGTTTACGGCCCAGTTGAATCACGGCAGTCACTGTATTTCTTAAGTTAGCCATACACGGTAGGGTGTACCTGACAGGACTGTACAGGCAAACCAGTCAGGTACACCCTAAAGTGTATGGTCACCTATAGACGTTGTGCAGCAAAAGTTGGATTGTAATTAACTATCCATCACATCTTTATCATTTTATTCTTATCTTATCATATTATTGCTTAAATAACGAATTTGCTTAGTACCTGTACCTATATTATAAATTAATATCCATGTCTATAATCTAATATTTACAAGGAAATTATAGTCAACCATTAATGTTATTGTATTGTTGCTAATTTACAAAATTTGTATGGATACGTTTCACAAGCGCGAAAGGCGCAGGGAAGGTGAACTACAGAAGAATAGACGGATATGAAGATCATTTAGCAATAATATTTATTGTTCTTTAAAGCAACTTGCTTAGTGACCGTTTCAATGTAAATCCGTTTAGTTCGTGACCTGCTTCAAAAGGAAATTGTTTTGCGCCGTTTCATTGAAAGTCCAAGTTATGTAAACTTTCTGGCTACCTATTCTATTAGTTACTAGCTGACCTGCGCAACTTCGTCTGCGTTTGTAAATTTTCCCCGTTTTTGCAACATTTTTCATTGATGCTCCGCTCCTATTGGTCGTAGCGTGATGTTACGTAGCTTATAGCCTTCCTCGGGTTTGGGCTGGGTTTTCCAACAACTATAAGATTTTTTTTGGAACCATTGGCATTGGTGCCAATTGAAAATTGAGATTAGCGCGTTCAACCAAACAAACAAATTCTTCAGCTTTATAGTCTACTAGCAGCGCCCCGCGGTTCCACCCGCGTAAATCCCGATCCCGTGGGAATATCGGGATAAAAAGTAGCCTATATGTTAATCCAGGTCTCCACCTACCTACATACCAAGTTTCATCGCAATCGGTTCATTAGTTTTGTCGTGAAAGAGTAACAAACATCCATCCATCCAAACTTTCATATTTGTAATATTAGTGGGATTATATAATATATCTTCTTATAATATAAAAATGAATCGAAAAATGTGTTGGTAAGCGCATAACTCAACAACGCCTGGACCAATTTGGCCAATTATTTTTTTTAAATGTTCGTTGAAGTTCAAAGATGGTTTTTAGGGCGAGAAAAAATTAAAAAATTGCCTGAAAAAATCTAAAAAAAAACACTTTTCTATACTCCCATACAAACGATTCGTACAATAATTTTATACATACTTAAAAGTCAATTTGAACTTTAATACCATACTATAAAGTTCAAGTGTTAGTGGAGAGGTTCGGGAAGGCAAAACAATTGAGTGACGTTAGTATCGTATATTAGATTTTAAAAATGTAGAATAATGTCAGTAATGGAAGAGGATTGACATATATATTGGTTGTCAAATATTTATGCGTGCGTTCAGCAATTTATTTTGTGTAAACTAAGGAAAATATATCAAGTTACAGAGTAAAAAATTAATAAACCCGTGCGAAGCCGGGGCGGGTCGCTAGTGTATGTATAAAAATGAATCCGTATTTCCCTTGGTCGCGGCATCACGCGTGAACGGCTTGACCGATTTCGCTAACTCTTTTTTTTTTGTGTTTGTTATTGTCAGGAGAAGATTTTTGTGAAAGAAAAATTTAAGAAAATTGCGCGGCAAATTAGAAAATTTAAGAGAACTTAACGAGGGACTTACACGGGTGAAACCGCTAGGCGCATCTAGTATTAGTATAGATATCGTGTGAATAGCAAAAAGTCCGTTATCTTATTCGAGCGGATGGCAGTTGGCGGCAATGTCGGTCGATTTTTAAAACAACATCCAGCGATATTTATCATTTTAATTGACAAACATTATTGAACAATTATTAGTGAGGGACTAGCTAGAGTCCTACATAACGGTATAAATAGGAAAGTGAGTTTGTTTGTTTGTGTGTTACTCTTTCATGCCTTAACTACTCCACCGATCATCATTAAATTTTTTCAAACTCGTCAGAAAAAGACATCGACATGAGGTACCATTCATCCAGGAAAAAAAGGTACTGTTTCCGAGGGATAGGTTGACCTACATTAACACAAGCGAAGTCGGGAGCAAAAGCTAGTAAAATATATTATAGGAGTATATTTCCACAAAACGGAACAGAAAAGGACCAAAAGAATGCCGAAGCCGGTAGCCCATCTTCAAATACTTGAAGCTAACAGCTTGCCAAATACGACGAGCCAACGGCCAGGGCAAATTTGACATTAACAGATGTTGGTGCAATAGGTGTAGATGGTTATACAAGGGCAACAGCAGCCCCTACAACAACCTCCACAGATTTGATAAGATCTAGGGTACATAGAGTCCAAAACGACAAAGCTTCACGGGAGAAGGTAGTGAAAAATAAACTGTTTTCACTTCTTATACAAGATTTTTTGGAGCTTTTTATAATTGTTGTATTTTACTCCGACAATTTGTGAGTATTGTTTGGTTGCTGTGTGCTCCCTTGACGCAGTAATTTGAGGACGACGCGACGACCGACGACATTAGTGAACAGGTACTACTAATGGTGACTGATCAACCTTGACATCGTGGTCTTATTTATTGGATTAATTATTACAACTTAGTTAAGTAGTGCCTCTAACATCCTTTGCTGTTTCCTTTGGTTTAAAATAGAGAGTTCATCTGTACATCTCCCTCCCTTTTCACCTGTCGTAATATTTTCATGTGTTTACTTTAACAAAAGAAATTCATATATTTTCAATAATGAAAACGTAACAACAGCAGCAAAAGAAACAAATCTACAAATATAAAGTGATACCTATCATGATTTCACATAATTACTTGCATGACTAACTCCACATTTACATAAAATTATCATGAAATAATGGTCATCGACACCCAATAGATATACATGTGACGTCACACCCGGAGACATGCGCTCGCGCCGGTCGATAGTCTACTTCAATGCGTTGCGCCCTTGCACTTCATTTCTATGGCTTCCTGCCTTTTCACGCAACCCCATTCATATGGTCACGTTCTAATGGCCAACTGTTATTTAGCCGTTGCTAAATTGGAGTTCGGATGATGTAAATTCGATATAGGGGAATGTTAAACAATAAAATAATGAAGAAAATTTATTTATGGGTGGAATGACAGATTTTTTTTTTTTATTAATATCAGAAGTGAACCGGAAACAAACACTTGAAATGCAGTAGAAAGTTTGTTTGTACTGCTAACTTAAACCTGTATAGACTAGACACTAGACTTAGGAATAACTAATATTTACATCTATGTAGGCGTTGCGGTTAGGCGATAGGTAGGTATTATTTCGCAATATTGCTGAAGGCTGTTTCAAATGTCACACATATTAAGAGGTAGACGTCGTGCTTTCAAATACTAAATGTTACCAATAACAATGAAACGGCCCATAAATAAATAAGTATGTAGAAAGTGTAAGACTTTTTATTGCACCCTTGTTTGAAATGAACAAAATACTGGCGTGCACGACGAACCGATACAATGGCAAAAAGACTGTTTTTACTATTCTGTGCGCGTCACTCGGAATGTTTTAAGGCAGGTCACAGCAGTCGTCGTCCGTTAAATCGTTACACCTGACCGCGTATCAACAAGATGGATCATAAAAAATCCCTTACTAGTAATGGAGTACCGGTAACAAGTTGAAAGGACGACGCAAGGACGCGTTGATAGAGTGAGTCAGCAATACGCGTATGAGGATAAGTTCATTCGTTTTTTGTTACATTCCATTTTTAAAAATAACAGCCTTTTGTCTTGTGACGTAAGACTGGCATTGACAAATCAAAGATGGCGCTCGTAGGTTGCAAATATGGTGTAGTGCGTCTACTTTGTCTTGTCTGCGATAAAAAAGGCTAGATTATATGCTTTGATTACACATCTTGTCTAATGTTCTGAATCCGTCTTAACGTAGGTGAACGTCTGCAGCTATAAATGGTGTAATGCGCAAGGAGGAAAGTTGTAGTACCTAAGCGATTGCCGTGGCTTATGATAGCAAGACATAACGGTGCTAGGATGAAAGTTTATATCTTCAAGATGAAGGTTAATCTAATATTCTAGGGATATTCTAATGTTAAGGTAAATCATTTGAGAAGACCTCTTATTCTCTGCTTTACAGGGATCAAATTTCTTGTTTTAACATTTTTCGTATTCAAGTTCAGTACTATTGTATTCTTCACGCATTTACAGCACATTGTATTGAATTATTAACACGGATAATTAAACCAGTTGCGAAACGAATCCAAGAATTCCTTTGGTTTTTTATCCTCTCTGATGAACAGCGTATGGATTCAATACGTAGCCTAAGTGTAGGATCTATACGTTGTATCATTTTATGAGATACAATTACATCATACTTTATTTGACTGAACTGTTGGTGTAGTGGTTACCTAGTGATCCTGACTGCTGAGCGAGGACAAATAATTGTGTGATGAGCATGATCATTTGTTCTGTGTCTGGGTTTAATAGTTATATAATGATATATAAGTATGTTTATCAGCAGTCTGGCCTGGTGAGATGTGACAAGTTATTTACGGGTCCAAAATGGTATCTAATAATTAAAATGTAAATGTAATGTAAAAGAAATTGTACTAGTTATAAAATAAATGATTATCAATCAACCAATCAATCATTTATTTATACCAGAACATAATACATTATAATTTAACATCTGAGGTATTATAAGATGCAGAGTCAGTCATGTCCGGCAGATTATGGCATACAAAATCAGTTAACATACGCAAGTATACATTATTACAAGAAAAAAAAATAATGTCACATACACTTTTCAGAAGGAAGAAATCAACAAAAAAACCGGTTTTACTTACTAAATATTTAATTAAACAAAGTTGTGACAAATTTAAAAGAGCTTTCTTCGTTGTAAACTTTAAAGTATCAGGGGGAAATGGGCTCCGAGAACGTTATTGACTGCCACTTTTAACTTTTCTTTATACTGCCCTTTGCATTAAAAAAAAAAACAAAAAATCTTATACTATGCCTCGTATCTTTCAGTACAGACCTACATAAATGTTCATTGTCTAAGTATTGATTTTATTCATCGTCTGTTACAGTACGTAAGTTGAGGGACACACAATCTGAGCGACTCTTTACTAGTTTTTATAATGTGGTTGTAGTAGAGGAGTGTGGTTTTAACCATAAACGGCAATGTGATGGTAGGGAATAGTCGTTTCCTGTTTTACCATCAATGGTATAGCTAAAACACCCCTTGAGATAACTTAACGATAACTAATAACCTAATACAGGGTGTCAGAACGCTCCCGAAAATGAAGACAGACGATAGTAACTAATAGTACCTTTGACGATGGGTCAGGAAAAATCGATCCCGATAAAAAAAAACCTTTTTATTTACAATGTTATATACAGCTAAATGAAACAATATTTTTTTTCCCTTCCTTCAGCGTCCATGCGTCCGTTAGTAGTCTAAGCTACTCTTTATGACACCAGCTATATCTCAGTGAAAGTCCCATAGAAATCTGTCGACCCGTTCCGGAGATTGGGAGGAACAAACGGTCACACAGACAAAAAAAAAATATTTTTTGGTATTAGTATCGTGTGAATATTCGATGTATTTAGTAAAAAGTTATTTTCAATATATTTGTTTCATAATATGTTTCTTATCTCTCGATGTCTGCCCAATGTTATAAAATATTTTTTCTTTACTTACTATTACACAAGACAATGGAATAAACTTTAAGCTATAAACGAGAATTACCATAAATAGAAACCGGTCATGTTATGAAGACTTTATCGATTGTTTAACTTCAGTAGTTAAAGTTATTTTCCAGTATGGTTCCAGTAGCCAATATAATGTGTAGCTACGAGCATGTTCTTTGCCGTACGGTGTTGGACATTCAAAGTATTTCAAAGCAAATTCCTCTTCGTTGTGGCGGGCGGCGACTTCCCGTATAGCAGGTGTCGCGTGGAATCACAAATAGCCACTTATGGTTCTTGAATCAACTCGAAGAGTGTACCTACTGTTTATTACGTTCATGTGTATAAAGGCAAAATAAAATAAGAGTTTTTGTCTTATATAGAAGTAAAAATTTCTCAATTAAACCTTGTCTATTTGTGTCTTATTAACTTATCGTTGTTTTGGTTATTTATTACGACATAATTCAATGTTATGTTGAAGTGTGTGTGTTGAGTGAAAAGTTGTAATGACAATCTTTTTATTATGTTACATTAATTGTTATACTAACTGTTAACTTTCGCGTTCCATGATATACATAAGCTGCACTAAAAGTATCGGGAATGGAATATTTCCACTGTTTCTGTCATATTAAAATCTTTTTATTTGAAAACACCTTGGTTTTAAAAATCGAATACCATTTATTTATTTAAAAAAAGATTCTCGGTCTTATCACAAGGTTTTGTCAAACTTGTTTAGTTGTTGAGAAAATGGAATTGACTCGAGAAAATTCAAGAGCGATGATTTATTATAACTTTCGAAGTGGTTTAAAGCAAAAACAGTGTGTTGACCGGATGATTTCTGCATTTGGTGATGAAGCCCCATCCAAAACCACAATTTATCGCTGGTTTGCTGGATTTCAACGTGGACGTGTCAAGCTCAGTGATGATCCCCGTCAAGGTCGTCCAAAAACTGCAGTCACCCAAGAAAATGTTGATGCTGTGAGTAAGCTGATTGAGGAAGATCGACATATGACATACCGCGAAATTCAGGCAACTTTAGACATTGGCATGAGTCAAATACAAATAATCTTGCATGAACAATTAGGTGTAAAAAAGTTGTTTTCCCGATAGATACCGCATTCGCTCTGTGAAGAGCGAAAAGCGGCTCGCGTTACTTGGTGCGTCAGAACTCTCGAAAGATTCCACGCAGGATCCTCAAATGCTGTATACAACATCGTATCAGGTAACGAATCCTGGATATACGCGTACGAACCCGAAACAAAAAACCAGTCACGAGTTTGGGTGTTCGAAAATGAGTTAAAGCCAACAAAAATTGTTCGTTCACGGAGTGTTGCAAAAAAAATGGTGGCCACGTTTGTCTCCAAAACCGGCCATGTTGCGACTATTTCTCTTGAGGGACAAAGAACGGTTAATGCAGAATGGTATGCTAGCATTTGTTTGCCACAGGTCGTTTCTGAACTCCGTAAAGAGAACTGCAACCGCCGCATCATCCTCCATCACGACAATGCGCGTTCTCACACCGCGCACAGAACTAAAGAGTTTTTAAAGCAAGAAAAGATAGAATCATTAGACCATCCGCCGTACAGCCCCGACCTAAGCCCTAATGATTTCTATACTTTCCCTAAAATAAAGAATAAATAGCGTGGTCAGAGATTTTCATCACCTGAAGAAGCTGTGGACGCCTACAAAACGGCCATTTTGGAGACCCAACTTCCGAATGGAATGGTTGCTTCAATGATTGGTTCCATCGTATGGAAAAATGTGTCAAATTTCGCGGAGAATACTTCGAAAAGCAATAAATACATTTTTAAATAGTAATGTTGTGTTACTTCCTTGATTCCCGAAATTTCAGTGCAGCCCTCGTATTATCTACGTATTTTCAATACGTCAGGTAATTCAGAGGTATGTAATACCTTTTCGTGATCGCGTTAATTCCCGTAAATACGTAGATAATATCACATTAATTGTTACATTTAATTTCCTTCATTCACCCACTTCAATTAGATGTATCCTTGTCCTGGTATCTCAGAAAAAAAAATATATATTATAAGACTTTATCTCAAGCTCATATCTAAGACATCAGTAAGTATTATGTATTATAACCTTATTTTATTAAATGTTTTTTTCTTCATTACTGTTAAACATCTAACCATAAAAAGTCTAAAAATGTAAAAAAAAAACTATGTAAAAATGTTATTTACGTGTATGTATTCACAAAGACGGCCACAAACTATTTTTGTGAAGAAAGTAAAAGTACTTTATTTTACAAAATCGATTACAATACCCACAAAAATGGTTTCAGCGCACTAATTACAACCGTTTGAAGAGAAAAGCCACAGAGTGCTGGATCAGCGGGGCGTGCTTCCGCCGATTTCTCCGCACACCATCGTGTTCGTTAAGTAATTTATACTAGTGCTCTCTGTATCTGTCTGGATTCCCATGCCACGCTGACTGGTTTACGACTACCCACTGTAGTTTATATTAGCCTTGTTCTGCTATTTACGGAAACCACTGGTAAACGATGACACCACAACGCGGCCACTTCGCTAGCTAATGCATTATATTTTTTTTGCCTGTTGGTAAATTGATTGACGTCATAACATTACAGCGTATTTATTACAACTATTACGGTGAGTAACAAGCACAGATCGAACCTGATGGTAAGGGATTATAGACCCTATATATTCGGATAATAGCTCTTAATAGCTCAGACTCTGCAGAGTGAAGAAATTTTCTCAGTGTTTATGCCTTGCCGATATTTTTTATGTAAAAACTCTAGACAGTGTTTTTTTAACTGTTTTAAAGCGTATCGACGGCCAAAGTAAAGCATGCAATCGATGTATGTTGTTGTTATAAATAAAAGTTATTATATTTGTCCTAGTTTAGAGAACGTCCGCACAAGATTTCTAAAAGATGTCTGGGTAAAACCCGGACACTCTGTGTCAGGGGAAAATTATAATTGTTAGATGAATCGATAACAACTTGTTTAATTTAATTAAAAAATGTAAATGGAAACTGCTTTTTATAAATTTTGAAGTTTTTCTCCGGTGTCGGTAATTTTTAAGTGATGGCAGGCCTACAGCCTCGTTGCATAAGAATGCAATGGCGATTCTCGCTCCCCCGATCATAGGTAATTAGCGGAACGCTGGGGTGGTTTTTAGTCGGTAAGAGTCCGACAGACCCCTTCGCCTCCCCAAGGGCGGAGGACATCCATGAGGATCTTCCACCCCGTCACCAAAAAAAAGGCCTACAGCCTCAATAGATGTACCTAATACCTATTGTATTTAATTCAACACTTTTTTTTCTCTTTACTTTTCGCCCAAAGTTAAACTTGGGCTATAAGTAATTTAATATAACTAATAAGTTAACAGACATCTGAAATCCGCAAAGCAATCCTTATTATCCTTAACCCAAACTATAAAGTAGAAGTTACGTAAAGTTTATGAAGGTTTTAGGTATACTAGTCAAAGATTTTTTATAAGAACTTTCCACACTAAAATTAATTAATGATTTTTTATAAACTCTTGTAAATATAAGTATTTAATATAATTATTTTACCACAAATTGAAGTGAACTGCATTTCACACTCTCAATGATGAGTTCTATACGTTAAATAGCACACTCATAAATCAGTGACATTTGACGAGGTGACAACGTAAACCTTAGATTTGTAAGTTTAAATGTAGTTTAGATCTGTAAGGCACAAGTTAGAATTCAGTTGACCTCCTAACCTGGAACTCACTAACAAATGTTCGCTTTGTTGGTGACTTTGAATAGAAACTATACTACAATAAAACGTCTCGGCGAAAGCTTAGCTAATTTGCGAACTCGAACCATAATCGAGTATGTAGGTACCTAACTAATAAAAGTACCTATATAATAAAATATATGTATAATATTCAGGCACGGGACTGACTATAGGCAGGTAGTGAATACAGCCAAGAATATATTATTAGTTACCTACTTAAATTTAATATTTTAATTATGTTTTAGTTATTTAACTTTACAGGGCCGGTAAAGGCATCTATGACATTACATGTATGTAACCTTCGAAAATAAACCTCGTTTTTAGAAAACCATAATAGTAACAAAAAACTGGACAAGTGCTAGTCTGACTCGCGCACCAAGGGTTCCGTAAGCAAACAAACTTGTATACGTCCTTCTCGGGAATCAATTCTCAAAGACTTGCTCGTTTTTTTCAAAAGACAAACTTAACTTTGCGGTTGCGACGTACGACAAAGTCAACAATCCAACCACAAAATATAAGTTTGTAATCAAAAAATATTTTTTTAATGTGATATAACAACAAATCAACGACTTTCAACGAAACGAAATTAAAACGGAAATTATTTTTTTTGGTGATGCTTTTAGTAAAAAGCTGTTATTATGACATTACAAACAGACACTCCAATTTTATTTATTTGAATAGAGTAGGTATAGTTTATATATACTCTCTTCTCTTCCTCCACCCTAGTAACACCCCTCTTGGCAGCTTATTTACAAACCGCGATAGTTATGTTTATTTATTATTTAAATGACAGAATTTAAAACTAGGGTACGGGCGCAACTGTTCAAACAAAAGTCATAGCACCTGATTCAATCTTCTTATGGCATTGAAAAAAAAACCACATTCTTACGAATATAAATTCTGCGCAACAATAGACAAGGCTTTCAACAAAGTAAAGGCACCTGAACCACTCTTGCTCTGATAGCATTATCAGAGGAAGAGCACGCCAATATTCTGGCGGTAAGGTCCGTCATGCAGGAATGGCCACAGATTACTGAGTAGTTACTATGAATGGCTAGAGAGGCCTCATGTCATCTTCTTTTACCGGCTGACGCAGGTGCTTACTGAGCACGACTACTTCTGGAAGTACCTGAGTCGCATAGGCCGGGACGTGCTGTCCGGAGGATATTGCACACTATACACTAATGGAGTGTTCACTGTGGGTGTGGACGACCTCAAGACAGCTATAGATGTGGGAAGCCTCGGATTAAGACCATGGTGCTAGCTATAGTACGTAGTGAGAGCGCGTGGAACCCCGCCGCCTCATTTTGCGAGGTGATATACGCCAAAGAGGCGGTTCAAATTACTTACTACCACCTCTTTGGTGTACATCACCTCCCAAAATGAGGCGGCGGGGTTCTAAGCGCGGACTGACGCAAAGAGGACGCGAGGACGCACCAGGCCTCCAAGAGAGCTATCCTGAAGGCGTCGGGTAGACTAATCCGGTCCCTGAACAGAAGTAATTAGGCCCGAGACGGTGGCGAGACGTGTTCCGCTTGCGCCTTTCTGAACTGGGGGGACATGGCTCCCACTCACGACTGTGAGACTATCTGTTTTATGGACAGGTAGTGTTAAGTCTGTCGGCAGTCTACCGAGTTCCTTCTTAGGTCTAGTATAGACACCCGTGACGGAATACCGTATGGTTTTAGTCGGTTCGATTTCCACATAACCACTTCGCTGAGTGTTCGGTGCGTAGGTAGTCGAGGGGGTTTCCAAATAAAAAAAATTATATTTTCCGAACCGAGGTTTTTAATTCGTAAAAACCTCTAAATATTTAACGATATCGAAAAAAAAATTGTTGTATATAATATGTTTGTAAATAATAAATTCCTGCAAATGTAATATGCGTATCGTATACTACAATTGCCGTGCTTAAGTCCGGGAAAGTGTGGAATTGAGTTTTACAGCCGATAGTCCCTGGTGACCTACCCCATGTCTGACATGGGGTAGGTGCTAAAACAATATTACACCACTGCCTACACCTTCAATTAAAAAAGGTATGATACTAATGTTAATGCTTCTTCACAACGTATAAAAAAGTTACTACATGTCATTTCAAAGTCATACACCGAAACAGTTATGGCCTCGAATCGACACCTTTGCCTAAGTTCATTGTTCTGACAAGCAACTTGCATTAACAATGCCTGTGCGAATTTTAATTTCGTAAACTATACAAGTTGAAACAATAACTAAATAACTATACCACTGTTTCCCGGAAACTGTTAATATGGTTTTTTCGTAAGGCAGGATGGGGTTGATTGGGCAACGATAAGATACTGCTAGTTTTTGAGCGACGGCGTCATTTCTGGTTTGTAACGGTAAAACTATAGGACCGGTAGGGACCGGTCAATTCTACCCTATAAATAGATTAAAAAACTGGAGAACCTTATGATTTATTAAATATATTAATCTGCACTACCTTGCCCAATTTCAATAAGATTCTTGATAAAAGGACCACCTCCTTTCTAGAAAAAATTCGAGTCTGAATCTGAATTCTTTAGAAATTAAAAAAAAAAACATTCTGACTCTGGGTTTGAAGGTGATTTAGATGTATTAAAGTCGGTTGTACTTATTCCTAGACCTAAAAACCTACAAAATTTTATCGTTATTAGTTCTGCGTCTGCATTTTGGACAGCTATCATTAAGAAAAGATTTATTCTTCGGGATAAAAGAGTAGTAGAGGACAAGGATAACTATTATCTTATCTGTGTTAGGGTCCTAGCGGAAGCAGCATAATCTGGATATAATTGCAGGGGCAAACTAAGTTTATTACACGTATTTCTAGAATAAACTTTTTTAATTCATAAATCAGTGGTATGGACGAAATTACAACGGTATTTTAACTTTGGTGATCTGTGCTGATTTGACACTCATTATACGAGTAACTTATCAAGTTCTAATATATGAGATAAAGAACTATAACATAGGTATTGAAGGTAGCTATCAGCTGAATTTCATTTTGTCGACGCTTATCATAACGCAATCAGTGACCTCTGCCGTATGTGATAAACAATCTAACATTAATGTTAGATGGCAATGGCATGGACTTACCAATGATATTCTACTATCATGATTAATGGTATTCATTGAACGTAATACATATTTATATCGTTCAAAAAGTAGCTGAAAGAAGCAAGGAGTTGGTCAAATAACATAGCAAAGGTTTACTGAAAATCTAATTTTACGCCTAGTATGAATCACACTTTATTAAATGTCATTTTCCTAATTATAATTCCGTTTCCTTTTCTATCGAACAAGTGGTTAAAAATATGTATATACATTTACATATATATATAGTTTGATAGACTTGCGAGTGTTAAATAAATATGCGGCATAAATGACCGTATTAATACATATGCTTCTGTTCTGTTTATTCTGAGAAAAGGGGCCCGACGGACAGACAAAAACAAAGTATTCCTTCTATAAGGTATCTACCGACTGCGTCGAGGACTTAATGAACATTTTTTGTTACAAAATAGTCTTAACGATATATATATATATACCTACTAGACATTCTTATCCTTAAGAGTGATGGAACGATGCAAGGCATACCCACTGGCAACTACAAAACCCTTTAGAACGGATCACGACATTACGATCACGTTAAAGAGTCGTGCCGCAACGCTGCAAATATTTCTAGGTTGTTCACCTAAGACCAGCTATGATTCTAAGCTTCTCTCTAACAGAACGCACTTCTATAGATAGATACTTAAACCAGCTATATTTACATAATGATGTGTAGTTAACTAGTAAAGCTGTTGTGACATTTATCCAGTACATTATATTCGTACTAATCGCTTACTCGACAGGTTGAAATTGAAGTTATAGAAAATTCTTTTGGTAAAACCTGGAAATTCTAAAAAGCCCGTATTGCGATAAATGTGCTGTATACTTTTGAGTTGTGTCCTCTAATATATGTATGATAGGATCTGTTGAGAAATCAATATAGAAGTTTTAACAAAAATAAAAAAACAGCAGATGAAAATCAAAACCTATAGGGTACTTCCCATTGACCTAGAGTCATGAAATTTGGTAAGAAGCTAAAAAGCAAGTTCTGACAGCACAAGTAAAGGAAAACATCCGACATAAAAAGAAAAAAAAACTACGGAAATAAAGTAGGTAGGTATATTAAAGTCAGAGAGTTAAAACAACAGTATATTATTTTTTTAAATATAGAAAAATATTTTTGAAGCTTTTCGCACAATCAATCAATAACTTACTGCGTTTTGTTAAATATTCAGCCTCCCCACAATATAAATCTTATTTAAAATAAATGAGGAGCTAATTCTTTACCAAATTGATAGAAGCTCATTTTTGTATAATGCCGCCACATGACATTAATATTACAGAAAACAGTAACGTAACACCCATTTTGTGAAGACCGAAGTGGTGGAAATATAAACGAAATACGAGACAATTTTAGAAAATAGTTTAAGTGCTTGTAAAGTGTTCGCTAATAAATGACTCCATTGGCCAGTACTTATTCATATCAAGAAAAATTTTGTCCTTTGATATTTTTTCATAATTAGTTAACTTAGATTTCTATTAACTCTGAATATAAATCAGTCCTTAATATACATATACCAATATTGAGTTGACTTTTTTTATTATGGCTCCAGACGATGGATTTTGAATACTTATTTCATCAAAAAGTAAACAGTAAGCGAAATAAAGTATAATTCTGTTACTAACAGTATGGTTGGCAACCGTAACCACAACTAATGCACTACATAAGGCTGATGCACCACGATCTGCATGCTTTACTACTCCACACTACATTACCCTAAGAAAGGAGAAAAGACATGATTAGGAATTGTCATTGGCTTTTATTCGTCACGAACATTTTCACAGATCAGTCCAAAGCGAGTGCATTTGTTCCGCTTTTCACAAACGCAACCAGAGCGGGACGATGGTATCTCCCGTGCCAAATGTTAACCGACACTATAAACACGCCTATTTTGTCTGGTTTACATTTTTATTTGTAGGGAACAAAAGAGGCTTTATTGTAAATATTTTAATTACCTTACATCGGAAACACTGAACACGAAACGGATGAAACACTGCCAGCTACATTGACATGTTGCAGGATTTTAGACGGATTTGGAATGTTATTTGGCTGCATTCACACACACGCTTAGGAATTGCCAACGACCTTTTTTTTAAGTGAACATTTTAGGCGCGTTCAACGATTTTTGGTCACAACTATGGGTGCGCGTCACCGACATGCTATTGCGCCAGACTGGCGCGCAAGGCTATGGTGACGCGTAGTTTTGGGTTTTTAACTTCTGTCTCTATGTCTGCCAATGTCTTTTACTGTTGATGATACAACTGTGCTCACTCTACAAGAATCATTCTCTCTTCAAGCACTAATACACCATGTTGTATATTGTAATATAACTTTCGTCGCTACTGGACCAGTGAAACAGGAGACGCCTATCATGGTTTTATACGTATGTATATAACAGCTTTTATTGTTGTCTAAAACATTTAAAACACCCAGTAGTGTCAATCGGCCTTTGCAACTGCCCTCAATACTCCCCCTGGGCTCCCTAACCTCTTACTCTAAAGCAGAAACAGTACAGATTCATACCAGAATCTTCTGAAGGGATGTGATATTTACACAGGCACCACTTCGAACCGAACCTTAAAATAATACTACTGTTCTACAATTAACCCTAAAATAACTATAATTAATGAGTAATGGTATTTGTATTTACCAATGAGTTTCATATCTATAAAATCAACAATGAGAAAGTAAACAATGATAATAAAAATATGACATACTCGTATTTATTGTATAATTTTAGGTTCCGGTATGTGTGTCGTCTTGATAAGGCATTATAGAACTATAAAGACTTCATAAATTTTTGAATAAAAGGTAGAAAAGATTAAGTTTAATACAGATTCAAATATGAAATGGTCACACTTTCTCTCTGACTCAGAAAAGGTTCCAGTATTCCAGACATTTGCGGACAGCGACCCTGGCAATATTAGTGGCACGACGGTCGGCATCTTGATCGTTTACGAAGAACACTTTAAATACGTGTACTAGGCGTATTGTAATGAATAACTTATTGGGGAAATTAATCAATAATTTACATTTGCAACTTTCATGTAGGTATTTGACAAACTTAATATTCTAGACACCACCATACCCGTACAAAAACGTTATATTTTGTTTAACTTTGCTGTTATTGAAATTAAAACCCTTGTAACTAGTGAGTCGATTGATCGACCGACTAAACCAAAAGAAAACATAAAACAAACATTCAAATTGAATGCATTGATGTCTCACGAAGTTGCCCATTATTGAGTGGAACTCGTGTCAGGCACTATTTATTCATGTGCAAGCTATGGAGTAAGACTTTCCGCACGGAATACTAAATATAAACTATTAACTACTTAGGGAAAATACCACAATAAGATTTCCTGTATTGTTTAAAATTCAATGCCTGCTTCTTATTTACACAGGAGAGATGGTGCCGCATCAATGTTAACCAAACTTCTTATTCTTCTTTTTAATTAACATCTTTTATTTATTAGGTAGCTTTATTTTGTAACTAAGTATTTAAACAAATCTTGGAAATCTACTTCTAAATTGTCGTCTCGAAATGAAAATGAAACTTTGCATGTATATGTAGTTTGAATAGGGCTGAAATCCGTCCGGTTTCCCCGGATTTGTCTTAGTTTAGAGGGCGTCCGGGGAGCGTCTGGACGGGGTTTGTGCCAGTGTAAAATTATAATTATAAGATAAATCATTAACAAGGTGTTTAAATTGATAAAAGAACATTTTAATAGAATCGTCTTTTTTTTAAGGTGTCCGGGAAAGAATCTCGATTTTACCCATGTGTCCGGGATTTTTGAAGTTATTGTCCGGCCTCGGCAATTTAAGTGATGTTAGGCCTAAGTTTGGATGACAATATTATTGTTTGGCATCTTTGAACTGATCCGATGATGAAGCCAGGAGGTGGATGGTTGAATTCTTCAGCGGTTACTAGTACGAGTAAACCCCTCGAGTTTAAACTCATGTGATTCGTTTGTTATGATCAGTCCAATAGAATATGCTGGATAACCATGGTTTCAATAATCGTGTTTTTTTTTTCAGTTTTACTAGTGTTTGTACATGTTTTGTGTACATATATGTGTATGTTTATTCTATATATATATATAATTTTTGCCTATGTGTGTAGGTATATGTATTGTTAATATAGTACACCGTCAGCTAGCACTTACCTACTCCTCACTCTAAATATTATATGCAAAGGTTGTCTGGTAGAAATCACTTTTAACGATAAGACCACCTATTGTACCTAACATCAAAATTAAATGTAAGATCTATTGTAATTTTAGATGGTGTACAATAAAGAATATTCTATCTATCTATCTATAATAAGTACATATACAGAATGTATATGTACTTATTATAGATAGATACACGTTTTTAAAACATAACACAAACCTGGAGAGTGATTAATGATAGAATATCATTAATCACTCTCCAGGTTTGTGTAGAAGAGAAACGAAGAGACAATAGCCTTTGTCCTGCATGTTTATTTCTTGTAACACATACAAGCACATACCAGCTTGTATTCAGTTCTCAAGAGACATCTGTGCTCGTCTCATGAGACCGTCTATTTGGGGCAGTTGCATGTACCTATCGAACGTTGAAGTCTAGTTACCTAATGTATTCTAAATCAAACCCTATGTATACATATTTAACTGACTAAAGACACTAGCCGGAGGTACGCCCGCCGCATCCATAATTGACAGGCAAAAAATACAAATTGGTCTGGTACGACAACAAAATAACTATAGTATAGTGGTAGTATTTATATATTTGAATTTTTTATGCCCATTCAAAACGTACAGCGTTGGTATAGTATAACCTAATATATTGAAATAACTTCCTTTCTAAATTTTGTTAATTTAGAGCATTTTCTCCTGTCGCTGTCTCGGTTGGAGACAATTTTGACAAGGGCAGACCAATGAGCATAAAGTGTGATGTTGCATTTTATAGTACACCTGTCTGGATATGTTGTTAACTTCGATCAACAAATCCTTAATCATCCACATGATGTCAAAACGCAAAACGCAATGTGCCGTAATTTTTTATTTCTTGGGATCCAGTCTACTATTATTGTTGATTATATTTAACATTAATTTATGGCATCCTTATTATTCAATTATGATCATAAAATAAGTAAGTATGTTCAAAGTATATATGTAATATATGTGAAAATATTATTAATCCATATGTTTAATATTTCTTCGTAATTAAGGTAGGTACTGATCGCCGGCGATGTCATTGTCACTGTGTCCATTTTTATGTAGTCCTTTTTTTTCGACATCATTAGTTTTCTGGAAGCTTCGATCAAATATACATAATAAATATAGGGCCCATAAACTCCCGAAAATAAAGAAAATAACGAAAACGCGTCAACGACGTAGTTAGCGTAAGTCGATCTCATTAGAATTAAATGGTTGCTACAGACTGATAACTAATTGCCTTGTAAACTTCATAAAACACCTACATTATGTAAGCCATCAGTCCGTAGAATTAATCTTAAATACAAGTAAACACCTAAATGAAGTTGTAGACTAAAACAATCGTTAGGATAATTTATACAGAATATTATTTGTTCGGTATAGGCACAGAAAAATCTTCGGTAGGTATGTATAACTACAGCAGCTGCACACGCGTGAAAGGAGTTATTTAGTTTGTTCAACCTCTGATTATTCTTTCAGCTTTAAATGGAGTGCTAAACAGTACCTGTGTAGACACTAACATTAATTAGTACTAAGTTCACAGCGTTCAGTGTGCGTGTTTTTATCCCTACACACTCACACTTACTTACTGAAGTAAGTAGATGTGCTACCCAGTCCACCCACCTTCAGTACGAGATTGGCAACTAATAGTGTGTGTGTCTGTGGTTTTTGACAGTGTTTCACAAAATAAGTATTTGAGTATTTTGTCTCGGCAAACGTGAAAACTCGTGATTAACTACATACAAATTCCAAAACAATGCGATGAATTTTACAATGAAGCGAATGAGCATACAAAAAGTAATTATCTTTTTAATATTAAACGTATTAATAAATCCAATTTAACTCGTTTTAGTATATATTGTTATAATTTCAATGACAGTAGTTTAAATAGTAATCATTACATTCCTTAATAATTAAGTCAATTCAGAAAATACCGTTGCGTACCGGAAAGAGGGCATATCATGGTGCAAGGACACTGCAAGTACATAAAATCATTCTATTCTCCTATTCCGACCACTGTTCATAAGTGAAACCAATCACAATACACACAAGGTAGCAGGTAATTCTTAACAATTTATATCATTGTTAACTCGTAAGTACTCCTAACTGTTTGGTACGTGTGTACGCCTTGATTGTGTATTTACTTTTTTTGCGAAGGAGAAATTTAACTTGGCTTAATCTCGACGTATGAATGGAGCCGTTTACGCAAACCGCAAAACCGAACGGTTTGTTAGTAACCTCGTACTATGCGACTACGGCCAGGCACGACAGGAAATTAGGTAACCGTTACAAAAATACTACTTCTTAATACTTGTTAATTTGTGTTAAAATGGTAATTAATAAAGGATGTAATATATTAATGTGCGTATGTGAACATATACCTGTTTAGTAGCACGTATGGGCCGGCTCGACTCCGCTCGATACCACGGCCTCATAGAAAACCGGCAGTGAAACAAAATTTGCATTGCTTTTCGCCGCGTGAGTGAGGTTACCGGAGGCCCTAACCCTTCCCTCTCCCTTATTCCCGTCCTTACCCCCTCCCCCCTCTCCTCCCCTCTATTCCCCCTCTCCCGTCTTCCTGCTCTTCCCCCCTCACCCCTCTTCCCCTATTCACACCTTAAAGGGCGGCAACGCACTTGTGACTCTTGAGTTACAGGTGCCCATGGGCAGCGGTAGTCATTTACCATCAGGTGACCCGTCTGCTCGTTTGCCCCCTATACCATAAAAAAAAAATACATAATATTGTAAGTAGGTAGGTATATATAGTATTGTTATTATTTTGAACTACAAGAATAACTCCATAGTTATTCTTATAGTTCAACTTCTTCTCTCTTTCTTCGTTCTCATCTTTGTACTTCAACTTATTCATGAACTAGCAGCGCCCCGCGGTTTCACCCGCGTAAGTCCCGATCCCGTGAGAATATCGGGATAAATAGTTTATGTGTTAATTTAGGTCTCCAGCTATCTACATACCAAGTGTCACCGCAATCGGTTCAGTAGTTTTTGCGTGAAAGAGTAACGAACATCCATTCATCCTCACAAACTTTCACGTTTATAATATTAGGATTAACATAGGTACATATTATTATGTCTTTCTAGTTCCATAACTAGAACGACATAATAATATGTACGTATATTATTAATTCATGAATGAGAATTACATTTAACTAGTGTATGTTTATAAAAAGAGAAAAAAATTAAGGATGAAAGGATTCAAAATTCTCTGTGTCAATGATACACGCAAGGTAATGTGTGTCCGTCCATAAAGACAAGTAATTTATTCTAAGAAGTTGAGATATATTATTCTAAATTAAGAACGTTCCCACACCTACTGCTTTTTTTAGTTTAGTTAAATAAACTCATGCTTTCCGAACTGAAACATATTATGAGTCATAGTATAAGAAACAATTTGTCACGTATGTAGCTGCAATTATTACAATACATATATTATGAATGCACGATGCACGAAGTACGGCGGCATGCAATTTGTACAATCCACGTCTTACATTGGATTTAAAAGTAGGTCGTTCAATAAACAGGCAATGTAACATGTATTTCGAAGGCAACATTTTTTGACGTGATAACGTCTTATAAATCGATGAACGCTGGCTGCACGCACGAAAAAGCATGACTCATTGTCACGTCCCGCGTGAGCCGAGTGTGCGAACGAGAGCGCGGAGCAAGCGATAGAGAGGCACGATCGGCCTAAGCGTTCGGCTTGTGACGCATAGATCTATCTCTCTTCCACCACCTCGTAAAATTATCGTCCGTAAACCGACTTTACAGACAACCAATTTTTTTTTTGATTTTACTACCCCGTTATTGAAATAAAGGTCACACTAGAGAACGAAGTGTTACTCAACCGAAATAATTTCTTAAATTTATCTCAATCCGTGCGAAACTAAGTAGTTATATAAATTGAGACAAATCGTTTTAGAACAACTTTACCCAACATCTTAAGAATATAGCTCATTCCTTTCAAAACACTTTTTCACACAAACCTAACCTTTAGACTTTTAGATGAGGTAACGAGTTAAGGTAACCAGAAAATCTGAAAGTATGCATAGAAAGTGCATATTTCGGAGTAAAATAGTTATAAATGTATGAAATCACGTAATTACTATATTACAAAGGAAATAACTATAACAAGGACCGAATTTAGTATTATATTACTAGTAATATAATACCAAATTCGGTGACTAGACTAGAGAACATAAATTTTATTGTCGATGGGAAGAGAAAGCGAAATAGGGCGGTGGAAAAATAAATGTAATAAATCGATTTTATAATGAAATAATCAAGTTATAATACATCTTTTAAAGTTGATTTGGATGTAGGTACCTTAAAATGCAGTACCGTTTAATTTGAGTATTTTTTAACTGAGGTTTTTTCCTCGCTGCAACTCTGTAGGATATGTCGCGCTGGCCGGGTGGCATGTTAGTTTGATACTCACTCACGCGCCACCTCCCATAGATATTACTTAACTATAGCGCAAATGCACAATACAAAAGGCAAATGCATAATATGGCATCGTATTTCGCTTCTTAAATAATGACAAGGATCCGAAACTTACTTTTTCACACTTCCAAAAGACATAGAAAAGTAAAGAAATGCAACCCTAAAGTCGACCCAAGAGAAAAAAGTTACAGGATAAAAAGAGAGGCACCTTCTGAATATAGCTGAAGGTAATTATTGCAGCCCTATCTAAATTGCAGTTTCTTATGCTGGAGCAAGAATTACTTTTTATTTAAATGATTTATTAGAGTGACTCTTCTGTATCTGTACTATTATGTATTTAGCGCTACTACTACTTACCCATATTTAGCCCTACGCCCAAAAAACTAAAGTTCCTGTCTATTGTTAATCACTGTGTGTAAGAGGAGTGAAGAGGTGTTGAAACTCGTTTTGTAAAAAAAACCAAAATCCAACAAAACTTAGGCCTTTCGCTACAACAAAACATTGATCATTAGCAGCAATGCCTCGTTTACAGAAACAAATTATATACCTAAACCTTCCTCATGAATCGCTCTATCTATTGGTGAAAACAGCATGAAGATCCGCTTAGTAGTTTTTCAGTTTATCGCGAACAAACAAACAGCCAAACTCGGCGGGGGACTTTGTTTTATAATATGTAGTGCTTATTTTACTAGACTAGTTCATGGCTAGCTGATTTGCTAGATTGAATCTGTGTGATAGTTGTTAGGTATTAGCCCTAGCAAGGTAGTAAAGCAATGGTCTCCTACATCTGTTATCTGGCGCATAATTTTATATCTAGGGTATTATTATACTACCTACTTTTATAAGTATCTTACAACGACACATACATTGGATAAGTCTTGTTGTTTTGCAGCTCGCCAAACTAGTTGAAATGGAATGGAAGGCATTTGGGATTCTAATATCCCTATTCGGATGTTATATCATTTTTATGATTATTTATAAATTTAAACACCCCCGACTCGAAAATCCCTTCATCGATTAGAAAAGAGCTGATGATCTTCGAACGGATGAACAGATTTTCTGTAATTATATTTAAGAGCACTCTAGGTCAAGTCACCTTTCAAATTAAAAAAAAAACGCAAATCGGTCCATTCGTTTGGGACCTACGATAAAACAGTCAGACTCACAGACACACCGATACACAAACACGTTAAACTTATAACATTTATTATTATTCTTTTTGCGACGGGGCTTAAAAAAGTTTAAAGATTCACTGTATGTTCTGACAAAAAAAAACTACAAATTCAAATAGTTTTTTCCTAAATGATTTAAACAAAAAATAGAGAGATCTATCACAAAATGCATTCTTAATACTATATTAGTTCAAAATGTATAAAGCTCGCAATTGGCTCTAACCGGTTCCATATCATGGCTACACTAAACGGTCTCCGTTCAAAATAGCATGCATGGCCGTACATGGCTGCGGCAAATTGTCACAAACGCATAAACAGTCCTTAACACCATGAAGCGCAACGTAGGAAAGCTGTAATTCCAGCAAACAAAGTTTTTGCAGCTCACTATATGCGACTTTATATTGACACTTGTGAACTTGAAACTTACTTTATCTTTTATATCATAACGTTAAAATGATGGTGAAGAATACAATTATAAGTCGGGTTTGGGTTCGGTGAGTACTAGTAACAGAGGCGTCATATAACAAGATTTCTGCTCGTTTCCCATTTCCAATGTATTGATTAACGACGCCAGAGATCAGGATGTATGTTCGACATGTTTCTTTAAATTACTTTTATATGTTTGAACTCTACGGATCTAATCTAAAGATGGTTATATAACATTCCGTATTTTTGTTTTTCTTGCAAACAAAGAGTTGTAAGAATAATAAATGTAACTAGAGCCAACGTAAGTTGTTTTAATAATTTGTTAAATTTTTGCATGCTATTTTCATGGCTAAATGGGCCTGTTCGATTTATATCAATTTTGTAATACCACACTTTGTTACCCCATTTAAAGCAAATAAATAATTTGAATTTGAATTTGATACTAATTAATACAAGAATATTTCAAAAAACCTAGTAACATGGCATATAATTATATCAAAGTTTACAAACATTTTGCTTTGTCGATCTAAAACCTAATGGCAGAGCCGTAACAAGATCGAAGCGATATCGCAAGACATTGAACTCACACCCACGGAAGAGGTTTCCAGGTCGTTTGTTATACCATCGTTATTTGGAGCAGCTTGTACAACCGAGATGAAATACACCGGGCTCTGTTGTATCGTTTGTATACTAGATGTACATAAGTATGGGTTATCTGAAATTTTGAGTACTGTAAGGCGGAATTTGAAGTGGAGGTAAAGTCCATAATGTGAAAATAGGTATCGAATCGAAATCAAATAGTATCGATCCAATGCTTTGATATAATGAACGGTACATTGAAGTCTGGGGTTCAGAATTTGGATCCTAGGTAACGAGCTAGTTACATTAATAAGTTTACTGAACATTAAACAACATTGTGCTAGCATTCCCATTGCTAATCACATACGAGTGTGGTTATTTGAGGTTTAATAATAAATTATACGAAAAGAGCAAAAATCTGAAGTGAAAACTTCTTTAGGCACGTTGTGCACTTTTGCTATGGGGAAACAGCACTGAACTCGTACCGTCACGCTAATAGTACTTATATAGATCCACTAGAGGGCGCTAATCTAAACATTGAGTTCTGTCAGCTCTTTATTAATTAATCTTTAAAAATATAATTTGTTCAATAAATTACTTATTGAGTGCGCATTTCATATGGTACATAACATAATTGTAATTAAGGTGAAACATTATAACGCCTATAGTGCTCAATAGCGAAAACCTTTATTCAAAATTTCGTCCTAACGTACGTCAGTTTGATAGATGTCACTAGTAGACGGCATCACTTTGTTTTCACGTGCAGTCCTACGACTGACAGTTTTTATTTTTATACTACTAAGATGGCTAAAAGCAATCAGCCCGTCTCACGGTAAGCGGTTAGCTGAGCCATTAAACACTCACAGTCACAACAACGACAGCAATTTTACTCGATAGTAAAATCACAACATTATATCAATATATATAAAGTAGCTACTATAGGGTAAAATGTAATGTAATTCCCCAGTCGTTTTCACCGTAACTCAAATTTCGTTCCTAGTCACTCATAAAACTCGTGACAGAGAAGGCTAATAATTATCCACATTTTTGTAAGCACATTAACGCTTTAAAAAGTTATTATGTGGATATCATAAAATGTTTATAGACATATATCTTCTCTTACTTATAATAAATGCGGCCGAGTTTACCAAACCGTCATTTGCACAGAATTGATTGATTACAAGGTCTTTCTCACGATCCAAACTATAAAGCCGCTTCATTTATTACGTAGTGTAAGTAATCTTAGGCTTGTTCTCACAGGAACTAAGATGGTATCATTGTTATATCCACCAACAAATTTATTAGCTGAGAATGTTGATGTACAGATATATATTTTTGTAAATATGTCCGAAACGTTTTGTCGTCGTTTACGAAACACAAGCGTTCAATTCCACTAATGTTATAAATGTGAAAGTTTGGATGGATGAACGTTTGTTACTCTTTCACGCAAAAAAACACTGAACCGATTGCGATGAAACTTGGTATGTAGATAGTTGGAGACCTGGATGAACGCATAGGCTACTTCTTATCCCGATATTCCCACGGGATCTGGACTTACACGGGTGAAACCGCAGGCGCTGCTAGTTTAAAATATAAAGGAGTACCTAGCTAAATACTGTAAAGCTTTTACGACATGTAACGCGTGGAGTACTTCTTCAAAATCAACTACGGCGTACTCCACCACGTATAAAGCTTGGGGCTTTAGGGTATCCGGTTACGATAGGTATTAGCTAGAGGAGGAAAATTAAAATAGCAGGCAAACGCACTATGCGATATAATCAGGATCAGATTATTCATATAACAATTATAACTTCACACAAATTAATTATAAATAATACTTCTTGAATTATTCCGTGCACCTTTGGCACGATAGTCGTCAAGACCGTCTTCTGTCAGCCGGGCGACCCTCTTGTCTTCCACATTTATTCTTCATAAAATATTTCGAACGTATTCTAAATTCGAATTTGGTGCCACCAGTCTGTGCCTCTCGCGTAGTAAAGAGTTATTCTTCCAATCGAAGGAGTATGTAAGCTGTGCGAGAGGTCCCGTTACTACAATACATAGGTACCTACTTAGTTAAATAGATATTTTGATACCAAACACTAGATAAAAAACCGAAAAGTTGTTAAGCGTAAACTAGTATTTAATAGTTTAATATGTATCTAAGTGCTAATTTTGATGTCTTATCGTACTTAGGGAGCGACGAAACGAAACTATCAATAGGATTTAGTTCTAGAAAGTTCTTTTTACAGTTGATAGCACATTTGAAAATCGTTATGGGCTATGTGACATCACGCTACGTCTCTTAAGAGCGGAGCAGAGACGACAAAGAGGGACGAAACTGCGGCGAACGAATACCTTATTTAATCATATTATTATTATTCGTGGTACCCTTAATAAATATTGCGAAAACTAAAAAATTCTCCATCACTACGAATTTTCAAAACCTTTTTCCAAACCGCTTCAGATACTTCCTACACAGCTTGCTCAAATCAGCTAGCGCATCTTCGCGCCTTACGCGAAGTGACTCATGTAAAATCTTGTGACGGTTTCCTGATCCAATCTTCGATGTTTGCTGAATCTTTTCATACGTAATTCGCTTATTCTCTGTGATCAAATATTTAACTGTTATGACTACACGTTTTTTCTGTAATGGCTTTTAAAGGGCGACCACGGTACATCTTTCTTCATTGGCCAAACTGAACTGAATATTGCTGAACCATTGGTACACAGTTGCCTTCGTCTACAAACTCTATTTGAAGTCTATCACACGATTTCTTCCGGTTTTATGCCACATTTGAAATCGGAAAACATCATCGCCCGAAAATGTTCTCGAGTTAGATCCATTTTTCAGTAAGACGCCATAAAATACATTTACCTAGTTGGTAAAAAAATGTGGAGGGTTATTTGAATTTAGAACTGTAATATTTTTTTTCGTAAATAACCTTATTTTTAAAATAATGAATAACCTCCCAGTGTTCCATACCTAAAAAACTCTTTCGCAAAACTTTCTGATTGCCCTTGTACACACGATATGTTTGTCACATACAATAATGGTATTATTACTTTCACATATATTATGGGACAGTCTTTGTTAATTTGTAATATTGTAAATAAATTGTGTATGTAACCTTATCACCGTTATCAGGCATTTGCTTATTCGTTATTATATTTCTATAATTATTTGGTATCTACATTACAAGCTGCATCCTGTCGGATACCGTTCGTTTTCCTTTTTGTACCATGGGCAGCCAACCATGATGTACCTACTCAGTTACCGAAATTGTGTAACAAACCTTTGGAAACCGCAACCAAGTGTCGGTAGGTACGAAATCATTGGTGTATTGAGTACTGTTATATGGGCCTGATCTCAAGGAACGAAAAGGAGAATCCCATGAAAGACGATTCTTGTACAAGGGATTGTCGTTCTCTGTGATCGCAGAAAGAAAATAGTTTCGTAATTAGCGACTTTCAGTGCGGTCAACTTATGGGTTATCCGCCAAATTTACATGAAAATAAGTAGTTTTTTATTTTTGAATACTCTTCAATTCGAATGTCAAGTTCTTTCAGAAGAAGACTGGTATTTAACAGGTAACAACAACATAGAATTGAAGAAGTATTTATCTTTGCATTTTAGACAATAATAATATAAAATAAAAGCCTCAGCCCATTGATCACACATGACAACTTAATAAATATTCGCAGAAAGCACAGCACCTACTATCTCATGCATGACTCACTATCAAAGAATGTAATTACTCAAGTAGAGGCTGATAAATATGATAAGCGTTATGAACTTATGAACAATACCGTAACGGAAGTATGTGAGTATTTAATGTTTATTTTACGAGGTTACCAAGTAAACAAATGCAATGATGACTCATCTAGGCCATTTACCCGTCTTCGTTCGTCTAGTCATACCTACTATGTTATAAGAGCGCAATTACCAATCGTCGAAGTCCTAAGTTTTTAACGAAACATTCACTGAAATTCTTTTTGTTTTTTTTAATAGATCGATTTCAAATAGATCGAAATGGCCAACTATTCAAAATAAGAATGTGCATTATATTCTGAAATCGATTTAAAATGTGTGCTAGTTTCCAATAATGTAGTCTAAACTCTCACACGTTCACAGCAGACATCTACGGTTGTATGTATGATAGTCATGCGATATTCGACTTACAATAAAAAAGATTATCTGTTAAAAAAAAAGGACATAAGATTGAGGCATTTGTAAAGAAATTACAAAGTAACAATCTGAGCTGTATGCAGAATCCTGTTGCATTCCACTGGTAATATCAGTAAAGGTATGTATTAAAGTTTATGACGTAGTATAGCTTTTTTAAGAAAACAGGATATGACTCACGCGATCACAAATGAGGACAGATTTTATTAAATTCTAAAGAGTTTCAATACACTCCCATGCTCATTTACTAAAAAAGAAGCCATCGGTGTTAACGCATGTTCGTCTAAGTTACTTTTCGTTAATTAAAGACCTTGTTCTGCCATGTGGAGAACTACTATTCAATTAGTGTCAAGGAAAAGGTTTACCTGACGCATCGAAAATAAAATAACATTGTAGACAGAACATCTGCGATGTGATTGTTGTGTTTAAATCGTTGCCTTGAGGTATACATATATGTACATATATTTAGGTTATGTTCGACACAGGCATATAATAATAATAATAATATATTGTAAATGTATTTAAAAATGTAATGTATATGTATAATAAATAAATAAAGAGAATAATAATAATAATAATAAAAGCCGAAAAAGACAGAAATAAAATATTTGGACTTAGCCCACGAGATTGTCGATATGTGGGATGTGGATTCAGCAATCATTGTGCCGATAGTCATTTCGGCCCATGGGTTAATTGCTAAGAGCCTCGACCAACACCTTCAGATGCTCACGTTAGGCAGCTGGTTTAAGAGCCTGATGCAGAAGGCAGTCCTCCTTGATACGGCATGCATAGTGAGGAGGTTTCTGTCTCTGGAACCCTAATCACCGGTAGCTTGGTCCCTGTACCCGATATCGGTGGGACACTATTTTTTATATTTTTAAATATATTTGTTTCTTTTTATAGTGAATGTATTTAAAAATGTAATTTATATGTATATTTAAGTAAATAAAGAGAATAATAATAATAACTTTACACATCTCACACACGGCCGTCTGATCCCAAACTAGGCACAGCCTGTACTATGGTAATCAGACTGCTGATAAACATACTTATATATTTCTGAATACATACATATTATAGATAAATTACACCCAGACACAGAACAAATGATCGTGCTCATCACACAATTATTTGTCCTGGGTGGGAATCGAACCTACGACCTCTGGCTTAGCAGTGAGGGTCACTAACCACTAGACCAACAGGCCAGTCATATACATACCTACCTATGACATTATGCTACCAATTTTTTTTCTTAAATCATTTTACAAATTTACATATGACAAAGTAAACTATTGTTCCGGTGACTGTGTGGGTTGATCTATAATTTTTAATTATAATAATACATATTTTTATAAATTGACAATTTCAAATAATTGATAATCAATTTTATGAAATAAAGATATTGAATTTGATGTAAAATTTTGTAGTATAGGGGTAAAGATCTCTCTAGGAAAGCTTAAGGTAAAAAGGCCATAGTCTAATATCCTATTTGTCGAAAAAAGGACGGCACATTAAAAAAAAAATCAAGATCGCTTTCAAAAACTTCCAGTAATTCACCTTTTGTCACAATAGTACTTTGGAGTACTTTAACAGCATTCAGTAAAGTAAATCTTGTCTAAGAAGTATCTAACTACAGGTTAATGGAGTAGGTAAATACAAGAGAACTCTTTACTGAATATACAAAGGTTATCAGCGTTCTACATTGAGTAGAATCAATCGGTGAAGAATAATTTGTTGTCTATATTTTAATAATATCATGCAATTAACATTTCTGTTAAGTAGTTTTACTTAACAGAAATAATATACACACTGATATTTTAATTTGTGATATAAATTTAGATCACAGACTTGATTAGTTTTAAGTAAGTAGTTCGGAGTATTTTTTATTAGTATTATGGTCTCATTCTATAGATATAGAAACCTTTATAAGATCGCGGTGTAGGTACCCTCTCTGTTCTTTGAAAAACCGTTTGGCAGGCAAATTTTCAATTGTTTTTTTACTTTTTAACCGACGAAAAAATGAGGTTCTGAGTTCGACCGTATATATATATATTTATATATGTTCAGCTCTCACTCCGTTATTTATAAACCGATTTCGATGATTCTTTTTGTTAGATAGGGTACACCTCAGAGGTCATTCATTTTATTATTTGCGGCCGACTCAAAATGAGTTTATAAAAATTTGATAGGTTATCTAAATAAATTAGCTCAATACTCGAGACTTAAAAGGTTTATTTATTTTTTGCTTTTTAGGGTTCCGTACCTCGAAAGGAAAAAACCGGAACCCTTATAGAATCACTTTATTGTCCATCCGCCTGTCTGTCTGTCAAGACCCTTTTTCTCAGAAACGCGGGGAGGTATCAAGCTGGAATTTATATCAAATACTGAGGTCTACTGTCAATAAGAGCTGTAAAAAAATAAAAAAATCAAAAGATACCGGCGTTTATGCCACAAATTTTCGACACTGGCCAGGGAATCAAAACCTACAGGGTACTTCCCGTGAGCTCAGAATCTTGAAATTTGGTACGAAGCAACGTCTTATAGTACATATAAAAGAAAAATTGCGAAAACCGTAAATTTTTAGTTACATTATATAATAAAAATATTTTACGGAACTCTCGGTGCGCGAGTCCGACTCGCACTTGGCCGGTTTTTTAGTTCTTTTCGTCGGTTTATTTTTTGTTAAAAAGATTTTGACTAGTGCATCTTTTCCAGCAAGAACGTAAAAGCAGTTAGACTCATTTTAATAAAGACAGCCGTTTTCATAACCATTCAAATCAAATATACTTAATATATTAAAAAAAAAATTATTTCTTTGTTTAGATTGAAAACTTATAAAAGATAACGGACAAGTGATTATCTTGCCCTAAATTCAAGGAACATTCAATCGAATCTTGATTAAAACCTCATTTCGATCCGACATGATCTGCCACGAACATTCAGGCAAACGGTAAAGATTCCTGGCACGTATATTACGTATAACCGTCCAAAGATAATTTCCTGATGATTAATACTAAGATTAACGGTAAAATGCATTGCATCACATTGCATAGACTTTTGCAACAGATTGAGTTTATTAAGTACTACAGCTATGTACATTCAAGGAGGTAGATACATTATGTCCTCATGTGTTGCAAAAATAGAAAAAATCTAAATAAAATTAGTAAACATATAATTTTTTTGGTAATTAGCTTCAGATACTTATAATTACGCATAACAACAATTCCTTTTATTGCGTTTTTGGCGTCGTTTTATGTAATTTATGTGTTCTTTCTCTTCTTTTCACCGTACTGTAGCATAAAAATATGTAGTGTGAATGAGAAAATAGTTTTCCACATCCATGATTCATATCTATATAAATATATAAAGGGCACAACAGTGGCTAAAGAATGAATCATTTATGAACATACGATATATACGAGGAAATCATACTTGTAACACTATCTAAGACCACAGAATACATAATCTAAGACAAACATTCGGCATCTACATTTCTTTTTGTATTTAGGTTTTATTTGTTTACGTCTAACATGTTTTTTAAGTTTAATAAACTTAAAAAACATATTATATTATATTATTTTGATTAGATTGACTTATGATTATGACCCAGATACTGTAGAAGATACAACCGTACGTTATAAACTTATAACTTATAAGGATTCTTAAAAGGGAATTTTGTATATTTTCACGATTATTTCAATATTATATATTATTTCGATTGACTTATGATTATGACCTAGGTACTGTAGAAGATACAACCGTACGTTATAAACTTATAACTTATAAGGATTCTTAAAAGGGAATTTTGTATATTTGCACGATTATTTCAATATTATATATTATTTCGATTGACTTATGATTATGACCTAGGTACTGTAGAAGATACAACCGTACGTTATAAACTTATAACTTATAAGGATTCTTAAAAGGGAATTTTGTATATTTGCACGATTATTTCAATATTTTTTCCGAGGCAACGAAGCATACAGCTCACATTTAAAGAGAAGGATTCTAGGCTGCTTATAGACATGATGATTTTTTTTCAATCAAGAAAACAATAAACTCGAAATTTAAGCTCGTCAGAAACTTTTAGGCATATTCACTTCTACCTTTTAAATAACAAAGGGCTTGTTATCGAATACAAATCAGATTCCTTATGATTCAGTACAAGCGCCGTTCTACAGTATACCTTCAAGGTTACTGTTCGGTATTCGAACAAATAGGTTATAATAGTCAGTCAACCGCGACGGTTAGGTGTCTTCAAGTAACTGTTTGAACCGTGGATTATAATTAACGATAAGAGGTCATTAGCAGCCAGGTGCAACGTGTGCACCTTTCGTCACATATGCGATAAGGACACCGAATAGTTGTCCGAGACTCCGCCGACCGCGTTGTTTTATACCTTTATTCTACAGTATGAAAACGTAGTTATAGTTATCTTGGTTATAGATCTTGACACAATTTTGATACGAGCCCTACAAACCATGGTGTTTTACGGATAGATAAGAAAACTGTTGACAGTAACTAAATTATTATCAAGCGAACAAAGATTGTAAGTCAGTTTATTTTCATTCGTTTTATACATTTGCTATCGTCATACGATTTGTATTGAGGCTCTTTGATAATAGGTTGTCATACCTTAATTGATGCGTGTAAAAAAACTAAACCAACCACTGACAAAACCGCGCAGTATAAAGACTATTTCACCAGTCAGTGCATTTATAGTCTGTGGCTGAGATTGAGCTGAAACCCAATTAGTGTGAAGTATTATAATGTGAAAAAGCTCATCGAAAACAGGTCTCGGTTTTCGATGTGCTCCTTCCCGTGCCTGTTTTTCTTATTACAATGCTGGAGCTAAATAGTTACCTGTATCACATAACAATTATTACAATGTAACCTTCAGGCTAAGGACGTACCATTTTGTAGAAATACTGTAGTGTACATATGTAGTATCTACTACCTATCCAGTTGTATAACTTCCGTAACAACAATGGAACTAATTATTGTTACCTAAGTACCTACTAATATATGTACCTAATTTAAATATAGTGATAGGATTGCCATAATAATTAAAAAAAGTGAATTGGCAATACTGAAATAGATAATTCTGAATATTATGGTTCCAAATGAAATGGTAACAAAGGATTGCAAATTGGATTTTAACGATACATACTTAATTTACCTTATTATGGCAGTTACCATTTAATTATGTACCAAGCAAAGGCGAATGTAGAACAAAACAATTATGGTTATTCCCTGAGCTTCGACCTTAGCTTTTACTCTAAGTTATTTCCTGGTAAAAGTCGTAAATTCATCGTAATTGCTCGCAATTAGTCTAATTAGGTACCTCATTTAGTAAAAGGCATTAAAGTACCTAAAACGTCTGTTGTGCTTAACTGTCTGAATAAAATGTCGAAAACTTATAAATAGAGATTATCCTCCGCGCCTTTTCCCAAACAACTTGTTCCCCAACTTTTAGGTTTCAGTCTAACTACGATACGGCCGAATTTCGATATTTTATGTGAAGTGACTGCCATCTGACCTCCACAACCCAAGTACTAGGCGATATTGAAGTTCTGTAGTTAGACCAGGTTGTCGGTCTTTTTAGGGCTCCAACTACCCGTAACGCATGCCACAGAAGTTCGTATGGCAACTGGGAGCGATGGCTTAACATGCTCTCCAAAGCACGGAGGGGTCTCATTGTGTTAACAATGGTCACCATCCTAAGACTGACTTGGTTATTATTACTTACCCTTTCAATGTGCTAAATATATCTTTGTTGCTAACCTACTCGGTTACCACTTAGCCACGAGTCCCTATAAATAATGGTTATTGAGACATGATTATGATTTTGAATGGTATTTATAATTATATTCTATTCTACAATATTCTTTTGTATACTATACACAGTAAACTGCCATGCCGTGAGAATTTTCTCTCGTATACCAAAGAATCGTACATGCGTAATTTAACATTTCGTTTCACTAAGGTCATGCTATACTGAACAAAATGCGGAGTGAAATATCAAAAGTGGTTGTACCTAGCTGTTATTTTTTTGTTGTCACAAGTAAAATAAAAACTATCAAAAACTCTACTAACAGACACTAAAATACTATCTTGTTGAGTAAATAGTTATTTTGTATTTAAGTTAAGTGTGTATTTAGTTAGTTCGAGATTAAAAATTGCCGTGGTAAGTTGGAACGTCCATTGTGTAGAATAAAACCTTTTTCGATTGATTGACCCGTATTTTTATACATTGTACATAATAATATACTAATATCATCTGTATTTTTACATTTAAAAGGTTATGGCCATGTCAGCCTATTTCTTATCTAGGCAAAATATTTAGAATGCGAAAAATTGGACGTGCCAATTAGATGTTTAATCAGCGAGTGAGTTACGGATACCAATATTTAATTAATGGTCTGTTACATATAATTTATATGTATAAAAAATTTGCGGCATAAACGGCTGTATCTTTTGATTGCGTTGGCTTAGAAGTTTGATTTTTTCACAGCTCCAAGGGACAGTAGACCTGAGTATTTGATATAAATTCCAGCTTGATACCTACACGCATTCCTGAGAAAAAGAGTCTTGACAGACAGACAGACGGACGGACGGACAACAAAGTAATCTAATAAGGGTGCCGTTTTTTTTCTTTCGAGGTACGGGACTCTAAAAATTTATATTTATTTTGATACTGACAATACCACGCGCAAACTTGAAAACGACAAACAATCCATACTCCGGATAGGATAGGAAATACTAGGATACATATCACAAAGTGTCCGAGGGTCTGAGGAGTGATTTGTCCAGCTGATTGAATTAGCGAAAGGATGTCGCCTCAATCTCGGGGTCAGAAGGGTCAGGTACGGCGGTACGTCTTTATAGCTTCAGCTGCCGTTAACACGTGTCCCTCATCGACTATTGTTGAATGATTCAGTCGTGTTTAGAACAGCCGGTCCGTTTGAATTAAACGAGGGGACTCGTAGCTATTCACACCTGAAGGATTAAGATTTTACTGTCTTTCATCTAATAGCTAGGTACTTTTACACACCTTTTCTTTTTAACCGACTTCCAAAAAGGAGGTGGGTCTCAGTTCGTCGGAATCTTTTTTTTTATGTTTGTTCACCGATTACTCGAAGACGCCTGAACCAATTTTGAAAATTATTTTTTCCTTCCCAGGAGGTCCTTATTAAATTTTGTCGAAATCAGTGATGCGGTTTCTTAAAAATCAACAAATATCTAAAAATTGTATACATCGATGATGTTTTCGTTTGCTCCGAAACATCGCTGTCTCATCGGAGCAGTGCGTTAAGTTGCCCTACCCATATTATATTTAAACAAAATACATCTACTTTTCACTAAAAAACACATTGAAGTCGGTGATACTTTTTTTTAAAAGATAATTATTAAGTTATACGAGTATATAAGATATGCCCTGCAAACATAGGATATTCAAATACATACTTATCCTACTAATATTATAAACGTGAAAGTTTGTGAGGGTGTATGCATGTGTGTTACTTCTTTCACGCAAAAACTACCGAACCGACTGCGATGAAACTTGGTATGTAGATAGCTGGAGACCTGGTTTAACACATAGGCTACTCTTTTATACCGAACACTATATAAAAAAACACCGGAAAGTTGTTAAGCGTAAGCTAGTATTTAATAGTTTAATATCTATCTAAGTGCTAACTTTGAAATCTTACCGTACTTAGGCGGCAAAACCGTGTGAAGAATAAGGCATAACTAGACTGTTTATGTGATTGTGTTAGACAGACAACTTCCCTTTAAATAAATATCTTCGATCGAATCCTAATGCAAATATTAATCGGTGTAACTCTTAACATAAATAGTTAAAATTAAAGTATATCGAAAAAATAATTGAGGCAGTAAGTTAAGGCTGTTTACACTCATGTTATTAAATGACCTACGTATGAATTATCGAAACTTCCAAAGACGCAATTTTGTTTTTTTTTTAAGAAAATGTTTTATAGGTACGTATATCTAGGATCTGGTGGAATAATCGTATAGTGACGTATGGAAACATTTGCTAAAACTTTTGCTCCTTCTTCTCTTCTTCTTCTTCTTCTTATATATTTAGTTAACTTAGATCATTAGAGACAACCTTATTTATCAATTCCCGGATGGAACGTGCTTCATACAAGCGACTTTTTTTGCATGAACTAGTTAGGTACGTGTTCTTTATACAGTTCAAGTGTTTGCTGATAACGAGCGTTTATTTCGCAATTTATTTCATAAAAGTGTTAAATATTGACTGTACGCACAAACAGGTGAATACCTAAACCAATATCAGTTGAATGGGCTCGATACCTGCCCTTATCAAGCCCAGAGCAGGTAGTACGTGCTGTTATCATATAAGTACCTACCTTATCAAGCACATTTATCGTAAGAATAGACTGATCAATAATTGCACTGGACTTGTATTGATTTAAGAGTTTTTGGGCCACATCCACTTTTTAATGAAATTCGAAATTTAAATAAACCACGTCAAATAAAAAAAAACAAAAACTTTTGGGTTTCGTTTTATTTGTGAATTTGTAATAAGTTCTTAATGAATGTGGTCGGCAGAACTAGAAAACTAGTTAGAAAACATTAAGGTTAATTTAATATCAAAAACCAATACTAATAAGAAGAAAATTTTAAATACGCTATTTATATTGTAAGTAGCAACTCCAATCAGAATCTGATTTGAGTTAATTCTCAATTCCATATCTACCAAGGAGAATCGACTACTCTTCTTAATGTTTATTACGCTGATAGGACAACTAGGAAATAATAAATTTGCTACCCGACGATCTATTTAAAAAAAACAACACAACATATTAACCTAATGGGCCTTCGAAACTGATGAGCACGTATATGCCTTTTGCACGACCACTGAGTAAGATGCAGATAATAACAGCAAATATAATATCTAGGAACAATGGGCTAGAAATTTAGAAAAATATTGAATTATTTACTAACCACTGCTATTAGTTTTCCGCGCACTGTAATGCCGATCATAGGAGCGAACCGTACTTCCACTCCTGGCTCTACCACGAGCTCTGCATCTCTCTCAATCAGCAGATCGTCTCGTAACAAGTATGGACTACTATCCGGTTTCCATATAGTACGACCGCCGGTTAACACACCACCCGGCAATTCCGTCAGTCCTAACGACTTGTTTAGGAGATAAGGGTCTGCCGCTTCGAACGACTCTTGTCCTTTACACCCAGAAAAGCAATAAAAAACCGTTATGATAAACACTGACACTGTCCTCCACTTATACTTCGTATCGCTGAACTGACTATGTCTCTTCTGTACACCCATATCTTTACAGCACTCCATTATTCATTAACTGAACACAAAAATATTCATTTCACTTTTACATAGGCTCCTCACCTGCACCAACCTATTTTACACCTATGTAAACATCACATAAGTAAATTTTTTCCTACAATAATACACGACACATTTTTTTATAATTAGGCATTTAAACTATAAATAATTTCTCACGTGAATTGGGAAATCTGTATCAAAACAATGCATAACGAAACAAAGGTGGGGCTAGTAAAATAAAAGAAGCGAAATGCGCGCTACTGCGCGACCGTTGAGCAAAGCGGTTTGGCCGGTTTTCTTGTAGATTTGATTCCTCCGCTCGGCCCTCCTTCTAGCACATCAACCTTTTTCATTCATTCATTCATTCATTCCATCAAAGCCTCCTCCCCTCCACCTAAAGCCTCACTCTCACTCGTGTACACTCACAAGTTATATAGCTACATCTATTATGTATTAACATTTGTCATAGATTAGTAACAGTGTTGCCAGACAAAATTTAAAACAAGCAGTGGAAAGTTTTGCAAAAAATCAGTAGATTGATTTAAAAATTAGTAGTTTTAAAACTGTTTTATTATAATACTAAATGGCATACCATTTCTTTCCTGTGTGTATTCGCATGTAATAAAATGTCAGATATGCCAACTCTTCTATTTATTTCAAATTGTTAATCGTTTTTATATGTTATCATTATCAATCATCATTTTTGTATATAGGCGAATGTAGGTAGGACTCACACTGACTACTCACTTCAAAACAAACTATATTCTCTCATTAAACAAGAAATTGCTTATCATAAAAGTGTTATATCTCAAGTTTATTTTGAAAATGACAGAATTACTTACTAAAACTTTAATTAAATTAAAAAGCTTTGTTGAATAAATAATTGAAGTCTTAATTTGTGATTATTTTTTCGAAATGTTGGCAGTTTTGCTCACTCTCCACCGCGCATTTTTTTGTCCATGACACTGACAAACGAAAAACACCACAAACCAATAGAGAATTGAATGAAAATGAAGAGTATATAAGTAGTCTATGGAAGTAACCAATGCCCCCTATCGATGTGTTATAGGCACTGACCTCCATTATACCTTGTATACTAGAGGTCAGTGGTTCTATTGCACAGTATACCCATAATACTATAAATTTTATTATAGATTTAACTTTGCAACGTCATCTTACGTGAAATCATGAAGATTTTTTAAATTTTCAGAAATAAATTAGTAAATCAGTAACTTATTCGAAAATCAGGTAGATCTACTGCTGATTAGTGTGAGTGACAAATAGTTGTTGTTTGTGATCTTCGAGCATGTACATCCGTAGTTTTTCAATTTAATAAACTGACTTATCTATATAGTATCACTTTACTCTTTGGACATTGCCTACTCTTTCCGGGCGTCGCCCGCTGCTTGCAAAAATGAACTTGAACGTTCGTAAGCACGATAATTATTCCCCGCACTATGGCACGACCGTGGCTGTCTTATATTGGCGGGGAGAAGTCGTTTTTTTACTTTTTTTTTGCTCTTTCAACTGTTCGTTAACTGTTCTTAACTGTTCGATTAAAATTATTATTTGTTCGATCTTAGTTTTTTTTTTTAAATAAAATAAAATTTCTTAAGTTGGCGGGGAGAAGTCGTTTTCAACCTTTTTTTTTTGCTATTTCAACTGTTCGTTAACTGTTCTTCATTGTTCGAACTTGAGGGTAATTTTTTATTTTTTTTATAAAAAAAACTAAGATCGAGCAAATAAAAATTTTGATCGAAATGTTAAGAACAGTTAACGAACAGTTGAAAGAGCAAAAAAAAAGTGTGAAAAAACGACTTCTCCCCGCCAACTTAAGACAACCCACGGCCGTAGGGCTGTAAGTGTGTAGGGTTATCTCTTCAATACACTTCAATTTAAATTGAGTACTTAACGCTGAATTTCAATTCAAATATATTTTAGTACACAAAAATCTTACATGTGTTTTATTTTTTTATAAAGATTAATAAACTTATTTTTAATAAAAAAAAATTACAAAAAGACAACTCCCGCATTAGGAATTACTCCTGTGTCTCGGGGGACTTTAACAAACATACAAACAACGGACACAAAGAACACCCAGACTCAGGTGGGAATCGAACCCACGACCTGTAGCATAGCAATCAGGGTCACTAACCACTAGGCCAACAAGCCAGTCAATTATTAGATTGTATGGTGGAAAATAAACAAAATTTTACAAAACAGTTTTAATAAATAATTTGAGGGAAACAATGGCAAATGGGGTGAAAAAGATAATTTCCCCAAAATTTCATAAATAGTACTGCCACTCTTTTTTTTGTTATGTTTTTTGGTATATTTCCGCCTTAACTTTAAAACGTCCGTAATACTAATAATATGTCTTCAAAGAAGAAAAGAGGATATAGTTTGCATATACAGTTTCTAGTTATACAAATAGCATACGAATAAAATCCTGAAATCAAAAAATATATATTAATTGGTCTCTTTTTCACACGGGATAATTTACGTTTGTAAAAAGAGATCAGATACGATAAGCACTTCATTTTTTAACGGATTTTTTGCCGTAAATGTCGATAAGCTCTGCCTTGAACCCGTTTTTGAGACGCCATTTTAGGGATTCATAGTTCGGGGTTGTTCATCTGTCATCGTTGCACTAAGTTTATTTTCAGTTTTATTCAGCAGTGAATTATGTGGTTTTTGGTGCTTTTAGTAGTATTGAAAGGACTAATAACGAAAAGGTAAAATACCAAAAGTTAGAGGGTGTTATTCAAATTCCGGTACAAATGACGAAGGATTGTCATTTTTAAGATCAGTTAAGATTTTTTTTCCGTATTTCATGTACAACTTTTGTTGGATTTCTGTTTCATGTTTGTTTGTAAATAAGATTGTTTTAGAATGTGTATGACTGCTATCAACTTAATTATAACAAATAAAGAGGTTATCAGAAACTAATCCTGCTTGGCTTAAACAAAGACACCTACAACTCTAACGTAGTGTTTGTATGCTCTTTGTTTGGCACCACAAAAAAAATATAAAAAATTCTTATCAATGTAGAAGAAACACACTCACGCCAACTACATTTTCGATTAACAATTTGATATTGTTTGGTATCTAAATTATAAATTAGTACTAATAAATTAATAGCAAAAAAAAACATTTTTAAAGACAAGTTTTGTATACTATATAATATATAGTTATATATTATATTGAATCCTGATGATTAAAGAGTTTTTACTATTAATTTTTTTTTATTTATTATCATCCAAACGCATGTGTATGCAAAATTTCAGTATATTCGGTTAAGGATAACTGTAATATTTTATTTTATTACCTGAACAAACATTGTAAGTAAAAAATAGAATGGAACGTGTTTTATTCTTTGTTTTAGGAATATACTATGAGTTGATGAAAAAGATATACGTATGACCGGCGCTTATTCTAGCTTCGTAGGGACGACCTCTAATTGTGAACGAATATGAAACAAATTTCATTTTCATTTTCATGGGCACTTTTGCGCCGGGAGTGATGCGGGACGGGTTACTTTGACTTTTTTTTTTTTTTTTTTTTTTTTTTTTTGATGTCGAGGTGGAAGATCCTCATGGATGTCCTCCGCCCTAATGGGGGGGGGGCGAAGGGGTCTGTCGGACTCTTACCGACTAAAAACCACCCCGGTGTTCCACTGCTTGCCCATGATCGGGGGAGCGAGAATCGCCATTGCATTCTTCCGCAACCCCCGACAGGCATTGACCCGTCTCACCCAAGACGGGTCCCGTCACCCGGTGCGACCGTCACCCATCGGTCACACTCCTCTGAAAGGCGCGCGCGGAACACTGCGCTCTGCCTCTCGGGCCTGTATCTGTTCGGACGACGACTTCCCCAAAAGTTCGTCGCCCGCAGGCCGATTCCTACGGTGGCCGGAGATCATTGAATGCCCTCCGGCGCCCGGTGCGTCTACTGCGGCCAGAGAGAGTTGTGCTTCGCTCTCTCTCCCGTTCAGCCGCCTCCTTTGCGGACATCACCTCCTCGCAGAAGGCGGCGACAGCGTTCCATGCACTCTCGCTCCGGATCATGGACAGAACCACGGCCGGCAGCGAGAGAATTCCAGCAGAACCGACTGCCGCGACGAGATCACGACGCTGGTTAGCCCAGGCTGAGCATTCCACCAGTGTGTGAAGCGCCGTGTCGTCGGGGCAGTCACCACAATGATGGCACCGTGACGTCGGTTCCCGGCCGATCCGACACAGGTACTTGCCGAAGCAACCGTGTCCGGAAAGTACCTGCGTCATCCGGAAAGTAAGGGCTCCATGCCCTCTCTCCAGCCACTCTCGTAGGACGGGTCTTACCGCCGCTACAGCGGCGTGCCCTGCACTGGGTCGCGCAAGTCGCTCCTCCCACTCCGCCACCAAAATCTGGCGGAGCTCACCCCGGTGTGCCTCTATTTCTCGAGGCATTGGAAGGTCGCCCCGATCTAGCGAATCCTTGCGCCACCGATACTGTAACGCAAGGAGCACAGCGTCTAAGTCCCAGGGCGCGGATCCGGCAAATAGGCTGGCCGCCTCAAAGGAGATCGTACGGTACCCCCGTATCACTCTGACAGCCATCGCGCGTTGCGGCCTTCGCAGAATCGCGATATTCTGGGCCGTCAGAGTGCCCGCCCACACTGGCGCCCCGTAGAGCGCCATAGACCGTACGATCCCCGTATACAGCTTTCGGCAGGATGTGTTTGGTCCCCCTAAGTTGGGCAAGAGCCGCGAGAGAGCCCCGGCGGTGCCCAACAGTCTGGGGGCTAGCTGCCGAAAGTGTGGCCCAAAATCCCATCGGCTATCGAGGACGAGTCCCAGGTACTTCATCGAACGCTCGATGCCGATGCGGACACCTCCCACCATGATATGGGACCCCGAAGGTGGCGTCTTCCGAGGCCCGTGAAAACAAACGGCCTCGGATTTGTGCAACGCAACCTCGAGACCCAGCCGCCGGATCCTACCAACAACTTGCGCAACCCCAGCCGTCACCAGAATTGCTGCTTGCCGGTGCGACTTCCCACGCGCTGTCACAAGCGTGTCGTCGGCATAACAAATGACGCCGACACCATGGAGAAGCGCACCGCGCAGAACCCAGTCGTAACCGATGTTCCACAGGAGCGGGCCCAGGACCGATCCCTGTGGAACACCGCACGACGTCTCTCGCCGACCCCAGCCATCGTGACCCGGGTATATGACGGCCCTGTCCTCCAAATATGCCCCGACAATACGACGGAGGTAGAACGGCACTCCATGATACCGGAGTGCCTCTCTTATACAACTCCAGGGCAAGGTATTGAAGGCGTTGGCAATGTCGAGGGACACTGCCAAGACGACCTCACCCCGGGCTACAGCATCCTCCGCCAGAGCCCTAACACGCATGATGGCATCCACCGTAGAGCGCCCCCGGCGAAAACCAAACTGGTTGTCCGCCAAATCTGGACCTACCCCAGTTATGTGCCGGACTAGACGGTCTGCAATTATTCTTTCGAAGAGTTTGCAGACCTCGTCCAGCAACACAATAGGGCGGTATGCGGATGGTGAATCTGCGGGGCGCCCTTCCTTCCTTAACAGGACCAGTTTTCCAGTCTTCCACCGGCTTGGAAACTGGCCCCGTTCCAAACATGCGCTGTAGAGCCCCACAAGTCGGGGCCAAAGGAACTTCGAGGCCTGAACCCATGCACGGCCGGGAATGCCGTCGGGCCCCGGGGCGGTATTTTTGGCCTGAAGTCGATGCACCGCCACTCGAAGTTCCACCCGGGTCACTTCAGGCACGTCGTCGTCGCCCTGGTCGTTGTCAGGATACGAAGCCGGAACCATAGGCGGGGGTATGTGCTGCGCCCTCAAGGGGGGGTTACTTTGACTATCTTAATTTAATTTAAGTTTAATGTATTTTTTTTAATGTACCTACTATTGTTTCAAAATAATAAATTGTATGTATATTAAATAAATAAATAAATTAATTAATTTTTTATTTATTTTAAACCATTTAATGCAATATTAATATATTTGTGATTGTATACATCGTTAGCACACATGATAGGAAGTATGCGGACCGCATTACTATAGCAATACGATCCTTATAGTGCTACAGCGGTTTTGAACGCTCACTATAGGTTCTGCAACGTATCTGTCTGAACCTTCAGGGAAGATAGACAGTATTTAAATGTCCCTAATACTCTCCCTAATACACTCTTTCTAGATAAAACAGTGATAGAAAATCATGTTGTTGTTGAATGAGAACAATAATTCCAATTATCTGTTGTTGGCGGAGTTCGTCCATATTTCAGAAACATTTGGCTTCAAGTCACGTGTCCATATGTCCTATCTACTCTTCTTCTTTTATCTATGTTGATATATGGCAAAGTGTAAGTGTGGTATATTTTTGAGTTTGTGAGATTTGATGCGATGTGAAAATATGCCAAAAACTATTTATAGTCGCCAGAAAAAAAGTGGTAGAGAAAGTATTTGAGTATTTGTCGAAGAGAAAGTCTCAGGGATTAAACTCTATTTCCCTCAATGACATTGCCTATAAAAACATCTTAGATTTCCCTAAATAATATTATCGATTTAGTTATCAAGATGAGTGGTAGGTACGAGGACATACTTGACAATAATTACAATATGCACAATGAAAGTTGCCTATTGGCCTCCATATCATTGTGACTTAAAGCCAATTGAAATGATATGGCTTGAACTTTTCCTTTTAGTATACCAGTAAAAGGAAAAGTTGATCAAGGAATGTTAGTTTCGATATTATGATATATTACCTTCCTAAGTACTTATAGTTATGTACTTACATTTCTGAATTGTCTGACGTTTCGACCAGGTTGCACTGGCCGTAGTCACAGGCTGACTGTATCAGTGTATGTCATACCTATTTCGTGATCGCGTTAATTCACATAATTATAATTATTTAGGAAGGGTAAATACCATTTATGCAGCATACCACATGCCTGCAGCAACCGCTTCAGCCTGGTTGCCCCTACGGCCTCATCAGCCTGTCAAGTCATAGCACACTATACACCTACGTACGGTACTCGTGAGCAGAACACGTTTCCTTTTTTAATCATCTTTGTACAACCCTAGAGTGTCCACAGACGGAGGTCGCGCGTTGTGCAAAGCGTTTTCAACTTTCGAAAAGCTTAAACAAGATATATTTCTGGTTGCAGGTAACGCCAGGTATTATTGTTTAAATTTTGTAGGCTACTATAGCGTCGGTATTTGAGTGATGTATCTGATACTTACGAAGTAACAATTATCTTATCTCTGCCTATGGTTGTCATGGTTGAAACGGAAATCGTAAAAATTATTTTCTTAGTAAAGTCAAGACAAGTAATGACAGTGACAATGTCTCTGAAATCGAACTACCTGTGCATATTCACTTGTTGTAATGAAGGACATGAAATGTCATAAAAGATTGAATATTTAAATTCTGATCTTGATGATTTTGATAAAATAGGTATCACATTAGCTTTGATGGTTTTGTTTTCTTTATTTGTGCCTGAATAAAATACTATTTATTATTCATTATATTTATCTATTATATTTATTATATTTTATTACTATTTATTATAAGAAATAAAGCTCAATTAAATAATTACAAAATCAAAAACACCTAAAGCATGGAACCAATTTCGTTGAAATAGAGATAGTTAGACCCCAGAGGCTACTTTTATCGATAATATGAAATAAAAGACTTACACTTATTTAATGAAAATATAGATTTTTACGTTCACCAATTCAGGTGGTTGGGACTATACTTAGTGTTGTAATAACAAAAGGCAGATTACTGAGTCGTTACTCCGTAACAGATAAATCACTTCCTATAAAAATATCGATACCTACCGTTTGAATTTCCTACTCATTCCGGGCTTTAAAATGTGTGTTACTTCTTCAATAAATATTTAAAAAAAAATGCTGTGTAAATTAAGTGCTTACCTATCGCTTATTTTTCATTTCAATGTTTTAGTATTTAACAATCTTACATTAATTTTATTTTTAAATTAAGATTATTAAACTTCTTTAAACTTCTAAAATCTTGGGTGGGATGGAAAATATTCCAAATCTTACTGAAAGTTTGATTAATAAGTAATTTGAAGGAAAGGACAATTAATAGGGTTAAGACAACTTTTTTTTCTCTTACATTATCCACATTCACTGACCTCTATTATACAAGTATAAAAGAGGTCAGTGTCTACATTAATATACTGCATGTAAAAAACCATGTCAATTTTCAATGTGAAGTTTACAGTATTTAAAAATATATTAATAAGTTCTCGAATTAAGTTTTTTGAACTTTAAAAATAAAAGCGTGTGCGTGCGATGCAGCTGTCAGCAACCCACTGTACGTGACTGCGTAAAAGGTCCGCCGGCGGACAAGCGGCCCGTAGGTATCTAGCGTGCGCAAGTACATCGAGTGACATACCTGCCTGCCGGCCTGCTTGCACTGCCCGCGCACGTCTAGACCAGGTTTTTTTATTTTGTCTGGTCAGGCTGTAACTTGTTGTCCTTGTTGAGGTTTTGTATTATATCGTATTTTTTATTTAATTATTAGTATGTTCGATGTTAAACAAAACTAAATAAACTTTTAAAAATAATCATCATTTTACTTAATTTAGTTTGTTTGTTATATGTTTTAGTCAATATTATTTTTTTCAGTTGCAACACTAAAGGCAAGCCGACTAAAAGACTTCATTCATTCATTGGTAACTGCGTTGGAAAATACTAACGCTCGTTCATTCACTCTTAAATTTCGTCGACTCTTTTATGTCTTCATATTTTATAGTTGAAATAGTTAAAACAGTTAATAGTTATAAGTAATTTTAGGTCCATTTTAATTCCCTATCATTTTTATATCAACGTTACACGTAAGTTTTTATAAATTCTTTGGTAGTTTAAGATTTTTACTAATTGTTGGCGTGGCGTGGCAATGCCTGTGTAGTGTCGACATTTTGTTTTCTACATTGTATTTATATATTTATTTTTGTGTAAAGTACGTTTTTTTGGCGATTACATTCATCATCTATAGGTTTATCTTTATGATATAAACTGATTTGTACAGTAATTTAGCCATCCTCATTTTATTTTTAGATTTCAACACAATCATGAGTTCTGGTGGCACTCGCGTTTATGTCGGCGGGCTTGTTGAAGGCATCAAGAAGGAAGACCTCGAAAGAGAGTTCGACAAATATGGGAAATTAAACTCAGTTTGGGTGGCTCTTAACCCTCCCGGTTTTGCATTCATAGAATTTGAAAACTTGCAAGAGGCAGAGGATGCGTGTAGCGCTATGAACGGCTTCGAGATGTTAGGCGCGACCTTAAAAGTAGAGATATCCAGGAAGCGTGACGGACCACGCCGTGGAGGTGGCTTTAGAGGTGGTCGTGGAGGAAACTTCAGGGGTCGTGGTTTCGGCGGTCCGCCCAGTAGCGGCGGCGGCAGATCATTCAACTCATACGGTGGTGGCGGCGGCCGTCCCTACAATCGCAACAATCAACGCGATGAGTACGGTTCTGGCGGTGGTAACTTCAGATCTAGGTCACCCTTGTCTCGATATTAATTTAGTATTTAGTTTATCATTAGGTGTTAGTGTTATCGTAATCTGAAGCCTTCCAAGTGTTAAATTCAATGTCTGGTAAATACTGGGGGTTTAATACTAGGAAGAGGTTCCATTGATGTCTCAAGGAATTAGAGGTAATACAAATTCATTTTTACTTATAATAAACTTGAAGCATTCATATAGCATCTATTAGCATTTAAATGTGTGAAACTTGTTCTGTGTTTTATGATTTTTGTAAAGGTAAATGTCTATATTCTGATAGTTCAAATATATTTCAAATGTAATTTAAATTAAAACTTAAAAGGTAAATGCAAACATGATAATATCAATTAGTGAATAGATTATAAATAACCAATGTATCTTGCAATTGTTTAAAACTAATAAAATATGAAAATATGTGGTTTTAATTAAGGTTTTTGTTTCAGTTTCTTGGAATTCTGATATCTGGTCAAAAGTAATTTGTGAGAAGTAAATGCAAGAACAATCCTTCAGTGATTACTTAACATTCTGCCTAAGCACCCTAATTGCTAAGTTTCTTTAAAAAAAATACATGATTATATAATTCAATCAGATTTTTATTGTGTCTATATAAATTTACATCACAACATTATTTTTATTGCTAATATGTAAATCATTATGAAGGGCTGCTGAGACACGCCATGAGTAATTCCATCTTATTCAAAAAGTTTTTGCCTTCCATCTTCTCAAGTTTGATCTCTTTGAAAGCTCCTCCGAGATGTTCCCACTTCTTGTCTTGAACAAGTTCACTAGCAAAGAAGTCTTTTCTTGGTGATTGAGCTATAAACACTTGTATACCAACTGATGGCTCGCATCTTATGGCAATCATCCTATCACCTGAAATCAAAATGAACTTTAAAATAACCAGTTAATGGGTTTTATGAAAGAAGATTGCCTTCAATCAAATGGAGATGAAACAATCTATGTAATAAGAATATTGCAATATAGATTTATTCTTTGCAAATAAATAATGAAGAGATGAGAATTGGCCGCTAGACTTGTGTGATAGCTGACTTTACATTTTGTGGCTGGATACACTTCTACAAATACTGATGTTAATCTCTGCCACCAAAAAGTGAATACAGTACTGATAAAAAATGTACTTGTTATCAGGTAGTCTGGCAAGCGGCCATTTTATGTTGTAACATGTATAGCACAGGCAGATATTGGTTACAATGCTCCAGTTTTTATGTGACTAGATGATTTTATTTTGTCATCTATTTTGCGAATACATAAAAGGCAAAAATGGTGTCTAATATGATTATACAAGAGCTGGACTGGGTTTATTTAACTGAACAGTCTACAGCAGACCTTATTTAAACCTACCATTAGGAGATGCAAGAAGACAGGAGGAGGCGTTTCCAAGTGGTTCAACCGGGCCTGATCCGAGATGTGAACTACTAGCTAGCAGTTGCCAGCCCATGCATCGGCCCACTGCCTGCACTGCTGTCATTTGATGTTGGTAAATCTGGAGAGAAAATCATTTGATAAGTATAAATTTTTTTTATAAGTGTTCCCTATCAGTGAATTATTACGTACAAGTTGTGAATCAGGGATATTATGGATATGAAATTTTGAATCTGGACATGGATATATAAATTATATTATACCGGTTTCAGAGATGGTTAAGGATATTTGATGTTTAAGGAATTTTAATAGGAAAATACAAATTGATGATGGATTGAGTTTATTTCTAGGTTATCTTTTGTACTAATACAGAAAACATAACCTTATAAGCGATTATTATAGCTACTCATTTTTAAGTGTTAAGTAGGTACTTAAACATGCAAAAACAACATTATAGAACCATTCCAGCCACATGGGAATACTAAAACCTTGGTATAACATGTCTCATTTAGACTCCGCCCCTATCCGAAATTATTCAAAACCTATAAATGATTCGGTTATTTACGGTTTTGGATAGATTTTTATTTCGGATATCCGATAGTTCCGGTGGTTACGGAGCTTCATAACATCCCTATTATGAATGGGTCTCAGTAGGTGAGCCCAAATCTAGATCTGACAAGAACTATTTGAACCGTTTGCAACCATTTTTATATATAAATAATGTTTTGCTTATATAACTGATGGGATAGAGATTGAAAACGAATGATAGGTCTGTAGGTACATATAAAAGCATAGAATATACAGAATTTGGTATATATGTTTAAAGCTCTCAATTTTTCTTTTCACTGACATGGTTTGCTAACAGGAATATGTAACCTTGCGGTCTCAAAATTTCTTTATACCAGGCTCCAAACAACAATTGGAAACAAGCAAATTGATGTGCTAAGAGAGATTAAAGTACTATTATGCAGTCACATAATTTTAGCCATCTTGAGTTATATTTTATGACAATGAGGTATCTCCGACTGGCATGGAAATGTACTTATTGTCTAGTAGTGCGTTATTAGGAATAGGGCCTTCTGCATTTGTAGTTTAGGAAATACTTATCCATAAGCCATTGTTTTATTTTAACGCAAGATTGTGTAGGACTATCAGAGTATTCCAATGTGACACAATGAGAGAAATCAGGGGATTGGAACTAGTTTAACAGGTTGTAAATGGGTCATTTACAACTTGTTTTGTCAAGTTACAAACTATCTACCTAGTACAAATTAGTCTCAGTAGGTGAGGATCTAAGAAATTTGCAACAAAATAATAATGTAAGCGACAACCAGGGCTTTATTTTGTTATATGGATGGATGTACTTTTCTAGTGTGGCAAGGTCTTTAAAGTAGATGCTCAATTAGCCTATTGGTGCCTCAGGAATATTAAAAGCTATTTCTATGTTCAGTACCTACATGAGCGTTAACATAGTTCGATGTATGTATCTACAATATCTTATAAATAATATTATAAATGCAAAACGTGTTTTTGAATTAAGTTTGGCACACAGATAGTATATGTCATGGAAAAAGAAACCGAGAAAGATAAACGTAGGTAGCCCACGCGACGAACCGTACGTATACGTATTTCTACGTAAACTATCTAATTATTTAGTTACAGCAGTTCTAACTAATCCTGTATTTCATAGAAAAAATATTCAACAATAGCTGTTAAAATTTTAAAGTTGGTTCGAATAGACTAGAAATACATACAATCTTGAATAATAATAAATGACTGTTGAAAAAATTAGAGTACGTTGACCTTTAGTAAGGTCAACTAGCTTATATTATTTTCAAGGTTGAACGTGACATGATGGTGTACAATCAGCAACAGAAAGCCGATGTACATGCAAACAAAAAAGTTTAGCACTTGAGAGATAAAATCGTTATTTCGTTCATGTGCACGATGAAATACTGGCACCTGGGCCAGGTAGTCAGGAAATCTTAGAGTTAGTGTTGCCAACTTTTTGTTATAAAAAAAGAGTTTATTGAAGTCGGAGAGTTTAAATTAGTAGTAGAAAGTTTAGAATAATAAGATGATGCTGTTTAATTTTCTAAAATATTGTTTCAAAACAGTATTTAAAAAAATAAACAGTAGGTATCTCATTGTTTGAAACTTTAGAAACATATTTTTGTGAAGACCGAAGTGGCGGGAACAGAAAGTAAATAAATGTTCACTAATAAATGTCTCGACTTTTGGCCAGTATTCAGCCAGTATTGGCCAGCAAGAAAATTTGTTCTCTGATATTTTTTTTAATAAATAGCTAGGTATCTTGCTTTTATATTAATTCTGAATATAAGTTATCCATATTAATATTGAATTTACTTTTTAGAAAGATTTTTTGACTCCACTGACGGTGACGATGAAAACAGTATTTTGAATAAGTACCTAACCAGTATTAGAGTGAAATAAAGTATAATACTGTTTTTAACAGTATGGTTAGCAACCCTAGTTAGAGCCCACCCCAAAATAAATTTACAAAGAACATTAACATCATCCGCACCGTGATGAATTATTAATTTTAATAGAACTTATTGCAGTAGAAGCCGTATTATTAGTCTATTCCCGCAGCGCGTGTCGTCACCTGGGCTACTCTTTATCTCTAACCACTTAAGTTTTGAATTTTTCGTTTTATTTCATTCATAGTATAATTAGAACTACAACTTGTCAACATATACACTGGACGCTTTATATGTTTTAGTCGTTTTCACATAATTTCTATAGAAAAAAATGTATACCACTAACACACAACAAAAAAGTAATTAAGAAAATCGCTTTGTTTTGGCCATCGTTATATATATAATTCATCTGTGCGTGTGTATGTCACTGAACTCCTCCTAAACAGCTGGACCGATTTTAATGAAATTTTTTGTGTGTCTTCAGGTGGATTCGAAAAAATGGTTTAGATTTACAATTGGACGCGGTAGGGTTCCAGGAATAATATTTTTTACGTTCCGGCAGGTCAACGTCTGTCGGGTCCGCTAGTTTATATATAGGGTGACTGGTCGGCCTAGTCAGCGATGCTTTAGCCTATACTATTATTTTGGTTCGATCAACTGAAACTCTAGCCTCTTAATCCAGTCACGAATTATTTTTAACAGTAGATTTTGTAACTGAATGAAGGTAGATGTGCACCTTGAATGATTTCTATGTTTAATAGGTTCAAACCTTCAACGGTATCACTGAGTGATTTTTATTTTTTAATACGTTAGCTTTTGGAGCATTTCAATAAAATGAAATTCAGGTGGCATCAGCTTGCACTCTGTTTACCTTTCATGTAACACTAACAATATTGTACCTGAAGATCTGACTTTTAAAAAGAGTGGCCATGAGTTTTTTTGCCAGTATTCTTCTCATAAGGCTCTACGCATTTTGGAAACTGGAAGTTATAGATCGACACAAGCAGGCAGTAGATTTTGGTGTTTTCACCTAATTTACATCAACAATCCAGGACAGCGTTTGTTTGCGCCGATCTATGATTTTAACTCTTGCTTCAATTTAACGTTCATAAATGTCACTTAGTGTCTTAATTTAATAAATGATTTTGAATATAGAAGACTAGCTGTTGCTCGCGATTTCGTTCGCGTGGAAATTTAAATTTATCCCAACGGAACCCTACATTATGCCGAGATAAAAAGTAGTCTGTCCTTTCCCAGAATATAATCTTTGCCAAATTTCATAGCGATCAGTTTAGCTGTTTAGTCTTAAAAAAGTAAAAAATACTTTTACATATAGTTACTTTCGCATTTATAATATTAGTATGGATAATAATAGTAAATAAAAAAGTACTACCAGGCTATTGTATTTTAATGTATACTTATGAGAAATAGTAAGTAAATAATATAAATTGATGTTGGTGATGATTACTAATTATATGCTTCTAGCCATTATGTGACAATATAAAGATAAACAATTAGTTACAGTTTGCTAGAATGTCATTATCCTTCAAAATTAGATGATGACTTCCATTGTGGCCCTGTCTTCAAATTAAATTATTGCACTTAGATTTGTATTTGTGCTTTATATTTTTAAAAAAGTTATGAAATTAATCATGAATAAAAATAATAATCATCCTACTAATATTATAAACGTGAAAGTTTGTGAGGATGTACGGATGTTTGTTACTCCTTCACGCCAAAACTACAGAAGCCGATTGCGATGAAACTTGATATGTAGATAGCTGGAGACGTGGATTAACATATAGGCTACTTTTATCCCGATATTCCTACGGGATCGGGACTTACGCGGGTGAAACCGCGGAGCGCTGCTAGTTAATCATAAAGTTGTTTGGTTTTAAAGCCTTGTCCATGATAACTTGTTGATTTGTCTCCACACCACATGTGTATTGTGGAGACAAATCAACAAGCTCTCTATCTATTTGGATACATATGTATATCCAATCAACAAAATTATATTTGCAGCGAAACAATGATGACATTATATAAATGATGCAGTATAATGGTTGATAAGGTAAACATATACCAGATTGTTATCCTCAATATTGTCATGGGGTAATAAATTTTTTGTCTATGTTAATTACTTGTTAGAAATGTTTTTTTTGTGTGTAATGGTATAGGCGAATGTCTTCCGACTTACCTGATGGAAAGTGAAGATGGAGACGAAGATGGTACACGCCTATTAAGAGAAACCTATTCACTCTACACTTGAACATTCTGAGATTATAATCGTCTGGAAAAATAGACGCAGGCAGTTTATTCCAAACCTTGGCCACTCAAACCAGAAAGGAGCTGTCAAAACGTTTCATTTGACTTTTTGGTGTTTCGACAATGAACGGATGGAACCTCTGTCTGATGAAGGAATGGTGAGGGTCCAATTAGTTCGGAGAGAGCCTTCGCACACTCACCAAAGTGAATCCTATAGAAAACCGAAAAAGCAGGTGCTCCAAATGTAAAGCATTTCTTTGAATTTTTATATGCAAATATTTTTAGTTTTTAACACGGACACCTATATCTAAACTCAAAAAAGCATTTTTTTTTTCAGAAAAGGCGAAAAACTAACTGCACTGCAGGAGTTTTGGAGTTTTATATGCACCTAGGAGAAAAATATTGTAGAAATCTTGTGTTCTAATCATGTTTTGGGGCTGAAAATTGGATTTTTGTAGTTATTTCCCTACTGCTTAACAATGTATGTATATTTGTTTCATTATTTTGAGTAGAGAGTAGAGGTGATATTTTTAAATCTGATTTATTGGTCAGTAGGTATGAGAAAAGGAATTCGATGGTGTTTGGTTGGAATTGAAGTTTTTGAGTTGGCTCCCTTTAGATCTAGGTGTGCGTAAATTATTGTTCTGAATGTGTCCATGTTTATTTGTAAAGTCCTCATGAGTATTCATAACAAATAATCATAACTTTAAAATTTAAACACCCCCGACTCGAAAATCCTTTCAACGATTAAAAATGAGCTGATGATCTTCGAACGGCTGAACAGATTTTCTTGAATTATATCTAAGAACACTCTCGATCAAGTCACCTTTTAAACAAAATAAAAAATACTTAAATCCGTCCATTCGTTTGTAAGCTACGATGCCACAGATACACAGGCACGTCAAACTTATAACACTCCTCTTGTTCTTTTTTAAAAGCAATAAAAATTTAACAGTGTAATAAAATTAAAAAAGATGAAACATTACCTGGCAGTATATTAAATCTCTGAGTTCTTGAAGTTCGTAAGACAAATGTCTAACTTTCCCATCGCGACAGATACACTTGAGAGTCTTCTCACCAACATGTACAACCAATGATGTTCTGCACACAGCATCATACCTGTGCAACATATTTATTTAAATTATATAGTCAACAGTTTGACTACATTGTCGTCTCCCTAAGACTACTCCAGTATAGGCACTGAATTTCACATGAATTTTCATATAAAGTAATTTAACTTATTAATTAATGAACCAAGACTATTGACTAGTAATGACTTATTCGACAGAGCCATGGGTAGGGTCCAAAGGCCAAATGCCTTGTCGGAATAACTTACCCGTAAGCCATAATGTTTATTTTAACACAAGATTGTGTGGGGCTGTTCAGTGCATTCCAATGTGACACAATCAGAGGATCTTTGACCTGAAAATAAATAAATTAATTGAAATAAAAGAAAACTTAAATCGTAATAGGGACGTTTTCGTTTTACCGATTTTAAAAGACGAAGAGATACGCGATAGGACTATTTTATTTATGTACATTTTACATGATATCTTAGCTAATTATTTAATGTATTTTTACACAACTGGGTTGAGGTATCATCTTATTGCTCTTTTTCCAAATTTATTTGGGGTAGGCGCAGTGTTATCTTCTTCCATTCTCCTCTATCATTCGTCAGTCCACTGCTTACTCCCTTTCTGGCCATATCATCTTTCACGCAGTCCATCCATCTTCTCTTTGGTCGTCTTCTACTCTTGTATCCGTCAATTTCTATACATAAAACTCCAAGGAGTGAAATGTTTTCAGGGTTCATGTATGTATGTCAGTTTCCTTGTTCCTGAACAGATTTGGATGTATTATTATTATAATTTTTTAAATGCCTAATGCTACCTCGACCATTTCTGGTCTTTTGTAGCACACTCCTGATTTAAAGTTCATTGCTCAGACTTATGGCCTCGAGAAACCTCCAGACCCTATCAGCAGCGATTGTTTGTATTTCCTGCGGTTGCATGATGTGCAACCCTAGGTTAATACTTCGGTGTCGCATTAGTGGGCCACAAAAGCATATAATATGCATTGCAGTTTCTTCTGCTCGACACCTGCATATTGTGTTCTTGCCCAACTTTAGGTTGAACATTTATTTGTTCAGTTTGCAGTGTCCGGTGAGCATTTTTGTTTCTGTACAGGTTTTGTATCTTTTGAGCTGGGGTATCGATAGAATCCTTATACATATACTCCCGAGTGACAATACATACATTTATTCATACATACAGTCACGCCTGTATCTGTGTATGTAGGCAAAGGCGTATTAAGCCCTCACATTTATCCAACAGTAATTTGGACCCATACACATACATAGTGCACTTTGGGAATAATAAGTGGGAAAATTGGGAGGAGAGCATTCAAGGGGAAAGTTTAATTTATACAAAATACGGTATAAGAGCACACTGAAATTAAATTGGTAAATCATGGTGTAAATTGTCTGAGACAGTACAAAGCCTTCCTGAGGACCAGAGGCCTAATACTCGGGCATAAAACAGCACACGCAGTTTTGCTGTTACAACGTTCCTCCCTACCTCTTTCGCAATAGTATCGAGTACATATTCGCTTCGTCGTCGCATAAAGAAGTGTTGAGCTTGCTGGATGATCTGTTCCAAGAGTGACTGCTCCTTACTCATGTCGAGAAGCTCATAACGGTCAGCAGCCATCGGTCCTGCAAATAATGTAATTCCTTTAACTACAATTGTTAAAAACTATTTTTGCGACGTCAGAGGAGTGCCGCGACGACCAAGGTGCGCGCGACGACAGAGTAGAGCCGCGACGACCAACGTGCGCCGTGACGCCATAGGAGCGCATCTACGACAAATTTGCGCCGCGACGACAGAGGACGCCGCTACGACCAAGTAGCGCCTCGACGACAGAGAAGCGCGGCGACGACCAACGTGCGCCGTGACGCCATAGGAGCGTCGCGATGACAAATTTGCGCCGCGACGACAGAGGACGCCGCGACGACCAACGTGCGCCGTGACGCCATGGAAGCGTCACGACGTCAAATTTGCGCCGCGACGACAGAGGAACGCCGCTACGACCAAGGTGCGCCGCGACGACAGACGAACGACGTTACGACCAAGGTGCGCCGCGACGACAGATTAGCGCCGCGACGACCAACGTGCGCCGTGATGCTATAGGTGCGCCGCGACGCCATAGGAACGCCGCGACGACAATGGAACGCCGCGACAAACAAGGTGCGCCGGGACGACAGAGGAACGCGGCCAAGTTAGGCCAAGTCGTCGCGACGTCCCTCTTGATCAGGCTTCGGAACAGCTTAGACTAAAAAACAATCTTTAAAAAAGGATTAATCGACGGTCGATTTAACATAAACTTATCCTGTCGGTTTAAACTTATCATAAAAGATATAAATAAAAGACACATACGAGAGGCTTACTATGAAACAAGTAAGAATGGTTTAGTTTTCTAAACACTTAACGTATTTTTTTTTGCGAGAAACATATCGCTGCTAAGGGTTCAAATTCAAATTTATTTATTTATATAGGAACACTACTGTTTTGAATTTATAGGGGCGCCAATTAGAGGTCTCGCACCACATAAAAATGTAGGTAGGGCCGCCATTGGTGTAATAAAAATATTTGTAATGCATTGCTTCTTATGTTACAAAATGATTTTTTAAGTACAGATCAAAACTTGGCATTTATGTATGGCAAGAGCGATTTCCTCATATATTATAAATGTTTCAAGATTTACCTGCTAAACAACGACGTTTAGATGGTCCAAGCGGTCCAGTGGCTGGGTGCGGGAATGGGTGATGTGTGTTAGAGTGATGTACCGCTCGCAGTAATTGATGAAGCGAGTGTTCTAACACGTGGTCATGGTCCGACTTCCCAGTTGGTCCCTCCGGCTGTGGTAACAAATTGAACATCATCCTTAAGGGCACAGTCAACTATGCAGAACATCCCAACAACATAGATAGTGAGATAAATTTTATATGAATTTCCACGCGAACGAAGTCGCGGGCAACAGCGTGTTGTTGCCTGCATTAGCAAGATAGCATATACTTCGACACATGTTTCGACGCGCACACTCTATTCACACATGAGGAGTGCACACAAAGTGCGTTAACGTCAACTTTGATTTGTATCTGGGATTATCCGAAAGACTATCTTAGATTAATAGGAGAATGCAATTTTTTATTTCCATTCAAATTGTAGTTAACGTTAACGCAAGTAAATGCGTTAAATTATACTACTATAGTAACTAGACTAAAAGGAATATACCTTGACTCCTTCTGGATTAGCATTGTTGATATTTTGTCCATTATTGTGACATAGTCCAATCAACAGTTGAATGCCTGGTAGAACCTGAAAACAAATAACTATAGTAGCAAAAATAAAAAAGAATCATAATTATCAACTTGAGCGATTCGACTATTAACAAATTAGAGTAAACTCTTTAATGCCGCGTTCCAATAACAGGAAACGATTCGTTTTGCTTACGAACGGTAAAACTTCGTTGAATTTTCAATGAAAATTTTACCGTCCGTAGGCAAAACGAATTGTTTTTTGTTTATTGGAACGCGGCATAAGTCGAGTTGGTGGTTGAGTGGTTAACTCTAATAATTTAATCAAATAAATAACATTTATATTAACAGGTGAGGAGAATTCTTTATTAGCATTTTAAGCAAACGCGCACAGACAGAAACGTGAAATTTGGAATACTTAAAAAGTTTATATATGTTTTTTAATTATTATAGGGGGCAAACGAGCAGACGGGTCACCTGATGGTAAGTGACTACTGTCGTCCATGGACACCTGCAACTCAAGAGTCACAAGTACGTTGCCGGCCTTTGAGATAAGAGTACCTACGCTCTTTTATGTAGAAGTGCAGAAAGCTATAATTTTTAAACAATCACTACATATTATAAAACAAAGTCCCCCGCCGCGTCTGTCTGTCTATCTGTTCGCGATAAACTGAAAAATTACTGAACGGATTTTCATGTGGTTTTCACTAATAGACAGAGTGATTCATGAGGAAGGTTTAGGTGTATAATTTGTACCCGTGCGAAGCTGGGACGGGTTGCTAGTATATAAATAAATAAATATATGCCATGAAGTAAAAAAATTATAACGGCTATATAGGGGTCCAGTATATATTTTGACTTGTCATAGTACAAGTCTAGACAGTGACAATTCAAGTTATATCGAGGTCGAACGACGGTCGAATTACGACCCCGCCAGGCGATCTTTATTAACACTTAGTATCCAGATTTGCGCCTCTACAGACAGACAATAGTAGTAGGTTCCTTCTTTGTGTTGGGGGGACATTACATCTCACTCCTCTGTATTGGTCACCGAGGGGCAAGGGACCGGGTCGGGCAGGGGGGGACAAGGGGCACCTATGCCGTGGGTGTTCGGTAGTTTTGTTTGCGGATTTTCTCTCGTTAATGTCGATTTTGTTAGGTCAAACAACCATCCTAATTTTAGATGTGTAACTCGGAACTTAATCCCGATAATATTTAAAAGGTACAACTCACTTGTCATTAATTAATTATATAAAGAAAGTCAATTTTAATCTATTTCTAATTGTTGTATCGAAATTTTCAAAGTAAAAACTTCTTTAGGCACGATGTGCACTTTTGCTTTGGATAAAAACACTGCACTGAACTCGCATGACCGTCACACTAATAATACATATATAGGTCCACTAGAGGGCGCTAATCTAAACATTGAATTTTGTCAGCTCTTTATTAATAAATCTTTAAAAATATAATTAGTTTAATAAAGTATTTATTGTGTGCGCAATTTATCTGGTAAAATAAACAAAAAACATAATTGTAATTAAGGTGAACATTTATACGTTTTATGTTTTCACTTCTGTCGACAGTCCCACGACTGCCTACTTTTTTTTATATATAAGTATATGTAAGTAGTTTCGATGACAATAGTTTAATTTAGCATTTTGGAGCTGATTTGATGATGGAGCCAGGAGGTGGATAATGGAATTCTACAGTGGTTACTAGGAACTCCTTCGAGTTTGGGCTCACTTGACTCGTCTTGACGAGCCTAACAGATCGGGTATGGTAACAATTGTCTGATGATGAAGCCAGGAGGGGTGCGAGTGGAACGTGGAACTCTTAAAAACTTTTTAATTCGGTTCTTTTGTTCTTTTTAATTAAAGCGTGTTTTTAGTAAACTATGATTTTATTTTAGGTTAAAGGTTATCCTATATACTTAGTGTACCATCATAATCGTACTCACGGTAGCCATGATCTGGTTGCCCACGACCATGTGCGGGATGGAGGCGTCGAGCTGCACGGCCTCGGCGGCGAGGCGCGCGAACAGCTCCTTGCAGAACAGCACGTTCTGCGCCGCCTCGAGCTTCTGCTGCCAGTGCAGCTCCGCGCCGTCGCCCGGCAGCGCGCCGGGGCAGCTCAGCGCCGCCGAGCTCAGCGTCGCCGTCACCACGTCCTCTTGCTCTGCGGGCACACTCTCCCTCTGACTCCACTAACTAACGACTCATCGACGAGTTTACGACTTTTAATCTACCAAATACATAATGGTGAGATTGTTTAGACAATAGGTAATACGTAAAAAACTTATGAATTTAGTTGTAAATTTTCAAATATTTTATTCCTCCTGTGTACTTTTACTTAAATATTACCATGGACAATGGTTTTTATAAAGACAGAAATATAAATCAACCCAGAATAAACTCTTTCATGATAGGATTGTTTTTGCCATAAATCCCGTTTTTTGTTATAGTAAATTACAAAATGTTTGAACACTAATATAGTTTGTTGTTACTCTATCTATCACCAATCATAAAGATAGTAACTCATTTGAAATTTGGCAAAATTGCAATAATTTGCACTATATTACTGCCCACATGACGTCATGACGAATGAACAACATGGCGGTCTAGCATTTTCATCAATTTACACAGAAATTTTTTAATGTAAAATTGAAATGCATTTTAATGCCACTTTTCGATTGAATAAAATTTTAGTAAAATTTCTGGTTATTTACTGTTGTCTTGAGATCAAATTAAAACATTGCAAAACCGGTGTAATACCTAACTGTAAAAATATCTAAAATAAAATACATCTCCTGCCACATTTTTTATACTCATATATACCATTGTTTATCATAATCATTATAAATTATTAAGTTGTCATAATATTTAAAGTAATCATGACGTATTTTCTTCAGTTAAACTTATAACCTTAAGCTACTTTTATTATACCATAATAAAAATACAATTCTGCCGTCGTAAATGAAAACACAATAACTACAGTTACTCAGTAACTGTCAAAAGTACAGTTACACAGTAACTGTCAAAAGTACAGTTACACAGTAACTGTCAAAAGTACAGTTACACAGTAGCTGTCAAAAGTACAGTTACACAGTAACTGTAAAAAGTAGTTACACAGTAACTGGTCTTACTGTGTTTTCATTTACGACGGCAGAATTATATAGGTATGAAGCAAGCAAGTACCTTTTTGACAGAGCACTGATATAAAAGCAACTCCCTGTAGTTCAGGTGGTACAGTAACACGCAAAGCCGAGGGTACTGGCCCAGCTGCACTCATAGCCTGTGCTATCTGTTCCTCAGGGGCCTTGGTTACCTAGAGAAAAATATTTAAATGCAGCAATAACTATAATATGCCAGGAAATATTCTATAGACATAGTAATACTGTGCTTAGAACTGAATTTAGCACAGTTTTGTAAATGCAATTTTTGAGTACCGATCAAACACCTATGGTATATATAAATTATCAAAGCCATAGAGCCTTAAAAACTGTTAACTAGATGTGATCTAAATGTGAATGTCTAATGTAGGAGATTTACCTCAAAAACCCCAGTTTGACTAAATTTAGACCCAGCAGTCCTGTAGCTCAGATCTCCAACAATAGTATTGGATACTTTCTTTAACCTCCAGTTCTGTCTGAGCCTTAGCAGGTCTATGTGGAAATCTGGCATGTTTCGGGTCATTCTCATGGTCTCACTGGCACGGAGTCGTTCCACTCCAGCTAATAGTACAGCGGCTGCAGCACCAAGGGCTTTCTTCCTACCATATACCTGAACCATAGGTCTGTTTTCTTGCTGTTCTGGTTGTACAGGGTCCAAAACCTGGAATTCATGAAAAATCTTGCTTGTAACTTTACAGGTGGTAACTTTGGATAGATAGATAAACCTACTTCTATGAATTAGGTTGTTACAGATAACTACTATACTATATATCAAGGGTTGACTGCGAAAATCAACTAAGTGCAGTCAAGTTAGTTTGGAGTTATTGCATTTTAAAAGTTTATACCTAATAAAATGCGTAACATAACTTTAATAACAACAAACAATAACTTAACAACAAAAAAAAATCATGGTGTCATCAGGACATTAAAAAGAATAAAGCCTCGTTATTGAAAACAAAATGTCTCGATTATTCGAAAAGTTATAAAATTGTTACTTAATTAATATTTTTTCAATCTTTGTTGTTGCAAATATCAACATACAAGTGTAAATATTTGACCTAAAATTATTTTGCTTCATGGAGCTCTTCTTATATAGATACTTAATAAGATCATGCGATAAAAGTGTGTGCGTTCGCGCAGCGGAATGTTGTTGAATTTAAAGATTTTAATTATGCAGATATTTAGTGTATGACGTCGTGTAATTGTGTATGGTAAAAAAAAATTGTGCATGCAGCCATTGTGGAGAAATTCGCTAAAACCTGATTCCGCTGGGCGAACGTTGTCCTGGTTGAACTTTTTGTTAATCCATGGACTTAGAAGAAAAAAAGTGTCCTAAAATTAGTGTGTATTTGTGTGTAATTGTGTATGTATGAATAAAATTAGTGCATGCATAAACTTCGGAGAAATTCAAGTTTCCGCTACGCGAACGTTTGGCCATTAGCTAGTTTTCATATAAAGCGCTTATATAGAGAGCTGTAGATTTTTACATACATTGTTTTGAATTTGGGTCTTAGATATTACGTCTTAGTTCGTAAATACTTTACGAACTAAGACCTAATAAGCGTATTTTACGTTTATATTTTTATCTTTTAAACCCTAGGATTTTTTCTAAATCTGTTTTTTAAACAAATATAAAGAAATTCAAAATAACGTATGTAAAAATCTACAGCTCTCTATATAAGCGCTTTATATGAAAACTAGCTAATGGCCAAACGTTCGCGTAGCGGAAACTTGAATTTCTCCGAAGTTTATGCATGCACTAATTTTATTCATACATACACAATTACACACAAATACACACTAATTTTAGGACACTTTTTTTCTTCTAAGTCCATGGATTAACAAAAAGTTCCGCCAGGACAGTTTTTAGCGAATTTCTCCACAATGGCTGCATGCACAATTTTTTTTTTACCATACACGACGTCATACACTAAATATCTGCATAATTAAAATCTTTAAATTCAACAACATTCCGCTGTGCGAACGCACACGAAAAGAAAAAGTATATTCAAGTTTTATATTTTGTTCATTATACCTTTTTTTTTTAGTTAACAAAAACTTAAATATTTATCAACTGTCGTTAACTTTAAATTATAGTAAACAAAATATTAAACTTAACTAAACTTTTAGCGCCTGAACTTATTAAGTATCTATATAAGGGTTCCAACAAGTAAAACAATTTTAGGTCAAATATTTAAACTTGTATGTTGATATTTGTAACAATGAAAATTGGAAAAAAAATTGTTTAGTAACAATTGTATAGCTTTTAGAATAATCAAGGCTTGCAACCCGTCCCGGCTTCGCACAAGTAGCAGAGTCATCTTCAACAATCATCAACATATTTCAATCAATTTACACAAAATCTAACAAATTATACGCCTAAACCTTCCTCATGAATCACTCTGATTATTAGTGAAAACTGCATGAAAATCCATTCAGTAGTTTTTCAGTTTATCCCGAACAGACAGACAGATGCGGCAGGGAACTTTGTTTTATAATATATTTACTGATATAGTGAAGTGATAGTGATACTTACCATATATCTTTTCTCTTTGGCAATACTTAGGACATCTGCTAAAACACTCACTTCTGTGAGTGCATTTCTCAGTTTGTTTCTCACAGAGTCCCACGGCCATAAACTACTCTGATAACCAGGCTCCTTTTCATCCTCAGACTTGGAGTCAGAGCTGCACTCACCCTCTTTTTTAATGTTGCAAAAGTCATCATCAGTCTTTGAGAAGTCAATCTTTTGAGCTAGACGAGCCAAATTCTCTGACATAGACAAAGGTCTGAAAATATATTTTAAACTAGCTTAGGACTTAGGACACAAAAATAGGTTAGCTACGATTTATTTATATTAGTTGTTAAAAATTAATCAAAAGAATGCTTACGCTTGATATATCTCCTGGCCATCATATGTTATTTCCTGAATCTGGTTCTCTATCGGAGCTTCTATTGATATGTTTACAGAATTTGCCATTTCTTTGTTTACTCTTATAAACTACTAAACATTATTCAGTCAACACTTTTGAATCATAAACACTGTACGTTTCAGCAAGCAACACAAGTATCAAGGCAAATAGTTTGACTGAAACCTAAATTAAAAATATTGTTACTGAATGAGAATTTACGTTTTAATTGTTTATAAACAATAACTTGAAGAAAATTTATACAACAGGCGAATACCCACCACAAATTGTATTATCATTTCACCATTTGATATTTTAATATCACTGACAAGTGACAATAATTCTTAGTGAGTTGCCATCTCTAAACCTCGGTGACCTCCCTCCCTGTGTCCTTTTCAAATCCTTCAAATATATACACGCATGTATGTAGCTACAGCATACTGAGACTTACGCGGGTGAAACCGTCTTAAATATTTATTAGATAATTCTATAGATCCTAAAAATAGCTAAAAGAAGATTTAAAGATTTTGTTTAAAAAATTGCCGTTTAATACACAAAAAATCGTTTATAAATACTAGTTGATATAAATACAATCAAGAAATAAATATTAGTTGAAATACGTTCTAAAGCATCAGAGCTCAAGCAACACTAAGACATAAATTATCAAAGAGTAAATGTTATGAAAAATAGCAATCGAGAATAGTGAAAATCGAATTCATAATACTCCCTCGGTCTCTGCCAAGCAATATCTTGAAACGTGTCAGCGAGACGGATTTTGAGCACTTTCAACCATTCAACCCTTTATCTTGTAACCAATATTGTTACACACCTAAATGGCGCCTATAATATGACCTATAATGGCTATATTATTAAGGGAATCATCTTAGAATTTTACATTATGTTTATTTCCTAATATTATATTTTTTTATTGTAAAAGATTGTTAAGTCCTGTTTTTGTACATATAAACTCTAAGAACCTAAAATCAAACAAAACAGGTGCGAGTTACAACTAACGTTTTAAACCTAGTGCCAATACGAAAATATTTAAAATGATTCACGATTAAGTGAGCAACGTTTTTAAATCATTTTATTGATCTAAAATACTCCTAAACATTTTATTGCTGAAAGAATCAACGCACTTCTTATTACTGCCCGGAATTTGAGGAAAATCCCTTAAATTGGCTACACGGAGCTTTTTCTTTTTCTTTGACATTTCTCAATAATACTTAATAGGGAAGAGCGTTCTGCATAATATACTATTTGTCGATTCTCACAAATACCATTCATTAATTTTATCGATTCATAGAAAAAAAAAATGTGAACAAAAAAAAACTATACAAGTTGGTTATGGTTTACATTAGTTGGCTTGAATGTAAAAATTAATTAATGAAATGAACTGGGATTTAGATATTGAAAATCCAACATCCGTTATTCGATAATATCTAGCTCCAACTTAATATTGAAATTAAGGAATCATGATACAAACTGACTATTATCACAGAATACATAATAGTACTATTAGTACAGAAGGACCTCTTCGCAATACCATTTAAATAAATAGCGGCTCTTGTTCGGATACAATAATGTGCAATTCAGATCGCACACTGTGACACTGCTAATTACCAACAGGTTATATTAACCTAAAACTTGCCTCTCTTTCTATCGCATAACTCTAATCTGTTCTGATGACGTTAGGGTTATTTTCTGTAAGAAGAATTATTAATCTAAATGTTTAATAACCAGTTATGTGCCTATTACCTTACTTTTGTGAACAAATGAAGTTTTAAATAAACCTAGGCTAGGTAAATACCTACCTACCTAGTAGGTACTACTAAGTAAATACTTAGTAGTACCTACGTAGATGAACCTTATATTAAAGAAAACTATTTTATTTCAGAATCCCTGCATAGATACTTTAATCTCTAAGAAGATAGGTATTTGGCATACGTTAGTGTGTACCTTGGAATAAAACTATCTCTTTTAGGTGTTTAACTAGGTAGATATAAGCGAATCAAATCGCGGAACCCGAATTATTTTTTCAAAATAAAAGTATCCTAAGTTACTCTTTATAACACTAGCTATATTATGCCATTGAAAGTCCCGCGAAAATTGGTCCACCCGTTCCGTAGATTAGCCAGAACAAACAGAGATATCGCCTCTACGGCAGTCCTCTATCGCCTTTATCATGGGGAGTGTTCTGAAGAGCTCTTCCAACTGGTCCCCCCTTCTCCCTTCCTCTACAGGACAACACGTGCTGGCCTCGGAAGTCACCCCTTCAGAGTGGTAGACATAAGGTCTCGCACTCATCGATTCGGGCCTTCCTTCCTGTGCCGAGCAGTTAAAACCTGGAACTCACTACGAGCGCACGTGTTTCCGTCCCACTATGATCCCGGGTCCTTTAAGCGGGGCGTGAAAAAGCATCTCACTAGGCCGCCATAGTGCTGGTCATCATACTGCACTGCCCTTGTTCACAGTGAGGATGGTGACCACCACTCTTGGATTCTGCTTGTGCTTTCCATCAAGCGGGGCAGAGTCAATTTGGCAGCTCAAATATAAAAAAAAAAGACAAAAATGAGAAAAATATTTTTTCTGGTATAAGTACCGTGTCATTATGACATTACAAACGGATACTTTAAATTGATTTATTTGAATAGAAGATGACATGCATCAGTTGTTGTTTTATAAATAAATATACTCATCAAAGCTAAACTTGACCTTGTAAACAGAACTTGTAAGTATCTCACTGATTATAATATTAATAATATAATTTAACCACGTAAATATGTACGAGAAACATAATTTAGGACAACAAAAGTCAGCATTTGATAGGTACCTAGAGCTATTAGTAATATATTAATTACCAATAGGTAGACGTGCATTTGACGTTACATTGAGTTTCGGGTCCTTGTTATTATTATAACAACCACATACCATGCAATATGCATTTGCCTTTATTTTAGTTGAGTAATTTTTAGTATAATGCATTGTGTAATAGGTAATATAATTATTGTAATTCGTAAGCGACGAACGCACGAAGCGACGTAGTGAGTGAGTGAGTATCGAAGTCACGTGCTACCTGGCATCCCACTAAATTTTGCACGACTCATCGGCTCTGCTAGGTACCTGTAGCTTCATACCTACAGAGCGGAGTCTGCCTGGCCTGCTATTATGTAAAAACTGGCAACCTGGCCCAGCTTCGCACGGGTAAAAATTACACACCCAAACCTTCCTCTTGAATTACTCCGTCTATTAGTGAAAACCGCATGAAAATTCGTTTAGTAGTTTTTCAGTTTGACTTTGTTTTATAATACCTATATAGTGATATTTTTTTAATCGTGTTGCCACATCCATGTTTACTCAGGGCTACCTACCGAAGTTACGTCGTCATAGATTTTCTAATGTGGGTAAATCAATTTCTTTATTTAAAAAATCGGTTGTCTGTAAAGTCGGTTTACTGACGATAGTTGAACGTGACAACGTCATAGGGACGCCTCAGAGCGAGGTAACGCCGCATGAGTCATGTTTTTTCGTGCGTGCAGGCGTCTCCATCGAATTATAAGACGTTGTCACGTCAAGAAATAGTGCGTGGAGTCGCTCCGCGCGGAAGAAGTAAAACTTCGTAATGTTTTCATACCCCCTCCATGGTAGCGTTAAACGTTTAACCATAAACTTAATAAGTTTATGCGTTTAACCTTTTTGGAAGTCGCATTAATCGATTTCAGTTACCACAACTATTTGTGTTTTAACATTATTTTATATTAAATAACTTGACTAGTGACTTAGTGATTTCTAAGATAAATCAAGAGATAGAGTCCAAATAAAAAAATAAAATAAAAAATAAGATAAATCAAATAAATATATGGACAACACTATAGCATGTACATCAACGCCCCAACCAATGGTTATCGTGTAATTTGCTATCGACGTAATCCATGAAGAAACTACGCTTACTAAACACGAATTAGACTCGAAATGCATTTCCGTCAGTGAATCTTTGTTTATGTTAAATATATTATTGGAATGGAAGTGTTATTACGCTAACTTACGGTCATTCATTTAACAATCATGACAGATCGTGTGATAGCGGTAAGTTATTGCGGGTGGCAGTTGCATTGTGTTATAATTTCCATTAAATTATCTCCAAACACGGTAACTCGAATGGTTCCATCTCATTTCGTGTTTTACTTCTTTTCTTTATCTCTACTCATAGCTTTGTCGCTGATGATGAGGTGAGGTGATAGTTGTTCGAATTTAGACAAGTACCAGGGCAATGCAATGAGTTTGAAACACGTTAATGGTAAATTGAAGTACCTACACATATTAAATTTGATAGTGCTTATTTGCAAATATGAGCAATTTCATTCTATAATTAATTCAAAGTTAGATATTATTCTGACATATCTAAAACATTAAAGAAATTGTTTTATGTTGTGAAGGTGAATTTCATTATCTCATTTAATTTACATTTTTTTGGATTAAAAACAAGGAATGCATAATATATATCATTTAAAATAGTATAACTTATACATAAATTTACATATATATGTATACAAGTAGCCTATTCTAAAAAAAATTGTAATAAAATATAAAAAAAAATCTAGTTTGCATTAGGTACTTCTTTTTTTCTTTGCAGTCCCGTCCAAGTCTGGAGCAGGTGACAGCCATAGTTGATTTCATGGAAAAACATCCAGCTTTAGCACTAGGTCAGTTGCGAGGGTTGGAAGGCAGGGATGAGAGTAAGAAGCTCTGGTTCAGTTTGACCAGAATAGTTAATAATATAACAGGCCCAACAAGGCCTATGAAGTCTTGGATTAAAGTGAGTGGTGAAATTATATTTTTAAAAGGAAAATAATTAAAACTATTTTTATTATATTTATATATTTATTATTAAATATTAATGCCTCTAAACTAGGCCTACACACATTTATGCTAAGCTTGAGATGAAATGTAAATAACTCCTACCCACAATTAGTATAGTTTTACTGTAGTGTGCAGTTTACAGTCTATAATGATAGAATTATTTGATATGAAAAAAATTATGAATTGTTTGATCTGTTTACTTCCACCAGAGATTACTAAGTAGTTACTACATAACAGAAAACACTCCCTACAAAAAAATTATACCTACTGTTTAATTGCCTACTCTTTCCGGGCTTTCAAATGTGTGTAGGGTTACCTCTTCCATATTTTTTTTTATAAAAAAAGTACAATTGTTATGTAAATTAAGTACTTAACGCTTCTTTTTCATTTCTCATGTTTACGTTTATGTAAATCCTACATGTGTTTTGTTTTTATGTAAAGATTCATAAACTTCTCTTTTCTAAAATCTCGATTATTAAACTGTATTGTTGAAAATATTCTTAATCTTACAAAAAGTTTTAATTAATAATTTGAGGGAAAATATTTAGGTATAAGGTTCTTTTAAAAAAATACATAAATAGCGCTGCCAATCACTTTTTCTCTTACTTTATCTACATTCTTATACTGCACATAAACAACCATGTCAATTTTCACCATGAATTTTACACTAATTAATTAAAGAATATATCAATATGATATCGAATTATGTTTTTTGTACTTTAAAAATTTAAACGTGTGCACGCCTGCAGCTGTCGGCAACCTACTGCGCGGTGCGCGAGACTGCGTTTAAAGGTCTGCTGGCAGACGAGCGGCCCGTAGGTATTTAGCGCGCGCAAGTACATCGAGTGTCATAGGACTGCTTCTACTACAAGCTTTCATAGAAGGTTGTAATAGAGGCTGTAATGAACTATATTTCCACCCTTAGAGTTGATTTTCTTTCTTTAAAGTTAGTTTCTACAAACTCAATGTAAAAACTAAACTACAAAAAACAATCTTAGTCATTGATAATAAGTCAAAAAAATTTATAAATATAATATATATATATATAAAAATATAATTAACAAAAAATTTACGTTCATTATCTTTAGGGTCAGAGTATACACATCATATCGTCATGGGCGATTTTAATACCAATCTCCTTGCTTCCAACTCCCCTCGTTCCCGTAAACTCCTCCAGGTCATCGAGTCATCCAGTTTGCATGTGCTACCACTGTCAGCCACTAATCACAACATCAACCTGGTACTTGGCTGGACCTAATCCTTACCTCCTCTCCTTCCCTTGTCCGTAGTCATGGCCCATGGCACACCATGCCCCAGGTTTTTCCCAACATGATCTTATCTACCTGTCCTATGCCCTGAAACCTCCTAAGCCCCGCCCTCATTTTCTTCATATTTGCTGTCTCGGACGGATGGATGAAGACAAACTGGGCAGTGATGCCTCTAAATTAAATTGGAAGCCTCTGCTAGAGGCGTTTACGGTAGACGATATGGTTCACATATTTAGTACTTTAGTAATTCATCTTTATGACCAGCACGCCCCAATTACAAAAGATAAAATAAAACGTTCTCCAGCCCCGTGGATGTCTGTAGGTGTTCGAGAAGCAATGAAGCGCAGAGACAAGGCGTTCCGAAAATTTCAGGAAAACCGGTGCGAAGAAAATTGGTGTCTATAATATAAAGTTGCAAGAAATTGGTGTATTCAGGTGGTGCGTAATGCTAAACGCTGCCATATTCTTAAAAATCTCAATTGTTCTTCTGCTTCGTCTATCTGGAAGTTCCTTGGCACCCTGGGTATCGGCAAATCCAGGAAATGTAACCCACCTCTGACCTTTGATTTGGATGATATTAACCGACATTTTACCTCACTTCCACAGTTTGATCATCTAACAAAGTGTCGTACATTAAGGTACCTGGCTTACCTACCTCGCCCCAGCATTGACTCTTTTCAGTTTTCTCCAGTTGCACCAGATGAAGTCAAAAAGATAATCCTATCAATCAAGTCCAACGTCATGGGAAGTGACAACATCAACCGTCGCATGATCACACCTATCCTCGAACACCTCCTTCCCGCGCTTACACATATAGTAAATTTTTCACTAGACTCAGGGACTTTCCCTTCGCTGTGGCGTAACGCGTTTGTTATTTCTCTCCCAAGATCCCTAATCCTACCCTTCTGAATCACTTACGACCAATATCCATTCTTCCCTTCCTATCCAAAGTGCTTGAGGCGTGTGTGCACCAACAGCTATCACAATTCGTGTATCGGAACAATTTACTAAGTCCTTTTCAATCGGGGTTTAGGCCTGGTCACAGCTTAACTTCCGCTCTCCTTAAAGTGACTGGTGACATCCGGGCCGGCATTGAAGATTCTAAAGTTACCGTGTTAGCGTTGGTTGATTTTTCAAATGCATTTAACACCGTCAACCACGATATCCTTCTTCTATGGTTAACCGCGACCTGGATGTCATCAGCGGCTGGTCGAACAGTTTTGGTTTGGCTGTAAACCCTACCAAGTGCCAGGCTATCATCGTAGGCAGTCAGCGAATGACCAGGAGGCTTGATTCAGATAAACTGCCATCTATAATCTTTAACGGATCAATCATACCTTTAAGTTCCTCTGTTAAAGATCTGGGTCTGTTCATTGACAACAACCTCAGTTGGCAAACCCAAGTTACAAGCGTCAGCCAGCAAGTTACAGGAACGCTGCGAGCCTTATACCGGCTCAAGAACTTTCTTCCATCCGAGACAAAAGCGATGTTGGTACAGACCCTAATTATACCCATTATTGATTATAGTGATCTGTGCTACTACGACCTGAATGCAGATCTCCTCAACAAATACGACCGTCTTCTTAATAACTGCATTCGATTCATTTTTAACCTTCGTAAACTTGACCATGTTTCCTCCTTTCGTCTTGAGTTAAGTTGGCTTCCGATTCGTCAGCGCCGTCAACTGCGCGCTCTAACCACCCTTTACACTATTCTCAACTCACCTACTTCTCCTACATACTTGACTTCCTCCTTCCAATTCCTCTGTTCTAATCATAACAGAACTCTCCGTTCTACAAATAATCTTCTTCTGTTATGCCCCTCTCATACTTCTGCATGTGTCCATTCTTCCTTCTTCATACAATCTGTTCTCCTCTGGAACGCTCTTCCTCGCGAAATTAGAATAGCACCCAGTCGCCTATCCTTCAAGGCGAAGGTACAAGCTCTCCTCTCTCAAAACCTAGCAGGATCATCACAACATTAATACTTTGTATATAATAAAGTGTATGTAAATATTCATGTATGTATCTTTTTATGTATGTGTATATGTATATGTGTATATATTTATATATTCCCATATGTTACTCCTCGCTTTTTTTCTGTTTTGGTATTTATTTGTGTTTCATTTATTTTAAAGTGTATAATCTAAATTTAGTGCACCTACTTCACCCATTTCTACACCACCGGGTGTGGTTGACTGGTAGAGAATGCCTATGGCATTAAGTACGCCATTGTACACTTTTGTGTATAAAGTTTTAATAAATAAATAAATAAATATGATGAAATATGAAACCCTGACCTGCTCAACCTATTGCTTACACACCTCAATCCATCCATATAAGTAATATCCTTTTCCTTTCATTGCCTATCTCTCCCCTTCAATATACTCCCAATTTTCCCAATTTTTAGTTCCCAAAGTGCCCGGTTGGCGGCAATAGGCTTGTTCCCTATTATGTAAGTAGGACCTAATGTTAGTTGGCAAAAGGTGGGTGTATAATAGTGCGTCTCTGCATACCCCTTCGGGGAAACAGGCGGAAGTTTCTGTATGTTCTTTCCCCCTTTCTCACGTAAAAATAATCATTAACCTTAGACAAAAAGGTGAAGAATTATATTATTACTGAAACAGATGTGAGGAAACTATACTGATTAATTTAAAACCTCTTGTACAAAAGTCTATTTAAAATCAAACAATTGAAGAAAATTTATATTACTCCCTTTGCCCCTTTATTTCGAATTTATTTTAAAAACCTATGATAGCCAAAATTTTATCTACATTTGTAAGGTTTTGATTTCCTATTCTTATAAAGGAACTGTCATTATTATCGCAGCTTTGACCCAGGAATCCAATCAATCAACTCCCATACTGATTGACTTGTAGTGATTAGTTGTATGTTTTCTTTCAGTATTGGGCTGATAAGAAGTCTACTGTAAGATCCAAGGTGGTGGTAGGTGGAGGTGACCCAAATAACCTGTGCTCTAACGTTGAAAAGAAGATATACGACCTTTTCCTTGCTAATGATAGTGGCAGTAAGTATTACTATTTCATTAGGCCTGTACCAAAATACTGTCATCATCATGAAAAAACATGGAAGTTTTTAATTATACTATTTTGACATAATTCTAGAAAGTTTTGTTTAATCCTGGAAAATGTGTAACAGTGGTGTAATCAGTTCGTCAGCCGCCTTCCTCGCGCAATGCACGCGCGAGATATAAGCACCCTGTCTTCTCCGAGTCGGGTGACAAGCGGCCTTTCTAGCCACCAGCTGGCTAGAATCTAGGAGTATTTTTTTACAATGATTTTCTCTTTCGCCGCCGCAAAATGCCCTCAGTTATGTGGTGCTATCAGTTCGTCAGCCGCCTTGTGCTCTACTTATTAAAGGGACCCGTAGAAACCAAACGGCCTCCGCAGTATATTAGCCGTATGTAGCAACATCTCTCTCTCTCAAAAATACTGTCATCATCATGAAAAAACATGGAAGTTTTTAATTATACTATTTTGACATAATTCTAGAAAGTTTTGTTTAATCCTGGAAAATGTGTAACAGTGGTGTAATCAGTTCGTCAGCCGCCTTCCTCGCGCAATGCACGCGCGAGATATAAGCACCCTGTCTTCTCCGAGTCGGGTGACAAGCGGCCTTTCTAGCCACCAGCTGGCTAGAATCTAGGAGTATTTTTTTACAATGATTTTCTCTTTCGCCGCCGCAAAATGCCCTCAGTTATGTGGTGCTATCAGTTCGTCAGCCGCCTTGTGCTCTACTTATTAAAGGGACCCGTAGAAACCAAACGGCCTCCGCAGTATATTAGCCGTATGTAACAACATCTCTCTCTCTCAAAGAAAAGAGGTGTTGCCACTTTCTAGAAGTTGAGTTCAGGGTGCACTGCCAAAGTTTTCTAACCCATCTAATTTTATTTTTAAAAACTTTTTTATGTCATAATTTCTATTCTTAAAATAATATAGAAAATATATTTTTATTTTATCCTTAGAACCCAGAAGTGGAGTAAAGCAAGAAACGACTTTCGTAGATGAAAGTTTCTATAACGAAGACAGTATGGATCAGAATCATGTTGATGCAGAACCGGTGCTAGCGTTTGAGGAACCGGTAGTTGATGTGGAAGACAGGCAGATTGCGATTATGGAAAAACTCGTAAGTTCAAGAACTCATTATCTGTTGGCATACACACTAATGGCTGGCTCTATACCTATATCACACATACACTATATACTATATACCTACACTATATACCTGTATTCCTGAAGGGGCACGCAGAAGCGTAAGAGACCTCAAGCCTGTTGCCGTCAACCGGACACTTTGGGTATTAAATGGGAAAATTGGGAGATTATTGAAAGGGAAAGCTAAGTAAGAAGGTAAAGCAAAGGATATTGCTTATATTGATGAATTGGGGATTGTAAACAAAAGCTCAGGGTCGCATACCTGAATTTGAACTGTTTGATCTCGGGAAGTCCGAGCCCCTCTCACTTACAAATTTTAAAGTACTAGCAACCCGTCTCGGCTTCGCACGTGTAGCAGAGACATCTTCAACAATCATCAACATATTCCAATGAACTTACACAAAATCTTAACAAATTATACACCTAAATCTTCCTCACGACTGTCTATTAGAGAAAACCGCATGAAAATCCGTTCAGTAGTTTTTCAGTTTATCGTGAACAGACTGTTTTATAACATGTACTGATTGAGCTTACATAACTATATACCTAACATTGTTTCAGGTGAAAGTAATGAGCGACCAAGCAGCGGCGTTGTCCCAACTGGCGCACGCGTCGCAGGTCAACGCCCAGGCCATGGAACGTCTTGCAGACGCTTCGCAGATACAGGTCACTTTTTATTATTAACCGTGTTGTGATGTATGTTCAAAATAGATTGAGAGAATGTTGATTGCCAGTCCTGCGTTTAGGTGTTTTTCCCGACAGTATTTTTGTTCTGGTGACGGATCACCTGTTGGTAAATGACTACCGCCGCCCATGGGCACCTGTAACTCAAAGAGTCACAAGTGCGTTGCCGCCCTTTAAGGTGGGAGTAGGGGAAGGGAGGGAGAGGGGGAAGACGGGAGAGGGGGATCAGAGGGGGGGGGGAGAGGGGGAGGGGAGAAGGATGGGAATAGGGGAGAGGGAAGGGTTAGGGCCTCCGGTAGCCTCACTCACGCGACGAAAAACAATCCAAGCATTGTTTCACTGTCGGTTTTCTGTGAAGACGTGGTATCGAGCGGAGTCGAGCCGGCCCATACGTGCCGAAGCATGGCTCTGCGGCGTATAAAGTCTCCTTTTGTATTCGAATATGTTAAATAACATTTTAGTTTTTCTATACATACGCTCACCCTTTTTGCCCGACAATAGCACGTCACTTGCTTCAATCATTTATTTCTTTCCCTTTAACCTTTTAAAAACTAGATTTTTTTTTCAGGCTAGAGCAATAGACCGTCTTGCGAATACGTTCGAAACAATAAGTTCCGCGTCACACGACGTCCGGAACGCTATCGTGGACATTGACGTCACTATGAAGAGGTTTTACTCCACGTCGCCAACTTAGCACAGGTACATGTGAGCTGTGGACGCTCGCCTGTGACTATATTATGAACATTATACTATGATTGAGAGTGTAAACTTATAGTGTCTATAAATTTATAGTAAGTGTAGTGTATATAAGATTAGTTATAGCAGGCCAGGCCCACTCCGCAGAGTAGGTATAAAGCTACAAGTACAGTGAGGTCATTGAACGTGCCAAAATTCAGTCGGCCGTCGCGCGGCGACCGTGCCGCACGTTAGTTCGTGCACGGCATATTGTTATTGGTACCTAGCGTAGGTTTATTTTGTTCACAAAAATAAAGTAATAGGCACATAACTGACTGGTAATTAAATAGTGTTGTAGACGTTCTAAAACAACTGAATTAATATGAGTATTAATGCATAGGTACATATATACGGAAGGAGTAAGTAGAGGTTATTAAACATCAATATTTTGCAAATGATAATCTGATCTCATACCCCATGGCAAGACTATTACAGTCAACCCGGCACTTTGGGCAATAAAGATGGGAAAATTGTTGAAGGCAGTGGAAGGGCTATTGATGAAGGCAGTGGATTGGAGGGGGGGGGGGTGAGTAATAATAGTCGGTTACGTTTCGTATGAAGTTTTACTTCAGTCGCGTGGTCTAAAGCACACTCGTTTTTTTTTATTAAAACTGTTTAGAAAAAGTAACTATATTATCAGATTAAGAAGGTTCATTGGTTTGATTCGTTTTTAATTCGCAATCCTTTTAATATTGAATCACTAATGCCCGTTTCCTATAATCAAGAAACGATTCGTTTTGCTTACGGACGGTAAAATTTTAAGTTCTTCAATACTAAAAGCATTTTCTATCGAATTTAAAATATCATTAAATAGTTGTGCAGTAGTTTTCAAAGAAAGCTCACTTTTTTATTTTATTTTCTATATTCAGAAAAACTTACAGCTAAAATACAGATTACAAAAGAGTACAGTGTAAAGAGGCCAATTATAAGTTTTCACATTTAAATTTAGATAATTGTAGTATACCAAGTCAGTAGACAGTAGGTGAAGTTTGAAGACAGTACAAATAATGAAGAAAAAAATACACAGCTTAACATTGAGGTTCCATAATCTCGAAGAAAGTGTTAGGTAATATAATTTTTATTTCATTAAAACTAGTGAAGATTAGGTCAATATCATGCGCGTTACACAGGGAATTACTGTAATTGCGAATAATATTGATTAATATGTAATTTACACCAGCTGAATAAGCAAGTTATGTGCAAGTTATAAGACTCTAAAGTTATATTTAAGTACCCACTGGTGTACAAAATATAATCTGATATTGTGTATTAATGTATGACAATGTTCTTTATATCTTATGGAATAATTTATGGCAAATGTTTATTTTAAACTGAGGACTTATTGTTTTTTTCTAAGCGATCGATAGATTTTTTGGCCATGTATTTAACTTGTAAATATTTTTATGAACTCCTCTATCCCGCTTGAAGAATCAACGCAGGAATTCTGCCAATGACAAGTGTTTTATTTCTTCTAAGTTAGCAAGTAGACGTATATCGTTCATCTTAAAAAAACCTTCTATTTAACTTAATCCAGCCATTTAAATATTACATCACATTTGTAGTTTGTAAAGTCTCATCACAATTATTATTCATTTGAAAATAGAAACAAAGCTAAGTCCTAAATGTTTTTAAATTCATTGGTAGAATAAAACAAATTTTACTATGTAAATAATGTATTTATTATTGTAGCATGTATGTAAATAATAACCATAGCGTTTTAGGTATGGTGAAATTATTATTATTATGTAGATACTTACTCACGTTTTAATTTGAGTAACTTACAAAAAGTTTATAGAAAATATGTACTTTTATGAACTGTAGAAATGAATACATTTAGTACATTCTATAATCTTACCCTTTTTTACTGTTGTTACCCTATTGTTGACTATATTCCTTCCCTTGCTCTGAAAGTTAATGTCTATCGCTGAGGAGAGGAGTGAAATAATATGATATGGAAATGTTGGCGAGGATGTGTGGAAATTATGGCGAAGAAAATTAAAAAAAAAAATTGGTTGTCTGTAAAGTCGGTTTACGGACGATAAGTTTACGTGATAACGTCATAAGAAAACACAATATTTTTAAAACTGGTTAAAAACATAAATTTTAAATTTTGTTGTAAAAAACAATGGCAACCACATTAACTTTTCACTTCACTTTATAAACAGTTGACAAAACAGTTCACGGTTGTGTGCGGCCGCTGTCTCTCTTCTACTCGGATGCATTCGGCCGATCGAGTGGAAGAGAGATAGATGCGTCACAAGCCGATCGTGCCTCTCTATCGCTTGTTCCGCGCTCTCGCTTGCACGCTCTGCTTAGGCGGAACGTGACAATTGGTCGTGCGTGCAGGCGGCGTTCATCGATTTATAAGACGTTATTACGTCAATATTTTCATCACATATAGAACTGTGTGACTGCGCAAATAGATTATTTGTTATCTCTGACCTCTGCATCGATCAACACTCAAAGGTCTCTATACAGGATGTATCTGATAATGGAACACTTACTCAAATCTCTGAAAAGGCATGACTAAGCATGTAATTACAACAAATTATTTTTTGAAAAACCAATCCATATAAATGTTTTGACCGTTTGAATTTCTAGAACGGAGGTATTGTCACCTCCGTTTCTCATAATAGCAGGTGGAATGCGTAAATGATAACACTTAAGATTAGTCTAGTGAAGGTCTAATTTATTGTCTTAAATATATTAATAATTATAATTTCTTATTGCCCTGATCTGGTTGTCGTCTGGTTTCATGCCTTTTGCGCCCAGGGCAAATGGGTAGTGCGCCCTTGTGTTGAGAAAGAAGTTGCCCTTTGCACTGTAAAGAATTTATTGATTGTTTTAAATTATTGTGAAAGTAACACTGTTAACATTTCTATACTATACTACTATTGAGGTTGTAGGTTGGTCCATAGGGTTCTGTAAGTTTGAAAAAACTTTCCTGAGTGTAATTCATATTAATTATCAGACTAATGGCACCTGCAACCGACGCGGTAGGATGCCTCACCCCTGGAATTCGTTATAACGCGATTTTTGAAATTCGCGCTAATTTACCCTGCTTTACGCGCTACATCAATTTACAGCCCTCATCAAGGGGCAATAGCAAATTTTAAAGCATACTACCATTACCGCACTTTTGGTCAGTTAATTCGTGAAACAGATGGAGAAGGACAACAGTCCATGCGCGATTGATGGAAATCTTACAATATTTTGAAGGGGAAACAAAACATTGAAGCCGCTTAGAATGAAGCAAAACAGACCTGCATGAATGGTGTTTGGAGAAATCTTTGGCCACATAGAGTAGAAGCATCCAATAGACGCGTACAAGTTCATAATGCGACAAGACGTGCAATTGAAGATAACGCCGTTCTGATCGAAGGATCGTACCTTGGCAGCATTTCAGTTAAGGAGCTAGAAGAATTTTTTACAAGCGATAGTGCACCTCTAAATTCCGATAACGATATTAATCGCATTACAAGTGTTCGGGAAAGCAATACAGGACAGTGTTGTTTGCTGCGAAAGACTTTTGCAAGAACGCAAATAGAATGCTTCTTTAAAACATAAGATAGCTATTTCTCAGTGATTAATCCTAAGGCTTAAATAAGTAACAACTTCTCTGTAACAGTTAATAGGCAACAACCAAACCAATTAAAAAACAATTATGGAACACAAAAAAAAGTCTCTCGAATTGAGAACCTTTTTTTTTTAAAGTCGGGTAACAATACAGAAAAAAGGTTTCTATAGATGACGATTTAGAAAATGAATAATAGAAGAGACCAAGATTTTTTTATTTCAAAATTACCTAACCTAAGTCCAAAAGTGAAAATAAAATACTATAAAATCGTCAGTATTTCCTAAAATACGAAAGTTAATGTCTAGGTGTATATGTATATAAAACTATATATTTTTTAAATAACATTTACTCCACATTGAGAATGATTCACATACCTGTAGTTGAAGTTTCATCCACAATATTCATATAAATAATAATAGGCAGTCGTAAAATCCTTTTGCTGGAGACTATGATTCTGTCAAGAGTGTGTGTGATTCTGCCGCCTCATTTTGCGAGGAGTTGATATTGACAAGTTGGTAAAGAGGCGGCGGAAAGGGTAGGGACGGGAGAGGACGAGTACTCTCCTGTCCCGCAGAAGACGCACCAGGCGCTGGAGAGTGCAGAACGAGTGATAGCCTGGGGGTAACGGATGGAACTGTCCGTTATTGCGTTATAGGTTGATGACTGATGCGTTGAGGGAGCAGCGTGTGACTTGGTCTCGTAATTATGTTAGAAAAATTTGAAGACGGCCTATCTAACTACGTGAACTCGATTGTTACATGACGTGATAAAACCTGGCTGTATTATTTCGACGTTCCTACTAAATCCCAGAGTAAAGTGTAGGTGTTTGAAGATGAACCACCGCCGACGTCAGTGCAAAAGGTATACGATACTTAAAGAAAATAATGGTTGCTGTATTTTTTACTTCCAGAGGAATATTGGCTACGGTTGTGCTTGATAAAGAAAAGACTGTTACTGCTGCATAGTATACAGATGAATGTTTGCCTCAGGTATTAGAAGGCTTAAAAACTAAACGACCAAACTCAAGACTCGATACTAGGATTTTGCATCAAGATAACGCCCCTGCACATCGAGTCGGCAAAACTACGGACTATTTGCATTAAGCTGGAACCAAATTACTGGAACACCCTTTTTATAGTCCGGATTTAGCACCATGCTTCTTTGCACTATTTCCGGACGCAAGTTTTCGAGCGATGAGGAGCTCATAGGAGCTTTTGGGGAGATATGCGGGTGTGTTCCAGAGTTATACTGGAGCAATGTATTCAGCACCTGGTTTACACATATGAGTACCTGTATTATTGCCAGTAGAGACTACTTCGTAAAAAAAATATATTTTACAAAGTACGACAAAACTTATGTAGCGCCCTAGTATTAATGCGAAAATTAATTTAAAAAGTAAAATGAGTTCTACTGTCCACCTCTTGGCTTAATCATCAGATCATCATCACCAAGCCCAATCAGCTGGACTTGTCAAAACGAATCATATGAGTCGAAACTAGAGGGTTTCCTACTGGCATCTGAAGAGTTATATATATATATATATATATTAGGGTGGGCCAAAAAAAACTTTTGATATTTTTTTCTTTAGTAACCATGAAAATATTGTTCAAGATGACGTAAAAATAAGCCTGTGAAAACAGCAGCTCTTAATATTATTAAGAGCTGCCGTTTCGTGATTTTTGATTTCCCATTTAAATAACGTGATATTTTTTTTTTGTTCCAAATTTTATCACGTTCCAACGAATTGGCAAGTTGTAAAAGTCAATACATATTCTTGTAGGAAATTAAACAATCTACGAAAAAGGTTGGATATGATTTTTCGCTAAGTCAGCCGGTTTAAAATTTTGCAATTACGTACTTGGATTTATAATAATGCCAAGTGTTAAGAGGTTATTAACATGGAGTAGGAACATGGTTTCAGGGAGAACAGATCCCTGAGGTACCCTGGCATTAATTGCCATTAGGTCGGAAGAGCAGCCATCTAAGACGACTCGGATCGATTGTTACTTCAGGAAATCAGATATCCAGTCGCGCAGAGATTGGTTGGTATGCCGTACGCTGGAAACTCATTGTGGTCCTACGATATTTAGTTATTCGATAAAATTCATCTGATCATTGCATGAATTTAGTATGATTACCTACTATGTATATATATATACGTTTCACTACTTGCTTGTTCTGTCGAGATGGTTTTCTTATTTCGACTGTGAAAATTGTTTTGCGGCACGGTTAGTAGTTGAACATGTGGTATTAATTAAAAATATCTACATATATACAAATACCATCAATATATAAGTAAATCTGTGGAACAAATTGTCGCCTGTGGTATTACCGGACCGATACGACCTTCAAACCTTTAAGAAAAGAGCGTACTCCCCCCTCAAAGGCCGGCAACGCACTTCTGACTCTTGAGTTGCAGGTGTCCACAGGCGACGGTAGTCACTTACCATCAGGTGACCCATCTGCGCGTTTGCCCCTATACCAAAAAAATAAATAAAAAATATATATGTTATAAAATAAATTAATAAAGGAAATACATTACCTCATGTTAGTTAGATCTCCAAGATATATTTTCTGTTTAACCTCTCCGTTTTCAGCAATCCATTCTTTGTAGTTCTTAGCTGCTGCACATGGGAAAGATGTCGGCTCTGCAATAGCTTCTGCAAAGAATTGCCACGAGCGGTCGTGACTGCAAATATCTGGAATGATTTTATTTCAATCTTTAGGCACATAAAGGACAGAGGCGGACACAATGCCTAATGGCGCAATTACACTTGGTCGTTAGCTAGTATTCGATTGCCTATGGAATTCGGACAAACGACTAAGTGTAAATGAACGGAGTCGAGTACGCCCGTCTTCGTACAATCTAGTCCAGCTTTCGTCTTGGTTACCCGAATCAGAATACCCGACGCCGTTTTCCTTTGTCTTGTCACGTAGTGCTGTGCCACTACTCACGATGAGTAGTGTTGCTCTTCGAAGAAGCATTTATATTGTTTGTGATATTTTATTGTTAGAATTGGCTCGCAGAATAAAAAAGAAACGAAAAGTGGGTTCGAGATTTATTCAAACAGTGAGATAACTTCGTTGTTTGCCCGTATTCCAGTATACGAGCTAACGACCAAGTGTAATTGCGCCATTAGGCATTCTCTGCCACCTTCGGCTGATGCAGAGAAAACAGGAAGTAGGTGCATTAAAAATATTACATATTACTGCATCCGGCATGCGTTGCAATGCCTTATTTTTCTTTTTTAACGATTAATAAATGGGGGTTACGAGCAGGAGGACCAAAAATACTTTACTACATATTCTCATACCTGAAATATAGGAAAAATTCATTAAAATCGGTCCAGCCGTTTCAGGTGGTTCGACCATAAATACCGTGAGACGAGACTTATAATAATAATATGCAAACTAAATGTCAGACAAAAAATACTTAAAACAAGTAGGTATATAGAATGAAATACATATCCTAAATAAACATACAAATATGTACACAAACATAATATATAAAAGTGAAAGTTTGTGAGAATGTATAGATGTGTGGATGTTTGTAGATAGCTGGAGACATGGATTAACACATAGACTACTTTTTATCCCAATATTTCCACGGCACCGGGATTTACGCGGATGAAACTGCGGGGCACAGCTAGTACATAATATACATAGGTATATATAAAATATAACGATATAGATGATAAACTGTGGGCAAATTAATTCTGCCAACTGTTCGAAAAAGTACTTCTTTACTTTACCTTTAAATGAGTAACGATTGTCCATCCTGATTTTGAGGGGCAGCGCTCCAAAGAAGAACAGATGAACGAAGAAAGAAGGAGCCTACAAAATCCAAAGTGTGAGAGGGACAAAGAAGAAGAAGATTTTTTAAGGAACGAAGGTTTCTATCAGGATTACTACTTAAATATTGGAAATATGAGGTTAAATACGTTGGGGTCTGCCCCAAGGTATTTAATAATTTTGTGGAATTAAGGATGCTAAACAGGGTTGTGAGGGCTCGCAACATACGGCTGACGAATAGGCAACCACTTATGCCGGGAACGGAAAAAGGACACATGGTCATACTTACGAAGCTTAAATATAAATCGAATGCAGTTATTAAGAAGACGGTCTAATTAATATAGACGATCTGAATTCAGGTCATAATAGCACACATCACCATAGTCGATTATTGGGAATATAAAAGTTTGCATTTAGCATTATTTTGGTTTTCGCGTTAAGAATTTTTTTAAAAATTTATTTAGTCAAAATTTGCATAACTTTTTATATAAAATAAATTTATATAAAATAATTTACATAATATAATTTAATTTTTTGAGCGATGTCATGCACGGAGGGCACCAGTAATCCTCTGGTACAGGTTTGCAACATGATCGCGCTAGTTCAACGTGGCGTCAAAGTGTAGACCCAGGTCTTTCACCAATCGACAAATAGGTATAGTAGTACCCTTGAAAGTTACAGGTGGGAGCGTCCCAGTGTCTACTCTACTCACCAATCGGTGACTACCGATTAAAATGGCTTGACATTTAAAAGGATTTACTGATAAGCCAAATCATTGAGGCCAAACTTTATAGATTCTCAGATAGGTCTCTGAGCCGATATTATGATATGATCTTAACCTTAGCTTGATTAATCTTGTTAGAGCTTAATCTGCAGGTCGTCGACATACAGATGATACGCACATTGAAGTTCCTGAATTAGGAGATTCTTAAACTGAGAAAATAGCAAAGGAGAAAGAATACCGCTTTAATAATGGTTATTAGAGATTTTTTTTTGAAAGAAGAGGTTATGCAGAATCCGATAGTTAACTATCAAGTGAAATAATATTTTCGGAATCGTTTAGGATCGGAAAACCAAGTTAAATAGTTATACGTCATAATAAAATAAAAACACGGTGATAATCAAAGAGTATACAAACACTACGTTGTGATAATGGTGAGGTTTTTTAGCAATCTTCACGTTTACATGGCAGCAGGGTAACGAAGGAGTATCTACATCGTAATTATGACCTATTCACCGGCAAAAAAGTTACGCGAACAGTCAGTGTATTATGGGAGTTAGACGGGCCGATCTTATAAGCAAACAATGTACACGAGGAGGATATGCATTTTATAATAATAATTGTGCCTCGAAGAACATACCGGGAGCGCTACAGCAGCGTGGTAGTCTCATGAGTTGACACATTTTAATGCTGTGGTATGTTGTAAAATAATACTCCGACTCCAAATTTTTGAATGTAATGTAGAATATCTAATGAATTAACGTATAAGAGACCTTTATTATCTTTATTACTTATTATTAAAAGGGTTTTCGTGCCCTTGTATAAAATCACAAATGTTCTATGGATTGCCATAAACAATTAGATGATTACACTTAGACGCTTAAAATTACAGAACCAATACGCACACGCTAATTGTTTCGACCAATAACAAGATAGTGTGCGTGAAGATTCTGCAAGTTTTTCGCCGCAAATAAAAGGCGCTCTAATCCTTCGCCCAATCAGAAAGCATTTTAGTTGGCGCCAGCTCGTTCGACAAATCAGAAAGCGGTGTAGTATGCGCAAAGCGTCCGCTGTGTGTCGCTGTTGTTGCAGCGTTCAATCCCGCTCTTTCCACAGCCAATCAGAAAGCAGTTCATCTCGCGCGGTTCGTTACTAACCGTTAGTTTGAAACAAAGACATTCGCCGCGGCTATTGTGTCACCGTTTCTTTGTTTCCGTGGGTTCTGAGAGTTGTGAATGGTAGGCACAATGTTATTGTAGGCAACTCGAATGCTATTAATTGCTTTCTTTGTATAATCAGTCCAAAGTTATCAAGTGTAGAATGTCTGGCAAAAGGAGCGAAACAGTGTTACTTTAACGTCTGGGGAAGACTTACAGAATTTTCTACTAATTATATTGCCTACAACACATAAGGCTCTCCGTTGACGCTAAATATCACTATTATCCTTCGGTTTTGATGTCACAATATGTCCAAGGTAACTACTAAAGATTTCCACTACTTCGACAAAATGTCCATCAAGATACAAGCGAGGATCGTTTTCGGGGCCCTTTCCGGACGTAAATATTATCATCTTCGCCTTTTTAACATTGTATATTAAGTTATGGTCTCTTGCAAACCTTACCTTAACCTTAATTTTTTTTTAGTAGTCCCGAACATTAAGAACTTAAAGGATGGAACAAAAATAATAAATCAAAATTATAATTATAGAGTTGTCTGTGGTACCTAATAAAGGTATTACGTGTTTATGTTCTTGATGTTGGACAACCTGGGATGAGTACTGTACAGGGCATGCCAACATTAATGTTGATATACATCTTAAAATTTTGTTCACTTCAGAAATTAACTAATTTAACTTCTGGAACTAGGCCGATTTAAATACACAGTCATGTGTTAACTAGTTTAACAAACAACCTGCTGTAATATACTGGCACATAGTTCTACACATTTGCATTTACATTCTATACGCATAACTCTTTCAGCGTTATTATATATATATATATATATGAATGCCATTTTCTTAAATTACCCAAAAATAATGGTTTGCTTAAACTTAGACTTAGATCAAGTCTAGACAGGTCCAGCACAGTGTGAGCCCGCCACTCATCAGGCAGTTTTTGTCATACCTATAACGTACACCGCCCTATTCAAGCGACGGAAATTGGTGAAGTCCAGGTTCAGTGATTTCATTTTCAATTGCTGGGCTTCAGATGGATTCACTAGCCATATATAATATATTCCAATATAATATATTTCATCTAAAATAATAAAATTTGCTGGGTCCTTTCGTGATTTTTTTATATTTACGGTCTCGTTTTATTTGTAACGTTAGCTGGACAGAACCATCTTTGTTACGCAGAGCTACGTAATAGAAGCGGTTTCCCCGTAATGCAAATTAATGTTCTCATGCTATATAGACTACTACCTACCAACCACACGTGCGTGAATATAAAAAAATAATAAAAAGTAGAATAGTTCTTAATTAGTCATTAACAAGGCTACAATTCAATTACCCGCATTATTCCCCATTGAAGCTGATGGCGAGACTAATGAATTCCCCAATCGGTTTGAAATTCCCCACAGTTTGGGGAATTCCCTACAAATTGGCAACGCTGCTCTCTTTATCTTTCTGTTCTCCATAGTTGGTGTTATTGATTCGTAAGCTAACTTTTGCGTTGTATTCATTTCAGTATGTATTCTAAAGTATTAAAATTAAAGGTATCTAAGTACTATATAGTATCTATTATATCTAACAATATAACTTCTAAAGGTATTTTTATTTTCTGAAAGTATCTATGCATTTATCCTTTGAGTAAAATCGTTATAAATAGCAAAAAAAAAATATACTAGCTGTTACCCGCAACTTCGTTCGCGGGAAATATCCCACGGGAACTGAAAGTTTTTCCGTAATACATCGGGCAAGTAGTCTATGTAATATGTGATTAATGTTATTCTAAAAAAATATTTTACATACAAATTTGATGCTGTTTTGAGTATCTCGCACTCTCCTCAAAACTTCACGGACGCATAAACTAACTCATGTTTGTATTACCATTTAATATCATACCTTCCGTTGTAAGTAACTCAAAACTGCCAATCCGACAGCCAGGCTGAATACTATTGTTTTTGGAGTAGTTAGGCCAGATGTCCACAGTACCAGTCCCAGTACTCATACCGTAGCCGCCAGGATCTGTATGTACGATGTCCACGAATCTGGCACAAGTGTGGTCCAAACTTTGGGGACCGAAGCCTCCTTCGAAAAATGGACCAGCGGGATCAAGACCTGTGATTCTGTTAAAATTTTTTGTTTTATGACAATGTTTGGAAGCATGCCTTTCTCCAATCAATATTGAGAGAAGGTTAGCTCTCGTAGATACAAGTATAAATAAAAAAAATTAAAATATCGCCGACTCGAAAAATACCTTCAACGATTAAAAAAGAGCTGATAATCTTCGAACGGCTGAACAGATTTTGTTGAATTATGACTAAGAATACGCTCGATCGAGTTACCTTAAAAAAAAAACCAAAATCGATCCATCAGCCACATCATACCACAGACACACACCTTAAACTCTTATCACCCTTCGTTTTTGCGTCGAGGGTAAAAAGGCATATTATTGAATGTGCTTTACTGTCTTACTTATGAGATTACAAGTGGTTGCAGGTTCGAAGCCCACCCAGTGCACTACCGACGTGAACCACTCCTAAGTCCTAACACACTCCTAGCTTAGCTGGAGAGTTATCAAGAATATTAGTAATGTGTGATGACCCACGTTCTAGCAACGTATTTTTTATGTTAAAAAAACATGTATTTAAAATAATATATATGGTAGTATTCACGTGCCATTATCACGACGTCAGACGATCTGTTGTCTCGATGTTAAATTAAAAGCCTTAATGTTATTGAGTTCTAGGTTTTTTAAGACAATTCCCGCACTCGGACACAAAGAACACCCCTACTCGGGATAACTATTTGTTAATCACATAAATTTTTGTCCCGTCTGAGAATTGAATCCACAGCAATCGGCGTGGCTTAGTGGCAAGGTAACTACTTTAACCATTGCGTAACCATGCGCGTGCGCAACCATGCATACAGACAATTTATTTATTTATTAGTGCAAGTTATTTTACTATATGAGATAAAGTAATTTCATTATCACTTGAAAATGACATAACATATTGGCTTAATTGAGTGGTTTTATCTGCATTGCCAAAATATGGAAGCATAATATCTCTTTCATCAAATTTGTCATATTATACGCAAGACGTTCTTGTAACCTGTAAACCTGCAGTTCGTAGACTCTGTAAGTTTTTTGCCTCGATATAAAAGTTGATCGAATTGTACCATCAAGTTGATTTTAGATTTGAGAAACAAAGAAATTGACACATAATAGGACCTGTTATGATATTGCTTTAGATACCACTATCAATTATTCGACTGTAGAGACACTTAGCCGTTAAATATTGCACTAATCGTTCTATAAATAAATGAAAATAAAATAAATAAATTTGAGTAAACTTTTTTCAACGGCTTGTAAACAACTCCAAGAATATTTCAGACGGCCTAAAATATTACAATAATAATATATTAAACGTACACTTTTCTTTTCTCTGGTTGATTAAAAATGCCTGTCCAATAGCTTATATGTTGGATTCGATGTATTAAGTAAAGTCTGATTTGAAATTGGAATACCTATTATTGAAAAACTTATCAATAGCATAGATTTTAGCTCGTAGGCCTATCAGGAAACGAATGGACTATTTGTTGAAGTCCTGTTGTCAAGGTTGATGTATGGATCGACTGCTAACGCGAGTAATCAGGTTGTAATTATAGTTGGGAATGCATAATAGAATGCAAATGGGCATGTCATAATGGTGTCCGGACTTTCCTAGAGTCATTTAGTTTGTTTTATATATTTGAAGAGCTGTGTGTGGGGCGCGGCGGTGGAGCATTCTATTGCAACGTTCAGGGAGCGCGGGTTTTATTCTCCCCCAGTGTAAATATTTCTACACACACATATATGTGTATATAATCCCGGTTTGCCAGGGTACCTGAGGCAGCTGAGAACGTACCTAACGTCATGTAGGAGGACCAAAATGTAAATTTGAGGTTTGGGCCCATGTCGTGCGTTGTTCCACAGGGGTCTGTCCTTGGACCACTCCTGTGGAACATGGGGTACGAATGGGTTCTTCAGGGAGGCCCCCCCCCCGGGCTGGGCGTAATCTGTTACGCCGATGACACATTGGTCACGGCCCGGGGGGCGAACTTTCAAGCGGCGGCGTGCCTGTCTACCAGGGGTGTATCTCTGGTGGTCGTTGCAGGTGGCCCTGGATAAGACGGAGGCCTTTTTACTTCCACCCCTTGGCGCCTCCATCGAGGTCACCTCAGTCCTCGTACTGGTTCAGGCCCACATAAAATATCTGGGCCCGATCTTTGACGGAAGGTGGTGATTCGACGAGCACCTCCGGCAGCTTGCTTGTCCGGTCTATGGCACTTTACAGTGAACCGGTGTGGGCGGAAGCTCTGACCGCCCAGAATAGCCTCTGGCGCTCTAAAAGGGTTATACTGGTTAGAGCCATACGCGGATACCGCACCGTTTCGATTGAGGCGGCGTGTGCGTTGGCCCGGGACTCCCCTGGGATTTGGAGGTGGAAGTGCTCGCCGAAGTAAATCGGCGAACGGCTGAGTTCCGGGCGGGAAGCGGTAGTCGGCCCATGCCCGAAGAGGTACGCAAATGGAGCGAGGCTGTTCGGCAAGCAAGTCGTCCCGGCTAGAGGCTCCACGTGCTGATTTGCCGCCGTGGAGCGCTCCAGCCGGTCATCGTCGACTGGGCAGGGCGGCAGCACGAGACCCTTTCCTTCCGACTGAAGCAGGTTCTTTCCGGGCACGGCTGCTTCGGGAAGTACCTGCACTCGGTCACTAGGAGAGAATTGAATTGGGTCCCGCCTGTCACCACTGCGACTGCAGTGAGGACTCGGCTCAACATACGCTGGCGGTTTGCCCCAGTTGGGAGGCGCAGCGTCAAGCTATCACTGCAGTCATCGGAGATGAAGTGGCGCGAAAATTTAGTTTTATTTGTTTAACTAGCTTAACCAAAAAAATAGTAATAAATGAAAAATTATATACATACTCAATCTTGATATAAAAAAAAAATGAATATATTTCTTAACAATTATTTTACATTCAAATCTTTTGTAAGAAACAGAAACTGCAAATCAAATCAAATCAAAATCATTTATTTCAAATAAACCCATTACCATACATACCATATGAATAGCTTTAAACAAATAATATTTGTTTAAAGCTATAATTAGCTGTGACTAAATTTATTTTTCAATCTGTTAAACAAACTCAATCTGATCTCAGGAGACTAGGTGCCTACTCATAAACAAAGTCATATAATTATGTTATATACCGCCTTCATATATTCATACCGTCGCACAAAGGCGAAAAATCAATAAAAGTTTTTTTACACATTTGTATTGCACATCAGTAGTAATATTTTTTTCATCTAATAGATTTAAAATCTCTTGGCACATAGACACAGATTTTTTGCCACTAATTTCCTCAGTCCCGTTATAAAGGGATCAGAAGAAACCATAAGTTTCTTGAAAGTGTCTTCAATGCCTAATTTTCTAGAAAATTTTCTTAAAAAATTTCGTTCTTTACTTTCCAACATATTTGTTCATACTTTCTTCAGCATTTTCGCTCATTAATCCTTTGGCTACTTCAAATTTTTCTGTCATATCTGATCCATGGATAAGTATTTTGTGAAGTGTTGTTGACATATTATACCATGGGTAATTCATCACAAAAAAAGAAACTGTTTGAATGCAATATGCTTTAAATTTGTTCGCATTGGTTTTGTAACCACTTGAGATTACTTTCATAATGACCTGCAGGCGATTAATAAGCCGATGATTTACACCTACTATTTCAGCAAATTCTTCTGCATGCTGAAAGATGACACGTGCAGTATTCCTATCAGTAGTTGTACCTCCACCATGTCTTGGTTTGTCAACACGCAAACCAAGTTTTTGCCGTGGTAATAGGGTTGGTTACCCTTCAGGTACGGAACCCTAAAGAAGTGAGTATGTTTGTCCGTGTTCTAGAACCCATAGAACAAGCTTTGGTTAGTTTGCGCCTACTCGTAGCGGCGTGGAACATGTCCCACATTATAAATATTATTATTATTAAATTTAATATTACCTTAACTAATGTATAACTGGAATACCAGTTATACATTAGTTAAGGTAATACAAAACATAAAATATTATGTTATAGGACTTAATAAATCTTACAGGAAAACGGATTGCCTTTCTATTCAGCACAAAGAACATCATAATTATTAGCCGGTTGATTTCTGAGATAACCTCTTCAGTAAAAGGCATGGCAAGGCGAAAGACGTATTTTCATTGTAGTTTACTTTGGTTGCTAACAAGAAAAAACAGTTGTTCAGAACACAATTACGGTTTTATTTACCTCGTGATGACTTTGCCGTACTCTTTGACGCGTCTGCCAGCATAACCCATGACCTGCGCTCCTAGAGAATGTCCCACAAGTTGTATGTCCTCCAGATTCACTCCCGATGCCGTGATTTTCATCAGTGCGTCGCCCAATGCTCTTCCAATCTACCAAAGACAGAGAAATCGATATGATTGGAAAATAAACTCAAAATGTATACAATGAAAGAAATTCATAACAATAATAATAAAAAATAAATTAATAATAAACTTAGTACTCAATCTCAATAGTTTTAAAAATATTTTTAACTAGCAACCCGCCCCGGGTAGCAGAGCCATCTTCAACAAACATCAACATATTTCAATCAATTTACACAAAATCTTAAAAAATTATACACCTAAACCTTCCTCATGAATCACTCTGTCTATTAGTGAAAACCGCATCAAAATCCGTTCAGTAGTTTTTAAGTTTATCGCGAACAGACAGACAGACAGACCCGGCAGGGGACTTTGTTTTATAATATGTAGTGATTAGCTTTTGCCTGCGGTTTTCCTATCGTTAAAGTTCTCTTCCTGTCCGGAGGGAGTGCCACCATAGCACGACGAATGGCCATGGGAGCAAGCGCAGGTCGTGTAGATCCCCATGACAAGTCTGGAGAGTTTTCCATCTCGTGGTTGCCGCCTGTTTTTGTCCTGGTTTCCTATGAAACAGAGATAACCGAAACATCCAGTAGCAATCCCATCCCTTACTTACCTCACCCATCCTACTTTTCCTTCCCAAAAACCTATTGTGGGTAGTATGTGGTTGATACTTGCGGAATCATCATCAACTCCACCATTATATGACTGATGGTGAGGGGAGGAAAATGCAACCACCCGCATATTTGTGCCGTATGCGGGGACCCGTATGGGGAGATGAAGGTGTTTTGGTAGTTGAGCTTAAAGGCAACACACTGCTTTGGCCCGGATTTCTCCTGACACGGGAGGATTTAGGCTAGCCACCTTTGGTCAATCGGCTACGACGACCCGTCAGAGGACCGTCAGGTGAGATCTCTTACGGCGGGATGTACTTGTCTTCCTGCCTAGTTCGCCTTGTTCAGTGCTAGGGTAGGAGCTCCATATCTCTCTGTTACTTCTGGCGTCTGCGTGCCTTTTGCCGTGACATCCCCACCTGAAGACTCCAAGGAGGGTGGAAGAACGAAGGGACGAATTAACTTTAAAACAACTCATGGGTACCAAAAATCACTCTTTTTTATTCCAGGAAACCTATCCAGGTTCCATTCCGGGTGAAGAACCCAGATAGCTCGTCGCGCAACCAACCAGCAGCTCCCCGGGAGGACAACCCGAGTGTAGCGACGCCCTCCAAACCGACAGCTCCTTGGATGAAAAACCCGAGTGCAGCGTCGTCCCCCAAACCGGCAGCTCCTAGAGTGGATAACCCGAGTGGAGCACCACCTAAACCACAAGGAGCTCCTCGGGTGGATAACCTGAGTGTAGCGGCACCGAATACACCAGCAGCTCCTCAGGTGCATAACCGGGGTGAAGCGCCAAAGTCGACCATCGATCTCTCTTCTCTGAAGGCAGTAATGCCTATGCCCGCAGGTTACACCGAGGACAAACTCTCTTAGAACCTTGTGGCTATAAAGAAGAAAAAGGACCCAAAAGCGAACCCGTCTAAAATTAACCGTAAGACCAAAAGGGTGAAAACCCGGGCGGAAGCTAAACAAGCGCGGCCTCTGGCGTCAGGTGGAAGTAAGCAGTGTGAATTTTCTGAAGGGTCTGCAAAGACCCACGTTGTCCCCACCAGTGATTGGCGCATCACCCCACGGCAAGGACAATAGTCTAGCCGAGAGTACAGCTGCTCCTACAGGGACGCCACTAGACGCTTAGAAGCCTGCTGCTGTTAATGTGACCACACGGCATGGACACACTAGACGGGGTAATTGGGCTGGGAGCGCTAACCAAGCGGGCAGGCCTTCGGGCCCGACTAATCCCGCCAAAAGAAACAGCCCGGATGAGTCCCTGACTCCGCAGGGCGGCGGTAAGCGCCAAAGATAGCTGGAAGCGCCGGAAGATATTGCAAACATCAATAGCACCAATACACTCACTAACAACATACAAAAACTCCTCGCATCACACGACACTGACATAAGATGAATATGGGTGAGAGCACATAATAACATTGATGGCAATGAACTAGCCTACATCGCAACAAAAGCAGCAGCCGATAGCCACCTCACCCCCATATTCACAAACTTTCCCCTTAGCCTTAATCTAGCTAAAATCATAGTCACTCCAAAGTATCCGACTCATACACTCAAAACACTAAAGGTACAATAATTAAAACCTGGTGTCCCACACTAGCTGATCTACACAAAGTCATCCGAATCACTGGACACTCTTTCGCACTAACCCAATTGCTTACAGGACACGGATACCACAAACAATATCTACACAGGTTCAAAATTACTGACAATGACTCCTGCTCCTCCTGAGATGACACCACCACGCAAACAATACACCACATTTTAAATGACTGCCCACGATATCACACAACTAGATATATTAACAGATTTGCCACATAACCACCATAAACCCAAACGACTTAATGCAAATAATAACCAAAGAAGACACAACCACAAGATTCATGACACACATCACATATATAGTGAACACTCTAAAAAAGTTTAACAACACTTAGCACTACATTTACAATTGCACCATACTCTCGACCTCATAAATAACATGTAAATAACAGTAAAATAGTATACATATTAATGTACTTCAACATAGTAAATAATTTAAAATAATGTAAACATTGTAAATAGGTAACTGTATATTTTGCAACATTTACTTGACTTTATGTAATATATTAGATACGCAAGTAAGCACTAAAACTCTGTATCAAATAGCAGAGCGTATCACATCGCAATAAACTCCCATGGAGGGTGGTTAACCTTCCATGGAAAAAAAAAGCTAAAAAGGGAAAAAGGAACCCTAATAGGATCACTTATTGTCCGTGTGTCTGTCTGTCAAGACATACCCTTTTGCTCAGGAATCCGTGGACGCATCAAGTTCAAATGAATACCAAAACGGTCTGCTGTCCCTTGAAGCTGTAATAAAACCAAGCTTCTAAGCCAACGCAACCAAAAGATACAGCCATTTCAGTCATAAATTCGACCAAATTTAAACACTTCGCAGGTAAATCAAAACCAATAGGGTACCGTCAACGTAACCTAGAATCATGAAAGTTGGTAAGAAGCAGGTCGACAGCTTAAGTAAAGGAAAAAATCCGAAAGACGTTTATTTTTTGTTATATATGTCTGTCTGTCTGAGTGTCAAGACCCTTTTCCTCAGGAGCCCGTGGAGGCATCAAGTTGAAATGAATATCAAATACTTACGTCAGCGGTCCCGTGAAGCTGTAAAAAATCGCTCTACACACTTTGGTGGAGTGCTCTGCGTAGGCGCAGCAGCGTGCCGACCTCACGTGATTGCATGGGATTTCGCCGCCTCATTTTGTGAGGTAGTTTATGCATGCCAAGAAGCAACGGAGAGGGAATGGTAGAGAGCTAGTACTCTTCCGTTCCGCAGAAGACGCACCAGGCGCCGGAGAGTCCAAAGCGATCTCAGGCCTCCATGAGCGCTTGTCTGAGGGCGACGGATAGGGCTTCCTGTCGCCCTAGCAGAAGCAGGCCCGAGACGGTGGCGCGACGGCAGAACCATCTGCACTTCATACTGAGGTCGCCATGCTCAACAGGCGGCCAAGTCTGTTGGTTTTCACAGGTAAATATCTTTTCTAGGCTACACTTGAGGCCCCGGCCATAAGACCCGGTGACGAACACTGTGGTTTTAGTCAGTTCGAGTCCGACATCCCACCTTGTCTTTTGACCTAAATCAAAACCTATAGGGTACTTCCTATTGATCTAGAATCATGTAATTTAGTTAGAAGCAAAATCTGACAGCACAAGTAAAAAAAAAAACCGAAAATTGTTAATTTGTTCTAATATCACATAAAAAAAATATATTTTGTGATTACAAATTTATATTTTGCGGTTGGAAAGTTGACTTTGTCGTAAGTCGATGTAGGGGAGATTATTTTCAGAACCGAAAAGTTACGTTTGTATTTCGGAAAAGACGGGTAAAAATCTTCGAGAATTGATTCCCCAGATGAACGTACTATCTACATACAAGTTTGTTTACTTATGGAACCCTCGGTGCGTGAGTCAGACTCGCATTTGTCCGCATTGTCGCGTTTATTTTTTATTTTTACTGCTTTACATAAGATGTACTTAAACATTTTTGTAGGCACTGACTAGGATTCGGAAACAAAGTGATTGCGGTAATATTCACAAGTTGGTTTATCCCATGTTTCGATCGTACTCCACCCTTTGTGGTCATGGCATTATTAAGTCTTGATTTATACACCTAATATGCATACAAGTTTTTAAAGATACAATTATACATTCTTTAAAATTAAACATCAATTTCTTCACGTATAGGTACCATAAAGTCATACATTTTGAAAGCTGTACACAAATTTTGGTGTACTCTCGTTCTCTGTTTTTTTACAATCATGTTCCACCTAGACATGCATATAATAAAATCTTGCAGAATCAACTTAAATGATATTGTGATGGTTTTGAAGACAACACAACTGAAGAGTGCTTGCCACGTACGTTGTCTTGGAGCCTGTATTTAATAAAAACCCCATTAGGTTACGGCCACGATTACCCTATTCATAAATTTCCATTTAAAAGATAAATCTGTACCTGACAATTGTGGTTTGACACCCCGTCTTTCTAGGCATGGTGTCAAACTATACACTTACATTCTTTGTTGTGCAACGAACAAAATGCATTTATGTATTTACCTTCCTAGAGTTAGGCACAGCTATCAACGCGTATCCTAACGGTATCGCAAACATTCCAGTACTGGCTTCTTCCGTCCAGTCCAACAGTATGACATTCCTCTTCCCCTTGGATATGTACGCGTTCAGCATAGTCGAAGTACCGGATCCTTCAGGGCGACCTTTGTAACCGAAAGTATACACCACTGTTTGTAATCCTCGGTTGATGCACGACATTATTCCTAATGGCTCGTGGAGCGGAGTCGATTCGTATTGTTCAAGTGACCTGCAATTTGATGAAAAATTAATGGAACACTGCTTTTAAAACCAGAAAAATTTGGTGATGAACAAAATGTTCACTATTTATTTACGTCACTGCATACTACATGTTGTTGTCTTGGATAGGATCCTCCCCCCCTATCATATACAGGCTGTATCTGACAATAGAACACTTACTTACATCACGCACAGGCATGACTTTAGCACGCAGTTACAAAAAGAATTAAAAAAAAAATGGTTCCGTTTACAAGTTATGACTTGTAAACGGAACCATTGGAATTTCCAGGTATTTTTCTCATTAAAGCAGGTGGAATGTGTAAAGTTAAAGGTTTAAAAACGACATATTTTTTTTTAAAGATTATACTTACCTTCACGTGTATGTTTATCCTGGAATTTTGCTATTAATATTTCACCCACTTCCACTGAAGCCATCGTGCTGAAATTTGGCACACACGTTTGGTTCTCATGACAATTCACGATAATAAAAGCTTTTTAAAAAAATATTTTTTGAATAGACTTATTTAATTTAGAACTATTCACTCAATTACTGAGAAAAACCATAAAAACTAACTAAAAGCTTTTTGAAGTTAGTTTTTACGATTTTTCGTTAAAAATATTTTTGTAATTATGTGCGGAGGTTTGGCCTTTTCAGTGATTTAAGTAAGTGTTCCCGTGTCATATACATCCTGTATATTAGCGTATTGTTTAAGTGTTCCCGTGTCATATACATCCTGTATATTAGCGTATTGTTTAAGTAAGTGTTCCCGTGTCATATACATCCTGTATATTAGCGTATTGTTTTTACAATGTTGCGCTGATGATGGTGTTTTAGGCGCAGAACAATATTACTTTCTTAAAACTATTATTGCTCAGTATTACCTATCCATATGTTGTTAGAAAATAAACATTGACATTGATTCCCACCCAGGACAAATAATTGTGTGATGAGCAAGATCATTTGTTTTGTGTATGGGTGTAATTTATCTATAATATGTATGGATTTAGATATATATATATATCAAGTTCTTGCAGTAAGTCGTTCCTATTTGTCGTAGCGTGATGTTATATAGCTTATAGCCTTCCTGGACAAATGGACTATCCAACACAAATGATTTTTTCAATTCGAACCAGTACTTCCTGAGAGCGCGTACAACCAAACAAACAAACTTCAAAAAAATCAAAATCAAAATCGTTTCACTTTCAAAATATTTTTGTCAAATCTGCAAGATTGGTGACTAATCTTGGATCTAATAACATATCCATTTCTAGACCCAAACTAAGCAGAACATGGGTTCTAGAACACGGAAAAACATACATAGAAACACCGAGACCAATGCAGGTAGACATTCATGCTGTCACGATCACTAGATACTGTTCCTACATAAAAAGGATAAAACTTAATCTAATCAATCTTACATAACTATTTGCCAATTATACTACAATCTTACCAACTCATCAATTTTCAAATTATAATCTAATCAGTTTTCATTACATAAAAATAAATTAGCAACAAACAAACAGGAACGACAGATTTGCTTACGCCGTATAGCGAACTGTCTTTTCTAGAGAATTCGACAAGATGACTCATGCGAAGGCGGCGAGTACGGTGGCGCGCGCGCGTGCCATCAGTCGTTTCAACACTGCGCTTGAGACACGACACGTACTTCAGCTCGGTGCCGACCCTCAGTGTAACCGACAGTTAAACTATTAAACCTCAACTCTCATAAATCTGTTAATAATTATAACAGTTGTTTCTAAGTGCCTTATTTGTTCCCGTACTGGGTAAGTTCTACAAATTAACTATATTGTGTAGCTGACCAATTTAAATAACTATTCATCGCTGTAAGTTGCCTCGTATGAATTGTGAATATTATATCTTTCACCCGCTTATTGTTTAGCACTGTCTAGTTACTATAATATCACATATAGTGGTGGTAATGTTGTAAACGATTACGGACACCAGTACTTTTATATAATACCTTCTATTTTCTTGTTTATGTTATTTATTCCTTTAGATATCTTAATAGTAATTTATTAATTGTTATTATTGCCTACTGAACCTAGATTAGCCATCTAGTAGATGCTAATCTCCTACTGTTAGGTGAAATGCTTTTCATGGCAAGCTGTCTTATTAGCTGCTGATGCTAGATGGAACGGTTTGCAGGAACTCCTATGAGGCTTGAGAGCTGCGCTCGACTATAGCTCTCGAAAACCTCTGCTGCTCTCTTCGACTGAGGTGTTACCTCAGTCCTCCTGGGCTACGCTCCGCCAGGCCACGCCAGGCCTCTGCTACTCTCTTCGCCCCAGCCGCTACCTCCGTCTCCCGGGTCCTCGCTCCGCCGGACTACGCCGGGGCCTTGCCAGCTGACACCGATCAGGGGAGTGCGGTATTGCGGCCTAACCAAACTCACTACCCACTTTTTTACTATTTATATTTTTTAAATATAACAACAAATCCTAAACTTTGTTCGTTTTATTTAAACTCTAAAATAAAACGTGACAATGCACTCAGTGGGAATCGAACCCTGCACCCCCGGGCGTGGCAGTCGCATACACTACTACCGCGCCTTAGAGGTCATCACAAAGGCTATTTCTTCTAGCACCTATAATTTATAGTTCAAAGTGAAAAAGCCTGGACAAAGGCGAGTCTTCCGTTTTTCTGAAGTACAAAACATTATTTTCTAACCAGATTTTATTTATTCGTGTCTTGCAATCAAGAACAGTCTCGCTGGAATGTTACGTGGGTCACTGAAAGTTTTTTGAAACAGGCCAGTAGGAAAAGCAGCAAAAAACACACAAAATCTCCACATTTTACTCCACAGATTTTACACTATTTAGTATTTATGTTTGTAATATCTTATTTACTCGTATATATTTTACATATTTCAATATATTTACTAAATTTATAGACGCACTAGGCGCCGGCGTCACTCAAATGGATTTCACACAATACCAGTGTTGCGGTTTAATAATCGCAATGTATGCTGAGCGATGTCCAAATTTGCACTGGTGGATGGGACACACATTTTCACATAACGTTATACATTTAATTTATAAAGATATTTAATAGTTTTAAGGTTGTATCGCTGCTCACTGACAATACTGGCGTTCATGGAGGCGGTTAGGCTTGGTCAGGCGGAAGATACGATGTTGTCTGTCAGTCCCAATTTTTCTTTTTTTTCTTTTTAGTCTACTGTACGATGCAGTAATCGACACGAGCCTCATACCAATCGGTTCGGGTGTGCTCATAACCATTTAAATACCGTCATACATCATACCATCCTAGAGTATAAGATAAGCCATGCAGTTGGGAGAAAAAAGAAGATAATCAGGAAAACTAAACAAGGTGCAATTCGCTGCGGTGGAGAGTTGTATCGGGTCAACAGATAACCATCGCTTATGTATCACAGATAGAGAAAACAGCATAACTTTTTTAATAGATATCGGTGCAAACGTTTCAGTGATTCCCGTAAATAAAGTGACTTTAAAAAACCATTGCAAGTGCAAGTATAAACTTTTTGCAGCGAATAATCTATAAGTAAACTAGCTGCTCCCCGCGGTTTCACCCGCGTAAGTCCCGATTCCGTGGGAACATCGGGAAAAAAAGTAGCCTATATGTTAATCCAGGTCTCCAGCTATCTATATACCAAGTTTCATCGCAATCAGTTCAGTAGTTTTGACGTGAAAGAGTAACAAACATCCATACATCCACACTCACAAACTTTCACGTTTATAATATTAGTAGGATATAAAATCCTTTGTCCTAACTGACGGATCAACGCACAGCCTAAACCGTAGGTCGTAGAGACGTGAAATTTAGAGTACGTATTCCTTATACGACGTAGGCATCCGATAAGAAAGAATTTTTGAAAATTCCACCTCCAAGAAGTTGAAAAGGCGTGGCGAAGTTTGTATGGGAACATGTGTTTGTTTGGCCTGATCAACTACAAAAGGGAGACAATGTTGAGTGACAAGTTGACAACAAAAGTCAATCATGCGACAATAAAACGAAAATATAAAATGTGAATACAAGCGAGGTTCATTAAAATACAAGTCTTTCATAATAGACAGCGTTATGATAAAATATACATTTAATAAAAATATAAATTTCACGAGTCTACTGTATAAAATATTGAAAGATACTTAGAAATTGTACAATAAATAATATCATATTTAAAACGATAAAAAAATGGAATATTTATCTTTACACAAAGCTGAAGGTACAATGTCATAATAGATGGCGTTATAAATAGAAACGCTATATTATTAGATTATCTTCAAATTCCCTTAAAAATAAATAAGTATTATTTACGTAAACAAGTAATAAAATTTTGAAAGACGCAGACGGATTGCTTACAAAATAAATTCATCCCTTAAAATAGGGAATGAAAGTTTGCTTATGGTTGAAAGTAACAGTATACTACCTCCATCATCACGTTCTACACCTTAATGGACATTTCATAATCAGTGCAATGTTTACCGTTTGGAAACCCACACGGGTCATCAACTCACCGGTCTTAGCGGTGAAGTGGTATGTCGGAATATAACGGTCGAGGATATCCATACGGTGTTTCGTCACAGGTATTACAAGAGACTCAGATTTAGTAGGACCGAAGTCTCCGAGAACCCCGGCACACCAATTGTGCACACGGAACAGGTCACGCCACTATGTCAGGCAATCCTGCTCTGCCCGGGTAACGGCCAGCAACGCAGGTCAGAACGGCACGGGAGAGTACTATCCCCTGTTGCCTTTCTTAAGCGGATCACTTCTTCACAAAAAGAGGCGGCAGAATCCCAAACACTCTCAGTTTGGACGATTATTATATATCGACGAAAAGGATAAGACGAAAATCAATTGGAACCCGGCTGCGGAAGAGCCGTTCGAGCAATGTGAGGTAAGTCTTAAAAACGCAATTACATTATCTTATCATGTAGCAAACGCTCCAATAGCACTTATGACCGATGCAAGCAACACATGCGTCAGAGCAGTATAACAACAAAAGGTAGGTAATTGTTATAAACCCTTAGGTTTTTATTCAAATTAATTAACAGACGCGCAGAGGAAATATAGTACGTATGATAGAGAGTTGTTAGGTATTTACATGTCTTTAACGCATTTTCGAAACATGGTCGAAGAATGCACATTAACTATATACACTGATTATAAACCGTTGACTTACGCATTTACTGAAGTTGCTTCAGATAAAGAAACGCTTAGGATAACTAGACATTGAGGTGGCCAGAGGCTATTCCTATATCGGATATGATAGCTGATACAGTAGCCAAAGATTTTTTATGAGAATTGGATATGTAGATATGGATGTCCAAATTATCTTAGTAGCGACATGGGACGAAACTAAGAGTCGGAATTATTTAATAGTTTAATAATATTAATAATAATAATCCATTTATTTCAGAATATATCCATAATTCGTTAGTATACAATTGACCTAAATAACTATGTTAGTACATGTAATTGGCATAAATAATTAATTATAGGACTGTCATGTCTGTCCGCAATGACACTCAGGAGACGGTTAGGGCTACCACGTATCCTCTGCAGCAGTGAAGCCGCTCGCTTTCGCCTTATTGCTGCGAAGCCGTCTGTGTGAGCATCGGCGAACATGCCAGAGGCACTGCACCACCGTGGCAGCCCCAACAGCATCCTGAATGCATTGTTGTACTGGATCCGAAGAGCACTAATGGTCTTCTGCGTACAACTACTTAATGAAAATGTTAGGTGTTAACAAAATTAGAACCACTCCATACCATCCGTGTAGCATTGGCATAGTAGAAAGATGGCATCATTCGATGAAAAGTGCAATTACTTGTCGTTTGTCAGAGAATAAATCGTGGTATGAAGAACTGCCCACAGTTTTATTAGGACTTAGAGCAGCTTGTAGGAGTGACAGTAGTATCACTATAGCAGAGATAACTTTCGGTCAGACATTGAGATTACCAGGTGATTTTTATAATCATGTTAGTCCAACCGCAACAGATATGTATACATATTATGTAGACAAATTAAGAATAATTTTAATTAAATAATAGGTAGTTTAAGGCCGCAAACCCGAAATGATAAAGATTCACGTAAGATATTTGTACATAAAAACTTGAAAGACTGTGAATATGCTTTTGTGAGAAATGCTATGTTGAAAAGAGCGCTCGTTCCTACTTATGATGGCCCTTACCGCGTATTAAGTAAGAGAAATAAAGTGTATGAAATCCAATATCCTAAAAGTAAAGGTTTTGTATCAATAGATAGGTTGAAACCAGCCTTTATATTAGAGGATAAAAGTGTAGACGATAATATAGATTTTAACAGTAATTTGAAACATACATATAAGAAAGTATTCAAACTCTCAGAAAAAGGTTCACCACCAGAACCGAAAGTACGTACCACACGATCAGGTCGAGTGATAAAACAGCCAGTACGATTTTTAGTGTAATTAAGAGGATTGTTATAAGTACAGGCTAAGGATAATATTGTTGTGTAAAGTTTTATTACAGGCTAATAGTGTCACATTGAATTGCGAACTCTAGCCTTAACTATAGCACAGATAATATAATACTATACTAGTAACTATAGCAGTGATATGTTTAAGTGGATTTATGGATAATATGTAAGTTAGAATTGATTATGAAAACGAGTTGTATTTTATTTAGAAAGATATTTTTATTGGGACACATTGACTGTCATACTTTATTTTGAAAGACATTATTTTAGTTATAATTTGTGTGTGTTTCTGTGCGTTTCCAAATTTGTAAAGACAACATGTGATGTTACCTTTGAATAACTCCAGAGGTTGAACCGACGTAACCGACACAAGAGTAATAAACGAAAATAAAACCTGAAATTTCGTGATTGAGCATCATAGTTCGACAAATCACTCTTTTTTATTTCGGATTCGGGAGAAATCCCGAAAGAATTTGGGAGAAATCTTTTGTCCCGGTAGATCAAACGATAGATAATCCGTAACAAGATAGACACGGGCTAGGATACTCCAGATTTGTTTAGAACTGTGGCCATGACAAAAGCCGCTTTTAGGTAGTAAGGAAATATATTCCATGTAGCCTTAACTACCGACTAAAAGCGACTAAGTCTTTCGGATATATAATCTGAATCTCGGAAACGGCTCCAACGATTTTCATGAAATTTAGTATGCAGGGTTTCGGGGGCGACTTAAGGCACGAAAATGTCCAATACGTCACAAGTGCTGTCAAAAGGCCATTATGTATATAATTGATAATTGAATAAATTGCAACAACTTAAGTCGTGGTTTGATTTTAAGTACCTCTTTATGTACGTGAGCGCAATTCGGTGAACGATGTTTGACAAAAATAGATAGCCTTGCGATTTTTTCTATACGAAATGGTAGCGCTGGCCTTCTGTGACCTTAAGATTCAGTAGAGTATGATTACTACTGTTAATGGTCAGAATAATTAATGAACCATAGACTTTTGTCACAGACTATGATTTCGCTATTTGAATTATATTATCTTTACACACAAGATACTGTACTACTTTATAACATAATTTTTATTCATTAGCCCGAATGTGGAAAACCGACAAAATAGACTGCTATTTTTACACGGATTTGGACACGCGAATGCCATAGTTTTCAGTTTAGTTTATTGTCGAATAGACTTACATACATACCCGCATTGAAAATAAATATTTGAATAGCCGTTTCGAATGCTGATCACAAAATAATATAATTATTCTTCCCCCAGCCTTAACATCGTTACTTGTATTTACTTTGTTAAAATTCAAATAATACCAATGAAGGAGTCAAGAACAAAAAAGGCGTTTTTTAATATTAATGTGAAAAATAATATTTCTTGCCTTGATTTGTCTGAAGTTTGGAGTAAAGTTGGTCCACACAGTTGCACCACATAGAATATCCAAAGCTCATGACAAGAAACTTCCGTGTTTATGTACTCTAGTGATACAGGGAAAGGACAATGACCATGTATGTATGTATAATGAAGAGAACGAAACGTCAATATCATGACTTTATACGGAAATAATGCGTACCAATTATTAATTTACTGTGTTTATTTAAATCATAATTCCGGTTACGAAAATGAAATTCCTGAAAAGGTTGTAAATTTTTTTTTTATATTATTTTAATTTTGCAACATGAAACATTGCTAGACTACTTTTGGTCAAGATCCTTTAAAAGATTACCATTTGTTCCGGAATTTGGACAATTTATTGAGTGGAAAAAAAATCTATTCCGATGAGTAATCTATTATAAAAAAAATAGTTTACGACCTTGTTGCTCAAACTATTTTCTATTATGTTTTTTTTAAGCTTTTATTTAGTTTGACCTGTCTTGGCCTTAATCAAATTTTGCGAGTTCTCACTTCCTAGAATAATAATCGTATGTATATAATTATTCTTTAAATTTCAAAACAACTATAATTTATTACATATTTTATATGTATTATATGACACAATTAAAAAAAAACGCGGATGACGTCACGGACGTGACTACTGCTGTGACTAAAAAATCCCACTAATCCCACTAATGAGCCCCCGCCCGAAGAGGTAGGAGAATGGCGTGAGGCCTCGTTTGGGGCCCGGCTGGAGGCTCCACGTGCTGGCTTTGCCGCCGTGGAGGCGCTCCAGCCGGTCATCGTCGAGTGGGCAGGGCGGCAGCACGGGACTCTTTCCTTCCGACTGAAGCAGGTTCTTTCTGGGCACGGCTGCTTCGGGAAGTACCTGCACTCGGTCGCTAGGAGTGAACAGAGTCCCACCTGTCACCACTGCGACTGCGAGGACTCGGTTTAGCACACGATGGCGGTTTGCTCCGACGTCGGGCCCTCACTGCAGTCATCGGAGGGGATCTCTCGCTACTGGCCGTCATACGCTCCATGGCCGGTAGCGACAGGAATTTTACCGCGGTCGCGACCTTCTGTGAGGACGTCATCGCGCTGAAGGAGCCGGCGGAAAGGGTCCGGGAGGACGATCTCCACTCGGACCTAATATCGCCGTTGGCGAACCAGGCGGTGGAGGCGCACTTACCAGCGCCTCATGCCGCCATGAGTGTGGCCGCGGGAGGACGGGACGGCTTTTCCCTTTCACCCGCTATAGTGGGCCCCCGCGAGGAGGCGGCGTCCACGTGTGCCTGGACGTCGCCTAATTAAGAGGTACTTTACCCGAAAGTGGTGCCCGCGCTTTTGCGGGCAGGCGCTAGGGGGGGTCCGGATGTCTCAATAAAAGCTGTTCCCGGATCCCTCCTATTTAAGGCGCAGTACGGCACACCGTGTGAGTTTAATCGGTTGGATTCCGACACACCGCACCACTGAAAACCCCGAAACCCCACAAAACTACTGTGTTACGGTGCATTTACATAATATATTAATACTGGTAAACAAGTCGGAGAATAATTAGGCGTCCTAAAAACCTTTATTCCTTATCGTTAACCTATAGTCACAATTATTTTACATATGAATTTGACCTCAATAAAAGCTATTAAACTGAGAGGATTTACCTCGTCAGGTTGTAACCTATATCAACTGTCTTAATTTTTCTGTGTAACCCCGGACGCAAAAAAGAAGTATTATAAGTTTAACGTCATAGCTTCTAAACCGATCAACAATTTTTAATGCAGTTTTATTTGTTTGAAAGTGGACTTGTTCGAGAGTATGCTTACCATTCGAGAAAATCTGTTAATCCGTTCGAAGATCATCAGCTCGTTTCTAATCTTTGAAGGGATTTTCGAGTCAGAGGCTGTTTTAAATTAATAATTTATGATTATATCTGTTGTTAAGCTGTTATCAAGTCCGAAGTTCAATATTGTTAGGATATTTTGTATGAAAACCTTTAGAGATACCAGTGTGTCCCATTGCCAGATATACAGACCCAAATATAGGGTAATCGTAATCCTAAATCCTACTAATATTATAAACGTGAAAGTTTGTGAGGATGTATGGATGTATGGATGTTTGTTACTTTTTAACGCAAAAAGTACTGTATGGATTTTAATGAAATTTTACAATAATATAGCTTATATATCAGAATAACGCATAGGCTATAATTTATGAAGATATTGTGTATATTGGCCAATATATAACGATAAGTGTTAAGTAAGTCGGAAAAAAATCTTTCATCTGCGAGCTATTCTGGCGTGCGGTGGAAAAACTGTAAGAGTTACATGAATATAATGTACGGTGGGATTGTTTCTCCTAAATAGTTCTACAAAAAAGTCCGCGACAGTATATATATATGGGGGACTTTGTTTTATATTTTACTAGCAGCGCCCCGCGGTTTTACCCGCGTAAGTCCCGATCCCGTTTAAATATCGGGATAAAAAGTAGCCTATATGTTAATCCAGCTATCTACATACCAAGTTTAATCGCAATCGTTTCAGTAGTTTTGGCGTGTAAGAGTAACAAACATCCATACATCCATACATCCATACATCCACACATCCATACATCCTCACAAACTTTTACGTTTATAATATTAGTAGGATAATATGTAGTGAAGATATTATATGTGTAAAAAAAATTGAAAGTTTGTGAGGAGGTTTGGATGTTTGTTACTCTTTCACGCAAAAACTACTGAACCGATTGCGATGATACTTCGTATGTAGATAGCTGGAGACCTGGATTAACACATAGGCTACTTTTATACCGATATTCCCATGGCATCTGAGTTACGCGGGTGAAACCGCGGGGCATAGCTAGTAATATTATAAATACGAAAGTGAGTTTGTATGTTTGTTTGTTACGCGTCACATCTTAACTTCTTAATCGATAATCATGAAATTTTGCATACACGTTGTCACGGGACAGAAAAAGAGATTTGGTACCTTTCATCCAGAAAAATAGCATTGTTCCCGAGCGACACAAAAATAGCACTGTTCCCTAGGGATACAAAAATAGCACTTTCAAGAGGGATACAAAATAGCACTGTGCCCGAGGGATACAAGAATAGCACTGTGCCCGAGGGATAAAAAAATCACCACTTTTCCCAAATGTTACCGCTTATTTTATTTTTACTAAATTATTTGACAATTTTTTAAAGATTTTTGAGGAACAGCGGTAGTCTTACAAAATTATAAAGTGGAGTTGTGTCCCGAATGTAAAAATAGCATCGAGGTCGATGTTTCTTTTATTTTAGACCCCACTGATTGTTTCCTAATGTTAATAAACAATATCGGTAATAATGATGTTAGGTACATCATTATTACCGATATTGTTCTAATATCTACTGAGCCCAACTAAGTTTCACAGTAACTAACCCTCATTTCAATGTCAATTATTATTATAGTAATAAGGCCTTACCCATAATAACACCTTAAAGAAACCGCCTGTGTGAGTTGCAGGAAAGCTGAAAATACAATTTTATTATAAAACTTTTTAATTTTCTTGATACTAAACTATTACTATTTTATATATTGGGGTTGAAGGATAATAAATTAAAATTTTTCAAATAATACCAACCAAAAGGATCTTTAATAAAAATAAAGCTTTAATGAAAATTAAGTAAAACAGGTAAAAATACTTACATAATAAAACATAACACAATATATATGTTATTTTATCACTACACATTTTTTTAAATAATTATTTATGAAAATAACGGTCTTTTTTGTAAATTTTTTACACCCTATTTAAGTCCGGTTAGTTTTGTTTATTTTTAATTTCCACAAGTTAAAAAAACACAAATTTATTAACATATATAATCAAAGATATTATTTATATTTCAGTTCTGTGAATAATAAAAGCTTTAATTTTTATTAGGTGCTTATAATCACTTAATTTTTTCAGCACGCGACGTAGCGTTTGCCGCAATTAGAGCGCGTTTGCGTATGGATGCGAGCGCGCGGCGTACTAATTTGGACTGATAAATGGACGTCAATGGCTTCTGAATGAGTTCTTGAGGAAGTTGCTACTGCCATTTATATATTCATTTTCTTGTTGTTTTTAGGGTTCCGTTCTTCAAAAGGAAAAAAGGAACCATTATAGGATCACTTTGTCGGACCGTCTGTCTGTTTCTCAGGACCTTTTTCCTCAGGAACCCGAGGACGCATCAAGTTGAAATTAATACCATATACTTATGTCTCAGGTCCCTCAAAGCTCTATAAAAATCAAGCTTTGAAGTAAACGCAATCAAAATGAAACCTGAGATTTAACCAAATCGATATATAACATATGGCTTTTGTTTGCACAGCAACGTGGTAAATACCAAAAAAATACCCATTTTGTAGTCTAAAGTCAATAAAAATAAAATCCTCAATAATAATAATAATAATTCTTTATTGACAGTAATTGTGTTACAATAATGTCAGGATTCTCGGACTCCTGCACTAGTAAATACTGTGTTGCAATCAATCAATGCATTATTTGGCATTTCCGCTCGCCTATTGTAAATCCTGTTGAAAAAGTGAGGGTATTTCGCTTTAAAAATCGATACACATAAATGCGGTAATGAAAACCTATTCCTTTTTAATATTTGTCTTTGTATCCTTTTGTTATAGTTATTTTGTTCAGAATTAACAATAAAAAATAATGATTATTTATGGACTACCAGAATCTACATATATACGTGAAAAATATACATTTCTGTATTTTAAATAATTAAATCGTTCTAATACTGCCATCTCTACATTTAAATGTTTTAACTATGACATTTTGCAATAGGGATGTTGACATATTTTCAAAACTGGTTTTATTTTATACCTAGACCCATAATGAACGCAATAAATAAAATTTTGTTAAAAACACTAAAATTTATCAGAAAAATTTGAAAAAATAAAGTTACTTTTAAATTTTCCCGCCGAAACACTCATTTCATTTTGATTACGTCATTATCCGAATAACATTATTCAACTGTTAGCCCGTCATAGTAATAAGTGTTCTTGGCGTTTGTGCTCGCGGTTACCTTCACGAATATACCAAATTTAAGTGCTTTACCTGAGAGAAATAGACATAAAGTATTACAAATGCTGTGCAGTGCCCAAGTGCAAAAGCACAACAATCAGCAAACCGGAAAAACTTTTCATAAATGTCCCAAAAAATAAACAAATAAGGAGAAAGTGGCTAACACTTTCACGTTCACGTTGTCACGTTTCACGTTCCTAAGTTCTGCAGCACAAAAATCTTGGTTTCCTGTAAAAAAAATTACCACCATCAACGAATCTATCTTCGGTAAGTTCGAAGAGTTTCCTTTGATAAATCCAGTTTCCATAGTGATAAGATTATTACCGAGTTGCAACTAACTTGGAGATAATTCACGTAATGAGTGACGTTTTCTATGTTAATATCAAACAGTTAATATTATTAGGATACCAACTGACAAGTATCAACTGTCAGTCTCTCGGATAATTACGTAATATAATCTGATTGGTGTTTTCAGTCACGTGGTCATGGTTACTATTTCAGCCTTTTTTAATCATCTATAATATATTTTTAACAGTAATTTTAATGATAAAAACGTTGATTTAGGTTTTTATATATCATAATGCATCATTTAGTTTAAATGCAATATAAATTTGTGATTAGTGTCAACGTCCCTATCGCATTTCGTTTCTAGCTGTGCGCTTACGACTCGTTATGTTTAAAATCCACCCACCTCACACGAAGACACCGGCTTACTCATGGATACCGTACCTGTATCAGAAAGACCTGAACTCGATTTACATGACGACTCCGTGTTACTACACGGACACATATTATCAGTATTAATTGTAGCATGGATACACGAATGCTTAGAAGATTTTCTTAGCTGGTCGCAGGACAGTAGGATGTTGTGCCCATGTTATGACCATTGTTTGGTTCTTGGGTTGGGCAAAGTCCCCGAGCTCAGTTTCTAGATGACGTTAATTTGTTGTTATATCACATAAAAAAATAGATTTTTGGATTAAAAACTTATATTTTGCGGTTGAGACTTGGTCGCAAGTATGAGAGTGTATTTTTAACCGACTTCCAAAATGTATGTATGTTCACCGATTACTCGAAGACGCCTGAACCAATTTTGAAATTTCTTTTTTTGATACAAATGGTATACTTTCCAGGTGGTCCCATTTAAATTTTATCGAAATCAGTCGAGCGGTTTCTTAAAAATCAACAAATATCTAAAAATTTTATACATCGATGATGTTTTCGTTTGCTCCGAAACATCGCTGTCTCATTGGAACAGTGCGTTTAGTTGCCCTACCCATATTATATTTAAACAAAATACATCTACTTTCCACTAAAAAGCACATTGAAGTCGGTGATACTTTTTTTTAAAGATAATATTTATAACTGCAAAGGTAAGTTTGTTTTTCGGAAAATGTGGGCAAAAATCTTCCGGATTTAATTCCCGAGATGGACGTCCTATCTACATACAAGTTTATTTGCTTACGGAAACCTCGGTGGGCGAGTCAGTCTCACACTTGTCCAGTTTTTTAGAAAGCCTCATGTTTCCCTGTGTAGTTTTTTTTAAATATGATTTAGATCATTACTATAAAAATATAAGTTATGACTAATGAATAATCTTTCAAGGTGAGATCTCGAAAGCAAAACGCGATTTATGAAAGCAATGTGTATGATGATGAATGTAGTGAATGAATGACCCAATGCTCATCGGTGTTGTGACTAGATGGAAGCGTCAGTCGCATAACCCTTTACAGGACAGATATAACTATAAGTACTACTCACACATACGGCAGTAATCTCGCTTATTAACCCCCCACGCAAAAATGAGGAATTATAAGTTTAACGTGTGGCATCAAATCTTGTAAATGCATGAACCGAATTTGATTTTGCTATTTTTTGTTATTTGACTTGATCAAGTGTTTTAACTATAATTCAAGAAAATCTGTTGACTCCTTGGAAGATTATCAGCTCTTTTCTAGTCGTTGAAGGGATTTTTGAGTCGGGGCTGTTATGACATAATAACGGATAATATAATATCACTTGAAATAACGTTCACATTATATTATTTTCATATGCTATAAAAACAAATAACCTAATTTCATGTGGTCTAATTATTTCGTACAACCCTCATTTGCTCTAATAACATTTAGTATAACGTTCGTTTCATATAATTTTTAATTCGTATAATGCTCTTTTTATATAATGTTCATTTGACCTAATTTTCATTTGACCTAGTTTTCATATTTACTCATGTTAACGCGCTAACGGGCCCCCTGCTAAGCGGTAAGCGGGTGAAGGGGGGAAGAACGCGGAGTCCCTCCGCCCAACTATACTGCAGCGAGCGCCGGCGGCGACGCGATCTCACTCCGTGTTCGTCACCCGCCACAGCCACACGCTAGCCCACGCCCGTCGTACATGTCGCGCGTCAAACATATTGTAACTGTTATGAAGCGAATAGACTTATAGGAGCAAGAAGTAGTTTTTCTTTATAACCTACGGGAATATCACACCGGAGCAGAATTACAGCCCCAACAATGACTCATTTTCAGCCAAAATTCTGTAATGGATAAGTAAATATCAGGAAACATCATACTGTTATAACCTCATCTATATCAAATTAGATTCGGATTTAGAAAAATCAACGATCAACGTGCTGCATCGATCGAACGTCGTGCTCACCGCGTGCATATTACAAGATGGCGTCAGCATGACGAATCTCAAATATTTCCAATGAAGACGATGAAATAAGAAAAAAAGAACAACAAACAATGTATCCTGGTGAAACCGCTTTAATATTACCTGGAGGGCATTATATTTGTGAGTTCGTTCCAATTAATTATTTTCCGAGGTCAATGTCCGTAGTGGAAATGTCATTATTCTGTTAAATGTAAATGTAGCATTACAAGCCATTAACTTGTTAATAATACGTTCCTTATACGAAATTTATAATTGTTCTCTTTCTATAGACAGTTAAAATCTTCTTGCATTAACTTTAAAGCAACTTTATATTTGCATAAACTGTAATTTCCTGCTCCAAATTAGACGTTCCCGTTTTCTTTAAGATTTTAAACATTATGCTTAAATAAATCGCATTCCAACAGTTTGCTACGGGTGAGCAGTGACCACGCGGTCGCCACGTGTGGGGTGCTGCTCACGCGCTGCCATTTGCTCTCTGCAACTGGTCCTGCGCCTGCACGCGCCTGCTTGCTTCGGTTTGCGGCTGTAAACTGCTGTCAAGGAGGACAGTAACGGTTTACCTGCATTTTCCGCAAATCACCTGCTTCTTGCCTGTGTCTGCATATTCTACATTTAAGTATAACCTTGCTTTGTCATTACACTTTGAGAATTTCCTTACATTAGCTGCCTGTGTTAGTCCACTGCTGGACAAACCTCTCTGTTGCATAAAATTAATTACTAAATATTTTTGAATAGCATTGTTTATACATCTAGCAATATAAAATGTCAACATTAAAGAATTAAAAAAGAAACGCGCTTCATATAAGGCAAAGCTTACATTATTTGAAAAATATTTAAAGAGTTTGTGTACATGTGATAAGCCTAGCAGCATTCAAATTAGCGAGCTTGGGGCTAGATTGCAAAAGGTTGAAGAGTGTTATGGTGAATATGATTCCATACAGATTCAAATCGAAAGTATGACTGACATTTCAGATGCTGAGTGTCAGGAAGAATACGAGGAACGTGAACGCTTCGAGTCGCAGTACTTCGCAGGGGTCGCCAAGGCTCGAGACATGCTTGGCAGGCCGGTCTCTGCAGATGTGGAGAATGACCCCGAGTCTTCAATAACAGGTTCTGTCCTCGCAGCAGGTGGGCCAAGCTTAAACTTAAAGTTACCAACAATTCATTTACCTACCTTTTCTGGGCGATATGAAAACTGGTTGGCATTTCATGACACATTTGTATCATTAATACATACTAATGCTACAATTACAAAAATTAGCAAATTTCATTATCTGCGTTCAGCCTTAAGGAATAAGGCTGCAAATGTAATTAATTCATTAGATTTTTCTGAGAATAATTATGATACAGCATGGTCATTGTTATGTGAACGTTATCAAAATAAGAAATTACTTATTAACAACGATATTTAAGCTTTATTTGATGTTGATCATATTACAAAGGAGTCCTCACCTGCATTGAGGAGCCTCATTGATACAATTAATAAAAACCTTAGATCATTAAAACTGTTACAAATTAGCACTGACAATTGGGATTTAATTATTATTCATATGATGTGTAAGAAATTAGATAACATTACAAGTAGAAAATGGAAAGAGCATATTAACTTTAAAAAAGATTCACCCACTTTAGAAGAATTTATTAATTCCATTAAAAAACGTGCTGAACTGTTAGTAACCATAGACTATAGCAGTCAGACTAGTCGCAGGCGCAGTGAAACTTTACATAGTAAACCAAGAACATTTATTGTCAATCCAACACAACCTACATCGCGGCCTTGTGAGTGCCCTCGTTGCAAACAAAATCATCCTATTTACTAGTGTCCACAGTTCAAGGCTTTATCTGTCATAGCAAAAATTGCTGAAGTGAAACGTTTAAGACTTTGCATGAATTGTTTGCGGCAGGGACATACAGCTCAGTGTTGTAGGTTTGGTTCTTGCAGAGTGTGTTCCAAATTGCATAATACAGTGTTACATAGAGATGAACCTTCACCTTCAGACCAGCTTGCTGACAATGCATCGCAGGACAATCATGTAGTGCTAGCCTCACAAAGGGATTCTAACAAGACAGAGGTACCAACACCTCACAACATAACTCTATCCTCCACACATAACAGCTGTGTATTTTTGTCTACGGCACTCGTAGACATTTTAGATTGTAATAATAGAAAACATACTGTCCGTGCTTTACTTGACAATGGCAGTAGACAGAAAAAATATGCACTGTACTCAATTTACCTGTAAAATCCACTTCCATTTCAGTTGAAGGTTAAAGTCGCCAGTCATTACACATTACTAAACAGTCAAATATAACAATATTATCACGTACTGAAAGTTACACTAATCACCTTAACTGTTTTGTTGTGCCAAAAATTACTCAATCCTTACCTACAACTCGTTTCGAAATTTCTCAATTAAATATTCCAAAAGGGAATCTTAAATTAGCTGATCCTAATTTCAATATTCCGTCTGAAATAGACTCATTATTAAGTGCTGAATTATTTTGGAGCCTATTAGGTACAAAACGCATATCTTTAGGTAACAATAAACCTATTCTCATTCATACAAAATTAGGTTGGACAGTGTCGGGTCTAATGCATGGAAAAAACATTAAAAATAAAACAAATAAATTTGTTAACACAGCTCACTGTCACTTTTTAAATGATAGATATCTTGATCAAGAATTGAGTAGATTTTTTGAGTAGGAATGTTTTACGTGGCAAAGAAGATGTTCTTTGCCACGTAAAACAAGGAAAGAAGAAAACGAGTGTTAACAACATTTTATTAAACCATCAACCCGCCAAGGGGATGGACGGTTTGTTGTAAAAATTCCTTTAAAACAGCCACCACATGCATTAGGTGACTCATACAAACAAGCATTATCTAGATTTAAGTTTTTAGAAAGAAGGTTCAAACGTGAACCATTATTTAAAGAAAATTATTCAAATTACATTAAAGAGGACATTAATCTCGGTCACATGTCTTTAGTTGACCAAAACATAGATGAACTTACATATTTCATGCCATATCAAGGTGTGGTCAGAAACACCAGCTGACATAGGATCTAGAGGCTGCAATACCACTCACCTGGAAAATTGCAACCTATGGTGGACAGGTCCATCATTTTTAACACAACCTAAAGTCCAATGGCCTGTTCAACCAATTAACATACCCACTAACTTACCAGAAACTACAATTCAATGCAATTTTGTTTATGATCATGACAAAAATAATTTTATTCATAAGTTTTCAAGTTTTAGTAAATTACAACGTGTCACTGCATGTATATTACGATTCTTGCATAATTGTAGACAACCTCAGTATAAAAAATTCTAATCATTTAACAGTATCCGAACTAAACTCAGCCACATTACTCATATGTAAACTCATTCAATTGGAAGTTTTCCCAAATGAATACTCTATTTTAAAGAAAGGTCAATTATTGAAGAAGTCACACCTACTTAACCTTAATCCATTTATGTCTGATGAAAATGTAATTAGAGTTGGAGGTAGATTATCCAATTCAAATCATAACTATGACACTAAGCATCCCATATTTATTCATGCTTCGCATTATGTTGCAGGATTATTATTCAAACATTATCATATTATATTGATGCATGCTGGACCACAATTATTGCTCGCTACATTAAGACAGCGATTTTGGATAATAGGCGGTCGCAGCCTCGCTAGAAAAATCACACATCAATGTCACAAATGTTGTAGATTCGCAGGGAAAGGCATTCAACCCATTATGGCTGATCTACTAAAAGAACGCGTTTATAGTGAATATCCATTAAGTAATACAGCTGTTGATTATGCTGGCCCTATTTTGATATCTAACAGAAAAGGTAGGGGCAGTCAACTCATTAAGTTATACATTTGTATATTTGTTTGCTTGGCTGTGAGGGCAGTTCATGTTGAACTCGTCACAGATCTTAGCACTGAAGCCTTAATGGCTGCATTAAACCGTTTCGTTGCCCGCAGAGGTCGGCCTGTCAATGACAATGGTACAAACTTTGTAGGAGCTTACAATGCACTTTCAAATTTTCTTACAGCAAGGTGTAATGACATTAGTTTATGTGCAGCAGACCAGGCAATTAACTTCAAATTCACTCCAGCCTATAGCCCACACTTCAACGGTTTAGCTGATGGTGCAGTTAAATCCGTGAAATTCCATTTAAAGAGAATTTTATCCCTAGCTCATTTAACATATGAAGAACTAAACACCGCTTTAATACAAATAGAAGGAATCTTAAATTCTCGCCCTCTTACGCCATTGTCCTCTGATCCCAATGCTTTAGTTCCACTGACGCCATCACATTTTCTGATTGGACGAACAATCTCCATGTTGCCGACCAACCAGGTGACAACAGAGCGAGAGACAATGATCAGTACCTTACCACGTTATCAACGAGCACAAGCCTTAGCGGCTCATTTTTGGAAACGTTACCACAGCGAATATCTTTCAGAATTGCAGAAGCGTGCAAGATGGCAACGAAACGACAGAGAGCTGTTGCAGCTTTGGGACCTGGTGGTGGTCAAGGAAGACCGCCTCCCGCCCAATCGATGGCTGCTCGGCCGCATTATTCAACTTCATCCTGGCTTCGACGGCATCGCACGTGTCGCGGATGTCAGGACTTCATCAGTCGTGCTCCGAAGGGCCTACAATAAGCTCTGCTTGCTGCCACACCCAACAATGACTCATTTTCAGCCAAAATTCTATAATGGATAAGTAAATATCAGGAAACATCATACTGTTATAACCTCATCTATATCAAATGATTCACCAACAATAGAGGGGATCTAGCGCTCCGCGGCCGCTGCCGCGCCACCCTCGCTTCGCTGGCTCGCCTTCGCGCATTAATGGTCACTTTTTTTTTAATGACGAGGTGGAAGATCCTCATGGATGTCCTCCGCCCTTGGGGGGGAGGGCGGAGGGGTCTGTTGGTCTCTTACCGACTAAAAACCACCACGGTGTTCCACTGCTTGCCCATGATCGGGGGAGCGAGAATCGCCATTGCATTCTTCCGCAACGCATTAATGGTCACTGTTCTAACCTAACCTAACCCAAATAATTCAATACCGTTCCTTATAGATTTTGAATATTATAGTAACTGAATAATATACAAAATGAATATTAGTTCAAATGTGCATTATAGAAAATGTTCATTAAACCATATAAAATTAGTTAAAATGAAATTATATCAAAAAATCATTATATCGTAGGATCGTTATCGTATTATTATGATGACTTTATTCTTCGAAACCACGGCTTGTGCTGGCGAGGTAGCAACAGCAATCTTTTCATGATCAAAATTAGACGGCGTCTGTTCGGTGTTACTTAATGGGGTTGGTACGTTTTTATCACTCAGTTTGTTGTAGTTACCAATGGTTTTTGTATTATCGCTCGTTTTTGAGTCTTGTAATTCAGGATTAGTATTTCCGGAACATTGGCTTATCTTTAAAGGGGTACAGTTCACTTGGCACTCTCAATAGGTATTTGAGATCATTGGAAAATTTAACGTTTTAAATTCCAACTCACACCAAAATATTTTCTGACAAATAATTTTACAGTGCAAGCCGCATGCTTGTGGAATGCATTGCTTGAAGCTATCCGATGAATACAGTCACCAGCTGTTTTTCAGAAACTCGTTTTATATAATTATATATATGTATGTATGTGTATTTTTAGATAATAATAAAAAAGTAGTAGACTTAGACTGGTATTTATAAATTGTATATTTTTGTTTGTTTTTTAGTTGTTGTGCACCGCGAGTTACCTATTTCCATACAGTATAGTCCATCTTAAGGTTGCCTGTAAGAGACTTCAGACTGCGATAAGACCGCCTATTGAACTGTTACGTAATTATGACGTTATGACTGTTTTATTTTCCAGGTACTTTTACCTCAGTTTCACATAAAAGCAGGTGCAATGTGTAAAGTAAAAGATTTTAAATAGTACATACTTTTTAAATTTATATAACTCAGTTACTGAGAAAAACCATAAAACTAACTTGAATAGTTTTCGAAGTTAGTTTTTACGGTTTTTCTTAAAAAAAAAAAATTGTAACTGCGTTTTGGGATAATTGTAATGACGGGTGTCTCAGTAAGAGTGCACTTTTTCATTTTGAAATAAAAACAAGTATTTTATGACAGAGTTGTGATATTTTTATTGTATTGTAAAGAAGACATGTTCCAATTAAGTATGAAATAAAATATTCGGCAAATGACCCCCACGGCTCCGATGACAGGCCATTACTCTTTTCATGCAATTTTTGCACAGAGATGTGGCTGAACAGAACTTAGTACAATAAGGTTGAAATGTATAATAAACAGTTATGTTTTAAACTAGGTCCCTAACTATGCGTACATTTTCCGATTTGAGCTCCGGAATTGTTTCGGGTTTATTCGCATAAACCCGAGATTTCACAAAACCCCAAAGAAAAAAATCGCACGGCGTTAAATCGCACGATCTTGGTGGCCAGTTGACATCAGAATTTCGTGAGATAATGTGTTCTGGAAATCGTTGCTGCAATAAGTCGATGGTTTCATGCGCGGTGTGGCAGATTGCGCCGTCCTGCTGAAACCACATGTTGTCCATATTCATACCGTCCAGTTGAGGCCACAAAAAGTCCGTTATCATATTCCTGTAACGAATGCCGTTCACAGTCACTGCAATTTCGACCTCATTTTCAAAAAAGTAAGGTCCAATCACGCCGCCTGACCAAAATCCACACCAGACAGTTACTCGTTGTGGGTGCATTTGTTTCTCATGGATTGCATGAGGATTTTCTGAGTCCCAAATTCACGAAGCCATTCCTATGGAAATGCGCTTCATCGGAAAAAATTACTTTTTTCGAAAAATTGGCATCGACTTCACTTTGCTCCATTACCCATTGAACGAATTGCCGGCGCTTTCCGTGGTCTGCTGGTTTAAACTCCTGAGTTAGCTGAATCTTGTACGCATGAAGGTGGAGGTCTTTAATCAAAATTCGCTGCGTAGTGCTTCGTGAAATTTGAAGTTGTTGAGAAAGATGCCGAGTTGATGTTTTCGGGTTTTCGGCGACACTCTCGTTTACAACAGCAATGTTTTCAAGAGATCGACCAGTACGTTGACGCAAAGGATTCTTATTATCCATAATCGACCCAGTTTCTTCAAATTTTTTGACCACTCTTTGAATGGTTGACACATTAGGAGCACTTTCTCGGCTGAAAATTTGGCGAAGTTTGCGAACGGTTTCAGCGTAACTTTCTTTTCACAATTATTTTTAATAATCGGAATAAACAGAGGTGACAGCTGTCAAATTTCAGAGTTGCCACTTGCATGAAAAAAAAAAAACCAATTTTAGAAAGTGCCCTCTTACTGAGACCCTTTGTTTGCTGTCGTAAGATCTGTTTGGTAGTAGGTACTAGCGAGAACAGTCCCCGGCTCCTCCTATTTCTGCCAACGTCTATATCAATCAAATAAACGTGTACGTAACTACGCCTACGTAACTTTTCGGCATAGAGTACAGAAAGCAAATTTTGCTACGAATGCAGGAAAAGTTTCAGTTATAAAAAAAATAGATACTGGCCCCAATTCTGTTACTTCACTCGCTAAATTAAAATTCACAAAATTTTCTTCATATAAGAAGTAAACCTTGCACACTTAGAAACAAGGTCTTATTTCAAATTGAAACAAGTAGGTAACATATGTCGCTATCGAAATAAGCAATTTATTTGTCGACTAAAGTCTGATACGCTTAAATAAACTTTAAATACCACGTAGCGAGAGCCGCTATCCGTTGAATGCCATCTCTTTTGCTCTGTGTTTTTAGTAAGCGTCTTCGTAGGTGTAGATTAAAAACACGTCATCCTTGTTCGTTTTCAACAAGTTTTTATACGGCAATTATACAGCGTTTGAATAAATGAAGACTCTCGCTGCGTGGAAATAAAGTTGAGTATACGTTGACAGGTTTTATTGAAATTTAGCGGCGCTGAGAAATAGATGCTAGTAATAAATAGAAGGTCTATTACAAAGATCACTAGGTTGATTTCATATGAAGAAATTAAGTCAGGTTTTAGTTTAGTCGAGTGTACAATAGAATCGGCACCACTATTGTTATATGAACCGTAATTAATAAGGCAACTACAACACTGCGGACTTTTCAACACGGAATTTAAACGTACCTACGTAAATTGTAAGTAGTTATAGAAATAACAAAAATGAGTTAAAGACAGTTAAGAAATAGTTACTGATTTAAAAGCATTCAACCATTTCCCTGTAACATCTTATGAGGACTTTTATAACACACCTGGGTATTAAACAAATCACAGCACGAAGAAGCCATGTGACAATGAACTGAGAACTACCTGCTGATATCAAAAGGAAATTATTTGAAGGAAATCTTGGATATTCACACTCTGTGCTAAAAATGTCACGTCAGGAACGCGCAAGGTTATCCCAGATATTTCCTTATCCGTTTTATCTTGATTTAGAGTTTATGATGGTATAATTGTTACGAGTAAACGTTACTATTTTGTGGAAGCGTTTATCGTTATACAAATTTTCAGTCTAGAGCCTTCGAAATTTTATTTTATGTCATATTCTGTGCTTGTTTTCTAAAACTGCTTCTTGCTTAATTTTATGTTATTAAACATTTATTTATTTACTTTAAAATATTTTTTGTCAAATCTGCAAGATTGGTGAATAATAAATAATATCTTGAAATATATTACACTTCGCTTTCTAGATCCATACTAAGCAGAACATGGGTTCTGGAACACGGATAAACATACATAGATATTTTTGACGTGACAACTTTTTATAAATCGATGAACGCCGGCTGCACGCACGAAAAAGCATGACTCATTGTCACGTTCCGCCTGAGCCGAGCGTGCAAGCGAGAGTGCGGAACAAGCGATAAAGAGGCATGATCGGCCTAAGCGTTCGGCTTGCGAGGCATCTATCCCTCCTCCACTGTTGTCTTATGACGTTATCACGTAAAATTATCGTCCGTACACCGACTTTACAGGCAACCAATTTTTTTTTTATATACGTACATGTTAATATTATATATATAAATAATTTCGGATCTCTTTGGGAATCTGTAGATGTTTAATGATTTCATATGTCATTTGTTTTTACAAATAAAGGGCAATTTAAAAAGTGTCGTGCATCGAAATGGATTTGACTAGAGAAAATTTTCGCTCAATAATTTATTACGACTTTCGTTGGGGTCATACTCAACAACTATGTTACGATAGACTTCGATTGGCATTTCATTACGAAGCCACATTTCTTGCCACTGTTTACAACTGGTTTAATGAGTTTTAACGTGGTCGAAGCAAACTCACTGATGATTCTCGAGAAGGACGTCCTTCTACGGCGGCTACTGAAGATAACGTGAGTGCTGTGCGGCTAATGATAGAAGGGTAACATATCATCAGATTCGGGGAGCTTAAGGCATTGGTATGAGTCAAGTACAAAAAGTCTTAAGTGAACATTTAGGCGCCAACTAGATGGATAGGTACTTCATATTTTGACGGAAGATCAAAAACGCCATCGTTTGGATTGATGCCGCTCTATGCTTGAAAAGTATGACGGAGGTGAGTCGAATGCTGTATGGTCACAGGTGATGAAAGCTGGATATATTGTTACGAATCCACAACCAAAAGACAATCTGCGCAATGGATGTTTCCATTCGAAGATATGCCGATAAAAATAAAGAAGGGTAGAAGTCAAGGGAAAAAAATTACTGCCTCATTCTTTGGACGGACGGGTCATTTCGCAACAATCATTGAAGAAGATAAAAGGACTGTTACTGCAGATAGGTATTTCAGTCATCGTCTACCAGTTGTCTTGGAAAATGTTAGACAGTAGCTCCCAAGAAGCAGAATCCTCCTCCACCAAGACAACGCTCCAGCACACTCCAACAGATGGACTATCGAATATTTGTCTATTGAAGGTGTGGAACTAGTGAGTCATCCTCCTTGCAGTCCCGACCTGGCACCTTGCACTTTGAAAGAGAACAACAATATTAACAGGCTTCTATATCATTCCGTTTTAAAAAACGAATACTGTATAGACCGTCTGGGTCTGTCAGAGATTCTGTTTTAATTAGCCAAGACTAATTGGTTAATACTTCATGGAATTGTGTTTTAGATTGCTCTATTTGACAGGACATGTCAAAAGGACATGAATAAAAGAGAAAATCATAAATTTTACTTTTTTTTTTTACTTGTTACACAATCGTCGTCCTGCTAAAGTCAGAAATTACGTATCTAAATGCTTTCAATCTGTTACAAGAGTAATGAACGAAAATAAAACCTGACATTTCGTGATTGAGCATCATAGTTTGATAAATCACTCCTTTTTATTTCGGATTCGGGAGGAATCCCGAAAGAATTTGGGAGAAATCTTTTGTCCCGGTAGACCAAACGGTAGATAATCCCATAGACACGGGCTAGGATCCTCCAGATTTGTTTAGAACTAAGGCCATGAGAAAAGCCGCTTTTAGGCAGTAAGGAAATATATTCCATGTAGCCTTAACTAGCGACTGAAAGTGACGAAGTCTTTCGGGTATTATATACAACTTGAGGCACGCAAATGTCCAATACGTCACAAGGGCTATCAAAAGGCCATTATGTATATAATTGAAAATTGAATAAATTGCAACAACTTAAGTCGTGGTTTGATTTTAGATACCTAGGTAGGCGATGTTTTTCTATACGAAATGGTAGCGCTGTCCTTCTGGGCCTTAAGATTCATTCAGTAGAGTATGATTACTACTGTTAATGGTCAGAATAATTAATGAACCATAGACTTTTGTCACAGACTATGATTTCGCTATTTAAACTATATTATCGTTACACACAAGAAACTGTACTACTTTATAACATTATTTTTATTCAGTAGTCTGTAATGAAACTAAAATTACACCGCTTATTTTCCTCTGTTGTTTCCATACAGTGGTTTTCTGGAAAACATTGCTTTTAGTGATGCCGCCTGTACTTATCGCCTATTATATTATCAATTGTTTCTATGGTAAATACTGTCCAAAATGTGGTGTCGTATGTACAATAAAGAATGTTATTTCTGCCTATCTATCTAAAACTTGATAAAACAAGAAATAGTTGAATCTGCGTCTTATTTTTAACCCCCGACGCAAAAAGAGTGGTGTTATAAGTTTGAAGTGTCTGTGTGTCTGTCTGTGGCATCGTAGATCCCAAATGATTGAACTGATTTAAGTGTGCTTTTTTTGTTTGAAAGGTGACTTGATCGAGAGTGTTCTTAGATATCATTCAAGAAAATCCGTTCAGCCGTTCGAAGATCATCAGCTCTTTTCTAATCGTTGAAGGAATTTTCGAGTCGGCAGTGTTTTAAATTTATAATTAGAATATTATGATATGATATAAGTTTAACATGAGTGTTTGTGCGTCTGTTAGTGGCATCAGTGCTCCTAAAGGGATGGGCCGATTTTGATTTAGTTTTTTTTTTTTAAACTAAATCAAAATCAAATAATTAATCAAAATCAAAACACTCTCGACCACTTGTCTTGGTCGAGAGTGTTTTGTGTGTTCTGAGCTATAAATTAAGAAAATCTGTCCAGCTGTTGGAAGATCATTAGGTTTTTTCTAATCGTCGTCTAAAATATGTATGTAAACTAGTGTGTACATCCAGACACACTACTCCATTCATTGGATGTACAGACGTATAATATGTATGTATTTAGAAATATATAAGTATGTCCCAGCAGTCTGGTTACCATAGTATAGGCTCTGCCTAATTTGGGATCAGATGGCCATGTGTGAGAATGTGTCGAGTTATTATTATTATTATTATATTTTGTATAATTTGTGAAAAAAAATTGCATGAACGCATTAGTCCGCTTATGTTCAAGATCATGATCAAGGCAAGAGTAGAAGTCTAGCCGTTGTCATATCTAGATAACACGATAGTGATTTAAAAAGTGTTTTGTTTAAACTATGCACGACATTTTTATTAGAAAATGAACTATTATTTTGTTTAAGGTACACTAAACTAAAGTCTTCAGTTTGATAATATTAGTATAGACTAGTATAGATTTTTATTTAAGTTTGATTTGATTCAATAACCAATTAACAGCTGACATTGACCCGAGTGTGGAAAACAGATTTTTTTTTATGGACACGCGAATGCAATACTTTTCAGTTTAGTTTATTGTCAAATAGACCTACATTCATACACGCATGGAATATTTTAATAGCCGTTTCGCATGTTGATCATAAAATTATATAATTGTTTTTAATGTACATCCTCAATAGACGCTATAATTTCGAACAGGTAATACCAATTAGTTTTTGTTGGGTCTGTTATTTTTTTAATTAATGTGACCGCCGCGGTGCGTTTCTAATTATTTTACAGATGCCACCTCCATACACGACCTCCTCCCCCAGTCTTGACAGCGTTACGCCTATTTACTTTGTTAAAATTCAAAAATACAATTAAATAATAGTTTATTATAAATATCAATGAAGGAGTCAAGAATATAAACTTCAAAGCTTCTTTTAAATATGAATGTGAAAAATTATATTTCTTGCCTTGATTTGTCTGAAGTTTGGAGTAAAGTTGGTGCACACAGTTGTACCACATACAATATCCAAAGCTCATGACAAGAAACTTTCGTTTACGTACTCAAGTACGTACAGATTACCATTTGTTCCGGAATTTGGACAATATCTTGCGAGGACAAAAATAATCTGTTCCCATGAGGTAGTCCAAACCGCCTTCAAAGATTTCATTGATTCTCGCTCTCACCTTTTTTTAGCAATTGGGAATTAATGAACTTACTATAAAATGGCGAAAGTGCACACTTTTATTAATTAAATATATAACTTCATAAACAATGTTTTACTTTTTCCACATAAAACGCAAATTTCATATGTAAAGACCACATTGATCACCACGCGATCTACTAATCTATGAAGAGAATTCTTTGTACCTTTTTAAGCAAATTTTCGCAGAAAGCTAACACTTTAAATCGATTTGTGTTACAAATGTAAAAAATATGCGAAGACAGCTACAAAAAGCTACAGGGGTCCAGTGTATATATGGACTTGTCATAGTTCGAAATTCTACAGTTCAAATTATACTGGTAAACGATATAAAACTAAACAATATGGTCGTACATACAGCTTGACGAGCTTTAGTGTAGTCTATAATTTTTTTTTTACGTTTTTTTTACCTTCGACCGTACCGTAATTACGACTAGAAATAGGCTGATGTGTTACGGTACATTTACATAATATCTTGACACTTATTATTGGTAAACAAGTCTCGGAAAAGTTAGGCGACCTTTATTCTTACTCGTTGACCTATGGTTACAATTATTTTACACATAAATTTCACCTCAATAGAAGCTATTAAACTGAAAGAATTTACCTCGTCAGGTTGTTAGCAATATGACTAATCAACTGTCTTAATTTTTTTGTGTAACCCCCGACGCAAAAAGGAGGGTTCTGAAAGGGCATGACTCTAGCATCCAATTCCAATAAGAACTTTTGAAAAAAAAAACTAGGTGTTTACAAGTTATGACTGTTTAAATTTTCAGGTGTTTTTACCTCCGTTTCTCATAAAAGCAGGTAGAATGTGAATCGGGGTAGCTTGTTGGGCTGAAGGTCGAAGGCAGAAGTAGGCCTGAGACGGTGTCGCGACGGGTTCCGCACGCGCCTCTCTCATCTGGAGAGGGGGTAGGGCCCCCCCTATCGCACGGTGTGGTCGCCTGCTGATCAGGAGGTCAAAGTTTGCAGGGGTTCTCGGAAGCTTCCTTCCTAGGGTATCCCAAGTCCCCTGCAATAGCCTCACTTGTGACTAGTTGTGACGGAACACCGTGTGGTTTTAGTCGGGTCCAGTCCGACAAACCACTTCATCCTCACTCCTTCACCCCACCCGTGGGGGTTTCTAAACGGTAAATAAATAAAAAAAGGTAAAATGTGTAAAGTTAAAGATTTTAAATCGTACATATTTTTTTTTTGGGATTTTTCATTCCGTTACTAAGAAAATCCATAAAATCTAACTTTGAGAATTTTTTAACTTAGTTTTTCTGGATTTTCTCAAAAACTGAGTAAACAGTTCCAATATAAAAAAATAACGTAAATATAATGTAGATCTGTTTTGTTAACGGTAGTCACTATTAAAACCAGTTTAATTACAACAACTTTCAGTATGTTTTTGTTATATCCCTAACCCTATTTCGTATTCTCGTGTATAGTTACAATTCTTATTACAGTTACAATCGTTGCCAATGATTTATTAAATAACTCGCTGCTGTTTTTTTTTGGTACATTTTGTCCAAAGGATGATATAATAAAAGTTGAAACAAAGTATTTTCATACGTTTTTTTTTAACCCCTGACGCAAAAAGAGGGGTTATTATATGTTTGACGTGTCTGTGTCTGTATGTTTGTCTGTGGTATCGTAGCTTTCAAAGGGATTAACTGATTCGAGTCTAATTTTTTTTTGTTTGAAAGGAGTGTTTTTAGATATAATTAAAAAAAATCTGTTCAGTCGTTTGAAGATCATCAGCTCTTTTTAGTATTTGAAGAGATTTTCGAATCGGGGCTGTTTTGTTCAAAATTTTTATTTATGATTATTTCTGTTGTTAAGCTGTTATCAAGTCCAAAATTCAATACTATTAGAATATTTTGTATGAAAACCTTAGAGATACCAGTGTGTCCCATTGCCAGATATACAGTTTAAAATGCTAATGACCCAAATATAGGGTAATCGTAATTCTAAATAATATTATAAATACAGTTTATTTGTTACGCGTCACGCTTAACTTCTTAATCGATAATCATTAAATTTTTTTGTGTAACCCCCGACGCAAAATGGGTCCACGGTACCGGGTACACGGTACACGTGGGAAAAACACGCTACGTATCAGTTTTATATATTTGTTATGATCCTACAAATATTATAAACGTAAAAGTTTGTGAGGATGTATGGATGTATGGATGTTTGTCACTCTTTCACGCAAAAACTACTGAACCGATTGCGATAAAACTTTGTAGATAGCTGAAGATCTGTATTAACACATAGGCTACTTTTTATCCCGATATTTCCACGGCATCGGGACTTACGCGGGTGAAACCGCGGGACGCAGCAGTTCACTATTATTTGAATAAGAATAAGAACAGTATCAAATTCTATATTCAAAAATTTAAATGACTTATCGGTTAGCGATCCGTACATACCTATTTATTTGGTGAAATTATTGTTAACGTATTGTTAAATGCATTAAAGTCAGATTGCAAAGATTTGAATGACCTTAGCATTTGATATTGCAATAAGAATTGCTAAGTTATTGTCTAACTAATAAAGTTTATATTTTAATGACTTTAATTGGCTAACGTGAGTCGTTTCATAGTGTTTTTATTGTGCTTTTACGTCGCTGAAGTTCTTGGAACGATGCCCAGATAAAAGAGTGTTTTAAAAAGAGCTTTCTTAGCTGACGGGGAGCAGTTGTGATTCTGTTCCTCTTGATCAACAACAGGTTATGTTAGTCAAAAATCGGTAGAAAGGAAATAAGAATGTCTCTTTTTTTTCTTTCTGAACTATCTAACTATCAAATCTAACAAAATTGTTCGGCTGCAGTTCTGCCAGTTTTATAGACAAAATGTAGGATCCAGTAATTTTAATAAGTATTCAATGAAGAGATGTTAACAGCTTCTTACTTGTAATGCCAGCTAATGTAGTTTACAATGATGAACGAATTTTTTTTTTAAATTGAATTTCTATAATTCCTTTAAATCAGATGATCAGCTCCTATGTGTTACACAGAATATTACAGAAAGGTGTGTTCAAATTACAGGAGCGTTATGTCTTGCCGAAAAATAATTGATTATCTTGAATAAAAATGGATTTTGGAAAAAATAAATGAATAAGTAATTGCTTTTTCGTTTGTAGGTGCACGTTTCTAAATAAGGTATTATGAATTTTCATGACAATTGAAACCCTTTCTTATTTTTTTTTATGCGGATTTTTAAACTGACTGAGAAAAACTCCACTCTACAGGATAAAGTAGTTAGACAGCATTAGGAACGTTGGCGTTGTGTTATGTTTTTATTGCTGGTGGTGGTCATAAGAGATTGGAATAGTACACAATTAAGGTGTATTAGAATAATCAAGAATATAAGTAATTCTTGTAAACGGTATTACGATTTGTCATGTGAAAATATGTGAAGAAAAAAAAAAATTTAGCGGAATAAACCTGTCCGTCTTATTCAACACGAGTCCTGCTAAAGTCACACGACAGTAGTTGTCCTTATTTACAAACAATAACATAACATACGAGACTGTTCCAAACCCGTTGACCATTGTTCTGGTATTAATCACACGCTCGACAGCGTACCTACATAACTCAACTGAGTAACGAAACGTCATAATTCCGGTACAAGATTATTATTTTAATCATTTAGTAACGATTCTAGAAAATAAAACGCACTACTATTCAAATACTGGGCTTATAGAGAGAGTATAAGATTACAGTCAATCCTTCATAAACCGTCAAACCTCAGTAGTCGTAACAACGAAGCCATAATTAAATTATAATCGTGATTGGGAGTTTGGGACACAAAAAATCTATGGGACCCTCCCATAGATTTTTTGTGTCCCAAACTCAACAAATATTACAAAATATTTAAAATATTACAAAATATTTTATATTATAAAAACTAGGGTTTAATGAAAATATTGTATTATTTAAATAAAAATAAGCGTATTGAAGACTAAAATTTAAGTAAAGACGACTGAGAATACTTGCTATTATATTAAAATTTTAAATTTTGTATTGAAGTTGTTGGACATAAAAAAGTGCAGTGTAATTTTTTTTGTGAATATTGGCCCAATTACGCTGCTTTGTCGGCACCGCAAGAATTTACGATATTGATTTTTTCTCTAATTTTATTGAGAATTTTAATAAAAAAAAATTGGATACTTCATATAAATTTTTCGAATTAATTAAGTACTTTGTTTCATTTTAATAGCTAAGCTAATCACTGATTTGTAGAAGGTGGGCCTATTGCAGGTCAGTGCTATAGCGTATCCAAGACTCCAAAATAATTTAGAAACTACTATACCGTTCAAAGGAACAGAGGAAGACAATGAGAACGGCCTCAAATATTGTCTATTTCTACCTTCTATAAAATATTAGTCAGAAACTCATTAACTAAAAACTCTAAGTATATTATCGTGTACTAACACTCACGGGTGCCGCGCTATCAAGAGCGGCTAAATTGTTTTGTATGGGTCAATCAGGGTCAACAGTCTTCTGTATGGGTATTAGAAGGTGACAGCAACCAACAAAATTGAGTCAGGCGAGAAACGTAGGCAAAAAAATTAGTGCCTTTTTTCTCCCGGACGGGTCCTGTCTGCACGATCCAACTTGAAGAACAAAAGACAGTTAAGGCTGAGTGGTACACAACCATTTGTTTGCAAACTGTCTTTAAAAAAGTAGGGAAAAATGATCAAGAAGTCGCATCCTATTGCACCATTACAATGCTACGACGCACATCGCGAACAAGACAGTAATTTTTGGCTTCTGAAAAGGTAGAGCTAGTGACCCATCCCGCACAAAGTCCAGACCAGGCACCATGCGATTTCTTTATTTTTCCAAAAATTAAAGGGCCGGCAGAGGCTGACACGTGATAGCTTTCAACCAGCACGTGAAAAACACGCCCTTAGACCAATGGTCCTCATGTTTTCAAAAATGATTTGACCGAATGAAAAGTGTTTAAAATTTAATAGAGAATACTTCGAAAAGCAGTAAATACATTACATGTAAATTATTTTATTAATGAGTTACGCAGAACCACGATTACCTAATTTTTCGATAAGTCTGAAATCGTCAACTAAATCAAAAGCTTTACTTAGGTCTAAGAATAGGGTGTAGGAGGATTTATTACTATTCATATTCTTAACAAGTTTTTTTACTCATGTAAATATTGCTGAAGAAGTTGATTTTTTTGTAGGAAACCAAACTGTTGTGCAACTGAAATATTTAAATTTTCTAGAAGGTAAAGCAATCGCTTGTACACAACCCTTTCAAATACTTTAGTTGGTATGGTATTTAATCAACGCTATTGGTCTGTAAATTGTGTCAGATGCAGTATCATTAGCTATGTCTATAAAATAATCGTTAAATTTATGAGAAATATCAGATCCAGATGATAATGTTATAAAATCATCTATAATATTACTTATAAATTCTCTAGATGGAGCATTACCCATGCTGCACCTCACAATATCCCAAGTGGCTTTAATTTTGTTTCCCGAGTTGATACTCATTATCAACTCGGGAAACAAAATTAAAGCCACTTTGGTTACATAGAGATTGTAGATCGAATGATCTACAATCTCTATTTATACTTATTCTCACTAGTTTTGGTTGAGTAATATTTATATCTCAATGATCTTTTAGTTCTACTGTTATCCTTTATTCCTTTAGGATTTTTTTTGTATTGTGTATTGAATACTTAACACTAGAAGCAATACAAGAAGTAATTTATATAAAAGTCAACATGTTATGGAATTCATTGAAAGCATTATTGGTATTCGACGTTTCAAATATATCGCTTCTTTGCTTCTGGAAGGAGCTAGGCTGGCTCAACTAGTCAACCTATCTGAACGCATAATGGACCGCATATGAGTCTAGATGCGGTAACAGAGCCCTATACCAATACCATATATCACTTAAACTTAAGCAGCTAATGTATTTCACAAATCTATCAACGTTCTCTTTACTTAAACCATTAAAAGTCATACAGTAGTAGTCCTTGCTAATGTCATTACTATCTTGATGCTTGACTGTTATTAATTCAACTAACTTTTAAACTTGCGCGTTCCATGATATAATATTATTTATGCATTTACTTCCCGTAAATACATAAATAATGTTATTAATTCAGCTGTATTATGGTCAGAAAGGTTGAAGTTATACTAGATGTTTCTATTCTTCCATATCCTGTTTAAAACAGATAGGACACCCTTTGCCATCCCAATTCTTCTCCTTATCTCTTCCTCATCTCTGTTTTTACGATACAATAACGAGGTAAATAATTTAAAATCTTTAACTTTACACACCCGTTTTTATGAGAAACGGAGGTGATATACCTGGAAATTCAATTTTCATATTTGTAAATAATAATATAATATAATAATAATATCGTTTATTTTTTACCAAAACCGAAATACAATAAAACATAGATCAAGCTACAACAATTGACAATATCGATTGTGGATCACTGGTGCCTGAGATAGGTATAAAACCTGTGTTACAGGATACCAGGTACCCACTCGGATCACGACTTGACATTCCAAAATACATAAAAAGAAAAAATAAAAATGCAATAACTAAAAGAAAAAAAAGGAACAAACAGTAGCAGTAATAAATGAAACATTAACAAAACAGAGTGAGGGTGTGCGAGTGTGTGTGTGTTTTAAGGGGTTGGCATGAAGGTGTAGGTGTGTACATACGCTATGTAAATATTTTCTCACCGTATCACACGACAACATATAAAAGTAAAACTTATGTGCGGGTGACTTTAATAACTTATGTTATCTCAATGGAATACACATCACAACAATACAACTACTTAGATTAACAGGCGCAATTTACTGGATTCATTCCATTAGGGCCCTTACCGTATAAAGGCTCTGCATTCGTACATAAGTAAAATGAACCGGTGTTACTGTAAAAAGACAAAAAACAGGCTTAAGCAGGACACAAATATATCTACCATAAAATGTACTCTATCCGGAATCCTGAATCACATAAGAATTATTGAAGTTCTTTTATTCTCTCGCATTCTTATTGAAAAATTCAAAAGTTTATGTTATAATTTCTGCAACATAAAATATTCAGTTCAGTTTGCACTAAAAATATAAATGGACAAATGCTCACAAATTTGAACACCACTGATTCATTTTGGTTTTTATCATTCTTTTAGAAGTACGAAGATTTCTTGTAAACTTGTCTAATTTGCAGAACTGTTAAATCATAAAATATTAATCATGGAATTGTCCATGATTAATATTTTTACGGATCAGAACTTCCCATTATTATAATGTATTCCCGCTTTGGTAAGACTAGCTTGTCAGTGTCTAAGTATGACAAGAAACGGTAGTCAGACAATCTTGGTTCTTTTAATGTAATTTAAAACAATTATTAGCCAAAATAGACCAGGGTCGATAATTTTTGAAACCAAAAAAAATAACAGTAGGATGAAACCCATTGAAAAAAGAGGAGAATATTATAAAAACTTAAAGGAAAAATAATTTACGGGCGATCTGAGGTCGGGAAGGGGAAGGGGGTGAGTTTTAAGGGTAAAAAACGGTTTATCTCGATTTCCGTCAAAACTACAAGTCCTATGGAACAAAGTCAAATGGCAAAGTTGTAGGTAATAAAAAGATCTACAACTTTTGTATTTACACTTTTTTCACATAACCTCAAAATCAATGTAAAAAATTAAAAAAACCTAGTTTTTGGTTTTTTATTTTTATCTATTACAAAACATTTTTTTTTAACGAAATTTGGTGAAAACTTACCTTTTTATATCCCAAATACACAATGTAAAGTGTAAATTTTAATAAATAGCTCAAAAATGGATATAGTAATTAAAAATAGAATTTTAATTCGAATTCCAGTTTTTTTCGATTTTTTGCATTTTCTGAGAAGATTTACTATGTTAATATGTATTTTTACACCATCGGAAAGTAGAGATTTGAACGAACAGAAAGCACACCAACTTTTTGAAAAAAGCTGATGTTTTGACGGGTGAATTTTCGATTGAAAATTAGGGTGCTTTTTCGATATTAAGTCAAAATAAGGTGAAAAAATAAATATTTCAAATCAAATAAATTACAGTGTATTTGGGACATAAAAGGTAAGTTTTCACCAAAATTTCGTGAAAAAAAAAAATGTTTTGTAAAAGATAAAAATAAAAAACCAAAAACTAGGTTTTTTAAATATTTTACATAAATTTTGAGGTTATGTGAAAAAAGTGTGAACATAAAAGTTGTAGATTGTTTTATTACCTACAACTTTGCTATTTGACTTTTTTCCATAGAACTTGTAGTTTTTCCGGAAATCGAGATAAACCGTTTTTTACCCTTTAAACGCACCTCCTTCCCCTTCCCGACCTCAGATCGCCCGTGAATTATTTTTCCTTTCATTTTTATAATATTCTCTTCCATTTCCAATGGGTTTCATCGTACTGTTATTTTTTTTACTTTTTATTATTTTTAAAGGCTTCTACCCTGGTCTAAAACGCTCCTGCCGTTCTCAACTGCTGGCCTTACCAACGAACAGCATTGCACATAGATATACATTACATAGATAAAATATTAATACTTACTTTGGAATTATATTAAATCCAATTACATTGATGTCTTCTAGTTTCGGACTTCCATCGGTTTTCATGAAATCGTCGTAGCTATTAGCTTTTCGTCCCTGTAAACTAGACGGGTGCTTCACTGCTTCTGCCATATATACCGGCGCTCGTATGTGACTGCAGAGATCTGTATTTAGGAAAGTGATAAAAATTCAATGTTTTATCTTTCAATGATAAATTGTTGCAACCACTATAGTAAGCCTTAAAACGTATAGTAAAATGATTCCTCTACTAATTATTAAAGTTCAAAAGTTTGTCTTTTTTGTTGAACGAGCTGTACTCTAGAAGTTAAAAAAAAAACCTTAAGAAGGTTCGAAGCTCGCGCCCCGGTATTTGTTTGTGGGACAGAGAATATAAACGCGGATGAAACTTTACAATCTTACGTGGGAGAGCCATGCTCCGGCACGTAAAACGCCGATACCACGGCTTCACAGAAAACCGGCAATGAAACAATGCTTGCATTGCTTACCGGAGGCCCTAACCCTTCCCTCTCCCCTATTGCCATCCTTCCTCCCTCCCTCTCTCCTCCCCTCTAATCCCCCTCTCCCAACTTCCAGCTCTTCCCTCCTCTCTCCCTCTTCCCCTATTCCTTAAAGGGCGGCGACGCACTTGTGACTCTTGAGTTACAGATGCCCATGGGCGGCGGCGGTATTTACCATCAAGTGACCCGTCGCTCGTTTGGCCCCTATCCCATAAAAAAAAAACAAACACTTTTGGTACTAGTAATGTAACCAAAGACCTTTTTTCTTAACAAACAAACTCCTCTTCCTAGGAGCTGTAAAGCGAGCCTATAAGATTCCTCATCGGCAGGGCTGCCAGTAAGGACAACTTATTTTATACCGCCGAGTCTCATAACTTATACAAAATCAGTGTTGTACATTACTATAGTCACTCTTTGGGGATTTAAATAAAAGGTATTTTAACTTTAACCTATGGGTTTAACAGTGTACCAAAGATATTAATTGTTTTAAGTATCTATGTGAATGTACTTACTTATTACACTATAAAATCAGTAATGACATTGTATCCACTTATACAATGACAGCTACTTTACAAACAGGATACATAAGATAACCAAATTATACGATTTTTTTTTATATTGAATTTAATTATACTTTATTTATTTGAAATTTGATGAAGCAGGAGTAGTCTTTTTAACACAAGGCTATGACCCATATGTAATTCGACTGTTTGATAAGGCCATAGGCTGGACCTTGATACCCGCTAAATGGTCTAAATTAATTAAACCTAAAGCCTACATTTGGCGACTTAATAGCAGAGTCAGGAGAACAAACCAGATTTAGGAGAACTGTGGACCTGTTAGTGTTCAACATATTAAAAGTAAACGACAGAAATTTATTAGGCGAGTGTTTTACCTCTCGTATAATGGGTTGTGCTCTGAGGAACTGTTTGACATAATACCAACGGCGGCATTCTGCCACCGCACCACGTGCCGTCGGCAGGGCATTCATCTTCACACATTGGATCCTAAATTATCGTGCATGGTAGAACAATTCTCTCGCGCGAACGCTCCGGCTATGGAATTAGCTCCATGCTGCGGTTTTCTCGAGGGACTACAGTATAGGGTTCTTCAAGAAAGAAGTCCTCTGGAGGTGCAAGTGTTCATAGGCTACGGTAACCGCTTACCATTAGGCGGGCCGTATGCTTGTTTGCCAAAAAAGATGCAGGCTTGATCGAAACTTCTTTAAAAGAGTTATTATTAAATATATGTAAAAAGTTTTCAAACATACTGTGTAAAGTTAATGGCAATGTCCGTTTTTTGCACCCAGGTTGAACGGAACAATCACGGTTTGGCCAGAAATCAATATGGCCTACAGCTTTCTTAGTGCCGTACAGCTGAGGATCAGTGTGAACGCCAACCACTAATTTCGCACAACTCTTATCCAAAGCTTTTTCAATTGGTGGTTTCGCTGGATCTAACCCTGTAATTCTAAAAAAACAATTTATTATTGTCTATTTTATGGAAAAAGGTTAAAAATATGTTCGTACACTCCTAGTTTAATATAGTGTAGCATTTAGTGCGTACTTTAAGTGTACTACGGCAATTATTCTTACATTAATATAATTTTTCCAAATTTACAATCATCCTCTGAAAATTACAGTTAAAAAGTAATAAGTACTGTATTCGATCACGTACAGCTGGTGTTATTGGTTTGTAGATCCCCGTTTTGAACAGCTCAATTTTTCATTTATTTTTATTATTATTAGCCATGGTCGTCCCACTTCCACTCCTCACGGTTTACAGCTTTCTGCCGACAATATTCGCAATAAGCATCCAGTTCATCCCACCATCTCTTTCTGGGTCTGCCGCGACGTCGTTTAACGTTACGTGGCTACCACTCGATACTGAGTTTTGCCTGCAGTTCGTCTGACATGCGGCATAATATGTTACCAGCCCAATTCCATTTTAGGCTTGCGGCTTACTTACTGTTTCTTATACGGTCTGATAACCGAAATTCTAGAATACTGCGCTCCATGGCTCGCTGGCAAACCTCGAGTGCGAATTTCTGATGTTTGGTCAAAGACCAAGTTTGAGCACCGTAGGTGAGAGTGGGCAGTATACATATGTCCATGAGCTTCTTTTACCCTTCATTAGGTCTTTCATGGACCAATAGCTCTTCCAGGCGTTTTTGCTGCGCCTGGCAACTTATTTCTGTTGTCTCACCTGGAAAGAGACTAATTGGCACAAATATATTTACTCTTGGAAGTATTCGATTTCTGCCAGTATTCAACTTCTAACCTACGTTTCGTGCTATTAGTCATTAACTTAGTGTAAAATAGCTATACTTATATGGTCGAGCAATTACGTAACACACAGTGGACTGTATACGGTTCATAATCTATATTGAAAGGTAGATAAATTGTTACAATTACAGTCAAGAGCGCGCGCGTAAAGAGCGGCTGATAAACATACTTATATATTTCTAAATACATACATATTATAAATAAATTACACCCAGACAGAGAATAATTCGTCCTGGGTGGAAATCAAACCAACGACCTCTGGCTCAGCAGTCAGGGTCACTAACCACTAGACCATCAGGCTAGTCCAGTAAATATACATATATTTATAAATAGAGTTAAAGAAAAACAAGATCCAAACTTTTAAACTTTTGCGTTCCATGATAATATAATTATGTTGACGGGAATTCACGCGATCATGTATTTAAAAGTATTATACAGGCCTATGATCACGGCCACGACCACGGCAAAGCAAAGGTATGTCATACCTTTTAAATACGTGATCGCGTTGATTCCCGTCAACATAATTATATTAGAATGGAAAAGAATTTTTAATTAAAGCATCTATGACTTAATTGTTAGTTAAATGAAGTTTGTTAGTATTACCATATTTTACTAAATGCATGGCAGACACTATCGCCAAAGAAGTACATCTAAGCTGAAATATTGTCATGTAACCGGTGAAGTTTTTTTTACACTTTCAGACCATTTATTTTCCGTTCAGAAGCAAACATTCAGAAGCAAACATTTATCTGTTAGGTATACCGAGGGGGCCCATATTTTCTAGGAAGCAGCACTGACTGACTGACTACAGCAAGAGTCTCTCAATTGGTCGGACGAATCGAGATGTTAGGTCGTCACAGTTGTTTTATGACGATTTTCTGCGAGGAAAACAACTCTAGCGCAAGGAGGAGGTGACGGTGTGGATTCGGTAGAAAAACTTCCAGGTGGAACCTTTTCACTCGCGCTCTCATGCGTACGCTAAGAGTGGCCGTGGGTATATGAGACGAGTTTTATGTTCTTCACCCGAAGCAGAGTCTCCCGTGAAGAGGGTGTCTGGACATCGCCCAGTTGCTGGGTGGATCATTGGAGGCAAAACGTCGCCGTACCGACGGTCAACTCATAAACGGTGCTGTGAGGCACACCGTGTGGTTTTAGTTGGTTTAAGCCTGATATACGGCCTCACCAATAGCCCGGTAAGGTGAGCTTCTACACGCAAACAAATGAGTAATGTTACCACGGCCAAATCATGTCGTTATTTCACGTGTAAGCAACCAAAACAACCTTTTTTTTTTACGCTCCAGGTTGTTTCACCGCCAATACAGTATCAGAAATACTGCCTGGAGAAAGAGGTACTATGCAATAAGCGACAAATTGCTGTTTTCCGAAAAAAACGCGAACGAAGTCGCGGGCACAGCTCGTACCAAATAAATAAATAAATTATCTGAATATAATATATGTGAGATGGCTTTCCCCTACGAGACATGATTTGATTTCATCGCCATCAATGGGATTTTCGTTATCCAAAGACATAGTTAAGTATTTATTGTGAACTGAAAAGAAATATTTAAAAACAGGTAAGTATATGAAGAATGTGATAATGAAAATAAAATTGTGAAGTGGGGCCGGAGCGCCGCGCAGCGACACCTTATAGCACAGTACAGCGCGAGCGTACAGACATAATGCACCAGTGTGGGCTGTAATTAGCAAATAATGAGATATAATTAGTTAACATATAAGTATAATAGAAATGTGTTTAGGGGGCAAGGGCTTCCACGTGTTTAAATTAGCAAATAATAAGTAATATGAATGTTTAAAATATGGGAGATTGGGTGGGTTTTTCAAGTCACGTGATCGGAACGAATTCACCGCTGAAATACTTGATGCTTCACAATTCTGTTCTGTGAATGACGCTGATGATGCCTGGGTGTTGATATTTGAATGTGACGACTCGAGTGCTGCCTTTCCGTGTCCGTATCACGCACGCTCCACGTGTGTCTTTGCTCGCCGGCCGAGCGGTGACCTCGGAGACCTCGGTGACTTTGGGCTTGATTTTTTCGGATTCCTTTCAATAATAGCGGCGAAGAGGGACGAATGTAAAATAGCTGTTTAAGAACAGCCTTTCAATACCATATAAGTATGGTCGAGCAGGTAAATAACTGGACTGTATACGGTTCATAAAGTATATTGAAAGGTAGATAAATTGTTACGATTACTGTCAAGTGCGCGCGCGTACAGAGTGGCGGTCCGTCGGGAAGTGAGTGGCGCACGTACGCTTTGTACAATGTCGCGACGCGCGCCGCTTCTTGAAATATTGTACGTGTGCGTTAGGTGGATAGACGCGCATGTGTGTCATAGACACTTGGTCTTCGACATATTCATCTTCAATCCGACCTTGAGGCTTGCTCGGTTGAGTTCAGTGATCATAGTACCTAGTTCAGATGAGGGTTAGTTAGGATGATGGTAGGGTCATGTTGTAGTCTACTACCGGGATCTATAGGTGGCCGATAATAAATCGACGATGAGATATCATCGTTAGCTGCATCAGTAGCCCCCGACCATGCAACAACAAGCTGCTTTGGGCTCGGGCTCGAGGTCAAATCAGGACAATCGATATTAGCGCAGGATATCGATTTAGGGCGGCTGCGGTAGAGTAGTATTATGTACCAACGGCGACGCTCATGAGCCTAGTCAGAGGGTTTATTGTACACCTACCAATCCGCATTAGACAAGCGTGGTAGGTTAACTGTCTAATCTTCTACCATTAACTAACCTAACCTAACATGAATCTTTTTGAAAAAAATCGCTCAGTATTTCCAACTCGTCATCCGTCTGTCTGGCAGACGGACATACCGTTTTTGTCAGGGACGTGTGGAAGTATCAAGTTGATATTAATATGAAATACTTATGTCCGCGGTCCCTTGAAATTGTAAAAAAAAACAAGCTTCAAGGATACGGCCATTTGAGCCTGATATTTAAACATTACGCAGGTAAATCAAAACCCCTCGTTACCCCGGGTAACCCCGGTATCAAACGCTTTTTTTATATCAATAAAAACACTTAAGCATTTCTGTTGTGCATCTAATTTTTTTGCTACAAACTCCGTTAGATCCAGAACTGTATCCTCAGTAGAAACACCTTGTTTAAACCCATATTGGTTGGATGCTATAATGCTGAATTTGTTAAGGTAGTTAACTAGTCTCCCGTTAATTAACTTCTCCATCACTTTAGAAAGGGCTGAGAGTACTGAAATAGGTCTATAGTTGTTGATACAATCTCTGTCTCCGCCCTTGTGAATCGGATAAATTAGAGCTTTCTTAAATGGTTCGGGAAAAACTCCATTAGTTATAGAAATGTTAATAATGTGTGTAATCAAGGGAACAAGGGTACTCTTACAAAGCGTGAAGAGCGTGGGCGGTATTCCATCCTAACCCGTGGCACTATCATGCCTAAGGTTCATAATGGTGGATTCTACTTCTGATTTGTCTACTCCAAGGATTACGAATGACATACTGATGGTATTTTTATTAGCAGGTAGCTGTGAAGTAACACGGAGAATTTTAGAAACCAAGTCAGCGCCAATTGTTGCAAACAAATTACATATGCTGTTAACTGAGAGCTTCGGGTCAGACTTATTATTGAGAAGTTCTATAGAAGGTGCACATATCTTTTTTATATTGGTAATATCCTTAATTTTATTGCAAAGTGCCTTGGGGTTATGTTTTGCTTTATCTAGCTCTTGTTTATCATATATATTTTAAAGTTTTCTAAGAAGACTATTGCAGTAATTACGGTAGCGTTTATATGTTATTAGTGTTATTGGGTTGTTAGGTGACATTTGTGCTTCTTTATGTAGTTTATCGCGGTAGCGTATACATCTTAACAATCCAGGGGTAATCCACAGTTTTATGTTTTTATTTCTTTTTTTGACATGCATTATTTTAGTATTTACGCTAATAATTATAATAATAATAACTCCACACATCTCACACACGGCCGTCTGATCCCAAACTAGGCAGAGCCTGTGCTATGGTAACCAGACTGCTGATAAACATACTTATATTTTTCTAAATACATACATATTATAGGTAAACTACACCCAGAAACAGAACAAATTATCGTGCTCATCACACAATCATTTGTCCTGGGTGGGAATCGAACCCACGACCTCTGGCTTAGTAGTCAGGGTCACTAACCACTAGACCAACAGGCCAGTCTTAATGTTTTGGATAGAAGTTATTAGAGCGATAGAATCTTTGGTAGGGTCCTCTGAAGTTATAATGTGTGTGAAATTACAATGCTCTATATCGTGTTTAACGCTCTGATAGTCTATGCTAGGAATTTGAAAAGTTGGAACTGTTCTATTGACTGGTTTACTAGTCTCGATTTCTACTAGTAGTGGAAGATGGTCCGTTCTGTGTGAATCTAAGACAAGTACTGTAGAGGTCTTATTAGTTTTTAGTCAATGCAGGAATTTAATCTGGTTGGAAAGGAATGTGCAGGTAGTTGATAGACCATGGGTAACGTTGAGGGTCAAATAACTGGTAGAGCGTTCATTAGTACTACTGGGTGTTATGTCTAAATTCGTGTCACCGATGAGACACATATTGTCGTATTTGCCAACAGAGTTGTACTTAGTACACTGTCCAGACTATATAGAAAATGTTTGAAGTTTATGGTTCGAAACCCTTGGTTAGAATAATTTGAGGGAGATCGATAAACAGCAATTAAAGCTAGTTCGTTATTAATTTGGCAAGAGAGGCAACTGCCATTTATGAATTCTGGTTCTTCTACTGTATATTGGTTTTGATTTTTAATACACCGTCGTTTTGGTTTTTTGTTTGTTTTGTATAATGACAATTGTATCCATCTAACACAAGCAGATCAGTGATCTTACTCAGCCAGCATTCTATTAGAATGAGGACGTCACAATGTACGTATGTTAATATGCAGAATAGTAGTAGATATGTTTATACCGCTAACGTATTTACTGCACTCGTTTGGAACACACGTATACGCTTTTGCGACTTCTATATTATCGTCTAATTCTAAGATAATATTGTTAACTAAATTAGCCATTTGTGAAATTATAAATTATCAAAGTTGTAAGATACAGTAGAGGGTAAGATAGGCGTTCGTATTCGAACCAATTTATGTTTAAAAATAATAGCGCTACATGCTATAGCTTAAGTGAGTATGTTTTGTTCAAGGTACGAGTATAAACCTGAATTCGTGTATGTATGAGTTTGGGATATGTTTGGTTCTGCTGTTTAATAATAGTAGTGCACTTTATTTGTGTATATGACAGTTTGATAATAATGCCGCTTTGTTGAAATAGTTTAAAAGTGTAAGATTTTGTTATAAGTGTATTAGTAGGTTGGGGAGATATATGTATGTTTGTGTGGCGTTTGTTGTTTGTTATTTTCTTAGTAAAATAATATAAAAATATAAATCATGCAATATAAAAAGAAAGACACGGTACCTATAATAAGATACGAGTTGAAAATTGGTGGGTGCTACTAACTTAAGTAGTAGTCATTTGTTGTCTTGAAGCTCTTGCACAGTAGTTTCAGATTTAATCAGTATTTGTTTATCCCCTGGTTGCTTCCGTAAGAAGATGTTGCCATTAGATGTCCAACAAAACTTATAATCATATTGCTTTGCAAATTACCTTGATAAATAGAATAGTTTCTTCGCAGATAAGCACAAGTGTTCATCTACATACACAGGCTGTAATACGGCACAGGTTGTGTATTAAGCTTATTGTTTTTGTTTGGGTGCTCGGTATTAAATCTACGTACGCAGGAGACAAGATCTGTCTTGAATTGTACACTCGTGAGTTCAGCTACAGTAGCCTTGTTGGGTGAGTTTCCTGGGGCACGATAAATGTCTCGAATTATTGTAGGTGATAACGGAGGATACTAGGAGTACTTCCAATGCTCGTTAAGATTTTCGAAAGATCAGCAGCTGACTCATTGGGTCTTAACGGTATATTACGAACCTCGATAGTTGAAGATCGCGACTTATATTGAAGGTCTCGTACAGTTTTTTCCAAACCTTCTGTGTATTCTTTGTAATCCCTACACTCGCTCTGTAGTAGTTTTACTTGGTTCTGCATATCATCATACAATTCACTGATGGTAACCATCGATCTTTCGATGTCTTTGTTTGACTTTTGAATCTCCAGGTTATGTTGTTTCAATTCGGCCACTTCGGAGACAAGTTTAGCGACTAGTGATGTTTGGTCGGCCAAAGCCTTCGCAAATGCGTCGACATGATCGCGCTTCCATGATATCAGCATTTGCTTAATTTCAAGCTTAAAATCCTCTAGCTGGTTAATAGGAGAATCATCGGTCCTAAGACGTTTATGACGCGTAGTTACGTTGATAAATTCTGGGTCACTTATGGCTTGATTTATATTTGGGACAGACTGCGATTGATCCATTGCCGTCGTAACAGAGGGTTTCAACGCTTTTTTAGGCGAGTGTTTCACGTACGACATAATGATAATGTACTTTTATACACGTTGTAATGGTATGTGTAGACTGAATGTGTGACGTGATCCGTAGCCGGTAGCCGGCACGTCGCGCGTCGCGAGAGCGCAACCCGTAGCAAAGGGAGATGTGTAGCGTAGCGTACCTGCGCGTGTAGCTCTGTGACGTTATCGCACGTCGTAGCTGATGCCGGTTGTTAGGTTGTCCTTTAATTAGGTGATGATGGCTCGGCGGGGATAAACACCACACCCCACGATCGTGTCCGTCGGATCGAATCCCACCAATCACCAGGAGTGATCCCTATGATATTTTGAGATCGGCGCGAGGAAATGAGTTTGTCTCTTTCTTGACACTCCCAAAGGGCGTAAACACTACATATAGTCCCTTAAAGTCGGACAGAGAATTGGAAATTACACTAATTCATCAATGGGGCACCGATAAGGAGCAGGAATCGCACACATGTCTGCGTTCAATGACAGCAACGGGCAGACAAAATACTTTGTTGTCACATCAAAAAATGTTTTTTGCGATTACAACCTAAAGACGACTTAGTAAAGATCGCAAGCCGTCGATGGGTACAGGCCGCTTCCAACGGGTCTTCTTGGAAGTCATTAAGGGAGGCCTATGTCCTATGGCTGAAATGATGATGATGAACCTAAAGAAAATACTTTTGAAAATTGACTATTATGTATGGGATGTATGGGAGAGTATTTTTAGAACAGCAAAGTTAAGTTTGTCACTAGGAATTTTTTTGCACGTTTGGGCAACATAATTCAAGTATGGATTCCCTAGATGGACGAACTATCTACATACAAGTTTGTACTTAACTCTCGAGTCAGGCTCACAATTATGCGTTTTCATTTAAAATTTCCTTACTGTCCAATTAGATCCCTTAACAATCTTACTAGTCGACCTGCTGCTCCAGCCAAGTGCGCACCCTCTGAAAATCCCATTAAATGAATGTTGTCCATTTGCACATTACGGGACTTCATTTTTATTAAAGCGTTTCCCAAATCTTTGCCAACCTGAAAATTGTGATTTGATTTAATAAATGAACAACAGTAGCAGACTGTTTATTTTATTTGTTTTCAGTTTATCAGAATTTATAAAGGTGAAAGTTTTCGTTTGGTTAGGATAATTATTATTGTAAATCTTGAATTTCTTTGTAGATAAGTTCTCTCTATTAACGTACTGTATGAGGTCTGTGGTGACATCCACATACTTCAACACTATCAAGACGAATTACGTAGCACCTATTGATTCTGCATCGTGCAATTAAAGTTTTCGCACTGATTAGTATATAAAACAACTTCCTCACATCAACCGTTGGCCTGCAGTCCGCCAAACATAATAGCTTAGCCTGGTTGGAGGACATTTCACACCTCGTTCCTTTTTATATTAATCAAATTCAAATTCAATATCTTTATTGCATAAAATTAGTCGTCAATTATTCGAAATCGTCAATTTAAAATAAAATTATTTTAATAAAAAATATAGATCAACACGCAGAGTCACCACAATAATAGTTTGCGTTGTCAAATGTAAAATTATGAAAGAAGAAAAAATGGATAACATAATATCATATCTGCCTGTGTCGATCTATAAATCACCCGTTTCCAAATGGATAAGAAATCGTAATACCTTGGTTATCTTTGAATTTATTTTAATATACAGGTTATTTCAATATGCAATAGTGAATTTGAATTAGGCACACAACTTCCGCCAGAGCATTCCGAACCAAAGAGGAACCCGAAACCAGTACACGTGGACAGAGTACCAAAATATCCTTTTTTTTTTTTTTTCCTTTTTTAAAAAAAAAATACAACTCCCGCATTAGGAATTACTCCTGTGTCGCGGGGAACTTTACAAACATACAAGCAACGGACATAAAGAACACCCAGACTTAGGTGGGAATCAAACCCACGACCTCTGGCTCAGCAGTCAGGGTCACTAACCACTAGACCAACAGGCCAGCCATATGTTAAAGGAGTGACGGACAAAGTTGGAACAGTATTAAAGAAGTACTCCATTAAGACTGTATAGTCCGCACTCAAAGATAGCAAAGTCCTTAAGAACACCGAAGGATGTTGTTCCTCTACAGACGCCAGGTGTGTACAAGGTAGATTGCAGCTGTGGTAGTTCGTACATCGGACAGACCAAACGTACTATCGCAGAACGGGTCAAAGAACACATCACAGTTGTAAAAATCGGCGATCGCGGAGCATTTACTGGAGTCAGGTCCAAACCACTGGATTGAATTACATCAACCACAGGTCCTGTCAACCGACCGTCACTATTTCTCCAGAATAGTACGTGAAGCAGTTGAAATAAAAAAAGCATAAAAATTTCAACCGAGAAGATGGGTACCGCTTATCAACTTCTTGGAATCCCGTCACCAGCAAATGCTATCGTCAGCGTGTACACCCTCGACATCATTCAGGTGACGTTGTAAGTGTAGTGTGTCGAAGTACTGACCGTACGAATAAAAATAAAAATAGTGAAGACCAAGGGCGGGTAGTTGCTGAAACTCGCACTACACAAAGGCGTCGCTGAGCTCTCATCAGTCCACTCGTGACCACGATCGGTGCAATTCGATCGAAACGTCGGGTAACCAAGAGGTATTGTACCTTTTATATATTATCGCGATTAAGTCCCGAATTACACATCTAATATGTATCTGTTTTACCTACATAAAAACAAAGATCAGTTCTATAAAAAAGCGCTAGATCAAGTAGTTTTCCAGATTTCGTGATTAGTCAGTAGATAAGTGAGTGAGTGAGTATCTTTTCACTTTTAAATATGTATATGAATAGTTCCGTGCATTTTATTTGACACATTTAAGAGGCCGTATACGAAATTTTGCCGATTCGCTGAAGTACCGTAATTTTACAGACTTGATTTTACCTTTAAAATAATGTATTTCTAAAGTTTAAATACACAAAATGAAAGATCATTTCAATTATTATCTAATGTTCGAGCTACTTTTTTATTATTATTATTTAATTTTGATTTATCAGCCTCAAACCGGCGAATGTTTTGTGAATTTTTGCTGGAAGAGGTTTAGAATATCACATATTTACGAATTGTTTTGAAGTTTAAACGGTATAAAAAAATATTATTAATGTATTGTTGTAAAAGTCGTCTATACAATGTTTGTATCACTTTTTACCACTTGCATATGAAATTTTTGAGTATAAAAATGTTTAACTTAGTCAAATTTTACAGAAAATGGGCAAAGTATTGCCTTTGATTTCGGCTACGTAAAACTCTCGTTCACAAAATAAAAACAATGGAAATATGATTCACTTCATAGTCAATCCATTTCCTGAAAAAAAATTGCAAAAAATTTAAAATTTAATCAATAAAAAATATTTTAAAACAACCTTATTCTCGCATTATAATACTCGAAGCAAGTCTCAGTTAGGCAGTCTCTCTGCGCTCCGAAAATTGCACCGAGTCGACACGCATCGCCGGCGACGAATATAGCGCGACGTGAGTTTTGATACCTTGGCTAAGTTATTATTTTTAAATATTTTGTAATGATTTTAACATACTTTTTAAATACAACAAGTAGTAGTGTAGATAATTATTATGTTATAATTTTAAATTAAAAAAATCCAATAAAGGGCGTCGGCATGTTTGATATAATAGCATGAGTAGAAAATGTATTTAATTTTCAATCCTTTACCAACGATATTAAAATAATTTTGTGAGGACAGTTTTCTATTTTGGCTATAAAAGTATGTGGTAGTAAAGTAAAGTATATAGTATTTTTTTTTAAATAGTTTTTTTTTACTTTTAAAAAATTTTGCATTATGTTGTTTTAAATCATTGTATTATGTTGTTAATGCGTACTACCCGCATCTCATGACTGACGACTCGCACGACTCACGAACTGAGTTGTTTTCAAAAGGGTTCGAACCTTTTCGTTGCGCTTGATTCGTTTAAAAATAGGAGTCTTTTTTAAACGACTTAATTCTTAAAATTAAACCTTGATTCGTTAGTCAAAGGTTAGAGTTCAGGGTTTAAGGACTCGATTTAGTTGCAAACCGCCATAACCAATTCGAGTTCTTTTTAAAGACTTGAAAGCTTCGGAGTCCTTTCATCACTACTATGCAACCTTAAATTGACATGCATCAGATGAATCAACAATATGTTTGGAATACAATATTTATTATTATAAAGCATCATTTATCATCATTATCTTTTTTTTCTTCTACGGGTTGCAGTCAAAGTGGCAGTAAGATTCCGAAAAACTGAATACTCACAAACAGCCGAACAAATAAAAAAACTGCAAAAAGATATCCTAAATAGTTTCTTGCATTTTTTTCGTGACCATAGTAACTGTGACCATACCGTACCTCATATACCAGTATTGCTGAAAAAGCTTTCAGCAAATGCAACTTCTCTGGCTTTTCATGCTAAAAGCTTGATACACAATTTAAATAATAACAGGTTGTTGCACAATTCAAATAATAACAGTACCTAATCGCTTTTAGAATAAATATCTAACTAATATTTAAAAATTGCTATTTGATACGTTTTTGAAGTAACTATTAATGTAAAATTGCGTAAAAATATTACTATTGAATAACATCACATTTGTTTTACAGAACTGAGCAATTCAATTCCTTGGTTGCAAAATATGCTGGAAGCAAGCGCATCAACTTCGCTTTGAATAATTTGTATGCGTTGAGGTGCTACGCTGCTGTCGTTGCATTTAACACTGGTACTCCAATAGCTGCGTTACATAAAAAAGTTACTGCAAAAAGTCCATCACTCGCTGTAAAAAAGTTTGAAACGAGGAAAAGGAAAAAGAACTCGAAAAGAAAGGTTTGGAAACCCAAACGGCACATAGATTTTAATAGAGAAAATGCAGATTATGGAGAAATACTTACATTAAAGTGATCTACACAACAATATAAACACGATATTGAAGATACTTCATCTCTTCTCATTAATTTACACCATTGTTTTCGTATTTTCGCAACTCTCTCAAAAAATACTTTATTGGGTGTACTTCTTAAAGTGTTTTTACACTTAGGGATAAGGCAATACCTATCATCATCATCATGGCGTTGTTTCCCGGTTGCAACCGAAACTTTCGCTTCGGTGCCCGGGGTCCGCCTTCCGACTTTTTCTTCTCCACTTCGCCCGATCTTCGGCATCCCTAATAGTGAGTCCATTGGCACGCATGTCACCCCTTACGATGTCAAGCCAGCACTTTTTAGGTCTACCCCTCCTGCCGGGACCCGGCGGAGGCGGCATGGCCAGACATTTTTTCCCCACGTAAGTAGCCGGTTGCCGTAAAACGTGGCCATACCAGCGAAGACGATATTCCTGCAATTTATCCGCAATGTCACGGACATGAAGGCTGCCGCAAATGCGGGAGTTCCTAACGTGCTCCTTCGCACATCCACCGCAGCATATTCATCTCCGTGACACTCAGTTCCTGCTTGTGTCGCTCCAGCAAGGGCCACGTTTCACAGCCGTATATAAGGACAGGTCTAATGATGGTTTTATAGACCTGTCCCTTCAACTTAACCGGTACCTTGGGGTCACAAATGACACCAGTCACCTTACGCCATTTGGCCCACGCGGCAGCAATGCGTGCCTTGACATCGTAATCGATGTCACCAGACGCGTGAAATACAGATCCCAGGTATTTCGCCTGATCCGCTCGCTCTACCGTGTCGCCGTCTATGCACACGGGTGTTGGATCTGTAGAGTTGCAGGCCAAGTACTTGGTCTTCGCCACGTTGAGCTTCAGACCGCCATTCTCAAGCGACTCCTTCCACGCCTTCACGCGTCGCACCAACCTACCCTTGTCCGCATCCGCCAGCGCGATATCGTCAGCATACATGAGCACTGAGCAGCCATGATGGATGGATATAAAATGGTTTATTAACTTTATCCATCGTCTAGTAATTACAATAAATAGTAATTACAACTAAGAATCGGTAAAATTACTGTAACACTTCAAGTAAGTATACTAAGTTTATGAAACAAACACTGAGCGTGGCATGTGACGTTATCCAAGGCCCGCGAAATTATGGCGCCGTTCAAACAGATCAAATTTTATCGATGTTTTCAACGTTATTTAAAAAAATAATTTGAACATTGTTATATTTTTTATTAGAAGATAATGATGGAACAAGTCAATAAAAAAAAAATACATTCATATTCCCCATTGTATTCAGGTTTTAGTTTAGGAACAATCTACATATATGTCTACAAGTTTGTATTAATTTCTTTCTTTGTTGTACAATAAAGAGTTATTATATATATAATATATATTACTATCTATATTTTAATATTTCACGTAAAAATATCAAAAGATCAAAACCGTTTAATCACCCTACTGGCCATCGACGACTTCGGACTCATGCACACACGCGAGCAAGCTCTCCCGCGTGTGTGAGTGTACGTGCCGAATACCTAATTATGTCCGTCTCGATTTTGTATACGGCCTCTTAATCATAAAATTACATGATTTTTATTTCTAATCGTCAGATTAAGAAAATCCCTCCAAATAATAGTCAAATTAATGGTCAGCTTGTCTAGGACATTAAGCTGAACCGTCTGTATGTTAATCTAACGTGTTCGAGTATGTAAACATGGCGATATTTTTTTTGCATTTTCAAAAAGCCACCGCGAGCTTGATCAGATTCGCGAGTCAGATTTTTTAATGGGGGTTTGTTTCGGGTTTACAAATAACCGGAATAAATTTTCGGGTGAATAAATTATTCTTTTTTCCATTTTCTGCTCTTCCATACGGCCACCCCCACCACGCAAATCGGCAGATTAACCTACCTCCATTATCAGAGACATGTGGGGTGTTTCCACTTTTAATACCTGACGCGCTAGAGTAACTTCGTTTTACTATTTTTTTACATATTTGAAAACCCATAGGCGCCCATAGACGCATAATCCACTAGTGAAAGGAATACGTCGTAGTAACTTTTTTCTTTCTACCATCTAATCTTCAAAATGCAATAGGTCCTAACGACGCTCGAGTAAATACCCATTTAACATCGTGGGCTCCCTTACTATGACGTAACCGTGGTATACTATTAATAAAGTAGATTGGTTTGCTATCTTTTTTAATTTTTGGAGAACGTATGAGAACTTGGCTGGTTTTTATATGCATAGTTGACATGTAATTTCCAATTGATTTTATTAACAATATGTAACCCTAGAAATTTTGTTACATCAGCTTCTTCAATGTTACTGTGTAAGTAACAGATTTAAAGGACCTATGCGACGAGCTCGTATTTTGAAGTTCATTATTTTAGTTTTGTCAAAGTTAATCGTTAAAAACTTAACTGGCTTAATGTAAATAATTTAACGATTAACTTTCTATAATAAGTACCAAAGATTGATTAATGTCAGATTTTAATTTATTGTATTATCATTAGTAATAGTCCAGTGCTATCATCGGCGAATAATGTAATTATGTGTTACAGAAGGCATGTCGTTTATATATATATAAGAAAGAATAATGGGCCCAAGATACTCCCTTGTGGAACAACAAAATTAGCAGTTACAGGTTCAGAAGTGCAGACTTCTTCAGTTTTTGTTACTGGGTTGACCCATCTTACTTGTGTGAACTGCTGACTGTAGAAAGATACGATTTTACTAGATTGTACACATTAGCTCTCACACTATATGCGTACATTTTTCTTAACAAAATATTATGGTCGACACGGTCAAAAGCCTTCGACATCTCCATAAAATAACGCTACATCCCTAAGTCCTTTGTCCAAGAGAATGAGAGGGAAAGTATATAAGCATTTGTCTATTTTAGCTTTTCGAATATTTTAGCGAAGATATGTATCAACGCTATAGGCCAACTTTTTTAAATATTGGTTTTATAGCTGATATTTTTGGTCTGTCTGAAAAATTGCCTTGTTCGATGCATATATTAACAAATTGGCTTAAGAGTTCAGAAATTATATAGGCGACATCTTTAAAAATAATGGTCAAAATGTCATCAAAACCCGTCCTGTTTGTGTTTTTCCACTTTATTATTAATTTATATAATATATGTCAACGGCGATAGTCGGTGTAATAAAGACTGAATTAGAAATAAATGTAATTTTATTAGAACATTTATTTAAAGTTAATTTGTAGGTAAATTAATTATTTATATCAAGAAAAAAAACATTAAATGATTTCGAGATGTCATAAGAATTACTGATTATTACGTCATTTCTTATTTATTGATTTATGTTTTCAGTCGGATGATTATATATTTCGTCGCATTTATCACTTCATGTTGCTTTGCTTTTGTTTGTTGCAGACTTAATGTAGTATTCGTTTTGTAATTTTATTGTCATCCTAATTATAGTTTTGTACCTCTTTGCATTTTTATGAGTTTGACTTTTAGGTAGATTTCGAAGATAATTCTACCTATTGGTTATGTACCAGTTGTCGAGTTTTCCAAAAAAAATTTCACAGGAGGTCTAGTTATGATCCCTAGACCCCAAAACAACCGCCAGTTAAAAAATCCGGTCCCGCAGCAGGCCCGCAGATGTAGATTTCGTGTTTATTAAATTTTTATCTCCAAAAACATAAGTCGCATTAAAAACTTTTTAGTGTACATTGTGGAGAGTGTAGAGTGGTCGAACGAGAACGGTCGTGTCATACACGCGCTTGCACAAGCTCGCGCTCGTGTAAAAGTGTTGATGCAGCAGCCTATTCCAGCGCGTCTTGTCGACACGGTCGCCGCGATAACCTACATTCCGCCGTAAGTGAGTCATGTGTGACTCTGCAAATAAACAGTAAGTTATAGTTTTTTTAAATTTATAACTTGTACTCAATTATGGCTTCACCAAACAAAGTACTCCTCAAAACTGAACTCGAAACTGAACTCGAGTATCAGTTTGTACACCCGGTACAAAGAGGAACATAATGAGCGCATAGAACTACAGCAGCTAGTAAAAGACCTCAGTGGTCTGATAGAAGCACTACAACACCAGCTGAAACTAATTCAGCAACAAAAGAGTGTTACTTCAGAGAAGGGACATTCAAATAAACCTCAGAAGGCAGTCGAATACGGGACTGACGAAGATGACCTTGCCCGAGAAACAGAGTGGATACGACAAAAGAGTAGAAAAAAAGAAAGTAAGTTTAAATGAATCTCAGGTCAGTACGAAACCCGAGAAACCAAAAGAAAAAAAAGTACCACAACCTCCACCAATCATACTTGAAAATATTAAGAACTACCAGCAGTTCTACGACCTGCTTTTGTCTAGTTTAAATAAAGATTGATTTATAGTAAAAATGATGAACGGAGATACCGTTAAAATAAATTCCAAGGACGAAGACTCATATAGAACGATAACTAAATTATTGTTGCAAAATAACTGTCTCTGGCACTCGTATGAGAATAAGCAAGACAGACCGATAAGAGTAATGGCCTAAAATCTGCACTCGTCATGTTTGCCAAACAGAATAGTCGAAGACCTGAATGCTAAAGGCTATAAAATCCAGGATGCGGTAAACAAATTAAGTTGAAGGACTAAGGAACCTCTTAACATGTTTATGTTATCCTTTCAAAAAGATGAAGATATAAACCATATCTATGGTATTAAGGCCATACTAGGTTGTAAGGTACAGCCTTTAAAAACATCCAAGTTAATCCCGCAGTGCAAAAGATGCCAAGCATATGGCCATACCCAAAAATATTGTTCAAGGGAACCTAGGTGTGTGAAGTGCACTAGTAAACACTTCACCAAGGACTGCACAAAGTCAATAGCAACAAAGCCTAAATGTGTTTACTGTGGCGAACTCCACCCGTCTAATTATAGAGGGTGCATAGTAGCTAAAGAACTACAAAACTTAAAAAATAAAGCCCCTTAAAAAAAAGGAGCTTCACCTAACATCCTAGCCACTGGTGTTGCAAGACAACCGTTACGTCACTTACTCATCGAAAGGTAATAAATAATGTATCTTATGCGCAAATGACAAAAGCACCGCAGCTACAGCAACAGTCATCGGTGCCCCCCAAGTCTGGAAATACTACTACAGATGAAAATAGCAATAAATTTCTAAACATGTTAACCTCCTTTGACCAATGGTTGAGAAACATAGAAAGTATACAACTACCTATTCATCCAAAACAAAAATGAGAAACACACTAAAAATAATGACATGGAACGCAAACAGATTCCTAAAGCACCGGAACGAGTTGCAGGTAGTCTTGTCAACAGAGCAAATTGATGTGTGCCTAATATCGGAATCTCATTTTACAAGAGAATCCTTTATTCACATAAAAGGCTATAAAATATATCATGCACTTCATCCCAACAACAAAGCGAGCGGAGGAAGTGCCATCGTTATTAAAGAGAGCATCTACCATTACTTAGAACACAAATGCGAAGAACAAGTCGTACAAACTATAGCCGTTGTAGTCAGAACCAAACTTCATGACATTACCATAGCAGCTGTATACATTCCACCTAAGTATGCTTTGAAAACAGCGCAGTACAGGAATCTATTGAAAGTTCTGGTAATACATTCATATTAGGAAGTGACTTCAATGCAAAGAACACACATTGGGGTCCAGACTAACTAACACCAAGGGTAAGAGATTGCTATGTGCTATCACAGAAATCAAGTGCAATGTAATTTCAACAGGGAAGCCCACCTATTGGCCTACTGATTCAAGAAAAAAACCAGATCTGATTGACTTCTTCATTCACAAGAATCTGTCAGCTACATACCTTAATATAGCAGAAGGATATGATATGCATTCTGACCATTCACCTATTATATTAACTCTAAGCAAGACAATAATACAAAAAGAAAGCAAGCCAAGTCTAGTAAACAAAACCACTGACTGGGAGAGCTTTCAATTTGATTTAGATTACAGTATAGACCTCAAGGTACCACTCAAAAACAAACAGCTAGTAGGTAAAGAAGTAGCAAAATTTGTTACCGACATCCAACGCTGCGCCTGGCAAAATACACCTGTCATGAAAACAAGAGTTGTAACTCACAGATATCCAGTAGAAATAAGAAATCTTATAGCCATAAAGCGAGTCCAGAGACAAAAGTGGCAACGATTTAGATATCCGCCTGATAAAACACTGCTCAATAAACTCACAAGAAGACTAAGCAGAGCAATTCAGAAATTTCATGATAAGACTACAAATGATTACCTTAGGCACCTATCAAGTAATGGAACATCAGATTACTCACTATAGAAAGCCACTAAAAGCTTAAAAAAGCCTACCATTCACGTTTCACCTATAAAAAAATAGATTGGAAATGGGCCATGAGTAATGAACAGAAAGCGACTGTATTTGCAGGGCACTTAGAGCAAATTTTTCAAACGAACAGTGAGGAAAGCTCTGAAAATATAGCACTGGACGTAACTAACCATGACGATTTAGAAATAAAATTCGTCGCCCCAAAAGAAGTTAACAGCATGATCAAAAAATTTACCAAAAAGAAATTGCCGGGATACGACCTTATCACTGGTGCACTTCTCCAAAATCTCCCACGTAAAGCCATAGTAAAACTTACAACCCTTATCACATTTCGACTAAAACATGCGCCTTGTATGTGGAAAGTTGCCGAAGTTATCATAATCCCTAAACCAGGAACCGTGTTAAGTAACATCATACAGACCGATATCACTTTTACCAATCATAGCGAAATTATTTGAAAAATTACTACTCAGGCTCAGGCAGATAGGGAACTGATTCCTAATTACCAATTCGGTTTTAGAGAAAAACATTCCACAATAGACCAAATACACAGAACCACCAATGTTATTGAAAAAAAATTAGAAGAAAAGAAAGTTTGTTCTACAGTATTTCTGGATTTAGCTCAGGCGTTTGATAAAGTGTGGCATAGAGGTCTTATATACAAATTAGGTAAAATGCTTCCAAAACAGTTTGTTCACATTTTAGAATCTCACTTAACAGAGAGAACATTTAGAGTGAGACATGAGGATGCTTATTCAGATATCAAACAAATAAAAGCTGGGGTACCACAGGGAAGTGTTCTTGGACCTACCCTGTACCATTGGATACCTGCGATATCCCTGAAACAAAAAACAGCACTATTGCTACCTTTGCAGACGACACGGCTATCATGGCTACAGGCGTCACTCACAAAGAAGCAGTGGAGAAGGTACAAACTGCCGTCAATGTAATCACCGATTGGACAAAAAAATGGCGAATCAAATTAAATGAGTCAAAATCAACTCATATAGGTTTTACAAACCAATGATCTAATCATATACCGGTATACATTAACAGTCGTGTATTACCATATGAAAATACGGCGAACTACTTGGGTATAACGCTAGACGCAAAACTTCGCTGGAAGGCTCATGTCAAAAAGAAACGCCAAGCCTTCACCAAGGACTGCACAAAGCCAATAGCAACAAAGCCTAAATGTGTTTACTGTGGCGAACCCCACCCGGCTAATTATAGAGGGTGCATAGTAGCTAAAGAACTACAAAACTTAAAAAATAAAGCCCCTTAAAAAAAAGGAGCTTCACCTAACATCCTAGCCACTGGTGTTGCAAGACAACCGTTACGTCACTTACTCATCGAAAGGTAATAAATAATGTATCTTATGCGCAAATGACAAAAGCACCGCAGCTGTAGCAAAAGTCATCGATGCCCCCCAAGTCTGGAAATACTATTACAGATGAAAATAGCAATAAATTTCTAAACATGTTAACCTCCTTTGACCAAAGGTTGAGAAACATAGAAAGTATAAAAAGTTGTGGAGAAAAAAAAATTAGGTTTTCTTTTTTTTTTAAACAAATTTTGGTTTTCCCCCCCACCCCAATTTAAGGATGGAATCATATAAGGTTCATATCAAGAAATATTTGTATTTACTATGGGCATGCTATTAATGTTAAACTGTCCAAAAATTTTCCATAGGAAAAAAATTATGCTGAAAAAACTGTACCTCAATTTTACCCGCACGACAGAGGTCGAAATTATGCGTTGATTGCTTTGAAACTTGGACGGCAAATCAACAGGGCAAAAATGAAGGTAAAGTTGGTGAATGGGAAATATTATAGATTAGATTAGAATTATTATAGAAATATTCCCCCAAAGAGGGGGACTGGGGGACAGATTTTTAAAAAATTCGAAAAACACGAAATCTACCTCTGCGAGCCTGCTGCGGGCCCGGTTTTTTATTATTTCTATATTGCCACAGAAGGTGAGATTTACGCTTGCTGCATATTTTTATACCACGGGAGATCCATTTTGGTCTTGATGTGTTATAAATCCGATTTTTTTTAAAGGAAAGCATAGATGGTACAGCATAACAAAGTTTTCAAAGCATTTGTTATAAGGGTTTGCGTAATCTCGTTTTACATACCAACATTTTAGAATACAAGTCTTTTTGACGGGATAGTGCTAGTTCCTTGACGGTACCTTTGTACGCATGAATGTCTATTTGCATCGTTCTCTTCTGTTTATATTTATAATATGTAATTATAAACAATTTGTATTTTAGTAAGCTATGCTTAGTTTGGGTCTTACTAACGTCCTTTAATATGTCCTAGGTAATTATTATTCTCATTATTTATACATTAATACGTAAAGAGAATTGTTTGAATCCCTTTTCAAAAAAAATTAAAACGCAGGAAACTGACATTTGGAATACTTACAGTTCCTATTCAGAAGAAGTGCACAAAGCTACAATTTTGTTTTAAACAATATGTCGTACAAATTTAAAAATTATGTGAAAACGGTAGCCGTTTTCAAGTCAAGCCACACGCGTCCAGTATATGTAATGACCTGCCATGGTACGTAAGTCTGTACAATGACAGTTCAAGTTATACTGGCCAATTAAATAAACTATGGTCGAAATTTGACCACCAGGCGATCTCTAGTCATTATTAATAGATATTAAACTATTGGTATATGTCAAATGAAATAAGTAACTTACCCGAGCAGCTATTATAGAAACTGCGAAATAATCTATTCCCAATATTTCGATCCCTATATATTTCTTGATGGGCTGAGCTAAGGGACCAATATAAGCAGAACCTTCTTTCTTCCAATTCAATGCACAGTAGCTCTTAGTGTCACCGAAAACTTTTATCATATTTTCTATAAGATTTACAATAAACACCTCGTCAGCATTGGATCCGTATCCGTGGATCACGATGACTAATTCCTGGTCGAGCTTGATATAAGGTGTGTTCACAAGAGTTGGAAATTCTTTGAAAGAGACTTCTACATAGTTGGTCACGGCACTGTAATACCGAGACATTAACCAATTATATATAATATTTTTATAATTTACAGGTCTCAGGACAAACATTGATTGGGTCCAAAAATATTATGAAATATACAGGATAGGTGGGTTCACTTAAAATGTACAGAATTCAGTGATGCTTATCTCACTAATATTATAAAGGCGAAAATTTGTGAGGATGGATGGATGTTCACGTTTAAATTTTGACGTAATCTACCCCACGGGAATTGTACATTTTTCCTAGGATAAAAAGTAGCCTATGTGCTATTCCAGACTTAGACAGACTCTGGCTCTGTGCAAAATTTCATCTAGATCCATTCAGCCGTTTCTGTGTGAAGATTAGCAAACATCTATCCATTCATCAATCCTCACAAACTTTCACAAACCAAAGTTTGATGACATCGTGAACAAATGAATTCCTGGGCGTACCGGGGGATGGATTTAGATGGTATTTAAATATTTATTTAAAGGTTACAGTATTTTATGAGCATTGTTAATTAAGAGTTGCCTTCACTAAACTATGGAAGCGTGTTAAGGAGCTAGGAATACTAACTACGTAAGCAATTTCACGTGACAACTGTTAATCCGTGCAGACTATTAGGTACTTAAGTGTTGGAATACTCACTTATGGTAACATCTCAAACTTGCAGCCTGTGTTGTATGAACTGTTACTGAAAATTCAAGAGATCTATAAAAATGTTTGCATAGAACAGGTTTGGAAAGAAAGGAAATCCTTTCTAGGGTACACCTGAGGCCCGGGCCATAAGACGGAATAATTTATTATATTATATTATAATTTTTGATTTGAAAATTATTTTTAATCCTGGTAAGATTTTTTCTCGCATGTGTGTACATGTTTAAATAACGTGTTAGAAATTGTATTGCCAATAAAAATAATTCGCGTTTTACCCGTGTTTATGGTTACTGCTCCGCTCCTAACAGTCGTAACGTAATGTTACATAGCATATTATCTTCCTCAATGTATATTCTATCAAATTAAAAAAGACTTTTTAGAATCCGACTGGTAGTTCCAGAGATTAAACAAATAAATAAATAAAAAACCTCTTCAGCTGTTAGTAGAGATAGTTTAATTAATGTCTCTTTCCGAATATTAGCTTTATTAATACCATATTTTCAGTTTCAAAACAAGATGACTGTATTAAAAATCCTAAATATGCTCTAAATTATTAATGCTTTACGTTATGAACTGAGTCTATTATACGACCCTAAAATATGACCACACTTTTTATTATTACATTTTATGTAATGAAATCGCTACTGCTAGCTACAAACCATTTGAATGTAAATGAAATATCAGTTAGAAATAACTTAGATTCCCAAATTCACTTTACCCACTGGCACAAACCTTATTTTAAAATCATTGAGAAATGTCCTTTCAACCAATACCAACCTCTAGAGTAAAATAAAAAAAAAATGCTAAATCGATAATTTATTTGACAGCTAGTACATTGGCTATCAAATTTAATGAGTGCATAAGAGTGCATGGACTCAGGTGAATTCTTGTCTATATTCTACCAACGTAACGTAGCTCCAAATATTTTTAGTGCAACGTCCTGTTTAAACATAATGGTTGATTTTCGTAACTCCGAGGAAAAGAAGACGGTCTAATTTTAGTGTGAAAGACAGTATGTCACTTGATTACCGTACCAAAGAAGATATTGCACTTGATTCAAAATTCAAAATTCAAATTAAAAAAAATCTTTATTTCATAAAATTGACCATCAATTATTCGAAATCGTCGATTTAATAAATAATTATTATAATTAAAAATTATAGATCAACACACACAGAGTCACCGCAACAATAGTTTGCTTCGTCAAATGTAAAATGATTAAAGAAAACAAAAATGGATAACATAATATCACATCTGCCTGTTTCGATCTATAACCGCCCGTTTCCAAATGGTTGAGCCTTGTGAGAAGAAATCGGGCAAACAAACTCACGGCCACTCTTTTAAAAAAGAAAAACCAGACAGTTTCAACAATATTCAGTAAATATCCCATCATTTTGTTGTGTGCTATTATGTTTTTAAAATTAAAAGTGAATAAACTAGAAAAAGAATATGACAATAGGGACTGAAAATTAAGGAAAAAATTAAAAAGAAGAAAAGAAAAATATGAGAGATGGAAAATAAGAAACATATTAGCCCACATTAGATTTCTATTACAATACCATTGATTCGAGTCACTGCTCTCTTCGAAGTAGACAGGGTAGACACTAGGGCTCAATGTTTTTGTCAAGGTGTGGTTTTAATCGGTTGAACTTCAAAATATATCACATTTGTTGTTTTATGAGTGATTGTGCCATATAAAAACAAATCGTTTTGCCCAGGTTTTCCAATTTTTAAACCGACTCCAAAGAAGGAGGAGGTTCTCAATTCGTCGGAATCTTTTTTTTTATGTATGTTCACTGATTACTCCAATACGTATGAATCAATTTAGAAAATTCTTTTCTTATTTCAAAATAATGGTCCCATTTAAATTTTATCGAAATCAGTCAAGCGGTTTTTGAAAAATCAACAAATATCTAAAAATTGTATACATTGATGATATTTTCGTTTACTCGCTGTCTCATTGGAGCAGTGCGTTTAGTTGGCCTACCCATATTATATTTAAACAAAATACATCTAATTTCTACTAAAAAGCACATTGAAGTCGGTGATGCTTTTTTAAAAGATAATATATGAGCAGAGATGTGCAAAATAATTTATAAATGTATTTAAATACAAGATGCAAATAGGTACTTTTAATATTTTTTATTTTAAATATAAAATTCATTTTTAAAATTAGTACAAAATACGCATTATCAAAATATTTTAAACAAATGAAAGACTTTTATAGATTTTAACTTCCTTTTTTATTCATCATCAGTTATCATCCAAGGAAGCAAAAGAAAAGGGCAAGAATCCTCTTTCTTTAGGATCATTGCAATGTGTTTTCCTCTTCAAACAAAACTTTCTAAGAGAGTCTTTAGTTGAACCAAAAAATAAACAAATTATAAATAAACATTGCACGAGCTTATTTCATAAGTGTAAAATGATTGAAATGATTAATAATAAGTACTTACTATATAACATAATTGTTATTTTCCATATATTGTAGACAGTCATTTTAAGGTTTTTGTATTCGATGTAATAAAGAAATGCACAGTAAATTCTCTAATGATGGCTACTTAGAAATGATTGTAAAACGTTCTAAACCTTTTATTTATATATATTGTTTTTATCGATAAATGTTAATTATAAAAATGTTATCTGGCAAGTTCTTTTTAGTCATTGAATTGTTTTATTCAGTTTAAGTCATTTACATATTAATCACTACTGAAAGTCAAGTTTTACTAACATATCAGGTAAGGGCAAATATTTTAGCTTAAATAGAAAAGACCAACTGTGTTCTTATAATCTTTTTAGTGTTTAACTAATTTAATCTTCATTTTAAATTAAAAATTACGAAATAACGAAGTTTGCTAAAGCAGTTTAACATGATTTGCTTCGGGGGTTAAAAAAGAGATTTATAAATACTTAGTAGTAATACAAAATCGATCACATATCGCTTGACAGGCCTAGTGGTCTAGTGATCCTGACTGTCGTGTCACTGAGTGCCGAGTCAAAGGTCGTGGGTTTGATTCCCACATAGAACAAATTATTGTGTGATGAGCATGATCATTTGTTCTGTGTCTGGGTGTAATTTATCTATAATATGTATGTATTTACCAATATATAAGTATGTTTATCAGCAGTCTGGTAACCGTAGTACAGGTTTGGGACCAGACGGCCGTGTGTGAGACGTGTTAAGTTATTATTATTATTTAATCTGTGTTTGTGTTAAATAAAATTTATCTATACTATGTATTTAGTAATATACCTATAGGTATGTTTATCAGCAGTCAGGCTCTGCATAGTTAGGAATCAGATAGCCGTGTGTGTTATGTCTCAGATTGTCTGAAGCTATTTTTATTATTAACTAGCTTTGTCCGCGACTTCGTTCGCGTTTAGTTAGCAGTATCTCGCTTATAATGGGCGATGCACCTCTTCCTAAAAGGGGGGAATCTTGCAGGATTTTTATACTGTGTTGTCGGTGAAACAACCTGGAGCTTAATAAAAAAGATTGTTTTGGAAACCACACGGTGTGCCTTACAGCTCCTGAAATGAGTGGACCGTCGGTACTGCGTCGTTTTGCCTCCAATGGTCCACCCAGCGTCAGTCCTCAGGTGGCAAGCGAGCCCCGTTTGAGGTCTAACACACCCTTCACGGAAGACTCTACTGCGGTCAAAGGACATACAACCCGTCTTATCCAGCCGCGGCTATTCTTAGGGTTCGCACGTGAGCGCAAGTGTCGCGGTTCCACCTGTAAGTTTTCCTACCGGATCTACTATGCAACCTCCTTGCGCGAGGTGTGTTCTTCGCAGAACAACTGTGACGACCAAATACCTCGATTCGTCCTACAAATTGGTAGACTCTCGCTGTAGTCAGTCAGACAGTGCCGATTCCTAGAAACTATGGGCCCCTCGCTATGCCTAACAGATTATTCCCAGCCTGGTTCTGAGCTTCATTTAGTCACGGTGTAACATAAGATTTCACACTAGAATAGAATAGAAATAAACTTTATTGTACACCAACAAAAATGTTTTTGCAAGTAATACATCAGGTGAATATGTACAAAGGGCGGCCATATCACTGAAAGCAATTTCTTCCAGGCAACCTTTAGATGGACAAATCGACAATAAATAGATGAAATCATGGGTAGTTTTGGTGTGAAGTGCTGATATTGGAGATATTTTTATTTTTAAAGAATCATAACATACTTATAATATGGCATATATCATGTGATATGGAGATAAAGTAAATAATAAAAAAAACCGGCCAAGTGCGAGTCTGACTCGCGCTCCGTGGGTTTCGTAAAACATTTTTATTATATGATGTAACAAAAAATTTGGTTTTCGCAATTTTGCCTTTATCTGTGCTGTAAGACGTTGCTTCGTACCAAATGTCAAGATTCCGAATTCACGGGAAGTACCCTGTAGGTTTTAATTCTCTTGCGAGTGTCGAAAATTTGCGGGAATTTGCGGCTTAAACGGCTGTATCTTTTGATTGCGTTGGCTTAGAAGTTTGATTTTTTCATAGCTCCAAAGGACAGTAGACCTAAATATTTGATATAAATTCCAGCTTGATACCTCCACGCGTTCTTGAGAAAAAGGGTCTTGACAGGCAGACAGACGGATGGATGGACAACAAAATGATCCTATAAGGGTTCCGTTTTTCCTTTCGAGTTACGGAACCCTAAAAATAATTAATCATATATGTATATGCAGTCTGTGTAAACATATACACATAGATAATAAATACAAACATATATAAATAAATATATAATATTGATACAGAAATTACAAATGTGCACAACAGACAGAATATGTTTTTGGCAAATAATAGATTAAGAAGTCAGGTAATGTTCTTTGACCATGTTCTTAAAGACAGGCAAAGTTTTATCACGTCTAATAGCTATTGGCAGAGCATTCCATAATCGGACAGAATGCACAGTAAACGATTTACCGTAGAACTTGGTACAATGAGTTGGTACTGCCAGTTTAAGAGATTCAGGTGACCTCAAGGATCTTGTATGTGTGTCATTGAGGAAAACAAAGCATTCCTTTAAATAAGCTGGAGTGCAGGGATGAAATAAAATACTATAAAGTATACACTAATGTAACCGAAAGCAAAATCAATGGTCTGGAAATGTAAAAAATCTTCACCTGTAATGAACACCGCATCTGTTAATATGCAGCTTAGATGTAATTTTGTTGGAGACAGTGTGTGGAATCTTCTTATTCTATAACCGTATTTATAAATGTAGGTATGTCCTTACAGCCACCGGAAATTGTGAATTTTTTGTTGGCGCTTGGTGACTGCGAGGGGGCAAAATAGCTCATTGGCATAGCCAAAAACCGGCCTCCAATTACTCTGAAATCGCCAAACAACGAAAAAAAAAAATTCCTGCTGTTTACACAATCAGCATAGAAAAGTTGCCGCGCCCTGTGTGCCTTTTTTTTTGTACGTGTGGAAACCCTGGTGGATCGGGGCGGTTGTGTCGGAATCGAATCGACGAAAACAACACGGTGTGCCGTACTGCGCCTTAAATAGGAGCGATCTAAACGCGAGCACCACCTCTGGGTAACAACCTCTCAGTTAGGCGACGTCCAGGTACACGCGGATGCCACCTCCTCGCGAGGGGTCACTACAGCGGGTGAAGGATAAAACCCGTCCCGTCCACCCGCGGCCACACTCAGGGCGGCATGAGGCGCTTGTACGCGTGCCTCCGCCGCCCGCTTCGCCGGCGGCGAATTACGTCCGAGTGGATATTAAAATTCCAGTCGCTACCAGCCATGGAGCGTATATATGCTGAGCCGAGTCCTCACTGCAGTCGCAGTGGTGACAGGCGGAATCAAGCCCCTCCTAGCGACCGAGTGCATTTACTTCCCGTAGCAGTCGTGCCCGGAAAGAACCTGCGTCAGTCCAAAAGAAAGGGTTCCATGCTGCTACTCTGCCCACTCGACGATGACCACCTGGAGCGCCTCCAAGGTGGTAAAGCCAGCACGTGGAGCCTCCAGCAACAAGCCATGGTGGCTTAGCGAGCGGCCTCACGCCATTTGCGTACCCCTTCGGGCGGGGGCCGACTGCCGCTTTCCGCCCGGAACTCAGCCGTTCGCCGATATAGTTCCATAACGAAACGTGCCATAACGGCACGAATTTATTAGTTTTTAACCGTACACAAATAATTTTACAATAGCATAGAGAGAACATAGGTCAATAGTCAATTTAAGTTAAATTTGAACTCATACACAGTTAGTCATTGCAAGATCCTCGTTACCGATACTTGTGCTGTGTAATTCCACAGTAAGAATAAAGTATATTTTTGGTAGAACATTTAAAAAAACGGGGGGGATATTGTGGTGGTTAATGATGACATGTAATTCTGAGTATTAAACAACACGCGACGTACTTATGTGAACACAGTTAGTCGTTGTCAGATCCTCGTTACCGATACTTGTGCTTTGTAATTCCACAGTAAGAATAAAGTATATTTTTGGTGACCTCTAATATTATTTTTCTTCTGCACACAATTACCTTGCACGCAGATACACAGTGAAGAGTGACCCATGCATTACAAATTTAATAGTTTTATATATTTTTTTGTTTAAGTATATTGTAAACATATTTATTTTATTTATTCATTATTCTCTGTATTTATTTAACATACATATAAATTAATTTTTTAAATACATTCACAATAAAAAAACAAATACATTTAAAAATAAAAAAAAATAGTGACAGACCGGTATCGGGTACAGGGACCAAGCTACCGGTGGTTAGGTTTCCAGAGATAGTAACATGTCCGCCGTCCACATAAGTTCGCAACGCTCGTGCGCATGCTATCTGCTGGGCTAATTCTATTGCTTTAGCCAGCGTAAGCGATTTCAAGTCTTGTTCAAATAACCGGTGTATCTCCGGGCCTGCTTTCAAGCCTAAGATAAATCGGTCTCGCAACAGTGTATCTAATTCGGGGCCGAAATCACAGAACACAGCAAGTCCTCTTAATCTCGCCGCCCAATCTTCGACACTTTCTCCGTCAAACCTTCCTGCGCCATAAAACTTCGCCATATCGGTAAATGTAGGTAGATCTTTTGGGCTGAAAGTGCCCGTTGAGTACTTCTACCGATTCTGTCCAAGAAATCGCTTCTATTCGCTCTAGGATGTACGAGATTTCTCACCAGCCGGTACCACTCATCTGAGAGATGTATGAGCAGAATCGCACACCAATTATCCGCCTTGATGTTATTCAATTTATTAAAATTAGATAATGTACCATAAAATCCATAGACTCCTGTATTTTGTAGTCGAACACATTTAAATTTCCAATGAAATTCAACATCTCTGATTTGTAGTTGCACTTGTGATATGTAGGTACTAAATACGGAGAGGAATGACACAACCGAATCGTGTAACAGTGGTTTATTACTGAGAAGTGAGAAGCTATCTGCTCCCATGTGCGGCCGCGGCGCGGCGGCTCATACACACCGATGCACATACGCTTCACTCCTCCAGACTTGATTGTTGACTGAACCTGGTAAATTACTTAATATACATTCCTAAGTTATGTAATAACATTACAACCCAACGACGTCAAATAAAGCTAACAATATTATCATCAATACGATTGAACGTAGGTATATAAATACAAGTAGGTAAGTTTACAACACAATATTATTTTAATTATTTCTTATATCATTTTAATAGCTAATTTAATCATGCAAACTAAAAGTACTTTTTGAAATCAATATCTTGTCTGGCACGTCTAATGGGCCTTGGAGAAGGCTGAGCAGCTGCCGTCATCTCGGTAGCAGTACTCGGGTGCGAGCTGACATTTTCGCTTGACACATGCTCACTTCGCATTCTTCACATTCCACCCACTCATCCATCTCTTTATCCGTGTCAACCCGAGTAGCCTGATCAACGCACTGTTTATGTCGGCTATTGTCCATAGTGTCACAACTCACAAGTAATATTTGATGTACTCACTGTTTCCGGTGCTACATTAATAACTGTTTGTGTGATTACCGGTGGAGTTTCTGATGGAGGTTCAATCGATGGAACGTCGCAGGTGTTTGACGGGGTGTATTTGTTGTATTGTCAATTATTTGACAATAGATAATTATTTAATTATCTATTGTCAAACCTTTGTATTTTATTAACAGATCAACATGCCTAATATAAATATCATTGATTCCAAAAATATATACTTTATATATTCTCGAACCTATTTTGTTTACAATTTTTCCTATTCTCCAACTTTCTTTTCTCGCACTGTACCATCTCAGCCCACACCAACTCGTTATCAACAAAGTTCCATTTATAAAGATTTATATCTAGACATTTTTATTGTTAGGCAAAATTAAGTCTAATCACGTCTTTAATTTTCTACCAAACATTAGTTTAGCCGGTAAAACGCCAGTGGTACGAGTACAATGCGGGCTATTTCTATAATCAAATAAACACCCTAATATTTTTTCATTTATATCTTCCTTTCTATAGTTTTCGATTAGTATACATATAAGCATTTTTTAACATGTTCTCACAGAATTTTTTGCTTGTCTGTTGCTAATGCGATGATATACAGGCGATGTCATATGCTTAATACCATTACTCGAACAAAATTCCTTAAACTTTTACGTTATCTACTAAACGTTATCTGTCACTAATGAGTCAGGTATGCTGAACATTGCAAATAATGACTTTAATTTGGAAATTAAAGCGCGCGTACTTGTACCATTACTCATCAATAAACGATTCAACCATTTACTATACGAATCTATAACAACAAGATATTCTGTTTTATAGTTAAATAATCTATGTGAACTCTTTCCCAAGGTGCGGCGGCGAGCGGCCACGGTGCAGGCCCCTCTTGCGCTGGCAGTGGTCGCACACTGGCATAGGTTGCGCACTGCCCCACGTAACGTTCTATATCATTATCTATTCTGAACCACCACATACGACTGCTTGCATTTCATTTCATTTTATTTATATCTAAATGAGTACCGAATGAACCCGACAAAGACGGAGATGATTATGTTCACAAATAAACGAAGTTTAGGAGAACTGAGACTACCTAAACTATTTGACACCCGTCTAGCCCTTACCAAGGAGGTCACGTATCTAGGAATGATACTGGACAGTAAACTCCTATGGAACAGGCACCTGGATGCAAAACTAAATAAGGCCTGCATTATTTTCTGCCAATGTAAGCGACTTCTCGGCAGAAGCTGGGGGCTATCACCGAAAATCACACTATGGCTGTACAAAACGGTTATACGGCCAATCATCACATACGGTGCTATTGCCTGGTGGCAGAGAACGGAGCTAAGTACTGTCAGAAACAAACTGCAGCAATTCCAGAGACTAGCATGTCCTGCCGTCACTAGTTGCATGCGCACAACTCCCACAACTGCCCTTGAGGTGCCCCACTAGACCTGTATATAGAACAGGAGGCAGCTGTGGCAGCCATCAGACTTAAACTTTTGGGTCTGTGGTATAACCGAGGGGGTCCCCATATCAAATTATGGAATCAAGTAGTGGAATATCAACCACTAATCGCTGCCCCATGCGACAGGATCCCGAAACAACACATCTTCGAGAGGAATTATCAAATACAACTACTTGAAAACGACCGAGATCAATCTGCCATACATGAAGTGCGAATCTACACGGATGGTTCTAAGATCGGGTCAGGGACTGGAGCCAGAGTTTTCTCATAAGATTTAAATATAAAAATGTCACTGGCGCTTGGTCAACACAGTTCCATATTTCAATGCGAGTGTGTTGCAATAACCTACGCCGCGACTGCATATTGTATTTGGCTATAATTTCTTTCATTTTCAGAAAGTGATCGAGAGCAAGAGGCCTGTCAATGCCGTCAGGGTCTCTTTGCGAAAGCACAGCACCCAGACCGTATCCATTGTAGTCCATTTTTCTGGCGAAGTCTTTAACCCCTTTTCACTAATCACATGACACAAAACACATGAATAAGTGTTTTTGTCCGGCCCTGTGACACAAATATAATCTAACTAACAACTAACTCCTTCGATGCTGAAAGTAGGGTTTCAATAGATTTTTGAAATATAGATGGCGCGTTAGCTAAAACCATACACCAGACAGGTATATTTATAAAGTTTCTGGTAGTATTTATAGCAGTTAACTCTTGAGATGAACCGCTTAGCACGAATTGATTATATGCCTTTCTAACCAATTTTTGAATATTGTTCGCCTCCAACTTAGCGCATTCCTCTTCGATTCGCGGCAAAGGATATTTTTCGATTATAAGATCTTTGTTTAAAGTAACTGAAAAATCTCCCGCTACCCTCACCTTGCCGTTTTCCTTTAATTCGGGAACTACTGTTGCTTTGTATTGTGTATTGTGTTGCGTATTGAGAATAATTAACTGGAATTAAGATATTAAGTCTTCTAATCTATTTAACTCCTCTTCTAGTTTAGTTTTTAGAGCGAAAGGTACTCCTCCTTACAATTACGTATGCGTTTATACTGCCCCCACCCCACCCAACGCAATCGTTATATGAGTAGGGTCAGTATACCTGCATCAAGTTCCCCAAACCAAGGTCCCGAGACGCAGGGACCTTTATACGGCAGGTCTTACCTCCAACACCATGGCGCCGCTACTAATTAAGGCTAGTTACCCGTATGCCTATCGGTCGCAGGGTATCGCCACTCGTGAAACCATCCTTGCGGCGAACAGTAGATGCCACTTCAGTATAACGTGGTTCACAAATATTGTTAATTCGATTACCGCACATTTTTATTAAATGCCCTTTTGTTCCACAGATCATGCACTTGTAACCTTTAAAGCGACTCTTTTCCACGAGCTGATTTTTCATCCCGCAAATGGTGCAACGCCGCGCGTCTACCGAGTACGGTCGCACCGGTGGTCGCGCAGGGCGCACGCTAGCACCAACTCGATACACCGCCTGTCCTGTTTGATGAACTGCTCACCGCCGTCCACGTAAGGTCACGCTGCTCGTACGCATGCTGTCTGCTGGGCTATTTCTATTGCTTTAGCAGGCGTAAGCGATTTCGAGTCTTGTTCAAATAACCGGTCTCTCTCCGGGCCTGCTTTCAAGCCTAAGATAAATCGGTCTCGCAACAGTGTATCTAATTCGGGACCGAAATCACAGAACACAGCAAGTCCTCTTAATCGCGCCGCCCAATCTTAGACAATTTCTCCCTCAAACCTTCCTGCGCCATGAAACTTCGCTCTATCGGTGAATGTTGATCTTTTGGGCTGAAAGTGCCCTTTGAGTACTTCTACCAATTCTGTCCACGAAATCGCTTCTGTTGCTCTAGGATGTACGAGATTTCTCACCAGCCGGTACGACTCATCTGAGAGATGTGTGAGCAGAATCGCACACCAATTATCCGCCTTGATGTTATTCAATTTATTAAAATTAGATAATCTACCATAAAATATTTGCCACTCCTGTGTTTTGTAGTCGAACACATTTAAATTTCCAATGAAATTCGACATATCTGATTTTTTGTTGCACTTGTGGGTAACTCGTCGCCAGATGATATGTAGGTACTAAATGCGGAGAGGAATAACACAACCCAATCGTGTAACAGTGGTTTATTACTGAGAAGCTATCTGCTTGCATGTAATTAACCCATGGGCCGAAATGACTTGGCACAATGATTGCTGAATCCACATCCCGCCCGATATCGACAATCTCGTGGGCTAAGTCCAAATATTTTATTTCTTTATCTTTTTCGGCTTGTAAGAGATTATCATCATGTTGAATGGTGATGTCAATAATCATTGCTCGGCGCTCTAATCAGTCTATCACCATTATATCAGGCTTGTAGATCGATCCCAGTACAATGTTGCACGACCATTTTCGAGAACTGTAGTACGGTGGTGACAGATGGACAAGAGAGTTACCTTACCTTTTGAGGTACGGAACCCTAAAAACGGCATTCCAATAACAACGGCACTTTGTCTACAGCGTCATACTATTATATTATCAGCATATAATTATATCTATACTTATAATAGAAATGTAACAGGTTCAATTCTGTACTTTGAAGATATTTTGAATTTTTTTTTTGGGTGGCACTCTATGATCGATACTGAAGCTAAAACTATAATATTTTTTATTTTTGTCTGTCTGTCTGTCTGTATCATGGCTGAGCATCACGCTGAAACAACTGAACGGATTCAAATGAAACGGATTGCCATGATTAAAGTTCATACTACGAGGTAGGACATAGGATACTTTTTATCCCGAAATTCAGGACGGTTTCCTTGAGAGGGCATAATAGTCAAAATGTATGCTTCGTTAGCTTTTTTCTTTTATATCTATGTGAATAATAAATCTATAGACGTGGAGTTTGTGTTTGGTGGCTTAATGTAAAAAGTATAAAATAAGCCCGGAAACGTATTATGCACAAGTATTGTGTGTAATTCGGTGTACCATTTAGTTTTTGATTAATCAAAATTGGTTCTCTCTATTCATAGAAACAAAAGTTCAAAGTTTTTAAGAAAAATATAATCACCGTGCAGCGACATCTGTTGGTCCCAAGTAATACTAATTATACAATACTTATAAAGTTAATTATCATTAGAAAAACTTAACATTAGAGTTTTTTTGAGACCTAAAATTATCTGAAAAAGTTCTCACAGTAATAGGTCGGCTTTCAGTTACTATCCGAATTACTGTGAATTTGGAGGAATGAGTAAGATTTGCCCTAAGTGCCATACAAAAAATGGATAGATGATGCGAGCGGTGTGTGCTGTGCATCCGGCAAAGTGATTCTTAGCAATATATAGGCACTACCACAACCGATACAAAATCTTTTGACGGACATTCGTCGATAAACAGTTCGATACCTACAGTAGGTATAGCGATAAACAGTTCGATACCTAAAGTAGGTATCGAACTGTTTATCGCTATCGCATTCCGATGACTCAAGCGGCGCCCGAAGAAAATACACGTGTAAATAGTGCTTACAAAACGAATATGAATGTTTTGAAACAGCTGCTGGTGTTTACAAGTAGCTAACATACAAATTATGAGAAAAAATATTTATTTAACAATATAATGAATTATATTTAAGGTGGCATTACTTTTTAAAATACATTTTAGCATTTTTTCACAACTTCGTGCTGAATTCGCCACCTGTCCGTTACTAGGTGGGTGATATATAGGAGAAGATACATAATGGTGTACACACCATTGTTGGGACAAAACTCTCTAAACTGTGTCGAGTTAATTTTTACATCATTAAATAATAATAATAACATTTATTTAGCAAATACAACAATTGCCACATACACAATAATACTGGAAACAAAAGTCCGAATAAGTACATAGTGGTTTGCAACGTTGTCAGCTGTCATTGTCTGATACTACTACTATTGGTAATCCAAAAATGGAAAAAGAAATTTTAATTTAATAATTAGTGCCTCAGTGGTTGTGCCATTTTGCATAAAAAGACATTCTAGCCACTTATTAAAAGAAGCGATCACCATTAAATATGTACGTTGAGTGATGATCATGTTATCAATATGAATCCTAGGTTCGCACGGCAGCGCACTTCGCTCCGCTATGCACACAGCGCACGAGCCTACTCGTGTCTCGACATCTCGGTCTATACCGGGCCACCACATTCTAGAACGAGCATTACTTTAGGTATCGAACTGTTTATCGCTATCGCATTCCGATGACTCAAGCGGCGCCCGAAGAAAATAGTCTGCTACAACGTTATTATTGCACGGGGTATATTATACAACTAGCTATGCCCGTGGCTTCGCCCGCGTTGAAATCAGTTGATGAGGCGGTAAACGAAGTCATATGAAAGAGAATATTGCACTTTTTCAAAAAAAGGGCGGACAAAGGACGAATGTCCGTCAAAAGATTTTGTTATCGCTATCGCATTCCGATGACTCAAGCGGCGCCCGAAGAAAAAAGTCTGCTACAACGACGTTATTATTGGTTTAAGTTTTTAGATATACAACCCGCTATTTTATTAGAAGATGTGAGAGTGGCTACATTCGATAAACAAAAATTAAAAACTGTGACTAAGTACGTTCGCAGTGGATGGCCTAGAAAACTTAAATGTAAATCAATATCACCGTTTTTTAATTGGAACTTCGATTTGCAGATTTTAGATAACGATATATTGTTGCGCGGCATCAGGGTTATTATTCCGGAGTCCTTTCAACATGGTATGTTAGACGAGTTACATAATACGTATATGGGTATTGTTAAAACAAAAAGTAATGCTCGTTCTAGAATGTGGTGGCCCGGTATAGACCGAGATGTCGAGACACGAGTAGGCTCGTGCGCTGTGTGCATAGCGGAGCGAAGTGCGCTGCCGCGCGAACCGCCCATAGGATTCATATTGATAACATGATCATCACTCAACGTACATATTTAATGGTGATCGATTCTTTTAATAAGTGGCTAGAATGTCTTTTTATGCAAAATGGCACAACCACTGAGGCACTAATTATTAAATTAAAATTTATTTTTCCATTTTTGGATTACCAATAGTAGTAGTATCAGACAATGACAGCTGACAACGTTGCAAACCACTATGTACTTATGCGGACTTTTGTTTCCAGTATTATTGTGTATGTGGCAATTGTTGTATTTGCTAAATAAATGTTATTATTATTATTTAATGATGTAAAAATTAACTCGACACAGTTTAGAGAGTTTTGTCCCAACAATGGTGTGTACACCATTATGTATCTTCTCCTATATATCACCCACCTAGTAACGGATAGGTGGCGAATTCAGCACGAAGTTGTGAAAAAATGCTAAAATGTATTTTAAAAAGTAATGCCGCCTTAAATATAATTCAAAAGAAATTGTTGGGTTATTTGTTTACATATAGGTATACTATTCACTGATCCACCCGTCACACACCTGCGCAATTAGTGTTTGGTCGTAATTTACGAACGCGTTTGTATTTGGTCCTGTCATCACAAACGAATATAACAGCTGGGGCTGATTCATCGTTTGTTATCAGCAAGAGACGTTTTGCAGTCGGTGAGCACACTTAGACTCGTTGGTACAGTGACGGAAAGGAAAGTTGGGAACTAGGTATACTTAGAGAATGTATAGGCAATAGAATGTACTAAATATATGTACTCAATAAGCAAATGGAATGTATACCCCACCTCGACCAGCTGTTAAAATATAAAGGACAACGTATTCCTGTAAGGCCACGTGCATCTGCCAAGTACTGTTGGTTGTTCTGGCGCTGCTGCTGTATCCGCAGAACTTTAACGGCGTTGATACAATAATTTAATCGGTAATTATGTTCTTAAGGGGTTAAGACGGTCATGGAGTCCGAGTGCTCGTTCGTATTTAAGGAACTAGCTAAGCGACTGATCGACACTTCTCGTAACCAGAAGGTTGGCCTTTTTCTTGCACAGAGAATTAGCTTTTTGTTCAACGTGGCAATGCTGCCAGACTTTTGGGAATGATACCAGTAGGCAACAATGCGGAGGAATTTTATGACGCATACATATAAATAGTCCGTATATTTTTTTTTTATTAGTTTTCATATGCTTAATTGTTTTAAATAACTTGAATATCTATTAATCTTGTTAAATAAATATTTTTTCTCATAATTTGTATGTTAGCTACTTGTAAACACTAGCAGCTGTTTCAAAACATTCATATTCGTTTTGTAAGGACTATTTACACGTGTAATTGACAAAGACATGAATATGGTTTCAATACTGTCTTTGAAGTTTAGCAAATAATATATTACGCATAATAATACACTCCGCATCCTTTCAGAACGTGTTTTAAATTTAAAGTAGGACTTTATGGTTTGTAATATTTTTTCAATTCACATATCATACACAAACGCTTCGAGAGGTTGAGTGCCAGACCACGTGCCTGAGGAACGTAAATCATGATTGATTTTAGCTACAGTCAACGTTTCCTTATCAGGGGTGGGTACTGTGCTTAAATAAAATTGAGTGTCATCGGCATAAAGATGAAACCTGTATTAAATTTTCAATACATTTGTGACAGCAGTGTAGATAGCAAATAAAATAGGGTCAAGCACGGAACCTTGAATCACAAACCCTTGAACCCTATTAATAGTAGTATTACTATATTGATGATATAGTACTAGGATATTGATGGGGATTTAATTAGAGTACCCTTACAATTTACAAGTTTAAAGTAAGAACCACTTAAGAGAGTTGTCTGAGAAGCGGATTATGTACACAGTCAAAGGCGCGTGTACAATTGAATACTACGAGAATTGCTCCAAATCCTCGATCCGAATCTGCTAGTATATCGTCAACTATGTTCAACGAGCCTGATGTAGTACAATAGTTTTAACGAAGACTAGATTGCAGAATTGTTTAAATAGTGATAGTTTCAACAACCTAGAGTAGGACAGGTAATATATTAATAGGCCTAAGGTCGTTTTACGCCTTCAAGTTTTTTGAATAGTGGCAATGAAATTTTCTGGTAAAAAAAAATATTAATAAATTATTTGTTGATACAGCTGACAGTAAATGCGGTAGCGTCAGATATAAAATAGGGTGATCTCATCACCATCCAAATTCACACAGTAGAACATTTGATGAAAATTATGAGAAATCTGTTTTTTGTTTTGTTATCACATACTCGTAGTAACAAAAATTTTGAGTAATTTGCATCACAAAGTTGTCTCAACAACTCACAGTTTTTAGACACACTGATCCGTGTATGATAAGTGTCCATAGCGGCTCTGTCGGAACGTCCTACTTCGCCGCATTTAATACTTTTTACGTTTGACTTAGTGACCACGCAGCTGAACATTTTTTTTGGGATTTCTTCTTTATTTTGTAAATTTTATAAACCTATTTTAACGTTTGGCTAAGTGACCAAGCAGCTGGATTTTTGTTTCCGAAAAAAATCCCTCTGTATATACATGGAGATATAATCACAACCGAGTGAGTTCGATGGGCCAGAACTTATTATACGAACTATTATTTTAACACAAATGTGTTTGAAGTCAAAGCTGGATTGAGAAAATGTTTAGTGTCGTAAATGTTTAGTGTAGTAAATAAAAAGTGAGTAAAAAGTGAGTAAATGTTTAGTGTAACCGAATCATATTACGTGATCCATTGTACATTTTCTCTATTAAACTAAATAACACTAAATTAAAACACAACTTAATTATATAAATACAGAACAAGGAAAAGGGCAAATAAATATCCAGATTGCTTCATTTTAATTAAATTTAATTATTTACTATTTTATAAGTAATATTGTAATATTTTTTCTTATACTTTATAGTTGTATGTATAAACTACACATCGGTTTGCTTACAAAATAGAAAAACTGTTAATATAGTATGTGAATGTGTACTGTTTGGGCACGCAAGACCCATCATGGAGGATTGGCTCGAGAGGCATCACGGTAGCCTCCAACCGGCTGACGCTGATTCTGACCGGCCACGGCTGTTTCGGCAAGTACATGTGTCGCATAGGCCAGGAGCCAACGTCTGCGTGCCATCACTGCGAAGGCTGTCGCGAGGATACTGCACTCCACACTTTAGTGGAGTGCTCAGCGTGGACGCAACAACGCCGTGACCTCGCGGCGGCTATTGAAGTGGGAAGCCTCTCACTGGAGACCTGGAGATGGTTCTGTCCATGGTATAAAGTGAAAGTGCGTGGGAATCCGCTCCCTCTTTTTTGAGAAAGTGAGGGCTAGTACTCTCCCGTCCCGAAAGAGAGGCACCAAGCGCCGGAGAGCGTAGAATCATCTCCGGCCTCCAAGAGCGCTGGTGGCGGTGACGGTGGCGCGCCGTGTTCCGCGCTCGCTTCTCTACACTGGAAGAGGGGCAAGGCCCCCGCTCGCAAGGGCTTGGCTGCCTTTTGTTTAAGAGGCGGCCAAGGTCTGCCGGGGTTCTCGGGGAGTTCCTTCCTAGGGTATACCCGAGTCCCTTGCAATAGACTTATTTATGACGGAACACCGTGTGGTTTTAGTCGGTTTAATTCCGACATACCACTTCACTGGCAGCCCCAGTGGGGTGATGACCAGAGGGGGTTTCCACTCGATAAAAAAAAAAGTGAATGTGTACTGTTAATATGTATGTGTGTTTTCTTAACATTTTGATTTATTAGAGAATAAGTCAAAATGTTAAAAACACTATGTTGTTGAACATTTGCAACTAGATGGGTCCATTCCCGCTGGGCCTATTCCAAATTCAGGATCTGCATTCGTACACAAGTAGAAACTGCCGGTAATACTGTGGAAAGAGAAAACAGTTTGTATTAAGAATTATATACTTTATTTAAATGTAATTTGCTAAATATTAATTTTGATAAAACAAAGCCGTTACGGGCACGGGACGGCCCGGCGCATATTTGTGTCAGATCTTTTTCCACTTAACCATCTGCTAATTAGAGAGACACGGAGAGAAACAGAGCGATTCAAAACATGAGTACACCACCATACACTCCATTCCTGGGATTCCTTGACGATGGGATTGTAGGATCTAACAAGTATTGCTTATTATAATAGCCGACTTCAAACAGGTGACTCTTTTTGTGTTTGTTATGAAAAATCTTATTATTTAAAAAAATATAATCCCTTGGTTTCCAAATTTTAATGAATCTTAAGTTAAGAAAACAATACTAAAAACAATTACTTAAGTGTACTTGAATCTCAAGTGGCAATCAGAAAATATATGTAATGCCTTGCAAATCAGCTGACATGCACTTTTGAAATGTAGTTACTTGCGTCTCTACAATTTTATCTATCAACCCATTGTCCAACAGAACAAACTTTTGGCAATTTAATAATACTAAACATTCAAAATCCTTTTGCCAGTCTTCTCTGTGATTTTATGGATTTAGTTTTGTTATGGTTATAACTGTTATGAATCGGAGTCAATTTATATATAATAACTATTGTTGAACTATATTTACTTCGGTTTGATGTCGGATCCCATGAAATTCACATCAGACGGGTCCGGGGTGCCACTGCTTTTTAAAAATTCTTCGTAACTGGCAGCCTTTCTGCCCTGGAAGCTTTTTGAATTCAGTACTACTTCTGCCTCGTATACTAACGCACGTTTATGACTGCAAAGAGCTGTTAACCACGAGAGGATATATTAGCTTTTACATTGTTTATGCTCAAGTCAACTTGAATAAGCTACTCGTTCACAACATAAAGATTTACAAGTCACACCAAGGAACAGTTAATTCGTGTAACAAACTAATGATCTAGAATTTGAGGTGGTTATACTTCTAATTGCACCTAATGACATGAGAATATTTAAAAAGTGCTGCCTCGGTGGAATATAAGCCGGTAGGCCGTTTTAGGCCCACTTTTATTAATTATTATTTATCAATGATTTAGCCAAGGCAACAAAATATATATTGTTCGACGACTGTGCTATATGTTTAATTACATTTAATATTGAATTAAAATATGTACGTAATTATAAAATAATGAATTTTTTATACGATGTTGGTGACTGTTTGTATAAATAGATATTAAACTAGGTTATACTAGGTTTATACAAGGGCGCTGCATAAGTTTTGTCATACTTTGTGATTCTTTTCTTTATGAATCGGGACATTTTCACAGACGTGTTGGAGGTGGTTCATCTTCAAACACCCACACTTTCCTCTGGAATTTGGTAGAAACGTCGTAACAATTGGGTTCACGTAGTTAGATTGGCCATCTTCAAACTTTTTGAAATATCACTAGACCAAATCACACCCAGCGCTTCCTCAGCGCATTAGTCATCAAGTGCGGAGAATCAGAGTGAAATAAGTTTCCGTATTTTCGAATGGTCGTGATGAATCGGATGAACAGTTGGTGCATTTAACTTGAGGGTTTCCTCGATCTGTTGACATCTCACACGTTGGTCTTTCTCTGATGATTTTCGCACAGTCTCAATGTTCTTATCGGTAATCACTTCTAACGGCCTGCCGGACCTTGCATCTTCCTCAAAGTTAAATTGCCGCGATTGAATTGAATATACCACCATTCTATGGTGCTTAGAGATGGACAAGTTTTTCTCACTACACCACTCATTTTATTTAAACATTTCTGTTAAGTTAAACCACGCCTGAAGTTATACAAAATAATAACACGAATGTCATTACGAGAACAAGCTGCTATTTTCATTTAGAAAAATAATTTAAACAAACAGGAATTGTTTGTGCCACCAAATTTGTTTTTTTTTAAGATAAAGTTCTTATTTTAAAAAGTATCTGATAATTTATTGGCACCAGTTAAGTTTCTAAAAATATGGTATCACCAATTTCACAAATGCATAAAATATATGCGTACTTTGCAATAATTGCATTTACAGTTTATTATGAAGGAGTCAGCTTTAATAAGACAACGTTGAAAATAATGAAAGAAAAAGATTTGTATCATACCTGTGGGAGGTAGTGGCACAGCATTTTTCTGGCAGCCGGGTTGAATGTTGCAGCCATAGTTAACCCAAAAGTCTATATCACAGACTGCCTTATTAGTGCCCAATAAATTGGCATTTGTGTGGATACCGACAACCAATTTTGCATCTCCCTTCTTCAGATAATTCTCAATTGTTGGTTTTGCGGCATCCAGGCCGGTGATTCTAGAAATAATTTTAATATTACCTTATATTTCATTACTATAAGTAAAGTAGAGAGACAGCTTTTAACTATCGAGATTGTTGTACCCTGAACTTCGAGCGAAAGTTTATGAGAATGGATGGATAGATGGATGTTCACATCACATCTGATGAATGTTTGTTACTCTTTCACGCAAAAACTACTGGATGGATCTGGATGAACTTTGACACAGATATAGATACAACAGGTAGCATTTTATATAATTATCATGTAATAGGTATTACATATCTTTAAATTGCCTGACATTTATAAGATCGCATCAATTACCGTACGTATACATATTTATACGGGGAGTATCTGACAATGGAAAATTTAGTTATATCACTAAAAGGGCATGACTCTAGCATGTTAAAGTTAAACATTTTAAATCGAACATTTTTTTATTTCGGTATTAATAACTCCATTATTGAGAAAATCCAACTAAGATGTATAATTTTTGTACTAAGTTTTTATGGATTTTTTCAAAAACAGATTGACAAAAACAAATGTTCGATTTTAAAATATTTACATTTCCACCTGCTTTTGTGAGAGACGGAGGTGATAATGCCTGGAATACAAACGGTAAATGCTTTTGAATAGCTGCATGCTCCAATCATGCCTTCAGTGCTTTAACTAAGTGTTCCATTGTCAAATACATCCCGTATATCATGAAACGCGAAATTTTAAAAGAAAGTATACCACAAATATTATTTAGGATCATAATATTGTATCCTTTGAAAGACCTTTGATTTTGGTTTGGTTTCTTTCTATAGTTACACTTAAGCTGATAGTCACAGGATGGGATAGAATATTTAAGATGGGTTCACAGAAGAAGAGCTTCATGGTTGTTATTCTTCCAATATGGTTAATATTTAGCTCTGCCTCGACGATAATATTTGTTAAGCCACCACTCTCGGCTCTTTTGGTGACAGTTGTCTAAATACGAGAATGTTCTTACTTACTGTGCAATGAAAGTTCCTGACTCTTTCAAATTCTTGCCCACATTTCCAGCAACGTGAGCACCTTCTGAATGTCCTATTATGTGAAGTTTGTCTACGTTCAAACCACGAGTCTTCATTTTTTTTAAGGCATTAGACAGATCTTTAACAACCTGAAAGATGAAGCTAAAGGTGGCTTGGGTTTATAATAAAGATGTGTACGGAATAAATTACTAGATAGTACTGTAATAGTAATTTAATATTAATTTTTAACCCTTGACGGAAAATGGAGGGGTGCTAAAAATTTAATGTGTGTATCTGTGTGACTGTGTAACAGTGTATATATGTGTCTGTCTGTGACACCATAGCTCCTAAACGGATGGACTTATTTTGATTTAGAAGTATATGGTTTCAGATGTACAATGCACGAAAGTATAAAATCAGACAAATCATGTTAGAAACATGCAAATTCATATACTTATACGAACGTACATGGTTTTCTCAAATTTATTATATATAGATTACATATTGAAAACATTGGCACCTTTCTGTGTGCAATAAGTGGATATAGATATAAAACAAATAACAGTTTTATTTTCAAATTTCAAAATAAAACTCAAAGCTAATCTCGATATCGTGATAAGTTAACCAAATAATATTTTCTGGTTTAATTTGGACAATTTTGACTTTTTCAACTCTAGGGAAACATAAACTTATGATATTATTATGTTATTCTATTTCTATAAAATCTAAACCTAACTACGACAAGGGATATGATCATCGATGGGAGGTATGGAAGATCTTCCACAGCGTCAGAGATTCCCGCTCAATCAAATCATGTACATAATTCTTATATACAGGTATGTCTTACAATCTATTTGAATTGCTACTTGTGTTTCTATGTATATACGGGACATCATCTACATCATCTTCCTGCCATTTCCCAATTTTTATTAGGGTCGGCGCAAGTGTGTAACACTGCAAAGGGTTTTGGCTGGATTATTTTATGGCTGGCTGTCTGCCTGACACCAAACCTCCTCGGAAATGTTGTCGTTATAAGACGGGAAAGAAGTAAGAGCCTAAATTTATATAAGGGCGACGCATACTCTCTCTGACATCGATATCTACTCAATTACAATTTTTTTTATCAATTATTATAGCTTTCTCTAGGTGAAATATTTTTTAAATCAAATATTTCCTCTTTATAATATTAGTGTAGATATTGCACTACAAATATTATTTACTTAAAGGTATACTGTATATGTTTATATTATACACAGATGGCGCAATGGTTTAAGTGGTCACCACGCCACCACATCTCATCATCAAAATATCTTCAATGTAAATGACCATTTATTTTAACATTATAAGTATTGTATAGTTAGTATTACTTGGGACTAACAGATGTCATTGCGCGGTGTTTATATTTTTCTTGAAAACTTTAAATTATTTTTTCTATGGATAGAGAGAACCAATTGTGATCAATCCAATACTAAATGTTACACCGAATTACACACAATACTTATGCATAATACGTTTCCGGGATTATTTTGTACTTTTTACGTGAAGCCACCAGACACAAACTCCACATCTATAGATTTATTATATATATAGAATATAGATAGAGAAAAAAAAAGATTACGTGACAATCTAAAACAGAATGAATGCCTCCTTTCCAACAAAAAAAGAATGAATGTAATCGGAATCGAAAATACAACGAAGTACACATTTTGACTTTAATCCCTCCTCTCAAGGAAACCGTCCTGAATTTCGGGATAAAAAGTATCCTATGTCCTACCTCGTAGTATGAACTCAAATCATGCCATTTTTCATTTGAATCTGTTCAGTAGTTTCAGCGTGATGCTCAGCCTTGATACAGACAGACAGAAAGACAGACAGACATTGGACTCGTTAGGCCGACCGCTAAAACACGGGCGGATGCGGACGCCCGTTTCGTGTGCCCGTCTCATTTAGCGCTGCTAGTATAATTTTGATCACGAGCGTGTACAGTAGTGTCGAGTAGATTAGCATGCATTATTTGCTAATTTATTATTTGCAAAAAGACGTCTACGAAAACAACGTCGACTGCCTAACCTGTTCGTGACAAGCAGGCTACTCAGCGGAGAATTCGTAACCAAATTTTCGAAGTTGCGTGACAATGAAAACGAATTTTACAAATGCGGAAGCCCGTTGCGTGCGCCCGCGCCGTGTGTCCGCCGCCCGCCGCTCGTGTTAAAATCCGTCGCCCGCGTCCGCGCTCCGTCGCACGCGCCTGCGCTGCTCAAACTATTTTTCATTGAGCGTGCGCCCGCGCGAGTTTTAGCGTTCGCCCTTACAGTTTTATTATAAGTATAGATTATTATTATAATTACCACTGAACCAGCTATTATTGAAACGGCAGGATAATCAAGCCCTAAAACTGCTAGCCCGAGAATATCTTCAGTGGGTTTAGTTATAAATCCTAAATAGGCGGCAGCTTCCTTCTCCCAGTTTAGTGCGCAGTAGCACCCAGTGTCTCCAAATTTTTTAATCAAATTTGCTATTATGTTTAAAATTAACTCGCTGATGTTAGTTGAGTATCCGTGGATAAGCAGTTTTAATTCGCAGTTTTCTGGCATATACGTTGTGTTTACAAATTGTGGACTTTCCTCGAGCGATAGCTCTTTAGAGTCCGTTATTGACCTGAAATAGAATATCGAATTTACTTTGTTTTAAGAATGTTTGTCAAAGACAGAGGTTACTAAATGTTCTCCTTATTGTTACCAACATTATTAAATAACACTAAAAAATAAAATAGCATTTTAATATTAAATAACTTTTAGGTATTCACATACGTACCCTTTGTAGCATATAAGACTTGCGGCCTTTGTAGTAGGTGACACTAAAAAAAAATATTTTGCGCTTATTACTCAAGAATGTTTCATGACTCCTTATAAATAATTATTTCTTAGTAATAAGGTAATCTTTATTCCAATGTCCCAAAAGATTATTAGGATTCATTTTAAGAAAAAGTATTTTTTACCCTAATTGGTAAATTCAAAAACATTAACAAACGCAGAAGTGTTTCTACAATATGAAGTAATATTTACGTTCATTGAAATAAAACATAATATGTAATTTGCATTTGAAATGAATAATTAATAAAATAATGAAAAATAATAATTACAGATAGAGCGACAGAATTTATAGGTAGTGAATTGGAGAACTATAATGTTAATTAACATTTTTGCAAAACAAAAAGTCTGTTAATATTGCAAGTGGCAATATTAGGACAGTAACCGTTTAAAATTAAATAAGTTTAAGAGGGTTTACCCTTATCTGTGCATTTTGCCTGTTTTGAAAGAAAGTGAAATGAAATTAAATTAAATTAAATTTATTCGCTGGAAATGTGGTTTACAAATATGTTACATGAGGTTCATCACCATTATATTTCGTCTTGAATAGGACATGGATTTAAATTTATTTTATATTGAACATTTTTGATCTTCTGTAACGTACTCTTGTTTTATAGTTCACTGCTTAGACTCATTTCTTCGAGAAACCTTCAGATCCTATGAGCAGTGATTAAGAGTATTTCCTGCGGTTGCATGACGTGCAAATCTAGTGAAGACTTTTGAGGCTCTTTGGTCAAAAACCTATATAAATTTAGGCTTTTGACTAGAAAAAACAGACAAATGCTATGTATGAACTTGTTTTAAATATAAGTAAAATAACTAATATACTACATAACTAAACTAATAAATAAGTATCACTTACTTATTAATATGGTAGCTAATGTCCATGTTAAAACAATTTTTTCCATTTTTCTTCCTTCAATAAAATAATAGATCAATTAGAACAACAAACGAAAATAACCATGAATGACAATAAATTCTATATGGCGTATAATATATAGTTCACTTTTATGTTTACACAACACAAACAATACACGTGTTATTTAGTTAACACCAGAAGGTGAATCTGATTAATACTTGATTTTTTCAAGTGTTATTTGTTCTTCTTTGGTTCGTTCTTCATATAATTTAAAGAAATATACATTTACGACCAAGTGTTCAAATAAAGGATATCAAACGATTTGCATGCTCTAAACTTGTGTTATTTGTTCTACTAACTAGCAACCCGCCCCGGCTTCGCACGGATAGCAGAAACATTTTCAACAATCATCATCATTTTTAAAACAATTTACACAAAACGTTAACAAATCATATGACTATACCTTCCTCATGAATCACTCTACCTATTGGTAAAAACGAAGTAGTTTTTTTTAGTTTATCGCGAACAGACAGACAACCGGACTTTGTTTTACTAGCAACGTAGTGATACTAGCAACGTGAGTCACACATTACTGGTTTTCTATTTTATATTATCGGTACAGGCTACCGCCCCTGGTCAATATTTCTTACCAACCCTTTTATGTAGAGTGGAGATTTCCTCTAACATCTTGTGGAGCACGCGGAGTACAGGGCATGTGGTGACAACACTGACGGGTTGCCTTCTTCTTCGTTGCCGTGAAGAGAAAACCATTCCATTCGTCGTTGGTCGGGGTTTGGAACTGTTTGGAACCGACTCTGTTCGAAAATAACTCAAACAGAGTTCTGTGTTCGATTACGTCCAACTTAGCAAAAGAAGAAACCAACGCGTCCGCTCAATGGGAGTCTCAATTATACCTTGTTTAGTAGAGCGCCCTTACAACTGAAGTTAGTTACGAGAACGATATTTCAATTAAATTTAAAATCCCCTCTACTCAAAAATCCTATCAACAAATAGAAAAGCGCTAATGATCTTTGAAAAGTTGAACAGCGAATTATAGCTAAGAAAACTCTCGATCAAGTCACCTTCCAGACAAAGAAACTGAATTAAAATCTCCATTTAGGAGCTATGAAGCCACAGACATAACACCCATAGTTTTTATATAGGCTTGACTCACGGGTAGCGTAATGACTTAAGTGTCGGACTTGGGATCAAGAGGTTTCGTATTTTAATCCCACCCAGTATACTACCGACGTAAACCTGCTACTTACACAAGCATTTAGCGTTGTTGGAGGAGTTAACAAGAGCAATGGTAAAAAAAAAACTATTGTGGAATATAGTAGTAGTACGGATTTAAGGTATGTAACACAACTTTCTGATATTTTATTACAATTATAATTATTACCTATATACCAATGACATTTCTTATTGTTTCTAACGAAGGGCATTTTAAATTTAATTTTTGTTGCAGCGATTTTGTTATAAAAGAGGATTGGCTGCCGCAATCCAAGAGCGCACGATCTCTTTCAGACCTTTTATTTAGGGGATTATGTACAATTTTATAATAGCTGTAGATAAAATAACAAAACTATTGTGTAAATTTTGTTTTGAAAATGCTACCAGAGACTCGTTATTTATAATGTTACAGATTGCTGAAAAACGGGGATCGTGAGGAATGGAATTGTGGTTCTGGTTGCAGTGATGACAAGAATCCATACGGCATTCAGTTACGAGATGACCTTGCCGCAAACATTTCTTACATAGTTTATATTGAGCTATGCATGACATTTTTTTGTATAGACTTTAATTTAAAGCCTTGACAATTATAAATTTTATGATTACATTTGCATACCACACATAAAAAAGCCTGTCTATTATTATTATGTTGTTGTTGCAAATGAAGAAGTGTTATGAAAGCGAAGTTTTTTAATAAATGGTTTACTATGATTTGATTCAGGTTAATTATTTAATTGCAAAGGACGAGAGAGAACGAGAACTTATTTGTTTAAATTATTATTAGTTGTTATATTTTTGTTGCGGCTTAATGCTTCTAGTAGATTAATCTCTTAGATGCTCGTTCACGCTGACTCAGAGGAGTATCACGGTACTTCATACAGCAGAGGCTGAAAATTTCGGCATATTTGCATAAATATATATATAAATATTATATTGCCTGCATCCCCAAAGAAGTAGGCAGAGGTGCGCCAACGCTCACACTTCGCAAACCACTATTTATACTTTAAACAGAAAAAAATATTTTCTTGTAGATAGTATAGAGGTACTTAAGGAAAAGCGGTATTGTAGGTACTAAGTATGGCACTTATCTTGGTAATCACGACGAAGCTCGCTGTTTTCTGGTGCGTTCTGTAGATGAATCGCTGTCCAGGAATACAAAATTGGCTTCTAGCGTCAAGATCACCCCTAAATTTGCGTGTTTCGTGGAGACCCGGCCACGGGGCCAAACGAGGTCACGGTTATGGTTGTAGATTTTACGTATGTGTACCTTTTCGTACCAGAAAGAGAAAAAATTGTACCATTTTATTTAACGACTTATAGTGCATTTTTAGTGGCCGGGTTGCAGCATGTTCGTCTCAGCACGGCCACGTTTAGATCAGCTGATACCCACAACTTTAGAGGATGATTCGGGTCTGAGATTAATGTAGTTATTATTTGTTATAAAACAGGCCTATCTCCTTTAAGAACATATTCCCGCTAAAGACTATTATCATCAAATAAATTTTTGCTATTACGAGTACATTATTGACTGGGATGGTATCTTCGAGTTCATGAAAGAAGTTTGCCGCTTCTTGTAACCTCGATATTCGTAGATTACTGTTTATTTGTCCTGTCACGGTCGCTAATTTTCATCTTTTGGCACAACACTGGAGCTTTTTTAAGTAAAACTCGATGAATATGTAATATATAATTACTGTATAATTTCTTAGTATTACAATATTCGGTGCAGCCGCGTACGATTAATTAATCAAAATACAATTTGAAAAGGAAAAAAATCTACTGTCACTCTGAGATTTGTAATAAATATAAAATTCGTAGCCACTACTTGACGGTGGGCCGTTGCACACAGAAAGTGTGTAGGCGCTTGCATACTAGCTATCGGCTGGAATAGCGAATCATACGAGAACAGACTTACCTATTTTAGAATGACATCCTTGGAATCACGATGGATCACGGTGGATCACGAATCACTCTTGCAGACATGACTTTCTTGTACAAACTGTTAAACAACTACATTGATGGCATTGGTACCCTACAAACAACCACGCTATGCCTCTTCCCTATTAACACCACCTCGGTATCAAACCTCGCCAATTATCCGACTGTCATACCTATACAACAATATTTCTGGTGCCTCGGTTGACATTGACGTATTTTGTAATGCCCTGACTAAGTACAAACATTTTGTTAGTTTACACCTGCGAGAGTTAACGTCCTAAATAAATTAGGAAAACGATGCCCTTGATTTATTTACTTATTACTCTTTTTTATTATCAAAATCATTTGTATTTTTATGACACGCTTCTGATATTTGTGATTTTATCATTATTTTCTTATTTATTAACATCGTGCCTATATATTTACTGTTAAATTTATTATTTTATGACATATTTGATATATTTTTAAGACATTATTTTAATTCTGTTATTATTGTTGTTTTCCAGATTATTTTGGTTTGATTTAATTTTTTTGCCAATTTCATTTAAGGTCAGGGTGGCCAAATCCGTCTACGGGGCAAAATAGTCTGTTACAAATTAAACACTTTACAATGGAGCTGCTTTTTTGGTAGCTGTGTGGGTAAAAAAGCATTACTTAATACTACCAATAAAATTTCCTAGAAGGTGGAATTGGGTACAGAACAGGGTAAAATAGTGTTTGAAGTTTCTTGAGGTGCTAACTTTGTATCGTTAAAATCATCAAGTGCTTATTTCCGTCTATTTTGAATGGGTCGAAAACGTCATATGCCGATTTTGCCCCATTTCAGATGCCGTTAACCTTTTTTATTCTTGTCAACTGTGAGCGTAATGTTTTCTGTGTCACTACAGACTACACTAGCGATGGGTAAGTTCCATTGGTACAAATGTCATTTAAAGAGTTGTGCTGCTAAAAGTAAAACGCAAATACAAGTTTTCGAAGTCAAAGAGGCTAAAACTTTAACACCAGGTGTTAAAGTCATCGCCTATCACGATGTCCTTATGTGCAAAAGAAGAGAACAAATTAAAAATAAAATAAAAAAGGAAAAGAAACAGTCGACGAAAAATAAAGATGTAATTCTGTTAAGTGATTTATCAAACAACAACTCTCAGTTGGTTTCTTTGAGCATTTGAATAAAGTATTTTTTTTTTATGGTATAGCAAATATGGTATGGCAAACGCGCAGACGGGACACCTAATGGTAAGTGACTACCGCCAACCATGAATACTTGCAACTCAAGAGTCACTAGTACGTTGCCGGCCTTTAAGGTGGGGGAGTAGGGGAAGGGCGTAAGAGGGGGAGGGTGAGGGAAGGGAGAGGGAAGGGTTAGGGCCTCCAGTAATCTCACCCACTCGGCGAAAAGTAATGAAATCATTGCTACAAATTAAAGTATTTATTGTGAGTAGTTCAGTTATCAATATATTTAATATTGCTTCATAGCCTTCTTTCAATTGCACTCCTCAAATATCGACACCCCATCTCATAACCTCAAGGTCTGGCAGTATATTTTCATTATATTTCTAAGGAATCTTGGTGGCCCATCCATGAAACGCACCGCCGGTTAACTGTAGAATGTTTAAACGGACTTTGAGTAAACTATTAAAGTTCTCTTATGCCTTTTACTAGCAACCGGCCCCGGCTTCGCACGGTACAAATTATACCCTTAAACCTTCCTCATGAATCACACTGTCTATTCGTGAAAACCGCATGAAAAACCGTTCAGTAGTTTTATAGTTTATCGCGAAAAGACAGACAGAGAGACAGACGCGGCGGGGGACTTTGTTTGATAATATGTAGTGATAAGATCAAGAAAAGTACAGACTTTATAACAGGACTATTTACATATTATATGCTATAACATGGCTCAAATATGGTATCATCTTATAGGGAAACAGCACAGATGCATCTATATTATTCACTTTACAGAAAAAAGTTATTAGAATTCTTGTAAATATTGCACCAATTGATAGTTGTAAACTTAATTTTCAGGAAATTAAAAATACTAACCCTACCATGTCTCTATAACTTTGAAATATGCAAATTCGTTCGTCAATATCCAGATTTTTATACCAAAAGGGAAGACATACAAACAAGTATAACAGTAAGACACACTGTGATGATGCCTCGATGAGCCTAAACCGAGTAAAGCAGTTATTCATCTAATCAACTGAGTATTTTTCACGGAAACCAGCTCCCCTCTGATTAGAGGAAGTCTAACGCCTCGCACTATTCCGCGTTAGACTGTAAGACTCAACCCTGGCTGGACATCTTTCCACTGGCATTCGATGTTTCGATATAATCAATAACAAAAACCGCGATAAGAGGGGATCCAAAAGTGAATTAGTATGATCGTACATTGAAACCCTTTGGCGTTGGTTTAGTTTCCACACATATTCTATCTTAATCATTTTACCTCATAACATCACGTCGCTAACGACTCACTCGAAACTTGGACTTCTACATAACTAGACTACTACTACACACTACATAACCTGCCAATGATCAGGATATCGCTGCCTCCGTTAAACCTCGACTACCATAACCCGGGATTATGGTACCCGATAGTTAGTCTTCTACAGCACACGACAGTTGGGCTGATGATCACCAAGGCCCCGTTGCCCTCTATTCAAGATCGAGTGCTATAACCAGGAGATTTACAGGGTAATAATATTCATTCATCCCGTCCAAAAACACCTTAACCAATAACAAAAGTAATGGTATTAAATTAATACCTTGAAACCGATATGTACACGTGAGATAAATTTGATTACCTGACGGATACTGCGTTACTCTGTGCAGGACATAAATACATATTAAATATAAACGTCTATTAACAATAAAACATTAAAGACTCACCGAACTTCCGTTCTATGTCAAAACTTACGTGAACCGGCCGTCTTTGCTGAAACCTGTCAGCCCGCTGCCTCTGATGCCACCACTATTCAGCTTCACGTACTCAACCCGACCGTCCTACCATCTCCGTTCCTCAGCTCCACTGTCCCCATGACTCCACCAACAACTGTTTCCTCTAACCGAAATATTCTATAGAAATCCTTTTTTTTATAACTATGACTGAACATTTGCTTTTGTTGCCTTCATCCTTTGTCTCAATCCTCAATTCAGAAAACCTTCATAATTAAGGTTTTATAATATGAGATTTATTACGGTTTGGCTCTTTTGTTTATGTCTCTAAGTGTTGGCTAATTGATGACCCAAGTAACATGTGTACAAAAACAATACTTAAAAATATACCACGTTGACATCCAACTATAGCGCGTATCAATAGCAAAATTGTGTGAACGTAATACTATCACAACTACAACACTAACAGGATTAATTTACTTACTTCACGACTAACAATGCATTCGACCAGTGCTTCTGTTATGTCAATCAAAATGTATATTAAGCTTCCAAAATTCATAAAAGGAATCATTAAATATAATAGATTTATGAATACACTTAAACTCTTTCTAGTAAATAAATGTTATTATAGCATACGTGAGTATTTAAATGAAGTGAGTCCAAAATTGAGACTATTTTATTTTTAAGTTTTTTACACCTTTGTAAACATTTTGGAATGCATAATAAAAAAAATATTGAATTGAAACCATTAAATAATCGAATCCCAGATTTACACTTCCCAACATTTTCTTGATGGGCTTTGTCATATCACCCATGTAGGCGTTGGCTTCCTTAGTCCAGTACAATGCACAGTAGCTCTTAGTGTCACAAAATACTTTTATAAAACGTTTTATAATATCTTCAATGAACACGTCGACCCCTGTTGAATATCCGTAAATTATGATGTCTAATTCCTGGTTAAGTTTTATGTAGGATGTGTTCACAAGGTCGGAAGATGTCTTTTATGGAACTGAAGCGTAAAAAGGTTAAAGAAATATATTTTTTTTTTTTTGCAACTTTATTGAAGATTTATAAAAGAAACTGTACTATTTATTCTGCTACTCCTTTTTTCAGTTTCAAGAATTCGTATAAGTGTATGTCCCTTATTTATTAATTGATTATTTGTTTTGAAGTTATAAATATCAATTCACATTAGTTTTTTTTCGGCTCAAGAGGGGCTCGTGGCTAAGTGGTAACAGAGTAGGTTATCATATTACAAGGTTAAGTAATGCTAGACAAGTCAGTCTTAAGATGAGAGCGGATTGTAAAGCTCGTTAAGCCGTCGGTCTCGGCTACCATACGAACATCTGTGGCATTCGTTATGGCCATGGGTAGTTGGTACCCTAAAATGCCCGACAACCTGGTCTAACTACAGAACTTTAATATCGCCTAGTACTTCGGTTGTGGAGGTCTGATGGCAGTCGTTTCACGTACAATATCGAAGTTAAGAAATGATTAGTTTTTTCAGCAGTATCAGAGGTTCCCAACAAGGGTACTTTGTTCGGGTTATTACACCTTTACCTCGTACGCCGAACAATTCTTTACAGTCACTTTGAACTCTCACGAATCTCTCTGAATTCTCACCTGAAACACTATATATGGAATATCACTACGTTTTATAAAACAAAGTCCCCCACCGCGTCTGTCTGTCTATTTGTTCGCTATGAACTGAAAAACCACTGAACGGATTTTCATGCGGTTTTCATTAATAGACAGAATTATTCATGAGAAAGGTTTAAGTGTATAGTTTGTTAAGATTTTGTGTAAATTAATTGAAATATGTTGATGATTGTTGAAGATGTCTCTGCTACCCGTGCGAAGCCGGGGCGATTTGCTAGTTATATTATAATCACAATAAATACCTACATGACATTTTCATTTAATGTACTAAAACATTTTAGAAATTGGTAAGATTATAATATACAAAAAGTGTGATCACATTCTAAATCTACTGTTGCAGATAAATGTATACTGCGTCTTAGTAGTTACTGGCTATACAGGCTATAGTAGAGCTATACAGGAAGTTAAGAAGAAGAATACAAAGAAGAATTACAATTATTACGAATTGATTATCAATCATGCACATCGAGTAAGGTACACTACAGATATATATATTTATTAATTTATGTCATATTTTTCAGGCTATAGACGATTTTTAATATTTTTTTATCATCTTCACTACATTGTACACGAAAACTCTTATTGCTTAAGTTGTCGGCAGTTAGTGCCTTCTTTGTTTACAGATCAGCACATTTTGATACATATAAATGAAAGAAATAATAAAAAACATTTATTTCGGCACGACGAGACAATCTTAAATATAACAATACAAAATTCCTTACTTATGTGGCCTGAAAACAAAATAGAATATTAATTTTAGACTGAGATATGTATTGCGATAGAATTTAATTGTTCACAACTATTACTTACCTAGTAGTTATGGCCCATAAACTTGTAGCAACGTTGTAGCTGCTCGACAACGCGTTTGGTCGCTGCGTTACCTAGCTGCGCCCTTTTATACAAATTCCAAATTCGTAACTGAGAGCAATATATTTAGTAAGTAGTTTCGATAACTGAATAATATCATATGCGCATTTGGTGCAGTGCTGGCATGGCGGGTAACGTGGATCCGACGCAAATCCTAGCGGTGTTGTGCCACATAGTTGTGCCAGTTGACGCTGTGATTGTGTTGTTGACTGTTGCAAGGGGACCGTCCCGCAGCCCTCTGGCCTCACCGCGGTCGCCCTAGTGGCACGCATCGTGATACACTAATAAATAATGTTAAAACGTATACCTCGTTGTGTGTTTAATAAACGTATTTCTTTCTTTCAAAATAAGAATACACAGCAGATAAGGTATAAAAAAATACATTAAGAAAGGATATCTCGCGACGGCACCGAAAGTCTAAGTCGAAAAGTAATCTATAATTTCAATATTAATTTTATCATAGATATATTATGTACAATACTTACTTTCGGTAGCATCTCAAATAAGCGCTGTCCATCAAGATGCCTAGATCTCTTATAGTGCTGGATAACTCTGCTTACAGGTTCGTCATTAAGATAATAATCGTAAGTAATAGGAGATTTTTTCCGTGTATAACTGATAATTATAATAATAACTTCACACATCTCACACACGGCCGTCTGATCCCAAACTAGGCAGAGCCTGTACTATGATAACCAGACTGCTGATAAACATACTTATACATTTCTAAAAACATACATATTATAGATAAATTACACCCAGACACAGAACAAATTATCGTGCTCATCTCACAATTATTTGTCCTGGGTGGGAATCGAACCCACGACCTCTGGCTTAGCAGTCAGGGTCACTAACCACTAGACCAACAGGCCAGTCATGTGACATTTATTGGGAATAAGGTATAATTGGTTTTTGTAACAGTATTCAACCAAAGAGTTTAAGTCTTTTTGTAGCTTTACACAATCAGTGGTACAGGTATTTGTTCCAAACAATTTCATGTCGTCAGCGTAAAGTAGCTGACTCGTATTACTTAAAACTGTATTAATATCATTAATATATAGAGAACAGAGTACAGGCCCAAGGTGTGAGCCTTGGGGCACGCCGGAAGTTATTAGCAGAAACGTGGAGCAGTGTCCCTTGACACAAACCGCTTGACTTCTATTACGAATATATGAATCCACCCATCTGAGGAGATTGCCATGAACACCGACCTTCCTAAGTTTTTCTAATAGTTGATTATGATTTATTTTATCAAACGCTTTAGAGAAATGTTTATATACGACATCCACCTGTATGTTTTTATCCATGGCAATTAATAGGTAGTCAACAAAGGTGACCATGTTTGTATCAACGCTATGACGTTTGAAAAACCCGTGTTGATTAATAGAAATTATATTTTAAATTTTATAAGAGAGTTGCGAGGATACTATCTTCTCGAGTATTTTGCCGAGAATGCATAATTTCGAAATGGATTTATATTCAAGAACTAAATCACGGTGACTGGTATAATAAGAGCATTTTTCCATATGTGTGGAAATACGCCCGTGTTAATAGATAAGCGGAATATTAAAGACTAGCAGTGCCGCGTAAGTCCCGATCAAGGAAGAATATCTGGATAAAAAGTAGCCTATGTGTTAATCCAGGTCTCCAGCTATTTACATAATAAGTTTCATCGCTATCGGTTCAGTGTTTCTGGCGTGAAAGAGTAACAAACATCCATCCATCTAAACTTTCACATTTATAATATTAGTGGGTTATGGGTTTAGCCAAGGCTTCGGCACATTTAGAGATAAGAATTGGTGGAATACTATCTGAACCAGCATCTTTGTGAAGATTGACATTTTTAAGTTTTTTGAGTACAATATGTTCATCTAAATTTATATAAAATATTAGCTAACGATTGTTCGTTAAGAGCCAAATCTCTAAATATTGTTGTATTGCTTGTGTTAACGAAGACTGACTGAAAATACTCATTAAAAGCATTACATATATCAGCTCCGGTTTCAAAGGTGCAACCGTTATAATGCATCACACGGGAATGTCCCCTATTTGTTTTTTCGATTTTAAGTAGGTCCAAAAGTGGTTTAGGTTTTGGTGAATGCGATCCTTCGATAATGATACATGTTTGCGGCACTGTTCACATTCCAATTTGTGCAACCTTTTTCTTAATAACGAATATGTGTCATAATCCGCACTGTTTAAGTTTTCCACTTTTTATTATATTTTCTTTTCTCATTACTCAGTTTAAGTGGTTTCGTATACCAAGGAGGATATTTATTGTTACCTATGTAAGACATTGTAGTAGGGACGTATTTATTAATGTAATTATAAAGAATGTTATAGCAATATGCTACTAAGGTGTCGAAATTATTTAGTGGTGAAAATGCTTTGCCCCAGTTATTTGAGTTAGGTTCCTGATTAATAGCATCAAACTCGTATCTAAAATACATTCTCCTAGGTGAAAATTTACTCTCAAGGGCGACAGGTGTGCACGACGTAAAAAAATATTAAGAGCTGTGTGGTGCAAATCTTCTGTTACTAAAGGTTTATGGGAGGAGGTGACGGTACAAAATTCGGTACAAAAAAACAAGATCCAGAAGTCTTTTATTTAAGTTATATTCACTTTTAAATTGATGTGATAAAGACATATTCATTAAATTAGAGGTAAGTGTAGGCAACAAAATGTTACTACTCTGTTTGAAAATGCTATTCGTATCGCTGTCAAAAACCCAATCGGCGTGAGTTATAATAAAATCTCCAAGAACAAGAAAAACGTCATTAGATGTCGCGATCCGTGAGAGATATATATATTAAGTGCATACTATATGGAGATGTATAGCGGTATCGGCAGACTGTGGCGGGCCACGCAGTGGTATGTTCACCCACAGCTCGTCGGTGCGCGGCGCCGGCGCAAACTGGTGCCAGTCCGGCTTTGCCACGGCACACAACTCGCGGCGCACAGCCACGGCTACCACACCGAGGCGCGAATACCCACTAACTATGGCATCATGGTCACAACGAAAAACCTCGTAACTCGGGTCTAAATATTCAGAACTATGAAATGATTAATTCAGCCAGGTTTTAACAGCACAAATTACGTCGTAATTGTTATTTAAAACTTCACAAAAAAAGGTGTGTGACATGGTACGCAGGTCCCTCACGTTTTGATAGTAAACAGATATATTGTAACAGACATTTATTCTAATTATTTTAAAATTTGAGCAGATACACCACTGTCCCTGAACAGAAACTTCGTGCCTTAGAATATGCAAACAAAAATAAACATCAATATACATTAATCCTGCAATAACGTTACTAACGTTGTTCAAAATTAACAATGTAATTAAGATATTGAAAAACCTTAACCTTGTAACACATCTTTGATATAATCGTAATATTTCAACTTGTGATATAGAAATGTTTGCTGGTCTAATAATTTTTATAACACATTTTACTAAGTATTTATCATAAAGTCGCGAATAGAATAAGCTTGTGGCGACCCATAGGTTGTAGATTACCGATTATCTAAGGTCGCCACTATTTGAGCATATTGTCTATGACATGTGCTAGATATGTCTATGGACAAGATACAAAGCTAGAGTCTGAGACAAGGAGGATTACAATAAATATCTGATACCGTGTATACAGTAATCTATAATATAAGCAATAGTTTTAATGTAATTACTTGTAAGGTTTGTCATAGATATACGATGTAAAAACAACTGCTCATTGGTATAATAATATACGTTCATCATTATATTGGACCGACTTTTATTGCAAATAGTGGATGCCATCGCGCCCCACAAGCTTAACACAAGATTTGTAGTATAATAATTAATAGTTTAAAAAAAAAAGTATACGTATTAGATATGAACTTCTTACCTCATTAATATTTCAATAAGAAGTGTTGTAATTATCATTGTATAACTTACCTTAGTAATCTGTATTAAGCATTTCAGATATTTGAGGAGAAAATGTACCTATGAGCATTCTATATATTTATTACGCCAAATTATGTAATGTAACAATAAGATGAAAAAATTAAACACGGTAATATAGGAGAAGAACCGGCACTTTATTTTGGCAATATCATCTTCGGTGGCAATTAGAGTTGACTTACATGTGTCGCTCTTCCCACCAAAGATTTTACACTCTTTAACTCATATGTATGCATAACCTTCTTCGGTACCTAATTTACGTGTTTTACTATACAATATTTTGTTGTACGGAGCCAGGTGCTCGTTCACAAAAACAGGTTTTGCCGCGCCGTCGAGGCTTATGTCGACGGTGGTTAAGCCTTTTTTTTTTTTTTTTTTTTTTTTTTTTTTTTTTTTTTTTTTTGTGCGTGTGGAAACCCCCTCGGGCCGTCATCCCACCGGGGTTTTCGGTGGGGCGGTGTGTCGGAATCGAACCGACTAAAACCACACGGTGTGCCGTACTGCGCCTTAAGTAGGAGGGATCCGGGAACAGCTTTCATTAAGACATCCGGATCCCCCCTAGCGCCTGCCCGCAAAAGCGCGGGCACCACCTCTGGGTGAAATACTCAAAACCTCTCAATTAGGCGACGTCCAGGCACACGCGGACGCCGCCTCCTCGCGGGGGGCCACTACAGCGGGTGAAGGGGAAAACCCCTCCCGTCCACCCGCGGCCACACTCAGGGCGGCATGAGGCGCTGGTAAGCGCGCCTCCGCCGCCCGGTTCGCCGGCGGCGAATTAGGTCCGAGTGGAGATCGTCCTCCCGGACCCGTTCCGCCGCCTCCTTCTGCGAGATGACGTCCTCGCAGAAGGTCGCGACCGCGGTAAAATTCCTGTCGCTACCGGCCATGGAGCGTATGACGGCCGGTAGCGAGAGATCCCCTCCGATGACTGCAGTTAGGGCCCGACGCTGCGTCGCCCAGGCAGAGCAGACCGCCAGCGTGTGCTGGGCCGAGTCCTCACTGCAGTCGCAGTGGTGACAGGCGGGACTCAATTCCCTCCTAGCGACCGAGTGCAGGTACTTCCCGAAGCAGCCGTGCCCGGAAAGTACCTGCGTCAGTCGGAAAGAAAGGGTCCCGTGCTGCCGCCCTGCCCACTCGATGATGACCGGCTGGAGCGCCTCCACGGCGGCAAAACCAGCACGTGGAGCCTCCAGTCGGGACGACCAACGAGCCATGGTGGCTCGGCGAGCGGCCTCACGCCACTCGCGTACCTCTTCGGGCGGGGGCCGACTGACACTTCCCGCCCGGAACTCAGCCGTTCGCCGATATACTTCGGCGAGCACTTCCGCCTCCAAATCCCACGGGGGTGACCCGGCCAACGCGCACGCCGCCTCCGTCGACACGGTGCGGTATCCGCGTATGGCTCTAACCGCCATAACCCTCTGAGGGCGCCAGAGGCGCGCCCTATTCTGGACGGTCAGAGCCTCCGCCCACACCGGTGCACCGTAAAGTGCCATTGACCGGACAACCCCCGTGTACAATCGTCTCGTTGCGACGCTGGGCCCACCCAAATTAGGCAAAAGTCGCCCAAGGGCGGACGCAGCGCCGACCAGCCTGGGAGCAAGCTGCCGGAAGTGCTCGTCGAAGCGCCACCTTCCGTCAAGGATCAGGCCCAGATATTTTATGTGGGCCTGAACCGGTACGAGGACCGAGTTAACCTCTATGGAGGCGCCAGGGGGTGGACCACGACGGGGCCCATGAAATAGAAGGGCCTCCGTCTTATCCAGGGCCACCCGTAAACCCAGCGCCTCGATGCGCCCGACCACCAGAGAGACTCCCCTGGTGGCCAGGCGCGCCGCCTCCTGTAAGTTCACCCCCCGGGCTGTGACCAAAGTGTCATCGGCGTAACAGATTACGCCGAGCCCGGGGGGGAAGTCGCCTCGAAGGGCCCAGTCGTACCCTATGTTCCACAGGAGTGGTCCAAGGACAGACCCCTGCGGAACACCGCACGACATGGGCCGACGACTCAAAGCTCCATCTCGGACGGTGGTTAAGCCTCGCCTAGCCTTCACAGCTGCTAAAAACTCGTTTTTCTTGTGACGCTGCGCGAACCTCACCACAATATTAGTTACTTGGGGTTGATCGCCAACTGACTTGTTATGGGAAGGGAAACGCCTTACAAGGTGAATGTGGTTGACATCGGAGGGCGTTAAGGAAATACCCACTTTTGTAGCGATGTTATTCAAAATAGTGAGAAGATTTTCTGATTTTATATAAGGGATTCCGTTAAATTCTAAATTGTTCATTCTATGTTGTTGTTCCTTAAATAACTTGTTTCAAGATATAAGTTTGTCATTGACTTATTTCACATAACATATTTCACATAAGGCTTATTTCACACAATTAATAGTTACATTCACACGGACTACATTTTGCCGTCATTATCGACCGCGTGTGCAATACCGACCACGTCACAGCCACATCGTAACCACAATGTTGCACCGACGAGATGACAAAAGCCGGACTCGAACTGTCTATCTGTACGCTTCGCAACCACGTCGCAACTACTAGCGACAACATAACCACATCCACATTTTGTAGGTATCGCAACGCAACTGCAAGAAGCCGCAGCGACATTATTCACACGTAACCACAGCTTCACCACATTTTGTCGCTACGGGATGGTGTGGTTGTGATACGTGTGAAACAATTGTAAGTCCAACAGAAAGTTGTCTCAACAACTCACAGTTTTTAGACACACTTCACTCCGTGTACGCTAAGTGTACATAACCGCTCTATCGGAACTTCCTACTTCGCCGCATTTAATATTTTTTACGTTTGACTAACTGACCTAGCAGCAAAAATTCACTCTGTATATATGGAGATATCATCACAACCGAGTGAGTTCGATGGGGCGAAACTTATCTACGAACTATTATTTTATCACAGATATGTTTGAAGTCAAAACTGGATTGAGAAAATGTACAATTGATCACGTTATATGATTCGGTTTGAAAATTGAGCTTTGTGGACGATTTACAAAGTGAATTCAAGACATGGGGATCAGTTTTACTGTCAGGCAAATATACTAGTTGTATCTGACAATAGATTATGTGGCATATTAGATGTGTAACTCGGAACTTAATCGTGATAATATTTATAATGTACAATACCTTACTTTTTTATTTGTATATTTATTATCGCGAAGTCCCGAGTTACACCTCTAATATGTATCAAAGTCGCAAAAGATTATGTCCCTTTTATTTATATAAAGTTTATCGCAGAGAATGTCTAGTGATAGTCAAAGGTAACATTTCTATGAACCCTATACATACACACACTCACGCCTGCAGACCTAAAGGGGTAGGCACATTTTGCCAACTGTAATGTGGTCATACTCACGTATCAGGGGGTAAGCATATTGCTGTTAATCGGAGCCCGATTTGGGTATTAAAGATGGGAAAACTGGGAATATTTTGAAAAGGAGAGGCGGGTAAGAAGAGAAAGCAATGCAAGGAAAGGGTTATCGCTTAATTTAATGGATTGGGGAGTGTATAGGGAATAGGTGGAGCAGATCAAGGCATATATTATCCACGGTAGTAATAATGGCTCATAGGAAATTGGTTTTCCCAAACTCTTGATGCTTACGTGCTAATAAATTAAATTTTTCTAAATAAATACATAACTTTCTCAAATATTTTTTCAAATATTATGAATGTGGATGTTGGTCAATAGTTATTAATTGTTCGGGGTTTTCTTTCCTTGCTAAAAATAATAAAGAATTATGTGAAAATTTTAAATTAAATTTAGTTTTGAAATTAGATTCCTTTCATTTTTTTTTTTTTACAAATATTGAAACAACTTGAAGGGTTTATTTATTTTACTCTTTATTACACACAATTTAAGACTAACGAAATTAAAACACAAACTAATTACATACATACAGAACAAGGAAAATTGTAAAGAAATACCCAGATTGCTTAATTTTAAATTTAATTATTTACTAAATATAGTACGATACGTGGTGATACAAAAATATCGAAAAATGGGGTAGATGAAGAGACTTCACGCAACCTTCTGATGATGCAACTCTCCTAAACAGGGATATTTTTCTTAACATTTTGATTTATTAGAGAATAAATCTTTTGATTTATTCTCTAATAAATCAAAACGTTAGGAAAATTATGTTCCTTAACATTTGCAACTTGATGGGTCCATTCCCGCTGGGCCTTTTCCGAATTCAAGTTCTGCATTCGTACACAAGTAAAAGCTGCCGGTAATACTAAAAGAGAATATAAAATATAAATAGTTCGTATTAAGAATAATATACTTTATTTAAATGTAACTTGCTTTATACTAATTTTGATTAAACAAAGACGTTACGGGCTAGCTCGGCGCATATTTGTGTCAGATCTTTTTTCACTAACTATGTGCTAATTAGAGAGACACTGAGAGAAACAGAGCGATTCAAAACATGAGTACACCACACCATAGACCCCATTTCTAGGTTTGATATATATTTATTAATTAAACATGGTACCTTGACGATGGGATTGTAGGATCTACCAAGTATTGCTTATTAGCCGGCTTCATAACAGGTGCCTCTTTTTGTGTTAGTTATGAAAAATTGTATTATTAAAAAAAAAACCATTGGTTCCTAAATTTCACTGAATCTTAAGTTTGGAAAAAATACTAACAACAATGACTTAAGTGTACTTGAATCTTCCAGTGGCAGTCTGGAAATATATGTAGTGCCTTGCAAATCGGCTGACATGCACTTTTGAAATGTAGTTACTTGCGTCTATGCAATTTTATCTATCAACCCATTGTCCAACAGAACAAACATTTGGCTATTTAATAATACTAAACATTCAAAATCCTTTTGCCAGTCTTTTCTGTGTTTCTATGGATTTAGTTTTGTTATGGTTATAACTGTTAAGAATCGGGATCTATTTATGTGTAATAAGTATTATTGAACTATATTTACTTTGGTTTGATGTCGGATCCCATGAAATTCACATCAGACGGGCCCGGGGTGCCACTACATTTTAAAAATTCTTCGTAACTGGCAGCCTTTCTGCCCTGGAAGCTTTTCGAATTGAGTATTGCTTCTGCCTCGTATACCAACGCACGTTTATGGCTGCAAAGAGCTGTTAACCACGAGAGGATATATTAGCTTTTACATTGTTTATGCTCAAGTCAACTTGAATAAGCTACTTGTTCACAACACAAATATTCACAAGCCACACCAAGGAACAGTTAGTTCGTGTAACAAACTAATGATCTAGATTTTGAGGTGGTTAGAATTCTAATTGCACCTAATTACATGAGAATATTTAAAAAGTGCTGCTTTGAAGGAACATTAGCCGGTAGGCCGTTTTAGGCCCACTTTGATTAATTAATTATTATTTATCAATGATTTAGCCAAGGCACAAAATATATATTGTTCGACGACTGTACTATATGTTTAGTTACTTTTAATATTGAATTAAAATATGTACGTAATTATAAAATAATGAATTTTTTATACGACGTTGGTGACTGTTTGTATAAATAGAAATTATACTATGTTTATACGAGGGCGCTACATAAGTTATGTCGTACTTTGTAATTCTTTTCTTTACGAATCGGGACATTTTTACAGACGTTCATCTTCAATCACCCACACTTTACTCTGTATATCTGTAGAAACGTCGTAACAATCGAGTTAGATTATTATTGATAGTTAGATTGGCCATCTTCAAACTTTTTTGACATGTAACGAGACCAAATCACACGCAGCGCTTCCTCAGCGCATTAGTCATCAAGTGCGGCACTCAGAGTAAAATAAGTTTCCGTATTTTCAAATGGTCGTGAAGAATCCGATGAACAGTTGGTGCACTTGAGGGTCTCCTCGATCTGTTCACATCTCACACGTTGGTCTTCCTCTAATAATTTTCGTACAGTCTCAATGTTCTCATCGGTAGTCACTCCTAACGGCGTGCTGAACCTTGCATTTTCCTCAAAGTTAAAATTGCCGCGATTGAATTGAATATACCACCGTTCTATGGGATGGACAAGTTTCCTTCAGTGCACCTCTCATTTTCTTTAAACATTTTTAATAAGTTAAGCCACGCTTAAAGTCATACAAAATAATAACACGAATGTCATAACGAGAAAAACCTGCTATTTTCATTTAGAAAATTAATTTAAACAAACTATTCCTGCCACCAAATTTGTTTTTTTAAAGATAAAGTTCTTATTTTAAAAAGTATCTAATAATTTATTGGCACCAGTTAGGTTTTAAAACATATGGTGTCACAAATGGCACAAATGCATAAAACATATGCATGCTTTGTATAATAATTGCATTTACAGTTTATTGTGAAGGATTCGGCTTTTTATGAAGACAACGTCAAAAATAATGAAAGAAATAGATTTGTATCATACCTGTGGGAGTTAGTGGCACAGCATTTTTCTCGCAGCCGGGTTGAATGTTGCAGCCATAGTTTACCCAAAAGTCTATATTACAGACATCCTTATTAGTGCCCAATAAATTGGCATTTGTGTGGATACAGACAACCAGTTTTGCATCCCCCTTCTTCAGGGAATTCTCAATTGTTGGTTTTGCGGCATCCAGGCCGGTGATTCTATAAATAATTTTAATATTACCTTATATTTCGTTAGTACAGGTTTAATAGAGAGACAGCTTTTTAAATTATCGAGATCGAATCGAGCGAAAGTTTATGAGGATGGATGGATGGATGGATGTTCACATCACATCTGATGGATGTTTGTTACTCTTTTACGCAAAAACTGCTAGAAGGATCTGGATGAACTTTGACACAAATATAGATTATACAACAGGTAGTTTTATATAATTATCACGTAATAGGTATTACATATCTTTAAATTGCCTGACGTTTTTATGATCGCATCAATTGCCGTACGTATATATAATTATACGGGGAGTATCTGACAATGGAACATTTAGTTATAACACTAAAAGGGTATGACTCTAGCATGTTAAAGTTAAATATTTTAAATCGAACATTTTTTTATTTCGGAATTATTAACTCCATCATTGAGAAAATCTAACAGGTTAGTTGGATTTTCATATTTTGCATAGTTTATGTTCTAAGTTTTTATGGATTTTCTCATAAACAGATTGAATAATACCAAAGTTAAAAAATAGTATACAACAAATATTATTTAGGATCATAATATTGTATCCTTTGAAAGACCTTTGATTTTTGTTTGGTTCAAAATCAAAATCAAAACCATTTATTTCAATTAAACCAAAAATATGTATTTTTGAATTGTCAGGATTAGGAGTCAGTCAGACTAAGTCAGCCGTGAAGCTAGTTGCCTGTTCCAATACGTAGATCCTATGAGGAAGAACAGGCAAGAAACTCCAAGGACACTCTTTTTCAAAATGTTTTTTACAAATTTATGGTTACATTGTTTATAAGCGTAAATCAAATTGGAGGACAATGTAACATACCTATTATTCTAAAATATAAATAGACGGGCTAAGTACTACTATACACATATAAGTAATAGCAGTCCCGAGATGACCAGCCCCGACCAACGGCACTCGTTCACGAGCATGACGCACTCCAGCCATCGTACAGATCAACCATATTGAAAGAAACCGAACGACCCGACATGTACGCTACCATCGGCAGGACTTCTAGGCGAGCATGACATACTCAGAACTGCCAAGCAACATAGGAAATTTAAATAAATAGGTGATTACACAGTTCTCACATGAACATTAAATTTTCTAAATTAAGGTTAAAAAATCATAACAATAAATAACTAAAATAAATTTAATACCTTCAATGTCGACACGGTTCTTTTCTATAGTTACACTTAAGCTGATACTCACAGGATAGGATAGAATATTTAAGATGGGTTCACAGAAGAAGAGCTTCAGGCTTGTTATTCTTCCAGCCAGCACTCTCGGCTCTTTTGGTGACAGTTAACTAAATACTAGAATGTTCTTACTTACTGTGCAATGAAAATTCCTGACTTTTTCAAATTCTTGCCCACATTTCCAGCAACGTGAGCACCTTCTGAATGTCCTATTATGTGAAGTTTGTCTACGTTCAAACCACGAGTCTTCATTTTTTTTAAGGCATTAGACAAATCTTTAACAACCTGAAACATGAAGTTAAAAGTAGCTTGGTTTTATAATAAAGATGTGTACGGAATAAATTACTAGATAGAAAAATATAGTTTTCTCAAATTTTCAATAATGAATTTGGTCAAATTTCGACCAAGGGGTGAACACTAGTTCAAGTAAATCAAGTCGATTAGAAATTGATTGAACATTGGCACCTTTCTGTATGCATGTATAATGAGTGGATATAGTTATTTTTTACAAAAAAAGAATAGCCAGTGAAGGAACTAAAATACCTAAATTTTGGATTACCACGAATTTTTATTTTTGGATAAATAGTAAAAAAATGCGCTGGTTAAGAATTTCGATACCCGTAGTCTGGACTAGTGGGGCGTCATTTCTTTTTTAACAATTTCGTCATGTGTCATATTTCCAGTACGCTTTTCGTTCTCCATTAAATGATAGGTCATTGTCCGGAGGGGACAAAATGAGACTGTATGTATGTAGAAAGTCGCTAAAAGATATTTAAAAGTGCTATAAATTTCAGCGAGATCGGTTTTAAACTTTTTAAATTATTAACGACTAGCAGCGCTCTGCGGTTTCACCCGCGTAAGTCCCGATCCCGTGGGAATATCGGAATAAAATGTAGCTTATATGTTAATCCAGGTTTTCAGCTATCTATTCACCAAGTTTCATCGAAATCAGTTTAGTAGTTTTGGCATGAAAAAGTACCAAACATCCATTCATCCATCCAAACCTTCAAATTTATAATATTGGTGGGATATTTTTTTTTTTAGCCTTAATTGTAAAATGCGCCATTTTTTTTCTAAATTATTAAAACTAATCGGATCAGCTTAGAAAAATCAAAAAACCATTTAAGTTTAACAGTCCGTTGGAATTTTAAAGAAATATCGATTTTAATTTTATAACGATATTTTGAGGTATACCTTTTTTACGCGACGTATAAAATATATATCTTTTTTTTTACTTTTTCAAAAAACCGCTTGTTAATATCTAATATGTTTAATAAGATATTAAAAAGTAATAGCAGTTATTTGAAGAAAAAGGCAAGACGAGAACAACCGGAAATTACATGCCTGATGCTTTCTCCGGGACGATGACATGCCCGACAAATTACATGCCTGATGCTTTCTCCGGGACGATGACATGCCCGACAAATTACATGCCTGATGCTTTCTCCGGGACGATGACATGCCCCACAAATGTCAATTGTGCCGTCCTTCAGGATATATCTCCGATAGTTGTTCATCATAACAACTTCATCTATAATTGCACAGACAAAATCATCAGTTTCTCCATAGAGGTCACCGAACCGTATCCAGGACATAGAGCTTGCTACGCTTGCTTTACCTAGAGCAAGCGGAGTGAGTCTGTTGTGAACTGCCACCACATCCCGATGCACCTCCACGTTAACAGAGATGAAGTAATCTCTACGATTGCATTGAACCTCTGAATTGCCTGACGTTTCGACCAGGTTGCACTGTATGTAATACCGTGTATAATTAGTATATTATTATTATTATTATTCCTCTTTATTTATCTTAATACTTATAAATTACATTTTTAAATATGTACAAAACAATATATATATATTTAAAAATATAAAAAACAGTAGACCACCGACATCGGGTACAGGGACCAAGACACCGGTGGTTAGGGCTCCAAAGACAGGAACCTGCTCACTATACGGGCCGTGTCAAGGAGAACGGCCTTCTGCATCAGTCCCTTGATCCAGCCGTCTAACGCGAGCCTCTTAAGGTGTTGATCGAGGCTCTTGGCTATTAATCCATGTGCAGATATGACAATCGGAACAATGATTGCCGAATCGATATTCCACATATCGACAATCTCGTGAGACAAATCCAAGTATTTTATTTGTTTTTCTTTTTCAACTTTCACGAGGTTCTCGTCATGACGAACAGCGATATCGACAATCATTGCGCGGCGCTCTAATCGGTCTATCAGCACTAAATCAGGTTTATTAGCAACAATAGTTCTGTCAGTGATGATAGATCGATCCTAATACAATGTGGCACGACCATTTTCGAGAACTGGGTCGGGCACATACCTGTAATATGGCACCTCTGAATGCACAAGATTGTATTTAAGGGCAAGTTGTTGATGTACAATCCTGGCTACTTGATTGTGCCTATGCAAATATTCCCCGTTGGCAAGACGAGAACAACCAGAAATAATATGCCTGATAGATTCACCGGGACGGTGGCACGCCCGACAGATGTCCACCGTACCATCTTTCAGGATATATTTCCGATAGTTATTCGTCATAACAACTTCGTCCATAATTGCAAAGACAAAACCTTCGGTTTCTCCGAAAAGATCACCAAACCGTAGCCAAGATGTAGAAGCTTTAAAGTCTATATCAGGCCCATTTAGGGCTCGATAAAAACGACCATGAAGTTCTTTGCCCTTCCATACCTCCCTGCGATCATTAGTACTAAGTACTACAGGCTTGCGCCAGTTCTCTTTAGCCAGAGCGAGCGGAGTGAGTCCGTTGTCCACTGCTACCACACTACGATGCACTCCCACGTCAGTATGAAGAAAATATTCTCTAAGGTTGTATATCTCGCGATTGTGTAGGGTCTTAATGTTTAAGAGTCCACGACCCCCAAACTTTCGCGGGATATACAACCTCATTACCGATAATTATTATTATTATTATTATTATAATTACCACTGAACCAGCTATTATTGAAACGGCAGGATAATCAAACCCTAAAACTGCTAGCCCGAAAATATCTTCAATGGGTTTAGTTATAAATCCCAAATAGGCGGCAGCTTCCTTCTTCCAGTTTAGTGCGCAGTAGCACCCAGTGTCTCCAAATTTATGCATCAAATTTGTTATTACGTTTAAAATTAACTCGCTGATGTTGGTTGAGTATCCGTGGATAAGCAGTTTTAATTCGCAGTTTTCTGGCATATACGTTGTGTTTACAAATTGTAGACTTTCCTTGAGCGACAGTTCTTTAGAGTCCGTTATTGACCTGAAATGAAATATCGAATTTACTTTGTTTTTCGAAAGTTTGTCAAATACAGTTAACTAAATGTATTGTTACCAAAAATATTAATTACCACTGAATAATAAAATAGCATTTTAATATTTAATGACTTTTAGGTATTGACATACGTACCCTTTGTAGCATATAAGACTTGCGGCCTTTGTAGAAGGTGACACTAAAAAAAAATATTTTGCACTTATTACTCAAGAATTTTTCATGACTCCTAATAACTAATTATTTCTTAGCAAGAAGATGAATGACCAATGTCCCAAAAATTATTTTTTTTACCCTAATTAGTAACTTTAAAAACATTAACAAACGCAAAAGTGGTTCTACAATATGAAGTAATATTTAGGACTTTTAAAATATTTGTCTTAGTCTATATCTTAATAAAATCCCTCTATTCAACTTTCCTCACTAGGCGCTATCCACCGTAATGGATCCAAAAAGAGTTTCTTTGTCATTGTCATAGACCTTTTTCTTGAGCAGCAACGGAGTAGCCGATAGACAAGTTTCATTCAATTGAAGTTATTTGTGAACCATAGTTTATGTTGTGAACACTGGTAACGAAAGGTATTATTTACAGTACAGTTTTTGTTAAACTATGAAACTCCAGGTCCTAGTAAAACCAGTCCAGTGGCGTACACATTATACAACAAATTAAATTGATACAAAGATACGTTCATTGAAATAAAACATAATAATTATGTTATTAACAATATAATATAATATTCTATCATTATATTATATTGTTGAGAAAAATAATAATTATTGATAGTGCGAAAGAATTCAAATTGGAGAATTAAAATTTGCGAACCAAAAAGTCTGCTAATTTTGCAACTGGCAATATGAGGACAGTAACCGTTTAAAACGTTAAAGAGAGTTTACCCTTATCTGTGCATTTTGCCTGTTTTGAAAGAATGTGAAATGATATGAAATTAAATTTATTCGCTAGAAATGTGGTTTACAAAGATGTTACATGAGGGTCAGCACCATTACATTTCGTCTTGAATAGGACATGCGAATGTTTTGCAACATATTACATGATTTAAACTTGTTTTAAGATAAAATAATAAGATATAAATTAACTGATATAAATAAAATCATTATAATAAGAAACATAAGAATACAATTATATTACAATTATATATTACTGAGAGAAACATCAAATTTCATGTCGATGATGAACCCACGACGTTAAATGTTTTTTTCCCCTGGTGCTATTTGACCATTTCTGATCTTTTGTAAGGTACTCTTGCTTTATAGTTCACTGCTTAGACTCATGACTTCGAAAAACCTTCAGATCCTATAAGCAGTGATTTCCTGCAGTTGCATGACGTGCATCCCTAGTTTAATACTTCGGTACCACATTAGTGTGCCACATGAGATTAAATTATGCATTGCAGTTTCTTCTGCCCCACGACAGAATCTGCATGTTGAATATAATATATGATTGTTCAGTTTGCAGTGTCCGATATGGATCCGTGTTACTGCACAGGGTTTGAATTTTTTGAGTTCCAAAAGTACTTTATTATTTATCAGCCCTTTATCAGAAAAAAGGTTCCAAGTGTAGACTTTTGAGGAAAACCGATATCAATTTAGACTTTTGACTAAAAAGAACAGACCCTTGTTATTTAAAAACTTGTTTTAAACATAAACATTAACTAATATACTACATAACTAAATAAAAAACTAATAAATAAGTATCACTTACTTATTAATATGCTAGCTATTGTCCATGTTAATAACATATTTTCCATTTTTTTTCCTTCAATAAAATAATAGATCAACTAGATTCAAGAAACGAAAACAACTAGAATGACAACATAGCCTATATGGCGTATAATATATAGTTCACTATTTATACACAGCACAATAAATGAAATACGTTATCTGTTATTTAGTTAACACCAAAGGAAGGTGAAATTGACAAACACTTTATTTTTCAAGTGTTATTTATTCTTCTTTGGTTCATTCTTCATGTAATTTAAAGAACGATACATTAATGACCAAGTGTTCAATCAGTTCAATAAAGGATATCCAACGATTTGCATGCCCTATGCTTGTATTATCTGTTCTACTTCGATTACTTTTTTTATTAAGAATACTATCAACGTGGGTCATACATTACTGGTATTCTTGTTAAAACCTCCAGCTAAGCTAAATGCTTCACTTGCTTGACTCGATCGCAAGTCCGACGCCTTAGCCATTACGCTACCGCCACTTTATTTTTCTTTAAATAAAGGTGCATCTATCCTGTTAATGCCGTCTATACTGCTGTGACTTCTTTACGCTGTCACTATTTCCGCCTGTTGCAAGTCAGGACAAGTCAAGATCTACGACGACAGAGCTCTGTTGCAGATGGTATTCATTATCCAAGAATTCAGAGATGGAGTTATTCATCCGCCTCTTCCCAAGCTATAGGAGTAGGCCAGTGGGAGCAACGTTTCGCAGAGCTAGTAGATCTTTTAGGGAAATACAACGCGTCTAACGTTACTATGATCAGTTAATAAATTGAGTGTCAATCCATGCAATCCCCAGTCGTTCACGTATTTTTCTGAGAGGTCTGCTCCAAAAAAATTGGCAAAAGCGTTAGATCTAAATGGGATGGTTGATGTCAGGAGTGTGGCTGTTTAGACCATGTGGAAACCTCGTTTATAACCCATCTGGGGAAACAATAAAGCGATTATGTTGAAGTTGAAATGACTTCAATACCACCATGTGTTCGATATTAGACGTATTATGGCCGCCGCCCCCTGGCCAATATTTCTTACCAACCCGTTTATGTGGAGTGGAGATTCCCTCCACCATCTTGTGGAGTACGCGGAGTACAGGGTGTGTGGTACCAACCGTGACGGGTTGCCTTCTTCCTCGTTGTCCTGAACACCCATCGTTTTTACGTCGGGGGTTAATAATAGGCTTGACCCACGGGTAGCGTAATGACTTAGGTGTCCGACTTGGGATCAAGAGGTTTCGTATTTTAATCCCACCGAGTGTACTACCGACGTAAAGCTACTACTTACACAATCATTTAGCGTTGTTGGAAGAGTTAACAAGAGCACTAGTAACAAAAAAAAATTAAAAATTTAGTTAGTACAAAGGCACTTACTAATTAAAATACAAGTTATTATCGAATTAATAATGCAGTTCAACATGTTTTGTTTCAATGTTCTTTCGGGGATATAATAACTCAAAGGAAATAGCATGTAACATCCCCAATTTCGTATTATATTACGTGACAATAAAAGGTACAAATAATTAAGCCACATATAGAGTGTTTTTTTAATACAATTTTTATGAAGATATCTAAATTCATTAGTAGTATTGTAAAGCTGTTAGATGTTTTAGTGAAAATTGTTTTGGTACAACTAAATTGTTGGCAAGTAATAATATTAAGAAATCTTAGAAAAGACGTTGGAGGTGTTTATAAGATCATTCTAGATGCATGAGGGTTTCATATGTACATACGGGGTGTATAGGCCTGCCCGTACTACGTGAGTTGTATTACGCGCGCAAGTACATCGGTACTTGCGCGCTAAATGACTACCGGCCGCTGGTCCGTTGGCGGATCTTATACGCAGTCACGTGCATTGGGTTGCCGACAGCGGCATGGCGTGCACACGCTTTTATTTTTAAAGTACAAAAACGTAATTTGAGATCGTTTTGATATATTATTTAAATACTGTAAAATTCACATTAAAAATGGATATGGATGTTTATGTGCAGTATGTTAATGTAAATAAAGTAAGAAAAAAAAAGCCCAGCAGCACTATATGTGAAATTTAAAAAAATCCTCTTAACCCCATTTGTCCTTGTTTCCCTCAAATTATTTATTTAAACTATGCAATATTTTCCGCCACATAGTGTGATGTATGTTATGACGGTAGTTGTAAATATTTTTATATAGCCAGGTCATTACGCTACCGTCAATCTTCGCTCTCGAAAAATATGCTCTCAACGGTACGCGTGTGTTTGATTTCGCTCCTGTAAAACCTAAAAGTATGACTTAACAAGTCTAGACTTATCACACAGTTTACTAATCGAGATTTTAGAAAAGGGAAGAAGTTTATTAATCTTTATACAAAAATAAAACGCATGTAGGATTTTTGTATACTTAAACATTTGAAGTGAAAAATAAGCTAAGTACTTAATTAATAGGTATACCAATTGCATTTTATAAATAAATAAATTAAAGAGGTAACCCAGGTATTTTAAAGCCCGGAAAGAGTAGGCCATTAAAACGGTACCGATATTTTTGTAGGGAGTGATTTATCTGTTACGTAGTGACTACTGAGTAATCTATGGTAGGGGGCGCAAGCCTAGCAAAAAGTCACTTTCATGGCCGTACCCAGCTTTTAGCAAAGGGGGAGCAAAATTTGTTTTTGTCATCCCACTGGGGAAAACTACCACTACAATCCAATATATCCTTAGTACTACATAAGCTTGCTAAAGCAAGGGGGGCGCAGCTGCCCTCGCCTGCCCCCCTCCCCCCCCTCCCCGGTACACCCATGGTCACTTTGAATATTATAATATATATAATATTAAACATGGAAAAATTTGGAGTATATTGATAGGTATCGGTAGGTAAGAAGCGAAGGCATTGGAAGGAATGGGATAAATTTGGGTGTAAGCAATAGCTCGAGCAGATTAGGGTCGTATACCTCGAACGGCGGTAGCGTAATGGCTAAAGCGTCGGACTTGCGATCAAGTGGTTTTGGGTTCGAACCCCACCCAGTGCACTACCGTCGTGAACCCACTCCTAACACAAGCATTTAGCTTAGCTGGAGGGGTTAACAAGAATACTAGTAATGTGTGACCCACGTTACTAAAAAAAAAAAAAAACTAGCTGTTGCCGAAGTCCGAGCATGACGGTTCTGATGTAAGAATATATCAGTAGAGTACACAAGTTATTAAGTTCCTTAACAGCTATTTAACATCCTGTACATATAGGCTGTAAAATTGTTCTAGATATAAAAATACTATTACTGTTACCGTTTATTTAGTGTCATATATTTTATGTAAATTTTAATTGAACTCCATTTCTGGAACTGTTCAGCTTCTTTATATAGTACCTTATAAATGAAGTTGAAAGACTTAGTAAATAGTTTATGTCGCGTATTAGTAATTACAAAGACATAAATAAATTTTCGGCATTGAAAGAAGGTTGGGATTTTTCAATCTTAGACGCCTATTTTACAGTCTTGCCATAAATATTGTGACCAGCAAAACACTGTTTTTTTCTGTGACATGAAAATTATATTACTGCAATGTCAAAAGATAGCCATTCGACCACACTATTGTTGTATAACAGTTTTGTCCAAACCAAACTGGAGTATTTATTGTACCACTGTGTGGAACCCAGTCTACCGAGTTCATGTAGAAAGAGTAGAGAAACAACAACGAAAATTGGTCCGATACCTAGCTTTCCGCTAGAATAGCTAGATCTACAAAATCATACCAAAACAGACTCACCTACTCTTTCAGAAATGACTTTTTTGTACAACTATATTGATTGTCCAGATCTCCTTGGCAATGCTATGTTACTATCAATATACCCTACAAACCACCACGATATGCCTCTACTCTATTCAGACCACCTCGGCATCGAATAAACCTCTCCGATTATCCGACTTTCATACCTATACAACAATATTTCTGGTACGTAGGTTGACATTAATTTGTTGTAAGAGATCCTTAATAATAAATAAATGAAAGTGCGTACCTCACTGATTCTGAAGTGGGTGTTAGAAACGCACTTCCGGACTGTTCAGCTGCTGTTATTGTCTCCTGTCTCACTTGCAAGAACAGTATTCTTTACTAATCCCAGTTTGAAAGTCTCTGGTTATCCTTATTCTATTTGACAAAATGATGGCACTGTTTAAAAATATATTACCCCAGGAGAGTATCGGGCACAAACCAGGTGAATCCTTTCCTCCCCCACCTGGCGTGGCAGGAGTCAGTCCCTCGTATTCTGGGTACAAACTTGCGAACAGATTGCTATACGTTCGCCACGAAGCACGCCGTTTTTTTGTGAGTGAATGACGCAATAAAAAAGTCATGTTAACGCACGGATCCCCCATGACTATATGCTCTGTATGCTCTGGAGTACACAGAGCATATAGCCGTGAGCGATCTGAAAACAATGCCAACGTCTTTACTTCGTTGTCGATGAGAGGGGAAGTAAAGTTGTTGGCCTTGTTCTTTCTGAGCGAATGGTGTAGCGATTAGGAGTGTATGAATCCGACAGCTCTCGCTTGCGATGGGCCAAACTAAAGCTTTGGCTTACATCTATGTTTATAGTTAGTAGTATGTGTAAACCCCAGCATGTCAACGAGCCAAGTCTTCAGAGAGGAGTTCTGGGAACAGCTACGGGAAGTAATATTATTACGAAAGTCGAATGAAAGAGTTATCATGGTTTAGATCAGAGCAGATCAGATGGAGCAAGCAGATTTTAATGCGAAAGAATGCTTAAAAAAATCAAAGATTGCGTGCAACGAAAGATAGATAGAAAGAACCAAACAGACCCTCAATTCTGTGCGAGCGTCCAGGATAATATCAGAATAGTACCTAGTCGCCTCTCGTTTAAGGCGAAAGTACGAACCCACATTTCGCGGAACCTAGCAGAATCATTACAACAGTAATACATTATATTTATTTATATATTTAACGTGAAAGTTAGCACGTATCTATGTTTATTTGTATGTGTATGTATGTATGTATAGGTATATATATTTGTTCTCCTGTCATCTTTCCTAGTTCCTTTTTTCTTTTCTACTTAAACCTAGTGCACCTATTCACTCATTTCTGCACCACCCTAAGGTAGACTGGTAGAAAATGCCTACGGCATTAAGTCCGCATTGTACATTTTTTTTTGTGCATAAAGTGTAAATAAAAAAATAATATTCAGTAATTCTGTTGGCTAATAAGAGCTACATGCGGAAAGACCACCGCTGCTGTAAATCTGTAAATTTGGTAAAAGATGAAAAAGGTAAACTTTTGAACGTGGAACGGTTGTTACAGATCTCCGTCATGCAGTAGAGCCATTAGAAATATATATGTGTGCTAAGTGTCAACAAAATCGGTTCAATCATTATATATCATTATATATAGTTTAATCAAATATAAATGGGACCGACTTCGATACCCTATTTTGTGAATAATAAGAGAAGGATTTCAGTACTAATAATATAATTGTAAATATATTTTAAAACCTATGCTTGTATATCAATACTTGACTACCTACCTACTATAAATACCTACCTACTATATACTACAGAAATGCTCCTCCTCATGTAATAAGAGTCTTAGAGCAATCTAATCATAATTATAGTTTATTTGTTTATTATGATTAATCTGTCATTATCGCAGTTCTGCGTTTCATGATTTGAACTATTTAAACTTCATGTAAGTGATAGCATTGTATGGTAAGTTGGGGAATGAAATAATGAAAATTTTGCATAGCAATGTAATGTCGATTTATTAATTTTGTTAGCGTAATTTGAATACAAGAGATTTGGTATTAGCATCTTGGATGGGAAAGGAGCGAGACTTGATGGTTAAAACCTTCATTGCTAACTGATAAGTGCAGGATTTAGGTGATATGGTTTTTAGTCTTCATAGTGCTTAAGTCTTCTTTATAGGCACAATATTCAATCAGGTGCTCATTTTTCTTCTTCATGTATATCCTGGAGAGAATAATGAAAAAAACCCAAACACACAAGAGTAAAGTATATCCTCGTAATATTCATAAGAAATCGTGGTGGCCCATCCATGAAATGCACCTTCTTACTGGTTAACCGTAGAATGTTTAAATTTCCTTATATGGTATGGACTTTGACAGTACTAGTGGGAATTGTAATGAAATTGAACAAAATATTAGGAAAAATACGTTTACAGACACGAGCAGCTTGCTGGACCCATTCCTTTAGGGCCTTTGCCAAATTTAGGCTTGGCGTTTGTACACAAATAAAAAGAGCCGGTAATACTGTAAAAATAAAAATAAAACAGTTAATTTTTGACGAGAAATACATGAGAGGATACGAGGAAGAAAGGAGAGAAGGAATGAAATCTACTCTCATATTGAGATGATAGCAAGAGGCAAATAGAATACCATCAGGGTGCTGATAATTCCAGACGCCTTAAAATGGTTCAAAGCGTTTCTGTGCAATAGTGTGATACTGGAGCGTCTGATGAAATAATTTCGAAACTGCATGGCAATTGTTTTTCAGCGATGAAAAAAACAAAAACATTGAAATTTTATTTGGTAAGGCTGCTTCTCTTCCCCTTCTGCTAATATATCCCGCATTATCATGTGTTTATTCCGTATTTTTTTAAGTAAATTATTTTTAATGATTGACAATATTTATTTCAAAGTAGTATGAATAATAAAATGTAATAATAGTGAGTATGTATGCAATTTAAAATAATAAAAATAAATAAGTCAATGGGCCATATTTACTTTGGTTTTATTTTGAACCCAATATAATTTACATCATCCGGATCCGGGGTGCCGCTGAGTTCTTTCCATGCTTCAAAGCTGGGAGCTTTTCTGCCCTGTAGGATACATGGATCCTCTATAGCTTCTGCCTCGAGCATCACCGCTCGTTGGTGACTGCAAAAATCTATTGATAACAACATAATCATGGCATTTGTGTGTTCGATTCCCACCCAGGACAAATAATTGTGTAATGAGCACGATAATTTGTTCTGTGTCTGGGTGTAATTTATCTATAACATGTATGTATTTAGAAATATATAAGTATGTTTGTCAGCAGTCTGGTTACCACAGTACAGGCTTTGCCTAGTTTGGGATCAGACGGCCGTGTGTGTGATGTGTGGAGTTATTATTTTAAATTTCTTCAAGCTCAAGTTGTAACAGTATGCATATAAACGGCAGCAGATTTACGGGTGCACTCAATATAATTTACTTAATCTGTATCAGTCTTTTGTTTTTGTTTTTGGTTACATACGTTAAACAATTTGTATTATTTGGTTAATACAAAAGAAAGACCTAAATATAAATAAAACAAAAGATTTTACCTTACTTACAAAATTATGTCGTAGAACCATCGAGATATTATGTACAGTAATAATAACTCAGTGTGAACAACATAATACTAATTGTATTCTTACAACATAATTGATGTGCGTGGTTTGTCACATACCTCATCCGTTCAGCTCAAACTATGACCAAAATCATGACTGTCGGAATTGTATTGTACGTTATCAAGCAATAGTCTCATCGTGTGCTCCAGGCACGTGACACCATTATTTTTGTAAATAAGAGAATTCTTGTCGGGTCTTGGTTTCCTTTGTATAGCTTAGGCATATAATAAAGACCTCGTTTGATATGAAACTTAAAAGGGGTCAGAACTTTTAACGTGTACATCGTACCTGGGTTAATAAGCGGTACAATATCAATAATATGTTGTTTGCAGCCGGGCTGAACTTTGCAGCCATAGTTAACCCAAAAGTCAATATCGCAGTCAGCTTTGTTAGTGCCTAAACCTTTAGGGTTTGTGTGGACGCAGTCAACCATTTTAGCAGCTCCCTTTTTCAACGATTCCTCAATTGGTGGACTTGCAGGATCCAGTCCGGTGATACTAGAAATGATAATTTTTTTCCGTATACCATACGATGTAATTAAGTCGTCGCTGAGGCTTTGAAACAAACATCTTAGCTTTAACTTTAGATTTGAGTGTTTAAACTATAAACTATTAATAGTATAATTTAGTGAGCTCAAAGTTCACCGAATTTTTTAGCACTGTGTTTTAGTGGCTACTTTAATTTGAGAATGTTTTTACTCACCGTGCAATTAAATCGCCTGTTTTTTGCAAATACCTAGCTGCATTTCCGATAAGGTGAGCACCCTCTGAATGCCCTATTAAATAAAGATCGCTTAAGTTCAAACCACGAGACTTCATTGCTACTAGGGCATTAGAAAATTCTTTAGCAACCTGAAAAATGACACTCTTTATTGACCTGACTATTCGTTAGAATATTATTACTAATGTTATTCATTAAAAGCTCAGGATTAAAAATATTTTTTTGTGTTCATAATTACCACTAAGCCAGCTGCTATGGAAGCTATAGGATAATCCACTCCTATAATACTAACGCCGAGAATATCTTTTATGGGATCAGTAATAGGGCCAATATAGCCGACAGCTGCCTTCTTCCAGTTTAGTGCACAGTAGCACTTAGTGTTACCGAATTTTGCAATTAAACGTTCTATTATTTCGAAAAATAATTTGTCGATTTCACTCGAGTATCCGTGGGTCACGATGATTAATTTGCAGCCGACAGATATGTAGACCGTATCCATGAAATTTGGACTTTCCTTAAGGGATAGTTCTTTAGAATTTGTTATTGAACTGTAATGATAAATTAAACACAAGTATTACACAAATTAGTATACAAGTTTGAAAATAATCAAATTAGAGAATTTTATTAAAAAAGAAACAAGTAAGTACCTTTGTGTGTGTGAGTGCCTAATGTTTAAATAAATAAATGTATGCCATTTGTCATGTCTGTTATAGAAAATAAAAGAATGCTATATGGGACTAATGTCCTATATAGCATTCTTTTATTTACTATACTGGCTAATGCCAGACCTACTGCTACATTTGCTGCGTATTTAGTTCAAGTCGTTCACATACTAACCCGCGTTTTGATCCGACGCGCGTTCGGCGCGGCGTCAAGGCCTCCAGCGATGACGAGTACACGTTCACATGATCTTGTGATTTTAATAAAAAGATTCGGCCATTTAAATAAAAGTCCGTATACTATTTTTCACATAGCATGAATTTGGTGACACCCCATTTCATACATTTCGCGCAGTTTATATTGTATAAAATAAGAATACGCACTCTAAAACTGATTGTGATCTCGAAGTAACGCCACTTCGAGCGCGCGTCTGATGAAAACGCGAGTTAGTATGTGAACAAATAGAATAAAATGCGAGTTCTTGTTGACGTACTTTCAACAATAACAAATAACTGCCAAATCCAATTTAATAATACTTTCTCGTGATGAGTGGTTTATGATATCAAATATCTAAAATTGGATGAGTTTAAGAATGAATTCAAGCGTGTGGCAAGAAATACAGATCCATTCCTTCATCGAAAGACCAAACCCAGACAGTGGTGCCACCCTGTCATTATCAAAACTCCAGAAAGTCGAATGGTTTGACAGCTCCTTTTTGATTCGAATGTCCAAGGTCTGGATTGAACTGACTGCGTTTATTTTTCTTTTTTTATATTATACTGGGCAAACGAGTAGACGGGTCACCTGATGGTAAGTGACTACCTTCGCCCAGGGACACCTGCAACTCAAGAGTCACAAGTGCGTTGCAGGCCTTTGAGAAAGGAGTACGCTCTTTTCTTGAAGGTTTGAAGGTCGTATCAGTCCGGAAACACCGCAGGCGACAATTTGTTCCAAAGATTGGTTGTGCGAGGCAAAAAAAATTCCTGACAATTATAATTATAATTTTGGAACGTTCAAGAGTAGAGTGAATAGGTTTCTCTTAGGTGAGCGTGCACCATCTTCGTCTCCATCATCACTTTTCATTAGATGAGTTGGAAGACAAACGCCTATTTCATCACACAATAAAAAAAAGAACAGGTTATCACATCCTTAATCACTGACTAATATTACATCCTTAAAATTAAACGTAACTTCATGAATCTACATAAAGCCCCGTTATACCACTACCGAAAATAGTGATATCGTTACAATATTTTATGTCTTGCTAAATGTTCGCATACGTACCCGTTATAGCATATAAGACTTGCAGCTTTCGTTGTATGAGTTGACACTGAAAATACATAGAAATGTAATTGACCAATATCAACTTAGAAGTCTTTCTTAATTCTTTAATAAGGCAAGGCAGTCATAATAACATACTTCAACGACATCTAGCAAAGACAAGCTGAACTAGTGATAGGGTAACTACAGATCGCGCGATGAAAATTCTTGCACTAGTCGTTAGGTCGTGGTCCGCCAGGCATGATTACCTAGCCAGTTCGGAGGATTTTCACTTTGTGTTGGAGGGACATGACAGCCTTTATAGATATTAGCTAACGCCAATGACTATAGCTTATTGTAATACAAAAGATTTCTAACAGACAAGGCTTTAAGCGTTATTTTTCTATAGTATTTAATAATTATATGGTGTACAATAAAGAGTATTTTGTCCAACAATCTACGTATAGATTTATTGAGCTATACACGTTGATTTGTCATTATAGTTAGAGCCAGTAAAATAGTTTAAATGCCCCAAATGTACCTTAAGTTTGTAATAAATACAGATAATAAACGCGAAAGCATAAATAGAGCTGATGCAAAACTAAAAAATGTAAATCAAAAATGGGTTTTCGTGTTATAATTTCTAACTAATTAATTTATCAATAAATAATTTTCCGTATGCCTTTAATTCAGAAACGGTGTAGCTCCAACGGTTGACGCGTCAGACTTGTGGGTTCAATTCTCAACCACTAAAATTCCGACTAATGAAACTACTATGATGACTGACTCTGGGAATATGTAGTTTTGAAACACTAAATATTCATCTAAAGGAATGCTATAGCAATTGAACTCAGCTATTAACTACGTTAGTGTTAGAAGAGGCGGGCATATGAAATAAGACTTTGCTCTTGCAACTAAAAAGTCTTGGGTTTGCTACAAACTCTAATAGACTCTAAACTCAACTTTACTATTTTAGATTAGTTGGAAAAGATAATTAGCACACTGATGAGTAAAGTGCATTATTTGTAGACTTGTTAAAAATTTAATAAAATTATATAATTATAATGCGTCTATTTTTCTGGTCAATTATAACCCTCGTACGTTCAAGTGTACAGTGAATAGGTTTCTCTTGGATAGGCGTGTACCATCTTCGTCTTCATCATCACTTTCCATCGGGTGAGTTGGAAGGCAAACGCTTATTCCATTACACAATAAAAAACAGGTAGAAGAACAGATTAGAATGAAAAATGGAAAGAGGCATCATGAGCAAGGGACATGACGCAGCCGTATCGTACTCATACTGAGATAGATTAGTTTATGTTTGATTGATATTAGTAGTAGTATTAGTAGTAGTAGCAAGAACCAACAGATATTCATAAGGAGGAGGCAGAAATCCATATGAAGTTTCAATTAGTTATTTTTTGTAGGAGAGCGTTTTCATGCCATGCGAACATCTGTGACATCTGTTACGGGTAGTTGGAGCCCTAAAAAAGTTAAACATCCTAGTCTAACTAAAGATCTTTGATATCAGCTAGTACTTGGGTTGTGAAGGTCTGATGGCAGTCGCTTCACGTAAAATATTGAAGTTCCGTTTCGTAGTTAAATTGAAACCCCACGGGTTAGTTCTTATCAGATATTAAAAATAGGATTTACTTACTTAATAATATGATACCTATTTTCCACATTAACAACATTACTGTCTCTGCTCCTTAATCTTCAAAAAAAAAGTGAAGAATCACACAAATTGTCAGCACCGATAGCTCCTAAAAATTTCAGGTAATAGATTAGTGTGAAATAAGACTTAAATAGAATAGATATTAAGCATATATCTAACATTTATATATAAACATGTTTTTTGTTATTTAATAGATATATATGCTTTTGTAGCGATAACGACAAACACAGAAATTAAACAGAACTGAAAGTAATTAATAGTTTATTTATTCAAGTGAAGGTATTTCATTCTTGCATAATAGGTACTTATTCGGCATTTATTTCCTCAAACCTAACCTCATACATATTAGAAAAGGCGGGGCCTTTTTGATAGCGGTTGTAGAGTAGTATAAATACTAGCTTGTGCTCGTGGCTTCACTTATATGAATGTTGATTTTGGAATAAAAATATCTTCGTTAAATTTGTATTGATGTATTTACTACATACATGTACTACGTAACTGTGGCGTCAAAAACTCTCATGTATTCAGCGAAATTTACAATTATGTTATTTCCTTGATTATTTTCAAAGAAATACGCACCAAATTATGCCCTTTGCTGATATGGCAGCCCAACTTTGCCATTTTGAGTGAATGAAGTGACTTTTGGTGTCCAGGTGTGTAAATGTTTTCCGTTGCTCCAGAAGCGATAATTATGCTTATTAATGTGCCCGTTAATGGTCCGCCATCCGCGTGGCGCTTCTGTTAACGGTTTTCAAAAAATTCCGTGTTGCGATTTGCAATAGTTTTTGGCCCATTTATTTATTTTGTAGACTTAAAAGCCGGAAGCCAAAAACCAGGTCCGTAGCTCATCTTGTAGGTCGTCGGGCGTCAGCCGGTCTCGGTCGTCGGTCGGTGTGTAATAGTGGCTTCAGATCAATATTCTGAGTTGAAAATAGTTGCAATTTTCTGCAAAAACTTTAAACAGGCCTTTAGGTATCTAGTGCTTTTATAATGTTACCTATTATATAAAGTGTCACATGTACTGTAGTCTTTTCAATTAAGTTTGAAATTTAATGCTTTGTAAAGTCGGCTTAACTATTATTGAAGTATTTATTTTTCCATTTTTAATGTAAGGCACGTACGTTATTTAGAACGTAGTTGGAGTAGATACGGTATTTAGAACATTACGCACTGTAATAAAAGTTTCCGAACTGCAGTACGTTAGATTATATTCAATCAATCAGCCTATTATAGTCCATTCCCAATGCGCGCCACAGCACCCGGTCCTCCGCCTTCCGCATCCAGTTCACCCCTGCTACCTTCTTAAAGACGTCGGTTCACCTGGCTGGGTGGAGTTTCACTCTAGGACCTATCCGTCCAACGAATTTCGGCATACGTAGCCAGCCCATTGCCACTTCAGCATGCTTATCCTGCGAGCTATGTCGGTAACTTTGGTTCTTTGTCGGATGACCTCGAACGTATTGCGGATTTTATTCTTTAAAGAGACTCCAAGCATAGCTAGATTATGTTACCTTTAGTTTAATAAGCCCTATATTTTTTTTAGATAAGGTGGTAAGATTTTATGTTTGTCTAGCAACTTGCTACACTTGATTGAATAAGTTAAAAAAGGTACATACAGCTGAAAGTAAAATCTCCTCCTTTTTAAGTCTGTTATAAATTAAATGACACGCAATGTTTGTGGCGCCACTGGCGTTGCTTTTAGTGTAGTGTAGGATAAAATATGATTTGATATCGAAACGTTATGTGTACATATCATAAAAGCGACATGATTATAAAATCAAGAAAACATTGCGTGTTACTAAAACATATTAGGAGCCTGTTACAATCTAAACTGTTATCTTTAAGATCTTGTGATGTTTAATTATTTTATACCACTTTTGGTGGCATACAAGCATACAACCCGTCTGATGGTATCTACTACCCAGGTATTGTAAGGAAATCGCATGCGCATTGCCGTCCCTTTATAAACTTTGTAGTGCCTCGGGGAAACCTCACCTCACGGGGGTCCTCATTCCACAGCAGGAGCGTTTAGCACTCAGATAAAATACTGTTTTTTTAATGAAATTTTTCACAGTGTGATAACTTAATTTTTGGCAGTATGTGCAGTGCATATTCTTTTTCATTGTGATTATGATGATTATTATAATTGTTAGTAAAATACAAATAAATACCCAAAAATGCACTGATTTATTTAAAACAATACAGTTACACAAATACACAACACGTTTATTTATAAAAAAATATGACTAGTATTAAATTACTCTTAATTCTAAACAACTGGAAAAATAACATCCCCTGTTCTTATTTTAGCTAATTCGTAATGTCGCTTATAAATTTTAATATCTATGAATGTACAACGACTTACAAAGTCAAGATTCCTTAGCAAGTGAGACGGTTCTCTATGTCAACTTGTGACGTCACTAAAGCCAGTTAACAAAATACACCTTACTAATTACTTTAAAAAACATTGTATTTCTCGAGCAATACGACTACGTTTACATATATTTACAATTTCAATTTTTCGTACTACGTAGAAAAACAGTAAATTCAATTTAATAAATTAAAATGTGGTTAGAAAATTTTTGTTAATTTATTAGAAAAGGTGAACGTTTTTTCTTTATAACATTAAAAGGAAATAAACAGTTAATTACACAAATAAAACTGATAATCATGCAAATTGTACTAAATTACAACTGGCACGATATTTTTAATGACTGGAAATTGAGACTAAGAAAGTATTTAGCACACACGTTTTTTAGAAAACTGGTTAACAAATAAAATATCACACCATTAAATTATACCCAAATGTTCTCAATAAAAAAAAGAAGTGTTATATAATGATACTCGTAGTAGCTTTTTATATTATGTACATTTTTAGTTTAATATGGTTTCGAAAAAACCTTAACAAAAGTAATTTAAGCTTATGTTACTATTTACAAATTCCTGTTATCCAGTAACCCGTTAGTCGTCCAACTTTTTATCAATATCTTTATCCAAAAACTTCACTGCGATTCATTTCACCTTTTTTCAAACAACATTTATAGGATTTAGATCTAATATATTACGATTGTTTGCAGTTAACTCCAGCATTTTTTTATTATTCATTTCAAGGTGGAGCATTCGATATATTATTAGGCACTATTTCTGAAATGTTGTCGGCGGTATCTTCTTCATTTTCTATATTAATCGGTTCTTCTGATTCAGCCCTCATAAGGGCCCTGTATTTCTTGGCAATGATTTCCCAGTCTACAACGTTTTCTATCTTAGTAGTATTGCTGAAACTTAACTGGGAGCCCAAAGGACTCAAGTGGACAACGGACAGACGAGTTGAATCTGGAAATGAAATGTAGCTCAATACGAAATGTCTAAATTGTTTTAATATTCATTCTGCTTTTAATAAAATAGATATATTGATATTCGAAAATATATTACCTTTGGGCACAACCTGTCCACGCTTGACCTTAGAAAGCCATTTGACTCCAGCTTTGGAACGGGCACTCATCTGATCTTGTCTCTGCAATCCGATCATATGGACTAAGCTTGGGCGCTTCTTCTTACTTAATCGAGCCTGCATCATAATAAAATTGATATAGTTAACGATTCCATATGAATAGTTAAATCTTGCATTTTATCAATTACTCTTTTCGGTTTTAATTATGACACTCGTTGAAGATACTTTTCTAAAATCTGTTTCTGTCCAAATTTCACTAAAGCATAGTGAAATTTACAGACCTTTAGTGTTACAAAACTTATAGGGGTGTACAATTTCACAGTTCACAATCTATATAGTACATACCATCTAATTTAAGGCGAAGAAACATACGTTATACACATGTATGGGTTTCCGACAGAAGAAAAATACGTCATACTATTCTTGCTTACCTTACACCTGGCAATGAGCCACATGAGCCAAGTAGTAACCAAGTTCAGCGGCGAGGGTGCGGTGTTTGTACGATGCATGTTACGAATCAGTTTCGACAACCCATACTTCCACTCTATATCAGATTGTGCCTGAAATATATAAAAATCATGAATGTGAATTTTAATTGAATAACATGAAAACTTGTAAAAATCTCAAAGTCGCTTTAATAAGTTGAAATTACAAGATTTTTCTCATAAATCCAGCTCTATTTAATCGTATCACTTCAGCTTTAAAACGGTTACACATCAATGCTGAATAGAGTGCGGTCTATGTATTTTCAGTATTTAAGGTCATAGCAAGAATTTTATTTTGTATATGTTGCAACTTTTATCATAATAGGCTTAAAGATTATTTGCCTACAAAATCTTTGAGCGCAGTTGGGGTATGCGAGCCACGCTTAGAATGTTTCTAGTCACGTGAATGTTACCTGAATCCTTTGATACGTGTCTGACATCATAGCAATGAGCAGGTTGATCAACACTACTACTGATACAAGCATGTAGATGCCGAATACAATTTTAAACAAATAATTCGTCCACTCTGGTTGCACTCCAACTTCGTTGCGATGTACTCTTGTTTGATCAGTTGTCGTCTGTCCAAATACAGCAAAGAAGAGCAACTCGAAGGAATGCAGGGGATTCATAGTAACTGCGAACAAAAGATTAGAGTTCTGGGCGACAAGTTACCTGTATGCGTTGGTAAGTGTTCGACATCATCGCAATGAGGATTGACATGAGCACCACGACCGACATCAGCAAGTAAGCGCCAAAGACGAACTTGAACAGATTCTGAGTCCATGGTGGGCGCACGTTGGACAGGTAGTTCAGGTCTGAGAGAGTTATCTGTCCAAAAATGGCCAAGAACAGTCTCTCCAACGCCTCGTACGGTGACAACGTCGCTAGAAGACAATACGACACATGGACCACATTCTTTTCACTCGACACGGCAGAAATTGGGGTAGGTTGATGCAGGGTATGTTGTAAACCTACTGTATATGTTAGTAAAAAAAACTAATATCTGTAGACTCCCACAATTAATACGATAAGTGTTATTACTCTTGCATCAATCTTACCAATAAACTAAAGATCTACGACGACTAAAGACACCAAAAGTGTGGAAGAGACAGATTGATGTATGTGTTTAGTTTTGTACATTGGTATAAATAAGTGTACCTATGTGTATCAATTAGATTTTGGTATTTGTACAATATATGTGAGTTTTGTTTACGTGTTTCAACAATATTACAATTTCAGCACTCATTATACCACTGCATCAATCCACCCCATCCTCTAAGGTCTAGAGAGTGTTGCAACATCGAGAGCATGGGCAAACGCCACAATGACGACAATCAGCCAAAAATATCCGAAACAAAAAGTGGTAAGTACCTCTGCATCGGTGAACAAACGCAGGACATAAGCCAGCCGCGGCGCATGCGCAAATAAACTTGCTCCATCAAATGCGGTGAAGTCGGCCACTCATTCCACTAACACTAGTATAGTGACTCGCAATCGCAATGCATGTTCTGTGTCCACATCCATATCTGGAAACCACCGCCTTCGTAAAGCCATGGGTGTTGATGCGATGCAGAAAATGCATTGTGTACTTAAATTATACATCAATTGATCGAATCACTTACACGTGCCATATTAGAAAATAAAAAATTACACATTATGGCAAGAAGTGTCGTTTGTATATTACAGAGACCTAAACATTCCACATTCCCATTGTGAGCAACAGTTATCTAATGAAATGTAATATAATCGTTTATGCCAACGATGATAACATTCTCGATGTGCTATACATTGAAGCTTGCAAGCGGATGCAGATGCAAGTATCATTAGTAATAAAATACGACAAGTAAAAGAAGCACATCGAGAGGTAATGTGATCATCATATGGAAAATGAAATTAGTGGACTTTTTATTAACCGACTATGAGGACTTACGTCCTATTGATCCCTGTTTCTGCCTGTATGAATCTGTAGAAGTATCGTCATACGCTTGCCGTTTTGATCGTAGATTTTCTACCACGGTAAGAAGTACGACAATAAGGATTAAAATGAATAAGTTAACGTAATTGAGCTGAATGACTTGTTTGGATGATATGCATTTTAATGGTTAGGCAAATATTGTACAATGGAGTAACACTTACCGTCGAAAAACAGCTTTTTTCTTGCGTTTCTTGCATATTTATTGTCTTCAGTTTTATTTATGTTCTTGAACGGTTGATTAAGTGCTACTATATGCATAGAGAAACCGAACACAAATATTGCTAATACAGCCAGAAATCGTCCAAGATCCTTCATTAGATCCCCAATAATAATAGCCCACGGACCAAAGAGATGGTGAAATGATAAGAAATCTAATATTTGGACACACGCTAATAGAAAAGATAACGCAAAGCATTGATTTCTACAGTACATTAAAGTTGGCCAGTATTTCTGCTGGACAAATATCCAACCAACAACATGTGTTGCCACACCTATCATGCCCAGTAAAAGCACGGCAATCTTAATCCACCCTAATCCTGATTTATCACTAGGATTCGTTAATTCAAATAGTAGAAGACCACTTAAAACAATTAGCAACATCCATTCGTACCACCTTGGTATTAAACTATCCCTAAAAATTGAAGTATAAATAGGCGTTATCGCTACTAAAGATAATAATATCATGAGGTAAATGTGTGAAGTTAAATATGACATGAACTTAATTATTGGAATCTTATTGTATTTATGACCTAATGGAAGAGAGAACACCATCCAAACTGGTGGACATACTATGAACGAAAAAAAAAGGAACATAATTTTGACGCCACTCCATTTGAGGCTCCCTCTCCAGAGTTCCTGTGAACAAATGGAATAGTGAATCCCATAATACCTTTGTCATCACAAGTTTTGTTTTAGTAAGGAAGTTACCTATTTTTTACCTGAAGATATCTCTGGACTACGGTATGTGCAATGACATTTTTTTGTTCAGTTTCTATTAAAACATCCAAAAATTCAATATTTCTGTTATCAGTAGCGGTAAGTATATGTCCGGCAGACTCTGCACCAGCTGCTAATGCCAGCAACTCAGTGGCCATAGCCTCGCATTGTTTTCCTGCCGCTATAAGGTCTTTGGCACGCTCCTTTTCCTGTTAAACCAATGGTCCTCTTTGAATATAAAGTTATTTAGTAAATATAAATGAATATGAAAGTAGTTACATTTACCTTAGTGGATAAATTAATATAAATATTGGATAACTTCGCTGCAGTATCGACGGGTGCCGGTGACACCAACACAAATTCCTCAATCGGTATATTATTGTGATTCTTTGAACAAACCATGAGGTTGTAAACGAATCTTTTGTCGTCCATAAGTGATTGAGTATCGTGTTCTTTGTGCAACAAGTATTCAAGAACATCGTTATGGTTTTCCGAAGCGGCGAACCAAATCGGAGCACAATTTAAGTTAGTCTCGCTTTTAGGGGATGCACCAGATTCACATAGTAGCTTTACTACATTTAAATGCCCAGCTTTTGCAGCGCAGTGTAGTGGCGTCCATCCATTTTTATCAGTTGCGTTAATTTCTGCACCTTGACCCAAGAGAACTTCTACCATTTGATAATGTCCATGAGTTGACGCTATGTGAAGGCCCGTTTTGCCATGCCTATCCGTGCTTTGAAGTAATTCCGCTGACCTACTGAGCAGCAAACCTACAATCGACATATGACCTCCAAAGCAAGCTAAATGCAACGGATTAAAACCCTGCAACAAAAACCGAATCCTTTGAGAAACTGTAACACTAATTGATTTTAAAATTTATTAGTATTATCAAAAATAATGTTACATACATTTTCATTTGTTGCAGCATCCACTTGTACACCAGCGGAGTTGAGGAGTAATCTGACAACATTCTCGTTTCCATTATAAGCAGCTAGATGTAATGGTGTTAGACCTGACTCTGCACCTAATTCTGGAACCAGTGAGACTCCTGTGGGAGCATCAGATTTTACTGTGCCAGGTACGTGGGACAGTAACTCACGAACAGTTTCTAAAAAATAAAATATTGGTTGATATAAATGTTCAATTTAATTTTCATGATATTTGTTTAAAATCATCAAATAATAATGTACCGGCTTGTCCATAATAAGCTGCTATATGAAGTGGTGTTAATCCCAATTTTTTACTTGATATCCTTAGCGTATTAGTAGATCTCATAACATCCAATACATTTGTGTGTCCATATTGAGCTGCTAAATGTACTGCTGTAAGGCCAGTCCGATTTTCGTCAGTACATGAAGCTCCTGCTCGAACAAGAACTCGTACAACATCTGCATGGCCACCTTCAGCGGCTAATTGTAATGGAGTTGAGTCATTTAATTTATTTCTTGCAGATATAACACCATTTCTATCAAACTTCATAAGTTCCTCTATTACTTTCACTGAACCTTGGATGGCCGCAATATGAGCACAAGTATTGCCATCTTTTGTCGTGGCCATCACTAATTGTGGATGTTGTTGTAAAAAAAGTTGGACCACTTCATTATAATTATTTTGTGCAGCTGCATGAAGTGGCTTTTGTCCTAATTCGTCTGTTGCATCAATATTAGCTCCAAGTTCTAGTAATAGTTTACAAACTTCTATTTGGCCACTGGCTGCTGCTAAATGCAAAGGAGTTTGTTTTTTCAATGTTAAAACGTCTATCACTGCGTTGTGGTCTCTTATTAGGAATTTAACTAAATGCGTATATCCATTCATGGCAGCTAAATGAAGAGCAGTTCGGCCATTTCTTGCTTTAGAATTAATAAAAGCTTTGTTGGTTAATAACGCGTCACAAACTTGTAAGAATCCATGTTCTGCTGCTAGATGTAATGCTGATCTACCTTCTGTATCAAATACATCTACTCTAGCGTGGTTTGTCAATAATGTACTAACAAGTTCCATGTGACCTCTATTACAAGCTATCAGCAAAGGAGTCCAACCTATTGAATTTTGTCTGTTTAGTGCTCTGCTGACATCAGCAGCTGATATGTGTTGGATCATTTCTGTCATAACATCATTGTTACCAGCGACAGCACAAAAGTGAAACGCTGTTTCGTGATTATGTTTTGTTATTAATGTAACATCAGCGCCATTTTCTAGGAGACATTTAACTACTTGTCTATCTGCTGCAGGTGTTTTAACTTCTTCTTTAGTAATTTTGCATGAGTAATGTAGAGCGCTCGCTCCATCTTCGTCAACTGTATCAATGTATGATCTGGCAACATTTTCACCTTTATGGTTTTTTACAAATTCTATTAAATGCCGCACAACGTCCGGTTTACAACTCCGACATGCCATATGAAGGGGTGTTTCACCAGTCTACAAAAAAAAAACAAAGAGGACATTTTACATTTTTGGTATGTAACATGAAAATAAACCTAATTGACAGTAGAAATAATCCTATTGTTAAAATTGCATTTTATTCTTATTATATACTTCTGGCATAGACCACTTTTTGCTGTAAGACGGGCTATTTAAATCACGTCATAATGGTGTATAACTAAGAATATTCTATTTATCAGTTTTATCTTGAGTCTAGGAGACTAATAACACTTAATAAATCTAGGTTCTTAAGTCAATGAGTATGAAAATCAGTTACATGAATATTTGATTTACCTTTGTTTTCCTAAGAGGGTCACCACCGTCTTCTAATAGAAGCACTAATGTCGCGAGATTGCCATATTTAGCTGCTACGTGTACAGGCGTCATGCCATCTTCTGTCGCCTTATTAGGACCTGCCCCTGATTTTAGCAACATCAGCGCACATTTGTCCCCTGGAGTAAAAAACAATCATAAATGAAAATAAAGAAGTCAACAGTTAAACAGAGTGAAATGATAGTTGTTTTTCACAAAAAAGTGTTGTAAAATATCTCCTCACTCAACGCAAATCTAGCGAAAACATTTTCATACTGAGAGTTTCATAGTGTTTTAACCTTGGAATACTAACCATCGTCTGAGAGGCCGAGCGTGGTAGATTTTTGAGAATATTTTTAAAATACTTATATCGTCTGCATTTTTCATACGCACCAACAAAAAATTTATAACTTTAAGACTTTTTATTGCTTCAAAGTAAAATTTGAATAGCAACACTGAACATAATAGACGCTTGTATAATGTTACATCGGTCGGACGGATAGGACACGAATAACAGGCAGTAACTGTTACAAAAATCATTATTAAAGATCATTGTTAAGTTATTGTTACGAATAGGGGTCCTTCTTTTTAGAAAAATAAGGTAAAAAAATTGAATTCTAATTTGTATTACGCATTCCATCGTTCCATCGACTGGCCATATAAGCCGAATGTCGGGAACACTCAGGGTCAGTAGTGTGGAGTAAAGTCAAGAGGAAAGAAGAGGTTAAAGAAAGAAGTTAAGAGGAAGCAAGACTACCTGCCCGTAAGATTATTATTGTTGAATTTTAGTTTTTGTACCACTTTTCGACTCGTGTTTCTTTGGGAAAGTTGTTTACTTTCATAGTCTGAACCACCTATTTAAATTTGGCGGGAGGTCCAAAAATAACCCTGTAATATTAAATAGGTACTTAATTTGAATATTGACCCACCGTCGCTTATCTACCCAATGTTTTATATGTCTAGTGCAATAAAGAATTTCACACATAATACACCAACACCATCTCGTCACAGTTACAAGTATTTTATAACGTTATTTTTTGGACTACTAGATATTTTCTGTTTCCCATCACTAGCCCGTCTGTCAAAAAGATCAAGCTAACTTGTACAGGGTTTTTTTATAATACGTTATTTAAATATTCACTTTTTATTTTAAAAAATATTGTTGGGAGACCCAGTATTTTTTTTGATGTTATTAATAACAAAAGTGGTACTGAAAAATACTTTTTATACTAGTGTATTTTTGTTCAACTATTTTTGACTAGATGATTAATGCCGCGTTTCTTTAATCCAGAAACGATTCGTTTTGCTTACGGACAGTAAAATTTTGTTGAATTTTCAACGAACATATTACCGTCCGTATAAACTATCTCTCTCCCAAATTTGATATCTCTATTAAAAAAAATAAGGACTTTAAGGTGATTTTACGACAGGGCTGTTGTAAAATCCATTCTTAGCCGACGTGTCTTACGTATATACTACCTCATTGCCAAATTTTAGCTATCTAGCAGAAAAAACTAAGGACTTTCATATAAACTCGCGAGAGTCCCTGAGAGTCCTTCTAATCCAGCATCGTTACAAGATTCCTCCTTAGCTGACGTGTCCTATCTATATACCCTTTAAAAGTTCAGGTATCTCTAAGTACCTTCATATAAACTTGCGAGAGCTCTTAGAACACATTCTTGAGGCCCTGTTGCAAAATCTGTTCTCAGCTAAGGCTAACGCCTCATAAACTACCTCTCTGCCAAATTTCAAGGTATATCAAGCTAGCACTACAAAGTTAAGTTTCCTGTTCCTAATTGGCACTATAATTTGTCGCTAATTTGTCGCTAATTTGTTACCAAATCAAAAAATTTGTCGCTCTAGCCATTTAATAATAAATCGACATGGTGCTAGCCTGATATCAAGCTAGCACTACATTTGCGTATCTCCGCGTAGGAGCGGCGTAAAGCAATCATACAGGTACCAAAATTTGTCGCTAATTTGTCGCTGAACGATGGCACTATTTCCGATTTTGTCGCGAGCCCAGGGTCCAGCTGACCAGCGAAAAACGTCTCAGAAGATATCAAGCTAGCACTACATTAGCGTATCTCCGCGTAGGAGCGGCGTAAAGCATTCATACAGGCACCAAAAATTGTCGCTAGTTTGTCGCTGAACGATGGCACTATCACCGATTTTGTCGCTAGCCCAGGGTTCAGCTGATCAGTGAAAAACATCTCAGAAGAAATCAAGCTAGCACTACATTAGCGTATCTCCGCGTAGGAGCGGCGTAAAGCAATCATACAGGCACCAAAATTTGTCGCTATTATGCCGCTGTACGATGGCGTTATCGCAGATTTTGTCGCTAGCCCAGGGTCCAGCTGATCAGCGAAAAACGTCTCAGAAGAAATCAAGCTAGAACTACATTAGCGTATCTCCGCGTAGGAGCGGCGTAAAGCATTCATACAGGCACCAAAATTTGTCGCTAATTTGTCGCTGAACGATGGCACTATCGCCGATTTTGTCACTAGCCCAGGGTCCAGCTGATCAGCGAAAAACGTCTCAGAAGATATCAAGCTAGCACTACATTAGCGTATCTCCGCGTAGGAGCGGCGTAAAGCTATCATACAGGCACCAAAAATTGTCGCTATTATGCCGCTGTATGATGGCGTTATTGCCGATTTTGTCGCTAGCCCAGGGTCCAGCTGATCAGCGAAAAACGTCTCAGAAGATATTAAGCTAGAACTACATTAGCGTATCTCCACGTAGGAGCGGCGTAAAGCAATCACACAGGCACCAAAATTTGTCGCTGATTTGTCGCTGAACGATGGCACTACCGCAGATTTTGTCGCTAGCCCAGGGTCCAGCTGACCAGCGAAAAACGTCTCAGAAGATATCAAGATAGCACTACATTAGCGTATCTCCGCGTCTGAGCGGCGTAAAGCAATCATACAGGTACCAAAATTTGTCGCGGTTAGGCCGCTGTACGATGGCGTCATCGCAGATTTTGTCGCTAGCCCATGGTCCAGGTGATCAGCGGAAAACGTCTCAGAAGATATCAAGCTAGCACTACATTAGCGTATCTCCGCGTAGGAGCGGCGTAAAGCATTCATACAGGTACCAAAATTTGTCGCTAATTTGTCGCTGAACGATGGCACTATCACCGATTTTGTTGCTAGCCCTGGGTTCAGCTGATCAGCGAAAAACGTCTCAGAAGATATCAAGCTAGCACCACATTAGCGTATCTTCGCGTAGGAGCGGCGAAAAGCATTCATACAGGTACCAAAATTTGTCGCTAATTTGTCGCTGAACGATGGCACTATCACCGATTTTGTCGCTAGCCCAGGGTCCAGCTGATCAGCGAAAAACGTCTCAGAAGATATCAAGCTAGCACTACGTTAGCGTATTTCCGCGTAGGAGCGGCGTAAAGCTTTCATACAGGCACCAAAATTTGTCGCTAATTTGTCGCTGAACGATGGCACTATCACCGATTTTGTCGCTAGCCCAGGGTCCAGCTGATCAGCGAAAAACGTCTCAGAAGATATCAAGCTAGCACTACATTAGCGTATCTCCGCGTAGGAGCGGCGTAAAGCATTCATACAGGCACCAAAATTTGTCGCTAATTTGTCGCTGAACGATGGCACTATCGCCGATTTTGTCGCTAGCCCAGGGTCCAGCTGATCAGCGAACAACGTCTCAGAAGATATCAAGCTAGCACTACATTAGCGTTTCTCCGCGTAGCAGCGGCGTAAAGCATTCATACAGGCACCAAAATTTGTCGCTAATTTGTCGCTGAACGATGGCACTATCACCGATTTTGTCGCTAGCCCAGGGTTCAGCTAATCAGCGAAAAACATCTCAGAAGATATCAAGCTAGCACTACATTAGCGTATCTCCGCGTAGGAGCGGCGTAAAGCATTCATACTGGTACCAAAATTTGTCGCTAATTTGTCACTGAACGATGGCACTATCACCGATTTTGTCGCTAGCCCAGGGTCCAGCTGATCAGCGAAAAACGTCTCAGAAGATATCAAGCTAGCACCACATTAGCGTATCTCCGCGTAGGAGCGGCGTAAAGCATTCATACAGGCACCAAAATTTGTCGCAAATTTGTCGCTGAACGATGGAACTATCGCCGATTTTGTCGCTAGCTCAGGGTACAGCTGATCAGCGAAAAACTTCGCAGAAGATATCAAGCTAGAACTACATTAGCGTATCTCCGCGTAGGAGCGGCGTAAAGCATTCTTACAGGAACCAAAATTTGTCGCTAATTTGTCGCTGAACGATGGCACTATCGCCGATTTTGTCGCTAGCCCAGGGTCCAGCTGATCAGCGAAAAACGTCTCAGAAGATATCAAGCTAGCACTACATTAGCGTATCTCCGCGTCTGAGCGGCGTAAAGCAATCATACAAGTACCAAAATTTGTCGCGGTTATGCCGCTGTACGATGGCGTCACCGCAGATTTTGTCGCTAGCCCATGGTCCAGCTGATCAGCGAGAAACGTCTTAGAAGATATCAAGCTAGCACTACATTAGCGTATCTTCGCGTAGGAGCGGCGAAAAGCATTCATACAGGTACCAAAATTTGTCGCTAATTTGTCGCTGAACGATGGCACTATCACCGATTTTGTCGCTAGCCCAGGGTCCAGCTGATCAGCGAAAAACGTCTCAGAAGATATCAAGCTAGAACTACATTAGCGTATCTCCGCGTAGGAGCGGCGTAAAGCAATCATACAGGCACTAAAATTTGTCGCTATTATGCCGCTGTACGATGGCGTTATCGCCGATTTTGTCGCTAGCCCAGGGTCCAGCTGATCAGCGAAAAACGTGTCAGAAGGTATCAAGCTAGAACTACATTAGCGTATCTCCGCGTAGGAGCGGCGTAAAGCAATCATACAGGCACAAAAATTTGTCGCTATTAGTCCGCTGTACGAAGGCACTATCGCCGATTTAAATATCAAGCTAGAACTACATTAGCGTATCTAAATTAAATTTTGGTGCCTGTATGATTGCTTTACGCCGCTCCTACGCGGAGATACAATAATGTAGTGCTAGCTTGATATCTTCTGAGAAGTTTTTCGCTGATCAGCTGGACCCTGGTCTAGCGACAAAATCTGCGATAACTCCATCGTACAGCGGCATAATAGCGACAAATTTTGGTGCCTGTACGATTGCTTTACGCCGCTCCTACGCGGAGATACGCTAATGTAGTGCTAGCTTGATATCTTCTGAGAGGTTCTTCGCTGATCAGCTGTACCCTGGGCTAGCGACAAAATCGGCGATAGTGCCATCGATCAGCGACAAATTAGCGACAAATTTTGGTTCCTGTAGGAATGCTTTACGCCGCTCCTACGCGGAGATACGCTAATGTAGTGCTAGCTTGATATCTTCTGAGACGTATTTCGCTGGTCAGCTGGACCCTGGGCTAGCGACAAAATCAGCGATAGTGCCATCGTTCAGCGACAACATAGCGACAAATTTTGGTGCCTGTGTGATTGCTTCACGCCGCTCCTACGTGGAGATACGCTAATGTAGTTCTAGCTTGATATCTTCTGAGACGTTTTTCGCTGATCAGCTGGACCCTGGGCTAGCGACAAAATCTGCGATGACGCCATCGTACAGCGGCATAATCGCGACAAATTTTGGTGCCTGTATGATTGCTTTACGCCGCTCCTACGCGGAGATACGCTAATGATGTGCTAGCTTGATATCTTCTGAGATGTTTTTCGCTGATCAGCTGAACCCTGGGCTAGCGACAAAATCGGCAATAACGCCATCATACAGCGGCATAATAGCAACAAATTTTGGTGCCTGTATGATAGCTTTACGCCGCTCCTACGCGGAGATACGCTAATGTAGTGCTAGCTTGATATCTTCTGAGACGTTTTTCGCTGATCAGCTGGACCTTGGGCTAGCGACAAAATCGGCGATAGTGCCATCGTTCAGCGACAAATTAGCGACAGATTTTGGTTGCTGTATGAATGCTTTACGCCGCTCCTACGCGGAGATACGCTAATGTAGTTCTAGCTTGATATCTTCTGAGACGTTTTTCGCTGATCAGCTGGACCCTGGGCTAGCGACAAAATCTGCGATAACGCCATCGTACAGCGGCATAATAGCGACAAATTTTGGTGCCTGTATGATTGCTTTACGCCGCTCCTACGCGGAGATACGCTAATGTAGTGCTAGCTTGATATCTTCTGAGATGTTTTTCGCTGATCAGCTGAACCCTGGGCTAGCGACAAAATCGGTGATAGTGCCATCGTTCAGCGACAAATTAGCGACAAATTTTGGTACCTGTATGAATGCTTTACGCCGCTTCTACGTGGAGATACGCTAATGTAGTGCTAGCTTGATATCTTCTGAGACGTTTTTCGCTGGTCAGCTGGACCCTGGGCTAGCGACAAAATCGGCGATAGTGCCATCGTTCAGCGACAAATTAGCGACAAATTTTGGTGCCTGTATGAATGCTTTACGCCGCTCCTACGCGGAGATACGCTAATGTAGGTCTAGCTTGATATCTTCTGAGACGTTTTTCGCTGATCAGCTGGACCCTGGGCTAGCGACAAAATCTGCGATAACGCCATCGTTCAGCGACAAATTAGCGACAAATTTTGGTGCCTGTATGAATGCTTTACGCCGCTCCTACGCGGAGATACGCTAATGTAGTTCTAGCTTAATATCTTCTGAGACGTTTTTCGCTGATCAGCTGGACCCTGGGCTAGCGACAAAATCGGCGATAGTGCAATCGTTCAGCGACAAATTAGCGACAGATTTTGGTTGCTGTATGAATGCTTTACGCCGCTCCTACGCGGAGATACGCTAATGTAGTTCTAGCTTGATATCTTCTGAGACGTTTTTCGCTGATCAGCTGGACCCTGGGCTAGCGACAAAATCTGCGATAACGCCATCGTACAGCGGCATAATAGCGACAAATTTTGGTGCCTGTATGATTGCTTTACGCCGCTCCTACGCGGAGATACGCTAATGTAGTGCTAGCTTGATATCTTCTGAGATGTTTTTCGCTGATCAGCTGAACCCTGGGCTAGCGACAAAATCGGTGATAGTGCCATCGTTCAGCGACAAATTAGCGACAAATTTTGGTACCTGTATGAATGCTTTACGCCGCTCCTACGCGGAGATACGCTAATGTAGGTCTAGCTTGATATCTTCTGAGACGTTTTTCGCTGATCAGCTGGACCCTGGGCTAGCGACAAAATCTGCGATAACGCCATCGTTCAGCGACAAATTAGCGACAAATTTTGGTGCCTGTATGAATGCTTTACGCCGCTCCTACGCGGAGATACGCTAATGTAGTTCTAGCTTAATATCTTCTGAGACGTTTTTCGCTGATCAGCTGGACACTGGGCTAGCGACAAAATCTACGATGACGCCATCGTACAGCGGCATAATCGCGACAAATTTTGGTACCTGTATGATTGCTTTACGCCGCTCCTACGCGGAGATACGCTAATGATGTGCTAGCTTGATATCTTCTGAGACGTTTTTCGCTGATCAGCTGAACCCTGGGCTAGCGACAAAATCGGCAATAACGCCATCATACAGCGGCATAATAGCGACAAATTTTGGTGCCTGTATGATAGCTTTACGCCGCTCCTACGCGGAGATACGCTAATGTAGTGCTAGCTTGATATCTTCTGATACGTTTTTCGCTGATCAGCTGGACCTTGGGCTAGCGACAAAATCGGCGATAGTGCCATCGTTTAGCGACAAATTAGCGACAAATTTTGGTGCCTGTATGAATGCTTTACGTCGCTCCTACGCGGAGATACGCTAATGTAGTTCTAGCTTGATATCTTCTGAGACGTTTTTCGCTGATCAGCTGGACCTTGGGCGAGCGACAAAATCTGCGATAACGCCATCGTACAGCGGCATAATAGCGACAAATTTTGGTGCTTGTATGATTGCTTTACGCCGCTCCTACGCGGAGATACGCTAATGTAGTGCTAGCTTGATATCTTCTGAGACGTTTTTCGCTGGTCAGCTGGACCCTGGACTAGCGACAAAATCGGCGATAGTGCCATCGTTCAGCGACAAATTAGCGACAAATTTTGGTGCCTGTATGAATGCTCTACGCCGCTCCTACGCGGAGATACGCTAATGTAGTTCTAGCTTGATATCTTCTGAGACGTTTTTCGCTGATCAGCTGGACCCTGGGCTAGCGACAAAATCTGCGATAATGCCATCGTTCAGCGACAAATTGGCGACAAATTTTGGTGCCTGTATGATTGCTTTACGCCGCTCCTACGCGGAGATACGCTAATGTAGTGCTAGCTTGATATCTTCTGAGACGTTTTTCGCTGGTCAGCTGGACCCTGGGCTCGCGACAAAATCGGAAATAGTGCCATCGTTCAGCGACAAATTAGCGACAAATTTTGGTACCTGTATGATTGCTTTACGCCGCTCCTACGCGGAGATACGCAAATGTAGTGCTAGCTTGATATCAAGCTAGCACCATGTCGATTTATTATTAAATGGCTAGAGCGACAAATTTTTAGATTTGGTAACAAATTAGCGACAAATTAGCGACAAATTATAGTGCCAATTAGGAACAGGAAACTTAACTTTGTAGTGCTAGCTTGATATACCTCAAATTTCAGGTCTGTAGTACGAAAAACTAAGGCCATTAATTTAATCTCGCGAGAGCCCTTAGACCACCGTCATCTCGCCCTATATAAAATCGTTCTTACCTATAAACTACTTCCCTGCCAAATTTCAGGTCTCAGGTAGAAAAAATAAGGACTTTCACAAAAATGGTGAGAACCGTAGGACCTCCTAAATTCGGCTCTGTCGTAAAATCCATTCTTCCAAAATACCTTCTTGCTAAATTGTATGTTGAACAAAAACCCATGATTTTCATGTAAACTTGGGAGAGCCCTTAGAACTCCTTAATCCAGCACTGTTGCAAATCCGTCAGCTAACGTTTCCACCTATATATAAACTACCTCTCTGCCAAATTTAATACGACTATTATCAATATATATACCTACTACATATATAATATGTTGTATTCAGAATGCAATGTCCTAACAGTTAGAAAATTGTATATCTTAAGATCCATCCTCCGCAAGCACTCTATGATTTCGCAAGACGACAGTTTAATGGCCATCTACGATTGTCATTTAATAAAAGTAATTTGAATAGGTGATTTCCATACAAAATTACAAATATTACTTTTTTCGATTTTTTTCTGTTAGTCTACTAGTCACCCGGAGTAGATAGGTTCGCAGCCGGAACTACGGGTCCGGCTGTTAGATCAGGGTACCACGGGAACCGGATCCTGAGCTCTCTGATGGCGAAAGCTGTCAGATACCGGTTTTGGAGTTGGACTCGTGGGGGTATTGTGGTTAGCTGCAGAGAACGGGCACGTTCGTCTGCTCCACCATTGTCGGTGGAGCGTCAGTTCTCGCGCGCAGCGAGCAGCGGAATTAACCGGTCTAAGGCGAAGGGCTCCTTGGTTTTCCGCTGCGAGGCTTGGAGCGTCCTTTAGCAGAGGTCCCGCCGGACCGATGCAGCTCGGGTACTTGCCTGCTTAGCAAGTAGAAAGGTGACTAGACACTGATCCGGACACCCGACCGTAGGCCAGGGTAGACCTACACTTGATTGTAGATCGGGATGTGAGCGTGCTGACAGCTCCGGTACCAGCTGGATACTGGCAGTCGGCTTCTCTGACGAACCTAGCGGTGTTACCGCGAGCATATGCAAATATGCGGGAAGTGAGCGTGCCTTACAGCTCCGGTACCTATCTGGACAATAGGGAGTGTGCTGGTTGCGAATGGGGGGTCGCTGCGAGTGTGGTTTCACGAGTGGCGACCTTCTGTGACCGATAGGCATACGGGTAACTAGCCTTAATTAGTACCGGCGCCATGGCGTTGGAGGTAGGACCTGCCGTATAAAGGTCCCTGCGTCTCGGGACCTTGGTTTGGGGAACGAGAAGCAGGTATACTGACCCTACTTTTATAACGAATGCGTTGGTGGGGTGGGGCAGTATAAAAAAAATACGTAGTGAAGAGAGAGGATAGGGAGCTGTTCTTTTGGGTTTTCTCTATATTTTTTTCTTTTTAAACCACCACTGTAGTAGAGCGAACTAAACAAAACATAAATTACTAAAATCCGTCCAGCCATATTTGAATTTTAGTGAGACTAATGAACAGCAATTCGTTTTTATATTTAAGAGAAGAAGGAGAAGAAGATAAGTAACTAAGTACATGTTCCAAAGTCGTTCTAAAAGTTGCTTATCTATGGTGTTCTTTGTAAATCTGATCTTAAAAATAAATATTTACGGAATCAATTCAAAAAAACATTTGAACACTTGTATTTATACAATAAGTAATATATATATTTATATGATTATAATGTGAGTAATATTATTTTTTATATGGGGCATACGAGCTTACCGGTCACCTGATGGTAAATGACTACCGCCACCCATGGGCACCAGCAACTCAAGTAGGGGATAAGTGGTAGAAGGAGAGAGGGGGAAGAGGGAGGGCGAGAGAAGGGTTAGGGCCTCCGGTAACCTTACTCACTCAACGAAAAGCAATGCTTCACTGCTCTTTCTGTGAGGCCGTGGTATCACTCCGGTCGAGCCGGCCCATACGTGCCGAAGCATGGCTCTCCAACGATTAATTCATTTCGTAATTATAAAAACGTTGTTATTACCGTCTGGTATCCTAGCTGCGATATGTAATGCTGTTTCTCTTTGCTTTCCTCCCCTTACATGCACGTCAGCACCGTAACCCAGCAAGGTTTCCACCACGGCTGGCTTGCAAGATTCTACTGCTATATGTAACGCAGTGTAATTATCCTGTAAAAAAAAATATAATTTAAATAGTTTATACTATCCTACTAATATTATAAACGTGAAAGTATGTGAGGATTTATGTGTGTATGGATATTTGTTACTCTTTTACGCCAAAACTACTGAACCGATTGCGATGAAACTTGGTATGTAGATAGCTGGAGACCTAGATTAACATATAAGCTACTTTTTATTCCGTTATTCAAACGGGATCGGGACTTACGCGGGTACTTTTCTTTTGCAAATTCCACATCAACGCGTGGCCAGGTAGCTGTAATAGTTATGGGCGTAACTAGTTCCTTATGTAATCTAATAAATAATTGAATTACAAAATAATTTTATTAAAATGTAATATATCATCATTATTACACAGTATTCAATTACATTGTAATTAGAATTACTTTTGATGTGCAATGAAATAATTCACCACAATATATTTCAAATTTAAAGTGTTTTAATAACGAATTACAATGTAACTGTAATTTGTAATTATTGATCTAATTACTTTTTACCCATCACTGGTATGTTATAAAAATCAAATTTACCAAATAGCTTGTGACCCAGAGAAGAACAAAGGCTCACTGTAATTTCCATGTTGAAAATTAAAATATTTTAGTTACAAGTGGACTATAAGAAATTTAAAATTCTCTATAAAAGTCTATTATAAGTATGTATGTACATAATGATTCTATTTAAAATAACAATCACTTCCAGCTTTGCATAAAGTGCCAAACCAATGCTAACTAATATGTGATGTATTTAATTTCTTATTTTAAGTAAATTGTGAAGTTTTATAAGAAATAAAGGTCTTTAAACCTAAAATGACATACATTAGTGGTGACGTCAACACTCTCGCCTTTTTGTAACAAGGTGCTGATGATGCCCACGTGACCGTACCGGGCCGCTGTGTGGATACTGCGAGCTCCATTCTGAAATTATAACCTCTTCTTCTAACTATCTTCTTCTTCAATAATAAAGGACTTGGACAGTGCCATTTCATACCATGTACCTGCCAACGAAAACCCTGTTTCCATTACTTAAAAGTTTTTTTTTTTTTTCGGATTTGTTTCTTCTTCCTTTCATCTCCTTATAATAATGTATATTTTTATGCTTATGTTGCTTACAAATATACATAAACAATAAATGCATTTCACATTTTTTGTTTTAAAGATGATCCCAGGAACTTAGGTCACAAGAGACACGCAAAGGCTTTTAAATACCATCTATTATTATCTGTTTAACAATTTAGTTAAATGAGTACGGGTATAAATTCTAACCCTTACCTAACATCATTAATGGTATACACCAACAACCTGACCTTTGTACGCAACCCCTTGGACATCCGTCCGGCTAACCAGTAGCTACATATAAGCATAAGAAATAAGGCTAAGGTAATACGAAGCAAAATATATTTCATTTCTAATGCACTGCCGTTTAAATTAAACACGCAATATCATAAAACCGTATCGTAGCAAAGGAGTAAACATATAAAACTATTTTCACGTAAATATTGAGAAATAGAAAGAAATACAGGTTTGAAGGGCTATTGGGGTTAATTCGTTTAAAAGTTTATAACGTTAGGTATCTATATTTTAAGTATTGGATGGTTTTGTTGATTTTTATACAGAGTTACGTTGGCAAAAAATTCTATTTTATTTTTAGTATAAAACGTGTTTTATTCGTATTTTGACAATTTCCTACTGACAATGCAATGATCCAAAATACTATCAAAGGCAATAAGGTTAAATCATAATCAAAGGTTAAATCAACTATTCAACTCTTTATTACAATATCGACTAAAGCTTACAGTTCATGAAAATAAATGCAATTACATGGCCAAAATACAATAACAATATAAGTTAATAACAGAAAATAAACGAAGGATTTTCAATCAAACAGTCCTTAGTCACGTCAGTGCAATTATAGACATGATGCAGTAATAATGATGGAGAATTTTAATTTTTGGTTGCCATAGCAACTGAGTTTCGTAATTAGCTAACATCCTATTTAATTCTAATTTGGCAATTATTTTTGTTCAAAGAGCATTATCATCAGTTGTGGGTTACTTTTTATAAGATATTCCACACCATCCAGTATCGTCATTGTAAGAAGCTGACTTAAAAAAGTCAGCCAAGAGCCAAAGTTAGAATTCACAGATGTTGGTTTCACAAAAAGTACATAAGTCCCTGAACCTGCGTTGTGCTTATGTGTAAACCATTTTTTTGTTTTTTTGGGTTTCTATGTAACATTTTGTAATTATTGTTTCTTCATTTTAATGTTTAGCTGAGATAAGGATCACCGGCGCAAAATACTTTAAGGTGTCCATTCATTTCTCTCTTTCTTTCTATTTAATATTTTATTTAAAAAAATATATTAGTATGTTTAGTTATTGTACTACGCTAACAAGTTCTTCTTTTGAACACTAGTACTCTTACAATATTCGTGCAATATTCGACATAACCAAAAATATAAAATATTCTTACCTTATTTGGCATATGTAAGTAGACTCCTTTTTTGAAAAGCATCATAGCACAATCCGCGTGTCCATTCAATGAGGCGATATGCATTAACGTACTGCCATCCTTGGTCCGCTCGAAGATGGAAGCTTTAAATTTGTCAGCTAATAATTCGATTATCGCAGCATGGCCATTCTCAGCCGCCAGATGCATCGGTGTTCGGTCTGAAAGAAGCACAAGTGAAATATGAACTTTATAGCTATTATATATTATAGCTAATTAAAGTTAACCAGTACCTGCTAATTGGAACAGTGAAATATTGTTGGAATAATAATAATTTAATTTTATTATTTTACTAATAAAAGCCTCCTGTAACTGTGATACTGCGGATAAAACTCTGAATAAGAAATAAATTGAATTTTATTAATGATTTAATATTAATGTACACTGTTGTTTAATTCAGTAACAATTTCAACGCAGTACCTCGGATGCAGCAAATATGTATAATGCATAATCAAAAAAGACAAACAATACAGTACTTTTTTGTTACTTTAAATTACTCCGTGTAATATTGAGAAACAGAAATTACTCCAAATACCAAAATACCATAAATAAATAAAGTCACAAAGCACATACGAACAAAAACAGGTTGAAAAATCATTAATTAATTTTAGAAAGATTTATATTTTTTACGATCTCACCTTCGTTATCGGCAATACCCGCATTAGCTCTGACTCCATAGAAGTATTTAACGAGGGGTTCATCGCCTTCTGCAGCAGTTATATGTAATGCCGTCATTCCAGCCCCATTCACAGCGTCAACTACTGCTCCGTAGTCAACAAGGATTCGAGCCATGTCCACATCACGGCGACGTGCAGCTAGGTGGAGAGCTGTGTCGCCAGCCGGAGTACAGGCCTGAGGTACAGGCGTTACTTGATGTATAATTACAAATGCAAGTGCTTGTTTAAGATCATCAAGGGTCCTATACTAGAGCAAGAAAATAGTGTTAGATTGTAGAAATGAGTGAGTGAGATATATTTAAAACTATTAAAATATTTTAAAATTTGACATAAAACAAAAAGTATGTGCATAAATTCAAAGAGTTAGTATCGACAATAATTATAGCTAATTAAAGTGTTAATCATACATATAGGGCAAAAAGCGTAAATATAAATAAAATCACTAAGAAAGTTTTTTAATTATAAAGAATAATATACAAAAGAGTTAAGCAGTTATTGGGATCGCGAAAGGTTTAACACTTTGCGACCCCAACGAGTATACTCGTAATTACATAACATTGTATGAATACAAAGCTCACATGTCACCCGTATTGAAACCGACATGTGTTTGTTCCACATACCTTCAGTTGTTCTGCTGTCTGCGCACTGAGTAGTTCACGCACCATGCTCTGGTTCCCGGCCTCCACTGCCAGCAGCAACGGGATTTTCCCCCTCTGGAACACCATGTCGCGAATTAGCTTTTTCCATTCCTTCTGCTTGGCACGCTCTTTGTTAAGCTCTATATAGCTGAGCTCGAGGCGCTGCAGATCCTTCGATTGGATGTTGGCGGGCGGGCTACGCTGGCCTGAGCGACAACGTAAGTTGGCACTCTTCGGCGCGCCCCGCCCTTCGTACATAGTCCCACTTACTCACGGAACCCGCACTGCACTGTAAGCCGCTAGCTCGACCACGAGCAACTCACGCCATGCATTGCGGTGTGCAACTGCACGAATAGCTTCCAAACTGTGACACCACAGACAACAATAACCGATTTAGGTGCATCGCAATCTTCATAGGCGGCTAGACAATAAGGTATAATCGATCGTCTATCGTGCTTCTCACTGAACACCGATGCATTCAAACGATTGCCGTTGTATTAAGTGTGTTCCGTCACGCTCAGATTCATAAATACGTACTTGATCCTCCATGAGAACTAGGAGTACTGCCCGAATGTAAAGTCGGAGGCCATAACAAAGCTACCTTCCTCTAGTAGTGACGAAGGAACGACTGAGACGTATTGTATTAAAATTAGTAATTTTGAATTTCAGCAGTGACGTTGTAACTAATATTCAGCAAGTTAATTTGCATTGTAAATTCGCGCTGTTACGTTGACTCGGGTGGCTAAAGCTCGACGGATAATTAGCTAGTTTCTATTCGTATGGGGTGGCTCGTTCCTACTATCGGAATGTCCTTAAAACGTTAGCCTTGGGGAGGCGTTTGCGTTTTTGTGGAATTTAGACATAATCAGTACTTGTCAGATTATTTATGTCAGATAATGCGTGTCGCGTAAAATAGCAGCCCTCAGTTGTTGGGGTTTATGAGTTTTGTAGGCTAAAAGTTGTTAAAACGTCGCTAGGTCGACTGTAAACGTAGAGTTTTGTTTACAGGCTATGTTTGTTGGGTGTTTTTGGGGGTAGTTCCTCAATCGCAGGCGGATGGCAGTACCAGGCGTTGTGCGCTGCACGCGATCGCTGCGACGACGTGGATGCAACGCCCGCGCCCATACACTACACCCGTATTTACAATTCATAACTCTAATAACTGCTACATAAAACCTAAAATTTATTGTTTTCAATTCGCATCGTTTAGTTTTACTATTTCATATTTGAATTAATCGTATTAAAGAGATATTGATAGATAAAAAGCATCGGTTGCCGTAATCGCAGACGGTAAATGACCTTAGTTGGAGTTAGATGAATAAACTTTTAAATCGGCTGCAATAAAAGTTTTGAATAATTTAGCATAATTACTGACTATTTTATTAGAAGACAAATTTGTCTATGTAAACTGTATAACTGCTCACCCCGTCAGCCCGTAGTCTGATGTCCTTGCCTGCAGCCGCCAGCAATGCTCTAAGTATACTAGTAGCCGTACCAGTCTGTCTACTCGCTACCAAATGAACTGCAGTTTGTTGCCGACTCTGTAATAAATAAAACCGCAATTGATTTATTACTTTAACTCAACTTCTGTGAAATATTTTGAAAGGTTGAGTAAACTAGTTCTTTATTATGAGAAGTAAACGTTTATAGTTATAAAATAGTAGATTTAAAATATTGATTTTAAGTATATGATGGATGTCAATCAAAAATCTCTAGGTGTCCGTTATTGAATTAGAGATTCTGTAGTTAAAACAAAACAGGGTAGCAGAGAGTCGAAGTATATTTTTAATATGACTGATGTGTGTTTTATTCTTCTTATAACACCAAATTCAAATAAATTTTATGTTATAGTTATGATATTCTGTGCTACATAATATAAACGATGAGTGTGGCTAAGTAATGCAAGTTACGGTACGTTTTTGGTATGATCAGTTCTATGCCGAAAATCTTGATCTGAGAAATGAGCCCAACCAACGGTCAACCGGAGAAAGAAGTTGACAACTATGAGTTGAAACCCATAATAGAACAAGCTTCATATCTAATCAAATAGTTGCAATAGGTAACAGTAACATTTAATGCAAAGTAGAAAACAAAATAGATTCACTTAAGTAAGAAAATCGCTTCGTAACTAGGTTTATCTTATTGAATAGGCACACAAATAAGGGGATTCTGATCAATTTTATTTTCACAGAAAAGGAATTTCAAAACCGAAAATGCGTGCAAAACGCCTTTTAAAGTTTTTGTCTAACTTTAAATTATTTTAAAATAGCATAACTAATGACCAATAATTATATCTTTGTATATTTAATAATAAAGATATGTTAAATAATAAACTTTAACAATTGAATCATCATTAGTTGTAATCTAAAATGGGTGGCTTGCCTAACATGAGTAAGGCTTTTTAAACTAGTGGAGGAAGGTATAGTGGTAACACTGGTAACACATCGGTGACACTAGCTAGCAACTTTAGGCAAGCAACTAGCTTTTGGTGCTTTTCTTGCATTCTATCTTTTATATGTTTTAGTCTGTGTTCATCTAGTCCCTTTAAGGAAACGGTAAATAATTTGCACTTCATATATTTATGTATATACGGGTATTAACGCGATCACGAAATAGGTATTACATACCTCTCAATTGCCTGACATTTCGACCAAGTTGCACTGGTCGAAACGTGTAGTAGTTATTTCGTGATCGCTATAATACCCGTAATACATAATTGTATCAGGGAACTCAAAAGTTAGTAATTTGCACTTTCGTTATAATTGGCATCATCGTATATGTAATGAGCTGGAGAATAATAACAACAATACAGAAAAACTACACAGTATTCAGTGAAAATGATCAATAAATTTCTTGATTAAATAAACTTACACCTCCGGTGGCAAATGGGTCGACTCCTCGCTTAGATAGTAGTAATTTGACGATGTCTTCTCTCGAGTACATTGCGGATATGTGAAGAACATTGTAGTTATCCTATGAAGAAAAACAGAAAAGGTTAGTATGTATGGTAGTAGTTTAAATTCATTTAAAGTATCTTGTTACATTCCACACTTTTTAAAACTTTTGTCATAGAGGTCCAGTTCAATAGTGCTATACCCATATGTTTTACTTTAGTTTTACAATGAAGATTTGAAGGGTATATTGTATGAAATATATGTATATTGTATGTGTTATACAGGTTGTTACAGATGATACAGGTGTGAGATATTAAAAAAAAGGATTGGATATTTTTTTCGGAATATGCTTTTGCTGGGTGGGTGCACATTTTTAAACAAAGTATAAGGTCGGGCATAAAGTTTCTTTGTATTTTATATAAATTCAATAATTTTTTTTTCAAAGTTGATGTGCCTATTTGTTCGAAAACTTTTTGTCATCTTGTAGATAGTGACATAATCCCGTTGCTGTAGAAATCTTGGGATTTTTTATCAAAGTACTGCAACAAGTAGTTTTGACAGTCCTCTCTTGATGTTAACCTAACTCTACCAAAGAATTTTGAAGATAAAAGAAACAGGTAAAAGTCAGAGGGTGCAAGGTCTAGACTATATGGTGGATGCATTAACACTTCCCAACCAAGCTCTTGAAATGTTTAATGGGTCGCCAAAGATGTATGTGGTCTGGAGTTATCATGATGAAAACCAATCCTTTTCTGTTGATAAATTCCGGCTGTTTTTTCTTAATCTTGAGTCTCATTAGTTGTTGCAGTAGAGATCCGAATCGATGGTTTTAAAAGGCGTTAAAAGCTCATAATGGACGATGCTCTTCTAATCCCACCTTACACACAGCATCACCTTATTGCGTGTTAATCTGGGTTCCGCTTCAGTCTGTGGAGCTTGACTATTCTTTGACCATGATCTTTTACGCACGTTCTTCTCGTCGGTTATCCACTTTTCATCACCAGTGATCAATATTTTCAAAAATGGTTCGGTTTCATTACGTTTCAATAGAGAATCGCAAATGAGTACATTATTCATTAGCTTTCGTTCAGTGAGCTCGTGTAAAACTCAAATATCGAGCTTTTTTGTAAAGCCAGACTTTTTCAAATGGGTCAAAACTGTTTCATGGTCAATCCTCAGTTCCTCGGCTATGTCGTAACTACTAATATGCCGATCTTGCTCCACCTTTTTAAAAGTGCATCGACTTTACCGTATAAGGGCTATTAGAGCGAGCTGCATTTCTGACATCGAAATTCCCGGACTGAAAACTGTTACTGACACTGCATGAGGTTCATAAACATCAGTCATATTTTTCCCTTTTTTAACCGAAGAAAAACACGAGGTTCTCAATTCGATCGTATATATATATATTTTCGATAATAAAACCAGCCAGATTTAAACAGTACAACCAAAGAGATTTTTCTTCAATTTTATACATACAAAATACTGAAGACTTTTTCCCCGACCTATGGATACATGTGTTACATATTATGTACTTACACTGAGATATTTCTTTTGACTTCACAGTGACAATTATTTTACAACGCAAAAATAAGCATCTTAAAATATTATAGAGTAAAATATACGACGTCAATTTTTATCTATCAACTCTCACACTTAAAAAAACAAAATGCTTGATATTATATCTTAAGCTGGCAAAGATTTACATCCGCGTATGGTTATTACTCCCATTCTATGGGAGATTCCTCCTCTTTATTTAGGAAGATCGTAGGTGGTCGTACAATGTCATGGTACATGACATTATGTATAGTACACTTACCAATGTACAGTACTGGTACACTTACCAGTCTAACAGAATTTCGAAAACAAACATTAATTCTCACATGGGACTGATACCTTGAAATTAGTGCCTTCAAACAAAAATTAAACTCGTGACCTAACCAAGTTTTTACTTATTTTTTTATGTATGAAACATACTCGTATGTATGTTTATTAGAAGTCATGTTACCATAGTACAGGCTCGGCCTAGTTTGGGATCAGACTGCCGTGTGTAAGATGAGTTATTATTATTGTTGTTGTTGGTATTTATTTACTTAAATATACACATAAATTATATTTTTAAATACATTTATATTACATAAAAATAAATTTTAAAAATAAATATAATTATTACATTTAATTACTTTCAGACAATGCTATTAGTAAAAGATTTAAGTGAAAACCCCGATGTTTGAATTTGGTGCACGCTGATGATACTTAGATACCGCCTGCTAATATATTAGGTATTTATATATGAAATTTGCGTTTTATATGGAAAAAGTAAAACGATGTGTTTTGGAACGAAAGTGATATAATTATTGAATTAATCAGAAAGCTGTAGTGGACAACACCAGCAGTGGTCCACCAAACACTCTCCAGTAACTTTTTTGAGTTAACTTTCTCATGGGGCTTGATTTAGCCGGTTCTTCGGGGTTTCAAGCATTCTGGTGAGCGTTTTCGATTATCGTAAAGAGTCCATTTTATATCATAAGTAACAATAGGATCCAAAATCCCCTTGTTTTGTGACGGTTGAGTAATGTAACGCAAAACTCACCGCGTCTTTGGTGATGTGCTTCACTCAATTCATGCGGTACATATTTTTCTAGCTTTTCCAATTTGATTTAAGAGAATTAAAATTGTTTAAACACCTACACCGAAGCCTGTAGCTAATTCTAATGTGGTTTGCGATGGATCCGCCTCTATGATCCCTTTTAATTATTCATTGTTAACTAGGGTCTCCAGTCGCCAGAATTATTTGGAATATATATCTATTGAGCATTCAACATCCAATGGCTAAAATGATGAAGATCTTGTTTAAGTTGATTGATAAATAGATATGACAGTTGTAACGTATCCTCAGTAAGAGAGAACATATGTCCAAGATTTGGCGACGATCATTATGTTACAACTTCTACGCTCAATCAATCAATGCCTGTCAGGTTTTAAGTTGCGTATTTTCAACTTAAGAATATACGGTATTCAGTCTCTATCTAATCTTGGTGCGGTCAGTGATTAGCAGGGTGAGAGGTTCCACCATTATGTAAAGAAGCTTGAAGAACGACTTCAAGGCCGTTGGGACACAATTATGCTAGGTTGACGTTTAAAACGAGAAGATCATTCAAAGCACAAAAGAAAAAGTTATTTTTTTTCGGTACTCATTTTTTTTTTCATTTGTCACGCAGTGTTATTTAAACATTACTTAGTCCACAACGACTACTCGTTTCATGATTCTGTATCGTAAAAATATAATATATTCTCTACTCTACGTAGTACCTACAGATAATCGTATATTAGCAATATGTTTAAAAGATCGCGTGCTTAGAGCCAAGATATTAGTGCACTTAATCTGTTTGTTTGCATACAAATACATACCTATATACATATGAACATGTAATGAATCCGCCTATAACATTGTTCAATTTTAACTTAAACTGCAAGTTCTCCTGAAGCCTAATGATAATTACAAACAACCACAGAGTTCAGTTACGATTATTTTTGCTCGGTCTGGGAATATCAATATAAATAAATAAAATTGGAGCACGATACCTATGTCTAAAAATCATTTTTAAAATTTTTGTCTCTTTTTTTTATATTATAGGGGGCAAACGAGCAGACGTCACCTGATGGTAAGTGACTACCGTCGCCCATGGACACTTGCAACTCAAGAGTCACAGTTACACAATTAGTGTACTAAGATGTTTTTTAATGATCTTCAATAAATAACTGCCCTATGCATCTCTCATTACAGTTTTCCCAAGTTTTATCAAGTAAGTGTTACTTGTATAGAGAGTCCTCTTCAAGACATAAAAAGAAATGATACATTTTGCGCAACCTGCGGGCGTTTTTTGTGAATGATATAATAATACGGTTTCCCAAAAGTAGAAAAAAGGTTATCGCCATTGTAATTGAAAACGGTTTTAGAAAACGCTTTTTTACTAAACTTTCTACGCTTTCTACTAAAAGTTTAAAATTTAAATAAAAAACTTTTTTATTTTATGACAGCTCAAGTATTAAGCATTAATAAACAAAAAACAGAAATAATGATGTTTGTCGAAACTACAGCCAAATTTGCAATTAAAGATGTAAATTAAGTACATAAAAAAAGGCCTTTTTTTCTGAAACCCTTCTAAAACAAAACGCGTTAAATTTGTAGTATGTTCAAGTTGACTACCTGGTATGTCAAACCCTTTACGGTGGACCACTATTTACTTATATGTATAATTATATACTATTTGCTGACCATTAAAAGATGAAAATCACACAGGATACAGATTGATTTCTCTGTTTGTCAGTAACACCAAGTAAATGGAAGAAGCATAAACTTAGTAAACTAGCGTATACTATAAACTTACTACTTATTATACTAAATTTATAGGAAGAATACTATTTAGTTTTTTTATGTCTAATATAATTGGTTCTGTGTCTGGGTGATACCTACTATAAAATCATATATATCTATTTATAAATATATAAGTACTAGCAGTTCCGCGGGGTTTCGCTCGCATATAAATATATCTATATTTTGCGCAGAACCCTAATTCTTTTTCCAAAATAAAAGTAGCCTAAGTTACTCCTTATAACACTAGCTTTCTGCTAGCGAAAGTCCCGTGGAAATTGGTGGGCCCGTTCCGGAGATTCCCCAAACCAAACAGACAGACTATAAAATAGACAGAAAAAAAAAAAAAACTGATTTTTAGGCATCATCAGTATCATGCAAATAACTGTATGAGCTTAAAATTAAACTATTATTTTGATATTACAAACAGACACTTCAATTTTATTTCTTTGTATTGATATTTATCAGCAGTCTGGTTACCATAGTACAAGCTCTGTCTAGTATGGGATCAGACGGCCGTGTGTGAGATGTGTCAAGTTATTATTATTAATATTTTGACTACTACGATTTAAATGCATAAATGGATTTTTGCGAGTCAGTATCTAAGGGTCATGATGTTCCGGGCTTGATTGATGCTGTAATGTGAATCAAATTTAATTGCCAGTTTTGAAAGTGAGTTCGTTTAATAAAAAATTGTTAATAAACTATTGGTCAGTTGATAAATATTGATGGATAAAGGGACTATAAAGGAGTAGGAATGTATCATAAGTTGAAAACAATTACTTGAGTGCAGAGATAGGTACGAACAACATGGCAGTTACTGTTAGTTAGTGATTTTCATAGTTTCTAGCAGTGGTTGTGAGACGGTTTCTAACAAGTTAACATCAGAAGTTGAGGTTAAATGTTTCTAACAGCATAATAAATCCACACAAAAGGAAACAAAACCGGTCTCTTATTAAATAACGCATATGATTTTAGTGATTCTAGCCTAATATTAAAGTACAAAATTTTCTCTCATCTTGTAATATTTTCATAAAATCGATTATTTTTCTAAGGGCGATAAGAATGTCCACCATCATGAACGTGGGTGTATAGCAAAGAAACAAAACTAGTTCGAAGAACTTAATGGTAAACTTCAGCAATTGCGTCCGATCGTGTGTAATCACGTAGGTGCTTGTATAATTCGTTGGTTGCGTGTTGTTGCTCGCTATTGGTCACCTCGTGCCAATTTTGTTGCTTCTAATGTCACGGTCTTGACTCATGAAATTGATGAATCAAACTGCTTTAATATACAAAAGCTTTGCATCACTATTTTGTATCTAAATTAGGGTTTATTCAACTGAATGAGTAATTCTTTTGTTGAATTTTGGTTAATAGCATCCATTACTTAGAACTATTGTGGTTTTTTAAACTTACCAAAATTTATAAGTGAAAAAAGGGGCTCAAAATTAGAAGATTTAAAAAACTCCTATCTTAAGCAAATTCCTAATACACTTGGAAGTCTTGGACCCTATAACAGGAATACTAGTTGAATGCATGAAAAAGAGCACACTGTTTCGATACGTTATCATATTTTAATTAAGTTGTCCATATTTATTACATTTAAAATCAAATGACAACTTAAACTATGATGCATAGATGTAAACTTGTAGAATTTTGGGAATTGTGAATGCAATTTAAACTGTCGGTTGTTTTGGTATCAAACATTGTAATCATCTAAGTCATTCTGTGTGTTCATAATCACGATTGTTCTACTTGAACCTTTTTACTGGATTAGCAATGCTGTAATTGCCTTTGACATGAGATTTATAGCGTGAAAGCACGGAAAGAAAAGTTTGTTTTAGCGCAACGAATTTTGTAAAATATACTCATTTCTAAAATAATTTATTGGGACACTTATATCTTTTCTACATTGAATATGTATTGATATGCATTTGATACTACTATACTACCGATGTAGTATATAGCATAGGTTAATTTAGCATGAATGAAGAATATACGTGGATATCTAAATTATGTGACCTTACGTTTGCGCGGTATACAGTAATTTATAAAGTTCATGATATAGTTATAACGTCAAAGCGTTGTTTTATTTCGTTTTAATATCATTTGATAATTCTACTAAATCCTATAGGTATTCATTTAGTCAATTAAATATATCAAAGCATTGCGCCAGATATCAATCAGTGGAGTTATTTCACTAATGCCTGCTTATCTAAAGGAGATGGTATATAACGCAAATATGTTTAAGTCTCAATTAAAAGCATTCTTGTTGGACAAATGTCTTTATTGTATAGCTTATCTGGGACGTGAATGACAATAAAATTTAATTAATAAAAGCTGAATCTGAATTTAATAATTTCAAATCCAATTATTCGCTTGACATTTTATTTATTTTATTACAATAATTGTGTAATTAATTGTATTAGACCAAGTATGTGCATGCGTTCATTTATATGTATAATTAATCTCTTGCCTTGAATGTTCGATTTATGTTTGTATTCCTAATATTACTATGTTTCAAACACAATGTAAATTGTATATGAAATAAATAAATGAAATCAAATCAGTGGTTAATGTGTGATTGAGGTACCAACATTCAAACGTCTTTACACACGTTCACTTTACAAATATTAGTGCGACATTTATTTCGATTTTAACCTATAATAGCAAATAAGGGCGTTGTGTTTGTCGTTAAATAAATCAAGCCCATGAGACGTTAAAAGTAGAACTTATTAAGGAAGTCGAACACAAGAGTTTTTTTTAACTAAGAACAGTAAATTAGAAAAGTTTTAAGTGTAGTTCTAAAGTTAAAGCAGTTAAATTATCAACCTTCCCGGTTCTTGGATACACATTAAAGAGCTGCACCCCTTGACTGGAACAATTTAGAGGAAGTTATCACGATAATGGTAACAGACAATACTCACAAAGTCTTAGCAAAGGAAGCGATATCATCAATTACTGTCCTCATTCAAGTTTGCTCCAGGTTTAAAAATCCTTTATAAATAACTATATGAAGAAGTATTTAAATAAATAACGAACAAACTCCATTGACAAACAGACAAATTGCTAAAGTTATGTAAAATTGATTTAATTTTTTTGTATGTCTACGATTTCAAATGCAATGCTTTATTATCAATCACTGTGCACAAGCTTTTATTTTATATTTTATAAGCATCAAAAGCCAAAAATGTACCACAAATTTTAGTTTTATTTTGGCTTAAGATAATTGAATCTATTGGTGTTGTCCGTATTTCTATGAGACGAAAATGTTGTTCGTCTCGTTAGTTAAAAATTCATGAATTTCTAAATCTTATTTATCTAATCTTATTTTATATCAAAAGTATCAACGTATAGTAAATTGAATAATTGAAAGCATCATTTATGAAATTTTACTTATACTTATTGAAGTCACTAGAGATGTAGTGATGATAAAATCTAACTAATTAGTAACGATTAAATAATCTAAACGATAGAATTTATATAGAAGAACGAATTTTAAGTACAAGATAAAACAGATGTATTAGTTTTCAGTTATTTATTCAACATCAATCAAGTAAGTAGGAATGGCAATTTACGTCGTAGAAAATAGTTGTAAATATGTTTCCAGACAGCTTCGGAAATAAAAATATCTACATCAGTTACCAGTGTTTCTTTTGATTATTTCTAATTTATGATCGAACCTAGTAATGTTCAGGGAAACCATCGCCATGTTATTAACGAGTCATTCGAGAAACGGTGTTCCTCCTAATATCTAAAACGTTGCCACTTGATCCCAAACGTTAGGATGAGGCAATAGGGTTCCACCATTATCTCGTTCCTGTTCAAAGTAAAATAAAAGCTGCTCCGGCTCAAAGCTAAATAGTAACTCTTCGTTATTTTTACTACAACTCACGAAAAACATGCAAATCACATAACAGGGATCGCATATAATGCACGATCAGATGTCATTTTAGTAATTTAACGGGTTTGTTGCCGATTTTTGCTTAGTCAGTGTTGTTGCTAATATTAACCCTCGACACAAAAAGAGGGGACAAATATGAGTATAAGTTTGACGTGTCTGTGTGTCTTTTTTGTTTGAAAGGTGACTTGATCGAGAGTTTTCTTAGATATCATTCAAGAAAATCTGTTTAGACGTTCGAAGATCATTAGCTCTTTACTAATCGCCTACAACTCGAGAGTCACAAGTACGTTGCCGGCCTTTGAGATAGGAGTACGCTCTTTTCTCGAAGGTTTGAAGGTCGTAACGGTCTGGAAATACCGCAGGCGACATTTTGTTCCAGAGATTAGTTGTGCGAGGCAAAAAATATCTGGAGAACCGCACAGTGGTTGATTGCCAATTATCCAGGTGATCGGGATGAAAGTTTTTAGTCGTGTTGAACGATGGCGAAACGTTGCGACCGGTATAAGACCGAACAATTCCTCGGAGCACTCCCCATGATACATGCAATAGAGAATGCAGAGTGAAGCTACATCTCTACGCAACGCCAAGGGGTCAAGCTGATCTGAAATATCCTGGCAATCGATGATTCGAGTCACTCTCCGTTGAATGCGGTCAAGAGGTAGAAGCTGGTACTGGGGTGCTCCTGCATAGATATGAGAACAGTATTCCATATGCGGCTGAACCTGCGCCTTATAAAGTTGGGTGGGCCGGGGTGAAATACTGTCTCGATCTGTTCAGTACACCAAGCTTCTTCGAGGCTAATGTGGCTTTGCCCTCCAAGTGACCGCTAAACTGTTTTATTTTCATATGAATATTGAGTTTTAAAGTAAATGTTTAAATTGCAAGTTTTGAGGTGAATTAAAATTCAAAAGTATACATTGAAATTAAAGTAAAAAAAATATTTATCTATCAAAATAAAATACATGCAATGAATGAAATCAAGTGACACCAAATTGCTTTTAAATTTAATTGCTATTAAAAAAATGGTATGGCTCTACAGCTACGAACGATGACAAGTTTTCTTTAGAAATGCGAGAAGTTGATATCTCATACTTCTTGCGTTTATAACAAAAAATATCTCCTTTATCTGATTTAGTAATGTATGAGCAAAAAACTCTTCCCAAAATATCACATCGCAAACTATTTTTCGCAAATTTTCATTCGGCTAAAAAAACATCTTTCGATTAAGTAATTAGCAAATTCTTTTTTGTGCCAAGTAATTGATTAACAAATAATTACTTGATCATGTTTCATTTTATGAAAACATACTCTTCCCAAAATATTGCATGACTATATATTACTTTAAATTTTCTAAATGTACTTAGCCAGATTTTGGGCTGAATTTATAACATAGCATTGCGTATATACATTCACCATTAGAAACCACTGCATAATGCATTTTCTTTTGAAGCGAGTAAGCATTTTCTTATAAGCCTTACGTTGACCTATTACAGGTTATGGGCATAAATTGCCGGCTGTGGGGGTTATCAGGCAATCTGTGGCGGTAGGCATGTTACCCTCGCTATAACTTGAAAATATAAGTCGTGAATACTACTTCAAGAGTTGTTAATATGTTTCGTAGTTCCTGGTTGTTCGTTTTTAAGGCAGGTTTTTAATACATTTAAAAAAATTGAACTTTCAAAAATACACGGAGGAGGTGATCTAGTGAACCATATATTATTATATCGTAGTATTTATATTTTTTGTATAAAATAAGTACTTAACTTTGTCCGATTTCGATCATTCTTTTTTATTGGATAGACGTAAATATTAGATAATGGCCCCAATTCTGTTACTTCACTCGCTAAATTAAAATTCACAAAAATCTCATAAGAAGTATCATCATATAAGAAGTAAACCTTGTACACTTAGAAACAAGATCTTATTTCAAATTGAAACAAGTAGGTAACATATGTCGCTATCGAAATAAGCAATTTATTTGTCGACTAAAGTCTGATACGCTTAAATAAAATTTAATACCACGTAGCAAGAGCCGCTATCCGTTGAATGCCATCTCTTTTGCTCTGTGTTTTTAGTAAGCGTCTTCGTAGGTGTAGATTAAAAACAAGTCATCCTTGTTCGTTTTGAACAAGTTTTTATACGGCAATTATACAGCGTTTGAGGAAATGAAGACTCTCGCTGCGTGGAAATAAAGTTAAGTATACGTTGACAGGTTTTAGTAAAATTTTGCGGCGCTGAGAAATAGATGCTAGTAACAAATAGACCTTATTACTAAGAACACTAGGTTGGTTTCATATGAAGAAATTAAGTCAGGTTTTAGTTTAGTCGACTGTACAATAGAATCGGCACCAATGTAAAGAATAGAATAAATATTTCAACCGTAAGGGTACAAAAATAGGGGACCATTTCACCTGTGAACCGGTTTGTGTTGTTGTTTTGCGTGTTGTGATCCAAATTTAGCACACATATGTAGTTCTAATGACAGTATAGCATGACGGAGACCTGTTGTTGATTTAATGATGGATGCGGAAGGTAGTCCAGGGAACTCCTTAACGGTTTACAGCAGCTATCTCATGGTTAATCTTATTCATTCATCTTAATGAGAATTTTTAACCCAGTAAAATATTGGTGAAGATGTGTTGTTTAAATATTTATAACAAACAACAATGACAAAAATTTCAAAAGATTAGGTTGCCAGATGAGCCTGATGAGTTCATTTTCTTTCGTCGCATTTCGGTTACTTTTCCGAAGACTTAACACAGCTCTAACGCTTGTTACTATTGCTACTTATCTCTAGGCTATCGACTACTCACAAAATTAAGTTACCTGAAATCAGTAGTTCCCGAACCAGTAGGTGTTTTCATTAGAGCAGGAGTTTCGTTGGGCTTACAAGTTTATTTTCGCTTTTAAGTTCCTTTCTTCTTTCGTTTGTTTAGTTTTTTGTTAAAAAGTTTTTATTTTTTTAGCAAGCTTAATGCTTACTTACTTTACACAATGAATGCCTGTGCATACAATAGCGCTCTATTAACTGGTTCAGCTAGTGTGGTGTCTGTCTGTCGGTGATTGCAACAGTTTACTAACCATACTTAATAAAATCGCGTTGATTTCGAAGATTTTGTGTTTAACAATTTGTTTGTTTTTCCTAAATATCAACAAAGTCTGAAAAGGTGCCCGATATTAGTAAAGTATGATTGTTTAATACCTTTGCTTAGCCCTTTTTTAGGATATTCAGGAATAGGAATATAAAAAATCGTTAAAATTTATGTTTTTAACAGGTCAAGGTGATCAATATGCTTAAAGTAACCGTAAGTGTAATATAAGTGAAAATTAGAAAAAGTTATAGCTGTATGTGGACATTTGGCTGTATGTCGGGAGCTCGACACGCCTTGAAGGAAATTACTCTTTCGTTCCAGTTTGTTTTGTTTTAGACGTACCTTTAACATGCAGTTAATTATAATTGCACAAACACTTCACTCAACATTCTATATTGACCTGAATTATGAGTTTTGAGGGAGATATATGAAAAAAATATGTAAAACACATATGAATTATGTAAAGCGCTTTGTTTTTTTGAAGGCATGTACCCAAGACTTTGTTTGCAGTTTGGTGATAAATCTAAAATTACCCTATTACCTACCTGTACAAAGGTTTTGTACAAAGGTTTTGTACAGGTAGGTAATAGGGTAATTTTAGAACTGCCTTTAGTGTTGTAGGTTCGATCCCCATATGGTATCTAAAATTGCCTTTTTCGTGCGGTTTTTTGGGTATTTGGACCCAAACTAAGCATAAGTTGTGATATGGGTTCTAGGGCTTCATTATATTAACACAAAAAACCTATGGAAATATTTGTTTCAGCTTTTTAAAATTTGAATGAAAATTCATGCAACTACTTGTACTGAACACTGATTGCTCGATAACCGCCACATTACAGCCATCTAGCGAGGACAAGGCGAACTATTTCAAACCAGAGGTTCCACCATCGCACTATCTGCAACACGATGTAGACTATACATGCCGAGAGAGATTATTAAATAATTTCCTAAGTTATAATTTGATTCAATAAAGAAAAACAGTAAGGTGTTTTTTTTTAAGTATTGGGTTTAGTCAAAATAATAAGGATAATTATAATTTGAAACCAGTGGTGTAGCTAGGTAACCAAATGCCCTGGGGCAAAAAATAAACTAGAGCCCCAACTAAACAATTAATATAAAAAGTGGTTTAGTCACAACTCTAGTAAAAACCTGATAACTTCTGGTTCTAAACAATCTGGTTTATTTATATTCCGAATGTGGGAGAAATTTTCACTAGTTCAATTTATAGTTTGTAAGTCAGAGTCCGAGGGGCCCCCTGACCTTGGGGGCCCCGGGGCACTGCCCCGTCTAGCCCTCCGGTAGCTACGCCACTGTTTGGAACTGGTGCATTTGCCAATATGGCAGTAGTGATTGAATGTGATAACTCACATTATTCCTGGCGCCGACATCGGAACCGAGCTCTATCAGTCTTTCCACGAACGATGTGCGGTTGTCCTTCACTGCGTACATCAGCGTTGTCATGCCTGTTGCCTGTAAGAAAACATATAAATATAAATGATGAACCAAACAACATGTCAAATAAGACAGAAGAGTACACTTCTGTCAGTCCAGAAAACAAGCTTTGTTAAACAATTTTTTTTTTATGTATGGCTGTTTGAATTACTAATCATTTGTCTCAAATAGTAAAAGTAAAAAGCATTTATAACAAAATTGTGCTCGAAATTACGATACATAACTATTATTTTCCAAGATATGATTACTTTTTGCTTTTATACTGAACGCCTGAAATTTTACGCGTAGTTTTTTACCCAATCTAAACCGAAAATAAAATTAATAAAAATCATTGTTAGTATTTTCACATGTTATTTTTGCATGTCGCTGCAAAGGATAAGGTGAAACTAAAATTATAAAACTGGGTATACTAAACATATACATATATTTTGCAAAATAAAGTTTTATTTACATCTTATATGTATCTGTGACATGTTATTTTTATCATATTTTATCATTATGCACCAGACACTGCCCCATAACTCCCTTTGACGTATTCTCTCCATCCCATGGTTGCCTGGAAGAGATTGCCTTGTGCGATAAGGCCGCCAATTGTACAAACCTGTCTATAGTTGTAAGTTTTTTGTTTTTTTTTTTTTTCAATACCTGGTGTACAATAAAGAGTATTATTATTATTATTATTATTTTATTTACTAATCACTCGACAATGTAAGTTTCCTAAACATTAAACTACAATAACGATTGTGAAAAGTCTTCAAGTAATAATTGTCTGGGGCGCTCTCTAGACCTTTCGTGCTGATAAATAGCAAGCCTGAAGGTGCGGTGCAATTTATAAGATTGCATTGAAAACGATATACGGCTCGCTAAATCGAAATTAATTATCATATTCCGGGTTTTTCAATTTTTGTAATGGAATACTTCTATTATCAAATGGATCGTGTTAGCATATTCTAAAGAAAGTTACTTGTTAAAATTAGAACACACAACAGAAGAAACAATATACATATAAGTAACTAGCTGACCGGCGCAATTTCGTCTGCGTTTGTAAATTTTCCCCGTTTTTGAAACATTTTTCATTGATGCTCCGTTCCCATTGGTCGTAGCGGTCCCGGTAAATGTTTTGTGAATCAATGTTTCTACTAATGGTTATTGTTACTGTCATGACTTCCACGTACTCCAACATCATCTAGTGAAGACGAGCTGAACTATGGAGTAACTACTAATCCTGCATCGCGCTACGGAAGTTCTCACGCGGATTAGTATTTTTATTTCTATTTTTTTTTAAAAAGACAACTCCCCGCATTAGGAATTACTCCTGTGTCGCGGGGGACTTTACAAACATACAAACAACGGACACAAAGAACACCCAGACTCAGGTGGGAATCGAACCCACGACCTCTGGCATAGCAGTCAGGGTCTCTAACCACTAGGCCAACAGGCCAGTCAATATATATATATATATATATATAGCTTATAGAATTCCTCGATAAATGCGTTATCTAAATCTACAATGTTTTTTTAAAATCTGATCAGTAGTTTCGGAGCCTATTCAATGCAAACAAACAAATTAACAAAATACACAATATGCAAATTCTGTCAAGAGGCTGAAGAAACTGCAATAATATTCTATGCTTTTGTGGCCCACTAATGCGGCACTGAAGTATTGAAATACTTCATGCAACCGCTGGAAATAGAAAAAATCACTGTTGATAGGATCTGAAGGTTTCTCGAAGCCATAAGTCTGAGCAGTGAACTTTAAAGCAAGAGTGCGCTACAAAAGAGAAGAAATGGTCGAGGTAGCACTAGGTACTTAAAATAATAATAACACCCTGCGACAAGAACCCGACAATAACACCGTAGACCAAATCGTTTACAATTACCAACTAACTTGGTTGTACTTGTAATTAAATGAAAGTAAAACATTAATAAAATAATGTATAGTTGTCTTCCTCCTTAGGAAATAGGAAAGCATGTAACCAAACTGAAATACCAAAAAAAGGAAAATAAATAAATGAACTCACCACGACTTGAAATATATACCAGGCATTCACAAAGGCAAGATTGACTGATTATATTATCGATAATATCAATACATACATACGTTATGCTACACACCCATGCCATGAGACAAAATGCTTGCATAGGAGGCAGTTATTTTTACAAAAGATAATTTGTGAGCCTGGGCGTGCTTTGTGTCCCTGTGTCCTCGTAAACTCTCAAAGACACAGGTATGGGTTTTCACTATTACATTAGAGAATACTTCCTAGTGCGGAATTTGTCTTAAAATGTCGTCTTAAACATTTTTACACATTTCATTTACAAAATATATATCCTACTGATATTATAAACATTTGTGAGGATGTATGTATGTTTGTTACTCTTTCACGCAAAAACAACCGAACCTTTTACGATCAAACTTGGTACGTAGATAGCTGGAGACCTGGATTAACACATAGGCTACTTTTTATCCCGATATTCCATCGGCATCAGGACTTACGCGGGCGAGACCGCGGGTCGCAGCTAGTATATTTAGCCAGCTAGCTAGCTAGTTGAGTAGAATATACTCGGTAATATTAGTTTAGAAAGAAGAAGAAGGCTAAATGAAGATAGAAAGAAAACAGAATGGGAATATGTTTAAACTCGCTATAAGTTAATCCCTTGTTAACTTTTAAACGCAATTTATAAACAAAAGGAGCTAAACTAACCCTTTTAACAGTGATTAAGTAAGACACAAGCGTGACCTGTTATAATTATTTTAATGATCTAACACTAACTTCTAATTGGTACTTATTAACGCTTCGTACATATTAGTCGAACAGAGCGTTCATAATACATGTTTATATGTAGCAGCCTATTTTAACAAGAAGTACTAGATAGTGTTAATGTTTAGGTGTTGTTGAATGTTTCATTACATACTGGCGTTACCCCGCAGTTTCGCCCACGTTTATTATCATTGCTCCACTGCTAAAGGTTGTAGCGTGATATTAAATAGAGGAAGAATTTTTCAAATCCTATAGGCGCTTGTTCTATAGATTAGCGCGTTCAACAAAAAAAAATCCGGTCCTGCAGCAGACCCGCAGAGGTAGATTTCGTGTTTTTTGAATTTTTATCTTAAAAAATATAAGTCGCATTAAAACTTTTTTAGTCTATATGGTAGAGTAAAAAAAAAAATTAGCTTTCAGTTTACAGTTTCAGAGCTACGAATTACGAAACGTTTTCCTCCCCTCCCCAAGTTAAGGATGGAATCATTTAGGTTTCATATTAGAAAATGTTCGTATTTACTATGGGCATGCTATTAATGTTATACGGTCCAAAAAAATTCTATAGGAAAAAAGTTATGCTGAAAAAACAGATTTTTAAAAATCTGCCTCCCAGTCCCCCCTTTGGGGGAATATCCCCATTCGCGAACTTAACGTTAATTTTTGCCCTGTTGATTTGTCGTCAAAGTTTGAAAGCAATCGGTGCATAATTGCGACCTCTATTTTTGGAAAACTCGACAACTGGTACAAAATTCAGTATTCTTCGAAAAATCTAGCTCAAAATCTTCACTTTCATATATCTACACTAGCTAGCCGACCACGCGTTGCTGTAGCTAGAAAATTTGCAATAAATAAAAAACTAGTTTCGGAGTTCATCGCGAAAAATAAAGTCACATTTATAAATATATATATAATAGAATAATTTGTACTTATTTGTAAGAAATTTTCGCGAATATTTAAAGATTATGAATTCCAAATTTCAAAAAAAAAAACGTGTAAACGGCTATATCAGTCTACGAGTGTCCAGTATATATGTTGACCTGTCGTGTAAAGTAAATCTATACAATGGCAGTTCAATTTATACTGGGCAATGTAATAAACCAAAAACTAATTATGGTCGAAATTCGACCACCAGGCAATCTCTAGTTAGTATAAATTTGTCTTCAAGCAGTGTTAACCTCACGGAGCACAGAAAGTAATAATACTTGGACCCCTGGCACCCAGTATTTTTTACTCCATGGTTGATCAAACAGCAAGGGTTGACATAGACATATATTTAAAAATGTACACACTTCAAGTTATTTAAATAGCAGTACCTGGGAGACCGAGCTTAGCTCGGTAGCTTTTTGTAAAATCGTATTTTAATTTTGTAATATTGCATTTTTACAGGAAATACAACTATGCAAGTGAACTTAAAATGCAAAACTCTATCTGTATACAAAATTTCTTTAAAATCTTTGGAGCAGTTTCCTCGATTCAGGTTATATATATATATATGTCGTGGGTTCGATTCCCACCCAGGACAAATAATTGTGTGATGAGCATGATAATTTGTTCTGTGTCTGGGTGTAGTTTATCTATAATATGTATGTATGTAGAAATATATAAGTATGGTTATGAGCAGTCTGGTTACCATAGTATAGGCTCTGCCTAGTTTGGGATCAGACGGCCGTGTGTGAAATGTGTCCAGTTATTATTATTATTATATATACATATACACAAAAATTGCTCGTTTGAAGGTTTTAAATAGATAGATTAGATAGATAATAATGTTGTTAAATCAATCTCAAACTGAAAAATATAATTAAATCATACGATATCATGAAATAATATCAATTGAAATTCAATTACGGTAACGGTTCCAGAGGAATTTCCCCGTTTCGGTTTCGGTTGGGAATGAGCCGAGGTTTTTCCGAGGAACTATAGTATAGGGTTTTTCAAGAAATTAGTAAGCTACGGTAACCGCTTCTCATCAGGCCGGCCGTTTGCTTGTTTGCCACCGACAGGGTATAAAAACCTACTTTCTGTATTACAGCAATGATGGTCCTCTTATTGATTACGTTTATCATACGTTGCCGCCTGTAATAGCGCTATAGGTATTGAATAAGTTAAGAACTTGTTCTTAACCTACAAGGTATGAGGGTAATTGTATTTCGATACTATTGCCATTATTTTTTAAATAATAGGCCTTAAATATTAGTATTAAATATAATTAAGTGGCGGTAGCGTAATGGCTAAGGCGTCGGACTTGCGATCAAGTGGTTGCGGGTTCGAACCCTACCCAGTGCACTACCGTCGTGAACCCACTCCTAACACAAGCGTTTAATCTTAGCTGGAGGGGTTAACAAGAATACTAGTAATGTGTCACCCACGTTATTAGTAATCTTTATTAACAAAAAAAGATTAAAATTGGACCGTTTAATGGACCATTTAAGGCCGTATTGGCTTTATTTGTTGCGATCTCTTTAAGCCTTACTTTCTACAGTCAAAACAAGGACTACAACGCCATGTCTGTATCTCTCGCTCCAACGTTACTTGGCTTATGGCTTGCTTTTCTAAAGAAGGCCTTAATTTTGTACTAAATATAATAAAGGGTACTTACTATACTTGTTAGTAATGATCCTGCAGTTATTCAATAAAATAAATTTTCAAGCAAATTGGAGTCGAAATAAAGTGAAATAGTTTACGTAAATTGTATTAAATTATAGCAATTTAGTACGAATAGGTATACCATAAAATATGCGGTATCTGCAATGAGGTGAGCTCACTAAGTATGCCGCATAGCTTTATATTTGTATGTTTAATTTCTTGAATTTGAAGGAGTGAAAAAATACTTTTAATAGATTAACCGACTGGAGGACAACAAGAGGTTATAAACTATCAAATATCTACACTTTTTAATCGATTAGATCCTGAATTGGATGGGTACCTTCTAGTACATACACTATGAGTTCCAGAAAGGCATGGTCGCATTTTACGATTGGTATTGTCATTGTATAGCCGATACATACTTAGACAGCTTTTTACTGTTAGACGTGCATTCATAAACAAAGTCTTGTTGTTTCTTAGATACTGATATTTCCTGACAAAGCCGGATATGTTAATAACATCTTTGATATTTATTTATTACATAAAGTTAATCGTGAATATACATGCCAGCCTTCTCTCTAAATATGTATATTTATCAGTAAAAGTTGAAGTTTATCTTGGTTACAAAATGTGGTATTACTTTTATCTGATCAAATAACTAACTTATTTTTGTACATAACATTGTTTTATTTTGTACATAATTAATGAGTCTACTATTAGATCTTAAATACATCTACACCTTCTTATATATTATCGTAATAATCTTTTATATCAATCGCATGTATCTAAAATTTGAATGTAAACTTAAAATTAACGAGTTTTTAGTGGAATTGATTGTACCAGTCGCGTTAACTCTCAATATTTATAATATCACTGGCTAAACTTACTATAGACTTGATTCTTTAAAGTTTGTGTTAATGACTGAAAATGTAGTATTGAGCAGATTATTATATAATAACGAATTCAATAATAAAAACACAACAAAATTAACCTTCCAAAAACGAATTGCGCGACACTACAGACGCCATATTGTCTTTATTTTTTAATTTTAGCCAGTGTTATTCGGGATGATGTAAGGATTCGAACGATACCCCATATATACCAATCAGCTGAGACATTTAGAAGGTCATATTCATATTATTTATTTTACACCAAAATAACAATCATATACAGGAAAGGAAATAGTAGTTCAAAGGCGAGCTTAACCCATAGTTGAGTTTAGAAGCTATGATGAAATAAAGAAACTCACATACTCGTACACAGGCTTCAAGACCCTGAAAACATTAGGTAGGTTGGTAGGTTATGACTGGCCTGTTGGTCTAGTGGTTAGTGACCCTGACTGCTGAGCCAGAGGTCGTGGGTTCGATTCCCACCTGAGTCTGGGTGTCCTTTGTGTCCGTTGTTTGTATGTTTGTAAAGTCCCCCGCGACACAGGAGTAATTCCTAATGCGGGGAGTTGTCTTTTTAAAAAAAATAGAAATAAAAAAATACTAATCGGCGTGAGAACTTCCATAGCGCGATGCAGGATTAGTAGTTACTCCATAGTTCAGCTCGTCTTCACTAGATGATGTTGGAGTACGTGGAAGTCGTGACAGTAACAATAACCATTAGTAGAAACATTGATTCACAAAACATTTACCGGGACTTGTCCACCATTCATTTGCTTGTTGATGTTTCGAGTTAATAATAGTTACTTCAAAGCGAAAATATTATTATATTATATTAAGCGAAGGAATGAAGGACATATATTATATGGAAATCAAATGGCTTGGGCTGTAGTAATTAATCTCATAAATACGTATCCTCGAAATGAACAGACCACGAGGAAATTTTTTTACAGACGCTTTATTCGCTCCTCAGTTATTCTGCTAAACCTTGTTCACCGCTTTAAATGAATCTAGAAACCATAAATAATTTTTGCATATAAATATGTTTATTTAATTATATCGGTCACACCAAGAAACGTGAAATTCCTAAGTTAAAATACTATTGTAGAGTTGTAAGTAAAGTATTTCCTAGTATTTGACACACCTCCATTTTGCATACACATTAGTTGAAGCTTTTACCATCAGTAATGGCATATGTAATTACGGCATTTCAATGGAAAATATTCTAAAATATACCTTGGCAGACTTTGTTTTGTTTGTAAAACATTTTTCCCTATAATAAAACTTTATGAATTAGCAGATTTACAAATATCTATTTGGAATATGTATTTGCTTAATTTGTAGTGTAAGTAAAAATGTTGATTACGACTGTTAAGAGTTAGCTTTCAACAGGCGCAGATACGATGGCGTTAATGTAGCACTATCTCTCAAGAACAGTAGCTTTTTTTGTGGATGAAAGATACCCTTATGTCTTTTTCTATACCTGTGACATACAAAATTTCATGATAAACTAGTTTCCTAGTATTATAAATGAGAAAGCGTGTTTCCCGTTTTAACTACTCAACCGTTCACCGTGATTTTTTAAGATTTTTTAATCTAATTATTTGGGTTACTAACTGGGCAACAAAAGCTTTATTCTACTTTCTGAGGGAGATAGATAGATAGATTAACTCTTTATTGTACAAAACATACAAAATTATACAAGACTGCATATACATGATCTTACAAACTATAAACCTTATACAATTGGCGGCCTTATCGCCGGGAGGGTACTACTAAGTTCTGGGATTTCCATTTCCAATCTATAGAACAAATAAACAGACACAACAATGAGAATCACAAGTATCGGTTCCTTTTTGTCTTCAGGCATACGTAACGCTAAGAATCTCAAAGAATCAAATTGCCATTCAAATATAGCAGACAAAAAGTTGTAAAAAAGAAACAAAGTATTTTACATACATACCAGTCCCTAAATTTCACAAGAGCTACAGAAATCAATGAAAACTGTCCTTCGTTTACATTTTTCCTCGGTATTATGATTGGGTACTTTATGTGCCTAATTTATTACTTTATAAAGACAATTTGCAGTTCACATTCTATAGGGTTACCAACGTAGCTACCTACTTAATATTGCGGTTACACGAAGGAAGAATAAATTCGACTTTAAACTTTAACAAGTGCACACTTAAAATAGCCCTGACTTGAAAATCCCTTCATCGATTTGAAAAGAGCTGATGATCAAACAAGATGAATTAATAGATATTATTATGACTACTTATACCGGTAGTGATTACTGATGATGCCGTAGGCATTGGTCGGTTGATAATAGTGGGGAGTTAAAAGGACAGGCAAGCGTTATAAGTTGATAACAAGCACTTGATTGCTGATGGAGGTACGAACGACATAGCAGTTACTGTGATTTTGATAGTTTATAGTAATAGTGTTGTGATTGTTTCTAACAAGTATCTCTTGGCAACCCTCGGGGTACAAAGCACGCGATACGAAATAGAAAATGACGTTTGATGTCTATATTACTTTTGTGATCTATTAAACATTAGACAGTATATCCTTTTTCTGGGTAACCAATTTGACAATATACTATAAATCTGTTTAAAGCAAAAACCACCCACGATTCCTTTTATTGACTTTTGTTTGCTTTTAGCAATAAATTAAGGTACTTCTTGTACATATCAACTTTAAATGTTCCATGTGAGCAAAATTTGTTTTTAATTTACTAAAGTTTTTGAAATAAAATCTTCTTTAGGCACTTTGGGCACTTTTATTATGAAAAATCACTAAACTCACGTGACCGTCACGTTTAGATACATATATACAGATGTGTATATGTTTTCACTTCTGACGTGCAGATCTACGACTGACAGTTTTTTTAAAGTATCACCTATTTCAATGCCCCCAATCATGATAAATTGTTTGTAAAACCTACCTATAGCTTATGATACCAATCAATCAAGTGCCTTAGTAGCTGTCTGCCTTCTGAAAAGTAATAAACTATTCCATTGGTAAGACAATAAATAATAAATTCATTTTATTTCGGTATTTAAAACCATATGTTATAGAAATACATTTTAAAAAGTATTATTCGTAATACACTCGAGAGCCGGATCACAAAAAAATACCTGAAAGTCTTGGAAACTAATAATGCCAGCTTAAAGAAACCAGCTAGCTAGCTAGCTTAAATTTTCCTTAATAGACATTTAAATACTCCTACTACTAATCAAAGTAATAAAGTTTGTTATTATTATTGTCAACATTCTTGAATTATATTCTTAAAAAAAATACAGAAAGGAAAAATTTATCAAAAGTCTTAAGACCATTGAGAATTGTAGAAATACACCATTTCTCAAATTTTAGTACTTTGCTTTACCTCCACGTGCTGCCATTATTGCGGTTATTCGGTTTGGTATGATCAACACCAAGATTCTAATACGATGTTTAGTCCCCTTTTTTATTTTGTCATTTTTGATGGCGTCACTTTACAACACCTAAGCAGTTTTATTACTTTAATTGGATGAGTATTTAATTGTATAATAAACACAATTTATTTCACTAAGCTAGCTTTATTAGCATCCGAGATTTTTAGGTATCTTCATGTGACCCGGATTCATTGTTCTCAAGTGTAGATAAACGTAACTAGTTGACTGTACGCAGTTTTTTATACAATTCTTTCAAACACATCACTTCGTATTATACTAACGATTAGTCACAAGCAAATTTCCTTTTGTCCTGTTATCCATGCCACTATAATTTCCTTTACCTAACAATATCCGGAGTTCGAAGGCTTTCAGTTGATTAATACTCATCACACTAACTCCCTTACTCACATCCGGTTTGCTCATATCCGGTGAGTGATTCAACTATAATTCAATAGGGGGCGTGGTAGTAGTGACTATATTTTTTCTAATAAGTCGAAAGGGCATTAAAGAATCAAATAAAGATTCGTGTTGATGGCGCATCGTGAATTTGTATACAGGTTCAGTAATGATATGATATGATATGAATGATATGAACAAGGCTACAATGATTAGGCAATGCAAAAAAAAAATGTCTTATTTTTTTTTTTTAATTTTTTTTTTTTTATTAATTTTTTTTTTTTTTATGTTTTATCACGTCGTACTGTAAGCACTTTAACGTCACTTAGAAATAAATATTTTTTCTTTCTTTCTTTCTTTCTTTCATAGATGAAAATATGTACTTCAAGATTTTTTAAATCACATATATGTATCTAAATGTATGTTCTACTTAAAGTTTATATGTAGATGAAGGGAAAAAGTTAAAATTTGAAAACCGTTGAAAATTAAAAAAATATGCTAAAAGAGCTGCACAGGTTCAATATCCCACTAATATCATAAATGTGAAAGTTTGGATGGATGGATGTTTGTTACTCTTTCACGCAAAAACGACTGAGCCGATGGCCGATGAAACTTGGTTTTTTTTTTATATATTATAGGGGGCAAACGAGCAGACGGGTCACCTGATGGTAAGTGATTACCGTCGCCCATGGACACCTGCAACTCAAGAGTCACAATAGGAGTACGCTCTTTTCTTGAAGGTTTGAAGGTCGTATGGGTCCGGAAATACCGCATGTATTGTATGTTGATAGCTGGAGACCTGGATTAACGCATAGGGTTTTTTATCTCGATATTCCTATGGGATCGGGACTTACGCGGGTGAAACCCCGGGGCGCTGCTAGTATATTAAATGACCTATTATGGGGAGAAAAGTCTTCGAAAGGAAAGAAGGAACCTTCGGTGCGCGAGACACTCGCACTTGTACGGTTTTTTTTTTGTTTAATGGCTATTTACCTTTAGTACTTTCAAAAAACCTTTCAGAAACTTTTTTTTAACGAATTCGACTGATAATAATAATAATAATGACTATGGTCGTTGAGTAAAAAACTTATATTTGACAAATACCATTTTTTTACTAAATGAACAACATTTTTCATCTATAATACCGCATTTTACGAGATAGTTTAGTAGATATCTTCTAAAAGGTAAACATATGAACATTCTGTTTTTGGCCTCATGATTTTGTACTAAAACCGTCCGTTGACAAAATATTGCAGGTGAATCATCCGCCGGACACAATCTCCATCCGAAAGACATCAACGCTGACATTGACACGGTCGTGCGATTTCCTTAAATTAGATCTATACTTTTACGTGGGAGAGTCATACTTCGGTACGTATGGGCCGGCTAGACTCCGCTCGATACCACGGTCTCACAGAAAACCGGCCGTGAAACAATGTTTGCATTGATTTTCGCTGCGTGCGTGAGGTTACCGGAGGCCCTAACCCTTGCCTTTTCCTTATTCCCATCCTTCCCCTCTCCCCCCTGTAATCCCCCTCTCCCGTCTTCCCACTCTTCCCCCCTCTCCCCCTCTTCCCCTAGTCCCACCTTAAAGGGCGGTAACGCACTTGTGACTCTTGAGTTACAGATGCCCATGGGCGGCGGTAGTCATTTACCATCAGGTGACCCGTCTGCTCGTTTGCCACATTTACCACAAAAAAAAAAATACTGAAACAAAATACTACTTATATTATAAACGTGAAAGTTTGTGAGTATGTATGTATGTTTGGTAATATTTCACGCCAAAACTACTGAACCGATTGCGATGAAACTTGGTATGTAGATAGCTGGAGACCTGGATTAACATATAGGCTACTTTTTATCCCGATATTCATACGGGATCAGGGTTTACGCGGATGAAACCGCGGGGCGCTGCTAGTAGTTTATATAACTCCTGGATAATGTAGTTTCTAATGACGAAACTATTGTTGCAATCAGTTTAGTAGTTACAGAGGTTATCGACTACAAACCAATTCTGTTTTATAATATACATAAGTATAAATGATAATTGCCAAATGTCTAAATTTTTGGACATGGTAGGACGTATCAAATGTTGGTTCGAATAACATTAACATTCTTGACGTATTAGACATCAAGAATGTTGACAGAAATAGAAAAATGCAATTACACGCCATCTTTTCAGATTACCTACCGCTAAAAGCAATATGTAATTATTCTTCTGAGACTCACCGTATAATTTTACCATAGATAAAAAAAAAAAAAATTTTTTTAAGTGATTTTATGAATACATATATTTTTTTGAAGTGAAACTTCTTTAGAATCGTTGTGATTTGAAATTCGATGAAACGGAAGCATCACGATAAAGTTCCTACAATTAAGTTCCTATAATCTTTGTCTTTACGCCTGCGTACTATATGTCAATGTCAACATGGTGTAATTTTAGTGCATTTTTTCTCCATATTTCCTCCATATTTCACTTTTACTTAATTGATTCTTTACAAAGTTAGATTTAAATCCAACCTTAACCCTTTGAAAGTTGTGTACAGTTGTAACTGGACTTCAGGTTTGCTTACTGTTTATTATTAAGGCCATTCTTTGTATATCTTGATCTGTTTTTTTGAAGTTTCACTTCAGCCGTGTGTGAATTGCACACATACACTTTTGTTTGTTTTGTTATGTGCTCATTGTTAGTGTTACTTAAATAATTATAAATTTATTTATTTATTATTATTATTATTTTATTTTAATAACAGAGTTAAGTTACATATTTAATTAACAATTTTGTGAAACTAAAACATACGGTCACTTAAAACAATGTATGAAAAGAATTATGTTTTTATTCCAAAACAATAGCGTATGGTTTTGGAATAAAAACATAATTAATTTCATTTCTTTTATTTATTTACCTATTTTGTCTACTTTTGCCTTTTCTTTCGGTACTCAGAACCCTATTGAGTTTCATTTGAGCTACTATCAGCTTCACACTCTTTAATTGTACACTATTGAATGGATTTTATTGAGGTAATCAAGGGGGATATTTTTAACAACGCTGATAAAATTCGATCTGGTTCGGGATTACGACTTTTGGATCGAGTTCGAAACAAAGTTGAGTTCAAATCGAAAATAAAATCATTTTCAGATTAGTTTCGGAAGTAATTGCACGATGTTCACTGAACCCTATAATATTTGCAAACTATAGAAAATAACAAAATAATAATTTTCATAAAAGCGCCACAAGTGAACGCTCACCATTTTGACTGACCTTGCGAAGTCCTTGACTCGCTTACACAATTTAATCAAACTTTTTCTATTATTGAAAAAAAACAATCTCTTTTACCACATGCGTATAGATATTACAATTGATTACGTTTCAATTTGATATTTTTCTTTTAAATTAGTTCAGGTCTGCGACACGAAGACATGAATAAAACTATTGTCCATATTTTTTTAAATTATATTCGACAAAAATGGTAGAAGTTTTGTAAAATATTTTATATAACTGTAAAAAGTGTTTGCCACCTTCGTTATTTCTTAAAAAACATTTATTTGTTTGGTTTGATACCAAATAGTGAAATTGTTGAATTTTATATACGATAGGTAGGTAGTGTAGTGTACCTCAATACCGTTGAAAGTTTGTGTATAATAAACTGGCTTAGTGGTTAGTGACCCTGACTGCTATGCTACAGGTCGTGGGTTCGATTCCTACCCGAGTCTGGGTGTTCTTTGTGTCCGTTGTTTGTATGTTTGTAAAGTCCCCCGCGACACAGGAGTCATTCGTAATGCGGGAGTTTAAATAGTAGTTTTTAAATAGAATAGAAAATAGAATCAAAAAAATATCTTTGCCAAGTAGCTCTTAAAACCACAAAGCCTATTGTAGTCAACCGGGTACTTTGGGAATTAAAGATATAGATAGATAGATAGATGGGAAATATAGTTAAGAAGGGAAAGAATTGGAAAGAAAGGGATATTACTCATACGGATGGATCGGGGAATGTAAGTAAAAGCTTGAGGAGGTCAAGGTCGCATGACTGTAAATCTTTCAACTTACGTAAAACTTTCTGTTACCGGGAAGTCCGTGTACTTACTTATATATATAGCTCTAAATATCTCAATAAATAACATTCTATATATTATGTAAAACGGATAACAAAAAACGGATGTAGAACGGATTTTATAATATAATAGACATCTAAAAGACCTGTCAAAGAAATATAAAATCCTCTAATGAAAGTTTTCCACTCGATGTTCACACAGAAAATGACCATTAGAATTGTTCTCAATAAAACAACTTCTACCAGCGTGAGCAGTTACACAAATATGGCTGTACATTGTGACCTGAAAGTATACTAGATCAGAATTGGTTTTAAATTTATAGTCATATTTCAAATGCTAAGAAATGATTTAGAAATTGTATATATTTATACAAAAGTCGACAATCATTCACATTCTACGGTTAGGCTAAAATTATGAGGAACTGGCTATTAAAATGGGGTCAACATCTTACTAGAATACTGTGGAAAGGGTTATTATATTTCCGCTATAGTCTAGTGACTAGACTATATATCTAGACTAACTGCAGACTAGACTCTAGTCTGCAGTTACTAATTTATTAGCCTATATAAAAATATAAAAAAAGGTATTTTTAATATACGATATAATATACGATAATACTTGAACACAGGGAAGACAAGTCAAACTACTTAGTAAGAAATAAACCTGGATCACACAATAAAATCTTCACCTCCGCTCTCCCCTCCATTCCCCTTTTTTTTTTTTTTTTTTTTTTTTTTTGTGCGTGTGGAAACCCCCTCGGGCCGTCACCCCACCGGGGTTTTCGGTGGGGCGGTGTGTCGGAATCGAACCGACTAAAACCACACGGTGTGCCGTACTGCGCCTTAAGTAGGAGGGATCCGGGAACAGCTTTTATTAAGACATCCGGACCCCCCCTAGCGCCTGCCCGCAAAAGCGCGGGCACCACCTTCGGGTAAAAACCTCTCAATTAGGCAACGTCCAGGCACACGCGGACGCCGCCTCCTCGCGGGGGGCCACTATAGCGGGTGGAGGGGAAAAACCCGTCCCGTCCACCCGTGGCCACACTCAGGGCGGCATGAGGCGCTGGTAAGCGCGCCTCCGCCGCCCGGTTCGCCGGCGGCGAATTAGGTCCGAGTGGAGATCGTCCTCCCGGACCCTTTCCGCCGCCTCCTTCTGCGAGATGACGTCCTCACAGAAGGTGGCGACCGCGGTAAAATTCCTGTCGCTACCGGCCATGGAGCGTATGACGGCCGGTAGCGAGAGATCCCCTCCGATGACTGCAGTGAGGGCCCGACGCTGCGTCGCCCAGGCGGAGCAAACCGCCAGCGTGTGCTGAGCCGAGTCCTCACTACAGTCGCAGTGGTGACAGGCGGGACTCAATTCCCTCCTAGCGACCGAGTGCAGGTACTTCCCGAAGCAGCCGTGCCCGGAAAGAACCTGCGTCAGTCGGAAGGAAAGGGTCCCGTGCTGCCGCCCTGCCCACTCGACGATGACCGGCTGGAGCGCCTCCACGGCGGCAAAGCCAGCACGTGGAGCCCCCAGCCGGGACGACCAACGAGCCATCGTGGCTCGGCGAGCGGCCTCACGCCACTCGCGTACCTCTTCGGGCGGGGGCCGACTGCCGCTTCCCGCCCGGAACTCAGTCGTCCGCCGATAAACTTCGGCGAGCACTTCCGCCTCCAAATCCCACGGGGGAGTCCCGGCCAACGCGCACGCCGCCTCCGTCGACACGGTGCGGTAGCCGCGTATGGCTCTAACCGCCATAACCCTCTGAGGGCGCAAGAGGCGTGCCCTATTCTGGGCGGTCAGAGCCCCCGCCCACACCGGTGCACCGTAAAGTGCCATTGACCGGACAACCCCCGTGTACAGCCGTCTCGTAGCGACGCTGGGTCCACCCAAATTGGGCAAGAGTCGCCCAAGGGCGGACGCAGCGCCGACCAGCTTCGGAGCAAGCTGTCGGAAGTGCTCGTCGAAGAGCCACCTGCCGTCGAGGATCAGGCCCAGATACCTTATGTGGGCCCGAACCGGTACGAGGACCGAGTTGACCTCGATAGAGGCGCCAGGGGGTGGACCACGACGGGGCCCATGAAATAAAAGGGCCTCCGTCTTATCCAGGGCCACCCGCAAACCCAGCGCCTCGATGCGCCCGACCACCAGAGAGACTCCCCTGGTAGCCAAGCGCGCCGCCTCCTGAAAGTTCACCCCCCGGGCTGTGACCAACGTGTCATCGGCGTAACAGATTACACCCAGCCCGGGCCCCTCCATTCCCCTACTCGAACCTTAAAGGCCGGCAACGCACTTGTGACTATCGAGTTGCAGGTGCCCATGGGCGGCGGTAGACACTTACCATCAGGTGTCCCGTCTGCTCCTTGGCCCCCTATCACATAAAAAAGAAATACATAAAAAAAAAATGTTGATTAGTTACTATTTTTTTAAGATTTTCCTGTTCGTGACAATAAACATATTATGTTTGTTAAGGATGTGGATTACTTTAATCTCGGTTAGTGAAAAATTAAAATTGTGTCAAGTGTTGATGACACGTTTATTGGTCGGTAGCAAAGTGCAAAGTGAAGTGAAAGTAATTGAAATGACATTAAAAAAAGGACGTAGGACTGCGTTTCCACCAGAGATGTGTAGCGAGGGATGTGTTTGTTAAGAACCAATAGAATCACTTCATTTAACTAGTCTCACTCAGTGCAGCTCCTGTGAAAACTGTTTAGCGGAGCCAGGTTTTTGTACGAACAAAACAAGCGAGGGATAGGTGCGAGGGATGGATGCGAGGGATGTATGCGAGAGATGTGTGCGAGGGATGTGTGCTAGACGGTGTTTGTTAAAGGTCGATGTGTATTGTACACATCCTCGCACCGCTCAACGGCCTAGCACATCTCTGGTTTAAACCCCAGCCTTATGGCCCCGCTTTGGCCGTGTCGGTGGACATCGCCAACGCGTTCAATAGTCTGCCATTTGGCTGCATCAGGGAAGCACTCCACTATCACGAAGTCGTCGGAATATCATAATCTGTTGATTGACATTGATGACACGTTGGTCACAGCCCGGGGGGTGAACTTTCAGGAGGCGCCGTGCCTGGCCACCAGGGGAGTCTCTCTGGTGGTCGGGCGTATAGAGGCGCTGGGTTTGCGGGTGGCCCTGGATAAGACGGAGGCCCTTTTATTTCATGGGCCCCGTCGTGGTCCACCCCCTGGCGCCTCCATAGAGGTCAACTCGGTCCTCGTACCGGTTCAGGCCCACATAAAATATCTGGGCCTGATCCTTGACGGAAGGTGGCGCTTCGGCGAGCACTTCCGGCAGCTTGCTCCCAGGCTGGTCGGTGCTGCGTCCGCCCTTGGGCGACTTTTGCCCAATTTGGGCGGGCCCAGCATCGCTAAGAGACGGTTATACACGGGGGTTGTCCGGTCAATGGCACTTTACGGTGCACCGGTGTGGGCGGAGGCTCTGACCGCCCAGAATAGGGCACGCCTCTGGCGCCCTCAGAGGGTTGTGGCGGTTAGAGCCATACGCGGATACCGCACCGTGTCGACGGAGGCAGCGTGCGCGTTGGCCGGGACACCCCCGTGGGATTTGGAGGCGGAAGTGCTCGCCGAAGTATATCGGCGAACGGCTGATTTCCGGGCGGGAAGCGGCAGTCGGCCCCCGCCCGAAGAGGTACGCGAGTGGCGTGAGGCCGCTCGCGTACCGTTACGTACGTACGTTGGAGGCTCCACGTGCTGGCTTTGCCGCCGTGGAGGCGCATCAGCCGGTCATCATCGAGTGGGCGGGGCGGCAGCACGGGACCCTTTCTTTCCGACTGACGCAGGTTCTTTCCGGGCACGGTTGCTTCGGGAAGTACCTGCACTCGGTCGCTAGGAGAGAATTGAGTCCCGCCTGTCACCACTGCGACTGCAGTGAGGACTCGCCACAGCATACGCTGGCGGTCTGCTCCGCCTGGGCGACGCAGCGTCGGGCCCTCACTGCAGTCATCGGAGGGGATCTCTCGCTACCGGCCGTCATATGCTCCATGGCCGGTAGCGACAGGAATTTATCCGCGGTCGCGACCTTCTGTGAGGACGTCATCTCGCAGAAGGAGGCGGCGGAAAGGGTCCGGGAGGACGATCTCCACTCGGACCTAATTCGCCGCCGGCGAACCGGGTGGCGGAGGCGCGCTTACCAGCGCCTCATGCCGCCTTGAGTGTGGCCGCGGGTGGATGGGACGGGTTTCTCCCCTCCACCCGCTATAGTGGCCCCCCGCGAGGAGGCGGCGTCCGTGTGTGCCTGGACGTCGCCTAATTAAGAGATTCTTTACCCGGAGGTGGTTCCCGCGCTTTAACGGGAAGGTGCTAGGGGGGGTCCGGATGTCTTAATAAAAGCTGTTTCCGGATCCCTCCTATTTAAGGCGCAGTACGGCATACCGTGTGGTTTTAGTCGGTTCGATTCCGATACACCGCCCTACCGAAAACCCCGGTGGGGTGACGGCCCGAGGGGGTTTCCACACGCACAATAAAAAAAAAAAGGCAGGGGAGGCAACGCATTTGTGGCTTTTAAGTTGCAGGTGCCCATAGGTGGCGGTAGTCATTTACCATCAGGTGACCCGTCTGCTCGTTTGCCCATCCGTATCCCATAAAAAAAAAACAAAGTCGAGGTGCATATGAAGATGACGTGATAGCCTTACAAATATGAAGGCTTTTGAAAATAAAATATTTGCATGCTTGTTTATTTACTTACTCCAAACCCCTGGACAGATTTAGATACAACTAGGTAGATGTAACATTTCTAGATTTACTCTAGATTTTCTAAACTTTGATATGTTGTTTCAAAGGTAGTGCAATGTCGTGCATAGCACAACGAGCCTCATTGGTTTCGGCATTTTATTTTCACGAAACCATAAAAGCCTTGTCATATCTCACGTAACGAATGAAACTGATGGAATGCTGCCAAGTTACGAATGTCTAAATCAGATTCATTGTGGTTTGTTCTAGATTATAAGACTATTTATGATTGTAATTTTTAACTTCACATACACCTAAAGTACTGTATTTAAAACATCAGGACATCGGGCGTATTTATTTACCTCAAGTTTACACACATTTTGTACAAAGACAGGCTTAACGCCAAAGGCATTCTCTACCAAACAACTTTGACCAACTAACCAGACCATTAAGGGTTTATTCCATATCTTTGGCTCAGGTCACTCACATTTCTAATATACAAATTTTTTATGTTATTTTCATGTCTTCTTGCTAGAGGCCAAGATACTTATAAAGTTCGTCTCGTGCAAGCCTTTATACCAAGTTCTATTCTGTTACTTTAACTTTGAAAACTTAACTTATCGCATGTTGTGCTGACAGTAACGATGAACCCGAACCCCGATAAACCCAAAGAAATATTTTAGAATTCAATATTTCTACAACTTGTGCATGAGATAGCTATAGAATCAACTTTGAGACAGGATGCCACAAAACTCCGCTCGGAATGAAACTCAAGCAAATACTATCTATGAGCACTATTAGACTAGTGGGAGGGCAAGGAGGATGGAGGATGAGTTTAGAGAGAGATAGATAGATAGATAGATGTACTCTTTATTGTACACAGAGCAGAGAGAGAGTCAAAGGTAAACGGCTATTATCAGGACGGGGGGCATGACAGTCGTGTGTTTTCTCGCCAACATTGGTGTAAATATTTTCTTGTTGTCCATGTCATATTATAAATCTTAAGTCTTTAAAAGTACATTTGAGACCCTTAGTTTAAAAATTAATGAATATAATTTATTGTATATACCATAACTATAATTAATGACTATAAATTTACATAATATTTTCTACGTTGAATAGTGTACTCAGCTTTTAACCTAGGTAGAGTAAAAATTTTATTGTGGCCCCAGATAATTTTTTTTTACTTTAGATTACTTTAATGAGCTTAATATTACGTTAGCATAGAAAAACCAGAGATAGTCCTCCTCTCTCCCCCCTCAGTACGGCTAAGTCTACCTCAATGTTTTAGAAAGTATTGTTATTAATTAATAGCACCATAATTATGGATTACCGATTTGGTTTGACAACTCGAACCTTAAAATTCTATAAAGTTTATAATGCTGTGCGTTTTATATCTTGGCAGTCATTCATTACTCACTCTCAGCATGTTCGAAATCGTATGAAACTATTTGTTGTTTCGTGTCAGTTTTGTAACGTAAAATGAGTACCTACACGTGAAAATGTAAGCCATTTTAGCATTTTGTATGACTTTATTCTCTTTCTCGCTATATTAAAAAAATATATATATATATAAATATACATATATAAACCCCTATTTGTAATTACAATCATTGCAAGATTTAAATATATACCAAACTGTACAATAACACTATATATTTAAATAGAAAATCCTCAAACAAATTGTAAATTTTCATACCATCAGAAAACAAAAAAAAAACATTATCAGAAAGAAAATGTTACCACACTAAAAAATCAATCAAAATTATTCACAAATTCCACCGCCTAACTTCCCTAATTCTTTACAAAATTCAAACAGCAGTGGCCTTCTAATTATTAGACAGGTTACCAATAGCCAAGGATGTGGGAGACCAAGGTCGAAAATCTCCCATCGATTACCGAGTAGCGGCCAAGCCGACACGCAAAACTCCTTGCTTCTACCCTTGACACAGAAATGGTCAGTTCGCGGCTTATATTTCGATTTACACCCCAAATTATGTAGGGCGGGACGTAAAAATATCGGCCCCAAGCGGAAATAGGTGTCGTTACATTCACCTCCTTTGAAGTAACCTAGTGGTTATCGTGGAGTTGTCCTGTTCTGATTGTTGGATTTATTGGCAAGTTGTAGCATAATTTTTGGTGGTAAGCTTTGTAGTTGACCAGAAATTGCTGATTTGGAACTGGAATACTGATATGAAAGTTAGATTTAGAATGATTTGTACGCCGGGTCCCGTCAAACAATCCGCGTATTCTAACTTGACCATTTTTATCGTAAATTGTTTTTGTTATTTTTTTCTCTTTTATGAAGTTATTAGGATACATACCACCTGCTGTTCTTTAGATGTTTTTATAAATAAAAACCGGTATTTAATTTGTGTATAAAGAAAGTATTTTAGGGTTCCGTACCGTCGGAATAAAAAAAAATAAACCCTTATAGGATCGTTCGTGCGTTTGTCTGTTCGTCTGTCACAGGCAATTTAACATGTCACCTGTGACTCAAACATATGTGTAACGTAAATAAACGAATTTTGAATATTGGTCGCGAAATTATAAAATTAAAACTAAATTTGAAAGGTGTCATATATACCGTTGATATATCAAATGAATGGGCTTTGTTATAAGTGCTAATATGCACACGTAAGTTTTTTTAATAATTTTAAGATTAATGGTTTTAAAGTTATTAAGAAAATAGATGCAAAATTGAACACTCCTCTCTCCTTATCTCCGTTCTTTACTATTAGAGATTATATGAAACCTATAAGAAGTCCATAGTATTCAAATAATATGGTAAATCTCACAATATTGTACGCACAAACTTAGCAATTTGTCGTACGGGGGTCTCCACGCAAGTTCCTCGCGCACGTAACCAGTTTTAGGTAGATTTTTCGAAGAAAAGTCTACCTATTGGTTTTGTACCAGTTGTCGAGTTTTCCAAAAAAATCTTTACAGGAGGTCTAGTTATGATCCCAAAACCCCAAAACAACCGCCAGTAAAAAAATATATATACATATTATATATATATGTATGTATGTATTTATGTATATAATTATGTACCTCAATTTTACCGGCACTATAGAGGTCGCAATTATGTACCGATTGCTTTCAAACATGGACGACAAATCAACAGGGCAAAAATGAAGGTTAAGTTCGTGAACGGGGAATATTCCCCCAAAGGGGGGGACGGGGGGCGCAGATTTTCAAAAAACAGTTTTTTCAGCATAACTTTTTTCCTACGGAATTTTTTTGGACCGTTTAACATTAATAGCATGCCCGTAGTAAATACGAACATTTTTTAATATAAACCCTAAATGGTTCCATCCTTAACTTGGGGAGGGGGGGCAAACCAAAATTAGTTGGAAAAAAATTCGTAGCTCCGAAACTGTAAACTGAAAGCTAATTTTTTTTTTCTCTACAATGTAGACTACAAAGTTACTTATAATATTTTTAGTAGGAAAAATCTCGGATGATGTACTCGTGTCGGTCTTGTGGCTAGTTTCAGAAACTTGTGATAACTATTTGTGGATCACACAATTTTTAGTACCGTGTGGGATTTGAACCCACAACACTCGGCGCGTCGTAGTGGCGAGGTGATCACTAAAACCATTGCGCCATCCGTTAAGTCCATCAAAAGATGCTTCCGGTTTTTGACTACATTTGAAATCGTAAAATATCATGGCATGGAACTGTTCTCTCGACATAGATCCATTTTTCAGTGAGACACTATAATTACATTTAGTTCGTAATAAAATGTGCATGAAAATTCAAGTTGTAACTTCTGTATTTTTTAACATAAATGATCTAATTTACTACCTAACCGATCGGACTCAATCTGTTAAGATTGGTGAACATCTCAGTGGGAGCGTACCAGTTGAACATGGCGTTCCGCAGGGTAGTATTCTTGGGCCCACACTGTTTCTTGTCTATGTGAATAATATGTCCAAATTAGAACTAGAAGATGGGAAACTACTAGCATTTGCTGATGACACAGCATTGATTTTCAAAGGGCATACTTGGGACCAGGCTTTCAATGCTGCTCTAACTGGCTTTAATAATGTGATGAATTGGCTAACACGGAATTCCTTGTCTATAAATGTAGACAAGACCAAATATTTGACATTTACTTTAAGGGATTCTACTGGTCTAGACAAGGCTAAATTTTCAATAATCGCACATAATCACCCAAAAAATACTTATCGCACATGTAACTGCTCTAAGGTAAACCATTCGACGACGATAAAATACTTAGGCGTGATCTTAGATGAAAAACTTAGTTTTACACCACACATCGATCTTTTAGCAGGACGAATCCGTAAATTAATCTATATATTTAAGCATTTGAGGCATGTCGCAGAGCCTAAAATTTTAAAAACAACTTATTACGCCTTATGTCAATCTTTGATAGGATATTGCATCTCTTCCTGGGGTGGCGCTGCAAAAAGTAATTTGATACGAGTGGAACGTGCGCAGAGAGCAGTATTAAAAGTGTTACACTTCAAGCCATTTCGTTTTCCTACCAAGTATCTGTATGATCAATATGATCATTGTAAAGTTCTAACAGTGCGCCAAATGTTTGTACTACAGGTTGCACTAAGGCAACACTCACTCCTCCCCCCACTCAGTCAATCGACATCTTCCAGCTGTCATCTACCCGAAGGTTTAAAATACCACGTAGTGCCCCCCACAGGACATCGTTTAGCCAAAGATTCTTTTGCTTTCTTGGTCGGTTTGTTTATAATAAAATAAATAGGATTCTACTAATAGCTAATAAGACTAGATTTGAATGTAAAACTATAGTAACCGAATGGCTTTGTAAACTGTCATATGAAGACACAGAGACTCTAATTCACCCAACATCTTAATACATGCACTCATTATACCTTAACAGTCATGCACACACACACACACACACACACACACACACACACACACACACACACACACACACACACACACACACACACATGCACGCACGCACACCCTATTGCGAAGGTTTTAAGGTTTTAATCTTTATAGTAATGTGTATTTATAGTTCACTTAATTCGCTTGACATTAAGTCAAAGGTAGACAAATAATATATATAAAAAAAAAAATAGTGCAGATATGTATAAGTGTAAAATTGTATTTGGAAGGTTGCTGGTACTTAAAGCTCAGGTATACCCTATTTTAAGTACCAGCCGAACATGTTTTGTGGTATATGATATACATAGGTACTTATATAATTGTTCAACATAAACCTGGAAATGTATTGAAAAGAATGAACAATAAACAATAAAAACTTTATTGACACTATATTACGCACCTCACGCTTTTTTCCAATAATATAGGTACATTTATTTCTTATTTATATTATTCTTATACCAAATTTATTAAAATTTATTTTCTATTTTTTAGTTGGATTTTCTATAAAAGTGTGTTTTTTTAGTTTTTATAAACTATTATTTATTCTGATTACTTGTAATTTTTCTGAAAAATCACAAATTATAACAGATACAGTGTACCAGTTTCTTTATTGGCCAAGTACCAGGGCACCAGGCATGTCACTTATTTGCAACGCACTTTTGGCAGTCACTTACCATCAGGTGACCCCTCTGATCGTTTGCCCCCTATTCCATAAAAAAATCAATTTTTTTTAAGAAATATGTTGTGCACTACCTTTTTAAACAACGTCAATATCGTCGTATAATGCTATTTCGAATTAATGAAAGCAGGTTGTCGCCGTCTGGCACATTTAGTACACGCCACGCCACTGAACGGTGACTATTAACTACACATTTAATTGAACCGCAAGTAAACGGTAAACGTTGCAATCGTATACCCAATAATAGAACATCTTATTTTCCTTTCTAATACCTATTAGACGTTCAGTCTTAATTCCAGGGAATAGAGCTGATTTGGATTGTATGTCAAAACTAAGAAAGTACGAAAAACCGTCCTATATATGGTTATCATTACAGTCAGTACATATCTGTATACACATGTATGTATGTATTTACAACAAATGATAACGATGACAACAGTATATAAGACGGTTTTTCGTATTTTGTTCCTAAATAATTATGTACAAACCTCTTTCAAAATCAAAACCTTCTTATGTTGTCACCACATCAAAAACTCTTATTTATTTTATTAAAAATAGGGCCAAACCATAATAGATGATAACACAGTTCACTATTTAATAAAATTAAGTTAATAGATATTATTTTGACTGGTTATACCGGTAACGCAATACTATTGGTCGATGGATAAATATTAACAAATTGTGGGATTATAAAACTGTAGGAATATGTTTAGAACGATTGACTTGAGTGCAAACAGAGGTGCGAACAACTTGGCAGTTCCTGTTAGTTAGTGATTTTCATAGTGTATATCAGTGGTATTGAGACTGTTTTTAACATCAGAAGTGAGATAAAGAACGCGCCGCATAGAAAGAAAAAAAAGTGTTAGTAAGTAAAAAGTGTCTTGTGCAAGATTTTGCTATTCGTAAATCCCAACGTCCTCATCTGGTGTTCATCAAGCAATCGTGATGCAATGAGTATGCATTTAATAGTAAGTAAAAACGTTTTCATTAGTAATTTCCGAGTGTGTGTTTATTCTAAGGTGGGTAGATGTGATAGAAGCAAATACTCGTACTATCGGATTCATTATTGTGATATTCTTACGGTTAATTTAGAGTTGGAAGCTTAACTATTATTTATAATTTACTAATTTGTTCAAAAAAATCTACGGATTGCAATAGGTACATGTATTTTATTTAAAAAAGAGGGTATATGGATAAAATGAGGTGTTCAAATATTTCTATATTTGTAGAATATTTGCCACAAAAACATAACTGTTAATTCTTTGATTTCTTGGATTAATTTTTGCATGACAAAATGGTTAAAAATGGGTTTTACGAGTTATTACGTTAAGAATTTTATAAAAATAAAATAAAATAATTCGGACTTTAATTCGAAGTGTTTATCAAAAGTACTAGTAGTAGGTACCTACAAAGACGAAAATCGAAAATGAAGCATGGTTAAATATCCATTTAAAGTGATGTTAATAACTGGTTTTAGTTGATATATGAAGTAGTCATAAAAAGTGTTTTGCACATCCCAATCCTGTTAAAAGCTTTTAAAGTAAATTTATACTCTCTAGTTTCGCAAAAGTAGTCTGTTAACGCATTAAGCAGAAATACTATTAGTGCCTGTTCTCCGCTGATATCAAACAAAAAAGAAAGAATTGGTTTTTATCAGTGCAATTGCTAGGTGCTAATGTTTTATTAGACGCTTAAAGTCGGGCCAGGCCGAGCTTCACAGGAAAAGGAAGTACAACCACGTCGAAAAACTTGGTCAGGCATAAAACGAACCAGTGGCTATCAAACATGAAGAACAACATGTGTTTAAATATAGACCTTGGACTAAATTACCAGAACTGGATAAAGACCACCTGAAATTGGATGGACCAGGATGTTGTCCGGTATTTATAAATCTGTATTCGTAAAATCTGCCTAGTACGTATTATGACTGTGTTATAATTTTGTTGACTGATATTTGAGAGAAGTATGTATGATGATGATGATAGACTTAAGAGTGAGGAATAAGAACATAAGAAAATATGTATGATATTTAGTCTAGTACATTTGCTTCGGACAATACTGTGTAACCTATATGCGGAGTTTACTCGTGTAAAGTCAGACGTTAAGACCCGTTGTGATATGCAACTAGGGTTGGCCAAAGGCATCGCCTAGGGTAAACTTCGAGTCTTAACGTTGGCTGTATAACTGACCGCCGATGGAACAGTTATGTAAGCATTAAGGTTCTAGTAGCCCTCGTTGCTGTTTACAAAAAAAAGTGATCGATGCAAAGAAATATATTGAAATAGATACAATTTAATGGTAAATACTTTGTCCTCAGCAACTATACCACACCATGACGCTATCCGGGACGGATGCGCACGCAGGAGGGCCGTGTTGTCGCCACATCAAAAACTCTTATTTATTTTATTAAAAATAGGGCCAAACTATAATAGATGATAACACAGTTCACTATTTAATAAAATAAAGGTAATAGATATTATTTTGACTGGTTATACCGGTAACGCAATACTATTGGTCGATGGATAAATATTAACAAATTGTGGGATTATAAAACTGTAGGAATATGTTTAGAACGATTTGACTAGAGTGCAAACAGAGGTACGAACAACTTGGCAGTTGCTGTTAGTTAGTGATTTTCATAGTGTATATCAGTGGTATTGAGACTGTTTTTAACACTTATTAAAAAATTGGTTCTCAATACGACGAATGACAAAGAAGTATTTCTTTGGGCTTTGTTTTGCGATATCTTTGCTAATTGCATTTATGAATAGATTGTATTTATTCTATGCACAAATGATAAAAGCTTTTTATCATTTGTGAATAGAATAATTACATTGCTCTGAACTAGTGCTTCATTTTGAGTATTCTGATCAATCAGAATGAACAAAATGAAGCATTTCTTCAGAGAGAGGTCGTAAAGATTTTTTCAGAGAGACGCAACCTAATTTATTATGCTAGATCTCCAAAAATAACAGATATATAGATAGATCGGTACTCTTTATCGCACACCAAGCAAGTGTTATAGAATCTAGAAATATAATATTTAGTAACAGTGCAATGGGCGGTCTTATACCAGTCTACGATCCCTTATAGCAACCTTAGGATAGACTATACTATATACAGTAGTATAGTAGGTAACTCGTGGTGTACAGTAACTAAAAAAAACCTTATAAACATATAAACGAATTTGAAAACTTATTGGACGAATGTTGTCAATAAAAATATTCCGCACGCGTCACTCGACTGGCCAGTTTTAACTCGTTGCAAGTACTTAAAATACGAAACACGTGTTTTTGTTGTTTATCTTTTTAAGTTTAAGATAGAGGGTCTCGGACTTTCCTACAATACCTTTCACAAGTATGCGACCCTGGCAATTAATCATCCATATAATTAATGTCCTTTTTCTTTAACTTCCTTCCATTCTTGCCTTCCTTTCCCTTTCAATATACTCGAATTTTCCCATCTTTAATCCCTAAACTGCCTGGTAGGTGGCAATAAGCTTGCCCCGTATTACATGAGTGGGACCAAATTATAGTTGGCAAAATGTGGGTAATTCATACGGCATAATATTGTGATGTGAAGTCATATCCATAACCTCTAAGTAATTTAAAAAAAAAACATTTGGAGGCAAGGAATCGTTTGTTCGATGTTTAAATTAATATTCTAAATGAAAATGGCGGGCTTCTCTCGTTATGACATTCGTGTAATTATTTTGAATAACGTCAAGTCCATCCCTGAGGACCATAGAACGGTGGTATTTTTAATTCAATCGTAGCAATTTCAACTTGGAGGATAAAGCAAGATCCAGCAGCCAGATAGAAGTGACTACCGATAAGAAGATTGAGACTGTACACAAATTATTGGAGGTAGACCGACATATGACAAATCGACAGATCTAGGAGTAAAGTGTACCATGTGACCATCGGCTCCATGACGACTATTTGAAAATACGGAAACTTTATTCATTCGAGATATCGGACTGATGACTGATGCGCTAAATTAGCAGCGTGTGAGTTGGTCTCTTGATATGTTAAAAAATATTGAAGACGGCCTAACTAACTACATGAACTCGATTGCTATATGTGATAAAACCTGGCTGTATTATTTCGATGTACCTATCTACTAAATCCCAGTGTAAAAGTGTGGGGGATTGAAGATGAGCTACCGCCAACGTCTGTGAAAATGTCTCGTGTGAAAATGTGTCAAATATCAATAAAAAAAGAAAGATTGCTGTATTTTTATAAGAGAGGAATATTGGCTACGGTTATGCTTGATGAAGGGAAAGTTATTACTGGTGCATGGTATACAGAGTAATGTGTATCTCAAGTATGAGAAGCCAAACTCAATACTAGAGACGCGGCTGTTACATCAAGATAACGCCCCTACACATCGATTTGGCAAAACTACGAACAATTTGCACCAAACTGGTATCAAATTGGTTGGACACCCTTCTTTTAGTGCGGATTTAGAGCCATGCGGCTTCGCACTATATTCGCATGTAAAAAACAACTGACGGAAAGTCTATAAAATGACAGTGCAAGTTATAGTTGTTTATCCTGACCAGACTATAGACTATCCGTACCATTACAGGTCAACATATAGGTATACTGCCCCCCCTGTAGGTTTTTAAAGCCGTATTAACATAAGTACCTGGGAGACTTGGAGACTGGGTAGCTTTTTGTAAAATCATATTTTTTTCAAATATTTTTTTTGTAAAATTGCGTATTTACAGGAAATACAACTATGCTGTTGAACTTAAAATGCAAAATTGTATCTGTTTACAAAATTTCTTCAAAATCGTTAGAGCCGTTTCCGAGATACCCGAAATATAAATACATACATACCAGAATTGCTAGTTTAAAGTAATAAGATTTCTAAATTAATAACAAATATTGTTTAAAAATTTTTTCATTCTGCTTGCTCTCTCTTACTTAAAGTATTCCAAATTTTACATTATTTCATGAGTGACATTTGGTTTAAAAAGGGGTAGGTACAAACATTTCTCTTGACTTATTAATATATAGAAGATATACCTAATAGATTCCCGTTATTGTTGTTGTACTATAAAACGTTCAGAAAATAATGTTTTGAAGTGTCAGGTAATTATTTTTACTAGTAATTCATATCAAACGCCAAGTATATAGTTTTATAGGTCGTGCTATAATCGTCAAACCTACATTTATTGCTGTAACTACTATATTAGAGCCAAAATGAATTTTCATGTTATAAGTATAAGCCTTTGTTAATATTCAGATGACTGGCTTAACTAGTTGGTGTAGTATAAAAAACTCATTACCTCTATGGGTTACATTTGTACACAATTACATTAGCATGGAGCTTTTTTGAATGAAATCCCAATTGGCTGATCCTACCATCTGGTTGTTAGAATCATTGTAATCGTCAGCCCGTCAATTCATTAGTACTTACATAGTATTTCTAGTCTAGTAAAGTATCCTAGTACTGTCTATTGCTAGGTAATGTCTACTACAAATTACGTAGCTAGTAGTAGAAAAAATGTTGAAAATAGCGTAAATGATAGTAACCTACTATAAACTCGTACATTTATATTTCCATTCTCAGTATTTTGAGTTTTCTAACATTTCCTTAGCAAAAGGTGTCATGTAATAAAATCTTAAAATGAAATCTGAAATAAATCGTCAGCCTGTACGTGACAACCACGAGAAAAAATTGGTATACCAGCTTTTAAACTTTCGGGTTCCATGATAACACAATTATGTTGACGGGAATTAGAGCGATCACGTATTTAAAAGATATATAATACCTATAGGATCTAAGAAATGCTTTTCGTCAGATTAGCGATTTCGTTGCATGTTACTTTAAGAATAATATTTTCGTAATAATAACATAACTTATTGTACACAGGTGCCACAAGGAAAACTTTTACTCTCAAGGAAGTGGCATGAAACCGACGAGAATATTGATTTATTCAGATGCCACAATTCAAAATGGAAAGCGAGCGATCTCACGCAAATAGCAAAACAAATCATATATGGCGATAGTTCTGATCGATCCACCTCTAAACAGTCCCTTGTAGAGGCAGTAAAAAGGTAGAAAGATGTCTCGGTGTGCGACTGACAGACACGCGATCGTTGCCAAGGTATCGAACATACAGCCTTACTCCCTAACCCTGGAGCTACAAAAATTCAGATTAATTTTGTTCCCCTTAAATTACTATACACACGATGTGGCTTTACAGACTATCATATTTCTTTAAACTAGGCCAGGAATAATGAGGAACAGAATGTTATTTTTCATGAAATTACGATATAATTTCTACGTAGGAAGGGGGTAATATTTTTGTAAATTGTATGTAGCAAGAAGTTACATTTGAAAGAATATAGGTAAATAACAGTTCCAATTAGGAATTTTAAGTATGATTTAAGGTAGATAAAGAATAAATGACGGTGATAAAGGTAGCATAGCGTTTCTAAATAAACGAAGCGAGTTGCAGAAGAGTTGAAGAAGTTAGTGCATAACTAAGTGTACTTAATTTATCAGTCAAATATAAATTTGTAAGTATGGTTATTGGTTAGGTAAAAATCAAGCTTTTTACTTGAATTTATTTCTTCTACTGCCTTAGGCTTGGCACTCATTGCTCTAAATGAACCTAGTTTATTAAAGTCAGTTGTTGTTAGATTAGTTCCAGTTTCTATGTAGTCATAGTTTTTTATTTTGGGTTACAATTATGACTAATTAAGGTAGCGATTCTTCGTCCCTATAACTCTCTTAACTTCTCAGTCTATTAAGAAATTCTCATACTAGAGGATTCATAGGTCTGCGTGTATTTTTTCACAAACATAGTATATGGGTTAGAGTGATGGAAGCTAATTTTTAGCCTGAAATATTACTATTTTGTATAGAGATAAATAATAATTTAGTCCAAAAGCTTATACATAAAAGAGATATATATCACGAGATATACTTAATACTATATTTACCTATACTAACTATAAACAAATTACATACATAAATTAATATTCATATTGCTTATACATGCACTAAAATATATATACATATAAACATAATAATACAATTAAAAAGTATTTATAATGACATATAAAAATCCTTCACTTGTTTTTTAAATGAGTGCAAGGTTGTGATTGTGATTTATTAATAAAATTATTATTCAACTATTCATGGAATAACTTTTCTTTATTTATATCTTACTTCCTGTTAAAAAATCTTAATTTTATAAAATACGCTGCAAAGAAAAACGAACAAATCGAATAACACAATCCCCTGTCGCAGACCAAACCAGACTAAACACATAATGACGTCGCGTAATGTCTAAACTTTCCCATTCAGGAAATGGAAAACATAGTTACATTAAAACTAATGTATTGTCTGTTACTTCCTTTGTTACTAGAATGCAAATTGCAGTAAAATAACCACAGTATTATTCAGAAAAAAGATGTACTATCTTTTTCTAACTCACTAACTTACATTATGATTTTTTTTATTGTGACATTATAGTTTTTACATAACGCACAGCTGATTAGAATAGAATTATCTTTATATAGTTATTTAGAAATAATAATGACAGTGACTGTAATTTGAACATTCTCAATATCTTAAATGAATAGATAGATATAATATAATTTATAGTACTCGTATACAGCATTACTTCTATCTAATCTAATCTAATACAAATATTTACTTTATGTAAGTGCAATGGGTGGTTTAGCGATATTTAGCAGACAGACTTGATATAGAATAGCAGATAAAGGAAAGGTGGTGTCTTCGTACATAAATGACAACAATCAATACAGTATGCAAACTAAGTATCCAGTATAAATAGCAAAGACTTTACGTGGGAGAGCCATGCGTCGGCACGTACGAGTATGGGCCGCCAACATGTTAAAAATTTGCAATGAATGAGCCATGAGCGCGGCCGATTTCGACTGGCTGTTAATTCTACCAATAAATTACAGCATTTGTGAAGAATTTATAAAAAATATCGTAAAAAAGTGCAGAGATTTTCTGATGTGTGTACAGTGAAAAATCATTGGTTGTACGCGAAGAAAATGATGATCTTCAAGTTTATCTAAATGGTTTTAGTAGATCATAAATATTAATACCGACTACAATTATGATAGATAAGGGATTGCCAAACGCAATTTAAAAAGCGATAGCAAGAGAATTCAGTAAACCTTTTAAAGATTGAATTGATGCAAACATTTTGCCGCTGTGTGGCTGTCATATGTCCTACACCGAATATTCCATGGAAAGGTAGTATGTAAATTATAATAAAAAATAAAAAGACAAAAAAAAATAAAAAATGTGAATATAACTGCAGCCTTTATTCATATCCATATTATTAATTCGGTCAAGGGGTACTGTAGACTCGATTGAAACCTTACCTGAATAATAAAACATACAAAATAATGATTTCGAGTCGACAACATAAATATCCGCAAAATTCGGATTGGTCTAGTTTTTGTTAAATTCTTATGGTGCAAATGGCAGCCGCCATATTGGCCACTCGGATGCCATATTGAGTTTCTTAAGGCCGATTTACACGTATATCTTGAGTTTGTTAAGGCCAATTTACAGGTATATCTACCTACTTTTTGTAAAAGATTGTGTTAGTCACATTTCATCCGAGCGAAGCCGGGTTTTCATCTAGACTTTTCATAAAGTCTATGACTGGCGGGGACACTTTCAAGGTTTAGGGAAGTACTAATGATTGCCGATTGAGCATTTAGTAAAGCTTGATTCATTATATCATTCACCTCTAGTATTAAACAGTTTGCGTTTTGTTACAGGTTGTTTGTTGGTGTTATTAACCGAGTTCAAAAAAGGAGGAGGTTCTATGTTCGGCTGTAAGTATCTATTCACTGATTTAAAAAAAATCTTTGTTTGAAAGGGTAGGCTCCCAAAGTGGTCCCATTGCCACCAAATTCTGATCTGAAGGATCTAGGAAGGAGGAATGGAGGAGGAAGGAGGATGGTGGTACCTGAGGGAAAACGAGGGACACCCTTTGAAATTAAGCAACATTGATGTTTAAAGTGATAAATGTTATTGTTGTTAATAGACTTAAAAGAGGAGTAAGTTCAACCGTTCGGCTGTTTGCATCTTTTTTTAGGGTTCCATACCTCGAAAGGAAAAAAACGGAACCCTTATAAGATCACTTTGTTGTCCCTCCGTCCGTCTGTCTGTGTGTCAAGACCCTTTTTCTCAGGAACTCGTAGAGGTATTACGTTGGAATTTAAATCAAATACTCAGGTCTATTGTCCCTTAAAGTTGTGAAAAAATCAAACTTCTAAACCAACGCAATCAAAAGATACAGCCATTTATGCCGCAATTTCCGCAAATTTTCGACACTCGCAAGGGAGTCAAAACCTACAGGGTACTTCCCGTGAACTTGGAATCTTGAAATTTGGTACGAAGCAATGTCTTATAGCACAGATAAAGGAAAAATTGCGAAAACCGTAAATTTTTAGTTACATCATATAATAAAAATATTCTATGGAACCCTCGGTGCGCGAGTCCGACTCCGAGTATATATTCGTATTCGAAAATAGCATAAATGTGACTGGCCTGTTGGTCTAGTGGTTGGTGATCCTGCCTGCTAAGACAGAGATCGTGGGTTCGATTTCCACCCAGGACAAATAATTGTGTGATGAGCATGATCATTTGTTCTGTGTTTGGGTGTAATTTATCTGTAATATGTATGTTTTTAGAAATATGTAAGTATGTTTATTAGCAGTCTGGTTACCATAATACAGGCTTTGCCTAGTTTGGGATCAGACAGCAGTCTGCCGCGTGTGTGAGATGAGTGAAGTTATTATTATTATTATAAATTCCCTTTTTACGGCTGCAGAAGTAGAAGTCGTCAAAATAATAAAATCTTCTCTTTTTACGCAAAATGTTTACCCTAAACATCACATCGTATTATGATAAGGCCAACGAGCCTGTTTCAAAATGCAGTGTATTGTTTAGCAAATGCTCTTCTCTTCCTGAAGACACATTATTGCTTCCGACGAATGTTCTATTCCTGTCTATCTGGCTGTCTGGATATTAGCGGGTAGATAGTCATCATCATTAATCGGTTTATGGCTTAGAAGGACTTTAAATTAGAATTGTTTAATATACGTGTAAAACCTTTGGTGTTATAATAGGAGCGTACATATATTATAAAGGTTTTGTTGCTTCCCAAAATATGATTAATATTTCTTCATTTTTAGTTTTTATTGAAAAATGGCATTGGTGTTTGTCTTCCGACTCACCTGATGGAAAGTGACCACTTATCCAAGAGAAACCTGTTCATTTGATTTGGATATTTAATTTTGGTTTTCATCTTGTCTATACAGTACAAGATATCTATACTAATATTATAAAGCTGAAGAGTGTTTGTTTGGTTGAACGCGCGTATCTCAGCAACTACTCGTGCGAATTAAAAAAATATATTAATGTTGGATAGCCCATTTATCGAAGAAGGCTATAGGCTATATAACACCACGCTACGACAAATAGGAGCGGAGCATTAATGAAAAATGTTGCAAAAACGGGGAAAAGCTTACAAACGCGGACGGAGTTGCGCCGTTCAGTTAGTCCATAATAAAACAACATAACAGTCGCATTGAAGGCTATTTTATAACTACGTAATAAAATGTACCTAGTAATAGTTCTTATGAGTCCTTATGCATTTCTATATACTGAAGTCTGGAACGCTGATATTGAAAGCCAAGATAGTGCGAGTTATTACTATTAAGAATTCTATCGATAGGGAGGCATGTTACAGAATGTGTATTAATAACAATATCGTTAAATATACCACCTGTATTTTAAGCTTGACTAATCGGCACGGATACTGACATGCTATCTCATTATCAAACCTTTTAACGTTATCTGCATAGTGCTTTAGTAAATAAATACATCTTAATTAACAGTTCGTGCCGGATATCGAAATCACAACCATACATATTACGCGTTGTTAATTTTTGGAGGATTCTTGATGCACTATTTTTTTTAATATTTCAAGCACCGTTAAAATTGCTAAAAATGTAAATGTGGAAGAGTGAACAGGCAGAGGGTATTTATTGCTTTAACCTTCTAACTTTTCGTAACCTATTAAAAATTAAATTTGAACCGTTGCCGGTTTTGTTAATATCAGTGAAAAATATCACTACATATTATAAAACAAAGTCGGTCTGTTTATTCGCGATAAACTGAAAAACTACTGAACGGATTTTCATACGGTTTTCACTAATAGACAGAGTGATTCATCAGGAAAATTAGGTGTATAATTTGTTAAGATTTTGTGTAAATTGATTGAAATATGTTAATGATTGTTGAAGACGGGCGCGTTGCTGGTAAATACAGTGGGATTTTTAAACTGTAGATATTGGAACAAAAATTTAGATGTGTCTCCATTTTGTTTTATAAAACGCCTTTAAATGTTTCCTTGCAACAATACAAAACACGCACAAAGTAGTAAAAGCTGAATATAGTTATGAACATCCCATTTACTAAGCTTTGCCTCATATCACAACCGGTGTTTATAAAATAAATCAAATACCCTGTATACTTGTTGAACCGAAATTTGTATTCTGAGGATTAAATTTTAAGTAAGGTACTTCAAATCCTGAAAAAAAGTGTGATAGATATAAAAAGTTTTACCTAAGAAAACAGCAGCAAGTTCTAGGAGTTAAAGAAGTAAGTTCTAGTAGATAAGCATTTGTTCTTTTGTTTTCTCGTTCAGACAACATTTCGGAGAACATTTTTCTATTAGATTTCACTAATAAAGACAACTCCAACCCCAGGAATTATCCATGTCTCTCAAAATTTAATAAACGAATAACCGGCACTACGTACAACCCACACTCTTTTTTTTTGTGAATCACATAAATTGTTGTGCTTTGTTGGAATCGAACCCATAATACTAGCGCATCCATGTCGTTAGCAAGTTGTAGCTACAACTTAGTTTATATAGCTTTCATAGCAAAAATATAATTTTACCTGAATATCTCGCTAATCTGACTTGAATTTAATCTGAGATAAGATTTAATTGATGTTTTCTTATAAAATGCCTCTTATTACAAGTTTTTCTTCGTCAATTATTCTGATAATATAATTTATTGCTTTAACTAGCCAGTGTTATGTGAACTACGAAAGTTGAAGGTTTCAGTCTCAAGTAAGACCTTATCCGACCACGCGGCTTACGAAAAGTATGAAGGACATCTTTAATAATGCCTTGTATTAATTTGGATTGAAACAAGGCCATTCTTGCGTTATAAAGTCCACTTTTATAGGTTATTTTTCTATAAAGTAACCTAAATGAGAACATAATCCAACTGTTTGAAATGTGTTGTTTGGGGTGCAATAATGCAATATTCAGGTTAAGTTAAGGGATGTCTAGACGATGGGTTTGAATAGCTTAAATGCCTTGTCGTGCTTAAAACTACCTTGTTATACCGTTACTTAAAATTGGGTGAAAAGAGGTCAACCATTTATTCCAAAGTAAAAAATTTTAAATTGTATTTTTCATAAAAATTAGCATGACTTGAAATAACGATATATACCATTTTCATTCATAAATAAAACATATCAAGTTGTTTCCGTTTTAACACTTCATTTGGAATTAGAACAATTTACTATGCAGAGGTAGTAAAAATTCCTCACACATTACTGAAATATTTAATACTTGTTACGGACAACGCCCGTTGACGAATAAAAATGGAGACGACTGTCATGTTAATTACATTTAGTAGACCATAAAAAAAGTTTACCGTCTTAAAAAAACAGTTCATTCATAATATATGGCAACCTTATAATATCGGGTTTTGTACCATTTCAGAAATAGTTTAAGTAGTAGCAATATGATAATCTGATCAACCTTTAATCGCTTTTCGTATCTGATGCTGACCATGAAACAAATACAAATGCAATCGACAATCTGAACGTGTTTTAAACGAAAATTGATCACTAAGTGATGAAGTTTAAAGGCAAAAAGTCAGAACACGTAGAAGTATCCACACAAATCTGTCTCCAAGAGCTAGTCTTGATTTAAGAATTCCCTTATTTTGATATAACATGGAATGAATACTCACCGGATCCATTATTCCTGCCATGGGCACAGAGATTGCATCCTCACCACCAGCTGCCACTAACTTCTCCAGAATTTTAAGGGTTTGCTCCACAGCCGGCCACTCTCCTTTCTGCGCCAGTGTGAGGATCCGAGCAGCAACCTCCCGTATATTACCACCTGCACTTGGAGGCTTAACGATGTTCTCCGTTGCTCCATTCTCTTTAATCTCTTTCTTATCACCATTGTTAGACGATGTCTCATCTTTAGTGTCATCCAAGGCCTTAACCGGTGGGTTCTTATCTTCGTCTGCATTTTTCTTCGGCGGGCCTTTGCCGCCTTTCTTGCCACCGGCAGCCTGAGACATCGTCACATAACAGTATCACAATTACGAAGCACTACACAAGGTATTACAAACAGCCATGGCTCGAGTTTGCCGAGTATGTTAGTCGGTGGGCGGGCGGAGCATGACTGCGGCACGGTTGCGTAGCGCCAGCCGATTTCTTGCATGATTCGGGTAAATAAAGGCGACGGCTTGCGCCCACTGGATTTACAAACAAACTTGGGCGAGCGATGTCTCAGAATGTCCCATGCGTTGACCCATTTAGATTTTATTTGTCACGGGAGTCAAGGGGTGCATATTGGACTAAATTTGTAAATGTTTTTTTTAATCTCCTAAATTAGAGAACAATTTAACGTTGCTCTATAAAGATATTTTATTACATATCATTATGTAATTAGTAAATTTTTCACAGACAATGAGCAAGGAATTTCATTATTACTTTATCGTTATTTTTGTCTCTATGTGTATCAACCCCCTCTCAACGAAGTCTTTTGGATATGTACAAGTTGGAAAACTATTTGAAATTATTATTACTTTACCTTTTTAAAAATTGAATTCTTAAATAAAGCATAACCTGATATGGTAGCGATTACCGGTACCTATAAAGACTAACATTAGCAGTTGTGGCACAAATAAAGACTGTTTGATTTGATTTGGCATACGCACCAGTAGATCATTAGTTAGTAGCAGTACATCCGTTCGCTTCTGGTGCAGCTTAACCATATTAGTACAAGATATTTTTGTTTTCTACAAAAGTTCTGCACAGGTTCAATAATTTAATTTCGGTAACAGCTTGATTCAAAAAACAATTTATTAGCGAATTGCGTTCTACATTCATGACAATCGAATTGTTGACCGACATGATATTATGATAAACCAAAAGTGTTGCAATTTACTAAATGAAATTTAAAAGCACAATCAGTGGTCGATGAGTAAACAGTTTTGTTGTATACGTGGTTTTTTATTTGTGTCAATAACCTAAAAACGTCACTGTTTTAAGCTCTTTATTCTTTAAAAGCTGACGTACACGTCGAGAATTTGACCCGCGTCGATGTCGTTTCTATGACAGTCTGGAAACATCACGCTATCTGTATAATTTCAGAAAAAGTGACTTTTATATTGCTTGAGTCGTACTAGTCTACTTACTCGTAAATACATATGTTTATATATTGATTCTATACTATTTATAGTATTATTTTTAGTAAGTAGTAGGTCATTAAATTTATATCCTAATTAATCTAACGTTATAAGTTATTGAATCTCGTATTTGTCATGAAAATTTGAACTGTTAGCGACATTATATTAAAAAATAAGGTTAATGTTAGGGTGACTTCGAAGTATTATTCCAAAATAGAAGCAAAGCGGACCAGATCTTTCACCTTCCGACCTTGTTTGAGAGAACAGGAAAGCGGAAAAAAAAATTTGTAACGCATTTTCCCGTACCTAGATTTGTATCGTGGCCTTAGGAGGTCGGGGAAAATTTGCATGTTTCGTCACAGTGGGGTGGCCTGCGGGGTACGGGAGGTGAGGCAGGCTATGTGGGGTGGCGTTGGCGTCGCGTGCGCCCCACGCGCCACTTCCGGCGATGGGGGGCATAGGCACCCGGCGGCCTCGATTCAGCCAAGCCAAGATCAGATACCAAAAAGAATACAAAGTTTTGACCGTGGTCCGTTATTACTAACATATATTATTTAGTATGTGATTTAAGGTGTCCTTGTGAATATGCGAATAATTAATCATGTTTTAGGTAAACCCTTTTCTGTAGTAATAAGTTCATATTATCGATTTTAGATTTAAGTAGATTTATTGTAAACTAGCCGTTCTCCGCAGATTTACTTGCGTATGTATTCCCTACTCCACCTATAACCTTTCTCAAACTCTTTCCAAATAAAAATAAAAAATTAAATCTGACCAATAGTTTCAGAGATAAGCGCGTTTAAACATACTTATACTTACATTACGTGGGAGAGCCATGCTTCGGCACGTATGGGCCGGCTCGACTCCGCTCGATACCACGGCCTCACAGAAAACCGGTAGTGAAGCAATGCTTGCATTGCATTTTGCCGCGTGAGTGAGGTTACCGGAGGCCCTAACCCTTCCCTCTCCCCTATTCCCGTCCTTCCCCTCTCCCACTCTCCCCTCTTCCCACTCTTTATCCCCTCCCCCTCTTCTCCTACTCCCACCTTAAAGGCGGCAGCGCACTTGTGACTCGTGCCCGTACAGGTGCTCATGGGCGGCGGTAGTCATTTACCATCAGGTGACCCGTCTGCTCGTTTGCCCCCTATACCATAAAAAAAAAACATACAAAAAAGAATACTCTTCAGCTTTATTATGGTAGTACAGATAATAAAAGGTTTGGGTCAAATATTTACTAATCTAACTTAAAAATATTTTTATTCCAGATTTACGGTCCGCACAACTTTTTGAGCCCCAAACTTTTTGTTCGAAAATTTGACGCTTTAGCCATACGCTGCAATCGCTGTTCAATGACTTCGCAATCTCCAATCCCGTTATTGAACATTGCTAATAATCTGCCAATTTTATCCTCTGAAAGCACATTCTTTAGCAAATAATAATGTGCTAAACAGTTAAAAGGAACGATGTGGAATTGTTTACTATGCGGACATAATGAAGTACCGTGCGTTAAGACTTTTTTTTGCAACACATTACTAAAAGGATGAAACTTAGGTCACTTGAGACTATGGTATCATTATGTACATTATAAGGCATTTCTGTATATTTCCTTGCCTCTCCTGACATCATGATAATATATTTATTAATATCCAACACTTCTAATGTCCTTAAATTTAATACAAAATTAAAATTCAATGCAGGTTTTAAAACAATTTAACCTTTGCTGGATGTTTCCAAATGTCATTGCTAGGTATTTTAATTAGTCACTTTTATTATTTGTTGAACTCGGTGAACATTAGTCACAGTAGTACCTGACTACCTGTAAACAAACGAAATCTACATGGTCGGATACCGTAGTTGATTAGGCAGATAGTAGAAGTATGGACGCATAATAAGTATTAAATGACAAATTGAATAATTTAATTAAAATTAATTTTAATGAAATCAATTCAAATGAATTTTAATTAAAATAAAACAGATGTTCTTTTTATTAATATAAATTTAGCTTGAATTATATTGAACCAGAGCTATTGACGATTTCATTATTGCAGTTTTTGACGAACATTCTAAACGAAAATTCCTACCACAAGACTCACTCTGCAACCCCTACATATTCTACAGGTTGATCTCGATCGATTCCTACCAAAAACGTAATTGTGCAGAGTCACAACCATCACATTTGCTTTACCGACTGCATTAGAGGCATATAATGCTGTTGCCTTATTTAGCAGTCCTTAATCTAGATATGCGGCAGCGTGTCAAGCGAAGAACCGTATAGAAGCCGTATGTTATATTACACGAACCATTTGGAGCCAATTTTGACGTCTTAATAACTAAAAATCTATTTAACATAAACAATTTGGTTTATTGATACATATTATGAAATTTGGTTAATTTATTAAAACCCCTTAGATTAACTAGAATCCCAAATTTCATAAATACAGCTCAAACGGTTATTTAGATATTATTAACGTCTAAAAATCGGCATTTTTATCACTGACTGACTGGACACATAGATCAAAACCTAACCCACTTCCAGATGACTTAGAAAGTTGAAATTTGATGTCTAGTTAGGTATATATGTGTGTATACAAAGAAAAAAAATCAGAAAACAGTAATTTTTACGATATAAAATATGTTCTAAGCAATTGATTTTTATTAATACCTAGCGCCTTTCGAAATTATGATTGCAAATCTTTTCACCCGCAGGAGAATGGGTTGCAAGATGAAAGGTCGCTTTAATCGTTTTGTTTACCAGATTATTTATAAAACTTAGACAACCAATAATAACACAATCTGCAACTAGCAGTGCAGGCTAAGCGATCTGACATTACAGATTACATTACATTACACATACATTTGGTACAATTGTAACAAATTTTATATAATTTGTAAACTAATACTAAGTAAATAATAAATGTATGATTTGGTTGTACTATTTAATAAATAAATATAAAATAGCACAAATAAGAAAACTATATAGCATAACATAAGAAAAAATATAAATTTTACAGATCACTTTTGAATGATGAATAATAATTATTTCTTTTCAAAAAGATTTTTGAAAAAAATTATTATTTTTCAAGAAGTTGCTTGTTTTTCAACTTACCTGCAAACAATAACAAGTAAAAAATTTAATATGTAAATAAAATACTAATTATTTTGCATACGTACTGCATAATGAAGGGCATCAGTTATAAAAATTTATGTTGGGGTCAACCTATTTTTGGTACATGCACTTACTTGAAAATTCAGTTTGCATAAAATATCATGTGCATGTACTTTCCATAATATTAGTGATATATTTACAGGAACGGCTCGTTAGCAGAGTGAAAGAAAAAAGTATAAATAGGTACTTCACTATGAAGATTGAATTGCCTGTCATTGATATATCCTAACTGATACCTAGAAGTACCTAGTTTTATAACATGACGTTATAATTCCTTTCAACTAAATTAATTTTTCTCTTTACTTCTATCTTACACCAAAACTACAGGTTATTATTTTATCTATTATCGGTTTTGTGACCAATAAAGGTGTTGTTGGTATACAAAAAGGTTATTCTATTCTATTCTGGTATTACAAAAATGCTAATGCGAGTATTTTTGTTTGTTACTCTTTCACACCTTAACTAATCAACCGAATTCATCCGATTATCATGATATTTTGCATACATGTTACCAGGGATACAAAAAATAAAATAACCATTCATCAAGAAAAATAACTGTTTCCGAGGAATAGCGAATTGATTGAGAAAATCTACATTACTGTAAGATTAACGGCGGGCAGCAGCTAGTGTGTGATTAATCTCCAATCATTGACTATATCGATAGATAATTCGAAACAGGTCGAAAGACATCATCAGTGACATCCGTTGAAATGAAAATACTAAAATACAAGTGAAATTCCGAGTAGGATAATCGCCATTGGTTTGTGCGATTCTGCAAAAATGCTAAGCTGACATTAGTCAATCCGAAGCCCAATCGTTGTAGGTTGATCGAAATTCATCAAATAAAATGTTTTTATTGATTTCAAGTAACAACATACTAACTCTATCTCTCTAACGCTCGTCTAATCGAAAAATTCGAGTCACAAGTCGCAAGTCGCATTACCGTAAGGAAACCTTTAATTTATTAAATTGAATTGTAACCCACCTTATGAGACGTGGGAGAGCCATGCTTCGGCACGCATAGGCCAGCTTGACTCTGCTCGATACCACGGCCTCACAGAAAACCGGCAGTGAAACAATGCTTGCATTGCTTTTCGCCGCGTGAGTGCTTTTCCCCCTCTCCCCCTCTTCCCCTCCTCCCACCTTAAAGGACGGCAACGCACTTGTGACTCTTGAGTTACAGGTGGGCGGCGGTTGTCATTTACCATCAGGTGACCCGTCTGCTCGTATGCCCCCTATAACATCTTATTTATCAAAAAATCTTATTTATGTCTTCAGTCAAATAATATTACATTAGTTTGAAATTCACAAGAATAAACTGGTTTAGAAACATACTTGTTATTATTTTCTAGGACCACCAGGTACTACCATTCTTTTCATATTATTAATGACGTGACTCTTGTGTCATTTGTGTTCAGGTAAAGGAATCTGTCAAGTACTAAATTAATATTAAAAATATGAAAGTGAGTGTGTCTTTTGTTGGTTTCACTCCTTAATTACTTAACCAATCATCATGAAAAGGACACCTTTCATCAATCACTGTTCCCAAGAGATACTAGAATTGGTTCACAAGGTCTTCATTCACGCGAACGAAGCCACATACAAAAGCTTGTTGTTAATCTTCATAGAAAATCTTACTCTAAATGAGAATTTATGGCACTATATATTGTACCAAATTTACAGTTATGGTGACCAAATCAAATTAACAAATGATGCTTCTTACGCACGAGAAAATTTACAGATGTCGCATTCTCAGTAAAGAAACTGAAATAGAACTGGGTAGGCCATAGGATAAAAAAACTATAAAAGATTGGATTGGAAGATAGGAATAAAAAATTTATAAAAGATTACAAGATATAAAGGCTACTATGTGGTCTTCTCGAAATAGAAAAAGAAGGAAAAGGCGCCAAAAAAGAAAAATGGGAGGATGACACCATAAATAAAAAAATGGTGGAATAACATGGCCAATCCGCAAATAGGAAGTTATAGAAAAGCCTAAGGGAGGCGTAAGCCAACAGGTAAGCGAATAATAATGTTACCGTTGTCGAAGATTTGAATTATTACTATTATAATTTTTAACATACTATGGTATCATTTAAATTAATTAATTACATGAAACTTTATTGTAAATTCATATATTACAAAAGATGATGAATAATATTGTGATGGTTTTAACGAAATGTATAGGTTATATGCTGTTGCGTCCGGCAGACTCACCGTCTGCCTATCGGCCCATAGTGTTGCTCGACGAGGTGTGTAAGCTCTTTGAGAGAGTCATTGTGGAGCGCCTCGTCGAGCACCTTTCGAGAGTGGGGCCCGGACCTGGCGGAAAATCAATTTGGTTTCCGCCGTGGGCGCTCTACCGTGGATACAATCATGTGCGTAAGGGCCCTGGCGAAGGGAGCAGTATCCCGGGGTGAGGTGATGTTGGCGTCCCTCGACATAGCCAACGCTTTCAACACCTTGCCCTGGAGTTGCATCAGAGAGGCGCTCGTTTTTCACAGTGTGCCTCACTACCTCTGCCGCATTGTCGGGGCCTATTTATCGGAGAGAGCCGTGACCTACCCGAGTCGGGCAGGGTCGGCGAGAGATGTCGTGCGGTGTTCCACAGGGCTCGGTGCTAGGACCACTCTTGTGGAACATCGGTTACGACTGGGTGCTTCGCGGTGTGTTCTTGGGAGGTGTAGCTGTCACCTGTTACGCCGACGACACACTCGTTACGGCGCGTGGTCGAAAATACCGCGAAGCGACCATAAAAGCCACGGCTGTTGAGGTGAGGTGATGTTGGCTAAAGAGGCGGCGGAACGGGAACGGGAGAGGACAAGCACTCTCCCATCCCGCAGAAGACGCTACAGGTGCCGGAGAGCGCAAAATGATCTCCGGCCTCCATGAGCGGTGGCCTGGGGGTAATGGGGCGGGCTGACCGTTACCCTTGCAGAAGCAGGCCTAAGACGGTGGCGCGACGTGTTCCACGCGCACCTCTCTAATCTGGAGGGGGGTGAGGCCCCCCGTACTCCATGGTGTGGTCGCCTGCTGAAGGCGACCAAGGTCTGCAGGGGTTCCCAGAGGACTCCTTCCTAGGGTATACCCGGGTCCTCCTGCAATAGACCTCCTTGTGACGGAACACCGTGTGGTTTTAGTCGGTTCGATTCCGACATACCATCTTACCGTTAGCTCCGGTGAGGTGATGACCCGTGGGAGTTTCCACACGAAATAAAGGCTATTTGTATAATAATCTTCTAATCCCAAACATAGAGACTAATAATAATCGTTCTAATAATAGTGATATCATTCGATGTCGTTATATTAAAATCAATAATTCCTTGACAATTGTTTCACAAATGTTTCAACTGATAAACGAATTTAGATAGTGATTTATGCTACCAGTCAGAAACGGCCGCCCACGTTATCCTGGAGTGCGAGGGAGTCGCCACACAACGGGCAAGTATCCTCGCGGGTGCGAGGTCGCTCCTAGAAGCCTGTGAACGCCCCAGGAGGCTTCTGTGCTTCTGGAAGGACCTAGGCTGGCTCAACTAGTAAGGTTATTCGAACGCATAATGGAACGCCTATGAGTCTAAATGCGGAAACAGTGACCAATACCAATACCAATGCTACCAGTCAGCAAAGTTCAAGTGGCGCCTTTTGACAATACAGGAGCTAAAAATATATCCGTGGCTAGCCTGAACACATTGACATGTCAACTTCCATGTTTTTTTTTTATTGGCGTAATACTCTCTTACGCATTAGAATTTTATATGAAAAAAATTTACAAGAAACATAAATTTTGGAGCAATTGACTTTGGAAATATGTTGACATCTCGCATTTTAACATGTCTAACTTGACAAAGTCTCATGTCAAATTAACGATTCCCATGATTTTGGAAATGAACATTGATATTTTCTTAAATCAACTTACACTCAGTCACCAAAAAAATATTCGTTATTTGAAATCTCAACATATACATATCACCGTCAAAACTTAAATGGCCACCCTGACAAGTAGCAAAATTACACATGTCAACATATTCACATCAGCCACGGATTTCATCGTGCGGATTCCCATAAAACGTTGGTTTAATCGAAGTCAACTCAGTTATTCCGCCGCCGGCGAAACAGAAACATCTAAAGCATGTATCTGTATTTCTTGCTACTATTCACAGCATTAATTATTGTCGTACATATATATTATCGATACAATCGTGGAACATGCTTAATAGAGAAGATAAATGGCCCAAAGCAAATGTTTTTCTTCGGGAATGTTTGGGATATATGCGGGAATCAAGGTAAGATCATTTAGATTACATTCATCTAGAACGTTTCTAGGTAATACAGTGTACTGTGTGTTCTTATCAGCTCAATGCTATGTCTAGACTAAAACGTCTGTTAAGAGTTAATATAATGGCTAATTGATAATTTAGCATAATGAACATAATTATACGTATGATAAGAAATTGCTGTAATAATAAATACTTACATACCAAAAAGAAAAAAATACTTTTAGTTTTTTCTAAATTTTCTAATTTTTCAGGAACCCTTTCCAACTTTTCATGGTCAAAAACATAGTTCGTACTAAATGGTATATTTTAAAACCAAATTTAGAAAAACACATAGATTAATATAATGTACAAAATAATGTAATTCCAAGTTTCCATAATATTAGTCTAGTATTATAATATTAGTGGGATAGTGGGATAGGTATCTGTAGGCATTTTATTTTGATATCACATCTGGAATGGAGATTACGATAAAGGTACCGAATTCCGCGGTATTTTCACCGTAACTTAAAAGGACATTAATAATTTCAGTATTCTTATCAGACATGTGTTTTTATTTTAATATAGTAAAAGTTTGACAATAGAAAACTGATTTAATGATTACGTAGAATAATGTAAGATATAAAAAAGTTAGAGACATCTATTTAATTGATTAGTTAAGTAGTCAAACCCAAAACAAGAAGTGCGTAATAATAAAACCGCCTTCGAAATAAAAATAAAATGTCTACGAAATTACTATTTTTGATTTCTATATAATAATATTGCTGTTATAGGAAGTTAGGAACCAGGTATAATGCACCTAATTCCGAATTAGTTTATACCGTATTTTACCTTTATTCATTTTTAGTTGTGAAGAAAAATATACCCCTTTAGGAACCCTAAAAATACACCAATTTAGGCACTCATAAATACGAACACATAAATTTATTAATGGAATAAGGTATCTTGCAGATAAAAAGAGCTTGTTGTTTGCTTTAAACGATGTTCTTTTTACCTACTATCAACTGTTAAAATACGGCTATTCCGAAAATACGGCTATTCCGAAAATACGGCTATTCCGAAAATACGGCTATTCCGAAAATACAAGTAAATTGCAAATAAAAAGTGTTAGTTTAATGACTGACATCTAAAATGACAACCATGTGCGTTAACAGTCCTCATTTATTTTGCTATTTAGATAGATTACACTTTATTAGTACACCAGGGTTTTACAAAGAATATGTAACAGGAGATGTATCTTATAAAATAGTGTACATAGGGCGGCCTTATCGCTTAAAGCAATCTCTTCCAGGCAACCTTGGGATGGACTGTTATGTTAATGTTTATCATCTATTACATACAAATACATATTATATACCCACAAATAGACATACACATATACACAATAAATAATGTATACACCATATTTTAAATATAGTTTTATAGTCACAGATAATGTTATTTAGTTTTACAAACCTGAACGGTTGATACCTGGGACTTATTAGAAAAAATGCCATTTGGTACGCCAATCAGCCTTTCAGAAACCGGGCGTAATACTTGCGTATGTGGTGTAATTTGTGCGTCGAAAACTCTATGACCCTAAAAAGATCTGGTAATTTTACTTGCTGTGGCGATTTCCATGTAAAACAAAAATATACTTTAGCCCTGTTTTAAACTCTCACGCTGGTTAGGGTATACATGTACAAGTTCTCAACCCCAACCGTCGGGCCGCAGACCACCAGGCATGATCACCTAGCCTGGTCGGAGGATCGTCTCTATTTCTTGGAGGGACATAACAGCAGTTTCTCCACAGAAGCAGAAATAAGTCAGTATTATATAAGCAGTGCGGCAGTCTGTAGGGTGGAGGTACCCACTTAACCAATAGAGGAGCTCCAATTCTAACAGAAATTTTCTGTACCTATGATCTTTAAAATCTGATGGCTTTTATGATATTTCAGAAGAAATATTCAGTAATCAATTGAAATGGCATCAAATATATGGAGATTTTTATAGACTTTGTGGATTTAACTACCGCGCGATCTACATTTACAAGCCGCAAGATATTGAGGTAAGAAGATAAGAGGTTTAGATACCGTTGCATTTCTATTAAATGACAATATTTTAAAATAAAAAAAACGCACAAAATCATACCATTACAGTTTACAAACATACACATATAGACACAAAAACTACGTAAGTAGCTATTACTGTTTTGGATACGACTCTTCTTAAACTTAATCGTTGCGGAATATTATCCCACAATTATAATCCTGGAACGTTCCAGTATAGAGTGAATAGGTTTCTCTTGGATAGGCGTGTACCATCTTCGTCTTCATCGTCACTTTAAATCAGGTGAGTTGGAAGACAAACCCCTATTCCATTTCATAATAAAAAAAAAAACTCATATTAATCATATGAATATACATAAGCAAGATTGTATCTAGTAATAAATGGCACACCCCTCATACCTTTTTTTTTTTTTTTTTAACGCGGGGAATGCTTTTCGCACCATACCGGCGAACCGGTCTACCCACTAAACCAACGCGGCGGCCTACCTCGGCAGTCGGGAGGAGCTCCAGGAACGCATCGGCGGCTTCTGGAGTCCCCCTGCCGTACCTCACGATTGAGGTACATCCCGGGGTGACCAGAGTCACCCCCGTGGCAGGTCGGTGTCACGCCCCTCACCGCTTTACACAGTAAGACGCGGAAAACCGACCCGCCTTGTACGACACCCCCCGGCCGCACCGGAGTGTCACCGTTCTCGGCTCGCCTACAGCGGTCACATCTTCCCCAGATGTGGCCACAAACGACCCTTAGGCGACGATTGGCGAGCTAGCGGCCTCTACCGCGTCCCCTTCGTCGCCTTCTTCGACATCGGGATACACCTCTCATACCTAGCCATAACAAAAGTAACTATATTTCTTATTGCATTAAATACTATATATATTTTCTCTCCCTCAGACAATACTGTCTTCAACGCGCTTCAACGAGAAAAAGTTTCCTTACATGTTCTTTTATGGCTGGCTTGGTGAAGGACTACTGACAAGTAATGGTAAATAACATCATCATCATCATGATGATCATCATCTTCCTGCCCTTTTCCCAATTTTCATTAGGATCGGCGCAATATGTAACATTGAAAGGGCTTTAGTTGTCTTCTTTTATGGTCACCCGCCTGCCTGACGCCAATCCTCCTTGTAAATGTAGTCGTTTTAAGACGAGAAAGAAGGAAGAAGGTAGATTTGTATAAGGACAAATGGGTAAGAAGTGGAACCTAGGGTAAGGGATACCGTAAGTCTCGGATAGGGAACGGGACTGTTACTGCAGTAACACGCAGAGGCTGGGGTCGTGGATATACAGAATGTTTTTAAAAAGATGGTATCACTATGTAGTTTGTATGTTTAACAATTTAATATCAGTTTAATAATTTTAAAAGTTGAATGAGTTATTCTGATTTAAATTTTGCATAAAGTACAAGACTTCACCTAGTAACGATTTACGGTTGTTATGGTATTTTTATCGTAATTAATACGAAATCGTATTTATAATGAAAGGAAATATTACTTCCTATGGAGTGTTAATACTAAGCAAAAGAGCTTCATATGCCCTTCATAAGCTTTTAAGTAGACCAACGAATTGAGATTTTAAAATTGCTTACAAATAATTGTTATGGATTAAGTTTTAAAGTACCTATTTATTTTTTAATTTTATAAAAATAAGTAATAAATTGTGATTTGATGGCCACCACACGTGAAATATTAATACATCGTTAAGACGAATGCTATATTTAGTCTTAATATTTTTTAGCTTTTTACACAGTTTTGCGTAGACAGATATTTAAATTATTCAGTTACTTTGCATAAGAAGATAGATAATTCGTGTAGTATCGTAATCGTCGTAGTAACAAACTCAATTAATAGAGATTATGTAGACTTAACCACATTACTTCCCATATTACAATAACAATAAAAACAAAAGTACTGACTGGCCATTCTAGCGAGAATAGTATTAAGTCATCACAGCAATATTTAGTACTTGCTGTAAACAGATGTCAAAGTAAAAGTTAATTTATATTGTTACTCTTTTTATAACACCATATGCACCATGTGTATTGATAAAAAATTAAAATATGTGTTTGATGTACAAATAAGGTCTCTCCGCCTTTGATAATACTATTCGTGAGTGACGTATATTTGCTTTTAAATACTCAATTTTGTTTTTTAGATGATGTGGAAGCTGTATAAAAGATACCTGCTGCCTAGAAAAATTTGGATGGTGAATTTGTGATGATAAAATCACTCTGTATACATATAATATATAGGTATACAGAGTTAATTTATCATCTCCATCCAAATCGGAGAGCACGTTAAACCGTCGGTCCCGGGTGCCATACAAACATCTGTGGCATTCGTTACGGGTAGTTGGAGCCCTAAAAAAGTCCGTCAACCTGGTCTAACTACAGAACTTAGATATCACCTAGTACTTGGGTTGTGGAGGTCTGATGAGGAGGAAAAGGCGCGGAGGATGATGACACATATGTATATACTAGCAGTGCCCCGCGGTTTTAACCGCGTAAGTCCCGATCACGTGGAAATATCGGAATAAAAAGTGCCTATATGTTAATCCAGGTCTACAGCTATCTACATACCAAGTTTTATTGCAATCGGTTCATTGGTTTTTGCGTGAAAGAGTAACAAACATCCATCCATGCATCCATACATCCTCACAAACTTTCACGTTTATAATATTAGTAGGATGTCATCTGACATATATGTATATATGGTATATGTAAGTACAACAAAGATTATATTCTCAGGTAAAAAATGGCACCATCGTCGCAAACTGTTGACACCTGCATTCCATTTCGTGATATTGAAGAAGTTTTTCGGAATTATATGCGAACACACTGCAGATTTAATGGAATATATAAGTGCGGAAGTTGACAAGGACAAAACTGAATTAGTGCCTCTTATTAGCAAACAAACTCTGCGAGTTATCTGTGGTAAGATAGATTTAGTTTTGATAAAAATAAAGAAGTGTTTATTTTATTAATGTGAATATTATGTTAAGGGTGGACTCCTACGCAAGTATTCGCAAGCTTGTCTAGAAATTTTAATGGACATGGTAGAATAGGTAGGTATCATGTGCCAAATACTATGCATCCCTATTATTACCAGCTGTATGACAAATATTGCTCTATCCATATGCAACAAGGATATCGACCTTTTTTTTTGTGCGTGTGGAAACCCCCTCGGGCCGTCACTCCACCGGGGTTTTCGGTGGGGTGGTGTATACTTTATATATATTATTTTTATTGTATACTTTTTCATTATTTTATTGATATTTAATAGGTATTGATTCTACAGCCACTCCGTACGTTGCGCAGTCTTACTTGCTTGCAGTCTTGCTTGTTTGCTAACAATTTAAACATATTTATTTAATTAGACAATATGATATTTATACAAATTTGTTAGTTTGTGCTCGTCAAGACCTTACTTTTGATACCAAACATATTGTCATGATTATATCAGTTTAATTTTTTTCGAGGTCAGATATTAAAATCACACCTTCTTAAAATAAGCATATTTAAAGCCTATGTCACCCGAACCATCATTACGAATCTATCGATACCTCATTCATCAAAATCGGGTTAGTAGTTTATGTGCTATGGTGGAACACGCGAAACATACATACATAGACTGTTAAAATCTCCTTCCGTAGTCGGATAATATAGTTTTGAAAAAGGATGTCACTAATCTGAAAAACTGATTCACATCACAGTCATCATAATGGACATCGATCGCCAAATGAAACTACTATTACTTATTTTGAAATAATATGTAATTGCATTTTTAACTTCCCTTTTGTTATGCGAGATGAGAAAGAGGTTACCTTTTAGATTTAGGTATTTGGAAAGTGAGACTAGTAACTTCATCCTACATTTAAGATACATGTGTGATCGTTTACAGAAACCGCAATGGGTATCGGCATTAGAGAGAAGAACAAAAGATCTCTCTGCGATCAATACTTCCGTGCTTTAAACATACTTGGCGAATGCTTACTATACCGAATTGCGAGATTATGGCTATTTAACGACTTCACGTACATGTTTACTAAGAAATCAAGAACAGAGAACAAGGCAGTAAAGGCCTTGCACCAATTTACTACAAAAGTTATTCAAGAAAGAAGAGCGCTGCGGGATAGTAATCAAGTTTTTGATTTGTTAAATGATGACGTGTACAAGAGTAAATTTGCTATGTTGGATATGTTATTAGAAGAAGAGAAGAAGGGAAATATTGATGAAGTTGGGATTAGAGAGGAGGTTGATACGTTTACGTTTGAGGTAAGTATTTTATTCAGCAGCCTATTTAAATGTGACATACTTACCTAATATGATTTCAATTTTAATAATGCTTTATATTCAAAACTGGAATAATATCACTGTCAGCATAATTTGGACACTCTAATCATTTTATGATTGATTGCATATTTATAAAGAGCTACGCTAAAAGACCATAAACGAAATAACAGTGAACTGTATTATTTTTGTTACAGGGACACGATACAACGTCTAAAGCACTTTGTTTCATGATCATGAGAATAGCTAATGAACCAGAAATCCAGGTAACTGTTTTTATTATTATCCATTACAAGTTAAACTTCATCAATATTGCTGAAAAAATTGTGATCATCCATTCAAAATAAGTAATTTTTTAAGGTTCCGTACCTCGAAAGGAAAAAAACGTAACCCTTATAGAATCACTTTGTTGTCCGTTCGTCTGTCTGTCTGTCAAGACCCTTTTTCTAAGGAACGCCTGGAGGTATCAAGCTGGAATTTATATCAAATACTTAGGTCTACTGTCTCTTGGAGTTGTGAAAAAATTAAAATTCTAAGCCAACACAATCAAAAGATACAGCCGTATATGCCGCAAACTTCCGCAAAATTTTCAACACTCGCAAGGGAATCAAAACCTACAGGGTACTTCCCGTGAACTCAGAATCTTGAACTTTGGTACAAAGCAACGTCTTTATACCAAATTCGTCTTAGTTACATCATATAATAAAAATATTTTACGGAACCCTCGGTGCGCGATTCCGACTCGCACTAGACAGGTTTTTTTTTAAACTAACATGACCACCTTTCAAATAGAAATCGAGCAAAGATCATAACCTGCCGAATGTCTTACACACGTCTTTGATACTTCTTAATCATGTCATTTTTACCTTTACAGAATTCAATATACGAAGAACTACAAAGAGTATTCGGTGACTCCCAAACAATGCCAACCATAGAGGACTTAAGTCATATGAAGTACTTGGAATGTTGTATAAAGGAATCCCTACGACTCTACCCCAGTGTCCCATTCTTTTCCCGTTATATTGTTAAAGAAACAGATTTAGGTGTGTAAATATTATCATAATAATCGTCTTAAAAGCGTTTATCCCATTTTGAGCGTTATTTTCTACTATTTTTAAGCTACCAGTACATAAATCTATAATTTCTTAATTTCATAGAAAATGGATCGTACTTGTCCGTGCCTACATAACGTTAAAACTATTTGGACCGTATTGCACCGTTTATAGGTAACCTGATGTAAACTCAGCGATGTCTAAGTAAGTTGGGTTTCTTTAAATATCTGCACTTACCACTGTTTTTTGTTTGCGCTGTTAGTATATTTATAATTATGATTGAATATATACAGTGATACCAGCAAGAAACAAACAACTGCCTTGCATCACCCTCTGTGTGAAACTCTGGTGACTTTGTCACGTAATAAATCCTATTTAAATTAGTTGTCTTTACGAATGAAAAAAATATTGTATAATAAATATTAGTCAGAAAAATAATTTACTTCCAGGTGGCTTCAGAATTCCTAAAGACACATTCTGCAATATAAACGTGTTCGACATCCACCGTAATCCTGAAGTCTTTCCTGAGCCCGAAAAGTTTATCCCCGAGAGGTTTCTCCCTAAAAATATGAGCAAAATACACCCATACGCATATATACCATTTAGTGCTGGTCCTCGGAATTGTATAGGTTAGTATTGCATTTGATGTGCAGTGACATCTACATACAGCTAAAATAGACCGGTGCCATCTAACGATGGTAAGCCGAACTACGTAGTAGCTTCAGAAAGTTGTCGCGGTAATTATAGTCTGGGAGACAACGTCGCATGTTTTATGGTGATTTTAGTTCTCAACATTTTGTGTGTAGACGATAGTCTAGAGATAGCTAGCAATGGAAGCAAGTGTCAGCTGTCGAAGTCGTGGTGGACCTGGTTGTGAAACAATGTCAGTTATATAAAAAAGAACCCTCAAAATAATTTCGGGTCGTTTAAATTTGCACAGAAAATGTTTATATAATGACAATACTTTAAAAAAAAATCAGCAGAAACGTTACCCTAGCAGAAGCAGGCCTGAGAAGGTGGCGCGACGTCTCCTGCGTGCGCATCTCTAAACCGGAGGCGGGCAAGGTCCCCGTACTCTATGACGTGGCCGCCTACTGACCAAGAAGCGGCCAAGGTCTGCAGGGGTTCCCGGAGGCTTCCTTCTTAGGGTATTCCCGGGTACCCTGCAATAGGCCCACTTGTGACGGAACACCGTGTGGTTTTAGTCGGTTCGATTCCGACATACCACTCCACCATTAGCTCAGGTGAGGTGATGACCCGTGGGGGTTTCCAGACGAAAAAAAAAGGCAACAAGAAAATACTTTTTTTTTTCAGAGATCTGATTGGATGATTCGGTATTGCTATACTACTGACATAGCTTAAACTACTAAATGTAAATATTTAGACTACACAGGATATATATAGTTTTTTTGTGTAGTGAAAACTTCTTAAGGCATGTTTGTGCACTTTTGCTATGGGGAAAAAGCACTGAACTCGTGACTGTCACGCTAATAACACATATATTATAAATCCACTGGAGGGTGCTAATCTAAACATTGGGTTCTGTCAGCTCCTTATTAATTAATGTCACCAACCTGCTAATGTGACGTTTTAAGTTCGTCGTTTCGTTTAAGTTTTCACTTCTGTCGGCAGTCCCTTGACTGCCTATTTTTTTCTCATAAGCTTCATGGCTTGAGGCCTAATGATGGCCAAAAGATAATATCCAGAATCAGATCATTGCTCAACACATGATTTTACTATATATCCCAATACTAGCTTAGGGAGTCGGGTTAAATGATCTCCGGCCTCCATGAGCGGATTCTTGCAGTTACGAGTATGGGGATTGGGGAATCTAAAAACTTTATGTGTGAAAAAGAAGAGTGTGGTTTTTAAATAGTTTACGCAATAGGAGATACAACAACTTTTCGACAGTGTTTACAATTAATAAGTGTGTTTTCCTACGTTTTCATAAACATTATTGCTACTGTACATTAATAATATTTTAAGCAAAACTTATGTGTAAAATAACAAAATTCAATACATACAACAATCATATATTATGCTTAGGTACAAGAATTTGCTTTTTGTTGGAATATTTTTACAAAATTTTGTAAGTAAAGTAATGTTCAGCTGCTATAAGTAGATTTTATTTGTAATTTCAGGCCAAAAATTTGCTATGATGGAGATGAAAACTGTAATGTCAGCCTTACTAAGGAAATACAAATTAGAGCCAGTCACCAAGCCCGAAGACCTTGTATTCAAGGCAGATATAGTACTAGCTACAAGTGATCCCATCTATGTTCGATTTCATCATAGAAATACTAAAATAAACTTTATTGTTGCAAAGTAAAATAAAATGCATCTGTGATTGTTGGAAATGTCAAAATACTTTCTCTGATGAAATTTAATCAGTTGAGCATTATCACTGTCTGTCTGTGTCTGTCTGTCTATATCTTAAACTCAAACTAGTATCATGTCACGTTATATGACACTAGCTACCCGGTCACGCGTTGCTGTAGCTAAGTAATTTATCTATCTATTCCTTCATCGAATGACCAGACGCAGACAGAGGTTTCACCACCCTTTCATTGTCGAAACACCAAAAAGTCGGACAAAACGTTTTGACAGCTCTTTTTTGGTTCGAGTGGCCAAGGTCTGGAATGAACTATCTGCTTCTATTTTTCCAGACTATTATAATTTTGGAATGTTCTAGAGTAGAGTGAATAGGTCTCTCTTGGATAGGCGTGTACCATCTTCGTCATCACTTTTCATTATGTGAGTTGGAAGATAAATGCCTATTCCATTACACAATAAAAAAAAATATTGTGACTATAAATTGAGATAAAAACTATCCTATCTCTTAAGTTGGACCAAACTATTCAGAGTGTGCAAAATTCTATTACTTTAGGGGTTCATGGTAAAAAAGCAACGTGACACGAATTTCTAATGTGCTCCCTAGACAACTATGCGGCATGACATGCGTTACGTGCTGTCATGCGCGCATGATCGTTTAATTGCGTGGATTGATGCGCATGACATGCAAACTACGTGCATGACATGCAAACTACGTGCTGGCAGTTGATTGACAAGTCCTTCTATTTTTCATCCTGCAAGCTATGATTGACATGCAGCTTGATCGTCTATTGGTCTAAGATCCGGCCGTAGAATTAGTGCGCTCATCGAGTATTTGCTAAAAACGAATTTGTTACGTATATTTATGATTAGGAGAATATATATCTAACAGGCTACCTATCAAAATGTGGCCTCTAGTATTTTTAATTAAATTATTGTTAAATGATTTTTGGAAAAAAAATCATTCACTTGTTTTTTAAATAAAATATCGTCCTCTTCACGGCATTGAGTAGACAATCGTCTACGGAGCACATTATAATAATATATTCGCATGTCAAAATAAAAATGTAAATTTATCATCAACAAGGTTTATTATACTTATCCGTATTCTGAATTCCCACCTGGTAGCACATTTAAACCTAAGTAACGTTCTGAATAAGCGACAATTTGGTTATTAAAAAGGAGTTGGTACTGGGGACGCCATGTATACACTATTAGACGATGTAATGGAATAAACAATATACTAAAAGTAGTAGGTATTTTCCTAGATCTCAGTTCCGCATTCGATATAGTGGATCATGATTCATGAGTTATTGATACATAAAATGAATCACTATGGTGTTAGAGGGAACTGGCTGCAGTTCAGTCCTATTTCAGTCCTATTTTCAAGTTATCTCCAAAATAGAAAAATGTACGTACAAATCAGTTAGACTCATAAAAATTGAATAATAAAAACCCATAAATCGGCCATGATGACGGTAGAAACAGGGGTACCGCAATGATCAATTTTAGGACCAATTTTATTTATAATATTTACAAATGATTTGCTGAACCATACAAATAGAACCATACCTGATGTTAAACTTCACTATATTTACCGATGACACAAATGGTATTATAGGTGAAAACGATATGGATACTTTCTAAAGAAAAGTTAATGTAGCAATAACTGAATTCTCCTTGTGGTTTACAGTAAATAAATTAATTATAAACACCATTAAAACAAAGAAAAAAAACATATTGTCAAACATAGCTCTGGTTACCAAGCAGTTCAAATGTTCATTAAGTTGACTGTTGAGTTAAAAAACATGGTATACACGAGCTCTTTTAAAACAAAATTCAAGGAGTATCTACTTATATGATGTCTGTATAGTGTAGATGAATTATGACTTTCTTTTAGGATCCATAACTAGTGTTTTATTTGTGTAATAATGAAATAGCTATTTAATATGTATGTAATGAATTGTGTCATAATCATTTGACATGGATAATTTTAAATTTAAAACACTTAGTAATAAATAGTTAGTAAATAATTGTATCATAAATTTGATTTACTTATATGTATGATTGACATAAATAATTTTAAAATTGTATAATACTTAGTAATAATTTCGTAATTAGTGTAATATTCAAATACAAAGTACAAATTGTTTCTGAATAAATCCTACTAATATTGTAAACGTGAAAGTTTGTGAGGATGTATGGATGTATGGATGTTTGTTACTCTTTCACGCCAAAACTACTGAACCAATTGCGATGAAACTAGGTATGTAGATAGATAGCTGGAGACCTGGATTAACATATAGGCTACTTTTTATCCCGATATTCCCAAGGGATCGGCACTTACGCGGGTGCAACCGCGGGGCGCTGCTAGTAAATAAATAAATTCACAAACAATACTTTACTCAGTCTGGAAGCAACGCTAAGCTAAATAAGGCATTTCGCGTTTATTGTGGCCAGGCACAATATATATAACTACGTGGAATACGGATCTGTGATTGGTCTTTTTCCGTTACTAAAGTATGAACATTTTACATTTTATTTTTTCTTTAGGTATATAGATATTGTCTCCCTCTGCATATATAAGTATGCAGAGGGAGACAATATCTATATAAAGAAGTTTTTTTATTTGAGTCTCTAAAATAAAACGTGACAACCTATGGCGTCTTCTCAACTCCTTGCTGTAGTAATTTAAAGGAGTTTGAAAATTTCGAATCACTATTCTCATAATTATTGACCTCTGTTCAATGAAAAATATAAAATAAAGCAGCAATTTTCATCAACTGTCCCTCCCACCGACACTATGCGTTGAGTAAAATAGCTGTTTGTTGTAAAAACAACGAAAAGGTTACAACGGAAAAGTAGGTAGAAAAACAACAAAATAGATAATAATAAACTACAATTTAGATGTTAATTCCAGACTCTATAATTTTCTTTAGCTTATGCTTTATGATCTTCCCGGATGTCGTCTTCGGAAACTCTTCAGTCACTTTTAAGATCCTAGGGATCTTATATCGAGCAATACGCCCTGTACAATGTCGTTTAACATCGTCTGTAGTAACAGAGGCGCCTTCCCGTAGGCGTAAAACTGCGCAAAGTTCCTCACCTAATCTTTCGTCAGATACTCCTATCACCTAAAAAAAAAACCAAGCTTATCATGTAAAGACATCAAATATTTATATAAGGAACTATTTGCCTATGAAGGAAATGACACAGGTTTTAGGCAGAAGACGTAAAGTACTATCTACATCACTATCTATGCTGGAAGATGTTCTGCGAGTTCATAATTCGGTGAATTAGATATTTCTAATAAATTTGCAAACTTTTTCATCATGTTAGAGTAGTTCTCTACTTTGTGCATCAACATTTTATTAACATTTTGGTTACCTTATTTTTTGTATGAGGTGCAATGTTTCTAACAATACATTTTCAGATAAAACAATAGCCCATATAGGCAATGCAAATAGCACTTTTGTATTGTAGTAGATTTTTTTAATGTTAAAATTAATAGTACGTTACTTGAATGCACATAAAATTGCTTCCAAGACGGTATCAAACTCTAAATTCATAATTGCAAAATGAAGTTAAAACTTGGTACATACTCTTTATTAAACATTGAGAGATCGAAACTTACCTGGCTTTCAATAACATCAGGATGCGTGTTCAGGAGATCCTCTATTTCCTTTGGCGCGATGTTTTCTCCTCCTCTAACTATAATATCCTTGAGTCTGCCCACTATTCTGCCGTAACCATCTTTGCTTATTGAAAACTCATCTCTGTGAATAAAAAGTAGTTTAAAAATCAACGATAAGGTCGGTCCCAGTAAATAGGTTTGTCTGTAAATATATCTGTTAAAGGCAGAAATTATAACCTAATTTTGGGGTTCATCAAACCTTTATGCGGAATGACTGGACGTCATTTCACGAAGATAGATATAAAGACAGCCACAAAATGGCAACAGACCTTTGACTATAACAAACATAATTATTACAAATAGAAACGGCCTCACAGAAAACCGGCAGTGAAGCAATGTTTGTATTGTTTTTCGCCAAGTGAGTGAGGTCACTGGAAGCGCTAAACCCTTCCCCCCTTCCTCCTCCCTCACTGCCTATCGCCCTCTACCCCTTTACCCTACTCCCAACTTAAATTACCAGCCTGCTCGTTTTCCCCATATACCGTAAAAAAAGCTTATTATTTTTAGTTTTGGCTACGGATTTGTATTATGAGTTATGAGGCCAGTTTGTTTACGGCTTGAGATATTTTCTCTTTCAAATTACATCTGTAGCTCGTATCGGTAAACTTACACGTCCATTTCAGAAAAACTACTAAACCGATTTTGATGAAATCTTAACTGTTCCCTTAGTTGCACTATTTATTGCAGTATCAATAATATTACATACATACGTGTCAAATTGATAACCTTTTTAGGTCGGTTAAAAATATCGTGTGTTTATTAGTTCATAATCTAATTAGTTTAAGGTTCAAACAATAAACATAACCAAGCTCATTTTGTCTCGAAATTGACTTCTAGTCCTTATGAAGTATATGAATTACCTTTTTTTACATTAAGATAATTGATGTTTTGAATTATAACAATAATGCTAGCAAGGCTATTAGGGCAGTTTTTAAAAGGTACTACACCTACACACTGATAAAAAAAAGCATAATGGAAAGTTTACTTTTCCAAATTTAACACTTTCAGATAACATGGCATTTCAATAAAATTTGTTCATATTCAGTATTGTGTCCAATTTACATTGACAAAATCGTGAACCGACTAGCCTAAACTATGTCAACTTGCTCCCGAAATCACCATGACTGGTAAGCAATTAAGTACATAACATAGTAATCTACCGCAGCCCAAGTAATCCCCAATCGCAAACGTCTGGAAACAACTTGTAAAGATGCTCGTCTATTGATAGATTTCAACGACATTACCAATCAACCAAAACTTGTCATTCTACTGATGTTGGATGATGGAACAATCTATTGATAGATTCTACACCGTTCTTTTTCCGCCAAAAAAACTAGCATTCTTGTTTCTCCTTTTACTTTAGTAGCGAAAAAATTCCAAGAATTGCCAATTGTAAGCAATCTGAAAGAAATAATGCGTACCCGGTTGTTAGCCATCCATCTTCAGCCATAGTCTGCTTCGTTTTTTCTGGGTCATTCCAGTAGCAAATCATATTGTTGTATCCGCGCACCACCAATTCGCCGCGACTACCAAAAGGTACTATCTCGCCTTTTGCATTGACTACCTTCGAAATACCAAGAGAGGATACTTGAATACATTTTAACAACCACATTTTGTCATTTTACACAATGTCTATTTATGTAGTATTTATTTAGTTACTCGCTTAATATAAATTTTAGTATTTGAAACTGTTTTTAAAACACTAGATATCAAACTGCAACTGATAAATAACCAAACCCCATAAATAACCAAACGCCCTATGAATATTATTTTTAAGAATAAAATTATTTGCAAGATACATTGTTTCAAACACTACTATCGAGCCCAAGGAAGTGAATTTCGACAAAACGGAAATCCAATTTATTTTTATTTATTTTTTTATTTTCAGAGGATCTTGATTCATAGTTCCACTATTGTAGTATCCAGGATGCCACATCTCTAATAGGACTTATTATCCTTGTATGCCTGATTGGTGGCAGATTTCAACATAAATGGTTAAAGCCTCTAACGAGCTAACCTAACTCACATTAGCCAAGCCTCTGATATATAATAGCAAAAGCTTTATGTGAACAAATATAGATACGCATAAGTGTCAAAATATTGTACCTTTGCTTCTGTATGATCTTGTATGTATCCTACGGTTTCTGCAACCAAATCTATACTATCCCCTGGTATGCTCTGGAATGAGGATGCAGTAGTTTCTGTCATGCCATACAGTCCCTAAAAGATAAGAAAATTATATAATAAATGCGTATTAGAATTTAATTCGTTTATACTAATATTATAAAGAATGATAGATAGATAAACTCTTTATTGTACAAAACATACAAAACGGTTTAAAGACATTCTCACAAACTAAAAGTAGAGACCTTGTACAATTGGCGGCCTTAAAAGAAAAGGATTTATCCATGAAATTCCTAGAATGCGTTGGTATTTTCAATCAAGTCAAGTTCTCTGAAGACCTAAGATCCCTTGAATGTGTGTTGTGTAAGAATTCAAATCGTTCTTTGAGATAAGGAGGAGTGTTTGGATTGAAAAGTGTACTATATAATAGTGAAAGGATATGAATATTCCGGCGAAGGTGAATGGGTAACCACTTAAGCTTATTTCGATATTCAGAAACATGGTCAAATTTGCGCAATCCAAAGATGAACCGTATACAAAAGTTTTGAAGTCGGTCAAGTTTGTTAAATTGGTCCTCGGTGAGATCAGGATAGCTGGCATTTACGTAGTCAAGAAATGGAAGAAGAAGGGATTCTGCAAGCGCGATTTTGGTGGTAGCGGGTAGAAAATTACGTAATCTTCTCAAGGACCCTGATTACATGTTTTAGTATGTTTGTTTGGCACCGACGTGGTATTTAAAAAAATCTTCGAAACTATTACCTTCGAAACTATTAGTATATTATTTCAAATATATATTATATTATCACATATCGCACACCTAGATCTAAGAGGAGTTAACTCAAATATTACAATTTTTGAGTTATGCCATCGAGTTCCTTATAATAACCACTCACCAATAAAACCGATTTAAAAATACCAGTCCTACTTGATGCTAGACGCTAAATTCACCAATACGTGCTCAATTCAAAAAAATAAAACAAATATACAATACATTGTTAAACAATATGAAAATAACTACAGAAATCCTATTTTCAGTCCCAAAACATGATTACAACACAAGATTCCTACAATATCTTTCTACTATCTGCACATAAAACATAAATCCATATAAATAATAATAATAATATAATTTTTTTTTTATCGAATTTTTGCATTCTCATGGGTCTTTGACAAGTGTGCAAAATTTGAATGAAATCTGGCTGTTTAAAGTGAGTCAAAATCGCGCCCTAAAGAGTCTGTTACAAACAAACATACAAGTGAAGCATATAAAGAGTGTAAAAAGAAATCTCAAAAAAGTTATGTTTTGGGTTAATACCTATTTACATCTAGGTGTGCGATAAATACATATTATTATAACTGTTCAACAGAGATGGAGTCGGTACGGGTGATAGTATTTTTTAATTTGTTTCATAACCTGCTAATATTTAGTTAGCACAGTATTTTACAAGAAATACCCTATTTTGTACATGCGGAGGCCTGAATTTTATTACAACGAAATGGGAAGAAAGAAATCGAATGGAACAGAAAGTGTGGTAGAAACTGGATCCATCATAAAGTCCGGCTTGGTGTCTTAACCGTTATAATGCTACAATTTGCATGGTCTTGAGAGATTTCTTTAAAAACATCAATCTCTCAGTTTTAGGAGGAACTACATAAGTCTCAAGAGAATAAACAATATAAACAGACCTTCACGTCCGCTTTCAGGTACTTTTGCATGTCTTTTATTAACTGTGGACTGCAAGGAGCACCAGCAGCAAGAGCCACACGCAGTTTCGATGGAACATCTCCCATTTTCTGTATTTTAGCCAAGATATCCACGAACATCGTTGGGGTTCCGGTTATTATTGTGCAACTAGAGAAAAAAAAATTTTTTTGTTAAAATTAAAAGACTTTTAGGCTTTAGCTGTTAATGGATCCACTGGTACTATTAAAAGTCCTGTAGTCATTTATATTAATAGTAAGTTAAACATGTAACATAAATAGTTTCTTGAAATAGTTCTGTGTAGTAGCTGACGTTCGGATATGATATGACCGACGATATACACTGAGGGCGATTCTGGTAGTCGCATTGTGTGCACATCAGATCGCGACGATCATGGGACTGGCGACCATGAATTAATAATTGTATGTTATTTAATTTGGCACAATGGACTAGGGATTAAGTCCTGTCCGTGCCATGTACGTAGGATGCCATTTAAGTTTTGTCGTATTCAAACTAGATATTATAATATTGTGATTTGAAGTCAAATCCATGAACTCTAAGTAATATAAAAAAACCATTTGGAGGTAATAAATCTTTTCTTTTTATTTTTAAATAAATTTTCTTCGTGTTATTATTTTGTATACCTTTAAGCGTTGCTTAACTAAACAAAAATGTTTCGAAGAAATGATTAGTGCACTGAGGGAATCTTTTAAACTTAAACCATCTCTAAGAACCATAGAACTTAGGTAAATTTGATTCAATCGGTTTATCAGTTCCGGCAGGCCGATAGAAGTGACTACTGGTAAGAACATTGAGACTGTACGAAAATTATTGGAGCAAGAGTGACGTGTGTCATATCGACAGATTGACGTTATCCTCAAATTAGGTGCATCAAATGTTAAGCCTTATCAAATGCAAAATATTCATTCATGAACTTAGGTCTCGGGGCATATAATGAAACATGAAAATTTTCATTATTACTTTAACTATAGCTTTACTACTAAATCTGATCTACTTACAGAGTTAACTACTCAACTGATCATCATGACATTGTGCATACACGTTGTTGTGAGTACAGAAAAGTACATTGGAATGGTACAAATACTGTTTCCGCAGGATGCCTGATTTGATTGACAAAATGTACGTCATAAAGAGATAAGCCACGGGCAATAGTTAGTACACTATATTTAATTGAATAAATTACTTACCGCTCAGCGAATAAAGCTTTGATATTGGCATCAATATTGTATGTAGGAGATGCGAGTACTAACGAGCTGCCATGCCGGAGACTGCCCAGAATTGTTATTATGGATCCCAAAGCGTGAAATAATGGTACCTGTAATGTACCATTTTTTAAGCGCCTTAATGGTATTTTACATTCTTATGTATACCTACATGGTGGGGTACACTGAAAGTTTTGCGTAACTCATTCATAAAACATTTTAATGTAAAGTAATAAATTTACTGCTTTTCGAAGTATTCTCCATTACATTTTAAACACATTTTCATTCGATCAAACCATTTTTGAAAACATGAGGACCGTTGGTCTAAGGGCATGTTTTTCACGTGCTGGTTGAAAGCTATCACGGCCTCTTCTGGCCCCATAAATGTCATACCTCTCATCAAAACTTAAATTTTTGGTAAAATAAAGAAATCGCATGGTGCCAGGTCTGGACCATGTGCGGGACGGGTCACTAGCTCTACCTTTTCAGAAGTCAAAAATGACTTTGTCTTGTTCGCGGTGTGCGCCGAAGCATTGTCATGGTGCGATAGGATGGGACTTCTTGGTACTTGGTATCACTGAGCAATAACTGTCCTTTGTTCGTCAAGTGGGATCGTGCAGATAGGACACGTCCGGAAGAAAAAAACGCAATCATTTTTTTGCCTACGTTTCTCACCTGCCTCAATTTTGTTGGTTTACTGTCATCTTCGAACACCCATACAAAAGACTGTTGCTTTCTTTCCGGCATGTAACAATATATCCATGTTTCATCTCCTGTCACAATGTCATACACAGTATTTGAACGTCTGTGATCGTACTTTAACAACATTTATTTACACCAATCAACACGAGTCCGTTTTTGTTCTGGGGTGAGTTAATGAGGTACCCAGCGGCAACAAAGTTTTCTAACTTTTAAATGTTGATGTCAGATTTTTTTAATTTGTCTCATACCAATCCCCAAATGTCCTCGAATCTCCTCATAGGTGATACGCCGGTTTTCTTCAATTAGTTGCCTGACAGTAGCCACATTTTAATCAGTGATCGCACTTGAGGGCAGACCTACACGAATTTCGAAGTTCTCCGATGAGGTCCAGTGCAGAGCAGTCTTGCGGAGTCAGCGAACTTTTAAAACTATCAAAATCATGGTTCTAAAACTCTTTTCGAATTAATTCCATTTTTGCTCCGGACACCGAACCGAACCGAAGCGTTTTCCCGTCAATTTTTTTTAAATAAATGCATGAGTTTCTTATGTTTAAAAAACATAACATTCGAAATTCATACATTTATTAGCGGCCAGGAGCGCAGAACTTTCAGTGTGCCCTAAATAGAGTAGTACTACATACATACACTCACGCTTGTATCCCTGAAGGGGTAAACAGAGGCGTATCAAACTCCCACATTTTGCCGACTATATTTTGAGTAATTGTGCCCGGTTGCCCCTATTACGTAAGTGGGACTCCATTTACGTAATAGGGGCAACCGGGCACTTTGGAAAATCAATGGGGAAATTGGGAGTATATTGAAAGGGAAAGATAGGTAAATAGGAAAAGCAATGGATGGAAAGGGGAGGTCTTTATACGGATAGATTGAGGAGTGTGAGCCATAGCTTGAGTAGGTCAGGGTCGCAGATCTGTAACTCGAAGTCTGAGCCCTCCATCCAAAGGAGTACTATTCTAGCTAAATATACAAAGTTATTGAGATCTACTTACATTAAAATTAATTGTGAGATACTCTTCTAGAATAGTATTTTGTACATAGATTAGGATATTATTAACTTTTAAGTTCCTCGTTTTATTTACAATTCAAGTGTTTAGTTATCAAGGATCTATATGTTTGGGGAATTCCAAAGAATATGTTATCACTCACAATTTACTACTAGGGCTTATCAAAAGCAAATCGCAAAAACACGAACATATAAACAGCGAAATAAATAAAGCGGTTCCCTACGTTTATTGCACTCCTACTTATTTTTGGAGTGACAACATAAGATTTATTGTTAGACTTAGTTGTTTCCATACCTGTACGCAGATTATTTGATGTCCATTATCGAAAGTATTTCTTTTCCCTATGAAATACGTATTATTCACTACTCCTAAGTGAGAGTCCAGAGCTGCCTTTGGTTCACCTTTGAAACAAGATGTTACATTAATTTTGATATTATTAAGTAGATTTAGACTAAGAGAATACTTGTTTGAGGAATGTTAAATTATATGCTATCGTCGTGTTTCTTTGTTTGTTACTCTTTCAATCCTAAACTACTCTACCGATTAGGTACCATTAAATTTTAAAGAAACGTGTACGAATTTTAATAAAAGTTTTATTCTCTAAGAATAGGAGTATCTAAAGTGGTAGACAAAATCTACATTAATGCAAAAGAAATTACAGCTAGTAATTAATAGGTCACTTACGTCGGCCAGAACCCACAGCTAATGCTTTTCAAAACCATTTACAAAGGAGAAATTGAATCTTACCAGTGGTACCCGATGTTAAGTGAATTATTGAACCGTCAGTCGACTTCACCTCACTGATATACTGAGATATTTGACTCCCTCCTCCAGCTATTAGTGAGTTGTAAGGAATAGTGCCTCTAAGGAAAGAGTATATATTAATTGATGAAATGTTTAGGTAGGTTAATTTACAACTAGTCAGTCTACATAATTAGGTAACACATTGAATAGACAGGTTATTAAGCTACTGAAGATGCACTCAAAAAAGGAATTATAGCCCTCTCTTTGTTCAACATCATTCTCCAATTTTTTTTTTTTTTTTTTTTTCATCTTCGGAATTGTTTATTCCTTGGTAAATGTGTTTTGGAAGGTCAATAGTTCCTGAGGTTAAATTTTCTATATGTCATCATAGTCCACACAACACTAATACCGAAGTAACTATTATCTTATCTATTCTCTATTATAGATCGTAGTCGTCGATCGATTTATCTGACCATTGTGTACTGTGTGCGGAGTCAATGACCACAGCTACGTGTGTTGTTTCTTCATAGTCGAAAGTACATCTGTCAAGGTAAAATAGCTATAAGACGTTGCTTCGTACTAAATTTCAATATTCTGTGTTCACGGGAAGTACCCTGTAGGTTTTTATTTCCGTGCGAGTGTCGAAAATTTGCGGAAATTTGCGGCATAAACGGCTATATCTTTTGATTGCGTTGACAGTTTGGTTTTTTCTCTAAGGGACAGTAGACCTGAGTATTTGATATAAATTTCAGCTTGATACCTCCACGCGTTCCTGAGAAAAAGTTTCTTGACAGACAGACAGACATTCGGACGGACGGACAACAAAGTGATCCTATAAGGGTTCCGTTTTTTTCGTTCGAGGTACGGAACCCTAAAAAAAATGGCAGTCATGGTGCTGCCGACAGAAGTGAAAACTTAAACGAAACGATGAACTTATAACGTCACATTAGCAAGTTGGTGACATTAATGAATAAGGAGCTGACAGAACTCAATGGTTAGATTAGCGCCCTCTAGTGGATCTATATATGTATTGTCACGAGTTCAGAGTTTTTTTCCCATAGTAAAAGTGCACAAACGTGCCTAAAGAAGTTTTCACTTTAAAAAACCTGTCAGTCGTAGGACTACCCGTCAAAAGTGAAAACATTATTTACACATGTAAATAATGTTACACACACACACACACACATCTGTATATATGTATCTGAGCGTGACGGCCTTACGAGTTCAGCGCTTTTTCCCCATACCAAAAGTGCCCAACGTGCCTAAACAAGTTTAAAAGTAAGTACTCTCATAATGCTTTAAACGTAATGTAGGCTACATTACAATCTTTTCATTTGAAAGTCATAGGATCTATCTATTGGGATAGTGCACGACAGTAGCGCCACTTAGCATGCGCAACTATTCGGGATTATGTCAACTACAGCATTGTTGTACATTATGTTATTAATAATAGTAATTAAATTAAATGCTACATTATGTAGCACACTTAATTTAGTATTTTACGGTAGGTAAGGTACTTCCACTAATTTTTGCAGTTCACAACACAACAACAATTATGATCCATTTCAAATTACAAACAAATTGTAGGCAATCATAAAGTAATTTTGTTTGACTGATAGACTATCCCGAATTGTTGCAGATTTCTGCCACGGCATGTGCTGCGATCGCTTAATATGCATCGCTTAATATCACACCATGCACTTTGCACATAGCGAATATACTTATAAAACAAAGAGGACAGAAAGGTAGGTACTGCACTGATTTGTCTTTACCTGTCTACATAAACAAAATATGATCAGGAGAAAATGGTTCTTAAATATTTTGTTTTTTTCTTTTTATAATATAGATTCTAAATCTAGCGCCATAACGTAGGATTAGAGACGAACCCATGAGGCAGTTGATTTGTTTTATTTAATTTCTTAAAGTGATTCATTTATTTACAATTAACTCTATGCCTCTATGCGTGTAAGTTACTTCTGTATTTAGCTATCAGAAGTCACATAATTGTGTGATGAGCACGATAATTTGTTCTGTGTCTGGGTTTAATTTATCTTTAATATGGATGTATTTAAAAAAATATAAGTGTGTTTATCAGCAGTCTGGTTACCATAGTACAGGCTCTGCCTAGTTTGGGATCAGACGGCCGTGTGTGAGATGTGTGAAGTTATAATTATTATTCCTCTTTATTTATCTTAACACTTATAAATTACATTTTTAAATATGTACAAAACAATATATATTTATTTAAAAATATAAAAATATGTAGACCACCGACATCGGGTACAGGGACCAAGACACCGGTGGTTAGGGCACCAAAGACAGGAACCTCCTCACTATACGGGCCGTGTCGAGGAGAACTGCTTTCTGCATCAGTCCCTTGATCCAGCCGTCTAACGCGAGCCTCCTATTATTATTATAACTAACAAGGTGAAGTAGTTATTTGTAAATCAAACGATATTCTAGCCATTATCCAGCAAGCAAAGTTCAAAAGCACTGACATTAAAATGATACCTTTTAAACTTCGCAACTTGTATGCATACTACCTAAACGTATCGATCGAATCACATCCATCGTGGTTAAGGGTAGACTTATTAATATTACTTAAGTCTCGATTTAAACATCTAAAATTAACCATGGTTCAATGAATAGCATAACTCACTTAAATTTGTTTTCTCCTGTGCTGATAATAGATGATAAACTAGGGAATTCCATAGATTTAAACGATCCTACCCTGTTACTGTGTAACTCAGGTACCAACTGTGATATTATGTCGTTATAATTTCTGTTCGGTAATGTGGCTCCAATCAATAAACTCTTCATTTCTGTTTTCCTTATGCAGAAACTCAGTTCATTTTTCTCGTACATTGGGTTTATTAGCACCTAAAATAATACCATTATAGGCAAATTTAAATCAATAATTATTATATTATTTTATATACAAACTGGCAAATAAGCAAACGGTCAGAGGAAAGATTTATATTCTGTTTAAGTTTAAATACTGATTTTGAGTTTCATAGCTGCATGACCTGATTCACATCAAATACGGGCACGTGTTGTAGTCGCAGTCAATATCTTACATCTTACACAAGGTCCAAAAGACTTGAAAATTAGCATACGAAATCAATTAGGTATTGTCGCATAAGGAGATGAATAACGAAAACAAAAAAAAATTAATAAAACTGATCACTAAAAGTATGGCCCTACAAAAATTCTATCTACTTGAACCGACTCCGATGTGGCTGCCTACTGTCTTAAAGGCGGCCAAGGTCTGCTGGGAATCTTGGAGGCTCTCTTTCTAGAGTATACCCGAGTCCCTTGCAATAGACCCATTTATGACAGAACACCGTGTGGTTTTAGTCGGTTTGATTCAGACCTACCACTTCACTGCTAGCTCCGGAGAGGTAACGACCCATGAGGGTTTCCACACATAAAAGAAAACCTAAGAGATGTCAAATAAATTATCTTACCGAAATAAGGCCAGCTCTGGCAGCTGCAACGACTGCTACGATCCATGACACGCTGTTGTGTGACCAGACACCAAACCTATCTCCTTTCTCAAGGCCTTGGGCTCGGAGAGCACATCCTAAAGCGTCGGCCTAGAAATATAATACCAGATAGTATAATAATATCCTCGATTTCATTGTTTTGGATTCACAGTCTATTTTCTTTTTCATTTCTTTTTATTTATATTTTTTATTTTATTTAATATACTTAATAGAATCGTAATGTGAGCCAATATGTATCTTATTTTTGGAACGAAGTTCCTTATGGGACGCGTTGCGGACGGGTAACCTAGCAGGCAAAACACGTCCGTAACGTAAGATTTTTATGTATAGTCTATGTATGATGGCTATATTATAGTGTCTAATGTATAGTCTACGTGATGACTGTTATTGTGAATTTACGTGTGTGAATTTACGTGTGTGAGGTTGTGTGTGTGTGTGTGTGTGTGTGTGTGTGTGTGTGTGTGTGTGTGAGGATGTGTGGGAGGATGTGTTGGAGGATGTGTAGGAGGATGTGTTTGAGGACGTGTGTGTGATTTTTATCGATAAAAAAATCATAATAAAAAATGTATACCCGAAGAATTATTTTCTTTATAGGTACCTCGAATAGAACATGAAATTAATATTTTTATAATAAGGAACTTCTAATAAGGAAGGTTCCTATCTGGGGTCCCACGACCCGACACAGTTTTTTTTTTATCTCTTATGGTTTTCTTTTCTTCCTTTATTTTAAATTATTTTCTCCTTATTTTTCAGTTTCCCCATTTTTCATAGCTAATTTTAGTCTTAATGCAAGGCGCTACAGAATCGAGGCAGTCGCAACAACATCCTGAAAGTATTATGATATTGAAAGCGCAGGACATCTACTGTTCTTTTGGTGCAATTGACCCATAGGCGGCCGCCGGTGTAAAAACTTTGACAATATGCCTTTTTTTTTTATACTGGGGAAATCCATCATGGACTATCCTCTACCTGGGGTGCGGCAGAGGGGTGTGCCGGACTCCTACCGGCTAAAACCACCAGTGTGTTTCATCTCGCACCTTCTGCCAGGGATACGGGAGTCACAATCGTCCGCGTCCCTGGCGGTGCTGGCCCGCCTGTGCAGGCCCCGTTCCGAGGGGGTTAAATGAATGTTGTCCCCCTTCGCTTCCTTCATCCGCCATAGAGGAGTGCGCGTGGAACAAGTCGCACTGTCACCTCGGACCCATTTATAGAGTGACGGATTTCCCCAAATCCGCCGCGCATGGGCCAATTTAGGGGGGCCGAAAGTGGGCATTAACAGCCCTTCTACGACGCCCGGTGAGCCTGCTGCGGATCAGGAGGGTAGTTAATATTTCCCTTCCCTTTCCGCAGCCTCCTTCTGAGACATCACTGTTTCGCAGAAGGATATCACTGCATCCCAACAACTCTCGCTGCCAACCATACTTTGTATAATAGCCGACAGCGAGAGATCTCCTCCGATATTTGTGACGAGGATACGGCGCGGTTCTTCCCACGCCGTACACTCCGCCACCACGTGCCGCGCCGTCTCCTCATGGCAATCGACGCAGTGATGACACCGGGCGTCCGGCTCCCTACCTATGCGGTGCAGGTACTTCCCGAAACATCCGTGGCCGGTAAGCACCTGCGTCGCCCGGAACGTTAGGGAGCCATGCCTCCTCTTGAGCCATTCTGGCAGTACTGGCTGGATGGCATCGATGGTATTGAGGCCGGCGGAAGGGTGTAAAAGGCGCTCCTGCCACTCCGCAACCAGGGCCTGGCGCAACTACGACCGAACCGGAACGTCCGACCTTTGCAAGATGGCGACGTTGTTGGCCGTTAGAGCTTCTGCCCACACTGGGGCTTTAACAATATGCCTAGATCAAGGTAATCTTTACTTGTTCACTGCAACGGGCAAACCTACGAGCCAACATGTTACCTCTAACTGCAAGTGCCCTACGCTATCTCTCGATACATCCTCCAGGTCTTTGGTGAGAAAATGTCCCAGGTATTTAAACTTTGCGGTGATTGTGTGCGTTGATCGCTAATTTTAATTTGTTTTTTTATTGACTATTTCAAATAATTGTTGAGCAATTTCATAAAATAAAGATATTGAATTTGTAATTTGTACCTAATAATAAAACGTGATAAATAAAACTGGAGTAATACTTCTTTCTGATAACTTATGACTTATGTTCTTTATATTTACTAAATTATAATTTAGCTACACATTATCTCAATGGTTCAATGACAATTAAGAAATCAGATAAATATACTTCATTGGAGAATACACTGAAATTGAATGTTTGTGAACCAATCGAACAAAAATGAAATCAACACGGTCAGAACCGTAATTGATTAGGCAAATAGTAGTAGTATGAAAGCAAAAGAAGTATTACATAAAATTAATAATAGACTTAACACCGAATTTAATTTGGATTATATTGATAAAGTTAAATACATTTTTGTGAATGGAATCAGTAATCGGTCGAGAAACAAATAAACACCATTATTTGATTTTATTTGTCAAATTTTACTACAAAATCTTCAATCAATGCCATTCGAATGTTCGACTGGTAGATTTTTTTTTGACTAACGTTTTAGAAACTCGAACTGATTTGCCACCACAATTACCTTGACACCTCGGTTAGTTGGACAATATTTGATCAGCTTTTCAAAAAAACTGGGTGTTGTCTGTCGATTTATGAAATAAGAATCTTTAAATTGAGTAAATTGAAGTTTGGTACTAGTCCAAATTATTTAAATTTTAATGTCTGTTTGTAAGAGTTTAAAAGATTGACTAAAACAATAAGTTTTTTGCTAAATAAGTAACTTAATTTGCAAATCAGCCGTTGTTCATCTCATCACTGTCAGTCATCAGATAACCACGTGGTAGATAAAGATAATGCTTCTGCCTTGTTTAGCAGTCCTTAATATTTTTGTTCTCTTACCTGTTTCAACAGTTGTTCATATGTGATAGTTACATCCTCATGCAGAGACTTAACGGCGACTCTGTCAGGGTACTTGTCAACGGTCTGTGCTATAACATCACCTATTGTGTCATAGCACAGAGGCTCAGATCCTGGATTGTTGAGGTAGCTGCCTTCAGCTGTAGACTGGACCTTTCGGACCCATCTGAGAAAATCAATTTTATTATCAGAACTGCCTAAACTATATTCACTAGTATATAGTTTAGGCAGTTTAAAATTTCATGTTAGAGAGCTTGGACTTCCCAGGCAATCCTGACCTGCTTGAGCTATTATTTACACTCCCCAATCCATCGTTTAGCCAATATGCCTATACTGCCATTGCCTTCCCCTTTTCTTTACCTTTCCGTTTCCATATACTCCTAATTTTCCCATCTTTAATTCTCAAAGTTTTATGGTTTGTCCTTGTTCCGTGAGTGGAATCAACTTATATTTACCTAAATGTGGTTGTTTAATACACCTTTGCCTATCCTATCGTCTAGAGAGCCAAACAGAGACGCGTGACGCGGCGTGCAACAACTATCATTATCATTAACGTTCAAGTATCTCACTGATTGATTGCTCTAATGTAAAACCTTGTATCTAATAAATTACTTGTGTTAAAAACAAACTAAAAATACGGTATTTAAAGTGTCATTGTTGTTATCATCTTAACTAAAAACTCAAAACAATTTCTCATTTGGGAGAGGCCTATATCCAACAGTGGGTTACAAAAAGCTAATTGATCGAAACGCGAGCGAAGAACGAAATGCAAAGTACATATTTTTATTATACTCCTACACGTTAATATAAATAATACAAATAAATAAAATTGAAGTGTCTGTTTGTAATGTCAAAATAATAGTTTTTTTTTAAGCTCATGCAGTTATTTTCCCGATACCTACGCCTGAAAATCAGTTTTTTAATTTTTGTCCGTCCTTCTGTCCGTCTCTTTGATCTGGCTAATCTCCGAGACGGGTAGACCGATTTATACGGGACTTTCACTGGCAGATAGCTGGTGTTATAAGAAGTAACTTACATTAAATATATAAATACGTACAGCGAGGGAAGCCGCTCGTTAACTGCTAGTATTTCAATATAAATAAAACATTACACAACGAACAATATTAATATGCAACGGGTCGCTTCACACCTGAGACATATTGACTTTAACGATTTATTTAAATGATCATAACAAATAGAACTAGTTTGCCTATTTAAGTCGGTCCGACTAAACAACCTCTCGTTATAATTTTTACGAATGGGGTTTCTACGTGTTAAAAAGTGTATGGATGGATCAATTTACTATTTAAAACTAATCTGGTCGGTCAAATGGTTTTAAAGAACAAATAAACATCCAAGTTGTTTGTTTACCAATGCATAATGAGCAACAATTATAGCGCAGACTAATTACGCGCGAATTGCCATGATGGCGTCACTGTAGTAGGAAATTGAGAAAAACACTAGGTGGCAATTACAATTACAATACAATACTCCCTTAATCATTGACACTTACTGCCATTATATGAGTTAAACTGAATTAAATTTTCTCTGGCTCTATGTTTAACGACGTCTCCGTCATAGTCCACTGTTTAATATTTACTATTTTGAAGAGCTCAGTATATATGCCATACCATTAACACCAAAAAGTCTTACAAAACCAAACAAGTGCGAGTATAACTCGCGCACCGAGGGTTCCTTAAGCAAACAAACATGTATGTAGATAGTACGTACATCTCGGGAACCAATTGTCGAATACTTTTGCCCGCCTTTTTCAAAAGACAAACTTAACGTATTTATTATTAGTGTAATTTGACAGATGTATTATTTTATAGAATCTTATGTAGCATGTAATTTTTTAGATTATTGTTATTTTTTCGTATAGGCGGAGCATAGCAGTTCATGTCATATTTCAAGACCTTTTATTACCTATGTTTTCACGAAATAAATGATTATGATTATGATAACTTTGCGGTTGCAATGTATGACAAAGTCAACAATCCAACCGCAAAATATGTTTGTAATCAGTAAAACTATTATTATATGCCTACCGGAAAGACACAGCGTTGATGTGAAAAAGCTGCTTGTGATTTTCCACTTTTCTACGTAAATAGCCCAAAAACATACCTTTCTGTCCTTCTTCCGTATAATAGTTACCCAGTCTCACAGCAGGGGGCGCCTCTGTTCATTTCTTGTCTGTGCGCCCGATGACAGTTTGACATAGCGTTTGTGATTTTTGGTGCGTAAGGAGCGTAAAAAAGTTTTCTGTGTTAATAAGTGATATAATTTGTGTTTAACACTGCTATTACTTTCCTTAAATAGTGAAAGCTATTGAAACAGACTACGTACTTAAGAAGCGGTAAGTTTTGACATACTTACTTATGAGTCCTGTCGAGGAAAGCGAGGAGGTGCATTTCGTTGCTCCGGAGGGAGGGCGAAGCGTCATGAGCTCAAGCTCAGATGAAAATTCTTCTTCATCTTCGGAAGATGAAGAAGGATTTGCCTCGCCGCCGCCGAATAAACGGCCCAAGCGTAGGTCGAAACATGTCGCGACGTGTTCAGACCCGCGTATGGATACATTGATTAATCAAGTTAGTTATCTTACTAATTGTATTACTCAAATTCCTCAATACGTAAATGCATTAACAAATATTAGTAGTAATTCCCCAGTTTCTCATATTCCTTTTTTAAATAAACCAGATCAGACAGATTCTTTAACAGATAATTACACTAACCCTGGTACTCAAATACAATTTTTAAATAAACCTGATCAGCCAGCTCAATCCTCTCATATGTCATTGGGTAATATTAAAATTAATTTTGATGAGAATAAGCTTATACCAGGGGCGGACCCTGCAAGATTAGCTGAAATTGTGAACCTCCAGCAATTTAATTCACCTGCATGGAAGGGAATACGTTATAAGAAAGCTCTTCAAACGTGTTTGGCATCACCAGGCTTCACTGGTTTAAAATTAAATGAGGAGTCATGTCATTTGAATAGGGGTATAGATTATGTTGCGGGTACTGAGCAATAGCTTGCCGGTTTTTTCTAACTCGGTCCTTGAAGGAAGACAGCTCCTACAGACCGGTTTGCAAGATGTTGTAAATTGGGCCTGTAATAATCAATCAGATCTTAATTGTAATACTCTTTATGACAAGCTTTTAGTAACATTTGGTCCGTCATCGCCTTCTTATAAAAATGTTGAAACAAGCATGCAAGTTATTTGCGGTAAGCGGGCAGAATGCATAGAAGTTAGGCGTGACCGCATTCCTAAGGAGATAGGTAATGTGAATATCAAAAGTGCACTGCAAAATATTCCTCCTAGTGCAGAACATTTGTTTAATAGAGAGAATTTTATGCCTTTAGTTGATTCGATGGGTGGATCTCAAGTTTGGTTGAATATACCAAATTACATAAAAGATAGGAAGAATCTCCCAAGTAGTAATCAGATAAATAGTAAAAAAAAATATAAAACAAACTCATAAATTCATTTCTCGCAAGACCCACAAGAAATGTCATAGCCAAGGATCGCATTCCCTTCAAATCAAAGCCTTCAATGTAAAGACATTATCCTTACAAAAATGTTCAGATCAGATTCACAACAAAAAACTCAAAAAATATGACATCCATAATAAAGAATCTATTACACAAAGGCATATTAGAGAAACCCCAAGATATATCTCCAGGATTCCATTCAAAGATGTTTTTAATAAAGAAATCCGATGGGTATACGCCCAATTTTCAATCTCAAAACACTGAACTTGCATGTGTCAACCCGACATTTCCAGCTGATCTCCCGAATAGATGTCATTCAGTTCCTGCAATCTGGGGACTGGATGACAAAAATAGATTTGCACCAAGCTTATTTCCATCTTTGCATAACAGAGTCTCACAGAAGATTCCTGCGCATAATTTATGGCGGCAAGATTTATCAGTTAACAGCTCTACCATTTGGCCTCTCGTCAGCCCCTCACACCTTCGCCTCTGTAACCAATTGGATTGCGAAAATCCTTCGGAAACAGGGCATAAGGATCATAGTTTATCTGGACGATTTCTTATTAGCAAATCAAAACAACATAGATTTACAAAAACAAACCGACATAGCCAAAAACACCTTGTTAACATTAGGATGGCAGGTAAATTATCAGAAATCTCAACTCTCCCCAATTCAGGAATTAGATTATCTCGGCATCACTTGGAACACAAAGACCAATCTGATGTCCTTACTCTTAAATAAATTGTAAACATAAAGGAGATGATTATCAATCTTTTAGAGAAAAACACTGCTTGTCTCCGAGAGGTACAGAAGTTACTAGGGACCCTAAATTTCGCAAATCTTACAACTATAAACGGTCGGCTACACTGTCGCAGGACAAAAATTGATTTAAGAAATTTCAGGCAGGGCAGACCAAATGAAAGGAGGGTGATTCCACCTGTAGTAAAGGTCGAACTTCAGTGGTGGCTGAAGAATGTAGACCACAGCCAGAAAGTGTTACACAAAAAGAAAGTGACTCATTTTCTGACAACAGACGCGGCGGACGCGGGCTGGGGAGCTCATTTAAACAATATAATGATGTCAGGCAAATGGAAACAGAGCCAACAAAAATGGCACTCCAATCTGAAGGAAATGTTTGCAGCTTTGTCTCAGCAGATTGCTTATGTAAGAGATGGTCATGTACTGGTTCAGTCAGACAACCAAACTCTAATAGCACATAAAAGGAACGAGGGGGGCACCCGTTCACTGGCTCTTTTACAGCTGACCAGCAAACTTCTCCTTCTAGCCGAGCAGTTCAATATAACACTGTCGGCATCTTACTTCCCGGGGAGGTTCAACGGGATCGCGGATCACCTCTCAAGAGGGAAATCTGTACCCGAGTGGCAACTTCTACCGCAAGCCACAACAAAAATATTCCAAAAATGGGGCGTACCCGACGTCGACCTGTTCGCATCAAAAGAAACTGCAGTAGTCCCTCAATACGTCTCAAGGGACTCAAAAGATGGCTTAGCAATTTTCTGCGACGCTTTCAGTCGAGATTGGCACTTTCAACTATTAAGTTGGGTGGAGGAAACACCCAGGATGGGTGTTTCCTCCACAATACCTCAGGTATTGGCTCACTTGAACAGTGACACGGGAACTTAGATTCTAATAGCTCCTCACTGGGAGCAATGTTTTTGGCTGGCCGATCTCAGATCGAGAGCCTTAACAGACCCGCTACCGATAAGGAATCTGCGGAAAATCCTGATCGATCGGACGACGGGAATGCCCCCCCCCCTCAAGTGGACAAGTTATCCCTGCAAGCTTGGAAAGTTGGGGGTGGGCAGATAAAATCAGTAGTTGGAAGAAAGACGAAGTAGATCTTTCGAGAAATATTTGGCGGACAACTACTCTCAACACTTATAAGGCACCAATAAAAAGGTGTATTGCATTTTTTACTTGCAATAGTATAGACAGTAAAAACCCAACAGGGACAGATATTGCTAGATTCCTTGCAGACCTACATTTAAATCATAAATTTGATAGTTTTAAAAAGGAAAACAATAAAGTTATTTTATGGCCAAAGTTTGGGTCAAAAACAGATTCATGTAGACATAGGCAGTCTGGATGGTCCTTATTAGAACATCAAGACATCTGTATATGTCCTTTGAAACATATCAAGCGACTTATAGAAATTTCACAACCTAGACGCTCAGATAGTGATGTCACTAGTCTCTTTATTACACTTAAGGGCATAGTAAGACCAGCTTCAAGGACTCTCATTGGAGGGTGGATCAGATCAATATTTAGAGAAGTGAAAATTGATGCATCTCCGGGCAGCAGTAGAGCTGTAGTAGCATCTAAAGGTTGGTTTGAGAATGCCCATGTGGATGAGATTTTGAATAGGGGCAACTGGAAGAGCGAAAAAACATTTAAAAAATTCTATTGTAAGGAAATTAGTAAATTAAAGAAAGGAAATGAAGATTTATTACAGAAAAAATTCTCTAGTGTGGAACTATAAGAATATTATTATTTCTTTACTAGGATAAGTAAATTTAATTGATTGATCTTGATCTCAAATAATTTAAGTTTTAATGTTGACATTTCATTTATTGTTTGAGTTTAATTGTGCCACTTGAATTTAACTAAAGGGCAGGTTCCTGATTTGTTATCTTAATTTTAATTATTATCTGTTGATTATTAGTATTATACTTAAGAAGAACGACTTAGAAAGACACAGCGTTGGAGCAAGGTCCTTGCTGGCGAGTGACGCTATGTCAAACTGTCATCGGGCGCACAGACAAGAAATGAACAGAGGCGCCCCTTGCGGTGAGACTGGGTAACTATTATACGGAAGAAGGACAGAAAGGTATGTTTTTGGGCTATTTACGGAGAAAAGTGGAAAATCACAAGCAGCTTCTTCACATCAACGCTGTGTCTTTCTTTCGGCACATAATAACTGTTTTATTTTGTGTAAAACAGTTTCATTTTATGTGATATGACAAAAAATTTACGACTTTCGGATTTTTCCCTTTACTTGTGCTATCAGACCTTGTTTCTTACCAAATTGCATGATTCTACGTCAATGGAAAGTACCCTATAGGTTTTGATTTACCTGCAAAATGTTAAAATTTGGTAAATCTAGGGCTTAATGGCCGTATCTTTTGATTGCGTTGATTTAAAATCTTAATATTTTTACAGCTCTAAGAGACCACGGACTTATATATATGGTATTAATTTCAACTTGATGCGTACTCCTACGGATTCCTGAGAAAAAGGTCTTGACAGACAGACGGACAACAAAGTGATACTATAAGGGTTCTTTTTTTTTCCTTTTTAGAAACGGAACCCTAAAAATCGGCTCACTGGTTTTTGTGCGATGTCCAAACAACAATCTAAATTCTAAAAGATTATAAAGAGAAAAAATATTCTTATGAATTAAAAAAAAGGGTCTTTGCATTTTTTAATAGTAATATTTTAATTCTATATTTGTATTTAAATTCTTAGTGAGTAGAGTAATGTGATATTTACAATACTTAAAATAAAAGCTAAGATTTTTAATCAATATCCATACTAATATTATAAATGCGAAAGTAACTCTGTTTGTTTGTTACCTTTTCATAACGAAACGGCTAAAAGGATCGGAATGAAATTTGGCAAGGAGATAGATTATATCCTGGGGAAGGAAATAGGCTACTCTTTATCCCGGTAAAATGTACGGTTATATTTCTGTTAAATTTAAATTTCGAAGTCGTAAGCAACAGTTAGTGTGTTATATATTTAAAAAAATGTGTGAAACGGTCACAAAAAGCTACAGGTGTCCAGTTCGGGTCCTGAAAGAGGTTCGGGCGTGTCAATACACGCCCGAACCTCTTTCAGGTGTCGATCAAAACTGGCTGGTAATATAATATTTGAATCTTTTCTAATATTAGTTTTGAAATGTATAAATTCTTTAGAAAAAGAACAGAATGGAAAAGCGCTGCAGCGTGCAGTCAGAGTGGACGGCTGTCAAGTTGCTGGGCCACATCTATGTAGCATAATATTATAAGTGGTTAGCTCAGTACTTAATATATTAATTTCAGTTCCCCTAGCTTCTATCAATTGTTCTCCTACTAAATCGACACCCGATCCCTTTTAAATCATCTCTGCCAAGCGATACCTTACAATATATAATATTATGTTGACCTATCATGGGACGGAAATTCTATTGAGTGACAGCTCAAGTTATACCTACTTTATATAAAACAAAATGAATAGTTTTGAATAAAACTGAATCAATTATTATCGAAATTCAACCACCAAGCGACCTCGAGTATATCCTAATATGTTTATAGCTATTATCTTAAAGATATATTATTAGTGTAGTAGTAGTAGTATTCAATATACGTAGATAGATAGATAGATAACAATTTATTTGTACACCATTGTTACAGTGGAAGTATCATACATTCATGTGTCAAACAACAGATAATATACAAACTTACTGCTAAATGCAATCTTTTATATAAATATGAAGAAACATATACACACACACATACACACACACACACACACACACACACACACACACACACACACACACACACACACACACACTTATTCAAGCTTGTATTCAATTGCAACTTTATTACTATTGTATTGTCTTAGCTTTAGTACGTAATTATCACCAGTAACTGTAACCTGCAGCGGAGACCTGGTGACCTATACCACAGGTTTCTACCTAGCTTAGGCACCAGTCTTCCACAATATTGTCTTAAGAATTTTTTTACCTACTAAGCATAATATTTGTAAATACTTGAAAAATTGTGGTGAAAGAGAAAATAAAACATTATTAAAAAAAACATTATTATCAAATCAAAATATACATAAACACATATTATTTCATAAAAATATACATTAGTAAAATCTTTACGTTCATAAAATATTCCAGCATCATCCTTCTACATAGATTGTTACTTAGGAGGGTGATGCTTGATTATTTTGTTAACTTGTGTAGAGGTCACGTTTTCTTACAAATGGAGAGATTGTCAATATAAATATTTATCTAATCACATACAAGCATGTATGCAGTGGAAATTAACACAGGGTTTTAGATATGTATATTGAAGTCTATAGTACTTTTTTGAAAACAAAATTGTGGAGTTCCTTTGGTACTAGTATAAATTTTACTGACTTAAGTTATAAGCACGACTATCCTCAAGAGAGTTGTCGTTGTGAGAAGTTTGAACTGAAGCAGGTGAAATAATTTTGTGACTAAAATATAAAACAAATCAGAATTTAGCGCCAAGTTAGACCATGTTACAGTGTAAATCTTTGTGATAGGTTAAATATGAACTCGAAGAGTTTTTGTTGCAGAACTATTTTTAAAAAGCGATGCAACTATGTGTTTTATATACACTATTCGAATGTTTTTATTTTGTAAGAAAGCCCTTGTAACCTATAACTCAAGTTAAAACTTATCGTGGGGACAAGGAGTTCAACCTTCATCAACTTGTCATACTACATTGTTGCTAATTGCTGTTTGTCAACTGTATCTTGGGGAAATATATTATTATTTATTATTTACATTTTCTCTATTTATATTATTTAGTAAATAAGTCAGTTCTCCGAGAGTGAACTTATCTTTACATCCTCATTTCATTATTTTTCTTAAGTTTTCAATAGCTGTTCAGAATCAAGCTTGGAAGAAAAGTTTTTTTTATTGACACAGGTCTACAAAGTAATAAGACTTCCAGTACAAACAAATGAAATAAACTAACCTTTGATTGAGTGAACAGCTAAGTTTCGTCACATTTAAAGCATGTTTACTCCACATTTTAAACGATAAACCTGTGTCACATACACTGGCACACTGATAGCGAGCTCATTTCTTAACAACTTATATGAATTCTTTAATCCGTTCACTGCCCGTCCGACAGTGAAGTTCTTGTCGATCCAAGAGTAGTTTTTTTACCTGTTGTTCTATCGGACATGGGCAAATTGCACTACCTGTAGTCCTATCGATAGTACTAAGGGCAACTATGTTTACCCGTGATTCTATTAAAAGTAATGTGAGTAATAAATCTCTTTGTATGTAAAATTGAAGCAGGAAAATGTTTTAGCTTACTGTTTTATATTATTCCTTCGGTTACATCGTAGTATCCTTGTGGGGTTTAAACTTGTTGTTCCACAATTAAATGGGTTTAGCAAGTGATAGTAGTTTCATTACTAAAAAAGATGGTACAGTAATAGTGTACGGCGATCATCAATATTATAGAATGCGACATTATAAAAATGGATCGGCAGTGTGGCGGTGTTTTAATTATAAGAAACAAAAATGCACGGGTTCAATGACAATAAATAAGTTAATTGCCAGGTCCCGGTAGTTCAATGGAACTTAAACACAATAAAACTCATTCCTACGTATTCCACCAACAACAAAAATATTTTTTTTATTTTTCAAATGATTAGACTTCTTGGACCTCTTGGACTTTCGACGTTCATACTCTAAACATCTTTTTTGTTTAACTATATCTAATTATGGAATTGTGTATAGACTTCTTCCTGAATACTATTGGTGCAGTTAAAAGGAATTACTAGGGTTAAAAAATCAAACTAGTTTCATCATGGGACCACCAAATGCAGATATTGGGATCTACTGAAATTAAAGCACCTTAGAGACAATTTTGATATGTTTTAAATTAAAATTTCAGGACAATAACTAATAAAGGTAAAACATTATTGATAAAGCTATTTCACATTAAAAATAAACCGTCAAAAAATCAGATTGCCCAAAACCTCAGTTATATAATGAATCGATTCTCTGTCCAATATACAATATTGTCTCTATAGTTTAAGAAATAAGTCAATAAATTGTTCAAAAACAGTATTTAAGAACGTTAATCACAGTGACAATGAGACTGATGTCTTTGGAAAGTAGAAATAAACAAGATGATGATGTCAAATGGTTTTATTTCTTTGATTTAAAAACACTTAAATTAATTACACTTTATAATTACTTTGCTCTGACCTGGATAAATGCTATTATTATTCTGACACATATACTTGTACTTTTAAGGTTATAAAAAATAAAGATTCGTTTAATAAATCCAAAATCTAAAATGTTCATGTTTTAATTCCCAATGATTCACTAACCATCATTGTATTCATTCATAAGGTTATGTCTTACTATCTTTGCTAATTTTTAACCCCTGACGTAAGAAAAGGGCTGTTACAAATTTAACGTATATATGTGTGCATGTGTTGTTTTGTGTATCTGTGTGTTGTTCTCTATCTGTCTGTGGCATCATAAATTCTAAACGTTTGCCAATTTATATGAGTATGACTATATTTAGTGTTGCAATAAACACTCTCACTCACACAATGGAGGCTCTCCTACACCAGGTTTTTTATTTTCCTGGTCAGGCTATACATATTTTGGCGGTCCATTATGTGTTCAGATAGGCTGACTAGTTGAGCCAGTCTAGCTCCTTCCAGAAGCACAGAAACCTCCTGGGGCGTTCACAGGCTTCTAGAAGCGACCTCACTCCCGCGAGGATACTTGCCCGTTGTATAGCCACTCCCTCGCATTCCAGGACAACGTGGGCGGCCGTTTCCTCCGCGTTGAGACAGCCTCTACATAGAGGACTGCTTGTCGCATTGATAGTGAATAGGTGTGAATTTACATACATATCGGTATACCTTTCATCCACAAAAAAAAAATACTGTTCCTAAGGGATGGAAAAATTACTTTTACGAGAGCGAAGTCGCGGACAAAAGCTAGTTATCATTAAAAATTGTTAAAAATTCTCGTGAAGTAAGGCATTGGTGCTAATTCTGTTGCTTCACTCTCTAATCTAAAATTGACAAAATCTCCTAATATAAGATGTAAACTTTGGACACTTCGAAACAAGGTTTTATTTCAAATTTAAACTAGTAGGTTACATATATCGCTATCGAAATAAGCAATTTATTTGTCGACTAAAGTCTGACACGCTTAAATAAACTTTAATACAACGTAGCGAGAGCCGCTATCCGTTGAATGCCATCTCTTTTACTCTGTGTTTTTAGTAAGCATCTTCGTAGGTGTCGATTAAAATAACGTCATCTTAGTTCGTTTTGAACAAGTTTTTATACGGCATTTGAATGATTGGGGACTATCGCTGCGTGGCCATTATACGGCATTTGAATAAATGGGGACTCTCGCTGCGTGGAAATAAAGTTGAGTATACGTTGACAGGTTTTATATATGTATAATAGATGCCAGTAACAAATATAACCTTGTTACGAAGAAGACAAGGTTGATTTCATATGAAAAAATTAAGTCAGGTTTTAGTTTAGTTAAGTGTACAACAGAATTAACACCATTGTCATATTTATAATGCCCGGCCAATATCAATTGTGACAAGCAAAAGCAGGCTATGTGATTAATACTTATATAAACCTTATTATTTATTATATTATCTGGCCATTATGAATATAGCTACATAACTGTTGGGCAATGTGTGTGGGCAGGGCGTTAGGACCAAGAGCACATATTATTACATGGACAGACGGCGTTGACGAGTAAAATTAAAACCTAATAAAGGACGTAACAATTGCGAATGTTCGGTTGGGTTATAATTAGTAATTACTTTAAAAAATATATATTTATGTATCTGAATAACCATTATAAAAGTGTGTTAGAATGGCGCCAGGAGAACGACTCGATGTCCAAAATACAGTCAATGTAGTAAAGGCGGTGTATGTGTAATTTTTAAATTCCATCAAACTGATAACGACGTGTCATCACATCACTGTGGCGAACGGTAAAGTGATATGTCGACATCGAACTAACTAAAACCACGCTACGTAATACTACGTCACAAGTGTTCATGTTTATCATATTAAACAGAAGTCTTACTAAGCTTAAAAAAACTAATAGGTACTTCTTTTATTGATTTGTCTTTGCCCTTTAATATAAAAAAATGGACTATTTACGTCATAATATTCCCCTGCATTGTCAAATACTGGTAGCGTTTCCAGTAGGCTCGCAGTAATGCCACGTTGAATGGTAATGCTAATTCTCTGTGCAGGAAAAAGGACCGCCTTCTGGTCACGAGAAGTGTTGATCAGTCGCTTAGCTAGTTCCTTATAAACGGAACGACCATTCAGACCCTATGACAATAGTGTCTTAACCCCAAGCAGCAAGCAAACATAATTGTTTGGCATTCTGCGGATGCAATAGCAGAACCAGCATAACCAGCTGTGCTTGGAAGGTGTGATGGCGTGAGGGTGTCGACGCAAGTTGCGTTCCACACCAATTCGCGTTCCAAACCATTGGCTTCACGTACGGCTGGAATACCGGTGGTGACAAGAGAATGTCGGATCGTATCGTTAATGTTATCGGTATGTAAATTGGTCTGGAGAGATATACGAATTAAAAAGACAATTCCCGCATTAGGAATATGGGTGTGTCGCGGGGGGCACAGAGAACACCCAGACTTTGGACAAGTATTTGTCTATCACACTAATTTTGTCCCGTGTGGGATTTGAACCCACAACACTCGGCGCAGCAGAGCGGCGAGTTGACAACTTAAACCATTGCACCATCCGTGCAGTATTCGATGAAAGCAAACTAAATGTCTGTATGTAAAATGTAAAATAATAATGTAAAAGTCTAAATGATAGAGGAACAGTGGGACATGAAAGCCCGTTTTGGGATCTGTGAATTTTTCCAAAATGCTCTTTCAAGCCTCACTCACCTTTGAAAAAGAACGGTCTTGTTTTAGTTGTAGTTATATACAGCGTGTAAGTTTGAGGTAAGCGAATACCTCTTTCTGCTTATACTTAACACAATAAAAAAAACCAGTTCATCATAAAAATGCAAGATTAAGGATTTATATTCATTAGTTTCATTTGGCACTACACAATGTACATGCAACATGCGTAGGTATTCTTCTTGTGCGGTACGGTGAATGACCTTAAACGTTCGGCACCGTCAAGACCGGCTGATTGCATAAAATATTTAAATGTCGTAAATGTCGTCGTATCTTAAAAGTACGCGGAGTAAGATATCTTATTGGTTGTAAGATGGACTTTATCTTTTCTACAAATAGACGATATCGGATTAGGCTTTTGAGAAAAACAAACACAGTGGTTGCTATGCTTATCAATAAATAGTTCTGATGTAGCAAATAATGAAAAATAATAACCTGGAAGAAACGAATAAATTTCTTATTGAATAGAAACATCGCTTGCAGTTAAATAATGAATTGTTTCAATTTTTTTAAGTGGGAGGGGAGAGTGTTGTTTGTAATATTGTTGATACATTGAAACAATTTCATAGAAAATAATTTTTCAATAAAAATCTTTTTAACAAAAAATTTACCGACGAAAAGAAATAAAAAGCAAAAAATAAATAAACCTTTTAAGTCTTAAGTATTGAGCTTATTTCCATAAACTATAAAATTTTCTATAAACTTATTTTGAGTCGGCGCCAAACAACAAATTGATTAATTATCAAAATTTTATATGTACCTACGTAGAAATGGACATGGCTCTACGTAGGTAATTAATCATAATTAAGAATGGATTTTGTGACTAGCCCAGTCACTTTAAGAATCTAAGGGCCTTCGTAACTTTACGTGACAGTTCTTGGTTTTGGCTACTAAATACATAAGGTGGAGATATTCTGGCTTAGAATGAAAAATGAATATTGTAAAATTTTTCTTCACAAGGACAGCGTTAGAAAGAAGTTAAGGTGGTCAGAAGAAATGTTTCTTTTGGATATTTTTTGATTCATTTTTTAAAACCAAAAAAAAGCACGTGTTTGGTTGACTCATATTTTCAGGTACGAGATGTCAGCTAACCTATATTGAACAACTGCAGAAACCTCTATTTCGTTGCGTTTACTTTTTGCTGTTCACAAAAGAACCAACTTTAAATACTCTAAAAGTTGCCTATCAATTTATGAATGGCATAAAAACATTCAAAAAAAAAATTTTTTTTAAACATTCTAAAACGAAGGGTTTTACTTACGTTATTAAATCTGTATTTTAAGCGTACGAAGTCGCGCGTAACAGCTAGTTACTGATAATTTTAACGTATTTTATTTATCAGTAGTAAAAAATATTCGCCTGTGATATCGTTTATAGTGTCATTGCAGCATACATTTATCTGAGTTTAGGCTATTTGCTAATGACATATGTGTAGATAGATAGATAAACTCTTTATTGTACAGCAAAGAAAGAAATTAATACAAACTTGTATGCATATATGTAGATTCTTACCAAACTTTAGCCTAAGTACAATTGGCGTACTTATCGCGATTTCTTTTTTTTTTTTTTATATTTGAGCTGCCAAAATGACTCTGCCCCGCCTGATGGAAAGCACAAGCAGAATCCAAGAGTGGTGGTTACCATCGTCACTTCGAACAGGGACAGTGCAGCATGGTGACCAGCACTATGGCGGCCTAGTGAGATGCTTTTTCACGCCCCGGTTAAAGGAACCGGGATCATAATGGGACGGAAATATTATTATTAATATAATATTATAATATAATTATTATTTGGCAGGCAACCATTGGATCGAAAGAGAGATTATGGATGAGATGAGAACTTGCATTGTACAATTAATTAAAAACTCTACATTAGACTTGTGTATAATACACATTTGCAAGTTTTCTAAAAATATGATAAAATAAAAACTGTGTGTATACACTCTACCTATTTATATAAAGCTGGTATAATAGAGTGGCGTTCACTGACTTTAGAAGTTTTACATCATTAATTTGTTCAATATTATGTTTGATAAACTTAACAGACTAACAAGACAGAATAGACTATTATTATTACTGCACGATCATTACTAATGCAACAGCAAAATTTATGTTACACTATTTTTTTTTTCCCAAGATGTTCTCGAGAGTTTTGTGGACTACGAGAAAGTAAACTTCAACTCTATCGAAACCTGGGCAGTTTTGAATGCTCTGCAACGATGTCGTGTTGAGATCGTACAGACTGCTGGCACCCTCGAAGCAGTCGACTTACAACGTGTTGACCGTACACCGCCGCATGGTTCAAAGCGAATTTGAGCTCTAACCTTAAAAGATAGAGCTTAGATTGAATAGTAAAAGGAAGATAATTATATCGTGATGGTTGTTTTGAATGTGTGAAAGACTAAGGAGATGGACTGGCTTATGCGAGAGCGAGACAAAGGTATGTAGGTTCGTACAAGGTTGTTTTTTTCCTTAACTTTCTGTTCATTTTACCTATCTGGTTCATTGACGTTCTGGTGCCAAATAATTTATTTATAAATAAGGTTTAAGTTATATTTTAATGTTGAGTATAACTAGTTAGTTTATCGGTTTTGTGTATATTTATTTACAGAGGATACTAAAGGTATATAAATATTGTGATTTATTGTAGTGTAGTTAATAAAATTAACTTTTAAAAATAATATTTGGGTGCACCGGCACTTTATTAATTTAAATATTTCCTCAACATTTATTTTTAAATTACTTAATGAATTTAAAAACAAAAATTGTAATAATACTAATCTAATGGACTATCGTTAAGGTCGTCAAGCTTAAACGGCCGTAGACATCGTTGTAGACGAAGTTTATGTAGAAAGTTTGCATACGTTGACACGTAGACTAGTTGAAAAATTTGACCAGTCGAAGAATTTAAAGAAGAACTAGTTCATAAACGCAAATGCACTGTCTAGTTTTGTTAACCTTTTTTACGTCGACGACCCATCGCTACCTCGAAGATATAGCGAGAACCATTCCAGTGCATTAGGTGAAATCATGCCCAGCTTAGTGGCGACTTCGTACTGTTCGAATATAATTCGTGGTTCGTATTCATAATAATAATAAAGAACTGATTCAAAAGTGTGCAGTTCGAATGTGACCAATTATGAGGTCTTTCTCAACCAGAATAGTGCCGGTAAAACCTCTGCCACGGTTGAAGAATTTAAGTATGCAGATTACCATGCAGATTGCCACAAAGATAATTATTTATATCAGATAGGTGACTATCTGCTATTAATAATTATCTTAGTGACAATCAGCATGATTTTACTGCTCGGTGTAATATACTTCGTATACACCTGAGTTGACACTAATATTTAATAGGTGTATGGACTGTGGTGTATTTTCTGATCAAATGAAATGTAGTAAGATAATACCATTATATAAATCAGGCAGTACATTCGATTCTACAAACTTTAGACCTATTTCAGTACTTTTAGTAAAATATTTGAGAAAATTATACTAGATCAATTACAAAATCACTTTAATAACAACAAGCTGCTACACCCGAAACAGTTCCATTTCGCAAGGCCTGATCAACGACCGAAACTATGTTATTGAGCTTTTAAATCATATTTTCAACGCTTGGAAAGATTCACACGATGCACTAAGCGTTTTATTTTTTTGCTTTGTCTAAAGCGTGTAATTGCGTTTCTCATAACACATTGATCAGAAAGTTACATCATTACGGCATAATAAATACGGCCCTGGATCTGCTTGCTTTCGAGTTGCCGGACAAGTGCGTATTTAAGTGATAGCATCCAGAGAGTAGATATCAGTGGAAAGATATCTGGTTCAAAGGTCACCCTGGGCGTTCTGCAGAGTTAAATTTTAGGCCCATTTTTGATACCGGTATATATTAATGACTTACCACATCTCATCAAAGATAGTCACGATGTATGGTTATTCGCAGACGATACCTAACTTTTATTTAAACTTCAACGGCATCAACCTGTCACTGACGTTGTAAATAACACTTTCTCTAAAATAGGGCATTGGTTCAATGTTAACAATTTGTTATTAAACTAAAAAACCGGGCAAGTGCGAGTCTGACTCGCACACCGAGGGTTCTGTAAGCAAACTTGTATGTAGATAGTACGTCCATCTCGGGAATCAATTTTCGAAGAGTTTTGCCAGTATTTTCCGAAAGGCAAACTTAACTTTGCCATCGATACCATACATCGATGACAATGTCAACTTTTCAGCCGCAAAATATATGTTTGGAATCACAAAAACTGTAACTGTATTAAGTTGCTCTAATTTCTTCGCATTTGACATTATGTATATATGTATACTTATTATTTTAATTTTATTTTTGACATGTGACAAACTGGTTGGAGTCGGGAAGCTCCCTAAGATGTGGTTGAGTTCCATGATTACCAACTTATCTAGTCTACTGGGTGTCATGAGTGGTCAGCTCAAAACCGAAATGGTTCTTTTGTATAAAGACCACCCCAGACGCCTACATGGCACTTACACAGTTTGTAGTTATGTAGACTTGGATCCCTGAGTTTGCTTCGGCGTGTCTTTTCAAGGCTATTCATGGAGAATACCGGTACCATCTAGATTTAAAAAGCTCTATAGTCTATTTGCAAAATAAATTCATTTATTATTTTCATATTGTATAAGAAATGTCATGAATGGTGGATGGGAGAACAGATAAACAGATAAACAGACATATCTTGAGACACTTGAAAAATTTATGTCTTCATTCCCAGTGTTACAATATCTCGACTTATCTATATAATACCTCCAATATAATAATAACTCCAAACATCTCACACACGGCCGTCTGATCCCAAACTAGGCAAAGCCTGTACTATGGTAACCAGACTGCTGATAAACATACTTATATATTTCTAAATACATACATATTATAGATAAATTACACCCAGACACAGAACAAATTATCATGCTCATCACACAATTATTTGTCCTGGGTGGGAATCGAACCCACGACCTCTGGCTTAGCAGTCAGGGTCACTAACCACTAGACCAACAAGCCAGTCCATCTGATAACAATTAGTTTATAGTATAGAATGACGCGTCAGGTTACGCAATCAGATCTATTTTATCTAATGCCAACCGATCGCTTATGCCAGTAGGAGTTTAAACCAAGCCGAACGGAACTATCCAACCATTGAACTGGAACTCCTGTTTATAGTATGGGCCGTGAAGCATTTTAGTCTGTATTTGTATCGTCGCCCATTTGAAAACAGCGATTTTTAAAGCAATCAATTTTTATTAATACCTAGCGTCTTACGAAATTATAATAGCAAACACTTTTTTTCCCAGGAAAATAGGTTCCATGTGAAAGATCCCTTTTATCATTTTTCGTGCATGCCAAACGGTGCTTGAAAACTCAATCGAGCTACTTCAAATTGAAAATTTAAAAAAAAACTATCTTATTCATATCTTTCTCGATTTCCACGTTTTTTTTAATCTGGGGTAGCGTGTGCATGTAACAACGACTGGCATAGTCAAATCAACAAAAATGACATCGCCCGCGTAAGTACAAAATTATTATTCGTTTTTAATGATTTTGTACCTGTTTGGAAGGCTATTTTCGCATCACTGAGAATAGATTAACAAAATGTAAGTATTCAACTAGTTATTATTAATAAAGAAATAGCCATTTATTTCTTCTACTTATGTTAGATATATGTTTTGAAGTTTGAAGACTTTGAAGAGCAGAGGAAATCCGAACTGGATGCGAAACCCGATGCCCTTAAGGCTAAACAACCAGCAGCCATCTTTTATAACTATGTCGACGGTGTCCTCACGTGCAGCCAATGCTCGCGCACGTATACACATAAAATTGGATACTGTAGCCATCAAAGGGCACATGCGAGATCTGATCATCCTAGCTCTTCTGCTAATAATTAGTAGCAGTCACCATAGCCGATATCAGCTGGGGGAGGGTATATTTTTTTATTTATTATTATAAAATTACCAGCAACAAATCTGTGAAGATTATATTACGACACGATCATTTATTTTCGAGATATTTCAAAAAACCATATCTCCGACAACTGCACTCAAACAGGTCAGGATTGCATGGGAAGTCCGAGCCCTCTGACATGAATTTTGAAACTTCCTGAACTATATGCACTACATAGATTCTTATGATAAAATTCATTTTATCAGATGGATCCTAAAGGTGCCGTCTACAACCGAGGGCAGTTACCTCAACAATCCGGGATCTTAGCCTTTATGCCATAGGGTGATGTTATAGTACAGACCGTTGACCCTGACACAGTAACTATCACATATGAACAACTGTTGAAACAGGTAAGAGAACAAAAATATTAAGGACACTGCTAAACAAGGCAGAAGCATTATCTACCACGTGGTTATCTGATGATTGACAATGATAAGATGATCAACGGCTGATTTACAAATCAAATTACTTATTTCGCAAAGAAACTGATTGTTTTAGTCAACTTTCTAAACTCTTACAAACAGACGTTAAAATATAAATAATTTGGACGTTGAAAGACTCAAACTTCAACTTTACTCAATTTCAAAATTCTTATTTCACGAATTGATAGCAACACCCGGTTTTTTGAAAGGCTGATCAAATATTGTTCAACTAACCGAGCTGTCTAGTTAACAATGGTGTCAAATCAGTTCGAGTTTCTGAAACGTTGTTCAAAGAAAATTTACTAGTCGAATATTCGAATGGAATTGACCATAAGATTTTGCAGTAAAATTTGACAGCTCGGTTAAATATTCCGATGATCAAACAAAGTTCTTAATCATGCTTTCAGCAAATCAATATATGTATATTTGACATACCTACGATTACTTAATTTTTGCATTGTTCAGGCTTTTAAAAAAACTGGTGTTATTCCTTAAAAATGCATTATTCTAAAGAAATATGAAAAATAAGTGATGAGTTTTTATTTGTTTCTCGACCGATTACTGATTCCATTCACACAACGGTATTTAATTTTATCAATATAATCCAAACTAAATATCATTAATTTTAATAAGAAAAACCTCTGGGTTGTTTTATTTAAAATTCATTTTAATTCGGCCTTTAGTCTCTTATTTAATAATATTTACGTAATACTTCTTTTGCTTCCATACTTCGGTTCTGACCTTGTAGATTTCGTAATTGTTCGATTTGTTTACAAACATATATATAATGCCGTTAGAAATAAGTAAGCAATTGTGAGGTCTCTGCTTCCGTTTCTTTTGCAATAACTGCTTACTGCAAACCTGCTTTAACCATCTTAGACAATCATTTTATTCTCTAATTAAGTAGTACCTGGGAGACCGAGCTCGGCTCGGTAGCTTTTTGTAAAATTGTCATTTTTTAAATATTTTCTTTTTGTAAAAATGCGTTTTCACAGGAAATACAACTATGCAGTTGAACTTAAAATGCAAAACTGGATATGTATACTTTCATCAAAATCGTTAGAGCCGTATCCGAGATATCGGAAATATAAATACATACATAAATAAATACATACATACAAGAATTGCTCGTTGAAAGTAATGAGATTTATCTGGTTTTTAAATGTCATTGAACCATTGAGATAATGTGTAGCTGAATTATAATCTAGTAAATATCCAAAGAACGTAAGTCATAAGTTATCAGAAAGAAGATTCGCTTCAGTTTTTTCTATCACGATTTATTAATAGGTACAAATTACAAATTCAATATCTTTATTTTATGAAATTGCTCAACAATTATTTAAAATAATTAATATAACTTAATTAAAAAAAAAGAATTTTAATTATAAATTAGCAATCAACGCACACAGTCGCCGCAAAGTTTAAATATCTGGGATATTTTCTCAACAACGAACTTAAGGATGATGTAGACTCTAAATGCAAGTGCCCTACGCTCCTTGCGTAGAGCACTTGCAGTTAGAGGTGACATATTACTGTATTAGAGTAGTATTACAGTAAAGATTACCTTGATCGAGGCATTTTATAAAAGTTTTTACACCGGCCGCCTATGGGTCAATTGCACTAAAAGAACGCTAGATGTCCTGCGCTTTCAATATAATAATACTCTCAGAATGTTGTTGCGACTGCCTCGATTCTGTGTATGAGAATTGTGTTTCTCTTATAGTTAGGAGCTTTGTGCGAACGCTGATCAGGTAAGGAACATAATATGTTTCCACACTCGTCATCCTCCACACAGAATGCAACAAAGGCTTTAAATTTGTTTAATTTATTTTAAACAAGTGTGTCTACTGCAAGGGTCTCGGGTATACTCTAGGAAGAGAGTCCCCAAGAATCCCGGCAGACCTTGGCCGCCTTTAAAACAGTAGGCAGCTACACCGTCTTTGAGCCAGAAGGGATATCCTTCTGGTTCAAAGAGGCGCGCGCCGTATATATCGCATCACTGAGGTCGTAGAAGCTGTACAATACTTTCGTTATGTAAAATATTTTAAACATGAATTAAGGGTTAAAAACTGCTTTTAGTTGGAGTCGGTTCAAAAGGATAGAATTTTAGTCACAGGGCCATACTTTTGGTGATCAGTTTTATTAAATTACTAGCTGGTACCCGCGACTTCGTCTGCGTAGAATTTGTAATAAATTTTTCCTTCAATCTCTTCCATCTTTTGAGGAGAATGAGGTACTCGTAAGTTACTTTTGGTCTAGTGGTTAGTTACTACTGAGCCAGAGGTCGTGGGTACGAATTCCAGATTCGGGTTTCATTTGAATCGATTCAGTAGTTTTGTGGTAAAAGGGCGACAGACAGACAGATAGATAGACAGAGTTACTTTCGCATTTATAATATTAGTAAGGATTTTTATTTTCTTTATTCTTCTCCTTATGCGACAATAGCTAATTGATTTCGTATACTATTTTTCAAGTCTTTTGGACCTCGCGTAAGATGTAAAATATTGACTGCGACGACAACACGTTGGATACGTGTTGTCGTCGCAGTCAATAGTCTATAGTAAATCGCGTCGTGTTTGATATGAATCAGATGATGCAGCTATGAAACTCAAAATTGGTATTCAAACTTAAATGGACGATTAATCTTTCGTTTGATCGTATGATTTCTTGCCAGCTTGGATATAAAATAACATAATATTGATAATTTAAATCTGCCTGTTATAATATTATTTTAGGTACTAATAAAAACGAATCTACGAGAAAAATTAACTGAGTTTTTGCATAAGGAAAACAGAAATGAAGAATGGAGAATGTGAAAAATTATACTTGATCATAATTATATATGCATAATATCAGAGTTGGTGCCTGAGTTACACAGTAACAAGGTAGGATCGTGGAAATCTATTAATTTATGTAATGTGTGTATGTGTCGGGTCGTTCGGCTCCCTTTGATATGGTTGAAGTGGACGATGGCTGGTGCGTGTGCCATGCTCGTAAACGAGTGCCGTTGGTTGGGGCTGGTCATCTCCGAACTGCTACTACTTACATATAGTAGTAGTTTGCGCGACTCTTTATAGTTTAGAACAATACGTTACATTGTCCTCAAATTTAATTTGCGCATATAAGCAATGTAACCAAAGAGTTGTAAAAAAGATGTTGAAAAAGTGTCCTTGGAGTTTCTTGCCTGTTCTTCTCCACAGGATCTACTTATTGGAATTGGCAACTATCACTACTGACTGAGTCTGACTGGATACTTCTGACAATTCAGAAATACCTAATATAATGGGTATAATGGATTTAATTAAAAGAAATGATTTTGATGTTGGTTGATTTTGAGAGATAATAAATTATGATGATCAAGTTAATGTTAGTGCTTTTGAACTTTGCTTGCCGGATAATGGCTAGAATATCGTTTGGTTTATCGTCACAACTCTAAATCAGCCGGTGAAGTCCAATTTTGACCACTGGGTGAACATTAGTTAGTTTAGCTTGACAGATGTACTTTCGACTATGATAAAACAACACACCTAGCTGTGATCGCACGCAGTACACAAATCACGTTTTAATTTTCACATTATTTTCGAAAGAAACTGCGTTATTGTGCCTTATTTACAAAAGATACGTATATGGTACGGCGGACTTTTTTTTAGACCTACTAAAGACCAACACTTTTATAATGTTACAATAAAAACTTTCGTGAGTGGTATTCATGTTTATTAAAGATTATACGTTTTTATTCACGTTTTTATTTCGGGGATGCCCCACTAGTTTCAGACCCGATGTTGGCCCTTTTTCAAGGAGTGAAGCATCCTGCCGCGACGTTGTGAGGCGCCACACTGGGTTTACTACGGTGCCACCGGGTTCTTTGTCTTTCAGAACGTACGGGTGTAGACGGTTGCATTTCCGTTGCGTTGTGTCATGCGCCATTGCTACCAACATTCACCGCAGCGCACACCATACTCACCACTTTTTGTAAGGTCTGTCAGGTCTGAGACGTGAGTTTTAATGCCAGCCGCCAGGCAGGGGGCAGTAGCCAGACTAACCAGTCACTGTCTCTGTTGAAATTCGGACTATAACTTATCTCGATTGCTTCCCGTATCGCTTTATAATGCACTTTCGTTCACGTTTTTTTTGTCGTAGTAATCGTGTCCATCATAATCGTAGAACAGTTGAACTGTCTGGATAATTTTTGTCTATTCTGATCTATCGCGATAAGCAGTAGAACTGTCTGGTTTTTTGTCCATTTTGTTCTATCGCGGTGACCAGTAGAACTGTCTGAATTTTTTTGTCCATTTTGTTCTTTCGTAGAACTTATAGTAGAACTAAATGGATAAACCTGGGTTTAATATCTGGATTTTGCATTACAAATAGCCGCCTTTGATGCAGAACCGTGTTCTTAAAGAAAAGAGTGCAACTCATTAAAATACAGAATAATACTGGATTATCACTATTATTAGTGTAAATCAACATATTCACATATTCGTATGTAAGTTTAGTGGAAACTCAAATTCAGCCAGAACCACATTGGACAATCTTTTGTAAATACGCGGAGTCAAGTTGGCACATAATGCATGTTAATAACCTCGTAAATAAAGTCAGTTTCAAAAAATTGCTGTCTCATTTGGAATTGGACTACAAATTTACCGTTAATCGTTTACTTTTGGAGACCATACCCATTTTATCAGGTTCGTCTCATCACAAGATAAATAACTTGTCCACAGGATACGGTTTTGAAGAAACCGAAGAAAAAAAATGTAAGTATAAAAGACAGTTTTGCTAAATATCAGACAAATTGAACACAACTGAGTGAAAAACTTGATCATAATCCAACTTGAGATATCGTTCCGCTAAAAGTTGAATACATGTGTGATTTTGTTGTAAGCAAGGTAAGTATTTAAAAAAAAAATTCAAGAACTGTAATACATAGATATATAGATAAACTCTTTATTGTACAAAACATATGAAGTTATACAAGACTGGATATACATAATCTTACTAACTATAAACCTTGTACCATTGGCGGCTTGTAATATTCACAAAGTAATAGATTTAATACGAGTAGATGTTAGTGACAAAGAATTGTGTGATGAGCACGATCATTTGTTCTGTGTCTGGGTGTAATTTATTTATAATATGTATGTATTTAGAAATATATAAGTATGTTTATCAGCAGTCTGGTTACCATAGTACAGGCTCTGCCTAGTTTGGGATCAGACGGCCGTGTGTGAGATGTGTGAAGTTATTATATTTTTAAGAATTATAATAAAGTTAGATCGTAGATGTTTTAACCTGCTTTATACATTTCATGGTAACAAAATATTAATATTTGAATGTGTTCAAACGTGGGCACCTGTCCCTTCGAATTTTTGTTCCTGATCCATCCGCCCGACTTCTAAAAAGCTGATTTACACAAAAATTAACAAATCGTATTTCAAAACTCTTGACAAGTAAGTATATACTTTATTTTGTTATTTTTTTATTATTTTTATTTATTTAGGAAAGCTTACAGACTAATTGTTACATGTACAGCTGAACGAAAAACAAAAATTGCTAATAACAAGCTTCCACATATAGACTAAGTATTGGTTAAATTACACCAGTTGTGCATATCAAAGAAAAAAAAAGAATACAAATGTATGTATGTAACTTAAGTAAATCAATGTTTAAACATATGATGTATCTCTTAACATAAAATGTAAAAGTAATCAATCAATGTTGAAAAAACATACAAAAGAAAAAACAAACAAAAAATAACTATAAAATAAAATACATAGCCTACCTGGTTTATTTCTAACTATAGTTATCAATCACTTCCAAAGAAATCATTAATAAAAAGTTTTTTAACTGCAAATGAGGTAGAATAGAATAGAATAACCTTTATTGTACATCAGTACATATTGCTTAAGGTTACTTTACAATTTTGATATGTACAAAGGGCGGCCTTATCGCTAAAAGCAATTTCTTCCAGGCAACCTTGGGATGGAAAAATAATGACCAGTAATCAAATAATTTAATGGGTAGTTATGGTGTGCGAATCAAAACGTGTTAGTTTTAAAACTAGTAAATGATAACTATAAACATAAACAATATAATTAGGTAGGTAATGCAGGGAAACAAGTATTACAATATAAACCTAAATTAAATTTATACGATACTGTATTTTAACTTTCAGCACAACGTATAAGATATGAGTTTCGTCTATATCTAGTTGCAGCATACGGAACATGTAATAGGGAACGTTGTCTAAAAACATGCATGCAAGCATGATTTTGTCCAAAAATTCTGGTAAATAATTTCCGGTTGTTCTCGTCTTGCCAACGGCGAGTACTTGCATAGACATAACCAAGTGGCCAGGATAGTCCATCAGCAAATTGCGACTGCGGAATTTCCGTATTACGGGTATGTGCCCGACCCAGTTCTTGAAAATGACAGTACTATTGTTGCCAATAAGCCTGACCTAGTGGTAATAGACATTAGAGCGCTGAGCAATGATTGTTGATATTACCATTCACCACGACGATTAATCTCTTAAGGGCTGAAAAAGAAAAACAAATGAAATGTTTGAAATTGGCCCACGAAGTGGTCGACATGTGGGATGTGAATTCGGCAATCATTGTGCCGATAGTCATCTCAGCCCATGAGTTGATTGCAAAGAGCCTCGACCAATACCTTCAAGCTCACGTTAGGCAGCTGGATTAAGGACCCGATGCAGAAGGCGGTCCTTCTTGATACGGCACGTATTGTGAGGAGGTTTCTGTCTCTGGAACCCTAACCACCGATAGCTTGTTCCCTGTACCCGATATCGGTGGGGCACTATTTTTATATTTAAAATGTATTTTGAAATAATCTGAATGTATTTAAAAATTTAATTTACATGTATATTTAAGTGAATAAAGAGAATAATAATATATCTCTTTATTGCACACCAAAATAATTTGAAAGTGTAGTTGTGTGTAGGAGCACAACAATAAAAGAGCAGAAAAGACAATTGGAGAGCTTTAGTGCTGCGCGCTTCCAAACAACATGCCCGACCACGTCTACTCTGTCAAGAGCATACGAATATGAAGAAGAAGAATTAACTGATCCGATGTTCAAATAAAGTGCCTAATCATGCTTTCAGCAACTCATTATAAGTGTATATACTTAGTGTACACTAAACTATACAAAAAATAAAGTGCGTTTTTGCTGTGTCCAGAGCTTCATTTACTTGTTCAAAAAATTCTATTTTTTATTTGTTGGTCCCACAGCATCTGTAAGTAAAAATTAACTTCATAATGATATTCTTAATGAAAAAGACTTATTCAAAGCTGATGGTAACTTTAAAAATATAGTTATATGTATAGACTAGTTGCTTGTTTACAAAAATAATATATATTCTTATATATTAGAATACGGCCTGTATAGGCCAGTGGTATTAAAGCAGAAAGAGAATATTTAAAAACATCTTTTCAGATAGCTTTTCAATTGGGAAAGCCGTTTTTGAAGTTAGTTTTATGGATTTTCTCAAAAATTCCATAATACAAAAAAAAAATTTTTGATAAAATCTTTAACTTTACACATTCCATCTGTTTTACGAGAAACGGTGGTAATTCAAACGTTCATAACATGTAAACAGATAGTTTTTTTTTATTCTTTGTGTAACTGCGTGCGAGTCATGCCCTTTCAGTGACTTTGGCTGCATAAACAAACTAATTTCAGCTTTAGTTCGGTTTCTAATAATATTTAAATGTATTTCTTTTATGTAAAACAATTTTATCCCGGAAAAGAAACAAATTCCTATGAGGTAATTATTTTATGCACATTATGATCGCTTCGTTATGGTAAAATAGATAAATTCAATGTAAAACCATAAATTAAAACGACAACTTTTGGATCACAAGAATTAGCCACGACAAAAGGCCGTAACTGATCATTTACTTTAGAATATGTATCAAAGGTAGGCAGGCGGGCATGCAGGCTTGATGATAAATATAAATGATAATTAAAATAATCACCTTAAGCGCTTTCCTGAACTTTATAGATATGAGACTGAACAGCAACGGATTCATCACCGTAGTAAAGCAACTGTTGAATAGCGCTATTTTGTGAAAAGTAGTGAGGAACTGTATAATATACAAAAAAAGATTAGCTGTTGAAATAATAATTACATATATCTGTGTAAAAGATTCTTACCTCTTGTAAATGTGCAACCGTTCTTATGTCAGTGAAGTACATAAGTATCCTCGTGGTGTAGATTGGCAGCCAGCATATAACGAAAGACACCGTCAATGCAACTAAAGATCAGATTTTGGTATAATACTTTAAAGATGACTTATATTTACAATTATGTATATTATTTAGAAACCTACCGATCAACTTAGTAGCATTTTTTCTGTTACGAATGCTTCTGTGGAACATTCTATGATTCAAATTGTATTTTTCATGGTTGTTGACTCTAAATGCTATCATGGTATACACAAATATCATGATACCCAAAGGTATAACAAACGTAGTCACTATTGAAGATACGGTTATAATTTTTGCTGTAGGAGTTAGAAGAATAATACACTTTGAATCTGTTTTAGTATCTACGATATCCAGTGTCCAGAACAATGGCAGTGTTTCCCCAATAGCAATTGTCCAAAGAACTAAAATAATTTTAACTACTCTTTTCCATACTGATCCCCGTTGTAACGTCAATGGGTAACATATAGCAATATACCTTTCAACGGATAATCCTGTCATTACTAAAATTCCATGGTTCCAAAGTAATGACACAAATATAAATTGGATACAAATGGAAACTGTGCATGTCATTATTCCAGTCTTATAATCCACAATATTGAAATCAGAAGCCAAATTTTGATAAACGTTTATCAATATTGAAAACGTTACAAGTAAATCCGAGATAGCTAAATCAAACAAGTAGTAGTTTGTAGCAGTATGCATAGTTTTATTGCAGTAGATGACGACACATGTCACAATGTTTGCCACACAACTTGCTACGAACACGACTAGTAATGACACAGAAAAGATCACTTTGGATAAGTACGATTCGTCTAAAATTTCATGCCATCCTACTGCGAATGCAGCCGTTACATTATACATAGTAAGTACTAAAATAATTGGATCACTGGTAAGGCTACAGTCAAATATTAATAAGTGGCCAATTATTCTACTTGAAAAAAAAACTGTACTAGTGTATTGTGTTGTATCTGCTACGCTACTGAACTAATGTTGTAAGTGATAGTTTAGTAGGATTGTTAGCTTAAAAAAGTATATAAACGATAATTGGATTATTTTTGAGGAGATTAAAACCAGGGGCAATTTAGTTGATGACGTTTTTGTATAGGTAATGGATTGTCATAAATTACCTGAGTAATTAAGTCTTTCAAATAAGCCACACCCGTGTGTATCGGTTTTCGCGTGTACAGGTAGGTTTTCGATCACCTTGAATCGATTTTGATAAGTTATATTATAATGTTGTTAGATTTGGTCTTAATAACAAAATTTTATGTCAAATTTGGACTTGGCCAACTTTGGAGTTTTGAAAAAAATAATCTAAATCTATATAGGACCGTCCTGAAATAATAAATTTGAGGAATAATTTGAAAAATATATATATACCACTTATATGTCTTGAACTTATAGGTAATGGATAATAAATTGCCAAATAAATCATAAAACATACATATTATACTATAGAAACATTCAGACAAATGGAAATACACATGTTCATTTTTATTCCTGCAAAGAATTGGAATCATCTTTACTCTAGTCATTCACGACGTATAGACTCCATTCAGCGATCCTGTACTCGACACTTGTCCTGGATGTATGGGTTTCGGAAAACAGCTTCTTATATAGATCGATTAAAACAATTTAAATTAAGACTCTAGCAAACGACGTAACGATGCAAATACAGCCGAGCTTATCATTAAAGTATATATTTAAATATATACTTTAATGATATGTTTTTTTTTTGATGCTACAGAACCCTTCATGTGCGAGTTCATATCACGCATAACTGATTTATTATGAGGATGCGTGGTCGATCTAATTTGAGGCAAAGCTATCTGTGGAAGTAACGTGCAAACTTGAACCTATTTTTACAGTTTTTCTCTCGTTACTCTGGAACTCTAAATATTATCGAATTCAAAAGTGACCAGAGTGTGCTCAAAAAAGTTCTGAATATGCCAGTGAAAGTCAAAATCAGTTTTGCCATTTCGGAATTTTGCACCGACAAATAATTAAATGCTTTTTTTTATTTTTACGTGGGAATCCTAAACACTTACAAATTCAAAACAAGCCACATGCTCTGAAATGTCCTTAATCTGCTAGTGAATCTCCCAGTAAAATCGGAGCAGCCATTTCGGAGATTTCATTTCATTTCATTTATTTCATAAACATTAACTTAATATTACTATTGTGACAACACTTTACCAAAAACAAGGATACATAAATCTCAATTTTAATTCATTATTATTAAGTTCAAAGTATTAAATTGCCGTATTATGGTAATAGAGATTTTGAATTGACATTAAACCTTCATGGTATGAGATATTCGAGTGAAACTTTTTTTACATTATACCTATGAGATTTTTCTTTTAAAAGAGGTGCAACATTCGATTTTCGAATTTCAATTGCTTTTTTATTCAGCTTAGACGGAAAACATAGATACTTCGAAAACCCGAGTAATTTTTGAATACGAGTTCCTAACTAACGCAACAGAAACGGCTCGCAATATCAATGCTGCGTTTGGAGAGAAGACTGTTAATGAACGCAACGTGCGTTTTGGTTTAAACGCTTTCGTAATGGAAACTTCGACTTGAAGAACGAACCACGTGAAAGACAGCCCACACAAGTGAAGGACGCTGAATTGAAGAAGATATTGGAAGCCGATCCGAGTCTAACTACCCAGGAATTAGCAGCAGGGTTTAACACATAAACTTAGTATGTAATAGACGAACATAGTGTCCGAGTGAGATACTTAGCCCTATACAGAAACCTAGGTGTGAGAAAGAGACAGAATAAACCTGACAGTAAGACCGGTTTTGAAACATTTAGTTTATAATAGTGTCACGTCAAAATAATTCCCGTTTTAATTTTGGTGTTTTCGTCGTAATCTTTCTATATTTTAACTTGTTAATATAAAAAACAATAATGGTGCCGTATTATCTGTTAGATTGTGGTGTAACATACAGGAAAAATCCAAAGAAAGCAACGTTTAAAAGCTAGATACCAAAAGTTCAATACTACTTTCAAAGTGTTTATTTTCGTAGAATATATACACAATATTATTTTGTATTACACTTAACATATGCAGTGAATAGTCTATTTTTGAGGTATTGTAATAGTTTAAAAAATTATGTGTTAGATAAAAAAATATTGTATACGTGAATATGACCGCTTTTGACACAGTGATTGACTAAAAGCAAAACACAATATATCGATATTTCGATATATTTTATGTCGCATAAAAGAATAAAAACTATCAAGCTGCGGTAATTTCACAACGTCATTATTTTTAACCGACTTCAAAGAAAGGGGCAGGTTTTCAGTTCGTCTTCATCTTCTTATATATATATTACCTCATTACTCGAAGATGGCTGCTGCAATATGAAACCGGTGTACCGGGTACCGGAACCAATCAATAGTAAGTATTTCACAAGGGGCGATACGATTACTTTCATGTGGTTGCTAAACAATTTATGCTCATGAGAATGCATTTGGTGAAGTTCAGCTGAAAGTGAAGTACCAGGAGATCTTCTCAACAATTAATGTTCCTGCATCGGGGAAAGTTATATTTTGTAAGAGGTGATGAGCAATTGATATTAAGCTGTCGAAATCGAAAAATGAAAAATTTTGTTCGTCCATTGTGAACCGATTTCAATCATTATTTTTTCATTGAATTGGTGAAAACCACAGAAATCTAAATAAGGTTACCTTATTTAGATTTTTGTGGTGAAAACTCAAGGTTGGTCTCATTCAAATTTGAAGCAAATATTCACCCTCTAGTGAATGCAAAAGTGAATTCAAGAATACCGTTTATTATAGTTTATCATGATATAGGCGCATTGAAGTCGGTTTTTTTAAGATAATTATGTTATTGTTGTATTGTTCTGCGAACATTTATATAATAGTTTCATAATTATGTATGTATTTAAGGATTGAATTACATAAATTTCATGTCATCTGTGACTGTACTTGTTAAACAAAAAACGATGGATGTTTATGTAGCTGACAAAAATGCTTAGAAAAAATTATAAGAAGAAAATAAAATTTTCGGCATGGTCTGTAGATTCTGCTTCTCCTTTTTAATTTTCATTTATGTACTAATTTTAGTTTTCTTCTGACATAATATATTCTTTACGTAGATTTTTTTATAAATGTATGCCATGAATTTTAATGTTTCATTTTGAAAATATGGAATTGTACATGAAAAGTGTGTAGTCAATATTATTAAGTTATATTTTTTAAATAAGTGAGATGGGTCAAGTTAATATTATAGGCAATAGCCTGACAGTTCTGAATATGTCATACTCGCCTAGAAGTCCTGCAAATGGTGGCATGTGTCAGGTCGTATAGCTGCCTTCAATATGGTTGGCTTGGATGATGGCCGATGCGTGCGTCATGTTGCAATGGGTGCCGTAAGTTTGAAGGTTTGTCATAACATTAAAAATATTTGAAATTTTGTTTTTATGTTTTATTTAATGCAGTGGGGGTACCTACCCCCACTGCATTTCTATGTGACAACATATCCCTTTTGTAGCAAACCTTTTTTATTAATTCAAAATAATGTTAAATGTCACAGTTTTAATGAGGTCAGTTAAGAAGTCCCCGAAACCGATTTACTTGCAGAAAATGTTAAATGATAGTAGTCAAAGCGTGGGCGTGTGTAAGAGCAGCAAATGGCGGGCTTTTATCTGTACTTACCCTAGAGACAGTACATCGTGAGTTTACTTTACGTTCTTAATCAACATTTAACCTGGCAATTAACGCTAGAAAGTATTAAAAAAAACATTAGGATGAAAATTATATCAATCATTATTCTATTGTACTTTCTTCATTTCCGTCATAAAAAAATTACAAACAAAAGCACAACAACTCATATCAACAAAACATACAAAATACTACCAATCCATAATGCTATAAATATTGCCGATTTTTTATATCGATATTGCGGTGTCGTCAATGTGCCGCCACTAAAAGTCAGTCACACGTCTGTAAAACTCGCATACAGAAACATTTCAATTCTAGTCTTACGAAAACGACGGGACTGTTCGTCTATTACATACTAAGTTTATGGTTTAACGTTACCTTACCTACAATATTGACTCATTTGCATCAAATCAATAAGATAAAAAAAAAAAAAAATGGGTGCCTCACGATTTGACTGATCTGCAGAAAGAAACTCGTGTTAAAACTTGCAATGCCTTATTGAATCGGTACAGAAATCAAGGAATATTAGATCGAATTGTGACATGTGACGAAAAATGGATTCTTTATGATAACCATAAGCGAAAACTGCAATGACTGACCCCAGGTCAAACCCCGCAACAGTGCCCTATAAACCGGCAAATTCATACTTTAACCCTTAATGCTATAGCAAGGATACATAAATGTAAAAAAATTCTTAATTATTCTATGTCAAAATATTATAACAATAACAATAATAACTTCACACATCTCACACACGGCCGTCTGATCCCAAACTAGGCAGAGCCTGTAGTATGGTAACCAGACTGCTGATAAACATACTTATATATTTCTAAATACATACATATTAGATAAATTACACCCAGACACAGAACAAATGATCGTGCTTATCACACAATTTTTCTTGGGTGGGAATTGAACCCACGACCTCTGGCTTAGCAGTCAGGGTGATTAACCACTAGACTAATAGGCCAGTCAAATATAATTATAATAATAATTATAATTGATATACAAAATTCGTCAGTACTATAATAACACTTCTGAATCAATTATGTCTTGAGTTTATTTCTAAATAAATTTATGTTCGGAATATTCTTTAATTCTAGTGGTAATTTGTTGAATATATTTATAGACTGCACACTTGATGAGTTTGTAGTGAAACTACTATGGTGGTGTGTTCAGTATCTATTTAATTACTCTCCTTATTAGTAGATTGTGTTTGTATTGATACTAAAAGATTAAAGTTGTGTGACCTAACAACGATACACACATGGAACAGACATTCGATGACTAAAGTAGTGAAAATATTAAAAATAAAAATGTAAACAGAAACTATATTGGGCTGTGTATTGAGACTTATTACGCTTACAATACTCCCATTTTAAAAGTAGAAATTATATAAGTAAAATAGCAGTAAAGCTATGATAGGTGTAAAACCCTAAAATTAACAGAATAATTAATAATTCACAGACAATTAACTAATTGATTGCAACTAGTGCTTAGGTTGCAAATCGCACGGCTGGTCGAATTTCACGGCCATATCATATGACATATCGGCGCGTGCACGTTTTTGCTGACGCACGGTGAGTGTCAAGTGTGAGCGCGTGTGGTGTGATTTGTTTGTGTTCTCTGTACTGTTAAGGATGAATGCAGGCTTTAGACGATCCAGGGATACGACGGCGTTCCTGTCCGTGAGTTGAATCGTGTAGCATTTTCCTTCTCGATTCAGGACTTTGAAAGGACCTTCGTATGGAGCAGTCAGTACCTTTTTATTGTGTCTCTTCTGAGAAAAACGTAACCGCATGTTTGTAGATCTTCGTGTACAAAACATTTCCGATTCGTATTTGACTTCTCTGTTTCGGTTCGTAAGGCTCGCGTGAAATTTGATAATTGCATGACGTATTTGGCGCCGTTGACCGATGTTTTGCTATTGTCAGCGAAAAAGTCAGCTGGTAATCCTAACGACGAACCGTACGTCATTTGCTTGGCACTTACTCCGATTTCTTTACGGACTGTTGTACGAAGTCTGAGCATTACTGAGAGTAATCCAGTTACCCAGTTGGCGTTGTTGCACGTGGCTATGAGGGCTGTTTTCAAGCATTTGTGTCTCGAATTGGCGTCCTTGATCCGTTGTGATTGTAACGGGACAGCCAAATCGCGCAATCCAACCGAAATCCAAGACGACAGTTTGGTGTATAGTTGACGCCGAGTCCTGCCACGGTCGGAGTTGAGATTAGTTTTCCGACTGCTTCCGTGGACATTGGAACGTACAGTTGCGTTTGTCCCTGCAACTGTAGACTTCGGCACTATACTTGCGATTTGCCCAACAAATCCAGGCTCTTCTCTTCTTCTTCGTCTTTGAACTAGACCGCGGTCTACTTCGTGATCTCTTTTTTGGATCCCGGTTCTTCTTGAGTTCAGCTAGCTCCAGAAATATTTCAGTATTTTTTTTATACAAAGCGATCATATCGCTCGCATGGGTAACTTGCTGGAGTGCGGCGCTCAACCCTGGTATGTTCTGCCTGCTGATTGTCATTTTGAATGGACTCGTCTGTGTAACGGAAACTAGCAATACCGAGAATATATAGCCTCTTGAAATCCCAGTGTTGAGACCCGCTTGTGGGAAGCAACTGGCATGTGCTAATCCCAGTATCACTAGAAGGTAAATCCGTTCGTTACACCGTTCAGTATCTATTTAATTACTCTCCTCATTATAAGATTGTATGTATTTATACTAAACAAGTAAACGTGTGTGACCTAACTTCGATACATACATGGAACAGACATTTCAATGACTAAGTAGTGAAAATAATAAAAGTAAATAATGTATACGGAAACTATATTGGGGTCGCTGCTATTGAAGTGACATACATAGTTGTGTATTGAGACATTTACATATCTAAGTATTAATCTTGTATCATACCATTCGTACATAACGCATTTACACAGCCCATAGCAACACACATTCATTCTATTTTATTTAAGTATTAATCTATAACTAGACATATTATCTGTCGCGCCGTTGTATTGTAAGAATGAAGCCTAGCTGTAGGTACATCGCATTCCTCAGCCGCGCCGGCGCAGGATAGAAACTGTGTCTCTCACTCTCGCCAGTCTTGACCTATATACTTCACGCCGAACGAATGTTTTTCTGTCCGCGAATTTCCAAAGACTTTAGCACGACGCGCTAACCTACACTCTGTTCTCTGCTTAATGTATATTTTCTCCTTCTATTGTAATATTAACGTGGTGCTTGCTATTGGGATAAAATATGAACCTATACGTCACAACGAGTTCACTTATTGATTCCTACCACCTGCTACGCCACAATGTAAATGAGTAAGGAGAATTAAAATAGCAAGGTACTGTTAAAATACTTAGCTTGATAAAATGTTCCCTAGACGATTCATTTTGTTCTAAACGAAGCATAGTTCTCAATACTCTCTTTTGCATAACGAAGGCAGCTTTGGTAACTGTTTCCTCAAAATTGGATGCTATACCTAAGTTTACATTCAACTAGGGCCATGTAAACTGTACAGAGTTGAGCAATTAATAAAACGTCCCTAAGAGATCTGTTAGAATAACACGCACTACTTATTACATTCGTTACTGTTAGTACTGTTATTTATAGAAAACCTATTTTCACAGGCAGTTAAAAAACTATTTATTTTGTATTCTTAGGTCATTATATCATAAGCAGTTATAGCAGCACTGGTATCAGTGGTCAGCAAACATAATTTGTTATGCAGAAGCCCGGATAAACTGACGGACAGACCGACAGACAGACAAACATTTTTAGCATTTCACACATTTCTATAAAGGAAGAAGCTTAAGAAAAAACCTTTATTTCAAAATCAAAGACAGATACTTTAATTTACATGTATAAAGACAGATGTATAGATTATTTGTACAGTCAAAGCTGAAGAGGGTTTTGTTTGATTGTTTGTTTAAACACGCTAATCATTGTTCATTGAGTTGTTGTACATCGATATAATTCGCCCGGCAGACAGAAGACGGTCTGGACGACTGTCGTGCCAAAGGTGCACGGAATAGTTCAAGAAATAGTATTTATAATTAATTTGTGTGAAGTTACAATTGTTATATGAATAATCTGATCTTGATTATATCGCATAGTGCGTTTGCCTGCTATTTTAATTTTACTCCTACAGCTAACACCTATCGATCCCCGATATCCTAAAGCCCCAAGCTTTACACGTTACACGTGGTTTACACGTGGTGGAAGCGTTACACATGGTGGAGTACGCCGGAGGTGATTGAGAAGTACTCCACGTGTTACAAATAAGTAGATTTAGAATAAAACATACTTCCCTCGCATGTGTAGAATTTATTTTTAAACTAGCAACCCTCCTCGTCACAAGTCACTCTGTCTATTAGTGAAAACCGCATGAAAATCCGTTCAGTAGTTTTTTAGTTTATCGCGAACAGACAGACGGACAGACGCGGCGGGGGCTTTATTTTATAATATGTAGTGATAGTTATATATATAGATACTATTAATAACGACTTTAACAGACTTATCAATAAACATACGTTTTTAACAACCAAGAAAGATTGGATTATGATAGGTGTTTTTACAATGAACATTTTCGGTCCTATCAGTGTATCGGTGAGTGTATTGAAATCGTGTAGTGTTGTACATATGACAAAATGTGGAAGAAATATGCACTAGATGCTACGAAACTCAGCTACTCTGTCAATCAAAGGTAAATAATTGAGGTCTATACTCCTCACATTTTTTGCTCTCGTGTATAAAGAAATGTGTGTTCATGTTTTCGGGCCGTATGGTAAGCCTCGTAAATGGAGTAAATCCTTAGCAATTTAACAGTTGTAGGACAATTTGTGATTTTTAATATATTTTTTAACAAATCTACTGATACTGCTAATATTTCCTGAGAGAGGAGGCAGTCATGAATGGAACTATTGCTATTTCATACCAAGGATATTAATAGAATGAATAAGGAATATGTCCACAAATGTCGAATTTAAAAACCAAATCTTTGAAATTGTCATTAAAATTTACTGCATTTTCTGGAAAAAAAATTACGATAACTCAACAATATTTCAGCTACCTAAGATATAAAACGCATTTAGCCTTGTGTAATACGCAATCTCTGTTTGACTGAACTATTTGAGGCCATGCGCCAAATATTAACCGTGATATCAATTTATCTATTTGTTATAAATTAATATTTAACAACAGAAACAAAAAGTGATGTTAATTTTAGTTGTTAGAAAAGGATATAATATTCTTAAGAGTTTATTTAGTAACAGCAGTTGCTTTATAACAAATTTCATGATTCTAGGTCTACTGGAAGTACCCTACAGGTTTTGATTAAGCGAAATGTTCAAATTTGTTAAAATGTGAGGCTTAAATGGCCGTATCTTTCGATTGCTATAAATTAGTAGCTTGATTTTTTTTACAGCTTTTAGGAACTGCAGGCATAAGCATTTGATGTTAATTTCAACTTGATGCCTCCACGGGTTTCCTGACTTGACAGACAGACAGACGGACAACAAAGTGATAATTTTTTTTCCTTTTTACGAAAGGGACCCAAATTTATTAATATACTTATTGGAATGAATTTCACATTTTGTAAAAGTATAATGCTGATTAAGTTTTCTCTCTCTAGTTTTCCTTATAACTATATTTATAAGATATTTATTCTATTACTATTGAAATTAATTCTACATTTTTCTATTAAACAATGATGATTTGAGTCTGTAATTGAATAACATACAATTAATCTTTGTTAAATGAAGAAAACGCCGTTATTTACTTATTTTCATTGCCATGCTTTGCCTTTGAGATTTGTTATTTTGAGTAAAAAGATTCATCGCCGTAGCGGGAAGTCGGTATCTCATTGTGATATAACTGTGATAACGCAATAACTTATTAATTGTACCATGGTGTACCATGTGCCATAACATTATCTCACCGGTTACTAAGGCGACATTATTATTGTTTATAACCGACGCTTATAATACCTAAGAACTATAGATTAGATTACAAACATTCAATAGATTACAAGCAACATGAGATTAAAAGCAATTACGACTTAAGAAATAGACGATCAAATTGCTGCACAATAGCGTCGAACTATTGTAACGTTAACTAAGGTGTGTACTGTGATTTCTTCAACAATCATATAAGACCGTATGTACCACTATTACACACATGGGTCTCCAGGAGTAAGAACCTCACAGGTATGAGGAGAGGAGTACCACACGTAAGAACCAGACTCTTTTTGTATACACTGGTATGTAAAAGGTTAAAGTACATTTGAACACAGACAATACTATATTTCTTGCTAATAAATAAATAAATAAGTAAATAAATAAAATATGTACTAAAGATGAAACGGATATCCGGTCACTATCCGGTATCCGGCAACTCTCCGGTATCCGGTCACTATCCGGTATCTGGCCACTATCCGGTATCCGGCCTAAATTTACGTACTTTATTTGAATCATATTACATATATAGCTATATTTTCATTAACAAAATAAATTATAGTATGTACTTGTAGGTACTATTCCTTTATAATTAATATATGTAGTTATAACAATATACTGTACCACATGCAAGTTATGGTACATGAATAAGAATTTGCTTTAAATCATTTTCACTTTATTTAAAATTGTTTTGTATCTCATCGTTCAATAAGTTCCCAATTAATATTATCATAGTTATTTAATGTGTGGATGACATAATTTAACATAAATTTCTAACTTTTTAAGTGATATAAGTCTCACTCTACTTTTCTCTACTCTCTGATAGAGAGCAGAGAACAGACAAGAGTCAACTGTGTGTTGGTTATGAAATTGCAAATATCTTAAAACACAGCACACTGACACGGTAAATCATGAAACTGAACAATGAAGTATTAAATTAACTTACTAAAAAAAAACAAAAGAAAACTGTATAACTGTTTGTTTTACCCATATAAAAAAAATCTTAAGTAATTAACATTAAAAATGCGAATGTTATTTTGTTTGGGAATAACACTTTCACGCTTTAAGTTGTCAACCCATCATAATGAAAATTTGGAAACACGTCAGCTAAGCAGAAAATAAGGTAGGAAAAAAAAGGTTTCGTAGCATAGATAAATGACTTTACAAGCAAGCAAGCAAGACAAAGAAAGCTAAGAAAGATATCACAGCTGAGACGGTAGCAACATATTATAATGAGAATGGTAAATATAGGTTGAATCGTCCAATTAGATTAAACGAGATTGATGGTAGGTTTGAAAACATATAGACTTCAATGAATTAGCCACACATTAACCAGCAGAACATTAGAATGATATCTTTGTCTGAACTTGTATACTTTGGAGTGTATAACTTTGATAATAATTACTATTTTGTGGCAATATATTATTTTTATTGCTAATTATATTATTTTATTTATTTAAATACTCACCCACAAAATTATACGAAAGCGGCCTTGGTAACTAATTTATAATAGTAGCTAACTAATTACTGACGACCACTACAGATAAATGGCGCATAAACTGCGTCCATATTTGAGAAGATAAATTGAATAGGCACAGTTGATAAGATCTTCTAACGCATGGTCTACGCGTTTTTCGTTGAGGCCCGGCCACGGGGCCAAACGAGGTCACGGTTATCGTTGTAGACTGTACGTATGTGTACCTTTTCGTACCAGAAAGAGAAAAAATAGTATCATTTTATTTAACGAATTATAGTGCACATGAATCGACATCGAAAGAAAAAGTTTGAGAATGTAGTTCAGTTTCATCATTACTAGAGGAACTGTGTATTTTAGCCAAAGGAGTTGTGCTGCTACTGCTTAGAGATAGATCGTCATTTTCTTCATCACGATGAAAGAATTTATGATGATTTCTTTTAAGGGATAAATACAGCGCTTTTACGGACATACGAAATGATAGAGCTCAACTTATATCTTTAAAAATCTTCTAGTAGTTGGCGGCAAATTATTGAGATCTGCTAGCTGGTCTTCGTATTTATGAAACTGATCACTCTGTTCGTCTAGGGATACTGACAACACTTTACCACGTTTATTCCTTATGAAATCCATATTGTCTACACTTCCAACTAATATTTCAACCAAACAAGAACAGCTGGTTTCAATATGAATTCTTGCGCAATACTAGTAAAATCAAATGTAGGTAGGTACTTTTCACAAATAATGAGAATTAATTAAATTTAATTTTTTTAACATCAACCATCATTTATTGTCTTTGTGCACTTTTCAGAATCTTCAATCAATCAATTAATTCATCACTGTGATGTGACTGTGTCTATCGTGTGAATCTATTGATTCGAGGATTTACCTCGAATCAATAGATTCGAGGATTTAGCACAGTGATGAATTAATCTCATAAATACTTCTAAAGATATAAATACCAACTCTTCATATTAATTGTTAAACACCTAAGTCACTAAAATAGGTAATAAGTTGTTGTCATGTTACGTTGATGCGATTACAATATTGACAGGGGACAGGGATCTTTAGCGGGGATATGTTCTTAAAGGAGATGGGCCTGTTTATAGCAAATAATAAGTACATTAATCTCAGACCCGAATCATCCTCTAAAGTTGTGGTTGCTGCATGCTGCAACCCGGCCACTAAAAATGCACTATAATTCGTTAAATATAATGGTACTATTTTTTCTCTTTCTGGTACGAAAAGGTACACATACGTACAGTCTACAACTATAACCGTGACCTTTTGGCCCCGTGGCCGGGCTTCAACGAAACACGCATAGTTTACAATAGCATTAGAGCTAACGTATGCAAATATTTTTATTAATTTTTTTAGGTGGATCGGAAAGATCCAGTCCACAGGCGAAGGCAGCTATCTCAAGAATCCAGGGTCAGAGCCCCTGTGCTATGACACCCTGGGTGACGTGATAGCACAAACCGTTGACAAGTACCCTAACAGAGTTGCCGTTAAGTCTCTGCATGAAGATGTAACTATCACATATGAACAACTGTTGAAACAGGTAAGACAACAAAATATTACACTATGTTCCTCAAGGACTATAATAATATAATTGAGGAGTGACGGAACAAAAAATGATAATTCCACAATGTCCAATTTTTTACAAAACCTCAAAAGATTTTTTTAAAACGGATCAAACTGTCAACTTTAGAGGCTATTTACTAGAGGAATTAACGTGATTTAAACCACACCAGCTTGGTGTGTAATGTAATTTACGGTATTCTGTCGAATGCCCTAAGCAACTTTTTTTTTTAAGTGGAATTATCATTTTTTGTTCCGTCACTCCGCAATTGTACATGGACAATTATCTACGAAGAGGTTTCGTTATGACATCTCTTGATTTTGTTGATATGCGGAGTAGAAGCCAAATTTCTTCTTTGCAAGAAGACATCAGCCTGCGCATATAGCAGTTTCAGTTTTGATCATGCTCTAAGCACATAATTAAAAACACCTATCAAAAGACTGATCACCAGAAAAGATCGTGAAAGTAATTAATAGTTTTACGTATTTTCCATTGCGCAATTTTTTATTGAATTTTATCTGTGATTGTCAAAATTTTACAAATCTACAAATCGATCTACAATCTCTTGGTAAAGAAAACTTTTTTACTGCCTTTTACGCGACGGGAGAACCAGAATAAACACTACTCTCCAATGCGGCAGTAGCGCCGTCCTCTATCACTCGTTATTAGGATTTCAGACCATTTTTCCATTACAACAGATTTAAATGAAATAATAACTAAAATATTTGTTGATTATAAAGAAGCATAGGTGATTTTTTGTATATTCTTATACTAACTCTACTTTTATATATAGCTACCAAATTAGAACTATTTGTAACAATTGAGGTCACGCACCCCACGCTTATTTATAATCATCATTTTATATTGTCATCGGTCCTTGACACTTGTGCAAATTTTGAGTTAATCGGACGTCTGTATTTGATGAAGTGAAAACTATGTGTAAAGATTCCAGTACATAGATAGATAGACACAGGTCAAGCTAATATCAGTATGGTTATTACTCGTGCGAGGGGCGGATGGGTTCAACACACACACCTTTATAATTCGGATTTGGATGGATATGATCTGACAGACCATCGTTCGGCCAAATCGTAACCCTTACCGGCAACGAACAGGTACGACAGGGTTGCAAGGAAGGACATCTCTAAAAACAGTAAGAGTGGTTGGGTTCGATGTTTCCAGATATTTTGAACGAAAGTGGTTACGGTCTGACATAATCCTCAGTTCTTCCCAAAACATAACGGACAGTAAACGGGGGCTTTGCGAAGAAAACCTCAAAAACAATCGAATTCAATATCATTGTGATCGGTTCGGTCAAATTCCTGGTAGACATGAATTTCAACATTTTCAATTATAACAAAATGTGTACGTACGTACATGTATGTACTTATACTGTACCTGAATGTAAATTATGGTATATATGAATATCAATTGCTTAAAATTTCGTTCGTTTGTTCGTTCAATAAGTTCCAAATCATTATTTTTAAGGATTATTATTTTTTGAGTGGTAGTGTTATATTAGAGTACACATTATACTAAGGAGTTAAAATGACTTTCTAATTCAGCTTACAAATAAGCCTTCATGCGTTGTTAATCAGTAATTTTTTGCTCAGCTTCATCTTTTTGCTACTTTTTAAGGAAGTAACGTTTACTTTCATCACTCACCTTGGACGATAAGGGATATGTACCTATAATGAAATCAATAAATTTATTATCGAGATATGATGTAGTTAAATATTAATCACATAATATAATGTGTTATCACTTATCAGAGAACACATCCATTTTATTTAATTAAATTTTTACTATTATTAGTTTATAATTATGTAGGTACTGTTTTTTTATCTTTATTGCGTTCATAATCTAATCTAATAACATGATACAAATTTTACAATTAAAATTGTTGCTATATGGCTACTTCAAAATGTTTGTTTTAACCCGCATGAAGTGTTAAGGTAAAAACAAAATTTAATGACCGCGTCTGAAAATTGATACATCGAAAATCGGACAGTATACCTTCTGTTGAGTTTTGTTTTTCTTTTTCTTCTTCTGTTTTTTCTATGCGTATTGAATCCTCCACTGGTACAACTTCACCAATTGCACGATGACGTTGTTATGTCGAACTCGAACCGACTAAAACCTTTAAAATTTTTATTGCGGTTTTCACCCGTGGACAGAGTGATTCGTGAGGAAGGTTTAGGTTTATAATTCATTAAGACTGCGTATCAAAATTCTCTGAAAAATAAAATCAATAGATTTATATGCTCTGCTACACGTGCGTAGCCGGGGCGGGTTACTAGTGTCAGAATATTATTATATTGTACTTTTTCCCCGATCTTGAAACTTTATTTTACTCAGAGCTGCTGTGCCGCTAAATAAGTACAAAAACATCACAATTGGCCGTCGATACGATGAAAAGGCCCTGTCATTGAGACTCATTTGATTTCGTTCTGAAATATGTAGATAGTATGCTGTTATATATTATGATATTCTCTAGAATAAAGTATTACCTTTGCAGGCCGACTCTCTAGGATGTGCTCTGCGAGCCCAAGGCCTTGAGAAAGGAGACAGGCTGGGTGTCTGGACACACAATAGCGTATCATGCATTGTAGCACTCGTTGCAGCTGCCAGAGTTGGACTTATTTCAGTATGTATACACATATATACACGTAAGATATTTCAACATTTTTACCGCGGTCATCAGACCCGGTCTTTCATTGTGGCTTTTCATTGATCTACTCAGAAAAAAGTCATTATTTTACCTACACTACACTTTTAAGTAGAATAGAAATAAACTTTATTGTACACCAACAAAAATGCTTTTGCAAGAAATACATCATGTTCAAAGGGCGGCCTTACCACTGAAAGCAATTTCTTCCATCCAGGCAACCTTTGGATGGACAAATCGACAATAAATTGATGAAATCATGGGTAGTTTTGGTGTGAAGTGCTGATATTGGAAATATTTTTATTTTTAAAGAATCATAACATACTTATAATATAGAATATATCATGTGATATGGAGATAAGGTAAAAAATAAAATAATTAAACATATATGTATAGGCAGAAATTACAAATGTACACAACAGATAGAATATGTTTAAGGCAAATAGATAGATTAATGCCGCGTTCCAATAAACAAAAAAACGAATTGTTTTGCTTACGAACGGTTAAATTTCGTTGAATTTCAATGAACATTTTACCGTTCGTAAGCAAAACGAATCGTTTTTTTGTTTATTGGAACGCGGCATAAGAAGTCAGGTACCTAATGTTCTTTGACCATATTCTCAAAGACAGGCAAAGTTTTGGCACGTCTAATAGTTATTGGCAGAGCATTCCATAATCTCAAATACATACTGAGTAAATGTTAATCTTTCAATATACATTATTCATATTCATGCGGTACTGATACTAATCCTGATGTTTCCCTTGATAAAATGATCACTACCATACCATAATCCGTATCGCATTAATGTAAAATATTTAATAACTCACTTATAAAAATTTGCATATTAACAGTATTTTATTGTTCTCTAATTTACTTTTTATATTTCAGGTCCTTATAAATCCCGTTTATGAGAAAGATGAATTGGGCTATTGTATACACAAAACAGGATTGAAGAGTTTATTAGTCGGAGATACATTGCCAAACAGGGATTATTACTCAACACTGTTACAACTATTACCTGAAATTCAAAACACCAAGCCAGGATCATGGAAATCCAAAGAATTTCCTAGTCTAACCTCTATTATCGCAGGAAAAAATAACTTGGAGTGAGTAGGTACTTCAATCAGGCTTTGCGGTGTAGTACCAAAAATACATTTCGCAGATTAAGCGGATTAATTTTCTCGTTGTTAGGCTCGTGTAGTAGTAACGTAGTTGTTAGCGAGTACTTGCTGTCCCGATAGGAAGTGGCGCTAAGAGCAATAATTACTATAGAAGTAATGTTTTAGGCAAAAACAAAAAACCTACAGTTATCTCTCTGATGATGATGTATTGCATCGGTTACCTCTTAGCATAGCCCTGACCCCATTTTTACTATCGGAACTCATGTATACAAATAGGTGTCAATAGTAATGGATGTCATAAATATCGATAAATCAATTGATAAGATAAATCTATACTTGCTAGTTTTATTTTGTTGATAAATCAGACCAAATAAAAAAAATCACAGAGAAGAAGACAGAATAAATAAAAAAATAAATCTGGTGTCAAAGACGCTAAAACGGTAACACTGCGTTTGATTAACGATCCGGCGCCATTCTATTATGAACGCAGAACAAACTAATAGTCAAATTGGAACTATTCTAGGGTTTAAGGGGTAAGGCTTCTATTTCTACATTAAAACATTGTTTCTTATTTTAGACTTCGAAGCTTATTAGATAAAATGTGAAAAAGTCGTAAAATCTAGAGGACTCAGTTCTAGATGAACTATCCTACTAGGTGTATATATACTTACATTAGGAGAACCTTTGCTCATCATGTAATAATCATGTAGATATAAATAAAAATGCATTTATCTTATCATTGTTTTTAATAATATTGGATCACACAAATAATATTGTAGAGGCATGGGTGTCGTGTCCCTCCAACGCAAAGGAAGGATCCTCTGACCAGGCTAGGTGATAGGCCCGGCGGGACCGCGGCCCAACGGTTGATGTTCCTTCACGATAAGAGCAGCATCCTCAATATGCAGTGAACACAACCGAGCAAAATTTTAAGGATTCCACTCTCCTCGTCGCATATTTCTAATCAATTTTTCTTTTAATTCTGCATCTTTTGAAAACCTACAACAAGAAAAGTTATTTTCATACTAGCTGAGCCGTGAGCCTTCAGAAGTGGAGGAACGCCTTCAATTACAAAAATTACTTTGGATTATGTACAATACATATCTACAGAATTGTAGTAATTCACTCATAGCCTCGAAGTGTTAATATTGTAGAAGATTTTTAATTTTCAAACACAAAAACATTCAGACGTTCCCTTTGACTTATTCTAGTACCATTAATTGCTACATTTGCTACCTCATTGTTATTGGCGCTGTTGCAAATATATAATCATCCATATTGATAAGTAAGTACCCTTTCAGAAATCGATATGTTAACGTGATCTAAGTTCCAACACTATATGCGTACATAAAACGTCAGTCGCGATCTATTTTTATCAAAATTCTTTACAAACTTATTTTCAATAGTAATTAACAGAATGAATAGGTGTGTAATTGTTGAACATAAAGATCAGTTAAAGTTTGGCATGCTTTACAAATCAAAATAAAACGTAATTTGGCTGATAATCATCAATTTACTGAGTATGACTTACCGATGGACGTATATTTTTTTTCCGCATTCGCTCAAAACGCCCAACCAGCTTCTGCAGCCGGTAACCGCACAAAATATTGTCATTTTCTTTCAGCACATACAATAAACCACACAATAGGTTTCTGCAATATTTTTTTCGAAAAACACTCGACACGTCCAAACATCCAGCTGGTTGACAGAAGTTCAATAAACGGCGCGTTGCATTTGAAACTGACGCAAGACATCTATTGCTATCTCACTGTGTGTTATGGACTTGACGCCTTAGTAAGAATGTAACCGTAGATATATTTTGTGCTCTTACTTAAAATGTTCCCTCTATGGTAATTATTCCTCTGAGAAATGGCGACTGTCCCGATAGGAAGTGACGATCGATCGAACCCCCTTCTGAAAGATACAACATTGACACTGACAGCTTTGACGTTGACAGCTCAGACGCTCTGACACCGACTATCTAAGCTTTCCCGTGTTCGATATCTACGTCACAGCATAATGTATTCTACGTTGTATTGCTACTCCGATAACTGAAAGAAGCGGTTTCGTACGTTGTATTCTGTAACATACATTTATGTATGTATGTTTCTGTATAGTAGATTATTTATTTTCGTCAGCATAATTTGTCTAGAGCTAACGAATGAATGAATGGTTGTTTACGCAACAACACATTTTATAGTATTACGATACACTATACACAAGTATATAGGTAACAGTAGTAACACATTATTTATTTTTAAACTTTCGCTACTCTGATACATATTATATGTGTAATTCGGGACTTAACCGCGATAATAATTAAAAGGTACAATACCTCTTGGTCGTTCTTGTTGTTGTCACTATAATCTACGTATTAAATTAAAATATTTCTGTACGTTGTCTACTTATTAGACGATAAATATTGAATAGTTTAGAAATAAGAATGTCATACAAGACCAGTTTCTTGTTTCATACTTTTCAGAGCGCTACTTTTACGTAGTAAGGTTTTAGTTTTTAAACTTTGTTTTTTATTGTTGTTATTTTTGATAATAACAATTTTTGTGACAACGTCAGACAAAGCAGAGCTCAATTCTTTCTCATTCATCAGAATCATCAGTCATTCCAATGGTTTGAATAAGTTCTTTTTTATGATTTGTATATTTTATTGTTTTTTATAGAGGCACTCTTTCTTACAACTCACTAATCACTGGAGGAGGGAGTCAGATCTCGCAGTACAGCAATGAGATCAAGTCGGGGGATGGTTCAATGATTCACTTAACTTCGGGTACCACTGGTAGGTGTCATGGGTGTCTCTTTTTTTTAACTTATAACAATAATAATAATAATCGTTTCTTTCAGACTGCATAGGCCCTTAGTCTAAATGTATACTAAAACATGCTATGCAACATATTATGATTTTCTTGTAAAAACCTGGGTAAAACAAGGTGAGAACCGTGTTTATATATTAATGCTCTGGCAGTATTAAATATATGCACTTATTTGTAGATATAGGAATTTTTTTTTCACCTTTTCCAACTGTAAGTCGAATATAAATATATAGGTTAAATATATTTTCACTTTTATAGAAATCAAATAATATATTTTGTCCACAAAAAGCACTTATGCAATATTGTTTTCGTTTCAAAGGTAAACCAAAAGCCGCTCTGGATTCTCATTTGGGAGTAGTCAATAACACATATTTGTCAGGGAAAAGAAATTGTTTCCACGAAGAACATCACAAAATATGTATACAGGTATATAATAACTAAAATTATAGCAATTAGAAACATACATTTTTTAATCTTCACCAAAGGTTTAATTAGTTAAAACATATTTAGTATAAACATGTATACCTAATACTAATAATAATTTGTAAGATACCAGTGCTGTATTTTGCGACTTTTAACAGCGTGGAACACAATACAATGTCTCAGATCAACTTTTGTAAATTAAAATTTTTATAAAAATATTTTTCGAAAGACCTTCTAAAAACAAGGGTAAAAATTTTTAGGAATTACAGCAACTTTGGATAAATGAAACATACTTCCGCATACCTACTCGTTAACAAGCTAAAAGAATAACTGAGATAGTAATTTAAAAAAATATTCTTGTTAAAATGGGATAATATTAACAAGATTTTATTAAAAAAGAAAGATTTTTTTTCAAAACTGAAAATTCAAAACAAGAAAACAAAAGATCACAAAAAAGTGATAGGTAGGTATGACCCATACAAATAATTTCAATCATCCTGTTGTATGAAGCGACCCCAAAGTGGGGCAGTGACTCAACGACTCACTAGATGGCACATAGACGAACACCAAAGTCCTTTTAGGTGAAAAGGTGTAAGCGACTTGGTTTAACCATCACGGAATACCTTTGTATAATATTAGAACTGAGAGCTAGTTTAAAACAACATAATAACAATTTAATAACCACATAACATTGATCTCAAGCCCTACGTCGATGGAGGATTGGTGGAAGGTTTTGGGTTCGGAGAGTCTTTTGCCTAGTTGATTCTCTGCGTGAAGGCTCTCACGTGAGAGTGGCCGCTAATGAAATTAATTTGTGACGGGATAACGGATTTAGCAGCACACCTGATAAAAAAAGGGGAGCGGGAGGGGCCTAAAAAAGGTGGCCTAAACATAGTTCCTCTCACTACTCACTCTGTGGAAAACCGCGGTTATCATCTACTGGCAGTCGCAAAATTAGCGTTCAACCGATAAAAGTGTGTCCAGTCCGTTCCGACAAAAGTGTGTTAGACTTGTCTCTCTTTATAGCTAAGCGTAAAGTTCAAGACGTGTGTAAAATAAAAGCCAGCCAGCATTTAAAATATTAAGCCAAAAAATAGCCAGCCATGCATAATAGATAAAAGGAAACTGTTATAAAAATATTTACAAACATTGCCTTAACAGTTAATTAAATTCAGAGTAGTTACAATAAGTACAATATTTAACTTACAAATAAGTTATATGTTACATATTTATTTCTAACAACCTGAAAGTTCTAGAAATACTATATGCCGAAGACGTATATCATGGGCTCATTCATGGCCGATTCAATGGAAAGTCTGCAAAATTACTTAGACCAGCTTAGTATGCCATATCATATCAAAGACCCAGGTAATAAAACAACCTACTAGAAGCTTGTAAATGAAATTGCACTTAAATTAGGCAGCCAACAAACGAAGCTAAGTATCATCTTTTCGATATGTTTACATGCATAGCAAGAGCGGCTGTTGCCTTTGGAAAGCTTAATTGCAAAGTGAGTGGAATTCTCGGTATAGCATTCCAATTCCAGCATAGAACTGAGAGAGGCTTTAACGGCTGCAACGACCCGAGTGACGGCGTCTTTAAAAAAAGGATTGGTACCTTTGAGAGCCAGCGCCTTGACGACCTTGATGCAAAACGCCATTACAAAAAAAAATTACCAAACCCCACGTACAACTACAACCGTATATTTGTTAAAAAGCTTAGTTTTACCAGCCATATCCAGACACATGCCAGTAATTGTCCTTAGGGTAGCCATCGACGGATACGTCAAGGAGGAGGCAGGAGGCTTTGAGTGCGCGTTTTGGTAACGCGTGTTAATGTGCATCAACATGTACACGAATTGTCGTTCAAGCGCTCGCCATGTTAACACTATACAAAAACACAACGCGCGCTTGATTGTAACGCTTGTCATGTGAGTGTACTCTAAGCTATTTCATCTGTAAGCGATCTATATAAATGTTAATATTTCAGGTCCCTATCTTTCATGCTTTAGGATCAGTCGTTACAGCTCTCGGCGGCATCAGACATGGCAGCTCATTAATACTCCCATCTCCAACATACAATCTTGATGCCAATATCAAAGCTATATTCGCTGAAGGGTAAGTTATATATTTATGAATTACTAATGAGTTTAGTTAGATTATTGCCTACTAGTAGATATAACATTGAGTGCTTTGGATACTAACTGACATAACTTTGGACACGAAGTGATCACGTTTTCCGTTCATAGAATCTGCCACAGAATAATATTTTTTTTACGGATATATCGCGCGAAGCCTGCCGCGCGTCACTCTTGGCAACGAAAGCTGCCGAAAATATATCACATAAAGCTACTGCGTTAGTCTAGTCGAGTGAAAAATCGTTAGAAAAGACAGAAAATTAAGGTCAGGATGTGTCAAAAGATAGTCCGGAATTGTCAAGTGATATTCTGCACTAAGACCCAGAAATAAAAAAAATGCATGCCTACTGAATGGAGTTTCCAATAAAAATACACCAATGACTGAACAAACTTAATCCTAATTCAAAATAATATTATAAATACCAATCTGAGTCTGTTTGTTTGTTTATTCAAATATTAAAATTTCCGAAAATCCGTTATTAAAATTACTGGAGACATTGGATAGTTACATTGTATCTATTTTTCAGTTGTACCTCAATTACTGGAACCCCAACGATGTTTGTGGACATGGTAACTAAAGTAAAGACAATGGGAGACGTTTCATCGAAACTCCGTACAGCCCTTTCTGCTGGTGCACCCTGCAGCCCTCAGTTAAGCAGAGACATGCAAAAGTACCTAAAAGCGGATGTGAAGGTCTGGTTCCTTCTAGGTTAAAAACTGATATAGCAAGAAGCGACTTTTGAAGACGTTGAGTACGAGCGTTTACCTGGCTTTGTTCATCAAACTCTAATAACAAACATTGAAATCATATTTATATTAAGGATATACGGGTTTACCCATATGTGTCCTCGAAATACACACGTGAGTAAAACCGTATACTTTTAATAGAAATGTTGAAAATCAAGAAATTATTCATTGTCATTTGAATATTACTTTAAGCACAAATCTTAAGGCGTACAACAATACTGGGTGGCAACCAATTAATTAATATACGACAATTATTAATAATTGTTCTATATTACTATAGGTATTGTAAATGTATCCAATATAATGTTATTTTTTTTTATTTTTAGGCTTTGTATGGTATGACAGAAACCACAGCATCATCATTCCAGAGTTTACCAAGCGATAGCATCGACCTAGTTGCAGAGACTGTTGGCTACATACAAGACCATACTGAAGCCAAGGTACTCACTACTTTCAGCTACTTTACAAGCATATATTTATCTTTACGATGCCAGCAAAATTAATCAGATTGCTATTAATGTTGCTATTTGTGTTCAGTTTTTAGTAAAACAAATGTTAAAAAATCAACAAGACTAATTAAAAAAATATATTAACTGTTACCGGTGTTTCATAGATCATAAAAAAGTGGATAATATTTTGAATAAAATAAAAAAGTACCTACATTTATTAGCTTTTTTATAAAATGTTTTAAAGGTAGTCGATGAGGACGGTGAGATAGTACCGTTTGGCAGTCCAGGTGAGTTGCTGTTGCGAGGATACAACAACATGATCTGCTACTGGGATGACCCGGAAAAAACCAAAAAGAAAATGTCTGAAGATGGATGGCTAAGAACCGGGTACGTATAAACCAAAGTATTTTTGAAAAATGATAGGATAAAGCTGGTATACTGGTCTATAAATACTGTTTTGGACCGAACCGTAGAGTTTCTAGATTCGTGAATTACCGCGATCGCAAAATAGATATTACATACCTCTGAATTGCCCGACGTTTCGACCAGGTTGCACTGGCCGTGGTCACAGGCTGATTCAATGGCTGCTCAAAGGCCCTTCGTTGTCGAGACCGTAAGGTTCAAGGTTCTTCATCCAGCCGCATATTTTCGATATATTTTATATTTTGGTTTCGCCATTTACTGTCACATACTATACTAACAGTGATCCTATTTTGTAAGCAAAACGATGATCTTAACTCCATTTCTGTACCCGGACTTAACATCGCTCTGTAGTTGGTATTCTGATATTTCGGAACTAAGTCGCAACGTCAGGCAATGCAAAAGTTTGTAATGATCGTCTTAATTCCTTTACATATATATAATTATAAATTCCATTTTCAATTTATATTATTGTTTTATATTACCAGATCAAAATTTTAAAATAGAAATCAGGTTTTATTATATTTTAATTATCATATCGTTTTCATCAATTAATTTTCACTTGTCGTTATTGCAAACAGGATTTTGAAAGAAAATGTTAATAAATTTAATAGTTTTCAATTTTAGTATAAAAACTGTTAAAGCTTTTAAGGTCATCAATGGAAAACTGACAAGTTGATATCATTATTTGACTGGCCTGTTGGTTTAGTGGTTAGTGACCCTGACTGCTAAGCCAGAGGTCGTGGGTTCGATTCCCACCCAGGACAAATAATTGTGTGATGAGCACGATCATTTGTTCTGTGTCTGGGTGTAATTTATCTATAATATGTATGTATTTAGAAATATATAAGTATGTTTATCAGCAGTCTGGTTACCATAGTACAGGCTCTGCCTAGTTTGGGATCAGACGGCCGTGTGTGAGATGTGTGGAGTTATTATTATTATTCTCTTTATTCATTTTTTATCATATAAATTACATTTTTAAATATGTACATAAAAAATATATATTTAAAAATATAAAAAATAGTAGACCACCGACATCGGGTACAGGGACCAAGATACCGGTGGTTAGGGCTCCAAAGACAGGAACCTCCTCACTATACGGGCCGTGTCGAGAAGAACTGCCTTCTGCATCAGTCCCTTGATCCAACCGTCTAACGCGAGCCTCTGAAGGTGTTGATCGAGGCTCTTGGCTATTAAGCCATGAGCAGATATGACAATCGGAACAATGATCGCCGATTCGACATTCCACATATCGACAATCTCGTGAGACAAATCCAAATATTTGATTTGTTTATCTTTTTCAACTTTCACGAGATTCTCGTCATGAGGAACAGCGATATCAATGATCATTGCACGGCGCTCTAATCGATCTATCACCACTATATCAGGTTTATTCGCAACAATAGTTCTGTCAGTGATGATAGATCGATCCCAATACAATGTGGCTCGACCATTTTCAAGAACTGGGTCGGGCACATACCTGTAATATGGCACCTCTGAACTCACAAGGTTGTATTTAAGGGCTAGCTGTTGATGTACAATCCTGGCCACTTGGTTGTGTCTGTGCAAATATTCACCATTGGCAAGACAAGAACAACCAGAAATAATATGCCTGATAGATTCACCGGGGCGGTGGCACGCCCGACAGATGTCAACCGTACCATCTTTCAGGATATATTTCCGATAGTTATTTGTCATAACAACTTCGTCCATAATTGCAAAGACAAAACCTTCGGTTTCTCCGAAGAGATCACCGAACCGTAGCCAAGATGTGGACGCTTTTAAGTCTATATCAGGCCCATTTAGGGCCCGATAAAAACGACCATGAAGTGCTTTGCCCTTCCATACCTCCCTGCGCTCATTAATACTAAGAACTACAGGTTTGCGCCAGTTCTCTTTAGCCAGAGCGAGCGGAGTGAGTCCGTTGTCCACTGCAACCACATTACAATGCACACCCAAATCAGTATGAAGAAAATATTCTCTAAGGTTGTATATCTCACGATTGTGTAAGGTCTTAATGTTTAAAAGTCCACGACCCCCAAACTTTCGTGGGATATACAACCTCATTACCGATGAACGTGGGTGGTGCATTCGAAATGCAGTAAGCAGTGAACGGACTCTCCTGTCAAGGGCATCTAGTTCCGTCTGAGTCCATCTAAGTATACCAAAGGAATACATCAGAACCGGCATGACCCAACCGTTGCAGGCACGTATTTTGTTACCCCCCGATAAAAGACTTTTTAGCACTTTTTTCAGGCGGCCAGAAAAGCGCTCCTGCAGCGCTTGTTTCATAGTAGGTTCAGGTATTCCCAATGACTGTGATATACCTAGATACTTGTAGGTTTCGGTGGCAGACAGAGATCTGAGTTTTGTTGAATCGGAAAGTTCGACTTCTTCAGATTCCACTATCACACCTTTCTTTACATGCATGACTGCACACTTGTCCACACCAAATTCCATCCTGATAGAGTTACTAAAGTTTTCAGTTACCTTCAGTAACGCTATCAATTGCAAATTAGTGGGGGCTAGTAGTTTCAAATCATCCATATATAGAAGGTGAGATATAACTAGATCACCTTTCTGCAACCTATAGCCTAGCCCTGAACCCTCTAACAGAGTACTGAGAGGGTTCAAAGCCAGGCAGAACCACAAGGGACTCAGACTATCACCTTGAAATATGCCCCGCTCAATCTTTATTGGTACATTGCTTGCCTCAATCTGCCGACATCCTGGATAGCGAAGTACCGTCCTCCATTGCCTCATACATGACTTCAAGAAAGTGCAAAGAGTTGTATCAATTTTATACAACTCTAGCACCTTCAAAAGCCACGTATGTGGAACCGAGTCATAGGCCTTCTTATAGTCTATCCAACATGTCGACAGATTCTTACGGTTACGACGTACCTGTTGGCTAATGGCCATATCCATGATAAGGAGCTCTTTAGTACCACGGGTCCCGCTTCTACATCCATTCTGAGAAATAGAAATGATCGAATTTTTATTTAAATGTAAAGTAATTTTGAGTCTCAGAATGGAAGTTAGAAGCTTATACACGGTTGGTAGGCATGTGATAGGTCTATAATTTTTGGGATCCGTGGCATTACCGGATTTGTAGAGTAAGTGGGTAATGCCAGTGGTCATAAAATGGGGTAATAACCCTGAATCTAAAGCTGATTGGAATTGAGATGCCAAACGAACGTGTGAGCTTCGGAACCACTTAAGCCAAAAGTTGTGCAGTCCGTCTGGTCCAACTGATTTCCAATTTGGTAATGAACGGACTGCACTACTTACGTCCTCTGTGGTTATGGCAATAGGTTCCATTTTTTGTATACGCTCACATGACCGCTTAACATCTCGTATCCAATCACCTTCTGTATGAGTGACAGGCACCGACCAGATGTTACGCCAAAATGTATTTGTAACATCTTCATCCGGTAAGTGCCCATCACTCATACATGGATCAGCTTGTTCCCATTTTCGGTACACCCACCTCTCATTTCTTTGGAATATACGATTCTGATTATACCTATCAATTCGTTTTTTGTAACGTCGTATCCTATTTGCCCACGCATAAACTTTTTGCTTTAGAAAGTCTATGCGCTCTGTGACACATGACATGTATTGTTGAGGACTGATGTCAGTCCCCAAAAATGCCTGTTTCACAAAGCGCATCACCTTTGGCCGCGTATTGCCCAATCGAAAGTTAATTAGCTTACTGATGAGCGTCCTAGCCTCAGCTATACGACGCTCAATTCTACACTGCCAGGCTGGCACAGTAGACTTGGGTCGAGTAGTAGTGGTATTTACGAAAAAATTAACTCCCGCTACTCGACATACTGCGACAGCCGCGAAGTAGAGAATAGAGTGTGTATCACTAAGATCTTCGCTATTGTCTAAATAGTCAGACAATAGCGAAACCAGGGCACACACCAGCACTATATTTCTTTTATGCATAGGCAAACGGGATAAACGTGGTCTAATTTGATAATTTACAGACCTGTATTCCAGAATCGCATCCTCCAAAGCACTCCTTAGTCTTTCATTGTATTGGGTACTCACGGATATAGCCTCACTCTCCACAACTTCATCAAGAGGTAGTAACTGTGGCATCTCGTTAGTCACCAAACTCACAGTTTGCGATGAAGAAGGGACAATAAAGCTATCCCGTACGTCAGAGCGTATCCTGTCAAGTACGGTATTATTCAGCAGGTGGCAGCGCTGTATAGCCCGTACCTGATCCGACAGTCGTTGTGCTGATACGTTGACGGCTGGTTCAAGCTCCTGAAACAGAGACACCAAACGAACACGGTACGCAGTAAGATTAGTTCCCAACTCTGTAGCCCGATAATATGCCCGCATGACGTTTTCATTAATTGAATTAGTCCATTTCATGCGGCGCACATCACCACCGGCAGCGGGGGCCCTATTCGAGGTCAGTGGTCCTCGGGGTTCCAAGCAGGTCGGTGGCCGGGTTCTCCCCTGCCGATGCACAGGTGTTGGCGACGTCGGCGGGGAAAATACTCGTCGCTAGAGCTTGAGCTCGACGCCTCATTGCTTGCCGCTGTCTTCGAAGGGTGTAGTGGCGGCTGTGAGGCGGAGCTGTGCGACGAGTCCGGGGTTATCCGTTGTGCATTTCTGTTTCTGGCTTGATTTCTTGTTAGCATTTCTATTGTGTTCCATGGTATTGTATTTTATGACAATCAATCTCTTCTAAAATTTTTGGTTTATATTTTTTCATATTGTTGCTGTATTGCATATTGTTTTTCTTATATTTCTTAGTAAAAATCTGTTTCCAAAACATATATTTTATGTATTTATTCCGATTTTGATAGTTTATTTGAAATTAAAAATATATAATATGTTTTGTAAGAAAATGTGACGCTAACAGGTAAGTGTTGCCCTTATTATTATTATTATTATTATTATTATTATTATTATAAGCTTACACAAAAAATCACAAACCTTCTAGGATAATTAAATTAAATCTGATTAATAATTAATGAAATAATATATAATTTAGATGTGCCTTCGTTCAATAAATTCCAAAAAAATAAGGCATTTCGTATCAACTATTGAATTAAACGAAAAATTTATTGTTGCGGCTTGGAAACAGTCCTTATTAATTTCGTATCTAAATATAATTTCCAAAATCTCCACTTCTATTTTCCTAATGCAAATGAAGCAAAGCATTTGGCATTGATGCCTTCAAAAGATTTAACAGTTTATTACTAAAACTGAAAAACATTAAATTTAGTAACGTTTTCTTTAAGAATTTTATGTGCAAACAATATTTTGAAAGAATAAAATAATGAAAAGTTAAAATTAATTGATGGAAACAATAGGATAATTTACATAAAAGAAACATCTGATTTCTCTTTAAAAATACGAATCTAGTAAAATAAAAAAAACACTCATAGAAATTGAAAATGGAATTCTTAAATTGGAATCTTCATTTAAAAAATAAGTTGTTGATTTATTTTTGAGATGATACTCAATACCAACGTTTTTTAGAGACCTGTTTGCGTTAAGTAAAGATGGTTATGGAAGAGTCGTGGGTCGACTGAAGGACATTATAGTCAGAGGGGGAGAAAATATTGCTCCAAGAGAAATAGAGGATCTGCTGAACACACACCCTGATATTGTTGAGAGCCAGGTAAGAAAGCTCAAAAACTTTTATCACATATTTATATCATAATTTTTGTCAGACATTACTTCCATGATAAGTACATTTTTCAACGATTTAGGACTACTTACTTGTAATTCTGTTACATAACAAGAAAATTATTTTGATAATCATGTATTTTATATTATCAATATTTTTACAATAAATTTTTTTTTAACTTCTTTTTAGGTGATAGGAGTGTCCGATGAACGATTAGGTGAGGAACTTTGCGCTGTTTTACGGATCAAGGAAGGCGCTTCAATAACTGCTGATGATATTAAATACCATTGTACGGGTCGCATTGCTCGATTTAAGATACCTAGGACTGTGAAAGTGACTCAAGAGTTTCCGAAAACAACATCCGGCAAAATCCAAAAGCACAAATTAAAGGAAATCGTTGAGTCAGGAAAACTTACTTCTTAATTTATAAATATATATAAGTTTGTAATTTTTTATTTTCTAGTTTTATTCTGCAAGATAATATAATCCCTTTCGCTACCATGCTCTCTCAAAGAACGGTTCGAGTTTCTTCATCGTTTTCATTCATTATCTCTAAGGACATCAGAAAACGTGCAACTGAAAATGCAATTCCATAGTGGTATGCACTCCCTGTCTTAATGAGAAGAACTTAGATTTAGGTTACATTACCCAACTAGAGTATAATGAAATTATCTTTATCCTCTTAACGTCTCAAAGTCGTATCTAATGTCATTAAGGCTTTATACATAGATAATAATATTTATTTCAATGTTGTAGATATTTTAACACGCTTTTGTATTATTAGCTTCACTTGTACTTGTAACTAACTATGTAAACACATTTTGAAAGTCAATTAACTATAACCCACTTCCAACGGTCGTATCGAAATGAAACTTTGCATATGTATTGTAATGATCGGTGTACTTCGTACTGATCGGGGACTGCGGTAGCCGAGATCTCTGGGTCGCTATTGAAGGAGAAGAATTAAAAAACACAAGCAAACGCAACTGATTGCTTTAATCAGTTGAAACTATTAATACAATAATTATATATTCCAACACTTTTTCAATAAATTACTGCTTCTTGGACACTCCGTGCACGTTGCACCGAGTCTGCCACAAGAGTCCTTGTCTGCTAGAACGATTGTCTTCTCTTCTATTTTTAATCTTCTAAAAATATTTCGAACATGTTCTAAATTCGAGTTTGGTGCCACCAGCCAAGACCTCTGTGCCGTTTCAAAGAGTTTTCATTCCAATCGAAGGAGTATGCAAGCGGCGCGAGAGGTCTCTTCACCACAGTATGTAGTTCGGATTACAATACTATGATTTGGCATCTTGGAGCTGATCTGAGGATGAAGCCACGAGGTAGATGGAGGATTTCTTCAGTGGCCACTAACTAACCTCTCAAGGTTTAGCTCATATGATTCGTTTTGACGAATCCAATAGACTGGGCTTAATAACGATGGTATGATGTTAGATCCAAGAGGTGGATAGAGGAACTTTTATTAATTGTTTATTTTGGTTCGATATTAAAGCGTTTTTTAGTTTTTCTAAACTATAATTTATGAGTATACCATTCGATGCTACTTACTATCGTCTAGTGTTGAAACCAAAGGTTGTGTTATAATTTGTACGTGATTTCATATACGTACGTATGCAGGCCAGGTCCACTCCGCAATGTAAGTATAAAGCTACAAGTACACGGTGGAGTCGACTCGACGTCGATTTCGATCGTTATTTCGATGCTTACTGCAGCGTCGCGTCATCTGTTCATATCTATACTAATGAGTTATTAGTACCTTGCCTAGGTCTTTTTGTGCACAAAAACCAGTAAGTAATAGACCCATAACTTACTGGCAATTAAATATTCAGATTTATTAATCGTTTAAAAAAAGACAACCCTAACGTCGCGGCGTGGTAAGAACAGATAAGAGTTACCCGATAGAAAGAGAGGCAACTTCCAGGTATAACTGTACAGAATACAGAATATAACTGTAGGTAATTAGCGCTGTGCAACCTGAATTGTGTGGGGACAAGAGTCGCTATTTATTTAAATGATTTGACGGAGTGAGCCTTCTGTACTGGCACAATAATACCAGTCACATAATATACAATAGGACGTCACAGCGTCTGCAAAGAGAAAATCTCGTGAAAGGAGGTGGAAGAGTGGATCCGGTAGGATAACTTCCAGGCAGAACCATTGCACTTGCGCTCACATCTGGACATCGCCCAGTTAGTAGTAGTTACTACGAGGCCCTCTTGCCACTCGCGGACCATTGGTGGCAAAACGTCGCAGTAGCAACGGTCCACTCATTACAGGTAAGGCACACCGTGTGGTTGTAGTCAGTTTCAATCTGATATGGAACCTCACCAATAGCCCGGTGAGGTGAGCTCAGCAATCAAACAATTTTGTTTTGTACGCTCCAGGTTATTTCGCCGCCAACACAGTATAAAAAAATTGCCTGAAGGATGAGGGGCAACGCCTATCATAAGCGACATATTGCCGTTTTCGGGCATAGATGCGAACGAAGTTGCGGGCACAGTTGGTGAATAATAAATTTGTTTTAAATCATTAAGGCTTTTTATTCTTTTATTCATAATTAAACCTTTTTATAGACAAATTAATATCAACTTATAAGTGTAGAAGTTAAAACCGGTTAGTCTAGTTACCTACTAGAAACGTGAAACTAGATTCACTTTACAAACTTAATAATTGTTAGTTGACCTCACAGTACTGTTTTATAATCGGTCTACATAGCATGTGTTTACAATGATTTGGCAGTGTATATACGTCCTGAGTGTATTCATTCTAGTGATTCATCTGTACTTTCGATATTCCCGCTCAGGTCGATTGATGGCTAAAATTCCCGGCCCGAAAGCTTACTTCTTTATTGGCAACTTGCTGACATTGTATGGAAGCCCAGGTATGAACCCTAATAACGTAACCCTTATACGAAATATTTTCTTTTAGAGATACATAAAAAATAACATTTAAGAAAGGCCGTTGGTTATTTTTAGGATTCTTTTTATGCGAGGTCAATGTCTAGGATACTTTTTTGTCTTTATTTCTTCTTATTGAATTATTTTATTTTTTTAATATAATTAGGTATGTATTGTTTTTTGAAATTAACAAATTGAAGATACATTAGAATAAATAGTTGAAAAATTAACTACATAAATATATATGCATATTGAACTTAGAGCTAGAGATAAAATTATTCTGTATTTTTGTCTTTCTAATAAAGGATAAACTTAGATATTGGGTCTTCTGTTAAAGAACGACAAGGCATTTATTTTAAAACCTATATGTACATATGAATCTAACGTAACGATCTTATCTTAGGATTATAAATTATGTAGACCTCAATATCCAGAATGCAAATATAATATCGCACAATAAGAAGGGCACATCTCGTATTCAACACCACTAAATTGGCTCAATGACCACACCCTTACACTCAATACTTCCAAAACCAACTACCTTACATATTTCTTTAAGTGCAGCCTCTCAACCACGCATCGCAATAACTTTAAAAGCTCACTCCTTTCACACTTAACCGTAAACTCCTTGTAACTGTCCATCCGTAACCTCTGTAGACCACATGAAATATCTGGGTGTTACATTGGATAAGAGTCTAAACTTTGAATCCCATATAAACGTTTTCACGGGCAGTTCCGGAAACTAATATTTGTCGGCTACTGCTCGGAGTCTTTATTACCGTGTTCATTAGAATGTTGGTCTGACAGGGTTGTGGTCTGAGGGTATTTCCGAAATCACCACAAGTTAATGTCCAGTACTATAATCTTTAGCACTACACTAAATAGTTTTTACAAAATCACCGATGATGCTTTATTACAATTATTTAGGATTAAAGATTAAACTTTCAATCACATGGAATGCAGTGAGGTTAGTTGTAATGCGACCGACCGTTGCCATGTTCTCTTTATATACATTATTTTATTATAGACTCTATCCCGCGCGAAGAATCAACGCAGAAATTCCGCCAATGTCAAGTCAAGTGTTTTATAATTATACAAGTTAAATAACAAAAACGGAAAAAAATGGACGTCTATTCGTCCATCTTGAAAAAAACAGTTATGTTCTCTTTAGCATTGTCCCTTTGGGCGCGGCCCGCCAACCGAACTTACTTTAACTGTCATCGCAAGACAACCAAACACACTCAAGTGACAATTAAAGTTGCCACATACAAAAATTAACTTGAATCGAAATAATTGTCACTTGGCATTCCTTTGGCTCTCCGACACGGCCATTCTGACTTACCACACATCTGGCCCGCGAGCCAGCAACAGATTTGCATGACCAATTCAGTCTCGGATGAAAACTCGTAAGATGCTTCAGAGAGTTGTATCATGAAGCATCGTGAACGTCAGCTGCGGTTCCCTCAGGGGGTTAAGGAGCAGCAGCCTCCCGCGTATGTAGAAAAAAAAATTGTAGTCATTTCCTCCCGATTGAAAATTGTATCAAATTATAGCTAACCCAATATCTTGAAGAAAGAGAAAAGTCAGCTGACTATAGAATGGTGGATTATACGTCAGCTGGTCACATGGACGTGAAATAAATATATACTTATACGTTCAGTGATTTCCTCTCAATTGAAAATTTATCAGATGACAGATTATATGCTATTGTCAATAAATAAAAATGTCAGCTGGCTGTTTCTCGGTGGAAAGATTGTCAGCGGATCCCCAGGTGTAACGCAGGAGCCAGACGTGAGCATCCATTGCCTATTTAAATGCACCAACTGACGAGTTTTCCCTCGGCAAATTGCCAGCTGATTTTTTTTTTGTAACTTACAAGTTCGTATTAACAAGCAGCTTACGAATTTTCATCCGAGAAGATATGACGTATCTAAAGTTGTTCGAAATTATGCTCCATACACTAACTGAAAGCTATAATTTTATTGTAATGTTTCGATTTAAACAATATGGTACTTTAAAAGGACCTTTATACTTTGGATCTAATTTCCACTGATAACGCTTTACGTTGCGCTAACAACACGTGATAACCAACCGAAAACTTTATTTCTCGTACTCCGCGGATTTCTGCATGTTACCGACTACAACTTCATTTATAGAGTCACGATTTGTTAGTTTCTATGACAGTTAGCATCGATTTCAAGCACAGTAATAAGTCTCTGAAGTTCTAACTCTATATCTGATGCGATAACCGTTCGATAGTTCACCATGAGCTGTATTACGTCCGTGTGATTCATTTCATTTACAATTTTAGCAACAGAGTTACAAACTTAGCGAAAAATCATTAGCAGTCATAGTCGCTGCAAACCCTAACTTTAGAGTTTCACGTCATTCTGTAAGCAACTATTACTCTAAAGGTCTAGAAAATTATCGTCAATCGTTAAACAGCATAATATATGTTCAGTGCTGACTACTCATGTTTGACCAAAACCAATCTTTTAAGCTTGCCGGAATCAATAGGAAAACGATACATCTGACCTTGAGGCTCCATCGTCCTCGAAGGCGACGAAATTGTAAGACGCAGATGTCTACGCGTCGCTCAGCATGCACTACACTCGTGCCGCCGCCTCCGCCAACCGCTTGGCTACTGCCGCAGGTTAAGTACCGGTTGGTGATGTGGCTTGGTTCGCCATACTTGAAGTATGCCAGGGGCTTCGCTGCAGGTGTCCCAAGTGCTTACGTTGAAAACACTCCTAATTTGTTCACAACAGTTTTGGTTAGAATGCAACATTACCTGCGCATGCACGAATACAACATTTGAGGGAAGAAGTTTCGCATCAGACACATTTGATAATACGAGGCCAGTCGCTTTTCGTTTCAAATGCGAGAAGGTTTGTAATTCTTGTTGAAGTTTGTCTCTCATTGTTATTTTGATACTGATAGTTAGTCGTTGCAAACTCATATTAAACAGTGATATGTGGGCTAAGATGGGAACAACTGCAATTTATTCCTTGTTCCAATCCTTCCAACGGTTAGACATTGAGGCAATCAATCAACTCGCATACGCAGCTAATGTTTCTCTTATCTAAATTAGGTGAAAACACCAAAATCTACTGCCTGCTTGTGTCGATCTTTAACTTCCAGTTTCCAAAATGCGTAGAGCCTTATGAGAAGAATGCTGGCAAAGAAACTCATGGGCACTCTTTTTAAAAGTCAGATCTTCAGGTATAATAGTGTTAGTGTAACACGAAAGGTAAACAGGATGCAAGCTGATGCCACCTGAATTTCATTTTATTGAAATGCTCCAAAAGCTAACGTACTAAAAAACAAAAATCACTCAGTGATACCGTTGAAGGTTTGAACCTATTAAACATAGAAATCATTCAAGGTGCACATCTACCTTCATTCAGTTACAAAATCTACTGTTAAAAATGATTCGTGAATGGATTAAGAGGCTAGAGTTTCAGTTGATCGAACCAAAATAATAGTATAGGCTAAAGCATCGCTGACTACCAGTCACTCCAAGCAGCACCCGTTCACGAGTATGACGCATGGACCAGGGGTCATCTCCTTCGCCATATCAGAGGGAAAGAAATGACCCGCCCCATGACGACGCCGCAAGCAATGACATTTTAGTGAGCATGACGAAGCATAGTCGAGATACTGATAAAAATCACTACCAGTCAAATTACCATAATAATCGTCACGCATTACTTTCAACTGACAATGATTTGTTAATAATTTATCTTACTTATAAGACAAAGAAGTTTGTGTGTGTATACCTAATGACACCTTAAGCCCAAGACTGTTTGTCGTTTAGATAATCGTTGATCGTATAGTAGGATTTCCTAATAAGGTAATTTTTTACAGTTTGCTTGAATTTATCTACAGGAAGGTCGCTTACATGTATAGGAATTTTATTATAAAAAAGTATACCAAGACCTTCGAACGAGTTGTGTACTTTATGCAAGCGATGATAGGTACCAACGAGTTTAGACTTGTTTCTTGTATTAATATTGTGTATATCACTATTTTTCTTATAGTCATTAATGTTGTGCCTAACAAACATAATATTTGCAAAAATATACTGTGATGCAACAGTTAAAATACCTATATCCTTAAACAACTCTCGAAGAGAGACTCTAGCACCTAAATTGTATATGGAGCGGATGGCTCGTTTTTGGAAAATAAAAATAGTTTCAACATCAGCCGCCTTGCCCCAAAGTAGTATACTATAGGACATGACGCTGTGAAAGTAGCTAAAATAAACTAGCATAGCTGTGCCCCTATCAGTGAGCTGACGCACCTTCCATACTGCATAAGCTACCGAACTAAGCCTACCTGCAAGGCTGTCTATCTGGGCTCCCCATTGTAGTTTACTGTCTAATGTAATTCCTAAGAATACTGTTGAGTCTACAATACTTAACATTTCATTATTTAGAGTTAAATTAGTACCTAGCTGTTTTACATTTGGCATAGTAAATCTCACACACTTTGTTTCATTTGAATTTAGTAGGAGATTGTTAGTTGAAAACCAATACCATACATCATTTAGTGCCCTATTCACATCGTCAAAAACTGTTTTCTTACGATCGACTTTAAAAATAAGTGACGTATCATAAGCAAATAGAACTATATCACAGAGATCTTTTAAATAATAAGGTAAATCGTTTATATATATGCGAAAAAGTACAAGACCTAGTATAGAGCCCTGAGGAACGCCCATAGTAACAGGTAATCAAGAAGACCTCGCACCATTGACATCTACATGTTGAATTATATCTTTCAAGTAGGAAACAATTAGTTCCAAAGCAATACGATAAACACCATAATGTTTAAGTTTAAGAAAAAGCGTGTTATGTTCTACACAATCAAAAGCTTTTGAGAGATCGCAAAATACACCTATCGCATCTTGCAAATTCTCCCATGCATTAAATATATGTCTCAAAAGAGTTGCATCAGCGTCAATTGTTGAACGACCCTTTGTAAAGCCAAATTGTTCTTAGTGAAATAGATTATTTAGATTAAAATGGCTTTCTAGTTGTTGCAAAATAACTTTTTCAAAAATTTTACTAATAGCCAGTAACATTGAGATTGGCCTAAAGTTACTTGGTTCAGTTGTACAACCCTTCTTGAATAAAGGTATTACTTTGCTATACTTCATCAAGTTAGAAAAAACACCAGAATCAACACATCGATTGAATGTTATAACTAGAAATGGTGCTATATCAATTATAATAGTTTCTATTAATTTAACAGAAATTCCCCATAAATCCCCTGAATTCTTAGAATTAAGAAACTTAAAGGTTTTTATAATGTTGTAGTAATCTTGCGATATTTATCAAAAAACTGCGACAAGTAGTTTTGAACTTTTGACAGTCCTCTCTTTATATTAACCTAACACAACCCAGAGAATACTGAAGAGACCGAAACAGGTGAAAATCTGAGGGTGCAAAGTCAGAACTATAACATCGTGGATGCATAACGACTGCCCAATATCCGAATTTCCACTAAGTGGCCAAAGATGTGTGTGGTCGCTCGTTATTATGATAAAAGACTACCTTTCTGTTGATGACTTTTGAAAAAGTCTCATTAGTAACAACTAATGAGACTCAAGCAAGAAATTAAGGAAAAACGGCCCGAGTTCATCACCATCAACCATCGATTCGATGGTTTTGCCCTGTGGTAAAAGCTCATAAATGAACTATGTCCTTCTAATCCCACCATTCACACAGCATCACCTTATTGCGTGTTAATTCGGGTTTTGCTACAGTCTGTGGAGCTTGACTACCCTTTGACTATCATCTTTTTCAGACGTTCTTGTCGCCGGTGAAACACTTTTCATAACCAGGTTTAGGTTTCTTTTAGTGAGGTCCTGTGAGTTTTTTGTACAGCCAGACTTTTTCAAATGGGTCAAAACTAATTTGTAGTTAATCCTCAGTTCCTCGTCTATGTTTTAACTACTAATATTTTGCTCCATTTTCTCAAAAATGGATTGACTTTATCCGCATGAGGGCGACCAGATCGAGCTGCATCTTTGACATCAAAATTCCCGGGCTGAAAACGCTTGAACCAACTTTCTGCTACTCTTACTGACACTGCATTAGGTCCATAAATGTCACAAACTTTTTTCGCGGCTCGATTTTTCCCGTTTTTTGTATTAAAACTTCAGAATGTATCGAATTTCTTCGTAAGATTCATCCATTTTGGCGGACAGAATAACGTTGAAAAATGGCAGGAAAGTGTTTTTTTTTTTCTTAATGTCCTATATTTCTTGATATTAAAATCAGCCAGATACAAACAGTACAACCAAAGAGATTTTGCTTCAACTTTATACATACAAAATACGAAAAGACTTTTCCCCCGACCTTCCCAGCAACAGCCGAGGTATACAACCTGCTCGAGCTATTTTAACATACTCCTATTTATTCCAACTTCAATTCCCAAATTGCCCTGTTGAAGACAATAATAGGCTTGACCGCCATTACGTGAGTGGCGACCAAGTTATGATTGGCTAAATGTATTTATGATATAATGCGGTATTTTTACAGATACATTGTTTAAAAAACTTCGAGTGTGGCACAAGGCCTACGGCAGTATTTACAAATTACAAGGCTTCTACTTTCGTACGATACATTTAAGTAATCCTGATGATGCAGAGGTATGTACAATGGTTAATTTTCAGCTAAATTTAATTAGCTAATCTTTATTTTCAAGTCTTAATGTTTTACACTCCTGTGTGAATGTGTAAAAAAATCATGGAAAACCAGTTGCAATTTTAATTTGCATAATTACAGTCATTACCACTAACTATTAAAAATAAATTTATTTATTTTCGTTGTTAATTTGTATGAATACGTAGTTTGTTTGAAAAAAGCGTTCTTAGAATATAAGTAACTTTTTTTTTTTAAGAATACTAGTTATACTTATACATATATTAAACTTTATTTCATTATTCTCTTACCTAAAATGACTGGTGGTAAGCGTTTTTTATTACCGATTGTTAAATGAAACACCGACGCGTTCGTTACGTGGTTATTATTTAAATATATTATATAAATCTCTCATAAAATAATGACTTATGAATATGTATAGACATATAATTATATATAATATAAATGGCTAGCCATAAAGTTAGTTAATTTCAATGCACTGATGCCGCGTTCCAATGAACAAAAAACGATTCGTTTTGCTTACGGACGGTAAAATTTCGTTAAAAATTCAACGACTTTTTACCGTCCGTAAGCAAACCGAATCGTTTCTTGTTTATTGGAACGCGGCAAAAGTAGACTTAGGTAAATTAGATTGAAATAAATTTGGTTTAAAACAAATATGCATCCACTGGTTATTTACCGAAAATTCACGATGATTAATGTATGCGTACTAGACCAGGGTCGATAATTTTTGAAACCAATAAAAAATAACAGTAGGATGAAACCCATTGGAGAAGCAGGAGAATATTATAAAAATGAAAGGAAAAATAATTTACGGGCGATCTGAGGTCGGGAAGGAGAAGGGGGTGAGTTTTAAGGGTAAAAACGATTTATCTTGATTTCCGGCAAAACTACAAGTCCTATCGAAAAAAGATCTACAACTTTTGTATTAACACTTTTATTACATAACCTCAAAATTAATGTAAAAAAATTAAAAAACCTAGTTTTTGGTTTTTTATTTTTATCTTTTACAAAACATTTTTTTTTTTCACGAAATTTGGTGAAAACCTACCTTATTATATCCTAAATACACTGTAATTTGTTTGATTTGAAATATTTATTTTTTCACCTTATTTTGACTTAATATCGAAAAAGCAACCTAATTTTCAATCGAAAATTCACCCATCAAAACATCAGCTTTTTTAAAAATTTTGTGTGCTTTCTGTTCGTTGAAATCTCTACTTTCCGATGGTGTAAAAACAAATATATATTACCATAGTAAGTCTTCTCATAAAATGCAAAAAATCGAAAAAAACTCGAATTCAAATTAAAATTCAATTTTTAATTATTATTTACAATTTTGAGCTATTTATTAAAATTTACACTTAAATTACTCGAAAAACGTAAGATTATTTGTTACATTGATAAACAAAAAAAATGCAAATCGTAATATACTATTATAATTAACAATCAAGTAAGTTAATAAAGTTAACATTTAAGAAGACATCTACAATATTTTGTGAAAGTTGTAGAATCTTCTTTAAGTTATATGCGTAGATGCCGATTTATTACTATTTTAAGATAACTTAGGTATATACCTGAGTGATAGGGGCTAGGCGGGTCTGGGCCTTACTACATACCTGCTATGTCGTAGCAGCTGTAAAAACCGTTAATATTTATTAATTCCGTTCGAGGTACAGAGCAGTGTACAACATCGTTTATAAAAATACACGTGCAGGCTGAGTTACTTTAAGAGAATTGTGACAAATTTACTTTAAAAAAATAACTTTTGAAATCTGCATAGCAAGGTAAATACTATCTTTATTTTAATCTGCATTAATCAACTCTAACATAAAAATAGTAATATATAACGAGATAAAAAAAATATTATCTCGTTTATTTTGCACAAACAAATTTAGTTATACTCACGATAAAATTGTAAAAGCATTATTAATTCGACTTTGTCTTTTCAGATTATCAGTATGGATGAAACTGTTTGTATAATCTGCAAGTTTGTATAAGACAGATGATAAGCAAGTGTATAAAATAAAAAAAAAGCAGCTTTAATTCCTTTAGTGGTGTCTAGCAAGAAAAGAATCGACAATAGATACAAAAAATTTGAGACTTTGACATCAGCTTTTATTCATTTCATCATAATTTTTTTTTGATTTTTACATTTTCTGATAAGATTTACTAAGGTAATTTATATTGTTTTTACACCATCGGAAAGTAGAGATTTCCACGAACAGAAAGCACACCAATTTTTTAAAAAAAGGTGACGTTTTGATGGGTGAATTTTCGATTGAAAACTAGGGTGCTTTTTCGATATTAAGTCAAAATAAGGTGAAAACATAAATATTTCAAATCAAATAAATTACAGTGTATTTGGGATAAAACGAGGTAAGATTTCACCAAATTTCGTGAAAAAATAAAATGTTTTGTTAGAGATAAAATAAAAAACCAAAAACTAGGTTTTTTAAATTTTTAACATTAATTTTGTGGTTATGTGAAAAAAGTGTTAATACAAAAGTTGTAGATCTTTTTATTACCTACAACTTTGCTCTTTGACTTTTTTCTATAGAACTTGTAGTTTTGCCGGAAATCGAGATAAACCGTTTTTTACCCTTAAAACTCACCCCCTTCCCCTTCCCGACCTCAGATCGCCCAGAAACTATTTTTCCTTTCATTTTTATAATATTCTCCTCCTTTTCCAATGGGTTTCATCCTACTGTTATTTTTTTTCACTTTTTATTATTTTTAAAGGCTTCTACCCTGGTCTATACCGACCATTTGTTTATTTACAAATTCTTAATAATTAATGTTGTTGTTGTGTATGTTCTATATTCCTGGTTTTTTTTCAGATCCTGCTTTCTTCATCGCACTATATTAACAAAGATATGCCCTACACCTTTCTCTACAACTGGCTTGGAAATGGTCTTCTAGTCAGCAATGGTAAGCGTTTTTATAAAAAAAAAAAACAGAACAGGCTATGGTGCGTAGAGAGAACCTGGATGAGTAAGGTACCCTATCGGCCTAGCACAAGCAGGCCTGAGACGGCGGCGTGACGTGTTTCAGAACTGGATCTGGATCCGGATTTATATGGAGTAAGTATTCATCTGAACGCAAAGTAATAGTTCAAGAAATAACCAAAGTGGCAATAATATAACTAAAAGGTACGATATGAATGTAGCAGTTCTTGACGGAATGAAGTGAGCTGCGTTGTAGTATGTATTAAATGCGGTGTTTCCCCATTTAATATTTATTTTGAAAAATGCCCAATTAAAAAAACGGATGTTTCTTCTTCTTTATCACTACAACTTCTAACTACGGTAACGCAACCTAAACACATTTTTGACGGACACTTTTTCATTTATACATAAGTATTTTTTTAAAGTGTTTTATATCTTTAACAGATAAAAAATGGCAACATCGGCGAAAATTGTTAACTCCAGCTTTCCATTTCAATATACTGCAAAAATTCTTCAGCAAGTTCTGCGAACACACTCATATTTTATTAGACTCTTTAGACGCTGAAGTCTCTGAAACTAAAACATATCTCCCGCCATTCATACACAAATTTACAGTAGGTACTATGTGTGGTAAGTCCTATTTAATAAATGTAATCTGGTATTGTTTCTATAGTATTCATGTCTCATGTTTTTTAGAACAAAAATAGCCTAAATAGCTTCATATTCCACCAAGTTCAAACAGTATACAAACACTATGTACTAAGTTATCAATTAATAACATTCTTAATTATTTTTTAAATTTCAGAAACCGCATTAGGGACAAAGATAACCGATGCCACGTCTGTCAACAAATACATAGAAACTGTTCATAAATTGGGACTTTGTTATGTAAAACGGCTAACGCAGCCCTGGTATTTAATTGACTATGTTTATATGATATCTCCTAGTTATTCAAAGGAAAAATTATTATTATCAGATTTACATAATTTCACGGAGGAAATTATAAAAAAACGGAGAGCGGTTAGAAATAAAACGGGTAATGATGAAAACCGCAATAAGATTATGCTAGATATTTTATTGGATGAAGAAAAAAAAGGCAATATAGGGAATTTAGATATTCGGGAAGAAGTTGATACGTTTTTATTTGAGGTAATCAAATTTTGCATTCTATCGACTTTACCTGATTCGGTGCAGTGGAGTGTCACTACTGACAATGAACATAAACACTGGTTCCTGGTTTACTGGTACCAGTGACTCTTAATACATACCATAGTAGCAATAAAAACCTAGACTTTAGATATTAATGCCACTCGAGTGAGCTTACCGGAGTCCCTAACCCTTCCCTTCTCCCCTGTTTACCCTTCCCCTACTCCCTTAAAGGCAACGTTCGTCAAACGTACTTGTGACTCTTGAGTTGCAGGTGCCCATGGGCGGCGGTAGTCATTTACTATCAGGTGACCCGTCTGCTCGTTTGCCCCCTGTACCATAAAAAAAAAATCTACTCATAGCACACACACAAGTGACTTCAATATGAGTTCAGTAATTTTTCACCAAATATCCAAAAATAACAATATTTCTCAATAGCTTTAGAAACAAAATTTTCAGTCCATTAGAAAACTACTCTAACATCTTTTCTGATTATACAGAAATCACATAATCATAAATACCCTCTGCTTCTTCTTTGTATAGATGATTATTATTTTAGATAGTTGAATGAATACGATTCGATGATTCAATAATTTTTCTTCATGTTTTACCAAAGATATTCAGAATGATAGCGGTTACCGGTTCGCATGCAATTTACAAAGTCAATCAATAAGTCAATAAGTAAAAATATGATAAAATTTTCCCACTGATAATACAAGTAGCTCGAGGCTGTTATGGAGGTCTTTAAAAATACGAACAGTCTCATCACAGTACCTGATGAAAAGTTTGCGATGTTCTATAAGTTGGAAGTACTTGCACAGTTCTAAATCTTTAATTTGACTACACCGCTACGTTATATTTTGTCTTGAAATAATATATTACGTTTATGCAAATCATTTTTATATATTTCAGAGTTATGACACAACTGGAACGGCGTTGATTTTCATGATTCTGAGAATCGCTAACGAATCAGCTATACAGGTTTATGTTTTAATATTCTATCTTCTTCTTCGCTCATTACCACTTTATGCGGGGTCATCGGTCCTAGTATGTCTGCACCAGAATGTTCTGTCTTGGATTGTCAGTTGGGCACTTACTTTGGTTTTAAGTTTTGGTCATACCGGTCCACCAGGTAGGTCATCCTCGCCCTCTTTTGTGCTATGGGAGGCTCAGCACTTTTTTGACGACGTGATTCCGGTCCCTGCGCATAACGTGCCTAAGCTACCTCGTATTTTAATATTCTACATTATAAAATAAAGCTAAAGAGTTTATTTGTTTACTAAACAAAATTACTGAATACGACCGTAAATTGATCAGTTAGTATTGACTTTCAGAATTTAATATACGAAGAATTGGAATCTATTTTTGGTAATACTGACAGAGATCTTACTATAGGAGATCTTAGTAAAATGAAGTATCTAGACTGCTGCATTAAAGAATCTCTTCGTCTGTATCCTAGTGCACCATTTATATCAAGATACATCACTGAAGAAATCACAATTGGTATTTATCCAATGATTTTGTTTTTACAAAGTCATGAAAGAATCGTTGGATCGCTAGATACTGTAACTTTTGTACTCTTACAGCTGGCTACAAAATACCAAAAAATACTTACTACGATATCCACATATATGATATGCATCATAATCCAGATCTATATCCTGACCCTGAGAAGTTCATCCCTGAAAGGTTCCTACCAGAAAATTCTGTCAAACGGCACCCATATGCTTACATACCGTTCAGTGCTGGATCTAGGAACTGTATAGGTGAGTTTATTGTTTATAAGTGCTTTATTGCTGGAGTTACGAAAATGACGACAGGGTGAATATTCGTTCTTTTTGTTCGTAAACTTTTCTGCGTCCTTTTTTGTGTTGCGAACGATGGCCCGGAAGGGGGCACAAAAAATCACCCGGTACTTATGTAAGTCTTCTTAATTTTTTTCCCTATTTTAAAACATAATAAAAACGTCTTTAAGGACGGGATGGATAGATTGGAACAGGGTAGTCCTAAAAATAAAATTAAAAAAACTTAGAAGTGCGAATCTGACTCGCGCACCGAATGTTCTGTACAAACTTGTATATAGATAGTTCATCCAAGTTGAATATCGATTCTCAAAGATTTTTTCCTGTTTTTTATTGAAAGACAAACTTTACTTTGCCGTTCTAAAAATGCTTTCCCATACGTCGGTATACGAGATAGTCAATTTCAAAGCCCAAAATATAAGCTTGTAATCGCAAAAAAGTGATATAACAATAAATTAACGTCGTTTGGCTTTTTACTTTACTAGTCCTGTGAGACCTTGCTTCTCGCCAAATTTTATGATTATAGGTCAATGAGAAGTACCCGATAGGTTTTGATTTACCTATGAAGTGTTGAAGTTTTAAAATTGGTTGGAAATGTAAGGCTTAAATGACCGTTTTTTGAAGTGAAAACTTCTTTTGGCACGTTTGTGCACTTTTGCTATGGAGAAAAAGCAAGGAAAAAGCTGTCGCGAGGATACTGCACTCCACACTTTAGTGGAGTGCTCAGCGTGGACGCAACAACGCCTTGACCTCGCGGCGGCTATTGGAGTGGGAAGCCTCTCACTGGAGACCATGGTTCTGTCCATGGTCCAGTGTGAGATTGCGTGGGAATCCGCTGCCTCTTTCTGTGAGGAAGTGATGTCAGCTAAAGAGGCAGCGGAAAGTGAACGGGAGAGGGCTAGTACTCTCCCGTCCCGAAGGAGAGGCACTAGGCGCTGGAGAGCGCAGAACGATCTCCGGCCTCCATGAGCGCTTGCCTGGGGGTAACGGGTGAGGCTGCCCGTTACTCTAGCAGAAGCAGGCCTGAGACGGTGGCGCGTGCCTCTCTACACTGGAAGGGGGGCAAGGACCCCGCTCGCAAGGGCGTGGCTGCCTTTTGTTTAAGAGGCGGCCAAGGTCTGCCAGGGTTCTCCGGGACTTCCTTCCTAGGGTATACCCGAGTCCCTGGCAATAGACTTATTTATGACGGAACACCGTGTGGTTTTAGTCGGTTCGATTCCGACATACCACTTCACTGGCAGCCCCAGTGGAGTGATGACCCGAGGGGGTTTCCACACGATAAAAAAAAAAAAAATGGGGAAAAAGCACTGAACTCGTTACCGTCACGCTAATAATTCATAGATGTACTAGGCGCTAATCTAAACATTGAGTTATGTCAGCTCCTTATCTAAACTAATATTATAAATTTGTGTGTATGCTTGTAATGTTTTCACACAAAAACTACTGTACTGATTGCGTGAACTTGGTATGTAGATAGCTGGAGACCTGGATTAACACATTGGCTACTTTTTATCCTGACATTCCCACGGGATCGGAATTTAAGCGGGTAAAACCGCGAGCCGCATATATATATATATAACGGGTGTCTCAGTAAAAGTGCAGTTTTTCATTTTAAAATAAAAACAAGTATTTTATGACAGAGTTGTGATATTTTTATTGTATTGTAAAGAAGACATGTTGCGATTAAGTATGGAATAAAATATCCGGCAAATGACCCCCTCGGATGACAGGCCATTACTCTTTTCATGAAAATTTTCATGACTTTTGCACAGAGATGTGGGTGTATCTCACCGAAGACACGTTGGATTTCCGAATTGAGCGGTATTAAATCGCACGATTTTGGCGGCCCATTGCGAGAGATGATTCGGTCTGGAAATCGTTGCTTCGATGAATCGATTGTTCCGTGCGTGGTGTGGCAGGTGGCGCCATCCTGCTAAAAACACATGTCGTTCAGATCCATACCTACCAGTTGAGGCACAAAAACTCCGTTAGCATGTTCTGTAACGAACGCCACTCACAGTCACTGCATTTTTGTAATGGGTTTTCACAATGATAACGCGTTGATCAGTTGTGTAGCGCTCATTTTTTAATAATCGGAACAATCGTTGATGCCAGCTGTCGAATATCAGAGCAGCAACCTCCAATGAAAAAAATGGCGTTAATTTTAAAAAGTGCACTCTTACTGAGACACCCTTTATATATACATATATGTGTGTATGTGTTTTCACTTCTGATGTGCAGTCCTACGACCGACATTTTTTTTTTATTGCGTTGACTTAAAAGCTTGAAACATTTTTTGCAGCTTCAAGGAACCACAGAAATGAATATTTCATGTTAATTTCAACTTGACACCTTCACCCAATCCTGAGAAAAGGGGTTTTGACAGACAGACGACAGCAAAGTGATCTTATAAGGGTCCGTTTTTTCCTTTTGAGGAACGGAACCCAAAAAAGTGTATTTATGATTTCAGGTCAAAAATTTGCTATAATGGAAATGAAAACTGTGATGGCGGGCATTCTGCGAAAATATCGTTTGGAGCCGGTTACACGAATTGAAGATCTCCATTTTGTTGCTGATATAATTCTCAGAGTTTCCCATCCCTTGTATGTACATTTTTGTCGAAGAAAATCGTTGTTTTAGCATTATTTGTTAATGCTAAAACTGTATTCGAGTAAATTTATATTCGATTTGTAAGGATTGTGTGTTAGCATCGGCTTGTGGGTTTGTGTAATTTAGTTATTCTATTATTTTTTCTGAAACATATAAAAGTAATCAATAAAAGATTATTGAATCTCAAGTCAGTCAAAAGTCAAAATAACTCAAATGTCAGTATAGAACTACTGTCTTTTGTCTACAATAAGATTCCTAATGACATAAAATAATGTTGCAATACATTGTTTCTATTTCTTATAGAAAATTGTTATTACTCTGTTGCTGAATTTTTAACGACTAAATTTTTTTAAGTGTTTCATGTCCTCTTGATCATAATTTTATTGATTGTTGTTGATTGTCTTGTATTTGTCATACTCATGACTAATTATATTATTACTAATAGAATTTATTCTAATCTTCAATTGAATTTATATCTAATCATTAGAATTTTATAATCATATTTTCATTAAATTATTTAATCATTTGTATGCCGAAGTGGCTGATCATGGAATGAACATTATTAAGTATATAATTATGTAATAAACACCTGTATGTAACCCATGTACAAATAATAGATTTGATTTGATTTGAATTGTATATTATCAAGGAGATAAGTAAGAACACTAATAAATATGGTATGTCATTAAAAGTAAGCGTTAACATTGCCTTTAATTATATTATTAAGAACGATTAGTATTAGATCAATTTATTAAAGATACTTTTAACATGCATCTCTGGCGACATCCGCATAAAGCTTCAGTGCCATTCAGCAAAGGCAAACCACACTACTAAAAAACTACTGATCCTACGTAAATATTCGGCAATGATAGTTCTCGTCGCCAAGTGATTACACATTGCACTTATAGACCAGGGTCGATAATTTTTGAAACCAAAAAAAATAACAGTAGGATGAAACACATTGGAAAAGGAGGAGAATATTATAAAAATGAAAGGAAAAATAATTTACGGGCGATCTGAGGTCGGGAAGGGGAAGGGGGTGAGTTTTAAGGGTAAAAACGATTTATCTCGATTTCCGGCAAAACTACAAGTCCTATGGAAAAAAGATCTACAACTTTTGTATTAACACTTTTATTACATAACCTCAAAATTAATGTAAAAAATTTAAAAAACCTAGTTTTTGGTTTTTTATTTTTATCTTTAACAAAACATTTTTTTTTTTCACGAAATTTGGTGAAAACTTACCTTATTATATCCTAAATACACTGTAATTTGTTTGATTTGAAATATTTATTTTTTCACCTTATTTTGACTTAATATCGAAAAAGCAACCTAATTTTCAATCGAAAATTCACCCATCAAAACATCAGCTTTTTTAAAAAATTTGGTGTGCTTTCTGTTCGTTGAAATCTCTACTTTCCGATGGTGTAAAAACAAATATATATTACCATAGTAAGTCTTCTCATAAAATGCAAAAAATCGAAAAAAAGGGGGAAATGAAATAATTTACGGGGGATCTGAGGTCGGGAAGGGGACTACCTCAGATCGCCCCTAAATTATTTTTCCTTTCATTTTTATAATATTCTCCTCCTTTTCCAATGGGTTTCATCCTACTGTTATTTTTTTTTACTTTTTATTATTTTTAAAGGCTTCTACCCTGGTCTATTATTATAATGCCCGAACAATATAAGGAATGACAAGTAAAACCGGACTATGTAATTAATACTCATAATTTAAAAAAGACAACTCCCGCATTAGGAATATTCTTGTGTCGCGGGGGGCTTCGGACACAAAGAACACTCAGACTCCGGACAACTATTTGTGGATCACACAAACTTTTGTCCCGTGTGGGAATTGAACCTACAACACTCCACCTTTGCGCCATCCGTGTAGTCAATATTGCTACTTTAACTATTATATAATACTACTATTATAATAACTGTTGGGCAATCTGATAATTAAAGCTATACAAATGGAGGGACCATGATCATTTACAAACACGCGGTTACACGCGTTACTACCTAGAGAGTGCTATTCAATTTAGATTTTTTTTATTTTTTTTATTTAATTTCATTTATTTCTCTCATAAGGTAACTTATTATTTATTTTAATACATGCAATTCCATGCTCTGGAATTAGATGTATTAAAATAAATAATATAAGGTTCCTTAGTGAGAGTTGGAGTCTATACTAGGCTCGAAACCTGTATGACAGATCTCCAGGTCCACCCTACGGCCGAAAAATATCTAATTATGGTTAACTTAAAAACAGTGTTACTGCACCTTCAAAGAAAATATAACCAAGGTAATTCAATTAATCTTAATTGGTATCTAGATCTAAGGTTAGTATGTTTGTGTGTAGTGGGTGTGTGTCTGTTAGTTACTTTATAGTCCGGGTTGTAATGTGTTTGCGAATGAGTGGTTAAAATAAAAGTGCGAATGAACAAGGCTTATATAGGTCGGCAGTTGGAAACCGGAAGGGAAGTCTCCATCCCACCTTTAATAGTGCCCTTTGAGTACGCTCAAGTTTTAGAAGGTGCGTTTTGGTGGAACCTCTCCAAGTAACAATGCAATATTGTGTTGGGGATTCTCAAAGGGCACAATATTGCATTTTCTTAGCACTTTTTCATAGGCAAAGAACCGCAGATGAGAGAAAATATATATCTCATTTTTCTAAGTCTAGAAGTGAGTGTATTAATGTGGGTATGGTACTCTATTACTCAGTGTACTCTATTGTCGATTTCAACACCTAAATTTTGAACGTAATTTGTGCTTTGAAGATTAGGGCAGTTGCATGTTACCTCGGTGGTCAGATCGCATGAGTGAGCAGTTACGTTATATGGCGTGAAAGGACATTGACCTCTTGTCGTTAGGGAAAGAGTGATGTGATTCATTTTGTCAGTGTTCAGGGTTAAGTGATTTACGTCCAACCGTTTGGTAACGGTGTTGAAGCCTAGCTAAGCAGATGTGAAGACAGCTTCCCAAGTAGTGCCGTGAAATAGCCATTTAGAAGATTGAGACGGCAGATTTCATTGACATAGATAAATGTGTTCACTGGACAAGTAATGAACTACCTATAACCTACGGCATGCCACAAGGCATTATTCTTGGCCCCACATTACTTGTCCAGTCTCCTATTTTAAGACATTGCCGTCTACCACTAAGATAGCTTCAGAAAAAGGAGAGCTGTTCTCCTCTTATACCAATGCGCTCAAGTTTGTCAACAAGTACGGGAACAGCGACCGTGTCAAATGCTTTGGTTATGTCGAGAAAAATACCGATAACCTTTTGCTTTCGATCCAGCTGGGTAATAATTTCACCGGTTAGATCTAGTACAACATTACTGGTGGATATAACCGTACAAAACCCATATTGTGTTGAAGGGAGAATATTGTATTTCTCTAGGTACTTAGTAAGCCTGTTATTCCACAACCTTCCCAATATTTTCAAAAGTGTAGGTAAAATAGAGATGTCTCCGCTCTTGTGGATCGGGTGCACTATTGCTATTTTGAATGCATTTGCATAATTAGAAAAAGTATTATTCTTTACTCCATCTGTTTCGTGAAGAAATCGTGTCATTAGGTATCGGAAGTGCGCAAGCGAGTGTGGGATGTATTTTCACTAAGGAACGACCGATGTTGGTAAAATATGTTTTTGACTTCATTCACCGAGTGTTTGGGATCAGTGCGTGAGAGACGTTCAACTGCACTTGTCTTTTTAGTGGTCGTGTGAGTTATAGATCTTTATCTCGAATTAAAAACTTAAAGTTCAGTAGTGTGTTATAATTAGTAATTACTTTACTAACTTTTAAACTTTTGCATTCCATGATATATTTAATTATGCATTTATACGAGAATTAACGCGATCACGCATCATATATAATACATACCTCTGAATTGTCTGACGTTTCGACCAGGTTGCACGACCGTGGTCACAAGCTGACCTGTGACCACGGACAGTCCCGTATAAATGCATAATTAAGTAATAATTACTTTAAAAAAATATATATGTCTGAATTAAAATAATAAAAGTGTGTTAAAATGACGTCAGGCGAGAGAGGTCTAGAATATAATCGATGTGGTTGTAAAGGTGGTTTATGTCTTATTTAATAGTTATTGCAATAAAACTGTGCACCCCATATTGCCATCAAAGTGGTAACGACGTCCCATCATCTCTTAAGGGCGAACGGTAAAGTCATAAAAAGTAAAACCACGATGCAATGCTCCTTCATAACTGCTCAGGTTTTTCTTGTTAAACAAGTAGTCGTAGTGGTTGCAGCAGTGAAGTCTGGCTAAGCTTTAAAAACGAATATTGGTTTCTTCTAACACTTTTAATGTACTAATAACATTTAGATATATAGAACATGCTGATTGATCTCCTTGATTCCAACAGCCATCGTACCCGTAAACTGCTGAGCATTATTGAATATTCCAATCTCTATGTTTTACCTCTCCAAGCTACGCACCACAACATCAATGGACACGATACTTGGTTAGATTTAATCCTTACTTCATCTTCTTCCCTCGTCTCCTCTCATGGCCAACATCCTGCTCCGGGCTTCTCTCATCATGACTATATTTTCCTCTCCTATATCCTAAAAACCCCGAAACCTAAGCCAAAAGTCCTTTTCAGATGCTGTTTTGCTCGCATGGATATAGAAAACCTGCGCCGGGATGCTTCTGTCATTGATTGGAGGCCTCTGGCGATAGCAGATACAGTTGATTGCAAGGTCCAAGTCTTTAATGACATTGTTCGTAACTTGTATGACACTCATGCACCAGTCAGGAAAGTTAAAATAAGACACCCGCCAGCCTCTTGGCTAACAAAAGAGATACGGATAGCGATGCGCCGTAGGGACAAAACCTATCGTAAATTTAGAGGGGATCGCTGTGAAGAAAAATGAATCATCTACAAATCAGCAAGAAATAAATGCAACCAAATGATACGTAACGCTAAACGCCGCCACATTCTTACTAACATTTCTTCTTCTTCCCCCGCCGAAATTTGGAAATTTCTCAAAACTTTGCGTGTTGGTAGAGTTCAGAATACAGATACAACTTTGGCTATTAGTTTAGACGACATGAACCGTTATTTCATCACATCTCCATCATTGGCGTCGCGAAACAAAAGTCAAACACTCGATTTTTTAACTGGACTACCTCGGCGAACCGTCGATGCCTTTTTCTTTTCTCCAGTTGCCTCGGACGAGATCAAAAATATCATACTATCCATAAAATCAAAAGCTGTTGGTTGTGATGATATAAGTCGATATATGATAGTTACCATCCTAGACTACCTTCTGCCCGCAATCCTGCACATTGTTAATTTCTCCTTTGACTCCGGACATTTCCCAGCTGTATGGCAGAAGGCCTACGTTTGCCCTCTTCCAAAGATCCCAAATCCATCTCTCCCCAACCATTTCCGACCCATATCAATCCTCCCTTTCCTTTCACAAACAGCTCACCAAGGACATCTGTAAAAATAATATCCTCAGCCCATACCAATCGGGATTCAGGCCTGGACATAGCACAGTCACTGCTATGCTCAAAATAACTAATGATATCAGGAGTGGCATTGAGGGTGCAAAGTTGACTTTTTTAGTTTTAATCGATTTCTCAAACGCGTTTAACAACGTTGACCACGATATTCTACTTTCTATCCCCACTCATCACATGATCTCCTCCGAAGCTCTGGAATGGTTCTCATCTTATCTTCGGGGACGTCAGCAGTCGGTCCGTATCGAAGATTCATCATCAACTTGGTGTGATATTGATACAGGCGTTCCCCAAGGTGGCATTCTGTCTCCTCTATTATTTTCGATGTTCATCAATCTCATTACTCTTGATCTTCTATGTGAGTATCATTTGTATGCAGACGACCTTCAAATCTATTCACAGGCAACACTGGATAATTTGGCAGAAGCCATTCACAATGTTAACAGAGATTTAGAGGCCATTAAGAACTGGTCTGATCGTTTTGGTGTGTCTGTTAACCCCTCAAAATGCCAGGCCATAGTGATAGGGGGCAACCGCATGAGAAGTAGAATGGATGCCTCTGTACTGCCGGCTGTTATCTACAACGGATCTGTGCTACCAATAAATCTTTCGGTCAAAGACCTTGGTTTACAAACTGACGCTAGCCTCACCTGGCAACCACAAATTGCGTACGTCAGCCAGAAAGTTACTGGGACCTTGCGATCACTTTATCGACTCAAAAATTTTCTCCCAGCCAGCACAAAGTTAATGCTCGTTGCTCGCCCGATCATTGATTATGGTGATGTATGCTACCTCGACCTGAATGCAGATCTGCTCAACGAACTTGACTGACTTCTCAATAATTGCATTCGATTCGTTTTCAATCGTCGAAAGTACGACCACGTGTCTACATATCGATCACAACTGTCATGGCTACCCATACGTCAGCGACGTAGCCTACGTGCTTTAACTACTCTCTACACTCTTCTTAATAAACCTACTGCCCCCACTTATCTCACTTCACAGTTTCAGCTCTTATGTTCTAACCATAACAGATATCTTCGCTCTTCAAAGAATCTTTTACTCCTTTGCCCTACATACAGTTCTTCTCTTATTCACTCTTCATTTGCTGTCCAATCTATCTTGGTTTGGAATGCGCTTCCTCCTGAAATGTGAAATCCTGAAAGTTTTAAAACTAAAGTCCGCGAGTTTTATAGAAAACAAATTTCTTCATAATAACATGACAGGTATATTTTGGGTTATTTATTATATTATCGTTTTATTTATCTATATAGTAGTAATATAGTTACGTATTATAGCATTTGACATATATGTATTTGTGTGTGTATGTATGTATATACCACCTGCCACGTCCTTCTCTACACCACTCAAAGGTTGACTGGTAGATAATGCCACTAGGCATTAAGTCCGCCCCATGCAATTTAAAATGCAGGAAGTATTAAATAAATAAATAAATAAAACATTATTTATTGTTGGATAGAAATTTAACATAGTTAGTAACAGTTTATACTAAGCGGCAAGTACAATGGGCGGTCTTACCGCTAACAGCGATGTCTTCCAGACAACCGTTGTATGAAAACAACAGAGAAAAATAATCGGTAGCTAGTGGTGTAAGAAAAATATTTAAAACGGGAACAATGAAATAATAAATATAGTATCTAGGTAAAACAAATGATATTACGACTTATCTGAGAGTAAAAAAGGGGGTAAAAATACGTGAAGTATCTACATATATAATAAATTAGTAAGACAGTTTAGTGGAGTTAATTATTATGCAGTCTATTGCACAACGTGAGAGATTTATACACTACTTATAGTGTTAGACAGTGTTCTTTCACAAGTGCTTCAAAAGAGGTTAAGGTTTGAGTTCGTCTAACTATTACAGGTAATGCATTCCATAAACAGATTGCAGTTACTGTAAAGGATTTATCATAAAATGCCGTAGAGTGTGCAGTCATTTTTAGTTGCAAATTTGCTGATGACCTTAGAGATCGCGGATGTGTACAATGTAGGAACTCGAACCGTTCCTTGACATAGGAAGGTAGCGAACAGTATACTGTATAAAAGGGAAAGAATGTGAGTATTCCGGCAAAGGCGTATAGGTAACCACTTGAGTTGTTTCCGAAATTCAGAGATATACATTTGTACTCGCCTACCATATTTATTTTCTATGGTATTGTCATGTCAAACAATTGAATGAAACACATATTACTATTACTCTGCCTTAAAGATGGGGACGTTATTCATACAGCCCGGTCAATTTGTTTTTTCCAATCATTTTCATATTGTAGACTTGTATTGGACATTTTTATATTTGTCTAGACATTATGAATAATGCCCTATTGGTCCATACTTAACTTGTTTCATAACATATACGTATATATAACTTCCCAATATCAAAGGTAGGACCACGGTTACCTAGCCTGGTCGGAGTATCTTTCCGTGTCTTAGAGGGACATAACCAGTACAATAAGTTCTTTACAGGTACTTTGATCAACACCCTACGCAAAGGGCACGCATCGAATTAAATCATATGCCGGTTGTATAAGGTGGTAAATATTATCTGAAGTATGTTATTTACACGTAAATCGGATATCCTAAGTATCTAGTGTTAGATGCGTATACACTTGTGTTCAATCTATGGGCATAATAACCAGTACCTTTTATAAGAATGCAAATACATCAATGAATATATGAAAGCATTAAGGAAAATAAAAGTAGTGCGTGGAGTCCCTCCGCGCGGAAGAAGTGAAACTTCGTAATGTTTTTGAACCCCCTCCATGGTAGCGTTAAACGTTTAACGCAACCTTTTTGGAAGGCGCATTAGAAGTTTCACTTCAAAAAGCCTCTTCCACCCCGATGAAGAAACGAAGAAGCGATTAAGTCTGTCTCAAACTTGGTCCCCACCATAATTATTGTTTATTAAAAGTACCGCTAGATGGCGCCACCATTCATTATAAAAGTCGGTGTTAAGATTCACAATCCCATTCCAAACGTTAAACGTTTAACGCAACCTTTTTGGAAGTCGTATTAGAAGTTTCACTTCAAAAAAAAAAATGAAATCCTTTAGCTATGTTTGGTAGTAGTTTAATACATCAAATTTAAAATTATATTTCATTTATTTATGTAACATAACGTAATATAGAAGGTCTTCGTAGACCTCTCTCGTAGGTCTTCTCTTGAAACGAAAAAGTTTGCTGTTGAGTTCTTGTTACTTCTATAGATATAGCGTTAGAGGTTACACAAACATTTTAAGTGGTATTAAATGACTTTCGAATTTTAAATATTGCTCGTTGATATTCAACAAAATTACAATATTTGCTCGACCAGATAACACGATGTTGACTTTACTTGTTGCGTGTCAACAGTTACACTTTTCTTTGCTTGAAAATATCTTTTCTTGATTTTTATGTCCCATAGCATCTGTAAATAAAGATGTTTTTGAATAATTTTAACCAACTTCAAAAATGTAGGAGGTTCTATGTTCCACGGTATATATATTTTTTTTTTATGTATGTTTTACTTAGTATAGTGTCAGTTTAAAGGAAAGAACCGTATTTTATTGTATAGACATCAAACTATCCGTGGTAGTATCAGCTTGACATCCTTTAATTTGAAGTTGCTCTTCAGGTTATTCTATGACACAAAGTAACTATAATATTTACCATCGAGGAACCCAATAATATATGCGCAAATATAGTTTGTGGCCCGTAATAATACAAGCTATACTATTTGAAGAATTGCAAAAATGGATAACCTGGTTGGTTATAAGCAAAATTGAGACTCAACTACGTGAGTCGCCTATGATTAAACCTCGCAGTTTACATTTATGAATATTGATATAAAAATGTCATAATTACCTTGAGCGCTTTTCTGAATTTTATTGATATTAAACTAAAAAGCAAGGGGTTAAGCACCGTAGTAAACCAGCTATTAAATATTGCAATTTTGTGACCGGTTGTGAACCACTGCAAAATACACAAAACACGTCAGACTTGGTATTGTAATGAATTTAAAAAAAAAAAACAGTTTCATTCTTACCCCGTGAAAATGCACCACCTTCGATATATCGGTAAAGAACACGCACATCCTGAGTGTGAAAGTCGGCAGCCAGCAGACCACAAAGGACACCGTAAGAGCTGCTAAACACCAGAATTGAGTATAAGATGATAACACAAAATAACATGTTCATTACATAAAAACTCACTTACCAATCAACTTATTAACATTCTTCCTTTTGAAGGCATTATTATATACAAATATATCTTTCATATAGTATTTCTGATTATCATTAACTTTGAATGCTATCATGGTATATACAAAAATCATGATGCTTAGAGGTAAAATGAATGTAGCCACTGCCGAAGTTGCCGTTATAATCTTCGCTGTAGGAGTTGGAACTGAGAAGCATTTCAAGTTTTTGCCAGTATCTACAACGTCAAGTGTCCACAACAACGGCAGTGTCTCTGCAATAGCTATCAGCCAAATAGCCAAAATGATCTTTCCAATTCTTCTCCACACTGGTGTTCGTTGCAACATCATTGGGTAACATATCGCAATATATCTTTCAATGGATAACGCTGTCATTACCAGAATTCCATGGTTCCAAAGTAATGAGACAAATATAAATTGAATACAAAGAAAGAACTTACAAGTCATCACTCCAGTCTTATACTCGACTATAGGAATCTCTGGAATTAAAACTTGATAAACGATGATCAAAATTGGGAATGTTACGAGTAAATCTGAGACAGCTAAATCAAACAAGTAGTAGTTTGTAGCGGTGTGCATTGTTTTATCGTAGTAGATGACGATGCATGTTAACACATTTCCAACTAAACTGATAATGAACACGCCCAGTAATGATACTGAAAACATCACTTTAGATGAATACGGTTCTTCTCTGAAAGCAGTTCTGACGAACTCATTCCATCCTTCTATAAATTCTTCAGTTTCATTCCACATACTCTTATATTGTTTTGGGACTCAAAAACTTAATTCGTTACTTTGAATATTACAACTTTTTAACTAAATAAACCCTGGTGTATTGCTTTCCGTATAGTTTCCATTACACTACTCATTCTACCACAAATTTCATGTAATATGGTCAGTGTTTGTGTAGCGCCTGAGTAATATTAGTTATCATGTTTAATCTGTAGTGTACATAGGTGATTATTAGATTAATTTCTTAAGAAGTTGTTTTGGTTACTAAAACTTTAACTCTATTAGGAAAGGTATATTCCAAATGTTTTTTTTTCTGTAGCTATTTGGTTCCTGGTATGTTTTTTATAATTAAAGTTTGTGAGTGTTGTCTGGTCTCTTTCAGAGTTGGAATCGGCACCGTTTCCAACTCTGCAAGTGTATAAAGAAGTTAACGACTATCATAGTAGACATTAAATCATATTAAAATAATTTTTATGTGGGAGAGCCATGCTTCGGCACGCATGTGCCGGCTCGACCGGAGTGATACCATGGTCTCACAGAAAACCGGCAGTGAAGCAATGCTTGCATTGCTTTTCGCCGAGTGAGTGATGTTACCGGTGGCCCTAACTGGGGGAGAAGAGGGGAAGAGGGAAGGCCCTCTTCCCCTCTTCTCCCCCTGCCCGCACCCTCCCTCTTCCCCCCTTCCGCCTACTTCTCCTACTCCCTCCTTAAAAGTCGGCAACGCACTTGTGATTCTTGAGTTGCAGGTGCCCATGGGCGGCGGTAGTCGCTTACCATCAGGTGACCCGTCTGCTCGTTTGCCCCTAGTCTTCCATAAAAAAATTGATGTAAGTAAGATGAATTAAAATTATATTACAGTCACTTCGGCTAAGCATGCTGTGCAATTATTATTATTATTCTAAGCACTACCTCGAGCATTGCTGATCTTTTGTAGCGCACTCTTGATTTACAGTTCACTGCAAAGACAAGGCTTCGGGAAATCTCCAGATCTTATCAGCAGTGATTTTCTGCGGTTGCACGATGTAAACCCTAGGTTGATACTTCAGTACCGCATTAATGGGCCACAAGAGCATAGAATATGCATTGCAGTGTCTTCTGCCTCTGGACAGAATCTGTATGTTGCGTTTTCGCAACTTTAGGTTGAACATATATTTTTTCAGTTTGTAGTGCCTGGTAAGGATACATGTTACTGCACAGATTTTGTATCTTTTGAGTTCCAGAAGTTCTTTCAGAGATACTTTTTTATCAAAGTTTTCGAATGTCTAAGGCTATTCGTGGTATTCCATCTCTTAAATTGATGTGTATTGTGCGTTTATGATTGATGCTGTGCAATTACCACAACGGAAAATTATTTAATTATAAGAACAGTACGATAATATTTTCGTTTCTCTACCATTAAAAGAACACCCACTTTACGCGCGCTCTAAAAATCGACTTAACGCCTTATAGAGTTGGACTATTAAACATTTTACATTTTTACTCATAAACTTAGTAGGTATATTAAGTTATATATTTAAGTTAATGGTTTTACTTTGGAATATAACCTATTTGACCTATTCGAGACGAAAGATTAATTGAAATGATATAATATGAACAATGAAAAAGTTAAGATGCCTCGTAATAACATTCAAACAACGGCAGGATTGTACATCAACACCGTTAAGAATAATAATCTTACCGAAATTAAACGCAATGTATACAGATTATTTCTACTTAAATGAAGATAAGCACTTTAGCACTGTTAGCATAAAGTTTATAGAATTTGGGACTAAACAAGAGAAATCTGCATACGATAACATTTTGTAGCTAGAGCCTACTGATGGGAATTAAATTAATCTATATTTATATAAAAACCAGTGTATGTTTGTTTGTCCTCTATGCGTTCCGAAACCATTGATCAGATTGTAATGAAGCTTTAGTAGGGTGTTCTTGGGACGCCCGCGAAGGTTCTTGGCCCAAAAAATCTATATAAAAAAATGGCATTGCAACACATGCCGGGTGCAGCTAGTTACATAAAAGTAACAACCAACATTTTAATATTTTTTTAAATATTATTTATTATTACAACATATAAAACTTATAGAAATTTATATTCATTACATTACAGGTACTAAGATTGAATAACTAGACAATATACATAAACGGTTTAACTCACGTGTGTATTTCAGTCGCAGTAGGTCATTGCACTCCTTGACAGAGGGCCCGGCATCCCCGAAATACACACGTATATTTGATTAATGTAAATACCACTCTCGAAAGTTTTTATACTAACATTAATATCAAAACATATGTGTGTTTAACACAGAGTCACTTTTATAATCATTAAATATTAAGTACTTAACATTCAAATAGAGAATCTACACTTTAGTCTAGTTAGAATCTCGTATTCAAACACACATCACAATAATATTTTAATCACAACAATATATTAAAACAACATTTTAATTTATGTCATCTTTCGTTCTTTTCTTTAACAGTATATGTATTCTATACTTTCACTTCATTAAACTTGAACTAACTTGTCATGTTTTCAGTATTACTGCCCTAACTACCTCTATAGACTTGCGGACTAATAAATTATATGAGATACTTGATAAATCAAAACCTCCATGGCACATTTAAAAATAATTTGGAAGCCTGGGGAAAAAATCTTTTGCGCGATAAATTGATTCTTGTCTTGGTCTTTCAAGCTACACTCTTTAAGCGTTCCTCGGCAAGAACCAACCATGTAAACATTTAGGGGCTGGTGAAGGTGTATTGAACTTGACTCGAGCAAGTTCTTTCAGAGTTTTTGAATCTAGTACCAGAAGAGCCACTGCCTGGGTTTCTTCTCCACCCCATACCATTGCACTTATTAACACTCCTTCGTCCTCCTCCTGCAAACAATATTTAAATAATTATATTTATTTATTGAATAATCCTACTAATATTACAAACGTGAAAGTTTGTGAGGATGTATGGATGTTTGTTACTCTTTCACGCAATAACTACTGAATCGATTGCGATGAAACTTGGTATGTAGATAGCTGGAGACCTGGATTAACACATAGGCTACTTTTTATCCTGATATTTCCCACGGCCCCGGGAGTTACGCAGGTGAAAGCGCGGGGTGCAGCTAGTTACCCATAATTTTCACCAGTTATTCATAAGCAACCTTCTTACACTAATGAAATGAAAGTCAACCATTAACATACTTTAACATAAAATAAAAGCACAAACTAAAACATATTGTGGAAAGCTGGCAGGGTTCGAACTGCCCGGCAATAGCTAGTTGGAGTAACAGGTTTACTTTTAGCGACTCTAACCTACTCGAGCTATGCTTACACTCCTCAAATCAATATATCCGTATGAGCAATGTCACTCCTCTTTTATTCCCTTCCCTTCTTACCTGCTTTTTTTTCTTTCACTACACTCGCAATCTTCCCATTTTTACTTCCCCATGTGCCCGGATGACGGCAATAGGCTTGCCTGATATAACGTGAGTGATGCCAAATTATCGTTGGCAAAAACGCTCTCGAGGATACAGGGATACAGGTGTGACTGCATGTAAGTATGAAAAGTAATAGAAAGAGACAGAGAAACTCCCTGTCTAATAGATCATGTTAGACAGGGCCGATGGGCAGATGCCATTAAAACAAAATTTTACCTTAGCATTCGGTGCTGGGACAAATATTGGTTCGCTAGGATAACAGTTCGCATCACACCACATTTTTGTCTCACCAGTCTTCGTATCCACCTTTATCAGCTGGAATATTTATTAACGCATTTGTTTATTTCACGAATGTTGCAGTTTCAATGTTTCTAAATATTAATATTATATTATATTTTTTACTAGATTTCGGTTCCAACTATCAGTAAAGGTCTTCTTGCAAATGAATACCACTTTTCATTTCTCTGCCCATCCTAAGCAAAGTAAGCGTGTTGGAGGAAATAGAGCAATGCATCTGCATTGCTGCAGGTGTCCATAACACTAACAGAAATCTTTCTCTAATTTTTATGGACACCTGACTGGGGAATCAAGTGCATCCTACGAACGACTTTCGTTAAACATCAATATCAGAATGAGCTATTTCTGCTTGTCCGATTTCTTACCAATGCTCCTCTATAGCGTGGGATTGAATTATAGTTTAGATTCGAACCTCACACTATAGTGAAAGCTCACTCACTGAAGACACTTAAATAAAGAGCAACTCTAGGAGCTACACAATCGAGTAAAAATTGCCTTGAAAATAATAAAATCAATACCTAATTTAAGATTGTTCGATAACGTAGGATACAAATGAAAAAGAAGGTTTTTAATCTAAAGATATTGGATTTAAATATTTATCTATATATATATATATATATTATATTTATCTATAATACTATTTATCTTCCATTAATAATGTATAAAAATAATAATGTGTGCAACTTCTTACCAAAATCTAATCACTCAAGTCTTAACATATTATCATCGATCGAAGGCAAATTTATTATAGTCTACAAGTTACTTTATATTTGCATTATAGTTACGTTACTTCTTCATTAATAACTTACGCATGATAAGTTCGATAAGCAACTAAAGTAATGTTATCTCACCGCTCCCGGGTTTTCAGCATCCACATCTGAGCTGATTGCGTAGAAATACCTGTAATAGCGACCTGCAACAAAACAACAGGATAAAGTGTAGTTTTAATGCAATAATTTTTGTGATCCTTTATTTGGCTTGACTTACTTTTTATATACTTTTTCAGCTACTAGGTTGTTTGTTTTATCTGATTGCAGTAAAAAAAATAAAATGTTTTCGTAATGATACTTCACACTCGTTATTATACTCATAATAGTTTTATCATCTTACAGTATTTTCTCTGAATGATACAGTATAAAGTTCGATCGTATAATAATCTACATAAATCTTGACCTCTACATAAATAAATAAAATTGGAATATCTGCTTTAGCCTCGTAATACGCAGGTGCAAAGACAAAGATTATAGGAAACACTGTATACTTGTATTCTATCTCATTCTCTCGCATACTGAATCCTATTTATGGATATGTTGGTCTCTTTTTAGGGTCGCTTTTTCAAATGAATTTTCAAAATCACAATGATTCTAAAGAAGTTTCACTTCAAAAAGTGGATTAACTCTAAAATATCTGTACAACAAATATGATATGCATGTATAAACTCGGAATACATGCACATATAGAAAAAAATATAATAAAAAAAATCTCGTTCTGGGGCAGATTCGGCACGATCCTTTGATAAAAAATTACTCACCGTTATGCAGATCATAGTGTATCCTGGGTGTTTCACATCCTATTTCAGCGAGTGTTGTCTGATCCATCTTCGACATATTCTTTGCGTCGAGAGACACCTCCAGTCGTTTTGGTCTAGCGCGGAACCAGTTGGCGTAATCGGCATTACTTTGCATCGTCTAGAAGTTATAGATAATATAAGCGGCGGATGACTTAACCACGAGAAACCAAAATATACACATGAACCAGAAAAGTATGCTTCAAACAAAACTGAAAATATTTCTAGTACTGAATCACATATTTTGGCAATAAATACAATATACCGACATTAGTCCATAAGTAATTGAACAATCACGAATACTTTATAGAAAAGACGTCTAAGACCCAACTGAGCTTCATACAAAATACGTCTAGACCATTCTTCATCTTCTGCCTTGTTGGCAATACCTAATGCTTTATTTTCGATGTCGATAACAATATCTTACTAACCAAAGGGTCCATTACAAAATTAGCAAAGGCCATTATGTACTTAAATATCGTGCTTAGTTCAAAATTGCAAACTGACTCGTAGCGCAAAAAATACATTTTATGCATGGAGCATTTATAGTTGCAAGAAAGCAGCAATCACAAACTAATAGATATTCGTGAGGAGTAGCTTAGTTACGAATGTTTAAATTATATGCTTCCATATGACTCTTATAAATAATGAAATGACTATTTGCAAGTAAGATAAATTTAAAATCTAATGAATTTTCAAAGTATTTTAGAAAATACTTAAAAACATATTTCATATTCACTTAAAAAATAATTTTTAAATCAGTTTTTCGATTGAGCAACACCAAAGGACTTCTAGTTCCAATTAAAGTTCAAAAAGTGTAACTCACCTCAATAGCGTGTACGTACATGCCGTCAATGATTTTAGAATCCTTGTAAGCACACAAGTCTACCACCAACTTCCCATTATGTTCATAACAGTTGATGATGTGCAGATAGAACAGGGTTTCTGTTCGGAAGCGCTTCACTTCTTTGCCGGTTTCACGGCTTAGAAGTACTACGTGTGTCTATAATAAGCAAAATTACTTGTTAGTCACTATTAGTTGAGAATCTAAAGACAGAGAAGTAGGTAGTTGAAACTCGCTAATGAGTTACCCGAATTTGAGTTGGCTTATAAATATACGTCTCTAGTTGCAAGTTCAAATAGTTTTGAATACTTAGAACAATTTCCTGCTTCACCAGTATACAGGTGTATAGAGGTGAAGCAGGAAATTGTTCCAAGTCTTAGATATCAATATGAAAAAAAAAATCTAAAAGAAGATGAAATTAAAACAACAGCAGGCCTCTTTCCTTTTTAAATACTGGGTAATATTTTATACATGGCCGCACAGATATAGACACGGATGCACCAACTTTTTCACTTCAAGAACCTATTTACTTTTTGCCTAGTATTTTGATATGATTTGGCTTAGTATATGATATTCTGAGATTTTAAGTATATTCTGTACCTGCAGGATAGGATCGGTTATCTGTTACCTTCATTATTTAAAAATGAGATTATAGATATTTAAGAAAATCAACATTTTGGACTGGTGACTTATTTTTATTTTAAGTTTCTTCCAAAAACTTTCCCAAATTCCTGTATTGATGTAACTCTGGCTTGGACTATCGGAACGGCGATAGCCCAAGGGTGATATTATCTATTATAATCAGCTTCATTGTTGTTATAAATACCTCGTAGTTAGGGAACCAATGCAGACTTTTGACGAGCGGTTCATTGGACACGACTACCCGCATCAGGCCGCACAGAGACACTGATAGAGGCTGCTCCACTATCACGAAGTAGTTTTCTGTAATACCTATACAATAGAACACCAATGAAAGCAATTTATTTAAAGACAATAAGTATAATTGCAGATTTATATTCATCTTAAGCAGTGTTTCTTAGCGCCACCTACTGATATATTACAGTAACTAGTGAAAAACTTCGACATTCTCGTGTTTCTCAACTTGACGGGAAATAACGAACTTACAATTGTCGCAAGATGGCACTGGTAAATTAAAGTAACATTCAGTAAAACGCCCTGTAAACGATCAAATTTGTTTGATAAATTTGTTAGTCAAACTTCACGTTTTCATGAAACAATAGCTTAAACGATCAAACCAAATAGGATAAACAAATTTGTTAAGTTGCCCGTAGATTCAATGTTTCGAATTTTTTCAGAATCTTTCAATTTTATTTTCCATAACATATGCATGTAATGATAAATAGATATGAATTGCAACGTAAATTATTTATCCGTAATGCCACTCAACGTATTTTTCTCCACGCTGTTTTTTTTTATGGTATAGGTGGCAAACGAGCAGACGGGTCCGCTGATGGTAAATGACAACCGCCGCCCATGGGCATCTGTAACTCAAGAGTCACAAGTGCGTTGCCGCCCTTTAAGGTGGGAATAGGGGAACAGGGGGAGAGGGGGGAAGAGCGGGAAGACGGGAGAGGGAGATTAGAGGGGATCAAAGGGGAGAGGGGAAGGACGGGAATAGGGGAGAGGGAAGGGTTAGGGCCTCCGGTAACCTCACTCACGCGGCGAAAAGCAATGCAAGCATTGTTTCACTGCCGGTTTTCTGTGAGGCCGTGGTATCGAGCGGAGTCGAGCCGGCTCATACGTGCCGAAGCATGGCTCTCCCACGAAAAAAACGTAACTGGGCGTAGCATCATTCATGATATCAAGACAACGACTGAGATTTTGTTTGACAAACCCCGCGGTTCGCGTTTAAACTTGTTCGTCAAACACGACGTCAATCAAGATTTTCATTAAACGGAACAAACACGTAGATTGATTAACAAATACGTCAAACAAAGCTGCACACTATCAAACAATTTGACAAACACGTAAAATTTGACAAACAATTTAGTCGTTTACAGGGCGCTTAACTCTTATGCAAGTAATACCACAATAGGTGATTTTTTCGAAAGTTGGTCCTGCTTAATACTCACATTATTACATATTACACTCATAATACCAAGGGTACGATGTTACTATATGTGTTGCCAACTCTTGAACTCGTTATCCCAATTACACTAATACTTATAGGAATACTTTTAAAAAAACAAAAAATGAATTTTTATACCTTCAGTTATGCATAAGAAACACTTATTATCGTATTCATAAAGTCATAAATCAACGTTCATTATTTCAGGAAATAATTACCAAAGGTGTGCATGTATGAGGGGTTCATTTGCCAACGTGGCTTCATTGTGGCAACAATACGCGCACTTTTAAACATATCCCCTGGAATAGAAAAATCAAACTGTATAATCATCAAACTAATTCTCGCGTAATAAAAAAAACTACAGTATTTAACATAATTTAAATTTTTATACATATTCAGACAAAAGTGCTTACCTTTTTCAGTGTAGGGGAATTTGGCAACCACATGCTTTATTCTGCCTCTAACTACTGACATCCCGACGTTATATACGTCACCTAAATGAGAACAAAATCAGATAAATATATCACCTTTCCAAAGGAATGCATAATCTAACTCTAGATCGGTAATTAACTCAGTCGAGACGCTGTGGACGTCATTTAACTGCTCATAGCGTGCAAGCAGCTCAAGCTCACAAGGAAATCGCTCATATTCCCTATTTAGTGAGCCTCTCACTGGCGGACTTTGGACTTGGCAGTGGTATTTTCTTACTACACCACTACGTGAGTCTTCATCGATAAAGCAAATTAGGCGCTATAGACACTATCAATTATTGTATCGATAAACCGTTATTGTGGACTCATCGATGTTCTATCGAGGGACATCATTATTTAAAAGTTTCTGCTCTTTCTTACCATTAGGCATGACATGAGGATGTGAGGTATGATTTACAAGCGCAACGCAGTCTGTCATATTCTTCTGCTCCATCGTGTCCAGTGTTATTGGATCCACTCTGATTAAAAGAAACCAATTTGAATAAAATTTGTAAAAAAACTTTCAAAAGCTAATTTTTAATTATTTAAACCATGTAGGTACTAAAACAACTGAAATAGGGTTTTTGTTGTAAAGTTCAAGTGGACAACCTACACCTTCCTACAGCCCCGCAATGTCACTCTAATAGATTATAATAAAACTAGCGGCCCGCTCCGGCATCGCACGGGTATAAAATATACAGATTATGTCATTCACTGAAAAAATGATTAAAATCGATCCAGTAGTTATGTAATTATTTACGACATCACATTAGAAACCTCAAAAATAACAGTATTTCTCCACTATTTAATGGATGTTATTATACATATAAACCTTCCTCTTCAATCACTCTATCTATTAAAAAAAACCGCATCAAAATCCGTCGCGTAGTTTTAAAGATTTAAGCATACATAGGGATATAGGGACAGAGAAAGCGACTTTGTTTTATACTATGTAGTGATGATGATGCTTGGGGTTTGCGTTTGCCAAAGTTTCCATTTCATTTCCGTGCAGGGTATCTTTGCCGTTCAAACTGTCAGTAAAGTAGTGATAATAATTTGACATGTAGTGAAGCGTTAAGCTTAATTAAATTCGCGACAATTTATACGCTTGTCAGGTATTAGTCAATGTGGATTTTCTGCCTTAGATATCTCCTCATAGTACCCTATGAGGAGATATCTAAGGCAGAAAATCCATACAAGTTTTTACAAAATTACCATGCACAGGTTACCACCTGCATGCTAATTTTCTTTCGAATGTGGCGATGTTGCTTCTGACAATTTTTTTTCTATTTATTAGAAGTTTTAATTTAACTTGCAATGTTTGTATGTATGTGTGCGTGTTCGGCACAAATCTTGGAAACTAAGTTAGAACCACTTCCCGATATCCCATTGAGCTCAAATTTGGTGTACATGTGTGTCTTTGGTGACAATACAATAATATGGCACCTTGGAGATGTTCTGATGATGGAGCCGGAAGACCGCCATAGCAACTTCTGAACTCATCATCCTCCGCGCCTTTTCCCAACTAAGTTGGGGTCGGCTTTCAGTCTAACTACGATACGGCCGAACTTTGATATTTTACGTGAAGCGACTGCCATCAGACCTCCACAACCCGAGTACTAGGCGATATCGAAGTTCTGTAGTTAGACCAGGTTGTCGGAATTTTTAGGGCTCCAACTACCCGTAACGAATGCCACAGATGTTTGTATGGCACCCGAGCCCGACGGTTTAACGTGCTCTCCGAGGCACGGAGGGGTCTCAATGTGTTAAGAATGGTTACCCATCCTAGACTGACCTGGCTAGTATTACTTAACTTGGTAATATGCTAACCTACTCGGTTACCACTTCGCCACGAGCAACTTCTAAACTAAACAAGATAAACCCATTGACTTTGAGCTCTTTTGTTTTGTATTGGTGAGTACTTTGGTGCTATGTATGCTATGTAAATCCAGGGTATAACGGTGGAGTTGGAAGGTGGCCAAAGAAACTCTGGACTAAAGAAGATAAACCAATTGAGTTTGGGCTAGATTGATACGTCTTGAGGAGTACTTTTTTAAACATCAAATCTACACTAAAATGAAACTTAGTTTGTATAAAAGCTTCTTTAAAAAAACAGTCAGTCGTAGGACTGCACGTCAGAAGTGAAAACATAACTTCACAATGTATTTGCATATACATACACACACATCTGTATATATATAATTAGGTTAAAAATAAAAAGTAGGTAATAACATATCTAACTGTATACATAGGGTACACTGGAAGTTCTGCGCTCCTGGCCGCTCATAAATGTTTGAATTTCGAATGTTATATTTTAAATACAAGAAACTCGGCTCCGTCTTACGAGTTTTCGATCAGGGTCACGTTTCATGGAGCGAGTTTAACATTTTTTACCCATCCCAAAAAAGTGTACAACGCCGCTAAAGAAGTTTTTACTTCAAAAAAATTACATTATGTTGGGCGTTTCTTGGTTATTTCTGCAATGTGGCCAGTATTCACAAACAACCACATTTACTGATATTACAACAAGACAAACTGTATACCTATAGATTAGCAATTGGATGAGTACTGCATAAAGCCAAAAGTTTTTTCGTTAGTTTTTATTACCTGTGTATGATAGGACCTTCTGTGAAGGCGTATATTTCATCACCGAAAGGATACAAGGAGATCATCGCGTTATCGGAGACCATTTCCCCTGGATTGAAGACCGCTGCCATTCTGAAAATATCAACGCGAAAACTCTTTACTCATAGTCATTAAATTTAAAACATTTGCTTGTTAATTAATCATTCCAATTTCATTTCACATTTTAGGTCCATTAATATGAAGATAAAGACTCAGACGCAAGAATTGAATATTTGGTGATGATAAAAGCAATACTAGTTTGATCAGCAAACTATACAATATAATAACATTGAAGGTACCTGTCGAAAATTGTATGACACGGATCTGGGACAGCCTTAGTGCCAAACTCGGTGACCACGATGCGATTAGCGGCGCGGTTCTTCTTCAACGTATTGGTGCATAGAAACCGGCACTGATACGTCACGGTGCCATCATCGATCGCAAACCTGGGGAGAAGAGTAAATCTATTGTAATCGTCGTAGTGAAATTATCATCGTTTTTAGGTGATAATTTCACTTTTTCGTCATGAAAACGAATATCTTTGAGAACAGTTATTTCCTCGGACTGAATATCCACCTGATCCTCAAAAAATCTCCGCATTGTGTGGCTTTATCGGGTGGGTTAGAGCGGTGCTCAAGGAACAAGTCACGACGCTTTTTCCATGGTGATATGCTTCCGTAGTTAATTCCCATAAAATTAAGACGTCTTGTTGAGTGCTCCGTAATTCCATGTGCCACGTCTATGGGCCGGGAAATTGGTGAAAAATTTTAACCGACTTCAAAAAGGAAAAGATTCTCCTTTCGACTGTTTTTTAGTGTATATGTTACGCGATATCTTCGTCATTTGTGAACCGAGTGATGAGTCAGTGATGCTTTTTTTTCAAAGTTAATTATTGACAATTTACAGCTCCATTGGTATTCAATATTGTACGTTTGACGAGTATCCTGAAATGTTTGAACTAGCGCAAAATATTTATTTTAAATCCTTACCTATGCAGTAAAGCTGAGCTGTCGAATAAATGCTCAAACCGCATTGAGCCAACATTGAGCGAACCTGGACCATTACGCAGCAATGTACCTCGAAGCCACGAGGGTACCTCGCCTACAAAGTAAATTGTTACGCTGTTGTATATATAATTTAAAACACCTTTTAAATATAAATTCACCTAGGATACGCTTGAAGTGAATTAAACTGTATTATAGATAAAAAAATCGTAAAAGAACCAATAGTTTATAAAATAGATTTTGAGTTCCAACACCAACCATTACACCCAGTGACATGAACCCACTTGTAACACAAGCATTAATAATAAAATAACACACAAGCACTTGTAACAAACACAACCTAAATCAATATAGGCCAGTTATCATTAAAAGGGTATACATGTACGCTGGGAATATCCAGGTTTAGTGGTTACAGAACAGATAGTGCTAGACCAGGAATACGCTCATAGAGTGGAGGAGCGTTTTGATACTTGTTCTATCAACAGACTGATAGAACGTCGATTCAAGTTCTGTACCAACATATTTCTACCTTTTTTGTTCTCCAGATAATACAAAATTTACCACCAATAATGAAATTTTAGAGCAACATTTCTTTCCTATACCGACTTTATTAATCGTGAGGAAGTAGAAAACACCTAACGATTTGAACACACGGAAAGGTTTTAAATGTCGTAAATCTACTATAAATTTCATATGATATTCGATCAAAATTGGTTGATCTGATTGGTTAAAACTAGTTGATTTAATCAAAAAATAATTTTGTCACGATCACGATTAATAATTGCATGCGTGTCAGCAGCTTTTTAACTTTTCTCCAGAAACTAGGTTTAGGTTAAATATAATGAAAGTTTGTTTTTTACGTGAAGTTACACTGTAACATACGCCCATTACTATTACTAGTTCTGAAAACTGTAACTTAGATATGTAATTTCAGACTTAATTCTATCTAATCTAGGTTTAAAATATCAAATCTTAATAAAAAAGTTGTGTTAAAGTTAAATATATTTATTTTTAATTGGTTATAAAAGAGGCACGTAGTAAGTCTTTAGTGAATTTGTTGAAACCACTGGGGTCATATTGTGTATCAAATGAAATAATTTAAGTATGCATACAAGGGGCTTCAACGCAGTACCTGACTGACATTTAATTGGCTATACCAACAACGTAACTTACGCTAAGACGATTTCAGAATCGTGTTATGGCGATTGATCGCAAAAGGATGACACCCACTGTCGCATCGCTTTTGAATCGAGTTTTATGTATTTGGGACACAAAACAGTTACGTGATATATGTCAAACAAAAATAAATACAAATGTTTGGTTCGTTTAACATATAACCCACGTCATAGGGAACGAGTTGTGGACGGACGGGTGTCATGTCCCTCCAACACAAAGGGAGGATCCTTCGACCATGGCGGGCCGCGGCCCAACGGTTGATGTTGGGAAGTTGTATATATACTAATTGGCTCGAGAACTCTCATAGCGCGATACAGGATTAGTAGGTTGTAGATGATGTTGGAATATGTTTCTTTTTGCTGTATGTGGAAGTCACCACAGAGTTAACATTGGAATAAATTAAATAAGCGAGATACGGACGTTGTCACTTCGTTTATATAATTAAAGAAGAAGAAACCATTTAGTACCTTTATACGTAAGCTTTAAAATTTAATTTTGAAGACAATGGTTGTAAAGCAATTTATTTTGAATGTTCAGAGAGAATCAGCAAAATACCAATTACGGCAAAATGTGCGTCATAGTTATTCAGAAGGCGACAGAGTGGTGCTCACTCTCCAGCGTTCAATCTACATTTTGTAGCACGTAGTGTCCGACCGAAGGTAAATTTTTGGCCGAAGCCGAAGCCGATTAATAAACCATCGCCAAAACCTTCGGCCGAAGTCGAAGCCGAAGGTTTCACAACCCTAAAAATGTGATTAATTATTGGCTAAATATAAAAAAAGTTATGTTGTCTAACGAGGGGATTAAAATTTTCCCGCAACTGGGTAAATATAATAACTAAAAAAAATAATCTTTTAACAATCACAGAAGTTACAGGCTGGAAATTAGTTCTTCATTTGCAGGCTGGTTTCGAGCCTGCAACTCCTTGGCATTGTGTTTGAGCCTGAGTGCGAACCAGATAGGTGAAGGTGGACATTAGACTATTCAAAAATATAATCCATGCACCTATGTGGTACATGTTTATTATATTATTTATATGCAGGCCAACATCAGTCAGACAATCAGCCAATCATTTCTTTAACTTTAAATTAAAGACAACTAACTAAGAGAATATAAATAAAAATGTTACGGAACAAGTAGGGTATCTAAATTCCAAAATAAATAGTTAACACCTGGCTTAAAAATTATGCCATTAGCCACAGCGGCCGGCCGGCGCAACGCAATTTGACTCCTGCCTCCTACGCGTCGCCTCTTGCGGCGCTCTCGCGCATTTGTCATTGTCAGCCTCAGCTCATTTTGGCTGAAGCCTAAGTTTTGACCGTAGGTGGCATTTTTGGCCGAAGGTGGCCGAAGCCGAAGGTTCAGTCGGACACAAGTATTTTGGAACAAACGAGGCGCATGCACTTCCCGCATGACCACCGTTCTATATAATACTATTACTTAACGATATCTATTCGTAAGATTAGTACAGTCATATCTATTGTTCCATCCAACATCATTATCTTGAGTAATTTACTCGTGGATGCATGTTCCAATAGCTTATATTTTTGTAACAATCCCACATTATAGCATTCTTGAGTTATGGCAAGGCATTCGAACTTTGACTTGAACTTGTAACTGTTCACAATCAGGTTAGTCGTGATCTCGTTTGTCAACTTAGACATATAAAAAGTTATGAGTTTGGAAAGTTTACAACCGTGATTGTTGTCACATTCTCATTGCATTTCCTGACAGGGCCATGGTGAATAAGTGAGAATAGGATTACTAATACGCAAGAGGCGTTTGTGGTGTTGCGAACATTTAAAGGTGTGTACCGAGAACCACTTACGATGGTTAGTGGTTCTTGGTACACACCCGTGGTCTGTGTACATAATTGAAATAATTTTAGGTAGGTACTATAAGCAGTCTAAAAACAATGAATAAGGGGGTATTATCTATTATTTTCTGTTTATAATTAACTTACAATAAGGGCTATATCCGGATATCCGAATTATACGAATAGATCGAATAATATGAATAATTACTAGTTTTATTATTGAATACCTTTTTTGTTTTAATGTTCAAGTTAGTAAAATATAAAGTTTTACATAGTATTTAATATTAATATAAATATTAAAATTTTATTATATTATAAACATTCATTGAACCAATAAACAACTACATATACCTATAAAATACCTTGACTAAGACACCATCTACTTTTGCTGTAGTGTAATACTAAAAGCGTACAATGAAGATTTAGAAAAACTTTGCCTTTGAGAACTTATTTAGAAACAATTTTCTGATTGTAAATTCACTAGCAGTTTGACCCGCATGGTCACTGCTCCACTCGTAGGGGCCATAGCGTGATGTTACATAGACTATTCTATTCCTCATAAATCGAAAAGATTTTTTGAATCAGAGATTAGCGCGTTTAAACAAACAATGAACCAAAAAAACTCATATATATATATAGATCATTAAATACTTTTCTAAGAGTTTTTGGTGCTAATAAAAGTGTTGATAACTATATAATACATGTACTAGTTAGGTTAAGCGTTTTGATAGTGGTGTCCAAAATATCCATATTATCAGGATAGTGTTGCAGAATTATCCGAAATATCCGAATAGTAAATCAGCATGCCCTATTTACGACACAAAATATTTCTACTTCATACAGAGTTCATTGACCAAGTTGCTAATTTGAGAGAATTCTGGATATTTTTTTGGGTGATAATTCTATCTTTTTTAAACATTCGTCATATTTTTAGTAGTCAATTCACACCAATCATGCTATCATGACTATAGTAATTCGAAGTGAAAATTGAAGCTTTTTCCGGACAAGTACGAGTCTGACTCGAGCACCGAGGGTTCCGTACAAACTTGTATGTGGACAGTTTGTTCATCTCGGGAATCAATTCTCAAAGGTTTTATTTGCCTGTGTTTATTGTAAAACAATCTTAACTTTGCCGTTCTAAAAATACTCGCACATACATGGATACAACATACATGGATACATCATACATGGATACAACATACATGGATACATCATACATCGATATACGACACAGTAAATTTTCTCAGCGCAAAATATAAGTTTGTAATCGCTAAAAAAAAATTTTTTTGAACAAGAAATTAAATTTGTTTTTTTTTTTCTTTATTTGTGCTGGAGACCTTGTTCCTCACCAAATTTCATGGTTCTTAGTCAATGGGAAGAACCGTACAGGTTTCAATTTAGCTGCGAAGTGTTAAAATTAGTTGAAGTTTAAGGCTTAAATGGCCATATATGTATTTTAATTGCGTTGACTTAGAAGCTTGAGCTGTACAGCTTCAAGGGACCACAGATAATACTATTTGATATTAACACGAAAATGATATCTATAGATAGTATTACCGTGATATTCATCAACTTGATACCTCGCGTTCTAGAGAAATAGAGTCTTGACAGACAGACAAACAGACCGGCAGAAAGGCGGAAAACAAAGGGATCCTCTAAGGGTTCCTTTTTTCCTTTTGAGGAACGGAACCCTAAAAGTACCTACTACCTACCTACCTACTTACCTCCTTACTCTAAAATAACGTAACTTATAGAATATAATCTAATACAATTAAAAAAAACATACCTGTCAGTTCCCCTTCTAGAGGCTCGGAAACCTCCTCTTCGCAAGAACGCAGCCAAACCGACGAATCGCAGTTGGGATATAACTTCTCTTCTACTTGCGCCATTGCTATAACTATACACTATCATCAAATATCCGCGTTATTGACATGTTTTGAATCTGATTGCAATGAATTTAATGAAAGTCACAGAATTAGCTGCCCACAGCTAGTGTTTACATACTCTTTGCCCACGTCTTAATTTGTGTATTAAAAAAATATATAATATGATGGTTGTCTATGGCAGTCACTTTAAATTTAGAATACTTGTACTAGCTTAATACGTTATAAAGGATGAAAAGATGATGCTTGGAACTTACAACCCAAAAGGGGTAAAAACAAGATAACTCAGTAAAGTTGTCGAGCACTGCAGCGCAACCGGTCGACAATTCTATTCCCGGTCAATGTACATATTTGTGTACTTGAACATGCCTATTTGCATTGGTGTTTCTATGTTTGTATTTTTACAAAAATAAATTTATAACACATTGAACAGTTATGTTTAGTTAAAGTTTAAAAATCTCTTTTTTGTTGTATGTTATAGAAGAATATTATTAAAACTATAGATACGTAAATTAGACTGTTTGTACATAGAAAACATAAGAGGCGCAAGCGGCGGCAGTTTCGCGTCGAGTGTGAAATCCGACTGGTCCGCGCATGTCGTTCGAATGAATGCACTGAGCCACCGCCGAACCGGTCGCTGTGACGTCACACTAGATTGAACGCTGCATCGGCCGTTGCTATTAACTACATACAATAAAATATCTTTGTCCGTTGTTTTGAATATAAAATAAGATAATTAGCAACAGTGACAGATTTACAAATACAAATGCATATATACATATATATAAATTATTACACATAGTTTATAAGACATGTACAACAATGTAGTTAATATATAATAACTACGCCACAATCTTAGTCACGACTGATATAATTTGGTTGAAATAATAAGAAGTAATAAGTAGATAACAAACTATAAACATTAAACAACAAAATAATCATTAAATATTTAGATAGTATGTAGGGACCCAAAGAGAAGGGAAATATAAAAACAACATTTTATCACATTAAAACAAAACGTACTCTATGAACAAGAACTATTTGACTGGCCTGTTGGTCTAGTGGTTAGTGACCCTAACTGCTGAGCCAGAGGTCGTGGGTTCGATTCCCACCTGAGTCTGGGTGTTCTTTGTGTCCGTGATTATCTTGTTGAGTTAGTGATTATCTTAAAAAAGCTTAAAAATTACATATTAGGGGGATTTATTCAGAATATTTACCTAATAAAAAAAGTTAATAAATACATTATTAAATAACATTTATTTTATTATTATTATTACTTTGGGCCACGGGCCAAAGTCACCCGAAAACGCAGTTAAAGTTTACTGTTTGTACGCTCATTTTAAGAGGATTACATAAAACTATGTAAATGCATCTATATCTAATATAATAAATCTAGATAGACTGAAATAGCTTACCAAAAAAAAGAGTTCTAGTTGAAAGTTTACAGGAGAAAAAAAACACTAATTTGGACAATCCGACTTCAACAGGACCAAATGGGAATGGTGACAACACTCACTTGAATAGTTTACACCATCTATGCGTTTTCATTTAAAGAAGATTGACAGATTAAGCGGTTGCGACATAGCGAGCAGTTTAATCTTTTTTTCAGTTTAGGCAGTTCAAAGTCAAATATCTTAAATACCGTATTGGAAACAGTGTCAATCTATAACCACCGGTTTCCAAATAGTTGAGCCTTGTTGGAAGAAATCGGGCACACAAACTCGGCCGTGAGCCTCTTTTAAATCACCAGGTAGTTTAAAATATTTAGTGAAATAATGTAATACAGCACTATTTTATCGTGCGCAACAATTTTATTAAAATTCAAAGTTTATTAGTTTATTTCTTAAAATTTCTGCTTCAGTAAATCATGATCATGATAGCCTTAGACATAAATTGCTCAGATAGTTTTCTTCTGCTCACTCCTGCTCCACATTATATGATATTGAAAAATGAAAATATCTAAAATAGACTAATCTGGCTGTCTCAATATCAGTCAGTTCACGAATTTTTTTAACTGCATATTCTGCAGAGCTAAGTCTATGCGATAACTTATCGATATGTGGGCCCCACTGAAGCTTAGAATCAAGACCACAAAATTCTCAGGCATTACGAATAAGAATTTCGTCCTATCCACTAATTCTAACTCGTATACTTTAACCATAATAGTGGTTTCAAGCGTTTCACGTTTCGAGTAATCTTTTCTCTATAGGAAGTAGGAATTTGAATTAAGAAGTTCGAAGAAGGTAGAAGTAACCCGCATTGACGATATTAAATTTACTATCAGTGCACTTGTGTTTTTAATACACAATAATAAAATATATAAAATACTGAATAATAAAATCCCAACATCAAATTAAAGCCACATAATAAAGCGGCCCCTGAAGTAAGTCGCTGTACTTTGTGTACTCATTACAGCATTTGTCTATATTATTATTAAAATCTAAACAAATAGCTACAATTCTTCATGAATGTTAAAAGTATTACATTAAAGCACCAAACAATATTTTAAACATTGACTCATTTAATAATACAAACAAACAATAAGCTCGTATTATTTGTATTTTACATTGCCATTGTAATAAATTTCATTTTTCTAATTATGTTAATGTTAAAAGAATTTTTAATCAAAAACTCATTTTGCTACATAATTTTTTCGTTCAGACCTATCTGCTAATAAAAATTACACACACATCAAACACATTACAGAACTTTAAACGTTTAATTAAAGCAGTACAAGTAGTAACCATCGCCAATATTGAATAAAAACCCACACTATTCACATTTAAACGAATCAAAACAATGATGACCTTGAAATTAAAATCGATTTTCTTTTCACTTACCTCTGAAATAGAACTCCGAAAGTCCCAACAATTATTTCGTTGATATATTTATAACAACAAGCACTGGGTTATGTGGAAAATGCCAGTATAATATGAACGAGTGCTGCGTTTCGCGAGACAAATTGAAATGGTTGGGGTGAGTTTTCTTCCCACACAATTACGCGAGTAGCCTTCAACGCTGCGCGCACAGTCACACTGTAGACACAAAGCCTGAACGCTTGAACTTATATAGATATACGAAATTCAGACTATCACGTGTCTATTTCTGCTGTGGCTTTGTTCGTGGTAATAGAAGAATAAACAGATACAGTTAATTTATTTGATTACTTTATAATAGATTTGAAATAAACTAGGGTGAACTCATTTTTTAATTAAAATCAAATTATATTTGTGTCTGTCAAAATAATTGCGATTCAATTAGGTCGCAAATTCCCCGTGAGACTGGAATAATTCCCCAAAAAGGGAGGCGCAATATCTTCCGCCGACAGGCATTTCTATCAACCAAGATATCTGCTCTCTCTCTCTCTCATGTCCCTACCCTGAAATTATAGAAGAGTATTACTGTTCTTTTTTAGATTTTCGGGGTCTTACCAAAGAGGTTCATCACCAAAATAGATCTTACTTTGGTAATAAACCTCTTTGGTTGAGACTTTTAAATATAGCACCAGTTTAACAAGCCTGCTACTACTTGTACAAAATATAACAAGTGTAGCATTCTGGCGACGCGGCGACGACGATGAAACAATTTTTTCTATAGGTAAGAGTAATTTGCCTCTTTTTAAAAATCAAACTAATTATATGTAGTTTTAGAAACGACTCAACCTCCCCTGAAACGCTAAAATGGTATCTATATATGAATACGTGAGGAGAATTTAAGCAAATGCGCACAAACAGGAATGTGAAATTTAAAATACCTAAATACTTACGCACATATTATAGCACATATTATTTAAAAAATAATATGTGCTATAAAGTAAAAAGGATTTATAAACGGCTACATAAATCAATAGGGGTCCAGTATATATAGCCACTCGGCAAAAAAAAAGCGGCAAAGTGTCATATGTCATATCACATGTTAGGTACGTTTTGACATTTTTATAGCATTGAATAGCAAATGTTGCATTTGGTCAGCTGTGAAAACATCGTTATTAGCTCAGTGAAATAGGGAACAAAGTTCTTCTTTTCACTGACCTGTTTGGTTCAATTCACCGGCATAAAAGTCGTATTTTCTTGAAATAGCTGTTTTTGTATTTTGACACTTTTTTTGCCATGTGGCGATATTTTGACCTGTCACTGTACAAAAGTCTATACAGTGGCAGTGAAATAAAACAAGAAATTCGAGACGGTTGAAATTTGAACAGCAGGCTATCTCTAATCTCAATTCTCGTGACACATAGTCTACATGTCGTGATCTTTATTTACGGTAACTTACTATCAATTTCTGTACAACATATGACGGTTCATTATTGTATCGCAAAATTGCTACTTTTTTAGAAGACCACAAAGCTCTACTTTTGCCGTATTTAACAGAAAAGATTGCGACGAGAAGGAGTATATTCTGTGAGTTATTATTGCCTTGCTCTTTTATCAGAGGATAGCTGTACGGGAGAACTATAGATAATAGAATTAAATGATAGTTGAAATATTTATGATTACAAATGCTAATATGATATTACTTGATAACTGAACGCTTATTTGATATGATAACTAATTGTTATGAGCACACGTGGCCATGACCGATGATGTGTTAACACAATACAAATATTTTGTTGTACGATTAGACCGTACATGCTCCCGGGCACAGGATACCAAAGAATACCAATTAAGTGAACTACTTAAGTAAAATTATGTAAAGTTAATAATTAAAACGTTAATTATAATCATAATCATCATGTAAAGGAAGTAATGCTCATAAAGCAAGTATATTTAAAGTCTAAACTTAATGCCTTTATAATACCCATTTATTAATTTGCACTAAAAACAGTTTTAAAGAACACAGGTGACATGACGTAGTCTGGTTTTGCGTACGCGCATTTCTTAGCACCCGGTTTCTCACATTCACTCAGGTAATGAATACTAATAGCACTTTGAAGCTACTGATCCTGAGGAGCTGCGATTACTGCGTTGCGTACACACGTACGCGACGCCAAAAGTACACCACAGCTGATAAGGCTGCGCCACTCACCACCACATGCATCACGGTGCTAGTGGTAGATATCGTCATATGATATGTTTTCCTTCTCTTCCATCTGATGCAATTGATGTTCGAATTGATTAAGCGACTGATGTAATTGAAATAGATTAGTTGAAAACATGATAGATAGACAGGATTTCAATCTTCACTACATTGCTTCCACATTATCATCTGCCTACCCTTGTCACAATTTTATTTGGGGTCGGTGCAATATACTCTATCATTCGTCATTTCACTGCTTACTCCCTTCTAGCCACATCGTCTTTCATACAGTCCATCCATCTTTTCTTTGGTCGTCCTCTTCTCTTGTACCCGTCAACATCCATACATAAAACTCTTTTCACCACATTTTGCTCATCCCTCCGCATCACATGTCCATACCACGATAACCTATTGCTCCTCAGCTTTTCATCCACTGGTGCTACTTTCAGGCTCCCCCTAATATGTTCATTTCTCACCTTATCCATCCTAGTCAAACCATCCATCAATCACATCCATCTCAACATTCGCATTTCGACTACGTGCAGACGTCTCTCATCCGATCTCTTTGTGGGCCAACTTTCAGAGATTTGTGTAAATAAATAAATGCTGAATTTGAAAACGCACTCGCTGCTTAGCATTATAATGCCGTCCTTACGGTACAATAATTAACATAGATATTCTGCTGTCCACCTTTTCCAGATACCATTGAATATTTTCTGCGTGAGCTGCCATCTTGTATGCGTCATGCGTCCTCATCTGTTTCAATTATTACAAGAGTGGGACCACTTGCTCAATAGATGGAGTTAGAGAGTTCATGTTTTCTGGATCTTCACTGAGACTGCACAAAAGCCTTTTTTGCTCAGCGATTACCCTTTAGATATGGTAGTCACTTCAAGCTTTTTAAGCCAAGCCAATAAGCCAAGAAGGTATCTTTGCATCTTTGTAATTGTTGTATAAAACTCAAAATCGAGTGGTTTTTTTGAAGTTAATGTATTCTTCTTTTAAAATTCTGCTGGCTCCTACAAAGTTCGTATTTAAAATCTACAAATACCTGAATATTTTCAGTAGATTGCGGATTTTTGAATGTTCTTCCTCAATTGGTATGAAAAATACGCTGTTAATTGGTGGATAAGTGGCAAGGACCTTGTCTAGCTGACAAATGTACTGTAAAATTGCTAACTGCAACTTTCAAATAACATTACCATAATACCATTTACTCTAAAAAATGTTTTAAACTTATTTCTACCCAAACTTTTTAATTATGATCAATATAAAAATCATTCGGTTCAGTAATTCATTCAATAATTTCCCATCCCTGTCTACTGTCTTTAGTTACTAGTACGCCACGTTTGTTTACTAAATAAGACAACTAAGAAAAAATAGATTATACCATAAACTTAGTATATTAATTATTTTAAATTTATGGATTATACCTACCAAGTTTTTCCAAATAAATAAATTTGAATTTGATCATTCCGTTGGCAGTCCATCTGTGATATGTTTTCTTTTCACACCTTGATTTAAAATTGTTAACGTTTTATGCATTTTTCCTATGCCGGAGTGTATATGTGTGTTTCATCACTATCATATGTTTTTTGAATTCAACAATTTTCTTCGTATTATTCTACTCTACCTTAGTAATAGTGCGTAAAATTATTACCAATGAATTTGTAAGTATTCGCATTTAGTTCAATTCGGTCTATAGTTACCCGCTCAGATAATTATATTTTGAAATAAACTAATGTATGTAAATTGTATTTTTTTTTATATTGAACTAATTAACATCATCAAATGGTTAATGGCTATGAAGTTTTACGACTCTTAACAGGTTTCAGCCTTGATCTAGACCTCATCCACCATCTAAATTACATAAAGTCAGATGTGCTTGACCGGGGATTGAACTTGAGCTATCATAGTGAGATGTCAATGGTTCAGTTTTCATATTGGTCTTCAATAATACAAATATAGAGCAGCTGTGAGAGAGGGAGATAAATAGAGTATAGAAAATAACGAGATGTATCTACCTAAACGATTCGCAACAAAATCGATCGTGACACTGAAACATCAGTTTCAAAGGGCGTCGCTTTATCATCCCCGCTTTGAGTCCAAACACTAGCGGTAGCAATTCAAATAAAAAAACAGGTTAAAAAATTAAAGACAAGTTTGGAAACAACCATTATGAAATTTAACAGAAACATTATTTAACCGGCCCAAATCTAACAATACCTACAATCAAAGTATTAATCCGCCCAAAAACCTCACAAATACCCGATTACAGGCCTAAAATTACTAATATTAAAGAATATTTAGTAAATCCAGGTACCTAATAAGGCATGAAATTTTATATAGAAAAGTATCTCAAGCTTTTTTTATGTTTTTTTTAACTATATCTAGTTTATCTGACCGTACGAAAAATTTCAAGCCAATGCTTACGTAATCTATAAGTCGCCAACAGGTTGCAACTTGGCCCAGTCGCAGAGTATAACATGTCCGGATAATCCCCCTGAGGGAGGTGGGCCCTGGGCGAGCGACCTTCCCGGGACAAGGCCACGAGGCATGTTCAACTTCTACGTAGTATGCTTAACGACGGATAATCTCATGGGATTTTGCAAAAAAACCGTTTTATATGGTTAGACGTCGTCTACGGCTTCTCTCGCGCGATTCTAAAGAAATATATTTAGCTATTTTAGAGTATTCTGTGCATTATACTATTACACTCTTAGGTCTACAAACTATGTCTATGCAAAAATTTGGTTGAATTATTGCTCGTACAAGTAGTAAAAAGACTCCATCGAAACCAGTTTCAAAACTCTGGTTTCGTACGGGGCCAAAAGGCTCTGTTTCTAGATGAGTCAGAAGAAATCAATAAACAGACTTTAACACAATACATTTGATTACTTTATCAAAGACTGGTATTTTTAGTACAATACAATAGGACTATTAATAGGACTACTAAAACGCAGGTCACAATGTTTTGTCTCCTCGCTAACTGCTACCATGTTTAGTGACAGGAGTAGACAAGTCGATATCTCTGTGGAAGATATGGAAAACAGTTAACAGTTGAAATCTTGCGCGAAGTAGGTAAACTCACCCTTCAGTCAACATGCGGTTTATTTTAAACTGGCAACCCGCCCCGGCTTCGCACAGGTTGTAGAGCATATATGCTTACATTTTTTTCGTTATTGTGTGTTAATCTTAGAACATACTGTAATAGATATTAATATGAGGAATAACTCGGTTTAGTAATACGAGTAAATAGTAAAGCTTCCAGTCGGCATGTTTTTTTCCGATATCTTCAACAATCGTCGTGATATTTCAGCAAATTTATATAAAACCCTAATAAATTATACCTCTAAATTAAATAGATTCATGAGGAAGCTCATGAATCTATGTAATTTATTCGTGTATGAAAATCCATTCGGTACCTACTTTTGCAGTTTATCTCTTTCTGGGAGACTTTGTTTTAAATATGTAGTAATCGGTGTTACTTGAATTAAAGCTGTTTAGTTAAGATGGATAGCTTTGAAATGATTTATTATTTCTTCTTTGATACCTTTGGAACGTACAATCATAAATGCGCCACCTTGAATAGCTCAATTCTTGCTAGTAGTAATAAGTAGCAGTAATTGTGGGAATAGCCCCTCATACCAGACGTTTGCAAACTGCTGTAGTTGGGTCACGTGTTACTCACGATGTTACTGGTGCTATGCGCCTTTGTTGCCACACTGTACAGAAACGTGGGTGAACATAATACATGGAAACTTTAGGTTGGCATGGAGGCATAGTCGTTCATGCTAATCAAATCACCAGTTTGTCGGATTCTATATCTCGACTCCAAATGTCGCCTTCAGTAAGCCTTACAGGACAATGTTTATTGTATTTAACAAAAGCGCCCAAAAAATCACGTTTCTTTATAATTACTTATATAATTTTCGGTGCTCGTGGAAAGTCCAAATCCGAGTTTTTAAGGGGCTTGATGCTCGACGGATTTAGCGTTTTAACGCCACAGCCTAGACATTCTAATACTTTTGTTTTTTGTTTGTCAAGTACCTATAAGTCACAACCCTTTTTTAAATTGGAATGAACACCTATAAATATTTTTAATTTTAGTTTATTTTTATTAGTTTTTGCAGTACACACTCAGTTTGCATTCTGTGAAATTTCAACTGTGCCTATTATGGGTGTGTAACGTTTGATATTTAACATAAGTTCTAATGATCATATGACGTAATTTCATTTAATATAGGTTTTTTTTTAATATAATGATCACATTATATAATGATTTTTTTATATAATTTCATTTTACGTACCGACAGCGGAGGCTTAGTAATACGGTTCCGTTGGTACCCTTTTAGGACGATATTTTTAGACATTAGTTAGGTATAATATACTGGGTTAATTCGAATTTCAAAAAGGGTTGTGATTTACACTTGACAAAGAACAAAATCATTAGAATGTCTAGCTTGTTGTGTTAAAATGCTAAATCAGTCGTGCGTCAACATAATGTATTAATATATACATATTTTAGTTTACAAGTCAAGACGTTATACACCCAATGAGGCGATTAGCACGGTGATAATGACTTTATATTGCAGTCATAACACAGAAGTTATAGATTTTTACTATCTCAAACCAGTCTTAAACCTTCGTGACAAATAGGTACATACTATGTAAATCGTCCATAAATATATATATATATACATATATATATATATATTATTCTGTACCTACTTGATACTCAGTTAGCCTAGTTGAAGTCTCGTATAAATAATTTGTATATCATAGAATAATTGAAATTAAAAGAAACGATGGATAAATGGGATAATATACACAACAGATTCATGGAAAATGTTAAATTTCAACAGATATAACTAGTACTATTTAACAGCACTGAGTTTTTTTTCAAAGGAAATAAATCACCCGCAATATACTGTCAAAATCCAACACGAGGTACAAAACGTGCTCCAACGGTTTTATTAGACACAAAAGAATGATGAAATAGAAAATTCCGGACGTTACAAATGTCTATCATTGTCAATTGTATGTTAACTTACTGGATGAGCTTAAAACAATAATTATTTATTAAGATTCAGCATATAATTTGTATATTTTTTGAAACGTACGCCGAATCTAGGTATGAAACAATGGGAACAACTACATGTACACAGTCATAGACCCGATGGCCCGGGGATAAAGGAATTAAAAATAAAAAAATCTATAATGAAATAAGATAGGTAAGTTTTGCGTGGCGAGACGTCTGTTTTACTCTAATGCGCACACTATAGAGCAAGATGGGAGAGCCATGCTTCGGCACGTATGGGCCGGCTTGACTCCGCTCGATACCACGACCTCACAGAAAACCGGCAGTAAAACAATGCTTACATTGCTTTTCACCGCGCGAGTGAGGTTACCGGAGGCTCTAACAGTTCCCTCTCCCCTATTCCCCTCTCCCCCTCTCCTCCCCTCTAATCCCCCTATTCCGTCTTCCCACTCTTCCCCCTTTCCTCTATTCCCACCTTAAAGGGCAGCAACGCACTTGTGACTCTTGAGTTACAGGTTCCCATGGGCGGCGGTAGTCATTTACCATCAGGTGACCCGTCTGCTCGTTTGCTCCCAATACCATAAAAAACAAATAGACAATTGGCTACATTTTAGACGTGAATGCATATTACTGCATTTTACGGGAAACCCATGTGTAGGTAGCGAAGACAAAATACTTCAGAAAGGTTTATTAAACAGTATTACAAGTAAGTGCTTTTACGCAGACTTTTCAATTACATAATGCATATCAGGGTCTAAAATAAAGTTAATAATTGATATAAATACCTTTCAACAAAAGGTTTGTGAAGTGAAAACTTCTTTCGGCACGTTGGGCAATTTTGGTATGGGGAGCACTGAACTCGCGTGACTGTCACCCTCAGATGACAGACGTGTCAGTTATGTTTTCACTACTGACGTGCAGTCCTACGACTGATAATCTTTAAGTGCCTTGGCGATTTGTATTCGGATATTTATATATATTATATTATATATATGTATTCGGATATGTATAAATTCATGTATTCAGTCGGATACAGTGTCCACTATAATCAGGACATACAGCATTTTTTTTGTTATAAATCAACTACACTCAAGACACTTCTAGTCATTTATGACTCTACAAAGAAGCCGTAGAACCATCCGCCTGGACATCACGCGAAAACGGTGTAACGTTTTTAATCCTTGCAAAAGGCTCGTGCAGTAATCTCAACTCGCCAAGTTGCGTTTTGCTTCGCGTGACCTGAAACGTGGTGCTCTATTTATGATTGAAACAGGTGGTTGTAAACGTGTTTAAATACAGTAATGGTATTAAAAATGTATCGTAAGCCAATTGGCTAGTTTACAGAAATACCTAAAACTAGCTTACGTCGGTTACTTATTGCTGCTTACGATTTGAGAATCGAAACGTACGCTGGCAGTTGGGTTCGATTCCCAAATTGTAGGTTATCGCTAATCCAAATGTCTTTTTAATCTATCCAGCCATTTCAGCATGAAAGAACAGCAACAGACATACGAATATCACACATAGGCACACACTCACAAACTTCACATTAATATATAATTATAATAATTTTCCTAATATTATAAACGAAAAGCTTGTAAGGATGGATGGATGTATGTTTGTTACCCTTCAACGCAAAAATGAGTAAATGAATTTGGATGAAATTGCCCTGCAAATTGCAAATATGCAGCTCTTCAGTCGTTGAGTTACGACAATTTATTCTCAAAGTTATGTTGAGTTTCATCGAGCCATATATGAAGGTGCATCTTAACATTTTCTCGATATCTGCGGTGAAAGCATATCTATATGTTCCCCATTTTTAATTAATAAATATATTATAATCATTTGCATGTCTTTCTATAAATATTGCATTTATTTCAGCAAACAGTTAAGGCTATTCCCAGTGGTAGTTTTTTGTGACGAGTTGAACACTACTCCTGAGTTTAGTAGTAGTAGAACTGTCTCGTAAGACTCCATGGTGGTGGAAATAGCATGTTGGTGATCAGTTGTTGTTGAACGACATGGTACGTGGTACTGTTTTTATATCTTGCAGTTCTCAGTATTCTTTTATGAAATCTATGTACATCCGTGACAGTTTTTCATTTTTTTCTAAACATCATTCCAGCTGTAATAATTGAGAAGCAACTATGGTCGAGATTCTCCAGGTCTCGCTTCGAAATTGTATGATATACAATTTCGTTTCGTCAATTTCGTCATATGCCAATAAATTTTTCATCAGGGGCTCTTCGGGTATTTTGTTGGTAGAAGATCTAGTACACGTCCTCTTGGCTGACATCTTCGGGCCATTGAAGTATGTCTTCGGACTCGCAGTGTTTTTATAATTCCGATAGGTCTACGATTGTTATGTAACACTTATAGGTTTTGAGTTTTCTCAAACGAGTATGATGTCGGCATACACATCAGCTCCCAATAGTAAGTGAATTGATCTTAAGATGTGGTACTTGATGCTTCCTGAATTTGAAACCGAGTCTGCCAGTTTCAAGTTCTCAATGTGTGTCCAGGTCATCTTCTTAAAAGTTTGTGTTTGTAAGTTGTTAGTAAGTCGATTAAGAGTTAAAGTAATAATAGTAAATGTATATAGACCAGGGTAGAAGCCTTTAAAAATAATAAAAAGTGAAAAAAAATAACAGTAGGATGAAACCCATTGGAAAAGGAGGAGAATATTATAAAAATGAAAGGAAAAATAATTTACGATCTGAGGTCAGGAAGGGGAAGGGGGTGAGTTTTAAGGGTAAAAACGATTTTTCTCGATTTCCGGCAAAACTACAAGTCCTATGGAAAAAAGTCAAATGGCAAAGTTGTGGGTAATAAAAAGATCTACAGCTTTTGTATTTACACTTTTTTCACATAATCTCAAAACTTATTTAAAAAATTTAAAAAACCTAGTTTTGGTTTTTTATTTTTATCTTTTAAAAACATTTTTTTATTTCACGAAATTTGGTGAAAACTTACCTTGTCCCAAATACACCGTAATTTATTTGATTTGAAATATTTATTTTTTCACCTTATTTTGAAATCTCTACTTTCCGATGGTGTAAAAAAAATATATATATTACTATAGTAAATATTCTCAGAAAATGCAAAAAATCGAAAAAAAACTAATGACGAAATGAATAAAAGCTGATGTTAAAGTCTCAATTTTTTTGTATCTATTGTCGATTCTTTTGTTTGCTAGACACCACTAAACGAATTAAAGCTGTTTTTTTATTTCATACACTTGCTTATCATCTGCTTTATTGCAGATTATACAAACAGATTCATCCATACTGATAATCTGAAAAGACAAAATCGAATTAATAATGCCTTTACAATTTTATCGTGAGTATAACTAAATTTGTTTATGCAAAATATATGAAATTATTATTTTTAATCTTGTACTAAGATATCATTCAATTTTAATTTTTTGGGTTATGTTACGTTAAGCATACTATTTTTGAAAAAAAATATTACTATTTTTATGTTAGAGTTGATTGATACAGATTAAAATAAAGATAGTATTTACCTTGCTATGCAGATTCCAAAAGTTTTTTTTTTTAAAGTAAATTTGTCACAATTCTCTTAAAGTAACTCAGCCTGCACGTGTATTTTTATAAACGATGGTGTACACTGCTCTGTATCTCGAACGAAATTAATAAATATTAACGGTTTTACAGCTGCTACGAAATAGCAGGTATGTAGTAAGGCCCAGACCCGCCTAGTCCCTACCCCACTGCTCTATGAAATACCTTTTGATGGGCTTAAATTGTTCGTAGGTCACTCAGGTATGTAAGTTATCTTAAAAAAGTAATAAATAGGCATCTACGCATATAACTTAAGAAGATTCTACAACTTTCTCAATATATTGTAGATGTCTTCTTAAATATTAACTTTATTAACTTATTTGATTGTTGGCTGTTATAATAGTATATTTCGATTTGCATTTTTTTTGTTTATCAATGTCACATATACTCTTACGTTTTTCGAGTAATTAATGTGTAAATTTTAATAAATAGCTCAAAATTGTAATTAATAATTGAATTTTAATTCGATTTTTTACATTTTCTGAGAAGATTTACTATATTATCTACGTATGTACGGGAATTAACGCGATCATGAAAAGGTATTACATACCTCTGAATTGCCTGACGGTTCGACCAGGTTGCACTGGCCGTGGTCACAGGCTGACTGGCTCAGCGGTGCACGCCCTCCGTCGTCGACATCGTGAGGTAGAAGGTTCTTCATCCACCTCCACTTTTTTTGATATTTTCGTTTCGCCATGTACCGTCACATACTATACTAACAGTGTCCCTATTCTGTAAGCAAACCGATGTGGCCCTATTCTGGTGTTCACCCGACTGCACATAAAAGCGAGATGGCATGTTTTTTATCACTGGATTCTACGCTGTAGATAATTTGAAACCATCTTCCCGATTGAAAGTTTTGTGGTTTTTTAATTTCAATCGCTTCACGTACAACTCTTGAGTAAAAGTGACGTTCCGTGGAGAGGACTTGCTTACGGTGAAATTCAATCCAGTGATTGGTGCCCGCTTCGAGTGCATGTTCTGCAATCGCTGATTTGCTAATCTTTCGGTTCTTCACAGCAGCGATGTGTTCTTTGACCCTTTCAGCAATAGTCCGCTTTGTTTGGCCTATGTAGGAACTACCACAGCTGCAGTTTATTTTGTAGACACCTGGAGTTTGTAACATTAAGACATCTTTCGGTGTACCCACGATGTTTTGAACCTTTATGCCTGGTGTGTATACTGTCGGAATGGAGTATTTCTTTAATACGGAGCCGATCTTATCCGTTACTCCTTTGACATATGGCATGTAGGCTGGTTGTCTGTTTACCTCCGGATGCTTGCGTCTCATTGTCGGTTGCTTCCGTGTTCCATTCACCTGATATCCGTTACTTTTAAGTACCTCCTGAACATGAAGTAGAGATTTCAACGAACAGAAAACACATTAACTTTTTGAAAAAAGGTGATGTTTTGACGGGTGAATTTTCGATTGAAAATTGGGGTGCTTTTTCGATATTAAGTCAAAATAAGGTGAAAAAACAAATATTTCAAATCAAATAAATTACAGTGCATTTGGGATATAAAAAGGTAAGTTTTCACCAAATTTCGTGGAAAAAAAATGTTTTGTAAAAGATAAAAATAAAAAACCAAAAACTAGGTTTTTTAAATTTTTACATAAATTTTGAGGTTATGTGAAAAAAGTGTAAATACAAAAGCTGTAGATCTTTTTATTACCTACAACTTTGCCATTTGACTTTTCCATAGAACTTGTAGTTTGCCGGAAATCGAGATAAACCGTTTTTTACCCTTAAAATTTACCCCCTTCCCCTTCCCGAACTCAGATAGCCCGTAAATTATTTTTCCTTTTATTTTTGTAATATTCTCCTCCTTTTCCAATGGGTTTCATCCTACTGTTATTTTTTTTGGTTTCAAAAATTATCGACTCTGGTCTAATAGTCTGAATGTATCAACTTGCAGGTTGAGCTCACACGTCCTTTGCTTTTCCATGCAGTTGATAATATTCCGATTATTAGTGCGTTGTGCTTGGTGGTGGTTGTCGCAATCGCTGAGCTGCATCCTTCGTAATTAAGTTAGTTTGTGAGCCTTGATCTAATAAATTTCATCAATGGCTTAGACTGTGATTAGTTCCGTAGTCAGTAAAACTTCTATGTCGGCAGGGAGATGATGGGAGTTTTTGGAAGTTGAAGGTGTAGGTTCAATATTGTTTTTTAAGGTCAGTTCATTTGTGTTCAATAATACTTGATGTTTTATATTGATGATTGTTTGCATATTTTTTTGGACGTGTAGCTGGAAAGTCCTTGGCTGTATAATTTTCTTTTACATAATTAAGTTTTGTACCTATGTTGCTTTGCTGTGCAGTGTCTTCACTGCATATTATACAACAAAGTCCCCCGCCTTGTCTGTCTGTCTGTTCGCGATAAACTCAAAAACTACTGAACGGATTTTCATGCGGTTCACCAATAGATAGAGCGGTTCATGAGGACGGTTTAGGTATATAATTTGTTGAGGTTTTGTGTAAATTGGTTGAAATATGATGATGATTGTTGAAGATGTCATTGCTACCTATGCGAAGCCGGGGTAGGTTGCTAGTTTGTAATAAATCTGTTATCTTTTTCACAGAGTAGACATTTTTCAAAAGCACCGTAAAACATTTTTACCAAGCTACTTCTACTATCTATACAAGTTTGAACCTTTCAAAGCCGCTTCCAGTTGCCAGTGCAGCTTGTCGACAGCTTCACACTTAGATTTAAAAACAGACTAGTAATCTTCGAATTCCCATTTTTCTTTCAGAACTGCGATGTCGATCCTTGACATTGCTCTAGCCAAAGCCTGAAATGATCTGTTGAATACTCTGGAGGCTCTACTGAGTATTCAATAGTTGTTTAGTTTGTCATCTGTTTCTTTTACAAGCATCCCTGTCAGGTCAAATTGTAGTTTAGTGTGCTGTCTATGGGCTACCAATATTTCCATCATGTTTTTCTTTGTAGCGTCACACAACTGCTTCGTTGGACATAAAACCTGTCTCATCCACCGGCGCGTTCATGATACAGACAGACAGACAGACAAAAATAAAAAAAATATAGTTTTGTCTTCAGTATCAATTGTAGAGTGCCCCCCAAAAAAAAATATCTTTAATGTACACAATTGAACCTGTTTCAGTTTTATTACAAGTACAGATAAGTTACACCCAGTTGCAGAAAAATTATCGTGCTCATCACACAATTATTCGTCCTGGGTGGGAGTCAAACCCACGACCTCTGAATCAGAAGTCAGGATCACTAACCACTAGACCAACATGTCAAGGCTAGTTGAGTGAGCCTCGTGCTATAGGATAAATAAGTAGTTATAAAAGAAAAACATTGATTAATGCATAAGTTTTAATATTACGTTATTTTACTTCTTATAGTAACAATCATTTTTCCAATTCATATGAGATGTTAGTTATATTTCATAACCTCACACAAATGAAAACTTTTAATAATTTCGTTTAACATACTTCCTTTTGTTAAAACTCTTTTTAATAAGAATTTTAGGGTAATAATTCACTATGGCCACAGCAAAAACGTTGTACACAGTACAAATTTAGGTACATCAGTTATCAGCTTTGTTTAAATTGTTGATATGTGTTGACACAGTACGCTACTGACGATCTGTAAACTACTTGTAGACACACACATGTAAACTACTTCCTAATCCTTCTGTCTACTGGCTTGACCTTAAATTCCTTTACCCGATCGGGTTGTGGTCGAACCGAATAGCTTCTTCCTCTACCGCATCATTTATTCTTTAACTCTCTGCTTTTTTGCCACAAGGCTCAGCAACGGGACAGTCTTTCGGGCACTCGGAGATTGGCCACACTTTTTCGTAAGGTAGGTAGTAATCGTCACCTAAAGCGTTACACCGACCCAAGTTCAACATATCTTCTAAGTCAAGCCTGAAATTAATTAAAAATCTGACCATTATACCGTCAACACGACAAAAATTAAACTAATTACTTTCAGTTTTACCATATTAAATCCCACTAATATTATAAACGTGAAAGTTTGGATAGATAAATGGATGTTTGTTACTCTTTCACGCCAACACTACTGAACCGATTGCGATGAAACTTATTATGTAAATAGCTGGAGACCTGGACACATGTAGGCTACTTTTTATCCTGATGTTCCCACGGGATCGGGACTTACGCGGGTGAAACCGCGGGGCGCTGCTAGTACAACAATAAGTCACTAACTTAAAAGCAAAAAAAAAATAACCTTTGTCACTCCCAAACTGAGAGGATGCTAAGGCCACCTCATGCGTGGAAATCTTAGGTTGTCAAAGAATTAAGATATACATACATATATAACTTACATCCGCTCAAAAATCATTACCCTTCTTAAACAACCGGGTAAACAGGGAAAAGTTCTTCTTCCATATTTTTACAGCTCTAGTGGTCGTATGGGTTTTTAATATGAATAAGAATAAGAAAGAGCTGAGGATCTTCGAACGGCTGAACAGATTTTCTTGAATTACATCTAAGAACACTCTCGATCAAGTCAGCTTTCAAACAAAAAAACCCCACTCAAATCGGTTCGCCCGTTTGGGAGCTACGATGCCACAGACAGACACACAAACACACGTCAAACTTATAACACCCCTCTTTTTGAGTCGGGGGTTAAAAATGAATATAAAGGACTAACTTGCTATCCTCCAAGAGACCGGTTTCATAATCATCAAGCTTAGGCACCAAGTACTGGGTGATACCGCCTTTGCTGACGGTGACAGGTGTTGCGCAGTACTTCATATTGTAGCACATTGATGGGCTACCTTGTTCTACTAGAGCGCTGTCGATGTACGCCGACCCTTCAAAGAGACCTACAAAATAATAGTTTATTGAGCCAGTTTACTGAACCCGTGTACTAATAAAAAAATATTTAAATTTACAAACTGGATAAATGATAATAATAATAACTTGATACATTTAACACACGACCGTCTTATACCAGACTAGGCAGAGCCAGTATTATGGTAACCAGACTGCTGATAAACATATTTATTTATTAATAAATACATACATATCTATCTATATATAATTATATCAAAATCAATATTATTTGTTTTAAGTAAACCAACATGTTGTTGTGTTTCAACATGTTTTTTTTTACAAGTTACTTGTTCCATTGCTTATAAGCGCAATTTAATGTGAGGACAATGTAACATAATATTGTTCTAAAATATAAAAAAATCACAGAGCTGCTACGCAATGTAGTTATATAAAATTAATCCCTATTTCCCTTGGTGACGCCATAATTTAAAAACGAGTTAACCGATTTCATTCATATTTTTTTATGTTTTCTAATACCTTATAGAAGGTACTTACGAAACGAAAAATTAAAAAAATTGAACAGAAAATCGCGTGGGATAAATTTGAATTTCTGCGCGAACGAAGTCGCGGGTAACAGCTAGGTACAGATGAATTACACTCAGACACAGAACAAATGATCGTGCGCAACACACAATTATTTGTCCTGAGTGGACATCGAACCCACGACCTCTGGCTCAGCCGTCAGGTTCACTAACCACTAAACCAACAGGCCAGTCTTTGACTTTCTACGGAAACAGTGTATTATTTGTCTGCTTTTGCTGAAAGTGTAACATTCAGAAATGTATGGCTAAACTATCGTTGTTAGATTTTTGACACCTTTACTCAAACCTTTATTCTGACCACACGTAACTGCAAAAAAAAAACAATGCGATCACTAAAATTGCTCTTATAGAAGACTGTGCGTTGTCATATGTTACCTTTCATAAGACCGGTTACAAATCTTGCAGTGGCGAACCCGATGGAGAGATGACCCTGTTGAAAATTGCTCTTCACCTTGCAGATTAGCTCGTCAGCCTCCCGAACCAGCCGCGTTAAGTTTTTCACTTCCGTCTATGGCATTAAAAAATCTTTAAGGCAAGTAAAATAATTTCAGATGCGAATTTATTTTGGGACTTTATTTGCGGTGTCAGAACAATGTGGTATTCTGTCACGATGGGCCATGGTAGTAGGCTTATGACCAAACATAATAATATTGAAGGCATAACTATTAAAATAGATCTTGCATTAATCTGACTTCCAGTAGTCCCTCAGTTCATGAAGTTGGACTTTGGGTCAGTCGGCCGTTCATAAAATCATTCTGAAGTATCATAAGCATTGGTCAAAATAAACATTACAGCCGAAGTGTTCAAGGAGCACGAGGGTCGGTCAGCCAATTCATAATGCAGTTTAAAGAGTACAGGTTTAATTTGATAGACAAGCAATTCAACTCACGTGTGACCAACTACTGGGTTTTTTTGCCGGCACAGAGAAACATGGAACCCTGGTACATCGTCCCGTTCCACAGACAACAGGCAGCTGGGAGCCTGTCGGGTCCATATTACCGATTGCACAAAACAGTTGGTTCGCTCGCATCGAGTTAATAGAATTAACACCCAGCACCTTACGCTTGTCATACATCCTTGCGGTCTTCATAGTCTAAGAAAACATGTATTTATTTTTTGGTGGTGCTCGAAGGATATTTTTTAGTATGAATACTGGTAACTTAGACTACTGTGAGCACTAACTGTCGACCGCATGCTTGTTAGTCATTTAGTAGCATAAAATGGATAGGCAACTTACAAAAAAAGAAATTTATGTTTTTTTCTGATATGCGTGGTCTTTGAAAACCATACATGACACATACATGAAATAAAACTAGACAAATGAGATCCTAATAAAAAAATAAATTCTTCTATTTGAGTATAAATTCACAATACTAACATATTTAACAAGCGCAAAGTTGGCATCCACAGGCGGAGTCTGCACAGCGATAATGGCGTTTGGAGCAAATTCTGCAGAAGCGAGCGCCGAAGTGCGTACGAACGGCATGTTTTGGAAGAACAGGTCCCGGTCTAGCATATTGCAACATGCAGGAAGAATATAGGCGCCACCGCAAATCAACACAACATCGGCATCCTGTAGTGATACATTAGTCGTATGGTTGGCCATAGAAATCAGAAAACATGTTACAGCTTAATTTTAACTGTTCAGTTAAGAGGGTAGAATGCAGGCACTTAACACTTACTTACCAGCACTGGTAAACGCTGACAAGAAACACAGTTGCTAACTTGGGGCCAGATTTATTGCAATATATGTGGTGCCAGGGGTTTTCTTCTTGGCGTTGCATAACGTTGAAAAAGAATTTGGGGTTTTGGGGTAGGTTAAAAAACAACATATTATCAGATGATGGAAAATACTATAAATATCATTATAACCTATAAAAACTAAAAAAAAGATCATTCATTATTATGCCTTAGGAAAAAATCTATGGATGTTTATCGTAGTTGAATCGTAGGAGAGCCATGCTTCGGCACGTATGTGCCGGCTCGACCGGAGTGATACCTTACAGAAAACCGGCGTGAAGCAATGCTTCGTTGTTTCGCTGAGTGACTAAAGTTACCGGAGGCCCTAACACTCCTCCCTCCCTTCCCATCTCCCATCTTAAGGGCCAGCAACGCACTTGTGACTCTTAAGTTGCAGGTTTCCAAGGTCGGCTGTATCCACTTACCATTAGGTGACACGTCTGCTTATTTGCCCTCTATCCCATAAAGAAAAGTTAGCGCTATATATATCTATATGTCGCAGCGTTATACTGTCGCAATACGAAGATTGATTAGTTTTCAACATTTGTCACTAGATGGCGATCGTGAAGTCATTCAATCGGTCTTTTTGCGATCACTCACGATCTCTACCTACTTCCAACGCGTTATAATGTGATCATTGCACTTAGAAAACTTTGTGAATTTATTAAACAAGAACCAGATATATCTGTTCGCGGTATGAAGGCGATCCCGAAAATAATAAAGCTTTGACTCCCCGTCATATATATATATACATATAGAGGTGTTCAAAGATTTTTCAAGAATTGGCAATACTGACAAGACAACTTAAAACACTACAGGTAACTTTTATGAAGTCAATAAGTACCTATTAATAATAATACTAATAGCTTGAGACACTTCACACACGGCAGTCTGATCCCAAACTAGGCAGAGCCTGTACTATGGTCACCAGGCTGCTGAATGAACCTACTTATATTTTACAAAATACATGCATATCATAGATAAATTACATCCAGATACAGAACAAATTCCCGTCATCACGTTGCACGATGTTTGTTAAAAGTAGGCTCACGTTAGTGGGGGGGGGGAAGGTCTAAATTGTAACTTACATGTAGTGCGTCCTTCAGAAACGTCCGCCCCTGGTAAGCTTCCACAGCAGGACTGGTATCAATATGAGCGATGTCAGTCGCCGCACCGATTACACAGCGCGCTGGATCTTCTTCGTACATAGCAAGAGTTCGGATCACTCTCTGCTGCTTCAGGAGCAAGCACACTATGCGGCCTACGTCGCTGCCAGCGCCTAATACTGTTACCTGCGACGTCATAGCTTTAGTATTCGAACTTTTGTTATTTTTAGTTTACTAATAATACTTCAAAAACCGGAAAAGTGAGAGTCTGACCGTCGCGCAACGAGGGTTCCGTAATCAAACAAACTTGTATGTAGATAGAACGTTCATCTCGGGAATCAATCCTTAAAGATTATTGCCTGTTTTTGCGAAAGATAAATTTACTTTACTTTAAACATGAGATTGTAATCACAAAAAAATATTTTATAAGATATAACAACAAATAACTTGCGGATTTTTTTTTGCTTATGCTGTAAGACCTTGCTTCTTACCAAATTTCATTAGTTTTGTTCAAAGGGAACTACTAGTTTTGATTTACCTTCTGGTTTTGATTTACCTGGGATATGTTTAAATTCGTTAAAATCTAAGGCTTAAATGGCCGTAAATTTTGATTGCTTTAACTTAGAAACTTATTTTTTACAGCTTCAAGGAACCGTAAACATAAGTATTTGATGTTAATTTCAACTTGACAGACAAACCGACTTTTCTTGGTTTTGAGGAACGGAACCCTAAAAATTGGCCGATTCTCTTGAATAGGTGTACCATCTTCGTCGTCATCGTCACTTTCAATCAGGCGAGTTGGAAAACAAACGCCTATTACATTACCCAATAAAAAAAAAACAAACATTGCCGTGTGCGATTGCCAAGTATTTCTATCTATTAAAGAAAAAAGATGTCTAATATTGACACGGTCACTATAAAATGTTGTTAGCTAACAAAGGAAGTAACAATTAGATCTTAAAACTTGCGGTAGAAAAACGGGGTTGCAATTTGCGGAGACTTGGGTTGTTTTTAGCCTAATACAATCAAAATATCAAGAGTAATATATTTTTAATTATCTAGTTTAGTCATTAAAGTCATTATTAGTACTGGTTAAAACTAGAAGTATTTTTCAATACTGCCTGATTATTCATAATAACATAATGTGAAATAGATACTACAACAAGAAACCGCAAGTCAATCTATAAATATTGATAGATTTCGACCACAAACCTTGCGTGGCGGGATCCTTGGTACGTAACAGTACTGCTCACATAATTGCTCCAGCTGTATCAGAGCAGGACTCTTAACCCAGTTTTTGTGACCAACTCTTGTCTGCCATTGTATTTGAAGTGGCTTCAGACCGTTGTACAAGGTATGACGTAACATTATTCCTTCTTAATGTAACCGTACTAGAAAAGAATATTTACGTCAGTCAAGCTGCAATCAGCCTGCGTGCATGCAAAGTTTTAGAATACAGTTGCAACTTGGTACTTAAAGATGATATATACACCATTACTCTTAGTTTACCCCTAATTTTTTGGAATCAGTAACACAACCAATTCGAATAATTTTAGCACATATTGTATTTTAAATGAGACTCTAACGGTTGTGTATATACTCGTGGCTTTTCAATATTTAAACATAAACCAATGTTAATGTAATAAGTATATCAGTACGTGTCTAATTCCATATAATAGGCATTGTTAACTGACGGAAAACTGTTATGGCAACATGTCCCAGAATTGATGATAATTATGGTCAACTCAGACTGAGCGACTTCATGCTCGGGGAAACTCGAGCATGTTTTCTGCCGCCACGCAGTCTGCAACTTAACGTATATCACGCGCCTATGCTCCAACGGCCGCGAGCATGGTCGAGCAGTCGCGGATATTCAGGCGGATGCTTGTTGCCTGTCAAAAGGTAGGTTCTGTAGAAACTTGTATGAAATGACTATGACGCACCTACCTTTTACATTCCTATCATCAAATCGATTACTTTTATTCACGTTACGTTAAGAATATTTGCTTTTACAATTAAAACCTTAAAATAAACTTGAAAATAGTAACGATTCAAAATTTTCAAGTTTTAAATAACACTTGAGTTCCATGAGAATTGTTAAGTATTGTTACGAAAGTCTAACCCGTAAGTACAAAAGATTATTTAAATAGTGAGAATAAATTGTAACTGTGTCTATTTTGGTAATAAATTGATGTAAATTTCTAATCCCCAACCTCAGCTCGAGTTGCAAGTGACCATGGGCGGGAGTAGTCACTTACCAAAATAGAATACTTACAATATAAAAATGAATACTTCCCAAAAAAAATATAGTCATATTTTATAAATGAGCGACAAATGCTCAATAAGTTGAGTTACCTTTATCAGCGTTAGCGTTAATGATTTACGGGTACCACCTATTTTTGATAACTATATAGGGTACTTAATACGAGAACGACACCTTTCGGCAAAGGCAATATAATATGTATATGTAAAACATCAGTTATGAGGTGAAGTTGTGTATGAGGTATGAGGTGAGGTCAGCAGATTCGTGGCGGTTCGTTTTGTGCTCCAAGTCGTGCGTTATTAGCAAAGGAAAATTATGTTAAGTTCTTTGTGGGCAGAACAATTGTGCGAGAAAAGTATGCACAAATAGTTATTCCAAGCGCATCATATGATTTTCTTTTTGTTTTTTGGATTTTAGGGGTATGAATAGTAAAGAACTAATCACTATTTTCATCTTAACACGGTAGACGCTGCCGTGATTTCGTCTAGAGTGTATTTTGACGTTATAAAAGTCTGGCAGTCGGCATTTTCAAAAACCATGTTAGTTCTATATCAGCCAAATAATGTCGTGAACAAGTGCCCACGTTGTGCACTTGGTGCTAAAACTTCATTTATTTTTCATACTTTTTTTGTTGAGGACTTCTCTGGATATGGGCAATAAATACGCTTAACAGGTAAAAGGACTTCAACGTGGGCCTAAAGCAGATTGTCGCCTGACAAAGTGCTGTAATTATAAGTAGTAAGGTAGCCACTACAAAAAAGACAGGAAGCTGTCTTTGTAGCAAAACAACTACACGGAGAAGTGTCAAGCACATGTCAGATGGAATAGGTTTTTTATTATTAATATTGATTATGATTATAAAATTTATAATACACCACTATTCTCCATCGACATACAAATGAAGATTTACTTGTCCACTTACGTTATACGTCAAGGTAAAGTAAGGTAAGTCTTCAGTAGAATGGAATTTATAGTTTCATGTGGATGATAATTATAATATGTTTTCTCAAAGTATGGAACTGTTTTCTTTCATTTGAAATTTCACTGTGGAATTTACTAACAAGGTTTTTTTACATTTTGGTTACGACAAGATTTTTCCTTTTTTTACTTTGGTGAATTTGATAAATCCACCAACAAAGAACTTGATCTTGGCAGAAGACCATAGATAATTAAAGACATTTAAGATAAAGCATGTAGCAGTGTTTGTATACTCTTTGGCATGTAGTGTTTGTATACTCTTTGGACATAGTAATATATAGTTCCATAGAGGTAGTATTATAGCAACTTTCTAGGGTGCAGCAATATAGCAATATTATAACATTCTATGCCTCCTCCAATTTATATTTTATTTATTTTATTTTATTTGGAAAACAAACAGTCTTTCATAACTACGTTTTAGTTACTAAATATTTAACTAAGAACCATTTATAAGTTTTCACATATGAGTATAAAGTACATGACGGTATTGCAACACAGATTTTAACAAATGTAGCTAAATTATACACACAATATATCTGCGTATACTTTAAAAAGAAAAAAAAAATTAACAGGTTTTTATATGGATAGGCCCAACACAAAAATACTCAAGGAACCGATTCCAACCAGTGATTAGCAACCGCGTGTTTATACTTGCCTGGATTGGTATTAAATAAATCAAATTCAGGATAATTAGTCATTTTGTTGATGAAGTTAACTGATCTGGGAAAAAATGAATTGCTTCTATATTTGGCGCTACGACGAGGAACATGGAGAGGAACTGGTACTCTTACTGATCGAGTAGGGATTTTAAGTGTATAATTGAGAGGAGATATGGCGAATCAACTTTTAATTGTGCTTTTCTTAAAAAAAGAGCGACATGCCCAAGTCTCCGTCTCATATGAAGAGGCAGTAAGTGGTGCCTCCTAGAGCTTGCCTCATAGCTCTCATCGAGTTTGCTGCATTTAAACTAAAGAAATTTTGTAAAGGAGGTCATTCACGTTTCATACAAGTTTGGGCCCAAAAGTCAAAGTGCCGGCCAGCGAAAAAAAAATTAATATTATTGTAGGGGAGATCAATCCGAGCATTTTTCACTATGGCACTAAATCTCTACTACAACTCCTTCACCTGATATTTTAAGTAGAAAAATCTGATTTTTAGGTACTTATTATATATTATAAAAATTATTTTTAAATTCTGATGAAAAAAGTGATATGTGTTTGTGAGGATAATAGCCTTTTTTTTTTGTTGATGGGGTGGAAAATCCCTTCGGATCTCTGGCTCCTTGGGGACGCAGTAGCCAAGAGTATGTGGTGTTTCCACTAAAAACCACCCCGATAGCCGGTCTCAGGCGCCCTCTTCTAGGGAGGACCCGGACCATGTTATTTCAGGTCCCCCCCCCCCCGGATCGACGCCGCGCCTAGCCAAGCCCTATCCCGGGAAAAACAGGCTTTCCCACGCCTATCGGTCTAATCAATGTGTGTTGCGGCCTGATCGCAAAAATGCGAACAATTTGTTTATCGCACCGCAGATCGTTTTTTAACGCATTTTTTTTAATTAGGGACAGGAAGTAGCGAAAAAAAAACAAATTTTACCAATCGGGAGTACTTTTTTTCTAAGGTTAACATCAATTATATGAAGACAAATCGTTCTTAAAACTTAAACATTTTTGGTTAGAGTGAAAGGATCTACATACTCAAAACGTTCTAATAACAATTTAAAACTTAAACATACTGCAGTTAAAAATGTAATGTTATTAGAGCAAAATCCTAATGATCACTACATCACTACGAATATTATAAAACAAAGTCCCTCGCCGCATCTTTCAATCTGTCTGTTCGCGATAAACTGAAAAACTACTAAACGGATTTTCATGCGGTTTTCACTAATAGACAGAGTGATTCATGAGGAAGGTTTAGGTGTGTGATGATTGTTGAAGACGTCTCTGCTACCCGTGCGGAGTCGGGGCGGGTTGCTAGTTACAAATATTATTAAATGCGAAAGTGAGTTTGTTTGTTTGTACGCTTCGACGCCTTAACTACTCAACCGATCTTGATGATTTTTTTTTGCATACACGTAATCAGGCGTACACAAAAGGACATTGGGTATCTTTCATCCCTAGATACCCTATGTCCTAAAAATTATGCAAACGCAAGCAGTCGCGAGCGAAAACTAGTAAATGAATAAATAAATATATCATAATCATGGAGTGGTTTGAATGACATAAATATTTTTCCAGCAGATTTTCATTTTGTCATGCACGTGATGGATTATATAAAAATATATATAAATTTAGGTGCCAACATGACGTTATTACACAAAGCCAAAGTGGCCGGTATTTGTATTTTAATTATGTCTACATTAAAAAATGAGATTCTATACGATTGTAGGATATGTTGGTTTTATTTTGTTTGAGGATTGAATTGTTATAAATACCCCGTCTGGGTCCAATATCGGGCATTCTATTGCAAGCCTTGGAACTGGAAGGACCTAGCCACTACTAAGTTACGTAAGCTGTTATACTTTTTCTAATATATTTTATTGTCTGTGATCTATAATGAAACTAATGTCCTATATAATAAAATAGGAGAATTGTGTTGTGATGATTTGTTACTGTGTGATACTGTTCTAATTGCCGTATATCATATATTTTGATTAATATGCTTATACGATTATATGTTTATTCGAGTATATGATGTACACAATTTTTAAAAACAAATGTTGAAAAAGAGTGTCCTTGGAGTTTCTTGCCATGTTCTTCTCCAAGGATATACGTATTGGAACAGGCAACATGATTCACGACCTACTTATACAGACTGACTCCTGACAATTTAAAAAATACCTACAATGGGTATACTTCAAATAAATAATTTTGAGTTTGATTTATTGTTTCTAATTATTCCTGCTACCGCCATCCATAAACTACTGTTTGTTAATAACCTCTGTGACTGTATCTAGATAATTTTATGCAAAGAGTATTATTAATCGATATATTTTATTTGAGGTTATTGACGTTATAACCTTAAAATTCTAACACACGCATCTTTATCCATAAAACACTAAAGAGAATTATGCAAAATTGCACATTTAAAATGTAGGGAGTCTTCCTATAGTCCGCGAGTTAGGTACAAATTATTTATTTATTTAAATCTTTATGCACAATATGTACAAAGGCGGACTTAATGCCGATGGCATTCTCTACCAGCCAACCTTGGGGTGGTGGAGAAATCTCATAAGGTAGGTGCACAGAAATCACATCCATTCTATCTATACAATCAATACAAGTTACACACAGTACATAAACAGAAGTACACACTATTACTTACATAAAAAATATAACAAAATAATAATATATATTCAAATCATATATACACATATCCATATAAAAGCTTACATTATATTCATACACTATGAATACCGAAATACAGAGTCGAGTAACTAGCGTCCAACTCATTCAGTCATCTCATTGTGAAGGAGATCACGAACTTTCTTTTTAAATATATCAATCATTTCCTGTCAGGCGATAATTTCTAGAATATTTCACGAGACATCAAGTCTCGTGAACGTCAGCTGCGGTTCAATCATGTCTATTTAATTATGTTGCGTAGTTTTTGTATGGGTACCTACTCTGCTGTTTGTATCATAAACTAGGTACCTACTTAATTACTACCTTCTTTATTATTTCTTTGTATGTTTGTACAGCTGACGAAAATTAATTATGACATGGTAATAGACAACTCTGACACTACTAACTTAATTATATAATTTAAAAAAAATATTTTTGAATAAATTATAAATTAGTCTATTTACTTATCACAGTATTGAACACATTATGCAGATTGTGTCAAGAGGCAGAAGAAACTGCAATGCATATTCTATGCTCTTGTACCGACTAATGCGGCACCGAAGTATTAACCTAGGGTTGCACATCATGCAACCGTAGGAAATACAAACAAACACTGCTAATAGGATCTGGAGGTTTCTCGAAGCCATAAGTCTGAACATTGAACTTTGAAGCAAGAGTGCGCTACAAAAGACCAGAAATGGTCAAGGTAGCATTAGGCACTTGAAAGGATAATAAATATCACAGGATTTCCTTTTTAATTATTTGTTCTAAATACATTTTTTATTTTTCTTAATTCTTCGAGTTACAGTCCACATCAGTCACAGTAAACGTCCACATTGTGTATCGATTTTGATAACGACGCGACGACACCATTTTGCTTGGATGAACGTATATACGCCGTGTAATTCGTCAAAACAACACTGCACTGGCACTGATTCATAATAATATTATCTCGCTCGTTCGTTCTAATTCGATATCTCTCCCTCCGTGCGGCGCACCGCTCATATCTAACCTAGGTACAAGCAATATCTAAATCTACCCTATTTATTTTGATAAGAAAAATATAATTATCTTTTAAAAAAAGCATCACCGACTTCAATGTGCCTTTTAGTGGAAAGTAGACGTATTTTGTTTAAATATAATATGGGTAGGCCAACTAAACGCACTGCTCCAATGAGACAGCGAGGTGTCGGAGTAAACGAAAATATCGATGTATACAATTTTTAGATTTCGATCAAATTTAAATGGGACCACCTGGGAAGACATTTTGAAACAAAAAATGATTTTTAAAATTGGTTCGGGCGTATTCGAGTCGGTGGACATACCAAAAAAAAAGATTCCGACGAATTGAGAACCTCCTCCTTTTGTTGAAGTCGGTTAAAAATATTCTTGAGCAATATAGAAAGTAATAATTCACCAAAGCCACGAGAGCAGTATAAGAAAGGTAAAATCTATCAAACTGTTCCATATTCTCAACAGTATATCTGTACGATATTCTCAATAGTATATCTGTACGATATTCTCAACAGTATATCTGTACGATATTCTCAATAGTATATCTGTACGATATTCTCAACAGTATATCTGTACGATATTCTCAATAGTATATCTGTACGATATTCTCAACAGTATATCTGTACGATATTCTCAATAGTATATCTGTACGATATTCTCAACAGTATATCTGTACGATATTCTCAATAGTATATCTGTACGATATTCTCAACAGTATATCTGTACGATATTCTCAATAGTATATCTGTACGATATTCTCAACAGTATATCTGTACGATATTCTCAATAGTATATCTGTACGATATTCTCAACAGTATATCTGTACGATATTCTCAACAGTATATCTGTACGATATTCTCAATAGTATATCTGTACGATATTCTCAACAGTATATCTGTACGATATTCATCAATTGAATAGATGTGCGAAGGTAAGTCTTTTTTATTTGTATTCGCGTAAGTCTGAAACTAATCTGAAATAATTTGTTCCGGCTAATCTCCGGAACGGGTGGACCGATTTCTACGGGACTTTCACTGGTAGATAGCTGGTGTTATAAGGAGTAACTTAGGCTACTTTTGTTTTGGAAAAAGAATTAGAGTTCCACGCAAAATAAATTAATGTGTGAGCGAAGCTGCGCGGGAACTGCTAGTCTTTAATAAAAGGTTAAATATGTTGGTTCAGTAATCAAACAACACATAGAACAGACATCAAATTTAATAGATATAAGTTTCACCTATATATTATGTTTAACATTCATATTGATTATTATTATATTGTCTACCCATATACAGGCATACTTGTTTATGTATAGATACAACACGGAGGAATTAAAAATGACTAGACTATTAGAGAGTGAAAGCCGCCCAGACAACTTTACAAATCATCAGTATAGTAAGTACATGGTTCGACCTTCAAATCTAGATACCTACTAATAAACTGCTGGTAATTTAAGAATCAATAGACAATAAATAAAAAGAAACATTTACATTAAAAAAATCCAGAATTCGTTTTAACAACTGGCGCCTTACATGTCATAATACTTTTAAATTAAGAATCATTTATGCGAAAATAAATTTAAGTTTTACATGACTTCTACCAAAATAGCGCCAACTGCATTCTAAGGTTTCCCGAAGATTATAATTTCAAAAAATAACAACATTTACACTATCAACTTCATAATTGCAAAATGATAGCTCTATTTATAAAAAATAACCAGCTTTTGACAACCTTTCAAATAAATCTAAAATAAATAACTATAAAAGGAGGTTGACATCTATGCACATCGAAGTGGTTTCTAAACGTTAAATGGCACAAAACAGATTGCCAGTGAAAGCAATATCACAAAATCGAACACGTAATAATACCTCAAATCCACCACTTCAGTGCACACAGATCGCAAACTTAATATTACTGGCACACAGATTCCAAAAAAAAAATATTTACATTAAACAGATCCTTTTTTTAAAGTTACAAGTGCAATTAAGTTAAAAAACTTAAACAACGTAAATAAATATATACAATGTTAGTGATATAATTAGTAGTCTGACCACAGAAATAAAATGCCAGCTTAGATGAGCTTATATCGATTTATTTATTTTTAAGTTTACTCCGCATGAAGTAATGTTATAATATAACTTACGAACAGTTAAAAGTCAAACTGAACAATGCCACTCGGATGTCAATTACCGCGGCATCACGGTAAGAGTGCCTCTTTCTTTCTTGCCTCTTTTAGGGAAACATTGGCATGAAATAAAGTATTAAAGTTTAGTAGGACCATATTTATAGCATGGCACCATTTTTTGTTTTATTTCTCTAGTCCAACCAACTCTAAAAAACTAATACAATTGTCTATGGTAATATCAAACGCCCTTGACATGCAGTGCAGAAATGTGCAATTTAATAAAATATAATAATAATAAACTTGAAATTTTTTAACATATTCAGATCAACATTTTGTGCCTTATTTTAAAAAATATACTTAGGTATATGTAAAAGACCTATTATAGTTAGTTTAAAAAATGCAAACCAATAAAAGCAAAAATAAAAAGTTAATGTATTAAAAATAAAACATGTTGTTAGTAGCAAACTGTACACAGCTACCTATATGTAAATAGCATTCTCTGATAATATCTGATCATGTTCATCACAGCAGGGCACTAAACAAAATGCTGTAAGATATTTAAACCCAAATTATTTTGAACCTATAGATAATATATTTCTGTGTTAGCTTAACTCTAAAACAATGTTTAACCCGTAATGCTGTACCGTGCACTAAAAATGGCTTCGTGAAATGTAGCAGGTAAACCAGAAGTAATGAACCTTGGAGAGTCTTCATTACCCAGTCACAACGCTGTACATTTTAAATAAATGCGATTACATATTCAACAAGTCATTAGTGGTGAAGCATCATTTAATAACAATATTGATACTATGAATGATTGAGTGATCGGTAGGCCTAACGGCTGTGGAAATGCTAATGAACTTGTGCGTTTTTTTTTTTCATAGAGGCATTATTACGCCGCTATATTGATTTCAAGTAGTGATAACTATTCTTAAAGTGTAAAACAAACCCATGACCCGGCTGTAGTTATGCTGTTTCCGATTTATATAAAATATCGTAGCACTGTAGGTGTGACTGATCACGCTTCGTGGGAAGTGCTTTAATCACGTTTCTTATGCCACCAAAACTGCTGATTTGACCATTCGATCTCTCCTACACACATTAATTTAAATTGTACTTGTAGCAACGATGTCAATGATATATTTTCATTAATTTTGTTATATCTACGAACAACTTGTTCATTTTTTCTGGTCACCCCAACCGACATCTATGTTTTTCTTTGGACAAAGAATAAAAAAAAGAAAATAATAATATTAAATAATGGCAACCGTGGTTATTTGTACATAACATCTTAAGAGTATTTATTGAGTGCCACAAAGATGTGTAGGTATAATTTTTAATGAAAATAAAAGATCTAAGCTCTGCCGTCTGCAACTACTACCAACTCCAATAATGAATATTAACGGTGAACCAAATCTAAAATGTCCAAAAAAATTACATTGATATCAATAGCTTTGATCTACTACTTATAATATAAAATGAACGCATGACGTGTCCAGACGGCTCTCTCGGGAAGTGATACGAGGTCCCTATACAGACTGCAGCTCCGAGCATCCAGTAACACTACCGCTCAATTTTCACAACCGGTCTTCTTACGCTTAAAATAGATCATAAGAAATATGCCGATCACTTGATTCTACTCCGCTTGATTATGTTCTACACTTTATATTTTCTTTCAATCTTGAATCTAAACAAAGTTTAGCACACAATTACAAAAAAAAAAGAAATTAAATTAAAAATAGACAACAAAAACAAATCTTGCAATTTTAAAAGAATTTCTGCGCATATCTAACCAAACCTTTTGTGACCCCAAAGTCAAACACTTTATTAACTAAACCAACCTACATTAATGTCTTGCAACAAAATTAAATAAAGGCAATGTAAACATGGTCAATGAGACACGAACGATTGTATTATTAGGTTTAAAGAACTTTATTTCTGTTTTACTATTGTGTTAACCTTTATTGTTGTTTAAACCATAACATAATCAAGCGGAGTCACAGTACATACCTACTCTTATATCTAGCTAAGTGTATTTTTTTTAAATAGCATGGCTTTATAACATGATTGAAAATTAATATATTTAAATATAATTAATATTTGTAAATATTTATGAAATTGCATCAAAAATAGAAATACTAAAATCGGTTTGAAAAATATGTTAGTTGGATGTTAGTAAGAAAGTATCAAATAACAAGCAAAACAAATACAATTATTGAGTCTTCGTTATTGTAGAAATATTGTATTATTATAAAACAAGAATGTATGTTAAACTATGTAAACTTGTCTTAAACTGGACAATGTATAATATCGAAAACCTTTAGTAAATACAAAATTCTCATGTAGGAAGGAGTACTGAGAGTAGATTCAGTAGAAAATATGAGCAAATTATCGTAACTTTACGTAACGACTAATATGTGATCTTTAGCCCTAACATATACAGAGAACAATAGAAGCGAACCGGCTCAAAAACGAGTCAGTTGTAGAACGCACTCTAACCCGCGTGAGCGAGACAGCTGTCTACAATAAATCATCACAAACGCGCACACACAAGCATTGTGGCTTACAACTCGCCATTTCTAGGGGGAATATAAAAAAATGCCGTCTCACTCACCCTATACCCTGCGTTCCAGAGCATTGCACACTACTTAATATGTAACTGGAAGTAGGAGGGCAGCTCCTAACTATCGCAGGTTCACAATTTCAATTCACATGTAATAGTAGTAACAGGATAGTACTTATGTAGGTATACATATATATAAATATTAGAATACATAATTAGATAACTCTTCAAAAATAAATAGTCAATACAAAATGTAACAAGTATACAAGTTCCACTTATTAACTATATTAGAGTAGCCTAGAACTCGAGAATATTCTAGAAGTCTCCTCCATGTTCAAACATCACGCAATCGAAGCTGCAGTCGGATATTTAAATACTACGAAATAACTCTTAACATCTAGTTGGCAGAATCACACGAACTTTAAATATGTATTAATTTTATAATGTAGCAAAACACGAAAACCACAGCGAAACATTACAGAAATAAATATATAAAGGGGGATAAGATAGAAATAGAAATATATTTACGTTCTTAAATAGCCAATAAATATTTTATATAAAAATATTGGGGCAATTTTTGGGGCAAGTCACCGAACCCAAGTTTTGTAAGTTTGACCGCACGAAGTTTATAACAAGATAAATAGAAAAATAGATTAAAAGATTGATGAACAATCTTTAGGAATTCAAACTAGACGGAAAGCTTAGGCCATTTGTGAACAAACTAATGATACGAGTGCGAAACTGCTGATGTCAAGAACATACGTCACCTACATATACACACATATAAATTACACAAGGCAAGAACAAGTCGTGTTTTTATTAAACATCCGTATATCTACTCATTACACTGATATTAGTCTACCTACTGTCTATTTAAATGTTTTTAACTAACGGGAATAACAACGCCAAAAACGGGACTCGGATTAAAACATTTATAGTGGACGTCGGAAGTAATAATCGAGTAGATAAATTCAAGTTTCACTATTACCATTCTATAAAATTCTATTTAAAATTACGTTCCAAGTATAATAAGTTTTGAAGAGACACGCAAAACACTTATGTCCCGAGGGTACGAGAAGTAATTTCTTTTTTAAGACGTAAGTTTTAAAATAAAATATTAAATGTGGTGGGCCATTATCACTCACTCTCTAAGATAAGGAAAACCACTCTTAAAAATTCTTTAACTTGTAGATAAGTTAGAGTGTGGACATCTTGGGAAAAATCATTTAGAAATGACCCCGTAACCTTAGCTGGAAAAGATTGGAGCTGGGATCTTTCTGGTTCGTTACCCCTTTTTGTGATTAATTGGTAAAGAATAGCAACACGCCCATGTCTGGCCAAAAAAATTATATGACTTTTTATACTGTGTTACAAAGTACTAAAAGGTTTAAAGTTGTTATTGTTGCTGATTTCTTACAAGTATTTTTATAGACTTTAAAAGGCAAGCTCACCAGCAGCTAGACTACCATCTTTACCCGATACTAGTTTCTTATTCAGATATTGTTGATAAATAGATGTTAGTGATCAGAGTGATTTCTCCTATCAAATAATCTAACCTGCAATGTCGATTGGTAATTAAAATTATTGTAATCTATCTTTTCCCTTGAAATTTGTGCATACTTTTACGGTTCAAGCAAACAGATCTACAATAGGGATTTGATGGTTCTTTATGTAATTAAATCTATTGTGGTGATTATTAGTTGCAAGAGTTGTTTCTCATTAATTTAACAAATACATGGCAGTGAATCAGATTAGAGTGTTTTTTTTTCATCAATACATCAATTCTCTATGGTGGTGAAAGTAATATCTTTAAGTTTTATTAATTATCTTTTTCTATTGGTTGGCCTACGAGTGCAATCTAAACAGAAAATACACTAAGTTGATATCCGAGTAGCTACGACAACTCATGTAAAGACAGTGACTATATATATATAACATATACGGATTCATTAATTCACACAGAGCTGTATAATGCTAAGTAGTTTAAGCTCATCAAGTTGTGTCTAAACAATACTATATCGAGTTCTCATCCATATCTCAACGCTAACAGAGCCTACGAGTTCCTATTTTATACATTCTTAATAATCACAAGATTCTGATGGAAATCTAAATTACATGTACATACATATAACTAGACATTGATAATAACCTCGCACTCTTCTATAATAATTAATAATTAGTGTTACAACACGTTATAGAATAGACAGATCGATAAATATAATCAAGAGATAGTCAGAGGTTCCCTGTTTCCATTTCTACCTTCATGTTTAAAATTGGGGTCATTTGAAACACGTAATTGTTTTTTTTTTATCTGAATAAGAATTGAGAACTTTCAAAAGAGCAAATATTATCTCTAATGCTTTCAAGATTTTTTTTTCCTACGACAAGTCATAACAAGTTATGAAAGTACTTATCTGTTTGAAATAATCCCAATAGATTTTAAATTTAATTTTAACAACAATATATGTCTTAAAAAGTAGATTTAAAAGTTAATAAATACGTGGGGCCAAAAAATCATTATATTCATGGCACTTCTACAATAACTAGGATTTTGTACAGGAAAATATGTTTATAATACATTAAAAATAAAGATCATTATCTTAGCTCACATAAACTCAGCGATTAAAATATATCTAGTGCACCATGCCACAGATCCATCGTTCCATTTAAAATAACAAAAAATTAAAAAAAAAGAATCATTGTGTCTCTAGTTACACAAAAACGGTTAGGTTGGTAAATCCCCCAATGCTTGCTTAAGGCACGATGCACTATATTATAAATACCTATTAAAAATGGATGTACAGGACAAGACTTACTAGGCATTTATCTCCAGAAACTGAAAATCTAAACTGTACACATTATTGTATTATTAATTATATATTCAACTACATATTTGGCATCTAACGTATTTCCTAATCGGTACGGAGAGTGCATAAGTCAGCATGTGTCAAAGACAGCCAAGTCATAAGTCAATATTGCACAGTTTAATTACTTTACGCAAATATTTGGACTCTTTCATTTTCTACGACAATACTTTAGGTGAATTAAAACTAATTAGAGTAAATACGAAGGGCTACAGAAAGCACTTCATTAATCTAAAGACACGTTGAGGTTTTCTTTAAACGTACCGAAATATGTAGCCTTAAATCTACGAAAATTAGAACAGAAAGCCTTGTAAGTTATTGCGATTTTCGTTTAAGTGGAGACGGATAAGTTAAAATTCCTATTTATAATAAATTATTGCTAGAATCAATTCATCGGCGAGAGTCATGAGCTTATTTTTAATGTAGGACAGATGAAATATTTGCGCTCAGACATCATTCTAAAAATGTTTATGTTCAAAAAATCTAGATAGAAGGAGCAATCTTAAAGTGCCTTTCCTGCGCAGCCTACTGGACCTTCGACTGGATCCTCCATTTTTGTGGTTTCAAAATAAAATCACAGTGCACAAAATGCTTAAAATACAAACTATTGTTTAAGAAACAAAACTGAAATACTATTTAACCTTGAATCTATTTCTTCAACAGCTTTACAAGGCCATGCAGTAAAAGAATGCTCATCATAGAAATTGATCAAAATCAGCAAAAGCTATTACTCCATACTGAGGATAAAAATAAGTACTTCGGCCTAGAAAGCACCATAGACGTTTAAACTCTATTTTTATAAATAAAACCCGTACGTAACAATTCAATAGAGTTGAATTAAAAGAGCCTCATATTTGAACTATTTGGAAGATTATCGGAAATAATAAATTAATTGATAAAAGAAAACAAAAGAAGACCTCTTGAATTTATTTCATTGGAAACGTAAACTATTAAATCCGCATTGTGACTCATTCGCGCCAGTCCTCGTCTTCAGAATTTGTATGACAGTAATGGCAAAATAACTAAAGAACAATTTATTATTTTAATTAATAAAGAAAGATTCAGGCAAACCTTTGCGTTTCTTTTATAAAATAGCACAGTTACATTGAATTTCACACTGTGCTCGCTATTGACGTCACTACTATATAGAACAGAATTATGTAAATAGAATTAAAAGTATCCATTGCTTTGACTAAGTATCATCTCAATTATATTTGGTTATACTGAAGTATTTATAAACTGTTTGTAAACTACTGTTATTCTATTTGTAATAACCTAATGTCGTATTGTCTACGTGTGTGGAGCTTGTCTTTGACTGGCTAAATATACATATTTGGAATACCACTAGATCGATATCTGTGCAATGGCCCATTATAGCTAATATCTAAACATTTCTGCGTTTAATGACTAAGCGATAAAATGGAATGTTAATCTACAACCTACTGTTTTACCGACATACCTGTTAGTTATAAAACGATGCAAACAAGCCGTTACAGATAAACACGGAGCATAAACAATGAGAAGTCGTGCAATGCATTGTGCGTTGGCTTTACACATTGTCACCTCTATTAGCCGACCGGGAAGAGTCTAACTTCGTTCCGTAGAAAAGTCATGTGTACATTTTTAGGATTGACAACTCCTTTTATTTTATGCTCTGTGTACATAATTACACATAAATGCGTAAATACTACATTATAAAACCAAGTTATTCTGTTATTATTTGTGACAAATAAATGTTACATGCACGTACCTAACATGTCCGTACCTAACTTGTAACGAGTGCATTATAAATAAATCGATAATAAATGTTTTATAAATGATTTTTTAATATAACAATGAATTTCATATCTAACTGCTCGAAACGCATTCACTAACCAGAAAATATTGGAATCAATATTACAATTCATATGTTACAATATTTGGAATTATTATTATCTAAAACTACAAACATGTATACATAAAGGAAGATCTAATAGTGAAATTGTACGAAACGTTTGGGTACGAAATTACCCACTGAAAACACAGCATGTTGTGCATTAGATATGTATAGATTAGACACGGTTCGGGCGCGGACGACGGAGCGGGAAGAGCACATTGACGTCACGTCTAAGGGTTTATTTACTCTACACAGATAAGGCTCATTCACAGTGCGTCGCTCTCGACCCGTCGACCGCGAATGCGCAATGACTAGGAATTCCGAAGCGTTAGTTTATCATGCAAATCGCTATCGACTACTAAATGCAGCAATACAAAGATTCCCAGGACACACTTCTTACGATAAAGATACAATAGGGGTGATCTTAACGAGAAATATTCACACGCGGAGCTCAAATATCGACCGTCGACCGGCGGGGCCGGGGAAACTGGTGAACTAAAACTATGAGATTGCGAACAAAGAGAATACTGTCGAGACTCGGCGATGTGCTCCTTAGGCGATAATATCACAGATTCCTAAACAAAATGAACGCTTGACGAGAGACTACGCCCGAGGCGAGACAGCGCTGCAACACTAGCGCTTGCGTACAGTACGGTACAGCCAAGTACAGTACAGAGCAGTGCAGCCCAGCACAGTACAGTACAGTGCGGTGAGCCCCACGAGCCTTTAGCCCTCCGGCGCCCCTCCGCACATACGATCCAACTCCACCAACTCCTGTCGACAACAGACACGGCTTTGTAGCGTGCTAAATACTTCTGATCTTACAGAAGTATTCCTTTTACACATTCTTCTGTGAACATCTTATAGTTAATGCCATTTGAGGAATACTTTTCTCAATCATAACATTATTTCTTATATTGTCACTACTCATATTTTTTAGAATTCCTAATTTATTTATCAAAATTATTTAAAATCACATTTTGTAAAACAAAACGAAGCGAAGAGGGACCATGGGCGAAGAACAGTTCTTTCGTACTTGTAAACGATCCGAGCGATGCTGCTGCGTTACTAATTTCAAAGTCTGCTGTCGATAAGGTTGAATTTTGTTGATATAGAAAAATGTAATTATGAATTCAACATGCATAATGTATGGTTACCATTACCATTATATGTTAAAGAAATTTATATATATTACATAGTATGAATTTTATGAATTGTGAATTAAAATTTCATGGTATTTTAATCATGATGCGTTTTGAAAATATAAGAATAACGTTATGAGGAATGATACTTTATGACTAAAATGTTGTGAGTATTTAAAATTTAAATTCTACAAGGTATTTAAAAATGTTGAGTCCTAACAATAACTTTTTTCCTAGAAAATAAAAACAAATCTATATTATCTATATATATCTTTTCAACTAAACTATTATTAATAGGTACAACTACATTGATAACATAATGTTGATTATTCATACAAGGTGTAAGTGACACCGTACCGAATTCTGAAATAGTGTATTCAGACCATCATTCTGAGTGGAAAATAATTGGAAATTTCTGCCGGTTTTTTTTTTTGCTTAAAAGTGATATCACAATAAGTAAACAGAACATTTTACTGAAAAAAAATCGATAAATACCCCATACGGCCAAAAACTGCAATGTAAAACATTTATGCAATCAGCTGCTTCGACGGCGCCGTGCACTGAAGGTCATTCACCATACCGCACACGTACGCGTGTAGCATTATATTGCGTAGTTCAAAATCACACTATTGACTGTAAATCCTTAATCTCCTTTTATGAGGAACTGACTTTTGCATTGTGATATGTATCCAAACAAAGACGTTTTTGTAAGTTATTACGAGTACGATTTCTTACTCCTCTATATAAGTCAACAACTTTGAACTCCTTAGTAATTTTTAAGGAGATCATTTTATTTAATAATTTTTAAATCTTGGCAAAATGCGCCTAATAGTATTGTGGTATTGTGTAGATGAAATTGAAATATTGTTCTTTTTTACTATACGATAAAACAATTACACTGGACACAACTAACATTTCGATGGTTGAAATCTCTAAAATGCTGCACATAAATGTTGCAACGTAAACTTAGTCTAATATAGAACAATATATTAACAAAAAAACTTGAAACCGAAAATAAGTCGGTATTTCATATTGAATTGCAAATTGCTCATGCATTTCAATGTAAATTGTAATGAGTAAATAGAATTGGACAATTCTATATGACAGGTGCCATGTTTGCTTATCTACACATACTAACTAATTCGTAATTAAAAAAAAATCCAGATAACTGATTTTTTGTATAGGTACCTACTTTTAATTCTAGTATCTGTATACAGGCTGCATTTTATTTCGCGAATCCTTTCAATCTGCTAGGGATTTGATTAATACAAAATACTTTTTTTACTCAAATAAAAACAATCGACAGAATATTTTTATATCAATAGTCGATCATACGATACCAAATACACCCTGCATATAGTGTAGTCTTATATATAAAGTACCTCAGAGGCGAGTGACAAGGGAGACGTCATGAATGTAGTCCAGGGTAATTACCTGATCGCGGTGCTTCAACAAGAGCTGCAGCAGGCGCTCGTGCGTGCGCGCCAGCTGCTCGCGCCGCGCCGCGTACTTCTGCTCGGCGCGGCAGCACTCGGCCACGCCGCGTGCCACGGACTGAGGACACCATTATTTTTTAACTATACCATTGATAGTTAATAATAATATGGTCGACTTTCGACCAATTATTTTTATAACATTTTATTTAGTGCAAAACTGTGTCTTTTTTTATCCGCGCTCAACATCAATTATTCTCAAACTTAAAACTATACATATTCAATAAATAGTTAAATATCTATTCTATATTAGTGCAAAGAATAAAGTCATAGCCTGAAAAAATTCTTCTAATATTGAGTGCAAAGACCTGACTGTACATCGCAAGAGTAAAATTTATCTATTAATTACACGTCTTCTAAAAAGAAACTGTCGAAACCAGTGATAGTAAGATCTGATATTGAAATGAAACACATGTTACAGATACCTGTGAATGTATCTCCCTTTTTCTTCTATTAATCTCATCTTTGTCTCTATTGGTCTTTTTCGCTAATGCTTTGACGTCTTCCTTTCTTGAGTTTGCCAATCTATTGAGAATTTCTTTCTTTTCTACTTCTAAGGAATCCTGAAAATAAAAAGATTAAGTTTTATTACTACGAATATGATTCAACTTACAACGACCAGACAAAACAGACCAAAGACGTGGAACTACAAGTCGTGGAAACATGAACATTATATTTATACAATAAAAAAAGCGAATTACCTGAATTATAATAAATTATATACATATGTTTTATATGTATACCTATATGTAAATGTGTATGTATGTGTATGGATATATATTTATATATGTGTTTATATATGTATACCTATGACGATGATAATAATAATTATATATCTACAATAAAAAAACGCAAATGTTATATGTATAATATATATAACTGAGAGTTATATTAATCGCACACTGCTACTCCTCATTTCATCCTTATTCTTTCTTTCCATCCACCGGTTACCTGGAAGAGATCGCAAATCGCAATAAGGCTGCCAATTATTGTACAGTGTTTTTTTTTTAGGCTTTCAGTTTCTAAGAATGTATACCTATGTATACAGATTGTATTTTTTTTTTTGTACAATAAAGAGTTACCTATCTATAATTCAGACACCTACTACTCGTTGGTAGGATAATGTGACAGTGCCACGCGCACGCTGTACACACAATTTGTAAACCTTATTACGTTAAAGTTAAAGTTGAAAGTGACTACACCAGACAACCAAAAAACAAACTGAAAACATTTTCTTTTTAAATTTAGAACAAGAGAATAGAAATATTTAATCTTTATTGTACACCAACGACACATTACTTTAAATAAATACACAAAGTGGATATATACAAATGTCAGAACCAGAGATTTCTTTTGACTACTAATTTTAGGTAGATTTTTCGAAGAAAAGTCTACCTATTGGTTTTGTACCAGTTGTCGAGGTTTCCAAAAAAATTCTTCACAAGAGGTCTAGTTATGATCCCAAAACCCCAAAACAACCGCCAGTTAAAAGGTATATTTATATTTATGAATATATGTATGTATGTATATATGTATGTCCCTCAATTTTACAGGCACGATAGAGGTCGCAATTATGCACCGATTGCTTTCAAACTTGGACGACAAATCAACAGGGCAAAATTAAGGTTAAGTTCGTGAAATATTCCCCCAAACTGGACTGGGGGCATGGGGGCGGATTTTCAAAAATCTGTTTTTTTCAGCATAAATTTTTTCCTAAGGAAATTTTTTTGGACCGTTTAACATTAATAGCATGCCCATAGTAAATACGAACATTTAATATGAACCCTAAATGATTTCATCCTTAACCTGTGGGGAAACCAAAATTGGTTGGAAAAAAATTCGTAGCTCCGAAACTGTAAACTGAAAGCTAATTTTTTTTTATTTTACTCTACAATGTAGACTAAAAAGTTTTTAATGCGACTTATATTTTTGGAGATAATAATTAAAAAAACACGAAATCTACCTCTGCGGGCCTGCTGCGGGACTGATTTTTTTTTATTGAAAATAAGCATACTTATAATAGACATTTATAAAAAATTACCGTATAACGACAAAGTTGGACGTTTACGGACACGGATATGGATGGATAGGTCAGTGACTTTGTACTTACAGCTAACAGTTTCATCTGATGTTGTTGATCATTGCGCACGTGTTTCTCCAAGGCCGCATATATTTGGTGGTGATAACGCAGTCGCAGGTCTCGTTCAGCCATCAACGCTGTATTGAATCCTTCTGTTGTGTTCCCGTCTTCAGTGCTAGCAGTCGCATCACTGCTGGCCAAAACATTTTTTTGTTCAGAATTCTTAAAACAGCGTTGTATGTTTATTATATTTTGAAAGTTATTAAGTAAATTTTGTATGTACTATAACAGTACTTAAGGCCAGGGCAGACAGCTGGTGAGGCGTGACGTTAGCAGGTTGTAATGTACTATACAGAAGAATGATACTGAATAAACTGTATAATATAGAAGATGTCACCCAGTGCCGTCGCGCTCAGTGCTTGTATATTTTAACCATTCAAGCCGCCATCCCTCCCTGCCCGCTGTCTGTCCCGACCTTTATAGTTTAAGACAGTGAATAAAAAGTTTAATCCATTATATCTTTAAATATCATAACGTAGTTTACGTTAAATTTTAATTAACAATGTTTAAGATTTATAACACGTTAGACTCATTAGTTGAAAGAGACAAATTCGACGTTATCTATTTCTGAAATATAAACTAAACCATGAAAATAATAAAAAATAGGAAACGTGCACAACGATGGCTCTGCCGCCTGGTGGCGCAAATCCGAATATTTTACGTAAACAATACTTAACATTGGCACTTCACGTTATAAAATAATCACATTAAAGAAGTAAAAAACAACATTTAAATAAGTGGAAATGTATTGTTGCATTTCTGGATGCTTGAATATAATAATAATAATAATAATAACTCCACACATCTCACACACGGCCGTCTGATCCGAAACTAGGCACAGCCTGTACTATGGTAACCAGACTGCTGATATACAGACATTTATTTCTAAATACACATATATATATATATAAATTACACCCAGATACAGAAAAAATTATCATGCTCATCACACAATTATTTGTCCTGGGTGGGAATCGAACCCACGACCTCTGGCTTAGCAGTCAGGGTCACTAACCACTAGACCAACAGGCCAGTCAGTATATTCTAGTCAATTTCTAATCGGCAGAAACCTATATTTTATAATCATAATAAGAACAATTTAAAAATAATTTAAACATTGACGGCAACACGAAAACAGATCTAAAAAATTTCATTTTCAAACCACACTGTAGCTCTGGTGTCGGTTTCTGCTGCCACCTATAGTTTGTGTACATTCAATATAACTTAAAACATTTTGATCTAATAAAATACAAGAATGTAATTAAATATCAAATGTTTTCGAATTTTTAGCCATTTTGGTAAGAATAGACAATGCACATTGTACGGTGCAACGCCCGTACAAGCAGTTGCGTTTGCAAATCCGTATACAGCGCGGTTTACACGCGTCATAACAATCAGTTCGCGATCTAACACACGGGATCTACCAGACGTGCTCCGCGGTCATTGTGTCACTTACTATTATATATTTTTTTCTTTATTACATCTTTTATTTGTTGACCTCATCGAAAGGCTAACAAATTGTTTTGACACAGGCATCATGAATCAGTATCACACACACAGCATATTATATCAACACATCGCTGTTATAAGAAAACATATTTAAAAACTGTGTACCCGAATCACTTACATTTGTTTAGCAGACAGTCTCTTCACCAAGTTTTTGCTGACGTAGAACTTCGAAGTGGGTTTTTTTTCCTTGTCGTACTTGCGCCGCAGTGTGTCGAGTTCTCGCGACAACTTCATTTGTTTGTCGCGAACCAATTTGGATGAGAGCAGCCCTTCTAATGTCTCTTCTAATGATTCATCTGATGTACCGTTGGGTTTGCTTTCTGCTTCTGTAACATGCATTTTGTTTACATATAATGTTTGTATGCTAAGCGTTTGATTACACTATTAAATAGTTTAAAAAATAATTATATTAAGCCGCACGGTTTAAACCTTTGTAACGACTACGACAAAATGGATAGAACTTGAACCGACATTGCTGTCACTGCTGTTGATTTGACTGTATATTGAAACAACGACCCAGCGACACTTGGAATACAAGCGTTATCACCTTTTAAGAACTTACGATTTTTTTTTAAATATATTTTATGGGCCGAGTGATTTATAAATTGCACTATTTAAAATGCCCGGAGAGTATGAATAATGACAAGCATAATCAAGTTATGTAATTAAAACTTATATAAACTTCATTATTTTTCACATTGTCTTGACCTTATGGATATGGCTACAGAACTGTTGGGCAATGTGATAATTCAGGTACATTACGCAGGACGCTAGTTACAAGAACACACATGGATGGACCATGATATATGATATGACCATAAAGGCGAGCGCTTTATATTGTTTATATCTCGAGTTGAGAAACAAATACTAAAGTTCGGTTAAGTGTGTTATGATTAGTCATTACACAAAAGGAAATTGATATGTACTTGAATGAAAAAGGTTGTTTATTAAAACAGCGTCAGGAGAAAGAGGTCAGGAATATAGTCGATGTGGTTGAAAAGGTTGTGTAGACATAAACCACCTTTTACAACCATATCACAGACAGATGTAGTTATTGCAACAAAAAAAACTGCAATCCAAAATGCCATCAAAGTAATAATGATGTATCATCATCACCTTCCCGTGGCTAACGGTAAAGTGGTATGTCGGCATCGAACCAACTAAAACATACGATACAATGCTCCGTCGGTAGAGTTTAGGTTTTTCTTGGTAAACAAAAACCAGATTAAGCTCAAAAAGTTAATACAACATGTATTAACTTTTTGAGCTTAATCTGGTTTTTGTTTTATGATTTTTAACATAAATAGTATTAGCTCGCACCTACCATATTGATTTTATGATAATAATGTATGTTATCTTAAAACCATTGAATACAACACATATTTTTATTACTCTGCCCAGTAGGTGGGGGACATTTTTCATACAGCCCGGTAAATTTGTTTATTTCAAACGTTTTTTATCATATTGTCCACTCGTCCACTCATATTGGACATTTTTCAAACTGTCTAGACATTATGAATAATACCCTTTCATCACTTAGTTCATAACATATATGTATAAGATATGTAAAAATATTTGGTCAGCAACGCATAAGTAACATAATTTTTTTTTAATAACTTGATAGATATTAAACATAAATAGTAATTTTACTTCCTTTAACTATTTTAAACGCATTACCGTAAGAGTTTATTATGGTTCCAGTTTGTCGACTGATCTATTCAATCTCTTTCCCTGCCTCCTTTGACCGTTTTTTATGTTTGTAATGTTATAAAGACCCTAATGTAAGAGATCAAAAATTTTTTTTTAAAAAGTTTGTTAAAAACTGCCTCGGTAATCATTTTTCTCCCTACTCTTTTATAAAAAAATCAGGGTCTTCCGGGTCGGAGGGTTATTCTAGATTTACTAAAATTCATTATCTTGAAATCGCTATACTTTCAGGATCCATCTTTTTCTATACGCAGATAGTGTAACAAGTTATTAGCATATATAAAAACCCTTTACATACATAATTTACGGACTACTCCATCGCACACCTTTGGTCGAGGTCATGATCGCAACGCCGATAGCTATCATCATTGTTATGATGGCACTTAGGGAAGGTAATTTTAGAATTATTTACATCGTTATAACGTCCACACCGCTTCACGACACATGTAACATTGCAAACACAGGCGACACTTCCCACGACACAATCACATTCCACGAATGTCACAGCCAACTGTAAGCTGTGTTTTTAATCAACGCCACTTTTACATATTTATATATTAGAGATGTACCGGATCGGTAGAAATGAATGTATATCCGCGGATACGGATTATTAGTATCTATATCCGCGAATACGCACCGTGACCTTGAAACGACTGTTGACGTTGAGGACTAATAACACGACATGTTTTGATTTTCCCTGTGCTTGTTGTTTCAATAATTATCTTATTTTTGCCTTGTTGATCACAAAGCCCAAAAATCTTTGTGTTTGATCGCGTCATAAAGATAGTCAAATAGTACCTCATAACTGTTAATAATATTAGTAATTTGCAACTTTAGATATTTACATATGTATTTTATATTAGCAAAATAAATGAATAATTTTATAAAACTTATAAAATATAATAATGTAAAAGACACGTCAAGATCCGCCAAAAAGTAACGGACACGGACGGAAGTAGCGCTTTCCTCGCCCGGATATCCGGGAAATACCGATATCCGGCACACCACTAACATTATGTGAATTTTTTGTACCTTTCATTAAATAAATTTCCCGGACGGAGAAATGAAAAATGTGGAATACTTTATGACATTATCAACACAAAAAAAATATTTAAATAAAAATAATTAAAAAGCTCACATGCCAAATAGCAGGGTTTTGGTCCAAGTAATTATCTACAAACGCTCACATACACAGCTCAAGGCAATACACTCACGGTTAGTTGCATCAGGTTAGACACTCCAAAATAATGTTGAAAAGAGAGAAGAAGACTTACTTACTCCACGGAACTAAAGACTTGAGTATAGAGAGTGGTGACGTCATACCGTGTGTGTTTTTCTCTTGTGGCTGTGGCGGGAGGGCTTGCATCTCATGTTCTATTAGGTTTATACTTTCGTTTGCTAGGTCCCGACGGGGACTGCTACCTTCTGGGCCTTCTTCTTTATCAAATTTTATCTGTAACGAATATAATAATAATATAACATTGATCACAGCATGAGTTTTTATTTTTTGTCTCTTTCGTTTTCTCATAAATAAGTTATGATACTTAATACTTTATGCCTAATTATAAGCCATGTCATACCTAGTACCCAGTACCAAACCAGTAAGAGAGACAGTTATTAAAATTAGAAAGGGAAAATGGTTTGCAACTTAATATGATATGATGACACTACAACTTCTTCAAAATAATATTGGAAGGAAAAATAGAGAAGGAAAAATAGAGGGAAAGATAGACGAGGAAGGCCTAGAAGTTTTAAGGAGAGTGAGTCAAAAAACTTGGAGGCTAAAAGAAAGAAAAGAAATTCAAAAAAGCTGAGGAAAGAGCGAAATGCCGGTTGCTCCATCGAGAAGAGCATAGCACTTGAATTTGAAGAAGATCAGACCATTATTGAAATTATCATAACAATTAGTAATTGCATAAATAATCGTAATTTGACACATCTCACACACGGCTGTCTGATCCCAAACTAGGCAGAGTCTGTACTATGATCACCAGACTGCTGATAAACATACTTATATATTACTAAATTCATACATATTTTAGATAAATTACACCCAGACACAGAACAAATGATTATGCTCATCACATAACTATTTGTCCTGGGTGGGAACCACGACACACACACGACCTCTGACTTGGCAGTCAGAATCACTAACCACTAGACCAACAGGCCAGTCTACTAGTCAATCAACTGCTTTATTCTTCGCTCTTTGTTCAAGGTTTGCAGTTAACAGGCCGATTAATGGCATTTGTATAATTTATTATTATCGAGAGCTGGTGTCGTTCAAAATTAAATAAAACTGTCACAAAGATTTTGAATGATTACAGTGTTTCTGTACTTACAGGATGTGCAATTGTACGGTCGGTCCGTTCAATGTCAATCGCTTTTTTGGCTTCAGTCGTCGGCACATCCGTATCTTCGGTGAGCACAGATAACTGGTGTTCACGTTTGTCCAGCTCGCTCTGATACTTGATAGGGTTCGCTAAGGCTTCAGCTAGTTCCGACAGCCGATCAGGCACGTAATCCTATAAAACAAAAAATAAGTAATTAAATCTATGTATAACATAATTTGGAGGAAGCGACGATTTGGTACTAATTTAGGGAGACGATCAAAAAAAGACGATCTAAAAGTAAATATGAATAAGAACATTCATGGTAAAATTTAAGTGTGTCACGTTTACTTGACATAAATGCAATTTTAATGTTCTGTAGCTCCACTTCCGTAGAACCATTTATATGAAGCGTATGTCCATTTGCTGATGGCTTTATCTACGAACCAAAAACTTTCATACTTATTTTTATCGCTAGTTATCAACATTAAAAGCCAGTAAACCAAAATAGTTCGAATGTACTAAATTATTTTGTCTCTAAAAGACAGGACAAGCCAACGTAAATCGTGTAAGATATCCAACACTATAGCAATGTGTTTCATGAAATCTTACTAATATTATATGGGGGAAAGTTTTTGAGGATGGACGGACGGACGGATGGATGGATGGATGAGTTGATGGATGGATGGATGGATGGATGGATGGATGGATGGATGGATGGATGGATGGATGGATGGATGGATGGATGGATGGATGGATGGATGGATGGATGGATGGATGGATGGATGGATGGATGGATGGATGGATGGATGGATGGATGGATGGATGGATGGATGGATGGATGGATGGATGGATGGATGGATGGATGGATGGATGGATGGATGGATGGATGGATGGATGGATGGATGGATGGATGGATGGATGGATGGATGGATGGATGGATGGATGGATGGATGGATGGATGGATGGATGGATGGATGGATGGATGGATGGATGGATGGATGGATGGATGGATGGATGGATGGATGGATGGACGGATAGCACATAGGCTACTTTTTATCACAATTTCCACGCGACATCGCGGGCAACAGCTAGTATTAGATATAATAGACACATCATTTGGGTCTTAAAACAAACCATTGAAATCAAATGATTATTATAAATTTGTATTAGTATACTGACTTATTAAAATAATATAATAAATAATATACCCAGCGATATTCGTTACTTACTGACTATACATAGACAATATAGAACAACATATCAGTACATTTAAGCAGCTCTTATTAGTCTACGTCACATAGGCTTCTTGTAATGACACCACATACAAGAGTCAGTGTTAGGAACCGGATTAATTGTAGTTAGTTTATGTGACTTTACTTGACATTCTAGGACGTGGCCAGCCTCAATTCTTCTTGTTCTTTTTAAGGCTCCAATGTGATGTAAGCAGCAAGAAGTGCTTGCCTGCATTCGGTAGGCTTCTGGTTGACTTCATTTGGTCACCACTACGTAGAGTCCATGATTGGGGTACATCGGTACATTTATAGCTATCAGTAGCTCAAGAATACTGCCAGCGCAATTTTGACAGCGACAGTCACTAAAAGTCCCACAAGCGCCCGTTGAACATATTCCAAGCTCTATTTCAATCAAATCTTTTTTTATAAATGAAGTCTGTATGGTAATTATCGCCGAGGCTTGGGTAAAGACTGTAGATATAATCATCTAGGTCCATGAATAGACCATAACCGGAAACGTGAACCGTTTCTTCCTGAATATCCGGTACATAGCCGGACTCTTCGCACGAATGATGAATTTCTTGTCACTACTGGAGGCTGGAATCATTGATTTGACTTGACTTGGGAGGGTTTATTCTCTACTAAGTTAAGCTAATGTCAAATGCAGATTACAAGTCACCATGAGAACGAACTAACATGAGAAATAAACAGGAGGCGTTCTTAAATATTATACAAATGTTAAACTTAGAACTGTCTATGTAAGTATACATAAGATTCTTACCTTGACATCGACAAGGATTAAAAGACTGGCGGCAAGAGGTAGGCCCAACTCGGTGCGCAAGTTGACATGGTGGTAGCCAGGACATAGCCCCACCACCGGCAAGACTCGATGACCCAGTAACCGTCCGCTTTCTTCGTGAGCGGCTATGCGAATTATTGCTAATTCTGGTAGCACCACCTTGAAAAAATCAGAAAGTTAACATTAAAATTGTAATTTAAACAACAGTCATAAGTCGCCCCTTCAATAAACATTATTCTCATTAAAATTTCTCATTTTACCTAATGATTGTTTCCTACCGGCGTGGTATAAAAAACCTGGCGCGCAATGCAGCAGCTGAGTTACTGATCTTGTTTCGCGTGTAATAAACAAGAAAATTGTAATAAACAAAATTATTCAAGTAATGTCATAGAAACAATTTAATTAAATTTGACTGGCCTGATGGTCTAGTGGTTAGTGACCCTGACTGCTGAACCAGAGGTCGTGGGTTCGATTCCCACCCAGGACAAATCATTGTGTGATGAGCACGAAAATTTGTTCTGTGTCTAGGTGTAATTTATCTATAATATGTATGTATTAAGAAATATATAAGTTGTTTACCAGCAGTCGGGTAACCATAGTATATAGGCTCTGCCTAGTTTGGGATCCGACGGCCGTGTGTGAGATGTGTGAAGTTAATATTATTATTAAATTCAAAAGTAGGCATTTAATATTAGGAGGGTTTGACGGGCCTGTTGGTCTAGTGGTTAGTGATTCTGACTGCTGAGCCAGAGGTCGATGGGTTCGATTCCCAATAAGGAGAAATAATTATGGGATGAGCACGATCTTTTGTTCTGTGTCTAGGTGTAATTTATCTATAATATGTATGTATTTAGTAATATATAAGTATGTTTATCAGCAGTCTGGTTACCATAGTACAAGGTCTGCCTAGTAGTGTAGAATCAACGGCCGTATGTAAGTGTCTCAAGTTGTTATTATTATTGTTAATGTTAGCTACAATAACTAAGTTAAAAAAAATTAAATGTACATAATTTTATGATGTCACTGCGATTTAAATGTAAAATACGAGATTAAACAGTAAGTTTTTCGTCATCATCTGCCTACCCTTTACCAATTTTATTTGGGTTCGGGCAATGTTTTATTCTGTCATTCCCTTACTCATAGTCATATGGCTAGAAACAGTAGAAGAAAGAAGATATATTCTTTCACACAATCCATTGATTATTTCTTTGGTCGTTCTCTACTCTTTTACCCGTCAACTCTGCATTAAATGTTCATGCCACGATAACTTATTGCTCCTCAACTTTGCATACACTGGCGCTACTTTTAGGGTCTCTCTATCATATTCATTTTTCACCTTGTCCATTCCAGTCACACCACACATCCATCTCAACATTCACATTTCAGCTACGTGCTAGCGTCTCTTATCCGTTCTCTTTTCAGATCCGTACAGGACGGCAGGTCTGACTGTCATAGACCTCTCTCTATATTAATAAGAAGTTTGGAATCACAAATTGTTCCCAGTCTGGACCTCGCAGCCGTCTCCACTGACCAACACAATGTCGTCTGCAAACAGCATGCACCAAGGTGCCCTGTATCGAACGATGTCAGAGCATCCATTATCAACAGGAAGAGATATGGACTTAGAGCCTATCCCTGACTCTGAATCATTCGGTGTCTCCAGCGACCTTACATGAATGCTGTACTAAGTAGGCACTCCTACTTCTTTCAAAACCCACCACAATACCTTTCGGGGTACCCTTATAATACGTATTTTGTAGGTCAACAAACACCATATGTTAGTTATAGTGCGCGCGTCTGTACATCCGCATAGTTAGCATATTGCAAATATAGCATCTGTTGGCCCGCGTCCTGGCATAAACCCAAATTAATTTGGTATTATCGCACTCTTATTTCTAACTCTTCTCTCAATTACTTTCTCCCAGACTTTCATACTATGAGACATGAGCTTTATTCCTCGATAGTTGTTATTGAAGAATAAATTAAGCCGATGATATCAGACTTCTTTCAATAATCAAGTGACGCTTGCGGTTGGCACTGAAAACCAGGGATGGGACTGGGATGTTTTATATCATCTCAGTGTACGCTGAGTGTCAACCCGAAATTGCAAAACAGCAGCGTACTATGAGTAATAATTCCAATTTCAATCATTTCAAAAAAAAAAATCTTTCTTCAACTAGTATACCATTGGGCCGAACTACCTTACCATACTTAATACTGCACTCCTAACTTCGTTTATACTAATCTCATTCAATAATATTCACATGCTACTCGTTTAACACTCCGCTCCAATCATTATCTTTATTTATACGTTTTTTTTTTTTCATAATTAGTCTTCCATATGCCTGTTTATCCTCATCTTTTATCAAGACCCTCGGATTTTTATCTTTTATACCTACATCTTACATGCTTGATAATAATATCTTTTGCCCTCTCTTCTCTGCTCTTTATAATGCGGTAGAGCTATTTTTAACCTCTGGGTTCTTGCAGATGCCTGTACTCGTACATACTGTTTTGAGCGTGAGTTCCAGAGTTTAAGCTCGAAACTTCAGTAAGGTTAAGCTTCAACCTTAAATATGTATTACGTACATACCCTCCATCGCGTTAATTCTTATTAAGGTAATATATCATGGTAAAAGTCAGAAAGTTATCACTACATAAAACAAAGTCCCCCGCCGCGTCTGTCTGTCTGTCTGTTCGCGATAAACTGAAAAACTACTGAACGGATTTCATGCGGTTTTCACTAATAGACAGAGTGATTCATGAGGAAGGTTTAGGTGTATAATTTGTACCCGTGCGAAGCTGGGGCGAGTTGGTAGTATAAGTATAATTATGTTGGCGGGAATTGATTGTGCCAACCTGGTCGAAACGTGAGGCTAATCAAATGTATTAAATATCTTTTAATTACGTGGCCGTGTTAATTTCTGTCAACATATTTATATTATCATGGAATATATTAATGCTTGTTCAGAACGTACGCCTGCTGTATGTTTCAGAACTAAACAGACCAATTTCAAAATATCAGTATTTATTTACTTTCTAAATATACAGTAGGTGTACGTCTCTCTCGTCTTTGCATTGAACAGGTTTTTTAGTCATTGCTAGGACACTAAAATGCAACAAGGTCAATGGCGATTGAAGCAAAAACCGAACTCGGTAACCATTCGGTTACCGAGTTCACAAACACCTGTAGCAATCGTAATTTCATGGTTTTTACGATTACAACGTTTTTTTACGGCGACTTTGATATTTTTTTTTAGTACCTTTGGTGGCGTGAACAATCAGTGAATTCGCTAATATAATTACTTTACCTATTTCCGTTATTTTCCGTATAGGTTAAATCGATTTATTCTCTTTTGTAATTGAAATCAAAGATATATTATAGAAAGTTATAACATACCTACTAACATGTTTTTTAAATAGCTTCTACCACTTCAGGGTATGTTTAAGACCTGAATCTGACAAGCTCTGGTTCTTTACTTATTCAAACAGAAGTTGTTTTAATATAACGAGGAGAACTTCCGTATTTTAAATGCGTATAGGAATGGAGATATTAATTTTAATTATTTTATATATATAAATGTATATCTATTTGGATAAAGCACACTACAACGATAAACTAGTGTTGGCCTAGTGGTTAAAAATTCGACCATAATAGATAATCCAAGAAAAAACGATAAAAAAATTGTATCTCCTTATATTAGGACATTTGAACTTCGGGAGTTCTACTCGTGCATTTAAAATCATTTTCTTTATCAAAAGAATAAAAAAAAGGGGATGTCCGTTTTTTAGGTCATTTTTCATACTGTGGAGCGTCCAAAGAAACAAAACGAGATGAAATTGTTTGTTTATGGTAAGTGACTACCGTCGGCCATGGACACCTGTAACTCAAGAGTCACAAGTGCGTTGCCGGCCTTTGAGATAGGAGTACGCTCTTTTCTTGATCTTATATTTTTTCTGTACAGTAACTATTTATTTATCAAAAATAATTTTGGGTTGTTTTATTTACCCAAATAAAAATGTCCCATATGGAAATCAAATCCCCAAACCTCAGCATACAACAGCGCGGTGACCGTAACATTCCATTATACATGATGCACCCGAATCCAGTCATTCATTCACTCAATCCATACACATAAAACGAAACTCGCTAAATTCCATTGTGCCGGCGCCGGCGCATTGCAGACAAATTACTTGTAAACACATATCGCAAAATGACAAGCACCATATGCCGGTCTCAAAGGAATTTTTGGCGTGTGAATTAGTCGTATCAGCGAGTGATACATTGTATGCAACTATCACAAGTAATGTTATTTCAATTCATGTGATGTTTAAATTAAAGGTGCCGATTCCATGAATTACGATGGTGGCGATTCATAGGGCCCAGGAAAGACGATTGGTATGTTATATTATACTGTATCTATTTTATGTCATACTAGCAGCGCCCCGCGGTTTCGCCAGCGAAAGTCCCGATCCCGTGGGAATATCGAGATAAAAAGTCTATGCGTTAATCCAGGTCTCCAGCTATCTACATACCAAGTTTCATCGCAATCGGTTCAGTGGTTTTTGCGTGAAACAGTAACAAAGACCCATCTATCCATCCAAACTTTCACATTTATAATATTATGATATCACGTAACAAAGGGAGACGATGCACGTTTATTTAAGGATATTTTATCTACAAGCTAACAGCACTTAATACGAAATAGAAAAGATCTTAAGGAAACCGGCTACAAGAAAACAATTAGTGAGCAGAGACGATTGAACAACAGTACCATCTTAGAGGTACATGACACATAAGAAAACAAAAGACATTTTAAATTTATGAACATGGTACAGAACTGTACAGCATGTATATCAGAAAAGCTTTTGTACGTGTTAAATAAATCACTTGTATCATTTATTTCTCTGAAACATATATTCATATGGTAATTACATGCATATATTGAATCGAACCGAAGACTTATTTTCAAAAGGTAAAAACTAAACCGCTGTGACTCATTTAAAGTAGAACTCTCAAATAGTTTATTCCTGGGGTCATGAAATGACGGACTGGACCCGGATCGGCCACCGACTTATTTTGTGCGGACCTTAGGTATACAGTACAATATTTAACATAAACTTAAAACTCATCTGTAAAAAAGTAGAAACGGACCGCGACAGCCATAATTTAAAAAACGGACCCCAAATGAAACTAATTGGTTTATTCTCTCTCTTTTTACTTTCTAAAAGTCGTAATAATAATTTAATTATTAGTTAACACCGAAGTACATTAGAATGGGCACCTGCCAATAATAATCATGTTGTTGAATCTGTTTGAAGTACTGATCAATTTGTTGAACTATATTGAACAGCTTTGCAGATTGATAAATGTACGTTAGTGGATTACGCTGACTATTAACATGTAGTCTTACATGACAGAATTTCAATTGTGTGTTTCAAGATTTAGAGACACACCCTAAAAAACAACTATTTTACTTATATTTTGAAAATTTTAAATATATTTTTTTTAACTAAAAAAAATAACTCGTGATTTTGGTTAGGGAGGTGGGGTTAGTCTAAAATCTCACAATGTATCGACAGAGGGGAGGGGTGGGTAAATAAGTTGTTAAAAAAAACATCACGTGATTAATGGACAACCCCGTATACGGATGGATTGGGGAATCAAGGCCACATACCTGTAACTTAGCTGTTGCCGAAAAGTCCGAGCCCTCTAAACCTCTACCAAAACATTTTGTTTAAATCCGACGGGATACAAACGGTCGACCTCGCGCGTGAAGGGTGCAGCCGCACCATCGTATAAGATTTAATACTATGTATAGTAGAGCCCCCTTTAATTCTTGATTTGTTTTTCAAGTGAAAACTTCTTTAGGCACGTTGTGCACTTTTGCTATGGGGAAAAAGAACTGAACTCGCACCGTCATAATAATACACATATCGATTCATTAGAGGGCGCTAATCTAAACATTGAGTTCTGTCAGCTCCTTATTAATCTTCAAAAATAATTAAACTTTAAAAATATAATTAGTTCAATAAAGCACTTATTGTGTGCTCAATTCATATGGTAAAATAATCAAAAACATAATTGAAATTAAGGGGAAAATTTATAACGCCTATAGTGCTCAATAGCGAAAACCTTTATTCAAAATTTCGTCCAGACGTACGTCAGTTTGATGGAAGACACTAGTAGATGGCATCACAGTAGATGGTACAATTACTTATTAACAATTTTTGAAGTGAAATTTTCTTTAGGCACGTTGGACACTTTTGGTATGGGGAAAAGGCACTGAACTCGCGTGACCGTCACGCTCAGTAGACGGATGTCTGTTATGTTTTTACTTCTGACGTGCAGTCCTACGACTGACAGTATTTGTTGTTGTTACAGCGGCTACAGAAATACACATTCTGTGAAAATTTCAACTGTCCACCTATTACGGATCACGAGATACAGCCCGTTGACTGACTGACAGACAGACAGACAGACAGACGGACGAACAGCGGAGGCCTAGTAAAAGGGTGCCATTGGTCCCTTCGGGTACGGAACCCTACAAATAGCAAGCAACTGAAACTTATAAGTAGCTTACCTTTTTAAACTTGAAAGGTTCCTCCCCGTATACAGGGTTGATGCCATTGTTCGGCGCAACCCTTGTCCTGAACTTCTTTCGAACGGTGTCGGCCGGAAGACCAAACATGTCTACTTCGACGAATGTGCCACATCGCTTGTCCGTGAGCAGCTGTCCCGAGAGTACTGTTATGGAGAGTGTGCCGGCGATGATACCGTCGACTGTGCTCTCGGCGAATGGGTCAAGGCGTCGGTCCTGAAGTAGAGATTCTTAGATAATAATGCTAATCGTACTGGTATCTTAAGGGCCAGTATAATAATAATAATAAATCTATCAGTCATTTACCATCATGTGATCCGTCTGCTCGTTTGCCCCCTATACCATAAAAAAAAAACTATAAATCTCACCTACGGCCGTCTGATCCCAAACTAGGCAGAACCTATACTATGGTAGCCAGACTGCTGACAAACATACTTATATATATTTAAATACATACATATTATAGATAAATTACACCCAGGGACACAACAAATGATCATGCTCATCACACAATTATTTTTTATGGGTGGACCTCACTCTAGCTTTCCACCAGGCGGTTTCTGATATTCTGACGTGTTATAATAAAAAATAAAAACGAAACCCAAGACCTCTGGCTCAGCAGTCAGGGTAACGAACCACTAGACCAACAGGCCAGTCGAAAGTATCAACTAGAGTGGAAAGAAGACGCGAGAGAGATGGGGATATGTGTATTGTGATATTGCAGTCTATGCTGTAAAATTTCATTCTACCGTCAATACTAAAACAATATGAATATAAAGGATGTTACAAAAGATGTGATAACCTTTAAGTCATTTGACAGACAGGAATCTTATTTAAAAACTGACAAATTGAACCCGAAAATTTGCCGATAAAGCTAATGTTTCGCAAAAGAAAAGGGCTGACATGAATGAAACTATGTGTATTTAATATTAAAAAAAGTCTGATGTCTGGAATGTCCAGTTTTTTCTGAAATTTTTTGCATGATTAAATAAATTGACATGAAAATGTATGATGTTAAAAATGTGCACCTACGCCAGGAAAGCATTTTCCGAAGAAACATTTTTTTTAAATCTAAATTAACTATATGTCGTCTACATACACGGCACAGACGGGCCTGTTGGTCTAGTGGTTAGTGATCCTAACTGTTAAGCCAGAGGTCGTGGGTTCGATTCCAACCCAGAACAAATAAATGTGTGACGAGCATGATCATTCGTTCTGTCTGGGTGTAATTTATCTATAATATGTATGTATTTAGTAATATATTCATTATATATATATATAGTTTATAGTTTATCAGCATTCTGGTAACCATAGTAAAGGCTCTACCTAGTTTAGGATCAGACGGCCGTGTATGAGATGTGTGAAGTTATTATTATTACCTATTATGCTCCTAAAAATTGACAACACCTTTCTGTTAAATCAGTATAGTTGTTTAAGAAATAGGCACCACAGTATCGTACGACAAACTTAATTACCTTCCAGTAATTAGAAATGACTCAGAAACCATCGAAATATTCATGTTTTCAAAACATGAATGAGGTAAATTTGTACCGGTGTAATTAACTGACTCTGGAGTTCATTATTCGACAATGCTTTTTAAACTCGCTAATTTATTTATTTATATATTTTTTGCGCGGAACCCTAATACTTTTTTCAAAATAAAGTTACTCCTTATAACACCAGCTTTCTGTCAGTGAAGGTCTAGTAAAAATTATTGGAATTAGAATATGTTGGAGATTAGCCGGTACAAACAGACAGACAAAATTATAAAAAAATATTGGTATATGTACCGTGAAAACATTCGGATGCATTTAGTAAAATGCAGTTTGTGAGGGGATAAGGTGTTAAAAAAATTTACCAGATAACCTTGACGTACACATATATTCGTCTATATTCGTATATGGTACATACCTACGTACCTATATATTCAGTAACTCTAAAATCTCTAGACTAATGTGTGTTGTAAATTTAGTACAGCCATAGGTTTTTTTTGTGAAAGGTATTCTAAGTTCGATATGCAGACTTCACAGTAAGGGTTTAATGAGTTCTCTTGTTTATTTATCTGTGATAATTTCGCAAATTATATTTGAATGTTCGTTTCGTTCGTCACCCTCTCCTCTGAAAATATGTTTGTACTTATTTTTTTGTTTAATTAATATTCTCTTACCTTCCTCCTCATGAACTCAGGTTTGAGTAAATAACCACACCGCCGATTGTACTCGTACGTGCCCAAGTTCAGCTGCATCGCCAAGTCCAATGTCTGGTAGTTAAGCGCCACTAATTGACACCCCGCGTTCCAGAATACCTGTTAAATTATAAGACACAACAAATCATTAACTTCCAAAAAAAAACCCGGCCATTGGTTTAAATACGACCTTGTAGATGAACGGTTCAATGTGAAAACCTACTAAGGTACATTTCTTTCAAAAAACACACAGGTACAAACTTTTAACACGCAATAACTCAAGATCGTGAGAAAGTCATGCGTCGGCACGTAAGGGTCGGCTCGACCGGAGTGATACCACGGCCTCACAGAAAACTGGCAATGAAGCAATGCTTGCATTGCTTTACGACGAGTGAGTGAGGTTATCGGAGGCTCTAACCCTTCCGCGAGGAGGCGGCGTCCGCGTGTGCCTGGACGTCGCCTAATTGAGAGGTTTTTCACCCGAAGGTGGTGCCCGCGCTATTGCGGGTCCGGATTTCTTAATAAAAGCTGTTCCCGGATCCCTCCTACTTAAGGCGCAGTACGGCACACCATGTGGTTTTAGTCGGTTCGATTCCAACACACCGCCCCACCGAAAACCCCGGTGGGATGACGGCCCGAGGTGGTTTCCACACGCACAAAATAAAAAAGGCTCTAACCCTTCCCTCCCCCTCCTCTCCCGCTCTTACACCCTTCCCCTAAATATCCTAAGAAAAAACAATCGAATCTAAAACCACCGGAGTAAGAAATTTTAGTAAATACGGGCGTGAGATTAGTGACGCTCACTCGACTAATACCGCGTTCCTATAATCAAGAGTCGATTCATTTTGCTTACGGACGGTAAAATTTCGTTGAATTTTCAACGAAATTTTTACCGTCCGTAAGCAAATTGAATCGTTTCTATAAGAACGCGGCATAAATTTCATGATTTATCAGATGATCTTGATATTGAGAGGGAACGTAGGGCGCTGTCTGTCCGGTGTAATATGTTGGCTCACAGGTTCGCACGTTGTAATACACCAGTCAAGGTTACTCTTTTCAAAGCATATTGTCAGTCCTTCTACACGTGCAGCCTGTGGACTAACTTTACGCAGCGGGCGTACAGCGCATTACGCGTCCAGTACAACAATGCTCTCAGGATGCTGTTGAATCTGCCGAGGTTTTGTAGCGCCTCAAATATGTTCGCGGAGGCACATTGCGATGACTTTTATGCCATCATAAGAAAGCGGAGCGCGTCAATGTCTACTCGACTGCTAGACAGCACCAATGGCATCCTGAGAGTATTGTCTGAGAGATGGGACCTTCCAGTCCTACAAAGGTGGATGCGGCTGCATGTTAGCGCATCAACACGATTATTTTTGTGATTGTTATTGTTTGTATTGTAGAACTAACATAGTTGTAAGATCATTGTAACTAACACATTTATGGATCAATATCCGAAATAAAATTATTTATTATTATTATTATAAATCGAGATATGAAATGCCATTAACTTTAGTTCATGCTTTTGATCATAGTTTCATGATAGTCATTCATTGGCTACCTTTTCTATAAAATGTATCTACAATATAAAAAAACAACTCTTGGACAGCTCCTTTTTGGTTCGAGTCGCTTAAGTCCGGAATGAACTGCCGGCGTCTATTTTTCCACAATCCTGGATTCACACATCCTGGAACGTTCAAGAGCAGAGTGAATAGGTTTCTCTTGGATAGGCGTGTACCATCTTCGTCTTCATCACTTTTCATCAGGTGAGTTGGAGTGTCCTCCAACTCACCTGATGCCTATTCCATTACCCAATAATAATAAAACATAGCGCAGTGGATAACATTATATAGGTCTTCTTTGCTTAATAATTGATAACAAGTTCATGTTTATATTAACTTTGGTTAGTATGTAGGTATATTTTTATTTTACTAGCTGTTTCCCCTCGGTTTCCCCCGCGTAAGTCCCGGTGCCGTGGGACTATCTAGCCTATGTGTTAATCTAGGTCTCCAGGTATCGACATGCCAAGTTTCATTAAAATCCACATAGTGGTTTTCGTGTAAAAGAGTAACAAACATCCATACATCCTCACAAACTTTCACGTTTGTAATATTAGCAGGTATCGGGATAAAAACTAGCCTATGTGTTAATCTAGGTCTTCAGATATCTACATTCCAAGTTTCATTAAAATCCACATAGTGGTTTTTGTGTGAAAGAGTAACAAACATCGATACATCCTCACAAACTTTCACGTTTGTAATATTAGCAGGTATCGGGATAAAAACTAGCCTATGTGTTAATCTAGGTCTTCAGATATCTACACACCAAGTTTCATTAAAATCGACATAGTGGTTTTTGCGTGAAAGAGTAACAAACATCCATACATCCTCACTAACTTTCACGTTTGTAATATTAGCAGGTATCGGGATAAAAACTAGCCTATGTGTTAATCTAGGTCTTCAGATATCTACATACCAAGTTTCATTAAAATTCACACAGTGGTTTTTGCGTGAAAGAGTAACAAACATTCATACATCCTCACAATCTTTCACGTTTATAATATTAGTAGGATTGACTACGTCGAAACGGAAGTTGGCGAAGCGACCACTTACACCACTTTAGTGGTCACTGGGGCAACTACCACCGCGTGAAGTGCTCAGAGTTCGATCCCCACATAGTATATTTATTTCTGTGATTCTGGGATATTACTATATTATGAGTGTGGGTGTAATATATTATGTATTCGTAAATTGTATGTCCATAAAGTTTCATGCGATAGAAGTATTTCCCCTTGCGTATAAAAAATACGATTGAAGTTTTAGTACAGCCTTCAATAATTATGGGAAATAATGGCAACAATAAAATAACAGAACACAACAAATAACAGAACAATCTGTTATTTGTACATATTTATTTTTATCTATGTAGCATGTAGAGTGTGTACAGGCATTCATAAAATACCCACTTACAGTTTCAGCACGTCATTTGGAAAACTACAAATAAGAATTGGGTCATTTTCTTGAGCCATCAAAGAAATAAACCAGATCATACTTGAGAAATTAATCGATAACGCCTAATCACTTTGTAATGACCAACTCACTTATTTGATGATAATCTACAGATATATGTAATTATGCTGTGGTAACATTCCGATTATTTGTTTATAAAACTAATATAGATTCTGGACTGGGGTTTGAATTACTGTGATACCCAACCAACCTGTCAATCGACACCATTTAGAAATGCCAGAACTATTAGAAATCTCTTCAACGATTAGAAAATAGCTGATGATCTTCGAACGGCTGAACAGATTTTCGGGAATTATAACTAAGAACATTATCGATCAAGTCATCTTTCAAACAAAAAAAAAAAACGAAGTCAAAATCGATCTATCCGTTTACGAGCTATGACACCACACACAGATACACAGGTTACTTATATACCTTTTTGCGTCGGGAGTTATAAATAAATGATTATTTAATTCATTAATAGTCGATATATTTACCTGCGGCATGAAGTTAGACGAGTCGAATCTAGTACCGGCGGGATACACTCGGGACAGCTGATGCTTGTTGTAGTTGACGAATTCGATCGGTCGCTCTTTCAATAGTGTAGTCGCCTGCTTCTCATCGAACGATGACATCTCGTAGTAGCGGTTCTTTTCTGCACAATATTCGTGAAATAATTGTCAGTTCTTTTGCAAACCAATTAGAATATAGAAAATATTGTTCCTCGTGTAGGTGCACATTTCTAAATAACTCTTTAATAATTTTATGTAAATTTCAATGATTTCGATTTTTTCACACGGGAATTTCGCAGCAAAGGCGGATGTTCCAGCAACATCCTCAGTATGTATTACCTACAGTTTAATTTATTAAATTCTTTCACAAACGTAATGGTTTAAGTCCTTATGGCGTGTTATGGTGTATCGTAGCGATAATGACATAAAAATAGAATGTAGAAAACCAGGTATAAATAGTGGGTGTACAAACTCTCGGAGTTTTCGAAGGAGCTGAAGTGCACGGGTTGCACGTAGTTGACGAGCGCGGAGATCTCGGCGCCGGCGTGCGTCTCGCGCGCGTCCTCCCCGGCCGCGTTGTCGGCGCCGCCCGCCTCCTCCTCACCCGACGAGCTGTCAGAATCCGACGACTCCGACGAACCTTGACGCGTCAGCTGCAGGCAAACGCATATGGTTATTTGTTTATTTTGTAACATCTCTTTCTTCCTCTTAATACAAAGAGCGTTGCCTTGATTTCAGTATAACTGTTTATTTAATCATTATTGCGAAAAATTCAAAATTGCGTACTGACAATGGATCCATTTATGAATAATTCAGACAAACCGGTTCAGATTTTCTTTCTTAAGTGTTTTCTTTGTTTCGCATTGACGAGTTTGAATATTATCAATAAAAAAATTTGGAAACATTTTTTATTCCCTTCGACGAAAAGCTGTATTGTTCTCAATAATTTAATGAATTACGATCGAAACCCGGCCAAATACAAATTCAATATCTTTATTTGATAAAATTGCTCAACAATTAGTCGGAATTCTCAATAAAAAAATTAATAATAATAAATTGTAAATCAACACTGCTGAGTCACTGCATCAATAGGTTGTTTTTCATGTAATGTGTGTAAAATGTTTAAAAATATGATAAAAAATAACACCGCGTCTACCTGTGTCGATCTATAACCGCCCGTTTCCAAAAGATTGAGCCTTGTGGGAAGAAATCGGACAAACAAACTCACGGCCACTCTTTTAAAACACCAGGTAGTTAGAACAATAATTTAGTAAATTTTATTACAGCCCCTGTTGGTGAAATACGAGTATAAATAAAAAAAATATCCGATGTAAATAACAAAAATTGTTGTGAACTACTTTGCATGTCTTATGCATGTTCTTTTATTTTCTTCATAATAATTATTATTCATCTTAGTTTTTTATTACTTATCAGTAAAAGCATTTACCTATATTCTGAAAATTATATTTTATTAAATAAATTTGAACCAATGAACTCCTAAAAATTGGTATACTTATATAACATCTTTTTTGTTATTTGTCTATTTTATATACGGAATATTGATTGATTGATTACGGAATATTTTTTACGAAATAACAGCACAGTATACATATAGGTACTTACTAATATTAAAAAAAAAATGTATTCGGAAACATTCTATATTATCTTTAATATAATCCAATACCACCCACTACCAGTATTGTATGATAGTAACCACATCCAAACTATTTTATCTAACCAAAAAACAGAAACCACAACTGATTAGTATTATTAAAAGAAAAGTACTTATCTCACCATAAAATAACCAACGATAATATTTCCCATTTCATTTAAAATGGATAGGAATTTAATTGCCTTTTCATTCGTAATTAATACATAACTAAATTAAATTCATGATTTCTTTTTATTACGAAAATTTTCGTAGTTTATAATGTAAACAACAAAAACAATTGAATGAGGCTAATCCATAGTCAGGCCATGACCACTCCGCAGAGTAGGTATAAGTTCACGGCGGGGTCGACTAATCGTGCCAAAATTCAATGGGATGCCGCGCGCGGGCCGCACGTTACTTCGATGGTAACTCACGCGCTGCGTCGAGTCATCCGTTCGTATCTAGACTATCGAGTTATTAGTACCAAGCCTAGGTTTAGGCTGTTTAATACGTCTTTGCCTACCCCTCTGGGGATACAGGCGTGTGTGTATGTATGTACAAAACTAAATGAAATAATGAAAGAGTACAAACCGTGGCTGTAGACACATCGCCGTTGCCCTGAGGCTGAGGATCAGGTGGCGGTTCGCTTTCCTCCGATGCTACAGAATCTGGCTTTTTATGGTGATGATGATGTTTCTTTTTATTTTTGATGATGATCTTATGACGGAGTAGCGATGGCGGCGGTAACTCCCCTCCTGTACAACAAAAAACTTGTATTTAATACTATTGCTTAAGCTTTAACAGATACTTTTGTTCTATGTTATAACTGTTAAGAGCACGCTGGTTTAAGAGTACTCGTAGAAGAACTCACCACTTTTTTTTTTGGTTTTTATATTCTTCAGGTGTTTTAACTAGTTATTTACAGCCAAAAAGTGTATCAAATTAGAGTTGTAATACAGATCTTTGTGCAAAAACAATTATGAAATCGATAGATCGATCAGAACGATCGAGCTTAATTTTAGAAATGCGTTACAGTTAAGTAATAACTTTCCAAAGTTTGTATGAAAAAATATCGACTAGTGCATTCTTATGTAGGCCGTATGTATTATGACACCTTTATAAATTAAAAAAAAAACGTATTTTCAGTTTAAGCGTGTCTCGTAAGTTTAACAGGTGGATACGTATAATTTGATTGCTTTTTATAGGCTCTTACATCGTTGTGGCGGCCTATTTCGTCTGAAACCATCAACCGTTACTAAGATTTTACGATGTTTTGTTTACAAACAGCTCGTAAAAAATATAAAAACCCCGGCTAGATAAGTAAAACAAGGTTATTGACACATTGATGTACACCTCGTAAATGCGAAATGCTAGTCCGAGCAAACAACGGAAAAAGGTTACAAAAATTTGTAATGTAATAAACCACCAAAACGGGCTGATGGAAAAAATTAAACCTTTATTGAGGATGTGGGTAAAAATCCCTTACAATAGACCCATTTGTGACGTGTGTATTCTACAGAAGACTGAGGGCTTAAACTAATTAATAATGGGGGAGAAGGATCCCCTGAATTCCTGAGTCCGGGATGAGGTTGGCAACCTGTGAGAGACACCCTGGTGTTGAAAATGTATATAGGCCACAATAACTACTTGCCTTACTTTGGTTATTTTTCAATAAATAACGCGTTGTGCTTATTTGCCGGCAAAATAAAACGGTTGTATGTGATATGGGAACGATTGTTGTATTGTCACAGGCTAACATAACACAGTGTAATGTGTTCCTCGAAGCCCCGAATAGCCACCGTTCCTATCCGTTTCCTTTTGCAGTTACGGATTGGTCGGACGCTAGTCTACGACAGCGGAATCAATTAAAATTTTTTAGCAGTAGCCTTGAAGTGCCCGATCGTTTGATGTATCTAGTTTAAATCCGTCTAGGTTTTAGTTTATGTTTAGTTATGTTAACTAAATTCCTGATATCCTCATATGGCATGGCAACAGGCATATATGAAAAAGTTGAAGTTCCCCGTAGAAAAAAAGCAAATAAAATTCCAACTGGTTTATTTATTTATTTATTTTGGTAGTACCACGCGTTCAACAAACAAACTTAGACTTTATTATATTACACAGTATAGATTATAGAGCAAAAACAGGCCTCGTTAAAGATGTTTATGTATTACAAAACCGGTTATGTAAAAAAACAAGTTTTTTTGTGATACCTATTATGTAACAAATAGTAACAATGTGTATTGTAGACGATGATGTCAGTAAACTGTGTCGATATACGGACTTAACTCAAAATGCTGTTGACAAAATCTGCGATTCTAAGGCGACGATGAATTTGCCCTATTACTATTGCCCGCTCCCCTAAAATGGAACAAAAGAAGCCACAATCGCAAATATAAACTCCAACTTATGCTACGGGACTAACGAGGCATTGTAAAATATAGAAAATTTAAAATACCACCGACTCAAAAATCCCATCAACGATTAGAAAAGAGCTGATGATCTTCGAACGGCTGAACAGATTTTCTTGAATGATATATAAGAACACTGTCGATCAAGTCACCTTTCAAACAAAAAAAAACGCACTTAAATCGGTGCATTCGTTTGGCAACTACGATGCCACAGCCTGCACGAATGCACGAATACATAGATACATATTATGTTAAATATAACACCTCTCAATGATAACTAGGATTTCCTGGGTTTTTTTGTCTGCGGTGTTTGTATGTAATTGGTCTTTCTTAGCTTTCTTAGTGTGACAAGTTCAATGTGGAGACGAAATGTTTTTAGCCTTTTCGAATGTGGTCCAAAGATTAACGGCAATAAAGAAAGGTAAGACTCAACCTTACAAAAGACTTTTAATTCTCCTTATGCGCTGAAGGAATGTAGCTTAGTTTTTAAAAGCTTTTATTTAATTTCACATGTATGATGTCCTGGAATTTTTCAATCAATATTTCACCCACTTCCACTGAAGATATAGTGCTGAAATTTAGCACACACTTTTGGTTCTCATGACAATTTACATCAAAAGCTATTTTTTTAATTTATTTTTAAATTATTAATTATTTGCACTTTACGCAGATATTATTTCGATCAAAAATATCTTGTGTGAAAATATTAGAATTATGTAACACGGCCTTATTATTAACTTACTACTCGTGTTAACCCATAACCCTCTTCCTTACAGCACAATGAAAAGATGAACTCCGAAATCAAACAATAGTTAAACACACAAACAATTTGTTTGAAAATTTATGTAGAAAATGATTTAGCGAAAACAATTTGTCTCCTAGTGTTTACACGGCATAACGCAACACTTGGTTCTGTTCCAACGTAAATAGCCCAGATGTTATAACTTTAATGTATCGGCCACTCGAAATAAATATATAAATTAGCTCACGACATACCACAAAGGGCTAGGCAGACATGCAGATTTAATATAGAACAGGGAATATGTATATGGTAACATGTAGTAGAGACATATATATAGTTATAAACATTTTTAATTCCAATTCGACTGAGTAATTTAAGTGGAAGCGTTGAGCATGTATCAAAAGAATTTTGATAGCTTATTCAAACGAGGCCGCAAAAGGTCCTGATCTGTGCATCTACGTTAGAGATGCGACACAACTAGAAAAGATTCGATACCTACTAACTCTGGATAATAATAAAGAAGGTAATCTAACATCTAAGGATTCCATTGTTTATATTTGCATTTTTGTATATTCGTATATTCTTTATTGTACACAAAAATAACAATCTTATAAATACTGGAAGGAAAATAGCATGTACAAAGGCGAGCTTAACCCATAGTTGAGTTTTCTTCCAGCAAACCTTGAGAGTGAGGAGAGGATAGTAAAGAATAAATAGAGGCAAAGTAAGTACGTTAAATTGAATTAAATAAACATAAAATTAAAAACCTAAACTATAAATAGATAATGTATACCTACAGAATAACAAGTACCTATATGTTCGCAATGTAAATTTACATATATTACCACATATGCACTAAATAATATGTTAAACATATACATACATAAATACATACATACAAATTAACAGTCTGATTATTGCTGAGACAGAAAAAAGTCGTTGATTCTTTTCCTAAAACAGTCAGGGAAGGGCTAACGCGGATAGAATGGGGAAGGGAATTCCACTGCCGTACAGCAGTAACAGTGAAAGAATTATCATAACGAGTAGAATTACGAGAAGGAATTAGAAGAAAAAGAGAAGATGAGGAGCGGCAAGGTTTGCTCCTGGGAACAAGGTACTCGAAGCGCTCACGCAAATATGAAGGAAAGTTAGGATTGTGAAGAACCGAAAAGAAAGAAAGAAAGCATTTGCTACTTTTTGACTATTTTTTTACAAATAAATACTTTTCGTTTATTTTGATCAATTAAGGAGGGCGCCTCCTTTAATAATGTGATGTTTTTAGCATCTTTTTGGACCTCCCCTCCCCCCTGGTGATACGTGGTGAGGTTTTAGACATCAAATCGGTTTATTCCTTCAGTAGTTACGAGGGAACAAAGAAACACATGACCCTTCTTTTGGTGTTCACGGTAGTCTGCTACAGAAAATCTCAACTCGGGAATAAACCCAAACCCTCGCAATCAGTAGTCATACTCCCGCCACTTACACAGATAATTTTTGTCCAGTGACGCAAGTGTGCCTTATGACATGACTTTCAATACCGAAATTTATATTTATATAACTAATTGGTAGAATGGAATTTGATATAGAAAACTAATCTTCGGTTCTAATTAAATTCAGCATGTCCATGCGAAATCAACAACAACAAAACACGATAATAAGTAATTCATGATAACAAAGACTTCACTTCCTCTAATAAAATCACATCAAAATCATCTGGATTTCATCACAGTTCAATAAAATTTGATGGAGATTCGGCTGTTGCGTATAAAAGATTAATGGTCATGGAATACAAACAACCTATCTGTTTAACACAATCTTTAATCCCAGAAGGTGCTCGTTTACCGTAGTTTAGAGATGCCGCAGACATCTGGTAAATCATCCGGTATTCGGTACACAGACACAATTTTGTTCCTTGCATTAACTACTACTGTATAGCTGCTATTTCGAGATACAATACGGTAGTTAATTGTCTATTAAAATCAATTTCGTACGCTATTTTTATTACATACAACATTATCTCTATAACTAACATTCATTAGTATAGGCACCTACCCTATTCTGTAGAGATTATACCGATGCAGGTCCCACGTAGACGGAAATGCTTTATTTGTACAATACATAAGGCACTTGGTTGGTACAAATTTGTTTTTGTTATCTATCTATTGCATCGCCCCTATTCTATATTAATAATTCGGTCAAGGGGTACGGTAGACTCGATTGAAAGCTTGCCTGAATAATAAAACATGAAAAAAAAAAAATGATTTCGAGTCTACAACATATATCCCCAAAATTCGGATTGTCGAGTATTTTGTTAAATTCTAATGATGCAAAGTGCAGTCGCCATATTGGCCACTCGGATGCCATCTTGAATTCCTTAAGGCCGATTCAAACGTATATCTACCTACATTTTGTAAAAGATAGTGTATTATACGAGTCACATTTCACCCGAGCGAAGCCGGGTCTTCATCTAGTATGTACATATTCTCACAGAGGCAGAGACGATAGAGCACCATTTTCCACAATCCTAATATATATACATCTTTCATATCCATCAGACCTTTCATACACGCTGTCTGGTTACGGGTGTTTTTTACTTGGCCCTTTTCAGTTTACTGCAGATCCGGATAGTATACATTTTTCGGGGCCTACCCGCACCGGCTCGCCTACTCAATGGGCCTTCCTTCTCATCCGAATCCTTTCAAAAAGGCTAAAACATCGCAGTAATAAAAATACCGAAAACTAAAACAGAATCACAAACTGATTATGTGATTTAGGATGGTTATTCAAATAATGCCGAGCTTCCGATACCCGGTATTTGATTTTCGGCAAGATAACAACTTATAGCATCTCTATTTACGACCTGTTTTACAAACGTATCGCTTGTACACACACGCCGTAGTTGGATTAACTAAACGTGTGAGCAGTTTGTTATAGAAACTAAGCTTTCAATTCGTTAATAGTTTATTTAGTCGAGCAATATAACTGGTTCTCAAAATTGTATACGTTTATATTTAACTCAGTGTACTTAGGCATTTCAATGTCATAACTATTTGTTTCCGAAAGGTTTATTCTGTTTATTTTAATTTATTTACGGCATTCATTTGTTTGTTTTTTTGGGGGAAAATCAATGAACAAATGTTATCTTTATTAAAAGAAACTAAAAGAGAGTACTTTAAAAAAAGGTCGTCAATATAGGGGATATTCATAGTCAACAAGACAGGTAAAACTGTGTAAGATCATTTGATATTTACTATAGGATAGACTATGAGACATTCAGAATAATTTATTAATATATAATTTCACCTCACCTGGTTCCAATTGATGAGAATCCAAAGGTTTGTCCAGCAACATATCTCCGAAAATCTCCCTGCAATAGTTAGCTATCTTGGCCTGTTGTCTTGGATTGCAATGATTCTCGAAGCTGAGTATCACAGGAAAATCGGATGTCTTAAACGCGCTTTCGGCAATCGCTTCAAGAACCTCTTTCGCGCTTATCTCAGGGACGAAAGTGTACCCATGGACAATAACGGGTTCATCCGTACGACCGTTCCAGAAGTCCAGTTCCACACATCTATTAAAAAAATATTTAATAGGTAAAATTTAACTTCCTACTGCCTTATATTATCTATAGCTAAAACCTATTCCACCTAGTTTTTTTCCTGTCAAACACACTCGCTTCAAACACGCTTTTACGCTCATTAACTTACATTTTATGAAATATCTATAGGTATATTCTATACACATCATCCCTTATGACAAGGTTAACAAAATTATATAAATAAAACACTACTTGGAATTACGTCTGCCTAACTTTGAATAAAATATTTACGATCGATAAATGTACGTAGAATATCTCGTTAAATACAAGATGAACGTGAACATTTAAGGTACCAGAGGCCAATAATTTATAAGAGACCGTTAAGTTTCGTGCTCTCATTGTAACACCGTCCTATAATTGGGTAACATTTGATTATCCGATCATTATAAGCACTAAATGTGTTTGGCGGACTGAAGAACCACACACACATTTCCATGATCAAGTCTACGGGTACACATTCATTAAACTCACTCTCATTAAAATTAAAAAAAATCTTTTTTTCTAAATGAAAGATTTGTCCTTTTCTGTATCCTACTAACGTGTAGGTATACAGAATTTCAAAATCATCGATTGAGTAAGTAGTTAAGGCGTAAAAGCGTAACAAACAAACAAATTCACTTTCGCATTTATAATATTAGTTAAGATTCAAAAATATTCAAGAGTTGTTAATCTAACCAACTGTAATTTAAATGTTTTTGGCTATCATCTTTTTTTTCTTTTTTTTATAATGAAAAGACAACTCCCCGCATTAGGAATTACTCCTGTGTCGCGGGGGACTTTACAAACATGCAAACAACGGACACAAAGAACACCCAGACTAGGGTGGGAATCGAACCCACAACCTCTGGCTCAGCAGTTAGGGTCACTAACCACAAGACCAACAGGCCAGTCATAACACATCTAGTCTCAAAATGGATAATATTATTTTTCTATTAAATCAGTTTCATTTTCCTCGACATAGACATTTTCTGTAGATCAGCTCGAAATTTAAATAGAAAATGGTATTATAACAAATTAATAAATACATATTTATATATGTATATAAATACGTATTCCTCATTATACACTACAATCAAAGACATAATTTATGTGATATATAAATTAACGCTGGATATTAATATCATGGCGAAACAATCTTATTTAGCCCTAGCTGTTAACATACAATTCAAATAGTTTACGTATACCAAACCTCAATCCCACAGAAACTACCCAGGTTTACTGAGTATTTTGACGCTATTATATAGATGTCGGAGAGGTCATAAAGTATGATCATATTCTAGTGAATATTTTCACTCGTATTGGCCTCTTTATTCGACATAGTCATGGGCCAAAACAATATGCTAAAGCTAATAGCAGCCGATTCGAGCAGTCTCTTTTATGCCCTACAACTTTCGATCAAATCGAAGCCTATACCTCCTACAAAAGTTGTGTTAAAATGTGTATGATAATATTGATAATACATGTCATCACACATTAACGACAGTGCCACTTCATTACCAATACATAAACTCTTGTTAGCAGTACCAGTGTTAATATATCCTATTAGTGGTATGACTACTTAGCGATCTTAAACGCGTATTGCCACGGCGCAGGCCTCAAACAATTTATATTATGTACTTTAATATTTTATTTAACATAATTAACACGAATAATCACCACATATTATAAAACAAAGTCCCCTGTCGCGTCTGTCTATCTGTCTGTTCGCGATAAACTAAAAAACTACTGAACGGATTTTCATGCGGTTTTCACTGAAGGTTTTGGTGTATTTGTACCAGTGCGAAGCCGGGGCGGGTTGCTAGTACATAATAAATATATATGTGAGCCTACTAGTTGGGCGTGTGGTGGCGGGGGCGTGCGGAGCGAACGCTCGCCGCGCACTTCTAGTATAAATGGAGAGTTAAAAAAATACAAATTTACATATTAGTCAGCTTCATGTCACCTATCAAACAGTAGGTATTGACCGGGATTGGCTGATAGAATTAACTATGAAAAGCCAATCTAAAGAGAGAACAGACGCAATTATTATCATAGAAGCTATAACTAAAATAAGTTTATTTATTTAGATCACACATACATCGTAAATTAAAATATAAAAAAATATATTATTGTAAGCCTCTGCCCTCTAGTACCTAACAATAGTTTGAAAGCAATTATGGACATCTAGGTTTCACGTAAAAAAGGACAATGGCAGAAGGTAAGTAAACGATGTCCAAAACGCGATGCCAAAAGAAAAACTACATTAACTATAATGTGAGTAATTTCTACAATGGTTAGTAGACTTTTTAAGCCACACAAAAACAAAAAGATAAAAGATTGAGTATTATTGAAAATTAAATATTTGTACAACAAAATCAGCATCACTGGTATGGAACTCATAAATATTTACTTATCAAATAATAACATACAAAACAAAAACCTCTTGCTTACAACATATTTTAAACAGAGCTAAAAATATAAGCTCATAGAATATCTCTCCCAGATATTTACATATATTTTCATATTTTGATATAATTAAGGTCGATTCACATCGATAACGTCGATAAAGCAAGTGTTTGATACGGCACTAATTGGAAATACTATTAAAAACGCATCGATAATATTACAAAGATTTTTATAAACAAATTAGTTCTGATTATGGACGAGGGCAAATTAGTGCTACAAGTCCCGGCAGGAGGTAAGATATTGTATTTTGTCATTTGACTTATTATCGATAGTTATTACAAATAAGGAAGGTCCTGCCTCAATTCTCGATATTCCTATCGAGTTGCAACTTAGAAGCTACTGTAAGATAATCTACCAAAGTACTTTAAAAAAAAAAACATGTTTTTCTGTGTACGGTACAAGCGACTACTGACGTGGTTTACGGATTGGAGCGCAAAAACCTATTGAAGTAAACACACAAAAGGCTCGCTACACGAGTTTTCGCTGAGCCGTTTATTCATTGCACATAGTTTGTAGGAAAATTATTTAGTTTATATTTTTTATACAGCAGGCATAAAAACATAGATACATATGGATCAAAATCATAATCCTCCTTTTCGAAAATTCTACTGTCCGACTGACTTCTTTATAACGTGGTAATGTCAAACAAAATTTAGATGCTATAATAAAAAATAAATATAAGTATATACAAAAAAATATGCTAATTTATAATGCTCGTTGTCTTTCGCTTACAGGTAATGTTTTGTGTTTAATACTTTACGATTTTGACATGTGACGTCACGAAGCTTATGCCCGCCCCCCCTTGTCACACAATGTCACACTTCGTTAAGCCCCCTCCCTTTGCGCAATTTAGTGAGTGAATTACTTCACTATAGTAATATGAAAAGTAAAAACTTTAGCAATCGAGTAGCGAGATAAATGACAGGCGTGTAAGAATGCCTCGGACATCATATTATTACATGTGTCAGAATAAATACTCGTATATAAGGTTGCATATTGCATAAATGTTAAAGGACTAATTAATCCCGGGAACAAATTTAATAAGCTTTTAAATTAAATAATATATTTTAACAATAAAATATATTATTTAACTTTAACCGCCAAAGTATTGCGACATAATGTAAATGTTACCTAAGGGTTTATTAACCCTTTAATTATTATCCGAAGTTTAGTATTTTAGAGTATTTAACCCTTGGGCGATATTTTGTGTCGTTTAAGTTAATACTTTCATTAATACATTCCATAAAGTACAGTTTATACATTTTTTGTGCCTATACGCAAACTTAAATAGGTACATAACATAATAACATATGATGGTGATTATAAAAATATAACATAACATATTTTATATTAGATATATATGTACTTTCTGGATATGAACACAAGGACATATGACCAGTACTCCATTAAATGGATTAAAAAGTAAATAATTTTAGTAGCATACGTCAGAGAAATACTAAGAAAACAACTTATAAAAAGAGATTAATATTTATGATGACTATTTCTTAACAATAGCATTAGCATAAAAGTTATCATGCTAAACGACGAAATCTTGATTTCACCATATTAAGGATTTAAAAGATTTATTATCGCCAATGGTGAACAAAACTATACGCAAAAACACATAGGTATAAACATTTTATAAAAACCTATTTAAAAAGCCCAACAGTATGCACGGTATTGTTCTCCCGATTGTAGTAAAATTATTTACGAGGGCACGTCACTTTACCACAGTAGAGCAGTACATTGTAAAATGCGCAATTTAGTAAATGTGTTTGTTTCAATTTATTCAGCAGTAAATAATACCTGTCCAAACTAATTTCAAACATTTCACAGAAAAATTAACAAATTGTACAGCAAAATAATCCGGTGTAGACGTAAATATTTATTTTTCTATCGATTACCCTATGTAGAACTATGGTTTGGCATTTTAGCATATGGTTTTTTAATGTATTTACATGATTTCTTATGTGATTTGAGAACAAATGAACCACTTTCGGATTTTTGGCTTTACTTGTGCTATGAGACCTTGTTTCTTACCACATTTCATGATTCTAGGCCAATGGGAAGTACCTTATAGGTTTTGATTTACCTGCGAAATGTTCAAATTTGGTCAAATCTTAAATCCATATCTTCTGATTGCTTTGACTTAGAAGCTTGATTTATATTTTACAGCTTCAAGGGACCGCAGACAAGTATTTGCTATTAATTTCAACTGAATGTGTCCACAAGTTCCTGAGACAAAGGGTCTTGAAAGTCAGACAGACAGGTTCCTGTTTGTCGTTTCGAGGAACGGAACCCTTAAAACGTGCGAGGTCGGTATTAATGTTACAAGCATTGTCTACCAAACAACCCAAGGTAATGCAGAGATAACAAGTTGCAAATGCATTCCGAAATGGGATGAGTTTATATTGAAGTGAAAACTTCTTTGGCACGTTTGTGCACTGAACTCGTGACCGTCACGCTAATAATACATATATAGATTCACCAGAGGGCGCTAATCTAAACATTGTTCAGTCAGCTCCTTATTAATTAATGTCACCAACCTGCGAATGTGACGTTTTAAGTTCGTCGTTTCGTTTAAGTTTTCACTTCGGTCAGCAGTCCTATGACTACCTTTTTTTTTTTTTTATTTATTTACACTTTATGCACATTTGGGACATAGGTAGACATAATGCCTAAGGCTTTCTCCGCCAGTCAACCTTTAGGTATATTATACATGTTTGCTTAATATGTGCATCTACAATATCTAAAAATAACTGAAGACTTTAAATAACCGGGAGATTTCATTATGAAAGACCATATTGTGCCTTTGTTCGTTTAAAGTGATTTGGACTAGCCGTCACGAGCAGACACAGTAAACAATGCTATTCACTATCTATATTTTGCAAATAGCGTTATGAAAATTTGGCCAATAAATAGAAAACTACTGCCCGTATATAGTGTTAATAATTATATTATTTAACGTTTATTTATTGTTTACACAATGACCTAAGCAAATGTTTAACCATTACGTAATACAATAAATGGCTTTTCTTTATTTTAAGATTATACAACATTGAGATAGGAATTTGACAATGCCTTATAATAAAATATTTATAATATTCTCATCAATGCTCTCATTGTCTATAACTTTTTTAACAAGTTAAGAATTATCCAGAGTTTGCTTTCTCTTACAAAGTTAAACACTTTGTAATAGATAGCGAACTGGTACAAAAAACGTACCTATAATTGTTAAAAAATCAAATGAAGATTCTACCCCAGATTTTGCCCGAGGATAGCAAAGCCAGTGTCAATCTTATCTTATATTTTAATGTAAATAGTCATTTGTTCATATTTCATGCGCTACTATACCATTCATCTGATCGCCAAGAAATTTTAGATACATAAACGTTACCCGAGAGACATAAAACGACATAGAATACGTTTTGTCCAGAAAAAAAAATGTTCCTGAGGAATGGGAAAATTACTTTTACACAAGCGAAGCCATGAGCAAAAACTATCAACACAAATAAATAAAATTGAAGTGTCTGTTTGTAATATCACAATAAGTTTTTTTAAGCTCATACAGTTATTTGCACGATACCTTTGCCTAAAAATCAGTTTTTAAAATGTTTGTCTGTCTGTCTTTCTGTCTGTCTGTCCGTCTGTTTGTTTGTTTGTTTGTTTTTTCCGCCTAATCTCCGGAACGGGTGGACCGATTTTCCCGGGACTTTCACTGGCAGTGCTAGCGCGGGAACTGCTAGTTATTATATAAATATAATCTAAACACCCGAATACTTATTAAAAGTTATATTTTAGAGGAATTTTAATTATGTTTTTTTTTTATGGGATAGGGGGCAATCGAGCAGACGGGTCACCTGATGGTAAATGACTACCGCCGCCCATGGGCACCTGCAACTCAAGAGTCACAAGTGCGTTGCCGGCCTTTAAAGTGGGAGTAGGGGAAGGTTGGAAGAGGGAAAGAGGAGGAGAGGGAAGGGTTAGGGCCTCCGGTAACCTCACTCACTCGGCGAAATGCAATGCAAGCATTGCTTCACTGCCGGTTTTCTGTGAGGCCGTGGTATCACTCCGGTCGGCCATTAAACTTCTCATTAAGTATGTAAGAATACCTGCATTAATGTAATCAACAACGAAAGCTAAGAAACTTAATAAATCACTTATATAGACAATAAATGGATCATAACCGTATCCAAGTTCAAGAAGTCAGTGTCAAAAACACGACAAATAATATAATTATACAGATGTCAATGCCAACATCTTAAACTGGGACGCAATGTAACCGCGCGAAACATTAGACATTCACTGGCTGAACGGATGGACTGCAGGATCGTTTTTTTTTTTGTTTCACGATTTATTTAATTGAAAATCAAATCTGTTCCTGGCTATTTTAAACCTAACTTTAGGGACCAAGGTCTCATTTTCGTTCTTATTTTGGACTGACATTACGAGATGAGCTAAAGTCTTGGGCAAAGTTTACTGAAATATCCGCCTAACCCGGGAATTACCAACTGAATTTCACGTTGACGCGGCAATACCAATTTCAATGAGTAGGAAGCAAATCCCATACATCCTATGGCGCGATCCTAAGGCGCGCGCAAAACGGTTTTGATCTTAGTTAAAAAAAATTAACTGTCTGTCTTTTAATATGGGACAAGTGGCAATTCTATTGTAAGATCAATGGGCGTTCAAACTTTGAAGCAATAGAAAATAGTCAAACATGTTACTAACCTGCATCCAGCTAGCAAGCTCTGCCTGTATATCTCCACACTAGACTTCCCCGTAAGCTGATGACCAGTTAGATACGTGTTATGAGAACTGTTGATGAAGTAATGTGCTAAAGGCTGTTCCATGTCATCACATAGGTCCAGTTTACTTGTCGCCACGATAGGATTGTCTTCTGACATTAAAAACCTGAAATTTATGAATAAGTCAGATACTTCTAATATGTACGATGGAAAAGTGCGATAAAAAAATAATTAATGATAATTGTTTGTAAATGTTTATACTGAATACGTAATGTACACACATTAAATTCTATTAAAAGTTCACGTTCACGAGATCAATCATTTTAAAAGTTCGTATTAATCATAGTGATTCTGTGAAAATAACCAAGGAATGCATATAGAATAAAGTATTAATTAAAGCTTTCGTTTTGTGAATGCAATAAAAATGCTTTTAGTGCACCTGTTCTACGGGTCGTCACTAACTATATCGCCTCCCGGCAAAAAAGTGTCATAATACAAAAACAGCTATTTCAAGAATACACAACTTTTATGCCTGTGAATTGAACAAAACAGATCACTGAGCTAATAACGATGTTTCTACAGCTGACCAAATGCAACATTTGCTATTCAATGCTATAAAAATGTGATGTGACACTTTTTTGTTATATAACAATTTTTTACAGGGAGGCGATATCTTTTTCGTAACAATATAAAAATTCTGAGCTATTTTCTAGTGATTCATCCAACACTTATCCTTTCTACTTAAGAATATCTGCCAGAGAGGGAAGACAAAATAAATTTATATCACTGGCTAGTTTTGTCTCCATTGCGAATCTTCTAACATAGAATAAAGCACTGACTTTACCTACCTTAGAAATCCATCGAAAGTTAGCTGCGATCTTTGCTGGTGGTACTTGTTATGTTCATACGTCTTTATCAGATCCTTGGCTCGCTGCAGGTCTGCGTATGGATGTAGTATCTCGTTAAGCCTCGGGTCCCTTTGCACTTCGTTAAGGAAATCAACCAGCTGATTAGCAGACAGATGTGGTTTGTCGTCCGTGCTGTAAATAGAATCATGTTATCGACCAGCCTTGAACGAGTATCAAAACGGATGTCAGTTGTGCGCAAATTTCCAGCGGACAGTTTGCCCTTTCGAGGAATGTGGGAATTTATTGACACACATCGCAAGTATCAAACTGTAATAACAATCTGTGAATAAATAACACGTACATTTTACAATAATTTTATGTTGTAATCCTTAGTTATTATTGACCGCCGTAGATCTTCGGTAGAAACAAAACATAATATAAATAACTTTCTACGGGCTAGCCGAGTCCTATACAGAACGTAAATTAGTCAACGTAAAGGTCGTTTTAAAAATAAATGTAGTAAAAACACAATTGCCATTTTATGTAGAGTGACAGTTACAAATGTATTCATATTTTTTTAGGTGTATTAATATCTCTAGAACAGTATTTGCATTTATAACGACTAGATGATGACTCTCCATGACTTAGATGCTTGTACATATCCTCATTTACCAGGACTAATCAAATGAGGCATGAGCTCATAAGAAATTTTTGAACTCCACAAGATATGGAGAGTGCTAGTAGGCAGACTTTATAAACTTTTAAGAACATTTTGGAGAATTGAAATTACTATATTATCTAAGAAGATAATTAATAGGTATAAGCACATAAACTTGAAACCAAAGAGGGTTCTGACCGGAGATGGAACTGAAACCGTCGCCATCGTTGTGATATGGCAATGTTGTTTAAACTGGTTATCTATCACAAGTCTCATATTAATTATCTCTTTTTATTTTATGCATTAGAGATTTGCACAATTTTCACACTCCCGTTTCACCTTAGTACCTACCTTCCACAAGACCTACAGGTAAAATCTTAGTATAAGTAAAAGAACTATATTCTATCCAGTGGACTAGCAACGAATATCATCTCTTAATATCAGATACGATAGTCGTATAAGTACGACAGGAGCGTAAGAAGGAGGAATAAAGTTCTTAGAGAAAGAAAAATATGAAAAGTCAGACAATTATTTAAATCGGGGCTAAGGGGATTTGGATTAAATTTAAAACCAAATAGGCACGCTTAAAGTAATATTCAGGTGGACGAAGCCGCATACCTAAGAGATGGGAAAAATCTCAGAGCAATCATTGCTTGTTTTTGATCATCTGCCAACACGTAAAATTATTATTACGTTCTCGACAGAGAGAATTCCTAATTAAAATTACCTGAACCTCCGCTCATTTATCATGCACAATCAAATTTACAACGTTTTGGCTTACTACAATGAAACAAAATACAGCATAATCGGTTATTAATAATACTCTATGTGTTTTACGTCATAAAGAGAAGAGGCTAAAAGGAGTTCAATACCTATTAAACTCAAAAAAAATAGGTAATTCTCCGCAAACAAAAATAAAACATTCATAATATGAAATTCAGCCCAGAAACATCAGAGATTTTTTATGATGTGTTTTCCTGTTATGACTCATTAAATCACGAGAATCATGACAAGCTGATAAACTAAAAATAAAAGAAAGACAACACATTTAAAAATATCTCCTTTTCCTGAAGAAATACGCATACGGAGTATAAAAGTTAACCAATAAAAATAACTACAAGACTACCTACCTTACGAATACAGAAACACTTGATGGCTCAATTAGCATTATAACCAGGCTAGGCCCACTCCGGTCAGTAGGTATGAAGCTGCAGGTACCTAGCAGCGGCGACGAGTCGGACGAAATTGAGTGGGCTGCCACGCGCCGGCCAGGTAGCATGTTACTTCGATACTCACTCACGCGCTACGTCGCTTCGTCCGTTCGTCGCTGACGAATTACGTTTCCCGTATTTACGTAGTTAGATTATATTATTAGTTATAATCAGTATAGTTAGATATTTACAAGGTCAAGTTTAGCTATGATAAGTATTTATTAGGACCACAACAACTGATACACATCTTCTATTTATACATCTATACTCTATAGAAATAAAAAAAAATTGGAGTGTCTGTTTGTAATATTAAAATAACCGCTTTTTACTAAGTGCATTTGGATGTATATACGGTACATATACCAAAACAACATGTTTTACAATTTTTGTCTGTCTGTCTGTTTGTTTCGGCTAATCCCCGGAACAGGTGGACCGATTTCCACGGAACTTTCACTGGCAGATGGCTGATGTTAAAAGGAGTAATTTATGCCACTTTGATTTTGGAAAAAGAATGAGGGTTCCACGCAAAATATATAAATATGTACACGCGAGCGAAGCCGCGCGGGAACTGCTAGTAAATAAATAAATTTGAAGTGTCCGTTTGTAATGTCATAATGACAGTTTTTTTACTAAATGCATTTGAATGTATACACGGTACTTATACCAAAAAAAAATTTTTTTCACGTATTTTTACGTTTTGTCTGTCTGTCTGTTTGTTCCGGCTAATCAACGGAACGGGTGGACCGATTTCCACGGGACTTTCACTGACAGATAGCTGGTGTTATAAGGAGTAACTTAGTCAAGTTTAGCTTTGATAAGTTTAGGACTACAACAATTTTGTCTGTCTGTCTGTTTGTTCGGCTAATCTCCGCAACGGGTGGACCGATTTCCATGGGACTTTTACTGGCAAATAGCTGGTGTTATAAGGAGTAGGGTTCCTAAACACCTACAGGAGATAGTTTCATTCCATGGTACACACTAACGTATGGCAAATGCCTATCTTCTTAGAGATTAAAGTATCTATGCAGAGGTTGTGAAATAAAATAGTTTTAAGTAAATACCTAGCCTAGGTTTATTTAAAACTGCATTTGTTTACAGAAGTAAAGTAATAGGCACATAACTGGTTATTAAATATTTAGATTAATTCTTCTTACGGAAGACAACCTTAACGGCATCAGAACAGACAAGAGTTACTCGATAGAAAGAGAGGCAAGTTTAAGGTTAATATAGCCAATTTGGAATTAGCGATGTGCGATCTGAATTGCACCTTATTATGTCGGAGCAAGAGTCGCTATTTATTTAAATGGTATTGCGAAGATTGGTCTGTGCTAGTACTATTATATATTCTGTGTTATAACTAATAATGGACTGGCCTGTTGGTCTAGTGGTTAGTGACCCTGACTGCTGAGCCAGAGGTCGTGGGCTCGATTCCCATCTGAGTCTGGGTGTTCTTTGTGTCCGTTGTTTGTATGTTTGTAAAGTCCCCCGCGACACAGGAGTAAATCCTAAAGCGGGAGTTGTCTTTTTAAAAAAAACCAAAAAAAAAAAAAAAAATTGTAGTAAGTAAGTAATTAATTAATATTATTAAAATTATTCAATTTCCCGGTATTGTCGGTAGGCGTGCCGCGGGCCCCTTTTTTTATAACGACAAGTGCCTTGCCGGTTTTTAAGGTGACTTTCGAGTTGCAGGTGCTCATAGGCGTAGTCATTTACCATCAAGTGACCCGTCTGCTCGTTTGCCCCCTACACCATAAAAAACGGGCCTTCGTAAACCTCACTCACTCCACCGCAATCATTGCTTCACGCCGGTTTTCTGTAAGGCCGTTTTCTGTTTCTCAGGTCGAGCCGACCTATACGTGCCGAAGCATGACTGCCTACGATAAGCAAACCGAACTAAAAGGTAGAAACTAATTTTTAAATAGGTATGAAAAGTTTGTTTTATAGCGTAAATCATTATGTAACTGAAAAAATCTAATAAGTTTAAAATAAGAATTAACTCTTTGACAAACTAATTAATTTAACTGTAAAAAGTGTGGGGTGCTTTCTACTATATTTTTAGAATAACTCTACTTTTGTAAATAGCTTCCAATGAACTATTTGTAACATTTAATGTCAAGTTAATCGGCCGTCTTGAAGTTGGTGAAAACTAAGTCGGAAGATTCCGTTACCGATCCGATTCCGATACAGGTCCATGTAATATAAAGCGTGTAATGATAGTTAATAAACTATTAAGAAGAAAAGTATTTCAGAAAGCAATGAATATTTATTCACTGTTCAAGAACCAACAGAGTCATCGCGAAATTTAATATAACGCGCGAAGCAACAACGAGCAATCCCAGCAGAAGCAAGTCCGAGAATGTGTCGAGTTGTCTTCTGCGTAACACTCTCGTCAAGATTTGTAACTAAACATTTAATGACTGCGAATGTGGCAGCCAAGCACTACACCGCACTTATGGTGGGTTGATAGCCAAAATCCGTTGCGGACAGGAGAAAATAAAGTCGACAAAACCCCGCGATCTAGTATACCGACTATAAAGGCTACCTCTACCACACGGGTGGTTTTAGCCTACTCCTATTTACTGATCGTGACTTCGACAAGGTGTAAAAGTGTAACAAATTAACAAAGTTTTCATAAATTTATAATTTTAGTCACGATGCCACTGGCGGTCTATGGCAGTCGAATTTCAACCGTTTTAAAAGTAGAATGGAAGAATAAAACATATTGCACCGACCCCAAATAAAATTGGGACAAGGGTAGGCAGATGATGATAATGATGATAATGATGTTTTATTTCATTGATCAGTATAACTTGAACTGTTATTACATATAGGTACTTTTGAACCATGACAGGTCTATAGCTTTATGTAGGCGTTTTAATATAATTTTTAACTTTAATGCACATATTATTTAAAAATTTTACCTTTCTGCGCTTTTACATGTAAACTTTAAGTATGCCAAATTTTACATTTCTGTCTGTCCGCGTTTGCTTAAAATGCGTACAAAGAATTCTCCGCACCTATTAATATACCTATAGAAGATATTAAACCTACTAATAAATAATAGTACTTAACCAGCTAACTCGACCATCATATTTCCTTGTTAGTTTAGATTGCATAATTAAATTAATTTAATAACTAAATATCATACCAATGGTTTACAGCTACACTTGAAACATAAATTAATGCCGGGGTCATCAAATATTTTTTTATTAATAATATCTGATAAACTATCTCTCTATCGGCATCTGACGCAAAATGAATGAATCACAAAAAAAAATATTATATTCATTACTAGCAATCCGTTACTACTGAAAACTGAAAAACTACTGAAAATCCGTTCAATACATTTTCAGTTTATCACGAACAGATATGAGTGATACGTATGTATTTATATATATAATTATGTTTATCAGCCATAACCAGACTCGTTACCGTAGTACAGACTTTGCCTAGTTGTTATTATTATTATTCTATCTTTTTACAACACAACTCAAGAACATTTCGGGTTGTATCAGAATGTACGTAGGCGTACCTATCAATTGTGATTTATTCCCGAGTCAACTACATGATGAGGTTATCATGACCCCGCAATTATAACTAATTGTCGCCTCGCTTCAACCCGCGACCTTTTTAAACGACAGGAGCACATCCACTTTATAAATAGAATGAGTTATACGGGTAACACCTGAATGTTTTATTTTCGGGAAAAGTGTTGACCTTCTGCGCCGCACTGTACGTATATTTTACAGCAGTACGACCTATTAATGAAACTTATTTAATAAAAGCTAACGATCTGACGGTCGTTATTTGATTAGTAAATATGTAGAGCCTCATAAGATAATGGTTATATTACATTATATCTTTCAATACATATTATATTTCTTAAAAGTATTAAATACGATGAAATGAAATGAAAAAACATTATGTTGGACAGCCGAAATAACTAAATCTTGTGTCGGCACTATTAAGGAAATGCGTGCAATGGCGATAAATATTGAATATCAGTTATATACAAAAAGCATTTAACTTCGTATTTTTTTTTAAAAAATGGCATAGGCATTTGTCTTCCAACTAACATGATGGAAAGGGACGATGAAGACGAAGATGGTACACATCTATCCAAGAGAAACCTATTCACTCTACTCTTGAACGTTCCACGATTATAATTGACTGGCCTGTTGGTCTAGTGGTTAGTGACCCTGACTGCTACGCCATAGGTCGTGGATTCGATACCCACCCAAGTCTGGGTGTTCTTTGTGTCCGTTGTTTGAATGTTTGTAAAGTCCCCTGCGACACAGAGGAGTCATTCCTAATGCGGGAGTTGTCTTTAAAAAAAATGTCTGGAAAAATAGACGCAGGCTGGTCATTCCACACTTTCGCGACTAGAACCAAAAAGGAGGTGTCAAAGCGTTTCGTTTGACTTTTTGGTGTTTCGACAGCAAAAGGGTGGAACCTCTGTCCGCGCCTAGTACTCCGACAAAGAAATGGTGAGGGTTCAATTAATTCAAAGAGAGCTTTCGCACACTCACCAAAAATATATAAACATAAAAAAAATGGTTGTAAAATATTTATCATTTTACGTCATGGACAATATTAAATGGCCTACTAACTATTCGTATTAGTAACTATTGATCAAAGGTCATACGTTAAAGAAAATTCTTGAATATTACACAAGGCCATCATTCTGAACGAATTTTTTGCCACAAACTCAACAAATACCATCGAACAACTACCTTATTCACTAGATATGGCCCCAGCCGACTTTTTTCTCTTTCTAAAACTCAAATTACCACTTCGAGGTACTCGTTTTCGATAGAAGATATCAAAGAGAAATCGCAGCGAGAACTGAACATTAAAAAAATGTTTTGATAACTGGATTATTCGTTGGCGTAAGTGTATTATTTCTGAAGGCGCCTTCTTTGAAGGAAATACAATAAATTTGGAAGAATAGTTAACATTTTGCGTTTTATTGACCTTTTCTTGGTACTTCCTTGACAGAGTAGCATACTAGGTGTTAGCAGACTACCGTCGAAGCGGCATTACGCTGAGCTGAACGACCATTTAGGACATATGGAGATACATTTTTCGATAATTGTAAATATGATTCTTACTTCAATTATAAGCCTGTTGTCTATTTTTTATAAGGCTGTATGAGCTCAAAAAAAATCTTTCTTTCTTTCTTTCTATATATTATGTATGTTATGTATGTTGAACTGTCATGTACGGAAACTATACAATGACAGCTCAAGTTATACTGGTCAATTAAACAAAAAAAAACACTCAAATCCTAATGAATGATGGTCGAATATCGACCAACAGGCGACCTCTAGTATGTATTATTGTAGTAAAGTTATGTTTAGAATTGTAAAACATGAGAAAAGTGCAGTTAACATTAAGACAATTAGCGTATTATTGAACTTTTTTATCACTCAACCAGTAGATTAACATAAGTCTTGTCATAATAGTGTCGATACGATATATAAATCATTATTCTATTACTAAGACTGTATGAAATTCGTAGGAATTTATAATCAATACTTTGTTAGGACTTCTGCAATTAATAATTATTTAAATCTGATTGATAGTTCCCGAGATTAGCGCGTTTAAACAAAAATATGCAGCTTTACTATCGTTTCACTACATATTATAAAATAAAGTCCACTGCCGCGTCTGTTTATCTGTTCGCGATAAACTAAAAAACTACAAAACGAATTTTCATGCGGTTTTCACCAATAGACAGAGCGATTGATGATATAGGTTTAGGAATTTAAGTTGTTAAGATTTTGTGTAAATTGGTTGACATATAATGATGATTGTTGAAGATGTATCTGCTACCCGTGCGTGTGTAGGGTTTTACCTAGTAAACAAGTACAGCTCTCGAGGGACACAAATATAACTAAGTTTAGGGAAAGCTAGGTAACCATACTTTTGTATTTATTAGGTGAAAGCTGATCTTAATTGCCTTAACAATACGATTAAAATACAATTAATTTCATCAATAGTTATGGCAAATCAATGAAAAATTAATTAAAGAGATATAGCTTTGCCAGATCACACTTAGCATTTTATTACTTCTGTTAAAGTATTGTGTTAAAAAAATCATTGTGAACTTTAAAACATAACATTTAATTCATTAGCAACGTCAAAATACAGTGTTTAGTCTGTTACTGTATAGTTAAAAATATGCTGAATTTTATGTATTTCGCTAGCAATGGCTTTGTCTTTTAACAATGGAAGTGTTTTCAGTTCGGCGACGATGAATAACGTTAAGGTGCTTTCTCACTGGGAGCTTTCGCCTGTAATGTAACGTTACAGATTCGAGCATTACATCAGTGAGGGAGGAGAACCATGCATTACAGTACGCAACCAGTAATGATACAATCTGTAATATTTTGATACAACTTGTAAAACCACCTATTTCATTGGTTTAGAAATAATTGATGACACCAACATCGTTTCTTCTATTTTTTTGTTTCAGTAAAACAGCCGCTTCGTCTCACACCGTGGAATCAACTAATCAACCCGAATCATAAATGTTACATTACAGGCGAATGCTCCCGGTGAGGGAGCACCTTCAGAAAGAGAAAGACATGTTCTATGAGTAAGGGCCATCGCGCACTAGTGATTTTTAATTGGCCAATAGTTTGATCGTTCTGGCAATAATTATGAAGCTGTATAGAGCTGTCACATGAAGCACGCGCATTATTAAATGAATCGGAATACCTACATTTTTATACTACCGTCTAAGGTCCGGTTGAGAGTTAATGGTTACACTGCGTTTAGCCCTCACAACATTACGTGTTACATGTCAATAATGTGTTACCGACCCTACCATCCTCACTACTTGAAATACCTATTTGAAGTAGATGTGTTTAACTTGTTATCTATAGCATTGAGCTTAAAATAAATGTCATAAGTATCTTGTCTTTTCTCAATCGTCTTCTATAATCTTCGTTTTCTTCTTTATCTTGCTAATTGGTATTTACATACTGGCATAAAATTCTAACTACTTAAACATACAAAGTCACTTTAAGCAACAACAAGAATTTTCTGACGTAATTTTCCCATCTGTGTCAACACTAATGAAAATGTCTTTTAAAAAAAGAAAAGTGAGTGTTGCCAGGTCAAAATTAAGTACTCTGGTATTCGCACCGGTATTAAATACAGCATATAGTCTGTAAACACCTGTTCCTAAGAATACATTTGGAAACAGTCTGTTTTGATCTCCCAACTTTTCAGTGTCATTGCTTGAAAGTCTAGTTTTATTTAATTACACATCTTTCATTTCCGAGAAGAGTAAATGTTCAGTATCACGATCTGAAAAATATTGTTACTTCTTCGTAAGTGTAAGTAATAATCTAGTTGCAGCTATCTGAATACAAGAAAGCTGAGCCATGCAGTTTTTTCGCGAACTGGTACCGTCTGCCAACAGTAATGAATGACAATTTATTTGTCACGCTCGAATTTTTTTATGTCACTGGCCATTGGTCCTGAATTCCAGAAAGAGCAGTACACTAAATGTAATTAGCAAACTAAAATTAGAAAACCAGCAAGTGCATGCCGGGTCACGCGCATTGTAACAACGCCTTACGAAATTTTGCTTTTTATTTTTCCAATTACATTTTATAGGTGGTCGACTATTACTCGTTAACTTGTAAAGCCTAGTTAGCTGTGATCGTCTTCCTTATAAAGTCGTTATAATATACTACTTTAGTTGATTTTTTTCACCTTTCCAAAAATAACCATTTATCTGGCAAAGGGGACACTTGACTCTAAGAAAAAGAAGCACTTTAAAGCTTAATATGGAACCCTAAATCGTTTTCACGCATCTGCCATATCTTTAAAAGACCTTTGCAACGACACCCCAGATTCTGGTATAGACGAGAAAAAAAGATCATTCGAACATCACGTGCAGGGGAGCTAACTTATTTTTTTTACCAGGTCGTCACTGTGATAAATATGTTTATGCCAAATTACAGCTTTTAAGTACCTACTAAGGATAGGACAATACAATTGGGACAGTGACAACCAAAGCAATAGAAAGTAAAAGAAATTTACAATTACAAATATGTTGCCTAATAATTTGAAGAAATGAAGAAATCCTGAACACATCTTTTATCTCCCTAGTAACTGGATGGAACAGAATTCTTGATTAAAAAAAAAAATAATATACTTACAGAGTGTTAAATATCTTCTGTACTTCTGTCCTTTGCGTGAGATTCTTATAAAATGCGAAGAAATCTTCAAATTGGAACTTTGACTGACTAATTGTGTCGATCTTCCCAGTCGGCAAGCCTGACTCGCTCAGTGCTTTTTCCACTCGTTTCTTGTCCTCCTTGTTTTGAGCTAGCAGCTTTACGATACTAAGGACAAAATGCATTCGGTTAGTAAAATGGAATTGGGTATTTTATGAAAGCTGTTAATTTTTTTTTTATAAAAGACAACTCCCGCAATTACTCCTGTGTCGTGGGGGACTTTACAAACATACAAAGAACGGACACAATGAACACCCAGACTCAGGTGGGAATCGAACCCACAATCTGTAGCATAGCAGTCAGGGTCACTAACCACTAGGCCAACAAGCCAGTCAGTAATTGAAAAATTAACACTATTTTCTACATTCTGCAATAATATTATGTATGACACTGAACCCTAAACTCAACAACCTTTAGTAAATTATATGTTTTGTATTTTTGGTAAAATAGAGAATTTAGGAGAAAATACCTACATGTGCGCTGACGTCTACTCAATCGGTAGACAAATGAAGTGTAGGTCAATGGTTTAAGGTCTGCATGTACCCAAATATCAATGGTTTTAGTGCTTTTCAATCTAAGAGGTACATGATTCGATTTAACATAATCCATCATAAGCGATTTCAATCATTCAAACTGCAATTTGTCATGCAAATTCTCAGTATCAAAAAATTTAAAAAAAGTTATTGATGAATATCAAAGTTACTTTGTATAAAGGTCTATGTAATATTTTACTAGTAGGTACCACACGAAACAAGTTACTTTCGCTTTGAAGGTGACGCCGGTCATCTATAGTAAATTTTTCAGACTTCTAACTACCATTCACTATTGTTATACGCCTTGTTAGACGACTACATAACAATGGCCTAACTACTAAGAGTTGGCTCAAAAGGTCGCAAGTTCAGATAGCACGAAGTTACAAACTATTGTGATGACGTCAACGTTGTAAGAAGGCCAATAAAAATGCCTTGTAGCAAAGTTTATCAGTTAAAGTATCTTGAATATGTGATGTGAGCCGTGATTCATGTGTGCATCAGTGATGACCCCGGTTCTAGCTCGCTAATTATAAATTACTTATGCCATATTTTAAGACAGGATGGAGTACAATTAGGGGCCTAGAGAATCCACCAGAAACCTCACCTGACAAAAAAGTAAACAATAATACATAGGGAGCTAGTGAGTTTTTACGCCACTAAAGTAGATATAATTTAGAGATTCTATATCAATCCATTAATAAGGCATTTCCAGAGCTTGAGCGTCAATTACTTTTTAATTAATTATTTTAAACTTAAATACGTTCACGAGTATATGTATTTACTTTCTTATGCATACAACTATATTCACAAAACAATCGAACTATTGCCAACCACAAAATTACAAACAGACAAATAACAGATAGTTGTGTCGTTGTTTAGAAATTTTAGCGTAGGCGGCACACTCAACTCGTTACTCTTAGCAATCCTAACTAATATTATAAATTAATGTTAATGTGAGTTTGTTTATTTGTTACGTTATCACGCCGTAACTACTCAACCAATCATAATGAAATTTTGCATACACGTTGTCAGGCGAACAGAAAAAGACATAAGGTACCTTTCATCTAGAAATAATCGAAATATAGCAAATGAGTTAGACTCATTTGCTATATTTGTAGTTAATCTATTTCTAAAAATCAAAAAGTCCAATGTCTCCTTTTTATGACACATTTTATGAAGATTATTTTAAGATTGCAATTTAAAAATATCCGGGCCCGTAGCAAGCCCGCAGAGGTAGATTTTAAGTATTTTTAATTTTTATCTCCAAAAATATAAGTCGCATTAAAAACTTTAAATTCTCTACATTGGTCCCAATTCTGTTACTTCACTCGCTAAATTAAAATTCACTAAATTTTCTTCATATGAGATGTAAACCTTGTACACTTAGAAACAAGGTCTTATTTCAAATTAAAACAAGTAGGTAACATATGTCGCTATCGAAATAAGCAATTTATTTGTCGACTAAAGTCTGATACGCTTAAATAAACTTTAATACCACGTAGCGAGAGCCGCTATCCGTTGAATGCCATCTCTTTTGCTCTGTGTTTTTAGTAAGCATCTTCGTAGGTGTCGATTAAAAAAAGGTCATCTTAGTTCGTTTTGAACAAGTTTTTATACGGCAATTATACAGTATTTGAATAAATGGAGACCCTCGCTGCGTGCAAATAAAGTTGAGTATACGTTGACAGGTTTTAGTGGCGCTGAGAAATAGATGCCAGTAACAAATAGACCTTATTACGGTTTTAATTTAGTCGAGTGTACAATAGAATCAATAAAAAAATTAGCTATCATTTAAAAATATTACCGATTGTAAAAAGGTTTACAGTTTCGGAGATATTAATTTTTTTACAACAAATTTTGGTTTCTTCCCCCCCCCCCCCCCCCCCCTTCTCCAAGTTAAGGATGGAATCATTTAGGGTTCAAATTAAAAAATGATCGTATTTACTAGGCACATGCTAATTAAGTTAAACGGTAAATAATACAATATGTGAAAAGCGGGCGTGCAAAACAACTTATTTACCAATATTTAAAAAAAGACTAAACTTTGAATTGACTTATATTTTAGGAAAACACTTAAAAACAGTCGAGTACAATGATGATGATGATCAACAGTCTATTCTTTGCCAATAAATACATATATAACAAGACGTACGAGGGGTGATCCAAAAGTAATGAGAATGGGTACATTAAAATAACTATATACTTAAAAATAAAATTTATTTTTCTACATAGTCTCCTAATAGGTCAATACATTTAGTCCATCTCTTTTCTAAACCAACGATACCCTTCAAAAAAAAATCTTTATCTTGACTCTCCCAAAATGCCTCTACAGCGGCCATCACTTCGCCGTTATCCTCAAATTTCTGGCCCCGGAGGTGTTCCTTGAGCCGAGGAAACAAATAAAAGTCGCTGGGGGCTAGATCTGGAGAATAGGGTGGGTGTTCAAGCAGCTGGAAGCCAGCTTCTTGAATGGCAGCCATCGCAACTTCAGCTTTGTGTGCAGGTGCATTGTCTTGATGGAACAGAACTTTTGCGCGCAGTTTACCCCGTCTTTTTTCCTTGATGGCCTCTCGCAATCTTTTGATTTGGTCAGCATAGTAGGAGCCTGTTATGGTAGCGCCCTTATCAAGGTATTCAACCATAATTATTCCCTCAGCATCCCAGAAAACAGACGCCATAACCTTGCCGGCAGAGCTTGAAACTTTGAATTTCTTGGGAGTCGGTGAAGATGGCCTTTTCCATGTCATTGACTGTTGTTTGGTTTCGGGATCAAAATAATGAATCCACGTTTCGTCCATAGTCACAAATCGAGCCAAAAAAATATCTTGATCCGCCTGGAACATTTCAAGATTGGTCCTTGAAATGTCGAATCGTTTCTTCTTTTGTTCGTCGGTTAACATTCTCGGGACCCAACGTGCAGAGACCTTTCTCATGTTCATCTCGGTAGTTAAGATCCTTTGAATGCTACCAAATGAAATGCCTGTGTTCTCAGCTAAATGACGAATGGTCACTCTTCGGTCTGCCAAAACCAGATCTTGAACTTTTTTGACGTTTTCTTCAGTGAGGGAGGAGGACGGACGGCCTTCGCGGTGTTCGTCTTCCGTGGATGTTCTTCCCATCTTAAACTCCTTGCACCAGCGTGCAGTTGTAGAATATGGAGGAGCAGAGTCTCCCAATGTTTCCACCAAGTCAGTATGAATGTCTTTGGTGGACATTTTTTTCAAGCACAGGTATTTGATGACGCTTCGCACTTCATGTTTCTCCATTTTGATGTTATCACTCCGACTGCTAGTATTCAAATGAATGTATATTTTAAAAATGACGTCCTATTTATACCATTTTTTGTCAGGGAAGTTGTGAAGGATTAGGGAGTTGAAAAAATATTTTTTTAGAATTTTATTATTACTAGAAATATCCGTTTATCATTACTTTTTGATCACCCCTCGTATGTTATCTTAGTACCACATACAACATTTCGATTCTAATGAACACTAACTGAGTTGACGATAAGTTTGTCACTCACGTCAACAGTAGATTGACGAAGGTATTGTGCTCAACACCCCTTTTTATGTAGAACGGTGAGATGATAATAGATAACAAAATTAATGTCACACCAAGAAGTCAAAGATAAATATACACTAGAGTGTGGGGTTAATATGGGTTTCCATACAAAATCTAAAACAGCCAAGTTTTGTGGCTAGAATTATTATTTTGAACTAACATTTCATAGTAACTCAAAAACGAAAAATATTACGTATGCAGTAACCTTTCTTACCTTACTGAAATGAAAACTGGCGATTTAGTCGTTACGTGTGGACGCAACATTTGTTCGTAAGCCAATTCAATCACTAATCTGATAAAGTAGTAAAATTGTATCGTATGGCGGCATACCCACATTTAAATTCCATAAACGCAAAAGAAATGAAGAAACTGACAGAAATTCAAGAGATTTAGAAAGCAATATCCGAACTTATCGCAAAAATAGCAGAAAATGAGATTGAAATTATTACCAAATAATGTTTATTTTACAGTAAATGTGATGTGAAGTATTTGTTAAAAACGTCCGGCTTAGTTTTTAAAGATGTAGGATGCGAAAATATTCTTTTCTTATTTAGGACCACTGTTATTAATTACTGATTAATGTATATCATAAAGATGATATGTGATGTGATATTATTATAATAATATAATGATGAATAGTGATGTAAGGCTAAAGAGCCTCACATCACTATTCATAAATGCGTACCTACTATTTACTTTACGTCAAATGTTTACATTTCTGTATTGTCCGATGACAATACAACACTATCAAGGACATACAACATGTATCAAGGAACGATACTTGATACATGTTTAAATTTTCAAATAAATCGTCGGACCTCTTGAAGTTAGGGAAAACTACCTCGAAAGGTTCTATTACATAAATAGATAGAGTTAAACTAATATAAAGGATCCCTAAACTACACTGTTTAAACTCCATATTCCACCTCAATCCTCTTTCGGAACTTCTTTTTAACCGACTTCAAAAAAAGGTCCTGATGATGGGATCCTGGAGAAATCGAGGAAACTCTTCCAATTTTATAGGCACACTTGAAACGATTTGGGTATTTTCTTATAATGAAGTTTTACTCAAGGTTGGTCTAATTTAAATTTAAAGAAAATATTACCCTTTTAAGAATGAAAAATACAGCTTACAATTTATAATTATTTAGGCGTATTTTTATCAGCGATACTTTTTTCAAAGATGATTATTTTAACAGCATTCCTATACGGTGCAGTGTGCACTTACAATCGAAAATAGAAACATAAGAACACCAGTATTTAACCGTGCATTTAAATTTAACCTTTTTATTATAGCCACAAGATAAACAGTTAATCAAGTGTGTATTATATCGCACGAACACCAATTGGCAGTAAATCTATGGTAAAATAATCGAGTAAGATGCATGGCAGTAAATCTTTTGTGAAGTTAATAGGCATCTTGATGAATATGATTAGCATTAGCCAGGCGAAAACTTCCCTACTAATATTTCTTGTTTGTGCAACCTTGCGCTACTATTGTGTCCTTTTTTGTCACTTCGGCATTATTTTGTTTGTAAATGACGTATATAGGTAGATTTATTGGTTTTTTTAACATTAGTAAAATCTTTATACGCCATTTCACTTTACGGCATTTAACAACTAAAACTACACCTTATATATATATATATATATAACTACACCAAATAATGTAACATGTCTGTATTACATTTTCCTCGAATGGTGTAAAAATAAAGAAATATAAATAAATAAATAAAAATATGGTAATATCGCCACCACTCGGGTGTTTTCTGCTTCCTCCTCCTTTCCTGATATAGACTCCAAATAATAAATGTTAGTATGTAGTGCTTATAATTACGGCATTATACTAAACTGCAGGCGCTCTATCAGTCAAACAATAGGTTCATTAGTTGTTTCCTTATCACTACATATTATAAAACAAAGTCCCCTACCGTGTCTGTCTGTTCGCGATAAACTGAAAAACTACTGAACGGATTTTAATGCGGTTTTCACCAATAGAGACATATATAATTTTTAAAAATAGAGTTTAGCTGTATAATTTGTTAACGTTTTGCGTAAATTGGTTGAAATATGATGCTGATTATTGAAGATGTGATTTCTACTACCTGTGCGAAGCCGGGGCGGGTTGCTAGTTAAGTTATAATTATAAACGATTAATAACTAACTTTTTAACTTTAACAAACCATTGTCTAAAATTGAGTCAAGTTTTTAAGAGATCAGAGATACAATTGTATTATTAATGTCTATGTCGACATTGGTTTTAATATTAAATGTGAATATAAAAGAAATGTAAACATTTGATGTAAAGTAAATAGTAGGTACGCATTTATGAATAGTGATGTGAGGCTCTTTAGCCTTACATCACTATTCATCATCATATTATTATATGACGATTCAAGAGGTCCGACGATTTATTTGAAAATTGACACATGTATCAAGGATATCGGTCCTTGATACATGTTGTATGTCCTTGATAGTGTTGTATTGTCATCGGACAATACAACACTAAAAAATAAGGAGTGCTTGACATCAAATGTGACAAATAGTTCATTGGTAGCTGCGTAATCGAACTATAATCCCATAATATTATAAATGTGAAAGTTAGGATGGATGGATGGATGTTTGTTACTCTTTCACGCAAAAACCACTAAACCGATTGCGATGAAACTTGGTACGTAGATAGCTGGAGACCTGGATTAACGCATAAGCTACTTTTTATCGGGATATTCATACGGGATCGGGACTTACGCGGGTGAAACCGCGGGGCACTGCTAGTTATTTATAAAATTAAGTTACAAAATGTAGTAAAAAGCACCCCACGCTTTCTTACTATCAAATATTTTATTTTCTACTTTTTAAACAATCATTTATTTTACCTCTAGTTGATATTTTGTAATCAAATTAATTTTACTAACAATGTTTAGTGTTGCATAAAATGGTTGTTATTGTTAATGCCGGTGTCTAAAGCAGAAAAAGACCAGATTGCTTGAACTATTTAATTTTGTTATGCAAAAGTTCAAATTATAGTTATTGTTTTTTAATTCCATTGTTATAGTATCTACGTGGATCCTTAACACTGAGATGATTCCTTATTTACAAATGTTTAATTGACGCATGACACGAAATACGAGTAAAATAAGGTTAAACTCTCAGTACTCTAATCCTTTAAGGGAAGCACCCTTTCAAAGTTTTAATGGCACTTATTGACCCGTTACACCCCATTACACGCCGGAATGACAAAATAATAGATACAATGCTAAAATAACAACAAAACCCTTTTAATATCTGTTAACTATTTTGATAAGTTGAAACATACTATCGTGTTCCAACATAATATGGTCTCCATGCTTGTCTAACTTTTAAAAGAGGAATGTAAATCCTGAGTCGTGTGATGACCTTCCAACGACAATTACTAATGTTTATGTACTTATTGATGAATATGACTCCATTATTAGGATATCGCAGATTATGATAATTCTTCTTTGATTGCTCTATAATATACCATATCGCTAAGTGGGTTTTGGCAGACATCATAAATCTTCGAGAGCATTATGGAGAAATAGTATACAGGTTTCCTCATAATATTTTAGAAGTTATAGTCATAATTTGTAATACTTCTTTACGCACTCCTTATTTGTTAAATGTATTTTTTTAACGGATAATGGGGCAAACGAGCAGACATGTCACCTGATGGTAACTACTGCCGCCCATAGGCACCGGTATTCTATTCCTATAACAAAAAAACGGTCTCGTAACCGTTCGCCCCTGAAGTTATCCTCCGTTACCTAAAAACGTTCTATCGCCCCTTATTACGCAACCCAATCGCCATTTGCTACGGGGCGAAAATATTTTTTTTATATTTTTGAAGCACCCAGCGAAACATAAGGGGCGAAGGGATACAAGACCAAAAAACAACATAATACGTGCGATTAGAACGGGCATATCAATTGGCAAATACTAAGTATCTACTTTTTAAACATAAATTTCTGTGGCAGCGCTCACGTCTGGTCAGTGTAGCCCTGTTTGCAAAAAAAAACAAAATATAGCTTAGCTAGTTAATAATATAATAAAAATGTGTATGTACGCACTTTTTAACCAGTATCTTCCCGGACTTGTCAGCCTTGAGGATGATCTTCGTGTGCAACTTCTCTAGGAACTTGATTGTGGGGTTATTCAGCTGGTTTAAGTTATACGCCAACGCGAATAGACTTTCCGTCCATAACTGTTGACAACATACATAAATTTAGTTATAAAGAATAAGAAAATATCACAAACTTAAAACAGTAGCGATTGACGACAGCTGCTTATATGGGTATTACGGAATAAGTTTAACATAATTTTAATATTTCTTACGTGCAGTCACGTTCTTTGAAACAGTCAGGAAACAATTAAAAACGCATTAACGTTCACGTAATTACAACAAGTACGGAAAAATTCTAAATACTTAAAGAAGCTTTGGAAACAAACAAAATTGAAGATATTGATATTTCATATATCGCTCTCAATGGTAACTTACTCGATTACATATTAAATTACCTACACCTGGTGTAGTCATAAGTTAAGCCTAGGGATGTGCTTTTCTATGCTAGATCCCATTTGCGGATCGCGTCGCATGCATTTGATCAGAATTTTAATAAATTGATCCTAAAAAGTCGCATGAAAATACTCTTTCTTTTTAATTTCGACACTGAGATAATGTTAAATTAGTAGCCGAAAACAGCCGTTCTGACGGTACAAAAGTTACTACTAATGATAGAAAAGGTAGAGCTATATTACTTGAGGATGTCTGATCAGTTAATTTCTGAACATACTGTTTCATATCATAGTGTACTAAGCTACACATTGATTATCTGTATGTAATTTATGGTCATATTCGGGGTGTCTAAGGGCGTTATTAAATGGCGGTTCACGGCGTCTGTGTTTTATTCCTCACCTACAAATTATTTCATTTTTATAATTGCTCATATTGAATTAATATGTGAAAGGTGGTTAACGAACCCCTATCCTTTATCACATGCCAATTGCCATGCCACACTGTGAAGTACTTGCAGAATACATTACTCAAAATATTATAAGCCGTGTTTCTTTATGTGCTGGTGTAGGTATATACAGTTGATAATGTTGATACCAATTGGCTATGAAAATTCCATAGGTCATTACTGTTATCAATATATTTTCCTCCAACGGTTGCTCTTTGATCTAAACATAAACAAACTAAAGTTCCAGATCTTACTTTGACCGCCCAATAATAATATATCTACATTACATTGTTTGCAAACCACAATTCTTGGAACGCAATTTGATCGTTCGGATCACATTGTTATTATCCGATCCGAAAATGTATTGGATCGTATATGCCCACGATCCGACCTTTCAAAAGATCGGATCGGATCGGCGTACACCTAGTTACACCGCGGGTATTGAATAAAGCCGATTACGATGTGGCTTACCGACACGAGACAAAGTTCTAAGAAATGATCTTCTCAGTGCCAATAGTCGCGACACGACTCAATAACATGCCTTTTTGCTTTATCCTCTCCAATATTTCATGTATATAGAACATAAGTCGAGTTTCTTCATCGCAGCCATTATAAGGAATGTTTTCATTCAAGTCATCTCAAAAATACGTATTTCGATTTTTAGTAGCTAAGTAATGAATGAAGTAATGCAATTAATTGAAGTAGTAGGCCCTACTGTGTCAACATGATATTGTCTGTAACATAATTCAGGACAGCTTCAGAACGATTCAACCAGTCAGCGTTACAAGCCAATATAAGTAGGTATACAAGAAATAGAAAGTCTACCACGAAGGTCATACATAAGTACAACTCAAATCTTAAGAGAAATCAGCCATTAATTGTTAAGACACCCAGTAACATCATAAATAACTTCACGCGTAATCGTCAGTCAGATAAAGAAACCATTACGTTTAATTCGAGACCGTTTCGTATTATGAGAAACTAATAAAATATACCCTCTATAGGTAAAAGTAAACATTTACTACAAGTAAGTAGTCATAAATTTTAAAGTAGTTATTATGCGTTCTAGAGGCAACAACTATCGATAAAATATCAATACAGAAATTAATAGGTAGGTAATTCAAATACTACTATAATATGCCGTAATAATACGAAACCCGTCCACTACGCATCGATTTTTCACTTGAGAAGTAATTGCAACGCTATGTCAAATGTACTTCGACAGACTTACCAACTTCAGAAGGAAGCGTTCAAGTATGCATGATGTTTTTTATATCTTTGAGTTAAATTGTTATAGTAAAGAAGGGGCTCGTGGCTAAGTGGTAACCGAGTAGGTTGGCACATTACAAAGTTAAGTAACATAAGCCAGCTCAGTCGAGGATGGGTGATTGAGACCCCTCCGTGCCTCGGAGAGCACGTTAAACCGTCGGCCCCGGGTGCCATACAAACATCTGTAGCATTCGTTAGGGGTAGTTGGAACCCTAAAAAGTCCGACAACCTGTTAAACTACAGAACTTTGATATCGCCTAGTACTTGGGTTGTGGAGGTCTGATGGCAGTCGCTTCACGTAAAATATCAAAAGTTCGGTCGTATCGTAGTTAGACTGAAAGCCGACCCCAACTTAGTTGGATAAAGGTGCGGAGGATGAAGTTAAATTGTTATAGTATCTGATATTGTCGATATTGTTAATACCGACAGCAGTACTAACGGTCGTTCGCATCTCTAATGCGTACTAGGGCCGGTACGCGTACATTTACATCCTCCTGATAAAATGTCGTAACTCGTAAGACAGCAAATAAACTTGACATCAAACGTGACTAAGCCACATAAGTGCTTTTAAAGCGAGTTGCCAGTCGTAGAACTAAGCGATTTTAATGACAATGTCAAAACATTCAACATAACGTATTTATACACGAACGAGTAGACAATCGATTGGGTCTCGTATGATGTTAAACATTTTTAAGTCTTATGTGTTAAAGCATAATAGTGATGACTTAATCATAAATGTAAAAATAAAACTTTACATAATGTACCCATTTAGTTCGTCAAATACAGATTGCAAAACAGAACTATTTCGTTATTATGTACGATGATCTACACCGCTGCACCGCTGACATCAAAATTATCTTAAAGTACCAGCCAATCCAAGTATATCGTATTTTATACAGTATATTTGCAATTTCAAATCATATTGCAGACTATCTAATATTCTAATCTGACCACACCTAACTTTTTTTTTTCAGTTGCAGAGGACGCTAGACGCCAAAACAAAAATCCAGACCTCACACAATATCATTGATAAAATGCGTCAAAGCCGTCAAAGCTAACGAAATTAGATTTGTAAATCGGGACTTAATTGCGATAATATTGAAAATACATATAATTGGTTTAATTGAAATAAATGATTTTGATTAGATTTAAGCTACGATACCTTTTTGGTTGCCGACGTTTCAATCGAATGTCATGTCTGGGTGATGGCGGTCAGGACGATGTGTCCTACTACCTCTAAACCTATTATTATATGTCACGTTTGATATCAGCTATCTAAGGTTAATATATAAGTGCTCTATCAATAGAAAACGAAAATAAAATTAGTTTGTGATATGCAAATTTTCGTCGCTAAAATATCTATATATCTCTGCATGATAACAAATTCTATGACAATATACACAGTGTGAAGTTCGGATATTATGACAGAAGACTTGTAGAAAACGGTATTGGTAGTCCTTCTTTACACAAACAAATCTTGATAATATTTTTTAACAGACATATTTTTAGATTTTTCAAAACATATCATGCTCGTTACATACTATTAATTCTGTTTTCAACAAAACATGCCGATAATATTTAGTTGATTGGATGCAGTTTTCTGCACGGAGCAAGTGCATCCTCGGATAACTCAAAACTATGGTTCGTCATGCTCACTAAAATGTCATTGCTTGCGGCGTCGTCATGGGGCGGGTCATTTCTTTCCCTCTGATATGGCGAAGGAGATGATGGCTGGTCCATGCGTCATACTCGTGAACGGGTGCTGCTTGGGGTGACTGGTCGGCCTAGTCAGCGATGCTTTAGCCTATACTATTATTTTGGTTCGTTCAACTGCAACTCTAGCCTCTTAATCCAGTCACGAATTATTTTAACTGTAGATTTTGTAATTGAATGAAGGTAGATGTGCACCTTGAATGATTTCTATGTTTAATAAGTTCAAACCTTCAACGGTATCACTGAGTGATTTTTATTTTTTAGTACGTTAGCTTTTGGAGCATTTCAATAAATTGAAATTCAGGTGGCATCAGCTTGCAGCCTGTTTACCTTTCGTGTAACACTAACACTATTGTACCTGAAGATCTGACTTTTAAAAAGAGTGTCCATGAGTTTCTTTGCCAGTATTCTTCTCATAAGGCTCTACGCATTTTGGAAACTGGAAGTTATAGATCGACACAAGCAGGCAGTAGATTTTGGTGTTTTCACCTAATTTACCTCGACAATCCAGCACATGCTGTGGCGTCTGTTTGCGCCGATCTATTATTTTAACTCTAGCTTCAATTTAACGTTCATAAATGTCACTTAGTGTCTTAAATGAATAAATGATTTTGAATTTGAATTTGAACTTGAACTACAAAACCAAGCACCGAATTAAATGTAGGTTCTATGTATTTATTTTAAACCAAATCTAAATTTTAAACGTCTGGAAAGCTCCGACTCTATTTCCCAGTAACAGCGCGGCTCCTAGATTTTATCCCATTGTATTTTGCTCTTCCATTTTAACAAGAATGTTTCTTCAACATGTATAAGATAACTACAACAATATTTTAATGAATATGAAAATTAAAGATGTGACATGAAATAAGTACATGAATAATTAATTACTAGCTCTGAAGTTAGGTTATTTAATTAATAATTTATGTTTTGCCTTGCGAAGTTTACTGTTGAACATCAGCCTCTCCTTAAAAACTGCCACCAAAAAACGGTGTTGGACCACAATCGACAATGTTTACTTGCAATAAAATGTATGGAAAAACCTTAACCTCGGAATCAGCAGGGCAGATCGCAGAAGTTGCGTCTTTTAATATTAATAGCCGTTTTTTTGTTTCAGTTTATATTGAAATTCGTCACGTAAATTAGTAGTAGCGAAAGATCCCGATAATTTGTTTTTCTTAATTTTGGTTAAAGTACTACATAGCAAGGATAATTTTGGGTAAAATACTACATAGCAAGGATAATAGCACAGTATACTAACCCGGCTTCATTAATATAATAAATGCGAATTGGAGTTTGTTCGTTTATTACGCTTTCACGTCCTAGCCACCTATTCTACCAATCATCATAAAATTTTGCATACACGTTGTCATTTAAGGTACCCTATGCCCTTTGCTGTACCCCTGAAGAACCAATCATTGGTTGAGTAGGTGGATAGTACCTATTCAACCAATTATCATGTTTTCTTTTATATTACATAATGTAAAACCACTAGTCACTAAATAGTCTCCACTCCGACTATGTTTTAAGAACAGTTGAAGTATTTTTTTTTCTTAAGTTTTATCCGAAAAAGTTAATTATTTCGAGAAAGGTATAGTCAGCAATAAGTAAGTGGATAAGCAACTCAGGCATTTTAGTAAATAACTGTACCATGGGCTTCTTCAAAGGATATGCTCTGTTGACTCATTATTGAAGTCACTAGCTTAGAGTAGATCACCAATCGCTTGCGTGGGTTTGATGAGAGCTAGACCAACAATACGCACGTGGTACGCAAAAGTTATTATGACAGTTATTTCACTGCATCTTTGCGAAAGACCCATGAGAAAGGGCAGAACACATTGAATGTGAGTGACACAGTGAGTGAGATATATTAAGTTCTTACCTATATATATTTGACAAACTTGTTAAGCAAGATTATTGTAAAGATTTGCTAGTATATATTCAGCATATTAGTGCTAAAATGATTTTGACGATACGAACAATAGTTTGATCGCTATTCATGTTTAGTTTACCTTGAAAGATTAGATTTTTTTTAGTACCTGTTACATGCCTATGTACAACATATTACGTACTGATGACTGTACATAAGTTTGTATTTTCATTTTCTGACGTAGGATAGATTTCGAATTAGAAAATATGGATGAGTATAAATACATATAAATCTATTTATATACTATTCTTCTGGTATGCAGATCTATCACTAAGCACGCAGTAAAGTTGAAAGTGAATTTTGACTTCATATGCACAAAACATCACATTATATTCTAATGAACGTGATTCTGTTTGGCCTCGTTTCATAAATAAAACAATGTAGTTTAATCATCAGGATTACAACTGGATGGAAAACGGGGCAAGACATAATGTTTTATACCGCTTCAAAAGTAACAATGTGCGTAAAACTCATCTGCTTGACATTTAAAACATACGGCCACAATAACGGTAAGCTCAAAGTATATTTTTAGAAACCAAATTTTATTAGTTTTTAAAATCTTTTACGACTTTGGCCGCATAATTAATTTAAAAACCTTATTTACTTATACGATTAGATAAGTTGCTGACAAAGATCGGAAATATTTTTTTTTACTCTATTGACTTATTGTTCTGCATGACTGAAACGTAAATGATAATCAAGAAGTAGAACCTTCAACATTGGTAATTGTGAATATCTATAAATACCTATGGTTGCGAGAAATTCTTATCCTTATGTTATTCTGTTCAATTTCGTTATTCTACTTCATAGCATATGTAATTTTAACAAACGTGTCTGAACTCCTAGAGTACATGTACATTTCATTCATAAATTTATATCTGTAATTTTAACGTCATACATGCCTTATTCTGTTTTTGATTATGCCAAAAAGTTGTACGTGTTAATATTAATATGAATGTGAAGAGCTCAGGAATTAATTAATTGTATATTTATATTAAACATGTTTTAATCTTGTTTAATAACGTAATTTATGAATTGTAGAAACAATAATATGCAACATTATGAGGCTACCATTTGAAAAATTCAAATAATTCAACATGTTATTTAATGTCCTTTTTCTTATCAGATAAGGGGAAAACGAGCAGTCGGATCACCTGATGTTAAGTGACTACCGCCACCCATCGGCATCTGCAACTAAATAGTCACAAGTGCTTTGCCGGCCTTTAAGGTGGGAGTAGAAAGGGGGAAGAGGTGGAGAAACGGTAACCTCACTCACTCGGCGAAACACATTCAGCATTGCTTCACTGTCGGTTTTCTGTGAGGCCGTGGTAATACTCCAGCCCGATATCTGCTCCCACTTCAAAATATAACAATTGGTGGGACATGAACTTAGGTACCCAATGAAAAGTTCTGCAGTGACCCATGGGTTTTTTTTTTTTGCTTTAAATAAATAAACGTACCTACTATCTCTATTGTCCTCCACATTTGAAGGAGTTTCTATCAATTTAGTTTGGTAATAAATTACCTGTTATATTGTATGTTAATCAAGTATTTGTCTTTTTCCTGTTTGATAGGATAGTCGTTGCTTTTGCAATGAGATTTGACGGTCAATAACGAGGACAGGAAAACCTTATGCTCAAAACACTTTTCAGATATCTATTATAGTTTAGATAGTAATGACAGAACACGATAAACTAAAACTTTTTAATTATAATCTAATGTGATACTAGATCCTAAAATGTTATGTGGTGAGATCCAGATATATAAATAAATATAAATGAAATGGCTTTTATTATTAGTAAACGCTTTACTTGACACAGCTAAACTGATTTCAGCAATTGTCTGCAAAATAATGTTTTAGGGAAAGAAAAAATCAATTATTGTAAGTTTTTTTACATAGACACGACATCCACGGCACAGACAACAGACTAACGGTTTCCGAAACTAACATCGGATTCTCCAAACGGATCTTTTGTATTTTATTGAAAAGTGCGCAAGTATAAATCTAAGGTAACCAAATAGAAGAATCTATATTTTATGACATAATATTTGAATAGCGCGAATTTTTTTATTGTATAAATCTGATAACAATATTCCCGTCCGTAACGCAATATTTGGAGGCAAACTTCACATAAGTACTTCAAAAACAATTATATTATATAACATACGAAAGATATTATAGAAACGCAGAACCGCAAATGCGCGATGGTCTAAAGTGGATAGGGCGGATCGAATAAGGCTAATAATAGTCATTTCTTTTTCCAAAATAAAAATAGCTATCTGCTAGTGAACGTCCCAAAAATCCGTCCACCCGTTCCGGAGATTAGCCGGAACAAACAGACAGACAGACAAAAAATTTAAAAACTGATTTTTAGGCATAGGTATCGTGCAAATAACTGTATGAGGTTAAAAAACTATTATTTTGACATTACAAACGTTTTTCATTCTTCATCAGTGCCTAGTTGACTAGGTCTCCTTCGCCATTACATTTTCACTTGTGGAATTCATACTTCAATAAAATAACATGATAAATACGGATGCTCCAGCCAAACAAACGCTAATGAAATTCTAGCAGTACAGAACAATACATTACCTAAATGTGTGTTCTAAGAATCTTAGTCATACAATTTTGTGTTACATAAATTACTAGTTAAAGCCAAAACCTGGCAAACTGCCTGGTTCTAGAGATAGGCTTTTACCCTTTCACATGCGATCGAGGCCAGATCAGGACAGTCCATTTAAGATATTGTTATAATCTTCAGTTTATAGGTAACAATAACACAACTAGTGTTTTCTTCTATATGATGATTATTGATTCTATAATTATATCTTTACAAACGTATTTAAAGCTTAGTCGTTTTTATAAAAGTGACCATAGCAAATAACTCGTATTAAAACAAATAATCTCGTATAACGTTATAGATAAAATAATATAAATAACAGCACTCCCATATTCCCAACAATCTGCTAATTAATTTTCCGATTTCTCTCCGTTTATTTTACCGCACATTATCGGTTTAGGTTACCGATAACATGTAATTATGAAAATCACTAATGAACGTTGTGATTTATTTCAAAAAAGCTTGGCCTATATTATTCATGAATATACCCTTACGACGCGATCGTTACATTTCTAATATCTGTAGACTTTCATACTTCCACTGAACCATTGAGATGACGCTTTTAAGTCACAAAAATATGACGTTTCATTTGTCTGTCTCGTTCTAATCGTGACGAGTTGGCAAAAAGGGCGAGATAGAATGACATAAGAGTATGGATGTGACATAGAATGATTAAACATGGAAAACACAAATATAATTTACAAATAATTTAAGAGAATCTCTTTAATCAAGCTCTCAATCATACCGATATAACAGTGTTTGTGTAAGTATAAGCAGTAAAATCAAAATTTAAACCTTAAATCATAAAGTCTGCAAAAAAAGCAAACATTTCGACAGTCATCATACCACTTGATTTGATAAACTCCTGTCGGCAGTTAGGCGTGGTTAGGCGTAGGTACTGATTTGTTTCTCAGGTGCACGAACGAAATCGTATATCTAACCTAATATGAGCTCATTTAGTCAATTTGAGAGGTATTTTCTCGACACCTGCGGGCAATGACGAGTCTATTCTTAACCGCAACAGAATTCTATATAGGTGAAGCTTATAATTGGCCCGTACCCGTACCCGATCGATCTATGTCATCGGAACAAAACACAGACTACAGGCAGAATTGAATCAAACCAAGAGTGTTGTTAGCATTTAAATTACTTTAATTTCGTTCGAAAAAATAAATATTGCTTTAAAGCTACGAAAACCTCGAAAGTTATATTGTTCGATAGTTATATAATAGTTATATACGAGAATGAGTAGTATTGACTACGCATGTTCACAATATTCACTTATTAATATAGTCAATACTACTTATTCTCGATTCACCGTTTCCGAACATTCGCCGTTTTCTATGCTATTTAGCATAGAAAACGTTGAATGTTCACAATATTCACTTATTAATATAGTCAATACTACTTATTTTCGATTAGCAAATACATAGGTATATATCTTTCGAAGTTTTCGTAGCTTTAGAGCAAATAAAATTTACCTGATCATGTAATTGGTAAAAAGTTTAAAGTACAGTAAGAGTACAATACAACGAACTGTGAAAATGGTGAGTGGCTTGTAGCTGAACAAAGCAATAGGTATAGAAAAGTTTTAATCTGGCAGAGGATTGTAAACGCCTACAGTCTACGACATGGAATAGACGCGCTCCGCTGGGCATGGAACAGATATCAGCCAACGTGAAATCCGCAGTTGTATGGTTAGTCTACGTGCTACTACTGTCTGTTATTCTAGCGGCATTGTCCCGTGATGTGCTGAAGCGAGTGCACACGATTTTCCATCATACTGTGTTAACATAATGTTGTTGCCTAAATTTCTACTGGCTTTTTTTATTTACCTTTCGTATTGTTTTTTTATGTTCGTCACGTTGAAAGGTGGGCCCATGTTTAATACTGTAGACAGATACAGAAACGTGTGTGCTTCCATCCAATTAATCAGCTGGAGTGTTATTAGCACACCACGCTGTGCACATTTACGAATCTAGGTGTGTGGTATAGTAATTAACGGCTTACCTGTGCAATTTCCTTTCTAGTGCAACAGAAATTGATGAAAGTAACGTTGACAAAGTCGGCGCCATAGCACACAGTTACAGTCTTTTCTTCAAGAGATCCTTGTGAGCCGATCAGGACGAGGTTGCGAATTTTTGCATCCTGCGAACAAGAAAATGTTCGATACAGTAAATTCAAAACATTATTCGCTAAAGATAATGTCATCATTAAAACACCGTTCAGGAAACCTTTACCAAAGTATTTATAACGCTGCAAATCGTGCAACGGATGAAATCGTCCTTATACCTCCTTATACATATTAATAATAATAAATACATCATATGGACACATCTGCTAATTATCATTATTTATATTAGTTATGATATTTGCATAAGTATTAAAACTCGTAATAGCAACCTAGCCTGTACAGCTTGGCGTAATTAGTTAGATTACGTTAGGTTGGCCACAGATTTTAATATGTAATATCCTAGTGACCTACCGCCACCCTTTGTCTGCCTGTAGTAATAAATAAGGATAGGATTAACAGAAAAATGTAAAACAATACACATTAATTAGATAGTTCCAAATAGCGGGAATATTTTTTTTTATAAATGTAATAACTGCGGATCACAAATTAAATAAATCAAACAACTTTTACAGCATTTTTGTGTCAAACACAATGCCAGCTGTCTGTAGAACAAAAACTATGTCGGAGAACTAACCGTGTGCTGTCTACAACAGACGCTAAGACTTAACTTTTGATTATTATCGATATTTAATTAAGTCATGATTAGACTTGACATTGGTAAGATTTTTGTGGGAAAAGTATATGTTTATATAATTTATGTCGGAGAGCCAAAATGTCAAGTGACAATTATTTCTATTCTAGTTAATGTACATGGTATATGGCAACTTTAACTGTCACATGAGTGTGTTTAATTATTGTCTTCCGATGACAGTTGAAGGAAATTCGGTTGGCGGGCCGCGCCCAAAAAGGCATTGCTAAAGAGAACATGGGAACGGTCGGTCGCATTACAACTAAACCTCTCTGCATTCCATGTGATTGTGTAAGTTTAATCTTTAATCCTAAATTACCGTGTGCATCATCGGTGATTTTGTAAATGTTATTTAGTGTAGTAGTAAAGATTATTGTACTGGGCATTAACGTGTGATGATTTCGGAAATACCCTCACGTCAAACCAACATTCTGATGAACGCGGGAATAAAGACTCAGCAGTCGCCGTCATATATATATACAACATATACTTCACCAACAGTAATATGACACAAAGCTAGTAGTAATTAATGGTAGTCTTTAGTGAGGTGTAGTGTCTATTGGGGGTCGCACGATGAGCAATTTGAAAAACGCTGATGACACCACATCGCTTGCTAATACAAAAGAGGATATAGAGGAGCTTCATACGTCTGGAAGTAACGAGTCTTGAATTTAGATTAGCTATCAATAGAGACAGCCAAATTGATGATAGCCGATCGAGCCCGGCTTAACAGAATAGACCTCCTTATATACCTACCTTGGCTCTACTATCTCAAATACAGGGGTTGCAGGAAGAAATTAAAAAGCGCTGGGATATTACAAGACGCTATAAAGAAACTAAACAAAATTTGGAAAGATAGGAAAAGAACCAAGAATGCGAAGGTTCGACTCATGAGATGCCTTGTATTTCGAATATCATGTTATGGAGCCGAAATCTGGTCTTTGTGAGTTCAAGACCGCCGAAAAATGAATGGCCGTCATTGTAGTGCTGGAGAGGACTCTCGAAGATTCTCTGGACGGCATTTTGTACAAAGAACTCCATCTCAGAACTTAATATGTACATGTAGAACGACTTTCGACAACAGTGCTACTGCGCTCAACAATACTTAAGTTCTTCGGGCACATATACAGAAACAAGGGCTCTATTGAACCTCTGGTGGTGTAAGGCCCGATGGGAGGTTCTTCGCTGGACATTATAAAATCAGTGACCCCAAACATCTGTGGTGACAAGCTTTCGCCGTACATCGAACCAAGCGGAGATAAATCGTGAAATATGCGATCCGAACCAAGAGTAACAATCCTCCATGACCATTTACATCTACTAACCACGACCAGTCTGACCAAGAGTGTACGACTGAGAAGAAAGTATGGTAGAGGTGTTACTCAGTCTAATTTGAGCCAAAAATTAGTGCCCTATCTTTTTAGTCTAAAACTATACTCTTCTTATTCTACTAGGTCATCCCAGCCCAGTAGTGTAAGCATTTCTTAAACAACAATCACTATTTCGTAACAACAGCATTATTATACTAATATTGGATATACAAATATACGTACAGTTAAATTATAGCCCTTTTACTTCAGGTTGTTGTTAAAATTCTTTAGGCGTATAACAAAGTTGAAATTCGTAGAAACGCCGTACAATGTTCAACAAAATCAACTTTGATACAATGTTGTTCTCAAATCGTACAACGAATGGCGATGTCGATCGATTTTATCTTCAGTTTAATCTAAAATTACCTAACGTCGTGTTTTTGACAGTGAACCATCGAGCCAGTTTAGTATTCGGATTATATATTTTAAACAACTTTTGTACAAGAAAGGTTGCCAAGTCCTACAGATGTTTGGGTAATTTTCCCTTAACACCATTATATCGAATCAGGGCTCGCGTGTTGAAAATCCACAATAACGATAATTGTTGTCGAATGGCGCCCGACCTCGACCACGACACAACTTACCCGATAAGTCAAACGATCCTCGACCCGCAATTTATCGATACAAAAATATGTACCATGTTCCAACAATGCGGTTATTAGCTGCATTGTTCAAATAGTAACAATGATATAATAAACGTGGAATTCATGATCGCGCGTTATATCTAATTGTAAGTTTGCATATAAAGCAATTTTTTATTCTCACGCTCAATCAGTTTTATTTTTATTCATACCAGCAACACAGCTCGGAACGCATACCGTATTAATCACTCATTATCGAGATGAATGTAAATTCATCAATACTTAATAAAAAGTACCTAAACCTCTGAAGTTCGCAGTTTGCTTCTACAAAGTTTAATTAAAATCCGACTGAGCTATACAATAACCGCAAGCTACTACAGCAAAAGTTACTAAACGCTTGAATACACATATCATTTTCAAATAAAAATTTACAGAGAAAAGGATTTCGATTGTGAATATCATATTATTATCGATTTACTTCAACTACAAACGAGATATACATTGGTTGTTCCGATAGATAAGACGTTAGGTTAAATATCTCATATATTATGTAATAAATTATTCAGTTTTTCACATTTAAACCGTAAACTGTACTTTTTGTGTGTCGGCGTTGTCTTAATATTTCGTATTATATCGCCAGTGTTCAAATTTTGAAAAAGCTTTTTACGCCTAGTATATGAAAGTTTCTAGGGGCATAATTTAGACGCATTGAAATCGGATTCAGAGATAGTTATGGAGCTTGTTATTTGAAATTAGAAAGTGTGCATTAGGGTTAAGTAACTATAAAAGTGAGTATATTAATAAGGTATTCCCATTGGTCGAATTTCACGGCTCCTTTGTATCACACCGTAAACGTCAATTAAAATACCGTGACAGTAACGGTGCGCTGATAAAATAGGTCATCGGTTGTAATTGAGGAGAGTTCAAAGACTTCGAAGTTATTATTATTGATCTGGTAGAATTGAAATAAAGACTCGTATTATTAAAAAAGAGTGTTCTTTATTTTTAATGTAAAAAAGTCATAAGAGGACAAAACACTACAACGGTAGTACAAGTAGTTAATTAATTTTAGTCTTGGCTTATAAAAATAGCTTTACTAAATTGTTATTGCGGCAGTAGATTGGATGTGGGAGACACCTGGTAGTTTTTAGGCGGTTCCACTCTGACATAGCCGGTATAAATGTATAGATAGGTATATATAGGTAGGTATAGTTAATCAAATAAAAATAGTAAATCGAATAAAAAAAATGGCTAAGGTGTCGGACTTGCGATCAAGAGGTCACGGGTTCGAACCCCACAAAAACTTCGTTCCTCAAATCCTTCGGAATATAATTTTTCAGCTTAGGTTTCACAAAAAAAAACTAAAAGATCAACTATGAGAATTATCTCATAGAAACGCTGACTCTACTCATACTACACCTAATTGGAAAAATCTCAGTTAGCTGTTTTAAAACAAAAATACTGGCGAAATACGACTTCGTTTTTGTTTGAGAGCACGTGCCATTAGAGACAACCGGGGACTGAATTATGCAGACAACATTTTTTAATTGAGTCTGGTGCTTGTCTACTGGGTACTCTTCTGGCAAATTGAATAGTCTTTGTTCTTTTTTATAATATATGGGTAAAGATCTTTTTTGAACGTGTCAATTCTCAATGTTCTACAGTGATCTCGATTAAACTCTTTACGCAATTACCTTTTTTAGCATTAACTAAAACTCAAATTATTTTACAATAGCAGCGCCGCGCCGTTTCACCCGTATAAAAGATTTTTATTTTATGATTTTTTTTCATCATCACCTCAGCTACATGATGTGATGATTTCTACACGCAAATACCTGATAAAGTAATGAAAAGTAAACAGAAACACTATTCGTCAAAAATATAATACGGTCGAATTGAGAACCTCCTTTTTTTTCGTCGGTTAAAAAGTAGCCTATATCTTAATCCAGGTCTCCCGCTATCTACATACCAAGTTTCATTGCAATCGATTCAGTAGTTTTGGCTGAAAGAGTCACAAACATCCATACATCCTCACAAACTTTCACGTTTATAATATTAGTAGGATAGTACATATGCCTTTAAAATCATCAAAGGAAACAGTATTTTTAATAGATTCAACTTGAAACGAACTTCTTTATATAAACCTCCTACCTTGTTTAACGACCTTTTAAATGAGTTAAACATAAGCATTAGTGAAAATGCTTATGTTTTTACTCTTATTTTAATAGTATCTACACCGTTCTTATAATACGCTGTTAGCTACAAGTGCATGGAACAAATCTACTAAATTGATATATAATACCCCGCTCTTAGCTTTCCGTTTTACGTTAAATCCAACTAAATCCTAGAGGTTTCTGAGTAATCTCGGTACGGAGCTGGTCAAATGTCAATGATATCAGAAGAGCCTATATGTTATTCGACAACTTATGTTTGATGTTTGGTGCTGATTACACAATGGCCCCAATTCTGTTACTTCACTCGCTAAATTAAAATTCACTAAATTTTCTTCATATAAGAAGTAAACCTTGTACCCTTAGAAACAAGGTCTTATTTCAAATTGAAACAAGTAGGTAACATATGTCGCTATCGAAATAAGCAATTTATTTGTCGACTAAAGTCTGATACGCTTAAATGAACTTTAATCCTACGTAGCAAGAGCCGCTATCCGTTGAATGCCATCTCTTTTGAGAGCAAAAGAGATGGCATTCAACGGATAGCGGCTCTTGCACACACAGAGGTGTTTTTAGTAAGCGTCTTCGTAGGTGTAGATGAAAAACACGTCATCCTTGTTCGTTTTGAACAAGTTTTTATACGGCAATTACACAGCGTTTGAATAAATGAAGACTCGCTGCGTGGAAATAAAGTTGAGTATACGTTGACAGGTTTTATTGACATATAGCTGCGCTGAGAAATAGATGATAGTAACAAATAGACCTTATTACAAAGAACACTAGGTTGATTTCATATGAAGAAATTAAGTCAGGTTTTAGTTTAGTCGAGTGTACAATAGAATCGGCACCATTGTTATTGTTTCTCCATAGCTCATAATATGAATTGTACATTTCTTACATCTTTTAACGCTTTCAAGAGCACGTCGGCGTTCTAAATTTTTATGACATTTTGATGATATTATACTGAGATTGATTTACATTTACTTTTGCATTTTTTAAATTAGAGACCAAACTCGCTGGTGCGTTAATTTAATAAATAAGTTGAATATACCTACTTGTAGTTATACAAGTGCATTAAACAGTTCTTCTACTATTAATAAAAGGTGTGAGAACAAAGACCTATAAATAAATTAATAAAAAAATAAAATACTACATATTGAAGGAAGTCGTTTAAATGTAATAGTGTTCCAGAACGTCAACTTTTACACCGAACGTGGGAACAACGGAAACTAATAATCATGCTATAAACCACAACTATGTCGCATTAATATAGAACGCATTAAATCCTACGCTACTAATAAAACAATCGTTATACTCAACTCAATATAACATACTACTGAAATTATATCTTATGACTAGATACAGTTTAAAAAAAATATTTATAAGAATAAATGGAAATTGAATGCTGCTCGTTGGCAAGCGCATCTCTTGGGAACAGCTTTACAGATTTCACGATTTTATTTTTTATTTTTATATGGGTTGTAATAAAGATTTCGAAGGGAGGAAATTAGAAAAGTTTCCCAAAAAATCGGGGTAAATAGAATTGCTTTTATTGGAAATATGTGTGTGACTCAAACACGCTAGTACCGCTTAACAGATTTGAGTATTTACGCAGAGACGCTTCTTAGGAATCTGTTATTGATAACCATTATTCTTGATAATTATACATTTCCGATGAAACTATTGTTATATATAGTCATTAACACGTTATTCAAATCATCAAGTGATTTCAAATCCACATGATAGGTACCTACTAAGAGTCAGTCGTTAGTTGCAAACCAAGTCTAAAAGCTTAGTTTGCAGCGGATAGGAAAAAGTTGAGCTCAGTATTTTAAACAGTGTAACAAAGCCTGCTTCAGGGATTGGAAGACATCGGCAATAAAAACGCAATATTCAGCTGAATCACGTTTGAGTCGCAAATCCGGTGTCTTACCTCTCTTATAATTGTGTTTGCATTACTAAGCAAACGTGTGATACCTTTCATAAAGACTGTCAAGATTTGATCTTTCAATCCTCTACTCGACATTTTGATGATGAAGTTTTCTTTGCTCAAATATGCTGTGCTGTGTGTTAATTTTAAACAAAAATAAATCTATGAGAATAAAACTTTGTGACCTTACGTGAAAATAGTTTGATTTTCATGTAGAATCTTTTCGTAGGATGAAAGGTGTTTTGTGTTAATATCATGTATATCACTGCCGACTAAGAAATCTGTTTATAAATGCATGAATCAGTCAACAAATAAATGTATAATTACTATTTGATTACATTAAAACTCTTTGTTCAATTCTTAGAACGCATCGTCAGTTATTGAAATATGTTCCATTTAAACAGAAAATCTTAAAGCATAATCTTGAATATATATAGAAAATGGTGTGGATTTAAAAAATAAATATGTATAGCGCGAATCGATTGAGTTAATAGTCTAAACATTGGCTGTTTGTACTCCAACTGTCCTAAATAATTTACGGTAAAAATAAATTTAAAGCAATAGCATGACCGCGTCATGTCGACGCGGCTATAATTTATACGATAGATTTTTCTAAAATTAGTGCATGACACGGAATCGATAACGACCGCGATCGGTCCGCGGCAGTAATATTCGCGCACCGCCATCGCTATGTGCCTATGTACATAAACTTTAGAACGTGGCTTATTTACATACCATTCTAAACACTTTAAAATGATAACCTAAGAGCATAAAAGTAACGGCTTTGGTGTAAGCAAGTTTTATAGTAATTTAAAAGGAGTTTAACATTTTTAGCATGTTATTGTTTATTATAATGTAAAGATTATTTTCAGCCGAAACTAACCATTTCTATAATTTTAAGATTGTGAAGATATTTGGTACAACAACAAAATTGCTACTTAATACCAAAAATATGAAGTGTTTGGATTTGGAGTAAAACAAGTAGGTCGACAAAGGAACGTCATGATCTTTTCAATGCTGTGTTTACAAATATTTCAGCGGCGATGTGATACAAATACAACTCATTTAATAAAACTATTTAGGTAAGAAAGCCGTGTCCCGCAATTTTACCTTCGTTGTGTCTTCCTCTAGAGGGTTAGAGATTAGACTTGTTTTTTAGTATAACATGAATTCTAACAAAACAAACTCCAAACTTAATAATTCTAGTATAAAAAAGTGACGATAATAATTGTTATTATAACACCCATCCGCAATTACATCTGTTGGATGCGTACCAAGCTATACAGAGAGAGTGCCTAAATATCGGCATCTCAAAGGAATTTCATATCATGGTAAATGTTATATTTAAAATGATAATAATAACACTATAACAATAAATTATTCCTACAAATTAACTTTTTAAAAAGTATAATCACCTACTTCAATAATGATGATAAATTGCAATAATCTGTATTCTTCATCCCTTTTAACACTTAGAGGTGGAATATTTTTATTTAAATGGAACCAACCTTGAGCACAACCAAGTGCTTAGCGGTTCCGAAATCCCACTAATATTATAAATTTGAAAGTTTGGATGGATGGATGTTTGTTACTCTTTCACGCAAAAACTACTGAACCGATTGCGATGAAACTTGGTATGTAGACAGCTGGAGATCTGGATTAACACATAGGCTACTTTTATCCCGATATTTCCACGGCATCGGGACTTAACGCGGGTGAAACCGCGGGGCGCAGCTAGTAACAAATATATATATAAATAAAAACAATTCAATTAGTAGTGAAGAACGCTTCCATAAAATATACAACTTTTGATGCTCGTAAAGATAAAATGATTGATAATAAAAATACAATATCGTTTAATCTGTTCAAGTGAAACTTATGATTTACATACATTTGATAGTAGAGATTTATATATAGAACATGTCAGGATTAACTTGAACGTGACAGGCGTACTAAGAGTATGAGCTGCCACGTCGCCAGTCTTACAACAGCTTAAATACGGACGTGAAATGTGAGAGGTTGCACGCCAATATTGAAACGTGGCCTCGTCTTCGTAGTCATCTTAGATGTACGGAAATATAAAATATTGTTTTTGATGTTATAAGCAATAAGGATAACGATGACATTTTACTGATAATTGTGGTACGGAAGTTGAAATTCGACCGTTGCACAGTATGAAAAATGACCTAAAAAACGGACATCCCCTTTTTATTTATTCATTCGATAAATAAACTGATTTTAAATGCACGAGTAGAACACCCGAAGGTCAAATGTAATTAGATTCAAAGATACGATTTTTTTTTAATTATTATTGGTATTTAGTAAATTATTAAAATCTATAGTAAAAAAAATATTTATGTAGATCTACTAGCATACGTGTATGTAGGTTTTACGCGGGCATATGATGTACGAAACTATATGTTTTAAAATCCATTAACTTAAAAGATATTTTGAAAAAAAGGTTTTTAATTTTTATTTTTTTACTGTAGTATTTTGCCATAGTTGGATTCAAAACCATGATAACTAAAGTTGTTTGATAGCTTGCTAATTATATAAAAAAAATTAGACCCTAATCTCTTTGGATCTTAGAGTTATAGACTTCTAAAGTTTTATCTAATTTCTATGGTTACAGGGTTGTCAAAAATTTTAGTTCTCTCTATCTCAATAATTTTTAGATATAATTTATGATTTATTTGTGACTAATCTATTATATATATATGACGGCGCACCCATATTGTCACACCTATATTTTTATAATGTGATTTGATTTGCCTAATGAATTTGGTTGATTTTGTTAAACTATTTACATTTTGATTTACTTGAAACTAGTTTCGCTATTAAATTTGTAGTAGAGGGTAGTTGGAGCGATCAATGCCTATATAAAGCAACAGACGCGAGTGTGGAGCAATTCCACATACCTCTTGGTAATATTGTTTCCAACGTATTGGTCTTAATGTTAACTTTGTAAATTGATCACGACAATAGAGTTTCGAAAACTTAATAACTTGTCTCATTCAACAAGACCCGCATTCTACCACCCAGCTACCCCCAGGTCAAAAATCTGACATATATATATATATATATATATAAACCAAACGGGATACTACAATGATTCGCTATTTCACTGAGTTATGTGAAATATTCAAATAAATAAATGTGTGTAATAATCAAATAAAATTTAAATAGACTAGAATAGAATTTTTTTCTGACCCATAATCAAAGGTACCATTAGTACTATCGTCTGTCTTCGTTTTCGGGAGCGTTTCACTACACCCTCTGTAGGGTGTATTTGAAAAAGGAACGCTAACTTTAATCACTGAAAGGGCATGACTCTAGCATGCAATTACAATAGGATTTTTTTGTAAAAAAACTATCCGTTTACAAGTTATGACTGTATTTTGCCTCCATTTATCATAACAGCAGGTGCAATGTGTAAAGTTAAAAAATATATTTTTTTTAAGTTAGTTTTTATGTATTTTCGGCTCCATCGCGCCTCACCCCCATTCTTCAAAAAAAAAATGTTTAGGTATAGGGTTTAGGTATAGCATACCACATCACCACCATTCACACATTTACTCCCTTCCCCATACCAAATTTTCCTTTTTATCGGAATTTATTTCCATTTTATAGAATTTACAAGCAATGTAATGTCAAACAAGCTACGTTCATATATTTCAATCTTATATTTTACAAAAGATATCAACCTACTTTCTATTAATCTATAACTTTTATTTAATATCAAATCACAATAAAAAAAAATCGGTGGCAACCCTAGGATACTTTCTTTAAAACCTCATAAGTCACGAATCCCAAGGAATTAAGATTTCAGGTTTTGAAGGCCTGTTAAGAGGGACCTGTTCTATAGTCTAATTAAAGAATTGAATCCTACGATATTATGGTTAAAATCGTCTTTTTATGTTATTTTAAGTGCTAGAACTTTGTTACTGACTGCATATTATAGATAATTTACACTTTGATAATATGGATTATTAATCAATAATAAAAACTGAACGCCTTTTGAACAACAACTATTTCTATGGTTTTCCTGAATTCCATAGAAAAAACGATAAAAAAATTGTATCTCCGGATCTAAGGACATTTGAACTTCGGCAGTTCTACTCGTGCATTTTAAATCATATTCTTTATCAAAAGAAAAGAAAAAAAAGGGGATGTCCGTTTTTTAGGTAATTTTTCATACTGTGTGTTGGTAAAATAAAAACTTTCATGAGTGGTATGCATATTTATTAAAGACTAAGTAAGAAATGACAGAGAGAGAGTGAGAAGAAAGTAATGCCATTGTTTCATACATACTCGTAAATACATTTTTGGGCAAGAAACGCCCCGAAGGCGTTTTTAGAAGACCCACCCTGCCAAAGTTTCATCATAATCTGATCAACTTTTAGAAAGCATAGAGGACAACCACATGAACCATTAATTTTATTTATATATATAACTACTAAACTCCCACAGGTCGTAGCTTGAAGTTACATAGTCTATACTATTCCTTATATGAACTTGGCTATTATATACAAAGGTTTTTCAAATCCGACTGGTAGGTAGTTCAGAGATTAGCGCCTTAAAACACACACAAAAAATCAAACAAAGAACCATTCAGCTTTCTTATATAAGTATAGATAGAAAGATGGATATACGGTGTTACTCATGAGATATTTCGGGGATGCCCGATTAAAAACCGTATGTATATCCCATTTATCCCACTAATATCCCACTAATATTATAAATTAAGTGAAAAGTTGGGATGGATGGATGGATGTTTGTTACTATTTCAGCCAATACTACTAAACCGATTGCGATGAAATTTGGTATGTAGGTAGCTGGAGACCTGGATTAACATATAGGCTACTTTTTATCCCGATATTCCCACGCTGCTAGTCTTTAATAAATATCGACAGTAATTCATTAAAATTATTGATAACAAAAAAGCTCCGTCATAGATAGGGAAAGCAAAACTATTAAAAAAAGTTTAGAGTTCCGTATCCGAACAAAAAACGGAACCCTCATAGGATCACTCGTGCGTCTGACTGTCCGTCTGTCACAGTCAATTTGCTTCGAATGTACTAGACCATTAAGTTGATATTTGGTACATATATCAGTTCCTATGATCACAACATGTGATTTGGAACGTAAATTAATGAATTTAGAATATCCCCATATACCTTGCCGAGGCTAAATTAGATTATAATTAAAAAAATACAAACTGTACCGTGTGACATATCAATGTGAGAGATTCAAATGTTTTTTTTTTATAATGTTTTAATTATTTAAGAAAATAGATGAATATTGACCATTATCTTATCACAGTACCTACGTACACCCCCTCCCCCTTATCTATCCCTTACCAATAGCTACTAAATGAAAAAAAACGGTTTACAAACAGGGTAGAAAAGGTTACTGAACTATTTGGTCTTTATCTATAATGATATTTAGATTTAGGTATATATCACCAAATCATTTAACATAACAAATATTGCGAAAGGTCAGATATTATGTATATCCAAAATGAATTTCGTGTGCGAGCATACGTGAAGCTAATTCAAAGTAAACGTTCTTTGTCCGTGGTGGTCTTCGTCGTTAATAATATTATATCAGGTTAGTTTTAATACTTCGTCTAGGGACAATTAAATCATCTACTTACATCTAAATAAATTTAAAATTTAAAACTCCCCAGACTCAAATATCCCTTCGACGATTAGAAAAGAGCTGATGATCTTCGGACGGCTGAACAGATTTTCTTGTATTATATCTAACACTCTCGATCAAGTCAGCTTTCAAACAAAAAAAAAATGCGCTTAAATCGGTCCATTCGTTTGGGAGTTACGATGCCAAAGACAGACACACAGATACACAGACACGTCAAACTTATAGCACCCCTCGAGGGTTAAAAAGATGATCCATGTACACATAAAGGTAAGAGGCCTGAGAATACACGAAGTGACCCTTTGGAATACAAAATATTTTTTATGATAAAAATAAAAATGTATTGACCGAATTTAGTTATTACGTTACTTATCTCTGAACGTAATAACCAGCACGCCTATGCATTATTAATTATAACTTGCATATTGCGTTTTTGTATTTGATATGATTAAATTAACATTATTATGAAAGTAATATTTTACGTATTAAATTGACATAAATAATACGAATTTTCAAATTGACCATCTGCTGTCCTCTTTTCGCCCTTCCGTGAAAAGTTTCTGGAAGAGGCAGGTCTAAACCGGTAGGCTGGGAATAACTAAGGCTTAATGACAGTAGAAGAAGCTCATGAGGTATGTGTAAAAACAGTAGCAAGTGGCGTTCAGTAGTCTCTGCTTACCCCACAAGGAGAAAGTGAGTGAGCGAGTTAAAAATTTTGATGTACATACAATTAATTAATTAAAAGATTTTATATGTTATTTATGCACGAGTTGTTAAACATTGCGTGACTGTTGGTGAAATATGGGTTTTATATACGTATGTTTGTACATTGTATACGTATGTTTACCTACCTATATTTTGTTGTACTGGTATGTCACACCAGAATGATTTACTACACATATATGCAACATTATAATGTTATCTTGTTTTAATTAAATTAGTTCACATTGAGACAGTTTCTTATACCGGAATAAGATCTTGCGTGGAGTGATAAATTTTCGTTACATTGTAAAAACTATTTTCAATATTGGCTTACGAATTAGTTTGGAATGCATTAATATCCTACTGGACACAAATATTTCCACGAATCTGGAAATATTTACGTTAGTTTGTTTAAATATAACAATAAAAAAAACCGAAATTGTAATACTTTTATACTATTAAGACAACAAATAGTCATATTCGTATTTCCTAGGATTTAAAGAATATTTCACAAAAGACAAACAAAAATAGTGACTGGTAGGGTGCAAAAATAATAAAAATTCCACCTATGATACGAAACGTTCTTATATAATATTATCGCGATTAAGTCCCGAGTTACACATCTGATAATAAAAAATAATTGTAATATAACTATTGTAATATAACTATAAATAATACGCTATTTAGCTTAATTATATTTTATACTTACTTAAAAGACAAAAATCCTTATTCTTAACACATGATCAAAATTATTTTTGAATTACAAGACACCGATGCATGTAACCAAAACGTTTATAGCCGCCGACCGGTAAGCTTTGTGTTGCATGTAATTAGTTATAGGAGCAAAAACTCCGTCAGTTAATAGCCGCTGCGAAAAAATACACAAATATATTGAAGCTAATGTTAAAAGACATACGGGAAATCATAACAAACTTAAATTACTGACTTTTCCATGCATGTATGTATGTCTTTGGAATGGCAATATTTGTTAGATTAAATGAACATCTCCTTTCAACATTTAATGACAGCAGAAAAAGATCAACAAAATTACGAACACCCGCGTAAGTCCCGATGCCGTGGGAATATCGGGATAAAAAGACTGTGCCTATAGCCTATGTGTTAATCCAGGTGCCAGCTATCTACATACCAAGTTTCATCGCAATCGGTTCAGTAGTTCAAAGTTTCACGATTATAATATTAGCAGGATGTAAAGTGTATAGCTAGATACAAAACCGTACTTTTAAGGAAAAGCATCATGTGTATGAGGCCTATATATTATATATATTTAAACTTAATACCAGAAACATTGAAAATTTGACGCTTCAACAATTAAAATGACCGACCTCCTATTAGAAAAATGTTACTATTGCGTCGCTGATTATTATTTAAACGATATTATTTAAATTCTGTAATTTTATAATTTTTGACATACAATGTATATACACATCTTGCAATCCTTATTATAACTTATTTATTTTTTGACCAATCGTTACTAATAAATACATTATGAATTTAAAATTTGTATGCCTTATGGCAGAATGTACCAGGCTCTTAAAATGTTAACATACCATCTTATGTCTTCTTACCAACATGGCGACATTCTGAACAACTAAAAACTGATTTGATTTGATTAAATAAAACAAAAATTACATTCATACAAAAGCAAGGCTATCAATATAGACAGGTACCTAACATGGAAAGACTCTCATATGTCCATTAACAGGATAGATATGAAGATCTGAAGCTACAGCCACAGTCCACGCCACTTGAACATTGTCTGCTTTGGGTCACCTTGTGTAGGTAATATGGACAACGTCTACATTGCACACCTATAGGGGGTGTTACTTATATAACAACACCAATATATACATATATTATAACAATCGAAAGTAGGAACGAAACTTATATTTTTACGTTACGACAAGCCAGCTGTAAGACGTAAAATCTAAAACTATTTATGGAGTTGTAATTTATGATGCGTGATATTTGTGCGATATTTAGATGACGGATTTTAGTGCAGATGGTTTTCAAGTGAAATAGTGGTAACCTTGAAACCTGTGACGGAGATGTGGCCATGAAGCCGGTTAGCAGGTCAAGTGGCATTGTTATTTTGTAGATTTTTCATCTTAGAAAAAGTTCGTCGCAGCAGCGTGTGAAATTGATTACGACTTATAGCAACAGGCTTGAACATCAGTTCGCGTAATTTAGTCATATCAAATGAGGTTACCTATGCCACATTGATGCTAATCAAAGCGCATCTGTAGGTTTATAAGGGCATCGTAACTAAGGTAAAAAGTTCAGACGGTGTTCAGACATTAATCTATGAGATTAAAGCACGAAATTAGAATCAACACAGTATATATGTGTAGAGTAAAATTAATTTATAGAAAGGGGATTGATGACAAGTGAGCGGGTGTGGCTGGAAAGAGGATATAATAGTGAAGAGAGTAGGTGTGCCGAAGTTGTGGGCACGTGGAACAAATGAGTACCTACTGAACTAATGACAAAGGAGTAATTAGGTCAGCGTCTACATCGAAAAAATATATACCGACAAAAAAAACAAGAAGCACCCAAAACTGGCATCCCTGAAAAAGGTCCAATGACGAAACATGTTTTTTTTAGATGAATTAGTCGCAGATGTCAGCTGAATACGCAAAACTTTGAATTGGACAAAGTAGCGAGATGAAACTTCATTACCAAATGCTAATTTAAGTCTTCAGTAAGTTTCTAAAGGATTTAAACATCACAAGAATATCATGAAAGTGGAAAGAGCTACAAAATGGGACTTCATCACCAAATGCTGATTTAAGTTTTTAGTAACTTTCTTATTGACTTAGACATCGCCAGGAAAAATTAAAAGTGGACAGAATTTTAGTAGTTCGTCGTTTGTTCGTACTTCATCCCCCATCACAATTGATTTCTTGACACTTTCTACCAGGCTAAATGCTCTCAAACCGGAACAGTCCTTTCCAATTATAACGACAAAACCTCTGAGACCAATAGGTACGGAGTATTCGGCACAATTCTCAGTATTAAGATCAATCTATCAAAAAGTTTAGTATGTGTTTAGCGTATAATTATGCGTACACACGCATTTTCAAGATAGATAGCTCCCTCTGGTAACATAGTCATATATTTTACTGTTATTAGACCCAGCAACGTAATCAACATTTTAGTGTGTCATGTCAAAAACAGAGTGAGTTCGAATTACGTAGTACTTTTAATTTTGCTTATGATTTCTTTGACTCAATTTTAGTTTAAAAAAAAAACAATTAAATCTCTTTTCTTTTAAAAGCAATTCCCAAACTACAGTTACCTATATGTCGCTTGGTTGATGACACGAACAATTTATCTTCGAGAACAAATGATTGTAATACTAAAATTCTTATTTCATGACTAGCCGGTTACCGCAGTTTCACCCGCGTTATGATCACTGCTCCATTCCTAAAAGTCGTAGCGTGATTTTACACAGCCTATACTATTCCTCATGTATCTGGCTACAGTATACAAAAAAGATATTTTCCGTAAAACAAACAAAAATTCTTCAGCTTTTTTTACTGATGTTTTATTAGAAACATTATCATAAGGTACAAAAAACAATGGCACGGTAAAAGCTGCAGTAGCTTTATTATATTAGTATAGATAATTAACTCGGTTTATTGTTAAATCTTGTAAAATTGTAAATGACTGAGGTTGTTGTGCATGCGAATTACACGAAATGAAACATTCTGTAACACTACACTTGATACACATTTAATATTCATACTCATTAATTAAATTTGAAAAATGACTTCTACACGAGTCATAAACAACGGTAGATAGATAACATTTTAACGTACAGCTGGTCAGCGATAACAAGTAATGTAATTAGAGGCACAATAACCAAGTAACAGTTATCTAAAAGATAAATAAATGGTTAGTTTAGTTATTCATAAGGAAGTTTGTTTTGACTGACTGACCATCAACGTCATCGACAACGATTATGAAATCTTTATAAAAATCACTATTGGTTGAATATAATAGTTACGATAGGAGAACTCTGTACCTGCGTCAGTCAATAGGAGAGGCTACCAAGACGCCTCTGCGGCCGAAAGGCTCGGGATAATTCTCCTTGTAATCGTAAGTCCGGCACAGTTTGGTCACTTAGATATTTTTTATCTTACCAATTAAGATAATGTTTGTTTATAATTACGATTATAATAAGTAGTAATCCTGGTATTAAAAAACACTGTAATTATCTATTACATACTAATTCATAGTTATATTTCTTAACCTTTCTATACAATTTGTATATTTAAAGGTTTTATAAGTTTGAGGTTATTATTGATCGTGTCATTATGCTTTTCCTTTAATGTGTGCTTTGCTCGTAGTATGATTTGTAGAATCCAGATCCCGTGTCCATTTAACACGGGATCTGGATGTAAATCTTTACAACTGGATGCCTATCCAGGTGCAATTCCGAGTTATCTGCAGACCTGCCTATCTCTAGCAACTCTCTCTCTTTGCATAGAAGCATTTATTCAAATTAGATTAAGAAAGGACCTAGAAATAAAATTAATTCAGTAAACTAATCCATTCAATAATTTACATACGGTTTTTTACGACTAATAACAGAACAAGTCGCAGCCAACTATCTTAATTAGAAGTTCAATTATCAGTCTAGCCTTTTTACTAAACGGCGCCGTTCAACTAGCGGCCTGAATGAATGATATTCCGCCATTCAATCAAACAGCTAGGCAAATGACTTGGATCGAATTAAATCAAACAGCTAGGCAAATGACATGGCAAGTACTTCGTTTGTCATAGGATTCGGTTCTGGCGCAGCCGACATGGTCGCATGGTCACATGGTCACAGCTCTAACCTAACCTAAACCTAGCCATTTCTATTCAATTGACCTACCCTACAAATGTTAAATCGTCTCCAACTTAATATTCTATTAGACGAATAAACAATATGCCTTATGACTTTATTTTCTAATGTCAGATATTTCATCTTTTTTTGTTTTTGTCACATGGTCACCCTATTGTATGATTTTTTTTCTGGTATGGCTCACGGTTCGTATCGCCACAAACAAGTAAAAGGTAGGGAAACAATATGAAAAATAAAAGGAAATTTTGATTTTGGATAGGATCTGGATCAAAAGGAGATAAGGAACAAATCAATATACATATTTAGATTTTTAAAGAGTTATAGGTTGTTATAAAAGAGGCTAAAATATTATATACATCAGGAGTATTGGAAGACAAAAGTAGGGGAATAGATGAAGGAAGTGGAATGCAGATGGAAACTAAGGATGAAATTAATTTCGAGTTATCATATAATGGGCCTATTGGATGAATGGCCTAAGCATCAGCCAACCAGTTAATTAAATAGTGTGATAGACGCTACGACTGGATATCATTCAGGCCGTTAGTTGAACGGCGCCGTATAGTAAAGAGGCTAGGGTGTTAATTGAACGGCTAATTAAGCTAGTTGGCTGCGACATATGTATATGAATCCCTATTTACCTTGGTCACGCCAGAACTTGAGAGCGACTTAACCGATTTCATTCATCTTTTTTTTATATTTTCTAATACTTTGTTGCTCTTACGGAACTAAATATTAAGAAAATGGAGCAGAACATCGGTTCCGGTGGGATAAATTTGAATTTCCACGCGAACGAAGTCGCGGACCACAGCTTGTATCATATAAAAAGAGTAACAATTTATGTAACAAAACTGATATCAACAGCAAAAAAGGGCCAACTTTTAAATATTTTTCGACAGCTCAGTAACTTAGAAGTTTACGAAAAATCTCCTATGCGAATTTTAACAACATTGGATATCCAATGAACTTTTCTAGGTCTAAACATATTCCGTAATGACCTCCATGACTTTTGCCTACACTACTTTTCAAATCTTTTTCGACAAATCCACGGTTTTGGGCCTGTCACTTAGACAGTCTTGGTGTTCCAATGTTAAGTGGTATAAGAAAATGTTTCTTACAATTTCTAGAAAAATACTTTTCATTAAATTAAAATAAATAGTAATTAATTTAATGTTCGAATCTGACCTATCTACTCTTCCGTGTCTACTTTGTTAACTATTCCTATGTATTTTGTAACAAACTAATTAACGATACGTAGTCTATGATTACATCGACAGTGGTGTACAACACGACGGCCAAAGTGGGTGGACAGCAGTGTTAGTGAAATTACAATTTACCGCGCCCTATAATTTTATGTCCGGAGATGGTTTGACGGCACCGCATCGCAATACCAACACGATATTGACAGTTAATGGTTTCATAACATGAAAATATCTTAATTAATGACCTGCCCAATATTTGCCCCATTATTGATGTCGACACGGTGTCTCATGGCTGATTTATAACTTTAATAAGTAATACACACACCATATAGATTGTAAAAGAAACTTTGTAAATAATGTGCAAATATGTATACAGATATATAGTACGCAAAATACTATATTTCACTTGTTTAACAACAGTTGCATAAAAATACATCGGAAAAGGTTCCACAGGTTTGAGCTGTCGATGTCTTGTTTCAAATAAACACAGAATTGCACTTAACATTTTACGGTCTGTATTACGGTAAAACCGAAGTTCGTGTAGTTCCTGTAGATGCAATATTTGCCTCTCATCGTGCTATAAACAAATTAGCAGCAAGAGTAACATAAAATTCAGGTTCTTGTCATAGAAGGAAAAAACGGACAAGCCCTAGTAGATTAATTATATTTAAATGAATTAATTAATTGGATGGGTTGTGGTTCACGCATCCAGGGAATAGTGAATGTAATTAAATTAGGTACCGAAGTTCATAACTTTACGTTAGCACTAAATAAATTAAACTTTGCAGGGTTAAAAACTGATCTCTCATAGATCGATATCAATTACAGTAAATTCTCCAACTTAAAATGGTAATTGGTTAAAAAAATAAATATTAATAGAATTATTTAATAACAACTCTTTTTATTTTTTACTTCATGCTTCTGCGGCAAAGGGTGTAAAATGTAAAAATGAATATTAATACGTGAAGAGAATTTTTTGTACTCCTTTTTAAGAATTGAATTGAATTTTGGAATATTTATAGAAGAAATGCAGAAAGCTAAAAATTTTAAACAATATTTGCTATAAAGTAAAAAAAATGCAAAACGGGTACATGAAATTATAAGTATTCAGTATATATTTTGGCCTATCATGGTACAAAAATCTATACAATGACAGTTCAAGTTATATTGGCCAATGAAATAAACCATGGTCGAAATTCGGCCGCCACGCGGTCTCTAGTATAACTAAATATTTAGGAATTCGGACCGAAGAGTAAAGCACTGTAAGTACTTTACATCCTAATTTAGACCTTATACTTGAGAATTTTTATATACTTAAGCAAAATAGTCATGAGTATGACAGACACACAGACGGACAACGACTCTATCTTTATCCTTTCCTACAAAGAATTTTATCAAAAAAACACGAAAGACCGACTTCCGAGTTGTAAAGTGGTAGCTCAAAAGGTTTATTGAAAAGACGCGAGTACCTATTAAAGGTAGTAGGTATTTACGTGTCCCAGAAAGGCGTACTTGAACGTTGTTCGGGCGTTCTTTGACAAACAATAGGCTTGGTACGAAGTTAGCAAAACTTTCCGCACTTTGTGTATGCGACATAAGTATTAGTTTATGATGTAGAACAATAGACATATGTAAGTTATTTAGTGGCGTAATGTGTAGAAGTGTTGGGTGGCGACTTCATTCAAGCAATTCATTCAAGAATGTATTTAAACTTTTACTTCCCACTAATATTATAAATGTTAAAGTTTGGATGGATGGATGTTTGTTACTCTTTCACGCCAAAATTACTGAACCTGAATCGGGACTTACTCGGGTAAAACCGCGGGGCGCTGCTAGTTGAGAATATAGGAAAAAATTAGTTACCTATTCCGTTATTTTGTGCATTATATGAATTTTATTGATATATGTTACAATTATCAATATTCTTTTTTCGATTACTGTCACGATATTTACTGATTTATGGGAAATGAAGAGAATATTCATGTCAGCCACGTAATTCATGTAAACGTCTCTGCACGGTAAAACGGATATTCATCTAAAAACCGGACTTAGGCCAACATTGCTGAAAAAGCTATTCAAAAGATCACTAGATTATTGCCTGTATACCTCTCGTTGTCTATAAGTCTTACTCCCCCTTCTTTCGTATTTAATTACAAATTACCCTAATTTTGTCAGGTTTGTTTTTTCCGCATTAATTTATCAATCATTCAAATTTCGTCTATCGTAGAATAACTAAAATTTATAAAATGCGTAACATTCAGAATGTTTGAACGTCAGTCAGTAAATTTAAGCAATGTTTTGCAGACAGATGTGCACGCGCCACTTGCCTTGATCATAGGTTGTTCGATTTATTATATCTTGTCAAAAAATGGTTTACTACTCTCTCATTTTATCAGTGCAATATCCTGATTATTTTCCGATTTGATGTAACTCTACCTATTAATTTTGATGATAAAACAGATAAAGGGATCTGTCAAGTAGATAACTGATTAGATGAGTTGACAAGCGGCAGATATCCTTTTTAAAGTAATATTATAATGAAATTTTGGTAATTTTGTATCCATGTGGGGCGGGTAATCTCCCGTACCACTGTACTTTATTCATTGAGCATAAATACTATGTACCTTTTGATATTTACCAAACGGTGGCGGAGACTGAAAAACTGACAAGACTTATGAATATTATAATAGGGTCGATTACTGTCAAGTAAAATCAGTTTATTTTTTAGTACACGTTAAAACAGTAGATTCGGTGACGTCACGCCTTACTGTTTTTAAATCATTTACTTTTAATGTTAGTTTTTCGATTATAAAATAAATTAAAAACGTTAAAGTAAAACTGGATGCCAGTTTTAACACTATTTTGAGTTATTTTATTGCCAAACTTGGCGACATAACTTATTTTGAGCATAGGCATCTACCCAATTGACCTTTCTTTACGCATTTTCAAGTTTAACCATTCTAATCTTAGCAGTGAACAAAGACCTAATTCTATTAAATAAAATAGAAGTAGACTTATATTTTACCTTTATTGTCAAGCTATACTGAACTACCAGTGAAGAGTAATTTATCAGCTTCATGTCATTGATCTGAAACCTTTATTGTAAGGCTTATATTATTCTCGCTTATGAATAGACCTCTTAGAATTCCCATAACTGTCGTCCGGTCGCGGAAAAAAATAAAAAACTTCTTCCATTTGTGTCTCAGAGAGGTCAATTTTGATGTTTGATAAATTGCAAAAGCCGAATCTAGCCATATTCTTTAAATAATAAATTTATTTTAACAAATCCGCCCCGTCTGATAATAAAAGTTTGCCGCTGTGAATATACATATTCACAACATATTAACATATAGGCACCGGTTTCAGCTTCCACATTCCAAAGGTGTAGCGACTCTGTTAGGAAGCACTTACAATCCTACTAATACCTAGTAGCAAACCAATCCTATGCAAGTAGTGCTTTAGCTTTAAAATTTTGCATATATCCATAACTAGCTGTGCCCGCGACTTCTTCCGCGTTGAATAGTGTATTTATATCGAATCAACAGCCTAAAATATAAGTTTCAAGCTTCTAGCTCTAAATATGACTACATCCATACAACTTTTCATCCCCACCTTTCAACCCCTTACACCCCTTTTTTCACATTAAAAAGTAGCCTATGTCCTTTCTCAGGCTCTAGACTATATAGCGCGTTAATAATTTTTATTTGCCTAAAATGTGGTTGAAAAGGTGGTATGTAGTATATTCTCATCAAATAATGAGTACATATAATAAAATACTGAGGAAAAAAATTACTTAATTTTTTTTATCTGAACCAGTAAAACCAGAATTAGAGAAATTAAATCGATCCATCTACTTAGGACTTACTATGCCAGAAACGGTGTTTATTACGTTTATTAACTAAATTGCTAGTATTGCAGATAAATCGTGATTATTATCCCTATTATACCTATATGGCACGATATTATATGTGTACCCGTGGATCGATGAAATTCCTCAGATCATCGTCACGATCGGTCTGTGACCATGTCCTTCATGTTTGTGTACGATTACAAAATATTGGACCAAGTACACAATAATTTCATTATAAATGACTGTCGATTTCCTATGAATGCGGTCGCGGTAATTTCGCCCAGAAAATACCTATGCTTTATTACGTATTTTTTATGTAAATAAGTTGTAGTGAAAAAATTAATATAGTAGGTCACGGTTACGTTGTTTATACATATACATTCTGTCAAAAAAGTATTGGGAATTGATAATTTAATAATAATTCCAAATTCGATTTAAATCATTCTTATTGTAGTTAAGTTGGCACAACAGCAGGCTTAGACAAGTATCAAACGTTTCTTAGCGTTTCCATTTCGAAAAACGTTGACGCCCTTACGAAAACGATAATAGATTGGTAGACAAGTGTACTTTGATTTAGCAAACGCTAATTCTATTCGACCTCTCTCTAAAAAGCAGATTGTTGTCTATGGTTTGTTTCACAAACGTCAAGCTGTTTAGCGCTCAAAATTTTCGTTGAAAATTCAACGAAACTTTACTGTCCGTAAGCAAAACAAATCGACTCTTGAATATAGGCACGCGACATTAGTGATCTTTTAAATTTTTAATTAACTAGTCGTTTCCCGCAGTTTCACCCGCATTTATGGTCACTGCTCGGCTCCTAAGGGTCGTAGCGTGATGTTACATAGCCTATAACCTTCCTCAATTAATACTCTATCCGATACAAAAAGAATGATTCAAATCTGACTGATACGAGGGCGGCACTGAAAATTTCGGGAATCAAGGAAGAGACACAACATTACTATTTAAAAATGTATTTATTGCTTTTCGAAGTATTCTCCGCGAAATTTGACACATTTTTCCATACGATGGAACCAATCATTGAAGCAACCATTCCATTCGGAAGTTGGGTCTCCAAAATGGCCGTTTTGTAGGCGTCCACAGCTTCTTCAGGTGATGAAAATCCCTGACCACGCAATTTATTCTTTATTTTAGGGAAAGTATAGAAATCATTAGGGCTTAGGTCGGGGCAGTACGGCGGATGGTCTAATAATTCTATGTTTTCTTGCTTTAAAAACTCTTTTGTTCTGTGCGCGGTGTGAGAACTCGCATTGTCGTGATGGAGGATGATATGGCGGTTGCAATTCTCTTTACGGAGTTCAGAAACAACCTGTGGCAAACAAATGCTAGCATACCATTCTGCATTAACCGTTCTTTGTCCCTCAAGAGAAATAGTCGCAACATGGCCGGTTTTGGAGACTTGGAGACAAACGTGGCTACCATTTTTTTTGCAACACTCCGTGAACGAACAATTTTTGTTGGCTTAAACTCATTTTCGAACACCCAAACTCGTGACTGGTTTTTTGTTTCGGGTTCGTACGCGTATATCCAGGATTCGTCACCTGATACGATGTTGTATACAGCATTTGAGGATCCTGCGTGGAATCTTTCGAGAGTTCTGACGCACCAAGTAACGCGCGCCGCTTTTTGCTCTTCACAGAGCGAATGCGGTATCCATCGGGAAAACAACTTGTTTACACCTAATTGTTCATGCAAGATTATTTGTATTTGACTCATGCCAATGTCTAAAGTTGTCTGAATTTCGCGGTATGTCACATGTCGATCTTCCTCAATTAGCTTACGCACAGCATCAACGTTTTCTTGGGTGACTGCAGTTTTTGGACGACCTGGACGGGGATCATCACTGAGCTTTACACGTCCACGTTGAAATTCAGCAAACCAGCGATAAATTGTGGTTTTGGATGGGGCTTCATCACCAAATGCAGAAATCATCCGGTCAACACACTGTTTTTGCGTTAAACCACTTCGAAAGTCATAATAAATCATCGCTCTTGAATTTTCGCGCTTTGAGTCAATTCCATTTTCTCAACGACTAAACAAGTTTGACAAAACCTTGTGATAAGACCGAGAATCTTTTTTTAAATAAATAAATGGTATTCGATTTTTAAAACCAAGGTTTTTTTAATTAAAAAGATTTTAATATGACAGAAACAGTGGAAATATTCCATTCCCGATACTTTCAGAGATTAGTGCGTTTAAACAAACAAAAAAAAACGTGCGGTCACGGGACGCACGACAGAAGTGATAACTTAAACGCCCGACAGAAGTGATAACTTAAACGCCCGACAGAAGTGGTAACTTAAACGCCAGACAGACTGGCCCCGTAACGCGTTACGTAACGAAGCGGTTTACCGTCCCATAAGAAGTTATCACTTCAAAACTTTATTGTATAAACGGTAAAATTTCATTGAATTTTCAACGAAAATTTAACCGTGCGTAAGCAAAACGAATCGTTTCTTGATTATAGGAACGCGGCATTAGTATAGATAATACTATTCTTATTGTTTGTAATATTTTGGTAGACACGTATCGTAGCACACAAATTGTTCGATAATTGGTCGTGGTTTCGATTCCCACCCAGGGACAAACAATTGTTTGAGGAGCACGATTATTTGTTGTGTCTGGGCGCAATTTACCTACAATAATTATGTATGTATTTAGTGATATATAAGTATGTTTATCTGTAGTCTGGTTACCATTATACAGGCTCTGCCCAGTTAATTTATTATTATTATTATTAATTAACTAACATAGGTCTAGGGGTAACATATATCTACCCAAAATGTGTACGCTTAACTTAATAATATTAGTGTGCTGTTGGCGCTGGTCTTGAGCGCTCCAGGATTATTATCTAATGCCTTGAAGGATAAACATAATTCATAGAAATGTTCATTGCTTTGTTCTAATTCTCTTATAATACAGGGTGATAGATAAACAATCCCGAAAATGAAGACAGACGATATCAGAATATCATATCAGATCGCGAAGTCGGCATCGTCGTAAGTGACGAGATCGCGTTTAACTAACAGGTACTACGATTAAACCCGGTTTCTCTTTCACAGGTGTCGGTTAACCGAATGAAAAATATCTTTGGACCGCCCCTGAGATGATAGATAATACCTAAATATCTTTTTTTTAAAAGTATCACCGACTAGTGGAAATTAGATGTATTTCGTTTTAATATAATATGGGTAGGCCAACTAAACGCACTGCTCCAATGAGACAGCGATGTTTCGGAGCAACCGAAAATATCATCGATGTAAGTATACAGTTTTTAGATATTTGTTGATTTTTAAGAAACCGCTCGACTGATTTCGATAAAATTTAAATGGGACCACCTGTTTTTTTTTTTTTATCGCGTGGAAACCCCCACGGGTCATCACCTCACCGAGGGCGAAGTGGTATGGGACCACCTGGAAAGCCATTTGAAACAAAAAAAAAATTCAAAATTGGTTCAGGCGTCTTCGAGTAATCGGTGAACATACATAAAAAAAGTCTTTTTTGGAAGTCGGTTAAAAATAATTGTAAGAACGATTCAGAGGCGCATTATGAACAGTGAAAGTTCTGTCCTTGTTATTGTACCAGTCTATCAGTCTGGATTAGCATCTTCATTATCAAGGAGTTAACGCGAAAACCACACCAGAGCAGGAATAAAAATACCTTTCGGACGTGCTCGGAATGCCAGAACCCCATGGACATTCCATCAAGTCATGTTTTTTGGAGATTGAAAATAGTCGTATCTCATACAAAAGCGGACATTCCTACATAGCGGAGTCTCCTGGCTCAGGTATTCTTTTACTTAAAAGGAGACTCCCTATTTTTGTAACCCTGACCGCTAAGCCAGAGGTTGTGGGTTCGATTCTCACCCAGGACAAATAATTGTGTGATGAGCAATAATTTCTTCTATGTCTGGGTGTAATTTATCTATAATATGTATGTATTTAGAAATATATAAGTATGTTTATCAGCAGTCTGGTTACCAAAGTATAGGCTCTGCCTAGTATGGGATCAGACGGCCGTGTGTGAGATGTGTGGAGTTATTATTATTATTTATCAGACAGCAGTTGATACTATTATATTACTATTATAATATTAATATCTCTTAGGGAAGTCTGTATCAGAAGTTGTGATTTAAATATGGTTTCTATTTTTGTAAAATAATTATTTTGCATTACAAGCTCATTTAAGTTCTTATAGTACTTTAAGCGGCGGTAGCGTAATGGCTAAGGCGTCGGACTTGCGATCAAGTGGTTGCGGGTTCGAACCCCACCCAGTGCAATACAGATGTGAACCCACTCCTAACACAAGCATTAAGCTTAGCTGGAGGGGTTAACAAGAATACTAGTAATGTGTGACCCACGTTACTAATAATCTTAAAAAATAGATATAAATATCTAGTTACGTCAGGTTATTTACATATTATATGTTGACAAGATTTTGGGTATTATAGCAAATATAGTAAAAATTACATGGAATATAATAAATCTGAAGAGTTTATTTAAACATGTTCACATGTGCACATCTCTGGAATTATCAGTGAGATTGGAATAATGATTTTTGTATTGGCTAAAGTATTTAATCGTTCACAGGTGAAACTGCAGGAAATGTCTTGTTTTTATATGAAAGACTAATAAACTTGATCATAAAAACCTACAAGTACATTTATTTATTTAACCAAATCGCTGGTTTGCGAGAATAGCGACAGAACTAAAAACTATTGATTTTAGAGAATGGCAATGATTTGTGATTTCCGCTAGTGTTTTGTCTCAAATATATAATGAACTTGTCACTGTCTAACAAATGTTACGAAATGGCAATCGCACGAAAATGGAGTTGCATCTCTCTGCACCATAAATAATCAAAGATTTGATCATTTAGCATACTTAGTTCAATTTGACTGAATTTTGAATTACGTCGATATTCTCGCACACCAGGGAAATGTAATAATTAAAAAAGAAATGTGTCATGCAAATGTCTTTATTATATTATTAAGTAATAACTTTTCAGCAATTTTTATCAAAACTGGTTTTAATTAATAACAGTTTTTACAATAAAAATTATACTAACCTTTGGTACTTTAGCATGTGATCCTGTCCTGACATCCCTGATAGTAGCTATGTCCAGCATCTCTACTTCCATATTCTGGTCCGTCCAGTAGAGGTAGAAACCCTTAGGGTCTACCCGTAGGGTGACCGGCACACCGGTTCCAGAATCCTATAGGACAAATATTAATCATTCTATAGATAACATATTATTAAATAAACCACTAAGTAATAAGACATATTTCTATTTATTATGAAATGAGGTATACAGTCATATAAAGTACCTGTACTATAAGTAAAAAATTGTGGATGATTACAAAAAAACTGGTACAAAAGCAGGTAAGTAATTCTAAAAAGTATCAAAATCATATAGAGTTATAATAGCAATGTTTATTTAATAATAATAATAATTTATTTATTTTACAGAAATAGATAATGTAGTACATTTGAGTGGACAAAGGTATAATTACTAGTTAATAGCTTAGTAAACAATTTACTAAAACAACATGTGGGTGCCATACTGTTCTCCTACCTAGGCAACCATATAGCCTGTCAATAAATATTCATCATGGTAAGGTATTTTAATAGCATAAATAAGAAAGGGGATAGCATTGCTCTGCTATAGTATGTTTACATTAAATTATAATCTTCATTTTGGTTTACCCAAACAATAAAGCATGTAAGGAAACAATAATATCCGTTTCTAAATTTAATGTAATGCATTCTTTCAACTTTGACTGTGCATAAACTTTAATTTATTTAAATCTCTAGATAACCTATGCAATAATATACCAAATATAAACATATTGTCCACTACTTTGTTTTAGAATGAATTACTATTTATAGGCATTTTATGACAATACTTTAGATAACCTTAAATTTAAAAAATAATTACAGGCTGCATTAAACATATGAACTAATATTATAGTAGTAACAATGTAAGAAATACTATAGATTTTTTAAGAAACGTACCTCATCCCACTTGATAAATTTTTCCCCCTCCTGCAAAGCCGTCGGCACTTCCAGAGGCTTTAGACTAACTTTAGCTGATCTCGTACTCGAACTCATCGTGAACAATAAAAACAATTATGCGGAAATAATATCACTATTGTAAATCAAAACCGTCATCTTCGTCTCTCCACACAGAACTATACGAGAAATCTATGAATGGCACACTCGACAGACTCACACCGAACGAATGCACACCAATTAGTATTTGATGTTATACCAACAACGACGAACATATTAAAACATTTTACGCGAGGAATAACACCTGCCTAATTACTAACAAACAATGATTTTCCCCACACACTGCAAGTCGACAGGACCACCAAAAATCCAGAATGTCAAATTGTACTAAGCACACCATAGTAAAGAGCTCAGTTTTTATCGATGGACTTGATGTCTGACCTGTATAATCGATTGTTTTAAATTATATTCGATCGGAAATTGGTAGTAATCAACGTTCACATCTAAACCCTATTTTTTGCTCATATACCATTTGTTGATGTAAATTCACTTCGTAAACGTACTTTGGCATCAGAGTCGTTTATAGTTTTCCAGAGTTTAGCAGTTTCAAAATAGGTTTGGAAATACTCGGGATAGTCTGCACCTTTTTCTTTTTCTTCCGGTATTAGTTTAACAATCTCACTGTATATCACTGACACATTGCAGACTGCAACATCGCATAAATTTTAAAAGTTGGAAGTGTTTAAAAAAAGAAGATAATACAATCGACTAACAAAAGAAGAATAAACATATTTTTAGTTAACTTTCCTGTTGGATTATTAATAAATAACCGTTAGCTGTTCCTCAGCAACTACCATTTACGATTACTTTTTTTTTTGTGCGTGTGGAAACCCCCTCGGGCCGTCACCCCACCGGGGTTTTCGGTGGGGTGGTGTGTCGGAACCGAACATCATTTATGATTACTGCCCTGACAAAATGAACTGCGGCTGTCTTATTAATGTATATTACATTGGTGATATTGATAGTTTTACTTTCAACGTACCCAATAACTTCAGACACATAATACAGTAAGGGATTGATATTGATCAAGAAACTGTCTAAACCTAAACGAAAATAATTCAGTGTACCCACACAAGTTTGTACCCTTTACTTTTATTTTACCAAGTGTTAAAAAATTTAATTATAATTTCACCAATCAGTGGCATTAGTGACATAAAATTAGTATTTTTTAGCATAATATGTTAAAGGGAACTTCTTTTATTATGTTTATACTACAAAGCAGAATCTGGACCCAAAGTAAGAATAGCCTTTACTGGTTTACAGTCTCCTGAACAAATAATGATTTCTAAACGGATTGTCATAGTTGTCAATTTTCATTGTATTTTTTGCGTCCCGTCAAGGCGTCAATTCCTGTCATTCGGTTGAAGTTACGGTTTTAAGCTGCTTTCAGATAATTTTAATTACTAATTTACTACAAACTTTACAATCAACTTATAATATCTAAGGTGTAATTAAGGTCCATTGTAAGGCTAAATAAATTAGTAATTTTCTTAACGCAATTTATATAACATTATATATTAAAATAATAACCTACTTTGATGTTGTATATTACAAAATAAAACACTATGACCGGCTCCGAAACTCCAGTACTCGTTGCGGAGACTAAACAGGAGAACAGCCCCAGGAAGCGAGTACGACATCGCAAGAAACATTTATATGAAAATATACTCAAACAAATGGAGTTTTACTTTGGTGATGCTAATTTGTCTAAGGATAGGTTTTTAGGGGATCTTGTGAAGAAAGATCCGTATGTACCTATCGAATTATTTTTGAAGTTCAATAAGATTCGCACGTTGACACAAGAAGTTGTTGATATCGCTAAAGCCATGAAGAACTCTACCTTGTTAGAGATTTCTGATGATAGACTGAAGGTAAAAAGTTCTAAAGTATATTTATTGTAAATTTAGCATTGTGCATTAGTTCAAAGATCCGATTCAATAAATAAAAACATGATTATTTTGAAACCAATGTAATCTTGAATAAGTTTTAAAACTATGTCAATTTAAGTTCTGCCTGAATCTTTACTTCATTTACAGTACATTTTCTTTGTTATCAAGTCCATTTGATAGCTATTTATTAGTATTCCCTCCTGCAATAGACCCACTTGTGATGGAACACCATGTGGTTTTAGTCGGTTTGATTCCGACATACCATCTTACTGTTAGCTCCGGTGAGGTGATGACCCATGGGGGTTTCCACACAAAAAAAAAAAACTATTTATTAGTAAATAAATTATTCTATTCTATGTGTCAGGTGAAGCGCAAAACTCCAATACTCCCATATGATGCAGATTCAAGAACAGTTTATGTGGAGTCTATTCCAGTTACAGCTAGCAGAGAATGGTTGCAGAGAGTATTCTCTGACTATGGACAAGTTGCCTATATCTCGTTGCCTAAGTTTAAAAACTCACAGAAAATTAAGGTATGATAGATTCCCATAGTGAGACTTTCATTTCAGCAGTCACTTTTGTAGTTGTGTTTAGTGTTCATATGAATTTTTTGAAAAAGCCAACCTTAACCTAAGCTGAGAATGGGCAGGCCAGGCCAGTTGTGGCTCGTTGTGGTAGTGGCAGAAGACCCAATGTTAGGGATAAGAAGACGCAGAAATTGGAACAGGTTTTGCTCTGTTCCAAAAGACAAGTTTACCATAAATTATATCCAAGAACTACTGGGATATAGTAGATACTTACATGGTGGCCATATCTCCTCTCCATGATAGCATAAGGCGAAATTCTAATTGCAGAGATGTTTTATTTTGACCTTCCAAAAAGACATACTATAATTATGGTCATATGTAAACTGATGGCATAGAGGCATCCACAATAAGCAGGTTTTGACAATTACCCATGTTTGGTCCTCACATTTCCTTTCTATATAAAACACAACTACACATTGTTTAACAACAAGTTTTAATTCCAGGGTTTTGCCTTCATAGAATTTAACAAACCAGAAGATGCCCAAAAATGTATCAACACCTTTACCAAAATGGGTTGCAAACTACCAACATGTATGCCACCAGAAGACCTTTCCTCTATTAAAATGTTTGCAGTAGATGAACCAGCACAAGAGGTAACAGACATGAAGCATAATAAGGAAGACTATGAACCACCAAAGAAGAAGAAGAAAAAGGAGAAGAAGACACCCCAAAAAAGTTTAGAGTTAAAGCTGGGCAATGAATCTGATAATGAGAAGAGAGTAGAGACTCCTACACCGACAGTGAGTTTTTTTATAATCTCTCAATTCATTTATATTAGTTTTGACAGTTTGTTAAGTTGTCAATTAGTGTTGACCCATTTGATTGCCCATTCGATTAAAAAGCAACAATTTATCTAGTTTAAAAAAATTATTTAAGCCAAATGTACTGAACTCATTTAATACATTATAGTACCTATGTTTATTCTCTTCATAGTATAAAACAAAATCGCTTTCTCCATCTGTACGCTTAGATCTTTTGAACTACGCAATGGATATGATTTGGATTTCACTAATAGCTAGAGCGATTAAAGAGGAAGATTTATATGTATAGTTTCACCACATTAGTATCTACATTGCACCCGTGCGAAGCTGGGTCGGGTCGCTAGTATGCTATACATAAGATATGATTTATTAATGTTACTCAGGGCTCAAGTGACGAATCTGTATCATCTTTCATTTGTTTATAACTCTATACACCAAAACCTTCCTCATGAATCACTCTGTCTATTAGTGAAAACCGCATGAAAATCCGTTCAGTAGTTTTTCAGTGTATCACGAACACACGAACAGACAGACGCGTCAAGTTTAATTTTATATGTTTTTTATTGCAAATACAATAAAATACACCTATTTACTACCCTTTCACCTAGAAAGGCTTTTTATACTGATTTAGAAATAGTTAATAGTGTTTCATAAATATGCAGTAGAAACATTTGCTCCCATCAACACATGCAAAAGAATGTAACTCAAAATTCTTTTAATTTTTTTTTTTTATTATGGAATAGGGGGCACACGAGCAGACCGACCGACCGACAGGGTCACCTGATGGAAAAGTCACAAGTGCGGTGCCAGCCTTTAAGGTGACGTAGCAGAAGGGGAAGAGGGGAAGAAGGAAGGGTTAGGGTTAGAAATACAATCATTGCTTCACTGCCGGTTTTCTGTGAGGCTGTGGTATCACTCCGGTCGAGCCGGCCCATACGTGCCGAAGCAGCGCTCTCCCACGAAAAAAAAATATATTTTGATAAAATTATTACATGTACAGTACCATAATGGTTATAAATAGGATAATAAAAAAAAATAGATAGATGATTTTTTTATGAAAAACAAACTTAATCTCGTAAATGACAATCTGCCATTATTGATATTTAAATAATATATTCAATCTTTTACTTTTCAGGAAGAAAACAAAAGCATTGCATGTCTTACAACACCTACTGAGGTTAGTAGTGTGTACTGATTGAGAGATTTAACGAATGATTTGGGTTATAAATCTTATACAAATGATGAGATTTATGATCAAACTTCCTCTATACTTCTAAACTATTTATACTAATCTGTATTGATCTATAATGATTTTTATAAACACGTTGTAAGTTTGGATATAGGAGTTTAGTTACTCCCTATGTTTTCTTGATTTAAGCTTACACTAATTTGTCAATGGTACATGTTACTGGATGAACCACAAAAAAAAATATAACATTCTTTTGATTACAGGAACACAAGATATTAGATTTGGAGTCAAAAGATGATATGACTAGCCAAGATGAGGGCAGAGATGGTGAACCACCAAGTAAAAAAAAGACCAGAAAACGTACTGCAAAAGAAAGGAGTAAAGCAAAGAACAATTTAGCAAAAAATGAGGCACCCAGAGGCGCATTGTGGGGCTTGCAAGTTTTATCAAAGACAGAATGGAAGGCACTAAGGAATAAGTATTTGAATTTACAAAGGAAGTATATGAAAGAAATGAAAATGAATATACACAATAAGAAGCATCAGTATTCCAGCATTCCTGCTCCTGCTGCGCCCTCAGTGGAAGTTGAAACAGGTCAGTCTATATACCACCCATTCCACCAGGCCATTCTTAAGTTACTCCAAGTCATAAAACCGCAGGTACTAATACCCGCGCTAGAAACAGCCGTTGCTAGGCCCCCTTCTATTTTAGACGCAGACTTCTACTCTATAGTACGTATGGTTTACTGCCACTGACCTCTATTGTACAAGTACGCTGGACTGCATACGTCAATTATCAAGCTGAAGCCATTTGATTTTCGCCATTGTGGCGCTGATAACATGATGGCGGTCCTTGGAACTAATATTAGGGATGAGACATAACACGATAAAAAATATTGCATCACTTTATAGATAAAATGCTTATAATATGTATACTTACGAGGCATAAAAATAATTTCACTAAGCTATTTATACTTTATTAGCATTTAATCACAGATTACTAAGTAGTTACTACGTAACAGATAAATCACTCCCTACAAAAACGTCCATACCTACCGTTTTAATTACCTACTCTCTCCGAGCGCCTTCTATTGATTATTTTAATTAGGAACTAAATAATTTATTGATGTTTAATATGATAATAAATTTTTAACGTTTTTCATTGTTGCTCTGCTCCTATTTGTCGTAACGTGATGTTATAGAACCTTCCTCGATAAATGGACTATCCAACACAAAATTGTAAGAATTTTTATATTCGAACGAGTAGTTCCTGAGATTAGCGCGTTTAACCAAACAAACTAAACTTTTTAGCTTTATTATATTAGTATTTATTCGTAAAACCGTTTCAAAATTATGTATTTTCTTTACTTTATAAATATTTAATAAGAATGGTAAACCATTATTATTTTTATTACATAATTAACTATTTGTATTCGAAATAAATACTTGATTCGAATGGTTTACCTTTCGAATTTAGTAGGTATTTTATATTAAAGAAAGGGCATAAAAACCCTTATATAGGAATAAGAAAGATTTTGTTAATTTCTTCTCTTACTGGATCTACATCCATGTACAGCACATAAACTACCAGGAACCATGTTAATTTTCACCGTGAAATTGACAGTATTTAAAGTATATCAAATTACGTTTTTGTGCTTTAAAATTTGAAAATAAAAGCGCGAGCGCTCGATGCAGCTGTCCCCAACCCACTGCGCGAGAATGCGTATAAGGTCCGCTAGCGGTCGAGCAGCCGGTAGGGGTTTAGCGCACGTAAGTAAATCGAGTGGCATAGGCCTGATTTAATTAAGAAAACAACTTTACAAACAATTTTTAAGTTCATTAAAATGTAACCCTCTGCGAACTACTAATGAGTATCAAATCAAATCAAATCAATCTTTATTTGCCAACCAAGTGTACATAAATGGTCTTATTATAAAAAATTGTCCCAACTTAGTAGCCTTTTACGGGCATGGCAAATTTGAGAGAAAGCAAGCATTATAGAAAATTACATTAATGAATCAATAATATAATGTATGCAGTATGATTATTGAATAATTTTTAAATCATGCAAAAATACCATTAACTTAGTATACCAGCGTAGTGTACTAAGTTTATGCAAAATACAAAGACATAAGTATATATAAGAAATTTTTCATCGACATAAATATATTCTTATCAAAACAGTTTTTTTATTTTTATGTATTTTTATTAGCTTAATGTTTAGGTATATTAATTATGTTGTTTGTGTAAAAGATATGTTATTTGTTATTTGTGTTTAGCTTCAATGTATTCTTTAACTGAATAGAAACATTTTTCAATTAAGAATGCTTTTAGTTTTTTTTGTGAATAGTGTAGCTTTAGTTTCAGTTTTTATGTGGATAGGTAATTTGTTGTATATTTTTACAGCCATGTAGTAGGGACTTTGGTTTAACATTTTAATTCTTGATGGTGGTAGGTATAGTCTGTCTCTGTGGCGTGTGTTTAAATTGTGATTGTCTTTTACTTTTGTAAAATGAGTCATGTTCTTGGATACAAATATGCAAATGTCAAATATGTATAATGATGCTAGTGTGAGGATGTTATATTTAATGAAGTAGGGCCTACAACTGTCACGATTTCCAATTTGAGCGATAATCTTGATACATTTCTTTTGTAATATAAATAAATCCTGAAAGTGTACACTATTTCTCCACAACAAAATGCCGTATCTTAACCAGGAGTATCCGTATGCGTAGTATGCTGACAGTGCTGTTTTTTCGTTTGTGCTGCATTTTAGTTGGAATAGAGCGTATGTGAATCGAGATAGTTTATTTTTAATATGTTCGATGTGCGCTTTCCAGTTGATGTGTGTGTCTATAGTTATACCAAGTAATTTGAATGAATCTACGGTTTCTAGTTGTGTGTTATTGTATGTTGTGTCAATGTTAATGGGGTCGTTTTTATACGATCTAAATTGGATAGTTTTTGTTTTGTTATAGTTTATTTCTAAGTTATGGTCCTTGAGCCAGTGATTTACTGTGTCTAGAGTTTCCTGAAGTATTGGTGTTGGATTTTTAGTTTTGTCATAAGTGATCAATATTGACATATCATCAGCGAATAAGATGGGCAATGTTTGTTCCTTATTTAGTACTTTTGGCAAGTCGTTGATGTATATCAGAAATAACACACAACCTAATACGCTGCCCTGTGGGATTGAACATTTTATGCTCCTTTTTTAAGATCGAACCACTCCAACCTCATTTGTGCTGGAATCGAATTTTTACTATTTGTGATCTATTTTCCAAATATGACTTAAACCATGTGTAAGCTGGACCGCGAATGCCAGAGCCGTGTAGTTTATGTAAAAGAATGTCGTACAGTACTTTGTCATATGCCTTCGTCATGTCAAGTAATACTCCCAGTACATGTTTCTTGTCATTGATATGTTTGAGGGCAGTCTGAATATACTTATATACTGCTAGTGTAGTTGATCTCGATTTTCTAAAGCCATTTTGACTGTCATCGAGGATGTTATATTTTTCTAAAAAATCATATAATCTGGTACACATAATTTTTTCAAACACTTTCGAAAACGTGGGTAATAAAGCTATAGGTCTATAATGACCAGGGGTGAAGGTGTAGCCCTTTTTGTGTATCGGCTTGATTAATGCTATTTTAGGGGGTCTGGAAATTGGCCGTTTTGGAGACTTTGATTAACTAAAAATGTGAGCGGTATTGACAGTTTTTCTGCACATTGTTTTAATAGAACTGGAGGGATTTCATCTATGCCGCAACTGTGTGTATTTTTAATTGAGCGGATTACGTCGATTATGTCTTTTCTGTCTACAGGACGCAAGTACATGGAGCACATTTGTGAGTTTACGACGGGTCGACCTAGCGCGTTGTTTTTGTTGGTGTTATTCGTGTCCGTACCCAGAGTAGCAAAATACTCACTGAAATGACTGCAGATAGTTGTTGGACATTTTACAATGTGGTTGTCAATTTTTAATGAAATATTTTGTGGGGGGATTCTTTTTTTTGGTTTACCTGTTTTTTGGTTTATGATATTCCACATTGTTTTTGTTTTATTATCGGAGTTTTCCATTTGTTTACTAAATTCAAGTTTTTTTGATATTTTTACACTACGTTTTAGAGTTTGGCTATATTTTTTATAAAATTTACGCATAATGCTATTATCTGTTTCATTTAGGATGATCCTTAAATTTCATTTGTGTGCACATGATTTTCTAAGACCAGTGGTGAGCCACCCTTTTTTTGGTTTATTATTTATTTTTAATTTTTGTATCGGTATATGTATGTTAAGTAATTTAGTCAGTATATTGATAAATAAGTCGTAACTGGTTATTTTATGTCATTTAGTGAAGTGTTAAAATGTAATATGTTTCTTTTCGTGAATAATCTTTTTTGTATGTACCACGTAATGTTATTATTAGATGAAAGTGTTTCGCCTTTATTTTTAATGTAATACCCTTATGATCAGAGAGACCATAGTCTTGCACGCTTGCTTTACTAATAAGGGGCATGTAGTTAGTGAAGAGTAAATCAATGCAGGTGGATGAACTTTTCGATACTCGTGTTGGTTCTTTAATAATCTGTTTGAGATTGTTTGAATACATTAAGTTGATAAGATCCTCCGTCTGCTTATTTTTGTTTAGTATGTTTATATTGAAGTCACCTCCTATTATAATATATTTATTTTTATATTTAGTGTTCAACTTGTATAACACTTTTTCTAGCTGTTCAAAAAATATATTAATGTGTCGGTCGGCTCTCTATAAACTTATGAAAATACAATTTAATTTCGGTATTTCTATGGCACTAAATTCTATTATAAATTCTATAGTACAATCGTTTATATCTTGCCTTTCAATGTATTCTAAACTATCCTTAATAATTGCACAAACACCTCCCCCTTCATGCGTTTTACGACAAAAGGTGGAAGCCATTTTGTATCCAGACAATGAAATCATATCACAGTAGTTCTTATTTTTTCCATAACTCTGACAATAATATATCTATGTTTAAATCTAATATAAAATGTTCGACTAGATGAAGCTTATTGCCTATACTTTGTATATTCTGAAAGATAACATTGTAGGTACACTGCCATAGTTTAAATTTGTACGTGAAACATGTTTAACAAAATAGTCATCGGTGAAATGTTTACTGCACAAATGGTCATTATATCTAGGACTCCAATTTTCTTTTTTCATGTTTTCCACCCATGACTGCTTAGTGAGTGTATCGGTGGGAAATCTGAAAGTATAAAGCAAACAAGTAAAACATACAGAATACCGTTGAAAATAGCGAGTTAGATGCTAAGGTTTATTTTTACGATTTAGAAATAATAATGAGGAGAATAATGAGAAATAATTATAAAGAAAGTTATCGACATATTATCGATATGGAATAATCACAACCCTATTCAGTAACTCTTTATTTTTTTTATTAATTAATAAATGAATCTGAATGCTATTTACATTTAAATGTGATGAAATTTAATAAAATAAGTATATAATATTGTTAAAAAGCTTCAGACATACAATTGAAACATTTGTAGCCAAGAAATTCACTTACTTGTGAAACGTTATTCCGCTGCCTTTTTGGTACCGAGTTTTACAAAATACACAGACTCTCATTGTATTAATGTGTTGTATATTATTTAGCAAACAGCAAACTCAAAATGTAAAGTCTTATTTTACTATAAATAAATAAAGGAACAGAGACGCGTCAACAGAACACAATGGCTTTTTGCAACAGATGTCAGTTTTAGTAACCAGGACGACCGAGACGGCGCTTCAAATCGGCTCAAAAACAACTATCATTTCTTATGGAGTATTTAGTCCAGCGTACTTGTATAATATAGAGGTCAGTGTTTACTGCCGTGTTCCTAAAATCAAGAAACGATTCGTTTTGCTAACGGGCGTAAAGTTTTCCTTGAAAATTCAACGAAATTTTACCGTCCGTAAGCAAAACGCATCGTTTCTCGATTATAGGAACGCGGCATAAGTCAATTCCGCCACACATGCTAATATTAATAAATGACTTGAATTATGTATGTTTTTGAGAACTTTTTTACTAATATTCCTGTGTCGACTACTAAATCTTTGAACTCCTCATCAGCTTTTGCAGAATCAATTTTGAAGGAGAATGTTGATAGGAATGACAGTGTATTTAGGTTTCAACATGTCAGTCTTTTTGAAATGATCAAAGCTTTCTACACGCTAAATGTAAAAAAAACAGCCGACCTCTGGGGAAATTCTGTAATCATTACAAAATCTGTTATTACTGTAGTTGCTAGTCATTTATCATTTACATTTAATCAGTGTGTAGATAGTGGTGTATTTCCTGATCTGATGAAATCTAGTAAAATCATTCCATTGTTCAAATTGGCAGTACTTCAGACCCAACTAACTTTAGACCAATTTCTGTTCTACCAGTATTCAATAAAAATTTAAAAAAAATTGTTTATGATCAAATGCGAAGTTTCTTTAATTGCCATAATTTGTTACATAATAAGCAATTCGGTTTTACAAGGGGTCGCTCCACAACTGATGCCGGTGTAGAGCTTGTAAAACATATATTTGATGCCTGGGAGGATGCCCACGATTCTCTAGGCATTTTTTGCGATTTATCCAAAGCTTTTGATTGTGTTGTTCATGAAACTCTGTTCAGGAAATTATATCACTACGGTATCAAAGATACGGCGCTGGATCTTCTTACTCCTTATCTAAGTAATAGGATTCAGAAAGTCGATATTAATGTGTGCGTTCGCGCAGCGGAATGTTGTTGAATTGAAAGATTTTAATTATGCAGATATTTAGTGTATGACGTCGTGTAATTGTGTATGGTAAAAAGAAATTTGTGCATGCAGCCATTGTGGAGAAATTCGCTAAAAACTGATTCCGATGGGCGAACGTTGTCCTGGCGGAACTTTTTTGAATCCATGTACTTAGAAGAAAAAAAATGTGTCCAAAAATTAGTGTGTATTTGTGTGTAATTGTGTATGTATGAATAAAATTTGTGCATGCATAAACTTCGGAGAAATTCAAGTTTCATGCATGTGAGTAGTTGAATTAATACACTAATTATTGGAATACATTTTACTATGCAATTCCTTTAGAACGTCGTGATATTTGACTGCTTTGTAGACAGTGGTCTATTCATGGTAAATTGTCTTATAATTCTTTAATTACTAACGGAACATCATTGATACTTGGCAACATGTTGCAGACACTTACAAGGTTTGTATAAACGTGAAAATGTGGACCCCAAAGTGCATACTTTACGAACTAAGACCTAATAAGCGTATTTTACGTTTATATTTTTATCTTTTAAACCCTACGATTTTTTCTAAATCTGTTTTTTAAACAAATATAAACAAATTCAAAACAGCGTATGTAAAAATCTACAGCTCTCTATATAAGCGCTTTATATGAAAACTAGCTAATGGCCAAACGTTCGCGTAGCGGAAACTTGAATTTCTCCGAAATTTATGCATGCACTTATTTTTTTCATACATACACAATTACACACAAATACACATGGATTAGAAAAAGTTCCGCCAGGACAACGTTCGCCCAGCGGAATCAGTTTTTAGCGAATTTCTCCACAATGGCTGCATGCACAAATTTTTTTTTACCGTACACAATTACACGACGTCACACACTAAATATCTGCATAATTAAAATCTTTAAATTCAACAACATTCCGCTGCGCGAACGCACACGATATTAATGGCAAGCTATCTCCAGGGTCTGTGGTAAAAATGGGCGTTCCGCAGGGATCTATACTTGGGCCATTTTTGTTCTTAATCTACATTAATGACTTACCTTATATTGTTAAGAACAACCACGAAATAGTATTGTTTGCGGATGATACTTCACTCTTATTTAGGCTAAAACGTATGCGTACAACTTTTGACGACGTAAACGATGCTATTTCGAAAGTGGTTCGCTGGTTTAACGTTAACAATTTACTTCTTAATGGAGAAAAAACTAAATGTATCCGGTTCACTACTCCAAATGTTAAACAGGTGAAAACGACTATACTACTTAATGAAGACGAGTTGGAACTGGTTGATACCATAAAATTCTTAGGCATTACTCTTGATTCTAAGCTTCAATGGGGCACTCATATTGATAAATTATCGAATAGACTCAGCTCAGCAGCATACGCAGTTAGAAAAATTCGTGAACTGACTGATGTTAAACCAGCCAGATTAGTTTATTTTAGTTATTTTCATATTATAATGTCGTGTGGTATTCTACTGTGGGGGAATGCCGCCGATATTCAATCTATCTTCGTGCTGTAAAAGAGGGCTATTCGAGCAATTTATAACTTAAGCAATCGTGATTCACTGAGGCAGAAATTTAAAGAAATTAACATAATGACGGTAGCGTGCCAATATATTTATGAAAATCTAATTTACCTTCATAAAAATAAAGATCACTTCTGTAAAAAAAGTGATATACACTCTTTTAACACGCGTAATAAACATAAACTTGTTGTACCTGCCTCTAGGCTCCAAAAAATTAACAAGTCGTTTCTAGGTCAATGTGTGCGATATTATAATAAAATCCCAGATAATATTCAAATGTTAAGTCTAAACAAGTTTAAGTCTACAGTAAAACGACAGCTATGCCTTAAGGGCTATTACTCCGTAGGGGATTATATACAGGATAAAAACGCTTGGGATGGAATTGTAATAGAAATGTAATGTGAGCTAATATGTTTCTTATTTCCATCTCTCATGTTTTTCTTTTCTTCTTTTAAATTTTTTCCTTAATTTTCAGTTTCCATATTGTCATATTCTTTTTCTAGTTTATTTACTTTTAATTTTAAAAACATAATAGCACACAACAAAATGATGTGATATTTACTGAATATTGGTGAAACTGTCTGGTTTTTCCTTTTTAAAAGAGTGGCCGTGAGTTTGTTTGCCCGATTTCTTCTCACAAGGCTCAACCATTTGGAAACGGGCTGTTATAGATCCAAACAGGCAGATGTGATATTATGTTATCCATTTTTGTTTTCTTTAATCATTTTACATTTGACGAAGCAAACTATTGTTGCGGTGACTCTGTGTGTGTTGATCTATAATTTTTAATTATAATAATTATTTATTAAATCGACGATTTCGAATAATTGATGGTCAATTTTATGAAATAAAGATTTTTTTGAATTGAATTTTTTCGAATTTTGAATATGATGTCCCAAACTTATTTCTTACAGTTTTTACTGTACACACAGTTTAGAAGATAAAAATAAACTCATTGGACTAGACTGTAATCACGAAAATTGTGTCTAATAAAATTAGTCCAGGTATTTTAATGTAGTTGCCGGTCCACCACTAGAGCAGAGAATATTTACTAATGAGTAGGTGTTGTCAGAACTAGAGTGGGATGGAACTTGGGATATAGTCACAAAATATTATAATAGTACAGGTACAGAAGTCTCACTCCACCAAATCATCCATATAAATAGCGACTCTTGTTCTAATATAATAAAGTCGCAATTCAGGTCGCACAGCACCGATTATCTACAGTTACATTCACCTAGAAGTTGCCTCTCTTCTATCGCGTAACTCTCATCTGTTCTGACGACACGGGTTGTCTTTTTTAAAGAATTAATTTTCAGATTGTATAATTACCAGTAAGTCTTGTGCTCTATTTTTGTGAACACATATACCTAGGCTAGGTACTAATAACTCGATAGTCTAGATAAGAACGGATGGCGCGACGGAGCGCGTAATGACCCTCGAACTAACGTATGGCGCGGCAGCCTACTGAATTTTGGCACGATTAGTCGACCCTGCCGTGTACTTGTAGCTTTATACCTACACTGCGGAGTGGCCTGGCTTTATATAGTGAACAATGCCATAAAAATAATTTAACTAATAAAGTTATTAACGTTATCATTACAGGTATACCCTCAGTTGAAAGTGAAGGTGTGAAAAATGCATTACCACTGGAAAAAATACCTGGTGTATTTGTAAAAGAGATATTAATGGAACCGTGTCTAGACATAAGGCTCACCAAGAGAACTGTAAGTTGATCTTGGATTTATAGTTTTAAGAGAATATATGTAAGGCGCAGGCGATCTGTTGAACTGACAAAACTGATACCTGTAATACCATACTCGAGCAAATAAATAATTTCAATAGTTCAATAGTTCAATTTCAATTCAATAGTCAACGGAGTTGTCAACCTCTGGAACTAGGAGAGAGAAGGTAGCATCCAAAATATAATTCTATTCTTACATACCTCACGTGCTTCCTCGTGTGCGTTCGCGAAGCGGAATGTTGTTGAATTTAAAGATTTTAATTATGCAGATATTTAGTGTATGACGTCGTGTAATTGTGTATGGTAAAAAAAAAATTGTGCATGTAGCCATTGTTGAGAAATTCGCTAAAAACTGATTCCGCTGGGCGAACGTTGTCCTGGCGGAACTTTTTTTAATCCATGGACTTAAAAAAAAAAAATGTGTCCAAAAATTAGTGTGTATTTGTGTGTGTACTTACATGCAAAATTTCGTCTCATTAAATTCAGTAATTAAAGAGAAACAATCCAAATACTGACAAAGCATCGAAAACCTACATAACCCGACCAAGTTCGGATGGCTACAAAAAAGCGGCCGTGCCATATATCTAAGTAACGTTCTTAACCTTCCAGTATAGTATTTATTAATATGGTACAGTTGCGTACACAAGCGTTAGGAAAAAATAAAACAATTGTATTTCTTGAATGAAAAATATTTGTTTTTTTTTATGGTATAGGGGGCAAACGAGCAGACGGATCACCTGATGGTACATGACTACCGCCGCCCATGGGCACCTGTAACTAAAGAGTCACAAGTGCGTTTCCGCCCTTTAAGGTGGGAGTAGGAGAAGAGGGGGAGGGTGGGGGGTTGAGAGGGGAAGGACGGGAATAAGGGAGAGGGAAGGGTTAGGGCCTCCGGTAACCTCACTCACGCGGCGAAATGCAATGCAAGTATTGCTTCACTACCGGTTTTCTGTGAGGCCGAGGTATCAAGCGGAGTCGAGCCGGCCCATACGTGCCGAAGCATGGCTCTCCCACGTTTAATAATAACGCCAATATTTTTTTAATAATAACGCCACTACCTACGATAAAAATACATCTTCAATTAACAAGTACTTCTCTAATTAAACATCCGTGTACAAAAATATTTTTAATTACATGTAATACGCAAGTCTCAAGCGCATACTTAAATAAAGTACCTACCTAAATAGTACTTACTGTCATAGTCAAATACATTTAAAAAAGCAGGTGTAGAAAAATAAATGACCTATAAATTATATCGAAACAACAATTGTGTTGTCACCTGTACCAATTTAATACCAGTATTATACTGTAAATTTTAGAATGTTACCTAAATATATTGCACGGCCGCTTTTTTGTAGCCATCCGAACTTGGTCGGGTTATGTAGGTTTTCGATGCTTTGTCAGTATTTTAATTGTTTCTCTTTAAATACTGAATTTAATGAGATAAAATTTTGCATGTGAGTAGTTGAATTAATACACTAATTATTGAAATACATTTTACTATGCAATTCCTTTAGAACGTCGTGATATTTGACTGCTTTGTAAACAGTGGTCTATTAATGGTAAATTGTCCTATAACTCTTTAATTACTAACGGAACATCATTGATACTTGGCAACATGTTGCAGACACTTACAAGGTTTGTATTAACGTGAAAATCTAGACCCCAAAGTGCATACTTTACGAACTAAGACCTAATAAGCGTATTTTACGTTTATATTTTTATCTTTTAAACCTTACGGTTTTATCTAAATCTGTTTTTTAATCAAATATAAACAAATTCAAAACAACGTATGTAAAAATCTACAGCTCTCTATATAAGCGCTTTATATGAAAACTAGATAATGGCCAAACGTTCGCGTAGCGGAAACTTGAATTTCTCCGAAGTTTATGCATGCACTAATTTTATTCATACATATACAATGACACACAAATACACACTAATTTTTGGATTTACATACACTAAATATCTGCATAATTAAAATCTTTAAATTCAACAACATTCCGCTGCGCGAACGCACACTGCTTCCTCAACTCTTATAAAACCTTTCAGGCAAGCTCGCCGCTTTTCTGGCATCCAAAATAATATTGTGTTATATTAGTTTTTTTACGTACTAATTACCATTAGTCCATCGCAGGGGCTATTGGTGAAGCTGTATGTCAGATTATTATATAGTATTAAACTGACTAAAACCACACGGTGTGCAATATTGTGCCTAAAATGAGATGACCCAGCGCTAGCTCGCAAAGGTCAAAGGTCGCGACCGCGGTGAACCAGCTAACTACAGGCCATGAAGCATAGAATGCAAGAGATTGTGTATGTTCCTATAGTGTAATTTTAATTCGCTTCATGCAATTAAATACGGACAGAAGCTTAAACACATACTTTTTGTCAGGTCGTTGTCATGCTAACTGACATATATTCACTCGCAACTTTATCCCTTTTCGTTCAAAATTAAATGTGGTCGGGTCAAAAACTAAATAATACCGCGGCCCAATCAATTCAGTTTAATAGACATGGGAACCACTTTTAGAAAAGTATAACTGAATAAGGGCAAATCTCCACCACAATGTTCTTAACCGTTCTATTGATAAGGCAAAGAAGTTACCATTTGGTGATGTGTGATTCGGTGTGAAGTGAACATTTTTATTTTCGTAGTCTATTTTGTAATATACATTTTCTTCTTTATTTTACTTTTTCAGATCAGAAGTAATATCCACGCTTTGCATGTTGACGTTAAAGAAGGCCAGACAGAAGCTGTTATTAGATTTGATTCTGCCAAAGCTGCTGAAGAGGTAACATATTATGTAGTTACAGTCATAACTCTTAATCGGTTAAAAGTCCTATTACGAGCCGGGGTTCGGGAGTATATCCACCAATTTATAGTAAAATAGACACAATTTATTTAAATATTTAGTAATTAGCACACTTACAAATCACAGATACAATTCTCACTATTTCCACTCACTATTCACTTGTACCTACTATTCGCTATACTTCGCATTTTTTAACTCGTAGTACTACTCAACTAGAACTGAATGTCCATACAGCCTTGCAACTTCCTTAAATAGTTCGAAAAACATTTCATAGAAAGTTCGTGAACTTTCTCAAAATATCTCGTACAATCTACTTGACTCGAACGGTGTGCGAACTTCTAGAACTCAGTAGAACATTCTTATTGATAGACAAATTAGCTCCGTTATTCGTCAAAAGAGAGCGCCGTGCGTCTCAATTTAGTTCTCGTTACTTGTGACTAATTGACACCCGCGCGTCAATTTAGGCTTCCGTAACAGTACTTGTGACTGAAAAAAAAAACAGTCATAAGTACTTTTGACTGCAAATTTATGATTAAGTGGTTTTGACAGACGCTCTTAGTCAAAAGTATTTTTAAAAACCACTATTGCATCAGTGAAAATAACTTTTAACAGATTAGAATGTAAATACAGATATCTTTTGTTTTTGTGCGTGTGGAACCCTCACCGGGTTTTCGGTGTAGCGCGCGTTCCTATAATCAAGAAACGATTCGTTTTAGTTACGGACGGCATGGAAAACGAATCGTTTCTTGATTGTAGAAACGCGGCATAAGACATCCGGGCCTCGCCTAGCGCCTGCCCGCAGAGCGCGGGCGCCACCTTCAGGTAAAAGCGATGTCCGACGGAAAACCGTCCTGTCCACCTGTGGCCACACTGATATCCTTGCAGAAGGATGTGACCAAAACTACTCTCGCTACCGGGACAGGGAGCGTGTGACGGTCGGTAGCGAGAGATCCTCTCCGATGACTGCAGTGAGCCAGCGGACTCAACTCACAAGAGTCCTTACTGCAGTCGCAGAGGGGACAGGCGGGATTCAACTCCCTTCTAGCGACCGAGCGCAGGATTTCCCGGGTCCCGTGCTGCCGTCCTATCCACTCGACGATGTCTCGGCTGGAGGCTCAACGTGTTGGCTTTTCTATCGTTGAGGCGCTCCAGTCGGAACGACCAACGAGCCACAGCGGCTCGGCAAGCGGCCTCAGCCAATCCCGTATCTCTTCGGGCGGGGGTCGCCTGCCGCTTCCCGCCCAAAACTCGGCTGAGTTCGGGCCGATAAATTTCGGCGAGCACTTACGCCTCCAAATTGCACGGGGGAGTTCCCTCGACACGGTGCGGTATCCGCTCATGGCTCTAACTGCCATTTACCTCTAAGGGTGCTAGGGGCTTATACTGGGCGGCCAGAGCCTCCGTCCATACCGGTGTACAGCCCTCTTGTAATGACGCTCGGTGCGCCCAAGTTAGGCAAAAGTCGCTCAAGGGCGAATGCTGCGCCAACCAGCTGTCGAGCTAGCTGCCGGAAGTACTCGTCGAAGCACCATCTTCCGTCGAGGATCAGGCCCAGGTATTTAATATCCAAATATCTAATTTAACCTAATAATACTTTTACTCCCTTGGGCAAAACTACTTTTGACTGGTTGCAGTCCAAAATAGTTTAAAAATAAAGTTAAATATATGTATTGACATGTATTTTAAAGTTAAAACGTACTGCAAATTTGTAAGGGTTAATTTCGAACAAAGTCGGAGGGTTTTTTTTAAAGAATACTAGCAACAACGTGGGTCACACATTACTAGTATCCTTGTTAACCCTTCTAGCTAAGCTAAATACTTGTGTTAGGACTGGGTTCACGTCGGTAGTGCACTGGGTGGGGCTCGAACCCGCAACCACTCGATCGCAAGTCCGACGCCTCACCCATTACGCTACCACCGCTTGATTTCTTCCACTAGATTAGTCAGTTCAATATAAGACTTGTTTATTCCCAGTACTGTGAGAATGCGCGGGGCCACGCGCGCGTGCTGTCGGGCGCGGAGGAGCAGGAGCAGTGGGGCCGCGCGCTGGGCGCGCTGGCGCAGAGGCGCACGCGCGGGCGCTGCCGCCTGCTGGCGCTCGCCGCCGAGCGCCCGCGCACGCCCGCGCTCGCGCCCGCCTCGCCGCAACCCACGCACACGCACATACGGTTCGAGGACGAGTAGGCTGCACCGACGCGCGTGCTCATACATTGTTAATATTATTTTTTTCTTTGACAATTCATAGCCTTCTTTCTACATTCGTTCCACTTTTGTCCTACGACTTGAATTTACTGTCAAAACCATACGACTGTAATAAGTTTGTATCATTCTGGTAAAGTTACAATCCAGATTCACAAATAATAGTTTTTGCATAAAGCTTTAAAAAGCAGCAGCAAACATAAAGAAAAACCGCAGTTTTAAGATCCAGATCTTGATTTCAAAGAAATATACAAATACGATTTAACATTTCTGAGCAACATGTCTTATTCTGAAGTTTCTTGAATGTATGAAAAATGTGTAAAATTTTTACCTATGAATAAAATATAAATAAAGATTATATTGCTATTTTAATGATCGACGATTTTCATCATCATCTCCGTCAAAAGACATCTAAAAGATTTTTGCATAGGTCTTACTTTCGACCGAGGCATTATCGAACGAAAAGATTGCATCTGAAATTACTTTATACTAGGCTTGCAACCAATATTCGGTATTCGGCCTGTTCGGCTACTTTCATACTATTCGGCAAAATACCGAATATCTAGGTACTATTCGACCGAATACTACGGTTTATTTGTTAGTGGCTTCTGTGAGTGGGTGATTCAGTGCGGGTAGGCCTCTAATGACGTATACTGTCCAGATCGGCAGTATACTGAAGAAGGGCTAAGAAAGGTCTGATGACAGTAATAAGGTGCAAGAGTCTTTTATGTTTTATTTGTCATAGTCTGATAATTGCTAAAAGAAAACGATTAATTTAATTTTATTTTTTTCTTAACTTTTTGTGGGAGGCGCAGGCGTTAAAATAGTGAAAAGTAAAAACAAGAAACAAAAATATCGATAAAAGTTTTCTGTCACGCGTTAGCCGAATACTGTTGCCAGGGACCCTACAGGATATTCGGTATGTGCATGTAGCCGAATACATTATTCGTTGCAAGTCTACTTTGTACTATAGTTAGCTTGATGGTAGATACTTATAATTCTTATAAGGTATCTATAATCACTAGCAAAGCCGTTGACGTTACTTGTCAACCCTCTACTTTTCAATACTACCCGCCAGTAGGAATAAAAACAATGCTATTGCTGTCTTGCGTTGGTGTGGTATAGCAATAATCACTTCCCGACTGTAAAACAGCAACGCACAGCTACCCATAATTTTCATATTTTATCTAAAGTAACCCCTTATCACCATCATCTTCCGCGCCGTTTTCCCAACTAAGTTGGGGTCGGCTTTCAGTCTTAACTACGATACGGCCGAACTTTGATATTTTACGTGGAGCAACTGCCATTAGACCTCTACAACCCAAGTACTAGGCGATATCGAAGTTCTGTAGTTAGACCAGGTTGTCGGACTTTTTTAGGGCTCCAATGACCCGTCACGAATGCCACATATGTTTGTATTGCACCCAGGACCGACGTTTTAACGTGTTCTCCGAGGCACGGAGGGGTCTCAATGTGTTAAGAATGGTCTCCCATCCTAGACTGACCAGGCTACCTACTCGGTTACCACTTAGCCACGAGCCCCTCTACCCGTAACAGGTGTTACTGAATTGTTATTTTTTTTAATAAATGACTTATTTGGTTACACTTCAGTAGTATTCTTTTCTTGTTAACTGTTTGTAACGCTTGTTAGGGGGTGGGTTCCCAATGATACCTATTAGGTGCGGTTCGAACTCATTAATGCCTGCTTGCAAAAATAACCTGTGCATCTAATCAATATTGTTCGATATACTGTGGACTGATTTAAAATGATTTATCATGCAATAAAAGCCATGTATTTTATAAAAGAAAAATTTATTACATCAAATTAATGCCAACATCGAGTTCAGTCTTAAAAATAAGTTTCCTTATATCTTAGTCATATAGGCACTGGCACTTTATCAAAAATTAATTTATATTGCCTTAAAGCTAACATAAACGTACAAACTATAAAACTTAGTGTATTATTTAATAACCTGTATAATACAACCTGATTTTTTAAAGGTTAAGATTTCTTCATAACAATATTGTATACCAGAGCAGACCTAGCGTGAGTCAATGTGATATAAAAATTTCATGATTATAACCAATACTCTATGTTTCTTAGAAAATTCTTAGACTCAAATCAAAAATCTTCACTCAACAAACGTTTGCAAGTAAAAAAAAAATGTTTCAAATTTATTATTTGGTTAAGAACTGTCCCTTGAATATTTTTTTAAGAAATTACCTAAATAAATTCCTTAAATAAAGCACATTTAAGCATGAGTCAAGGATTTTTTAAAGAACCATTTGATGATAGTTTTCTAAAATAATTTTAAAATTCCATTGGATGCTGCCTTCGCCAGTAAAAATAAAGGCTAGGTCAGGGATTCCCAAACTATTTGGCCCTTTTAAAAATTAACTGATACCTCAGACGCCCTCTCGAGTTTTAGACCTCATCAACCCCCAAAATCAGTTTTCGTTTATGTCGACCCCTGCACTTTACGAACCCCTGCTCTAGATGTTTAAAATTAAATTAGTACATTTCTATAGTATTATCCCATACTACTAGCTCTTATTATGGGCAACAAGAAAAAAATTAGGTACTTGTGTACATCTTATATACACACTTAAAAACAAACTAGATACTTCTGTATATTACAAAAGGAGGCCATCACAAACATCAAGATTATCTTGATAAACGATTAGATTAAGTACATTATATTTAACAATAAAATTATGTATACAAGTAGACTGAAATCATTCCACATTGTATTTGTCAGGAGATTATTATATTTATTAGGGAACATCCAGTACCTCATGTCATTAATATAAAAATATAAGAGTAACAAATTACGTAAAGAGCACCAAAGGTTTAAGCTATAATACTTGTGATAATGGACTATTAAACTAACAAATGAACATTCAACCACCTATTTGCAAAATAAAATTTATCACATAACTGAACAAAACATTACTATTTTGTTATATACACAGAGGTAGATTTATTATAAGTACCTAGCATTATTAGGACGCTTCCATATGCCTGTGCACAGTGACAGGAGCTAAGACACTGTTTTTGCCACAAGGCAGTACAGTTATATTTAAATCAGCTGTTTTTAACCTAGGCTTTATCTTAGCTGGCAGGGGACAACTAACATCAGACTTTGTATCATCCGACAACACAATAGGCTCGTTAACTGAAAAGCCAGTGGCCTCAGAATCCTCATGGGGAGTCATAGTGGAGTAACCATGATCCGATCCACCTGCAGGTCTCCTGTACCCTGTAACAACCCTGTATGGCGAAATTGGAGCCTCTATCTCCATAGCTGGTAATAATTTGTCTTGACCAGACTGATCATGGTTATCATCTGATTGCAAATGACTCATCTGAACGTCAGCATCGTGCCATGTTTCCGCTGGACCGTCGACGTACAAATTATGGCAACTGGCTGTAGTAACATTTTGCCTATAACAATACATCGCCACAGCTATAACTAAACTCACTGTTACTATACAACCCGCGACGGGACCTATTGCAGAATAGCTACCGAAAGCGTCTCTATTTACGTGCCCGAATGTGCCCTCCCCATATGGAGTGACGGCGCCTAAAACGCCGTTAAAACAAGTAGACTGCGACGTGCAGAAAGGCGCCGATAGAGAAGTCCTACCATCGGTATCTATTTGGCACCATTCACAACCTAAAACGCCTAAACATGAAGAATGCGTTGTATAAGTTTCGCATTGAAAATCAAAACAAGACTTTAAATTCTCTGCAAAATTATGAAAGTAATGTGACTTGTGGTTATTGTTTTCCAGCATCATGCCACAGAGAGGTATGTCTTTATTGAATCGTGATATGTTTGCATTTGGGCATTCATACAGCTCAGAACTACATTCACATGGGCACTCACATTCAGTTTGCTCCATGCGATTGCAGTTTAGACACAAACGATCGAACATGCTGCAAGGGCAAAAAGCGCCAACACTGCATGACGCATTCACCAACCCTATAAAGGCATTAGTTCCTGGTATTGCAGCTATATAATAATGAACACAATGATCGCCTGACACCACATTAGAGAGTACATTAGGCAATGAAGTATTAAATTCGTAAAACCGCTGTATAGTTTTGTCGAAAAAATTATTACACAGTCTTTTGGTGACAAAACCCTTATGATTTAACATATCTATAGCAATCATAGACTCTTTATGAGTTATGTGCTGTTGTTCAATAGGACCAGAGCTATTTGGATCCATCAAACCAGGATGTGATACCAGATATCCTCTATTATTCATGATAAAGCACTTAACATAAGTCATGGCACAGAGAGGTAAACTATCAGTAAGTAATTTGTAAAGAAATCCCATTGTAACATCCATTGAAACAACAATTGTAGGTAAGTAGGAAGTCTGTACAGCATAAGATATTGAGACAACGTAGCCTGCTCCACCAACATCCAAATTTGGAGGTGTAAGGATTATCTTGCCAGGGTTCTCTATAGCATAGGTATACCATGGTCTCCTGACAGGCTCATAGTCATACTCTAACACTGTCCCAGGAAACATAATTAACACACCACTCTCAGTAACTGCATATCTTCTGACTACATATTTCGAGTAAGGCCCATGTAAATGTTGCCGCTTGTAAAAAGATAAAATTGAGTTTAGAAACCCTACATCATGTTGTATTTCATTCTTTAAACCTGGATTAGAGAGCAAACCATGAGCAACACTTTTTAAGTATGCTAAATAGTTCTGCATGTATGTAACAGCCTCTTGGCCATCACCCATGTCATATAGATAAGTAAATGGAGATTGAAAGCTAGATGGACTCAAATATACAGTGCCCTGATCAATAGTAGCAATTTGTTTGAAATGCCTGCACATTTTACCTGTTTTGGGAGGAAATAGATCTAACCTATGGAACAATATTTCTCTGTTGTTTCTAGGGAACAATTTGGCAGTTTTATTTAAAGAAACCTGGGTTTTTACTTCTGATACAATACAAGCAATATACAAGTTCTCAATCCATTTCCAAGAATATATAATAGACTTTGTGCAATTATGTTCAGACATAGTTAAGTTTCCAAAGCTATTTACTAACATTTCAGATTTAACTGTACCTATAAAAGAGTATGATTCCACACTTTCCAGTTTAGCAAACTTTATCTTATCTGAAGCAGATTCTGGCCTAGGAAAAAAAGAATGCATTAAAACTGTACCTGAAAAATCCATGACAAAGGCTCTCTTTTTCTCATTTGTGCCTTTGAAATACACTATATCTTCTGCCAGATCAGACCAGTACAAATCTAGTCCTAAAACTCCGCTTGAAGTGGGTAGCACTAATGAGATCATAAAGTCTCTTTCAGTGGCCTCCCAAACAGGCCCTTCAATTTTGATTTCTCTACTGTCATAGTGTCCTGGTAGCAATGAAATAAAGGCTGAGGCCACTTGACCCACCACTCCACTATCATTTATATGTAGTCTCATTACTGAGTGATTGTTTGCATGAGTGTTGTGCCATTTATCTATATGTAATATACCTAGAGAACTGTTCTTATTTACTTGGTTTTCATATATGAGTCCTATAGCAAACTTTAGATTCTCAATTTTGTTTGAAGAAAACGGGAAAATCTTGAGCCATATATCGTTTCTCAATACCTTTGTGTCCGTGAGAAATATAAACAGTTTATTGTTTGGTAAATCCTTTTGAAATAGTAATTTTTTCAATTCAATATTTATAGATGAAGGAGGTACATTTTCAGGTGCAATGTCAAGGGAAGATAAATATTCTCTCAGTAGAAGTTTATTGTTTTCAGTTGCATTACCTAAGTCAGACATCCCATCTGTACTGCAAGTGTCTTCAAGTTTGAGGAATTCCGACATATTAGTTAACTTTAGTGCTAGCATATCAGTGTCCTGTAGTGCATATACTGTCTCTTTAGCAACATGAATAGCATGCTGTAACGAATCCTCTTTCATGTTATTGTCTATGACAAAAACAACTAGTTTTGGGTCTGGGTGCACAACTTTGTGATATAAGTATCTCAAATTTGAGTGAGGCATAGTTGCACAATCTCTGTCAGTAGCATAATCCATGTGTGACAAATAGTATTGCCTTTTAACTTTCAAGTCTTTGAAGCGACCCAGCATTTTGTTTTTGGCGTCGGGTAAAGGCAGGCTATCGTATACATTGGAACTTTTGATAAATACAGACTTACGAATAGAGTTGAATGGACAGGGATGAGTGAAGGACGGAGTACTGTTGTCGTTAATCGCATTGTTCATATCGAAAAGAATGTTCGTAGCTGAAGATAGCTTGTAGCTAAGTTTGTCGGCGATACTGAGCAGTACATCGCTATCAGATGGCTGATGACGAGCCGTCAATTTATAAGCAGGCCGTATTTCAAAATGAGCAGAATACTCGTTGCCGACTTCGTTAACCACTATTTCACTAAATTTACTCCCTAAAGTATCTGATAATTTGCGAACACATAACTTATAATCACTACGACTGTTAGTTCGAGTACAATTATCGCTTTGAGCGAGGATCACATGGACGCCGAAACTCGCCGTAATCATAAATAACAGCGATAAAAGCCTCATCTTGTCGGCATCGGCATTATCTTTGATCCTACTACTCACATTAATTATTACGGAAAAATATTTTTGCTGTAATATATGCACATTATTTTACAAATAGCACTTTTTATATTGTTTTCTTTAATAGACTTCATCGATAAACTTTTAATTCTTGGTTTTTATATCTAAGAACAACTAAATTCACCACACGTCACAGAGACAAACAAGGCCAAGCTGAAGTGACATTTTATCAAAATAAACATGGCGACCATGGACTACTACGATTAGTTATTGCTTTCGTTAGATGGAGGATCCTATTTACTTAAACAAAATTTTGTTAATGTTTGTTTGGTGGTTAATATAAGTACATACTCTTTGGACAGACAGACCAGGGTACGCTCCCGGGATGTCATGAGAATCTGGCAGTTGAATCGGTCAAGATTTCTCTCTTGATAGTGTGGACGGCCGGTGTAAAGCCTAAGCTATGGCTTTAGAGTTATAAGAGAGGACCATAGCAATACTTAGTAGAAACTGCTAAGTAAGTATTCTGTGCCAATGCGCCAACACATCCTTATAGAGTAAAGTAATGTATAAAACGTTTCAAACAAGATTGAGATGAAGCAATCAATGGTCCTGGTTTTATAACTTTTTACAAACCTAAAATATGTTTCAAAGGAATATCGTATTTTTCTATATCATATAATCTATACCGTTTGTGTATTTTCGTAAATGTATACAGTTTTGTGTACAAAACTGTATACATATAAAGATGCAGTTACTTTAGTTCAATTTATTATTTAAAGTATCAGATTGTAGTATTTGAGTTTATTGGCTGGTTCGTCACCGGCCACGCTGATGTTCCCTGTATCGAATAATATTTTAAATTCGGGACAGAAATAATTTAGAAAATACTGCTACAGGAATAGTTCCTGTAGCAGTATTTTCTCCAGTATTTCGGCTCTGTCTGTTTTAAAGAACTACTATGACATATTTTTACATATTATTGCCTACTGTACATATGTACAATAGGCAATAATATGTCTTATTACATTTGGTAAAAAGATAACATAGTTGTTTCGACATTCACTAAGAAAGACAAACCGTATTAAGCAGTAGCTACTTATTCTGCATGGTGCAATTGATAGTTCTCGCGCCGATTAGTATGTAGGTACTTATATAACTTCCCAACATCACCTTTGGGCTGCGGTCCGCCAGGCATGATCACCTAGCCTGGTCGGAGGAAAATGAAACTCGTACCTCCACAGTGGTGACCATGACGGGATTGGAAGCCTTCATCTAGTAGATCAGCTACATCATCATTGCTACTGTCGTATATACTCCTACAGCAATGAGCGGTAATCACAGCCAGCCAGCATCCTTGGTCTCAACAGGGAAACCACAAACTTGCAGCGACCGTTCCAGCCAGCCTCTACGGCCTCATCAAGGTCAAGGCATAACACATTGCACCTACGGTCCATGTTATCATCTCTCTCCCGTCTACGAAGCAGCCAGCCACTACGCAGCAACAGACTCATTTATATGAGCGGCGACATTTTAAACAGATGTGGGTGATTTTTAGCACCCGTGATTTGTCTGGCTGCTTACAAATAGCATTAAAATAGTTTTCCAAAGATCAAATATAAAAATCAAGACTCGAATCAAGAAAATCAGACTATAGGTAAACTCACGTTATGTTTTTTGATGCGGCCAGCGGCGTAGCTAGGTAACCAAAGGCCCTGGGGCAAAAAATAAACTAGGGCTCCAACAAAACTATTTAAAATCGTTTGTTCCGTATTCGTCGTGTTCCGAATTCGACGTACTCCAGATTTGTCGTAATCCAGAATCGTCACACTCCATATTCAAGTACAAGTTAATTTATATTCCGAATGTGGGAGAAATTTTCACTAGTTCAATTTATAGTTTGTAAGTCAGAGTCCGAGGGGTCCTCTGAGGTAGGGGGCCCCGGGGCACTGCCCCGTCTAGCCCTCCGGTAGATACGTCATTGGATGCGGCCACGGCTGTCTGGCAATATTGATAATAACTTTTGAATGATATTGTTTAGGTATTATACAAAATACCTATAAAAATCAATACTCCGAGTTTAAGAAAAGTGACCGTAACCGTTTTATGTAATGTAACTTTAGCTAGCAGGTATGCATATCTTCAAAGTCTCTACTAATACATACTATACTGGGTACAAATTTTGTTCCTCCAAAAATAATAATTTTATATTCCATAGAGCTTTGTGCTGACTGATTAGTGACCTTAAAATTAAAACCTTCCACGGAAACCATAACAGGCTTACTTGTGAAAAGTGGTCTTACTTATAAAAAGCAGTTAACCTACAGTAAGTACACCTGTACTCTAGCCTGTACTTACCTTAATAGGTAGAATCAAAAAACGTCAATAAATAACAATTATATATTTCAAATAATGTAATTAAAATGTCAACAAAATTAAATAGATAGTATTCAAATGTCAGTAATTAAATCAATAATTAAATACAATTCCATTAAATTCTTCTTTGTGTCCGTTGTTTGTATGTTTGTAAAGTCCCCCGCGACCCAGGAGTCATTCCTAGCACCGGAGACAACTCCCGCAGGAGTTGTCTATAAAAAACAGAAAAAAATAAAAAAGTTTCATATGATCTTTCCGAACGCACGCCACACCTTGTGGAACGACCACCCATAATAACAATAAAAGCTTAAGACACCTTACACTTAATCGTGGGAGAGCCATGCTTCGGCACGTATGGGCCGGCTCGACAATGGATACATTGCTTTTCTCCGAGTGAGTAAGGTTACCGGAGGTCCTAAACCTTCCATCCCCCCCTCTCCCCCTCTTTCACCCTTCCTCTACTCCCACCCCACCTTAAAGGCTGTTAACGCACTTGTGACTCTTGAGTTGCAAGTGCTCATGGGCGGCGTTAGTCATTTACCATCAGGTGACTCGTCTGCTCGTTTGCCCCCTGTACCATAAAAAAAAAACACGGCCATCTGATGCTGAACTAGGCAGAGCCTGTAACATGGTAACCAGGCTAATAAATATACTTATATCTTCACATGGCGCAATGGTTTAAGTGGTCACTTACCACTACACCGCGCCGAGTAGGTTCAAATCTCACACGGGATTAAAATTTGTGTGATACATGTTTGTGGTCTCGAGTATTCTTTATGTCTGTTGTTTAAATGTTTGTAAAACCCCTCCGCGACACAGGAGTATATGCCAAATGCTGGATTGCCTTTAAAAAAAATATTACTAAATAGTTCCTGTGTTCCAATCATAACAGAACTCTCCGTTCTACAAATAATCTTCTTCTGTTATGCCCCTTTTATACTTCTGCATGCGTCCATTCTTCCTTCTTCATACAATCTGTTCTCCTCTGGAACGCTCTTCCTCAGGAAATCAGAATAGCACCCAGTAGCCTATCCTTCAAGGCGAAGGTACGAGCTCTCCTCTCTCAAAACTTAGCAGGATCATCACAACATTAATACTTTATTTATAATAATGTGTATGTACATATGCATGTATGTATCTTTTTATGTATGTGTATATGTATATATATTTATAAATTCCCATATTTTACTCCTCGTTTCTTTTTTGTTTTGGTATTTATTTGTGTTTCATTTAATCTAAAGTGTATAATCTAAATTTAGTGCACCTACTTCACCCATTTCTACACCACCTTAGGGTAGACTGGTAGAGAATGCCTATGGCATTAAGTCCGCCATTGTATATCTTTGTGCATAAAGTTTTAATAAATAAATAAAAAATAAAAAAATACATACCTACATATTATAGATACATACCTACAAATTGTCGTGCTGATCACACAATTAATTGTCCTGGGTGGGAATCGAACCCACGACCTGTGGCTCAGCAGTCAGGATCACTTACGCTATACCAAGTATACCAACAGGCCCGTCAAACATACATGATGTGATATGCTAGAATGGGGGTACACCTAAGTTTATGGGGTATACAAAATAAATTTTACAAGGTCGGTAACGACGGTATTCTCATTTTAAATGTAAAGACTCAAGAAGTTGTCAAAAGTTTTTAAATATATTTACCTACTTAAGTACTGGTCCAAGTTAAAAATGTTATAAGACTTGATTGTTTTTGAAGTGAAAACTTCTTTAGGCACGTTTGTGCACTTTTGCTATGGGGAAAAAAGCACTGAACTCGTGACCGTCACGCTAATAATATATTTATAGATCCACTAGAGGGCGCTAATCTAAACATTGAGTTCTGTCAGCTTCTTATTAATTAATGTCACCAACGTGCTAATGTGACGTTTTAAGTTCATCGTTTCGTTTAAGTTTTCACTTCTGTCGGCAGGCTCATGACTGCTTATTATGTTTTTTATGTATTTTTCGTCAAACACTCAAAATATGACTAGGTTATTGGCGGAATGTGCTAGTCTACAATTACATTTTTTAATTTGGCTATCATACTTAAAACACTGTTAATCGCACTAGCTACCGGTGCGTAGGTACCTGAACAAAGAAAAAATAAATTGTAATTATTTAATAACTAATTGTTACTTAGATAGGTACCAACAATAATTTTTGCAAGTTATTCCTGCATTGTTTGGTCACGCATTCCAAGGTCTTCAGAAATTTAAATACGTCACCTTGAAGGTCTTAGCCTTGGTGTCAAACCGACCTTAATTCTTATCAAACGATAGATATAATGCTTTCTTGTAATAGTAAAAATAGGATTTCTTTTATTCTTCCCTCAAAAGGAATTGTCCTCAAATTGAACAATGCGAGTAATTGGATTGGTATGTAGGTGAAAAGCAATGGCTAAACCACATTGTTCGGGCCGTGGTACTTGGGGAATTTTATAAAAAAATTATAATTTTATTTACGTCCTCATTACTTTTCGACGCGTTAGTACCTACTTTGGGTTAACTAAATAAATTTAAGCGAATAACGTAAGGCGATGTTACCTACTAAGTTTTATAACCTGACTAGCAACCCGCCCCGGCTTCGCACGGGTACAAATTATACCTACACCTAAACCTTCGTCATGAATCATTCTGTCTATTAGGGAAAACCGGATGAAAATCCATTCAGTAGTTTTTCAGTTAATCGCGAACAGACAGACAGAAGCGGCGGGGGTCTTTGCAAACATACAAACAACGGACACAAAGAACCCCCAGACTCGGGTGGGAATCGAACCCACGACCTATGGCGTAGCAGTCAGGGTCACTAACCACTAGACCAACAGGCCAGTATAGTATTTATTCATATTTATTTATTAATATGTAGTGATTACCTAAGATTTTAAATACCTAGGTAGTTACTTAAGTTTCATAAATTTTTTACTAACTTTTTCTAAAAAAATTTAGGTATCTAGATGTGAAAAGTAGGTTATTGCGCATAAAATTGAACAAAAGGCATTGCTTTTACATTTGAGGTTGTTCTCGAAGAAAGTTATTTATTAGGCGGTAATGTTACAGAAAATTAAAGACTCGCTGTAACTTACGTACCAATTTACGTATAGATATTATAAATAACGTAAAGGGCTAATATCTGAAGGCAATTTCATGATTTTAATATAGAAATCGTAATTTGAAAGTGACAATAAGTGAAGATATCGCGTAACACATAAAAAGACATTCGAATTAAGAACCTCAAATGCATGCTAGAATGTCAATAAGTAGCTACGTTTACTGCGAACATATTTACTTGCAGCCGTCGCGGTTACTTACACGTGTGTACGTATATATTTCCATCGATTGGTCAGGGGCGGCGTGGCTTACCGTCCGACCATTAACCCAGTTGTGTGGCGATACGCGGCCCGGTTGGGCACGCGAGCCCGTCGTCCTCAGTCCTACACCATGCAACTGCCCGAAACACCGCCGCCGCCTCTCGCTCCTCTATGGGACCGCGTATTAAGAGCCCGGGCTTTGCCTCCAGACCTCGATGTAGAGCTTCTGTACGTCGCTATAAGGGATCGGCTTACACATCCTGAATGGGAAGTCCGTTTGCACGCGCTTAGAGTCTTGGCAGACCTTTTACCACTGTCTGGCAATGCTCTGTCGTTTCCCTTTGACCAAGTGGTGGATAACTTAGGGCATAATTCACCGAACGTTAGAAAAGCTGCGTTAGACGCATTGAAAGTTTTTTGCACACATTGTGAAGATGTTGAATGCGCGTCACGAGCAATCTTAGACAAGTGTTCCTACCATAACATACGACCGCATTCCGCTAATATTGATGCAAAAGTGAATGTGATTACGGGCTTAATACTATCGATACCGTCTGTTATGGGAATATTGAAAAGAAGACTTCCTAATCTAGACATGTTTCCAATATTTCAAGTTTTAGGTGAAAAACTTTTTGATCCCATGCACAGAGATGTGGCACAGCGATCTATGCTCAAACTTAGAAGAATTTGTTTGCCACGGGATTACATGACCTATCTTTCTAGATTGGATTCTAAAACTCAAGCTAAATTTCGAAGTTTATACGAAACTTATGATGAAGATTCCATGGATGTTTACTATGCCCCCAAGAAGGCTGATTATAGAAACATTAACAACAACAACAACAACCAACCTTTTGTTAAAATAAATCATATTTATAATAATCCACATACCGGACCCATAAGGCTTACAACAGACTCCTCATCAGAAGAATCATTTGGCCCTATAGCATTTTACAATAATAATTATGCAAAAGTGATAATTGAAACAGAAATTAAATTTGATTCTGATACTGCCATTACAATGACTGTTTTAGAAGAGAATGAGACTGAATCTGAAAAAAATACGGGAAGTGAAGATGATTATGACAGCTCAGATCGAAATATGCTAAAGTATAGTGATGAAGATTCAGAAGACACGGATGTGGTCGTTAAAAAAGTGCGTTTTGGTGGTGAAAGTGTAAAAATAAGGACACCCGACAGCGATAATTTAATCACAAGCGAAGAGGATAATATCCAGAAGACACCACTGAAAAATGAAAGTTTTAAAGAAGTAATATCACCTATTATTACAACGACAATTGTAAGTAGAATGAATGAAATAAAACGTGAGGCATTCGAAAGAGAATCTCAAATGAAATCAGTGAAAAAAAGCGGCATACCGTTACCAGTTATTCAGAACAAAGTACAAAAATCAAATTCTGTTGTTACACAAAACGGGTCTAAATTAAAATCGAAGTCTTTGAGTGAGCTTTATAACTATTTTAAGTCAAAGAACGATATTCAGGAGGATAAAATGAACGATATGTCTGACCTCGCTTTGACTCTAGCAGAAGTACGTTCTCCTGAGAAATCTGGTCGCAGTTCTCGAAGTCCTGTAGAACCTCACAAAGAAGTAGAAGTGCTCCATAACTTACAGAGGAGTCCTAGTGTTTCTCCACGTCGCCCTCAAACCCGGGTGCAGTTAGAGCGGGACGGGTAAGCCTATATTTCCCACGTTATTTTTCTTAAATCCCTTAGGCAGTTGAAAAATTATACTATTAGATTTTTTTCTTGTTTTTAGGTACGTCTTAAGTTTATTGGCGTCTTCTCCACCCAAAGACTTCGATTTGTTATCTCCTCGACCTCCAACTCCTCTTCGAGCACATTACGACTGGGAAGAATTGGATGTAGTTCCACAACACGTTGCCGATCAACTACATAATACGGTAAGTAATTTTAAAGGTTATAGTTATCAATATCATAAACCTCGAGTTAAAATGTCAAAAAAATTAAAATGTGTTCAATGTTATCTAACAAAACAGGGACCAACAAGTGTCAAAATATTCGGTAAGCTTATTTAAATACAAAAGTACCTGAAATGACATTTTTGAATGAAAATGAAATAAAATTAAACCTAGCTAGATCGATTTATCGCCCCGAAACCCCCTGCATACTAAATTTCATGAAAATCGTTGGAGCCGTTGCCGAGATTCAGATTATTTAGATAAATACATATATACAAGAATTGCTCGTATAAAGGTATTAGATACCACAGCTTATGGCGTCAGAATAGTTTTAATGCAAACATAAATGAACAAGTTATTCTTATTTGGAGTTTTTCTACAGTGTCCGATCGTTTTTTTTTTACAAACAATTCTTTCTAGACCTATAAGCTGTCTACTATCGAGGTATTACGAAGTAACTATTATCTTATCTGTGGTATTATATAGCGAGTTCGATCTTCGGTCTCTGACTCCTATAAAATTCATGTTTAACAAATATCTTGCTTCTTTACAGTTAAACTGTAAAGAAGTCGGATATCGAACCAGTGGCTTGTTGTTTAGTATGTAATAAACATTAAAACATAGTTTCAATTCATACCTTTCGGAAGTAATTTTTATCAATATATATTTACAAGTCAGACAGTTGCTATATTACCTAATATTATAACGAGGAAACATTTGTGTGTATGTTTGTAATGTTTTCACACAATAACTACTGGACCGATTGGGATGAAACTTGGTATGTAGATAGCTGGAGACCTGGATTAACGCATAGGCTACTTTTTATCCCGACATTCTTGACTGATCCGGGATCTTGACTTACGCGGGTGAAATCGCGAGGCGCTGCTAGTATGGAATAATATCAAAGAATAACTCATAAAATGTGATGCTTATAATAATAATATATTAAAATTAAAAACGAATAATTCTAAAAGGTTAAACATATTATGAAAATGTTGAATTAATGAATTACAATATTATAATTTGACTGCTTCTTTAGTCTCTTGGCGCAGTATTAGCTTAAGTTGTATGTGATCGTGAGAAATGGCTCTCCGGATCATTTTGATCCATCCTAAGGTTGCCTGGAAGAGATTGCATTTAGCGACAAGGCCGCCCTTTGCACTATATCTGCATGACACATGTATGTATGATACTTCTTCTATAACAACGATATGTACAAATAGAGTGTTATCTATCTATCTATTTATTGCGGGATCTTGTTAAGTTTTTCTGTTAGACATGCATGTCTGACAGCAAGTCGCGACGACGATTATACATAAATACAAAAGAGAGCCCATATCTAGAATTACCTTATCAACTTGTTCTCTAGGAGAACTGGATAGCAGCAGTGCGGGCAGCAGATCAACTCCACAGCACGCTACTCGAAGCCAGCAGCGTGAGAAAAGTGGAGCCGGCAGCATTATCTTTAGTACAACATATGTGGGCGCTCAGTGATACGGTAACTGACACCTTTGCATTATTACCATTTGAAATTCATAGCACGGGTAAAACAAGGTCGTGTTATGTACCTACCGTTGATGTCATAATGATCAAAGCACCTTCCGAACCACTGCGGAATGTGGTTTAAGTTTAGCCATGGTGAGATTCTCAAGTGTGGGAGTTTCGACACGTGAAAGATACATAATTATGTCACATAACCCCTATATAATAATAATAATAATTCATTTATTCATTTATAGTTGGTACACATTGTTACAGATCTTATATAACATTAATTAGCTTAAAATATATGGGTGCCTGTACTAGGGTAGACCTGTGCCACAGGCGGTAAGTACACTTACAAACGTTTACTACTTTATGTAATTATTGTACATTTAATCGTAACAACATTTATGAGACATACATGTCTACAAATAGACTTATCTATGTAGTATATAACAATATAGGGACATTAAAATTATGAGACTTTTATTTATTTAATAACAGTAATTAAATCTTCAGTCTGGTTGTAGTCTAAACTTGGCAGATAGGTACTGACCTGACTGACAAGATTCTTTGCTTTAAAATATGTAGGTAGTTGAGGTCGTATATGAATGACTTTTTATTTATCCTGTTGTAAGAAAAGGCCCCACAAATGCAAAAATTCAATTTTTGAATACAAACCTCGATTCCGAAAGTGTGGTACAGATAATATCTTTCCGCCCGTTATGCCCTTGATAAGTTATTTTTGTCAACGTAATGTAATGTAAAATAAATAAACACGCATGATTGGGGCACAACACTACACTCCAGCCACCCTTCAAGACATGTCAAACCCCGGAATTTAAGGAAGTAGAACACTGCAGATTTCTGCTCCATGAGGATCCATCCGGCTGCTAAACTAACTTCACCCTATGGAACACCGTTGTTAGCTATCACTACTAGCGTTGCACTGCACTCGCTAAACCAGGGGAATCATATGTATGTTGGGAAAACCCTGGTGTAATACTACTACATATAGTGAAAGGCTGTTATTTTTGATAGTGATACTATAAATATTATATCAAAATTAAACTAAAACCAGATCGTCCGTCATTTATTAACCGATGAACAAGCTGACAGCGGTCAGTCGGCATAGTATTCTTAATTACATATTTACCACTCTATTTATTATTATTATTGTTTTGAGTGCCTGTTGCTACCTCGACCATTTCTGGTCTTTTGTAGCGCACTTCTGGTTTACAGTTCACTGCTCAGACTTATGGCTTCGAGAAACCTCCAGATCCTATCAGCAGTGATTGTTTGTATTTCCTGCGGTTGCATGATGTGCAGCCCTAGGTGAATACTTCGGTGCCGCATTAGTGGGCCACAAGAGCATAAAATATGCATTGCAGTCTCTTCTGTTTCTTGACAGAATCTGCAAATTGTGTTCTCACCCAATTTTAAGTTGAACATATGTTTGTTCAGTTTGCAGTGTCCGGTGAGGACTCTTGTTACTGCACAGGTTTTGTATCTTTTGAGCTCCAGAAGTTCTTTAGATACTTTATTATCATAGCCCTTTATTATGGCTTTCGAGTGTCTTAGACCAGTCGTGGTCTTCTATCTCTTAATAGACAATGATGTATATTTGGCGTTTATGATAGAATACGCTCGCTGTTTGCTGATGCCGCAGAATGGTTCTGGGCCATGCTGTCGGTTGTCTGCACCGGCTCTGGCGAGTTCATCGGCTTTTTCGTTGCCATCGATACCTGAATGGCCTGGTACCCATCTTAATGTAATTTTGTTTGATTGCCCCATTGTGTTCAGGTTTTCCTTGCAATTTTGTATTAGCTTTGAGCTAGTCTCACAATTGTCTAGTGCCTTGTCTAGTGCCTAGTGTTTTTGGACCTGTCGGTGTACCACTCGTGACTACCATTTTTGTTGGATTGGAGGCCTTCCAGCCATGTATCCCTCTGTGGTATGTCTACTGTGTACCTTCTTACGAAGTCGATCTCTGTTTGCATGTGATCCGCTGGCATGTTCAGAGATTTTATTCCGAAAACCGACTCTTTTAGTGAGTTTAGTGTTCGTGATTGCCACTTTGGTTTCGTCTGTGTACATATCCTGTATATGCTTTTGGCAGCTTCTTTTTGCACATAGATGCTGAGCGGAGTCAGGCTTAGTAGTGCATTTAGAGCTTCCCCTGGCGTCGAGGATAGCGCACCAGTGGTTATTAAACAAGCCGTACGTTGTAGGCTGTCTAATTTGTTTGAGGTAGTCGTTTGGCTTACCTTACGGCACCAGACGGTAGCTCCATACGTTACGATTGGCCTTGCAATCGCCGTATATAGCCATAGGGCAATCTTGGGCTGAAGTCCCTATCTGGCGCCGGCCATGCGACAGCTCATCCATAAACCATTTTTGCTTTATGGACTATGTTTGTGATATGTGAGTTCCAGGTTAACTTTTGGTCAAGTGTGACCCCTAGGTACTTGACTTCACTAGAGAAAGAAAGGATTTTGCTGTTTAGTTTTGGATTTGACAAACTTACTAGCTTCCTTTTCTTTGTGAATGGAATTATCGTAGTTTTGTCTGCGTTAATTGATAATTCGTTATCTCTGCACCAGTTGTTGATGGTGTTGAGTGCTCCTTGTAGTAGTGTTGAGATGGTGTGGAGGCATGGTCCTCTGACTATGACCACCAGGTCATCTGCGTAGCCCTGTATGTCATAGTCGAGGTTAGACATTTCTACAAGGAGTTGGTCAACAGCGAGGGTCCAAAGTAGTGGGGATAGGACGCCTCCTTGTGGGCACCCTCGTGTCATATAAAATTTGTGCGATGTTTCATTTAGTGAAACTGTCGCAATTCTGTTTGAGAGCATGCTTTTCACCCATTTTATGGTGGTGACATCAATGCCCTTTGAAATCATTCCTCTGAGGATTGTTGCTGTGGGTGTATTGTCAAAAGCGCCCTCAATGTCGAGAAAAGCACATAGAGCAGTTTGCTTATCCTCTAGAGCCTTCTCCACTTTGTCGATCAGATCTAATAAAGCTGTTTCCGTGGATTTGCCTTTTTGGTAAGCATGTTGGTAGGGACTTATTGGTCTTTCTACTAAATACGTTGCTCTAATGTGCTGGTCTATAACTCTTTGGACTCTACCACTCTATGGAGAACTGTCAGTTGATCGGTTAGTGACGTAATCAAATGCGATGCGAGTGTTTTAGCGGCAAATATTATACTGTACAGCGTTTACAAATGAATAGAGAGAGAGAGAGAGATAGAGAGAACGAGAGCCTCTAGTAAATTGTAAACTCCAGTCGTGCGTCCGAGCTGACACACACCTTTTTTTTATTCAATAGTATATTGCTTTTTGCGTTAGATAAGGGTCTAGCTATCAAAATAATAAAAACAGTAGCAACAAAGTATCAACGTCCCATTCATACACTTCAGGAATTAAAACTAAAGTATTGATTAGTCAAGTTCTACCTACGAAATTACAATAGCGAGTTTTATGAAACAATTTAATGTCCCTACCACCATATCGGTGTCGCCATAAATAACAAAGCTGTAATTCATCTAATGGAAATTCTAATTGTCGCGTGTCACACACACCCTGATATAAGGTAATACCCAGTGTTACTTACCCGCCAGCACTATCATAGTATGCAGACGGCCACTATTATAGACTAGCACTGCATTCCCGTGTCTAGACTTAGAATTTTAAAACGTATATAAATAAGTAGGTTGCTACCCACATCGATTTAGATACCACATAGATTTGAAATCCGCATGAAAATCCGTTTAGTAGTTTTTCAGTTTATCGCGAACAGACAGACAGACAGACTCGGCGGACTTTGTTTTATAAAATGTTATGATAATGATGTAGATATACCACGACACTTAGCCCGTTACAAAGTGGAAGCCGATCACAATAGTGTGAATATAGGTGGTCTCATTCTACACAGAAGCACAGAATACATTATCAAACATATTTCACACATATCGATATATATGCATTTATCTGAGCCGTCTGAGTGTGACGGCCACGCGAGTCTAGTGATTTTTCCTTATAAGAAAAGTGCCCAACTCGCCTAAAGAAGTCTTCACACACATCCGTATATATGTAACTGAATATATATTATTATATACATATTTACTATTAATTTATGTGTTCGTAATCAACCACGATATTTCAATAGCTCAGCATATTTCGTATGAGTCTGGCCGATTGCCGAAACATTATCATCTGTTGCTTTGTTGCTAGGTGGCAGCGGCAAGAGCGCCAGCGGAGGGTGCAGTCTGTGCTCTCGTTCGTAGTGCAAGGAGTGACTGCGCACGTGAACTCCTGCCAGCTCTAATATCGCGTATGGCGCGAGAACCTTTGCCTGCCGCACTGCCCCATGCGTTGCTGCAGCGACTAGCTTTGCATCATATTGTAGATCTGATATTTGACCCTACCATGATTGGGGTAAGTGAAGTTCCTGCCAAATTCTAGATGAACGTAACACCGTGACAAATGCAGTGCGTTCGTAAGGTTACATTTTAATAATACTTATGTCCAGAAATATCAATACTGAGAAGACTTTTATACGTATGGCGTCGGTAATCTAAAAGATATTTTATATAAGAGTGAAAAGAATTCTTTACAGTTTTTTTTAGTCAAATTTCGCGAACGAATGAATTTGAACGTGAAAGTGAATAAATATTAAACCCACAAATATTATAAATGTGGAAGGTCGGATGGATGGATGGATGTTCCTTACTCTTTCACGCAAAAACCACTGAACCATATGTAGATAGCTGGAGACCCTGATTAACGCATAGGCTACTTTTTATCCCGATAATTCCACGGGATCGGGACTTACGCGGGTGAAACCGCGTGGCGCTACTAAGTAGTATGTTTTATTGTCCCACTAATATTATAAATGTGAAAGTTTGGATGGATGGATGTATGGATGGATGGATGTTTGTTACTCTTTCACGCCAAAACTACTAAACCGATAGCGAGGAAACTTGGTATGTAGATAGCTGGAGACCTGGATTAACATATAGGCTTTTTATTCCGATATTCCCACGGGATCGGGACTTACGCGGGTGAAACCGCGGGGCGCTGGTAGTGTCGAATAAGTGTAGAAAGCTGAAATTGATAGACAATATGTGTAAGAACTTAAAACATGGGAAAACGGCTACAAAAATCTACGTGTGTCTAGTACACCTGTCGTAGTATAGTATAGTAGTTGACCTGTCATGGTTCCTACAGTCTATACCAACAGTCTTCTAATAATGACAGTTCAACTTATACTGATCACAGGACAGACAGATGCGGCGAGGACTTTGTTTTATAATATGTAGTGATAACGATAAATTAACGACTTTCGGATTTTTCCGTTACTTGTGCCTGCTTCTTACCAAATTTCATGATTCTAGGTCAATGGGAAGCACCCTATCTGTAGGCTTTGTTGGCTTAATGTCCCTATCTTTTGATTGCGTTGACTTAGAAGCTTGTTTTTGTAACAGTTTCAAGGGAACGCAGACATAGGTATTCGGTATTAATTTCAACTTGATGCGTCCACGGGTTCCTGAGAATAAGGATCCTCATATATAAGGGGTTTTTTTTTCTGGTAAGGTATAAGGAAAAATGGTTTTTGAGTAGATAGCGATTATGAACTGGAAAGCGTAGCGTAGGGAACCCGCTATTAGTACACCAACGATTTAGTCAAACTGAAATCGTACCGTTAAATGAAGGCGGCGTAAGCCTTCTGTTTGTTTATGAAAAACCTATATTCAGCTAACCATTTTCCATTTCCAGACAATAATGATAATGTACCTCGCTATATTAATATTCAATAATACTCTTTCGTTTCGCGTAAAGGTGTCTGGTGACAAAGAGATGATGCAGAGCGCTCAACTACGGGCGGCTCTCTGCTTAGCCAGAGCTGCTGGCCCGGCAGCCGTATTATCGGCCGTGAGAAGGAGACTGGCTGGTACTGCGAGAGCTGATGTATTTTGTAACAAGGTAATCATAACCATAGTAGCAGTAGAAAGGTCTTTAATTTGTACTACAATGGAATACCTACAACATTTTTATTATTTTTGTGGTTAATAAGGTACTTTAAACTTGAATACCGAATTTCTGATTTAAAATATAATCCCTATATGTAGGTAACCATATACTAAAACACGTTTTGTGATATTGTAAGGGTATTAATAAAGTTATCCTGACTGCGATTTTCTATTGGGTGAATGTAGGTACTTCACTAGCAAGGTGCTTCTCAGTGAGGGTTGCCAGATTTTTTTTTTGTCAAGTCGGGATTTTGGAACTTTTTGAGTGAAAAAAGCGGGATTCTTTCGTCAAAAGCGGGACATAGTAAAAAACATATATAATTAATCAGAAGTTTTTAAATATTTATCTTTTTATTTGAATTCAAATTACGTTTATGTGACAATAGATAGCAAAAATAGCCTTAGAAAATGTATTTTAATAAAAATATTATATTTTAAATCAGATTTACCCTATCGTTAAATAGTTGAGTCTTAAGCGCTTATTATTAACTTTCAACGTCCAAATTATTGTATTGGTTATTGCTGTAACAGTTGCAAGTGTAGAGTACAGGTATACCTGAAGGATAAGGCTCTTCACTCACAGATAACCTGCAATAGTTTCGTGTTGGAACTGTTATTTTTAGGGTTCCGTACCCAAAGGGTAAAAACGGGACCCCATTACTAAGACTCCACTGTCCGTCTGTCTGTTTGTCACCAGGCTGTATCTCATGAACCGTGATAGCTAGACAGTTGAAATTTTCGCAGATGATGCATTTCTGTTGCCGCTATAACAACAAATACTAAAAACAGAATAAAATAAATATTTCAGTGGGGCTCCCATACAACAAACGTGATTTTTTTTGCCGTTTTTGTTCGACATTAATAACGGCAACAGGTACACGCTTGAAATATTCACAGAATATTATAGTGTCTAATGTCTAATGTTGTATAGATAATGGTAGGACATCGTGCCGGAGTCCGACTCGCACTAGGCCTGTTTTTTATTTTGTTAGTAACTGGGGTCACAAAAATGGTTTTTCAATAACCCTCTCCAGTACAGTACCAGTACCGACGTAAACCCACTTAAATACAAGCATGTAACTTAGTCAGAGGGGTTAACAAGAACACTAGTAATGTGAAAACCACGTTATTAAAAGAACACCTACCTAGTCAAATACCACAAGGCTTTTATTACAACACAATACAATTAACAAATTTTAAATGTTTTAAGATGATGTAGAAGTTTTAATCTCAAATTTTAATACGTAAGTAACATCTGTTTATTTCATTTGTCGCAGTTAAGGGAACGATTAAGCCGACCCGTGGAGAACATCCGACCTAGTCACATACCCAGGTAAATACTTAAGTATAATAAAATCTATCAGTGGTCATATTTAACTTATGGTAGTAATAAATGTCTTTTTAGAAAAAGTATGTAATTTCGAATTCCACATTTCATTCCACAATAAAAGTATAATAACAGCTCAAATATTGCAATAACCCATTGTGGAATGCGACAGCGTTTAAGGCTGTTGTTTCTATTTGCTAAATACTAAGATCTCGTGAAGTTTTTCAGGAAGGAAAACAAATAAAAAATTAGTAAAGTAATTTTTGTTAGTTAACGCATCTAATGACTGAGTCTTCCTTAATATGCCCTAGAAGTTCCCAGCTCCCAGTGCCCGTAAGACGTCGCGCGAGGTCTACTCCGCCCCCCGCCGCACCGCCTCCCCCCAGAAGATTGAGACCTCTACCGGATTCTGCACCTTTGCCTGGTAAGAATACACCTCAATATATTGATTTGAATTTACAAATGTGATAATGTAAGCATTTGAAGAACTATATTAGATACTAGCTGGTAGCCCGCGACTTCGTTCGCGTGGAAATCTATTCCACGGGAACCGGACATTGTTCCGAGATAAAAAGAAGCTTATTAGTTGTCCCAACCTCTTGTTAATATTCATGCAAAATTTGAATTAAACATATTCAGTAGTTTTTGCGTTTTGCAAAACGTAAAAACTACCCGGACATACGTATGTATGTCTTAGGCTAAGTCGTAGGCGGGGCCCGGCTTGAAAATGCCACCCTGAATGTTTGGCCAGTCCAACCGTATACCGTTGGGCACCGTATACCGGAAAAGTACTACAACTTAATAGTCTAAAAAAGTTTTTTTAAACATTATTTATTCCACAGGTGTATCTCAACCGGGGAGGGAGTATATCCTGAAACCGCTATCACCAATACCTTTAAGTGACAGGTTAGTTAATTTTATCAATTATTCTTCAATAGAATTAAATAGTTAATTTAAATAAGACTATTATTAACAGATTTCTCAAACATAGTTTTAAATACATTTGATCTTATATTTTTTTAATATTTATCTTTTATTTTCATAATACAACATCACAGAGCATAGACAAGATATTTTTCAAAAGTTTTTATTTACACAATAAGTGAAAAAAATATAAAAGCGAAAGGATTCTTACTCACTCACTCTACTGACTAATCAATCAAGAAATCTGGAAAACTACTTAACCTACTAAGATGATATTTGACAGGGAGGTAGGTTATGAGTAGGAGAAGGAGATATCAGCTAAATTATTTTAGGACAGACGATGAAGGTCTTAGCCCTCTCGCAAGTTTATATGATTTATCGAGAGAGAGCCAATCTTCAGCACGTATAGGGCGGCTCGACCGGAGTGATACCACGGCATCACAGACAACCGGCAGTGAAGCAATGATTGCATTGCTTTTCGCCGAGTGAGTGAGGTTGCCAGAGGTCCTAAACCTTCTCTCTCCCCCTCTCCTCCCCCATATCCCCCTCTACTACCTTTCCCCTGCTCATACCTTAAAGGCCGACAACGCACTTGTGACTCTTAAGTTGCAGGTGCCCCTGGGCGGCGGTAGTCATTTACCATCAGGTGACCCGTATGCTCGTTTTCCCCCTAAACCATAAAAAAAACTGTTAGTCGTAGGACTGCACGTCAGAAGTGAAAACACATTTTTTAAGATTAATTAATAAGGAGCTGACAAAACTCAATGTTTAGATTAGCACCCTCTAGTGGATCTCTATATGTATTATTAGCGTGACGGTAAAGAGTTCAGTGCTTTTTCCCCATAGCAAAAGTGCACAAACATACCTAAAGAAGTTTTCACTTCAAAAATATTCTCTAGTTTTGTATAGTAGAGATCAGAAATTTGGCAGGGAGGTAGTTTATAGGTATATAGGTGTTGAGTCTACGAATAGCATTACAGTTCCAAAATACACTTTTTTAAAACATGATCCAAAATGAATATTCTCTAAAATTTATAGCAATTATTGGTAGTATAAGCCATTTCTTTTGTTGAAAAGTGGTGGTGGTTTTGGCCTAAAGAGTTTATATTGATTTGGCAACGCTGAAGTGACGTTTAAGAATATGGCAGCAATTTTTACGCGCTAAATAATAAGGGCAATAAAAAGAGTTCCAACTTATAGCTATACTATTTATAAAACACGTAATTTTCACCAAATGTAAAAAATACGATTAAATATCTTTATAGCATATTTTCAACAATCATGATATCTTTGCAGAAGAATCCACGTGACAATAACTAGGCAATTAATAATAGACAAGCATTGGCAGGCCGTATAGGTAGGGAGACTTGACTATTGACCTTCGCCACCGTGAGAACAACAACACTTGAATACAGTTTTATATTTATGAATCCATAAAACTACCTGAAGAAATATTGAATGCGACGTTTTTTCATAAAAAGGACACGAAATTGAAGGTTTTGTAGATTTCTCAAGATAGTTGAATGAAAGTAAAGGTAGAATAGATAGCGCCATTTATAATCTACGTAATTGCGAATCCTCAGGGATCTAAATTTTTTGTTGTTGTCTGTGCAGTGGCTCCATAGATAAGGCAAATTTTTTTAGTCCCTGAATACCTAAGTTATTATTTCGGTGCACGGGCAGGGCTACATCACCCGCTCGAGGTCGCGTTTTATATACCTACCAATGTAGCATGCCGTGGACGGCATTAGTGTCAGTAGGGACAACGCGTAGCTGAGAGCACGCACGCGCGATGAACGATATTTTTCGTAAATAAAAATAAAATGCCAAATTGAACTTATTGTACATTCGACGTGTTTTATTATTGGTAAATGTATTTATTATGTTAATTTGCGTTATTTCTAGATGTTAGTGATCTGTTAAATGCTTGAAAAATAAGTCACGATAGTTATTTTAGTTATTACTTATTTTGTCAATATAATGTAACAAATAACGTATGATTCTGAACATCGTTGGTTTATTATATTATTATAAATCATACTCGCGCTATCATAAACTGACGAAAAAATGTGAACCGCAACAAGGATTGCCAATTTTTTGTATGAGAAATAAAGTATATTAAAGTTGGAGAGTATAGAAAACAGTATTTTAGAAAAATAAACAGTATTGCTTTTTTTTAAATTGAGAAACATATTTTTGGAGCTTCTCGCACAAATCAATATCTTACTGTCATTTTTAACATATTAAACCTCTCCACATATTAAATCTTAATTAAAATACATGAGTAGCAATTTTTTTTTTATCAAATTGATAGAAACCCTTTTACTATAGTCCCGCCACTGGCATACAAAACAGAAAATCAAGCATTGAATCGTAATCAGAGTATCCTTCTCCCGTCTACTCGAAAGGTTTAAGAATAATGATGGTTCCGACCGATTTCGGCCATGGCGACCACTTCGACCCCTAGTCGGAGAGATGACGCTGGTGCGCTCGAAGATGGCTTATGTAGCCTATCTTCGCGGCAAAACACCATGCACAGTGAGGGCATGTGAGTAAGCCATTCTCGTAGTGATATGTTATGGCAGCAGGTGGGCGAGCCTTTAACCGGTCGCGTTTGGTATCAAGTGACCAGACTGCTGATGAACATACTAATATATTTCTAAATACATACATAATGGTGCCGATTCTATTGTACACTCGACTAAACTAAAACCTGACTTAATTTCTTCATATGAAACCAACCTAGTGTTCTTCGTAATAAGGTCTATTTGTTACTAGCATCTATTTCTCAGCGCCGCTAAATTTCAATAAAACCTGTCAACGTATACTCAACTTTATTTCCACGCAGCGAGAGACTTCATTTATTCAAACGCTGTATAATTGCCGTATAAAAACTTGTTCAAAACGAACAAGGATGACGTGTTTTTAATCCACACCTACGAAGACGCTTACTAAAAACACAGAGCAAAACAGATGGCATTCAACGGATAGCGGCTCTCGCTACGTGGTATTAAAAAATGTGGACAAAAAAATTGCTAATTTCGATAGCGACATATGTTACCTACTTGTTTCAATTTGAAATAAGACTTTGTTTTGAAGTGCACAAGGTCTACATCTTATATGAAGAAAATTTAGTGAATTTTAATTTAGCGAGTGAAGTAACAGAATTGGGGCCATTATAGATAAATTACACCCAGACACAGAACAAATGATCATGCTCATCACACATTTATTTCTCCTGGGTGGGAATCGAACCCAATATTAAAAGTGAAGAATATTTTAATTACTTATAAAAATTAATCTTAGGTTAGAGAAATTATTTTATTTATCATTATCTATATGAAACTCAACACTCATAAATTTGATTATCAAATAAATAATCCATTTCATTATTTGTGTATTTTGTACAACCTTAAAATGTCTGGCAAAGCGGTTACACACACAGACAAAGGTCGCGCGGTAGGCAAAGCATTCTCAACTTTCGAAAAGCATAAATAAGATATATTTCTGGTCGCAGCTAACGCCGGGTATTATTAATTAAATTTTGTAGGCTAATATAGCGTAGGTATTTTCACTTTTGTATGGAAGTGATGTATCTGTTACGAAGTAACTATTATCTTATCTGTGGCACGGGTGCCGTAGTTGGGGTGGTCATCTCTGAACTGCTATTATTTAAACTATGGTAATGTAGGACTGTTTATATGTTTTAGCATTATGTTACATTGTCCTCATATATACATATTTATAAGCAATGTAACCAAAAATTTAAAAAAACATTTTGGTTTTTTTAGATTTTGGAGTTTTTTGGATCTTGGAGTTTCTGCTGCCAACTACTTGTACAGTCTTTTATTATACATAATACACATTTCATGTATCCCCGTAGGGTTAGGCAGGGGTATATCAAACACCCACGTTTTGTCAACTATAATTTTGGTCCCACTGACGTAGAGTAATTTACAGAAAGAGATATGCTTAATTCTTATATAGATTGGGAGTTGTCCATTAATCGCGTGATGTTTTTAGCAACTTTTTGAACCCCCCTCCCTCGTTGTGATACGTTTTGAGGTTTTAAACTAATCCCCCCCTCGCCCTAGCCATTATCACGTGTAATTTTTTAGTTCAAAATATATTTAAATTCAAATTTCAAATATTATCTTTAAATACAGATATAATCGCGAGTTCTACGAACCCCTCCCCCCCCTCTTTCGAGCATCACGTGATTAATTGCCAAACCCTTGATTGGGGGTGTAGGCGATAGCTCGAGCAGGGTTTGGTCGCACACCTGTAACTCGTACTGGCTGTTGTGTTGGCGCTCAAATTTAGCCTTTTTTTTACCATATTATAATATAGTATCGTCTATTTTACGAGCATGTACTTTGTATGGCCTTAATAGTAATAGAACTCCAATACTGCCGTGTAATCGGGACAGTTAAGTAGAAGAGGCGTCTTACTGACTTACTGCTATCTCGATTACCACAGCAGAATAGAAAACAATTTAGTCATGTTTCGTAAGCTTTTATTTTACAACTCGCTTATCAATTCTTTGCATACTTATTGCGTATTGTTGAACATTGACTCAGCTTAAATTGTTTCTAAAACCTTCAACAAGAGCTAATCTTAATTTCTCATCGTGTTGAATCAGAATGAATTCGTATTTCAAATGTGAGTGATTGTGACGATTACAGCTAGCCGCCACAACGATTGTTATCTATGTAAATCCAACCGCCAATTATGGACGCAATGAAGTCACTCACCTCTACAACATTTTATGAGCAATCAATAGTTACAAGTAATGGGGTGGAATGAAATAGTTGTAGGTTTGTAACGCCTTTCAAGAAAATAAGAGTCATACGACCTCGTGGATAATGTCAACCAGTTCAACAGCATATAACTATTTATTATGTTTGCTGCCACGAACGCAAATATTATTTTGTTTCATTTATTTTTGCATATTTCAATTAAATGATACAATATTTTAATTACAAATAATTATAGAATCAAAGTCAGCAATCTTCTCTTACCAAAAAAGCATGATTTATTTAATACGACTTTTATGAAATTGTATAGGTAACACTTAAGCTGTCAAGGGATATCTGTGTTGAAGTCTTGAAGATACTCGACAACAGGCGTACGATACAACAATCACTGAATTTCAACACGATGATTAATTAATTATTAATATTATTTTTAAACGAAGTAGATATACTAGCAATTTCGGTTACACAATACTAGTATTCTTGTTAACCCCTCCAGCTAAGCTAAATGCTTATGTTAGAAGTGGGTTCACGTCGCGTCGGTAGTGGACTGAGTGGGGTTCGAACCCGCAACCACTTGATCGCAAGTCTGACGCCTTACCCTTGCAGGTATTGGTATATCGTGGCAACGGATGCAGATGGCATGTTGCGTTGCGACACAACGCCATATTGCGGTGTGTGCGAAGATAAATTAAGCCGAACCTACTTCCAATGTTGCATATTATCTAAAGTTTCTTGATCTTGAACTTCTGCCGCACTAGTAGACAGTAGTACATATTATAAAGGTATTTGCGATATTAAAACGAAGAGATACATGCTAATTGTCATCTTCTTGTTAACGAACGGATACCTATTAAATGAATACAGCATACTTTACTTAGGTACAAAGACACTAGACCTCAAGTTTTCTAATATAGTGGTAACTTTCTCTAAAGGTATTTTTTAATTTTGCACTGGTGAAGTTTTCCTTAGAAACATTTATCTCCAAGATCCTAGTATAAGATTTACTTTTAATTTTACTCAGGTAGATGACCGCTGTGCACCTAATTCTTTGTATTGGGTGTTGTTTCGGCTTCAAAATATCAAACATCAAAATCATCTAAATTACGATATGAGTAGAGTAGTCTCATAAATTCGCAAGAAAGTGAACTTCTGGCCCATATTAATATAATTAATTGTCATATTCTGGTTTAAACAGACCTTCTAAAGCCAATGCATGCATGGATACTTAGAACTCAGTAGGTACTAATAGTTTTACCTCCAACGTTTGTTTTGGTCACTACCAAATAACGCGAATGAAATCGACTTTTAGTAACTAAGTATGTAATTGGACAAATTTATTACAACGGACCTATCTACCCATTAATATTTAATTCCTTTCGATCGAACGTGGGCTTTTCACTTATCAAAGGTGACATTTCATTACGAATTAAAGAGCGTGCTTACGTGTTTCTAGCCCTTTACCACTCACTGTAAGAGTAATTGTATGTAATGTGCTGGCGTGCCTCCACTAACCTACATTTTGTACTTAAATTATTGGCCCACTTCCATTTAGACCGTTTATGAACGACAGACGACCTATTTTTGCTATCGTTGATCGCCCCACTTTTGCGTTCAACTAACACCACATAATAGTCCTTTAACGCCAATTAAATGTTGTAGAAATATATTACCTTACTTGCTGACTGCCATGGCGTTTGGTCAAGTGGGTACGTACAGTTGCTGAATATTCCATAAGGCTTTCTCTATTAGGCTTATTTTCGTTTTTCTAAAACCTATATTACAAAGGTTTTTTTCCATTCCAGCTTCTTAATCTAAAAGCCTCCCTTTTTTTCCAGTAAAGATATACATTTTGTGTACAAAATAAAACGCATTATAAAAGAGAGCCTATTGAAGAAATTTCCAAGTATCGAAAGCATGCGTGAAGTCAATTATTCAACGCTTGAGCGTATTGTGTTAACTTTCGTGAGTCTTACTTAATAATAAACTAAAAATTACAGTTGAAAATGTGAGAAGTATTCTGAGTCATATTGCTAGCTACAAGTCGGTGACTAATGACTCTTATAAACAGCGGTAACAATTCCGTGAACGTTAACCAATCTGCATAATATGCAGGCTGAACTGTAGGATACCTATTAAGTCGCTTGCTCATCAACATAACGCCCAATTGATCGTGGGTGGTAAGCAAGGTGTGCATACGAGGGTGAAGTGGCGACGACTAGGCTTGTGTCATCGTCAGTCGCGAAGGCGCCGCGGCGGCTCGCGCACGCCGGTATGCTGCGCCTGTGCTGCTGCCCGCGCCCTTCCGTCGCACCTTCCCCCGCTCACGCCCTCGCACTCGACCTCGTCGCCGATCTGCCACCCCACACGCGGTAATTACACCAAGGGGTGTCACGTAAACAAACAAGCACACGCCGCGCCGTCTTGCTCACGCATCACTATGATTTTGTTTATTTTTGCAGGGACTCCAGTGCGCTCACCAGCTACGAGGACGGTGACACTGGGAAAAAAGTATCACCCTCCAAGGAGAGACCGAACTATAACTTAGAAAACGGCCCCGCCACAGAGGTGAAGATCGCAGTGGAGGAGACAGCTGACCTACCACTACCATCCCCACGCTCACTCTCGATACGGGTCGAGGACTACTCTGAGAGATCGACTGCCTCGCCGAGTAGTATACGTTCGCGTCTCGAAGTACCGCAGTCCGTGACTACCGGTGGACTTGTCGATGTCCCTCTTGTAGAACAGAAAAGTTATGCAGATACATCGCAACACGCCTCTCTTGAGTCTACTAAGACCGAGGAGTTACCGAACCACGCCGCTAGCGCGCGACTTACTCCTAGCCCATCAAGCAGCATCGGCCCATCGCCAACTCAAAGTTTGAACCAATCGCCGGCCCGTAGCAAAAATCCATCGCCAGAACCCGTCAGTGATGTATACGAACCCCCACAACAGTCCGAGAGAGATGTTAGAACAGCACTCGCGGAATGTATCGTACCTGCACGTCACGAAGACTGGGAGGTGATCGTCAGCGGTCTCGTTGAGACCGAGCGATTAGCGGCGGACCCTGCGGCGCGGGCTCCGGCGGCGAGCTGGCGGGCCGTCACTAGAGCGACCGCAGCTCACGTTCGTTCTCTGAGATCCCGAGTGGCCCGCGCCGCCTGCTGTACCTTGGGTGCGCTGTTCGAATACCGTGGGCGCTCATTGGACCCGGAACTGGACGAGGCGGCCGGGGCGCTGCTGGAACGCTGCGCCGACGTAAATCGATTCCTGCGTGCTGATGCGACAGATGCGCTAGTCAGGCTCACCCGGGCAGGGAGCGACGTGCGTGCAGTGACGACGTTGGCGCGGCGCGGTGCGGCGCACCGAGCGGGACCAGTGCGTGCGGCCGCAGCGCACGCGCTATCTCGCTTCGTGTCGCACGCCGGGGCCACCCGGGCGCTGGCGCTGCCGCCGGACACACGAACATCGCTGTTGCGTGCCGCCGGAGAGCTGCTCGGAGACGCCAACGCCGACGCCCGCCTGCACGCGCGCAACCTGTGCCTCGCGCTCGGTGAGGATGTCCGATTCCTACAAATGCTCAAGGAAGCGATGGCTCCCTCGCGCTATCGAGCGATTGAGAAATTTGTTGATAAGTTGCGCCATCGCTAGCGACAGAGCAGCAATTAAGTTTTTTCAATAATATCTAGATGCGTGGCAAATTCGAGCGTTAATGAGTGAAATTATGACTGAACTATGCGAAAGGTATTTTTCTAGCTAATCATAGTTGTGTATAATGTAAATAAAAGTTGTCTTGTTATCCTCCAATGGAGTGAACTTTATTAAATGGTGTTTTATTTATAAAATTTTATTAGTATTTAAATACATTTTTAGATGAAACATGGCTGTTTTACTTAAATTAGTTGCGGTTACACACTCATTCTAACGTTAAAAAAAAAAATAATATAAATTAGTGGAACAAACAAAAAAGGTTGTAAGTGTTCCGCATCATCGACTAAAGAACATATGTAGTTGTAAATTGCCACAGATTGCCACAGATATCAATGTAAAATACTTTGACAACTACAAACTACAATATAGTAACAGATTACATGTTTACACAATAACAAAACCATTCCAAAATATCCACATAGACCAAAACATGTGTTGTTCTTAATTAATTAAACAAAATCCTTCTTGGATCCATACTGTTTCCAAACGACTATGTTCTAAATGGCTTTTTTACAATTGACGTATCCGTGGCTGTTGAAACTAATTTCTTTTATATTTTGGGGCAACTTATATATTTATACAGTGCACAATGTACCTAGTAAAGGTCCAGAGTGGTGTTCAAGAATGGTCACTTTGCTCCATAGTAGTGTTTGCTCTATATTGGGATTGTACCAATGTGGTTGTACGCGGGCCCTTAATTCAAGCCACCTTACCAGTAAGTAAAGACAGGCAGTCAAATCGATAAGGAGTTAACATGTTCATTGTGTAGTTAAAACTCATCAAATATACCTGTAAACACATGACTCATTACTTGTAATAGAACGTAAACGGGCCAAAATCGCCCTTATGTATACAAATTTATCGATCATCGTACAATACCACACGAGACCGTTTCTCAACCTCGTTAAGTATGCGGTACTCAAAGTGATACCGTTTGCTGTTGTCACTAAGTCCTCCTGTCATTTCCATCTGGTCTTGACCTCCTCGACGCGCTATTCAACGTGTGTGGCCCTTTATTCAAAAGTTACTGGGATCGTTTGGTGGTAGAAAGAGCTTTTTCTGGCAGGGCCATCAATCGTATCTTTACTACACCTCAAAAATCCTTTTATTCGACAATTAGTCGCAACTCGCAACATGACAGCCTTAGGGACTAATATTTATAAAAAACTAGCAGCGCCCCGCGGTTTCACCCGCGTAAGTCCCGATCCCGTGGGAATATCTATCTAAAAGTAACCTATATGTTAATCCAGGTCTTCAGCTATCTACATACCAAGTTTCATCGCAATCGGTTCAGTAGTTTTTGCGTGAAAGAGTAACAAATATCCATCCATCCATCTATCCAAACTTTCACATTTATAATATTAGTCGGATAGGCAAAATGTAAAGACATTCTATTTTTGATCCATACAAACAGTGTAGTATAGATGACATCATCATCTTCCTGCTCTTTTCCCAACTTTGCAGGTAACATTGCAAAGGGTTTTGGCTGTTTTCTTTTATGGCCGGCCGCCTGTCTGAAGCCAACCCTCCTTAGGAATGTAATCGTTTTCAGATGGGACAAAAGGAAGAAGTTAAATTCGGGTAAACGCACAGGATGAGGGAGCTAGGGTAAGGGATAACGCAAGTCTCGGATGTGGAAACCGGACTGAGACTGCAGTAACTTGAAGAGCCCCGGGTCGCGTACCAGGATGTCCGTCCTGCAATTGGAGAAACCACTAGGAGAGGAACAACACTGGCCAACAGTGGTGTAGCTAGGTAACCAAAGGCCCTGGGGCAAAAAATAAACAAGGGCCCCAACTAAACTATTTAAAATCGTTTGTTCCGTATTCGTCGTGTTCCAAATTCGACATACTCCAGATTTGTCGTACTCCATATTCAGGTACAGTGGCGGCCCTAGCTACATTTTTAGGTGGTGCGAGACCTCAAAGTGGCGCCCCTATAAATTAAAGAAACCCTAGTGTTCCTATACTATGCAGCAGTGATTATAAATGGTGTTAGATATGTCTAACAAATAAATATTTAAGGTGTATCTGAGCAGCAAGCAGTCTTTCGCGGTTGACATAGCAGTTGCTATCATGCATGCAGATGCTCATCCGCGTTAAAAAATGTTGTCCATCCCGCTTGTATCACTCCGTCGCGTTCGGTAACGCCTGAGTACTGACTTAAAAAAAAGATCTCTATTAGCCTAAGATCCTATTTCCCTAGCTTATTTGTTAATGCAAATGAAGAGGTTCGTCACTCTTTCACGAATTCCAAGCAATTTTTTAGCTATTGTAAAGCGTTTGGCCAGGCAAACATAGTAAATATGAAATCAAAATGTTCTATGTACCTACTGAATAATCGACAAGACATCTGACTCTGATGCTGTAACTGAGTCATGTGTTTCTTTATGAAGATTCAGAAGGACATCACGAAGTGAAGTGTATTTAAAGCGAACAGCAGCAAGGCTAGAAACTCTACACTCACAAGTTTTATAAACCTTTTTTGATCGATAATTCAAAAAGATATCACTGCCCATGGCTTTGTTGATCAAGAGAAACAAAGTCATTCGAGAAATCCAAATAAAGAGACCAAATTCACGGTAGTTTTGGCTGCATTGGCTATCACTAAATTCAAACTGTGACAAACATGTGTCACCGAGTTTAATGCACCTAAATTATGATAAATTTTTCACCCTTAGAGGTGTAATATTTTCTTCAAATTTAAATGGGACCAACCTTGAGTTTAACCAATTCTATTAAACAGAATAATTGAAATCGTTTCACAATGGGCGAACACATCATGCCACGTATACCCTTTTTTTATCGTGTGGAAACCCCCACTGGTCATCACCTCACTGGAGCCATGCGGTGGGAGAGTGCTTGTCCTCTCCCGTTAACATTCCGCCGCCTCTTTAGCCAACATCACCTCCTCGCAAAACGAGACGGTAGAATCCCACGCACTCTCAATTTGGACCATGGATAGAACCATGGTTTCTAGCGAGAGGCTTCCCACACCAATAGCCGTCGCGAGGTCGTATCGCTACTGCGTGTGGAAACCCCCTCGGGCCGTCACTCCACCGGGTTTTTCGGTGGGGCGGTGTGTCGGAACCGAACAGACTAAAAACCACATGGTGTGCCGTACTGCGCCTAAAATGGGAAGGATCCGGAACAGTTTTTATTAAGACATCAGGACCCCTCCTAGCGCCTGCCCGCAAAAGCGCGGGCACCACCTTCAGGTAAACGTCTCAATTAGGTGACATCCAGGCACACGCGAATGTCACCTCCTCGCGGTTGACCACTATAGCGTCCGATCCGTCCACCCGCGGCCTCACTCAAGGCGGCATGAGGTGCTAGTAAGCGCGCTTCCACAACCCGGTTCGCCGGCGGCGAATTAGTTCCGAGTGGAGATCGTTCTCGAGCACCCGTTTCGCCACCTCCTTCTGCGAGATGACTTCCTCACAGAAGGTTGCGAACGCGGTAAAATTCCTGTAGCTACCGGCCATGAAGCGTATGACGGCCGCTAGCGAGAGATCGCCTCCGATGACTGTAGTGAAGGCCCGACGCTGCGTCGCCCAGGCGGAATAAACCCCCAGCGTCTGCTGAGCTGAGTTCTCACTGCAGTCGCAATGGTGACAGGCGGGACTCGATTCCCTCTTAGCGACCGAGCAGGTACTTCCCGAAGCTGCCGTGCCCGGGAAGAACCTGTGTCAGTTGGAAGGAAAGGGTCCCGTGCTGCACCCTGCCCGCTCGACTATCTCCGGATGGAACGCCTCCACGGCGGCAAATCTAGCACGTGGAGCCTCCAGCCGGGAGGACCAACGAGACATCGCGGCTCAGCGAATAGCCTTACGATCCTCGCTTACCCATTCGGGGTCCAATGAGTACCTGCGTCAACCGCTAAGCTTTCCAGCCAATCCTCCCGCCTCTTACCACCACAATTGTGGCCTGCCCTGCGCTCGGTCGCTGTAGTCGTTCTTTCCATTCGGCTATTAGGCCTTGGTGAAGCTGGGTCCGTCGCGCCCCGATATATAGATCTAGTGCCTCCTTGTACCATTGATATATGACACCTCTAAGTCCCATTAGGCAGAACCAGCTAGTAGTCTCGCTACTTCGTAGGATAGCGTACAGTATCGTCTATGACACTGACGGACATCGCCGCTGCGAACGACACAGTATCGCAGATTGCGGGTCGTCAAGGACTCCGACCATATTGGGGCGCCATGTAAGCTCAAATTGTTAATCCCGTTAGTAGAAGTCGATATTAAGTAGGTTTAAAAATTATGTTCCATTTTTTATTTTTATTTTACGCTTTTGAGTGGGTCGGTTTGTAGTTTGTTCAAGTTTCAATAGCCTGGTGTGTAGTGAACTGCCAATCCCCTTTTACAAAATATTGCTTTTCTCATACTTCAACTTCTTCATTAGTGTCACGTCAGTACAATCCAGTATGATAGAGGAGAAGTATTTAGAAGACGACATAAGTATTCACCAAAGACATCAGCCTGACGGCAGATTATTAGCCTGCCCCTATCGTCAATGCCCAAACGATCATCGGTTAATAACGTTTATAGTAACGACTCGGTGGATGGCCCCTGTGGTAATTTTTCGGTTGATTTCGGCGCATCCCTTTCGGCTCGCATCGCCCTAGGGCCGCCCCTGTTCAATCACGCAATTTAATATAAATAGTGGTTTAGTCACAACTCTAGTACAAACCTGATAACTTCTGATTTTAAAAAATCTAGTTTATTTATATTCCAAATGTGGGAGAAATGTTCACAAGTCCAATTTATAGTTTGTAAGTCAGAGTCCGAGGGGCCCCCTGAGCTTGGGGGCCCCGGGGCACTGCCCCGTCTAGCCCTACGGTAGGTACGCCACTGCTGGCCAATTACAATTAGTAATGATTTGTTACAAATTAAAATGAACATGAATTTCCTAACGAGTTGCGAAGGTGCACCCGGGATCCTGTCCCTGGAACACGTCTGATGTCAGAGACACCGTTGGTCGGTTCGACACCGAAATAATCGTTGTGCCCTCTGTGTGGTATTCAAAGGTTTCCGCTTGGAAAAGGGCAGGTTCACACAGAAAATCAGTTATTTATGCCTTCCAAATTTTCTAAGTAGTTCAGTATTGCTTGATTTATTCGCGGCAGAAGGTTTTCTGCCGATACATGAAATAGCAAATCCGATAACCTGATAATCCCCTATTACAGAAAAAGTGATGCCATCTCAGTATGCACTGATGCTTTGGTCCTGGGGCTACTTCGCGTTTGATTTGTTATGGTGCTCCATTTACTGGTCGGATGCTATCCTGATGCTGTGTCATCATGTAAGCGCTTTAAGCGCTATAACTATATACATGCAAAAGGATTACACGGGCTGCACCTACGCGTGTACATTAGTCCTGATGGAAGTTACTAATCCACTACTTCAAATGAGATGGTAAGTGATTCGTCCCAAACGTATTGTTAGCTACGTTCCTATTATTTACTTAATATTACACAAAGCGGTAAAACCGTTGGTATCTCACATTAAACCAAGGCAGGAGTTCGATCCCGGTTATAGACCTAAATAAAAAACAGTCGTACGCTTTAAACCGTCGAATCAAATTCATATGATTGCTTCGAGAATATAAGGAATCTCGCACACATACCAGATACTACTCAGTCAGCTAGTCAGCTCACAAAAATACAAAAAATATTGTCTAAACACTTACTTTAAAATGCTAATGTTACCAGCCTTGTAAGCATTGGTCTTCTCATAGAATAAGAGGTTGCCACTCTACCTGCGACTAAACATGTCATAATCTAAACGCAGACAATCGTCCATTTTTATATTATAATTATAACGCAAAAAAAAGGTTACTTACTTGTACAAATTAAACTGTATTATATCATTGAATTGTTTTACCCTGATGTTATCTATTATAGTGTACCTACTTGGAAATCTCACAAGTGCCTAAAAATCTAAACAGTCACTTGTCCTGCTTCTATTGAAGCTCACGGGCTCACCTGTAGGTATTAAAAAGTAAAACCCTAAATCGAATACATTTTTGCAGGTTTCTCAAAAAGGAAGGATATGCAAACACATCTCTTTGTCTTTTCATAGAGATCCTCTATTTGACATTGTTTATATCACTCCGTGGTATACTGGGCACGTACTTAATGTACCATATATTCAAAATGAACTATTTCTGTTGGGAACAAAAATTGATTTCAATTAGCTTGTATGTCGTATCATTTGCCTTCATGTACGACATAATGGGGTACATACTATATAAATACAATAGAGAAGTAGTAAGTAAAAACATTATAATATCGTTAATTTTTTTAACAAATAAGTATATTGAGAAAGTCGAAAAGGTAGTTTACCGTAGCTTCCTAGAAATAAGTACCTATCACTTTTGTTTCACGGTGTGTATAAAACTAATTTGTATAGTTTAGACTTGATTTTTATTGGGTTAAAATTTTGCAAATGTTTTCAGAATATCGGGTATGCAAGATTTGCTAAATTTTGTCATGCTACTTGCTTGACATTTAATGAATGGCAACCCATAGATACAAACATGCAAGAATTCTCATTTCAAGTAAAAGATACAGACGTGACAGTAGTGACACGATCCTTGCGTACAGATGCTGATTAGGAACGTGTAGCAGTAGCTATTTGAACCAAAAAATAATAATTGAAGCAGTGTGAAATGGCTCCACTTGAATGATTCTACGAGACATGGATTAAAAAGAACGCAAATTATTATCAACAATAAAATCGCAGATTCAACGTCATCACATTAGATCAAGCTGTTAATAACTAATTTAGTAGTTTATTAATTATGAAATGTTTTGTTTACACCAGACAATACTTAAAAAAAAAATACTTAAAAAAAAAGTTATACATATTTTGTTATTTTAAGTGCCCGTTAAAAGTTCCCTCTAGGTCCTCAACCTCGAGTTTAGAAAATTTCCAAAATGTGGAATTTTCGAAATTTTTAATACTTCTAAGCTGGCAACTAAGCATATGGCCGGCCTGGTTGTAAGCGGTCAGGCTATGCGTAGGCTATTGCTGTTTGTAACAGTCACGTACTTAGATACTTACATGTCATAGATTACACACTAATAACTAGAGAAAACATGCTACATTTAAAAAAACTTTTAAAACCCTCTAAAATCCTTTTTAGAACTACCCTATACAATTGACTTGGTTCCTTTCGAAGGAACCCGTCCGTTAATATTAGCAACCGTCTCACAACCACTGCTAGACTATGAAAATCTTACTATATATAGAGATGGGCGATGATATGTTGGTAGCAAACAAGCCAAAGGCCTGTTCGTAAGCGGTTAATTCCTTAACGACCATTTCGATCATTTAGCTTCCAAGGTTCCAAAGAGGATTCATTCCGGCTTCGAGCGGTGCGGTGGTAGAATGCAGCCGTGGGCATTATGTCAAACAGTTTCTCGGAGCAAAACCCATTATACTAGTAAGCGGTAAAATACGCACAGGGGGCCAAAGTCGGAGAGACTTTTACTTAGGCGTAAGGGTTCAATACCACTTGTGAGTTATTGGGATCGTCAACGATTCTCACAGCTTTGGACCGAGTCAAAAGGCCCAAGCTCGCATCCAGGTGCCTCCCATAGGTGACAGCAGTACTCCATATGGGACAAACTTGTAACTTGTATAATAAAAGTCTTTACCCCAGGGTGAAGTACCGCTTCGCTCTATTAAGCGCTCTAAGCTTTTTAGGTGCCAGCTTGGCTTTGCCTTTAAAGTCGAAACTGGAAGTTGCTGGAAATATGGAAATATCGGATTGTAAGGGTCAGTTTTAGAACTATGGGGGTCACAGTGAATGGGTTTTTTTAGCGGTGACTGTGAAGACTTGTATTTTGGTAGGGTCGAACTGGACCAGATTTTTCTAACCCCACTGGGAGTCCCTGACTTTTACTAAAGTAGACTGATACTCAATATTACAATATTATTACCAATAAAAATTCATTTCAATGAACAATTTGCGGGGTGTGCGTTCGCGCAGCGGAATGTTGTTGAATTTAAAGATTTTAATTATGCAGATATTTAGTGTATGACGTCGTGTAATTGTGCATGGTAAAAAAAAAATTGTGCATGCAGCCATTGTGGAGAAATTCGCTAAAAGCTGATTCCGCTGGGCGAACGTTGTCCTGGCGGAACTTTTTTCAATCCATGGACTTAGAAGAATAAAAATGTGTCCAAAATTAGTGTGTAATTGTGTATGTATGAATAAAATTAGTGCATGCATAAACTTCGGAGAAATTCAAGTTTCCGCTACGCGAACGTTTGGCCATTAGCTAGTTTTCATATTAAGCGCTTATATAGAGAGCTGTAGATTTCTACATACCTTGTTTTGAATTTGTTTAAAAAACAGATTAGAAAAAATCGTAGGGTTTATAAGATAAAAATATAAACGTAAAATACGCTTATTAGGTCTTAGTTCGTAAAGTATGCACTTTGGGGTCTAGATTTTCACGTTTATACAAACCTTGTAAGTGTCTGCAATATGTTGCCAAGTATCAATGATGTCCCGTTAGTAATTAAAGAGTTATAGGACAATTTACCATGAATAGACCACTGTTTACAAAGCAGTCAAATATCACGACGTTCTAAAGGAATTGCATAGTAAAATGTATTCCAATAATTAGTGTATTAATTCAACTACTCACATGCAAAATTTCATCTTATTAAATTCAGTAATTAAAGAGAAACGATTAAAATACTGACAAAGCATCGAAAACCTACATAACCCGACCAAGTTCGGATGGCTACAAAAAAAGCGGCCGTGCAATATATTTAGGTAACATTCTAAAATTTACAGAATAATACCGGTATTAATTTGGTACAGGTGACAACACAATTGTTGTTTCGATATAATTTATAGGTGGTTTAATTTTCTACAACTGCTTTTTTAAATCTATTTGACTATGACAGTTAGTACTATTTACGTAGGTACTTTATTTAAGTATGCGCTTGAGACTTGCGTCAGTATATGATATTACCGTTGTACTGGTAGTGACTTATGTATGTATGCATTATAAGTCTATTGCTGTCTCTAACCAATGACAGAGTATGTTTAGCAACCGTTTGTTAACGTTAAGTTTTTATGACCAAGAGACTAGTCATGACAAGCGCCTCAGCTGCGCTCCCGATACGCTCAAAATACACGCGCCTGTGCGCGCACATGAGTTGTATGCCAAGTTCTGCCGTTACTGGGGCGCGCGCCCCAGGCATTGTCATGACTAGTCCCTAAGAGGGTTAGAAATTTTGAGGTTATTTTCTGTATTTTCATTTAATCATTCATATGCTCATGGCTGTTGTTCCAAAAGGGGTAGGCAGAGGTGTGACATTTCTGTGACACCCACATTTCGCAAATTTTTGGGTTTCTACGTAACAGGTGGCGAGAAATAAATAATAAATACATAATTATTACATGTAATTAAAATATTTTTGTACACGGATGTTTAATTAGAGAAGTACTTGTTAATTGAAGATTTATTTTTATCGTAGATAGTGGCGTTATTATTAAAAAAATATGGGCGTTATTATTAAGCGTGGGAGAGCCGTGCTTCGGCATGTATGGGCCGGCTCGACTCCGCTCGATACCACGGCCTCACAGAAAACCGGTAGTGAAGCAATGCTTGCATTGCATTTCGCCGCGTGAGTGAGGTAACCGGAGGCCCTAACCCTTCCCTCTCCTTATTCCCGTCCTTCCCCTCTCAACCCCCCCCCCCCATCCTCCCCCACTTCTCCTACTCCCACCTTAAAGGGCGGCAACGCACTTGTGACTCTTCAGTTACAGGTGCCTATGGGCGGCGGTAGTCATTTACCATCAGGTGACCCGTCTGCTCGTTTGCCCCCTATATCATAAAAGAATATATATATTTTTCATTCAAGTAATACAATTGTTTTATTTTTTCCTATCGCTAGTGTACCCAACTGTACCATATTAATAAATACTATACTGGAAGGTTAAGAACGTTACTTAGATATATGGCACGGCCGCTTTTATGTAGCCATCCGAACTTGGTCGGGTTATGTAGGTTTTCGATGCTTTGTCAGTATTTTAATCGTTTCTCTTTAATTACTGAATTTAATAAGATGAAATTTTGCATGTGAGTAGTTGAATTAATACACTAATTATTGGAATACAATTTACTTTGCAATTCCTTTAGAACGTCGTGATATTTGACTGCTTTGTAAACAGCGGTCTATTCTTGGTAAATTGTCCTACAACTCTTTAATTACTAACGGGACATCATTGATACTTGGCAACATGTTGCAGACACTTACAAGGTTTGTATAAACGTGAAAATCTAGACCCCAAAGTGCATACTTTACGAACTAAGACCTAATAAGCGTATTTTACATTTATATTTTTATCTTATAAACCCTACGATTTTTTCTAAATCTGTTTTTTAAACAAATATAAAGAAATTCAAAACAAGGTATGTAAAAATCTACAGCACTCTATGTAAGCGCTTTATATGAAAACTAGCTAATGGCCAAACGTTCGCGTAGCGGAAACTTGAATTTCTCCGAAGTTTACGCATGCACTAATTTTATTCATACTTAAACAATTACACACAAATACACACTCATTTTTGGACAGATTTTTTTTTTCTAATGCCATGGATTAAAAAAAGTTCCGCCAGGACAAGGTCGGCCAGCGGAATCAGTTTTTAGCGAATTTCTCCACAATGGCTGCATGCACAATTTTTTTTTTACCATACACAATTACACGACATCATACACTAAATATCTGCGTAATTAAAATCTTTAAGTTCAACAACATTCCGCTGCGCGAACGCACACGTTTTTAATATGTATTGCTTAGTTGATTTACAAAGGATCTATTTTATTTCATGTTCATCCTTCAATTTGTGTTGACATCTTATGGACTGTACAAGGGACTTTATAAATGGGTTACCAGCTTTTAAGTCAAAGTAAATGACAAAAAAATACCCTTTTTAGGGTATGTACCTCAAAAGGTAAAAAAAGGAACCCTTATAAGAAGATCACTCTCTTGTCCGTCTGTCCGTGTGTCACCACCGATTTTCTCAGGAACGGGTGGACCTAGCACGTTGTAATTTATACCAGATACTGAGGTCTATAGTCCCTATTATGTGTATAAAAATAAAGGTCCTGAGTCAACACGATAAAAAGATATGGGCAAATTTAGATTTTCGCGAAAACTTGTAAGTACCAAAATTTACCTTCATTTTCAACTTATTTTATTATTCGGAATTCCTCCTTTACTTGTGCTGTAAGACCTTGCTTTTAACCAAAATTAACAATTCTAGGTCGACCGGAAGTACCTACCCTATAGGTTTTGGGTCGAAAACCTTTAGGGTCTTTCGAAAAAGACGGGCAAGTTTTTGAGAATTCATTCCCGAGATGGATATTTACAAGTTTGTTTGCTTACGGAACCCTCGGTGCGCGAGTCAGACTCGCACTTGTCCGGTTTTTTCTATAGGATCTACATATATTTTATGCTTTATCATAAAGGTTTGTTATTACAAAAAGTTTAATTACATGAATTAACACAAGTACCTAATACAAACTCAATAGGTAGGTATACACAAAATTGTAAAAACAACATTTTGAATTTTCTTTTTTTTGTACATAGTGAAATAACAATACTAAAATGACTAAGAAATATGAAATAGTATAGTATAGATCTTTAACTAACGACAATTTTTTTTTAAATATCTGCAACAAGAGCAAGGAATTTTTATAAAATTTAAAAATTAATGTTGTATACTCTTTCCAATTTTTAGATGTAACTCACCAAAGACATATACAATCCATCATTGTTTTATCCTACTAATATTAAATATATGAAAAATTGTGAGGTTGATATTTGATATTTCACACATGCAAACTTCTGAATAGATCCTGATAAAAGGCTCTGGCATATAGAGTTTATATTTATTAAAGATTTACAGTTTCATTCACATGTGTACATATTTCAGGGAAGCCCAACCACACTGATAACGGGCTCACCCCTTGAAATAGGACATGCCACCAAAATTTGTCGGCCATCCCCGAAATACACATGTGACTGCAACAAAAAAAATATCTTTAATAAAATGAATATGACTCATAAAAGTTTTTATTTCAATATAAAGTGTAGCAAATTTACACTTTTGAATAGAGAATAAAAATGGAAATCACACAGGGAAATGCTTGGTTTAAGCATATAATCAAAATCTTTATACAACCTAATTGGCAAAGAAGCACAAAGCTTGCTTGATGGTAAACAGTTACTGCATTTGTATGCCACATGGCATAACATAGTGGACATAATAAATGTTATCTATATCTATATACCTATGTTACACAAATGAATAAATAATTATGATTACCTGTGAACAATTACACCACAAGAGGTGTCATAGTCAATCTTACCTCCAACCCTACTTATTATCAGCAAAACAGCAGTTTGCAATGCATTGAAATTGAATCTTAGTCTGTTAAGGTATAACCACAGAATACATAATAGTACTAGTACAGAAGGACCTCTTCGCAACACCATTTAAATAAATAGCAACTCTTGCTCCGACACAATAAGGTGCAATTCAGATCGCACACCGCTAACTCCAAACGGGCTATATTAACCTAAACCTTGCCTCTCTTTCTATCGCATAACTCTTATCTGTTCTGATGCCGTTAAGGTTGTCTTCTGTAAGAAAAATTAATCTAAATGTTTAATGACCAGTTATGTGCCTATTACTTTACTTCTGTGAACAAATGAAGTTTTAAATAAACCTTGGCTAGGTATTTACTTAGTAGTACCTACGTAGATGAAACTAATATTAAAGAAAACTGTTTTGTTTCACAATCTCTGCATAGATACTTTAATCTCTAGGAAGATAGAAATTTGGCATATGCTTAGTCTCCGTTATTTCTCATTATTTACCTACGTAAATCGGCAAATAAAAAATATGAAACTTGTCTACATCATCAAAATCTTACTACATACCTACCTAAACACTTAAATACAAGTAAAATAGCTACTTATCTATTATTGTATTTATACTTTATAGATTTAAGAAAACAGATTATGTTGGGTCCAAACTTGGGTAGTTTCTTATGTATATATGTAAATGTACCTACTTACTAGGTTTGAACTTAAATTGTCTGTAGTTTTACCTCACTTTTTTTAATGTTATCTTTATGTTTCTTTCGCGGAACCCTAATTCTTATTACAAAATAAAACTATCCTAAGTTACTCCTTATAAAACCAGCTATCTGCCAGTGAAAGTCCCTTGGAAATCGGTCCACCCGTTCCGGATGTTAGCCGGAACAGACAGACAAAAGTGTGAAAAATATTTTTTTTTGTTAAAGCATCGTGAAAACACATTTAGTAAAAAGCTGTCATTATGACATTACAAAGGACACTTCAAATTTATTTATTTTTACAGAAGATGTGTATCAGTTGTTGTGGTCCTAATAAATAAATATACTTTTCAAAGCTAAACTTGACTTAGTTATTCCTTATAACACCAGCTATCTGCCAGTGCAAGTCCCGTGGAAATCGGTCCACCCGTTCCGGAAATTAGTCGAACAAACAGACAGACAAAAATGTAAAATATATTTTTTTGTATAAGTACCGTGTAAACATTCATACGCATTTAGTATAAAACTGTCATTATGACATTACAAACGGACACTTCAAATTTATTTATCTGTTGTTGTGGTCCTAATAAATAAATACACTTATCAAAGCTAAACTTGACCTTGTAAACAGAACTTGTAAGTATCTAACTATTTATAATTAATAATATAATCTAACTACGTAAATACGGAAAACATAATTTAGGACAACAAAAGTTAGCACTTGGTAGTATCTACTAATTACCTATAAGTAGACGTGCATTTATTTACCTTTCGATGTCCCTTGGAAGTGTGAAAAACGTGAGGTTCGGATCCTTGTTATTTTTATAACAGCCAAATACCATGCAATTTGCGTTTGCCTTCATTTTACTTGAGTTATTTTTAGTACTATATTGTGTAATAGCCTAATAGGTAATCGATCGAAAGATAATATTATCGTAATTCCTAAGCGACGAACGGACGAAGCGACGTAGCGCGTGAGTGAGTAGCGAAGTAACGTGCTATCTAGCCGGCGCGTGGCAGCCCACTGAATTTCGTCCGTCTGGACGACGCTGCTAGGTACCTGTAGTTTCATACCTACTGACCGAAGTGGGCCTAGCCTGGTATAACTCAAAAATTTAGAAATGAAAAATCATGAGGACACGAAAACAGGAATCTATTCTGCAGTGGTAATCGAGATAACAGTAAGTCAGAAAGACGCCTCTTCTGTCTCGATTACCATGGCAGTATTATCTCTCATTATTCTCAATACTAAATACAATATAGTTATTACTCTATTCTACATACTATACTATTATGTCATTAATTATCTATAGAATGCCTTTGGAAGCCCATCTTAGTACTATATATTGTCCAGTTAAGAGTAATACCATAAATGGGTAGTTACTAGATGTGTATGAAAATGAGATAAAACATGCAGCCTGTAGACTACCTATGGTAGCTACTCTTTTTATGGTTTCTTCTATCTCTCCAGTTATTTGAGTTAGAATGTTTATTCCTAGCATTTCCCTTATAGTTGTCATTGTGTGATTCTCTAGGTTCCCTGTCTCTTTGTCTGTAGTCGTCTCTGTGCGTTTTTTCTTTAGATCTGTAGGGATGATGCCTATGCTGCCAGTTACCCTGTAAGCTAGCTATAACTAGCCTATCAGGTTTATCTCCTCCTTGTCTGACCATGTGCACCATCTTTAGGTCATCCTCCTTTAAGTTTTCAGCCATGTCAATAAATTGTTTACAAATATTTGTCTGCAGAGGAAATTCCATAACAGGCTCCGGTCCATAACATCTTATTGGTGGTGGTAGCAATGGCATTCGTCCTCGACTTTGAAGCGAGAGTGTCCTATGGAACAAGGACGTTCCACGCAATAAATTTATAGCATACGGCACTGAAATCTCATGGCAGTACGTGATGAAAGCAAAGTTCTTCTGTCTTCCATCTCTGTCCTTAGGTATTCTTACTTTTTCTAGGGGCCCTGCCTGTAAACACATAATAAATCATATATGTGCCTAAACGTATGTTTAACAGCTTAACAGTGCAGTTTATTTATTTTAACATAATAAAATTATACAAACCTGTAAAAACAGCTCGTATAGTAACTCTTCGGTAACTTGTTCCGATATATTGCCACACCATAGAGTTTTATTATCTTCTTCGATCATTATATTGCAAGATATTCCAATAAGAATAATGCAAATACGCAAATACAGTAAGACGAAGAAAAATCAATAACGTCAAGCTGAGTCAACAAAAAAAAAACGTTTCCTCATTTAATTACCCTACTTTACAAAACGCCAACAGTAAGTGTCAAACTGTTAAAGAGTGTTGCCAATAGTTGATAATAATAACTGCATATTGTTCATTATTATTTGTTTAGTAGACAGCTACTTCATCAATTGTGTTTTTAACCGACGATAAAAAAGAAGGTTCTCAAATCGAACGTAAATATATATATTTTAATGTATGTCACTCACGCCATTATTTATGAATCGATTTTGATGATCCTTTTTTTGTTAGATCAGTTTGTTGTTTGGCGCCGACTCAAAATTAGTTTATATAAAATTTAATAGCTTATGTAAATAAGCTCAATACTCAAGACTTCAAAGGTGTATTTATTTTTGCTTTTTAGTTCTTTTATTTATTTTTATCTAATTATTATCTTTATTATGTTAACTACTTTTCCAAAGATAAAAGTCATAAAAATACAGTGTAGTATTTACTTAAAGGTAAACCACTTGTTTAAATTATATTAAATCAATAAAGGAAAGACTAAATTTATTTTATTTCAAGAGCTATTATTAATATTAAGTTATGACTTCGTAAATTGTAGTGTAGAGCTCAAAGAAGTGAGGCCGCCATGCGCCACTACAATATTCCAAAATAGACCGAACAAGACTGTTAAAAACTAATATCTTTGTATTGTTATTACAAAAGGATTTGCCATTTCGTAATACGAAACCTATTTTATATGCCCTTTTTTATTATTGTCTAAATGTGGTATGAATGTTAATTTGCTATCGTAAATAACTCCCGTATTAAGGCGTGCTGTTTTAATTTTCTTAACTTTCTCGTTATTAATGTAATAATCAAAAGATATTATATTTACAATACAATAATTGAGAACTCGTGGTACCGGCACTCATTGTTTGCACTGCGGTAACTACGTTTTACTACGATCGAATTCATTCAATGTTTTATACCATAAGTTACAAAGCTGCAAAACATTTTCAAATAAAGAAGCGCAGGTGTTATTATGGTGCGACAGTAAGGCACCAGCTTTCGACGACACAACGTTGTCGCCACATCAAAAACTCGTACTTATTTATTTTATTAAAAACTAGCTGCCCCGACAGACATTGTTCTGTCAAAAGTTAACGACGTCAAATGTTTTACAGCTGGGCACCTGCGTTTGAATTATTATTTACTCGCTGGTTTGTTTAAGAAACGAAAAGTCTTGTTTTTACTATTTTCCTTGCTATTTTTACGTTTTTTCTCTCCATAAGAACCTTCTCTGTGCCTTAACGAAAATATCAAAAAAGGAATTAGCCGAATTGCTCGAGCCTTTCTCGAGTTTTGCGCTTAGCAACACATTAGGCGATTCATTTTTATTTATATAGATAGGGGCAGACTATAATAGGTGATAAAACAGTTCACTATTTAATCAAAGTGAGTTAATTGACAGCAATCTACCACATAGCGGATGTCTTTGTGAATAAATTGTCCGAGCGGTACTATTGGTATATTCGAACGATTGAAAAGTATTATTCGAATTCCAAGTTTTTGAAGTGATAACTGCTTATGGGAGGGTAAACCGCTTCGTTACGTAACGCGTTACGGCGCCAGTCTATCTAGCGTTTAAGTTATCACTTCTGTCGGGCGTCCCGACACGCACACGTTTTTTTTATTATAACTAGTACCTAAAATAGAATTATTATTTTTTAAATAATAGTAATGATAAATTGATTTACATTAAATGAAGTACAAAAGATGTCAAGGAAAGTATTTGGTACATTACACATTTCAATAAGATGCAAATATTAATTCAATTTCATCTATTACATTATTCAATGTCTAAGTATAATTTAAAAGCTAATTTATATAAGTATACACAAAATATACGTAACACATAAAATATTGTTATATTATATTATAGTCTATTTTAATTTTTATTAAATAAACGATCGATTACCAAATTAAATGTGGATATAAAATAATGCTTAGTAAAATATGTTAAAATAAAGCAAACCTTATTGGCTATTGCAATTCCGAAATACCTACATCTTTATTTGTACTCTACTTTGGAACCGTGCCACACCACGCTACAAAACCTTAAGAGAGATATTAATGTTTCAAGCTATTACCACAGAATACATAATAGTACTAGTACAGAAGGACCTCTTTGCGATACCATTTAAATAAATAGCGACTCTTGCTCCGATACAATAAGGTGCAATTCAGATAGCACACCGCTAATTCCAAATAGCTTATATTAACCTAAAACTTGCCTCTCTTTCTATCGCATAACTCTTATCTGTTCTGATGCCGTTAAGGTTGTCTTCTGTAAGAAGAATTAATCTAAATATTTAATAACCATTTATGTGCCTATTACTTTACTTCTGTAAACAAATGAAGTTTTAAATAAACCTAGACTAGGTATTTACCTACTTAGTATTTTTATTTCACAATCTCTGCATAGATACTTTAATCTCTAAGAAGATAGTCATTTGCCATAACGTTAGTGTGTACCTTGGAATGAAACTATCTCTTTTAGGTGTTTAACTAGGTAGGTATATGCAAATCAAATCATGGAACCCTACTCCTTATAACACCAGCTATTTGCCAGTGAAAGTCATATGGAAATCGGTCCACCCGTTGCGGAGATTAGACGAACAAATAGACAGACAGACAGACAAAATTGTTGTAGTACTAAACTTATCAAAGCTAATCTTGACTAAGTTACTCCTTATAACACCAGCTATCTGTCAGTGAAAGTCCCGTGGAAATCGGCATACCCGTTCAGTAGATTAGCCGGAACAAACAGACAGACAAAAATGTGAAACATATTTTTTTGGTATAAGTACTGTGTAAACATTCAGATGCATTTAGTAAAAAACTGTCATTATTTCATTACAAACGGACACTTCAAATTTATTTATTTACTAGCAGTTCAACCTTAATCCTTCTTTCAAAATCACAGTAGCATAAGTTACTCCTTTTAACATCAGCTATCTGACAGTGAAGGTCCCGTGGAAATCGGTCCACCTGTTCCGGGGATTAGCCGAAACAAACAGACAGACAGACAAAAATTGTAAAACATGTTGTTTTGGTATATGTACCGTATATACATCCAAATGCACTTAGTAAAAAGCGGTTATTTTAATATTACAAATAGACACTCCAATTTTATTTATTTCTAAAGAGTATAGATAGAAGATGTGTCTCAGTTGTTGTGGTCCTAATAAATAAATATACTTATCATAGCTAAACTTGACCTTGTAAACAGAACTTGTAAATATCTAACTATACTAATTATCATTAATAATATAATCTAACTACGTAAATACGGGAAACGTAATTCGTAAGCGACGAACGGACGAAGCGACGTAGCGCGGGAGTGAGTATCGAAGTAACGTGCTACCCGGCCGGCGCGTTGCAGCCCACTGAATTTCAGTAACTTCATACCTACTGACCGGAGTGGGCCTAGCCTGCTATTACTCGCACCTCAAATTATCTAGTCGATGAATACACTATTTTAGTAGATTAAAATAAACACCTTATTGTGTCAATGTCAATATGACAAGTTAATATATGTAAAAGTGTAAATATGTGTTATCTATGGCTCCTATCCAGTCGGTTTTGCAGTCGGTGTTGGTCACTCATTTTGTTAAATCCAGATTCCAGTGTCAGTGTCGCTTTATTTTTGGTATAATTGCCTGGTGTGGTGATTTTATCCCGAGGCCAAGCTTAAACTTCATAAGACACAATATTCCAAAAAATGTTTGACTCTGTATGTATCAGACGTGGTTATAATTAGTGGGGTTATTATTACATATAGTTACTACGTAAACGTTTTGGACTTCTTTAAGGTTAAGCAGCAAGCAGCGTCATGGACGACTCCACGAAATACCAGCAGATGCAGGATGAAATGTCCAGGTTAGAACTTATTTTAATATTAGGAACAGGTATATGATTTCCTATTACCTAGTAAACCTATTTGGATCTCATAGCTTCAATTATGTATTCTAATTTCTAAGCAACCAGTACTTTACATTATGCTTTATAAAAGGTGCTTATTATACACAAAACTTTACTATTAGTACATTTAATATTATTTGAACAGCTCTGATGAGTTACATCTCCAATTTTAAACCAGTAGAACTTAAAAGACTTAGAAGTTGGTTACAATGTTAATATGTACAGAATATAACATATTATAATGGTAGTATCATCAATAAGACAAAACCAATTGTCACACATTGCAGATGAATTGTATGGCCTTTTCCACTCAAGTTAACATCCACAATCCATCTGACAACCTACCTCCTACAGACGCCCATATATATCCATATCTACTCTAACCAGGGCTGCCAGTAATGAGAACTTATACAAAATCATGTAATATTATACAAAATCAGTTTTGAACAACTATCTCTCGTCACACTTTGGGGATTTCAATAAAAGGTGTTTTTACTTTAACATATAGGGATTTAATAGTTTACCTCATACATGATTTGTTTTAAGTATCTTTATATGTATGTACATAATTATTACGCTATAACATCAGTAATGACATTATTTGTATTCAATTATACAATACAGTCTACTAAACAAATATTATACATAAGATAACCAAATTTTGTTACTAATCATACAATCTGACAGCCCTGTCTCTAACTGTGCTGCTCTCAGTGACACCACCCTGTGAAGTATCTTGACATTAATAATGACTGCACCTTTAGTTTTCTATCGGTTTCTAATTGACTTTCCAGCTGGATATGATCTATTAAATTTAGGTACTTTCTTTAAGTCACATAAGATATTAAGTCACAAATAAAATTGCCATATTTTATTTACAACAAAATTTTTAGTACCTGTACTGCAGTAAGTGCAAATAATGGTAATTTACAGTCCCAGTCAAAAATTTTTCTCCATTAAGAGGATACAAACATTCTAGTCTGGATAGGAGCTGCTATTCTGTATTGCTCATTGTTACATTAAATTCTTAAGTACTTGGTTTATGTCAATTATTTAAAAAAATCAATTGCAAGACGGGAACTTTTTATAAACTGAAGCTGACAAGATTTATTACAATGAATGAAGTGAATTATTAACATTTTTATTGAGCTATTTATAGAAAAACTCAATAAAAATGTTGAAAATTCAGGTTTTTTTAAATTAAATAATTATTCTTGAAACTTTAAATTAATTATTACTAGAGTGCATCGAGTGTTGGTTGAATTTCGATCATGGTTTTTTCATTGGTCAGTATAACTTGAGCTGTCATTGTATAGACTTACATACCATGACAGGTCAACGCATATACTGGACGTGTGTAATTTCATTAAGCTGTTTTCACATCATTTTTAAAGTTGCAGGACATGCACTTCTTCTATATATAAATTGTAAATATTCCGAAATTCACGTTACTAAGTTCGCGAAATTTTCTTAAAATAGGATACAAAGAATTCTCTTCTCATTATAATGGTATTTATATGAGCATCAAAAATGTTATTCTCTGTGAACCCTTTGCTACTGCTAATTAGTACTAGTTTTTGCCAGTGGCTTCCCCCTATTGTTAATGTAGATTTAGTCAATTCAGGTACCCTATAGGCTTTCTGTACCTCTGGCAATGTAAATGCACAATTTTATGATGATTGGTTCACTTGAACAAATTCACAGTCGCATTCATAATATAAGTTAGAATGCTGGAGAAAAAGTCTGCTGCAGGATGCATGATTCATATAAATTCTAACAAACCTGGTTAAGCTCACCACCTAATAATCACAACGGGTCACAATTCGATCATTCGCACTGGCTTTACGTAAAAGTCACTTTCATGAAATTGCATTCTATTCTTGATCATGAGACTGATTATTATTTTTATTTGATAGCTCATTATAGTAATCACATTTACATCGGACTCTGACCCTTATATTGTAGGTGAGATAGTTTATCCATAAAAAAAAAACCGGGTTAATTAGGAGAAAAATAGTAGAAATAGCCGAGTATATTTTTTAAAAGCTAATTTCCATGGAACCTGTATGAAAAAAAAAAACGCGAAAAGGTCCGTAAAACGGGTTTTATTGCGGTTTTAAAACTCTTTTTTTCTTAAAGTATTGCACAAAAACATAAGAACGCCGAAGAAGGCCACTTTTTTAGCATAAAAATAGAAGCTATTTCTAAAGTAAATATAGAAGCTGTAAAAAACCTCATTATAGGTGCATAGACACTAACTAAAATGGACTCTTAACTTGTTTGTCAGCGCCTCAGAACGTAAAGTAATGGAACTTTAGTTCCCTACTTCACCCACAGAGCCGCTGATTACAGGTGTAATAATGTATTATTATTATAGCTATAATCTAATACCTTTAAACAAGCAATTCTTGTAAATAATATATGTTTATAATCTGAATCTAGGAAACGGCTCCAACAATTTAGATGAAATTTTGTATACAGATAGAGTTTTTCATTTTAAGTTCAACTGCATAGTTGTATTTCCTATAAAAATAAAATAAAATAAAAGTAAAATGCAATATTACAAAAAAAAAATACGATTTTACAAAAAGCTACCGAGCAAAGCTTGTTTTATTGGTTAACTACTTTCTGGAAGATATTGCCCATTGTGCATTTTATGTTTAAGTTGTTTTTTTTTATATGTATATATCATGTGTTTGGTGTACAATAAAGAGTACTATCTATCTAACTACTTTATGGTCTCGGTCTCTTCTAATAATTTATTTTATTTCGAAACAATAATAATTAATATTAATCAAGGAATTATTAAAAACGACAAACCTGGTGAAATGAATGTACAAACTTGACAAGGTATATAAAATCCCTAAAATGTGTGACGGTAATATATGGTAACATAGAATAACTGTTTTATGTATCAGGTGAAGATGGCTCTTTTAACAAAATAAAAATTTGTTCGCGAGTTGCCAGGTCATGCATAGACACATTAGTACTTAGAATGTTAACAAGACCAGAATATACAGACTTGATACTGTCAAGATACCGATGCCTATTTGCTATAAAAAATGTTTTCTCAGGTTCGAGGCGGAGATCTCCGGTGGTGACGTCATCGTCAGTGGGCCTGTCCGCGCTGTTATTGGCGCTGCGACATTCGGCGCTGTGCAGCAACAGTTAGAGCGAGCCGCAGCGCCACCTATTATGCCTTCGTTCGAAAGTGCAATGGCAGCAGGCATGATGTACCCAACTGTGCCACCACCCCCACCGCCGCCGTCAATTATGGTGCCTTCACAGGTACTGCGCAAATTTTATCTTTATGCTGAAAATGTTTTCTATTACTTACTAATTGGTTGGCAAACAACACACCTTCGGATGGTGAGCAGTTAATGCTTACTCAAATCACTTGCTGTGTATTATGCTGTGTGCCTGTGGTATTATAACTCGTACACGGAATGACCGATTTTGATGTAGTTTTTTTTTTAATTTATCTTATTAACAATAATTACATTAGACAAAATTATAACCATAAATAGACAACCTATGCAGTTTGTAATCAATGCTCAGTATTAGTGTAATCAATGCTGTTTTAGACTGTATAGAAAGGTGACTTGATCAAGTGTTCTCAGTTATAAATCCAACAAAATCTGTTCTCTGCTCACCTTTTGTATCTCGACTGTTCATCAATCTTTTTTAGTTGCAATCTTTAAAGAAGCACATTTGTTTGTAACCAGACCGCTTGTTACTTACATGTATACCTACCTACATAAAACTCTTAAACTATACACAGTGTAAGCTCAAACCAAAGTGAATAATTAATATGTTATCATTAAGTGTATTACTTACTGAAGTTGAATAGTACTTTTTCTTAAAATATTTCATGTAACACATTTCATGAAAGAAAAATATAAGAATTCATGTTTTTCATTTCAATACACTATTTCAGCCATATCCTAACTAATCTTACTAATATTATAAAGCCTAAAGTTTGTGTTAATGGCTGGATGGGTGGATATTTGCTACTCTTTCACGCCAAAACGGCTGAACAGATCTGGATGAAATTGATTGTTTTGACGATTTTTGTTTTTGTCATAAGTCTACTGAAAACATTATACTTTATCATACACACAGTAACATTTTCAGATTTCATTAACTAAAACAGCCGTTTTCAAAATATGACGTAAAACATCATTTGAAATCTTTAAAGTGCTCTCCTGTTAAGTTACTAAAAATCAAATCGTCGTTTTTCTACGACGACGACGACTATAAATTTCAAATACACGAAAGTCAGTTTGTTTGTAACGTTTTCACGCTTTAACTACGTAACAGATCATCATGAAATTTAGCATATACGTCATCAGGGGTACAGATAAGGACTTAGGATGACCTTTCATCCCGAAAAATGAACTGTTCGAGAGGAAAAGTGAATTGTTTGACAAAATCTTCGCTCCTATCTTTGCAAATCCGCTCTTCCCCCCTCTCCCCCTCTTCCCCTATTCCCACCTTAAAGGGCGGCAACGCACTTGTGACTTGAGTTACAGGTGCTCATGGGCGGCGGTAGTCATTTACCATCAGGTGACCCGTCTGCTCGTTTGCCACCTATACCATAAAAAAACTGCATTAAAGAACGAAGCTGCGAGCAAAAGATAGTATAGTAATAAGGTTGAAATCGTCCGATATCCGTACCCCTAAAGGAGTTGGAATGAAAGTACATCACTATATTGCAATTCTAAAGTACAATTCACACCGAACGTTCCGCGCCTCGGTAGCCGAGCGCAAGTGGGCGGGGCCAACCGCCCGCAGCGGCAAGAAGTCCTATGCAAAAATGAATTTTAAGTAATAAATATAAACTTCAATTTCCATCACCGTACTATAAGCGCGCTCCGGTGCGGCTCGTTCGGTGTGAATCGTACTTAATAAGAGCACATTTTATTAACCCTCGACGCGAAAAGAGTGTTATGAGTTTGATGTATCTGTGTGTCGTCTGTCTGTGGCATCGTAGCTCCCAAACGGATGAACCGATTTGTGTGCGGTTTTTTTTTGTTGGAAAGGTGACTTGATCGAGTGTTCTAAAATATAATTCAAGCTCTTTTGTAATCGTTGAAGGGAAGTCGGGGGTGTTTTAAATTTTTAATTAATGATTATTGCAGGTTCGTATGCGCCCAGGAGGTCCAGGTGATCCGTTTCCTGCAGGGCTACCGTTCTTGAGGCCAGGGTTACCAGGTCCGCAGCTCATACCACCACCACCGCCAAAACCACAACCTATAGTATTATCAGCTGCTCCAAAGCTATACAAACAACCCAAGGACGATGAAGAGAAGAAGGAGAAAGAGAGTCGGAAAAGGGTAAGATTGAATATTTAAATTACGATTTGAAAATTAAATATACTTTATGTATGAGCACGTCGGCATCTTGCAGCGTTGCACCTTGAACAGCATTCGAAAAAAAAAAATTGTTTTCGTTACTATCAAAAATACCGATTTAAGACTTATTTTAAGACTAATACTACACCCGCATGCTACCAGTAGAACACATTACGTTGAACAGAAACTAAAGGAAAAATCTCTAGATATCTTCAGATCAATTTGGTTAATAGAGAACATGACACGAATTTATTTTACGTTGTAACTAAATGATTATATGGGAGTTGTTAAAAACCTATTTTATTTTATGAACAACTATAATAATTAATTCAATTTAATTGATTGAAAAGGCTTCAAAAGTAACTATTATCACGTGACTGCAAACATCAACCAGATTCATTACGTCATTAACCGTTAAACTAGCTGACAGCTGTCAGTTGGTACTATTATATTGATATACTACGTATGATATGTCTATTTGAGTGATTAAATATAATGTATGTATTAAAAAATGTTCTTAAGCATGTTTATCTGTGTTCTGTGAATAGACAGCGTTGTGTAAGGTCCCATTACATTTTGTTTGGTATTGTTTCAGAAACGTTCTCCGCCCCCTCCGCCCCCGCCTCGACCCGAGCCAGTCGTGGAACCAGTGTTGCCAGCGCCACCTCCCCCGCCACTCATCACCGTACCTGACGTTGTTACCAAACCAAAGAAGGAAAAGAAAAACAGAAAAGTATGTGTCCTATCTGTTCTGCTTTGTAAATAGATTAAATACAGTCACTTCGCATTTACGATTAGTTTGATTTTTAACAGGTACTATTAAAATTTATATGTAATTCCTCTCCAGTCAGTCAGAGATCCGTTCTGCTCGCCTGATGCATTAGAGAGCCTAGCTGCACCTCAGTGCGGCTATTTATGGCCAGATATCCGACGTTGTGTGACATCACTAGTTTTTTTCGCCTATCGTCACATAACAATATTGTTACGGGCCGAGGTTCGGGATTAAGGCCATAGCTCATTAGAGCCAACCGGTACCCGACCAGTACCGCCTCGTCATTCGGCGTCTACCATCCACGGGCATCCACGGATGGACGCCGCGTTGTCACCAGTGAACGTCGCGTGGTCAACGAATAGACATCGCGTGGTCCACGAATTTCCAAGTACTCTAAAGTCAGCGATTCGCACTAGGTCTACACGTGTGTTTTGTTATGTCAAATTTTATAAAAACCGTGAATTGGCTCTCATAGCTCTCAAGCTTTTTAAAGAAGAAAATGAAAGACAAAGAAAAAGGTTAGGTGAACGAAATGTTTAAACAAAGAAAAATGAATGTTATATTGCTGGTAAGCATTTGTTAGCCATGCAATTTCACTGCGCAGTCAACGCAAGGCAAGCATGCGAGCATGTTGTTACCGAGTGGTGCACTCGCCGTTCGCGCGTGGACAGCTTGCGATCGAGGCGATCCGGTGACGCTACGCAGTCGATGTAGTGAGCGCATATCCATAGAAGTCCTGTGTGGCTCTAGCGAGCTATGACCTTTACATATGCACCAATTTATTACACAAGTCACAGTTACTGTAATTCTCACTAATATTCTTTCGCAGTTCACGAACTTCCTATGAGATGTTTTTCGAACTATATAGGAAAGTTTCATTGCGGTATGGACGATTCAGTTCTAGTTAAGCGATACTACGAGTTAAACAGTGCGAAGAATAGCGAATAGTAAACTTCTTCATCTCATAGAAAGTTTGTGATCTTTCCTGAAACATCTTGTACCATCTATCTGACTCGACTCGACTGAGTCTTCTATAGCACAATAGAATGTCTATTAGTTAAAAGATGGCGCCCTGCGTCACAATTTAGTTCCTCTACTCGTTTAACAGATGGCGCCCGCGCGTCAGTTTAGGCTTCCGTATCAATATTATCCTGTTATATTATATTACGTTACAAGAACCTGAATTAATTTCGTCTTAATTTAAGACTCATTTTCCATTCATATAATATAATATATGTTACTTCTATAGGTGGTAAGGACAGCAGGTGGTCAAGTTTGGGAGGACGTGACTCTTCTCGATTGGCCCGATGATGATTTCCGAATGTTCTGCGGAGATCTCGGCAATGACGTTACTGATGAATTGTTGGTAAGTATAGTTTAGATGCAGTATCTGTAATTACCCCTACAATATTTTTCTTAAGAAATATAAGACAGTATTTATTCTGTTTACAGACGCGAACGTTTAGCAAATATACCTCTTTCCAAAGAGCAAAGGTGATCAGAGATAAACGAACTAATAAAAGCAAGGGATTCGGTTTCGTCAGCTTCAAGGATCCTGGAGACTTTATCAAGGCTATGAAGGAAATGGATGGTAAGGCTACTTTGATACCTAAATGTGGATCTAAATCAACTTTTATTAGTATGTTTGGGGACCAAGTGAGTGCAGGAAAAACGGGAACTGCATCTGCCTGAGTTGGGAAGTACCTTCATTCTATAAAACAAAAAATAACAGCAGTAAGACCAAATTACCCAGTAGTGTTATATTTCTGCTGGTGAATCGTCGGTGGTCGTCGGAGCTGTTTTTTTTTTTTATTAAAGGATCAGCACCTGAATGCTTATATAGACACTGTTAATTAATCACTATCACGTGGAAAATGCATGTGCCGTAATCATAAAAGCGATAGACCTTGGGACTTTTTAAACTAATAACACATCTCGATTTTACATTACATTTCCATTTCAGGTCGTTACGTAGGGAGTCGACCTATCAAGCTAAGAAAGAGTACGTGGAAGAATCGCGCTCTGGACGTGGTGCGGAAGAAGGAGAAGGAAAAGGCGGCATTACTCTCTCTGCTCATGTCCGGCAACAAGAGCTGACAACAGTACTAATTATTCTGTCAGTTTACTTTCTGTTTGAAGTTGCTGACCAAACAATGCTATTAGTGGCAAAGTACCTACCTTTATTTTTTATCTGTGCGTACGCATACCTTAGTCGGTTAGCGGAGAGTTCGTAAAAAATAATAGGCCAGTTGTACGAATAGGTTAGATTACATTATTTATACATACCCCCAAAGGACCATTTTACAAGGAAAGTATTGCAAATTTCGTACTTTTTACGTATATGTTACTAGCTTAAATTCCTCCCTTTCTTTCGGGGTGAAAGATACTCTACGTTCCCATGTTCTTTTTTGACAATGTGTGTGAAATTTTTCATATTCATGATAATCTGTTAAGTAGTCATAAATCATCTTTAAATATATACAGCGTGTAAGTATCACCGTCGCGAATAATGTACGAAAACGTTTTTCTTTGGATACTTATCACAATGCAAAAGTTAGTTCATCATAAAAATGCGAGATTAAGGATTTACAGTCAATAGTTTGATTTTGAACTACGCAGTGTAACGCAACACGCGTACTGTGCGGTACGGTGAATGACCTTCAGCAGTTTTACATTGCAGTTTTTGGCCGAATGGGGTATTTACTGTTTTTTTTCGGTAGATTGTTCTGTTTCCTCATTGTCACTTATATACACACATAGGTAAAAGCACTTAAAAAAATAATCTATACAAATAAATAAAAGTGTTCTAATAAAAAAAAACATGTTTAAAATGTTTATATCTGCGTGTCCGTCCATTTGTTCTGGCTAATCTCCGAAACGGCTGGACCTATTTTGATAAGATTTTTACTTGCAGATATTCAAATTCAAATCTTTATTTTATAAAATTTTATAAAAAATCTTTGAAACTCATATTTTTTCATAAAACTAAAAGTTACAGATTAACACATCATGCCACCGCAACCATAGGTTACTCTGTCAAAAACAATATTATAAATTACAAATGATGCCGATTTGCAAACAACTGTCTGCCTGTGTCGGTCTATAACCGCCCATCCAAGTAGTTGAGCTGAGTGAGAGGAAATCGGGCAAACAAACTCACTGCCGCTATGCTATTACAACAATGTTTTTTTGTGCGCTAATATATGTTATTACGATTTAAAATAAATTAAAATTATGTAAGTTGAAACTAGGGATACTACAAGAAAGCAGGCTAAAATTAAAATAGCCCATGTTACGCGCTGATAATGTAGCTTTCTTCAAGTGAAAGAATTTTCAAAATCGGTTCTGTAGTTTTTGATCCTATTCATTGCAAACAAAAATAAAACCACATAAAACAAATCATCTCTTTCTAAAGGATAAAAAATAAAAACTACAATGTTTTAAACATTTCCTGACGCAAAGGAAAACATCACACAGACTACAGACGATGTTTGATGTCTTCCTGATCTTTTTGGAAGCGCACCTGATGCAACGGCCTCTTTTGACCTTGTCCTGTTTCTTCGATGGCGTTCTCCCTCAACGTCTACATCGAAAGCTTTTGGTCTTTTAGATCGACCCCCCCATGTGTTTGTTGTAGTCGTGTACTACAACGGGTTTGGTGCATTCCCTCCCGGCTCGTTGCCCCAATCGAGTTTCGTTACTGTGATAAGTGGACAAAGTGGTGACCAATTTCACATCTTTTCATGAACAGACAGTCACGCCAATGCCAATCTTTTTTCATTAAGGGGTTTAATGACTTGTGGAGTCCCTACGCGACGACGATTTAATGTCCCTACCACGTCAGTCATTTTTGTTTTCAAAAATTTGGCCATTGCCAAATTTTTGCACCGAAAATTTTGCACCGAATTATAAAAATTGCCCATAAATAGTTGTACCCCTTGCCTAAGTAGTCCTTCATTTGAGGACGAACTGCCGAAAAGAGGTTGAGTTGCCGAGGTTTTCCCCGCATTTATAATTGTCTTAAGACAATATCCGCCGCAAAGTTCATAGGTCTTTATACCGAATCTTGCTGCTTTGGATCGAATGCATTGAACCCAACTTAGATGCCCTTTCCAAAGCAGCAAGGATTCATCTATAGACAGTTCTTTGCGAGGCGAGTAAATGGTCTTAAATTTTGAATTTAGATATTCCAAAACAAGCTATTTAAAAAAAAAAAAAATTATTCTCCTCGCATGGTAGGTAACAATCCTTGTCGGCAAAATGTAGGAACTTCATGAGCAACCAAAACCGTTGTAGTGACATTAATCTACGAAAGGCTGGCATACCTAATATGCCCGTTGTCCAGTATTCATCGATACGGTCCCTGACACACATGCCCATGAGGATCATAATCGCCATGAGGCAATATATTTCCTCGACAGTTGTTTCCACCCATGAGTGGGGCCTCGACTGCGGCGGAAGGCTATCTGTTTCAACAGCCGTATCGATGGTCTGTAAGGCGTATTTATTCGTCTCTTAGCGATCATTTCAACAATAGGCAGGTCCCAAATTATAGAGAACAGCTGCAATGGATCTGTTCCCTCAATTTTAGGACCTGCCTCCTCCCCAAATGCCGACCTTTCGCCGCGGAATGAGGTGAAGTCACTGCTCCATACAAAATCCTGTGCCTCGTGGCTGGTGCCATCATCACCAGGCTCATTGTCTCCGTCCTGCAGCTCCTCTTCATCATCTTGCAGAAGTTGCTGCAGTTCCTCGAGAGTGAGGCCATCATCCTCATCGATCTCACTCCCAGAGTCACCGTACAGCGCTTCTGCAAGAGACTCGTCCAAGAGCTGCTGATCCTATAAAAAATAAAGAAGCTCCAGCACCGAAAGCCCAAACAAAACAAAATGCATCACGTGCGTGCGTACACATGCTTAGAATATTAGTGGTAAATTGAAAATGAGTGAGAAATTCCCAAAAGATACTGATAAGATCTGAGCCATATGGTAGACTTCATATTTCATCTTTCATGTAAATATTAAATTAAGAGCAATACATAAATTAACACCACTCATGCGACATGCGTATGCAAGGCATTATTATTTACACAATAGAATTAATTAAATGTATTGATTTATATACCCAGTCAAAAAGCAGCCTCAAATGTCTAATATAATTATGTACTCTGATCCTCCTCTGCGGTTAAAGTAACACGTGGACTAAAGACCTTGACCGACGCCTGTAAATAATGACTATATAATAAACTAGCTTTCTTACGCGGTTTCACCCGCGTTCTAATTTAGTCATGACTGTTCCGCTCCCTAAGCAAAAAAAAAATCTGGCAGTAATTTCCAATGATTTTCAACACAGAATGATCGGTCTGATTACACTATTTCAGGATTCGGTACGGTGTCACTTACACCCTGTATATATCTACTACTATTTTACTATAATGTAAGTTACAAAATATCCCGAATAATCTCTAGAGATGCGACATTGTAAGTCCCACCAGAGGCGTGCTGTTCTAGAAAGCATTAATAGCCAACTATCATAATAAAATAGGGAGATAATAGAGATAGATAGAAGAGATTTATTAGTCTTCAGGCGAACCTAGTTTTACCTTTAATTACTCTTTGATGCTAGTAATATAATACTAGTCTTTTCAATGAAATAATTATATACTGTCACCACGATTTGTGGTTTTAAATACAATTAGCCATAGTTACGAATGCATTTTAGCTCAACAGTAACTGTAAATAGTTTTTTCTTTTCTTTCCTTAACAAAAGTGAACTTTGAAATGTATAAACTCGGCATGTGATTTAAGTAGTCTTAATGTATTAAATATGTAGTTTTATTTAATATAATATTGTTTTATTTTTTAACCTAGATACATAGGTACGTACACTCACACTGTACGCATGGCAAAGGCATATTTAACACCTAGATTTTGCCAACTACAATTTACTCCCGTAATAGGGGGGCGACCCTATTGCCGCCAACTGGGCACTGTAAAAGGGAAATGTAGGCAAAATAAGAAAAAGGTTATTGCTTATAAGAATGGATTGGGGAGTGTGAGCATTAGCTCGAGAAGGTCAGGGTTACCTGAGCATACTGAGCCGCCTAACTTTACCTGTGTACTTACCAGAGGCGTAACTATACCACCTAAGGCCCGTGGCTAATTCATTGGTTGTGTGAGTCTGACTCGCACTTGACCGTTATTTTCTAACTCGTGTATTTTATTAGGTTTATTAATTAAATTGTATTGATTAAATACAAAAATAATATTTTTTAATAGATTTTGTATTGAGTGCCTCCTGTGTTCAGGGTCTTTGGTGACCGCCCCCCCCCCCCCCCCCCCCCGAGCCGGGGGCCCGTGGCATTTTGCCCGCTCTGCCACCCTATTGTTACGCCACTGATACTTACTTTTAATTCAATTGCCACTTATTGATATTGCATATATAGCGTGTAAGTATCACCGGAACTTACAAAAACTTATTTCTTTGGATAGGTACCTTTCACATTGCAAAAGTGAGTCCATCATGAAAATGCGAGATTAAGGATTTACAGTCATTAGTTTGATTTTGCGCTACGCAATGTATACGCAACAACCGTAGGTCTTTGTGCGGTACAGTGAGTGGTCATTCACTGTACCGCACAAAGATGATACCGATAAACGTTAGCGCCGTCGAAGCAGCTGATTGCATAAATGTTGTTTAGTTGATTATATTGCTGTTTTTGGACGTTCTGTTTACTCATTGTCATATCACTTTTAACCTAAACCTAAGAAAATTTAAAATTTTAAAAATGTTCCAAAGATTTTCTACTCAGAATGATGATCTGAATCTACTAAGTATTTCAAGGTTCGCCAAGCCGTTTCTTACACCCGTTACCACAGTTTCACCCGTGTTTCTGGTTGCTGCTCCGTTTTCAAGGTTCGTAGAGTGATGTTAAATAATCTTCCTTAAGCAAAAAAAATTTCTTCAAGAAAAAAATACTTCCTCACGAAAAAACAAATCTTCCTCGAGAACCGGGCTATTAAATGCAAAAAGGGTTTTTTTCAACCGATTGGTAGTTTCAGAGCTGAGCTCGTTCAACCAAAAAAGCTCATTCGCTTATAGATATTTGCTTAAAAAAATATAGGTTACTAGGTAGGTAAATACTAATACTATAAACAAATATGAATTCGGGAGGACTAAATAAAAAAATATGAAAATGAAAATCATTATAAAATCAATAATTTATTAATGGTAAGATTTTCTTTGGCTCAATTTCTCCAATCTATACAGATAGACATATAAATATATTTTTGTAACAAAGGCTATGTGACTGCCATATTATATGATAACAATTAGTCAAAATGGTGTTATAGTTCTGTTGTATGCGTTCAGAATCTGGAATCATTTTAGATAGGGGCAAATAGTTTTACACATTCTGGTAACTAATACTTGAAGAGCTTTTCAAATAAATGTCCATAGGATACTGTCGCATAAACTTCATATACACATTTTAATATAAGTATACATTTTTAAACATACAAAACATTCAAAAACGGATCTATCTTGACCCTAAGTAAAGCACTTCTAAAAACATTTAAATATGTACATGAAAATTGGATGTTATTTGTCCATGGACAACCCTTAATTTTACAATTATTCACGCAATGCCAACTACAACTTCTAGTTCCTAGGTATATTGTATGGGTACCTAAATATTATACAGGATTACGGGTATGTTTTAATTTGATTAATGTTAAGGCAACGCGAGACCACTTATATAGTTTTATTTGGCTATTTTAATGAGTGCTTACACACTAAAATACTGTTAACTAACAAATATTAAAAAGAAATAACAAAATAATAGATAATTTATGTTTATTCTTAGTTAACAAAGAGTGCCTAAGTGAGTAGCCTTAAGTAACCGATTGAGATAGTCAAAGAGCGAGGAAAATGTCCTAACTCTCCAAGTCGAATAGTGGAGACACCCTATTTCCTAACTCTCAAATATATGTCAGGTCCTACATTCACTATATAAACAACTAACAACCCGTCCCGGCTTTGCACGGGTAGCAGAGACATCTTCAACAATCATGATCATATTTCAATCAATTTACACAATATTTTAACAAATTATACACCTAAACCTTTCTCATGAATCCTCTGTTTATTACTGAAAACCGCATAAAAATCCGGTCAGTAGTTTTACAATTTATCGCGAACAGACAGACAGACGGCGGCGGGGCACTTTGTTTTATAATATGTAGTGCAGTGATTTAAATATACCTACCTATACCTACAGACCAAAATACATTTAAACTACTTAACAAATAGCTACAAAGAGAGGTCTAATTAGGATCATCGCGCAGTAGCCGCGGCGAGCGCAAGCGCAGTGGGCGCGGGCGGGTGCCGGGGCGCCGGCGGGGCGGCTCGCTGGCGGCGGCGGCCGCGGCCGCGTACAGCTCGTCCAGGCAGCACCGCTCGTCGCCCTCCAGCAGCCCCGACGTGTGCGGGCAGAATGGCGTCGAGAAGTCCTCCAGGCAGTATGCGCCTGATGCACTACCGAACAATATTGTTTGTTTTTAATAATCGGCTAGGGTACAATGTTGTAAGGCTGATTCGATTTTGAAAATGATTACAGTAGCAATCAAAGTGCCGGTTATAACTCCTTCAACTTCTCTTTTTGTAACTCCTACCCAATTTGAATTTCCTTAAAAATTTATTACATAATAAGCATTCGGTTTTACAAGGGGTCGCTCCACAACTGATGCCGGTGTAGAGCTTGTAAAACATATCTTTGATGCCTGGGAGGATGCCCACGATTCCCTAGGCATCTTTTGCGATTTATCCAAGGCTTTTGATTGTGTTGTTCATGAAACTCTGATCAGGAAATTATATCACTACGGTATCAAAGACACGGCGCTGGATCTTCTTACTTCTTATCTAAGTAACAGGATTCACGACCTCCATATTAATGGCATACTATCTCCAGGGTCTGTAGTAAAAATGGGAGTTCCACAGGGGTCATTTTTGTTCTTAATCTACGTCAATGACTTACCTCTTGTTAAGAACAACCACGATATATTTTTGTTTGCGGATGATACTTCACTCTTATTTAGGCTAAAACGTATGTATAAACAATAGTATAACAAACTTAGACGATGTGAACGATGCTATTTCGAAAGTGGTTCGCTTACTTACTTACTTCTTAATGGAGAAGAGACTCAATATATCCGGTTCACTACTGCAATCGTTAAACAGGTGAAAACCACTATACTACTTAGAGAAGACGAGTTGGAAGTAGTGGATAACACGAAATTCTTAGGCATTACTCTAAGCTTCAATAGGGCCCTCATATTGATAAATTATCAAATATACAGCAGCATACGTAGTTAGAATAATTCGTGAACTGACTGATGTTGAAACAGCCAGATTAGTTTATATTAGTAATTTTCATAGTATAATGTCGTATGGTATTCTACTGTGGGGGAGTGCCGCCGATATTCAATCTATCTTCGTGCTGCAAAAAGTTTGGAGGTCAATGTGTTGCGATATTATAATAAAATCCCAGATAATATTCAAATATTAGTCTAAACAATGGGCCCGGCAATGGACTCTCAAGAGAACGAAATGGACCGGCCCACAAGGAAAAAGCAACGTGGGCAGACCACAAGAACGATGGGCGGACGACATAGTATCGGTAGCGGGAAAACTGGACAAAAATAGCACAGAACCAAGAAAAAATGGAAGAAATTGGAGGAGGCCTATATCCTATCAAAGGGTTAATTCTAATGTTAGTTTTTAATTTATGTTATAGGAATAACATAAATTAAAAACTAACATTAGAATCACTTAGATCTAGAGTTACTAACATAGAGTTAAAAAAATATAAAACATATTGTAACTATATACCTACTTTTAAGGTTTATAGGAAATAAAAAGGCTTTATTATTATTATTAAGTCTTAACAAGTTAATTCCACAGTAAAACGACAACGTAAGTTGTAGTAAGGTGTCCTCCAACATGGCACTCGAATGCTCTATCGCCGCTACATATATGTATCGTTAATAAGAAAATGGAATAAGAACAAAAATGGTTTGCTCATTGACAGTAGATACAGAACCATTAGGAAGTGCTGGTATGATAGGTGCAGTATACTGACGTCATAGGCGCGGGTTGTCCAATAGGTACGGGCAGTGCAGAAGCACGCGCGGGCGCCACGCGCACGGAGCACCGCCGACCGCAAGGTGCCGCCGCGCGCGCTCGGAACAAGCTCTCCGCCTGGTAGCAGATCGACCAGATGTGGCTGCACAGGGCCTCGTCTGGAACAATGTAACAAGATACGATTTCAAATTTGGATACAATTCTTAATCCTTTTTATCGCTAAAGCTGGTTGGATAATTTACTTTTGTTGAATATTTAACTAAATTGCAAATAAACCAAACTTCAGTTGTTATTAATCTATTCTTGATCAAAGTCTAATGATCTGATTTCTTGAGTTGTCTTTAATCTTTTCTTCAATTGTCATTAGGCAATTTGTTAGAGCTCACAGTTGTAACCAGGCAATCTAAATCTAAAACAAATTCTGACTTGTTCAACTTACTGGGTGTATCCTCACAATAGGGCTGACTCCTTCCTCCATTGAGGCAGAAGTCAGCATGCCCCAAACGAGCTGCTTCACCATATCTTCCTGCGTTAGTGTGCAACACGTGCACCGCACGAGCATCGCCTGGATCCAGTCGTAGCGCAGGTGCTGAGCGAATTAGCGGACGGGCGGGATCTAAACCTGGGACAGTTTAAAACATCATATCAAGCGAACGTGTGCTTATTTTGAAATCGGAAATGAAAAAATCCTAAGGTGACTTAGTAATTCTTTTTCAGTTGTCTCATCAGATTTATCGAAAGGATTATATTTTTACATGCTCTTATGTATAATTTTACATACTACATACATAAGGGGTCCATGGTGGACCCGGGTCCCCTGCAATAGACTCACTTGTGACGGAACACCGTGTGGTTTTAGTCAGTTTGAGTCCGACATACCACTTCACCCTCGGTGAGGTGATGAGCCGTGGGGGTTTCCACACGATAATAAATCATAAGTTCCAGGATAAGCTCAGAAAATAGAGCGCCACTTGCCACGATTCTGAGATACATGCCATCTTCCACAAACCACAGAATATTCTTACACGTTCGCTGGTTACGGGCGCTTTTAGTATATTGGTATCGTATGCTTGTAAAGTAACTTACCAATAATCCTATTAAGCCTAAACGTCAAATAATTCGCTATAATTCCACACATGTGAGCTCCAAGCGAATGTCCCACGCACGTGAACTTGTCGGTCCTAAGCCCACCGCGCCGAAGTACTCCCAGTGCCTCGGCTACACACCGGGCTACGGGACGAAGGTTGTGGACTGCTGCTACGTAGCAAGGAGGCTGGCAGAGACTACCCCAGTCCAGCATAAAAACGTTGTAACCGCCACGCCGGACGTACGCTGGTAAACAAATTTAAGAGCTTTTATTAATATTGACTTTTATTGTAACAGTTTTGATGTTCAAAACTTGCGTTTATCATTATCATCATCATACGTGAAGAGAATTCTTTGTACCTCCCATTTTTAAGAAAATTTCGCGAACGTAGTAACGTGAATTTTGGAATATTTACAGTTTATATATAGAAGAAGTGCAAAAAGCTGAAAACGGCTTAATGAAATTACACGCGTCCAGTATAAGTGATTACCTGTCATGGTAAGTAAGTCTTTACAACACACAGCTTAAGTTATACTGGCTAATCAAAAAACCATGATCGAAATTCGACCATAAGGCGATTTCTAGTATTTACTAAAAGACTCACAGGATTCACATACATAGAACTTACGTAACATGATGCCGCCTAAAATACAATTACATTAACATTGGTACCTACATACGTGTTTGTATACTCGTTGATGGGTACGCCCCCTTTCTTTTATTTAAAAGAAGTAGTTTCAGTTCAAAAGAGGTAACCTTTGATACCCTCATAATTTGCGTTGGGTAGACAACGTAATTAATACAGAAGGCGTAGGTGTCTTAAATAAATTACTTCACTTACTTACTAAGGTAATTAGGAATACATATATTACGTACTAGCTGCGCCCCGCGGTTTCACTCGCGTAAGTTCCGGTGCCGTGGGAATATCGGAATAAAAAGTGCCTATGTGTTAATCCAGACCTCCAGCTATCTACATAACAAGTTTCGTCGTAATCGCTTCAGTAGTTTTTGCATGAAAGAGAACAACCTCGATACATGCTCACAAACTTTCACGTTTAAAATATTAGTAGGATGTTACCTGAACTCTTCGACAGGCGATGTTGTTAGATATAGAAATACAGAAGAATGTAACTGTTATGTATTCATTATGTATGGAATTTATTGCAAAGCATGTAACAGATTTAATTAAGACTATATAACAATTTATTTGTTGTATAAGAGTTTGGATTTAGTTTTAAAAGTATTTTTAAAATATTATGTAAGTAAGTACATACTTACTTATATAATACCAATACTTACTCGATTTGAATTCGAGTAAGTATAGGTTTAATCAGTATCTAACGATCTATAGGGTGTTTGGCTAAAATATCTCGCATCATATACCTACATCGCGTCTCTTTTCTTTCTCTCTTTTATAACAAAAGATAACTCCCGTACTAGGAATGATTCCTGTGTCACGAGGGACTTAACAAACATTCAAAAAACAGACAGAACGCCCAGACTCGGCAAAACTATTCATGAATCACACAAATTAACATAGGAAAAAAATTACTATGTATGATGTGACACGACCCGTGTGGGAATCGAACATACAGTTAGTAGCATCAGATACCTATTGGTTTTAATAAAAGGATATTTACCTAATCGTTTCAGCATCCTTTCTATAATTAGAAGTAGGTACTCGTACATACGAGTTGCGTAACAATGCAAATACTATTCCTATTGTAACAATTTTCGCAACCTGTCAACTTTAAGGCCATCGAACTGTAGTGCAATCGCTAACAACAACATGCGGGAGAAAGCCGTGAGAGTCGACATTTTTGCGATTATCATGCGGTGCGGTACGTTCGCACTCGAACTCGTCGGTTCCTAAATCGTTCCTGAACGAAGAATTACGACAGTACCGTATGCCAACACTTTCACCTTTCATTGGCGACGCTGCAGGAGATAAATAATGCAATTGGCAGATGCATCAGATGCGGTAGATACTTTAAAAAAGTTAAAATGCACTTTCCATGAAGCAGGAAATAGGAACTTTACATTTTCTTTACTGATTCTCATTGTTATTGTACGTTTACGAACGTGTCGCGACTCACGTTCCTTTTATTAGGTACTTTGTAGTTCTAGCTTTGGCAACTCCATATGTCAGTGACTACTTATATGTATTTTAATTATTAACATTAAAGATTTAAAGAGCCTATCAATCAATCGTTTGTTCCTTTAAAAATATTGAATGGAATCAAAAAAAATAACATGTGCTACAACTAATAAAATATTCGTTATTGATACCTGATCCCTAATTCATGTCTAAAGGGTCAAACTCAACAACCTCTATTTATGGACTTGGTGGACTTCTAATCTAGCCAAAATCAACAGGGTAGGGACTAGTTTAACGTTTTATTTATAAGTCGTTTGGTCAGAAATAATATGAACTTGAAATTTTATCGATAAAGCTAATATGTCGTTAGGTAAAACACTGATATAAATGAAACTATAGGGTAAACTACTTAGTAATCTCTGCTATGGGTAGGTAATAAGTAAATACCAAGAATGTTAATTGAATGTCAGGAATAGTCCGGAAGTGACATAAAAATTCATATTTCCCCATAAAAAACATGTTTTTATAAATAAAGTTTTTAACATTTTTTTTATACAATATAATAAGACCAGATCTTTTTGTTAAGCGTTGTGTATTGTATCGGATCACTATGTATTTAGTAAAAAGACTTTAGGCGACGTTTAAAAATGAACTTACCATCTCTAAGCACAGTGATAGGCAATGTATCATCACCCCCGGCGTACCCATGCACCAACAGGATCGTCTCGTGCGTCGGGTCCCAGCCATTCTGACGCAGCCAGTCTTCGCTATTCAAGTCTACCTGGAAACAAAAGACATCTAAATTATTTTTTTGAAAACATTTACAACAAGTTTCTATAATTAAAAAGGGGCCAATTACTTATTTGATTTAGTTACGAGTACATGATGATGATGATGATATTACATGATTAGTTACGAGTAATAACCAATCATGACTTATCATATCACACAAAAAAAAAGCCAAACATATTCCAGTCGTTCGCCAGCATGCAGCAGTATGTATATGATTGTGTGTTCCTTTCAGGAGCGCAACAACGGGGGGTGTCCAGGGTGTCCGAACACCCCCTAAAAGCATGTAGGCACCCCTTCGAGGGTGTCGAAATAACCCAGAAGACGATGCGAAAATTTTAATAAAAATGTGAATCAAAATAAATTGTAATTAAAATGTTGTTCGCCGTAAAAAGAATATTTATCGTAATACCAAATTATTTAGTAAGCCTTACAATGCTTTAAAATACGTCAATAAAGTGTTTTAGTTCAGGTTACGTAGTAACTACTTAGTAATCTGTGGTTCAGGTACATGGTTCGAGTTTTTGAGTTTAAATAATTTATAAAAAACTATCAACTGAAGTTTGATCATGTTTGAATTAGCCATAGAAACTAGCAGTAGGTACCTACGTAAATAATAATCGCTTAAATAATAAACTATTTGAAAATAGTGAATTTGATTTATCATTACAACTTACACTTGTGTACCTATAACAGTAGTATGCAATGATCCCAAATGAATACACATACAACTCGAAGACGCTGTACTTACTAGCAATGTATGGTTTAAAAACAGATAACTACAGAAATTATTTTAACATAATATAATCTTGAGTAATGTGTAGTTACGTGTTTACTGCAAGATTTTCTTTGTAAGATTCATTGAACGCCCTATTACACTCCAGGAGATGGCTTTGCGATTAGGTGTAGGACTGCATGTCTGAAGTGAGAACATAACTTACATTAGCTTTGTTTATGTTAATTATGCTTTTATTAAAGTAGACTTACTATTCATTCGCGTGCACTTAATATATTCGAAGCTACTTATAGCGAATGATCGACTGTACCCCGTGATCCACTGTTACCCACTCTCCCCTAGTTTATGGCCACGGCAAATGCATTGAATATATTTTTAGAGCATACCGTTTTATCAATAAAAAGGTCAGTCTGAATGTAGGTCTGTAACTCAATTCATGTATAGATTGTAAAGCGATCATGAATGGGTGGTAGGTATGTGTTCGCAATAAAGTATGAGCACCTGTCGCCGAGGAAGGAGAGCGCTTGACGCCCCTTAAGGACAACTAGCGGTATTTTGGACGCATTCTTGAACAACGCACTGCGCACATTACAATGAGAAAAAAAGTGAATCTGTTAGTATTGCCTAGAAAAAATAGTTTAATATTTTAGCGAGTTGTGTTCATGTTGGCCTGTTTTGTGTCGGGGCAATTCAAGGATAAAATAGAAAAATTTACTTATGAAATATACAGAATGTATTTGTAAAAGGAACACTTACTTATATCACTGAAAGAGCATAACTCCAGCACGCAGTTACAATAACAATTTTTGAAAAAAAAAAACTATTTCTTTACAAGTTATAACTTACCTAAGTAATAACCATTTGAATTTCCAAATTTTCCAAATTCCAAATTTCGTTTTTAATAGAAGTTCGAATGTGTAAAGTTAAAGATTTTAAATCGTATCTTTTTATTTTGGAAATTTTCATTCCATTCCGTTAGGAAAGTCCATAATTTTTTTAAGTTAGTTTGTTATCGAATATTCCTTTACATCCGTTAAGTTTACATACACTACTAACTAACTACTTATTAAATAATTATGGTTTGCATCATCAAGCCGATAGATTGGCACATAAATGTACGTGATGTTAGTTTTAGACACGCGTGGGATATTTCTTTACATTCTTTACAATACCAATTATGTACATACATCGTCATAGAATGTAGGTAAACATTACGCCACAATGGATATGGCTGTACAAAATATTATTGATTAATGAAGTTTGTATCTGTAGCGCTTTTATGGAATTTAGTATTGTAATAGGCGATCACTATGAAAAGGTTTGTGCAATGTCTGCATAATTATTGACATATTAATAAATTCTATTATACATTAGGTACATGGTATCTGCAACGAGAACATAAGTGAAACTGCAAATGACCTAAAATACGTATACTTTGTAAAACTTATCATTAAACTCACTGAATCTTTTTGACATCATGTTTAATTAAAAAATATACGATTTGTTGCGCTACAAACAACTGTACCTAATTCTATATCTCTATTTATAGGTTTAACAGGCAAGAGCTTCCAAGATTACATCGAAATTGTTTTTGTGTCTCATTCGTACTAAATTTTAATTCGAATCCAATTTAAAGTGGTATATCAGAACCACGCATCCCAGGTCCTTTAAGGTGGGCAAGTGTTTTAGCATTCATCTTTAAACAAACAAATCATACATACATTACAATGGTTCCTCTTGGAGCCACAGGTTCAATTATGCGTTTGAAAATTTCAAGTGTACTCCCTGACACTAATTCGAATCACAATTCGGTCCTGTTGTCCTGATTTGAAGTTCGAAAGTCGGTAATGTAAAGTAAGATCGACTCATAGACAAGAAACAGAGAATTGGTTAAAAAATTTACAAAAAAAAATGTTATACTTTTTAATGTGTAACATCTTTCTTTTCGCTTTCCTGCAATCAGTGGGAGTGATCTCGTGAAAAGGGACGGAAGTGTGTAATAGGAAGCCGGGAATGGCCCGCTAATTTTCCAAATGTACGCACGCGGTGTTGAAAATTCGTGTTAGGGGTACTTTACTATGCAGTGGGTACTCACGACGTGCTTATAAGGTTCCGACTCTGTGTACAAGTGTAGGTTGACATCTGGATCTGGACACGCTTCTTTATCCCTTCTCCACACACAGTCTTCAAACGTGGCGTTGCTGAATGTCTCCTCGTGGAGGTAGAGGGCTTCCTTTATCGGGTGGCGCTGACATAAGGTACCTGGAGAAACAATTGATGTAGGTAATTTAATTTAGGTTTAAAAAGCTCTGAACGGTCACTGTCACAGTGTAGGTTGTGTTTATATATATAAAACTAACTTTCGCGCATGGCTTCGTCTGCGTCAGTCGCGAAAATGGTAGCGTATTCAATATCTTATTGTTAGACATAACTAAAATAGAAGCAATTGAAGTTGTAATAGCAAGATACACCATCTATTTAGTACAACTAAAGACGGTCTTTCACATAATTACACAACAAGTTACGTCAGCGGCTTTGGTGACCATTGACTAGGTTGTTGTGCGCCTACCTATTTGCTATAGCCAGTCTAAGGAGATGATTTGCTCCATGATACGTACCTAATCACGAATTAAAGTAAAATTTTGTGATTTATGTCAAAGGACAAATCTAATATTTCTCAAAATGTAACACGTTATTAACGGCTGCTAAATTACGTAAATTATGTACTAGTAATCAGACCACAATAGTGGAAGATCTGACATTTCATAATTAAGGTGACTACATGGCGGCCGTGGGTTACAAATTACAATGTTATGAAATAATTATTAATTAGTAAGAATAGAAGGGTATTTATACGGTTAGAAACAGTCATGAGCTTTGGTGTTGAGTCTTAGTCTTAGTAAATGGCATCATGACAGTGCATGACCCTTGCATGACATTTTTACAGGTACCTACATAGTGCTACTGTAATTTTGTACCTTTTCAGGACAACAGTCAATATGACAAATATTTTGAAAATCTCTTTTTTAAATTAATCATATGATATCATCATCGTATGTAATCTCCATTCGTACTCAAGTGATTGTTCCCAACTTATAATGTTAGCCTCGCCTTTAAAACCCCCACTATTCATCAATATTTATCAACCGACCAATAGCATTGCGTTACCAGTATTACTAGTGGTAACAATGTCTATTAACTAGTTTTATTAAATAGTGAACAGTTTATCATCTATTATAGTTTGCCCCTATTTTGAATAAATTAAATAGGATTTTTTGAAGTGGCGACAACAGAAAGAAGTTCCTTATCGCACGTTACACTTCTGACGCTCGGCGGCTGGCCGGCTAGCCGGAAAAAAGCGCAACCAAAAATGCTGCCCACGAGTTAATCTATTTTATTTTTACACCATTTGTAGATTCTGCACGATACTAATGTAATAATTATCTTGTATACTAATTATCCGTAATTAGTTAGGGCAATTTTCACAGATGGCGCAATTTTAATTTCTAATTTTAGAATATTTACTATATTTTGATACAATTTATTCATTCCGTGTCCCAAAGACAACTCACGCTTTTTTTTGTATTTCGAAAGACATTCTTTATTAATCATTTAAAGTTATCAGGTACATCAAATCTAACGTAACCACACACTGAAATCTGTCTCTATATGCATCTATTATTATTATTAGTGATACTAGACAAAAATTTGTAGCTCCTAAGCTGCTTAATGGTGACTTTATACCATAGTTGCATCATGAATGGCCTGTAACATAATTGTTATAACAGAATAAAGAATGGCTGTGCAATATTTATAGTCCAATGAGAACAGAAGTGAGTGTGTGTCAATTTGTAAAACTTAACGAAGTATGTCGGAGAAGCGGACTGTCACCGCTTGCAATATGGCAGTAGACCTAAAAAGTGCAAGTGCAGTACCTACCTGATGCAATACTATTCAGTTGCATGCACACACGAAATGTGTATGTAATTATTATTACTTGACGCTTGTTAGATTTATAACAGTTGGATAATACATATATGTTTTTTACAAGTTATGGAGGCCTTGGCAGAATAAGTTACTTTCTCTGTTATAATGTAATGATTTTTTTCGTGTTCGAATTCAAGCGTTAAATTTTTTTTTTTTAATCAAACCTTAATTTGTGTGCCCGAACTGGTAACTAGTTTACTCAAAAGTAAAGTGACATTTGTTTTGCTTAGAACCAATGTTCCCTCTGTTATACTAAGGCTAATAGTTGTGTTCGCTCTAGCAGAAGCAGGTGACAGGTCCGAGACGGTGGCGCGACGTGTTCCGCGCGCACCTCTCTAAATTAGAGGGGGTAGAACCATCCGCACCTCATAGTGGGGTCGTCATGCTTAACAAGCGGCCAAGTCTGCCGGGGTTCACAAGGATTTCCTTTCTAGGGTACACCTGAGGCCCCGGCTATAAGACCCGGTGACGGAACACTGTGTGGTTTTAGTCAGTTCGATTACGACGTACCACCTTGGCCTTTGGCCGAGTGATGACACGTGGGGGTTTCAATACGTTAAAAAAAAGGCTAATAGTTGTGTAGGTCTTGTGGTACCAGCCAGCCAAGGACAGGAAAATACGAGTTATATCGGAGTCGGCCCTAAAATGTTCAACGTTGAGTAATCTGAACATTAGCCATTAATTACACAATTAAACACAGTCCGAGCGGTAAATACGTGTCTCTATTTGACATCAAAATCCTACAAATGCTTTCAGTTGACAAATGCAATTGACTGGCCTGTTGGTCTAGTGGTTAGTGACCCTGACTGCTGAGCCAGAGGTCGTGGGTTCGATTCCCACCGGAGTCTGGGTGTTCTTTGTGGCCGTTGTTTGTATGTTTGTAAAGTCCCCCGCGACACAGGTGTAATTCCTAATGCGGGAGTTATCTTTTAAAAATCAAAAACAAACAAACAACCAAACAATAATTCTGTACAATATGCTTAGAATTTTAAACGTGACAAATGTTTTATGATACAAGGTATTTAAGTTGAGCATTCTATTACAAAAGTAATACACGGACGTGATGTTACTTTCCCACATAACACGGACGGGAGGTATAGAATATTTATTTGTATACTGTCTTGTTGTACATTCATGCCAACATGCCCCGAAGGAGTATATAGAGATATATTTAACTGAACCACATTTCGCCAGTTATATTTAGGTAAAATGTAATAGGAGTACCCAAGCCAATTCCCATCTAACCATCACGCTCCATGTCGCTATCAAGAAGAAAAACTCAAAAATAATAATATATGTGCGACCCGGTTCTTGTACCCGACCGTCACAGAGCATGGTAACCACGTACTTCCTACAAGTGTCATTCAATAGTTCTTTCCATTCATGAATTTCTTTTTTCGTTTTAATATATTATCTATGGTTATTTCTATACTTTTCTTCTACACAAAAGGCGTAGTAAAAAGGTTTACTGAAATATTTTTCTACAAACTTTTTTAATATTTTTTCTACAGTTTCGACAATCACGAAATCAGAAAGTTGAATCAAATTAAATTATTGAACTCCATAATTAATTATATAATAACTTAAGTAAGAAGAATACAAATATGAAATTAAATTAAATATTTTGTTCTATGTTTAATAAACATTTTAAAAAGTTAACAATTTAAAAACTTTACTTGATTGTATATCCAATTCAAACATTTATAAATAGTCTGTTCTTTAATTCAAATGGTCATGACATTATATTCTTTATAAATAACTTTTCTTTCGTTGAATGTTTTTAATACATGAGACTCATATCTTGTGAACCAGGTCACAATAATACATAGAAAACAAAAATAAACCTGAATATTGTTTTACACAACACATACCTTGCGTTATCAATATAGTCGCGAGCCAAGCCAGTTGCGCAGTAGCATGGACGCGCGCCATCCTTACGGAGCGTTCGAACACCAACTACTGCTAAATTCGAAGAGGGGGCATTCACGACCCCCGTAAGTAAACAACACATTTTGCATATACTTACCAAATTGTCTGCTTTGAATACTGATGAGGCAGTGAAAAGGTTAAACTTACAATGCAAGACGTACGTGTTACGATATTAAGTCGATTGTGGCCGAAATAATAGTTCCGTTCACGTACTCATGAATTCAAAACTGCAACCTTATTCTTTTCATTCATAAATTACATATTCATAAACTACTTTTTTTTTTAAATGATGTAAGTAGTCGTTTATGAGTTTATTCGACTATGAATAAAAAGGAGGTGCTTCTGGTTTATACGATTGTAGTGTGATGTCTTCGCCATAGACCAATGGAATCCAAAGTCAATTTCAAAAAGTGAAGCGCATGGCTGATGTGACTAAATTAACGTGTATTAATTAATGTTATTATGGTAAAAATCATCTAAGTTCAGTTAAAAAAACAATCCAGAATACGACAAAGAATCCGTGGAAACTTAAGGACCTACAGATAGAATATATAGACTTTACAAAGCGTAGAGTTTATAGATTGACCACCCCACCTGTTAACACTACATTTGCACAGTGTTTCGGTCAGTTTATAGGCGCACATGTCTTCAACAGAGTCACCACGCTTTGTGCTATCACTACATCACAACTTATTATAAATCAGTCTTTCGCCGCGGTCTGTCTGTCTGTAAGCGATAAACTCAATTACAACTGAACGGATTTTCATGCAGTTTTCACCAATAGACAGAGCGATTCATGAGGAAGGTTTAGGTATATAATTTGTTAAGGTTTTATGTAAATTGGTTGAAATATGATGATGATTGTTGAAGATGTCTCTGCTACCCGTGCGAAGCCGGGGCGGGATGCTTGTAAATAATATATTAATACCAAGGTGAAGGCCAATTAAAAGTTTTCACGGGTAACATTACCTACGACTTTTATAATATTTTTTAAAAAGAGATAACCTAGGTATATCGAAAATTTTATGAGTGAGCTTGATATGAGCGTTTAGCTATTCCTGGAAGTAATGGTCGCACAAGACTTTCTTTAGTTTGAGAACACTAGTGAAGAAGAGATCTAACCAACTTCCCGGCTTGTTACATTGTATGTACGGCTAGCACGTAGTTCAGTCAAAAGCGACTCCGGGGTCTTTCACGGAACTAAGCCTGAGTAATTAAGTATCTTGGAGTGTATAACTAAAGTTAATAGAGTGTGGTATACGTGTAAAATTGCAAATGTAGCACTTGGAAAGGTTTAAATCAAAGGTTAAAGGTTGCTGGAGGTACAATAATTTAGGAAGCTGTCCAAATCCTCCTGTAGGGAGACGGCGTCTGCAACGGTGTCAATTTGCTTCATGATTATCATGTCATCATCGTAGAGTAATATCTCCGAATGTTGAAAACAATGATAACTCATTTATCAATGGCATAACTCATTGATAAATACAGGTCCTAGCAACGATCCCTAATATGTAGTATAACATTTATAAAACCCTAATTTATTTTTCTTCTAAGCTTAAAGGATATACTTTGTATAGCTATATCAGTCTGGACCGTTTTTAAGAGACCCAGTGATAAAACTACCAAACGCCTAATCAAATTTATTTGCAGCAACGCTTGTCCGTGAATTTGCTACACTAGTTTGTGATTACTTTCCTTGCCAATGCTCTTTCAAAACCTAGTTTTCCCTTATTGAATTAAATATTTTGGTTCCTTTGGTAAACCGATTATTTTCTTTTTAAAAACAAAATTACATTTCCAACAAAACAACATAGTTTAGTACTTACTGTTAATTTTTGAGGGTAAATCTTAATATACCTACTTCTCTAAGTTGTTTTACAAATGTCACTGGTATGTTTTTAATACTACCATTGTTCAAGTTAAGGTATGTGATACAATTACCAAAATGAATAGATGAGCATAATACTTGCTCTTGCGACTGCGCACCTTTGAGTAACAAAATTACGCTTGTGTGCATGCTTGTCCTGGTTGTGTGATGAAACTTGAGACTTCAATGGTTATTCGTTTATATAGAGATAGACTTGCTAGTGTGTGTGAAGGTACACACAGGTGAGGTGCGGTAGAGCGGGACGCGCAACAGCCTCTGCAGGTAGAGGCAATGGAGCGCCGTAGAGCCGCCCGCGCCAGTCCGAGACACGCGCCCCGCGTGCGCCCGCGTTGTGCCGTCATACACACGGTCTCGCAGAACCTGCTTTTAAAAACAACATCATATTATACAATATTTTTGCTAATGAAATCGCAATTTTTTAATAAATAACAGTTTATTCTTGCCCTACAGTGTTTGACAAGTGCATTTGGTTATGTAAAGTAACACGGTTAAGTTAATTGCGCGAATGCCACGCTCTACAGGCTACGCAGCCGGCGGCGTTCCCCACCTCCGTTCATTCAAGGACCAATCGTTGAACTCATGCCGTCTTGACTTTTGTACCAACATGATCCCTCAAGTTAGAAATGAAATCCTAGAACACAAAGAGAAGCATTGACTGAGTTGGTTACCGAAAAACAATCGGTTTCACGACAATGTCAATCAATCAGAACGTCGCCCAATTTAGTAAACAGAAGCAGCAACTAGGTAAACAGGGCCCAGAACCGGTCAACTTTCCACCGCGATATCACCCGCCTCCACTGGCAGCGAGCGGTCCCAAACTAGCCACAATCGACCAGTCCGTCAAAGAGTACAAACCGCCTTACGCAGGTAAACCAATCGATCCTAATAAATTACAATATCCTTTGGGGCCGCACGGTCCGGTGGCGGCTTCGTACGGCGGTGGGCCCGTCCATTTATTAAAATATCCCCAAAGTTATCCGGGCTTTCCACAACCACCGGGAACCAGTCGCATGCCCCGACCCTCAGGTGAAGTTGTGACGAAAGCCTTAGTTCACGAACCCGTGGAGCCAACCGCGAGAGCGAGAAGTGCTGACGACATACAACGAGCTCAGCGTAATATAGAAGAAGAACAGATCCATAGAAGGTCAGCAGATATGCTCAAGTTTACTAAACGTGTGGAACCTGAGGGACCGCGAGGGTCAACCGATCAAAAGCGACAGATTCAGGCACTTTTGGCCCAAATAAAAGCGCTGAAAGAAGCGAACCGACGGTTAAGTGAGGATAATCAAGAACTGCGAGATTTGTGTTGCTTTTTAGATGACGATCGCCAAAAAGGCAGAAAGTTGGCTCGCGAGTGGCAAAGGTTTGGAAGATATACAGCATCAGTTATGAGGCAGGAGGTGTCCGCTTATCAAAATAAACTAAGACAATTAGATGATAAACAGCAGGAGCTTATCCGTGATAATTTAGAATTAAAAGAACTATGTTTATACTTAGATGAGGAACGTGAGAGGAGTGCGTGTGTGACCTGTGGACGAACACCTGGAAGAGAGAGAGACGATGGCGACGGCAGCAGCAGTGGAACGAACGCCGAAGAAGGTTCTCGCGGTGTTCCAACTATACCCCTTACACATCCTCAGCTTGCGGAACGAACTGTACAATACGTAAGAGACTTGGAGCAAAAAGTCCGTCGATTAGAGGCTGAGAAAGGCCAGGGTAATAATGCCGTAGGAAATGAAAGACCTGAAGCTGTGGTACGGGCTCTGCAAGTTCTGGAAGTCAGAGAACGTGTCGAACGAGAGAGAAGAAGACCAGCACCAGATCTAGATACTGGAGAGCAAGCTTTAGTAAGAGAAATGTGCAACGTAGTATGGGGAAAGTTGGAAGACGTGCCACCACAGGCACCGCCGCGCTAATAAATAATGTAAACAATAAACAGCTTTCTAGATTAGTGTCAAAGTGGGTTTATCGAAATAAGGTGAACGAGTGTGTAAAAAGTTGTTCAAAATAAACGTTGATGGAATTCGACTTGATCGAGGCCATCGGTGCGGCTGCGTCTTGTGACCTAAACAGAAGAATTAACTTGACCTTAAAAATGTAAAAGTATCAGAGTTTAGACAGCTTAAGTCCCTTTAACGAATGTGATGCATTAGTTGCCACAGCAAAGCCGTGCAGAACCGTAAAGTACAAAATTACTAATATTATTTGTAGTTTTAAGTGTTTAAGTGTAATTTTTCGCACAATTTACTCTTTTGCCAATTATAAGAAACTATTTCTCTCGCTTCTATTTGTTAAAAATATTAAATTATATGCAAAATATTTGAAAATTGTTTATGAGGCTATAATTATATAATTGTCTGTGATTATCCTGTGAGCTGGTGTACCTACCTGACGATCTAATACTCAGTTTTAGAGCTTAGAGATTTCATATATATGTATATTGTCATGAAACTATCTATGTAAGTGTTATCTACAGACAGACGCTTAGTGAAAGAATGTTGCCACCCCAAGCACGTCCACCCAAAGCTGCAGATCAAAATTCGAAAATTCAAAACTTCATTTGAAAAGTCGCAATTCATAATCATCTTTCTGAATATCATATATTGGTTCTTTGATCTGTAAATTTACATACACATACAACAACATACTATACCTTATTACATACGATACGATGAGCAATATGTATGAAATAGTAGCAGTATAACTTGCATTACTTTATTCGAACTGTTACGAAAAGATTGCAATGTACACATATAAGAGTAAACGTTAGAACTGATCAAGTTCCTGTAATATCAAAAGGCAGTGAATTTTATTAAGAGTTATCTCCGACTCATTCAGTATACTGTGCGTCTGAACTAAAATTATGTCCAGAGTCTAGTCAGCCATAGATTTCCAAGTTCTTTTTCTAGTTCTGTTATCCCAGCTCACTTAACTCGTTCGTTTGCCTAGCTTGCTTCACTTTAATTATATGTAGTGTGTTATTAATTTATTCATATATAGACGTGTAAGAAATAAAGCTATTTCTGTTTATAAATATTGTTTATTTTAACACGTTTTTAGCTTCAGTTGTATTGTAACTAACTAAATCAATGTAAACAAATCTAAGAAGTAGATTTTAACCGACTTCTAATTGTCGTATCCTGATCAAACTATGTATTAGATGTAGTTCGGATGACGATATCTACTATAATTTGGCATTTTAGAGATGAACTCATGATGGGGTCAGGAGGTGATTAGTGGAACTCTTCAGAAGACGCTAGTAAACCCCAGGAGTTCAGGCTTATATACATAATTCGTTTTGACGCGCCCAACGGTAACGTTGGTCTAATAATGACTAAGCCAGGAAGTGGATAGTATTACTCTTTTTTTCCTTTCAATTCAGTTCGATATTAAAACGTGTTTTTTTTTAGTTTTACGAAACTATAATTGTTGAATGTTGTTAACCTCCTTTAGAAATTTTTAGCCTTGATTTTAGACAGATAATGTCATTGTCAAATATTTGGTCAACAACATATAATTAATATCAGACTATTGTAAATATAAACAAGAAAAGTATTTATCAAATATGGCTGCAGAGCAAAAAGGGGAAGGGCCAGAGGATGTTGATACTATTGGGGTAATATTTTTAGTAATTTAGCGTCAGTATTTACCACTTATCATAGAATTACCATAAAAGTCGGTATTATTTTTTAGTATTGTCTACTAATAAAGTACGAAATGTATAGACTACCTACTATATATAGACTACCTACTATATATAGACTACCTACTACGAGATCATTGACAACCAGGTTCATTAATAGTTCCCATAGCAAAAAAATCGGTAGGACAATTTGCAGTAGGTAGTGTTAAGACTACCCAGACAACGTCAATGATTATAATTGTCTGCATATTTTTTAGGTATACCTAAGTAGCCGACGATGACTTGAAGAAGGTGGATAGTTGGCTACCATAGTCCAACAGGTTACGACGATAGGCTGATAATAATGATACCTAAGTAGCATTTATGTATAGGTATATGTTAAACTATATCTGACCGATAAATCTCTTGATTAGCATCTCATGTGAAGAGTCCTTGAATGTTTATAAATTGTTTTATAACAAAAGCATTTAATTAAAAACCTACCTAAAATCTCAAGCTATAATTCAGGGTGTACAAAATATGCTATTTGATTACTTTCTCGAAATATCTCTAAAACTAACAACCATAGGTACCTAGGTAATTATCTGTACTTGTTTTTGTTTAGAAATGCTTATACATAGTTCTATCACAGAGGCTTCCTCAAGATGGCCTGTAGACTGTCTGGCACTGAGACATCTTTGATGGAATTTGTAACTGATAAACTTCGTATCGTTCTAACGCAAAATTTACGCTTTTAATCGCGGGTTTGATCATATGGATTTATAGAATCACTAGTCTTCGTCTTCGTCTCCAGTTGTAAATTTTTCCCATTTTTGCAACATTTTTCATCGATGCTCCACTCCTATTGGTCGTAGCGTAATGATATATGATTTCTCCTTCCTCGATAAATGAGCTATTTAAGACTAAAACAATTTTTTAATTCGAACCAGTAGTTTCCGAGATAAGCGCATCAACGAAACAAACAAAATTTTTACACACGTTTTATAATATTAATATATATGATACGTACATCCTAAATTAGAAATGATGAATCTTCTGTTTGAATTTGTCAACAAATTCTTCTCACCTATTTAAGATCTATGTTGGAAAACGCAATCTTGCCGGCGACAGGCATGGCGAAGGATGGGCTGTACTACCAAATGGGGATTTCTACGAAGGCTGCTACTGTCGCGGCATGAGGAGTGGAAAAGGCCTCTACGTGTTCAAGAATGGGGCTCGCTATGAAGGTAAAATTTTATAGAGATTTTAGTATTTGTAATTACGAGATATGTATGTATAGAATAGATATAGGTACTCGTATATCTAATAATACGATATCAGACCTGTTTTATAAACCATCCAACTGTGGCAACTCACGACGTTAAAGCAAGTGATACCAATTTCTAATATGCACATGAATAGACTTGTTACACCACTGGGCTATCTCTGCTTAACTAACGTAAGATAAAATTGACTATTCATAGGAAACTTGTATTAGGTTTTGCAATCGCCTACACATAAAGTACAAATAGTGATACTCATCAGTCTAGTCACTCTATTACCGCAAAAGCAGGTTCATAAATTACATATTCCCTTTTAAATTTAAACTCTCAGGAATTTAGGTTTCTTATCCGTTTTTATTTTATTACTAAAGTCCGCTTCACCGACTGGCTGGTTAATTTATCATGGAAAAAGTTTCTGTATTAAATGTAATAAGTCTATTATTTAGGTATTTCTATGGTCGTGTGTTAGCTGTCTCAAGTTATTATAATTACTTACTATATATTTGTAAACTTTAAACAGTTGTTTCTTATAACCTCATACGATAATAGGAAGTCAATGTCTTTTTAAAGAGAATCGCTGTAAACTGATGATGCTAATAGGTATGCAAATTTGTGAGACCGAGACGGCACGAACAATTCATTCTACAGAACACTATAAATACTTATTTTATGGTTTTAGGGGAATGGCGTCGGGCCATGAAGTACGGCGTAGGGCGTATGGTATACCCAGACGGCTCCAGCTACGAAGGTGACTGGAGACATGACCTCAAGCAAGGATTTGGAGCTTATTATTACCCTAATGGTGACATTTACGAAGGTGCCTGGTTCAAGGGTAAACGACACGGACTGGGGACCTATTTTTTTGCTGAGTACCAGATTAAATTCATGGGGACTTGGTTGGAAGGCGTTATTCAGGGTCCAGGACAAATTATTTACCCGCGTTTCCGCTACCATGGTTCCTGGTTGAAAGGAAAGCCTAAAGACACTGGATGTTTCGTTTTCGACACTAGTTGTATGCAGCATGGATTTTATTTGCTTATAAATGATCCAGCCTTGGAAGAGTTTGGAGAAGGTGAGGAAGAGAAGGAAGAAAATAAGGAAGAAAAAGTAGACGAGGAAGAAGAAGAAATGGAGATTGATGAGACGTTTGGTAAGGCTGATAAGCTTTAAATTTTTGGGTACCTATATATGAATCTTAACGTAACTAGAGAGAACCATAACATGTTATTTCATCATTACAGTGACAAGAAATATATATAGAGCTCCAAGTTAAATGAGAAAGAAGAATGATTAGTCAAAAAATATATTGCTACATTCTTCTTTTTTTTAGTTATCCGCGTGTCGGGTACATAAATAACTTAGTCACCTAAACATCTCACTTCGTCAATAGCCGTCAAAGATATATTATTGCAATTATTATAGATGTATGTAAGTACTCAAAGATAGAAAGAAAGAGATATAGGGTTTATTTTTAGCGATTGATTTTGTTTTAGTAAAGAAAAATCTTTACGGAAATACGCTAATACCTCCTTAGAATTCATACTCGTGACACACGAGATTAACACCTTCATTTTAATTCTTCTTTCATTATTGGTTGCTGTTTTTCATCGGTTCCATAGGTATATGATGAATGTGTAACTACAAAACACGAAGAATATTAACCAAATATGATAACATTTTATTACGAAAACCTCAAGTCAGTGCCTGTCAGAACGAGCTAAGTAGGTACACTAATTAAAATTTTATTTTTAGTTATTGATTTCATGACCGGACTGTCCAACCGGTGCAGGTGGCGGTGGGTGGTTCTCATAAAAAGTAGTTAATTAAGTTTAGGATATGAATCATATTAACTGCTAATTGAAATTTACCGTTATTATGATTTGGCAGATTATACGCGAGTGCGGACTTTTTTCTCGAGCAACGTGTGAGAATTTATCATGAAGACTGTAAATAATCATGCGCATATATAAATACCGTTATTAAAAATGTCATAGAACAACTTGTATAATGAAATAAAATACAACGGTAAAAGCAGCGGTATTTGGGGGTCCAAAGAGGCGGGGGAACGGGAGAGGACAAGCACTCTCCCCAGCAGAAGCAGGCCTAAGACGGTGGCGCGGCGGGTTCCGCACGCGCCTCTCCCATCTAGAGGGGGAGTAGAGAAGCTGCTGATCAGGAGGCCATAGTCTGCAGGGTTTCCCGGAAGCTTCCTTCCTGGGGTATCCCGGTGCAGTAGACTCACTTGTGACGGAACACCGTGTGGTTTTAGTCGGTTCGAGTCCGACATACCACTTCACCCTCGGTGAGGTGATGACCCGTGGGGGTTTCCAAACGTAAAAAAAAAATAAAAAAGAAATAGAAAATTAGTATGTAGTTCCAAAGGTAGGTCTAAAGAACCTACCTTCGGAACTACCTACTAATTTCTCTAGCACACTGACATTTAGGTACGGTTGATTTTTTTCCAAAAAGAAATCAAACACTCTCTGGCTTGTAAGCTTTTATTGTAACTGAAGATAGCCTGGTGGTCGAGTTTCGACCATTATTCATTAACTTTTAAATGTACCTATTGTTTAATATATGGACCAGTATAACTTGACCTGTCATTGTATAGGTACATAGACTTTTCGTACCTTTTTTCGTCCATCCGCAAAATTTGCTGAAAAGGGGGTACGAAGACTCCACGTATTAATAAATAGTACCTGGGAGACCGGTAGCTTTTTGTAAAATCGTAATTTTTTTTGTAAAATTACGTTTCTACAGGTAATAGAACTATGCAGTTGAACTTAAAATGCAAAACTGTAGGTATATGTATACTACATTTCATCAAAATCGTTAGAGCCGTTTTGAGATACCCGAAATATAAATACATACATAAACAAATAAATACATAGAAGAATTGCTCGTTTAAAGTCCCTACATAATAAGATATATTTTGGACATGTTAGTAACGAAACAAATCAAGAATATGACACTTATGAATGACGTTTTATGTTTGGGTAAAAGTAAAGATACTGCACATTGCGCAATATCTCTTTAAATACACGCACTGAACTTAATAGTAAACAATTCTAAAACTTTCCAGGTAAGATATCAACATGGCGAGCTCGCAATGTGACAGCATACATAGCCGAGTTCCTCCCGCCGGAGCCAGTTCCTCTCCCCGTCTGCGATTCCATCCCGTCCCTCACAGATGAAAGCATTGAAACCGACGTCATGATCTTCGAGCCTCCTTATACAATGCCTGAAGAAGAAGGCGGAGACGATAATGATTCTTGGTTACTGCATAGACAAAAGTTCTTAGAGGAGCCTGAGGTGAAGGCAGATTAACTGTTACAGGCTACCTACCGATAAAGTGAATAAAAGAAACTGTACTGATAATATCAGGGGTGGAGGGGTGGTCTTTATTTTAATCGACTTCGTACTTTGAAAGCAAAATGTAGCAAATAGTTTACTACTTCAGCTAGACCACCGGTTCTCAAAGATACTTACGTAACCCTAAACAACAGTTACTTTTATTATAAGGTCTACATTATATATATCATACGATTATATATATCATATATCATACGACAACACACAAGGAGGCCTACAAAAATAACAAGTGAAAGTTAGAATTTAAAATGGCGAGACTTATTATAACATTTAATTATACCTATTTCTTCGTTTTTCAATAACTGCTATAAATATAATTATGTTGGTTCCTTAACATGATATTGAAGACTGTTCTTATTTATGGACATTGTGGTTATGTATTTTATTATATGTACATAATAAAGTATTTTATTTGTTTGCTTACCTACTATCTTATTTCTTTGGTAACTAAAATTTGAAAGGTTGAAATGATCGCTCCTGCGAGGTTTACCTAAACAAATGTTACAAAGTCTGAGGTAGTTTAGTTTAAAAACAGTATCCTGATTTCAGAAAATGTCCTTCTATTGACGAAAATCTCACCATGCTGGTCTAATGCGGATTTGAAGGCTTTTGAGTAGATTAATATTATTAATTACATAATATTTACCTACCTTAAACGGTACTTCCCAAGGAACCCCTCCTTGGGAAGTACCATTTAAGGTGTACCTTGGGAATGTAGTCGTTTTCAGACTGGACAATAGAATAAGGTTAATTAGGGTAAGGAAAAATGGATAGCGCAAGGAAGCTAGCTTAGGCCAACCGCAAGTCTCGGATGGGGAAACTGGTCTAAGACTGCAGTAGCTCGAAGAAGTCGGGGTCGCGTACCCAAATGTCTGTCCTGTGATTGGAGAAGGCCACCAGGACAACAATATCAACTAGCCAAACAGGAACATCAACTGGCCAATCTCTTCAATAAAAACGACTGACTTCTGAATAACAGCATTTGGTTCATTTTGTTATTGTAAAAAAAATTGTTTGTAAAAGGTAGTTGAGGTGAACCCTTGGCTTGGTGGTGTGGACGCACGCACCATTTCCGCTCCGGCGGTCAAAGTCCTAGTTGTTCGATTTTGATTCTGATTAGCAGTGACCTTACAGTAGGATGGCAGAGCGGACCAAATGCCACGGGCCTCCGGCCCAAGGGGGCCCGAGCACCAAAGCCCTGAACACAGGAGACACTAATTGCATTAACACTACCTTGGCGGTCGGGTAAAAATGTATTTAAAAAATATTAATTTAGTATTTAATAAGTTATATGTATAATTCAATGAACCTAGTAAAATACACGAGTATAAATTAATTATCAAGATTTTACTACTTCCGTCAGAAAATAACGGCCAGGGGCGAGTCGCCTCAAACACCCGATGATTTAGCCACCGGCCTCAGATGGTATAGTTACGCCACCGAGTCTTACCAAGTTCAAGATGACTCTGGAGGATTTCTAATCATAAAAGGTGTCGCCTAACAATTACATCATACATAAATGATAAAATTCGTTTCATTTCTATTAATATAAAGAGAAGCGAAGCTTAATAATTCAACTTAGTAGTTAGTTTTTTTTATGCCTGTTTCATATACCTCATCATACACTTATAATTATATACCCTTTTTTATAGTTCTACATTAGATGTCAAAGGCATATACTTGTCTATAAACAACTATCTATAAGTAGGTATAGTAGGAATACTATCAATCAATTTCCCAAGGAACACAATAGTTATATTTGGGAAAAATAAGTACAAAAATCAAAGATTAGTATTATTTTAGATTAGGTATTTATTTTAAATAGTAAAATAAATTTACTTCTAACATTCCAGTCATATTGTGCTATCATCGAGAACAACAATGATTATTATTATTATTGCATATATTTATAAAAGGCTCATGTACATACATACACTGCAGCATCATAAGATTATGTTAGTTAGTAATAACATGCATAAAGTTTTAGAAACACTCACGGAATCTTAGTTATAAGTTCGACAAAATGGGGTATAGTGTAAAGAAAAAGTGGTTTTAGAATACTGGTTTGGTAGAAATTGAGCAAGTAGTTGACTAGCGTAATACATAGTTTGCAACATAAGAATTAGAAGCGTATTAGAGCTTCATACACTAAAATACTTTGAACACTTATCCAATTATATTTCAAAACCTAGCTTGCTTTGTATTGCTTATCACATTTTTGTTATGCAGAACCTTAGTTTCAGATACTATTTGCACCTTAAAAAATCTAAGTAGGTACCTATATTATCATTCTTGAGTTACTTAACTGTATAGTTAAGAAAATTGTTGTTTATTCCCTTAACTGCAGTTAATGGAACCAAATAAGTGTTCTTGATATACATGGTATACATAATATACCCACTAAACTTAGACATAGCCTGCCCGAGTACTGAACATAGCCTGCCTAAGTACTGAACATAGCCTGCCTAAGTACTGAACATAGTCTTCATGAGTACTGAACATAGCCTGCATCAGCATTTAGGCTGTATTATTGTGCATGAGTTTATAATGACTGATGATGATATTCAGTCATTGTAGTTTATATAATTAATGATCACTATTCTTTAGTATCTCTATTATCCACTTATTTGTTACTCAATAGTCTATCACAAATGAAATAACTAATAAGTTAATAATAATTCAATATGCATATTATTACTACACAAATTACAACTGTATATGTGTTATGGTTGTGGGTTTGCCGGTGGGTTGTTGTTGGAATTGTTGCTGCTCTCAAAGGTACTTTTATTCTTTAGTAGATAGGCTGCTAGGTAGTTTATAGGGTCTGGTGGCCTCTCCTTAGCTAATGATGAAAGACCTTGCAATAATATTGGCACTACGGTCTGGTCGAGGTATTGACGAGTGGGAAGTGCGTTGAGATCAATCCTAGATTTTCTATTGGAGTTTGTATCATTTTCTTTTTCCATCGATATTATTTTCTGAAATGTTAAAAAGTTGATTAAAGTTCTAAATCTAAATTTTTTATGATTTACTACAAGAATTTAACACGACTAAGATCTTTATTGTCATAATAACGTTGTAAAATTTGTATTTTCACTAACCCTTATGGATTCAGGTATTTTGGACGGCGGTTCGTCTTTAGAGTGTCCTTGTAATATTGAGGTATCTGACATCGGTTGGAACTCTTAGATTGTCATCCGATGATTACCAAAATTATAAAACAAAGTATTTTAAAATTAAAAAGAAAATATACGCACGTAGATCCGCAAGAAATAAATTGAAATGTTTATTTTCATAGTGATATATCAAACTTTTATACACAGATTAAAAACTCCCAGTTTAAACATAAGGCATTTTATTATTTTTATTCATAATATTTACACAGGTACCTGCGTATAGTAGCAAATATAAACCTATATCTATGTACCTTTTGAGGCTCAGGATGGCTGCGACTTGATTGAGTTACCTACCAGTGTATGCGTTAGTGAGTTAAATAAAAGTAATAATTTCAGCTGTTTGTTTTAATTGCTTTTGCAATTTGAAAACTGTAATTATGATAATAGATCCAGTAAGCTAATGTACACACGGCCAGTTTGTCGCATACGTATATGATACAAAATTGTGGTGATCGGAATCGCTGAACCTGATTGCGTTCGTTTTTAGGGTTCCGTTCCTCAAAAGAAAAAAAAAGGAACCCTTAGGCATAGGATCGCCATATTACCCTTAAATACCCGTGGACGCATCAAATTGAAATTGACACCAAATACTTCTGTCTGCGGTCCCTTGAGCCTAAATAAAAATCAAACTTCTAAGTTAACGCAATCAAAAGATACGGCCATTTAAGAATTAGGTTTGACCAAATTTTAACATTTAGTAGGTGTCGAGAATATCACTCCAACTAGGGCCCGGCGGAGAGAGCCGCAGGGCGCGGGGAGTCAGCGGCGAGTAACGAAACGTCAAGAAGGAACTGCGTCATCGTCCTCCGCACTGAGCGCATATCCTAAATAATTCCATTGTATTTAAATTATAACCGAAATATACAGTCCTTGCTCTTACCAATGAGTTTCCTTAAGGAACGACACATTTATTCTAGTAGGTAAATCGAAACCTATAGGGTACTTTCCATTGACCTAGAATCATGAAATTTTGTAAGAAGCAAGGTCTCGCAGCACAAGAAAAGGAATAAATCCGACAGTCGTTAGTTGTTATATCACATACTTAATCATAAATTTAAAATACCCCCGACTCAAAAATCCCTTCAAAAAAGAGCTGATGATCTTCAAACGACTGAACAGATTTTCTTGAATTATATCTAAGAACACTCTCGATCAAGTCACCTTTCGAACAAATAAAAAACCTCACTTAAATCAGTTCATCGGATTGGGAGCTATGATGCCACAGACACACAGACACGTCAAACTTATAACACCATTATTTAAAAAGACCACATTATATAAAAAAAATAGTTTTTGTGATTACAAACTTATATTTTGCTGTTGGAAAATTGACTTTGTCGTAAATGTCGTATGGGAGAGTATTTTTAAATCTCTAAACTTAAGTTTCTTTCGGAAATGACGGGTAAAAATCTTTGAGAATTGATTCGTGAGATGGCCGTACTATCTAATCTACGTCCAAGTTTGTTTGCTTGCGGGAGCTTCGGTGCGCGAGTCAGACTCGCACTTGACCGGTTTTGTTTTTTGGACAGACTGGTAAAATCTATACCGCGGGCAACACGTACTAAACGGTTTCTTTCAGGGACCGGAAGGAAGAAAACCATAAACTTAATATACTAACGTAATAAGTTTATGGTTTACACGGTACTTATACCAAAAAATATTTTTCACATTTTTGTCCGTCTGTCTGTTTGTTCCGGCTAATCTAGGGAACGGGTGGACCGATTTGCACGGGACTTTCTCTGACAGATAGCTGGTGTTATAAGGAGTAACTTAGTCAAGTTTAGTAGTTTAGCAAGTTTTAGGTTAATATAACCCATTTGGAATTGGCGGTGTGCGACCTAGCGAAATGTTGTTGAATTTAAATTGTCCTATAACTCTTTAATTACTAACGGAACATCATTGATACTTGGCAACATGTTGCAGACACTTACAAGGTTTGTATAAACGTGAAAATCTAGACATCAAAGTGCATACTTTACGAACTAAGACCTAATAAGCGTATTTTACGTTTATATTTTTATCTTTTAAACCCTACGATTTTTTCTAAATCTGTTTTTTAAACAAATATAAACAAATTCAAAACAACGTATGTAAAAATCTACAGCTCTCTATATAAGCGCTTTATATGAAAACTAGCTAATGGCCAAACGTTCGCGTAGCGGAAACTTGAATTTCTCCGAAGTTTATGCATGCACTAATTTTATTCATACATACACAATTACTCACAAATACACAGTAATTTTTGGACACATTTTTTTTCTTCTAAGTCCATGGATTAAAAAAAGTTCCGCCAGGACAACGTTCGCTAAGCGGAATCAGTTTTTAGCGAATATCTCCACATTGGCTGCATGCACAATTTTTTTTTACCACGACGTCATACACTAAATATCTGCATAATTAAAATCTTTAAATTCAACAACATTCCGCTGCGCGAACGCACACGATCTGAATTGCACCTTATTGTGTCGGAGCAAGAGTCGCTATTTATTTACATGGTATTGCGAAGAGGTCCTTCTGTACTGGTACTATTATGAATTCTGTGCTACCGTAGTGTTTGTATATTCTTTGGACTCGGCATGCAGCGTCGACGTTTCGCGAACATGTGCTGTGCTTCGATAGTCAACTCGGCTCCTTTTTATCGCTGTTGCCGACATATATGATATAGGCACCTATGCATGTATATAAATAACGAAGACATTTGCAGAGTATTATTCTGCCAATAAATCTCTGTAGAGTTGACGTAAGTACATTAACTTTGAAAGTATATCGGTTAGCAGCAGTTTACCATCCAGCCGGTTCGCTAGATGCAGTTTCAGTTTTGTTGCAGCGGTCGGCGTGAGTAGAAAAATGTTATGCCTACCTACGTACTGCTTATTGAACTTAGTTAATTGCGAAATTTTATAATCTCTCCATAACTTGGTTATTTATTATTTAAATAACCGCTTCCGTGTCCAACAACATATGTGACGGTGAAGCGGCAATCTGCCATACTAATACTGCAGACAGTCAAAAATTTAAGTAACTAATTAAATCTCATTACTGTAGACCTAACACCAAACATGAATCTCGTTAGGATTAAGTTACTAGGTAATAAAACCTCGTTTTATTTCACTGACCTTATGCTACTGTCATTACAAAGCAGCTATGAATATAGACTAAATAAAGAAAAAGTAGTAAATACAAAGTCATAAAAACTTGCTTTAATTTTATTATCAGTCCTTTTACTTTTGTCGATTATTTCGAAATCAATATCACGATTTCAGTTTATAAATTTTAATCAAAACAGTGCTTTTGCTATTTATACTACGACGTGGTCTAAAAAGGTTCTTCACTTCATTGTCACTTCACTGTAATGTCACAACTATTAAATAAATGACAATACTTTATTTACAAGCTTTAATAATCTTAATAAATACATTGAATTAATCATAATATCAACACAATTAGTGTAAGAAGTTTAATCTCTAGCTTTTTGTCGATGGTTTGGGTTTCCATGTTTAAAAAAATCAGAGATAAGGCAGGATCTGTCCATAGACAATGATTGACAGTTTAATCCAGGATTTTATTAAATAGTTACTGTGATAACACAGTCCTACTTTTTTAGTCTTCAAGGCGACCCTAGTACGTCATGGGGGACCAACATGTCTCTCACGTCAAACGGGATGAAGACTACATATCTGGCATATGTACATTGTACAATACACTGGAATCGGACAAAATTTTTGTAACTTTCTTTTTTTTTACCATTCAATGGTTCTTCAGAGTCTTCTTCCAGACTACAAAAGAGTCCCTTGGTGGCTTGGTCTACTTAGTGGTTTCCAAATACTAAGAGACTTTTATTTTTGGCCAGTCTAAATATCTCTAACCATCCTCTATTCCCAATGCAGGTATAATAAAAAAAGAAGTTTCTGCAGCTTTTAATTACTGCAGTAACATCGGCAGGTGAAGCCACCAGCAAACCCTTCTTTGAAAACCACCAGACAATGTGAAGCATTTGATAAATTCTTGTTAGTTGTGGTAATGTATAGCAAACTTCCTAAACTCTTGAACGCTGACAGCTTATGGAATTAAAAGTTTCAATATTAATGTATCTTTGTCCATGACAGGACTCATCTATGACCCAATGTATTTCCCGACGATGGGTTGCAGGTAAGCAGGCAACATACATCTGTTACAACCACTGAAGTGGTTAATAAATAGGTCAGAAAATTGCCCGTGTTGTTTAAATAGACACTGTCCTTATAAATCATTCTTTAATTAACACACAAAAGTTCTTTATGTTCTGAGATAATGAGGCGGTGGCGGGGGTGGGGGCGCTGGACGAAGACGCGGGCCTCGTTCAAGTTGCCGTCGCCACGATGCCATCGTTTCACTTAACGTCCATAACTCAGAGAGCAGAGACAAGTCCAGCTGCCGAAGGCTCGCCTGAAAATACAGAAATAAAAATTGTTAAACTCAACAAATTTCTGAAAACTGCTCGATGGGAAGTTATATCAGTACTAGAAGAGGTGGAAACTAACTGGGGTGATTAACAAATAATGTTTTGCGCTTTTAACGCGGCACATAAAATCTGGACCAATTTGCCTAGTGCAATGAATAAATGAATATCTTTATTGGCGTTTGTTTGTGTTACAGTTATTTGAAACCCTGGCCCCTGAGCTAGTAAGGAACTGTATTACAGGAGCCAGTATATTTCCTTTAACAAAATGTAAAGTTATGTCAATATTGAAAAACACATACTTAAATATAAAATAATGAACAATAATATGAAAAAAAAAAACAAGGCAACATCATAAAAAATGTGTGTGTGTGTGTTTGTGTGTGTGTGTGTGTGTGTGTGTGTGTGTGTGTGTGTGTGTGTGTGTGTGTGTGTGTGTGTGTGCTGTGTTGTGGATTTGTTTGTGTATGTGAGTGTGTGTGCGCGCTCACGGTGTGTGTATGTAAAGGTGTAACTATTTTAGATTTTCCGATTCGTCATAATCCAAAGGTTTCAGTCACGTAACAATTGCTTTTTTTATTTAAATATAACCCATTTGCCTAAAAGAATATTTCAATATCTTTTTAAACACTGGTGTGTAGTAAATAGTAAGTAAAGCAATTTTATACCCAGAATTTGTAGACTTTATAGACTTATACTCCTGTTGAGTAGGAGAAGGCTTCAAAACATAATTTCTTTAAATGTAAGACTTAAATGAATGTGAGCAAAAATAATAATTGCGAACATCAGCATGAACTTCATTGTAACAGATGAAGATTAATGAAGTTCGTGCTGTTACAATGGTAACAGCACATCGACTTCTAAAAAGTCGATAAATATTTTTTTGTGGCTTTGAATAATAATAATAATAATAATAAGTTTATTTCTCCTCACAATATACATTTCAACTCAATGGTACATAAATAATTAGAATACCATATATGTATATTCTTTTACTAAAATATCAATATGGCCCAGTAAGATAAGTGAAGAGAACAATTTGGAATTTTTTTTTTTTTTTTTGTATATATAATATATTTATTCAAAATGTGTGTGTATGTGTGAATGTGTTAGTGTGTTTGTGTGTGTGTGTGTGTGTGTGTATGTGCGCTCGCTTGTGATAGCAATGAGATAAGAGAATGCACATATTATATTTCTATTTATTTATAAAATTTTCTGTAGTGATATAGTCAAGATCTTGAAGCCATACTTTTACAGTGTTTTTTGCATCTTGATTTATTGAGCGAATAGATTGACAGAACTCTATTTACTATATTATATAAACTTGCTCCTTGAAAACAGAAAAATCTATGTGCAAAAGTTGTGTTGTATTTTATTATTTCACAAACCCTATCTTTTCTACGCAGAGCATTTACCTGTTCAGGTTTATAGCCAATGGAAGAGTGTTTCTTTAAGACTGTGTAAAGAACAAACAGTTGACGTACGGTCAACACTTTTAGCTCTCTATATAGATCAGCGGTAGGATGGAAGAACGGCAATGAGTTACCTACTTTCAAAATGGCTCTTTGCGCTCTCTCAACTTTCAGCAGATGTGTCTTTGCAGCACCACCCCAAGAAGTTATGCAATACACTATTAATGATTGGCACAGCGTGAAATAAACTTGTTTGATGAGCTCTTTGTCCGCCACAAGTCTCAAATTTTTAAATACAACCATCAGTTTACGTATTCTAGCTACCAGAGCGTTAATATGGCATTGGAAATTTAGATTTTTGTCAATAATTACGCCTAAATATTAAATATTATCAGTGGCATTAAGTTTCAGGCATCCACAATACGGATCATTATAATTATTGCAAGAATGAAAAGTTAGTTGATTAGTAGGATTAGAAATATCTGCGTTTTTTTAAGAAAATGTGATGTATTGCGTTTTCGCCACATTTACCGTAAGGGTATTACTTTGCAGCCACTTGTTTACTACATTTAGACCGAGCTGAGCATCCAGAAATACCTGATCCCAAGTTATTCCACTAAAAAGAAGAGCTGTGTCATCAGCAAAAGTCACTATTTTGGCCTGAGGGAGTTCAAGTTCACACAAATCGTTAATATATATTAAAAACAAAGTTGGTAAGAGAATACTTCCCTGAGGAACACCATAAGAAATTGACGCTTCACTGCTTGTCAGACCATCATTTTGAACACAGTGTGTTCGGTCCCGCAGATAGCTCTCAAACAAATTCAACTGAAGACTTCTTATTCCCAGATGCTCAACATTTTTTATTAAAGTTGGGACAGAGACTGTGTCAAACGCTTTGGCAAGATCAAGAAATATAGCAGTAGTCTTAAGTTTACTATCCAGTTTAGTAACTATGAAATCTGTTAAATCATGTACAGCATCAGCCGTGGACTTATTCGATCTGAAGCCATATTGGGCTTGTGATAGTAAATTGTTACTTTCCAGATATTTGGCAAGTCGATGATTCATAAGCCGTTCTAAAATTTTGGACAACGTAGATAGAATAGAGATGGGCCTATAATTATTGACACAGTCTCTGTCACCGGCCTTGTAAATCGGACAAATTCTAGATTTTTTTAGAGCTTTTGGGAACAGAACCAAACAGGTTTTGAAAATGTGACAAGTAGTGACCATCTCAAAGGATCGCATTAACTCTTATGGGACGTCACCGATTAGGAAGTACTGTGATTTAATTATGTATATATAAGAGAATTAACGCGATCACGAAATAAGTATTGGTTAAGGGCTCTGTTTCCGCATTTAGACTCAAAAACGGTTCATTATGCGTGCAGATATGGCTCAGGGCAGAAGTCTCCTGGGGCGGTCACAGGCTTTAAGGGACGATCTCGCATATTTGGCCGTTGTGTAGCCACTCCCTTGCATTCCAGGATAACGTGGGTGACCGTTTCCTCTGCGTTAAGACCACGAAATAGATATTACATACCTCTGAATTGCCTGACGCTTGCACTGGCGTTGCAACCTGGTCGAAACGTCAGGCAATTCTCGTATATATACACGATTAGGACGTCCTAAATAACTGTGTTACCCGAGATATAAAAGTGCTGACTAACCTACAGTCTATATTTAGTGGCTGAGTCAGTCAAACTTACGTGTATCATCTTTTTTAATTCGGTACTGTATGTATCGATGAATAAATTAAGCTGTTGACAAGAAATTTCCCACTAAATGACATGCAAATTGGACTCGGATATAATTTAACTTGTGTATAATTAACCATATAAGGCTAACAGTAAAAGCCATTATAAATATGGGCATTCAGGTAACAACAGTTAACTTCAAAACTGAAGTTACCGAGAGTATGTCAGAGGAGAAAGTAAAGAAATACAGGATCCTAGGTTATGAATGCACGTGCTGTTGACGACCCAAAAAATAAATTAAGTACTTATATATTGTTTGCATTTATTTATTTATGTGAGCTCAATCCAGAGCAGAAAAAAGTAGCAACAGTGGAGTAGTGCTGAATATATAATTATAAATGTTTTGAAATAAAAAATTACATAATAGACAGTAAAGCGCATTTTTGTTTCCATACAATAACAGTCTTTAGTCATTTAGGCTATAAATTTTATACTAATAGCCTGTAATTCATTTTATGTTAATAGTCATAAATTTTAATAGGAAACTGATTTTTAAATGTTTTTGGTCAGATTCGAAATACGGTCTTTTCCGCTGGTTTTACTTGTAATTGCATTAGTAATGAAATAGGCAAAAACAGGTAGGCATTGCACAAGTAGGTATCGCACAAGTCGGCATCATCTGGTACAACATAACTTACATAACATAAGGCAAGTTTGCCATTTATAATGACCAAAGAGTTCCTTAGTCATTATTAATGTCAAACTAAATGTATTTTGTTATTTTTTTGCATTTCTAATCATCCAAGTATCAGGAGGGTCTTTGTATTATCTACAAGTTATGACTTAGTTTTAGTTCTAAATGTGATACCGTAGCTATTTAAACGGTTTGATATGAGTGCTCATCATCGAATCTAATCATTTCATGAATCAAATCATTTAGTTTGGCGTTAAATCTAAACCTTAAAAAGGTTGAATTTACGCATATTTTACACAAGAAGGTTTACTTTTGTTTGTGTCCATTTTAATCCATATCTTATGTCACGGCTGCCATTAATTGCAACATATGCAGTATTTATTTTGTGCGACCATAAGACGTTTCTACTTACATTCTTTTGTGTCATAGATGTATTTTACCACATTATACCATGGACTATACTTACAAAATAATGTTTCGCTAAAAGGAAGCCCACGTATGTTAACTGGAATGCAGTGTACCTATGTAAATTGTTAATCTTAATTACTTCTACACGGTTGTTATAAATAATACTAGCTGTGCTCCGCGATTTCACCCGCGTAAGTCCCGATGCCGTGGTAATATCGGGATAAAGTAGCCTATGTTACTCAGGGATAATGTAGCATTCTAATAGTGAAGGAATTTTCGAAATCGGTAGAGTAGTTTATAAATTTATTCGTTTCAAACATACAAATCTTTCCTCTTTATAATATTAGTGTAGAAGTGTAGATGTATGTATATAAATACTTGTGGGCGTTCTCTAACGATAACTAGTTCTACGTTCGCTTTCAGAATTTACTACTATGACCTGATAAACACTTGTTTATGTATACTGTTGGATAAGCTGTGAATGCAGGCAAGGTAAACATTAGTTATTATCGATCGACCGAACAGCCTGTACCTACAAGCAAGCTGGTTTTAATAATTTGCGTGGTTCGATTGACATTTAATTTTATATATCATCTACGCTTTTGCTGAAATGGAGAACGATGTACCCGATCGAATTAACGAGCCAATATTGTCATAAGCCTTATGTTATGTTGTAGGCCTTTCTACACCGTCACAGAAAAACGACTGGAAAATTTAAACTATAAATATTATTTCTTAAAGCTTAATATCGCTATAAAAATACACACTATTAAACACATTTAACAGTAAATAAACAACCAGTACCTGTACGCTTAATGTGATTAATATTTACTTTTTTCGTCATACTCGTATGGCTAAGCATAAGGGGCTCGTGGCTAAGTGTTAACCGAGTAGGTTAGCATATTACAAAGTTAAGTAATACTAGCTAGGTCAGTCTAGGATGGGTGACCATTCTTAACACATTGAGACCCCTCCGTGCCTCGGAGAGCACGTTAAACCGTCGGTCCCGGGTGCCATACAAACATCTGTGGCATTCGTTACGGGTAGTTGGAGCCCTAAAAAGTCCGACAACCTAGTCTAACTACAGAACTTCGATATCGCCTAGTACTCGGGTTGTGGAGGTCTGATGGCAGTCACTTCACGTAAAATATCAAAGTTCGGCCGTATCGTAGTTAGACTGAAAGCCGACCCCAAGTTAGTTGGGAAAAGGCGCGGAGGGTGACTCGTATGGCCAAGCAAATCTATACTAATATTATAAAGCTGAAGAGTTTGTTTGGTGGAACGCGCTAATCTCAGGAACTACTGGTTCGAATTGGAAAATTCTTTTAGCATTGGATAGCCCATTTATCGAGGAAGGTTATAGGCTATATAACATCACGCTATGGCCAATAGGAGCGGAGCAGTGACCATAAACGCAGGTGAAACTGCGGGGACGGCTAGTTATTAATAAAAGTGTTAAAAATACTTGTCCAGTAATACTGTATTCGATGTCGAAAAGCTATAAAAAAGCTCATGTTGTCATACCATATTAGTTGACATAGGTTTATCTGCCATGCTATGTGTAGTACAAAGTAACAAGCAGCTCCTTCTTATGGATATGACAAATTCTTGCCTGCGAGAAGCTGTGGCCAGGCAGAGGTTTTTATTTTAATTGATGACTTCCTTGTAAGCGTTCAGACTTCAAATTATAAGCTTAAGCATATGAGTTAAGCTTAAAATTGGGCAAGTCCAACTGGTCCTAATTTTTGTAAATACGACGACCGTTGTCTATTCGTATTTTATCAGTTTTTATAGATTAACTTCTTTGCTAGCTTAATATAATTTGATAATAAAAGCAATGAATGTACCATTAAACAATTTCCACAACAAACAAATGATAGAAGTGTAGCCGGCGACCTTCCGCGAGCGTTCTGCTTGATTGCGTTAGATAGGAATGCGGTGCGATCACGACTGTATGTGGGACGTAGAAATAACCGCACAACTTATTGATATTACCTACACACCACGTTAGAGGGACGAGCAATGAACACGGATCTCGACAGGCAACAACAGCAAGTGAACTAGAAAAACCTGAAGATCTAAGAATGCAATAACTTTAGTTGTACAGTATACGATTGTAAGCTAATGGGAGTCCCTAATTTAGAACTAGGTGAAATAGTAATTTCATTATTGTGTAAACAAAGGTCTATCACCTTTGTTTTAACCAGAAGTGTAAAACTTTTGACTGATTAACCGATTTAAAAAAAGGAGGAAGTTAATTTTCAGCTGTATGTATATTTTTTATGTATGTATATTCACCGATATTTCCGTCATCTATGGGCCGATTTTAAAACTCTTTATATAAAGGGTAACATTATAAAGGCACAGGATACCTACTGGTCTGTTGAAGTCGGTGCTAAGCAGCTAAATAGGTCTAGGTCTACCGCGCGGCTGCGAGGGGCTTCATGCTGAGTAAAACAAGCCAAACGGGCAGACGTTGACGTCTCAAATTATGAATTTTGAATGATTTATTACGTCGTTAATAATTTTGCATAATTTGACTATTTGAGGATAATTATTAGGTCTAATTAAAAAATTAATTGATGATGATGACGAAGCTAAGGACGAATTATTATAATATTTTGAAGCATTATTCATTATTTTCAAAATATTATGTGTTAAAAAAAAAGAATGAAAATGTTATACCACACTAATTGTTTCCCATATCATAACGTTGAATGTCTAAATGAATTAAAAAACTCATTCAGAGAACTCAAACTAATCTTATTTAAACATTAAATTTGATTGCACGTACAAATCCTAATGATAAAAGTAGCATTAAATAAAAAAAATAATTAAGATTATGTAAAATATTGCTTTCGTAACATGTATATTTATGACCAAAATAATCAATTACTGACAATTAAACTATATAGAAACCATTTAATGAATCAGCCATCGCATGAGATAAACCACGTCACAAGAGAAAACTATAATTCCTTAAATTCTTCAAGATTGTTTAGGAAAAGAGGGAAAGTGGATACTGACGGCTTGATGATGCTCCACGCTCCGGTGAAGGAATTAGATTCAACTAGACCGTCGTCGTTCGGTATGTATAATTAGTAGGTACTGATGAAGTGTATTTCATTAGCATGCACTTTGTCAGTAGTAATCATTTAAGATCGTATTTTCACAATTTTCAACGCGATGATATTATAATGTTAACAGTGATTGGTAGAGATATAAAACAATATTTTGGCTATACGACTTATGTCTGCTTTGTTAAAAATGCCTTTTTATTTACAATTTAATCCTTTTATTTATGTTAAATTGGACACCATTCTCTTTAAATGTAGAATTAGAAATGTTCAATTTAAGTTTTAAACCTGTATCGCATAGCCTGACCACTATCTCCCGGAATTCTTTCAGACTTCTATGTCGGTTATCTCTAAAATACCTGATTTTATTGTTTCTATTAAAACATAATCAACCATTATGTAAACAGTAGTACAGTTTGATACAAAAACAGTTAATTAAGTTCATATTGACTCGCAGTTACACACTGCCATGAACATAGAAATAAAGTGATTTATTTGTCGTGTAAGGATGGCCGGAGCCAATTTCGACCACTTTGTGATACGATTGTAAAGTGGTGGACCACTGGAATAATGAAATTCAATTTGGCATAGCCAATAAGATAGCGAACGACGTTATTGAATATAAGACATTGAGCAATATATCTGAACTAAATTGGGTTATGTAAAATATTTTACATGCGGTATTTGTATTAGTATAATATGCCAGTTCGTGAATGTAGAAAAATAAACTAAACGAAATAAAGTAAGGAATGTATGCAAGTGTATACAGTAGAAATATACTGTAAACATTAGCATCTACCAGAATTGCCAAATGGTATTCATGTTTGTAGATTAAATAAACACAACCAAGGTTGAATAATTGTGCCAGACCTGTATAAAATACATTGGTTTCGGAAATTGATGGTTTAGAAATATCAAAATATTATGATCGCGTTATAAAATGTAGGCTCTTGTAAGCTTCATGACTAATAACAATTAAAGAATATAATCTATTCACTGATACAAAGGAATATCATGACCTTTTCAAATTAAAGCTGAGTAACTATATAACAGAGGGGTGGCGAACGGTTATTTAATTGAATTACACTTTCCCGCACCCTTTTATGGCCGGACATTAAAAAATGTTTCAGAAAATAGGGAAAGCTAATTTTCTAAAGTAGGCATTTGGAAGTAAAATAAAGGAGTAGGTTTGATTTACAGAACTTAGAAGGGATTTACGTAAAAGGACCAATTGGATATGACAATATTGGTGAATTGCTTGTTAATACCGATCATTCATATGTCCAATATATGCAAACTAAATATTTGCTAAAGACTGCATGCTTTGGTACTACATAAACATACAGTTAGTTACTAAAATACTCTGTACATAAATGGTAACGTAAAACTTAAGTAAAGGGAGTGACCACCGCCCTACTGGTTAATCATATTGGTCATTAGTTCGTCACATTCCTAGATTTATCATCGTTTTTATTGTATATTAGCAACCCGCCCCGGCTTTGCACGGGTAGAAGAGCATATATGCCTACATTTTTTCGTTATTGTGGGTCATCTTAGAAGATAGAAATACAGATTTGCTATATTGTAATAGATATTATTATACATTTTTTACGCACGCCAGTAAAGATTCCAGTCGGCATGATTTTTTCCGACATCTTTAACAATCATCTTCATATTTCAGCAAATTTATACAAAACCATAATTAATTATACACCTTTCTCGTGAATCACTCTATCCGTGCGCGAAAATCGCATGAAAATCCATTTGATACTTTTGCAGTTTATCGCGAACAGACAGAAGAAGAATTTGTTTCATATCCTACTAATATTATAAACGTGAAAGTTTGTGAGGATGTATGGATGTATGGATGTATGGATGTGTGGATGTGTGGATGTATGGATGTGTGGATGTATGGATGTATGGATGTTTGTTACTCTTTCACGCAAAAACTATAGAACCGATTGCAATAAAACTTGGTATGTAGATAGCTGGAGATCTGGATTAACACATAGGCTACTCTTTATTCCGATATTCCCACGGCATCGGGACTTACGCGGGTGAAACCGCGGGGCGCAGCTAGTTTATAATATGTAATGATAGTGATTTTGTTTCATTAACAAACCAGAAGAGCCCTATTATAGTCAGTTACTATTCTTAGGTTCGTTTCAAACAGCTTCATCAAAGCGCTGTAAGCACACGTAAGAAAGAGTTGAGAAACCTTTAATAGTTTCTGTGAAGGCGAATACTCGGTTACAACAACAATTGTGGCGAGGTGGTTGTTGTTACTAGTTCAAAGGAAACTAACTATTCGTGTAGCTCTGCGTCCGGTCTATGGTACCGATTCGTCTATAACTGGAAGTTGGAACTTATTTATTTGAGGTACTGTTACTTGCTCGTTAAGAACCCAACCAAACGTTCAAGTACAATCTCGTAAAACGCTTTCGGTGATTCAAGAAAAAGTTTTAATTTATATTGATTCAAATTTCGTAAGATTTATTGTAATGGATGGAGTTTGTTCTTGAGTTGAGAATTGTAGTAAAAAAGTATCAGCGTGTTAGAAGATAACTAGGCGAAATAAAGTCGCACAACATAGGAAAAAGGGAGTGCTATATCTACATTTATAGGATTCCGTAAGGAATGTTTTTTTGTGAATTCGAACCGACCTTTGCCACAACATCTGTCTATTTTATCTCGATAAAGTCAAAGCAAATCATTTTACAATTATTATTGAATATTATTTACTAATCGAGCACATGCAAATAGTAGAAACCTTGTTAAGTGAGAAAACTATGTAGTAGATTTTAATCATAACTTGGGTCAGAACGCTATTATGAATAGAGTTAGTATAACAAGCTGACGAAACATCATGAAATTTATATAGACATCTTCTCAAACAGTCAGTCTCAAACAATTTTAAAGCATATTTATTGCATCGTTTAATCCTATTGTATCTTAAGAATAAATGCGTCACTATGTCCTGTAATCTCGAGAATGTTTTGTATATAACTGTGTATAATTTTATGTAAGTACCTATCTTGTAAAAATATGTGGCTCTCATATAGTTATTTTTCACAGATGTTTTAAATACATTTCAGATAATTGTTTTTCTTAGCAATATGTAAAGGAATCTGTAAGTTTCAGTTTAGGTTATATTACTTTGATAATAAATAAATAATTCTTAGATGAAACTGCCCCTACCATGCCGTAGCAATTTGTAAGTAAAACAACACTCAGCAACAATTGTAAAACATGTTTGTTAACTCTGTATTAGTGTATGTTTAGTAAGTTCTCCTAAATAAATAACGGACACTAGAGTAGACAATTTATAAAATGGAACTACGAGTATTAAACGCTAGTGTTCTGAGTAAATACCATTAGTTTATGAATAATCAGTATATGAAAATGCTGATTGTTGTCACACATGAATAAGTTAAGAGTGATTGGATGGGAATATTTTTTTTTCTGTTGAGTATTGTAAAGGCTCTAATGTATTATGTATTTCACCATTGTACCAAAGTGATCTAGAGTTGACCAAAACTAGTTTTGCCTGACGACGTGTATGCAACGTTTTAATGATGATCGTTTGAGTATTTACGCTGTCAAAGCGTATTAATCAAATAATATCACATTCGCGTTTTTAATATTAGTGAGGATATCATTATTGAAAGCAAGTTTAGATTCGATATCATTTTAAGCCAAATATTCGGTGCAATTTGGTCTCAGTGTACCCACACATTTGTCCCAATTCTAGTAAATACCTACGCAAGTAATAAAAGTAAAATAGAAATTTGCTTTTATACGTCTACTACGTCATTCAGTATAAATAATAAATTCAAGTGTTAGGCAGGTCAGACCGGTTACACCGCAAAGATCAAGTTGTTATAGCCACCATAAATCCTGTACACGTCAAAGCAATTTAACTTCACCATGCGAAACATTTGTAGAACAGCGTAAGTGAAATTATCCCACGCAGATGTAGTTGCGATCAAGAAGTGTAACCTAATCGTAGATCATATGCGCAAGCGCCGGTTTTGTTCCGGTACTGTCTAGTCCCGGTGGGCATTAGTTTCATTCACGCGAACTTTCTTCACAGCGTGTCATTTGATCTGAAGGAAAACCTATGGTTGGTCGAGTAATGAAGATTAATTAATAGTAACGCCAGGTAAGTAGTTAATGTTTTTCTTAAGTGTTAACAGCGTCTATGGCAAGATGTAATTAATCGTTTACTAACTGGAGTAAATTGCTCAAATTATGATGAGCTTCTTTGTTAGATTGAAGCTTGTCAAATTCTCAAACACCATTCACTACGGCTACACTTCACGGCCAGTATTCGGCCGAGACGCAATTCTTCATCAGTTTGTCCATTCATCTTTGTTAATCCAAATATTGGCTTTTGAGGAGCTGGTCATTCGGTTTAATTTAGATGTGGAAGCCACAAACAGTCCAAAGGGAAGTTAATATCGGTTACACAAATGCAGTCCATTTATGCACTGGTCGGATGAAGCCAGATGATGCATAATTGGCGCGGTTTCAATTTCGATAGATGGAGTGCTATATAGCACCTATACAAAATGTACTACAGTATGCCATGATAGGAGGAAATAAATATTCAGCATGGCCATACACTAAAATCGAGAAAATATTGCTCTTAGTTATGTGTGCCATTTTTATTTTCAAATAAATTTAATTTAATCGTAATCTTTAAGACGGTGGTAGTAAAATTTTGCAAGTAATGAAAGTTTAGAAAAGGCAATATATAACATATTGATAATGTCTAGTACTTAATAATGTCTAATACAAATTTAATACCTTCTTTTTGCCCTTATTATCATAACCCGCATAGGGAATTCAACGGGTGCACTAATTATTATATACTATTAGGAATAATTTTATTGACGACTGATAAAATTATTTAAAAAGCCACGCAAGCTAGTATAATCGTTAAATAAGCAAGCAATTCCTAAAATTTGAATAAAATTTTCACAATTAATTGTAATAAGGATGTTTTATATTGAAATGGTATTGGTATTTTAGTTGAAATGGCAAATGATAATTATTGACGTAAATATGATGACACTTACTCAATACAGTAAAATTGATAATTATGTTAACGGTAATTAACGCGATCACGTATTTAAAAGACCACGGCCAGTACAACCTGGTCGAAACGTCAGGGAAATCAAAGGTATGTAATACCTTTTAAGTACGTGATCGCGTTAATTACCGTTAACATAATTATATTATCATGGAATAAGTTTAAAAGTAAGTACAAGAAAATATATTGAAAAATATATTTAAAATTCTTAGAAATGCCCTAATGCCATTAGGGCATTTCTAAGAATTTTCATTTTCATCAGACCCGCAAGCGAGTGCCATTGCAGACCTTTTGTTCTTGCGAAATCAAAATATTTATATGGCTTTCAAGCAACTTTAAAGAGCACGGTGATCCAAAATTTTAGACCTTCATGACTATACATTATACAAGAACGATCAAAACACAGAATACGTCATGTATTCGTTGGCCTAACAAGATAAGGCACAAATAGAACAAATTACCGTTATACTAGTTGCTATTTCTCATGGGCTTGGGACATAGAACACGGCGCCGCCGGCGCCATGGGAGCACCCACGTGTATTTCATGTCATTTGAATTCAATACACACGAGATTCCTCTAGATTATAGAAGACCGGAAGATAGAAATATTAACATACGTTAAGGCACCCGTTCATGGCGTGAGCAAGACTTGTTTTCTACTTACTCAGGTTTCGAAGTATTTTTTTTACAGTAATTTTGGTGCCGTACTGTGATGGTCTTACCATGAAAAAATAAAAAATAAAATGTGGAGCAAGATTCTAGTCTAAACTGAAAAGAAATTGTTTTCGATACGTTGCCGTCCTCTTAATGATAATGACGTATCAAAATAATGTTTTATAATAAATAATAATTTACATCCGATAAATCGTTTATGTATTATTGTTGGTATATCTATTAAGAATCGTATCGTTTTAATGAAAATAATAAATAATTGTCGTATGAAAACAATTTGACACGTTTGATCCTATTGTGGTTTTCCACTATCCAAATTTCTATTGCATATTTGAGTTCGTTTCTATGTTTCTTGCCTTATACAGGATATGTTAACAAGATTACATTTAACTAGTCTCTTTCGAAACATTAACTCACTTATTTTTCAATTAAAGACTATATTGTCAGGGTGAGTATACGCTAGTTATATATTATGCCACTATTAAGCCTTGCTCTCTCTCTACTGGTCAATGTGGTTACTAAATCAAAATAAAAGTACGCACTCTCAGTACTGGCTGTCAGTATCAAACGTGTTTATGTATTAAGTACAGTTATTGCACGAAGGCGTATCATTAGAAAAATGTACCGGAGTTGCCCTGCAACCTGTCCACCCACGTTTGGATCCATTCCCTCAGTATTTTTCAACATGTTTGTATGTCAAGAACTCAAGACTAACATTGTACAATTAGCTATTGGACAACAATTAAAACTGGATGAGCTTGGTTACGTTCTTTGAGTTCGTAAGTAATCCTTTCGTTTTGTTCTTTTTTCCTCATGTATAGAGGAAGTTAAATAAAGGTATAACATTTCCACCTAAATAAATAAACATTTAACGACTTCTTCAGAAGATTGTACACGTATACATCCAGGTATATCGGGTAGTAAACGTACATTATTGTTATTATCATTTAATTATTGTTTAAAAACTATTAAACTGTGATAAATAACATCACGAAACCTCTCAAGGCCTTGCCTGAATGTGTGATTTTTATAACGGTAGCTATCATAAATCACTAGTCATTATTTCACAATTAATCGCATTGTACAATTTTGTTATTTGGCACAATGAGTATAGAATATTCGAAAAAAAATAGCGTCATTGTCACTGTACTTTAGTGAAATAGATAGAGGCTTTAGGCGAACTAATAAGTGTGACTAAAGTCTACTAAAACACCTGTATTTATACAATTCAGTTTAAGGTTATTTTGAACCGATCAATTTAGTACAACAAATCATAAAAGTAAAAAGTATTTTAGGATTGTTTAGTCGCTTTACAAACCTGCTCACTTTAATTGGATAAATTGTATTACAGGTTTTATACCTACAAAATTATACACAATTTTAAGTATCCGGTTTTGACCACTCCATTATATTTTTTATAAAGAAACAAAAAAAAAATACTAAAGTGAAATGGTTTCCCAAATGTAAGCAGCTGTCTGTTGAAAGCACGTGTTTACTTTCTGGAGTTAGTAGAAGGGATACAAGAAAAAATAGCCAAATGGGATTCAGATGTGCTGACTGAGATTTAGCAAACCCAGATAATTTTAACCGTAGTGAGTGAAACGTACTTCTACCTAACATTTTTTAAATCAATAACATTGCTTCATATTTTTATTGTTTTATATAATTATAGACATAAAAAAACTTTACTATCATTGTTGTCCGGGACCGATTTAGACAAGTACCTAAAAAATTTAACGCTAAGATTAGGCACCCCTGAGAGTTTAGCTGAGCAGGACTTATGCAACAATCGGTCCGACCTTAAGGGCGTTAAAAAATGTTAGCAGCTTTCGGCTCTGTCACAGGGTATCTAAGCACATTTTAGAATCACAACCAAAGAAAACACAAAATAACTAACACAATGGGAGCCCTTTGACACTGTTATTTTTACTCCTATAGCCTCGAACTCTCGACGGAAGTTATATGCCTGGCAGGGCGGATATGCCCGCTTTGCTTCTAATTACAAGCGTGTTCTAGGCTTTTCTATCAGTAACAGTTTTATTAATTAATATACTAAAAGATAAACACCTTTCACCTCCCACTTTCGTCCGATCCAAATCGTACTTATCCACAAATTCACTTCGCTTGGTTGGTGGTTCGCAAGGTTATCTTATCACTGCCTGGTTTTGATTCCATCGAGACAAGTTTTAGGTTTATATTTGAACGAAAAATAGCAACAATGAACAATTCAAGATTTTGTAAAAAATTTGTGGCAAGTTCTTTGTTCGCGATGAACTCCTAAACTCCTGAACCGATTTTAATAAAATTTTGTACAATGTGTGCAGTTAGGTCCAACTTAAGAGATGTGGGCAAACGAGCAGATGTGTCACCTGATGGTAAGTGACTACCGCCGCCGATGGGCACCTGCAACTCAAGAGTCACGAGTGTGTTGTCGGCCTTTAATGTGGGAGTAGGAGAAGGGGGAAGAGGGGGAGAGGGAGGGAGGGACAGGGGCAAGGGGAGGAGAGGGAAGGGTTAAGGCCTCCGGTAACCTCACTCACTCGGCAAAAAGCAATGAAATAATTGCTTCACTGCCGCTTTTCTTTGAGGCTGTGGTATCACTCCGGTCGAGCCGGTCCATACGTGCCGAAGCATGGCTCTCCCACGAATAAATTGCAAATTACCTAGCCAGCAACGCGTGGCCGGTTAATCAGTATATTATAAATTGAACTAAGAATAGAATTTGCACGGGTGGTTTGTGTACGTGTGTGTTGAGACAATTCGTTTAATGACATTACACAGTCCAATAGTCAAGTGTATTTCTTCGATGACATCATAAAAGCTCCCTAAACAATGGGTAGACGCACGCCCCTTTTTTGCAATGCAGTCTGACCAGTTTTAGCCACGAGTCCTCGACCGAAACAGCAGGTGTGTTCACTTTGACGGTTCAAGGTGTATTGTGAATGCAATATCAGTAAACACTATTCATAAGGAATACATTTATTAAACGCACGAGAGACTAGAAAACGATATTTACATGCGATTATGAACTAATAGAGTGTCGAAAAAAGGTTAACTTCAGTTTTATTATTTGATTACTACAGAAAACAGATTGTAAAATTAAAAATAAAGAACATAATTTTTGTTATTACTCAGTTTGACAGACGCTCTCTTTCAATTTGATGACGTTTACTTTTGCGTGGTTATAGTATGTGTTATTATATTATATTCTTTATTCTAGATAAATACAGTTGACAAACTTCCAATAAGTACTTCCAAAAGTAGGGTATTTGAGAAGCTTTAGAAAAATATGTCACATTATTAGTAAATTGCTCTATTCTCTATAAAAATCAAAGTATAACTTAATAAAAAGGGCGCCAATACCCTAAATGCGGGTCACATGATATGTTGACGTCAACAGATTAACACAGTTATCTTTACTGTTATAAAATGTTTTAGAAATGGTGCGTATTGTGAGCATGCCATAGAACACCAAGATTCGTATAAAGTGGTCAAAGCTCGCTCGTAGCAATCTGAAGGACATAATTTTGATTCACAAACCGGTTATTTTGTTTAAACTGTTTCAAAACAACAGTCTTATAGCATCGAAAAGTCAATTCGTCAACATAATCTTAAACAAAACAAAACAAAACTTTTTAAGATCTTTTTTTAAATATTCTATTATTTAAAAGTATATTTTACAATTCGCAGGGTTATACTTACAGTGCTGTTTTCACATTCTTTAATTAAGCAGAGTAAAAATCAGCACCATGCAGCATGAGCCTGACAGCATGCACCGTATACAACATCGACTGTCAACAAGCAATATATGTCACTTTGCACTCAGCTAATCAGATGCGTTTTCAATTACGTGGACTTACATGAAAATTTAATTATTTTATTTGTTTTTTTTTTATGAAAATCATTCATAATTTTTAAAAGTGTGCAGTAAAGTGGTTTTAAAAATCTTTACTATCATAACATAATCAGCTAACAGCATTTTAATCAATATTTTCATTATAGTCAAATACCCTATTCCATAGAGAATTCTCAATTATTGCTTCCTTTAACATTGGAGAAAGTTAGATATTGTTTTTTTTTATTTGCAGATCGTAGACCCGATGTTTAAGTAAATAATTTGTACAAGCCCAATATTAGGGCCAGGGCCAGGGATTAGGATCATTACGGTGGTGTTTTTGATAAAGATTTCTTGCTGTTACAAGATTACTGTTGACCGATTCGCATCGATTACACCGCACCAAATGAACGAGATTTGGACAAAGCTAAATTAGTGGTGACTACGTTAAAAAAACACATAGAGAAGTACTGTTTCTGTCATAGTAAAGTAGTATGTGTAATCCTGGGTAAGAAGTAAGACCAGTCTCCTTAAAAGTCCGTAAGAAGCAGGTTGTCCGATTCATGGCGCAAGCGGACAAACCGTTATCATAATACCGAGTACCTATCAATAAGGCACGATATACCGTTTCAAACGATTTATCTGTTATACAAGAAATGCCATTATGTTCCTGATTAGAAACGCCACAGGTACACAGTTTACCGGATACTGGACCCCAGGTATTGTCACAATGGCCGACGCACGGATATCCGGCAATTCGTACGTTTGGATTACGTTTCTAGGGGTTGATAACTTGTTTGTTATTGTTTTTGTTTATTATTATTAATATTATTTTATTTCTAAAAAAACAGAATGATTTATTGTAAAACAAATGGTCGTTTAATCTACACATAGTGGTAATGTTGGATTATGAAATAAAAAAAAAATTAATAATAAGACTAATATTACAAGTTTTAAGCTTGGTACGACATAATATATTATTGGATTCAGTGGTCAATGACACTGGATTTCTACCCGGAAATTTATAGAATCTCCTAGCAAGTTGTCGAGGGACAAAGTAATTGATAGATATCATAAAGCTTTGACCATAGCATGATACTAAAATAATGCTAATTTGTCCGTTTTTTTATATATATACGAGTATACCAGAGAGCGTCTAAAGTACTTAGATTTTTTTGCAGAGTTTAAAGGACGGAGTAAGCGAAAAAGAAAAGGCGGAAGCCGGGACACAAAAAAGGACATGGGGTACCTTCTATCACAAAAAAATATACTATTCTTAAAGAATAGTGAATTGTTTGACAAAATCGATATTAACGCAACCGAGGCCGCTGGCAAAAGCTAGTACAATAGAATTCAGTAACTCTTATGAAAGGTAGAAGCTCTGTGTAGCCTGGGGTTCGTTATGCAATTCCTACGAGAACCTGTGAGAAATACAATCAATCTTACAAAAACTTACAGCCATTATTTATAAATAGCCAAGTTGACATTGCTGCTGTTATAACTTGGCAAAAAAATATGTAACATGACAATATAACATTTTATGGTACATTATACTTAAGTATTTAAAGAATCATAAATTCATAAGTTAAAATTTAATTAATTTCATGTGAGCTCAATTATCGTTTTATTTTTAAATAGGGCAGAGTGCAGCGGAGACTTGTCAAGTGATTTACCTTTACTGGTCTAAAAGCACACTAGTCGACTCGTCACTGAGATGGGGTAATGTGTTTTCTATTCACATTTCTATGAAAAGCATAATAACAGTAATTATATTAAACACGTATAATTTTTTTTTTTTGTGTATTTCGTTTTAGTAAAACATAAGCGTAAAACTGATAGGCGTAGGAGGTGTTTCTTTTTTTAATTCTAATAATTCCATTTTGAATTGATTATTTAAAAGAAAATTATTAAATTTATGTTTTCTGTATTTGGATATTTTTTTTTTACTATTTATCGCCTATTTTATTTGTTATTAGTATGCAAAATTGCGTGAAATTGATGTTAAAATATGAATCTATGTACCTATGTAGTCTCTTTATTTTGCTATTCTGCTACCGATTATATATTTCTAACAACTAGTTAAATTAATGTTAGTCTCTTTATTTTAATGTTTTACTTTGAACATACATTTCAAACTGTTAGGTCATCGACTCAAGTTTGTGCGGAAAAAAATATCAACTAGCGTACCCTTAACAAGACGCCTTAAGGTCTCATAAATATGATGTTCCATCCGATTGTCTCGCTTCAACAGTGCAAGACAGATACTCGAGTGCAAGTATGACGTGACTAGATGTCATCTACGCAAACTGACTCTGAGCTCAAAATAATTCAATAAACAGACTTGATATAAAAGCACGTCAGTAGCAAAAACAATAGTCGTTAGACCAGTTGGGGGCCGTTCCTGGTTGACAGTACTGAAGGTCGTTGCAATTGCAACATCTAAACTTAGCAAGTTGAATCGCGAACACATACCTAATATGTCGGTGCATTATCAATTTGCAGAGTTTATTGTTTACTGTATTTACAACATTAAATTTATTGCATCATAATAATCGAATACATTTGTTCATAATCACACAATCCACAGGAGGGATTACGATCTGAATAAAACATGTTTTATTTTGAACTTTTTACAATGTAGTTCAAGGTGTAGTTTAACTAATGTTCAACCTGATTTGTTTCAGTTACCAAACCTAATTATGAAATCACTATACTGTAAATGTCAGTGTTGTGATGCAACATCAAAACTCCCATCTCTTATTTGTCCAATAGCATAAGTAAAGTACCCGTATCAACTTCTATAGTTCCTTAATTCAAAATTATTAGTGTGGCGTTTATGTCCTGTTCAAACGCCGCATCACAATAATTCACTTATTTAATTGTGTACAAATTGCTACTGTGAAGTGATCTATTCATCGCTGATTCAGACCGCCGAGCTCTTTAGTAAACACACATGGATCTAGTGAATCATACAGCGCTCGCCAAATGTGCGAATGACTATGGAATGTGAACGTAGCATAAAAAACTGGATTGGGACACATTATGCGACTGGTAAAAAAAACTATTCAACTACCTGCTTGTTATAATTATAAATCAGATATTAACCATAAAATAAGATGCTAATATAGAGGCTGGCAATCTATTTATTTACAATATCCATAGCGTATTTGACTGTGAACAAACACCAAGTTCAATAGGAATCGATAAAATGTATTTAAAATATCATAATTTGCAAAGGGTTACTTTATAATTTCATTTTTATAGTTACATAATTTACCTACCATTGAGCAGAGATTCGCAATTTCATACTAAACCATTAATTAAGACATGTCCAGTTTAGTGTTATGGCAGCCTATTTTTTCGAAACCAAATATTTTTGTCAAAAGACTATTATATAAAATGTATATTCATCCACCTTTGTGACTGCTACGCATTAGTGGTTAGTGAGTGCCCAGCTGGATAGCAGCTGGTTAATTTTTTTAAGTATGTACAACATGTATTCAAGGCACAATGAAATAGTACTTTATCATGGCCAAATCAAAATAACATGAAGTGGAAATCGTGGCGATAGGACCCGTCAAGCAACATTGGTTACAGAGTAGACTACGATTCTATTTCGTGTTGTAGCGATTATTAAAAAAATACTACAATAAACAAATATCAACATATACTAAGTAAAACCAGATGGAAAAAAAACAAATAGTTATTCTCTCAGATCATAGAAACAAGGTTGTTTCTATCTATCGTGGCCTCACAGAAAACCGGCAGTGAACCAATGTTTGTATTGTTTTTCGCCGAGTGGGTACAGTACCGTTACAGGAGGCCCTAACCCTTCCCTCTCCCCCTCTCCCTCTCTATCCCCTCTCCCCCCCTACCTTACTCAAACCTGAAAGGCCGGCAATGCACTTGTGACTCTTGAGTTGCAGGTGCCCATGGGCGGCGGTAGTCAATAACCATCACGTGACCCGTTTGCTTGTTTGCCCCTATACTAAAAAAGAAAAATATATAAGATCTGAGGTTATCCTACAAATATTTGAATTTAATTAACAACATTTTAGGTGAAAGTTAGTGACGTTAGAACATTGCGCTGTAATTGCAATATTAATTTTTGTTATTGTTTGATTATAAAAGAGTGCAGATAGATAAGAGTAACTAACCTTGTAACACACTTTTATTACAGACAGAAGAGCCTTATCTTTCGAAGAATTATTCGCTTTATTGTAAAACCATCAATTAAAATACACAATACATTAGGTATCATTCAAATAACTCACTTGCAACTGTTATTTTATCAAATTTTGTTCTGGTTTATGTTCATCAATGATTCAATTGCAATATGATTCAGGTAGCTATTTTGGTAGCTAGCCAATCACACAGGCAGTCAAAATGTAGATGCCTGGTATAACATGACTCAACAGACTCAGGTTAAAGCCTGAGTTGGTTGAGTCATTTTATACTAGGCGTTATATTGTACGTTGTGTGTTTAAGAGTAAATCGTTACTGAATTCAAACATTTGATGTAATAAATTTTTTGGGAGATAGAAAGCCGCGTATAATCATTATTATAAGCTAATCTTCACCTATGGTAGGAATATTAATTAAGTGCGTGATTAGTGATTACGCAGTTGTGGTTGTCTCGTAACTCTCACCCGAATTTTGAGGGTTTGATCGAGGCATGTATAAGTTAACCATTTTGTGTTTGTAAGTCCCACGCGAATAGGAACATTTACTAGCGAAGGATATCTCAGGAATAGGGTATTTGACAAGTTTAAAAAAAAATTATCAAAATGTGAATTATAGCATTATAAATTTGCAATTTGATCCATTCTTTGTCAATTGCTTTATTTGCTATGAAAACTACATCTACAACTACAATAAAAAGGGCGCCAAAACACTACATGTGGGTCAAGTGATATATGGACGTCAACTGCTTGTAAACATACATTCGCTGTCAAATCATAATATATCTCACATTAACTTGTTATCTTTACTTTTAAAGTGTACCTACTAATACATACACCGGAAATAAATATTGGTAAGCATTCCATATGTCATCAAGATTTCTCAAAAGTGGTTACAGATCTAGCGAGCGAGTTTTAACGGAAAGACAATTTTGTTTTCCTAAACTTTTTAACTTGGCTAACAGCATTTTAATCTATATTAACATACAGTCAAGTACCCCGAGAAACCATATTTACAGTATTTATTTCCGGTATTCTATATTCAAGTATTCTAAATTTGGAGTAAACTTTTGGATTTTATATGTATGAAAAATCCAAAGTGATAGTTTTTTATTTACCACACAAGTGAGAGTCAGGTGGCGTAATATCTTTCAAAGGCTGAGCTTATAGCTAATTTGTAAATAAATTGTATGAATATTCGAAATCTAAGTAAAAGAATTTACATAAACATTTGCCATGTGAGCTGTGCGTAGGCCAGAGAAAAACTGCACCCACCCACGTTAATGGTAGGAAATCAGATACGAAATGAAAGAGTCAACGACCGGTATAAGGTGTGTTTACACAGGTCATCGATCATTACGAAGGGTGAATTCACCCACACGCCTTTAAAGGTTACCTTTTAAGTAATTCGTACTGTAGTTATATGACTTGGTAGTCTATACAGAATTGTTTGACCAGAAAAAATAATATATTGCTAACTAAGTAATACCGGCTTTAGAATAAACTTCTTTAAAGACATATCAGGTGCAAATTCACACATGATGTAACAAACCAAGACAAAACTCAGAAAATGTACATTATATTTTTCATCATATTTTCTGACTTACACGGCGTAGTCTTTGTTTGTATGGAGCATAGGACATCCGTGCCTCCGAAGTAAATAGTGAAACAAAGCATTGTCACCATTACGGAATATAAAGAGCCACACTGTCTACGAAACAATGACATAGTCGTAGTAGATTCCGAAGAATTCAATGGAACAGACATACTGGTACCATGAGCGTCGGACAATACGCATGAGTGCTATACCAAATTGCTTCCGTCCTTCATTCTTTGAAGCACAATATATTATTAACCCTTTTGCAAAAAAAAAACTTGTAAACTAACTAAAATGCACATTAATGGTATTATCAAACATTTATACATATTTCCACACTCACACTTGTGAAAGTTAGAAGGCAAATGTGGTCACAGACAGACACAGAGATTAAATATGCAGGGTTTGTTACAACAATAACCTTTTTTAGAAACCATGTTGTCACGTGTCAAAGTTTAGCTTATGCGAAAGCAGTATAGTGAATGGTGTACAACAACGGCATGGGTAAACAATCCCAATAATTAAGCATTCCGCACACGTTCACCTCCGATTTGGTCGGACGGTCGAGGCGACCTCATGCTAAGTGGCACAAGGCGTGTCGAGATTCAATACACTACAATAATATCTAATGAATATGGAAAGTTACCATAGAAACCAAATTAAAAATAACGTTTATGGAGAAAATCGTAATAATACTGATATAACAGTCTTACGAAACCAACTTGAGAGTAAAAGCGAAGCATTAGCATTTAGCACAAGCACCGTGAACTTTTGGTCGATATCTTAACGAAGTTATAAATAAAAACTTTAAAATATAATTTATATGAAAATAAACTATTGAAAGAAAGTAACTGTAAAGACATTTCAAACTAATCATATGAAGAAGACGCTAGTGAAATGTGCGTAGCGCTAACATAATCAAGCTAAATTAATGTGATCTTAATGATCAATCAGGGAGCATTGCTGTAGATCCTGCGCGTTCACAGGTCGTTGGCAGCGCGAATTTAGAAGCGGGAAAGGTCGTCCGTGACTCACGTTATGATTCGTATATGCCAACAGTTGGACACTGTGACGTAAGAGCATAGGTTATTATGGTAATGACTACGCAACCAACACTGTGTGAGTTATATTAATACAAATAATGTTAACACTAATTTCGTTTACAGCCCCAAATATAATGGATAACTCAAAGAGAAAAAGGGTTCCTCTAAGGAACACAATTCTAATTTAATAACGAAAGAAGACGTCTCTAATCTAAAAACGAAAATTTAAGAATGTTAGCCACAAAGCCACGGACATGAAAAAGGAACTAGAAAATTGTTTAAATATGTCCTGTGAAGCCCAGCAGGGGTGCTTTCAACTTTAAGTGCATGCTAAGAAGCATAAACATATTTGATCCATTCAGGACCAGACTCTTACGAGTACATCTCCAAAAGAAAATGTTGCAACTTTAAGGATTGTCAACAATTTAATTAAGCAGCTTCCGTTTGAAGTCAGAGCTACAACACGAGATAAAGTGCTCATCACTTATCATGTAACAGTAAAGTAACCGACTACATGTGTATTAAGGCACTTTTGAAATGCCTTGACATGGCTGACGCACAAGAGCGCCTGTTAAATAAAACATTTCGACTATTTTCACAACAACATCTCAAAATGTTGATATTGTTTAAAATTTAAAGTTTATCTACCCACTTAATGTACAACTTATAATAAACATACGATCAAACCACCATCGCAACTGACCCGATAAATGCTTCATCTTTAAGCAGTTTGAACTAATGTGTTTTGAAGTTCTTCCAACAAATAGTTAAGAACGGTATCAGCTATTGGTATTAGTATTATAGTCTATCGCATAGTGACCCCAATACATGCGCTGATGAGCTTTAGCGGTATGTTCGCACATAAAACTGTTTATATTTCGAAGAACTGCATTAAATTATAACCATGATAGTTTATGGATGCACATTGAGATATATATAAAGCGATATACAAAAAAGAGGCAAGGCACTGTAGATTTCGTCCTAAATTGGAATCAGAGACTGGATAACAAGTGTTGTTTTTACTCTTAACTAAGAGTATAGTCGGACGATCTCTATGAAAAGAAGAACAAAGATGGCAACAAGTGACAATGCTGATATGGCCAGTGCTTTTATAAGCACCGGTAATAGCATATCGTCAGGCAGGTCTTGTTTTACAACGTTACACTCAACGTACAACAAATAATTGAATAAGGTCTAGAACAAAATACAAAAAAAATAGTGTTACGGTTACAGCGACTGCATTTTCTTATCCGAATCTGACACTAATTGATTAGGCAATCGAGTATATAATATAAAATGTTTGGTGAGGTTTCCTGTGGGTAATTTCTGGTAGTTCATGGTAAGTTTACAAACTTAAAAAAACAGCTAAACTAATTTATTATGTAAAAATAGAAACCTTAGAAATGAACCAACGACGCGGTAATATATTCTTTGATGCATGAATAAATATCTTTGCCACAGGAAGCCATGTTTCCTTTCAAAAACTACCGGCCTATTCGTTTTCTAACACTTCAATTCCTTATCCAGTTTTATAAAATCTCTTTATAGTATGTTCAAAAGCAGTGAACATACCGCGGTTTGGATGTGCGGACGAAATATGATTCCAGCGAAACGAGTTTGCGATAAGCTGTTGCTTCGGAACAATGCGTCATTAAATTCATTGCCAACTCTTTATACTTTCAATATGCACTTCAATATAATATGATGTAATATTTGCTTGCTTTTTCCTATTTTTTTTTTTGGTTATATCATGTAGGCAGTTTTCTTAGATGCGTTGTATGTGCCGAGCACGAGTAACAAGAATATTATCTACTCTCGCCCAAGAGCGTTAAAAGATACCGTAGCCTCTCTGAGTTTAAAACGGATAGTGTGTCATTGATAATCAGGTACCAAAAAGGCAATAAAACATGTATTGTATTGACTCACAGGCGCTTAAAACCCTGAGGCTTTGGTCGCGCTCTGGTGAGCTCTATGACGGAATAGAAACAATAGCCTTCTCACCGTGAACATTATATTTCACCATCTTACAAAGGACTTTAAGTTAGATAATAGCAAAATATTATTTCCTGTACAATTATATGCTATGAGACTGGTGATTGCTTGAAGCTACTAGTCGAACACGGAGTAAAGCCGTGGTATAGCATTACGAAATATCTCATTGAATTCGTACAGTCTAGAATCATGGTTAACAATAGTACAGTTTATTGTTATTTCAGATGTTTCGTTATAACAAGAAGAAGTAGGAAACGCCTATAAAATTACATCTCATGGTCGTTATTCGGAACATTGAACGTAAACAAATGTTCGCTCCACAATATACCGGTAACAGATATACATTAGGATGCAAGTAATTACACACGTTTCCTTGGTTAATACATCGCACGAGTGCGCAAGACACATGTTTATTGAAGTTTGAAGGAAAGGATTTCATTCATTTCTTTATATTACTTAAATAGGAATTTGTCTTTTTATAGCCAACTTCCCAAGTTTCCGATTCGTGTTCAATAATATCGCCCGTCAGAATCATGGACACGACTAAGTAGGCTTCGTCTTCTCGACCCGGTTTCGTTCACGTGCTGTCGAGTGACTCTCTGAATGTGTAAGTGAACGAATTTTGTGTACAATTTCAACTGCTGACTTCCACTTAACTTTCTCATGACCCGAGTCACCGGATACTAAGTACGCCATGTCGCAGGTAGGTATGCATGAATACCTTTTACACACTTCTGTAGTTAAGCTCTAAATTCGGGCAAAATAAATGCGATATTAATTTTTATTCGTATTATACCTACCATAGGTCCTAGATGTATAACTCGGGACTTAATCGCGATAATATTTAAAAGGTACAATAAATACCTCTTGGTTACCTGAAGTTTCGATCGAATTGCACCATTGTATCAAAGTCGCGAAAGTTTAAAAACAATAACTGCCATAGGTCCTCTAGGTTTCAGGGTTTTTTTAGGAAGTGATTTTTATTTGTAAATTCTGTCATGTTATTATTTTATTGAAACACTATTAGTGTTGTGAATTATTAAATTTATATGCATCAGTAAAAAGTTCAGTGCTTGTATTAAAAGTTGTTTTTTTGTCAACTTGGTAAAAAAAATGTACAGTGCACCTTTTCTAAAAACCAACTACAGTATTTTAAATATCTGAAAGTAGCTCGCTCTATCACGGTAAGATTCCAACTCTTAGGCTCATAAATCGAATGGCGATGGTAAAAAGGAACCCTCTGGGTACAATCGTGCCTATCTTAACTTTTCTTCTAAACAATTCTGTCATTGTAGTTGATTAATCAATGAAAATTAGCTTCGTTTTATCAGCTGTATGTGTTATTATTATCTATTATCTCAGAGTCGTGAGTCACGGTGCGTCCTATCAAACAGTTCGTATGAATGGCTCATTAGAAACGCTTACCTAAAGGTTCTGCCATGATATGTTACTATTTACCATTTATAATACGAATATAACTTAGCACTGGAACAAAGTTTTGTATGTAGTGTGCACTTTGTGGGTTTTCATTCCATTAAGGTTTTATACGACGAGAGGACTTGCTGCTGCATGTAACGTTTTTGTTTCTTTCTAAACTTTTACGTCATTTCAAATCTCTCGTTTGCATCTATACTAATATTATAAAGCTGAAGAGTTTGTTTGTTTGGTTGAACGCGCTTATCACAGCAACGACTGGTTCGAATTGATAAATTATTTTAGTGTTGAATAGCCCATTTTTCGAGGAAGGGTATAGGCTATATATATAACATCACGCAACGACTAATAGGATCGGAACAGTGACCATAAACACAGGTGAATCTGCGGGGACTTAGTGTGATTATAAAACAGAGTACATCCTATTAATTACAGAATAAGAACTCTGTAAGGAACTATTGCAAAAGAGAATCGAGCCAATGTATTTCATCCTAGTCGAAGAAGAAGAGTAGTTTTGATGCTAATGAATATAAAAAGCATAATAACGTAGTGCGGTTACCAAATAGTCAAAGAAAGCGTAACCAAATAGTAAAAGTGTTACTAATGAAGAGATGACAAGCGTTTTGGACGATTGATTATTTTTCAATTATAATGATACAAAAATAAAATTGTAGAAAAGTGATTGAAATGTAAGCCTACTATTATATTTAACTTCTACTACATTACCATGTACCCATAATGCTAACGACGACGGTCGCTTACAATGTAACTATAGTAGTGTTACAACATCAAACAGGAACCTATAGAAGCAGTCATTAGTTGTGCAATGGATAACAAAATCATATTACACTACATAAACACACCTTAATCGCGTATTAAAAAAAAGGTCTCGGCTCTAATTTATAAAAACTTAATTTACCTAGCGTGCTAGTATTATAACAGTTTTAGCTCGACCTAAAACTTATAGATAGATATCGAAAGCCATGATTTTTTGTAACAGACCATGATGGCTATCGTACTCGATAAATTGCCACCCGTTATCACAATGACGCTTAGTAATCAGTTTTGGCCACCCTTCGAGGGCACTTAAGGATAGCGTTTGATTGATTGTAGCCAGTTGAAGTGTAATAGAATAAATACTTGCATTATTTATATGTTTTCTTGATAGGCAGACCACCCAACATTTTTTTTTTGAAGACTTTGGTTGTCTCAAAACATTCTAAAGAATTAAATAAATATGGGTAAAATAATCGTCGAACTGAAAAATGTTTATTACTATTTTTTTTGTAATAAGTAATAAGGGTTAAAAGCAATACAAAATAAAATAATACAATCTAAAAATAATTAGTACCATTTCATGCTTGGGCACATTCCCATCCGGAGTCATTAGGGTACCTACACAGAGTTAATTACTTTAGCTGCTCGCCTGATATAACTATACTACGTTGTCTTGGTCGAGTAGTGTTCTTCTCTTGTAAATAGCCAGTAGTTTGACATACATTTTAACTAAACCTGGATTCAGGACGTATACTCGTAATGTCGCGTAATTACTTTTAAGCTCGTCACTAATTGCAACATTTTCACATGACTATATTGTGCTGTATTTGAGTGGAGAACTTATTTCTGTTATTTTAGCATTTAACATATCATGGCACCATTCACAATTCCGTTTTATTCTGCTGAAATTAGCTTGGCTGCGCTTTGTTTTATGTATGACATTAAATGGCACATATTCAGCCATCCAGCAAATATCCATATTTCATTTGAATAAATAATTGTTTCTAAATATTTCACAGCTTTATGTACGAGTATCTAAAGATTATTGTCATTGAGGTCTTCTTTAGTGTTACATATATTTTCTAGACAAAAAGCTTTGACTAGAAATTCACGCAAGGAAAGCCATAAACTAGTAAAAATAATAAAATACAAACCATTTATTTTATTGAAATGCTTTGCATTTTTCTTCAGGGAACATTAAAACAATTCTTTAACAGAAACTAATCATTTTATTACGCTTGCTGGCCTTTAGCCATGAATATACGTTTGATAGTTGGTTGTACTAAATTTACGTCTCTTTAGATCTTAGTAATTTTGGTATTTTAATGTTTGAAAATATAGATCAAGCAATACTTGGAGTAGGTTTCTTTTGTTGTGAATTTATTATTCTAACCATTGACCGAAATTGATAGTCTAGACATATCGCAATAAACTATGGCATGTTTTTTATTTAGCCTTCAGCAAAAACCGAACATTCAGAAATCCTTGAAAACGTTAGAAACCTTTCTTTCGTATTGCTTATATTAAACATTGAAATCTAAATTAAACTTCTCGCATGTCTCGGAAATATTTGGAACACGTTTTGGATAAAGGAAAGGCTTCATAGCACTATAACTTAAGGTCAACTAAAGCAAGTAAGTCGCGAAATGTCCTAACGTCGATCTAGCGATCCAATAGTAGCAAGTTAGAAACCCAACCTGTGCACTGCAGAAAACCCACCCATGTAGCTTAAATTGCGAAGTTAACAAAAATATTAGTAATTTGCGTTCCGCGTTGCTTTCAGTTTTTTTATGAAAATATAGAATTAGAATATAAGATAGGTATTTTAACCAAACTTTCAATATCACAAATTTATGTTGCCAGATTGGTATTTTCAGTTAAAACTTTGGGAATATAGTAGGTGCTTTCAAATAAAAAAATTTTTTCTCTCTTCAGGAGTTTTAAAATTTGGTTAAAAACAACCCAGCTTTAAATTTTCATATTTTTTTTAAAATAAGAACTTAATTTCTACATCTCGCACACGGCAGTCTGATCCTAAACTAGGCAGAGCCTGTGTACCGTAACCAGACTGATTACGTGATCGTGCTTTTCACACAATAATTTGTCCTGGGTGGGAATCAAACCCACGACCAGCTCTCTGCTCTGGCTCAGCAGTCAGGATCACTAACCACTAGACCAACGGGCCAGTCATATTCATATTACAAGATGCCGAATGCGAGTTAAATAAAATAATGTAAGGGTTCAGAAAACAATCTTGAGGGATAAAGTGTTGTTAACACTGTGACGCATATGTGATCCGATAACGAGTATGTAGGTACATGAAAGAAAATAATTATTTTCTGTCATGTACAGTCAAACTTACTACCTACTCGAATTATTATTTCACCCCGACCACAGAATACATAATAGCCCCGACCGGTATCTGTACGTTTTTGAGTAGGTATACGTTACCGTGAACTTTTGTGCGCTATTGGGATTATTATACATATATTATAATCGCAGGTTTTAAAACAAATACTACATACAGCACACGAAATATACATTTATAACTTAACTTACTGTAATATTATTCAGAAGGTCATGCGAAACTTTTTAGGCATTTGCAAAGAGGTTAGAGTATACTCGAAGTTGACTGTTTAGTTATTTTAAATACAGCCTAATGTAAGTATTTGTTTCCAGTGTATATTTATTTCCAGTATTTATTCAAATTATTCAAATAAAATGACACAAACGTGACAATATGTACCACGAAGACCGTTACATAAAGATTACAAAATGATAGAAAACAGAAAAAAAATGTGACGACCGCGTGTGAGGCCTAAGCGTTGCCACCATTATGCAAGAACACATAAAGTATCACAAACTCCAGTGAACCGTGCATATCATTAAACTCATTATCCTAGAAACACAGTGCCGTTGAACCATAGTGAAATATTTTACGCTGTAAATGTTAATGACATCTTTATAACGTAAATACCAATGTCAGCATTATAATGCAAGAAAAGCATTTAATTATGAAAATCACTACCAGAGAGAAATCTATGTAGAATGTAAAAAATATTATACTGTTTTTATTGCGAGAATTTATATTACTCTGAAAATTTTCATGTAGTGCGTACTCACACAAATGAGGATTAATCCAAATGTAGTAAAATTGACACACAATTATGACATGTGAAAGTACTCTGGAGCGTGCGCGTGAGTCGGTTGTCCGGCTGCCGTGATGCGCAACCGACACACTTCATTGCGCATGCGCTGCACACAGATGCACGACTTCATAAAAACAGCTGTGTTTTATTACTTCATATTGGACCAATTTCTAACAATACAAAATTTCCGAGTTTTTCAGGGGCCCTTGAGTACGGCGACGCAACTGGACACTTAACTCTGTGATCAAGGGCGCTCTGTTTGTTTTAATTACTCGGTTCTATAGGTGAATCTAACCGTTTTTTAATCTTGAGTGAATATGAACTAGTAAATATGATATTGAAAGCAAGAAATTTGTTACCAACATTACGTTTAGAAATCTAATAAACATAAATAATTGTTATGCAAAAAGAAAGTGACAGTGTTAAATTTGTTTTCAATAGCATTGGTATCGAAATAGTCAATGCTCTGTGATACAGTTTACTACAAAAGCAATCATGTAACATAGCTATAAAAATATAATGTTTTTGCTTTTCCAAATTCAACAAAGTTTCTCTTTACGAATAACGAATATGGACAACAGAAGCTATAATCTTGTGTACCTATTGGCGAATCACGTGAAAAGTTATGAAGCCATAATTTGAAGTAATAATTAAACTTTCACTCAAAACGCCGCCGTGTTTTTAATAAAGACAAAGCTCATCAATTCTCAAGAAACGATAAGGCTAAGAAGAATCAACCAAAGTAAACAAGAGAAGATATGCATTATAAGTATAAAGACATGTAAGCTGATGTAACTTGCTAATGGAATAGATAAACATAAGTTGAGTTTAGATGCAGGTATTTTAGACCCCCACTAACCCAGGATCGGATAAACCTATTGAAATGAAATTTTGTATACGCCGCAAGGGTTTTCTTAGTACCAGATGTCAAATTTTAAAACTAAAACTTTAATATGTCAAATTGTGTGTAAATAGTGTCAAGTTCATATTAAACTATTCACAAGGTTTACTTTAGAACATGGTTGAATTGTTGACGCTAAATTGTTTTCTTTTTTTTAATGACAAAGAATCTGCTCTTACATTCACATTTGTTTTTGAGCAGATCATTACTTACTAAACCAAAATAAGACAGATGGACAAACAACATCAAGATATTTAATTCTGTTAACTGTAGGATCCAATTATGTAGTTATTAGTGTGTATGTTATTGATCAAGTGATTAATATAGCATTATTCATATTGTCCAGACCGTTTAAGAAATACCCAACATGAGTGTGTGTAATTAAGTGAATATAAGTAAAACTATTGAAGTAAGTAAATTGACCAGGCTAGATCTCCACCTATTGGGCAAAGTAATAAAAATATATTATGTATTTTATTCAATAGGAACATGTAACTCCAAAATAGCCTGAATATTTTTATTTGTAGTCTTTATTGGTATAGCAAGATACAAATATATTTATAATGTGGTTTCCTGTCATTTGACAAAAAACAAATCACACATTTTCATTTCAAAAATAACTTTAGGTAAATTTATACGTGATAAAGTTATCACTTTACAAACTATTCTTCTGTAAATAACTCTTTTGACAAATAATTAAAAGGACAACATTTAATTACCTCAAAACATCATTTGACAAACTAATATTTTTATAATCATGTTAATTGGAAAAACAAGTCAATGCAAAGCATAAATAACGTTTGACAAAACGCATTACAAAATTATCAGTCATTAGTAGGGTAGATAGATAGATAGATAACTCTTTATTGTACAAAAGAAGATAGAATTTGTATACATAGCTATATATTGGGTAGGTCAATTAAACATAAATGACTAGGTTTAGGTTAGAACTGCGACCACAACGAACGACAAACTGCCGGAACCGAATTCTATCTATTTTATTGGTTTGGGCAGCGTGTATTTTTTACTTTCTTAGTAGTTTTTAATTAGAGATAAGTATAAGCAGTATAAACCGTCCACATGTATTAGCTTTTAATTCTAAACAGCATCTGATCATGGTTCTTGGTTCTCTTTATGTAGCTAGCTTTATTGGCTTAATTGTCAACTTCCCCAATAGTTGTGTAACAATATTCATAATGGTCAGACAATATGATACGATAAATAACGAAGTTTATTCGTCTCTGTGATTAATACTTACGTATTAATCAAAGAGACGAATTTCACTTGTCATTATTCATATGGCCCGGTCATTATAAATAATGCAATGTTTAATCATTTGGTCTATAACATATATATCGAGCCAGTGCCGGTAGACAGCTGACAGCAATTGATGACTTGTTAAGTTGTCAGTAATCCAATCCAATCGTCAGCCATTATGTCACTGTTGCGTTGAGGTCGACGGACTCTCATTCATCTGCCCGTGGCCAATGGTTGACATGATTTTTTTATGATGCAGCCAATAATGCATGGCTACTATTAGCCAATTCGGTTCAATCAGTGGTTGACATTTATATTAACTACTGTTCTTGTACTAGGTAGTATTATCAATGTCATATAAGATTTCATTTTGAAGAGACACAAGATAATATTATAATTTGTAAAATATAAAATACCTTTATCTATTAGAATTTCTGTTTTTATGTTATGGGGGCAAACGAGCAAACGGGTCACTAGTAAGTAAGTGACTACTGTCGCCCGTGGACACCTACAACTCAAGAGTCACAAGTTATAATACTTATAACACTTTAAAATTGAATAATATAAATCAGGTGTGAGCAAAGAACCGTGTCTTCTATATTAAAGCGTTTGTTTTGCCGAATGCTTCGTTGACTTCGTTATTTATAGATACGTTAGTTTTCAGGACGTCCTAAATGTCCCCTTGCGTTTATCAAGTCATCGATAAATCTAAAGAAGAAACTCCCGTACGATCCTGTAATAAATTCGAACCTTGACTTCTATTAAAGATGATAAATTAATTATCCTACTAATATTATAAACGTGAAAGTTTGTGAGGATGTATGGTTTGTAAGGACGCGGACGAAGTCGCGGGAAACAGCTAGTATTGTATAAAAATCTACTGGAGGCCATTTTTTTTCACATAGTAACTTTATAATTGATAATAATGTTTTAAGAAAACAAGTTACTAAGTTGCAGAACAATGACTTGATTTTCTGGAAAAACCTTGAAGTACTGTGCTATATTATAAATATTTTCAGAAAGTCCAATTACTTTGCAGTTCTCGCCTAATAAATAAATGGCATACGAATAAGCAAAAGAAATTGACAACAAATTGCAAAGTTTAAGTGGTCGTGGCAATGAAACTATGTCTTTATGAAAAATTGTGAGTACATAAAACTCTTAATAAAGCAGGCGAGGGACATTTTATGACGTCATCTTTTAGTGCGTCATTGAGGTTTATTACACTTATTAAGGGCTTGAACTCAGTGGGGGATACATAGTTTACGCAGAGCTTATCTATCGTATCTCCCTATCGTCAAAGTAAAGCAGTAGTGCCAATTTGTAAGTCTGTCCATGTGCTATATGTAGTGGTTATTGAGGATATCACTACATATTATAAAACAAAGTCCCCCGCCGCGTCTGTCTCTTTGCCAAAAACTGAAAAACTACGGAACGGATTTTCATGCGGTTTTCACTAATAGAAAGAGTGATTCATGAGGAAGGTTTAGGTGTATAATTTGTATAAGTAATTAAATGGAAAAACATGACGTTCTGATATCGCATAATAAAGATAAAACATAAATATTTAAAAAAACATGTATAACCCACTTCAATGTCCCTAAATCATGATAAATTCAAAAGCTGTAATCTTCATCCCTTAATTAACCCCCCTTAGACTTGGAATATTTTCTTCTAATTTGAATATGATCAACCTTGAATATAGCCAATTCAATTAAATAAACAATTTTTGAAATCGGTTCACAAAGAGTAAGTAATACGCACAAAAACCCGGCCAAATGCGAGTCGGACTCGCGGACCGAGGGTTCCGTAAAATACTTTTATTACGTGATGTAACTCAAAATTTACGGTTTTCGCAATTTTTCCTTTATCTTGTACTATAAGACGTTGCTTCGTACCAAATTTCAAGATTCTGAGTTCACGGGAAGTACCCTGTAGGTTTTGATTCCCTTGCGAGTGTCGAAAATTTGCTAAAGAAACTGCTGTATCTTTTGATTGCGTTGGCTTAGAAGTTAAATTTTTTCAAGCTCTAAGGGACAATAGACCTGAGTATTTGATATATATTCCAGCTTGATACCTCCACGCGTTCCTGAGAAAAAGGGTCTTGACAGATAGACACACGGACGGACGGACAACAAAGGTACGGAACCCTAAAAAAGTTACCCAAATCGCGATAGGTGAGAAATTTGAAAAATTCCCTTGATTTCTCCAGGATTCCATCATCAGATAGTATAACTCTTACAAACAATTTTTTTTTTCAAATCGGTACAGCCGTCTTCGAGTAATATATATATATATATATAATATATATATATATATATATTCTGAAGAATTGCGAACCTACTTCATTTTTTGAAGTTGGTTATTAAAAGGATTCCTAATATGATGATAACATAGCTACTATACAGCTTTATGATGTATAGGGCCTAAAGAAATCCTCGCTCACACGAGAACACAAGCAGTTCGACGGTGGACTATCTCCATGACATAGCTAAGATAACCTTGTTATTTCTTATGTTCGTCGGTCCGTGGGTCCTTATTTCATTGAAGGAAGAATATTTGGTGCAACATGTCTTAGGAGATATGACAAAGAGATATGGCAGGCGTCTATGAATCTATTACGTACCATAAACTCTAAATTGCACGGTTTTCAATCTAACTGCTAGATTAATAACATTTAATAATACGATGCCATTTTTTATGTATTCCGAAAGATATTCGTTTTCTTACACTATCTATCATCTGTTTTCAGCGTTAGTGGTATACTTAATACTCCAATATTTTCTTATGGTTTTTTTTTTTTTTTTTTTTTATATTTGAGCTGCCAAAATGACTCTGCCCCGCCTGATGGAAAGCACAAGCAGAATCCAAGAGTGGTGGTCACCATCCTCACTGCGAACAGGGACAGTGCAGCATGGTGACCAGCACTATGGCGGCCTAGTGAGATGCTTTTTCACGCCCCGCTTAAAGGACCCGGGATCATAGTGGGACGGAGTGTAGACGTATTTATTGTAACGAATTGTTATCAGAACTTATTTTTAGTGACTTTTAAATTATATATATCTACTGCGATATGACCATGGCAATGAATATCTCACAGCTGGGATGATGTGACTGTCATATTAAATAACGTGAGTCAAAAAATTCAGTACATATTAGTTTGGGTACCACACAAAAACTATCAACTAAAAGATTTGGTTAGATCGTTATGATTGAAAAGTTAAAAATTTATTAAAAAACTGATATGTATTGAAGAAATACATTATTATTAATACGCTTGTAAAGCTGCGAAGAAATCCTTTAAACCACGAGATTTACAGCTGAATATAAAGGGTTTTGAGTGATTTGCGTCTGGAATCTGAATCTAGGGTAGATGACTGTCAAGTTAAAGCAGTATCTTATCATCTTTTTACTGAACAAAACGTAGATTTAGTACAATTTTGTACGAAATTACGGCAAATACAAGGCGCCGTCAAGCCTTAGTGTTGGCAAATCATTAACTTTTAATGTTGAAGATTATGAAATGAACAAAACTCTTAAAGTAACTCATGATGACGCAATAAGGAGGCAAATATTTTATAGTTAAGTAGATAGAAGACTTATAAAAAAAGAATTGAGCATAGGAATCATCATTTGAAAGGGCATAAAAAATGTCCAAAAGGTAACCCAAACTCAACTTTGGTCAAAGCGAAAGAGATGAAGAATGTAGATTGAAGGAAGGAATTACAAGACAATAAAGAAATTACGAGTAAAATATGAAAAAGTGATCACTGAATATTAAAATTACTGCTATAATCACGGGACAGGCATAAAAACTATTTATGCTAAATAGAAACAATCAGCGACTTCCGGACAAACATAATATTTGTAACTAGAGTTCCCGCGCGGCTTCGCTCGCGTGTACATATTTATATATTTTGAGCGGAAACCTAATTATTTTTCCAAATAAACGTTGCCAAAGTTACTCTTTATAACACCAGCTATCTGCCAGTGGAAGTCCCGTAGAAATCCATCCACCCATTCCGGAAATTAGCCAGAACAAACAGGCAGGCAGACAAAAAATAAAAAAAAAGCTGATTTTTAGGCATAGGTATCGTGTAAATAACAGTATGAGCTTATAAAAAAAATATTATTTTGACATTACAAACAGACACTTCAATTTAATTTATTTGTATGTATTGATTACCAATTTGTCATTGCGGAGGTCATAAATTAAATAATTATTTAAACATAGAATCATAAAATACAATAAAAAACTTTTAAATATTCTTAGGACATTCGACATACATTACAAGGATTCTTTGTTTTCCAAATAAGAATACCTCTCCTAGAGCATTGTTGCCCATCGAGAGTAATGCGAGTGACGAATGCACGAATTGATAAGTTTTGAAGTAATCCGGTTAGAGATGTGACGTAACCCCCGGGTGTCGTGTGCTCGAGCTAAAAATAATCAGCACGCGCTCTCCCTCCAGGCCAACATGACATGGTCTCATTATAGTATGTCTCCTACTACTAGTTAATATTACATCGCGCGTGTTGACGCGTTACAAATAGGTTGTTTCTGGTATGTCGATTGGCTAGAAATGGATTATGGCAAATGAGTTGTACATACTCGTTAATTTGGACCGATCAGGATCTGACTGGGCATATTTTTTTAGTTATGTCTATTAAAAGTGCTCTAGTTTCTAAAACATAGTAACTGTTTTCCTGAATTTTACTCACTGTTGTCGATTAGTTTTTGATTTATATATGACGCCGCCATCTTTCTCGCACGTAAACACATAGCTGAGAGAGCGCAAACAGCACCACCAGCGTCGTGAAAAGGAACATATGCGTCCAACTCCAACCATATCTCGATGTGGCCAAATGACTAGTTGGGAAAATCGACGAATGGGTTTGGTCATCGTTCTGCCCAACTAAATATTGTGCACATCATGAACTAATATCGGCCAAATCGCGAAATGTCGGCATATCCTGATCTGCACAGGCAGATCTCGATCGTCCCAATTCAACGATTGGACATCGACATATTATATAGGAAACAATCTTAAAAACAAAGCTGGGTTTTATGTCAAGACAACGTCTTTTATTTAATTAAATTTTTTTCTGGCCATTAAATTAAATAAAAACAGTGCTATACAGCCCCCTTTCAAAACAGATTTTTACTCAGGTTTCAGGTCACCTTTTAGCTTAATCACATGTATGTGTCTGAGTACTATCGTTGAAGCATATTACTCGTTTGTAAGCATTCTAAACTAATATGATCTCGGTACTATGTCAAGTTAAATATTACAGAATGAATAAGACTTTTGTACCCAACGAAAGAGTTTTCTGGCGCGTAGCGACAGACATGATCTATAATAGCCCGTGTCATTTATCGGTTTATTCTCGTGGTAGGGGTTAATATCCTGGGCTCCTCGCTCTTTGCCAACGCGGATGCGCCACGACACAATACGGGTGGAGGGTTAATCACTATCGGACAATTGACGTCAATAGTGGTGGTATTCTGCAGGCGTTTACGAGTAAATAAATGTACAAAATAATATAAGTTTAGGCATTTCAGAATAAAATATACACAAATATGCGAGAGAAAATAAATTATTTTGAAGCGATTTCTTAATCTTTTCCAGTTGTTTAATGACTGAAAATTTTAGCGATGCATGAATATAAACGAATCGCTTAAAAGATATACAAATTCTGAATAATTCTACCCACGACGTGTACGGTGGATACAGTAGGTTTCCAAATTTTTCAATCTACTTAAAGTCACAGCCTTAAGTACGATTCACACCGAACGGGCAGCGCCGGATCGGATCCGACCGGGCGCGGCGGTAGAAGAGCGCAAGTAGGCGCAGCCGGGCGGATCTGACCGGGCGCGGCGGCAAGAAGTTCCATGCAGAAATGAATTTTAAATAATGAATATAAACTTCAATTTCCATCACCGTACTAAAAACGCGTTCCGGCGCGGCCCGTACTTTAGGGCTCAACTCAAACACAGCGGTTAAATGCGCGAGCCCTATTAAAATATAAATAAAGTATAAACCTTATTACATTAAAATAGAGCTGCAAATCGTACGCCGCAGCCCAGTGGACTAGATTATACTACTTGCATACGATTTTCACCCATGTTAGTCTACGCCGAAATCGCTATAGGTAGGAACTCACTTGATTACTCTACCCGTCTACTCACTTTGCTAGTCCCTTAGCTCGCGCCGAATATCGACAAAATCTACCATCAGCTTCAGTATTAATCAGTTCTAAATAAACGACGGCGACGACTGAATTACACAGCTATAAAACACGTTTTTATCTATAAACGTCTCCCCTTTCAATTTAACAGCCCGAACCATCACTGCACACCGTAACTTTTGAAGTAAAAGCACATTTACTGTGTAAGGGGGCGTTTAAAACAAATGCGTGGGAGACATGCCTTTACACAAAAGACATAGAAAGTCGTCGTTGTCTCATCCGATATCCAGATAACAAGCTTTCGTAACATATGTCTAAAATAGGCAACATTACTACCTTTCTAATGAGCGTTGTACATAAACAATGTTCCGTTCCATGTTCCACATTATAATATAATGTGTTGGCTTTTAAGGCTTCCGTGCAAGAGTGGAACATGCCTTCCTGTTGGATAATCCCTTACAATGAATCCATATAGTGGATCACAGGATTCCGGGTGACTTTAATCAGACTGGAAACCGATTCTTAAATCTGCTCGTATTAAATGCATGCCAATTATTTACGAATTTATATACACTTTTATATTTTTTTATACAAAAGTGATAATGGGTCTTCTCCAATTTAAGTAAGTAAACTTAAGTATCAACAGCATTAACTAACAAAAACATCAAGAATTACACACGGTAAATTTACTGTCTTGGAATATATTATGTATAAATAATTAAATCAGTGCCCAAAAAATACTACAAATATTATTCATTATTAAAATACAGGAAATAAACAATTCCTATATGCTTAAAATAGTCTGAACAAGGAAAATAATAATGAAGTTGAAACAAAAACAAACTTTTGGAATAAGTACTCGAAAAGGAGTTTGTGCTAGTAACCCGAAAACGTCAATAAAAAAAGTCAAACGTCACGTAACCCTCAATAGTTTTCACGGGAAAATTATCATTACTGGTTTTATTTTATTATGCCTACACTAAATTTATTTTGAACGCATTACCCATTCATCATCACATCACAAACATTAATCACTTAAAAAAAAAAAAAAACTAACAGAATTATATATTTCTGATGTTGTTGAAATTGCTCTTTTAAATACAGCACAACGTGGATGTGGTAATATAATTTAGGCAGTTTATTTATTATTATGGTTATGGTCAAAAAGGTTTAGGAGTGGTAGCGATTAAGATGGCGATGGTTTTTAAGAGGAATGTAAGTAATTTTGGAATTAAAAGCTACTAGGTAAAAAACAGATTGATGAATGTAAGCATAAACAACGGACGCAGCCAGTGTTCGTTGGAAATCCTTAAGAATTCCATCGGGAACTCAGTGATGACTAGAGATCGGTTATTCGGATGCATATTTACCTAAAGTTGAGATGTTGGCTATTATGGAAAGCACTTTTTTATCGAAAGAATCCCGCGATTCCAGGAAATTCAAATTTAAGTGTACCTATACTCCGTGAGATGTAATAAACCCCAGTTTGACACAAATGACACTTGCTCTGTTACAACGTATAATAGTTGCTTTTTCCTACTTTTGTTGTCAGTGATTTTTGACGAAGCAAAAACAACCTTATTACGTTGTAACAAGTGTCAAATCGGGCCCATTAAACCCCAGGAAATGTAAGCATTTTGTAAGAGTGCGAGTGAGACGGCAAATTATACGTGCTTGTGCGCAAGTAGCGACGCCACAATACAACTGCGTTCGTAAATAAAAATATACTTAGAAGCCGCTTCCATAATTTGTTATCAAAAAAATAAATTTAGGTAAATATGCATCCGATTATCCGATCTCTAGTGATGACGCAACTTGATCTTTTGCCAAATAATTTCTATTATCGCTTTAGAAGTTAAAAATTAAAACACACTTTGATCGATTTTTTTTCTAAATCAATCTACTGATTATAGCCTAGCCTTAAAAAAGAAGTCCATATGCACTGTTATCGGCAGCAATCTACAGAACAAGGATATGGCATAAGCAACAGGTTGATATCGGCGTGGTCGGCATGCTTAATCAGTGGTTAAAGGAATCGCAACCATTCGAAAACCAGTTTATAGAAATATAAGGCATACGAAGGTTGGCATTATTGATTCAGGTGCAGAATTCATAGTGTCTACAACAACGACCCAGGCTTATCCGGCGTGCCTGGATGCTTAGATGCTTTAGAAGGCAAAATAAAACCTTGTATTTTTAATCGTTGCCAGCTTATGTGCTACAAAACACTGCTATTACTTTTCTATAAGTAGTTTTAAACCGGTTCGATGGTCAGTACCATGTACTCCCTCCAGTGTACTCGTACATTACAGCTTGGCAATTCACGACGCGTGGGCAGCGCCAGCCTCAATGAAAAACTCTTCTCTTACCTACATCTTATTACATTTATTATTTGAAATAGTACTTATCTAAACGTTAATATACTGGCGGGGTATTTTGTGGTTTGTTTGACCTACACTTAACAAATGTCTGTGACACACCTATACTTGTGCAAACACTGGTGTGTGTTTAACGGCGCTCACCACCTACAATCATACCATTTTGTCTAATATTCACTAGTTTCTTTGGAAGTAAGTCTGAGGAACGCTTGCGTACGCGCATGAACCTTTGGTATCGAAGTCCAACACATAAACGTAATGTGGCGGTGTTAGTTTTTACTAACTATTCGATACCAGAAGTATCTATTAATGTAAGGGACAAAACACTGTTTTTCAGGAGAGCTAAAAAACTATTTTATTTTTTTAAATCGCTCTATAACTTTTTACTATCTGCTCCAATTTTAATTGTGTCTAAAGCAAAGTTTCTTAGAATTTTCTCTTCTTTCATGCTATAAACAAAAGATTTAGGACTACCCAGTGGTTTAAAATACAGCATGTCCCTTACATTAAAAAAAATTGTTTAATTGTTTTGTTTAGTTTTAAATGTTTAGTTGTGCCTTACGTTACTAATATTTTATGTGTAAACCGTCAAGCATAGCGTAAGCAGCAAGAGAAATAGAAAATTATACATAATTCTATTGTAAAGGACTTTTACAGTGTTGCCATTTTATGTAACTACAGATTATCCACTAAAATTATAGTATTTTAACTCCATGAAAATAGGTTATTTGCATGATTAAATGTAAGTTTCAGACTGGCTATCACAGATTTAAATGAAATTGAGGGATACAAAAATAAAACGATTTATTATTAATATGTTTTTTAACATTGAAAATGTTTTTTCGATCGCTCCGGTAGGGCCCCATTTTCGCTGAAAGTGTGTTTGCCCCGTGGTATATAATGGTTTAGGGCTATGAGGACGTATGAGGGCTCAAAAGACGCAGAATTTGAATGGCTTTCAGATGGTGAATTTTTTTTTTGTAAAAGTCGAAAACTTTTTTCGAAAATAGAAAAAATAAAAAAAAAACCTTGATTTTTTAACACCTTCCCTCGGAATATCTTCGATATCTCGTGAACGAGGTCGAAAATCGAAAAACTGAGAGAGACGCCTAGAGATATTGAGACGGAGAACATTTTATGTCTTACACTTTTTTTGTTAGAGTGATAGGGGGGGCGGCTCCCCCTGTGGAACTTCGCAGTTTTGAGATACGAAGATCTATTAGGACTTAATAGACGCGGAAAATTAAGGGCTTTAGGATAGTTTAAACAAATTTTGGAAAAGTTGATAATTTTTTTGAAAATAAAAAAAATCAACTGACTGATTTGAGGTTTAAGGTAAGGGTGTAAATTATTTAACACTGTGCCTTACTTTATTTTTCGGAGAAAAAAAATGTAAACGTCTGTTACATATTTTTTTTTGTCATAAATCGTTTTACGCAGGTCAAAAAATTTTTACTGTAAGGGATTTTTTTTTAACGATGGAATTTTTTCAATCAAATTTAATTATTCTAAGGTACATATATCTCGATAATATTTAAAAAGGTACAAATTATAATATAAGGTACAATACCTCTTGGTTACCCGACGTTTCGATCAAATTGCACCGATCGTGGTCACGAGTGGACTACACATCTAGTTATCAAAGTCGCGAAAATTTAAAAACAATTACAGAGATATATGTAATTGTTTTTAAATTTTCAAGTTTTGAAGAGATTGCTTTATAGACTTTCTTTAGACAACGAGTTTAAATGCCCATGAGTCAAGACAAATGGAAGACATATACGAAAAATCTAAGCCTTAGGTGCAATGTTTTAAAACTTTGAGATCTGACACTTCAACATTGAAAATGTTGTGTAATTTCGGGTGTTCTTCATTGATCTGTGCCTAATTTCAAATAAATTATACATATTTATTGTTTAAGTCGAGTAAACCTTTTGAATTCAAAGAAATATAAAACCATTATTATACTTTAATTATGATATATTACAGTTAATTGATGAATCTGAATAGCGAGCGCTTTATAGAACGTAAGACCACTGATACCGTGAAATAAAAGGTCCAGGCTTTCCCATAGATAGATGATAAGTATTTTTCTATGTGGGGCGAGGCTTATAAAATTATAGTAGTCTTCTTACGTGAAGCATGTCTTGCCATGTGCTCGCCTACGCAACACAAATGGTAATACGAAGATTCATATAAATGCAAACAAGATTACGACACACAATCTGGCTGTAAACCGGATACATGCAGATATACTGTTATGATGCTACTAGTCTGTTTATTTGTAAGACTGTGTTAGTAAACACCTGAATGGAATTTGTGTTGTGTTTATGTTTTCGTTAAGTTGTCTAATCGAATCAATACAATAGTGTCACTTCTGCATTATGTTGTTTGGCTGGGAGAACTAAGAAGATGATGTAATAAATATTTATATAGTTTAGAGCACGGGTCATTAAATGGTGGACAGGTCCGGATACGACCGCCGAATCTATTTTGTGCGGACAAACTTAATTTCTTTGATTCAGATTCTATTATGTATAAAGTAACTTGTATTATTTGAGTAGGTTCGTAAACACAAAAGTATGGAAGTTCGGATAAAATTTGTGTGCGGTACAACTGTGTGCATCAACCTTACTCTAAACTTCCGACAGGTAGTTCAAGGCAAGAAATGTCATTTTTCATATAATTATTAAAACCGGGTTGGTACCTTTGTTTATTATTTAACCAAATAATATTCAAGTTTTTCTTCCTTGGATATGTTCATTGATACACTATTTCTATTATTTATGTTAGTATTGCTTCTGTTTTTTTTTACTTTATATATACTATATATTTATAATATAATATTTAGGCGTGTTATTAGTATGTAAAAGCTAGTAGGTGGGAGGAGGTTGTAGGAAAGTAGTAGAAACAGACGGCGATGATCATTTTATTTGAAAACGGACCCCAAGTTAAACTAATTGTGCTCCCTGGTTAAATTTCATTCATTTAATCAATTTAATACAACTCAGCCGCTATGTATTTTTAATTTATCATCAATGAATCCTACTAATATTATAAACGTGAAAGTTTGTGAGGATGTATGGATGTGTCGATGTATGGATGTGTGGATGTATGGATGTATGTGTTACTCTTTCACGCCAAAACTACTTAACCGATTGCGATGAAACTTGGTATGTAGATAGCTGGAGACCTGGATTAACATATAGGCTACTTTTTATCCCGATATTCCCACAGGATCGGGACTGACGCGGGTGAAACCGCAGGGCGCTGCTAGTGCATTATATAACTATTACATATTTGTTTGGATGTAGACGCTGAAGGTTTCTACTTAATTACAAATTCATGAACCAAAAATTAACACATCGATGATTTCCTTCATGTTTTATGTTTGATACCAACTAGATACTACTAGGCTATGGTAACCACTTACCATCAGCGGGCCGTATGCTTGTTTGCCACCGACGTGGTATAAAAACACTTATACATACATTAGCATTGTTAGTATATATTTAGGATGGCAAGGGCGTCTTCCTTTAAAAGGTTGCATTCACAACGGCTTCATGTGTCTGCCAGTTACCTTCATTCGTGTGAGAAATGTAAAATGAAATAAAAACGTCTTTGATATCACTACCAAATGAAACAATTTCTATACGTAGGTAGATGTACATTTAGGAAATTGTGACAAAAATATTGATGCTGGTTTTCATTGTCAATCTAAAAATACCAGTATATCAGGAACGCTCTACCTCTGGAAATCAGGATAGCACCTAGTCGCCTTTCGTTCAAGGCGAAAGTACGAACCCACATTTCGCGGAACCTAGCAGAATCATCACAACAGTAATACATTATATTTATTTATATATTTAACGTGAAAGTATCGTATCTATGTTTATTTGTATGTGTATGTATGTATAGCTATATATATATATGTTCTCCTGTCATCTTTCCTAGTTTCTTTTTTCTTTTCTACTTAAACCTAGTGCACCTATTCACTCATTTCTGCACCACCCTAAGGTAGACTGGTAGAAAATGCCTACGGCATTAAGTCCGCCATTGTACATTTTTTTGTGCATAAAGTGTAAATAAATAAATAAATAAAATATATTCCGTTAGCTCTTTTATATACGAGTATTATAGCAGCTATTCTGTCACACTGTTTAATTTTACTCATCTGCGTGTCATTCTATCCTTAACTATTAAGTACTTTACACGAAAAACTCAGCAGGATACTTTTTGTAGTTTTGACCTAAATTGCATATTCCTTCCTACTTTCATACTAATTGCATGAATTTCCCCTATATCATAAATCAAAGTAATCTCTAACGATCAATCTTTGAGCAAAAACATCAGCAATGAGGTAAAACAATCATTATAATTAGTAGAATAAAGTTAAAATCGATTTTCTTCAATATAATCTACATACATGCGCAGACAATTTGAATAATATCTGCGTTTTTCTTGCTCTACTTAGGTTTTAAACAAGCCCAAGGACTGAAGGATTGTTAGCTGTTACTGGTGCCAAGGTATCACTAACCCTTTGTACGAGCACCTTCATCGAGGAATTCTAGAATTAAACAGAATTCTGAACTACGCACATGGTAGATACTGTCTGAACTTGATATTATAAATATTGTTCGTGTTAGTTTTGCAATTGTAATACTTTTTTTTTTAATACGTAATGTAGACACCTAGTGACGACTTTCAAGTAATTAGTTACGTTACGTATCGTGCATTTCACGTAACCACCCACAGCTAGAAAGAAGGCGGCCACTGTAGTCTATAGATGTTTGCAACAATCGGTAAATTATTTATTAAGACCATGTAAAAAGGTTTTAATACTATTTTTTACAAACTCCGTAGTATAGCCACATGGTAAAAACATGGCAGGAAAATCATTCCACATTTTGAACTTTCGTGGAAGAAGGTTGAAAAGTTACGCAAAAGCAGCAAAAAAAAAAATTGCTTTCAAGCCTTGTTACAATTGGTATGCTGTTGGTACGTGTCTATCTCAACAATATCTACAAGTTATATGGCAGCCGCTACTCAAAACATTCACTACAACTTTATGGCTTTAAGTAGAGAAAGTTATAGTAGGCTTAATGTATAAAGTTACCTAATTTTAGTCTTTGTAGTATTTTATTTTTAACCAATCAATTACAACCTTCTAAAACAGCTAGGGAACAAAATTACCAAAGTTTACGTAAGTTGTCAATAAGTCATTTATCAAGGATGGTGCTCAGTGTTGTTAGTTCAGATTTAGGGAGATAGATGAAGTTTAAAAAAAAGAAGCGGAAGATCTAAATTTTTTTTAAATAATGTCGTCTCTTTCATTTTGTTTTATTTATTAAAAAAAATTGTTTATTAGGAGAAGAGTTGATGGGAAAATACGGTTTCTTTAATTGTTTTTTCATTAAAAGAATACCATTCCCCTTTAAGGAAATATCTGTGTATCGCGGGGTCCTATAAAGACGCAATTAACGGATTCAAAGTATATGCTACTCCGCCATAGGGAGCAAAAATAGTTATAATAAATAATTAATTATAAACAGATATAATTAATTAAATTCATCCGCTTCTCGCTCTTTACACGTTGGAAATTATCAAATAATCGCGTTTACCGCACCAAAAAAGTCTAGTGTAAACCGAATTAAGCACTTTTTCTTTTTTATTTATAAATTTTTGAACAGAAACATCATATTAAAGGCGATTTTACCTAGATATGTAAACTACTATGTTCTACTAACATTACAGTAGAAGCAAACAATAACAGCGCGAATGTAAAGTGTAGGTTGCAAATTATTACAAGGTCGTCAAGGCTGAGTTATGAACGAACGATAATTGCCATTAGAGTTGTTATTATACACCGGCTACATGAATACAAGACACCTTGCCTACTGCCGCTAGACGACCGCCTAAAGAATATAAATTGAACCCTATATATTGAACCGTATATTGAGGTCAGTTTTAGAATGAAACGGATATTAAATCGACGAAGGAAGCCATTATTTTTGGGGGAGTCAACTGCGTGTGGTGTACACTGATTCCAGAAATATCTAGCTATAAAGAATTTAAATAAAAATAGATTACCATATCAATTGCTACCTAACTTTTAATAAAATAAATCTTTGGGTATAAGTTGGTTACGCATGAACGTTATAACCAGGATTAATGGTACCTATAGTCTCCTATAGTCCACATAGGTAAATGTATTGTCGCAATCAAAATGATACTTAGAATCTAATAAAGACACTTAATTCTACATTTAAATCAATATTTCACACTAGAACTTATGTTAGGTAGGTACCTACGTTGTTATTATAAATATTACATAATATAATTAATCATCATACGTAATATCAAGATATAATAAATTAAAATCTACCTACACACCTATAACCATAATGAATTAAAAAATATCAATTCATGTATTCTATTTACACGACAACAAAACACAACACATAAGTACCTACTCGTTGGTTTGGCTTAAATAAATTGTTTGACTCCATTACTTGTGGGCTAAAACTTCCCAGGGTTGAAACAACATCAATCGTTAAACGCAAAACGCTTCAAAAGTTAATTTTCTTAACAACACACGTGTATTCTTATCATATACATATGTATATGATAATAATACATGCATTTAGCCAACAACCTACTTATCTAAAGCCATAATGACTTTAAATATCAATGTACAAACATGTACACACATTAGCCGGTCCAATTAACACAGAAAATAAAAGTTAGGACGAGAGAAACGAACCAATACTCCCTTGTGGCATGGCATATAAATACATACTCCTAACAATATCATAAAGTTGAATATCAAGCTACTTGACGTCGTTCTAACCAGAATCGTCATGGGCAAAGAACATTTCATTGTCAAGAGTATATGAAGCTAGTACAACATATATGTACATATACATATCAAGTACTTATTGCACGATAATAATACTATGTTTCGAGTATTTGAGTCATGACCGAGCTGTGCAACAATGCGATAATGAGGTGTTATTATCTATGACTTCCAGGTGCCAGGTGTTACTTTTAATGTTTTAAGTTGCATGTAAGGTTTTAGCGTAAAGAGGAGCAACAATTGAAGATATGTTATATTCAAAGGTTTCCAAAGAAAGCCATGGATAACGGGCATAAAAGTATACTTTTATGGATTGGGCATATAAGTACCATTACAAGACAACCCAGACAAGATAAGAATAATAAACAATTCATAATCATGTAAGGATGGTTTCCAAGTCTACTTAACTTCTATCAATTCATCAATAATTGATGACCATAATATTAATCACATTAACTGGATAATAGAAAAATATTTGATGTATCCATATTGCAAGACTAAAACGAATTAAAAAAATGTGGTATACTGCTGGCAATTCTGACTAATAGCTTTTAGTAACACGAAAAGGTAACGGTACAATAACTTCTAGTACAGTAAGTTATCTATAGATAAATTGATGACTGTCCGTGAGACGATAATTGTACCGCAATAATTGTTTTTGGTACAAGTGGCTGATAAACTTTTTATCTTTAAGAGACCATGAATCCAGTTGATACAGTTTATTTACATTCATATGACATATATCTGAAAATATACTTCAATTATTATAGATGTGTTTTTCATATTAAATTCCCAATATTGCCAAATCTCGCAAGAGCAATCAAACGGGGCACATGCCGTTCCCTAAAAGGCGTTGGAAAGAGCGATAAGGCCAAATATATGAACAACATCTGTTTTTTAAACTGCGCTCGCGTGTACATTATTTATTCCTTACCATGTTTGTACTTTATACTGCATAGGGGAGTTCTATTTTCGGTGTCTCCTAGTTTCTACAAAATTGCTATCATTAATAAATGTTTCTAGTCTATAAACGTTTGTAAAGTCGTTAAACAGGTATCCTTAATAAGCAAAAGAATGTTCATATTTCAACTACGGAACAGGTGTATTTTACAAAGCTGTTATTTTAAATTTTCTTTTTATAACGCCAGATACTATATTTTTAGTATATTTTATACTACATTTACGTTATTTTAAGGAAATTGTATAATTATTTTACAGTGTAGTAAATTTATTATTATGTTCACTGATGTCATCAATATTTAATTAAATGGTTATTTAGTAGGTAACACAACCAGTAGATAAAATGACACAATTCTTCAGAAATAATCGTAACTAGTTATAAGTAATGAGTCTTGTTTGCTTAATATTGAGTAACTTAATTACTACTATTGCGGTTACAACAAAATCAGCTAAGAATATAGTAGCAAATTGTAAACTCACCATTTCTTTCTTCAAGTAAGCTAGCTGTGAATCCAGATCTGTTGGAGGTTTGTCCGTAGGCGGTGAGGGTGAATCTTCAAGATCAGACTCACCGTCTGCGAAGCCGCTTAAGCTTTTCGGTAAAGGTGGCAATCCTTGGAGGGACATGGTGCTGATAGCGCGGAACTGCTTACGAAGTCTGCCACCAAAACACACAAAATTATAATTCCTTATTTGACAATCTTATTGCGCATAAACTATGAAGGTTATTTTAACATATCGCCATCATAAATAACTTTTGCAGTCAATCGTTTCAGTTCTGCAAATGCAATTATGATGACCTAGTAATTGCAAGTTGTATTGGTGACTCTACCGTATAAAACCGGGTTTACTTCTAGCTGTATGACCTTTTAAAACAAAACCACAGCTCAACCGCATACCGAAATTACGGAAGTGACGTTTTTTGTAGTGATTTACGTATACAATATAAATATTAAATTAATTCTTCCAACCCACCTAGACTTAAGGTCATCATCGAGAATGTACGCGTAAGCCTGATCGTCAGTATTCCCGTCATCTGTGTTCCCGCAATCGGTGTTGCCGCTAGTTACTGAGGACCTAGCATAGTTTTGTTCGGAATCCTCAGAGTCACAGTGTCCATTCGTGTATCTACATTCTGGAGTCTCTAAACTTTCTACTACGTTGGACTGCGAGCGCATTGTTTGCAATTCATATATCAACATTTCATGGTTGTTCATATCCTTCATCCTATCCATATCTATTTCCGACATATCGTTGCCATTAGTCATCTTTTCAGAATCTTTACCTTTGTCAATAACAGTGTTTGCCTCATCTTTATTATTATTATTTCTACCAGCAAGTATCTCCGAAATTAACATTTCTGTTACACGCGATGTTTTTCTCTCCAAAGAATTATTATTTATATTTACAATTTCTTCCAGCTTCGTGTTGACTGGCTCTGTTGCAACTGCTGGTTCTTGTTGTGTTTCGATACGTTTAGAGATTTTAGATGGACTATTCCGTAATCTGTCATCAAAGTCTTGAACTTCCGTTACAGAAGCGTATGGTGCTTCCAACATTGGACTTTGTGGCTTCGCATCTACGGGGGACGAATACGGACTTACTTCTGGAGACATTTTAGCAGTGTGTGTGACATTTACAGGAGATTGAGGTAAATTTGAGCGCTCTACGGGACTTCTAGGTGTAGGTGAATTATTTACAGGCAAAGGCTTCATTGGTTTCAACTTAGGTTTTGGTGATAATGGTGGCGGAGGTGCTTTTCGTAAAGGCAGTGTCTTCTCGGCAAAACTAGAAGACTTTGTGACCTTACATTTTGCGTCTTGATCTAATTTGTTTGACGTTGAAAGCGACCTCACTAGTATCTGTCTACATGTTTTGACAGCTTTTGAATTAAGAGATTCATTTGATTTTTTGTTTGAGCCTGGGGTCGGGATGGAATTACTGTCGCTGGAACTTCTTCTAGAGTTTTGACCACTTGATTTTCTTTCGTCAGACGAAGAGCTTCTATCACTGATCACATCTCTGATAAACGATTTAACCCGTGCCAAACCATTTTGTTTTGGGGACACTGTTGATTCACTCACATTATTACCCCTATCCAGAGTTTTAGCTTTTGTGTAACTGTTTTCTTGTTTGGAAAAGGTACGATTCTTTGTAAAACTAGCCTTCGAATCCGCTACAGCCTTCCTTGTTTTTGCCAGTGCCTCCGCCACCACGCTCTGATTAGGCCGCGGAGGTACAGGAGGTGGGCCTTTGATCTTGCTGTTCTTCATCGGTTGCGAGTTAGTTTGTACCATTAACATGCTTAAAGGAAGCGTCACTCGAACGATACTATAATATACGTGCTATAGTACAAAGAGCGCGTCAACACCAGCACCGCGTAAATCACACACGAGAGCGCTCCATGCGCGCTGCGATACGTCCGTCCCTGCGAGCGCGTGGCACTGACTGCCGGACGCCGGTGACTGTACGTCGTACGACCACCGTCGGTGATTCTAGACCGGCATACACGACAACATCGTGCCTCCGATACTACGTTCCAGGCTTCGTAACCACCCCAACTTGATGATTACTTTGTTCGTACCTTTACGAGTCCTATTGCGTGTCAGTACTTTATGAAGTCAATACAGCAAAACAATGAGTTGACCCACACTTTTTAATAATGGAAAAGTGATTGTTTACTATGGGAATGAATTCATGCAATAGTCGCTACCGGTCCACAGCGCACACAACATGGCTATTGTTGGTGATTTCGAAAACACTCTGACCTATTGTTTTATGGAAATAAAAATGTTACAGTATTCTTTGCGAGTTATTGGGTTGGAGGGGCTACTCGTATCATTAATATAAAGCATTTACATATTATTCTACAATTTCGATATCATCTAATCTGAATATTACTTTATTTCGATAATGTAAATATTTTTGTATATTAAATCATAGTATTATTCATATAGTGCCTAGGGGATTCACATGTGAATATTTTTACAATTAGTTTATTGTGTAAACTGTATAATGGACCCATGTCTATATTTAGATCCGGATCGTGGTAGTGGTAGTGAGAGTACCCTACTAATCAGAAAAGAGTTACCAGCATCAATAAAAAATAATGATATGATAGTTTTAATTTTAAAATTGTATAAAACCTACGGCTAATTTTGTTTTAAATAAGTAGCATTGTTTTATCATCTACTTAATAATGCCCAAGGTGCGTTACATTAGGCGTTTGTAATGCTTGGGTTTTAGTCATTTGTGTTAAGCGCATGTGTATTTGTGCTGGGTGCAAATTTTTATCATTTTAATTTCTTTTTTATTCAAAAATTTTGTGACTCAAAGCCATCAAAAACAAGTCCTAATCCTACTTCCTACTATTATTATAAATGTGAAAGTTTGTGAGGATGTATGGATGTTTGTTACTCTTTCACGCAAAAACCACTGAACCGATTGGCTGAAACTTGGTATGTAGGTAGCTGGAGACCTGGATTAACACATAGGCTACTTTTTATCCTGATATTCCTACGGGATTGGGACTTACGAGGGTGAAACCGCTGCTAGTTCTAAATATTTAGACATTGTTACATAATTTTTTTTTATTTATATTTTTTAAGTGTTTTGTTTCATTCGAAATAATTACAGCACATGTTCATTACATAATTCCAGAAGAGATATATATATGTTATAATGGCACTGAAACTTTGGCAATGTTGAAACTTTGTGGCACACTTCAAATTGATTTACCCATATTCCAGAAAAATTTTGATATCTCAAAAAGTAGCTGTAAATTCAATGGGCTTTTTCACACCTATCATTAAATGGTTACTTTTCTAATAATTGTTTTGAAACTTTTACGACTTTGATACATATTAATTATTATTATATTGTGTGTAACTCGGAACTTAATCGTGTTTTGGTTACCGTATTTGTGGTCACAAGTGGACTTTCATAACGATCAGTGCAATTTGATTTAAATATCGGATGACTATAAAGGTATTATACCTTATAAATATTATCGCAATTAAGTCCCGAGTTCCTCATCAAATGTTACTTTTCTAATTCTTAGTAGGCTTTTTTTTAAATAGGAAGAATATTAATATGACTGGATAATAAAAGTATGTGCCAAAAACATTTTATAGAGAATCACCCATGTGTTGGTAGTGTAGTATGTCGGTATCTTTTTAATTTCATGAATCGAAGCTCAAACCTCTGGACATCTTTTCCATTGTAAACATTGCAAACACTTAAAAAATTTGATAATATATAACAGTTTTAGTTGGCATTGTTTTAATCACATTAAAGTATTTTTAGCTCTTAATATAAAATGCTATATGCTGTATTACATACTTTATTTGTTATTGAACTTCCAGTCTTGTCTGCACATAGGGCACTGCTGTTGAGGTTGGGAATGCAGCCACTTGACGATACAGTGGATGTGGAAACAATGTGAGCAAGCCCCCCACACCAATGGGCAATCGTCGCCAGGTAACTTACAGTCTGGGCAACAGCTGTCGAAGGGCATGCGACAAATGCCACAGTTATCGTCGTTTGCTACCCATCGCCAAGTCGCTACGCCCGTCCAACCTTCGGAATTATAATTGTAATAATATTGTGATCTTTTGCAAATAAAAATAAAGACATGGGAAAAGAGGAGACTCACTCTTAACAGTAACTTTCATGTCATAAAATTGGCATTTATAACGGAAATTAAAATAATTGTCTGTATAATAACAATTTAATGCAATCAGATACTGGAATAAAATTATTAAATTTAACCACCGTTAATATTGATCTTTTTCTTGACATTTGATTTTTTTTTTAACAGCAATGGCAATGTTTTATCTGTACTGAAAAGTCGCCTTTTAGCCACACTCTACTAGGTACAATGATAAAAGAAAAAGAGTGGATAGGTAATATAGTGACGTGACCTGCCAAATGTTTCTCAAATATGGCGGAACTCCACTCACAAGAGTCACAAGTAACAACATAAACTTAGTATAGCGTAATAGGCGAACAAAGTGTGCGAGTGAGACACTTAACCTTATACAGAAACTTAAGTGTGAAGAAGAGACAGAATAAACCTGACAGTAAAACTGATTTTGAAAAATTTTGTCTCTTATTTCAAATTTAATCTCCTATCAAAAAATTTGTTGTTTTATTTTTGGTATTTTCATCATAATCTTTTTTTATTTTAACAAGTAAATATAAAAAATAATAATGGTGTCATGTTCTGTGTTAGATTGTGATGTAACATATAGGAAAAATCCAAATAATGAAACATTTTACAGTTAAATACAAAAAATTCAATACTACTTTGAAACTGCATTTATTTTCGTAGTTATACACAAAATTATTTTGTATTACACTTAAAATATGTCGTATATTTTAGTCTATTTTTGAGATATTGTAATATTTTAAAAAAGTATGTGTTTGAAAAAAAAATATTATATACGTGAATCATCGCGTTCGGCACAGGGATTGACTAAAAGCAAAACACAAGCCATCAATATCTTTTATATTGTATAAAGAAGTATCTAGCTGCAATCATTTCACAACTTCGTTATTTTTAACCGACTTCAAAAAAGGGGGGAGGTTTTCAGTTCGTCTTCATCCTTTTTTTAAATATTTATATGTTACTCGAAGATGGCTGGTGAAATATGAAGTATGTATTTTTGATGAACGGGTATACATTAAACATCCTAGTTGATCTTGTTGTTTTATAAAAAAAAAAGATCCCATTGTTATCTGGTCAGGATCTAATGATGGGATCCTCGAGATATCAAATAAAATATTTACAGGAAGAAAGGAACAATTCAATTACTCAATTACTTTAATGTAGTTGTAAAACAATTTATGTTGGTGAGAATGGTATGGTGAAGTGGACCTGATGGTGAAGTGCCAGGAGATGTTCTCAACAATTAATGTTCCTGCATCGGGAAAAGCAATATTTTGTTAAAGGGGTGATGAGCAATTGGCATAAGGCTATTGCATTTTGATAAATTACAAACCGAACCACTTAAAGTCGAAAAATAAATGATTTTGTTTGCTCATTGTGAACCGATTTCAATTATTATTTTTTCATTGAATTGGTGATACTCAAAGTTGGTCCCATTAAAATTTAAAGTAAATATGATAGATCGAAGAATACAGTTAATTACAATTGTATTTATCATGATATAGGCGCATGAAAGTCGGTAAAAGATATTTTTTTAAGAAATTCAGGAACTATAGTTAATGTTGAAAAAGAGTGTCCTTGGAGAAACTTACTCTGACTTAGGAATGAGTCAGAATAAGTCCTGACAATTTCAGAATACTCATAGTTGGTTTTATAAAAATAAATTATTTTGATTGGATTTGATTTTGATGTATCTATGTAAGGTCTTAAGATTAACAATATTTAGATTTTTTTGTAATGTTTTATTTATTTTATATTTACTTTCCTGTAATGTACGGATCATAAAAACAAACTTTATGCTTATTTAACTATTAATGTCGTGAGTCATAGTTGGTGCACTAACGTTAACGAACTACTTCAGTGTAAATTAAGCTGCGATTCCTCAAATGATCCAACAAAAAATGCAAGCCATAAAATATTTTAAGACCCACGATCATAAAAGAGTTAAGATTATATTATAAAATTACATCCACCGTTTTGAGTTTTATTTCATTTCTATCGAACCTTTTTCTTAGTGAAGTAGGCTAAGGCTAAGTTTTGCAGTATTTTTATTTTTTTACTTTTCTTGTTTACTGGATAATGGCATTGCAAAACTAAGCTCATTTGAAAATATCAAAATAAACATTTAAAAAATTTTGAAATACTGTAAAGAGCCATCTACCGGCGCTCAGTTCAAATGAAATTAATTTGAACTCCATCTATCCGTCATAGAGTACATAGTATTTCAAAACTGATTCAGAGTGGCTTAACTATCTTTTTAGTTAATTTTAGTTTTAGTTATTAGTGTATAATCTATGCTGTAAAACCACTGAACTCTATTAAACAAGTACCTACGTGTACAATAGAGGTCAGTGTGTAAAACACACACACAAACATTTCAGTTTCTGTCACGCGAAAATGAGGAGACTGTTCATCTATTACGCTATAATAGTATACTAAGTTTAGGACTAACAGCAAATAGTGTTGTACTGATTATCCTACTAATCCTACTAATATTATAAACGTGAAAGTTTGTGAGGATGAATTATGTATGGATGTATGGATGTTTTTTACTCTTTCACTTTTCTTTATTCCGATATTTAAACGGCATCGGAAACTGCGGGGAGCAGCTAGTACTTTTTATTACTTTATTATTTGCTAGTACTTTATTAATTTCACGTTTATAATATTAGTAGGATAGTTACCGAGGGAAGCTCGGTCTCCCATGTACTTATATAATATTAAAACTAGGTACTTTTAATAAACGTCTAAAATCCATTAAGGTAATTTTGAAATGTGACACGCACTGATTAAAAATATCACGATTTTATTCTTCTATAGTAATCTATGCTTAACTATGATTATTCATCTTCTGTATCTTTGACATCTTTGTGTAGTTGACAGTGTGTGATGTGTTGGAGTTTATTTATTTTATTCAGAATCTAATTCTAATCAAATAGTGTAACGGTGTAATTAAGTATGACTTCCTTTGATACTAAATACGATGTAAGTTATACTTAACATTAAATGTCACACCCATGATTCACTTAAAAATATTTATGATATATATAGAGAGATATATTGCTCAATTCTCATTAAATTATGATTATTTGTAACACACCTCTAAAATCATTAGTTGATACTTAGGACCCACAACTAAAAAAATATATTTAATTAAATTGTTGCAGTTAACTTACATGATTTCTAGTAATTTTTATTAGTGTGTAAGTTTCATTAATAATACCTATTTATTTTCACACATACCACTATCTTAACAACTATAAACATGTTTAATGTACAAGTTAAAAATGCATATTCGCCAATACAATATTTTATCCAGCTTTCATTATTTAAATTATACTATGTCCTATTTTCAGATGTACCCAGCAGGTGATGTGGGTATTGTAGAAGGTGAAATGAACATACCAACAAGAGGTGTGCCCTCAGGGGACAGTATGGAATTTAATACACTTGATGAACCCATCAAGGAGACATTTGTAAGTCATTAGGCATTAGAATCTAATATTTGTACATATATACGTAAGTAGAAGAAATAGTAAATTTAAGCGTGTTATATTAATGATATTCATTAGCAGCAACCCGCCCCAGCTTCGCACGGTAAGACATCTTCAACAATCATCATCATATTTGAACCAATTTACACAAAACCTTCCCCATGAATGGCTCTATGTATTGCTAAAAACTACATGGAAATCCGTTCAGTAGTTTTTGAGTTGGTTGCAAATAGACAGACAGATGCGGCAGGGGACTTTGTTTTATAACATTTAGTGATAATACAGCACTGCAGGCAGAGTAACTATAAGCTTGTTTTAATTGAACTCTATTTGTCAAATAGGATACATTCTTCAAGTATTTTCAGCCTTATGCCTCACATGGACTTCTCATGGAGGGTCATGAGGTCTCAGTAGAAGGTATAAAGGAGTAGATCTATATTTCTACTGATGAGTAGGGATTCATAGGTAGAAGTATAGCTCTATGCTATTACCTTGTAACTCTGTAGTGTAAATGACTGCTCTGTTTAGACAGTCAAGTAGCTTCAATCCAGAATTCTGTTTTGCCCTGCCTTTAGTATGTGTGTAGCTTACTAAAAGGCCGGCAACACACTTGTGATTCTTGAGTTGCAGGTGAGCATGGGCGGCGGTAGTCATTTTCCATCAGGTGATTCATCTGCTGTTTGTTTTTTTTTTAAAGAATACCAGTATCATGGGTCACATATTAGTAGTATTCTTGTTAACTCCTTACTTTGCCCCCTATACCATAAAAAAAAAGATTAATGCCATATATACATACTACTAATATTATAAAGGTGAAAGTTTGTGAGGATGTATGGATGTATGGATGTGTGGATGTATGGATGTATGGATGTGTGGATGTATGGATGTATGGATGTTTGTTACTCTTTCACACAAAAACTACTGAACCGATGGCGATGAAAATTGATATGTAGATAGCTGGAGACCTGGATTAACACATAGGCTACTTTTTATCCTGATATTACCATGGCACCTCGACTTACGCGGGTGAAACCGCGGGGCGCAGCTAGAGCTATATATATTTGATTGGTGCTCAAAGAATGGCACCAACTAAACCATACTTAAAACAGTGGGTACCATAGTACAGGTTCCCAAAGGTGTGAAGTGCGATATAAGACATCTTGATGACCATCTTCACAGTTATGCTACATCCAGCTGTAGAATGAAAAAAAAATGTTAAATACTTCAGTGTAATACAACATATATATCTCAAGTTGTTACAGAATAAGTTAAGTACCAGACTACCTATTAAGTACTTACAAGAATTACTGCTGCGATCAAGTTTTTTGTTACTTTGGGTTGTTATGAAAATAAAATAAGTACATATTATTATATGTATTACAAATCAGTCAACTATATTGTGAACCAACACAGCTGTTATTGCTTTTTTTAGTAAAACAATAATGTACAATAATATGATATTATGTTATACCTGTTACACCTGTGTTCATAAACATTACTATGAGGTCTGTCAGTACCAATAAGTACCCAAAAGTCTCATTCTTTATTAATTTTATTATGCATTGACTCCCTGTCTGTATCCCTCTAGTTGACAAAAGCCCCCTCCAACTGTCGCTATTTCTTTCTATCTTTAGCTACTCTTGTCCATGTGCCACCTACTATGGCTTTAATGAGTTTAACATCATCAACCCACTTAATGGCCTGCCTCATTTTCTCTTCTTATCACTTGTGAACCAATTCATGATTGATTTTCGACCATTTTTTACTTCCTCCGATTGTATGGCCTGACCACATTCACTTTTTTATTGTTTTTATGAAATTTTCTGGTGTTGTGTGTTTCTTGATGGTTGCAAGTTTTATTCTATCAGATAGTGTTTTACCTATCATTCTCCTTTCCATGGATTACTGACAAGTTCCTAACTTTTTCTTATGTATTTTTGTGAGTGCCAAGGTTTAGCAACCGGTAATTACAGGAAGTATGCAGGCATAAAAAAGTTTCCGTTTGATATTTATCCCAGATTCACTGTTTTTCATAATTTCCTTCAGACTCCATTACTGTTTCCAATGCATCTGTTAATTTCTTTTGTGGTTAGAGCCAAGATTATCAGATCATCCGCAAATCTTAGATGTGATAGGTTTTCGCTGTTAATTTTCTCAATTTTTCTCAATGTAACGACCTTTAGAACTGCTTTGAAAAGTTTCGGTGAGAGGAGGCGCCTTGACGACTCCCCTTTCTGTTTTGATCACCTTTCCTTCTTCCTCTAGTTTAATTTTAGTTTTGCTATTATCATAGATGTTTTTTAGTTTCCTGCTGTATTGGTTTTCGACATCTTAGTTCTCGAGTGCTTGCCAGTTCTTTTTATGCTCTATTGTGTGGGAAGCCTTACTGTAGTCCACGAAACAACAATAGAAGGTGAAGTTGAACTCTACTTTTTCAAATAATTGTTTGATAATATAAATGTGGGCGAAAGTCGAGTATCCGCTTCTGAATCCTGCCTGCTCTCTTGGCTGACTTTATTCTAACGTCTTAGTTATTATTTTAGCAAAAATTTTGTAAATATTTATAATTTTAGGACTGGCTGATAGGTCTATAATTATTTATGTTATTTTTATCCTATTTTTTGTGTAGAAGTATTATTATAGTCGACGTCAATTGGTTAGGTATTATTTCGCTATGTAGTAGGCACTTCCTTAAAATGGTGTTTGAGAAATGGTATTAGGCTGTGGTATTGGTATTAGTATTTATTTAGTATGAGGAACTAGTTTATAATACCGTCCATAGCCAATACTAATATATAGGTAGTGAATTATATTTTTTATGAATAGAATTTAGCGACTCTATCCTTTTGTTCGTTGTAAGTAAATTTTGATTAATGATATATCCAACCATAAATAAATGTAGTAGCCTTTTTGATTTCACAATTGCCTTTAGGCGAGTATTGTTTATAAGTACGGAGTAGTCTTATAACTCACCCAATAAACTAGATGTTCTTTACGTTGAAATGCAAAAATACAGCAATTGAAAAACTAATGGCTTCCATTATGGACCTATGTTCAATAGGTATAAACTCCTTGTTTGTTTAACATTAAAAAATTGTAACTTCATATTGACGAAGAAGAAAGATTTGTATGTAAGTATGTTTGTAACGAATTGGCTCAAAAAGTACTGGACCGATTGCGATGAAACTAGGTATGTAGATAGCTGGAGACCTGGATTAACGCATAGGCTACCTTTTTATCCCGACATTCCCACGGGATCGGGACTTACGCGGGTGAAAGCGCGAGGCGCTGCTGGTTATTTATAATAATGATACAATTGCAGTTGCAGTCTAGTAACAATTTTATTATTATGACACAAAGTGCAATTTCTAGTGTAAATCGCCATGGTAGAGGGGTTATTGACCTAACAGTATCTCTAGGTCATAGACCAATTCTTTTTTTGGGATGGGTCTTTTAATGGTACCGGGATTATTATGGTAAGACGGAAGAATAACTATACGAGGAAGTGCCTCATATTTATTGTTTACTTACTATAATATGACGCTGAGGATCCACAACTGTTAGTGTATATTTACCAGTAATTAAAATGAAAACAGCAGTTCCAACATTCTTCATAATAAAATCAACATCAAATTAAACATTCCAGAAAATAAACAATACAAAAACTAGGTAATTAACGAATGATAATCATAAATTTAAAAATCGTGGGAGAGCTATGCTTCGGCACGTATGGGCCGGTTCGACCGGAGTGATACCACTGCCTCACAGAAAACTGGCCTCATAGCAAAGATTTCGCCGAGCTAGTGAGGTTACCGGAGGCCCTATTCCTTCCCTCTCCCCATCTTCCCTCCCCTCTACCTCTCACCCCCCTCTTCCCCTCTTCCCTCCTTTCCCCTACTCTCACCTTAAAGGCCGGCACCGCACTTCAGACTCTCGAGTTTCAGGTGCCCATGGGCGGCGGTAGTCACTTACCATCAGGTGACCCGTCTGCTCGTTTTCCCCCGATCCCATAAAAAAAAAAACCAGACTCGAAAAAGAGCTGATGATCTTCGAACGACTGAACAGATTTCCTTGAATGATATCTAGGAACACTCGATCAAGTCACATTTCAAACAAAAACGCACTCAAATCGGTCCATTCATTTGGGAGCTACGATGCCACAGACATAACACCCCTCTATTTGCGTCGGGGGTTAATAAATAGTATTAATGAAAGGTCTAAGATTGGAAAGAACTATCTTGTGTCCATGGACTGTCAACTCTATGCCTCAAGATATTTCATTTCAGGTTTATCGTTGTTTTTTTTTATGCATGGAACTATGTACTCATTGTGTACAAAATAAAACGTGATCATATAACATTAGATTCTAGAAACTAATATTATTATTATTATTATTATTATTATTAAAATAAATATAGACCAGTAAAATTAGCTCATTAGGTGGCTGACTGTGGATGTAATTCCTTACAGGTGGCTAAGGAATTACATCCAGCACTTTTTCTAATTTTACTGGTCTAATATTCCACCATATGTCATAGTCATAACATAAATAGTCGTAAACTAATGTACGTTTATAATTATGTTGTAGATGCGAGACCTGAGGGCAGTGGGCAATAAATTTTACCATGTTCTACTTCCCAGAGAGAAGACTAGTTTGTTAAAAGAATGTAAGTGACTTCTTTATTGTGTTTATTAAATAAAATGGTATCTAAATACTATAAGCGTCTAGGGTAGGCTTGGTTTTTAGAGTATATAACACATATCGTCGATTAGTAAGTATACGGATCACCAGGTATGTCACTAATTCGGGTTATTTTCATCCAAATCGATACCTAAGTAAACTGTTTTGTGTTTACTTAGGTATTCACTAGGGGACATGCCGCAGAGACACATCCCCTGACTTTCACGTGCTATGATTCTGCGACTTCATGGGTCATTATTCATTATCCAGTTCGTCCACATTAGCCACTTGTCATTCCAATGTCGCCCGAGGAGTGTGTTTTGCAGAACACAAAACAACACACGTCCTTATAATCATAGGGTATTTGTCGTGTCCCTCAATCGCGCGTGTCGACACTCGCAGAGAATCGGTTATTGACTTGTCCCACCACCCGTAGATTTTGCAGGCATCGTCGGGCGACATCGCGTGCTACGTCGCGTATATTTTGTTTCAGACCACAAGGTCGCAGGACCAATCTCCCCTAGTGAAAACGAGGCTGTAATTGGTAAACATTTATACCTATGATGAGATATTTATTTTCTTGAACATTTAAATACGACATCCATCTAACGTCAGGCGGCGAAAAGATCCAGTTTTTGAAAATAAATCAATTCAACTGATACTTTATTTCAGTTAAAAAAATAATAATAATCATAATACAGTGATTTAAGTTAAAGATTAAATATGTATAGATACATCATATCACTTTATCACCTTTATCAAATTTTGTGTAGTATTGTCCATTAACTGACTGACTCATTGTCTTCAACATAAAGTTTAATTTGTTGTTGTTTTATGTCGTTGCCGTGATAAGTTTGGATTTCTCATCACTTCCTTAGTTTTCCATTTTGATCATCTTTCCATACATTCATAATAATGATTATTATACATGTATGGAAAGATAAATATATATAGCTGAGCAAATATAATATAAATAAGTGGTGTTAGAACGATATGAGCGCTGCGTAAGGATTTTCGTGCACACATGGAAGAATTCCACATGAAGATGCATAAAATAATCAAATGAAATACATGGTCCTAACGAGAAAAATGCTAAAAATAGCTTTAACTTTCTAATTAAATTTTTAACGGAGTGGTAAGGAGACTTTTTTTTTTTTGGTGACGGGTTGTAAGATTCTCATGGGTGTCCTTTGTGATTATTTTTTTCTTTAAAAAAAGTTATTAATTAAGGAATCTATTATATGAATTTTTTAGTTACTTAACTAACTTACGAACTTTATCACCACACACATTCTTTTCAAGAATATCATTTAATGTCCCTGAGTTGGATAAAAATGGTATGCTGACAAACATTATAAATATTGTATAATTCTCTATACCCGTTCCCGTTGCTGTTTAGAGCTCACTCAAAGAAATATAACACGGATGTGTATTAGAATAACAATAATTTCCACGATAACAATTTCCTGCTACTGAGTTATGCACCGAAAAATAATTCGTACAACGTAACAATTCGTGTAGAACACACTGGAACACAAACTCGAATTGTTTTCGGTCTATAAGTGCCTAAATAACAAAATATTCTTCTGATGCTTGCAGTCTAGAACCGGCCCTGGTGACCGCTTTAAGAAACCGCTTTAAATTAATTACTTGAAACTTTAAAAATTACCAATTACATTAGAAAAAGTTTGTGTCATGTCAACAATAAATTGTCTTTAACTGCGCTATATTATAATCTATCCTTTAATCTTGATCCTTTTTTCGGCATCTTGAAACTAAAGAGATTAACATCTTAAAACAATTTATATTTGTGAAGATTTTTTATTTTGTATGCCTATTTACCATCAAGTAATTAATACAATTATGGGTGTAAATTCTGTAAATACATTCATATTTCCAGGGGATCTATGGGGACCTCTCCTGCTCTGCACATTAATGGCCACGATCCTGCAAGGCACAGAGAGAGCCGACAACTCCAATGACGGTGGTCCAGAATTCGCTGAAGTATTCGTGCTAGTCTGGATAGGAGCTGCTATTGTCACAATTAATTCTAAACTACTGGGTGGCAATATGTAAGTATTTTTCGTTTTTAAAGGGAAGCTGACAAAGCTTAGTTATGTGAAATCCGTTATGTAACAACTCGGTAAATATTAATAATTCATTGTTTAAGCATCAAAGTCAATGTCAATGGAACATTTATTTAAATCACTGATAGAATGTTTATGGATTTTGTCAATCACAGATTGAATACTTCCAAATTAAAAAAAAATATGTTTGATTTAAAATCTTTAACTTTACATATTTCACCTGATTTTATGAGAAACGGTGGTGATAATACCTGGATTTTCAACGGTCAAAACTTTTAACGGGATAGTTTTTTTTCAAAAATTCTTTTTTTTATCTGCATGCTGGATTTAAGTGATCCGTGATTTAAGTAACCGTACTAATGTCAGATACACTCTGTAAATGGATCGATACCTAATAAATTTGAAACACTCTTCGCTACTAATAATATTTCTGCGAGTCTCTTATATGTTTATCTCTTGTCTTTGTTCCTGGAAATTACAAATTCTTCGTTTAGAAAGACTAACAAGTGATTAAATATAGGATAAATGTGAAAGTTTCGATAGATGGATGGATGTTTGTTACTCTTTCACGCCAAAACTACTGAACCGATTGTGATGAAACTTGGTATGTAGATAGCTGGAGACCTGGATTAACATATAGGATTTTTTTCCCGATATTCCCATTGGATTTAGACTCACATGGGAGAAACCGCCGGACGCTGCTAATATATAATAAGCCTATAAATAATACTTCTTTTATAATTTCAGCTCGTTCTTCCAATCAGTTTGCGTTTTGGGCTACTGTATGTTCCCTATCGCTCTCTCCTTGGTGATTTGCCGCATCATACTATTCAGCACACAAACCACTTTCCTATTTTTCTTGAGACTCGTTATATCCATGTCGGGCTTTGTCTGGGCCACGTTTGGTAAGTACAGTTTTAACATTTATTTACAATTTCGTCAAAAAAACATTTATAATAAGGCCCCTATCCAATAGCTACTATCTGGGCGATATTATAAAAAAAATGTTACTCGCAGTAATAAAGAGCTTCCCTTCCTGCTGAAGCAGACTGAATGATAGGAGCTAAACATACGGTCTGAACAGCACAACAGCTATAAAAGTGCAGTTCTGATGTAGTTTTTGTTTTTATGGTATAGGGGGCAAACGAGCAGACGTCACCTGATGGTAAATGACTACCGCCGCCCAAGTGCGTAGCCGCCCTTTAAGGTGTGAATAGGGGAAGGACGGGAATAGGGAAAATGGAAGGGTTAGGGCCTCCGGTAACCTCACTCACGCGGCGAAAACCAATGCAAACATTGTTTCACTGCCGGTTTTATGTGAGGCCGTGGTATCTAAATATATAAAATACGTTTTTATATGCGGTTGACATAACTGTAGACTTGCGGTGCAGGTGGTGCAATCAATGGTTGATGGCCATAAACAAAAACCTAGTTTTTAAATCTGATGTGACTGCACGGATGCTCGCCACTACGCCACGCTGAGTGCTGTGGGTTCAAACTCCACACGGGATAAAAATTTGTGTGATCTACAAACTGTTGTCCCAAGTCTGGGTGTTCTTTGTGTCCGTTGTTTGAATGTTTGTGAGACCCAAAAAAAGGAAAAAATGAGATGTATTGTTTCAGCTGCAACAAAGTTCCTGGGTGATAGCCAGCCCGATGGCAAAAAGGCTCTAGCTGTTTATCCCATATGTCTGTTCTACTTCATACTGTCCTGGCTGGTCGTGTCGCACAGTAACGTCTAAACTCGTACTGGCAACAGTGTATTTATTATTGTGATACAACAGACTATTTAGTGTAATTTGTGAATATGTGTTAGTTAAGTGGATCACTCTTGACTGTAAATTATTATGTCACATGTATTATTTATCAAAGGAATAACACCTCATATTGACTATGGGAAGATTTGTTGTAAAATAATTACTTTAAGCATGATAATGACTGATATGAATTTGTGCGTTAGAAGCTTGTGCCATAAATATTATTTTCAAGTCAAATCAGCTCCTCTTTTTCTTTGTTAAACGTGAAAACAGTGACGTTCTGTAGAAATTTGTATGAAATAATGAGTTATGACGTCATCCCTAGCTATTGCCAAGTCATTCCTTTTAATTATTGGTTTCCCAATTAAAAATAATAAGAAACTTGAATACAATAATGAATATAGTTGTTCACAGTCTTATTGTCGTAACTAATTTCATAAAGACTTTTAAACAATTTATTTTAATCATAATAAAAACCCTATATCTTATTAGACATTTGGTTGTTAGTTTTTAATATTAGGTAGTCTATACCCTTCCAATTTATTTTCTGACCTGTTCTATATAAGCTACAGCTTATAGTAGGAACATTCCAAAAGCATCCCACACTTGTATCCAATAAACGTTCTTCAATTATCTGATCCGAAGTTTCGTCATATTCGTCGCTTATTTTTCGACAAATGTTTCCCTATCAATTCGAGGATAAAACATTATCGGTATTGATACACCTAATTCTCTATGGCACAATATAAACATTCCAATGTAGCCGTGAGTTAAGATTGTAGATCATTTTTGTATATATTATCAATAAAAAGCTATTTTCCGTCTCATGTTAATTTTATTGAAAGCCTTGACATCAATATGCTTATAAAAATACAGTATCAATTTGAGTTTAGTGCATGACACGAATTACACAGCCGTGTACGGGAACATCTACATACATAGACTAGAACTACATATACAACCAAGTATAATTAACTACTATATTTACAACAAAAAAATGGTACAACCAAAATACCTAATTAGAGATACAATCTAATGTTCTAAGTATTGTAAAATACACTCATTCAATAATAGGATCACATTGTATTTTTATTAAAAATATGAGAAAGAAAGAAACAAAACATATTTTATTTCTGAAACACACTATAGCTTTTACATACAATTTTTTTTTTCTATAAAAAACACTTTTTGCCAAAATACACTTTAAATAAAACGTAATTTAATTAAAATTTAGATGCAATATAGGTTGTATTTAACAATGCGACACTTTTTAAGTCACTGAAATGGGATAACTCTAGCATGCATAAAAATAAAAAAAAAACTTTCCGTAATTTATGACCATTTGCATTTCCAGGTATTAACACTTCTGATTCTCATAAAAGCAAGTGGAATGTGTAAAGTCTTAACTCTACACATTCCGTTATGACTTGCAGTGAATTAAAAGTGTCGCATTTTTAGATACATCCTGTAAATGTCATGCCATTCAAGTGTTATGTAAGCAAACATTCATTTTTAGGCGTGGGTATAGACGAATTCAATTTACAAAGAAGAGATAGTATCATCATTATTTTAATATTTTTTATCTTCTATAAGTAAATAATTGTAAACCCAGCATGGATTTCATAATGTTACGTAATACTTGCTTTCATAGGTATTTAAATTTGAATATAATTTTTCGACAATAGTCGCTTTCTTTAATAAAATAATACCTACAACATAAATATTTCGTATGCATTCCTTAACTTTATCTACATTTATTACGATCATAATTAACACGAACTATCACTATTCTATCACATAAAACATGTAACGCTACAAAACAGGCATAATATCACCTGATTTGGCATGCCATGTCACAATCACACGAAACTTTGCTACCGATAACCGCAATAAATGCAAAGATGCCAATTTATGCCATATTTATTATTTTAATATACATTTTAAATATAAATATGTCATAATGAGAATATTATTATAATTTATACAAAATAATTTAGACAAAAAATATACTATTCAGTCATTTTTTATTACATCACGATCTTTGTTTTTAAAACTGAAATGATATTTCGACGGTTGAAGGAGTCGCTAAGCGACAGCCTTCAGTTAAAGTATTTGTAACCAAAACAGTTCACAATTATGAGAATCAGATATTTTGCCAAGCGGAAATCATGTCGCATTCTCTATACTTCCCTCGCGGTCTTGACTTCACGGTGAAAACACAGTGGAGACACTGTGTAACCATGATTGATTTCACTGTGTATTTCTTCCATTGGTGCACAGTGCTTCCACAGAGTTATCATAGTTACTACACGCTGAAACCAAGGTATTTCGCAGTGGTCACACCGTCAATCTACAGTGTATTTACGCTAAACAGAGTTCATGCGGAATTTATACAGAGATATCGTGTTTTTACGATATATGAATACTTTTATTCTACCACTGAAAATTTTATTATCCAGATCCAGGCTTCTCATTACCACCGGTACCTATCGGTTGATAAGGATCACGCATCGACATGATTACAGTAGAGTATACTCAAGAGTTTATAAACACAACACATGAAACGTCCTGGCGTAATAAAACACTTAACTAAATATAAAAACGTCCTGTCGTAAGTTTCATGAAACGCGCTATGTCGTACAAATGAAGAGAACGAAACGAAATATCATGACTTTATACGGAAATAATGCGTAGCAATTGTTAATTTACTGTTTTTATTTAAATCATAATTCCGGATACGAAAATAAAATTCCTGAAGTGAAAAGGTTGTAAAAATGTATTCACCCGTGGATTTGGTGTGAGTGCCGTGAGTTCTGCGAGAACTACTGCAATCACCGCGGGCTTTTTGTATTTTTACAGATTGTAACGACCGTGGATTGGTTGTGTAACCACCGTGGATGAACTGTTGAAACACGGTGTTCGAATGGAACAAACACACGGTAGAAACATTGTGGGACCTACGTGGTTTACACAGTGTTTCTACATTGTTTTCACCGTGAAGTCAAGACCGCAAGGGTTGGAATAAATGCATTTATGATTCGGCTGTACCTACCAAGTGTGTGATTTGGCAGAAAATATAACATTCCTAAACTTTAAATCTGAAAATCGCTTGTTGAGCCTTATAGAAAATGATGCTTCGTCGTCCTTCGACAAGCAACTGTGTAAAAGCAAAGTTTTAAAGTTACTCCTACTAGAGCTTTCCCTATAAACTTGTCATAATGTAGCGTAATTTTTACTCTCTTTCAATCATCAAAAAGACAAGGTAAAAATGAAAAGCCAATTAAATTAATTTATAATGAAATTAATATCAAGCTTATTTTAATCTAAAACAATATGTCAAACCTATATTCTAAATTACTTTAAAGCTTTAGGGACAATATAATTTGAAATACTGACCAATCTTTGATTTCTTTAGTAACACGGTTGAAAGTCGGACGCAGAAGAATGGTTCAATAATTACCTACTTACGCCTAAGATTTCTTTACGAAAAAACTTTAGAACAAAACATCTAATACACGTTCTCAAAATATGTACACTTATAACAATTTTGTCAAGGCATTTTCAATACATATATTATACAAACATGATATTTAATGATATTATTGTCAAGTTCGATAGGTACGTACGAAATGACAATGACACGACGATAAATCTAGTTTAGAATGGAATTAAATAGGACGATGCTTAAGTATAGTTTAACAATAAGAATCGGTTACCCTACACGTCAAAACACCCTTTGATGTGAGGGACGAGGACGAACCGGGGCTGATTCTTTTGTTCAAATAATTCAAAAAGAAATAGAACGTGATGAGAAGTTAACTAGATTCCGATCCACTTGACACCTTGTCTGGTGAATGAGGAGGCGTGTGTCTCGGTGAAGTTTTCGAAGGCATTTGATATGACATATGCAAGTTTATGGAGTCCTTAGCTTTTCTGGCGTTTTTGTACGTCAGCGAATTGGCTCTTGGTTTGCGCCGAGAGAAATGTCGCTCCACCCATTTCAGCATCGCTAACACAGAATCTGTAGATGACAGACGTCGTTCGGCTGACGTTTTGATGATAGTTGATGATACAATCCGGAAAGTGGCTGCCATACCTTTGAGAGCCTGTAATTAAACACATAATTGGTACCTAATGAGAATGACATATTTATGGGTGAATTTTGACAAAGTAATTACTTATTCGTATATATCAGGTCAGACAGAATACCTGTAAAATGATTGTTTTTTTTTTAATTTCACCTATGTTTGTGACTGATCGATACGTTTTTATAAAAATGGATAAAATTTAAATTCGTTTAAATTAAACTGATAAAACATTTTGTGTTAAATTTTTTTTCTACTATACAACTTTTCCAATTATTATGATTATTACGAGTGGCATTAGGATACGCCATATTCTGCAGTTGCACGTTGGTGTGCAGAGTTTAAGTGTAGAAGACCAATGACTAAAGATGATCCACGCTCGGGCCGCCCTTTGTGTCACTTACTCAGGAAATGGTCAAATAAGTTAAAAATAATTGATTTTGATCATAGTAATAACAGTCCGTTAAATAGCTGAATAGTTAAAGATTTCAATTACAAGTAGATACGCTTAGCATTTTGCAAGATCACTTAGGAATGAAAAAAATATTCGCGCGTTGGGTACCAAGAGTGCTAAAGAACGCACAAAAACAAACGCGACTTAAGGATTAGAATAGATCACTGGAATCGTTTTAACGAGGTCCTGATTGTTTTTACCTACCTACCTTTACGGCACTCGGAAAAAACAGTTATTAACGACATAAAGGGGGACCAACATCTCCAAACCCAAAGAAAATCGTCAACCGGCAAGATCAAGGGCTGCAAATGCTGGTTTTGAGAGTCCCGAGAATCCGCGATATTCACCGGACTGGCCCCCCAGTGATTTGTGTACTTAGTTTCGCGTTTGAAAGAATATGGGAGAGGTATAAAAATTGAAGATGACGAAGAAGTGGATGCCCCCTTTAACGATTTTTCACTGGCATAGATGAAGATTTTTTTTAATTCGAATTTGAATTCTACAAAAGAAGATATGCTAAATACATTAACCTAAATTGGAAAAAAAATATATTGAACATATTATCATCCAACACTTTTTGAACGTTCCTTGTATTATAGAATTTAGAACAAGCAATGGTATGGTAGCATTACCAAAAATCACAAAATGTAAGCTCAGTTCAGAGGCAGTCAACTGGAAACGTTAGTCAATCAGAAAAATAGGGCACAATAATGTTAGTCTCTACTCACCAACATAGCGTCTTCATCTGTGAGGTCATCCCCAGCATAGATGATTCTGATCCTCTCGCTCCAATCTAATCCAAATGCTGTTCTCAAGATGTAGATGGAAGCTCGACCTGTAGCAATTTATGATATAATCCGTGTAACAAAATAAACGGTTGTAATGTACCGCCCCGTCTGCCCATACCTTTAGGATTATTAATGTGTAAAGTCATACATTCATTTTCGCTATCGGAACATTTTCACAATTGATTTTGGACTATGGATTTGGATTTTTTTATGGACTGGCCTGTTGGTCTAGTGGTTAGTGATCCTGACTGCAAAGCCAGAGGTCGATGGTTCGTTTCTCACTCAGGACAAATAATTGTGTGATGAGCATGATCATTTGTTGTGTCTGGGTGTAATTTATCTATAGTAATTATGTATGTATATAAGTATGTTTATCAGCAGTCTGGTTAATACAGTACAGGCCCTGCCTAGTTTGGGATCAGACGGCGGTGTGTGAGATGTGTGGAGTTATTATTATTATTTTACAAAATAGTGTTAGATTATTGTTGAACCGATTTGTATAAAAGTCATCATAGAAGTAAGTAGTAAACCACGTGGTACATACCCTTATCCCATTCCACCGGTGGTCTGGCCTCCAGGGCACAATGCGCGGGCGCAGGCGTCAATCCCGCCTCGATTATAAGTTTAGTGGCTTGTTCCACCAATGCTGGCCGAAGGTTAAGTGGAGTCTCACGGTAGTGGAAAGTGAGTAAAGAACCCTTGTTCTCAACCCAAGCACCGTCTTTACATACCTGCATACCCAAATAGAAAAGACAACTGAAGTTTAAGATATGCAATAAATAAAAAACAAGAAAGTATGTGTGTGTGTGTCAATTCCGACGCACGTCTGGAGTTTACAACTCTCATAAAATTTCCATGCCGGTGACCTTATATGAAAATCGCTTCATAAGGAGTAAACTCCTAAAAACTTATTTACGATTTAAGAATATTTTGTATTAGGTAGGTACTCAAATAGAATGTTAAACAAGTTAAGAATTCACTACAACGTTAATAGAAGACAAGAGATTGCTAGTAGGGTCATAGCGCCACTTTGTATTTCCTTCTATGTATTGCCATTTTTGAAATCTAAAAGCGTTACTAAATATATTGCCTGTAACAGTATTGCTGTTTACTCGGTAAATTATAAAATATATTATTAATTTTGAATACGCTTCTTACCTTTTCTTGCAGCGACTTCAACAGATTGACGACTGATTCTTGCAACTCCGTAGGCATAGGGTGTACAAACTTGCTGCCATCAGGGTGAAGGATCTCTAGACCGTGATTACCCGCATACGTGATACCTTCAATACCAACCTAAAAATATAATACCGTATTGAAGTATTGATATAATTCACTCGATAGTTATATCTACTCGTGCCTTTAAGTAGTAAAAGTTATCCATTTAACAAGTTAAAAAACGTGTTTATTCTTGTTCCCGGTCCTAAAAATATGTGCGATAGTTCATTCGATTCGGAATGACGTCTAGAAAAAGGTGTCTCTTTTTGCATTTGTTATTAAATAAGAGTAAAAAAAGATATTCAGCTTGTCGTTAATACCTCAAATGCTATTGTTTTTTAAGCATTTTTGAAAAAAGATCTTTAAAGAGGAGGAAATTTCCAATAAAAAGTACGGACTTCTATCTCTATTACTTATCATTTTTATTCAACGCCGAAAATAGGTCTTCGCGCGGCCGTTACGGTATGAGCGCAATGCCGCTTGAGACAGTATATAAAATATTTTTTTTCTAGTATTAAATATTAATTTAAAAATTTGAAAAAAATATGGTGTCATCAGAACACTAGAAAGAATAAAGCTCCGTTTTTTTAAATAAAATGTCTCGATTATTTACAAAGTTATACAAATGTTACTTAATTAATATTTTTCCAATCTTTGTTGTTACAAATATCAACATACAAGTTTAAATATTTGTCTTAAAATTGTTTTGCTTTTTGGAGCTCTTCTTATATAGATAATTACTAAGATCATGCTATAAAAGTTCTTTTAAGTTTAATATTTTGTTTATTATAACACAATAATTACTAATGCCGCGTTCCAATAAACAAAAAACGATTCGTTTTGCTTACGGACTTTGCTTGTCCATAAGCAAAATCCGTAAGCAAAACGAATCGTTTCTTGTTTATTGGAACGCGGCATTAGTCTACCTACAGCTGAAGCTCTAGCAGTACTTCCCTTTTTATCTTGTTCTATAATATATTTTTTTTCTTTAACTATTGTAGTGATCATATCAATTATAGAGAGAGTTTAGATAATGTATCACATTTAATTTTTACGCTATGTCCAATATGTTCTGTAGATGTGGGACGCACAGAATCCCCTTAGAAATAACAGCCCCATACGCCACACTCTGTCCAAGTCTTAATGAAACTATAGTAAGACAAAGTATACTATACGATAATACTCTTGGTGGGTACCTCTCGGTTCGATAAACGGTTCGAAACGATCTCATGTTGTCCATGGTACTAAAACTTCTAGATATGCAGCTTGTATAGTTGGTTGGAAGCCGAGAAACGTGCCATTGAGACGTTTCGTAATGGCACTCGGGAACAGTAAGTATATAAAAAATAAGAGTAAAAAACGTCTTGACGTCTCGACCTTAAGGAGCTTGCTAACGGGTGTCCACTTAGCGATAAACCCACCACCGTTCTGGGTAAAACTCAGTATCAAATCCTCCTCCTCTCATTGGATGGCAGATTATCCAGTTATGTTGCAGTTCGTATTCTACACTTACTTCACCAAAGGCATAAAAAACGAATAAACGAAGTAGCTAGACTCAGAACAATTATCTTTAAATCACGCAAATACTTTTCCTGTATGGGAGTTGAACCCACAACACTTGACATGGTGGCAGTTGGATAGGTGACTACTACAAAAGTGACGTACGTACGTACTTTTGTAACTGCAAGCAACCGGATACGGGGGCCGGAGCACACGGATTCATGCAACCACTACTAAAAACAAGGTTTAGTTTTTGCTTACAAATAATGCAACACCTTCGAATGAACGCCTTTGTTCCGCAAAGAAAATTTTAGGCCGAAATACGAGTATCTATAATGCATATAAGTCCTCATCTAAAGAATAGTAAACTGAGTGATAATTAATTTATTTATTTCGAATCATAATATGACACAAAGAGTCAATTACATCAATTAACTTTATCTAAGTTATGTAACCTAGTTACATAAATTATAAGTAAACACTGCTTCATAGTGCATCAATAAGGAAAACGTAAAATAAAGAACAGGGGATGGATATCAGTATGATATTATCAGCTTTGTTTATTCGTTATTATTAAAATCTGTTTTATAATCGCCGATCACATATTATAAAATGAAGTCGCCGCGCCTGTCTCCCTATCTGTCTGTACGCGATAAACTCCAAAGTACCGAACGCATTTTCATATGATTTTCACCAATGGACTGAGTGAGTCATGTAATACGGAATTATTCCTTTTTACAAGGTCTTCTAAGATTACACAATAAAAAAAAAATTGCGTGAAAAACAAAAAATGCTAAAAAATATTTTTGAACATCTTTAAATGGAGCGATTTTATCCGGTAATTACTCCGATTTGAGCTCTCCCGGACCCAGGAACCCCGTAGGGGTCACACGGTACGGCGTTCATCCCGCTTTCTGCGGTGGGCTGTTTCAAAATTAGGTAGGGGGGATTGAGGGAGGCAGCTATCGTTAAATTTTTGTCTGTCTTCGCAGCCTCCAACCGAGGAAATACTCGTAGACATGGGGCTAGCCGTTTTCAAGATGCGATTACTCAGATTTGCGATCGGGCCATGCCCCGCGTTCGAAGTCATCGGTGTCCAAGGAAGGAGGTCTATTGTTGTTACTGATCTTGTCATTACGATGTAAATTTTTAGATGTCAGAATGTTTCCTATGTATTTTATTACCTAGATATACTGGTAACCGACAAGGTGACTCTTATGTGAGGAAAAATGGTTTTTGAAAGATGTACTTATCGGTAAATCATCACATTAGTCCTAAGCTTTTTGATATGAAAGGGATTCTTATAGAACTGTCAATTAAACCTCATAAAGCTTTATGAAGGAACTTACCATGTTCTTGACATTGTCGACATTTCGGCCAGAAATAATAGCGATGTAGACGTCAGACATGTTTGATAGCCTCTGAAGCGTGTGTTTGGTTTCTAGTGGCAACGTGGCCAAGTCAGGGTGTGGAGCGATCGGAGCCAGGGTACCATCGTAATCCAGCAGGAGTGCCAACTTTTGGGTGTAACCAATATATCTAAAAAGACGACTTATAAGTTCTCTTACGGCTAGAAGGTGTTATGCATTTTTAAAATGTAAGAAACAAAAGAAATACATAGCTTAACTAACGAGAAGGGTGGATCAGCTAATTTGTATGTAAATGTAGCCAATTTAATGATAGAAGTCACTTACCACGAGTCAATTAGTGAGTCTTAATTACTAGAGGGCGATTAAGACCTTTTATATCGTCTTGAGTGTAATGAAAAAATTAACAGTGGATAGCTTTAGTCGAATATACAGGCTGTTTCAGAAAGGTGTGAACAAATTTTAGGAGCTTTATGTGTTGCTAACAAATAGTTAATTTAGCGTGAAAAAATCCATTTTTTTTTGGGACAACGCTTTTCCTAATGTAGGTGTACACACACATTTCTGGAGAACACATGAAGTAACATATCAATTTCAATGCTTTTTTTTTGCAGAGTTTCAGAAAAAGCTAGACATTACATCAACATCCTTGTTTTTAAATACCTATAGTTTCATTCATGTCAGCCCTCTCTCGTACGAATAATTAGATTTCTGTATTAAAAATTACGAATTTTCAGAAAATCCTTGGCGCCTTACGTTTGTCACGGGGTCTTCTATACGACCCTAAAATATGACTACACGTTTCTGTAACATCCTGTATATTTACTATACCTAGAACAATTCCCACTAGACCGAGTCGGTCTATTTAACCTACTTAAGTAATTTCTAACAATAGGTACTCTCTAGAAACTAACCTACTCTCTAGAAAGTTAATTAGCTCAGTGCTCTATATGTAGGTCAATAATTGTGATTGACATCGACTTACTTGGATAAATATTCATCGAAGTCATCAATACTAAGTGGTTGCATAGTAGTAGCTCCTAAATCATCAGCTTCTTCTTCTAGCGAGTCCATGGCTTTTAGGAAGGCCTTCATCCAACTGTCCACGTCGTTAAGTTGCTCCCTCCTTCTGAGATGGTTCATGCGGACTGTACGTTCGTCCTCCGGCATGATGAGAGCTCTGCAACCCAGTTAGTTTTGCTAGGGTATTTTAACAAATATCATCGAAGAATTTTAAGGAACAAGTTTTTTTTCTTTTGAAATATTCATGCTGTATAAAGTTCCTAGGTAATTTTACGAGCTTAAATCAGTAATTCCTATCAGTTGTCGAAATATGAGTAAAAATACATAATGTAGATACGCCAGTCTTTTATTGTTTTTGTTAACAGTTTACTTTATCTATGGTACGTTGTTTTTTAATTAGAGTACTTAATAAGGGCGCACAACTGTCTTGAAATAGCAATAACATAATATTATGTTAGAAATCCATGTGTGTTATTCCATATCAATTGATTAGCAACAAAATGTTGGAATATTTGCATCATTTTTAGTGTCAGTGTCCTAAATTACTGACCGTAATTGTAAGTTGTTACTTATTTAATTGCGCAGATATCGTCTTAATTTGACCTAAATAAACAATAGTACAAGGCCAAATATTAAAGTTATTATATTAAAGTTAATACAAATGAAATGGCAACACTTTTACAAGTTACCGAATGTGTTGGGTGGGATGGAATACTGCAAGGAGATACCTCCTTGCTTGCTAGAAGTTTTAATCCTCACATTAATAATGTGTATATTCGTTTTCGTAAATCGTATTCTTAATTAATATTGTATCTGATAGAAGCTTGTCTAAGAGTCCACATTACCACCGTCCCTATTGTCTTACTTTCGCTTTTGGTAGCCTAATTATATATTAGATGTGTAACTCGGGACTTAATCGTTACAATATTTAAAAGGTATACCTTATATACCTATTTGGCTACCCAACGTTTCGATAGAATTGTACCGATCGTGGTCACGAGTGGACTGATGAGTGCTCAGCTAGCCTCCGTGAAGTGCGTGTTTCCGCAACTACCCGTACTTGGTCTTCACTATTTTTTTTTATTCGTACTGTCGGTATTTTGACACAGTACACTTACGACGTCCTTAGAATGCTGATGACGGGATTCCAAGATGTTGATAAGCGGTACCCATCTTCTCGGTTGAAATTCTTATGTTTTTTTTATTTCAACTGCTTCACGTTCTATTCTGGAGAAATAGTGACGGTCAGTTGAAAGGACCTGTCTTTGGTGTAATTCAATCCAGTGCTTTAGACCTGACTCCAGGAAATGCGTCGCGATCGCTGATTTGTTAATTTGGTGGGTTTTTACAGCTGTGATGTGTTCTTTGACCCATTCTGCGATTGTACGTTTGGTCTGTCCGATGTACGAACTACCAAAGCTGCAATCTACCCTGTACATACCTGGCGTCTGTGGAGGAACAACATCCTTCGGTGTTTTTAAGGACTTTGCTATTTTGAAGAGCGGACTATATACAGTCTTAATGGAGTACTTCTTTACTAATGTTTAAAAATTTGCCCTCGGTACTCTGTCCACGTGTACTAGTTTTGGGTTCCTCTTTGGACGTTTTAAGCTGTCTCGGTGTCCGTTGCGTCTTAGTACTTCCTGAACGTGAGTGAGCTCGCTCTTTCAGTGTTCAGGGTCGCACAGGTCGTGAGCTTGGTTCGTTAACGAAGCCACAACGGATTGTGGGATGTGTGTGATGGTGTGAGTGGGCGTAAGGTAAACAGTGTGTCCGAGGGTACTATTTTGTCTCACCGTTAAATTTACATCGAGAAATGGCAACGATCTGTCTATCTCCATTTCAAACGTGAATTTAATGTACTGGTGGATGGAGTTTAAGTAGCTTACAAATTGTTCCACTCTCTTGCTGTTCAGATACAGATACATGGTACAGAAGACATCGTCAGCGTACCTCTTCCACAACTTTACGTGGAAAGCTGGTAGGTCGATTGCTTCCTCAAAATGTTTCATCACCAGTGCTTCAAGGCTATCCATAGCCACTCCGTCGATCTGGAGGTTATGCTGCCCACGGTATAAAAAAAGTGAAGATCAAGTAGCTGAAGCTCGCACTTCACGGTGGCGTCGCTAAGCTCTCATCAGTCCACTTGTAACCACGATCGGTGCAATTCGATCGAGACTTCTGGTAACCAAAAAGGTCGGGTAACCTTTTAAATGTTATCGCGATTAAGTCCTGAGTTACACATGTTATATATATTACAGTCGCAGTTATTATAGTAATAGTTTATAAGCAATTATACCTAAATAATAGTATTATTTGCATGTGATCATGCATACCTGTGAATTACTTCAGCAGCATCATCCAGCTCATAAGGGTTACAGATGAGCGCTTCATGCATCATTTCTCCTGCTCCAGCGAATGGCGATACTATGAGAACCCCTGGAGGTTTCTTTATCTGACAAGCGACAAACTCTTTGGCTACCAAGTTCATACCATCTCTTAAGGGCGTAACCAAAGCTACTGCTGCATCACGATAAAATGCTGCAAGCTCGTCTTGTCCAATGCAGCCGAATATGTACCTAGAAAAAGTATTATTACGTAATTGTTAATGGAATAAGTGTATATATATTATTTGGTAACTCTCTCACAGATTTACCAGCAGATTCTTTGCAAATGTGTTTATGTTTAAGTAAATGAGCTATAGTGATTCAACTGGTCAATCATAGCTAGCGTATTTAACTATGACCTACACACGTAATATAGAATAAAAGCAAAGTTGTTTAGAAGCATTTTCCATGTCTCTTTTTGCATACTTTAGTCTGCCTTCTACGTACATACACTCACGCCTGCATCCCCGAATGGGTAGGCAAAGTCCCCCCTCTCCCCCCTAGTGATACGTGGTGAGGTTTTAGACAAACCCCATCCACCCCTACCCAAAATCACGTGTATTTTTTAAAGTACAAATTATCTTAAAAATTTTCAGAATATTTTTTATTTTATTTACCGACACGACATATAGTATTTACGATGAACTCTGGCGCCCAGGATACGATTTAACTTGTGTTTAGGGTACTAATATTATGCTTAAATACAGATATAATCTAATGCTGGAAAATTAAGCACTCAGAAATCGTTGCCTAGCAACGACGAGTCACGTTGACGCACCGCTTTTCGGTATCACCCCTTGTGATATTTCAACTCCTATTGCCGCCAACCAGGCACTGAAGATTATCTTTTCGCTCCGTTTTTCCTGAAAAGGTTTTTTTTTTTAATATTTCTAAAGTATGTCGTACGTACCTGATAGGTGACCAGTTAGGTGTAGTAAATCTTCCATTTATTCTTCCAACAAGCTGATCCATTTCTTCTTTCAAATCTTGATATTCTTTCACGTCTGTTCTTGACGGTACAGAGATCTGTAGTAATACAACTTTTTCTATATGTTCCGGATACTTCTCCAGCAGCCTTTCAAAGGCTTTCAGCCTATGTACTAATCCTTTGGTATAATCCAGTCTATCGACACCTAATATTATTTGATGGCTATTAGAGAGCACTGGTTTTGCATTTTGTGCCATTGATACGAATCTGTCGAATGGTACTCCAATAGGTAATGGTCGAACGCAAATAGTACGTCCTCCCAATTCGACGAGCAGATTCTTCCTGTCCACACGACAACCTAAGTTTCTTTGGCAACAGTCGATGAAGTTCAGGCAGTAGTCTGTTATGTGAAATCCGACCATATCGCAAGCTGTACAGATAAAAGGCCATCAGACAACGTCTACATTAACTAGTAGACTTCTGTTTTCAAAGTAACTTTACTTACCAAGTATGCCTTGTAGAACTTCATCAGCCCATGGAAATAGTCTAAATATATCCCATGAGGGGAAAGGAATATGTAAAAAGAACGCTAACTTGCATTTTATTTCGTCTTCCTCTGCGCGCTGTGGATGAAATCACAACATTAAGCACTCAACACAAAAGAACCTTTCGATCGCAATGGAACCCTATAGCTTTATAAGCAGTTACGGACGAAACAAAATAATAAATATATCTTACGTCACTATGTGCAATGAAAACCTTGTTTTTTCTAATACAGAACCTTGGATGGATGGATATCTAAGTCTTGGAATTGTAAGTAAATAAAGAAATTCTTTATTTACTCAAGATTAATTGTTATTCAAACAAACAGTAACAAACAAAAGAAGACTATCGAATGGTTATACATAAAGGTTGATCTATAACGAAATACATAAATAAATTAGGGGGCGGACCCGTGCTTCACCTAGTTTCTCTACGTGGGTGAAGTACGGGGTCTATATAGGGTCCCGTATCAGATTTAGCAAATTAATTAAAATTAAATAAATTTTGTGTGTGGGTAATTTAATTTTTTAATGGGTTTTAATCAATGATATTTAAAGATATATTTTTTTATATAATATCATTGGTTTTAGTTCAAGTGTAGGTAGTTAGCAGTTAATTAAAAAAAAATATGTTTCTTTCGTAATTAGTATTATACAAAGCATATGTCATATTCGTAACTATAATTTCGATGGCGGCCGAATTAATAAGCAGACAATCTACGATATAACTTAGAATCTTAATGTATTTCAAATCAAATAAAGTTTTGTGTATTTTTTTTATTCCTATGTACAACTTAAAACTTCTTTGAGAGTGTAGTAGTTCTATGTAGACCTTAATTTATTTATTTTGTCTATAACATTTCTAATATTAGCTTTACATCAAGTAGGTATACGTCTTATTTGAGCAACACTAGTGACGTTGTTGACTTAAATTATGAATATGTATTAACATATTTAAAAGGTGAAGGTCTGGGGTGCAGTTTTACCAACCTGTCTTATCCAGTTAGCCGCCAACATAAGGTGGTAATCATGAACCCATACGATCGGTGGTGAAGTTTCGTTCTTACCACCTTTCTGGTCTCTAAGTAAATGTAAAGCGTAAACTGTTTTCTCAGCAAACTCTTCATTAATTTTAATGTATGCTTTCCAATGGTCGGCGATGAATGTGGCTCGATCAGGCATGGAGTGAAACAGCGGCCAGAAGGTGCCGTTACAGCAGCCATTGTAGTAACTGTCGAAGAGTTTTGGCTCTGCGCGTATGGGGACAATCTGCAAGTTGTAAGAGTAAAAGAGTGTGACATTTTATATCAGTGGTTACATAGGGGTTGAAGGTATTTTGGGGCATTCATTGGGTTCACCGTTATTTACACATGTTAGGTACTTTTATACAATTTCATTTTTATGATTAGGAATAGTCGCTCCTGTATGTAATTGTAGCACTCTGTCCTCATGAGAGTAGTGGTCGGCTAGCGCCGATTTTATATTTTATTTTAAAACAAAAAAAAAGTTGATGAGAATAGAAAAAACAAGAGAGGACTTGAAGCTGGTCTGCAGCCCGAGACTTAAATGAATAATTGAGAATTGAATAATTGTATTGTGATAGAAGTTCTTTTAATATATTATTTCCTTTGTTTGGAGTTAATACAGAACTTAATTTAATACATCACTTTCTCGGAAAGCCCTTATCCTAAAGCCAAGTGGGCATATAGTGCTTATTCAACACCACTACATAGTAGGTGTGTCTTCTGGTCTTCCCCTACTGCGGATAACAGCGACTGAGAGAAAGAGTTTTTTTTATTAAAAATCGGACTTAATATACTCATCTTGAGGAAGGAGGCATTTATGTTGCGGGGCCCTTAACATCCAATAATTGACAGACAATTACTTGTGAATCACACAAGTGACGCAACACTCCACCTGGCAGCAGTACACGAGGTGATCATTTGAACCACTGTCTTGTTAATGGAGTCAGTGCATACATACGGTTGCTTAATATTCGACTGGAGTTTTCAATGATAAGCAGTGGTCGGCGTAGGTAGTGCTATTTGGTGGGATTCGTCCATCGTGGCATAACGTGGACATACCCTCTCATCTCAAAATCCCGGGATTCTAAAGATTCAACTTCGATCAAATATTACCGATATATAATTCAGAAATCCGCACCGTTAAAGTGTCTACTTTTTTAATTGTATATACACCTAGATTTTATTAATAGAATACCAGTTTCATAAAAACTAACTGAATAGCGTTACGACTCTTTATTACTCGTATACAAACACCGTTGTTAATGTTTCGCAATTTGAACATTTCTTATACTATATATTGTTTACAACGGATCATGTCGTGTAAATCTCAACTAATACTAGCTTATTACCGCGGCTCCACTGGCGTTGTATTTTGCAAAAAAAAACATCCCTGACCGGGATAAAAAGTCATCTCTCTGGTTGGGGTACCTAAGCAATAGAATTTTACAACATTCCATTAAATCTGTTGAGTAATTTCGGAGATTATCGTGAACTAACATCAGTACATCACACATCACAGGGGATTTTTAAATATTCATATTAAAAAGCTAAAAATCTTATTGCGTTAAATAGCACCAGTGTTGGGCAATTCTAAAGACAGTCAAAGATTAACAGTTGATTAATTGTTAATTGTCACCATAACAACTAAAAATTGATGAATTGTAATTGTGGAAAATTACACACATTAAATACATTTAAGTAAAACATGCCGACGCAGTTTGTTTTCGTTCATAAACATCATCGGAAAGGGATTAAAAACCTTAAGGTATATATCAAATATGCCGACGCCCTTTATTGTCATTTTAAAATACATAGTCGGCAGGGATTTAAAAATCTATAGGTACACTATATTTAACGTACCGATTTGCGAAGGGGCGCTTTAGCCATTTTGTGCCATTGTTTATTTATACATTGTACTAATTAGGTAAATATGTGTATACTTCGTTCAGTTCGCACTCCTCAATTCTCCACTTTGTTACTACCATATTATTATTTATTCGTTTCAAACACACCAAATAATATGTTAATAGAATCATTATATAACTTAAAAAAAAAAAATACATCAAATCGGCAGTTTTACTCTTGCATTTAAAATAATAAAATCTTTCGATTATTTAAATAAAAACTGTGTGCAACAAAAATGGGGTTTTTATGACACCGGGACCCGAAAATGTTGATAAATATTTTGATTTATTGGTATATGCTAACACCTACATAAATCTAAATCGCTCTAAACCGCTAAACCCTCAACACTCTTTTTTATTATATTAATTTACGTACACGGTGTACAGTTTAAAACAGTTCACAAAGATGAGCATTAAAACCGCTTTAGTATAAAGGTAGGTACTGTACATATAATTAAAAAAACAAATTTCCTAGAGTTAAGTTCAGAGGGAAGTCTAACCCATGAACTCGAACTCGAATTGACTCAAATTTTAAAATGTAGGAATCTCGGGGTATATCTATGTTAATATAACATTTGAGGCCATTCATCCTAAATGGCACTACCTACGCCGACCACTGATGATAAGACAGTGAAGAACACACACGCAATTCACATTGCATTGCAGCTTGAAGGTCCCGCTGGAGATTCATTTTACATTACGCTGGAGTTACATTACTCTTAATTCAAATTCCATTTGATGCTTAAAGTCAGTTAGATTGTCATTATCTAAAATGTCTTGTTTACTATCAAAATAATTATTATGGTTATAGTAAAACAGATATCGGCAAATGCTCTTACGGCCGTATTCATTAATTATTATCTGATTACAATTAATTATCAGTAAACTGAAAAATACCTAGTTTTACTTCCTGAAGTATTCTTTTAAGAACTTAATAGCGATGATTTGGACAAAGAAAGTCTGAATATTATAAAGTACAACCAATTTTATTACACCTCAATCATTCGTCCATAAACTTAGACTGTTCACTTTTCTATCCTTCGCAGCTTCGGTTTAATTTCTTACGTAACAAATTATCATACAAAAATAGTGCTTATTTTTCTATATACGAATATAAATCCTTACTAATATTATGTGGGTTTGATTGTTTGTTACGCTTTTACTCCTTAATAACTATTATCAATGGAGTGTTGTATTTTCGGTAAGCACCTATATAATTTTTATGATGACTAATGTTCTAAAGTGTAAAAATGGCCCTATAATAAAGAATAATTTAAAAATATGATATTGTTTTGAAAGCTGTCCTTTTCACTCTCGCGAATGTTTTAGGCAACGCGATCTCTCCCTTACATCGTTTTGTCGAACAAGGTCGATATAAAAAAACATGGAGACGTTATTACATTTTTTAAATTTACATATTACACTTATAATTATAAATTATAATAAATATAATGGGTTTTTTTACATATACTTTATATTTTTGAATTTTAGTTTTCCACTAAACGAATTTCGAAGAGAGAAACGGAGGCTTATTATAGCACGAGATAGAGGCGATGAATTTTATAAACATAATAAGTCAAGTGTAATTTGTTCAGTGCATTTTAGTAAAGAAGACATATTATACGTTACTAAGAAAGATTTTAACAAATTAAAGAAAACCGATATACCGAAGATACAGGTATGTAAATTGCTTAATGATTTTTTTATATTTTAAATGAAGTGTACCTTTGATTTTAAAATAGAAAAATGATTAACAACTGTTGTTTTCGTTGTTTTAGCAAGTAAATATAGAACTTTCATTTACTTGCAGATGAAATTAAGGCCAATAAGCAAGTTATTTAAATATTATTCAGGTACTAGGTATAGCAGTTACTTATTCATTGTAGAAACAATTTGTGTGAAAATTGGCTTACTTGGTTTATTTCTTTTTTTCAGTTGGTTGAGTCGGTAACAATAAAAGAAGCTTGTTTTGAACTGAACGCCTACTGTTATTAAATCACCAGTCACACCATTGAGTTTTAGTTCTATATCAGATACTCCTCATAAATCCATATTAAGGAAAGATCTCAATACATGTAAAAGCCAGTTGATAAAGAAAAAACAAGTAGTCAAAAACTTGCAACAAATCAATAAGAGGCTAAAAAAAGAATACCACTTTAAAAACAACATCTACTGCTTTAAGAAAACAGTAAGACTTGGATGAGTCTATTCTTTCTAATCTTAATTTTTAATCTAATCTAAATTTAAAAAAATTTTGAAGAGACCTTCAAAATATCCTTCGGGGCCTAGGAGATTTGTTCTAACCTTAAATTTTTACTCTTCAGCTGCCTTTAGATATACCTATTCGAGAAAAAAAATCATAACTGTTTGCCCCATCCCAAAACGTAATTTAATTGGTACAAGAGCGTAGATACAAAACCGGGTTACACAAACAATGTTTTGGTCATTCTCAACTCGCGTAACTTAAAAAACCAAGGCTATGAATAACCTTTGTATTGCTAAGGAATATCTTAAATGCTTAACGATTGATGTTAAAAAAAACTATAAAGAAAAAAATAATACTACTACAAATACTGTACTTCTGTGACAATGCCAAGCTAATACTGGCCTAATTGGTTTATTAGTATGTACTGAAAGTATTCAGCAGTTGTACAAGGGTGTAAATTGTATAAACGAGTCCAAGATGTTTTCATTAAGTGGAATAACAACGTGTGGTTTACAATAAAATTTATAAGTAATTTTTGTTTTGTAAATTATTTTCCTTTTATATAAGATTATTAATTAATAGGACATATTAAGTCAGTACTTAATACGTCCTATTAATTAATTTCGGTACAGTTACTAAAAACTCCTTACACAATTCGACTTCATAAGTTCGCTAGTCTTTTTGGATGAAATGTGTAACACGAGCCGACTACGATTCGTTGTGACAAGTAACTGTGTGTGTACACTACAGACATTATCAATTGATGTTTTTAAATCAAACTATTACAGCCTTAGATTATATATAGGTCCAGATACCGTGACCAGTACAAAAGTCACCGTTTACTTTGAAGCCACTTTTTGGAGCTGTGTGAGTGAATACCGCCCAACACGAGTGTCAATGTACAATAATTGAGCTTGTGTGCGTGACGGTTTTACTACCAGTGTATAGAGATTCCCCCAAAATGAAGGGACTTTTTTATGAAACATAATATTTTTTTTTTGATGTAAGTAATATTAAAGAAAGACATTTTAAATGTATTTAAATGTGTTACAAGTATTCGTTTATTTAATTTTTTTAATCGTTTAGTTAAAAAGACAAATATAAAATAAAAATAAAGCTACTTAGTAGAAACTATTTATATACTCAATGTATCAGGAAACCGGAGCATTGTATCCCAATATTATTGCATTTTAATTCAGCCACTCAAACCATGTAAATTTAAAGACATATTTACAACAATACTTGGATATATATAGCGATATATAGCGAAAAATCATATTCGATCTTTTTTGTAGATCGTTTAATTTCCTACAAGAATATGTATTGATTTTTACAACTTGTCAATTCGTGGGAACGCGATAAAATTTAAATTAAAAAAAATTATCACATTATTTAAATGGGAAATCAAAAATCACGAAGCGGCACCTCTTAGTAGTAATATTAAGAGCTGCTGTTTTCACAGGCTTAATTTTACGTCTACTTGAACAATACTTTCATGGTAACTAATAAAAAAAAAATCAAAATCATTTTTTGGCCCATTATTTATGAACTATCAAGAAACTAGCAAAATTTTACAAGTCCTAAGTGCTCTATAGCTTTGTTCGTTAGGAGTAGTAATAATAAGTTATAATACGAGTACAATCCTATAGCCAAAGTATCGTTTGACGGACACATTGAACTCCAGGCGCTAGAGCTTAGAAATTAAGAATATTTGAAGGATTCCAATTTCGCGAACATGAACAGTAAGCATATTTCTCGTCTTTCTATAAATAACAAGTTTGTCAAAGAAAATTATACATACTGCTAGAATGCGTTATGGGTAAATGAAATTCACGTCCTTGGCAACATCTCTAATAATGGCGTCCGCAATTTTATTAATTTGAAATTTTGTTCTATTGTTTATAAATACATTAGGAAATAGAATACTTAGAAGTGAAATGTGATGTTCGAACACTTAAGATTTTTTTTGTATATTTTTACAGGATGTAACTGCACAACCAGGCATTTTTGAATATTATATAAATAGCGGCTCTAGACTTACTTCAGCGGCGAACGTCCGCTCGCGTATGACGAGTGAGTCGCTTGTATTTGTATTAGTCGCTTGTATTTTTTGGCTTCAGTTTTGGGGCGCGGATTAGGCATCTGGACCTATATATAATCTAAGATTACAGCATATATTTCCACGGACATTCATTGTATGGTCTGGTATATTATTAGGATGGCATTCTAAATGTATTCACGTAAAGTATGTAGTATAATACCTGGCGCCATTGATTTGACGCGGTTTTTGTTTTGGACTATGTATCTATGGTAAATTTGATCGAAACACTTACCAACAGTAATGTTTGTTTTCTTTCTATACGAATTACAACAATTTCGAACCACCCAACAACATCAATCATTGATCAAATAAACAGTCACATTAACTAGTAACCGTGTTAAGCACCGGTTTTTGGGTCCCCAAAACCGGTTTTTCCCAGTGGTTTAGAATTGAAAAGAACCAGTTCCGATTCCTTTCCTTTTGCACAAACTATTTACTACGCTTAACATTGGGCACGTTACGTTTCAGTGTTTAAATTTATTTATTTGTTTAACCGTGTTGCTACAGTATAGTAATTGACTATTACTACAAACTACTTGCACGTATGTATATACATATGTCATGCCTGTGGACAAAGGAAGGTACAAGTCTTTGGATACCTATGTGAAACTACTGAGTAAATATTATGTCAGATGCGAATTAAACCTATTTAACTTAAAGTGTAAAAATTTGTTTGTTTGCTTGTTTAAACACGTTCATTTAACAGTCCCATTCGTAAAATGATATGCGTTAGTGACAGTCAGCACGATTATTACTTCTTTATACTGAAACGGATGGACAGATTTTAATGAAATTTACAACCTAGATATTTCCGGACATTATAAAAATAAATATAAAATCATTAAATAAACATAGAGACAGACAGTTTTAGTTTTTTTTTAGATTTGAAGTGGTGTATTTAAGGCAAATAAGAGTGGTATTTGGCTAACAGAAACAGAATAAACATACTTCCGCGAATACAAACATTATCTTCGTAGGAGTAGTAGGAGGCATGCAATTTTATGCGAGGACATTATTGACATTTATTTTGTTGTGCGCTAACTTTAATTCCAGCAATCATGGGACAAATTGACAAAAGATTGTATGTACCTAGAGTGAACAAAGTTTCCATACTCTCAAGTGGTCGTAACGTAATAGCTTCCTCGATCTGTGGATATGTCTTCCTCCAAAAATTTTCTTAGTCTCAATGTTCTTATTGGTAGTCATTTCTAACGGCCTGCCGGACCTTGCATTATCCTCAAACTTAAAATTGCAGCAATTGAGTATTACACCGTTCTATGGTCCATAAAGATGGACAAGTTTTCCTCAGTGCATTACAAATTTCCTCAAAACATTTTTGATTAGTTTAGCAACGTTTAAAATTATACAAAATAATTAAATCGGTCAAATGATTTCTTGCCTCCAAATTGTATTTTTTTTTAACATTACTTAGAGTTTATGGATGGATTACATAAAAGCGAAAACAAAAACAGTTCTCTGACACACAGCACAGCAAGTCTTTGCAATAACCATTTTTTTTAACTGAAGCCACTTACATGAGAACACAATAACATTTTGGTTAAATTATTTAAGTACCGGTCACCGAAACAAGTGAATACAAAACTTAAATAAGTTATAACATTAAAGACATAACAATATAGTTAATGAGTAAGGTAGTCTATACAATAGATAATAATATGTAATAAAATCTAGGCACTAATTTCGTGCTTGATCCTCCTAAAGGCTCCTATTTATAATGGAAAATGTGATGCATACCTTTTCTGAGAGCAGTCCAGCAGTAGGCGTTTTGTCGTTAGGGTCTGACTGCGGGATCTTCTCATTAGGATCCTCGAGATGGATGCCAGGCCAACCCACCCAGATGCCGCCACCGCGAATCATTACCGGAGCAACTGCGGTCACCAAACCTCCGGCGCTATTGACAAAAGTTGATGAATAAATCATTAACTAATCTTTAATTTACAGGCAAGCATAACTCTTCATTCAATTTTTTTATTGCTTAGTTCTGCGTATTAGTTCTGCATGCCATGTGTAAAGTCAAAATGAAACATCTCAGAACTAAAACTGATGGTCACTCTCTTTCAATTAGAAGTAATTACAGCGTTTGTGTCTACTAATTGTAACCACAAATTATATGCTGTATTGCTTACATCAAGACATCGTATACGCATTCATATATTGTTTTGACTGCTTTTATAGTATTGCATGTGACGGTACCGTACGTTAGAACTCTTGCAATATTCTGCAGTACTGGATTAAAATTCTATGTCACAAGCTCGACATCGCATCGCAAATATATGTGACTTGTGATAGAGGCATATTCTGAAATTGTGACTCCGGCAAGAGGAGTCTCGATTATCTATGCAATATACTATGCAAGTTTTTCCTGCCCAAAGATATAAATGTCCCCAATCCTGTGATCTGCTGAGCAATCATAAACTTTGGGCCATAAAACCTACATGGCATTTCTTTAACACATTATTCTTTAACCGACTTCAAAAAAAAAACGCGAGTCAGGTAAACGCAAGGTTTATCCTCAGACAGTTAAGCAAATAATATCAGAAAATGACTATCATTGACTCGTCCGGCAATCGTTGAGTGTCATATGTATATAGTACCTAATCGAATGATACATCTACTTCACATCAATCACTTTATTAGTACACAAGTTGCCACCGGTAGTGACGTAAGAATATTTCGGGTCTGTCACAAGCACGGTCACGTCATGCCAACGTTTCACGTGTACCTCTGAATTAAATGACAATATGATTCGTAACGAGGAAGTCCGTGGAACCAAAGTTGAATTGTCAATGGTCAGGTTAATTTGTCCGAAAAACTGTCAAGGATGTATATGAGTGTGTTTGTGTACTTTGAGTGCGAACCGAATATAATAGCGTTGCGTGGAACCGATCTGGGTAAGGTATGTACTTAGGATAGAAACGGCACACAATCCATAAAGGTGGCATCTCATATATATGTAAAAACACTTGACCCAAGGTTTATAATTACATCAAGAAAAGATTTATGTAACTGCTACGGAATCGGCAGTATTTATTTTTCTATTATTTACATATACAAAGTTCAAGTTCTGATTACAAAATCTTTAGGGCGAATTCGCAGATTTTTTCTACATTAATAATATTTGATAAATAGAATTATTTCCTATAATAACTTATTATGTTAAAAAATATTTGCTAACTTTTGTTTATTATGCGTCTATGTTGAACCCGTACTGTAGTGTGACCAGTAGTAGTGATTTGATGAGATCATTACACAATTTGAGTATCCGCTGGAGAAAAATCCTTCTAAACCGCGTAGTAGTACACACCCATCTTGTTTCAAAGGGTATGAACGAACTATCATCGGAAATTGTGGGTATATCGCATTGATTGGTACGGTAGCAAACGGAACCCGGGGTATCGCCAAAACACACACAAAAAGGAAGCAATACCAAAATAAAGAGCGTGGTTAATTCTCAAGGATCGTCTTAGTACCAAACTGGTATGCTGAAACTTCTGTTCACAGGTGCCAACGGTACATCATTGAAACTTATAAATAAGAAACATTTGCATGGTTATGACGTCATACTGGTTCACTCCATTGCGTACATCAAGCTTTGTTAATACAATTCTATGTTACTAACGTAATATTCGTAATTTTATATTTGAACCCCCATTTAGGCTTTTTGTGATAGAGGCATATTCTGAAATTGTGACTGACGGCAAGAGGAGTCTTGATTATCTATGCAATATACTATGCAAGTTTTTTATGTCCAAAGATATAAATGTCCCCAATCCTGTGATCTGCTGAGCAATCCAGAAAAATCAAACCGTATTTTTTTTAAATCAGTCATATGTGCGAAGGCGTCCTTATATGTATTATCTGCTGGTTTATATAACTTTTGCACCAGGCTGTCAGGTTTTAGTTAATTAACCAATTAGTATTCTTATTAAATACAGTTTACTATTATAAATGTTATTAAGATACATGAACTGATAAGAGTTTAATATTATTTTAAAGTATTGTTTTCTTTTGTATAACGAGCTTGTGTTACCTCACTTATCATCCGTATATTCATTGAGTTGTATTGTAGTATCGTATTCCGTGTTTGCTTGTTGTAATAACTGAAGACCGTTTGTCGTTTAAGGTAATTAGATAATGCCGTAGATGTTCATATATACGTACTTATACCAATACGTTTCCCATCGAATCCATAGAACTATATATATTTATGATAATTTATCGTGGAACGTGTCGAGTCAAAAGAAGGTATGATCAGAAAAGCAGGAGCTCGCAAGATACTCGTTTTGTTAATAATTCACTGATAAGTATTTATTTGCGATTCACACACAGAAAACACTGAATTAACTATAATTTTATATACATATTTTTTTATTTTATATTACAAATATATACAGCACACCTTGTGCGGCTTGTGTCATATATTAGTGTGTACAAGGGTACCCCCTTGTACATGTAATCAAGGAAAAGTATATGCAGACTACACACTAGGAGCGAATTTATTTTTATCGATCGATACTCTTATTTGTTCGTGACCGTTCGTTGTCTAGCCACTTACAGTGGGACACCTGTAATTTGTTATGTGCACTCCTGGATTAACTGATATCTAAGTGACTTGTGATTTCTGTGAGCTTATTAGGTAAACTGATTCAGTTTTAGTACAGAACAAAAAAAATGTCAGTACCACAGAACTATCAACCTGTCGACTCATTCAGAATTGGAAGCCCGATGCTCTAACCATTTCTTTGGCATTGATTTCTGATCTAATTCGTACTTAGTATTCTACATGCGTTAGATTGAAATTATATTACCAATGAAACAAATTCTTGAAACACTTTAAGCTTTAATTTTCAATTCCACACAAAATTAACATTCATAGGTTAGTTGTGACGGCAAGGCCACAGCTATGGAGTACCTATATACCGAAATAGACTCTCTACTAATGACGCCTTACACCTCCACTTTATATAGATTATAATGCAATTCACCCGCTGCTATTAAGCTCATGGTGCCGGAGATCATTACCACTGATATCGTAGAGGAAAAACACATGGAACTTTTTATATTACTTCAACGTATTCGTATTAATTCGTCATAAAATGTAATGTACGGCTTGATTTATTAAATGATAGTGATATTATATGTTTTATCGCTGCAGGAGTCATACAAGTAGGTTATCATCCCCAACGTTATAGTTTAATTTTAGCCGCAACTTGCAGGACTGATTGTCGCTATCTTAACCTATATATACTATCTCCTTATGTTTTGGTAACAATAACACACGGATGACATAAAACTGACTTTTTAATAAAACAGCTAACCCATTTTCAAAGTACATATCTCGGGAATTAATTTTCATAGGCTGCGTGAACTGTTTTTTTTTTTAATTAAATGTTTGCCCTCAGAAGTTGAAGTCTCCCTTCTTATTGAGTATTATTATCGTGTTTGGTGTTATTATAAGTAAAAGTCATGCCTGAGTTTCAAATAAAACACTACAATTTATTTAAATCTAACTAAGTATGTATGAGTACGTGTAGGTAACAAGCCTTCATCAAGTTTGACAGACGAACTGGAAAATGCAATTAGAAAACCTTTGCCCATTTCTGGACTGCTATAGACTGATCGATTGAAGTACCTACTTCCCACTTAAGCGCCTTTCAAACACGATAGTTACTTGCAGTAAGATCGGCCGTTGATGACATGATGATGATATATGATGATAATATAGCTACGGATCAGTGACCATAAAAGACAGTCACTTGACTTAGCATCATTTTAATTTAAATTAGTTGAAACCGTATTTATAATTGGTCTAATTCCGCCGAGGTTCTGCATAGGAAACTTCTTTCAATAAGTAGCTAGTTCTTTGTCAAATAAATGTAATGAAATAAACAGTTTCATAATGGAAACGTAACATATAATATATGTACATTACTAATTAAAATATTTACTAACTAAATAATATAACATGTGTATCAATCTAGGTCTATATTCTAATTATTTTATTGTTACTAAACAACAGATAACTATTTCGTTATTTATGAGCTGTATCTTAGTAGTAATGCAAATAGAGATAGTCGTTTAATTAATAATAATATCAATAAAATTGTTGATCTATAGATTGCGTCGTAGATAGAAAACTAGTTCAGGTGAAGTATAATGTTCAAAAACTAGTTCAGGTGAAGTATAATGTTCAAAAAAAGTTTATCAAATTTTTATTGTAAACAGTTTTATTAATTAATGTTTGTTACGACTTTAAACGAATGCTATTTTGATTAATAGTGCAGTGAACAAAAAAATTACGAACGGTGTATTACGAGGCAGAGGTGGCATCTAAAAATAATGCCTTATCTATTATATCACACAAAAGTAACATTGACCCACACCTATTCAATTGAATATTATCCCGAAAATAGTAGGTAGTCTACGGATCATCAAAAGTGTATTAGAATATTAAAAAAATTATCACCAAAGCTGAGTTAAGTTTATATCAATAATTAATGATGATGATGACGTTCTTATTAACAGACTAACCTAACTACAGAAATACGTTTTATTTGATTGAATGTAGACATGTTAAAAATAATGTTACAAAACATTATTAGTTGTATAGATAATGTAAAGCTCTATTAAAACAACATTAGCCTGTGTTTAACGGCCAGACAAACAATGTGTCGGAATAGGGAGATAGTTCCGGAATATATATTTCGCAAATCTATGGAAGAATGAACTGTGTCTCCCTCTCTCATATTCTATACAAAAGACAATCATTTTACTACAAATCGTATTTGTCACAATCAATTATTAGGAAGAAATATTTTAATAAGTTAAAATAGGAAAAAAATTAACCGCATAATATATATATATATATATATATATATATATATATATATATATATATATATATATTATATATTATATATATATTATATTTTTTAGCAAATATTTTAATTATAGATTTAAAGTAAATAGATTTTAAATATTATTTTTTAAATATTACAGTTATTGAGAAAATCCATATAAACTAACTAAAAAAAATTCGAAGTTGTAATTATAGGTGTTGTTTAAAAAAATACTTATTGTAACTGCATGCTAGAGTCATACCCTTTCAGAGGTTTACATCCTTTATATTCCATTTTTGTTAAAAAAAATGTGAATGTTACGATGAAACGAAGTAATACAAAATGATTAAAAAACTAAACTAAACACTCACTGTATCATTGAACAAACAACAATAGGTTTCTCGCATCATTGAATTACAGACAATAAGCACACATTTTTATGTAGTCGGATTATTGTTGTGAAAATTGCACGCCATCAGCTGACTGTGTTAAAACGACATTGAAAAGCCGGCGCGCGGCGTTAGACGAGTTTATTGAAGGAAAAAAGGTCGAATGGTCTAAAACACGCGACGGATATTTTATTTATGCTATCCAAAAGGTGTATAAATATGTATTTATCTATAGTTGTGAAGTTAAGGTATGAAAACTGAGAATTAGAATAATGATATTGCTAGAAACTTCCCGAATTTGCAGCCGTCTCGAGATATCTCAACTTTTCTAGAAGCACACTCTGTTAATCGTTCAATAAAACATACAGATTTACGTAACAAGATAAATTAAACATAATTTGAGTCTAAATGTAGTCTAAATGTAGCATTTCTACAATGTTTCAATTCCGTACTCTAATTTTCTCAAACTGGACATCACTATAAAATACCTGGAAAATTAGCACTTGAAATCACTTAAATTATCACTGAAGCTCACATCAACTGCGATATTTGTATGATACATAAAACAATACTTTTACATACCTCGCTTTTCGCTCTAATTCACCGGTCTTTTCATTTCTTTTTAGAATAAAAGGCAATCGGTTAGAAACGACGATCATGCTGGCTTTACTGTTGCACGATGGTCGACGTTTGTCCTCGTTCTCTCTGTTCATCGTACTTTCTTTACAAAACGTTCCTATTCACGGTCAATCACGAATTCGACTACACGCATGCGCGGCCTTGGCGGAGTGAAATTTTAAAATAATAATTTACTTTATCACTGATTTTATTTTTTTCATCTCACGATACTTGTAATAAATCTCGCGCTAGTCATGAATGTCTACATCGACATCATTGGCGAACATCGAATGCGTACTGTTTCTTTTGTGTGCGTCGAACGCTTTTATAAGAGTGATGCGTCGCAAAAGGGCGAAGTTCTTGCTTGCGTCTGAATGCGTCGGAGGTCCGCGGTGCCGTTGTTAGGAGGTTATCGCTTATCACTCCAACTGACCCCTCAATAAATGTCTGATCCAAGTGGAGCTGCTAATTTTGTATGCAATGGTTCTCGATAATACGCGTAATATTAACTTGGTACGTTTACATAACCACTGTACCCATGGTACGAGTTGTTACTTACTTTTACATCATCGATCTCTCCTTGTACTTTCTAAAGATATTTCTGGCGACGAGAGTGAAAAACTGCAATAGCTTACAATATGTCTGTGTGTCACTCTGTACCCGCCGCGGTCTAGCAATGGCTATTGGTATTGGAAAACACTTGCTGCTGGTACTGTGTAGTATCTTGATTCAGAGCGAGACCGTACATAATTCCAACGCCTCAGCTTCAGCTTGAGAGCATGGGTGCATGGGGTTTCCTGACGCAAAGCTGGCCTAGGACGGTGTTTCTCTAAGTTGAAGGATAAGGGCGGCTGTTTATTTTATTTGCTCCTTTGTTTACTCCTGCACAAAGGACAGAATGCCCAACGTTTGTTTAATTAGCATAAACTTAGTATACTAGCGTAAGTACTTATACTAAGTTTATGTTAATTATTTAACTTCAGGTCTATATGTACTGCCTAACTTCTTGATCACTCTTAATACTCAATCGATGTCAGCTATTATGCTGTCAGAAATCTTGGTCAGAATATTATTGTATTTTATTAATTTCTGTGTGGTCTGCCGTGTCTTTTATATCTAAACCCGTCTGCCACACTGGCAACAGAAAACGAAGTGGTTATATGGCAGATGTATGGACAAAAACCACACAATATCATGTTAGACCAAGTACCTCGAAGTAACTGTCTACCAGTGTAGGCAACATTGTCCGTTTGAAGCTGGGATATTGTTTTCCTCCAAGAAACGTAAGATACGAGCTACCATGATCTGGGTGAGTTTGTGCACAGGTTTTATAGATGCTGCTCTAAATAGCCTGGTAGACAGCGTTTGTATCGTTTTTTCTTCATGAGCTTCGCGTTTTTTTTTGGGTTGAACGCGCTTATCTCTGGAACTAAAATTCGGATAGGATTTTTTTTTGCGTTTGTTAGCCTAGATTTTGAGAAAGATTAATTTATAGGCTATTTAACATCCCGCTGCGACCCTTAGGGGCAGAGCACCATAAACGCTGGTGAAACTGAGGGCATCGGCTGGTGTATAGTAAAAAATAATACTATTATTATATTATTTTTCCTACACATTTTGAATGTACGTAACATCCAAAACCTAGTTCCGAATTAAAATTTAAAGTACTTTACAACTCGAAGATAATACGAATTGTTTCCGAGTGTGTTCGACGTGGCGGCTTGTAATCTGATGGTTTAATTGCTTTGGCCATTGCCGACCCTTGCATGTGATCAACTACAAATTTACAAAGATAATATTGAAGTTATTGTTCTTAATTGGCCTTGAACCATTTGCTTACACTCATAAAGTAGATTAAAGTTTTCTGTCATGTGATTATTGGACGTATACAATACATACATGAAGGTACGCATAGGGTATAAAATTTATCTAAAATGCATCTTATTTTTGTTGCTAAAATTCAGATTACTACTTAGTAATCTGTGCCTATACTGAGTCGTGAAGTACTACTTTAATGCGTTTTACACGTAATACCAAAAAATATAATAATATATTTTATGTAGTAACAGCATACAGTTGAATCCGTTTTTCTTGTCGAAATTATCGGTCAAACTACAGACTAAGGAGGATAGTGAAAAATCGGGACATTTGGCGCCCCGATCAAGGGTAGATAGAGACGTGTCACCCCTGAAAATCTTGATACCTGGCTGCGCTACGTATAACTACTGCATCAAAGGCTAATTTAAAGGCTTTACGTATTACCGAATACGACGAAATAATTAAGTTGTTTTCACTGACAATAAAAAACAGCCCACGACTTCAACTCCACATGATGAGGTCAAAAGACAAATGACTCTGAACAACTCAATAAAATTTAAAACTAAGAAATTAGCTATCGTAGCGTACTTATGTATGTTATGTGTAATACCTAATTAATATTTGAATTATTGAAGTCTGATCAAAAAGATTGATTACTATATTGGGGCTATGTTTTTATTACGTTTACCCTTAACGATGGCGACGACTCTGACTTCGATTCCGACTCTGATTCTGATAAGTGAAAGTCAAAAACTCCGATTCCGACTCTGGTTCCGATAAACTCACCTCCGTTATATTCCTGGACCTCACGTGCAACCCACGCCAAGACCGCGTGCCCAGCTGACTCGCTCATGACATAACCAAGTCAAACCACATGCCAGTGAATGAATGACCGAATGACTAACTAGACTCCTTGTGTTTACACTGCTTTCGTCATGCATGTGCAACACGTGCTTTTGTTTAGAATGCCACATATTTTTGCTGCACTATATTATATATAAGGGTTCCTAAATGGAGAGAATCACCTTTCACATCTTTGGAAGTGTTTGTTGGATTACTATGCTCCAAAATATTATAGCTTCAAGGATGACACACTTATTTGTCACTCTTAAAACTATAGCCCTCATTACCATGTCCATGATTTTTTTTATTTCTCCTTATATCTTATAAGTCACTTTTTGTTCGTTCATTCCCATTCTACCTTATCAACACCAGTGCCCGGTTTTGTGCAAACTATATATATAAGGATATATTAAATGTAATTTAGCTGCATAAGTAATGTTTTACTTAAGTGTGTATTTCGGGGTACGTCCGACAAGTTACGGACTCGTCGGGAGCCCTTTTTCAAGGAGTGAATCGTCCTGCCGCGCCAGTGTCACTCATCTGTACTAGTCGGGGATCCCCGAAATACGCACTGAGTAAATATAATAATAATTTATTTAAGCCTTCATAGGCCCATTGATAAATACCTTGATCTAAATAAATATACTTAGAGTATATTATGCGTTAAATGATTTTTTTTTTGTTTTTTACATCAAGAAGTACACCACTAAGTGAAAATCAACCTAGTTTTCTTCGTAATAAGGTCTATTTGTTACTAGCATCTATTTCTCAGCGCCGCTAAATTTCACTAAAACCTGTCAACGTATTCTTTATTTCCACGCAGCGAGAGTCTTCATTTATTCAAACGCTGTATAATTGCCGTATAAAAACTTGTTCAAAACGAACAAGGATGACGTGTTTTTAATCTACACCTACGAAGACGCTTACTAAAAACACAGAGCAAAAGAGATGGCATTCAACGGATAGCGGCTCTCGCTACGTGGTATTAAAGTTTATTTAAGCGTATCAGACTTTAGTCGACAAATAAATTGCTTATTTCGATAGCGACATATGTTACCTACTTGTTTCAATTTGAAATAAGACCTTGTTTCTAAGTGCACAAGGTTTACTTCTTATATGAAGAAAATTTAGTGAAGTTTAATTTAGCGAGTGAAGTAACAGAATTGGGGCCAGTGTCTTCTCCCATTATGAGGAACACAGAAATCTTATGGAAATAAGTGCAGTAAGATTAATGTTAGTGTGTGATGAAAGTGCGGTAATGGTGAGTGCTGTGAGTTTGTGATGTGTTTGGAATGTAAGTTTATGGTACATGCGGGTGTGTGTATATGTGAGGTTTGCATGGAGAGTGAGTTCCTTATTCTTTAACAATAATAATTTTTCAGTTTGGTCATAGTCTATCCCAAGCAACCAATTATTTAATTTCATTTTAGCTTCGCGATTAAGATCTGTTTCAACTGTATGTTATTAATGGTGTACAATACTGAATATTCTATCTATCAATACATACTAAAACATTATGTGTTAGCAAATACACAACTAAGGTAGTAACACTTCACTTGTACTAAGTCTTTCTGCGGTCTATTGGTACTTGTCCGCGGGAGCGGCGGAACACCTCACCTTGCGGCCAAAAGCTTTCATCTAAAACCTGTTGTAGATATCAGTTGGGTACTTGAACCACGAACGCCTTGAAGTTAATGTTGCAGCGCGACTCAAGCAGCTGCACTCTCGGAGCGTAATTCAGCTTCTGGCACACGTACTTGATGATCTCTTCTGCCTTAGTAATGTAGTGTAGCCGAGATGTATAGCGGGGTGTTCGGCGTAGCGGCACGCATCTTTACATTAGGGTCCACAGGGGCCTTGCCACAGCAGTTAGCGTTTTGCGATCGGCGCTTCCTGATTTGAACAGTCACGAAACCTTTATCATCAGCCCGAATCTTTGCCTTTATAGACAAATGCTTAGCAGGTGGTAAATATCTTTGATAAATATGTATAACACTTACGGAAGTTTTTATTTTAACGATAAACACATTATACAGTCACAACAAACACCAGGTAATCAGTGCTATCTATAGCGTTAATTTTTCATCTTAACTTTATTTTATTGACCGTGGGTAATTGTATTATTTCACAAAACAACAGTCATTAATGGGTATAATATACATAGTATATGTAAGGTGGTAACTGAATGGTCTAAAGTGGATCTTGGCTTTGGAAGTAAAATTCCCAAGCAGATCTGAATCAAACCAGAATTGTGTTGAAGACAACAAATAGGTCATGACTCAAGCTGAAAAACGTACGTACGCAAAAAATCCAAAATAAGGCTTTTCAATCAGCTGAGTTCTAGATCTTTTAACGATAGCCTGTCACAAAGTCGGTTGGAGCTGCTTCTATCCTGCGACAACTTTTGTCCTAACTTTCTACTCAGTGTATGGTGTGATAGTGACACGCCAGAACCGCGATGGCGTATAGCATCCAAATGAGAAGATATTAAAAAAATATACGAAATCGGGAAACTAAGCGTAGAGTCCCGGAGGCTAGCTGGCGGGTTCACGTGCAAGCATTATCATCGAAGAGACATGCCGACCCGTCATTGTCGAGTGGATAAGGTGGTATCCCTACTGCCTGAAGCAGATACTTTTTGGTAAGAAAAGTTAACAGATAGCAGATGGGAATTACCGATTTTTGTTAAAACAACATTGCATTGGATGGCAACGGCGTCAAACCGCTCATTGTTGGAGCCTTTCAGAGCGATTTATCTATAGCAGTGGACATACTATTGCTAATGTGAGAATTGATTACGGTATAAGAAAGCTCGAATCAGTTGAAAAAAGTTTTATAGGAAAAACATGTGGTCATTATTATTTTGCGTTCAAATAAGACACATACAGAGACACTGGCCTAGCATGTAATTCTTTCCTCAACAAACAATATACACAACTATTGTGTCATCGTTCAAAATGGTTCTACTTTAATTGGCACATGGGTTCCTGAAAACTTTGTCATTGAAATCACGTTTCAAATATTACAATAGAAATTAATTATTCTGTCTAGTAATTGCAATGCTTGTCAAGTGTCAAACGGCGCGGCGCAGATTCTGTCATACGTAAGATACTTACTTTAAAACATTATTCCACAATGGAAATGTTTATGTGTTGAAATTGAGCTTAATGATAATTATCAGCTGCTAGTGGAATTTCTGTTTGTTCTAATTACCGTCATCTGTTCTACGATGTTTATCTGTTGCAATGTTATGAACGGTAATACTAGTGTGTACACTAGGTTGGAGCGTCAATTGTTTTTGGAACTTGAATATGTAGTATTAGAACGCGGCATTGCTTTTAAGTTACATAAAAAATAATATCAAAATTACTTTTACTTCCCTCTACTTCCGCTTAAAGTTTATGAAAAAACACCAAAACGAGCGATATATCAAATCATTATACTAGGAGACAAACATTTATTTTATTATTATTTTCACTTATATACTTTAAATTTATATCCCTAATTAATGTAAACAATTGTCAAAGTGAATGAAATGAACAAAAATCGCGGATATTTGTGTAAATTTTTTGATTATCTTGTATAAATTTAGTTCTATCTTCATATTTTATTTATAATGACTTATTGATTACTGTGACCTGTAATATAAAGTTAATTTTCAGCGAGTTTAAGATTATATCGACATATTGTTGAAAATATTTACACGTAATTTAATATACTGGCCGTCCCCGCAGTTTCACCTGCGTTTATGGTGTCTGCTCCGCTTCTATTAGTCATAGCGTGATGTTATATAGCCTATAGCTTTCCTTGATAAATGGGCTATCCAACACTAAGAATTTTTCAATTCGAAACAGTAATTCCTGAGAGCGCGTTCAACCAACCAAACAAACAAACTTTTCAACTTTACAATATTAACGTAGATTGTCCCATTTTAGCACCGGAGGATCAGTGCTTCCAAAAACAACAAATATATTGAAGCATATTATTTTTGTTAAAATGGAAAACTAAAAACTAAAAGGCAAATTTTAAATATTCTTTAATTTAGTAAACAAATGCTTACTTCAGCATTTGTTTACTAAATTAGAGAGAGACACTAACGGGCCTCAACATTATTCTCGGCCCATGAAAAGTGTTGGAAAACAGCACCGATCTCTTTGTCACTGACTTTATTGCGTTCTTGTCAAACATGCTTATTTCACTGAATTAAATTAAAATAGTACTGACCTACTGATTTAAGATAAACTCACATCTGATTTTTATATATAAAGAAAGAGAGTTAATTTAAAGAACGCCCATTAACGTTCTGACATTAGAAAAATTATATTATTGATCTAGTTAAAGAATTCAGATGAAGGTGAATAATCGCAACAAGAAAAATCCATAACCTGACTTACTTGACTTATGTACCTGTGTCACCCAGATGGGGCAGAGGGCGTCCACAGTGCACCGCCATCGGTGCTTCGGTCTTGAACTTCACGCTTCATTTCGCTCCAAGGCTTCTCTATGTTCATCGCCACTGCTAGGATCGTTCGTCGCCACATCTGCTTAGGGCGACCACGTTTACGCTTTCCTAGGGGATTCTAGCCTAGGGCTTGCATTGGTATATGTTCAGGGTCCCTTCGGGGCGTGTGGCCGATCCAGTTCCACTTGCGGCGTTTGATCTGTTGTTTGATCGCGGTTTCAACACAGCGTTCCCACACATTTAGGTTGGAGATTTTCTCGGGCCAGTAAACACCGAGAATACGGCGAAGACTACTCCTACTCTACTTCTTTGTGACCTTCCACGTCTCACACCCGTATAGCAACACAGTTTCTACGTTGGACCGGAAAATTTTGAGCTTAACTCTTCGGGACAGAGGTGTGCGAAGGTTGCTCTTGCTTTGGCGATCCTCGAAGCGATGTCCTCTTCGGTCCATCCAGTTTCCGACACCACACTGCCGAGGTAAATGAACTTATGGACCCTTTGAATTTCTTACGATTTTTTCATATTTTGGCTTTTAATAACATGTCAAAATTTTTTTTTTTGCCAAATAAAGGTTTTAGTCTATAAATAAGTGTTTTAGTTTTATTTGTACGCTAAAATATGATAGGATTTTTTTTTGTAACATTATGTACAAAATTAAAGAAATATCAAATTTTATAAAAAAAAATATTTTTGAGCTAAGTCAAAAATATGTCGAAATAATTAACAAAAATATATTTACATATAATTTAGCCTTATGCATCATACATTGACGCTCCACCCTAATAGCCCGGCAGCTCGCGACATATTTTATCGATCAATCGTATCACGTATGCCCTTCAAGCACAGATAAGATAATAGTTACTTCGTAACTTCAAGTTGTTGATTATATAGTAGGTTTAACTAAAAAATGGATCTAAGTGAGATCGTGAGAGCGGGACATGTAGCATGCAATGTCATGTGAAATCGCAAAAAAAAAATGATAATTTAATTAATTGAATCACGTATTATGGCATTCATGCCTTGATGAAATGTATGAAAAATAAATTCAGCTCAAAAGCATCGGCATACTTGTAGCCGACCTACACGTATGCCGATGCTTTTCCGCTGAATTTCCCCGGTGGCTGAACTCAGTTCTCGCATTTGCAAAAAAAAAAAAATTTGCCAATCGAATTACGTATGCCGTGTATACTAGATGTTTATAGTAATTGTGAAAAAAAAAATTGTAGTCGCCACGTTTAAACATGGGCCGAACTTTTAAAAAAAAATTAAAATTATTTTTAAATCAATTGATTTACGTATGCTTTGTACCCTTGGTTATTTCTGATTTTAGATTATCTTTCTGCAGGAGCACCCGGATAATAACGTCGAAACGCAGGATATTTCAACCAATTTACGCAAAACGTTAACAAATTATACACCTAAACTTTCCTCATGAATCACTCTGTCTATTGGTGAAAACCGCATGAAAATCCATTCCAGTAGCTTTACAGTTTATCACGAACAGACAGACAGACGTGGCGGAGGACTTAGTTTAATAATATGTAGCGATTGCATACTTAAATTATGTGTAAACGCATGTTTGAGAAATAAATTATCTTTATCTTTGTATAAGGAAAGAGGTAAGGTGCGGAGTTTTATCTCGGAGGGAGAAAGACGTGAGTTCATGTATGTATGTAATTTATTGTTATTTTTATCAATCCCTAAATAACACGGAACACTATGTACAGTATGTGAATGAAGTTTGAAACGAAATACATAATTTCAAACCGAAGATAATCAATAACAGACCTCTTTGTAATTGTGCCAATGAATGTTATCCGTTTAATAAAGTATTCAAGAAACTTTGATCGTATTAAAACCAGATTTTGAATGGTTGTACCGTTAATGTGAAAACACGAACTTTCCAGAAAATACTTGACATCCAGTCCATATGTCAGTGTAAAGAAAAAATGCTTTCAAATAGTTATCTCGCAAGTGAAATCGCCCAAGCGACATCAAGGGCTCTAGTTTATGATGCTAGACATTTACATTAGCAAATTGTCCAACCCTATGATAAGATACATTTTTGCAAATTTACTTGGGTTATTGTTATTACCTACCGCAGAAGAATTAAACGCCGGAAACATTAAAAAGATGTACATACTAAATGACATCAACAACTCTTGACAAAATCTTCTTGTTTCCGCTTGATTATAAGCAACAGCTAAACCGTACATATTTACTTATACGTTTATTACAGAAACGATTAAAAAAAAATGTTGATTTGTTTTAATGCGTTCGGGACCAATTCGAGGTTAAATTTGAAACATGTTGTGACTTGCGACTGATCAGTTTGTCTATTTGCTGGACGGCGGGCGCGGCGGCAACATTCAAAAGCGCTTCTGTCTGACTCAATTGGCTGTTGAGTGGTACAGGTAAGCGCGACCTAGATGTCATCAGTTGACAATCATTACATTACATTTCCCGCGATAACTCTTCGTTACATGCGTCGAGTGCGTGCCCACATTAGTGTCTGTTTAATAGACAAAACATTTATAGTGATGTGCATATTATGTTGATTTGCGGAAATGCAACCAATGTAATGCACTAGAGTATTATATTGTATGACATAACATTATAGATATCAAAAGACAATCGCCGGGCTACAGCATATACCTTCATCCGTGTCGAGCATAAGACCTTCTTTAACGAACGGAATTCTTAGTCAAAACGGTTGCACATGTGTGAAATTCTTCGTAACGTCTTCAAGCATGAGTTAAATGCATGTGGGTACTAGGTACGTGTCAACGTGCTCCTTTAGACTGATCGTAATTTGTTACATAAACCATACACGAGTCGCAGCCTCGGGTAGACCACTAGGTGAGTTTTCCAAGTGGTCAGGAGAATAAAGACTCTGAGCTTGACGGTGGTCCTCAAAACGAAAGCCCTTTTTGCCTGTCTTGCGTGCACCTAGCGTAACTGCGTAACTACGCGATGATGATAGCTGCGCGCTGTCCGTTTAATGACAATGTATGGTGCACCAATGTCTTCTGAGATCTTGTAAGCCAAAACAGGGCGCGACGAGCTAGGCTCGTCACGCAAATGGTGACCGCGAAGAGGGTTCCGATAATGGTGCCTTACCGTATATATAATTCAAAGTGGAACGAGTCACCGAGGTATGTCATGGGTATGACGCATTACGTATAGACTATCTATTGATTCCCTCGCTTGTGTGTCCTTTTAAACGATTTTTTGTGAGTATTCTGTAGTACATTTTACCGTTATGAATAAAATAGAGTTCAAGTTTGCCACTTATGATCTCAAACAATCCGTTCAAATACATAATCAACAAGACAGTATTCAAAAGATTTTTCAAAACATCAAAATCATCGTGTTTTTATTTCAGCCATTGTCTTTTTATTTTTACTTCGAAATTGTACTTTATATGTATACAAAAAGTCGTTATTTTTCATAACTAAATTGGCATCTAACTTTTTTATTTTCTCGCACGTCAATATTTGCTCAGTTTAGTTTAGTCTAAAAAGTTCAAAGTGAACTAAAAGCAACAACTTTTACTTAAAAATAATTATACACAAACTATGGAAATACTTTTTCTCTCTCTACAGTAGTAATGTCATTTCCTAAGAAATTACATTACAAGAGGGCGGGTAGCGATGACTTTACGGTGACCGGAGCGCAGCGTATGCTGCTTCTGTTGAAATGGCGCGGTTTGCGCGTTTTGATTACCATTGGCAGCGCAAACCTGCTTCTTAGCCTGTTATCCGAAATGGAAAACTAGGCCCAGATATTTAATCTGGCCCCGGATTGTTACGAGAACGAGCAGCTTTCAATAGTGTCACTTGGAGGTCTCTCTCGACGGCGTTTATGAACCAGAAACTCCGTCTTATTAAGGACTTTCTTCAACCCGGGCGTCTATGTACCTCGTGGAGTCTCTTCATAAGATCCCGCCGATAGAAGCTGTCACGAGGGTATATGATTGCTTCACAGATTGCACCCGAGCTGGGAATACCATGTCGACGCTCTGTCAAACCCCATTTTCCACTGGAGTGGTAGCAAGATAGCACAACATACGACATGGGCTGACGTCTTAAAAACCGGTATCGGTATACGTCTTCTACTTTAAAGTAAAACACGTTATGAAGTACAGATATGTCAGCATAGTTATATCTATTAGCAAGGAGCGCGTGTCCTATTGCGTGATAGTGATAATAATTATAATGATCACAGAGCATTCTGGGTATCAGCTTTATAGGTCGCATATTGACAAACAACATGAGTAATACAATTATACAACCGTCCTTGTCGTATCTAAATTGAGAGTTTATTGTTTTTCTTATATTAGTTCAGTAGCGGTCCCGCTTAAGTCAGATGTCATGTCAGCGACCTCCAAATTTTAAAAAGTCCCTTAAACGTTTCTAAGGGTTGTTAAATGTAGATGTATCAGCTATGTGCGTAAATCGCAATTTTCTGTTACATTTTAAACAATATGTATAGATCAACACTACGTCACAGCAGCAATACGTTTCTTTGTCGAAAGTAAAACTATTATAATAATAAATAACAAATAATACGGTGTTGCAAATAGTTTAGATCGCCATCTGCATGTATAACCGCCCGTTTCCAAAGTCGGGCAAACAAACTCACGGTCACTCTTCCGTCTGTTCACGGTTATCTGTTGTATGTTGTCTGTATGTCTAGTGGCTGTGTTAACGCTGAGGCTTAGGTAATTATATATAGGTAGCATTGACACCACACTGGCGTGTAGGTAGATACGTAATTACAGAACATAGGTAGACGCAGTAAAAGTTTCTCATAGTGTTTCTAAATGATGTTTCATCAATTACACTAATTAAGTGAGCGATTTCTATTGCTTATGAAAAACAAACTAAACAAAAATAATGTATTTTCAATTGAGTTTTAGTTACTTTTTATTTCGATTCCAATACTGAGATACTCATTTGAAACTTGACATAAAAACAAAAGTAGTTTTATGAGATAAAATTTTCTATGTTATTTTGACAATAATAACAATTTACAATTATTGTTGTTATATGAGAGCCCTGAGAGTTCAATATAACAATTCCTTCAGGGTGTTGATGGGACTGTCATGGCACTGCAGTGCATCTGGCATGTTTGCAGAGGCACATACCGACGGCTTTCATGCTGTGGTTCGTAAGCGGTGTGCCTCCATGCTCAGACGTCTGCGCGACAGCCCCAACAGCATACTGAAGACAATTACTGATAAGTGGAGCAGTCCTCTGCTGTCCCACTGGAACAGCTTACATTGCTAGCCTGCTGCAGTGCGCCTGCAATGGGGGCTATTTTGTATTATTTTATTTCATTGGCCACTCAAACTGTGTAATACTAGCACTAGTCTTAAGAAAAATTGTTACTAACAAAATGGACCTAAGTCTGAAAATAAATTATTATTATTATTATATATAATTATAAAGATTGTTGATTTTAAGCATTTCAAAAAAAATATTGCATTAGATTTAGGCATCTACGAACAAACTATAATGCTTATATCTTAATATGCAGACGTAAAACGCAGACTTCATTGGATTTTAACCGACTTCACAAAAAAGAAGGAGGTTCTCAATTCAGATGTTTATATTGTTTTTATGTATATTTGGGAATAACTCGGAAAGAGGTTTATTCCGGAATGATCTCATTTCATTTTCGTAAAGATCTGATGATGGCTTTATTTTTTATCATGACTTAGGCACATTGAAGTCGGTTATATACTTTTTTTTTAAGTTAATTTAGAGCCAAGAGGAATCAAGTATAGATTCCAGTTTGTGTAAGCATTGTAGGATGTTGCTAAGAAAATATAAGCGATATAATGGTCAGACGACAACATTACTTAACAAATAATGTTCTTGGTGCAGCCTCGACCCTAATGCACCAGCACCACGTACACACATCTTTATCGGAGACGCGATAATTGCAACGTAATAACTAAGTGCAATAGCATATAAATACATTAGTTGCTTCTGCAAAGTTATCACATTGTCAACTGATTTTAGATTATTTTTGAAGTGAAAACTTCTTTAGGCACGTTGGTTGGGCACTTTTGCTATTGGGAAAAAACACTGAACTTGTGACCGTCATGCTAATAATACATATATAGACCCACTAGAGAGCGCTAATCTAAACATTGAGTTCTGTCAGCTCATTATTAATTAATCTTTAAAAATATTATATATATATATATATATATATATATATATATATATATATATATATATATGGCGGTTGTTTTGGGGTCTAGGTATCATAACTAGACCTCCTGTGAAGAAATTTTTGGAAAACTCGACAACTGGTACAAAACCGATAGGTAGACTTTTCTTCGAAATCTACCTAATTACATATTCGTAATTAAAAATTTATTATAACCGATTCTTCTGTTTTACTTAATCATAACAGTGAATCCGTAAACGATAATCATATATCACCAAGGAATATCATTCATTGAGTTGGCGAGTTCGGTCTCAACTACTATGTTTTCATACCTAATCTGTCACGTGTTCTAGTCTCACGCGACAGATAATCTCAAGCTTGGTCTAAACATCGATTTAATTAAGTTCACTAAGAGATAAAGATTGACGTGCGGTATCACGAACGTAAATATCGGTTGTTGCATGATACCGGTTATGTAATAATTATTTATAATTACACTAACTGTGCTAGCATAAATAAAATAAACATTATTGTTCTGATTATTTACACGCGAAACAACGACATAAGTGAGAAAAGCACTCTTTTTTGTGTGGAATTTCACGACACTGACCTATTGGTAAGAGGAAATAGACAACAACAACAAATAAATGTTTGGCTCTGGGCTTTGTTTATAGTCATGGGGTAACTTATTATTTCACACTAATGTAACTAAACAGAAAATAAATGGTCTAGAAATGTAATAAAACTTTACCGGCTTCTTTCAATATTTCAGCTTAGATATAATTTTGTTGGAGATAGTGTGTTGTTTGAGATCTCCTTGTACCATAACCGTTCTGTAATGGGGTTTGAGATAACTTTATTCCTCATAAGAATACAATTTATTATTATAATGTAATATTTAATAAGGAACAATAAAACTATTGGACGATTTGCACAAATTAACACATAAATATCAAGAACATTTCACTATATAATAAATAAATATATTGTGGTGGGTAATACGAAATAATCTTCGTTCGATACTTTGCTTGAAAACGATTTTACAGAGATTATGCGCAACTAAAAGTGTATCACGTTGTTATGTACTTACAAAATGATGGTTTCATTCATGATATATTGTTTTAATCGTTTTTTTTTTATATAGATTGACTTTTAGGACCTTTAATATATTTAGGTAATGTATTGGAAAGTTTAGAACCTCGTACAATAGACTTTTCTAGCCGTAGTTTGTTCCGTAGTTTGTGGATATAATTTTATTTCGTTTACGCGCCTTAATTTCATAAATCGACTTCAAAAAAGGACGAGGTTCTATATTCCACTGTATATAATTTTTTTTTTGTATGTTTGCAGATTACTCAAAAAATTTTCTTTTGTTTGAAAGGATGGTGGGATCCTGGAAAAATCGAGAGAACTCTCAAAATTTTATAGGCACCCTTGAAGCGATTTTGGGTATTTTGAGGCGCATTAAAGTCGGTGATACTTTTTTTGAAAGATAATTAATTTATGGTATTTATTGTTTTTCGGTAGGTTTATATTAGTGTGTATATTCTTTTTTTAAGGTATAGGGTATATATCATTTAGCAAACGAGCAGACGGGTCACCTGATGGTAAATGACTACCGCCGCCCATGGGCACCTGCAACTCAAGAGTCACTAGTGCGTTGCCGGTCTTTAAGGTGGGAGTAGAGGAAGGGTCTAAAAGGAGGGAAAGGACAGGGCCTCCCGTAACCTCACTCACTCAGCGAAAAGCAATGCAAGCATTGCTTCACTGCCGGTTTTCTGTGAGGCCGTGGTATCAATCCAGTCGAGCCGGCCCATACGTGCCGAAGCATGGCTCTAAATTTCCATGCAGTATTTTACGAATAAGTATACAATTATAATATAATTTATATGAGTTTGAGTACCTAATATTCATTATTTTTGTTTCTTGATAAAGAGTTTTTGTTGACGTTAGATAGTCGTAATTAAATGATGTTTAATTAGTATATTTTGTGCAGTTGCAATAAATCTAGGTTGGTTTTTGCGGCTGTACCCCACATTACTACTAAGTAGTCAATATGTGGCTTAACTACCGAATTATAAATAAGTCGCGGAATCTAATCTACAGGTAATCTATTGATAAATGTATGTATATTCTATATAACACTCTGAAACCTATTTGTGAGTTCGCTTGGTGGCTTCGTTCGCGTGTACACGGTGTACCCACACGGCCTACTGCAGTTTTCGGTATTGAAGAGCTAATGTTAATTACCCCTTCTAAAGTTTTAATAGACGAGAAGTCGTACGAATTATAAGAAAGAACAATAATTGTATAGTGCATTGTGAGTGATACTAAACTCGTTAGAGTCAGATTGGGCCAGATTGCTATCAGTTTTCTGTAGGACGCGTGGCACCCGAACTCTCTGGATACACGCAGCGATTAACTTCATTAATTAATTGACACTATTATAATATAAATCATAGGCTTGGACGTCACACTATAACGTAAATATTGTTTGTGATGCTTTGTTCGTGTGTTGTATGTGGGATATCACATGAATATCACGCAAAGTGAAAAAATATGGAATTTTTATGCACTTTTGCGTTCCATGAAATATAATTATTTATACGGGAATTAACGCGATGAATAGGTATTACATACTTTTGAATTGCCTGACGTTTCGACCAGGTTGCACTGGTCGTGGTCTCAGTTGTCGAGACCGTAAGGATCTTCATCCATCCGCATATTTTCAATATTGTTATTGTCACATACTATACAAACAGTGTCCCTATTCTGTAAGCAAACCGATGTGTCCCTCCATAATCTGGCGTTTATCCGACTGCACTTAAAAGTGCGGTTTTCTCACTAAATTTCATATTTTTAAATTGTATATAACCATACTTCCCTATTGAAAGTTTTATGTTTTTTAATTTCACTTTTGCTTCGCGTACAACTCTTATGTAAAAGTGAAGTTCGGTTCGAGTTCAGTGGAGAAGATTTACGTAAAGTGAAACTGAAAGGTTATACTGAGACGTTTGATAATTGTTACAGCTTAAAGGAACCACAAACATAAGTATTTAGTAGGTATACATTTCAACTTGATGCGTTCACGGGTTTCTGAGAAAAAGGGGCCTTGACAGTCAGACAAGCACACAGAGGGACAACAAAGTGATCCTATAAGGGTTCCTTTTTTTTTATTTTGAGGAACGGCACCTTAAAAACAATGTGGCCTATTTCGTTTAATGAATTTTTTAAACGTAAATACTGGGGTATCTTTAGATGAAGTATCTGACGAATGTGTACTGTTTAATAACACCGCAACAGGAGACATCAAGCCAATTACACCAATAAAACTTTGACATCATTTGACATTGGATTTCGTAAACAGTAACTAAACTTTAGGTCCAGTGACTAATCAGCCATAGCAATTGTATTGGACTTGATAACTTTATGACCGTCTATTCAAGAACCAATAACTACTATAAAATAGCCCATAGTACACTACGGTTACATGGCTATCATCAATCAACCTATCGCAGTCAACTGCTGGCTATTAGTCCAGTTACTGGGCAGGTTCTGACTTACAAAAGGTCAAGGAGAGTTCTAATTTAACAAAGTTACGAATTTGCGACCTTGAACCATATTTAAAAAATGGTACCGAAAATCTGTTCTTCGAGAATATTTTCTCTCCAGCGTCATTTGGCTTTGGTAGTAACAAAAACTGTAGAGCTTAAAATTTCTTGCAGCCTTTGTGGGAAATATTTTTTGATCAGATGAATAGTCTACGTGTTACAGCGAAGTCAAGCTATTATCAATAGGAAATAAACATGCGCATAAACGAAGAGTGTGCTTGGTGTTACAGGAAGATTGCATGGTTGACAGTAATATTGAGACCTAAGTTACTACTATGTTAAGACTTCGAGGGAATGAAGGTCTGCAATGATAAAAGTTTATTAAGTTATTGTAATATCTGTGTATATGTTACCAGAAATGAATGAAGCCTAATTGTAATGTTCACAATTACGAGCCAATTTAGGAAATGTGAAAAATAATTTGTAATCGATTCTTTAATATATACATTTCTAAGGAAATTTATGTAATTCCTTAGTATTTAATTGTATGCAATCCCTAAATGTTATAATTACAAACTGTCTAGAAATAAGACGTTAAATTGTAAGTGGTTGGTTGCAGTTCACAATTTTTGGTCGGTTTATAATATTGCGAATGGTTATAACCACGGAGCAGATACAAAGGTTATAACCTAACGATGTTCACAATCATACAGTGACACATACATAAAACACAGCTGCAGCAGCACAGGTTTAACCAACTTGAAATAAAGGAACCGCACCGTAATTTGTTCATCTGTTTGACTACTAGGATGCAACAGATACATAATTTAAAAAAGTGTGTGTGTTATGTGTACGTACGTATGTGTACGTAAGAAATTATACTTTTATCTAGTTAAATAAAGTCTATTTAAATATCATAATAAATAATACATACCGTCAACTAACCTCAAATTCTACAAACGTATTCAAATTAAAAACCATTTTTATTACTTATAATCACAGTAAATCTTACTAATATTATAAAAAGGAAACGTGTGTGTATGTTTGTAATGTTTTCACACAAAAACTACTCTACCGATTGCGATGAAAGATAAAGAAGAAGATGTAGATAGCTGGAGACCTGGATTAACGCATAGGCTACTTTTTATCCCGACATGACATTCCCACGGGATCGGGACTTACGCGGGTGAAACCGCGAGGCGCTGCTAGTTGTTTATAAAATCGTTAATTATGTAACTTTTTTTGAAAAACTAAAATGTTGACTAACTAATTTCAGGGTGTCGGTTTTTTGTGACGGTGTGCGGGCGCATCGTTAAAATGTACTCTCATCGTTTTTCCCTAACGCGCCAAAAGAAGTATAACTTCAATAGGTCCCAATTTATAACACAACTGTGTTAACAAGTTAAAATAATCAAAAATCCCTTTAACAATTAGAAAAGAACTGATGATATTTGAATACCTGAACAGATTTTTTGAATTACAGCTCAGAAGCTCACATCGGTCCAACCATCTAGGAGCTATGATGTTATAGATAGACACACATACGTAGACACAGATACACATGATAAATTTATAACACCCCTCGTCGAGTCGGGGGTTAAATAACTTCTAAGAAAAACTGACTTTGATCCCAAAAAATAAAACACAACATACCAAAATTATAAATGTATTACAAAAACATATTTACAGAATATATCACCATATTTTTATTATCTTATGCACTACCCTACGTACATTGAATTCTTATACATGTAGTTCTAACACTTCTAAAACTAGTTACAAATAAATAGATAACTAATTGAGCAACTAAATCAAAAAACACAAATATGTGTGTACATTGTGTCCTACATAACTGGTAGGTACTTTATCGTCATACTACAATAATTATATAATATATTATGAACTGCATCTTATAAAGGTGCATACACACTACTTTCGAAAACCAGAACCAGTACCAATAGATTGTTTTCAAAATGAACAATTTCTCAAAAGAAGTATAACATTAGATAAATGTAGGCTACAGTAGCGCAGATCGTGGTAAGCGTACTAGTTTTGTGGAAACATCATTCTTCTGTAAAGAATAAACTACAAATTTTTGGTATCATGAACGTAGTGGATATGTAGCTTATTAAAACTCAACGACATTTCAAAGTCAATTAAATTTAGAGTCAACTTTCTCACTTTCTTAATTATCAAAATAATCCATTTTTTAGCTAGAAAAAACAATAAAACAATTTTTAGAAAATATATTCTGAGGAATTAAAAGTTTTTAGTATTTATTTGTATCTATTAGATAATAAACACAGTTCACAGCCTCGATTGTTACAAAATAACCAACAGGTTAAAAATACAAAATAACCAACGCTAGACAATAATAGGAGAAAATAAATCAAAACCAAGTCATGATATTGTAGCTCAAGAATACGGAAAAGTTATCACAGTTTTACCTTTGGACCCATAATACGGAAAATATGTATAATTATGTTTTGAACTTCATTATAAAAATATTTTTTATAAAAATTATTTTATTATTTTATTTACTAACTAATTTTAATATTTTTCGTGGCAATTTGATTAGTATAAGATTTTTTTTTTCCATAAATTTCAAAATAATTTTAAATAAGTATGTAAGAAAATATATTTTCTGATATTCCTATTGTATGTAAAATGCTTTTTTTCCCACTATTACTATTCTATATCACTTTTTGAGCCAAGAAAAATATCTTAGAAGAGAAGTAAAATTAAAAAATTGTCCAGTTAGACCAAGAATGGCGGGAAAATTTCGATCGTACCTGTTTTCAGAAAACAACATTTCAAAGATTATATGTGTTACGTCTTCTATTCCCAGGATCCTCTTATTGAGCATGGCGAAGTAATCCTAAATGACTTTATTACCGTACAGCGTTAAGTTTCCACTTAAGAAGTATAAAAGCCGCAATCCTGAGCAACAACATGTAGATTGTGAGCGCGAGCACGTCCCACCAGAACATGTCAGGAGACATCGCAACCTCATTCAGGAACGTGCGGGGATGTCTGCGAATTAGAAAATAGGTGTAACATTATTTTCAACGAAGAGTCCAAGCCTAAGGGTAAAAGGTTGTGCTCGTGTATGTATTTCAGGAAAACTTGACGAATATCGCATCCAGTAGGGAATTCTCAGCAAAGAGTAAAACTTCCACGCATCTAGCATCTGCAGTCGATGACTTTAGTGGAGACTCTCCTGATAGTGCCATGGACATGCGTCTCGTGTAAAATTGCTTAAAATTAGAGAGAGAGCTGTCCGCTATGCCATGCCATTTTTACAATTTTCATACTTCTGTTTATGGCTCAAAACTTGTCTTAACTAGGATTAAGTGAACAACTCAAACAATTTCAGCATGATAGGTAACTTACTATTTTTTTAAGGTGGGAATAAGTTTAATTTAATCGTTTCTATTACAATATAGGAGGAATTAAAATAATAATGTAAACGTTTGACCAATATTTTCTGCTTTAAAAGATATGCCACTGAGCGTAAGAATGCCGTCAGTCTCCTGAAACAGTTACCAGGGCCACTCCACAGTGTAGGTATAAAGCACCAAGCACACGGCGAGTTCGACTAATCGTGCCAAAATGCAGTGGGTTGCGCACACAGGCCGTGCCGCCGTTAGTTTGATGCGATCGAGTTAGGACCTAGCCTTGGTTTATTTGTTAACATGAAAAGAGTAATAAGCACATAACTTACTGGTAATTAAATATTCAGATTAATTAATTCTTTAAACAAGACAACCCAATTTCGCGGCGTTGTCAGAACAGATGAGAGATACGCGATAGGAAGAGAGGCAACTTCTAGGTGAATAGAACTGTAGGTAATTAGCGTTGTGCGACAAGAATTGCAACTTTATTGTGTCGGAACAAGAGTCGCTATTTATTTATATGATTTGCCGGAGTGAGACTTCTGTACCTGTATTATTATGTATTCTGTGCTAATGTGTTACTTTACATTTATCTTTTTCAGTATCGAAATAGTACTCATTATTTCACCAAGTCCGTCCTCGGATTCCTCTACACGTCTAATAAGACCCGATACCTGATAACTTTCCCCGAAGACTGGCAGCATAATCACCCTTAATAGCCTGTCTTATAAGCCACATTTGCTTTTGAAATGTCGACATAAGTGTGGGTATATCTTACTTGTAATGGCAGTACAAAGCTTTGTTGCAGTCCAAAACCGGCCTCCCTAAACCGTATATGGCACCAATGAAACCTTCCAGCCCGTACCGTAGGTATGACACGTAAGAACCCCAGTAAAGGTAGGGAGGAAGATCTCGGAGAGTTACACCGAAGCCAGCGAACATCATCATAGGAACAGAGAGTGTTGGACCCAGGAAGGTACCATTCTGAAAAGAAGATAATAATATATAATATCTTACTTGATTTGAATCGAATCGGTGAATATAATTTTAGAAATTATTTGCAAAGATTTGTTTATTTTATAAAAAAAAACGTCATTGAAATGTAATATTTGTCACTTTAACAAAATATTTTAGTTTAACACGCCATAATAGCTAAACGGGTTCAGAATAAATTAATTATTGACATTTAATTTAACTTGGAACTTTCCTATGTCCAGCAGTGGCCTAGAATAGGCTAATTTGTCAACTGTTTTTGCTAGCACTGTATAATTTGTGAAAACTACATATTTTAGGGCAGTCATGAAAGTTATTAAATATTAATTAAGCATTAAAATATTTACGTAAAAAAAAGTGATTTTAGTGAATTCAACTTATTGTGTGACATAAAAATTTAATTCCACGATGTCGCAGGTAAATGTTACGAAAAGTTTCTCAACTAATAATTGATGTGATACATTTTTTCTAGGTACATGGTGAATCGTCACTATAAGATATGAATGCTTGTAAGGCAAGTGCTTTTACTTCAGTGTCGCTGTTCTTAAAAGGTATGTTTTAAAGAAGTCCATAGATTCAATTATATGTACCGTTAACAGTCAGTTGTTAGTGGGTTATTACTAATATGATTCATGACTACTTACTAATATGAGTAACAAGACTTGATCCCCAGGGTAACTGCTCGTAATGACCAATATTATAAATATTTGAATTTATTATCATTCACGTGCTTGGTAACAAAAATGTTAAAATAATGGAACAGTATCAGAGTACGACGGGACCATGCGTTGGCAGGACATCTAGTAAAACTACTGCGTGGTGTGGCAGATGACCCAGGAGTACTGTGCCACCTGAAACTTTGTGTGCCAGACCGTTACGTCTGACGGAGGCGACGTCCACATCTGCTGCACGTACCCATGGCTAAAACTAACCTGCTCGCCAAGACACCTCTCACTAGGGCTAACCGTATAGTGAACCAGGTTCACGAGCGGATTCACATATTCTCGTGTCGATTGAGTGAACTCGCAAAAGTAACTTTATTAGTTGGAAGCTATTTAGATACAGTATAATATATAAATATAATACTCGTTTAGTATGATACAATACTAGACAAACAGGACGATATATTTATTGTGTAAACTAGGGTTCAGTATATATTCAGTATATAATATTAATAAATATACCAAGTTACCTACATCTAGATATAAGTCACCCACAATTGTATTAACTTAAAAATCCTGTAGGTAAAGATAGTGTATGGTTATAAATAAATAAAATAAAGTTTGCCTGTATATTTTAGATAATTACCACAACACTGCAGACAGCCCCGATCATGAGGCCCAAACTCTGCGCGACGAGCACCGTGTAGAGTGAGATAGCGAAAAACATGGCAAACCGCACAATGTCCAGTGGCTGAGCCGACATCGTGTACACTATCACACTGAACACTGCACAGCCTACTATCTGCAATGAAAAAGTTTATGTCTATTACAAAACACTGGACTAGAGCTAGCTACTTAAAGAGGCAGAATAACAACAAATCTTATGAACTTTATATTTTTAAACGACATTATACATTTTTTTAACTTTCCGAAAATGGTTCAGTTTCATTGCGATTAAATAGAGAATCGCAAATGAGTAGACGATTTGTCAGGTTTCTTTCAGTGAGCTAAAGCATCCAAATATCGAGTTTTTTTGTATAGCCTGACTTTTTAAATAGGTCAAACTGTTTTGTAGTCTATCCTCAGTTCCTCGGCTATGCCGTAACTGCTAATATACCGATCTTGTTCCAAATATAAATAATAATATTTTCCCGGACTGAAAACGCTTGACCCAACTTTGTGCTACTCTTACTGACACTGCATTAATGTCAACGAACGTAACGTCAATGAACTACACTACTACTATAATTTTTTGTAATAAAACTTTAGAATGTATCGAATTTCTTCGTTAGATTCACTCATTTTGGCGGACAGAAAAAACAATTGAAAAACGGCGGGAAAGGGTTTTTTACTTTTTATTTTCTTTATTGACCTATATTTATTGATGTTAAAGCAGGCCAGATACAAACAGTACAACCAAATAATTTTTTTTCAATATCATAGATACAAAATACAAAAAGACTTTTTTCCCTGATCTATTATTTACCTCATTTCTTGTGCCTTTTATTCTGTGTGTATTTTCGATATTTAAACAGTAAAGTGCTACTTGAAAAGTCACTATCTGTGTGTTGTATCTAGTTCCTAATACTCATTACAAAAAACAATGACATTTTAAGTTTAGATACATTTAAAGAGTCTTTGCTCCTATTCTTAGTAAAAAGGACAGGCATTAAACATTTATAATTATGATACTTACTGACACAGGTAGATCCACGAGTGTTATGGATATGTAGTAGGATCCCAAGGAATACCATCGGTTGAAGTGCTCCTTGGACAAAACAGACATCTCAGAGGGAACTGCAAACAGTCATTTAATGGTGATTAACGCACTAGTTATCAAAATCGATAAAAAATAATAGATACATAATATAATAGCCGTACGCCGCTATTTCACCCACGTTTGTGATCACTGCTTTACTCCTAAGAGTCATAGTGTGATGTTACATAGTCCTATAAATGTTCTCAATGAATACTCTATCAATTTCGTAAAGACTTTCCAGAAGTTCCAGAGATTAACGCGTTAAAAAAAAACAAACAATCAAAACAAAAAGCTTTATTATGTTAATATGGATTATGTTAACTATAATAATTAATAACTGACTCAAGAGACTCAATTGCTATGCATACCTACTTGAATTACATGTTAAACATTCTATTTCGTCATCAGAAATCGATACCGTCTATGTATTCTTTTACTGTTTTGAAAGAACCTCATGGCCAGATGGAGAGTTATTACCGGTTCATATAAGCATCCGCAACCCTAACACATGACAACACTATGCTATTAGTGTTTTATTTCACCGTTGTCTTCTGTAAAGTGACGGTACTTCCCTATTTGAGAGGCTCCTATTTGTGTAGAAGTATACCCTGACTTCTGGGTGTTCTTAAAGTGAAAAACAGTTCTATATTTGAAAACTGTCAAGATAAAATTGAGATGAATTTTGTACTTACACGTAAGAATGGTCAACATCATCGGTGACATCATATGATGCATTAGTATTGCGAACAATAGGTTGTAGTTCTCCAGTACTCTTGATCCTTCGTTACCAGCATCGATGAACAGACTGCCCAGCATTATGCCTACTACCACGTTAACGATCAGTCGCAAGTGAGTCATCGTCTGGTGGAGAAACATTACATTTGTTACATCAGGTACAGCAAACTACGTCCTAGACAGGACAAGCGAGCAAAACTAAAGAAATATTTCGTAAAGAACTTCCTTTGTGAAGCCCAACTATTTTTTGTTAAACAATCTATTTTCATACAATAGTACAAGTACAAATTACTTTTCCTTTTGATTTTTGGAGGTGATACTGACAAAATCGTTACAAAACAAATAAATATATAGACACATTCAGGGATAACAGATTAGCGCAAAACCTTATCATTTGACTGGATCACTTTTTCGTAGTGTCTGATAAGGTGATCTGGTGTCTACAGGTGAAGAAGCAGAAGATTTTCAGTATATACTTCACACTTCTTCATATACTCCGATTGTCATTTGTTCTTATTAATTGATTTGAACTCATTCGTTTCTCAAACTTAACCGCTTCTTAGGGGTATTAGGTTATTAAAAGAATCATCATCTGCCTACCCTTGTCCCAATTTTATTTGGGGTCGTTGCAATATGTTTTATTCTTCCATTCCAATAAAAAAGGGAATGTATCCTTATCCTTAGACCCAAGGCCGCTTTGGTTTATTTTAAAATGCGTCCTAGTTTAAATAAAAATAAAATCAGGACCCTTGCTAATGAAACTTACCGAATCTCGTTTAGCTTTCAAGAAGCCCCTCTTTATGAGCACCGATCTTTGGTTTGACTGACTGGTTTCCTCGTCACCTCCCGTGGGCTCCGTATCTCGAAGTACACTGAGCGGAAACTTCTTCCGCAAGGCCTCCATGCTAAGAATACTGCTGGAGTCATCAAACCATTCTAAAGATTTTCCATTCTCGGACTTGTTACTCATAAGTTCAATTTTGTCATGGCCATATTCACCGCAAGAGAGCTCGATTACTGGAAGTAGAAAATAAAAAATCAAAGTCTATAATCAAATTTATATTTTTCAATATCTTCTATTTGATTATTTGTTTGTTTAAACATGCTGATCTCTGGATCTACCAGAGATATTTAATTATTTTTTTTGGTTAGATCGTTAGATAGATAGATAGATAGAACATTCTTTATTGTACACTACAGTTGAACAGAAATTAAACATAATTAGTTTGTTTATACTAAGCGGCAAGTACAATGGGCGGTCTTATTGCTAATAGCGATGTCTTCCAGTGTTCATTGAGGAAAGCTATGTAACATCACCCTAAAACCCTTAGGAGCGGAGCAGTGACGCAGGTGAAAATGCGGGAAACTTATATTTTTGGATGAGTGTAAAAGCTACAGAGTGTAATGCGTGTGCATCGAATGAAAACTAATGAAGTCAATTCTGATCCTGCATCTCGCAATGTGGGTTATGCTGATTTTGTATAATGAATTAACACTTTTCATTTCTTTTCCAACGTATATTTTCTCATTTTAATTGATGATATATATGAGATATAACTAAGTTTTTGTTCACCTAATTCAATATCATACCACATATCTGTCGATTGTTGATAATAATAAATAATAGCAGTTACCTTGACTTAAATATTATGTTTTCAAGTTATAATCAATACTTACAAGGCAAAGTTCACTGGACAGTTATATAAGTAGCGAGTATAAGGACAGCAGATTCTAATCAAACGTTTTTGTGTTGTTTACTTTAATCTCTAATAACAAATTAATGTTGTTTTAATAAGAAGACTTAATCAATATTTTCTAACGTAGTTCTTACAAGAAGATTTATATAAGCCTAGCCATTGTTAAATGACCTATTAAGTACAGCCTTTGAGCTAAGACCTAAGTAGCTAAGGTTTTAGCCATTGTTAAATGAGGACGTGTCATTATAAAGTTAAGACATTGGTAGTATAGAGCAGACCCTATTTTTCTGTAAAATAGAGAGGTTCACCTTATCAAATGCACGAAAGAATGGTCAGATGGCAGACGGGAGTCCATCACGGTGGTATATACGTAGCTATAGACGAGGTTTTACTCTACCGACAAGATTTAGTTGTGATAGCGTCCGTATTGTGACTGTTCAGTTCCAGGTTCATATGGCAAAATTAAAAGCTATTTATTTTCAACTTAGCTAGTACAGCTTCATCCAGGGCTCTTAAAAGTGTTTCAAATCCTCTGACTTAGCCAGCGATTGCGGTACTAATAGCTTACGAATAATACTTAAACTTGTTAAAATAATAAATACTTACTGTAATCAGCAGGGTTGTGATAAATTGGACAAGGTACGCCCGCCTGCTCTAAGTAAGGCACGAGGTTTCTTGTTGTGCCCTGGTACATACACTGTCCGGCTGCGAGGACGTAGACCTGGTCAAAGAGAGCAAAAAGTGACGCCGATGGCTGGTGGACGGTGCAAACGATAGTACGACCTTGGTGAGCTAAGCTTTTGCAGAGTTGGACGACTTGTGTGCAGGAAGAGCTGTCGAGGCCCCTGGAATGTAAATTAACAAAGAAAAGTTTCAAATGTGATTATTCTTAATTGGATTAATACGACACATATAAGTACTTTGTTCAGTTTATTAGAAAAAATACTTATATTCATTGATCTCCCATCGGAGAACATCTTCACTAACAGCTTTAAAAGACAAACCATTACATTTTCTAAAATAGTCATACTTTTGTACTAATATATAATAGAATAAACTAGTTAAATAACCAAATTTCGGTGAAGGCCCTTTCCTATCAGCAAAAGATCCAGTAGCTCAAATTCATGACTAATGTTATTCTACGACTAATAGTAGTAGCCATAGCGTGAAGTCAAACGGCCTATAAACGTGAAAAAAAACCGGACAAGAAGTGCGAGTCTGACTCGCGCACCAAGGGTTCCGTAAGCAAACAAACTTGTATTTAAATAATACGTCCATTTCGGGAAACAATTTCCGAAGACTTTTGCCCTACTTTTTTGAAAGATAAACTTAACTTTGCGGTTGCGATGTACGACAAAGTCAACAATCCAACCGCAAAATATAAGTTTGTAATCACAAAAACTATTTTTTTATGTAATATAACAACAACTTAACAATGTTTGGATTTTTCCTTTACCTGAGACCTTGCTTCTTACCAAATTTCATGATTCTAGGTCAATGGAAAGTACCCTATAGGTTTTGATTTACCTACGAAATGTTAAAATTTGGTCAAATATAAGACTTAAGTGGCCACATGTTTTGATTGCGTTAACATAACCGTGGGAGAGCCATGCTTCGGCACGTATGGGCCGGCTCGTCTCCGCTCGATACCACGGCCTCACAGAAAACCGGCAGTGAAGCAGCAAGAGGTTACCGGAGGCCCTAACCCTTCCTTCTCCCCTATTCTTGTCCTTCCCCTCTAATCCCCCTTTCCCCGCTTCCCCCTCTCCCCCTCTCCCTCTCTTCCCCTACTCCCACCCTAAAGGGCGGCAACGCACTTCATGTAGGTTTTTGGTATTAATTTCAACTTGATGCATCCACGGGTTCCTTTGAAAAAGGGTCTTGATAGACAGACAGACGGACAACAGAGTGATCCTATAAAGGGTTCCTTTTTTTCCTTTTGAGGAACGGAACCCTAAAAACAGCCAAATCGGTCGAGTCGATGCAACATCTGACTAATTTACACGAAATCGGTTAGCTCAAAAACTTCAGCTTACTGGCAATCGGGTGAATAAATGGTTATCGTAACAGAACGATTAAAACCACAGTATGTTACTGCTTCTAGCCCAGGAATAACAAGCGGTATATATGTACCTCTATCAGCGTGTTATTTACAAAAATTGGAAGTGACAAACAAAGATACTAAAAAGTTAAGTGTGAAGCAAACAAATAAGCTAGTTTTACAATCAATATGGTGTAGTTTATTTTTTCTTCATTAATATCATAGAATGTGTATGATATTAGAGTTTAAACAATATAAATAATTTCGTCCCCGTGGTATAAAAAAAAAACAAAATGTTTATAAAAAAGATTATTAAAATCGGAGCTGTTTCTAAGGACTTCCAAGAAAAAAGCTTTATTGACGTAACTAAAAGGAGCCAGCAGGAAATAAGATGACATGGAAATTTATGTGACTTAACATTTTTATTATAATATTATTTTGAATTTTACCTTGAAGTGATTCAAGATTTTTGTTTTTTTTGCACGACAATTTTGTCAGAATTTGGTAAGCACCTAATTTCAAAGACCTTTGAAGACAGTTAAAAAAAAAAAATATAGAGACTACTTACGTGGTAGGTTCATCGAGGAACATGACAAGAGGGTTGTTGATGAGCTCTAATGCGATGGACAGTCTTTTTCTCTGACCTCCAGACAGCTGTGCCCCGCGAGTGTTCATATGTTCGTAGAGGCCGAGGTTTGTTAGTATGTCCTCTATCTGTAGAAATTTATCACTATCAATATTGTATTACTGTAGTATAATTTAATTAAATCTGTGGAATTTTTAACTTTAAATACCTTTGGACTATGGACTTTCCGACGTTAAATTACCACACATAACTATTTTCTTATGAATGCTTTAATCGTTAAACTTGGAAATCGTAATAAAAAAAAATAACGTAGAAGTAGTTACAAAATAATAGTATGTACTAAAATAAGGCAACTTACAACTTCGCCCTTCTCGTATTTGTCTAATTTGGTGGGTAGCTTCAAATCTGCAGCAAGCGCCATGTTCTCCCCTACTGTGAGTAATCCCTGAAGACGATCATCTTGCTGGATGTAACATGACATCTTTTTGAAGCGTTCTGGGAATTTAAAAAATGTTTATTTGACGTCATAGCGTACACGCGTTTCCTAATTACACTTACATGGCTGCCTCCAGCTCTTGTTTTAACAGAAGACCATTCCACACTACTGTATTTTCAGTGATACATATTTTTCATTAAAATTTAGTTTTTGATTGAATAAGCTGCCAGCAGCAACTAAAGACAAACAATGTTGTGGTTTGTTTTATTTTTAAATAAACTAACCAAAGAGTTTTAATGACTCTACTCATTTGTTGTCTTCTTAAGTTTCGCTGTTGAAGGCGACGTCATACGTTACAGGATCCTTATAATTTCAAATAAAGAATTCTATCATAGCGATAGCATCCTCACCTACGACTCAGGGTAAACTATACCTTATTTATCATAAAACTAAGGTCGACGCTTACCACATTAGGGTTATGTGTGTTGTTTATTGTGTTTGGAACTCAATATTACGTCTGTACGACTACAACTTACCTAATTCTTGAAGAGAACGAGATCTAAGGTCAACGTAGACCAGGACAACCAGTCAAAGTTATCTTATCTTAAAATGGGTACTTGATCAGACTACAAGTTTTAATGGAAACTAAGGGCTAAGCTGTGTTTGGTGCATACTTTTTTGCAATTTGTTTTAATGTAACCCCTAATATCAAAATTCAAATACACACCCGCCTCAGTAAATACTTTGATGCTAAAATATAATGACTAAAATTAGACAAAAAATTTGCAGGTCTCAATTACGCACAAGGTATTCGTGTTGAATCTATTTTCATCCTAATTTTATTCGTATTTTGTTATTACACAAAAATAGTTATATTAAAGATTCTTAAACATAACCAATGTGCAGTATTATCATTACGCATCATTTGAGTTGTGTGTTTTTTTATTTAATGGTATGAAAAATCATGTATGAGCAGAGCACGAATATTTATCCATATATATAAATATATATTTTTTTTCATCATCAAAATATATTTATGTATTGTAAATGTTAGCAATATGTCTATACTTCAGCCAAATAAGCTGTGGAATGTTTACTAATATTGCGTTGCTAACCATTTTTTGACAGGCAGTTTATAACCTGTTTGCAAATTACATACCCTTAAAATATTGTTATGGTGTGACCAGGAAAATGAAAAACCTCGTCATTTTGCGGAAAACAAATGGCACTAATAACTGTTTTTAAACTTTCGCGACTATATAATTATATTAGATTACACATCTAATATGCGTAGTCGCGAAAGCTTCAAGAGCGAGTACGGATAGCTGCCATAATTCGCACTATATAGGAATGGTACCTTGTAATTATTATCTCGATTAAGTACCGAAAAAGAAATGTAAGTTATTACTAAATGATTTATTATATTATATTACAATTATATTATTTATTAATACCTTTGTACAACCATAGAGTGTCAGCTACTGGACGATAGTCACAAACACACCCGTCGAGCGGTGGGCAAAGTGTTCTCAACTTTCGGTAAGTGTGCTCAATCCGATATATTTTTGGTTGCAGCTAATGCTAGGTATTATTATTTAATTTTTTTAGGCTATTATGGCGTAGGTATTTTCGCTTTTGTATTTGAGTATGTATGTATCTTACGGAGTAACTGTTATCTTATCTGTGGCTATCTGTGGAGTGGTCTGGTTTTGAGTTCGTGAGATTTTTATGTGTTAAAATACCAAAAAACAATTTATAGTCCTGAGGGAAAAATGGTTAGCAATGTATTAAATTATAAGTTTGAACTTTCTTTTTCTAAATAAAACACTACACTTTCTTTTTTTAAATAAAACACTACAGATTTAGTGGTCAATATAACCTGTAGGTATTTCTTATTCACAACAATAAATGGCTATTACCCTCAATACCTCCTAAACATTTGCCTTTTCGCCATTCAATATTTTTTTTGAGGAATCAGGGTTTCATTTGGTATGTTTAGATTACATAGCTTAATTTGTTTACGTTTAATATATAAGAATAATACTAAAATACTAAAGCAGGCGGCTTGCCAATAACTTTAGCATCTAGAGCGTCGAGGCCTACTCGACCTATAAGGTAAGCTCTGGTAAGGTTCTGCGTCTAAGGTAAGCTCTGATGAAGCCTCCTTTATGGTGACAACCTTGATGGAATCCACTATGCGCCTATGGTACTGGTAGGTGGTAAGTACTTCCTAGGTTAGTGTTGACTCGGCCGTGACCAAACTGAAAGTGAACTCGTCCGTCCGCACTCGGCCTCCGCACTCCGCCTAGACTACACTGGTACATGGCGCTTGTGTTCCTTTCCGGTGAAAATATTATAGAGGGCGCATGTGAATCGGCAAATGTTTAGAAAATATAATGCCACATACACACATGTGACACATGCATAGATACACATTTTAAACTTATTTATAGCACTCCAACTTTATTCATCGGGGGTTAAAAATTGCACGGATAGTAAGACATAACTTTACGCAATAATATAATCGTAAATCACTGGTAATTCAAACAAAAATAGTTTCGATTTTGGCATTGTTAATAACATATCATCACTAATATCAATCAACAGTGAAAAAATTAAAACCACATCCAGTTTCGTGTGATTTAACGCTGACATTTCGGCGCGCTTTTTCTGTGACGTCAAACGACGTCTTAGAGTAGTCCGTGTTTCATTCTTTATTGATTTATGTAACATTTATGTGTAGTCATAAAACGTACCTATTATTATTAAAAAGGATAGAAAAACTTCTTTTCAATATTGTATTGTAGAGTCTTGTACATATTCCCATAAATATTCATTATAAATACCCAATTTGTTGTTGATCTGCGAAAGTTGTCGAGTTATAGGGTTGCAAGGCGTATAGTTGGTATTTTTTATTTGCTAATTCTTGTTTTAAGGTATTTTGTAACATATTACGTATTTGATGGTTAGACTGAGTTCCAGTAAAATCGTAAAGTATAACTAAGAAATAGAGGTAAAATTACAATATTTCTGCATTCTAATTATGACAACCCTAAAGATGATGACATATGGTTTGTTTACAAAGATTCCACATCTTATTTGGCTCAAGTATAGACTACCTACTGCAGTTTTATCTAACAGTAAGAATCCGGGTCCGCGGTTCATAGCTAATTAGTATTGTTTAGCGCTGATATAGACATAATATTACATGTGAATGCAATCTATTCACATTATTTGTAGAACGCTTATAAAAGCAGTTACTTGTTGACGAAGACGGGATTTCGCAACATTTTCATATATATTTCCCATTAAATAATAACATAAATATCAACACCACTGATGAAATGAATGAACCGATGAAAATAGATTCAATTCATTTAAAAAAATTAATGCGATAGATGGCTTATAGAAATTTAAAACTAGGCAGTTGTATAAAGAATCTCTTACTTATATAAAATCGAAGGTTAGAGGAAATCCTACTAATATTATAAACGTGAAAGTTTGTGAGGATGTATGGATGTTTGTTACTCTTTCACGCCCAAACTACTGAACCGATTGCGATAAAACTTGGTATGTAGATAGCTGGAGACCTGGATTAACATATAGGCTACTTTTTATCCCGATATTCCTACGGGATCGGGACTTACGCGGGTAAAACCGCGGGACGGTGCTAGTATAGTATATATCCACTTGAACGTCCCCCGCCGAGCCGAACCGCGCGGAACTGTGCCCGCAGATTGGTAACAATAACATTTGTAACAGCTAACTTATAATAGCTACATCGACGATAAAAATACTGACAAATACCTAGACGTTTATAGATGGCAGTTATCTATTTCCAGGCATAGGGGGCAAACGAGCAGCCGCCCATGGGCACCTGTAACTCTCGAGTCACAAGTGCCGGCCTTTGAGATAGGAGTACGCTCTTTTCTTGAAGGTTTGAAGGTCGTATCGGTCAGGAATTACCGTCTATCCGAATAAGTAATATCCCTTGCCGTCTATTGGATCCCCCTCTATCGTCTTTCTTCCGTGATTACCTTTCTTTTCCCATCTTAAATTCCTAAAGTGCCCGGTTAGCGGCTTGCCCCCTATTTAACGCGAAGTAGTACCACATTATTATACTAGACAAAATGTGGCTGTTTACAGCTCTGCCTACGAGTTCGGAGATAGAGGTGTGTGTTTGTATTTAGTAAACTAAATTCGTTGATTACAGATTCAATAATTCTAATATTAATTAGTGTACATTCGTAACAAGCTTTATTAAGTGATTACCCAACGTCATATTTATTACTTGATAGTCTTTATACTGTATATTATCTAATTAAATAGTGTTTATGGAAAAACAAGTACATACACTAAAACTTGAAGCGGCGGTGTGGCTAAGGCGTCGGACTTGCGAAGTGGTTGCAGGTTCGAACCCCACCCAGTGCACTACCGACGTGAACCCGTTCCTAACACAAGCAATTTAGCTCAGCTGGTAGGGTTAACAAGAATACCAGTAATGTGTAATCCACGTTGCAAGAACTCTTTAAAAAAATATGATATATATATAAATATGATAAAAACTTACTCATGATCCTTCCTCTGCCATTGATAAATATGGCACCACCGACGCCAGTAATACGGTATCCTGACAACACATCGAGGAGGGTAGACTTCCCGGCTCCAGAGGGCCCCATGATGGCGATGAGCTGCCTTGGCCGAAGTCTGCCATTAACGCCATGGAGAATTTGTTTAGTACCTGTAACAAGAAAGTTGGGATTAATAATATTTCCATAATATATACAATATACAAATTGTAGAACAGATTTACATTTTGCAATGAGAGGAGAGTAGGCTCTTTCCCTTTGGACTATAATCCAGTCCCCATAGATACTTGTAACACCAATACAATACTTGAACGTCAAGTCAAATCGGTTTCTCTTTAGAAAACGTCAAACGGTAGGTTCCATTTATTTTATTTATTGATGGTTCACGTTATTTTACGTGTTACGTAAGAGCTTCGATTGATCAGTCATTTGATCAGTCACTTCATTTAGATTACTAAATGAAGTGTTTGAGAAAACATTATTTCCTCGTACAAAATTGACCTAGGCACCTCATCTCGGAGTGGCAAAACAGGCACCTATTTATATTAAGTTTGACCTATATGGCCACTTGTTGAGTTTCCGCGGTTCATTTCACCCTGATAACCTTTGTTGACGTCATTGATAAACTATAGCGTTGTGATGCACTTGAAGGCATTTCATAATCATGTAAGTTAAATACATTAAGTTGCTGTTTGTGCGGATTGCAATGACCTTGGATCTATTATTGTTAGATTATCATATTCTATGAACGTGACACCGTGCAAACAACACGAATCATGCGTATTACAAGTTACGAAAATATAGTAGTGTTTACGCTTAAGGTCATAGCGAACTTCATGAACGACATCCATGATGACGTATCTTCGTCGGTGAGAATATCACTTTTTAGTTTGAATCAAAAAGAGGAATCGGTTACCATAAGTCTTGAAATACGAGTCGATCTCGGCAGGGGGCAATGCCGTGCCCCGGTATATACCCAGGACGTTTTCGACCCCCTGTAACTTCGTTGTGGAGAAAGCTAGAAGCCTGAATTTGCAGTGATCAGTAAGGCATAATATAATGAGGTACATTCCTAGATTACATTCAATTTGAACCTGTAGTTTAAAAACTATTGCTAGTCAAAGTTCCTTAATACTAACTCACCGATCAACAAATTTTTAAGGTACTTTAGCAGACATCCAAGCTTTAAAGCAAAATTTCAAACAAGTTAGTTTATAGTCCATACAGCAAGGAAAAACTCAATTATACCGCAATTTCAGTCCCGTTTTCTAGACATATAAACTGCATTAGTATTTACTTTATAATCCTATATAATTGATTTGCAATAACAAAGTTACTTTTGCAGTTCATACCCTAATTAAATAATTAGATTGACTTGGCAATCCCACACCTGCTGTGTGCGATTGCCAAGTCACTTTTAACCGACGAAAAAAAAGGAGGTTCTCAATTCGACCGTATAATACTTTTTTTTATGTCTGTTCAGCCCTCACTCCGTTATTTATGAACCGATTTTGATTATTCTTTTTTTTGTTAGATAGGGTATCAAATACCTTAAGGGTGGTCCCATGGCAAGGAAGTCAGGATCTGATGGTAGGAGCCTGATAAAATTGAGAGAAACCCTCGAAAATTGTAGGAACGAATAGTGTTTCTGTTTACTTTTCATTACTTTATCAGGTATTTGCGATGATGAAAAAAAATTATGAAATAAAAATTTTGACAAAAAAAATTACCGAAGAAAAGAACTAAAAAGCAAAAATAAATAAACCTTAAGTCTTAAGTATTGAGCTTATTTACATAATCTCAAATTTTATATAAACTTATTTTGAAATTTGCTTAAATAATAAAATGATTAATTACCTACGTAGAGAGCCATGTCCATTTCTACGTAGGTACATATAAAATTTTGATAATTAATCAGTTTGGCGCCGCCTTTGGCGAATTTAGTAAATTAAATATCCTGAAAACGGATAAGCGCGAGTGCCAACAGAAACAAGCCTTCTGCTGCCAAACGGGCACTATCAAGACAATGGAAGACTAAGAATTTTCTGACAGTGAACCAATGACTTTCACCAAACCTGGGAACCTTACAACGATTGCACATAAGCCCAAAAAGACTAACGAAGCAGACTAATAATGGTGTACCTAATAATGTTGTCTGTCTATTAATATTATTAATATTAAGGATTTGTAAACTATATTTATTTAAGTTTATTTAGTACAACGTGAACCTACTGTGTGGCGTCTTACATGTTGTTATAGATAAAGTAATTAATTATCTGAATAAACAAATTAGTCACAATAAACAAATATTTCACTTAAATGTGGATTTCATAAATATTTTATTCTATTAAATATACATAATAACTGTTTTATGGCAACGGTATTGGAATACAAATCGTGCGTTGAAAGCTGGACGCTGATAAGCAATACAGTGTCAAGCCCACAGAAATCTAAATAAGGTAATAGAAATGGTATGTAGCGCTGCACAGTATGAAAAATGACCTAAAAAACGGTCATCCCTTTTTTTATTCATTTGATAAAGAATACGATTTTAAATGCACGAGTAGAATTCCCGAAGTTCAAATGTACTTAGATCCGGAGATACAATTTTTTCTCGTTTTTTTTCTATGGAACTCAGGAAAGTCATAGAAATAGTTGTTGTTCAAAAGGCGTTCAGTCTTTCTTATTGATTAATAATCCATATTGTAAAAGTGTAAATTATGTATAATATGCAATCAGTAACAAAGTTCTAGCACTTAAAATAACATAAAAAAACGATTTTAACCAAAATTTCGTAATTTTCTTTTTCATTAAGTCTTACTTTAGTAGGATTTAATTCTTTAATTAGACTATAGAACAGGTCCCTCTTAACAGGGCTTCAAAACCTGAAATCTTAATTCCTTGGGATTCGTGAGTTATGAGGTTTTAAAGAAAGTATCCTAGGGTTGCCACCGATTTTTTTTGTGATTTGATATAAAGTAATAATTATAGATTAATAGAAAGTAGGTTGATATCTTTTGTAAAATATAAGATTGAAATATACAAACGTAGCTTGTTTGACATTACATTACTTGTAAATTCTAAGTTTAAACATAAATAAATTCCGATGAAAATCATAATGTGGTATGAGGAAGGGGTGAATGGTGGTGATGTGGTATGCTAAAACCCTATACCTAAACATTTTTTGGATCAGGCACCATCGAGCCGAAAAACCATAAAAACTAACTTAAAAAATTTATAATTTTTAACTTTATACATTCCACCTGCTGTTATGAAAAACGGAGGCAAGCCATAAGTTGTAAACGGATAGTTTATTTTACAAAAATTCCTATTGTAATTGTATGCTAGAGTCATGCCCTTTCAGTGATTAAAGTTAGCGTTCCTTATTCAAATACGGGAACACTAACTGTGTAATATAGAGGATGTTAGGAAAACGAAGACAGACGATAGTACTAATAGTACCTTTGACGATGGGTCAGAAAATAGTTCGATCCTGATGGTATTTAGGTGTCTATTTAAATGAATGAAATAGTCGTATTATTGAATATTCATTGCATACTCACAAAATGGCCGATGCCATCAACGAAGCAAAATAGCTAATCATTATAGTATCCCGTTTGGCAATCCGATATATATTCTGTATACTCGTATATGTCAGATTTTCGAGCTCGGGGTAGCTTTTATTCGTATCCATGGGCAGTAGAAACCAGGTCTTGTTGAATGAGACAAGTTATTAACTTTTCAAAACTCTATTGTCGTAATAAATTTACAAAGTTGACATTAACATCAATATGTTTGAAACAATATTACCAAGAGGTATGCGAAATTGCGAGCGTACTTGCGCCGGTTGCTTTATATAGGCATCAATCGCTCCAACTACAAATAGCGAAACTAGTTTTAAGTACATATATCAAAATGTAAATAGTGCAACAAGTGCAAAATGTAAATATCAACCAAATTAGTTAATCAGATCACATTATAAAAATATAGGTGTGACAATATGGGCGCGCCGTCATATTTATTTATTTGTTTAATATCTTTTGAAGAAGGCTTACAGACTAATAATAATAATTATGGTTACAACAAATATATATCCATGTTGCTAACAACAAGCCTCCATAGTTAGAATATGTGTTTAACCTGTTATATATATATAATAGGTTAAACACAAATTAATCACAAATTATATCTAAAAATGATTGAGATAGAGAACACAAAAATTTTTGACAACCCTGAAACCATAGAAATTAAATTAAACTTTAGAAGCATATAACTCCAAGATCCCAAGAGATTAGGGTCTCATTTCTATATAATTAGCAAAATATCAAACAATTTAGTTATCATGGTTTTGAATCCAACTATGGCAAAATACTATAGAAAAAAAATAAAAACTAAAAACCTATTATTCAATATATGTTTGGTAATGGATTTTAAATCAAATAATTTCATACATCATATGCCTATCTACATAAATATTGTTTTTTACTATAGATTTTCTTAAATTACAAAATACCAAAAATAATTTTTAAAAAATCATATCTTTGGATCTAATTACATTTGACCTTCGGGTGTTCTACTCGTGCATTTAAAATCATTTTATTTATCGAATGAATAAATAAAAAAGAGATGACCGTTTTTTAGGTCATTTTTTATACTGTTGCTGGGATCACAGAAATCTCATCACAGAAAGTAAGGTACGTCAAGCCACACATACTTTATTTAGAGAAAATGGCGTTTTAAGATGTCATACCAATTCCTAATCAATTTGTTTGAAAAATATCTAAAAATCTACCTAAAAGGTGAATAGATTGACACTGTATTGCTTATCAGCGTCCAGCTGATGAAGCATTGGTAGGTTCTTTGTAAGGTATTTCTAGGTAATTATTTAGTTATGTTTATAGTTATATGAACAAATTTATATTTCGTGAACATAGGTTTATAATCTATTTAACTCAACAAGTTTTTTTACTATGACTATATTTTAAAAAACTTGTTTTTTAGCGCACAAAAACATTATGTTAGTAATAAAATAAAACCCGTTTGTATCCTAGTAGGCATATAATGGAATAAATTCTATATTTAGCGCACAAAAACATTCTCACTTCATAGTATAAAACAAAGTCCCCCGCCGCGTCTGCCTGTCTGTTCGCGATAAACTGAAAAACTAATGAACGGATTTTCATGCGGTTTTCACTAATAGACAGAGTGATTCATGAGGAAGGTTTAGGTGTATAATTTGTTAAGATTATGTGTAAATTGATTGAAATATGTTGATGATTGTTAAAGATGTCTCTGCTACTCGTGCGAATCTGGAGCAGGTTGCTAGTGTTAATAATTGTTTGTATGTATTTATATGTTTAATATTTATTACTTTATAAATATGTGTAAATATAGGTATATATATTTCATTAGATTTATTTTATCAAAGTTATATGTATTAATTGTTATTTATAATTAGTTCAACGCACACATGACTTTGCCTCTAAGGTTCTCTACTATCATCTATTCACTCCAAGGTTTGCTGGAAGAAAAAGAAAGCATACCATTTCCTTGACTTAAGATATGTAATCTACTTTTAGTGTAGAATAAAGAATAAATAAATGAATAGGTAAGGTGAGTTCAAGTGTCATTGGATAAAGTTATAAATTATTTATTTCCTTTATTTGAGATTAACGTCACTAATTGCTTCATAGTTTTTATAATGGATACTGCAGTAATTAAAAAAAGCCATAGAAATCATATGAGATGTGTCTCCCATTTAATTCCATGAACATTTTCGATTAACCAGATTTACATTGTCTAATGCTATGTGCCTTAGTGTACATAGGCTGCACTAAAAGTATCGGGAATGGAATATTTCCACTGTTTCTGTCATATTAAAATCTTTTTAATTGAAAACTACTTGGTTTTAAAAATCGAATACCATTTATTTATTTAAAAAAAGATTGTCGGTCTTATCACACGGTTTTATCAAACTTGTTTAGTCGTTGAGAAAATGGAATTGACTCGAGAAAATTCAAGACCGATGATTTATTATGACTTTCGAAGTGTTTTAACGCAAAAACAGTGTGTTGACCGGATGATTTCTGCATTTGGTGATGAAGCCCCATCCAAAACCACAATTTATCGCTGGTTTGCTGAATTTCAACGTGGACGTGTCAAGCTCAGTGATGATCCCCGTCAAGGTCGTCCAAAAACTCCAGTCACCCAAGAAAACGTTGATGCTGTGCGTAAGCTGATTGAGGAAGATCGACATGTGACATACCGCGAAATGCAGGCAACTTTAGACATTGGCATGAGTCAAATACAAATAATCTTGCATGAACAATTAGGTGTAAAAAAGTTGTTTTCCCGATGGATACCGTGTGAAGAGCAAAAAGCGGCTCGCGTTACTTGGTGCGTCAGAACTCTCGAAAGATTCCACGCAGGATCCTCAAATGCTGTATACTACATCGTATCAGGTGACAAATCCTGGATATACGCGTATGAACCCGAAACAAGAAACCAGTCACGAGTTTGGGTGTTCGAAAATGAGTTAAAGCCAACAAAAATTGTGTTGCAAAAAAAATGATGGCCACGTTTGTCTCCAACACCGGCCATGTTGTCACTATTTCTCTTGAGGGACAAAGAACGGTTAATGCAGAATGGTATGCTAGCATTTGTTTGCCACAGGTCGTTTCTGAACTGCGTAAAGAGAACTGCAACCGCCGCATCATCCTCCATCACGACAATGCGAGTTCTCACAACGCGCACAGAACAAAAGAGTTTTTAAAGCAAGAAAACATAGAACTATTAAACCATCCGCCGTACAGCCCCGACCTAAGCCCTAATGATTTCTATACTTTCCCTAAAATAAAGAATAAATTGCGTGGTCAGAGATTTTCATCACCGAAGAAGAAGAAGAAGCTGTGGACGCCTACAAAACGACCATTTTGGAGACCCTAACTTCCGAATGGAATGGTTGCTTCAATGATTGGTTCCAGCGTATAGTAAAATGTGTCACATTTCGCGGAGAATACTTCGAAAAGCAATAAATACATTTTTAAATAGTAATGTTGTGTCACTTCCTTGATTCCCGAAATTTTCAGTGCCGCCCTCGTAATAATTCTGTAGTGTACAGGCAACTAAGTTAGTCAGTGGTGAAATCTACGATCGAGAGGGATTGCTGCTGATTTTGCTGATCGAGATTGAACACTAGGTAATTACCCAACAGCATTACACAATACGAAATTAACACACTCAATCACTTAGCGATCTACAAATTGGATAAGGTCAGGCGACATTTAACCTTAAAGCGAGTAAATTCCTAAAGAACTCACACAATGGAATCTAATCGAATCAGAAATGTGCGACCGGTGAAGTATAGATCCCCACGCTATGAGTAGAGCGTGGAGAGACCCTCTTCCACGCAAATACAAGACGGAAGTAGCTAAAATTGATTGATTTTGTCATTTCATAACATAACTGCGCGAAAGGATTTAACGTAGATGGGTGACTTATATTGTAAACAAACATAAACTTGATTATAAACAGTATGTACCTAAATTTAGTCCAATAGGTACCTACACTGTTTGCGTACTCGCACTTGATAACATTGTTTACAACATTAATGGGAAAGCAGTCTTTTGTACTTGGACACATACGGAAATTAAAAATTATTATTTATTATGCTTATAGATAATAAAGACACATTGTTTTAAAGAAATAATGTCATTGGTCAATGCGCAGTAAGAAAATCTGTTTACTTGACAAACTATGTACATTCTTTATTACACAAATGAAGTGTAGCCTTGCCTCCACTAACAGCACTCGAAACAGAAGTTTATGTCGTAAATCAAATAAATGTAAACAAATGCAATGATATATGTGTTCAATAAAATACGTTGACTATTTCTCATAAAATATCTCTCTCATGATATATTAGATTAGGCGTGTCATTCAGAAATCCAACTAAAAAATATTATATACGTAGGAGCATTCCGTTTAGATATCAGCAAATTTAATCGCACAATACCACATAACATTCGTATGTAAGGCGCAAACAATAAAACTGAAAAAATTAGCTCTCTATTTCCATGTAGCGAAGTAACGGTATATTTTTCTTTTTTAAATTATCACCTGTTCATGGATCTCCATTTTTGATTGGATTCGCTATTGGGAATGAGAATGTTCCTAGTGCAACAGCATGATTTCTTACTGATTCGTTAGCTACCTTTGAATTGAATGTACTAGATAGGTACTTTAAGTATGTACGTAGTAGAAATAACACTGTTTAAAACTGTATTACTACTTGTAATAGTTTCTGTCACAATTCCATAAACACACGTAGCAGTTTCCCATCTAGCAATCTGAAGGATTATTTTAAAGGAAATAAAATGTCATTCACTCATTAGAGTGTTCATAATTTAATTCCAATGAAATATTCTTTGCAATCATAAAGGCCTCGCCGAAGTGCGATAACGTACACAAGACACTTACAAGAACATAAACATAACTGTGACGTTCAAGCTGTCAATAGATATCAAATTCAATGAAATAAGTTTAAAATAATTTGAGTTTTTTATTTATTTATAAGTTTACAAAATACAGGTACAGAGTATATACATACAGATGCAACATAAACTCATTCGAGTTTTACTGTGCATCAGTGCCGTCAAAGGTGTTAAATATAATTACTGAAGAATTTTTTTTTTTTTTATATTTGAGCTGCCAAAATGACTCTGCCTGATGGAAAGCGTACAAGTATAAGTACACACATACACTAATAAAGATACAGATTACTTAAAATATACATTTTATAACAACAATAATTGGGGCGATTTCTATGCTTGAATTTTTTTTCTCCTAAGTTAGCCAAAATAATATCTTAAAATACGACCGCTTCTTATTATGCTTTTTTTTCTGAAAATCATCAAATAAATTAATTAATAAGCGAATAATTTGACAGCACTCCGGCGTGACGTCATGCCTTGTTATTTCATATAAACTGTACGGAATAGATATAATAATACGGGTACCGTTAAAACGGAAGGCCTTTTTGACGGTCAGTAATATAAGAAAATGATTTGACTTGACAGTCAACAGCTTAGACATATTTTAGGGAATAAGACTGATATTTTAAATCTAAAGTTAGCTAGTCAGTCTGCTCAAGCTCCTTTGTCTACTATTTATATATTACGTATGTATCAAGATATTTACACAGAGGACGCATGTTGTGGAAAGTGGAAACAAAGAGACGAACGTTGCTTCCCTACAAATGACAAACACCTTTGTTGGAGTGTTATTGTTTATGTGTTAACAGCTGGTTGAGGTGATTCAAGGAAAGCAAAGGTCGCGTGTTATACCATTTTATGACTTTGGTGACAGTTATGCAAATAACTTCAATGCCACATTGTTCCTTTACCGCTTCTTGCTGAGTTGTGTTGTAATCTACAAAATCTTGAAATATTCATGGATTTTGCTTTGGAAAGTATGTCTAAAACCTGTGGTTATTGTTATGCTAGTTGTCACTTAGCTAGATAAAAAAGTGTGTATGTGCAATTCACACACGGCAGAAGTGAAACTTCAGAAAAGTAGCCTACGAGAGCATGAGAAATAAAATATAAAAACAAGACAAATAATAATTTGCTAATGTTAATAAATTTAATTTTAGATAATTTATATAAAAATTATTCGAAAAATTTACACACATGTGTTAAATAATTAACATAAATTAATTAACCAACGAATTTTTAATACGCAAATGCACAAAAATGACACCACGTTGACATTGACACATTTTCTGAAGGCTTGGTAGTACGCAGGGGCAAATTAATATGTTTCTCTCTTTTCAAAGAATATAGGAAGCACTGTAAACTTGTATTCTATCTCATTCTCTCGCAGGTTAAATCCTATTTATGAATATGTTTCTCTTTTTACTGTCGCTTTTTCGTTTCATCTAATTTCAAATCACAACGATTCTAAAGAAGTTTCACTTCAATAATATAATTATCGAATATCATCAATATATCGAATACCGTTAGGTCAAGTCCTGCCGGGCGTGATCACCCATCCTGGTCCTTTGACGTTATAGCGTTATACGGTATACCTTCCGCAAAATTTAACATATTGAACTCATGCTGCCAAATTGTTAAATGATTTAAAAAAAAAATCTAGGTGTCAGATTAAATACACGGCTTTGTTAGTAGCCATGTTTATAACATACCCCTCTACTGGGCATGGGATTCTTTTAATTATCAAACTTTAATTATCATAATAAATCTATCCCTCGGGAACCGTAAATTTTTGCGGGATAGTCTTTAGCATATGTGCTATTCTATAATCTATCTCTGTGGCAAATTTCATCCATATCCGTTCAGCCCTTTTTGCGTAAAAGAGTAAGAAACATACATTTATCCATCGATCCTTACAATCTTTCGCTTTTATAATATTAATAAGATTAGCAAAGGTTCACAACTACACAATATATGTATATACATATATTAAAATTTATTACAAAGACCTGAGTTAGGCATTTGTTACGTCACACAAGTGGCGATGCCTACTTCTGATAAATCGACCCATATTCGCAGTATCAGCTGTGTGTCGTCAAAGGTTAATGACACCGCAACAGATAATGGTAGTCGATAGTTGCCAAATATCTCACTACTGTTACTACTACATTTTTGTTTTTCTTTGGGTACTGTTTAAAATCCTCAATTCGGATTTTATTTTTATATTTCAGATGGAACGTAAAGAAAAGTCACGTATTTGTCTATAGTAGAGGAATTCTTGTGAATTTGAATGCAGGGCATAATGTCCGGCATCATTGATTTGCTTTTCACAAGTCTTTTACTAATTAGAAGGCAGATCATAACTCAGTATCATAGGCTATTTTCCAGTTTGATTGATATGGGTTTATAGTTCGATACCGAAATATAATAATATCATGTGAATCAAGTCATAAGAAATAAACCAAATGGCTTGTTAGTCGACATTCATAAATGGTTTAAAATAAGCGAATAAAATGTAGCAAAAATAAAAACCGCCATAAATTTAAAAAAAAACAGTAAACGCTACAGTTTTAACTTTAAAAGTGCAAGTAATGTTACATAATTGAGTAATGAAATGTGTTTATGGGTTCCTTGTATACTCTATGAATGGCTTTATAAATAAATATTTACGATTATAAACATTAAGGATAGTATAGTACTCAAAAGGAAACGTATAACTCAAATTGTACAACCTTCTGTATAACAGAATCTCATTTGCCGTAAAAACCTGAGAACTATAGAATACCTAAATAAGCCTAAATAATATGTTGAACATGATACAATTCGGCAGTAGATATTTAAAATGATGCGAGACAGGTGTTAATGTCAAAAACAGAAACGTGTTGTCTGGAGAGATTCTCAGCTGCCACGGGCGTGTGAATGATTTTTTACTCCATGGTCTACCAATTTATGTAGATTTTTTTTTATTTTTATATATTATTTTTAGAGTAGATAATGTTGTAATTTTGTAACCGAAATTATGATTTCGGAAACAAAATTATTTAACGATTTATTCGAGCGTGCAAACATTAAACTACTTATCAAAACATATATTTTGTATATGAACTATCAAAGAACTTAGGCAAGTATGTTTTATGTACTTTTAATTATTTTTTTCTACATAAAGTAGTAAAAATATTTATCGGTTAAAGATATAGTTATTGTGCAATAAAGTTAATTTGATGTGGAGAGAGTAGTGTCATTCGCTGGTGTTCTTTAGACATAGAGGTTCAGTAATATTTATATATAACGCACGTTTCTTGTAATACCTACATAGGTGCTATATTTTCGATTATTTATTTAAAAAACTGTACGTAATTTGGATATCTGTTATATTATTTATTCTGTCCTTTATTTGAATGATGTGTACAGTGCGTTAGTTGGTAGTTAGAGCGTTTCAACATTATCCGATCCGATATCGGTGTCGGACACCGGTAGTCACAGTCACAGATTCAGCCGAGAACGCTCGAGAAAATTCTCAAGCTTTGTGGGGGCAGGTCGTTATGACGAATTAGGTGTAATAATTTTCTTTTCCTGTATCTATTATATTTCAGGTGCAAAAAAAAACCTATCTACAGACAGTCTTGGAGACATCGCATTGTATAGAGAGGGTACATATACAGAGAGAGGATTTTATACTCTTTTTAGCAAGCTACAAAACGCACCTTGGCAGTTTTTTAAATCCTTTCGGATTAGTGAATCTACAATCGATTCTTTGCTTAAAAATAAGCACCAGTACAATTAATGTAATTAAGTATGTCGTATTTAAATGATGACGACGCCATGTTTACCACCAAGCCAACTCTGCGCACACAGAGACAATGTAGATACACGTAGCACACGTACAAATATTATTTTCCGACAGCTCACGGGCGTCCGGGCACAGATAAGATAATAGTTACTTCGTAACAGATACATCACTCCCATACAAAACTGAAAATACCTACGTTATAATAGCCTACAAAATTTAAATAATAACTCCTGGCGTTAGCTGCGACCAGAAATATATCTTATTTACGATTGTCGAAAGTTGAGAACGCCTTGCCCACCGCGCGACCTTCGTCTGTGTGTGTAGCCGAACTGCCGGACACTCTAGGGTTGTACAAAGTACACAAATAATGAAATAAATTATATATTTGGGGTGTGTTCCGATATACACTGCGAGCACTTCAGTGCTCTTACCGCGCAAAAATTCGTTTCGTTATGGACTGACAGTATACTGCCGCAGTATCCTAGGGAAATAAATGACGTTATAAATCGTCGCCATTTTTGTACTGTGAGCACTGGCGTTTTCGAGGAAAGGTGCTCTCAGTGCTTTGATTACGTGATCAACTACAATTATTTTTTAGTTAAATAGTAAACAATTGTTTGTCGAAATATGTTCATCACTTTTAACGTACATATCCCATCTAAATAATTCGGTTATAAAGTTATTATGCATTTGGTTACTTGAAAAACAATATTTTCTTTTAATAAAAAGTAAACTTACTTTTATTATGCGAGTAATTCAATTGACAGTTGACTTGAATATTATTTTTTTAAATATAACTACATTCAAACAATGTTTTTTCTTATTGAACAGATAATTTGTACATATATATGATAATTATTTTCACGTCAAAACAGCGCCAAAAAACATAGATGAGAGTATACGGAACTGCGTTCCGTATTAAACAGTAACCAGTATAGGTAATTAGAAAGGAACAGCTTCGCAGTATATTAAATTGACGTCACTCCTTATAGTGCTCGCATTGCATATCGGAACACACACTTGATAATCAAATTTATGGGTGAGTTTTACATAATGATTAATAAAATTATTTCCCCTATGAAATTTATATCTTTAATTTTTATAGGTAATTAAAGTATCCCTTAAACCTTCGATAGTAACATAAAATGTTGATGCTGTAGACATATCACATCACTATCACTACATCACTACATATTATAAAACAAAGTCCCCCACCGCGTTTGTCTGTCTGTCTATCTGTTTACGATAAACTCAAAAACTACTTAACAGCTTTTCATGCGGTTTTCATCAATAGATAGAGCGATTTATGAGGAAGGTTTAGGCATGTAATTTGTTAAGTATTTGTGTAAGTTGGTTGAAATATGATCACGATTGTTGAAGATGTCTTTGCTACCCGTGCGAAGATGGGGCGGGTTGCTATTAATGGCTGTGGCGTAGACTAGAGAAAGATACTCTGATAATTTAAACTTTGTATAACATATTATGTTACACAAAAGTATTAAATAACAAATAACTACCTACTCAAATAAAAACCTCAATCCGTGCTGATCTCAATATGTTTCACATTTCAGTAGCTCTTATTATTATTTCCACTACATTTCTAACTATATTACATATTGTGTGAGAGAAGCAGCCGTTAGTTCGCCTTGCCTACAAGTTACAACAAATGAATACGCTGGCAGTTCACACCTACTAAGTTCGTCACCTTTCGTAGAAATTATGGGTTTATTATTGACGGTTTAATAGACTACATTTATTACATCATAATCATTTATCAACATCGTGTAGAATTTATATAAGCAACATTTATTTCTTTGTTGTGAAGATAACTATTATTTATTATTAGTACAGCCACGGCAATGGCGAGTAAAGAACAAACACCTGAAGTGGAGATGTTTTTATATTATATTGACAAAAAAGTAATAGCTAAAATCATTTTTGCAACTTATTTTTAAAGGATTTCACAGATCACTAACATCTAGCAATAACGCAATTACCCATAATAAATAGATATAGCAATAACAAAACATATCCTCTTCATAATAAGTTCCATTTGACATTTTGTTTTTATTTACGGAGAATACCGTTCTGCCATGCGTGCGTGCTCTCAGCTACGCATTGTCGCCCCTACTGACACTTTTACCGTGGACGGGAAGCTAAATTGGTAGGTATATAAAACGCGACCTCGAGCGAGTGATGTAGCCCTGGTCCGGGTGGTGGTGCAGCCAACATACCGGTGTCGGATCCGATACCGGAGCGGACAATGGGGTACATACTTCAAACATTTTACTGTTACTTGCCTCGATATCGTATCGGCGTCGGATACCGATATCGGATCGGATAATGTAGAATCGCTCTTAGTAGTACACGAAAGCTAAAATTGGAGTAGGTATATGATTTTGGAAACAAGTTTACGATTTATTTAAGCGTGCATTAACAGTTATTTAAAAATATTTACAAAAAATGTAGATAATTTTGAGCTCTACAACTTTTGTTGGAAACAGTTCTCCATAACTTTGTAAATAAACAATTGGCTGTTGGTTTATTGTTATATCTTTGTACACATTTCTACACATTTTCTCGCTTCAAAAATGTTAACTGGAGTACCAAGATTTATACAAATTTGTCCGTTAGACCTCTAATGTATTAATTTATATCTCAGTATCTCGAACCTCTATAAAGGCAATTATAAAGCCGATTGAAAGCAGAAAATTTGTTTGTATTATATAGATAATAATCATTTTTATTCGTGTAAAACTAACTATAATTAATACGTTGTAAAAAATATTTTTTAATAAAAAATAATATTTCTTATCAACCCAAAAATTATGTTTATTTTATGAAATAGGACTTGAAGTTGATACTTAATTTTAAAAGTGAAAACTTCTTTAACCGATTTAGCGATTTTTGGTAGGGGCAAAAGTTATTGGTTCGCGTTACCGGCATGCTATGACACGTCGTTTTAAGATTTCACTTCTGTCGGTAGTCCCATGACTGCCTATTTCTTTTTATTTGTCCCACTTTATTCCGTAACAGCCGTGAAAGGCCTACCACAACTATCTTCAGTACAAACTGCTGATAGCCTTCGAAGCGTCGAAGTGCCTTCGTCCACAACTGCAATTTGAAGTCTATCAAACGATTCTTCCAGTTATTTGGTGGCCACATTTGAAATTGTAAAATATCATGGCGCGGGAACGCTCTCAAGAAATATTCGTTTTTTAGTAAGGCAGATAGTACATTAAATTCGAAATAAAATGTAAAGGAAAGTTGCAACTTTTGTATTTTTTATCGTACGATCGTTTATGATCTCATTTAAAAAAAAGTGTAATCTGCTATTTAAAAGAATATAATGTATTTAGGTATGTCTATTCGTGTCCTAGAAGCTATGCATAGTTTGTGTCTAAAATAGCATTGTATAAATATGTACCTACCAGAATATAAGTATATTTTTTGTTGTTTCGGCGTCTGGAGCACATTTTCCTGACAATATAGTTCTTGGGCCATTCATGTAGATTTTTTTCTAAATATATTTATAAATGACATAACAGATAAGTAATCAGATTAACGTACAAATAAAATAAAATTGCTAAATCAGACTAATATTATAAATGTGAAAGTTTAGATGGATGTATGGATGTTTGTTACTCTTTCACGCCAAAACTACAGAACCGATTGTATAAATATGTCTATAAAAAACAGTATGAATTGTATATATAAAACTTAATATGTAGATAGCTGGGGACCTGGATTAACATATAGGCTACTTTTTATGCCGATATTCCCACGGGGTCGGGACTTACACGGGTGAAACCGCGGGGCGCTGTTAGTAATAAATAAATACTTCATGCATATTGTTTATCACATACATATTACATATTATCTACAATACCTACTTAATATTTAATTAAACAAAATAAAGTGAGTGTGTTCTAAGCCGATCGGAATAACTAAACATGCCTATCAGGTATGTCACTCGTACTTAATCCGTGCTTTATATAAATGTATTGTAATGAAGGCTAAGTAGATAAGAGAGTGATTTCGACAATAGGTATCATTGGTAGCAAAAAAATAAGTAATAAATAAAAAAGAAATGAAAAAACACGGTAGAGGTATAATAAAAATGCTATAATAAACCAACAAAAATAGGTGTATATTGTTTTCAATGCATTTGTAGGTAATAAAGTAACCAAACCAATGTAAATGATACATACTTTGTATTTATAATACCAAACGCCAACATTACTCTTAGGCCACGTACAATTACTTAGATTATGGAGGACTAAGGCATAATAGACTTGGAGACAATAGAGCGTTAGTTAAATAACTTGAAGTTGTGATTCTCCGGTGAGTAGAATTTCTTATGTTTCTATAGCTCCTTAATAAGACACTATACCAGAGTTAAATTAACTTAATCCAACTCATGAATCAAATCCAAGACTATGCTTTGAGTGCGATGAGGTCACTTTTTACATGTTTTATTATCAAATTTAATTATTACACAATTTCTTCTAGTTCTTTACAAAAAAAATTAAAAACTTATGTTTAGAGACAGGTTGTTCGCTTATTGGCAGCATTATTTGGCAGTTACATAAAAACAACAAGCAATAGTATGAATAATACTTGATAATAAATGTATGTCGAGTGTTGCAATGGCCGGCTACCGTCCTCGCGCAATAAGGATTACGAGATGATAACATAAAACACAAGGCGATACGATACTTTAAAACTTTACAACTAAAGATTATATCTGAACGACCAGTTCATTTTGTTTGAAAAAGTATATAGATATGCTATTAAGACATTTTGATTAACAATTTAATTAACAACTAAAAAATTATATTCCATTATATTCCAACACTAATTGAAGTCAACTTTGGTAATAAAAAAATATATAGGAAGCGTTATATAAGCAAAATAAAATGCGGCAATTGCTTAATATTTTTTTATACTGTAAAGGTAAATAATATATGAACTGTATAAATTATTAATTTGCATTCTTTTGACAGTTAGCATTATAAAATTTTATGATTCTTAAAACGAAAATAGATAAGTGGTTTGATCCAAAGAGATATATATGTTATAGGGGACAAACGAGCAGACAAGTGGAAGTTGAAGTGCAAAGTTCCAGTCTGAGTCAATGTCTTTGCCAATAAGTGCAAGATTAAAAAGCAATAAACTTACACCAACCAATACATGAACACCAAACAAACTTTTTTATTTTAATGCCTTGGATTTTTTTTATTTTTAGAAATCTTTGTTTGAAAACATATATTATGTGACTAAAATATCATAAAGGCTAAAGTTTGTGAATATGAATGGATCAATGAACGGGTGTTTGTTACTCTTTCACTCAAAAACGGCTTAACGGATCGTAATGAAATTTAGCACAGATCACAGATCATAGTCTGGGATATCCCGTGGGATATATTTCACCAAAATTTACACGCGAAAGAAGTCGCAGGCCCCAGTTTATACTAGCTGGGGCGTGCGTTATATTAATAATAATAACTCCACACATCTCACACACGGCCGTCTGATCCCAAACTAGGCAGAGCCTGTACTATGGTAACCAGACTGCTGATAAACATACTTATATATTTCTACATACATACATATTATAGATAAATTACACCCAGACACAGAAGAAATTATCGTGCTCATCACACAATTATTTGTCCTGGCTTAGCAGGCAGGATCACTAACCACTAGACCAACAGGCCAGTCAGATATGTTTATTTATAAATATTTATATTATAACAAGACTATGATAAATGATGTGGCGCGGTGCGGTAATCAAGCAATTTACAACAACCTCGAGCACGTAATATTTTATAACTTGCAACGTCTGTATGTATGTGTGTTCGGCACGAATCTTGGAAGCTAAATTAGAACCACTTCCCGATATCCGATTGGACTAAATTTTTGTGTACGTATGTATCTTAGGTTAAGAAAATACATTTTAAATATGGGACCATGGAGATGTTCTGATGATGAAACCGGAAGACGGCCCTAGGAACTTTTTAACTAAACAAGATAAACCCATCGAGTTTGAGTTCATTTGTTTTGTCTTGGTTGGTACTTTGGTGCTACATGATATCCAGGGTATGATGAGTCGGTAGGAACTTCTGAACTAAACAAGATAAACCGATCGAGTTTGGGCTCGATTGATTCGTCTTGAGGAGTACTTTTTATACATCAAATCTAGACTAAAATAAAACTTAGTTTGTCTAAAAGCTTGTTAAAAAAATACAATTAATTTATTACATCTTTATATCAAAGTTAGTTCGTTCTTTCACCCAGAAAAAAAATATTCCCGGGGGATTACCGAGGAAAAATATTCCCGGGGGATTACCGAGGAAAAATTACAAAGGGAGAAGATTCATATATAATAAGATTTTTTTTGCTTAATCAAATGCTCTTTTTGTTAAAATGACATTGCATACAACTGCAATTCACAACGCAAATTAACACTTATCAAAATCAATCAAAATAAAAACCATTTATTTCAATTAAACCAATAATTAATAGGTATTTTTGAATTGTCAGGAGTAGGAGTCAGTCAAAGTCAGTCGTGCAGCTAGTTGCCTATTCGTAGATAGATACGTAGATCCTATGCAGAAGAACGGGCAAGAAACTCCAAGGACACTTTTTCAAAATGTTTTTACAAATTTCTGGTTACATTGCTTATAAGCGTAAAGTATATTATTGTCTTCAAAGTATGAAAACTACACGTAATGGAATGTAAGGAAGTTGAACATAACTTAGATTTTATTTTCAGAATCGTACACAACATGTTATCGAAATGACATGATTATGACAGTTCCTTATTACTACCTACTTACCTAATATTATACTTACGTTTAACATGGTCAGTTCTATATAAACACAATTTTATGCATTTGAAAGAGACGGGGCATATATTTGTGAGTCAGAGCCGTCTGAACAGCAGAAAGTACCTGCACCGTACAGAAAATCCCAGTTAACTAGTTAGACTGCCAAGTATTGGAGAGTAGGCAAGGAGATCAAATGACTGGCGAGGAAGAGATCCCTGGGGGAAGAATGAGGGGGAATGTCTTCGTTTGGTACCGACTTAATACAATGAAAAGAAAAAATGCATTAACACATTAACACATTAACTTTGCTATGGGTATACAATCTACAGTTTGTTTGGGCTGATTTTTGCGATATAATAACAGGCAATCGGCGAGGTAGTAACTTGATTCACTTTAAAATTGTTGTAATTTTATTTCTTATTTTAAAAATACAGGTTATGCAACAGTTACATAACTACTTTAAATACGCAAATATACATTCTCAGAACAAGTGTCGTCGAACTTTTTGAACCACTGCACACTGGTTTGAACCACAGAGTACATAATACTTCCTACAGGTGGCACCAACTTTCTATATCTGTGATTCATTATAGTCGAACAAACATCACTGGATCCAACTTCCATAGGCTTTTACAAAAAATATTTATTGGTTGACAAAATAATGTTTACATACTACAAAATAATGGTTCCAACTCGTAGAAAAAAATATTCCGGTATAAAACTTTACAACAGATATGACTAATTGACTATGAATATTCATCGGCGTTGTTATTAAGCCGTTTGCCTATGAATAGCCTTCTAGCATATTTAATAATATTAAAAACTTCTATCCAGAGGATCAAAGTCGAAGGTTCAAAGCAAGGCAAGGTGACGTCATCTAAAGACGTCATAAGCCAGCGATTTACTGGATATCGCTACATAATTCATCTATTCTAGTTTTAGAGTTTATAGTACAAAGATTACCACGTTATCGTTCAATACATCCTACTCATCATTGTCACTCAATGACATCAATAACTGGACAGTGGACACATCTCACACACGGCCATCTGATCCCAAACTAGGCAGAGCCTGTACTATGGTAACCAGACTGCTGATAAACATTTCTATCTTCATATATTTCTAAATTCATATATATTATAGATAAATTACACCCAGACACAGAACTTTCTTTCTTCTTTCTTTCTTTCATTTCAGAGTGGGCCTAAATAAGAATATGTATTTTGTAAGTAGTAGACGGACTCTCTGTGCCAGGGGCAATTTATAATTATTAGATGAACAAGCTGTATCTTATCTAATTCAATAAAAAATTAAAACGGCGTTTTTTTTAAGGTGTCCAGAAAAAAATCTCGATTTTACAAATGTGTCCGGGATTTTCAAAGAGCTTGTCCGGCGTCAGCAATTTAAGTGATGGCAGGCCTAGTCCAAGCCAAGCCAAGTAAGCAATTAATTACAAATTGACTCCTCAGTGCAATAAAATTAAATTGCTTAACATCAAAAGCCAGGGTTAATAATTTTCATAGAAGTAGGAAAAACGTTAACAGCCAACAGATTACGGATATAAAATTAAATAATTAATGGTTTTATAAATAAGTAGGTCCAAAGTTCAATAAATAATCGCTGGTATAAAGTTCTTGGCGGATGGAGATATGTTAATGTTGCAAGTTACAACCGCATCTATGCGATTATTTGTAATCAACCACTGCTGGGAATTATCCAATAATTCGTAAATACGAGAATTATATAAAATTATCTTTAACTCATAAACAAATTATCATCAATACGTTTTATATTGTTTTTGAAAATGTCGGAAATATACATATTTAATATACGTGAAGAGAATTCTATGTCCGAATATCACAATAATATTATAAATCCCACTAATATTATAAATGTGAAATTTTGGATGGATGGATGGATGGATGTTTATTACTCTTTCACGCAAAAACCACTGAACCGTCCCGATCGTCCACCGATCCCGTGAAGGAATACTTCAAGTTTATGTATAGAAAAAGTGCAGAAAGCTAAAATTGTTAAACATTATGTGTTATCACTACTTATCACTACATCACTACATATTATAAAACAAAGTCCCCCGCCGCGTCTATCTGTCTGTTCGCGATAAACTGAAAAACTACTGAACGGATTTTCATGCGGTTTTCACTAATAGACAGAGTGATTCATGGGGAAGGTTTAGGTGTATAATTTATTGACATTTTGTGTAAATGAAATGAAATATGTTGATGATTGTTGAAGATGTCTCTGCTACCCGTGCGAAACCGCGACGGGTTGCTAGTGATATTTAAAAATTACATGAAAACAGTTACATCAAGCTACACGCGCGTCAAATATATATAGCACACCTAACAAGAAGCTAACTCGAATTTCAATTTTTGAGTTATGCACACCATCGAACTCCTTATGTCAATACCTACCAACCAATAACAGATTTAAAAATATCACCAAAATCCAAAAAAATATCACGGGCTCAACTCAAAAAAATTCAAACAAATATAATATACATTGTAGCAATGAGGACATAACTACAAGTGTTTTATTAGTTAATACCTGTTTAGATCTAGGTTTGCGATGTGTTGACTTGTCATACAATGTCGTTTCAAGTTATACTCGACAAGGAAATAAACCAAGCATCCACCAAGCTAGCTGGTGAATGTCAGTTATTATTTATTCTTTTCGTTACGATTTTGGTAATTCACCAGTGCATGTTATCTTATCATACACCATGACGACTTGGTGTGTCTTCATTATGAGCGACGGTAATACGAAAATACTAGCTGTGCCAGCGACTTCGTCCGCGTGGAATAGTGTCTTTGGGTAGACTTTTTATCTCCACCTTTCAACCCCTTACACCCCTTTTTTTCGCATTAAAAAGTAGCCTATGTCCTTTCTCAGGCTTTAGACTATCTGTGTACCAAATTTCATTTAAATCGGTTCAGTAGTTTTGGCGTGAAAAGGCGACAGACAGACAGACAGACAGGCGAACAGAGTTACTTTCGCATTTATAATATTAGTAAGGATGTGATTTAGAAATAGTCAATTGTAGAGAAATGGCTTGGTTTAAGACAGGTTAGGTTAGAACTGAATTCTATTGTAAAATCACAAATTATTGTCAAACATTAGTGAACCCTCCGTAATACGCTGCAGAACAAAACAGTCGAATGTGAATATAAAAGAGAAAAGTGTACGGCTTTCTCGCTTTTCGAAGAAATACATATTGTATCTAATGAATCTAAAATTCACAGAATCGTCTTGGTGTATGTTAACATTAACCAGTGTATGTTCGGTTCAAATAAATAAATTAAATAATTTCGGACTTACACCATCGCAATTGTTGATTGTCGAGTTTGTCGACCCCCCGGTGCATCTTAACATTCACTAATACCGGACATTCACAGTAACATATATATATAAGTACAATGTGTTACACAAAGTTGTCATAGTAGAAAATTTGTTTAAGCCTGAAATACTTTGGCAATTTGAAAAAAATAATGTTCGGTAAATGCCATTCCTGGTTTCGGTGAACATTCTTAAATAATATATTATTAATATTCGTAACAATAAATGATTTTTTTTTCTTTTATTTTTGATGCGGACGTTATCGAACATATTTTTTGGTCAATTTTAAGTCCAATTTATCAGTTTCAAAATAAGGTTTCTGTACTGACTGTACATCATTCACGGTGTCTGTGTCTACAATGCGACCTTAAAATATGACCATACCTTATTGTAACATTCTGTATAAAGCAACTATATTCCCTTGAATAAGTTTAGCAAAATCAAACTGCTTTTGTTGGGATGATGTAGTGAACTTCCACGTCTGCGAAATAGATTGCAATAATGGTAAAATGTAAGATAGGGTAAGATCGGAATGTAACACTAAGCTGATTATGAAGAATTGGTTTGATACAAGTGTATGTAAGCTAATATTTATGATTTAAAATATAGCTATATGTATTTAGCACACTATAAATTTGTTTTTATAACAGTCAGCTTTTTATTGTACTACGTCCTTAAATTAACCACGTGTAATGATTTTAAAGGTCAAGGTTTGTTCAACTTATGGTTACGCTGTGGTATCTATTTAGTTTGAAAACCAATACCTTACATATAATGTAACTGCTACTTATAAGCGCATTGTTTTGCTGTATATTTGTTTCATATAAAGACAAGTGCATATATATGTACGTGTCACAAAATTGTGTGGTCACATTTTAAAATTGTTATTTATACCCGATGAATAGTTGAGACCGCCTGATTTTGTTTTTGTGTTATCATTTTTATAAAAGTTGTAGGACTTTATGTTATTCAGAAGTTCAATATGTAATTATAACACTTACATAACACTTATACAAAGTGTAAAAGAAAATATGAAAAAAAGTGAGCGGAGTAGCGAGTAGATGCTAGTAATTCAGATAGAAGGTGGATTGGTGGTGACTTAAATAAGTACTCTCCAATGTAACAGAGATGTCTTTCTGTCGTGTCACGAATTTTCAGCTGTTTTAGCATTCGCAACAGGCCTTCCTCAATTAACGGGCTATCTAACTTGACTAAGATAAGATTATGTTTTCAAATTGGCAATATTATCAGCGGCCGACAGCATGCAAGAAATTTTAGCATATTAAAGTATTAAAATATTTTAGTTAACCTGTTCTTTTTACTAGATTATTATGTTTACGTTTCTAGTCAACGACATTTTCAAATGTAGGTATATTTTTGGAATTAAATTATCATTATTTAAAGATTGATATTTAAATTTTGCAGATTATTCCTCGTTAGTTGAAATACACTAGGCTCACACTTGACAAATTCTTTTGCATTGGGATAAATCTTAGTCTTTTTGACTGCAGATGACACGACATGTTGCGGCTTTATTGTATTGTTTATCCAGGGTTGTTGCGGTACAGCTGTTCTCAAATACGTTCCAAATTAATGCGTTGCAGAACTATGTATTTGAATACAATATATAATAAAATAAATGTGAATTGAGTGAAAACCTTGATAACCCCATCTTAATAATCAGGTGGTGGAAGGCCTGGGCTGTGTCCAGGACGACTGTTAAGTGGTGGCGGTGTCTTTTTAGATAATCCTCAAAACCTAGAGATTGTACTGTGAAAATGAATTTAAAAGTTGGCAATATCTCTACTGTTTCCCCTTGACTCTTGCAGTCTTGCTGCATTAAAGTCTGGCGGATGCCACCATGTCACAGATGTATATCTAGAGGTGTGTATTAGTATGCTTAGAGACAAGGAAAGTGATAGTCATATACCTCGATGAGTTACGCTTTTCCACCTTTTTAGACACTAAGTGGAAGATGATGAAATCTGACATAACTTACAGGCAAATACTGAAAATCATCAGAATACGAGTACAACAGACTATATGCACCAAAGTCACATCAGCCACCGAAATTAAATGGTCTGCCTAAAATACACAAGCCCAATGTGCTCCTGCGGCCTATTGTAAGTCAAATTGCCTCTCCTACTCGAAGCGGGCATCAATCACTGGATTGAGTTTCACCGTACGCAAGTCCTCTCCACGGAACGTCACTTTTACTCAAGAGTTGTACGTGAAGCGATTGAAATTAAAAAACACAAAACTTTCAATCGGGAAGATGGTTTCAAAATATCTACAGCGTGGATGGAATCCAGTGATCAAAAATATGCCACCTCGCTTTAATAAGCAGCCGGTGAACACCAGAATAGGGACACATCGGTTTGCTTCCAGAATGAAACAGAAATATCGAAAATGTGCGGGTTGATAAACAACCTTCTATCTTACAATTCAGCGGTATGTTACCTTTTCGAGATCGCATTAATTCCCGTAAATACATAATTATATCATGGAACACGAAACTTTAAAAGTTAGTATTACAATATTTATACTTATAGAATGACAAAACGTGGAAGGTGTAAGAAAAACAACTTGCATCTTACAAGATGTTTTTCTGTACCATCGCACCGTAATTATTTATTGCATAAAAAGTATAAAAACTCTTCAAAGTAAATAATATACTCATAATTGTCCTGGTTTTTGTCCTAATGCAATCAGATGCACAGCCATTGTTTGCAGTGACCTTTGATATTTTAAAATTAACCTTCACTTTGTACATTGAATGCCCTTCTCTTAAATCATGTTCTTTATATACAGGCACATATTTATGAAAAGGAGTTTTTAATTACGTGTTACGTGTAGGAATGATTTCCATTGTTAACTCTGAATCGTGTATGTGTATTTAATTCTGCACTTTAGGTACCTACATCAATAATAAGTAATAACATTAACAGTTTATATTTTTACTGACGTAAATAAGAAGTTCGCAATTCGACTTGTACATTTTTTATATGAATCACGCGTAACTTTATATGAAGTTTAGTATATATACAATTTTGATATTTCATTATTTATAGGAAAAATAACGTCTCTAAGGCCTAGAATGGAAAAATAGATCATTACCTTTTCCATTCACAATTTAGGTACCTATACATTTAGCTCACCGATAAGCAAACATATTATAAAGTCAATCGTCAAAGTTAAACCGACGAAAAATGAAACTGAAAAATAACTACACTCAAATCTTTTTAGTGTGTTCTATAACATAATTTATTGCTTTATATTATGTAGTTCATTTGATACGATTTTAGTTTGGTAAAAACTTATTAAGTCGATATTTTTTCCATACAAACTTTGTAGGATTATTACATAATGATTTGAGATAGTACGTCCAGAGTAAAGCGTTATATCGTTTTATAAAGTGGTATGAAAAATATGTCTTTAAAAGTTAAAAATATACAAAGATCTGGTTATTACTATTTCTACAATTTAACTTAGGCAAGATAACTCTGGCTGTACAATTAAGAACACCCAGACTCGGTACAACTATATTTGTTGTAAATGAAAATATGGAGATAATATTTGTTATGTGATTTATATGTCACAAAATTTACTATCCGATATCCGGCTGATACCTAATAAACTTACTTACTATCAGGTATCCGGCAGGATAAGCTGGATTCCGGACATTGGCCGGATATCCGTTTTATCTGTAATAATTTTATGTACAGGTACAGATTGGAGCGATAGTGATTATATAATAGTGACTGGCCTGTTGGTCTAGTGGTTAGTGGCCCTGACTGCTAAGCCAGAGGTCGTTGGTTCGATTCCCTCCCAGAACAAATAATTGTGTGATGAGCACGATCATTTGTTCTGTGTGTGGAGTTATTATTATTATAAATAATTACTGTCGCTCCAACCTGAAAGGTTCCGTGGTCTCTGGTGGATCCTTCAAACTCTTCGGGAACGGGTAACACAATTTGCACGAAATATTGTTGTCATACGGAAAATTTGTAGGTATGTTTGTACATACGGGTGATACACCTATGTATTTTATTCAGCACCTTTTCTAAGATATTATAAAGTTAGAAGCAACTAGGGGATTTTGCGTGTATACCTTAAAATAAGTACGGTAAGTACTTTACCGTTGGATGACAGATTACAAGAATGATCCATTTTTATTTTCATTAAAGTTTGATACCTACTTTAATCTTCCCCAAAATTGTAATTCAGCCTATCAGCCCAAACAAAGGGATTGTTTGTTTACTTTTTAAAATAAGGAATTGACGCGTCGTACATGAGATGAATGCACTAATGCCTAATTGACATGCGCCGCTAGCCGCTATTAACAAGTTACACGTTCGCTTTGGTCGTAATCGTCAACATTTTACATCAGACACGTGTTTCAACTATAATATATAACTATAGTTTTTATTAAAAGGCGTTAATACACGTCAAATAAGATTACACACAGTTAACAAAAATAAAATTATATCGACTTTAAAAAACACTAACAAAGTTCACTCAAAGGTGAAAAATAATTGATTATAAACTTAATTAAAATAACTAAGTACAATGCATATGACGCTTTTAATGCATGCAATTATTAAGACACTAGGTGCCTAGCTACGTGTCTGTTTAAAGTCGGTGCCAAGCCAAACGATGACGTGTTAGGAGATGGTAAGTTTTATGAAGAAAACTTATTTTTCATCAAGTTTTTGAAGTAAACAACATTTCGTTTAATTCAAACGCAGGAAACATAATTATATTAAAGTAATTAAACCCGCCTCAATACCTTAACTGTACCAAAACAGAGCAGTAGAACAGTGTTTCGTTTTTTTTTTATATTACACTAAATATAGATCGTAAGCAAAACCTAGACGGTTTTTTTTTATGTTACCACCAGTTCCTAATTCCGCAGGAGCGATTCCTGTCACGTAGAAATATTTTTGTTTTGCAAAAAAAATTGTTTGTGTACTTTCATTGTCTTCCCAGAGATAAGTTTAATGCTCAAGAGTGTTGTAATAAGAAGAAAGAATCTGTATTAACTGTAGTTTTATTATCTATTTTACTCGGTTAAAGTTCTGTGTTTGTATTTATTCTTATCACGATTTCAGTTGCAAAACTGTTGCATATTTGGCCAATGAATACAAAAGCACTAGTTAAGTATAACAACATCCTTCCTTATTTTATAAGGAAGAATTCTTCTTCGTCGAGTGTCTTGTCATTCCAGAGCCTAATATATATCTACACGATTAAATGTACTTCAGCTATCAGCTCCTCACAGTCTATTTAAATCTCTTAGATAATTATATTTGTTACTTTTCTATGAAATTTTAGATACATGTGAAATAGTAGATATGTACTTTTGATTTTTTTGATGTGAGGAAAAAATAATATTATTATGAGAATAAATACCTATCAGGCTCCATGCGATTTTTAAATAATACTGTAAATATTATATAATAAATTGACTGACCTGTTGGTCTAGTGGTTAGTGATCCGCACTGCTGAGCCAGAGATCGAGGGTTCGATTCCAACCCAGGACAAATAATTGTATGATGAGCATGATCATTTGTTCTGTGTCTGGGTGTAATTTATCTACAATATGTAGGTGTATGTATTTAGAAATACATAAATATGTTTATCAGCAGTCTGGTTACCATAGTACAGGCTCCGCCTAGTTTGGGATCAGACAGCCAGACAGTTTGAGATGCGTGAAGAAAAAAAAATCCGGGCCCGCAGCAGGCCCGCAGAGGTAGATTTCGTGTTTTTTTAATTTTTTTGAAAATCAGCCCTTTGGGGGAATATCCGCCATTCACGAACTTAACCTTAATTTTTGCCCTGTTGACTTTTCGCTAAAGTTTGAAAGCAATCGGTGCGACCTCTATCGTGCCGGTAAAATTGAGGTACACACATACATACATATATATATAAATTTTTTTACTGGCGGTTGTTTTGGGGTCTAGGGATCATAACTAGACCTCCTGCGAAGACATTTTTGGAAAACTCGACAACTGGTACAAAACCAATAGGTAGATTTTTCTTCGAAATCTACCTAAATATATATATCGTAGTAGCGCATGGCGTGTTGGCGCCTGATCAGTGATCAAGATTGAAGTTTATTAATTTGATACAAGCTAGTCTATAGATAAATTGAGCTATCTGTTGCACTATTAATTAATATGTGGTGTAAAGTTTAATGTGCTCTACATATAACATTGCGTCGGTTCATTGTTATATGATGATTTATGAACACCGTTGAGAGGTAGTCCTGTCCGCATTTCAATTAGGGAGGAGTAAGGTATTCCTATAGTTATATGCGACAAGAAAACACTAGTGATATTCATTACAATAACCATTTGCGGCTTTCTTATCACTTGTAGTTTCTAAGGTCATTAACAAAGCGAGTATAAGTAAGTTATTAGTTAATAACTCGGTTAATGCATTGTAAGTTTCTGTCATGTATTTTTTTTAAACTACTTCAATTATGATTAAAAAGACAAACAAACATATTGTCGAAATAAAAAAAACATGAATTAGAATAATAGAAACATTACTGATAAACATTAATTAGAATGTCACAAGAGTTTCTAAATCATATCCATATGTACGAGTATGTGTGTAGAAAAGAAAGAGAGGCTCAAAAGAAGTTCTTCATAGCCTAATGATTACTTCAATGAACAATCTTCTAACGCCTCAATTAAATATAGTCCTTCTCACTCTACATCTCTAGGTTAGAATAAGGTATCAGTTGAATAAAATCAGTATTAAAAAAAAAAACGGACAAGTGCGAGTCTGACTCGCGCACCGAGAGTTCCAAAAGCAAACAAACTTATATTGTAAGTTAAATTTATAGCAAACTGCAAAGTTGTAGTTGTATTTGTAAGCGGCGGTAGCGTAATGGCTAAGGCGTCGGACTTGCGGGTGGTTGCGGGTTCGAACCCCACCCAGTGCACTACCGGCGTGAACCCACTCCTAACACAAGCACTTAGCTTAGCTGGAGTGGTTAACAAGAATACTAGTAATGTGATACCCACGTTACTAGTATTCTTTTATACAAAAAAAAAAACTCCCGCATTAGGAATACACACAACGGACACAAAGAACACCCCGATTCGGGTGGGAATGAAACCCACGACCTATGGCATAGCAGTCAGGGTCACTAAACATTAGGCCAACAGGCCAGTCAATGTGTCTTTCGGAAAAGACGGGCAAAAATTTTCGAGAATTGATTCCCAAGGTAGACTTAAGTTTGTTTGCTTACGGAACCCTCAGTGCGCGAACCAGATTCGCCCTTGCCCGTTTTTTATACATTGATATCAGTCACAAGGATTTCAAATCTCAATATCCATCCCAATATATATCAGGGAATAAAATTGCCGACATCCTTTTGTTTTAGAGGGGCAATTCAAAAGATAGACCTTCTGATCGAGTTGAATGAACTTAACACATGTACAAAGTATGGACAATGCGCGCTTTAAATGATGACGACACACAACGTTATCATTTTATCATTCTGATTCTATTTATCTGATAACAGTGTCTTTATCACTTATCTTATATCCGGGAACAATATGGTTTTTGTACAAGGACGATTTAGTGGATAATTCAACGAATATCATTTTTATACGTTTTGAATTTCGTCTGAAGCAATACTATATTTTTGTACAGAGCAGCTTAAGCCCATTATTGTTATTTGTAGGATTACGCTAAATATTGGTCTTAGTTTGATATAAATGATAAATTTTACGATTTTGGCAGCCATCGGCCCAGTAAGAGACCTGAGGTCAAAACGAACGTACGTAACGTACTATACAATTAAATTTCTTTTCACCAGTCTGGAAAACGTATTTTTTGCGTACGACGTGTATGTTTTGAGATGTGGGCTACCACATCTCGTGAGTGTATGTATGTAAATACTATTAATATATGTATAGATCTTAATGTTATTATAACATATACATATCTTATCCTTTGTACTTCAAATGTATTGTCGGGACTATAATAAAGATATGTTAAACAATAGTATACACATATAACAATATGTCAAATTGTACTTATATCTGGTATTTATACTTTTGGTATTTCAATGGTGTTTGAGTAAACACATTGTACTTCTTATAGTATTTTCTTTATAGATTCACTAAAAAAGTTTCATACTATATATGTACCTATATCTATATAGCACAAGTGTAATGCTTACATGAAGGTTGTGTTGTGTTTACCTGTAATAATAAAAAAGGCACATTAGTCCACGACGCCGACGGTCTTTCCACATATTATATTATTTTTGTTCTCTTAGAACATAATACTTATTAATTTCTCTTTTGTTGTTTTTCCTATGCGATTATTTAAAAAAAAATCTATGTATTTTCAAGGATGCTCTAAGGGGAAATGGGGTATAAAGTCCTTAAATCCGCAACCTGTGTTTAACAGAATGTTAACTATTACTTCAACCCACTAATTTTATAAATGTAAAAGATCGTAAGCTTCAGCGTTTTCCTTATTTAGTATGTTTGTTACTTCTTCAAGGTAAAATAGTTGAACGGGTTTATGTAAAAATTTGGCAAAATTATAGAATGTATAGTAGCATAATATTTTACACATGAATTGAGATCCAAGCGAGCAAAAGTATTACGGTAGTTGTCATGCGTCTCAAAGATAGGTATCTAAATAGTTCTCACTGACGAAAAAAACAATTAATGCAATATTTACAAGGCACATATGCGCTTCTGACATCAATAGAAGCCAACCTGAAGAATCAAAATTACGAATTAAAATATAATTTTGCGGAAAACGAAGTATTATAATAATAATATTATGAATGTTAACTACTTATCAATTTGACTTTTATTCAATTTCTTTAAGGTCAAATCAGTTGGCACATGCATGATAATAGATAACCAACACAGTAATCCGTCACAGAGTGCAGTGACGTTATGCACTAGAAACACATATTATCTAGATAACATAACAGTAATCGGGGTTTATACTAGAATACATAAAAAAGAAATGTGTTACTATATTAGATAAATATCATTCATGGTGTAGTTGGTGACTCAAAAATTACTACACCATGAATAATATTTATCTAATATAGTAACACATTTTACATTTTTATGACAAATAATCTGCCGTCCTCAAGCTAAAAGACAACTGAGTGATTGTTATTTAACCGCCTTTTAGGTTAAGGACGGTTTGTCAATTAAGCGACTTTTAGCATGAAATCGGCTTGTTATTTAGCCGTCTTTTAGCTTGAGGATGGCAACACAGTTCTTAGTTTGTTTTCAAAGTATCGCGCTTTTTACCTGACTTTGTGGTGGTCCTCAGGTTTCAGGTCCGATTCAAAGGTCTGTAGTTTGGAATTGTAGAAGAAGTAACATGGTTCTTACGTATTAAGGTCTTAGTAAGCTGTTAAAACGGTATGCTTGTTTTTCATGGACTGCATCCAGAAGTAGAAGTACGAGTACAAATGCTATATTATTCTGTGGTTTTTCTGTATGTTCTTTGATATTAATTTGAAACGCTGTCATAATACAAAATAGTTCGAACGATGTTGACACTCTGTCGTTTATTAACATGAATTACAAATTGATTACTTTAACACATTTAACTAGTACAAATAGTTGCAACATTTACAATATCAATGCGAAACGAATGTTGAAAGACTCACTGATAATATATATATATATAATCAATTATGACGTCATGAGTTGACACTACAATATTTTACAAATAATATAAAATAATTTCACATTTCATAAAAAACCTTAATTACTGTTATTTCTAGTATCTACCTATGTTTTAGGTGTAACGTAACGAAGTTCGCATTTCACTACCGTTTTTTTTCCAGCTCAAAATACTTTCAAACATAAATATTAATATATTTTTTGTCGCTATCCCACATTTTAAATTTTCTTATCTAAAATTCCGATGTAAAAAGCGGCAGTGTTATAAGTATGTGTCCGTCTGTACATTGTGTCTATCCGTGTATTCGTCCATCTTCTGGCAGTTTGTGTCACTGTATAGTCTTTCCGTGTATCGTGCCGCTGTGCGACATTTGTGCAAACTATTTGAACATGTCAATGGAAAAACCGTACAGTATTTTTTTTTTAATATATTATTTACAGAAATGCAGTGCATACAACTTCGATACTAAGGGCATTGGATTGACTAACTTTTAAACTTTCGCGATCCATGATATAATTATGTAAATAGGTATTACATAAATTTGAATTAATGATAAAACAGGTTGTACTGGGCGTGGTCACAGGCTGACTCAGTCTGTGACCACGGCCAGTGCAACCTGGTCGAAACATCAGGCAATTCAGAGGTATGTAACACATATTTCGTGATGGCGATAATGCCGCGGTATACATAATTATAGCAATGGATTTTGTAGCGCTTTTCTGCGAAGCCAAGTCAGTCCCGGAGTTTGAAGTTGTACCCGATATCGTTATGACAATAGGATTTCCATCTATTAGACCCTAACATCACCTTGACGTGTTTCAACTTGCGTATTATAAAGTTGTGCTGCTAGCTGTATGGGCCGGCTCGACATGAGTGATACCACGACCTCACACAAAACCGGCAGCAATGTTTGCCTTGTATTTCGCCAAATGAGTCTAGCCTAGGGAAGGGTTAGGAGGCCCTAACCCTTCCCTCAAACCCCTCGTCTCCCCCTACCCGCCGTGTGAAATTGCCGTATCTTTTATTGCGTTGACTTAAAAGCTTGATATTTTTACAGCTTGAAGGGACCACAGACGTAAGTATTTGGTATTAATATCAACTTGATGCGTGCACGGGTTCCTGATAAAAAGGGTCTTGACAGATAGACAGACAGGCGGACAACAAAGTGATCCTATAAGGGTTCCTTTTTTTTCATGATAACGCCAGACCACGCACATCTTTGGCCACTCAGTAAAAACTGAGAGAGCTTGGTTGGGAAGTGTTTATGCATCCGCCATAGCCCTGACCTTGGATAGTCAGATTTTCACCTGTTTTGATCTCTTCAGAATTATTTTGGTAGTGTTCGGTTAACATCAAGAGATGTCTACAGCAACGGGATTATGTTACTACCTACAAGATGGCATCAGGTTATCGAACACAATGGCACATATATATTAAAATCAAATGTAATTAAACTTTTAAAACGGGCTTGAATTTGTATATAAAATACGAAGAAACTTGTTTTAGACCTTATATTAATTATGTTGATCTGTCAGGGTACTGAAATAAAGCAAAATTAAAGAAAAATAATTATAAACATTTTAATAAATATTAAATATAAAAAGTCTCAAATACTTCAATCTATTGTAATTTGTGAATAAACCTTGGCGTCGTATATTTTGTCACAGCATAATTTTATTGGCTGGGAGGAAACTAAGGATGCTCTTGGTACCTGTTAGCGACCCCTCAAAAGCATTTTACTTCGAGTTCGACTCCATTGCGTCCACAGCGAGTTTAAGTCATGAAACGCTGGTACTAAAACTTGGGCATTACTAAGCTATGTTGTTTCTCTCTTTGTTAAAATCTTACCTGGGTGATAGACAGCAACTGGTTTAGATAAATCATGTCAATGCATAAGAATCAAAGAACCAAATGGGCGTGCCTTAGGGATCGATATTGAGCCCGTTTCTCTTTCTCGTATATATTAAATATCTCCCCCATTTACTGGATAGCCAACCCAAAATAGTTGAAAGTAAAATTAAAATTAATTATTAAAGTAGACAGATGCCAATAATATAAATAAATTTATATGTAAAATAAAAACCAAATGTGTAAGATTCTCTCTTTTCTCTCGTTAGACACACTGAATGTGAATGTGTTTTATTAAATAAAGAAAAGTTAGATTTTGTAAATAAACACACTGTTTTCGTAGGGATAACGCTAGATTATAGAGTACAATGGGACCCTCACCTAACATATCTTAGAAAGCTGCCAAGTTCTGCATCATATCCAGTAAGGAAAATCCGTGAATTAACAGACGTTAATTCACGGATTTCAGTGTTTTTAGTAAGCGTCTTCGTAGGTGTCGATTAAAATAACGTCATCTTAGTTCGTTTTGAACAAGTTTTTATAGAGCATTTGAATAAATGGGGACCCTCGCTGCGTGGAAATAAAGTGAGTATACGTTGACAGGTTTTAATGAAATTTAGTGGCGCTGAGAAATAGAGGCCAGTAACAAATAGACCTTATTTCGAAAAACACAAGGTTGATTTCATATGAAGAAATTAAGCCAGGTTTTAGTTTAGTCGAGTGTACAATAAAATCGGCAGCATTGTCTTATATGAATTTGATATAACTTTTTTGTTGGATTTAGAAAATTCTAAGTTTTAATAAGTAAAAACATATACCAATTCAATTATTATCTTTGTTGCCTGGCTTTTCTGAGTATGTCATGATCAAATAGAAGTTGTTCTGATGGTGGCGTATGCGCCGGCTCATTCGGCGCTCTTTAATATGGTTGGGGTTCAAAACTGATTTAGTCTGACTGACTACTACTCCCGACAATTCAAAAATACCTATAATTGCAGATTTCTGCTCGAAATGAAGTGAGTACGAAAGGCCGAACAGAATACCAGTTTTTTAACAGCCCTACTAATATGGTAGTTACACAGGTAACTACCGATACTGTATTTAGTGATTGGGTTCGTAAGAGTTCTGTAAGAAATAGATATGGCAATGCCTGTATGCTTATAGGCGCCGGTGACCTTTTACCATCAAGGAGACAGTGGGCTTACAGTTGTGTGGCACCATTAATGCATAAACGAACGAAGGGGATGACACAATTACAACCGCGGAAATCCTAGTCGTCTATCTATACATAGGAGCTTTTGCTCTATATTATTGATTGTTCATTCATCATTTTGTTTCTAGTTCTTTTTAAAAGAAAAAAGGGTGCCTTTGTAGATGACTTTTATTTTTGAACCAACTTTGATTATGAAACATAATTTTCTGCTTCATCCAAGGTTGAAATTAATCGCAAATTATACAATTATCTTTTATAAAAAATTCTATAGTGATGCAAAATATTTATTTGAAATCCGCTTTAAATATGTCACGATAGTGTTGCCGATAATTTTATTAATCTATAATATTACAGATAGTACTAAACTTAAAGTACGCGTGTGATGCAACATTCTTATTTCACTACATAGATAGCGCCAAATGAGGACAGTATTAGACAAAAAGAAAACAACACGATTATGAAAATTTAGTTAAAGCCACTAGAAAATTTCCACGTGGTCACAGGTTGTCTGAAATTTACATTGAAATTAAAGTCAAGCCTTTACCTTTGTACATATACATACATTTTTTTATTACCATTGTGATTAAAATTTTAATTGTGTAAATAAAATTTATAAATAAAATATAGATAACATTTATTTTATAAGGGGTATTTTTTTTAGCTACGAAGTCCATTGTTAGTACAAAATGTATGAAACAGTCATTTTTGAAGTTTTGGATGCGTTAAATAATGACAACAACGGAAATTATTTGTATAGTTAGACCACCAAGTATGACATTGGATCGTGTATTTTTTTTTATAATAATATAATGATTTACTTCTCTTCTACAAAGGTAAATTAAGCCTATGGTTACCCTGTCACACACAGAATACCAGGCTCCCCATAGGACAGTGTGTGTGTGTGTGTGTGTGTGTGTGCGTGTGTGCGTGTGTGCGTGTGTGTGTGCGTGTGTGCGTGTGTGTGTGCGTGTGTGCGTGTGTGTGCGTGTGTGTGTGTGTGTGCGTGCGTGTGCGTGGATTTGCTAGTATGTCAATGTGTAAATTGAAGTTCAAATTTTGATCAATAATGACACCGAGGTATTTGATTGATTCTTAATTTTGGAGATTAAGGCACGAGCAAGTTTTTGAAAAGTAGTTATCGCATGAGTGAGCTAATATGGTTAGAGTTGGATCAATGATAGAGCGATTATTTGAGAGAGAGAATGTGATGTATTTGGTTTTTTCTGTATTGAGTTTGAGCAAGTTTACCTTGAGCCAAGCTGTCACCTGTGAGAAACCGATTTGGGCAAAGTGAAAAACTTCCTCCCAGGTGTCACCATAAAAGAGGAGAACTGTGTCATCCGCAAATGTAAAAATGTTTCCATTAGAAAGTTTAAGCGCGCAAAGGTCATTGATAATAATTAAAAAGAGGGTAGGTCCTAAAATACTCCCCTGATGAATTGAGGAGTTATTGAGTTGAAATTCGACACTTATCCATTCCTAAACTTTTACCCGTTGTGTTCTACTACTTAAGTAACTATTATAAAGTTCCAGCTGAGTACCACGGATTCCCAGGTGTTCTAGTTTCTTTAGCAAGAGTGTCGTAGAGACGATGTCAAAAGCCTTTGCTATATCCAAGAATATCGTAAGAACCTTCTTCTTATCATCAAGCTTTGCTGCTATAGTCTCAGTAAGCTAGTGTACTGCTTCATTAGTGGATCTGCCATTACGAAAGGCGAATTGATTTTCTGCCAGTAGGTTTTTAGTTTCTAAGTATTTGGTTAATTGCCTATTAATAATTTTCTCCAGTATCTTCGACATAGTAGGCAGAATCGAGATTGGGCGATAATTGTTGACATCGTCTCTACTACCACTTTTGTGGATTGGATGAACGAGTGATTTTTTGAGAGCGGTTGGAAATACTCCCATGAATATAAAAGACACACGATTTTTAAAAAATTAAATTTGGTTTTAAAACTAATCTCCTAGACTTTGCTGTATTAGAATTCCGCAGACTTTTATTAATTACAATCGAACTCATACCACAGAAGCTTCAGCCCTCGCCGAACTGACTGTGAGTTGACCAGGAGAGCACTTAAACTGCTGGGCCATTTCGTGCAGATTAAATATGTTTATTTTGGATTACACAGACTTTTCAAACGCAGGTAGAGAGAGAGAGCAAACGCCGTTGCCACAGCCTATAATAAAGAAGCTGCAACATTGTCAGCACTGGCCAAGAAGATAATTCTCTATCTTCAACGGCTCTCCCAGCATTTATCAGAGCCTTATGACTATGACCGATAAAACACATTACAAGGTTATTTCTGGTGCAAACTTTTTAGGTACTTGAATTTTTTTTTCCCGAGCTTCTGGGCTATCGAGGTACAGTGTAGTACCGAGTACTTCTTTTATTTGGCAGCACTAAGTAATTCCAAGACTCCGCTGTGTTGATTTTTTTTACTATAAGAACCAATAATTTAACTTGTACCGGTTACTCTGGGGTCTTATCATTAAACCTTATGCCAGTAGTATGACTTCGTTCCCTGGTCACACCATTGAGTAATTTTTTTTTTTAACTGAGAAGCTGAATCTTGAGAAAACTTGCGTACTTGAAAGTTCTCTATAATGCTCCGTGAAGCCCTGGTAATCTGCGATTGAGCTAAGCTAAGACAATCCTATTAAATCAGTTGCACTGACTTGCACAGTTTATAATAAAAGTTTATTGATCGATATCGATTCCGACAATATATTTATAGAATTCTCGTTAACCCAAGCTTAAGTTAAGAGTAGGATAATATCGATAATATAGTGGTAGGAATCGACAAACGATTGATTGACAGTCCGTTAATCATAACATCGCTGCCACTTTTCAACATCGACACTGCTAATAAACTGATGCTTTATCATGAGTAGGTGCCTTATAACACTTAATTAGGTGTTATTTGCCGACAACTTACAATTACGTAACGAACAACAACCGGCAATCCTCAACCACGTCATTAATATAATAAGATGTTGGACTTTGAGACTTGTGTCTTATCCCTAAGGTCACAAAGTAAAAAAATCTTACAATATAATATACACAGAATTTTAAATGCCGCTAAACTATAAATGTGATATTTCCCTGAGTTATCAATGCGAATGCGATTCCCAATACTGGAAGCCGATTCGGTTGGATAAAGAATTGCGATATTTTTTATCATGTCACGTAAGCGTAACCTTATTAGAAAACATTTAGATTAAAAAGAGTAGGTACTAAACAAAAACAACGATATCCATTCACAGGCTGCACTAACAGAATAAGCGATGGAACAGGATCAGCGCCCCTCATATTAAAAAAAGAACTTAAATACGATCAGTCTGTTTAGAAAGTAAAAAATAGACCTCAAAAAGCTTGCTGTCTATTACGAGGAACCAAAAGCACGATATTACCCACATCTCGTGCTTTTGGTTTCTGACTATCCCTTCACGGTACTACAGGCGCATTTTGATTATTATTTTACAATAATTATACTTTTAACTGTCTCTTCTATTAAGTACTAGTAGTTTTAATAGACATTATACTTATCTTATTATTGTAAACCATTCAGTCAAAGGAAAACAGTTATAAAAATTTAGCAGCGCCCCGCGGTTTCACCCGCGTAAGTCCCGATCCCGTGGAAATATCGGGGTAAAAAGTAGCCTTATATGTTAATCCAGGTCTCCAGCTATCTACATACCGCATAAGCATAAGTTTCATCACAATCGGTTCAGTAGTTTTGAAGTGAAAGAGTAACAAACATCCATACATACATCCATACATCCTCACAAACTTTCACGTTTATAATATTAGTAGGGTAATATCGTAAAGGGTAATGAAGGTTCTAAAATATGTTGAAATGGTGTTTTTTGTACCAATAAGTTGGAGGAAAGGCGCAAGGCTTTTGTCTCATAGTAAACGGTATATTAGTTCTACAATACAACAGACTAATATTATGTTCAAAGAATTACATACTATGACTATTTCCTTTTTATTGCTTACTAGCGGCTTATGTATGACTACGAATGACTGTAATACAATTGAACATGTATCGACCATAGCAGTTCCCACAGTTGGCTGATAGCTAGCTACTAATTGTGCCAGTTGATAAGCAGATGATGGATGCCTAAACATTTAATTAAATACATTAGATCTTTTGTAAACAAAACAATCTAATTAGCATTTGAAGTATATTTTGTTGATGTTTATAGTTTTAAAACGTCATACGTAAATGAATATGGTCATTTAAATACAACTTTACAGATATCATGTGAATAGAATCCCACGATTCTATTCATGTGGTTTTAGTAGTGGTGACAGAAGATATTGCCTTTACAAGTAGGAACGCATACTCGGAATACGACTTTAGAAAATCTAGGGCAGTGTAAGTTACAAATATAATAGTATGTTACTGGAATACCTGATATGATCTTGTGTTCATTCTGTTTCAAGCTAAATGTAGATAATGATTTATTATCATGTGGTTCCTATAAACGCGAATGCCGTTCTACAAGATACCCAAATCAAACAATGCTACACAATTGTTTTGAATTTGTAAAATTAACTTTTAGTTTTTAAATTAATTGTTATTGGCCATCTATATTAATTCTTGACAACTAATATTCTTTCTTCTTCGTTTATATTGGCTATAAATCTTCCATAGACGTTAAATAAACAATCATTCGAAAGAGAACTTCGTTAAAAGTAATTAAGTTTTAGTTTATGGTTCAGGAAATTGTCAGAAAAGTGTAGTTAAGTAATTTTAACTGTACTTAAAAAGGTAGCGCTTGTTGGCAGATCAGCTTGAGATGCGACCATAAAGACCTTAAGTCCCTATTTTCAAGTAGACTTTTTCCAAAATTTTAAACAGTTAAGCGGCTTTAGAAAAGAATAAATATTAGAACAAATTTGAATTTGTATTTGATTCGTAATCGCTTAGAGTACTGTGTGTGACACACGCGTTTAAACAAAGACAATAATATTGATATTTATTATCATGTTTCTGACTTACTAGTCGTATAATCATAAAGTGTCGTTAGGTATTCTGGTGGTATAATTTAATATGAACGTATAATATACATAGTAAAAATATATCGACACAGTCGTCGGCATTTCAATGTTTATTTCTAAATAAGACACTTCCTCACCTTTATGTGTATCTAGATCATTAAGCAAATATACTGACCATGACCAATACCATGACCTACTTCGTATAAATTTATTTTTAATTTACCAATTCAGGTTAAATCTTGAATTGGTTAACGCTTTTATTTCTTATCAACTATCTATATCAAATTGATAATCTCGTTGCAGTAAACTATTTTCTACTTCTTTTTTTAATATAAAAACCTCTTACTCACCTTTAGTTAATCCCAAGTTTACGGTGCAAGTGATATTGCTGAATTGTATATCCACTGGCTCCAATTTAGGGGCCATTGCAAGACCCTGGGCGGGAGCCTCTACCTGCGCTTCCTTCGACGACCCCTGAACGGTAGGGAGCGCAACACTAGGTTCCACATTTCCGGACGACCCCGCCGTAAAGGCCACACTAGATTTCTCAATTTGAGCCCCGGCGAGCATCATTTTATTAGCGAACTGACACTTCTGATCGATTTTATTATTAACGCGCGTGCGCGTTAGTGTGCGTCGCGCCGTTGAGTGCGCGCGCGCCTTACATCGACTCGAAGTGGACTATTGGATCCCTTTGTCCGTAGCCGGTAAATAATTGCACACGCATTTGTTTCATTACACGTGAATTTGTAAATGAGTGTTGTACGACACTCTATTAGCGCACGTGTAGGCGTTCGTAAGTAGGTGTGCGTGCGTGCACAATACCCTTTATTGTACTGTGTGGTAGGTAGGTACTGTTTGTTAAATATGTGGAGACAAAGATGAACACTTCGTCCTAAATTTAAGAATAAACATTTCGCAAATATTATAATAATGTTCTGTGTTTTACTGTGGCCCCACACTAGGCAAGCCTGGATGTGTGTCATTATTCGGTATATCTCAAAGATAAGGATATAGCTACCTATGCCTAAACATAATTGTAGATTTTTCTTAATTTTTTTTTTTAAGTTTTATCATGCGATCAGTCCTTCTAAGAGCAGACGTGGCAGTACTCGTTAGAAATAGCTTCCATATCGATAAATTGGCTTATTTACTACTACCGAGTTTCGGGATCCTACGCCTTTTCAAGCGAGTTATGCAGTTAGGTAGAATGAGATAGACAGTTACATAGTTGATTTAGATGATTTTCCAGTCTAGTTTTGAATTTTTTAAGAAATACTTTTACTTCTCCTTTGACAGCGGCCATATTTACTTGATCATGTAGGTAGGTACTTCCAAGTTTCTTATGAACTAGGGCGCGTTGCTGATCTATTTAAGAATAAAGTTTATTTATTTTTAATACTTTATGCACAATATGTAAAGAGGCGGACCTAATGCCAAAGGCATTCTCTGTCAGTCTACCTTAGGGTTATGTAGAAATGGATGAAGTAGGTGCAATAAAAAGTATACGAATGAGTGTAATAAAAGAAGAGATAAATATATACATATATACATACAAACATGAATATACAAATATAATTATGTATTATAGATACAAAGCCATTAAGACAGGAACACCAGCTTCTTCTTTTTGCCATCTCAAAACTAAAATATTCCATTCGCAAGGAGAGTTGGCGTGAGGTAGGCGGTCGGCCACAAAAGAAACTAGCAAATATTTTGTAATGTTGTAAACACATTGCGCCAACAGCAAATAAATTTGGGAAGTCTATACTTCCCAAATTTATTTGGGGTTGCCGCATCTCCGTAAGTATAAGTTGGCAGCTTTTCCTAAACCCACACACAGTCCCACGACAATGTATGCAGTGCATGACACTTAGCGAGTCCCAGAGACACTTATATTGTTTGAGAACCTAGAAAAAATTTAATAAGGACTAGAAATCGCCTGGTGGTCGAAGTTTGACGATAATTCAGTAAATTTTGAATGATATATTTCATTGACCTATTTGTAGCATAAATCAAGTTTATATAGTAATAACTGGACGGTTTCCACGGTAATCCAAATCTACTATGAAATCGTTCATAGTCCCACAAGGTATTGTCAGGCCTTTCTCTACGAGTAACAACACAAAAAGTTTAGCATCAGATGGTTCTTCGATAGTTATCTCGTCGATAGAGTCAAAACATCCATATGCACGTATGAGAACTTAAACTCAATGTTCACAATGTAAAAATAAACGTCGTAAAAATCACTATTATATAGATAATATCACTAACCGAGGCTTAAAACGACAGATAAAGTTATTCCTCAGATATAAACTTTATTCTTCAGGTAACAGCTATTTGACCGTTGAATCAATCCAAAATTATGCTAACTGTGGAATAAATGCTATCTGACTGTTTATCTGAGGATTGAAAAACTGGCCCGTAGTATAAGGGAATAATTTGTCAAAAAACCACTTTTGTTGTTAAGGCGACTTGGGTAGTGCGAGTTAAGTAAGTTCTTTTACAATTGGTTGCACTAGTGTGCAACCTGGTCGAAACGTCAGACAAATTAAAGGTACTACTTCTGTAAGATTGTTGCTTACTCTAAAAGAAGTCATTTTACATTTGATTGAAGATCAGAGCAAGACTTGTGGCTTATCTCAAAATGTGGATGTGACGGATCATGGAGTCATTTGCAATCTAAACAGAAGTTTCAAAACAAGGAATCGTCTGGCGAAATCATAATGGTTACGTCAATAGTGCGGATACGTGTGGTAAAGACAAATAATGTAGTTACTGGCAAAATCTACGGTCTAGGTCCACCACGACGAAGGCCGGATATAATTTCGCCTTGAGGCTTCAAATGGTCCATGAAAATTTGGAATGGCAGGAAAGTAATATGGCTTATACGAGTGGATTAAGGAGGGTAAGCAATAGCTCGAGCACGTCAGGGTCGCAAACCTGTACCTTGAACTAGCTGATGCCGGGAAGTCCGAGGCGAGCAAGACATCACAAGTTAAGATCGCCAAAAAGCATACGGCGTACATGACGATGACTGCTTGAGTATTCATACTTAGCTAGGTATATATTATTACGCGCTGTCAGCTGAGGTTCGGGATTAGTAAGGTATACCAATTTATTACCAAAATACACACAATTGATTTCAATCATTCACAAACATCTCAATCATAAGTAATTCTCACAAGTTAAATTATCACTTGTACTTCGCACTTATATTGGTACTTCTATATCCACTTGTTCACTCACTAATTGCCCAACTAAAACTCCTTTCATACCTCAATGTACCGTCTTATATAACCGTCTTATATGTTATTTCGTAGAGAGATCGTGATATTTCCCGAACACTAGAAACCATTCTGGAATTTTCTGTATATATATATATTTTTATACATATTTTTAATGGACTATTAGTTCCGTTCAATGTTAAAAGATGACGTACGTCCCAAGTAACGCTCTATGACTTCCTCCACTCGACAACAGATGGCGCCCGCGGGTTACACTTCCGAAACAATATAAAGGAGAAACATTTGTTATGATAATCTTTTCTTATAATAGCAAATGTTCCAAAAAGTCTTCAAACACTAGTTTAGTTAACATTAGTTTAGTTAACTAGAGCGATACTCTACTTACGCAACTAATCTAGGGCCCGACCTGGTTTATTAAATGTCCACTGGTGTTGTAAAAAGCCATTTACAGAATTGTTATTATTTACAGGATGATGAATGAGAAATAGAGTAATTTTTAGCATAAGTTATCAGACTGTTAAAGACTTTAAAACGGTTTTAGCGATGGTTCAGCCGTTTGATTGCGATCAAGGGTTACGGCTTCGCACCCCATCCAATGCACTACCGACATGCGCCCGGTGCTAACACAAGCATTTAGCTTGGCTGGAGGGCATAACAAGAGTACTAGTAATATGTGAAATAATAATTTCTCTTTTTTTTTGTACGTAAGTACGCTCATTTCTTGAAGGACGTATCGGTCCGGAAATACCGCAGGTGACAATTTGTTCCAGGGATTGGTTGTGCGAGGCAAAAAGTTTCTATAGAACCGCACAGTGGTGGATTGCCAATTATCCAGGTGATGGGGATGAAAGTTTTGTCGCGTCAAACGATGGCGAAACGTTGCGGCCGGTATAAGTCCGAACAATTCCTCGGAGCACTCCCCATGATACATGCGATAGAGAATACGAGGTGTACACACCTGGAAAAGCTCTAGCTTTCGAGTAATGTAAAGCGCTAACAATTTTAGGTAAATTCATGATTTTACATATTTTGAAACTGACTAATTGACTTGAAAATTTTCCGATAAAGCTAATATATTTCGTCTGAGAGTGGGCTGATACAAATGAAAATAGGGGTATTTAATACCAAGTATGTTGATGGAATGTTCAGTTTTTTCTGAAAATGTCTGCATAAAAAAATAAAAAAAAAAAACAAAATTATGTATTTTTATTTTTTTTACGGATTTTTATGTCAATTTAAATGATATAAAAATTCGCAATAATATATTGTTTAGGATTGGCACCTACACCAGAAACCAAAAAACATATTTTAAAAAACTATTACACGACAAAAAAAATATTTTTTCAGTCCTTTTTTTCAATCTAAATCAACTATTTGTCGGCTACAGATGCCGCTATTAAAACTTTACCACACCTTTTTGTAACACTTCGTATAGATGGTATCGTATGCTATGTATAGCATGCGACTGCGGTCAGAGGTTGCGGGTTCTATTCATTTGTATGTATGAATATGCATCTAATTGCATTGATCTTGGGTTTTCTTAGGTTTCCTATGTGTTATACACATCTGTTATATGTGTATTTACAAAAAAAATATCAATAAACACAAAAATAAACAAGCTGCTCTGCTTTCTAACGATCTGGGTAACGCTGTCTCTCACAACTTAAAAAATAAACCCCTGGACAAAGGAGAGCAGTTTATTCACCATAGTGGTAATAAAATTGTCAGTCTCTGCCATTGAAGTAAAATATGAATATGAGATTTAATTCAATCACTAGTCTATGCAAGGCCGACCAATCACCCCCAGTGGCGCGTATTCAAGGCCAGGTCAGACCAGTCCGTACTGGTCATAATTTCCCACATTGACCAATTATGTCGGACCTATACTGGTTCAAGAAATGAATGGTTGTCATACATAAACTGGAATTATTCTTCAACCTATTGTGTGACACTGTTTTCTCGGTATTCAATTAAATTAAAAGAAGACAACTTTTGGTAGGAACCACACATAGCAAGAACGGGTGGTTGCCACCTCCAACACGAGCTAGAAAGCTGTAATCGTTTTCTTTCCAGTCTATTCTAGGTTTGAGAGGGGTTGATAGGAATTGCTAGTCCGCTACGCTGGCCTTAATTAGATGAGCAGACTTTACAAACATTCACGAACGCTGACCAAAATGCAAGTTTCTTCATGACCGCCGTGACGTTTTCTTTCACCATTAAAACATATAATAATTAAATTATAAAGTGAATTAAGTTTCAAATCTAAAAGAATAAGAGATATCAAACATTATTATGAAGCGTATCAACTTCATTAAAACAATGAAAACATTATTTAATTTACTTAAAATCAATATACATACAATAGTGAATAATAATAGCCCTTTAATTGTTTTTACTTTTTGGGATTATAATATAACTTGGCCTATAAACTATTTCAATCAATAACATAACCGATTGCTAGACGGAGAGACGCTTCTCAAACTTCTCAAAATTATGTTATTAATAATATCAATGACATCAATCAATGTAAATTTCATTCTATTTAGATTTAGGTACTCCTTTTCCAATCATGCCAAGTACGAAAAAGTAAGTATATAAACAAATTACTTGAATAGTCATGTTATTAGCGACATCTATTGTAACAATGTGATACTTTTAGATTTTCAAGTTATCGTTTACGACGCTGTTTTTATCGCCGCCGCCAGATGGCTGTTAGTCGTTTATATGCAACTTGTATACATAGCAATATCTTTAATACTACTATTAATAGATGGCACTGTGATAAGATGGAGAAATCAAAATGTAGTATATAGGTAGTTTATACAAGACTCAAGTCTTGGATAAAATACATACTATTAAATATTCAAATTCAATTCAATGCATGCATTACACATATACCTACTATACGTACTCTTACCAAAAACTTTATGTATTCTTGAAAGCCTTCCCTTAACCGCCTGTTGTTAATTAAAATAAAAAAAATAACCATATAGTAAGAGTAGAAATTCCTACGGGCCACACGCAAAGGGGGGTTCCGCGTATCCAGATACCCCCTCATACCCATCATACCCCCTGACCGTAAGTTTTTAAAGTGAAACTTTTTAAACTCTTAACCTTTTCCAAAAAATACAATCCACGGCAGACAATCGGTGACCGATTATTTCGTTGGCGTAAAGGAAACATAGATACAGAAATGCATACCGTTAACGCAGTAGTGTTTTTGAAATATTTCGACAGTTCAAATCTTTACAGCAGAAGAGATTTTGAAAACAGCTTTAATTATTGAAAACACTTAACAGGAAATGTTCTACTAGTATCTACTTAATCACTTCAATCAATCAATGGATAATTAATTAAAATCATGTTTCTTAAATTTAGAAACTGCTTTGCTTTATTTGTCTCTCATGATCACTAAGTGCAGTGGCGAACGTTTAACTTGAATTGAATTAAAGATGAATGGAATAGTAAGAGTTAAAAACGTTTAAACCATCGTTCTTTATTGAATATGGAATATGATTTGCTCAGATAAATTGAACGAACATATATTATTATTTTGGAAATTTTGCTAACAAGAAATCTAGAAATGACTTGTTTCTGCAGGGCTGTCTCAAGGGAAGTCATGAAGCATGCCGACCGACGACCCACACACACTATTTTAATCTAGTATTTAAATTTTAAATTATAACTTGCAATTCCTTATTAATTTTATTTTATTAATTTTAGGTAGAACGTCTATGATCATAAAGGTTGTATTTTTATGATATAATTTAGCCTTGCAGACCTCTACATTTGAATGTAGATAAAGGTCAGTGGTTGAAACTATGTAAATTTATTTTGTATTAAAACAAGGCTATCGTACCTACTTGGTTAAATAATTTCAAATAGCCTATGTTATATGTTTGTTAATTAATTTATATTACTCTGTACATCACTGTTCAGACTGAAAGATAAAAATAAATGCGAGTAAACAGCTTTCATTCACAAGCTATTGAGAATCAGTCAAAATTGTAAGAAATGAGTTTAGAATTTCGCTACTAAGATACTTTTTCTATACTAAGATACTTTTTCACTCACTTTTCCGTTTTTCCTATTCCAGGTTTCAGGGTCAAAAATAAACAATAACATTTTTTTTTTATTTTTTAAAATCATCAACCCCTATGTAAAATTCTCTCCTGAACAACTTTTACTCAAAACATTTTGCTGTAAAACCAATACTTTTTTAAATAACTTTCGAGAACCAAAAAAAGCCATTTTTTAACTATTTTCAATATAAAATTATGACGCGTATCTCAGATTTTCTAGAGACTTCAGAATGTACGTATTTTTTTCTTAACTTTAAGCCGAATTTCGGTTTGATGGCATCGACCACCACTTTCCCTAATTTTCATGTCTCTGGGGCCTCGACTAATGAGTTTTACGCTGTCTTCTTCAACCAGATTCTTGCAACTTGTACGATTTCATATAATTCGAATTCTAACGATTCTCAACTAAATAAATGAAATTTACCTTCCTATAACTCTAATTTATAAACATTTTTAGCGATATTTTTTATACATAAAATATCATGTTGCAAAGAAGTCCTTTTTTTTTTGTACGTGTGGAAACCCCCTCGGGCCGTCACCCCACCGGGGTTTCGGTGGGGCGGTGTGTCGGAATCGAACCGACTAAAACCACACGGTATGCCGTATTGCGCCTAAGATATAGGAGGGATCCGGGAACTGCTTCTATTAAGACATCCGGACCCCTCCCACCGCCTGCCCGCCAAGTGCGGGCACCACCTTTCCACCACACCTTTTAATTAGGCGACGTCCGGGCACACGCAGACGCCACCTCCTCGCGGCTGGCCACTATAGCGGGTGGATGGGAAAAACCCGTCCCATCCACCCGCGGCCACACTCAGGGTGGCATTAGGCGCTGGAAAGCGCGCCTTTGCCGCCCGGTTCACCGGCGGCGGATTAGGTCCGAGTGGAGATCGTCCTCCCGGGCCCGTTCCGCCGCCTCCTTCTGCGAGATGACATCCTCTCAGAAGGATGCGACCGGGAGCGTATAACGGTCTGTAGCGAGAGATCACCTCCGATTACTGCAGTGAGGGCCCGACGCTGCGTTGCCCAGGCGGAGCAAACTGCCAGCGTGTGCTGAGCCGAGTCCTCACTGCAGTCGCAGTGGTGGCAGGCGGGACTCAATTCCCTTCTAGCAACCGAGTGCAGGTACTTCCCGAAGCAGCCGTGCGTCGAAAGGGTCCCGTGCTGCCGCCCTGCCCACTCGACGATGACCGGCTGGAGCGCCTCCACGGCGGCAAAGCCAGCACGTGGAGCCTCCAGCCAGGACGACCAGCGAGCCATGATGGTTGCAAAGAAGTCCTAACTTAACCCTTTAGTTGTTGTTATGTCTGTCTGTCAAAGTCTTTCTCATATTCTGGCAGAGGTCCTGATTAGGCGTTTTTTATAAGGTAACTAGCTGCGCCCCGCGGTTTTACCCGCGTAGGTCTCCAGCTATCTACATATTTCATAAAGGATTCTGAATGGTCGCATTGAGATCCTCGACATATTTATTTTTCGCCGCCAATATTGCTCGTTCACCCAGCCAATTATGGTTATTGAACTGATGCGCTATATCTGTGATAACACGCTGAATAAGCTCATCTATTGAGTCTGTGATGTGACAGAAATCTGTTGGTAATGTGATGAATCTGGTCGAGTTGTCCACTGCGGCTTTATTATTTCCAATGTCTTACAACTGCTTCGCAAACACATTTGCAATTTCATCTTCTTGCAAAAATACTCGCATGTTAGTTGTTAATTGGAGTGTCTTTACGCCACAAATATGATGATTTTAGGCATGCGTTTAGTTCATCAGCAACAGTTGATCGGGGAATAACTGGAAAAGTCTGACGAAAATCACCTGACAACAGAATCATGGCCCCACCAAAAATTTTTTGGTCTTTCTTTGATTTGCATGTTTAATGGTAATTTCAAGGCAGAATGTCAATCTACATAAAAATAATAACAACTGTAGTTAATCTACCAACTGTAGTTAGCTAAAATTAAGTTTATTTTTTACCTCCTGAGAAAGTTAGAAAGATATAAAAATTCTAATTGGTTTTCATTTTAAATTATTCTTTCAATTTTTTTTTTTTATTTCTAGCATTTTCATATTTATTCACCTTTTAAACCTTCTCTTGACTTCCACAAATAATTCAAGACCAAAATTAGACAAATCGGTCAAGCCGTTCTCGAGTTTTAGCGAGACTAACGAACAGCAATTCATTTTTATATATATAAATGTTATTGCTGCATATAGACAACAAACATCACACAATTATGAGCAATATTAGATAATATAATTATAATTAATATTACCTACAGTAAAATTGATTTAAAACATACAACATAAATATGTTTGCTATGAATCAACAAAAGTCAGTAAACATTACATGTACAAATACGTCATTCACCACTTTCCTCAAAAAATCAAGCAAGGTCATAAAGAATAACTAAATACACATAACGTGTCAATCAATGTTCTTATTCTTAGGGTTTTATACCCAAAGGGTGCCAACGACGGAACCCTGTTACTAGGCCTCCGCTGTTCGTCTGTCTGTTAGCCGGCTATACCTCATGTACCGTAATAGAAATAGTAGAAATTTTCATAGAGTGATATATTCGACAACAAATAATAAAAATAAAATAAATTGATAAATAATAATAATAATAACTCCACACATCTCACACACGGCCGTTTGATCCCAAACTAGGCAAAGCCTGTACTATGGTAACCAGACTGCTGATAAACGTACTTATATATTTCTAAATACATACATATTATAGATAAATTACACCCAGACGCAGAACAAATTATCGTGCACATCACACAATTATTTGTCCTGGGTGGGAATCGAACCCACGACCTCTGGCTTAGTAGTCAGGGTCACTAACTACTTAACCAACAGGCCAGTCAATACAAGACAATAAGAGGGGACCCTCATATCAGAAACATGATTGTTGCGGCGTCCGTCTGTCTGTCAGCAGGTCATTGTCATTGTATCTCATGTGCCGTTGATGTAGACAGTTGAAATTTTGTTTGTTTTCGTTGTAAAAGTATGTTTTTCCATTACCGCTATAACAACAAATAATAATGTTAATATATTATATATATTGACTTTAGCAGATCATCAAGCTGGTATATCCCCCATCGCGTACAACAGTTCTTGGCTTCAACTCTCCGATCCCCAGACTCAGTAGGCTGTATAACAAATTCGATAACCAGCTAGATATTTTCGGTTTATCCATTTACAAATTCAGGAACCAAGTCCACCGCAGAACTAACTCCTACTAAACAATTATCAATTACTAACATATATTTTTTTGTTTTGTTTTTATTTTATTATTATTATTATTATCTATTCACTGTATTGTAACATTAGCGTTATGCATTAGCATCTTAAATTAAGTCCGTATGTTTTTTTTTGTGAGTAAGCTGTTTGCCAGTTGATACTTTACGCTTTTATTATTTCAAAGAGCATGATAATTGTAAGAAAAAGTGTAACAGTTGTGACCGAACCAATAAATAAATAAACTTTAAGAGAGGACTGTCATACCTACTCATCTCAGTTTTTTTATAAGAAATCCCAAGATTTCTACAGCAACCGGATGTCACTACCTACAAGATGGCAACACGTTATCGAACAAAATGGCACATACATTATTATAATAATATGTAAATAAACTTAAAAAAATCCGGTCCCGCAGCAGGCCCGCAGACGTAGATTTCGTGTTTTTTTTTATTTTTATCTCCAAAAATATAAGTAGCATTAAAAACTTTTTGTCTACATTGTAAAATAAAAAAAATAGCTTTCGGTTTACAGTTTCGGAGCTACGAATTTTTTTCCAACCAATTTTGGTTTTCCCCCGTCTCCAAGTTGAAAAATGTTTGTATTTACTATGGGCATGCTATTAATGTTAAACGATCCAAAAAAATTCCATAGGAAAAAAGTTAAGCTGAAAAAACTGATTTTTGAAAATCGGCCCCTCAGTCCCCCCCTTTGGGGAAATATTCCCCATTCACGAACTTAACCTTCATTTTTGCCCTGTTGATTTGTCGTCCAAGTTTGAAAGCAATCGGTGCATAATTGCGACCTCTATCGTGCCATCATATTATATCATATTTCTTACACACATGTGTCATTGTAATAATCAGATAATTTTTTATTGTAATTAAAACTTCTTTAAGAGCTGCTTTAGGTAGATACATATATGTAATTGTCGTAGTGTGAGAACCTATGATGAGGGGCTCAGTTCAGCCGAATCTTTTTGAGGTTCCGTTCCTCAAAAGGAAAAAAGATACCCTTCTTGGATCACTTTGTTGTCCGTCTGTTTGTCTGTCTATCAAGACCCTTTTTCTCAGGAACCCATGGACTCAAAGGTTGAAATGGATACCAAATACATAAGTCAGCGGTCCCTTGAGGTTATAAAAAAGTCTACGCAACCAAAAGTACGGTCATTAAGCCATAGATTTTAACTAATTTGAACTTATCGCAGGTAAATCAAAACCTATAGGATACTTCCCATTGACCTAGAATCCTGAAATTTCGTAAGAAGCAAGGTCTGATAGCACAAGTAACGGAAACAATCTGAAAGTCGGTAAAATTGAGATACATACATATATACTTTTTAACTGGCGGTTGTTTTGGGGTCTATGGATCATAACTAGACCTTCTGTGAAGAAATTTTTGGAAAACTCGACAACTGGTACAAAACCAATAGGTAGACATTTCTTCGAAAATCTTCCTAAAAATGGCTTGCATTTGTATAGGTATATAAAATACGAAGAAACTTTTTCCCCGACCTTATACACATATGACAGTTTTGGTAATCAGTTGTTCTCTTGTTTTTTAGACTTTCAATTTTATATAATCAAAGTATTGAGCGTTATTTTCGAACAGGATTACAGGAATTCTATCGTAACACCACAGCTTATCTACCTATATATTAATATGTAATATTCTTTAGGTCATCGGTCCATCTGGCTGGGGAGCGTCCTACCTTCCGTTTACCGATTCGCGGTCTCCACTCTAGGACCCATCTGCTCTAACGGCCATCGGTCCTTTGGCATACGTGGCTAGCCCATTGCCACTTCAGCATGCTTATCCTGCGAGCTATGTCAGTAACTTTGTTTCTTTGTCGGATGACCTCATTGCGAACTTTACCCTTCAAAGAGACTCCAAGCGTAGGTTGTTCCTAGACCGCTGCGTGACTGCTTTTTTGAAATCGCAGTTTCCAAAACGGAGATGAAATTTGATAACCATAAGTGAAAAGCCACAGTGGAAGCAGAGATTCATCTCAAACCACGTCGAAACTAGCAAGAGCATTTCACTAACGGGGCATTTCACGTGAAGCGGGCCACGAAAAAAAAGTGAGGTTCCGAAATTGGTTCATATTTGGGGTTTGTTTGCTTGCTAGGGTTTACCTGGATTAACGCATAGGCTACTTTTTATCCCGATATTCTAACAGGATCGGGACTAACGCGGGTGATACCTCGGGGTGCTGATAGTTAAAAATAAAATATTTGCTTTTAATAAAATATTGTTTCATTTTATCATTCAATCATGAATTATTAAAAAAACCCTGACTAAAATTGTAAACGCGAATGTGAGTTCGTTTGTTTGTTACGCTTTCATCTCTGAACTATCTACTCAACCGATTGGCATGAAGTTTTGAATATACGTTGTCAGAGGCACTGGCAAAGGGCACGGGGCATTTTAGAAAAATATGCAGTTCCTGAGGGATCGAAAGGTAAATGTAACGTGAGTAAAGCTGCGATCAAAAGCTAGTAAAGTTTAAAATTACTCCCGAGCTTGTGGGGTATTGGTATGAATTTATGCGTAAATAGGTGATATCACAGCAATATTATTATTTTACGCACAAAGCAACCATCTTTAACAAGCATCAGGTACCTCACTCAGTGCGACCTTTACCTACTCAAATTGATTTATCTTCTTAACCCATTTAGATCCCACTCTGCAACTTTTATAATAACATTTGTATACTTTAAGCTTTATTTTGCAATAATAAAAATAAAAATGGTCGAAGTTACTAAAATATTTATTTGAAATATTAATTTCCGGTTTAAGACAAGAATAAAAATTCAAATTTAGAATAAGATTTAAAAATCCAAAAGAACTGTGTTTTTTCTATACAAAACATTAAAATTATGATTTTATTATAAATAATTTTAATATGAAAGACATCCACTAAGAAAACCCTTCCGCCGATCAGGTCAATTCTTTAGAATCCCATAATTTGAGAACCAAATTTTAATTTAAAAAAATAATATGTGTACATGTTCACAACCCCTAGCAAGCAAACACACCTCAAATATGAACCAATTTCGGAACCTCACTTTTTTTTCGTGACCCGCTTCACGTGAAATGCCCCGTCAAATACTACACGGTACCGTTCGAACTCAGTGAACAACAACAGTGTGAAAAAAAACAACAAAAACTACATATTGAGTAGGCACATAAATGAGTTGATTCTAAATCAGATTGTAACTTGTAATGAAAAGTGGATCCTTTATGAAAACTGAAAATGTCTGTCTAGAGGCCCATCGGCTTCAAATCTGTTTATTTCTTTGTAATCATTTAATGTTTAGTTGTCTATTTAAATTGTATTTTATTATTACTTGTAACTCAGTGAAACAGTCGTATTATTGAATATCGCATACTTCGTATTCTTTGATAGCCACAATGGCGAGAGTGCGTTGCCGCCCTTTAAGGTTTGATTAGGAGAAGAGAGGGAGGGGGGAAAGAGTAGGAAGAGGGGTGAGGGGGTTGAGGGGATGGACGGGAATAGGGGAGTGGGAAGGGTTAGGGCCTCCGGTAACCTCACTCACGCGACGAAATGCAATGAAAGCATTGCTTCACTACCGGTTTTCTGTGAGGCCGTGGTATCGAGCGGAGTCGGGCCGGCCCATTCGTGCCGAAGCATGGCTCTCCCACGTTATATAACGTCTAAATACAAGTTTGTTTGCTTACGGAAGCCTAGGAGCACGAGTCAGACTCGCAGTTGTCCGGTTTTTTTCTAATTAACCTATCTCTATATCACGCTTGAATATTCTATAAACAAAATTAAGATTTCATCTAATTACTTCTGCTAAACCTTCATCTATTAGGTAAATTCTCGGGTACTTCATAACCTGTATTATTTAGAATACTTATTTATTTAGATTATGAATGTCATAACTAGAGATCGGATAATCGGATGCATATTTACCTAAAGTTATTTTTTGTATAACAAATTATGGAAGCGGCTTCTAAGTATATTTTTATTTACGAATGCAGTTGTATTGTCGCGTCGCTATTTGCGCACAAGCAAGTATAATTTGCCGTCTCACTCGCACTCTTACAAAATGCTTACATTTCCTGGGGTTTAATAAGCCCGATTTGATACTTGTTACAACGTAATAAGGTTGTTTTTGCTTTGTCAAAAATCACTGACAATAAAAGTAGGGAAAAGCAACCATTATACGTTGTAACAGAGCAAGTGTCATTTGTGTCAAACTGGGGTTTATTACATCTCACGAAGTATAGGTACACTTAAATTTGAATTTCCTGGAATCGCGGGATTCTTTCGATAAAAAAGTGCTTTCCATAATAGCCAACATCTCAACTTTAGGTAAATATGCATCCGAATATCCGATCTCTAGTCCTAGATCATAATATATAGCATAACACGTACTTGCTAAGTTAATTGTAATAAATTTACAATTTATTTATTTATTTGGAACTCCAACAAAGGACATACACAGCTGTGTCACAGTAAAATAAGCCATACAAAATTACGTGTACTCCCTCAATTAGTGGAGACGACAAAGCATGCGAATTAAAAGATTACATAATAAGACAACACAAAAATATACATTTGCCATGAAATTAAATACAGTTGAATATAAACATAAACTTTCTTCATTTTAAGGTTTATTATTATTGCTCAATAGACAAAACCTGTTTAGCAAAATGCTTGAATATAATTATTTAAATCATCAGTTAAATAGCCTAGTAGTTGTTAGTACTCGTGTTATAAATGAATAAGATACCATCGCGTCCAGTTCATAAACATGTATATTAATTATATCATATAATAATCAGATAATTTTTTATTGTAATTAAAACTACTTTAAGAGCTGCTTTAGGTAGATACAAATATGTAATTGTCGTAGTGTGAGAACCTATGATGAGGGGCTCAGTTCAGCCGAATCTTTTTGAGGTTCCGTTCCTCAAAAGGAAAAAAAGATACCCTTCTTGGATCACTTTGTTGTCCGTCTGTTTGTCTGTCTATCAAGACCCTTTTTCTCAGGAACCCATGGACTCAAAGGTTGAAATGGATACCAAATACATAAGTCAGCGGTCCCTTGAGGTTATAAAAAAGTCTACGCAACCAAAAGTACGGTCATTAAGCCATAGATTTTAACTAATTTGAACATATCGCAGGTAAATCAAAACCTATAGGATACTTCCCATTGACCTAGAATCCTGAAATTTCGTAAGAAGCAAGGTCTGATAGCACAAGTAAAGGAAACAATCTGAAAGTCCTTAATTTGTTGTTATATCAAAAAAAAAAAAGTTTTTGTGGTTACATACTTATAAGAAGAATATATTGAGAAGTTATCAACGAGATGGACGTACTTCTACACACAAGTTTGTTTGCTTACGGAACCCTCCGTGTGCGAGTCAGACTCGCACTTGTTCGGTTTTTTTTGTGTATGTTACCCGATTACTCAAGGGCGGCTGGACATATTTGGAAGTTTTTTTTGTTTGAAAGGGTATAATTTTTTATTGGTCCAATTGTCATCAGGCTAGGATCTGGTGATGGGATTCTGGAGAAATCGAGGAAACTCTTCAAATATTATGTACACCTTAAGCGATTTCAGTATTTTTTCATAGTAACTTGTAAGCATTTGCCAGCGGAAATCACCATTTGATGAAGGGAACTGGTGCTTAAGGCCACAGCTGGCCACCGGAACTACTCATTAATAAGTATTTCATGGTTCGCGATTCTATTAGTTTAATATGGTTGCTAGTATGCTCGCCACAATGCATATGGGACGTGGAGCTTATGGCGAGGTACAAGGCGAACTCCTCAACAATTAACGTCCCTATATTGGAAAAAGCAATATTTGTAAAAGGTTATTGTAACTTAGATAAATTTCAAATAAACCCACTAAAAAACAAGAAATTACAATTTATGAAATAAATTAAATTAAGTACCTACCTACTTCATATTCTCTTTCTACATCACCCGAAGGTTGACTGGCAGAGAATGCCTAAGGCATTAAGTCTGCCTCTGTACTTTATGTGCATAAAGTTTTAAATATACTTATATATAAATAAATTATTAGTAGGTACTTAAAGTAGACTTCAGAAAATGAGGAGGTTCCCAATTCGACAGTTTTTGCATTGTAGTGTTTGCATTCTTGTCTCGGGTTCACGGGCAGTAGGGCGACAGTCACGTGCGAGCTGTTAGCGAGAGTGGATGTGTTGACCCTAGCTGCTGGTGACGTGGCGAGCTAAGATTTACCCCTGTGTTAGTACGAGCACTACAAGTGGCGACGGGTTAAAAGGTTAGTAAAAAAAAAAAAAAAACAATATATTCTTCAGCTGTCTCTTCATCAATCAAATTAATTTCTTTCTCTTGTGTTTTAATTTTATATTTATTGCCTCCATTTTCTTTATTTCCAAGCTTCCGTTTCTGTGGTTTTGTTTTGCATACCGCACTGAAATGGCCCAATTTGCCGCAAGCGTGGCATGTTTTCTTTTTTGCTGGACATTCTTGATTTGGTAGGGTGTGTGTAATGTGTCCACATCTTGTACATTTACCGTTTCCTGATTTATTAAACCCTAGCTTGGTAGAACGATATCTGATTACATTAATGTCAGAGCTATTTGAAGTTGTATGTTTGTTTTGTCCATATCCTTCCAGCTGATATCCAACAGCTTCCAGTGTATTAGCGTCAATAATGATTTTATCAAGTGTTACACTGTCTCCTAAAGTCAATATTTTCTTACGAAGTTCTGACGACGAACATTTCTCTACAATCTGGTCGATCAAGTTCTCATCGGAACTCGTAAATTTACACTTCCCTGCTTGATTTCGGAGTCTAACAAGAAACTTTTCAAATTTTTCACCTTCCTCTTGTTTAATTTGACGAAAAATATGTCTTTCGTAAATTTTATTTCGCTTGGGAAGAAAATATCCATCCAGCTTTTCGATTGCAGTGTTGAATACGTCAACTCCTTCCGTAGCATCTATGTATGCTCCAGGTAAATTATAAATAATTTCTTGGAGGTCATGGACGTTAAAGGAACTTTTGATACCACTATTAAAACGAATGGACGATCTGTGCAAACTAAAGTTTATGTGATTAATGGTGGATCCAGAAATCTATTGGGAAAAGAAACTGCAATTAGCTTGGGTGTCTTAAAATTAGGTATCGGTGTACATGAAGTTACACATACACACCAACCATTTCCAAAATTGAAGGATGTTCTAGTTGAAATTCCTATTGATGAAACGTACAAACCGGTATCACAGCCTTACAGGAGAATACCTATTCCTTTGGAAAAAAAAGTTGAAAACAAAATACAAGAATTGCTTGACTTAGACATAATAGAAGAAGTACAGGGACCTTCTAAATGGATTTCTCCTGTAGTTCCGATACTGAAAGATGACAATGATCTGCGGTTATGTATCGATATGAGGCGGGCCAATATGGCAGTTATGAGAGAAAACCACCCACTGCCTTGTATGGATAACCTATTGCCAAAAATTAAGAAAGCCCAATACTTCTCTAAACTAGACATAAAAAATGCTTTCCATCAAGTGGAAATTCATCCCAATTCCAGACATTTAACGACGTTTATAACATCTAAAGGGCTATACAGATACAAGCGATTGATGTTCGGCATTACCTGTGCACCGGAGTTATTTCAAAAAATATTAGAAAGAATATTAACGGGAGTAGACGGAGTAATAAGTTTTATTGATGACATTTTGGTCTATGGTGAAAATGAGCAACAGCATGATGAGAGATTATCAAAAATTTTGGAAACCTTGAAAGAAAACAATGTTTTACTCAACGAAACTAAGTGCGTGTACAAGGTACAGAAAATAAATTTTCTTGGGCACGAATTAACACCAGATGGAGCGAAACCGCTTAAAAAATATATGACCAGCATCGCAGAGTTTCGTGTGCCCAAGACCATAGAAGAACTTCAGAGCTTCTTGGGATTGGTTAATTATATCAACAAATGGTTACCTAATCTTGCAACTACGACTGAGCCATTGAAGAGGTTGTTGAGACAAAAGAGAGGAAAAAAGGCAAACATTGAGGACCTGTGGAAAGATGAACAAGACAAGGCATTCGACCAGTTGAAGAAAGCATTATCGACTGTCAAGTCTCTGGGGTACTATGACGCTAGTGATGATACACAAGTTATTGCTGATGCTAGTCCGTTTGGCTTGGGAGCAGTATTAATTCAAAACGATGGTCGTGGCCCTAGAATTATTGCTTATGGCAACCGAACATTGACCGACTTGGAACGAAAATATAGTCAAACTGAAAAAGAAGCGCTCGCTTTAGTTTGGGCTGTCGAACATTTTTATATATTTTTGTTTGGCAAGAGATTTACCCTTATTACGGACCATAAGCCCCTGGAGTTTTTGTTTGGGCCCAAATCAAAGCCTTGTGCGAGAGTTGAACGCTGGGTGTTACGGTTACAGACTTACCGTTTTGATATTAAATACAAGCCCGGAAAAGCAAACATCGCCGATCCTTTGTCTCGACTTTGTAAGTATTCAAATATACCTTCGGGTACTATTGAAGATTACGTTCAAAATATAGTAGAACAAGCCCGCCCTTGTGCAGTTCCTATGCGAGATATTATTAAGAGCTCCGAAAACGATCCAGAAATTAAAAATGTAAAAAAAGGAATTTATAATAATGATTGGGATGACTCTATAAAAGAATATAAAATTTTTGAATCAGAACTTTGCTTCTATGATAAAATCTTATTGAGAGGTAATCGGATTGTTATACCAAAAGAATTAAGGAAATTTGTTTTAGAAGCAGCCCATGAATGCGTCTAAGGTCAAAGGTTTGGTGGCCACGCATTGACAAAGACGTTGAGATTATTATTAAAAAATGTAAAGGATGCACAGTTGTCAGTTTGCCTACTCCTCCAGTACCCATGAGGCGACGAGAACTCCCTGTAGCTCCTTGGGTAGACATTGCGATGGATCTACTTGGACCTTTGCCAAATAATGACTACTTGTTAGTTGTTATTGATTATTACAGTAGGTACAAGGAAATAAAATTTACCAAAATAATAACAAGCTCACAGATTATAAAATTATTAAAAGAAATATTCAGTCGCCTTGGCTATCCTACCTCTATCACAGCAGACAACGGTCGTCAATTTATAAGCGAGGAATTCAAAGAATATTGTAGACAATGTAATATAAGACTATTCAACACCATTCCTTACTGGCCTCAAATGAATGGCGAAGTGGAAAGACAAAACCGAGATATTCTAAAAAGGTTAAAGATTAGCCAAGTACAAAAAATTGATTTAAAAGAAGCCGTATGGGAATATTTAATGATGTACAATTCTACACCACATACTGTAACGGGAAAAACACCTGCCGAACTATTTTTCAGGAGAGTTAATAAAGACAAAATTCCTTCATTATTATTTAATGAACATGGGCTGGACGATTCAGAAGTTAGAGACAAAGATGCAATACATAAAGAAAAAGGAAAAGAGTACGGAGATAGGAAGCGACGAGCTCAAGAAACAATAATCACAGAAGGTGACAAAGTATACGTGAAGGATATGGAAAAAAGAAATAAATTGTCAGCAAATTTTAAATTAACTCCACATGTCGTGGAAAAAACAGAGGGCGGAGATGTGTTTGTGAGAAATGAAGAAACGGGTCAAACACTCAGACGCAATATTATACATTTAAAAAAAATTGAAGGTGAATGGAAAGTTGAAAATAAGGTTGAAAAAGAAATTGAAGAAGGAAAGGAAGGAAATGGATTGGATCAGAGTGAAGAAAAACAGTAGACTAAGCTGCTCCGTGAGACTAAGTAAATAAATAAGAAAATTATAAAATTGTTGATTATGGACAATGTAATTAATAGTAGTAGAGGTTTGTATTAGAAGTAATTTTAAGTTCTTGTATTACCTACTGTTTAGCAACTGATTGTTAGATTCCAAAAATAAAGAAAAATTTAAAATTATAATTTTTCAATAAATATATTAAGGAAGGGATGTAGTGTTTGCATTCTTGTCTCGGGTTCACGGGCAGTAGGGCGACAGTCACGTGCGAGCTGTTAGCGAGAGCGGATGTGTTGACCCTAGCTGCTGGTGACGTGGCGAGCTAAGATTTACCCCTGTGTTAGTACGAGCACTACATGCATGTTACGCTATATCTTCGCCAATTAATTATAATAATAATAATGGGATCGATCTATCATCACTGACAGGACTATTGTTGCCAATAAGCCTGATATAGTGGTTATAGACCGATTAGTGCGCCGAGCAATGATTATTGATATCGCCATTCCCCATGACCACAATCTCTTAAAAGCAGAAAAAGATAAACAAATAAAATATTTGGACTTATCCCACGAGATTGTCGACATGTGGGATGTGGATTCAGCAATCATTGTACCGATAGTCATTTCGGCCCATGGGTTAATTGCTAAGAGCCTCGACCAACACCTTTAGAGGCTCACGTTAGGCAGCTGGATTAAGAGCCTAATGCAGAAGGCAGTCCTTCTCGACACGGCACGCATAGTGAGGAGGTTTCTGTCTCTGGAACCCTAACCACCGGTAGCTTGGTCCCTGTACCCGATACCGGTGGGACACTATTTTTTATATTTTTAAATATATTTGTATTTTTTTTTAATGTAAATGTATTTAAAAATGTAATTTATATGTATATTAAATAAATAAAGAAAATAATAATAATAACTCCACACATCTCACACACGGCCGTCTGATCCCAAACTAGGTAGAGCCTGTACTATGGTATCCAGACTGCTGATATACATACTTATATATTTCTAAATACATACATATTATAGATATATTACACCCAGACACATTACAAATTTTCGTACTCATCACACAATTATTTGTCCTGGGTGGGAATCGAACCCACGACCTCTGGCTTAGCAGTCAGGGCCAGTCAGATTGTGAACAAATTTCAATCATTCTTATTAAATTGATTGTCTAAGCTCCAGGTTGATCACTTTAAAATTTTTAAGAAAATCGTAAATTTTTTTTGCATTCTGAAGTCATCGCGGTGACGTCAAACTATTGTTCATTGGTGCCGATTCTATTGTACACTCGACTAAACTAAAACCTGACTTAATTTCTTCATATGAAATCAACCTAGTGTTCTTCGTAATAAGGTCTATTTATTACTAGCATCTATTTCTCAGCGCCGCTAAATTTCAATAAAACCTGTCAACGTATACTCAACTTTATTTCCACGCAGCGAGAGTCTTCATTTATTCAAACGCTGTATAATTGCCGTATAAAAACTTGTTCAAATCGAACAAGGATGACGTGTTTTTAATGTACACCTACAAAGACGCTTACTAAAAACACAGAGCAAAAGAGATGGCATTCAACGGATAGCGGCTCTCGCGTGGTATTACAGTTTATTTAAGCGTATCAGACTTTAGTCGACAAATAAATTGCTTATTTCGATATCGACATATGTTACCTACTTATACTCAATTTGAAATAAGACCTTGTTTCTAAGTACGCAAGGTTTACTTCTTATATGAAGAAAATTTTGTGAATTTTAATTTAGCGAGTGAAGTAACAGAATTGGGGCCATTATCTTTGGTTTATTCAACTAAACTTGTAAGATTAGTTAATTTAAAATACCTGAAATAACATCTTTTGATCACCTTGAATTTAAAATACTTTTACCAACCAGGTTCAAATCGGTTCAAACTTTACACAAACTTTTTCGTTAACAAAGTTAAACAACAAGAACAAAAAAAAACAGTATTGTATTAAGCTCACTAAGTTTGTGTGATTAGTAATGTAAGGTATAATATATTAATTCACTATAATATATTAATTGGTTAATATTAATACTTTACTTTAAATAAACAATAACTTAAATTAGTAAAAAAGTAGGTAGATACATTTTTGATGTAACGGTGAATACATACATATACATACAACACAATAATGAACTACAAATATTGATACCCATCTATTACTGTGTAAACAGTGAGAAAAAAATCTATTTTAGAATTTGTTTTGCATTCTAGAAATGACTGTTTTGAGATATAAAATAATAAACTTCACTTAACGGTCCTGCTTCTCTAATATTTTTATATGTTTGCTTATTTTCTAAAATTGTCTGTTATCAAACATTTTAATAGTTATAAATAACGGCGGAAGTAATACTTCGGTACCTACTGTACATTTACATAATTAATTATAAATAAATAAAATAAAATAAAAAAATTCTTTATTTGGAACTGATGACAAATTACAATTTTTTAATGTGTTCGATAATGACCGCATTAGTGGCGCGGTCACTAACGCCCACCTCCGGATGGGGCGTATATGTTCCATGACATTTTTATTTGACTACACAACATATTCAATAATAATTATAATAGTAGTTTTATATAACTTTACTTAACAGTGTAGAGTAGAAACCTGAGGTATGGAAAATGATTTTTGTGTATGTGTGTGTGTGTGTGTCTCTCTCTGTGTGTGTGTGTCTCTCTCTGTGTGTGTATGTGTGTGTGTGTGTGCGCGCGTGTATGTGTGTGTGCGTGTATGTGTGTGTGTGTGTGTGTTCGTGAGTTTGTGTGTGTGTGTGAGGGAGGGTGTACCTCTGTGTGTTGCATTATATAATAGATGTGATTAAGTCTTCTGTTTCTTCATAAGTTAGACCAAGGAGCCTTTCAGTAACTCGTGATTTGCATTTTAGTATAGTGTTGGGATAAATGTTCAAATTTTGAATTATGTATTATATTTGTATCCTGTGTGTATCCCGCCATCCATTCGCGATGTTAAAATTACCAAAGTAAAATTTATCTAAGCATTTAATTTCATTTATTTGTCTTAGGGCCGATTTTTGAATGCTCAGATAAGCACTCAGCGTTTATTAGAAGAACAGCATAAAACTCAATTTTTCAATAGTGAGATAGGTCTTATTCTACCAATAACCTGCTTACCTGAATAATAAAGTTATCTACCCGTTCATCGGCCAAATAACAAAATAATCGACCCTTTATTTGACGTTTAACTTTGAAGTCTGAGTGTTGAGTTGTTTTAGGTTATTTATCGCGTAGTATCGCGTACGTTACAAATTGTATGAAATATGGAAGTTTTTGTAAGTTTAAATGACCTAGCAATTGAAGAAGACGCTATAATAAATGAATATTTAAATCCATCGGAAAGATAAAATAAAATGCATTACAGAAAGGTATATTAATACTAAAACATCAATCAAGATCATCATATCTATACTTAGGAACCTAGTGGTATTTTACCTTAACTCTTTCCGTTGTTTTAGGAACCAGTGTATCTCGCCAAAATCACAACTCTTAATTACGTTAAGATTGGCGATTTTGGTGGTATTCATAGTTCTACAATATGCCGTATAATTAGAAAAACTTCAGATGCTATTGCGTCTTTGAGACAAATGTTTATAAAGCTGCCAAGAAGCTTTGAAGAGATACAAAAACCCAAGAAGAGTTTTATAGAAAAGCCAAATTCCCCAGAGTAGTATCAGCTATTGAACTCACTTTAGAATTCAATAATCTGGTGGAAACACAGCAGAAGAATTTAGAAACAGAAAAGGTTTTTTTTCATTTAATGTACAGGCAATGTGTTCATCAAAATTATTATTTCAAGATATAGTTACACGGTGGCCAGGTGACTCATGATAGTACAATATTTGCAAATTCATCTGCCAAATTCCATTTTGAGAATGGTGCTTTTGGAAATTTTGAGAATTATACTATATAGTGGATATGAATTAAATAATTACTTACTAACACCGTTTCTAGAAACTAATTCACGAGCACAGAGTTTATACAATGAATCACATATAAGAACAAGAAATGTCATAGAGAGATGTTACTGAGTGTGGAAAAGAAGGAAAGTTTTAAGCATTGGTTTAAGGTGTAAGCTGCCACTAACACAAGATGTTATTGTAGCCTGTGTAACCACCAGATGATCCAGAAGTAAAAATTCCATCACAACCAGTGGTCGGAGAGGCACACTATAACCAATCTCATTAGTAACGAAAGGCACCTAACCAGAGATATTATGGTAGAATACTTTGATTCTCTAAGTTTTGAACAATTTTAAATATACAATAAAAATAACAATAAATTAATGAATGATGAGTTTATTTATTTCGTGTTTTCTATTATGATTACAACTTCGTCTTTATGTAAAGTAATGGACATTTCCTTTACAACTATTACCATGTTAACTTTATGTACACAACAATATACATGCTATTACAGTAATGTTTTTACAGGTAGTATTTGACTACCTGTTAGAAGATCACATGTATATTGTCAGAGTATAAAATAAACAAATCAGACAGTTCAAATCTTTATTTCTTCAAAAAAACATTTGTTTTGTATGTTACAGTAGTATTACAGTTTACCGTTCCTTACCATGCAATTTACTATTAACTATTATTATACTCTACCTAATCACTAATACTCAATTGATGATAATAATAATTACATGATAAAATAGATACAGTGTATATCGCTGTCTTTTCTTCGAATCCATAAAACAAAAAGTATGTAAATCACCAGCACAACAATCAAAATCTATACTAATAATAAATCTGTCGCGGGATGAATTCTGTACAATAAATAATTTAAAAAAATCGACTGAGGGGTATGAAGATATCATTACTGATGCCAAATATGCGATTCAAACAATTTTTGTCTGTCTGTCTGTCTTTCTGCCTGTCTGTCTGTCTGTCTGTCTGTCTTTCTGTCTGTCTGTTTGTATGTTCACGATAAAATCAGAAGTTACTGAAGGGATGTGCTTGAAACTTAGTATGATAATAGTTTGAGTGCCTGCGCAGGTTATAGGGTACTTTTTATCCCGGGTTAAACTTTGGTTCCCACAGGAAAATCAATGAAAGCTGCAATAACATTGTAACGTTAGTAGAATGTATATACTTATTTCGAACTACATTATAGCGAGCGTTTAGCTTATCTGGTATAGAGTACAGTTTCTACTAGGTTGGGTGCCGGATCGAATCACTCTTTTCTTTTCTTGCACTTTTTTTTAATATATAAACTAATTTACTTTTCTAAATTAGGTATCGTTTTTAACCGACGAAAAAAGGCGGTTCTCAATTCGACCGTTTATATACATATTTCTTTTTTTTTATGTATGTTCAGCCCTCTCCGTTATGTATGAACCGATTTTGATTATTCTATTTTGTTAGATAGGGTATACCTCATATACCTCACTTCCTTGACATGGGACCACCCATGTCAAGGAAGTCAGGATCTGATGATGGAATTCTGATAAAATTGAGAGAAACCCTCGAAAATTGTAGAAACGAATATTGTTTCTGTTTACTTTTTATTACTTTCATCAGGTATTTGCGTTTAGAAATCATCACATCATGTAGCCGACCTGATGATGAAAAAAAAATCATAAATAATAATCTTTTTAACAAAAATTTAAACCGAAGAAACAAAACCAAAAAGCAAAAAATAAATAAACCTTTTAAATAAGTTTAATATTTAAGACCTAGAAGGTTTATTTATTTTTTGTGTTTTAGTTCTTTTCGTCGGTTTAATTTTTTTTTATATTTTTTATAAAACCACTCAATTTAATTAACTAATAAATATTAAGAGTACAAAGAATCGATTTTTACCTGTGATTTAAAGGAATATTATTAGTTACATTAGATGTTACCTCCAAATAGTCATGTCTGTTTGAAGGATTTCGAGTGAATGTATTTTTCAATCGTAGGATATTTTAAGGGAATGGACTTTTCTGTGGTGATTGCTGAAGCAGCAGGAGTTTTTTTTTTCTTTGTTTGGTGATCCCAGAGTAATCGATAGCTGGTTCTTGACTATGCCGACGAGGTATTTTGCCTTTCGCAGCCATTAAATTATAAATATGTTTCAATTTCAAATAATAATAATAACTTTACAGACCTCATACACGGCCGTCTGATCCTAAACTGGGCAGAGCCTGTACTATGGTAATCAGACTGCTGATAAACATACTTATATATTTCTAAATGCATACATATTATAAATAAATTACACCCCGACAGAGAATAATTCGTCCTGGGTGGAAATCAAACCCACGACCTCTGGGTCAGCAGTCAGGGTCACTAACCACTAGACCATCAGGCCAGTCCAGTGAATATACATATATTTATAAATAGAGTTATAGGAAAAGAAGATCCAAACTTTAAAACTTTTGCGTTCCATGATAATATAATTATGTTGACGGGAATTTACGCGATCACGTATTTAAAAAGTATTACAGTACAGACCTACAGGCCTGTGATCACGGCCACGACCACGGCAAATCAAAGGTATGTCATACTTTTTAAATACGTGATCGCGTTGATTCCCGTCAACATGATTATATTAGAATAGAATAGAATTTTTATTTAAAGCATCTATGACTTAGTTGTTAGTTTAACTTAACACTTTGTTAGTATTACAGTATTTTACTATACTAAATGCATGGCAGACACTATCACCAAAAAAATTAGATCTAAGCTGATATATTGACATGTAACCGGTGAAGTTTTTTTTACACTTTCAGACCATTTATTTTCCGTTCAGTTACAGCAGTGTGAAATCTTATGTTACACCGTGACTAAACAAAGCTCAGAAGCAAACATTTATCTGTTAGGTATACCGAGGGGGCCCATAGGAAGCGGCACTAACTGACTGACTACAGCAAGTCTCCCAATTGGTCGGACGAATCGAGATGTTAGGTCGTCACAGTTGTTTTATGACGATTTTCTGCGCAGGAAATTTATGACGCATGCGTAAGTAAATATTTATGATTTTAACTGTATAAATAAAAGCTGAAATATCTGGTGTGTGATCTATGTATATTTACATGACATGTATTAAATAATCAACGCTTATTTATTTGTAAAAAGGTCTAATCTTAGTACCGCAATCTTCAAAAATAATACGTCAGAAAGGATCACCGTTGTGTGAAAAATATATTGCCTTAATTTACCTTAATTTAACATAAAAAAAAACTCGCCCAGGTATTTAATCACTTGATACACACATTAACCCTCGTTAAGAGCTGTTGGGAAGAGGTTTCATTACCTTTTATATAAATAACTTTCAGAATTAATATAAAAAGAGTTAAGTTCTTTGTTTCCCTTTATTAACCGGAAAAGATGGTACGCGTGCGCCATTGATGACATAGATATAATAATTTTATTTTCTTTCTACCACTATTAATGGATCTCATGAAGGTGCCTCTTAACGACGCGCCTTCAACAGTCTATACTATTTTCTGTGGATAGTTACACAAAATTAGTAACGAGGTAGTTTTTACAAAAACACACTGTAGCAGTATAACTGGCATTCTAAAGCAAAAGAAACTCCGTTTTCTCGGTGACGTATATCGCATGGATCCCGAGAGACTACTCCGACCAGTCTCATACTGGGCCATATAGCGGACGTGAAAAGACCTATTGGGTGTCCACTCTAAAGATTTAAAGATTCTTAAAGGCGAAATGACGGAAAGTTTATTAATGCCGGAGTCACTAGGCACGACGAAGACTGGCTGCTGAACCTCAAGCAGAAAAGGCTTCGGCGTGCTTTATCACCACCCATAGACTCACAAATCAATAGTCTACAAATCGATTCCATAGCTGACATCAGCGTAGTCAAGGATACTTGCGCAAGTTCAATTTTAGTACTAATATGCTGTATTTGAGCCGTCCATGATAAGTTATTGTCGAAATAAAGTTCTTAACTTTTTTACTTACTAGATGCGTCCGCGACTTCGTTCGTAATTTTGTTGGAAAACAGCTTTTACTATATTGGCCGTGAAACAACCTGGAGCGTATAAAAAATACTTGTTTGGAAAACCACAGTTACAGCGCCTGTAATGAGTGGACCGTCGATACTGTTTTGCCTCCAATGGTCTACCCAGCCCCAGTCCGCGGGTGGCAAGCGGGCTCTATCTACTAACTGGGCAATGTCCAGACAGACACTTCACTCTACTGCGTTAGGTGTTCTCATCGCAGAAGATCGCGATAAAACAACTGTGATGACCTAACGACTCGTTTCGTCCTACCAATTGGTAAACTCTCGCTGTAGTCAGTCAGTGCCGCTACCTATAAACAATAGGCTCCTCGGTATACATAACAGATTACTCCCAGCCAATACTACTAAACCCCGCAATAAATAAATGTTTGGTTTTGAGCTTTATTTAGTCGCGGTGTAACATAAGATTCCACACTAATGTAACTGAAAGGAAAATCAATGCTCTGGAAATGTAAAATAACTTCACCGGCTATTTAGCAATATTTCAGATTAGATGTAATTTTGTTGGAGATAGTGTGTTGGACCTTCTTGTTCTCTAACCGTATTTATAAATTTGTGGATATTCCGTACAACCCCCCTAAAACATATTTGTGAATTTATCGCTGGCGGTTGGTGGCTGCTTGGGGGGCAAAATAGCTCGTTAGCATAGCCAAAAACAGGCTATCAATTACTCTAGAATCGCCAAACAAAAAAAAATTACTCTTGCTGTTTCCACAATCACCACAGAAAAGCCACCGCGCTCTGTGGCCAACTTTTTTTGGCGCGTAGATGGGGCGGTGTGTCGAACAAACAGACGAACAGACACAAATTACAAAAATGGTAGAAATGGGTTTAGTTTGTTGCCCTATAACACTCCCACATTTTTTCGGAAATATAAATATAATACAATAAGTATAATTATGTTGATTGTATTGTTAACTATTACATTATTTTTATCGATGAATATTGCACTACAAATATTTACCTATTGGTATTATCGTAAAAGTTTTATGGTTAGTATTACTTGGGGCCAATAGATGTCGTTGCGTGTTGCGCAATACATTTTTATTGAAAATTGGAGAATCGATTGCGATAAATGAAATACTCAATGCTACACCAATTTATACGCAATACTTGTGCATTAAACGTTTCCACATTTATTTTATACTTTTACGTGATATGTGCATAATCAAACACGTCTACAGATTTATTATAGATATAGAAGATTACCAGAAGAAGATTTCTAACAAAAAAATAATTATTGCAATCCAACTACGTGTTAATGAATTATAACTAAGTACACATTTTGTATTTTATCCCCCCTCTCAAGGAAACCGTCCTGAATTTCGGAATAAAAAGTATCCTATGTCCTACCTCGTAGTATAAACTCAAATCATGCCAAGTTTCATTTCAATCCGTTCAGTAGTTTCCGCGTGATGCACGGTCTGAAACAGACAGACAGACAGACAAAAATGGTTAGAAGCTCCTCGATATCACTATATGTTAACGTCTGTACCTCTGTAGCCAGGAATTAAGCTTGTGTTTTACCTCATACTTAGTCAAGGCGTAGATATTTAATTGTTTGTGGGCTTTATTATAGAGCCTATTACTTAGGTCATTAAACTGTTGCCTTGCGAAAGCAGTCCTGCAAAAGACAGTTGGACATAAAGGAAGCTACGACGCTGATGACTGACAAGCTGATTATTGAACGAAATTATAGAGTGCTTGCGGAGGATGGATATTAAGATGTACAATTGTCTAACAGTTAGAATATTGCATTCTGAATATAATATATATGTAGGGTAGTCGCGTGGTTTAGAGTGAATTAGTCAGTTTTATGAGTCCCCCCCCACACAGGGATACAGTACGTCAGGATTGATTGACACAGGGCCAAGTAAACCATTTGGAGAGTATCTTTATCCGCTGAAATCTTTAGATTTTTTAATATGTATATGAGTCTTCTGTTGCGAGAAGGTAATGACTCCAATTGTAGTCCAGTCTAGTTTCTCGTTAACAAACACTCCGAGATACTTTATGGATTCTACCATCGTCAACGACAGACAGGTTAAGACAAGCTTAAGTATTTTGCGGACAATTATGGGCTCTTAGATTTGCGGTTTCTGCAGCTGGTTTTGATGTATGCGGTAGAATGAATCGTATGAATTTGGTCTTTATAACATTTAAGGTTAATAAATAACTTGCTAACCAATACATTACTCTCCTTAATGCGCCTTCCGATTGTAATTTAGCGTCATCCCAACTCCTACCATATGCCACTAATGCAGTGTCATCTGCGTAAGTGAAAATATTACAGTTGACAAGAGGCAGACCACACGTTTATATAAATTTGGAAGAGAGTTGAGCCCAAAATACTTCCCTGGGGAACTCTAAACGTTATTTGTTCCGCTGCGCTAGTTATGTTATCTATCTTGACAGATTGTCTACGGTCAGAAAAATAGTCTTTAAAGATATCAAGAGCTAGACCTTGTATACTCACATTTTCTCTATCAATTTGGAAGTACAGACAGTGTCGAATGCTTTACTAAGATCTAGAAAAATGCGATGAAAATGAAAATAGAAAATTCCAGTTTTGTAGTCCAGTTTGTCAGCAACCTACTGTACAAGGTCGACCACGACATCTTCCGTAGAGATGCCATGGCGGAAACCATATTTTATTGGCGAGGATGTGGAATTTGGTTAAATAATTAGTTAGGCAGTTGTTAAAACCTCGTTCAATGATGTTAGACAAAACGCTTAAGACGGACATGGGACGATAGTTTGAGATCTGGTCATTACCTCCAGTATTGTATACAGGGGTGACCAACGGCGTTTTAAAGGCCCTTGGGAATTGATCGATCTACTCTAGAGATAGTCTGGAGCTACCCACAACTACGACTTGAGTCTTAGCAGGATTAACCTTAAGTCCGTACATTGTAGTCCATAAAATTATGCTGGTCAAAATCAAAATCATTTATTTCAATTAAACCATTATAGGTATTTTTGAATTGTCAGGAGTAGTAGTCAGTCAGACTAAGTCAGTCGTGAAGCTAGTTGCTTGTTCCAATTCGTAGATCCAGTGGAGAAGAACAGGCAAGAAACTCCAAGGACACTCTTTTTCAACATATTTTTTACAAATCAGATCTTTATTACCATTATTAACGCTATGAGAGAGCTCATTAAGACTCCCTTGACAGTAAACTTGCAAGTCATCTGCGTAAAGGGGGTAGGAAGAAAGAAGTTGATTGAGTTAATAAATACTAAGAAAAATAAAGCAGATAAAACGCCACGATACGTAATAATGTTTTATAATCAGACTGTATGTTATATGTTTTGTAATCAGACTTATCGCCATCATGTCATGTTTTTAATGTTATCAGTTGTGTAAAGCTCGTAAGGTTAATGTTTGCAAAGTAACGACCTCGTACATTTTAAATTGGTATGTTTCTTAATAACATCAAACGATTTTGACAAAATGAAAACTATATCACTGCTCGGGACATACCTACCCTATAATAATCCAACATTATTATAAATTATTGTACAACTATAATACAAATACATATAGTTATACTGACATTACTGACAGAAATTTTTAATTTACCGGCTTAGAAAGACTTAAATCCATACTCGATTTATATTTTCTATATTTATTTGTTTATTATTTTATGCTTAAACAAACGTTACCAATTTATTCACAACATTATCATCTCTTATATGCTCTTATATGAATAACATTGTTACATCACCTTAGAAGTCAGGAATAGATAGAACATTTGAGTATGGGCTCTGGTAACTAGCTAAACAAAGTAATGTCTAGGGTTAGTCGCTATCAGAACTCCCTGAGTGGTTTTTGTTATAATAATAAATAAATAGGGATCGCCTGGTTGTTTTGACCATAATTCATAAAGTTTCACTATTCCAAGAGTTGCACTTTCAACATTAAGGACGGGTGTTACATTATGTTATGCAAAAGTAAACAACCGGGATCCACTATTTAGTTTTTAACACGTTCCGGGTATGATCTAAAGCGATTAGTCAACCATTATTATCATTGGACCGTTTATAATGAACTAGAATAAGATAACGATTAGCCCAGCTGACACCTAACATTTGACACTTCTCTGTTTGCGATAATCTATTACAGTGTGACAACAAACGATCGTTTTCATAGTGCTCTATGAGTGCTTAAAAGAGATCATACTGAGAATTCAAACGCAATTTTGTGAAAGGCAAGAACTGCCTCAACCGTAAATTTTTGGGGCTTTCAGTCTGTATAGGCAACTCGTACACCTTTTATTTCAAAGAAAACTACATTAACAAGTGGCTACAGTGATCTTTAATTCATTTTACACTTACACTTTAATTCTTTGGTAATGAGAGAGAGAGATAGGTCTGCAGTTCGTAGATTTGTTTCTTTTACCAGACTTATTGAGCAAACAATGTCTTTGAATGGCTGGTATCCCTTTCGTTTATTTTATTTTTATTTTATAAGAACACAAAAGAGTTTTTTTTATGTTATATTAAATTTAATGACCTCCGCCACCCATGGGCACCTACAGCTCAAGAGTAACAAGTGCGTTGCCGGCCTTTAAGTAGGGGAAAGGTGGAAGAAGGGGAGAGAGTTTAGAAGATCGGGAGGGAAGGGTTAGGGTCTCCGGTAACCTCACTTACTCGGCGAAAAGCAATGGAAGCATTGCTTCAGTGCAGGTTTTCTGTTAGGCCGTGGTATCACTCCGGTCGAGCCGGCCGATACGTGCAGAAGCATGGCTCTCCCACGAGTTACACATTGCATAATACAATAAAAATGTTCATATGACAAAATTAGGTAAATGTGTAACCCACAGTTACGTCCCGCAGAACAATACAGAAGTTGAGAGTTAAATTGTGCTAGCCCTGTACGTGTACCTCCATGTACAACAATCACAGAAGTAAGGATATAGCTTGTTTTTTTTTATATTCATTGTGCGAAAGTGCGAAAATGTCTAAATTAACAAAGTGTGTGTTATAATTATCCAAAAGGCGGCGTTTGAAACAGACTGGGCACATGCGCCTTTCACCGGTTTACAGTTCTTGGTACAATGTAGCATATGTAATTGCAAATACCGGAATAGTCTAATCTATTACTACAAATTCCATGTAACATCATGATATTAAGAAGACTACGTCTGGACTCCAGGTTGGACTCCAACTTATTTTGAGTTGTCGCCAAATAATAAAATCATTAATTACCTACGTAGAGCCTTTTCCCTTTCTAAGTAGGTGCCTATAAAATTTAGATAATAAATCAGTTTGTTGTTAAGCGTCGACTCAAAATAAGTTTATAAAAATTTGATAGTTTATCTAAATAATGCAATACTCGAGAGACTTAAAAGGTTTATTTATTTTTTGTTCTTAGTTATTTTCGTCGGTTTCTTTTTTGTTAAAAAGATTTTTATTTTATGATTTTTTCCATCGTCAGCTCAGCTTTATCATAAGATGATTCCTGAACGCAAATACGTGATTAAGTTGTGAAAAGTAAACAGAAGACTATTCGTTCCTACAATTTTCGTCATCAGGATTCCATCATTAGATCCTGACTTGCTTGACATGGAACCACCCTTGAGGTATATCCTATATAACAAAAAAAGAATCATCGAAATCGGTTAATAAATAACGGAATAAGGGCTGAACATACATAAAAAAAAAAATATAAATACGGTCGAATTGAGAACCAAATTTTTTTTCGTCGGTTAATAGCACTACGTTTAATGAAAACTTCACAAATCAAACTCATACTAAACGTATTCAAGTGTCACATCACTTAAGTTTTTAATGCTGCCTAGTATTGCCAGCCCTATAATAAAAAAACAAACTGGCAAAATTGTTTGCATTTATTTATATAGTAGTTCATATCTTCAACAACTTTCTTAAGTATTATTAAAATGATAATGTAATATATCAAACAAAACAACTATGTAGGTATATATCTGAAACACAAACTAAACACCAGGGCATTTATTAAGAAAGACCCGTAACCCTTTTTTAAACTGTAGGACTTGACAACACTGGTTATCTTATTTCGGAGCCGATATATTTGAAGTCGTGATAATACTTTTTATATATAATGGTGTCCGTGACATTGTAATAATTAGCTATCACTACATATTATTAAACAAAGTACCCCGCCGCGTCTGTCTGATCTGAACACGCGATAAACTCAATTACTACCAAACGGATTTTCATACGGTTTTCACCAATAGACGGAGTGATTCATGAGAAAGGTTTATGTGTATAATTCATTAGCGTTTTTGGGTAAAATGTCTGAAATATGTCGATGATTGTTGAAGATATCGAAAAAAAAACAATATATGCTTTGTTACCCGTGCGAAGCCGGGCGGGTTGCTAATGTTATCTAAATAAAAACAAGGTATTATTATACGACGCAAATTCAGATTTATAGGCCGATTTGAACAACGTCCTTTCAAGCGGCCAAGTTCAAGCGTGAATTGCGATATATTTTAAATTCCATTTCCACTCGTTTTATCCTTGTCAACTTATAAATAAAAAATAAACTGTTAGTCGTACATCAGAAGTGAAAATAGATACACACATATATTATGTCACCTGAGCGTGACGGTCACACGAGTGCCTTGTTTTTTTCCCATAAGAAAAGTACCCAACATGCATAAAGAAGTTTTCACTTCAAAAATTAATAATGCACCATAATCTAGAGACACTGCATAGTAACTAAAAGATTAGTCCCAACTGAGACGTGTACTTGTTGCCATACTTAAATATATATAGTTATCTTTTAAAAAAAAGTATTACCGACTTCAATGTGGTTTTTAGTGGAAAGTAGATGTATTTTGTTTAAATATAATATGGGTAGGCCAACTAAACGCACTGCTCATTTGAGACAGCGATGTTTCGGAGCAAACGAAAACATCATCGATGTATTTTTAGATATTTATAATTTTTAGATTTTTGTTGATTTTCAAGAAACCGCTCGACTAATTTCGATAAAATTTAAATGGGACCACCTGGAAAGTATACCCTTTGAAACAAAAGAGAATGTTCAAAATTGGTTCAGGGCTCTTCGAATAATCGGTGAACATACATTTAAACAAAAAGATTCCTCCAAACTGAGAGCCTCCTCCATTTTGGAAGTCGGTTAAAAAATAAAGACGGATTCACACAATTCAAATAATAACTGAAGACAAACAAAGTATCAGTAATAAGTCTTTAGTCTATTTATCCATTCGTAATGATTACATTTTCAATAACTACAGAAAACAAAATGTGCATGTGGTATTGATTTTATAGTAATCCTTCAGTAGGCAAGTTGACCTTCACGAGTGTAGAGTTTCACTGCCCCAGCATACAAGTTCATACAGGTATAACTATAACTACTGATATGAAATAATCTATAATTACCTACGTTGGTATAACGAGATTCATTTTAAGGTTATAACATTGTGTGCTAGTTCCCAAAGGTATCAGCAGCTGTTAACCCCAATATACACGATTGGAATATATTTATATCTCAGTTTGACAGTGCGTAAACTAACTAATAACTTCAAATTACTTTCAACATAACGTCTACATAACTATAGGCGCGTTATTAACAAATATGCAGGAATTGTTAGAATGAAACTAATATGAACCACCCGCGCACTGGCAGTCTGTTGACGACCTCGCGCTCTTCCGCACATTACGCCGGACGCGAGAAATATCACAGTCGTCTATGGGACATACGCAGTATTGAATTCGATATTTATACGTAAACTTTCCGAATTAAAATTAAATCGGACAATAAAAAAAAATTAAGAATTTAAAAATCTAACTTTTTAAATACAGCCTGGAAATTGTGTGATGCGTTTTAGTTAGTTTTAAAAACTAACGCATGTGTGGTGTGAACTTTTGAAAAACAAATATAAGTGTATTTTCTATTTAAACATGGCGACGGCAATAGCTATGCTGCAGGGCTTGGGGCAAAAGGTGAGCGGTAAAGACCATCAGGACTGCAGAACACTGCAGGTGAACATGCCGGTACCGAGCCCTGTGGACATCGAATTTAATAACATAACGCTCACAGTGTCGTTGGGATTGACGTCTAGAAGTAAGTGAAAATAACTTGAGATTTCGTAATTTAAGTTTTTTGAGCGACCGTCTATAAAACTAATTCATACTTTTAGATTTTAAATTTTTATTAAAGTAGTCATAGCTGTTCATTAATGTATTTAGTCACGTAGACCCTATTAATAGTCATTAAATGAATATTAAAACTCGTTTAATTTAGAAATAAACCCGCAACTCTAATTACATTTTTACTATAATTTGAAATTTTATTCTTTATTAGATATTTTGGGAAATTTAGATACGACATTGTTTGTATTTTAAACATATACAGTTGGTTTTATTTCTGTTAAACTTGCAATTCCGTATATTGTAGAAAGTGGTCAATCAGCATTGTTGCCAGTCAAGGTAAAGTTCACTTAGATAGCATATGTGTATCCATTTACATATTAAAATTACCGTAGGTACCTATTAATATTAAAGTGTTTGTTACTCGAAACTAATTAAGAATTGTGTTACATTTAAAGCTACATGAAATCTTATTGATTTTCACACTATACCTACTAGACATTCCACTCATGTACTGTTACTTTTATTTTCGTTCATATCAGCATTCTTACGAAATATTTAGTTTTCTTAGTAAAGGTACAGTTTTAAAACAAGTAATAAGTGTATTAAACATTACGAATTGGCCTAAAATTGTTAACGAGTTACGTATGCCCCTAAAATATACGACTGTTACTTTGTAACTGTAAGTGAACTGTAACTCGTATTATTATTAACAATAATATATATAACACCTACGTATTATTTATATTGGTAATTGCAGTAGTTATGGGCATTTGTCAGTAAACTGGAAAGACATATTTCTTGTCACTCACTAAACCCTCCCTCGCAGAATTATTTAACGTATTGCTTACTTTAAGTAATTCTCATGGACAGCTTAATTAAATACTTTAAGTCTAGATACTTTAAATACGATGTCCTGCTAACTTATTTTGAATATAATATAATAAATCCGTATCTGAGTTTGTTTGTTACTGTTTTACACCTAAACAAACTCAACATTAAATTTTACCGATATGTATTTGCAGAAAAAAAAACTGTTCCCACGGAAAAAGTAAATAACTTTAACACAAGCGAAATCGCGGGCAAAAGCTACCTAGTAGTTTAAATCTATTGGCTTGTAATTATAAGTCGTACATATTAAATTGATTCCTATATTGACCTTCATAACTTGATAGTCTCAAACTTGAGTATTAACCTTGACGGATTTATTTAGATGAGAAAAAAAAATACTAGTTACACAACAAACATTGATTCCTGATTGGCGTGAAAAACTTCTTATTACTCGACAGCGCTAAGCAATGCACATCTGACTCATTTTTCTTTAGCCTCACAAAAAGTAATGAACATAAAACTGGGTTACTCATATTTTCTTCAGAAAGAAGAATCTGTTAAAGAACTTACTAAACTAAGACTGCAGACTACATTTAAATATTTCTTTTAGTCCGAATTAAATGAATTTCTTCTTTATAGAAATCATTTTATGAATAACAGCAATTAAAGTTGTGTACTTCTTGAGTGAGACATATAAATATCTATACTCTATTTGCCAATTTCAATCTTCTAAAATAAAGTCTGTATATTTGACGGTGATTAGTATAGACTGTTTTTTAAAGCTTCTCAATTTAGTTAAAACTTTTTACATTACTTTGACTTGTTACCATGTGTCGAGGATATGCAGATAGACGCGAGTATACTTAAAAAACCAACACTGAAAAGCCTGTTTCAAAAACATTGTTTGGTTTATTACTTTATCGTTGAATAGAGCTTATTTTTAATTTAAGCATAGTCTTATTTAATTTATTTCGTTCGAATTTCCGTCCGGTACATTTGTATACATTATATTTGTATTTTTTTTTAACTTTTGCTTGTTACATATTTGAGGCGATATTTGATACATAAATGTAATTTCAATAGGCAGTGGCCAGTGGATGCAAATGATAGTCCATATAAGACTTTCGAGTTTGGTTATAAATGGAATTTGTTTTTAATATTTTAATAATAATAACTTTACAATACATAATAATAACTAACATTAGGGACGTAAGTAAAAACTAGAAAAGATGAGCCATTTTCATGATGACTTCTAACAGGCCCGGTTGAAAAGGAATACAGTAACAATTAATTTCACACTACAGCACTCCCTACTAAGTATTTTAGGTTGTGGTTTAATTTTTAAACTTTCGCGTTCCGTGATATTATAAATGATGTACACGAGTATATACGGGAATTTCGTGATCGCGGTAATTCTCGTATAGTACATAATTAGTATACTTGTGTGTTTAGGAATAACTATTTCTTATTTCTATTAATGCCTCAAGCACGTTAAATCCCTAAGCAATCAAAATACGCATTTTGTTTATTTAAACAATATTATTTTTAAAATCTATTACGTCTTAGAACCTGATATGTTAATTATTGTGCAATATTTGTATTGTAAAATAAAATCAATTTCGTATTCATATGAGTATGTTGGATGCATATTTAAATTAATGCTATTGATATTTGCACATTAAACCTTTTTTAGGATCTTTTAAAGTCACTTATTATCAAATAAATAACCTTTATTAAGACGCCATGTATTTAGGCCAAACTAAATAAAGTAGGTAAGTACATAATATAACCAAAGTTTTACCTATCGTCTGCCCTGAATAACAGGATAGGATTGTTTCATTTCAATTGGATAAGCAGCTCTAATGTCAGTATATCTTTAATAAAAAAATATGCAAAGGGTTATACTATTATGTTACGACATCAATATGGTTGAAAATTTCGATTACTGTCAGTGTATTCGAGTTCTTTTTACGACATACTCGTAACATTTGGATAGCAGTTGTTCATTCCATTTGATTTTTTCCATTGTGTCTGGTCACTTAAAAATTACCAATTTTAATATATAGTTGGGTGTATTTGAAGACTACATAGGTATATAATAGAGACAACTTAGTGGTATCCGTGTACATTCTAGAATAGGTGGGCTGAAAGTTGTCTCCAAATAATGCCTTCTTTTATATTGAACGTGTGTCGAATGTATTACACCTGTTTGTGTAGGTAGATACGTTTTAATAAAGAGCAGCATTTTGATAGGTAACTAGCATTAGTCGGCACAGAAACAATGTTTACTAAATTATACTAGTAGTAATATACCCTTAGAAACTGTAGATATATCAAGTATTAACACAGTCCAAGACCTAAATGCAATAAACCTTTTTTGTGTGTGTGGCACCGGTGTTCTTTTTCAATTGTACAAGATGAGTAATAAGTACCTACTTACCTACAGAATATTCATTAAAAATTCTTATCAGTTGATATCGAGAAAATGATGATTGATTCATTAATCGGGTACATAGCTTTTACTAATAATAAATTCTTGACAAGGTGACCTTACAAGATTTCAGATAAAAGACTATTCATTTAACCTTTCAGAAGCCATTGTCACATAATAATAAACAAAAAATATGTAACAAAATTAAAATGTAGGTACCATAACAAGAAGTTTAGTGAAAAAAAATTGATTTTCGTTTGTCATACAAATGACGTAGCGTTTAAAGGCAAAGTCAACCAGCCATTCAGCCTTATTTTCATAATTATTTTATTTTTATTTCTATTATTCTGTTTAGTTTATAGAATGGGGGTAAGGGAGGTAAAGTGACGTGAAAAAATGCATATGCATTTTTATTACTAATATACAAGGTCATTGTAAAACAATATAAAAATATAAACACAAAACTTCCCTAATTATAAAATTAGCAAGGTTTTGTGTGTTGTAATATTTAAACAATAAATGTGAAACAATGACATTTAAATATCTAATACCAAAAGCGTTAGAGCATTAAATACTTAGTTATGCAAAATTTTGTCTGTAAGTATATGAAAAATTATTGTATGATTGCAATTGAATCTTGTACATACGAAATAAAAATGTTTTTTACATATTCATAATATTTATCGCATATAATACTCTGCAAGATAAAATTGATTTTATGTTTATAATATCAAAACTGGACAAGTGCGAGTTTGATTCGCGAACCGAGGGTTCCGTAACAAACAAACTTGTATGTAGATTAGATATTACGTCCATCTCAGGAATCCATTCGCGAAGATTTATTGCCCGTTTTTTCTTTTAAACTAACTTTGCAAATCCCAAAAAAAAAAACGCTCCTATAAAGCAATTTATGACAAAGTGGACTTTCCAACCGCAACATATAAGTATAAAAAAAGTGACGGAGTTACATCACAAAAATATTTTTTTGATATGATATAACAACAAATGAACGACTTTCGGATTGCTTTCCTTTACTTGTGCTGTGAGACCTTGCTTCTTACCAAATTACATGATTCTAATTCAATGGGAAATCTACCCAATAGGTTTACTTACTTGCGAAATGTTCAAATTTGGTTATATCTAAGGCTCAAACTGTCGTATATTTTGATTGCGTTGGCTTAGAAGCTTGATTTTTTTTAATATTTCAAGGAACCGCAGACATAAGTATTTGATGTTAATTTCTTAAAAAGGGTCTTGATAGACAGATAGACGTACAACAAAGTGATCATATTAGGGTTCCTTTTTTCTTTTTCAGGAATCGAACCCTAAAATCGACTAACGAACTTCTACTTTTATGGTTAAGAGATATAACGTTTATTTGATTTTTTATTAATAAAAGAAAAGTTTTTATTAAATCTACTAGTCTTTGCTACTGCGGTATATGCTTGCACTGTGACAACTAACTGTAGTTGTCACAGTGCAAGCATATACCGCATATATCATTGGATATGAGACTTATATTATTCATAATAATATTAACTTCAACGCATCACATAGTTTTTCCATGTTTTTGAAGTCATACAACTTTAACATCAACTGCCCTGCCCAGGGGATCACTCTGGAAGCGGACTTGATCAACTACAGATATAACAATTTAAATCGGTTAACTGGTGACAAAACTGTTTATCTACATATAAGAACAACATGCGCGACCAATATAAAAATTATTGCTTATGTAAAGTCGTAAGTAATTAAATTAACTTATCATAATAATAATAATTAATTAAACATTTTAATAATGCATATGACGGTGAGTGCGTTAACGACTTCTAGATGACGTGAACTATATTCACTCTGACGAAATAGTATGGAAAGTACAGGTAAGGAATACCATCTTGTATGGGACGCAAACCAAAAACGGGTCCAGCAGAAAGCAGTAAATAATGATGCTGGGGTAGGCAAAGGGTATGATATGAACTTAGCTTTAAAGACTGAGTGAAGTCCGCTCAGTATTTTTTTTTAAGCAACTCTTTAATTATTCGTCTACATAGTACCAGACTTATACCATTTCAATTTTATATTTACGAAGTGGAAGCGGAAGTTTTTTCTTCCTTATTTATTGATCTATCCTTCTTTACCCTGCTGCTATTGTAGCACCAGCGCCACTCTAATTTAACGCATTTCAAACACAGATACGTTCCTCCTTTCTTCTACCCTCCATACGTAATACAGAACACTATTGCCCTCCAGACAAGTAGCATTCAATGTCAAATATCATATTAACCTTTGTGACGCCAAACGATGCTTTCATCTTGAAAGGTCGACGACATTTGCTCATTACGAGGTGCGATACGACATTATCCAGCACTGATTACTATACTGTACTTTAACCGGTGGCAAGACTGGCAAGTCATCCGAGCTACACGTGTTTGGTAGTCTATAGACAGTATCGGTTGATCTTTGAAGGACGAGAATAACAGTAATCTATACTTACTTCTATCATTAATGCGAAAGTATAACGTTTTCACGCCTAAACTGCTGAACCGATTTTTATGAATTGCGAACCTTGGATAAGGACATACTTAGGCTACTTTTGTCGCGAAAATAAAGGTGGTGAAGTAGGGAATGAAAATTTTGATGGTAGAGATTCTACGCAGACGTAGTAACGGGCACCAGGTAGTATTTACATTAAACGTGTATTTAATAATATAATCCGGATAAATTAAATAGCAATTTCAGTAAGAATTGTTCACCATCGCGCCTAGTGACCTACTCCTCTGCGTATAATGAACCATTGAGACAAACAACATTATATTATCTCAGTCTAACCGTAGATAAATGAAAAATTAGAACATATAATAGACTAGCTGTTGCTGCGACTTCGTTTGCGAAGAACATTTTGGTGAAAGCTTTACCCACAACCGTACCGTACCGTACCCGGTACCGTAAATTTTTTCGGAATAAAAAGTAGGCTATGTTTATGGATATGAATAAAAAGTTGGCCAGATGATGTTCCTGTCCTAGTGGCCTCTCTAACCACAGGACGGACATTCTGGTACGCGACCCTGGCCTCTTCGAGCTACTGCAGTCTCAGTCGCGTTCCCAATCCGAGGCTTGCGGTATACCTTATTCTAGCTTCCTCGCCCTATTCGTTTTCCTTACCCCAATTTTCTTTTTTCATTTGTCCCGTCTGAAACGACTACATTCCTAAGGAGGGTTGGCGTCAGGAAGGCGGCTTTCCATAAAAGAGACAAGCCAAAGAAAGACAAGAAAAAAAAGTAATTAAAATAAAAAAAAAACCTGTATTACCTACACATTCCGCCGACCCCTAATGAAATTGAGAAAAGATGATGATGAAAATGTAGTCTATGTGCTATTCCAGACTACAATATATCTCTGTGCCAAATTTCATCCAGATCCGTTCAGCCGTTTTTGCGTGAAAGAGTAACAAACATCCACCCCTCCATCCATCCATCCTTACAAACTTTTGCTTTGACAATATCAGAAGGCAAGGTCCACTCCGCAGTGTAGGTATAAAGGCACAAGTACACGGCGCGGTCGACTGATCATGCCAAACTTTAGTGGGTTGCCGCTCGCCGCCCGGGCCGCACGTTAGTTCGATGCCCAATCACGCGCGTGCGTCACGTCATCTGTTCGTATCTAGTCTAGATCGTGTTATTTGTACCTAGCCCTGGTTCATTTGTTCACAAAAAAATATTAATCGTGTCGGAACAAGAGTCGCTATATATTTAAATGATTTGGCGGAGTGAGACTTCTGTACCTGTACTATTATGTATTCTGTGATATTAGTAAGTTTTTACTTACTACTTATTTTGTGCTTAGAGAAAATTAAAACAATACATTATTCATTACGTTTAATTTTAAAAGAAATAACTTATAAACCTATTTTACATTTCTTGTGTTACTTCTGTTACTAATACAATTTTTTTTTTCTTAAAGTATCAACAGGATTAAGTATATCCACGCCGAGTGAAAATCAATATGTTATCCCAAAATGCCACTGAAATACACATTAAGCAAGAAATTAATAATTAATATAAGGATATTTAGTAATTAATTATTTCTTGCTTCTCCTCTATTAATATGCGATGCAAAAATATTTTCAATAAGTTCAGTTAGGTCCCTACCGTGTCGGTTGCCTCTGACATCTGACCTCTCAAGCGTTTGCGACTCACTGCTCCCTAACAGTGGGCCTTTATGGAGTTAATAAAACTAAAGCAGAAATTGTTTTCGGTCTGGAAATACCGATCGTGTATAGGCAACTCAATGTAATTTTTTTTCACTTATTACTTGTAGAGGACTCTAGGATGAGTTTCATAGTACATACTTGCCACTCACATGACATACAAACACGCAAACCGCACAATGAGAAGGGCTAAGGGCTAAGCGAACAAAGCCGGCGTGTATTAATGAAAATTAAAATAATTGTATTAATCTAGGTTACAATAGAATATTCACAAGTCAGACGCTATGTTTATATATAGTGATGATAGATTAGCAATACAATGGATACAGCGGGAGAAATTAATAGCTACTCCACTTTAACCGTCATTGCTTGCAATTTAATCGCCTTTTTTGCTTGCAAGATGTAAAAAAGGAAGGCCAGACATCAAACAATCATTTAAGTTTATACTTAGGACACGTTACCAAGAATAATAAGGATAAAATACTAATAGCCGAAGAAAAGAGTTAATATTATTTTTATTACAACGGCGATTTTTTTACTTTTACTACGGCATACCTACTCGGTGTATAAAAGTCGCAAAACCAATGGTTTCTCTTGTGCGTTGCCAACCTTAAGTCCATCCACAAGAAGCTTTGGAGAGTCTGTTCACCAGCTGAAAATCCAGCACTGCACGATGAGGTTATATATTAGGTCTCTACATAATATGAAATTGGCGTTTTGTTGAACTGGCCACTTCGATCACACTTATATATATCTGGCGTTTGGTTAGGAATTCCAAATTCAAATTAATTTCAAATTCAGGATTGTGTATTTATGTTTCGAATTTAGTAATTCGTTTGTTTTCACGCCATTTGATTTTTCTTTGACATCGATTTTTTTTACAATAAATTCCTGTTATTTACGAATACGAGTAACGCCGTAGCACTAGCACTGGCGAAACAGCTCGAAGGATTAATTATATGTATGGGGAAGCTACTGTAAAAGAAAACGCTGTACGTTTTTGGTTCCAACGTTTTCGTTCTGGAAATCCTAACCTACAGAACAAAGCTCGTGGACGGCCGGAGACCCTAATTGACAACGAAGAATTAAAAGGGATCGTAGCAGCCGATCCATCACAAACAACTACATCAGCATTAGCGGCAGGCTTCGGTGTAAGTGTTAAAACAATTTTAATTCATTCAAAAATCAAATTGGAAAAGTGAAAAAACTAGAAAATAAGGTAAAGCATGAATTGTCCTACTTTACCTTATTTTCTAGTTTTTCTTCACTCAATAGTGAAGCACACCAACAAACATGCGTTGAGTGTTGCGTTACATTACTCAACCGTCACAAAAGCGAGGAGATTTTAAATCTTATTGTTACTTATGATGAAAAATGGATCCTGTACCATAATCGAAAACGCTCACCACAATGGTTGAACCCAGGACAACTGGCCAAATCTTGCCTCAAACGAAAGTTGACTCAAACAAAGGTACTGGCGAGTCTGGTGAACCAGTGCTGGTATACCAAATATACTTGCAACTGTAGGTAACGGAATTCGTTTTTAAACGTAATATCGTTGGATTTATCTGAATTTCCTAGAGACAATCCTTAAAAATCCGGCACTGATACATTTCTTTTCTTTTTTATTGCATCATTATCAAAATCGATTCAGTAGTTTTTGAGAAATGTGTAAGTGTAACAGCCTGGATTACGTTAAGAATTACGGGTGTGGTTTCAAAGAGAAAACATCTTAGAACCAATCAACTAGAACGCATGTTTTAAAATACCCGAATGGTCGTAACCAAATTGACCTAAATAAATACCTCAACGCCTGTATCTCCGAAGAAGATTAAAGACCCACATTTTGCCCACTACTTCTACCGGGTACTTTGGAAATTAAAGATGTTAAAAAAGAGTAAGGTTGGCATGAAGGGAAGGCAACGGTATGAAAAGTAGGATGGAGTAGAGAAAGCAAGCAATAGATACAGAAAGTCAGGATCGCATACCATTAACTCGGACTGGCTATTACCGGGAAGCCTGACTCCAAGAGCTAAACTATTAATGACATTGAATTGAATTTTTATTATTAATGCTTATTATTATTATATATATATTTTAATTAAATAGGTAATAAGGAGCTCACGACATTATGCCCACGGGTCACGGCTTACTGTCATTACGCATTTTGTTTGTTTGTGAGTACATATTGCAATCCCAAGCAAAGTACAATACAATAGAATGATGCAATGATTTACGTAGTTTTTCTTTAACCTTTAGGAGAAATATTAGATATTTACCAGAAAATCGAGTAGGCAATTTAATTTAAAAGTCAAATGAACAATACTTACAATTACTCATACTCATATTTTACTGAGAAATTTAAACTTGTTGCCTGACGGTTAGGAAAAGATAAGATAATCAGGCATTCCGAGGTTGGTTGGCAAGTATCCTCTTAGTTGTTGCAAAACTGCAGGCCTTTGAACTTTGTTCAGACTATTTCGTCGAATATGGCTTAAACAAAATACTAATTTTCTCTGTAACTGATAGACAAAATAATATATATGTATATACGTATGTATATAAAAAATTTATGTTCTTAATGTTCAAAATCGCAAATTTCTTAAAGTTCATTAGCGATCGCTTTATTCATATACGCGCATGTTTATTAATCGTTTTTTTTTTCTATATTCAAAGATTTAATGTTCGTTTGATCTTAATATCTCCTATAGTTATTTACCGACCGTTTTAATTTTTTTACACAACTTTGTATTCATTGTATTCTCTCTCTCATGTTTGTTTGTATAATACAATAAAAACAATTCAGAAAGTAATGCGGTTATTAATCCCGCAACACATTGCGTGTACTTTATAAACAATATATTTTAAGTTTAAAAACAATACATTCTTGATTGCTCATTTTTAATATCTCCATAATCGTACCTATGCATATGCATACACATTTTTAATATCTCCATAATCGTACCTATGCATATGCATGCACATTTTTAATATCTCCATAATCGTACCTATGCATATGCATGCACATTTTTAATATCTCCATAATCGTACCTATGCATATGCATGCACATTTTTAATATCTCCATAATCGTACCTATGCATATGCATGCACATTTTTAATATCTCCATAATCGTGCCTATGCATATGCATGCACATTTTTTGTCAAGCTTGTAGTACAGATACAACAGTATTATCTTAACTAATATTATAAATGCAAAAGTGTGTTTGTGTATTCGTTTGTTTGTCAAGCTTTCGTGCCTCAACTCCTCAACCGATCATCATGATATTTTGCATACACGTTGTCAGAAAAGGTCATAGGGTAGGGTACCTTACATTCCCAAGGGATAGAAAAAATACTTTAATGCGAGCGAAGCCGTGGCCTAGTTAATATATAAAATGAATAATTTCCATGAATGAATAATATAGTAATATACAACTCGACTCTGTGCTAAACTGGCGCGATCAAGTTACTAACGTATGTCAAAGGGTTACCATTTACTTTACAATTACATACAATAACATAATCTTTAAGTGCACCTACTTCTTCTTTTCTCTGCATCACCGAATGGTTGACTGGTAGAGAATGCCTTAGGCATTAAGTCCGCCAATGTACCAAATGTTCAAAAAGTTTAAAATAAAATAACAACAAATAAATTATACCGTTGGCACTTAATATGGCAGTAGCAAATGTCAATGACAATGACTCTAATTTAAAACAGTATAACAGTAAATTATTATATGCAACACAACGTCCAAACAAAGTTGTAAAAAACACAAAGCAAAGGTGAAGTTTTAATAAAACTTACTACTATAAATATCTGTTGGGTGAAGGACCGGCAACGTTGCCAATATTGTACTCACTACAACAAAAATTTGCTTTTACGATAGGGCTGCCACTAATGCTTTATTTATTTCACACCTTTGATAAATTAAAACATCAAAATCATTATACCTGCGTACTTAGAATTCTGCTACATAGGTGCATATAACGTCAACGTGATTGTAAGCATGCAACATAGTTTGTGGACATTGGAAACTTTTTATTCAGGTGAGTTTAGAACTCTGAAAGACTCCAAACTATAGAACAATAAACCTGATGGGCAGCATATAACGCGTCAGTCTGAGAAAGTCCTAAAAGTCCTTTATCCATAAAGGCACCTCGGTATACAGAATGACTAATGTATGCAAATGAGGTTATTGTCCTAAACCCTCATAAAAACTTTTAAGATATACAGACTTAGCTAGGGCTACCCATTGTTTCCCGATGTCCTGATGACCGGCTTAGGTAAGACCTACATTAATGATCACGAAGAAGAACAGAATTGCTTCAGCACTTTCAATACATACTCCATACTTGTGTGCAAACACGTGTGTGACTTATACATATGTGATCAAGGTTACCTTTAATACCCAATAAAATTAATACAAAGTTCCCGTTTTTCGTTTTGTTTACCGTTCAATAACGGTTCATATAAGTTCATGTATTGATGAACCGAAAAACAAGTTATTAATTTTTACCACTTTGCTGGTAGTCAATGAGGTTTATAACCGACATGTATGATAGATCATTTATCAACATATTTGGTAAATACTTTGCGACGAATCATTGCTCAGAAATAGTTTTTGTTTTTTATTACATAATTCGTATACGTATACGTAACATATATACACTACACTCACACCTGTTAACAAAGCCGTGTAACAAAAAGTAATGTGTATAACCGGTGATAAGTTACCGTTATTTGAGATCTTTGGGTTTTGGTATAATAAGAACTTAGTGCATGAAAGTGTCAACCCTTATATTGGCATGAACAAGCACATTGTTGCATTGTGGTTGTTTTACGTCAAGTTACACTTAAGTGATATATTGACCTTCAGCTGATTTACTAATGATGACTATAGCTGTGGTGCATATATTATAACTAGAGATCGGATATTCGGATGCATATTTACCTAAAGTTGAGATGTTGGCTATCATGTACAACTTTTCTATCTTTCATTTCTCTTCTATGTAGTTTCTGTGTGTACAACATAAAAATATTATGTGATGTAATGAATAAATAAGTTTTTGTTAATTTATGTTTTCTTATTTACCACACCACCATTTCTCTTACACCTTACATACGTACATACTCGAATGGGAAACACCTTAACTTAAAAAGAATTAACTTAAAGTAAATATACATCCGTTTAGTTATGCGATCCCGGAATCCCGGGATTTTATTTTAAATAAAAATATACTTAGAAGCCGCTTCCATAATTTGTTATCCAAAAAAATAACTTTAGGCAAATATGCATCCGATTATCCGACCTCTATTAATAACCGATAACTCAGTTATAATAAGAGATCGGATAATCGGATGCATATTTACCTAAAGTTATTTTTGTCAAAGTTGTACATGGGCACTTTGGGCAATATACATAAATAATTGTCATTCAAGAATTAATGTTGCTCAAGTTATTGTGTTGTTTTCTTTACAAGTAGCCATGACATGCACTTCTTACATAGCTAATATGAAGAAAATAAGACTTAAAACTAGCACATTTTATATTTCACTTTTAAAGTGGCAGCGAGATAAATGTGGAGAGATTTGAAAGAGGCCTATATATATGCTCAGCATTGGGTGGCTAAAGATTAAAGAAGAAATATTACCCCAGTGACAATATCTTTAACCACTATCTATGACTATGGTTCGGTCACTGAAATCTGTCATTTCTGTATCTGTTTGCGTTGAACATGATGGTGTTACGTCTGGTTCTACTGACTGTTCAAAAGTTCTTAATTTAGGATTATTCAGAGAATTGTAGTGTACGATAATAATTTTCTCGAGGTTATCATTTGTAAGTCTATTTCTTTTCATATTAAGTATCCACTTGTAGGTTGAAAAGGATCTCTCCACGTCTACAGAAGTCAGTGGCTCAAATTTTTAAATACTAGAGTCATTTTCTTTATTACATGTTTCACTTATATCCCTAAGAACATCAAAATCAGGGTTTCTATCCATAAGTTGCTCCATTTTGTTGATAAACGTATTGTTTGATGTCTGGTTTAAAATGAATCTTACGTCGTCAAATATTTCGAATGTTTCTATTATCGACAGGTCACATTTTTCTAATTTTACTATTGCAATACGTAAAATTTCGAAATACTCATATATATACTCTAAATCATTCTTCAAACTAGGTTTAGTTAGTACTTCCCTAGCATTTCTAATAGATATGGCTTCGTTGCTATCCAACAAATCTACAACACTCGATATTTTGTCCAAATGTTTGGCATAGTAAAATGCCGCCTCTAACCATGTTCCTCACCTAGTGATAACTGGCTCTGGAGGCAAAGGTAAATTTGGATGTTGTTCGTTTAAAATTCGTACTCTGTTGGGAGCTTTTAAAAATATTTTTTTGACATTATCAATTAGAGTGTCTACATCGCCGTAGATTAAACGTATTGTCTCTGTTAATCTGTGCAGGGTGTGAGCCAAACACGTAAAATGTTTTATATTGGGAAATGTATTTTTTAATATTTTCCCAGCCAGTAACATATATGCTACGCTGTCGCTACACAACATTAAGACGTCTTGCACTTTATTGTTGAATTGGTCCCCCCATAACTTTTTTAGACATTTAAACACAGTACGACCGTTAACCACTTCTAAAGTTTGACAATTTAAGAAGTAAATTCGTCCCAATGAGTTTTTATTTAATGGTTTGACTAAAGAAATTACAACATTTCGTCCCAGAAAGTCAGTGGTTTCGTCTAAAGATATCCATATCTTATTGTTTTGTACTTCACTGTGGATAAATTTCATTTTATCTTCATAAACATGGCCCAAGTATTTCTTCCTTAACAAAGACTCACTTGGAATGGTTTTATCTTGATTTTTACAGTTACACATGTATTTTTTTTTAAAACCACGAAAATTGGGGTTTTCAACTTTTGACCACGGTATGTTGCACATAATGAGAAAATTAATCAAGTCAATATAAAACTCATTTGGCGATGCTGCCTGAATTCCTCGATGTTTTTGTGATTTTAGATGCCGATTCAAAATGGTTTTCTTCGCTTTTAATGTTGTTTCACATTTCTTACAGCTTATAGTTCCAGTTGATGGGTCGTAAAACATCTCTGGGTGATTTTGTAGCCAGGACTGAGCAATGTCTTCTCTTTGAGTTAAATCCGCCATCATGGTAGCGAATAATACCTGTGAAGTAAAAAAGATCATAATTTGATGGTTTGAAGAGATGAGTCGAAATTATAGATATAAGGCCGGTTTAAAACCAATTAAACCAATCCGTTTAAAACGAAAAAAACCGTTTATCATTTAAAACAGTTGGTGTTGATGACTATGTTTTTCCTAATTATAAGTACATTTTCTTGATTTTACCGAGGCGAGGTAGGGATATCACGGAGTACCTATAAACTATGTAAAGATTTTTTATATGTGTGATAAATTGATATACTTAGCGTGTTTAGTTCTAGTTGGTCCGTCCGACCAAGCGTAGGTATTACCTACCTAAGTTATAATAACTCTATTGAAAAGTAAAAACTCTGTGTTAGTAAATAAACATTTTTTTCATTGTTTTCAAACGATATAAATATAATTAATTTGATTTGGTTTAAAACCAAACTCACAATCTCGCACTCTCGTTGACGTCGTCACGAAGGCCTTGAAAACATAACGTTGTCTCTTTCATGCGCAAGTAAAACGGACGGCATTGTGTTAATGATGTCTTCTAATCTAGTGTGTGTAATATAATAAATAAGTATAGGTAGGTATACCTACATACTTAAGTTTTCGTGTAGTAGGTAATGTAGGTAGGTACTTTCTATTGATTTTCTATAAACTAATTAAAACAAAACATGACGCCAGGTGACCAGAAACTGCACACAATGAAGTGTAAAACACAGTTCTTTTATTTTTGTAGGCGAGTTTTCAACCATTTAAAACGATTTATTTGGGGTTTAGAACGGCAACCTTTTATTTAAAACATTTTAAATCGGTTGTTTTATATCTATAGTCGAAATACAGTATCAGATAACCACACAACACAGTGCATTGTTTTAAAACTACCTGATATACAGCAAATCTGTTTAAACAATAGTCCCTTAATACAACAGTCGACCAATCACAGAGCAGAACATGTTACTATCTGGCAAAACTACCATTACTCAGGTACATTTGACTTTACTACGAGTTATTTATTATATTATACATATTTATATAGTCAAAATCTGTTTTCCAGCTATATTCAAATAGGTACAATGTTTTTAAATGATTTTGTAAAAAGAAATAATTCTTATCTTGTTAATAAAAAAAATAAGAGGTCCAAGCCGCAGAGCCCAAATCCAGGATTCGTGGCACAAAAGTCGTCGTTTCAAGTAAAACAAAAATCCAAATCACGATGCAAATCAGAAACCGTTATTCAATAGCCAAGTAAGTAATCGTAGAAATGAGAAAAACTTGAGAAACACACCCGAACGCATAGCAAGCTAAGCGACGAATGCAGTTGTATTGTCGCATCGCTACTTGCACACAAGCAAGTATAGTTTGCCGTCTCACTCGGACTCTTACAAAATGCTTACATTTCCTGGGGTTTAATAGGCCCGATTTGACACTTGTTACAACGCAATAAGGTTGTTTTTCTTCGTCAATAATCACTGACAATAAAAGTAGGGAAAAGCAACCATTATACGTTGTAACAGAGCAAGTGTCATTTGTGTCAAACTGGGGTTCATTACATCTCACGGTGTATAGGTACACTTAAATTTGAATTTTCCGGAATCGCGGGATTCTTTCGATAAAAAAGTGCTTTCCATAATAGCCAAAATCTCAACTTTAGGTAAATATGCATCCGAATATCCGATCTCTTTATAAGTATATACATACACATTTCCACATGCATAATCTAATTATGTAAATGTGTATGTCTGGTCAAAGACCTAGCGCCGTCTTTAATTATAGACAATTGCTGAGGAATAAACATAAGCATAAATTAGTAAATATTGGTTGCCTTACAACTTTCGATAGTAACGTCCTTTTTGCCACTTAAATATAAAATTTGTTAATAACAAATCGGTAACAAACTCGCAGTTAATAAATAATGCATGGGTATTATATTTTACAGATCAATATAATCCTAGAACGTTCAAGAGTAGTGCAAATTGATTTCTTTTGAATAGGTGTACCATCTTCATATCATACTTTCCGTCGGATGATCTGGAAGACAAACGTCTATTCCAATTAGCAATAAAAGAATAGCGAGCAATTAGTGATACGACGGAACTTACGGTGCGAGATTGATGATTGTTTATTTTATGTTAACTCCGTACAACAGTAGTAGTAACAGTAATTCATGAAATTAAACATAGAAATATTCGTGATACAGTATTTATGTAGAAGTATTTACTATGAATACAGGAGATACGACTCAACTAAACTTTGAAAAATAATAAAATGGGAACGAACGAAAAGGAATGTAAAGGGCATAAAAACATTTTACTGTACCGACTTGTAAACTGTGTTTGATGCCAACGTCTTCAAGCAACGATGACTGCTAAAGAGGCGAGCTTTTTCTTTATATTTTTTTTGTAACATCTGACATCTATAATGGACCGGTAGATCAACGTTATCATGTGTTTTTATGAAGGCTTATACCGGTTGGGTCGATTAGATATTCATGACAACTAAACCAAAATAACTCTCTCAGTTGTTTTAATTGACCTCAGGTTCCTTCTTATGAGTCATACAATGTTTAAAGTACAGAATTAAATCCGGTACAACTGTGATAAAGACGATGAGTCTCTAGACCATAAGATGTCAGTAGGTACAAGTTATCCTCTTATTCGATATTAACTCTTGGTTACGTTTAATTACTGTAACTAAATATGTGTTAATACCAACGTGCAGTTGACTTCTTACTTCAATCAGCCTATTGTAGTCCACTTTGATTATTTACTTATTTTAATTATGATTTAACTGCCCAGTTATGAAAAGACACGACAATTCAACAAACTTATTAATATGGTTTGTAACTTCTGTTACGTAGATATTTTTATCAAACGTTGTTGAGATTTATTTCTATCTCAAAATATAACTTTTAAATTGCTTTTAATACAAAACATCGATAGTAATATTATTAATATTGTCATGCCAATGTCAATCCCTATTTGCATATCGGGCAACACATGAGTATGCAGCTCTCATATTTCAAAATGATGACGATGGCTGTCGTCAAACAATTTTAATGCGAATGGCCATATTATTACCCAGTAAAATACTAAAAGGGTTGCGACAGTGATAGGTTTATTCCATCTACTATTTGGAAATAAAAAAAATGTTTCTTTAATGAACGCTAAAAACCAGAGGCGATTCGGGACCGCGGTTCGAGTTAATTGCGGTCCCAGTTGCCGGAATCCTCACTAATTGTAAAGCTTATTGCTTATCTGCCTTTATCAGATTTTTAAAAACTTTTTAAGCACTCACTATTAAAAAACTAGATTTTTCATATATTTAGGTAACCTTAATACTAACATAGGCTAAGGTTTTATGTGTTACTGACAATTACTATGAGTCCACAGTTACTCGAAATAAATGAAGTGAATTGAATTGAAATTGAATAAGAACGCCCATTTAAATGTGGTTTTATCTACATATGTAATTTTTTATTGTTCGTGACATAAACAGATTCGTTTCGGTGTAGGTATCGAAGAAAGAAAGAAAGAAAACATATTTTTATTTCCGAAACATCCTATAACTATTACAAACAAATTTTTATAACCAAAAAAAAAAACACTTTTTGACGAAATTATTAACACTAAATAAAGACTATTCTGAATTGTTACTAAGCTATTCCAACCAACACTTGGCTTGCTTTTAGGGTAAGGAAACATGAGGGTACTTCCCGTGAACTCAGGATCTTTAAATTTGGTACGAAGCAACGTCATATAGCACAGATAAAGGAAAAATTGCGAAAACAGTAAATTTTTAGTTACATCTTATAATAAAAAATATTTTACGGAACCCTCGGTGCGCGAGTCCGACTCGCACTTGGTCGGTTTTTTTTTTAATTTAATTAGTTGTAAAGACGATAGCTATAATTTTGAAAGTATCGGCCCGCCATGGAAGTTTTGATTCTAGACGTACAGTACAAACGTGAAAAACGGGCAATAAATGACATTTACGACGTTTGTCAGCCTGTGGGCGAACATAAGAGAGTAATTAATGTTTACGTAGGACAATTTGGAGTATAGGTACAGAGCTGCCTCGCGGTTAGTACAGAGATGTCTTTGTACAGTTGTATAGTGGGGTAACGAAAAAGTTTATTTAGCATGACCTTTATGACAGCACGCTGTGCTGTTTCAAATCGCGGGCAACAGCTAGTCATTGAAAACATTAATAACATTGATAACTAAAATAATTGGTACAAATTGTAAGTCATTAGGTAATAAATTTACCTCTGCTATAGTTTTTACTAAAACATTAGGTAGGTACATTGAGCAACAAAAGTTGCTTAACAAATCCTGATTTACAAAGTTACTCTATTAATTACTTAATTATAATATTCTTATAATTATTTTTTTTAACATTGATTAAAAAATAAATTAGTGCCAAGGTCGTTAGCACAGTTCAATATATTAAGCTATTCGTTCTGATTCTACCTTAGGTAGATACAACAGGTACAATGGTACAAGGGCAATGTTTCTTGTGTTCATGTAAATGACTGACAGTACATGTATAACATTTGTATAATATATGTAGGGAGGTACATGTCAACGTCAAAACTGCCAACCATGCCCACGCATATGATGGATTTGTATATTTATGGTGTCTTATTAGCTAGTTACAGACAAGTGCTTAAGAAAAAAAAAACTGCATATCTATAATTGCTATGAGTAATCAAGATAAAGAAATTAAACAAATAAAATAAATAATGATTAGTAATTTGAGCTTCCATATATATTTTTTGCAATTTAGTCTTAAATTAAAGGAAGTGTTTTTTTGGTATGCGGTTTTGCAAGGAAAAACTCAGAGATATATATTTAAATGTAGCTGCGACCCGCGGTTTCACCTGCGTAAATCCCGATGCCGTGGAAATATCGGGATAAAAAGTAGCCTGTTTAATTTCGATTGCTAGTTGGAATAGCTTACATACAACCCAGAATGGTCCTCGACACACGAAAACGCATCTGGTTATGTTATGAACATAATAATCTATAAATGAATCCCTATTTCCCTTGGTCACGGCATCACGCGTGAACTGCTGGACTGATTTAGCTAGTTCTTTTTTTTGTTTGTTATTGTCAGGAGAAGGTTCTTAGGAAAGGAAATTTTAAAAAATTGCACGGAAAATTAGAAAAATTAACGAGGGACTTACGCGGGTGAAGCCGCGGGGCGTAGCTAGTATATAATAAAAACTAGACTTATGTACATGAAAACCACATTTAAATGTGCATTCCTTTATAAAAAAGATCTAGTTTTTTAATAGTTAGTGCATAAACAGTTATTGGTAAGGTGATTAAGGCAGTCCAATTTGAAAAAAACAAATTCTCTTTGCTTTTCAGTGAACGCTCAAAAGTAGGAGTTGGATGGATATTTGTTTTTTGTGTGAGCATGTTTATATTTATCTTGTTTTGTCACATGACCGACATTTCACAAACCAACTATAGGTCTCCGTCTTGTTGTAATGTTATTAGAACTACATATTATTATGTGTGCTAAATTTTAACAAATTCAAGCCAAACTTCAATAATCATCTGTCGTAGTATAAGGGGACAAATGATGGACAATTTAAAATTCACAATTGATTGACAATTTAAAATTCACAATTGAATTTCAACCCTAAGGATTGTGGATTGCCAATTATCCGGGTGACGGGGATGAAAGTTTTGTCACATTAAACGATGGCGAAACGCTGCGGCTCGTCCGGCAAGTCCGAACAATTCCTCGGAGCACTCCCCATGATACAGCCGAGTCAAGCCGATCTGAAATATCCTCGCCATCTTCGGGTTTGAAATTGACCAACGTTAACGTCTACCCTACCCTCACTGTTATGCGAATTCATTCCTATGCTTTTACAAAACAACTTGAGTAGTCGTTATCAACACATCAAATTTATTATTAGGGTACGCCCTTGCCGATTAGTTTTACATAAGACTGCCATCCGTCCGGGTTTACCCGGATTTGTCCTAGTTTAGAGAGCGTCCGGGGAGCGTCCGGGCGGAATTTTCAAAAAGTGTTCGGATAAAACCCGGATACTCTGTGCCAAGGGACATTATATTTGTTAGATGAATCGTTAACAAGCCAAAAATTTCTAAATTGTCCGGGAAAGAATCTCGATTTCACCCATGGGTCCGGGTTGTTTTAAGTTTTTGTCCGGCGTCGGCAATTTAAGTGATGGCAGGCCTAGTTTCACATAATCTCCGACAAGGAGTACTATTACGAATTTGCAAATGACCAGAAAAAGCGTCCTAAAGCTTAGCTTATACAAAAAATAACCTTAATTTCATTAGACTGAAGAGCGTTTTCCGTTTAAACAATTCAAACGAATGGTACTCACCGTCCACATTATCATCAAACAATACACCGTTGATAAGCGTAAGCCATGCATATAATTGGGTGTTCTTTGTCATATTAATGAGGACATATGATATCTGGTATTAGTGGTACATAACTGTTGTAACCAAGATTGGTAGCCATGGCTTTTATACGTATACATTTATGTGTTGATTAAGTGTTGATTTGTACCAAATAATATTGTGATCCGACTAAAGGGATTTTCCAATAAGGAGGTAAAATACAAGGATAATTTCACAATAAGTAAGTTTTTATACAATAGCATGCAGAAAGATCTTAAAATCATCATCATCCCAGTCATGACGCACCCACTTGCACATTTCCTCTTGAACATAATGCCTCTGCCCACCACTTCCACGTTGTACACTATATTTAAACAATATTTTATTATCTGAAAAGTGTTAATAGAATATAAGCTAAGTTGACCGAAACGAAGTCGTAAATTTGTTAAATAATATATATTAACACATAACCCGCCTTTCAGCCTCACTCGCATTCACTACTGTATCCTCGCCTCTTGTCTCCATTTGGATACAAAACGTTTATTGCGACGAAAATCGACATACAATGTTGCTTCTGCTTTGTCAGTAACTTTGTGATTTCCCCGCGTTAAATTTGCATTACATAATTCACTTTATGGCCTTGCCTACTTTACCAAGATCGACGGTAACGGCACAGCTTCGCTCCTGGTAATCGTAGAGTGATTTATATACATAATCATTTTCGATATACGTCGTTTTATATATCTATTTTATTAAATATGGCTGTATCATTTCATTGCTTTGACTTAGAAGCTTGATTTTTTACAGCTTCAAGGGACCGCAGACATAAGTATTCGGTATTAATTTTGAGTTGATGCACCCACGGGTTCCGGAGAAAAAGCGTCTTGACGGACAGACAGACAGACTGACAACATAGTGATCTTATAAGAGTTCCTTTTTCCTCTTGAGGAACGGAACCCTAAAAATGGGATGTAGTTATTTTATACGTACTTATGACTATGTAAACAATGATTCAACTTAACAAAGAAGTCACGTGTAGTATAGACACGTGAGCAGTAACACAGTTACAGTAATTTTAAGATATTATCGTAATGGCCGTACTGTAATAATTCAATTTAATCTAATGGTACACCATCATTATAATAATTTTTCTTAACTGTTTTCCTTTACGATATAATGGGCCATGTTCCTATATTATAATAAGCTAGTCTATACCAGATTACACGAAATTATCGATTTTCTAGAAATTCTTTAACTGTCAGTTGTACATAAAATTAAGAGCAAATGTGTACTCAAAATTATAATAAATTATTGATTCCAACCAAAGCCTGGCCTCTTTTTGAATATCTATCTGTGCTAAAAAATACAACGATTCGTTACCGTATTGACGGCTTTAGCTTCAATTTTCATATCCCGTTTTCCCACTGAGAATAAGAGTTTTCACGCTATAATAAGTATAAGCTTATATTTATAAGTATAACCTTCGTTACATTGTTCTGTTGCAGCAGCATTACAAAACCTTCTGGCCTTGTTCCTCTAGAGAACTGAGCAAATTTTCCTCGGCTCCAGGCATATCATTAGGTCAATATTACGAGTAGTTTAAATAATGATTAATTAGACACAATATGTTTTATGTGTGTTATAGTGCTTGATTAGCTTTTTTTTATATATATGCAAAGAAATGGATACGTACTTCCAAATTCCATTTCCATAGAAAATAATAAAGTGCACGAGTTACAATGGGCAGCAAATTGAAAATGATACTTACGCCTCCGTGAAGGAGTATCATACGAACCCGCAACACACTCACTAACTTTCGCATTTACAATTATTGAAAATTAATGGTAGCCTTTATAATTTTTTTCAAAGGACGTTACAGTTTAACTGCACTATGGTGCTCACTACTCGTGACCGATCGACACAAATATAACGTTAAAGATATTCCAAGGTTAGAACCGTTTTGCCTCCCCATAATGATTTCGCAAGTATTTATAGTACACTAGCTGCGTCCCGCGGTTTCACCCGCGTTAGTCCTGGTGCCGTAGGAATGCCGGGATAAAAAGTAGCCTATGAGTTAATCCAGGTCTCCAGCTATCTACAAGCCAAGTTTCATGGCAATCGGTTCAATAGTTTTTGCGTGAAAGCGTAACAAACATCCATCCATCCATCCATCCAAACTTTCACATTCATAATTTCAGTGGGATGACGGGCTGACGTGTTTACATTGTTTTCGAATTACTTATTAGTCTGCAACTTTGTAATGGCTCGCTTCCACTCCGAATGTTTAAAATAGTAAAACAACGCATGGAGTGCCTCCATGACGTAACGCGGTCATGAAAATTCCGATTTTAGGGATTTAAGGAATAAGCGCGTAATATGTCCTGTATCTACCTGTCTGTGTATACAGATAGATGTCATTGTAAAAAATATAAACAAAGGACTAAAAATATACACATGACGGCGCACCGATTATTTTAGTTGGTAACATTATTAATAAGGGTCAGTTCACACCAAGACGCGACGCGACGCGACGATACTGGAAGAGGCCAGTGATTTCGCGCTGCGCCGCGAGATCGCGGGTCGTCGCGAGGTGCATCGTAAAATCGTTGGCAGCACGATGCCTTGCTGGCTCGCTGCGCAGCGAGACGCCGCGCGGCGCAGCGGAACTTGTCGACATTCGCTACGTGCATCCGCCCTGCCGCGTCCACCCGCCACCAGTAGTACCACCAACAGTATTCTAAATTCTCACAACGAAATGTGTACCTTTTCGTGTAGTAAATAAAGTTATATTTTGAGTTGCTCTATTAAAATGTGCACGCAGCGTCGCGTCGCGTCTCGGTGTCAACTGACCCTAAAGTGTCAGAAGTTAGGACACTGACGCAACACTGAACAAATTTAAAAAATTCTCCATTATGAATGCAAGTAGAATGAATCAGTTGAGAAGATTGACTTGTTATGAAGTATAAAATTTTTCAAGTCCTGTACACTCACTGTTGAATTTTTCTGTGTCGTAATTTTGTTCCAAAAGTGTTTTGCAGTTAAAATCGCTTAGAAATCGAGCCCCATTCTTCCCCGTCTTAACCTTTTTCTTAAAACTATTCTACATCCTAACACCACTATCACAATGTTTTCTAAGTCCATTTTTAGCACTTCACTATTTGTTTTTAAACTTTCGCGACTTTAATACATATTGGATGTTTAATTCGGGACTTAATCGCGATAATATTTAAAAGGTACAATACCTCTTGGTTACCCGACGTTTCGATCTAATTGCACCGATCGTGATCACGAGTGGATTGATGAGAGCTCAGCGACGCCTCCGTGAGGTGCGAGTTTCGGCAACTACCCGCACTTGGTCTTCACTATTTTTATTCGTACTGTCGGTACTATTGGTATTGGTATTGGTATAGGGCTCTGTTACCGCATTTAGATTCATAGGCGGTCCATTATGCGTTCGAATAAGCTGACTAGTTGAGCCAACCTAGCTCCTTCCAGAAGCACAGAACCCTCCTGGGGCTTTCACAGTACCCGCAAGTGTTGTCGCCACATTAAAACTCTTATTTATTTTATTAAAAATAGGGACAAACTATAATAGATGATACCACAGTTCACTATTTAATAAAAATAAGTTAATAGATATTATTTTGACTGGTTATACCGGTAACGCAATACTATTGGTCGATGGATAAATATTAACAAATTGTGGGATTATAAAAGGGTAGGAATATGTTTAGAACGATTGGCTTCAGTACAAACAGAGGTACGAACAACTTGGCAGTTGCTGTTAGTTAGTGATTTTCATAATTTACATCAGTGGTTTTGAGACTGTTTCTAACACAAGGATACGTGCCCGTTGTGTGGCCACTTCCTCGCACTCCAGGATAACGTGGGCGGCCGTTTCCTCCGCGTTGAGACATCCTCTGCATAGGGGACTGTCTGTCGCACTGATGGTGAATAGGTGCCGGTTTAGGGCCAAGTGGCCCGTAGTGGTTCCTACAACTATTCTGATGTCAAGTCGGTTAAGACTGAGCAGTCTGCTCGCGTTTAACAAGTTAAACGTGGTGAGTTCTCCGTCAACACCAGTTTAGACTGCCTACAGCGAGGTGTGTCGGTCCAGCGACCGTTGTGCGCTTCACGAGTCCGTTGCCTTACCCATGAGCGAAGTCGATTAAAGGGAAGTGGCAGCAGTATAGTTGGACCTGCCACTGACGTTACAGATCCCTTTCTTGCCAGCTCATCGGCGGCGTCGTTCCCGAGTGAATTACTATGCCCTTTGATCCATTGAAGAATTACCCCATTGGCAGAGGCTAAGCGCTCTAGCGTCTGGTGGCATTCATAAATGAGACCGGAGTTCATGGTGTTGCCCCCCAGGGCCTTCAGGATACTGTCGGTACTACACACTACACTTACGACGTCCCCTGAATGATGTCGAGGGTGTACTCGCTGACGATAGCATTAATTGCTGATGACGGGATTCCAAGATGTTGATAAGCGGTACCCATCTTCTCGGTTGAAATTTGTATGCTTTTTTTATTTCAACTGCTTATTCTGGAGAAATAGTGACGGTCGGTTGAAAGGGCCTGTGGTTGATGTAATTCAATCCAGTGGTTTGGACCTGACTCCAGAAAATGCTCCACGATCGCCGACTTGTTAATTTACCGGTTTTTTCCAGCTCTGATGTGTTCTTTGACCCGTTCTGCGATCGTACGTTTGGTCTGTCCGATGTTCGAACTACCACAGCTGTACACACACCTGGCGTCTGTTTAGGAACAACATCCTTCGGTGTTCTTAAGGACTTTGCTATCTTTGAGTGCGGACTATATACAGTCTTAATGGAGTACTTTTTAATACTGCTCCAACTTTGTCCGTCACTCCTTTAACATAAGGCAGATATGCTGGTACTCTGTCACCGTGTACTGGTTTCGGGTTCCTCTTTGGACGTTTTAAGCTGTCTCGGTAGCCGTTGCGTCTTAGTACTTCCTTAACGTGAGTGAGCTCACTCTCTAAGTGTTCAGGGTCGCACAGGTCGTGAGCTCGGTGTGTTAAAAAAGCCACAACGGATTGCAGGTGACATGGGTGATGGTGTGAGTGGTCGTGTAAGTACCTGTTTGTGTGTGTCGGCTTACAGTAAACAGTGTGTCCGAGTGTACCAATTTGTCTCACCGTTAATTTTACATCGAGAAATGGCAACGATCTGTCTATCTCCATTTCAAACGTGAATTTAATGTTCTGGAGTTTAAGTGGCTTACAAATCGTTCAATCGTCAACGTATCTCTTCCACAGCTTTACGTGGAAAGCTTGCAGGTCGATTGCTTCCTCAAAATGTTCCATCCAGATGTTGACCATCAGGTACGGGGCTACCCATAGCCACTCCTTCGATCTGGAGGTAATGCTGCTCACGGTAAAGGAAGTAGTTACCTTCTAAACAGTTTGTAAGCAAAACAATGACTCGATGTCAAAAATCACCATTATTTCATCTGGTTCTAGGTGTATGCTCTTGATGATGTCCATAAAATGGCGGGCATCTTTCACGAATGATGCAGTTCTCCCAACCAATGGCTACAGTACCTGTGTTATGTGTTTCGCGAGATCGTAAGTGGGGGAATTAATTTGACTTACGATTTGGCGTAATGGCACATTTGTTTTATGAACCTTTCGCAGACCGTACAATTTGGGAGGCTGCACAGTCTTCGGCTTCGTCTTCCGTAAAAAGATGTTTGTGAACGTATACGTCTGGTCACTTTGGCGGTAGGGTTGAACGATACTGGTTTATAAATTGTTGTATCACTTAATAGATGCCGTACCCTTTGTTCGTAGTCACAAGTATTAATCACCACGGTGGCGTTCCCCTTGTCCGCCTTAAGCACTAGGATTTCAAGGTATACCCGCAAGATTAAACATGAACGCACCCGATGTTTCCGATAGACGAGGAGTTGATGTAGAACATCAGAAGCGGGATGTGCAGGGCATGGAGGTGTCTGAGGAGAATAGCAGTAGCAGCAAAAAGCCTCACCAGGCGAACCTGTTACATAACATGGAAATGTTGATATCTCGATTGCTTGCGACTTTTCGACCGATAGACGCGAGCTCTACCACCACCGGGCGGCTGATTCGGTTTGACCCTCACAACGCGCACGCAGATATAGAAGTGATGCCCGAGAACGTTAAGATCAGATTTGCAGAACCAGTTTTGTGCCAAAAGGACAGCACGATTCGCAGAGAATTACATTCTCACAACGTTGTTACAAGGCCCCCAGTTACTGCGAGTATTAAATAGTATACCACATCAGCTCTAGCTCGACGAGATCAGTGAATCCTCTGACGGTGATACCAAAAAACCCTGACATGTGGAGATTCTATTCATGAATCTTGCATTCTTGCCAGCGATGTGGTATCGCATCGGTATGTCCGGAGCGCAAGGGAGACAATGGAGCTGCAATAGTTAAGGGAGTGCAAATCTGCGAATGCAAATCGACTAGGAGCACACTAAATACAGTATCTGGTGAGCCCGTTTCCTTTGTCATTGATGGGTCTGCTTGTTCGTTAGTGACTAGAACTATAGCCAACAAGTACTAGGGTACTTTGCGCAGTGACGTGGTTTACTATTCAGGGATAGGTAAAGAGACTGTGATATGTAAGTAAGTAAGTAAGTAAGTACAAAGTCGCGTTCTTATACAAAATATAACTTTACCACTACTGTTTCAAATAGTGCCGGATGAAACAATAACAGAGCCTCGATCATTTGTATGTATTAGATAGTTGCGTTCACGTACGATGACTGCAAGTTCAGAAACCCTCTCGGCTTCTGAGCACGAGGATTAATAGTTAAAGGTAATATATTCTACAGATATTCTATGGTTTATGCCAGGCCAAAATCTTTTAACTTGCTTTATGTAGATTTACGAGTAAGAGTGATTTAAGGAACTGGCTTTTAGAGGCCGAGGTTTTGAATTACTATGCAAAGGCTTATATGTAGATCAACGAATAAGCGGCAAGTGATTTAAGGAACTGGCTCTTGGAGGCCGAGATTCCGAATTACTATACAGTTGGTCGTTTGACAGGTGAGATCACAAGCCTTGAGGATATGCGATGTGAGTCAAGGACAACTCATCCTGATCAAACAGCAGTTTACTCCCTTCCACCTTTACAATGAGTCAGTGTTGGACGAGAGTTATCTACTGTACGTTTAATGTTTTCAAATTAATGGGAGAACTGACGAACTAGGACGTGCAAATGTCAGTATGGCCGTGACGGCGCACTGATTTAATAGTCAACATTATTAATAAAGTGTCAAAAGTTAGGACACTGACGACGCAACACTGAACGCTGGCGCGCGACCGATGACAATTCGGATAGGCTGCTGTAAAGGCAGAATCGATTGGCATCTCGTACGCGCACCACGTGTTCTGTGGAGTGTCGCCATTTAAAGCAGATAACTAAATGTCTCGTATTTGTAGTACACCCATTACGACCCATTGACGCTTATTTACTTAGTATTTTATATTTAATGTTCCCTTTTTATTCAGACCATTATAGATTCATAGCTATATATAAATATTAATATGCGTAATATATGAACATATGCACAAGATTATTGCAACATTGTGATTCATCGATTTTATTTTATTGTAAGATTATCCGGGTTTATATGTGTTCTCATCATAATTATAGTTTTTAAATTTATGTAGCTATCGTTTGCGTGTAGTTTGCAAAAAATGTGCCACAAAGCCTAAATGGATACGTGTAACGGATCTGGAGATATTGCTGTTGCTCCGCTTATGTTTCAAGTCAGCAGGACCATTTTTCTTGGCAAAGCCTATGGCAAAAAAAAATCTGTGATAAAAAAATAGCAAACAATTAGCAAAAAAATATGCTACAAAGCCTGTTATGATAAGTGTAACAGAACCGGAGATATAGCGTTGGCTACGCTGGCTTGAGTTACATGTCAGCAGAACCATTTCTTTTTTTAATAACTGGCAAAAAAATTGGTTCTTCAACAATAGCACAGCAAATAATAAGCAAAAAAATAGGCTGTAAAGCATATCTTATCGTGTATAAAATATCTAAAGATATGGCGTTGGCTACGCTGGCTTGAGTTACATGTCAGCAGGACCATTTTTCTTTTCAATGGCTTTGGGAAAAAAATCAATTCTTTGGTAAAAAAATATGCCACAAAGCCTGTTTTAATAAGTGTAAGAGATCCGGAGATATAGCGTTGGCTACGCTGGCTTAAGTCTCAAGTCAGCAGGGCCATTGTTTTTCGGAAATGGCTGTGGCAAAAAAATCAATTCATTGGCAAAAAAATAGCAAATAATTGGCAAAAAATATAGGGAAAGTTTTATTACGGCCCTATACTTGACTACGCTAGCTTCATAGACATGGTTGTGTCCATGGTCGCGCGTGGGTTTCGGCAGTCACGTTTTGCGAGGCAATGTTTTGTGCCAAGAAGGCGGCGGAAAGGGAACGAGAGAGTTACCCGTAACAGTAACACCGATCAGGGTTACCCGTAACAGGCTACCACATTGTGTTATGCGGGGATTTCCTTTCGAGGGTGTACCACACGTTAAAAAAAAGCATGTAGTTTTTAAATTATATACTATATAGTTAACCATTAAATATTGTTAAAATATATATACTTATTCGTGGATATGTGGCAATAAGTTTATGATGATAATGTCTACATTTATGCATGTATGTTTATGTATGTATATGATATAATTTATATAATATATATATTAGGCTACAAGTTGCGTATATTTGTGTATTATATGTTACTCTGTACTCCATTTACTGTACAAATATATTACATAATCTTTAATTGCACCTACTTCTTTTTTTCTCTGCATCACCCAATGGTTGACTGGTAGAGTAGGCATTAAGTCCGCCAATGGTGGCGTGCATAAAGTTTAAAATAAAATATATATATATATATTAGGTATATGACTATTTCTTTTTTGGGTATATATTACACGATATATTCGGCAATTATTTTTTACATTAAAAACACGCAGTAGAGTTTTATAGGTATAACTAACTTTTATGGTTTAAATAAATGAAGAAACACTCTAAAACCACAACTGTTTTAGTTTTATTTATTATATTACCGCTTCTACCTAGCTTCGTTTTCCCCACAAAACAGCATTTCATATCAATTCGACATACCCACTGTCATTTTTATATTGGATATATAACCTTGAAATAATATATATGTTGTATATGAAAATCAATGTTTGTTTGTCCCTATTTTATGCGCCTCCGTACTGTTGATCCAAGCTTCATTAAACTTTACATACACGTTGGATACAGCAATGGAAATGGAGGAGGAATGGAAAAATTACTTCTATGCAAGCGACACTTTTGGGTGTTGTGGCGCGCCTATGTGACCTATGTCCAGCAGTGGACTACGATAGGCTAATTGATTTATTGATTGAAACGAAATCGCGGGCAATAGCTAGTTTCTAATAAAAGGAAAAGAAACATGATGGCAAAGGAAGGTTTTGTTTCGCGTAATTTCCATATCGGTAATATGGAAATTAGTGCTGGTTTTGAGATTACTTTGTGATCTATGTGCATAAAAGTTCTTGTTTTTTATGTCCACGTCACCTTTTCGACTTGTATTCTTATGAACTTATTTGTTTGTCTAGTCGGCACAACATTTCCTATGAGCTACACACTCAAGTCTTTAAAAACATAGTTTAAAATTGTTTTTAAACTTATGCGACTTGTTTGCACACAAGGAAAGAAATTGATAGTCAATCGCAGTTCCTTTTGAAATGTAAGTATAAGGTAATATCTTTTTATTCACCCAACGATCGTGGAGACGGGTCTTGAGAGTTCAGCGACGCCATTCGCTAATTATTCACAAATTCTTTTTCAAAGACTTTTACATCATTCAAAGAAAGAAAGAAAGAGACATCATTTATTTCGGTACGGCGCGGAGACGAGACAATCTTAAATATAACAATAGAAGAGAAAAATAATACAAATTAAAAAATACACAGCAGACGAGAAATAAAAAGCATACACTGACATGTTAGAAACAGTCTCAAAACCACTGATATAAACTATGAAAATCACTAACTAACAGCAACTGCCAAGTTGTTCGTACCTCTGTTTGCACTCAAGTCAATCGTTCTAAACATATTCCTACCATGCCTATTAACATATTTTATAATCCCACAATTTGTTAATATTTATCCATCGACCAATAGTATTGCGTTACCGGTATAACCAGTCAAAATAATATCTATTAACTTGTTTTTATTAAATAGTGAACTGTGTTATCATCTATTATAGTTTGTCCCTATTTTTAATAAAATAAATAAGAGTTTTTAATGTGGCGCCAACAGACATCAAGAAAGAATAAATTGCGATGGCACCAAAAGTGGACCCAGTTCAACATTAAATGGTACGAATATAGGTACCAGACCACTGATTTTCAACTGATTTGTAACTTTACAGGCATTTTTTCGACGGCGCCGAACGTTTAAGGTCATTCGCCGTACCTTAAAAAAAAATACCGCGCCAAATGAAACTAATGACTATAAATCCTTATTCGCATTACAAATTATTATCCGCATTTTTATGATGAACTGACTTTTGTATTATGATACGTATAAACAGAAAGAGGTTTTTAGAAGTTTTTCGCGTAGCTCAAACTTTGACGCTGTATATTTTTAAATTTATTTATATGCCAACTTGAAATCAAATTAGTTAGAGGAGTTTCACTAAATCAATTAAATTAACTAAATCATATTCTATTCTATTCTATTAGCAAAGCTTGTACTATTTTCTAAAATATGGATAAAAATATTATATTTAGGGACTTCGTCCTTCAGGATGGTAAATAAGAGGTCTGGTAATAACGTAGTTATGTTTATTGTGACGCTCCCAGTTAGCGAGTGGCGAGTGGCCACGTGGTTACACATCTTCTGCCTAAGCTTACGAAGTAACTATTATCTTATCTGTGCCTAAACACACATTGACGTACACATGTACGTATTTAACACATAAGTAATTGTAATCCGTACATATATATATATATATATATATATTTTTTTTTTTTTTCAAATATATTCATATTATACATAGAAACACCCAGACTTACTTTTTGGTTTAAAATTTCTAGGGGATAAGTTGCCATGACTTTGATCTTTATTAATAAAGTTGGATAGTTATTAAACGATCAAAATGTGAATCGCAATGAGATGTGAATACAATGTTATGCTGAGGATATGACCATATGAAATCAAATATAGAAAGGACAATGACAACAAAAATTAGTATCTAGCCCACATCGTAAGTAGATCTTTGTTAGGAGTTCCGCTCCCATATATGGCAATTCGTTCAGGTTTATTCTTGGCTGTTGATATTGTTGAGTATTGGGTTTTCCCTCTCCAACTATTTACTTAACGATAGGTTTCTGCTTTTTTCTAAAACTTGTGATTGACAATTAATGAAATATTAAAACTTTGAATAGTTAGACTTAGAATAGTAGTAACGTAAGCTTCTAACGTTTTGGGTCGGGATCTCGTAATAGTTATTTTTGGTTTCGATTAATAACTGGTGTTATAAGTTGTGTTTGTTATTTTATTTCTAATGTCTCGTTAATTGGAGAGAAAATTATTATTAGGGATAAAATGCAGAATGGCTTTTACATAACTGCGAGACGGCACTGAGAATTATGGCGAAATACACTTAGTTAACTGCATAAACAACTTGTTATAATGTAAACTGGAAAAACAAGCGTGTATGTATTCACTGAGCATTCAAAAGTATATACTTGTTATCATACTTCATATAATACCTAAAAGTGCACTTGTTCAGATATCGAAGTAATGACAGTAACATTATTAAGTACGCCGCAACTACCTTAGTTTAGCATTGACACCGATTTTTCTCATTTCCATAAAACTGCTTTTAATTATCTTAGAGACTAGTCCTTTGACTTACATTTCTAAGGAAATATATATATTTTTTTTACAAACACATATTTTCAAACCACGTCATTACTGTGTTATTTAAGTTTTAATTATTTTATCGATTTTTTGTTTTTTTTTTAGTAATTTATTACTAAAAATAATATTTATAGTGTTAAGCATTATATGTATCACATTATCTGATGGTCATATTTTGTTTTTCTCCTAACAGGTCTACATACATATACTCGTATGCATTATTTATAAAAGGGATTTAAAGCAGTTATAGAACCATATTTAAATACGGGTTATATACCTAATATCATCCAGCATCCCCGATATACACGCGTGAATAAAGTCGTTAATCTACTGATAGTATGACAATCGGGACCGACGGGTTAACGTGATCTCCGAGACACGGAGGGTCTCAATGTGTTAAGAATTTTCACCCATCCTAAGATTGACCTGGCTAGTATTACGTAACCTTGTAATGTGCTAACCTACTCGGTTACCACTTAGCCACGAGCCCCTCCCTTCCCTCCCTCCTTAAAAGATATATTTTTGTTATTTTAAATGATCTATCTGATGTTTCTAACTATTCAGTTGACAAACAGGAACGACGGCGACGCAGCAATAGCATTGAAGAACGCAGTAAGCTACGGATGCTCGTAATTCTAAAGATATTAATCGCTTGTTGTTGATTCTGTAATATAGTCTAATGCCGCGTTCCAATAAACAAAAAACTATTCGTCCTGCTTACGGGCGGTAAAAATTTCGTTGGTAACGAATCGTTTCTTGTTTATTGAAACGCGGCATAAGAGAATTTAAAGGTCTTTCTGCAATACGGTACTCGAACGTCAAGTCAAATCAGGTTCTCTTTATTGAACTTCACCATGTAAAAATGTATGCAATATCGATTTGTGACGTTATACCTCGCTGTTGTCAAATTATTTACCTACTTTTATTGTGTGTTTTGAGAATTATATTTTAAACGAAAAATAGTAACGTATGAAAATTTTTAAAGTCTCACATAACTCTTGATTTCCTCCGGACTGTAAAATAATTTATTTTAACCATGGGAAATTTGCCCTATTATTACTATATAATTACAAAATACATTTTTATTTATTTATTGCTAGTACAAATTCAACAAAATATGATATATATTTTAGACACTTATCCCAGGAATCTAGACATGTCAACGTTCACTATTCTCGATCAATACCCAAAACAGCCAGTTTGATAAGCGGAGATTCCGCTATGCCCAACTTCTTTTCTCTAAATCAAATTATATGTATAGCTCTGTCTTTTACAACAAAAACTTTCGTGAGTGGTATTTAGTGCCTGTCAGTAACAGCAGCGCATCACACAACGCAACGGAAACGCAACCGGCTACATCCGCACGTTCCGAAAGACAAAAGAACCGGTGGCAACGTACATTGGGTCGACACACACTGTGACGTCTGCCACCGTCACGGCAGTGCGCTTCACTCCTTGAAAAAGGGCCCCCGTCGGGTCCGAAACTAGCCGGGCATCTACACACGTAAGTAAAACCGTATAGTCTTTAATAAAAGTATCTATGTCTGTGACAGTATACAAAGCTAAAGCATGGACTATTTCTAATAAACACAATATATAGATAAAATATGAATGTTAATGTTGTTATACGTTCATTTTTGTAAATTAATCCTAGAACACACATAAAATCCAAATTTAGGAAGAAATTTAAATGACACTGTTCACACACACACCATCACGATATCAAACAGGCACAAAATATATATATATATATATTATTTTTTTTTTTTTTTTCGAATATATTCATATTATACATAGAAACACCCAGACCAATTTAAATAGACATATTTATGCATACAAATGTTTGCACTGATTCGGATTTTGAGATTCAAACCCGTGACTCCCGGCGATGCGGTTGATGGAATGCACTGTCGCTGCTCCACATAGGTCGTCAAAGGGTTCTTAATACGATTCAGAACGTACGGAACTACATTGCTAAAAGGACTTAAAAAAGACACACATACCAATTGTAATGGAGATACCTTTTTAACTAATAACGAACATTTATACAACCACTTGTGTAACAAACTTAGGTTTGTTTTAAAAAAGAAACTAAAATTTCTATATACTTACTTTTTATTTTTATTTATGAGACAGGATAAATTGTTACTGATTAGACAACGCTATGCATGACCAGCTTCTGAATACATAACTATTATCATCGTAATGTGCCTACTACAATAAACCTTGTTTAGAAAACCCGTGTGACTACTTCTATTATATAGGTAGTCTAACCTAACACACTTGTTTTCCCTGTAATACGGTCTAACTAACGTAATTGGCTACTGCTACTGATATGTTATACATGTACGAAACAGGTCCGTCCATCTTTAAATAATCTTATAACAAGTACAGCCTCATAGCCTTCAAGTTCATTCACATGTCATTAACCCTAAAAAAAAGAAAAACAGCCAACTTAACGCCGAGCACATTTTTGTCTGGACTACATCATCACGAATCCAGGCGATTCGTGTGCCTGTTTGATATCGTGATGGTGTGTGTGTGAACAGTGTCATTTAAATTTCTTCCTAAATTTGGATTTTATGTGTGTTCTAGGATTAATTTACAAAAATGAACGTATAACAACATTAACATTCATATTTTATCTATATATTGTGTTTATTAGAAATAGTCCATGCTTTAGCTTTGTATACTGTCACAGAGATAGATACTTTTATTAAAGACTATACGGTTTTACTCACGTGTGTAGATGCCCGGCTAGTTTCGGACCCGACGGGGGCCCTTTTTCAAGGAGTGAAGCGCACTGCCGTGACGGTGGCAGACGTCACAGTGTGTGTCGACCCAATGTACGTTGCCACCGGTTCTTTTGTCTTTCGGAACGTGCGGATGTAGCCGGTTGCGTTTCCGTTGCGTTGTGTGATGCGCTGCTGTTACTGACAGGCACTAAATACCACTCACGAAAGTTTTTGTTGTAAAAGACAGAGCTATACATATAATTTGATTTAGAGAAAAGAAGTTGGGCATAGCGGAATCTCCGCTTATCAAACTGGCTGTTTTGGGTATTGATTGAGAATAGTGAACGTTGACATGTCTAGATTCCTGGGATAAGTGTCTAAAATATATATCATATTTTGTTGAATTTGTACTAGCAATAAATAAATAAAAATGTATTTTATAATTATATACTAATAATAGGGCAAATTTCCCATGGTTAAAATAAATTATTTTACAGTCCGGAGGAAATCAAGAGTTATGTGAGACTTTAAAAATTTTCATACGTTACTATTTTTCGTTTAAAATATAATTCTCAAAACACACAATAAAAGTAGGTAAATAATTTGACAACAGCGAGGTATAACGTCACAAATCGATATTGCATACATTTTTACATGGTGAAGTTCAATAAAGAGAACCTGATTTGACTTGACGTTCGAGTACCGTATTGCAGAAAGACCTTTAAATTCTCTTATGCCGCGTTTCAATAAACAAGAAACGATTCGTTACCAACGAAATTTTTACCGCCCGTAAGCAGGACGAATAGTTTTTTGTTTATTGGAACGCGGCATTAGACTATATTACAGAATCAACAACAAGCGATTAATATCTTTAGAATTACGAGCATCCGTAGCTTACTGCGTTCTTCAATGCTATTGCTGCGTCGCCGTCGTTCCTGTTTGTCAACTGAATAGTTAGAAACATCAGATAGATCATTTAAAATAACAAAAATATATCTTTTAAGGAGGGAGGGAAGGGAGGGGCTCGTGGCTAAGTGGTAACCGAGTAGGTTAGCACATTACAAGGTTACGTAATACTAGCCAGGTCAATCTTAGGATGGGTGAAAATTCTTAACACATTGAGACCCTCCGTGTCTCGGAGATCACGTTAACCCGTCGGTCCCGATTGTCATACTATCAGTAGATTAACGACTTTATTCACGCGTGTATATCGGGGATGCTGGATGATATTAGGTATATAACCCGTATTTAAATATGGTTCTATAACTGCTTTAAGTCCCTTTTATAAATAATACATACGAGTATATGTATGTAGACCTGTTAGGAGAAAAACAAAATATGACCATCAGATAATGTGATACATATAATGCTTAACACTATAAATATTATTTTTAGTAATAAATTACTAAAAAAAAAACAAAAAATCGATAAAATAATTAAAACTTAAATAACACAGTAATGACGTGGTTTGAAAATATGTGTTTGTAAAAAAAATATATATATTTCCTTAGAAATGTAAGTCAAAGGACTAGTCTCTAAGATAATTAAAAGCAGTTTTATGGAAATGAGAAAAATCGGTGTCAATGCTAAACTAAGGTAGTTGCGGCGTACTTAATAATGTTACTGTCATTACTTCGATATCTGAACAAGTGCACTTTTAGGTATTATATGTAGTATGATAACAAGTATATACTTTTGAATGCTCAGTGAATACATACACGCTTGTTTTTCCAGTTTACATTATAACAAGTTGTTTATGCAGTTAACTAAGTGTATTTGGCCATAATTCTCAGTGCCGTCTCGCAGTTATGTAAAAGCCATTCTGCATTTTATCCCTAATAATAATTTTCTCTCCAATTAACGAGACATTAGAAATAAAATAACAAACACAACTTATAACACCAGTTATTAATCGAAACCAAAAATAACTATTACGAGATCCCGACCCAAAACGTTAGAAGCTTACGTTACTACTATTCTAAGTCTAACTATTCAAAGTTTTAATATTTCATTAATTGTCAATCACAAGTTTTAGAAAAAAGCAGAAACCTATCGTTAAGTAAATAGTTGGAGAGGGAAAACCCAATACTCAACAATATCAACAGCCAAGAATAAACCTGAACGAATTGCCATATATGGGAGCGGAACTCCTAACAAAGATCTACTTACGATGTGGGCTAGATACTAATTTTTGTTGTCATTGTCCTTTCTATATTTGATTTCATATGGTCATATCCTCAGCATAACATTGTATTCACATCTCATTGCGATTCACATTTTGATCGTTTAATAACTATCCAACTTCATTAATAAAGATCAAAGTCATGGCAACTTATCCCCTAGAAATTTTAAACCAAAAAGTAAGTGACAGAATAATGCCCGGACATGAGCCCTTCACGTCAAGAATGCCTCTTGATTATTACGATTACGAAAAATAAAGTAGGGACTTTATTTTTTCGAAATTCTTCAAAAAATCTATAATTCCAAATAAGCTAAACCAAAATATCCAAAATTATCAATTTCGACCCCCAAGCTTGACGACGATCTACAAGGGGTTTTTAATGGAATACTGTAGCACACCCTTGGTTCGGCTTATACTTGACAGGCTTTACAGGACCTGATTTACCTCAGGAAAGAGGTGTACTTACAGGAGATTACAAATAGTACTTTATTCATATCAAACAGTTTTATATGAATAACGTACTATTTGTAAATGAAATGAAATGTAATAAACAATGACGATGGCAATACTATTCGTATGTCATAGGTATGAACAAACTTTATTTGAAATTTAATAATATTAACAGCTTAGTATCACTACATACGAGTAGTATAAAACAAAGTCCCCCGCCGCGTCTGTCTCTTTGTCTTGTTCACGATAAACTGAAAAAGTACTGAACGGATTTTCATGCGGTTTTCACTAATAGACAGAGTGATTCATGAGGAAGATTTAGGTGTATAATTTGTTAAGATTTTGTGTAAATGGATTGAAATATGATGATGATTGTTGAAGATGTCTCTGCTACCCGTGCGAAGCCATAATAGTATCTCATAAAATTGTGTAAAATGATAAAAAAGTTTAAGGAAGGACAGACATTGGCTTGGCTGTCTATAACATCGTTAAAGGTGACGAAACCTGGGTACCTACTGCTTTGAGCTGGAAAGAAAATCCCGATCGGCGGAATGGTAGTATTCACTGGCAAAAAGGTTTAGAGAAAGTAGCAGGATGGTTGGAGAAAAATCTTCTCACTCTTAATATCTCAAAAACCAATTTTATATGTTACTCTCTGCAAAACCGAACACAACCCAGTGAAGAGTTTAATATAAAAATACATTTATGTAAAGATAGTGCAATGTCCAACTGTAGCTGTTCATGTATTGAAAAAGTATCTCGCACAAAATAAAATACTTAGGCATCATCGTTGACCAAAGACTGTCTTGGTACCCTCACCTTGAACGAAAAGAGTGAGAAAATTAAGCTGGATCTTCAGGACCCTTAGATATGTGGTTCCCAAAAATACTGATAGTCACACAGCAGGCTGCACTAAAAATCACTTGAATGAGATATATGTCGCATTGGTGCAGACTGTACTATCATACTGCATTCCCATTTGGGGTGGTGCAGCGAAAACTAAATTTACAGAGGTAGAGCGAGCACAATGAGCCCTAATTAAGTATATGTATTTTAAACCAACGAGATATGCAAATGACGATCTGCACCGAATCAGTAATTTGCTCTCGGTTAGAAAATTATACATTATATCTTATAATCCAAAACTAGTATCAAAGAGAAGAAAATATGTTATTGCAGAAACTCCTCAAACAAGTACCAGGTATGCTTGCACGCAGTACAGTAAACGATCAGCACAGTTATATAATAAGGTCAACAAACAAATTTATATATATTCCAAAAACTATTACCATTGTAAAAAATGCTTATTAATTGGATAAGAACTCTAACTTATTGTGATACTGAGACACTTCTTCAACACATTCATTAAACACACACAGATACACACAAACACGTACACACACACACACATACACATATACACACACACATACACACTCGCCCACAAACACTCACATACACACACAAGCTACACACACACAGATATATATAATATTTGATAATGTCTAAAACCTTGTTTTTGTAGTACACACAAATGTATGTTTTGTTATGGAAGAGCGGAGTCTCCTAACACAGGCATTATTTGCTTAAAAGGAGGCTTCAATCACAAATATTGTAAGACCAAACTGTGTAATGCAAAATAAATTATTATTATTATTATTCTCTTTATTTATTTATTATACATATACATTACATTTTTAAATACATTTACTATATAAAAAAAATACAAATATATTTAAAAATATAAAAAATAGTGTCCCACCGGTATCGACAGAGACAGAAACCTCCTCACTATGCGTGCCGTGTCGAGAATGTCGTTATTATTATTATTATGGGTCTTTCCATTTGAAGACTTGCCGACGAAAGTTTCGTCGGCAAGATAGAAGAAGCTTTGGTAAAAAATGTTTGCTTATTTTTTCGGCAAATCAGGAGTTTACATAACAGTGTCGCTTGAAGTCCGAAAGACAGTGACAGCAGATTGGTACGTCAACACTTGCTTGCCCAGAGTCTTAGAAAAGTTCACAAAAAGTGTCCTTCACCACGATAACGCGTCCTCACATTCCGCCAAGGCAACGGAAGCGTTTCAAGGATTTGAAGCCTTGAAACGCTTCCGTAGGACTGAAGACGCATCCGCCATCCGACAAACTTATAGGCACATTTTTTACGAGCCCTGCATTGGCAGTGCATGCGTTCCACGAAGCCATTGAAAAGGTCCCTAAGGAAGACTGATCCAATTGCTTTTGCGAATACAAAATGTATAAATTGTGAGTTCACATACACTTACTTTGAACATCACAAATGTTTTGCACACTTACGTAACAAACAAGTGAATGACTTGCGGTTAACATTATCATCTTGTGTATAAAGACTAGTATCGCATTGCCTCCAGGATCGGCTTATTCAGCCACGAACGCAAGTATCACCACGATGCTACTTAAATCATCTGTCATAGATGTTAAGGCCTATTATATATTGATACTAGCAGTTCTCGCGTGGCTTAGCTCGCGTGTACATATTTATATATTGTGCGTGGAACCCTAATTCTTTTTCCAAAATAAAAGTAGCCTAAGTTACTCCTTAAAACACCTGCTATTTGCCAGTGAAAGTCAGATTAGTCAGAACAAACAGACAGACAGACAGAAAAAAATTTTAAAAACTGATTTTTAAGCATTGGTATTGTGCAAATAATTGTTTGAGCTTAAAGAAAAACTATAATTTTGACATTACAAACAGACACTTCAATATAATTTATTTGTATTGAGTATTGATGATGATGACGATGATAACTAAGTAGGTATCATTTATAATATCAGTTGGGATTGTAACCAAATAAGTGATACTTTTGACCATTGACAACTTTTTTTTTAAATAATACTCGTAACATGGGTCACACATTACTAGTGTTCTTGTTAACCCCTCCAGCTAAGCTAAATGCTTGTGTTAGGAGGGGGCTCACGTCGGTAGTGCGCTGGGTAGGATTCGAACCCATAACCACTTGATCGCAAAGTCCGACGCCTTAGCCATTACCTTACCGCGGCTAATAAATACACAATATTTTATATGAATCACAGTTTGTGCCCAAAATGTAGTCATTATAACCGTAACCGCCCAAGATTGTAACAGTATTAACGCAAGGATTAATTAAAACATTCTAAAGGTTTAAAGTAAACAAATATACGTATATATATACACTTTTTGTAGTTTTCATATTAAAAGTTTGGGATTAAATTACATAATAAGCAACCCTATCACACAGTCGCAATCAAAGTCATTGCCAGTATGTCATTACCAAGTAGGCAGAAATATTATTCAAATAACTATTATTAACTGACGTCGCGTGCGTGTAATATGCGAAATGAACCTTAGGATCGCAATTACAACAGGTAAATTATCAAATACAAAAATTAATAAAATATTTGGATATTAAAATAACAAATTTAATCCACACCTTTATTCTCAAAAAATGTATCTTGATAATTTTAGATGGTAGCGACCGATGTTACTTGTAATTTCCTTATAAAATCCAATTTTATAAAATAATTGTAAAAAGTATCTACACTTATGTTGGTGTGTTTTTTATTTTTGATCACCATCGTATTAGGACAATAAATTTTTTCATAAGTAAATAATCAGCTGACGCTAGGGGTCAATGACCAAATTCACGCCACCATTGTGGCGGTAAGACCCGTTATGGAGGATTGGCTGGAGGGGCAACATGGCTGTCTCTCTTACCGGCTGACGCAGGTTCTTTCGGGGCATGGCTGCTTCAGAAAGTACCTATGTCGCATAGTCCGAGAGCCAACGCCCGCGTGCCACCATTGCAGAGGCTGTCGCGAGGACACCGCATTCCATACTTAGGGTGGAATGCCCGCGTTGGCGAATTAACGCCGTGACCTCGTGATGGCTACGGTTACCTCTCGTTAGAGACCATGGTTTTGTCCATGGTCTACAGCGAGAGCGCATGGGATTCCGTCGCCTCATTTTGCGAGGAGGTGATGCACACCAAAGAGGCGGTGGAGTTCGGGTTCGGCAGATAGGCAGGTCTGGAGCGGTGGCGTGATGCATCCCATGCACGCAACTCTATGCAGGAGGGGGAAAGGCCTCCCCCACAAACCATTCGACGCCGCTTGGCAAGCAGGCGAAGTCTGTCGGGGGTCGAGTGGTAATCCTTCTAGGACATACCTCAACTCCCGAACTCCCTGGATTTCATTTACAGTCATATTTCCCCCTCTCTTCACTTCACCGTTAGTATATTTGTTTTTGCTTCTATTTAGTACCTACTGTTCGGTTTTCTTCGTTATCAGTTTTCTCCTTTTCTTTTTTTTTCATTTACCTTTTGTAATAAACTCTCTCTATGTGTCACTACTGGTTCTTTCAAGTCTGTGACTACATTTGCCGTGGCCCCACACTGTGTTGAGTCGGTTTTGCTAATTATCCGCTCCTTATTTTGTTTCACCACATCAACAAACGACGTTGTTGACGGCGATTTTGTAGGCTTTGACTGTAATAACTCGGTACTATCCCATGCTGGACTTTTTTTAATGATACTATACAGTAGTAGTTTTTCGTCTTTTGGTTTCGGGTTCATAACAATATATCCAATATATTGGTCTAGTGGTTAGTGACACTGACTGCTGAGCCAGAGGTCGTGGGTTCGATTCCCACCCTAGTCTGGGTGTTCTTTGTGTCCGTTGTTTGTATGTTTGTAAAGTCCCCCGCGACACAGGAGTAATTCCTAATGCGGGAGTTGTCTATTAAAAAAAAAAAAAAAAAAAAAATATATATATATACAGCATTCGAGTCACCTCCGTCATACTTTTCAAGCATTGAGCGGCACCAATCCAAACGCGCGACGGCCTTTTTGTTCTTCCGTCAAATTATGAGGTATCCATTACATTTAGGCCTCAGAAAGCTTTATACTAGAAAAAGCTTTCTGAGGCCTAAATGTTCTTGTAAGACTTTGTACTTAACTCATACCAATGCCTAAAGCTGTCCAAATCTGTTGATATGTCATCCTTCTATCAGCTTATATCATTAGCCGCACAGCACTCCTGTTCAGTTCAGTATTGGCCGTAGACGGACGTCCTTCTTGAGAATCATCAGTGAGTTTCCTTCGACCACGTTTAAACTCATTAACAGTGGCACGAGATGGGACTTCGTAATGAAATGCCAATCGAAGTGTATCGTAACATTGTTATTGATAAGACCTCAACGAAAGTCATAACAAATCATTGAGCAAAAATTTTCTCTAGTCAAATCCACTTTGATGCACGACAGACACTTTTTAAAATTGCCGCCAATTTGTAAAAACAAATGGCATACGATTTCATATTAATTAGACAGATATTAGAACATAATAGTTCCTAATTCGAAATTTAAATCAATTATTCATCGTCTACTTTTCTTACTGGCCTATTCTATAACTTTCAGTGTGACACACCTATAGGGTGTAGTAAAATCTTAAACGACGAACGGACGTATCGAGCTGTTGTTGTACTCGCACAGGTGCGACTCGCCTAGCGAGTGGCAGCCAGCACTGAATAATTAGCACGTTCAGTCGACCCCGCTACGCACTTGTACAAAGGGCAGAGTATGCCCACTCCTACAGACGCTGCTATATTTAATGTATGTTACTTATTAGCCATTTTAAATATATTTCTTATGTTTATTGTATTTATTGATCGATCAGTAAGTGTTCTGATTTTTTAAATTTTGCGATCATACCCTTATTATTTACAAGTTTTGAGACGTCATCAACGTGAAGAATAACGTGACAAAACTAATGATTATATTATTCATAAACATTTTAGTAGTACTTAAGTTAAAATAGGATCAGCCCTTGCTTGTCGCATTATAATTTATCAGCTTGCCTAAAAAATTACACGTGGCTTAGGAGCCTTGAGGAGCATTATTCTACGTTATAAAAAATATATAAAAAAGTGGTTGTACCCTTGTACTTTATGTAGCGTATCTAGAGGAATAATTATACATATTAAATTAAGATATAAAATTAGTAATTTATTTATTTTTTTAATTAAAATGTAGATGGTATGCGTAATTTGAGGCCGAGCAAAATTGCATGCATAATGTATATCGCAGTAAGATGTTTAAAGCCATGATATATTTGTATCTCTAGGGATATAATTAGGTATATAACGTAAGAATATATTTATGTGTATATTATTTATATATTACTTTTACTTTTGGTCAATCTAAATCGACAGTTCTCTTTAGGGTACCTATATGTGGAGACTTGTAATTAGCAATATGATTATTTAATTCTAATGATACAACATTGTTATATGTCTGTAAGTCTCTCTAAGAATAAATAAGAAAAAAAAAAAAAGAAAAGAATTAAGATAGTTATCATTTGAAACCGGTTCATAACTATCTTACTAGGATTATACGTGGGGTACACTAAAAGTTTTGCGTAACTCTGTTACAATTGACATTGTGACAGCATTTGAACGTCTGTAATCGTACTTTAACAACATTTTTTTACACCAATTAACACGAGTCCGTTGTTGTTCTGGGGTGAGTTCAGGAAGAATCCAGCGGCAAAAAAGTTTTCTAACTTTTAACTGTTAATGTTAAATTTTTTGAGTTTGGCTCATAGCAATCCCCAAATGTCCTCGAATTTCCTCATAGGTGATACGCCGGTGTTCTTCAATTAGTTGCCTGACAGTAGCCACATTTTCCTCAACGATCGCAGTTGAGGGCCTTCACGAATTTTATCATGAAGAGAAACGGCCACGATCAAATTCTGCGTACCAACGTCTTACGGTGCTTAATTAAGATGCTTCGCCCTAAAGTCAACTTGCGATAAAAACAATTGAATGCGATTTCGCACCATTTTTGTAAATCAATGATTGAGTTTCTTATGTTTAAAAAAATATAACATACAAAATTCAAACATTTATGAACGGCCAGGAGCGCAGAACTTTCAGTGTGCCCTATGTAACAGACTGATACGAGAGATAGTCTAATAAAATCATTGTAAAATTGATGGTTTTAACTACTACTCTAATACCCCTTTATGATTTATATTTAGTCTCTATATGTAGGAAGGAAAAAGTATGCAATGTCCCACCACATTGTGAGATAAAACACTAACGATACTATGGTAAAACAAAATTAGCTAGGTTTGTCAGATAACTTTACTACCTACAAGACAATTCAACTGCACCAAAGCAAATTTACATATCAATCAATAAACATTAGCTTGCGACCGGCAAAATAAATCTAACAGGATATTGATTGATACAACCATTGAAACAAAGTTTAAAAAACCTATGTTAGTGGTACTACAACGTTAGCACTTTACAACCTGTGACTAACTTCTAACAACTTGGACTTATGATGACTATAACGGCAATCGTTTATAATTAAAGCAAAAAAAATGTTATTTATTACAATAATTTGTGAGGTCAATGACTGTACAAGTTTAGTGACTTCTAAACTTTTTTATCTAATACCATCATGTAAAGACAATGTCAGTCAACAAAAAAAAACAAATCATGACATTTCCGCAGATTAATTTATCTAATTACAGGAAACCAATATTATCCAAGGACAGGTATAATAAGTAGGTACGCCCCGCGGCCCGTGGCCCCATTGAAACACAATTACTCGTCATGGTGAACGATTCCACTTATTTATACTTGAAACAAAAATAATGAGTGGTCAAATAAGGCCATTTAGTACAATAACACTGAATTATTCAATTTGACTAGTTTTGATTTATTATTTTTTTGTTTCAAAATAAGGTAATTAAAAGTAAAGTATGTATTTTCTTTTTTTTTGACATTCTTCATACCATAATTTTGATTATAATTGATAAATGTATGTATAACACCTTTTCAAGGCTTTTTTGCATTAAATAAATTCTAATTTACCTGAAATATTCATAAGCACAACCGCAAGGCTGATTCTCTCGGTCACCAAACTCAGGATTGAAAATTCTACTTGCGTCGTAAGAACGACGCAAATGTTGTCGCCACAGCGAAAACTCGTATTTATTTTATTAAAAATAGGGGCAAACTATAATAGATGATAATGATAAATGAACAGTTCACTATTTAGTAAAAATAAGTAAATAGACATTATTATGACTAATTATACCGGTAACGCAATGCTATTGGTCGGTTGATAAATATTGATGAATAGAGGTGTTATAAAAGGCCATGCTAACATTATAAGTGGTTAACAATCACTTTAGTGTGGATTGCGGTTCGAACAACATAGCAATTACTGTTATTTCAATCCCCGCGACACAGGAGTCATGCGGGAGTTGTCTATTTAGTGATTATGATAGTTTATGGCAATAGTTGTGAGACTGTTCGTAACACAAAATTCTGCTATGCTATAGGTCGTGGGTTCGATTCCCACCTGAGTCTGGGTGTTCTTTGTGTCCGTCGTTTGTATGTTTGTAAAGTCCCCCGCGACACAGGAGTAGAAAAGAGAAAAGAAAAGAAAGTTATACGCTGTATGGGCTCTTAGAGTGACAACTTCGATTATTTCGAAAAACAAAATGTTCAAAATTAGTTTTCTCGTTTGTCGTTTCTTGTTTGTCTTTCGCTGCGGACGTTACTTTATTGTTAGGCGGCAGTATGGAGTAAGTACGTTAACACTTCATAGATTTTTTACTATTGCAGTCATATACGTAAATAAATATTATATTAATTGATTATCTATTTCAATCCTAAGTATTATAGCCTACTCTCCGAAACAAAATTGTTTCATCCCTACACAATAATGATTAAAACGATTCATTAGTTTGAGCTTGAGGTTTAACGTACATGTACAAAAAAGTTTTTAGTTATACTCTTGACTTATTTGCAAGAAATGCACCTGAAATTATATTCTCTTCGTAATTCATCTTAAACCGTATCACGTTGGAGATAACAAATGATGGTGTCATATAATGTTGCGAGTACGCTGACCGAATGAGTGGATGTACATCCTGCATGTCGTTCATTGTACGTACCTACGTGGGATGCGATTCATATAATGCCTGTCGTCTATTCTTAGACTTACCCACTTAATGTAACTGCTACGAAACATGTTTATATGTAATATTACACTCTACTCTTTAATTCAAAAAACTCCTATTGGTAGGTAATGACTAATGAGGGAATGATTCATTCCTCTTATGTCGTAAGGTGCCACTTCGGTATCCTAGGTTAGGCTGAACAGAGCACCAGAGATCATATGTACGTACTAGGCGTCATCCGTTTTTCGTTATTACTGCACTGTGCCCTCTTCTAATCAGAGGAGTATGAAGAAACACAGCACTCCTTTTTTTTTTAAGTGAAAACTTCTTTAAGCACATTTGTGCACTTTTGCGATGTGGAAAAAAACACTGAACTCGTGACCGTCACGCTAATAATACATAATTAGATCCACTAGAGGGCGCTAATCTAACCATTGAGTTCTGTCAGCTTATTATTAATTAATGTTACCAACCTGCTAATGTGACGTTTTAAGTTCGTCGTTTCGTTTAAGTTTTCACTTCTGTCGACAGTCCCATGAATGCCTATTTTTTTTTTTTTTTTTTGGTATAGCTGTCAAACGAGCGGTGGCCTGATGGTAAGTGACTACCGCCGCCCATGGACACCTGCAACTCAAGAGTCACAAGTGCGTTGCCGGCCTTTAAGCTGGGAGTAGGGAAAGGGGGGAAAAAGGAGAGCGGGGCAGGGAGGGAGAGGAGAAGGGGGGAGAGGGGAGGGTTAGGGCCTCCGGTAACCTCACTCACTCTCTATAACCTTACTCTCTCTGAAAAACAATACAAACATTGCTTCACCGCCGGTTTTCTGTGAGGCCCGGGTATCACTCCGGTCGAACCGGCCAATACGTGCCGAAGTCTGGCTCTCCCACGATAAAATTGTCATTGTGTATTTAATATCTGTTTCTATAAATTTATTTTCTTTGCTTTTGGTATACAATAAAGAGTAGGTATTTATTATTATCTCTCTTTTATGTACCGTTGCACCGACCTCACAGATTTTTCAGCAGGCACCATAGCTAAACCTAGTCTAATTTGCAACCCTAACTATTCGTATCCTAACGTTATTAGTAGTTACTACCATTATTTATAGTGTGCAAGTACTAATCATATTTAGTCTAACTAAGATTAATAATATAATAATCCAGAACTAAAAGGCGCCCTTCGTGATTTAAATACGGAATTTACTAAATGCTCCTTAAGGACTGTGTAAATACGAATTATCATACGGAAACAAAGTTGAGTATAACGCAATAAATAACCTTAATAACATCCATTAAGTTTAACAAGGTATTGTAAACTATACGAAACGCTTAAGTGGCAGAGTCCACACGTGAACCAATCTAGCTCTATGTGTAAGCACATTTATCAACACTGTACACCAATGTACAAATGCATCATTTGACACGTGTCATTACCTTACCACACCTATACAGCGTGTAAGTAACACCGTCGTGAATAACTACAAAAACGTCTTTCTTTGGATACTTATCACAATGCAAAAATCAGCTCATTATAAAAATGCGAGATTAAGGATTTACAGTCAATAGTTTGATTTTCCGCTACGCAATGTAACGCAACACGCGTACTGTGCGATACGGTGAATGAGCTTCAGCGCACGGCGCCGTCGAAGCAGCTGATTGCATAAATGTTGTTTCATTGATTACATTGCAGTTTTTGGCCGTATGGGGTATTTACTGATTTGTTTTCTGTAAAATGTTCTGTTTACTCATTGTGATATCACTTTTAAGCAAAACATGAAAAAAAAAAATGAATTTTCCGGCAGAAATTTCCAATGATTTTCCACTTAAAATGATGGTCTGAATACACTATTTCAGGATTCGGTACGGCCCTGTATATTTTTTGCAAGTATTATTGAGAATGACAGCGGAATATCTAACATGATTCCAAGTGCGACTGAAGTACATATGTAGCTATGTAGAATAGAATATAATAGAATAGAAATAAACTGTACATATTATTTACAAATTACAATTATTGCAAAGGGCGGCCTTATCGCTAAAAGCAATTTCTCACAGGCCAACCATTGGCTGGACAAATGGATGGTAAAATATATTTTTAAAGGATAGTGTAATTGTAACAAATCGATAGAATAAACAAATAAATATATATACTATTTACCTATATATTTACTTTTTAGGGTTCCGCACCCGAAGGGTAACCAACGGGACCCTATTACTAAGCCTCCGCTGTCCGTCTGTCTGTCAGCGGGCTGTATCTCATCATCCGTAATAGGTAGGCAGTTGAAATTTTCACAGAATGTGTATTTCTGTTGCCGCTATAACAATAAATAATGAAAATAAATAAATTAAAAATTAAAGGTCACCCTTACTAGAAACGTGTATTCTAATGCTTTTTTGCTCGATCTTTCTTGTACGATGGTGCAGAACCCTTCATGCCCGAGTCCGACTCGCACTTAGTCGGTTTTACTTACTACAAAAATTACTATTTTACTATATACCTGCGTAGGGTGCATAAGTTTTGTCGTATGTAAACTAGATATCATAATATTGTGATTTGAAGGTTTATCCATTAACTAAGTAATTTCTTTTTTAAATTGCAGGCAACGAACCGTTTGTAATTATACTTTATTTTAAAAATAAGATCATTTACGATAAAAAACCATACATTTTGTATATTTAGTATACTAAGTTTATGATAAAAACACAAAAGTTCCAAGTTGAATTTCCCTCCACATTTAATTAAGAACCAAATGTAATTGTCGTGACTCTGATTTTAAATGTGGCTGAGGACTGGTTTTTTTTTTTGATATACTTTAATATGCATTTATTGACGAAGGCTCTTCTAAGGCAACTGTGTAGCGATTTTTTTTGCGAATTTAAGCAAGGTTAGCAAACTTTGGCCGATGAAGAAAGATGTTGTCCTTTGACGGCTATTACGGAAGAAAATGTGTCAGAATAAAAAAAAATATCGAAGAGAATTGGTGAATCAGGTATAAAAAGATTCAGAAGGACGTATTGAACAACAGCTGAACCACATCAAGCGTTCATAAGATTTTACATGAACACTTTCTCGTGAGAAGCATAGTTTCGCGCTGGGTACAGTGGGTATCGCACAACCTAGGCGACGCTCAGAAGCAGGCTCAAGTGAAATGATACCATAATACCATAGCTAAGTTTGGTGCAGGCTTGTCTCAGCGTATTTACGTCATTATATATAAGATCCAGAAACTAAGCGCCAGTCAATAATAAATAAGTTTAACTGTTTCAAAATGACCCTAGCCTACCAAAGTGAAGCGATCGAAAAGCGCACAGATGATTTTGATCGCTAATATTAATTCCTTCCTTCCTGATTTGGCAGCGTGTGCATTTTTTTATTGCCGAAATAAAAAAACCAACTCAAAGGGATACAGTTTTCATTAGGCAGGCTATAGAAGAAGTGTCTGTGAAGTATTAAGAAAAAGTTAATTGCAAAGGTAGTTTACATGCATAAAATTTTGCATAAATAGTGGTGGAAAGCTTTTTGAAATATTTAATTTAAAAAATTTGGTCAATAGAATGTTTTTAGGTTTCGCAAACTTTACTGATTGTCCCACGTACATGCTCAATTAATTTAAAAAAATTATACGACAAGGGTAGCCCTTTTGTTTCTAGCGAACGTTTCGTGAGGTCCTTCGAAGTCGCAACTAGATTTTTCAATGTTACGATTTCATATAATTGTTTGTTTCTTTTTTAATAACAAAAAACCTTTTTTTTTCTAGATGTCAATTATTGTAATTATTATATTGACAGATATTGGGAAGAGTAAAGTCACGCTTTTTTACGATAAAATTATTTTTTTCTTAATCTTTTTAGTTCAACTAGTTACAAAAGCGTGTTTTTTAGTTTTTTAAACTATTATTTATTTTTGCTTTATTAGTCTTTAATATTGTATTGTCATCGGTCTTTAATAAGTGTGCGAAATTTCAATTCAATCCGACATTTTAAAGTGAGTGAAAATCACGTTCAAAGATTCAAACCAAGCTAATAAAAGCTTGTTAAAAACCCTCCTCGTTATAAACCAATAAAGTTGTCATTGAGGTCAAACAAGGAAAATACCATTGAGTTAGTGTAGATATAATTTGCATTTCCCCCGTGGGATTTGGAGGCGAAAGTGCTCGCCAAAGTATATCAGCGAACGGCTGAGTTCTGTGCGGGAAGCGGCAGTCGGCCCCCGCCTGAAGAGGTACGCGAATGGCGTGAGGCCGCTCGCCGAGCCACCATGGCTCGTTGGTCATCCCGGCTGGAGGCTCCACGTGCTGGCTTTGCCGCCGTGGAGGCGCTCCAGCCGGTCATCGTCGAGTGGACAGGGTGGCAGCACGGGACCCTTTCCTTCCGACTGACGCAGGTTTTTTCCGGGCACGGCTGCTTTGGGAAGTACCTGCACTCGGTCGCTAGGAGGGAATTGAGTCCCGCCTGTCACCACTGCGACTGCAGTGAGGACTCGGCTCAGCACACGCTAGCGGTTTGCCCCAGTTGGGTGGCGCAGCGTCGGGCCCTCACTGCAGTCATCGGAGTGGATCTCCGATCCACTCCTCATCCTCCCATCCGCTCCATGGCCGGTAGCGACAGGAATTTTACCTCGGTCGCAACCGGGGCGGCGGAGGCACTCTTACCAGCGCCTCATGCCGCCCTGAGTGTGGCCGCGGGTGGACAGGACAGGTTTTCCCCTTCACCCGCTGTGAACCCCGCGAGGAGGCGGCGTCCGGGTGTGCCTGGACGTCGTGTAATTAAGAGGTTTTTACCTGAAGTTGGTGCCCGCGCTTTTGCGGGCAGGCGCTAGGAGGGTCCCGGATGTCTTAATAAAAGCTGTTCCCGGATCCCTCCTACTTAAGGCGCAGTACGGCACACCGTGTGGTTTTAGTCGGTTCGATTCCGACACACCGCCCCACCGAAAACCCCGGTGAGGTGACAGCCCGAGGGGGTTTCCACACGCATTGCATTGCATTATTTTAAACTGAGTTGAGGTTTCACTTTTTGTGTTTGACTTCAATAATTAAACTATAAATGAATTTTTGTACCTATAAAGCGATTCATCAATCAATTAAATGAATATTAAATATACTTATTTTCTGTTTATTGTACACCTTAAAGTATTAAATAGTGCAAACAAGTTACGAATTTCGAGGTATGACAATCGTTTTCCACCAGGTCATTAGTCCAGGCCAGGGAAAAGTGCACCAGTTACTCACACACGTTAGTCCTTGTCTCACAGAATGGGCAAGAGGTAGAACACCACATACGATATACGTCTCTAATTACCTCGTATACAATCGTTTAACAGCAGCAAATATTTATAAAGAGAGAACCGAGTTTTTTTGCGACTGAAGTAAGCGTCATTGACCTTTACAAACTTTATTTTACCGACCGTCTTTTTTAAATATTTTTAAACTATTTCCAACCAGGACGACATGAATGAAACATGACAATGAGACATGAAAATGAAAAGTCCATATAGTATATTAATCTATTTATAATAATAGTTACCGTGTACAATAGTCTAATTGAATGCGTTTGTTCCAGATAAGAAAATAATTCTAAAAAGCGTATCTGGATTATTTAAATCGGGCCAACTGACCGCTATAATGGGGCCTTCCGGAGCTGGCAAATCTTCACTCATGAACGCGCTCACTGGGTTCTCGTAAGTATAATGGTACTTTTATCTGATTCATATTGGCCACCTCTCGATTGTTGAAGCAAAGTTGTGTAAAATTTATAGAAATTCCAAATGAAAAACAGGGCACAAATCCAGTAGAGAGCATATATGTGAAATAGTAATTGTAATGTAAACATTAGGGTTGCTTTAGATGGGACGACTCTTACAGTTGTGTCTGGTGAATACATTATTTCTTAGTGAATTATTCAAATCCTTTTTTTATACTATCTAGCAATTCCTCTTGTGGTATTCGTGTATGTTAACAAAATTGCCATTTTCTCCACCTAGTCACGCTGTTACGAATTTCGAGGTATGACAATCGTTTTCCACCAGGCCATTAGTCCAGGCCAGGGCAAGGACTGCACTGCAGGCCAGGGACTGCACAACTACCCATTGATGTGCATAGACCAAGAAGGCACTAATACTAATCCTCGTCCTATATATGGAACGCTAAATTACCTACCTTAAAAAAATTCTTATGAATTCTTTGAACATAATTATAAATACCAAAAGACAAATCAAGCTGTCGAAACTTTTGCACAATTACTTTCTTGCTTAACTAAAATCTGTAATATATTAGAACATATTGTGTACTGGGCTTGACTTAGTACGTACGGTAGATTACCAAGGTCATTGGGAATGACAGAAATTTCAAATAAGCCAGCATTCATGTTTAAAATAAATTTGAACATCTTATTAATTAAGTTATAACTCAAAATAAAAGTCTATCGGGGTATTTTTTTGTTTTCCAGAACACAAGGGGTGACAGGACATATACGTGCGGGTGACAGCGTATGTGAACTCAGATCTAACAGTAATATGCGGAGTCTTAAATCCTATAGAAAGAAGTCTTGCTATATTCTGCAAGACGATAGACTAAATCCACTTTTTACTGTAATGGAACTCATGAAGTTTGCAGCTGATATGAAACTAGGAGATACCTTGACGGAGAAATTAAAGATGAGTGTGGTGAGTGTTGTTGAATTGTATTACATTTACCAAATTTTTTGGAGTATTTAAAAGGATCTTTAGTGCTTTTCTAAGACCCGTTGACTCGACTTCAATGCCAACTCGTCCATTTTCTGAGGAGGGAGGATTAGTTTTTGCCTTGGAACGCATATTAGACCATCTCAGTATTGCTTAATAACATAGATGTGTTCATTTATTGTTTGCCAAATATCGGGATTTTAGCCATTCAGTTTGTTTGATTAAAACGTTGGGCAGGTGTTGGGCAGGCATGTAGATATTTGGCATATGTTTTAAGAACTTAGTATGAACGAATTCAATATAGTATCAATATGTATACAAATGCTAAATGCTAAATATTTAAACTTAGGTTTAGGTTTACTTGATAAAACTTTTGGTACTAAAGTTTGGTGTAATCAAATACGATTAAAATATTTTACATTAGTAATACTGTCTTGTCGAAGTAAATCATAATCCATATGTTAGTTAGTTCGAAATTTTCGACACAGGCCTTATCAGTAGGTATAGCTCGAACTACTACTTCACCACCGGCAGTAAAGAATTTAAGATCCTTCTTAGCTTTCCTAATGCTTTCTTTTGTTGTAGATAACAGAGATACTGCAGACACTTGGATTGTCGGGATCAGAAAACACAAGATGTTGCAATCTTTCAGGAGGACAAAGAAAAAGGTTATCGATTGCTGTGGAACTGATAGACAACCCCCCAGTTTTGTTCCTTGACGAACCAACGACGTAAGTTTAGATTACATTAAAAATTTAATACTTAGAACGTCCAAGTGGGTAATATTCTTCTAGTAGCTTTTACTTTACAGTACCTACTCGTATCACGGCAACTAACCTTGACTTAATCATTGTTTTTTTGCTCGATTATAATCCTAACATATAACAACACTAGCTACACGGCCACGCGTTTTTGTGTCTAAGTTCTAAGTAAAATGCAATAAAAAAAACTGTCCTATCTCTCAAGTTGGACCAAACTGCACACATTGTGTAAAATTGTATTAAAATCGGTTCATTAGTTTAGAAGTTCATCGCGGACATTCATTTCATTTATAAAGGTATACTTTAGAAATGAAATAAATGTTCGCGATAGATATTTAAGTAAATAAAGCTCACTTCAGGTTACGCTTTTGCTAACGTTTGCATATAAATAAAGAATACATATAAATCAACATAATGTGTATTACCCCAATGTTTTACTGAACATTTTTAGTTACATTAATACAAAAGGTGTTTTATATTATAGTTCTAGTGTCATCTAGCATCTATAGTTAATTAATTAATGTCAAGTCACTAGAAAAGCGAAACATTATGTAAGACTGCGCTGTAATCTGAATTGTTTAGTATAGCTTCAGGAAGTTCGCAATAATCCTTTGTAAAATAATAATAATAATAATACCAGTCCTAACCTACTTCTTAGGCATACTTAGATGGACTCAGACGGAACTTGATGCCCTGGATAGAAGAGTCCGTAAATTGCTAACTGCGTACCGAATGCACCATCCACGTTCATCGGTTATGAGGTTGTATATCCTGCGGAAATGTGGGGGTCGTGATTTTTTAAATGCCAGGACACTACATAACCGCGAGGTATGCAATCTTAGAGATAACTTCTTCTCTGTTAACGTGATGGTGCATCGGAATGTTGTGGCAGTTAACAACGGTCTCACTCCGCTTGCTCTAAGTAGAGAGAACTGGCGCAAACCTGCAGTACTCAATATTACAGATCGCAGGCAGATATGGAAAAGCAAAGAGCTGCATGGACGTTTTTATCGGGCCTTAAATGGGACGGAAGTAGATCTATTATCATCTGTGTCCTGGCTACGTTTCTTACTTCTTTGGAGAAACCGCAGGTTTTATCTGTGCAATTACTGATGAAGTTGTTATGACGAACAACTATCGGAGACATATCCTGAAGGACGGCACAGTTGACATTTGTCGGGCATGTCATCGTCAGGCATATAATTTCCGGTTGTTCTCGTCTTGCCAACGGCGAGTACTTGCATAGACATAACCAAGTAGCCAGGATAGTCCATCAGCAACTTGCTCTTAAATATAACCTTGTGACTGCGGAATAACCGTATTACAGGTATGTGCCCGACCCAGTTCTTGAAAATGGTCGTGCAACATTGTACTGGGATCGGTCTATTATCACTGTCAGGACTATTGTTGCCAATAAGCCTGACATAGTGGTAATAGACCGATTAGAGCGCCGAGCAATGATTATTGATATCACCATTCCCCATGACGACAACCTCTTAAGGGCTGAAAAAAAAAACAAATAAAATATTTGGATTTGACCCATGAGGTGGTCGACATGTGGGATGTGGATTCAGCAATAATTGTCCCGATAGTCATATCAGCCCATGGGTGAAGCCTCGACCAACACCTTCAGAGGCTCACGTTAGGCAGCTGGATTAAGGGCCTGATGCAGAAGGCGGTCCTTCTTGATACGGCACGTATTGAGGAAGTTTCTGTCTCTGGGAACCCTAACCACCGGTAGCTTGGTCCCTGTACCCGATACCGGTGGGGCACTATTTTTTATATTTTTAAATGTATTTTTGATATAATCTGAATGTATCTAAAAATGTAATTTATATGTATATTTACGTGAATAAAGAGAATAATAATAATAATATAATAATAAATCTTTATTGGAAACTTAGACAGTAGTACAATAACATAAATATATACGAACATTTCTGCATTAGTTAAACACTGTATCGCAGCCATAAGCGCCACCTCCAGCCTGGGGCCATCAGAGTTTCATCATAAACAATCTTAGAAAAAATAAGTATGTAGCAATTGCTATAAACTAATATTAAATATTGGTAGTAAAATAAAAAACAAAAACTAAAATCGTGCGCGTGTGTGTGTTTGACTGCAGCTATTGACTGCCAGCAGATACGGACCTTCGTTCAGACCAAATCATAACCCCATAGGCAATGGATTGCAACAAGGTGAGCCCTTGTCCCCATCATGCCTGTTCCAAAAATTATATTCCTAGAAACCAATCTCTGTAAAAGAATATCAGAAGACGCGTTTCACTCGTTGAGAAATGGTAGCTTACAGATGCCGGAGGTGGGAATCTGCACCGTCTCCCAATACTAGATCTGATTTCGTTCTCTGGTTTAACTAAGGTCGTCTCCAACATAGAGACCGCGAATATAAAGACGCGTTTGGCAGAGTCGTAACAACTACTAAGGAATATATTAAATGCAAAAAAAGACTATTAAATTAATTCATAAAAAATATTATGACAAAAACTAACCACAACAAATTAAATTCTAAAAACTTAATCGGGGTTCCCTTTACTTTTAGCTTTTAGATTAGATAATTATATAGAGAACTCAGGTTCAGTCAATTTTAAAATAAGATGGTGTCCGTCTTTTTTTTAATGGTTGTAGATATACGATACATTTATAAGATTTTGGAGAGAATAATTAGGAAAGGTAACTATTTAAATGGTAGATTTCGTATCGGTTTAGGAAGATACGAAATCTACCATTATAGTACATAAGTTATCTTTAGGCTTAACATGTGAAGAATTATACAGTAGACATTGCTGTAACACATTTGAATCACACTAAGATATACATTTGTAACGATCCGGCACATCACTAATGCATACGTACTTATTAAGTTTAGAACCTTTACCTATTGTAGAACCCTGAACCGCAAAACAGGCAAGGGAGAAATTGAAATTTCTCCCTCCCTCTCTTGGGCCAAAAGCTGTGTACGCCCATGTCTATTGACATCAACAACTGCTTATGTGCAATGGTTTAAAAATAATAAATTTTGAAAATCTATTTTATATTAAACTAGGTATTCTGACTTTCGTTAAAGAATCATCTGATGACATTCGTGTTAAAATATGTAATTCAAAAATGACTTCCTAATGTTATCTCTAAAACACATCACGTATGAATATAAGTATTAATTGCATAGAACTTTAATGACAGACTGTAATTGAGTTATTAAATTCATCAAAATTAAGTAAATACATAATTAATTAATTACATTTAATCATATTATAAATTTTGTTTTGATAAGATGAGTTAATATTTATTTAATAATAATAATACCTATATCAGGACAGGACTATTGTTGCAAATAAGCCTGATATAGGGGTGATAGGCCGATTAGAGGGCCGAACAATGATTATTGACATCATTAACCATAACGACAATCTCTTAAAGGCTGAAAAAGAAATGAAATATTTTACCTTAACCCACGAGATTGTCGATATGTGGTGTGTGGATTCAGCAATCGTTTTGCCGATAGTAATTTCGGCAGTTCATTGCTAAGAGCCTCGACTAACACCTTCAGAGGCTCACGTAAGGCAGCCGCATTAAGAGCCTGATGCAGAAGGCAGTCCTCCTCGATACGGCACGCACAGTGAGGAGATTGCTGTATCTGGAATTCTAGCCACCGGTAGCTTGGTCCCTGTGCCCGATGCCATATTTGTATATCTGAATATAGTATTTTTTATTATTATTATTTGATTATATTTTTTACATCTGAAAGTATTTAAAAATATAATTTATATGTATATTTAAATTAAATAAATATAGATATTAATAATTATAAATAGCCTTTGTTAAATGCTTACAAATGAATACCATGTGTTTTAGTTTCCTGCCTGCTGCTGACGCAAAAGACCTCCCCAAACTTCTTCCATACATTCTTGTCCTATGCTTTTCTTCATCAGTGACTTGTGTATTAAGATAGGTTACCTGTCCATCTTGCTCTTGGTCTTCTTAGTCTCTTAGTCTTGTTTCTTGGAGTCCATTCTGTAGCCATCTTTGCCCAATTTTTACACATTAATAAATTATACTTACAAACTTTTAAACTTTCGCGTTCCATGATATTATTATATACATATATTTGCTTCTGTCTTTAATTCACCTGATATCCGTTACTTTTGACAGTTAATTTTTCGTTCATTTTAGACTTTCATTCGGCACTATTCACTCTGAATGAAACGTTTGAACACAAAATGAAACAAGAGTGCGGAATGAAATCATTACTGAACCGATCCAACGATGTTATCGATGAATATTGGCATTTGTGCATCTTTCACTCCACTCCGGATAAACGAAAAATAAACAGTCTGAACACACAGAGAACGTTCACGATTCGACCATTTTGTCTCGAGTCCTGTAGCAGAAGGAGGTCAGGTTGAACGTTGTGGCGAAATGGTGTTCAAGTGGAACGATCAAAATACGTTGTTGTTTTTAGAAATCTTTAAAAATTATCAATGCGTTTGGAACCACACACTTGATGAATTTAAACACAGAATTATTAAATCTCTAATTAGTGAAGTCTCTAAAACCTAGGATATTGTATTTCGAGGTACTCTGTACTTAAAGTTCCAAAACTATTGCCGGTACCAAAGTAACTAAGCTGTTGCTGGAAGTTTTGTTCGGTTAGATATACTATCCCTCATTTTAGTATTTTCTTTCATTATTAACGGAGCAACAATTAGTAGGAGTTCTTCAAATTTACTTTTATGTATTCGCAGATAACTGCAATATGATTCAGGATCTTCATCGGCAAGTTCTTTCAGCAATGTATCCTGAAAGCTCACAATAAGTTTCTTCTTGCAATCCATGGTCTCACCCACCACCATCAACATTATCTTTGCTTATTTTTTGTTAATGTCTGGATTAAATGGTCAGAAATTAAACTAATTACAAGACGCACGAGTTCATTGGACAATATATTGAAGACAAATAGCAGATTAATGTTTTTTTTCTACGTCGTTCCAGCTAAGCCGTGTGAACACGGAATGAAAGAAAAATGAAGCATTCACTCGAGTGAAGCATCTGATTCTACCTTATCAGATTGCAGGTGTCGGGGATGATGATGAGACGTGGCGTGTAGGTACTTATCCCTATAAGTAGGTTTGCGGTACAAACCTACTCATAATGCGGTTATATTGCGGTTTGCGGTAGGTGCGGTTTGTGTGACAAGGACCCATCTTATCTCACGCGATCACGAAATAGGTATTACATACCTTTGAATTGCCTGACATTCCGACCAAGTTGCACTGACTGTAGTCACAGACTGACTGGTTCATCGGTGTACGCTCGCTACTGTGGAGGTCGTGAGTTAGAAGGTTTTTCATCCACCTGCACATTTGCGATATTTTTGTTTCAGCATGTACCGTCACCGTCACATACAGTGTCCCTATTCTGGTGTTTATCCGACTGCGCATAAAAGCGAGGCTGCATGTTTTTTATAGCTGAGTCGGCGCCAAACATAAAAACAAGCAAACTAATTATTTATTTATATAGATACGTAAAATGAAAAGTAGGCTGCGCGGCAGCGGAGGCGACGCGACGCATCCCTTTGGCGAAATGTTTTTGTTAATTTCATTTTGTTTGTATATGCAGCGTTGACTCAAAATTATTTAAGTATTTACATTAGTGTAGGTGTTTAGTTAGGCTAACAAGTAATAAACTTCTAATCCTAAATAAACTATTTTTATTATTTTTTGCTTTTTAGTTCCTGTCTTCTTTGGTCGGTTTAATTTTTTGGTAAAACAGTTTTTTTTATGTGGTTAAAATATAATCATTAATTGATACTTATGTAAAATTCTACTTACCTAAATTAATTAAGTAATATATTAACATAATTACCCACCTTAACTATTCATTGTTATTATATTGCATAATATTTTATAAGGTTTAAAGTTCTCATTCTCAGTTAAATAGTTATTTTTACTGTACCTTTCAGCATTTTATAGCCGTAACTCAATACAAATATGGAACTTACATAATGTCAAATGTATTAAGATCGAGGCTGATCGAGCAAACACAAAGTTTTTTATTTTCATTATTTATTGTCACAGCAGCTATGGTACAAAAAAAAAATCATGTGTCTTCTTCCTATTACAGTTCAATAGACATAGAAACACAAAATAGGCAATAGGAATACACACTATGATAATTTCAACTGTCTACCTATTACGGTATATGAGATACAGCCCGCTAACAGACAAGCGGACAGCGACGACGACGGCTTAGTAATAGCAGGGCTACATCACTCGCTCGAGGTCGCGTTTTATATACCCACCAATTTAGCTATCCGTCTACGGTAAAAGTGTCAGTAGGGTCGACAACGCGTAGCTGAGAGCACGCACGCACGGCAGAACGGTATTCTCCGTAAATAAAAAGAAATGTCAAATCGAACTTATTATGAAGTGGAGATGTTTAGTTATTGCTAAATGTATTTAATATGTTAAATTGCGTTATTGCTAGATGTTAGTGATCTGTAAAATCATTTAAAAATAAGTTGCAAAAATGATTTTAGGTATTACTTTTTTGTCAATATAATATAAAAATACTTTAGGTGTTTATTCTTTACTCGCCATTGCCGCGTGGCTGTACTAATAATAAATAATAGTTATCTTCTCAACAAAAAATAAATGTTACTTATATATATTCTATACAATGTTGCACTAAATCAGGTTTTGAGTGATTAGCCAGAGTGAAGTTGTAATAAATGTAGTCTATTAAACCGCCAATAATAAACCCATAATTTCTACGAAAGGTGACGAACTTAGTAGGTGTGGACTGCCAGCGTATTCATTTGTTGTAACTTGTAGGCAAGGCGAATTGACGGCTGCTTCTCTCACACAATATGTAATATAGTTAGAAATATAGTGAAAATAATAATAAGAGCTACTGAAATGTAAAACATATTGAGAGCGCCACGGATTGAGGTTTTTATTTGAGTAGGTAGTTATTTGTTATTCAATACTTTTGTGTAATATAATATGCAATACAAAAGTATTAAATTATAAGAGTATCTTTCTCTAGCCTACGCAACAGCCATTACTAGCAACCCGCCCTAGCTTGGCACGGGTAGCAGAGACATCTTCAAGAATCATAATCATATTTCAACCAATTTACACGAAACCTTAACAAATAACATACCTAAACCTTCCTCATAAATAGCTCTATCTATTGATGGAAACCGCATGAAAATCCGTTGAGTAGTTTTTGAGTTTATCGTGAACAGATAGACAGACAAACGCGGCGGTGTAAAACGTAGTGATGTAGTGATAGTGATGTATATGTCTACAGCATCAACATTTTATGTTACTATCGAAGATTTAAGGATATTTTAAGTACCTATAAAAATTAAAGATATGAATTTCATAATAAACTCAACACCCATAAATTTTATTATCAAGTGTGTGTTCCGATATACACTGCGAGCACTATAAGAACTGACGTCAATTTAGTATACTGCGAAGCCGTTCCTTTACATCTATGTTTTTTGGCGCTGTTTTGGCGTGAAAATAATTATCATATATAATTACAAGTTATCTGTTCAACAAGAAAAAAAATTGTTTGAATGTAGTTATATTTAAAAATTGAATATTCAAGTTAATTGTCAATTGACAATTACTCGCATAACAAAAGTAAGTTTACTTTTTATTAAAAGAAAATATTGTTTTTTAAGTAACCGAATGCATAATAACTTTATAACCGAATTGTTTAAATGGGGCTTTGTACGGTAAAAGTGATGAACATATTTCGAGAAATAATTGTTTATTATCTAACTGGAAAAAAAATGTAGTTGATCACATGATCAAAGCACTGAGAGCACCTTTCCTCGAAAACGCCATTGCTCACAGTACAAAAATGGCGACGATTTATGACGTCATGTACTTCACTAGGATACTGCGGCAGTATACTGTCAGTCCATAACGGAACGAAGTTATCCCCAGTAAGAGCACTGAACAGTGCTCGCAGTGTATATCGGGACATACCCCAAATAAATAATTTATTTAATTATATGTGTACTTTGTACAACCCTAGAGTGTCCGGTAGTTCGGCTACATGCACAGACGAAGGTCGCGCGGTGGGTAAGGCGTTCTCAACTTTCGAAAAGCGTAAATAAGATATATTTCTGGTCGCAGCTAACGCCAGGTATTATTATTTCAATTTTGTAGGCTATTATAACGTAGGTATTTTGAGTTTTGTATGGGAGTGATGTATCTGTTACGAAGTAACTATTATCTTATCTGTGGCAATAGTTCGGATGGCATCCTTTGCGTACAGAACTGTAAAGAAATTGCTCAGTTCAATCAACACTTCCCCTTTTATATCTTCAAAACACATCGCATTACGTTATTTTTTTTGACGCAGCTCAAGCGGAATCCTAGATCAGTAATGAACAAGGAAAACAACAACTTTGTTTTTTTACTGTTTTCCATTGCAAAATTCTATTGAAAATAATACTGATCTTATAAATGCCTCATTTTGCTTTTGAAGTGTTTACAAGTATATCTTGAAGAATTGGGAAAGCGTCGACATGAATTTAAAGATTTAAAAATGGGAGCAATAAAATTATCAACGACTTCAACGCGCCTAAATCATTAAGGAAAATTAAGGGATGAAGAATACAGCTTATTGCAATTTACCATGATTTAAAGACATGAACGGTAAAAAGTCACTATTGAGGCCCCTTATGACTCCCTCTGGATTATAATAATTATTCTTCTTTTACTATTTAGGCACATGTTTTAGTCTTCGATTTCCCTACTGTGATTCTAGACTACGTTATGTCTAAATACTAGTATTTACTAGTGTTAAATAAAACTAATTAAGCAATTTACGGGTTTTTTTTTTTAATAAATCCAACACAATCAGATTACTTTTTTAAACATAAAATATGCAGTTAAAAAAAATTCACGGAAGCGATTTTGCGGGTGGAGGAGATTAAGGAGGAGCTAAATATACACATTCGACATCTCATCAAAGGAAACGAGGTCGAATCACTTCACGTAATAAATGGACGCCCCTTAATATTTTTCGAAGTTGGAAAGGTGACTTTCGCGTATCTAGTATTTTAAGTTTATTGTAAGTATATTTCCTCGTTATGGGACAACTGCAAACTGCAAATGCAACGAGTGGATTTTACAGAAATTTGAACAATGATCACTACGTCAATTATCAGCTGATTGTAAAAATCGCCATTTTGTTTCGTTTTGTACAAGGTGTTGACATTCGCTCGGTAGCGGTCGCCTCGTACGCTTCGTGTTTCGTTTTGTACAAGGTGTTGACATTTGCTCGGTGGCGGTCGCCTCGTACGCTTCGTGTTTCGTTTTGTACAAGGTGTTGACATTCGCTCGGTAGCGGTCGCCTCGTACGCTTCGTGTTTCGTTTTGTACAAGGTGTTGACATTCGCTCGGTAGCGGTCGCCTCGTACGCTTCGTGTTTCGTTTTGTACAAGGTGTTGACATTCGCTCGGTAGCGGTCGCCTCGTACGCTTCGTGTTTCGTTTTGTACAAAGTGTTGACATTCGCTCGGTAGCGGTCGCCTCGTACGCTTCGTGTTTCGTTTTGTACAAGGTGTTGACATTCGCTCGGTAGCGGTCGCCTCGTACGCTTCGTGTTTCGTTTTGTACAATGTGTTGAATATTGATTGAGGGAAATTATAGGCTATGTAACATCACGCTACGACCCTTAGGAGCGGAGCAGTCACCATCAACGCACTTGAAACTGCGAGAAACGGCTAGTGTTAGAATAAAAACTTTCGTGAGTAATATTCATGTTTTTTAAAGACATACCTAACATCGAAACGCCGACACCTGAAATACACATGTTAGCAAAACCACATATCCTTAATAAATAGGATGTAATTCACTTAGTAGTCCTTGGTTTTTTGTACTAGAGACCTGACATTTAGCATTGAGGTAGTTTATAGGTATATAAACTACCTCAATGCTATATGTCAGGTCATTCTCAAAATCCGTCGCAAAATCCGTCCTTAGCTAAGGACGGATTTTGCTACAGAGCCAGATTAAGAAGTTTTAAAGCTCTCGTGAGCTTATATGAAAATTTTTGGTTTTTGTACTAGAGACCTAAAATTTGTCAAGGAGATAGTTTACGGTACCTGTGCCGGATTAAGCTAGCGCGGGGCCCGTAGCATAGCATAGAAAATTCCATCGAAGGGCCCTTGGTTTATTATGGATTCTTTACTTTAAAGTGTTAAGGTAAAACTCTATTGCCATCCATAGTGTACGTCTTCAATAGTACAGTAGATCACTATAGACCCTGTTGGCAAATTCATACTATACAAGTAATTGTAAATATTTTACTAGTACATATTTCAGTGTATATTTATTACAAAGTACAGGGTGGCCAAAGGTATACAAATGATTTTATCAAGTTTACTATAGGTACCTATATAAACAATATATATGGCAATTACTTGTGGAATATAACATCTACCAAATGTCCACCTCTGGCAGCGCGACAGGTGTGAGCTCTTTTCATGGCGTTTCTCAACACATTTTCGCACACTTCCAGTGTTATCCCACTGATAACGTCACAGATACTCTGTTTGAAGATTTGAAGGTTCACAATACGTCTATTTAGATAGCACCACAGAAAAAAGTCAGGAGCTGTTAAATTTGGTGATTTTGGGGGTCAATGAATGTCACGCCCAGTCTTGTTGTCATCATCCATCAACTTAATCCATTGGATCAACAAAGGCTGTTCTTCACCCTAAAAGCGCGATTTTATGTTTATGTACAAACCCATTGGGGCAAAATGGGCTTCATCAAGAAAAAAGTTTTGCAATAATTTTCCGTTCTATAAAAAAACCACTGCTATATTCTTGTATTTGACCTACTACGTAATTAAAAAGCGTACTAGTTTACTAAAAGTACTAGTAGATACTAGTACTATTAGTACTAGTAGGTACTAGTAGGTAGGTACTACTAGGTTACAAATATGGTATTAGTTATCCTATTTCAAAAACGCGTAATATGTAGTAGGTATACTTTGCTTAGTTTCATCTTTATCATATATTTTTATAGCAATAAGTGGCAATCGACCATTTTTGCAAGATATAAGGCGACCGGATATCCAGCTTCGAGGTTTGCTGGATACCGGATATCCGCCCAACCTCGAGGCCATCCTTTTTTTTTTTTTTAATCGTGTGGAAACCCCCACGGGTCATCACCTCACCGGGGCTGGCGGTGAAGTGGTATGTCGGAATCGAACCGACTTAAACCACACGGTGTTCCGACATAAGTGGATCTATTGCAAGGGACTCGGGTATACCCTAGGAAGGAAGTCCCCGAGAACCCCGGCAGACCTTGGCCACCTGTTAAGTAATAGGCAGCCACACGAAAATGTAAGGGGGGCCTCGCCCCCCTTCCATCAGAGGCGCGCGCGGAACACATCACACCACCATCTCAGGCCTTCCCGCTGGTGGCCCCTTTCGAGGCCAGTGAAAATATATTGCCTCCGATTTATGCAGGGCCACCTCGAGACCCAGCCGCCGAATCCTTCCAACGACTAGAGCGACCCCGGCTGTGGCTTTTATGGTAGCCTCACGGTATGTCTTGCCTCTCGCCGTCACAAGGCGTCACATTCCGCGAAGCCCCAATCGTAACCGATGTTCCACAAGAGTGGTCCTAACACCGAGCCCTTTGGAACACCGCACGACATATCTCGCCGACCGTAACCTGCCCGACCAGGGTAGATAACGGCTCTCTCAGACAAATAAGCCCCGACAATCCGGGGAGGTAGAGAGGAACTCTGTGAAAAACTAGCGCCTCTCTGATACAAATCCAGGGCAAGGTATTAAAAGCGTTAGCGATGTTAAGAGCCACCGCCAACATCACTCACCTCGGGATGTTGCATCCTCCCATGGCCCTTACACGCATGATTGCATCCACGGTGGAGCGCCCCCGGCGAAAGCCAAACTGGTTGTCCGCCAGGTCCGGCCCCACTTTCGAAAGGTGCTCGTCGAGCAACACGATGGGCCTATAAGCAGACGGTGAGTCTGCCGGGCGCCCCACCTTACGGATGAAGACCAGTTTCACTGTCTTCCACAATTTCGGAAACTGAATCTCGAGGGCATCCTGTGCATCTCTAATATACGTATATCCAATATGTTTTTATATGTATGTCTAATTTGCCATTTTGAATTGACTCTAAAATATTTTTTTAAATAAATATCTTAATTTATTACTTAAATATTTGTTGACATTTCCTTGACAAACTAGCTCTTCGATTGGAAATTGCATAACAATTATTTCCTAATTTATGTTTCAGTAATATAGGAAATAATTGAGTAATTAAATAATACATTTGTTTTCAAGTTGTATTTATAACGTTATTTTTAATATTAATTTAAATACGAGTATGTGCACAAAAAGGTAAATTACAGAATAAATTATGATAATGTACGAGTACTTGCCATAATATAAAACAATTAAGACATTTTTAGTGTTTTATATATTGTTGCCATAAAAGAAAAACTGAATTTTAAATTTAACTAATAAACAGGTATCTACATATATTAGAATACATAAAAATATTTAATAAGTACAAAAAGAAGAAGAAAAATAATGTTTACCTATATGCAAGTGGGAGTACACTTAATTGCAGAGGATTTCGGAATATTTTCCGAGAAAACAGTACGACTTAAAGTAATAGTTACCAAAAGTTACTATACTAGTTACTACTCTTCTAGAGTATTTTAATAATCTACTAGCAACCTGCCCCAGCTTCGCACGGGTAGCAGAGACATTTTCAACAATCATCATCATATTTCAACCAATTTACACAAAACCTTAACAAATTATATACCTTAACCTTCCTCATGAATCGCTCTATCTACTGGTGAAAACCACATGAAAATCCGGTCAGTAGTTTTTTGAGTTTATCGCAAACAGACAGACAGACGCGACGTTGTATAGTATATAGTGATTATTACTACATTGAATAATCAAATTACATTATACGAAAAAAAAACAAGATATAATAATCCTGTAGTCCTTCAGGCGTAAAATTTATTGATTTGGAGTTAAATGCAGTTTTTATTGTACAGAGGGCTGGACAGCACAACATCCTCTCAATGCATGAACATGCTCAAGAGCCTAGCTCGGAACGGGCGCACTATAATCTGCACCATACATCAACCACCTGCTTCTGTATATTGTTTGTTTGACCAGGTAAGAGTAAGAAAAATATGTCACTTATGCTTTGATCAACATTTAAGTTCGGGATGTTTATTGTCTGCAATGACACCAGTGCGGGACACATAAGGAGCCCCTTGTACTACAAACATCATTCCAGGTTTAATATGTACCTATGGTGTCTTTGTGTCCTGCCATTTATAATGGGAAAGTGAATAAACATAATTATTTTATTACTTAAGAAACAACATAGCAATCAGTTGCAAAAATCTGTTTTATTTGCCCCCAGGTGTATATGCTAGCTGAAGGTATGTGCATATACTGTGGTCCTAGCGAAGAAACTGTTCCGTATTTAGCAGGAGTTGGTCTACAATGTCCTAAATACCACAACCCGGCTGATTACTGTAAGTACAACAACTATCTTCTATAAATCTTGTTATGTCATTGTTATCAGACGCTACGGAGTTCCTATGGGTCCATATTTTTGTGTATTATTTATTTAGCTCTATAGCATCGAGATAGGCACACAGACAAACAGCTGATCTAGTCTTAAATAAGCATTGATTTTGTTTTAAGAGGCATTTATGTGTGAGATGTGTAAATTTATTATTATTTTTTGTTTACAAAGTCTTTTCAATAATATTAAAAATAACATTTGGAAACAATAACTACTTAATACAGTAGCCGACTGTCAAGTCAAATCAGTTCCATTTTATTAAAATGTGTATGAATTAATGAGTTACAGTGCCATACCTAGCTGCATTGCTATTCATTTAATTTTAATATTTAGTTAAACAATTTAGACTGTTATCTAATAGTGTAATGTAATGAAGATAAATAAAATCAATAAATTAATAAATAGAAATAAATAAATTCTAAAATAGAATAATAATAAATAGTAAAAAAAGAAATAATAACAAACTAGAAAAAGTAACAAATAGAGTTTTTCGCAGTCTATCTCGTACTTAATTTTGTGAGGAGTGTTAAACAATTTATTTTAACCAGAAAATTCACCTAACGGTGATGCGATTTGTAACACTATCCCAGAAGTAGGTAATATAGCAAATTAATGTTTCGTATTATACACTGTTAAATTTACATCCATGTTGGTACCTGTTTGTACGTAGTACCTATTATCTTATCTGTGGTAGTACATCCATAGAACTACAAAAGGGCAAATCTGTGGAACAATATTACAAAATACGACATGTACCTATATGTACTATCTACTAACACTCAAATCAAATCAAATCAAAATCATTTATTTCAATTAAACCCATTATAGGTATTTTTGAATTGTCAGGAGTACCTAGTAGTCAGTCAGACTAAGACAGCCATGAAGCTAGTTGCATGTTCCAATACGTAGATCCTGTGGAGAAGAACAGGCAAGAAACTCCAAGGACACTCTTTTTCAACATGTTTTTTACAAGTCTCTGGTTACATTACTTATGTAATGTTCTAAACTATAAAAAATCGCGCAAATATGTAAGTAGTAGCAGTTCGGAGATGACCAGCTCCGACCAACGGCACTCGTTCACGAGCATGACGCACAGCCATCGTCCACTTCAACCATATCAAAGGGAGCCGAACGACCTGACACATACGCCACCATCGGCAGGACGTCTAGGCGACCATGACATTCTCAGAACTAATTCACATGTACCTACCTACATAATGTTTGCTTTTGCACAGCACAACGATAATTATTTATATCTATGTGACTGTAAGGTGGACGGTAACTCTAAATAAACGCAATTTCTTACACGCTAATGTGTTTATTCGATCTGTCTGTCTGAGTCTACGCATCTATTGGTTTTGTTGAACTGCATATAGTTGTAAGCTAATGGAAGGGACAATTTGGAGACAGCGGTTTTCATACATTTCGATCGAAAATGCAAATCTCCTTTGTTTCTTTGATCTGTTACTGACACTGTTAAATTTACATCCACTGCTTATTGTCATTATAGATCGTCCATTGATCAGTGAGGCTCGAAAGGGAGGGGAAAATATCACAAGAGGAAAAGGGGGTGTAGTGAGATTTCACGTGTATTTATTTTCGATTGAATGCACGATTTCTAAACCGAAAAGCGGTGCGTGGCCGTTTCTCGCCGTTGCGTTGCCAGGCAACGATTTCCCCGTCCGCAGCTTGTCAGTCGTAAGTCTGTGATTTTACCTGATTAACCTTTCTTTTATTATTTTATGCCAGTCGGATACAACCTTCAACCGTAAGTCTGTGTGGATATTTTTGTCACGGTGCTTAATTTTTCAGCATTATATTATATCTTATGGCTACGTCATGCACTACCTACATGCTGTTTATGCTGGTTGAAGCTGAACATGGTGTTGAATATTTGGTTTATGTTTGAATTAGCATTGCAAACTTTTTATATTATGATTAGGATTGTACTCGTTTTATTTTCAAGCGGCAACTGGCCGGATAAAGTTGATGGATGTCATCTTCAAATTCAGTCTCAGGTTGGTTGGAGAACTGTAAGAGACACCGTAGCCCAAATAAAAAAAAAAAAAAAAAAAAAAGAGACACCGTAAACTCATCGGCTCCAAATCTGTTTATTTCTTTGTAATCATGTAATATTTAGTTATCTATTTAAATTGTATTTAATTATTACATGTAACTCAGTAAAAAGTCGTATTATTGAATATTTATTATTTATTTTGGTGGTAATTTACATACGCACAAGATGGCCGATGTCATTAACGAAACAAAATAGCGAATCATTGCAGTATCCCGTTTGGCAATCCGATATCAGACGTGGGATTACCCGGAGCTTTAGAACAGCATACGTACAGGAACCAAGTGCATCTGGAATAAAAACGCTGCCTGAGTTTGTTAAGTTTTTTGTCTGCAAATAAAATGTCTGCGTCAATCACTGACGTCAGATAAATAAAAATCAATTTGCATACATTATGTTATAACCTGACACACCAAACCACGACGCTAACGCTAAGTGTGAAACAGTCAAGACATGATTACAAAAACGGTCTACCTCATGTAATGGTCGAATAATAACAATGAGCAAGACGTCCAAAGTATCAGCATCAGCATAGCTAACCCACTCTAGTTTTCCTGAAACTACGTAACCACAATTCAAATACCTGGTCCTAGCTTTATTGTTTGTATGACTTGGTTGAAATTCCAGTTGAAACATTTCTATTACCTGAATATAGTCAGAAGGAAGGTGAATGTTTGTCGGCGTATGTTGTTCGATTTACCAGCGCTATCAGAGTGTGATGAAAGTCTTCATATACTTTCAACTTATATACCTCAGAAGCTGTTGTTTTTTTTTTTCGTGTGAGTTGCGACTTCAACGAATAACATTTAAAGCGCTGTCATATCTGTATTTAAAGATAATATTCTAATTTTTGAAGTGAAAACTTCTTTAGCGGCGTTGTGCACTTTTTTATGGGTAAAAAATGTTAAACTCGCGTCAGGACACGTGATCCTGATGTCCGAATGTCCTTCTGTACTCTGTCCTGTCAATAAAGAAAAGAAATACGTGACCGGTTTTGATGAAGTGCGAAAGTCAGCTTTACGTCACGCACTTCATCCAAGAACGCGCCAAGGTGTTCCTGCCTGTCAAGAGGTTGGCTGGCTCACGGCTAATTTTAACTGAAGGGTTCTGGTACTTCTTACAAATTCATCGTTCCTTCTCAGGCCCCTGATAGGATCCCCTGCTGAGAACTCTGTCTTCCTTTCCTTGCCGGATCTCAGCTAGTAAAAAAGTGACTAACTGAATTGCTTATAAAATAATTATTGAAGATGTAGATACGGTTGTAAGCACGTATAATATTTCCTTGTGTTATGAATGCATTGTAAAATTAATAAGCTATTATAATGTTAAATATGTAGTAAGTAAATATACATATTTATCAATTGCATTATTTATTATATAAACTAACGAATTATGCGCTTATTTTCTATTGCGGAATACCAAACCCTATCCCACTTGTTAGTCAAATAGTGAAACCTTTTGACAACGATCGACCGTTGCCAAGCACAAGAAGAGGGAGTTTTATTTTATTGTTTTACCAAAATATATTTATATATACGTGTGTATACTCCTTACAGTTCTGGAAATAGCAACGGGTGAATATGGCAAGTTCAACGAAATCTTAGCAGAAAGATGTTACAACCACGAAACACAGAATACCGTGACCTTGCCTCCTACCGCCGATAAGAAAAGTGAAGCAATCTCTTTAGGAAAAACTTCAGTTATAATCAACCCACCGGATGAGTTATACAAGTTTGGGAAACTATTTAGAAGATGCATTTTACAGCAGTATAGAGACTGGGTAAGTTATCATTATTTTTATAGTCAACTCTGAATCCCTAAATTCCCTGAACTGAACCTAGAAAATCAATAGTTTGCGATGTTGTATAACGGCCCGGCCGCCACCCCCCCAGGGGTATAGATAAAAAATAATTATCTACATTAACGCATTTTACAATGGAAGGAAGATGTTTGTTACTCAATCACGCCCTTATCGCTAAACAGCTTTGTATTAAATTTGGCACACAAACAGGTTGCATCCTGATTCAGAGACACGGGAACCGCGATCCCTTCAAGTTGAACCACGGATAAACCTGAAAGCATAAAGTTAATAAATAATTTAAATAAGTTTTTCATTAATGATAACATCCCGTTTAGTTCATTGTTTCACACGAGCCAAGAATGAATATTATAAAAGTTATTGTTATTACTTCATTAAGTATAATTTATTGTTGTTTAAGTAATAAGCTGAAGAGTTAAAAAATAAAATTTTCGAACATGGTTCAGACAGCCGATTTGGTTCGCAACTTAGTAAATATTTTCACCCAATTGAAGGTAATCTTCTGATCAAGATTTATTTTCACGCCTAACTGGGTCCTCAGCGGACCAAATCCTTATGGGACAGGTAGCCGATTTTACAAAAAGAGTAATTTGATTAATTATATTATTTAACTAAATTCATAGCAATATTCTAAACATAATTTGGATTATTTGTTTCTTCACTTCTTCATTTTTATAACAGTGTTAACGTTACAGTCATTGTACGTTTTGCGCACTTCGGACGTAACATTATTGCATTAGCAAGACACCACAATGCACATAGACATATAGGCAGTCAGCAGACGTCAGTAGTCAGTAGATACGGTCGTTCGTTAGTCGGTTCATTACATCTTATTAGTCTTATCACTATATTTGAAAGAAAATACCTACGCCGTGTCTGTCTGAACGCCATAAACTCAAAAAGTTCCGAACGAATTTTCATAATTAATAGATGAGGTAATTAATTAAGTAAGATTTTGTGTAAATTGCCTACAATATGACGATGTTTCTTGAAGATTTCGGAAAAATCAATATGACTGGCCTCATCTGAATATGAACCTGTTTAGAACTGTTGCAACGGTTTCCATCACAATGACGACAAACGATTTCTAGAAAATAAAAAAAAAATGGGGTAATTATTTACGTATCTACTCCTTATTTAATTAAATTAGATCATCGTGTTTTTGATAAACAATTTTTGCGTTGATAAATTATACTCCAAGTAGAACGAACATAAAGTACATTTTAATCTAACCCACTTGCTGACACGACACTACGATCGAAAAAAAAGGTATAGTCTATCCGTAAGAAACCGGGCCGGTTTGTAGTATAATGTGACACGCTTCGTTACTGCTCAATTTTTTTGTTTGCTTAATTTTATTTATTTTTTGTCTCCCTTTTTTGCCGCTTTTAATACTCGCATAAACAGAACTTGAACGTCGTCTGTATAAAATGTTTACTTCGACTGACTGTAACAGACTTACCTACTTCTCGAGTTTTGCGAGCACTAACATCATGCAGGCTGATTTTTTACGTATTTTATATATGTACAATTGTACAAATTTGGAATAGATATGTACTTAAAGTTTAAAAGTAAAAGAAGTGCACAGAGCTAAAATTTTTATTAAATTGATTAAAAATTATAAATATAAGCTTATCTGAAAACGGCTACAACAACAAATAATTAAACGATACGGTTTGATTCCTTGTTTGTTTGAGAGGTCTCTCGAATAAACGGTAAATATCATATCGAGATAATACATATTCAAGAGCAGAGGTTTTTATAAAATTTCCATGAAAAAATTTACGTTATTTATACAGCGGCAGCGTGATTTTCATCGCCTTTCACCGCAAATGATACGAGTGCCACAGACAACAATTAGGTTGTTAAAAAAAAGGTTTTTTTAATGTATTTTAAGACTTTATAATAAATTATACTAATAGTCGATGCGAGAAACCTAACTATTATTATTTTTTAAATAACATTTTAAAAAGCATCACGTGACTACGAACGCTTCACGATTAAACGCCATGTTTATGACGTTATAATGTTAAAGGTATTTCACGATAGCACAGTGTCAACGTCTTCTACACTAACAAACACAGCATCAGCCTGTGTCCTACAGTGAGTGGAAATTAACATTATGACGTCACACGCGCTCGGTTTTGTTCGGGAGCTGTCGGCGTGTTTTCAGAACTGAGTTCAAACTTTTTTAAATTCGATATTACTTTTTATATACAACAAAATAAAATCTAAAAACGGGTTTTCTACAAAACTTATTTATGATCTTTTCATTCATTACAAAAAAAAAGTTCAAAAACCCAATTGTTCAAAAGCTGTAATTAAATTACCCTGTGCCATAAGCACAACTTGTTTTATAAGGGCTGGTTTGTTGTGTGATATATTATTCCGTATAAAGGGATGCTAAGGTGCATAAAGATCATCACACACTATACCGTCACGGCTCCACCCTAGCAATAAAGTTGTCATATAAATCTGAGCTTTAAAACGTGGTCGTATAATACATTTCATAATGTCAATATGGGTAATATGGTAGTAATGGGAGTGGTGGCGTATACAAGGGCTCATCCATTTCCGGTAGGTAAAAATACCTAAATTTGAAATCACTTAGGGCCTCTAAATCTTCTTCTATTTGAGTTACTGCTTCGTTAAAAACTTCTGTTTAGTTTTAATATTTATTTAAAACCTTAATTGATTGACAAAATGTGCATTAGCCCCAGCAAAGGCGCGGTCAGTCCTATGACAAAATATCTCTAATTCTTAAGTTGTATTATTTAGCTATACTTAGATACTGTTTTATTCTCCTAAACATACATTAATCGATTCTGTTTGCATTCAACAACGGAAATAGTCGAACGATAACTTGTAAAGGGTCTTTCAAATAGAGCGGGTCGATGTTAATAATCTGTGGCGGCCATTTTGTTTTGGCGGCATCTGTCAAATCTGTTTTTTCTTATTCAGTCACTGATGCCAAACCACCATGGCAAGTTACACGGTTGAGCAGCATGTGCAAATGATAAAACTTTATTATCAAAATGAGTGTTCGTTAGTGCAAACGTTGCGCGCATTGCGCCCATTTTACGGCAGACGCGGTGGCCCTTCAAAGTCTACTCTCCAACGATTGGTGACCAAATTTGAGACGACCGGTTCAGTAAACAACCAACCAACACCTTTACGTCAAAGGAACGCCAGATCGGCCGAGAACATCGCCGTTGTACGTGAGAGTGTTCAGGAGACTCCGAGGCAGTTGATTTCTCGCCGTGCACAAGAACTCGGCCTTTGACAGACTTCAACTTGGAGAATTTTGCGTCGGGACTTGGGCCTGCATCCGTACAAGATCCAACTGACCTAAGAGCTCAAAGTTAATGACCATAGACAACGCCGTGTGTTCGCTGAATGGACTTCGGAACGCTTGGAAGAGGACCCCGATTTTGGCCGAAAAATAATCTTTAGCGACGAGGCACGTTTTTGGATGAATGGTTTTGTTAATAAGCAAAATTGCCGTATATGGGATGACCACAACCCACATGAGGTTCACCAGGTGACAATGTATCCACAAAAAGTTACCATCGCTCAGATTCAGCTGGATCTATGCAGCAGAGTCATTAAAAATTGGACCTCTCGGATTCGTGCTACCATACGAAGCCGCGGCGGACATTTGAACGATGTCATATTCCATCCATAATGGCATAAATGGGCCTTTCAAAGAAAATATAAATTTCGTTATTATCTCACACACATCTTGTTTTATTCAATTTTAACATCGACCCGTCCTTGTTGAAAGACCCTTTACTATTTGCGCTTTACTAAGTATGTAGATGAATAATGCCGCGTTCCAATAAACAAAAAACGATTCGTTTTGCTTACGGACGGTAACATTTTTATTGAAAATTCTACGAAATTTTACCGTCCGTAAGCAAAACAATTCGTTTCTTGTTTATTGGAACGCGGCATAAATAGCTAAATACTGTTAATGTTTCCTGAGTCTCCACTTTGCAACATGATCCAAGCAAAAAGAAAAATGAATTAATGGGATACAAAATAAAAAAATTGTATCCAACAATTCATAGTTGTTTACTACATTTGGAGGAAATAAGCTTTGTTTTGACATTGACAAAAAAGTAAATACGACTACTGATGAACTTACTGAAGTTCACGTGAGTACTACAGATCGCCTGGTGGTCGAATTTAGACCATAATTCATTTTTTGTTTATTTAATTTATACAGCATAACTTGAACTTGACTTACAGACCATAACAACATAATATTATTTGGCTTGATATAACCATTTTCACGTAAGTTTAAAATTTTTAACATACACTGTTCAAAATTATTAGCTTATAAACTTTAAGTATACTTATTTTCATCCTCATTCCTCCGTGCGCGGAATTGGCTTAAAAAAAGGTACAAAGAATTCTCTTCGCTTATTAATATATAGGTACATATGTATATATTCACATTCCTTTGTTAGCGAAATTTTCTTAAAAAAAAATTTACTCATGTACATCTATCATCCTCCGCGTCTTTTCCCAACTAAGTTGGAGTCGGCTCTCAGTTTAACTACGATACGGCCGAACTTCGATATTTTACGTAAAGCGACTGCCATCAGACCTCCACAAGTACCCCGTACCACCCAGTACTAGGCGACAAACTACAAGTTCTGTAGTTAGATCAGGTTGTCGGACTTTTTAGGACTCCAACTACCCGTAACGAATGCCACAGATATTCGCAAGTCTGACGCCGTAGCCATTACGATACCGCCCTCATAATGAACGAATCAATGTATACAATAAAACGAGTCTGTTAATATACAAATACGATACAATGGAATCGACGGTGATGATGCCTTTGTTTTGCATCAGTAAATAGTGATGTAATATGTAGTAGTTAGTCAATACAAGACACTTGCTTTTACATTATACAGTTTGTAATGCGTTATCTTTGTTTGTCTGCGGAACACATGTCTATGTGTATGTCGTGTAATGGCTTATTTACACTTTAATTAGTGCATGTGTTTAGTATATACATACATACATACACTCATACCTGTAATAAATACCCACAATTTGCCAATTATAATTTAGTCCCCCGCACGAAGGAGGGGCAAGGCTATTGCCGTCAACCTGGCACCTTAGGAATTAGAGATATAAAAAATGATTGGGTATATTGAAAAGAAGGGATAGGAAAGGCAATAAAAGTAAAAACATATTGCTTATGGTTGGATTGGGATTGCTTATAAGCAATGTAATCAATTTTGTAAAAAAAAAAACATTTTGAAAAAGAGTGTCCTTGGAGTTTCTTGCCTGTTCTTCTCCATAGGATCTGCGTATTCGAACAAGCAGCTTCACGACTGACTTAGTTTGACTGACTCCTACTCCTGACAATTCAAAAATACTTATTATTAGTCTCATTGAAATAAATGGTTTTGTTTTGATTTGACTTCATAGACTCTACTAAGACTAAGACAGACTAGATAGACTAATGATAGATTTATTGTTTTTCAAAGTATATGTCCTCACAATTCATACATTTTGCCATTCGCAGGAACCATTGTAAAAACAACAAACAACTTATTTGCCGTTGAATCAGTTCTCGTAAAACGTGTGCCTCTAAGTTTAGATTAAAATGTTAAAATATTCCCAGATAGCTCCATATTCGAATTTCACAATTTTATACTGACTATTCAATATTAACAGTTATTAAATGACAGATTATTTATATTTTTGAACTACTTACTTTACCCCTTATTTAACGCAAAAACAACACCTATTTAAAAAAAATTATAAAATAAAAAAATAAATATAAAATATATAAAAATATAAAATAAAAAATAAATATATAAAAAAAAAACTTAATTGAAGACAGAAAAGCGAAAAAATTTAATTTCCTAAAACACTTGCACAATACCTGTTTGATTTCGTTATTAGCCGATTAACTCACAACTCTCCATAAAGTAGTATAAGTAAAACTGTAGCTAAGATGATTTAACTAAATTTTATTTTTAGCTTTTCTGTCTTCAATTAGGTTTTTTGTAACCGTCACCGCTGACAGCTATCAGTTGGTATCAACCAACTGACATCTGTCAGCTTATTCATCTGTTAATGACGTATTGGATCTGGGTGGCGTTTGCATTCACGTGATAATAGTTATTTTTAGGGTTCCGTTTCTCAACAGGTAAAAAATTAACCCTTATAGGATCACTTTGTTATCCGTCTGTCTGTCTGGCTATCGTGGACGCATCAAGTTGAAATTAAAAACGTAATACATAAGGCTGCGGTCCCTTGAAGACGTAAAACAATAAATCTTATAAGTGAACGAAATCAAAATATATGGCCTTATATTTGACCAAATTTAAACATTTCGCAGGTGAATCAAAACCTATATTTCCTTATTCTAGGTTAATGTACCCACATTGACCAAGAATAATGAAATTTGGTAAGAAGCAAGCTCTGGCAGCACAAGTTTAGGAAACAATCCAAAAGTCATTAATTTGTTGTTATATCACATAAAAAAATGTTTATGTGATTAGAAACTTATATTTGCGGTTGGATTGTTGACTTTGTCGTACATCGCAACCGCAAAGTTAACTTTGGTCTTCGGGAATTGATTCCCTAGATGGACTTACTATATAAATACAAGTTTGTTTGCTTACGAAACCCTCGGTGCGCGAGTCAAACTTGCACTTGTCCGGTTTTTATTTCTTATTGAGTTAATATTTTATTCATTTTTAATTGTATAGCTTTTGAAAAAAGAGTTACAGTTAGGTTACAATAATTTTCAACAATTTTCCACTGTATGTGAACACGTACTTAATTAATATAAAATAATAATAAAACTTCGTCCGCGTGGAATAAAATTATTTTATTTTACTGCATTTACTTTGAGCGTATAGATGAGGAGATAACTTGATATAATTTTGAGGAGATAACAAAAACGCAAGACATAAACGACAGTCATTTTTTTGACGTGATTCTTTAAATTGATATAACTTTTTTTTGTGAACCGATTTAATATAACTAAAATTCCGTCTTAAGTTGTTGCACAATAAATCTTTATTTATTATAGATTACGCTTTATAATTATAGTATCAAAGAAAAGTGTTCATTTTCCCAGAAATACCCGAGTTTTTAAGTAATTAAACCAAAACGGAGATACCTATCCTACAAACAAGGACCTACAAACTATGTTTAACCTACTCGCAACTTATAAAATAACCACATTTCTCTCATGTACAAAAAAACCATTGATAGTTAAAAACAAAAAGAAGTCACCAGCTGCTCACACGGAGTTCCGTAAGTAGTATTAATATTTATGTGGAGATATTATCACAGTGACTATTGTCAATCAACACAAACAGTAATGGCTGCCGACTCGTCTGTCATCTGGCTTGACAGTTGCGTGAGACAGAACCCAAAGTAATAATTATTATAACAGAAACATAAAATATTAATTAAATACATTGTAAAACGTAATGATATTACTAATATTTAGCTATTTTATGATATTTTGAATTTGATATCATTTTTGTCATGGTTTTGTTTAAGGTTCATACTTACGTAGCTCCTACAAATGAAGAGAACGAAACGTAAATATCATGATTTTATACGGAAATAATGCGTAGCAATTGTTAATTTACTGTTTTTATTTAAATCACAATTCTGGATACGAAAATAAAATTCCTGAAGTGAAAAGGTTGTAAAAAGTAAGAAAATATTCTTTATATTATTTTCAACATTGCTAGCCCACTTTTGGTCAAGATCCTTTAAGTGAAGTTTACCACAATACATTAGTGACAACCGCATTCAAATCGGTTAAGCCGTTTTTGAGATTAGTACAAACGCAAAGACACAAAAATTCTAAGAACTGTCGTTTTGAGTTCTGTTACTTAAATAAAGACCCCTTTATAATTTTTTCTTCAATATTCATAATGTACAGACAACAACCTTTTACAATTGTATTAAATGTATAGACTAGCAACCCACCCCAGCTTCGCACGGGTAGTAGAGACATCTTCAACAATCATCATAATATTTCAACCAATTTACACAAAACATTAACAAATTATACACCTAAACCTTCCTCATGAATCACTCTGTCTATTGGTGAACAAATTATACGTGTAACCTTCCTCATGAATCACTCTGTCTATTGGTGAAAACCCCATGAAAATCCGTTCAGAAGTTTTTCAGTTTATCGCGAACAGACAGACAGACGCGGTGGAGGACTTTGTTTTATAATATGTAGTGATCATTATGACTACAAAAACAATTTGATTAATAGTTAAACATAAACGACACTATAATTTACTGTTGTAAAAAAGGTTGTAAAAACAGCGCGAGCACAATAATACAACAGTAACAGTACTGACGTCGACGCACAATAAAACGTAGCTGGACGTCGGTCGCGTCTCTTAACTCCTTTTTATTAATTTTAACACATAAATATACTACTTGAGTCGAAATATCTTTACACAAGTAAAAATCTACTATTAACCATTATGAAGTAGGTACCTACCTAAATATCTTCAACATGTGAGCTATTATGGTAACGATTAAACCAAAGAGGATTTGTATGTAATCAGTAATATTTACTTATAATATGCCAATAACAAAAAAAGCAGGAAATAATTATATTTAGGTACTGTAAATATTAAGCAATATATACATATATATACTAGCAGCGCCCCGCAGTTTAACCCGCGTAAGTCCCGATCCCGTGGGAATATCGCGATGAAAAGAAGCCTATATGTTAATCCAGGTCTCCAGCTATCTACATACCAAGTTTCATCGCAATCGGTTCAATAGTTTTGGCGTGAAAGAGTAACAAACATCCATACGTACATCCATACATCCTCACAAACTTTCACGTTTATAATATTAGTAGGATAACTACTAGAGAAAGCCTGGTCGAAACTCAACCATAATTCATTCGGTAAATTTTTGGGTTATTTAACGGGCCAGTGTAAATTGAACTTAACCTAAACGTTATGACGTAATTTTTTCATTTGTTCAAAATATTTGCTTTCTGCGCTTTTTATATACAAAAACTTAGTATTCCTAGAAAAGTATTCCTAATTTCACGTTCCACTGTTCACAAAATATTCTTAAAAATCCGTTTAAACTTTTTTTTTTCATAGAGAAGATGAATAACACAAACTGATTATTTAATGGTGTAAATTCTTTCAATCTAATGATCTGTTGTTGATAAGGAAGAATCTTGGCCGAAACATCCATTATATATAATATGTAAAACTATGTATATCACACACATATACATTCCGTGCCTAATAAATAATGAATAAAACATACGTGCCTTTATACGTCACAGATAACAGGTATTCGATAAATATTCTAATCAACATAATCAACACAAATAAATAAAATTTAAGCGTCTGTATGTAATGTCAGAATAATAGTTTTTGTAGCTCATATAGTTATTTACACGGTACCTATGCCTAAAAATCAGTATTTTAAATTGTTTGTCTGTCTGTTCGATACGGGTGGATCGATTTACACGGGACTTTCACTGGCAGATAGCTGGTGTTATAAGGAGTAACTTAGGCGACTTTTATTTTGGAAAATGAATAAGGGCGCGGAGCAAAATATATAAATATGTACACGCGAACAGATCAAACAGCCTTAACAACTGTAGCTTTCTTTCGGGCAATTTTGGAATTCTGAAGAACCCCGGAGATACAAACAAAGACTTTGTGACAACTTAGGTATTTTAGCCGGAAACAGCAGGCATCCTCCCCCATGGTTTTACCAATATAAATCACCAGTTTAGAATGCACATTTTCTGTTTTAGAGACCTGTCTACCGAGACGGGGTGATTCTTTGTCCTTTTCACTTCATTAAAATCCTTGTTATTATGCCACTATGTTATAGTAGTACAATGATGCAGAAGAATTAAGGATTAAAAAGAACGAATATTTAAGTTAACCACGTGCCATAAGCTTTTTTGACTGACCTGTTGATCTAGTAGTTGCCTGTTGCGTAGTGGTTGGTCTTAAGTGATGCTGACTGGTAAGCTAGAGATCGTGGGTTCCATTTCAACCCCGGGACAAATACTTGTGTAATTGGTACGATCATTTGTTCTGTGTCTGGGTGTAATGTTTCTATAATATGTATGTATTTAGTAATATATAAGTATGTTTATCAGCAGTCTGGTTACCATAGTACAGGCTCTGCCTTGTTTGGGGATCAGACGGCCATGGTTGAGGTGTCTCAAGTTATTATTATTACTATTCACTGGAACAAGTACACTAAACTTATGTTGAGTCACGGGATTGGGCGATATAAATGAAAGAAATGCGTGTTCTTTTAGAGTTATAATGTCCAACGATTTTGGCTGTACAACTAGACTGGCGATGTGCAATGCAATAGTTGAAGTTGAGTTTTCTTTTCTTTCTTTCTTACTCTCCCCCCTTTAAAAAATAACACACATTATAATTATAACATTATATGTAAATAAACATTATCCTGAAAAATTATGGTCACCCTATCATTACATTAAAATTCTTAGACGTTGTTCACGACCACATGCGGTCAGTCTAGTGATAACTTTGCTGTTGCTAAAAAATATGATAGTAGACACAATGGACTTATATAGGACTATCTACTTACCAAGCGTAGGTTTACATTTATTTATTGACATCATAACATTATTTTAACAACATTTTGTACTTACAAAGTAGATATTAATTAAACTGATAGATTTTTTTTTTACGAACGTCACTGTAGTGATGAGTACAACTGATTACCAACGTAAAATACTTGAATTTTTGGATGACGATAAGGTTTATAAACCGGTATCATATAACCCCACGGCCAGAGTAACGCGTAGAATACGATCTCTTATCCAGGATAACGAGGACCTATTTTCAGAAGACGAGTACAACAGACTTTATGCACCAAAGTCATATCAGCCACCGAAATTATATGGTCTGCCCAAAATACACAAGCCCAACGTGCCGCTGCGGCCTATTGTAAGTCAAATTGCCTCTCCTACTTACGATCTCGCGAAGCACGTTGCGTCAGTATTGCAACCACTTGTAGGCAAAACACCGTCTTTTGTGAAAGACTCGCGGCACTTCATACAAATTATAAAAGATCTCAAGTTGAAACCTGATGACGTCATGGTGAGCTTTGACGTGGAATCACTTTACACCAATGTTCCAATAAAAGAATGTTTGGACGTCGTAAAAGACCTGCTAAGAGACCACGAGTTGCCGTTCAATTATATTGATCTACTTGAACATTGTCTAGAGAGCAACTATTTCCTTTTCCAAGGTCAACATTACCTTCAGATTGATGGTGGCGCAATGGGTAGTCCTGTAGTTGTACTAGCCAACATCTGGATGGAGCATTTTGAAGAGAAGGCGCTGAGTCTCGGCCCGAAGACCGTTAGGCTTTGGAAGCGATTCGTGGATGACATCTTTAGTATCGTCAAAGGAAATAAACAGGAAGTAGATCAATATTTACAACACCTCAACTCTATTCACCCCAAGATAAGGTTCACATATGAGGTGGAGGTGGATAGGTCATTGTCATTTTTAGATGTCAAAGTAACCGCGAGATCAGATGGGTCCTTGTCGCACTATGTGTACCGCAAGCCTACTCATACGGATAGGTATCTACACGCCACGTCTCATCATCATCCCCGACACCCAAGTCCTCTCCACGGAACGTCACTTTTACTCAAGAGTTGTACGTGAAGCGATTGAAATAAAAAAACACAAAACTTTCAATCGGGAAGATGGTTTCAAATTATCTACAGCATGGCATCCAGTGATAAAAAACATGCCACCTCGCTTTTATGCGCAGTCGGGTGAACACCAGAATAGGGCCACATCGGTTTGCTTACAGAATAGGGACACTGTTAGTATAGTATGTGACGGTACATGGCGAAACGAAAATATCAAAAAAGTGGATGTGGATGAAGAACCTTCTACCTCACGATGTCGACGACGGAGGGCGTGCACCGCTGAGCCAGTCAGCCTGTGACCACGGCCAGTGCAACCTGGTCGAAACGTCAGGCAATTCAGAGGTATGTAATACCTTTTAGTGATCGCGTTAATTCCCGTAAATACGTAGATAATATTAAACTGATAGATATACTTCATCCAGAAATGTACTGTTTACAAATTTTTACTGTATAAAGATTGTTAAAGCATTGCATTGCAAACACAATAAATATAATAATTCAATATTCCTATTCAAAACGATTGCCCTTTTACTTGCATTTAACAGTGAAATTAAAATGACTGCATGTTGCATGTTTACTGCATTTGTTCAAAATCACATATAAACAAACACTGAGCACTATTGCTATGATTATAAAGGTACCTTTACCGTTAACCTTACGTAGTGACAATAAAATTGTATACACTATTATTTCTGGCTAAAACGCGAAATGGTCCGTCATATTATTTAGGCTGTAATGGTTGACGCACTGCGTCGTGTCGTAAACTTACACACATAATTGCAGTTTTCTAGGTTTGGAGGTACAAATATATTCATTTCATTGTTTTTTCTTAAAGCTACGGACTGGAAACTTTGATGGTATCCCTCATCTTATTGACGTAATCACAACCATCGCCTATATTAATATTTGATCAGCTCTCATAATAATCCGCTGGTAAGCGCAATGCAGTACCTTACGTAAATTCAACTGGGCATATCCCATTGCCCCTTCTAACTGCTGTTCTAAGATCTAATAGTACGATTGGTAATTCGTCAACCCACGAAGATGTTACTGTTTTGCATAAGCGCGCAGTTACCGCAGTCTTTACGGACTTATTAATGCCGCGTTCCAATAAACAAAAAACGATTCGTTTTGCTTACGAACGGTAACATTTTCATTAAAAATTCTACGAAGTTTTACCGTCCGTAAGCAAAACGAATCGTTTCTTGTTTATTGGAACGCGGCATAAATCACTCCACCATTACTACTCAGATAATAAGGTGTGGTTCTTAGGTTTTCTATCCCTAATAACTTCATTAGTGATCGAAATAACTGGCGTTCGAATTATCCTGCTCACTCAAACGTCTTATATCCGTGGTGAACTCGCTGATAAACATTAAATGGCGTATACGTTTTGGAAGCTCGTTTTTGTAATTTACCTTTGTAAATGCATATATCAAAGATTTATGGTCAGTAAATACAACTAACTGTAGTCTCTCCACCATGTACTGAAAGTGTTTAATAGCTAAGTAAATGGCTAGTAGCTCTCTGTCGTACTCGTACATACAACATTTTCTCTCCGTAATCGACATACTTTTTGAATAATAACCTAAAGGAAGCCGTAACGGACGCATCCGTCATCAATGCAAGCGATGCGATTTTAAACGGATGCGCTAGGATGGCCGCCTTGCAAAGACTCGGCTTACATTCCTCAAAAGCTTGTTCAGCAATGGGGGTCCAAGTTATGGGTGTTTTACACGGGAAAATTATTTTTTGCGTTTTTCTCAAGGTTTTGCGGATTCAAAGTGCTGTTTAGTCACAATGCCTTTTGCGGAAAATTTAAAGTTTTAATTTATATGTACGTAAATCGAGTGAAACAATTTATCGCCTTAAATGAAATAAAAGAAGCGTTACACGTAGCTACTTTAATAACCGTGGTCAGTGAGGTAACGTACGACCTTAAGTGTGACCTATGTGCACTTAACAAGCCCGAAGATAAATCGTTTAGTGAACTGATTGACATTGTTCAAAATCACCTCGAGCCTAGGCGCTCTGATATCGCCGCTGAGAGGCACATTTACCGTCAACGGCGGCAGAATAAGGGCGAAGACCTGAGTACCAACTTACAAGCACTCAAACATCTGGCGAGCACGTGTAATTTCAGAGATAAATTCGAAGATTCCCATTTTTCTCATTGGCAGTGTATAACTTATAATCGCTACATTGTGTTGCAAAACGTTTAAACTTAGTTATCGGGAGAACTGATAGGTTAACACCAGTGTCCACTAAAAATTTAAATCCACTTTTTCTATCTGACACACACAGGCGTTTGCATGAAGTGACTGTACAAGCATCCACCCGCGCTTGTACCGCAACTAGTTATTTTCCGCCACGTTCTGCTTATTTTTGTCCCATACACAAGGCTAATCAGGGTTTTTACGGTTTTTTAAGACGAGATATTGCTCTGGTATAAATTTCTGGATAGATACTTCCTGCGCAAGATGTCCGATTCTAATCTATATAGATTTAACTAGCGCGGTTCGACTCCACGGGGGGCCCGTAAATTTATTTGCGAAGCATGGACGTTCAAGTGGTTCAAGTAATTATTCGATGTTAAAATGGCCATAAATAACTGCTTCGAGATCCTTCGAGTATCTTTAATGTGCGTCAGATATGTTTGTTTCTGACTATAATTAAATAAATACAATTACAATAAAAAAGAATCAGAAGAAAACATGAATATTCGACAAGCTGTTTGTCCGGTTATATTAGGGTCTTATGTCAGCATTCCGGAAACGCTATAAGCTGCTGCGATGCTCTGTGGCACGGCGGTAGTTCAATTCAATTCAATTCATTTATTTTGAGTAACTGTGGACTCAAGTTATCCGGTATTATGCTCCATACACTGACTAAACGATTTAATTTTATTGTAATGTTCCGATTTAAACAATATTTTTTATATTACGGCATATCTTAAGATCCTGTTAGACAGCGTATTCGTTCGACATCATGTCGAATAAATTTAGATACATCATATCCTCCCGGATGAAAATTCGTAAGCTGCTTGTAAATATGATCTTGTAAATTACAAAAAAAAACAGCTGGCGGTATGCCGGACGAAAACTCGTCAGCTGGTGCATTTAAATAAGCGATAGATGCTCCCGTCTGGCTCCTGCGTTACAGCTTTGAGGGCATCAGCTGACAATCTTTCCAGCGAGATACAGCCAGCTGACATTTGTATTTATTCGCAATAGCATTTAAACTGTCATCTTATAAATTTCCAATTGAGAAGAAATCACTGAACGGATAGGTACATATTTTTTTCACGTTCATGTTACCAGCTGACGTATAATCCACTACTCTATGGTGAGCTGACTTGTCTTATTCTTCAAGATATTGGGTTAGCTATAATTTATACAATTCTCAATCGGGAGGAAAACAATAACTAAAAATAATATTTTTTTCCAAGTCCGCGGGTGGCTGCTGCTCCTCAACCCCGCAACGGAACCGTAGCTGACGTTCACGAAGCTTCATGATTCAACTTTCTGAAGCATTTTACAAATTATCGCCCGAGAGGAAATGACTGACGAAATTTGTACCTGGCTCGTGGACAGTTTCCATCTGCATCACTAAAACTCGTCAATAGCTACAAAAAAAATAATTAGAAAATCGGTTGACAAACATAGGAGAAAATGATGATTAAGTTTTGTCTTTGCCTATTTAAATATATATAAAACCTTCTTTCCACAGACAGTATCACATCTGAGAGTGTTTATGCACATGCTTATTGGAATTCTCCTGGGTCTTCTGTATGAGCACGCTGGCAGCGACGCCTCCAAAACGTTCAGCAACTTAGGCTTCTTGCTGGTATCCACCGTCTACCTCAGTTACACCTCTCTAATGCCTGCTGTGCTCAAAAGTAAGTTAATACTTCATTTTATCTTTCGCCATTTACCAACTCCTTCCTTTCCTGATTGAATATTTCTCTGTATTTAGGGTTACGTGCCTCGAAAGGAAAAAACGAAACCCTTTTAGGATCACTTTGTTGTCCAAATTTCCGACACTCGCAAGGGAATCAAAACCTACAGGGTACTTCCCGTGAACTCAAACTCTTGAAAATTGGTACGAAGCAACGTCTTATAGCACAGATAAAGGAAAAATTGCGAAAATCGTAAATTTTTCAATTACATCATATAAAAAAATATTTTACGGAACTAAACTAAACTAAAACTAAACTTCCGACTCGTACTTGGCCGGGTTTTTTTTATCAAGGTCAAAGACTATTTAAACAGTTACATTAGAAAATCTCTTTTCAAATATTTTACTAAGTACAGTAAGTTTTTTTTATGTATTAACATACCTATATTACGTCATCGTCATCTGAGCAGTACAACGTGCAAAGCTGAACATAGGCGTACAGACGCGTCTGTTCAGCAGAGTAGGCGTTTGTAAATGCAATACCGCTCTTTGTGAGAGTTTACAGTAGACGCTAAAGACTTCCACAAACGTCAATCTCACGCCTCTAACGTTCCTTGTCGTTGAGACGTGGTCATCTTTCCATTCAGCGACGCTGTTATAAAGTAAATTATGTTTACTTCTAAACCTAGAGTTATAAATTTCTCCGAGCGGCTACTGTGCAGACAGACATGAACGATGCTGTTTTACTAAATTATGTTAGGTCTCACTAATAGGTGGCTAGCTTCTTGGGCATATCAGGCACAATTCCAACCTCCGCTACTGCAACTTAGTAGTTCTTGGTCAATAAGCTTATGAATAAAATATATATCGCACACTGAAGTTTACATTATACACTGCACTGCGCTACACACCAACAAAGTTTATGTTTTGGTTATAAAACTGTGGGCATTGAAAATTATAAAGACTGGATTATAGTTTTCATATCTTATTAAGGAAATAAGAAAGTAAAATAATGGTGATTGCAATGAATGAAGTTGGAGGTCGAATTACTTTAATGAAACAAACTACATTAATATAGTTTTTATGAAGTTCGAATCTTCCTGTTCCACAGTTCTTAAATTGCTGGCGGCGGGCTGGCTGAATATAACTCAAATATCTTATTTAACTATGAAAAAAGAGTGGATTTTAGGTAGTTATAGTTATAGCAAACACTTAAAATCCTTACCTGGTCCGGTCTGTTACATTCATATGAGCTCTCTCTATTACGAGTAGACGGGTCACGCACGGGGCGCTTCACAAACATTTAAACAACGCACACAAAGAAAATCCAGACTCTGAACAACTGATAATAATGTGAGAATTGTTGAAATTATGGATGAAAATTTATGAAAATAATAAAATTTTAATAATTGATGTGTATTTATGAATATGTTTGTACCTGTTATAAAGATAATAATCACTATTTTTGTGAAAATGTGAAAATTTTATTACTATTTTAATACGTTGATAACAATAATATGTAATAAAAAAAAACCGGGCCCGCAGCTGGCCCGCAGAGGTAGATTTCGTGTTTTTTAATTTTTATCTCCAAAAATATAAGTCGCATTAAAAACTTTAAATGTCTACATTGTAGAGTAAAATAAAAAATTAACTTTCATTTAAAAATATTACCGATTGTAAAAAGGTTTACAGTTTCGGAACTATGAATTTTTTTCCAACAAATTTTGGTTCTCTCCCCTCCCCTCCCCAAGTTAAGAAAATAATCATTTAGGGTTCATATTAAAAAATGTTCGTATTTACTATGAGCATGCTATTAATGTTAAACGATCCAAAAATTTTCCATATGAAAAAAGTTATGCTGAAAAAACTGATTTTTGAAAATCTGCCCCCCCCCCCCGTAAAAAGTATATATATATATATTTATATACTTTTTAACTGGCGGTTGTTTTGGGGTCTATGAATCATAACCTAAACCTGTGAAGAAAACTCGACAACTGGTGCAAAACCAATAGGTAGACTTTTCTTCGAAAATCTACCTAATACTTCCTAAAAATATTTCTTAACAACCCAAAAATAATGTTTATTTTATCAAATCGGACTTGAAGTTGATACTGAATTGAGATTGAAAACTGTTTAGCCGCGTTAAACGATTTTTTGTATCTACAAAAGTTATGGGTTCGCGTCACCGACATGCTAATGTGACACGTCGTTTTAAGTTTTTTATTATTGGTTAGTTAATGGTTAACATACAAACATCAATTCCGGGAAAGGTACAATTTATATTTATAAAAATAAATAGAAAGTAGTATTTCCTTTCTGTTAGGTAATGCTTTTACCGCTGATGTTGGGAAGTTGAATATATGTCGTAGATGGATTTTCGAATTAGCTGTTATACAAAACCGCCAGTTATTTTACGAAACATCTCTGTTATGAAAAACAGTTAAACGACGTTCAGCTAGATTGCCATTGCGCTACGACCCTACCCTACCTACCCTACCCAAGTTTAGGCATAATTCTCATTAAACACAGGCGACATATATACTGATCGGTAGTTACCATGTTACGGATCAGTAGTTACCATGTAGTTCTGTTCGTCCTTGCTAGATGGCTCTGTTGTTTTTGTTGAACCGCATGTCGCCACAAATACATTTGATTTTGATATGATAAATACCTACATATTTATATATCCTTATACTTTAGTGTGCATGGAGGTTTAACGAGTTGATAGTTCAGCTTTATCGCAATAACCGATTTTGTCAGGTTAAAGTAAACAAGTGGGTTCTAGCCACATGCCATAAATATTATAAAAATTACAACTATTTCCGATCATAATCATGATGGGTTTGAGATTTGTATTTGTTATATTGTTATTGTTGTTTGTATCTCAGAACTGGCTTCACTCGACCTAGAAAAATATATTTTAGTTCAAGTTCTAATAAGGCTTTATTTTATACTAGCTACCTTGCTACTCGTTGCTGTTGCCGGAGAAATTATATATTTTTTTTTAAATATATCCTATCTCTTAAGTTAGACCAAACTGCACACATTGTGCAAAATTTCATTAAAATCGGTTCATTAGTTTAGGAGTTCATCGCGAACAAACAACGTGACACGAATTTTTTATATATAGACTAGCAACCCGCCCCGGCTTCGCACGGGTAGCAGAGACATCTTCAACAATCATCAACATATTTCAATCAATTTACACAAAATCTTAACAAATTATACACCTAAACCTTCCTCATGTATCACTCTATTTATATTTTCAGTTTATCGCGAACAGACAGACAGACGCTGCGGGGGACTTTGTTTTAAATATAATATGTAGTCATTTTAAACCGGTACCGATGACGTCTAACTGCCTATGTTAGGAACATGTAAATTATAGTTAATGTTCACAGATAATTATCATTCTTATGACTGTCGTAAAAATTCAATCTCAGAATCCTGATTATTATTATTGTATTACGTCATTGCAGTTTTTCCTTCTATGTAATTATAACTTGCTTAGAATAAACATTGTATTCTTTGTTTTTTTTCAAAATTTCCAATAAAACCTGATATATCTAAATACAATCCGACTTGTGGAATAGAATGATATTGTTAGAATACGTAAGATCGCACACAAAACATGTAAATGTATGTGAGGTTATGGCTTCGATTCCCGGGTTGGGAAACGGTAAAAAAATTAAACGCTTTATCATAATGTGATTAAATTATAGTGCAAGTTTTTTTTATGGTATAGGGGGCAAACGAGCAGATGGGTCACCTGACGGTAAATGACTACCGCCGCCCACGGGCACCTGTAACTCAAGAGTCACAAGTGCGTTGCCGCCCTTTAAGGTGGGGAAAAGGAAGAGGGGAGAGGGGGATTAGAGGGGGGGAAAGGGGGGAGAGGGAAAGGACGAAAATAGGGGAGACTGAAGGGTTAGGGCCTCCGGTAACCTCACTCACGCGGCGAAAAGCAATGCAACATTGTTTCAATGCCGATTTTCTGTGAGGACGTGGTATCGAGCGGAGTCGAGCCGGCCCATACGTGCCGAAGCATGGCTCTCCCACGTTACTAAGACTACAAGTACTACTATTAGAATATTAATATAAAAATACCGTACTAATAACTGTTTATTTTGCTTATTTTAAGGTCATTCACCATGTGCAAAGCGAATAAGTTTCAACAATTTATTAAACAATTTGTATTTAACTGTCTTACAAATAATGAGTATTGATAATTTTATAAATAGTATCTCATATATAAAAATAATAATAGATGATGCAATGATAATAATATACATATTAAACAAAATATACTCGTTTTAGTTTTTTGTACCTATTCGGTTATATATAAAGTGACGATTAGGTACGGATGTTTACGTTTTTAAATGTTTTTAATTAAATCAAAGAATTGGTGTTAAATAAAAGCTATCTGCGATGCATAAGCTAATTATTTTTTTTTTTACTTTGAATGTTTCTTTGCAGTATTTTATTGCTGATTAATGCATTATTAGACTATTAATTTTTACCCGAATGCGCGACTCCGATGCAAAGGAGGGTTCCTAATGTGTATGTGTATTTCGGTATCTTACGACTTTAAGTTTTTTAGGTATACCTATATCTAAACATCATAGTTAAATAAATTGTCCAACAAATGTGTGTATTTTGAATTAAAAAGAAGATCATGCTGTTAGTACGTGTTATTTACTTAAATATTTGAAATTCTGGGCACATTCAAACTCAATTTAATAGGATTATAGTTAAGAAAATGCATGCCGAATTTAACTAAAAAAAAACATAATTATTGAAATTTTCAATTTTCAATTCAAATTATATCTTTATCATTATACCTATCATTATACCTATCATTATACCTATAAGTAAACAAGTTACTAAAGAGTATCTAAAATATCCCTATTACGGTAGTATCACGAAATTGACGAAACATGCTAAATAATAACGAACTATCACCAATTAAGGGTTGTTTACCTTATGTCTGTTTGTTCCTTAGATTTAAAACATGTAGGGTTTGATTTTGATGATTTGTCTCATGCGAGTGTCACTAAAGACATGACAGTACAGTAATTACAATTCAATATGGCGACAACCAGACGCCATATTATGAAAAAGAAAAAAACTCAACGACTATGTAAAGTGGGGTATTAATGGTATCATTGATTAAATAGGTCTTTGAAAACCATTTTAAGATATTTTTTCTGAATGAATGAATGAATGTGAATGACCACTTAGGATCTATAATAATTTAAAGTTGGTTAGCAACCATTCTCACTTTTCAAACCTGTGACAAAGGTCTATATATATAAAAATGTCGTGTCTCGTTGTTTGCTCGCGACGAACTCCTTAACTAATGAACCGATTTAAGTTCACGGAAATACCCTGTAGGTTTTGATTCCCTTGCGAATGTCGAAAATTTGCGGAAATTTTCGGCATAAACGGCTGTATCTTTTGATTGCGTTGGGTTAGAAGTTTGATTTTTTACGGACAACAAAGTTATCCTATAAGGGTTCCGTTTTTTCTTTCAAGGTACGGAACCCTAAAAATACTATTTTCTTATTTACGGTATGTGCGACTTTTAAACTTTGACACTCTAGCATTTTTCTTCAATAGAATTTCTAGAATTGAGTATACTTTGAGAAAATATTAGACTTATAAGTATACATATAGATAGATAATTATAATTATTTTAAGAGTACCTACCAACATAATGGTGAATGTATTTTGTACTATATACTATACCTATTTTTTCGACATCATCGCTTGATATAGCATCTGTTGCATTTTTACAAACCTATGTGGTTTACAAATGCACTATAAGACGTAATTATGGTAAATGGTTTTGTAAAATGGTAAATAAATAAATAAAAATAATATGCCTTCAAACAGGGCAGGAAGTCTCTTTTTAAAAATCATTTTAACACAAGGAATCCAAACGTAGGAATCCCACGCAAAAATCTATAAGTTTAAGTAGCTATTCCAAAAAAGAACTGAAGCTGTTTAATCAAATGGCCCCCAGCCAGAGCCAGAGCAGATTGATCAGGTCGTTCATCTAGTAAGAAGACGTCGATGTCGTTGACCTGTCCGTGCTCGTTACCTCATTTTTTCGACCTGAGCGGCTGTCAAATACCATATAACACTGCTAACAATTCAGAGTTCATTAATACGCACACGCCCACCACCACACACCCAGTGCGATTTGTCAATTTAAAAAATGAATTAGGAACATTGAAAATTCTTTTTAAAAACAAGTATTGATTTAAATACCTGCAGGTCAGCTTCTGTACTATTCCATATCATATTATACTAAAGTTGTATTTTATTGTGATATCTAGAGAATACTAATTTTAAACAATTAGACACTGGCGATTGTATAAGAATATTTAGAATATGCAGTTCGGGTTTTCGTGCTATCATTTTGGAGCTGAAAATGAGGTTTTATAATATTTTAGTTAGTAACAGGTTTATATATTTAACAAATGATAAAGCTGTCTTAAACTTTTCCGTCACCAGGCTAGTCGTAAGCTTGTTCGTGTTCCATAATGATGAACATAATCTTACAAATTCTTATTTAAATTTTTAATAAAAATTAACATTTTAAGCAAAAATTAAACCGACGAAAGATGAAATAAACTACGTACATACTACCTTAGTAAAGCTATCGAAGTTAAACAAATTCAAGAATGGTAGCCACTTATTTCGTCCTCATAGACAATAACAGTTTGGTAAACATGGCACCCGTTATAAGAGGGTATCTTATAAAGGGTGCCATGCATCACTAATCATGATGTATGAACGAAACCGGGGCTTGTCGCTAATTTACTAATAGCCATAGTACATGTGGCAGTGCAGATGAATAATATAATTTATACACCAACTAGCAACCCGCCCGGCTTCGCACGGGTAGCAGAGACATCTACAATAATCATCAACATATTTCAATCAATTTAGTAAGCGGCAGTAGCGTAATGGCTAAGGCGTCGGACTTGCGATCGAGTGGTTGCGAATTCGAACCCCACCTAGTGCACTACCGACGTGAACCCACTCCTAACACAAGAATTTAGCTTAGCTGGAGTGGTTAACAAGAATACTAATAACGTGTGACCCACGTTGCTAGTATTCTTTAAAAAAAAATACACAAAATCTTAACAAATTATACACCTTCCTCATGAATCACTCTGTCTGTTAGTGAAAACCACATGAAAATCCGTTCAGTAGTTTTTCAGTTTATCGCGAACAGACAGACAGACAGACGCGTCGGGGGACTTTGTCACAACTATAAATATGGTAATTAATGGTCTTATTACTGAAATCTCCAACTGAGAACAATTCACCGAAATTAAATGCAACTAATTGTGAGATCACAATTGACGTCAATTAAGTATATAATTACTGTAACCACATCCTGGTTTAGAGCTTATTTTAGTATTATAATACGAGAGATAGAATACGAGAAGTTTACTGCCCCCAAATAATCTTTTATCCATCAGAGCACTGTGCTGCGTCAGCAGTACGTAAGCTATATTTAAAAACACAACTCCTGCCATACTGATCCTTGTGTCATTGGGGACTATGCAATCATAAAATTAACGATCTCAAAGTATCACTTACGCTGAGGACACTCGACTGCAAGTGAAAAAATTATGATTCAGAGAACAACTGGCCGAGACCCGAGCCTTGCCACTGACATATATATTTCAAATATTTGTGGCATACTTTTGTATGAACTAATTCCTGTTCGTCCGGGCCGAGTCCGTATCTCGGCCTCCATCCCTAAGATTCTTATTTTTATATTAAACAAAGAGGCTCATTTAAATTCGTGAAAACAAATAAAATTTGTTACTTAAAATTTATCGTAAGTTGTTTCTTCCGTCCTAACACGTGTCAATAATGTTTCGAAACATCCATAGATAACTAGCTGGAGGATGTATAAACCTATGAATTATTATAACATAATATAACAATGATTTGAAATCACATTATAACTTAGAGCTAACCTTCACTTTCAAAATGCTACAGTGTATTTTGTTTTTAAGATTCTGTATCCAAAGGGTACCCAACGTGACTCTATTACTAAGCCTCCGCTGTCCGTCCGTCCGCCCGTCTGTCTGTCAGCGGGCTGTATCCCATGGTCCGTAATAGGTAGACAGTTGAAAATTTCACAGAATGTGTATTTCTGTTGCACTTGCCGCTATAACAACAAATAATAAAAATAAATTGAAAATTAAAAGGACTCCCCGACTAGAAACGTGTTTATTTTCAGGTTTTTTGCTCGATCTTAATAAAGGCAACATGTAGACGCTTGAAATGCTCACGAAAGATTTTTTATATATTCCTCGTGTTTGCGCATGCTTTCCAGATGAAGTTAGATTTTACTTTTTTTGCATAGGATAGTTCTATAGCAGGTCGAGTATTGGTTTACATACTTTAAATGAACTCAGTACTTTAAAACCAGTATATAAGTATTCTCTAATAATTAAAAACAATTTTAATGGGTAAAATTCAACTTTTCTCAGAACATGAAGACTTTTATCCACTATTTGGTTCTCTTTGCTTTAGCACCTCAGATTAGTTTATGTTAATGGTCCGCTCCTAGCCGGTTAGGGTCGCGGCACCATATTACTAACAGGCAAACAAAAATGGAATCGGACCAGAATAACTAATCTTATCACCTTCAAAAAAGAAGAAACCTTTTCGACTTTGGAATAAGTGAGTGAATTAAATTAAATTAGCAGAGAGGTAAAAAGTCTAAAACTCAGGATCTTGTACTCAACATTTTCATCTTGTAACCGGCAACCGGGCCCGACGCGGTATAACGTAAATCAAAATTGTCAAAGTTTTTTTCGCTATAAGATCCCTCTTTTTGCTTCATCCTCCAACCATCTGCCCGACCGATATCTCTCACTGCGGTGTAGTATTCGAAGTTCTTTACTTATGTGATTATAACTAGCAGCGCCCCGCGGTTTTACCCGCATAAGTCCCGATCCCGTGGGAATATTGGGATAAAAAGTAGCATGCGTTAATGTGCCTCCAGCTATCTACAGACCAAGTTTCATTGCCATCGGTTCTGTAGTTTTTGCGTGAAAGAGTAACAAACATCCATCCATCCATCCAAACTTTCACATTTATAATATTACTGGGATTATTATGGCGTGCAAAAACTTTTCTAATGCATTTCAGTGCAGAGATTGAAAATCCATCCCGGTCACTGGAGTTCTTTCTCTATAAGCTTATATCTTACTCCACGAAGATAATATGCACACTAGAAATTAATTATCACATGCTTAAAAGGGGAAAGAAACCATTTTGAAGAAACCTGCATACCTGGGGGGTACTATTATGTTTTGAGAGATTTATAAAGTCTGCTAGAGTGGCGGACTACAACCCTCCTGCCCAAGTTTTATAAAAGCTCCCCACAGGTCTTGTTATTTAAAGAGTAAGCAAAGCAGTAGCAAAGAAAAGCCTTTGCTGCTGCAATGAAGAACTGTTCTATTTAGCAAACCAAACGTTTTTTTGTTGCAAATTCAACCTTACCTTCCGCGTAATTACGGTACTATACAACACCAACTACTTGACCATTGCAGAGGCACACTTGATACAATGAGGTTTTTTGGTGGGTGGCATGGTGAAATTTCTACGTTCTTGTGAATTACGGAAAAAATAAATGTAAATATAACAGACTCTGTTAACAGAATTATTATTATGTTGCTTCTAGTTCCTCTGGAGATGTCGATTCTGAAGAAGGAAAACTTCAACAACTGGTACAATCTGAAGACGTACTATGCGGCGCTGTTAGTTACCGGCATGCCTCTACAGGTAATCGGTGCCATTATGTGATTGCCCGTTATTAGGCTAATTACTTCATGTGTTTACGTCATGCCTATAATAAAGTGTGTTCTTATTTATTGTGAAAAAAGAGCTAATTTGGAGTTCGATTAATATCATTTAACATAGGTCCTAAATGGGGAGCACCAACTCTGCAGCTCTACAAACAAAAATTGTCAGCGTAACCTATAATTCTAGTATCTAATTTAGCAAATATAATAATAATAATATAATATTTGTGCAATTACTGATGAAGTTGTTATGACGAACAACTATCGTAGACATATCCTGAAGGACGGCACAGTTGACATTTATCGGGCATGTCATCGTCCCGGAGAAAGCCTCAGGCATATAATTTCCGGTTGTTCTCGTCTTGCCAACGGCGAGTACTTGCATAGACATAACCAAGTAGCCAGGATAGTCCATCAGTAACTTGGTCTTAAATATAGCCTTGTGACTGCGGAATTACCGTACTACAGGTATGTGCCCGACCCAGTTCTTGAAAATGGTCGTGTAACATTGTACTGGGATCGGTCTACTATCACTGACAGGACTATTGTTGCCAATAAGCCTGATATAGTGGTAATAGACCGATTAGAGCGCCGAGCAATGATTATTGATATTACCATTCCCCATGACGACAACCTCTTAAGGGCTGAAAAAGAAAAACAAATAAAATATTTGGATTTGTCCCACGAGGTGGTCGACATGTGGGATGTGGATTCAGCAATTATTGTACCGATAGTCATATCAGCCCATGGGTTCATTGCAAAGAGCCTCGACCAACGCCTTCAGAGGCTCACGTAAGGCAGCTGGATTAAGGGCCTAATGCAGAAAGCGGTCCTTCTTGATACGGCACGTATTGTGAGGAGGTTTCTGTCTCTAGAACCCTAACCACCGGTAGCTTGGTCCCTGTTTCAGCAAAGTAACTAATTTTTGGACATGAAAAGCGTGGTCGATGAAATTATGATCATAAGTTTACTACTAACGCGTGTCCTTTTAATTTTTAACAGACTTCAAAAAGGAGGGGGTTCTCAATTCGGATGTTATTTTTTTATGTATGTTTGGCATAACTCCGGATTTGCAAAATTATTTTTTTTTTCAAAAGAGGTTTATTCATAAATAGTCCCATTTAAATTTTGTGAAGATCTGATTATAAGTTTATTTTTTATCATGATTTCGGCGCATTGAAGTCAGCTATATACTTTTTTTGAAAGTTAATTAATTTATACCAAACCATAATTATTATTTCTTTACAGGTTGTTTACAGTATCGTATATTCAGTACCATCATACTTCTTGTCAGGACAACCTGCAGATCCTTATCGGTTCGTCATGTTTGTAATCACTCTCGCCAACGTAGCGCTCTTAGCTGAGGCAATGGGCAACGTTCTTGGGACTTGCTTTAATCCAGTGGTAAGTTATCTTAATATGTACAATTTTCTAGTGCTTACTTATTTTATAAACAATAGTTGCAGCCCCGATCTAATGCCTCCACTAATGATGCAGCGTTTAACTGTATGTGCTTTCCTTTGCTTCATTACTTCTTCAAAGTATTAATTGAATTAATACTTTAGTATTAATTTTATAAGCGGCCGTAGCGTAATGGCTAAAGCGTCGGACTTGCGATCGATTGGTTGTGGGTTCGAACCCCAGCCAGTGAACTACCGACGGCGACGAGGACCCACTCCTTTTTTTTTTTTTTTGTGCGTGTGGAAACCCTCGGGCCGTCACCCCACCGGGGTTTTCAGTGGGGCGGTGTGTCGGAATCGAACCGACTAAAACCTCACGGTGTGCCGTACTGCGCCTTAAGTAGGAGGGATCCGGAAACAGCTTTTATTAAGACAACCGGAACTCTCCTAGCGCCTGCCCGCAAAAGCGCCGGCACCACCTTCGGGTAAAAACCTCTCAATTAGGCGACTTCCAGGCACACCCGGCGCCGCCTCCTCACGGGGGGGCACTATAGCGGGTGAAGGGGAAAACCCGTCCCGTCCACCCGCGGCCACACTCAGGGCGGCATGAGGCGCTGGTAAGCGCGCCTCCGCCGCCCGGTTCGCCAGCGGCGAATTAAGTGCGAGTGGAGGTCGTCCTCCCGAACCCTTTCCGCCGCCTCCTTCTGCGAGATGACTTCCTCATAGAAGTTTGCGACCGTGGTAAAATTCCTGTCGCTACCGGTCAATGAGCGTATGACAGCCGGTAGCGACAGATCCACTCCGATGACTGCAGTGAGGGCCCGACGCTACGCCGCCCAACTGGGGTAAACCGCCAGCGTGTGCTGAGCCGAGTACTCACTGCAGTCGCAGTGGTGACAGGCGGGACTCAATTCCCTCCTAGCGACCGAGTGCAGGTACTTCCCGAAGCAGCCGTGCCCGGAAAGAACCTGCGTCAGTCGGAAGGAAAGGGTCCCGTGCTGCCGCCCTGCTCACTTGACGATGACCGGCTGGAGCGCCTCCACGGCGGCAAAGCCAGCACGTGGAGCCTCCAGCCGGGACGACTAACGAGCCATGGTGGCTCGGCGAGCGGCCTCACGCCATTCGCGTACCTCTTCGGTCGGGGGCCGACTGCCGTTTCCCGCCCGGAACTCAGCCGTTCGCCGATATACTTCGACGAGCACTTCCGCATCCAAATCCCACGGGGGAGTTCCGGCCAACGCGCACGCCGCCTCCGTCGACACGATGCGGTATCCGCGTATGGCTCTAACCGCCATAACCCCAGAAGAGCCACATACCGTCAAGGATCAGGCCCAGATATTTTATGTGGGCCTGAACCGGTACGAGGACCGAGTTGACCTATAGAGGTCAACTCGGTCCCCCTGGCACCTCTCTATATGGTTGATATATATATATATATATATATATATATATACGGTGGACCACGACGGGGCCCATGAAATAAAAGGGCCTCCGTCTTATCCAGGGCCACCCGCAAACCCCCGCAGTCAATGCGCCCGACCACCAGAGAGACTCGATGTGTTTCACCTCTCTCTACCCAAGTTTAAGAAATTAGTTCACGATTGTCAAGTTCCTAACTTGTGTTAGTAATAACAAATAAGGCAAATTTTGTTAAGTATATTTATTATTATTATTCTCTTTGTGTTCTTGTATATTGTAATAGAATGTTTATGGCTAAAAATGACCAAACTCGTTCATTATTGTATTATATTTTTATTACGTTTTATTCGGCGCTAAATGCAAAATCATTTGTGGACACTGTTTTTGGATAATGTTCAAACTACTTGTATATTATTATTATTGTATATTGTATCTGTTTGTTTCCATTGTGTCAAGAGTAATAGAAGTGGATGCATTATATCTTGGTTGAGGCAACTGGTTAAAAATCAGTTACCTACAAGATTTCACGCATTCGTTCTAAGAAAAGAAGTCAAATAAAATCTTATAAAAGTATTCGTAAATCTCCATAGAGGTTACGTCTAATAAGCCAATCCAAGCCTAAAAAATTACTAACAACTAACGAAATTTCCATTTTGCTTTCAGAATGGCACTTTCTTGGGAGCAATATGGACGTGCGCCATGATTGTTTACGCTGGCTTCTTGGTGATGTTTGCACACATGAACCCCGTGATGCGAATGATTTCGTACGGCTCGTTCTTGAGACATGCCTTTGAAGCACTCGTATTAGCAATGTACTCAAATGGGAGAGCACCACTTACTTGTCCTAACACAATGACTTATTGTCATTTGAGGTGAGGTTTCTCTTTATCCACATCTAGTAAGCAAAAATTAGGAGAAATAAGTAGTTGTATTTCTGCAGGGGTTGTATGACGTTGAAAAATTTAGATCGGAAGAGAAGATATACAGGATGTTAGGACGGCGTACTGAAAAACTTATAAAACCGTCTTTTTGTGGAAACTTATGTCCATGTCCCGAAAGTCAGTTCATCATAAGGATCTTTTTTTTTTCACAACCGCTCTATTAGGTGCGGTGGAGGAGCGTAAAAGCCTTAAACGGCATCCATACAATACAATTTTACTACCCTGATCAGATTTATGATTAAATTGGCTTACCAAACAGATTTTGCTTGCAAATGAAAAATTGGAGAATTAGTTGTTAGGTACAACTAATTCTCCTATTTTTCATTTCATTTTATTTTCTGTGATAGACGGACGTTTGTAAGAAAGGTTACCGCATAGGTACTTAATATTTTTTGTCATAACTGTCAGTCGTTTGACAGTTTCCATGATTGTTTAATATTAATAGTTAAGACAGGACAACGTCTGTCGGGTCAGCTAGTCATCTTAGATAAAAGCAACGAACTGTAAAAAAAATTGCAATAGAAATGAGTAATTTTTTGAAGGTTTTTTTTACTTATAATATTCTGATCTGATCTGAATCCATTATTTCAGGTTTTGATACGCTGTTCTTTATATCCTGTATTTACTCTCGAACAATCACATAAATCTCAACTTATGACCTATGACGGAAGCTGTCGTAAATTTACCTACTTAAAGTATTTTTTTTACATTTACAGATATCCATCAGAAGTGATAAAGCAACTTAGCTTCAAGCCAGACAACTTCTGGGTGGACACGACAATACTCGTATTAGAAATCATTGTAGTCAGAATATTGGCTTATTTCACATTAAAGAGGAGTGTAAGAAAATCGGCCTGAGTGTTGTTAGTACATTTATAGGTATTGGTTCGAAGGAACTCATTGTTTTATGATGAGATTTTATATTTATAATTGGATATGGGTATAAATATGTCGAGTACATAAACATAATTAATGTTATAAAGGAAATCTTAATTTGTTTTGTAAAATAAAAATGTTGCCTATCTTGCCGGTGCACTGCTGTGCATCAAGATTGTATGTACTACAAGTAAGAAAAGCTTTATTAAATGCAATTACTTAAGTAGAACTTAAAATATTTATGTACGATGGCCTGCAGAAGTATGTTTTTAACAACAATGCATTTAACTTTAGCTAACTCTGTCAATTTTCCAAATTACGTGTACTGTATATATATAAAATTAAATACTTCTCGATTAATTATTGTTTATGGGCTAGGGGGCAAGCGCGCAGACGGGTCACCTGATGATGGTAAGTGACTACCTCCGCTCATGGACACCTACAACTCAAGGATCAGAAGTGCGTTGCCCGCCTTTAAAGTGGGAGTTGGGGGAAAAAGGGAGGGGGGGTTAGGGACTCCCTTAACCTCACCCACTCGGCGAAACAACTCAAACAATGCTTCTCGACGGTTTTCTGTGACGCAGTGGTGTCACTCCGGTCGAGCCGGCCCATACGTGCCGAAGCATGGCTCTCCCACGATAAATATGGTGATGTGTTGAGACTTCCTCTTAATTATCCCTTGTGCTACATTGTCTTAAGCAACAGGGAAAATTAAAAATATGTTTAGTTATTTAATGTAATAACCCGAGCGGGATCTGTTAAGTATCACTTTGTTTTGGATAGGTTGGAAAGTACGATAGATTTTGGTTGAATACTGTCGGAAAGGTCTTTTCGAGTTCTTCTAATACATTTATATTTATGAACATATACGGGAATTAACGCGATCAACTGACCAACAATTAATTTTTTGAAGTCGATTAAAAATAATAAGTACATGTATGTCAGTAGTATTTAAGTAAATGTTTCGTTTTTAACATAACCCTTTTTGATTCTAACTGTACTCTGAATAATTGAGATTTTGAAGAAATGAGAATCCGAAGAAATGCTAATCTGGCGAAATGCGAAACGGAAGATATGCGAATAATTCGCATAACTTAATTTAAGATTAACAACGAATTAATATGAATTGATTGACAATAAAAGATAATGTATTGATGGATTTTCTCAGCATGGCTGAGACGATGAGCAGTCGGAGTATGTTAATTGACGAGCAGTCCAAGAAGCTTCGTAAAAATAAAATAAAATTTATAAGGTATGGATGAAAACTTATAATACCATATTTTTTATTTGGTAGAATATATATGTATTTTTGTAATTCCAAATATCTGAAGCTTTTATGGGTTTATTAGTAAGAAAATGGAAAGACAATCTTCAGTCCTTTTAGTAAAATGATAACCTTTTATATAAGTAGACATCTTAGATTATATATAGGTCCAGATACCGTGTCCAGTACAAAAGTCACCGTTTACTTTTTGGAGCTGTGTGAGTGAATGCCGCCCAACGCGAGTGTCAACGTACAATAATTGCGCTTGTGTGCGTGACGTTTTTACTACCAGTGCATAGAGGTTACCCCAAAATGTAGGGAAACATAATACATTTTTTTGATGTAAGTAATATTAAATAAAGACATTTTAAATGTATTTAAATGTGTTACAAGTATTCGTTTATTTCATTTTTTTTTACAAATGTAAAATAAAAATAAAGCTACTTAGTAGGAACTATTTATATACTCAATGTATCAGGAAACCGGAACATTGTATCCCAATATTATTGCATTTTAATTCAGCCACTCAAACCATGTAAATTTAAAGACATATTTACAACAATACTTGGATATATACATATAATTATATATTTTTTTTTGTTTGAAATTTTATCACGTTCCAATGAATTGACAAGTTGTAAAAATCAATACATATTCTTTTAGAAAATTAAACGATCTACGAAAAAGGTCGGATATGATTTTTCGCTAAGTTAGCTCGTTTTCTGGTGCGCGGCGCGGGACTTGCCGCGCCGAGAGTTCACGCCTTAATACAATCGCCGGCTATTCACTTCGCCTCTGACCAGCTGCGACTGCGCACTTACATTTTTTATTATCTGTATTTTGTAGTACGACATTAAACGTCGGATTCTGTTTAAGATTTTATTCTATCTTCTACTAGTTGAATATCTCCCCATATCCCCACAAACGGTGTATATTATATTGGACTCTGATGCTCTCTTATACGTATACCATCTGCCTGCCCCTGTTGTGCTGAAAAAGTCACAGAATCTCTTTTTGTCTGATTGCATTCGCCATACACTAGCAAAAATTGTCAAAGGGAAGAACATCCTTGTAGCTTGTCTGGCAGTAGTTATCAAAAGAATTTCTGCAATCAAGGTAGTTAACGACGATATTTCAGACGCCTGTTTTGTTGTTTTTGTAAGTTCAATAATTTCATCTAAGTATACAAGGGATATGGGACATTGCCCTTTTAACTGCGGATGCATATTTTCTCCTGTATATCCCTTCACTTCTTATCATGCCGAGCCATGCCGTCATTGGACCGAGGCTTTGGACTATTGATGAGCGTCTCTCTGGAGGAAACGTTGTCCCTTCAAGTAATACGTGGTGAGCCCCAGACAAACCGTACTTAGAGACAGGGAAGCTTTTGTGTATACCATTTGTCTTTGTTATAGGCATATTATTGTGTCCAAGCCTTAGTTCGTTTGTTCTTAAAGAATACGCAGAGAACATGTCTAGATAGGGCCCCATTGTCCCATACCAGTTTGATTTGTCGTCCTGATCAAAGTCCATGTAACGTAACCCATTACTTGTTGTAATGGTCACCCATTCTTTCTTTGCAGTTTCTGTAGGAATAAAAAAGTCTCCTCCTTTGTAACAAACCTTGAATGAAGTGTCCTTATTTTTTCTCATCATATTCGTTTCTACTCCTTTAACCTCTTGGCGGCTAATGTTGTGGAGAATGAATATTATGCTAGTAATGTGGTTGCCAACGTTTATATTGTTTGACAGCTCAATAGCAGTTGCGGGTTGGGGAGCCTGAGAGTCGTGAGAAGGGCCTGAAACATCTTTCATTTCTGTGTCCTGACCAGAAATGGGTTTGGCGGATATGTACAATATCAATTTTTCATACATGTCTATTATGGATTTTATACAATGGTACTTTCTGTCTGAGTCCAACTCAATTTTTGGCTTCTTAGCATCTTCAATAGGTTTTTGTGTGTCTGGATCAACTATCACGTCTTCCATCTTTCTCTTCAGTGATTTTCTTTGCTCTTCAGTAGGCATTTTGGGAGTGTAGTGTGTTCTTTTGTTAGTACCAACAAGATTTTTTCAAATTTAATAAAAAATAAGATAAAAGAATTACGCAAATCTAGAAGCTAAGTTTTTGATTTAATTTCAAAAAATGAAGAAAAATTATTCTATAATGGAAAAGAAGCTTTAGTGGTGGAAACAGAGTTATGTGTTAATTCTTCCCAAGAAACATTTTGCTTGTTCCAGTGATCGTCAATTCGACATCGTCCCCAGGTTTTTCTATGTCTAAAGTTTTCGTTTCCTTCCATTATAGAATAATTTTTCTTCATTAACAGTAAGCATATTTCTCGTCTTTCTATAAATATCAAGTTTGGCAAAGAAAATTATACATACTGCTAGAATGCGTTATGGATAAACGAAATTCACGTCCCTGGCAAGATCTCTAATAATGGCGCCCGCAATTTTATTAATTTGAAATTTTGTTCTATTGTTTATAAATACATTAGGAAATAGAATACTTAGAAGTGAAATGTGATGTTCGGACAATTTTTACAGGATGTAACTACACAACCTGGCATTTTTTAATATTATATAAATAGCGGCTCTAGACTTACTTCAGCAGCGAACGTACGCTCGCGTATGACGAGAGAGTCGCTTGTATTTGTATTAGTCGCTTGTATTTTTTGGCTTCAGTTTTGGGGCGCGGATTAGGCATCTGGACCTATATATAATCTAAGATAGACATATTAATCTTTATAAGTACTTATATTAAAAAAAGTGTCACGTTGTAAGGCCGATTTTAATGAAGTTTTTCGCAATGTGTGCAGTTTGGTCCAACTTGAGACATACAAATGCAAATACATATGCAAATGACCTAGCCACAGCAACGCGTAGCTAAGAATCTATAAATTGTTGTTACCGTGTAGCTGGTACGCGATAGTAGATAATAATTTAATCAACTATGTAATATCTACATACGAAAACTTTGTCTCTAGTCAGTAAGGTGTGATCTAAATGATCTGAGTAAGCTTAAATAATTTACCGTAAGTAAGTACCTACTGACAACTAAATCTGTCATAATTTTAAGAATGTATTTCCTGTGATAAGCCTTTGTTAATTAATTAGTACTTAAAAATATAAACATTTTCCAAGTAAATCTTGTAAATTTGCTAAGTAGTTTTGGATAATGTCTGCAATGTAATTGTATATCTTATCAAACATTTTGGAATGTCTCTATATTTTACATATCTACTCAAATAAAAGGTGCCGACAGAATAAATATATTTTTATTTTACACTACCCTTGGATTGTATAAGCTCTCTGAAAATAGTATATTCGCAATTTGAATCGCGTATAGAACCTCTCGAATCAAAATATTTTGGCTTTTTAAATTGCTTTCTAACATTATTTTGGGGGTAGGTAGGAGTGATATGATTTTTCCACTGTGTCCACTGCGTATGTGATTGAGTAAGAAACTTCAAATATCTTCACAAACTTTCACATTTATAATGTCCTTACCTTATTAGCATTCGCCCGCGGCTTCGTTCGCGTTAATGTCGATTTACTACCCCTCGGGAACAGTACTTTGTTTTTCTGGGTGAAAATGGAAATGTGCAATACTTTTTTCTCGAATCAGTTTTGTACTCGTTCACGACATAGTGTATGGAGTAGTTGGTGTGGGTTTGTTTGTTCTGTATCTCTGTAACTATCTCTCAGATTTGAAGAATTAATTTTGCATTGGATAGAGTATTCATTGAGGCAGGTTGTATTAGATTTAACATAACGCTGCGACCCTTAGGAACGCTGTAGCGACCTATAAACGCAGGTGAATGTGCGAAGATACGCTAGTCTCTCAATAATGTATGTACACTACAAACTTACATTTGCAGTTGGAATATATTGGAGAACGTACTCTTCAACTACAATGTTAAGTCAGTTCTTCGGATAAATTATATTATTGGTGGGTGTTCATCGTCAGGAACCGTCTCCAAGCGAGTTCAACTTGCACTTGGCCGGTTTTCCTTTATTAAACCTCAAAAGACTACCTATCTACCTAAGTTCTGTAGACACTTGTATTAAATAGCAACTTGTGATAAAGTTCGCATGAACAACAGATTTTCAAAAGCCACAAGTGCGTTGTCGCCCTTTATAGTGGGAGTAGGGGAAGAGGGGGGAGAGGGGGATTACAGGGGAGGAAAGAACGGGAATAGGGGAGAGGGAAGGTTTAGGGCCTCCAGTAACCTCACTCACACGGCATGGCCGAAGCATGGCTCTCCCCCGTTAAAATATAACTAATGAGAAATAACTAATTTTGTAGTTCCACGACACGTGGGGCCACATATCTAATATTAAATTGTTTCTAGTTTACAAAAAAAATATATGTATGTAACTAGTAGACTGAGCGTTTGTTCTTGCACTGATACATACCTATATATTGGGCTGTTCGCTCACACCGCGGCCTTTTTCATACTTTTAACATTTTTATAACCGTCGTCGTACTCGTCGTAAACAACGCCAGTGTGTTAGACTTACAGACTTCTCCAGTAGGTACATCAGACATACTGACATCGTCTACCATCCATCCGCAAACAAGTCACAGTCTGGATTTGATTCCAAGAGAGCGTTGAATGCGGCAAGTGCCCGTGGAATGGGTGAACTAAAATGTGCTTCAGTGCGACATGTAGGTGGGACAAATTATCTGTGACTTCTAGCACGCCTGTAGTTACAGGGTACAAGCAATCGAAATTCTTCTGGATGAATCTGGATGAGTATTTTTGAACCTTCTCTTGTGAAAGGACATAGATGATTTCATAGAGATTCCATACGCAAGCGTTAGATTTTCGTTTACTGCGAACCAAGGAATTGTTGGTACAGCGTTCGTACCACGTCGTTATTTAGAAAGTCATCGCATTCCTTAGAACAAAACCAAGACGACGTTAAGGTGCCTTTGCGCTTAACACCAAATGATCATGGAATGCGAGTCCTGGATCGAATATTATGCCCAAATCTTTCATATATCATCATGATAAGAAAGTCATCATATTTCAATTCTATCCGTACTAATTTAAACAAAAAAAGGTTATTGTGATTTAACTGTAATAGTTAGACATAAATAGCCTTGTGGACCTTTTGTGGGTAATTATGAGTACTATTTAAATGTATAGTATATTATGTGTTATGTATCACCAATAGTTTTCGCTTTTTAGTATTTGGGTTACATTATTGCAATTTTCGTAGGGATCTATTTTTTTGGAAATAAATGCCTATTTTACTCGCTAATAACACTATAGCTTTCTACAGGTGGAAGAATTTTTGAAATCGGTTAGGGAATATTTGAGTTTATCTATTACAAACACACTTTAAAAACTTTTATTTTTATAATAATAATTTAGAAGTTTAAATTTGGAAGTTTAGATTGTTAGGCCAGTAGCGTTAAACATAAAAATTAGACGAATCGGAAACAATTGCTAGAAAAGGTTTTATTGTTTTAATGGCTTTATTTGTAGCCTAATATGACTCTCGGTGGGTTGTGCTAGGCGAAAATGTACCCCCAAAAAGGGTATTTTTGCAGTTTTACGGTTATAGCGCCTAAAGGACTCACAATATCGAAAACATGGTTTTTATTAAAATTATAGAACATTAAATGTCGTTTTAACTTCATCTTTTCGTTACTATCATCTTAACCAACTCACCTATATCAATAAAGTGGTCCATAAAAAAGTTAAAGAAGTATAAATTCTGCGTTGGACGGGACCAGGTCTTAGGTTGATTAGGGTCTTAGGTATTTAAGATTTATAGCACTTCGGAGCACTATTTCATATGTATATAGCACTTCGTAGTTATAACATTCCGTCGCCTTAGTGCTTATTTTTCCTATCTACCATTGGTTGATTTTTACAGGACGAAGAGTTATTTGCTCTATTGAAATAATAAGCTATGGTTTCAAGATTTAAAAGTCTTTCTCAATACATGAGTTACCAATGAATTGATTGTTATAATTTTCATCTATGGATGGTAACTAAATATACCTTATTTTACAGATTTTGTATGGAGATAGAACAAAAATGCACAAATAAAATTACGAATGTGGAGTTAGGACACACCTCATTAGAGATAGCACAAAATGACCGTTCAATTTGTGCGTGCTTATTTGTCCTAAGTGCCAAAATGTACATACAGGATGTACATTAATGAAAGTGCCTTTTGAATTATTTTTTTGACTTTTGATAGTTATGATGCTTTAAAATTAAAATACTTGTACCAATTTTTTTACTTTTTTGTTTTTAATGAACAAGCATAAAACACTTTAAACTAAAACACTACCTTAAACTAACCCCTTTACTTAAGAAGCTGCTTAAAAATACGCCGCCTAATAATAAAAAAAATACTAGCTAGTGAATTATCTGTATAATATTAAATTAAAATCAATTGCAACATGTATGACGGAGCATTACTTGAGAACGGCTCAACCGATTTGGATAATTATTTTTTTGTTGTGTTCATTATTCTCAGGACACGGTAGTGGTGCATGGCGCTAGTGTACCAGCAGGTAGGCCCTTAAATCATATAAGGAAACAGTTAAGTTAGTTACTAAGCGTTTTAAAACCACACTATAATTAGTTAATAAATTCTTAAGTACCTACCTTTATTTTACTACATACCAAATAACTTGTCATTTTCTGCTTTCCTGGGGTAATTAGATGTTGGAAAAAAGTTATTAAAACAAAATAAAAAAAGTAATCGTGCTTGATAAGAAGATAAAAATAACGAAGCCATTACTGAAAAATAGTTAAAGAAATAAAATATTTTAACATGACAAACCGGGAATCAATCTTTTCTTCTGCGTCTAGGCCAACAAATTATGTTACTAATTAATATAAAAAAAAACAAACGAATGCACTCTTAGGCTTAGCATTGACGTTCTTCAAAGTCACTAAAAACAACATTCTGTTTCAAAGTCATAACGGACTTGATTGTAAATTAAAAAGTACTGTCCGTTCAGTTTGCGATTGCGTCTGTTTATTTTCACTTTTGAAATATGTTCCAGACATAATTAGGCACTTGTCTAAAATATTCTAATCACAAAAATACAATAAATTAAATGATTTTAACAATATTTTCGGTATATATTGTGGTGTCGCCAGCCACAGTGACAAATCATACAAAATAGCGGACATGGCGTCGTGACCTGTGATTGGTCGATTGAGTGGACATAGAACACTGAAGCACTCAACTTCTCTTACGATGTAGGATATAAAACAAAAACTGGACATAGAACAAATAAGCACAAAATTTTCATTATTTTTTGTTGCTTTAAAAGCATAAAGTTTTAAATATTCCATAACCAACAGGTGTGAAATTTGGGTCTTAACAATAGTGCATTTAAAGTTAATTTTCGATAAATGTGGTCGATAGGACAAATAAGCACTAAGGCGACGATTCATTTACGGTTTTTTGATTTTATTTCTCGTAACATATTTGCGTATTGTATTCATTGTAATGTGTATAATGATGTAGTAAATGATAACTTTCAAATTCTATATGTTCCTTTGTATGCCAGGAGTAAAAAACAGAATTCGTCTATTTCTACTACCTACATATCGTCAACTTCATGGAGTTTAATCTTCAGAGTTATACTCCTTTTTATACATTTTAATGTACTTATTCTTTTTCAGTTGACCCTTCACCTTTTTATATTCTACTCTACATTTGTAATTTTATTGTTTACAGTTTGTTTACTACTTATAGAGAATTTACTATGTAAAGCGTTTAACTCAAGCGACAGTACGAGGCGAGGTAATCAATATCCAGCTATAACCTATCGTATCTATCCCATCTAGGTAAATAAAACTGTTACGCCATATGTATAAAAATATTTATTTAGTAACCACCTGTCACTAAAATAGGTATTAACCACATATTCAAATAAAAAAGTTACACGTATGGTTATCGTTTCTAGCAAATATATATATTATACTTATTCCAATTCATGAATAAAAAAAACAGTCAGTCTTAGGACTGCACGTCAGAAGTGAAAACATAACTTCACAATGTTTTTACATATACATATACACTCACACACATCTGTACATATACCTACATAATTAGCTTAAAAATAAAAGTAGGTAATAACATATCTAAATGTGTACATAGGGTACACTTAGGGCTGCCATCCGTCCGGGTCCGCCGCTAAAGAAGTTTTCACTTCAAAAATTGTCACTCATTTGAACAGGAATGTATCTTGTAATATTACTTCATAGGAGCTTAATTTTAATTAAAACAATTGGTAACTCAAAACTGAAAATCAGAGAGAGACATTATAATTCGACGATAGCAAGATATGACGTCATAGGTTGTTATTTAATACAAGATTCTACAGAACATACCGTTCTTACGTTTAATAAAGAGAAACTGGATTGACTTGACATTCAAGTACCTACCGTATAATGTGAAGTGCTGGTAACCTGTACTAATGTCTAGGTACTAAGAAACTTCTCTTTAGCACATTATCACCCGCGTTTATTTAAAAATATCATATTTCGCCTCCTCCAGCATAAATTTTATTGTGATATATTAGTCGCTAATGGAAATGAGCAATTGAAATGTTCGTAGGCGACGAGCAAGTAGTCTACCGCCTACAGTAAGATACAATCTCATGAACTTTATGGGCAATTTGAAATTGTTGTTCCATTCTTAACGCTTCCTTATCACTCGCTCTCGTACTCGAATATTCTATTTCACTGCAAGAAAAAGGTGTTTGAATGGCTTCAAAGATCAAACCATAATGATACAGACACCCTTCTAAAACCTATCCCATAAATGAAATACGCACCGTCATCCTTACCACCACTGCGAGGTGCTGCTGGTGATCTGGCCCATAGCACAAAAGAGAAACCCGATATTCTAGGTACTCTCTTTGCCTCAAACTCAACCTTGACCGATGATACCATCTACCATCCAGCGGTGCAGGTAGTCTGGCAGAGTTTCTGTCTCTAAATATTCACAAGTCGAGTTGACCGGACGGCATACGTGTCCCATATATATACGTGTCATAATTTATTCCGTGCTAACGCGTCTATTCGCGGTCTCATATTACTAAAGGCGAGTTCCATCTTCGGGGAAGACTGCTCTCGTGCACCCAGTGCCAAAAAAGGCGACAGTACAGACCCATCGAATTACAGGCCTATAGCTATGACCTCTCTTCTCTCCAAGGTGATGGAGCGTGTATTTAACACGAAGCTTCTAAGATACATAGAAGAACACGATTTGATCAGCAACCGTCAGTATCGTTTTCGCCACGATTGGTCGACTAATGATCTTCTAATGTATCTCACACACCGGTAGGCTTCAGCTATTGAGAGTCAAGGTGATGCTTTAGCAGTTAGCATGGACATAGCGAAGAAGTTCAATCGGGTCTGGCATAGCGGCCTTCTGTCGAAACTGCCATCCTACGGATTGCCCGAGGGCTTGTGCAGATTGACTGCCAGCTTTCTGTCCGGCAGACGCATAACACTGAACTGTCTCGTATCCTTTTACTTTTAAATATACCAGTATATATTTTTATACTATAAAAGAAAAAAAGTATTTCTATCATTGTCTCAGTTTAAATGTTTGAAAAGATATTTATCCACGATTTTTTTTGTAAATATCAGATAAACATAAGTAAATTCAAATATTTCTCCATGTTGGATAAAAACTCAAGTATTTATCCTTTGATTGATAGATATTTTATATTATTAAACATAGACAAAATCCACTATACTCTGTCCATTCTTTTCGTTGTCTTATATTATAAATTATACTAACAACCCGCCCTGGCTTCGCACGGATAGTAGAGACATTTTTAATAATCGTCATCATATTTCAACCAATTTACACAAAACGTTAACAAATTATACACCTAAACCTTCCTCATGAATCACTCTGTATGTTTGTGAAAACCGCATGAAAATCCGTTTAGTAATTTTTCAGTTTATCGCGAACAGACAGACAGACAGACGCGGCGAGGGACTTTGTTTTATAATATTATTATGTAGTGAAGTATATCAGTTCGATAAGTAGTCAATAAGTGATGACGAAAACCGCTGTCGATATCATTTAACATAAGAATCGATTTTATATAATGGGAAGTTTTGTTCGATTTGAAAATATTGACTATATTATAATTTAAACATTGACGGCAGCACTATAACAGATCTAAAAAGTTCCTTTTTTAACCACACTAGCTCTGGTGTCGATTTGTGCTGCCACCTATAGTTTGTGCATGTTTTCTATAAACTTGTAAAAATTGTTATAATTTTGTTCCACAGCAGTTGGCTGTATTTAAAGATATTTAAAGTTTCATGGTCAGCCACGCGGATGTTTCTCACTTGTGTTATCACAAAAAAATGGACTTTTAATTAATGGCAAGTTTTTGATTTAATAAAAGTTTATCAAAGTCCCACCCGTTCCAAAACCCTATACTAGATAAATTTACGTATAAGTCGTATACGCAATGTCATATGTATTGAATCACTTATGTCAAGATTATACAAGGTAAACAAAATTCTTAATGAAAATCTAATCATTGGTAACCAAGACATATGTTCATTTATATATATATATATAAATATATATATATATGTATATATATATATAAATATATAAATACTAAGTATTATTAAAATAAATTTATGTGTCCATGTCGCCTTCTTTTCAGCTTGATTGCAACAGAAATATTAGAAAAGTAAATTGCAAATGTAAGGCAGGCCTATCTGAAGTATAGCGCTGCATATTAGACAATGTTTAGATGGGAGCCAGTTATTTTGATGTTTACTGAAACAGGTTGCAGGTGTTCATGGACGACGGTAGTCATCAGGCGACGCGTCTGCTCGTTTACCCCCTGTTAGAAACAGTCTCAAAACCACTGATATAAACTTTGAAATTCACTAACTACCTACTACCACTACTACCTCTATTTGCACTCAAGTCAATCGTTCTAAACATATTCCTACCCTTTTATAATCCCACAATTTGTTAATATTTATCCATCGACCAATAGTATTGCGTTACCGGTATAACCAGTCAAAATAATATCCATTAACTTATTTTTATTAAATAGTGAACTGTGTTATCATCTATTATAGTTTGTCCCTATTTTTAATAAAATAAATAAGAGTTTTTAATGTGGCGACAACACCCCTATAATATAAAAAAAATATAATTGAAGTTATATCTACTGACAGATTTGTTTGTATTGAATAGTACTATTACCTCAGACTAAGAAAGAAGTTTTAGTCTGAGACTATTACATACAAAACTTAGCTATTTCTACAAAAGATATTATTAGATTAGTAATTTCTAAATGTTTTGGAAACTCATACTTACATAAATAATTTTAAACCATTTCAATTATTTTCATTTTTCTTTGAAGAGTTCGAGCATCCAGAAATGCAATAATACATTGTCACTTAGTTAAATCATTAAATGTTATTTTTCACTTCCTTAGTGTGATTATAAAATAACGTGAATTGCCAATGTCAAGTGTTGTTTATGTAAAATATTCGGATTTGTGCACGTTTCCTAGAGATGATAAAGACTTTTGATGATAAAATAAGTTGGTTTTTTTAATTACTTGGCTTCGCACAGCTTGTACTTTCGCCATAAAATGATTTGTTTTTTAAATGAAATGAGATAATTTTCTTGATGAATTTATATATCACTTTAACAGTGGGTTAGTTTTTGGTTTTCCTTTGTTACTTTAAATATTCGAACATGACATGTATTAACTTAAAAACAATTTACAGTAACAATTTTGTAAACCTTATTTTTCCAGTGTTCGCTAAATTTAATTTATGCAGTGAAATACATTGGAAATTGTAATATGATTGAAAAATAATAGAAATATCTATTTAATAAAACGATTATATGATGTGGATTACACGGGTCAACATGAAATTTGACTTTGATTGCAAAGCATTAAATTTCGGTAGTTTAGGTCGTAATTAGACGGAAAAAAAATATATGGCATGAAAAACTTTGCTTTTGTGCTTAGAAGACTGATTGAACGAAATTTTTAAAAATCTCGGATTTTAATTTTTGATTGAAAATAAAACTATTGAAATAAAAATGTTTATTATTTTTATTAAGTTTTACTATCAAATTAGCTTACAGAAAAGTGGAAAATAACTTAAAAGTGCACACTTTTACTTTTTCTTTTATGTTCATAGCTACTTTCTCTCAATAAACCCCAAATATAGTCGCCCATCATGTTTTCATTGTATTGGCCCATGGCTTATCTTGATTCCGTACAGGACAGTCAAAATATGCTTCATAGGCTTCACAGAGAACGTGAGATGTCTTTAGTTCATATTTCACCTCTCGAACTTTAATAAATTGACCACATATAAAACAAAATGCATCAGCATCGTATTTGCACTTTCGTGACGACATTTTAAGTTATTCTGGGCTTGTAAATAACACCTGATGGTTGTTTATCACTCGGGTGCCATCTAGCGGCACAGTGTAAACGTTAATACCCCACTCTCACCGCGCGGTCTTTTTAAAAATATTAAAATCAATTAAAATTTATGAAAAAATTTAAAAATGAGTATTATTATTATAACTATCACAAAAGCAAACTTTATACCGAAAAAAGGTATTTTCTTTTCGTTTTTGTGCATAACTAACTGGAAAATAATAGTATAAACTTTAGGACAAAGAACGAAAATTTTTTTGTAGAGTCGTGTTATCGATAACTTTGCTTCATGCCTGTTCACTAGATTTAGGTTGACAAACGTCAACTTGTTCTGTCTGACATCTGGCGTTGACGTTTGAAGTACTTGTTACTCTGAATCTTGGTTTGTGGATTGTTGGTGGAAGTTCAACATACTTTGCGACGCCTACACAAATAGTAAACAATTCACTTGCTTTTATCTCATAGTCGAAATTTTCTTATCTATCTTTACCTAATTTTTTTATGAACACTTCGTTAGTTATTCGAGTGATTGTAGGGTGCCGGTAATAGACTCTGACAAAATAACAACCAAGATTTTATAAATGTAAGTTTCTGTTAAGTTTTAGGAAACTTTTTAATTACTTCTGAATATTAAATTACCTAATTATCTTAAACTAATTATTGTTTCCTCATAGGTGGAAAGTCATATTCATAAGTTCTTTATTTGTCGGCGCGGTTAACCTAACCGACGTTACTTACTATGAAATATTGGGAGTCTCTAAAAAAGCTACCGCTCAGGAAATAAGGCAGGCTTACAAAAAGTTAGCTGTGAAGTTTCATCCGGACAAGAATAATGTAAGTATTATTCAATAAACTTCATTCATTAAACCAAGTAAGCCAAACCACTTAATACATTCTTATTAGTTTATTTTATATAAAAATAGTATTTCATGCCCCTAGTATGCATATTGTAACCTTAGGCTATAACCTTGAAACTCTAAAAGGAATCCAAATGCTGCTGCTATTATGCAATTGAAATTCATAAGCTATAAATATACTTATTCTTAAGTTATGTGACCTATTTCAAGTTATATAGCTCATAATCCTATTATGTAAATAAATTAAACTAAGATATTCTTGTTTAAAATATTGTATCTAGAAATATGAATAAAATGTGATATCATTTTTATAAGTCTGGCATAAGCAATTTAAACGGCATGGCATTAGTAATTTAATGCAAGTTAATTTTTACTGTTAACTGTTGAGGTACAGTTAGTTGACATCAGAGTTCAGGTCTGCTTACAGAATCTGATGTTTTAAAAAAAATTTTAATCTTGTCTTTAATCAAATAATTTCACCATTGTGAAATAACATATCAATTTCTGCGACCCAGGCACAAATGTCCAATGCATATAAATGAATATTGAATATAGGTGTCACCTTCTGGGGGCAAAATTAAACAAATATATTTTTGCATACTACCATTTGATAGAGGGTCTCACATATATTCATTTTTTATAATATTAAGATTATATACAATAGTTTTAAAGTCAGTTAAGAAAATATATGAAAATTGACCATTCTTCCCCTCCTCATATCCGAAACTATTGAGCCTAAAATAAAAAAAAAAAAAATACAGGCAATATTTATTTACCCATAGATTACAGACAAACCTATAAGGAATGTATGATCTTAAATAATGTTTTTAAATTTTTAACTATTACATATTTTTTTCTGTTTTGTTATTATTATTATTTTATTACAGATTTGAGTACCTAGCACTACTTCCACCATTACTGGTCTTTTGTAACACACTCCTGTTTTATATTTCTCTGCTCAGACTTATGGCTTCGAGAAACCTACAGATCTTGTGAGCAGTAATTGTTTGTATTTCCTGCCGTTGCATGCTGTGCAACCCCAGGTTGATACTTCAGTACCATATTAGTGGGCCATAACAGCATAGAATATGCATGGCAGTTTCTCTTGCCTTTCGACAGAATCTGCATGTTATACCTTCGCTTAACTTTAGTTTGAACATCTGTTTGTTGAGTTTGCAGTGTCCGTTGATCATTGTTACTGCACAGGTTTTATATCTTTTGAGCTCCCGAAGTTCTTTTATTACTTTGTTATCTTAGCCCAAAGCTTTCTCTTTTCTTTCTCAAAGGCTTAAATCAGTCACTATTTCCACCATGAGATGGAAGACCACATGTGCATTGGGCGTTTTTTATTAAATAATTTGTAGGAGCGAGGTTCAAAATTGTTGTGCTAATAGAACCACTTGGCTGTCTGAGTTGATGTTGCTTTACTTTTATTTCTAGGTTGATCTCCATCCATCTATTTATTGCGAAGAGTTCGGCCAGAAAGATTGAGGCCTCTATCCCAGGCTGAGTGCACCAGAATTATAGCCTCTCTCTATATATAACACAACATACATGAACACCCTTTTTTAGACAGGTCGGTGTACCACTGGTGACTACCATTTATGTTGGATTTGTGTGTGTCAATGTCTTCTACTGTTTGCATGTCATCCGCTGGCACGTTTAAATATCTTAATTAGAACACCAACTCTTTGATTGAGATTTAGTGTTCGTGTTTACCACTTTGGTTTCGTTTGAGCAAATATCCTGTATATTCTTTTGCTAGCCTCGTTTTGCACTTAGATGCTGAACAGAATCAGGCAAATTATTATTATCTTTTTTGCCTGTGCCCCTGTTCAGGGACAAAGCTACCGAGTGGTTAGGGCTCTAAAAATAGTAACCTTCACACTGCATGCCTTTTTGAAGAGAACTCGGAGGAGCAGTAATGCGTCTAACGAAATAGTCTTAAAATGTTGGTTACAGTCCATGAACAGTCAGAACTATCCGAACAATGGTCTCGAATATATTCCAAATGTTGACAACTTGCGTCAAGTCTAATTTCAATATATTATTATGCATTTTCAATATAGGTATATTCTTTTGTGAGATTTTCTTCTTTGCGATTTGCCTATTTTTTTACTAGTCTACTCCTTTGGTTACAATAAAATATATCAAAGTACCGTGTCTTATACGGCTTAGAATGAAAACCGGTAATGCACCATCATGGTGAAAATTAAAATCTTTATTTTCAACGTAAATGGACTAAGAAAAATACTTAGTGGGTTTTTCTAAGAAAAGGGACATAAGCATTTCTTCAAGACACTATCGCGTCACGTTTCTTGATCAGTTGTTGATGCCCATGCAGCCGCTACAGCCATACTGAAACCTCTGGCAGAGTAATTAATAAATTTTCAGAGGTTTTCGCCACCCTAATATTTATTATTGCGGCGGTAGCGTAATGGCTAAGGCGTCGGACCTGCGATCGAGTGGTTGCGGGTTCGAACCCCACCCAGTGCACTACCAACGTGAACCCACTCCTAACACAAGCATTTAGCTTAGCTGGAGGGGTTAACAAGAATACTAGTAATGTGCGACCCACGTTACTAGTAGTCTTTATTTATAAAAAATAATAATAATAATAATAATGGTTTTGTCTGTGCAATTACAGATGAAGTTGTTATGACGAATAACTATCGGAGATATATCCTGAAGGACGGCACAATTGACATTTGTCGGGCGTGTCATCGTCCCGGAGAAACCCTCAGGCATTTAATTTCTGGTTGTTCTCGTCTTGCCAACGGCGAGTACTTGCATAGACATAACCAAGTGGCCAGGATAGTCCATCAGCAACTTGCTGTTAAATATAATCTTGTGGCTGTCGAGTTACCGTACTACAGGTATGTGCCCGACCCAGTTCTCGAAAATGGTCGTGCAACATTGTACTGGGATCGATCTGTCATCACTGACAGGACTATTGTTGCCAATAAGCCTGATATAGTGGTGATAGATCGATTAGAGCGCCGAGCAATGATTATTGACATCACCATTCCCCATGACGACAATCTCTTGAAAGCCGAAAAAGATAAAGAAATAAAATATTTGGACCTAGCCCACGAGATTGTCGACATGTGGGATGTGGATTTAGCAATCATTGTGCCGATAGTCATTTCGGCCCATGGGTTAATTGCTAAGAGCCTCGACCAACACCTTCAGAGGCTCACGTTAGGCAGCTGGATTAAGAGCCTGATGCAGAAGGCAGTCCTCCTTGATACGGCACGCATAGTGAGGAGGTTTCTATCTCTAGAACCCTAACCACCGGTAGCTTGGTCCCTGTACCCGATACCTGTGGGACACTATTTTTTATATTTTTAAATATATTTGTTTTTATTTTTTATAGTGAATGTATTTAAAAATGTAATTTATATGTATATTAAGTAAATAAAGAGAATAATAATAATGCCAAAAAATATCGCTGCTCTGAAATCTAAAGACGATGACCCTGTTCACCTCTTAGCCGTTTCCCCACTACAACCTCTGCTAATCAGAGGGATATATAGCAAAACCGACCTTCGTACTCCCACTAAGGTAGAACATCAGCAGGAAGCAGTGACGTATCCCCAAAAAAAAACGATGTATAGCTTTTGTTGTCCAGGATGTGACGGGACAAAAAACTTCGTAATATAGGTATAGAAAATGAATAAGAACAAAACTACTATTAGCTATATAGATTTATGTGTATGTGTGAAGACATCCACGTGTGTAAACAATATGTATAAACAGCAGGTTATTAAATTCAGTTATTTAGAGAAAAAAGTAAAACGACACTGATGACATGTTATTGAGGCTTAAGTGAGAATAGGTAGATATATTCTTTTCCCCGAGTTATTAAGAAGTACCATGACTTATGTTAAAGCTGTATACCAAATAACTGTACGTGAATGTGTTTACCTGTATCTAGATATTTGCCTACACGATTACCTACCTAAAGGTTTACACTTGTCTCATGTACCTGAAATGTTTTATATTTTGTAATCTGTGTGCTGAAATGTGAAGTATCTTATTGGTTGTTATCGGATCAGGGTGACGGGTTGAGCATGAAATTTTATAGTCGAATAATGTGACAAAGTTAATAAATATTTATTGGTTTTATTTACTAGTAGTAATAATATATAATAGTCTTTGTGATGGCATTATTTCAAAAGTCAATATAACATGTTGATTAACGGTCTACATTAGGTTAGGCTCGTCGCCTGCTTATAGTTGAAAAATAAACTCTTTCTGATTTCAGAATGAAGAACAAGAAAAATTCCTAAAAATCACAGAAGCCTATGAGACGCTGAAGGATTCAAGCAAGAGACAGAACTATGACCGTTATGGCTCACAGTCATACTCGCGGAAGTACGACTATCCGTCGCAGTCTGAGTACGACAACTTGTTCAACAACGGATTGTATCACAATGATCCTTATGTGGATACATTAACAGGAGCCACCTTCTGTAAGTATAATATGAAAATGAACCGTAATAACCAATAGTTATTCGCTAAATATGTGAGTGAATTTCGCCACATAACTAAACTATTAAGAGGAGGTAGGAACTACTGTCATTCGTTTGCCACAGCAGTAATAAGAAAAATCTATTCATCATCATTTTTTGAAGTGAAAACTTCTTTAGCGGCGTTGTGCACTTGTGGAGGAACGGGTGTTATGTTCCTCCAACACAAAGGGAGGATCCTCCGACCAGGCGAGGTGATCATGCCTGGCGGGCCGCGGCCCCTACGGTTGATGTTGGGAAGTTGTATATATACTAATCGGCGCGAGAACTCTCATAGCGCGATGCAGGATTAGTAGGTTGTAGATGTTTCTTATTGCTGTATGTGGAAGTCGCCACATCACTCCCCTCCAAGACCGGAGGTCGATATCTTGAAGTGTGAGTTGTTCCGGTCAGTCGGAACTGAGTGCCGCAAGTTCCAGTGAGTCGGAACTGTATTCCGCTAGTTCCAGTGAGTCGGAACTGAATGCAGCCAGTCCCAGTGAGTCGGGGCTGAGGTCCGCTGGTCCCAGTGAGTCGGGGCCGCGTGCGCTGTTGCGGTGCTGCGGTGAAGTCCCCAGTGAGTCGAGGCGGTTGCTGCGTAGTGGCTGGCTGCTGCGTAGACGGGAGAGAGATGCTCTTCTTACGTGGACCGTAGGTGCAGTGTGCTGTGCCTAGACGCTGATGAGGCCGTAGGGGTCACCAGGCTGGAGCGGACGATGCAGGCGTGTGGTATCCCTGTTGAGGATGGATGCTGGCTGGCTTAGACTTGATTACCGCGCATTGCTGTAGGAGTGTATACGATGGTGGCGATGATGATGCTGCTGATCTGCTCCATGAAGGCTGCTTTCAATCACGTCGGGGTCACCACTGTGGAGGAACGGGTGTTATGTCCCTCCAACACAAAGGGAGGATCCTTCGACCAGGCGAGGTGATCAAGCCTGGCGGGCCGCGGCCCCTACGGTTGATGTTGGGAAGTTGTATATATACTAATCGGCGCGAGAACTCTCATAGCGCGATGCAGGATTAGTAGGTTGTAGATGTTTCTTGTTGCTGTATGTGGAAGTCGCCACACACTTTTTGGGATGGGTAAAAAATGTTAAATTCGCGTCAGGAACTCAGGACACGTGACCCTGATCGAAAATGTGTCCGACTTTCATATATTTAAAAAAAAAATTTACGCCATCTGTGGATTCTGCGCGATGCTACTGTAGTTTGATATATACTAATTATCCATATATTAGTTAAGGCAAATTTTACAAATGGCGCAATTTTAATTTCGCCTTTTTTGTTTTTAATCTTTTTTATTGTTGTTTAGTTGTTATTGACGAGCTGTAGTGTTATCAACGAAAAATGTTGGAACCGTTTCTTTCTCTAATTCCCATGCAGGTTTTTTTTCTTTATATTATTACTAGCTGACCCGGCGAACTTCGTACCGCCATATTTTATTTCTCTAATCGCAACTAAGGAAATAAAACCCTTCCGGTAAAATCTAATTAGCTAAATTGAAAATAAAACTAAAGTACTCAATTGAAAAATTCATATTGTTGTACAAAATGACTCGTCCATCAGATAGCTGACCCGGCGAACTTCGTACCGCCATATTTTATTTCTCTAATCGCAACTAAGGAAATAAAACCCTTCCAGTAAAATCTAATTAGCTAAATTGAAAATAAAACTAAAGTACTCAATTGAAAAATTCATATTGTTGTACAAAATGACTCGTCCATCAGATGTTAAATCGCAAATAACAGACAAATAATTAGCTGAATTATACGGTATTTCGTTCACTACAAAATAAATTTAATTAATTTTATAGCGTCAACAACACGTGGTAATTATGCTGTTAAGATGTAGCTTATATGACACGTTCGTAGATTTACCATAGCAGCGCCATCTATTGATTACTTACTCAACCCAGTCGAAAGGTATCGACATCTGTTAGAATCATTTGGAGTTAACAGATAATTGTGACTGTCAAATAATAACAGACAAATAATTAGCAATAAATTAAAATTGCGACTATAATTTGAGATTTAAACTATCCTATCTCTCAAGTTGGATCGAACTGCACATGGTGTGCGAATTTTATTATAATCGGTTAAGACAAATAATTAGCTGAATTATACGGTATTTCGTTCACTACAAAATAAATTTAATTAATTTTATAGCGTCAACAACACGTGGTAATTATGCTGTTAAGATGTAGCTTATATGACACGTTCGTAGATTTACCATAGCAGCGCCATCTATTGATTACTTACTCAACCCAGTCGAAAGGTATCGACATCTGTTAGAATCATTTGGAGTTAACAGATAATTGTGACTGTCAAATAATAACAGACAAATAATTAGCAATAAATTAAAATTGCGACTATAATTTGAGATTTAAACTATCCTATCTCTCAAGTTGGATCGAACTGCACATGGTGTGCGAATTTTATTATAATCGGTTAAGTGGTTTAGGAGTCCATTGAGGACAAACATTGTGACACGAGATTTATATATATTAAGATAAGATGGACTTTTTACTATATTTTTAAATTATAATTCTACTTTTATAAATAGCTGTCAATGAACCATTTGTAACATAATATGATGTTAAGCAAAACGCGCTTTTAGAAGTGAAAACTTCTTTAGGCACGTTTGTTTCTTTCTTTGCTATGGGGAAAAAGCACTGAACTTGTAACCGTTAAATATATATATATATATATATCCGCTGGAGGGCGCTAATCTAAACATTGAGTTCTGTCAGCTCCTTATTAATTAATGTCACCAACCTTTTTTTTTTTTTTTTTTTTATCGTGTGGAAACCCCCACGGGTCATCACCTCACCGGGGCTGGCAGTGAAGTGGTATGTCGGAATGTCACCAACCTGCTAATGTGACGTTTTAAGTTAGTCGTTTGGTTTAAGCATAAGTTTTCACTTCTATCGGCAGTCCCATGACTGCCTATTTTTTTTTACACGTTTTTATTAGCTTCTCTTGTAACTATGTAAATAAATCTTGAAATGTCAATTTTTAACTTACTATCTGATTGGGTATTTGAAAAAAAAAATGTTTTAAAGAAAAACTATTTTAGATACCTATATTTTTACGCTATAATCAAAAAGTTGTATTTAATGACAACATATTATACAACAAAGTCCCCCGCCGCGTCTGTCTGTCTGTCCGCGATAAACTGATAAACTGAACGAATTTACATGCGGTTTTCATTAATAGCCAGAGTGATTCATGAGGAAGATTTAGGTGTATAATTTGTTAAGATTTTGTGTAAATTGATTGAAATATGTTGATGATTGTTGAAGATGTCTCTGCTACCCGTGCGAAGCCGGGACGGGTTACTTTAACCGAGTACCGAAACGCCAACAGCTCCCGAACAAACCCTAGCGCCTTTGACGTCATAATATTAATTTCTACTTATGGTAGCACACAGCTGATAGTGTTTTCACAGTCTAAAACACGTTGACATTGTACTGTCGTGACATTCCTTTAACATTGTACTGTGGTGACATTCCTTTAACATTATGACGTCACGACTAATCGTGGCTCGTTCGTAGTCACTTGATTCTTTTTAAAATTTTATTAATTTTGAATTGTTTATAATTAAAATTAATTAAAAATCAATAATAATAAGTTTTTCGCATCGACTACCTAGAAAAAGTCGCGAGTATTTTTTTTTCAACAACCCAATTGTCGTTTCGAAATGGAAATGTATTCCAATACTATAAATGTGCATCTTGCAGCTCATCTGATGATAGAGGCAAGAGGTGGATAGTAGAAATCTTCAACGGTTACACTGGATTCTAATAAGCCCATAGAGTTTGGGCTCATAGGGTTTTTGACGAGTCCAACAACAGATTGGGCTTAACAACGATGGTCTGATGCCATCACCATTTTTAGTTTTTCTAAGCTATAGTTTATTTAGATTCTGTTGATTTAAAGGTAACTAAAAAAAAATTCTCACTTTAAAAAGACAACTCCCGCATTAGAAATATTCATGTGATACGGAGGCTTCACAAACATTCAAACAACCGACACAAAGAACACCCAGGCTCGGGACAAGTATTTGTGGATCACACAAAATTTGGTCCCGTGTGGGATTTGAACCACAACACTCGGCGTAGTGACTATGTGAACACTTAAACAATTGTGCCATCCGTGCAGTCTTTAACTTACATTTATTTACGCAACTAGCTGCACGACTGACTTAGTCTGACTGACTACTACTCCTGACAATTCAAAAATACCCATAGTGGTTTAATTGAAATAAATGATTTTTATTTGATTGATTTATTTTTTATTTTATTTTTTAATATTAGCCCGTTGCAATGCCATTTTTTTCTTTTTTTTTAAATAGAATTTGCGACCCTCGCGGGTCACCCCAGAACACCCTACCAAAGTTTCATCACAATTTGATCAATGGTTTCGGAATGCATATAGAGGACAAACATACAAACATTGATTCTATTTATATAGATTTGTTCCTATTATTTCAGACAGTTACTTGAAGGATGGTTTTCACTTTATAAACTTCTATTCACCTTTCTGCCCTCCGTGCCAAAGTGTAGCTGATGACTGGAAGAAGCTAGCTGAAATATATAAAGGAATTGTAAGTCTTTCACTTTACAAACTTCACCACAAAGCGCCCCCCATTCGGTCTAACAATTTTGTGGCCACACGTGTCAGTTGTTCTTAGTATAAAAACAGCTGAAAATGGCAAAAGCACAAGCCATGCAATGGCAAAACACATGCCAAGTCTAAAAAAAACAACTGAAAAAGTAGGTATTTTTGGAGCTGAAATACATATATATAGCTACTAGACGTCCCCGCAGTTTTCACCTGCATTTATGATCATTGCTCCGCTCCTATTGGTCGTAGCGTGATATTGCTCGATAAATGGGCTATCCAACACTAAAACAATTTTTCAGTTCGAAACAGTACTTCCTGAGATTAGCGTGGTCAACCAAAGAAACAAACACTTCAGCTTTATAATATAAGTATAGATAAGGATTAATGATGACTTTTTTTTGCACTGTCTTCTACAATTAACACCTCAGGGTAACAAGGTTATCCTATCTAATATTATAAATGTGACAGTGAGTTTGTTTGTTTGCTTGTTACACTGTCATCCCTTACCTACTCAACCTAACATCACGAAATTCGAGGGGGGGGAGGTAGGGAGCTAGTAGCTACTGAAAATGTGAATACCTATTGCATTATAGCAATTTTTTCACTAGATTGGCGGGATACTGCATTTTAGTCTAGATGTAATTTCAATTAAATATTAATGAAGTTTAAGTTCAAATGATCATTAAAATTTTGTAAAATTGTTGTCCCATTAAATAATTATGGTCTTATGTTTTTAAACACTTTATTATATATGATTTCAGATAAATATTGGAGCAGTAAACTGTAAATATCATAATTCATTTTGTTACCATAACATGAGAATAAGCAGCTATCCATCACTACTCTTCTATCCTAACGTGAGTAATAATAGCAAAATTGCTTTTACAAGTTACATTAATCTACCTAACAGATAGCTCAAGTAGAGATGGTCTTCTTTAGTTTTAAGCCCTAATGTTCCTGTATGTTCCCAGTCGCACGGCTTAAGATGTGTAACAAAAATATCTTAAATTGCAGGTACAGTAAACTAAGATTAATTTTGTGATATTAGAATACATTAACAATGTTTTTATAATCTATTGTTTATATGCATGTATTTAATGTTTGTAAAAAAAGTGATAAGACAACTTCTCCGTTTACATTATAATATCAACCAATCTGTGGAACAAATAGTCGCCTGCGGTATTTCCGGACCAATACGACCTTCAAACCTTCATACCTTTAATAACCTTTTTATGGTAAAGGGGGCAAACGAACAGACCGGTCACCTGATGGTAAATGACTACTGTCACCCATGGGCACCTGCAACTCAAGAGTCACAAGTCCGTTGCCGCTCTTTAAGGTGAAAGAGGGGGGAGAGAGAGGAAGGGCGGGAATAGGGGAGAAGGGGGGAAGAGGGAAGGGTTAGGGCCTCCGGTAAACTCACTCACGCGGCGAAAACCAATGCAAGCATTGCTTCACTGCCGGTTTTCTGTGAGGCCGTGGTATCACTCCGGTCGAGCCGGCCCAAACGTGCCGAAGCATGGCTCTCCCACGAACGAAATAGTTAAGTTCATTTTAAAACTGTAGTTTATCACCAGATATCCCCCACCGCGTCTGTCTGTCTGTTCGCTATAAACTCAAAAACTACTGATCGGATTTTCATGCGGTGTTCACCAATAGATAGAGCGCTTCATGAGGAAGGTTTAGGTATATATAATTTGTTAAGGTTTTGTGTAAATTGGTTGAAATATGACGATGATTGTTAAAGATGTCTCTGCTACCCGTGCGAAGCCGGGGCGGGTTACAAATTAAATTGATATGAAATGTATTGCAATCGTTTATGGTACCACGAACATAATATAAATGGTACTTGGGAACTATATTTTTTATTACCTGTGTAACCACGTTGCTTATAAACATTGATTACCATTTAGTAATTTGTACCAACGATATTAGTCACACTATTTAAGTTATAAACGGTTCATTTTCCATGCACTAACGTGGGTTAAGTACCCACCTACTACTATTACTATACTATATCGTATGTTAAGTTGCTGCGTATTTTTATGTAATAGTTTGTTAAAATTCAGTAAGACGTGTCTTAAGATTGACCTTAACATCACAAAAATATGAAGATATAGTACGAGTGTTGGCGAATGGCGAAAATAAGAGTATATCGGGTAACGATACGAATCGGTTCATGAATTTTTGGTACAGAGGCGGAGGCTTTTGACGGTTTAGCTCAGTTTAGCCTTTGTAAAGAATATTATAGGACACTACCTATTATTTTTTAGCAATATTGAACGCTTGGCTATTTTAGAACAAAGTTGTTTTATATCAATATAAAATGCTTTTTAAAAAAAAAACGTGTGCGTCTCGGGACGCCCGACAGCAGTGATAACTTAAACGCCAGACAGACTGGCGCCGTAACGAAGCGTCGTAAGTTACTCCTTATAACACCAGCTATCTGCAAGTTGACTATCGGTACACCCGTTCCGGAGATTTGCCGGAATAAACAGACAGACAAAAACTTTAATAATTATCTTTTAAAAAAGTATCACCGACTTCAATGCGCCTCAAAATACCGGAATCGCTTCAAGTGTGCCTAAAAAATTTTAAGAATTCCCTCGATTTCTCCAGAATCTCATCATCAGATCCTGACCTGATGACCATGGGACCACCTGGGAAGTATACCCTTTCAAACAAAAGAAGAATTTTCCAAATCGGTCCAGGTCCAGGTCCTGAAAGACGTTCAGTAATCGGTGAACAAACATAAAAACAAAAAGAATATACAGTGGAACATAGAACCTCCTCCTTTTTTGAAGTCGGTTAAAAACTGATTTTTAGGCATAGGTATCGTGCAAATAACTGTATAAGCTTAAAAAAAAAAAGTTTGGCGTTACTAATAGACACTTCAATTTTATTTATTGGTATTGATTTTGCCGAGTCGGCCTTCTGTACTGGTCCTTATTTATACTTATTTACCAGATATTTCTTTTAATTAATACATAGCCGCTCTATATGATTTTGTACTTAAATCTGCAGGGTAAAAACGGCAACTTCGTGTACTACCGAGGCGACCGTTCGCTGGAATCTCTCGACGAGTTTGTACTGCAGTTCCTCCGTAGCCAAGTCCATGTACCTATTGTGGCACAGATCAGAAACACTGACAGACCCATGGCCTACGTAATGGGTGCTAATAGGCTTGAAAGAAATGCACTCACTAGAATCGCCTATCGCTTGGTAAGTTGCATTTATATTATTCAAACTATTGCAGTGCGTAGTTTTCGTCACACCTGTCAAGATGTCTGTTTATTTTTGAGACAGGCGAATATCACAACACATTGTCTTTGTCTCCAACAAAATAGTTATTTTTAATAGTTTTTTTAAATTATTTTTTTGAAGTTAAAACTTCTTTAGACACGTTTGTGCACTTTTGCTATTTGGAAAAGGCACTGAACTCGTGACCGTCACGCTAATAATACATATATAGATCCACTAGAGGGCGCTAATCTAAACATTGAGTTTTGTTGTGTATATATATATATATGTAGAAATTAATATACCATTCATTTATATTTCTCAATGGAACATATCTTGCAAGAACGATTGGTTTTGCTGCCGACCTCTAGGTTTACAGTTTTCAATTAGAGAATGCTACTTATGGCATTTGAATACAACAACCCACAACGGAGAATTCGATTATTCATATTCACACACCTTTTACAGAACGGTTTAGTCCAAGTGGTGATGGTAGAAGATGACAATATCCGCAAGAAGCTCACCGGCGATGACTACACGACAGTAGTTTTCAGGTACAATGACATCAACAGAGAAATCGAAAGTATGGATGAGAAGGAAATATTGCAAGAAATTGTTGAATCACTACCTAAGATTGAACAAATTGACCCGGAGAAGTTTAAGGTATGGACATTGTTAATTTGTTTTTTTCGCCCTAACCCTTCGATTAATATTTTATTATTATAGGACTAGGGTAGATATAAATCAATTGACAACTTATTTCATAATTCAAATATATCATAAACTAGCAGTTCCCGCGCGGCTTAGCTCGCTTGTACATATTTATATATTTTTCCAAAATAAAAGTAGCCTAAGTTACTCCTTATAACACCAGCAATGTGCCAGTGAAAGTTACGTGGAAATCCGTCCACCCGTTCCGGAGATAAGCCTGAACAAACAGACTGAGCTTGAAAAGAAGCTAATATTTTGACATTACAAACAGACACTTCAATTTTATTTATTTGTATTGATAATAATAATAACTTCAGAAAACTCCAAATGTTCTGATCCTAAACTAGGCAGAACCTGTTCTATGGTAACCAGACTGCTGATAAATATGCTTATATATTATTAACTACGTACATATTATAAACTAGCTGTGCCCCGCGGTTTCACTCGCGTAACTCAGATGCCAGGGGAATATCGGGATAAAAAGTAGCCTATGTATTAATCCAGGTCTTCAGCTATCTACATACGAAGTATCATCGCAATCGATTCAGTAGTTTTTGCGCGAAAAAGTAACAAACATCGATATATCCTCACAAACTTTCAAATTTTTTTCACATTCAATATCTTCACTACATATTATAAAACAAAGTCCTACGCCGCGTCTGTCTGTCTGTTCGCGATAAACTGAAAAACTACTAAACGGATTTTCATGCGGTTCTCACTAATATATAGAGTGATTCATGAGGAAGGTTTAGGTGTATAATATCTACCGAAACAGGGGCGGGTTGCTAGTATATTATAGAAAATGTATGTATACAGAGCCTTTTAACAAATCGCTAGTGTATTGAAAATTCCCATTACGGATACAACCGTCAACAACGTCTGCCCTCACGCGTCTGCGCGTCTGCCCGCGTCCCACGCCACACTCCACGCACCGGCGATGTCCCCCCCCCCCCCTCCCCCCTCCACTCACCCGCAGTTTTATATTATAGTCGTAACTTTAAAAATATTTGACCAAACTACGTACTTTAAAAGACAAAGTATATTATTTTCATAAAAATCAATTTGTTACTGCTAATTGTGAATTAGGAATAGAAAATCAAATTTTATTGTATTTATGGTTCACTATTTTGGTAATAATGGCTTACACATAAAAGATAGATATATACTGTCGCGGACATTTTTGTAGAACTATTTAGGAGAAACAATCCCACCGTACATTATATTCGTGTAACTCTTACAGTTTTTCCACCGCATGCCAGAATAGCTCGCAGACGACAGATTTTTTTCCGACTTACTTAACACTTATCGTTATATTTTGGCCAATATACACAATATCTTCATAAATTATAGCCTATGTGTTATTCTGATATATAAGCTATATTATTGTAAAGTTTCATTAAAATCCGATCAGTAGTTTTTGCGTGAAAGATTAACAAACATCCATACATCCATACATCCACACATCCATACATCCACACATCCACACATCCACACATCCATACATCCATACATCCACACATCCACACATCCATACATCCACACATCCATACATCCACACATCCATACATCCTCACACACTTTCACGTTTATAATATTAGTAGGATAAAGTACCCCAAACACAGAACAAATGAAAGTGCTCATCATACAATTATTTGGAAATCGAACCCACAACCTATGGCTCGGCAGTCAGGATCACCAACCGCTACACCATTCATTGTTATATTTGTGTTTTTTTTTAATCGTTTATTAATAGTAATATTGATTTCAAATAGAAAAAAAAATTATGTTATTTTTAGTGGTTGTTGAGTCCACACTATAGCGCTGATAGAGTGAGAGAATTTTTTAATCAAAACACTAACGATGTTCATGTTTGTTTGTAGGAAATAAGAAACAAGTTGCGTACTGGCTCACAAAAAACTTGGGTCTTGTTCTTCTCGGCAAAGGGAGTCAACAAGTTGCAACTACATCAAATGAAAATTGCATTCCCTCATATGAACTTTGGTAAGTTAGGAGGCTAAGTTGAGAACTAGATCGATCTAACGTGTAGGTACATTCAATCGTTTTAAGCCTGAAGACTGGTGCCTGTTACCCCTTAGAAAGGACAAACGTAAATGATGACTATAAATAGAATAAAGAAATTAATGAAGGAATCTTTTTATTTACAATAACTTGTTTTGTTGAGTTGTTGACAAACTTGAATAAAAACTTTTTAAGAAAAAAATAAACCGACGAGAGAAGAAAAGAACTGTCTTTCAAATGTAAATATCTAAATAATTATAAGTCTGCGCCAAACGTAGAAATTGTGTGGCCCACTAAGGCACCAAAGTATTAACCTAGGGTTACACATCATGCAACCGCAGGAAATACAAACAATCACTGCTGATAGGACCTGGAGGTTTCTCGAAGCCATAAGTCTGAGCAGTGAACTGTAAAGCAAAAAGTGCGCTACAAAAGACCTCGTGGCACTGGGCATTTAAAACAATAATAATAAAACATACAAATTAAAAAAATAATCAAGACGTACAATGAAGTGATAACAGCGGCGATGCGACGCGTTTATTTATTTTGCCGAAGTGTTTCCGAATTTCATTTTTTGCTTGAATGTTTGTCGCCGACTCAAAATTATTTCGGTATTTACATTAGTGTAGGAGTTTAGTTAGGCTAACAAGTTTATTTTTAGGCTTTCAGTTCCTTTATTCTTTTGTCGGTTTAAGTTTTTGTTAAAAAGTTTTTATGTTTTTAGTTTTTTGTGGCTGAAATATAAATATAATAATTAATAGTTACTTATTTAAAATTCTGACTACTTTAATTAAGTTATGTATAGTAAATTACCTATTTTAACTATTTATTGTTATTTGCTATGAATATTTAAACAGATATCCAACAATTGTTTATTAGGTTTAAAGTTCTCATTAAGATGAATGAATAAGAATAAACGCGAAATAGATGTTGTAAACCGTTGAGGAGTTCCCTGGACTGGATTCCGCATCCATCATTAATTCCGCATTCCTATAAACGCGGTATAAATCAATTGTAGGTGTCCGTCATATTGTATTGTCATTAGAACCATATATTATTATGTGTAAACCGATTTTCAATGGGTAAACAAAAGTGTAGAAAAATAAGATGTATGAAAATTAGATATAAGATGTAGAAAAATAATGTGTAGAAAAATAGGGGACGAATGATTCGTCCCCTATTTTTTTAACCTTACATTTTTATTTAAAATATAAATGGGACCAACTTCAAAGTATACCCCCTATCATATATTTTTTTAACAAAATCGACCTACCCTGTAAAAAGTTACGAAAAAAAAATAAAACAAATATACGGGTTGATTTGAGAACCTCCTCCGTTTTTTCGTCGAGTAAAAAGTATCATTGACTTCAATGCCGATAAAATTCTAATGAGTGGGGATAAATAAATTACCCAATGAACAGAAAAATATATTGATTTCCATATCTCGGCAAATGTAAGAGTTTTTTGATTTGGAATTCTGTGATCGAGTCTTAAACAAATTTATACGGACACCTCTACATCCCGCGTCAACTTTATCACCGAACACGCACGTATTAAAAGATAACACTCCGGCGGATAGAGAACTCGCTCTTTATTTAGAAATCGCTAACTAAGAGAAGGTCCGAGAAGTGTATAGTTTCGTTGACCGGTGCGAGCTCACAGGGGAGGTGGAGTGCGACACGTGGGAGCAGCTGTGCGCGGCGCTGCTGGCGCGGCGCGCGCCGGGCTGGGCGCTGCTGAAGCGCGGCGGCGGCTTCCAGCGCGCGCCGCGCGGCGACCGCGTCCACAGCTTCATACGAACCGCTTCTGAAGCACTCAACTTGCACTCGTTGTCTCCGTCCGACCTGCTCAGAATACTCGATGGGAGTGAGTAACGTTTTTTTTTATTTTTAGAATATACTAACTGCGCCCCGCGGTTTCGCCCCCGATGCGTCCTGGGACTATCGGGATAAAAAGTAGCCTATGTCTTAATCCAGGTCTCTAGCTGTCTACATACCGAGTTTCGTCGCAATCGGTTCAGTAGTTTTTGCATGAAAGAGTAACAAACGTCCTCACAAACTCACGTTTATAATATTAATAGGATGATTGCTTCTTTGCCAGGCATAGTTTTTTTTTTATGAAATGTTTATGGACTCATGCTTGACAGTAAAAGAGATCGAATGCCTCCTAAATCGATTTCCTATAAATTCGGATGTCCATTCATGTGGTCCAAAATAATACCCGGTTTTAAAAGAGTGGCCGTGAGTTTGTTTGTCCGACTTCTTCTCACAAGGCTCAACCATTTGGAAACGGGCGGTTATAGATCGAAACAAACAGATATGATATTATGTTATCCATTTCTTTTTCTTTAATAATTTTACATTTGACAAAGCAAATTATTGTTGCGGTAGCTATGTGTGTGTGTGTGTGTGTTTGTGTGTGTGTGTGTGTTGATCTAAGTATAATTTTTTATTATAATAATTATTTATTAAAAAGACGATTTCGAATAATTGATGATCAATTTTATGAAATAAAGATATTGAATTTGATATTTGAATAAAAAAACACAGAAAAAAATATTATATTTATACATGCGACTTCATGAATATTCATTTAGTATTTTATAATATATGATAAGATGTCTGTTATATTTGTGTCACTATTAAAAAACTGCAATATATATGTACACACATTTCTGTCTTCCTATTAATAAGGTGATTTACTTACGTCATGTTTTCAGATGATGTAGGTTCATGGGTTCTTCTCGTTGCCCCCCACGGGACTTCCTGGGAACACATCGCGGATTCCTTCACTAGAGCCAGCCTACACTTTGCTAAGAGAGACGACATTAGTGTAAGAACATTGAGCAATTACAATTTAATTAATAATTAGTTCAGAAACGTTTTATGGGTACTTAAACTATTCCTTAGGGGCCGACGGTAAACATCCTTAGGAGATCTATGCCTAGGGTACAGAATAACTACCTAATTAAGACCTTAAGCTTACAATTAAACGTCTCTGAACACTGCAGTAAGCCTTTCCAGCAGTGCATTATTAAGCTTTTAAATGTCTTTTAATATCAAAATAATTGAAGTGTAAAACGTGTGTATAAAGTTACCATTGTTTATTTATGCAGTTCGGTATAATGGCGTGTACACTGAACACGGACAAGTATTGCCGGCAAGTGACGCACGGACAGCCCGTGGTGCTGGTGCAGAACGGAGATAAGCAGAACATCTACAACGGGCAAGACTACGAACAACAGCTCAGGGAGTTCATTGATATGATTTTAGACAGTGGCGGTGAGTTATTTATTTTTTGACCTTGAATGAAAAGTAATTTTCAGAGTATTTTAAAGCGGCTTTAATAGTGCTATTCTCGTCGGAATTCCGGCACAATTTTGTTTACTTTTATGTGACTGCATATAAGTTTATATCCTAGGTCTATAAACTAACAAGTAACCCATATGGACACCACAGCGCGTGACAAATAGAAAACAATCTTACCTACTGACTAATTAATAGCACCTCCTTGTTTTTTCAGACATACTCTGAACGGGATCTATTAGAACTCACCATGTCTCTCACTCTTACTAATAGACGATATTTTAGGCCTAGAGCACAGAGTACAAAATAGTACGGGTACAGAAGTCTCACTCCGCCAAATCATTTAAATAAATAGCTACTTTTGTGCCGACACAATAAAGTCGCAATTCAATTCAAGCTTCTGACGACGCTGCGACATCAGGGTTGTCTTTTTTTTAATAATTAATCTGAATATTTAATTACCAGTAAGTTATGTGCCTATTACTGCATTTTTGTGAACAAATAAACTTAGGCTAGGGGACTTCCTTCTTAGGGTATACCCAAGTCACTTGCGATCCCCCCCTTGTGACGGAACACCGTGTGGTTTTAGTCGGTTCGATTCCGACATACCACTTCACCGATAGCCATGGTGAGGGGATGACCCGTGGGAAGGTACTAATAATTCGATAATCTAGATACGAACGGATGAGCGACGCAGCGCGTGAGTGAACGTGCGGCCCACTGCAGTTTGGCATTTGGTACGATTGGTCGAACTCGCCGTGTTCTTGTAGCTTTACACTGCGGAGGGCAGAGCCTGGCCCGTCTAGAGTAACTTTTATAAAAAATATCGTTCCATGAATCGTTCAACGTTTTGCAGTCCACCAAAGTCCATTTTACTGAACCATACTTACCCAATAGAGTAACAGATTTACAGCTGAACGAGCAACAAGTTCTGGAGATCCTGGACGCTTCGAGTCGCGAGCACAGCTGGCTGGTCGCCTACCTTCCGGCCAGTTGTGGACAGCTCTGCGATCAACTAGCTTACGAGTGGATGATTGTCGCCAAGAAGGTGAGCCGGTTGGGTTAGGATGGTGTTTATAATACCGACGTAAACCCAGTCCTAACTTGAGCATTTATAAGCTAAAGTACACGCTGAACAGTCACAGCTAATTATTTTGAGTACTTCCAGCTCCGGCCGTTAGAATTCGTTCGTGTTGGAGTGTTAAACTGCGCGGAACAATACGGCGGGTTCTGCCACAACATCAGGTCGCCCACCGCGCGACTCTATCCTATTGCTTCGGGCCAACACTTCAGGTCAGTTACCTCATCTACACACAATACAATTTTTAAGCATTTGTAGCATAGCTACTCTAAGTACTAACCTACTGCCTAGTCGCTGCGGAGAGCGGCCGAGGCCTTGCGTCGCTTTGGTACTTCGCCTTTCACATGATACGCGCTTGTTTTGTATAATTGCCGAAAAGACTATAACTGTACCTAGTGCTAATTCTCTTTCGCTCACTTCTCCATCTAATCTACTCTTGTCTTGTATACAGCAATGAACTTTTAATTTCTTCTACACGGACTTATTTATTGCCGAAGCACGCTTCTCATTTGAAATCAGATTTTAATCCTCTTTGAGAGAGAAAGAGAGAAAAAGAACAGCATTTATCTCATTTTAAGAGTAGCATAAACATCTCTGCACGCTCTGTTTGGAGACTTGAGTCCGGGGTTTGGCCTTAATACTGCTTAATCAGCAGGTTAAAAAAGCTTTGAAGTGTTTACTTCAGCCGAGTCAATGATGATGATGACTAAGCATAATGTCTAGGACTGTACAGAAAAAGTACGATCACCTCATGGCATGATATTACGTTTTTTGTTCCAGTGTTAGTCTACAGCAGCTATCCCAAGCCCCGTACATGCTGGAGTGGGCCCTAGAGTATATCGACGATTCAATACAGAAGCTGAACTGGCAAACGTTCAGTAAGAAGGTCATAGCTGAAGAGTTAAATCCAACTAGGTAAGATCAAACACTATATTCTTACATTTTCCTGAATTATTGTCGGTTATAAAGTCGATTAATATCATTAGTAGTGTACTAAGACACGTCCAAGCGGTAAGACCTAAAGTACAAGCAACCTACTTTGCGAAAATGCCGTAATTTTGCTGTGTGTGGGTGTGTTTGTTGTGTTGTTTACACGCACTGCTGCAATGTTTACACATTTCTAAATAAATAACAGCGACGAAAATCCATATAGCGGGGTTATACTTTACCAGTAGTTTCGTACTAATGCCCTTAAATGTAATAATTCGCGTCGGGGGTGGGTATCATTTTTATTGGTCATACCTTAGCATAAGCTTAGCACAAAGGGAGAATACTCAACCGGGCGAGGTGATAATGCCTGGTGGACCGCAGCCCTACGGTTGATGTTAGGTAGTTGTATACGTACTATGCGGCGCAAAAACTTTCATTGCGCGATGCAGGATTAGTAGTTATTCCGTCATTCGATATGTTTTCTTTAGATGGCATTGAAGTATGTTTTCGCTGTATGTGGATGTCGCAACAAGCTTGTTATGGAGTATGCATTAAGTCTGGCAGTAGGCTAGTGTGGTGGAGTATGACCTTCTCATATAGAGACGGGGCATACACCGAGCAGTTTATAATCTAAGCGGATATTGGATGTGGAATTGTTCTTGATTAATTGATCGCATAAATGCTAATTAACTTAGTAGAATAGCTCGGAAGTAATTTGTACATCTATGTACCTAAAGCCTAAAACTAGTTGCTGATAATTTGTTATCGTGTATCAAGGAACTATGCTTATAATCAACTTTGTTTTCAGTGGCAAGAAACCTTGGTTGGTATACTTCCACTCTCCGAGATGTTACAAATGTTACGAAATGTTCTCAGACTTCGCTATAGCAGGCATTGTAAGTATTATTTTATAGTAGACTAGCGACCCGTCCCGGCTTCGCACGAGTGCAATTCGGAGGAGTAATCAAGTTCACGTAATTGCTCTTGTGAATTACAGAGGCTTAGAGACGGGTCAATAAACTGTAAAACTGCAGAAACGATTTTAATCATTCTGCAAAGCTACATTGTTTGATGGTTACGATAATATGGATAGAAACTTATCGATATTATCGTAACCATCAAAGTATGCAACTTATATATTTTATATGAAAACACGGAATCCTTATTGGATCACTCGTGCCTCTGTCTGTCCTATTGTCACAGCCAAATTGCTCTGTCTACTGGACCGATTTAGTTGAAATTTGGTAAGAGGTTAACGATTTAAGAAAATAAATGAAAAATTACCATTCCTCCCTTATTTCCGAAACTACTAAACCTTAAATTTTGAGAAAAAATGCAGAAAATAGTTATTTACTTACAGATTACTGGAAAACCTATAAGAAGTCTGTGGTTTTAAAATAACATGGTAAATCTCTCAATATTGTGCATACAAACTTACATTTGCAGTTGGAATGTATTGGAGAACGTGTTCTGTAACTACAATGCTAAGTTTGTTTTTGTGATCAATTATCGGTACTACACGTTCGACTTAACTCGTACCAAGCGCGCCGAGTACCTGTTGTTTCCATATCTCAATTCAGAGAGCAAGCCGGTCATCCTACACTCAGTTCAAAGATCTTAAATATTTTTTCTTATTACAGCTTCTAAACAATGCGGTCCAACTGGGCAAAGTGAACTGTCTGAACGAAAGAAGCTTATGCCAACACGAACAAATCATGAGCTATCCATCTCTCAGGCTCTACCTCAGTAGGAGCTCACGTCAACAATTCAGTTCTGTGGTCACATTACAAGTGAGGGACCATGAAAGCATATTGAAAGATGTCAAACCTCATATAAAGAAGTATAATGAACATTTATTAGCTGGTTTTGAAAGAGGTTTTAATATAAAACATGACGAGTTTTAAAGTAAATCTCGAATACTTAGATCAATTTATTAATAGGCATAAAATGGAGTGAATAAATATATCTAAAGATATTCATTTCCTCTAATATTTATGCCCGGACAACAAACCTTGATTGTTATTAATAATAATATATTGTTATATTGATTTTAACTGACAACTGTCAACAACTTTTGCTAATGTATGGTGTTACGTGATTGCTGTAATTTCTTGTTGTAATAACAGCCTTCTATGATTTTATTTTCGCACGTTGATAGTGCACAAGTCAGACAGTGAATATGCAAATGAAAATAAGTTGTAGGTTTCCAGTCAATAGGCTAAATGATGCACAAATGCATGAGAGTAACCTCACTCACGCGGCGAAAAGCAATGCAATCATTGTTTCACTGTCGGTTTTCTGTGAGGCCGTGGTATCGAGCGGAGTCGAGCCGGCCCATACGTGCCGAAGCATGGCTCTCCCACGTTAATATGCGTATTTTACTCGATTTAGGGGAGAACCTCTCACAGTTCTCTTCCTCACTGTAGGTATATTTGTGTGCTAGACAAAGAATGTTCCATGTAAAAGCATGCAATAATTTTGTGTCCTTACATAAAATAGTTCAATAGTTGTACTCATATATGTATTTGCGGCAACTTCTTTATACTAGTTAAAGCAGCATAACTTTTACTAGAATTTCAAATCTAGAGTTTTTAGAAATAATTTATTTACTAATTTAGTCCCATTAACTTGTTAGCTATCACTTTCAAACATAAATCGACTTAGATATCTTATCACAAAAATTAAGTTATTACTCTCACGATGAACTTGTTCTAAAGGCAGAACAAAGGCACTTGCGTTTGTCCCAGGCGAAGTTTTCAGCCTAAATTAATGTATATCAATAAACCTGTCTTTAGTAAATATAAATAATAATCATGAAAGATATTATTCTAATATGGTTTACGCGATATTGACGCGATAACGCATTTAATATTAACATTTAACACCTATTGTATTTTTCTGGTATTGTAAGAATCTTTAAAGCTAATTTTAATCACAATAAAGTTACTACTACTATAGGCTTAATATTAATATTTTCATTTTCTTCTTAACTTATAACTTGATTGTTAATCTCCTCACAATCTCATTTTAGTTTGTATAAGTGTAAAAATGTTCCATAATGTTATGATGGATCTGCATTTGTGTGATATTAATTATATTAGTTTTAGTTAATTACAAATCTTGTCGAAGTAGGACTAATAACATTTCTATTCATGATTACAGCTAACACTGCACCAAAATGGATTTACTAATTGAATATAGTGCTTCCAAAATAAAACTTTAAACTTGATTTTTACCCTTAAAAGACATCAGTCGAAAATCGATTAAACAACACTGTTGTTGGATTTTATTTTTTGCTATAATTCAAAAGGTCGACGCTAAATAACATACCTATCTATCCATTTGTCTCTCTCCCGCAACCCATAAACGTCATAAGAGCATCTTGCTCACGCGCAGTAACGTTTTTGTCTGACAGTGCAGCCAAATAATTTGCATTCCCCCGATCAGCACGAAACATTAACACGTGCCGAAGTGACGTACTCAAAATCTATTTTACTTGAAAAGAACTTATCAATCGAACCTGGATTGTGCTCTGCAGTGAACTCTAAATCAAATAAGTGCCACAGACGTTCCTAATTAATTAACACTATAATCCAGCGTAACAATTGGGTTCCTAACCATTTGATATTTAAATATAAATTTGCCATAGTAATCCTGTGGTGGTCCTTCCACTCAAAATATGGGAAAAAACATTTAAATCCCACCATATTTTTGTTGGTTCCTTTCGAGCGGATCTGAACTAGTTTTTCGTTGCTGATTTCTATAAAGATTTATATTGTTTTACATAAAACTTAAAGGGTTTTACATAAAACTTAAAGGTACCCACTTATTTTTATAATTGCGAAATTCGCACAATTTAGCTATATTTATATTTCTTAGTTATTCAATTATCTATTATAATTATTCTACTAACAACCTATCTATCTACTAGTTTTTATTTGAACTAAGTTATTTATACAAAACCGCTATTCACATTTTTCTTCACAGCTAAACAATACAAACATTCCTATAAGACAGTGGGTGGTGTAGAATTTATTTGTTGTTAAAAATTAAAACGATTTAGAGAAGTGCGCTTGATAACTTAATTTCACTCAATTTTGGCGTTTGTTGCAGGAAATTATTTTTTGGTAATTCAACCCCGCTACGTACAACTTATATTAGCATATAGTTATATTATTATATTAGCAGTATTCACACCCCATCATGCTCCAACAGCTAAATTAAATAATTTCATAAAAAATAAAATGTTGGTAAAAGAATGTTTTTTTGGGATCGATTTTTATTCGACCCATCATTCATTAACAAAAAATAACATAGTATTAGATATGCAATTTATTGTAATAAATGCCTTCTTTGACAATAAACTGAAAACACAAGCAGTCCGATATTATTTCTTTTAGTCACCTTCTTAAGCTATATTCTTCTAGACAATGGCCCCAATTCTGTTACTTCACTCGCTAAATTAAAATTCACTAAATTTTCTTCATATAAGAAGTAAACCTTGTATACTTAGAAACAAGGTATTATTTTAAATTGAAACAAGTAGGTAACATATGTCGCTATCGAAATAAGCAATTTATTTGTCGACTAAAGTCTGATACGCTTAAATAAACTTTAATACCACGTAGCGAGAGCCGCTATCCGTTGAATGCCATCTCTTTTGCTCTGTGTTTTTAGTAAGCGTCTTCGTAGGTGTACATTAAAAACACGTCATCCTTGTTCATTTTGAACAAGTTTTTATACGGCAATTATACAGCCTTTGAATAAATGAAGACTCTCGCTGCGTGGAAATAAAGTTGAGTATACGTTGACAGGTTTTAGTGAAATTTAGCGGCGCTGAGAAATAGATGCCAGTAACAAATAGATCTTATTACGAAGGACACTAGGTTAATTTCATATGAAGAAATTAAGTCACGTTTTAGTTTAGTCGAGTGTACAATAGAATCGGCACCAATAACACTCATTTTAATGTATGGCTGGCATTTTGACAAACAGCATCTGGAACAATGTAAACCATCACAGTCAAAAACCTCTTCTCTAATTAGCATTTATTCAAGTAGCAAGAAAAGTCATCGATGATACTGAAAAAAGTGCAATAAAACATTTGTTTTTTAGGGCCTCTGCGCAAGCTCAAATTAAGTTCTACAAATAATTATAATTAAGAGATATGTCTCTCTGTCATGTTCTCCTTTGGAATGGTCATTGCTTGGCAAGGATAGCTATACCAGGTCCTGGCAAGTGAGGCTACAAATGGTTATGCTATGTGCTTGAGAACAGTGAATCAATTGTGTTTAAAAGCTAAATCAATGTGAAAGGCCAACCTATTATCAGAATGGCTCATGGATTAAAAAGACAGTTTTTAGGGACTGAATGTGAGAGTCTTAATTGTTGTTCCGTTTAATTCCAGTATTATAAATATCCAAAAGGACAGAAGTTTATTTTGATACTGATATTGATCTGAAAAGTCTGCATACACTTCCAACGGATATGATGGGCAAGTTATTCATATATAGAATTAGGTGGGGTGAAGGGTCATTCAACTAGCTAAAACCAATGTATAGTAACCGGCAACTAGGCAAGATTTTGGCGTAGTGGGAGAAAGTTTGCGCATGTATACTTGTCTTACGTGCAATTAAAAATGTTCCCTGTAATCATAATATTTTTTATTAAATGTTTTTCAGATTTCATTTCATGTTTTTTTATTTTTTTTTGCGACCTCTATCGTGCCGGTGAAACTGAGGTACATACATATATACATATATTTATAAACTTTTTAACTGGCGGTTGTTTTGGGGTCTAGGTATCATAACTAGACCTCCTGTGAAGAAATTTGTGGAAAACTCGACAACTGGTACAAAACCAATAGGTAGACTTTTCTTTGAAATCTACCTAATACCAAATTTCAAACAAAACAGTAACAATTTATAAAAATAACAAGTAACAAAAATTCAACAAAAACAAGCGGTACAATAATTTAGTGCACGCAATTGTACTCGGGAGCGGGACGTAAACACGTTGCGGGAGGCAAGGGTCGACTGGCCGTCCAATCATGCGCTTGGAACGACGTTACCTCGTTTCCCGCGTCCCGCTTGATAACCAAAGAGATCTAAAAAACGACTTCTGCGCATCTAACGAATCTTGCCACGATAGGTGCCGGCAACTATAACTTAAAGTTATCATTATTAAGCCTAGTCAATCTACAGGCAATCGCACTGTGGGGAGAAACTGGTAAAAATGTCGCCCATTCATTAGCAGATCCCATACTATTACTGTCAAACAATCTATTCATCTGTATCCCTTATAGTGAAGTACGTATCTTGAGATGGACCAGAGGCACACCTAGCAATACTGACAAAGCATTGATACTAAATGAAGATTTTAATGAGAGACATTGAATATGAAAAAAAATATCAATCCTCACAACTAGCCAATCTTAAAATCGCCGATTCCATAGATAAGGCCTTAACATGTTCTGTAAACCAAAAATGTATTTCCAACATTAATCCTGTACAAGATACAGGTATAAACTGAATTGATCTTTTAAATACGTAGTTATATTACTGCAGTTATTATTTATTGCTTACATTTACATAACAATATTGTAACCCTTTGTAGCTGATGCATCGCCCACCCAACCCCTGATCCTACTGCCTAACAGAAAAAGTAACACTATGCACCACCCCATTATTATTAAGATATAAATAAAGTGCACATCAATACTTACATCATCATTTCTATTCAAGTGGGCATCAATAATATCCTGGTCCACACTACATGGCAAAAAGAAATCAATGACTTCAAATAGCCCCTTTGAATCCAGTACTAGCCGATCCTCTCCCACTTCTAGGTTTAGATCTTTCATTTCCACCTATAATTTAAACCAATTTTAGTGGAAAATGCTGCTAAAAGAAACTAATATTATATCTGATGCAACCGAGAGATCTAAGGAAGCAGTTTTCCAAATCAGTTATTTCTCTACTGAAATCCAAACATTGGTACATACTCTACCGCATATTGTGAGAGAGTATGTACCAATTGCTATAAAACAGTTTGAAGTTGAAAACATTTTTATTAGGCCTGAAGGAGACTTTGAAAACAATAGCACAGTAATGTTATTTATGCGGTATTGTAACTCGGCGCTGTCCTTGAAATAACTAGCTAAATCCGCGAGGTACGTAAACACGCAAATAACTCGCGTTCCAACCGTTTGTATGAAGATAGAATAGTGGATAGATAATATTACCATGACAGTAGGTAATTCATTAATTATACAACAAATTAATTTCAAACATAAACTTGTGATTAAGCAGTGGCAGGTTCGTACCCCACCTAGTACACTACTTTGCCATGGTAATCGAGATAGCAGTAAGTCAGGAAGATGCCTCTTCTGACTTCCTATTTTGATCCACGCAGTACTGATGTGAACCTCACACAAGCATTACCTTTAGATGTTAGTTTAAGAGGTCAACAAGAATAGTTTTCAATTATTATGAAACAACAGGCAGGATACATGTATCCTGCGTGTTCTAACATACGGCTGCCAAACATGGGCTTTGATAAACTCGCACACCAGAAAGCTCGAAGTATGCCAAACTGCAATGGAAAGGAGTATGTTAAGCAAAAGAAAGAGCGATAAAATCAGAAATAAAACTATTAGGAAAAAAACCAAAGTTGAAGATGTGACAGTTAAGGTAAGGAGGTTAAAATGGAGGTGGGCAGGCCATACCATGAGGGGTCAAGATAAGTGGAGCAGAGTAGTAATGGAATGGTACCCAAGAGAAGGAACTCGCAAAAGAGGTAGACCATTTAGAAGATGGGCTGACGAAATTAAGAAGGTGGCTGGACAGACAAACACATGGATGAGGACAGCAAAGAACCGAGCGAAATGGAAAGAGTCGGAGGAGGCCTTTGCCAAAAGGCAAACAGACCCAGAAACTGAGGAGGAACTAAAGCAAGGAGACAAAGAGTGAAAACCCAATATTCCGACCTCTATATACCTAACTTAAACCAAATTGTACGAAGGATGTCTGAATAAAGGCTATTATTATTATTAATATGAAACAACAAGACCGCCCTTTTAATAACTTCCTTACATACACTCTTAAAATTTTAACAGCTCATATCTTTATATATAAAAAAATCTTGTCACAAATGTTGTCCGCTATGAACTGTTAGCAGTATTGCCCACTATGTGCGGTTTGGACCAACTTGAGAGATAGGATAGTTTTCATCTCAAGTTATAGTCACAATTTTTTTTATTGCAAATTAGTTAGTCACAGCAACACGAGGCCAGGTAGCTTCCTACTAACCCTACTATCCTATTAATATTATAAACGGGAAAGTTTGTGAGGATGTGTGGATGTATGGCTGTTTGTTACTCTTTCACGCAAAACTACTGTATGGATTTTAATGAAACTTTACAATAATAGAGCTTATATATCAATGTAACACATAGGCTATAATTTATGAAGACATTGTGTATATTGGCAAAAATATAACGATAAGTGTTTAAGTAAGCAGTAAGCAGAAAAAATCTGGCGTGCGGTGGGAAAACTGTAAGTTACACGAATATAATGTACGGTGGGATTGTTTCTCCTTAATAGTTCTACAAAAAAATCCGCGACAGTATATATCTATCTTTTATGTGTAAACCATTATTACCAAAATAGTGAAAAAAAAAATACAATAAAATTTGATTTTTCATTTCCAATTCACATTTAGCAGTAACAAATACATTTTTATCAAAATAAATACTTTTATCGCTTCTGATATTCAAAGTAGATAAACTTTGTCTTTTAAAGTACGTAATTTTGTCAAATATTTTAAAAGTTACGACTATATTATAAAACTGCGGGCGAGGGGGGGGGGAAAACATCGCTCACCGCCGCGTGGCGTGAGCCACCCGAATGCGGGCAGACGTTGTTGACAGTTGTGTCTGTAATGGGAGTTTTCAAGACACTGGCGATTTGTTAAAAGGCTCTGTATACATACATTTCTATAATATACTAGCAACCCGCCCCTGCTTCGCACTGGTATAAATTATAAACCTAAACCTTCCCCATGAATCACTCTATATATTAGTGAAAACCGCATGAAAATCCGTTCAGTAGTTTTTCAGTTTTTCGCGAACAGACAGACGCGGCGGGGGACTTTGTTTTATAATATGTAGTGAAGATATTGAATGTAAAAAAAATATTTGAAAGTTTGTGAGGATGTATCAATATATTTGTTACTCTTTTGCGCAAAAACTACTGAACCAATTGCGATGATACTTCATATGTAGATAGCTGGTGACATGGATTAACACATAGGCTACTTTTTATCCCGATATTCCCATGGCATCTGAGTTACGCGGGTGAAACCGCTGGGCACAGTTAGTGTTAAATATAAAAAAGACAAAATTAGTATACAGCTGACACTTACATTTGAGGGTATTTTGATTTCAGCTAACAAGTATTCAATTTCCCCAGTTGGTGGTTCTCGCCTCAGCCTAAACGGCAATTCTCTTTTTTTTGCTATTGGGATAGTGTTCTTAAGTCCAGTAGATTTATCATCCAACTCCTCAATCAGAGGAGGTTTAGTCTTACTCTCACATGTTTTTATATCCCTAATTTGTATTCTATGAGATTGCAGAGTGCCAATAGATTTTCTATTCTTTAGAATAGTGTACTTATGCATGTCTATTTCAAATTGGTACTTGTCTTGCAACCCTTCAAAGACAACGGTCAAAAAGAATACTTGAAACAAATCATCCTTCTCAATCTTTTTAAAGAAATCAGGGTTTACAGCAACATCATAAACTGTGACAGGAGTCCCAGAGTTATCTGTCTCAGTTCTACCTTCTCCAATGCTCATAGGCACACGGTAGCTAGAGGGGTCCTCAGAGCTAAGAATTTGCATAAGTTCTTCATTGCTTATATCTCTAGGACATGGAATAGCATCAGTAACACAAATGTTAACAAATACTTTCTTGTTATCTGACTTTGTAAATGTTTTCACGCAAAAACCTGCAATTTATAAAATGTTTGTGAATGATATAGGTAGTTATTAAAAAGATATGTGGGCTGGAAAACATCATCTAAATACCTGGCTTTGGTTTGACTAACTTTGAAGGTACAGGATCGACTGAAGACAAAAGCTTATTAAATTCCTCTTCAACAGGATTATCCTACAATGAAAATTTTATTTAGTATTGTCTATTCTTCTATGATATTATTTATTGAAGTCGTAAATAAATTTGTATAGTTACTTGTACAATTCTCATATTGTTTTCCATTAAAGTAGGATCAACGTCCAAAGATATTGATTTTTTCGTCATACTGCTTGCTAACAAAAACTTGTAGCAACGAAATCAACAAATTAAATGAAATTCGAATAGGACTTGAAAACCTTGACAACCAATAACATTAGTGACACTGACAGACACCGCCATGGCCACAGGTAACAGGCGGCATTATGTAGGTAGGTACTTTTTGAAGTGATAACTTCTTATGGGAGGGTAAACCGCTTCGTTACGTAACGCGTTACGGCGCTAGTTTGTCTGGCGTTTAAGTTATCACTTCTGTCGGGCGTCCCAAGATGCACACGTTTTGTATTTATGACTTGGCTTCGCACCACGGCTTGTGCTATTGTCATAGGTAGGCACTTATTTATCCAGCGTTTATGGAGGACGACGACAATGTATAAATGTATGAAACATGTCCGTCAAAAGTGTATGTAGCAATATCTAAACATACTCTATTGTGTGTAGTGTACTAGGTAGCACCACCGCTGCACCGGCACCATAGCTAGAGGGTGTAGGCAAGAAGCAGAAAGTTCCGCTTTATAATGGCGCACTACTCAAAATAAACATAAAATAAATTAAATAAACACAAAAAAAAAACATTTTGCATAATTTATTTAAAATTGTTGTCTTTTTATTTTTTATTATTCATTGCTTCATCAACTAATCTGGTAACCAAAAAAGTACCTAAGCAGTCATGAGACTGCTGACAGAAGTGAAAACTTAAAACGAAACGACGAACTTAAACGTCACATTAGCAGGTTGGTGACATTAATTAATAAGAAGCTGACAGAACTCGATGTTTAAATTAGCGCCCTCGAGCTCAGTGCTTTTTTCCCCATAGCAAAAGTGCACAAACGTTCCTAAAGAACTTTATTTTTATTTCTAATAAATTTATCTAAATTGAAATTGTCAAAGGCGATTTTCTTCTTTCCCCTTCGCCCCATTTTACAAAGCGTAGAAATATACACCATCAGTGGTTGTGCCTTCACCTATGATTCGCAGTACAGTGGCACTGTTTTAGAGACCTCGATTCGTCGATACGGCTTCTACATTTTTTTTTTAAATATCAAAATTTACGTATATCCGGGTCATGAAATTACAAAAAAAAAATGTTTAAATGCAAACTTGATGATTTTGTTTAAATTTGATTGAACTGAATAAATCCACATATTATACCACATCTTTCTTCAAGTTTTGATGGATTTACTATGATTAGTAACAGAAATATAAATAATTTTATCATTTTAGGATTTTATTCCACTATAACGGCGTATTAGCAAAAGATATATATATATTAAACGATAAACGATAGCTTAAATGTTTTTTTACCATCAGTATTAAAACCACATTGCTAATTCCGCGTTATTCAAAAGTTTTAGATAATTTAGTTTTTTTTCAGGGTTGTCACTACCAAAATATAAAACAATTTTTTAGTTTTCGGATATACCAGATGCTAGAATTAATTCTGAATTTGGTATATGATAATGAAGGAAATGTAGTTTACAAGTTTATTGCTGCTTCGCGACTGATTTTTCTGGCATGGTGTTCCCTATCAAACCTCCAATTATTATTTCTCGTTTCTGCCCCTTGTTCTGAAAGCATTCCAATTGGTAAAGTTGAAGACTTTATTATTTTTGCCCCATGTACTAAAATTTTATGCAAGATAACTGTCATAGGATGCCAGTCATATTTTTCCACATACTTATACGCTAGTACCTTGCAAAAATTGCCAAAATTGTCTGGGTCAATAGGCAAATGATAATACTGTTAAAATAATATAAATATCGTCTAGAAGCCATTTATCAATTTTCAAAATTTCGCTGAAAGTCGCACGATATCGATCTGAAAATGCGATGCGAGCCGTATTGCCATCGTTCGTGGTGCCTGCAGTGGAAAGTACCACATCCACCAAAAGATCCATTTTTTCCCTAATTTCGGCTTGTGATCATATGCCACAATATTCTGTGTGTTGTTTACACAACAATACATTTAGTTATAATATCATACACCATAAAATAGCAGTAAATAACTCTCGGGCAATACGATCAGGTCAAGACGCTTCTACATATACATAATTTGTTTGTGAAATTATAATACCTAAATGTTTGGCTCATATCATTATATGCAATTATTGGGAGAATGCAAGCAAAGCAGCGAGTAAAAGGTAGTAATATATATACATAATATATAAATATATGTATTTTAAATAGCTAATTAAGCGCCTTCGTTTGATATCCAACATGGCATTGATAAAAAAAATTAATTAAGGACTTCATATCCTCTAGAGGGCGCCATATTCATTTTAGTGTGATGTCACAAAGCCTATAATCAACAAATATACAAGACACTTCTAACGATACCTCATTTGTCAAATAATAATAATTAGTTTAGAAATTATGTTGGAATGGACGATGTATTTATAATGAACATCAGCATAAATACATGCATACGTGCATACATATATACATACACACAGGCCAAAATAAAAATAAACCTTCTTATGGTTTCACCGCAATCGGGTAAAAATACCTTAAAATTTCTAAACCGGATATTAGATATTAGACCAGGTTTTATATTTTTTTTACATAAATTTTGAGGTTATGTGAAAAAAGTGTAAATACAAAAGTTGTAGATCTTTTTATTATCTACAACTTTGCTATTTTTTTTTTCCATAGGACTTGTAGTTTTGCCAGAAATCGAGATAAACCGTTTTTTACCCTTAAAACTCACCACTCCTCTTCCCGACCTCAGATCGCCCGTAAATTAATTTTCCTTTCATTTTTATAATATTCTCCTTCTTTTCCAATGGGTTTCATCCTACTGTTATTTTTTTTGGTTTCGGAAATTATCGACCCTGGTCTATATTGTTAAGTATGGTAAATGACAACCCTAGCTGCTGAAAAACCGGATAAAATTTTAATAATTAGTAACTTCTGAATAACGCTACATTAGCATGTGATTTTAATATTGGTGATAAAAGACTGTTTAAGCTATCGTTTAATATATATATCTTTTGCTAATACGCCATTATAGTGGAATAAAAAAATAAAATCCTAAAATGATAAAATTATTTATATCTCTGTTAGTAATCATAGTAAATCCCTGAAAATCTGAAGTATAGTATGTGGATTTATTCAATACAACCAAATTTAAATAAAATCATCAAGTTTGCATTCAAACATTTTTTTTGTAATTTCTTGACCCGGAAAAACATAAACTTTGGTATTTAAAAAAAAAATCTAGAAGCCGTATCGATCCGAGAGTTTCACTCTGATGTTGCTAATGATAATAACTGTAGTATTTAAGAAAAAAAAAAGGACTTGACATAAAATCGAGGTTTATAAAACATAGTGTGTGGTACTGGGATCTTTATTTTCAAGAGAAGTCAATTAACAAAATACTGGGAACAGGGAATGGCCATGTTACGACATCATAATCACACTGACAATGCAAGTATTTACAAAAACCATATTCCTACTAATAAGAGATTACGAAGCATACACGGACTTTGATAGATTTATTATTGGAAAAGATTTTATTATAAGTATTATAATAACACAATACAAAATTTTAAATTAAATTAAATTTTAAATTTTAATCATGGTTTTACGAATATTTACTATTAGTGTGTCCCCTCACTACGTGATTAGTATAAGTGATAACGCGCCATCTCTAAATTAAACGTCATGAGAACTAGGTCGGAGGAATAGTCCATGTCTAACTTATTGGACTATTTTATTACTTTTGCCAGCCCTTCTCCATGAAATTATTATCTAATTAGTACGCCTGAAAACGTACTGACGATGACATTTATTTTCGAAACATAGCAGTCTTACTATAAAACATTCGTGGAGAATTCATCAAAGGTAAGGAGACTCAGTCTTTATAATTTGTTTGCCATATTTTATCTATTTGAACTTTCTTTTATAAGTTTATGTTGCAATCAACTTTTTATTTTTGATGTACAAGTAGCATTTTACTCTGTAAGAGACTATTTTTAAATACAATATTAAGCGAATATAATGTTGTGTCGAAAAAATTAGACCTAGTTTGTCAGCTGTGTTAGTGAATGTAAAGATACGTATGCATAATAGGTACCTGTATGGTGTATTTACTTTTAATATTTTTAATTTATGGTATGCTGTAAGGAATGCCACATAATGTAATAAAACTAAGTGCCTGACCACAGTGACCACACATGTTCATGATTAAAGAAAATCTTGAATACAATAAATCCTCTGTATTTTATGCTAATAATAATACTATACCTTTGCTCACATTTTGCTGTAAATATTTTCAATAATTTATTTTATTCTACGTTTTCTGGTAATCTGTCTTGATCAAATGTAATTCGTTTTTTTTTTTTTAAATAATGACTGAATGAATTAATATTGTGTCATTATCTTTTCCATATTGATTTAGTGAAATAACAATATTGTATGATAAAGTTGTAATTATAATAGCTGTACCTCAACACAAATCAAGTATAAACATGCATATTAACTTGATTCTAAATTGTTAAATTCAACTTTACTTGAATGGAATTAAATTAGAATAATAAGCAGTGTTATTTTTTTTAGTTTGGAGTTTTATAGAGCTTGCTAACCTTTGCCACACCTATTACCAAAGTTTATTAAGGCTTAGTGACATAAGATGTACCTACACTATGTTATTTAACAGGTTAAAGTCAATACAAATTAATTTTAAACATAAACTTGCCTAAGAAGAGAAAGGTGTATTGGCATGTTTCAAGGCTTTAAGTCGGTTTTAAGAAATGGTTGGCTTTTTTTTAAATTGTAATTTTTACTGCTACTATAGGAATTTTGTAATAGCCATTAACATGGTTCTTAAGATTAATATTTAAAACTTTTAGTGATGATTTTAATATATTACTTCATATAGTTGAAGTTATAGCATTCACAGAGTGGCAGTCATGCAATTATTTACAATATAGTATGAAAATATTACTTATGCTGGAGGTCATTATTATCAACCAAATACAACTAAACAGGCCTGCCTTGTTATACATTGTATTTTGGAAGTAAGTTGTGAGACCAGTCTACCCCTATCAATATTATATTTAGTTGTTCATACTGTACCTTTCATGACTATAGGTATAATATTGAGCTAGTCAGTTATTTAACTACACTGACTGATTTACTTCTTATGCTTAATTCTTACCTGTTTTTCTTTCTAGGAATAATTATATATGGCATAATCAGTGGGTCATAATGGCCGATAGACACAGCCTAAACTATGAGGATGTGAGAGAGCTTAAGCTGGGTGCAAGTTTTACCAACAATAAAGTGTCTCAGTACCACACAATCAAATGTAAGTATAAAATTATATTTAACATAACACCATCACTGACCTGTTGGTAGGTTAGGTCTAGCTCACATAGTTTTAAATGATTTATAGCTGAACAGGATGATAGATGTCATTGTTTTGATTTTCTTATAAAAATAATCCTTTGTAAAACAGCCTGTTACATTTTTATACCACTTGAAGCAGTGTTGCAGCACTCGAGTCCTCGAGTCGTAATTTTAGAGACTCTACTCAATTATGCAAGACTCAGTATGTTTAAAAGGATCCAAGTCTAGAGTCAAACTGAGCCCGAGTCATTTAACAGCGACTTGAGTCTTACAAAGGACTCCACAAGCCAATGTACATTAATTTTTACATTTACATTTTTTACTTTTTACATTTTTTATTTTTACAATGTAACATTAATTTTGCAAAATGCAAGTTACTAGCAACCCGCCTCCCGGCTTCGCACGGCTACAAATTATACACTTAAACCTTCCTCATGAATCATTAGTGAAACTGCATGAAAATCCGTTTAGTAGTTTTTCGCGGTTCGACGCGGCGGGGGGACTTTGTTTTATAATATGTAGTGATTAACATATTTCAATGTTGTATATTTCTATATTTAAAATAATTCTTAAGAAATTATAAAATCTTTAAACAAATACCAAAAGCCTCTATTCACCAACATGAATAGAGACTCTTGGCATTTGATTACAGATTTTGTATTCAAGCGATCTCTGAAAAGTAATATAGATAGAAGAATTTTTTTTGACAATGAAGATGGTACACGCCTATCCAACAGAAACCTATTCCCTCTACATAACACATTGTAAGTGAGTTTTGAACATACAAGTTTGTGTATGTGGCATTTGGCTTTTGAAAGAAACACTTCTGAAATGTTATTTAGACCAGAGTTGTGTGACAATTTCACCTTTGAAAATAACATAATAAATGTCAAAAGAGTTTCTCTACTAGTCACATCTTATAGTAATTACATCCTAAAATAATGTAAATTACATAATAGTGTTAATTAAATTTTAGTAGTAAATTTTTGTATGTGCTGTATTAGGCTCATTATCGATAATTAACTTAACATTATAAAGTGAATAAAATCCTATTTAGATTTAATTTCATAAACTAACAGCATATTTTGTTTTCGGAATATTCCTAAACAAATCAAAAAAATAGTATCTATAAGAAACATTTCTTTTTTTCTTATAGATATAAATTTTTTGATTTGTGTTTCGAAATATCTGGCAAACAAAATATGCTGTTAGTTTCAAGTTTATGTAATTAAATCTTTAGAAGTAAGATCGAATTATCTTTAATATTATTTGCGTTAACACATTAAGACCAATTCATGTTTTGGGACATCTATCGACCGAAGGCCCTTAATTTTTTACCTACTCATACAAAGTACGAGGGTGGCACTGAAAATTTCGGGAATCAAGGAAGTGACACAACATTACTATTTAAAAATGTATTTATTGCTTTTCGAAGTATTCTCCGCAAAATTTTACACATTTTTCCATACGATGGAACCAATTATTGAAGCAACCATTCCATTCGGAAGTTGGGGTCTCCAAAATGGCCGTTTTGTAGGCGTCCACAGCTTCTTCAGGTGATGAAAATCTCTGACCACGCAATTTATTCTTTATTTTAGGGAAAGTATAGAAATCATTAGGGCTTAGGTCGGGGCTGTACGGCGGATGGTCTAATAATTCTATGTTTTCTTGCTTTAAAACCTCTTTTGTTCTGTGCGCGGTGTGAGAACTCGCATTGTCGTGATGGAGGATGATGCGGCGGTTGCAGTTCTCTTTACACAGGTCGTTTCTGAACTCCGTAGTCGCAACATGGCCGGTTTTGAAGACAAACGTGGCCACCATTTTTTTTGCAACACTCCGTGAACGAACAATTTTTGTTGGCTTTACTCGTTTTCGAACACCCAAACTCGTGACTTGTTTTTGTTTCGGGTTCGTACGCGTATATCCAGGATTCGTCACCTGATACGATGTTGTATACAGCATTTGAGGATCCTGCGTGGAATCTTTCAAGAGTTCTGACGCACCAAGTAACGCGAACCGCTTTTTGCTCTTCACAGAGCGAATGCGGTATCCATCGGGAAAACAACTTTTTACACCTAATTGTTCATGCAAGATTATTTGTATTTGACTCATGCCAATGTCTAAAGTTGCCTGAATTTCGCGGTATGTCACATGTCAATCTTCCTCAATCAGCTTACGCACAGCATCAACGTTTTCTTGGGTGACTGCAGTTTTTGGACGACCTTGACGGGGATCAGCACTGAGCTTGACATGTCAACGTTGAAATTCAGCAAACCAGCGATAAATTGTGGTTTTGGATGGGGCTTCATCACCAAATGCAGAAATCATCCGGTCAACACACTGTTTTTGCGTTAAACCACTTCGAAAGTCATAATAAATCATCGCTCTTGAATTTTCTCGAGTCAATTCCATTTTCTCAACGACTAAACAGTTTGATAAAACCTTGTGATAAGATCTTTTTTTAAATAAATAAATGGTATTCGATTTTTAAAACTAAGGAGTTTTCAATTAAAAAGATCTTAATATGACAGAAACAGTGGAAATATTCCATTCCCGATACTTTTAGTGCAGCCTATGTAGTTCAACAACCTTCTTACTACTAATAATATTACAGAGAGGAAAATGTAAAAGGAGTTATAGTACGAGATCCGACCGCGTGATTTATACGTTCATATGTTTGATTAATAAAATATAATTTTTATCGATATTTATAACTAAACCAATGCAGATCCGCAAAGGTGGCCATCCAAATTTGGCCGCAATTAATTTTAATTAAAATGTAATTAATTATTTATTTTTGAACAATTACGTTCACTTGTAATTGTTAAAAAATATATTTCATTAGAAAGAAATATACCTGAGATACCGAGAAAGTTCAAGGTGCCATCCCTCACTTGGCCGCAACCTAATGTCAGCCAGGTGTAAACAGGTATAATTTCGTTAAATATATACGTTCATAATGTATTATCATGTTATACATACCAAATTGAAGATTAATTCTTTCCCTACATGATGAGATATAGGTGCCTATGCAAAAATGCCCGCAAATAGTGACTGCCAACGATTAAAGATAAATAAAAGCGAGAGAAACTTAAGATAAACACCCCATGTCGAATAAAGATAGAGCATCCCAGCTGCTTGTCGTTTTTATGCTACTGCGCATGTGTCCATAGATAAGGTGCTCAACTAGTAGCTCGCGTATTTGCTTGGAGTTTAAAATACTCCAAAAATTGAGCAGTAAAAATAATATGTCATAATAATTAATCTACCAAACTAGTGTTTTCAATATTTTTTTAATTATATTCAACTAAAACAATATTTTTTAACTGTGAAACGTCATTTTAAATATAAAATTTATCTTTTAAATAAATTTTGTTTTATTACAATTTTTAACAATATTAAGTTTCGTTTATTTTCGGTCTTCATAAAAAATGTCATAAAAATTACTATCCAAACCAGTGTTTTTAATTTTTTTTTTAATTATATCCAACTCAAACAATAACTTTGAACTGTAAGACGTTAATTTTAGTTAAAGCAGCTGGGATGCTCTATCTTTATTCGACATGGGGTGTTTATCTTAAGTTTCTCTCGCTTTTATTTATCTTTAATCGTTGGCAGTCACTATTTGCGGGCATTTTTGCATAGGCACCTATATCTCATCATGTAGGGAAAGAATTAATCTTCAATTTGGTATGTATAACATGATAATACATTATGAACGTATATATTTAACGAAATTATACCTGTTTACACCTGGCTGACATTAGGTTGCGGCCAAGTGAGGGATGGCACCTTGAACTTTCTCGGTATCTCAGGTATATTTCTTTCTAATGAAATATATTTTTTAACAATTACAAGTGAACGTAATTGTTCAAAAATAAATAATTAATTACATTTTAATTAAAATTAATTGCGGCCAAATTTGGATGGCCACCTTTGCGGATCTGCATTGGTTTAGTTATAAATATCGATAAAAATTATATTTTATTAATCAAACATATGAACGTATAAATCACGCGGTCGGATCTTAGACAGTTGTGTATCAAATAAACACGTGAGAGTCACTCTGTCATTGATGGTTCTTTACTTCATCAGCGATCAATCATCTATCAATGTTAACGATAGAAGTTTAAAATAATAGAGTTGTTTTAGCTCATTCTATATACCTATCGACCGGTGGTGTCATAACATATGCATGTCTACACAAAATAAGAAGACAATTTGTGTATCTTTCTATTATAATGTTTCAGATGACTTCAAACCGGCGTCAGTTGACGTTAACAAAATGGCAACGGTGGATGTTGGAACAAATAATCAAGTGACTGTTACTGTGCCACATTTAGGTGTGTATGAATTTAATTGGATTACATTAATAAACTAATTTCAATACTTGAAAAATAACACACTCCCTAATTTAATATGATGGCAGCCGTGATTAATTTTGTTAAACGAAACATAAAACAGGTAATACAAATAATTTAAAAACTTGAGCAGAGTCAAAGAGATCTGATCTTTGCAGTCTCGAAGTCGCGGTTTCAAGGATCTACTAAGAAAATTGGTGAAATAATAAGAGTTCCACACTGTTTTCTATATAGTGGTATATGACTAGAGAGACAAGTCATATGACGTGTTATAATTTAGTAGAAAAATATGATTCACTTTAACATAACTTTAGTTTAAGTACGTATTGAGAGCTATACAGCGTGTAAGTTTGACGTACGCGAAAACCTTACAATAACCTCTTTCTGTTTATACTTAACACAATACAAAAGCTAGTTAATCATAAAAATGCGAGGCGCTACGCAATGTACACGCAACGACCTTAAACGTTCCGCGCTTATAACCTGTAAAAATAGATAGAGGTATGGAAATAAATATATAAATAAAAAAAAATAAAAAAAGATCAGCTGATTGTATAAAATGTATAAATGTTGTTTGATTGATTACATTGCAGTTTTTGGCCGTATGCGATATTTATTAAATTTTTTCCGGTAAAATGTTCTGTTTACTCATTGTGATATAACTTTTAAGCAAAACTATGTAAAATAAAAAATAAAAAAAATCCGGCAGAAAATTCCAATGATTATCGACTCACAATGATGGTCTGACGACACTATTTCAGGATTCAGTACGGTGTCACGTACACCCTGTATAATCCCGTGGGAATATCGGGATAAAAAGTAGCCAATATGTTAATCCAGGTCTCCAGCTATCTACATACCAAGTTACATTTCAATTGGTTTAGTAGTTTTGGCGTGAAAGAGTAACATATATACATACAGCCATACATACATCCATACATCCTCACAAACTTCCACGTTTATAAATAATATTAGTAGGATGACGTACGGTTATAATAAATATTAAATGGTAGCGTATACCCGTATCTTCATTCGCGTTAATGTAGATTTTGTCAATCAATATATCCTTGGGAACAGTATTTTTGACGTGATAACGTCTTATAATTCGATGGAGTCGGCTACACGCACGAAAAAACATGACTCATGCGGCGTTACCTCGCTCTGAGTTCCTATGACGTTTCACGTTCAACTATCGTCAGTAAACCGACTTTACAGACAACCGATTTTTTTTTTTTGGATGAAAGGTATCTATCTCTTCTATTGTACCGCGAACAACGTGTATACAAAATTTCATCATGATCGGTTGAGTAGTTAAGGCGTGAAAGCGGAACAAACAAACAAACTCACTTTCGCATTTATAATATTAGTTAGGATTGCAAGATGCGGGCACTTAGCTATTGAATATAAATTATTGTTCATTTAACTTTGAAGTTGAAATAAACTAACATTTTTTTCGTGTTTCGTTAAAAATATTTATCGTTCATATTATCAGGACCCTCACATTTTTAAAAGAGTTTCCCTGAAAATTTATCTGTTTCAAGCTGTCCCTAAATATACCAATTACGTACAATACAATGCAAACTGACTGTCTGACTCAGACGTATTGTGCATCCAATGCCGTGAAGGTACCTAAGCCCTTGGTGCCCTGGCACCTGACAAATCCTTTAAAAATATTATAAATAGTTGTAGTTATAAATTAGTTATTTGACACTTTCTAAGTTTAATCAATATTTGATTATAGAAACTAAGACTAAGGCCTAGTTGTTACTTTTAGTTTGCCAGTTGCGAAACTTAAAGAGGCGCGCACGAGAGATGATGATGATTAATTGTTCACTGACGTAAAAGTAATTTCCTAGACTGATAATGGCCTAAATCTTTATCTCGTCTTTACATTCACACTACATTATATTTTAAGTTTTTTCCCCCACATTAAATTCAATTTTAAGGTGTTAATATTTTTAACCTTTTGAACACTACGATCGGCTGTATCCGACAAACAAAATAATCTCATTTAATAGTAGAAAAACGAAAATTACAAAAAAAAACTCGAAGTGAATGTGAGTCAATATTTGACGTGTCCAGCACGCCACTGTCGGTAATAACCGACAGCTAGTGATGGGTAGGGAATGAAACTAAATATAAATTTTATCGAAAAAATTACTTTAAAAAAAAGTTTAGGACCCTATTGCTCAATATGCTTTTTTAAGCTTTTATTTAATTTCACCTGTCAATCTTGCAAATTAAATTTGACCCACTTCGGTCCGATTGAGCTGAAATTTTGTATGCATATGGAAGACAATGCATATTATTATGACAAGGAGCTGATCTGATGATTGAGCCGGAAGGGGAGGCCAAGGGAACTATGTAGTAAAACGACGCAACTCCAACGAAGCAACGAGTTGGAAAGAGGTGATGGGAACTCCTCATCATCCTAACGAGTAATAGGTAGACATGTTGGGGTCGAAGGGTGAATGGATTCGTAATATCACCCTACGAACTTATATTTATTATAATTATTGTAAGTATTTATTCGTAAAATGTCGAACAATCATGTCCCTAAAATAATTTGTAGCAATATCATTAAGAAATTGGTTAAGTAACTAACTGTTTAGTCTGTTGTTTTTTTTATGGCTTTTTAAATATACATATTCAGAAACATTTATTATTCATTTTATATTTATTTTATCACAATGCAATAAAAACTTTCTCTTCATTCATTCCAATTAACATCGATAAGTAGTTACTTACGCTGCGACATCCCTAAATCGAATGCGGAAAATCTCGCAAATGACGAGCCCACCACGCCGACCCCACTTACCGACAGCAGATGACGTCAAGAAAGTGACCAAGTGGTTTGAAATATATGAATTACATTTTGTTATTCTTATGTCTGCTGTTACATAACCTGGTAATTACTCTGTAATCGCCATTATTTTGGGAAATAAATGATATCATATAAAACTTCACGTTGTAAGTGATAATTTTATTGTAAAAAAATAAGCGATAAACAGAGATAATTATTTGGTTATCGATACGGTCTTGAAATCCCAATGATTTTTGTAGGTATTTGAGGTGAATATATGGCTGGTCGTGGGGGGCACACCGATGCATTTACGCTCTAGCAGTCAAAAGGTTAATTAGGTCACTTATAGATCAGTCTGAAAGATATAAAAACTAGCCAAACTAAATAACCACCAAGTCACTTATTGCATTGAGTTTTTTGAGTCTGCCTGTGTAAAATGCTATAAATCCGTACATATAAATAATTATAACTCCTCGAAGATTAAGAAAATATGCGAGGCCGTAACCCCTGCTTCGAAACTCGTTTTTTGTGTCAAAATTGTCTGATCACCCATTTTCGTTACATCAAAAGTCACGAACGTATTTACTAGCATAAGTAAAACAGCACGGACTAGTGATTCCGGTTAGCACCGTTAACGTAGTGCATCAGTTTTCGGATAATTTTGGTTGATTCAAAAGATAAATGTTGCATGTTATCTATCATAATTACATGATAATTTTTTTGACGGACGAAAATATTCTCCGCTATTACAAGTATATATATAGATGGAGGTAAAAGCCCGGTAACTGTTCACGAAACATACGAATGACCGAAGGTTGTAAAATCTATGGAAATTACAGGCACACTTTTGCGCAATGATAATAATTACATATATGTCGGCGATTCACCAGGGTTTCCATATTCAGTGTCTATCACAATGAAAAACACGCACTAAAATTTATTTAGTTTATTTTCACACAAGCGCTAGCACAGTGTTCAAATCTTTTTTTTCACAATCCAAACGTTTTTATAAATAACCTTACAATTAATTTTTAAACGGATAAGCGACTAGATACAACTTATTTTAAAACATATAAATGAAATGATTAACAATAATTTTTGATAAATAAATTGTTTTACTGTTCACTAATAAATTCTATGAATATAAACCTAATGTATTTTGGATATTTCTATAATAATTATAATCACTTAAAAAAAAAACAATATTTGAAGATTTGCGCCCATATTATTACATATAAGTTATTGACTGCACGGATGGCGCAATGGTTTACGCCGCGCCGAGTGTTTTGGGTTCAAATCCCACACGGTGCAAAAATTTGTTTGATCCACAAATATTTGTCCCGAGTCTGGGTGTTCTCTGGGTTCTTTGTGTCCGTTGTTTGAATATTTGTGAAGCCCCCTGCGATACAGGAATATTCCTGATGCGGAAGTTTTCTTTTATTAAAAAAAAAAGTCATATCTTATTAGATACAAATCTAGAGCCTATAATAGTTATTACCAACACAAACAAATGAATGACACAAATACAAATGGCTGCATATTAATGTTTTTTTTTAAGTTTCCACTAATTTTAATTTTGGAAATCGTAAAAGCAAACCTTGCAGTACTCTTTTGTTATACGTATAAATTGTACTTATGTCGACAGATGGCGCTGGCGTCCCACAGACTGTATTCAAAGGCAACCAGAGGCCTTACACAAAAGAGTGTGTACTCATCATTGATAGAGTTACCGGCGAGATTACCCTGGAGAAACTCTCTAGTAATATACAAGTTAAAAAGACTAGGTGAGTACTCTTTTTGTTGACTGGGCGTGCACTGTTTTTTTAACGACTAAGGCGCTACATGCTAAAAGCGATAAATTCACCTCAAGTACCTACAAAAATCATAAGGATTAGAAGAATGTATCGATAACCAACTAAATATTGCTGTTTATCTCCTATTTTTTTCAAATAAAATATCACTTACAGCATTAAGTTTCAGTAAATACCACAAGTTTTTCCTAACACATACACCAGTCTCTCACAAAGGATTAATTAAAAAAAAAATCTTATTTCCCAAAGTAATGACGATTACACAGTAGTTCTTAATTTATGCAAGAGCAAAAAAAAAGGAAAATGTAATTCATTTATTTCAAGTGACTTAAGTCACAGAACTAGTCACGTTCGTGACGTCATACACTGTCAGTAAATGCCGACTGGGCGTGGTGGGTTTGGCATTTGCAAAATTTCTGAAATTAATACACTAACTTGATATGTATAAACCAAACCTAAATATAGCAACATTTGGATGGACAAAAAGGACAATAGATAGAAGAAACTAATGGCTAGTTTAATTGTCAGAAAAAAAATAAAGAGAACTCATTTCAATTGATTTATTTTTTATTATACATGGTAGGAGTGACGAGAATTCACAAATTGGTTGCAGAGTTCTTTTGAATTCGGAAGTGTCCCGTTAACACCACTTGACTGCCCATTGAGAGAAAGTAGTTGATACTAACAGTGTTTATTAGAAAGTAGGAACATGGTAATTATAACAAAAACAACACAACTTACTAAAACGCTTTCTAACTAAAATATTTCAATGATGATGAAACAAGATATAAGTAAGCGTGTAAAGAATGACCAATGTTTTTGATACTTATTAAGTATAGACCGACCGCATAACTCAGTCCTCGCCTGCGACGTGACAGGGGTGTGGGGGAGGCAGTGCGGTGCACAAGTAGTGAAAGTATTTAAGGACGGATCTGACGATACGTTACGTCATGGCTGTTACCTGCCGGACTGGCCTGTTGGTCTAGTGGTTTGTGACCCTGACTGCTGACAGCCAGAGGTCGTGGGTTCGATTCCCACCCAGGACAAATAATTGTGTGATGAGCACTATCATTTGTTCTGTCTGGGTGTAATTTATCTATTATATGTATGTATTTAGAAATATAGAAGTATGTTTATCAGCAGTCTGGTTACCATGCCATAGTACAGGCTCTGCCTAGTTTGGGATCAGACGGCCGTGTGTGAGATGTGTGGAGTTATTATTATATTATTATTATTATTACCATTAATAGTGTGCTAATGTATTACATACATTATAATCTGTGGTGAAAATAAATAATACACAGAAAATAAAAAGAAGTTTAATAATAGATATAAAAAAAACACGGAGAAAGAGACAATGCATATCAAGTGCAGTGTTTATTTGTATGTAATAAAATATGTAAATTATCATTAAAATAGTTGTTGCTAGTTGCAGTAGTAGAGATACCATATAACTTTTCCTAAAACATTTTAAATGTCAATTTTGACGTTCTTTTTACGAACTCCTTGGTCGAAATATCTTGCAGTCTGAGCTAAAGACTATAATTGTAATACATATAAGTATACAAAGTCCTACTCACATTCCCCCATCATCATAGTTAATATATGCGAGATTTGATTGTATGTATAAAAATGAATGTATGTGTTAATGATACTTGTGCGAAGAATTGTAACATAGAATCAACCTGGGCAATGCTGGGTGCAACAGACAGTATCTTGTAAAATGTAATAACAGTGCATTGAATATCAGCAATAAGGTGTTTTACTCTATGAAAGAAATGATAAAAGTTTAGGCAATCGCAAAATATTATTAGTATTAAAATATAGTGCCGGTTCATAAATATAGAAAATAAACTTTACTATTAATTTCAAAATTTTTCCTTCTTTATCTGTTCTACAAATATACGAAACACAAGCCGCCATGATATTACGTCATCACACCAGTAAACAACGAAGTTTCATCAAGTATAAATTGATTGATTTCTTAAATTTTCAAATATTTTATTCCTTCCGTGTATTTTTCGATGACTACGGTTTGACAACGGTTCTTGTAAAGGCAGAAAGTACAAATTTACTAAGAATAAGCTCTTTCATAATAGGAAAATTTCACGAATCCCGATTTTTGTTTTGCCAAATTACGGAATGTTAAAACATCGCTGTACGTATTGTTTTATCTTCATCACCATATGAATGAATTACTATCTTCATGAATCATACAGATTTTATGGATTCATTTAAAGTAGTAATAATTTACGCTTTTACTAAGCATATCGTCGTTGTTTACTGTCTAGATGACGTCATTTTTAATGACGTAGTCTAGGATACGAGCAATAGGGTCTTTTGTTTTCATCAACTTACTCGCGGAAATTTTAAATGAAAAATTGAAATGAATTTTAATGCCACTTATCGATTGTATTATATTTTAGTAAAATTTTTAGTTCCCTGTTATGATCAAATTCATACTTAAGGTTTATAAATTTAATGCCAAAATAAATTTATCGATAGTAAATATAATGACAAGGGCTAAGGTAAGCCAAGTAACTATACAAAAGCTCAACCGTATGAATATAATTGTGCAGACAAGAGACGAACCAGAAGCCGCGGCCGCTGACGCCGGTGACGAGCGAGTTCACCAACACCACGCAGCGCTCCACGTCGCGGACGCGCGTGGCCACCAACCGACGTGCCCACAACCCCACAGGTATGAACCACCAAGTTAAATACACGACTCAACCGCATTTGGTAAGTGCTCCAGGTAGACTTGAGATTTACCAACTCAACCTTTTCGTTCCGTGATATCAGGGTGTAAGGCACAGCGTGATGAATATTTAAATAGTGAAATCAGATCACTATTCTGAGTCGAAAATCATTAGAATTTATTGTGATTTTTTTTAGTTTAAAATGATATCACAATGAGTAACCAGAACATTTTACCGAAAAAAAAAAAAACAATAAATACCACAAATGTAATTAATTAAACAAATTGAAATATCTTAGGCAATCAATTGTCTTGACTGACTTCTAACTTATTATTACTACTCCAACGAATAGAACTTAGAGCATTATGACTTATAAAATGCTGCTAGTTCTTGATATTTTGTTGCTATATCTTGACTTTGCGCTATATTGTGATGTCATTGCTGTCAATTCGAATTCGAACCAATTAGGTAGGATGAACAAAACAGATATTTTTGAAATAATACATCTATTTTTAAAAACACAATTTATATATACAGACTGAATTTGAAAAAGGAACATCTACTAAAATTACTGAAAGGGCATGACTCTAGCATGCAGTCCGTTTACAGGTTATAATTATAACCGTTTGAATTTTTAGGTATTTGGTCTTTTATGAAAAAACAGAGTCAAAAATACCTGGAAATTCAAACGTATATCATAACTTCTAAACGGATTTTTTTTCAAAAGTTTTATATATGTATTTGGTAAATATATATCGACGTGGTCCAGTTATACTGGTAAATGAAATAAACCAAAACATTCAACATTTCAAACGCATTGTATGTACCCCTGTTTAAATTTAGACGATTTGATGGTGCATTCTTTCGCTAAATGAATTTCGTGAGGTGATGAGTTTCATGACGAAATTCATGATACATCTAGTTAAAAAATTAAGTTTTTACTCCGTCGTCGTTACGAGACAAAAAAAACATTGTTACGACCGATATAGTACGTGACTTTCGCTGTAGTAAATTAGTCTTGTGACAGCAAATATATTTTCATTTTATTACCTATTTATTTATATGATAAAGATTTGTGGTTTTCTGTAATATGTATAAATAGTGAAAATAGTAATCCTTGTAACACATTTAAATCTATTTATGAAGGCTTTTGTTTAAATATAACACAAAAAAAATATTTTTAATAAAAAAGTCTAAATTTTGGGGGTAAACCTGTATGCGCTAGTAGTAAAATCGTCATGCAAACAAGCACAAAGTTTGTACGTTAGACACTCGCATTGGACGGGGTTCACTCAAACACTTTCAAAAAGTGGCTTCAAAGTAAACGCTGAGTTTTGTACTGGTCCCGGTATCTGAACCTATATACACCGTGTAAGTTTCAGCTACGCGAAAAACTTACAAAAACGTCTTTCTGTGGATACTTTCACTGTACACGTAACATACGTAGGTATTACTTTTGTGCGGAACGATGAAAGACCTTAAACGTTCAGCGCCGTCAAGACCAGCTGATTGCATAAAATGTTTTTTTTTGTATGTAAAAAAGACAACTCCCGCATTAGGAATAATCCTGTGTCGCGGGGGTGTGTTTAAATGTTGTTTGATTGATTAAATTACAGTTTTTGGCCGTATGTGGTAATTATTAATTTTTTTTCTGTAAAATGTTCTATTTACTTTACTGTAATATCAATATTAACAAAAAAATAATATATAACAAAAAAGATGAATTTTCCGACAGAAAATTCCGATGATTTTCTAAAACGTTCGTATACATGATTATAAACATTAAGATTTGTTTGCAAATTGCGAAAGTTAATTAAAGCACAAGTGTAAGAATCGAAAATACAATACTTCATGGTTTAAGATTATGTTTTTAAAAGTAGGCTCAAGTACACGATTATCAGTAATGTATGCTACGCGGTCGACGCCATTTTTATAGGCGTAGTGAAATATCTGAACCACAGAACACATATACTCTCTACCGAGAGAAGAACAGTAACTTCGTTCAATGAAACAGACAACATTCATAAATACGTTTATACTACTAGCGCCACCATGCACTAGAAGCGGACGCCCATATAAAACTTCGTTTTAAGCGATATATTCAAATAATAGGGAGGTAGGTAGGTAGTTATTGTTATTGAAAACAGACGAAGCAAAATTAACTCGAATTTATCATCAATCACTTTTGCACATTATTGAAGCTATTTTGATGAGTGTGTGTGATTGTTGAGAATTCGAGGTACTTTCGCCTCACGTCCATTCTCAGACATAAATAAAAAATGATTTCCGTACGTTATTGACTTTCTATTAATACAAGTTAAATAAAAAGCTAGCAACATGAAAAAATAAACAGTTTTTTTTTGTGAAATACTTTATTTCTCTGTGATTTTTAAGGCTCTGTTTTTCAAGACAATAAATCTTTTTAAACATATGAAACATATTGACATATATTTCATATATATTCATGGGAATTATGGCACAATTCTTTGTTGACAATACTTGAACATATTTCCACACACTCAATTAGTTCTTCTGTTATATATGTTAAGCTCGGTCTGGCATCATCATATTCTTTAAATTGTGTAAATATGTGTGTGGACTTAGGTTGGGATGTCAAAAAAATAGCTTTGCAAATTATGCAATCGATTTTTTGTTTTTTATTCTAAAGAACCCCTCTAAATTATTTGCCAGCGCAACAGTGTCATCTTCACAGTTGCGTCGATGTCCACTGTGTCTTAAATTTGTTATTATAGCCGTCTTAACTCCAGCAACAAATTGTGACACATTGGGATTATAATTAGAACACAGCTGTACCTGATGCAACCAAAACAGTTTTCAAGAACATCTTGATTTAGTCTTCTTGTGGCCAAACTCTCAATACCGAGCTTTTTTAAATTGTGCCATAACTTTTCAACAGCATTGATAGTACGTATCCATCCTTCTTGTGATGGTGGCTTTGAGTTTGAGCCAATAAATTTTATTTCAAAAAGGAACTTTTTCATGAGTTTAAAAAAATCTAAATGTTTTGTCCTGTTCGTTAAATTTGTTGAAAATTGTTTTCCCCTGCGAACATCTTTTGAGTCTGCATTTAGGGCGTCAAATATTTGGTCTAGCTTATGGATAAAATTGGCGGTTGCCGTCGCTTCAGTAGGTAGTTCATCTGTAAAAGAAAGCTGTTTTTGAAATTGTAATAAACCAAGAAATATAATACAATAAATACTACGACTAAGACAACTAGTCCGTCCACCCGGTGCTATGATAGCCTTTCTTAGTGTTGACATTCGTCAAAACCATAGTATAACTGGATTAACGCAGTCTCTCGTGTGGTGAGTTAGTCCATAAAACTGAACAGTAGATAGAACTGAATTCGAGGAATTATAAATTCACAAGTAAAACTTTTTATTGACAATAATCACTTGAAAAGGAACTTCTGTGTATAATTTAATGGTTCCATGCTGATGGAACAATAAAGCTTGCATTACCTTTTAAACACATAAAAACAAACAAATTTAAACTCTCTGGACTCTGTATAATATGAGGATAGATTAGCTTAGTCCACGAATTAGTCTGTGTTCATTGTGTTAACCAAGATTTGGGTTTCTGTGTGCGAATGTTTTCGGAAACACTTTACTATAAAAACTAAACTTTTCACTATAGGTATAGCCAGAGGTGGGTCAAGGTGGCCTACCTAATGTGAAAAAAATATTGTCTTCCCCTAAAAATGATACTCTTAAAACAATTCTTCTAACTGAAATCTACAAAAACCTTAGCTTCGCTATTGCCCTTCGCTGACCTCTTTCTGTGAAAAGTTCATGTTAGATAAGGTTTAAATTCCAATTACTTACTTGACGCAACTTTGGTCAAAATACCAGCAGCCACAGAGTGACTAAATATTTGCGCAGCCAGCTTGACGCGCATTTTTTGTCTGTTGTTAGGTTTAATATGGACGTCTGTCAAAGCTGGTGCAAATACAAAATTTGGGTTTGTTTTGTCAAGTTCGTAAAAACTGTAGATGTGACTCCATTTCGCTGTGCCTGAAAGCATAGTGTTAAAGTTATACAATTTAGTTGTATCTATTAATAAACTCTAAAATCATAATTTATTACTTTATAAATAAATTTAAATCCTAATTGAGATATTAAAAGCGAAAATGAACACTTAAAGATATTAACTTATAGTTATTAGAAAAAGTCAGTGTCATCAATACCTATTTAGATTATACTTTATTGCTTGAAATAAAATTTAGCACTTTATTTCAAGCAATTAAGTAAAATTTTAATAGGTATTGATGACACTGACTGATATACATCGGATTTGAAAGGACTAGCCACCATCAACATTTATAGCTTTTTATATAAACTGTTCGTGACACGTTGTTTGTCCGTGACGAACTCCTAAACTAATAAAACGATTTTATTGAAATTTTACACACTGTGCTGTTGGTCCAACTTGAGAGATAGGATAGTTTTTATCCCCAGTTTAGTCACAATATTTTTTTATTGCAAACTACTTAGCCATAGTAAATGATATATTACCTTTTATGGGTTCTCCATTGGAATAAATATCGGTAGAAACCAAAACATCATGCTTCAAAAATAAATTCCGGAAGCACTTTAAAAGGTGAGGAGGATCTAATATGGTCACCACTTCATGACCTTCATGGAAAAAAAAAGGTTCATCTGTCGTTGAGCCAAGTGCAAAGCCCTTATATTTACGGGTGACAAATCACAAACTGTCCCAACAACTTTCATGCCAGCTTTGAAACATTCTCGAAGAATCTGAAACCACAGAAGAATCATCATCATACTAATACGTGTTGAGAATTCTTCATTTTTAAGAAAATTAGAGAGCGTAAAATTTTATGCAGTGCAGAAAGTTAACTCAAACAATGTGTTACAAACATAAAATTATGTGAAAACGGTTGCTAAAAGCTACAGGAGCCCAATATAAGTGCTACCTGGTACCAAAAATGGTACGAATAAAGTTAAATTTATACTCGTCATTGATATGATACAAAAATCTAAACTTAATGACTTATGGTGGAAATTTGACCTCGACTCTAGTTGATATGAATTTCTCTTTGATTAATTTAAACTATGGTAGCAATTCCATGTCGAGGAAACTGTTCGTAAAAGCTTATGTTAAACACATATGACTGGTCTGTTGGCCTAGTGGTTAATGACCCTGACTGCTATGTCGTAGGTGGTGGGTTTGATTCCCAGTCTGGGTATTCTTTGTGTCGGTTGTTTGTATGTTTGTAAAGTCCCCCGCGACACAGGAGTAACTCCCAATGCGGGAGTTGTCTTTATAAGAAGAAAAAAAAGAAAGAATATTGAAAGATATTTACTTCTTTTATCAAGACAGCCAATCTGTCAGCTGTAGTATAATTCCCTGATAAATAGTATGCCACCGATTGCTTCCATTTTTTTCTAACACCAGATAACATAAACACGAGAGCCTTACTGGCTATATCTCCAGATCTGCCGTGGTTGGCATGGTCTTGAAAACCCTCGATGTAATCGTGTCTTTGATTGTATGTCAAATTTTTTTTTAATATATTAATAATTGACATTTAATCAAAAACTAAAGAACATATATTTTCTTTCTCAGTATGTTTTTCTGCAATGCTTGATAAGCTAGCAAACATATGTTTATTTACACCTGGTTGCAAAGGTACTTTATTTAATAACTTTTTTAGTGTCGATTGACTTGGCAAAGCAAACATTCTACGCAGTAGCCGGTAACATGCTGGAGATTTCTTATACAAACTTAATGCCAAAATTTGTTGTTTTGTTGAGTATCTCCTTCCATTCGGTTTTTTTGGGCAGTTAGCAATTTGGGATTGCAGTAACAGGGCAAAACTATCTGTTATGTTCGCATTAAAAAGTTTCTTTATGTCTTTATGTCCCTTTTATTTAAGTTTCGTTGCAGCTGACTAATTTTTTGCAAGTTCTGCGTACACATTTTGTAGAGTTTTTACTCTCTCTCATTAAGCTCCTGAACTTGTTTTATACCTAGAGGCTTCAAAATGCCTACACGTCGTTTGTGAATCTGAAACAAATAAAAATGATACAACAATCGGGCATAATATGCATGTATTTTCTAATTATTTTAAACGATTATGTTTTACCATAGGTCGTAATAGGTAGAATGATTTAGGGCGAATGAACTCATATGTACATGTTGATATGGATATCCTTTGGAGATTGCGGGATTTTTAAATAACTAACACATTTTCCATAAATTATAAAAATACTACGCGGAACTAAGTATTAGAAGATATGTATCAATACGTGGAAAGTTATTACTTCCAAGTCACCAGCGAATAAATAATTAGCATTGTATATTACAAAAATTGCCCCAGTAAGGATTGCCCTGACAGAGATTAAATCCCGGGGCTTGATATGCCATATGTAATTAGATCGGTCATAAGAAATATTATTATTGCTCTAATAAAATATTTAAACATTTACTCACTTGTTTTATGGAAACTGATGGCATCTTTGAACATGATGGCACTGCAACCAATGTCTCCTCTTGGAACTTTATTGGCACATCTAACTGTTTAGTAGATTCAACCTGAAATAAAGTAAAACCGAATGAATACTTTTGAAACATTAGAATAATAGTGCATTATTTCCTGTTATTGATTGATTTTACACCTTAATAAATAGAGGCTGCGATTTCGCGATTTTCTGCAAATGGAGGGCTCATTTCTAACGTTTGAGGATCACTTACATTCCTCAAAGGTTAAAACTGTTTTAATAAATGATTCAAGCTTATGATTTCTCTACACCTATAAATATAGAAGGTAGCTTACTTGGCTCTCTGAAGATGTTGACACTGCCATTGATGCCTCTTCCATAAACACACCTCGTGGTTTTATAGCTTCATCCTGAAAAAAAAAAACAAATTAATACTTTTCAATTAAAATGCGATCTTCAGTACATAAAGTACTGGGAGTACCCTATTAGAAAACCTTGTTACATTTGCATTGATACAATAACATTGTGATTGGACTCTGTCTTCCAAACTAAGACAATCTGTGACTCAGGAGACAGCGTTCACCTTAAGTCTCATATAATATTATACCTTTACTAATATAATACTACTAATACAATTTTAAACAAAAACAAATAATTAAATCAAACTTAGAAATTAATACTCATGTAATAAATACATACATATATACACTATACACAGATAAGCATACATGATCATATAAATTTGGAAGGGTATTTATTGTGTCTGCACTGACAGGTGTTATGACAGGCAAGAAAGTAAGCTTTCGGTTTGGTCGTAGTCTTGTTTGATTAGCCAGTTCTGTATTTTTGTTTTAGCTTTGCATTTATTTAATCAGATTACAGACGACATGCACATTAAACACATCTTTGAGACCCAGGAGCAAACATCTATGTTCACCCTAGGAAAGTGGTTGGGATTTAAACCTAGGGTTTGAATTACGCCTTTAGTTATATTATTATTGCTTTAGTAAAATATTAAAAATTTACTCACTTGTTTTATGGAAACTAGTGGCATCTTTGAAGATGAAGGTACTGCAATAGATGTTAGTTCCATTGACACATCTAATTGTTTTGTAGAATCAAACTGAAATAAAATAAACGACTGCCTATGAGATTAAATTCTCTCTGATTTAAAATGATGTGTGGTGTGATTCAAGAATGATTAAGACCAATTATAAAGGTGATGATTAAGATTAATTACAAATGTGACAATTAAAAAAAGTTAAGTTACTGTAGTATTAAGGATAAATAATATATTGGACTGCCTATCTACACAGTGATACTAGACAGCAAATTCCCATGGAGCAGGCACCTTAACACAAAAGTTAACAAACCCAGCAAAACCTATTATGACACATGATGCTAATACCTGGTGGGAGTGAACAAAGCTAAACACTGTCAAAAACAAACTGATGACTCTCATTTACGGCCACCACTGTATAAACAACAGAAGCCACCTATGGCAGTCATCAGACTCAAACAACTGGGTCTATGGTTCAACCGAGATCAAAGAAATCCGCTCTGTAAAATAGTAATGTAATATTTTTGGTAATCTATGCATACCTGTTGTCTCGACATGGATTCATTTCTTAATCTTTGCATTATAGGTTCAGCACCAAATGGTATAGCAAATTTGTTTAATTTTGTTTTGGTGACATTAGTGTAACAATCTTCGCCAAAATGTCTACCGCAAAGCATTTTGTGACTAACATATAACTTTTGTAAAAAGTTAAAATCAGTGCAGTCCTTCTCGGGGTTTGCGAATTCAGCCCAGATTCGTGATCTAAAAGATAAAATATACTTTATTACATCAACATCAACCAAAAGTTATGAGTATAAATCTGTCGTTTTAATAAAATGTAGGTAGGTATCTTAAAATCGTTTCAGGTCTTCCATTTCCAAGTTTTGGAAATCCGTGAAAACCAATAGATGAGTCCTGCGCTGCAGTAGCCCCACACTTGACACACTTTCTGTACTTATCACACATTTTAAAACCACACTAATTTGTGAAAAAATAAATCACTAAACAACTAACAGAGTCACTTTTTCAAGAAATTGTCTATTTTCAACAGAAATCACTAACGCGTGTAACACACCAATAATAAAAAACACTACACTATAAAATCAGGAGCTAAATAATAAATCCATTCAAGTTAGAATCAAAAGTTTTGAATCGAAAAGTGAATAACGGCCACGAAAAACGGGCATTTGACATTGACATATTTCGTCAATGTTTCCATAACAAAAAATAACATTACTACCTTTGGTTATAATTTCAATTCAAATTCAAAATTTAAATTCAAATTCAATTCAAATTCAAAATCGTTTATTCATTTAAGACACTAAGTGACATTTATGAACGTTAAATTGAAGCTAGAGTTAAAATCATAGATCGGCGCAAACAGACGCCACAGCATGTGCTGGATTGTCGAGGTAAATTAGGTGAAAACACCAAAATCTACTGCCTGCTTGTGTCGATCTATAACTTCCAGTTTCCAAAATGCGTAGAGCCTTATGAGAAGAATACTGGCAAAGAAACTCATGGCCACTCTTTTTAAAAGTCAGATCTTCAGGTACAATAGTGTTAGTGTTACACGAAAGGTAAACAGGATGCAAGCTGATGCCACCTGAATTTCAATTTATTGAAATGCTCCAAAAGCTAACGTACTAAAAAATAAAAATCACTCAGTGATACCGTTGAAGGTTTGAACTTATTAAACATAGAAATCATTCAAGGTGCACATCTACCTTCATTCAATTACAAAATCTACAGTTAAAAATAATTCGTGACTGGATTAAGAGGCTAGAGTTGCAGTTGAACGAACCAAAATAATAGTATAGGCTAAAGCATCGCTGACTAGGCCGACCAGTCACCCCAAGCAGCACCCGTTCACGAGTATGACGCATGGACCAGCCATCATCTCCTTCGCCATATCAGAGGGAAAGAAATTAACCGCCCCATGACGACGCCGCAAGCAATGACATTTTAGTGAGCATGACGAACCATAGTCGAGATACTGATAAAAATCACTACTAGTCAAATTACCATAATAAACGTCACGCATTACTTTCAACTGACAATGGTTTGTTAATAATTTAGCTTAATTATAAGACAAAGAAGTTTGTGTGTATATACCTAATGACACCTTAAGCCCAAGACTGTTTGTCGTTTAGATAATCGTTGATCGTATAGTAGGATTTCCTAATAAGGTGATTTTTTACAGTTTGCTTGAATTAAGTTATAACAGAGCGTGGAGTAAAAGTAAACATCAAGTAAATCTTGTAAGAATAAGCAATTATAGATAGTACAAATACACATTTAACAGATTCAATATTAGAATTACGATATTCAGACAGTTTGTTGTATTTTATTAAAATAAATAATTAATCGTTCATCATAATCATCACCATCACATATAATATGTTTTTATATGGCAACTTATTCACAAATGTCTAATAAAAGAAAAGAAAGGGTATATTTTTTGTTTCAGTTTGCTTCAGGACCCAACGCATACAGATACAACTTATCAATGTGTTGAAGTTTCATTATTTACAACAAGAGTTGACGCAGCCTGATCTATTACATAGATGACTACAATCTTAAAGTGCGTCTGCTATTAACAAACTTTCTAGAATCTTGAGCGGAATTATGTACTTTTACAGTTTGTAGAATTTAGCTGAGTTTCAATTTGCGCCGGCTCACATTTAAAATTTATCTTGAGGTGCAACGATCGAACTGAAAAAGTATCTTAGTACCGGTGTGTTCAAAAGGTGACAACAATATCAGTCTCTTTTAAGGACTGGATTCTGTTTTTGTGTATGGCTCGGAGTTTTGAACTAGTATAGTTAAATAAAATGGCGGCTACGTAGGTATACGGGACAGCGTTAAAACTTTACAATGGGTATAGGTGTAGTCGTTTTGGTCTCAAAACCTAGCTAATTTAGTGAAGTAAAATTTTACATATTTATTTTATTTCTAATTCAATTATTAATGAATTTCGATGTTCGTAATAGCCCATATTTAAGAAGAATAGCACTTAATGATTTTATATTCGTATATTCAACTTGCGCGAAAAGTATTTATTTATTATTTTCAATTGAAAAAATGAAGAAAGTTAAAAACACGTGCTTGTTTTAGGAATACCGGGTGCAGCTCAACCCAACCCGCAGGCCAGGTTCAACGGTACTCCTAATCTACCCAAGCCCAGCAATATGATGCGATCTCCTCCGAGACAGAAAACGTCCCCGCCGCAGGCAGCTCCGTAAGTTAACTCTCCATTTTTGACTACAATTTGTTCGCAATCAAGTTCTACTTGTAAGCGTGCATATTATTTTACAGGTGGTCAGGCGGCGGTAACAGTACCCTAGCGTCGCTACCCATGATTGGGCTGGACGACGCGTTGGGCGGCCTGTCCGCCGCCGCGGCACCGGCACCACCCGCGCACGTGCCCGCCGCCCCCGCCCCCGCTCCCGCCGCCCCCGCCCCCGCCGCGCCGCACAACGGCTACGCGCGCGCCGCATACCCCGAGCGAGCTGCGCCCCTCGCCTCCCTCGCCCCTCTCGCGGCCCTCGCGCCCCACCCGCCCCTCGCATCCCTCGCCCCCCTCGCCCCGCCCGCTCCGCTCGACAGGGCACATCTTAACTCTTACGCGCCGCAACACCATCAACAGGTAACGCAACTGTGCTGTAATGTACAGCACAGTTTTTTTTTAGTAGCCTTTCTGATGAATTCCACTTTTTTTCGTGATGACTTCTTCATAACTGCTGCTTAGACACCCTCAACCAGTGAGCAGCAAGATTTACTTATACGCTCCAACACTGCAAATCTTTTGACGAAAAACATAATTTCTTCATCTTCAACCGATTAATAAAGTCAAGTATAAAAGAAAAAGTCTAGATCCAATAAAATTGGGTGTGATCAACCGCATTAATATTTTGGTTGATGATAAAACATTACCCTAGCTTTTGTGTTTAATATAGTTGTAACACTTATAAAACACAACTTGCAAAAATCAGTAAATTTATTGTTTTTAACTAGACTTACATAATTCACAAAATAAAACTCTCAAAATAAATCAAAATCTTACTAATATTATAAATGTGAAAGTTTGTGAGGATGTATAGATGTATAGATAGATGTTTGTTACTCTTTCTCGCAAAAACTACTTCATTGTTGATGAATTTTTTTTGTAGATAGCTGAAGACCTGGATTAACACATAGGCTAATTTTTATCCCGATATTCCCACGGGATCGGGTGACTACGCGGTGATTACGTGGGTAAAACCGCGGGGCGCAGCTAGTACTCTTTAAAAATTAAAATATTAAAGTTGTTTGCGATTACAGTAATCTATATTGAACATTTACTTATTATAGCAACCACCACAGCAAGAAGACAGCTCGTCGAGTTCTTCTAGCGAGAGCGGAAGCGATTCCGACAGCGGTAGTGACAGCGACGACAATGACTCCAGCGCTCACCACTCACTTACGAATGGTTAGTTTGTCGTCCTTCTCTGTGCTATCTTACCTATTTACATCTACACTTTGTGTAAAAGTAAATAAATTGTAAAACTTGTTAATTTTGCAGGTACTGCGGCTCCTAACCCCGCGTTACCAAGTGACGTGCTTAATGATGATCTCTGCCTGTCCGAATCCGGCAGCGATTCGGACTGACCACACGACTCTTTCTTTCTTTATTCGGGTTTTGGTGTCTTACTCTCTTTACGTTACTTTACGCGCTCCACAAAACAGATTACTCGTCAAACTTGGCAAGTGACGTCATCACTTTTTCTCTATTATATTTTCTTATGCCAGGGAGTGTACATATTTCTTATTAAAAGGGCCTAAGGGTTGAACCTCACTCAGAATCAGAGTTATAGGCAAGCTCTCTTCCTGTATATCCGTTATTCACAAGAGCATGCCTTAGCAAATGGATGCCAGCTCGAGCATATTTCTGTTCATTCGCCACTAGTTACTGTGTCTCTTCGTTTTTGCGAGGTTGCGAACAAACGAAACCTGTATAGTGAATTCGCAGCTGAATCTTAATCCCTGTGTCTCTAAGGGTCAGGACATAATTTAAGCATCCAAAAAGATTTCACGAGTTATTTGTGTCCCATTTCTATTACTTTTGCCTTTACCAAGCACGTGTTTCGATGGCGTGTACATATTTATAGTTTTCTACGAAACGCTAATTCTTTTTCTACAATGCAGCCCAAGTTACTTCTTATAACATCATCTATCTGCAAGTGAAAACCCCGTGGAAATCGGTCCAGACGTTTCGCAGATTAGCCGGAACAAACAGATAGGCAAAATAAAAAAAAAATGTTTTTGTCTATTGCCTCTTTCTAAGTCTTCATACAAAAATTATCTGCAGTAACTTTTTTGTGTATCAGCTTATACTCTCTTTTAATATATAATTATTTACTTACTTTTTAAATTGAACTAAACAGGTGCTTTTATGCCATCCAATTTCTTTAAGAAACACTTATTTGGTAAATGCCAACTGTTTTTTTTTTATTCTCTCAAATACAAAATCTGTAATTGCATATAGTAGCGAACAAATAAAGGGACTGCAGCCTCTGGCTGTGACCACCACGGTGTAAATGAACTGGGTGCAATGTTGGCTTGAGCTGAGTGAAGTCCAACCTTAACGTTTGGGTTTGAGCACTTGGCCCCTCTCGGACAAGTGTGTCGCCCGCCTAGTATTACATGTTGACTTGCCATGTTTTGAAATATTTTTATAATTATAAGAAATGGTACATTAAAGTATAATATTTTTATGTCAGATTTATTTTATTTATAAGGTTTAAGTAAAATGAACTTAATTGTTATGTATTGTTGACATAATGAAAGAATCGTAACGTGCCTCATATGAACATAAATATTTCTTTTTTTATTTTATGCCAATATTTGTAAAACATAGATGTAAGTACGTAATTATTGGTAATAATATTTATCATGATGTTCATTTATTTAAATTTAGTTACTATCGTAAAATTGCAATAATCTCTGTACAGGAAGATTCTGAGACGATGCATATTGTAATATAAGAATGATGAAATAATGATAAACATAGGTTTGTCGAAGATATAAAAGTGTTTGTATATAAATAGATGAGTAGTATATATCATAAATACGGTTGTTGTGGTTTTTAACTCGCAAAACCTGAAATTGTGTGCCTTCAGCAAACTGCATTGCTAATTTATTTTGGATCATTACGTTTAATATAATAAATAGACGTTACCTACGTAATTATGTCCACATGCTCTTTTTACTTATGAAAATATAAATAAAAACAAGAAATGAAATTGGTTTTTATATTTTTTTAATTTGCTTTTATATCGATATAATAATATTCGGGTAAACGTGATTACTATTATTAAGTTAATCAGATCAGTGGCGATTAACTTGAACCAAATGGGTAGTCCACATGGTAACAGATTTTCTGACAACCTGCCATAAAGAATTTGAACCCTTTTCAGCCATAAAAAGTTAGTAAAAATCTGTCTGTAATTTGAAATAAGATTCGGTTACGATTTCGGATAGATAAAATGGCGTTTTAAGATGTCATACCAATTCCTAATCAATTTGTTTGAAAAATTTCAAAAAATCTACCTAAAAGGTGAATAGATATTTTTTCAAACAAATTGATTAGGAATTGGTATGACATCTTAAAACGCCATTTTCTCTAAATAAAGTATGTGTGGCTTGACACTGTATTGCTTATCAGCGTCCAACTGTACAATAGAGCTGGCTGTATATAATTTTTTAGTACACAAAAATATAAATGATTACGAAGAGTTTATTTGGTAATCGCGAAGTCAGTACATAGCCAGTTTTATATAAACCGGAATGCTAAATGAGACAAAAACCAATCTACTTCTCACTCTTACAATGTCAGGGCATATTTATTTAAAATTTCATGAACAAATTAATGTACAAAGGCGGACTTAATGCCCAGGGCATTTCCTATCAGTGAACCTTGGGGTGATGTAGAAAAATATCATACGGTAGGTGCAAAGATGTGTTGGTTCCCGGAAGCTTCCTTCCTAGGGTATCCCGGGTCCCCTGCAATAGACTCACTTGTGACGGAACACCATGTGGTTTTAGTCGGTTCGAGTCCGAAATACCACTTCACCCTCGGTGAGGTGATGACCCGTGGGGGTTTCCACACGATAAAAAAAAAAAAAAAAAAGGTGCAAAGATGTGTTGAACTTTTGATTGATCTATTTGAAATTATAGCAGTTTAATTAATAAAATCAAGCTTAATGTACAAACACGGGATACACTCTATTACTTACATACCCAAATAGTCATTAAAACGTAATATATATTAGGTCTTTACGTAATTATGGTATTGGTTGAAGGCTCTGTTTCCACATTTAATTTCAAAAACGGTCCATTATGTATGCGTTCAGATATGGCTGGCTAGTTGAGTCAGCCTAGCGCCTTCTAGTAGCACAGAAGCCTCCTGAAGCGTTCCCAGGCGTCTGGAAGCGACCTCGCATTCCCAGGATTCTTGCCTGTTGTGTGGCCACTCCCTCGCACTCTAGGATAACGTGGGCGACCGTTTCCTCTGCGTTGAGACATCCTCTGCATGGTGAATAGATGTCTATTCAGGGCCAAATGTGACGTAATGGTTCCTATAACTATCCTGATGTCGAGTCGGTTAAGACAGCAGATTGCAAGTTACGTGGTGAGACCTTCGTCAGCATCGGTTTAGACTGCCTGCAGCCATGTATGCCCAGCGATGGTTGTGCGCTCACGAGTCCGTTATCTTACCCATGAGCGAAATTGGTTGAAGGGAATTGGCAGCAGTATAGTTGGACCTGCCTGCACATAAGTACGATAGGCATATTATGCCTATCTCTTATACATAAGCCATAATAATTAAGGTTGCCTGTAAGAGATCGCTCTTAGCGATAAAGCCGCCTATTGTACATAGGTATCCACTTTGTGTATTTATTTTTAAGCAATATGTCGCTGGTGTACAATAAAAATTATTCTATTCTATTCTAAGATATTTTGACACAAAAGTATTGAAAATTAAGAAGTGATTATGAACATTATTATTATGCATGGCATGGCATATTAATCCTTAAGAACGAAAGTTACTTTATCATTAAAAATGTTTTATGAAGATTAACTTTGCTCTTTAGAGCATGTTATTTGGACTTGAATTGACAACTGACCGTATACTGCATTGCGTTCCGTTTTAAGCAGTAACCAGTATAGCTAACTATAAAGGAACGGTAGAACTTCGCAGTATACTGAGTATACTAAATTGACGTCACACCTTACAGTGCTCTTAGTGTATATCGGAACACACACCTCGACATAATAATTATATCGTTGCAACATTGTTGCAACCCTATATATATATTTTATTTTATTATGAACTCTATCCGGAGCGACGAATCAACGCAGCAATGTTATGTGTTTTATAATTATACAAGTTAAATAATAACACAAATGTAAAAAAATTGACGTCTATTCATCCACCTTGAAAAAAAAAACCTCGTTGCAACCCTAGAGTTGCAACCCTAGGCTTGACAAACCAGCTGGATATGTCAATGTCGATGTCAATTCCTGGGAAATAATGCCGTTTGCATTGTGCAGTGCTTCTGTATTGTTACCGTGTTTTAAAAATTTTGTTTGAGCGTTTGTGTATGTGGTGTGTATATAAAATTGTGATGAAAATATTAATTCCGTAAATTAATATTGTAATCAACAGCAAAACAAACCATGCTATAGGTATCGAGAAATAAGTGTGCATAAAAATGTCTAACTCACTTTCGAGTAATAAAAGTCACACGAAGAAAGTGAACAGTAGCAGAGAACGTGATCGAAATAAGTCTGTTGCATCAGAATCTGGTGGTTCCAGCCAATGTGACACTCCCCCGCTAACTGAGAAGGTAAATTATTTAAAAAAAATTTTTTTTCTGTTTTTAATACTAGTCTTTGGAAAGAAATTAAAAAGTAAAAAGAAAGGAATAAAAGTAACATCTAACACCCTGAAACGATGACTAGTGTAAGAGGACGCATTCAACTTATTCAGTGGATTTATCAATAACATGAAATTTTAGGAATAACTACTAAAATTTACTAAATGTTTTTAAATTGCAGTACTTCTAACAATCTGTTTTATTATGGTTTTAAACATAAGTTTTATTTAAAAAGTTTCATTTAAATATTTAGCTTTATTGTGATTTATTAATAACTAGCAACCCGCCCCGGCTTCGCACGGGTACAAATTATACACCAAAACCTTCCTCGAATCACTCTGTCTATTAGTGAAAACCCCATGAAAATCCATTCAGTAGTTTTCAGTTTATTGTGAACAGACAGATAGACAGACGCTGTGAGGGACTTTGATTTATAATATGTAGTGATATTCTTTTAAATGTTTTACTCTTTGACAAGGGTAACAAGTAACCTAGACAATGATAAAAATTTAATACTTGTTTTTAATAGGCAAATTTGATGGTTGATGTATGCCTTGAATTGGCCTGTAATAAATACTTAAAGACATCAATAATGGGTATCTTTAAAAAGGTCAATGAAGTTACCATTTTATTCTATATATTTTGAACATACAACAACAAATAACTCTTTATTAGATGTGTTAATAGGGTATTAAATATTACAGTATTTAGCTGTAATATTTGGGTACCATTAGTCCAATATAGAATTTAATAATAATAAAAGTATAAAGTACATGATACAACTAACTATATTTCTACAACTAAGAATGTTTGTAATAGTTTTAATTCTCATATTTATTTGCAGGATGGTAGCTCACCACAAGGCAGGTTTGCAGGTATTGGGGCAGACTCTGTACAATGTATGGCTGAACAATGCGGGGCAGAAATCAATGCAGAAGCATGTACTAACCTTGCTGAAGATGTCAGCTATAAACTACGACAGATTATTAATGTAAGTTTATATTACAACTAGATTTTGCACATGACTTTCACCACATATATCTCAGTTTCTGTAGGCCCTTAAATTAATTCTGTCTGTACTGGTGTGCCAAATGTTAATGGAGCCAACTATTTCAGCACATAGTATACCAAATATACAATAATAAGTTACACATTTTCCAACTTTGATATTATGGGGAAATCTGAATCCAAAGGGAAAACTGTCTTTAGAGCTGTTTGTTCTTTTCTTGTGAAAATAATGCTGGGATAGACACATTTTTGATCAAACTTACCTTTACAAATTCTGCAAATGCACTGAAAGCCCTGTCCAATATTTTTAAAGAATTAGTTTTACAAGGTACCTGTTTACTTACAGTTAGTTTTAACATGAACTGTATTTGATGAAATAGCTCTTATGTAGAAATAGGTTCATAGCCATAGAAAAACCGGGCCTGCAGCAGGCCCGCAGAGGTAGATTTCGTGTTTTTTTAGTTTTTTTTTAAATCTGCCCCCCAGTCCCCCTCTTCGGGGGAATATCCCCCATTCACGAACTTAACCTTAATTATTGCCCTGTTGATTTGTCGTCCAAGTTTGAAAGAAATCGGTGCATAATTGCAACCTCTATCGTGCCGGTAAAATTGAGATACTTACATACATACACACATAAATATATATATAAAAACTATTAAACATGTGGTTGTTATGGGATCTAGGGATCATAACTAGACCTCCTGTGGAGAAATTTTTGAAAAACTCGACAACTGGTACAAAACCAATAGGTAGACTTTTCTTCGAAATCTACCTAATACAATTTGTAAAAGAAAATATTAAATGGTAACTGAGACAGTTTTTTTGCATATCTGAGTAAAGAGTAATCTAATTTATTTTGATATTAATTTTATCATAAAGCTGGATTAATGTCTAGGCAAACTTGGCCTTAGTATTTTTAGACTTAACGCCACCATTTTGCCAAATAATGTAATATATTCTTTTATTTCTTCAATCTTTACAGTATGAAATCAAAGTAGTATAAAACAAAATTGTATAAACTGTAACTTCAAATGGAAATGTTACAAATATCTTGATAACCGTCACATTCATAGATTAGCCATAGCCAGCCTTTTCAGAATATAATTACACACATAACTATATATATTATAAAATGACTACTACTGACATAAACCTGTGCATGGTGAGGTAGCAAATTTTAAAGTTTTGGGATTTCTCACATCTCTCACTGATATGGCTGATGGAAAGTTTTATCTCTATTACACACAGCTTTTATATAAAATATCTTATCAAAGACAGTACTGATAAATATGCAATGATACTGGCCCTTAGCCATTTAATCTTAGTTTTTGATCAGTTCTACATAACTTACTATCTACCTGCTCCAGCGCCTGCCCTCCTCCTACTAGGTAAGTAGCAGGATAGTAGCTGGAGCGGAGCCAGATTCCCAAATTAATGATTTCGGGGTATGGATGGCGTAATGGTTTTGTGAGTTCAAATCCTATACAGGACAAAAATTTGTGTCATCTACAAATAATTGTCCCGAGTCTGGGTGTTCTTTACGTCGCCGCGTCGGTTGTGTGTGCGGGAATTGTCTTTTTATAAAACAACAAAAATCTAGAAGAAGGTGCCAATCCTTTAGAATAGGGAACAATATTCCCTTTCTCTACACACTTCTGTCCACTTTAGTAGTGTGCCTAGACCGCAATAATAGCGCCTAAACCTTGCGACGGCATTAATAATTTTAATATACTGTAGCTCATAAAATTATTTATTTCCAGACACTTGCCCTGCATAGCGAGATGACGAAGAAGTCATGTGTGGACAGCTCGGATGTCAATTCTGTGTTAATGTTAGCAGACACAAGTCCAGTTGTAGGAGCATGTTCAACACAATATGCTACCCTTAATGAAGAAAAGTTGTGTGTTCCTCTTGTAAGTAATTTTTTTATCTTACACTCATGTTTATGGTCATTGCTTGGCACCTAAGGGCAGCAGTGAGGTGTTAAATAGCACCACATAACCTTCCTTAAGATTAAAAATTTGAATGTTCAAACAAAAAACAAATCCAACAAGCTAAACAAGATTTATATATTAGTATACGTAGATGAAAAAATCAGCATGATTATGATTTTAATACCAAAATTTTAATCACAAATTTAATAAGGATTTATGACTACATTTATTTTGTCAGTTATAAACGTATGAGAGAACATGTTTATTCACTGAAAAAACCTGTACCCTAGGTTAATATGATTCGAAAATAATTTGAAAACTAGGATCTCTCCAACAGAGGGAAGGCTGTCCCATGAAACAGGGAGCAAATCAGGGTAAAGAATAATGAGGCAGTCATTGATACATTTTTGGCGAGTAGTATAGTACCTGAGTACAGTCACTGACACCATGGAATTGCAAATAACTTCTTCCAAGTATAAGCCTAAGCAAAAATTTTAAATAATTAATATTTTTTTAAATTTTGACTGTTTAGTAGTTGTCAAATAAAAGAATACACCCAGAGGTTTTAATATAATTAAATATTATCTGTTATATTTTAACAGCAACATTCAACAATATGAAAAGGTTCGAAAAGATTGGCAGTATATTATCGTTACTCTGCACTTTTGTCACACATTCATTAGTATCTAACTTAAATATGTTTGTGTCTTATTGAATCAGTATGTTGCAGGACAACCTAATGAATGTCACTGAGTTTTCAACAACCACATACAGTCATGTGTATTCTTCGGTGCCTACTGTATCTGTAGATTGGATCACGGATGATAAGAGTTTGAACAATGCCAGTAATATTAGTGTTAGCCTACAGAATTATTACACAAGAGTGGCTAGAGGTAAGTGGTGTATAAACATTTTAAAAAGATTACTAATGATTTTATTTCAGACATTAGTACCAATTGATGTTTTATATTTTCTTGGCAAATTTTGCTATCTTAATTACTGAACAAGTAATAAATTTTAAAGTCTGCAGAAATTTATTTTGACTGGATGTACCTAAACTGTAAACATTACGTAGCAATCAAGATCCACAGAGTTGTTTACTTACACATTTTACACAGGATTGATATTGAATCAATGTTCATATTTATTTCAGCAATACTTAACCTTAGAAAGAAGCCCAAAGTGATTGCCGTAGAAGACCTAACAACAAACACTCGCATTGGGCCGATATTTCCGAATCTCTTCAACTTAGCTGTATTGGTGCTTAACGATGACAATTTAAATGCTCTCAATGTACCTGCTAAGAAACCCCTGCAGTCCAACGTGCTGGATATGGTCGACGCTCTCTGTTCGAACCCTTGTAGTTTAGACACTAATATTCAGCAGCAGGTGAGAACAATTTTTCATATAACAAATATACCTGTTCTTTTATTATATAAGTTGGGCTACACACAGTGGTGGATGAATAAACTTGCCGCCAGTAGGCTATTTAAATTTTGCTGCCCCTACCAACCTCTAGTATGATTCGATACGATTGTATGACGTTCACGATCATATTAATAACAATTTTTTTGGCAATGCAATTGTAAGTTTATGATTTGTGCGTATAATTAGGACGATAGCCTAATTATACCACATTTTCAGGATAAATATAAATATTTTTAATTTCTGTAAGACTTAAAGAAATCCCCCAAATTGGCCGCCCCTACAGTCTGCCGCCCTAGGCTTCAGCCTACTCAAATAAAAAAAATCCGCCACTGGCTACACATTATTTGTATTTTTGATAACTTCTCCAACTAATACTTAGCCAGTGATCTGGTATCTAACCAGAAAGGTTACGCGGTTCCTAATTAAGTTCCTTAGGAACCGCGCAGCGTTGATAGTATAAATGTAATTGTAGGGTTGGGTTCTTGATATAAAATATATATTTCACATACATACATTTATTTATTTATTCAAACTCATTTATAATAACTTATAATATAATAACTCATAAATAATAAGTCATCCTCAATACGATATTATAAGCATAAACTAAACATGAAACATTACGTAATAACATTAGTTATAATACATTTCGGAGCAACTCCTGTGAATTTCGGCAGGCTACAGTGATAAATATTTATTTCTATAGCAATTAAACAAATGAACCGTAGGGTGGGGTGAGTAAGGCCTGCACGGCCACGGCCACGCAGGCATTACTGCGTCAACATTGTCTCTACATAATATAATTTTTTGATTTCAGTTCCAGAGATTGTTTCCAGTGATGGTGTCAAACATACTCGGCAATGGATCACTGGCAGAGAAGATGGTGGCTATCCTCACTAAAATCACACGTACCTGGCCGTCTTTTATCACTATAGGTACTTTCTTTAACATCCACTTCGATCATATGTTATATACCATTGATGTTTAATTGGCGCTCAAATAAACTATACTTTAGAACGACGCTTTAGAAATTTTATGCAAAAAAGGCATAAAATGTCCGACTTTCGATAAGTATTTAGAGTTTATAAGGTTTGAATGTAATAAGTTTTAATCGAGTGTAACCAAATAAAACGTATGGTATGTAAACACTTTAAAAATAGACCCAGAATTTTGCAGTCCGGTACTTTTGTGCTCAATGATAATCGGAGTGTGTGATTAGTCACTCGTTTGATACCATCTGCAGATTTCAACACTGTCTGCTTGCGTCTGTATTTTTTTTAAAGTTAGGATTTAAACCATAAGCGTTAACCGGTTTATATACTATGTATTGACTGATATTGAAACTTCATCCTACATATTGCGTGTTCGTTTTTGGGTTTTCCTCGAATAAATTAAAGGGGTTATTTTTTAGTCCTTCTTAGTAAACTAAGCATCGTTCGCAAGCTTTAGACGTGCAGTAATGTGTTGTCGCCAGGCAAGGGCATCCTGTTCGACTACCTGGCGCAGGGCACGAAGGAGCGGCTGACGGCGCCGATGATCCGCTGCGTGTGCGCGCTGGGCCGGCGCGCGCTGGTGCGCTGCCTGGCCGAGCACCTGGACCACCTGGACGCCGGCCTGCAGCGCCCGCGCCGCGACCACCTGCAGCCCGACCTCAGGGAGACCATACTGGTAATCCTACTTTCATAGAACATGTATGTCTTGATTAGAACTTATATGTATGTTGTAGATAATTGCATATGGTAAAGTACATTTTTAACCAACATTAGATTCGTTATTATTAATGTTCGGCGTGTGCCCCACCCTCACCTCTTACTTATTCTAAGTTCTGTGGGATCTACTAAGATGATTAAATAACAGGTCACAAGCAGTTGTGCTTAATAACTACATTTCTAGCTGGGTTTTTGTGCCTAGTGGACTCCCTCGAGGTTCTCCGCTTTGTAAACGACATCTACTTATGCTTGCAGTCGTCCTCACTCCTGTGTTTTGCAGGTAATATGAAAATATTCAAAACTATATCATCACCTAATGATATAACGGCTCTTCAAAATTACCTCTACCATCTTGCAGATTATTGTTGGACTTACAAACTGGATCTAAACCGAGCGGCAATGAGTCACCTACTTTCAAATTGGCTCTTTGCACTCTCTCAACTTTCAGCAGATGTGTCTTCCCCGCACCACCCCAAGAAGTTATGCAATACACTATAAATGATTGGCACAGCTTGAAATAAACTTGTTTGATGAGCTCTTTGTCCGTCAAAAGTCTTAAATTTCTAGCTACCAGAGCATCAATATGGCAGGAAGTTTAGACTTTTGTCAATAATTACGCCTAAATTTTTAATATTATCCGTGGCATTAAGTTACAGGCATCCACAATACGGATTATTATAATTATTGCAAGAATGAAAAGTTAGTTGATTAGTAGGACTAGAAATATCTGCGTTTTTTAAAGAAAAGGATGTGATGTATTGCGTTTTCGCCACATTTACCGTAAGGGTATTACTTTGCAGCCACTTGTTTACTATATTTAGACCGAGCTGAGCATCCAGAAATACCTGATCCAAAGTGATTCCACTAAAAAGAAGAGCTGTGTCATCTTAGCCCGAGCGAGTTCAAGTTCACACAAATCGTTAATATATATTAAAAACAAAGTTGGTCCGAGTATACTTCCCTGAAGAACACCATAAATAATTGACGCTTCACTACTTGTCAGACCATCCATTTGAACACACTGTCGGTCCCGCAGATAGTTCTCAAACAAATTCAACTGAAGATTTCTTATTTCCAGATAAATATATAGTTTAATAAATTCTTCAAATAAAAAAAGGCAACCCTAACATCGCGGCTCAAAATAGATAAGAGTTACGCGATAGAAAGAGAGGCAACTTCTAGGTGAATATAACTGTAGGAAATTAGCGCTGTGCGACCTGAATTGCGACTTTATTGTGTCGAAACAAGAGTAGCTACTTATTTAAATGATTTGGCGGAGTGGGACTTCTGTACCTGTACTATTATGTATTCTGTGGTTATGTTTCATTGCGAAGTATTTGTTTTATATATGTGATATAGTGTGTTAGAATAATTTATGATATGTATTAGTACCTGGGCATTATGCATGATATGTTCTTTAGGTTTGTTCACATAGTCTTTGTTACTGAATTACTATAGGTGAAAACTTGTTATTGGCTCTCTAATAACTAAATCAATTTCCTCCCTGTTTATTATATTTTTATATAGCTGTAAGTCTTCCATTCATTAAATAAATAAGTAAATTGTGACGTAAACCAACATATGATGTCACTAGTAAGTATTTCATACGAGTTTCTACAGAGCTTTGACGTTTAACTGAAGTCACTTGAAAGTCGACTACCGTATTGTTTTTGAAATAAATCAATACCTTTAAATTAAATATTATCATATTGATGGACAGGACGCATCAACGTGCCTACTGAGATCTGAACCGACGACCTACTTAGAAGATTTCGTGATGACTGACTACACATTGTACGAGATGCTCGGAGACTCCGTCATGCCTCGGCGGACCTTGTTCCCTTATAAAGGTCGGTACATCACTTTTTATTTCATCAAATGTCGCCCGCGTACTATTTTTAATTCTTAAAAGATTTTGTCATCGAACGTTGATCGGTACATCACGAACAGTTTTTTTTTTCTAAGTACCATGGTTCGTATCTATTTCAAAAGTGTTAAAAACGATGACAAGTTTTAATTTAAAATAATTAAAAGAAAATAAATAAAAAAAAGATCTTCTCAGATACACGTCGATTTGTTCTGTAAAGCTAGGTAGTGTCGACATTTCCTATGACTAGCCTTGAGAAGAAACGTCGAAACAAGCTAATTCAAATTGTGTAAGTGTCTGTGCCATGTAGGCGTCCAGAATGGTCTTTATAAGAAAGAACCATTTCAGTTTTGAGCTGACCTGCACGATACCCAGTAGTCTAGATAAGTCGGTAGTTACGCAACTCAACCACATCTTAGAGAGCTCCACGCCTCCAGCCGGTCCGCCACATGTAGTACTAGTACATAACTTACTGAAAATAGTGTCCGCATGTAATATGTAAATGTACCATCGTAGATATTATAAATGAATTTGCTGGTTAGTTTTTGGTTACTCTTTTGCACCTAACTACTCTTCATCATGAAATTTTGTATATAAGCTAAACTTAACAACACTAAAGATAATAACCACGGCCTGTGCAACCTATTATATATTAAATAATTATATTATTTAAACGAGAATTACCGCTAATAAATTAAATTGGAAAAATAATTAGAAGTATATTAAGTATGTACACGCGAGCGAAGCCGCGCGGGAACTGCTAGTTAACAATAAATACAATGTTGTGTTACTTATTTGCTTTGGGTTGTTGATTTATGTTGCTAACCGCAAAAATCTTTTGTAACAATTATCATAAATTTGAATCAAAATTATTGCAATACATTTGATATACTAGACGTGGAGACTCATGCAAGTTAAAAAAAGTGTGTGATTTACATGTGTATAGTGTGAATATTATTTTTTTTTACAGTTACACAAGGAAACACATCCCCTGAGAAGACTATAGATGAAGAATACTTGTACATGCCTCTGAGGCCTGTGTTGAAACGAGCCAGACTTCGCCTGATACCCACCTCTATGCCATCTAGAAATGGCATTCACAGAGAGGCAATCTTCGAACCGACAAAATTTAGAAGTGACAAGTGTTTAAGAATAAAAATAAAAAACTGTAGGACACAAGTGACCAGACCTAATACAGTGCGAACGCAAATGAACCATTCATTTTCTAGTCGAGGTGGAGTTGTGGTGGCCAGTGGTTTACTCAATAGATTTAGGTACAAATTGAATAAACCTAGTAACGAATTTCCAATATTTGGAGCCCTTATGTTGTAAGCTTTACTTTACGGTATATAAATTATTACATTTTTAATTGTTACTTTTATTTGAAACTTCTAGTCCTGATACTTAGGTCATACTGAAAGTTTCTGGATTCTGATACATAAGACCAGATATTACACTTATGATATATATTTTGATTATTTCTCAAAGTATATGCTCTAACAGTTTATACATTTTTCGCTGGAATGCTTGGGGATCTCTTCAATGGCTTCGTGGAAGCATTCACCGCCGATTCATGACTTGTAAAACGTGTACCTTAAGTTTGTCTTTAATTTTAGGAAACAAAAAGGGCTGTTTGGCAGACGTGGCATCAGTTGTACATTTGAAGCCTTCAAATACTATTCCTTTACCTTAGCGGAATGTAAGGACACGTTATCGTGGTGAAGGACGACATTGCTGCGGGATGCTTTTCGCTAACTTTTTCTAGAACTGGGCAAGCAAGCGTTAACGTACCAATCTGTGGTCACTGCCACTGGACACTGTAATGTCCTGATTTGCCGAAAAAAGAAGCAACAATTTTCTTAACAAAGCAGCAATGCTTCGAGTTTTCTTAAGTTTCGTCTTCAAAAGGAAAGACTCATTCGGCCCAAGTTTCGTCACCTGTCACGATATTGTAGACTGCCAATGACTGTCCTCCATTAAACTTTTTATCATTTTACGGCACCACTCGACACGCAGTAGTTTCCGGTCTTCCATTAAATTATGCGGTATCCATCGAGTGAAAAGCCTCCAAGCCAAGCAAGCTTCCAAGCTTCAGATCCACATGCAAAATGTTTTGCACTTGTCTCCTCGTACCTCGTACGACCTTCACGTACATCGAGTACATAGAGAGCATCACGTCCACGTCTAAATTCTCCGAATCACGAATACACAGAGCAGAGCTACGACATGGGCCTTCATCACCAAATGCCAATTGAAGTCTCTGGCAACTCTCTTGTTGACTAAGCCCAAAAAGTAACATGTTCCCAGAGAGTTCCATTTTCAAATTTCGTATTTGTCCATTTCCGTTGCTAAGGTTTTTCCGGTATTTGACTGACCAATGTGCGTATGACGTAAATACAACATATCTATACTACGAGAACCCATGACCAAAATTTTTACCTTATCGTTTTACGACCAAAACCGCAACTACTGAAGATAACTTGGAAGATAAAGTGCTGTGCGGATAATGATAGAAACTGATAGAAGGGTGACATATCAACAGATTCGGGCTTGAGGCATTGGTATGAGTCCAGTACAAAAAGTCTTACATGAACATTTAGGCGTCAGAAAGCTTTGTACTAGATGGATACCTCATAACTTTGACGTCAGATCAAAAACGGGTCATTTCGCAACAATCATTCTAGAACATACAAGGACTTACTGCAGATTGGTATGTCAGTCATTGTCTACCTGGGCATTCTGCCCCCACTCCGTGTGACAAAATGCCCAATAATGACGTTTTTACTAAAATACTCGATTGTCATCGACCGACCGAACCTTCGTCGTGAGACAGAATGCCCAATAACAATTCTGCGATTTACTTTTCATCAATAAATAACATAATATGTACAAATGTGCTATGTTATGGTCGTTTACGTCGTCGGTTCGTTTGGCGCGCCCACTACTAGTAGCAGTCAGACTCGTCAGACACAGACTTTTGCGCCAAGTGTGTTAATTCATCGCAATAGCAATCTGAACCAAAAGGCAATGATTCCCAACGCATTTTTGATACAAATTTACAAAAATAACACCTTTCTATAACCCTATTGTAAGTATGTGTCGCACATATAATTAACTGAATCGAGTTGCCGTGGATGGATTTAATGCTAGATTCTCTCAGTACAAGAGGGTCATAACACGAATAATAAGTGCACAAGGATCGTAGTATTTCCTGTTTTTTTTTTTAATAAATATAGTTTTAATGTTACATATGCTGTTGATAGGTAATGTATTTGAGTAGCGTCTTGGTTAATTAAGCGTGGCAAGTATTTGTACTTTGCCACGTGCCACGTATATTTGGATCACTGTCTTGACTTAATATGTATCTATCTACTTATAAGCTTTCAGAAAGAAATAAATAAACTGCACTTATAATATAATCAATGAAATAGTTGGATAAGTAGATACATGGTCTGTTAATACTTAAAGAATTTTGGGAAACCCGGGCAAAGTTATAACCGGGAACATTGAAACAAATATCTATAATCAGTAGATATTTATTTAAAGGACTTAGACTTAGGGTGTCCCAAAAAAATCTGTCGTTTTATTTAACGCATACCCTCTTATTTTTTTACTTTTAGGTCAAAACAATTATAAATAAAATTTTAAGACGGTAGGACCTCGGTAACCCGTGCCGACTTACATCAATACATGTCAGTACTTGCTCTCTAGGCTGACGCGACCTAACGTGTCGATGTGCTTGTGATTACTCGGTATTTAGTTATAGAACTCGCATTGTTTTCAATCAGTCAACATGTCGGTGCAATTACGCAGTTCTAAAAGGGGTATATTTTTAATAGGTGACGTAAAATATCAAATAACGGGTTCAAAACTTCCGTCTAATGGACAAGTTCTAGCAGTTTTATTTTACAATATCCGTGAAGTGAATTTAACTGTCAATGAAAGCGCGAATCTTACTATTCGCGAGTGTATTATCTATTGGGAAAAGGAGCGAATTCCTACTAAATCTTTGCCTAATTGTGTGAAAAAACTTATAAACTTATATCAAGTTTGGGGGGACTTGAAAAAAAAACGCAGAAAAGACACAAGACGTATTTAAGCAGCGCCGTCAAGACTTTGTCAATAATTTAGGTAATTTGTTTGACAATGCACATGCCGATGTGCTTCAATTAATAAAATTAAATGGGGATAGAATCTTTTTACAACGTCAAAACACAGCAAAACAAGCAACCCAGCAAAACACCTCCGCGGAGAGATTTTATTACTCCAAAATTAGTAGCAGCGCTAGATAGGTGTCAATGGAGTATGAGAGATTCTGTGTTCATTCTTGAAGCAACTATTGAAGCACTTGGATATAATATTGATGAATTTCCTATAAGTAAGACTTCCATCCAAAGAATTCGCACAGAAAAACGGAAAGAACGCGCTGAAGCCATAAAAAATGATTTCCAAAATAAGGTACCGGAAGTTGTGACTGTTCATTGGAACGGCAAGCTTTTGCCTGCTTTAAATGCTCGGAAATCAAAAGAAGAACGTCTTCCTATAGTTATTTCTTATGAAAACAAAGAACAACTTATTGCTGTACCAAGACTAGAAAGTTCTACTGGAAGTGAACAAGCACAGGCAGTTTGCTGGAATTTAGAAGATAAAGTGCAAATTCTTTGTTGTGATACTACTGCTTCAAATACAGGTCGTAGAAACGGTGCCTGTTAACTGACGAAGTGTCTATATTATCACTGTTTGATGATGATGTGGAACAAGAAACTAAAGTTAAAATGGTTCAAAATTTAACCAAAGAGGAAGAAATAACTCATGGAAAACGATACATCCCATCGAAAGAAGAACTTTGCGGTTCATTGTATGGTAAGTTTATTAAAGTATATTGCATTAATAGTAAAATTTACTTTCGTTCCCTGTGAAAGTATATTTTTAACACTCTTATCTTATTTTGTTTCAGAAAAAAATATCTTTGACTTCATTTCAGGAAAAAGCAAGTCCTTGTTCAACCGCCTTAAAATTTAAGACAGTTTTCTACATGAATGTTCTACTTTGTGGTCAAATAATGATTCGTTTCAAGAAGCCAGAAAAAAAGTGTCTGCACTGAGGGTAGTAAACGATGTAGCCGAAAGAGCGATTAATAAGTTAATGCAAGATTTTCATGGATTAAAAGAAAATTTGAACAATAATAATATGTTTTAATGTAAATGAATTAATAATATACTATTTGGGTGTATTGGAGTTTTAATTAAGTAATAAAAATTAAGTTCTTAATTCCTCCTACAGTAACTCAGTACAAATTTTCATGTCAAAAGTTTGGCATCAAGTCGGCACGGGTTATCGAGTCAATGAGGTCAATCCGAATAAAAATAGAGGGTATGCGTATTTGATTTCGCGAAAAAAAAAAAAAAATGTTCCTTATGTCTTGGGACACCCTAATATATATATATATATATATATATATATATATATATATATATATATATATATATATATGCCTGGCGGACCGCGGCCCAACGGTTGATGTTGGGAAGTTGTATATATACAATATTAGTAATGTGTGACCCATATATATATATACTAATTAGCGCGAGAACTTTTATTGCGTGATGCACGATTAGTATTGAAGTCATACCTTTACTCATGGGAGAGTAAACAGCTTCGTTACGTAACGCGTTACGGCGCGAGTCGGTCTGGCGTTTAAGTTAATACGTCTGTGGTGTCGTCACGTTCCGAGACGCACACTTTTTTTTTCATGTCCATCTGATAAAATGTACATAAGCGCCTAATGTTAGTATCCATTGTGAGCAAAATACTGATATTTTTAAGAAAATAAAGAAGCTAAGTATTATGACAACGATAACTAACTGCTAATTATTGCACTCTTATAACCGGTTTGATTTTCACATAATTAATATAAAGATAATATGAAGCAAGATAACAAACAAGTTTTTATTATGTATTATTTGTCTACCTACCTGTTGTCATGTACGTAATCTGAACAAGCAAAAAGAGTTTTTGCACATTTAGGAATGACATTCATGTTGTAAAATATAGATGAAACAATGAAAAACGTCATAATACCTATATTTGGATTTTACACGATCGGCTAGACGGGAAGTGGGTAAAGCCGTAACACCGACGGTGTTGCTCGGTTTTCTGTAGAATAAGGCTGCGTTTCCACCAGAGATGTGCTAGGCCGCTGATCGGTTCGAGGATGCGTAGCGACGCTATGAAACAGTGCGCAAATGAGCGGTGCGAGGATGTGTACAATACACATCGACCTCTAACAAACACCGTCTAGCACACATCCCTCGCACACATCTCTCGCACCCATCCCTCGCTTGTTTTGTACGTACTAAATACTCGCATCGCTAAGCCGTTTCCACAGGAGCTGCGCTGAGCGAGGCTAGGTAAATGAAGCGATTCTATTGGTTCTTAACAAACACATCCTTCGTTACGCATCCTCGCACATCTCGCAGCTAGCCCAGCTAGGCTGGTGGAAACGCAGCCTAAGGGTTCTCCCCGATACCGATTGGAGCATTCGATTCTATGGTGCCCTGCTGATTATCTACTATTCTATTAACTGTTATGTATATTAATTTTACATTTCCATTGTTTTAGATCCTAAACATTGTTCTTAAAAACAGCAACTTGAACTTCTGCTGCATGTTCTAATAATTCAATAAAGCTATAAAAATACTTCTTAACAGCATTGTACCTAAAGTTTGTCACTGTTTACGCCTTTTCTGTGTAATGAGAAATAACAGTAGGTAATGATTGTTTCAAGACGGAAACTATGCCATTTAAAATAGGTTCAAGAGATAAGAAGATAAGATTGACAAGCTCGTAATGCTTTTACTGGTTAAAAGTTATAAGATCTCATGAAGAGTCAAGTCCCTAGCTGGGCAAGGCCTAAATCTACAAACTCTCATTCTACATCATTTACATCTTGGTTCAAAGTATGACTTGACACTTACTTACGGCTATTATCTTATCTGTGCTAACGGTAAGAAAGTACATAAATCACTTGGCTGTCTAGATAGACAGCCAAGTGATATAGTGGAACATAAAACCTCCTCCTTTTTGAAGTTAGTTCAAAATAGATATTTTGAACTAACTTCAAAAAGGAGGAGGCTGTTCCACTATATATATATATTTTTTTTTTATTTTTTAGCCACCTATGAAGCTATTTTGGTATTTTGAGGCGCATTGAAGTCGGTGATACTTTTTTTAAAAGATAATTATACGCTTCAACAATCATCTTCAATCATAACTTTTGTTGTTTTTGTTATAATGCTTTCATTTTGTTTCACTTCTTAAATATATTTCTTCTTATAATAAAAAGAAAGGTATGTATTGAGATTTAGGTACTCATATATTTATTTGATGGTATTAACAGTTTGTTAATCTATGACAGTTTATTGATAAAAGTAAAGTTTTGTGAGTACTTAGTTCAGGCAAATTGATGTTATAGGCTTATATGTTAAGATAGGTGTTAAATATATTTTGTATTCGTTTTTATACCACTTAGTTAATGCACAGGTTTACTACTCACACACAAAATTTACCTTTGTTGATCCAAGTACCCTATAAGAGGAACTAACATGGTTCCATTATCTGATACAAATGTAGAACCAGTTATGCTCTTCGCCTTATCACTTGCTACAAACATTATAAGGTCAGCGATTTCTTCAGGATTTGCCAGCTTTCCCAAAGGTGTTGTCCGAACAAATTCGTCCCAACAACTGTCTTGCATAGTTTTATCTACACCAAAGGTCTGCACGATTTCAGTTCGCACTAGACCTGGATTGACACAGTTCACCCGAACCCCTTTCGGTGCAAGCTCCAAGGCCACAGATCTAGCAAAATGATCCAGTGCAGCTTTCGATGAGTCGTAAGCAAATGTTCCTGCTGATGTTAACCGTAGAGCTGCTACACTGGAGATATTGACTATGTTCCCTTTCGTTTTGATAAGATATGGTGCACTCAGATGTGTTAGATAAATAGCTGAACGAAGATTAATTGCTATTATCTTGTCAAAGTTTTCCATACAGTTTTCAGATAAAATGGATTTAATGCTTACAATTCCTGCGTTATTCACTAAGACGTCAAGTTTGCCGTAATGACTTATGGTACTGTTAACAATCTTTTTGACGGCTTCGTCATTCGTCACATCAGCTTCTAAAACCAGAGGCCTCGGGCCAGAAGCTTTACATATCTCGAAAATCTTATTAAGTCTATCTCTGTTTCTTCCAACCATAATAACATTTGCTCCTTTTTGTACAAATTTTATTGCTGTGGCTGCACCGATACCTGAACTGGCTCCAGTGATCAACACAACTTTATTTAGAAAACTCATTTTAGTTTGATCTCAACGACAAGTAGACATGAAGTGATTAGTTTGCGATTCAAAGCGTCTTTTTATATGTAGGTAGTGGATACGAAATTTGGCCATGACCTTACTGAATTAAGGTGAGGTCTTAGCAACGGTAACAAATTGTAAAATAGTAATGTAAACAAGGACTTTCGACATCTACTTTTGAAACTTTTGATCCGGGATTAAGATCGTAGCTTGTACACAAACACACTAATATCGAATCAAAGTATTCTGCATTGCACTCAACTTTGCGTAGGAATTGGTACGAGATTACTTACGAATGGTTTTTTTTAAGTTTGTACTAAGTACATGGACTTACTGTCTCGTTTGGTCAAATGTATTATTTTAACACACAACTAATGCTTGACGAAAAACTTTTCACAAAATAATGAAATGGTTCCTGAGTCGGTCCCGGTCTACGAGTCCGGATATCCTTACTGTTCCAATTAAAAAAACACTGCGTGTTAGAACACCCTCCCAACCCCAGCGTGAAATGTGCTTCTATGCTATTAGCGATTTTAATTTAATTTAATTAAATTTTACATTGTTTGGAAAACTTACAGCTAAAATTGTTGCAAAAAATATTTATACATAGGTGAAGACCAATTAAAAATTTCACGGCTAACGACTAATCTTTAAGTATACCTACTCGGGGGGGGTCTGAGTCCGAAACAACCTACTATTCCAAGGCTAAACCTACTATTACAATAGTGATTACACTTAATGAAACATGCTTGTTAATTTATAGTTAGTGACGTATAACAGTGGTGGTCATATTAATAAAAACGTTTGTGTATGGATACAAGATTTTTGTAAACAAATTAGTATAATTTCTTCTACATGTGTTTTATTCATTTTTGTGCCATTTCAAAATGTATTCATACTATGGATCAGGCGCGGTCGCAGCCTGAAATTTTGGAGGGGGTCACTAATAATAATATCTACAATATGTCGAGTAAATTAGAGTTTATTGCACAATACACAATTTTATTGCACAGATTATACAACACAAATTTAAGTCTTCTATTTTTATTGGCAAATCGGTTGATAATATTTATTTTGAGACGTCTGGGGCTATCTCTGGATGAATATTTAGAAGAGCTAAACCTGTCAGCCTCTCTTCTAACATGTTTTTACACGCCTTAGCGGAAACTCTATGATGTCACACCGCTTATAGGAAGAGTTGCCAGAATTTTCAACAAAGTCTTTCTATTTGGGTAGAGATCATCGTCGCAAATTTAGATTGGAGACACTACACACTTAGGAAATTTTGTATCAGTATTTTCTTTGAGCTCTCGTTTCCACTATGAAATCCAAAGCTGGTACTCTGTTACGACAGTGCTGCAGTGGCAGCAGAAACACTCAAGAAATGGGAATAATATTCAAATTCAAAGAAGAAAGAAGATCTTCTTCTTTACAAACTGGACAGATTTGGACAAAAGTTTACCGACACATTTATTATAGAACAATTATCAATATTACTGAGATAACGATGTGGGGTTAGAGAACGTGCAATTGTGCATGGCGTGCATAGGAACCCGCGCGCCGATGCGACGTACCTCGCTAGATTCATTAATTTATCTTTAGCAGTAAAAATAGTTTCTCCATTCATTCCTTTTTGATAGAAAATTTGACGTAGAATACGACGGTAATATTTAAAACTCGCTATGAGTGTGGGGCAAGTGGCAGGTTTGTGCGCGCGCTCGCCACCTCCAGCAGGCACGGGCGCCGCCGCGCTGTCTACACAGGAATTAAATAAATGCAGTAACGGTTCAGCCAGTACCATACGACAATCTCTCAAGACAAACGCAGGTATACCGTCCGGTCCCATGGAGCGCTTGGGTGGCAGACGGGCTGGCGCGGCGCGAACGTCACGCTCGCGCAGGCGAGTAAGGGACACCCGCGCGCCCGGCGCCCACGCCATCGCCGCGCTCGCCGCTGTCACGTTCAGTTCTGCGGGTTCCTGCTTGTAGTGGAAAAACCGGGCAAACTCGATTGCGCTTTCTTCTTGTGATAAAGTGCGGCCATCCATTATTAGTCTCTGTTTACTGGAGTTACCTTTCCTAGTCCGCATGTAGTCCCAAAACGCTCGCGGATCCGCAGCTAGATGGCTTTGCACGCGTTCACAATACTGATTGTGTGCTCGTGCAGTCTCCGCCTTTACCTTCTCTCTAGACCTACTAAAAGCTTCGTAATCACTACGCGATTTGCTCGCATTCGCGAATATTCGCATAATTTTTGACATTCGCATTGGCAAACAAGATGCGAATTGTTGGCGAATGTCTCACAAAGGAAAAAGAAATTATTTATTTGTTGTAATTCATCTGCTAACGTTTATATTTTTTTAGTTATATTATAATAAATAATAATGGAACGGTCTTGAGAAGATTAACTAAATTGAAAACACTTTCTCTTTTGTTCTTGTTACTTTAATTAAAATATTAACCAAACTAAAAAAGTAATTATAATACATAATAATATCTTTATAGAAAAGGACTTGAACGCCTAATCAAATTAATATTATCTAATAAGCCTAATTACATATTCACTCAAAGGCACATTTAACCGGCCGCTTATTACATGTTGATTCCTTCAAAACTCAGCTTTCTTTTCTCAGCAGTCTCAGCCTTAAGACGTAAACTAAATAATATATCCTTTTACAATAAAACTTTTATGACCTACCAGAATTTTTTTTTAATCTCTCAAGATGTTATGTTTAAAAACGTATTAAAGAGTAAGCTTCTTCTTTAAATTTAAGAGTTACGCTCTTTGTTGGTGAAGCAATCGTTACCCTCTCTATCCTTTGCGATCTTAAACAGATCGCAAAGGATAGAGAGACCCTTGATAAGTCTCAAATCCCACTTTCCTACAACCTAACAACATTATCAAGCTAACAACAATATGTCTGACAGCAACATTTTTAAAACTACTTTATTGAACACAATATTAAAAAATATAAATAAAATCGTTTCATTTTCAAGCTAGTTCACGTCATTGAAAACGCACGGGATTGGTTGAAGGTAAAGTGACGTCAATTGCTTGCGGACCATCGATGTTGTGTACGGTACATGCTGTTGTTTTGAGAGTTCATTTGAAATTATCTGCAATTTAAAGGCCCACTAACTACTTTAAAGGCCGGCAACGCACTTGTGACTCTTGAGTTGCAGGTGTCCATGGGTGGCGCTAGTCCCTTGCCAACAGGTTTCCGTTTCCCCACATACCATAAAAAAAAATCATGTAATGTGTATTACGATTTAACAGTGAATGTTTGTTTACGAGCAGTTTGTGACCCGTATGTGTGGTGTTTTAGCGCCCTTTTTATTAATTTAGATCACTATTAAAGTTTAACCATTTACGCCATTAACAAAGAATGAATCACATTGCAAGTTTATAATGCTGTAATGAAAAATTTGTGATATTTTTTTAAAACTTGTTAAATGTCCTATTGTTTTGGTACAAGGTCACGCATTTTTGCATTTTAAACCAATGTCCTCACTCTTTTGGTTCTTAAAAGACAACGACAACAAGTCCTTGGATGTTCAAATTACGTATTAACAATGAAGATTTAAATAATTTTATAATTTTGTTGAATTACCTAAGTACATAAAGTGATCGAATCAATTATTTGTTATTATTGAAATTGTAGAGGGAGACGAGGATATCGCCGTCTACCGGACACGTTTCTAGTCTCCGCCCTGCTGCCGACAATATTCTAACAGAAAAATCTATATAATTTGCCCTACCCCGGAAACCACAAGCGCACGCAAACATAAGAATACAGGATGCGGGACCAATGAGTCAGTCTTATTAATATATTATGTACTATGTATATACATGCATAACAATAATTGCTATTTATGTGGTATTGTATTATAGATATTAAATGTTATTTACAATATAATTAGTTTTATAAATACTGTTTATGTGTAGTTTTTTTACGTGTGTGTTAGGGAATATCTTACGTGTATCTTATCAATACAAATAAATAAAATTGAAGTGTCTGTTCGTAATGTCAAAATAATAGTTTTTTCTCATACAGTTATTAGCACAATAACTATTGCTAAAAATCCGTCTGCCGTTCCGCTCAAAATATTTAAATACGAGCGAGGGAAAATAATATTTATTGTTGAGTAGCCACACAGGTATCCCTATCGGTACATATTACAGGCATTAGTCACAAACAGTAGATGTAAGAGTAACGCTAAAGTCAAACCCGGGGAACTATGTATATCCCAGGAATAAAACCTTTTTTTATCGTGTGGAAACCTCCACGGGTTATCACCTCACCTTGACTACTGGCGAAGTGGTATGTCAGAATCGAACCGCCTAAAACCATACGGATATACCGTTTGTCACAAGTGAGTCTATTGCAAGAGACTCGAGTTTACCCTAGGAGAGACTTCCCCGAGAACCCCGACACACCTTGACCGTCTCTTAAACAAAAGCCACACAACCCAAACTGGGAATTCTGGAAGCCCGGCCAGAAACACCTTTTAAGATCACGACCTTTATGTATTTTTATTTTATGTGATTTATTTATTTGGGACTAGCAGCGCCCCGCGGTTTCACCCGCCTAAGTCCCGATCCTGTGTGAATATCGGGATAAAAAGTAGCCTATATGTTAATCCAGGTCTCCACCTATCTACATACCAACTTTCATCTCAATCGGTTCAGTAGTTTTGGCGTGAAAGAGTAACAAACATCCATCCATCCATACATTCTCACAAACTTTCACGTTTATAATATTAGTAGGATAACAAACAGTAGTACAATATTAAATTATTCACATTATAATTTAGTACAAATGTGCTAATTATACTACCAACAGCATTATCCACTTGTTACTATACACAATGTTATATAAAAATGGTGCATGCTACGCGATATAAAGAAATAAAGGAGAGAATCAAATAATTCATAATAAACACGTGAATTAATTAGGTATGTTTGTGCAATAAAAAATGGAAAAATGCGATATGGGTATGTCTAAATTATATATAAATTAAGAATAATATGTATTATGGAAATTAGGAACCTGACTTGGAAGCAGTTCAAAGATTCCAGTAAACATTTTCTATATTTGACAGTCAGTACTTGTTATGAATAATGCCATGCAAGAACATAGTTCCAAGAAGGAGCCTCCTGTCTTCCAGTGACGACAAATTGTATTTCAGGAGTAGATATTCATATGCCTGATAGCCGTGGCAACATCTATAATGAAGTGTTCGCAAGAATTTTTTTTGGACATTTTCCAATGCCTCGATGTTTTTATTATAATATGGACTCCAGATCATGCTAGCAAACTCGAGACAAGATTTTATTGGCGTTATATAAAGGTATCTGGGTTAGTAAGTATTTGGGTTTTTAAATTCTTTAGTGTTCCGTATAACAAATCCGTACATTCTAAATGCTCCTTCGATGATGTTGTCTACATGAATGTCAAAATGTAACTTAGAGTCTAGAACGACACCAAGGTCTCTAAGTGAAGATAATTATAATTTAATCAAAGGTTGGTCATTTAAGAAATAAGTGTAGTTGTATACATTTTTGTTTTTTGTGAAAGATATTGTATTACATTTAGGTAAACTCAGGAAAATCTTATTTTCACTACAATATTTTGTCAGTCGATTTAAATCACTTTGGAAAAGTAGGCAGTCATTAAGATTATCAATAGTTTTATAGATTTTAGGTCATCTGCTTATAACAAAAAATTAGTATGTAAGAAACAAGTGTCAATATCGTTAATAAATAGAACAAATAATAATAAAGGGCCTAAAATAGAGTCTTGAGGAACTCCAGATGTTATAAAAATTTGGTCTGATTGAAATCCGTTAATAACTACGACGTGATAGGAGGCTAACGAGCAGACGGGTCACTTGATGGTAAGTGACGACCGCCGCCCATGGGCACCTGCAACTCAAGAGTCACAAGTGCGTTGCCAGCCTTTAAGGTGGGAGTAGAGGAAGGGGGGAAGAGGGAGAGTGCAGGGAAGGGGAGAAGAGGAGAAGAGGGAACGGTTAGCGCCTCCGGTAACCTCACTCAGCGAAAAACAATGTAAGCATTGCTTAACTTAACCGGTATCCTGCATAAAGTGTTTGGTAATTTATCATGAATGGCTGATGATCATAAAAATCTGTCCAATCTTCAAGTAACGGGCTCTAATTGAATTTTTAGCTGTCGTCTTTACCGGCGCGGGGTTGGCGGGGAATGTTTACAAGAGTCGCGACGACGGCGACGCTTCGAGGCGCCGCACCTGCAGGCGACGGCGCGGCGGGTCACGACCGGCACGCGGGGTCTTGTCACACCGAAACGTAACGTCAGAAATATATTATCAACACTAATAAAAAGATTTTTTACAAAACAAACGACTGACAACAGTACAAATTTTAACTCTTAAGAAAAAGATACTTGAGAAATAATCTTTTATAAGTTCACGTTTCGTAACTGAATTTAGAGTAAATTACATCGAACCTAGATTTATGAGCGTTTTTAGATAAAGTTAAGTGTAGTTTAAACCCAATATGCGTTTATATATAAGTATATTAATTATATATAAGTGGATGATCGAACTTTGCTCGGTTTTTTTTTACATTTTCCAAAAATGAAATCTAGCTAGATCGATTTATCGCCCCTGAAACTCCCTGCGTACTAAATTTCATGAAAATCGTTGGAGCCGTTTCCGAGATTCAGATTATATTTATTATATATACATATATACAAGAATTGCTCGTTCAAAGGTATTAGATAACCGAAATTATGTACATGTTATTCCCTCTATTTTGATAACGAGAATCTGCCAAGCTATTCATGAAGACTCAGGTTAGTAAGACTAACAATAAAAAGTTGAACCTTTCTTATACCATGGAACGTAATTGCCTGGCAGATACCAGGAGTTCACTCTCATCTGCCATCTGGTGGTAGTTCTTAAGCGTCAAACATGCGGCAGTGGGCACAGACTACCGTCGCAAGCTACAGAAGAATTCACAACGACATTTTAAGTGTCTTTACGTGACATGAAAGGCTTAATTACTTAATAATAAAAATACTTAATTTATAAATATACATTATCCTAACCGTTTGACAATTTTGTAAGAAATAGATACTTATATTACACGCTTTGTATTCTTAACAGTTCGGTTTGTTTAGAGATTAATGTTAAATATATGCCATTAATTATCTATAAATGTATGGTAGATATCAGTAATAAATCTTCAAAATGTTGTTAGGATGGGCCAAAACAACGTACGATTTTTAAAACGATATCGCGTTGGAACTTTAAGTTAGTCGCCATGGAGCGTTTCGTAAAAAAATGGCACTTTGTGCACTATTGTGCGTCGTTTATTTCGTTTCGAGTTCAGATATGACCTAACTCAGTGTCCAAGTGAACGTGTAATTAGGACGTATAAAATTCGAGTCTCAACCAGAAACTTGCGGGACGTCCAAAGTTAACAAGAACAGAAGACACTATTACCCGCCCAGAAGTCCAGATCGTACACCAGCAGACTTTTTTATGTTGGGATACATGAAAAGTCGAGTTTACGTATATTATTATACAACCACGATTGTCCAGTTGAAGACCAAAGACCATCCGAGAAGAAATTACCGTTCTTCTACGCAATATGCCTGCGAGTGTTTAGCAATTTAAGGTCCAGATTTGAGGAGTGTTTGCAGCGCAATGGTACACATCTACATGATGTTATTTAAAAAAAATATATTTCCCAGATGTTTATTTCTATTTAATGAAGATTTGTTTAAAAAAAATTGTACATATTTTTACTTTTTCTTTACTTTGTGTTTATCAACCGGCGCGTCGTCCGTCGTGGCCTGCTAAGTTCTATATTTGATTAAACAAATATGTAGTCAAAGACAGTTTTTTGACCTTTCATTAACTTGATGTAACCCGTATTTTTCCACGAGTTATTGTTATGAGTACTGCTTCTCTTTTACGATTCTCAACGTGATGTTATGTCGGCAGTTTCCTTTCTCAATAAACATACTGCCTAATGCAAAGATTTTTTTTACATTCAACCCCTTAAGCTTTATAATACTCATTACAAAGGATTTTTGATAATTTTTGATAATTATAGATTGTTTGGATTTTCAATTGAATTCAGAGATGTTGGGCAAAAAATAAGTTTTCCGTTTGGCTCCAATTTTTTATCTGGTTTAAAATAAAGACAAAACTTTATTTTTAGTGAAAACCTTACATCCAAAGCGGGTACTGCCATAGTTATTTATCAATATAGATTCACGTTTTACAGCGATGCCACGGGCATGTCTTTAACACTTGTAGTAGTCACGTTATACCCGGAAGCAGACAGTAGTGAACTCATCACAGTTCATAGTATTTATGGGTCAATAAATACGTTAATGCGTACTTCGCGAGTTACATACGCATATAAATGAGACTTATTGTAAACTTTGGTTACTGGAAGCGATATAAATACTTTATTCCATTAATTAACTTGTATGTTACTGTTATTATGTGGTAAACAGCTTTAAATGGAACTATTTTATTGTTTTAGCCAACCATTAACCACTTTACTAAGTTTAACTATATAAGCATATAGTCACTAACTGTAAACGAAATAAATACAGACATATATGTATGTAAATTAATAGGTACATCCCGTATACAGGGAGTAGTAAGTGTTTTTAGTCAATGCCCGGTGTCACTAGAGGCGAATACTTTTGTTGCTAGGTAGGTATGTCTATTCCTACCAATTTTTGTGTCTATAACATTTTTGGAACATTGCCTACGTTTGCTTGATGGGGGATGTCGAATCCAGATGACATAAAAATATTTAAAAAAACATTACCATTCGAATACTTCGCAGAGCAGCATTCTTTACCCGAAAGTATTTTATAAGAGGAATTGAAGATGTATTGAAGTGCAAAATTATGTAATTTCGATTAACACGTTTGGGGAGAGGATGGATAGATGATTATGAATACACATGTAACGAGGTGGCCCCACAAGAATATTATATTACATGCCTAGCGCAGTTGAACTTTCAAACTTTTTTGTCAGTGTGAGCGACTACAACTACAACGGTATCTATGCAAATTAGATTGAGTACAAGAAACTATCATGATACCAAGTTCCACGGCACGTTTTTACTCAAATTCGGTTTGAAATTTCTGTTAGTATGGAAAATATTTATTATATTCTGGAGATACTTTATACTTGCATTATATCTGGTTTTGTTTTAGAATAGAAATATTGTTCATAAGTGTTATTATACATTACGTTTACCTAAATTCTTAAGACATCAATATTCAATAAAAATATGTATTCAATATTTCACAAATGTAGATACAGATGGTATGGACGACATAAAAAAACCTAGTATTATCTACTTATCAATGAGTTATTATTACTACCCTGTGGGACACAGCACAGTGTGTACATTAGAAGAGAGGAACATGGCTTATTATTAATATTTCCTCATACTATAATTTTGTAAATTATTTTATTTGTTATTAGTTCTAACAGTCTCGTGCCCACGTAACCTGTGTAAATATGCTTGTGTAAAGAGTTAAATATGGTTCGATTATGGTTCGAATCCGCCAACGACTTGATCTCAAATCCGACGCCTTAGCAATTTCGCTACCGGTGCTATTTACTTTAAACTATCAGTTAAATATAAATATATAAGCCCTTGGTTATATTTCAAGAAGAATCTATTGCAATAAATAACTTTTGATAATGTGAACATAATTACTGAATATTTATAAGAACAATGACGGAAGGGGTTTTGTATTTAAATTTTTTGACAGTCAGATTTCGGCGTGGGCATCTTGGGTGAGTAATGTGAGTATGCAGTAAAATGGTTCGGCACTGTCCCTTGATAAGTAGTTTTCAATTTCATTTCTCATCTGTTTATTTTTTGTAAAAATGTATTTCGATAACTTAAATATGTTAAAAAAACATGTTAGGTTGTACAATTACATGTGCCCGGACGGGGCGGGCTCATACAATAATTTGACTCTGAATTCATAAAACCTACTCGATAACGCAACACTATAAATATCGAGTTTCAAATTCAGTTTCAATTCATGAAATTCTTACATAATTTTTTTGGTTTTTAATATTTTTTTAATAAGTGTAATCGATTATTATAGTCACTCGATATAAAACTTGTACATTATGTTTTTTTTTCGTTTCCCTTCACCTTACAAAATAGGTGTTATAATTTTAGGATCAGATAACAGCTTTGTTAATACCGTGAAGTATAAAGTATATTTTTTTTGTTTATTGATTTCTGTAACTTTCTATATTACAGATTAAAATATTTTAAGTGATAAGGGTTTATGGTTTAACACATCGTTCCATAAAGTAATAAATGTATATTAATAATATAAATATATGATTATAACAATAATAATATTATATGTATGTATTTTTTTGTCAACATTACATTAAAAATAGTTTTTGCTTGGCTCTGTCTGCTTTCAAAGGGCGTGTTTTAATGAATTTATTTATTTTTTTCCTTGGTTGTGGTATTTTGTTACTTGTAAAATCTTTGGAAGAGACCTATGTTGGCTCGGCGGTCAATATTAAAGGACTGAAATGATGATAATATGACATACCTAACTTGTATTTATCGGAAAATAATATGGTTAAAAAAATGCTTTTATAATTTTGATTGTTATAGCGACAGCTCATTTTATCAAAGTTCTTATTAAAGAAAAATATATTTTGAAGACCGCTGAACACTATATTATGTAGTGATGTGATGTGGAGATCGAAAAAACATCTATAAAAAATAACTATGTTTTCAAACTTACTTTAATTTATGTGGGAAATTTCGACGAGTATTTCACATCGACTGGGAACGATTTACGACATACATACAAAAAAAAACCAGTAAAGGAAAACTTTTCCAAAGTCTCTTAAAAAACCTTAGACATTTTTCTTATTAATCATAATGGTGGGTCTTTGTGTAGGAATGTTTAACTCCCTCAATAATAACTCAAATCTAATTTAACCATTGCACTTCTGAGATTACAAACACAATGACAATTTATTTGGTTGGTGGGTGTCTTTCTGTCACTTTTTTGGTTTTGCGGTCGTCGACAAAGACGAATGAACTCATTGTGGTCGGACAGATGTGCATCACTATCAACAACGTTTAAATAATAATTAAAGCCTTTAAGTTGCATTGTAATGCAATTGATATGTTGTACCGCATCATAAATTATAATAAGTTATTGATTACTTCACCGCACGCGCGGATCCAATCTTTTGTTGTGGTCACGGCCACCCGAAAATCCGCCAACTTCGATTAGGACTACAGGCTCGCTCACAGTCAAAGTATTTTATTTCTACAAATAGCCAAGACTGTATCTATTTTGTTTTGGGCAAGTTGGAAAGTATGACAGTTTTTTGTTAAATTGGCTCCAACAAGTCCTAAGAAATAATAATTTTACTACGCGCTCGCTTGAAACCAAAACGGTGGATCCGCGCTTGCTTCACCTTTCATAACTTCATGAGGTCCAAGGTTTAGACAAGTTCAACTTAGTTGACTAAACATTTGTAGTTAAATATTTTATTGCAAAAACTTAATTATATTTAAAGATAAACATTTAATCTGAACGTATAACTCTTATGTGCGCTCAATGGCTATGAATGGATAACTCTGATCTCGTTTATTTTCAATTATAAATGAACCTAATACATATGTACATACCTTTCAACACACACACACACACACACACACACACACACACACACGCACACACACACACACACACACACACGCACACACGCACACGCACACACTTACACTCACGCACACACTTACACTCACGCACACACACACCGCGCATTTAAATTTAAATTAGTATTTTTAGTTTTATTTTTCTGTATTTCTTTAAAAAAAAACAATGAATGTTCATATAAAAAAGGGGAGGACACTGGCTCCTGCAACACAGTATTTACTACTGCAGGAGTCAGAGAATCCTGACATTATTGTAACACAATTACTGTTAATAAAGTATTATTATTAATATTATTATTTATGAATGCCTGGCTGACAGTCCAGCCGACATACCTGGCTGCAGGCAGTCTAAACTTGTGCTGACGGAGGTCTCAAAACGTTTAAATTGCAGACTGGGACCACCTGGCCTTAAACCGATGCGACAAACAGTCCCCTATGCAGAGGATGTCTTAACGCGGAGGAAACGGCCGCCCACGTTATCTTGGAGTGCTAGGGAGTGGCCACACAACGTATATGTTTTCATACAATTTATAAACGTGATGTCCAAGTACAGCTGGATGTGAGAAATAGGAAACGGGACACGATTTCCTGCACAGACAGTAGATGATGTTTAATCAAAACAGATAGACGTCGACTAATCGCTCTAGTCTTGTGACAAACCCTTTCCTCCCCAACGGTTTCATTAACCATCTCTTCCATGGATCAATCTGCCATGGAGCGTATAACAGCCGGCAAAGGCGGTTGGAGAGGTCCCCTCCAACTATAACACCGAGTGTTCGATGTTATAGTTGGAGGTCGGGATCGATTCGACCTTCAACGATTAAATCTGTGTGACCAAGTGTTACCGGCGCACTTTTGTGGAGCACTGCCTTTCACTACTATTAGACGTGAAACAAAGAAATATCGCGTTCTTCTCCAAAGTATATGATTTATTATTTATTAAGTACCTTTTAAACTGTGACAGAATAATAAACAAAGATCAAGCATATCTCTAAAGGTTTTTATATGTTATGTTGATGGATGAATAATTTACCATATGTCTAATGCTGAGATACCTATTTCTGTTATTTTCCGTGCTAAATTTAAAACGAATATAATATCGTTCTACATTCTGACATAATCAGAAATAGGTTTTGATCTAGAAAAATGGTCTGGGACATAAATCACAGAAAATGTATGGTGTAGAAATACGTCTTTGTCAATGCGTTTATGATTTACTAGCTGCACTCCGCGGTTTCACCCGCGTAAGTCCCAGTACCGAGAGAATATCGAGATAAAAGTAACCTATGTATTCATCCAGGTCTCCGGCTATCATACATATACATACCAACTTTCGTCGCAATCGGTTCAGTGCTTTTTGCGTGAAAGAGCAACAAACATTCATACATCCTTACAAACTTTCAAGTTTATAATATTAGTAGGATTTTATTCCTTGTAATATAAAAAATATGCAAATGATACAAACTCTTAGCCGTGTATGGAAATTCTGATAGGAACTAATTTCGCTATATCCCTGTTATCCATTTTTCTGCTGAGTTCCTCGCAGTACATCTCGGTCGCAATAAAACAACTGTGGCGACTTAACGCCTCTATTCGTCCGACTAATTGGGAGACTGGCTGGCGTTTGGTGGCTATAAGGGGGCAAAATAGCTAGTTAACATAGCTAAAAACCGGACACCGGTTACTCTGGGATCGCCAAACAATAAAAATAACCTTGCTGTTTCCACAATTACCTCAGAAAAGCACCATAATGCCTCCCATCGGTCGGTCATATAACTGGGTTTTAGACTTGCGTGATGGTGCGTGGTACTCTCAGGTAGTTAAACTCGCTTCGCGTTTCTCAACACTTTCTTGAGAGCACAAAGTTACTATCCGAATACTCTATGTATATATTTCGGTGTGACTTCCTTTTCGAAGTCTCAGACTCACGTGACAGCGCAGAACGCTCACAGTCATCAGATAATCGCGCTTTGCGTACCCCTACGCTATCCTAAGATTGAAAATCTGCCATAACGGAACGAATTTATTTTGTAACCGCATACAAATAATTTTATAATCGCATAGAAAAAACACAGGTAAAAATGAGTACTTTAACACCGCAATTGAAACAATTTCCCCAAAAGCCATCTATAGAGCACACATACAGAACACTTTGTAGGTTATGTGCACTTTTAGAAAGTATTTATGTTGTAAAAATATTTGTTCTTGAATTCAGGAATTAACAATTTTTATAAAATAAACTAATATTTAACATCATTGTTTCATGACAAATAAAGCAATGTATTCTTTGATATTAATTTAGGCTAAGAACGAAATGTATTGACATCTATTGGTCTAATCTAAAGTAATACTAACTGCATGGTAATGATTATGTTTTTTCTGGAACATTTTAAATGTTTATTTCTTTATATAGAGTGAACTACATACAATATTATTTTTGTATAGCAGAAAAGCTTTCCACGTTTGTTTTGTACTTTTTCATGTTGACAACAGTAGACATGTAGACAAACAGACACAAATCCATTCATGGTAGAAATGGTTTTAGTTGGTTCTCCAATACTCCTAAAATTTTTTTTTAAATATTTTAGTGTATCTACAGATTTATTATTATTGTACATAATTATGCATATGTAGATTGTATTAGTTTCTTTTAAATTATAATGAATATTATATTATAAATATTTACTTATAGGTATAATGTATATGTTTATATGACGCACGGATGGCGCTATGGTTTATGTGGTCGGTAGTGACACCGCGCCGAATGATGTAGGTTCAAATCCCACACGGGACAAAAAAAATTGTGTGATCCACAAATAGTGTCTGGGTTTTCCTTGTGTCCGTTGTTTAAATGTATGTAAATAATAAATATAAAAAAAATAAATGACCATTTAACGTTATAGTATAGTTAGTATTACTTGGGACAAACAGATGTCTATAATATTATCTACGTATTAACGGGAATTAACGCGATCACGAAAAGGTATTACATATACATTAATTCCATAATATTATATCATGGAACGCGAAAGTTTAAAAGTTAGTAGAACCAACAGATGTCGTTGTGTGTTGTTTACATGTTTCTTGAACATTTTCAATTATTTTTCTATGGATAGAGAACTTGAGAGGGATCTCAAGAAAACTGTCCCGAATTTCGAGATAAAAAGTATTCTATGTCCTACCTTGTAGTATGGGCTCAAATCATGCCAAGTTTCATTTAAATCCGTTCAGTAACTTCAGCGTGATACGCGGCCATGACACAGACAGAAAGACAGACAGACAAAAATGAAAAAAATATAGTTTTGGCCTCAGTATCGTTATAGAGCCCCAAAAAAGATTTTCAAAATATCATCAATGTACAGAATTGGACCTGTTACAGTTTTATTATAAGTAATCGATTAAAACAGTTACTGATTATTGCATAAACACTGTGAATATAACATAAAATAACTTTAACATTGGTTAACAACATTTATTTATCGGGCTCGGGCATTTTGTTGCTCAATCCTTGTTGACAGTAACACACAGGTATAGGTAGACAATTGAAATTATCACAGAGTATGTATTTCTATTGTCGCTATAACAACAAATAATAAAATGAAATAAAATTAAAAATTAAAGCGGGCTCGGGTCCACCCGTTCTGGAGATTAGCCGGAACAAGTAGACAGACAGATAAAAATTTTACAAACAGATTTTTAGGCATAGGTATCGTGCAAATAACTGTATGAGCTAAAAAAAAACTATTATTTTAACATTACAAACAGACAGTTAAATTTTAATGAAGTGAAAACTTCTTTAGGCACGTTTGGGCACTTTTGCTACGGGGAAAAAGCACTGAACTCGTGACCGTCACGCTAATAATACATATATATATATCCACTAGAGGGCGCTAATCTAAACATTGAGTTCTGTCAGCTTCTTATTAATTAATGACACCAACCTGCTAATGTGACGTTTTAAGTTCGTCGTTTCGTTTAAGTTTTTACTTCTGTCGGCAGTCCCATGACTGCCTTTTTTTTACTAGCATTGATGATAGGCAGGAGACTTAAATACCGATAGTAGTTTATGTCTTTCGGATCTCCTTTTTGTAGAGCAAGATAATGTGAGATTCAGACCATTGTGATGGCATTTATGTAGTTTCCTAATATTAGATTATATAATTTGACGAATGATGCGATGAAATACACACGCTGTATTTATATCATCGTTAGTGATATTATCTGAGTCAGGACTTTTACCGGGCTTCAATTTTCTTATTGTTCTTATGATTTCTGTGCAATCTATTAGCTCTATGTGGTAATTAAGTATTTCGTATTCAGTGTTTTCATTCAGCACCGGATTTACATTTCTATGCGTACTTGATATACGCTATGTAAGTTTTTGTAGCCTTTGATCTATCCATGTTTTATATTATTTTTAGATTTCCCTTCTGCTCTAGATGTTTTTAATAGTGTCGACTCTGTGGTTTTGTAGTTCATTTGTATATATTGGCTTATTAGTTTGTATAACGCTTATTAGTTTGTATAACGCTTATTAGTTTGTATAACGCTTATTAGTTTGTATAACGCTTATTAGTTTGTATAACGCTTATTAGTTTGTATAACGCTTATTAGTTTGTATAACGCTTTGAGTTCATTTTTCATGGCCCGAGATTGGTTTTTAGTTTTATGTAACTCCTTGTCTTCTTTTGAAATGTCTTTTTGTTTGTTCCGTTAGTACGCTGCGTTCTTTTGATGTATTATTTGTTTCATGTGCAATTTGGAGACTCTTTGTAATGCAACTTATTATTTCATAATAAACTTATGCCAACTTGTTTAGATTCGTGTCAAGTAAAGGTAGTTGGGTTTTAAGCTCTCTTTGTATATTTGTATTTCTTCTTCACGTTTGAGTGTATCATTTTGCTTGCTTGTGTGCCTGGCTCTTCATTTTAGTGTTTTGTGGCCTGTGATATAACAAGTAATGTAATGTATGTGTAGTGTCTCTATATTTTGAAATAGTTGTGGTTGGAGAGTATATATTTTATTCCGTGTTTGTATTGACGGTCGAGGGAGCGCCATGTCCATCTTTGCTTTTTTTCTGCAAAAAATGTTGATGATGGCTAGCTGGTTTTCCATAGTGAAGTCTATTAATCTTTGCTCTCTGGCGTTTGTGAATCCATGCGCATTCTGTTTCATTATCAAATGTTCGTCTCTTCGAGGCTCGCCAATTTTCACGTTAGAATTAGATGTCTCTGTGCCATGTCCATAGCCTCGTAGATAGTTTTATAAAAATTGTTGATTTCCTCTACATCTGCTGACTCCGTAGGGGTGTAAGCTTGTATGATAGTCAGTTGTTTCCTTGGTTAATTAAAATTAAGTAGTGCGACTAGCTCAGACATATCTACATAGCTCTATTTGAGACTGTCTCAAATACTTGCGTATTATGAAGCCGACTCCATATTTAGATTATGTTTGTGCTGTTTAGCAGAGATTGAAATACTGGTATTCTTATATGATATTACTAAGGCGCTGATTTTCGAATTTGCCTAATACAAACCTTTAAAAACGACGTTTTCGTGGAGTTTAACTTGTTAATTAGTAGATGTGTAAAATGTATATGATACCAACGTTATATACGTCCTTATCACATACATTTTGTTGAGAGACTATAAGCACTAATATTTTCATATTGCATTGTGTATTGACGACTGTGCGTTATACCGCAACCCAATTTATATAGTTCCCTCAGAGAGCGCACGAGTGATGGTCTTATGTGGTATGGAACTATAAACAGTAAGCTTTGATAATGTATCTTAACTTTTACCAGACGGGACAAGGGTTACCTATGTTTTTCTAGTTTATGAGATATCTGTGGCACGCCCTAAAATCTAAACAGCTTGATGAATTTTGACATGTGAATTGTCATTTGAATCATCTTAACATTTTGAGTAACTTAAATTTGGGAGAAAGTTAAAAAGTAAACTTTATTAAGTATGTATTGACAGATATTACCATCATTTTCTAGAGCAGATTTCAAAAATACTCTTATATAACACTATTAGGAATTATTCAGTAGTTCATTAGATAAAGCGGTTTTCAGTTAGGTAAGAGTAGCTACTACAAAAATAAACTTTTGACTGGCCTATTGGCCTAGTGGTTAGTGACCCTGACTGCTATGCCATAGGTCGTGGGTTCGATTCCCACCCGAGTCTGGGTGCTCTTTGTGTCTGTTGTTTGTTTGTTTGTTTGTCAAGTCCCCCGCGACACATGAGTAATTCCTAATGCGGGAGTTGTCTTTTTTTCAAAAAAAGGAGGAAACAAGTATTCGATATTTTATCGTACATACTTGGTATTTAGACGATTTGCGTGATATCACTACGCCCGATAGGCATAGTTATCGATGTAAATGAGAAAAAAGTGTGGTTAGTAAATTCAACAAAATCAATTGTTGGATTTAAATCTATGTAGGACGCTACATAAGTTTTGTCGTATGCACACTAGGTAGGATAATATCGTGATTTGGGGGTAAATGAAAATGGCGGGCGGCTCTAATTATGATATTCGTGTAATTATTTTATAAAACTTTAAACGTGGCCTAACTAAACAAAAAAGTTTTAAGGAAATGAGTAGTGCACCGAGGGAAACATGCCCATTGTCCATCTCTAAAGACCAAAGAACGGTGGTATATTCAATACAATCGCGGCAATTTTAACTTGGAGTATGCAAGGTTCGCAGGCCGATAAAAGTGTCTACCGATAAGACTGTATGAAAATTATTGTAGGAAGACCGACGTGTGACATATGGCTGTAATGTTTACTAAAAGAGGAATATTGGCTACGGTTGAGCTTGATAAATGGAAGATTCTTACTGCTGCATGGTTTACAGAGGAATGTTTACCTCAAGTTTTAGAAGTCTTAAAAAAGCGGACCAGTGCGGGTTTGACTCGCGCCTCATCGAGGGTTTCGTAAGAAAACAAAGTTGTATGTAGAAAGTAGGTCCATCTAGTGAATCAGTTCTCGAAGATTTTTGCCCGTCTTTTATAAGTCTGTAGCTAGCCTTATTCGGAGCGCTACGTGGAGTTCTATTGGTGCGATTCGAATTAGTTCTATTCAAATTTGTGCGCTAAATGGAATGCATAAAAACTTTGTTTTTAAAAATATGTATAAAAAACCTATCATCAGCCTCAATATATCAGCTATGCTTTCCCATTGTTGAACATTTTTTTGTTTATAAAAAAATTATAGATCTGTAGATTTTCCGTCATAAATTTGTTATTGGTTGTATTTCGTCGTGATTAGTCATTTATCTTGCAAACGTGAATTCAAGATTGTACATATCAGTTGGTTCCTTATGCATTAAACATGGTCAGTAGCGAGATTAGTCGGATGGAGATGATATTTTGCGGTCAGGGTAAAAATAGAGAAAGCATCGTGCGAACGCACAACTTGACTATCAATCAGATACAGAATCAATGTTGATTGCAACTACACATTGTAAAGGTATATTAAAAAGTATGAATGTCATTGCAGCCTTAAATGCTTACCATAGATTAAGGCAAGGACTAGAAAAGCCATATACTCATCTCAAACCTAAGAGCAATAAATACTATCTCAAACCTTAGTGGTACAAAAAATATTCATGGTCAAAACGTTTATATTATTCGGTGTCAGGTCAATGTTATGAACAGTGATCAAATGCTGGTTGCACACAGGCGGGGTATTTATAGTGAATATAAACACGTTCAAATATTTCAATTTCAGCATTTCATATGCATTGCTGTTATAATATAATCATGTTTCTAATGTTTTAATGATATGTAAGTATGGCAAAACAAAAGTAATACAAATATTATGAAAAAATATTATTAATCTCATTCAGATTATTCATTCATATCAGATTTTAACTCTGAGAATTTTTTGTGAAGATATTACGATCACGACTTTGCCTATCAGGTGTAGTGATCCACCGACGACGATCGTAAGCACAGTTCATTAAAGTGTCAGTAAAGTTTAGATTGTAGGTAAGTAAAACGTAAAGTACGAGTATCATTTTTCTTCCGTTTTCTTCTTATTGCTTATGTATCCCACACTATTTCTCTCTTGAGCTTGTCAAAAACTATGATCACAAGCGAGAGCCTTCCTACACCGATAACTGAAGCAGTAACGCTTGCACGCTCAACACTCCACTAAAGTAAGCATAATCCTCACAATGACTCTTACAGTTATTGCGAACAGTCCTTGGCATCCACCTTAACCGACACAGGCACTTCCCAAAACAGCTGTGTGCGGTGAATAACTGCCCGGCTTAAAGTTAACTAACCCGTTAGGAATTACTACTACAACTACCCTTCAGCCCATGTTCCAAGACGTGCATAAGAAATATAGCTATGTGCGATTATAGCAGCGGTAGCGTAATGGGTAGGGCATCGGACTTGCGATCGAGTGGTTGCGAGTTCGAACCCCACCCAGTGCACTAGCGACGTGAACCCACTCCTAACACAAGCATTAGCTGGAGGGATTAATAAGAATACTAGTAATGTGTAACCCACGGGGCCACGTTACTAGTAGAATTTTATTAAACAATAAAAGGAAACACAAACATTATATCAATTAGCTCACATAGGAATACTTACTAAAGTGAAATAACTGATTCGCAATGCAATAGGTGGATACAATGGGAAGAGAATATGGCAATAGAAGCTTACTAGAAACTTAATAGAAATTACTTTAGTTTATTGATTGGCGGCCTCAACTCTTAGACGACTTTCTACCAAAGGCTGTCAGTCGAAGTGGTTGGTGGTTGGAAGAAGTGGCCAGCTGATTGCTTCTTCAGCTTTGCTTAATTTTTTATAGTATAATTTTTTCGTACAAAAAGGTGTTTTTTTTGACAACAATTTTATAATAAGAGTACAAAAGTTTAACTACACGTTGAAACGGAGGTTACTTATTATGTTGATATGATGATGTCACGGCGCCATAGCGCCATCGTAGAGTATACAGTACATGTGATATTGTCTATGTTACATAATTTGGCGGGTGGCGCCGCCCGCACGTGGGACGAGCCGGCGCGCTCGCAGACACGGCGCCTGACCGGTGTTGCCACTAACATACGAATTTGTTATAATTTTAGTTACTTAAAAGTTGGATGGTGTAGAAAACTTCATTGTAATGTGTGAATTTTATTACCAAAGAGATAGATTGATAGATTTGCATTTAGAAAAAGATATTTATTGCTCGTTTGTTTCATGACATTAACTTAATTTGCCGTATTTGTTTAAACATAAAAACATACCTGCTTTTGCCCGTTGCTTCCCTCGCGTTAATGTAGAATTTGTTAATCCTTTTTGATATATCTCGAATGCAATACTCTTTTTTTTGACGAAAAGTATATATGTCCTTTTCAGTACCCCTGAAAACCTCCATGCATGCATGAATAGCGGTCAAGTAGTTACGGCATGAAGGCGTAACAAATAAAACAAACAAGCACATTCGCATTCACAATATAAGTAAGGATATGTAGAAATAAAACTTTGCTATGAATGTTTAATGCAAAAAAAGCAGAAATACGTCAAACATATTTTTATCAAACTGTCAACATTGTGTACGCTATTCAATATATCATCTTTTCATATATTGTTTTTGCTATTTAATTATTAAAAGAGTGAAACCATAAAATTTTAGTATTAAAAAAAAACATTGTAAAAGTGTTTTGTAAAAGTCCTGGTGTTAAGTAATGAAGACCCATGTCTAGAATGTAATATCACCATCATTCTAGAAATATTAACAAGTGTTAACAAAACAGTGATACAACTATGCGTAGTTCACTGGTTTATTCAAATAGCGTCCTTATTAAGGTTGAGGGTCTAGTCCAGTAACGAATAGATTGTAATAATCCTACATTATTTTAATATAATGTCAAACTGAGGCTTCGATTCAAGGCTACATATATTTTGTTGTACCTTTTTGAAATTCTTGGCGACATCACAGCAGAATTTTATCGTTAGCAACACTACTAACGATAATATGTAGTTATTAGGCACTGAAATATACGTTACCGCGATAAACGTGAGTTAACTACCGTCAGACACTACTCGCGCGTTAAAATAGATAAGTGATTGCATAAACAAAGTGCATGAGGACAGATCAAATGTTCTTAAATGCATGCTGGATGCACACGTGATTTGTGACAATTTGAGTATATCTCGGCAATTTTGATGAGATGTTGGTACCTATTAATCCGACGAAAGTGTTTACAAATATAAAGTAAAATGTGTTTGTTCGCTCAGCATTGTGCCTTTAGCGTGTACCAGGTATAAATTTGGATTATAGGAAAACATCTCGTTTCTCGTACTTACCTATATTTTACTAGACGATTTGACGTTATGGATACTGCTCCAGTTCTAGAAGTTGCCAAAAACTATCCTCAATGAGCACGCTAGTTAAAGCAAAAAGTTTTCAAACTAGACTAAAAGATTTTCAAATTGACGTGTTCCAACAAAAAAAAATATATCTTAGTTTATAATATTAGTAAATACATATTTGTATTTAACATATTACCGACAGCAAATCACGCAGGTTTTTTTTACATAAGTGGACGCGTCGCCGTCGTATCGTCGTCGCTTCTGTTGCCTCTCCTTTGTCAGTCTAAGGTTCGTTTCGCAGTCGCAAGTAATGTAGGTACTGAAGCAATATTAGTGCACAATAAATACACAGTAAGATGTGTAAAATGTCGGTCACAACAATACTTAGAATTGATAAGGTATTTTATAATATTCTTTTTGGTTCTAGATGATAACACTATTAACAGTTGAAAACCATTAGCGTACTCCGTACTGAAAAGTAAACAGTTGGTTGTTGTCGCATTAGTGTCGGAATATACCTCAGATTTGTATCTACTGTGACTGCTTAACATATCAGTCATAAGGTCCGTAAATTAGTTCTATATAATACCATCATCTTCCACGAGTATTCTGTTTCTTGTTAAGTCAACGCAATATTTTTTTTTCCAGTAGACACATTAAGGCCCTAAACATTTTAAGGCAATCACGATGACTAGTGAAGATAAACACAATTACTATTTGTAATGATAACAATGGCTATTAGTAACGCGGGTCACAAAATACTACTTTACGTACTTTATGTAAATACATAAATGCTTTGAGAACAACGATGGAACTCTGAGAACTACCTTTCTTTCCTGAATTATTGGAAGTGTTTATACTTCCAAGAACGAAAAGAAATTAAAGAAAAGATATTAGGAAAAAGGCCGACGATGTTTGCTCTAACAAATCTTTACTTATCGTTATCCAACTTCAGCAATGTACGTACTAAAGTCTGAAACTTTCACGGCAGGAAATGTGAGCGGTCCGCCAAAAGCGCTCGACTCGTGCACGGAGCGAACGCGTTCCTCTGATTGTAGTAACAGTATATTGTTACTAGTACATTTATTTATATAATTTATGAGACAATAACCGAGACTTCTATCAGTTTGTGTATTATGTGAGGTGTTGCGTCATTGTTAATGCTTTGCTGAGGTGAGTTTGTAGTTCAAAGGTGGACTTGTAGTTGTGACTGAAGTTCGCCGATAAATGCGGTCAGAAAGCTTTTAACTTAATTTCTTATTATATTGATACTGCGGTATGTCAACTTATAAATACTTTACGATTACGACTAGTACGTCATACATTTATGGTGATGTTATTTTGTAACCTTATGAAATGCTCTTTGACTGTGATCGAAATACTTTTTACTTCGCGGTGAGTAAGATTTTTTGCATAAGTTTTGGGAATCACAAAAGTAATATACAATAGGTGGTGATCCTAACAGCATGCCTACTGGTATTCGTTTACTGGTTTTTTCAGTGTTCTTAAAGGAAACTACTTACTCATTTTTAATGAAAATTTTGCTCTGTAAAATGCATGTTACAACAAATTGGTTAATTGTAATGTAATTTTCGAACTTCAAATATTTCTTAAAAAAAAACCATTCCTGCCTCTATTTATTTATTGTGTAACTTATGAACAACTGGATTTAGGATATTTATTTTGTTGAGACTATAGCTATATGACACATATATTATGTACATAATGTGACATTTCGCTAGTCTTAACGAGGGTGCTACCGATGTATTAAATTATGTCAGACTCCATCTCGGAGCAAGGCTCTATACGCTATCCTTCAGTGCGTTGCGCATAATTGAGCGCCTAAGATGGCTGTTTGTGCTCTAATTTAAAACTACTTGCCGCGAAAATACTTTAGATCATACATTAAATCATACATATGACGTTTTACGACGACACCAGATAATGAAAATGAATTATATATTTAAAGATTTCAAGTTTTGATTTATATCCCGCATGTTACAAAATTTTTAAAAACCCCAAGAAGATGAAGTATATGAGAATATACGTATTTGAGACTTAATAATTTTTTGAAATATTGAGTTAAATTATTGTTAAATTTGTAGTCGTATCAAAGTTAAAGTAAAAACAAAAACTTTATTTGCAGAGGCAACAACTTAACCCTTCGGTGTGAAGGTAAAACGCTTAGTTTATATCTAATTTTAGTGCAATAGTTAGATCCACGGAGAACAGAAAATATTGCACTATTACCAGATACCTAATGTTATTATTTATTTAACATATATTTTGTAAAGGTATCAATTGCGATATAAGTATCTTATAACACCGTGAGTAAAATAAAAAAAAAATCTCTTAAATACAATACTTTTTAATAATATCTATACTATAAAATACAAAACAAACGGGCGGTTTTATCGCTAGCTGCAATTTCTTACAGAGCAGACCACCTTTAGACAGAAAGGCGCGCAACAGAATCTTGTGAAAAAAGTAAAGTATTAACGTTTATATTAAATGTTTTCACTGTGCTTACGTAATCAGCCTTTCCACCACCCATAAATATCTTATTTCGGATCACTTAACTCCATTAAAAACTCACCTGTACACTTCTGACGCATACGATCTTGTTCGTAGGTGTTATGGTACAAATATAGCTAAATTGAAAAGCTATTAATAGTAACCTATAAAATTTTCATTGCGTGTTTTATTCCTTTTTAGACAAATGTAAGTATAATAAAAGGTAGTATGGCATGCAACTTTATTATCTATCCGCATAGTAAATTAGGTTCATCAATGTTACCTTCTTTTACGCAACTTCCTTTTATGAAGCGACGTATCCGATATAATAATAATAATAACTTGACACATGTCACACACGGCCGTCTGATCCCAAACTAGGCAGAGCCTGTACTATGGTAACCAGACTGCTGATAAACATAATTATATATTTCTAAATACATACATATTATAGATAAATTACTTATTAGAATAAATGATCGTGCTCATCACACAATTATTTGTCCTGGGTGGGAATCGTACCACGACCTCTGGCTTAGCAGTCAGGGTCACTAACCATGTTAAGTTGTGCAAACAGCGAAATGTTGTGAAATTAGTTCAAACTTTACATATAATTAATAGTTCGTGGCATGTAGACGGCTCTTAACTGCTTTACAGCGTCGAGGCATCGATTCTTATTAAGTTCTTACATTTTGTAACAGAAATTGAGTTCCATTCTTCTAAAAAAAATCTTACCCTTTTCTTGACTTTACACTAAACGTGTTCTATAGGATTTAGATCTGGTATTTTAGCTGGTCAGTCTAAGACAGAAACTGATTGTGATTCGAGAAATTCCTTTACTGAGCATGCCGTATGTTTGGGATCATTGTCGTGTTGAAATATTCAAATTACCGGAAGAGACTTCAGTATTAGGTAACATTGTTGTTGTTTCTCGGTTCTCGGTCTCGGTTTCGGTTTGCGACTCGGTGACCAGACAAATACCCCCAAATATTCACATTTAAACCGCCATGCTTTGAGGTGACTTTTGAGGTAACCGATTAATTATAAAATCTGTTTAGATTAATTATAAATTCCAATTTAAGTAAAATGAACGCCTACCTACATTATGTATAATAATTGTAAACATTTAACTAATGGTTAAGTATTACGTGTATGTAGGGTCCACAAAGAAAATTAGTTCTAATCTAAATAATATCGTGCTCTGAATAACGGAGAAAAATGTTAATGATCATGATGCTTTACAGAAATAGTAACAAAATCTATATTCGATAATACATACTGGTAAGTAATACCGCAACAACGAAAATTACGTGTTGACATTTTTACGTCAAGGTTGTTTCAACAATGAAAAACTATATCACTAATGTCGACAATCATTGATATAATTGATTGATATAAAACAAGAAAGCACCTTGGAAGTGTAGATACAAAGCAAAAATGTTGTCTTGCTATTATATTTTCCATTAGCAGGCGCCAATTGGGCGTTATATCATACGTTTTTTTATATTTACGATTTTTTCACACTTAGTTTTATGTCGGCATTCCATCTTCTTTTACGTCTAATTGCATACATCCACGTTTAAATTTTGAGTGCAGTTAAAACAAACAAGTCAAACAATGTCAGGAATTACTTTCAAACAGTAACATTATGCTGCAATTCAACAACTTTAATTTATCTGCCAAAACCAAGGCCGCCACTATTCACATACAAGTGGAGTTATTACAAGTGGCGCTACAAATTTGACAGGTCTTAGATTACATATATTTTTAATCTAATGTAGGTAGGTAGGTAGGTAGGTAGGTAGGTATTCTAGGTATTAATCTTTTTTTTCACTAGCAAGAAGAATCTAGCATTAAACCTCAAATTCTTTTAGAAACGTTTTGTCTTTTTTAAACATATAGATTAGGGATCGAAGTCGTTTAATTGCCTTTGTCTTTGGTTTACCACTTAATAAATAGCTTTGTCCAGAAAATTCAAGTTTCACCTGGTTACACCCTGAAGCTAAAATCATTGTTCACATCTTACGTTAACTGCAGCAATCTGCCAAATCAAACTACTCGTCACGTGAATACAATTGGCACATATTGGTGCCGATTCCATTGTACACTCGACTAAACTAAAACCTGACTTAATTTCTTCATATGAAATCAACCTAGTGTTCTTCGTAATAAGGTCTATTTGCTACTAGCATCTATTTCTCATCGCCTCTAAATTTCAATAAAACCTGTCAACGTATACTCAACTTTATTTCCACGCAGCGAGAGTCTTCATTTATTCAAACGCTGTATAATTGCCGTATAAAAACTTGTTCAAAACGAACAAGGATGACGTGTTTTTAATCTACACCTACGAAGACGCTTACTAAAAACACAGAGCAAAAGAGATGGCATTCAATGGATAGCGGCTCTCGCTACGTGGTATTAAAGTTTATTTAAGCGTATCAGACTTTAGTCGACAAATAAATTGCTTATTTCGATAGCGACATATGTTACCTACTTGTTTCAATTTGAAATAAGACCTTGTTTCAATTTGAAATAAGACCTTGTTTCTAAGTGTAGAAGGTTTACTTCTTATATGAAGAAAACTTAGTGAATTTTAATTTAGCTAGTGAAGTTACAGAATTGGGGCCATTGTCAAAATAGTTTCGAATGTCGAACACCCAGGGATTGCTATCTTGTTATGATTAATGTCCGGTTTAGAATTGGGTTGAGGCATTTGACGTTTATTCTATTTCTGCGTCTTGCTTATGTATTGTACAATAATTGTACGTAGGTACATAGGTCTCCCTCGACGGCGCCAATCCAATCAACTTTCAACGATTTCAACTATTATTGTCTCATTTCAATAAACCTTATAATTAACTGAACAAGTTTTATTTGACGTTCAAGTCATAGAATCACAGCTCCTAGATCAAGTGGTTTCGCCTTGATAATGAATACAAGCACGTTATTTATGTTACATTAATTATTGCCGCACATTTCTATCAGGGACCGTTAGTATAGGCAAATTTTTATGCAGTTTATTACTTAAGGGAAGCAATGTATGTAGCTCAATTTTATCTTATTATCCCAGTCAGTCTCCCGCCTTGCACGCGCGTGTTTGCCTTTTCTAGATGTCCTTCTTCAGGACTGGCCCATGACTTTCTAGACAACTTTTTCTCATAATTATGCTGTATTATAATATGTATGTACATGTTCCATACAGACACAAACAACTCCCGCACTATAATATACGTGTGCGCGATGGTCATTACAAAAAGTAAATAGTTTAGTATAAGTACTAACTTTTATGTACGGCTTTTATGTATGACAAATATACATTTATGAACGACAGTTATTGTACTAGTGCTGTACATAAATGTATACTTTTTACACTACAAAGTTTTCGAATTCGAAGTTGAAGGTGGCTTAACGGCCTCGCCACGCTAGCGATGTCGCTCATACCTTGCCAACCCTTCTCCCGCTGCTTTGAAACAAAACCACAGAATACATAATAGTACTAACAAAACTCATGGGAAACACAAAATGGTTGTTGTGCGTAGCAAATGATTAAACATATTTATTAACCACATAATCAATCCCATCATAGTTTAACGATGGCGATGATGCTGTAAACTCATCAGACGATTACTCCATTAAAGAATAATGTAGGTAATGTGACTTAGGGGCCATTAAATTGAAACCTAGGTAGATACACTTCGATTACTTAATTAGATTTTAAAACACATCTATAAATGTATCATTAACTGTTGGGTAGTACAACGCTGAGGGCGTGAGCTATGGTCTGATTAGTTATCTTAAAGTCAACCCGAATGAAACCACTCGCTGTCTTGGAAAAATAACTTTAATAAATTTAGTATAAAGTTTTTTCAGCGGAACGCCAATGCACAAGGCACCACTACGGTAACAGCTTTGATTATATATTATTTATAATCTAAGGTTAAGCTTACCATTACGTAATCTATGTGCTGGTTTTGACATCTTTGTCGTTGAAATACCTTGTAATATGTAACTTAGAACCTCATTATCACGTGCATAAACGTGCAAACCGTAAATAGCGCAAAAGAACCGAATTGTTCTCCAGCGAGTGGATGATATTGTCTTTAATGATATTATAAGCAGATTATGTTATGTATGCATCGGCTAGAGCAAATAATTTACAGTTACTTTGCAAGGCTTTTTAAAATCGGTGCAGTCGAATGTTAGGCAATACCAAACGCTAGCATATTCTTAAAAAATCTACTTATCTTACCTGCAGATGTCTGGAAACTCCTCGAACCCCTCAGGATTGGCAGCTAGCAACAATTGATACACCTAAGTCTAAGATGTGTTACCTAAATATTATTCACCTTTTATGTTCTATGTTACATCTAATTTATCAAACGTTTTTAGTTAGAAATTTTATTATATATTTTATTTTAAGTCCTCCCGATTTTTTAGATCCTGATGCTCTAAACTGGATCTATTCCAATCTTAAGGGGTGTCTGTCAGCAGTCGGTGCATATTGTTGAAACTTTCTTCATTTACATATTAATTTTCAATGTGCGTATCATCTTTATCCTGATAATCGATGACTGATCTGTACACTTGAGAAATAGTAAAATATCTCATGCCATTAATTGATATTATAAGGAGGATCTATCTAGGAATAAATCTATTATTGAAAGGCAGGTCAGGTAGGTTTAGCCTCTCTATAAAACCGGTGAGTGTCTGTCTTTTATTTTGGCTATAACTCGTTGAGTAGATGATGATGCGATCTTAAAGAGAATTGAAGTTTTCAAAAGACTCGTTTTCGTAACAAAAGTCCTCTATAGTAGTTGTAGATCATGAATCTACCCTCAAACCAAAACGTACTTTTGTTAAATAGCTATTTTCAGGGGTGTTGTATGTTTGACGGTTACTTCTTTACATTCATAATTGTTATCTGAATGGATATAGACGTTTAGGTTTAATTTAGTATTCGGTGGTACCTACAGTAATTAAGTCCGTATTTTAACGGGTTCGAGATTAGATATTCAGCTTAATAGCTGAATAAGGTCGAAAAGAGGAAAACGGCTCTACATTTGTACGTGAGGGAAGCTAGATGTGTAATTTACAATTAGTCATTATGATTTGTGTCCACTGGCGACTGATGTATCACTTCTACTTATAAAAATAGCTAAGTACTTACATTACACCGGCAATTCCATTTTAAATGCTCTTAATGTCAATTAAACTTATATTCCGTGTTTTAAGCCGAGGTGGTATTGGTTACAAGCCCAATAACCTAATCACAGCACGGGAAACCGCAAGCTACCTAAGCTTGTGGTTTCCCGTCCCATGAACGACACTTTTATGAAACACCCAATTTTCATAAAATTTTCATCAGGTAAGGTATTTTGGTATACGTGACAGCTTAGGTTGCTGCAAGACGGTTGATGGGGCTTGTTTTAATATAAATTAGAGCAAGAATTTTCATAGCGGAATACAGTTGGCCAAGTTAGTCTATGGTTTATTCAATAAACATATGTGTATATACGGGACATTTTATACATCACGTCTATTGATTAATGAGGGACATATTAAAGCGGTCAGTATATAATTAAAATATTCTAAAATAAAGTATTCAAACCCTTTTTAAACTGATTACGCACCAATACATATATACATAATAATAATATATGTTTCAATATGATGGCTGATATTTTTTTAATATGACCTAAGTACTAATGGTTTGACGGTAATTACACGAATAATGTTTATGGTTACTACTCCACTCTTTAAGTCATAGCGTGGTGTTATTTATTACCTCTAATTTTCCTCAATAGTATTAATACTTTTTTTTTCAGTTGAACGTGTAGATACACCTTCAGTTTAGCGAGTTCAATTAAACAGGCTCTTCATCTTTATGATACACACGTCATAAATATCAACTTGTTGTACCTGCCTCTAGGTTCCAAAAGTTAACAAGTCGTTTCAGGGCCAATGTGTGTGATTTTATTATATAATCCTAACAGGGCTATGATATACACAGATTACAAAGGGCTATGAAATATTATTCAAACTTTAAGTCTGAACAAATTTAAATCCACCGTAAAACAAAAACTATGCCTTAGATATTTCTATTAGTGTAAAAGTTTGGTTAGACTAAAAAGTTTTATTATTATTTTTAGCTTTTCTTCCGTTTTTCATCGGTTTAATTTTTTGTTAAAAGGTTTTTATTCACTTATCATTATCACAAGCTACAAATTAGGCAAGTGTTTTAAATTTGAGTACCAACCGACCGACCGACTCTTTTAATCCAACTGTTTGGATAACATGATGGTAAGTCGGTCTCTGTACGTGATTGCAGATGGTCACGACAAGGCAAGAGTACTAATCATCGCGACTTTGAATTACGATTCTCACACATAAGCAAATGCCACTACTAGTTTAATATTTATTAGTGAACTCAGAACTGTGTGGACAATAACATTTCTACTGCAATATTTTATGCGGTGCTTAAAAACCCGTACTTATTATTATTAACTTTTTGCAGTTCTATTGAAGCCCTGTTAATAAGAACCCGAATCATTACCAAAAGCAGAAGTGAGATAAGCACTTAAAAGTGTAAATCCTAAACCTCGTATTCCTCGAGGTACTAGAGTCAACCATTTTCCTGAATTGGTCACGGTTATTTACGCTACATGATAGAATAGCTTGTAGTTTCCTCTAGGATTATACGACGCCGTGGTAGAAAACTGCAAGGGTTGAGGCGGTTAAACGTCAATACTGCATTTCAACAAGCCTTCGACACTTGGGCCTTGTCGGTGTTATAAAAGTTTAAATTCTCAATGTCGTTAGTCTTAATTTGTACTAAATATACTTTAATTAGTTCATGAATATTACTGACCTTTATAAACGAAAGTGATTATCCAAAACCTTGCCGTTATCTTGAACATCAGGTTAACGCAATGGTTCTCACTTTGTTTGTTGGATTGGTTAAAATACAGTCGTTCATCTCTGCCGCGTGCCTTGGATTGGCTGTTAGAAAATGCCAAATTGAGTCCACCTAGGAAAGTAATCCTGCAAAAGTGTTATAAATAAAATCAATAAATAATTTCGTTTTATCTGTATAATGTTTTACGAATGAATGTACATATTATTATTTCCGTTAACCGTTAGAATAGATTTGGCCAGAAACTTCTGAGTATGCACTCTATCGCTTATCCTGTAAGCATATTTAATATATCTTAACAATTAGATATCTTCCGTCTGTCTATTTTTGTGGCAACAGTGAATAAGAAAAAGTTAGACATTTGATACATTTTGGTAATGTTTAGACACCTTTACTGTACTAAATAAAAATAAATAGACCTTTCATACGAAACTCTGTCCAAGTTTTGCTGGCTGAATACAATATAATAATTCATATTGTACATCACAAAGGTCCTTGGGAAGAAAATTTATTTTAGTCCTTTCACAATATTGAGATTTGTCATAACCTGTTACATAACTGGACTTCAGACCCTCAGTAGGGTGATACACTACATTATCAATCAGGACAAATAGAGGCATTATGTAATAAACTACACTTATTGCAACCATTCCATCCCAGCATATAAAAAAAAATAGGCAGTCATGGGACTGCCGACAGAAGTGAAAACTTAAACGAAACGACGAACTTAAAACGTCACATTAGCAGGTCGGTGACATTAATTAATAAGGAGCTGACAGAACTCAAAGTTTAGATTAGCGCCCTCTAGTGGATCTATATATGTATTATTAGCGTGACGGTCACGAGTTCAGTGTTTTTTCCCCATAGCAAAAGTGCACAAACGTGCCTAAAGAAGTTTTCACTTCAATAACGTCTTTATAACTTATGTATTAATAATAAATTGATGTTTTAGTGTTTTCTATACAAACTGTCCTGTGGTTAATATAGAAAAGTAACAAGTAATATATTATGTCAGTTAACTAAATGATTATGACATCATAAGCCATTTTCATCTCGTCTACTTTTTCTATACAATTTTACGGTAGAGGTAGATCGCAAGTACCTACTTTGCTCTGTCGAATCACGACTGTATTTGTTACACATTTTTTATCGTACCAACTACGTCATTACGGGCGAAGTGAGAGACAAGGTGACGTAATGTTAGAGTGACCACTTGTTGATGGATAACTTCTGGGATAATCAATGTTTGAACTCCTTCTTATATTATTTTGTTAAAATCGTGCATAGGCTATAAAAGATGTATAAAAAGTAAATTTTAGGCATTTGTATGGGTGACTATAAAATAAAACTCTGCAACTATCATGATCGTGATGATCCTGGGAGAGCCATGCTTCGGCTCGTATGGGCCGGCTCGACCGGAGTGATACCACGGCCTCATAGAAAACCGGCAGTAAAGCAATGGTTGCATTGTTTTTCGCCGAGTGGGTGAGGTCACCGGAGGCGATACACGATATGCTGTACTGGATTTTTAAGCTTATAATTTTTTTTTTCTTTAATAAAGACAACTCCCGCATTAGGAATTACTCCTGTGTCGCGGGGGACTTTACAAACATACATAAACGGACACAAAGAACACCTAGACTCACGTGGGATCGAACCCACGACCCCTGGCTCTGCAGTAAGGGTCACTAACCACTAGACCAACAGGCCAGTCATAATAATAATAATCATTTATTTCAGGCTGTATAGGCCCATAAATAAATACCTTAATCTAAATATACATACTAAAACATTGTGTTACTTGTAAACTTAAAACTAAGTTAGTAACTATTAATTGCACACACAAGTCTTTGTGCGGTCTGTTGGTACTTGTCCGCGGAAGATTTTAAACTTATGCTTATGATATAAACATAATAATTAAAGTTATTTTTCATCGCTATGTGAAATACGCAAGGAGTTTGTGAATAAGTAAACTAGCTTTTGCCACTGGTTTCGCTCGCTATAAGTTATTTTTCTATCCCTTGTCCTTTTCTGTACCCCTGACAACGTTTGTAATAAAAGACTTTTTAATCGATAAAAAGTTAAGGCGTGAAAGTTTAACAAACAAACTTATATATGGATTTTTATAATATTAGGTATGATTTAAAGTTAATTTAATTGAAGTATTTTTTTAATAATTATGCCCAGTGTTACTAGTCGTAGTAAAAAATCATAGACCTTTTAAAAGTACCAATAGCCTGACACTTTAGTAGAAAATTTTCAAAACCTACCTTAAAATTTGTCTTATTAGATCAAAGTTCATGGTGTCATTGGTGCGATTATAACCACACGCCATCAAACGCCGCCGACCGATGTCACGCGACGTAATTATAGTGCCTAATGTAATGTATGTGCTCATTCATTTTACTCTTGATTATCGGGTTATAGTCACTCAGTATTTTGTTCTAAATTGTCATTATGTCATGAAGTTAGTGGGACGACTGAAGAGCGTATTTTTTTTGTAGTTTGCAGGAAATCAATATGACACAAATAATTAATCACTGGTCTATTAGAAATTGTCTTCAAACCACCTGACATACATTGGCTGGCTTGTTGGCCTAGTGGTTAGTGACCCTGACTGCTATGCTACAAGTCGTGGGTTCGATTCCCACCTGAGTCTCGGTGTTCTTTGTGTTCGTTGTTTGTATGTTTGTAAAGTCCCCCGCGACACAGGAGTAATTCCTAATGCGGGGAGTTGTCTTTTTAAAAGAAAGAAAAAAAAAAATTGTTTAACTTTTATTCGGTCATATTTTTGGATAAATATGGACATTCTATTAATATCCTTGTACCTATACTTCATTCTTGTCAGTCCGCCCCTGTCATAACAAAATTTTCCATTCTAAATAGCCATTTTCAAAAAAGGTGACTATTACAATTAGAATTTACCTAGATTGTTAGCGCTGTAATGTCATTTACGGGGTCCACGATCGATTCGACACTAAAATATCACAACATCTTTCCGTAACTCGTTGTATACTTATTAATAGATTTATATTAAAAATTTATTTATATTAAAAACGAAATAAGTATTTCAAAAATTACATTTGGTTTGAAATAAAATTAACATTCCTGCCCAAACTAATAAAGTGGGCCTTATTCTGCGGTTTGAGGAACTCCACTATGAAAAAAAAATCCGGCCACGTGCGAGTCGGACTCGCGCACCGAGGGTTCCGTAAAATATTTTTATTATATGAACAAAAAATTTACGGTTTTCGCAATTTTTCCTTTATCTGTGCTATAAAATGTTGCTTCGTACGAAATTTTAGGATTCTGAGTTCACGGGAAGTATCCTGTAGGTTTTTATTCCCTTGCGAGTGTCGAAAATTTGCGGCATAAACGGCTGTATCTCTTGGTTGCGTTGACTTAGAAGTTTGATTTTTTTACAGCTCCAAGGGTCAGTAGACCTGAGTATTTGATATAAATTCCAGCTTGATACCTTTACGCGTTCCTGAGAACTTTTTTCTCAGGAACGCGTAAAGGTATCTTGACAGACAGACAGACGGACGGACGCACAACAAAGTGATCATATAAGGGTTCCGTTTTTCCTTTCGAGGTACGGAACCCTAATAAAGTGGGCCAGGTCGTGCAAATATGCAGCCACTGAAACATTACGGGAAGTAAGTAGTATAGTTTTCTTTAATCAAGATGGATTATCCGTAGGTACATTTTATAAACTCCTTTCCGCAGGGAAAATTAAAATGTTGTATAATGATGGTGAGATGATGCCTCACGTGTAAGCTTTGTTTCAAGTACGTAAACCAAAGCTTATATGATACTGTACACATAGGAGGTACATACGAGTAACCTAAACATTACATTATTACTACGGTATTTTCCTACCCATCAAATTAATGAATAGTATTCCATTGCAATTTGCCTTAAGCAATCACGAATTATATGACGCAGCGCCGTAAATATATGGCGACACGTAATTTGTACGTTACACCATTTGTATAGAAATATTCAATATATTCAATCTTGCCAACGTTTGGGCCAATTATTCAGGAATCTATATTGTTACCTATCTCTAGCGGCTCTCGGTACTCTTCTCTGTTCTGTGCCCATGTCCAGTTTTGCTCACCAGTGTTGTCAGTCAGCAAAACCAGGAGAGGTCAGTGTGTAGGAAACTGGCACTAAGTCCTATTAGTCAATTTTGACTTTTATAGCTGGACAATTTTACAGTAACTAATAAAACCTAAACTGAAATCTATAGAAATCTATTAAAAACTCTTAGCGGCTCTCATAAAAGCTCTCGTATTTGAAGATATTTTGTAATGTCATTAAAATTAGATAAATCGATATCGTGATCACAAAACTTTGCCACAGTTATAGAACAGTAGGCAGTATTCGTAAAATTAAAAAAACTCAAAATCGTTATTTGCCTTATTCTCTAAAGTATATAATATTAATTGTTTTTAAAGTTTGGAGTCATCAATACGTATAAGATGTGTGAAAAGGGTTACAACAGTTAAGTAACTGTCATAATATTTGTAAGTAATTGTAAGATAAGATACCTGTTGCAAGCTATGGCCGATGCAATTTGATGGAAACGTCATGTAACGAAAAAGATTTGCATTGAGAAATAATATAGATAGATAGATAGATTACCGGGACCTTTGTCTAGTCAGTATGATTTTATTTTTTAGTTTTTTTTTTCTGGCCACCAAAAACCTATTTTTAGTCTTTTAAAATTTTTAACATCTCTTTTTAACACGCTTTTATTAGCTTGGCATGTAAATTTTTAACATATATATGTAACGGAATCTTTGAACGTGATTTTCACCCACTTTAAAACGTCGGATTATCAGGGACCGATGACAATACAATATAAAAGACTAAAAAGCAAAAATAATTAATAGTTTAAACAATTAAACACACGCTTTTAAAGCTGGCTAAAAAAAGCAGTAAATAATTTCTTTAAGTTAAAAAAAATAGAGTGATTAAGAAAAAAAACATTTTATCGTAAAAAATTATTAGTATTTATTTCTTAATCACTCTATTTTATTTTTTTTACTTACCATTTCCCGGGTAACTTTAATTTTTTTAATCCCTTAATGAAATTAGTCGGCCTATTGTTAATACATATATATTATAAAGAAAAAAATAATCACATCGGTCCAGCCGTTCTCAACTGATGCGCTTACCAACGAATAGTATTTTTTTTATTTAAAGATGTAGATAATAATGATACATTACATTTATGAAGAAAGATGAATGGTCAATTACAATAATGATAATTTGCATCTATGATGTAGTTTTATCTCAAACAATATGACTGCTCACTCAGAACTCGAGCCGGTAAGTAAACAAGAGAATATTTTATAAGATAAATATATTCAAGGCAAATGTAATAATGATAGAAAAAAAACCTAAGTCATTCTCGGTGTAAACCACCAATGTAAATACAAGCAGTAAATGATTCGTAGACAAACTTAATATGGTTATAAATAAGGTAAGTAAATAAAGTTAGTCTAAAGCTACATAAATAATTAAGGTTTCCGGACAACAAACTGCTGGCAACTATAGCTGCAAAGCTTCCATTTTACTTTATCATCTTACTGTATGTAAAACGATAATCTAGTTTACATATTTAATTACATGGTGGACAATGATCACATTATTTAAATTATTATTTAATTTTAAGATAAGATTTGTTTTAACTGTATGTTATTAATGGTGTATAATAAAAAATACCTATCTATCTAAAACAAATAGTAACATAGTGGTAACACTGACAAGCTGATTTAAAATTATCCTAAATATGGACTGCCAATAAATAATATAATTTGCGCCGTATAGCAGGTGATTTAATTGATCAAATTATATTGGATACTTGATAAAATATGTTTACCTTGCCTATTTAGCTGGCGTATTGAGTGACAAATTTTGTAATGATAAGTTCATATTGAGATCGATTGCTACTGCTGCCGGAGGTGGTTTAACAGTAGTAAGACGGTATTAATTAATCAATCGAAATGAAAATCGAATTATTGATTCAAATGTAAATGTAACGTCTCAGAGAATATAGTATATGAATGTATTAGTAGGTACTAACCTAATATTATTTACGTTATACGCTCTAACATTAACAAGTATTTTAACCCCGATGCAGAAAGAAGGGGGTGTTATATATATATAAGTTTAACGTGTGTATCTATGTGTCTATCATTTTTTTTTTTTTGTTTGGAAGGTGAGTTGATTGAGAGTGTTCTTAGCTATATTTCAAGAAAATTCGTTTAGCTGTTTGAAGGTAATTAGGTGTTTTCTAATCGTCAAAGGTTTTTTCCAGTCAGGAGTATTTTACATTTTTTATTTATACCATAAGATGGAGTAGAAAACGTACGAAAACTAATGAAAGTTCATTAATAACACAAATATTTAAATGGAGGTATTTACAAGAGTAGCAGCAACATGTGACCCACCTAACTAATATTATTTTGAGTACGGGCACGAGATAGACTTATCCGTACTCATATATTTGGCAATAGTCGTGATGATATATTTATAATTTTAGTAAAAATAACGATGTACTAATACTTTGGGTGAATAATAATTAATTTATTGTTAAGAACAAGTAATTGTGGATGTAACTGAAGAACGATACCTACAATTATCAAATGTCTTCCTAGCTTTATTGTATTTTTACAAAAAACTGACCTCTTAAAAGTCATATTCATGCCATCGCACCGTTTACATCTTGAAAATCAATATAACACACCTTTAATAACATAAATTCAATTAAATATTAACAACAAAACAAGAAAAATATATAATAACAGTGCAATATTCGTTATCAAATGCAAGTCGTATTCATGCACCACGCCACCTATCCCTTTGATCTCGAGCCACCAAACCGTAAAACATTGTCCTATCACTATAGTATAATGGCGTCATCGCCGCTATTGAGTGCGGGATGACTGATTGTGATTGGTTTATAATGATTATCGACAAGTATGGCCGCAAGCCACCTCGTCATTGTCGGATAGATAGCTGACGTAGATAAGGCAATGAGATCATGCTAGTGATATTTGCACTGATCGTTTTCCGATAATATAAGTTATTAGGCTCGTAAAATATTTTTTTAATGTTTGGATTGACTTGCTTCTATCTACAAGGGTGAAAAGACTTTGATATGTGCCGATCGACCTAGTTGAGGACATATCACCTTCTTTTCAGTCTTATTAGTTTAGGTATTTCACTAGTTGCATAGTGAAATATGATAAATTACACAAAATTATAGTTGTGCTCCTAGAAGAAATAATCTCAACTAGACTACAAGTTCCTAACAATAGTTTTTAATTCAAAACTACCAGTATTTTTTAGATACATGGCTAGTGTTGGCCTTAGGCCTTGCATTGGTTTAATAAATTTGGATGAATATTATCACATAGTGACAAAAATGTATACTGTAGTTTTGCCATTGATATATAATATAGTCGGAGTGTCGAAAAGCATTTGGAAGTTACATTAAAAAAGCCGTCTTGGCCGAAGATAAAACAGGAGCGAGATATTTGTGGTGGATACCATTTTTTTTTTATATTACCATCCAGTTTCGCTATAACACTATTTACAAGCAAGTTTCTAAGTGCCCTAGATCCTGGTTTTTCCTGTTTTTTGTTTATACCTAACTTCAGTCATATACAGCAGAGTAATAGTGAACTGTGTGGAGGGACGGGTGTCATGTCCCTCCAACACAAAGGGAGGATCCTCCGACCAGGCGAGGTGATCATGCCTGGCGGGCCGCGGCCCAGCGGTTGATGTTGGGAAGTTGTATATATATACTACTCATAGCGCGATGCAGGATTAGTAGGTTGTAGATGTTTCTTGTTGCTGTATGTGGAAGTCGCCACATCACTCCCCTCCAAGACTGGAGGTCGATATCTTGATGAGTCAGCTGTCTATGCTCTATTAAGGAGCGGGCCAGGGCCAGTAGTGAGTAGTTCCGGTGAGCCGGAACTGAGTGCCGCAAGTTCTAGTGAGTCGGAACTGTATTCCGCTAGTTCCAGTGAGTCGGAACTGAATGCCGCTAGTCCCAGTGAGTCGGGGCTGAAGTCCGCTGGTCCCAGTGAGTCGGGGCCGGCGATGTTGCGGTGAAGTCCCCAGTGAGTCGGGGCGGTTGCTGCGTAGTGGCTGGCTGCTGCATAGACGGGAGAGAGATGCTCTTCTTACGTGGACCGTAGGTGCAGTGTGCTGCGCCTAGACGCTGATGAGGCCGTAGGGGTAACCAGGCTGGAGCGATCGCTGCAGGCGTGTGGTATCCCTGTTAAGGCCGAGGATGCTGGCTGGCTGAGACTTGATTACCGCTCATTGCTGTAGGAGTGTATACGATGGTGGCGATGATGTTGCTGCGCTGATCTGCTCCATGAAGGCTGCTTCCAATCACATCGGGGTCACCACTGTGGAGGGACGGGTGTCATGTCCCTCCAACACAAAGGGAGGATCCTCCGACCAGGCGAGGTGATCATGCCTGGCGGGCCGCGGCCCAGCGGTTGATGTTGGGAAGTTGTATATATATACTACTCATAGCGCGATGCAGGATTAGTAGGTTGTAGATGTTTCTTGTTGCTGTATGTGGAAGTCGCCACAAACTGTAAGTGTATTATAGTGCACTAATAATAATAAATAATAATAATAATACCTCCACACATCTCATACACGGCCGTCTGATCCCAAACTAGGCAGAGCCTGTACTATGGTAACCAGACTGCTGACAAACATAATTATATATTTCTAAATACATACATATTATAGATAAATTACACCCAGACACAGAACAAATTATCGTCCTCATCACACAATTATTTGCGCTGGGTGGGAATCGAACCCACGACCTCTGGCTTAGCAGTGAGGGTCACTAACCACTAGACCAACAGGCCAGTCCTAATGCCCGGTTCCTATAATCAAGAAACGATTCGTTTTGCTTACGGCTGGTTTTGAACCATTTTTGAAAAGATTAATCAGTGGTGGTGAAAAGTTGATCACCTACGACAATAACGTGAACGGGTAAAACCTTCAGACCAGACCTTTACTTTACGAACAACGGCTGGAATGATCAACAGAAAAGGAGTGGTCTTTCATCATCATAACGCCAGACCACACACATCTTTGGTCTCAGAGAAAACTGAGAGAGCTTGGTTATATATAGTCCTGGCCTTGCAGCCACAGATTTTCACCTATTTCGGTCTTTTCCTTTAAAACACAAAACTTTCAATTGGGAAAATGGTTTCAAATTATCTACAGCGTGGAATCCAGTGATAAAAACATGCCACCTCGCTTTTATACGCTGTCGGGTGAACACCAGAATACCGATTATATAGACACACCGGTTTGCTTACGGAATAGGGATACTGTTAGTATAGTATGTGGTACGGTACACGGCGAAACAAAAATATCGAAAATATGCGGGTGGATGAAGAACCTTCTACCTCACGATATCGACGACGGAGCGCGTGCACCACTGAGCCAGTCAGCCTGTGACCAGTGAAACCTGGTCAAAACCTCAGGCAATTCAGAGGTAAATACATAATTATATCATAGAACGCGAAAGGTTAAAAGTTAGTATAAGTATTTGATGTTAATTTCGAATTGATACAACCACGCATTTCTAAGAAATAAGGTCTTGACACACATAAAGACTGACGGACAACGAAGTGATCCTAAAGTGTTCCTTTTTCCTTTTGAGGAACGAAACCGTAAAAAATGACAGACTTCTTGAATTATTGTTACCCGCTCTTGTGGGTTTAACAGGAAACCAGGAAGCATAAACACTGTTGATCTTTTACATTATAACCATAGAATACGCAAACCGATTACCACTTAACTGTATACTGTGACACCTAATGGTTTTTTTTTTTTTTTTTTTTTATTTATTTATTAGGGTTAACAACAGTCCTTAAGAATAAATGTAACAAACAAAATTTCTACAAATAAGGAGAAACCAATTAATGTTAACCACGTAAATGCAATTTAGATAACATTATAAACTAGTCCAGATCTTGTTACAGCAGAAATGTGAATAAAAATGTGTGTGTGTGTGTGTGTGTGTGTGTGTGTGTGAGCGTGTGTATGTGTGTGTGTGTGTGTGTGTGAGCATGTGTATGTGTGTGTGTGTGTGTGTGTGTGTGTGTGTATGTGTGTAATAATATACTACATAACATTGGATCTCACATAATAAATAAAAAATAATAAATAAATGTGCACACGGTACACCCACTCTTCGCCACCTGTTTAAGTTTAAAAAAATTTGTTGTTTGTTTAAGTTTAACCTAATCACAATTTAGCTTGAGTGCTCACTAGCGTGTTCGTTATATGTGTCTTTAACCCAAGTTTAGTAGTCGAGAATAAATCTATGTCTTTGAATTCGGTATTATAGGTTGATATTATTCTGGAGAGGACAGAGTTCTTGGCATAATTTGTAGAATGTAAGGGCGTGACTAAGAGCTTAGTATGTCTTGTTCGTCTTCGAGGTACATTGAAGTAGATACTTTTAAGTAATTCAGGACAATCAAGTCGATTTCGTACAATATCGTACAGAAAACATACATCTAGCATTCGCCGGCGCTCTTCTAATGTCAGAAGCCCATGCTCACGACAACTGTCCAGGTAAAAGGAGGGGCTTTGTTGAGTTTTAAAATTAAGGTGCATAGTGAATTTTTTTTGTATTGATTCTATACGATTAATGTATATATTATAACAAGGATTCCATATGGGACACGCATATTCTAGTATGCTACGTACATATGCAAAGTAAACAACTTTTAAGCTTAGTGAGCATTTAAACGGTTTGCATGTCCTTAAGACGAAGCCTAAATTACGGTAAGCCCTTTGTACTACCTTTTCAACATGATCAGATAAAAGCATCTGGGAATCGAAGAATACCCCAAGATCACGCACTAGATTGACCCTCTCTATTACAATGTTATTAAAATTGTATTCAAAATGAATGGGTTGCCTTTTACGAGTGAAACTGATAATTTGACATTTACTGATGCTGATAGAGATTCTGTTACGTGTATAATATTCTTGCAGAGCATTTAAATCCTGCTGAAGTCTTACGCAGTCATCAACTTTGTGTATAGGTGCATAAATTTTTTTATCATCCGCGTACATTATGTATTTTGCGAATTTAAAACAGTTAGAGATATCATATATATATACATTATAAAAGAGGGGGCCAAGATGCGAGCCCTGGGGCACACCGGAAGGGATGGAGATATAATCTGATCTATAACCACTGATTACGACAGCCTGCGAGCGATTCAATAAGTATGATCGTACCCACCGTAATAAGTCCCCATGTATACCTAGTTCCTGCAATTTGCGGAGCAATATGTCATGATCCACGCGATCAAAAGCCTTTTCAAAATCAGTGTAAATGACGTCCACCTGACCACCCCCCTCCATCTGAGTTAAAATGTAGTTGGAAAACAATGCTAAGTTCGTGACAGTGGAGCGTCCTCTAAGAAATCCATGCTGGTATGAGGGTATACCTTGTGATAATACTGGATAAATTTGATTATAAACAAGTTTTTCAAAAATTTTACTAATCGTATTTAATATGGAGATTGGTCGGTAATTTTCGATACAGGACCGTGACCCCTTTTTATGGATGGGGATAATTTGAGCATTTTTCCATATTGATGGAAAAATACATTCTTTTAAGGATCTGCGAAACAGGTAAGATAGTGGTAAAGCTAAGGATTTTGCGCATGAGGCTAAGAAAATTGGTGGAACACTATCAGATCCTGCCCCTTTGTTTTTATCTAATGAGGATAACAATGTATATACTAAATCTTCATTTACTTCTATATGTGATAAAATATCTTGATTTTGATATTTAATAGTAGGTAAATCTGAGGTATTATTAGTATCGTGTATTGGACTTATGAAAACACTCTCAAAAAATGTATTAAATGCGGAACTAATTGAGTGCCCCTCACTGTATTCTATATTGTTTAGTTTAAACTTCTTAGGGTAGCTTAAGCAACCTTTTTTAGATTTTACATACGTCCAAAAGTATTTTGGGTTACGCCGGATTATGTTTTGACTATTTATTATAAATTGGTTAAAGCAAGTGGTTTGAACAAGTTGTGCCCTAGAACGCAGGAGAGAGAATTCGTCATAATCGCGCGGGTTGCCCCTTCTTATCCATTTTTTATGCATTTTGTGTTTTTCCTTAATTATTCTTATTAATGCTGGGCTGTACCATATAGGATAATAACATTTGGGCTTTGGATTATAAATTGGGACATACAACATAAAACAATCATTTAATGTAGAATAAAAAATATCGACCGCTTCTTCAATTGTGCCTACATTAAGTTTTTTTGACCAGTCAATGTTTGTAAGATATTCATTTATTTTTATGTAGTCACATTTATAAAAGTTGAACCGTGGATCATGACGTTCCTTGAGAGGTACAATTTGAAGATCTAACAAATTAATATAAAAAGGTGGGTGGGCGTCATCTACCCTGACAATAGGCCGTGAGCATTCGCTAATTGACAAAGGCAAGTTGCAAAAACTTAAATCTAACGTGTTCCCCCATCTATTAGTTAAATAATTGTATTGTACTAATCCATAAAAGCTAAACTCATCCATTAATGAGGTCGCTGCATCAAGTGTTTGAGAAGTGCTACTGCGATCATAATAATAATTGTTATTATACCACTTAATGCAAGGTAGGTTAAAATCACCTATTACTAAATAATTGTCACATGGATATTTAGCCATTAATTGCGATACATTACTTTGAAAACATAACACGCGATTAGGTAAGTCTAAATCTGGCGGAATGTAGGTCAAGATTATGTGCAAGTCGACCAACGAACCTAGCGAGCGCGCAGGTATAGTTATACAAATAGATTCGACGTTAGAGGATGGCCATTCATTACATAAATGTGCATCTACTTCACGCTTGATAAGAATTAGCAGGCCGCCGCCAGATTTTTTATTAGTTGTAGTCAAATCTCGATCCGATCGGTAAACCGCGTACCTACTATCACAAAACTCGCTGTCCAAAATATCATCTTGTAGCCAAGTTTCCGTTAATATTATTATATCATAGTCATTACTCAAAATGTTATTACAAATATCTAGGCACTTGGTCCGTAAACCACGTACGTTCTGATAATATATTGTATTATTTCTATTTGTAACCATTTTTTTTTTTAAATTAAGTGTTAAATATTCTGTTGCATTCGGTTATAAGTATAAAAAAAATTATATTAAAATTATATATATACATTTATGCACACAATGTCAAATATCAACATTTAACAATATAAGTAATATTGAATACTGTCTAACACTATGCAGTGAAGTGAGTTACAACTACAACACAATATCGCAGGTAAGTATTTACGACCGAGCGGCTTGTGAATGTGTTTGCGGTTAAGAGAATTAATATCAGGTAAAAAGTAGGCACGCGTACACATAGATATCGAGTAAGTGTGGTGTATGAATCATTAAGAATAACTTGGCGATATGCAGTTATATTGTATTCGAAAAAATGCATGATTACGGATTGAAATATAAGCTTATGTAGTATATTGCAATAGTGAATAATGTAAATATTTTTGTTGTGGGAGCGTATGCAGTATGTGATTGTGTTAGCTGTGTGATGAGAAAAAGAGTAGAAAACAGAAAATGATGTCGATATGCAATTTGAATTATAAAAGTGAGAAACTAGAAACCAAATTAATAATAGTAGTCACTTGATAATCGCTAGGTCATCCTGGTGGTTGATAGTGAGTGACGGAGACGTATTGTTTTTTCGTACATGTATTTTGCAATTACGTATCCATACATATTCGTAATTAGCGGCGCGCTTGGCTTCCTTTGTTTTTCTGAGAAGGTCCTTATAAAATGATGTTAAATGTTCATTTATATAAATAGCCGATTCTTCGCAGTCAAGACAAATGTCACTAGTTGTTAAAGATTTCTTTTTACGCATTGCCGCAATTAGGCTATCCTTTGTGAGAAGAGATTTGAATTTCACAATAATACTTTTGACTCGGCCTGTGACACGCGTTGGAACTCGGTGAATGTGAACGATTTCATCGTCAGGTATCTGTGTCTTGAGCAACGATGCAATAGTTTGTAAATATTGAGTCAAGTTTTCGTTATTTTTTTCTGGGATTCCAGTAATTTCCAAATTGTTTAGGCGCTCGCGCTGTTCCCGAATATTCTGTACCGTTTGGAGGGTAGTTAATTGTCGTTTAATAATTATGGTTTTCCCTACATATCCCTCAATTACCACAGAGTCAATGTATTAAGCTGACCGCGCCAATAGCTCAGGCTTGCTTGCTTGAAATATCGTGGGCTTTAAAAAAAGTTGCGACAAGTCTAAGATGTAGATTAGGATAGCTAGGTAGATAGGTACAAGCATGAGAAAGATTCAAGTTAACGTATTTCTCATCATATATTAATAGAGTTCTGAGGTAGGTATTACTAGGTGGACCCGTAATGTCGATAACTGTTTTAGCTACATATTTAGATACTAATTTTCGATATTAATTGAGCTTCTAGTTTTTCATCACATTGCAAATATCGGTTGCTCAAAGCATGTGCTAATTAATTGATCAATTAAGCCGGCTATTATTTACTATTAAGTAAATATAGTCCACACGTAACATGACATGCCTGTTGGTGTGGTCGTGCGTATCTCGCGTTTATATCAGTAGCCCAACACATAAATACTTGTATTTATTCGCTTGTACTTCGACTAATAACCAATAAACGTTTAGGTGATAACACAATTTACACGTCAACTGCTTGTTTCTCGTTAGTGAGATATTATGATGTTGTCTAGTTTGTAGTTTTGACCTCAGCCTACTATCACTCTAATTAGATCCTGGACAAACACAAATGTCTCAAAAGTTTATAATTCTATGGTTAGATCTATAAGTAGCTATGAGTATAATAAATGTTGGTGTCAGGTAGCTAACAGGAAAAACATTGTGCCTTAATCTGGCTGTCGTTAGAGACCTGTTCCGATATTTATTGTTTTCCAATATGTATTTTACTTTCTGATGACAGGCGTTCAACGCGCGTTTTGCTAAGGCGTCACCGCGTCACGCATTTTGTTGAAGTCGTTCACCTAATAACGTTTTTTAGGGTTCTATTCCTCAAAAGGAAAAAAGGATCACTTTGTTGTGCGTCTGTCTGTCTTCTAAGTGAACGCAATCAAAAGATACGGCCATTACGCCATAGATTTTAACAAATTTTAACATTTCGCAGGTAAATCAAAACCTATAGAGTACTTCCCATTGACTAAAATTATGAATTTTTTTAAGAAGCAAGGCAATAAAGAAAAAAAAAGAAAATCTCTAATTTGTTGTTAAATCACATAAAAAAATAGTTTTTCTGATTACAAACTTATATTTTGCGGTTTAAAGGTTGACTTTCTTGTAAATCGATGTACGGGAGAGTATTTTCAGAACCGCAAAGTTGAGTTTATTTTTAGGAAAGACGGCCAAAATTCTTCGAGAATTAATTCTCGAGATGGACGTGGACGTACTATCTACATACAAGTTTGTTTGCTTACGGAACCCTCCGTGCGCGAGTCAGACTCGTACTTGTCCGGTTTTTTTCATCTTAGTTCTTTAAAAATTGCTAAATACGTTTGTATACGCTTCTCCGTAATATAATAACCAATTCGTTGTTGTATACTTATATGTATAACAATTCTACTACAACAATTTAAATGCTATTCAAACACAAACTTATTATATTTATTTTTATGTCAAATTAACATCTGTTAAATGTCAGTTTTGGTTTCGTTATAGCAAGATAACATGCCAAGACATAATATAAGATTATACTTATGAGTCATTTTTGTGCTACGTTTATACACAGAGTCTGTCTTGTCATATTATTAATAGTTTTTCATTTAAACATTTTAGTACCATCCGTTTTATTCGTACTAAAACTAAGCTACTAAACTAGCAACCTCCGATTAATTTCATATGTCATACTTTTAATCATATATAAAAGAGCTAACATACATTCGAAGATAACGACTGGACAGGCGACGCAATACGAGAGACCATATCCAGCGTTGGTAACGAACCACATACGGCACAAAGACGTACTAACAATCACTTTTATATACAGCGGAGCGGACCAAAACTAGGACCTTTTCACGTTGATACGGAGTTGATCCGGTCTGTTCCATATTCGAATGTGTGTTAGTAGTTTTATATCTTCTGCTGAGGTATGAGATCTCTTCTTTGGGAGATAGGCATCTCCTAAAGTCTACACCAAAGGTTCGCTCACAGCATTTGGTGATCCATTGCTGAGATTATAATAGTTGGGTTAGTTATGTTATGAATAGTTGTGTTGTGTGCAACTTACAACATATTTCAAAAGCGCTATTTAATCTTCTCTAATGCACCAAACATACAAGATAATAAGAACAAATTGCTTGAATACACACTGTTGCCTAATATTACATATTTATATATTCTATTCACAAACCTAAACTCGGTAGTTTTCCCGTGTTGAGTCACCTATACAATCACATTCGGTTGTTTTTTGTGTACCGCGCATTATTATCTTGTAAAAAATACCGGCAAAAACGTTTAAAGTGCTCTCTTTTAAATTATGTTCACGTGTTAATTTAATATCTTCGTCATATGTGGTAAAAAACGAGGCTATGATGTCACTATCCAAAATTATAGTTCAATGCGATCAGGAATTTGTAAAGTTTGGATAAGTACAATATAAATAGTTGACATCATTGAAAATCACTTCTAATTTTATTTCAGTTTGCCTTTTACAGCTATGGTTGCCTACCGGAGTCAACGCCTCTGTGACTCTTATGTTAGTATCTAATAAGCAGCTACAAAGAGCCCCCCGATCGAGGCGACAAACTTAGTTGGAGTGAAACGCGTTCTTACACTGTTACAAACATTTTTGTGTACCTTATATCTAATAATGGCGTATACAATAAATTGTAACCCTAGCATGGGCGTACCCAGCTTTTAGCTACGGGGGAAGGCAAAATCAACCCATGGGGAGGGGGCGAAGTTGATTTTATCGAATTGGGGGGAATTGCATTTAAAAAATTTAACTCAAAATTACCTTAGCACTACGTAAGCTTGCTAAAGCCAGGGGGGAGCCAGCTGCCCTCCCCTCGGTACGCCCATGCTATCTTGTGAAAATAGGGAATCTGAGGCAGTGGAAGACTGCAGCAGAAAAGAAAGATAGTAGTTTTGATCTCTCTGGGAAGTGCATCTACTGTAAGTTCCATGTCCACCGGTAAGAAGAGAAGAGAAGAGTAGAATATTAGTTATTCGGCATTTTCTAAATTAACTTTTTGGGATTACCTGTTGAGCGCATAGAACCTTCAGTACCTGGGAGACCGAGCTTCTCTCGGTAGCTCTTTGCGTTTTAACATAAAACAAAACTATGCTATATACAAAATTTCATCATAATCGTTAAAGAAGTTCCGAGATACCCGAAATATAAATACATACATACAAGAATAGCTCGTTTAAAGTAATAAAATATCTTGCAAAGGTCCTGGTTACCTTTATAAAAATAGCAGATATGCAACATTGATGACCTGGGCAATACACTAAAATCCTAATAGAAGCTAACTTACTGGTCTAATTTTATCTACATTATACTACGGGTGATATAACATAGGTTGCTAAACTTTAAGTGAAGCTCAGGCCACTAGCGAGGTTTGATATAATTATGTACAGCAAACAGAAAATATTGAAGAAATTGTGTACTAATAAAATTATTGCAACGAGACCAAAACTAAATATAAATATTAGTAAAAATATTCAAATGTATGAATAAATATAACAATGTTTGTCAAAAAACTGTTCATGAATTCGTTTTACTGAAAATTGAATATATCGGATATCTTAATTTCTAAAAAATATAGTACCGAGTTGGTACCGATATCTTTTTGAGATGATAATAAAATTACACGGAACTTTATTTTATCTAGTATATATTACTGTTGTTTTGTAGGTTAGCTGCCTGTGGGTTCCATTCCTGCGGATAGTAGGCGTTTTCCTAACATGTTGAAGTGTAGTGGGTCGACAATTTTAATTAAGCACGCATTCCGCACGAAAACATTGTGTATTTTAGGCATGGAATTTTAATAAATGTACATTTTATAAATGATGTTACCCTCTTTTGGCAGCATAGACATATCACAGAAATTTAGCATACGATTGGAATTGCCATTCTCTTAATCGAAAATGAACTTAACCTATTTTAGTAGTCTTTATACCAGGTTTAAAGATTACCGAGCTGTGGCGGTGTCGTTTAACATCACCAACGCATTTAATAGTAATTCTGCTGCATCAGCGAAACCCTCCAATATCACGGAATGCCAGGGTATCTGAGGCGGCTAGTGGCAGACTATTTAGAGTAGCGTACCGTCATGTACAAGAGCCGAGACGGAAATTTGAGCTGTCGGCCCAAGTCATGCGGTTTTCCACATAGGTCTATTCTTGGACCGCTCCTTCGGAACATGGGGTACAACTGGGCCCACTGAGGTGTCTTCCCTCTCAGGTTGGGCGTATACTGTTACGTCGACGATACTCTGACACGACAGCCCAGGAGGTGAAGAACGGGTGTCGCCCGGTCAATCACACTTTACGGTGCACCGTTGTGGGTGGAGGCTCCGACCGCCCAGAATAGGGCGCGTCTGATGCGCCCTCAGAGGGTCATGGTGGTTAGAGCCACACGCGGATACCGCACTGTGTCGACGAAGGCGACGAGTGAGGTCCGAGCGGGAAGCGGCAGTCGGACCTCGCTCAAAGAGGTACGCGAATGGCGTGAAGCCGCTCGGTCATCTTCGAGTGGGCAGAGCCGCAGCACGGGACTCTTTCCTTCCGACTGACACAGATTCTTTCCGGGCTGCTTCGGGAAGTACGTGGCTACGAGAGAATTAAGCCTCGCCTGCCACTTGCGATCTGCACACGCTGGCGGTTTGCTCCGCTTGAGAGATCGGAGATGATCCTTTGCAACCGGCCGTCATACGCTTCAAGGTTGGTAGCGACAAGATTTTTACCGCGGTCGCAACCTTATGTGAGCACATCATCTGAAGGAGGCGTCGGAACGGTATGTCTGTTTCCACTTCTGCAACAAATTTTATTTTCCTACAATTCTTTTCGCATTATTTAGAGATTGTAGGTAGTATAGGTGGTTGGTTATGATAACATTTAATGTCATTTGTCAAGTGCAAATAATATTTGGTGTTGATATATGAATTCTGTGTAACTATTTACATTACGACAAATAGGTAATATAAATGTTTGCTTTTCCCGTTTTGTACTTTATGGTTTTTGTTAATCACAAAGTTGCCGCAGAAACTATACAGTGTTTATTTAAATTTTAACAACATCAGGATATTAGTTAGCAAAAACCTATATTTGTAAACGTGCTTCAGTGATTCCCGTATATATAGTAGTCATGAGTCTAACATAGAAACAACTACATAACAGGTACTCAGAATTACTTCAATTCCACATGATTATGACACAACTATTTTAAATAATTGTATAATTCTTTAAGGCATTTACTCTGGATCTGTTCCGAAAAAAGAAACTGGAACGATAGTGACTAGTGAAAGAACTCAATTTCCTGAATAGTGAATTTACATGAGTGAGTTTTGATTAAACACTACGCAGTGGGTCAAAGCTACGATTAGCTACCGGAATAAATGAATTCGATTATTTTTTTATCAGCTCTTTGCTTTCATATGATACCATTGTTTTAGAATAACGATAATTATCTTTTAAAAAAAATTATCCCCGACTTCAATGTGCTTTTTAGTGGAAAGTAGATGTATTTTGTTTAAATATAATAATGGTAGGCCAACTAAACGAACTGCCCCAATGAGACAGCGATGTTTCGGAGCAACGAAAACATAATCGATGTATAGAATTTTTAGATATTTGTTGATTATTAAGAAACCGCTCGACTGATTTCGATAAACTTTAAATGAGACCACCTGAGAAGTATACCCTTTGAAACAAAAAAATAATTTTCAAAATTGGTTCAAGGTTCTTCGAGTAATCGGTGAACATACATAAAAAAAAAAGATTCCGACGAATTGGGAACCTCTTCCTTTTTGGAAGTCGGATAAAAATATTTCTTGCAGATATTCCAAGTAGAACTACTAAAGAGAAAAAATAAAATGTTATCAACAAGCTAATATATCATCTGATGATTAGCAAGTCAGTGGGACTAGCCAGCCGTGTTAGGTGGAAGAATAACCACCAGTCCTCAAACATTACTTTCAGCAGCGTTCACGTTAATAATAAAAAGAAAATCCAGTAAAGATTACAAGCTTTGTATTTTTAATACCAATCGGCCTCCTGTGTATACTAACTTTTAAACTTTCGCGATATGAGTTTAGTTAAGTTTGTCATAAAAATTACATCATGTAAGGCGAAACTTTCGCGTTACATGATGTAATTTTTATGACAAACTAGGTAAAACTTATACAATATATATTGGATTTATTTTTATGTATATGTACGGGAATTAACGCGATCACGTAATAGGTATAACATACCTACTGGCCGTGGTCACAGGCTGACTCTTCTTCCGGCTGAGTCAGCCTGTAACCACGGCCACTGCAAACTGGTCGAAAAGTCAGGCAATTCAAAGGTATGTAAAACCCATTACGTGATCGTGTTATTTCCCCTATTTGTAGATAAAAATAAATCCATTATATATGAGTTTTTTTAAGTTCAATCACTTTTTGTGAACGTGTGTGATGTGTGTGATATTATTCGATTTTTCAACAGATGGTAGTAATGAACTGATGGGGTCTTATAGGCATAAATAATTCTGACCAAAATAATTACTTGATTTACTTTTAAATATTCTCTGCTCATGTGTGTGTTTTAGTTCCTGTGTGTGTGTTTTAGTTTTAGGTTGTGTACCTACCTGTTAACAAAGAAACTAAAGGGGTAATAAATTTAATCTAAATATTTTTGTCAGTGGTAAGGACGCCATTGAGTTACAACTATTTTCAGTCCCATTGAAAAGAGAACTTTAGTTTTTTTCGGAATGGCCTAGTTTTCCGGATCTTTCTTAATATTTATTTGCCTAACATTTCATACTATCAGGAATATTTTGAAAAGTATTAAGTCACTTCGGTAAAGCCGTTCTCAAGAGATTACCATTAATATGAAATGTTGTATTGACCATCTCCTTGTGCACGCTAAAAACCGCACAGGGATCACCCCGCTGATTGGCTATGCCCGAGTGAAACCAACGTAAATAAAACGTTACTTTATTTACGTTGAGCATTAACTGAGAAGTCGTTTAACTTTAACATAAATAAGTATCGAGTAAGGTGTTACTCAATACTTTTCTATGTTATATTAAGGTCTGTACCATTTGTAGCATTTAACGGACTTCTTTTCAGACGAACTTCTCCTAGAGCATCCCTTCCTGTCTGGATCCCCGCTATCGGTCAGTGTTGGTTCGTAAGGCACACACTCTTGAGTGAGCAACTAAGGTGATTTCTGGCTGAGGTTTTCTGTGAGAGGTCTGTGCCAGAGACTGTCTCTACTAATTCAAAGTATCTAGATTCATTATTTTCTTGAAGTATTGATGGCTTTCTATTAAAGGTTTGATATTAAAATTGTTATTAATAGCTCCATTCCATTTTCCAAAAACACCATATAAATAGCACTGTAATATAATTATATCGTGTCAAAATATATAATACGTAATAATTGTCATGATAGTTGTGAGATAATCCATAACGTTTGTAGAGGTGAAGTTTGACAGACATTCACGCGCAGAGCGAACCCGTCCTTATCTACAATTATTATCGACGTAATTATTATCGACTGGCTACTATCGCTTAACTGTAGTGTTAAGGGGTAAACTAGTTTTTATTTAAGGCACAGTTTACAATTTTTTTATTTCCTTGAGAGAACAGTCAGTATAGTCAGCGACGCTTTAGCCTATACTATTATTTTGGTTCGATCAACTGCAACTCTAGCCTCTTAATCCAGTCACGAATTATTTTTAACAGTAGATTTTATAACTGAATGCAGGTAGATGTGCACCTTGAATGATTTCTATGTTTAATAGGTTCAAACCTTCAACGGTATCACTGAGTGATTTTAATTTTTTAGTACGTTAGCTTTTGGAGAATTTTAATAAAATGAAATTCAGGTGGTATCAGCTTGCATCCTGTTTACCTTTCGTGTAACACTAACACTATTATACCTGAAGATCTGACTTTTAAAAGAGTGGCCATGAGTTTCTTTGCCAGTATTCTTCTCATAAGGCTCTACGCATTTTGGAAACTGGAAGTTATAGATCGACACAAGCAGGTAGTAGATTTTGGTGTTTTCACCTAATTTACCTCGACAATCCAGTACATGCTGTGCCGTTTGTTTGCGCCGATCTATGATTTTAACTCTAGCTTCAATTTAACGTTCATAAATGTCACTTAGTGTCTTAATTGAATAATGATTTTGAATTTGAATTTGAACATTTTCTTCGTAACAGTCCGATTAGACTGAAATCAATCACAAGAAGCATGCTATATGCCGTGTGTCTTTGAATTGAACTTGTAAATGTAGATATACTTGTACGTCACACTGAAAATTTTTAGAAAATAAAAAACGGAATGATATAGAAGCCTGTTAATATTTTTTTGCTTTTCGAAGTAATCTCCGTTCTTTTCTAAGCACCGTCGCATGCGATGGAACCATTGACTGAAGCAGTGAGCTCACACTTCTTTTAGAATCTCTTCTACTCTTTTTTCAAACGCAGCCACGGCATCTTCAGGGTTCATAAAACGAATTCCTATAAGTTTACCTTTTATTTTTGGAAATAAATAAAAGTCACAAAGTACCAGGTCTGTAACGAGGATGACGTACTAGCTCCACTTATTCGATAGACAAATATTCGATAGTCCGTCTGGCGGAGTGAGCTGCAGCGTTGTCGTGGTGGGGGAGGATCCTGCATCTTGGGCGCTGTTGTCTAACTGGTAGACAATGACTGACATACCAATCTGCAGTAACAGTTCTTTTATCTTCTAGAACTATTGTTGAGAAATGACTAGTCCGTCCAAAGAATGAGGCAATCATCTTTTTCCCTTGATTTCTGTTCTTCTTTACTTTTGTCGGCAAATCTTCGAATGGAAACATTAATTGCGCAGATTGTCTTTTGGTTTCGGGTTCGTAACAATATATATAGCTTTCATCAGAAAAATATTGGTAACTCAGAAAAATGGGTGATAAAGCTTAATGTAGATGCAGGTAAAGCTCTTCCGGATTTCTTAATAAAAGCTGTTCCCGGATCCCCATACACCGCCCCACCGAAAACCCTGGTGGAGTGACGGGCCGAGGGGGTTTATAGATGCACAAAAAAAAGAAAGATGCAGGTAAAGCTAAAAGTAAGCTAAAGGTAGGTAATATATAATTAATACCTATAGACAAAAGAATATAATTATGAATGCGTTTCTTTTGTAAGTTTTTTTTCAGTTTGTATTAGGTATGTTTATGAAGTGTTCCCAAAGCTTTTGAAGAGTTATTAGATTAAAAGATTAGCTTTTTAGGAATAAAATTAAATTTTCTGTAATCCCCGACCAATCCACGAAAATACTGACCTTACCACTATATTGTACTAACGTTATGTTAAACGGCCGCATTTAGAAATGATCACATTAAACAAAAGTGAAAAGTCATTACACGTAGCTGCACAAAAACCGCACAGTCACGGGTCTTATGTCAGACAATAAATATTACCAACCCGACGCGATAGTTTACAATTTTAAATAATAGTTATTAGCGCAGTATACGCCTTAACAAGGACGATATTATGGGTTATGACTTCATTGAACAAAAACTTGCGACAAACGTGCCGAACATTCTACTTTGAGTTCGAATGACAGACATGTCGCAATCGATTTATTGAATCGATTAAATTATCAATTAATGATACTTTTGTTAAATGTATTCCAATTTTAGTTACTTTAATCCAATCAATGTTGTTTGTTTGTTTTGTATTAGGGGTAAACCTTAGTTAGTAAGAATATTTATATGTATACCAACTTCCTTCTTTGGTGTACAATAAAAAAAATATCTATCTATCTATCTATACTTCTTTCCTAACAAAAAACAAACTTGTTTATACCGTGCCCAATATTAAGTACTTCTTTATACGTAGGGCGCTACATAAGTTTTGTCGTATGCAAACTAAATATCATAATATTGTGATTTAAAGTCATTTCAATAAACTCGTAAGTAATATTAATAAAAACGGGTGTGTGTGCATTCACACACGGCAAAATTTAAACTTCTAAATGAATTAAGCAACGAATTTTAATACGCAAATGCACAAAAATTATACAAGTGAATGACACAAGAAGGCTTTGCAGTACGCAGGCGCAAAGACACGTGCTAGCATAGGAAACACTGTATACTTGAATTCTATCTCATTCTTTCGCAGGCTAAATCTATTTATGAATGTGTTTGTTTCTTTTTAATGCTGTATACTTGTATTCCATCTTATTCTCTTGTGGCTAAATCCTATTTATGAATGTTTCTCTTTTAAGTGTGTTTTTCGTTTGATCGAATTTCAAATCACAACGATTCTAAAGAAGTTTCACTTCAAAAACAACTTTGAATCGTTTTTTTTTGGTTAAATAGTTTCTTTAGTACGCAGTAACAAGTATAGGTCTCGATTGATTGGTTGCATCGTAGAGACTAGAACTAGTTATGCAATCTACGATGTCTGTCTGTAGGCCACAAGTCGCGGTAAAAAATTATTATCATATTTATAACATGTTCTCATCTTCGTTTACAATATTGAACTTAAATTTCGAACTTAAAGGTTGAGTCAAACAGCGGGCAGGGCGGGACGGCACCGTGGCGTGATCGATATCGTCATAATTCATAGTAATTACTGTTAATAATGAAGATATCGATCATATTTTAGCGTTGAGATATTGGCAACTACTACAAAATAGTTTTAAACAACACTGTTGTTGAACATGCTTTTACTTCGGTAAGTGGGAGTCCACTCTGTTTCTCCATGTGACCCTCTAAAGCAGAGGGACAGTGTAGAGGCGGCGAGGCCGCGATCGTATTTGCTCTCTCTGACTGCATTTTGTCGTGTTTTTATACCGAACCGGTTTTTTGACACAAAAATGGGTTTTAATTTAACATTATGCTTAGCTGAAGTGTCATTACTAAGATTTAAACTCGTCCCATAACGAACCTACGTTTTAGGGTAAAAGCCTTTAATATTATTTATTAAGAAAGGTCTTTATACACATACCTACTACAGGGATTTATATACAACTATTTGTGGTATGTTTGATTAGATGAACATCAAAATTCATAAACATTCAATACTAGTAGTATTAGTAATTTAATTAGTAATTAAATGATTATCGTAAATAAATGCATCCTTTATGTGCCAGCAATAGACAAGTTATGATTTAAATGAAAATGTAATTCATACATATTTATAAAGTTTACCGACCTAATTTATAAATTCATAAATATTTTATCAGCTTGAATATTGCTTCCACTGGATTCTTTTATACAGTAAAACTAATTGCAATGCTGTTAAATATTTCACTAGAACCCCATATTAGCAATTTTTATACCGTCAAAGGTGTTTTCTTTTAGATTTATATGAGATTACTCTTGTTCAATGATTTGTATTACAGTGGACGAGCGCGCTGTCTCTCGATTCGCTAGTATGTGATAGAAATGGGTAACCAATAACGGACCGTCAAGTAAATAGCCAGCTTCATTTCAAAAGTATCATTGAGACGTACATACCCTGTTTCAATACGTGGGTAAATAAATTATATCTTGTATCAGTTTATGAATGAATCATTCATAAAAACTATGGGAATTTCCGTATTTAATGGACTGGTATCTAATGCAACCTCAGAAGTAATTCCAATTTATAAGTAACAAAACCGCTGTACTTTGATCTCTCACTAGACCTTTGAAGCAATTAATCATGAAAAAAATTAAAAATAGCGTATGACGTAGTTATGATTTTTCTAGGAAACCAGTAGAGGAAAAATTATTGGGCTTTAGCGTATAGGGAACTTTTCTACTAATCTGCTGTTCGCATTGTGTGCAATAAAATTCTCTACTGCTGTATGCCTTAAGTTCAGGATTGAAAATAAATACTTCGCCTATCCCACGTCGGTTGTAGTACCTGGATGACAGATGACAGCTTTGCTCGTTTTTTTTTTACATTTTCTAAAAATGAAACCTAGCTAGTTAGCTAGTTCGATTTATCGCCCCCGAAACCCCCTGCATACTAAATTTTATGGAAATTATATATATATATATATATATATATATATATATGTATATATATGTATATATATATATATATATATATATGTATATATATGTATATATATATATATATATATATATGTATATATATGTATATATATAATCTTCAGATTCCATACACGAATTGCTCGTTCAAAGGTATTAGATACATAGTATGGTATTAAAAATATTCTTTGCGAATATATTTGCGAATGTAGTCTTATTTATGTACCTAGTCATGATTTACGGGTTAGACAGCCCTAAATCAAAATACAAAATATAGCTGAAAAGCCATGGGAACGAAATCCGGAGAGCTCGTATCGGATCCTGGCAATAGACCAGGATTAATCTGAAAGAAACCTATAAATTCGATTCATGTATAATTTATTTATGTCGCGTCTGTTTTCTATTCTATATACATATCGCTGCTAACGGGGTGTATTCGAAAACGTAGATTATTGCTATAAATCGAACGGCGCTCTCTGATAACAGCAGCTCTCCTGCCAAATTTCACTGCGCGCATTATGACGTCTGTCTGTCGTGTGTCCAATATGTCACGAATAATGCTTTATATTTTTCATCCAAATTTCAATATTATGAAGGATACAATTAGAAATATGTTAACCTAGTTAATCATATTTCAGACACAACATGAAAAACTAAGTGTCACGAAAATCTGTGCTCTGATTCTTGACTAAGTCTATTCGGTTTTTGTTATTGTTTTTTGAAATACTGTTCTGAGATAAAGGTCTACAAAAACCAGTATCAAAATATTTCATCTGTTATGGACTTTTTTTTGCTAAGCCTTGCCGGGCAATCGGAATTATCATTTTCTATACCAATTATTATTAGGTGTGTTTTGCTAAAATATTCTACAGTACGAGAAGAAAACATTTTATATTCAGTAAATTGTCTTAAAACATTACATAAAACCTTTTCGTTCTTTTTGCTAGCTTGGAATTTGTTTATTAATTTATTTGAAAAATATATACTAAGTTGAATCTTTTTCCTGAAGTGACTGTCGTGAAAAGGGTATGAATAATGTGCAGTCTAACTAGTCTAACAAAAATTAATCATTTTACGCTTTAAAAATAGTTTAGCTGCGAATTAAATCAATATTATAAAAAAGGTTATTACTACAGTTTTTATAGTTGCGTACCAAAATACCAAATTCCAAGCTTTTTCGTCTTCAAACGGAAAACTTAAATTGCTCTTTCGGAGCGAAGAAAGTTCTTCAATTTAAGGTGAGTGATTTTTAAGGTGAAATCTACTGAAACATTTTAATTTTATTTTGTTTCTTTTATTTAACTTTAGGTTCTTTAGCGTTAGATTTCAATATGAATACTTTTCTTTAAGGTTCTCTGAGTTCTATGATATTATTTCTTTCAAAAATATATTATATTGAACAATGTAGTTTAATTTTAAATTTATGTTCTAGAACGAATTCTGAAATATGTTCTTCTCAATTTGGTCTTTTAATTAGCTATCTTTAAATAAAGTTATCACAATCGCTGTTCTAAAACTATTGATTTGAATTGATTGATTTCGGATGTTGTTATGGAAACTTTCTAGTTTTCTACTAATACCTACTAGGTATACGAATAGCTATGTGCCTATTCTATCAAGACAAATAAATTTCCAAAAACTGTTTCTTGCAATTTTCCCAACTTAGAAGCTACTTAGTGGTTAAACAGCAGTTTTGTTAATGAATTCTACTCAACACAATAGTCTGTTATGGACATTTAGCTGCTCCCTTGTCTGAAATTACTTATGTAGGCAGCCTCTGTAACAGTAAGAAATTGTCCATTGACCACTGCTACTCATTTGGTTGAGAATCGATTGATTAGAGTTGGAATACTATTTTTCTCAGTCTTGTGCAAACCACACTGCCAGACCCCGAAAGATCCGTAGCCTGGGAGTTGACGTGTTTAGTAAGTTTTTTCTGGTAGGTTTGGCTGCGGGCAGCGATTCCTGCTTTACAGTTTTGAGCTTTAGATCTTGCAATATGTATTTATTGTGAATGCATTTGGCGTTATGAAATATGGAAGTAATAGCTTTCCAGAATTTCAATATTGCTATTGTTTGCTGTTCCCCTGAGATCAATTATATAATTATGTCCAAACTGGTTTTAATATAGTTTTGTAAACTGCCACTTTACTTTCGTTTTTAATTGTGACTTTTACCAATTAGCTAATACATGCTTCTCAGTTTTATATCTAAACTTTTTCTTTTGCTCTATATATCACCAGATCCACACCTTTGTCGGAATACACCAAAATATTTTGCGGTATCACCATGTGGAATTTGTTCTCCATTCAGTGTGATTGGGGGACAGTTGCCTTTCCTTAGGGTGAAACTGGCGTATGCAGATTTGCTTTCGTTTGTCTAAATTCTGAATATCTTAAGCCAGTTTTCGATATCACATTAATGTTTCTGCAGGTTTATTTTATTTGTTTATTTTAGGCCCTATCATAATACCAGCGCTGCAGTCTAACAGGCTGCAGCAATATGCTGAGATAGGTGCCTTTTCCTTTTCTGGCATTGCACAGGGCACTTCAACTACTACGGATATATTTCATTTTTATTTTTATGGTAAAAATTGTGTGCGGTCCTGTGAATGTCAGAATAAATGTTTCTCTTTCTTTCTTTTTTTCTATTTTCCATCTTATGGCTGATAGTATCAGTCAACCTATGTACATGCTCAATGGTGTCATGAAGTTGTCTAAATCCGAACCCAGGAAGTATGGTATCTAGGTAAGGACGCATTCTGCTGAGTATAATCTTGTTAAACAGTTTGCCAATCAAAGGGAGAAGATAATTGGATGAGGATGCATCTGGCTGTTTTCCAAGTGTAAGGATCATGACAATTTTAAGGTTGTTTAAAAGATAATAATAGATCGTATCCAGGCGCTTTCCCTGATGGTAGATGGTAGAGCTAATCTATCCGATTATTTCCTCTAGACTGCCTTTAAAGGTAAGCATAATTGTAGGTAGTCTGTTATTACATTGAGGATCCCTATGGAGGTCAGTGCAAGGATGTAAAGACGTTTTCTAAAGGTTTGGTAAAAGTAGTTGCTTATATCAGATGTAGCCCAACCTCTGTCTTGTCTTCGTAATGGCGTGATATGGTCCTTTGGTCGCTTAAATTTCTCTGTCGCGCGCCGTGATGAGTAATTATTATCTCTATGGTGGGTGAAGTAAGACAAGTGTTTTTGTAGGCAGAGATTCTCATAATTATTCTTTAATCATGTCTTTCACTTATTTTGTTGCTTTATTGAGCTTAGTTTTATCCAAGAGATATGTGGTTCTTTGCCATTCTCTTCTTATTTTGTGTCGTTTATTGACCTTCTCCATAATATTCTTTTGGAAGTCAGTCTGTTTTGTCTTTGCCTTTCTGTGTTTAGGTGTAGAAGCAATGGCTGCAAAATGTATTATGCTGGTAAACATTTTGATACTAGATTCGATGTTTTAATGAGGAATATAGGTTTATATTACTGATATAATTTCTTTAAATAGGTTCCAATTTGTGTTTTGCTGTAAATATTGGGGGCGATTCGAGTGGAATAGCTTGTTCGAGCACGTTCAAGATGATAGGCATGTAATCTGATGACAGATACACACATTTTTCAATCTGTAAATAGTTGTGTGCAAGGTTCTTTGTTACATAGAAATCCAGCAGATCTGGTATTTTGTTGTGGTCCGTCGGCTAGTACGTTAGCTCTCTGTATGAATCTAATTCTAGATTAAGGTGGCTTCATGTAGTTGCCTACCTCTTATATATATATGTATGTTTGAAGTGCCAATCTCCTTTATAGATAAATTTTAAACTATAGGGGGTTTTTAAAGGTTGGTTTAAGCATTGCTTAAGTTCGTCAGCCTCTATTTGGTGTCATGGTGGGCAGTAGATAGCAGTAAGTATTGTATAATTTCAAAGATGTTAACTCATTTTTTTGCAATTGAAGTTCGAGATAAATTATTACTAAAATAAAATAAAAATATATATTGCCAAAACGCAAATTGTTAGTTCTTACTTATTAAAGTTTTGGCAATACTAAATATAACGATACGATCATCCCAAATCATATAATTATCTAACGTTTCTTTCATAGACACTGTCTAGAGCGGATATAAATGATGAATACAACAATAAAACAATGATGTAGTCTCAAGTGCAATGGAACTGTTCCATCTCGTATTAGTAGAACATCGACATCAATACGTATGGATGTATGGATGACTCAATGTTTATTCGTTTATCAGCTATCGGGTTTTAGTGCGATCTTATACGGTCGGATGGATAGGTAGTAAATTGTAAATGCCGCTTACCTAACATAAACGACATATACCACTACATGCTGAGGCTTACAGCGGCTAATTTGTTTGTATATATACATAAAAAAGAAAATAGGGTTATATATTATATTACAGGGAATAGTTTCGTTTACTAATAGTTTCAAAATTTTTTAAGCTAATTACCTATGGACTATATTATTGTAAAAACCTTGTGAAATATTTAACCACCAGTAAATGTAAAACGATTTTCAGGCTAACTACAAAAGCTACCCGGTAAACGAATTTACATTTTCTAATACCTATATGTTACCTATACGTATAGATGGACCGATGACCTAAAGAAGGTAGCAGGGCTGGACTGGACGCGGAAGGCGAAAGACCGGGTGCGTAGCGCACATTGGGAGAGGCCTATGCCCAGCAGTGGACTATGATAGGCTGATTGATTGATATGTTAATGCCTCCGGTAATCACACTCACTCGACAAAACACAACCATTGCTTCACACCGGTTTTCTGTGAGGCCGTTGTATCACTCCGGTCCATTGAAAGTTTTGTGTAACTCATTAATAAAACAATTTAGGTAGGTAAAGTAATATATTTACTGCTTTTCTAAGTATTCTCCATTACATTTTCAACACTTTTTCATTCTGTCAAACTAATTTTGAAAACATGAGGACAATAAGGGTATGTTTTTCACGTGCTGGTTGAAAGCTATCACGGCCTCTTTCGGCCCCGTAAATATCATACCTCTCATAAAATCTTTAATTTTTGGGAAAATAAAGTAATTGCAAGGTCTGGACTGCATATGTGCGGGATGGGTAACTAGCTCTACCTTTTCAGAAGCCAAAATTGAGTTTGTCTTGTTCGCAGTGTGCGCCGAACCATTGGCATGGTGCAATAGGATGCAACTTCTTGGTCTGGGTTATTATTTTTTGTTCTGGGGTGAGTTCATGAGGAATACAGCAGCAACAAAGTTTTCTAACTTTTAAATGTTAATGTAAGATTATTTGAATTTCTCTCATACCCATCATATGTGATACGCCGGGTTTCTTCAATTAGTTGCCTGACAGTAGCCATATTTTCATATTTTCGTCAGTGATCGCAGTTGAGGGCCGAACTTGAAACTTTCATCATGCATACCAAATTCTGCGTACCAACGCCTTACGGTGCTCAAATGAGGTGCTTCCCTCCCAAAAGCATTTTGGAGACGAGCAGTGCAGTCTTGCGGAGCCTGGATTAAGACATTTTATCCCGATATTCCTACAGAATCGGGTGAAACCGCGGGGTGCAACTAGTGTATAATTAACTGCAAAGTTTAATAAAACTACCGTATTGTTATATCATGCATAAAATAAAAAACTGAAAGTTTTCAGTCTTAAATAAGTTTTGACTTAGTGATAGTCCATTAAATAATTTATTTTAACCATAAGAAGCTGCTGTAAGTAAGAGATCGAGCTCACATGGGTGCAGTAACTTTTTCTCTTTTTGACTTTTAGTTACTTGTAGCTAACGTTTGCCCTAATGTCGTGCTTTTTTATTGAGTGTCTTGTTTTTAATTGACTTCAAAAAAGAAGCAGATTCTCAATAGGATAAAAATGTTATGTGTTTGTTATATATATCTTCACCGATGATTATAAGATTTTATTGATAAGCTCTTTATTGGATAGGTTGAAAATAACCATATCCAACGGTGGTAAAAAATTTAATAAAGTTTCAACGAGCTGGAACCGACTTAAAGGTAGCGTTTTCGGGACCATATTTGTTTAAAATCAATGTTAGTGGGTGCTCCCATTGCTACACAGGTGTATTTGAAAATAGAACACTTACTTAATCACTGAAAGAGCATGACTCTAGCATGCAATAACAATAAGAATTAAAAAAAGGACTATCCGTTTACAAATTATGACCGTTTGAATTTCCAGGTATTTTTGCCTCCGTTTTTCATAAGTTCAACAGTTTATCGCGAACAGACAGACGGACGGCCGCGTCTGTCTGTCTGTGGGGGAATTTGTTTTATAATAATATGTACTGATTAAGTGGGAAGTTGTAGATAAATAATTGTAATATTCGTCTTCTAAACAGGAAATGGGAATTTCAACACAAAAAGTTAATGGCAACCTGTAGATGGGACCCTGGAGTCCGAAGATATAAAAGTAAATGTCGTCATGGAAGAATGTTGCTTACCTATTATTTGCTATGCTAAGTCGTGTGTTGTCGCATTAAATGTCATGACTTAATGACATGAAGCGTGTTAACGCTTGACTAAAGAGTACATATTACAGAACAATTTGCTGAGAATTGTTTGTAACGAATAAATGCGAGCAGAGTACGGCAGGCAGTGATTATGCAGATATTATGACGCCTCTATAGAACATCTTATTCACATCACTTTTATGAAATACTAGTCGTCCTCGCAGTTTCACCTGCGTTTATGGTCACTTACGGTCACTGTGATGTTATATAGCCTATAGCCTTCCTCGATAAATGGGCTATCCAATACTTCAATAATTTTTCAATTCGAACCAGTAGCTCCTGAGATTAGTGCGTTCAACCAATTAAACAAACAAACTCTTCAGCTGTATAATATTAGTAAAGATGTATTTATTTACAAACGTGAAGACACAGATAAAACTGAGTCCTATGTAACGGAAAAGTAGGTGAGGTGCGCTATTGTTATCAAGCAACCAAAGTTTTACATACAATCCTAACCAATGATGTTAGATATAAGTAAAAAGAGGTAATATCATTTTTTCAAGTAATATGTCTACTTTACTCTACTCTGCTCTACTCTGCTCTGCTCTTCTCTACTCTACTCTACTCTACTCTATTCAATTATATTCTATCATTGATCCTAACTAATATTATAAATGTGCATGTGAGTTTGTTTGTTACGCTTACGCGACTTTACTACTCATAATCATAAAATTTTACGTGTACGTTGTTAGGGTTGTAGAAAAGAATATAGGGTACATTTCATAAATAAATCTCCGGAGATATAATTGAATTGATTGACAAAATCTACATTAACGCGAGCGAAGCTGCGGCCAAAAGCTAGTTCTAAATACTGTACTTATCCTATACATGCAATACACATATATATACAGGGTGTTAGTGAAACACTCCCGAAAACGAAGACAGACGATAGTACTAATGGTACCTTTGATGATAGTTTAGAAAAAAATCGATCCTGATGAAAAAAAACTATCTTTTTGCAGTTTTTATTAGTATTTCTCATGCTCGATGGTGTTAGTACAGGTAAATGAAACGATAATTTCATGAAAATGCCAAAAAAAAAAATTTTTTTTTATCGGGATCGATTGTGATCGATTAATGTACACTACATATTATAAAATAATCTGAAGAACTACTGAACGGATTTTCTTGCGGTTTTCACTAATAGACAGTGATTCATGAGGAAGGTTTAGGTGTACAATGTGTACGCGTGCGAAGCCGGTTCGGGTTGCTAGAATAGAATAGAATAGAATGGTTGCTAGTATATTATATACTTAAAAAAATAAGTATTTATCTCTATTGAAACAAGAAGATTCAATCCATGTGTTTAAAATTTGATCTGATTGTATTTTATCGTTTTATTTTTATTCCGTGTGCGTACCTCTTAGAATAGTATCCCGGCTCTAGAAAATCAGAAGTGGGTTATTTATAAGTATTACAGTATATACAATTATTAGTCATTTTTGTCAAGTAATTTAACTATACGAGTATAATGGATTACATAGTAGTTTAGGAGCTGAAACCTATGACGATGACTATTAATATTCCCATCCTGTGGTGAACCACATGGACGTCACAGCACGTGTATTTCTATGGTATTCGTGAGAAATGTTCGGTGTGAAATCCTGAATAGTGATAGTATAATAACCGAACATGGCACATGGTGCGGTGACGGTACAGTTAAACACACTGGTTGAGTCAGATACTATCCATTGTTTTATAATTACGTCACGCGTGCGTACAGCCAAAAGTTCCTAGGTACCTTCTCAGGTAGGATTCTCATTTATATGAGTTACTAGCAGATCCCGCGCGGCATCGCTCGCGTGTACATATTTATATATTTTACGAGGAACCCTTTTTCCAAAATAAAAGCAGCCTAAGTTACTCCTTATATCATTAGCTATCTGCAAGTGAAAGTCCCGTGGAAATCAGTCTACCCGTTCTGGAGGTTAGCTGGAACAAACAGACAGACATACAAAAATTTTCAAAACTGATTTTTAGACATAGGTATCGTGCAAATAATGTGTATAAGCTTAAAAAAATTATTATTTTCACATTACAAACAGACACTTTAATTTTATTTATTTTTATTGATTTATTTGTTAGGTCACAATTATTTACACTAACACAGAATTGATGATGACTATGTATTGATGATATCAGCAACAGCTGACGCACAGCGTTCAAATTGCACCCTTCAGAAGTCCATGATTAGTTTTTACTACTGACGAGTAGGGTTATTAAAGCTTCACAGGTAACTAATACCTAACATCTGGCGATACGTTTGTTTGTTTAAAAACTCAGTTTTAATAAAAATTAAACCGACGAAGAGAACTAAAAAGCAAAAAATAAATGAATCTTTTAAGTATTGAGCTTATTTACATACTAACTTTTAAACTTTCGCGTTCCATGATATAATATTATCTACGTATTAACGGGAATTAACCAGTCAGCCTGTGACCACGGCCAGTGCAACCTGGTCGAAACGTCAGGCAATTCATAGGTATGCAATACCTTTTCGTGATCGCGTTAATTCCCGTTAATACGTAGATAATCTTATTTACATAAACTATAACATTTTATATTACTCTTGCAAAATCTTAAAGCTCTGATTTTTATTGTTTGTTATAAAATGAGACTTGGAAGTTACGAAATTTTAATAACTTATTAAACACTTTCGAAAGAAAAACGTTATCCGAAAACAATAAATAGTTTCATGAGTGGTTTTATAAGTTGACATAACAAATGTAACAGAGTGTCGGCGACTGGTTGAAATACCCAGGGCAGTAGCGGCCTAAACACAAAACAACGTACATAACTCGAATCATTCAGTAAACTAGCAATAGCCGATTGGATCGATATGCCAATTTTTGGTAATTTCTATCTGAAACCCATCCACAGCACAGGTGACACATCATTTAATAACCGATTAAATTTAGATCACATACGTGACATTCGGCAACTGTTGACTCTATAGAAATTATTCTAGGCATTGCTAATGAAGTAAGTATTAGATACGTTGGTCAGTTCGGAATATTTAACTGTGTTAATAAATTACATTATTCATAAGACTATCTAAACTTTTATTCGTTTATATCGCAAAAAGCCTGTGACATGCTCATCTTTTTTATTATCGATATAAAAATTGAGATTTAAGCAGTTTAAAACTGAAAAAGAATACGTTTTAGCAATAGTCAATATGCATGTATTTTTTTTTATCATTTATTGATTTGTTCCATCATTCTACCCTAATAAAAATATAAATTACCTTGGCAATGTTCAAATTAATTTTTGAAATAACATTGAAAACATCGATAAAATTTGATCTGTTTGAACGCCGCCATATTTCGCGGGCCTTGGATGACGTCACATTCCACGCTCAGTGTTTGTTTCATAAAATTACTTGAAGTGTTACAGTAATTTTATACCGATTTCCAGTTGTAATTACTATTTATTGTAATTGATAGACGATGGATAAAGTTAAAAAAACCATTTTATAGGTATTGCCTTGTCCCTAAGTATAAGAAGTACACCCAATACAATATTTTTTCCTGTACAAAATAATAATGTAAAATACGAAAACAATGGTGTACATTAATGTGAAGAGATGAAGTATCTTCAATATCGTGTTTATATTGTTGTGAAGATCACTTTAATGTAAGCATATTACAATTTAATTGCTAGTATAGTGTGAATTAGTCAGCAGTAATTTTTGTTTGTTTTAAATATCAAGCAGAAGGCAACTTGCTTGTCTAATTGAACTAGGTAACAAAAGTCCAATAAAACTTCATGATTATAACTAACTATACATATCTTACCTATCCTTTAGATTATAATATAACAAGTATTATAATAATTACCTTGCGGCTTTCACTCCTTTAACCTCAGCGGACGTAAAATCTGGATTTGATGCAAAATATATAGTCATCATGAATGTACCTATTTTCGGTAGATTGTCCGATTGTGCTTTGACAAAACTATATTCAGTCATTGTCCTAGATGATTTCTAATATCACTAGAATGCTTAAATTGCACTAGCTAAGAGCAAAAACCACAGGAACACCTATCTTTCTCTCTCTCCGTAACACTACGAATATAGGCGCCGATAAATGACAAAACGTGGAATGTCACGTCATGTTTTGTTTCGATCAATGGTGAGCGTTTTGCAAAGTTGAATTTCGCGCCCTTATTTTGCATATTTTAATTAATATTTTTAACAATTAAACACGAACTAAATAAGAAAATAATTGTTTAGGCGTAATATCTGGACAATAAAGATTCAAGGGAAAATTAATCAAGTAAATTTAAACAACATGCATATTCCCTATTGGGTAAATATTTTTCCTAAATATCAATACAAAGGACTCTAGGTCCCCAAAATAGCATCATTTCACGTTAAAAATATTATGTACTAGCTGTACCCCGTGGTTTTACCCACGTAAGTCCCGTTGCCGTGGGATTATCAGGATAAAAGTAGTCTATGTGTTAATCCAGGTCCTCAGATATCTACATACCGAGTTTCATCGCAATCGGTTCAGTAGGTTTGGCGTGAAAGAGTAACAAACATCCATACATCTTTACATAAACACAAACTTTCACGTTTATAATATTAGTAGGACTAGTAGGATGTATACATTTAAATTTGAATGAATGAATTACATTATATTATCAAGTACATAATATATATATATATAAGTATACATTAAATTTAATAACGACTAAATACTTTCAATGAACTCGGGACTTGGCTGTAGGTAGCTAGATGACCTTAACCTGCAACCATAACATTTATCTCTTAAAAAAGAATATATCTTGTTTATTCAAAATACAGGCTAATTTGTGGACAAACCGTATCAAATAAAAGGATAAAACTATTTTAAATTTAGAGACCTGTCATATGGACACAATACATCATAATTTAGGTTCGCTACGTATATTTTTATTCTTTTCCATGAAATCGTTATGTCGAATTCAAGTCATATCCGTTAGTATTCATTAGCTAGCCCATTCATCTGCTTTCAGACCTACTTCAATGCTTTTGAGTATGCGCGTCGGCATTTCCGCAACATTCAGAGGTTACGTGGAAAAAAAATTTGAGATTTTTTAGGTTAAGTGCTTTTTATACATCAGAACCACACCATTGTAAATGTAACATAAGTAAATGAATTAAGTAACATCGGCTACTGTTGTGTATAGGTTATAATAATAAATGAGTGGCAAGTGCATTTTAAACTTTAAAACCAATTTTGCAATTGCATAACACGATAAACTGTGGCAAGTCTCCGAATATTCGTGAGAAAGCACGTTGAGATACTATGAAAATAATTTTCTACTAAAAAATATAAGTGGTGTTAAACCTTCCACAAACTGTTTAAAACATTTATTTGTATATCATTCCTATTACCAGCGAACATTTTCCTAGTTTTTTAGGTTTTGCAATAACAGCATACGATAAGTTACTAAATTGAGCATTTTGTTTGACTTGTGTATGTTGTGGTCCTTTCTTGGAGTTGAGTTTTATTGCAACCATTAAAACACCGATGAGAAAATAAAAAAAAAACTTTTTCTGCAAACATGTGCAGGCCTTTAAAAGGACGCATACATCGCTAATCCTTACTTAATCTTTATTCCTATACTAAAATATACTAAAATCTTTTGACAACTCTGCTAAAACTAAGCTGTTTTCCTGTATTGCACATAACCACCGGTGTTTGTTGCCGGTTTTCCATGAGCTTCCAAGGTTGGTTTATGCATTCAGGATCGAATTAGACGGATCGGATCGGATTAGGATTTGTGAATAGTAGACCTACCTAAGTTCCCGTTATTGGTCCCCGCACTTTGCGTTGCCTAAAGAGTTGGTATTTTCTTTAACTTCCTATAGTGTCTTGGCTATCTTCTCCAAATTTTCATACTATTCAAGAATCCTTACCTTGAACATCCAATCCATTATATTTGATGTCTGTTTATATGTTAAGATACACATTGCAAAATGCAGCGGTGGTTTCCCAAAGCCTCTGATGTATTGATGAGATGAGATAAAGTGAGGAGATTCTCTGTGCTGTCGCTGGTTTCTTGACTGTTGCAAAGATGTACGCGTATCAACGTTTGACGAACGGTGTTTCTACAAGCTGTTTATTTTCAACTGCTGTATCAATAAATCATTGCCTGGCAACTGCGACTAAAGGCCAAAAAATAAATACACGTGATATCTCACTAAACCCCTCCTTTCCCCTTGTATTATTTCCAAACTTTTCAACCCTCGAAGCTCGAAAGGTGGGGTTTAGCCCCCCCCCCCCTTTAGAGCTTCAAGGGTTGAAAAGTTATCTTTAATGAGTAGTAACGTTAATGTTACCAAGTCTTTGATACCTATAAAATGTTTTAGTTACATTTTCTGCATAGTCAAATTTATTATTACGATTACTATCATTAGAAACTACGTTTATCATATACTTAGTTTATGGTATGATTGCAAAATGTGTATTTTTTGTTGTAACAGCAGCAGGATGAAGTGAGGATATTCATATCTGATGAGTGATGGTGACAAATACTCGTTTTAATTACAAGTGACGAATAACAATAATCAATAAGCGTGACGTCACCGTTCCATGTTCGGTATTAGCGCCCACCATGGTTTGCGTCAATTCTAATTGACCAGACCATTGGTGGGTACCTGACTATGGCTATGAAGTAGCTATTGTGAAAATGTCGACCTGTTTCAGAAGTGGGTGATATTCAAAATAAGTCGACATGAATCTGACTCACAAAGTATTTGCATTTCTTTTGCTATCTCTTGTTCATTCAGTTGGTTAATCTTTGTTACACTGTTCACCTTTTTAGAGGTTTAATACATAGTTATTAACATAAATTGAAAAAAGAAATAAGTTAGTAATTTGAGGTGAGAAAAGTATTCCACATCTTTAAGACAAACATTAATTATTTAAGGCTTGTATTATAGAATTGTTGTTTTAAGAATTCATTCATTGAATACAAGATATAAATAATTACAAAACTTAATATAAATTTATTCTGTGACGTTTTTGCCACCGTGCCCTCCCGATTTTAACATGTCACGTGGGAGAGCCATGCTTCGGCACGTATGGGTCGGCTCGACTCCGCTCGATACCAGGGCCTCACAGAAAACCGGCAGTGAAGCAATGCTTGCATTGCTTTTCGCCGCGTGAGTGAGGTTACCGGAGGCCCTAACCCTTCCTTCTCCCCTATTCCCATCCTGCCCTTCTCCCCCTCTCCTCCCCTCTAATCCCCCTCTCCCTTCTTCCCGCTCTTCCCCTACTCCCACCTTAAATTATTGAGTTACAGGGGCCCACGGGCGGCGGTAGTCTTTTACCATCAGGTGACCCGTCTGCTCGTTTGCCCCCAATACAAAAAAAAAATATACAAAATCAAGCTGTGTGCTTGATTTTTCAACAACATAATAATATGTTGCAGAATTTAATGTGATGTAAAAGTTAAACCTTCTATGATAAATGTTTCATTTAAGTTCACAATGTGCACATCCTCTTTGTTTGCTTTTGGGAAGCGTGACAAACTATTTAGTTAATTTGTTTAAGTTAGTCGGTCAATTCTTGCGGTCAAGTCGATCAAGTACCGTTGATCACGCACTTCCAAATACACAATCAACCATTGGTTTTGGACAGTGCGTCAATTATTGAGCTAGCCATCACAGTTACATTGAGTACGTACCCTAACCTGCAAGTTTGTTCGTTTGCGTTTTATTCCGTGGCATTTCAAATCAGTTCTGCAAATGGAACTGAGAAATGAGGTTAGTAAGTTAGCATTGAGTTTGACAGATATTTGGCGTCTAACAGTGTCTAATGACGACGAAAGATGTATTAAAAAAGTTTGACTGCACTAAAGGTGCATTAAATAAGTTTTTAAGACAACAAAATGAACTGTAAAATGTTTAATTAAAAAAATATATTTTTCTTATATACATATAATACTGAACCGCTCAAAAACAACAAAAATTCCCGACAGGCTCCTACGTCACAGAAGATTACCCAAAGGACGTCCTTAACTAGAAGGGAAGAACTAAAAACCAAGCTGCAAGAAGAGAGAAAAAAGGGAACACAGCAAGGATCCGCTATGACCAGGTAATTATAAAAGGAAAATATAATGGTAATAATACAAGTGAGAAAAGAAAAAGATCACCATCAAAAACGCCTCCAAAATTAAAGCCCTACGAAGAACAAATAACAAAAAAAGGTCCAAACAAAATGAATAAAAAAACTGCATTTGATTTCCTGAACCGCCAAAGAACAAACTCACTTCCCGGTACGAGCAAACAATAACATCAAGCGAGAGACCTCCGAAAGACAACAGCAACGAAAACTAATAAAACGAATTCCCCAGTCCGGACAGCGTGGGGAAACACGACCGCCACCCTCCAACAACCACAACATCACGACCACAATTGCAGTACGAATCCAACCGAAGTTGGATACATCAACAACAAGGCCGTAAACCCACTAAAACACAAACAGTACTTAAAATCTGCACCTACAACACCAGATCATTAGCATCAATCGAACGTTACATAGAATTAACGAACGCCTTTGAAAACATAGACCATGATATACTAGGATTAAGCGAAGTTAGAAAAGTGGGCGTCAATGTAGAGGAATACAAAGACTACATACTGTGCTACATTGGTCAAACAAAGGGACTACATGGAGTAGGGTTTCTGATAAAAAGAAATGGAAGAACACAATAATAAATTTCACAGGGATATCAGAAAGAGTAGCACTACTGAAACTTAAAATAGGAAATCTAGATCTATCAATTATTCAAGTATACGCTCCCACGGAAAAGTCCTGCGAAGAAGAAATTGAAAAATTCTACAGGGATATTAAAGAAGCGCACTCTTTAGCTGACGACAAAGTAATACTAATGGGCGACTTTAACGCAAAGATAGGCTACCCTAAAAAAGAAGAAATTGTAATCATGGGCAAATACGGATATGGAGAACGTAACAAAAGAGGCGAAAGACTGATCGAACATGCCTTAGAATACAAACTTTCTATGGTAAACACCTTATTCAAAAAAAGACCAAACAAAAAATGGACTTGGATGTCACCTAACCAAAACACTAGGAATCAAATAGATTTCATAGTGACAGATAATCCAAAATTTATAAAAAACTGTAAAGTTCTGAACAACGTGAAATTTCCTTCTGATCACAGGCCACTGAGAGCGTCACTGGTATTAAACCAACTGCACAAGAACAGAAAAAACTTCAGCTCATTACCTAAAACACCAAAAGCGGACAAGGAAATTCAAAACTACCTCAGTCGACTAAAACAAAACCTAGACGATACAGCAATGGAGCCATGTGTACAAACATACTACAATAAAATAGAAAAGTCTGTTCTGGAAAGTCTAAAACACAATTACGGGACTAATCTAAATAAAACCAATAAAATCTTCAGCGAAAGCACAATACACCTTATAAGACAACGTACAGAACTAATGTTCGTGAACCACAAAGACAAGTTACTAAAAAGCAAGTTAAGCAAATTGTTAAGGGAAACAAAGAAAAGCATAAGGAAAGATTACAGTGTGCACAGACAGAAAGTAATAACAAGAAACCTACTCAAATTTAGAAGTATAAAAAGAGCCTCGAAAGAGCTACAATTACATAAAAAATGGATACATAAACTTAGAAGTGACAAAAAAATAAACAAAATCAAGAAAAGAAATAATAGATCTAACAACGAAGTTGTATAAAGAGCTATATTAGTGACAAGAAACCAGTAACACAACGAAGGAACATGGTGAAAACACGCCAACAAACACAAACACAACGACACAGATGCCAGTAAAGCCAATCGAGGAGAAAGAAGTATACGAACATCTAAAACAGCTAAAAACAGAAAAGAGTCCAGGTCCAGCTAACATACGCAACGAAGCCCTAAAACTTGGTGCACCAATCCTACTCTAACACCTTACGCAAATATTCAACATGGTACTTGACTCGGAAACTGTACCAGAACAGTGGTGTGCGGCTGACATTATATTACTGTACAAAAAAGGGAACCCACTGGAGATAAGTAACTACAGACCCATTAGCTTACTGGCTAGCACTTACAAACTCTTCTCCTCAATTGTACTAAAAAGGATATCTAAAGTTATAGACGACTCACAACCAAGAGAACAAGCCGGCTTCCGTGCAGGCTTCAGTACAACAGACCACATTCAAACTTTAGACCAAATAACCAAAAAATACAAAGAGTTCAATAGGACTTTATATTTAGGCTTCGTCGACTACAGTAAGGCATTTGACAGCATTAGTCACAACTCAATCTGGAATGCATTGAGCAGAGTCAACGTAAACTCTAAGTACATCAACATCATCAAGAACATATATGCAAAAAGTACGAGTAGGGTCCGACTAGAGACAAGGGGAGAACCAGCAAAATGACAAGGGGATCCTCTATCACTGAAGTTATTCATTGCTGTCCTAGAGACTGTATTCCAGAACTTACACTATGAATCAAAAGGAATAAGAATAGATGGCTGCTATATCAACCATCTCAGGTTTGCAGACGACATCGTCATAATAGCAAAAACAGCAAAAGACCTAGCAGAGATGATGAGAGAGTTGGATGAAGCCAGTAACAAAATAGGATTACAGATGAATGCCGCTAAGACCAAAGTGATGACAAACAGCCATGAAGCCCCTATCAATATCAACGGGAAGGATGTGGAATATGTTAATCAATACATTTATCTCGGGAAACATGTATCTTTCGCCAATACTAATAATGAAAAAGAAGTTGAAAGAAGAACCAACATATGCTGGAAAAATTTTGGTCATTCAAAGAAATATTAAAAGGAAACTACAACATTAACCTCAAGAAAACTGTTTTATATACTTGTATTTTACCAAGCATGCTATATGATTGCCAGACATGGACTCTTACTGACAAAGTAAGACGAAAGATAACAACTACTCAAAGAGCAATGGAGAGAAGCATACTCAAGGTAAAGAAACTACAAAAAATAAGAAGTAAGAACATAAGAGACAAAACTAAATTACAGGACGCACTCACCAAAACTCTTAAGTTGAAATGGCGTTGGGCAGGACATCTAGCACGATACAATGACAAAAGATGGACCTTACTCGCAACCAAATGGAAAGGTCCGATGGGCAAAAGAAAGGTGGCCAGACATAGACATAGCAGAGACGGCCGGAAGAGACTGGACGACGAAGGCAAGGTGTAGAGAGAAGTGGAAAAATTTGGAGGAGGCCTACACCCAAAGACGGACCCAAATCCAAAATAAGTAAATACTAACACCACCAACAATACTAACACCACTAACATTTAGGATAAGTAACACTAACAACACATAACTTAATTTAATTTAACCCAACCCAATGTAAAATACCCAACAATGAGTAGGATTTGGAAATTAAGGCTTTTTTTATTTAATTTTATTTTATTACATATAATACAAGAGTTCCTTAAATTTGCCTTTGGATACTTTATTTGTTATTTAGTACTCATGCGTCTCAATATATTTCAGTGACGGATCTATCATCGTCTGTAAAGTTTATTAAAGCGGACATCGCAGATTACGTGTATTTTGCACCCATGATTCCCACTCCTAAAGTATTATCTATCATTCAATGTGAGAAACACCTCCTCTTATTGTAAAGTCACTGCTTATTTCATACCAACAAAAAACGCAACTGTTTTTTTAGTATTGTGGAGAGTTGTTTTGCTATTGTAGAACTATGATTTAACATCGTCCCGAAATATTTTTTCTTCAGATTATGCTTAAGAAAAGATAGAGAAAGAAAGAAAGAGATAGTAAAATGGTTGGGTTTGAAAATAGTTGTGGTTCCTTGCACAGCCCCTTTATTCATCGAAATAAAACTTTAAAACTATAATCGTATATACAAACTACATTAAACGTGGTAGATGCTTTCAGATTGAGAATATAATAATTTTCCTTACATCTGCCGTACAGATACCATAGATAAGATAAGATAAGATAAGGTAAGATAAGAAAAGATAATTTTATTTGCTTAAACATGAGTATGCACACATATGGTCAGTCATGTTTTGCTTGTAAGCGTGCAAATATTAAGTAAGACTAAGACACTAACATGGAAGCAGATTCATTATTATTATGTTTTTTATATTACACTAATAACAGTTACGACAGTTAAAAATACTGCTAATACATTCCATGTAAAATATAAGGGAATAACATTTTACTAATAATTATATATTATATTATTACTACATATATATCTGATTATAATTATGATATTAGATATTAAAATGTCTATACTTATAATACCTACTTATCAGTTTCTACGAACACATGACAAGTTGACAGCGTGTAAAGGTTATATGTTTTGACTAGTAGCTCTATTCACATTAGTCACACGTTAGTCGACATTTATTCACCATTAGTGCGACAGATACTCCTCTATGCAGAGGATATTTCAACGCAGAGGAAACGGCCGCCCCCGTTATCCTAGAGTGCAAGGGAGCGACCACACAACAGGAAAGAATCCTCGCGGATGCGAGGTCGCTCCTAGAAGCCTGTGATCGCCCCAGGAGGCTTCTGTGCTACTGTGTTCTGGAAGGAGCTAGGCTGGCTTAATAACAGCCTTATCTGAACGCATAATGGATCGTTTTTGAGTATAAATGCGGAAACAGAACCCTATAATACCAATAGTAACAAATTTTTGTATCATTGTTTTATGGGAAGGAACTGATTCCCATTATACAGCTAACGCTAGTTTGGGAATCAGGGCTTGCACTTGAATTGTATGCACCTTTTGTTACAATAAAGAGTTTTATTATTATTATTATTATTAATAGTAGCAGTGATTTCTATATGCTGCATTTGCTCACTCTGTCTACTTTCTAGGTTCTGTTAAGCAGATAGGCTTCAATTTTTTAGGAGTACCAGTAGTTATTTCTTTTCTCTGTTTTTGTATCTTTTTTATTATTATGGTGTACTTATACAATAAAACTTTATGTTCTGAAAATGGTGGTCCATGAATTTGTCCCAGACATAGCTGTATTTTGTAAGGTCTAGCAGTTCTATGATAAGTTTATGCGTTGCCGTATTATTTGTCCTCCTTGCTGTGCTGTCATGCCACAGAAGCTCTTAAGATTCCCGAGTGTATTATATGTACATATATGTAACGAGAGTATCAGTTTGGTTTAATGTATTCGAACGTTGTTACATCAAAGAGTTTTTTCCTAACATTAACAGTTTCTTATCTGAATACCTTGTCGTGTTAAGTGCGTCTGTCTAACAATGATACGTCGTATGGAGGGAAACAGAGCATGAAGTTAAAATACCTGGTCCAGGTGCATTTGTCTCATTCATAAAGTATCGAACCTTAGAAAAGCAAAGTCTATGCGCACTGAAAACTTTTTGTGTGGATGGATGTACAGACATCAGGACCAAACACAGTGACTAACAAACTTAACTTAACCTAAAATTAAAATAACAAACATGACACTCCGCTAAACTCAGGCAAAAAAGAGAAAAATTACAGATAGATGACACAAGACAAACTAGTAGTTACGGTCTGAATTAAGAAAGTGGTTAATTGTCTCTGTTATCTGCCTCTAAAACCAACTGACCAGTAGTTTACCCTTTAGTAAAAGAAGGAGGTCCGTTCTTCTCTCTTGAGTAGATGTTGCGTACATGACATTCCCCTCCCTGATGTAAGCAGTTACAAAACTGATATTTAAATAAGTATGATGTACAAGTTTGACAGCCTTTGTTAAACCGCCAGTTGCTTAAACTGTATTATTACTACTATACCTCAAATAATATATTCTTGCACTCCACACTGCCTTTTTTATTACGTAACATTTACTATTACGTTACCACCCTACTTTTTCACGTTTTTAGAACATTCCTGTGATTTCATTTCTTGCACTTCTACGCTTGAGTTCTACTAATTTAAGATCACCAATTTCTTTTTAAATCATATGATACTGTTTTTGTTATCTGTAGCTTAAAAACAGTGTGATGTCAGGCAAGTATATTATGGCCTTTATAAATTTATATATTTACGTATTTATAATTAATAATAATCAGTTTTAATTCAAGTAAAACCGGGTCGAGCCGCAAGTCAACGTACATTTTATGGGTTATGTGTTAATTGGTGAAGTGTTTACACGTAACTAAAAATAAACGCTGTGTATCTATAACCAGTCGGTATCATTTTATTGTCTAGATGTCGGCGAGTCTAGGCTGTAGTCTGTCTATAGCCATATCAAATTTCCCAGGCAACACAAGTGTATATAATGCTGTAATGGAATTTTTAATATGGCGTTACCGAGCATAACTAATTTTCATCGAATAGCTAACTGATTCTTCAGAAAATATTTTATTTTTTTACTAAAATATTAACACATGTCCTCATTCAACACAAACATTTTTGGTATACCATTGTTTGAGTTTAAAAAAAAAACAAATTATTCAATAACAAATGGCACAAAGTTATCAAACTATTCTTAAAATCCCTAAACACGTGTGATAAAAGATACTTAACTGACACCGCCATAAGATATGCCAAATCTAACTAAACTCGAACTATTAAAACATTCAAATATTGTCGAAATAAAAAAGCTTATGACAGTTTCTTCATCAGATATTGTCGCACCTACTTACGAGATGAGCTTCAATGTTATTATCTATCTGCTAGGACACCATTTTCATCCTTAATCTGTTATAAGTATTTATGTAAGTACAATGATTACTAGTTACAGATGAAGTGACAACGTTTATGCTCTTCGTACCTTAAAAATCGCCGGATAGGTTGTCTATTCGGTGGGACATGAGGTCGCAACCTCTATATACGAGTATATCTGAAATCGATCCCAAGACTTTATATACCATCAGTTAAGTAACCCACTGAATGAATACAATCATTATTATTATGATAATGTTGGCCCAATAAAATTGTTGATTAGGGTGTAAATTATGGTACGGATTATTATAACCATGTGCAAGGATAACATAACTCTCAATTAATTAAAAAATGGTATTGGTTCTCTCATGTATTCACGAAAAGCGTATTATTCGCATCATTTAATCCCATTCCGCAGAAACATAATTTAGGTACCACATATGCCGAAGGTGAACGCAGATCTGCACGAACTAGATGCATCTTATAGAATACATTATTATGTTAGACACATATTTTATCAGCGACACTGTTCATAAAAGTAACCGAATCAAATAAAACTGCAACGGAAGAGGCAGTCCTTTTCTCGTTTTCCTTTAAATTTGACGCTGTTGCTGCCGCCGAGTCGGGAGTTACCGCTCGTTTGACTTGGCTCTGTTTCATCCCGTTTTCTTTCAATTAGCAAACCGTGCTGTGGATATAGAGTGGTTTACTGTTAGTTTCTTTTTGAGGTGTTAACGTGATAGAGATTTCCGTTTGCCAAATATTGCTCACATTTCATACCAGCAGTAACATAATGACTTTATGGTGTAATCAGTGTTATTGTGAATTAATTTTGAGTGAATCAGGTATGTAGGCAAATTTGTGTTTGGACAAGCCATTTTCCTAGAGTTCACAGTATCAAAATGACATGTAACTTCGAAATGTGAGTACCCCAAAACGTTCCTGGTTAATTACCCTGCAGGGGCTTTATCTGCAGTCCATGATACCGAAGACAATGCTGACAGGTTAACATCTTCCAAGTTTACCACCGTTCTGTCTTTGGTTTTTAATTAATTAGTTAATTAATTTACAACACTTATTGAATTTAAGCCACATTAAAATTTTTGGTACTGAAAAACTAAGTAACTGTAGTCCAAATACAAGCATCGATATAAATTTAATATATATATGTACAATAATATTCTACCATGTCATAAAGTAACTCTAAACTGCACTGCTTAAACAGCTAAACAAATCTTTAGTATCCCTGAAAGGCGAATAAATATGATTCGGTCCACGCGGTGCAGGATGAGTGCAGTTTATTCAAATCTGCGTTCACCTTTAGGCTGATCCCTTATAAACGCAAAAAGCTTAAGAAATTTTTTGTCACACCTATCACGTCCGTCTCTAATTGTTCCATTCAAAAAGAAACCAAAAGTGTTTTTAATCCTATAATGTTATTCGATGCGTGGCGCGCCGTTCGCCGCTCGGCTATTCACCATCAATGCTTTTTTATTGGAATCCGTGTGAATAATAAAGGATTTTATGTCATAAGTTGTTAGAACCCTCGGTTTGATTTATACGTCTGCTGCTATTAAACGTGTATACCTGCCGTTTGAGGAACTTTACCTTTTTCTTCGTTCCCGTTTTTTGTTGCGGCGCTGTGCCGGCGCCGCGTTAGAGCGCTGATCAAAGCGATTGGAGACGATTAAACTTAGTTGATATATAGATGGTCAACAATACACACCGGCGCCTCCCAGTCGCGGTACACATTTCAAATGACGAATAATGCCGCTACATTGATTAAATGGTTTTCTTGTAATGCATTCTTGTTGTGTATCGAACCGACGTTATTTATTTGTAGTGGGTTGCCTGTGTATTTTTGTACAAATTTAAACTAAGAACAATGATGTCAGATGACGTAATTGCTGTCTGAATAAAATTAATTGAAGTGCAGGGTAACAAGTTCAAACAATTTAGCTTGTATTTCGACTGCTACAAAGAACACCGAATTTCGTCTTATACAGGTTGCATAAAATTTCTTTAGGAGTTTTTTAGACAAAATTTGATTTTACAATAAGTAGTAGTAAGCTACTGTCATTGTAATTATATTTTGAAAATCAAGTTACTATAGGTTTTTATGGAACAAGGCGCTGACATTGGCAGATTTTAGTCAATTCTACTCCAACCTAAATGCTTCGTAAAAAATATCTACCTAAAGATATATTTATTTTAAAATAAATACACTTAATTAATTAATTTTATTATTTTAATCTTCAGGAACAAAATCGTACTATTTTAATGGTGTTAATGTCAAAGGCATTCGACACCAGTCGATCTCAGAACGATACAGAGATAAAACAAGGCAGTCGTAATGAAATCCTAATAGGTGAATATAATTAATTGATGTTACTTATGGGAACTTACAAGCGCTACAAAACATCAGAAACGGTCGAAGTAGCACTAGACATTTGAAAGCAATAATAATATGGGTACTTCCAATTAATTATAAACTAATCTATGTAGACGTTGAGTGCGATATTTAGGTAAAATATTTTGTTTGGTGAATAGTTCAGAAAATATAACTTTACCTTTGCATATATTTAAAAATATTAAACCTACACGTAAAGTTTACAATAATATCCAGAACGCTATATATCAAATATGACGAGTGGACAATATTTATCTATGACATCATTTGAAACACTGAAATGCTATAATTCCGTAGATATTTCTCAGAAGTCACCGCTCACGAACACCTTAAGGTATGCGGGCCCAAAGATCACAGGGCTCGATATCTATACACAGGCTGTGGCATGTCAATTTATTCCATCCAAAATGTTTATCGATGTAATGTATTTGAGCATGATATTATATACATCTTTTCAAGTGTAATTTTAATAGATTTTCAAATATCATAACACCTTGGCTCTTTTAGGTTTATCATATCCCTTTGATGATTAAATCTAGATAATAATATTTGAAAACTTTTGTGTTGACTATTATTCTCTACTTCTAAGAGTTTTTTTGAATAATTGATTAGTTCTTACAATTGTTAAAAAATAAATCTGACATATTACGTCGTTTACGAGCACAGAGTTATAATATGTTTCTTTATTACTGCACCCTGTTTATTCTAGGTAAAACTAGCAATGCCTGTGAACGTCAAACAGACACGATTCGCACTAATGTTAATGATTTATCAATGATAGTGTACGTTTTATTTATTATTTCAGTTGTGTATTGTAATACAGTTCATCTACATAAAAGCCTATAATCACCTGCCGTAACCTGCGCAATAATCTATACTAAGACAAAAACTTAATATATAAAGTAGGGAACGGCTAGTGTCATATAAAGGCAAAAGTATTCCTATTTAATGATATTTATTTTCTCAATTATTATTACAAAATGTGAAAAACTTTGCCTTGACGATACAAAAAATTTTGAAGCCCGCTGTATATGCGTGGGTGATGTAGACGGCCTGTCGCTAAGGGTCGTCTTTAACGCCTATTATGGTCTCATTTTTTTTCACATCCCTACGTGAACAAAACGATCAGTTGAATGAATGAATGAATGAATGAATGAATGAAATTCCTTTGCTAAGCGCCTCAGTAGTAATAGAAAAAATAAACTACTTAACAATTCAAAAAGGACTTCCTATTATCGTAAAATTTTTACTTTGCGCCAAGGAATTTGAGATTCTTTAAAATTCATAGCTCTGTAGTAATTTAAAAAAATGTTATATTTGTGCAAACTATTTAAGATATTTTATGTATCCATATTATACATACATAATTATAAAACATTAATGTAATATAATAATAAGTACCTGGGAGACCGAGCTTAGCTCGGTAGCTTTTTGTAAAATGGTATTTGTTTTTGTAACATGCATTTTTACAGGAAATAGAACTATGCAATTGAACTTAAAATGCAAAACTCTATCTGTATACAAAATTTCATCAAAATCGTTGGAGCCGTTTTCTAGATTCAGAATATATATATATACATATGTATATATGTATACAAGAATTACTCGTTTAAAAGTATTAGATATAAGTGTATTATAGGTGCACTCTTGTATATTTTATTATAATGACTGAGGAAAATAACATAATTATTTTCAAGCGTATTTGCTTCCATCCATCCTTTGACAGAATAAGTTTGGTATTGACAGTAAATCTCTCTAATACCTTTAAACACGCAAGAGAAACGACTCCAACGATATTCATGAAATGTAGTACGCAGGGGGTTTCGGGGGCGATACATCGATCTAGCTAGGTTTCATTTTTAGAAAACGTAAAAAAAAACCGTCATCAAGGTACTTATCATTATGGAGGCAGGGCTAACAATTTTGACATGACTTTTAAAGATAGCTACTAGTAAAGCATTTCGTAAAATTTAAGTAATACTAACTAATTATTAGTAGCATCCTATCGGTTTAAATTATATTTATTTAGCAGAGACATCTTCAACAATCATCAACATATTTCCATCAATTTACACAAAATCTTAACAAATTATACACCTAAACCTTCTCCATGAATTACTCTGTCTATTAGTGAAAAATATATGAAAATCCTTTCAGTAGTTTTTCAGTTTATCGCGAACAGACAGACATACAAACAGACAGACGGGGGACTTTGTTTTATAATATGTAGTGATAAACATACCTACTCTAAATGTGTATGTCCCCGCAGGGTAGGCAGATGTGTATTGGGTTGTCCGTCTTGCACTCTTGGAATTGCTGTTCCCGAATTATAAAACACGGGAACCGCAATTCCTCCAACCAACAAAGTGTTTATTTCAGGTATTCTATCCTGCTTCCCAGTTATGTTTCAGAGAGAAGGGACGGAGGAGTTTTCAGCTATTGTATTCCTCCACGTGTTCCTGTGATTAACAGAGGTACTCTCTGATTGGAAAAACGACGACCGGTCTCTTTATTCTTTCGGAGCCGTGGACCAAAGTCTGCTCAAATTCCCTGACCGGCAACTGGAAACGGGTCTCCTTGGGTAACCACTAACGGGTAAGAGAGGACGGCGACTACTTGTGTCTTGCTCGCAGTTCTAACGAGGGTACCAAGGTTTATTCTATTAAGTGTCTAGGGATATATAAAATTGATCGCCTACGCTACGTACCTAAGCGCTGATGTTGGAGACGCTATATGGGTTTAGTCGGTTCAACTGAGACATAATCACTTCATGTTGTCTTCTATGCGGTGAACGGGTTTTTTTTACACAACAAAAAGTGAAAGATATGTATTTTAGGCCTATATTTCGATACCTAGTTTTGTTTATGGCTCCCCGTAGTACGATATTACCATTTGCTGGGTACGCAGTCAGACTTCATGCTGCTTTCCTAACAAAAAAATAATTTGCCCGGTAGAGCAAGAAAAATTCCTTATTTTAAAAAGGGAAAATGAAATATGCCAAACCATACAATTGTTTAAACAGGATGTCATTCATGGTGTAACCGTTTTATATTATGATTACCATAATTGTTAAGAAATATAATAGGATCTTTGAGCAAACCCCCGTAAAATTGAACATTCTTTAATACAAAAAATATATTGTTAAAATATAATTGAAAGGGTCTGCACCCACACGTCGCCTACGTTTCGCAGAAGGCTGCGAGTTGCGATCGTACTGTTTGTAAGGGCATTGTGGGCACAAATGGGCGGAAGCAGAGCACCATGTGCGCCGGCGCTTGCAACTTCTGCCTGGCGCCGGTTGACGATAGGTGAGAAAATCTCAGCGATGTCTGTGAGCTGTTTTACCTGCTATAAAATACATGTATCGTGCCTACATGGTATTGTCCTCGCTGAGGATAAAAAAGTTCCTATTTAGAATTAAGTGTCTATAAATATAACTTTTGTAAATTAGTCTTGCTAGACTTAATGAATGTTGATTGAATTAAATAAATTGAGTATACTTGGGTGTATCATTGACTTTAGAAAATAAAATTGGAATATAACTAAAATTTATGAGGCCGTAGATTCTGTTTAATGGGGTGTTGGAGAACGTTTATAATGTGTCACAGCAGTTTTACAGTGTCGTTTAAACTCTAACAATTTACACAAAAAGATTTTTTCGTGTTAAAAGTTCTTTATTGCGGAGACTCCTATTTACAATTGTTTGTAAACAGACGGTCGTATTATCTCATTGTTATTTATTGTGGTTGAATAGTCGTATTTAGTAATCCGAAACACATGTAGTGTCGTGTCTGTGCTTTGTGGTTGGTAGTAACGGTTCTATGGCGGAGGCGCGGTGCGTGACTCATCTCTCGTTCATTGAGCGCTGGTCCATTGAGGCGCGCTTGCGCTCATTACCGCTCCACCGGCCGAGCTCGCGTACACGCACATAGCGCGCTGCTCGCGGACCAACTACACCGACGCACTACCTACGACATGTCGCCCCGCATCTCTAGATACAACGTGAGTGTAGCCTACGACATCCGCTCCAGCGAAACCTACTCTAAAATTATCAAGATTTCTTGTTTGAACGCCGATTTAATTACGGCAAATTATATTATATTTTATTAATAACCGTATTATTGTTTCAGATGGAGAATTTATACAAGTCGCATATTTGGCTGGCGACTGCAGCGCTCCTAGCAACCTGCGGGGAGTGCGCTGGCGCCGGCGTTGGCAGTAGAAAGCCATTCACTCCTACCGACTCAGTCATGGACATCATTAACATCAAACAAGTGGAGTCTTTCCTAGCGGAAAGACGACGAGCGGAACAGGCTACAGCATCATCATCTACATCTTTTGTACAAAGAAATGAGCTTGGCGACGGTAGTTCTGAGACGGGGATGATTGTAGCGGTGCCAGAACAAGAAGATCCGACGGAATTGCCTCCTGGTGTGGAATTCAGAAATATTTTGAAGTCTTCGAAGAATGCTCTAGTAGTTACCAAGAAGGATTATCTCAAGGAAGACTGGTGTAAAACCGAGCCGTTAGTTCAGAAAATCCGAGAGCCTGGCTGTCTGCCCACAACTGTGATAAATAAGTTTTGTTACGGACAGTGTAACTCGTTTTACATACCGAAGGGCCCGCGGCGGCGTGATAACCCGGACCGACCGCAGCCCGCTTTCAAGTCCTGCTCGTTTTGTAGGCCAAAAAAGTTCACCTGGATGACAGTGACACTACGTTGTCCAGGGCAGAACCCGCCGTTTAAACGCAAGCGGTTACAGAAGGTGAAACAGTGCAAGTGCTTACCGGTTGGAGTAAATTGATGTTGACTTTGTGACGAACCCTCGCGTTTAGAGGTGGTGCGATCACCGAGGCCTGCGATTGCGCCCTCAAAGTGCACACAAACCCACCAAGAATGTAGAATAGAGATGACTGGGAGTGACTAGAAAATCGAAAGTTGAAGATCGTCATTGTAACAATTTTGATCCCGTCCCAGTGTTTAGACAGACTGTATGAACAGGTCTTATAAATTGAGATACTGTGCTCTCATACGTCAATGGCGATGACGTAACGTGATGCATAGATTAGTTGCCTATTTAGAGTTACATTGTAATAGAGCGGCTTCGACTACAAGTCGTCGAGCAAAAGCTTTAATTGTTACTAGCAAAACTAATTAGCCAGTGTATTAGAATAGAGGTGGCCTTCCAATCGATTGAGGTTTGTTTATATCAAATTCGCGAATTATGCCCGTTTAATGTCATTATTCTGAGAATATTGTTTTTAATACGGTTGCAGAATAATGTGTGATACTAGTTTATAGTTTTGTCAATTTTGTGGTTTAAGACGTGTCGGTGAGCAAGACGAAATATAAAACAAGATTTAGAAGCGATTTAATGAACACCACGTCCACAAGTGTTATTTATTTATTTAATGTCGTTATATTGTAGCTAAAACAGAATACGCTTATAAATAAGTTGCTTATTTGATATTGATTGTAGTTTTGGTCTTGCAGTAAAATATGAGTAGATCGTGATATACGATATGTATTTAAATATATTTCACATTAGGTTTTGATTGAAAATTATGATCTCTGTTCTCTATCAAGACATAATTATGCATTTGTTTATAATATTCATGTTAATATATTTGTTTAATTTGATATAAGAAACTGTGTAGTGTTTACAGATTTGATAACGATTATGAAGTAGTATGTATCTACTTATAACCTTAGCTGTTGTAACAAGTAGAATCTATTTTAGCCTACATGGAGTCATTCACTTCATGAAAATACTCGATAGGCCGACTATCACATGTTTTTTAATATCTCATATTGGTCCTGAGCGAATTTTAATTAACATCTGTGTTCTCATAGAACTTTCACATTAAAGTCGGCTGTCCCATTCGCTAGGAAAAGCTTCACTTCAGATAGTGTATGATTTTAGAAATATACCAAGTACAATACAAGTATCTAAATTTCGGTGCACTTTTTGCAGTAGGAAATCGTGTAATAATGTAAATATCAGTGTGGAAATTGGACGGTAGAGAAAAACGGTTTCCATGAAAAGAAATGTTGCACATAACATGTTAGCAACATGCCCGAGGGGTAAAGCTAGTGTGTTATTAAATGTTGCTTTGTGTAATGCACCATGAATCAAACGAACATGGGAATTCCTTTTTTAATACTATGTCAGATGGTGATGACAATTTATAGATGTTGATTAATTCGTTAAACAACATCGTAATAACTGATTTATATATAAGAAAAAAAATATGTCATAATATATTGGTAGAAAAAACTATAGTTTTCCTAATGGTAACAATAGTAGTTAATTTTTTTTACCGAAATGTAGATGCCTCAAAATGATGATGGTTTTGAATATGTTTTTAAAGTATTTATATGTAATTATTATGTATTGTTAATTCATACTCTTTAAGGAATGCTTATTACAAACGAAAATGAACCTCATATGTATAGGTTAAATATGAGTGATTCCATAATAATTATCTAATCTGTTATGTTCTTATTGTAGTTGTTTCATGTTGTTGAAGTCGCTTATGAAACTAAATGAAATGTTTAACTCTAGAATTGTATAGAGGTATATATTTATATATTAGTATTTTAGATTGTAGAAAATCTTGCCATTGCATTTCATTTTGCTGGATATGTTCTATAAACTATTGATATTAATTATTAAAACGTACTTAGGCGTTGCTGAATATATAATAAGTTATTGGTGCCTCAGTCAACTGTAGATTGAATAAATTACTAGCTGTAACAAAAATATAACTTAAATATGAAGATATTAATGCAGTCATAAGTGTTGTAATCTTGTAAATCATTTCTTATAGGAATAACTAAATTCAGTTGAGTATTCTGGTTATTTAAACATTTCCAGTCTTTGAAGAGTTGTACGTAACGCATACCGCTTGATTTTTAGTATATTCTTCAGAAATCATTAAAATTCGTTTTTCGTGTAATAAATAAAAAAGAAGGCTTATCATGTAGTTACAGATAGATCACGTGCACTCTTTGTCCCCATAATTACAATACTGATGCAAAGTAGATGTACGGTGATGATAACAATGATAATACATGGTTACCTAGTATGGTATTGTATTCCATACTGAGATTTTGAACATTTTCAATGAAATACGTTAAAATTTATGCAATTATTTCATAATTTCGAGAAATACTTGAAGGGTCAACCTTCTTTTCCTGGTGATGGTCCTTTTTTTTGACTCACTACTCATAAGACTATCAAGAAGAGGTTCCAATAAACAACTCGTAGATCCATTAACCAGCCTGTTGACTTTTGCCTAAAATATTGTTGATCGTATTGTATAAATTCTAATGTATTATGTATAATAGTAATTTATGTTTATAGTCACATGACTTCAACTGATTCCATAACTTTATGAAGTGTGAAACACGTTTCTTTATTTTGCACCAATTATAATACAAATCCACAATTACGATGAGCAACTATAATCGCTATTAGGATAGTCATAGTGATTATAATTGTATAAATGAATTGCCTTACCGTGTGCCCTTGATATAATTATTTTATGGTCTTTTTAATGTCATATTGACATATACATATGTGTGCGTCGACTTGTTTTTATTATTGTGATATAGCAAATATTAAGCCGATGTTCAAACTGTCTAAGATTTGTCATTTTCAAAATAAAAAAGTGTAGGTCTGATACTACTTTTTTGTTTTACAATAAACACAATTTTAGTGCCTTGTTAGAACTAATTTACCTTTACCACTTCCTCGACTGTACCATTTTAGCTCAGATTGGTGTAAAACTTTATAAAAAAACCTAAGTAATAGTGCATAGTTAATCGATTAGTGGATAGCAAAGAAACGCTCTTCATTGCTCATATATGCTTCCAAGAAAGTGAATACCGTTGTATCAATCTTGAACAACTCCATCACCTTCATAGGATTTATTCATAATCCTTCCACCGTCACCAGATCCTTTAGGTTACAGCGAACTTGTTGTGTAGTAGTGTTAAGAATGAGGAGCTTTTTTGTGTCACGGGCCTTACTTCTACATCCATTCTGAGAGTAAACCATAATAGTGTTATTTGGTGGTGATCAGTCTGTATTTCATATGGTCCATGTCACTATCAGACTTATGGAGCAGGCGCGTTACGCCTGTGGTTATTAAAGTTGGAAACGAACCCAATTCTAAGCATGACTGAAATTGATATGTCAAACGTACATATGAACTAGGGAGCGACTTTAACCAAAAAATAGCAGTCAGTCCGGTCTAGCTAAGTTCCAGTTCAGCAGCGAACGAACTGCACAGGCTATATCGATGTTGACTATTGATATCGGCTTTGGGGGATTGCCCATGCACAACTTTCAATGAATATTAGGTTACCTGTAAGGGTTGTTATCTCCCGGCAAAACGTCTGATGTCGGAGACACTCTGTGTGGCATAGTGCCAAGCACACGGTTAGGTCCAATTTTTATCAGCCCTTAAGAAAAGGGAATGTTTCGCCTGTACCTCATCGTAATGTGTCTGAGATTGCAGTAATTCTTCACACTCTAGCGCTTTTTCTATCAACTTACCCTTCAAAGAGTAGTGAAGAGATGCATAGACGACTGTACAGTGTACTGCTTAGTTACGTTATGGTACTAAGAGACTAATGCTGGGCAGTAAATCCTTAAATAACCTATGTCCCAAGCCAAATGTAGCAAAATTAAAACTCTGTTAAGCAAATAATGTCGAAGTTTATGTAGGTTATACTTGTTAAAATACATTTACACTACGCAATTTGTTAGAGCCATGTATTATGAGGGTGCTTAAAAAAAGATATTAGTATTATAAGTTTTATTTAATACACTTTAAATACAGCTGATATTTAAGTACGATGCGCGGTCATTGAATACTGCTGAGGACAATTATTACATTTTCTTAAATTACTACAGAAGATTCTATAGTACCTTAACATTATTGTTATAACCACATGTAGATAACACACCATAGGCCAGGCGAGTCACCATCCTAAGTTGTAAAGCATATCAATTCACCTCAGGAACAGTGAGTCATTCTAACCGATAGATACTTATATAGAAGATATTTTCCACGGGACCACTTTTTAATAGTTAGATAGCAAAGGTATAAAAAGGTAAACAAATATTAGAGATAAATGACAAGTGAGGCGATATACTCATCGACTGTGATTGACCGGTTTAGTATTTTAGATTAAAGTTTGTGTCAAATATGCTTATACTAAACTAGTACAATTTGTACTGACTGGGCGGTGTGATCTATATATTCGGAGTTGGAACGTTCTTGATATTAGGATGAGGTACAAAATCTGCAAATAAATTTCAAGATGGCCCTGTGTTTTTATGATGATGAACAGAGGGGGATAATAGTATACTATTATAATTGTACGAGTATAAATAAAAAAACAACAGCGAATGTATGTTTAACGCGAAGATATAAGACGTTATTTAACCTCGGAGATTTATAGAACTATGCAGCCTTACAGGCATCGTCGTTACTTACGTATACAGGTACGGCTGAAGCTGTTGGTGAATGACTCGTAATATCTTGAATTTTGCATATTGGTGCAAGTTGATAAGCGTGTCACCTCTATAAAAATCAATTCAAGAGCGTAAAATATAGTAAAGGAAAAAGTGGTACCGAGACAATATCTACTAACCACCACACCAAGACATTGATATCAGCCCACACACCTAAACATTGTTCCCTTGGTCGACTTATATAACACCCTCCGTTTAAAAGGTGCTCCTCAATATTCTACAGCAGATGAAGTTACAACAATAACGCTTTCAGTCGTTATGAACATGCTCAACAAAACGAAAATATTTCGTATAAACAAAACTGTATTATATATTAGCATTAAACATTTTAGTAACATCCATTAAGGAAATGCTAATAATGGAGCTCTAGAAAGAGTTGAACAGAAGTTAAAGAGAACAACTTAAGGTTTCATCACTTAAGAAGCGGTACTCAGGTGTGATTATTTGCATTTTAACGGGTGTCATGATTTCATATTATTGCAAATTAGAGAAGAAAGATGACTCTACAGATTATAAATATATAGTAACAGACAGCAATAACAGACATCGTTTTTTTTGCTTATTTTGTATTACTTGCTGTAAAAAAAACATCAGATCTAAAAAAAGAGCGATAATTAAGTTTAATTACATAGGTAACAAATTTTCTGCTTAGCTAGTAGTGCAAGAGATCTCAATATTCATTTTTAGATGCTGATCATTATTTCCAACGAGTAGTACAAGCAGTTTTTACAAAATAAACACCCTATTTTATTTGCGTACCGTTCACGATGGGATGAAGCCTTAAGGTACATAAGATATCGCGATGTCGATTCAAGAAATAACAGATTATACAAGGTTGTATTAAGATGTAAGGTTGCTTTATTGAAATCTATAAAACATTACTCAGGAATCGACATTGCATATTAGCTACCTTCAATAATGCATTTCTATATATTTGAGTAATTATAAATAATCTTGATTATCTTACATATTTTAAGAATGAATGTATTTATGTATATATTATGTATGTTAATATGATCGCGCTCGTTCAACAACACCAAAATATATTCTGTTACAACCTCATTTTTATCTTTTCTTTTCCTTAAACAGCTTTCCTATACCATTAGTTCCTCAGTTGTTCAGAAGAGGACAAAAATACCTTTAGGTGTTAGATGTTCAAATAAGAACGTGGCTAACTCTGTCAATGTTGCTTCCAATCATTACCATCAAGCAAATTTCAAAGACATGGACATAAGACTCAGAGTCTTAAAAGGACTTAGGTAGTCTTTTTAAGGGTAAAGCCTTAGTGTAAAGCATTTTTAGTGATGGTAATATGTATTGTGGCGAAAGGTATCGTTATGTTATTTAATATTATGCATAGTAATCGAGAAAATAAAACTAAATGAAATGACCTAAGATCTCACAAACTTCCCCTTAAAATGGCTTAAGGCGTTAATTATTCCTTTCTTAATGTATGTACAATAGCTGTGCTGTGCGTAAGATATTCTTATTTACAGAATTGTTTTAGAATCATAATTTTAGAACTAATCTTACAAAGAGTATTTACAACTACTTCATTTGCGGTGACCTCATTTTCATGGTTGTAGTATATATACAATTATACATCCTTACGTTGACGTAGTAAATGCTCGCTGGTTATTTAAGTGACTTCAAAAGCCCAATACTATAAAAATACTTGCCAAGTTGATTGGCTAATTATAATGTAAAAGTTATAGTCTAAATTTAAGCCCTCGATTGGACAAAAGTCATAGGCAGATGTTACGAGTAGTGAATTTTAATAGGTGAGGAAGCATCACGAAGGACGCAGCAGATAAGTAGAACCTAATCAGCAAAACTTCGAAGATTTTTGAATTCTCATATATGGTTTATGTGACGATATAGATATTATTTTACAGCTTTACTTCTGTATTACTTTGTTATGTATGTTTGCATGTTTCATTACTGTTTCTCTGTCGGTTGAATACGTTTAAAGATATTCCTGTTCTATTCTGTTATCATAAATTTACGCAGTAACAAATTACTTTTTCGATATACTGTGGGAGAAGAGCTTTCCTATCTACAGCTAAGCTAGTAGCTTTTGATTACGGTTTCACTTGAGTGGATCTCAGTGTCTATGTGCCTATATGTTAATCCAGGATACATAATACCCGTGCCCCGATTTTTATCGAAACACGTAAAGCCCTTTAAGAAAGAAGGGGTAACAAACCTTTACATAACCATACCTATAAAACTCACACATGTTCACAAACTTTCGCATTTATAATATTAGTTGGAATGATACGGCTTTGTCCATTTACTGTCGTTCACATAATTTCAGACCACTATTACAATATTGTATAATAGTTTCAGGGATTGTATTAAGTTTTGTTGATTAAAAGATGAATTACATAAATATACACGCAGAAATAAGTTAACTAAGCTCAAAATATATCTTACATACAAGTTTAGACTAGATTCAAATGTTTTACATGCAACTTGCTTTGTGATTCCTTAATAATAATTTTTATTTAACAGAATCCTTGAGAAATAAAACGTTGACTTCTGTCATAATTTATATGTCAGTAGGTACCAATGTTACAATAACTTTATTTATGTGATCGAATAATAGATTGAAACTGTCAACTTTGAATTTAATTATATAAAATACTAGCTGCACACGGTATGCGTTGCAATGCCATTTTTTTCACATTTTTTGGGTCAGGGTCCCTCGCGGATGTCCCCAGAATACCCTACCAAAGTTTCATCACAATCTGATCAATGGTTTTGGGACGCATATAGGACAAACATACAAACATCAATTTTTATTTATATAGATATAAGATGGATTAAAGATTTACAGTTCTGCTACGTTTAAAGACAATGGTAGCGCGCATGTTACTTTAATTGTAGTTGTAATAATTGTTTGTACTCTTAACATTTCGTATTTATGTTTCAAAAACACTTTCAAACAGTGAATATGGATTAAATTTAAATTGTTTATTACATGCATGATATATTAAGAGCTTACAAATAATGTATTATTTTAGTTTATATATTACAATCTTCCTATCTGAATAAGAAGGCGCACTATCCACCTAAATAGTCAATCGACCAAACTTACACTAATTTATTATAACTATTAGATATTTGAAGTTGGTGAATACTGAAACTATAATAATAACACCCTTACTATAAATGACTCACAATAACCATAACTTACATTTCTACTTCTTTTTTAAATTTATATAAGTACTAAATGCCGCGGTTATGTCATGGATCACTCTTTATATTTACAATTTTATTGTTTTCCTTACTTAAAACTAATATTACAGTAATTAAATGACTATGATAACTATCAAATATTTGTGTCTGATTCTTCATGATCACATTATTTTTATTATAGTACCTACTTAACTTATATCCGGCATGCGCTTCTGAGGTTGCCTTACGCTAAAACTACCTTAACATTACTCGATCGTATCGTTCGTCACTATTAAAAATGTACATTGTCAGCATATTGCAAGCCACGTGTCATTTGATGAATTTTGAGAAGTATGGAACATCTCTTCTCAGTTAGTTCTTTTAAATTATACTTTTTAGTAAACATGCATTTGAAAATAAATATAAAACTTAGTAAAAACAAATGTAGCACAACTTTCTGTTATCACTTAAAAGTAAGAAAGAAAAGACGCTTGTGTATACGCCATAAGGAGCAATGGGGTGATGAAGCTACTGATTTGAAAGTGATGTTGTAATTAAATCCAATATTATAATTAAATATAAAACAATGGCGTCCTGCTGTTTCTTTTCATCCATCTTTTTTAATTCTTAAGTTGTTTTTTTACATTAATTATTATTATTGTAATTGCGTTTAAGGAGAATGGGTTTGAATTTTCCGGAACAATTGGTTGTTTTTTAAATTTTAAATTTATTTGAAGTTTTATATTATAATTTCTATCCCTTCCTTTATTATTACAACGCTCTGTACCGATTCTGCATCATTCGAAACAGTGCAGGAAATCTCTCGTCAAGTATATCAAGCTTCGGTTTCTCGTCAGATCTTCATCTTCTACTTCAGGAAACTTGGTGCATTCTCTATCATAGCTTATACATTTCTTGCAACTACAACACAAATTGTTGCTTTTAATTCAAATATTAACTCCGGAACTAGACAGAAATGTTAGGTTGCAAGTTTTGGTGAATTAATAAGGCGCATTAAATAACTCTGGGACGTTGTATTTGGCTAGAAATGATTTGACACACAATGCGGAATGTCTGTGAATGTCTTGGTGGAGAATCCATAACTAGTCCTTTTTACAATTTAGATCGTTTTGTTCTTACTTTTCGCGGAATTAAGATATGGTTAATGACACAGTAAATATATATTTACTGTGTCTAATAAATAAATATATATTTAACGCAGTAGCGTAGCTAGGTAACCAAAGGCCCTGGGACAAAAAATAAACTAGGGCCCCAACTAAACTATTTAAAATCCTTTGTTCCGTATTCGTCGTGTACGTACGTACGTTCTCCAGATTTGTCGTAATCCAGATTCGTCGTACTCCATATTCAAGCAAATACGCAATTTAATATAAATAGTGGTTTAGTCACAACTCTAGTACAAACCTGATAACTTCTGGTTCTGAAAAATGGTTTATTTATATTCCGAATGTGGGAGAAATTTTCAGTAGTTCAATTTATAGTTTGTAAGTCAGAGTCCGAGGGGCCCCCTGAGCTTGGGGGCCCCGGGGCACTGCCTCGTCTAGTCCTCCGGTAGCTACGCTACTGATTTAACGACACGTGGCTTGCAATTATACCTAATTAGGTTAAACATCGAATACACATTATAAAGATACTTATAATTTTTTTTTAAATGTATGACTTATGCGTGCCTAATTGTCGATACATTGACTATAATACATAATTAAATTACGTAGATTATCGTAGTACAACGAGGGATGAAAGACAACTTTACAAAAAGCACAGCTCTTATTAGAAACTTTAATACAAATTATTCATTTTAATAACGAACGACGGACACGATAAATATTGTTAAAACATGTAAAAAAATACAAAAAACAAATATACAACAATGATATAATAAACAACAATGCATTAGTCGTCATGCCCTAGGCACCCTCTCGTAACATCCTTTCGTTTTTGCGAAACCTCTAAAATTATTATTAGGGATTATTAAATAGGTACATAACGAATTAGGTTACTCAAATTAAATAGTTACAGGACGTAATTATGAAGCGCAAGCTTTTTACTATAGTTACGATTTGTAATAATAAAAAACATTTATTATTCAATATAAGTACATTATGCGCTATTCACGCCTCTTGATTTACATATGCTTTATCTATGAGAATGTTGGTGAGCTGATATTTGAAAAACTTTATAGTGTAAGTCTTTAGTAGTTGGCTGAACAAAGAGTATTAAGAATCCTATTATTTCAAGGAGATATTGTGGAACCATCACCAGATTTCTACGGTAGACGGGCGATTTAAAAAAGGTAGTCGTAAGTGTTGATGAATAGCGAGACAAAATTTGTAAGAATATACGTATGTTTGAACGACTTATAGATCATGAATTGATATTCTGTATTTCGAAATGACTCCGTCAAGATGTAAGATTGTAAGAATGAAATATATTTACGTTATCTAAGTCTGGAACCATCAAAATAACAGACCAGCTTAATTGACTTTAATAAAACGCAGTTATAAGACATTTCGTGCAATAAAGAATACCTGTTCTGTTTATCATAATGTATTTATTTATTATCCTAAAAATGTCTGAATGTATTTCCAGTAAGTGAATAATGTGGTGGTTTTGTGTTACTGGAAACTGGTAGTTAGGTATTAAAATATTTTATTTTAGAAATTTCGGTATAAATTATTTTTAGGAGAGAAAATTCACCGATAGAACGTGTAGCCTTACATCGCCCCTTACAAACTGTATAATATAGCATTACCTTGATTCTTTTAAAATATAGAGTACCTAATACTGTAATTGTTCCCACCCACATTTGTTCCCATCTCTTTGAAATAATATAAACTAGATCTTAAATAATATCTAATACATAGATATATATATCGGCGAACATGAATGCTGGATTTATTTTTGTACAATGCAAGCAAGCAAGCTATGGATACAATCATTGTTTTACAATGGTCATTGAAGAAAATATTGGCAATTAACGCCCATGGCTATGCGCACTGACATCAACTAACACCCATCAACTTAACGCTTTGTAAATTGGGGTAAATTTCCTATATTTATATTTAAATGAATTTGTTTTGTGGTTAGATGTTCTTCAGAAACTGCTGTGAGCTGATTTATTTTTTCTGATTGTCTTTTTCTGTGAAATGATTACCTACTCAAATTTTATTCCAAAATGAAATGTTTGGTTATTATAAGAGTTATACTTTCCTTCGTTCAACCCTCGCAAATAATAATTTATCTTTGGTATATACTGCCTTTTCTGCCGTTTAGGCCTTAAATCTAATCTAACTTAACTTATTTTGATTGTCTTTGAGACTGCTACTGCTTACCTTATCTTAAGCTTATGCTAACATAAATGCTTTTATGTAATTGATTCTAAAGAAATGGCACTAGAAATAGTCATACGTGTATAGCTTCGGTCCATAGGGCTTATCGCACGGTCATGTCAACTTTGAAGTCTTAATATTAAAGTAAATATACATTTCAGGATTATTGAAGCTTTCTACAAGTTGAAAAAATACACTATAAATTTTAAAAATCATGATGTTTATGTACAAAGTAAGAAATATATTTTTCACAATACGAGAGGTATGACTGTACTTATTACGTTTAAATAGATACTCGAAACAATTGGTTATATTTTTTTATGTTATACAGAATACGGACCTGTCTGTTGCCGATCACTGCTCTGTATCATACAAGTACATAGGGTTAGTATCTGAGGGTTACAGTAATGCAACAATAATGGGTATATGACTTGCTTGAGAAAATAAGCTTGGGAAATCCTTTTGAAAAATGAATTATATATTTACTGTATATGTATTTTTTAACCAGCGCTTGTCAGGTACAGACTTTAAGAGTAGATAAGTCATGTGAAAAATGTTATATTATCTCCAAGTCCTTTAGTTCATCCTCTTCGGTCTTGAGTCATCAACAATCATCGTCTCCATCTGGCCTCTCCCGCATATTGAATTTTGACAGAGCTACTGCTTTTGGAATCCAGATTTATTTATTACCTAGTTGTCAAAAGCGACAAACCGAAAGATCCTTCTCCTCCAAAATTGAATAAGTTTATCGATAGAACGCGCAACACAAGGTACCATGTGTGTCTATGGCAGCTAAAGATCAATAAGCCGGTGTGTGTGTTCGCATGTGTGTTTTTTGTGCGTGTACGCCTATTTGTTTGGGTGTTTATGTGCGTTTGTGTATCCAGTATGAGTATATTTGCGTGTACCTTTTTATGTGTGTTAGTGTGTATGTGTATTTTTGTATGTGCTACTGTATATTATGTTTTCATTTAATTTAGAGTACATTCGTGTTACCTATTTCTGCTTTCCGATGAAACTAGTTTGACTAAACCAAAATGCGACTAACTAGACAACACCTAAACTGACTATATTATATCCACAGTAACTAAGATACTGGCAATCCTTGCCATTCCTCTAACTATTTTGTTATCTTTGCGATTGACTTGTGAATGTATAACTTATATAATTATAATCTTATTAATATTATACATATACTTAATATATAATAATAATATATGTATTAAGAATGTATTATCATTCACGAGTTTATACACTTTGACTAAGTAACTAGACGCAACCGAGGGTATTAAAATAACTGCTATTGAATATTTTTTTATGAAAAGGGCCGAAATTCGTTTCACATTCAGTTTAACCAAACTTCGGCGGTTTGAACCCAATTTCAACATTCGGCCGAAATTCTGTTAAATGCCGAATATTCGGTTCAAGAAAATATTAAAACAGCTCAACTGTTTTGACTAAGATAATAAAACAAAACCAGCAAAATAGAATCATAGGCATTATTTTTTTTTTACTTATTTAACATTTTTATTAAATGTATTCTAAACATTATCAGAATTTTGACATCTAAACTAATGTTGATTTTAATAATAGTGTTGATTGAAATTTTATTATATTATTTTTTATATATTTTATTATGATGCAAAAATACCAAGGATTTGGCGTTATCAGGCAGGATTCTGTTGCGTTTTTATTAGTATACTTTTCCTGCCTATGAGGAAGACTGTGTTGCAGTGATTTCATCGTCATACGGCTTTCACAATATTTCGTCCTTTGTCTGTTATCACAACATTAATGTTGTGTGAAATACTCCATGCAATAGCTATTTCTTCTAGGGCACAGCTGATATTTTTTGCAGTATGCTGTTGTTTAAACGATATCATTTGAAGCACTCTTACTCTTACACTCTTACATGCTAACTTGCAAATAAATAATTATCTGCCTAATTAATGGTTATTCAAAGTCTGTCTGCGTTTCTATGTTTCCATTGTTATTTGTAATAGAAATTAAAAAATATCTGTGTGGTGTCATTATCTTGCTAATCAGAGATTAGATGGAGTTTTAGTTCTTTAGTATTTAAATGTATTTGAAATAGTTTCCTCTGTTATTATGTTTGCTGTTCGCTCATAATAACTACGAGTATATTGCGTTTTGATGAATATGCGCCCTTCTAAATAGCGTGTTGATAAATTAAAATTTTAGCTGCGTTCGTCATAGATTCCATTATTAATATAAATTTTTATATATAGGATGTATTTAAAAAAGGAACACTAATTTAAATCACTGAAAGGGCATGACTGTAGCATGCAATTACAATAAGAATTTTTTGAATTGAAAACTTCTTTAAGCACGTTTGTGCTTTGTGCACTTTTTTGCTATGGGGAAAAAGCTCTGAACTCATGACTGTCACGCTAATAATACATATATAGATCCACTAGGGGGCTCTAATGTAAACATTGAGTTCTGTCAGCTCCTTATTAATTAATGTCACCAACCTGCTAATGTGACGTTTTAAGTTGGTCGTTTCGTTAAAGTTTTCACTTCTGTCGGCAGTCCCATGACAGTCTATTTTTTATTTAAAAAAACTATCTGTTTACAAGTTATGACCGTTTGAATTTGAATTGAATTTCGAGGGAATTTTGCTTCCGTTTTTCATAAAAGTAGTAGAATGTGTACAGTTAAAGATTTTAAATCTTACATATTTTTTATTTTAAAATCTTTAACTTTACACGTTACAATTATTATTGTAACTGCATGCTAGAGTCATGCCCTTTTAGTGATTTAAATCAGTGTTCCTTTTTCAAATACACTCTGTACATGTATATCTATAAAACTAGTTACTTAAAACTAAATAGTAACAATTTTGTATGTATATCGTTATTACATCAGAAAAATTTCTTCCCTTACTTTTTATGCAACATCCGTCAGATCAATGTACACCTTACACTAAACATTATGTTCTATAAATACCTAATGAAAACCTTGTATAATAGACTAGATCTGTTTCCAGCATTATCACCCAGGATTTTATTAATAAAAACTACTTTTGATGCATCGATATCCCGCTTCCATTTCTATATGTACATACAATGTCTTAAAATTAATGTAAGCTTAATCGTAAATCAAGATTAAATAACACGAAGACGATCATGGACACTGAGTTACCTACAGAAATTAATGTTTTTATTTTTTTAGCGATGGTTTATACAAGCTAAAGCAGTTAATATTAAAATGAACGTCCTTGCTGTTTCTTTCTTTCTTCTTCAGTTGCAGAAATGCTCTAATGAAATAAGTAGTAATAGTAATATTGTTTTTTATTAATAAATTATTGAATTTTTAAATAAAACCTTTCTCGATGTTTTTTTTAAAAGGTATTATTTAATTTTTTAATAGAAATAAGCCTAAAACATACATAATAACGAAAAGGTTATGGTTAATTTGTGTTTAAAAAAAAAAAAAAATGGTGTCCTTGAAGTTCTTTCCAAAAATTACGAGAAAATCTTATACTAAATTGTTATAATTCTAATCTTATAACTCATAGCTTCTAATCTCATAGCCTTTTTTTTGGTTTTACATATTATATATTTTTTTGTATTTTTTATTTATCTTACAAAAAATCGATTTAAACATACTTTATATTTATATGACTAATAGTAAAAAATTATTGAAACGTAGAAACGATGCAAATTTATTATGTATTTTGCCAAATATCTTAATATTTGGCAAAATACATAATAAATTTGCATCGTTTCTTCAGTTTTCGTTCGTCATCGTGTTTTCAGACAATTGATTAAGCTGGTGGACTTATGGGTGACTCGTGGGGATTTAAATGATCGAGTACTGAATTACATAACTACGTTATAGATAAAGTAAATCACACAGGTTTATTTTTTTATATTATTTTTCGTACACTTTTATATTTAAACAATGATGATAATTATAATGAAACAATATAACGTGTAGATGTATATTGCACTGAGGTTCAAATATGGTATCTAAATTATACTTACGACTATATTTTATATGCCTATCACGTAAAATACACGTAGTTATCCCGATATTAAAACAGTAGTCAGTTTTGTAATTTGTGACGCTTATTGTATATATTTAATAGAAAATATGAAGTTGTGTTGAGCACTTTTGTACTTAAGTCAACTGATGATTTTATATTATATATACGTATTTATACTTATATATACGTTAAAAACTAGACTCAAAACATTAAAAATAATAATAGGCATAAAATTGTAAAACGCAAACTGGAAATTATGCGATTTAACATTGAACTAAAAAACTAACTTTTTAAAACGAATCTAGTTTATAATTTATTCGTACCGAGCTTTAAAATACCTATGTGAATAAAAAAATGTTCTCTTTCGAAGACACTGCTACACCAATCGTGAAGCCTACATTTTTGATGAATAAAACAATGAAGTTTTTATATTTATGACAAAACAATGTACCTATTACTAATGTATTATTATTGTTAATTAAACATGTATCCATTTAAATTATTATTAGCCAGAGGTATCTTGGTTTAGACTATTAATGTACTCCGTATTACTTACTAGGTTTGCAAAGTGCAAAGTATTGTTGCATGAAATACTTGTTTACATAAATCGTGTTATGTTTATTTTTTGCCGAATATTTCCGCCTTAAATGTTATATTATGCAAATAAAATTGGACCTTTATGTCACTGAATGAAGCTTTCGTCAGATAGCAATATTAATAAGAAATCAACAATGTCTTGAGATACTCAGTATTTGAGTTTCGCTTACAGATGATGTTATCGTTAAGGGTTTTGTGAAACCAAAAGAGTATTTTATATAGGCACAATTTTAATAAGCAAAGCAAGAGAGCATCCCTGGATAAAATGGATTTTCTTTTATCAAATTGATTGATTTGATTTGAACCTGCAAGACAGGCCTTGACACGCTACGCTACCATTATAATAATGATTATATTGGGTTTCAAAATTTACATTTACAGAAACCGTCACTTTTTAGCTTAATATTTTAGCCAAATATATATATATGTATATATAAATGCCAATTGAAATACAACAAGGAACTAGGTGACTCTGAGTAGGTAATGTCACGATTGTGAGGACATTAGGTTTTTCTTATATTAATAGGTACATTTTATCTACTTTTTGGAAGTTGAAACTTTATATGCCGACTGTTTTCTATTTTAAACGAGGTATTGTTTGTCAGATCTAAAAAAATATATTTATTTAATATATAAAAATATAACCTTATATATGTGTTTGGATTTTATTGTATTTTATACAAAAATATATTCTCGTAAACAAGCTATTATAATTGATTTCAATGGGAATAATATGCTGAAGTATTTATTATTTCATGCTTTTCGCCGGATGGTATATCATCATATTAAGTTTAAATACATATCTTTGGTCAGTGTTGTTTGTTTGTTGTGGTGCTCCTTTAGATCATTGTTCTGTAGGGATTTCATTTACTCGTTACGAAGATGATGTAAGATTAATCACGTCACCATAATGATGTTTCGGTGTAAGGAACGTCAATCAATTAAAACTCTTGCACATGATTTCCATTGAAATAAAACATACATATCTTTTTATACTACTTCTTACACTTATGTACACATTACGACTTTGACTAGACTGACTCAAATAATTTTCATGGCTGTCCGCCCGATTAATTACATAATGACTACGCTTAGTAGGTACGTACTTAGGCTAGATTAAAACTGTTTAATAATTCTAATAACTTATTTCATGATTAGTGTATGTGCGTCGGATACTTAAGCAATCGCCTTTCATTCAAGCAATCCTGCATAAATAAAAAGTCACTTTGATAATAGATTTCGTGTTATTAAGAAAAATGTCAAGAATTAAACACAACTTTCACTCTTTACCATTACACCGAGTTTGCCTGAGAAACTCTGTCTTGGATTAACCTTAGACGGGCCTTTTCCCCTAACGATTTGGGCTTACTACCGCCCTTAACCACATTGGCAGATCCAACTGATCGTTGCATTGAGCCAACCTACAACGACGGGGACCAACGACGTGCGGGGGCTGCTTAACCTCGTAGAACTCTGCGTGTATACCTCAATAGCTTCAGCATTTACACCGGAGAATACTGGGACACACAGACATTAATTTATCTTTTTTTTTGCGAGCTATTTAGTAGCATATTTAGTAGTATTTAGGAGCAGGTAGTTCTTCTTAGGTTTAGAAAGTCAATTTGATGTCTTGGTTAAGTAAGATTTATTTGAAGTGTAGATCATTAGGTCTCTTAGATTATACTTATTTTGAAATTGGAATTCGAGATATAAATGTCTATTGAACTTTATTTCAACCCAGACCAGGGAAACAGTAGTTGAAAGTTGTTCAGTGTCTCATTGTCATTCTGAAATTTAAGATCCTTTATTTGTTCTACATATTACAACTTGTGTAATTTTTGAAAGGGAAATTTAATTTTCTATTTACTTATTTTATAATTATATTTTATTAAATATTATTTATTGTTCAAGTAAAAAGACATAGGTACACTTGCAAGGAAACTGTTCATATTTATGATGTATGTGTTTTCTCAATGAATATTGAAATATCAATAACCTTTAGGCATTTTTTGACTGGCCTGTTGGCCTAGTGGTTAGTGACACTGACTGCTACGCCACAGGTCGTGGGTTCGATTCCCACCCGAGTCTGGGTGTTCTTTGTGTCCGTTGTTTGTATGTTTGTAAAGTCCCCTGCGATACAGGGGTAAATCCGAATGCGGGAGTTGTCTTTTTTAATCAAGGTAAATGAAGGTATAATTCAAATTATAAATGAATTATTAAAAACTATAGTTTCTTGGATAGAGATAAGAGAGATAAGATAAGGAAGTCAATAGTAAATTATAATTTCGAATGCCTAGTAAAACGAAGATTATAGCGTAGGTATCTTTTCTAAGTTATCAGTTTTTTTTCTTAGGCTACGTCATTAGGTAGTATTGTGATATTAATGACTTTTATGACGTTTACTCAAGTGGTCGCATACAAACTTGTTTTACTAATATTTGTTCAAAATCAAAGTCAACTTTCTTTATTTCATGGTATTCCTTGAAAATATTTGAAATATTGTTTTAAAAATAATAATTATAGATCAAATAAGAACAATAGGTTGGTTTGTCGAAAGTAAAACAAATAACATATAAAATTAGTGTTGCAATTAGGTAAGATCGCTATCTGCCAGTATCCAATTCCAATAATGCCTTATGAGAAGAAATCGTTTTCGGATATATGTTTTCAAAGAAGGAAATTTCAAAGGCGCTTGCTACGCGATTGCAATTACTTACTGACACAATTATATAACAAAATTATAACTATAACACAATAACTTTTAATATTCTAAAATTATTACAACTACATGTTTTTCTTTAGGATCAGCATTTAGTTGCACTTTTAATGCGTATGTACACTTACTTCTAATCTATATATACTCACTTAATTTAACCTAAAGTTACTTATCATGAAAATCTAATTAATATGGAATAATTCCTATATTAATGCGACGGTAATATGGCGTTAAACAAAAAGTAATTCTTAAGTATGCTTATGAATTTATAATTACAATGGTAAATCAATATTTTATGTATAAATACTAAGGAAGACATTTATTGGAATAATTTATAACTACAGTTGCTTATTTTGTATATACAATGTCGAAATTAACTCATTACGACAAATTACTTTGAATGTAAAAAGATCTTATATATACAATGGTGAAGGATTTCTTTTTATCTTTGCAAATTTCTGCTTGAAGTATAGCAACAATTAAATTAGCAAAATATCTGTCTAATATCTATAAATTAAAAATCTATTTTGAATGATAATTTTTAACTGTGGTTAATCCTGAACTATTTCACAAAATTTACCTTAGACTTTCAGAATTTCGTAATATCGCCAAACACCTATTTATATATTGCAATCTACTTATTTTGATGATCATTGCACGCATTTTTTGGATTATATGTACATGTCTTACTAGAATTTATAAGTATTTAAATTAGATTTACACCACGATATAATCGCTTCGAATTATTTCTTTATTTATACATCACTTAGAGAAGTTCATTACTAAGAGTTATTTACTTTCGTGAATTATTCCACACAATGTTCTTTGTTATATGTACACAACTTATTCAATTCATTCTTAATATATATTATTTATAGCAACATAATATAATATTTTACTATTTTCCACAGGGCTTTCCAACTCACGATTTGCGGTATATTTATAATTACTTAAACTTTATTACTTAAACAACTTCTCATTTTCATTGTTTTCCCTCGAGTCCATATAATTAGTGCTACCTTTATGATTTACGACTTCAGATGTTTTGAATTTGGTTACGTATTTAACATACATTCTACGATTTTCATACGACACAACTATATGTTTGTTGTTTGTGTTATATGTTTTTTTTTAATTTATCCCGATTTTTACATATACAAGTATCAGATTTATTGTTTGTCACTAGGTATACTTTACATTTATGTGACAGAAATGAAATACTTGAATATTAATGCCAAATTAAAAATACTTTAATTACACGGTAATGATGAATCAACTGGTGTAACTTATAAGCGTATAGTATCAAAGTTTATTTATTGACTGTATTTTAATAATTCCACCGCTAACTAAAGACAAAAATAATTAATTATGTACAGCTAACGAAATTCACAGCTTCAACGTTTACAATTGTAATTTTCACAAATTATAGTTTAAGAGATAACAATTTGTATTCACCTTCTACTTTGAGCTTTTACGTGTCCATTAGCGCACCTTGGTGTTGAATATGCTTTGTATTACTATAGTCACATTTATATTTACTCTCTAAAGTTCTGTAGCAAGGGCAAAACTAACAAAATAGAGGATTATTTTTCATTGGGATTACAAAAATATAGAACTACCATCTAAATCCTTAAACACTATCTTGTCCGTTCACATTTTCATTAAGCTTCTGTACGTTCCGTTGTTTTTAAGTCATAGTTCGAGAATCAGTATTAAGACTTTTTGTACAAAGCTTTTATCGAAACGCGTGTGGTATAACCACTTACCCTAATTGAGGTTGTAACAGAATGTTTATAAAGATAAATCCGCAGCAAAGAGTGAACATAACGTAATGTCGTGTCCACTTTTGGTACGGTACAAAATAGACACTAACTGATATAGTATGATCTATTTAATATTAGTACTTAGAGTTAGACTTAGTACATATTGACATCGAAACCTTTTTTAGCTGCAATCGGTAAACGTTCACCCGTCAAATAGGGATTTTCTCCCTGAAAAAGGAAATTGTAATCATTTTGTTTAGTATTAACGAACACGGTAAAATCTTCAGATTAATTATACATATTATATAATTGAAGACCCATTGCAAGGGAGACGTGAGCTCATTTTGTCATACGTCAAATTTAGTAGCAAGAGTTACGTGCTTATTCGACTAATAACTACCCAACAAAGTATTCATAGAATTGCGAATAAACAAAAATATTATATTTTCATTAAAAAATGTTAAATTATCTGAAGATCTTACTCTTTATTTGCTTTTTATATGTTCTTAATGGATGCATAATGTTTTTGAATATTTTATTTTATATTATTATTACAAAATATCTTCTACTACACAAAAATTACAAACATTTAGAAAATACTTACAGCGGGTTTATACTTCTTTGCAACTAGACTCTTGTGATGCTCAGGGAAGCGGAGGTCGAGTTCAGAGCCGGAGTCAGGAGGGCAGCTGAACATGTGCTCTCCATCGCACATGCAGCGCTGCGCCAGCTGATACTCACGGCTAAACGCGGCTGTGTTCTCAAACTCGCTGATGCAGCCTTGGTCCTCTATCAAACATCAGATTTTGGCTTGATGTAAAAGGATCACTTTACAACCAATGAAAAACCATGTACCTACATTTAAATCATGATAGCAATTAAGGATGATATTAAGGGACAACATACCCGTGTATCCGACCGGGCAAGGATTAGGCGGGTTGCAGTAGGCTGGTAGAACCGCGTCGGTCTTCACCATCTGGCGGTTTATCCCCTGCTCACCCTCTCCAGCGCCACCGGTTACGTATTGGTGGCCCCATAGCGAACTACGAATGCAAAGGGTTTTGTTACTCACAACTAGTTATTCACAAACTCTATATACGGAAGAACAGTTGTCCATTCGCTTACCACTTACCTTAGTTATTATGGCATCGATTAAATGCATCTACTTAGCAAAACCAATAAAACACTACCAGTTTTATTGGTTTTGCTAAGTAGATAATTAAAGACTCAGTGAAACACACAGCGCTACTACACCACGAGTATTTGACGAGTGTTTTAATTTTGGTAATATGGAAATACTTTTTTACGTTTTTTGTATATTGTTCGACGTAATGACAACAGATTAGTACAACTGCCCTACATAAAAAAAAAATGCTAGACGTTGATTATTACATGGCACTTCATTACACTTGAAAATCACCAGTCTTATAGACAGGTGGAACGTTATAATAATAAATTGTCGGACGTTAATCATCGGTAAGAGAGTTGGGTGGACGTAAAGTGGAAGCTTTAACTAGTGCTTAATAAAACCAAGTATCGAACTACCCTGTACTTTTCTTTGAACTTGCTTGTGTTGGTTTCACGCGGCGACACCTATCATTCGAGGTCTTGTAAGAGACGTAGCTATTCAAGGCTTTGTCCAAATCTGGAGGCTTGGCTTGGCTTACTCGCTTGAATTCTGGTGCGCTCACCAGGGTGTAACTACTGCATGCTGTGCGCGCAGCCGCGCCTGAATGATGGCACGCTCATTGCAGCGAGCAGTCGCAGTATGCCGTGAGCTGCCCTCAGAGACACCTGCGCTGGTTTGCCGTCATTCGACGTAAATGTTACTGTATCCATGTGTTTCTGAACCGATGTAGATGTGGCTGGGTCAATGTTTGTTAATGGTCCGATATACATACTGCAACTGCATGAATGTTTGTTCTCACTTTAAACCAACGCACTGAGGCAAATTAGTTCTGTAAGTGCGTATTCCAGCACGAACACGGCAAGCGGACCAAACTGATTAGTATCGTACTATTAATGTGTTTTACTATGTATCTGTATGTGTGAAAGTGTCATTCTTATTATTCAAAAAGTCATTTTAACGTCTGAGATATAACACAAGTTTACATGACCAGTTAGACTTTATAAGTAAATAGTGCTCACTAATACATGTTCTATAGATACTATTTACATAAAGCTCTTTCTCGGCTGCATTATCTCGCTATGCTTTATATGCGATAAGTCTAATGTGTATGAACCCACTGCCAGTGGAGTGAAATAAATTGATGTAAGCTAAAAATAGCGTAGCTTATGGCAGAGCCACACCTTAATAGTATTGTCTAATCCTGCTATACGTCAATCTTAATGTTGTTAATTCGATCTAATTTGTTGTCTAGACGTGATTTGTCTTCTACAATTAGAACGATTGTAAATAATAGACTGTATCTGTTGTTTGGTCTTTATTATTAAAACTATGTTAAAGACTACTTGATTAGGATAAGTTTGAGGTTTACTTAAATATTTTAAATGTAGTCTTTACTGGGCCATGGTCTGGCAAATGGTCCCAGGACTAAACGTATATATTTGCGTAGGCGTCAGTCCCGTATCATTCAAATGTTCCATAGTGGTACGTAGAAATCTTCCTAAGACCGTTTTATCAACATTTTCTTTAAAAACCCTAAAGTTATATCTTTTAATTGTGCTTAATCAATATATCTGAGGTTACCGTTAATCAGGAATAAAAAAAATCGAGTTGCCTAGAGAATCTCCTCCGTTTTTTCGTCAGTTAAACATGTTTATTAAAGTATACAAACTACAAAAACGTCGCATATATTTGTACTAATAGGTGCGTTGTCGTCTATAAGTTAAGAATGGAGACTAACCTGTGCTGCAGGTATTCCTGGTCGCGCAAGCTGGGGTTGGGGTTGCCGTCGATCAGGGAGTCGTAGTCTAGCTGTTCGTTCTCCAGATCTTTGTTTGCCCTGGCCATCAGAGCGAGGTGGCGTTCGCTTGAAGGGAACTCGAGATAACTGGAAGCAGCCTCGTTGAAGTCCTTGCCCATTCTCTCGACTACCTCACGTAGCAAAGCCTCCGTTAGCATATGATCCTAGGACCAATAATTAATTAGGACTTGAATAAAAAAAGTTATAAAACATATTTTGTAAGGATATGTCTAATTTGTATTGTTTGATTTATTTTAAGATTCATGTGTTTATTTACATATTTTTTTTCAATTCGATGCACCATCTTATTAGTTTAGACTTTCGTTGGTGCACTAATTCTAAATTATCATAATTTCAAATAAAATCGTCCTGTAACTGAGTCAGAACACACATAAGAACTTTTGACTTATTGTGATCTAAGTAGTGTTGTTGAAACGATGTAGCTTGGGTTACTTGCAGTCTCGTCTTTTATACTAAATTTACTCTTTTTTGTCTGTTCAACTTTACTGTTTGTATATTTTTGTGCTACGCAAATTACAAATTCACTGTAAAGCTTTTAATTTCTTTCAGAAGCAGCATTACTTTCTCTTTCATTAGTTTTATATTTACTTCTTTCGCAAAATAGTCTTCAAATAGGTGATATGTGATGAAATAGTAGTTGTTATGATCCACTTGATCTCTTCCACGCTATCTTCTTTCGTCGTTCTAGTACATAACAGCCGCCTGTCGTCTGGGTAACCCCTAGATTATCATATCTTCACTAAGGGATCCTTCAGGCGACACGCAGTAGCTGTTACCATTATTTTTCATCGGAGATCTCTTCAATGATGTCATCGTGCTGCTCTCAGGAAAATAATACTAAATAGGTCACAATAAGTCTCTGTAGCATCAATGGCATCTAGATTAATGCTGTTGTTTAATATTGTTACTTATACATTCAAATAACACAATTAAATTATGACAATTAAATAGGAAGTAGGTAGAATCTTGCTTGCTTACATCTAACCTTTGCGTTTCATTTTCAAAGTGTTTGGTTGTACCCATTAACATACCAGTATAAAATACATATGTTTGTTAGAAATAAGTATCTTAAGAGGTCTACAACATAGATTATAGTACTGTTTCTGACGTGCTATAGTACTTTTATGAGTCGTAACAATAGCTTTATGTAATAAAACAGTATTATCCGAATGTTATGCAAACCTTTTCCCCAATAGAACCATGGGGGATATAGGCCATGGTTCCGACGACGCTTATCGCCAAAATTAATACTTCGTGGAGGCCCATTTCGAATCTGAAAAGAAAAAAAAACGTGTCAAGGTATAAGGGACCATATTACAAGATTTATGAATTTTTAAATGACGATTTAAAAAGTTTTCATCCACTGTGAAATTGATAAGATTATTATCTGCAAGTGCTAAAAGATTGGCTAAAAGTCTAATGGAAAATAAAAGCGATGTCGCGCCTAAGTGTCGCTACCCTGCTACATAACAGAGTAAGGAAGCGATGATAAGCGATAGGGGTACTGATAATAGAATAAACCACTTTACTAAATGTTTACAAACGTGATAGTACCACATGGTTCGACTATTTCTCGATACGATGATCCTTGGACAAAAATTAGATTGTATTATTAGCAACTTAACTACATAATTCATAAATCTTTTAAAGTCGGCAATTACTCATCATATAATGCAAATTAGGAATTCTTTTTTTTATTCTTCATCAGTGTAATACAATTCATATCAATCAAATGAAACATGACATAACATTATTGTCTGATGTTTTTGTAAACAAAAAATCAGTATAAGCGCCATTGTGCGAAGTGGCGTGGGCGGGATTAAGATGTTATCAAAATGTTTGTGCTGGCGTCCTTTGATCCCTTGCCGTCAACTACATCATTGATTTAATTATATTTTATTTTTTAATATTTTAGACGGTTTCGTGCCATTAATTATTATTAGTTATTGATTTAATGTACCTTAATGATAGATGTCTACCTACTTGAATAGAGCCCGACTAGGAAAGCACTTCCTACCTACAGGACACAGTGATAAACTATCACTGTTGTATGTCTCTTCCAACGGTCGCCAGAGTTCCACAGAGGTCTGTTTTTTTTCGAGTATTTATAGGCACCAGTAAAACTTATATTTAGGTGGGCCATACGCTCGTTTCTAAACTTAGTCGCATAAAAAAAGAAAAGCCAGACTTATTTTGCCTCAAAATTGAATGATACATTAATACTCGAAGTATCTCAGTATCCTATATACTCATCTCTCATTTTCAATTTCATACAGTCTGGTACAAGAACAGCGATGTGGACAGTCTCTAAGTAACAAAATGCATAGTGTGTTTCCGCGCCCGAGTGCAAGACAATATCAATGTGCGTACTGGAGAATGTTCTGATCTTGACTAGGGAACAACGCTCAGACATGGTCTAGCATCGAAGCAGAGTTAAGCTTGATGTCCATTTACTAGCATTCATTCAAGCTTTCTACTGGCAAAGACTAAAAGCTCTCTAAATAAAGAGGTATCATATTACATTTTACAAGCAACCTTACATTTGACAAGTATAAGCGACAATACTTTTGAGATACCATGAACACAATACCCTAATATTGTTATATATACATACTGTTTGCTATATTAGAAATGTATGGTGGAACCATAATTGATATGCAGCCAAAGTCTTTTAACGTAATTTCTTTCATCACTTATTCAACTTGTTGTAACAGTAGTAGAAGTGTTATATAATAAATACTTATGGTCGATAATAAAGAAATATACATATATCATTATGCTAAATTAAAATTATGATCAGAGAAGTAAATTGTTAGCTAATGCTTGAGTTTAGCAGTTACAAGAGTTATAACCAGAGTTTGAAATAATTTTTTGCACCGTGCTGGAGTGGAGTACTGTTTACGTGGTTGTGTAAATCAGGATTGTCAATGATTTCACGAGGAGTGTTTTGAAATTGTGGAGTCACAAAAAAAGGGATTTTTAAGCAGTGAACACTCACTCATACATTGATATTTTGTAGTTTTTTTTTTCTTCAAGCCTTTTCCCAACTAAGTTGGGGTCGGCTTTCAGACTAACTACGAAACGGCCGAACCTCGATATTTTAAGTGAAGCGACTGCCACCAGACCTCCACAACCCAAGTACTAGGTGATATTGAAGTTCTGTAGTTAGACCAGGTTTTTGGATATTTTTTTAGTGTTCCAACTAACCGTAACGAATGCCACAGACGTTTTTCTATGGCAACCAGGACCCACGGCTTAACGTGCTCTCGTGATTTGTCATTCATTTATGATTTTACTGTTACAAATGTAATTGTTACAGAATAACGTTATGTTCCTTACCAAAGGTAACATTAGTAAATCGTCTACTATCACCAAGTCTTATCTAAGTATATATGTTTAATCTTTGTGTATGGCGGGTGTGCGGGGCGGGGCACCTGCGCGGGCGCTGTTCGTGGGCGGACGATCTGTCAGCGCGACCACGCTTCACCCGCCCCCGTGAAATTTACACCGTCGCGTCGGTCGTCATTGTCAACTTAATCTAGCTTTGCATTAGAAAAATATAAAAAGATTGTTTTGTTAAATTAGTAACCATCGGTAAATATTCAGAACCAATAAATGAGATTTGTTTACTAAATGCATTTAGCGAAAGCATATCTAAGGGTGATCACAAATTAGGATGCAACATAATCTCTTAGTATATACTATTAATGACCAAGGAAAAACCATTCTGATGAAATGTAAAAGGAAGGTTTAAAATTTCTTCTACGGTACCATGTCATCAACATCATCATATTGGCCAAGCGACAGCCACACCTGATCGTCGAATCCTACTGAAGAAATCTTCCCAAAATGTCTTTTCAACCGACTATTATATGTATGTACCCACTATCGTCAAAACTTTCGCAACTGAAGGTGAGAGGGATAATCACTCACAGTCTCTTTCACAATTTGAAGAATTCTGACAATTCGAAAAGCAGCAGGGTAATTCTGCTTTATCATAGGTTTAATCTAAGGTCAATAGTAATAAAATTACTCTGTTTGAGGCATAGTGATCGTTCTACTCGAGTGGCAGCTAGGTGAGCCATACTCGCCAGACAGCAATGCGGTGTCAATACAGCGTATCTCTATTGCTTCGAGCGGCGCGCATTAATCATTTTCAAGCAATTCTTTGAGGGAGTAGAATTAGTTATGTCAGAATGCTTACATTACGCGAAGATGATTATTGTTCTAATTATTAACAACTAGAGATCGCCTAGTGGTCGAAATTAGACCATAATTCATTAAGTTATTGTATAGTCATGAACATGACCATGACAAGGTCAACGTATATCATATATTTTTAAATTTATACTCTTCTACATAAAAAGTTTAAATATTCCAAATATCACATTCTTCCGTGCACGAAATCAGCTTAAAAAAGTACAAAGAATTCTCTACACGTATTAATAAGATTATAAATACCGCATGTGGAGTTTAAACTTAAACCTGTTGGAGAAAGCGTGAATCAAATGAAATGCGTTAAATAAAATTAAATTTAAAATTTAGGTATCGAATAATTTCCGTGTCTAATATTTTAACTTGAAATAAATTCATTAATGATATTAATAAATAATGCAACATGTATATTTTTTAAAAAGGTTAACAATTAGCGGTTTTGAATTATTTTTTTATCTTAAAAACAGGTTCAGTTTTGCTACGATTACCGAGTAAAGATTGAACAACATGTATCAAAGTAGATATAAAATTTAACAAACAAGCACAAAAAATATTTAAAAGTGCTCCGAATAACAAAATTACATGTTTTTATTTTCTTTTTAACTAAAATATTTAATTTTACAAATCAATAGAACATAATAATTTCAAACATTCTGCATTAAACACTGTTTCCCCGTTTTGGACAAACTATAAGTACTAAGGCGACGGTCAGACGAAATGACACTGCTTTTAACCTCTGAAGTGATAGTGATATAATAGAAAAATAGAAGCATCTCGAATCAATACACGATCTGAAAACGTTATTTTTCATTAAAGTACCTATCTATATATTCTAGAAAGTTTAACCTAACCCTATAATTGTATGACTCATCCACTTATGAGTGTCGTGTCCGTTACTTTCGCTTATAAAAGTCGCCTGGGAGTATATAGACCATTAAAATGCTTTTAAGTCCTGACAGTTACGTCACCATTGCGACTAAAATATCGTTATGAGGACTCTACTCAGGTAGAGAATTATATCTATTTAATGATTATAATCTACCCACCAGCTGCATTAGCATGCCATTTCTACTTGTACTTGAGCGCAACTGGGTATGAATGTATTTGTAGCAGAGTTAGCAATTAGTTTACGTCTAGACTTAGCGAAAATTGGAAAATCTTAAAAATATATACATATTGATAAGTAGCTGGGCAAGGAAACACAAGGGTAAGTAAACATAAAGATTGTTTGTTACAATAAGTGACAGCAACATTTCAATAATACATTGGAAAACTACAATTTTCAGAAAAAGCGTCTGTGTTTGCTTGTATGTTCGTTTTAATAAAAAAACTTTCAGGACAGAAATTTACTCAAGCGTTCGTATGAATATCATTCATCTATAGCATTGAGTATTACAAAGTTTAGAATTATTGTTTCACACCTTAAATTTATTTGGCAGTTATTATTACGATTTTCAATTCGATTTTCAAAGGAGCAGACGAGTTACCTGAAGGTAAGTGACTGCCGTCGCCCATGGAAACCTACAATTCAAGAGGATTGAACACAAAATTTTGTGGTCAAACAAGAAAAAGTTTGGGTGCCCCACGAGTTCACTGAAAGAAACCTTATAAATCGTGTACTCATTTGCGATTCTCTATTGAAATTTAATAAAACTGAACCATTTTTGAAAAGTGGATCACCTACTACAAGAACGTGCGAAAAAGATCATGGTCAAAGGGTAGTCAAGCTCCATAGACTGTAGCGAAACCGAGATTAACACACATTAAGGTCTCTACACACAGCATCACCGGGGGCCATGCTTCCAATCCCACCGTACGGTGGGATTGGAAGCCTCTCTATTCTCTCTCTATCTTTATTCCCAACAACTAATAAGATTAAAGCAAGAAATTTATAAAAAAAACGGCTCGAATTGATCAACAGAATAGGAGTGGTCTTTCATCATGCTAACGCCAGACCACACACATCTTTGGCCACGCAACAAAAACTGAGAGAGCTTGGTTGGAAAGTGTTAATTCATCCACCATATAGTCTTACTCTTGACTTTGCGCCCTCAGCTTTTCACCTGTTTCGTTCTCTTCAGAATTCTTTGGGTAGTGTTAGGTTAACATCAAGAGAGAGACTACTTGTAGCAGTTTTTTTTATCAAAAATCCCAAGATTTCTACGGCAACGAGATTACGTCACTACCTACAAGATGGCAACAATCGAACCAAATTGCACATATATATTATTATTAAATGTAATTAAACTTAAAAAAAAAATGTTTTTTTTTGTTTTATTGTTTGAGGAATCACAGTCTCATGGCAGTCCTCTCGCTCCTAAATATAGAGATGAAGACGGAAAGCCTCTATCTCTATATTTAGCCACCAATAGCTGTGGCGAGTTTGTGGAGTGTGATATCCTCAGGACATACCATACAGTTTTTGCAGGCGGAAGGAGGCTCCCGGGCTAAGCGACAAGGGTACTTCTCAAAGCAGCCGTGCACTTGCATAAGTGGATAAAAGAAAACGCCATGACGCCTCCGCTCTGGTCAATCTTTACGGTTGGAATATATAACAAGTAATAAATCTACCTGAGAAATCAACGTAGGGTATCTACTTTTTTTGCATTCTGTTCATTTTTGGAATGTTTATGTCGCGATATTCTATAATGTTAATCAAATAAACGCAGGTTTTATTGTAGAAACATTATTAAAATTTTATTGACTTAAAAGTAAATATTTGATTTTATCTCATGATTTTATGTTTGTAATGCTTATTCTTATAAGGCGTCAATGACTTCAGAATGTAGTACTTACTATACGCATTCCTGTAGGTAATTCAACTTTTTATTAGTCGTATGGTTATAACACTTACTGTCATTTGCTTGGAAACTCATCTATTTAGTGAGATGACGACCCACTACTCTTCGCAACTAGGAATTTTGATCTCCACTCATCCTAATGGGCTACATATATAAGGTGAAACCCGAGAGAGCCATGCTTCGGCACGTATGGCCCGGCTCGACCGGAGTGATACCACGGCCTCTCAGAAAACCGGCGTGAAGCAATACTTTCGCTGTTTTGCCAGGCAAGTGAAGTTTCCCGAGACCCTCACCTACCTCCCCCCTTTTCCCTACTCCCACGCTTATCCTATTCCCACCTTAAAGGCCGGCACCACAATTGTGACTCTTGAGTTACTTGCAACTGAGTCCATGGCCGGTAGTCACTTACTACAGGTGACCCATCTGCTCGTTTGTACTCTACATAGTATAAAACAAAGTCGCTTTCGGCGTCTGTACGCTTAGATCTTTTAAACTACGCAACGGATTTTAATTCAGTTTTCACCAATAGATAGAGCGATTCAAGAGGAAGGTTTGTACGTATAGTTTCATATTATTTTATGTTAATTTGTACAATGATATAACGATAATTGTTCACTACATTAGTATCTACATTGCACCCGTGCGAAGCAGGGGCGGTCGTATCGCATAAAAAAAGGTTTATTATTAAAAGTATTTAGCTCTGTTATTTTATTTCTCTTTGTAGTATCCCTTCATTAATTCCACACAAAAAGCCAATACACGAATGTAATTCTTTGCTCCATAAAACATCGAATCGAGGTCGATAAAACGAGTAAACATTGACAAATCGATATATATCGATTGGAGCTTCCATTTCGCATCAGTATAGAGATTATCAGCTTCAACTGGTTCATGAGTGGGCGAGTGTAGCGTAGTTATTGAACGAAGCTAGAACTTATTTGCAACAAAGTATGTATACGCAGTTGAATGAACATACTCGTAGTTTGAAAATAATCATTAATGGCACGTTTTTGCTCATAGTCTTCTTGTTCACTCTTTTATTAAATTTTTAAATAAAAAATAAAAATTACGTGAGTCATACTGAAAGATTTTAGAATAGGCCAGTATAATGATAAAAAAAATATTTAAATTTCGAATTAGGAACCCTTTGGGAATCTGTAGATGTTTAATGATTTCTTATGTCATTTGTTTTTACAAATTGGCGGCAATTTTTTAAAAGTGTCTGTCGTGCATCGAAATCGATTTGACTAACAGCCCAGTCAACCTACCTGTTTTATGGTCAAAAATGCACATTTCGATTACCACGCATTTTTATATTAGTAATAGTAAAAAAAAAAAAAAAAAATTGTCTTTATGAAAATAAATTTCTTTTAACAGATGTTGAAGAGATGAAGTTAGGGGTCCCAAATAAATCAGATAATGCGAAAAGTTATTTTCGATTCGTCTCAACCCCTATCTCATGTTGCATTTATATTTTGCTGAAATGCTCTCTTCGCTTAAAATGCTAATATGTAAGATTTAAGGCTTATTTTCTACTTATTTTTGGTTACATTTTATGTTTAGTTGTTAATGTTTTAAATTAGTGTAAATTATATTATGTTCAATTTCAATTAATTGTAGTGTTTGACGTTACTACAAGTTGGAAGAAAGAAAAAGAAAAATAGGTTACACATTTCACCAGACTGAGACATCAAAAAGTATAAGGTGCGTATATTTTTTACATGAATTAGTAAATATTCATTCAATAGCCAATAGCTCTTTTAAAAATATTTAACGACTTGAATGACTCCTGACCACATTCCGGCAACCGATCGCAGCTTTGTTTTCATTTCTTTTTTTAACGCGATTACGTTGGCTTCAGTATTCCAAAGCCTCAAATGATCGATGGTGCCTATCGTTTGCGTGCTTATTTTTTTTTTAATATTACGAGCCTTTAAAATCAGGCATAGTCAGGCGGCACTGATTACTTAAGCTAAAATATGACTTATGTGTTTATATTTTTGTATAATGATGAATAACACGAAAAACCGAAAGTTTTGTAGTATTTAAGTCTCATTCTGCTTGGGACATTTTACATAGGTATTACTTTCATTCTGACAATATGATGACGTATCATCGTTCTCTCAAGTTGCACAAAGTGCTAAAATAAAGCCTTCCCCTTTTCTCAAGTTACACAAAGTGCTAAAATAAAGCCTTCCCCTTTTATTGTAAAAAAAAAACAAATTGTGGATGAAAATATCAAACCTGCATAAGAAGAAATGATAACCTCTCCATGATTATGATAATTATATATAAAGTTTTATTTATTTTGACTTACTAATATTCGATTTGTATTTTGACAACAGTATGTTTATGTGTTAAGTTATATATAGAATATAACAGAATATAATATTTATTTATTTGCACACAAAGTAGTAAATATATATTAATATAAATATTGTTAGCAAAAAGCGTGGGGTGCATATAGTGTCAATAAAATGTTTATAACTATTGACACTATGCATGCACCCCACGCTTTTTACCCATAATATACATTTATTTCTTATTTACACTATTCTTAAACCAAATTTATTAAAATTTTATTTTCTATTTTTTAGTTGGATTTTCTATAAAAGCGTGTTTTTTAGGTTTTTAAACTATTATTTATTTTTTTCAATTGAATATGGCATTGTCATCCTTGTCATCCATATTTGACAGGTGTGCAAAATTTTAATGAAATCTGGCCGTTTAACCTGGGTCAAAATCGCGCCCTAAGGAGTCGGTCACAAACAAACATACAAACATAAAAGTGAAGCTAAAATATAAAGGGTGTAAAAAAGGACTTTTCATTTTAAAAACTGTGTAACTTTGTAATTTCCTGTAAAAAAAAAATGCTTCAAAGATCACGCTGATCTCAAACAGTAGGCACGTATTCGCCGACCTAAGACCTTAAATAATACAGATAAGGACGATACTGAAACGCTTCAACAAGTTGACTCCACACCAGAAGTGTATACCTAATATTTGTCACAAATATCTCCATTATACGGGACGGATTTGCTAAAATAATAACACTTGACAAACATTTGAAGCGTATGATAAAGTTATTACAATTTAATAAGAGATTTTCACAATTGATGTTCATAATAATACGTTGTATGTACTTTCTAACGTCCTGCTTACAATACTCTGATTCTAGCAACAACGAATATGTACATCATTGATGCTCATTTGACGCTTAAATTGAACCAGTAGTACAAAAAATATATTCAAATAAACTTGTAGAACAATTATTTGTAATTAACCATGCAAAGTAAAATAAAACATTAATAAAATGACGCACCTCTGTAATAGCATAACCTAAATTTATTGAAAATCGAATAACGTTCCTAAATTTAAATAAATATCTTTATCGAACGTCATATAAGTAAAAATAGAGATGACAAATTACAATAAACAATTGATCCCGGATCCCGGATCAACGACTAAACATACCGAAATGTCCTACGAGACTAGAATAGTAATGAGATTGCGTTCACTGATATAGTATCACTCGCTTCGATTGCAAACAATGAGCACATACGAACAACCAAAAAATATTCCACTAGCTCACGTAGGTGTAATTATTTACTTAAAATACAAGTAAGTTAACCGGAAGGGGTAACAGCACATGTTACAATTCTAAAACAAAGCCTTCAGATTTAGCAAGTTTACCATACTTGGGCTAATAGTAAATTTTGCTGGAACATGGTGTGCTTACCACACTATGCACAATAAAATAGTAAGTGCCACAAACCATTCCGTGTACTTAACTCAATTTAAGGTTGGTAACACGCGAGAGACATCATCATCAATGGTTTTGCAAGGGTTTATTCATACACTTGGTGCGTTGGGTAATAAGCATTTAGTAGAAGTACTGTAGAAGTATTCGTTGGTATCTATATAGTTAATCATATTTGTTTAACAAGAAAACTTTAAAAGAAAAAAAAAACTGTCAGTCGTAGGACTGCACGTCAGAAGTGAAAACACATACACACATATTTATGCATATACACAGACACATCTATATGTCATCATGACAATATATGTCATCTGAGCGTGACGGTCACGCGAGTTCAGTGCTTTTTCCCCATACCAAAAGTGCCCAACGTGCCTAAAGAATTTTTCATTTCAAAAAGTGATACCATCTACAAGTGACATCATCATAAGTACACACAGATTCCGGTATCCCTGGATATTTCGTGTAGTTTTGTCACTATGTATTTAGTTCACAAGTTTATTAAAGTAAAGATAACACTTCCACAGACAAATTAGTATATTGTTTTCACTTTTATTAAACTAATTATATTTTTAAAGATTATTTAATAAGGAGCTGACAAAACTCAATGTTTAGAATAGCGCCCTCTAGTGGATCTATATATGTATTATTCAGTTCGGACGGTAACGAGTTTAGTGCTTTTTCCTCATAGCAAAAGTGCACAAAAGTGCATAAAGAAGTTTACACTTAAAAAAAAAACTTATGTATATATTAATTACCTAATGAAACCTTTACAAAGTATTTCAAAATTCCTAAAATGCATCTGATACATTCATACTCTTAAAGAAGAATTTAAATTTGGAAATGGAACACCACTATATTAATGAAGGAATAATGCTGATTTGTGATTGGCCGTATGCAAAGCTATTTTTGTGTGATGATGAAATTGTTCATTTTCGTTAGTGTTTTGTTTTATTATTTATAATTTTTCTGACCATATTATTGGATTTTTGTTGCGAAGTGCGTTTAAAAGCTAAATGCTTTAAATAAAATAAAAAATAATGCGAAATAAAAACGAATAAATAGTGCGAAATGATGTATTTGGGTTAGACAGAGATTACAAAAAGCATTGATAACGTAAGTATTGTTATTATTTATCCTAGCATTATTCTTAGTCATTGCAAATAGTAATTTGTCATATCAACTCGCAACGATCACACGACCAAGAGGGAGGGACAATCTCGATCTAGTGATTGAGATTTATTTATTTTATAAAGTCCGTTGTACTATTTCTTTTAATTATTAGGATTGATGGAACAAAACAACATGTGATATCACTATAAAAGTAACTATAGTTTAGTATAGAGCCTGAGTATAATCTGGGAAGACAATCACTAAAAAACTCTAAGGTTTAGATAGAGATATGCTCCCGGAACAAACCACGTCACTGACTTAGGACTGGCTTCTGTTATAGTATTGGGCAGTCTTCAACATTACCCGCCTTTCCTTTAGAAGTACGTTAACCTCTTCGGAAAATAAGAACTCCACGGTCTCTCGTCTTAGATTGTTTACAGAAGCCATGAGAGAACATGAATTTGATATTATTAATTTTTGTATTTTAGTTGATGAATGAATCTTGACGTGATAAGTACGTATGTAGATACCTATATATAGGGCTGCCATCCGTCCGGGTTTCCCCGGATTTGTCCTAGTTTAGTGGGCGTCCGTACTGTGCCAGGGGCTACTTATAATTATTATGAACAAGCTGTTTAATTTAATAAAAAAATGGTATCGGCTTTTTTGTAAATGTGTCCGGGAAAGAATTTCGACTTCATACATGTGTCCGAGATTTTTGAAGAGCTTGTCCGGCGTCGGCAATTTAAGTGATGGCAGGCCTACCTTTATATGTATAATGAAGCTTCTGCTAATATGAACTGTTTGTTACTCTTAGAGTAGTAAAAATACGTTGTTAGACGTGCTTATAAGTCTTGCCAAGGTTTTTCTTGTATATTTTATGTTTCATGTTTCCTTCACCTTGTTATAGAATATAATGTCTTTACATAATAATAGTATTATTATATGGTCAGCAAATCTTACTATTAGTATCTTACTTATAGTATTAATGCGAAATATTGGATGGATGGATGTTTATTACTAATCACGCCAGAATGACTGAACGGATCTGGTTGAAATTATGGCACAGAGATAGATTATAGTCTAGAATATGCACGGGATAGGTTTGATTTTCCACGCGAACGAAGTCGCAGGCAACATCTAGTCAACAATAAAATTAAATAACTTTACACCAGTGGGTGAGGCGTGACGTCATTCCTTGTTAATTTATATGAAAAAATTGTAAAGGTCGGCCATAAATTTTTGACGTTTAGTGAAAAGGCACTGGCAGATTAAAATATACTTACTAGATTAGTCGGTGACCTTATTATGATGTTTCTTTATTGACCTAAGAAGGTATTAATCTAAGGGCCCGCCGTATACCTACTAGAGGCAAACACTTACGGGTGTCTGTAAACACCCGCAATATCAACACTATACCATCTTTTTGGGAGTGGTTAAAATTAGAACTACAACTTCATTTATGTGAAACTGATAAACTTTTTTATGTCACTTTACCGACGTATAGGTATATGACACGTTTAACTATGTTTTTTTTCACCAAACAATTTTCTAAATAACAGTAGATGAACTAAAATATATCTTGAGGACTCACAATATATAATAGGAAGATGAATTTAATTTCTTTACCATTAAAATACATTTGCGTTTAGCTATCTTTAAATTAAAAAACTTATGTACTGGAATTAAGAAGATTTTGCCATAAAGATTACTATAGAAAAAAGAAATGTAATTCACGAGCCAAAATAGGCTTGGTGCCTTGTCGCAGTAAAAACCGTACTACATTGTGATTGTATAGATAATATGGAGATATTTTTATGGCGCCACTTCCTTATGTTTGCGATGTTGTTTACAAATATTAGTACTGAAAATCAGTACTGGGGTGGGTTATGCCCTTCTCAGTTTATGCTGAGTGTCCACCCAAATTTCCGAAACACGACGTATCTTCCACTAAAAACTAAGTAGGTACGAAATAAAAAAACATGACCTGTGGCTGTTGCCACGTCAGACATTTGACACGTGAGTGATGAGTGCCACGTTGCCATGTCGTGCGTGACGCGCAGTGTTGCCACTTGCAATTTTTAATAAAATTATGCTGTAATTAGTGTTAATATAAAAATTTGTTTGTAATAGTTATAGGATGTTTCGGAAATAAAAATATGTTTTCTTTCTTCTTTCTTTCTTTCTTTATTTTAACCGTGCTTTACAATGAAAAATCGCAAAAATGAAATCTTACTTATAATGTTACGTAATTTCTAAAATTATCATGATAAGTTGGCATCCTATGATGAGATGAGATACCTATTTATTTATTTATTTACACTTTCTGCACATTTGGTACATAGGCGGACTTAATGCCTAAGGCATTCTCTACCAGGGGGCAGGGGGGGGGGGAGAGGGTAAGGACGGGAATAGGGGAGAGGGAAGGGTTAGAGCCTCCGGTAACCTCACTCACGCGGCGAAATGCAATGCAAGCATTGCTTCACAGCCAGTTTTCTGTGAGGCTGTGGTATCGAGCGGAGTCGAGCCGGCCCATACGTGCCGAAGCATGGCTCTCCCACGTCCACGTGTATTGCATGTACGTACATGTACATCCAATACATCGTTCCTGAATATCAGATCCGTTTTAATAACGTTAAAAAACAACGCTAAAACAACGCAAAAGTTAATGCAACTTGAAAAGAAAACAAACAAAGCGCATACGAAAACGATGCTAACGCTCACCTTTTCGTACCGAACCAAACCTCCAAAGAGTCGTCTACTTTCTTAACTCACTCACTTACTTATTGTTTCTATTAACAAACTCTAAATCAAAACTCGACCCTAGCATTTGCAAAATTTATTGCCATTTATAATGTTGAAATGTCATATCAGTGGTGGGCGAGAGAAAAACCGAAGAGAGAGGAGCTAGTTATGCGCACCATTCCTAGGCATTTCCCGAAAACTTCATTACCAGCTGCGCACATCAATAACAGGGTCGTTACTGCGCAGGTCTAGTTTCAGATACCTATTAATATAGTCTAGGCACCAACTCTATCGATCGACACTTGACACCCCTAGCCACAATATACTATTAAACCATCTAATAATATGTTGTCGTACAGAAATTGCACATAATATAGACATAGTGTTCCAAGCGATTAAGCAATTATTCTTCGTATATGTCTCTTTTATATCTATGAAATGAAAAATTAAATTGCTATGATTAAATAACCCTGCGTGATTAACACTAAAAAGTACTTTGTAAACATCGTTAAGAGTTAGCAAATTATTTATTATTCAAGAATAAATACTGTTTTATCGTGTTTTTGACGTGATTGTGCCTATAAATCAAATATTAGATTTATTATGACTCAATTATTATGAATAGATAAGTGAATCAAATTACCTACTTGCATACCAGGTAATCATTTACATCAGGCATTTATCTAAGCTATATTATCAGTGAGCGATACTAGTTTCAAAAACCTAGTTCTCTAGTGTCTCCTTAAAACCTAGTTAAACAAAAGCTTTCGGGACTTATTGCGCATTAGAAGTAAGAAAGATCACCTTTTTGGCAAATAAAATACTGATGGCCATCCATTTTGTACTTGAATACTACTGTATACTGGCCTATGCAGCCTTGTAGCGTTTATAGTTATTGAAAACGCGCGCAGGCGTAGTTTGCAAAGAACATTCTACGTTTTTCTGAACCTATTTTATCAATAATTTTTACACTTAGTTTCATCAATACTACAGAATAATGAAGCACATATTTTAAACTAAGTAAGCTGAGTTGTAAAAATATTATTATTTATTACATTTCATTGTTAAAAAAGATGTTACTTTAAAGTTTACAGACTTGTTGCGCATAAGGACGTGGCTGGTATAGAGCGTCGTGTACATAAATTTATTGTTTTGAACGAAATCGCTACTGAATTTTTATTATAGTTTATGAAGAATTTACAGTGAACGGTAAACGGAGAAAATTCAAGGTTTACGTAAAACTTTTAAGGTTGTTATATGGAACATTTAAATAAGTTTTATTTAAATCTAGGTGAAAGGCTAAAACATTGTTGTAAATTGTTTATTGCCGGTGTTGTAAAGATAATCGTCTTGAATACTATAAAAGAATAAACATATTACCTGCAAGTATGTAGATTATTTGTATTATCTTTTCATGGTTGTAATTAACGCATTGTATTTATAAAGCTTGACAATGTCCACAATATTGGTGCGTAACCACGAAGTCACCATACATACGGTCATTTGGTCATTTGACGTGGCAAGGCTTATTTGCATTTCACGCACCGCGATGAAATAAGTTCTACTGATTTGGCGACATTCTATAATAAACTGTGTTTGCACTGTATAGAGTTCTATGTCCAATGCGACGTCGACGTCATCCGAGCTTGGAGCTCGGCCCGGGACTGTTGCATCAACGTACGGTACACGGATTTTTCCAGGGAAGCGCATCCAATATTGATTGACACGATAATGTTCTATATTGTGTGAATATGGAGAGATCTGTTTTGCGTGACGGTTAGAGCCCGTCGCGCAGGCGTGTAAAGGTGCCTGGGAAATTCCTATTACGGAGCTAAATTTAGTATTGAAAAGGGCGGGTTTTTTTACAGTGCAGGTGGAATTGCCTATTGAAAGTTTTTATTGGGCCTTTTGCCTCTAGCTGCATGATTCAAGAGGTAGATCAGAAAAAAAGATTCTGAATTTAGATCTATATTTTTACTCGAGTGTACATATTACATAGAGTATTTTTCAGCCTTAATAATTACGATTATAGGTACTACAGATAACTACAGATAAGAGAATAGTTACTTGTACTAGCAGCGTGTGCCTAATCCGTGTTGCTATATTTTGATCAGTCAAATATTCAACCTCTTTTTTATTTTATTTAATAGTATGTTTTCACCACTAAGGCGAGAAAGCCAGCTCACCGTATGATTCTGTCTAATAGTAAGTTGTCACCGCAGTACTTGCATCACCGGTGACGTACGTTTATCGGGCGTAGTGTGTGGAAATGAATAAATGGTTTTTGTTGGGGTACTCTACGGCAGGGGTTGCCAAACTTTTCAGGTTACGGAACACTACATTCATGGGCATACTACCCTGGTTTTTTGGTAGTTAAACATGCTAATGTTTTAAATAGTAAATTATTACATTTTAAAAAGCTCACACCTTAATGAGCCTATTTGAAATGTAATAATTTAATTATTAATATATTGGTGCTATTTTTCTCTGCTACAAAAGTTTACTACAGTACTTAGCAGGCACATTTCCAAGTGATGTGATGTATATTCGCACGTAATTTTTTTTTGTGCGTTGAGTACTAGAAATATGCTACTTCAATACCTCCCGTGCGAGCGACGAGTAGGATGAGGGTTTCTTACTTAAAAATCCTACTGCAGTATGTCACCGTCGAGACGTATCGAAATAGCATTTTCGCGTGGGTTATCAAAGCCCGCGGGGACGTACTGAATTAGCATTTCCATGACCGCATCCGGGGGCCTTAAGATCCCCCCTAACTACCACCGTTACTGATTAACCTATTGACGTCAAACGATCACTTTTTGTTAGTTTTAAAATCATACTTAAAATTGTGCTCAGCATAGGTTACCTACCGATCGGGGAAATGGGGTGTCATGTACCCTTTTAAGGAAAAGTATGGTTAAAAAGATAACAACGACATAGGGCATGGAATAGTAGGTCTTGCATGAAATCTAGGAATTTAATTTAAAAATAAAAAACGTTAAGTTGGTTTCTCGTTTCTTTTAAGTAACTGAAGGTGTTATATGTAGGACATGTAGGTACTATTTGTAGAATACAGATGAACGCATATTCGTTGTAAACACTTCAAGTCACTAGACTGTGTGCTTGTTTGGCAACCGACATGTTTAAAAAACCATTATCTATATACATACCTATTTATCTATATAAATACCTAATTCTGTTCTTGAGACGTGTTATGGGCTAAAATGTAAACATAAAGCGTTGGAAGCAGAGATTACTATGTAGTTTCTCCAAAGTAGAAGTATTCTAGTTAAAGCGCGTGAGTTTTATTCCACGAGAAATATGTATAATTATGCATATATCTGTTGTTTCCTAATGAAATATTTAATAATAATGTGTGTATTTTTTGTTGGTTGTAGAAGCCTATAGGAACCGCGTCGGCGTGTGAAAGTGGTTGGAATTTTTCTACCTTGGAGCTAAATTGAACATAAGGAGCACCTAGGCTTTACATATTGATAAAAGTAAACTAACGTGAGATGAAGGCATCATTATTAATTAATATTGCATTGGGTTTAAGTATCTTTTCGTTCGTATGTAGGTCAAATTCTGAAATGACGCGCAGCAGACGCTTTTTGAACAATGGCTTATTTCTATCCTGTCAAAAGCTTCCCTTATGTTTTTTTTTTTGTCTTGGAGCTCGATTGAACATGAAGAACAGCTTTACAGATTGATTCAAGTAAAGTAAGGTATGTAAGATAAAGGCATCATTATTAGTTTAAACTGCCTTAATTGTTTTTTCATATAAAACAGTATTGTTTTTCTTTCGTACGTGGGTCATTAAAATTTTCTAAAATGACACGCAGGAGCCGTGTGTTGAACAATGGCATATTTTTATCCCGTTAAACCTATCGTATTTCGTAATAGAAAAATATTCTCTCAAAGTGGACCAAACTGCACACAGTGTGCAAAATTTCGTTAAAATTTAAAATCAGTTAATTAGTTTAGGAGTTTATCGCGGACAAACAACGTGACACGAAATTATTACATCATCCTCCGCGCCTTTTCCCAACTAAGTTGGCTTGTGGGGGTTGGCTTTCAATCTAACTATGATACGGCCGAACTTTGATATTTTACGTGAAGCGACTGCCATCAGAACTCCACAACCCAAGTACTAGGCGATATCGAAGTTCTGTAGTTAGACCAGGTTGTCGGACTTTTAGGGCTCCAACTACCCGTAACGAATGCCACAGATGTTTGTATGGCACCCGGGACCGACGGTTTAACGTGCTCTCCGAGGCACGGAGGGGTCTCAATATGTTAAGAATGGTCACCCATCCTAGACTGACCTGGCTAGTATTATTTAACTATGTAATGTGTTAACCTACTCGGTTACCACTTAGTAATTACATACCTTTATATACACAATTACAAAAATTATAATTACAATTACACATATACACAAGTAAGTCACATTCGTATGTATAACATTAAAGACTAAATAATATAGGAATAATTAGGAATAGTAACCGGCCGGACAGACATTGTCCTGTTCAATTTATGTCTAATACCTTTAAATGAGCAATTCTTGTATATATATCTATATACTCGTATATAAAAGAAAGTCGTGTTAGTTATACTATTTATAACTCAAGAAAGGCTGAACTGATTTGGCTGAAAAATGGTGGGAAGGTAGCTTAGAACCAGGAGAAGGACATAGGCTACTTTTTATCACGTTCCCGTTGGACGTGACATAAAACGTGGTATAACAAAACGCAGCTAATATGGAATAACAAAACGCAACTGAAAGCAATTCATCAGTAAAAAAACAGTCTAGCGGTTCATTTGTTAAAAATAGTATAATAAAACAAAACGCAACTGACAGCTAAACGTAATGTAGTCTATGGTTAATTATAGTAGAATTTTGAAGTTGACCGGTTGATGTTTGTTTCGTGTTTCTATTAGCTTATTGTGTTAAAAATGGTATAATTTTCTGTTATAACCCGTTTATAAACTTATTATACACACAATTAAATGTTTCCTATAAATACGTATATATACATTAATTCGAATTTTGAAATTGTCATAGCTCAATATAGCAATCTTACTTTACTGACGACATATCTTAAAATCGTATATGATTCAGCTCGCGCATCTGAAAAACTACCATAAATAATATGTAAGGTATGCCGTTTAAGGTGGAACCTTGTTCTACTTCTAAGAGCGGAGTGTATACCACCCACAATACGACAGATGACTGTCAAGTCGAATCAGTTACTCTTAATTAAACGTCAAAACGGTTCAATGGAAAAAATTTAATAAACAACTGACCAAAACACAACAAAATATTTGTAATCTCTTATAATATAATAATATCAAATATAAGTATGTAAATTGGATTTCCCGCTTTCAAAAAATCTTGAATTTTACGTAATTTTTTATAAGTATATAATAATCGATACCAAGTTTGATTTTAATCTTTCTCGACATTTAATGATTATGAACGATCGTTCTTTAATGAAAAAAATATAATTATGACAGACTTACTATACTTCGACAAGTTCATGTTATTATTATTTTTCATTTATTACAATTATATGAAAGCCGGACTATTTGTTCTATGATATTAATTCTGGAATTGCAAAATAGAAATACTTAAAACGTTAAAGGCTATTTATTTTATCTAGAGATAACCTGGTGGTGGAATTTCTTTTAATGAATTAATTCATTACGTTTTGATTATTTTGTTTTATTTCTTTGGCCAGTATAAATTAAACTGTCATTGTAAAGGCTTTCTGTAATATGATAGGTCAAATATACTGAACCCCAGTAGCGTTTTTGTACGTACGTTTAACATAATTTAAAAAGAATAAACTATCTGATCAAACAAATATATATATCACTTAAAACTCGCTAATAGCTACTAAACAAAAAAAAAGAAAATCGGATGACAAACCTAGGAAAAAATTGGTTCTTAACAAGACAAAACGTCTTAATATATATATTTCTTCTGTACGTGTGTATATCACTGAACTCCTCCTAAACGGCTGGACCGATTTTAATGAATTTTTTTGTGTGGCTTCAGGTGGATTCGAGAATGGTTTTGATTTACAATTAGACCCGGTAGATGTCGTTGTAATAGGGTTACAGGAATAATATTTTTTACGTTTCGGCAGGACAACGTCTGTCGGGTCCGCTGGTGTATGTATATATATAATCGGAATCTCGGAAACGGTTCCAACGATTTTCATGAAATTTAATATGCAGGGGGTTTCGGGGGCGATAAATTGATCTAGCTAGGTTTCATTTTTAGAAAATGTAAAAAAAATACCGAGCAAAGCTCGGTCATTACGGTACTAATTATTTATATGAGCATTTTTTATTTGCGGTTTTATCTGCTTGATACTGGTTATTGTCGACGAAGAGTGCTAGCAGTGGATAGTACAAGAAATGTGAGAACTACTGCCTCATTTTAGGAGATTATTATTTTATTATTCGAATCTGTTTCAATACCGAATCTTAAAATAATTGAAAGTATTAGGATTAATGCTTTTGTTTAGTCACAGCGTTGTTTCGAATCTGTAAGGTCACGTACGAAAATGCACCTTTCTAAGGAATATGTGCGTGCAATAATTTTTTACAACTTTCGGAGAGGCCTAACGCGGCTTCAGTGTTTCGAAGAGCTAACATCTGTGTTCCATGATGAAACCCTATATGTGCCGATCCACTGTCGATCGCTGGTATTTAGAATTCCAGAGAGGACATACCAGTTTTAGTGACAAATCATGTAAGGACGTCCAAAATCTGCCTTTACTGAAGATAACACCATTGCTGTGAGACAATTGACCGGCCTGTTGGCCTAGTGGTTAGTGATCCTGACTGCTATGCCATAGGTCGTGGGTTCGATTCCCACCCGAGTCTGGGTCTTCTTTGTGTCCGTTCTTTGTATGTTTGTAAAGCCCCCCCGCGACACAGGATTAATTCTTAATGCAGTAGTATTTTTAACATAAAAAAAAAAAACTCGAAGATCGTCATGTGACATATCGAGAGATAGAGGCGTTCTTGGGTATTTCGGGGACAACCATTCAAAACATTTGGCACGAGGCGCTTGGTGTAAGAAAGCTTGTAAGTCGTTGGATACCGCATTTGCTTTCCGACGATCAAAAGGCGGCCCGCGTCAGATGATGTAAGAAAACTCGTCAAAGGTTGGACCGAGGAGTGTCATATCACGTCCACGACATCATCAGTGACGAATCTTGGATCTATGCCTACGATCCTGATTCTAAACAACAGTCTACAATCTGGGTCTTCCAAGACGAGCCAAAGCCGACTAAAGTTCTTCGTTCTTGAAGCACTTCAAAGAAGATGGTGGCCACGTTCGTTACAAAAAACGGTCATGTTGTGACGGTTGCACTTGAAGATCGTAGAACGATTAATGGAGAATGGTATACCACAGTTTTACCACACTTCGGAAATCTAACCTTACAACTACTACTACTACTCTACTCTAACAACGCAAGCTCACACAGTGCTCGTCAATGATTCAATATTTGAAGCAAGAAAATGTAGAAAGTCTTAAATATACTCCGTACAGTCCTGTCCAGTCCAAACGATTTTTTACATTTTCTAAAATTAAGAAAAAATAAATCTTAGGGTCAAAGGTTTCAGTCCGGTGAAGAAGCAGTCGACGCTTTCAAGTCAGCCATATTGAACAATAAGCCTCGTATTTTGCCTTATTCTAAAAAAAGTTTGAAATTTTACAAACTATGCACACATAACCCGTATTGAATGTACCTATCTAAAATTGGCATTGGCAAGCAAACCCTTGTTGTTGCATCACCTCGAATCTTCATAAGTAGGTATTGAAATTCTTATTTTGTACGCAATTTATTTTTTATTATTTTATATATATTATTTATTAATAAATATTTGGAGAAAATAGGTTCCGGCAATATCTACATGATATTGCGCGAGTGGGCAAAATGTGGGTGTTCAATACACGTCTCTGCATATCCCTAAGGGGATACACGAGTGTATGTACGTATGTATGTTATATGATAGTTTTGTTGAGACTGGTTAAGGTAGCTAATTTCAGAAACGTTAATGTTAATTGCCACGTCATTGTGAAGTTGTAATTCAAGCTGGTAAGCTCTGGTAATGATCATAATGTCGCGTGTAGGTTGTAAAAACCCTGAAACGCCCGCCGCGCAGGCGTACACTTACACTGTATAGCGATGTTTGGGATTTTCCCATCATGGCTTTTCGTTAACGTTACAATAAAATTTATCATTTTTTAATTACGTATGTTGTAAAAATGTAGGATGTTATTATTTTCATGGACCCTCAGCATTTTGTTACCAAATAAAACAACCCCATCAAGATATCTGTCGTCTTTAGAGGACATAATTTTATGAAACAGCATTTACAGTTTTTTCACCTTTTGCAGACTCTATTTGGCCATGAACTTCAAAATGGAGGTGAGGCAGCATGATTTCATTTGATAAGAGAAAGTACCTTTACAAGATTTGTTCATGCTTAGCTACTATAACATATACATGTAAGAAAATAAAAATGAATGTAATTATTTTTAAAACAGTATTTTAGGAAACTGATATAGTTTCACTTGTTATGACTTGACGAGAGATTTGACGTTATAACCCCAAAATTATCTTCAGTATCATAAAAATATTTTGAATTTTTTTTTGCCGGTAACTCACTCAGCGAAAAGCAATCCAAGCATTGCTTCACTGCCGCTTTTCTGTGAGGCCGGTATCACTCCAGTCGAGCCGGCCGGACCATAGGTGCCGAAGCACGGCTCTCCCACTGTGACTTAGTTCTACTTACACTTAGTTACAAAAGCCTGAGTAACTAACATATTATGGGGATCATTATTTGTCTTGAATTTTAATTTGAAAGTTGTTTGACTAAATGTATATTCTTGAGCTGTATCTGAAACGAAGTTCGACTTCGGGTTGTTGAGGTTAGAGCGGCCGAAAAACTCTATTTACTACTTATCAAAGCATTTTGTAAATGGTAACCAAGTGTGGATACCTACATATGCTAATGAAACAATGGACACATTACGAAATTTTATTATTATTGAAACGATATTAGGTAAACAAAACTTCAAATGACGCTGTGTACAATACATAAATATATCTAATAATAATAATAGATCATAAAATCAATTATTAGAAATTTCTTCTAATTTATCACGTCAAGTAAAATATTGCCATCTTGTTTTGTTCCTGTCTACGTATCATGTGCAGTTTTACGTTTTTTCTCATACTGTTGCAAATTATTTGATGTTTTTTATCTGTATTGAACTAGCTTCTAATTTATTTAAATTAACTAGATTAGGCAACGGGACTATACATAGGCCTCGTTAAGGTAGGAGTATGGTACTCTACGGTGGCGATAGCGTATAATCGTAGAATGTAGGTACTTACAGTTACATTTTCTTTCTGAATGTACCGTATGCCTTTATTTATCTTTGGTAATCAGTTCATTTTATTGAGATTTTGTTGCCTATAAAGTGAAGTGCTTCTACTGAAAACAGCCTGTCAAATTCCGTAATCATTTGACTACTAATAATATAATTAGAGTTCTCTATTGTATTATTATAAAGTACTAGCTTTTCCTCGCGGTTTTGCTCGCGGTTTTGCTCGCTCTAATATAGGTTTTTTCTTTTGTTGATCCTCAGAGATAGCGTAGGTAATAAACAAACAAACTCGCTTTCGCATTGATAGTATTAAGTTAGTATTAGAATTACTATGTTGAGAATTATTTACTATGAAGACTGCACTCAGGATGTTTCTTTTACGACGTGGGTATACGTAATTTGTTTACATCTTAACACTTAACATGTAGATTTATATACGTACTAGCTACCCACCCGCGCTGTGGGCGCTGTTGCTACGTAATTTGCAATAAAAAATATTTTGACTATAAATTGAGATAAAAACTATCTTATCTCTCAAGTTGAACCAAACTGCACACGGTGTGCAAAATTTCATTAAAATCGGTTCATTAGTTTAGGAGTTCATCGTGGACAAACAACATGACACGATTTTTTTATATATAGACGATATTAATTGGTAAGTGGATATATTACTTGAATTTCGAATATATTATTTGAATTTTGAATGCCTTATGTTAAAAAAAAGTCAAGCTATTTAAATTAATCGTTGGATCAATGTGGTGCTTAATATGCAATAAACAGAAATTAATATAAAGTACCGTGGACAAGAAGATACAATGCGTGCCGTAAGGGAACGATGCAGTTAGGGAGAAGCAGAAGATACCTACGCAGATTAATATTCAAAAATGACTTACATGTAGCCTGACCAAACTTGCTATTATAATGATTAACGCCACCGCTAGATACATGCACTCGGTTATAAGCGACTTTTTAATGGAATTTGATCACATAGTCCGTACACGGGTAAATTTTGTACTCACCAATTGGGCAGAACCAGTCGAATGAGGGCCTTATGAGAGCGGCACGGGTCGATGAAATCGCGCACGCGCCCCATCAACAACTACGCAGATAGCTTTGACCGTCACCGTTACTATTATCTGTAGGGTTGTTTAGTATCTACACTGTTACTGGCTGGCGTTGGGAATAAGTCACGTTGAAATCGGAAAATAAATTAACGTGCGCGGTATTCTAGTAGGTACCAGGTAGCTTTCATATTTAATAAACTAGCAACCCGCCCCGGCTTCGCACAAAGGATACAAATTATACACCTAAACCTTCCTCATGAATCACTCTGTCTATTAGTGAAAACCACATGAAAATACGTTTAGTAGTTTTTTAGTTTATAGCGCACAGGCAGACAGACGCGGCGGGGGAAATAAAAAAAAAAAAAAACTAAATGTATGTACACAAACATCTGAGTATAGCTACAATTGTTTCATGAGAAAATCAAAATCGTTTTTGTACAAGAATTACAGATATTTGTACCGATACCTTATATGCCTATTTATAAAGATGAGGTAGGTTTGTATTCGCCTATAGGTCAATTATTCTACACACGAATTTAAGTAACTAGTGTTCGCTCAGTGGTCGAAAATCGACTATAATAATCATTATTGAAAATTTGAAAAAAAAAATAATATGAATTAACATTTTTACAAACATTGTATTCTCTACTCTTTTACATTCGTACATTGTATACCTATCTGTGAAAATACACTTTGTAGGGTTCCGTAAGCGAAGGGACCCTATTACTAAGCCTCCGCTGTCCGTCTGTCTGTCAGCGGGCTATATCTCATGATCCGTAATGGGTGGACATTTGAAATTTTCACAAAATGTGTATTTCTGTTGCCGCTATAACAACCCAACTAGCAAAAAGTGGTCATTACCTTTTTATTGGTAAGCTTTGCTTCAGGGCACTATTGCAGCAGTTGACCTGGGGTTAGCCATAGCAATTTTCGCTTGCGGTTGTCGTAAAAAATTCACTTTTCATTACTATATTTCTGTACCGATTCGACAAGGCAGCGCAAGTTTCAACCCGCGTTTCTTCCTGCAGATCAGACAAATCATGAGGCACCCATTTATCATATTTTTTATCTTATTGATTTGATGCAAATGAGTCAATATTGTAGGTAAGGTAATGTTAAATCACGCTGCTAATTCCTGGGTAGTTTGACTCGGATCGGCTACTACCACCTCCTTCGATTCAGCGTTATTCACATGTGTGGGCGGTCTTCCACGTGGTTCGTTCTTCAAGTCGATGTTTCCATTACGAAAGCGTTTCAACCAAAAACTCACGGTGCGTTCATTAGCAGTCGGAACTCGTATTCAAAAATTACTCGGATTTTCGAAGTATCCATCTTTTCCGTCTACGCTAAATAAAAAAAACAATTGAAATTCGAAAATCGAATGTTGCACATTTTTGAAAAGAAATTCTTATAGGTATACTTAATGTAAAAAAAGTTTGAATGATGGAAGGTCTAATGGTAAAGGTTTAATCTCAATTCAAAGTATCTATTACTATAAAACGGCAATTTCATACTTTAAATTATTATTACCCCTATTATTATATTATTCCTACAATGTACTGGATGTTTTATTATCATAATAATAATATAACATATTTCTTTTCAAATGGATTAATGATAGGTACCTTACATTAGTATTACATTTTCTCTTTTGTTTTGGTAAGTTAATGACATTTTATCTTGCACAGGCGGGAAAAAAGTTGCCATTTTTTATTGATAACACTGAAGCTTGTCTAGAGCTACTAAATAAAAAAAAAACCGAACAAGTGCGAGTTTGACTCGCGCACCGAGGGTTTCGGTATAAATGGCGGAGGACTTAAAATGTTGACGATTGGCAATACATTTAAAAAAAATTCAACTGTATCTTGGAATTCGTCAACTTCTTTGAACAATGGAAAAATAATAACTAATTGTATAGTACATCTATCATGGTATCACCATAGTATGGATGAGGTGATAGTTCACAATTTACTTATGTTGGTTGGAATATAATAAAAACAGTTAACAACTTACGTAGGTACCTATACCTACATTAAATAGCAGATAGTGGACAACTATCAAAGGAAACCAATGCCTAATTTAGCCAAATAATAATTGACAAAGTAAACTAAGGCAAAAAAGAAAGAGAGGAAGTTTCGATTTCGACCAAATCTCGTTTGTCGTCAGCTTAACCTAAAACTAACGGAAAAGGACTTTTTTGAAACTAGAAAATTCAATTCTGTGCTACATAATAATTTGTTATTATTTTATCTTCTTGATGAAGCTAAACAAAAAACTTCAAGTATTTTTGATTAGCGCCATCTGTGTACATCTTCTCGCACTGCGTACCACATTACAGGGGAGAGAGGATTTTGTTAGTGCTTTGTAGGTGGCGCTATAGTAATTGATCTAATTTAGGATTGAATACAGGGACGAAATGTTTCATAATATTTAATTTTGTTGGTGTTTGCATGTTTGAATAGTTCGCAAGCGTTGTCAATAGATGGCAATAAAGGCTTCATTTTACGTCTGGTCAATTCATTTTACTTTAAGCTTACTATATGTAGATTCATATCAGTAATCCCTTTCTAACCCTTTTAGGTGTACTCTGATGTCTAAAAATACCACAGAGATTTTATTTTACCAAGCTCATTGTTCCGACCCTTCCTTCTTACCAACAAAACGCGTTGCAGGGCTCCAAATTCAAACGTCGTTCTATTAATACATATTTGAAAGTATTATTTGTATTTTGTTTTTTTTTTTATATCAGCTGTCAGTGTTTAAAACATTGTCCCCCGTTCTACGGAAAAATAAAAATGATCTGAAAAGTCCGAAACAAGAAATTACTTGTGACTATATGGATATTAACGTAAAGCGACCAAACATATCCGGAACTACAACTTCAGTTTATCTGAATAATTTTCGTTTGCTTAAAAAGCCATACCTACCTGTTTCGATAACCTGTTACTTCTCTTGTAGGATTATGTATCAACAATAGAACTCAATAAATAGGCTGTATCATGCTTTAAGTATAGACATTTTGTTATCAATACAGATGATAAATTACTCTAAAACGCTATTGTGTATATTGATTGTCAATTTCCGCCAGCTTCAGCGCAACAATCGTGAAATAATGATTTTATTTCTAAGGGAAAGTAAATAAATTTATAATCATTTGTAATTTCTAGTATCTGGAAACATAATAAATAGTAACAGCTTTAGTCTAATAAGAACGCGCTTCGAAGACCTAGGTTAAGTAAAAATGCTAAGAACTAATTTAGCTACATTTAATCTTATACAGGGATATTCTTGAACAAATAATTATGTCACAGTCCTGCTATGTTACAAAATAGGGTATTTTACTGTATTAAAAAAATATGTAAAAAAATATAATAATACGATAGTTTAGGAAAATGCAATCGGAAAATATAACACACTGCGTAACGCAAGCCGCCATGACTTTACGTCAGTAAACAACGAAGTGTCCTAAAGTATAAGTTTATGTATCTGAAAATATTAATTTTGTTTTCAGTACATTTTACTTAAATTTTCTAATTGTTACTGTGGCCTGATTTCTGATTGTTAATAGGATCACTTATATAACTGTGTTTTGGCTGTCCTCTGAACATTATTAAATTAAAATGTATAAGTACATATTATGTAAGATGTCTACTTATTAGATTATAACTATTGAATAATTTGTAGATAAGAATGTCAGACAAGAATATTTTCTAGTTTTATACTTCCAGAGCGCGATTTTTAACCGACGAAAAAAAAAACGGTTCTCAATTCAACCGTATAATTTTTTTTTTTTTTTATGTCTGTTCAGCCCTCACTCCGTTATTTATGAACCGATTTTGATTATTCTTTTTTTTACGTAGTCGGGTTTTAGTTTTTTATACTTATATATATCTTTTATCTCTTTGCTGTAGAATTTTTGGGATTTTTCGATCACAAAACTGCTACAAGTAATTTTGACTTGATGTTAACCTAACACCTACCCAAAGAATTCGGAATAGACCGAAACAGGTGAAAATCTGAGGGTGCAAGGTCAGGACTATATGGTGTATGCATTAACACTTTCCAACCAAGCTCTCTCGATTTTTGTTGAGTGGCCAAAGATGTGTGTGGTCTGGCGTTATCATGATGAAAAACCACTTCTTTCCTGTTCATCTATTCAGGCCGTTTTTAGCAGTAGAGATCCAAATCGATGGTTTTGCCTGGCGGTATAAGCTCATAATGAACGATGCCCTTCCAATCCTAGCATACACACAACATCACATTACTGCGTGTTAATCCGGATTTCGCTACCGTCTGTGGAGTTTGACTACCCTTTGACCATGATTTTTTTCGCACGTTCTTGTCGTATCCTCTTTTCATCACCAGTGATCAATCTTTTCAAAAATCAAAAATCACTGAAAGAAACCTAATGAATCCTGTACTCATTTGATATTATCTACTCATAATCGCAAATGAGTTAAGGAATCATTAGATTTCTTTCAGTGACCTCGTGTGGCACCCAAATATCGAGCTTTTTTGTATAGCCAGACTTTTTCAAAAGAGTCTGAAACCACTTTTTTTTTACCACCGTTCTATTCCATCTCTAAGAACCACCCTTAGAGATGGACAAGTTAGGGAAACTTGTCCATCTCTAAAGACCATGCCAATGGAATGCGAAACCGTTGGCTAAGCACGATTATTGAAGCTCGTAATTTTGTTTCCTTGAAGGATGCCATTCACACAGCTCTGGAGGAGGAGACTTCGATGGTTCAACTTCCCCTGGGGAAATTAGAACATTTAATAAAAATAATTGTAATTACAGGCGAACCGCAAATAATTACGTTAGAGGTCAATTTTTGTTTCTGTCTTTAGAGGGCAGTCACGCAAAGGTCAGGTGTGCGGTGGAAAGTATACGAACAGGTTCGTGGCAGAATGGTCCTAGAAATAGACCAAATCGAGGTAGGTCTATTTTTATAATCGAAACAAGTGGACACAAAATTGACTGAAAATGAGAGTAAATACCATGAATCTGGCAATTCCAACCAGTGTTTTCGTGAATAAAGACATAAAAACATTTTTACATGTTATAGTAATATGACGATAGCACTCTCTCACACGAGTGCATCAATATCGGCCATTAAACATAAAAATGTTTATTTAAGCTAACGGTAACAGTTGACCACCTTTCACCGTATTCTATGTTTTTAAATCATTGCCATGCTCTATTAATGGAATAATCGGAGATGACTTATTACTAGTTATTACGAAGATATAAATCATTACTAGATTAGGTACAATAATAATAATTTAACTTTGCATAATCTGAAAGGAAACATTATAACTTTACCTATTAGGGTGAGTAATGATTATACATAGGCTGCACTAAAAGTATCGGGAATGAAATATTTCCACTGTTTCTGTCATATTAAAATCTTTTTAATTGAAAACTCCTTGGTTTTAAAATCGAATAACATTTATTTATTTAAAAAAAGATTCTCGGTCTTATCACAAGGTTTTTTCAAACTTGTTTAGTCGTTGAGAAAATGGAATTGACTCGAGAAAATTCAAGAGCGATGATTTATTATGACTTTCGAAGTGGTTTAACGCAAAAACAGTGTGTTGACCGGATGATTTCTGCATTTGGTGATGAAGCCCCATCCAAAACCACAATTTATCGCTGGTTTGCTGAATTTCAACGTGGACGTGTCAAGCTCAGTGATGATCCCCGTCAAGGTCGTCCAAAAACTGCAGTCACCCAAGAAAACGTTGATGCTGTGCGTAAGCTGACTAAGGAAGATCGACATGTGACATACCGCGAAATTCAGGCAACTTTAGACATTGCCATGAGTCAAATACAAAAAATCTTGCATGAACAATTAGGTGTAAAAAAGTTGTTTTCCCGATGGATACCGCATTCGCTCTGTGAAGAGCAAAAAGCGGCTCGCGTTACTTGGTGCGTCAGAACTCTCTAAAGATTCCACGCAGGATCCTCAAATGCTGTATACAACATCGTATCAGGTGACGAATCCTGGATATATGCGTACGAACCCGAAACAAAAAACCAGTCACGAGTTTGGGTGTTCGAAAATGAGTTAAAGCCAACAAAAATTGTTCAAGTGTTGCAAAAAAAAAATGGTGGCCATGTTGCGACTATTTCTCTTGAGGGACAAAGAACGGTTAATGCAGAATGGTATGCTAGCATTTGTTTGCCACAGGTCGTTTCTGAACTCCGTAAAGAGAACTGCAACCGCCGCATCATCCTCCATCACGACAATGCGAGTTCACACACCGCGCACAGAACAAAAGAGTTTTTAAAGCAAGAAAACATAGAATTATTAGACCATCCGCCGTACAGCCCCGACCTAAGCCCTAATGAATGAAATTTCTAAACTTTCCCTAAAATGAAGAATAAATTGCGTGGTCAGAGATTTTCATTACCTGAAGAAGCTGTGGACGCCTACAAAACGGCCATTTTGGAGACCCAACTTCCGAATGGAATGGTTGCTTCAATGATTTGTTCCATCGTATGGAAAAAGGTGTCAAATTTCGCGGAGAATACTTCGAAAAGCAATAAATACATTTTTAAATAGTAATGTTGTGTCAATTCCTTGATTCTCGAAATTTTCAGTGCCGCGCTCGTAATAACTGTTTCATCATACCTCCTAGATCAGAATTGATTCATTTTATACAAACAAATTAGATGAACGCGATGTTTGCACAAGTATATTATAAGTGAAGAGGTGTTAATAGATAGTACATTAGTGAGGCCAGTTGATAGTAAGATACGTTAACAGATTTTGAATACTACAAAAAACTAATTAATCATTAATATATCACAGCTTGTCATACATAGCGCTTTTGATTAAAATGTTTGTAGTTTTAACAAGTGTGACAAGAATGTAGCTCGAGTTAAAGCCATATTTTCGTTGTTAAATCTTAACCTTAGATAAAGATATATATATATATATATATAGTTATTCTTGTATTTTAAGTATGCAGCGTGAACTTTCAACATTTATAAAAGCATGTCCACTCGTTTCAAATGAGGTTGCAAAAGCGAAAGAATTTTATTCTTAAGTATGGTATCCCTAATAGTATAGCGACCGACCGAGGAACGGAATTCATCAGCACAACAAGAATGTCAGAGGTTTGTAAACTTTTACAAATTAAAAAGCTAAATTTTACAGCCTATCACCATGAGAGTATTGGTATTAGAGAATGCTCACAAGAATTTAAGAGCATATCTAAGGATACAATGCGATTACAGTCCCGAGACTTGGAGCATATGTTTACCCTACTGGTGCTCCTCATGAAACAATCCAGTACATAGCGCTATTAGCATATATATGAATTATATATTGTAATTACATATGAATTGGTATACCGAAAAAAAATTAAAAATTGCCTAGTAATTTATTAACATCTTTACTTTATAATTACGATAGCTATCATCTTGAGCTAAAATTCAGGTTACAAAGTTCATAGAATGAACACAGAACAAACAAAACATTATTAGAAAACAAATTATGATAATGTATACTACTAATGTAGGTTTTTTTGTAGGTATACTAAAACATTTGAAATGAAATTAAGCGTTAATTACTTAATTTACATAGCAATTTCTTTTCATAAAAAATATTGAAGGGCTAACCCTACACACTTACAGCCACGCGACCGTGCGCTATTGCAGGACAAACAAATTGTGCTTACGAACGTTTAAGTTCATTTTCGTAAGCAGCGGTGTGCGCCCGGTAAGTGTAGGCAATTAAAACGATAGCTAGCGATATTTTTGTATTAAATGGTTTATCTGTTACGTAGTAACTACTCAGTAATCTGTGCCGTGACCATGATCGGTGCAGTTCAATCGAAACGTCACATCGAGTAACCACATTAGGTATTGTGCCTTATATTTTTCGCGACACACATTCCACGCAGAGTTTCAATAATAAATGTGAAACATTCAAAGTCTTATACACTTTAAAATACTATATTGATATGAAGTATATTAACAAAGAAAACCATCTTTATTAGCTATGAAACAATTAAATGCCACATTACAGACTCAAGTTTCTCCCTTTCTGTAAGCATGAAATCAATTATTTCTACTGCTACTACTGTCTACAGACTAATTGTCAAACTTAGTAATAAATACCTTATACAGTTATGTATTATATAATAATATAATATATATAGATATAATGAATATTTGCTATCGATCGATTAGTTGCAAGAAAAGCAAGTTGCAAGTAAATTCATTCTCCTTGTTCTTACTTTATGGTTATAGGATAGTCATCAGTTAAACGTATACTTTCCTAACACGTTTAACTAATAATATAATAGTAAATTTTGTTAGAGGTACAAAAATATGAGATAGGTTCAAATACATGATTCCATGGCGAGAAAAGTCTTTGAAAGTTGAAAAAGACAAAATACTGTACAACAAATATATATACAAACTACAGAGGCAGATGCAACATTGTATTGTTCATTCCTAGAAGCACGATTAAATAAAATTGTCCCTGCTCTATTATACATTACGTGTAGCAAATTGCCAATTGATATAAAATTACGAACCACTCTAATATATTGCTCATTAATCGTTCTATACAGGAAAAGAACAGTCATCTGAATGTTTCACTGAGAGGGTCCCTGGTATTCAGGCGCTTCGTATATGTCTAATGTGTAGAGAAAATTTTGTGAACATTTTTTGGAACGAAGGTCCTTATAGCACATTACGCTTCAGACACTCGGCGGATGCGGGCTAGACGGAAAAAGTGTTAGCGCCAACCAACATCAAATTACATTAGTCACTAATGTAATTTGATGTTGGTTGTACACTAATTATCCAAATATTAGTTCGGGCAACTTTCTCAGATATGACAATATTAAAGTATAATAAATATTTTAATACAATTTATTCAATCCATTCAATATTTCATTTAATAATATAGCGAAACTAACTTCGTTCCAGCCGGGTGTCGCTTTACGCACAGATTTTTTTTTTTGACTTTTATTGTTTCGACGTTTCTACTAAATACCAGAGCAAATAATGGGTATTTGAAGATGAACCAACCCCGAGGTCTGTGAAATGTTCCGGCCCGTAAAGAAAATAATGGTTGCTGTATTTTTTACTAAAAGAGGAATATTGGCCATGGTTGTCCTTGATAAAGGGAAAAATGATACTGCTGCATGGTATACAGAGGAATGTTTACCTCAAGTATTAGAGTATTAGTATTAGCCTTAAAAAATTGGCTTTTGCAGCAAGATAACGACGACCCTGCACATCGAAACGGCTTTTGCCGTTGCTGTTGTTGCTACGGAGTATTTGCTCGAAGCTGACTTAAAATTGATAGGACACCCTCCCTATAGTCTGGATATATAGCTATGCCACTTCGCACCATTCCCGTAGGTAAAAAAACAAGTGAAGGGACAAGGGTTTTGAGCGATAAGGAGCTTATAGGACTTTCCGAGAAGATATGTGGCTGTGTTCCAGAGGGGTACTAGAGTAATGTGTTCAGCACCTGAATTACAAATACCTGTTACTGCCAGTAGATACTACTTTGACAAAAAATATATATTTTACATAGTACGGCAAAACTTATGAAACGGCCTAGTATGGTCGTGAAACTAAATAGAAGGATCTGGTTTAAACACCACCAACAACAACACCAACATTAAATGTTAGTTTAGTTTTAATATCATTCATCTTCCTTCTTAATAAAACTCAGTTGATGACCTTGACTATTTTATAGATTTACCTAGTTAACAATTCGTTTGAAAACGTAACAGATGATTTTACCTTAACATATTTCTTTTCTTACTTACTCTTTATAACTCATAGCTAATGTTGACATTGCTCAGGATAAGTTTTTGGGACATCGACAATTAGTAATTAATAGAGTAAAACCACCCAAAGACGTTACACAAATTTTCAAGATTATGGTGGTAATGGTATATTACCTTTAACTTCTAGGGTATATATCATTATCCGTACCTCGTCTCAAAAGTCGATTATCCAATCGCAAAACGTTCAATCCACCAAAGTTCTGTGAACCAAAAAAAACATTAAATGTACATAACTAATTGTCCATTCTATAATTCTTAAAGTGACCGGTTGACGGCAAAAGGCCTGTCCCCTATTACGTGAGTTTAATAGCCTTACGAGAATTCACTCAATTCATGTAGGCGGTGAACTTACGTGTCCATACTGTGCGCGAAAGCTTACCGCGAAGATTGGCTATATAAGTCATCTTCGGGCACATCAGCGTCGTCAAGCCGACTAGGAGTCAAAGCAGTCGCCATGGCCGAAAGTAAGAAAAAAGAACCTAGGATTTCTACCTATTTAATTCGTATTTTTTTTGTAAGAAGGATTATTTCGCAAGGTTTCATTGGTATGTAATCATAAATACATATATACTATACCTAGATGTTTGATCGGCGCTCACAGTGTTCCTATCAAAGGCTTCGCGTTCGCGCTAGCGGCACAGTATAAACATATTCAGTATGGTATCTTCATACAAACGGTCGGATCGCGAGGCATACCTACACGCCTTGCGTTCGGTATACACTCGGTACACAAACCGTCGCGACTGCTCCGCAGTGACGAACGAACAACGTAGTGATCGCTTTTTAAGCAGTAAGTGTGCGATTTGTGTATTTCGTTGAAATAAATACTTAAGTACTTAATATGGCAAATAGAAATTATAGACTATATTGTGCTGTTCCTGGTTGCTTGAATTCTTCAAAAATGCACCCAGAGGTAACATTTTTTAAATTACCTGGAAACTCCGAAAGGTAAGACTATAAAATAATTTTTACGTACCTACTAGTACGTAATTTTTTTTTAATAGTTAGGTATTTCGCATTTTCCACCGAGTAAAATACCTGGATTTATTAATAAATAAGTAGATAGGGTGACACACGAGTGACTTACCCACGCCCGCGTTAAAAAAACTAGTAGGTAGTTTCCTAGGCTAAGCTATCTATTTACTTATGTATTTAGCTACATGCATATATTATTGAACTAGACGATATATCATTCGTCCATGCTATATAAAATATAATATATTATATTTACTATATATAATAGATTATAATATTTACAATCACAAAACTAGAAAGATACTCAAGTAGGTAGATGAAATTATAGGCAGCCATCGCGTTTTTACGTACCGTCCGCCTGTAATTATTTCAAGAAAAGGGCCGAGGCACAATACTGTATAGTATATACGTATACTGTGCTAGCGGTATGACGTTTAAAACGAAAAATGCTAAAACTATGCTTTAGAAATGCTAAAAATACTTTAGATAAGTATAATATTTTCTCTCGCTGCGGCCGTTGGTGTGGGTTCTTCTCGCTGGAAACCATGGTTATGGCCATGGTCCGGTGCGAAAGAGCATGGGATTCCTCTGCCTCGTTTTTGCGATTAAGTGATATATGCCAAAGAGGTGGCGGAAAGGGAACGGGAGAGAACTACTTTTTCTCGTCCCGCAGAAGACGCACCAGGGCGTGCAAAATGATCTCCTGCCTCCATGAGTGGTTGTCTGAGGGTGAAGGGCTGAGTTACCTGTTGCCCTAACAGAAGCAGGCCGGAGACGGCGGTGCGACGTGTTCCACGCGCACCTCTGTATAATTTTAAATAGAGTGCCATTATCTGTCACTCATCATTACGTACCCACATAATAAAATGAAATAAATGATTAATGTAGAAAAAATAAAAATTAACAATTGGACGACTAGATATTTATATTAGTTTATAAATTATGAGGTGCACATTAAATATTTATAAGAGATATTACAACTATCGAATAAATAAATTAAAAGTTTTGAAATCCGAAACTTATCTATTTACATAATTAATTAATTTGTTTATTTTGTTATCATAGTATAAATAGGACATAGTGTAGGCGGTTTTGTTTTTAAAATCGAATTGGAGTTGATATATTAGGTTTATTAAAATATTATCATAGATATGTATATATATATATAATATACACAGTATAAACATAGTTCAATTTCGTGTACATGTAGTCTTGGCCTACTGGATCAACCTGACACAACTTCTGACACTTCGAAGTTTATGTGTGTTAGAAATTAATTATTTGTAACGGTAAAGCACATCGGAGGAACACTTAATTTCTGAGAATTTCCAATAATAATCTCGAATTCCATTTTTCCTTTTGAAACATATGGGCATTCATTATTAATGTACCTACACATATGCTAAACTAATAATAACATGCTGTAAAAATAAGATCTCCACGCGAAATTGCCCTATTAAGAAAACTATTTTTATATGTCACAACCCGCTCCCGCTTCGCACGGGTGGTAGAAACATCTTCAACAATCATCATCATATTTCAACGAATATACACAAAACGTTAACTAATTACCGTAAACCACATGAAAATCCGTTCAGTAGTTTCTCAGTTTATCGCGAACAAACAGACAGACGCGGCGGGGGACTTTGTTTTATAATATGTAGTGATTGATAAAATATACTCTTAAGCAAATTTCTTCCACTGTGTTGTGTGTTAGCCAAACAACATCTGTTTGATCAAAAAACAATTCCGAATTTTCTATTCTAAATTATTACATCCTACCTAACAAGCCCTATAGAATCATGTTTTCTGTTAATGAAGATTGGCGAAATGGTTATTATGATTACCTACCACACGATGATGTATACTAGTAATAAAGTCGAAGAAAGTCACAGTGTAATTAATATAAGTGTGACTACGGGGAATGGTACACTTAATTTCTAGCAAACTCATATTCACATTGTGTTATCCCAGTCAAACTAAATTCTGTCTGCTTCAAGCGAAGATTCTTATGAGTATGATCAGAGTTTCTATTATAATTTGTTCCCAGATGTCTTCCAGTTTGTACCGAAACTATATGAATAGTACGAAAAACAATATATCTATAAATATAAAAAAATAATTTTGGTTCGTTCAAAATCTCAATTCTCCTATAGTTCTTTACAGATCGTTTTGAAATTTTTACCCAACGTTGTATTCATATACAATAATGTTTTTTAGTATTTGTTTTTTTTTTTTAATAAAAACATCAATGTATGTTTCTTCATATGTTATGCGCTGCACGGTACCGTTCACCAGATCATCATGAAATGTTGCATACACGTTGCCACGTTGGATACAGAGAAGAACGTAGTGTAGGTACATTTCATCCAGAAAAATTACTGTTCCTGAGGGATGGAAAAATTACTTTTATGCGAGCGAAGCCAGTATAACATAAATTATATCTTTTAAAATTGAATAAACGCTATGTCAGATCTGAAAATAGTTATTGTAGGGACAAACAATGGACTATTTTATGGTCATTTTACACTAATGCTTCCCATACCAGAAATGATCTAATCTTTATTGTGTATAGACAACAACTTGCGACACAAAAAAATAAGCGTGAATACGTAATAAATATCCATTGTAAATTTGCATAAAAATAATATATCTTGGAAGCTTGACTGTTGAAAACAAATCATGTTGATCTTTATAACACAACAATGCATTAGAAAATTTAAAATATGTAATCTTTTTATTGCATAATTACGATTGTGCCAAATTTATTAATTGATTATAATTGTGTAAAAAATCTAATCTTCAAACATACATACGTGTACCATCCTATATATAAAGCCATTAAAATATAAATCTTGATCACTACAAAGTTCACAAATGTAACTCGTTCGCTGATCCTCTGACTTGAATGTTCAATGAGATCGTAACGTGCCCTCCGACGACGGATTCAAAATAAATAAAATGCTAATCCGTTTCCCTTTTTACTGTTCAACTTCTACCAATAACGCTGATCTTATACCGTAGTATGTAAGCGAGGTGCCCTTAACTGATATTGTCTAAGTTTCGGCAACGTCTCTTCATCTAATGTAGTTCACTTCTTTTCGTTCTACTTTCGTTATAAATAGCGTCGTTCAGATGGCATTAAGCTTGACCCTAAGATTTAGTTTAGCATTAAATAGATATATTTAATGTTCAGGAACATTAACTTCCTAATTCCAGTTGTCTTAATCTAGATGTAATGGGTTATGAGATCTGAATATGCAAACAGTTGTAGTGACTAACTTGAAATTAATGTAAAGGTTTTAAGGATGTCAGTAAATACAATACGATACAATGATCACATTCATCAATTGTGATTTGGTACGAGTGTGGTCCTAACTATAATGATATGATTACTGCAGCAAGGGTAATACAACATTTTGAAAGGCACTCAAAGTTCGTTGATACACAAATAGAAAGTTATCTGTGTGTTATAGGAATACTAGCAGCGCCCCGCGGTTTCACCCGCGTAAGTCCCAATCCCGTGGGAATATCGGAATAAAAAGTAGCCTATATGTTAATCCAGGTCTCCAGCTATCTACATACCAAGTTTCATCGCAATCGGTTCAGTAGTTTTGGCGTGAAAGAGTAACAAACATCCATACATCCACACATCCATACATCCATACATCCTCACAAACTTTCACGTTTATAATATTAGTAGGACTAGTAGGATTCTTGAACGAAAAAAAAGTATATTTAAAATAAAAATAACGTTAAGTTCCAATGAAGTAGTATAGATATTATTGTAATATTGATAATTGTTTTTATTGTATCGGGGGCAAACGAGCAGACGGGTCACCTGATGGTAAGTGACAACCGTCGCCCATGTCATATTGTATAATTATTATATATTTTAAATTTCAGATGATATTTGACTGTAGATACTACTACATAAAACATGTTCTCTAAGTTATTATTTTTTACAAAAAAAGGAAAATTAAATTATTTACCCTGGACTAATAATATTATATGTAAATTTAATATTTTTGGTATTAACCATGTGTCTTCTGTATTGAATCGAGTAGAGACAACGTAAGGCATGCAACATTAAAATAAGGGCCTTGTTTTCTCATGTTTTCATATTTATTTACTATCATATTTTCTTTAATATACAAAAAGAATAAAATAAACTGTCATGAGGTTAATAAAATCATGTTTCATATTTATGTCTTCGAAAGCGGGTGCAAGTAAAAGGGTAGACATTAGCTTCCTAAACACAAAAGCATTTCTACCGATGGAACCATCTACGACAGACATTTCAAACGTCTCTTACAATATTTTGAATACATCATTTCCGCAGGCACGTGTACAAACGCAGTGAGTAGTTATTGTAAGTGCTGGTATTGTAGCTTTGTACAAAGCTCGAGGAAGTATCCATGTGCTGGCTAAGGCCTCCGTCATACCGCGCACGTGAAATCCGCTTGATTAAAATATTTTGCTGCACATTCATATTATAAATTAGACAAACTGAACTATCAATAAAGAAATCCTACTAATATTATAAACGTTAAAGTTTGTGAGGATGTATGGATGTTTGTTACTTTTTCACGCAAAAAACGACTTAACCAATTGCGATGAAACTTCGTATGTGGATAGCTGGAGACCTGGATTAAAACATACTACTTTTTATCCCGATATTACCACGGTATTGGGACTTACGCGGGTGAAGCCGCGGGGCGCAGCTGGTATTACATATTTAGATTTAAAAGAAAACAAATTAGAGATATAAATAAACCTTCATTTATGTTAGAAACAGTCTCAAAACCACTGATATAAACTATGAAAATCACTAACTAATAGCAACTGCCAAGTTGTTCGTACCTCTGTTTGCACTCAGTGAAGTTCTCATCTTATTTCTCCTTTTATAAACCCACAATTTGTTAATATTTATCAATCGACCAATAGTATTGCGTTACCGGTATAACCGGTCAAAATAATATCTATTAACTTATTTTTATTAAATAGTGAACTGTGTTATCATCTATTATAGTTTGGCCCTATTTTTAATAAAATAAATAAGAGTTTTAGATGTGGCGACAACATTTATGTACCAAAAAGTTAAATCGGATGATAAAGAACTACTCAACCTAACTATGTACTACAAATAACTATGTTCTTTTATACATATGTCGCGGCCTACATAACGATCGATTTTTGTACTCCAAACGCTCTAAAAATTTAACTACATTAAAAATAAATATGTAATTGACCGTATAACTGTATTTTATTTAAAGTGTTAGTTTTTTAAAAGCAACACGATCCGAAATTGTTGGGTAAAGCATTAGGCAATAGTTTCTCTAAAAATCTTACAGTTACTGAGATAGGTAGTTCTAAACAATTTACGAGTCTTCATTTATGATTTCTTAAAATAAAATATGCCGGAACATCGTACTTGGAGAATCAAGCTTCAGTGAGGTAGTAACAAAGCCGTCAACGTCAATTTGTCGTTTATAAATGAAGTGATTGGTTGTAAATAGGATGTTTTTGATGGGATCGCAAGATCGCAAATTCGGACAGGTCCTAACCTATCTTACCAATATTATAAAGGCGAAAATTTGGCGGAATGTTGTGAAATTGGATGGATTGTCGGATGTCTGAAATAGCACATAAGCTGCTTTTTATCCCGGAATAATGTACGTTCCCGTGGGATAGACTTCACCAAAAATAGCAAGCTAGTTTTATAAATGCGAAAGTGAATTTGTTTGTTTCATTGTTTGTTTAATTGTTTTTTACGCTTGACTATTCCATCAATACGCTATTTATACGACATATTCGTTACTAGGGTTACAGATAAGGGCATAGGGTATCTACCTTTTATCCTGAAAAAAGTACCTACTGTTTCCAAGTCCCAATGCCACAGGTAAAAGCTATTCCTGTAATAAACTTACTATGTTTTTAAAAGTAATCAGACTATATGCGTGACGTAGCAGTATTTTGTGTTTTAATGTTACAGTATAATAATGATTGTTCCTGAGACTTTAACTACAATCAAGTAGCGTAGAAAACGCATATTATCTAACATATCTAATACCACATAATAATAGTATGTATAGTGTCACCTACAACCGGCAAGCTATGTAACGTGTTACTAAATTATATTCAGTGATATATAATTATTACTAAACTATTACACATTTATTATAACAGATTTTTGGTACCACCCACTGCAAGTGAGGTAGTGTTAGAGTTCTCAATATACACATGGGTAATGTTTGACGATCATATATCAACGTTGGCGTGTATTTGCTCAAAGTTTATAATAGCAACGAAGGATAATTATCTACTAAACTGAAACTTTACACATTAACCGATGAATAATTTTGCTTCAAATAAACTTTTCAAATATATGAATCGTAGTATACATTAACAGCTATCATCGCGTAAAAGTTATTTCCTCCCCCCTCCTTCGGGAATAGTACTCTTTTTGCAAAATTTCATGATGATTGGTTCAGTAGTTAAGACTTAAAATGGTAACAAACAAACTCATCTTCGCATTTATAATGTTAGTCGGGATAAGTTTGGATAGTGAGGATTACCAAGAAACATTAGGTAATTAAAGTAATGATATTCAAAGAACCCTTATATTGGAGTTGTAACTTACCTTTTTATTTTTTAATAATTATCTTTAGCAAATGCGCATATGGTTTCAATGTTGTAATTCAAAAACACACGGTGTTACGTCACAAGTGGGTTTATTACAAAGGACTCGGGTATAACGTAGGAAGGAAGTCCCCGCCAACCCTTCCAAATCTTGACTGCCTAGAACAGCAGACGACTATACTACCGCATTCGGAGAGGCCTTGCCCCTTCCAGACCAGAGAGGCACGTGGAACACCTCGCACCATCATGTTAGGGCTGTTTCTGCTAGGTTAATGGTTAATGGGTGCCTCTTTTTTCTGATTTAATTGTACGAGTATCTGATCCTGTTAATAAAGAAGTTCCATAATGGTTCTTACTTTGTAAACGCAAGGAATACCTACCTATACCTTTTTCATGTCATTAACCAACCAATTTAATTACACTTAGCCCTACTGGTAGGGATAACTAGTAGGGCTTAGTGTAACTGTGGATTTATTTTAGGCAAATAAATGAAAAGTCAATATAAATAAATTATATTCGGTCCTAACGTTTGCTCACAGCTTCGCTAGCGTTAAAGTATTTATTCCAACCCACATTTCTCTTTATGGATGGAAGGTACACTATATCCTTTGTTGTATGTATGCAAAATTCACAATGTTCGGATGAACGATACGATAGCGCATAAAATACGAATAAACAAACAAGCAAGTTTTCATCATAGTAGAGGAGGCCATTAAGGGATTTTTTGGATTTACTCCTGCGCGGCAGATTATTATAAGGGGGGTTAATTACATGCTGACAAGTGTACATTTTGATAATCTGACGATTTGAGCGTGACGCAAGGCAGTGGGAAGGTTACAAACTTGCAAAAAAAAATCGTCGATTTTTTTTTATTTTGAAGGGAATAATTCAAGGATAACAGAAAACATATAATTTGCCCATTTCCACAAGCCGAAGATACAAAAATCGTAAAGAAAGTTTAGTACATACAGCTGCAGTGAAGCATGTATTTCCCACTCCACGCCTCTTTTTCCCTTTTACATTCTCTCTATCTCTCACTCTCTCATGCCATCCCCACACTATACTCTGTCCATTTGTTTATATTATTTTTGAAAGTTGCTGGAGAGCTTGCGTGCAAACCGATCTCGATTATTTAATTACCTCATCTTCATCATAATTTACTCTTATTGAGACTAAAACGTATGAGTACAAACTTTTAAATGATGCTATTCCGATAGTGGTTCGTTGGTTTAACGTTAACAACTTTCTAATGGAGAAAAGAATAAAAAAAAAGGTGGAAAACACTATAATGGTTAAATAAGACGAATTGAAACTAGTTACCACGAAATTCTTATTAATTGAAATAAATAAATATTATCGAATAGACTCAGTTTAGCAGCATACGCAGTTAACAAAAATCGTGAACTGACTGATATTGAAACAGTCAGATTAGTCTATTTTAGTTATTTTCATAGTATAATGTCGCATAAAACTATATTCGTGCTGCAGAAGAAGACTATCTGAGCAAATTATATATTTATATAACTCAGGTAGTTGTGATTCACTAGGGCAGAAATACAAAGAAATAAACATTCTGACTGTGGCTTATTGAAGAAAACCTACTTTACCTTCATAAAAACACAGATCAGTTCTGTAAAAAAAGTGGTATACATTCTTTCACATACGTAATAAAAACAACTTGTACCTGCTACTATACGACTATTTTTTTTTTGCCCGCGATTTTATACGCTTAATATATTGATTTATCTAAATAATTCACTTTGGAATATGTTTTTCAAGAAATTTATAATTTAAATGGTATTCGTAAATTAACGAAATTGTTTTTAGCTTAGAATCATTCCTTACCTGACTTCTCTTACTCATAAACTACCTGCCTGCCAAGTTTCATTTTCCATAGGTCAAGTAGTTTTCCAGATTTCGTGATTAGTCAGTAGGTGAGTGAGTGAGTGAGTATCTTCTCGCTTTTATATATGTATATAAATAGTTAAGTCTATTTGTATTTGCATGCTATTTTCCGTGCACACATTTGACACATTTAATGATAGAAATACATGTATTTTTTTTCAAATCGTTAGATTAAGAGAATCCCTCCAAATAATCGTCAGATTATTGGTCAGCTTGTCTAGGACATTAAGCTGAACCATCTGTATGAAAATCTGACGCGCTCAACTTAGTCAAAACGGCGATTTTTTTTTGCATTTTCAAAAAGCCGCTGCGAGCTTGCGTCACTTCCGAATTGTCAGATTATTGAATGGGGGGTTCTTTCGGGTGTACTTAACATCCCCTCTTAATATCTGACGCGCTCGAATAAGTTTTTTTTTCCCATTTTCTACCCTTCCATACCACCCCCACCATGCAAATGGGCAGATTAACCTACCCCCATTATCAGAGACATGTGGGGTATCTACACTATTAATATATGACACGCTAGAGTAAGTCCATTTTACAATATTTTTTTTACATATTTGAAAGCCTGTAGAAGCTCCCCTGAAACGGATACATCGCCTGAACTCTTTTTCTTTCTACCATCTAATCTTCAAAATCCAATAGGTCCCAACAACGCTGGAGTAAATACACATTTAGCATCGTGGGCTCCCCTTCTATCAGTCAAGTGTGGTATATCGGTCTCGAACCGACTACAACCACACGGTGTTTCCTCACGGAGTCCTACAAAAAGTAGCTTATGTCCTTCTCCGAGGTATTGTTGAGCAATATACCAAAATTAGTTTAAATGAACTTGACAAATAATTGTTCTCCCATTTAAACTTTGACTCACTATTTTTGACACTTTAAAAATTTATGTTCGCCACAATAAGTTGCCTCTGTTCTTCTCCGAAGTTTTGTTTATCTCTATACCAAAAATCATCAAAATTGGTTGGAAGCGTAACAGACAGATAGAGTTATTGTTGCATTCATTATATTGTAAGGTGACGGTAGTTGAAAAAAAGTAGTGATGATACACATCATCCGCTATCGGCCCATAAATAGCCGCACTGAAGAGCAGTTAGCTCTCGTTTTGCATCGGACGGCAGGCATAGCGGACTCACATGAGCAGTACCGTATTTTTCATTGGTTTTACTTTGTAGTTTTCTATAATCATGTGTGAAATTGTTGTTCCTATTATTATTAAAGTCATTTTCACGTCTGGTTTATAATAATACTATATTACATACCTAGTATGAATTTTTCAGTTAACCGCTGTCAATGAGACCTCGCCGAAAAGTATAAAGAATGTCTTTCACTTTGCAGGCCTGTTTTTCATTTGCAGAGAAGCGTTGCATTGTTTAAACTTAACTATTCGTTTTTTAACAATAGTTTTGAAGACAATATGTGATCAGTCCACGTGATATAGATATATCTATATCTATATATCTGTTTTTGACAATGAAAAATAATTTGTTTGGATTAGAGGATAAAACAGCTGGTAAAGATATTTTTACTTGATGAAGAAAAAGTGCTAACACACAAATTTGTTTTTTTTTTCTTTATTTTTTTATTTTTTTTTTTTTAAAGACCAGTTGAAAAGTTAGTAGTACCACAGATAAGATAATAGTGGTAGTACTTACTCTTTTTTTGATCAACATTTCTTCTTTATGTACATGAATTTCACAAGTTATGAATATGTGTACCCTGACTAGCGAAACGACCAATTATGACATACAGAACTAGTGTCCCTGTTATGCCTACCGTTAGCGGTCGGTGATTGCCCCCAATTCTTTGGCTGAAGCTATCTCTTTGTAAGTACTTTAAAATCTGAATACCTTTGATTTAGAATATAAGTAATTATTTCATACAAATAAACTATTTCAAGATTTTTTAAGTTTAATAGCTAATTGAAACACAATTAGTAATATACATAAGAATGGGTTATATTTTAAGTTTAGCTAAAAAAAATGTTCAATCTTCCATTTTAGTCATAATTATAGTGATTTTTTTGAAAGAAAACACAAGATAAACGCAACTTCCAAATTATAGCTATAATGTAGATGCAATTTAAACATTTTAATAGAATGATTTTCTTAGAAATGTTTGTATTACATTATCTTATCTGTGGTATTACAGATAAGCTCATTTGCCAGACGTTGTTACAATATAAATATATGCACAAGTTGTTACAATACAATATAGATATTGGGAAGTTGTATAATATATGTTATGGACCAAGTGATTAAACGTTACACTATTTATACTGCAATGTGAACAATGAAAAGAAATTAGGCTCTGTGATTAAAGTGATTACACTTGTTTCCCTGCATTAAATATCTAATTATATTGTTTATGTTTATAGTTATCATTTACTAGTTTTAAGCCTAACACGTTTTGATTCCCACACTATAACTACCCATTAAATTATTTGATTACTGGTCATTTTTTTTCCATCCCAAGGTTGCCTGGAAGAAATTGCTTTTAGCGATAAGGCCGCCCTTTGTACATATCAAAATTGTAAAGTAACCTTAAGCAAAATGTACTGGTGTACAATAAAGATTATTCTATTCTATTCTATTAATATTTATATAGACTTGATGAATATTTTAACATAACTGCTGGGAAAGTTGATAAATAAGCCAATCAAGGTAGGGTATATAAGGCAGGGCGCTAGGACCAAGAACACGTGGAAGGACCGTGATCAGATGCCACAGAGCATAGTGGTTTCAACCAGGTCTTTTATGTCTTTCTTTTCATATTTTAATTTTATCTGGTTAGTTTTCAGTTTCCATACTTTTAATGCTTAATTTTACTTTGCTTAACATATCTAATAGCGCACGATAAAACAGTGTTGTTACATATTATTTGATTAAATAATTTTTAACTATCTAGTGAAGTAAGAGTGGCCGTGAGTTTGTTTGCCCGATATCTTCTCATAAGGCTGAACGATTTTTAACCGGGCGGTTATAGATAGACACAATCAGATACGGTATTATCTGTTATCAATTTTGTTTATTTTATAATTTTACATTTGACATAGCAACCTATTGTTGCGATCAGTCTGCGTGTGTTGTTAATCTATAATTTTAAAAATTCATTTAATTTTATGAAATAAAGATATTTGACTTTGACTTCAGTCTATTCAGTTTATCTCGAATTGTCAACTACTACGGAAGTATGGTAAGCGTATTGTAAAAAATTGCAAGCCAAAATGCTATTAAAGTGATAATGACGTGTTATCACCTCCCCGGGGCAAACGGTTATGTGGGATGTCGGCATTGAACCACGTGTTACAATGCCAAACAATATATTTGATAATATTACAAGTACTGCAAAGTATATATTTATATATATTCTTCTCTCGGTAGCTTTCTGTAAAATTACAGGAAATACAACTATGCAGTTGAACTTAATATGCAAAACTGTATCTGTATACAAAATCTCATCAAAATCGTTAAGAGCCGTTTCCGACATACCCGAAATATAAATACATACATACAAGAATTGCTCGTTTAAAGTAATACAATAAAATAGCCGCTTATAATGACAAGTAATAGGCCTTGACTAGTTTTTAAATGACTGCAAGCTTTTGGCTTGTCGAATTGACACAGCCAAGTTATTCCATAGCCTAACCGCTTGCATGTATTTTGTGTTGCATGTTATATGTTATTTAATTTTTAACAGTTTCGATCACCATTTTTGGCATTTACGGGTAGGTTATTATAATTTATTTTATATCACGGCCTCTTAGGGCCTTTTTTTCTAAAGCAATCAGCCGGCACCATATTTAGCTTTAAAGAGCTAATCGACAGTGAAAATGTCAGAAAGGATCTATTTGCGAAATAAATTAATTTATCATTAAATAATATTATTTTAGGAAGCAAAACAGTGATATAGGAATGGAAGTGACTAAAACTTAACAGTTTTTCTGACATCAGACCGAATCTATAGTCTTTGAATGAATGTTTGGGATATAATATGATATCCCAGACATTAATTGATTTCAATTTTATGAATATTTATAGAAAAGCAGTTTAAACTTATATGTAGTGGGTTATACATATATGTAATATATAAAATTGTATTGTTTTAATTACGATTAGTGTATAACTGTTTGTGTTTCCTAAATAAATAAACTTTATGTATATTTAATGCAATAAACTCTCCATACATAGCAATAAGTCATTTGATTTCCCGCTCTGATAGCATTAGCTTGTTCTGGTAAATTGTTAAATGCGATTAATCAAAAATTCTATTTCCCTTCCTATTCTATTCCCACATTTTTCATCAAGCAATTGTTACTTTTTTTATTTCTATTCCAAATGTAAATTGAGTTTCAAACTTCGTTTGAAGAATTTTATGAGGAGAGGGCTGACATCTTTCAAGATTCCTTTGAAATATCGTGGCTGGTATAACTTGGTTTGCATCTTTTCAGTTCACGGATTAGACATAGATAATTAAATTCGCTTTATTCAGTATTACACAAACAATATATAACAGATGAATACAATAAAGTCAATGTAATGTGCAATGAGCACAGAAATTATGCTACACAGGGTGTCTAAAAGTATATATAAAAAAGGCCTTACTCAAAATAGTAAATGCGTTTTTTTAGTGATGATATAGTAGTAAAATATGATACAATATTGTAGTGACGGGACCTCTCGCACAGCTTGCATACTCCTTCGATTGGAAGAATAACTCTTTCCTACGCGAGAGGCATAGACTGGTGGCACCAAACTCGAATTTAGAACACGTTCGAAATATTTTATGAAGAATAAATGTTAAAGACAAGAGGGTCGCCCAGCGGACAGAAGACGATCTGGACGACTATCGTGCCAAAGGTGCACGGAATAATTCAAGAAGTGTTATTCATAATTAATTTGTTTAAAGTTTTAATTGTTACATGAATAATCTGATCCTGATTATATCGCATAGTGCGTTTGCCTGCTCTTTCACTTTTCCTCCTCTAGCTAGTACCTATCGAACCCGGATACCCTAAAGCCCCAAGATTTACACGTGGTGGAGGCTTTATACGTGGTGGAGTACGCCGCAGTTGATTTAGAAGAAGTACTCCACGCGTTTACAATATTTAATACCATGTAGCATAACCGTGAAAGGGGTTTTATAATTATACTAGCAACTCGCCGCGGCTTCGCATGGGTAGCAGAGACATCTTCAACAATCATCATCATATTTCAATCAATTTACACAAAACCTTAACAAATTATACACCTAAACCTTCCTCATGAATCACTCTGTCTATTGGTGAAAACCGCATGAAAATCCGATCGGTAGTTTTTCAGTTTCAGTCAGACAGACAAACAAACGCGGTGGGGGACGTTGTTTTATAATATAGAAAAGAAAGAAAGAAAAAAATGTTTATTCATCGACGCTTGAGGTACACGGACAGTACATGCTAAGTAATAAAACTAAGCTAGGTAATTATTGTAAGTGTTATACATTATTTACGTGTACATCACGCGCTAGCCGAAAAGGTACTGGTTCAGCATCTGCTAACCAATTGTCTAGCGCTGGTTTTCAACCAGTCCTTATGTAACAACAGAACGAAAAAAAAATATGTAGTGATAGTGATTCAGAACAGTATTTTTTTTACATAAAATGTTAAATAACAAGTTTGCCTTTAGGTAACTATCTCAAAATTACCTTAATCACATAATAAACTAAATATTTGCCTAAACAATAAGTTCCATACTCATATTTTTTAGTCATATTTCATATTTGTAGGGGTAGATTTCTCTTTAAAGCAGTACTCCCTTTCTGAGAGACTAGATACTCTGGTATCAAGTTTTGATGCTTACAAATAGACCGACATATTTTTTTATACTTAAGATAAGTAATGAAGACTCTAATTTTATAGAACATCTTTAAGGTCAAAGTCTTTCTACTGACGCGTACTTGTGAAGGATCTATTCAATCGAGTCACACTCGAGTCTCGACCGACTATGCTCCGAATAACATAGCTCACTGACCTATGCTTTCACCTATCGAAAGTTATAATATAATGTACGCTCCCTACGTTATGATACAAACTTTGACAATGAAAGAAAGTTGTATTGATTACCAAAAGTGGAGTCCCTACAACTTAATATTAACTTTCGGCAAATAATAATAAGAATATTTAATTACATTCTCAAGGTAATTTTCCTTTACACAACTTTTTCGGGCTTTATATAAGGGAATAATTTGCAGGTTTCGTGTTTCGACCCTGGACGTTGATGAGGCAATCAGTCAGTGTAGATATTTTCTTTCTATTTTATGTCGACTTAGACACGGAAACGGTGGGGAAAGTTTAATGAAGTTATTTTATTCAGTCAGCGGAACGGTATTATGATGGGTTCTAAACTTTTAGACCAACTTTTACGATTCTACACGTGTGGCGTTTAATCAAAAGTTGTATTTCCCTTCCTATTCTATTCCCACATTTTTCATCAAGCCATTGTTGCTTTTTTATTTCTATTCCAAATGTAAATATATACGTAAGGCTCATCACACACTATACCGTCACGTTAAACGACCAGAGGTGATCAGCTCCCCAGTCGACCAGCTCCAAGTACCAGTTCATTGTGGTTGAGTAAACCACAGACATCGCCACGGTTTTAAATCAGCCTAAAATCAATTATAAATTGTTATTTTAAAAATTAAATATTGTTAGCAATATTTAGTTTATTAGGTATTAGGTTTGGGTGCTTAGATAGTTGTTTATATTTCTAAGCTAAGGGGAGGAATGTTAAGTATGTACAGTCGGCCACATATATCGTCTACCACCCTACGGTTGAAGATCATTCGACATCATAAAATAATAAGGTTGATTTACAAGTGCAATAATATTCTGACAGTTTCTAATGCTGTCTTTATCATATATTATTTATGTGATATGTAACGTTATCGCTACCTTGTGTTCCTAGTTCAAATTGACGCCACTTATTGAAATTCACCCAAATCTGAAGCCAAATATATCCTAATGTTTATGTAAATAATGCTTTTTTGTTAAAAATAATAAAAAGATTTCGTTGAATTCTTTCGCATTTATAAAATAATGAATCATAAAATCATTAAAATAAAAAAATACTAAATTAGAAACAGCGCAAGGACTCCTGATTTACCACGCGTGAGGGTTGTTAGAGCTGAGAGAGCTTTACAGAACATTCTAAAATTTATAAAAATGTCTTGTCACAAATCCTCCAGTAACAGTTTTAATCTTCAACACCGGCTAAAGTAGAGATATGGGGACAAAGTCGGATGTATCTCACGATATTTACGACATATTTCGCGATTGCTTTAATGTGAAACAACCGTTTTAAGTCTCACGATGAAGAAAAGCAAACGCAACTTCATGTGAAATAAATTAAAATTTTACTTAGTCTTTTATTTTCTTGCTTATCTTAATGCAGAGAAAATTGTTTATCTATATATTTTAGAAAAACAAACAGTTATTCATTTAACTGTGTCGGGTCGTTCGTCTCCCTTCGATATGGTTGAAGTGGACGATGGCTGGCGCGTGCGTCATGCTCGTGAACGAGTGCCGTTGGTTGGGGCTAGTCACCTCTGAACTGCTATTACTTACCTATAGTAGTAGTTTCCGCGACTGTTTATAGTTTAGAACAATACGTTACATTGTCCTTACATTTAATTTGCTCATATAAGCAATGAACAACAGAGTTGTAAAAAAGATGTTGAAAAAGAGTGTCCTTGGAGTTTGTTGCCTGTTCTTCTCCACAGGATCGACTTATTGGAACAGGCAACTAGCTTCACCACTGACTTAGTCTGACTGACTACTACTCCTGACAATTTAAAAATACCTATAATAAGTTTAATTGAAATAAATGATTTTAATTTACTTTATTTTGACCAATAGTCCAAATAGACCAATATAAAATTGCTATTAAAACATAACAAGCTGTTATAATAGTATACAAATAAGGGTTTTATTAATTTTTTAATTACGTCATGTAATTATGATCATTGATTATTTATATTTACAGTCACTGGACCTGAAATTTTCTATGACCGCCGGGCTGTCGGTCGTCCAAATATGTTGCGAGGTGGCCACTTAATATCATCTCTTAAAGATGTCAGTTTTTGACCAAAACATTCACGAGTTGTCGTTATAGAGGGCTTCAATGCCATCAATTTTGTGAGGGTATAATAGGTCCTTGTTGTGTAAAATACGATTTAGACATTTTCTGGCCACGTTCATTCAAGATAGACTACTAGACCTCTTTCGAGTTGACTAGGTTTGTTGACTAGGTTGTCTAGGTTTCTCACGAACAGACGCATTCGCACACGCTCTATTTTCTCCGGTTCTCTCGATTTCCTGGGTCGGCAGACACGATGTTGGGTTAATGTTGAACCCGTCGTGTTGAACTTCTGCATGTAATGCAAATTTTTTGAGCTTGCGTTTGGTACTCTCTCCACCCAAGACTCCCGAGCCCGAGCAAAAGTAACGGTTTTTTTAAATGTTAAGTGACAATTGGTCCACTCATGTATAATGCACAACGTTATGCACATATTATATAACTAGTACCTGGATGACCTTTGATGAGCTTTGCTCGGTTTTTAGGTAGATTTTTGTACCAGTTGTCGAGTTTTCCAAAAATTTCATCACAGGAGGTCTAGTTATGATCCATAAACCCCAAAACAACCGCCAGTTAAAAAGTATATATTTATGTGTATATATTGTAACGCGTGGAGTTCTTCTTCTCAAACAACTGCGGCGTACTCCAACACGTGTAAAGCTTGGGGCTTTATGGTAACCAGGTTCGATAGGTTCTATCTAGAGGAGAAAAATTAAAAGAGCAGGCAAATTCACTATGCGGTACGAGGGCGGCACTGAAAATTTCGGGAATCAAGGAAGTGACACAACATTACTATTTAAAAATGTATTTATTGCTTTTCGAAGTATTCTCCGCAAAATTTGATACATTTTTACATACGATGGAACCAATAATTGAAGCAACCATTCCATTCGGAAGTTGGGGTCTCCAAAATGGCCGTTTTGTAGGCGTCCACAGCTTCTTCAGGTGATGAAAATCTCTGACCACGCAATTTATTCTTTATTTTAGGGAAAGTATAGAAATCATTAGGGCTTAGGTCGGGGCTGTACGGCGGATGGTCTAATAATTCTATGTTTTCTTGCTTTAAAAACTCTTTTGTTCTGTACGCGGTGTGAGAACTCGCATTATCGTGATGGAGGATGATGCGGCGGTTGCAATTCTCTTTACGGAGTTCAGAAACGACCTGTGGCAAACAAATGCTAGCATACCATTCTGCATTAACCGTTCTTTGTCTCTCAAGAGAAATAGTCGCAACATGGCCGGTTTTGGAGACAAACGTGGCCACCATTTTTTTTGCAACACACCGTGAACGAACAATTTTTGTTGGCTTTAACTCATTTTCAAACACCCAAACTCGTGACTGGTTTTTTGTTTCGGGTTCGTACGCGTATATCCAGGATTCGTCAACTGATACGATGTTGTATACAGCATTTGAGGATCCTGCGTGGAATCTTTCGAGAGTTTTGACGCACCAAGTAACGCGAGCCGCTTTTTGCTCTTCACAGAGCGAATGCGGTATCCTTCGGAAAAACAACTTTTTTACACCTAATTGTTCATGCAAGATTATTTGTATTTGACTCATGCCAATGTCTAAAGTTGCCTGAATTTCGATCTTCCTCAATCAGCTTACGCACAGCATCAACGTTTTCTTGGGTGACTGCAGTTTTTGGACGACCTTGACGGGGATCATCACTGAGCTTGACACGTCCACGTTGAAATTCAGCAAACCAGCGATAAATTGTGGTTTTGGATGGGGCTTCATCACCAAATGCAGAAATCATCCTGACCAACTCACTGTTTTTCGAAAGTCATAATAAATTATCGCTCTTGAATTTTCTCGAGTCAATTCCATTTTCTCAACTACTAAACAAGTTTGACAAAATCTTGTGATAAGACCGAGAATCTTTTTTTAAATAAATAAATGGTATTCGATTTTTAAAACCAAGGAGTTTTCAATTAAAAAGATTTTAATATGACAGTAAAAGTGGAAATATTCCATTCCCGATACTTTTAGTGCAGCCTATGTATAATCAGGATCAGATTATTCATGTAACAATTATAACTTCAAACAAATTAATTATAAATAATACTTCTTGAATTAATCTGTGCACATTGCACGTCAGTGGTCAAGCCCGTCCTCTGTCCTCTGGGCGACTGTCTTTTCTTCTATTCTTATTCTTCATAAAATATTTCGAACATGTTCTAAATTCAAGTTTGGTGCCACCAGTCCAGGCCTCTCGCATTTCAAAGAGTTATTATTCCAATCGAAGGAGTATGCAAGCTGTGGCGAGAGGTCTCATCACTACAATATGTATGTACCTCAATTTCACCGGCACGATAAAGGTCGCAATTATGCACCGATTGCTTTCAAACTTGGACGACAAATCAACAGGGCAAAAATGAAGGTTAAGTTTGTGAATGGGGGATATTCCCCCAAAGGGGGGGTCTGGGGGCAGATTTTCAACTTTTTTCCTATGGATTTTTTTTTGGACCGTTTAACATTAATAGCATGCCCATAGTAAATACGAACGTTTTTTAATTTGAAAGCTAATTTTTTATTTTACTCTGCAATGTTTAGGAGATAAAAATTAAAAAAACACTAAATCTACCTCTGCGGGCCTGCAGCGGGCCCGGTTTTATTATACTTTTTCTAAAAATGAAACCGATTATAGCGAGCTAGATCGATTTATTGCCCCCGAAACCCCCTGCTTACTAAATTTCATGAAAATCGTTGGAGGCGTTTCCGAGATTCAGATTATATATATATAAATACATACATATATACAAGAATTGCTCGCTTAAACGTATTAGATAAAATATTAATTTGGAACTAATCGAACGCTAGTAGTAAACACAATACAACTTTCCCTTAGTTAACTTAGTAAATATTTTGCTCGTAGTACAGTAAAAGTAGTACTTATTTTGTTGTAAATAAAAATATTACCTAAATTAACTCTCCGGTATGCAACCGGATAAGTATCCGGTTATTATTATCCGCTATTCAGTCAGACGGTAAATATAGGTCGGATAGGCTGGATACAGAACAGTTAACGGATATCTGTTTCATCTCTAGTTTAAAGATACTAGTGACCGATTGCGTTGCCAAAGTAAGCATATGTTTTTATTAATAGAAGTTAAGTTGAAAAGTTATGTCACATATCACATCAAAATCAAGGAAAAGTTTGTAGCAAATCTACACAGAGGACACATAATGTGCATAATTTTCGACGCGACTTACTCCTACAAATTTACCTAAACCACCAATTACGTGTAACCAGTCCCCCGTGTGTAGCTTTATAAGTCTAAATAATGGCAAAACAGTTTTTGCAACCACTAATATTGAGGTTTAACACCTGGTGTTGTTTAAACAAACCCGATTATTAGGTATTTTGTCTTTCATGCGGATAGAGGTTTGCTTTTATATTTTTGTGACATGTTATGTTATACATGTCTTTTTTTAATTCTCAAAAATACTCATATTTGAATTTTGCAAAGCCCATTGAAGTACTGAGTTTCAGAATACGCAAATTAATACCCATATTTAAAAATATAAAGCATGTAGCTGATTTCAAGCTGGTTAAGCAAAAATGTTTCGCAATTTGCAAATCGTTGATATCATACCTACTGCATAAATGCTACGGGAGGCGCTCCATGCTCCATCTACATCTACACCAATAAAGACTATAGAAATTGCACAATTCTTAAGGTAAGTAGGTTTCGTTCTTTCATGTATCCAACAACAGAGCAGAGCATAATTATTTCTTACAAATTCCACTCGGTAGGTAGTTTTTCTCCACAATGATTTACTAGATATCAGTTTGCATAGAATGAATAAAATGTTAGGACAATAATATGCGTTACTAATAATAAATGTATTTAGAAGGATTTTGTTTATAAGGAAGGTATATAAAAATTTAAAATTTTTATTACTGTAAAAAAATTGTAAAAATCGTTTAGAGATTGCCAGCATAGAGTGGTGTCTACGAAAATAGTGACAATTGGTCGCCGCATGGTTTTAGATAGTTCGAGTCCGAAGGATTTCATTATCGAAGTTTAAATGAAGAGAAGTTGGTGGACATATTATATTTATTAAACCAGTTAAAAGAAATTTCTTTCAAAAGTGTGTCTATAATACAGTTTTACTATTTTTATATACAGAAGATTGTTATTCATACACTCATCTGCTTAAATATAAATTGTTTATATGAAGCTATACCGATTGTATCCCACTTTCATTATGTGCTCCTGAGATTGTCCTTTTTCTTTTAAAACGTGATGCAATAACATTTTCAAATGTATTTCTTACTTGGTCATATTCATTTTACTTTTCACAGTATTAAAGTTTTTAAAGGTACTCTATTTTATTGGTCTTAAAGGTCTTGAAAAGTCAAAGGTAACTTAAAAATAATCTCCGCTTCATGTTGATTTACGAGAAAAGTTGTTCAAACGGATTTGTTAGAGTTGGGTAAAGGTAAGTTTTGTGACCTTTTTAAAAATGTTCAAATAAAAATATGTCTTTCTTTAAACTCAAGACAATATTTTCATCGCATTTCTTGTTACTTATCCATCTGGTGTAATTGATTCCTAAATTTCATCGAAGAAATCGCAAAAAGTAACTTCACTACGAAATTATACGATCTAGAATAAAAATATTAGTACGTGCTTAAAGGTTAATTAATAAAGTTAAATTTTATATAGAAACATATACATAAATAACGTAATTCATAATATCGTTTACTTTCAAAGTCTCTACCTAATAATACCTAATAAATGGGGATTCGTGGGTATGCCTTGGATATATATGTATTATGTTCAAAGATTATCTTTCTGATAGGACTCAGTGTATAAAAGTTGACTCATTAGTGAGTGATGAAGGTTGTCCCATCTTTGGCTTCCCCAGTGTTCAATTTTAGGCCCCAGCCTAGGGTACGTAAATCACACTAATATTATAAAGGCGAAAGTTTGTGTGTGTGTGTTTGTTTATTACTTCTTCAGGCGCAAACGGGTGGACACATTTTGATAAAATTTGGTGTTCAGGAAGCTGACACCCTGGATTAACACAAAGGCTACGTTTTATCCCGATATTCCCACGGGATCGGGACTTACGTGGGTGAAACCGCGGGGTGCTGCTAGTTAATTTATATATTTAAAAAACTATGGTACTTCGTGGACAGTATGACAGTCAGAAGCCAGTCGACATCATCGGTTTTTTTTTTTATAATAATGGTTTATTTAATTCCCACAAAAAATATATAAAAGTTATAGGTACATGTTTTGATCCAACATTTTTGTGGGAGCTAGGAATAATAGGAATAAAAAGCTTTTCAGTTAATCTATGAAGCTTGGATGACCAACAAATTTTAAAAATTAACAAAATTTTATGTTGTGTCTGTAAATGTATGTGTATGTGTGTTCGTGTGTTTGTATGTAAGAATGTGAGTGTGCGTGCGTGTGTTAGTTTTCAACAAATACGCAAACTATGATAAATTGTAAGAGCAATTGTGTGGCTTGCTTTTTACATAAGTACCTTAGGCAGTTTGGAGATTGTAAGTTGTTTATTATATAGGTATATATAATATATATATATATATACAAAGAACTTTTGAGCAAACGATGTTTTTCCCGGGACTGATTAGTATCCGTATACAAGAACGTAGGGTATTAAAAACTGAAAATTGTTGTTACCTTGTTATTACACATTACTGCATATGAAATTTGTCCTAGGCATGTGAAAGACATTGATAAAAGTTTTGAAAAAAAAGATCTCTATTCATCGACATTACCCCTAATAGGCGAATAACGAAGACGACACTCTAAACGACTTCGAGTAACGAAATGTAAATTTTATTCTATTAAATCGGCCCCAGGGGTGGTGTTTACAATACAATTTACACATAATTTATTGGATTCGGTAAGGGTGTATTATGTGGGCTTTATCAAATTCGGAAAATTATCACTTTTGTATGTGTCGTACACGTTGCACTGAATGGGAGTCTTCGAGCGCTACTTACTTGATTTATCATGCACTACCTCACTTTATAAAGTGAATTTGAGGTAATCGTAGCTCTTGTAGCCGAGTGTTGTGTAGGTATATGTCGTAGGCCGATAGAGATATGCCTGGGTAAATCATATTATGCCGAAATTTCGTGGTTAGGCCGATTATTTCATGATATTTCCAAACTAAAGTTGGGCAAACAACCTATTTGTCGATTGGTCCAACTAGTCACTTCTAGGCTATCGTAATTTAGTTTCGTTTTGCGACCCTGGTGGCGCTGTTGGCGCTGTTTTGCGCTCTATCAGCTGTGTATATAAAAGTAGGGTCCATGCAGCGGGATTAACCCTACAAACTGTAAATACTCGTATTAAGCATGACAATCTTTGTTACCTGAATTTTATTTTATTTGCTACTAGCTGACCCAACAGACGTTTTCCTTTAAATAACTCAGTCTATAGAAAAAACCACTTTCAGTTTTTTACACATTTTTTAACTAGCAGTTCCCGCGTGGCTTCACTCGCGTATACATATTTATATATTTTGCGAGGAAGTCTAATTCTTTTTCCAAAATAAAAGTAGCTTAAGTTACTTCATATAACAATAGCTATCTGCCAGTGAAGTCCCGTGAAAATCGGTCCATCCATTCTGGAGTAATCTCCGCCGGAATAAACAGACAGACAAAAAATTTTAAAACTGATTTTTAGGCATAGGTATCGTGCAAATAACTGTATCTATGAGCCTAAAAAAACTATTATTTTGACATTACAAATAGACCCTTCAATTTTATTTATTTGTATTAGAAAAGCCACTCAAAACAAAATACATGTTCCGTTTATAATTGAATCAAAACTAAAAAGCGTTGCAGGGCTAAAACATTAATCCAACTATTTTAATAAGCAGCATTCGAACGTGTTTGAGCTGTAGTTTTCTTGCGTGCCGTAAGGTTGTAAGTGCCGTGATTTTGATGGCACTTACGCGTTTTGCCCGACGAACTGCTGCAACGATTTGTTTTCATACATTTAGCCCTAAGCTACAAAACAGAACGGACAAATAGTTTATACCTAAGAAGCTTTATTAGAATTAAACATAGTAAATAGTATTTTTAGTACACGTAATAGCTTTACCAGTTTTTATTTCATGTACGAGTAGAATGCATCACGGTATCCTAATAATATTATAAACGTGAAAGTTTGTTACTCTTTTACGCAAAAACTACTGCATGAATTTTAATGAAACTTTACAATAATATTAATAACACATAGGCTATAATGACCGACTAAAAACAGTTCTGTTATACCCACGGTAATCAAATTAAATAAAGAAAAACTAAATATTCCTGTTGTGATCGTGTAATTCACGTGTTATCTTGTCACATATGTGCTGAGTAGGTACAAACAAGGTGTCAGTTCTGCGTACATTTTTTTGATGATCTATGATGTGCTTTGAAAATGGCGGCTCTGCCAAGCCAAAATTATGATTTTAATTTATTATTTTGTGTTGGTTTTAGTAAGTTTGGTCACTTACCGATGAAATGCCTTACCACTATTTAGCTTTTGAATAGCTTGTACACGTTTTTAAAACACAACTTGGAATTTTAACGTTTGAATGCTGCTGAGCGTAAACTCCGACTGATGACGTTGCGGTCCATGGACCGCGGGTCACGTAACAAACTATTGCTTCGCGGTGTATATTCTATTTGCTAGTAATAATAATTCAGTGCATTTAATATGTAGACTTTTCAATTAAGTTTACTATCGATTATTTTTCACTTTTCAATGTGTTTTCTTAGTGCTTTTAAAGTCGGTTTAACCTTTATTTTAAAGTATTTATTTTTCTGTTTTTAGTGTAAGGTACGTACGTACTGAGTAGATACGGTATTTATAACTTTACTTACTGTAATGTAAATTACCGAACTGCAGTCCGTTAGATTATATTAACTTTAGTTGAATAATGCCGCGTTCCAATAAATAAAAAACGATTCGTTTTGCTTACGAGCGGTAAAATTTAGTTGAATTTTCAACGAAAATTTTACCGTCCCTAAGCAAAACGGATCGTTTATTGTTTATTGGAACGCGGCATGAGCCCGATACTTAACTGAGATAAGGTGGTAATATTTGCTGCACTTGATTGAATAAGTTAAAAAAAAAATAGCCGAACGTAGAACCTCCGCCTTTTTAACCGACGAAAAAAAAGGAGGTTCTCAATTCGACCATATATATACATATTTGTTATGTATGTTCAGCCCTCACTTTGTCATTTATGAACCGACTTTGATGATTATTTTTTTGTTAGATAGGGTATAAGGTACTCAAGGGCAGTCCCATGTCAAAGAAGTCAGGATTTGATTATGGGACCCTAACAAAATTGAGGAAACCCTTCGAAAATAGTAGGCAACGATAATAACTTAATCAGGTATTTGCGGTTAGGAATTATCACATCATGAAGCTGAGCTGATGATGGAAACATTTGACACTATTTCCATTAGCGAATGACCAACGCCCTCAGCAACGTAACCTACAATTAAAAATACACTAACTAACTAACAAACAGACATACAGAGATACGTTCACATTTATAATATTGTTTCATGGCGTGTGTCATCAATGTCATAAATAATCATAGTTTAACTAGCAGCGCCCCGCGGTTTTACCGGCGTAAGTTCCGGTACCGTTAATCTAGGTCTCCAACTATCTACATACCAAGTTTCATCGCAATCGCATCGTTAAATATACATATATACACACACATAATTCAGTGTTTTTCCCCATACCAAAAGTACACAACGTGCCTAAAGAAGTTTTCACTTCAAAAATACGCTTTAATGACAAACCGAATTAAGAAGTAAAGAAAACCTCCTGGTTTCATTATCAGACCATTGTTACCAGCACAGTCTGTTGGACTCGTCAAAACAAATCATATGAGCCCAAACTCCAGGGGTTTACTAGTAGTCATTGAAGATTTTCACTTTCCACGTCTTGGCTCCATCATCAAATCAGCTTCAAGATGCGAAATTATAGTATTTACATCCAAACTTCATATTATACACGTTTCATTTACAAAGTTTCATTTAAATATGACAAGTAAAAGTAAGGTAAATTTTACTTCCAAGATTTGTTTACATAATCAGATAGCAAGTATAGCTAACAAGTATAGCATACAAGTATAGCTAATAAAAGTTTAGTAAGAAACAGGAGCAAAGGAAAAGTTTTTTCCCATACCTTCGACGGAGCTTTATTGTAACAAATAACTAAAATTTCGATCTCTGGGCGAACGCTAGTGTAAAATCATGTCAAAATTAGTGTATGACGGTACACTACCTTTTTTTTTTTTTTTTTTTTTTTTTTTTTTTACGCGGGGAATGCTTAAACCACCGCGGCGGCCTACCTCGGCAGTCGGGAGGAGCTCCAGGAACGCATCGGCGGCTTCTGGAGTCCCCCCTGCCGTACCTCACCACTGAGGTACATCCCGGGGTGACCAGAGTCACCCCCGTGGCAGGTCGGTGTCACGCCCCTCACCGCTATGACGGTACACTACCTACGAATAATATAATATTTGCCTACAGTTAGCACAAGAGATGGAATAGATTATAACGAATATTTATAGGCACCGATAAACGCTTACCATCAGGTGCGTCGTATGTTAGTTTGTCAAATTAGTTATATAAAAGAACCTATTGGATCGACGTAATCTACACGTCTTCTCTAAAAAATATACATACGGTCGAATTGAGAGAATTTTTCGTCATGTGTTTAATCCACCTAACATGAATTACTTTATCCCAACAATATAGGTATACAGTCGGTATACATACGGAATTACAGAATTCTCTCTAATGAGATAACTTTGTTCTACAACTTGTTCGACTGCGTTCCCGATAAGAAATTGTACCTACCTGTGTACTTATATTACTTACAAGTTTTTCATTCAGATGTTAATTGCATTATCATTGCTATGAGATGGAGCAAAAACAAATACGAAGAAAACATTTGTTCAGTTGAGACCAGCACCGGTGCAGGATCTGCGATGGGTTAAACAGTTTTGACGAATTCCTTTTCGAATCCTACTCATGAAGGATAAGCATCTTTTTTCGTTAGAGAGATAAGTAACATGCGTGTCAGTGTAGAATTTCTATGCTTTTCAAAAACGGGATACTACCAGAAACCTCCAACTGCTTAAATGTTTAAAAGAAAATTTCGCAGGAAATGAGCCATGTATACAAACATGCGACATAATAAGTTTGCTCTTGTCGACAACAGTTCATTCTTCGCTCATCCCTACGTAAAGTCTCGGAATTGAATAAGTGCTGATTAATTTATTACATAATCAATACGTTTATTGCACACCATAATATTACAGAGTTATTAGTTAGTAGGTATTTAAGTTCATTATGGACGCTGTAGGGCACGGCAGTGTAAAAGAGAGGATGAAGTTATTATACATGTTATGTACTTAAGTATTCGTCTTATTATATAAATAAAACTATTAAAATTCAACTTTCGTTCAAATAATTAGGTCTTTACCTATGAAATTGCCGTTCTGCGGTACTGGCTATTTTAAATCAAAATGCTTTTTTTTGGATAAGAATTCTAATTTCACATGGATTTCTTTTTTTAAAAGTTGTCGTTTGTTTACTGATTAGTGTTATGTTTTCATTGCATTTGAATCTTTTTCGTCATCATGGATACGTTAAAAATTTGAGTAATTATGGAATATGAAATATGAGTACCGTCGTGGCAACAACGCGGCACAAGGCGCATGCAACATCAACGACGTTTACGGAGCTAACACTACAAATCAACGCAGCACCTGTTATTGGTTTGCCCGCTTACTTTCTGGAAATTTCGACCTGAAAAATTAACCTCGTGGTCGTCCGAAAACATTGGTCGACAATGAAGAATTAAAGCCGATTGTGAACTCTGGTGATACTCAATCTATGGCTGAATTAGCAGCAGCTTTCGATGTCAGCGTCAAAACAATATTGGTTCATTTGCGTCAAATTTGCAAGGTATAAAAGCTTGACAAATGTAATAGTACGCTTTGAGACGTGCCTTGCACTGCTCAACAGGCACACAAACGAAGGAATTTTGAACCGAATTGTTACCTGCGACGAAAAATGAATCTGTTTGACAATCGCAAGCGCTCAGCATGTTGGTTGAATCCTGGTTCAGCACCTAAACAAAGCCCTAAAAGAGAAATTACCATTAGAAAAGTGATATTCACTGTTTGGTGGTCTAGCGCCGATGTGATTCATCACAGCTTCTTACCAAACGGGATACACATTACTGCAGATGTGTACTGTGAAGACACAATGATGGAGAAGCTCGCACATTTTCAACCAGTTTTGGTCAATCGTTCGTCTCCGCTGCTCCTGTACGACAACGCGCGACCTCATACTACACAGCAGACAGTCTCCAAGTTGCAAGTTGTGGGGTATGAAGCTCTCCGTCATTTACTGTACTCAACAGACCTTGCGCCTACAGATTTCTACTTTTGCCAAAATTTGGATAACTTCTTGGCGGGAAAAAAATTCAATACCCAAGAAGCAATAGAAAATGCCTTTGAAGACTTTGTTGCTTTCCGTCCAGCTGATTTCTTCCAGAAGGGCATCAATAAACTGCCACTGCGTTGGCAAAGACGCAACGATTGCATGGTCGATTACTTTGATTAATAGAAATAAAAAATATAGAAAAAACAATCATTTAATTTTTTTCATAAAAAACGGTAATTTCATTGGTAAAGACCTAATACGAGGCATGCCTTTTAAGTTTTGTCGTTTGAGGAAAAAAACACAACTAGAACCTTTTAGTACTTTTTATTGTTTTTCAAAGTACACGTAGTTATAAATATAAAAAAAATATAATACACTTTTCCATTCGCTTGAACTAGTTATTAAAACATTTATTCCACTCCAAAGTGGGCGTATCAAATATGGCTGACTTGAAAGCATCGACTGCTTCTTCACTGGACTGAAACCTTTGACCCCGAAATATTTTCTTAATTTTAAGTAACGCAAAGGAATCGTTAGGGCTTAGGTCAGGACTGTACTGGGATTTGGAGGTGGAAGTGCTCGCCGAAGTATATGGGCGAACGTTTGAGTTTCGGGCGGGAAGCGGCAGTTGGCCCCCTCCCGAAGAGGTACGCAAATGGCGTGAGGCCGCTTGCCGAGCCACCATGGCTCGTTAGTCGTCCCGGCTGAAGGCTCCACGTGCTGGCTTTGCCGCCGTGGAGGCGCTCCAACCGGTCATCGTCGAGTCGTAGCACGGGACCCTTTCCTTCCGACTGACGCAGGTTCTCTCCGGGCACGGCTGCTTCGGAAAGTACCTGCCCTCGGTCGCTAGGAGGGAACTGAGTCCCACCTGTCACCACTGAGACTGCTGCTGGTGAGGACTCGGCTCAGCATACGCTGGCGGTTTGCTCCGCCTGGGTGACGCAATTACTACGGTAATTCGCCACCGGCGAACCGAGCGGCGGAGGCGCGCTTACCAGCGCCTTATGCCACCCTGAGTGTGGTCGCGGGTGGACGGGACGGGTTTTCCCCTCCACCCGCTACAGTGGCCCCCCGCGAGGAGGCGTCGTCCGCGTGTGCCTGGACGTCGACTAATTGAGAGGTCTTTTACCCGGAGGTGGTGCCCGCGCTTTTGCAGGCAGGCGCTACGAGGGTTCCGGATGTCTTAATAAAAGCTGTTCCCGGATCCCTCCTACTTAAGGCACAGTACGGCACACCGTGTGATTTTAGTCGGTTCGATTCCGACACACCGCCCCACCGAAAACCCCGGTGGCGTGACGGCCCATGGGGGGTTCCACACACACAAAAAAAATATGTCAGGACTGTACGGAGGATGGTCAAGAATTTCCAGGTTTTCCTGCTTCAAATATTGAATCGTTTAACGAGAGCTGTGTGAGCTTGCGTTATCATGGTGTAGGATGATGCGTCGCGATCTTGGGTTAGATTTCCAAAGTTCGGCGATGACTTGTGATAAACAAACTGTTGTATACCATTCTCCATTAACCGTTCTACGATCTTCAAGTGCAATCGTCACAACATGACCGTTTTTTGCAACGAACGTGGCCACCATCTTCTTTGAAGTGCTCCGAGAGCGAACAACTTTAGTCGGCTTTGGCTCGTCTTGGAATACCCAGATTGTAGACTGTTGTTTAGAATCAGGATCGTAGGCATAGATCCAAGATTATTTACCACTGATGATGTCGTAGACGTGATTTGACTCTCCTCGGTTAAACCTTTGAAGAGTTTTCCTACACTATCTGACGCGGGCTGGCTTTTGATCTTTGGAAAGCAAATGCGGTCTCATACGGCTTACAAGCTTTCTTACACCAAGCGCCTCGTGGAAGATCTTTGAATGGTTGTCCCCGAGATGCCCAATAAGGTCTCTATCTCTCGATATGTCACAAGACGATTGTTCAATCGAACGTTAATGTATTTTATTTTTACCCAACGCTTGTTAGATGGCGTTGTACCGGTTGGCCAATTCACGGTGTTAAGAGTCTCCGGTATATGTATATAAGCTTTCGAACAAACACATTTTTTGTACTCGCATCAAACGGTTGTTTTATTACTCACGAGTTAACCGTACCTTGCAGCTATCTGAGCTAACAACGATCTTCGAGAATTAATTGTCTCACAGCAATGGTGTTATCTTCAGTATAGGCAGATTTTGGGTGTCCTTCATTTGATTTGTTACTAAAACTAGTATGTCCTCGCTGTAATTTTAAATACCAGCGTTAAACAGTCCGCAGATATGGGGTTTCATCATGGAACACAGATGTTAGTTCTTAGAAACACTGAAGCCGTGTTAGCCTTCTCGGAAAGTTGTAAAATATTATTACACACATTTTTCTTAGAAAGATGCATTTTTGTACGTGACTTTACAGATTCGAAACAACGCTGTGACAAAACAAATCATTAATCCTCATACTTTCAATTATTTTAAGATTCCGAATTGAAACAAATTCGAATATTGAACAGTTTCAAATTGAAAATTGGCGATAAATATGTAAACGACAGAATTTAAAAAGCATGCTTGGTACTAAACAAGTTTAAGCTTTTGCTTAGCATAAAAACAATTATTATTATAAGAATTTATATTTTATTACTTCTAATTAAAAACGTGCTCTCATCATCATCCTCAACACCTGCAATCTGTTTTGACTTCACTCAAGAACCGAGCTTATAATACAAAAATCATCATCACCCTCCGCGCCTTTTTCCAATAAGTTGGGGTTGGCTTTCAGTCCAACTACGAAACGTCCAAACTTGGATATTTTACGTGAAGCCATTAGACCTCCACAACGTAAGTACTAGGCGATAACGAAGTTCTGTAGCTAGACCAGGTTTTCGGACTTTTTAGGTCTCCAATTACCCGCAACGAATGCCACAGATGTTCGTATGGCAACCGGGACCGATGGCTTAACGTACTCTCCGAGACACGAAAGTCTCAATGTGTTAAGATGGTCACACATTCGATGACTGAACTGACTAGTATTACTTAACATTTGTAATGTGCTAACCTACTCGGTTACCATTTAGCCTCTCACAGTTTTATAAATACAAAATCATTCAATAAAATTAATAAAAGATAAATTAATGAACTAACTGATAAGATCGAGATTTTAAGTGTTTTTATAACTTATTATTGCTTAGATTCAATACCTTTTTTTATAAATATGCGTCCGTTTATTACCCATAGCAGATCCTTCGCCTTCTTGCACATTTCTGCATGAAGAGACTTTTTAAGCTGGGGAGAGGGGCTCAGACACATAGACCGGCTTTTTTGCAGTTAATATTAATTATTTGTCCGAATAGTATTCGACGTGATTTCTTACATTCCGGAACTTCACAACTATACCGCAAGAAAGTCTGCTCTCCTTACGACCCTCTTATGCTTGACTATGTTATCTTCCTTCAGGTTAGTGCTTACCATACAGGAACATTGTATCAAGATATTTGATAAATTATTATACTCCGGTACTCCGGTACACATTGTACCTCGAGATTATATTCTGGTAGATGCTGTTCCAAGTTACTAAGACGATCTGATAGTCCCAAGACATTCGTTTTAAGTGGGTTATTCTCCATAGATAAAAATATAGTATCCCTAACCCAGAGTATCAAAGGTTTTCTTCATAGTATCATGTTTGTTACTAATTAAATTTAATCTGTATATAATTTTTAATTGGAGCCTGTTATTTTTGATACTATCGAAGGAAGTTTTTTTTGATGGCATCCAGAACACCGATCGCCGATATAATTGTGTATTGTGTAAACTATATTTATTGCAAATGCTACAATTTAGGTCGAAGTTGTTTAACACAGTCATTGACAAACATTTCAAAAGAACAGAAACTAAATTTTATTCTTTATGAAATAGGATTTCGAATTGTATTTTTTTGCTATTATTCTCTGCTTACATTTAATCAATTAAAACACCTTCAGTCTTTATTGAAGCAAAAGAAAAGGAAAATATAGTTAAAAAAGAATTTGATTTAAAATTTTAAATTTCCCTGGGCTAATAAAATACTTACACAAAGTATAAAAAAAATCGAACATTAAATCAAATAAAATCAAAGTTTATTTCCAGTGATTGCAAGTACAGTCCGGGTAAGAAAAGGTTCGTCACCTTAAAGTCGACATTTGCTTGCACCTTCATTTTAAACGAAACAAAAATATCGCATTGACGTTTGCAATAACAGGCTAATCGACTGATAGTGACAGGTCAACTATAGATTAGATGCGGTGAAATCTGTCAAAAGGAAAACCCGGAAACTACGACTAATCCCGAAATGTGAATCAATTACCGCATTAAATTATTGACTTGTTTATGTTCATATTTATATTTGAATGTATTGATTTTTATAGAAATAAAATAAATGTTAGTCATTACGGTAAATTTTATTTAAATAAAACTTAATTAAAAACGAGTCATTCGCATCAATCACAGATTGCAGTCACGTTAAGGTCGTCCGTTCCTCTGAAACCCTCCCAAACATTTCAGATATGCGTAAAGCATTGCTGAAATGTTTGGGAGGGTTTTAACAGCTGCCTTAGTTCTTTCGTTATTTTTTCGTTAAAACCTTATAGACTTTCTATCAGCTGATTTCGCAAGCCAAGGAGTCGCTAATACTTCAGGATGCTGATAGCTGAAGCATACTGTCTTCCAGCACCGTTACGTAACTTGCTCCGTTTGCTCTAAGTGGAAAGTAAATAACCTCGTCTATTCCATCAGCTGAGATCCAAATGTTGGCAGATATGCATCCAGAACTAAGATTTAGCAATACAAATACTTGGTTCTGTTTACTCTCCCCAAGTTTATTTTCCCATGTTGGGAAGGTTGGAAGCTCTTTTCATCAATATAAATAGTGTGAATGCAATCAAAATTTAAATATGTTCGGGCAAAATTTAAGCGTGTTGTTTTTGAGCATTAGTTAAAACCACCTTCTTGGCAGGACGTCGGTGATGAAGTCCCATAGAGTGCACCGCATTTCTTATTACTCTCGAAGATACGTCAAATAATTCAGCGAAATCACTAGTTTTCATGAAACCATTTTTGACTGCCAACCATTGCCGACTCATAAAATTATTTTGGCCTTGGGTAACAGTCGGGCGGCATCCAGAATTGGTATGCCGGTGATCAGTAAGATTACCCTCTTCCGCATGTCTCCTAATCCAAAACCTTACAGTGTCTCTCGTAATTTTAAGATTTGAAGATATGTCGCTAATGTTATAGCCTACTTCATGATCTGTAATGTATCAATAATCTCTCTTTCATGGATATTTAACTTCCTCGGTATTATCAAATTAAATATGACGAAGAGTTATTATTGATCGAAAAAATATTGACACTGACAATTAAATAGAATATACTTGATTTGGAACTCTTTACGAAGTTTATTTGACTAGGTCATTAAAAAGGTTTCATGTTGATATGAAACTAGATATAGGTCAGAGGTGTATACTATTTTGACCCTTGTTTTTATATGAAGTAAGTTCAATTTTATATGCAATTGTCTACTTAGTACTTTGGTTTCAAAAGGTACTAAGAGTCTACGACTTTATAAAGGAATGAATTCAAAAACTGACGAAGGTGTACGCATGCAAAATTTATAAAGTAAGTTGATAAAAATTATATGTGGAGTTAATGAATTAAAAAAAAAATAAAATTAATAATAATATTTAAGATGTCAACGGTTCATAATTATTAATCATATTAAAATAGTAAAAAGAAATATCTATTAAAAAACCATTAATTGAGTAGTGACATTTATCCATAAGCAAGGCCTTTAGTTTATTTTTAAAATTTTCCATTACATCATTTTTTAGATCAGGCAATTTGTTGTATATAATGGGACCCATGCAGATAACACTTTAACAACGCTGTGTTATAGGAGCCAACACATAAAAAGTTTCTGTATTGGCTTCTTACAGGACCTTTACTAGTTTCTGCCACAGGAGGGAAGAGGTGCTTATGGGCTTTTACAAATATGGCTATTTCTAGTATATTTAAGGACGGAAAAATTAGTATTTTAAGGGACTGAAACATTGGTTTTGCAACTGTCTGTAGTTTTTAAATAAATTTAATTAAATTTAAATTACAATAATGAACTTGTACACATTAACTTGTAACAACGATGCCTTACGCTTAACGATTTTATGTTAATTGCAAAATATTTTTAATTATTGTAATCTACCGATTACAATAAATTAAAAACATTTTACTAACGTTATAACGAAAAGTAAATGAGTGCATATAACTTTTATATTAAACAAGTTCTAGTCATCCTGACAAACTCTATTAAACCAACTGAGCTGTAGATGCAAGTCCTATTTTACATTTTTTCCCACAATTTGACGTACAACGCAGAACTTATGACTTCATTAAGTTAATCTGCTTCTGTAGCTCGCAATTTCCGATGAAATCTTTCCCGAAAACAACGTTAATAAACCTAATGTTAGCAGATTTTAATGTTTCACTCCTTGTCTTGTTTATTAGAATTATGAAAGTTAAATTAAAATATCGGGGAAGTTTCACAGGGTTTGTAATTGGAATAAGAGACATCTGTATCAAACCAGTTTATATATACCTCGATATTCAAATTTTGTTCATGGTAAATGGTCCAATACAATAATTATAATACTTTTATTTTGATTAATTTCCTTGAATGTGAAGGTGTTTTCTTCAGTTGGGTCTTCTATGTACACGATATTTAACTTCTTTTTTCTATGGTCGGGACTGTTTCTTTTTTTCATTTAATATAAACACGGGTAAAAAAATAATAACTACATTACTTAAAATAGGCAGTTCTAATTATATCGTTGATTTAGAGAGGCAAATAAGGATAAGCTTAAGGGTTCTCTGGAAGCCTGGATGGAGGTCTTCTATATAAGCTGAAAAATCTATTAGCGAACTTATATGGTTCTGAAGTCTTAACTGCAAGACAGAAAATTTTAGTTTAAAATTGGCGTAGAATTGTTCCATCTGTATGACATTAGGGATTCTGTACCACAAGGTTCCGTGCTTGGCCCAGTACTGTACTTAATATACTCGTATACAGCTGATCTACCATGCGATACAGATGTAGTGACAGCAACATATGCAGATGATACGTGCCTCGCAAGCCATAAAGACCCGGAAGTAGCATCACAAAAATTACAAAAACAGCTGTTTGTGAAGGACAAATGACTGGAAAAGTGGAGAATAAAGTCAAATGTTTCTAAATCTAAATAAGTAACGTTTACCCTTCGTAGAGGAGACTGCCCAGTGGAATGGCTGCTGGGGGAACAACTGCTGTGTAAGATACCCGAAACTTCAACTGGATCGACGGCTAACATGGGCTACTTACATAAAAAGAAACTGTCAGTCATAGAACTGTAAAAACTGTGTAAACCAAAAGTGCCCAACGTGCCTAAAAAAGTTTTCACTTCAAAAATTATTAATAAGTAAGCGTGAGTTGCCGATCAGAAGTGTTAATTTTTGAAGAAAATGATGCCACAAGTGCGTTGCCGGTCTTTAGGGTATTCAACTTGCGATTGAGTTCTTGAAACTAACCCCCACAACACAATCTATCACTACCAAGATAAGAAAAGCAGTGGCCACCTAATAAGTTTTCTCGGGCACCAAGAAACCACCTCTTCAGAAAAATTGACAATCACCAGATTTTTTGACGTGATACTATCGATACTATAGACTAAATAGTATCATCTTAGTTGAATAGTATCGCTTAATTTTCACTATCGCTGCAGCAGGTACTATATCGATAGTATTGCAGCGTGTCGATATTTTCAATAACACTATTCGCGCTATCGTCTGTTTTTCAAGTTCAACTATCTATAGCGAAACTATCGCTATTGCAATTGTTACTAATTCTATTTACCGTAAACGGCCCCGCTGCGAGTGCATTCCTAGTCTATGCAGGGTAAGAGGAGCGAGAGACGCCATTACCGAACTAGACATGCGCAAACCATGTCCGACATGAGTTGAACCTGGAACGGTTCTTTACCTTGTCGGAACTAGTTCCAGTAAACATGTCTGAGGATCTATCTAGTTCCTTAGTTTTATCCGGATATTGTAGTGAACATTTTTATTTCGGTTAACGGTAAATAATATCAATTGATTTTCCTTCATACTCACATACAGGCTTAGGAATGTCAACCAATAATGTACAAATAACAAAACAGCGTAACTAAACTTAAAATATTCTGGTTCTTTAAATGAATTGATAGTAAATACATAATTAAGTAATATTTACCTTTGTATATCATAATAAACGTTTCATATGTAGGTATTTATTTATAATAGCAATATATAAATAGCAGTTCAGGTACCTGTGATGCCTTTAATCGTTGCCTTATGTCTGTTAAAGTTAGTCCTGATTTTCAAAGTACACGCTTAAATTTAACCGAAGGAGTTGTGTGTGGCCCTGAGTGCAACGCTTTCCAGTCCTGAAACCATTTCACTGCATGGAACACCAATCCCAGTCGACCGGACTGTACAGCATCAAATCAATACAGGGTGGATAAAGTGGCGGCAGGTAACAAGAACAATTTGTGATCCCAAGTTTCCTATTAAGTTAAAGAGACAGATGTATAAGACTATTATCAGACCTGCCGTCCTGTATGGATCTGAAAGTTGACCCACAAATAGAACGGATGAGAGACGCCTGCACGTAGCTGAAATGCGAATGTTGAGATGGATTTGTGGTGTGACTAGGACAAAGAGAGAAATGAATATATTAGAAGGATGAGTAAAATGTGGTGAAAAGAGTTTTAGGTATGGATGTTGACGGGTACAAGAGAAGAGAACGGCCAAAGAAAAAATGAATCGACTGTGTGAAAGAAGATATGGCTAGAAAGGGAGTAAGCAGTGAAATCACGAACGATAGAGTTGAAACGAAGAATAAAACATATTGCACCGACCACAAATAAAATTGGGACAAGGGATGATGATGATGAAGTATAAAGTTCTTCATATTTCCATTAATAGATTTGGCATACAAATTAAAAATTTGTGCCAAATTAACAATAATCAAATAAGTTGAAAACTATACATAGTCTTGCCCTAAATATTGTTACAAGGAATACATCCTTTGTTTCAATGACAACAATTATTACTGTAGTGTGCGTTGGTTCATACATAAATATATGTAATACTAGCTGTACCCCGCGGTTTCACCCGCGTAAGTCCCAATCCCGTATGAATATCGGGATAAAAAGTAGCCTTTATGTTAATCTAGGTCTCCAACTATCTACATACCCACTTTCATCGCAATCGGATCAGTAGTTTTTGCGTGAAAGAGTAACAAACATCCATACATCCATACATCCTCACATCCATACATCCATACATCCTCACAAACTTTCACGTTTATAATATTATTAGATTAGTGTTTTTTTTAAGCTCTTTCAAAACGATTAACCTTTGTCGTTAATACAATCCTTTCAACGTTATGTCCGGTTATCGATTGAAACACTTCTGATTCCATACGGGAGTTTAAAATATCATAGCGTTTAGAATATACCAAAGGTACTCTCTAAAAGTGAACATAAATAAATAAGACTAGATGATGGCCAATCTTCAGGCCTAATGAAATCCGAAACGTTATTTTCCAATGATGCTTGTGTAAGTAACACCCTTTGCCACAAACCTTGCCATTTGAAACTGTAGGTAGGCTCCAGATGTTATTATTAATCGGGTGTACTCCGATTCCGATGCTTGCTAGTAGCAGTTAGGAAAGTGCTCTCAAAGCGAGGTGATTCAACAAACGGTATCTTTTTGGCGGTGAACGAGTAAACCTTACATTATAACCTTTTAAAGATGTATTTTTTAAAAGAAGTGACATTATTATAACCTCAAAATCTGCAAGTGTCCGTGACTCATTTAATTTTAATTGTATTAAATGTTCATTAATAACACGGTAAGCATTTTCTTATGTCTTCTGGTTATTAGGCTAATAATGTATGGTAGCTGAACAATCTTCTTTCACACTTACACATGTATAAAAACACAATTGCACACATGCCAACATTCACGCACTTGCACACACATTCACTTGCACACACACTCGTATTCACTGACGCTCACAACCCCACACACATGCAATGCAATATGCACGTAATTTACAATAATTAATATTGGTCAAGTCCTAGGCATAATAACAATCCTCTAAATTTCTTTATACGAACTGTATACCTATATTGTTTTTACTTCATCACACGAAATTAATAGTTAATTTGATTTAAAGTGAGCTTGCAGAACTCATCTAACTTGAAACGAGCAGGCGTCAACATTTTGACTTCAAGCTCGCTTATATCTATATAGTTTAACCTAAACTCGAAACTAGCAGCTTCCAAGTAAACACTGTACAAATAGTAAATACACTTTTGGAGTATGTTAAACTTCATAGACCTAAGATAGTTAAATAAAGTATCAAGTTTTTAGTTCAGTGATACTGACAAGGGGTTTTTCTAGTAATCGAGTTACATTATTACCGTAGGTATTTATATCATAACATATTATCTGTCTGTTCGCGATAAACTGAAAAACTACTAAACGGATTTTCATGCGGTTTTCACTAATAGATAGAGTGATTCATGAGGAAGGTTTAGGTTATAATTCGGACAAAAAACAGTTACATGATATATGTTACAAAAAAAAAGGAAATATACATATGTTTGGTTTGTTCAACATATAACCCACATTATTGTCCACTAGTTAACATTAGATTAAATTAAGCTAAATAGGAGCGAGATGCGGACATTATCGCTACATACACAATAAAAAATCTATATATATATATATACACAACTTTCAGCAGAATCAAATATATATAATATATAGTTAAGCATTCAAATTCAACTTCGATAACAATGGTTTTCCAGCAAAGCAATAGAATTGTTTTTAAATTTTAGGTTGGATTCAGCAAATATATCAATGACGGCAAAATGTGTGTTAAAATTATCTAGAAGACGACGGAGTGGTACTCGCTCTCCGGCGTTTGTTCTACACTTTGTAGTATGGAACAAACGAGGCGCACGCACCCCTCGCATGACCACCGTTCTAAGCACTACGTAACAAAGTTTATTCGTGAGATTAATACAGTCATATCTATTGTTGCATATTCCATGCAACATCATTGCCTTAAGTAGTTTACGCCTGGATTCGAGCGTTAACAATTTATATTTCTGTAACAGTTCAACATATGGCATTCTTGAGTGAAAGCATTTATATTATTTTCTGTACCATTTCCATGCTCTGTGAGTATTTATCGTAATAAGGACTCCAAATGGAACAGCATACTCTAGTTGAGATCGAATTAAAGTTCTATATAAATGTAGGAAAGTAGAGGGTTTTTTGAAGTCGTTATAAGATCTCATAACAAAACCGTACAAGCGAAAGGCCTTGCTAATAATGTTCTCAATATGAATATCTAAGTGAAGTTTAGAGTCTAGTGTTACGCCTAGATCACGAACGGTTTTACCAGTTTTTAATGGAACATTATCTAAAGAATAAGTATAAGTGTGAATATTAGATATTGTATTCTTGGTGAAAGTTATATGATTACATTTTGGGAGGTTTAGTTGCAACTTATTGTCCTTGCAGTATTGGGTAAGTCTGTTGAGATCATCCTGGAGTAACCAGCAATCTTGTGTATTTCTACATGACTTGTAAACTTTTATATCATCCGTGTACATTAAAAAATTGGAATTGATGAAGCATGATTTAACGTCATTTATGAAGATAAGGAATAACAGGGGCCCCAAAACTGAACCCTGGGGAACTCCAGACTTAGCAGTAGCACAGTCTGATTCAAAACCATTAACTGTAACGGTCTGAGTCCTGTTATGTATATAAGAAGCAAGCCACCTGAGCAGATTACCTCTAATCCCATTAAATGCTTTTTTGTCCATAAGTAATTTGTGGTCCACCTTGTCGAAAGCCTTTCGAAAGTTCGTGTACACAGTATCCACCTGAATACGACAATCCATATTTTCAAATAAATGATCCATGAAGACCATGAGGTTTGTGGTAGTGGAACGGGATTTAACAAAACCATGTTGTTCAGGCACTATAAGAGTTTGTATATAGGAAAATATAGAACTATGTACCAGACTCTCGAAAATCTTAGACAAAGTGGAGAGAATTGAGATAGGACGGTAATTTTCAATATTTGCTTTGTCACCGCTTTTATAAATAGGAGTGATAAAAGTTCGCTTCCAGACGCTTGGAAAAATGCCTTGTTCTAAGCATTTATTATATAAAATATGTAAAGGGATACATAAGCTTTTTGCAGTATGTTTTAAAAAACTAGGAGGTAAGCCATCGGGTCCGGCTCCTTTTGAATGATCCAGTGAATTTAAAGAACTGTATATACTGTCTTTGGTGAGGTAAATGTGAGACAGGCACATTAAATTACCTGCAGAGTTGTTAGGTGGTTGCCAAGTGGAGGGGTCGAATACTGAAGGTTCATACACGGAATCAAAAAAAGTTAAGAATAAGTTACATGCTTCCTGCGGACTGCTAGGAGATATGTCTTTGTAATACATGCCTGCCGGAATGCCGGTTTTTCCTTTGCGGCTAGATATGTACGTCCAAAAGTGTTTAACGTTAAGAGGTATACTTTCTTCAACCGAATTGATATATTTTTTAAAGCACTCTTCACACTGAGATTTAAATCGCTTACGATAAATAGAAAATGATTCATAATCCGATAGGTTACGGTATTTTTTTTACCTAGTCCATGCACGCTCTTTATTTTTAAAGATATTGATAAGGGTTGCGCTAAACACAACAGGAAACCGAAAAGTTTTCGGCCGTGTGTAAGGTACGTGTAATCTAATTACCGCATATACAAGGTTGTAAAAAGTATCCACTGCTTGTTCTGGTGAGGGGTTGTTAAGTAAGTCTACCCAGTTTATTTTTGTGAATTCATTGTTAATGTCCTCGGAATTAGCTTTATAATAATTAAATTTCATAGTCACGTGACGCTTCATTGGCACATAGTGTGTTTCTAAAGAAGTTAATACGCAGAAAGGAAGATGATGGTTATCTGGTGGCAATAATATGGCACCTGGTTGTAATTGGCAGTCGGTGTTGCTAATAAACAGATCGAGAGTTCGGCCTAATACATTTTCAATTGTGTTGTATTGGAATGCATTGACATATGTCAGCATGTCGATTAAATAGCGAATTATGCGATCGGTTAATTGAATTAAGGTGTGATATGTATAGGTAAGCCTATACATGTACTATACATATTTCAACTGCCCTTTCTGCTGTAGTACTTTTACTGTGGATCAAATTTAGATAAATTGTTTAAATAACGTGCACGTCTAATAAAAACGTTTGATGTTCTAAGCTTTTAGAAATGAATTAATTAATTTACAAGGCAGTAATTCCAGGAAAATTAATTATTAAACGATATGAAGCCTGCAGAGGTTAATGATAAGCTATTTAATCAATACTGGAAGGCGTCTGACATGAACCAAATGTAATTATAACTACATGGCCGCTCGATGTATGTCTTGGTAATATGTTATTGAATGGTGAAGCGATAGTTTGTATCAGTAAACCTGTAAATTGTTTGTAGCTTAATAATAGTTTTCTGTGTAAAGACCCTATAATTTTACATTATCCAAAGGTTTTTTAGGGTATTGTATCTTATAAAATATTATCGCGATTTAGTCCCGAGTAACATATCTAATATGTATAAAAGTCGCGAAAGTTTAAAAATAATTACATTATATATGTTTTCTTAGGTTATTTTTTATTATAAACGAATCTGTATTATACTGTGTTCAGGCGGGCGTTGGCCGCGCGTCGAACGCGCGGTTGGGTTTTTAGATAATGTTCACATGCGGAGGAGTATAAATGACGTAAAAATTGAAAATTAAAAGATATATTTATTTCTCTAACAATTCGGGGTTATTTGACTGGCCTGTTGGTTTAGTGGTTAGTGATCCTGACTGCTGAGCCTGTAGTCGTCTGTTTGATTCCCACCCAGGACAAATAATTGTGTGATGAGCATGGTCATTTGTTTTATGTATAGGTGTATAATATGTATGTATTTAAACATATATAACTATGTTTATCAGCAGTCTGGTTACCACAGTACAGGCTCTGCCTATTTGGCATCAGACGACTGTGTGTAAGGTGCCTCAGTGCGTGAAATCTATGAAATAAAGTGTCATCGAACCTATACTATGTGAAAAATTGTATACAGACTTTTATTGAAATAGCCGAATTCTTTTATTACAAACAGTTATACAGTTAAAGGGTACTGACACTTTAAAAGGTTACATTACAAAGGTACTAGGCACCTACTGACCTTTTCGAAATCCGTGCTAAGCCAAATAGGTACTTGAAAGATAGGCTAGATTCACTGCGGCGGTTGAGAGGGCTTTATGTTGAGCAAAACAAGATTCTAATCTAATACCTTTAAACGAGCAATTCTTGTATATATGTATATAATCTGAATCTCGGAAACGGCTCCAACGATTTTCATGAAATTTAGTATGCATGTGGGTTTCTGGGGCGATAAATCGATCTAGCTAGGTTTTCATTTTTAGAAAACTTAAAAAAAAAAGTTACTTTACGTAAGATACGTAATAATTTATTAAAAACAAAAAACGACAATGCGAGTGGACAGAATTTGAAAAATATCGAAACAATCCGAAGGCAATCTGGAACCTAATAAAAACAATCTTCAAAAAAATAAGACATCTGCGATTGAACTTCTGCTATTACGGCTAACCCCATTCATCGCTTAACATAGTTAATGATTACTTACCGAATGTGGGATCAGACTTAACGTTTAAAATTGTATATCTAGCAGAAGATGGTTGTCCAAACTCCTCTATGGCTGTTTTTGATACAGATGTTGTAGACATTGAGCGGCTTATCTATAACCTCAAACTGAATTGCGCTGTGAGCTGGGATGGCATCCCTATAGACTTATTTGGTGCAGCCAGACACATTCTTGTTCCAGTTATCTGTCAGGTACTCGGTCTTGCTTTAACATCTGGAGTATTTCCCACAGTTAAAAAGATCCTAGTTCACCCCATTCACGAAAGTGGAGACTATTTAACCACACACGATATATTCGCCCCCAACCAAGACAAGGGTATTGATATCTTTCTTGATTTTTCTAAAGTTGACACTGTCACAAATTAGGGGCCTTCCGGTTGATTTAAACAGTTATACAGTATCTTTGCAGTGTCTCCTCGGTAAACCGATTTTTTTAGTATTTACCTTTAGTGTTAACAATAAAACAAATGGATGCTATAATATTATCTACGTATTAACGGGAATTAACGCGACTGACGAATTAACGGGAATTAACGGGAATTGACGCTGACTGTCAGTCAGCCTGTGACCACGGCCAGTGCAACCTGGTCGAAACGTCAGGCAATTCAGAGGTATGTAATACCTTTTCGTGATCGCGTTAATTCCCGTTAATACGTAGATAATATTATATCATGGAACGCGAAAGTTCAAATGGATGCTGTTTTTTTTCTACTTTCAATAAAGGTTTTACATTTGTCAATATTTTAAAGAATTATGATCGTATTTTGATTGTCAGCGACCATTATATAAACGATTGTGCCAATGGGGAATCAAACTTACATCATTCGAATTAACACCACTTTGCAAGGTGACCGCTTAAATCGTTGCGTCATCGGTGCAATCAAATTAGATTTGTAGCTCAATAATTGATTGAGTAACAAAACAAGGTATGAATAAAAAAAAAACAATCAGTCACACTTCGACGTAATATTTATACGTCAAATGACGGAACCGTTTAAATTATAACAAAAAGTGTGTAGCGTAAACAATTTAATTCCTTTAACTGGTGATAAAAAGTGTTTACGGCCGGTACGGTAAGGTTATGAATGTGTTGGACACTGAGGTTGGAAGAATGGCTCTCCCAGTAGATATATGCCTATTGTCTTGATGCTAAGTTATGATAAGTTGTTGGAGTGATTGATGAGTTTTTGTTGTGAAAATACGAGAACAAAGAGTGAAAATATCTTCCTGATCAAAATTTAATAAAAATTTCAACTTAGCCAATACGAGTATCATTAGCCACAGCGTTTTATAAAAACTTATTTATTTGTTTACTATATACAATAAAATGTATTTATTGTTAATCCCACTATTCTTAATTTAAATTTATTGAAAATGATTTAGTTTAGTTTCCTATTAAAGCGTGTTTTTTAGTTTCTTAAACTATTATTTATTACAGTGCTAGCAAAATGTACTCTTGGAAAATGTTTTGATGGGATTATGCATTCTAGGTAGAACGTAATCAATGGTATTTTTTTAAGAAAAGTACCATTTATTTTGTTGTACCATTTGTTGTTTGGTACATTTTTTGCTGTATTAACAAAAAAGATATTAAAATGATCGGCAATCTTAACTGGATTTGTAATTTTCAAACCATTAGAATTGATCTAGTCAATGTTTGTGTTATTTTTCGTTGTTGTATTCTTTGTTTTCATATATTTCCCACGTTGTCTTGAATATAGTGTGCAGTAGTAGTAGGTAGCTATCAGAAGGTACTCACGTCTTAAATTTTCTAATAACCTAGTAAATGTTACGGCTTCGGCATAAACGGCAATTAATTTACTGAAACCTTTTCCATCATGTGGGATAAAGCGTGAACCGTAGTAAATACTGTTCATTTTATTATTAATTATTGTATCTGCAATATTTTAACCGACTTCGAGAAAGGGGGAAGTTCTATGTTCCACTGTATATTTTTTTTTGGGACTATGTTCACCGATTACTCAGAGACGCCTCTACCGATTTGGAAAATTCTTCTTTTGTTTGAATGAGTATTCTTCCCAGGTGGTCTAATGGTCATCAGGTCATCTGTTGATGGGATCCTGGAGAAATCGAGAGAACTCTTCAATTTTATAGGCACACTTGAAGCGATTTTGGTATTTTGAGGCGCACTGAAGTCGGTGATACTTTTTACGATAATAAAAATACTACGCACTTGTTTAAAATTTGTATATTCTACATAACATAACTCCCAATATAAAACAGAAAACGTTAATACACTGTTACACCTCTTTTTAACCAAATTCAAAAAAGAAGGAGGTTCGGCTGTATATTTTATTTTATGTATGTTCATCGATATTTTCGTCATCTGTAGACCGATTTTGAAAAATATATTTTTGTTTGAAAGGGTATGCTCTCCAGGTGGTGCCCATTGTCACCAAGTCTGGATCTGATGATAGTATCTGAGGGAAAACGAAGGAAACCCTCAGAAATGAAGGACAGATGTAGTGTTTGTTGTTTTTTCTTTAAATTAAGCAACATTGACGTTTATAGTGATGAAATTTATTATAGGTCTGTGGCGACTTCCGCATACAGCAAAAACATACTTTACTACATCATCTAGAAAAGACGAGCTGAACTACGTAGGAACTACTGGTCATGCATCGCGCTATGAGAGTTCTCGCACCATTAGTATATATACAACTGCCCAACATCAACCATTGGGCCGTGGCCCGCCAGGCATGATCACCTGATCGGAAGATTCTCCCTTTGTGTTGGAGGGACATTACACCAGATCCTCCACAGTGGTGGAGGATGATGATGTGATTGGAAGCAGCCTTCAAGTAGGAGATCAGCAGTATCATAATCGTTACTTCGTTCGTACTACAGCAATTAGCTACAATCAAGTCTCAGTCAGCCAGCATCCTCGGCTTCAACAGGGATGCCACACGCCTGCAGAAATCACTCCAGTCTGGTTACCCCTACGGCCACATCAGCGTCAAGGCACAGCACATTGCACCTACGGTCCACGTAAGCAGAGAATCTCTCTCACGTCGTCTACGCAGTAGCCAGACACGACGCATCTACCGCCCCAACTCACTGAGGACTTCACCGCAGCACTGCACGCAGCCACGACTCGCAGGGACTAGCGGAATACAGTTCTGATTCACTGAAACTAGCCGCATTCAGTTCCGGAACTCGGCTCACTGGAACTACTCTCTACTGGCGCTGGTACGTCCGACAAGAGAGCATAGAAAGCTGCCTCATCAATATATCGACCTCCGGTCTTGGAGGGGAGTGATGTGGCGATTTCCACATACAGCAAAAACATACTTCAACATCATCTAGCGAAGACTAGCTGAATTGCGTAGTAACTACTGATCCTGCATCACGCTATGACAGTTCTTGCGCCGATTAGTATATGTATATACAACTTCCCAATATCAACCGTTGGGCCGAGGTCCATCAGGCATGATCACCTAGCCTAGTCGGAGGATCTTCCCTTTGAGTTGGAGGGATATAACACCCGTTCCTCCACAGGTTCTACGTTCACCTGTTTGTAACGTTTTTTGTAAAGTAAGTAAGTTTAATTGTAAAGACTACATAAATGTGACACTTCCAAAATAATATGTAACTGTATAAACTCACCAGGTGCCTACAGGTCTGTTTAAAGTCGGCGCCAAGCTCGAAACGCAATAAGTAATACTTAGGGATATAAACAGCTTAATTAAGAACGGAATTTAATTCTAATGAAATATCTGAATACCACCTTGGCGGCACAAACGTATATACATATATGCTGCCACTGTGGACCTAGCCTGTCTATCAAGTACCCAATTAGCTTAGCACCGACTTCAAACAGACCAGTAGGTACCTGGTGCTTTTATAATGTTGGATGCTAATTAAAGGTTTTAGTTTAATTAAAAAACCTATTTCTATATCCAATACATATTTCTGAAATAAGTATGAATACGCTTTATTATCTACCGTGAAAGAACTACATTGTAGTCTGAATCTGAATACAGAAGATAAGTAGCACAAGAAATAGTATTTTGGAGACTATTTTCGTTCATGAAATCTATGGACTGGAAAGGAATATTGTAGGTAAAATATTGCAAAATTAGTATAAATAGCAAATTAGGTATTTTTTAATGTCTGTCTATTGATTAAATCGCGTAAACATATAACAAATTATCTAATTCTTCTGTTGTAAAATCTGAATAATAAATTATTGCTAAACAACTGGAAAAGCGCAATTTAAAAATTTCAGAAGATATGTTATCAATTACTCGAACCAAAAAGTCGTCTGTATTTGGAATAAAATGCACTTTATTTTCGCCAATTAATTTCTGCACACACACTTAGACTGGCCTGTTGGTCTAGTGGTTAGTGACCCTGACTGCTAAGCCAGAGGTCGTGGGTTGGATTCCCACCCAGGAAAAATAATTGTGTGATGAGCACGATCATTTGTTCTGTGTCTGGGTGTAATTTATCTCTATTATGTATGTATTTAGAAATATATAAGTATGTTTTTTTTTTAAAGCCGGGTTTTGTCGCGGGAACTTTACAAACATACAAACAACGGACACAAAGAACACCCAGACTCAGGTGGGAATCGAACCCACGACCTGTGGCTTAGCAATCAGGGTGGAAGCAAAGCCTCATTTGAGCCCGCCAAGTGCAAGCCAGCTGAAGCGACTCGCTTCAGCCTCAGTCACTACTGCTGAGCACAGCAAGCGAACTTTTAAATAAAAAGGATCGGTTAAAAGTTAAAGCAACAATTCATTCTTTAAATTATTTTTAAGTATTTTATTATACATATTTATGGCTTTTAGGCTCTTATAAAAAGATGGCCAAAGACTTCAACCGATTTCACCATTTTCTGTCATTGCATAGCACCAGAGAACGTTTATTTGGTCTTATGAAGCCGTCAAGCCAAATCTACTTTGTAAGTGAACCAAAAACCGCAGGCTTGCATCTGAAATATCTCTCTAGCAACTACAGTACCCCATTTCAGTTATTGGAACTGACAATACTCGCCACACTTGTACATACTAGCTGGACTGAGGTGGACGCCTTGTTATTAAATTAATAAAGTGAGATATTCACGTTTGCTAAAATATATAACTTAGCTCTTTTTTACACTGCTGTGAACAGTCTTCGTGATTTGAAGTATACAAAAGAAATGTTAACTATATTATTAATTATAGAAACAAAGCAATGACATGACACCAATAAAGATCAATAAATTCATCAATCAATTATCCTATTGTAATCCAATGCTAGACAAAGGTCAACTGTGCGCCATAGCACCTGGTCCTCCGCCTTCCACATCTAATCTATCCCAGCAACCTTCTTCAGGTTGGTCCATCTGGTTGGGAGACGTCCCTTCCGTTTACCGATTCACGGTCTCCATTCAAAGACCCGTACTTGGTCAATAAATTATTTTGTAGAAATAATTCAAACTACACTACACCAAACAAATTCGCTTACATAATTTTTACATTTGAAGAATTACGTCAAGTTTTGCTTAAAATGTGCTAGTTTGTTTGACGTCTACTTGCAGTTAGTCTTTATTTCATAAAATTCCCTAATTTTTTTTAGCACAAACTTACCATTATAGATCAACATACAATGTCACCGGACCAAAAGGCTGATTTGTGGAAAGTAAAATAATTACAACAATAAATCACAAATAATACCGTGTTGCAAATAGTTGTATACATAATAGGTCGTTATCTACTAGTGTCGATCTATAATATTAGTAATAATAATTTGACACATCTTAACGGCCGCCTGATCCCAAACTAAGCAGACCCTGTACTATAGTAACCAGACTGATGATAAACATACTTATATGTTACTGAATACATACATATTATAGATAAATTACACCCAGACACAGAACAAATTATCGTGCTCATCACACAATTATTTGTCTTGGGTGGGAATCGAATCTATAACCGCTGGTTTTTAAATATGGAGCCTTGTGAAAAGAAGTCGGGTGAACAAACTCACGGCTAATCTTTTAAATTACCAAATAGTTGTTTTTATCAGCTTACATTATAAAGTTTTTTAATGCCTTTTTAAGCTTTTTTAATATGAGTATATCGGAAATTTAGAATAGAATTAATTAAAAAAATAGCGTACCTAAAAGTTCACAAGAATATTAGCGAAACCGTTACATGTTTTCTTATCAATTTAGTAGCTTTTTTCTAAGTCTTCTAACAAAAGAACGATTTGTAATTGGCTTGCAATTACCAACTTAATCAATCCATCTACTAAGTATGTAGTTGTCTAGACCTGGGACTTAGTTCCTCACTATCTATAACTAATTGCTAATTTACTTCTCATTATGTTGTCACGAGAAAACAATTTGTCTACTGCTTCTCATCGTCTAGACTTAATTTTGTTAGCATTAAGAAAACCATTAATCTAAAGGTGACGTTTACAGATTGAAAAGAGTACAGCCTTGAATGATGGAAAAAGACAGTTTTTTTTTGTAAAATTGATCAATGATTTACTTGACACTTAAAAAAATTATTTCAGGGCATTTATTTGGAATCTGTCTTTTATTGTTTAAACAGATATTACGCTTTGTGGTAAATTTATCATGATCCATGTTATTATAGCAGATTACTAATATAATAAACGGGTGTGTTTCTATATCTCAAGCGACTAATAGCAAATTTTTAGTTTGGTTACCAAAAGCTCTAATAAGGCCATTGAACGAGAAATGAAAAAGTAGAAGTTGCCTTTGAAAGCATAAGAAGTATGTAATAAACATAAAAAAAAAACCAAGATAATCCTAAACGCTTCTGGTCGTTTATTAAGGCCAAAAAAATCGAAGTCTAGCAATGACCCGTCCACTATGTTACCATCAAATATCTCAACAGTCTGGGAGTTACAATATTTGGAGAAGAGATAAGCAAGCAATTTGCGATCCACTTTTTGTCTACTTTTGTGCCATATGTTAGTCCGATAATTCAAATTACTAGTCCACACAATTATTTCCAATTTAGTATAGGCAAAATTACTTTCACTAAAAGAGAGGTATTTAAACAGCTTAACAGACTCGATATTTACAAAGGTCCAGGTCCAGATGGCCTGCCTCCATTATTTATAAAGAAATATGCATCGTCCGTATCTTTTCCGCTTACGCTGATTTTTAATGAGTCAATGATAACTTCTACATTCCCCTCTGCATGGAAATTCGCCCACGATATCCCGATAGTTAAAAGAGGAGAAGCCAACAATATTGTAAACTATCGCCTATCTCACTTCTGTCCGTTTTGAGAAACTGTTCGAAGGGATTGTATGTCCAATTTTAACATTTCGCGTCAAAGCACAGCTAGCTCCTCAACAACACGGCTTCTGTGCTCATAAATCCACTACCACTAACTTAGCACAGTACATTTATGATTCTAGTAAAGCTTTGGATTCCCGTATACAAGTTGATTCTATCTATACTGATTTCAGCAGTGCTTTTCAAAGTCAATCACAAATTATTTCTAATGAAACTTGAGCAATTTGGCATATTTGTATTATATGTGTAAGTCCCGAAGACTTGATCGCGATAATATTTGGTCCACTTGGTTACTAGGATGGTTTGCATCATGTCTATCTGAACGGCAACAAAGAGTTGTGATACGAATCACTTCTCTATATTGCCACTTCCGCAGTTCCCCAAGGCTCTCATCTGGGACCGATTTTCTTTTAAATTTTCGTAAATGATATTATTTATTCAATAAGGCCATGTTTGATTTAAAACTTTATAAAGATACTAGAACTGATTTCGATAATATCCTACTTCTCCAAAAAGACTTGGACGCAATTCACGTGTGGTATCATAACAATATGATGTCTCTACATGCGAGTAAGTGCTATCACATGACCTTAACGAGAAATAAAAATATATGGTTGTCATCTTATACATTAAACGGAGCTACTCTGCAAAAAGTTGACACCATTCGTGACATTGGAGTCCAACTCGATAGTAAGCTGACGTTCATTAGTCACATTGATACAATTGTCGTCAAAGACGAGTATCTTACAGTTTGTAATTGAAAGCTGGCACAGTTGGTTGACATATATATACAAGAAAGAGGGTGGGACTCAGCACGCTTTCCTGCGTAACACCAAAAGTTAGGGTTACGTCGTCACTGATGTAGTTATTCACCTTAACACGTTGGCTATGGTTTGTGAGATAGTCACGGAATAGTTTAAGGACTTGGGTAAATCCTCTAAACTGCGTAAAACTGTCGTGGGCACATGCCATAGATAGCTGAGGCAAGCGCGCGTGGCCTTAGACAACATCTCAGGTCACATATAGCTGCGAGAATGATAGCGCGGGATTGTTGACTCACTGACTATGAAAAAAGCTGCACATATCTCTGGACATCCTCTGTCTCGCCATGGCACCAAGTATTGTGCCTTTGTAGTCTTGCCGTACCTGCCGCTCAACAGCCGCAAAAGTTCATAGCAGCTGCTTGGCTGAATGTGGACCACCTTGTACGGGCCAAGCATTCTCGGATCCAGCATCCCTGTAGACTTCGACATAGATCAGCTTCCCTTTAAAGTTTGAGCTGAAATACACACAGAATTAATTTGCCTCAGATTCCTATTTCCATCGGATCAGAAAGAAACATCGATCCAGTAACATCTACATCAAACGTTGGTGTGTGTGCCATCATTAAAACAGCACACAGTAGCCCCGCACGATGGTGTGCGCGCCTGCATTCAAGCGCCGCTACGCTAACCTTGTAGTGAACAGCACGCTACTGAATGCACCAGCATTCAAGCGCAACCACGCACACGAGCTTCTACAGGTTTTAAAATAAAAAAAAAAGATGTAAAATGTGATATTAATGGTGTAGATACCCCACATGTTTCTGATAATGAAGGTAGGTTAATTTGCCGATTTGCATGCATGTGGCCGTATGGAAGGGAAGAAAATGAAAAAAAGAAAATTATTCGAGCGCGTCAGATATTAAGAGGGGATGTTAAGTACACCCGAAAGATACCCTCATTCAATAATCTGACGATTCGGAAGTGACGCACGCTCGCAGCGGGTTTTTAAAAATGCAAAAAAAAAGTCGCCATTTTGACCAACTCGAGCGCGTCAGATTTTCATACAGATGGTTCAGCTTAATGTCCTAGACCAGCTGACCAATAATTTGACGATTATTTGGAGGGATTCTCTCAATCTGACGATTTGAAAAAAAAATACATGTATTTTTATCACTAAATGTGTCAAATGTGCACGGAAAATAGCATGCAAATACAAATAGAGTTAACTATTTATATACATACATAAAAGCGAAAAGATACTCACTCACTCATTTACTCATCTAATGACTAATCACGAAATATGAAAAACTACTTGACCTATGAATATGAAACTTGGCAGGGAGATAGTTTATAGTTTATAATTAAGAGAAGTCAGCTAAGGAATGATTCTAAGCTAAAAACAATTTTGGTAATTTACGAATACCATTTAAATTCCAAATGTCTTGAAAAACATATTCCAAAGTGAATTGTTTAGATAAATCAATATATTAAGCGTATAAAATGGCGGGCAAAAAAAAATTAAGTAGTAGTCGTATAGTAGCAGGTACAAGTTGTTTTAATTACGTGTGTGAAATGTATACCTTTTTTTTCACAAAACTGATCTGTGTTTTTATGAAGGTAAAGTAGGTTTTCATAAATAAGCATCAGTCAGGATGTTTATTTGTTTATATTTCTGCCCGAGTGAATCACAACTACCTGAGTTATATAAATATATGAATTGCTCGGATAGTCTTCTTCTGCAGCACGAATATAATTTTATAGGATATTATACTATGAAAATAACTAAAATAAACTAATCTGACTGTTTCAAAATCAGTCAGTTCACGAATTTTTCTAACTGCGTATGCTGCAGAGCTGAGTCTATTCGAAATTATTTATTTATTTTAATTAATAAGAATTTCGTGGTGGTGGTGGAACACTATGTCGTAGTTGCTCTTAACATCATGAGGTAAGTAAATAATCGAGATCAGTTTTCACGCAAGCGCCCTAACGTTCTCCAGCAACTTTCAAAAAGAACATACAAATGGACAGAGTATAGTGTGGGAATGGTATGAGAGAGAGAGAGAGAGATAGAGAGAATGTGAAAGGGAAAGAGGCGTGGATTGGGAAATACATGCTTCACTGCAGCTGCATGCACTAAACTTTCTTAACGATTTTTGTACCTTCGGCTTGTGGAAATGGGCAGATTATATGTTTTCTTATATCCTTGAATTATTTCCTTCAAAATAAAAAAAAATCGATGAATTTTTTTGTAAGTTTGTAACCCACCCACTGCATTGCGTCACGTTCAAATCGTCAGATTATCAAAATGTACACTTGTCAGCATGTAAATAACCCCCGTTATAATAATCTGCAGCGCAGGAGTAAATCCAAAAAATCCCTTAATGGGCTCCCCTACTATAAATGTCATTTTTGGTTTTCTTGTTGTTTCCGGTCGTCCTTTGTCTAACAAGGTACGTCTCGTTCAAGACCTCGAATCGTTTTATTGTCTCCGCGTCAAATCAACACAAGCCAGTTCAAAGGAGTTCGATGCTTGGTTGTATTAAGCACCAATTGATAATTATTATACTCACAGTTATCTCTCTTATACAGTTGGACTTCCTTTTCATACAATATAAAATTCTCATACTTTATTCTTTATCAACTCTGAATCGAATCTGGGCAAGTTGATTTATAAAGTATACACAGTCACTGTATGGCAAATCCTTTATATATGTATATATATATATATATATATATAAAAGATTTGCCATACAGTGACTATTGTAATGTACTGAAAACCCCTGTAAAGAAGTAAACATTATAATTATGAGAATGAATGAAAACGCTAGAAGTATCAAAATCAGTCACTCAAACGTACCGGTCAAAACATGGACGCCCTGACAATACAATACAATACAATATTCTTTATTGTACATCATAAAACAATTTACAATATTAAAAATAAAAACAAATAATGGTACAAACGGCGGCTTTATCGCTAGTTGCGATTTTTTTACAGACAACCTTTAGATGGACAGATGCAATGGACTTCTGTATAGGGCAGTGCACAAATTATCTAAGTAATTAATTAAGTAAGTAATTACAGTTGATATTACCATGAAATTAGATGAAAGGTATTTATTTTTCTTCCACAAAGGTATACATGATAAATAGGTACAACAGTTATTAAAGTTAAACATATTTCAATCAATTCACACAAAATCTTAACAGATTTATACACCTAAACCTTCCTCATGAATCATTCGGTTTATTAGTGAAAACCGTATGAAAATCCGTTCAGTAGTTTTTCAGTTTATCGCGAACAGACAGACAGACGCGGCGGGGGACATTGTTTTATAATATGTAGATATACTATTAACTGTAGTTACTGACTAAATCTAAAAACCTAATTTGGTGTTATATGTTATACAGTGTGTGCGTATGTGTGTGTGTGTGTGCTCATGTGTGGGCGTGTGTGTGCGCATAGGTGTGTGTGTGTGTATGTGTTTGTGTCGTATATATGGGTGCGCGTGTGTGAGTGTGTAAATTGGGATAGAAATCACTACTTTTACTATAACCCTTCCTTCCCCCATCATCGTATTGTGCATATATGGGAAGATGGGACCTGCAAATGCGATATTGCTTTGTTCATACTCTCCCGTCTTGCAGAAGACGCACCAGACATGCGTCGGAGAGAGCAAGTCGGTCTTCAGGTTCCACGATCGCTTGCCTGAAGGCGATATATAGGGTTATCCGTCGCCCTGGCAGACTGACAGATTAATTAAGTAGACCAATTCTATATCATTTGAAATAAAAATTTAATCAGTCAATTACACCTTTTTTTTTTTTTTATCGTGTGGCAACCCCCACGGGTCATCATCTCACCGGAGCTAACGGTAAGATGGTATGTCGGAATCGAACCGACTAAAACCACACGGTGTTCCGTCACAAGGAGGTCTATTGCAGGAGGACCCGGGTATACCCTAGGAAGGAGTCCTCCGGGAACCCCTGCAGACCTTGGTCGCTTTCAGCAGGCGACCACACCATGGAGTACGGTTGGCCTTACCCCCCTCCAGATTAGATAGGTGCGCGTGGAACACGTCGCGCCACCGTCTTGGGCCTGCTTCTGCAAGGGTAACGGTCAGCCCAACCCGTTACCCCCAGGCCAGCGCTCATGGAGGCCGGAGATCATTTTGCACTCTCCGGCGCCTGGTGCGTTTTCTGCGGGATGGGAGAGTGCTTGTCCTCTCCCGTTCCCGTTCCGCCGCCTCTTTAGCCAACATCACCTCCTCGCAAAACGAGACGGCGGAATCCCACGCACTCTCACTTTGGACCATGGACAGAACCATGGTCTCTAGTGAGAGGCTTCCTACCCCAATAGCTGGCACGCAGGCGATGGCTCCCGACCTATGCGACACAGGTACTTACCGAAGCAGCCGTGTCCGGTGAGGACCTGCGTCAACCGGTAGGAGAGGCTGCCATGTCGCCTCTCCAGCTAATCCTCCATGATAGGTCTTACCGCCACAATTGTGGCGTGCCCTCAGTCAATTACACCAAGAAACCGCCGCTCATCCTTTTTATAACATAACAACGCAATAACACTGATGGCATACAAAAAAAAAATTAAGATATTAATTATTATTTAGTTCTTAGGATTTTTTCTACTATACCTACATATACTTCAAAGGGTTTTCGTTGATTAATCGTAAATTTCTTCCGTTTGACCTTTTCTGTCCAGTCAACTTCGTCTTTTAGATGTGAAGTCGAAACTTTGCATAATTAAACCCTCTGGCACAAGACAGTTTCATTTGAACTTCAAATTGGAATACCTATCTCAGTTTACTAACCTATTTGTTAAATGAATAAGCTTGCTCTCACTGTCTGTTAACCAAACTTCGACTTTTACGTAAGTCCAACCTTTATCGTACTTTTAATCATCATAAACGTGTCCAATGCAATTTTTGAAAATACCACTTATGTCCTACTGCAATATTGATTCCCACGGCAGTCGATAGTTAGAAATATCAAGGTTGAATGGTTTATTGTTGGTAGGTTGTAATCCTCGTTTTGATACTTATATAGACAAGATTTTTTGAAGTGAAACTTCCTTTTTTTAACCGACTTCAAAAAAGAAGGAGGTTCTCAATGTGTTGGAATGTTTTTTTTTTATGTATGTTCACGATTACTCAAAGACGGCTGAACCAATTTGGAAAATTATTTTTTTGTTTCAAAGGGTTTACTTTCCAGGTTGTCCCATTTAAATTTTATCGAAATCAGTCGAGCGGTTTTTGAAAAATCAACAAATATCTAAAAGTTGTATACATCGATGATATTTTCGTTTACTCAGAAACCTCGCTGTTGCATTGGAGCAATGCGTTTAGTTGGCCTATCCATATTATATTTAAACAAAATACATCTACTTTCCACTAAAAAGCACATTAAAGTCGGTGATACTTTTTTTAAAAGATAGTTATGATAAATCTCGTACACCCAGATTCTACGTCGTATTTTTTTTTTATATAACCTTTTTTATATCGTTTCCTTTTCAAAGTTAATGGCCACAATTATACCTATTCCTTTATCTTCTGACGGCATGTTGCTTCAATTGCTGCTATTCATCGAAATAACATGTTGAAGCAACAAACTTGCGTGGCGTCCCGCTTCTCGAATTGCAGCTTACATAATGTTTCATAGCGAATTCATTTAGTGGTTTCCTTGCCTATGGTTTTACTGCATAGGTGTGCTAGAGACCTTAAATGTCGTAACTTATGTATATCGCTTTAAGCAATTTAATTAGATATAGACGTCAGTATCAGTTCTGGCGAAATGAATTAAAGTGCGGAAACTGTGTTTCTCCGGCGTTCACTGTTTTTATCCGGTTTTAGTTCAAATGCTACAAACCTTATTATTCCAAAGTTATGAACTTGTTTGCATTCAAAGAGGGGTTGAAATAATCCTGGGACCAACAGGTGTGAGCCAAATGTCTCTTGTACAATATTGCGGCAAACAGTATACAGACAGATTACATAATGTTTTATTCCAAATCCTAAAATCTTTAAGGTTTTTATGTACATAATTTAAGAAGTTTATTTAGAGGTACCAGTTCAGTTAAGATATATAGTTAAAATATTCTTTATTGTACGCCATTATTAAAATACAGTTGAAAAAAATAATTCTCTTATAAACTAGAGTACAAGACCGCCAGTCTTATTGCTAAAAGCGATCTGTACCAATATAAGATTTTATGATAATGTTGCTGATAAACGACTTTAAAAAGCATTAACTGTTGCCAAACTATTATCTCAAAATGGCAAATATTGTAATCATGGATCACTTCGTTCTATAACCACGTTTAAATCACTCGCATTTTGGTATGGCGACTGTGATACTATAGATAGATACTATAGACTGAAATATTGAAATATAAATATATTTAAATATTTAAACATCAAAAATGTTAATAGTTTTATTTTATATTTACGAGCTTTGAAAAAATATCAGTATATTTTGATAAAATTGTCTTTTCTCAATTGTCTAAAAGTTAAATGTTTATTACAGCTTACACATAAAACAGTGGACTTAAAGTTATCATATTAGTTTTCAAAAATATTTTGCCGTACTAGAATAGCACCATGAGCAGAACTAGTTTAGTTATTAATCTTCCTTGCTCCTCCATATCTGTATGCCTCAATAAAAAAAGAACAAACGGATATTTAAAAAATAAATGATTTATAGGGTATGAATAATTTTTCTGTTGGTCAATTCCGGCTGTTTTTGCTTAATTTCTTGCTTGAGTCTCATTAGTTGTTAGCAGTAGAGATCCGAATCGATGCTTTTGCCCGGCGGTAAAAGCTCATAATCAAAGACTTGCCCTTCCAACCCCGCCATACACACAGCATCACTTTATTGCGTGTTAATCCGGGTTTCCGGGTCATCTAACAAAATTAATTTTTTAGTACGAATATCACTGTCTCTTTCACGCCGGCCCACAATTTTTACTCGCTTCAGTAAGGGAGCACTACTGGCCTATAGGTGGTCGCAACCTGGCTAGACACGTGTCTCGCGAATGCCTCATATGTCGTCGCTTCCGGGGGAAGACGATAAACCAAACTATGGGTAACTTACCTTCTGATCGTTGCAGCCAAACTTCCCTTTCCACACCGTAGGCACCGGCTTTGCCGGACCGTTTCTAATAGCAGATCGTAAAGGACGTGGTTGCAAAATAACCAAATGCTGAATGTGCATATTTATCTACTTCCGCTATAAATGTATTCATTTAGAAGCGGTAAGTGACCTATCTAAAAATGCATTTTTGTTAACTTCAAAAAAGTTTATTGCCCGCCGGGGAATTTGCAAAACTATTAAGTGATACAATGATAGAAATTTTGTCTCAGCAGCGAAGGACTTCAATACATTTTTAAATTACAACAAGAATGCTATCATTGATTGGTCGGTCTCTGAGAGGCCGGAGTTAAGAGTGCTAACAAACAAAATGCAAAAAAATACTCACCTTGAGGAGCTATCTACTCTATTTGCCCTTTGTCCTCCCAGCTCTTCGCCATACGATTTCACTCCTCTTACCCCGGGACACTTTCTAATCGGCAGACCACTCACCTCGCTTCCATCTCCATGTCTTCTTGCTGCCAACGTCAACCACCTCGACGGCTAAAAGCGTCTAGCCAGGCAGCACCTCTAGAGGCGTTGGTTTAATGAGTACATTGCCGAGCTTCAACAACGAACAAAGTGGCGTACAGAGTGTTCTCCACTGAAACTATATTATGGTTTAAAATTTAACAGTGACATATCAATAAAACTATCCTTAGAAAAGTGAATGTTCGACCCTTGTTATCTGCAAGTACTTTGGATTCGAGTTGTATCACTCCAATCTCACGGCTCAGATAATTTATGGATATTTTGCGGTATACTCTTAAGTACTCGTATATACTCATTGCGATCCCTTCTTTAGAATTCACCACAGTTTTGTTGTTCATTTTCGTTATTAGATGAGTTTGGAATGTATGATTTGTTTACTTGTCTGAATTCAGTAAATACAGTGTTATTACAGGTTTCCTCAGTTTTGGCATTATATCATAAAGTAAGTGAAGTAAAGGTTTTTTATTTCCACAGTATTTACCAATAGCAGGCTTCACGTAGCAAAAAATAAACCAATATCAGACGGCTGCCACTAAACGACCTCACTTAGTAGCCGCACGACCACGTCCCATATAACGTTGTACTGCTCGTACTCTGTAAGAAGTTTAATGATAGCTGGCTTTTGCATCAAGATAACGCCCCTGTTCATCGAGCCGGCAAAACTACGGACTATTTGCACCAAACTGCTATCAAATTGCTGGAACACCCTCCATTTCCCCGTAACAACTGAAAGGACGTCAATATCCAATGTCATGGTTTCCGTGGACAGTTTTCCGCCTGTCGCTTAAAAGTTTGAAAAAATAACTTAAGTTTACTTATAGTCGAAGTCTTGATTTTTATACCATCAGGTATAAAGTAGAGAACTATTTTAATGGTATTTGTAAGCAGCCAGACAAATTCGACGGGATAAAAAGAAAACTGTCAGTCGTAGGACTGCACGCCAGAAGTGAAAACACACAAAGATCTGTATATATGTATGTATCACGCGAGATCTGTGCTTTTTTCCCATAGGTAGGTACCAAAAGTGCCCAACGTGCCTAAAGAAGTTGTCACATCAAAAATCGGAGACTAAGACTAAAGACATTCCGTGCTATGGGCAGGTCAAAATATATATTGAACATCAGCAGCTTCTTTTAGCTGTCTTGGCATAATTTTCGAACTTAAAACACATATTGATTAATTATTTTGGCCTTGTGCATTTTTTACATATAAATAAAAAAAATATAAAATTAAGTAAACCAAAACGATCTGGAAACGAGTTATTACACGAAATATAAAAAAAGTCTTTATTTTTCGTTAAATTGTAAAAAAAAATGACGCAACACTTAATTAGTGCATTTTTTACTATTTATCCAAAAATAAAAATGCGTGGTAATCCAAAATTTAGGTATTTTAGTTCCTCGACTGGGAAATTTAACTGTGTACTTTAAACTAATTTGTGATATCACTTTAACATAGTATTAGCCTCAATGTCTATAATATAAAATTGTATTCTAGAAACTACTGTTGATACTGCTCTATTGCGTCACTGATATTTTTCACTAGAAGATATTGATCTGATCCTATTTACCTCTATTCCATTATTTTTCCATCAAATTCTACTTTAATCCGACCTCGAGGCAACAACACTTTTATTACACTCTTTTCTCGCTCCTAAAACTGCCTTTTTCATCTACACTCTATATTTTGCAATTTATAAATATTAACACAGCTCCATTGACGCGTAGTGGATATAAAAATTCCGTAACAGTGGGTATAACAAGATTTTCGCTAGGACGAGGCGAGGGATAAAAACAAAAGGGCCCAATTTGGCCTCCGAACGCGCTTGACTGAGCCCAGTATTATCCTATAGACCAAATCTCACAAAATACGAGTGTTTATATCAGTTCAAATCTGCCGGGACGATTTCGATGAAGGTCGAACCTAACGATGCGATGTTACAACTTTACTGACTCAATTGTTTTCGATTTATTTGCTCCCAACATCTATAGCAAAGGGACCATTGTGAAAACTATTAATATAGCTCATCCAACTTCTGTATATAAACTTTTCTTTTTTAATAATTTGGGTGTCGCTTTAACCTGTTCAGTGCCAGTTTTAAAACTTCGGTTATGAGTTAAGCCTTCGGGTGTTCTAAACGTTCTTAGAGCAACAAACGCCTTCGGCAAATGGGTCCTGAAACTTTTTAGCTAGTTTTTTTTATTAAATTCTTGTGAAACATTTTTACATTTAAAGAGCAGTTACGACAGTGCGTAAGTCCATTTCTAAAATTTCTAAAAGTTAAGCCACTAAAACGACTTTTAAACTGCCAAAGTTTTGTATATTAAAAATATTGCCATTTCAGATTTAACCATTTCTTTGCGTAGGTATTTAAAATATAATTAATTTGAACCAAGAATTTTGAATATAAAAAAGAAAGTAAATTATTCTCTCTATGCATAGACTCATTATCTATTCGGGCATCTCCGAAAAACATACGTGAGGAAACGAAAAACAAACGTGAAGAAAACAGTATATCTTTAATTTATTCAAACTGTTCAGGAGTTTAAATATTATGCTTCTTGGTCACGTAAATAGTAGATCATCATTAGTTAGGGGAATTACCAATGGTAATGTTTGTGAGTGATAATTTCCATTATTACTGACCGGATTTTGAAAACTGTTTCACTAATAAATTAAACTTTGTGTTTCATAGACCTATGTTAGTTTTCAGTAAGCAATTACAATATGATTTAACTGTTTTTCTGAAGTTTTCTGTTTAGATAATTTGAAAAAGTTAATAAAGCGAAGAGCAAAAATATAAATCATTAGTTTTTAAAACACTTTTAGAAAAAAAAAACATCTTCATTATGTGTTCTAGTATAACTTTTAATTTTTTTTTAAATAATGTTAAACGATACATTTTGTTTATGAATTTCAAGTAGGTATGGGCAAGTGCGGAACATATGGACAGTTTGAGGAATTTTTAATGTACCATTTTTTTTCTCAAAAATGGTTAAGTTTTATTTATTAAAAGTAAATACCAAGTCTTATGGAATAATCAGCCTTTATTAAACTTAAGTTAACTTTTTTTAACACCACTTTTGTCCACGGGTACGACAGTGTGTTGTACCTGTGTACAGAAGTAATTGTTCCTGTGGACTGAACCTATGGACGGGCTACAATTTATAACTAACAAAAAAATAATTAATAATAACAATAATAAACTTACTTGTAATATAGTTATGATAACTTCATCAATGTATCTTGGAACTGCGGGGGAGAGGTAGCACTAAATAAAACAAATACAGCTATGTGTAAACCAACGTTTAATACATTTATATTATAAAGAGATAAAATTTCACATCTTGTAAATATTAGACATTATTTTCCATACAAATTCAGCGCAACAGATTGTTACACGATGAAACACACGATATAATAAACATCTATTTATCATTCTACCATCAGCTCAGCCATCTTTATGTCTCTTGAACTTAATCGAAAAAAGGGTTTTGTTTGCTTTAATCGAATAATACTTCGCGATAGGGCGAAAATACGTGATATTATCTTGTGGGGCAACAATGTGTTGTGTGATCATCCACCACCTCTACTTGGAATTCATTTTCCTGTAAGTAGAGGCACTTATATTTGCTAATAAAGGACAATATTCCTTTATTTTCTATTAAAATGGCATAGCAATCTGTCATTTACATTTATAGCGATTTATACCCAAACCCTAAGACATACGGAAGGTTTTATAGCTATCAGTTTATGTGTATCGAGTAAAATATCGTTATAAATAAAACCCCTTCGAAATATACGTTTCACATTTATATAAATTTAATTACTTTAGGGAGGGCTAATGATTTGAATAATAAAACTTAATATTACGCAATCACTATTTGCTTACCAATTTTTCTAATTGACAATACACAATAGTCACACTGACAGTAACTACTCTAACATCATTTAAACCAATCTCAATAAGTCCACCGATAATGTCAGGTAGTGACCTCGGATACACTTTTTATTCACATGAAATTAGATTAGTATTAAATCAGTACGCTATTGTTTAATTCTAATTATGTATTAGACTGGATCACGGTGGGTGCTTTTATTTTATGTAGGTACACATACTGCATTTCAGTGAGGTCAGATCATTGTAAATCAGCCAATCGGAAAGACAGGTATCTATTAAATAAACTTTCATTTGTAATACATTACAACTATTACAATATAAAATCTAACTTACAATAAGACTTAAAGTTTATATAAAGAGTGTATAGCAATAAGGAAGACATCGATAGCCTGCATGAATTACATCATCAATATAGAAAATACAGTAAATCATCTTTTGATTTCATTGCAGTTTTGTGATAACCCTCGGCTAAAATGAATTGTCAAGTTAAATATTTTATAGTTTTTGAATATTCTTGTCCACTTGAGCCGAACGTCACCAAGCTTACACAGGAGTAAATATTTTTGACTTTGTAATGTCACACGTACACTTCGATTTATGTATAGTCCATGTATGTGAGTTTCTTATTCCACCATAACTTCAGAATGTTTGAACAGATTTGGATGTATGGGGTATCGTTAGAATCCATATGTCATCCCGAGTGACATAGGCTATAATTATTAAATATTAAAAAAAAACAATATGGCGGCTGTATGCCGCCATTTAAAATCGATTTTTGACAGCGGCAGGTTTGTTTTCATTTTGTTTTGAATGACTGACTCAGTCAGACATTATTTCATTAACACTTTCAAAAGCCAAATTATGATTAATTCTTAAATGTTTTACTATGCAGGTGTTCAGTCATAAGTTGTACAGGATACACACTCTTAATGAAAGTAACTAAATAAATATGTTTTGTCATATTTACCCCTGTGACACATTGCTCTACACTTTATATCCTTACTTAGGTATACGTACGTAGCAAAAAGAAGAGTGAATATCATAATACACATATCTAGCCTATAAAATATTAAACAATTACAGTGTTTAAAAAAAACACGGTTATATTTCATTGCATCCTCAAATACTCTTTGAAAATGTTTACACACAATTGTTGTTTGAAACTGTTTAACATTCTTGTTACATTTTGTTAATTATATAAGCCAAATAAATATTTTGAATACTGTTTTGTTCCATCTATTAAAGAATTTGATACAATTCGCAAGTATTTTTTTGTGAACGAAATGCAAAATTGGAGTAAAGGAAATCATTTTACATTCAAAAATTTTCATCAATTATATTAATGAAGATACTTATTTTTCTAACTTAGACTATTATTTTGCCTAGAGAATTTCACATACATTAATTTATCTACGTATTTTTCGCTTTAAGCATTTACAAGAATATAATAAAACTCAGCTGTACTATTATACATCGTATGTATCAACTGTCATCTCAAATTTAATCAGGAATTTAAATTTCATTTAAATTTAATTTAAAAGTGATCATTGGTTAAGAGTAATACTCATTTTAGAGCAAACCTTAAATCACAATAAATAATTAATTACCTCAAATTTCGAAGCTTTGAAATTTGTAGCTTTAAGAAGATTGCAATAATACAACCAAAACAATATGAAAGTTTCACCTTTTGACAACACTTATAAAATTGTTTATAAATACTCACTCCTAATCATGATATGTTTTGTTACTCAATTGCTCCTAACATTTCTCAGAAATAAAATAGGACAACGCGAAATGCACTTCTAACGTGGCGTTTTCTCTGACGTGGTGTTATCATATCTGCGATTTTTGATAAACTGTCGAATACTGTCGGCTGTAAAATTTAAGTTTGTTTGCCCGATGACACTATTTTTTAATTACAGTCCAGATGCCGATGTGCAATTTTGTCCCTATGTCAAAAGTTATTAATAGTCCAAGTCAAACATCGCGATGTGTTATGGTTTTGTGGTAACAAAGTAACAGTAAGAAGCGTTATCCGCTTCTTATATGTTACTTTGTAACCGTCATCACTGACGAGCTGAGGAAGCAGCGTGTGACTTTGTCTCGTGATATGTAAAAAAAAATTGAAGACTGCCGATCTAACTACGTGAACTCGATTGTTATATGTGATGAAACCTGGTTGTAATTTTTGGACGTTGTATTAAATTCCAGAGTAAACTGTTTTAAGATGAACCAATGCCGACGTCGGTGAAAATGTCCCGATCCGTAAAGAAAATAATTATTACCATATTTTTTACTAAGAGAAGAATATTGACAACGATTATGCTTGATAAACCAAAGGCTGTTACTGCATACAGAGACATGTTTACTGCAAGTATACGAAGCCTGAACGGCTAAATTCAAGACTCGATACTTGGCTTTTGCAGCAAGAACGCCCCTCGAGTTGGCAAAACTACGGGCTATTTACATGAAAGCTGGAAACAAGCTGCTTGGACACCCTCTTTATAGTCAGGATTTAGCGCCATGCGACTTTACATTATTCGTGTATGTAAAAAAAGAACTGAAGGGACGCAAGTTTCTGAGCTATGAGGAGCTTATATAGGAGGTTTTGAGGAGATATGCGGCTGTGTTCCAGAGGGATACTGGAGCAATGTGTTCAGCACCTCGTTTACATGTAGTACAGGAGAACCTGTATTACTGCTAATGGAGAATACTTCGGAAAAAAAATCACTAAGAACGACAAAACTTATGTAGCGCCCTAGTATATGCATATGTATTATTAAAGTTGCTGTAACAAGCTAAGTAAGTAGGTACTCCGAAATAATTGACTTTACAATAAAGTTTGTTTATCATGTATTCGAAACCACTAAACATTATATAGGTTTAACAAAAGGATCACTGACCATAAGCACCTAAGTGAGTAGGGTTTTGAACAAACCGTCAAAATGTTCAACATATGTCAATCGTATCAACATAAGGCAACTAAGCAACAAAGAAAACATTGTATTTATATAATATTAATTGTGTCTATACCAGTCACATGTTCTCCATGTTCTATGGAACCTACATAATAAGCTACTAATAAAGAATAGATTTTAATTTTTGTATTGAGCTGGTCATCGGGCCTTTCCTCAGCAATACAGTTTTAAAATAAATTTGTCCAAGTTCAGAGCGATTTTAAAAATACATAGTTGTAAAAAAGAAACTTCGGATGGATGGATTGTAAATGATTTCTTTCTAGGAATGTGGTCAGACAACACATTAGGTACCTAATAACTGTACCTGATTACTTTTATGTATTGCGGCAAACATGACATAGACACAACACGACAGCTGTTTATGCAGATTACTATTTTCAAATTGTGAGTTCGGCCACATTAGAGCACATTGCAAGATGTTTTACATCATATAATGCAAAATGCAACGCATCACCTTTTCAAAATATTACGAAGAGAATTGACTTTCTTTTAATTACATACGAAAAATATGATTAGGCAATATGTATTTTTCTTAATACATATTTGGGAAATATCGAGAAGCATACAATATTTTCTGGCAATCAATGCATTCATTACATTAGTACTAAACATTTCTCTTTGTTGCAAAATCCTAGCAGTTTAAAAGAAATGACAGTTCCTAAATAATCCTATAATTTTATTAATTGAGTTACACTTTTAACTAAACCACCAATAGTATTTCTTAGCCTGTATTGCAAGTTGCTCTACAAATGCATATAATATTTTATATACAAATATATAAATGTTGTTGAGAAACTTGCAATGAATTTAACTTTAAGTTACCATACAAATATCTGACTACATTCAAAGCGTTACAATTATAATATCCAGATGTTTACACAAGTATGTAGGATTTTGGTATTATTTGTTTCTATGAATTTTACTTTATTTACATATTTTCTAGTATAGTTCAAGAATATTTTATAGTAGTAACAGAAATTTGAATCATAAAATAGTTTTTTTTTCTGTAATTCATTTCTTAGTGATATGTTGTGTCAATACTTGAAGACTGATTTTATTAATTACGTAACTAAGCTGGCCTTATAGACATTGTTTCTTCTGTGCATGCCTAAGCTGTAACATTATTATTATACAAATGGACATATCGGGGCCTCTAGCATTGATGAATGGTAAGGTCAAATCGGATCAATTACATCTCTAGCTTCCTAATTCAGTCTCATAATTGCGCATACATAAGGTAAAAGATTTAATATACTAAGGATTTCTAACAAGCGCTGAAAAGCTTAAAGATTACTAAAATAATGTAGGTAATAAAAACACACACAAATTATGTATTAAAATAAAAAGCTTGTTAAACAGTAAATAAACATTCTATAAATTATGCGTAATTTAAAATTGGTTATTTTAAACTTCATTTAACAATAAGGACTTTATAAAGTTGTCTGAAAACGCTATTTAATATGTAAAATAACCTTTGTGACGACGCCTATTCATAAAATTATTTATTCCCATTGCTTTGTTGTTCTTAGTGTAGTATGAATTAGAACGGCTCTGAGAACTCGCGCCTCGGGTCCTACCTTCAACAGGCCTTAATGGCTGAGTCAAAACAACGACTAGAGCAACCGAGCGCAGGGCACGCCAATTTTGTGGCGGTAAGACCCATCATGGAGGATGGGTTGGAGAGGTGACATGGCAGCCTCTCCTACCGGTTGATACAGGTACTCACCGGACACGGCTGCTTTCTTCTTCCTTCTTATGGTATACCCGGGTCCCCTGCAATAGACCCATTTATAATGGAACACCATTTTATTTTAGTTGGTTCGATTCTGAAATACTACTTCCCCATAAGCTCCGGTGATGTGATGACCCATGGCGGTTTCCACAGGACAAACAAAAAAATGGTTAATTACGTATATTCAGTTGCTTTTTATAATTATTTAGTAAAAAACATTATTATTTAGTTGCATAAGTATACGGGCTAAATCACAAACACGACTCGACGTCGTGCCAGTGCATCGTGAAACTGTGAATTGCCGAAATGAATGTAAATACATACATGACACGACGACGTCGCAACGTAAAGATTCACGATGCGCTCCTGCACCGTTGCCGCATTTGTTATTTACTTTTCAAAGATAGTGGACGATTTTCAGGTTGATTGGTGTTATCCGACCTAGTAACTCTTCAAAACTAGAAATCTCGTTTTAAAAGAACACGTATAGTGCAGTGCGGTCGGTATTAACAGTATCTCAAATCCGAGATTTCCACGATACGACGCCGCGATGTTTCACGATGCACGGCACGACGTCGTACCGTGTTTGTGTTTTAGCTCTAGTGGTAGGGATCTGAAGAAATGTTGGCAAAAAGATAATCAGAGTAATGGTTAAAAACGAATGACAAGAAGTTAATTTCACATTACGATGTGACGAAGGTGATTTATTGAGTTAGTGCACTACTCGTCATTTTCCCTGATTCGCCATTTAATCATTTTCTTTGATTAAAAAATGTGACTATTACAGTTTGTCAAGAGTTTCTTTAACTGTTTTAAGGGAAAGGTTAAAAAAATCATATTTAACAAAATAACAATTAGAATGTTTAATTAGTGATAAATAAATAGATGTTTGCGTTTGCTTTCATATCGCAGTTTCAATGCTATCAGCGAGCTTGTTACATTTAAAACTTACATTACATAGTTTAATAAATATAATAAATCTATATAATATATTAGGTTTATCTTTATGAAATGAACTTTGGAGAGTTTTAATACTCTTGAAAAATTTACGTAGGTTATAAATTAACCTACGTAAGTTGTTTACAGTTAAGAAGAAAATCAATTTTCATAAAAACCGGAAGAATTAACTGACCTGTGTCTAATTAAAAGTATTCGCGTGTTGAAAATACTATTATCTATTTTAATTTATTAGGGAATTGTCGTCTTTTGGTTCTAAAAACTGGAATCACTAGAGACATCTAGTAAACTTTATGTGAACTTTGTAGAATGATATTGCTCGTTGCAACTCGCAGTGATCTAAATTGATTAGGTGGATTGGATATTTTAGGAGTTAGGGCATAACATCAGTCGGGCAGCAAAGCTCAAGTAGCAAATTTCGTCTAAAACCTTCATTGATTACGAAGAATACTTAACGAATAAAAACTAATTTTATTAATCATTATTAACTTTATCTAAAGTCAACTCAATTGAAATAGATAAATTATTCGATTTACTTCAACACACGATGAAGTGATTTATGTTTTAATTATAACAAAATTTATACACGATATGACTGTTACATAAAATGGGAAAATTTTAAATATTTTACACACAAATATAACATCAAAAATTTATTTACGGAAATTGTTTTGTACCGGAATCTTTTCTTTTCGACCTGATCGAGATATTTTTATTTATTAATTCCATGTCACCTGTCAAAAATATAGCATGTTTATTAAGTACATGTAATCACATTCATTACGTTATGTCTGTCCAGGCCAATGGAAGAACTAGATTATTATAGACACCTTTGTTGATAGAAAATAATAAATCTATATTATTATACTGGTCATTTAATTGCAATAAGCTGTTTTTTTATTATTAATAATTAGAATTGTCATGAAACAATATAAAATTATGTCAAATAGTTATTTGACTAAACGCAAAGCGCGTTTATCTACTAACCTCACAAGATTATGATATATTACAAAACTTGTTAGTAACGTCAATAAAAAATAATTTCATTCGAGAGTAATAGGCTAATACGGTGGAGAAGCATGATGTACCTGCGAAAACGTACCGTACAGTGATATCCGAATTGAACCTATTCCTAACACCCTCTGTTGTTCTCTCTAGGTGTAAATGGATTAACCTTCCTCAAACATTCCCACACAGGCATATCACAAAACCGTTACTACTATGGACATTGAACATGCATTACACATAAAAACAAATATGACAGATGTTATGAAACAATGGTTGGCTGACGTAGGGACTCAGTTTAGTTTTAGGAGTTGACATGGCACACAAATATGACTATAACGAGTAGTATACCATCTACATGACAGCGGGGCGATAAATTCAGTTTGGAACTAACAATTTTGACAGGCAGCTGAGTCGGTGCTGGTTCGATGCGAACCACGTTAACTGAAAAATTAATACAATTTTTAGTATTAAAATAGTAAGCTATAATAGTTATTAAATGTCATATCCATTTCAGCATTTGTAGTTTTAAGAAATGATAGATTTTATAGAAATCATTGTTTTTATATCATAATCACATCTTAGCTACGGCACGTGTACTGCTGCATATAAGCCTCTTATTATATGTGAATTATTACAGAAAGATTTCGCTACCTAAATTCAACGAAGGTAATCCTTCCTGATTGGTGTTTTTAGTACAAACATATTATAGAGTGATTATATATGAGAAACGTCCCAGCAGTACATTGAGTGGCAGGCTTAATTTGATTTCGTCACACGTGACCGGATTTTGATTACATCTCGAATTAGGAATGATGTAAACCAATTAACAAACTCATTTTTATTTCCCAAGCGGCAACAGGTGATATTAATGTGTACATTTATAATATGTATAAATTGTAGTAAGTTCTTAAATTGTTGTTATTTGTAATACAATGATTAAAAAAACGAATTCAGAAAGAACTAGATGGGCTGTTGATAATCTAAATATCAGATATAGATGCATTCCATTTAGAGTTTAATTTTCGTTTCAGGTTTTAAAAAAAATATATCATTTAAAAAAGAGCCAGGCTTTGAAAATTTAATTTTATTTGAAAGTTACAAAATTGAAAAGTTTTCTAAACCTTAGTAGAATGTAGTTTTATTTGTGTATATTCTGAAAATAATTGAAAGTGTCTTACCAGTGACGGTATTATTTTGCACATCTGCAAACCCTTCCCCCAAGCTCGCGTAGCTTGGTATCGTGCTTAAACAGGTGACGTCAACCGTTTGGTTCGGATGCAATTGTAAGCTCGTCAAAGGGAATGCCAGCGACGAATTGGTCATAGACAAAGGCATCCCGTGGTGGTGGCGACGCACACTCACTGTGCCGTGGGGTGTTGTTAGTCTCTCGTCCACCTGTAGGAGAATTTTCGTATTAAAACAAAAAGTAAGAATCTGTTCATAAGTATTGAGGATTTATAAAGTTAGTTGGTTCGATTCCGATATAATCACTTCGTGATCACTCATGAGGTAGCTAGCGTTTTAAAGTCTGGACATCCGAGGGAATATACGCTTACGGATTAAAATAAATAGACCATCACTCAATTGTCCCGTAAAACAATCCAAAATAATTACATTAGCCTCATAATTTTAATTCCATTGCATCTGGAAAAAAATGTTGAAAATGCGAAAAGGTACCAAGCTGTTAAAAGTAAAACAAAGTGATTATGTAGGTGTGATCACACCCTTTGTCCGGAGAGACAAGACCAGACGAGAAATTAGTTGTGCCTATATCATATTATGATAAACAAGGATGAGATAAATATTGGAAAGCGGATACTAAGTACTGATTGAAAAGTTTTTAGAATAGAAAAAAACCATTTTGCACATCAGCAAACCCTCGTTTACATTCAGATGCCATGATCAGATCCGGCCTTACTGGCAATGGGACCACGTTAGTAGCACACTTTTTTGAAAAAAAAAATTAAGTCGGTCAATAGATGACGGAAACATCGGCAAAGAAACATAAAAAAAATACATACAACAGAACATAGAATGTCCTCCTTTTTCGAAGTCGGTTAAACATAGGTTTCTATGGTAGTGGCTCTTTTGTCTATGAGACTAGGAGTTATAAATAATTCCTTTATAACTTCATGTGAGATTTTATATGTTCTCTTATTTTAGTCAAGTAAGCATAGCCACTAAGAGCAATGCGGATCAGTGGCATTTTCGCTAACGGCATCTTTTCGCTTTTCATATTATTAACAAATAGTTTGTATATTGCATTGTTTGTACAACATATCGCCTGGTATATTTCATTGACCAGTATAACTTGAACTATCATTGTATAGACTTACGTAGCATGACAGGTTAACAAATATTTTGGACACGTATTACTTTTTGTAGCCGTTTTCACGTAATTTTTAAATTTGTTAGACATATTGTTAAGAAATTGCAGCATTTCTGCTATATATAAACTATAAGTATTCCAAATTTCACGTTAATGCGTTTGCAAAATTGTCTTGAAAAGGAAAGGGAAAGAATTCTCTTCACGTATTAATATATATTTAAAGTCTGTACCTATTCATCCTCTTCACAGAATAGATGCACACAAGCGAAGATGAGTGGGTTTTAAGCCAAATAAAATCAAAAAGAAACCGGTCAAGTGCGAGTCTGACTCGCACACTCTAAAAATATTTCCCCATACATCGATATAGGTCACAATTTACAACAAATTTTCTAAGTGCAGCAATATAAGTTTGTAATCGCATTTTTTTATATGATAAAACAACAAATTAACGACTTTCAGACTTGTTTATTTGTGTTGAAAGTCAGATCGATGGGAAGTACCATATAGGTTTTGATTTGATAGGCGAAGCGTTAATTCGTTAAAATATAAAACATAAATGGCCGTATCTTTGAATTGCGTTGACTTGGAAGCTTAACAGTGCTGTATAGAAACGTGGAATGTGTTGTATATAACGTGTATAGAAAGGCAGATCAGTAACCATTTGAGCTGTTTGTGGAAATTGAAAACATGGTCATATTTGCGCATACCAAATAGAAATATTATCCCAGCATAGTTAAAAATTAGAGGAAAGCTTTGCTCAAATGCAAACTAAGTAGTAATTAACTTAGTAATTGGAAGAAAATTCCGTACCTACAACGCAAAGATCCTGTAACAGATTGTTGTTTATCTCTTGAATCTACCCCTAATATAAGGTGTTGTCAATTTTATTTCAGTGGTTCTTAACTGTACTATTGGCTTGAATATTCATGGTATAAAAATGAATCTTACTCACTTTATTTTAGGCATACACTTATGTGTACAAAAATAAAGGGAAAATAAATATATCCAATTAGTACAACAATTAGTTATATGACACATTCAAAGAACTATAAACATAAAAATAAACTTGAAAAAAAATGGTCAATCCACAGTTTTAACGTTTATTAGAAAATATAATAACTTAATATGTTTGTTTTATTTTGACCAAAACATTTTTAGAAATACAGCTTAGCTGTCGCTTGATCGGTCCTTGAAATGTATTTTATATTTAGAAATTAATTGGCCAATAGACGCACTTTCTGTTACTTTTACTAATTAGAGAGTACTTGTAAGTGCCTAAGAATTATTTAGACTAGATGACTTTCTTTATATGTTAAAGGAAAATTTATTTCAGGACGTGTGAAACATTTATCACTTTCACTTCCATTCAACATCCCCAAGATAAGTTTTTGCGTTAGTTGTTTAATATTAGACATTAAAATATGAAATTACTATTCTAGATTCCATAAGTAAATTATTTCATCCATATATAAATAGGCAAACACAATTTCGCAAAACGATCTCCGGGCTTCATGAGCGCTTGCCTAAGGGTGACAGGGCAGAACCATAACAGAAGCAGGCCTGAGACAGCGGCGCAACGTGTTCCGCGCGCGCCTCCCTTAGTTAGAGGGGACAGGCACATAATGGTGGGGTTGCCTTGCTCAACAGGCGGCCAAATCGGCTGAGGTTTACAGAGATTTTTTTTCTAGGGTGCACCTGAGAATAAGATCCAGTGACGGAACACTGTGTAGTTTTAGTCGGTCCGAGTCCGACATTAACTCGAAATAAAACTTCCCTTTATATCTATACCTATGCAATGTGCCTTTAATTTCTTAGGGTTTCTCTCGTTTTCTTTCAAATACCATGGTAAGATCCGGGTTTTCTTTCAATGGGATCACTTTTTCAGCATACATTTAAAATATAAAAAATAAAAATCGGTCCATAGACGACACAAACATCAGCGAACATACATAAAATCAAGTAAACAAAACCACTAAGAGTGATGTGGACCAGTGGTCTTCGAATAATGCCAATTTCACTAACCGCATGTATTCGATTTTCAGATTATCTAATAGTTTGTATACTTATGTATATATTTAAAGTCTGTACATATTCATCCTCTTTACAGAATAGGTGCACAAAAGCGAAGATGAGTGGGTTTAACCAGAACAGTCAGAACTTGTAAATTTAATAACAAAATAAGAAGTCAAAAGTAAGATTTTTTTTAAGTTAAGTTGCTAACCAAAAATAGATAACACCTCAAGTAATTTTCTTCTTCGGGTCAACAGTTGCTCAAATTCTGTTCAATACTTCTAAGCGTTTCCTTTCGATATGGTTTTAAATCCTAAGCCCGGGATTTACATTGCTTCTTCTTGTAAAACCTAAAATTATTGAGTTACTTAAATAAAATATGTTTTTGTAATGCTTATGATTCTCTTTCAGTACTATTATTATACATATTTATTTTGATCATGAGCAAGCTACAAAAGATTCGTTTATATTTTAAATCGTCTTATTCTTGGCAAGGTAGGTGATGTATCAACTAGTTTAGTAATTGAAAAGTAAGCAATACATCCAATTTATAAATTATTCGAGTTTTCCTCGAAGAAAACGATGTTATGAGTTACATCTTAACTAATCGTTGCGAACGTCGTCTTTGATAACAACAGTGATTTATATAGTAAGAATAGTTCAATAAAAAATATAAGTAAATAATATTTATTGTTCATCATCGTTAAACACAACAAATGTATACGTACAGAAGGTGGTCTGATGCCTAAAAGAAACCTGTTCCAAGTAACTTTTAGGTCAGCAAAGACCACAAAAAAGTATACTACTACAGTTCAATATACCTAGCAGGATATAAAAACCTGTTGAACTCTGGTGAGAACCCAACTAGCAAAATGCTCTTAACTACCGCAGCGTATAATGCTTTAGATCTTAAATTTATCGTATAATAGCTTTAGTCAATGCCATCTTACTTGTAAGCGCACTTTACAATGCCTTTACAAGACCACACCGAGAAATGTATCTATAACAGCACTCTACATGACTTATGCTCTCGCCTAAACAGTCAAGCATTAATAACGCTCTAACTAGGACTAGCGCTGCTCTATTACATTGCATTTATAAGATGCTTACATTACTATTGGTTTTGAAAACGCTTAGATTAATGCAAACTTTGCTTGAAATCCTGTAAGCTAAGAACGGTTGACTGTTATAAAAGCATTAGCATTAATTTTGACAAAATTTCGTCACTTATGGGGCGGGGCTTAAGCTCCTAAATTAGTCTTATTTTGACATTTTGTTAAAGCTCTAAGGTAACGTAACGGCCTTGGTTATTTTACGATTTTTTTTCATAAAAAAGATATGGACTTAAAAAAGTGGAAGCAATTTAAACGAAGTGGAGCGTTTAGAAGAAAAATTCTTTAAAAATACGAAGAGTTACAGAAATATTGCAGTTTATCTCTCAGGACCCAAAAAAAACGTAAAGTTGACAATGAAGCTAGTGGTTCTGTACATTTATGCAACGAAAAAGCTGAATTAAAAATAAAATATACCAAAATAATCAATATACCAAAATTCTACCAATGGATCATAGGACTCTTCAGAAAACGAATGTTCAAAGTATTTACTTTATTAAAGTATTTAACTGGGCATTATTGGCACCATGGCTTAACAAGGCAGCTGAAAATTTACTTGGAACTTTTAGTTGAGTTTCACTCAATATAAAAATTCACGGTTTACCAGTTTATAAGAGCTCCAGACGTCAATTTTAATCAATTTTGTGCAATATTTTTGAGTTGCCGATGTGAATGTGAATTTTTAAAATAAATCATGTATGTAGTTTCAAAAGTATCATTGCATGGTTTTAATTTTCATTTGAGGAACCCTAATTTACACAATGGCGTTAATATAGACAAGTACACATCACACAAGTCTTAGTGCAGTGCAAAGATTCTATAAAAGCAAACCTACAGAGCATAAGTCTAGTAATAGTCTCAGTCAAGACAAAGCCAACATTTTGTTTCCTATAAAAAAAATTAAAAGCCCATTATATTGCGGTGCATTGAAAATTTACGGAAAACCCACAGAAATATTGACAGAAAACTTACTTTCGTATTAATATTTCACTTCCAGCACATTTTATACACGTATCATATCATACCATAATATATCATCATTTTAGAATCATTATGTCCTTGCTCGCATTCAATGTTACGAAAATATAATTTCAAAAAACTAATCTTCTCGGATTCGCAATGTACCTGAGTTATGGCATAATTTTTATGTCATATTGGCAAACTTTAGGATCTAAAGCGCAAAGTAGTGCGGTTACAAGATAAAATTAAGACTAATTAAGAATGTTGCAAAGCTCTTATAGGTTCAAAGTAAGACCAGAAGTCTTGAGATTTGAGCACAAATCTCAAAACTTCAATATACAAATGATTAAGGTCACATTATCGCTAATAGCTGATTTGAAACTCCACGTAAGTAATAATCGTTAACCATTTACGTAAACCGAACCAGTAGAAACTTCAAAGTAATGATGTAATTGGTTATTTTTTAGATTATGACAAGAATTATAACGGGATGCTTACTTTTTATTCTATTATTTTTTTTTTAAGATAAAGTAAAAAATAATAGTCCAATTATACCTCCGGAAATATTCATTATATTTACGGGCTATTGATATTTTTTTCAGTTTTTATTGCATTCCGCCTATTAGTGTTACTTTCTCATAAATGGTTATGTAAATAGATGTCTTACTTTTTATAATCTATCTATAAGCAAGTTATTGTGAAAAAATCGGTACAGTGTGCAGTTTGTCGGTACAGTATGCTAATCCACATGAGCGTAATAATAAAGGACTAGATCAACCACCTAAGCTGTGTAATTAAAATTGTTCATTATTATTCAAAAACGGGGATACTTGATGAATATTTATGAAATGAAACTGTGAATATTGAGCTTTGAATTTCTTTTTTTCGATTTATAATAACTTTACCACTGTAATGCTACGAAATGCGATGATCGGATTATTTTCAACGTAATTTGAAGCTTAAGTAGCCTTAAAGGTATGGTAAAGATTTACAATCGAGAGGGTTTCAAATACTCGCAAATATGCGATACTATTTTAAAATACAATACCAGCATGCATCAATTCTATTACAGTCAAGACTGCCTCATTTTCCAGATAGTAGTACACTGATACTGGATCTTGAATAAATCGACTATTTTAATGGGTGATATTAGTGTGAATCCATATTAGTGGTATAAGTTTGCTTAGTTTACATGACAATGAGTATGATCGTCTCTCTAAAAAAATATATTTTATTTGGTCACCATTATCGGGAGGGGCGCTGTTAGCTAATGCGTGGGAGAGGGTTAATGTGGTTAATCATAATGTTAAATGTAATAAGTTACAATAGGACATACTGTGCCTCTAGTGAAAAGGGGTTTATGTCTGAACATTATGCTTTTACAGGAGACGCAAAAAATGTATTTTTGTATAACGCGCTTTAATTTTATTTTAATACATTAAATGTTGCCGCTAAAAACATTTAAGCAAAATTTAATGTATTAACAATTTTTTAGGTGTTATTAAGGTAACTTTCTTAAAAAAATTCAAATTTTTATCTAAAGTTTTAAAGATAAATAATACACCGTCTTAAGGGTCAAGTCTCAACAGGTATAAAATAACTAGCACCTCTTTTTACAAGAGTTACACGTTATTCATACGGGTGAAAAAGGAAGCAACACGCATTTGAAATAACTAGGTATTCTTTAAAAAATGTATGTATTTATAGATGTAATCAACTTATTTTGATATAAGCTTTTCGTTAGCTCTGTAAGAATGTCATTATCCACACAAAAAAATAATTGTCTTCTTATTCACATAAGCGTTTAACGTGTTGCGGGATCTAATGAGATTTACAAAGATAGATGTGATGTTACTTATTTCCATAACTGTAAAAGAAATAAACTTTTCGCAATAAAACCTTAGAAAAACTTGAAATAACAAAATCACATAGTAATGGAAAAAGTTATATTAACAATAAAACTGTTGAAATTCGTCTCAACGTCACTTTTATTAATATGTGGGTTTTATTAATAAGTGTCTTTTATGGCATTTTGACAATTTTGCGATCTTCTATTTTCTGCTAAGACCCCCAACCCCAGTAATAATTAAAAATATCATTACTAAATTATTCCGAAATTCTTTTAACACATTTCATACTCCAAGGCTCGACTTTTTGTTCAGCAACAGTTTTACTTTTTCCTGTCTTCTTTTCTTTATTCATTTTTTTTTCTAGGGTAACGTTTTAGACCTTGATTAAGGACTTTTTATCCCAAAGTGATATTTTAACAGTATCTGAATCCGGTTCGTCTATACCGGTTTTACGTTTAGGTCCCAAAAATTTTGGCAATCCAGGCATATTTACTTAGATCGAATTACTTGTATTTGAATTTGGTATAGTCTCCACTACTTGCAGAACTATAATCCAGAGGTGGAAGCGGTGAGGCAAGACCACCGAGCCCACCGCGTTGGGAAGTAACTACATCCACCGCCCGTGACCGTCCCCAATACAGCCCTGCGGAGAGAAGGGCCACCTTCGGGCGAATTGCCCAAGGCAAAGAGATGGACGACCACGGGAGAGAAGGGTGGTTGATGCTGCCGCCCAACAGCAGGGAAACGAATAGAAGCCAGGACTGCGGGGCAGGTGCTGGCTGGTGGTCAAAGAGCCCCAAAAATTTCGATCTCGCAAGCTCATGACGGGAATAGCCTGATCATCAGAGGCGAGGTCAACGGGATGCCGTGCAGTATGACTCTAGATACGGGAGCCTCTCGGACGGTAGTTGCTTCCCAGCTCGCGAATCGGTTTCTTGGGGACAAATAATGATGTCATTGGATTCGCTTCCATACCCTGGTATGGAAGCGAATCCAATGACATTATTCACAAAACGACGTCAAGTTGGAATAAATGGCGTACTTTACGAAATCTGTGCGATTCAAAAATGCTAATAAATATCAAAAACAGCCGTAAGACTAGTTTTATTCTACGGTAGGGAAATCTAGGCTACGAAAAATAAATGAGCAAAAACGAAACAACAGATAAATTCCGAAAAATTCCGCAACTTGTCAACAAGACTTTGATTCAATACATTAAAGAACAAAAAAAAGAAGCAAGAATACACTGACCACAGGTGCAGAGGAGGGACAATACACTATTCACTATGCCGCTCCTTCCCCTGTATTATCTCTTTTGACATACCACTAATGCAATCGGATAGAACTGTACCTTTTATGTTAAATATTTCATGTGCGAATACTCATCTTAATCGAGTTATTCAACACTTTAATGCTGAATTATATCTTGTAGTATGATTATGCAGTTTACAATTTCAAAGACATACAGCGACTGAAACGTTAAAAATTTAAAAGTATTGTTGGAAAACATACGACTGCACTTATTCCCAACTTCTCTTTCACTTTTGTGTCAGTTAAACCCTTTACAGAATTGTAATTACTTTATTATTAGAGATAAGTTAAATCTGATACAGCATTTTTTTTCGATAATTTGGGCATAATTGACTAAATTCCAAAACGGACTTATACGCATTTTCACTAGAGGCTTTTCATTTCAGTATATCACTACATATATTAATATATAAATATACTCGTATATATACGGTCGAATTGAGAACCTCCTTTTTTTTTCGTCGGTTAAAAATAAAGTCCCCCGCCGCGTCTGCCTTTTCTTTCTGGCTATCTGAACGCGATAAACTCCAAAAGTACCAAGCTGAGTTTTATACGGTTCACCAACGGATAGAGCGGTGATTCCTGAGGAAGGTTTAGGCGTATGGTTCATTGAGGTAGTATTGTAGAAATTTACTGAAATATGACGACGATTGTTGAAGATATCGGAAAAAATCATGCCGACTGGGAGATTGACTGGCGTGAGCCGCATAAGCTGATAGAGTTGTTTGAACTGATAGTTTTATAAAAAAAATATTCAAAAAACATTTGTACAATATGTAATACTTCATTAAAACAAAATTTTATTTTATTAAGTTCATTATCTCAAAACATTTATTTGAAAATTTTCATATCTTAAAAACTACCCCTCATTAGAAAAAAAGAGGAAAAATAAAAAATTATACAATGTTAAATCCTTGTATTTATTATTTAGTTATGGAAGCTCGGCTGGAAGATGTTGGTCTCACCGCACGTTGAGTTTGTGAGGGGGGAGACGCCACAAATATATAACTAGCAACCCGCCCCGGCTTCGCACGGGTAGTAGAGACATCTTCAACTATCATCGTCGTATTTCAACCAATGAAGCGAAATAGGTGCACCCATTCACACGTGGTGCCGTGGCCAAGGGAAATAGGGATTCATTTTTATATATAGATCAACTAAATCCCATAAGAAACATAACATGTAAAAAAATGTAAACGCAAAAGAATTTCAGGTCTCATGTAAAATCAAGTCGGTTAATTCATTCAGTACCTATCTATAAGAGAATCTATCTAACAACTTTCTCATAAACTGTTCCTTATTAGTTATCCAACAACATTTTATAATAACCGTATCAACGTTGAACATCTTTAAATATTATCTTTTTTCGTTAAATGTTAAATTAAATGTAAAATATCGACGAACAAAAAGGAGGTTCTCAATTCGACCGTATATATATTTTATACTCTTCATTATCATAAATTTATCAAGAATTGTAGTTTAACTTTTGGAATAAATATTTAGGCTTTAAAAAATGTAGAATTGACAAACATAGATGGTACCAATTTTTGAAGTATTGCAGAATACTAAAAGAAAGCCTTAAATTCTTAACATGGTAGGTTCCTTTATTTCTGTCCTACACTTTTAGAGTAATAAAAGGTAATACAAAACGTGCCTCATTATCAGATGAATTGTACCTTTTCTACCTATTTCCACTTACCTTCATATTATTTATAAACCAAGTAAGGTGGGGAGCGGGGTGTGCGGGGGCGCTCTGACATGTCGCTTCAAGGTGCTCATTAGACAATAACTTTTTGTGCTTGATTTTTATCCTTGGACGGAATTTCTGACGTACTGAAACAAATATTGTGGCATTAATAGATTGTTTGCTTGCAATAAAGATTAAAAGTTTTGACTTAAATGGTCTAAGCCCAAATATGTATACGCCTAAGTCACTAGAGCATGAGCATGATCAAGGATACGCGTTGCCAAATTAATGCGCGAAAAGAGCTTTTGACTGTGACTGTCTTATTACCTTCAAAGAGTAAAGTACCCTTTACTCTATAAAGGTATTACTCAAATAATATAATAGTAACATTGTTTAGGGAATCGAAAAATGTTAGTTTCAGTTCAATAATTTAGCAATTAAATTTTATAATTAATTTCAAAGTTTTCAGTTTTTTTTTGACATGAAATTTTGAATTAGAATAGAATAAACTGATCACGTCAACAAAGTAGTCAAAATGTGAGTCTTGTAAAGGAAATTGTGAATTTTGTTGTAAAATTTCAAATATTTTATTCCTCCCGTGTATTTTACTTAAATATTACCATGAATAACGAATTTTGTACAGGTAGAAAGTACAAATCTACCCAGACTAGACACTTTCATGATAGAATTTATTTTGCCTTAATCCCGATTTTTGTTTTGCCAAATCACGGAATGTGTTAACATCAATTAGTGTAATATATATATGGTTCTATCTCCATCCATAAGGATCAAAGACCAATCATAAGGATAGTAAATCATTTTTAATTTGGCAAAATTGCAATAATTTACACTTTTACCGCGCCTACATGATGTCATGACGACTCATGACGTATGAGAAACATGGCGGTCTAGCGTTTTCATCAATTAACGCGCGCGGCAATTTAAAATGTAAAATTGAAACGCATTTTATTTCGTTTATCGATGGAAAAAAAATTGTAAATTTTCTGGTTGTATACTGTTGCCTGAGGATCAAATTAAAACATTGTTTTAAAAAGGGTATAATACCCTATTGTAGTTACGCGCCATGTAGTTCTCATTATTATTCACCGGACGGGCGCGTCTTCCCTACTGAGGGGCTGCCCTACAACTTCCGTAAGTTTTTTTTTACTGTCCTGGTTATTAAGCCAGGGATAGGTATATTGACATAGTGGAGTTTCAACTTCCAATGTAGTATGCTTTGAGGACGTTAGGGCGCTTTGTCATCTGAAACAGACCTGCTTAAGACTATCCAAATGTTTATTCCTTTTATGTAAGACCATAACAAACCGAGAGAAACTACAAAACAACAGAGACCTACTTTCTAGAAAATCAACTTCGGTTACTCACCAATAACACTTAATTCGTGTATTTTCGAAACTTTGGAGTATAATGGAGTTTCTAATGCGATTTCGCAGGCGTATGGACCCGATGCTGTGAAGTCAAGCCTGTCCAGCGTCACTGAAGTAGGCGACAGAGTGTTTAACTGCAAATAAAATGATAGGATATTTTACGTAACAATGGACGTCGAGGATATTTGACTAAGTTGTTGTCATTGCGTTAACTGTTCAATTAGTAGCACTTAAAGTTGGGCCAAGACATAAACATACGTTGCAGTGCCGTTATAGCCTGTGATGACCTTTAGAGTTGGTCGTCTCACCGCGACAAGGCCGCTCGCCGTTGTGTTACAATAATAGATAACTTAGTATACACTAGGAACCCGCCCCGGCTTCGCATGGGTAGCAGAGACATCTTAAACAAATTATATACCTAAACCTTCCTCATGAATCGCTTTATCTATTGGCGAAAGCCGCATGAAAATCCGTTCAGTAGTTTTCCATTTAAAGATTAATGAAAATATAATTGTTGAAAAAACCTTTAGAATCCTAATTTTTAATTTCGATCTGAAACAGACGGCCAAATCGCAACACTAGCCACAGGACTCTACATATTATATAATGATGATGATAAAAAACAAGTGTAAAAATTACCGAGATGGCTTAGCTAAGGAGTAATCGTGCACTTGGTGGATCTGAGCTTACCCGTTGAAAAGTAAAGTAAAACACTTGTTGTGTTTTTTTTAAGTAGACTTGGTAATATTATCTATTCAGTATTATGACTCGGCACTGTCTTTGAATTAATTACCTACAGCCGCGCGGAATGTAAACACGCGAAAGGGCTGCCTGACTACAGTTACAGTATTTTAATTTCATCTACTTACCTACCTACTTGAGTTTCTTTCTAGTTTTGTGATTGTAAATATTATAATATATTTAAAAAATTAAATTCGTTGTGGATGAAATAGAAAGTGTTCAATAAACATACATACATATTGTGTTTTTTTACTAGATTTTTAATAAAAAAAACCCTTTTAATTTTGAGGCTGAAAATATTTACGCCTCGACTGAGACGTACCTACCAAAACTTTATTATTTAATTTAATAGTATAAAAAATCCATTTATATATTAAGTATGTACTTGTACTTATTTCAATCAAATACACAGATCGCACGCTTACTGCTAACAAAACCATTACACCTTACATTCGTCACTGCGGCGTATACTGAACTTGGGGCGCGTAGGTATTACTCGCGTTCCGACTGTTTGTATGAAGATAGAATACTGGATAGATAATATTACCGTGCTTTAAGTATTAAACATTGCATTTCAATTCAAAAAAATATTTCTTGCTTTTGAATGGGTCTATTTGTAATTTTCCTATGCTACAATAGCTTAATGTCAATTACTCATCACTTTTTCCGATCCAGGGGCGTTAATTATTGAGGAGTTCTTCAAACGCATGGTGACGAGCATACATTGTTTGACTACCACATTGAAGTAAGCGAATCGCAACTCGTGAAATACTACAGCTATGCCTTAAGGGCTATTACTCAGTAGGGGATTATATACAGGATAAAAACGCTTGGAATGGAATTGTAATAGAAATCTAATGTGAGCTAATATGTTTCTTATTTTCCATCTCTCATGTTTTTCTTTTCTTCTTTTAAATTTATTCCTTAATTTTCAGTTTCCCTATTGTCATATCCTTTTTCTAGTTTATTTTCTTTTAATTTTAAAAACATAATAGCACACAACAAAATTATGTGATATTTACTGAATATTGTTGAAACTGTCTGGTTTTTCTTTTTTAAAAGAGTGGCCGTGAGTTTGTTGCCCGATTTCTTCTCACAAGGCTCAACCATTTGGAAACGGGCGGTTATAGATCGAAACAGGCAGATGTAATATTATGTTATCCATTTTTGTTTTCTTTAATCATTTTACATTTGACGAAGCAAACTATTGTTGCGGTGACTCTGTGTGTGTTGATCTATAATAATTTTTAATTATGATAATTATTTATTTAATCGACGATTTCGAATAATTGATGGTCAATTTTATGAAATAAAGATTTTTTTGAATTGAATTTTGAATTTGAATTCAATTTGACTAATCCGGTGGCCATCTGAGGTCTTCGTCATCAGTTACACTTAACAAAAGGGGGTTTCCGAAAGCGAATATATGAGTTACTATAAAAAATATCCAAATCGCTATATGTTTGTCAATAATATTTAAAGAGTACCCTCGATTTTGCAGTTTATAAAAATGTCTTGCGACGAGTAATCCAGTAGCAATAAATTTTCAACACTGGTTAAAAACAGTAGAGTTCAGGAGACAGAGTCAGATATATCTCCTGAAACCTACGACACGTTCTGTGATTATTATTAGAACTTAACCATGTTTGTCAAAACTTATATGAAAAAAAACCATTGTAGAGTAAAATTAAAAACATAGCTTTCATTTAAAAATATTACCGATTGTAAAAAGGTTTACAGTTTCGGAGCTATTTAGCTAATTTTTTTTAAACAAATTTTGGTTTCCCCCCCCCTCCCCCTCCTTAGTTAAGGATGGAATCATTTAGGGTTCATATAAAAAAAAATGTTCGTATTTACTATGGGCATGCTATTAATGTTAAACGGTCCAAAAAATTTCCATACGATAAAAGTTATGCTGAACAAACTGATTTTTGAAAATCTGAACCCCCCTCCCTCCCCCCCCCCTTTAGGGGAATATCCCACATTCTCGAACTTAACCTTCACTTTTGCCCTGTTGAATTGTCCTCCAAGTTTGAAAGCTCTATCGTGCCGGTAAAATTGAAACTTTTTAACTGGTGGTTGTTTTGGGGTCTAGGTATCATAACTAGACCTCCTGTAAAGAAATTTTTGGAAAACTCGACTGGTACAAAACCAATAGGTAGACTTTTTTTCGAAAATCCCTCGCACCCTGCAGCAATGTATACACTAGAACTTTTTCAACTCTGTACTTTTTACTTAACTTAACCCAAGAACTAACTTGTTCGCCATAAACTGAAAAGCTACTGACCGGGTTTTCATGCAGTTTCCACTAATATACAGAGTGATTCATGAGAAAGGTTCTGGTGTATAATTTGTACCCGTGCGAAGCCGTTACGGGATGCTGGTCTAAAATAAATAGGTATATGTTACAAAGGCAATAAACTGTTGTAAGGCTTTATTTGAGCCATATAAATAACTATCTATCAATAAAATAAAAGACATATTTGGTAACTTTTTGATCGTAGTTCATTATTTATGGACTGACAAGATGAAGGGTATCAAGTGGCAGGTTTGGTGAAAAGAAAATAAGTATCAATGAGTACTTAAGCTGTTTGGAGAAGTGATATTGGTTTCTTTGATGTCTGTGATAGTGTTGTATCGTGTATTTTTTTTACAGGAAATATCAATCGCATTCGTAATAGGTTTTTTACTACGGGTATTCTAATTGGGCAGATCGTGTTTTGGGTACGTAGATATTAATGAACCACATATGGTTTCAATTCATGAGTTTAAACTCCACTAAATCTAAACCAATCAAAAAGCGTTGTACCTACTTCTGTTTTATCTGTCAGGAAGCTATAAGTAGATGGTTTGGTTATTATTTGATCCCATGGGCATTGCCGGTAACCAACAGTGGCAATGCACGTTATATATAATACGTGATTTTCATTTTCAGTTATAATAACATGATATTATGTTCGGTCCAGAGGGTAGATATTTGCGAAAACTCGGACAGGGCGGTGTTATAGCCATGTACAATTATAGATTAAGAATTTTATAGGATTATTAAATGTAGACTACACTGATACTGATAATGTGATAAAAAAATTCATTTTTTTTATTTATGTGTTCGGCTGGGCAACCAAAAACCCTTGCTGGGAACGTTCAGAAACATTTTTTTTAATCTAAAGAAAAATACATTAATGGTCTAATACCACAAGGTTACAACTTGACGCTCTTTCACTAGACGTGCCTCTTTTCCACGACTATCCGTGAGCTTAAGAGAGTTTACGTTATCTAAGCGGATGATATTGCTATAAACGGGGTCTAGGCTCTAAGCGGGTGGTTAATGCTCTGCGTGTGAAGCACAATCATCTCAGTGCATAAGGTGAGCTATCAGAGACATCCTGCGATTTTAGTCGGTTCTGGTCAGACAGGACCGCTTCATGATACCTTCCGCAGGGTAAAAACCTAAGAGTTTTGCAAGAAAACAGATAAAAATTTGTGTACGTTTTCTATACGATTATGGTTTTTTTATTATTAGCAGGTCAAACATTTCAAATTTTAAACTAATGAAAAAAATGGTGTAAAAATATAGAAAACTTTAAATAAGTACCTACTTCAATAAACGCAATTAAGAAAGCTCTTATTGCTGGTCGCTATGTTCATTCTAAATAATTATGTAGATTGGCAGTATTTTTTTTAAATTGGTTGTAAATGTGGTTAAAAAGACTTTGCAAAATATGTTCTTTTTTAGACTCACGAAAATTCAAATTTCCATGCTTTAAATACAAATAATCTTTATATAAATTTGGAACGGCTTAATTAAACATCAAACACATTTTATTTGCGAAAATGATTTTTTTCATTTAAATAGATTTTGTGTGTAGTTAAGCTGCCAAAGGCTAAATAAATTTTTGATGGTAACCGCATTATTTATGAATGATTATGATTACACCTATTTAGCTACTTTATTATTTTTTGCAACAGTTGGAATAATGCGTTGGAAAACGGAACTTGTTACTTTGAGATACATAACCTAGCTTTGTTTCAATTTGTTTTAATATTAACTGCAGACGTCAATGCTGCTATGCAAATAAATACATTAAACCAACAAAAGAAAGTACCTACTGATATTTTTTCTTATCAATTCGGAGAAACCTCTTAAACTAAACAAAACGCTGATTTTTTGTACAAGTTACTTGGAAATATTTACGAAGTACAATTTTGTTGTATTTTTCTTGCTAAACCAACAACTGTTTACAACAAAAGTTTAAAAGTAGGTAGGACGCACTTGCCTGGTATTTATTTAACTTTAAAATTCTGAAACGAGTTGTAGATATCTTATTACTTTAAAGCAATTCTTGTATGTATGTATTTATATTTCGGGTATCTCGGAAACGGCTCTAACGATTTATATATATATATATATATATATATATATATATATATATTGTATATATAGTATATAGATACAGTTATACATAATGTATATAGATACAGTTTTGCTTTTTAAGTTCAACTGCATAGTTGTATTTCCTGTAAAAACGCAATTTTACAAAAAAAACTATTAAAAATAAAAATACGATTTTACAAAAAGCTACCGAGCCTCGGTCTCCCAGGTACTATGTATAATACCAGCTGTTAGCTTTTTAGCGATTTCCTTCTTATAGTCTCCAGTATATGTTATGTAATGGTTCTTCACATATTCTTTTTTCACTTCTGTCATCTCAATTAGTTCGAAGGATCTCTTATACCAATTCTTAGGCCCAGAAACACCACCTACTGTATCTTTATTTTAATATTATTTAACAATTAGTTTTGTGTTTTAGGCGAGTTTTAGTCACCCAATTGTTAGGAATCCACTGCTTATTCGATTGCTTTGGGGATACAACATTAGAGAGGGATAACATGTAAATGTTTATACAGTGCAGTACAATAACGTATCCCGAAGGATACTGGTAGCATTACCATGTTTAATGGAAGAGCCGTTTCTCTGTGCCCACTACATTAAAGTTATGATAACTAATCCTATAACATATTTCGCCTAACTCCGAAACTATGTTTTAAATAAAAAATAAACATTAAATCACATGATAATAAAACTATTCTCCAGTGTTAGTTATTATTGTCTAATCTCTATATAACTTCATGTCTATTAGTCATGCTAAACTAATGCTGATATTGATTGGAACTAGATAAAATGCTGTAACCTTAAACCACTATTGCGCACTAATCGTTTACTAAATAAACGTGCAGATTTGCAGTCTGTACCTACTTTTGACATGATTTTTAATTTTCAAAATATACCTATGTTGCCATTTGCCAGAAAAAAATGAAGCTATTACTACTAACTACTCAACAACGAATCAATATAAGGCTTCAACTTACATTAATCTCCGCACCTGTGATATTATAGAGCTCGTACGGTGGATCCCGTCCTCGAACAAACTTCATTAGGCGTTGACCATTCTTAAAGAACACCACCTATAAAAGAACTTAATTTATGTAATAATAAAATGACCATTGCCTAATCAATAGGTTAACACATAAATATAACATCGGTTATCATCTGCTATTCACATTGTAGTAACTGTGCCTATTTACTACACAGATCACTAAACCATCTTGCTAATTTCGATGGGTTCAGATGAATCTGGTTCTTGCACAACTTTTGTTCCCGGTCGTCCGCAAAACTGAAGCGATCAAACTAAAACGCACCATGGTTTCACTTACAGTACAGTACCTGGTCTTGATTCTATGCTTTAAAAATAACGCAAAATTTCTTTTTTGCCAAGAAATTATCTTTAAAAAAAACTTTATTCACAAACCACAACCCATTATTATAAAAACAGTTGTGTTGTGTTCATATAAATTATATTCATTAAACACAGCGTCATTATTTGTATAACGGGTTTTGTTTTGTGTACAATATTCTATACTAAATACTAGATAAATATAATAGTAAATAATTGTTTTTAAACTTTCACGACTTTGACACATATTAGATGTGTAACTCGGGACTTAACTTGCTAGAGTCAGGTTCGTCACTATTTCTGCAGAATAGTAAGCGAAGCAGTAGAAGTAGTAAAAAAGCATAAAAATTTCAACCGAGAAGCTGGGTACCGCTTATCAACATCTTGGCATCCCGTCATCAGTAATCGTCAGTGAGTTCACCCTCAACATCATTCAGGGGACGTCGTAAGTGTAGTGTGAAGACCAAGCTCTCTTGATGACAACGACAACGATCGTGGCAAATCGATCGAAACGTCGGGTAACCAAGAGGTATTGTAATATATTATAGTAAATATTCTATACATAAGAAGACCAATTAAGAAGAATATTGCATTTGAATATTGAATATAAAAACTCAAAATAATACACGTATATATAATAGTAAGAATTTTTTAATTAAAACTAAAACCTCTGACCGCATAAAACTGATTAACTAAAGATAATTTAAGTTTGAATAAACAAGTTACTATCCCAAAATTACTTCTAAACATTTTTTTTAATTAAAAAATATAATAAACGATAGAAAATAAATGATTTTAGATTTGACATTGAATTAATTGATTTAAAATTCAAAATTAATAATTTAAAAAACAGATTACTAAAAGAATTTAAAACAAAATAAACTCTATAGGTATCGTCGTTAACGTCCATTGGCTACGTAATCACTTACCATCAGGCCGCCTTAATGTTGTAAACATAGGTATGTATTATGCATGTCCCCACAACACGCTACGCTTAGCCCGAGTGACACACAACGGATTACTACTTAACTAAACGATGCTAATCGTCAGAATAAGTTCACAATACTTTCAAAATGTATGTTGTAGACCCAGCGCATAACCGTAGTGATTCCACAACACAAGCATATTAGGCTTAGCTGGAGGGGTTAACAAGAACTAACTAGTAATGTGTGACTCAGTGTGACCCAAGTTACTAGCATTCTTAAAAAATGTTTATTATTATTTAATTGTAAACCCAAACGTTTTTTTCACGTTTTAAGTGGGAGAGCCATGCTTCGGCACGTATGGGCCGGCTCGACTCCGCTCGATGCCACAGCCTCACAGAAAACCGGTAGTGAAGCAATGCTTGCATTGCATTTCGCAGCGTGAGTGAGGTTACCGGAGGCCCTAACCCTCCCCTCTCCCCTATTCCCGTCCATCCCCTCTACCCCCTCTCCCCTTTTCCTACTCTTTCTCCCCTTCCCCTCTTCTCCTAATCCCACCTTAAAGGGCGGCAACGCACCTATGACTCTCGAGTTACAGGTGCCCATGGGCGGCGGTAGTCATTTACCATCAGGTGACCCATTTGCTCGTTTGCCCCCTATACCATAAAAAAAAAAACATTAAAAATAAATTATTTGACAATAGCGAAGTATGACATTCTAAACCGTTGTTTCATAAAAGTTTAGAGCGTATGTTTTTGCCGTTTAATCAAGAGCAATAAAATTTATTTGAAAGTCAACTACCGTTTTTCGGTACGCAACGTCTCAGCATAGATTACTGAGTAGTTACTACGTAAGTTTCGGTAAGAGCGGGCCAAGACCTCTTCGCAGAATAGGTATAAGGCTACAAGTACACGGCGGGGTCGACTAAACGTGTCAAAATTCAGTGGACTGCCGCGCACCGGCCTCGCCGCACGTTAGTTCGACAATCGTTCGTTAGACAATCGAGTTATTTATGACCTAGCCTAAGTTTATTTGTTCACAAAAATAGAGTTATAGGCACATAACTGACTGGTAATTAAATATTCAGATTAATTAATTCTTTAAAGAAAGACAACCCTAACGTCGCGGCGTAGTCAGAACAGATAAGATATTCAGATAATCTTGGAACGTTCAAGAATAGAGTGAATAGGTTTCTTTTAGACAGGTATGTACCATCTCCATCTTCCTTATCCCTTTTCATCAGGTGAGTTGGAAGACAGACGCCTATACACAATAAAAAAATCCGCAGAGGTCAAAGTAAGGACGACAGCTGTAGAACGCAGGGCTCGGAGTTTCTTGGGAGCCTTTGCCGCATCGGCCTTGGCGGTTTTCTTGGCCACCGTTTGTTGGCTCTTTTTAACCTTTTTCTTGGCTCCCACCGCCTCCAGGGTCTCGTTCCGGGAAGACTGCCTGGAAGCCACACCAACACCCAAGGGAGAAGCGTTTGGCTTTTTTCCTTTCCTCGTCTTTTCAACAGAGGTAGTTGCCGTAGAGGGTGTTGTGATTGTCTCTGGAACAGCAGCCTTTTCATTTAGGCTGGTTTTAGGAATTGTTTTGGCCGCCGCTGCATATGACGCTGTACTGGGTGCCGCAGAGCGGTGGACGCTCCTTTACCCCTTCCAACGCAGAGATACGCTGCATAATACGCTTTTCCATTTCCGCCATTAACCTTCAAATAGCAGCATCTGTTCTGTGTCCGTTGCGAATTTCGTCTCGTAACGTGCGCATCTCCTCTTGTACTTTCTTGTTGGCTTTCTCTAATTCGGCCAAGCGCGCTTCAAGGTGATCAAGGACCAAGATTTGTTGGAAAAAATTCATAGCTCCGAAACTGTAAACTTTTTTACAAGCGGTAATATTTTTAAATGAAAGCTAATTTTTTATTTTACTCTACAATGTAGACACTTTAAGTTTTTAATGCGACTTATATTTTTGGAGGTAAAAATTTAAAAAATCATAAAATCTACCTCTGCGGGCCTGCTGCGAGCCTTGATTTTTTAACTGGCGGTTGTTTTGGGATCTCAGTATCAGACCTCCTGTGAAGAAATTTTTGGAAAACTCGACAACTGGTACAAAACCAATAGGTAGGCTTTTCTTCGAAATCTAACTAAAAAAAGAAGAGTTAGGCCATAGAAAGAGAGGCAACTTCGGCACTCGCAACTCAAGAGTTACAAGTGCGTTGCCAGCCTTTAATGTGGGAGTAGGGGAAAAGGGGGAAGAGGGGAGAAGAGGGGAGAGGGAAGGGTTAAGGCCACCGGTAACCTCACTCACGCGGCGAAAAGCAATGAAAGCATTCCTTCACTGCCGGTATTCTGTGAAGCCGTTATATCACTCCGGTCGAGCCGGCCTATACGTTTGCTACTAGAGACATAAGGTTGAGTTACGCTGGTTTAGAATGTAAAATTAATAAATAGGGTTTAAATTTTTTCTTCTCAACGACGGCTTAAGGTGGTCAAAAGATATTCGTTTTTTTTAAGTTTTCTTTCCAAATTACAGATATTTGGCAGACACGTACCTTACAAGTAGAAGAAATCGGGTATCCTTAAAACAGCTATGTTTCTTAGACATACTGCAGAAACCTTCTTTGTTTTTTTGTAAATGCGTTTACTTTGTTTTGTTTCAGTTTCTAACAGTTAGATGTCTCCATATCTAAAAGTGGACGAGTTCACAAAACAACTTACTTTAAATACTCTAAAGTTGGCTCTCATTTTGCAAATGGCATTAAAATTCCAAAAAACAAACCAATTTCCTTTTAAAACTTTCTTCTCTTTTACGTTAGTAAGTATTTTAAGTTGCGTGTTAAATGTATGTAAATATTAGAATTTGTAGTCATACACACTCTGTGAATATTTGTGAAAATTTAAAACATCTATCTACTTAATAACGTTTCAAAAGTTACCTACAACCATTATTAAGTTCGAGCAAAAACAAAAGTTTATCGTATTATTATAGGAACTCCCATGAAATTTAAACTTACTTTATTTTTATTATAACAGCTATACCCACTATTTAAAACATTTAATGTGTCTGCCTATTACATTCAAGAGTTACAGCGATTATTAAGGTCGAGCAAATCCGCAAAAAAGTAACGTTTCTTGTATAATTTTTATTGTTTGGTGTCATAGCGGCAATAGAAATACATACTTTGTAAAAAATTTAACTATCTACCTATTACAGTACATAAGATACAGTCCGGACCGGACCGGATAAATAAATCACGTTTATTGTATGGGGTCACCTTTAATTTATCATTTTGTTTTATTTTTATTATTTGTTGTTATAGATACAATATAAAGACACTTAATGTGAATCTATAACGGTAACTAACATACAGCTGGAATCCCAAAAAAATAAGGTTAGGTAGGGCCCCTCAATTTTTTATTTATTTTAATTGCTTTTTGTTATAGTGGCAAAAGAAAACCCCACTAAAAAAATTAACTGTATATCACCCGCTGACAGACAGCCAGACAGCGGAGGCTTAGTAACAGGGTTCCGTCGTTGGCACCCTTTGGGTACGGAGCCCTAAAAATGAAATATTCGTAGTACAGAGTATCATCCGAATAAGTGGTTTTGCTCGTCGCTTGACTAACGATGGTAACTAGAAACAGTACAGCTACTACAAGAAGTAATTAATGTCGGGTTTGATCACCATATGACTACAAGGTACTATTTTTTTCTTATAGGAAAGGAGTAGGCATGAGACTGTGTCATATGTGACCGAATTCGATGCGCTATGGAGGCAAGATGGAAATGAAGCATGTTTCTTTACTTCATTAAGCTGTAAGTGCAATAAGCTACGAGGTAAAAACCAAAGAAAATCAGCATCCCATTTGAGTGTGTGTGTGTTTGAATGAAGTGGAGTACACTTCACTCGCACACACACGCTAATGTACGCTATGGATTCATCCAACCTATTTCCATTAATACTTCAGCTACAGGAACCCTAGCAACACATATGTTAGGTGTTTTGCCGAAACTTGGCATTCGAATTTCAAATACGATTTAGAATTTCGATTCGGATTTGGTGTGTACTCAAATACATCTCAAACAATCCGGCCTAGACCGATTTAAACCTTAGTGCTGTTGGTGAAATTTCCTCAATTAGCAACCGAAACGGCTTGGTTTATATGTATGTGTGTATGTTGAGGTCTTACTACTATATGAATAAGGTATCTACTAGATATATTCCAGCATAGAATAATCATTACTTAAAAAAATTAAAACACACCCTCGAAAAGCCCTTCAACGACTAGAAAAGAGCTGATGATTTTCGAACGACTGAACAGATTTTCTTGAATTAGATCTAAGAACACTCTCGATAAAGTCATCTTTCAAAAAACAAAAATCGCACTTAAATCGGTCTATTTATTTGGGAGCTACGAAGCCACAGACAGACACACATACACACATATACATAGATACATAGACACACAGACATATGGTGGGGTCGCCTTGCTCAACAGGCGGCCAAGTCTGTCGGGGTTCACAGGGATTTCCTTTCTAGGGTACACCTGAGGCGCCGGCAAGAAGACCAGTGACGGAACACTGTGTGGTTTTAGTCGGTTCGAGTCCGACATACCACCTCACCGTTGGACCGGTGAGGTGACGACCCGTGGGGGTTTCCACAGAAAAAAAAAAGACACACAGACATATCAAACTGATAACACCCCTCATTTTGCGTCGGGGGTAAAAAAATTACAAGTGGACTATTGAGTTATATCAATAAATAATTTCAATAGAAAATATTTATATTTAAAATATTCTTTTCGTGATCGCGTTAATTCCCATGTAAATACGTAATTATAAAATTCTTGTTAGTAACGATTTGAATTGAATCTTGAAAGTCTGCAAATCATTCATCAAACATGACAAGTGCAGTTCATTATAAACGTTGTTGATGAAGTCTTTAAATGTCAGATTAATTTATTTAAGCATTTTTAGTGTTTGTGTAACTTTGCACTAAATCTAATCCCAAAAATCCTGTAATTTTAGTGCTACGTCAGTAATATGAAAATAGTTAAATATATGGTCTATGCTCAGATATGAATTATTCCATATATCTTACTACCGTTGCGTCAGTAAGTTCACCTTCGTATTTTGTTTGCCGTTCGTTTCACTGATAAGATTACTGATTTATATCCCACTAGCTATTTTGCCCGCGGCTTCGCTAGCTTAAAAGTTATTTTTCCATCCCTCGGTACCTGTTTTTTTTTCTAGGTGAGAGGTACCCTATGTCCTTCTCTGTACCTGTGCAAATTTCATGTTAAGGCTTAAAAAATTCTATCGCAGAAGAAAATGGTACCTAATGATATTGGTGATTTTGACTCAAAGGATCTTAATTATTCGTCTGTATCATCTAACATCAATAGTTAAACTACTTTAAAGAATAATAATAATAATAGTCTTATAATTATTATTATTTTATTCAAAAATACATCTCATCAATTGAAATTAATCACTTATTTTCACTAATTCACATTGGTACCTTTTTAATTTGAATTAGATGGATCGTTTTTCGTTTCTAACCACGGAGCAAAGCTCCGTGTTTCTAACAGATTCAATCACATACACGGTTCACCACTATTTAAAAACAGATTATATTTTTCATTGTTTTTTTGTTGATCAATATGTTTTGTAATAAATTCCTTTTTGTTATAAATCATTATTTTATTTACCCTTCATCTTCTTATAACGTAACACAAGAAGGTAAGTAAATAATTTAGAGCTGGCATCCCGGGCACACAGTGACAATTTGTTGACAATAACTACACATAATTCGTAATTAGAGCCCGTTTTATGCGTATCATTTGTTACAGTTACTCTATCTAGACATGTCTATAACCAAAGATAATAGCATACCTACCCATTCATCGACAATGCAACTGTCAATTTAAACGTACTTTCTCCTGTAATTCAACGTTATGGGCATTTGCTCTTATGCTACTCAAGCAAATAATCATTATTAAATGTAAAGGTTGAAGGTTAAAGAATTGCGTGCAATGTTGTTCATTATCCACTATTTCTGTGGCTAAACGTTGGCAGTAAGTATTAAGCATATTTGGAGGCCATTCGTTGGAAATATAAGCAACAAAATGATTGTTTTTAAACTTTCGCTACTATGATACATATTAGATGTGTAACTCGGGAGTTAATCGCGATGGTATTTATAAGATCCAACACCTTTTTTGGTTACTCAACGTTTCGATTGAAGGACAAACCAAATAAAAATCAAAATGATGAAGATCAAGTGCGAGTAGCTCTTACCAGTCCACCCGTGACTACGATCGGTGCAAATCGATTGAAACGTCAGGTAACCAAAAATGGTATTGTACTTTATAAATATTATCGCTATTAAATCCCGAGTTGCATATAACAAAGAAACGAAATTAATAAACATTACCTAAGATACCATGAGTACCTTGCATATATTTTCGTCTTACCTTATAAAGTGAATCAGGATCTACATTATGTTCACACCTTAAGACTGCGTTGTGTCGATGAACCACAAACCGAGGCGCGCGTAATTCAACCCACACGTCTGCCATGCCTGCCACTGTAGACAAAACAAAAAATATATTGTCATTCTAAACTGTTAATCAATACTAAGACTCGTTAGGCAGAAAGTCAAGTGATTACCGCATTTAAAAATATGTTTGCATCGTTGTGACTATGAGTAATTTTGGTCAAAGTTCATCCTTAAAGTTTTTAAATTACCCGTTATGTTATTCTGAGCTTTAAAAACCAAACTAAGAGAGTGAAACAATAGTATCATTTCACTCATTTTTAATTTTCACCAAATAGAAGTGCAAAAAGATTTGAATTATGATTATAATTCAAATTCAAATTCTAATTATTTATTTCGGACTAAATCTATATTATGTTAGTAATAGTATATATACAGTTCACTAATATCCAATATGTCCATGGTAATATTTATTATACTGTCAATATTTTAATAATGGCAACGATTTTATTAATTTTAATGATGTGAAGTTTTAATTGTATTCAGGCATGATCATTCATAATATACCGAGGTATTTCAAACTACAGAACATTACAGGATATAACACAATACATACAAATTGAGTTACTAATTTAATTTCAAGTTCATTCATTACTTTTAAATGTAGTTAGAATAAATATTGTTTTTTGCACGTATTTGGTTTTGAATTATTTACAGTCTAAGAATTTCTTGACACTGTAAAAATATTTCGTTAGAAGTCATTCGGTTAGTTTTTCTTAAAACGTAACAGAGGTAATTCCCTTATTGGTTTTGGTATGAGATTGTAGATTTTTGCTGTCATATGATATGAATTATTTTGATGATGTCTTCTTGTCAAGAGCATTGTCTTATCCTTGGACATGCGATTTTAATGATTAAGATTTTTAAATTCTGGCCTATAAGAATCTAATAATTCGATGTTTAGAAATACTGCCGTCGTAAATGGAAACCCAGTAACTTGAAAAATTACGTTTTAAGAAAAACGCGGTTAAAGTTCAGTAGTTATTTTTTTTTTTGTTGAGATGAAACTAGTAAACAAAAGTAGTAGTAGATAAAATTTAATAAGTAAAACTTTAACTGGTTACTGTGTTATAAGGTAACTTTGGCCTATTACTGTGTTGAAACCACGTAAAGATAATAACACTAGGAAAATTGCAACACAGTATCTTTACTTATACTGGGGTTAAGCTTAATGAAAGTGGCATTTATTACTTAGATCTAATCCTAGTGCATGGAGAATATGGAGATGCTGTTTTTAAAACTAATTTCTAATAACCTTTCTCGAAAGTACAGTTATAGTATCTGAATATGCTATGTTTTAAGCTAGTTTTCTTACATAATGTTAATAAGCACTAATTAACAATTATCATTATTAATTAAGTGGTGCTGGGCGGGACACGTCTTTCGAAAGGAGTCATTCCGATGGGCGAAAATAGCCACGAAGTGGATACCTGGTCTGCGACGGCGAGAAAGGTCGAGGAGGAGATGGAGGGACGATCTCGACACTTATTTAAACATGTGGCCTAGGGTGGCCGAGGACTGAGAGGAGTGGAAGCGTAAGGAGGAGGTCTTTGCCCAGCAGAGGGAGACGTGCGAGGCTAACTAAAAAAAAAAAATTAAAATATCACAATGTTAAAAAAAAAAATATTATGTAACAATAAAACATCTTTACTTTAATATTATTTATTTAAACAGCTTTTTAATAATGTCAAGATAAATAATAATCACTTTTAATTGCTGAATTTGAAATCACTTTCTTGTAAATGTATAAGTCTTTACTGACTAAGATAAAACTGGATAAAAACGATAACAGAAATATCGGATCAAATTATACTTATTTCTAACTAATAGGGAATATGCATGTATTTTTTTTATATCTTTTATTGACTTGTTCCATCATTCTACTCTAATAAAAAATATAAATAACCTCGGCAATGTTCAAATTAGTTTTTAAAATAACATTGAAAACATCGATAAAATTTGATCTGTTTGAACGCCGCCATATTTCGCGGGCCTTGGATGACGTCAGATATCACGCTCAGTGTTTGTTTCATAAACTTAGTATACTTACTTGAAGTGTTACAGTAATTTTATACCGATTTTTAGTTGTAATTACTATGTATTGTAATTAATAGACGATGGATAAAGTTCAAAAAACATTTTATAAGTATTGCCTTGTCCCTAAGTGTAAAAACACTATAAGAAGTACACCCAATACAGTATTTTTGTCCTGTACAAAATAATAATGTGAAATACGAAAACAATGGTGTAAATTAATGAGACGAGATGAAGTATCCACTGTTCCTTCAGTGCATTAGTCATCAAGTGCGGTACCCAGAGTGAACAACGTTTCCGTACTTTCAATTGGTCGTGAAGAATCCAGTGAACAGTTGGTGCGCATAACTTGATTGTTTCCTCGGTCTGTCGATACACGTCGGTCTTTCTCCAATAACTTTTATACAATCTTCTAACCGGCAGTCGCTTTTATAGACTTTTCTTTATCCTTCAAGTTAAAATTGAACGCGATTGAACAAGTTTCCTCATAAGTGTACTGAGGGAAACTTGTCCATCTCTAAGGACTGTAGAACATTGGTATACTCGATTCAATCGCGACAATTTTAACTTGGAGGGTGATGCAAGGTCGATAGAAGTGACTGCCTATAAGAAGACTGTATGAAAATTATGGGAGAAAGACCAACCGACCCTGTACCTATATACTCATTTCCTAAAAACGTGTTTTTTTTTAGTTAAACCACGCTTAAAGTTATACAAAATAATTACACGAATATCATAACGAGAGAAGCCCACCATTTTCATTTAGAAAATTAATTTACATATCGAAAAAACGATTCCTTCCTCCAAATTTAATTTCTTTAAATATTTTTTAGAGTTTATGGATAGGACTTCAAATCACACTATTATGATATCCAGTTTGCGTACGACAAAACTTATGTAGCACCCTAAGTACTTGCAAACATTATCATTATTTTGAACTACGAACACTTCCATTCCCAATTACAACTGTACGACGCAGACTATACATGAATATTGTAAGGGGACGTGCACACTCAGACGACAAGGGGCTTCTTATAACGAGGCGCTTGCAAGCATTAGCACAAGTCACCTAGCCGACTTTACGATGATCATCTTGCCCGGCCTACCGACTAAATGACGTCGTATTTTACATCTGCCCTCGCGATCCAGTGTTCTAACATGCCGTGTAAATTTAAACTTTCATCTAAATTCTTCCTTGTGATTTGCAGATTATATTGTCTACATAATTTTCGTTGCTGTATTAATTTAAAATGCATAGTTTTAAACCTTGTTTTACACTAAGAAAGTATGAACCAAAAAAAAAAAAAAAAGTGTACTTTTAAAATGATAGTGAATGAAGCTTGTCAAGTTTCCAATTCATATCATGCATTTTGAAAACAAAAAAAGTAATGATTTGGATCAAATTTAGTATTATACGGTTTGTTTCTTAAGTTCTAAATCTATATAGGTTCTATATAGGAACCATTCCTAAAGATAAAAAAAAATACATTTTACAAAAAAAAAACAGCATAACGCAGTTATAGTTTTAAGTATTAAAAAAAGATTTTCTTACTCGTAGGCACTATTATGTATTCTGTGCTCGTAGTGACTTGTCAAAGTGTGGGTTATACATTTTATGGCTATATTTCAGTTTACTCAAAAACGAATCGTTAAGTAAGCAAAATGTCTCTAGCATGATACTGTTAGTACTTACATAGTACTGGTAGTAACTAGTAACTGCATGCTAGATTCACGCCCTTTCAGTAATTTAAGTGAGTGTTCAATTGTCGGATACAGCCTGTATAAAGTCGACTCGACATAGTAATTAATTTCTACTAACTTTGGTTTTCGGTTTCGGCTTTGGCCAATCCGATCACATTGGCTCAAAGAACCTTTTGAAAAATCAAATTGTTGGTATATGTATAAGCATCTTTATAATATATGAACTAGAATACTTCGCAAAACGTATAAGAAGATAAATAAACCAATAATAATATATACCGCCCGTAACAGTAGCTGTAATATCGCACTGAGAACAATACCTAATTAAATGTGTCACTCTCCGACTTCGAGCCGCTAGTAAATCCTATGTCACCTGTGCTATTACAAGCACAAATCACACGGGCAAATATACAAGCTCAGTACAAATATTTGCGAATCATACAAATGTTTATTCCAACCGAATTAAAGGGAATCGAATTTGTGCGTCTATTGATAAAGCATATTACTAAGGCCCTACAAGAATAGATCACAGTTACAACCAATTAGACGATTACATAAATTATTACAATAAAATAATCTTAATTGGGAATGATTTATAATATAACATAACACATCACAACTGCAAAGGTTATATCCAATAAATTATATTATTTCTACCTAGTCTATCAAAAAAGATGTGGACTGAAGGCAAGTAAAAAAAGAAATTCAATCGAATCTCGAACTAGAGATTAGATTTGACAGATTTTTAAGAAAGGAAGAAAGAAGTAAGAAGTACACATTTATTCGCTCGAAATATGGTTACATGTGGTTTCTGAAAAGTTAAGGGTCCTTTCCCAGCACGTTTCCCCTTTTCTAGGCATGCGAATACTTATAATATACTTAAACTTATAATATTTATTTACTTACTATTAAGGGTCTTATTTATTTTATTCTAATCCTATTATTTCTTATGAAATAAACAAAATTTAAGTACCTTCTTATCATCTATCTTTTGTGCGTATTTTTCAAAAATTCATTAACGGTATAATAACATTTCTCGACAAGCCATGAATACAACCTAGCTTTGAACTGTTATTCCCGCACTGTAATATCTTGCTAGAAATTTAATTAAATATTTTAATTGTCATGGGGTAACAATTGACGTTATAATATCTGGTTCTAATATTTGGTAGTAGTAGTCTAGACGGATACTTGTGTTAAATTTACATTTTCCGCCAAACGTCGTATGCATTCAAATATGTACATAGAGGACACAGTTAAAAAGAATGGTTTACAAGAAGATAGTGGCTCAGAATTGCACATAGCACTGTGGAGGAACGGGTGTTATGTCCCTCCAACACAAAGATCCTCCGACCAGGCGAGGTGATCATGCCTGGCGGGCCGCGGTCCAACGGTTGATGTTGGGAAGTTGTATATATACTAATCGGCGCGAGAACTCTCATAGCGCGATGCAGGATTAGTAGTTACTTCGTAGTTCACCTTGTCTTCGCTAGATGATGTTGGAGTATGTTTTTGCTGTATGTGGAAGTCGCCACAGCACGTACACATTATTTTTAGCGATGAATACTCTACTTTTATTGAAGGAATTACCTCAGTGTTATATATTATCTTAGGATTGAAGCCACATTGAAGCCATGTGTATACTTTGTTTTTTCCCAGAATTAAAAGCTTCCTTGTAATGCTTCAACGCAAGAATTAACTGTCAGATCCTCATTAGAATATAATTATTCTAATGAGCATCTGATAGTTATTTCTTCGGTTTTAGTGTTAATATTTTTAATTTCAACATATTGCTGTCTGTTGCTAAGGTAGGCATAATATCCAGTTTTCAGCTATACCTTGAGTGCAATATCTGCTACATTTTTAAAGGAGTATACTGTGGTCCACAAAGTGAAATGTCTTGGACATACATACACTTGATACTTTCCTATCTACCTTTTTTGCTATAGCACTAATAAGTTTAAAAGCAGCTAATGTGGTAGATCTCCCTTTTTCGTAACCATGTTGCTCCGGTTTTATAATGTTGAATTTATTTAAAACAGTTATAAATCTTGAATGCATAATTTTCTCGAAAACTAGCAATTATCAACACATTCTTTAAGTCCTTTCTAAATATAGGTTTCACTACGGATATTTTCATTTTGTCAGGAAAGATACCTTCAGTTATGATGGGTTTATTAAGTGATATAATACGGGGATGATAGCTATTGCAGAGCGCCTCATTATAAATGTTGGAATCTCATCATATCCTTTCGACATTGTGCTATTGAGAAAAAATATTATTTTATAAACTTCTTCACATTTGGAGGGTATCAAAAATATACTAGAGTCTAGTTGGTTTATGTAGTTTATTTGTATATGTGTAAAGTATTTTTTTTGCAGTACACTTAAATTGTAACATCTATAAAGTGCATGTTGAAAATATGGGCAATTTCAATGAAGTTAGAGTTTACTTAATTGTTATATAATATTGATTTTATCCCACTTTTACCATTCTTGATTGTTTCATTGTCGTGTCATATGATGTCAAATGTCATAGTAGTCGTTATTTATTTTATAATATGATTATATCAGAAAAAAAGTTGTCAAAAACAGTGGTTACTTCTATGTCTGTCTGATGTTAGTATTTTAAGGAGTTATCTCTAATATACATAAAATACATACTAATATTATGAATCCTAGAAGATTTCAAATAAATTTAAGAGATATTCTCTTTGAAATTCTACCCTTTTTTAATGTTTGTTGTATTCAGTCTTCGTCTAAGTCAAACGTTAGTTATTCATAGAAACATATAAAATGACGTTTCCATGAAAGCCTTAAGCTAAAAAAAGAATCCATTTACGCGTTCAATGTTCACATGACAAGAAACTCGCGAGAACCTCATGGGACACTCTTTTCAAATAAGTAAATTATTGCTACATGCTATTTCTGAGATATGAGTTAAGGCATGAGCCGAATTACTGATAACTAGCTTTTGCCCACAGCTCCGCTTGCGTGAATTTAGATTATGTCAATGAAACAGTTCTCTTTTCTGGATGTAAGGTATCTTATGTTCTCTTCCGTACCCTTGACAATCGTATGCAAATTGTATGATGATTGATTAAGTAATTAAGGGTGTAACAAACAAATAAACAAACTCAATTCTCGTTTAAATTGACTGCTCTTAATAAATTGTACATTAAAGCAGTTTCTTTTAAATTTATCAGGTCACATTTTTTCCTTTTTAAATGGGTTGAATTGGCTTCTTCGTTTTACTGTTCGCACCGTCGTATATTTTCAATTCTCAATTATCCTACTTCTACATATTTGTCCTACTTATTTCAGTTCTCCACTTCTCTTTCTATTTAGTACGGTGACAGAACATATTGAATCTGATTAAAAATGATATCTATCATCTACATGTAGGATTGCTAAAATGTATACTTTACCTAAATATACTAAATATACACTAAATTATTTAAATATTGCAATGTAATTTAATTCATTACATTCAATTTGTTTAATATGTTCAACATTTAACAAAAATATTTTTAAAAATCATACAGAAACAAAATAATCATAAAGAATAAATAAAAAATTTAAAACACCCCAGACTTAAAAATCTTTTCAACGATTACAAAAGAGCGGATAATCTTCTAATGGCTGAACAGTTTTCTTGAATTATAGCTAATGATAGTCACCTTTTAAACAAAAATCGGTTTAGGAGCCATGATACCACAGACAGACACACAAATACATATACACAGATACACTTGTTAAACTTATAAGACCCCTCGTGTTTCCGACGGGGGTTAAAAATAATGTATATTAACTATTACAAATTAAGTGTTTGTACATTGACCAATTGACAAATATTTAGTACCTCTGTTTTTCAATGAACTTGATAAAAAACTGCAGATATTGTCCAAAATAAAATAAAAAATATATTGCAGTACACATAATAATAATTGTAATAAGCGAATGAAACAAATTTGATGGTACCCATCAGGTCAGGGTCTATTCCTGTGAGGGTACGAAAATGGTACAAAATACGGTAAAAATATTAAATCGGAACCAAAATTAAAAAAAACCTTAAATCCTTGAATAAAGTTGAATCATTCTTAACTTTTATGTAGTTATTTTTACTCAATAATATATCTCATAATTCGATGACCATATAACATATTTTTCTTTAAACGAAACATTTAAACGTATCATTTCGATAATATTATCACTAGAGATCGGATATTCGGATGCATATTTACCTAAAGTTGAGATGTTGGCTATTATGGAAAGCACTTTTTTATCGAAAGAATCCCGCGATTCCGAGAAAGTCAAATTTAAGTGTACCTATACTCCGTGAGATGTAATGAACGAATGTGAGTGAGTGAGATGGAATGAATGAATGTTCCCTAGTAGAATATCAATCTAAAGGTACTTCTCCAAATACACCCTGTAGCATATTTAACAATGTTGGATTATTTGAAATTCTATTTTCAGTGCTCTTCAGAATTGAAGCCAAGCCAGTGGATTTATCCATTGCACTGAAATGTTTCGTTTACTGTTAAGTTAATATAAATACCTGGATCGTTTTTTTATTATGCTATTCTTACGGTTTATGTTAAGCAAACCACTGATAACAGGTACTTTGTTTTATTATGTCTAAGACTAGCTATTGCAGCAAGGAAATTAATTACAAAAAAATATAAGTAAAATATTGCAATCGCAAACTTTGATAGAAAATAGTAAAATGAAATACAATTTATCCACGACTTCTGACACCTACGATGGGTAATTTATTATTAACACCAAGCTTTTGCACAGTACACTCTCCGTATAAAGAATGTAGTTTTAAAATTTTGCTTCTTTTAAAAGTATTCTTTGTGCGAATACACCAATGTTATAAATAGAGATCGGATATTCGGATGCATATTTACCTAAAGTTGAGATGTTGGCTATTATGGAAAGCACTTTTTTATCGAAAGAATCCCGCGATTCCGGGAAATTCAAATTTAAGTGTACCTATACTCCGTGAGATGTAATAAACCCCAGTTTGACACAAATGACACTTGCTCTGTTACAACGTATAATGATTGCTTTTCCCTACTTTTATTGTGATTTTTGACGAAGCAAAAACAACCTTATTACGTTGTAACAAGTGTCAAATCGGGCCTATTAAACCCCAGGAAATGTAAGCATTTTGTAAGAGTGCGAGTGAGACGGCAAATTATACTTGCTTGTGCGCAAGTAGCGACGCGACAATACAACTGCATTCGTAAATAAAAATATACTTAGAAGCCGCTTCCATAATTTGTTATCCAAAAAATAACTTTAGGTAAATATGCATCCGATTATCCGATCTCTAATTATCACCAGGGATTTTGAAGTTCTCCAACACTCTTCTAAAAATATTTCGCCCGCTTGTACCTCGTTTACCCCGGTACAAAATATCCAATGAGTTAATAATTATATCTGTGTGCCAAATTTCGTTGAAGAGTTTGTTGAATGCGGTCAAGAGAGAGAAGCTAGTACTGGGGTGCTCCTGCATAGATATGAGAACAGTATTCCATATGCGGCCGAACCTGTGACTTATAAAATTGTAGGCAGTGGGCCGGGGTGAAATACTATCTCGATCTGTTTAGCACACCAAGTTTCTTTGAGGCTAATTTGGCCTTACCCTCGAAGTGACTGGACTTCACTCGAGATATCGACGATAAGGATTCCGATGCTGGCTGTGGCAGTCAGGGAAGTGTCTTCGTTGGGTTAATTTGGACTAGATTAAGTCGACCCTAATCAGAAACTCCTTCTAAGGAGGCTTCGATTTCAGACACAAGTTTGAATCGACTCCCAGTGACGTTTAGGTGTTTCTATAACAAAAGGATGGAACCTCTGTCTGCGTCTCGTAGTCCGATGAAAGAATGCTGACGGTTCATTTCATTCGAAGAGAGCTTTGACACACACAAAAGTGAATTCTACAAAAAACCGATAAGCAGCGACTTTACGACGATGTTCAAGAGCATGTAGTGTCCCATTCGTGAACACATCATCGTTTATAAGCTTACGCGGTCTTCGGTCAACAAAGTCCGGAGCTTCTAGTTGGTACATAGCAGAACCATCCCAAAGTTGAATGCAGTACTCCGTGTAAGATCAAACTTGGACTGTACTTGACGACAAAAATACAGTAATTTTTTTTTCAAATGTTTTTAATGTTGAGTAGTACTACTATTTGTTACTACATAATTTCTTTACTCAGTGGCCTTGTGAAAGACAGTATAATTTTTAGGTTATAGAAAAACGCGTACTGGGCACAGTACAATTCAAAGTTACGTAAAAGATACAGTGTTTACCACGTCAGTGCATATGTAGGTATATTAAACCTTAAATAATGAAAGATGTAACCTGAAGGGTTTTTCTGTATAAATATTTGTTTAATTGCAAAAACCAATTGATTAACCGATTCGAAACTACCACGATTACAGCCGTTACCCTTAAAAGCGCGTGTTTAGGATAGTATCTGTACAAAAATTATTTATTGTATTATTGTAATATTCTGTTACCAACGACACATTTATTATTAAGTATGCTCGGGACTAAAGGATGATTAAATAGGAACGCTTTTCATAAAACAAATACAGATTTCTCCAACTAAGAAGTTTCTAGGTTCCTAATTTAATTTTAATAGTACCATTTCGTATATGTTGACAAAATATTATTTCTTAGTTACATTATGGTTTCTCTTGCCACAAGCCCCGCGGCGAGGACCCTTTGTCACGGAAAAGTTATCAACGAACCCTTTAAATTGGACATCTTTTAACCCTTTGATAGTGGCATAACAAGGATATGTCATACCTAAGATGTACTGATTAGCTTCTTGTGTCTGTATTCGTAAAATGAAACTTTTGACATTATGGTTTAAGTGTATTTTATGAATTCGTTGCCCGTGTATAAAAGTATTATAGACTATTATAATAGTGTATACTTTTGTATGAAATTAGGTCATACATTGTAAAATCAGATTAAATAATTAAATAACTTTTCAAACGGAAACCGCGAGACATACATATGTAAATATTAATCATGTATAAATCTTAATATATTGTATTAATTTTTGACAACTCCAAGAATTTTTTTTTATGCAAAGGGTTTAAAAAAAAACTGTTGTGTTTATTTTTAACTATTATTTTTATGGGGGTATGATATAACCAGAAGATAAATGTTCCATATCCAAACAATTGCTTAACATTTTAGTATTGAATTATATCATATTGTACTGAATGAATGATGGAAAACGAAACTGCTTTGGAATGCTGTGGTATTAATCTCATAGGTGATTGTATTAAGTCAGGATGCTCCATGTAATCTTTACAAATACGTTTTTTTAGCAAACCTTTACACGCTACGTATTACGCATAGTGAGTTTTGTGCCAGTTGTCTTTTATGTTTTTCACAATTTTTTTGACACTCTTTCAAAATTTACATAACTAACTTGCACCCGTAAAATCCCTGCAAAATAAATACTAAAAACCGAGGTAGTAGCCTCTGCAATAACACAGTCGCCATACCTTGTTTGCAATTTTAACATAAGTAATGCACTTTTTACGACAACACGACGTAACCAAAACCACAAAACATTCTTCTCATCTACATAATTATTTATGGAGCTCTTAATTAACAAGAACCTATAAAATGGGAAACCCATTCCTAATGAACATCGCTCTAGCAAATAAATGAGACTCAAGAGCTATTGTGTTCTGCGTCACCTTAGCATTTTAGGGTTATAGTCCTGAAATACTCGACTTACTATAGGTGCGTTGAGACTTCGAGTGTAATAATCCAGTCATTATTGTACACATGACTCTTGTACATATCTTGTAGTAGATGTGCAATTACATGTTGGTATTTTGCTAGTTCGTGTAATAAAGCTAACATTGTGTCATAATGGTTTTGAATTTATTGGTTAAGATAATTTAGTTAGAACGTTAAATTTGAATTTTAGAAACAGTAACAAAGCGGCGGTAGCGTAATGCCTAAGGCGTCGGACTTGCGATCAAGTGGTTGCGGGTACGAACCCCACCAAGTTCACCAGTGCACTACCGTCTTGAATCCACTCCTAACACAAGCGTTAAGCTTAGCTGGAGGGGTTTAAAAAGAAAACTAGTAATGTGTGACCCCCTTACTAGTAATCCTCAAAAAAAAGTTAATCACGTAGAACAGAAAACTTCATAAGAATATTATTGTACTTGTTACATATTTCAAATATATATTATGTTTAGTTATACCGGTAGTGCTACCCTATTGGTCAGTTGACAATAGTGAGGTGTTAAAAGAACAGGCATGCATTATAAGTTGAGAACAATCACTTGCGTGCTGATTCAGTAACGAACAACAGAACAGTCACTGTTATTTAGTGATTTTGATAGTTTATAGCAATAGTTGTGAGATTGTTTCTAACAGATATATATTTATATATATATATATATATATATAAGTATATATATATATATATCTCTATATATATATATATATATATATATATATATATATATATATATATATCTCTATATATATATATCTCTATATATATATATATATATATATATATATATATATATATATATATATAGAGATATATATATATATCTCTATATATATATATATATATATATATATATAAGTATATATATATATATATCTCTATATATATATATATCTATACTTGAGCCAAATTCAAGTTTTGAGTTTTACATTTTCGTATTCTTATATATATTAGTTATTTTATATTTTAGTTTAGTTAGTTATATATATTAGTGCGTTATATATATTAGTTTCCTGTAAATACTACGGGAATGTTCTATATGAAGCTCTGCAGGTACAAGTGTCAGATCAGGTGAAGTACTGTGATATACTATTTTTGTTGACGTTGAATTCCCTTTTTCTAAATGTGGGGAACATCCAAGCAAATCCTCTTTGCAAACTTTTAAACTTCCGTGTTCCATGATACATGTATATATAATAATGTATACGTATAGAAATTAACGAAATCACATCATATCGGCCGTGGTTACATTCGAGTATGTGAAGTCGAATTTGATTAGAATGTATCTTTTTGATGACTACGTAAGTGGCTCGACTATAAATTTAAGTCAATGATCATAAAATAAACTAAATTAACGTTAGACAATGTTCGTGTTTATTAGGTAGTCACCTATGTAGTTTTACTCTGATGTTTCTGAAGTTGATGTATAAATCTTATACCGGTAGGTACGTCAATCGGTTACCAGTTGTTTAAATTTTACTTTATATGGGGTTGCTTGCGTCCGTTACTTCCGACTTGTTTGCTTACCTTTACAAAGGAGTTGTAAAATGATTTTAATGAAGCCGCAACCAGTTATAAGGAACGTAAATGGTCACTTGATAGAAGCAATTGTTAAATACTTCTAATACATTTGTTGTAAGTTGGCTAAATAACACTTCTGTGTGGTTTTAACTGCTCTTAAGTAGGGTAATCACTAGGATTATAATATCTATTGATCATAATCTGAGAGGAATGATAAAGAATAAATAAATATAAACTAAAAGAAATAAACATTAAATATTTTGAATATTATAAGTTATAAGGAATATTTTAAAACCGGTAGAGAATAAAAAACATAAATCACAAAAGATAAGTTGAACTTATTTCTAGCTATTCTACTGGTAAAAAGCTAATTCGATATCCAAACTCAAGGATAAAATAAATAATCCCTTGAACACTTAGGCTTAAAAGGAACTGTGTCTTCAAAAACATAGTCGAGTGGAACTGTTAATAAAAACGTTGAGTTTGTTTCAAGCTGTTTGTTCAGAAGAGTGGACGTTCGCCTGTAAACCGATAGAATGTAAATTCAGTGCCTGGTTCCTTTATTCGGCAGATCGAGATTCCGACTCGTCTAACGGAAACGAGAAATTGCTTCGGCGGACATTTCTATTCCCGATGCTTTTATTTATACTCTACGATACTAGGACTCCGGTTTCGTAGTATCCTTTTCGTTCTAGTTATTTTGATTCTGGGTATGATTACTAGTAACATCTAGTAAACATCTCTATTTCATAAAAAGTTGGTTTAAACTGAACTCCTGGACTTCATGTTGACATCCTACTAATATTATAAACGTGAAAGTTTGTGAGGATGTATGTATGTATGAATGTATGGATGTTTATTACTCTTTCACGCCAAAACTACAGAACCGGTTGTGATAAAACTTGGTACGTAGATAACTGGAGACCTGGATTAACATATAGGCTACTTTTTATCCCGATATTATGACGGGATCGGGACTGACGCGGGTAAAACATAGCTATCATTCCCTTCTTTGGAGTAAAAAACATAATCTTAACGTTAGGGATACAAAATGACGAACATTTCCACATATGTATACTTTCAAAGATATCGTACATCGATAACACTCGCTAATGCAGTGAGGAGATTTTCCAGGGAAAGCGGCGTTTTATGAAGAAGAGTAAAATACTATAGCGAGATCTGAAAATTTTATTTTTCATTAATATAATCAACTTTCTAACTACTACAATAACTTTATTGAATATTTATAACTTCTTCATAGCAGGGGCTCGACATAGTATATTTTAGTTTATGGGCTCGACCAGCCCAGCTGACATTCGAGTCGCTTTTCTTCTGTTTCTTTTACCGCTTCACAAGCTTTCACATTTCACATTATATATAAATAATAAAGTTGACATAAGATATCATATTACTAGCCAGCTACTAACATGTTCTAAGAAGGTTCGAACATCACAGTATATTAACGAGTAATAGAATTCGTTGTGTACTTTCATCAAATATTATTTAGCAGTAGTTTTAATAATCGTCTATAAAATTTAAAACATCTGTTTAGTTTTGTTCTATGATAGTTTTTTGCCCAAAGAAACGCCTACTAGTTGGTCGACCTTAGCAGTATGCTTGTAAACCGCTAATAATTATTAACCTAGTCGTAACACAAGCATTTAACTTATGTGGTTGGAAGGGCCTAACTAGTAGTAGTAGTGTACTGGAGTTTGAATCAATAACTACACGATCGCAAGTTCGACACTTTAGAAAGTTACTCAGTTACTGCCGCTTTTTTAATAACTATGCTTATAAAATTGTGTGAGATTTTACTATGAGATTGTATATCCTGCAGAAATGTTAAAGCCAAGACTCTTCATAATCGCGAGATACAACCTTTAATATTACTTCCTCTCCGTTGACGTGGACGTGTATCGGGATGTGGTGGCAGTTGACAACGGACTCACTCCGCTTGCTCTAGCAAAAGAGAACTGGCGCAAACCAGCAGTAGGTACTTAGTATTACAGCTATGGAAGAGCAAGGAGTTGCATGGACATTTTTATCGGGCCTTAAATGGGCCCGATGTAGATTTATTAGCATCAGTATCCTGGCTACGGTTCGGTGACCTCTTCGGAGAAACTGAAGGTTTTGTCTGTTCAATTACAGATGAAGTTGTTAGGCATATAATTTCTAGTTGTTCTCATCTTGCCAACGGTGAGTACTTGCATAGACATAACCAAGTGGCCAGGTTAGTCCATCAGCAACTTACTCTTAAATATAACCAAGTGGCTGTCAAGTTACCATACTACAGGTATGTGCTCGGCCCGGTTCTTGATATTGGTCTTGCAACATTGTACTCTAATGTGTGTTCGTCATGACGAGAACCTCGTGAAAGTTGAAAAAGAAAAAGAAATCAAATATTTGGATTCGTCTAACGAGATTGTCGATATGTGGAATTTCGATTCGGCGATCATTGTTCCAATTGTCATATCAGCTCATGGATTGATAGGGTAAACAATTAACCGACACCTGTACGTCAAAAGAACGCCAGATCGGCTGTCCGTAGAAGTGTGCAGGAGAACCCGAGGCAGTCAATCCCCCGCCGTGCACAAGAACTCGGCCTTCCGCAGACTTCAACTTTGAAAACGATGTTGGTAAGGCCATCATTGTCAACGGCGAGCGCTACAGATCAATGATAACCAATTTTTTATGGCCCGAATTGAACGATATGGGCGTGAACGATATGTGGTTCCAGCAGAACGGCGTTACGTTCCACACAGCGAACGCAACAATGGACATTCTGAATTAACGATTTGAGGGTATGGTTATCTCTCGCAGAGGTGACGTGAATTGCCCACCAAGATCGCGCGATTTGACCCCGCTAGACTTTTTCTTGTGAGGTTTTCTGAAGTCTCAGGTCTATGCCGATAGGCCGCAATTGACCGAAGCCCTTAAAGTCAACATAATCCAGGCCATTGCTCAAATTCAGCCGCATCTATACGGCAGTCATTGTAAATTGGACCTCACGGATGCGTGCCACAGTGAGAAGTCGCGTTGAACATTTGAACGATGTCATATTCCACACATAATGGCATACATGGGGCTTTCAAATAAAAAATAATTTCGTTAATGCCTCACACACAGCTTGTTTTATTCCATTTCAGCATCGACCCGTTCCTATTGGATAACCCTGTAGTAGTTTATTTTTCAAAATAATCATTTTCTCGTTATAAATAATAAATCAATCAAGATGAAGGAGAATAATAAAAAAAGAGGGCCAACAAGAGACAATAAGAGTAAGTTGTGAAACGCATCCACGAGAGAGGTAAGAAATTATTAATTGTTTTATTTACTAAGTAATATTATAAGGAAAATTGTTTTTTTCTCGCTTTTATTGTTTTTTCATCAAGACAATTTAGTTTTATTAGTTACAATATTGTTTTGTACTCTCTTTAATGGCATTTTTCACCATGTCAATTTCATTTTTTCAGGTAATCAGGCAAATCAAAACATAAAGGAATTTCAAGCATGGTTATCGAATTAGCTGTACAAACTAAACTGTAATAACTGCTATAACTGCTGTACTGCAATGGCAGCATGTAAGTGTTGTTTGTTAAAAGTTAACTTTCAATAATTTAAGCATAATCATTTGTTTTGTACTTTTTTGTAAATGTCCTGAAGAGCGTCTGAGGATATATCTTCACGTTTACAAAGTCATAAGTAAATATTAAAAATCAATTACAATGACAATTTACACAAAATACATGATATGGTTCAAGTATTAGAAAAGCCTCATAAGTATTTATAAGATTGATATAACAAACAGGTACACAGGGTAACTGATGATAAACAGTCACCATTACTATGAAAGCTTGTTTACTTCCATAAAAAAAGGAAAAGGAGCAGAGGATTCTTAAATGTTTTTCTAAATGTATCATGCACCTAACGCCAATATTATGAGAGTCATAGTTCACTGATTAGTCTGGTATATTTGTGCAATTGAATGGTATAACTCTAGTACTTCCCTATATCATAATATGCTTATACTAAATACTTGGTTCCAAAATTATACAGAAATTGTAATATGTGGAAATAAAACTTGTTATGTTTTGCGGCTAGGGATCAGTCCGAACCCTTTGATTGTATACTTGTCTAGATGACTTATTCGTAATTATTATTAATACCTTGTGACTTATTTTTGTCTAGATTTGGAATGTATACCCATACATCCAAAGGGGCATAAGATCCGTGATTCAATAAGGGCAACAGGAGAAGGACCAGCTGGATCTCAGCTTACAGATATAGAGGGAAAGATACTAGATATCATAGGGTCTGCGTCCATTCCACGATTTTTTGTTGAATTGATTATATCATGTTAAATTTTTTAATTATTATTTGTTAATGATAATTAGTTTTTTTAATTATCATTAACAAATGATAATTAATTTTTTTATTATTATTTGTTAATGTAAACACATTATCTAACAAATAATGTTAATTTGTTAATATTAATTAAAAATTTACTAATATTTACTATCACTAATAGTTACTGATTCTAGTAAATATCGGGATAGAAACCTAGCCTAAGTGTTATCTCCAGCTATCATACCGAGTTTCATCGCAATCGGTTCAGTAGTTTTTGCGTGGAAGAGTAACAAACATTGATACATCCTCACAAGCTTTCACGTTTATAATATTAGTAGGATAAACAGGTTATGTATATTTTCCAAAGCTTAAATCAATAAGGTTAGCAAGGATTTAATTAAAAACATGTAAACCGATGTTTCTAATTATAAGTCTGGTACAGTCGGGGACGTTTTATTTTGATCCTAATTCTATTCGTTTACCAGTTACCCTTCTTAGTTATCCGTTGTTATTATAAACGAGGGATTGTTATTTTTTGTCGAATGGTTTGACAGAGGATTCAGTAATTGGTGGTACATTTCCTGTTGTAAAACGTAACTTGAATAATTGAGCGAGAAATCGGGTATATTATAATATTGTATTCATTCCCGGAATTAATTTTATAGGCCATCATTTTTTTAAAGTTAAATGGTAGTAATCTAGTAGCTATTGGACTGTTTGTGATAAGCTCGGGTTGCATCTAGACCTACATACGCAACACGCTCGTTTTTCCGAAAGAATAGACAGAGTTGTGTGATATTTGAGATTATTAAGCTTAAAGTAAGTTTTATGTAAACACTTCCGAGTCTACGTACATACATTCTGAAAGTATAATACTCTAGAATTCACAGATACATATTTAATTATGCATCCGGGGTTCCAAAATAATACAGAAATTGTAATATGGAAATAAAACTTGTTATGTTTTTTAGGGTTTAGAGATCAGAATAACTAAGCGGCGACGTGCTTGCGAAAAACAGTTAATTATGCCGGTTTGTGCTATTAAATTGTTTCGAAACTATGCTAGAAAACCTTATAAAAACACTAAGATTACTTTTCATCAATAAGTTTTAATTTAATTTACACTAAATTATTTAGAGCAGGCATCCCTAAACACAGTGTCAATTTGTTGACAATAACTACACGCTCGTACTCACGCATAATTCGTAATTAGAGCCCGTTTTATGCGCATCATTTGTTACAGTTACTCTATCTAGACATGTATTGGTTGAAAAGGCAAAGGTTAATCCACTGCAATATTCTTGAAATCTTTAGTAAATTTTTACTATTTTTAATGATTTCCAATACAATTTAAAGTTGTCGTTTTTACAAAAAGAATTTAGATGATTTCCTACTTTGTCCTTTGATTCTTAGTAAACCTCTTTTTGTTCACTAATAAAAATACCAACTGCAACAAATGTAGTCGGGATTGCACTTGATTAGAACTCGTAATTCTTTTAGACTGACTTTAGCCGTAGGTAATGGGTTTTGTCCGTATTTGTTATACAATTATTAGGAAGGTTATTAAATGAAAAATTGTTATTAAAAATATTTATACTTCTCAAAGAACTTTAGGTTTGTTTGTTAAATTTTTGCACATGTTATATTGTACATAGGCAGACTTAACATGTTTATTGTTGTTAAGCACAGTCTCACAACTATTGCTATAACTATCAAAATCACTAAATAATAGTAACTATGTTGTTCGAACCTCAATCCGCACTCAAGTGATTGTTAACAATTTATAAAGTTATCAAGGCCTTTTATAACCCCACTATTCATCAATATTTATCAACCAACCACCGCTTGCTTCACCGGTAAATATAATATTTCTTACCTCAACCCATTAAACCGGATGGCTCATCAATTTAATGATATGGTAAAAAATAATGAATCATTAGACATTTTTACAACTTTAATGCATTTGTTACAATTGAAAGACATCCTGCATAGCGGGTTGGCCTTGGAAGGCTCTGCGTAACAACCCAAGAAGTGTCTAAATCTACTGTCGAGCCTGTATTGCTACTCATTATATAGTGTTGCTATCTGTCTAGCTATTGTGTCTTGTTGTATGCACATATTTGTTGCGTTGCAATCCAGATCAAAACATTGTATTTGCTATATTTGATATTGTTACGGTTGTAATGTGTTTTGTGCATTTAAATATACGAAAAAAATTATAAAACTGTAATAAACAAGCAGTCAGTTAAATGTACAGGGAGGCAACGCCAGGGTTCTCACTCGTTGTTGACCCTTTGACAATTCTAAAATTTGGGGGTGAGGGCATGAATTTTCTGTTAAACAAGTGGTACGCGACTGTTACAGTTTTAAGGATGATCATGGATGCCAATAGGTATTGTTTCAAACGCCGAAATGATTATTCAACCATAAATTAAAAGCACAAGTGTAAATGAGTTACATACGTACATGTATAGATATGTTCGGACAAAGTCGTCTACGATACGCTACGTTAAGCTACGGAATCAGCCAAGCGCCTATGACGCGCTGATGCACACCTGTACAGTAAAAACGTTACGTCGCAGGTATTGCGCTTCGTTTGTAACAAAATTACGTTGGCACAAATAGTACCTTTTCGCTGCAGTCGTTCAACCACCAATGTTAGTATATAGCTTGGGTGGACTAAGATCGGAACATCACTAAAGTTCAACGCAAATGTAATGTAGCAAGAGCAATTTAAATGATTATATATCAACAGAACTAAATTCAATTTCATCACATTTGTTTACCAATCTGATAAACAAATGTAGCCTTTAGTGGAGTAATAACCACGTCCCTTTGTGGGTCTGATAGCGATAGGTCCTGCGTAATCAACACCACTTTGGTGAAAAGGGAAGCAGTGACAAGGGCGGATGGTAATTGACCCATCAAACGTTGGTTTGTTTGAGCAGCGTGACGAACACAAACGACGCATTTTCAAACATGCTGTCTTATGAGATGCTTCGCATTAAGAATCCGATACTGCGTTCTCAGATAGTTCATCATTAATTGAGGACCTCCATGAATTGTACGATCATGTGCATCTGCAATAATTAAATTCGTAAGCTGTGACTTATTAGGGATTACTATTGGATGTATTACTGCTGCAATCACCCGCCCGCCGTCCTTTCTTCGCCGTCAAGGTATGAACTGAGCAAGGTAAGTTTACTGTTCTTATTTACTTTACCTAACCCTTGTAAACTCTCTATCTCTTTCAGGAAACCTTCATATTGGCCCAACCGGATACAGGTAAGCAACGATTTATTTATTTCTTTAAATGTTGGCCAACGTAAAGCGTTAGGATTATTATTAGCCTTATTAGTTATATTTAGAAATCTTCTGCAATATGCAATAACTCTTACTAGTCTTTTTAAATATGAAAATCTTGAAATTATATCTATGCCTTCCGTTGTTGTGTGACATAAGACCTTAACTTTCTTTTCAAATTCTGGTACTACGTTCCTGCTATTGTGATCAAATACTTACAAAATTCTAAGTAACTACAGAATGAAGTTGTTTAAAAAGGTCGTGGACGTGTTTTCCGATTGTTAGAGTTACAAGTTACAAGCACTTGAATATCTACGTTCCCTAACAAAAATTGAGACAAATAGTGGAACTAGAGAGTAATCTAGTTCCACTATTTGTCAAATTTTTTGACTTATTGAATGCATGTCGTAACGTATGTATTACTCTACATTCGTTACGGCATGCATTCAATAAGTCATCCTAATAATAAACCAGTCTGTACAATAAATGTCCCTGCAAATATATATTAGGTTGCAAAAGTTTGATACAAAAACTTCAATGTATAGCGTCGGTTAGTTTATTACTTACCACAACGAAACTATTAAACCCTTACCACATGTGTGGAGTCAAATTGCCCTATTGCGTAGTGTATTTTTTATTTTTTTAAGTATGCGCTTTATCAATTCATTGGTTATATTATAAGATGATTTATATTTAACGATTAATACACGTGGAATTTCTTCAAAAATTAAAGAATTAGGTATATGGACACCAGTCCATCATAGAAAATAAAATCGTATGAAAATTGGCGATTGTGTACGTGTGGGCGTGCAATCTAATCGTAAGTGAATTCAATTGCAAATCTGATAAGCAGTAAATTTGTGTCGTGTGGGCTTTTATAGTACAGTACAAGTAAAAGAGTCATGCTTCAGCACGTATGGGTTGGCTCGATCGGAGTGATCCCACGGCCTCACCGAAGACCGGCCTCATAGCAGCGCTTTTGTTGTATTTCGCCGAGTGAGTGAGGTTAACGAAGGCCCTAACCCTTCCCTCTCCCCCCTTATCCCTCTCTTCCCTCCTCTCTCCCTAACCCCTCTTCTACCCCTCTTCCCTTCCTTCCCCTATTCTCACCTTAAAGGTCGGCAACGCACTTGTGACTCTTGAGTTGCAGGTTCCCCATGGGCGTTGGTAGTCACTTACCATTAGGTGACCCGTCTGCTCGTTTGCCACCTACTGTATAAAAAAATCGGTTAAATTGTCTCTTTGTACTTCTAAAGTATAGTTTTGGATTTTTTTACTACACTTGAAGAGCAATATATTGCTAGCGCGAGCGCCAATAGCGTCTGATAGCAAGACTGCAATGCGCATATAACGGATTCATTAGTTGGTGCCATTTTTGAGCGCCGATCAACCATCTATGATAGATATAATTATGATTAAAGAATGTATTAAATAAAAGTGTACACTTGATGTCAAAATGTACAAAACATACAGCCTTCCGAAAAATAATAATTGTAAATGTTCGACTTTGTAAAATAATAGTATACATACAAACTGAAGCTTATCAAATCAGATGTAAAGTGGCTAGAAAAACGTGTCAACTGTTAACTTTAGTTCGGAAAGGACGAAAGGATAATTCTCATTATCTATCTTTTATCTACCCTTCTCTTTTCTAAGTAGCTTATAAGTGACAATGGCAATAAGCTTTTGTGGCCTGAGCCATTAAGAGGGCAGGCTCTTGGGTAAAGACTCACGTGTTGAGTGTTTGTCTTTTCTAAATCAATATTTGAATTTTGGTATATTAAGTCCGAGGTAGAAGTTCTTTATATTATATAAATGTATTGTGTACATTATACTGAAGTTTATTTTGTTGAAATGCGGATTTATCTATAATTTTTAAACTAAATGTTTCATCCAAGGCTTTCTTTTATTTTTCGTCATCTGTTTATTGAAAGACGTTATCGGGCAATCTTTTTACGAGTCTATAAGACGCTATGCGCCAGTTCTAAAGTCAATAATGCCCTCAGATACTCAATATTGCGTACGTTACCTTTTTCAATATACTAAAAACACTGGTGATAAATATATGAAATCTGATTTTAGAATAATATAATAATATAAATAATTTTATATACATTATGATTGTATTTATATTAATATTAAATTAAAATTACACTGTTATATTTATTTTTATTTTCATGTAATTCTGTTTGTATTCCGCAGTGTCTTAGCGGTAATAGTCACATTGAAGATTAGTACGTTTAAAAGAACAAGCAAACAAACAATATCATTCGGATTCATGTTGGCCTTTTGTAATTTTTATTTGTAACTAGTCAAAAACTGTCAATCTCGTTATGTGGTATTTGTTTATTTGTTAAATATATCATCATAATCATTTCAGTCACAGGACGTCATCTGCCAGAAATGGGTCTGCCTCAATGACTTCCAAGAAGACCTGTTAAAAGCGGCCTATTCACCTGTGATCTTTCCAAGGTCATCTGTATGTATCTCTTTATATTATTACTATATTTTATTATACCACATAAAAGAGATTTTTTCATTTAATTAAATCAAAGTGACCACAATAAATACAAGTATTCTTAGAGTAGGTTTACAAAACATAATGTTGAAAATTTCAGGGCTTATATAACATAGAACATAAGAAACCGGAATTAATGTACCTGATACTTCATTTCAAGACCTGATACTGTGTGCGAGCACCAATCAACAACGGAGTAAATGACGCTATAGGCGTACAACCAATGAGAGACGTTGACGATGATGCTACACTACTTAGATTGCACACATCTTTGAAAAAATTTGCATTATATAGAGAGAGATTAGAACCACCTCACGTTAAACACTGTAAATGTATCTACTATTTTTTTTCTTCCATATTAAAAGTTGTTCAATATTATTGACTGAAGTTATTGAAGCGAACATATGGCCCTTCAAGCCGAATACATCAACAGAATTGGGCTACCGACCTACGGTTGTTCGTGTGGCAAAGTGAACGACAAATTGGCGCGTATGCAGACAGCTACTGCTTTTCTTTATTTATACATACGCTTCATCTGCTGCTAGAATAGCTGGAGATAGGGAGAGGCTTTCTGAACATCACGCATTATAATCTTTCGGTACGGCCATCCATCTTACTTTCCTTCTAAACCGCAGCAACATATCTTCAATCTGTGTGTCTAATCTATTTAATACTTTCATTCAAATTGATTAATCATAATTTAGCTGTGCAGTGTTTATCAGTGTACTAGGTGTGAAAAATTCGCAAAATAGTGATTAAATCAGTTCCTTCCACAACAAAACATGACCACATTGGAGTCAGCTGATAAGTCTAGTGCTAAATCGCCCGTCAAATTAACCATTCCAGGCGATGAAACCGTGTATAATAACCTTGTTCGAAAACGAGGTATTACAAAAGGCAGATTAACTAGATTTTCTAATTATCTAAATACTTTGACTAGTGTTGGTTTAGTGTCTCCCATAGAGAGGGCAGATTTAAAGTTAAGCACAAAAACTGCTGAAAGTATTTTTCAGGAATTTAACGATCTACAAACAAAAATTGAGGAATTAGTTTCTGTAAAGGATCTCGAGGAGCAGTTAGATCAACGGGATCAATTTGAAAATTCACATTATAATGTAGTAGCTTAGGCTGAGTGTTTATTAAATGCCGGAGAAGGTTCTAGTAGTCATAGTTCAAGTATCATATCAGTAAAATTACCAACAATTACCCTCCCTTCGTTTGACGGTTCATGTGAACATTGGCTGGAGTACAGAGACACCTTTATATCGCTGATTCACGAATCCAAGCATTTAACAAGCATACAAAAATTCCACTATTTGAAATCGTCATTAAAGGGTAGTGCCGCTTTAGTTATAGAACAATTAGAATTCTCTTCGAATAATTATGAAATTGCCCTCGAATTGCTTAAAAATAGATATAACAACAGTAACTTATTAATACATAATCACGTCCAAGCATTATTTACTATTCTTTTTGAATAGTAAATAATGCTTTGATACCAATGAAAAATTTGATACCAAACCTACACTATCGAGGAGTGTAGGTTTGGTACTTGCCGATTGTGTAACAAAAAACATAACTCTTTGTTGCATACAGACAAAAGTATAACTAATGATAGTATTACGAGCCTTGTCACAAACATATGTTACCGAGAAACCGGTTTGAACGCATCTATCGTTGCAGATCAGCCGGCCGCTAGCGGTGATTATATGAACACACCTATACATTCGGTTACTGGTAATAGCATTCAAATAAAGAAGCGTTGTGAATTCTCACATTCTATTTTATTATCTACGGTATTGGTTGAGATAGCGGACCGGTTTCAAGGGTATCATGATGCACGTGCGCTCCTTGATAACGGTAGTCAACGTTGTTTAATTACAAATTCTTTATGTAAAAAATTACAACTTCCATTTATACAGTCCACTCATGAAATACGAGGCGTTGGTAGTTCTGTGATACAGTCAACAAAAAATTGCGATGTAATTATTCGGTCATGAGACAACACTTACACTAAGCGCATTCGGTGTATTGTTTTGCCAAATATTACGTCAGAATTACCAATTGTGCCATTACATCGCGATCAAGTTCTCATTCCTAAGGAATGTAGATTAGCAGATCCCTCATATTTTGAAACACAACCCATAGATATATTATTAGGCGCAGATATATTTTGGGATTTACTAAAAGGGGATAAGGTGCGGTTGCAAAATGGACCTTTCTTACTAGACACTAAGTTGGGATGGATAATTTCGGGACCTATCCACCATGAGGCGCTCAGATATAGTAGCATTATCCATTGCAATTTTACTCAGTCTATAGACGCACAACTACGTCAGTTTTGGGAACTAGAAGAAATAACTAAAATCCAGGACTCACGCACGGAAGAGGAGAGGACCTGCGAGAAACATTTCGTAGAAAATACAAAATGCGACCTTAACGGAAGGTTTATCGTAGGCATACCCTTCAAGGAAACTCCTCATGTTTTGGGGACCAGTCGCGAGCAAGCTGAGCGTCGGTTTTATGCCTTAGAAAAACGATTACAACGCGATCCTATGTACAAGCAATTATATTGCGAATTTATGCGAGAATATTGTCACTTAGGCCACATGTCTTGCGTGCATACCTACTCTAACCCTCATTATTTTATGCCGCATCACGGTGTTTACCGTGAGCAAAGCACAACCACAAAATTGCGTGTGGTCTTTGATGCCAGTGCGCCCACAACGTCTGGGAAATCATATAATGACATTCAGCTTGTCGGGCCGCCTATTCAAGGGGATTTCTTTTCGATACTCCTACGCTTCAGACAGTATAGGTATATAGCCTGTGGAGATATCGAGAAGATGTATAGGCAAGCGTTAATGAGCCCCGATCTTCGTGACCTACAAATGATTCTCTGGCGTGGGGATCCCTCTCATCCCCTAGACATGTATCGACTCAATACCGTTACGTACGGGACAGCGTCAGCGCCATTTCTAAGCGTGAGATGTCTTCGACAACTCGCTGACGAATGTGACGATATTGAGGCGAGACAATCTATATATGAAGACATGTATGTCGACGACTATATATCCTGACGTCTTGCAAGGGGGCTGCTTCCTATTGCGAAAATGGCTTTTTAATTTCAAGTGCGACATATCGGAAACTTCTTTAGACTGTTCAAAATCATTAGCACTTACTGAAAACAGTCACAGTAAAACATTAGGTTTAAATTGGTATAATTTAAGTGATGAGTTATATTTTAGCACTCGATCAGCAATTGATAATCAAATTATTACAAAGCGACTTATATTATCGTCGGTTTCGCAAATATACGACCCATTAGGATTACTGAGCCCCTTTGTAATGATTGTTAAAATTGTTTTACAGAAATTATGGTTATTAAAATTGGGATGGGATGATGAAGTGTCACAAGAAGTTGTTAAAATTTGGCATACGTTCGTGAATGAGTTAGCTTTACTTAATACTCTCCGTGTGGAGCGCCTCGTTATACCGCACAACGCTAGGTATGTAGAATTGCATGTATTTACGGATGCGTCACAGACAGCGTACGGTACCTGTGTTTATATACGCACAGTGAGCGACAGTGAAATTATATCGGTTAGGTTACTATGTTCAAAAGGTAAGGTACCACCACTCAAACCCGTGAGCGTACCCCGATTAGAGTTGTGTGGTGCATTATTGGGTGCCAAATTGTTCCACAAGGTTAATGAGTCACTGCGTTGTAAGTTCAAGTCGGTTATCTTTTGGACAGACTCAACTATTGTCCTAGGGTGATTACAAATCTCCCCCAAAGTATCCCTACGTTGCCGTCGTGGGGGGGCTTGCGCGGGTCAATGATCTCTGGGGCTATGTCGGTAGAGCCACTCATGCCGGATTGGCCCAGAGGGAGCCTCCAGACCAAGCGGGATACCTGGTGGGACCCTTCCCTGGATCACCCAGAGTTGCTCCGCGGTTTAAAGTGGAGGAACGAGGACGGGCTCGGCGTGCACTTACACTGCCACCGAGCAGGCAATGGTTGACTTGGTCTTCCTGCCACCGTCGGCACATCGTAATCCCGAAAGGAGTGTCGTGGTTATGTCTCACGACTCCGATCGGGGGCGAGGGTCTTGGCTTAGCCGCCCGGACTACGAGGAAGACAACCTCTCTAAAAATTACCCCGAATCCCGTGCTCTAGTGTGTGGCCAGGGGATGCATGGCTGATGGGTGGTTCAGTCACAAGCACACTCCCAGCCGAGGCACTTGCGGTCCCCTCGGTTGGGCACAAATTCACGCTTGCCCGGGTATTGGGGGATCTCTGCCTGGGTCGACTTTTATTTCTCCCCCACTCGTGGGAACAATTATGAAATCTTTTACAAATACCCAAAAAGAAGTTGAAAAGAAGAAGGACGAGCAAAAAGAGATGGTGGAAGAAGCGCCTTTGAGAGGCACCGAAAACTTAGAATTCGCAGAGGATTCTACGTCACGACTCACGCCGCTACCTATGGAGCTTCTAGAAGTCGATTCGACTCCTGGGAGCAGTCGAAGGTCTGAGCGTCTTCGTTGCAGAGCTGCTGTATCGGCGGAACTCGTAGGCGACTCGGAGTCTGATTCCGGGTCGTCTATGAATTTATCGTTTGGCACGGATAGTCGCAAGCGGAGCCTCTCGCGATCTAGTGCTGGCGTATCAGAAGACATGCCAGCTCCGAAAATACCAACTGCGTCAAGAGGGCGCACAAGACCCCGCTCTCAGACGCCTGCGGGCAGGAGTGCCTTCTCAAGAGCCGAACAAACGGTTCTGACGCGCACAGAAGGTGAACGCGTAGCTGAAGAAGAGATCACGGATCTTCTTCTAAAGATTCGTCCACCTGTAGAAGGCAGTTCCGCTGACCTCCAAATTAGAACAGATGCAGCGGTGGGCATCATAAATATGGTTGCCACAAAGTCGCGGAACCTGAAGGGGCCCTTCGTTCGAGCCCTTAAGGACTCGTCTTCGGCAGTGGCGGGGGTCGTTGAGACCCTCATTGCAGATGTCGAACGATTAAAAGGGGAAAATGTTCGACTCTCAAAGGAGATGGTCGATCTTCGTGCCCAGTTCGCACAATTTAGGGCCAATAGGTCGGACCGTTCTAAGCAGTCCCCCTCAGCATCACAACAGGCCTCCCCGTTGACATCCTCATTTCCGGATGCCCACCTGCGTCAAATTACCGACGCAGTGTGGCGCATGATGGATGGTCGCCTTGCTGGCTTGGAAGCAAGGCTACCTCCTGCACCCACTGTTCGGCCGTCACTTGCCGCCCCTAAGCCAGCTCCGCCTAAAGCGCCTCTCTCTGTCGGGACAACGTATGCGACAGTTGTGGCAGCAAAGACGGCAACGACGCCACAGGGAGGAAAAAAGAAGGTGCCCCGTACAAAGTCAGAAGCAAGGGCTCTCCCACCCCCACCTGTGCATGCACCTGCAGTGGCTTCTAACGAAAGCAGTGCCCCTGAACTCGCCCCTGACCCTTCACCTCCTGCCCCGTCCAACGAAGGGTGGCAAACTGTCAAGGAGTCAAAGAGAAAGAGGAAGAGGGGAGGCAGAAAAAAGAAGGGGGCTGCAACTCAAGGAGCAGCCCAAGTGACAGTTAACGGTGGCAAGAAGCCCATAAAGCTTACCCCTCCAAAATCAGCCGCTGTTGTTATAACGGTGTCATCGGAGGCAGAGAAACGTGGCCTCTCCTACGCGGAGGTCTTCCGCAGGGCCCGTGAAGTCGTCCAACCCAGTGAACTGGGAGGCGTCGGTGGGCGTACCCGCAAAGCCCAAACGGGGGCTCGCGTACTGGAGTTCCCCGGAGGGTGCGGAAAGGGCCAATGCGTTGGCTGAGAAATTGCGGAGCTTATTTGCGACGGAGCAAGGCGTGAAGGTTGCCAGGCCCACTAAGTGTGCGGAGATACGCGTCTCGGGCCTAGACGACTCAATCACACCGGCCGACATACGAAGTTTTATAGTTTCCGCAACTGGATCTACCTCAGACACGGTCAGAGTCGGTGCTATACGTCCCGGCCCTGGCGGAGTTGGTTCGGTATAGGTCAGTTGCCCTGTGTCTGCGGCTAAAAAACTTGTTGACGGTGGCAGGCACCTTGTGGGCCTCAGTGCAGTCCGGGTTTCAGCCCTGGAAGCCAGGCCCATGAGGTGCTACAAGTGCCTGGCGCCGGGTCACGCTCTTGCTGCATGTACAAGTTCCTATGATTGCAGCGGACTATGTTTCCGCTGCGGTCGACCAGGGCACGTGTCGGAAAATTGTTCCGCCGCCCCTTACTGTCCCGCTTGTGCTGCGGCTAATCTGCCCGCTAACCATATGACGGGGCGTAAGGGATGTAAGCCTCCGAAAAGAGCATCTGTATCACAGGCGGGGGTTAGCCAATCGACCCAGGCTAACCCTGTAGTTGTTTCTCGACCACCGTCGCCGATGGAGGCTGTAGAGACGATCCAGTAAATGGACCATGTCTTCAGCCTCATCGTCCAGACGAACCTGAACCACTCTGCCGCCGCACAGGATCTTCTCCTGCAGACCATGGTGGAGTGGTCAATCAGTTTAGCCGTAGCCGCGAAACCCTACTATGTTCCTTCTCGCCCAAACTGGATGGGCTACTGGGATGGTTCCGTGGCGATCGTCAGCTCCTCGGTGCCTCATTCCCCGCCCTTGTCGCTAAGAGACAAGGGCTCTGGATATGTTGCCGCTGAATGGGGGGGAGTCACACTCTACGGAGTATATTTCTCCCCCAACCGGAGTCTGGCTGATTTCGAGGTCTTCCTCAACAACCTGGAGACCTCGATGCGGCGTCAGTCGTCTGGGCACACGCTCGTGCTCGGGGACTTCAACGCAAAGTCTACTGCGTGGGGGTCCCCCAGGACGGATGCCCGTGGCGAGGCGGTGGAAGAGTGGGCAGCATCGGTGGGCCTCTGTCTCCTCAACAGAGGCTCCGCCAACACGTGCGTGCGACAGCAGGGGGGGTCGATAGTGGACCTTTCGTTCGCTACCCCTGCTCTCGCCGCACGAGTAAGGAGCTGGTGTGTCCTGGAAGAGGTTGAGACGCTCTCGGATCACCTGTACATCCGATTTGAGCTCTCCCGGTCCCAGGACCCCAGCAGGGGTCACAGGGCGCGGCGTTCTCCCCGTTTTCCGCGATGGGCTGTGGGAAAACTAAATAGGGACCGTCTAGAGGAGGAGGCCATTGTTCAGTCTTGGCTATCTCCTCCTCCACCTCCAACTAAGGAGGTAGACGTTGGGGCTGGCCGCCTTCGCGATTTAATTACGCAGGTATGTGATGCAGCCATGCCCCGAATCCAAAGTCGTCGTCCTCCGAGGAAGGGGGTCTATTGGTGGTCCCAAGAGCTAGCGGACCTCCGTGTGGCCTGCATTCGTGCCCGGAGGTCCTACACCCGCAGCCGGCGGCGTCGCCGCAATGACGGGGAAGAGGATCAGCTTCACGAGGAATACCGCGAATCACGGAGGACTCTAAAGCTGGCTATAAGCCGCGCCAAAGAGGCAAAAAGAAAGGAGATGCTGGAGGGTCTAGATCGTGACCCCTGGGCCAGACGGGATCCCTTCCCGAGTTTTGGCCCTGGCCCTTGACCACATTTCGGACCACCTCAGGGGGGTGTTCGACGCTAGCCTGGCGTCCGGACACTTTCCTGACTGCTGGAAGAGCGGGAAGCTGGTCCTTTTAACGAAGCCGGGACGGCCTACCAATTCGGTCGCGGCCTACAGGCCCGTCGTGTTGCTGGACGAGGCGGGTAAATTGTTTGAGAGGGTTCTCTCTGCCCGCATCGTCCGGCACCTTTCCGAGGTTGGCCCCGATCTGTCGGACGCTCAATTCGGTTTTCGAGCAGGGCGTTCGACGATCGGGGCTGTGTTGCGCCTGAGGACCGTGACCGAAGAGGTAGTGAGCCGTGGCGGCGTGCTGTTGGCGGTGTCGTTGGACATCGCCAACGCATTCAATAGTCTGCCATTCAGCTGCATCAGGGAAGCACTCCACTATCACGGGGTGCCAGGGTACCTGAGGCGGCTGGTGGCAGACTATCTAGAGGAGCGTACCGTCATGTACGAGGACCGAGATGAAATTTTGAGACGTCGGCCCATGTTGTGCGGTGTTCCACAGGGGTCTGTTCTTGGACCACTCCTGTGGAACATGGGGTACGACTGGGCCCTTCGCGGTGACTTCCCCCCCGGGCTGGGCGTAATCTGTTACGCTGACGACACATTGGTTACAGCCCGGGGGGTGAACTTTCAGGAGGCGACGCGATTGGCCACCAGGGGAGTATCTCTGGTGGTTGATCGCATTGAGGCGCTGGGCTTGCGGGTGGCCCTGGATAAGACGGAGGCCCTTTTATTTCATGGGCCCCGTCGTGGTCCACCCCCTGGCGCCTCTATCGTGGTCAACTCGGTCCTTGTACCGGTTCTGGCCCATATTAAATATCTGGGCCTGATCCTCGACGGGAGGTGGCGCTTCGACGAGCACTTCCGGCAGCTTGCTCCAAGGCTGGTCGGCGCTGCGTCCGCCCTTGGGCGACTTTTGCCCAACTTGGGTGGACCCAGCGTCGCTACGAGACGGCTGTACACGGGGGTTGTCCGGTCAATGGCACTCTACGGTGCACCGGTGTGGGCGGAGGCTCTGACCGCCCAGAACAGGGCGCGCCTCTGGCGCCCTCAGAGGGTTATGGCGGTTAGAGCTATACGCGGATGCCGCACCGTGTCGACGGAGGCGGCGTGCGCGTTGGCTGGGACTCCCCCGTGGGATTTGGAGGCGGAAGTGCTCGCCGAAGTTTATCGGCGGGCGGCTGAGTTCCGGGCGGGAAGCGGCAGTCGGCCCCCGCCCGAAGAGATAAATGAATGGCGTGAAGCCGCTCGCCGCGCCACGATGGCTCGTTGGTCGTCCCGACTGGAGGCTCCACGTGCTGGCTTTGCCGCCGTGGAGGCGCTCCAGCCGGTCATCGTCGAGTGGGCAGGGCGGCAGCACGGGACCCTTTCCTTCCGACTGACGCAGGTTCTTTCCGGGCACGGCTGCTTCGGGAAGTACCTGCACTCGGTCGCTAGGAGGGAATTGAGTCCCGCCTGTCACCACTGCGACTGCAGTGAGGACTCGGCTCAGCACACGCTGGAGGCTTGCCCCAGTTGGGCGGTGCAGCGTCGGGCCCTCATTGCAGTCATCGGAGAGGATCTGTCGCTACCGGCCGTCATACGCTCCATGGCCGGTAGCGACAGTAGTTTTACCGCGGTCGCAACCTTCTGTGAGGACGTCATCTCGCAGAAGGAGGCGGCGGAACGGGTCCGGGAGGACGATCTCCACTCGGACCGAATTCGCCGCCGGCGAACCGGGCGGCGGAGGCGCGCTTTCCAACGCCTCATGCCGCCCTGAGTGTGGCCGCGGGTGGACGGGACGGGTTTTCCCCTTCACCCGCTACAGTGGCCATCCGCGAGGAGGCGTCGTCCTCGTGTGCCTGGACGTCGCCTAAACGAGAGTTTTTAACCAAAGGTGGTGCCCGCGCTTTTGCGGGCAGGCGCTAGGAGGGATCCGGATGTCTTAATAAAGCTGTTCCCGGATTCCTCCTATCTTAGGCGCAGCACGGCACACCATGTGGTTTTAGTCGGTTCGTTTCCGACACACCACCCCGCCGAAAACCCCGGTGGGGTGACGGCCCGAGGGGGTTTCCACACGTAAAAAAAAAAAAAAAAGGGTGATTACAAATGGCTCCTAGTCGCTTACAAACTTTTGTCCAAAATCGTGTCGTTGAAATACAGGAATTGACTAACGGTATTCCATGGCGTCATATCAAGGGTAAGGAGAACCCCGCTGACTTAGTGTCGCGGGGCGTCAGTTTAGAAAATTTAACGTCCTGCGATTTATGGTGGCAAGGGCCACCCTTTCTCAGGGATCCAATTTGACAGTAGCTCCTACGTTAACTCAGAATTAAAATTTGGACATGAGTTACCCGAATTAAAACCGGAAAAAACATACATTTATATGTGAAAACCGTTTAGGAAATGAGTTGTTTCCATTTCACAGATTTTCTCAATTCCAGCGCATGAAACGTGCATGCGCATATGGTCTCCGTTTTATCTATAATACGCGCAATAAACACAATAGGCGTAGTGGTGTTCTCACTGTAGGGGAGTTGATACAGTCAGAATTAGTTTAAGTTAAATTCAGTCAGTTAGAATCATTTCCAAGCGAATATAAAACATTATGTAAGAACAGCCACTTAAACAATAAACACTACTTAGCAAAACTTAATTTACTTACTGACAATGATAACATAATTCGTGTAGGAGGCCGCATGTGTAATTCTGAGTGTTTTACATTTAACAAAAAATACCCCATATTGCTGTCGAGCAAACATGCATTTACTATTTTACTATTCCGTTACGAACATAAAAAAATGTTGCATGTAGGACCCCAGACACTACTTTTTAATTTAAGAGAAACATGGTGGCCGCTTAGAGGTAGAAGTTTAGCACGAAAAATAGTTCACGAATGCGTTACTTGTACTCGATTTAAGGGTAAAACTTTTTCTCCAATTATGGGTAATTTACCCGTAGAAAGAATTACTACTAGTTTTCCATTTTACAACTACGGTGTCGACTATGCCGGCCCCGTGTACATACTGAACCGCAAGGGTAGAGGGACTAAGACCTGTAAAGCTTATATTTGTTTATTTATATGTCTTGCTACGCGCGCTGTACATTTAGAATTGGTATCCGACCTTACTTCCGAGGCTTATTTGTTGGCACTCAAGCGTTTTATATCACATCGTGGAAAACCACAACAGATATTTTCCGACAACGGAAAAAAAATTGTAGGATTAAAAAATTATTTTCAAACATTTTTAAAAACATGTTCCTCAGATATTTTTGAATACGCCATTAGTGAAGATATTGAATTTAAGTTTATTCTTCCATATGCTGCTCATTTTGGTGGTTTGTGGGAGGCTGGTGTTAAATCTTGCAAACACCACCTATTAAGAGTTGTAGGCAATGCACATCTGACCTTCGAAGAGTTCAGTACAGTACTTACACAGATTGAAGGCATTCTTAACTCCCGTCCTTTAACCCCCATGTCCACCGATCCGTACGACCTTCATCCTTTGAGCCCCGGTTACTTCCTCATAGGCCGTCCGATTACTTCTCCAGTATGTGCTCACCCGAAATTAGCTGAAAATGACATTCGAAGACTTCCTCGCTATCAAAGAGTGGAACAGATTCGGCAGCATTTCTGGCGAAGGTGGAGCAGAGAGTACATATCAGAAATGTAACTCCGAAGCAAATGGAATCATAAGGGTAGTGACTTACAAAACGATACTCTAGTTATCATTAAAGAAGATTTTTCTCCACCGATGAAGTGGCAAATTGGACGCATCGTGGCCACATACCCAGGCAAGGATGGCGTTTCCAGGGTGGCAGATGTCCGCACAGAAAAGGGCATAGTGAAGCTGCTTCTTCCAAGGCCGGGGGCATGTGCGAGCACTAATCAACAACGGAGTAAATGACGCTATAGGCGTACAACCAATGAGAGACGTTGACGACGATGCCACACTACTTAGATTGCACACATCTTTGAAAAAGTTTGCATTATATAGAGAGAGATTAGAACCACCGCACGTTAAACACTGTAAATGTATCTACCATTTGTTTTCTTCCATATTAAAAGTTGTTCAATATTATTGGCTGAAGTTATTGAAGCGAACACTAAGGAAGTCATTACAAAAACTAGCAAATAGTAATAAATTCATTTCGGTTCCTTGCATTTATAACAATTTTACAAAATACTATAAGTAAGAATAAATAAAATATTAACTGAAAAACGAAAAGGTATATAAAACTATAATAAATAAGAAGTGATTAAAATTTGATGTTCCGCGAAATGATCCACGACACAAATCACGTTGGAGCAATAAAACGAAGCTGAAGTACAATAAAATGTACGTGGAATATCAAACGTTGTCGGCCTTAAATGAAAATGAAGTAAAAACGTACCATTTTCACAGAGTTTAAATTTAGAATCAGAATTTGTTTTGTTTCGATATAAAATGTTATACAAGTCCTTCTAACAATGAACTAAATACACTCCTGTTATGTAGTTAATGATGTACAAAACGAGAGACAACACAAACATTGAAAACTGTGTATTTTATGAACTGAGACCCTAACTGAATACCGGTTTTCAAGTCGCGAAACATCTCTTTGTAAATCATAGCATTTCTTAGTATGAGTGAAGATAGTGTTCATAAACATGAAATAAACATTTATTTCTACATAAATAGTAATAAAAGACCGTTTTCATAAAAGTAAATGTATTTCTTTGTAAAAAAAAATCATTAGTACTTGGGCAATAAACATGTTTAAATGAGGTTATCGATTTATTTTATGATTATTTTATAAAGGTTTTAAAAATATCTTACAAAAATATATCATATTTTTATATAATCGAAATAATGACATCAGAAGATCTCGGATTGAAAATTGTTAAAATTACATGTATGTATAAGTCTTAGGTACCTACCTACTTAATTACTTACTAACTTTTGTAGTATCATTATTTATTTTTAAGTCGGGTCCTTTTGTTAAAGGATTTTATTTTATGTCAAAAAACCTTCGGGCGCCAAAGGGCATCATTTGGCGATTGTGTTGGAGTAAAACAACAAGGTGTCTCCAAATGTAAGGAATACTGTTGAGAGAAGCACTAAACAACTAATGGTTAGTGGTAAGCCAGACACTACTCTCTCACAAAGCTATTTTTCGTCCAAAAACTATCTATTGATTTCAACGAAAATTTTACCGTCCGTAAGCAAAACGAATCGTTTTTTGTTTATTGGAACGCGGCATAAAACATGACAGTGATCAAAATTCAATATGGCGGCAAACATGCGTTATACTGTGAAAAAGAAAAATAAAAATCGACGAACTATTTCAAGTGGGGTATCATTGAATTGGTATTTTATAATCATCTTTCGGTTTCTTTACTCACTTTTCATTTTGAATGACCATATAGGATCCATAAGGATTTAAAGTTGGTTAGCAGCCATTCTCACTTGAATTTTCAAAAAGCTAAAATAGTGACTGCACCTAGTGGTGTAGCAGTCAGATTGTACCCTTCATTCGACCTTTGCACTTCTAATAGAAAAGGATAGATGACAAAGTCTGCGACCTTTAACTGGCAAACGCCTTCAAAGGGAATAACAAAGATGGAAATCTATAGGGTATTGGGTGATAATAGATGATATTCCTATGGAACGGTACCCAACGCTACGGAATATAAATCTACGCCTTCAGCAAACCAAACATAATCAGCTTCACTTTGGTGAAGACGTTCATATTGCTGAAGACCTTCTAAAAATTTTAACTTACAATCCGACAGTTGATTAGCTAACACTGTGTTGTGTAATATAATATATTCGCATGAAAAATTCTGAACGAGATTATTCCGCTCCGCAGCTCATTATATATTCGGGTCGCAACAGAACTCCACGCAAAAATGTCATCTTTACTTCTTGTTTACTTTGTTTGTCCAAGTTGAACGGTTGGCGTGCAATTTTAATAATTCCTATATACGGTCACTGTGCCTGGAGCTTTTAAGCTTTGAGGAACTAGCAAAAAAATTTGTGTGTGAATGTTTAATTGGTTTTATTTTTAGTGTTAAAATCACGTGATTTTAATTTTCATGCACAGATGATCTATGAAAGAAAAAATATACACCAAACTAACGTTAACGTATACTTTAAAACCGTTATCTAATCACGAAGGTAGTTAAGGTTATTGATTTTCTCAAAATCAGCGACAGCTCGCCCTCAATCCCTGTAATTATGTTTTCGTAGGCCTTATTTGACGTAAATATTCATCAAGATAATGTAATAGTAAATCTGTTTCAGTTTTCATCCTAAGCACAACCCTTTTTTTTATCAAACTGCCATTAGTTTGATAAAAAATAGCGTATGCTTTGGATGAAAACAGCTGTGACATAAAGCACGACATTCAGTGATATACAGGCAAACTTAAACTGTAATAAAAGCCGTGTAGTAAAATGTACTGTGAAAAAAAAACGCGTGAGGTGTCTTTGGGACACCCGGTTGGAACGAAATTCAATATTATTATAGTTCAGTTCACTAAATGGCTTTTTTAGTTTGGTTAGTATTAGGCGAGCGCAATCAATAACCACAATAACCACTTTCAAGAAAATGGTTCACGAACATTATTTATTTTGTTATCCTACTAATATTATAAACGTGAAAGTTTGTGAGGATGTATGGATGTATGGATGGATGTATGGATGTTTGTTTTTCGCAACTTAACGCAAAAAGTACTGAATGGATTTTAATGAAACTTTACAATAATATAGCTTATATATCAGAATAACACATAGGCTACAATTTATGAAGATATTATGTATATTGGCCAATATATAACGATAAGTGTTAAGTAAGTCGGAAAAAAATCTGTCATCTGCGAGCTATTCTGGCGTGCGGTGGGAAAACTGTAAGAGTTACACGAATATAATGTACGGTGGGATTGTTCCTCCTAAATAGTTCTACAAAAAAGTCCGCGACAGTATATATCTATATTTTATGTGTAAGCCATTATTACCAAAATAGTGAACCATAAATACAATAAAATTTGATTTTTATTTCCAATTCACATTTAGCAGTAACAAATTAGTTTTTATCAAAATAAATACTTTTATCGCTTCTGATATTCAAAGTAGATAAACTTTGCCTTTTAAAGTACGTAATTTGGTCAAATATTCTAAAAGTTACGACGATATAAAATTAATATAAAACTGTGCGGTGCGGTGGAGGGGGGGACATCGCTCATCGCCGCGTGACGTGAGCCACCCGAGTCCCGAACGCGGGCAGGCAGACGCGTGAGGACAGACGTTGTTGACGGTTGTGTCCGTAATGGGAATTTTCAAGACACTAGCGATTTGTTTAAAGGCTCTGTATACATACATTTATATAACACTAGCAACCCGCCCCGGCTTCGCACGGGTACAAATTATACACCTAAACCTTCCTCATGAATCACTGTCTATCAGTGAAAACCGCATGAAATTCCGTTCAGTATTTTTTTAATTTATCGCAAACAGACAGACAAACGCAGCGGGGGACTTTGTTTTATATTTTATAATATGTAGTGAAGATATTGAATGTGAAAAAAAATTAAAGTTTGTGAGGAGGTTTGGATGTTTGTTACTCTTTCACGCAAAAACTGCTAAACCGATTACGATGATACTTCGTATGTAGATAGCTGGAGACCTGGATTAACACATAGGTTACTTTTGTCCCGATATTCCCATGGCATCTGAGTTACGCTGGTGAAACCGCGGGGAACAGCTAGTTATTATTATAGGTACTACTTGACACTTATAATTATATACTTTTAGGTATATTTAGTATGTATGATATTAAATATAATATACCTAAGTTTATGTATTTATATTTATATATGTTTTTGGTTAAGTACTGGTATAAATTTATAGGAAGTAAAGTAGTTGAAAATACAGAATATCTTTTTATTTTCTATTTATTAGCAATGAAAAAAAAAATATTCTTAAAATTTTATTACATCACTAACTATCACTGTCTCTCTGAATCATTTGATAAATCCTAAGGATGCCTGGAAGAGATTGCATCTAGCAACAAGGCCGCCCTTTGTATACACACATGTGTGAAACAGATAATGTACAAAGGGTGGGCAGGGAAGTATCATACATACATGACATATGTATGATACTTCTACTGTAATTATGGTGTACGAATAAAGTGTTATCTATCTATCTATTTATCTAAATGGCTTTAGATACCCATGTCGCGATGCCCACCATAATTGTAAGTCTGATATGAGATTTTTGGTCTTTTTAATCAGGGCCAGTCTTTATGTTTTTAATTATTGAAACTACTATTATTTGGCGTCAAAATGTATCGTTTAAGTAAGTTTGTCAGTTAAGGAGAACACTAATCAATTTGAATATTTTTATCACTTTAAGTATAATGAGAGTTCAAATTCAAACCTCGTTTAGAGGAAAGACAATAAAAAATAAACAGGATTTTTTTCAATTTCGAAAATGAATTAGAATACCCACTTACTTTACACTTAACAAACTGACCTATTAGAACTAATCATTCATTATTCAGAGGAAATCCAGACGTTTCTTCACAGGAAATACGCATATGCGTTCGGGTATGCGATCCCGGCCTCTACGAGCTACTGCAGTCCCAGTCCCGTTCCCCATCCGAGACCTGTGGTATCCCTTACTCTAGGTTCCTCTCTCTCTCTACCCAATATCATTATAACAATTTACCTTCTTCGTCTTAAGACGATTACATTCCCAAGGAAGATTGGCGTCAGGCAGGCGGCCTGCCATAAAAGAACCAGCTAAAAATAAATTTTAAAAAGTGTAGGAAGATGACGATGATGATTTAGAGGAAAAAAATATAACTCTTGTATTCTTTTCAAAAAAAACTTTGAATACCGTAGTGAATTACAGAAATAGTTCAATTCAACGTACGTCTATGTGCATCTACAAAATTCCAAACACCAAATGCGATTATATTAAAAAAAAGAATGTACCTTGAAAAAGATTGACGAAAGAAATAAAAATATAATGCAATGATGGAATTATTCATTTATCAAACTAAAAATAGTACTACTAAAGAATGACTGCCCCTAAAACCCTTAAAGGTTGTACTACATACATACATACAAGAGACTTTTTATTTAGTTCAGAATAAATTTTTTGAAGTCGGTTTTTTTGGTAGAAAAGAATACTTATTATTCGCGACGAAAAAAACAGAACATCGCGTATATCGCGTCGCAGTGTTAAAATAGTGACGTTCTATGGCGTGGAATGACAGTTTTGAGTCCGGGTCGTATAAAGTAGACAATATTAACAAATTCAGTGAAATAGTGGTAGTAAATTCGTGTGAATAGGCACGTTATTGCCGTTTTCTCGTAAGATATCAGTAAATTTGTGAGTGCTAAGTGAGGTGCGAACGTTATCCGTAGAAATCTATAAAATATTTTTGTAGTGTTAGGCATGTTTTTTACCATATAAACATAGAAATCTATAGTCTTTCATAATATTTAACGTTGTTTTATATAGTTCTGTCAGTAACACATCGAATAATAGTCGGAATGTTTGAATTAATAAACCTCGATTTGAAAAGGTGACTATCGGTGTTCGTAAATGTACTGTTTTCACTATGAGTTCGACATATTTCTGTATATAACTTAAAAAAATATTAAATAAAATTGTTTTAACTTATATTTACCAGTTAGACAACGTTGTTGCTCAGGTTATCCCACAAATTCTAACTCTAATAGTTTTCGATGGCTACAATATTCTATATCAGTGGGCCAGCTTAAACAACAACATTTTTCATAGTTTTTCGGTAATTATTTCCTAATGCAGTTTTTAGGTTTATGTGTTATACTACCTTTCTAATGATATATCTTTTATTGATATACCATGTATAATTTTAGAAATATTGATCTAAACGTTGTTGATTCGTAATTGAATAAACTAGCTTGATGCTTCTAAAGGCACGGCCCGCGGCTATGGTAAAGTTTCGAGGTAACTAAGTGAGACAGTTACATAGACATTTTGTAGCGAATCTACCGCATATTCACGCCCGTGGGAACAAGCTCGTCTAGAAAAATACTTGAAAATTGGTGCTTTATTTATGAATTAAATTCAAGATACAGTATCTTGAATATAATTCAACAACGTTCAGATCAATATTTCTTAAACTACTATTATGCTGTGTCTGTGTGGCAGTCCACACAGACACAGCAAAATAGTAACCGTAGCCATCATTGTAACCGTAACCATCATTAGTAACGAAACAAGTCAGTGACCAGCGCACTATTGCGGAATAGCATAGGTTCGATTCCTGGCATTCGCAACAAAAAGAATAGAATAAACTTTATTGTACACAAGTAAATATCGCTTACAGTAAGTTAAGTAAGTTTACAAAAGTTGATATGTACAAAGGGCCTTATCGCTAAAAGCAATTTCTTCCAGGCAAGCTTGGGATGGAAAAATAAGGACCAGATATAAAACAATCTAATGGATAGTTTTCGTGTAGAAAAAAACATGTTAGGCTTAAAACTAGTAAGTGATACCTATAAACATAATACAATATAATTAGATAGGTAATACAGGAAAACAAGGTAACGTTTGGTATCGTTTTTTTATTACTTAGTTTAATATGATATCATTTTGTAATTTGTATCCTCTTACTTAGTTTTTAATCCTTGCACTAAGTAAAGTCACCATCATTATATTCTTATCACCACATGTTCCTTAGCAATAGGAGTAAAAGCGATTTGAATAAAATCATTCGGCCCACTAAGGAAGTTTATCACCAAACCAGCTCAACAGTGTTGAAATACTCTACATGCATTGACATAGGTCACGATTGACTATAATAAATTATAAATTTTTAAGCGGTAAAAATATTTTATTAAAAGATGTAACTACACATAAACGGTTTTTTTCATAATTTCATCATTTTCCTTTACTTGTACCGTAAAATTCTTTTTTATTCTAAATTGTATTCAAAACCACTGTCTCCGGATCACTTTGAGCAGGCGGTGAACTTATGACAGTGTTCTTTTTCCTGCCCTTGGTTGGGCATGAACTTCATTAAAAACGTGTAGTTGTAGACTTCAATAAATGTATCTATTATTTAAAAAAAATAATTAGTTAAAAGTAACAATATTTGCAATTCCTTCAACAAATTTAACAAAGGGTCTTATTACGTAGATCCCCTAATACCAGAAAAGAAGTTGGAAAACTTTTTAAACGAAATTCACCTGCTCGGAAACTCCAATTCTTGTGTCGAAGTAATTCTGAAATCTTATTACCGTTACCAAAGATGTACAAAGGGAACGCTCTGAGTAGTTACCGAGGCTTAAAGATTTTGTTGCACTTAGAAATATTTGCTGCACATTGATGTTACAGTAAAAGTTTACCTTGTAGCATCGCAGTTTGGTAGATATGGGCTTAAGTATAGGTAATATTATTACTCTATAGAACTTATAACACTAATAACATTAACGATTGTAACGTTCATAATGCTTGCATGTTTTATTTTAACACACACCTAATGCTGCCTAGTAGAGAATGTTTTTGACATAAAGTCGGCTAACAGTCAACATAGCTGTTTTAGGATCAAAAATGGATATTTCGGTTACCACGCATTTTGATTTTTGGATAAATAGTAAAGAAATGCGCTGATTAAGAATTCCGATACCCCCAAGTCTGGACAAGTGGGCGTCATTTCTTTTTTTAACAATTTAATAAAAAAAAAAATTTTTTTTACATTTCGTGCGACATCTCGTTTCTAGTACATTTTTCTTCACACTACCCACTCGTCCAGACTGCGGCTATCGTAATTGTAGGTTTTTCTAGAAAATAAAATTAATTAAATTCTACACACTAACAAAATATGGGTAAAGAGCCTGAAATAAATGATTATTATTATCATTTTATTTGATTATTAAAAACGCAGAGACTTTTTTTATTTGTTATCAAAAGTTTTAATAGGAATGGTAAGTTACAAGGTACACTGGTATATTATATGGTTGCAATCTGATCTTGTTTACAGGGTCAAGTGTGTAGTAGCTATATTAATAGTTAAATTTGAGCCGGCCGGAGCGAGATCAGGCGCAAGGCAGATGACACAAGGCCACCAATTTCCTGACCACGAGTTGCTACTTAGAATTGCATTCCAGAAAAACCCAGTAACAATTTTTTCCCGACAAGGGTTTTAGGCTGTGCTGTCCCGGGTTTAAAACCCGGGACAGCACAGCCTTAGGTAGCAGGAACCAGAAAACAAATGAGGTAGTAAATATATAGTTTAACGTACTGTAAAGCAATGTGGCGGAAACGGGCTACAATTTTCGTTCGAAACTGATATTCCGTTAGGGTAGGTGTTAGTCCGGATAAAAACTGTTCCCGGATCCCTCCTATTTTAGGTGCACTACCACACACCGTGTAGTTTTAGTCGTTCCGATTCCGATACACCGCCCCACTGAAAACCCCGGTGGGGTGATGGCCTGAGGGGGTTTCCATATGCACAAAAAAAAGTGTTTATGCTTGGCAGTCAAGAGCCCGATGAGTTCATCTAGTGTTATCCTGTTATAACTAGGTGGGGTCGATTGCAGATTAAAAAATGTAGGTGTGTCTTGCTTATGTTATTATGAGTAGTCGGTTACAGTGGACTAAGATTAGATCTAGCCTCTCACACACTAGCTAACAAATTAGTGATCCTGGCTACTAAGCCAGAGGTCGTGGGTTCGATTCCCACCCAGGACCCATAATTGTGTGATGAGCACGTTAATTTGTTCTGTGTCTGGGTGTAATTTATCTGTAATATGTATGTATTTAGAAAGTTTATCAGCAGTCTGGTTACCATAGTACAGGCTTTGCCTAGTTTGGGATCATACGGCCGTATTTGAGATGTGTGGAGTTATTATTATTATGAACAAAAATGTCATTTACAGTTACACTACGTAGGGATATATTGGGTTTTTGTTTAACTACGAACAAACAGAAGATTTCTGTATAAATTTAAATTAATATACAATATATATAATAAACCTACCCAGTTAATATTATCCATTCAAACAATGGGCTTGTTTAATATATCTACCCATTTTCCTTGACACCACGGACAATTAAAACTCTCCCATTGTATTTTTACTATAATTGAAAGGAGAATACACAAGATACCCATTTTTGAAAGACTTTTTAACAATTGTTTGAAATATTCATTCTTTATTTCTCTAAAAGAGGTAGAATGCTTTTTAGGTTAATTAAAATGTAAAGAAGTAACTTGCTTTATGAGTAATATAAAGCACAAGAAAAATTTAATTATAATTGAAAAAAAAAACAGTCGAGTACCTAACTTACAAAAATGATAACCTTCTTTTGTTATTTTAGAATATCTGTGATGGTCACAAAATTATTAAAATACATTTCTACCCAGATACTGATATTCTTGAAAAACCACCATTTATTTAAGAAAAGGCGCTAAGCTTAGCAAATTTATCGATTACTGTGTACTTAGTAAAAAGTTACTTAGCAGACTTGTATTTGTCTCTACAGTGTGACAATTAATAAAAGTTTACTGTATATTTGTTTTGTTTGTGTGTTTAATGACGTATTATTTAAATGAATTACGTTTTATTTAAATTAACTAAAATACTACCAGACTTTAAAATGAAATCAACACTTTAAGGAGAAACAATGAACAAAAGGTTGTAAGGTAAGAAGGATCAATGACAAATTGTACTTATTTTAAGAAAACTTCTGTGAACAGCAACCACTTACTGTTGAACCCCTACGCAGTTTTTAGACTACAGTTGAAAAGGTAATTTTGGCACAGGTATTTAAACTGGGATTGTAGTATTTTATGAAATATTTTTAGCTCTGTTGCTGGAAGCTTCCAATATTGATAATCATAATGTACATAAACAGTATTAGTCCGGTCAAAGTAGACAGTCAAGCTTGAAAAAATTCGCATACAGCTGAAAATTGCTTCGAATATTAGGAACGCCATTATAAACAAATTATGAAAACTCTCCATAGATTCTGTGTATCCAAAAAAAATTATTCAAGGTCAAAGATCGCAAATATAAGTTTTCAGCCAAACAGTATGTTTTATCATAAAATAGGTCAGATAAATTGTAGATCATGCAATTATCTATAAAAAATGTCTCACACTTTTTTCCTAAGAATTTACATGAGAAAAAGATGAAGAAGTCGTGTTCTGCCTAATATGTACACGTTTCCACACCACTTGTGAGGTAGTGCACTTGGTTCGTTTTTTATAACGTGGTTTCGGCGTTAGGCCTGGTCAGTTTAATTTAATAATCTTGTATTAAAAAAAAATGGTAGCATTGGAAATGATGAAAGTAGTGTGTATTATGAGTTATAATACGGAATAATTATTAGTCCGATTGATAATTATATAATGGAACTTCAAGTGTTAGGTCTTCTTCTTCTTCCTGCTGAATATAAATCAATTGTGAAGATGGGAGAATCTCTTCAAAATAAATATAGTATTTGTTCTTTGTCATACATTTGGTAGGTCCCGTCGATTGGGTAGCCGTACCATGTCTCTCAAAGCTGCTGTAGCGTCTAGCGACTTAATAATAATTCTTTTTTAATTAAGTTGTTTAAACTCAAAGTCAAACTTTTATAAAAGTAAATTTATTAACATCTGTACCTTTTAGAATAGCTTTTAGTTTAGAGATAAGGAAGATAATTCAGAAATTTGTACGCACAGCAACAGTTCATAATTGTTTTTTAGAAACTGATTAATTGTTTTCTAAAAACGTGATTTTTTTGTGAAAAAATTGCTGTTGTATAGCGTTATTCGCTTCTGAATGAGTTTCTGATCATTTGCGTATTGCAAAAGTGCAAAATAATAAACAAAATCTCGTTTAATTCACCACTAGGGTTTGACCACATTTTGACTTGAAATCTTGTTTAATTAAAACTCTTAAGTTTAGAATAATTTAGGAATAACCTAAATTAAGATATAGGTAAGATATAATATTATCCCAGGACTAAATTAGCTCCAAATATGCTATACTTTAATGCCTTCAAAGGACTGTATCGTATTTTCATATGCAGGTGCATACTGTGGAAAACATGACTTTTTCAACTTTTTGAATCTCAGAAATGATAATTCTCAGGAAAAAGTGTAAGGACATTCTTTATGGATATTTGCATGATCACCAATTTTTGTCTATACTATCTTTTAAACTTTTGCGTTTCTTGATATAATTATGTATTTACACGGGAATTAACGGCTCAGGCACTGACTGACTCAGCCTGTGACCACGGCCAGTGCAACCTGGACGAAACGTCATTCAATTCAAAGGTATCAAATACCTATTCCATGATCGCATTAATTCTCGTGTAAATACATAATTTTTGACTACTCATTTAATGATAAAACTTACTGTTCGGCTGAAAAATGCAAAAAAACTCATATTTACAGGACTTTGAACATTGAATTTTTTTTTGCAGATGGGGGTTTAGTAGGGACTTTTTCACATGGTGTTTCCAACGTCTATACCAATTCTGTATGCAAATTTTTGCAAGCTTACCCATATTTTTCGAGCTAACTTGCCCGGACTATGTAACGTATTTTGAAAATAAGAAATCACTTTGTCATGTACAAAGTGAAAATAATATTTTATATTGAAAATAATAACATCATAAATTAGTGTAAAAAGTAGAATGATCGTTTTTATTCTCTCAATAATTCAGAACAGACTGACTTACTAAATATTATGAACCAACAAAAAGCAAACATTAGAAAGTTTAAATTTTAAAGCATGTGGCAAGTGTTACGATAATGTGGCTCAAGTTACAATCGGTGGCACTCCTCTAAATAGAGTCAAGCAATTACAAGTACCCGGGTCACTGGGTCGCCGATGACTTGGACATAGAAAGAAAACGTAGACTGTCCGATGTAATATGCTGGTTCGCAAATTTACACGGTGTAGCAAAGAGGTAAAAATGACACTCTTTAGAGCCTACTGCCAGTTATTCTACACATGTAGTCTGTGGGTGAGGTATACGCAGAGAGTATACAACGCCCTGCGCGTGCAATATAACAATGCGTTCAGGATGCTGTCATATAAAATGTATTCAATACTTCAACTACAATATGTATGTTTATCAGCAGTCTGGTTACCATAGTACAGTTATTATATAACGAAACAATAAAATTAAGCTATACCTAATTACGTGTACGAAGATTTGCTTACAATAGTAATCCATAATTATTAAAATTTTGTAACACAATGTATACGTTAAAATTTTTTTTTTAAAGGAAATATGATTGTTGGTTTTATCATCAGAATGTTAAATTGTAACATGGTAAATGTTTAAAACTTTTATTAAACCATGATCAATAAATCTTTATACATTCTATACTACGTCATCCGTTCAAAAGACGTAATAAAATTAAATGAAGTGTAAACTTAAGGGTCTAAGTTTGGAGTATAACGTGGAAAATTTTCATCCGTGTTTAAAACGGAACGAGTTCTTGAAACTTAGCATTTTACCTTTAACAGGTTAGTAGTTCTTATAGAATTTAATTTAACAAGTGTTTCGCTAGAATTTAATAGTTTTGATGGCTAAAACCCTTAATATAAACGCAAGCTTATGTAACAGTGTTATGGAAATCAATTGAATTTTTATTGATCGATTGAATATTTTTTTTAGTACATGCAGATCATTCGATCAAAATCTATTACCGTGTACTAATGACACTTGCAACGGTATTATTTACGTATTACAAACATTAATAAAAGTAACGTATCTACGTTAAAAAGAGGACATGGAAAGTGGCAGAGTACAAATAATATAGTCTGATTTACACTGTCCCAATAGAAGTATTTTCACTGAATAGAAGACCACGGTTAACCAGCCTTACTGACGTAGTGCTGTTTTACTGCTGATGAGTAGGATTGTCAGACCCTTATGAGAATGAGAATTTATAAGAAATAGGATCGGCCACACTGTAATGTCACTAATGATGTTGGTAGTATTTATAGACCCGGGTTACAATTTACCTTTGTCTAACATGAACACAAAAAATCTGAAAAAGTCCGTAACAAAACGAGGTAATTATAATAAATAATTTATTTTACAAACCAACTACAAACAAACATAATGACTTTGTACATTGTCATGCTAAATGAATCCATGGTTAGTAGCCTCGTCAAGAAAAGCCTTAGTAATTTATCTCACTATTATCGCTATTCGCCTACTATATGTTTTCTGCATCTCGTTGTACCAACAAGTATTCATTGTACCTTAAATCACCACAATTAAATTATGCAAAATAAAAATTACAAAATCAGTAATCAAAGTCCCAAAGATTTCATAGGTCTTTTTTTCGTAAATTGAGGTAAGTATTCCTAACTTTTATAACAGTTTAGTATCTCATTCCTTACGACATAGATTTACGGAAATATCCTCTTGAAGCCTTGTGCGCGGATGTCGCAAATGGCCAGTCCCCGGGAATAAATTGGATGTAGTTTTATCGTCTGCCTCACAAATGTCTGCTGTGAACTCTTAGGAAGTATTTTTATTCCATTAAAGTGGTCAATCTTTGTGGTGTAATATGATAAAGTGATGCAATTGGCCCATCCTATTGGCCTGTCCGATGGTATAAAGCTGCTGTTTAAAAATCAGACAGCTGGAAGCGCTGTCCATAAAAAGTCACATCTAGTCTAACTTGTCGCTCTCCCAAATTAAAATAAAACAGTAAGAAATGTAAAAACAGAGAAGTTTATTTCCGTTTGAAGATATAAACTCAAACTTTCATAAGTAATTAGTGCACTAAATTTACTAACATATCAACATCAACCTCATTCATATTTTAATTTCCCCTATCAATGTTTTTCTATATAAACAAGAGCTCTATAAGGTTGGAATAAGGTTAAAAAAAAGGTTGTCAACTTTGTTGTAAGTAAAAACTAGTATTGGTGTTCAACTTATACAAATTGAACAGCAATGGCTTCTAACTCCCAGTCATATTGGTTTCTAACACTAGTCTTAAGAAAAATTGTTACTAATAAAATGGACCTAAGTCTGAAAATAAATTATTATTATTATATTGGTGCCTACGCGAGGTGTTGGATAATTAGAAGAATTAAAGTAGTGTAAAAGTGAAACGTTATAATTATGGCTTACAGTTTAGCCACTTTCATATTTGGCTCAATTAAATACAGTGTTCAGATGATACATGATACCGTTATTATGTATAAACGTGCTAGTCACCTGGTATCGTTTTCATATGGTCACGTAGTTAATTAACACTCATGAACAGTAAAAGCTATATTTTATATATAAAGCTATATTTGTATAACGCACAAAAGATATATAACATAACATCGAAAATGGTCACAAGTTGACCAAACGCAAAACTTACATACTTTTTATTACTCAATACGTACTAAGTATTTACATTTTTTTTTATTATACACCAGACGTAGATTACTTAACTTCTTTTATTGTCCACAAAATGTAATTTTCAATTTAAACTTATGTTTTTCACTTGTACGCACTCCTTTAATAATCTTAGTATTTAATTTGTTTTTAAATACATTATGTCATTCTTTATTTATAATATTATAATTACCCTCATAAAGTTTACTAGAGCAGTTAGATTCTAATAAAGCAAGGTTCGTATTAATTAACATTTTTTTTTTCAATTTCATCGATATCCATAACATATATTCATCTAAATGGCATGTTATATATAAAGTATTCTACAATATTTTCCAGAAATATAGGATAAAATGTTAAAAAGTTTAAGAACTAGAGTAACCGAAATCGCACGGAGAATCAGTTTGCTGAAGTGAAAGAAAGAAAGTAAATGAATTTATTTAGTAAAACAAGTGGAAGTGGGCCGGTCATGTCTCCAGACGGACTGATGGTCGCTGGAGCCCACATGTGCTAGAGTGGAGACCGCGATTAACCAAAAGTAGTGTAGGGCGCCCTGCGGAACGATGGACCGACGACGACAAGACGAGGATAGTTGACGCTCCTTGGGGGAGACCTTCGTCCAGCAGTGGACGGCGATATGTATCTTTTTCGTGATTTTAATTTTCTATAAGAATTTTTTTTTACAAGCACACGAAACATACCAGTTGAAGGTCTATATAACCTGTGTATATGGATAATAATATATCATTCAAGTTCGGCACAGGACGATTACATAGTGGATTTAATCAATATTTGTTTGTATTGGTGTTTTTTCAATAAGGCATATTATTATGAATTAATGATTAATCAGAAATTCTTTGTCACAAACGTGCTATTTAAAAAAAACATCTAGGGTTTTTACACCAATGGAGCGTAAAAAATACCTATTTAAATTATTGTCTCGATATGCGTCCACGTCATTGTTAAAGTTTCAGGCATTGTGTATGTATCAGCTATTGTTAAAGATCAATATTGTGAGATTATTAATAATATGTTAAACATGATAATTTGTTTGAGACCCAGAATGATGTTTTTTAGGAAAGTGATCATCTTTGCAACTCAGATTTGACGCTTATCCCGAATTATTTATTAGAAAAACAAACATATTTTCCCATTAATTTGTACCTAATTTTTAACATCATTCGGAAACTAACGCTTCCGAAGGGTGAGTTTTCTAGAAAGGCAGAGACAACAGCCCGCAACTTTTTTCTATCCCTACATACCTCTCGAGCTTCCTCTACTCTCATTATTAGCCATGATCGTCCGACTGCAGAGCAAAAGCCTCCAAACCCTCCTTCCACTCGTCACGGTTTACAGCTTTCTGCCACCAATCTTTCCAAAACGCAAATTCCATTTTTTTTTCCATAACGAATGTGCATTTAAAATCTATCAATGTAACAAAAAATACCTGTCATACAAGCCCTCCGATTTCACTTTCTTTTGACCTTCCCTTTTTTCAAAATATAAACAATTTGATCAGGGTATGATTTGCGATGTTTCCTTCTACCGGCCTTCCCAGTTAGGTTTACCTTATATACCTGTTTTTTCATTCGTTAGACACTGATTCTTTCTTTTGTATCTAAACAACCTCAGCACACCCGTTTAAATTTTCGTCATTCAAACTACACTACTCTCGATTATCTACACTCCTCTTTCTGTGAAAGATATCAACGGCATTTATTCTGCTTTGATCATTATTCTGCCTTGCCCCTCTAGCATACATTAAGGTGGGCACCAGCAGGCCATTATGACTAACCACTCATAAAGCATGTAGAACACCACTCATACGATTATTTCAATATGTCCTTCATCATCTATCCCTCGGTAACAGATTAAAATTTCCGACACTTGTTCTAAATGTTCATCATAACTTTACATTTAATCTCATTATATTTAGTTATTTATTCATTCTTTTCAAAAACTATAAGTTTCATCTTACTTGCGTCAACTATATGACGGAGGGGTATGATCATTATCCTCAATAGGGCCCATAATTCCTCACGTTCTAACTAGATTATTACACAAGATACACGACTATAGCTAGCTACGTATATCGGTAGGAACGCGTGACGGTTTCAATATTCGACCGCTCTGTCCGACTGGCGCACAGGAAGTGTCGGGCGTGCCGCTCGGCCTTTAAACGTCGACTCAGTCAAGCGCCGACAGGTGGCGCTCGCGTTGCGGATATGACGTAATTGTGACATATATATATATATATTTTTAATTTATCTAATTGAACATATACCAATTTTTTATATTTATAAATTGTTCCCTTTTTACATATTTATCATATAACTTACTGTAAAGGAATATATCTATATATTAATATGTGAGGAGAAATATTTGTACGCATTTAGTAGGAAAGTCTATACAATGACAGTTCAAGTTATACTGGTCAATGAAATAAAACGAGACATTCAAAATAGCCAGGCGATTTCTAGCTTATATTATTATACGAATATAAACATGATAGTATGATGACATATGAATAAAACAAATGACTATAGTAATGTTGTAGCCATAAACAAAGCTTTCACATTTTTTCGCTTTTGTTAACAGGACAAGGTAATGAAAACTACCTTAAACTATTATTATGTTCCAAGCCAAATTCCGGACTTAATTTAATACACTAAATAATTTAAATTAAGTAATTATTTAAAAGTGAATTAACGATCAATTGGTATAAATAACTCTTGTAGGTATAGGTGTCAGCCTATGATCACGGCCAGTGCCACCTGGTCGAAACGACAGGCATTTCAAAGGTATGTAAGACCTATTGATCGCGTTAATTCCCGTTTAAATAATTCATTTAATACATGTTTTAAATAATCTACTTTCAGAACATTATCATTTTGTGAGGTAAAACGTAAGATACGTATCTACGTACGTAACGTACAACGTAACGTAAAACTAAGGTAAACTAAACCAAATTATTGAGTTCTAGTTTTGGTACCAATAACAGTAACTTTCGCCTCTCCTACCTCTAATCTACAAATTAAGAAGATTAGGTATCTGGTAAAACAGAAAGTCGCTGAAGTTGCTAATGGTGGAGACGCACGAATAAATTTTATTAGAGTCCCTCTCCCGTCGAAGTTTGCATGAACAAATGTACGTGAGTGTGAAGTTTGTCGATCGGCAAAACGTGAACACATTGGCAATAGACTTTTGTTTGTCTCCCAAACTATTTATTCTGTAGGTATTTAAGTATCTTCGGTAAACGTTGTTTTTATAGTCTTCCTTTATCAGTGATTCTGACAAAGTTAGTGAGTCTCAAATTTCATCAGAGATGTATGGTATAAATAAAAAAAATATATTTTATGTTTGGATATTCAACTTTTTCTAAATTCAGATCACGTACCCACACATGTAATTATTTACGTAAGTATGTGATTGGCAGCGCAATATTCAATATTGTTCCACCGATAAATAATTCAAATACTTTGGTTTTCTGAATTATCATAACGTATCTATAAGCATATAAAAAACGGCTGGTGTCAGAAAATGACTATATAGGACGGGTACCCACGATAATCAAATCATGTATGTATTACGTAAATAAGATAGAATGTGATATCACACCTGCTAGTTTGAGTACAAAGTCACTGCATTATTCTGTTTCACTAACCGACTTTAAAAAGATGGATCTGTATTCGATCGGTGTATATGTATGTTTGTATGTCCACAATTTTTCTAAAAAAGTAATGGACCAATTTTGATGAAAATTAAGTCGGGGGCATGACATTCATGTTTTACTTGCTGCTACTACAACACATGGCCTGTAAAATAGTCTACAAACGATTGTCTGGGTCTTGAAAAACGATAGATTTGCTATCTAATATATAAAATTCTCGTGTCGCGGTGTTTGTAATTAAACTCCTCCGAAACGGCTTGACCGATTTTCATGAAATTTTGTGTGCATATTGGGTCGGTATGAGAATAGGACAACGTTTATTTTCCATACCCCTAAATGTTAAGGGTAGTCCACCCCTAATTTTTTTTTTAATATTTAGATAAAAAAAAAAAATTTTTTTATGATACAGCATTAAAAAATACACACAACCCTGAATTTTCAACCCTCTACGATCAACTCATGTTTTTTAATAGCGATATTAGTATTTTTACTTTCAATGGTACAATTTTCTTAAAGTATTTAGCCCAGTGAAAATAGAAAGTGTGATTTTAATAATCGATTGCCGTCAAGTCGATGTCAAACTTTTCTTTGTATGTAATAGGGGGTTAACGAGCAGACGGGTCACCTGATGGTAAGTGACTACCGCCGCCAATGGGCACCTGCAACTCGAGAGTCACAAGTGTCTTGCCGGCCTTTAAGGTGGAAGTAGGAGAGGAGGGGAGATGGAGAGATAGGGAGGAAGATAGAGAGAGGGAAGGGTTAGGGCCACCGGTAACCTCACTCGCTTGGCGAAGTATAATTACCCTTGAGCCTAATATATTGACTTAGTTTACAATAAAGTATCAATGTTAATCTTTATTTCATTAACAACTGAGCCGATCATCATGATATTTTGCATTCACGTTGTCAGAAGTAGGTACTGTAAAGGAGGACCTATCAGGGAATCAAAAATAACTTTTACGCGAGCGAAGCCGCTGGCAGAAGCTAGTTATAATATATAAATATGCATTTTTGTCACTATTTCGTTTTGTAAAAACATACAATAATCGCATATTCAATAGCAAAACTCTCCGTTAATCTAACGAAATCAAAATTACGGCGTAATTTTACGGCCGGCATTTTAAATAGTGCAGGTTCAAATAAAACTATCGACACATTGTAATCAACCAGGAGTCAATGATAAATTTTAAGAAATCTGCCCAGATTTTGTTATGTCTCAAGGGTATAAGAAATACCAGATACGTACAGTACCCATATAAAAATAAAACATCACTTCCGTCATATATAAAAGCACGCGTCACTATTACTGTAAGTTTTTATAGAGATACGGTGTAACCATGTTTGTGAAGAGGATTGGTGACGTCGGTAAATTGAAAAAGTCCACTGGTGAAGGCTGTTGGTCGTTCTCTGCGTAATCCATTAGTCTCTTTGTACGATACATATCCAGTGCCCATGGGAAAAGAAGACACATTTTAGTTGGAATCCATTCCCATAAAATCCAGTAACATTTTGAGGTGGAATGTTTTTAAGTGCTTTAAAACTAAATAACCAAAAAAAAAATTTGATCATATTTTTAGTGCAGATATTATAAATTACGTATTGCGACACTATAGTTCTGGTTAAGGTTTAACTGAAATGTATATTGCGTTACAATAAAACAAATAAAATTATTTCAGGAAATGCTAAATACTAATTGGAAAGAGATTCTGCTAAATAAATCATTTTTAATTACACGCATGTCTGTTGCTAAATAGATTTTTTAGGTGCATAGATTACGCTCGTCCGGTTTAAAAACGTAGTATATTACAGAGCCACTTTGTAATTGAATAGACATAGGGACCTAGTACCTAGTACAAGCCGGTCGTACTTTACATACTATGTAAAATATGATTGTCTAACAAAACGGTTTTTTAATACCTATTAACCATTACTACTCATGTGCCCTTGTTCTTACAAATGAAAATAAAATTCTGAATTAATTTCAAGTGAACTAAAAAAAAGTACGTAAGTAAATTCTTTCTCATAAACATGAAAAAAGTTGTAGTTTCCTAGGCTTCCCAGATTTCAGCATTACGTTATACCTTTTTTTTTTGTGCGTGTGGAAACCCCCTCGGGCCGTCACCCCACCGGGGTCTTCGGAGGGGCGGTGTGTCGGAATCGAACCGACTAAAACCACACGGTGTGCCGTACTGCGCTTAAATTAGGAGGGATCCGGGAACAGCTTTTATTAAGACATCCGGACCCCCCCTAGCGCCTGCCCGCAAAAGCGCGGGCACCACCTTCGGATAATAACCTCTCAATTAGGCAACGTCCAGGCACACACGGACGCCGCCTCCTCGCGGGGGGCCACTATAGCGGGTGGAAGGGAAAACCCGTCCCGACAACCCGCGGCCACACTCAGGGCGGCATGAGGCGCTGGAAAGCGCGCCTCCGCCGCCCGGTTCGCCGGCGGCGAATCAAGTCCGAGTGGAGATCGTCCTCCCGGACCCGCTCCGCCGCCTCCTTCTGCGAGATGACGTCCTCACAGAAGGTCGCGACCGCGGTAAAATTCCTGTCGCTACCGGCCATGGAGCGTATGACGGCCGGTAGCGAGAGATCCACTCCGATGACTGCAGTGAGGGCCCCACGCTGCGCCACCCAACTGGGGCAAACCGCCAGCGTGTGCTGAGCCGAGTCCTCACTGCAGTCGCAGTGGTGACAGGCGGGACTCAATTCCCTCCTAGCGACCGAGTGCAGGTACTTCCCGAAGCAGCCATGCCCGGAAAGAACCTGCGTCAGTCGGAAGGAAAGGGTCCCGTGCTGCCGCCCTGCCCACTCGACGATGACCGGCTGGAGCGCCTCCACGGCGGCAAAGCCAGCACGTGGAGCCTCCAGCCGGGACGACCAACGAGCCATGGTGGCTCGGCGAGCGGCCTCACGCCATTCGCGTACCTCTTCGGGCGGGGGCCGACTGCCGCTTCCCGCCCGGAACTCAGCCGTTCGCCGATATACTTCGGCGAGCACTTCCGCCTCCAAATCCCACGGGGGAGTCCCGGCCAACGCGCTCGCCGCCTCCGTCGACACGGTGCGGTATCCGCGTATGGCTCTAACCGCCATAACCCTCTGAGGCCGCCAGAGGCGCGCCCTATTCTGGGCGGTCAGAGCCTCCGCCCACACCGGTGCACCATACAGTGCCATTGACCGGACAACCCCCGTGTACAGCCGTCGCGTAGCGACGCTGGGTCCGCCCAAATTGGGCAAGAGTCGCCCAAGGGCTGACGCAGCGCCGACCAGCTTTGGATCAAGCTGCAGGAAGTGCTCGTCGAAGCGCCACCTACCGTCGAGGATCAGGCCCAGATATTTTATGCAGGCCTGAACCGGTACGAGGACCGAGTTGACCTCGATAGAGGCGCCAGGGGGTGGACCACGACGGGGCCCATGAAATAAAAGGGCCTCCGTCTTATCCAGGGCCACCCGCCAACCCAGCGCCTCGATGCGCCCAACCACCAGAGAGACTTCCCTGGTGGCCAGGCACGCCGCCTCCTGAAAGTTCGCACCCCGGGCCGTGACCAAAGTGTCATCGGCGTAACAGATTACGCCGAGCCCGGGGGGGAAGTCGCCTCGAAGGGCCCAGTCGCACCCCATGTTCCACAGGAGTGGTCCAAGGACAGACCCCTGCGGAACACCGCACGACATGGGCCGACGACTCAAAACTCCATCTCGGTCCTCGTACATGACGGTACGCTCCTCTAAATAGTCTGCCACTAGCCGCCTCATTTACCCTGGCACTCCGTGATAGTGGAGTGCTTCCCTGATGCAGCTGAATGGCAGACTATTGAACGCGTTGGCGATGTCCAGCGACACCGCCAACAGCACGCCGCCACAGCTCACTACCTCTTCGGTCACGGCCCTCAGGCGCAAAATAGCACCGACCGTCGAACGCCCCGCTCGGAAACCGAATTGGGCGTCCGACAAATCGGGGCCGACCTCGCACAGGTGCCGGACGATGCGGGCAGAGAGGACCCTCTCAAACAATTTACCCGCCTCGTCCAGCAGCACGATGGGCCTGTAGGCCGCGACCGAGTCAGTAGGCCGTCCCTGCTTTCTTAAGCATTACGTTATACCTACTTTAACAGCAACCAACCCTGACCCCTTTATCAGTAAGAGATGAGACTCAGACGAAAATACAACATGTTTGGATAGGTTGACCTAAATTTATATTTGTCGAAATTGGCAATAATTAGTAATCAACACATACACTTTGCTGTCAACACGGGACGCAAGCGCCATCTGTTGGCGCCCGTCTGAATCTACGAGTCGGCGTGCGACACCGTCAGGCCACAGTTTTGTTGCAGCGGTTGAGTAGAACCTGTGGTAGAACAGTCGTCGTAGAAACTGTCTCGCGGTCCTTAGTTGCCTAAATCCCTACCTAGTTAGACAGTGATTTCATTGTTACGAAATTACTCGGGGCTACAGCTGATTTGACTTTATTTTCATGTTCACTTTATTTCCTATATACCTACCCACCCGGCCTATGAAACTATGGCCGACAGACAAAGTGAAAATTGTACGACGAATTGTAAGACGACTTAATTTGTAAACAATATTTTGTGATTATTTAGAACTTGTTTATTCCTTGTTGTACGACGCGATGTAGCCATTTTTAGGGTTCCGTTCCTCAAAAGGAAAAAATAAACCCTTGTAGGACCACTTTGTTCTCTGTCTGTCTGTCAAGACCCTTTTACTCAGGAACCCGTAAACGCATCAAATTGAAATTAATACCAAATACTTATGTATGCGGTTCCTTGAAGCTGTAAAAAAATTAAGCTTCTAAGTCAACGCAATCAAAAGATACGACTACTTAGGGCTTAGATTTGACCAAATTTAAACATTTCATCAAAACCTATAGGGTACTTACCATTGATCTAGAATTATAAAAAGATCTCACAGCACAAGGAAATAAAAAAACCCTAAAGTTGTTAATTTGTTGTTATATCTGTGTATCTGTCAAGCGCCTTTTTCTCAGGAACCCGTGGATAATCAAGTTGCAATTAACACCAAATACTTAGGTTAGCAGTCCCTTAAAGCTGTAAAAAAATCAAACTTCTAAGTCAACTCTATCAAAAGATACGGCCATTAAACCTTAGATTTTAATCAATTTGAACACTTCGCAAGTAAATCAAACTTATAGGGACTTTCCATTGACCTAGAATCATGAAATTTGGAAAAATCCAAAAGTCGTTAAAATGTTGTTATATCACATAAAAAAAATAGTTTAGTGATTACAAATTTATATTTTGTCGTTGGAAAGTTGACTTTGTTGTAAATCAATGTATGGGAGAGTATTTTTACAACTGCAAAGTTAAGTTTGTCTTTCGATAGGCATAAATCTTCGATAAAATTGATTTCCGAGATTGACGTACCATCTACATACATCTTTGTTTGCATACGGAACCCTCAGTCCCTCAGTGCGTGAGTCAGACTCGCAATTGTCAACCCACCTGATCCTCGTGGCTAGTTTGCCAATATTATTAATATTGTGTACATGTCTCGTTAGTAGCTATAAAATATATCGACTTCCTGGCTATGGAGAATCTCATAATATAACTAAACATTTTTTAAAGAAAATAAATAAAGTTGGTCACACTTAACCAGTAGTCTTATTTCGTTACAGTATCGGTGGCGCAAGGATTCGCTAGATCGGGGCGACCTTCCAATGCCTCGAGAAATAGAGGCACACCGGGGTGAGCTCCGCCAGATTTTGGTGGCGGAATGGGAGGAGCGACTTGCGCGACCCAGTGCAGGGCACGCCGCTGTAGCGGCGGTAAGACCCGTCCTACGAGAGTGGCTGGAGAGAGGGCATGGAGCCCTTACTTTCCGGATGACGCAGGTACTTTCCGGACACGGTTGCTTCGGCAAGTACCTGTGTCGGATCGGCCGGGAACCGACGTCACAGTGCCATCATTGTGGTGACTGCCCCGACGACACGGCGCTTCACACACTGGTGGAATGCTCAGCCTGGGCTAACCAGCGTCGTGATCTCGTCGCGGCAGTCGGTTCTGCTTTAAGTCTCTCGCTGCCAGCCGTGGTTCTGTCCATGATCCGGAGCGAGAGTGCATGGAACGCTGTCGCCGCCTTCTGCGAGGAGGTGATGTCCGCAAAGGAGGCGGCTGAACGGGAGAGAGAGCGTAGCACAACTCTCTCTGCCCGCAGTAGACGCACCGGGCGCCGGAGGGCATTCAATGATCTCCGGCAACCGTAGGAATCGGCCTGCGGGCGACGAACTTTTGGGGAAGTCGTCGTCCGAACAGATACAGGCCCGAGAGGCAGAGCGCAGTGTTCCGCGCGCGCTTATCAGAGGAGTGTGACCGATGGGTGACGGTCGCACCGGGTGACGGGACCCGTTTTGGGTGAGACGGGTCAATGCCTGTCGGGGGTTGCGGAAGAATGCAATGGCGATTCTCGCTCCCCCGATCATGGGCAAGCAGTGGAACACCGGGGTGGTTTTTAGTCGGTAAGAGTCCGACAGACCCCTTCGCCCCCCCCCCAATTAGGGCGGAGGACATCCATGAGGATCTTCCACCTCGACATCAAAAAAAAAAAAAAAAAAAGTAGTCTTATTTATATCTCCAACAAGTAATTACATATTAAATTGCGAGTTATTTACATCAAAGTTATTAATACACACACTAGTTATTAATAAGCTTAATGATGAGTGCCTTGCCATGCGACTAACTACAGACAAACCAACGCTAGGGACAAGCCAACTACTCTCCCGTTTAATTTCTCCTCTCTGATTCTGTCTTAGCGTTGTGTCTATGGTACAAAAGTTCAATTTTTTTTCATATTTTCAGACCAACTTCGGTAACAATATTCAAATATTTATTAGTCTGTATTTATAATTGACGACTTTAGTACATGGCTGGAAATTATATTTTTAATACTACAGCGTATTTTTTTTTAATATGTTTAACAAAGGAAGACGAACAGTTAAAAAGGCAGAAGATAATTTAGGAGAGTTGATTTAACAACAAAGGCATGCTATACTGGTGTTCAGTTAAAGATAAAACCCAACCGGAGAGTAAATGTGCTCTCGCGTGTTCGTGAGGATGGTTTACTAATGTTTGCCATAATTTCATATGCCATAATTTCATTAGAAATAACGCTTCAGTTGCCATAATCGTGAAATGACATAAACGACTTTCACTAATTCCATTGGTCATAATCGATCAAGTGTCATAATAATTGAAATCCATAAATGTATTTGCTATAATTTTCGTTTTCAATAATGCCATTTTTCATAACTTTTATTCACCATAATATAAATAATGATGAACATTGAGTCGATTCTTAATGGAGAACCAGAAAAAAAGAAAACTAGAATATACATTAAAAAAAACCAAAGAATAAACAACATTATAAAGAACAAAAATAATTACAGTGAAGAAGAGTTTTTGAGAGCTTTGGCTTCCAATTTAAATTTAAAATAATGTTGCTTTCAAGAAAATAAACATTTTATATTATCTACCTATACTTGAATTATGTTGATTAATAAATGATTATGCGACACAGATTTTTTATTCACAATTAAACTTAAAACTAAACCTCACATGGCGTCTACTAACTAAGCTCGACGGAGCCCCGCTTCGCGGGGCTCCTACTTCTGGGTGGTTAAAAAAAAAACCACGAAGGCCTAATGCGGGAGCGGAGCGTAGCGGAGCGTAGCGAAGCCTTCTAACCTAACCTATCCGAGTCGGATTGCACTGACTCGGGGTGTTAACGATAATTAATTTCGACCTAACAATATATATAATATAATTATGAAAATAATACATAATGTATTATTTTCATAATTATATCAAATTTTGATTATGTCAAGAGTCGATTATGAGATGTGTTACTTATGGAAACTAATTATTATGATATATGTTGTTATAGAAAGTCATTTTATGGCAAATAAAAGTTATGACTGTTGAGTTGTTATGCTAAATGTTATTAGTATAAATGATAATAGTGCAAGTAAATATTATGATCGGGGATGATTATGGCAAACAATATTAGTGCAAATGAATTTATGGAAAACGAGAGAATACCCGTAAGGATACGTTTAGCTCGTTCACAGCTGACATTCAATCCAATGCAAACCATCTCACTTAAAATCTATTTATATGGTGAAATAATATACATATGGGTGGATCTTCATATCCGCTTTAATAAAACCAAATTTTATGGTAACAATAACAATAATAAACTGAAACACAACGGCCGTCTGAACCCAAGCTAGGCAGAGCCTGTTACTAGGATAACAACACTTGTTTACGCCATAATTTATAAATCGAAGGCATCTTTATTATCTATGACACTAATAGTCAAAATAAATACTTTTATTGAATGAACTTTCATAATGACCTATATGCCCTCATTACCTACTCACCATAGTCAAGACAGAGAACGCACACGGAATACAGAAATTTTGTTTATTCTGTGGCGTCTATAAAGCTACGTCACATACGATGATTGATGCTACTTTGTCACTTTGTGTGTGATCTTTATTAAGGGATGGTGAAAAAGATAATGAAACCATTATAGCGGAACTCTGGAGAAAAATGGTGAGTCAAATCCAATGCATCTCTTTCTTTCCGCTTTGACTGTTCATTGACTGGTCTGTTGGTCTAGTGGTTAGTGATCCTGACTGCTGAGCTAGAGATCGTGGGTTCGATTCCCACCGAGGACAAATAATTGTGTCATGAGCATGATCATTTGTTCTGTGTCTGGGTGTAATTTATTTATAATATGTATGTATTTGGTAATAAGTATTTAAAGTTAAGTATATTATTTATCAGCAGTCTTGGTGGATTGGGTAATTTTGCTAAATTAGTTGCTACGTAATGTTATTGTTAGAATTGAAGGGAGTCGAGCCCACAACCTCTTATTCAGCAGTCAGGATCACTAACCACTAGACCAACAGGCCTGCTTGACAGAATGTAGTATGATTGCCTGACAGTAAGATTTAGCTAATAAATTTTCACTCCGCATTTAGCTTTAGCGTTAAAGAAGAACAATTTGATTTTACGTAGATTTTTCTTACCTAATATGATTCCTGATAGATTGGTGAGAAGCAACAAAAGTTGAACACTCCGCCGCCACTGCATCGCGACTTCTCACATCCACTTTACAATACCAAATAATCGAATATAATTACTATTATACTGAAATAACACATGGCTTGCGAATTCCACTATCTGAAACAAAAGAAAAAAAAATCAGTTGTCTGTAAAGGCGATTTACGGACGATAATTTTACGTGATAACGTCATAAGAAAACAGTGGAAAGGTAGCCTTCGGTTCTTGGCGAGCGCGACGCGCGACCGCGACCCGCGACCCGCGTCCGGGTCGCGCGATCCACTGCTTTGTATGAATTTATATGGAGTACAAAACAAATCCCGCGACCGCGACGCGCGACAGTTGGGCGTGGCCAGAGAGCGACGTGGCGACCGCGACCTAGTCGCGCCGGAGGCAGTGCAGTCAGCGCGACGCAGTACATCAAAATAGCGATACATCAAAATTTCAAACTGTTTATGATAACCTACAATATTTTCTGAACTTTTCATCTTTATCATTTAAATGTCGTTGTATGAGTATTTGAAAGCAACCCTCTTCTTCTCGAGATGGGGAAGTTTAGTCGATCTTCATCCTCTTTTCTGGAGGCATAGATAATCATATTCTTCATGCCGCAATAGCTGCCGAATAACTTTTTGCCTAGCTGCGGATAAATTGTCCGACATATCGTACTGCAATAGAACACAAAAATGTCACCCTGCTCGTCAACCGTACAACTGGCGTGGTCGCGGTCGCTGACATCGGAAAGCTAGTTGTCGCCCCGCGACGGGCGACCCATGTCGCATGGTCCCATGGTCGCGGTCGCGCGTCGCGGTCGCCAAGAACCGAATGCTACCTGAAGAGAGATAGATGCGTCACAAGCCGAACACTTAGGCCGATCGTGCCTCTCTATCGGTCGGTAGTCAGGTGGAACGTGACAATGAGTCATGCTTTTTCGTGCGTGAAACCGGCGTTCATCGATTTATAAGACGTTATCACTTCAAAAACAATTAAATTATATGACTTAATTAAAATATATGAACTTAATTAAAATATATGAGTTTTACACAAAAGTTTTACCGTCTGGAGTGGAGTGATCTGTTTATTTTTCTGTTTTTTTCTGATTTTTAACTATATAAACCGAGTAGCAGACGCCCAGTTTGATATGAACCTCATTTTTGTTGCATGCTTTTTTTACGACACTGTGACACGCCTTCAGAATTAGGCCACGGAATCCCAGGCTTTCGGAAATGATAGGGATGGTCAAAGGACACCCTCACACATCAAGATAAACCAAACTACTGGTTGGAGTCATACTTGATTGACAGGTCTGACTTAGTCTGGTTTGAATCCGACGTAAACAGTTTTCTGTGCTGTTTATAAAGCAGTATTTGTGATTGTCTCCACATAAGAATATGCTTTTGAGGACTTATTATATAATACTAGCATACTTAGTATCTATATATTATACCTATCTATTATTATTATGTAATTGGAACATAGACATCATTGATCCGATTAGTGTAAAGAACGTGTAGTAAATGCATATTATTAAGAACTAAAATTACGAGTATATTACGAGCTCTCAACTTATCTTAAAAAGACCAAAACTTCTATAACCTAAATAGTCGAATATTGTTTGAATACTGGAATTATGATTAGGACAAATAAAATATTAGATAGAATGTTGACATACCTACTACAATGTATTATTTATACAGATAACGTAAGTTTTTATTTACTTTTACAATGGCTAGTTAAGTTTTTAAATGCGTATGGCCGTTTTATACAATTAATAAAATTGATTGAAGTTACCTCTATTTCTATTTGAATAAGTGTCTGTCCAAGTCAATGTTTCATATTACAAAATGTTGTAAGGTAGTTAATTTAATTTTTTTTTCGTTACATAAAAATAGTTTATATTATTGTTGGTAGAAAAAAATACGTTTACTTCATTTTAATAATAACAAAAATGTTTTTTTTATTTTTACATGATAATATATGTTTTATCTATGGGTCATACATAAAAAAACATATACGGGTTAACATAAAAACCTCCTCCGTTTTTTCGTCGGTTAAGATACGCCACGCCATTACGGCAATCCAGTGAAAGCAATCAAAATTATAGGAACAGTAATACTCGTATTTATCAATACGTGGCATTCCATTGAAGTAAGACTCTATCATGATGTTAGGACCGATCAGTTACCACAGGAAGTAAAAGGTAACTGTACCCTACATAAAACCGCAATTAAACAGCACTACTTGTAAAAAGTGAAAGCGTTTTCTTTACTGGTTAATAGAGTTCCTGTGGAGGGGAATAATCCAGTGGTGGGTTATGCATAGTACAGCCATGGCTACTTCACTTTTTACAGTATTGCAAAAGAAGATCTTAAGGGATAGGTTTGTCTTCCTTCTTTCTTGGTGTTTGTTGAGATTTCTTTTTCATTATCAATAATCAGTTAAACACTCATTTCTAAAAGAAACGTGATTCCACATTGCATTAGAAACATTACTCGATTAGTTATAAAGCAATTTAGCTGAGGCTATAATGACGCAATTTCTTTCATAACGATTAACCAAAACAAAAAGATGAGTTACCAGATATAGCAATCGCTTTTATGTATGTATTTTCTAACGAGGTTTTCTTTTAAACCAGTTTTTTTTTAACATAAAAAATGTCTCACGCAAACATTTGTCTTAATAAAAGCAAACATAATTTATTAGTAGACCTAAGTATCAATTAGTAACCCACGCCATGCGTAAGATAGCTAAATTCAAGAAATATGAAGGTGAGTTTATCCTCGGAATTAACTTATTAACATTATAAATATTCAACTTGAATTAATATACTTAATAGAAAGATAAAGTAAATAATTTCATTTATATTTCATCTTATAATCATCTTTCACTGGTTATTTGAATTAATATTTTAGCTGCTTGATGAAGTTTGAACAGATACTTTATTAAACAAGTTATAATAGATAACCACGGAATTAAAAGTTAATTAGAAACTTTGATTTATTTTGTAAAGATTATGGATCCACTTATGTTAAAGGGTATTTATTTTAAATTTTTATTATTCATTATTATATTTATCATGTTGGATTATTTTATAGTAAATCCTCTTTTCTTCTCAGAGGTTGTTAAATGCTTTAAATTGTTTCTGTGATATTCTTATTAAAGATTGAATATACTTGATAAACTTTGTAGTAATTCATATATTAATTGAATATACATATTAAAAGCAAAAAAATAATAAGCCCTTATGGGGTTACAGTTTGCGATTTTATAATAAATCCCAAATAGTATGTGGAGGAACGGGTGTTATGTCCCTTCACACCCCTACACAAAGGGAGGCTCTGACCAAGCTAGGTGATCATGCCTGGCGGGCCGCGGCCCAGTGGTTGATGTTGGGAAGTTGTATATATACTAGCGCGATGCTGGATAAGTAGTTGCTTCAGTTCAGCTCGTCTTCGCTAGATGATGTTGGAGTATATTTGTGTTATATGTGGAAGTCTTCACAAGTTCAAAGCATTAAGTCTGAACAAATGTAAGTCCACAGTAAAACATTTTCGGTGTCAGCTGTTAGGGGTAGCTGACCCAATGAGTTGCTGTATATGTACTTACCCCTCGGGCCGTCACCCCACCGGGGTTTATGATGGGGCGGTGTGTCGGAATCGAACCGACTAAAACCACACGGTGTGACGTACTGCGCCTTAAATAGGAGGGATCCGGGAACGGCTTTTATTAAGACATCCGGAACCCTCCTAGCGCCTACCCGCAAAAGCGCGGGCACCACCTTCGGGTAACAAACCTCTCAATTAGACGACGTCCAGGCACACGCGGACGCCGCCTCCTCGCGGGGGGCCACTATAGCGGGCGAAGGGGAAAACCCGCCCCGTCCACCCGCGGCCACACTCAGGGCGGCATGAGGCGCTGGTAAGTGCGCCTCCGCCGCCCGATTCGCCGGCGGCGAATTAGGTCCGAGTGGAGGTCGTCCTCCCGGACCCTTTCCGCCGCCTCCTTCAGCGAGATGACTTCCTCACAGAAGGTAGCGACCGCGGTAAAATTCCTGTCGCTACCGGCCATGGAGCGTATGACAGCCGGTAGCGACAGATCCACTTCGATGACTGCAGTGAGGGCCCGACGCTGCGTCGCCCAACTGGGGCAAACTGCCCTGCTGTGCTGAGCCGAGTCCTCACTGCAGTCGCAATGGTGACAGGCGGGACTCAAATCCCTCCTAGCGACCGAGTGCAGGTACTTCCCGAAGCAGCCGTGCCCGGAAAGAACCTGCGTCAGTCGGAAGGAAAGGGTCCCATGCTGCCGCCCTGCCCACTCGACGATGACCGGCTGGAGCGCCTCCACGGCGGCAAGAGCAGCACGTGGAGCCTCCAGCCGGGACGACCAACGGCAAGCGGCCTCACGCCACTCGCGTACCTCTTCGGGCGGGGACCGACTGCCGCTTCCCGCCCGGAACTCAGCCGTTCGCCGATATACTTCGGCGAGCACTTCCGCCTCCAAATCCCACGGGGGAGTCCCGGCCAACGCGCACGCCGCCTCTGTTGACACGGTGCGTTATCCGCGTATGTCTCTAACCGCCATCACCCTCTGAGGCGCGCCCTATTCTGGGTGGTCAGAGCCTCCGCCCACACCGGTGCACCGTACAGTGCCATTGACCGGACAACCCCCGTGTACAGCCGTCTCGTAGCGACGCTGGGTCCACCCAAATTCAACTTCCTGCAGGAAGCTGGGCTGGAGAGTCTCCGTAAGGGGGGGGGGGGGGGGGGCTGACACGCGGAGCTTTTGTTGCGCCGCGCGATATGGGCGAACCCAGGGGTCACGGTCGAGACCCTCCAGCATCTCCTTTCTTTTTTCCTCTTTGGCGCGGCTAATGGCCAGCTTCAGAGTTTTCGGTGCATCTCGGTACTCCTCATGAAGCCGGTCTTTTTCCCCATCTTTGCGGTGACGCCGCCGGCTGCGGGTGTAGGACCTCCGGGCACGAGTACAGCCTCGAACGCGGGGCATGGCCGCATCGCAAATCTGCGTAATCGCATCCCGAAAGCAGCCAGCCCCCATGTCAGTCTCCTCGGTCAGAGGCCGCGGAGACAGCCAAGAGCAAATAATGGCTGCCTGCTTCAGTAGGTCCCTATCCAACTTGGTAACAACCCACCGCGGGAAGCGGGAAGAACGCCGCGCCGTGTGACCCCTTCTGAGGTCCTGGGTCCGGGAGAGCTCGAACCGGATATAAAGGTGATCCGAGAGCGTCTCCACCTCTTCCAGGACACGCCAGTTCCTTACTCGTGCGGCGATTAGGGGTCAGGGTACTTGCTTAGACGGCCCGGCTGATGTGATGAACCTTCGCACCGTAGTTAAGTGGGTAACTGGGGAGGCAGGAGATGTAGGTAGCTCGTCTAGACCGGCTGAGCTACTCTTGATCCGTACCTAGAATTAAGTTAAACACCAGGGAAGGTTGGAATCGAACTTAAATTTGATGAAATCTATGCTAGTTATATTGCAGTTTTGATCACACAAGTTGGATACATCGTATTCCGTACAATACAGGAATTGACCAATCAGACGACTTATACTATATTTACAAAATCTTTATATAAGTATCCAATCACTTTGCGTGATTTCTTACGTGAGCTATCGCTGCCTGTGTGCGTGACTATAAATAAAATGGTATGCGTAGTACGGCACTGCATAAAACTTAAGCGCGCTAGTGTTTGTATACTCTTTGAAGCGCGCTGTGAATCAAGGCCATTCCGCTGTTGCTTTCGTTGAGAGCGGACGTATGATGCTTTGTAGAAGTGGCATGCGTACGCCACAACATAAAAACTATGCCTCAAGGGCTATTATTCAACACAGGATTATATTTGAAAGACAAAATCTCTTGGGATTAAATTGTTTCATAAGCGTAATTACGCCTATGAAACAATTTAATCCCAAGAGATTTTGTTTGTTGGATTCTCAGGTTATTTCAAATCTATACACTTATAATAAAACTGTAACAGGTCTAACACGTACAGTATTAGATCAGTTACAGTTTTACTGAAGATATTTTGAATTTTTTTTTAGGGGCACGCTTTAATCGATACTGAAACCAAAACCTATTTTTTTATTTTAATTTTTGTCTGCCTGTTGAAACCGTTCCAAGTAGAACGGATTCAAATGAAACTTGCCATGACTTGAGTTCATACTAAGGGGTCGGACGTAGGATACTTTTTATCCCGAAAATCAGGACGGTGTCCTTGAGAAGGGAGATGAGAATCAAAATGTGTACTTCGTTGTGATTCATTAATAGCGTATTCCGGTTGCAATCATTCTATTTCTGTTGGAAAGGAGGCACCAACGAAAACAAGGAACACCCAGACTCGGGAGAACTATTAGTAGATTACACAATTTTTTTTGTACCGTGTGGGATTTGAATCCACAACATTCGGCGTGGCGTAGTGGCGAGGCGACTTTTTAAACCATTGGGCCATCCGTGTATAATATAAACATATACAGAGTAAATATTTGTAGTGCAATATATATTAAGTAAATATTTGTAGTGCAATATCTACACTAATATTATAAAGAGGAAACATTTGATTATCTGTTTGTTTGTTTGTAATGGATAGGCTCCGAAACTACCGATTTAAAAAATTTATTTTACTTATTAAAAGCTACATTATCAGCGAGTAACTTAGTCTATATTTTATTTCAGTAATTATAAGATTTCAGCCTGAAATAATCATATAGGTGATGCAAGCCAGAAGATAAAGCGCTTCCAAGCTGCTTTATCTGCGTGTTCTGAGTAAATGGTCAGTCATACATAAAAATATGTATTACAAAAGTATTGATCTTAAGTAGGTCTAATAAAAATGTCCGCAGTACCATATACGTATCTCTTATAAATAAGGCACAATAACGCATTTTCTCTCAGTCATAGTTACATTAGAATCAATTCAATTTTTATCTTTTAGTATATCTACGTGGGGTACACTGTGAACACTTTGCGTAACTCATTAACAAAACAATTTACATGTAAAGTAATATATTTACTGCTTTTCAAAGTATTCTTCATTACATTTTAAACACTTTTTCATTCGGTCAAACCGTTTTTGAAAACATGAGGACTATGGGCATGTTTTTCACACACTGGTTGAAAGCTATCACGGCATCTTCCGGCATCAAATCTTTAATTTTTGGGCAAAATAAAGAAATTGCATGATGCTAGGTCTCGACTGTGTGCGGTAAAGGTCACTAGCTCTACCTTTTCAGAAGTCAAAAATGATTTAGCCTTGTTCGTGGTGTGCGCCGAAGCATTGCCATGGTGCAAGAGGATGAGACTTCTTGGTCGTTTTTTTATAACTTTTTCAATGACACTGGGCAAACAAATGGTGGTGTACCACTTAGCATTAGCTGTATTGGTATTGGTATAGGGCTCTGTTTCCGCATTTAGACTCATAGGCAAGTCAACTGGGGCGTTCGCAGGCTTCTAGGAGCGACCTCGCACACGCAAGGATACTTGCCCGTTGTATGGCCACTTCCTCGCACTCCAGGATAACGCAGGCGGCCGTTTCCTCCACGTCGAGACATCCTCTGCATAGAGGACTGTCTGTCGCACTGATGGTGAATATTTAGGGCCAAGTGACCCGTAATGGTTCCAACAACTATTTTGATGTTAAGTCGGTTAAAACTGAGCAATTTGCAAGTTAAACGTGGTGAGATCTCCGTCGACACCAGTTTAGACTGCCTGCCGGCGGATGTGTCGGCCCAGCGACGGTTGTGCGCTTCACGAGTCCGTTGCCTTACCCATGAGTGAAGTTGATTAAAGGGAAGTGGCAGCAGTATAGTTGGCCCTGCCACTGACGTTACAGATCCTTTTCTTGCCAGCTCATCGGCGGCGTCGTTCCCGAGTGAATTACTAAGCCCTTTGATCCATTGAAGAATTACCCGATTGGCAGAGGCTAAGCGCTCCAGCATCTGGTGACATTCATAAATGAGACCCGGAGTCCATGGTGTTGCCCTTCAGGGCCTTCAGGATGGCCATACTGTCTGACAGTATACGGATGTTATACTCCTTAATACCTTTTGACATGACCACGGTAGCAGCGTAGGTTATCGCAACACACTCATAATGAAATATGGAACGGTGTTGGCCTAACGCCAGTGATATTTTTATATTTCAGTCTTTTGAGAAAACTCCGGCTTCAGTCCCTGACCTCATCTTGGAACCGTCCGTGTAGATCCGGACTTCATTTATGCCAGATTGATCTCTTCTTTCGAAGATGTGTTGTTTAGGGCTCCTGTCGCATGGGGCAGCTATTAGTGGTTGATAACACACTAATTGATTCCATAATTTGGAATAAGGACCCTCTCGGTGGTACCACAGACCCAGGTGTTTAGGTCTGATGGCTGTCACAGCTGCTTCCTGTTGTATATACAAGTCTAGTGGTGCTAGATCTAGCACCTATTCAAGGGCAGCTGTGGGAGTAGTTCGCATACAACCAGTGACGGCAGTATTAGCTGTATTTTGTTCTTCAAGTGGTATCGTTAGTATCGTGAAGACAGGACCCGTCCGAGAGAAAAAAAACGCAATCTTTTTTTGCCTACGTTTCTCGCCTGCCTCAATTTCGTTGCTTTACTGTCACCTTCGAACATCCATAGAGAAGACTTTTGCTTTCTTTCCGGCATGTAACAATATATCCATGTTTAGTCTCCTGTCACAATGCCATACACAGCAGTTGAACGTCCGTGATCGTACTTTAACAAGATTTTTTTACACCAATCAACACGAGTCCGTTTTTGTTCTGGGGTTCTCGGGTAAAACTTTTCACGTTAATTCCATTTTTGCTACGGACGACAACCTTCAACTTATGATAAAAAAACAATTGACACACGATTTCCCGCCAATTTTCTTTATCAATGGTTGAGATTTTTATTTTTAAAAAATATAACATCTGAAATTTAAACATTCATGAGCGGACAGGAGCGCAGAACTTTCAGTGTGCCCTATGTATAATCTGTATATACCTGCTTATATTTACGAAACACTTTACCACTTGTTCTTCTTCTTTCGGAAAACTGACTACGACTACGAGCACGAATTTACTAGGAATTGCCTGTTCTATATAAATCAAATGAGAAAAAATTCACCAGTATTGAATTCTAATAACGAAGCAGCAGGTTACAAGAATGAGATACATTAAGAGATTACAATGACGGATGTTACTAATGATACATCTAGCGAAGGAACAGGTGCAAGTGAGATTCTACTTAAAACAGCATGTACATACGTACACTGTACACATATATAAACATGTATACTTTTTCCGCACAATCTGCAGCTGTTCGTGTTTTATGTCGGAAAACGTATATGATTGTCAGGTTTCAGCAATGTTAGAATACGAGGACTTCGATAAAGTTTGAAAAAACGATCGCTGAGATACTCAAATCCACATTCAAGTTCTTTTTTAAAAAGGTCAGCAACGTTCATAAAAACTTAAAAAAAAAATAGTTGCTTTTTTTTTTAATTAATAAAAATGGTTGTTAGCCTAACTGAAATCCTATACTGTAACTGTAAATCCCTACATAATTTTGAGTTGGTGCCAAACATTCGAAGTCAAAAGTCATTTTACACGTTGTCACCATTCGGTCACGAATTCTCCTAATCTCCAGGGATTAATATTTAATTTGTAATTGTTAAATATATTACCCTCAATAGTTTGCTGTGGTATTTATTATTTTATTATTAAACATAATAATATGTCTTCCTGCATGTATGAGTTATTGCTGTTAATCTAATTTTATTTGTGACAAATTTTGGTAATTACATTTATTTACTACGTTTCAGAAAGTAATCGACTTACATCCAATACACACATCCTCCGAACTAGTGCAGTATAGTGGTTTTTAGTGATTTTGAATGTGCAGTACCGGAATATATTTTGAAAAACTCATGTATATTTAAGTAAAAGGTTTTCTGCCTTTGGGATATCAATTTCAACCAACATAGTTATCAACCTACATCGCTCTTGAAAAAAATAATATTAAAGAGTCGGACCACAAAATGATTCTACAAGGGTCACCTTTTATGTTTTTTTACTTATTATATATTTTAATTTTTATTTAATATATATTTTATTAAATTACTAGATACAAACTGTTACAAAATAAAACTAGGATATACATTAAAATAACTGAAAAGAGAGCCGCGTTGTTTTTCATCCATCGGCATTGCTTGTTTTTTTCGTTTAAAACTGCGTGAGAAAGCTTGTTTATTACAGAGTTCATTTCCTGGCTCCAATATTCGTTTGTAAACGAGTCTGAGCGCATTTGTTTATGGCTGTTTTGTCAGAATATTTGATTTAAAAACAGTGCTCGTGGGCTTTCTTTTATTAATACTTTACAAAGATTTTCATGTCTAGGTTTGTTTTCTTTCTGAAACCTAAAGGTAATAATTGAGGAAAAACACCTACTACTTTTCTTCTGTCTATCTAGTCCAATGGCAACAGCCTTTCCTGAGGAAGTTTTTTACACATGCGAAACATAGCGATTAATAAGAACAACATAATATATCGATTACTTATAAAAGAACCGTTTTAAAATCAATTACTTCGATATTTAAAGGCCATTTTAAACTTTTCTTATTATTATTTAACGTCCATGTTACAGCCCTACATATTTATTATAGTTATGAATAATTGTTAGAAACAGTCTCAAAACCACTGATATAAACTATAAAAATCACTAACTAACAGCAACTGCCAAGTTGTTCGTACCTCTGTTTGCACTCAAGTCAATCGTTCTAAACATATTCCTACCCTTTTATAATCCCACAATTTGTTAATATTTATCCATCGACCAATAGTATTGCGTTACCAGTATAACCTGTCAAAATAATATCTATTAACTTATTTTTATTAAATAGTGAACTGTGTTATCATCTATTATAGTTTGTCCCTATTTTTAATAAAATAAATAAGAGTTTTTAATATGGTGACAACACGGCCCTCCTGCGTACGCATCCGTCCCGGATAGCGTCATGGTGTGGTATAGTTGCTGAAGACAAAGTATTTACCATTAGATTGTATCTATTTCAATATATTTCTTTGCATCGATCACTTTTTTTTTTTAACAGCAACGAGGGCTCTTCCATCTACTATTCCATCGACGGCCAGTAGATAAAGAGCTCCCAGCTTCATGTAGACAATCCCCAGACACTACTAGAACCTTATTGCTTACATAACTGTTCCATCGGCGGTCAGTTATACAGCCAACGTTAAGACTCGAAGTTTACCCTAGGCGATTCCTTTGGCCAACCCTAGTTGCATATCACAACAAGTCTCAACATCTGGCTTTAAGAATTTAATTAATTACTCGTTGAATTTAATTACTCGTGCGTGTATAACTATTCCATCGGCGGTAAGTTATACAGCCAGCGTCAAGCACCCGAAGCTTCTCCTAGGCGATGCCTTTGGCCAACCCTAGTTGCATATTACAACGGGTCTTAACGTCTGACTTTACACGAGTAAATTCCGCATATAGGTTACACAGTATTGTCCGAAGCAAATGTACTAGACTAAATATCATACATATTTTCTTATGTTCTTATTCCTCCCTCTTAAGTCTATCATCATACATACTTCTCTCAAATATCAGTCAACAAAATTATGACACCGTCATAATTATGTACTAGGCAGATTTCACAAATACAGAAAAAAAAAATACCGGCCAACATCCTGGTCTATCCAATTTCAGGTGGTTTTCATCCAGTTCTGCTAATTTAGTCCGAGGTATCAAGGTATATCTAAACACACGTTGTTCTTAATGTTTGATAGCCACTGGTTCGTTTTATGCCTGACCAAGTTTTTCGACGTGGTTGTACTTTCTTTTCCTGTGAAGCTCGGCCTGGCCTGACTTTAAGTGTCTAATAAAACATTAGCACCTAGCAGTTGCACTGATAAAAAATGGAAATATGGAAATATTCGAACACCTCATTTTATCCATATAACCTCTTTTTTAAATAAAATACATGTACACTTTTTCAATCCGTAGATTTTTTTGAACACATTAGTAAATTATAAATAACAGTTAAGCTTCCAACTCTAAAAACAGTAAGAATATCACAATAATGAATCCGATAGTACGAGTATTTGCTTCTATCACATCTACCCACATTAGAATAAACACACACTCGGAAATTACTAATAAAAACGTTTTTGCTTACTGTTAGGTGCATACTCATTGCATCACGATTGCTTGATGAACACCATGATGAGGACGTTGGGATTTGCGAATAGCAAAATCTTGCACAAGAAACTTTTTACTTACTAACACTTTTTTTTTTCAATTGGGGCGCGTTCTTTATCTCACTTCTGATGTTAGAAACAGTCTCCAAACCACTGATATAAACTATGAAAATCACTAACTAACAGCAACAGCCAAGTTGTTCGTACCTCTGTTTGCACTCAAGTCAATCGTTCTAAACATATTCCTACCCTTTTATAATCCCACAATTTGTTAATATTTGTCCATCGACCAATAGTATTGCGTAACCAGTCAAAATAATATCTATTAACTTATTTTTATTAAATAATGAACCGTGTTATCATCTATTATAGTTTGTCCCTATTTTTAATAAAATAAATAAGAGTATTTAATGTGGCGACAACATAATCTAGTTAGTCAACGCAGCATATAGACACTTGTAACATCGGGGGTATAAAAATCGTTCCTAAGCTCTTTTCGAAAAATTCCATATTGGACAAGTGACAGTTAGTTACGTTACATATATTTACATATATATATATATATACAATTACATTCATGACGAAAAAAAATACTGTTACGAATACTGAAGTTTTATTTATATATTGACATTATATTCTATAAATGCATGTAGAATAAGAAACTTAACCAATAAAATAAATTCCTTTACAGGAACCCTTTTTCTTTGAGGCGTCCACAAAAAGTAGTATGTACGCTGACAATGCGTGTTATATATATATATATATATATATATATATATATATATATATATATATATATATATATATATATATATATATAATATTTGATATTCTTAGTTTAATGTTAATATAAATACATGTATTTTTTTTAATACTTTATAATTCAAACTAATTTTATTACCTTCTAACTTTAAATCAGTCGCAACTTTCATGTGCCTTTTACGCTAAGACGAAAGCTAATAAAAAATATACTCGGGTATATTTACCGTGATTCTAATTAATTGTGTGTTTACATTGATTTAGTCTTCCGTAGTTTTAGTCTCTGTGAGCCTGAAAATAAGTGACAGGAAACTTTAAAGTCGGTAGAGGTACCCAGTCAAAGGCTACTTAATAAAACCTGCAGAAGAAAAACTTTATTATAAAATAGTACGACATCTGTACGTGCATATTTCAATTATCAGAAACTGTACTCATTTGCTTATTTTAAATAACACCATTGAAAGAAATACATAAATACTTGGCACATCACCAAACCTCGCTCGATACCATCAACAAGTTGCAGCTTAAGCACACAGATTTCAAGCGAAATCTGAAGCTTTATTGCAGTTTAAACGCCCCAGTACTCTGGATACGAACAATAAAAGTAGAAAATATTTCATGATGCTCTCTCTGTTTTTCACTTTGAAGAACACTTTGCCAAAGTGTGTCATGGATAGTTTTATTCATTTTCCTTTACACACATCAGAGCTTCCATGAATTTAAATTCAAACATTGTATGAAAAATTTTGTATTCAAGTATTGTTATATAAGTACATTAAATAAACATATGACTGCATTTTTTTGTACTAATAAGATGATGACAAGAATGACACACACCCGACTGTGAGCAGGGTTCCCATGAAACTGCCAAAGTACCTGGCTCGTATACTCTACTACTTATTTTTCTTCCCTTTCCAAACTTTTTATTGTTTAGCAGTTTCTATACTAGGAACTTCCAAACTAGAACGAAAGCTTTTTTACCGCCTTTTTAGTAAGACATAACACGTGGTTCAATAAGTACCGATACTAAATATTAAAAAATGATTTTTTTTAATCATTTTACTAGCTGCGCCCCGCGGTTTCAGCCGCGTTAGGTCCGATCACGTCAGAATATCGGGATAAAAAGTAGCCTATGTGTTAACCCAGGTCTCCAGCTATCTACATACCAAGTTTCATTGCAATCAGTGGGAGAGCCATGCTTCGGCTTGTATGGGCCGGCTCGACCCGAGTGATACCACGGGCTCACAGAAAAGCGACCCATCCCGGCTTCGCACGGGTAGCAGAGACAACAATCATCATCATATTTCTACCAATTTACCGAAAAACTTAACAAATTATATACCTAAACCGTCCTCATGAATCGTTCTATCTATTGGTGAAACCGCATCAAAATCTGTTCAGTAGTTTTTGAGTTTATTGCGAATAGACAGACAAACAGCGGTGGGGGGGGGGACTTTGTTTTATAAAATATTATGTAGTGATTATGAAACTGAATAATAATAGTAAGCAATTTGTTTACGCAACTCAATAGATTTAAGTTGGTATAAGTAATATACAGTCCTTTAAAATACATAATATGAATTCCTTCACGTCTCAACACTCTACAATTGAAGATTTTTCATCTTCCAAATGACACTATGAAATTATTGACTGAGTGTTTAACGACCATTCGAATAATTATTATTATCATAAATGGCTATTATATTGTATTTCTTGAAACCTGATAGGCCTAAACTATACTAACCTAACTTAATTATACCAAATCCACCTCTAAAGTTTGTAAGCAACATGCTTTCCCTTTTCTCCAAGACTAAAACAGACGTTTAGAAGATCTTAAGTTTACTTCTTAAGTCCAACAACACATTATCTGTTCAAAAGTTTTCAATGGCTCAGCTACGGCCCCTATCTCCTTAGGGACCAATACCGTCAGCGATAAACTATATGTAGGTGTTATACTTATGAACGTATTTGCAACCTATTTATCTCAACTTAGTATAAAAAACAAGACTGTGTTTCTTCGTGGAGTATTATTATTTTATTTTACTCATTCTTAACATCAAGGCTACGGCAAGGATAAGAATGAGGTTTTGGGGTGCTGTCTAGAAAACCTCCACGCGGTGCACCCTGGAAACGTTGGCGATGACGTTTCCTTTTCCTCCTCCGTGTTTGGGGAGGGCGTCATCGCCAACGACTAATATTCTAGTAAGGAGAGGAGGCCATTTTTCTTCGGCCACTCGGTCGAGGCTTGGTCCAAAAGAGCGGGCGTTTCTGCCGATTCCTCTGTTGGCTCTTCGCTCTTCGGAGCTATGAGGATGAAAACCTCGGTAAAAAATCACGAAGGAGGGACCCTTCTATGGGTCGGAGTTTCTCCGCTGTCCTCAGTGGAGAGCGAAGACGGGCTCGGCGTGCACTCACACTGCCACCGAGCAGGCATGGGGAATTTAGTTTCCTGGCCACCGTCGGCATATCGTAATCCCGAAAGGAGTCGTGGTCATGTTTTGCGACTCCAATCGGGGACGAGGGTCTTGGCTTAGCCGCCCGGACTGCGAGGAAGAAAACCTCTCTAAAAATCACCCCGAATCCCGTGTTCTGGTGCGTGACCAGGGGATGCATGGCTGATGGGTTCAGTCGCAAGCGCACTCCCAGCCGGGGCACCTACGGCCCCCTCGGTTGGGCATAAAATTTCGCTTGCCCGGGTATTGGGGGATCTCTGCCCGGGTCGACCTTTATTTCTCCCCCAATCGTGGGTCTAAAAATGGAAAACTTAATACAAACAACAACAAAAAACATAACTGTGGAAAAAAAGAAGAAGATATAAGAAACAAAAAAAAGCCAGAGAAGTAGGAAGGTAGCGTCTAAAGCTTCGTCAACCGACGATGAAGTTTCATGTCTGACTACTCGTTCGGTGGAGCTCCCAGAAGTCAGTATGACTCCTGGGAGCAGACAGTCGGAGCGATTACGCTCCAAGGCCGGATCTTCCACGGAACTGACAAATCCCAATCCTGAGGTTGTGGAGATGGAGCTTGAGCTCCGCGACCTCGACAGCCGAAAGCGAGGTCGCTCAAGGGACGAAGATGATGAACCATCTACAGAAATGCTCCCTCCCAAAATGGCTAGTAGCCAAAGAGGGAGGTCAAGGTCGCGTACACCGATTCCAGCTCCGGCTGGTTCCGCCTTCTTTAAGGCGGGAGTGTACGCGCGAGCTCGTGCGGAGGGCGAAATCGTTGCGGAGGAGGAGATCGCGGATCTCCTGACGAAGATCCGTGCACCGGTGGAAGGGGGTTCCGTCCCTCAATCACCGGTGACATTAAAGGAGAGGACATACGCAGCGGTGGCCATTATAAACAAAGTGGCCACCAAGTCCACGAACCTGAAGGGTTCGTTCGTCAGGGCCCTGAAGGACTCCTCCTCCACCGTATCTGGGGTCGTTGAGAGCCTCATCGAAGACGTAGCTTGCCTTCGAGAGGCGAATGACCGCCTTACGGCGTCAAACGATCGCCTGACGAAGCAGGTTGCCGAACTGAGCGCTCAGTTTGCCCAGTTTCGGGCGCGTTCGGAGTGCCCTGAGTCACTGAGACCTGTTGCGGCGCAGACTGTTCCCTCCGCCCCCTCTCCCTCCGAAGTTCCAGACTCCCACCTGCGTCAAATCATTGACGCGGTGTGGAGGATGATGGACGGGCGCCTCGCGAGCCTGGAGGCAAGGTTTCCTCCGGCCCCCATCATCCGACCGCCTCTAGCCGGTGATAAGCCCAAGGCTGCATCGAGCCCGACGCCACTTCCCGTCTCGGGTGGCTGAAGAAGGCTGCCAATAAAGCAGCCTCTACACCGCAGTCGCCATCGGTGGCAGTGTCCACTACAAAGAGGTCGCGAAAACTGAAGCCGCCAAAAACGGCGGCTGTGGTGATCACCGTGTCACCGGAGGCGGCAGATGGTGGGCTATCCTACGCGGCAAACTCTGAAGCTGGCCATTAGTCGCGCCAAAGAGGAAAAAAGAAAGGAGATGCTGGAGAGTCTCGATCGTGACCCCTGGGGTCGCCCATATCGCGCGGCGCAACTAAAGCTCCGTGCGTCGCCCCCCCCCCCCCCCCCTTACGGAGACTCTCCAGCCCAGCTTCCTGCAGGGAGTGGTTGAGGGCCTTTTCCCGCAACGGGTGGAGCACGTATCCCCGTCGATGGCCCCCTTGGCTGGAGTCGACGGGGAGAACGAGGAGGATAGTGTTCCGCCCGTCACGGAGGCGGAGGTAGGGGCGGTTGTTCTACGGATCCGTTCCAAGAACACCGCCCCCGGGCCAGACGGGATCCCTGCCCGAGTGCTGGCCCTCGCCCTCGACCACATGTCCGACCGCCTCAGGGAAGTGTTCGACGCTTGTTTGGCGACCGGGCGCTTCCCTGATTGCTGGAAGAGCGGGAAGCTGGTCCTTTTAAGGAAGCCGGGACGGCCTACCGACTCGGTTGCAGCCTACAGGCCCATCGTGTTGCTGGACGAGGCGGGTAAATTGTTTGAGAGGGTCCTCTCTGCCCGCATCGTCCGGCACCTGTGCGAGGTCGGCCCCGATTTGTCGGACGCCCAATTCGGTTTTCGAGCGGGGCGTTCGACGGTCGGTGCTATGTTGCGCCTGAGGGCCGTGACCGAAGAGGTAGTGAGCTGTGGCGGCGTGCTGATGGCGGTGTCGCTGGACATCGCCAACGCGTTCAACAGTCTGCCATTTAGCTGCATCAGGGAAGCACTCCACTATCACGGAGTGCCAGGGTACCTGAGGCGGATAGTGGCAGACTATTTAGAGGAGCGTACCGTCATGTACGAGGACCGAGATGGAGTTTTGAGTCGTCGGCCCATGTCGTGCGGTGTTCCGCAGGGGTCTGTCCTTGGACCACTCCTGTGGAACATGGGGTACGACTGGGCCCTTCGAGGCGACTTCCCTCCCGGGGTCGGCGTAATCTGTTACGCCGATGACACTTTGGTCACAGCCCGGGGGGTAAACTTTCAGGAGGCGGCGTGCCTGGTTACCAGGGGAGTCTCTCTGGTGGTCGGGCGCATCGAGGCGCTGGGTTTGCGGGTGGCCCTGGACAAGACGGAGGCCTTGTTATTTCATGGGCCCCGTCGTGGTCCACCCCCTGGCGCCTCTATCGAGGTCAACTCGGTCCTCGTACCGGTTCAGGCCCACATAAAATATCTGGGCCTGATCCTCGACGGTAGGTGGCGCTTCGACGAGCACTTCCTGCAGCTTGCTCCAAGGCTGGTCGGCGCTGCGTCCGCCCTTGGGCGACTCTTGCCCAATTTGGGTGGACCCAGCGTCGCTACGAGACGGCTGTACACGGGGGTTGTCCGGTCAATGGCACTGTACGGTGCACCGGTGTGGGCGGAGGCTCTGACCGCCCAGAATGGAGCGCGCCTCTGGCGCCCTCAGAGGGTGATGGCGGTTAGAGCCATACGCGGATACCGCACCGTGTCAACAGAGGTGGCGTGCGCGCTGGCCGGGACTCCCCCGTGGGATTTGGAGGCGGAAGTGCTCGCCGAAGTATATCGGCGAACGGCTGAGTTCCGAGCGGGAAGCGGCAGTCAGCCCCCGCCCGAAGAGGTACGCGAATGGCGTGAGGCCGCTTGCCGTTGGTCGTCCCGGCTGGAGGCTCCACGTGCTGGCTTTGCCGCCGTGGAGGCGCTCCAGCCGGTCATCGTCGAGTGGGCAGGGCGGCAGCACGGGACCCTTTCCTTCCGACTGACGCAGGTTCTTTCCGGGCACGGCTGCTTCGGGAAGTACCTGCACTCGGTCGCTAGGAGGGAATTGAGTCCCGCCTGTCACCACTGCGACTGCAGTGAGGACTCGGTTCAGCACAGCAGGGCAGTTTGCCCCAGTTGGGCGATGCAGCGTCGGGCCCTCACTGCAGTCATCAAAGTGGATCTGTCGCTACCGGCTGTCATACGCTCCATGGCCGGTAGCGACAGGAATTTTACCGCGGTCGCTACCTTCTGTGAGGAAGTCATCTCGCAGAAGGAGGCGGCGGAAAGGGTCCGGGAGGACGACCTCCACTCGGACCTAATTCGCCGCCGGCGAATCGGGCGGCGGAGGCGCGCTTACCAGCGCCTCATGCCGCCCTGAGTGTGGCCGCGGGTGGACGGGACGGGTTTTCCCCTTCACCCGCTATAGTGGCCCCCCGCGAGGAGGCGGCGTCCGCGTGTGCCTGGACGTCGCCTAAATGAGAGGGTTTTACCCGAAGGTGGTGCCCGCGCTTTTGCGGGCAGGCGCTAGGAGGGTTCCGGATGTCTTAATAAAAGCTGTTCCCGGATCCCTCCTATTTAAGGCGCAGTACGGCACACCGTGTGGTTTTAGTCGGTTCGATTCCGACACACCGCCCCATCGTAAACCCCGGTGGGGTGACGGCCCGAGGGGGTTTCCACACGCACAAAAAAAATAAAAAAGGATAAGAATGAGGTTGGCCTACTTTCGGTTCTGTTTGAATGACAAACGATTTGTAAGTACCTAATGCAAAGTGTCAGAGAATCAAGAATAAATTCCAAGAAACGAAAGAATGTTGAACCTGGTAGATGCGTTAAGGTAATCATGATTTAAAAAAATTGCTAAAATAGATATCAATGAAAACATGATAAAGCAGCGGTAGTGTAATTTCTAAGGCACCGAACGTATAATCAAGTGGCTGCTTATTAAAACCTTTGAACAAGCATTGAGCCTATTTAGAGGCGTTAACAAGAGTACTGGTAATCAACAACATTAATAGTAATCGTGAAAAAGAATTATATTAAGGTATTAAAATTCGTTTGGGCAAAACTGTAATAAGCCATAAGGCTGTCGTTGATTTATTGCTTTCGTACTGTAATTTGTATTAAATATTTTGTCATGGTGTAGTGTACAATAATAAAATAAATGAAAGAAACCTCACAAATTAGTTGAAATAGCAGTTATGAAAATAACGAAAATATAAAATTTGATTTGAAAATTGCACACACAATTGAAAATAGAAATTTGTACAATGGGTAATATAACCATTACCGTCGCTACTTCCACGTAATAACGAAAATAAAATGTAATGCAAAGATAAGGTTCTCATAATGAACAATATCAAGCAGTATTTTACGAATATCCAGTAAGAAGAAGTTGTTTACAACATGTATGTGGTACAAAGTAAAGTTCGCTCTGATATAAGTTAGCTAATTAAGTACCTTGTTAGGAGTTCAGCGCTCCATCTGTATGTCGTCGACAGGTGTGTGAAAGGTTACCTTCGCTTAAGTATTTTTACATATTTACTTTTCTGATCTATGTTATTAAACAAGCTTCCGTGCGTGCTTAATTTAAAAACTACTTCGATCTATAAAGACTTGTCAAAGTAGTACATCAGACTTCTTTCGAGGTGTTATTATGACATAAACAGAATGACTTTAAAGATATTCTGTTGTACATGTAGATAAGTTGTTTTACTATGACATAAGCAGAATGTCCTTAAAGGTATTCGGTTGTACGTATTTTTTTATATTATAGGGGGTAAACGAGCAGACCTGGGTCACCTCATGGTAAGTGACTACCATCGTCCATTGACACCTGCAACTCAAGAGTTACAAGTGCGTTGCCGGCCTTTGAGATGGGAGTATCTTTTCTTGAAGGTTTCGGTCGTATCGGTCCGGAAAAAACTGGAGAACCGCACAGTGGTGGATTGACAATTTTCCATGTAATGGGGATGAAAGTTTTGTTGCGTTGCACTGCAACGCTGCGGCTGGTATAAGTCCGAACAATTCCTCGGAGCACTCCCCATGATACTGGCGATAGAGAATGTAGAGTGAAGCTACTTCTCTACGCAACGCCAAGGGGTCAAGCCGATCTGAAATATCCTGTCAATGGACGATTCAAGTCACTCTCCGTTGAATGCAGTCCAGAGGGAGAAGCCGGTACTGGGGTGCTCCTGCATACATATGGGAACAGTATTCACAGAGAACAGTATTAAAACGTAAAACAAATATAACGTACTTGTAGATAAGTTTATTTTGCTATGACATAAACAGAATGTCTTTACAAATATTCTGTTGTACTTGTAGATAAGTTTTTTTGCTGTCTTAAGTAAAACCATTCATAAGTAAACATATGAGGTATCACGTGAAAAATATGAACATTTTCATAAGTATGTCTTTAAGAAGATATTCAGAACGTGTTCTCTGTTTATTACTAAAAGCTTATCTTGCTTTCGTCCTTGCACTGAATACTTTCAAATAAATTAAGTCTCCAACTAAAAATAATAATAAAATTTCTACAAACATAATTTTCAACGTGCCACCTTTAGCAAACAAACGCAAATTATACTAATTAAGCAAGTTGACTCTTACTCGTTTGCTCAGGCATTAAAGTAGTGAGTGTAACCTAAGGCGACAGTTTATATCGGAAGGGCGTGTACCAATGTAGGTCGAAGTACCTACTTGTTGCTTGGACACAAATAAACGGGAACAGATAGCGCTCGATAGTGTGGCACGACGATTGATTTTTAAAATGCGTGGTCGGTTGTGTATGTACTACTATATGATGTAGTAATATTATGATATTTTCTGTCACATTCTATAACGCAAGCGATAAACTACAGATATGAACATGACAACATATGTGTCATCTTAAAATGTTATGTACATATTATGTCAAACAACGTCATTAAAATATGGATATTATAAAAGAAAATGCGCTAAAAATCAGAGTTGAAGCTCCATTGGTCAGTTGAATGAGATCCAAGCTCTTCATGAGATTATACTTATTAGATCTGTAACTCGTCATGTCGACTGTGTCATGGATACTGAATTGAGATTTCTTTCTGTAAAAAAATGTGATCGAATTCATTATGTAAATGATAAAAAGTCTTACGCTTTTTAAATGATACTTCTACATTATTATGTAGAAGTCTCACCTAGGAAACGGCTCTCCAAATTTGCTTTCTAAAAAGAAAAAAATGTGCTGAAAATATGCGCATATACTAGTTTCAATTTATTCCTTTTTATGCGATAAGCTCCTGTATCTTGTCTTAACTAACATTCCTGCATGTAATAAAAATCAAGTTGATACGGAAAAGAAACCTTTTACCAACTTCTTAGGCTATGTTGAAGAGGCAGTCACGGATATCAAATAATGCTGTTGGTATTTGGTAATGTGGTTGGTACAACCAACGATGACATAAACAATATTGCTCGGCGTAAATAACCCATTTCAGCGTCAAACCTTCTTTTAGCATTTTTATTGCACAATAACTTTAGTTTATTACCTAAAATTCATGGTGTTTGATATCCGATGAAACCTGCTTTATAATTGTTTTCAAACAGTCACTTTTGTATATTATAAGAATACTGACTTTGTTGGTTTCAAATGCGGCAAATTTAGGAGAAGAAAATACATTACAGTGACCAATGGTAGGCTTGGAAAAACAGAAAAACAAAAATAGTTTAAGTTTGACCGCGTCCCGCGTAAATAATTAACTGTTAATTTAAGTTATATTTATCTAATATATTATAATTATACAAATATTGAATTGTAATTTATTAAATTGAATAGCTCTAAGCTTCCAACACCAATCAGTTTCTCGTCACAAACCTTAAATTACGAGTAATTACAGCTGTAAAAACTGAAAAAAAAAAATGATTACAACGCCCTTCAACGTTTTCATCGGAATTGTCTCAGTTTACTTTTCGTAGGTCAGTTGTGGGCCTGCCGCACAAAATGGATTACAAATAAATGGCGGACGCGTTCATTTTAAACAATTTTGCCCCCACTAACCACACCGAAATTAATTTGCATTTTTGAATATTCGCATTCTATACTAATATTAAAATTTTGAATATAAATAGTTATGATTTATAGTTACCTAAAGGATAGTATATATTATTATATCATACCTATATAGATACATTAAGGATCGTCAATGTATGGAGAAAGAAAATTATAACCGAATCAATTTTGAATACCTGCAAAGCTTTTTAATCGTGTACTTTTGTACATTTAAAAATCAAATTCCTATTTTGTTATAGCATTCAAATAATAAAAAACACCTATAGACTAAAAATCTTTATTTAGGCAATATAAGACATAGCCAAAATAGAACAAATAGTAGGCAATTCCTTAAATTGTTTAGTATTTTGTGTACTTTAAAATTCCTTATTCTTTCAAAATATTCTATAATTGCGTGCGGCAACAGTAAGAAGTAAGAGATGCTTCACTGACCAGCTTTAGACATCGTCCTATTGCTTCTGTATAATTATACTTGTAGCTCTATCATAATGTGAGTGTTTGTTGTAACCAGATCTGCCAATGCTTATCCTCAAGCATTGGAGACACCTAACTTGTAACTAAGTCCATACAATCATATCAATATACTCATTGGCCTAAAAGTTTAACATTGGAACTTTGAATATTGTGAAACTGGATCAATAATATATTTCAATCTGTATAAATAACCACAGGATCATAATCTTTAAAAAATAAAATATATGCTGTGAGTTTAATTAATTAACTTGGAGAGTGAGGTGAGGTTACATTTAGTCAGTACTATTTCAGATTCCTTCAGTGACTTAGAGGTCAGTACCGTTTTCCAACACTTTTCCTATTATATGGGTCCTGAATAAAATTTAGGCCCGTATGTTTATCTCTCTTATTTAGTAAACAAATGCCGAAGGGGTGCAACGTTCACGTGTATTTCGGAAATAAACTAGTTCAGTGGTCGGCCCAATATTTTTCACGCGTTGCATCGTAACGATTGCTAATTAAACTGTAGTTTACACTTCTATTTCTACTCCTTAAATTTAATACTTGAGGGAAAGAAGGTTCTTTGCCTTTTAGTTTTTATTTTAACAAAAATAATAATACATGCTACAATGTATTGATTGTTGTTGAAAACACTTATGTATTAATCCTGTGATGCAAAAATGGGACCGCATTTTACATTTCGCGTAACTATTTTCAACATTATGTCGACATAATCCTAAACTCGCTGAAAATTAAGGTTAATTTTACAAGTGCCAGTAAACAAATAAGTTATTATTAATAAAATATGAATATAGAACTTATATTTAGTCATAGGAAGATAACAACGTAGCTGACACAAATATCATCGATTTGTGTTCAAATTCTTCACTTTGAAGTCATCCCTATTTATTCCAAGTTTGTATTATGTTTTGTAAGTAAATTGGACTTTTATGTAAATTAGGAATATCTAGAGTGACTTTAAGTGAAAAATAATAATAAAATAAATGTTTATCTCGCGTATTAGAAGTTTTCTATATCGATCACTTTGTTGATTTTTCATAAACTTCAAGCGGCAGGGTTAAAAGTAGGTTCTTATATTTTTTGTATTATTTTTTTTATGTTATTTAGAATGCAATGCAGCGTTCTAATACCGTTTAATATTGACGCTACACCTTAATATAAATACGTGATAGGATACATAATAATATAATTATCACGTGAATGCCTGTAAAATTGCGTGGCAGTTCAAAACTGTAGTGTCAAACAAGTGTTTGTTCATCATTTCCACAGTATATCAATACGGCATGTAAATAGCCAAAATCGCAGAAATGATTAACAAACACTCACTACATATTTGATATATTTACATACATATCGTATGGAATTTACATGCCACCTTACCTGAATGAATGAAATTAAAACTACTAACAAACACTATAATCTGACATACTTAATAGTTTTGAGCTGTAAACATCACAGATCAAGGAGTTCCACAAAATTGTCTACCGCCAATAAAAAGTTATGTTATTAATGATGATATTATGAACTACTATAAATTACATATACGTACACATATGATACTCAAGTAAAAAGTGTTTTCTCTGAAAATAATGTTAGCAATGTTTATGTGTGAAGTTTTTCCTAAATCCAAGCAAATATTTATTTCAAAAGTTTACGTAGTGCGTCCCGAATTGTTCTAATTTTATTAAATTTCGATGACGATAGATGACGCGGGGTTCTGTTAGAAAACTTTAGTGGTGCATTACTGAGGTGGGTAAAGCCCACATTTAAAACTTATTTTTTGTTTCTCGGCGTGTCTTGTGCTGTACTCGAGAGATATGCGAGGTTCGCTTTGCTCCAAATTAACGGTTTAGCCAGAAATAGTAGTACGACGCGCTCCGTAAAAATTACACTCTCTCTATAAATGACCTGACATCGTAGATGCTACTTAACTTTAGTTACTTGCATTCTATCATAATTACTCGGTTTTCCCGCAAATAAGGGATTAGACACGTCATTTTTAAAACAAACGTATTTTTTTTTGTTTTCTAACATATTTTGTACAACATAATCTATTTTGATGAAAGTAAACCTTCACTAACAAAGCGACATTGAACTATTCATCTGGTACAGAATTTATAACACTGGGTTAAGTAGACAGTGCTTCCGTATTTTATTTCGTTTGAGTATCCAAACATACATTTTACTCCGTTAGTTGTCGTAGTTGCTTCTTTAAAATTTTATCTTACCAGCAACTGTATTTAGTAGTAATTTAAATTCACTACTTTTATAATTTAGTCATTTGAATGTATTTGGAAATAAAATGGCTAGTGAGAAAGAAGAGAGAAAACTAGTTTTCGAATTAGAAATTGGAACAATCACAAATTTTAAAATTAATTCCCTGTTACCGAGACCCGTAACGTTTTCCAAGCGTCAACGCTTTCACGCCTTAAACTCTCAATAGATCATCATGAAACTTTGCTTACACGTTCTCAGGGGTACAGAAAAGGACATAGACCTTTCATCCAGAAAATAAGTATGAGGAACCTGAATTGATTGACAATATTTACATTTATGCGAATGAAGCTTCCGGCAAAAGCTAGGTTACGTATTGTAATATGTACAGTTTTGGAAAAAATATTATTATTTACTAAATTAGATCAAGTAAACAAAACTAATCGTATAATATTCAAAAGAAAGATATATTGGAAATAATTTATTATACGTAAGGACATGAACCATTATTTAGTTAAAGTATTTACTCACTTTCAATTGGGCGAAGTAGATCAATAGTTGCTATCGCTATTTTGTCACCAAAGTCAAACGTATATAACAAAATGTTCTCATATGTTATTATTAGCATGTTTAAATTAATGAAATTGCAAGGGCTTGAAATTACAATTTCTCTTCGAGACTACTAGTTCGGTATTCACAGAATACTTAGCTGGTAAACTTGAATATCTCATTTATTATTTTGTAAGACGTAATAACATAATCCAAAATATAATTGTGTATTTTCCTTGTACTTAGCTATAAGATTTGTATGCCTACTAGAAGAAAGTAATTAGGTTGAATATTTTAACAAGCTATTAAAAAAAAAAAATTGGAAAATTAATACATTACTTACATAATTTTCTTCTAAAACATACTATACTAATACTTTCAATATAAGGGGGAAAACTTTTATAAATAGTACACTTGAGTAAAAAATACATAATGTTACTGAACTTTGTTTCTTTGAAACCTAATAGGCTTACTTTTTATATAGCGTTTTAGTTTTACACGCCACACCCGTGGTGTCACGTACCTATGTGTAGCCAACTCTATCCCCTGTTCTCGTAGAGACCCAGGGGACAAGCAGAAGAACAGCTCCACGTCAATTTTCCTGTCTATCCACAGTCTTCTTAGGGAAGAGGTTATTTCTAAATTAAAACAGGGATCTGTTGTTCTATCTCTCCATCGAAATAGATAGATAGATTACACTTTATTTGTACACTAGAGTTTTAAAAAAAATATGTAACAGGAGATGTATCTTATCAATAGTGTACAAATGGTGGCCGTTTCGCTCAAAACACTCTATTCCAGGCCACCTTAAGATGGACTGGAGTTATTTTATTAAACAGGTGATAATCGTTGACGTTAAACTAAAATCTTGTCAATGCTTATCATCTATTACATACATACAATACTCAATAATTATACCTACTAAAAACCTAATAAAAATAATACTACAGCCTTACCAAAATGCCTTTATAGCTGGTTGTCTTGAGAATTTATATAAATAAAAATTAATCCCTATTTCGCTTGGTCGCGGCATAACTTGAGAACGATTTAATCGAGTTCATTCATCTTTTTATATATTTTCTAATACTTTGTAGAAGGTTCCTACGGAACGAAAAATTAATTATTTGGATAGATTTCACCAAAATTTTCACGCGAACAAATTTGCGGGCAGCAGCTAATCTAATATAACTAAATATATTTCATCAGTGAATTGGAGGACGCCGATTTGAGAAAAATCTGCTGTAACTTATCTTTAGTATTCATTTGAAAGCCAACATAAATGCCTATGCAAGTTTGAAAAGAAAACAATGTTACAACAATTATTTTATTTCACAGCAACAGACTCGATTATTCTGTATATATAACATTTCATACAGCAGTCTTATTTAGCTGTGCAATGCAAGTGCCTATTCCGGTGAGACGAGGGTAGGAATGAAATGAATGCTGAATATATTTAGCGTTATGTTATCTTTGTTTGTCGACGTATTCAACAAGTAAGCCGAGTGTGTTAATATTCTTCTTTTTTCAGCATACTGCGTGGAATAATGTTTCTTGATGTCGGAATTCGTTAATGTACTACTTGTTTTATTTGCAAAGATTTGTGGCTGGGCTATAATATAATCCATACCTAAACGTGTAAAAGATTGGGGATTCTATTATGAAATAATTTAAGGGTTAAAACTCGCTTATTAAGGTCGTTTCAAATAAAAAAAAGGTTTAATACTGTGATATTGTTATGTGTAATGCTTTTATAAGTAAAATAAAGAAAAGAGGTAAAAATATCGATTTTTCACATTATATCGACTACCTTTCGCACGGACTAACAATCGAATAATGGTAATAGGTAAAGCCTATTCGAGCATATCAATGCTAATTATGACAGAATAAAATTCATGACGTATTAAATAGGCATCGAAGTTATTATAGCTAACCCCTTCAACTACAATAAATTATTGTTAGGAGTGGGTCGTTCGTGGTGTGGAGTGCTAGGTGGAGTTAGGAGGGGTAAGTCCTGTATCCTCTTGATCTGCTCTATTTTGTTTTATTTTTGTTTAACAAACATAGGATCATTATTCATAAGGTTTATTCTGTTCAATGTGAGTAAATACGATGTATACATAAACATCATGTGTACGTTCGAAACACGTGTACATGGTAGATAATAGGTCTACATCTTCAAGGAAGGCAAGATTTAATCGAACTTCATATTGTGGATACGACACAATGTCAAGTATGATAAAATCTTAGGAATATATTTTATTGAAAAACCCTTCGGCGTCCTTTTTCGTGTCGTGATTGACATTCTAGACACTTTGGCTATTTGATAGGGTGGGCCAATCACATATAGGTATATATTTTTGGACATTAGTTTGTAAAACCATATTTATGCATGTTAAAAAATCTGGAACATTATTGCGTAGCGCTATCTAGATGCAAACTTTGTCATATCCAGGCTTTTTGGTAAGCAAGTGTATATTTAGTGGTATGCTTCGACTTGGCGATAGCTATCGGTGCAGGATATTTCTTGGGTTCTGTCGTTGATCTGAAGCTTGCCTCATTTTTTGAGAAGGTAATGTTATCCAAACAGAAGGTGGAAAGGCAACGGGAGGGGTCGAGTACTCTCCTGTATCGCAGAAGATGCACCAGGTGCCAGGTGAGTGTAAATGTGTAGCGTACTCAAGAGTATCAAACTCACAAAACAAAGAAAAACAAAAATGCGTTAAATTAAGTAAGCTATGCTTTTTAATTATTTAGGTATATGCAGATACCACTATTTTGATAATTATTTCGTTCATGATAGGTTGGACAAAAAATACCATTACTACAAAATACTACCCGACGTATTTATTCTACCCAGACTAAGTCACTGACACCAGCTAGTATTGTACATAAAATCGAACCCATGATCCTGACGCGGCAGTCGAAAGGTCTACGACCGCGCCCTATAGGCTGTCGAATTTACATACATAATTTACAATTAACACGTAAATAGCATATTATTTATTTAAAGACAAATTATAACCAATACGTTATTGAATCTTTACATCGAAGTAGACTCCAAAATATCAATGTTATTATTGTATTAGCTTATACTCAAGACTAGATTAAAAGACAATTAGAAAATATGCAATATATTATTTATTTCTGTTTGTCATTACTCAATAAGATCATGATATGATTAGAGTTTCTATATTTTTTTCTTAATTTTATTTCAGAGTTAAACAGTGTTTCATAGAAAATGTCCTAATTAAAGTATCCATCACAGACTATCAACAAACTATCGATGCCTGCTGTTTGAATCCAACAGACATCGATATTAATATTTACTGTTTTAGATTAATTCTTAATTATAGCTCGATCTTTAATGGTTTTCTTTGACAACATAAAATGTATGGCCTCATCATTCTCCGGTTAGTACTGAATTTCCCTTATTGGCAAAAGCAACATAATGATTCTAATAAATCCATATGTCACAAGTTTTATTTACAAACTTCCTAAATGTATGTATATTTAGAAAATCACATTTAAAATTACATTATAAAACCACTATACAAAAAAATAGGCTCATTTAAAAAATTGTACAACGCATCAGACATACTATAACTTGCTTATATCTTTTATCTTGATAAGAGACAACCTAACGAATGCCGTACACCCATAAAATATATACTCAAGTTTAAAAACGAAAAAAAAAATCTTTTGACCTTACTCAATTTGGACAACCAACCCTAGAGAGTGGAAATTTAAATAGAAATGCGAGACCTAAATCCAGCGCAAACAGTGAAACATGTTATCGACGGTACGTAAGCGTTGTAAATATGTAATCAGTTTCAAAATGCAATGGGGGAACTCGTAGGTTTCATTATAAAAGATGCAAATGTTTATTTGATTTCAACGAGAACAACATCCGCGGTTCTTTCATTACTTTAAGTGTTATTTGATTTCTCGACCCATGTCGTGATTCTCATACTAAATAAGAAATTAATACTCGCACGGCTATTGCCACTTATGGAATGAGGTTCAGTTATGTAAGGGTATTGTTTTCTAACGACAAAGCCAATTAAACGGTGTATGCTATGAATACTAATACCTTGTGTATATCTTATGATTACAATAATCTAGAAAAAAATTAAAGAAAAGCTAGAAAAGTTGTCAGTAAAATGGAAAAATTCGGGGTTCACTGGCAGTGCTTTTTCCATAAAAATAAATCGAATTTATTTAAATTTAACGAGTATAAAACCCGTTGCGGTGGCAAGGATTATGTGTACATATAAATTATGTTAAATTTTGCTTAGATTTTGATAGAATAAAATACAAATAGGCAAAAGCTGCAATAGTCTGAATGTTTTTGGAAAGGTATAAATTACCACCAACGTTGCTTCACCATTAAACAAGAAACAAGTTTAATGTCCTCGTCAAAGGAAAACCCCTAAATGATTCTGCCCTAACATCTATTACGGCGAAATTTTCCTATGTTGACATTAATTGCTGTAGGGAAGCAATTACTTTGTTTATTGCATTGTATTAAATCTATATAAAAAAGTATTTATGAAATGTAATAATTTGCTGAAAGTAGTGGCCTGCCCAAAAAGACTGAGAAGAAGGCCCAAGTCTAAGTATGGGAAAAGGCCGTCATCGTTGCCAACTAAAGTGGAAGTGAGGTTCCTGTGTCATCTTACGTTCCAAAATTATTTGCTCAAGCAACTTAAATCACATTCCTCGCGCCTATCTCATTTCAAAATCAGCAGCCTACAAGAGCAACTGTTGGATCATATGTTTTTGTACAAATAATGAATAACTACATTGACTCTCGTCATCTCCTACAGCAAGTTACAAATAATGTCCCGAATAAATGACCTAGACCCCAAAATTACGTACCCTTTGATTTTGCAGTCTCAAAAAGTAATTTAGGAATCTACTTCACTTTAAACCGTATATGCAGACAATACAATAATATACTAAAACACACAATAATGTAGAAATTTTCTCAAATAAAATGTACACCTACCGCCGCAATATCTTGTCAGCCCCTACATCCCTAAACAACCATTGAGTCCTGTCAGTCCCCCTTGTTCAAAATTTGTAAAATAAGTGGTTGGCTTGCCAGCACTTGTCTCATTTGTTTCATTGTCCATGTGTATCTACTCGTATGTGCGTATTTTTCCCTATCTACCACACAATATGCATGCTGTAACGACCTGTCATTAAGTCAACACTTAACCCTTTATTTCCAAATTAAGATAGTATTAAGGATGTATCAGTGTATGACTTGTTGGTTGTCCTAATAAATAAATAAAAAAGTGTGTAGTAAGTGGAAGTTGAGTATGTAAGTTTAAGATTATTGTTCTAATAATAGTCACACTTAACCATAATAACAATAACCTAATGGTTATTATGTTATTCCAATTTTTTTCTAAAAATAACACCAATTCAATAAACTCACACGCTCTGTCTCTTATCTAATGAACGTCGTTAAAAAACTTAAGTTTCTAAATTTTTACAAATTTAAAATGATTTTAATAGTTTTATTATTTCTAGCGATTCTTTCGAAATTGGCAGGTAGATAAATTGATAACGTATCATGATTATATATCAGTCAACAATATAACTTTGAATATTTTACAAAGTCAAACGAAAAATCTTAGGGTAAATTTTTATTAATTATCGAAGTTTATAAGTTGAATCTTAATATTAAAAAAAAATTGGACGTTATAGTTATGATATATTTAATTATAAGCGAGTCCTTTCAATTAAATAATAGCCAATAACAAAACGATCCCTTGGCTTGCCGGAGCCCTTAATCTGACACCTCCTTATTTATTTGTGCTAAAGGAATGCAGTTTTTTTTTCGTTGTGGCAACATTTCTTATCACCTCATCGGGGCTGACAGTAAAGAAAAAACTCAAAATTAAACCTATTAAAATCGATGCAACCGAGGAGAGAAATCATTTGGAACATCTTGATAGCCTGTAGTGCAGTAAGGCGTGTACGGAACACGTTTCATCGACATCTCAGCTGCTGATACTAGAGTGAATTAGTTTATGCTAGAGCAAGGCTAGACTTCGCAGAAGATGTGATCACGCCGGTTGTTAATTTAAAAAGCTATTAATATTATTCTAGTCACGAAGCAGAGTATTAGATATTTTATGGCTATTATAATTGCAGAAAAATGAAGTAACCACACGCAACGATTATAACGGTTTGTTAATATTCACGTCCATTTTATAAAATTATTGTGTTATTTCTTACAAGTTTTGTTCTCATTGTGCCATAACAGTATAGCGTTAGTAAAGTGATTTTGTAAGTAACCTTCCATATCGACATATTCAACAGTGGCATTTGAAAAGACTGGTTATGAGTATTAAGTTTATTTTTCTAGGATTTTGTAAGTCTAATTGTAGCAAATTTATAAAAACGTTGTTAGGACATTTTAATTATTATGGTAAATGTTTTTTATTTGCAAAGCGGTTGAACATCCAACTGCAGGTTCGGGGATCGCGGTTCTGATTCCCACTTAGTGTTAAAATTTGCAGATTATCAAAAATACATGTATTTGCATTTTTCTGTAGGGTATACAAACAAATGCAATGTATTTACCATATAACACCAGGTAATTACAAAAAAAATGTGTCTGTCTACTAGAAGCCTTGGTATAAGTTATTTTATTAAGATAGTGATTTGTAATATGTCCGAGATTGTAATTATCATTATTGCGTGATACACGTAAGGTTTGAGTTCAAATATAGGAATATTTGAACTCAAACCTTACATACTTAAACATAAGTCATCCCTTATTTTATAGTGCATTAAAAAGTATTAAAAACAACGCACGAAAATCAATAGACCCTCTAATCAAAATGTAGCAAGTAGCAGAGTAGATCAGATACAATTTTAAATAGTAAGGATACTATTTAAAATTGTATTTATTATTATTATTTATTTTATATTCATTTTGATTAGAGGGTCTATTGATTATCGTGCGTTGTTTTTAATACTTTTTAATGCACTATAAAATAAGGGATGACTTATGTTTGAAAGAGCAGCCGCTAAGGTATGACGTTGCGGTGCGGGGAGATACCGATGTTTAAACAACGTGCCAAGAACGTTGTCGGATCGTATCAGGGATGTGGCCATGAATTACTTCATACCAAAGTATGCTATAACTGTTTCACTGTACCCCAGCCGAGACACGTTCCTGACCCGGTAGTAATATCTGACCCATGTTATGTATAGTATACTTAAAAAAAATGACAAAACAGATCACAATTCTGCTGCTCTAACATAAAAGTCAGGCGTGCAATACCTAATTCTATTCAAAACCGGTTTACAATTTTTTATGGTTTACCTTCACATTTATATAAATATGTTGACAAACATGCATACAACCTACATCTACACTAAACTCTCTCTCAGAGCTGTATTATTAAATATTAAAATGAGATAGGCTGATACATTTCACTAATAATTTTAAAATTTAATTTAAGTGAACAGAAAGAAAATAAATGTAATATACATTCTAACACCGGAAAGGAACCTCTGTGGAAAATCACTAACAAATTATCTTTGAAATTATTATGTTAATTGCACCATTTAGTATCTAATGCGTCTCTGGTACTACAAAAGGTTTTACATAACCAATGTGCTTCAACGACCATTAATAGCGCAATTGCCTTTATTGAATAGACCGCGTAGAGCTGCTACAGAAACAAGTTCGTAGAACTTCCATAGAAGCTCGTAGCGCTGTACTATTGATTAATTACCCATAGTTGAAAAACCGAATACCTATTGTTTGAGCTGTGCTATTTATAATAAAAACTTTTGTTTCTCTGTGGACTGAAAATTTTAATGTGCAAGAATATGATAGCTGCAAATATTTAGCTCGTAGTCTCATTTCCGTAACAATTTTTATTCACATTAATATCGAGTCGCAATGGATTCTACCACAAAACTTTCAACGAGTAACGATGTGACTTAGTAAAACATTTTATTTTTGTCCATTACTAATTTAGCTCACGCAACTGTTTTTAATCGACTAAAAAAAAGGTTCTTAATTTTTGACGATTTCGAATAATTCATGGCCAATTTTATGAAATAAAAAAAGGAAAACTGCTGGTATCCCATCACTTTACAGATATTTTTATGTTGAAAGGTTACTGTTTGACATTGGATTATTCCTGTAGTATAACAGTTGTTTTAAACCAAAAGAAATAACATATGTTAACGTAAAACTCGAACACTGAAAGTATAAACTGTTTAATATAACTATACGATAACGTATTTCTGTCCTATGTCCTGTCCTGTCTAACAATTTTTTTTTTTTGATGAATATTTGTATCTACAAATATTCATCAAAATTGTTAGAGCTGTTTCTGAGATACACAAAATATACGTACGTACTTCTACTTCGTACGTTAGAATTCCTCGTTCAAAGTTATTAGATTTAGGGAAGGCCTTAGGCCTTGTCTAGATAGCCAAAGCTTTGCTCTCTAAGTTTAACGGTATAGGTGTATTTTCTAAAAAAAAAACGCCGGTCGCCTAAGTCTATTAGTATATTATAAATAGTCACGGATCAGACATAGGTTGTGGTAAGAAGCATCTGAGCGAAAAATAGGTTGTAAAATTATGTAAATTGCTGTTAAACTACTTCATATGTTATTATAAAAAAATCTCTCAAATTTCAACTACCCTCATATGAAATGCTTATGGCCTCAAATTGCAACCCATAAAAATGCATTTTGAAACTGCACACGCTAGCACAAAGAGAATTTTACGTTACGAGCGCTCTTTGCACTCATAAAAATGACCAAGATTTATTCTACTGCTTTCACTCAGCTTTAACGTGTGTTTCGCTAATTATATTACGTACCTCTTCATCACCGCGCAATAAAAGAAAATGTTAATAAAATTGACAATAAATTATTCAAGATTTATTTTTCTTGGTTAAGCTTTACTATTTAAGACAATACATATATTATTATTTCTTGTACACTTATAAAAACTTGCAGTTTACGTTGCAGCCGATTGCTTTACGACCGTGCCACATATGTCGACGTATGAAAAAATAACAAGTTTATTTTTTTCATTTTGATTCAAGTTATGGTGTACTTTGCAATACGTAGATATCTAGTCCGCCTTTTGATTCCCTGCCATATCACATATTACTTTTTTAATCAAGTATTAAATTATATTATGTAGTGGGGCGTTAAATGCAACAAAATCGCAGTGATTTCACTAAGCGGGAAAGGACTTGTTACTTACTTACCACATATCTTTCAACCCATCAGCCGTATGTTTGTGAACTGCACCACCGATAAGTTCCGCAAAATGATACTGACACGCGGTTACTCAGTACCAGACCAGCTTTCAAAGTTAGAATTAAAGGAAATCCTAGAAGGAAATCAAAGATATTACCGTGGGAAATGAAAATTTTCCGCTAGAAGCGTGCCATGAAACATTAAACTGGATCTACAGTTAGAACAACTTTACCTATCGTTAATTCACGCAAATCGATGTTTATGGCGCCTTGTTTACCTCAAAACACCTTATGCGAAATGTAATTCATTATCAAAAACATACCTATAGCGTTGGATTTGACAGCATACTAACCAGAGTCATTAATACTGTAGCACAAGAAATACTTAATAGTCACCTGTGTTTATATTTCTTTTTGTTTTGAAGACAACTCTCCTATTTGGAATATTTCTGTGTCGCAAGGGGGCTTCACAAACGTTCAAACAACGGACACAAAGAACACCGAGACTCGGGAAAATTATTTGTGGATCACACAAACTTTCTTCCTAGTGGGATTTGAACCCACAACTCTCGGCGCGGTGGTAAGGTGACCACTTAAACCATTGCGCCATCCGTGCACATAGAGCCGTTACATAGAAGGTCATTTAATAAAGAGTTAGAGGCCTATTTCTTAATTTTGATAATATCAGTACAATTTCAATGTAGTAAAACAATAATTGTAGTAGAAACTAAATAATGAATAGAGGGTTAACAAAATGTTTTGTTGGGTTGGGCTTAATAAATGAAATGTTTATGTTGTTCATCAATACCTAACCTGTTATTTTGAATTTGATTAAACAAGAACCTGTTTTTGTTTTTAACAGAACCAAAGCCTCATGATGCGTCTTCAGATTTGTAAACCTAATTAAAAACTTACGGTGTAGATTACCTAATAATATTTAAGAAATAAACGGGTTTTCGTAGTTAGCTAAAATATTTATAAATAAGTAACTATATGATTAATTTATGGTTTACGGATTTGTGAGTTAAAGATTCTTGATTTGAGTTGGATTTCAGAATATTTTTCCACGAAACTGTGCGGATTGCTTTGATGTTTTCGTTACTGGTAAAAATCCTATTACTATTCTATAAAAAAGCTGATATAATAATCATTAGTTCTAAAGACGTAAAAATGTATGATAAAAATAGTGAACGGTACTATACTAATAGTAACGGAAATAAAAGTAGTAAATGGTATTCATATAAACTAAATTAGACGCATCGTAGAATACAATTTTTAATGGGAGATGGAATTAGAGAACATACTATATGCACCTATTTGATACTTACTACGTTAAAGGCGTTTGTATTATAAATGCGAAAGTTTGGATGGATGGATGTTTGTTACTCAATTACACCAGAACGGCTGAATGGATCTAGATAAAATGTGGTACAGAAATAGATTATAGTCTGGAATAGCACATAGGCTACTTTTTATCCCGGCAAAATATAAGGTTCCCGTGGAATAGATTTGAATTTCCACGCGAACGAAGTCACGGGCAATATTGAGTATAATTTAACGTTAACGTTATCAACGTATCCCTCCAATGAAAATTCAAGTACCATAAATGGATAGGTAAATTTAACTTTACGTATTTATTCAGAAACAGCTTTTGCCCGCACCTTTGCTCGCACTAATGCTAAATCGTAGACGCTTGTTCTCCTTTAAGATCATTTCCCTTACACCAACCTTTTCTATTAAACTAATGCAGCATTTTTTATTATTTAGTATTTTATATTTTTATCTACTCCGGTCTCGAACGGATTTTTCTATGATTCATGTTTGAATCCGCAACCGCGCCCCCTATTGCATAAGCTATAAATTATTTTATCTATGTTTTATACACCGGTATATTTCATCGCTACACCTAACTCTAGCCATGTAATTTCTAAACGTATACTCAACAGTATAACTAGGTACCTAACATATTCAACTTGTTACTTCATCACCGACATAATACAGAAATCATCCTCGCAACGTATAGATAATCTATATATGATATCAATTTCTTGTAAAAACCTGCTAAATGTAATAAGTCAGACTGTCTTCGCAAAGAATTGTTATTCTGCAAAATGGTTCCACGCAATACTTAGGCAACACCAAAAGAATTCAAATGTAAGCACGTACACTATCCATAGACCCTCATTTATCACGTATTTTTAGAGAAAAAAGACCCTAAGATTTCACTCGACAATAAAATAAAGGTTAGTACTAACAAGGATATACGTCAGAATTCCCGCTTCATTGATATAAATGGAGGACGGTGACCACATATCATCAGGTGGGCGTACGTCGTAGACACCTAATGGTCGCAGCGAGCCACTAAAGGACTGTTTACAACCACACAATTTGCCTGATTATTTTCTTATTTTTTCACTAATTTTATTCTATTACCTACCATTTTTCTTTACAATTTTTATTTTATTCACTATTTGTTGTTAAATGTAACAGAAATTCCATCTTATAACATTTAACTAGCACACTAAGCGACAACTTTAATAACAATAAAAAACACCAAAACAGTATCAAAATCAAGTAGCAATAACATTTGTAGCAAAGTAACTTCTAAAGCTCCATAACTGTACGAAACTCATAAAAGTTTAAGCGAACGATTTAATAAAAGTACAACTGAAGTAAGAATTATTGCACGGAATCACCATTTAGTGGAAGTTACAATAACGACCTGTTGAAAACGGAGCTGGTAGTAGTGTCCTTGTCTATCTCTGATGAGTACGTATATGTGTCTCGTTTCGTCTTTGTCAGGGCAGAGTGCGAGGCGTCCGCACGAGCCGGCACGTCGGTAGTCACTGGTCGCGCGTTCGCGATCCATAAGCGTGGGGAGTTACGCCCCCACAGCGTACGGCACTTGAATAAGTAGGGCGGTAAATAGCTGCGGACACCTGGCCTACAATGACGCACGCACAGACATTACTGCGTCTTATCTTTGAGTATAAATCGAACCTTAAACGTCGCGACATTAAACGCTCCCTCGTATTCAATGCACTGATAGCTTGGAGAACTTCCGACATTGTTATTTGGACGGTGTTCGCAGATATGTTAAGGAACATTGCTAAATATACCTTGGAACTGATATTTGGAAACTTTGTTTTGCAAAAATAAATTTCCTATAACAGTTTAAAACATCATCACAATTTAGGATTTGTAAAAAATGGTTCTTTTTATAATAATTTAGTACACTTCATAAAGAACCAGAAGACATAAGAGAATGCTTACCGTGTGGTTAATGAACACTACATTCTATTTCAATTTAATAAAGACCGCGGATCCTTTTGATAATTTCATAATCATTGAAAATACTTTCAGATTTTGAGGTTATCATTATGTCACTTATTTTAAAGATATACAGGCTGTAAAAAACACCGTACCGTATATTCAAATAGTGTAGTCAGACCATCATTCTGGGTCGAAAATCATTGGAATTTTCTGCCAGATTTTTTTTTACAATTGTCAGGCAATGTAACATCTTAAAAATATTCATAAACTACTAATAGTCTGTATTTAAAAGGTTTTAAATTATTTCATAATCACTAAATCCATATTAAAAGTAAGCAATTTGACAACACTAAACATGTCGTCAAGCCTAGTTGTTTCATACAAAAATGTACTGAAAGTCCCGTTTAGACATTTAGTAAAACGATACAGATTTGACTTTGTGATCATCTACCATATTCTAATTTATTAATAAGAACATACTATTTGTATGAATTAATTAAACTAATGCTCACCACGTGCATTAAACCTGTTGCTGTACTTTATGTTTCATGATTATTACTGTTAAAACATCTCACTTGGGAGGCAGTACTTTTAGGAGCCATTAAAGTAGATGCAGTTAAATAGTACTTGCAGCACTATCAGCTCTTTGCTAACAACCTAAAAGTAAAAACTATCATAAGGAAATAATTTAAATATAAATGAGACAAATTATTTTTACCGAAAATTCATAACACTTTAAATGTTTTCGAGATTGAATACTGTCTTTAAGATTGTAATAATAGAATATTATCTAAAAACAAGCTATTATTTGCCCTTGAATAAGACACTGGTGCTGTTATAGCACTGCACAACATTCTCTAATTGTGTGCGATTTTAATAAAATATAATTACGAACTGCAGTCATAAGTTTAACGTGTGTATCTGTGTGTCTGTCTGTGGCATCATATCTACTAAAACGGATTAACCGATTTGATTTAGTTTTTGTGTTTGAAAGGTGACTTGATCGAGAACTGTTCAGCCGTTCGAGGATCATCAGCTCTTTTCTAATCGTTGAAGGGGTTTACGATTCAGAAGCATTATATTTTTTTAACTCACAAACTTTGAATGACAAATGGAAATAGTAATATAAGACATCGAACTTCACACTCGTCTAGTGATTGCCTAATTTGTATATAAGCCCAATGTACTACTGAACAATGCAATTTTAGCAAAATGAATTTTTATATTAAATCCTGACACAAATCCTCATTATAGAATTCTTCAAATTGTAGCACTCAAGCCTCCTAATTAAGGTTCCCTTCGGGCCATTACTGAAAACTTTGGACTCATTTGTGTATAAGTTCGAAATAACTAAAACTATTAATCAGATTTTTAGTTGTCGGAAATGAAGTCAATTAAATGAAATTTAGTTTTAAAGTTGCCAGACAGAAGAAATTGAACTTTTTGTTTGGGGAAACCTTTCTTTGCCTATACACATTACACATAACGCCGGTAAAGTACCACCGAGAATGCCATGTTCGTGTTCAGGATCACAAACAATGTCAAGTGTCCTTGATGGTGGTTATCTTGAAACTTTACTAATTATATTATCATATCGCTGTGCAGTTCGTCGGCAGTAGTGCCGACGAATGTTCGAAACTTCCAGATTTATCCTTATTTATCACTATTCTATTATAAGACTTTACTACAATAACTCAAAGAAACATGTATTTATTTTGTTTATACTTTATTAGCAGCGCCTCGCGGTTTCACCTACGTAAGTCCCGATCCCGTGAGAATGTTGGGATAAAAAGTAACCAATGCGTTAGGTACTCCAGGTCTCCAGCTATCTACATACCAAGTTTCATCGCAATCGGTCCAGTACTTTTTGAGCCAATTCGTTACAAACATACTTACATACAAATTTTTCCTCTTTATAATATTAGTATAGATTTATGCACCTTAGAATACCAACCCTTATTTAATTCGTTCGTTTGTGTCTCTTATAATAGAGTGAACACAAATTTGCCTTTCTCTTTTTGTTCCCTAGTAGAATATCAATCTAAAGGTACTTCTCCAAATACACCCTGCAGCATATTTAATAATGTTGGATTATTTGAAATTCTATTTTCAGTGCTCTTCAGAATTGAAGCCAAGCCAGTGGATTTATCCATTGCACTGAAATGTTTCGTTTACTGTTAATATAAATACCTGGATCGTTTTTTATTATGCTATTCTTACGGTTTATGTTAAGCAAACCACTAATAATAAGTACTTTGTTTTATTATGTCTAAGACTAGCTATTGCAGCAAGGAAATTAATTACAAAAAAATATAAGTAAAATATTGCAAGCCCGCAAACTTTGATAGAAAATAGTAAAATGAAATACAATTTATCCACGACTTCTGACACCTACGATGGGTAATTTATTATTAACACCAAGCTTTTGCACAGTACACTCTCCGTATAAAGAATGTAGTTTTAAAATTTTGCTTCTTTTAAAAGTATTCTTTGTGCGAATACACCAATGTTATATATCATTATTACGATGAAAAGGACGAAAGTATTGAAATTTGAAGGTAATCCCTTTAGTTATTGTTAAGTCAAAATCGTGGTATATGTAATACTAAAACATGAAGAGAACTTTTTGTTACCCTTTTTCAGCAAAATTTGCGCACGGAGGAATGTGAAATTTGGAATACTTAATGTTTATATGGAGAAATGTAGAGAGATAACATTTTAAACACTATGTGTTTTGAATTAAAATACAATATGTGAAAACAGCTGTTGCCTGTCATAGTACAGAAAGTCTATACAATGACATTTCAACTTATACTGGAAATGTATGTAATGCTCGGTTTATGTTACAAATAGATTTAAAATTCAATCAATCATTGGTCGAAATTCAATCGCCGGGCGATCTATTAGTAAGATCTGAAGTAAATGATTAATATTATTATTTTTATTGGCGGGATCTTACTTGACCAGCATTGACATTATTTTCAATTTTATTACAAATGACACAAAAAATCAAACAATCCAATTATTTATTTAAATTTTTTATTTAAACTTACAAATTACAAATTATGAGCCTACATCTAAAAAATAATTTAATACTCTCCATCTGTCTACCATGAGTACTGTGATTTACAAACCTATTTCACTAGAAATTTAAAATCTCAAAGATATATCCCAAACTCAGTCGAACATAAAAAAAGCAGTTTCTTGGCCACGATATTGCAGATAAAATGCTCTGAAGGCTTATTCCAAATCCCAATTTACGATTGTTATCAGCCCTCTGCCGTCGCCTATCATCCTGTGTAATCTATAACATATTTTTTAAAATATAATTAATTTTGTGCAGTGTTTCTGAAGAACTCATTACTATTAATAGTTGATAATGCATGTGTAAGGGCGGATTAGCTGAACCACAACGTTTATTTGCAGTAAGGTAAATTTATATATTCTCAATCCAGATTTTGGTTTCAGCAAATATTAGCTAAAATACTTATTGTTCAAACTAATACATATTAATAAAACTATAAATAAGTTACGGCTGTAATTACATTCGTTTCTTTTAGTGCTAGCGATAGAGAATATGACCAATAATGACCGTCCATAGTGAATGATATTTTGCTCGTTACACATTTTTAAAGGTATAAGTAACAATGTCATTATTATGGTTGAAAACTTTTTAATTAACAAAATCGTAAAACTAGCAACGTTTGCTGTACAAATGAAAGTGCAACTTTTAGTATACTGGCACAATATGAAGCTACAATTAGAACCTCAATTTCTTTATTTGAAATACTTGTATATTTGAAATATTTTAAAATACAAGCAGAAAATAAATATTTACATGATTTATTTTATTTTATTCATTGGTATTTTTTGCTATTGCGTTATAAATGGTTAGGTAAGCCATAAACCGTATTATATAAACAATTTAAATCAAAATCGATATCAAGCCAAAAACAGTGCATCTTACTGCAGAATACCAAAAATTCATCTTGTCTAAGAATGGTTTGGCATTGGAAATAATAAAAATCGCATAACGCACTGCTCTTTTCTCCCAATTGCCAAATCAGTAACCATAAAATACTTGGAAGTACTTCTGGATGAATGGTTAACCTGGCGTCCTCACATTAAACTTACAACTTCACGAGTCAGAAAACTAATTACTAATTTAAAAATCTTCCAAAGGTTATAACCTCCTTTGTTCAGTCTATTTTACTTTAGCGTAATCACTGCTGAGTTACTGTTTGTCAGTACCCCATACTGGTGGTGGGTGCTTGCAAAAATATTATTATTCAAAAGTCAAGTGTAAGTTAATGTCATTACATTTAAACCCTATCGATACCCAACTACAAGTTTATATGATAAACATACCAACAACAAAGACTGTAAGGTCCTAACAGTGAGACAATTTTACCTCCCCTAACTCACATTGCGGCAGCACAAAATTGCCCCGGTCCACAAAGATTACAAACGCACGCAAAACTGCTTGAGCTAGTTGTCAGCGATTCCACCTTACCCCATGTATATACAACAAGATAAACAAAACTCTTAACATAAATCCGCTAACAAGACACAAAGCTGAACACACACATATACTAGATTTATGGTACATTACTTTATTTTCTTTAGTAAGTAACTAATTATTTAAATTCTGGAACTAATTATATAAATATAAACAACATAATAGGGCGAAGACACTGATTCTCGTAACAGGTTATTACCTAGATATTCAAGACTTCTAAAGGAAATGTAAACCATCTTACGTCAATTAAACATTTATTTATTATTATCTGAACCATCACGTTAAGAATTCCCTAATGTTGAGGTAAATTGATTTCTTCGGGGCTAGCGGTGAAGTATACGATATCGGAAACAAACCGAATAAAACTACACGGTGTTCCAGGACAAGCTAGTCTTGCAAGGGGCTCGGGTATATAATAGGAAATAATCGTTTCCTGGTTTTAAGGGCTAAGCCCTTTTGGGTTTAAATTGCACAATTAACGAGACCTTGGATCTTATAGCTCATCTTTAGCCTCAATAGTTATGAGAGTCAGTATAAAAATACGTTCTAGGTAGTTTCTAAATCAATCGCGTCCAGTAGTCTCTCTGAAATCTCTTTGAGGAGAATTACCGGAACGATTTTGATAAAAACTCGTCACTCAAGTCGTTCTTTTCTCTAGGCGAGGTTACAGAGTCTAAGGCCACAGTCAGGCTTCATTGTCCAATTTTTTAAAAATCTGCCGTGCCCTGCCTTCTTCAATAATAACCCAATCTGCTTCAGTGGCCGAAGTCCCACTCCCATTGACCATTGGTTGATTGATATGACCTTTAAGTACTTCTTCAACGAGGTCCACATAGATGCCTTCATCTTCAAATCCAGAGGAATCAATCAGCAAATTGCTTCCGAGTTCCATGAAAAATCAAGTCCCTATGTTTAGGGTGGTGGCCACGTTACTACCTATCCGATTTAGTGAAAAGTAATATTTTTTGGAATGGTGACCCTGTCCTTCTAATTTAATCTTCTTAGCGTACTAAATCTTTAGGTGCCTGCTTCCTTAGAGATACTACAAAAAAGTGTTACAAAAATTCAGATTGCCTAAGAAAGATAAATATTAAAAACAAGTCTCAGTTCACAAATATTTTACGACAAAAATACTCACGTATTTTTCACGTTCACGGCAAAACGGCTTATTAAAATGACTGCATTTTACGATCCGTTGCAAAAACCCTCATAATTTTATTTCATATCCGAATTTATTACGTTACGGACTGCTTTTTACGCATACACTTCTGATCTTGTCGCCTTTATCAGATTTTTATATGATTTAATCTGACAGCCCTTATTTTCTTTATAGAGTTACACGCAATAAGCACTAAACTAAAAGGTCTCGTAAATGATTTTTTAAAATCAAATAAGATAAAATTGTTCATCAGAATCTGCATCAGCATTTAAAATTTTATGTCAACATTATTTTTAAAAACACCCAATGGTTAATAGTCGATACAATTTTAGTTCTATAGTTCAAAGTTAAATAGTAAAGTAGATAATGTCTTAAAAAAATACCGAATTCATCAATAGTTCTCTCAAAGGCAAAGATCTTTCTTCTATCTTTATAAAATTCTTTAAAACTGTTTAAAAACGTCTTTTTTTATTTAAAAGTTTAGATCAACACAATGTCACCGCTACAATAGGTTACATTGAGGATAATAAAATAATACCGTGTTGCATTTGCAAACTGTTTAGGTAAAATGGATATCTGCCAATTTCGATCTAGGGAGAGCCATGCTTCGGCACGTATGGGCCGGCTCGACCGGAGTGATACCACGGCCTCACAGAAAACCTTCACTGAAGCAACGTTTGTATTGCTTTTCGCTGAGTGAGTGAGGTTTCCGGAGGCCCTAACCCTTCACTCTCCCCTGCCTCACCTTTCCCCGTCTCTCTCCTTTCCCCTACTCCTATCTTAAAGGCCGGCAACGCACTTGTGACTCTTGAGTTGCAGGTGCCCATGGGCGGCGGTAATCATTTACCATCAGGTGACCCGTCTGCTCGTTTGCTCATTATACTATAAAATCCATTAAATCCGATCTATAGCACTCGGAAATTAAAACGACATCCCCATAAGTTCTACGTGTAATTTATGGCAAACCCCTCTTATGCTTTTGTATAAAGTTATTTTTAATGCATTTACATTCATTCCATTAGAAGGTTTCCAAACTCGTTAATGACTGCCTCAGGCGCGCTTCTAAAGTACCTATATATATACCGACATCTGAGTTTCGGGTCTTATTTTGCGTGGGTTTTAAAAATATACTCATTACGTAGTTTTTGTTATAAAATAAGCCTTTCAACAACTTTTCAAATGTCTGTGAATGTAATTAATACAAATAGTAGTACCTAATATAATTTTTTATTCTTCTAGAAGTTTTTGTTGTTCATGAACTGGTGTTTTACATGCATGTTAGATGATAGATGTAAAATTAAAAAAATATAATTGTATTACATGAAAATATTATTATTTTATATTAATGTTTTCACCTATTTCCCTATACGTAGGTAACAAAAACAAATATTTTTCCAACTTCATTTCGTAGAATACGCATAGTGAGTTCGTGAGCCAAGGCTCAAATTCTACCAAACAATGCATTGTACAGAATATTTATGTTATTCTTTACGTATTACTAATCATAAGCACATTTGCAATCGGTTTACAATTTTCGGAAATACTTTATTACGGAATTTATTATTAATAATTATTATTCAAAATTAAAAGAGACATAATTATGTATTAACATATACAAAATCATGTCTCAAGTATTCACATATACAAAAGGTACACGTATTATTTTTCTTATAGTTTTCCCTTAAATCATTTGTCAATAATCAGCTAGCACAAAATACTGCGATTTAAAAAAAAAATGTAATACAAATGCTCCGATGCTTGTTATAATAGAATGAGAATTTTGTGGTATTTAACATTTGTTTGAAATCCTTGTCTCTCACATGAGCCTACTGTGTCTATGTACACCTCCGCAAAATCAGAGGAGTCGAACCAGTGGCGGGTTATAATTAGAATTATTTGTACATTCTAGTACCATTTGACGCACTTCTGTATCTATAGTAGAAGTAGAGGTGGCGAAATTTGTCCTCTCAGGAGACAAATCAAACTATTTATAGCTGTTTAAATGAATACATAGTGGCATCTCTTATGTAGGTACGTTTTATTTTGGGAACGGTGCCTAACAAATGGTGGAAAAACTTATTTTATTATCTTTCTTAATCTTTCTCAATCAGGGTACAATGTACAGATACCTTCTTCGTTCTTCAGGTTTTCTGTTAGTCTATTCGACCCCTTATAGAAAAGCCTTTAAAGAAAATTCGAATGTATTTGCTCCTTATGTTTTTCCATATTACTATTACTATTGTCAGTACAGTACTGTGTACAGTTTACAGCGCAACGCCAGTTTATAAGTAACAAGACCTATTTAGGATCCGAGTAGGTATCCAAGATACACTTTTAAATATTCAAATATGTTGTTCTTAATATACCTACTAGTAACCCGCCCCGGCTTCGCACTCTGTCTATTAGTGAAAACCGTATTTAAATCCGTTCAGTAGATTTTCAGTTTATCGCGAACAGACAGACAGACAGTTGTAGTTAATTAAAATTCACATAAACGCTTGAGTTATCGATTTTTAATTTTCAAAGCATTTGGGGTTGGTTTGACGTAGACCGCTGTGAGCAATTATTATTGTATCGTTATTGTGTTTATAAACTATCCATCGGATTAGCAGGAGGAGACAGGGTAGTTTATATTAGAATTGTGGCGCAGATTTCCGGACTTCAAATATGCTGTGGAGAACTTTCAGGTGTCTATGCAGTATTTTCGCAATTTTTAGCTTAATTGTCAAAAATTCAGCTTTGAGTTGTTTTTGATTGACAATAAATTATTAACAAATGTTTATAATTCTGGTGAGTCAAGAGTGGTTGCATAAAAATCAAGTAGATATACAGTGCCTAAAATGTGGTATCATGGCTAACTGTTGTTTCAACTGTCGCATGATTTAGATAAATGTTATTAAAGTGTTTTGTACTTTTTTAAAGATGACTTATAATATGCTCTCACTTAACCACGTGTCTAACTACTACAACCTTATTTTGGATTAGTTAATTAAAGACTTCTTACGCGATAATAAACGTATAGACTAAGGTGGGACATTCAATTCTTTTGATTGTAACGATTTATGCAAAACAAATCTTAAATCAATCATAGTTTTTGAAATGCAAACCGAATACTACAATTGTGTCATATTCCCGCAACAGAACCTCAAAGAACATTCACATCCACCTATTAGTTCGATATCTCGTATCTGCTTATAATGTACGAATAGTTATGGCAAGTACAGGCACGTACAGTACGGACAGACGCACGCTCGCTCTACGTGAACGGAATATCCATCATCGCTTTGAATTTGAAGATTATCATCGCCTTCTCCAAACCAACCAGCTTAATATTCGGCTGTATACTAAGGAGATTTGGATTTCCTTGCTAAAATTATTAACAGGACTATATTTCTAATTTCAGTGGATCTACATTAAAAATAAATCTTTATTTAAAGATTTATTCTATGACTGGGCTCGTCATCTGACGGGTGTTGGTCATATATCTAACGCGCGTTGGGTTTTTGTAAAGTGTTCACATGGCGAGCGCTTCTCAAGCGTGGAACGCGCGTTATGGCAGTTCAGTTCGAGTTAGAGCCGATTTTTATTTCTCTATCAATTCAGGTCCATTTCTTGTATTTTATAGTAAAATAAACTGCTTGAAATGCATAAAATGAAGTGTCACCGAAATCGTGCTATGTGAAAAATGGTATACGGAATTATATATGAAATGGCCATATCCTTTTATTAAATCACGTGTTCTCAATGGAACAAAATGCTTGTTAACTATAGCAAAACGCAAACTATAAAACCCCAAAGTTTTGATTTTAATGCTTTTCCTTTTTTGCTTAAACAGTCACCTTAGCCAAATTCAGGGTTCTATTTGATAATCAAAGTTATTTTGTGTATGTTATTTCGTTAAATATGTCTATAAAAATAACCACCCCAATTCTTATCACTTTTAGTAATTAAGAGTAACATTTCTCAACCAAATAATAAATAAAACACTTAATAAATGTATAAACAGAGTATGTGTGTATGCAAGTGTATACATAAAAACTCTCTTTATACATTTACATAGTGTGTTTTTTTTGCAGCTGAGGCCATTTTGAGCAAGGCCGACTGATCCCCAACTAGGCAGAGCCTGTACTATGGTAACCAGACCGCTGATAAACATACTGACATACTATAAATACATAATAATAATAATAGAGAAGATATACGTAGAAAAAAAAGCATATTTTACTGATTTCATCCACTAACTTGGTTATGTTTTCACCTCTCGAAGAATAATGTGTGCGCTTAAAGTGATCTAATGTTTCCCTCCATTGAACGCAAAAAACAGACTAGCTTGATAAATTGAACAATTTTATCTCACTTTAGCGAATACCTTTGTTATGAGTGCCTCAAGCACCGTGAATAACTTGCAGACTAAGCTATTGGTCATGTGCTATGACCGATTGCTGAATCTGTAATTTCGTAGACCATTTTTATACATAGAGACTCATATTATTTGAATAATTGTCTATTATTTAAACACAATTAGTGAAATCCAAGAGTATAAGCCTTTACTTAATTTTGGTATTACAGAAATAAATTGACAGACGTTGACTTTGTTAATTAGAATGTAAATGTATCGAACAAATAATAATTTTCCAATACATAATAAATAAATAAAGACAAAATTATAAACAAAAATTTAAATAATAATAACACCATAAACGCCTCTTAAAAAACTATTTCAATAACTCTTAAGTTTAAACAATACGTATATATTATAACAAACATGGTATTATAATTATGAAGGTAGCTGGGAGGGACTGGATGCGGAAAGCGGAGGACCGGGGGCTATGGCGCACATTGGGAGAGGCCTTTGTCCAGCAGTGGACCAGAATAGGCTAATTGATTGATTAATTGATAATAAACAGATTGTGGGAGTGCCATGCTTCGGCACGTATTTGCCAGCTCAACCAAAGTGATACCACGGCCTCACAGAAAACCGGCAGTGAAGCAATGCTTGCATACCGGTTACCGGAGACCATAACCCTTACCTCTTCCAACCTTCCCCTACTCCCACCTTAAAGGCCGGCAACCCACTTGTGATTCTTTAGTGGCAGTCGGCGGTTTTAGTCATTTACCATCAGGTGACCCGTCTGCTCGTTTGCCCCCAATACCATAAAAAAAATATAAGTAAGTATATTATCCAACTAATATTATAAACGTGAAAGTTTGTGAGGATTACGTGTTGTTTATTAATTATATATATTACTAGCAGCGCTCCGCGGTTTCACCCGCGTAAGTCCCGATCCCGTGGGAATATCGAGATAAAAAGTAGCCTTTATGTTAATCCAGGTCTCCAGCTATCTACATACCAAGTTTTATAGCAATCGGTTCAGTAGGTTAGCGTGAAAGAGTAACAAACATCCATACATACATACATCCATACATCCTCACAAACCTTATTACGTGGGAGATCCATGCTTCGGCACGTATGGGCCGGCTCGACTCCGCTCGATACCACCACGCCACGGCCACGGCCTCACAGAAAACTGGCAGTGAAACAATGTTGCGTTGCTTTTCGCCGCGTGAATGAGGTTACCGGAGGCCCTAACCCTTCCCTCTCCCCTATTCCCGTCCTTCCCCCCTCTCCCCCTTTACCCCTATTCCACAATGGGCGGCAACGCACTTGTGACTCTCGAGTTACAGGTGAGAAAACGTGAAAGTTTTTTTTTTTATGGTATAGGGGAGAAACGAGCAGACGGGTCACCTGATGGTAAATGACTACCGCCGTCTATGGACACCCTGCAACTCAAGAGTCACAAGTGCGTGGCCGGCCTTTGAGATAGGAGTGCGCTCTTTTCTCGAAGGTTTGAAGGTTGTATCGGTCCGGAAATACCGCAGGCGACAATATTGTTCCAAAGATTGGTTGTGCGAGGTAAAAAATGTATAATATTAGTAGTATTGTTCTATAATACAATTGATTAAAATACAGTACGATACAATATATAGTTAGTACGGGTGGAAACCGTAGAGATATAAATAAGGATCATTTGTTTGTAATTTGTCCTTTTGCCAATGTTTGGGCAAGGAGTGCAATGAGACTCGAGATGATATTTAGTCTATATTATTTCAGGTACAAGCAAGACTTATATACATAGGCTGTGGGTTCGATGCCCACCCAGGACAAATAATTGTGTGATGAGGACGATAATTTGTTCTGCGCCTGGGTGTCATTTATCTATGATATGTATGTATTTAGAAATATATAAGTATGTTTATCAGCAGTCTGGTTACCATAGTACAGGCTCTGCCTAATTTGGGATCAGACAGCCGTGTGTGAGATGTGTGGGGTTATTATTATTATCTCTTTATTTACTTAATATACATATAAATTACATTTTTAAATACATTCACTATAAAAAAAAAAACAAATATATTTAAAAATATAAAAAATAGTGTCCCACCGGTATCGGGTACAGGGACCAAGCTACCGGTGGTTAGGGTTCCAGAGATAGAAACCTCCTCACTATGCGTGCCGTATCAAGGAGGACTGCCTTCTGCATCAGGCTCTTAATCCAGCTGCCTAACGTGAGCCTCTGAAGGTGTTGGTCGAGGCTCTTAGCAATTAACCCATGGGCCGAAATGACTATCGGCACAATGATTGCTGAATCCACATCCCACATGTCGACAATCTCGTGGGCTAGGTCCAAATATTTTATTTGTTTATCTTTTTCTGCTTTTAAGAGATTGTCGTCATGGGGAATGGTGATGTCAATAATCATTGCTCGGCGCTCTAATCGGTCTATAAACACTATATCAGGCTTATTGGCAACAATAGTCCTGTCAGTGATGATAGATCGATCCCAGTACAATGTTGCACGACTTCATCTGTAATTGCACAGACAAAACCTTCAGTTTCTCCGAAGAGGTCACCGAACCGTAGCCAGGATTTATTTATTTATTTATTATTATTATACTAATGTGGTGCGTGCATATAATTGTTTTACTTAATCTCTAAAGTTAATCTATGAGTGTGACTTATCTAATTACGTGCAATTATGTATATACAATGTGCTCGCCACAGTCCTCTTCATTTTTTTTTAAGTATGAATGTGGATTGCACTTTAGTTGAGTTTCTCCAGTATACGAGGTGTGTTAAAAAAACTTGACTTTTCAAATTTCACGGGCTGCGTACGTTTGATTTTCGATTTGTATTTCGACAGTCTCTACGTTCAAAGCGACATATCAAAAGCCGTGGTTTACAGGAAACCGTTCTAAAGTTTTGAATTGATCGGATGTTCATTATTTTTTTAATCTTGATTTTTTTGGGCCTTGAACCAATAAGGACGTGTATGCCATTCATGACGGTCCTTCTAAAGCCCTTTTTTTATTTTTATGACTTCTATGTAATACTTAATGTAGGGAGTTTGTAATGGTGTCACAGTTTTTTTAAGTATTATTTCCATCATCATCGTCGTCATTCATCATCATTTTCCCGGAGTAAGATTCATTGACAGAAAGAGGAAAATAGATATTCGAGATCAGTGTAGCACGAAAGAGTATCTAGTGGCAAATTTTTTTACAGGATATGCTGAAGTGGTTTGAGCACTTAAAAAATATAAGTTTAGAACGAATGACAAAAGGAAAACATAAGTGAGAATGTCAGTAAGAGTTTAACACACAAAAACCTTATTCAAGTTGGTGATATTCTAAAAAAAAGGACAGGTTAGAAGTACGCGAAACCGGAGGGGTTATATAAAATGTTTAATGACAGTACTGGAAGATCGTGGGGTAGGTATTGAAGATTAGTGGCAAGTGGTGGGATGTTGCCTCTGCCTATCGAAGGCCTACTGTAGAATAGAATTACAAAAGACGTTGCGACTACATACACACATACATACTTTATTTGTGAAAACTTATAATTGGCCATTACGAGCTATTATTAATTTGCACACTGTCCTTTCTAGCTGTAAGTTTTCCAAACGTAATAAAATAAAAATAAAATACCGTATGTATGTAATCGCAACGTCTTTTGTAATAAATTCTAGTCAGACCTTTTTGAAATCATATTTATATTATTTTAGCTATGGGAATGGGATCTTTGTATAAATATTGAATTATTATTTCCTATTTTACGATCTTACTTTCTCTTGCACATTTTATGTTTAACAGCTAGAATTAAGTTCAACTAGGACAAACAAGTAGAATCAAATCCTATCATTTTCTATCACTAGAAAGACATACACTATGAACACCCTATGCGGGCGACATCATGAGTTGATTGGGCCAACACGCGTCGTCTGCCGTCGGGTGGCATCAGGTTTTCAAAGTATGTTCCCTCCTTTAGCAATTCAAGGTAGGTGTCTAATAATAATTAAACGTAACCAACCTATAGCGCGATAGATGGCGTTGTACCACTTTGTTCAATCACGCTATGGTTTCGTTACATAGATTGGTGTATATGAGACAGTACTTACATAGCGTAGCGTTTTATTAATAGCGCTTACAAAGTCAGAAAACAATATAATCATTTTAATACTTGTTGTGATAGTGAACAAAGTGCAGTGGAACTGGAAGTGTATGGACAAAGGGGAAACCGTAAGTACTTTAAGACCTGTGAAAATTTATGCAATATTCAGGGTATCCATGCCCAATTTCCTAAAGTTGAAACACTTAGAAAAATTTTGCTGATCAGGGATTTAGAAAAATTTCGCAATTCTTAGACTTTGGAAAATTTTGCTGTTATTGGACTCAGTAAAATTTCGATGCTCTTAGACTTATATAAATTTACAAGAAATTCGACCAAGAAAAGTTTGAGAACTTAGAGAATTTACCAAAGAGTTTTAATATGGAGCAATTAATAAGGTTCCAAGCAGACATCAACAAGAAGATTGATATGTGAACTTCAAAAATTCTCCAAAGGAAAGAGTTAGGTACAAGAAGTTATATAGAAACGAGATTGGTTGCTCTTGACAATTGTGTATGTGTGCAACCTGTTGGAGGATGCTGGAGCATAGATATGATAACAAGAAAAGACGGTATTTTAAAAAGGTTTTATAGCCCAAAAGTCTGCTAAATATCTAAAAGAACTATTTAACACTTCTAACGAATGTTAGAATGCATTAAAAAACTTAGGATTAAACACAGAAAATCTTTGGGATATTACAATTACTTATGTATTAAGTTCTAAATTAGATAACGAGTTTAGAAAACAATGGGAAGCTAAAATATGTAATTTTACTGATGAGTTACCAAAGTCGAATGACTTTCTAGAATTTTTAGAGCATAGATACAGATCACTTGAATTTTTGTCTCCAAAGGTTAGTAGAGGCGCCCCACAAATATACGAAACCACATCATGTTGTAAATACTGCTATTAAAAATACTTTTCCTCATTTTTCAATCAATCAAGCATAAACTAGACCAGTAAAGAGTTTGCTGTAGAGTTAGATGCTCCAAGATTTCAGGTTGTGCTTTAACTGCATAAGCACAAACAACTCTGTACTCTGTAACTGTGTGTCGTTTGGCTATTAGATGTAAAATCTGTAAATGGAAACACTATTCATTATTACACTCAGGGAACATTAACCAATCAAGTGCTATGGGTTTAGTTAAACAATCACTTGATAATACCAATATTGTAACTGCACCAACACCACAAGACAAAGTTCAGGTAAAAAATGGGAACGCAATAGTGAAGACATCTGGGTAGTGGTTGAAGTTAATAGTAATAAAATTGTTAGGAAACTCGCAATTGGCCTTGTATATTTGCCCCCTCCTATAAAAATAATTTTAATGAATTTCTTGATAGTGCACTAAAGGTCTCGGAAACAGTTGAAGATATTATAATAGTCGGAGATTTTAATTTAGGTTTTATTAGCTGGTCTAAGGGTAGTAGTCGGTCTCATTTAATCGCTATCTTCATATTTATTGTAATTAAACGATTTAGATATGGGATACGACTGAAATACCTACTTACATATTTATTGACGCACTCTGATAGTCACATTGAATTTGAATTAAAAATATCTGTTTATTGGGTTAAGAGTCTCTCTTGGCCTTTACTTATGACGAAAGAGAATAAAATAGAATAAAAATTAATATTTTGCTGATATTTTATTAACATAAAATAAAATTACGTTGCACGTTGGTATGATATCAAACGCACTTGGTAAAACAAAACGTACCCAAGGAAATTGTACCAAGTAGCCAACTATTAGCTTCAAATTTAATGAAACTTGATCCTCATTGGCTAAAAAAATATTTACGTGTTTGACTTTGACGTATTTTGTATCTATATTTTAAAGTGACTGTCAATAATATTAGGTATTTTACACAGGTTTGAATTCTATAGTTTAAGGAAATTAATTCATTTCTTTGCAATAAAATGTTTAAAAGTGATAAAACATTGCATGTACGTTCATGCCGTATATGTCTGGATTCAAAGTGTATTAATACAGTCACATTAGATGATCAGAATGGTTGGTTGCAACTATTTGAATATTGTTTTGGTATATCAGTAAGTAAATCCTACATTAATTTAGTAAAAATATCGTAGGACATATTTTAGAATAAGATTGACAAAAATTATAGAAAATATGATGATTGACTGTAAGACTTGGGGTTTTTATAGTAGTTTTGTGTTGTTCATTAAGTATTATATTGTTACTAAGGTGTTAAGTACATATATTATGTATTTGTATTTTAGTTATCAACACAAGATAAACCTCGAAATCTGTGCCAGCAGTGTGCAAATGATGTTAAAAACTATTCAAAGTTTAAAGATCTTTGTCATAAATCTGATAGACTTTGGAAATCCCTTTCAAATGTGGTGAGTTTGGTTGTACTGTAAAAATAAATTAAGTAACTAGTTTGTCAATATATTTTTTTTTATATTTTTTTTATTTGAAAAAATTATAAAAAATTGGAAATTCGTTTCCTTACTAGGAATTAGGTATTTATAAATCAGGATGTATGAAGTATTTTATGTGATTAGACTTGATGCTTTAATTAGGTACATTGTTTGTGAATGTGACTTATTTATGTAGACTACTTTAAGAGTTGATAGTTCTTGAGTCAAATTTGCAACTTTTGTAATTGTGTTTTTTAATCTGACTACACTATACTGGATACTATTCACTACTACACTACTATATACATATATATAATACACTATAATATATAACACTATAATACACTACTTAGTAGCAACCACTCAACAACTCAGGTAATGCTCCTTTATTAGTAAATAAAGGAGCATTACCTGAGTTGTGGAGTGCGGTTAGGCTCATGATGCCCGTTCATTTATATGTGTGCACCTATATTTATTTATATATATGAACCTATAATGTTATCTGTATGTATTTGAAAATATATGTTATTATTGTGACTTACATAACATTCTTAATCAATTATACACTGCAACTCCTCTTGCCATACATAAACTCTCGTTCCATCCAATGATTGCCTGGAAGAGATTGCAAAGCGTGATAAGGCCACATGTACAAGGTCTCTAGTTTTAGTTTGTAAGAATGTCTTTAAACAGTTTTGTATGTTTTGTACAATAAAGAGTTTATCTATCTATCTATCTATCTACTACCATCATCATCATCATCAGCCTATCGCTGTCCACTGCTCGACGAAGGCCTCCCGCAAGGATATTATTTATTATTATATATATACTATTTAATAACTAGGTAACTGTACCGTAACCTGAATTTCCATAGATTACTCCTTGAAGTAGTGTTTTTATTATAAATAAATAAATGTGTAGTGATAGGTAAATTTATTTTAATATAATTATTTAAAATTATGGTTCCAGTTGCCACTACATTTGTCGCAATGACAAGTTTACCCAATTCCAAAAATCCACACACATTTTGCACACTTCAGACGCAATTTTAGTTCCTAAGATTAAAACTGAGAATATCTTAGCTGAAATTTTTATTATAATTACCTTGATATGCAGATTGGATAATAAAGAAAAATAATATTCCTTATAATTAACCCCTATGCCCCTATTAACACATAAATTAAAAGTAAAACTTTTAATTTATGTTTTATTCTGTAGTAGATTTTTGTGATTATAGATTGGTTCACTAAACTTTTATTATTAGTTGATGTAAGTCCAACACTTTAGATAATGTGGATATTATGGTACATTTGTTTGTAAGTTGTGGCTTTTTAGAAATGCTTCACGGATGAAATTCAAACTAATAAACTTATTAAGGATGAAATATTTTATCATGAAGAAAATAGAAATGAAATTGTCACGTCTGATGAAAGAAATTGTATATATGCTGAACAATTTGACAGTCATTTGAACAATTACAATGACAGTGTAGATGACTTCGTTGTTATTCCAATTAAAAATGAAAAAGTTAATAATGCAATAATAAAGGATCTCACTAAGGAAGGTGCAGTCTCTTTTAATAATAATCATAGAGACTCTGTTTTACTTACTAAAGATGTACATTTGGGGTGCAATCCTAATACAAATAAAAAGGAAACTTATAATCAAAGTATTACTACAACAGTTAAAGATCTATTTACTTGTAAAACGTGCCAAAAAAATTATGGTAAGTTTTTTAATTGATTTGTTATCAAAGTGATATAAGTATTAAATATAACTATTTTATTTACATATTTTAAGAATAATTGAAAACATTCCAGTGTTGTATCTGATCAACAGATTTTTTAAATAATTTGAAAATAGGTTGGTTGGAACTATTGGTTCTTTGTTTCTATACAAGAGCATATCCTTAAAGCAATGTATCAATAACCAGTACAATTGCTTAAGTTATGTTTGAAAGTCTAAAACAAACACCATTTCTGATAGGTACCTTAAAAAAACTAAAAGTAACATTATTTCAGGTTCGAAATTGTGGTATCTCAAACATTTGAAGTCATGTACATCAAAAAAGATAATAAAAAGTACTTTTTATCCAAACAAAAAAAACAAATCTGGTAAGGTTAACTAATTAAAGTAGTTTATAATAATAATTAAGCTGTTTATTCTAAATTGCATGATTAAATTTGTGTTGTTTCCACTATGAAATATCCCACAGTTCAGCGTGCCTCTTGGCATAGGCCTCCTCCTCCTTTTTTAAAAGAGTTTGTCAATGATTTCAAGTAGTATCCTTCGGGACCAGTACCAATTTTTTTTCTATTTCTTTATCCCGTAACACCACTTTTTGTCTGGTTGTAAGTTAACCTTTGTCATTTTATGAATCCTGACGACATGTGGTAAGAAACTCATGTTTGTTGCATGCGCTTTTTATTCAAAAAATCGAAAGATTTCATGATTTCAAACGCAAGAGTAGAACTCCCGCTTTAATATTTCTAGTAGTTTTTTTTATGAAAAATCCCAAAGTTTCACTTTGAGCGCCTGACGAAAAACTAATAATACTTTTTATAAAAAAAGTACATGTTTTATAAAATTTTCCTTCTTCACCAGTATAGACGCCTATAATATTATTATACACTTGTTATTTTATTGACGTTTTATTATCATTACATTAATATTTTGAATTACTGAATTATTTTTTCCCTAAAATATTTACACTTTTGACATGATATTAATATTATAGTTCTTTTATTTAACATAATCTGTTATTTTTAATGATTATAAATCTATTAATTTGATGAATGAATTATTTTGTTATCGCTTTGCATGCCTAATAGTAGAATAGGTATTGCAAAAAAAGAAAATTGTATTAGCTTTTAAGATCTGCAAATGTATACCCATATTCGCAAATAAATGCATAAATAAAAAAAACTGTCAGTTGCAGGATTGCATGTCAGTAGTGAAAACACATTTTTTAAAGATTAATTATAAGGAGCTGACAAAACTCAATGTTTAGATTATCCCCATAGCAGAAGTGCATAAACGTCCCTCACGTCATCATGCCAACATATTATGTCATCTTGACAATATTTTATTATGTCAACTGAGCCTGACTGTCACGCGAGTTCAGTGCTTTTTCCCCATACCAAAAGTGCTCAACGTGCCTAAAGAAGTTTTCACTTCAATAAAAATTAAAAAAGAGAAAAAATAACGTTATTTTAGTTAAAACAAGTCGTTGTAAGGCAGTTATAGCAGTAATATAATTATATTAGTAGGGATATGATTATATACCGTAAGATGGTTTTATGTAAGCGAGTTATAACTATCTTACTAGGATTATAATTATGATACGGGAACGATCTTGTGAGATAATTATTGTTTTTTTAATGATTGAGTATCTGCTGTTAATATTGTTTATTTTGGTTGTAATATTTTCATAACAAAAGATGACAGGAAGATGGAAGAAGTGCACAATTTGTTTCAATAGTTCTTTATTATGGACAAGATTTGTATAAAGTAGGTGTATATATTGATTCTATGCCTAAATAAAAACAGACATGTTTCATTAATATTAATTATTTGAATAACTACGTAATAAAAATCATTATTAGTTTTTAAAAAGTGTTGGACCGTATATAATTATATCTATTTTATGTATAGTTATAACTATTTTACTGTGACATATATTATACATAATGTAGTTGGAGGTTTGTAATTTCTGCTAAAAAATTAAAATAAATGTTGTCACCTATTTAGAGACCATAGAACTTCGTTTGAATGTTCGTAATTTGCACATTCTTATTACCTACGTGATGGCGTGTTCAATCACTAGTGCGACTCCCAGAGTGCTACTCGAACCCCTAATGAGTTGGATAGTGGGATCGTAGGACAATATCACAACATTGATTATTTTTATTTTATTATTGATTACATGTATGATATAGATTTAAAAATCTTTTACCTTCATTGTCTCTAATAAAAATAAATAATAAGCATGATCAATTCAAAGCATTGCTTGCTTTGAAAATAAAAAACACATTTATTATGTACGAAAAATTAAAAAATGTGTGACAAAACAACCCTGATAAAAATAATTGAAAATCTTAAGACTTTTTGAATAAAAACTGCATGCAACAATAAAGAAGTTCTTACGACACTGTGACGTGTAGGTATGCAAAGTTTCCTGATGACCGGTACTACTCAAGTTAAAGCGTGAAAACGTAACAAACAAACTCACATTCACAGTTATAATATTAGTTAGAATTCTGTGGTCCTGTTGCAGATTAACTGTTACTTCCTTGTTTTTATTTTCAAGGTACACGAATAAATATACAAGAGAATATTAAAATATTGAAGTATTCCAAAAATACAAAGATACATCAAAACCTTTTACATTTTTGTGGTAAGTTGAATATAATAAATACTATATAATGTATAACAAACATTGTTTTAACCTAAAGTAGTTAGACTATGCTTCTTTAAAATTATAAATATAATTATTTGCTGAACATAGATTACAAATGTAACAATAGCAATCAAATGTTCGTGTAACAAATTGCTTTAGTTAATTGTGTTTTCACGATACGATTAGTTTGTGCGCCTCAGCGTACACGGAATGTGCCGCGTTACAAGTTGGTCGTTTGTATTTTGTTCTCGCAAGCATCATTTCTTGTGAATGCTCTAGCAGGGGCTCACCAGGGGCATCACTCGCATGTTACTGACCCGATAAGAACCGAGTTAAGATGAGTTGGAGCGAATCCTTGTCCAACTGTAAAAGTCTCTTCGTAGCCCGTTCTTCGATTTCGACTTTTGCTTCGAGAAATTCTTGTAGAGAAAAAACCAGGCGCTATCAATTAAGTTTGACTACAGTGCAATAAGGATATAATCTAATGAGCTAGTAATACATTATAGTAGTTTTAGTTGCTGTAAGTTTCTTGCTTAAATAATTTTCCAGAATCAGAATCAGTATTTCAGATCCAGAGCGAAAGTGCATAGCATTCCATTACCCTTTCCTACCACAGAGTTATGAAACAGTCACAACAGTCGGGCTATTAGGTACAGTGTTCAACAAGTTGTACAAATGACCGTTATTTATTTATATGTTTTACCAATATGTATCTTTTGTTGCAATAAACAATTTATTTATTCATAACTTTGTGTCCAAATACACCAGTTAAAGTACAGTGCAAGTTACATAAATATCGATATCAACGACCAACACTAGAATACACAGTACAGTAAAACACATCAGTTTTCTGTCTGTATAATATACCTATTTATCTAACTCGGTCCTTGAGTAAAAACTCTCCAAGCGGTGATCCTAGAACCCTGTTTTAGTTTTCTTTAAAGAGATAAAATTCTTCAACGAATTACATTTTACACACACACTCTGTCAGAGGATACAGTAGGAAAATGGTGAGAGGGCTAAACGAGGTTTCATGAGAATTAAACCATCGTTACGCCCTTGCGTTGGGAAATGTAGGGAGGGCAGACCTAACCTTTATTAATTTTCCTATTATGTATAGGTCTCTGTAAATTTTCTTCAAATAATGTTGATGATGTAACTGAACATTTGGATGGACATTGGAACAATAATGACTTGCAATGTATGCTGTGTGAATTTATTGCTAAAGACCAGGCTGCTATAGCTGCACATAGGTATGTCATTATTCCGTCTCAACCCTTTCACTAGAAGTCACGGCTTCAATCTAGATACTTAGGTATATATGTTTATAACGTATGTAATATACCAGACAGATAGCTCAATGACTCTTCTCGAACATGTAGAATTGAGAATTCCATTCCGGAAAATTGATTTACCAAAGATTTTGTTTGAGATCATGATTCTTTTAAATATTTTATTTAACTTGCAATGTTTGTTGGTTTGTTTAGCCTAAAACCGATTTACTGTTTAAATGTGCAGTTTTTAAATTGCGTGCCAGAGATAAACCTTGACATTCATGTTTTTTTTTTAATATTGATTGCAAGCTGAACGTGTGTTGAATTGATTGCAAGTTAAATGAATTGTTGAAAAAATAGATAGATATTTTAGGAATAAGAGACTTAGATAACTTCTATTTCAGGTATAACCATTATGCTACCAAAACATTCAGTTACATATGCCATATATGTCAAAAGAAAACAAAATCTCAACTTACACTGCAATTTCACTATAGAAAGGTACATTTAAATAAAATTGGAGGTCTGTGCTCACAACCACAGTGTGATAAAGCATATAATTCTTGGAAGTTATGGAAGAGACATGAAAAATTGCATAGTCACCCGGGATATATATGTGACTTTTGTGGACAGAAGTAAGTACTTCATAAATAGTTTGGTACCTTTAATAATTTCTTAGTAAGTTAGACAGTCAATAAATAACTAGGAGTGCTGTGTTGGTGGATTATACGCTCGAAAGTTTCCGCTGGCACCGTATAGGCATAGGAGTAATAGGTATCGATTTTAAATAAAACTTGCGATAAATTTCTTTACATAATATTTTACTTTACCTAAAAACTAAAAAAAATTGCTTGTATGCTGTTAAAAGTGACTTTACATCAAATAATTTGTTAGATTGATTTATTATTCGTTAATTTTAACTACATATTAAACTCAGCTTAGGAATTGCTTAAAGATAAAAATTGTGCTACTACGCCAGGTTCATAGTGAACTATGTATAACATTTAAACTTTTGCGTTCCATTCATCGTGTCACTTTGTGTAGTATTGTCTATTTTCATCGCGTCGCAGTTATAGATATGTTATTACGATTGTACATGTTCCCCCTTTGGTAAACTGTTACTATAGATGCTACTTTATTTTAATTAAATGTACTTATTCCAATCGATTATTCAATTATAGTGCTTAATTGTAATTATAAAACTTTTTTTTATAAAATTCTCTCTCATGTAGTCCGATTTACGTCAATACTATTGGATCAGTGTAAAGGCACAAGTCATCACATGGCGAACAAGACGTCTCCCCGTAGACGTTACTTCACTGTGCCACGTTCATAGAGACACGTCTAGAAAATAGGGCCTGTGCCAATAAAGGACTCCCGTCGCCGATATAAATGTTGACTGGTTGTGCCAACGCCTCCTTTGCGTTACACGCGGTCTTTTAGTAAAGTATCCGGATCCATTTGCTCTCTGTAAATTCTGTTTCTAGCGCATGCCTACAAAGTGATCCTGTCGGCATGGACTATAAAAATATATTTTTGTAGGTACAGACATAAACACGTAATTGTGGAACATTTGAGTAACCACGTTAACCCAACTACTTACGTTTGTGATGTGTGTGGTAAGACCTTCTTACGATTACGTAATTTGAGGGTAAGTGAATTTTATTTCATATAAAGGTAATTAGTTATTAAATTTCATGTTAACGTGTAAAGAAGCGCATCATAACAACAGTGACTACTTCATTTGTCTTTAAGTTTTAGTGGCTGTTATTAGTTAAGGTTATTTTAATTGGGTGACGTCGATATGCTAGGTCCTGTTCTCAAGTTTTAAAGATTATATGTAAAACACAATTGAGAAAAAAAAACTGCGATATTTTTGAAATTTAATTACAAATTGAACTTGTCAACACTGAAGGAAAAACTTAGCAGGTCCTTTGTTTGAGTCTTGGAAATAAGCGAAGCACACATAACATAATATAACGAGATGCTGATTTAAAGTAAGAGGTAGTATTGTACTATTTACTTTATGGAAATATTATAAAAACTAATTGGTATTGTAATTTGATACTCTAATGGTAAAAAAAGTACCATATTTATGGAAGTAATTAACAATATTCCAAAAGGGTATACGATTTTACTCACGTGTGTATTTCGGGGTTGGCCGAATAGTTTCGGACCCGACCGTCCTGGTCCCTTTGTCAAAAGGTGAGACAAACTTGGACGCTGCAAGTTTTTATTTTAAGGTAAAGAACAAGATATGAACAGCAGATTCTGTTCGATGAGGCTAAGGCTTCTGTAGTGTAAGTGAGTAGATGAATTAATTGCCCAAAGTACCAAGCTAGATGACAGAGATTACGTGAACGCTACGGGAGGCAGATCGAGCTACGCTGTTGTAAAGTTAATTGGTTTTTCAGGTGCACATAGAAAATGTACACGTTAAATCAGATCCATTAAAATGCTCACACTGTGACCGTATGTTCAAAAATCAACACTATTTAAGAATACATCAGAAACTGTTGGCGATGGAGAAAATTTGGAAATGTGAATTTTGTCCAATGGAGTACCCGCAACTCAGTCTATTGAATAGCCACTTAAAAAGTCATAGCGACGAGAGACCTCATTGTTGCCATATCTGCGGATCGAGGTAGCTAATTTTATTAATTTTATCTAGGTATTGGTTTCATTAAATTTTTTATACCATATCTGTTATTATTAGCGTATTACTTCGGCATCACTTGCTTTATTTACTGTACCTAAATAAATAATTTAACACAATACACATTATTCAAGATTTCTTAATCGTTTTTTATAAATCATAAAAAAGCAAACTTGAACAAAAAGAAGAGCGGATTAGCTATTGGTTTCTAAGGGGGGCTGTATTACGCTTTTTCTACTCAAGTCATATTCTCAAATGTGGTTATTTGTTAAGAGTATCGTACGTGTAGGTACATTCATAGTCATTGTTGGGCACCTATTTCATTTGTTTTTATTGTCAAAATGCTTGCAAACGGAGGATTACATTTCTTCAACATTTTGGTTCAAACCCTTGTTTCCATTTTACTTTAACCGTGAAGTATATATGTACAATGTACATGTCGCACCTTTATTCATAAACTGAATTAACTCAGAATTTAAATTTTGTGGGAAATCGCATTTAAAGTTTGACATGTTTATATTGATGACTTCACAAAAATCATAAAAAAGTAGTAGTCTAGTAGATAGGTTAAGTCAATTATAAAAACAGATATGTGTAGCGTAATTAATGAAGTATTAGAATAAGATAGAAAATTATACTATTTCTATCAAAAATACACCTTATGCCGCGTTCCTATAATCAAGAAACAATTCGCTTTGCTTACGGATGGTAAAATGTTCGTTGGAAATTCAACGAAATTTTACCGTCCGTTAGCAAAACGACGACGAATTGAATATAGGAACGCGGCATTAGAGAACAGATAAAAAAAAAGTTCGTAGTTATTATGGAACTGAATAGTTTTGATGTAAACGGAGTAATTGGAAATATTACAATTTTATATTAAAATCACTGCATATCACTACATATATATTATAAAACAAAGTGCCCCGCCGCATCTGTCTGTCTGTCTGTTCGCGATAAACTGAAAAACTATTGAACGGATTTTCATGCGGTTCTCAGTAATAGACAGAGTGATTAATGAGGAAGGTTTAGGTGTATTTGTTAACATTTTGTGTAAATTGATTGAAATATGATGATGATTGTTGAAGATGTCTCTACCCGTGCGAAGACGTGCTAGTTATAAAACAACGTCCCCCGCCGCGTCTGTCTGTCTGTCTATTTGCAAAAAACTGAGAAACAAAATAAACAATAAATTATTATTATTATTATAACTAAACTACTGAACGGATTTTCTTGCGATTTGCACCAATAGACAGAGTGATTCATGAGAAAGGTTTAGGTGTATAATTTGTTAAGATTTTGTGTAAATTGAATGAAATATGTTGATGATTGTTGAAGATGTCTCTGCTAACCGTGCGAAAGCGGGGCGGGTTGCTAGTTACCTCATAAAATCACACACAGGCATCAATTTTCGAAGAAATATTCCTAATTAATACTTTCTTCATTTTAATTCTATAATTTTAAATAGTTACCTGATACTAAAATAACAAATTATTTATATGATTAAACTTTTTTTAAATTATGTAGAGGTCTTGAATGGCTCATTACCGAATTCGCTCACTTAACCGGTATCGACATGTACGCCAATGTACGCGCGAGTTAATCAAAAAGAGAACGACGATCTTTTATCTCAGTCATTTTCATTGGTATCCAGTCGGCTGTTGGATTGTACGTAGGTCCTTTACTGACAAATTTAATTCAGTTTTTGTTGAAAACTCGAAAAACGTAAATTTTGTTTTTTTTTTTAATTAAGTAGGTATATGTAATTATTACAATTAATTCAGTTTATGATTAAAGGTTTGATGTATATAGAATCAAACTGTATTTTAACTAGTGTTTACACTACTTTATTCCGGCTATCAATACACAAACGAAAGGTATTGTCTTGGTAACGAAACCCTGAAAAACACATAACTTTTATTTCAGGTACAAAGCGAAAAGCCAACTCGCTATACACATGCGAAACCACACAGGGGATAGACCTTACAAATGTTCTGTATGCGGCAAAGCGTTCAAGTCAGCACAACTCCTAAGGCGACATACTATGATCCATACAGGAATCATGCCGCACAAATGCTTGTACTGTGAAAAAACATTCCTATGTAAGAAGCGCATGGTAAAGCATTGTACCATGCGTCACAAAACCGATAGAAAAATAACTCCCTCTGAATAAAAGATATTTTAACCAATTTCTATTTTATTAATCAGTTAGTTCCACACAACGTTTTACACATACAGATGTAGTCTAATCTAATATGCAAATACCTATTGATACTAGGAATGCGTAAATTCCATGAGGTTGTGCGTGTGTGAATTATATATTATGTTTGTTACTCTTTCACGTGACCGAATTCTGTAGAATTTACATATAAATCCTTAACGAATAAATTTATTCTCATCCTTAATGATGGTGATCATAAGATAAAATATAAGACACCTGCAATCATCACACAATCTTCTCTGTCCATCAAACACGATTCGATTTCTAAACTTCGTCTCTGAAATATGTTTGTTTAATTACTCATTAAATTTCTACGATAGTCACATTGGCCTGCAAATGAAGCCATTAAAATAGTAAAACCTTTTGTAGCAATTATTTCGGATTTGGAGTTAAAGCCAACTGGCCTATATGTATTTTCGCGCAGTCGGTGAGCCTGGTAATTGTTACTCTTTTCTTCAACGTAAACAATGTTTTCCTTTTAAAGCAAGTAAATCTGATTGAAAATGGAATAAGCAAATAATTTTCAAAATTATAAGTTCCTCGTTTCTAAGTACGATATAAAATATATTCTTGTGTCACTTATCATACTGCACGTGACATAGTAGGTATTATAAAGGATGCTTTCCCAGCGCGTGTAATCTCGCTTTTCAGTAATTTGGTTTGGCCAGCCAGATCTCCTCATTTAACTGCCCTGGACTTCTTCCTCTAGGGATATTTGAAATCGTCGGTGTACGCGAACAAGCCCCCGTGCCTTGGAATAACAATATTAACTTTTTATTGTTCTCTCACACAGACTGATACATAGGCAGTTTTTAAAATAGCTGTACTAAGTAGTACAATTACAGAATATCTATGTGAGAGACTGGTATCTGTACTAGGAGACCTGTATGACAGATTTGACAAGAGTGCGTGTGCGTGTGCGTGTACGTGCGCGTGCGCGTGCGCGTGCGTGTGTGCGTGTGGGTGTGTGTGTGCATGAGTGAGTGTGCCTGTGTGTTTTCTGGTAGGAACGTATATGTTGTAGTAATAATTAAAGAGCATCATTCGAACCGAAACTGGAAAAATGTAATCAAAAGGCACAGATTACTAAGTAGTTAGGTACTACGTAAAAGATAAATCGCTCCACAAAAATATCGATACCTACCGTTTTAATTGCCTTTTTTTTACGTGGATTAACCCCCACGGGTATCACTTCACCGATTGCACGATGACGTGGTTATGTCGGGCTTGAACCGACTAAAACCACACGGTTTACGAAATTTTAGCCTATAGTCGGGAGTTGAGGTATGCCCTAGAAGGATTACCACTCGACCCCTGACAGACTTCGCCTGCCTGTCAGGCGGCATCGAATAGTGTGTAGGGTGTTTTCCCCCTCCTACATAGTTGCGTGCGTGGGATGCGTCACGCCACCACTCCGGACCTGCCTGTCTGCCGAACCCGCTTTTCTTAGGTCAGCGCTCATGGAGGCCGAGATACCGGAAGAGTACTAACTCTCTTCCGTTCCCTCTCCGCTGCCTCTTTGGTGTGCATCACCTCCTCGCAGAATGAGGCGACGGAATCCCATGGACATGGAATCACTGTGGACTATAGTTGTCTACGTTTTACGCATGGTCTTTAACGAGAGGCTACCCGCACCGATAGCCGTCACCAGGTTACGGCGTTGATTCGCCCACGCGGGGCATTCCACCAAAGTATGGAATGCGGTGTCCTCGCGACAGCCTCCGCAATGGTGCCACGCGGGCGTTGGTTCTCGGTATGCGACACAGGTACTTTGCGAAGCCATGCCCCGAAAGCACCTGCGTGAGCCGGTAAGAGAGGCAGCCATGTCGCCTCTCCAGCCAGTCCTCCGTGACGGGTCTTACCGCCACATGGTGACGTGCCCTGCACTCGGACCGTTTTAATTGCCTACTCTTTCCGACTTTAAAATGTGTGTAGGGTTCTTCAATATTCATTTATGAAAAAAAGGTATATACCTGTTAATTAAGTACTTAACGCTTATTTCAAATTTTAAAGTATACAAAAACCCTACATGTGTTATTTTTATATAAAGATTAATAAACTTCTTCCCTCTTTCAAAATCTCGATTATTCAATTGTATGGTGGAAAATATTCTAAACCTTACAAAAAGTTTTAATAAATAAATTGAAGGAAACAAGGGCAAATATGGTTAAAAGGATTTTTTTTATTTCATGAATAGTGCTGCCAGGTTTTTTTTCTCTTTACTAATATACTTTATACTACACATATACTGCACATAAACAACAATGTAAAAAAGAAGAAAGGAAGAAAGAAAAAAACGTTTATTTTGCTATCACACAAAAGTATGCGCTGATATTCTGCTAAGGCCAAAAATGACGTGCACGGGCTATAAGCTACAACAGATCATGTAAATACAACTCCGAATAAATACAATTCCCTATACCTTCCTTACACTTATTACACACCATTAATTACAGCTTATAAATATAGTTATATTATTATGTTGAAATATGTAGGTACATTTATTACTAATAAAATAACAGAATAACATTTATGAAAAAAATGGCATAAATAATAAATTTTTCCAGTAGGTATCATCTAATTCTACACTGTGCTCTATTATTGTCTGTATAGTATGAAACTTACTTTATCTGTCAACGTGACACATAATTATGTGTATGACATAAGTTTGATGTCTTTGAGCGTCCTTTATGCGCATTGGTTAAACGTAGTGTTTGTAGACTCTTATGCATTGGCTTTCATACACACACAAACAAAGGAGGACTAATAAATATAACTCTTAAATTAAATTTGTATGACTACAGAAAATATGAAGAAAAATATATATATACATATCCTAGTATTACGTGCTGGGTCAATTATAAATTTGAAGAAAAATAAATTTCTCAGTAATTTTAACTTGTAGTTGCCTGTTGGAATAACCACGGAGGTGGCAGGTTAATCCAACAGCGAGTAGCAGCTTGAAACTTCCTCGGAAATCAGCCGTTCTATGCCTCGGTGTAAGTAACAAATACGAAAAGGCTCGCATCTTGTGTTTATTATGATTACTTGACCAAGCAAGCTTTTCATTCAGGTATGCAGGTATCCCTGTCCGAAAAACACCAAAGAGAAGTGTAGTCAAGTGCAGGTTGTTAATGAAGGGAGTAACATGTGATCGTGGTGGAATTTGATAGCAAAAACGTGCACAGGCATTTTGAACCCGCTGGATAAGCCTTTGAGTCCTACTTAACATGCAAGAACCATACACAGTGTCAGCATAATTTAGTTTAGATAAAATTAGTGACTCACAAAGAGTGATGTGCATATCCACACAGATAAAGGGGCAGCCTTGTAGAGTAACTTTAGACGTTAAAAGAAATTCGGTACCGCTTAAAGAATATGAGTTCCGAACTAAAGCGAAACTCCTAAGACTACTCCCAGGTTGCGAGCTTCATGCACCTGCTTAATCTGACACCATCAATTCTAACGTCGGTGCAGCTTTCCTAAATGTGTCCGACAACATGCTTAGAAACCATGATCAAAACTTGAGATTTGTTGAGGTTTAGCACTATAAGTTTATTTTTGCCCATTGCCCATGCCCATTTTTAATAGCGACTGAGTGCAATCTCCAGGATGAAATGAAATATTTAGCTGTAGGTCATCAGCATACAGATGGTAGCCACAGTTGGACTGAATGTATTTGTTATATCTGCAGTATATAATATATATAGGAGTGGCCCAAGAATGGAGCCCTGTGGTATACCACGCTCTACAGGACTGAGGGATGTTAGAATGTTAGATGTCCATTTTCACTGAATTTTACAGTATTTAAAGAATATATCAATACGATCTCGCATTACGTTTTTTGTACTTAAAAAATAAAACTGTGTGCGCGCGATGCAGCTGTCGGTAACCCACTGCACGTGACTGCGTATAAGGTCCGCCGGTGAACCACCGGTAGGTATTAGTGCACGCAAGTACATCGAGTGACATGGCCTGCAAAAGGGGCCAAATTTGCATCAACGCCGGCGGTGGCCATTTGTCAGACATAGTTTCCCACAATTAATTGAAACAAAATTTATAAATGCGAACAAAGATAATCAGTTAAAAACCAAATGAGTTTTCACTTTAAACAAAAGTTATAGCGAAAGAAAATCAGATGATGGTTTTTGCCCCACCAAGTATAGTAGTAATAGTAAGTACAAAACAATATATTTTATATTGTAGGTACTTAAAAACCTAAACAGCCTTATTTATTTCATACTAGCAGTTCCCGCGCGGCTTCACTCGCGTGTACATATTTATATGTTTTACGCGAAACCCATTTCTTTTTCCAAAATAAAATTAGCCTAAGTTATACACCTTATAACACCAGCTATCTGCCAGTGAAAGTCCCGTGAAAATGGGTCCACCTGTTCTCTCGCAGAGATTAGCCGGAACAAACAAAAAATTTACTTTAAAAACTGAATTTTTACATAGGTATTGTGCTAATAACTGTATGAGCTTAAAAAAATATTATTTTGACATTACAAAAAGACACTTCAATTTTATTTATTTTTATTGATATCATTTAAATAACTTCAGCTAGCTAACGAGAGACAGCTTGCTAATTAGTCTTACAAACCGTAAGCTGGTCAGAAATCTGTACCAGGATATGTTCACTGCTCCGAAACAGACCCGAAAAGGCGAACCAATCAGAGGGAAACGCGGAAAACAGCGTTCCAAAATGCAGAACATTAGCCGGAAGCAGCAACCCTTTAAGGAATAGAGGTGTAGATTACTTAACAAAACATTTACGACAAGCAGTCGTGTTTCTATTTAACACAAAATACGAACAAACTGCGAAACTTCTTAAAATATTTCTTTAAGGATACCTAACAGCCACCTATTCATAAATCACAAGTCGCTTCCGAACTCACCCGTAAAGTAACTTCACTGAAAACGAAAAATCTTTTTTAATTCACTTCTTTTCCAGTAAACGTCGCATAGTAACAGCGAAATGCTATTTCCACTACGTAAGAAGGAGCGGTGTTAGCAGTCTTGTCTGCTCCGGTCCACGGGTCTGGAAAATTTCAATAACCTAATATTTTATGTCGGAGAAACGCCCAACTTTTGCATACACTGTTATTGGTCCATTTTTTACGCATTTCCTTTTGGTACTCTCCTTTATACGAAGGGGAAAAAAGGCTAATCCATCACCGTCGTTGGCATGTCTCGTTATCATAATGAATTAGTAGTCTTGACAGTTCGACGGAACATCACTAATTATAGTCGTAAATTGCTATTTTAGAACTTTTGTCTCATTAGATACTTTATCGTCAAATATCTGGAAATGCAGTTATAGGACGTGATAAAATAGAACATAATAATATCTACACCATAAATACTAAGTTTATGATCTACACAGGTAGTCATATTTAATTGAGTTTTGGTAAACATAATTCCATATCCGGGTCTTTGGTTTGTAGCTTGCTTTTCAATACAAAATACAACATAATATGTTGTACCTTAATTAAAAATAGTTATTTGATATCTTCAAGGATTACCTATATGTAGTTAGTTACCTTTGAAGCTTACTTACTCACTCACGCCTGTATCCTCGAAGGGGTAGGCAGATGCGTATTAAACGCCAACATTTTGCCAACTATATTTTGTCCCACTCCCGGAATAGGGGGCAAGCCTATTGACGTCAACTCGGCACGTTTTGAATTGAAGATGGGGAAATTGGGAGTATGTTCAAAGGGAAGGGAAGGGACATTGCTAAGACGGATGAATTGGGGAGTGTAAGCGTTAGTTCGTGCAGGTCAGGGTCGCATACCTGTAACTTGAACCAGCTGTTGCGGTGAAGTCCGAACCTTCTAATGCCCGGTTCCTATAATCTAGAAACGATTCGTTTTACTTAGGGACGGTAAAATTTAGTTAAATTTTCAACGAATATTTACCGTCCGTAAGCAAAACAAATCGAATTGATTATACCGGGCATAATTCTCTTATGTGGAAATCAGACTACAAAATAAAAAATAAATATTGGTTGCACAAGTAATTTCAAGGCGAGCACATCGCCTATATAAGTATATGTATGCGGTTTATAGATTCATCATATCTAATTCTGTAGTCGGTAAGTCTAGTATTAGGTAAGGCACCGTAGGTTTCTGCTCGAATTTGAGATGCCCCACTGTTTCCCTGGCGTTGACCATAGACAAAGCCGCGATTAGTGTAATGGATTTCTGATGAGCTTCATGTGATGTAAGTAGGTAGTGAATATAAATTATAAACATAGTTAATTCCTTGCTATTAGGGGAGCCTTGTACTTGTTTGGCGAATGTATATATGTATAAAAAAACAAGTAATAAGACGTCGACAAACAGCTTACCCCATCTACCTAATATTTACGGTAAGTAACGCCTACCCAGTTTATTTTACTAGAAACAAATGATATCACGCAAGGCCGCTCGCGACGCTTCTGTGAATCGCTAATGTTGAGATCTTGTAGGGGTTGTAGGTATTTATGATAGCTCGGAGAGACACCTGGCCGATGTTTAGATGATATAGAGATACTGAGTCGGGTACACTGTGAGTGTGACGCTACGCTAAGAAAAGGGAACTTTGAAATTTTCCATATGCAAACAAAGAGGTTATGAATAAGCTTGGGGAGAGCCCGATTTATATTATTACTTTCTCTACCTTGATGTTCACGCCAATTGAGCCAAACTGCCTGCTGAATGAGGTTCAAAACCGCAACCTTTTCCATTGCCATTCTAATACCTTAATAATAACACAATGTCTTCAAAGTCTTTTACTTAAAAATATTAGCTGCCTAAAATGGTAATCTTAAAATAATTAGGGTATCAAATTTCTGTAATGTTCATTCTTCTTTATAGAATTAATGTTCGTATTATGTTTTTTTTATTTATTCACATGAACTGTATAAAGTAAATGATGTGTATACTTTTAATTAGACTTATTTTATTGTGTTGAACATTTTCTTGTCTACCTATTTATGTATGTATTAATCTCAAGTCTGTTATTGTACCTATGTAATAAATTAAAATAACGTTAACAACTGCTGCTTAACAATATTGTAGGAAATATTACAACTAATTTAAGAATTGGAAAATACTGTTACGAAAATGAATAAAAATGAAAAAATTAAAAAAAAAACAAGCTTTTATTACTTGTTAATAAAAAGAACTAAAACGTTAAAAATAATAATAAAAGCGCGTTACACCTTCGCTTTTTAGTTCTTTGTTTTAAAAACTTGTTTTAAAACAAAGAAAAGAACTTTATTTTTATTTTTAACTTTTTAGTATTTATGATTCGGTATTTACTATAAATCAAACGAGTCCAAACTCGATGGGGTTGCGTCGTTTCATTACAGAATTCATATGGCCACCTTCCAGCTGCATCATCAGATCAGCTCCTTGTCATCATAATATTGCATTGTCACGGGATATACATATGCGTGCAGCTAAATGAGCTAAATCGGCAACCGGGAAGCGTGTCAAATTTAACTTGCAAGATTTGATGACAAACATCTGGACAGGTGGAACTAAATAAAAGCTTGTAAAAACTAATCATGCCTATGCTGATATTAAGGCGCTTACCGTTGTTGACTTATATTCGGTGACACAACCACAAAATGTACACAGAAAATTTAATACCTACTTGATTAATATAATATGTAACGGGACATCAATTCCATTAAATACGTTTCGGGTGTACATTAGATAGATATTCAATTTAAACAGTTATGTGGGTGCGAGCTGGCGGCGTCGAGGCTCGCCCGGGGTTCCTACCAATTAACTTAGAAATGTGTGGGTAGGTATATTAAATTAATTGTGTTTTCGAGTTCGGAATCTAGGAGTTATTTGTGCTGTTAGCTCTATTTAGCTCGTAGTGTAACTGGAATAATATATAATAATAGTGTATCTTTACTGGTTTAAAATTATGGTAACGTTTACACAAACTTATTTAACAATAGGGAAACTTATTAAAGATATACAATGTTTGTCTAATATTAGTATCAGGACTTTAGAGTACTCGGAGTCCATAATCGGAAGCAGTCAGATGCGCAGGATATATTAAGGTGCACAAGTGTACGCGCGAAACACAGGTGCACATACTCATCTTTGTCCTACTGGACCCAGTATCACGATGAGTAAGTTACAAGAGGTCAGGATAAAGGTAATGGCGATGGGTAAAGGTAGAGAGGTCTAGCCTGATGCAGCTAGGCTTTGTCTGATACCTGCACGCAGGCGGTCCCTGGGGTGTGAGTACACGCCGTGGTCCTTTCCGCGCTGCATATTTGCTGCTGCACCCGGGATGACAAAGCAGCCCTGTTTAGGGAGGTACTGCTTTCCCCGCTCAGCCGGGGAGGGGGCTAGAAAAGGTGCCCTAAAAAATGCTCGTCCCGATATAGTAGATGGTAGTAACCGCGGCTATTATCGCATTATTCAATTCGTGGTCGACGTCGCAAAGGAAATTTAAAAAGAACACCTATTATGACATTTGGCTCGTGGAACGTGAGAACACTTCTTGAACGAGATGGCAACGCAAGATTTCAGTCAAGTACAGGTCACCCGCGTTATGCGTAGTGCCCACTGCTGGTCTGACCACCGACTTATTGTCACTAAGCTGCGAATCCACCTCCGTCGCCCGCGTAGATCTCCTGTAAAAAAGCTTGCGTCTTTAAACGTGGATAAGCTAAAACATCTCGCGGTCAGGGAGAAATATACTGAAGCCTTGTCTGAAAAGCTGTTGCCAGCTAATGAGCTAGGCGATGTCGATGCTGCCTGGGGGACTTTGTCATCTCATATAATGAATACCGCTTCAACTGCACTTGGTGAAAAATTCCGTCGTAACAAAGACTGGTTTGATGGAAATGATGGAATTTTACAGCCCCCGGAAAGGTCTTTGCTAGAGTTCTCTTAAACCGCCTAATGAAATTGTCTGAAAAGGTTCTGCCTGAAACCCAGTTTGGCTTTTGACCGGACCGAGGCACATGCGAAGCTATATTCTCTGTGCGTCAACTGCAAGAAAAGAGCAGAGAACAGGGTTGTCAGCTGCACCTTTGCTTTGTTGATCTGGAGAAAGCCTTCGATAGCGTACCTCGCGAAGCTCTATGGTTGGTGCTAAGCAAGCTCGGGTGCACGGAAAGGTTTGTGAGACTCCTCAGACTCCTGCATGACGACATCTGTGTTGCTGTAGACGGTGAACAGACAGACTAACAAGTCTGTCTGTTCACCCCCCGTCAACTGTGGGGTGAAGCAAGGATGCGTCTTAGCGCCTACTCTGTTCGCCTTATACTTTGCGGTGGTAGTTAAAGAAGTCTCACATACTGTTTCTCAAGGAGTCCGCATCCGCTTCCGCACGGACGGCAGCCTTTTTCAATTTGGCTAGACTTATGACTAAAGTCTCATATGCACTGATCACTGAGATCATGTATGCAGATGACTTGTGCTTAATAGCAGAATCCCCAGACGGCCTGCAACAGCTGATATCCGCACTCCACCAAGCCTGCCGTAAGTTCGGCCTGAAGATCAGTGTCAACAAGACGGAGGTGATGGCCCTGGACATACACGGTCATGAGACACTGACCATAAAACTTGGTGAGGATGTGCTGAACCAGTTGGAAAAATTTCGCTATCTGGGGAACACTGTAACATCCAAGTGTGACCTTGATGCTGAGATCAATAGCAGGGTGGGTGCCGCAGCTGCGGCATTCGGCAAGCTACGCTCCAAGCTCTTCTGCTCGCATCACCTTAAGCTGGCGACTAAGATATCGGTGTATATGGCAATTGTGTTGCCAAACCTCGTATACTCCTCTGAGACGTTCGCATTCGCATCGCACCTTAAATGCCTCCGTACCATCATGAAGATCAGATGGTCCGATAGAGTGCGAAACACTGGAGTTCTACGACGAGCCAATGTTGGTGGCATTGAGGCCTATTTAATGCGTCGACAGCTTAGGTGGTGCGGTCACGTTTCTCGTATGGCAGAGGAAAGAGTGGCGAAGTGCATCTTCTACTCTGAACTGGAGGAGGGCAAGCAGAATCATGGCAGTCCCCTCCTCCGGTACAAGTATGTCCAAAAGCGACATATGAAGAGATGCAACATAGAACCATCTCGCGCACCAGCGCCATCTCTTCGACTAGGGGTCGAAGTGGTCGCCATGGACGAAATCGGTCGAAACCATCATCATCAATATTAGTATCTGTTGCTGAGCTAGGGTTATAGCCTGTATTTCAGCATACAGCGCCTCCCATCACAGCTCTTCGTTAAGTATATGGGCAATATTCATACTTAACATAAGCACTTGTTCAAATTAGTTTTAAATTCCAACATTGGACAATATTAAAATATACTACTCTGTCAAAAAAGTACCGGGAAAAGGTCAATAAAAACAAAATATTAACTATTCTTCCAAATTTATTGTATCGCCTTCAAAGTAGGCCTCTTTAGAAATAACACACTTACGCCAACAAATAATCCAGCTATCAAAACATTTTTTAAATGCATTTTCCGGAATCAACTCAGTTCTCGTCGCGAATTCTCTTTGATATCTTCTATCGACTGAAAACGGGTACCTCGAAGTGGTGGTGGAAAAAGTCGGCTGGAGCCATATCTGGAGAATACCATGGTTGTTGTGGTATTTATTGAGTTTTTGGTAAAAAATTCGTTCACAATGATGGCCTTGTGCGATGGCACGTTGTCATGGTCTAATATCCAAGAATTTTCTATCCACAAATTTGGCTTTTTTCGAGAATTTGCTCGCTCAAAAGCCACAAGACGCTCAAATAATATTCTTTATTTACAGTCTGACCGACGAGGTATTGTGCACTCGGAATTCTTGTCAGAAGACTAGAATTCCGAGTGCACAACACCTCGATACTAAAAGAAAACTATCAACATGACCTTTTGGTTCAATTGGAAGTCGCCATTCCGAAGTTTGTTGACTAGTTTGCTTGTCAAACTCGTAAACCCATGTCTCATCACCAGTAACAATGCGTGCTACAAATGTAGAGTCGGAATTGACTCGTTCTAGCATGTCTTTAGAGACTTTAACGCGATTGAGTTTTTGAAGAAAATTTTGATATTTCGAGACTAGTCCAGCGGCAACGTTGAGATGTGTTTACAAAATCGAGTACTGAAAACAAACTAAATGACAGATATTGCTCAAACCTCACGCCAATATCGAAAACAGTTGTGCCAACATAACCACTAAAAAGAATGGTTTGAATTGAATTTGAAATTAGGATAAAATTATCAGTTTTTGATACTTTTTTGACAAAATGTATATATAGATAGATAGATAACTCTTTATTTGTACACTATTTTTACAATACATTTACATAATAAAATTATATCAAGGATAATATAATGTACAAAGGGCGGCCTTATTGCTAGATGCAATCTCTTCCAGGCAACCTTAGGATGGATCAAAATGAATCGGAGAGACAGTGGTAGTTGATGGTGTATTTACAAAGAACAAAAAATAAAATAAAATTTATTTGTCATTTCTAATAAATATTAAAATATACAGATATTCTACATTAACCTACTTAACCTACTATAAATACCAATACACATATATATAACAAATATACATACATAAACCATAAACTATATTATATACAACACATACACATACAGTATAACTAAAGTGAAAGGTAATGTTCATAAACCATTTTTTTAAAAACAGTTATTGATTGTGCTCGCCTAATGGTAATTGGTAATGCATTCCACAAGCGTACAGCTTGAACAGTAAAAGAATGATCAAAAAATTTTGTGGAATGCTGTGGCATCTCCAGTCTCAAATTTTCAGATGACCTTAGACATTTTTCATGTGTGTCATGAAGGAACTTGAACCGTTCTTTGAGATAACATGGGGCTTTAGGGTTGAATAAGACGTTGTAAAGTAAAAAGAGGATATGAGTATTCCGGCGAGAGCGAATGGGAAGCCACCTGAGCTTTTGACGGAATTCTGAAACGTGATCATATTTTCGTAGCCCATATATGAATCTTATACAAAAATTTTGAAGTCGCTCAAGCTTATCAAGTTGTGCTTCAGTGAGATTCAGATAGCTGACATCGGCATAGTCGAGAATCGGAAGAAGTAGTGATTGTGCAAGCGCAGCTCTAGTGGTAGTTGGAAGAAAGTTACGTAGTCTTCGTAAGGATCCCGCTGAAGCGTAAACTTTACGACTGACTTCCTGCAACTGTGGACCCCAAGATAAGGTACTGTCCATACATATTCCCAAGTTTTTTACACTTGTGCTGATCTGTAATGAAGTGCCATTAAATTTAATTTGAGACAGTTGAGACCAATCAATTCTTGAAACTAACCCAGGACTGCCTATAACACATACCTGCGTTTTTGAGGGATTAACCTTGAGTCCATGATTATGACTCCAATCGCAAATGTCCGATAGGTCTGCATTGGTTTTGTTAATGGCTTCCGATAGCATGTTAAGCGGAGCTTGTGTATATATTTGTAAATCATCTGCATAAAGATGGTAGGATGAACGTAATTGTTTAGAGATGGAGTTTATATAAACAGCGAAGAGTAAGGGGGATAAAACGCCACCCTGCGGTACACCAGCAGTAACACTGCACCAAGAAGACACCGAGTCTTCAATGCGTATACATTGTCGGTGACCAGACAGGTAACTGCGAAACCAATCAATTGTCCTTGGAGATATGTTAAGAGACTGCAGTATACTAAGCAGAATGTGAAAATCTACAGTATTGAAGGCGTTACTAAAATCAAGTAAGGTAAGTACTGTAATATTTCCACCATCCATGCCTAGTCTGATGTCGTCCGTTATGTGAACAAGTGCAGAAGTCGTGCTGTGACCAGAACGAAAGCCAGATTGAAACGGGTTTAATAAATAATTCTTAGAAAGAAAGGTGCTCAATTGGGAATGGATAAGGCGTTCAAGGACTTTGGATAGGAAAGGCAAAATGGATATTGGACGATAGTCAGAAAAGGAAGAGGGTTTAACTTTTTTTGGTAGTGGGATAATTTGTGCATCTTTCCACGCAGATGGAAAGACACCAGTAGTCAAGGAGTGATTTAAAATATTGCATAGGATAGGTAGGATTTCGTCAAGGATAGGGACAATCATATTTCGACTGATACAGTCACTTCCTATTGCATTAGACGAAATTGTTAGTATGGTCTTCTTAACATCACAAGCGGACAGTTGATCAAAGAAGAAAGGTGGATAGTCGGGAGCTGGGAAAGAAGAAATATGTCTAAGAGTATTTGCTTTAATTGTATCATTAAAGTCGGACGAAGTGGAGAAATGCTTATTAAGAGAATCAATATCGACATTTTTAGGAATAGAGTCTTCGCGCGACTTCCCAATTCCCAGTGTTCTCAGAAATTTCCAGACTTTAGCTGGGTCTCCGTTCTCTACGGATGAGTGGATGTGTTGGCGTTGTGCATTTCTACACATCTTGTTGCAGTGATTCCTTAGGGAAACATATTTCTCGAAGTTTGTGTCCGTAGGTCGATGCTTGTACTTATTTTTAGCTGCAGCTTTTTTTGACATAATCTGCCTTATCTCGTCAGTGAGCCATGGAGCCGGTAAATGTTTTATTTTAATCTTTCGCAAAGGAGCGTGCAAGTTATAAAGCTGTAATAGCTTATTGCAGAAAATATCAACTTTCGCGTTAACACATTGCGCGTTATACAAATCTGACCAGTCAGTGTTACCGGCATCTTCTCGAAGTTTGTCAGTATCCATTCCACCAAAATTGCGTTGCACAAGTATTCTCGACTTTGCTTTGGGTGGGCGGACAGCATAAGATAGGAAAAGTAAGTCATGATAGGAGAAAGCATCAGCTGGATATTGCCCATGTTTGATGACATGATCAGTAGATGAAACCATAATAAGGTCAAGAAGAGAAGGAGTACAATTAGGAAAATGATGCATTGCATCCAGTGTTAAAAGTGATAGATCACTAGATTCTACTATACTGCAAAGAGAAGAGGAACGACAGTCATTTTTTAATAGGCAGGTGTTGAAGTCACCCATTACAATTGTATGACCATAAGAAGGAGTTAAGTTTTCTAGGATGTTTTCGAAAGAAGAAAAGAAGTTAGTGCGCAAGGAGGGCGAATAGTACACACCGAGTAAAACCCTGACATGATTCAGTTCCACATCCAAAAAAAGATGCTCACCCGCGTTTGATGGTGGTGGTTGTGAAGACGTACTTACAATTTTAAAAGGAATATGGTTTCGTAGATATATACCGACACCACCCCCAACACCAATCGCTCGATCGTTCCTTGTAAGCCGGAAACCCGGAAGAGTATAAGATATAGATGGTAAACAGGGTTTTAACCAGATCTCTGAAACTAGGATAGCATGTATGTTCCTACAGTCAAAGGAAGCCAGCATATCAGGGAAATGAGCAGGAATACTCTGGGCATTAATATGGACTACATTAAAATTCCTTGGAGCATCAGAAAATTCGGACTGGAGATTTTCTTGTAGCGAAGGTATGCTAACAAAACTATCATTAGGGCTATTTGTAGAGAAAAAACTATCATTATCACTATTATCTAGGTCAGACATTACAATTTAAGTGTTATAATAAATAAATAAATTGATAAGATAAGCAAGTTATTAATTAATACCAAAGATATATAATTATACTTATATATATATATATATACTTATATGTATTTAAAAACTTTAAAATATATCTAAAGCAATATATTAATATTCATTTTAATCAACCCGCCAGTTGCGTGTTAAATCAATAAAAATAAATTAAAGAGATATAATAACTAAGTTAAAGTAAAACGTTAACAATATAAGGTTTAAAGAAAATTTTGAGTAGGGCCTCCATGTGCGATGTATGTCCGTGGGTGAGCATTTGGTGTGTGTGCATGAGTACGTGGATGTGGGTGACAGAGAGGGTGTGGAATATGGATAGTCATATACTCGTCGATCCCTAAAGTCTCAAACATCAAGGATTCTAGTGCCAAAGAATAGCAAGAGAACAGGACAAACATTCCTCCAAGATGCCATGTCCTGATCTCTGCTCTTTAAAGAACACTTAGAAGCTATGGATTTTGCACTTACAATACTTCTATATACAAAATGTCATAACCATTACCACGAATAGAATTTATGATTATAATGAAAAATAAAAACTGTCAGTCGTAGGATTGCGCATCAGAAGTGAAAACACATACACAACACACCATATATACACACACATCTGTATATATCACCTGCGCGTGACGGTCAAGCGAGTTCAACGCTTGTTCCCGATACGAAAAGTGCCCAACGTGCGTAAAGAAGCTTTCACTTCAACATGGTGAGTGTATATCGGACCTGTCCATTTTCTGGAAATTTATGTGAAATAAGTAACGATCATTGCGGACCAAATATTTGTAGGTGCAGATAATTCCTTAGCATCTAGTGGGCTGTATACTATTTAGGTACGCAGGTTGCGTTAGTGGAAAATAGTATACAGCCCATGGAAAATTACATGTAAAATAAGATATACAGTACATGGAAAATAAGAGTTGATGAAAAAAACAAATCTGAGAGCTATAGCCGACAAATTGCTTACCTACCCATTTGTTGAAAATTGAGGTCATATTTATTTCGATCATGTTTGTGGTTGCAAATTTATCCGTAAATGACTTGGGTTCATTACAAATATCGTAGTAGGTACTCAAATCTACTATGTTTCCACTAGATCTCTTTTAAGCCAGAGATCTCCATTGGCCACATTGCAATGCAGAATTGCCAAAAATCTGTGACGTAAAAAAGCCTATGGTGTACCGAGCACGTACCGACGGACGCTGAAAGTGACGGTTAACAATATGTGGAAACACGTGATCCGTTCATATAATATTAATAATACCATGAGACACCTCACACACGGCTGTCTGATCCTAAACTAGGCAGAGCCTGTACTATGGTAACCAGACTGCTGATAAACTTGCGTATATATTACTATATACATACATAGGTATTATAGATAAATTACACCCAGACACAAAAAAATTATCATGCTTATCACAGAATTATTTGTGATTGGAGAGAATCGAACCCACGACCTCTGGCTCAGCAGTCAGCATCACTAACCACTAGACCAACAGCCCAGTAAAAAGTCAAAATATATATATTATGATACATTTATTGGTATTTATTATATTACTGAAGGTCTATCTTACACGTGGTTTACGTGCTTGACAAGGAAACATTTTTGATTTCGGAGCACCTTGGGTAACGGAGACAACAACTCCTCTTTCCTCTTACTAAGGAGAATGCGTTCTGACAAAGCACTTTGCGCCAGTCCAATCTTGTAATAAGCATCGAGTAGGTACACTCGGGAAATGATATGGTAGCGGACGAGTTTTTGCCTCTGGAATTCTTGCAGACAACAAATCTCCATAAGCTTGTAGCTTGACCGCTAATTGCAATAATTATGGATTTCTGTAAAGCTAGCACTAAATCAATTGTAAATAAATGGTATTGAGATTATGCCTCTACGAGAGATGAGATTATGGAAAGAACACTAGCAACGTGTTGATGAATATTTAAATGACTTATGATAGAAAGGTATAAAGTACATAATGTATGTACATGCTGTTTAAAGAAAGAATTGAATTGTTTTATATGTTTGTGTTGTATTGCCTTTGACATGTTTTTTACATTTTACATATACATAAATAATAAAAATTAATTTAACAATTAGTACTAATAGGTGGTTGTAATGAAATAGTTGATATTGTTAATACTGTGATGACATGAGGGGGTTTCCACACGAAAAAAAAAAAGGTTATTATTTATAGTCTTAATAATTTTATCTTTAATTAATTTAATTTAACATTTGTACACCATTTTATATGGTAGGACGTTGTTGCACATTTAACATATTACTAAGATCTGTAAACTAATCTATGTTCCACAAATAAATAAATGAAATGAAACGTGGGCCAGACATTACTAGTATTCTTGTCAACCCCTCCTTAAGCGAAATGCTTTATTTAGTCACCACAACAGAATTGGAGTTTAATATGCATAGTATTTAAAAAGCTACTATTTTTATATTTACACGTATAATCAAAGAGCGCACCATTCGGCGTGATACAATTTTATATTACACAACTAAGTAAAGTGGGCCTAATCTGCTTCATAATAAATAAATAAGGATTACTTTGTTTAAGTGCTTAATTGATTACTATTTTCGGTTTTATCTATAGGTACTGATGTACCGAATGTTGGATTGAATTGGACAAATGCGAATATTTATCTCCAGTATTCGCAAATGCGAATGTTGACTTTTCAAATAAAGTGCGGAAAAAATGTTTGAAGGGCTTTTATTATTCCGAGGTACAAGTTGAAATTTAATAAAGCCGGACAAGTGCGAGTTTGACTCGTGCACCGAGGATTCCGTACAAACTATACGATAAGTCGAACTAAATGCTTTGACAGCTCTTTTTTTTTTGGTTCGAGTCGCCAAAGTGTGGAATGAACTGCTTGCGTCTATTTTTTCAATCATTTATAATCCTGGAGCGTTCAAGTGTAGAGTAAATAGGTTTCACTTTCCATCAGGTGAGTATGAATACAAACGCCTATGCCATTTATAAATAAAAAAAAAAAACTTTCATGTAAATTACTCGTTCATTTCAGATATTAGTGGATAAGTCACCCCCAAAATTAGTCCCCCCGAACCTTATAACTATAACATTGGTATCTTTGAGGTGACAGTGAGTAGGTATTTACAGAATCCATGTGCTGCATCTAGCGTCTAAGCTCTAATGAAGTTAATATAAAACTGAAATTACGGTTTCCTATTAAAAGGTTTTAAATTTGAACCAGATTTATAGGTGGTGACTGAAAAAGGAATGAATAGTAACACATTGTACATCGAAGTTGGAAAAAACATTGTCTATAATTGTGTTAGTTCTTGTAGTGCTCGTGCTTATTAAGGGTAACATACCTATTGCAGAGAAATATAATGAAATTGCATTTTGGGGATTGGACTTAAAATCTATGTTGAAATCTCCTACAACAATGATACGAGACTTATAATCATTGCCGTTGTTATCATATATCGCAGTTTTTATGCATTCTATAGCAATATTAATTTGACATCGTGGTGACCTATAAACAGTAATCAACTGGACATATAACATTTCAAAATGTATGCACTCACAGTGACCGTATGTGTGTATGTTTGTTTGTATGTTGTATGTGTGTATATTTAATGAATATATTCTAAGAGACTCACTTGTCACAGTATCCGTATAATTCCGACGTTCATAAGCGATAGATCCCCAACCTGGATTTGCTTTTTTTTCTACTGGACCATCTTCTCTGCACACCTCATCAAAACCATTAAGTTCAAAAGTTTCACCACGACATCCCCAAGTTTCAACAAATAGTGCCACATGGGAAGAAAAAATTATAGGATCTATGAGAACGTCTGGCAAATGTTTCCGTAATGATTGCAAGTTATGAAAAACTGTTTGCACTACGTTATGTTCAGGTGTTTGCAAGAATAGAAAAAATAATACCAATTTGTTTTGTTGTATTCTTTCCGTTTCCATATTTATATCACTCGATGCTGATATTCCAGATGGAGCGTCAAACTTCTATGAATTAACGACCAAAAAAAGTCCAGACGATGACGTTGCTCTAGAGCATGCTACGTACAACATCGATCTTTAAACATTTTTGGAAATGTGAACCACAACTTTTTCTAAGGTTGCACCTTGTTACTTGTGAATTATTATGCATTCTGCTGGTACCAACAGAAACTGAATACTGACCACAAAATTTGAAGATTTTCCCATCTTTTCACAGTATAAGTGACGGCTTCTAATGGCGTCCAATACGCATTTAGGTACTGACGATGTTTCCTAGAAGTTATTTGATATTTGTTCCTTGTAGATATTACCGTACTTGTATCAAACAGAACCCAGATACGTGAAGTTCGCTTTTCACTTGTGTCGGCCGTAATCTATAGCTTTCAATATTCCGGTAGTACCATTCACAAGGCCATCCGTAGTGTCCATATGCACCGTTACCTTATAACGTGCACCAACTCGAAGCAATAAGTTTTTAGTAAGACCCTACGGTCTTACTAAAAACTTATTGCTTCGAGTATGTGATCTGCATTGTAGCAAAAGCACTTACAGATTGCAAGACCTTTTTAGCAGCTTGTGGATTTGGTGCTCCAGAAACCACATCAATAGCTCTAACCGAGCACCGTTTTGAATCCATTCGTGACAACACTAATGATAGTTGTATCCGTCGACTTTACTGTTGGTCACAAATAGGTGTTTTCGAAGCTTTGTTTCGAAAGCTGGTTCACCCGAATGCATAAGTGCATTAGGGTTTGAGTGGAATATTTTGAAAAGGTATAAATAAACTTTTTTGACATTCCAACTATTTTTCATTTCACGAACAATTTTTGGAACAGCCACCGTCACCGTATACAGAGTCTTTGCTTAATACGCTTTGTGCAGCAGTTGTTGCGTGTTTCGTACGTCATTGATAGCGTAGCTGATTTAGGTATACAGGGCATGAAGCACACTGAAGACGAATCAAGAATTTTGAGATCGTTCTTGACCTCAAGTTGCCTACAAACCTTAGAAAGAGACCTACAAAGTTTCTACAATGTTCGCAAATGAAAGTACAGAACTGACCAGATCGGAGGCAAATAAATAATGATATATATAAACGAGATATTGACTACAATATGTAGTGATGACGTTGATTTTAATAACGTTGGTCATAAGGTATCTGTCAAATACGAACTACTTTTCACCACATTTCACTTTTTTAGAATATTTGCTTCACATTAGTTATCGCCTTGATGTCGTAAACTGGCAGTTAAGAGAAACAAATTTTATGGATTTTCTTAATATCGGAATGAATAATTCCAAAATAAAAAATACGTTCGATTTAAAATCTTTAACTTTCCACCACTTAACACATTCCACATGTTTTTATAAGAAACGGAGATAATAATACCTGGAAATTCAAACGGTGATAAGTTTTATACTGAATATAGATTTCTTTTTAATATTTTTGTAACTGCAATGCCTTGTCAGTGATTTAAGTGTGCCATTGTCAGATACACCCTTTACATTTATTAATGAGCCACAATAACTTATCAACATTTAAATACTTAAATATAATAAATCATATAATACATTGAAATAATCAATTATAACTCATTTTCCTAATTTTACCCTCAGCGAAGTTTAAAGATTATAGTTGATCAAATGTCTAACTAATGCAATAGACTTAAAAGTTTTTAGTTCCAAAGTACAGTACAGAAATACACAATCATTTGTTCATGTGATGTACCGAATCTTCTATCTAACAAAGCATGTATATTATGTAGGTAGATACCTATACTATACTACCGATAAAATAGCCCGGTATCTGCATTCACTAGCGAATAAAATTATTTTTATGTATGCGATATTAGGGATACCACAAGGTCGTTTCAAAGCTGACCTTTGTATCGCGAAAGCTTGAAGGCTTTATTCCCCACGGGAGGGTTGCTGCCTTATTCTATTGAATTGTTATGTCCTAGGAGGCGACCCTGTCTTGTATCTGCGCTCGATATCGTATGGACCGTAAAGTTTTGCTTTTAAATTTTCCTTTTGAGGAACAGATCCACGGTAATATTATCTATCCAGTATTGTGACTCGGCACTTTCCTTGAAATAATTGCCTACAGCCGTGCGGTACGAAAAGACGCGAAAGGGCTGCTACTTGGCTTTCTTTCTAGTTTTGTGACTGTAAATATTATAATATATTTTTTATTTAAAAAGATGAAATTTGTTGTGAATGAAATAGGAAGTGTTCAATTAAAATACATGTTGCGTTTTTTATTAGTATATTTAATAAAAAAAAAACACCCTTATTTTAAAGCGTACGAAAAGCTTTATTGTTAAATTAAAAGTATAAAAAATCCATTGCCATATTAAGTATATACGAAATATAGTATAACTTACAAAAGCATCACGCCGTGCGTTCGTCACTGCGGCTCATTCGCGACTGGTTGTGTACCGAGTGTATACTAATCTTGAGACGCGTAGGTATGATTCGCTTTCAGACCGTTTGTATGAAGATAGAATACTGGATAGATAATATTACCGTGACAGAACCCTAAAAAGAACAAAAATATATGTTAATCGATATGAACTTTAAAAATGTGAATTGAGAGTATCGGGTGCAATAGACTATACTGATAGAAGAGAAGCCAACCGACTCTAAACCACAAGCGAAAAACATATCAAAATATCAGATTATTGCCCAATATTCCAATGAACATGGATTCATTAAGATTATAAGTTATACTAAATTTTAAACTTTGACGTTCCATGATATAATTATGTATTTATACGGGAATTAACGCGATCACGAAATAGGTACCTCTGAATTGCCTGAAGTTTCGACCAGGTTGCACTGGCCGTGGTCACAGGCTGACTGGCTCAGTGGTGCACGCCCCCTGTCGTTGAGACTATGAGGTAAAAGGTTCTTCATCCACCCGCACATTTCGTCACATATTATAGGTACTAACGCAAACTACTAACTTGTATGCAAACCGATGTTATAGACTACTAAGTAGTTATTTACGTAGTAACTACTACAGATCACGCACTCCCTACAAAAATATCGATACCTACCGATTTAATTGTCTACTCTCTCCGGGCTTTAAAATGTGTGTAGGGTTACCTCTTTAATAATTTTTATATAAAAATTACAATTATTATGTAAATTAAGTACTTAACGCTTATTTTTCATTTCCAATGTTTAGTATACAAACACCCTACATGTGTTTTATTTTTATGTAAAGATAAATAAACTTTTTTCATTTTCTAAAATCTCAATTATTATGCTGTATGGTAAACAATATTCTAAATCTTACAAAAAGTTTTAATGAATAATTTGAGGGAACAATATAGGGTTAAAAGGTTTATTTTTTAAATTACTATTTACTATTTTTTTCTCTCACTTTATCTACATTCTTCTACTGCATATAAACAATCCTATCAAGTTTCACTATGAATTTTACAGTATTTAAACAATATATCAATACGATCTCGAATTATGTTTTTGGTACTTCACTACATATTATAAAACCAAATCCCCCGCCGCGTCTGTCTGTCTGTTCGCGATAAACTGAATAAGTACTGAACGGATTTTCATGTGGTTTTCACTAATATACAGAGTGATTCATGAGGAAGGTTTAGGTGTATAATTTGTACCCGTGCGACGCCAGGGCGGGTTGCTAGTTAAAAATAAAAGCGTGTGCACTCCGATGCGGCTGTCGGAAACCACTGCGCGAGACTGCGTATAAGGTCCGCCGGCGGACGAGCAGGCCGTAGCTATTTAGCGCGCAAGTACACGACAAGTGACATAGGCCTGCCTATTAGTCCTTATTTTGGTGTTTATCCGGCTACGCATAAAAGCATGGTGGTATGTTTTTATCACTGCATTCCACGCTCTAGATAATTTGAAACCATCTTCCCGATTGAAAGTTTTATGTTTTTTAATTTCAATCGCTTCACGTACAAGTGACGCTCTTGAGTAAAAGTGACGTTACGTGGACCTCTCCACGTAACGTCACTTTTACTTGCGTATGGTGAAATTGAATCCAGTGATTGGTGCCCGCTTTTCGTGCATGTTCTGCAATCGCTGATTTGCTTATCTGTCGGTTCTTTACAGCAGCTATATGTTTTTTGACCCTTTCAGCAATAATCCGCTTTATGTGTATGTAACACTTATTTCGTGATCGCGTTAATTCCCGTATAAATACATAATTATAAGATAACTTATACTCGATATCAAAGCAAATATAGTAGAAACTACTTTTCTATTACCTGAAACTAAATCTGATTCACCAATGTCAAGAAAATCTAATTAGCTTTTATCATAAGAGATAACTCATTTAGTCCGTTACTAATTCTAACACGTATACCTAATCTAAAATAGACTTAACAAGCTTATACAGTGCTTAAAGAATTTATGCGTATCTTGTATAAAAACAATTAAATATATAATAAAATAAAAATACTCTAAAATTTAATTTTATTGGTAGGTAATGATTTTTTTAAATTTGGAACTTATAATCCCAGCCGTGTTACTAACTTACTAGGTGGGGTTACATAGAGCCAACATTTTAATACACCTCAAATCGATGACATGAAAAGGTTAATTGCCGCCATGTTAGCTGACTTGCAATGCGAATAATATTAGTGTTACCTGTTATGATATTTATTTATTTATTTATGTCTTTACTGTACACCTTCAATGTAAGATACAATCAAAAAAACAATACAAACATTCAGGCATATCAATTGGCGGTCTTATCGCCCACGGCGATCTCTTACAGACAACCTTTGTACGGATATTAACAAATATATTTCAGGGTAGTCTGTGGTGTACTGGGATAGGTTAATATATATTTTAATATTTACTTAGTATACTTTACTTATATTACCATAAACATACTACATACATACATAAATATATAAATATGTACCTATATATACATATATAAGAGATATATATGTATATATATAGCAGATTAAAATGAGATAACCCCTTATAATGATATATATATATATATATAATAATATAATTAAAAAGTATTTATAATGACAAATAATAACCCTTTACTTGTTTTTTAAATAAGTGTAACGTTTTGGCTTGTCGAATTGTTACAGGCAAGTTATTCCATAGCCTGACCGCTTGCATCGAAAAGGACTTGTCTGTAAACTGCGTGGAATGTCTCGGCATTTTCAGCTTTAAATTCTCCGATGATCTCAGGTCCCTGCAAAGTGTGTTGTGTAGGAACTCAAAACGTTCTTTAAGATAAGAGGGAGTGTAAGGATGGAACAGAGTACTGTACAGAAGAGAAAGAATATGAACATTTCGGCGAAGGCGTATAGGTAGCCACTTGAGCTTAGAACGATACTCTGATACATGATCATATTTGCGTAATTCAAATATGAATCTAATGCAGACGTTTTGGAGCCACTCAAGTTTGTTCAGTTGGTCTTCGGTGAGATCAAGATAGCTGACATCACCATAGCCAAGGATAGGAAGAAGAAGAGACTGTGCAAGCGCAATTTTCGTGTTGGTAGAAAGGAAATTCTGAAGCCTTCGCAGAGATCCCGCTGTTGCGGGAATAATTTACGGCTGATTTCTCGAATTTGAGGGCGCCAGGATAGGAACCGGTCCATATAGATTCCAAAGTTTTTAACCTTTTCACTATATGGAATAACCGATCCATTGCAACAAATAGCTGGCATTTGCTGAAGGTTTATTCTGCAGTTTAGCCTAGGACTACCCACTACAATGACTTGTGTCTTTGACGGATTTAAAATTAGTCCATAATCCTTAGTCCAGGTACATATTTGCGTTTAATCTTTGTTGATAACATCAACTGCATCTATTATATTATCAGGATCAGCTTTTGAGTAGATTTAGAGATCATCTGCAAAAAGATGGTAGGAAGAAAGTAATCGATTTGTGATTGAGTTTATAAAAACTGCAAAAAGTAACGGGGATAACACGCCGCCCTGAGGTACGCCCGCAGATGTAGTGCACCAAGAGGAGTAAACATTATCAATACGAGCACGCTGCTGGTGACCATACAGGTAACAATGAAACCAGTCAATTGCTGATGGAGATATGTTAAGAGAGCATAATATACTTCGCAAGACATCAAAGTCAACTGTATAGAAAGCATTACTAAAATCTAGTAAAGCAAGGACTGTCAGCTTTCCTTCCTCCATGCCCAACCTGTTATCCTCCGTAATATGGACTAAAGCTGTGGTAGTACTGTGGCCAGGACGAAAACCTTATTGGAGAGGATTTAGGAGACAGTTCTTTGAGAGAAACGAGCTTCACTGATTGTGGATGAGGCGTTCAAGGACTTTGGATAGAAAAGGAAGAATTGATATGGGACGATAATCTGAGAAAGAGGATGGATTACATTTTTTAGGGAGGGGAGTGATTTAAGCCATTTTCCACGCAGATGGAAAAACATTGGTGGATACAGAATAATTAAGGATGTGGCAAATCACAGGTAGGATTTCATCTAGGATAGGAAGTACCATATTACGGCTGATGTTGTCGCTTCCTACTGCATTAGAAGTTATTGACACTATGCTCTTCTTGACATCACAAGCAGAGAATTGACTGAAAATGAATGTGGAACAGTCCGGGGTCGGAAGAGAAGAAAGATAATTTAACGTTGCAGTCTTAGTAGTTCCTCCAAAATTGGAGGAAGCAGGAAAATGTGAGTTCAAGGAATCGAGATCAACGTCTTTTGAAGGAAAATTTGGACCTGATTTACCGACCCCTAATGACTTAAGAAACTTCCAGACCCTGACTGGATCACCATTTTCAACAGATTTATGGATATGTCGGCGTTGATTGTTGGTTCCGATTAGCAGAACGTTCACAAAAAAAATATGCTTTCCTGAACGGGTTTCAACACAGAGCACGAAATAATTATTATAAACAGTTAAAAAGTGAGCCTAATAGGGCCGATCGAAGGCTCCAGCTTATTTATCCAGATGTAACGTGGTAGGTGATCGGCCACGTGCTAGATACGTGGTCCACCAGGGAAAATTAAATAATGGAGATGAATTGCACACACACACAGTCACATCAAGATTTCACAGTCTTTAATTGGGTTTACAGTAAAACTATCACAGATTGAAATTCACGGTCGTGAAGACGGAGTAAGGGTCAGAGCAGGGTCCTTGAGACTTTGGTCGTGGTCGGTGGCCGGTGGAGGTTGCAACTTAATTTGCGGATGGAGCCGGAGCAAAAGGGGCCGTTCTTTGTGCGCTACGCGCTTAGTATTTATAAAAAAATACTTTAAATTTATTTTTCATCACTTCTATTGCCCGAAGAGTCGATATCCATGCGACGCACATTATGATGAAAGAGAAGTAAAACAAAAGTACCTTGTTAATTATATTTAAATATTTTGATCAAAAGCCTGCCCTAATTATTTTCCTACAATAAGCTGCATCTAATTTTCTGATATGCACACTTTATTTACTTCCATGATGGGAGCAATAAATGAACCCTCGTTACGAATGTGCACGCCTGACGAGCTTCGAATAAATTACCTACAAATGCCACCACCAGTGCCACCCACTCGTCATTTCTGAACGAATAAGATTCTATTTAAATTCTAAATATATTCGAAAAGAGAAGGTTTGGCAGATATATATAAATGATAAAGGTATATGAACAGACATAACAAAGATATATATTTTTAAATTACGTGCATTCTGATAAGGAAATAGGTTTACAAAATGCTAGTTACGAAATAGTTGTCTGACACATCACAATAATTAATTACTAGAATGGTTTAGGATGGCCATTTGAAATGTTCTCAGGAAGCTTGCGAATAATCTACTTGTATCATAGTCTGTGTCAGATATGAAATCTTAAAGCGAAATGAAATAGTTAATGTGTTGAGCGGGAAAGGTGGCTATTAAGAATTTAATTATGTCAAATTTGAGTGGGAGCTTTTCCGTTTGAATAAAACAATGATTATTTGAACAGCTGGGTTTGTTTCTTTTTAAAAAGGTTTTTAAATAAAAATTTACTCTTAAACATTTTTTTTTATTCAATCAAGCAATCAGCGTATTGCAGTCCTCTGTTGGACATAGGTCTCTCCCAATGTGCGCTATAGCACATGGCCTACGCCTTCCGCATCCTGTGCATTGCAGGTACCTTCTTCAGGTCGTCAGTTTATCTGGCTAGGGGACACCCCATTCCTTTTTCTTTTCATTTTCCTCATGTCCCCTTTACCATAGGACCCGTTCTTATATTATACTTAAAATGTATTTATTGTTTAATAATATTTCTACACTTCTTTCTAGAATTTGCAAAGTAAATTAGGTAAATAAAAAAATAGGTTTGATGCGGTCCTATTATATGGGGTAAAAAGAAACTGAATGTTCTTTGTTGTTCCTTTTTCCTTAGATCACCTAATGTAAAGGGACTTGAAATACTTACGGTTCCAAAATGTTTTGCATGTTCTCCAAAATGTCCATGACATTGACCGCCACCCATATTTATTCGTACATAATATATTTATAACTTTAGTTGGGCCTCAAATAAGCACATTTGGAGGCATTAGGTATTGCTAAATCGTTTTTACGTCGAGCAAATCGTGTCTGGAATCTTAAAAGAGTATTGGCTGAAAGTTTTCGAGCTTACATAAAACCTCTTTCTAACCATAAACGATATCGCTTACGGGGAAGACATCTAAAATAATATCTATCGGAAAGTATAAGCGAGGTGGTACTGAAGATTTCTTTCGGATTCACTGCGAAGTTGCAGGTTGTTAAGTAACCTTTTTATTTTTATTTGTAGTTATATTCATACCTTTAATTTAATTAAACATCATGTAATAATTTCTCGTTAAAAAAGCTTTTGTATTGAGTATTTATGTCATGAAATCTTATTATTACTTTGGACATAAAATTTTTCGGAATAAGATTCAATGATTTTGTCAATATTGAGGTGTATTTAGTCAACAAAATTTATTTGGGACAAAATAATCTGCTACGCTGTAGTCTACTAACTACCACAAATCTACAAGCCCCTATCGAGCTAACAAAAGCCTATAACTTAACCTCAATAGGTATATACATTCGTAACTTAAAGGTCAGTTTAGTTTCAAGTCTGTTTGGTTCACCGCTTTAAGTAATTACGTAGATTTAAATCTAGCGGCCGCCGGCATATTCCGATAGGGAGGAGCGGTAATTAATGTCGATAATTTTTTTGATTTCGTTTATCATAATATCGGTTACATTCTCCTATCATTTAGATTACTTCTATGTTTTTTGTTTCGAATTTACCATACATAATTATATCTCGTACTATAATATTTTTCTCATAGGATTATGGCATGAGACATTCCCTGTACCGATCTATTATGCCAGATCAGAACCAAATCTTCCTCGTATATGAAAGACATGTAATATCACTTACATTACGTAGCTTTCATATAATATATGATTATTAAAAATATTTTAAATTGTGCTACACTATCCTTTCGACTGACCTAAATAAGTGGTGGAAGTATACTTCGAAAGTGTAGTATCCTTAACTGTGAAGTAAAAAATAATGTGACAAAAAGAACAAGACATCGTAATTACCGATATCGATATTTTATTTCTGAACATTGAATTGTCCCTACATTCCGGTGCGGTCCAATTTCCTCAAGAGACAATCGGTAGCGTAACAGCTGAAGTTTCAGCCGAGTGGCCACTGATCGAGGCTATAATAAACTTTTTGTTACGAAATGATTGCCTGTTGTTGCTAGATCCGATGATTTCCTTTAAGGAAATTAAAAAGATTATCGGTATTAAAATTTTTCATTGTATTGTTTAAAGAGTTTTGATCCGTATTATTTTATAGGCAGACCAAAATAAAAACTTGTTTTGTTGTAAAAATTCTCATATCTGGACAAAACTAATTGTGCTATGCATATTATAGAAAAAAAAAACAGTTTAATTTCTCACCTTGTACCTACATATATATTTTTTTTTTTTTTTTTTAGTTTTTAGAAAAGACAACTCCCGCTTTAGGAATTACTCCTGTGTCGCGGGGGCTTTATCAACATACAAACAACGGACACAAAGAACACCCAGACTCAGATGGGAATCGAACCCACGACCTCTGGTTCAGCAGTCAGGGTCACTAACCACTAGACCAACAGGCCAGTCAAATATACATATAAGTATATACGTATACCTAGGTATAAATTTCTAAAGATTATTGAAATTACAACACGAATGAAGGAGAATGAATCAAAATGATACAAAGGAAAAATCTTTCGACGAACTTGGCAATCATGTCTGGCGGACTGGTGGACAAAGGTGTGTGATGTTAAGTTGTATGTAATTAGCATTACATATTGCATAGCTAACTACATAATTCAAACTAGCTTCGAGGGACTCTTAGAAAGTACTGTTAGTCTTTTCCCAAGCACTTAGTAATTCATTTTAAGGTAATAGTTAAAGAAAACTGACGGCCGAAATTTTGTATTGTCTGTATGCCACTTTGATAACCTTTTGTGCGTTTTCATACTGTTCTAGATCAACACGCAGCAACATCTAAGACTTGTCTTGACTTGATGTGCTAAGACTAAGCTTGTGTGTTTATATTTACACTTCCCATATAAACATTATTGACCATCTTTGAACATCTCACGGAATTTCTTACGAAACTTCTAAAGTCTTCGACTTGGAGATTAAAAACGTGGCATTTATTCAAGCGCAATGATTTAAAGCCCTTTGATAGTTATAGAAGATCGTCGTTTCAAGATTACAATTAAAATTACAATATTTCTCAGTAGTTAATAGATGAATAAAACGTGGTATTTAATCTTTAAACTAGATAATTGCGATGAACTATTTTTTTTTTTTTGTATTGGCAAGTCCGTGTTCCAGGGATAGAAATGTACATTTGCTATGTAATGTCGATAGAGGCAATAACTTTAAAGTTAGAAATCTTTAAAGATTTGCTTGCGCGACTTTAAATGGCGAATACCATCTAACAAATTGTTAACGTCGCTTTTAAGTTGTCATAAAAAAAGATCTGAATATGGTGGCCAGGTGACCAACAAAAATGCGGCCTGCCTGATTTATAGCCAACATAGCTTATTGACGTTTGCATCTCAAAAGTGTCATTCTCAAGATGAACACGACGCCGATAAAACCTGCCGTTTTGAAGAATCCCATACCTTAGTATCTAGAAATGACCATGTTAGGGACGTCATTCCCCAACTTGAACGTTTGCGGTAAGAACTTCTTTTTAAAAACCGCGTAGAATGCAAAATATTTTGCCATTGCCAGAGACAAAAGTGTGTTGGCACGATCTACACAGAAAGAGTCCATGATACTGTAATCTATCATTAGTACAGAACAGGAGCAATTGCATGGAGCATCTGCTCCAACTGCATGTCAGAGCAGATGCCGTCTATAACGGCGATGCTTCTGTTAAACAATCAAAACTCGTATTGTCGGTTGTCTAAAGCTTTTACTTAATTGGAAAAACCTACAATTAACTTAATATCTAGTAGGATTCCAGTTGACGGATTTATATAGTTTGATAAAATAATAGATAATTACATAAGTGGTATACTTGTGGCTCTCCTCCAAATAGACAGCGTCGCCGGAAATAGGGGACAAATTTTTATAACTCCCGTAAAGTTAGCATACCATCTTGCCTTCCCTGCGCTAAACTGACTTTAATCAAACGTGCTACAATTATGTTTAAATTTAAACTATATTTTATTTTAAAACAACATGAAAAATTGGTCTTATATCACATTCTATATGCAATAAACGAACACTACGGTCTCTCATATAAATTTCAAAACTTGAAACGTACCTATATCCTGGCAACCTACATTACTTTCACACGAGGGTGGCGTAAGTATCGTCAGTTACGTAAGCAATCTATTGACTGTGTAATTTATATCTTTAGGGGAATATTCATGCTGAGACATTATTAAAATAACGATGAAACACTTATCTGCTCAACACGGAAACTTAGTATAAAATATATGGGAGAAAAGAAAAAAAGTTTGCAGGCTTACATGCCAGCAAGTTATTTAATAAGATGTATTATAGTGTTCGGAGTTTATGTCATTATTTTTTATTTAGATTAATCCTATAAGCATTTTTATTAGAATACATTCATAGCAGCTTCTACCACTAGGTAGAAGCTGCTATGAATTCATTCTAGTTTAGGTACTAACCTAGGCCCGGTTTTTCAATCCTCAGTTATGTTATCAGATAACTAACTAGTGAATAAATATATCTGACTATTCATCAAGAGAATAAACTTTTACTGTTAATCAATTGTGTGTAAACCGACAGATAAGAGTTACTTGATGGTCTTTCATAGTTAGGTTCACTGTGAACATGTGCAAGCGAGATGCAGCTATACAGTTTGTAACACGTTAGATAAGGATCACAAACTATTAGACTTGACATTTGTGTTGTGTCATTTTTTTCTTGTCATCGCTTGTCTGTTAGATATGCAATACAGAACATATCCATATTGTTTGTGTTCTTTTCTCATAAATATTTTTCTTGCGTTTTAATTTATGACTGATTTCTGGCAAATAAATGTTATTTAGCAGTAGTGATTAAGTTTTTATCAAACTGAAAACATTTTGTGTAGACAGAAACATACAGACATGTCTGTTTGATTGGCAATCTTGTCCTTCATCAAGAATAGTAATAACTGGACGGTTTCTTTTGCTAATCGAAATCTACTATGAAATTGTTCATCGTCTCACAAAGTATTGTCAGATATTTCTCTAACACCCTTTCTTTTCTCTCAGAACACAAAAAGTTTAGCATCAGATGGTCTTCTTCGATAGTTATATCGTCAATTGAGTCAAAAAAATCCATATTCACGTATGAGAACTTAAATTGAATTCAATAGCGACAATGTAAAAATCTTTTTAACAAAACATTTAACTGACGAAAAGAACTAAAAAGCAAAAAATAAATAAACCTTTATTTTTTTAATTTGTTTTGTTGCTTTTTAGTTCTTTTCGTCTGTTTAATTTTTTGTTAAAAAGATTTTTATTTTACGATTTTTCTTCATCATCAGCTCAGCTACATGATGTGATGATTTCTAAACGCAAATACCTGATAAAGTAATAAAAGTAAACAGAAACACTATTCGTTCCTACAATTTTGGAGGGTTTCTCTCAATTTTATCAGGTTTTATCCCATCATCAGATCCTGACTTCCTTGACATTGACCACCCTTGTGGTATACCCTATCTAACAAAAAAAAGAATAATCAAAATCTGTTCATAAATAATGGAGAGGGCTGAACATACATAATATATGTATATAGGTCGAATTGAAAACCTCCTTTTTTTTCGTTGGTTAAATACAAACGTCAAAATCTCTATTCTACGGATAATATCACTAACTGAGGACTTAAAACGACAGATAATTATTAAGTTATTCGCCAGATATAAGTTTTATTCTTCAGATAACAGCTATCTGACCGTTGGAAAATCCAAAATTACGCTAACTGTGGAATAAATGTTATCTTGCTATCTGACTGTTTATCTGAGGATTGAAAAACCTAACCTAAGTGTAGTTACTAATCTATTCTATTTCTGTTCAATTTCCAATGAGATAAAATGGTTACTATTACTAATATAATCAAATTGAATCTAATAAAAAGTAAGATACTAGTGAGAAATAATTTACACAGATACATACGTAGCTTTTGCCTTTGCGCAAATATCAATATCTATCATTTTTGTAACAGAAACAGCGACAAGCAAAAAAAAATATTGTATATAATCACAACAATATATTTTTTTCTAGCATTCAAACAGAATATACTTACTACATCTAGTTTTTTTTTATAATATACGGGGCAAACAAGCAGACGGGTCACCTGATGGTAAGTGACTACCTTCGCCCATGGACACCTGCAACTCAAGAGTCATAAATGCGTAAAAATTATCTAAAAAGCGTTATAAGTAACGTAAGGTTGGGAGATCTAGATAAAGTGACACGAAGACTTATAGGACTTTACAAGGCTATATTTAAGTGTCAAGGCCTTAAATAGTAAGATAAGGAGTATCTAAAAGATATTTACCTACTTTTGGCACCGGATTTAGTAAAAGATACTGTAAATAGGTTTGAACTCTGATGTTATTTGTGGATCCTGCGTGCGAGGATCCTGATTACCGAGCAATGGTTTTTATTATTATTAAATAATAAAAACCACCATACTGAGCAATAGTAGGGCTTGTGGCTGTATGCCAATATAATAGTAAAGGTGCATTGACAATAATGATCAGGTTTATCGGTATAAAACGGCAGATTGTGGCATTTAAAATCCCTTAATTTTTTAGCTTACTTTTGTATAGCAACTTAACACTGCGCCTAAATTTTCCAGATTGTATCAATGTTGTGTCAATGTCGACACAATACCTGTCCTGTGCCGGACGCACAGATGGTACATACTAATACCAGGATGTAGGTACATCTCATGTAGAATGTCTGAAATACAATGTACATTGTCAAAATTTAAAATATACAAATACATGAAAAACCGCACTTGGAACTGCGACTATTTACCTCTATTATACAAACGACAAAGCTTCAAGAAAGGGACATCATTTCGCATCAGGTGCTCGCTCTCTTGATCTGAATGCCTTTCAATAAACGATGCGCAATCAATCACTATCAAAGACAGGCAAAGAAATATCTTTGAAAATCCAATGGTTCAAATACTTGCCCTTTGGGTCGGCAGGTGGATAGTTTAGGACTTTTCTGTCACACAAAGGATATTTGAGTTTCAGACAAGACAACATTAATTTTAGTTTTTCTTAACATTGTTATTTCATACTTATGAATTAGTTTAACGGTTTTGTACGATACGCAATGCTCTTCTCTTTGACGATAACTATAAGAAAGTATTTGTAATAAAATAGCAGAGATATTGAAACTTTTAATAAAAAAATATAGTTTTTATTTGGTTGTCAATTAGGCAGCCAACAATTGACAATTAATATATTATGCAAATTTAACTACACAGAGAGATCTTGCAGTGCCAATAGAACATAACAAACATTTTGAAACTGCTCATGATAATCACTGTTATACCTAATAATCAAGGTGTGATAGTATTACGTTCACATTATTTTGCTATCGATGCGCGCTATTGTTGGATGTCAAAGTGGTATACTTTTAAGTATTGTGTTCGCAGATGTGTTACATATGTGGGTCATCAATTAGCCAACACTTAGAGACATAGAAAAAAGGCCAAACTCTAATAAAACTAATGTTTTATTGCTTTAAGTATGAGTGTCTTAGAATTGAACATTTGCAAAGCTGGAAGGGTCAGTCATTAAGATAAATGAATAGGTTGTATAATAAAAAAAGAGTCGCTTTAGAATATTCCTATGGAGTCACGGCGACAGTAGAGCTTAGGAACGGGGATGGTAGGGCGGTCGGGTTGAGTACGTGAAGCGGGATAGTGGTGGCATCAGAGCCAGTGGGTTGACAGGTTTCAGCAAAGACGGCCGGTTCACGTAAGTTTTGACATAGAACGGAAGTTCGGTGAGTCTTTAATGTTTTATTGTTAATAGACGTTTATATTTAATATGTATTTATGTCCTGCACAGAGTAACGCAGTATCCGTCAGTTAATCAAATTTATCTCACGTGTACATATCGGTTTCAAGGTATTAATTTAATATCATTACTTTTGGTATTGGTTAAGGTGTTTTTGGACGGGATGAATGAATATTATTACCCTGTAAATCTCCTGGTTATAGCACTCGATCTTGAATAGAGGGCAACGGGGCCTTGGTGATCATCAGCCCAACTGTCGTGTGCTGTAGAAGACTAACTATCGGGTACCATAATCCCGGGTTATGGTAGTCGAGGTTTAACGGAGGCAGCGATATCCTGATCATTGGCAGGTTGTACTCGTCTGCTGTAGAAGTCCAAGTTTCGAGTGAGTCGTTAGCGAGGTGTGGTTATGGGGTAAAATGATTAAGATGGTATATGTGTGAAAACTAAACCAATGCCAAAGGGTTTAAATGTACGATCATACTAATTATCTTTTGGATCTCCTCTTGTCGCGGTTTTTATTATTGATTATATCGAAATATCGAATGCCAGTAGAAAGATGTCCAGCCAGGGTCGAGTCGTACAGTCTAACCTCTAAGACCTCCCCTAATCAATCGGCAGCTGGTTTTCGTGAACAATACTCATTTGATTGATTGAATAACTGCTTTACTCGGTTTAGGCTCATCGAGGTACCATCACGAAGGTATTAAACTAGGAGCAAATCAATAACATCTGACACCCTATAATTATATGTATACCTACGTATTGTTAATTGTACGCCAAAGAAAATAGGCAAAATTTTCTACTTATTTACTTACAAGCTCATAATGTTATAAAGTATATTTCAGTTTAAATTATGTTTTTGAAATGGACTTTGAAAGTCAATAACATGCAGTTCAGCTATTAAACCATTCCATGTTTAAAACACTAACTGACTTAATAATAATAATAAAAGCAGCGTTTAAACTGTGATATTGTGTTAAATAAGTTTGCAACTTCAAAAACTATCAAATCGCACAAACATAATATCACTATGCGCATCACAATCAAGACATATACCTATGTCTTGATTGTGATAAGTAGAGTACTATGACTTAACAATCATTTATCTTGATAGAAATAAATAAATACAATAAATAAGCACACTTAAGATCGAATAAATCTTTCACATTTTCTGCTACTCACTCTATCAACAACTGATGCATTTTATAGTCAATAAAATAATTAATGAATTGCATGAAACTTTGTAAAATAAAAACAACCAAGTACGATATAAATATTTTATTTGGTTCGCGTGACGTTTAATCATTAAACGTGACTTAAAAATAACTTGTAACACTGTTAAAAGTAACTTTTAAGTCACGATATTATATAAATAATAATATTATATAAATCTTCAATCTTTTCAACATAGACCCAATGTGCCAAAAGACACTTGCGTGTGATCTTGTTTATTTATTCAAATTAACGTCTATAAACGTAATTTCCTTTTATATTATAGATTGTTTATAATCTGTAATCTTAAATAACTTTTATGGTACCGAACAGAGGAGCTTGGGTGTAGTGAGACGACTTTATTAACAGGACAATCTAAAACCAAATAAGGTAAAAGGATTTTTATTTTCTTAATATACCATTTTGCCTTGAAGATAATTTTAAGCGATCTTTGTTTGTTGTATGTTCATTCACTAGTTTCTTAGAGTAAACCTTAGAGAATCTATTCTTTTTCACCGCCTCTAAACAACAGCAGGAGATTCTCAATTTTTTGTTTTGTTTTTGTTTTTATTTGTTAACCGATTAATACGCGATCTGAGTGATTCTTTTTTGTTTGAATGTGTTGGCACCACAAAGAGAAACCAAGAGGTTTCTCCCAAATTCCAACGTGAGGAGTTTTTTTGTAAACAAACACTGAGGTATACATTAAGAATTCCTGAAATCGATACAGGCCTTGACCGCCTGTCAAGAAACAAGCAGCCTCACGGTGGTTTGGTTAAAGTCCTGCTCACCTGCTTCATTTAAAACCGGGGCGCGCGAAACAGACCGCTTTGCCGTCTCAGGCCAATTGCCCTCATCGCCCCATGCCAGATAAATACTTAAACAACAATCTCTAATTACATTTACTTTCTGCGGACATTACACAGAAAATTTAAACCAGGCTAATGTCCTAAAATTGGTTGAAATAAAATTTCATTAAACTATGGGTTTCTTGTTTATTGGGTTTGACAGAAATCTCTAGCATTAATTTTACTTTTGGTACAATATTTCCGTATACACGTCGGTAAATTCAACGTGGGTAGCTTTGAAAACATAAACTATTTTATGGTCATGTTATTTCAAACAGCAAAGTTATAATTTGGAGCAAAGTTTAAAGGGCACCATCCTACGCGTTTAGAATTTTAATAAGCATTATATCTCTAGAAATTCCGAGCGGCAGTTTTATACGATATTTTATACATAATATTATTTATTTTATTCTAAAATATAGTTTCGCGGCACCTATTTTGACAGTATCGCAAAGGATGGGTTCTTCATGACTTCTCTAGACCCACTGAGTACCTTTTACAACGGCTTCTTCCTAGAGAAATACCGTCCTTGTCTCGTACCTTTACGACCCGAGTTTTAAGCCAAGTGGCTTCATCAAAGAGTGACTGGTAGAAGCCCTTAAGCATTAAGTTTACCTTGATAGAAATAGATTTTTGTAATTACTTCATTATTTTTTTCTGACAGTTATTGGTTTGGTAATTAATTAAAAACTATTACTTAATAAATACCATCCAACAGCCTACTACAGTCCACTGCTGAACAAAGGCTTCTTCTAACATGCGCCATAGGTCCCAGTTCTCCGCCTTCCGCATCCAATCTATCCCAGCTACCTTTCTCAGGTGTTTAGTATACCTGGCTGGGGACGTCCTACCTTCCATTTACCGATTCAGTGGAGTTCGCTCTACTCTAGGACCTGCTTGCTCAAATGGTCATCGGTCCTACGGCAGGTGTGGCCAGCCCATTGCGATTTCACTTATTCTGCAAGTATTGGCGACAACTTTGGTTCTTTGTCAGATGACCTCATTATGAATTTATTCCTTCAAAGAAATTTTAAGCATGGCTCAATCCATATCCCGCTCACAACATAAAGCTTGTGGACTAACCCTACTGTCATAATTAACTAAAAATAAATTACTAAAGAAATACAATCCAACAGCCTATTGCAGTCCACTGCTGGAAAGAGGCCTCTCCCACCGTGCGCTATAGCACCCATTCCTCCGCCTTTCGCATCCAATATATCCTAGCTCCCTTTCTCAGGTCGTCAGTCCACCTGGCTTTCGTTTAACTTATTCGCGGTCTCATCTCTAGAGTGACCGATGCTTGATGGCCATTAGAACAATCCTACAATCCTTCGTCAGATATGGCTAGCAAATAGCGGTTTCACCATACTTATTCTGCGAGGAATGTCGGTAACTTTAAATCTTTGTCAGATGACCTCATTACGCACTTTATCCTTCAAAGACACTCCAAGTATGGCTCGCTCCATAGCCCGCCCCGTAACTTAAAGCTTGTGGATTAGCCCCATAAATAGTTAGTCCACGTCACGGTACCGCAAGTCATAACAGGTAGCACGCACTGGTCGAAGACCATCGTTTTGAGGCATTGCGGCAACGGTAATGAGAAACTCGACGTAGTTTGCCAAATGCTGCCCAACCTAACTGGATTCTTCTGGTGATTGCTTTGCAAAGTTGTTTCTACCAAACTGGATAACCTGCCTAAGGTAGACATATTCCTGAACAACTTCGGTCGTTGACCCTTCGTCAATTGTTTTGGGATTGTATTGTTTGTATTGTAACCTTGGTTTTATCTAAGGTCATAGAACGACCGACGCGTTGAGTATCTCCATTCAGGCTGTGCAGTATCTCGCGCAGCTGCTCCAGCGAATCTGCTACTAGGACGATGTCCTTATATATACTACTAAATACATATAATTACACCCAGACACGGTAAATTATCCTGCACAATTGTTTCTCCTGAGTGTAAATCAAACCTCAGGAGTGAGCACTTATATACTTATTTTCCTAAATACTTTTGCTATGATATGCATATGATAAATACTGTGACTTAATAAAGAATACTGAAAGTAAATTAACAACTAATAAAGTCGTAGGTCTATTTGTCTGAAAATTGACTTCCGATTCAATTAAATACTATTAAAACCTCACCTCACGAATCCGTTTTAGGACTCGTAATTATGGTAATGTCACTTTCGTGGCAACCCGATGAGGGTCCACCACAGGAAAAAATTCCACGAGCTACCCTAATCGTATCTAATATATAACTAGAGATCGCGTGGTGGTCGAACTTCGACCATGGTTTTGTCATTGGCCATAACTTGAGCTGTCATTGTATAGACATACTTATCATGACAGGTAATCACATAAACTGGACGCGTGTAATTATATTAGGCCGTTTTCATATAATTTTTAAAGTTGTAAGATATTGATTAAAAATTTTAGCTTTCCATACTTCTATATAAAAACTGTAAATATTCTAAAATTTACATTACTACGTTTGCGAAATTTTCTTAAAAAGGGATACAAAAAATTCTCTTCACATATTAGGACATTGGGATAGAAAAATAACCATTACGCGAGGGAACCTGCGGGCAAAAGCTAGTACTTCATACATCAAACTTAAGCTTCAAATTCAAATCTCCGTGTTCTGCATTTAGGCATTTTCTGTAATAAGGGAACATTTACATAAGAAGTTTCGTTAAAGCATGAGTACCACGTAGTAGGATATTAAATCTTACGTACCAGGCGTGCCGGAGAGCTATTTGCATGCCACCCACACCTCCGTTTCAGAATATAGTTCAACAGGAACACTAAAACTAATTACACATATATATTTCTATGCCGAAAGGTTAGTATCAGGCTTAGACAAGCGTCAAAATTTTTTTAGCTTTTCTTTTTCTAATAACGTTGTCTTACGAAAACGATAATAGATTGGTAAACCAAAAATGTACTTTGATTTAGAAAACGCTAATTCTATTCGATCTTTCTCTATCAATGTCTCTAAAAAACAGATTTTGGCTGTGGTTTGTTTCACAAACGTCAAGGCGTTTAACGCGTAATCTTTAAGGAGGCGTCCATTAGTTACGTGAGGCCTTTAGACGTGAGAGGGTCGATCCAAATCTCAACAAATATCTCGTAATGTCGTAATTTTTTATCGCACGAAACTGTAAAAAGTCACTCTTGAGAATCTTGAGAAGTAAGAAGGGGTTCTTACTTATTATTATTACTGCAAATTATAATAAGTATTCTTTTACTGTTTAGGTATTTGAATGTTTGTATTGTTTGATTTCCTAACGGTGATTCTAGACTACTATTAATCTACTAATAGTCTAAATACTAATGTTCCCTAGTCTTATATTAAATTAATTAACCAATTAACGTTTTTTTAATAAATCCAATGCAATTAAGCACAGAGTACTTGTTTACACTAAAAATGCGCAGCTTAAAAAATTTCACGTGAGATAAGTGGGGGGTGGAGGAAGGGGAGACAAATCTACATATCCGACATCTTATCAAAGGGAAGGAGGTCAAAAAATTGCCAAAAAAATTGCCTCACGTAATTTATGGACGCGCCTTCTAATAATTTTTGAAGTTAAAATAGTGAGTTTCGTGTACCTAGTTTCAAGTTTATTGTAAGTATAATGCTTCGTTATTACGGAAGCCTACAAAAGTACCGAGTGCATTTTACAGAAAATTTAACAAATATCAATACGTCAGTTACCAGGTGATTGTAAAAATCGCCATTTTGTTTCGTTTTCTACAAGGTTTTGACGTTCGCTCGGTAACGAACCCTTCGTACCGTAAGCGTTTATTTGTCAAAAGTGTCACTACTATTTCAAAATTCTTAACGCTTAGTCATGTGATATTTCTTTGGCTTATGTCAATCCCATACATTTACTTTTCTATTTTACTGTTCTTATAGAAAATTAAGAGCCACTTGTCTAGGCCTGCATGTATCCAATCTTATGTCAAATCAAACCTACAGTTTTCTAGGAATTTGCTTCATATACAAACGTTGTTGTTGTAATGTAAGTCATGTACATTATGGGAATTAGTAATAGATTCACATGGGGAAATTGTGATAGAATTTTTTTTTTTTTAATTTAATAAATGCACCGCTTTGAACTGTCTAAAATATAAATAATTACACACTTACGTTACAAAAAGAATAGGTTTCTGGTTTCTCAATGTCGGCTTGGTTAGAATTGTTCATTGGCTGAAAAGGGCACTGTAACCCATCAACTGCCTTGTATGTTTATATTTCAACGAGTTATGATTATGATTCAAAACGAGTAGAAGAAACAAAATAAGTGAAAAGTTACTTTTGTTAACAAGTCAAGGCGACGATGTACAGGCCGACTATAGTCTGAAGAATCAATAACTGTTTCAAAAGAAAATTATAAAACAGTCCACCTATTTTTTCAATCGGTGGCAGTCACTCTACCATAGCATGGTCCTTTCATTGTTTGCCTAATACAGACTTTTCAGATTCTGATAATGTTCATAAACCTATACTAATACTAGCTCACCCGGCACACGTTGTTTTGCCATATTAATTATTTCTAATGAATATTTTGGTAATCAAATAAAAAATAACTAACTTATTGTGGGGATGGGGTCTATGACTGAAATAAGAATGGAGCGCTGTGGTCTATTGACGGCATATAAAAAAAGCAAAACACTAACCATTCATTTTCTTAATTCAAATTACTTCCTGAACTTAACTGACATATTTAAAGTTTAACAGTGAGAGAGCCATACTTCGGCACGTATGGGCCGGCTCGAAAGGAGTGATATCATGGCCTCACAGAAAACAGGCGCCAAGCGAGTGAGGTTACCGGTGCCCCTCACCCTTCCCTCTCTCTATCTTCCCTCCTATCTCTCCATCTCCCCTCCTCTCCTACTCCCACCTTAAAGGCCGGCAAGGCACTTGTGACTCTCGAGTTGCAGGTGCCCATGGCGGCGCGCTAATCTCAGGAATTACTGGTTCGAGTTGATAAATTATTTTAGTGTTGGATAGCCCATTTATCGAGGAAGGCTATGGACGATCACGCTAAGACCGATAGGAGCGGAGCAGTGACCATAAACACAGGTGAAACTGCGAGGACGGCTAGTGATAAATAACCACGTTTTATATTTTAAAACAAAATATTTACGATAGTAGGGACCGAACCCTTTGAGGTTCTTTTTACTGGTTAATCAAAAGGTGGTCATGACATTACGATAGGCACTAAATCACTAGATGCTATTAATTTCGACATCACACCTTTAGGCCATAAATGGTTGATATTACTAACAATAAAGTGTTTGTGTACACCACATGTCACAACGATTAAAATATATATTGATTTTTAACATTGCAATGGCTGTAATCCAAAATGTTCCGAAGAGTAATAATTTCGTTGTAATGATTCTGATTTTGAAGTAAATACTTTTTAATAATAATAATATAATAATTTAATTTATTGTTTCTCTCACACAGTACATTAGACATTACAAAACAAAATTACTTTTGACACATTGTTATGCTTCTATGTGAGAGACTGGTATCTGTACTAGGACAGGCCTGTATGACAGACTACCAGCCTCTCCCAGCTCTGGATATGTGCAGTTCTTGATGTCAGGTAAGTGTTATTGTTGAGAGTGTATAAAAACTACTACCAAGCTGCAGTGTGTTCGTTTATAAATGAGTGTATGTAAGTATATGTATGCGCGTGTGTGGTGTGTGTGTGTGTGTGTGTGTGTGTGTGTGTGTGTGTGTGTGTGTGTGTGTGTGTGTGTGTGAGATTGTGTAAATAGCAATAGTGTAAGATGTGTTTAGAGTAAATATGTATGTGTATAATAGTAAATATGAGAGCGCACATAGTGTTGTATTATGATGGAATATATAAAAGATTTTCTGTTTCATCGTAACTGAGGGACTTGAGCCAAGATGTGACAGCTTTATTACAATGGAAACGCGTGTAGGAGTATATGTCAATTTGTTTGTTGATCTTATTATAGAGATAGCTTCCCAGAAAACCGAAGAACCTCATGGAGAACGCTGTAGTCCATTGAGTGGTAATTGTGTCACAGACATGATGTTTCCGCCGCTTATGATTGTGAATAGAGGGCTCATAAGCAAGAGCAGCGTGCTGTTTCAGTGTGATTCCCAGGATAAATAGTTGTCTTACTGTTAGGACGTCGGTAAGCCGGTACAGGTCTTTGGTAGGGAAGAGGAATGGTAAGGACCGACTTACCTTCAATACTGCCCGTTGAGCTCTTTCTAATTTTATGAGATTGCTCTTACATGCTCCGCCCCAAACCGTTATACTGTAATTTATTATAGACTGGCAAAGAGCCAAATAGACCATTCTAATGACCTGTACATTTGCTATGTGTCGTAGGTTTTTGAAAACGAACATTAATTTACGAACTCTTGAGGAGAGTAGGTCCAAGTGGTGACAGAAATTCAAGGAACTATCTAGTACAACTCCCAGGTACTTAATGCTGGAGGCTTTAGTTAGATGTGCGCAAGAGCAAGGGTGGCAGAGTGAGCATGTGTGATATATTATACCATGGCTGTCCCGCATAGAAGGCGGTATGCTCTTAATAGAAAATGGCATATAAATAGTTTTTTCAGGATTCAGTGTTAGCCCATTATCTTTAAGCCACAAGGAAACAACGTTAAGTCCAAGTTGTGCGAAGCCATATGCATCATCCCAAGAGTTACCATGAAAAACCAATGCAGTGTCGTCGGCATACGTCACTATCTTACCATTTGTGAGTGGGAGACTGCACAGGTCATTTATGAAGCACAGAAAGAGCGAAGGTCCCAGGACGCTACCTTGGGGAACACCGTAGTTGATAGGTAGATCATCACTAACGATATCACCCACTCTAACTCTCTGCAGTCTACCAGTCAAATAGTTAGAGAACAATTTAAGTTGAGTGTTACGAATATATATACGTATTTCAAGTTTTGTAATCTATTTTAGTTTTTGCATACTCTCCAAACTCAACTCTTTCACTGTATTAAGTGCAAGTGCTCAACCAAACTTAGATAGCAGAATATATTTCTAGTAAACTTTAAGTAATTATAAATACTGAAAGGAAAAAAAAAAGAATTTGCGGAATTTTTCGAGACTCAATTATTTCTGTTAAATATTATATTTCTTAATCTAAGTATTACACACTTTGTGTACAATTATACATGCGATACATAGCTTTTTTTTTTCGTGTGGTAACCCCCACGGGTCATCACCTCACCATGGCTATCGGTGAAGCGGTATGTCGGAATCGAACCGACTAAAACCACACGGTGTTCCGTCACAAGTGAGTCTATCGCAAGGGACTCGGGTATACCCTGAGAACGAAGCCCCCGAGAAATGCGATACATAGCTGGACTTAATGCCTAAGGCATTCTCTACCATAATTTACATGTTTATAAAATATTACTTAAATTCTATGTAATTTTTGTTTAATTTCGTGTCATACTGTTTTGTCCCTGATTAGATGAAACAGTAAGAACGACTGATTTAAATATCATATTATTATATGAAACGACCGCACGACTCACTGACTTTGCCATTGCTTGCTCGCAACGTAGAATGCTATTGTGACTAATTTATAATTGGACTATTTGTCATTTATACATAGATACCTATAACGTAACAAAATATAATATATAATTTCATAAATAATCTGCTAGTTTGTTCAGTACTGGCTACAAAAATATTAAAGGCAGAGAAGTGTGAAAGACGCACCGACACCACGAAATTTTGTTAGAATTAAGTTAGTTCAGTGACTACACATATCGATGGTTAACGGCCTTTTCATATATATGTAGTTAAAATTGACTTTTTTCTGCGTCGATTGATCTTCCTCCGTTCCGCTCCGATGCATTTGGTTGCCGCTTAGGCAGTAGAAAATAAGGATCCTTAGCATCGATATAAATGTACTACTTAGCCTTATTCCTTACTCGTAAACGAGAAATAGTTCGGTGCTTTTTTAATTTTGACATATAGATGAAAAAGTATTATATTTCGAAATTGCCATTATGGTTACTATTTGGGATTGTTGTAATATTGTCTTACTTGACCGTTAACTTATTAGAAATAATTAATCTCCAAACCCAAAGATACATTTGTAATTCGGAATTTAACCGGTTTTTCTCTTAAATGCTGTTAACGATTTTGATTAATTCTGGTTAGCATAGGTGCATTTCTGTGATTTTATTTGGGATTGATATTTTTTTTTCCTGTCACCAAACCCATTAATTAGAAGAGCTTCTACAAATTGTTCTAATGAATGGAACCAAACACATTGTCCCTCTCTTTTTTTGACGGTTAGATACAGTATTAGACCAAAAGAAACCACTTGAACAATTCAACACAGCGGCATTTGTCGGCTATCTTCGATTTTACCTTTATGCGAAATAAACTAAACCGTCGGTTATCTCTTTCTTTCTTTTGACGCAACTGAAGTTGCGTTGAACACTAGACAGAACAGAATGACGTTTTGAAATTAATTAAATTTGATTTAAAAAACATCGTGCCCTAGTAGGCCTTAATGTGATTAAGACTGCATCGTTAAGTATCTGTTCCTATTACGTAGGTCTCTACATAAGTGTTGTCATATGCAAACTAGATATCATAAAACTGTGATTTGAAGTCGTATATTAACTCTAAGTAATATTTTAAAAAATATTCGAAAGCAAGGAGTCGTTTTTTCGATTTGTAAATTAATTTTCTAAATGAAAATGGCGAGCTTCTCTCGTTACAATATTCATGTAATTATTTTGTACAACTTTAAGTGAGGCTTAACTAAATAAAAATTTATCGATGAAATAGTATTATAGAACGGTGGTACCTATATTAAATTTATTCACGGCAATTTTAACTTGGAGGATGATGCAAGTTCCGGCAGGTCCATAGAAATTATTACCAATAAGAACATTGAGACTGTACGAAAGTTATGCAGGAAGACCAAAGTGTAACATATCGGCAGATTGAAGAATCGAAACCCTCTAGTTAAGTGCACCAAATATTATTCTTTATTTACGACCATTTGAAATTACGGAAACTTTGTTCACTCTAGGCACCGCACTTAATGACTGATACGCTGAGGAAGCAGCGTGTAACTTGCTCTCGTGATTTGTTGTAATATTTTGACGTTCCTACTAAATCCCAGAAAGTGTGGGTGTTTGAAGATTAACCTTTGCCGACGTCTAAGAAAATTTTGCGATCCATAAAAAAAAGAATGGTTGCTGTATTTTTTACTAAGATAATATTGGCTACGGCTGTGCTTGATAAAGGGAAGACACAGATTTGCGCGTTCACAACCAAATCGCGGTCACTTAGAGGGTAAAAGGCCAAATTAGCCTCGAAGAAGCTTGGTGTACTGAATAGATCGAGACAGTATTTCACTCCGGCCCACCGCCTATAACTCGTTTATCTGGTTTGTAATTAAAGACTCAAGTTCGGCCTTATATGGATTACTGTTCTCATCTCTATGCAGGGACACCCAAGTACCAGCTTCTCACTGTAAATCGCATTCAACGGAGAGTGACTTGAATCATCGACGTTATTTTGACGAAACGTGCCCGAGCTTCAGCGGCATTGTTCAAAGCGGTCGATCGTAGAATAATTTATTTCCACTGACATAGAAATATCATTATCTGTGCATAAAAAAATCGGTTGTCTGTAAAGTCAGTTTACTGACGATAGTTGAACGTCACAACGTCATAGGGGAACGCCTCACAGCGAGGTAACGCCGCATGAGTCACGTTTTTTCGTGCGTGCAGCCGGCTCCATCGAATTATAAGACGTTGTCACGTCAATAACCGTGAATTTGCGAAATTAGTTTAAACATTACTAACTAAATTATCGGGTAATGTTATTTTAAAGAGCTTATTTTGAGAAAAAACCGCCTGAATTTCACTAGCCAGAAATATCAATCTTATTTTTGCAGAAATAAAAGTAATTTCTATGGATTTGCAAGATTAGACAAAAAGTAATAACTACATTTTCGGTGCCTTTGACTACTAGGCAGCTTTCTTTGAAAGAGGCTGACAAGGTCGTATGCGGTATTCCTTAAAGGCATCAATAGTACAATGAACAGACTTGCGCCTTTTTATGAATTTGTATTTTACATATCGCACCCCTAGATCTAAAGGGAGCCAACTCAAAATTTTAAATTTTTGAGTTATGAACACCATCGAATTCCTTATCTCAATACCTATTGACCAATAAACCAAATTTAAAAATATCACCACTACTCGAAGCTAAATGATAAATTTACCAACACGGGCTCAACTTAAATTACTTATTATATATATATATAATTATAAAAAAAATAATTAATAAAGCAAAAATTTAATTATCAGCCCCAAAACATGATTAAAACACAAGATCCTACAATTTATTTCTTCTAGATGCATATAAAACTCCAAAACTCCCGCAGCGCACAGTTAGTTTTTAGCCTTTTCTGTAAAAAGTGCTTTTTAGAGCTAGCTGCCTTTAGATCTAGGTGTGTAAATTATGTTTTAATGAAGTTTATTTACCCGTTATATGCAGTTTTAAAGGGAAGTACAAGCGAAGAGTTTTAACCTGTATCTTTGTAATTATTGCATTAAAGTTCTAATATTAAACACAACCAAGATGCATAACTAGAATTAGATAACTAGCTGACCCGCGCAACTTCGTCTGCGTTTGTAAATGTTCCCCGTTTCCACAACATTTTTCATTGATCCTCCGCGCCTATTGGTCGTAGCGTGATGTTATATAGCCATCTATGGCCATCCTCGATAAATGGGCTATCCAACACTAAAATATTTTTTCAATTCAAACCATTAGTTCCTGAGATTAGAGCGTTTAACCAAACAAACAAACAAACTCTTCAGCTTTATAATATTCAGCTAGTAGGTATATATATACTTATATATACACTAGCGGACCCGACAGACGTCCTGCCGGAACGTAAAAAATATAAAAAAAAAGTAGGTCCAGCCGTTTAGGAGTTCAGTGACACGCACAGAAGAAATATATATATATATTTGGGATCATGGGGGGCCGAGGTATATCGTCAGGATTTGGAGTTCCCATTTTATTTTGATAAACAAGACTATACAATTACAAGGTTTTATTACACTTACTTACACTAAAATTAAAACAAAATACAATACAAATAGTAATTTTAATCAATACAGTTAATCGAACAAACTCACGGTTACAGTTCGTAAAGCGGCATAAGCCCAAACACAAAGTGTATTACTCGCTATTAGCAAGCCAATAACAGCTATGTTAATATACAGCAGCGCTGTACCAAGTAAACCGATAGTTTTGTCGGGAGCAAGGAGCTCTTTATCGAGTCGAATTCGAGGATCGACTGCCTGTAGTACCGAGTGCGCGCTCTTTTATAGGACGATGCCCCCACCTTGCAACCCCTCCACGACAACGCTGTCCAATGGCGCACGGAAGTACGTCACGTGTTTACTTGATACAAAACACTAAAATGTGCTAAATCTAACAAGACTTACATTATAAGGTAATCAAATATTACAAGATAATTTTATCGTAATGAATGTTTCAGAAAGTAAATCATTTAGAATCAAACAAACATGTCATCAATATTGTTTTGAACAAAACCATCGGTTATAAATATCGGAATAAGTTGAAAAAATCAATTGTGTGTACACAGAGTACTCAATAAATTGTATTCCGATTTATTAAACGATAATTGATAGTAAAATCTCTTAAGTTAATAAAAAAAACAAAACATAACAAATTCTCTTGACTACCCACAATCTTAATTGTCAACCAACTCCGAAATATTATATAAAGATAGCGGAAACGACAGACGTTGTCCTGCCGTAACGTAAAAAATATTATTCCTAAATTATAACCCTATCGCAGCGGCATCTACCGGTTCCAATTGTAAATTTAAACCATTCTCGAATCCACCTGAAGATACAAAGTCAAAACCTTACATAATCGGGGTGCCACAAGGCAGCATACTCGGCCCAACACTCTTTCTCATATATATAAATGAGCTCTGCACACTTAGTAATAAAAACTGCCGCATCTCGGCTTATGCAGATGACACAGCTCTAACTTTTTATGCAGATTCATGGAATGAACTTTTTAATCTTGCGCAGGAAGGATTCAACACGATTTGTCACTGGCTAATGGCTCACTCTCTCACCTTAAATGAAGATAAGACTAAATTCATTGTGTTCTCTATCAAAAATCGAAAAGAAATAGCCGATCTTACAAATAACATATATGCGCATAAATGTAGTTTTCCTCCTACTCTAAGCTGTACATGCCCCAAAATTACTCCTACTAAATGTATTAGATATCTTGGAATTGAAATTGATGCTAATTTAAATTTTGAAAACCACATACAAACTTTATCCAATAGAATACGAAAACTAACATACATATTCAAAGCATTACGTGACGTAGCAGACAAACAGACCATAAAGTTAGTATACGAGGCTTTGGTGCAATCAATCATATCCTACTGCATCACCACCTGGGGAGGAGCTTGTAAAACCAAATTGATAACCCTCGAAAGAGCTCAAAGAATGATACTGAAAGTAAGCCTATCAAAACCCCGGCTATTTCCTACTTCTAAGCTTTACGACGAAGCGCAGGTCCTCACTGTGCGGCAGCTTTACGTAATGCTATCTATACTTCACAAATGTGGTGACTTATCCGAAGACAGAAGAAGGCACATAGCTCAGACCAGAAGAAACTACGCAGTGTGTGAGCCTACTGCCGTAAACACCTTATTTGCACAAAGATTTTCTCTATACCGAGGAGGAATGCTTTTCAATAAAGTAAACAAAATAGTTCCCTTGTCCAACTGCAGCAAAGCAAAATGCAAAGATACAATTAATAAATGGTTACTGAAACTTAGTTACTCGGAAACAGAAGAAATCCTAGATGTAAGAATATAAATTTATGTGTAAAATATATCAATATATAAATATATAAATAAATATGTATGTATATATATTACAAATATGTTATTAAATTTTGTATATTACTTTAGGTATTATAGTATATAACACATCTATTTACAATTATTATACTATATACACTACATATTACAAACAAGATTTAAGCAAATATGATAAAATTATATATCCCTTAAACACTCCCATACCCACGCGCGCACACACACACACACACACACACACACACACACACACACACATACAAACACACAGACACACTCGCATATATCATTATTATACAATAAAACTTGTTACCGATTACTCATTCACACACACTCATGTACGCTTCTGTCATGTTGACAGTCTACACAATGTTAGGAAATGGGGGGCCTGGAGATCTATAGTACAGGCCTCGGCTTAGTTTAGACTCCAGATCTCCCACAAATTACGGATTTCGAAATAGAAAATATTGTCAACTGAATGCTGTAAACATGATGTAATTTGTGGAGATGAAATAAACATTATTATTATATATTATTATTATCATTTTGAATATTTATTAATAACTAGTAAAACATTATTTTTAGACACCTTCAAATTGCTTTTTAAATAATAAAAACAGATAACAAAATTAAATATCCCACAAACATAACGCTCGCGTTGGCTAAGCTAACTGAATCATTGTTTTTCTTAGTATTTAACATTATTAATAAACAAATTTAAAAAAATACTATCATATATTGTAATTTTTATTAAAAAAATATATTACTTATTAAGACATAGAGAGTTATTGTGGCATTTAGAATTACACAATAATCGTTTCGTTGTTTTTTCCGGTCCTTCGGTCAAAGACAATTTTCTGACAACTTCTCGAAGACTTGTCTTGACGTGTCTATTTTTCAACATTTACCAACCGTCATTGGTAAAAACTAGGATTTACCAGTCTTTCATGGTAAAATCCCGAAAAATGAACTCTTCTTTATAAAATTCCAGAGGTCGTGGGTTCGATTCCCACCCGAGTCTTCATGTTTTTTGTGTCCGTTGTTTGTATGTTTGTAAAGTCCCCCCAAACCCAGGAGTAATTCCTAATGCGGTAGTTGTCTTTTTTAAAGAAAATTTAAAGAACGAAAATGATCAAAAACTTAAATATTTACTAACAAAAATGTATAAAACTAACATAGAATTTAATTTAGACTTAGACAAATTTCATTTGAAACTTCTAGTCACTGATCAACAGTTACAAGCAAAATAGTATTATCTCAAAGAAATCAAGAGCGATAAAGTAACATTTTGAAATAATTTCATTTAAAATTGCTAATTTATAAAAATGAAACGGTCAATAGGGTACTATTTCAAAATGAAACAGTTTAACGTATTAAACTTGACAGGCAATAGGGTATTAAGTAAAAATAATACTGTTCAGAATACTTACATTTTGAGCATGTCCTCCGAAAACAAAAGACAAAAACAAAAAGATATTCTACAAATACAAAACATTGGTGACTGTAAAGCTCTTCAAGCAGATCTTGACAATTTAAGCAAATATTATAAATCAAATAAAATAATTGTAAATGTTAATAAGTGTCAAAGCGTTAGTTACACTCGCAGAAAAAATCCATTTAATTTTCCATATCATTTCAATGGGACTGTTATCAGTAAAGTTTATAAAGTTCGTGACTTAGGAGTAATGTTCGATCACAAATTATCTTTCTCAGAACACATCAATTATGTAACTAAGAAAGCTTTTAAAAATTTAGGATTCGTCTTAAGATCTTGCAAAATTTTTAATAATCTTGATTCCCTAAAATCTGTTTATTTTGCATATGTTCGCAGCATAATCGATTATGCGTGCCCTATCTGGTCACCGCTTTATATTATTTACATAAACCAACTCGAACGAATTCAAAAAATATTTGTCAACCATCTTAATTATCGCCTTCGCCAACCTCCAATGTCATATGAACAAAGTTGTAGGTCGCATACTATGTTAACTCTCGGCGAAAGGCGCAAACTGATGGATATGTGCCTGTTGTATGATATTATCAATGGACGCCTCGACTGCCCCGATTTGCAGACACGGGTGACATTTAATACACCACTCCGACGTACTCGCCAAACTCCAATGTTGCACGTACCCCGTCATGCTACTAACTACGCCCAAAATAGTGTCATTACACGCATTGCTCGAACCCATAACAAAACTTTTAGTGAAATTCATATATTTTCTTGTTCTAAAGAAACATTCAAATTAAAAATAGTAAGTGCTTTGAAAAACAAGTAACTCGACGTGTTGACTTAATTTAACCAATTGTTAAGCGAGCAGCGATGTCACTGATATAATTGCTAAAAACAAACGAGATTAAAGTACATTGCTGACCGCTAATATTATATAGTTTTGATAAGTTTAAAAATTCACTTTTTTTATTTCACTTTCTTTTAAGTTTAACTTTAAATTTTTTTAATTTTAATTTTGTCCGTTCATTTACCGAATTATGCCTTTTTTTTTTTATTTGGGTAAATCAACAGTAACACAATACAGAGTAAGTATACAATTTTCTTCTTAAAAATTTGACTTAATTAATGTGTCACCAACACTATTTACCACAGTTTGAGTAAGTTAAAATTTGCGCCAGAAATAAGAATGGTAGGTCTATCCACCCCACAGCACAAGGGGGATTATGATATTTGGAGTGTATGTATGTATGATTTTGATGGCTTTATGTTTTTATAATAATAATTATTTTATTTTCCGTCGATCTATACTTGAGCCATTTTTGTTCTTAATCTACATTAATGACTTACCTTATATTGTTAAGAACAACCACGAAATAGTATTGTTTGCGGATGATCCTTCACTCTTATTTAGGCTAAAACGTATGTGTACAAATTTTGACGACGTAAACGATGCTATTTCGAAAGTGGTTCGCTGGTTTAACGTTAACAATTCACTTCGTAATGGAGAAAAAACTAAATGTATCTGGTTCACTACTCCAAACGTTAAACAGGTGAAAACGACTATACTACTTAATGAAGACGAGTTTGAACTAGTTGATACCTCAAAATTCTTAGGCATCACTCTTGATTCTAAGCTTCAATGGGGCCCAATGTGTGCGATATGATCATAAACTCCCAGATAATATTCAAATGTTAAGTCTAAACAAGTTTAAGTCTACAGTAAAACGAAAGCTATGCCTTAAGGGCTATTACTCAGTAGGGGATTATATACAGGATAAAAACGCTTGGGATGGAATTGTAATAGAAATCTAATGTGAGCTAATATGTTTCTTATTTTCCATCTCTCATGTTTTTCTTTCCTTCTTTTTAATTTTTTCCTTAATTTTCATTTTCCATATTGTCATATGCTTTTTCTAGTTTATTTACTTATAATTTTAAAAACATTATAGCACACAACAAAATGATGTGATATTTATTGAATATTGTTGAAACTGTCTGGTTTTTCTTTTTTAAAAGAGTGGCCGTGAGTTTGTTTGCCCGATTTCTTCTCACAAGGCTCAACCATTTAGAAACGGGTGGTTATAGATCAAAACAAGCAGATGTGATATTACGTTATCCATTTTTGTTTTCTTTAATCATTTTACATTTGACGAAGCAAACTATTGTTGCGGTGACTCAGTGTGTGTTGTGTTGATCTATAATTTTTAATTATAATAAATAATTATTAAATCGTCGATTTCGAATAATTGATGGTCAATTTTATGAAATAAAGATTTTTTTTGAATTGAATTGAATTGACTATTGTTCATTAGAATATTTTGGTATAATTGATGTACCTACTCATTGTAATCAAACTTTGTCCACGTCTACTTTTTTTGAGGGTGACTGTACTTATGCACATTATTACTCAATATTTTTATGCTTTTATACCTCAATAAAGTGACGTGTAAAAGATTAAAGATTTAAGGTACTTTACCTGTGTACCGTTAGGGTATATTATACTCATATATAGAACCATCACCCACCAAAGCGTACGCGCACCAGGTAATTCAAGAATCTGAAATTATTAGTGACATATTAATGGATTGACTTATTAATAATTTGATAAAGTGACATTGACGAAGTAACATTGACCGAAGATAATTCTGAGTGTCACTACTCTAAGATAACGTTATGCATAACGCCGAACTTTATGAACAATGTAACATTCTTCAAAAACGCGATGTACTTGCGTGTTTGGAACAACACGCACCGAAAATAAAATGGAAAAAGTCCAATAACAGGATCATGGATGTAGGATGCGGGGATGGCAGCGTCACAAACATTCTAAAGAAATATATTCCAACTGACTTCAAGTTAGTTGGCTCTGATATAAGTGAGGATATGGTGACGTTTGCAAACAACTGTTATGGCAATGAGCAGACTTCTTTCGCCGTGCTAGACATTGCAGGTAACCTTCCAGATCCAATGAAGGGTAACTTTGACCACGTATTCACTTTCTACGCACTTCACTGGGTTTTAGATCAAAAGTTAGTATTTAATTCTTACTAATTTTCTTAAGTCTTCAAGACAATTAGCATTTACATAGGTAATTACACAATACAATGGGGTATATTAATAGTGGCCGGGCAGGTGACCTAAAATAGGCATATCCTATGTATTTCAAAGTAGATTATGTTAAACAACAAACAGATTAATTATCAAAATGTAATATGTACGTAGAAATGGAGAAGGTAATTAATCGTTTTATTATTTGTTGCTATTTATGAAATTATTTCATAAAATTAGTTTATAAAATTTGATAGTTTATGTAAATAAGCTCAATACTCAGATTTGAAAGGTTTATTTATTTCTTGCTTTTTAATTATTTTTCGTTGGTTTAATTTCTTGTTAAAAAGATTTTGTTTTATTATTTTTTGTGGCTCCCGTCATCTTTTAATACTCTGACAACTACTATTATATTATACTTATTAGATTGAATACTAAATACTTTAAATCGCAATCAAATATATTTACTTCAAAGCATATTAAGTGGTTTCTGTCACTTTAAACCACAGTTTTGAAATCTAACTTCTAATTGTGTAGGAAAGGTATGGCTTCCATCATCAGCTCAGCTTCATAATGTGATAATTCCTAAACGCAAATACCTAAGTATTGAAAAGTAAACAGAAACACTATTTGTACTAAAAAATTTTGAGGTTTTCTCTCAATTTTATCAGGATCCCATCATCATCCTGATCATGATCCTGATTTTCTTGACATGGGACCACCCTTGAGGTATACCCTCATACCCGGTATAAATATCATCAAAATCGGTTCATAAATAACGGAGTGAGGGCTAAACATACATAAATTATATATATATATATATATTTATAATACGGTTGAATTGAGAACTTCCTCCTTTTTTCGTGGGTTAATAAAAAAACACTAATGTTAAAACGTGTATCTCAAAAGTGACTACTAAAATAATCTCATCGTTATAATCTTTGCCATAATTCTATTACTAGAATAATCCTAATGGTTATAGATTTATTATTTTATACCGTCTCTAATATTGAATATAACAAATACATAAAATTTAATTTATTTTACCACAACTTGTCATACTTTTTTCATTGCAAATAATGGTAGATAGATAACACATAAATAATTCCCAGTGATGAGTTTGAGTTGCCGTTGTATTTCGGTTGATACTCAACAGGGTGGGCGACCTTACTCCAGTTCGTTTATCCCTCTTCCGGTAAGCGGTTACGGGTAACGCTTAAGATCACAAAGGCAATGAAATAGCTCTGTCGTAGTGTTTCGTATGTGCTGTACTGTATCGTTACGTACAACACACATCACAAACTCTTTCATCTCTATCTCTTGGTTTGTTTTCATTTTTTTAACTGTTGCTCTGCGTGGTTCTTAAACAGTCTATTATAATCTAGCAAAGTACCTCGTAGAGTAAGAGAGTTAATTGTGATTAGTCGCAACGTGTGTCTAAAAAGAACGAAATGAAAGGAGCCCCGATTTCTCTAAAACAAAATTCAGAAAGAGGCAAGTTTCGCAAACGTGTTGACGTCAATACGTCTTCAGTAAGATACTGTAATCAAGTGCTTAACACTTTAATCCAATTACAATTGGTATTATCTATTATTAATTTATTATATTTGAAGTATTTCATATTTATGTTGTTGCTCTAGAAGTTATTTATACTATCATCCATTGTGCTTTTAGTTCGCGTCTATATTAATGGTAAAATATTTTATAAATGTATGTTTTCATTATTCATGTTTTTAACATTAATTTAGAAATATTTAATCAATGTTTCATATTATTATATTTTAATATAATCTTGCCAACAGTTGTTCAAACATCAACCTGAGGTTATTTTGCACATTGCTAATTTAACAAGTAACTTCATAGGAATTTGAAAAGTAAAATTGCCGAAGAAACTACACATGTCCCGAAAATAGTTATACAGGATTTAAAAAATTCAAACATTATCAGTTAACACTTAGTAGTCTTTTTAACTTTTACCAATTGTACTTTTGTACTGAATTCGTGGTCGTTTTTGCTTTCTTCAGTTATAATTGGGTCCGTAGTGGCTATTTGTAAGTCATAAATATTCTTTATACCTTTCAGACGAGCTTTCGAAAATATTTTCAATCTGCTTTACCAAGACGGCGAATGTTTTATGATATTTCTTGGTAACAATCCAGTTTTCGACGTCTACCGTGTTTTATCACGAAATAACAAATGGTGTACTTGGGTACACAATGTACAGAACTTCATCTCACCGTATCATGACTCTGAGGTATCATGTGACTATTTCTACTTACTTACAAAAAATTAATTTAATTTAAAATGCTAGTTTTTTATAAATTTGCTTATTTACACCCATATGCTTACTCACTATATAATAAATTGTTCCAAGTAGTGACAAAGCTGCCTTATGCAAAGCTAACCTAATAAAGATTTTTCATAACAACAATATCAAAAAATGTATGCTTATTACGTATATTCATTGGCACTATTTCCAGTCTTCAATAAACATTTGAGAGTATTATTAATTCGTTCGTCTTGTTTTGGTTATCAATTTTAAGTTTGTTTTGGTTACCAGTATACATTTTTTCTTAATTTTTTGTTGTCAGCAAGTTTCTTAGCTATAGTGGCGCGCTTCAATTCTGCTTTTTCTAGTCTTCCTTTTATTTTTTTGTGTTCTTCAGGCTTCTGTTTTTTTTTGTTGCTTTTCCAAACACATTTTCAAAACAGCCGCCAAATAGAAGCGGTTTACTTTTGACACATAAAAAAGTTTTTCCAGTATGTATACGAGATTGTATATTCGTCCAATTATTTGAGTAACTACAGCTTTAAAAAAGAGAATATTCTCAATATACAGAATAAATTAGCGAAGTGTCAATTATTGGGGAGGCCAACATTAATATTATTTACCCTATTTTACTTATATATTTTTCAGAAACCAGATAAAGAAATAACGAAACTGATGGAAAGTGTTGGATTCGTTGACATTGACGTGAAGTGTAAAGACTCGGTCTTTTTGTTCCCTGATATTGATATTTTAAGAAGTAAGAATAAGATATTTTTACTCATTTATTATATTTCTACCTTGCCTATTTTTTTTTAGTTAAAATGTTTACAATTTACAAGCGTGACGCTGATAACAACATAAGCTGGTAAAATTTCAACGTAGTAAAAACATACTGGTATGTAGGGAGAGTTAGTCCTATATCTTAGTAGATTGTTAATCATTAATTTTGCCAAATGAACATTTCAGTGCACATGACCGCCATTAACCCGTTCAAGATTCCGAAGGACAAAAACGATGACTTCATGGATGACTACGTTGAAGTGTTAAAAAATCTTGAAAGTAGCTATAAAATAAACACCGACAACTTCCTACATGGTTTTGAGATGTACTATAAACTAATCACTGTATATGGTCGAAAACCGTAGTCAGACTTGTTAAAAATGAAATACCTATATTTAATAAGATCTTTACGACAAACTGCACTTCATTGGAGTCTGATATCATAACATTGTATTATAGATTATTTCACTGATTCTATTCAGTTTATTTTTGCCAATACTTCTGTGTTAACGGAAAATATTTTTATAAATGACATTAAGTCTGGCTTATATTTTGTAACCAAAAACTATAAAGATATTATAAGACGTTATATGTAAAAAACAATAAAACTATTTAAATCGAAATGTTTTGTATAGCTCCCAAAAAAATATAAAAAGTTGTCTGCTGCTGAAAAATTTGAATAAAACTGATTCTTAATCTTATGAAGAATGGCGTAAGTATGATTTCTAACTGCAGGTCCTGTAACTGATTATATATTACGGAGGGTTGGCTGGAGTCGACACGGCAGTCTTACCGGTTGACGCCGTTAAAGCAGTGGTGAGTGCAGTTCGGTAAGGACCGGTAAGGGTCACTGCTTCAGAAAATACCTTTATCATAATATATACTGAGACACACTATAGTTCGTGTAGACTCTCTAGACTATATTTTGCCCAGTGCTTGGGATTTGGCTACCTAGTTTGGCGCGGAAGTGATCACTAAAATGACGATGGAAAGCTAAGCCTCGGGTAATGGGCGGGGCTGCTCGTTACCTTGCAGAAACATCGTCTTAAAACGGTAGTGTGACGTATTTCATAAGTGCCTCTCTAAACTGTGGAAAGTAACCTCTTCACTCAACAATATCACTTCTCTGCTGTTTAATAGTCGCCCAAAATCTCCAGGGTTCCCGGGAACTTCTTCCTTCAGTTGTAACCTGGACTTTTGCAATAAAATTATTGATGACAAGGAATTGTCCCTTATTTACCACCCAGACTTACCTACTCTCTTCTATCTATCTTAATTAGGAATCTGACAGGTTTAATAACATGATGCATTTTGCAATTTATAATACACTAACTGTGCCCGCGACTTCGTCCGCGTGGAATAGTGTCTTTGGGTAGAATTGTTAATTATTTAGGCTAATTGACCATACTTCCATACAACTTTTCATCCCAACTTTTCAACCCTTTACACCCCTTTTTTCGCATTAAAAAGCCTATGTCCTTTCTCAGGCTCTAGACTATCTGTGTACCAAATTTCATTTAAATCGGTTCAGTCGTTTTGACGTGAAAGGGTGACAGACAGACGGACAGAGTTACTTTCGCATTTATAACATTAAATATGGAAGGTTAGTACTTGCTTGTGATAATGAGTCCGGGAAATCTGCGAGGGTTGTTACAAGTATTAAGTTTAAGCTTAAATATATCTTATAATATAAAAATTAGGAAGTACAGTAAAAGAAACAGGATATTGATCTGTAAATATTAGCTGCCATGACAACCTCTATTCATTGGAGTTGTACATTATCTGATCGCGATATAGAAAACGATATACGCGCACCGTGGTTTGAATCCGGCTTCAGAGAAAATATACGTATAAAATCATATTTATGAGAAAATGTTTCCTATAAGTATGAAAAAAAAAAACAGAGCAAGCAGTAGTGCTGTCAGAAGCAAATTAATTAAGTATTATAAATTTCACAATTAGTTTTCTTCGTCATTAACAAGGTCTCACATGGTATGGATGGCCTACTTTTTTATTTTTATTTTTTCGTGATAGAGAGATCCAATCCTACTTTTATTAATATAATGAAAATTGATTTACGACAGAACCGTAACAACACATCAACCATGTTGAACAAAGTCGATGACACACTGACATGTTCTAATCAAGATTGTGAATTCATTCTTAAATTACTTAATTATAGCGCTTAGACTGTGCATATATGTCGTTTATTATCATGAAGCTCAACTTTTATGGTTTCTAAGACAAGTCTTTTAATTAATTGTCGGTTTACTTTACAGATCGTAGTCAACATGTAAAATGTAAACCTTATAAATTTTCATTAACATTCATTACTAGATTTGTCACATAACTATATATTTACAAGTGAACAAAGTATATTTCCTATATACTTTGTTGACTACTAGTATCTAAATCTATAGCAAGCAAATCTTGAATTTGTTTTGTAACAATGACAAATTTACATATGTCACGAGGTCACTCACTAATTCTACCAATACACTCCGTTACAAAAACAAAAGTCTTCAACATTGTTGTATGTTGTATGTGATAGTAGAAAATGTTTTAGCACCTATTAAAGAGTCGTTACCAAGATAACGTTACAATAATCACATAACTAGCTCATGGTCCTACAGAAATATTGTAGTAATAAAATCAGTAATTCTAATTATGTATTATGGTTGTCTTTGTTGGCTGCTGGTACGTGGCACGCTTTGTGTGGTCAACCACAATCTGTCACAGTTTTTGCTTTATGATTTTATTGGAATAAAAATTAGCAAATTTAGATTATAGGTGTAAACACGTTTTAAGACAAAACTAACTTATAATCTTAAATTTATTGGGCTAGATATGAATGCTGGAAATTTACCGGAATCGGAATCAGCCTACATGGGGAGTAGCTCCAAGCCACGGATGTCACTGGCTAAATAGTTGCTACAGGGTACTGTTCTTATTTATCTTACTCACAGAATGGAACACTAAGGATGAATGGAGAAGTAACGCGTGACTCGTTAGTGATACTGTTAATCATAGAGGTCCAAGTAACTACTACGACTAGGCAGTTGACGACCAGTGTGCTTGTTTGTAATTTTGACAGAACAAATTTTCAAAATTTAGAAATCTACTTCTTGACGTCTTACTACGATTGACAATTTAATTTAAATGTATAAAATTGAAACGAATGCAACCAAATCCAACATAACACACGTATCTTCAGGACTCAGTTACGATGAAAAGAACATAACACTGTCGATAGAAATTAATTGATTTAATCTCGCCCATTTTATCGGCCCACGGTGTGCCGTATTCTTAATATCAATTAGACGACCACCCGAGTGTTCAATTTCTTTAATCCAGTTTTCTACTTTTACACCTTGTTACTTAATTCACTTTGTTTAATTATTCTCAAGTTTTTTACGGTAAGTACTATATATTTTAGCGTTTTTTACAATCGTCCGAATAAAGCCTTTTATCTTATGTTGAATAAAATTATTAATTTACGTAGGAGTCACTCAGTAGGAGTGAATGTCGTATTCATAAAGGCGCCAAATTTGGAATTATACACTAACATCTTGTTTTACAATCGTCTGAATAATGCTCATCTGGTATAAAAGTGCCGAGCAAACTTTTATACCTGGTTCTTTACCACAGTAAAACATCTCTTCTAAGCAACTAGCGTAGCAGTCGGGTCCACCTTAGGAGCTGCTGGTTGGTTAGGTGGCGTAACACTGGGATTATTTATCCGGAGTGTAGCCTTGGTATGTTTCCTGGAAATATATTTAGTATGTTAAGCAACTGACTAATTTTGAGTATGTTGAAAGCCTCAGAAACTGTTGTGTGAAACAACCTTATTCTACAAATATTATAGATACCTACCTACTTAAGACGCTTGAGTTCAACTCGGCTTTGCATATTCAGTAATATGAACAAAGCCCAGTTGAACTCAAGTTTCTTTATAAAATACTTTGAAATATAAATATTCCATAGACGTCGAAGGCAAGTGCCACCTAGAATTATATTTCATCAACAACATTGATTAAATGATATTATTTTTTGAAAGTTTTTATCCTTAAAGTATCGGCGCAACGTTATATTTTATTATAAAATTATATTATGTTGCTACGTTTAGCATTAGAAAATATGGAACACTGTATATATACAGAAATATGCCATCTCATCGTTGTAAATTTAGGTGCGACCATAAAAACGGCTTTAGGATATCGCTAAGGCTGCCATGTTATTGCAGCGCACCAGGAATGTTAGCCGACGCCACAACAGACTACATCAAAGTATGTAATACTAAGGAAAAGAGCGGACCCTTGACGGGCCGAGTACGGGCCAGCACTAGCGGCCTCCTAAATACCATTGTAGTAAAAACCGGACAAGTAGGGTTCCGTAAGCAAAAAAACTTGTATGTAGATAATACGTCCATCTAGAGAATCAATTCTCGAAGATTTTTGCTCTTCTTATCGAAAGCCAAACTTAACTTCGCAGCTCTAAAAATACTCTGCCATACATCGATTTATGACGTATAAGTTTGGAATTACAAAAAAAAAAATTTATGTGATATTACAACAAAATAAAGATGCTAGTTTTTTCCTTTACTTGTGGTATCAGACCTTGCTTTACACCAAATTTCATAATTCTAGGTCAATGGGAAGTACTTATAGGTTTTGATTTACATGCGAAATGTTCAAATTTGTTAAAATCTAAGATTTAATGGCCGTATCTTTTGATTGCGCTTACTTAGAAGCTTGACTTTTTCACAGCTACAAGGGACCACTGACATAGATATTTGATGTTAATTTCAGAAACGGAAATTTAAAAATGGATTGTGGATGAATGATTAATAAGATTGGAATGCAATCCATCAGGGTAGTTGCATCTTCAATATTAAATAATTATAATTTACTAGCACAGGTTTAGTTTAAGTAAACTAAAATATATATAAAAAAAAAACTTAGTATGATTATTACCATTCGTAGATATAAATGTTTCAAGTATCAACTTAAGTGCAGCAGTAAAAGTAAGAAGATAGTCGATACTAGAAAAAACACTTACTTTTAATTTTAAACTTTCACGGTCCATGATAATATAATTATGTTGACGGGAATTACCGTGGCCTATGTCCAACAGTGGACGTCCTATGGCTAAAATGATGATGATGATAAATTACCGTGACCACGAATTTAAAAATAAATTTATTTTGATTTGCCTGACCAGGTTGCACTAGCCGTGTGTCACAGGCTGACTGCCTCGACGTTACTCGACCTGATCCAACTGTCTGACAATTCGAAGGTATGTAATACATTTTTAATACAAAGAGAATCGACACTGATCTTTCTTACATAATAATACATCTAATAGATTATAAATTAATCCAGTCTTTTTTTTTAATTTAGATTAGCACTTTGAGTTTCTTGATAAAAACTAAGAATAGCTATGATCAACAGAGTTGGTGATGATTATCCAAGATATAAGCTATCCGATATAACAAGTTGGAAAGTACTTTTAACAGGTTTAGCCTGTGTTTTATTACTCTAAAAAAATACTCTTTGGTGGGGACGTTGGTAGACAGACCTCTCATTTCTCTACAAACGAATGCTATGGTGGAGAAGCTGTTGCTATTGCTCCGCTTTATGAAGGCCGCTTCCAATTACATTAGGATTGATCGCTGTGGAGGAGTGGGGTTTTATGGTCTTCCTGTATACAAAGCGAATTGATTATAACGATGAAATCTTTCAATGCGAATTGCTTTATGTATGTATGTAGGTTTTTCTTGACCATGAAAACACATATAATGGGGGACCCCGAGAGGTTTTGTGGTGGGCTTAAAAAGAAGAAAGTTTGCCTTCTAAGAATATGGACAATTCTTGCTATGTACCGTAGCATATCAAACCTTTGTGATATGAATTTTTACTGGTAGTTGAGAAAGTTTTTCTGAATGCATTTTGTCAATTGAATTATATAAAAGTTAGTATTTATGAAGAAAACCGAAAACCATTGAAGACTACAGCTTCTAACGGTGTATTCTTGAGGTATACTAAAAAATAAAATTAATGGTAAATTAAACCTAAAATAAATAAGTAAAATATATTCAACGTCGCGTCGTCACGCTACGTAATTTCATTTTATATTGCACCTTAGACTACTTGCTGCACCAGAAATCGGTCTCTTTAAAAAAAATATAAACTACAAAGTTAATTCTCATAACATTTGGTACCCGCTAGGATGAGTTCTTGAATTCTTTCTTAAACTCTTAAAATCTTAAACTTAATTTTATTATCGCCATTAATTAATATTATTGTAAGGTGTTCTACCCACTTTAACTGTTATGCTGTCCTAATTTTCTCTGTTTAGGACACTCAGTTTTAAACAACCTTAAACTGACCTCTGTGCCGTCTAAGCAGTTTACTCATGCTTGCTCTCTTTGGGGGTTCCAGGTTTCAAGCTGTCGTTTCAAAGCTGAAGTTCAAGCTCCCGTTTGAATTTGGAGTTCAAGCTTCTAGTACAAGCTTTCAGTAAAGGTCAAGCCTCAAGTAGGTAGGTAGGTAGGTAAGTACGACACTGCCGTGGTTCTACCAGCTACATGTCCTCGGAAGTGGCACCTTGGTGCATGCTGTTTGCAGATGACATAATATTTATCAGTGAACACGGCTGCGAGATCCAGCGCAGAGAGAAAAAAATTCAACAAAATCTGGAGAAATGGCTTTAAAATCAGCAAGTCTCTCCAGTCTACACCAATTTCAAGTACCTCGGCTCGCTCCTACAAACTGATGACAAAGTAGACCGAATGAATGACCGAAGCATCGAATCAATACAGGGAGAATTATTAATTATGTGGTGGCAGTTAATAGGATCCCAGGTTCCCTCTTAAACTCAGAGGAAAAGATATAAGTCGAACATCAGATACTCAGCTGAAATGCGTTTATTGAAGTGGATATGCGGTATGACTAGGACGGACTAGGTAAGAAATAAATACATTAAAAGAAGCCTGAAAGTAGCGCCAGTGGATGAAAGATTGTGGAGTAACAGGTTATCTAGGGAGAATTGAATAAACTGCGTAGAAGAGGATATGGCTAGAAAAGAGACTATGAACTGACGAATGACAGAGGAGAATACAAAAAGAAAACACATTGCGCCGACCCCAAATAAATTAGGGGAAAAGGACAAGTAGATGATTATTTAAGTATGTAATGTAATTATAAATAGTGTGAACGTACACAATAATATACGTAAAATAACATATTTAATTTTTTTTACGTTAACGTGAAAAATACATATATAACTTTATAAAAGCTTTCCTTCCTAAATATGTAATCTAATACCTACACTAATTAGTAGGTACATAATATGTTTTATTTTCCCTATCCCGCATGATACGCTTACTTAAGATGCGATTTTGTATGGGTTCTTTTGAAATAGTCTTAAAAGGGCGTACTGTACTTTCCGTCCCAAATTATCTGCCAGACCAAAAGCTGTAAAATCGATTTCCGAACTTAGTGCACGGCAATAAAGTTTTTCAATAAATCAATTTTGAACACACCCATACCGATATTTCACGTTACCTATTGATAGGAGAGTTCTAAACAATGTCCGTTTTAGTAACTTGCAATGTGCTTTGTTTAAATCTATAGAGAAGTACGTTGATGTACAGCAGAAGCAGTAGTATGGTAAATGTAAGTTATATTTCTCCATCAAACACTCTTAATAATAAGCCGTGTTTTTTAATTCCGGAAAAGGATACAATTTACTGTTTGTGATATTTGTAAAGGAAACATCAAATAATCCTAACCTTTAACCCCTCTTTAATACAGTCAATTACTAGCACGGGAATTATAGCCTTGACTGAATTATAATGGGCAAGCAAATATTTGGCAAATTTTGTGACAAAAGCAGACAGAAAACTAAGAAAGCAAAAGCTTGAGAAGTAGATATAAAACATTAAATTCCAAAAACTTATATCCACGCGAGTATCTTCTTTAAAAAAAATATATGACTACTAATGTTATAAACGTGAAAGCTTGTGAGGATGTATAGATGTATGGATGTTTGTTACTCTTTCACGCAAATCTACTAAACCGATTGCGATGGAACTTTTTATCCCGATATAACCGCAGGGCGCAGCAAGTATATGTATATGAAAAGGTACCTTCGGAATAGTATGCGTGGGTAAACTTAATTAGCTATACAGAAATTTCGCCTCGAAGTTATTGCTAGAGATATGAACATACAGAGAGGAAAATATCTACGTTAGAATAAAATAACGTATATATTTTCCTCTTTCGTTAAGTAAATGTCTGTATTCCAATCTTCAAAATGATTTTATAATGTACGTTGCTTTATTTCTTTATACCTAATTAAAAGAAAATAATAGAATAATAACGGTATACGTATCATTAGGCAAATATTCTAAACATAAATAAAGAACTTAATCAACTGTACGTAATGAAGTCTGGCCTGTAACCACAATGTATTTCTCTTTTATTTAACATTCCTACCTTAAATTAATACTAGGCCCTTACAATAATAGCAGGTAGAATGAATAAGGAACATTATGATATGGTGTTTGAGGTATTATATATGCTAAACATTGTCCTCATACGTTACATTGTCCTCACATTTAACTTGCGCATATAAGCAATGTAACCAGTGATATGTAAAAAACATGTTGAAAAAGAGTGTCCTTGGAGTTTCTTGCCTGTTCTTCTCCACTGGATCTACGAATTGGAACAGGCAACTAGCTACACGACTGACTTAGTCTGACTGACTAATACTCCTGACATTTCAAAAATACCCATAATGGTTTATTTGAAATAAATGATTTTGATTTGATTTGATTTGCTAGTCTAGCTTTAACTTACGGGTCATGTATCGGCCTCTGTCAACTTAGAAATAGCATTAGGTTTGTTTTTCAATTTCTTGTTCTTTTATTTTATAATATACTTATTATAACTTCTATGTCAGATTTTTTTTTGTTACTACATATGAACATTGCAATGCGCTACTATCTGTACATACATGTTAATAGAGCAAGAGTCCGCGACGAACAGACCTTCGTTATTTTATAAAACTTGAAAGTTTATCTGTGCATGTCTCTAATATAAGCATAAACGATCCCTGGCTATGTGGTGTAGATCATGGTTGCTTTGAAAGGAAACAGGTTCCAAAGTTGTATAAAATTGCACCTCAAATTCGTTAAAGTATAGAGCTCAGTTTTTACATAATTTATTTGGCATAATAGGTATTAGAAACATCGTCGTCCATTATCAGACATAGAGCGGGAGTTGTCTTTTTAAAATAATAAATAATTAGTCAGTAAGGTACAACGTGGACATTATCCGGCCTAAGTGATGGTTTGGTGGGGTTTAAGCTATTAAGGAATGAGGCTGACCCATATATTTGTGAAAAAGGTGCCAAAACATCGGCCCAGGTGTATCAAGATACAATTCTTGAGAAGCTGCTTATGCTTCTAACAACACCAAGTTTCTAAACCAAGAATGGTCATTTTAGCATGACTGTAGTTTCTGAAACCATCAGAGCTGAAGATTCTCGTCATCTAGTCCCGATCTTAATCAGCTTGTTTAGATTTATGGTCTCATTTAGAGATTATGGCATGCTCAAAACGGTATGATAGTTTGCAGTTCCTAAAACATTCCATAAGATTGGTAATGACAAATTTTATTATGGAGAATGCGTGTTCCTATAAGTGTAAGTAAGTGCCTATGAGGTAAGTAAGGTATCACAACGCAACGTTTAAAATTTTGTATTTCTTTTTTCTTGTAACAATATTTAAGGCAAGACTGTGTATAAAAGAGAATAGAATGAAATAGAATAATCTTTATTGTACACCAACGACATATTGCTTCCATTGATCAGATTGTGATGAAACTTTGGTAGGGTGTTCTAGGGATGCCAGCAAGGGTTCCTGGTACAAAAAATCAATATAAAAATGGCATTGCAATGCATGCCAGGTGCAGCTAGTTAAACAATCAAAACCCGTCTGCCTAAGTAAAAACCACTAAGGACTAAAAAGAAATAAACTTTAATTTTTTATTTTACCCTTTTTAGTTATGATTATAACGCAAATTTCGCAATATAATATAAATATGTATGGTAACACGTAGCACAATATCAATAACAAAATTTTTCGCTCTATTTTGAGCTGTCCGTGCTCTATTCCGAGTTCTACACCAAGGACATTGTTTTTAATAGCTTTGTCGTCAAATTCTACATAAACAGCTTGTAACAATATTTCGGTCCTGGTCCCTCAAATTATTGGTCTTATAACTCCCATCGCTCCGTTGACAAGATCCTGGTTAACATTGAAATTTCTTCGCAACATAACTCGAGATAGAATCTCGAATTGTGTTGCGAAGAAATTTGGATGTCTCGACGGATGATTGATGGCGAATATTTGACTCGATTGTCAAATATTCGAATCCAAAATTCCAATTTCGAATCTCTAATCTAATATATAAGTACGTAGTAGGACGCTACATAAATTTGTCGTACTTTGTGATTTTTTTCCGAAGTATTCTTCACTGGCAATAACACAATAGAGGTCTTAAGGATGGTGTCCCAGCAATTTAATTCCAGCTTGTTGCAAATAGTCTGTAGTTTTGCCAGCTCGGTGTGCAATGTGTACATGGACTCGTTGTCTTGATGAAGGCTCGTTGTACAGCAAGCATTCTTTTCTTTACGGATCAGGGCCTGGGCTGATAACCACTCTTCTTTGTGTTGCACAGTTGGGTACTAATAGCTTAGAGACTCCGTAGTGCCTACGTTCTAACAGCTGTAGATTTTCTGAAAGACAGCCTTAAGGCCTCTAAAGACCTCGGCTCTCTAATAATAAAGAGACTTTAGGTAACAAGGACTAATTTTTTTATTGAAAGTAAAGTTTTAAGAAAATTTATTGCTTTGAGTCTATGTACACATTGTACATCTTGGGACCTTTTTGCAATTAGCGTTGGTTGCCATAAGTATTATATAAAGTAGATAAAATAACTGCTTTTGTACTTTTGATTTAGGTCAGTAAGATATGTATATAAGTTACTTTACCCCGCTTATATTTATAAAAACAAATTTTCTCACTTCTAAATGTAACAGACGTGATGATTTTATTTTGCCATGTCGCTAAAATTATCTTATCTATATAGACGGCTATCAAGACAAATTTGTTGACACTGTCGTCAAATTTTATATAACAACTAGCTGTGCCTGGGACTTCTTTCGCGTCTATGGTGGGAATAGGGAAAGAGAGGGAGACGGGGAAGAGCGGGAAAAGAGGAGAGGGAGGGAAGGGTTAGGGCCTTCGGTAACGTCACTCACGCTGCGAAAAGCAATGGAATCATTGCTTCACTGCCGGTTTTCTGGCTTCATGGCTGTCCCACGAACGTATATGTCGCTAATAATAGGCCTAGCACCACTCCTTGAAAGGGGGGATTCCTCTAGATAGGGTTTTACACAATGTATAAACAATATTATTTTGATTGTTGTAATTTATTATCATTTATGAAATGACGATATAAGTGGATGCCTACATTGGTCCACCCAGCATCTACTAACTGAGCGATATCTAGACACACCCTTAACGGGAGATTTCGTTGCGGATGAAGGAATTAACACCCATTTCATCCACTTGTGACCACGGTTAGAGTGTTTGAGTGTGAGCGAGAGTGAAACCGTTTCGCCTGGAGGTATTCCTACTGGATCCACTTCGCCACCTTCTTGTGCCAGGAGTTCGAAACTGCGAGAAGAACTATCGTACCGCGGTGTTTTACGGTCGTGTTAAAGTAACTGTGGCGACCTAACGCCTCGATTCGTCCAACTAATTGGGAGACTTACTGTAGTTAGTAAGTCAGTACCGCTTCCTAGAAATTATGAATCCCTAGGGCCATCACCAACATGTTATCGGAATACCTAAGAGATTACTCCCTGCCAAAACTAAGGTCCACCTCCGCTTCTATTCCCACCTAGGATAAATTATTGCGTGATAAGCGCGATCATTTGTTCTGTGTCTGTAATTTATGTTTATATTTAGGAATATATAAGTATGCTCTGGTTATTATAGTATAAGCTCTGCCTAGTTTGGTAGTCTGATCTCAAACTAGGCAGAGACTGTGTAAGGTGTCTCAAATTATTATAAATTTTATATTATCATTATTTTCAAATCACGTTTCAATAATGATAAAAATGGTTATGGATTCTTATCCACCACTGTTCGAGTGGAAACTAGTATTCTCATACTAGTTTTTACTCGAACGGTGAACTAGTATATATATTTATGATCAGCAATCAGCCCTTGGGGGAGGCCTTTGTCCAGCAGTGGACGGCGATAGGCTGATGATGATGATGATGATGAACCAGCCCTGTGTACTTTATCGTTTTATAACTTCATTTTTTAATAAAATTATCATTGTTGAGAAAACAAAGATGAGATGAAGAGTCTAATTCAATAAAATTTCATAACCAATATTTCAGGAACAGCGGTTACCACAGATGTAATAACAGAAAGTTTCGGGCAGAAAACAAATATAACTGTTGTTAAGATATCAAAACATGGTTAGACAAAACGATAACTCTTGTAAGATACTTTGCATAAGTTGATTTGAGAAGGAGGAGTGTAATACAGACATCTTTATCTAGTTAGGATCTTTATTTTTTACTTGCATTTAGAAGTATTTTTACCTGCCTCTGGTATTTTACATATTTTGTGAGTATAAAAAGGATCAACGAGTAATCAAGCCTATGTTTAATCCGCGAAGCGATGGATTGTAAATCTCTCGGAATACTCTCATACCAATGTTATTAAATGTAATTTTTTTAATTACTTAACAGCAAGTAATCTTTGTTGTATAAATTAAAACATGTAATGTTTCCAGAAGGCATTAATTTCTGTTATTAATAACTAGAATAGGATAGCATAACGTAACATTTAAAATTTAAATCTCTATGGCCTCATAATTAAGTATTCCATTTTTTTTTTCTTGTACATATTTATTCATAGTCAACGTTATTATTGCATGTGATTATTCTATAAAAAAGATTTGTCCCGTCCCTGCATAATTAATTCTGTGGTACAGATACCACGGTTCTATATTATGTCCCTCTTTTACATTACTTGAACATAGAAGAACTGTGGTTGGATATTCATACACGGGACTTTTAAAAAATTTACTTTCATGTGCTCATAATTCCTTTCTATTGTCTCTTTGGCGTTCATAGCCTCCTCTCAAGAAATGTGCATCCTATAAATTATCATTCAACACTATGTACAGATACATGGTCATGTCTAGATTGTTTATAGCGATTTTTTTTGTTTGTGACCAATAAGAGGCAACGTTCCTGTCCATAGACAGCAAAACTTTTTTGGCAGCACGGACACAGTCGGACACAGTTATAACAGATCGGTATCTACTACATCCGAATAGATTAAGAGTCCGAGTAATAAACTCTTATCTGAAGAACGGTTGATGGTGGCCTATATATGTTTGTTTTTCGTGTCTCAAAGAACTTAATGAAAGGCAGCCTCTTTAAACTATTTACTTGTGATAGCAGTAAAGTGGAAAACAATCATAGGCCTTGCTAATATAAAACTAAACGATTTTAAAGTTTAGATTGTGATAACATTTTCTGCAACTAACTGGCAGGTAAAAAGCGATCGTGTCATATTCTATTAAATCATTTAAATTCTTGGACGTTTCATTGAATTTACACCTTTATTTAATTACAAACAGCTTGTATAGTTTGAAACCTTTTATATATATTTAAATAATCTCGGGTATAATACTCACTGAAAATAAACCTACACGTTTTTTTTATACTTTTAGTGTATAATTTTCACATATAAAATATGTAGTTCATTTTGTATGGTAACACATTAACGTAGGAGTTAAGCAAATAATGAGAAAATCATTTTATTTAATTGTCATGGGCCCAATTTTCGCATAGGTAGTGAACTTTTTCAAGAGGTTCGCTCGTTATTTAAATTTCGACTTTCTTCATGTTTAAAACATTAATTCCAAGTAACCGAGTTCTTCAACTGTAACACACAACACTGCACAATCTAAAATTTTAATTTATGTCTTAATGAAGCTATTTAAATATCGTTACGTGGCATAAGTAAAAAAGAGTGTCGTTCGAGTTTGTTGCTTGTTCTTTTGAATAGAACCTATGTATTGGAACAGGCAGTGACGTTCGTTTCATATAAGCTCAAAAGCCAAGCTTGCCCTACTTGAATACTCAAATGTAATTTAAGGGCAACTAGCTTCACGTCTGACTCCTACTCCTGACTATTCAAATATACATATAATTGGTTTAATTGAAATAAATGATTTTGCTTATGTTTGCATTGCAATTTATTCTACCAAGTTTTCGAAAGTCTAAAAATTTTAATATTATGCTTTACTCATTTTAATTTTCAAGATTCATACTAAAATACAAAATCATCCCAAATGAATCTCAACCCTCCTTTCTGCTACACCTCGTCTGAGTGATACGGCTAAATCGTTATAATCTCATTAGGTTGTCTTATCGACGGGCTGTCGATCAGCCGACGGCACCTGCCTTACTTTGTTTAAATTAAATTTTTGATGTTATGATTATGATTAAGTAAGCCTTAAGATCTGCAGTTTTTTTCTGGTTTATATCAGTCTCCTTACAAGCAGTATCACAGTCACTCAGTTGCTTAGCTACCAGATGGCGCAAATTACATTCTTATTTACGTCTGCCTTTTTTTTGTAGTAATAATGCTGGTCAGAGCCACCCCTCATTGTGTAATTTATATAGGTACTGTAGAACCCTGTCATATCTGAGAGAGGTGTCAGGGAAAGTGAGTCTTTGCTAGTGAGAGGGACATAATATAGTGATATCTGTAAATAATAATGATTCTAGGTCAATGGGAAGTTTTGATTTATCTGCGAAATGTTCAAGTTGGGTCAAATCTAAGACTTAAGTGGCCATATCTTTTGATTCCGTTGATTTAGAAGCTTGATTTTTACAGCTTTAAGGCATCAGTGAAATGTATTTGGTATTAATTTCAACTTGATGGGTCCATGGTTTCCTGAGAAAAATGGTTTTGAAAGACAGACAGACAGACGGAAAACTAAGTGCTCCTATAAGGGTTCCTTTTTTCCTTTTAAGGAACGAACCCAATAAAAATTGAACAATAGTGAATTCTTAACGAGTCCCTATTGATCATTACCATGATAATATTACAACAGTGTTTTAGTGATATGATTAAATAACCCAACTTCCGTGTCTCCGATATCGTTGATATGTATCGTTAATGGACTGCATTCGTTATGTCAGTATAATAAATATAACTTGAATGTTGTTCAGAAGCCTTTTCATCTGGACACTACCCATTCGTAATTTTTTATATATTACAATTATGCTTTGTATTAAATTTCTGTATGTTAGTTATCAAGTACCATATTGCAAATACTGAATTGGATTTGTTTAAACGCAATTTTGTTATGCCGGTACTTTCAGGCGCTCCTTAGCGAGGACGTAGGGACTTGGGTTCTTTAGCGAGATTAATCTTAAATGGGTTGGGACTTGTGTTGGAGACAATCTATGCTTGCATTATAAATTAATGAATATGCCAACGCTGCGGAAATTCGAATATCTTACGAAAGTCATAGCAGAGAGTCCATAATATGTTTGTTTGTCTGTCGAATTTGTCGAGACAAATAAAACATTAACATTTTATACATGTTGGAAATGTTTTATTATATTATAAAAAACATTTTAAAGTTAAATTTCTTGCACTCCTTTTAAAGCTGTTAGAAAAATATATTTTAGACATGAATTCATCGTTCTCATTAGATTATAATATTTTTGGAAGTGACAAAAAATCTGATTTTTAAGTTTACAAGAAGTAAATTAAACAAAATTAATGACTACTTAAATATAAAGGTAAGCCCCAGCAACATCAGCGTGTGTTCACTCTTCCTTTCTTATTCAACCTGTCCTCCTCTGGAAATCAGGAAAGCACCTAGTCACCTTTCGTTCAAGGCGAAAGTACGAACCCACATTTCGCAGAACCTAGCAGAATCATCACAACAGTAATACATTATATTTATTTATATATGTAAGTTTTTATCTATTTATTATATATTTATGTTCTATGTTTATATGAATGTGTATGTATGTATAGGTATATATATATAATATATATTATGTTCTCCTGTGGTCTTTCCTAGTTTCTTTTTACTTTTCTACTTAAACCTAGTGCACCTATTCACTCATTTCTGCACCACCTTATGGTAGACTGGTGGAAAATGCCTACGTCATTAAGTCCGCCATTGTACATTTTTTTCTTGTGCATAAAGTGTCAAATAAATAAATAAAAAATCTTTATTTTAAATTATAGAATAAAAGATATATGTTTTTACAAGTACTACCTACAAGATTTTTATCGAAGTATCCCAGCTTTCTTTGTTAGACATTCGTTGTGTAAAGTTTAAACTGACAAACTAGTAGATATTAAAAAATAATAATAAAATACTTCAAACAGAAACATATAAAATATATAAATTGTGCTCGCTATTTACAACAAAAATATAAATGTGTTTCAAATACATTGTTGTAAATGAAAATGTCCTAAAACAAAAGAAGTGTTATTCATAACTTGAGCGCTGTAAACGAATGTACAAAAAGTAATGAGTAGTCTATACAACTGAAACTGTATAACGGTGCGTTTGATTAATGACGAAAGCTTCGGTGTTTTTTTAGGTTTTGTTCTGAAAAAGTAATACTAACTTAATGAGATAGGTACCCATGTAGTATTAAATTCCAATGAAACCCAATTGAATGAGTGACTTTTGTGTAGTTTGGTCATTATAATATCCATCGCTCTATGGCACAACACTTGTGTAGTAGGAGGCTGCATACTCCACAGTCTTATAAAGAACCCAGTGTAAGCAAATAATCTATCGTTGCATGAAGAGGCACCGCTAACATTAAAGCTAACAATGGTTCTGGCCGCACTTCTTTAAACCAGATGTTCGTGACTTTATGGTAGGATTACGCTTTGTTTGATAAGCAGCCGACAGGCGGGGTCTAACGTATCCCTTAGATATGACAATGTAAAGTTATAACCGGACCTCAACAATGAGCTACTACGATGAAAACACGTGTGCGACGTTTGGTCAACATGGTGAGCTACCTATAACATAACCCGATGTGTGGTATACGGACACCATCTCACCAACACGTATAAAAGACAGTCAATTTGGACATAAATAAGATAGATATTAAAAATAACATTTTTGTGTGGCTCGAGGAATGTCAGTGTTTATTTTTCAGAGTTTTCGTCGTTCGAATTTGTTGATAATAGCCATTTGTCCTTGTAAATGATGCACCGTTGTTGCTGCATTGAATCTAAAAAAAAAACTATAAATAATTGCAAAGCCGAGAGGTTATGAAACTTTATTCCCTTTTATTACATCACAAACACTAACAGTTAAACAAAGCTGATGGATAATACATGATCATGTTCATATATAATAGCCTCTGTGTCACCGGGGACATTTTCAAGAGCTGTGGGTCACACAAATAATTTAGTATCGTTAATATTTTGGGTTTTAGTCAGCCAGAGCTTACAAAAAGTGAACTATATACGTAAATTAATTAAATAGTGTGAAGTGTTGAAGTGCAAGATTATATATTATATGTGTTATGTTATTATATATGTAATAATGTACAACAAGCTAACCTTGGTAATATATGTATTTGTTTATTCCTCTTTGTCTATAAAAGAAATTGATGTCTTTTGTGGGAACTTGCCAACTGCCCTTAAGTTGTGTTTATAAAAGTGCTTATAAATACCACTACGATAATATATGCAAACCATGAAATAATCGTATTTAGCGTGCATGTAATGTGTAAAGGTAACTCTTGTGTGTTCAGTATTTTTCCACAGAAGAATAACATTCAGTTTGAAGTAATCTTGAAAAGTTTGTGAGTTAAATTTTCATATGAAAGACAAGTTCCACGCGGCATGGCTTGCGTCAATGTAAATTTTGTCAATCAATTCAAGTATCCTACAGAACAGTAATTTTGTCTGGAAGTAAGACACCGTATTATATGTGTTTTTCTATATTCCTGACAACGCTTATGCAGAGTTTCATGGCGATTGGTGAAGAAGTTAAGGTTTAAAAGCGTAACAAATAAACAAACTCACATTTATAATATTACTAGATGGTGGAGTGCTAATTCACACCTCGTGCGATTAGAACGCGTTCTCAGTAGTTAACCAATATAGTAAACAACTAACCGGTTTCTTAGCGCTCGGCGCAGCGCGATCGGCACCCGGCCGTCTATAGTGTGAAGTTAATATGCACCGTATTCTGAATGGCTAGCGGCTATATTTCGAATGACTGTGACGACACACACAGCTTGGAAATTTCCATAGATGACCAGCGCGGTGAGACTGGCCATACATATTATTGAAAGGAAAATATGGAGACAAATGAAGAACTAACAAATAAGCGGTTAAGAATGGAGGATATCGAAAAAGGTTGGCAGACGGTTGCGAAGAAAAGAAAATCTATAGATCTTTCCAGCACGCAATCGGTAGAAACTACGTGGCAGATTTGCGTATACTCTAAGGAAAAACTACCTAAACAATTCGCTATGGCAAACTTGCTTAACGAAAATAAAATAACTGGAGTCGAAAGAGTGAAATATGTTAATAGAGTAAAATAAAAGTGGTTGTGGACTAGCTTAACACATTTCTAAGTAATTTAATACCCGATATGTCCGTTTAAAAAAAATATATTTACATCAATTAATGGATAACGCTTCCAATACATTAATTAAACTTAACATAATACAATGGAACGCCCGAAGTATTAAGCCCAAATTAAAGTCATTGGAACAGTTATTAATCCAAGAACATATCCATACGACAAAACAGATACGAGGGGAAACCAAATCTTAGATTCAATATTAGACTATAACTATATTATATTAAATGATGGTAGCCCCACACGTTTTCAACTTGTAAACAACGTGTGTAGGAAATCTTCCCCTGACTTATCTATAGCTTCTTCTGACATCTCTTTGGGTTTTGATTGGGTGGTATCAAATGAAACACTGGGAAGCGATCACATGATTATTAAAATATCTACTTCATTTTACTCAAATGAACAGTATCAAAAAAGAAGAAATTTCAAAACGGCTGACTGGACAGGCTATGAGAGTTACGTTAATGAAAAATTTAATACTTATGATACCTCTACCCCTTATAATCCGCAAGTAGCTTATAATTCGTTCTTAAATGTTTTATATGATGCCGCCGAGAAGTACATCCCCAATATAAAATTTAGTATTAACCCTACAAGTAAGTTTGGGCCTAAACAATATTGGAACCCCGAATCATCCAAGTCAGTAGCACTAGCTAAACTCCCGACGTAACCTCACCCCAATAAATTTAATTACCCTAAAAAGGAAAATAAGTGTTTCACGAAGGATGCTTAGACAGGTACAAAGACAGTATTGGCAACAATTTTGTAGTTCTATAGACGAAACAGCCTCAGTGAGCGGACTATGGAATAAAATTACGTGGATTAAAGGTTACAAAACGCAAAAAAAATACATTGACTCAGATGCAACCACTCTTCTTCTACATAGTTTGACCCCTGACGACGTTCCCCCATGTAAACCCATATTCTCTTCTCAAAATTCGGCTCTGGATATTGAAATCACATTACAGGAATTAAATCAAAGTATTAAAATAAAAGACACGGCGCCCGGGTTCGACAACATTTCATACTGTATGATGAAAAAATTACCTCGAAACGCTAAATTAGTTCTATTAAAAATGTATAACTCTTTTCTTTCGATGGGTACAGTTCCTACTCAGTGGCGAGATATCAGTATTATACCTATCCCTAAACCTGGGAGGGACCCCAACTCCTCATCGGCATTGAGACCGATTTCGCTTATATCATGTTTATGCAAAATTTTTCATGCAATTATACAAAAACGACTAGAGTGGTATTTAGAAATAAAATTAATGTTTTCTAACGACACGCTGGGGTTTAGAAAATGTAGGTCTTGTCTAGATAACTTAAGTCACTTAGTAACAAGAATTCAAACAGGTTTCTGTAAAAATTGGGTAAATTTTTAATAAAATGCAAATCTTTATTAATTAATAGTAAACTAATTAACTTATTAGATGATTTAGCCAACTGTCTAATCGCATGCCGTAGGAAAAATGACCTGTTTTATAATATTAATGCACGAACAACTAAAATAAGTGCAAGTTCATTGTAGCTAAAATTTAGAGATGTTTGAGAATCAGGTGTGGATGGGTTATATAGATATTTCCAAAAATCTAAAATATAATATTGATTACATAAACAAGCCTTAACAGCAATATGTGACATCTGTTTTGAGAGACTTGTGTATTAATTATATTGATACTTGATTTCCGAATTACTATCAGATATTTACCGATGGATCGAAAGAAAAAGGTGAAGCGGGGGCGGCCCTCTTTGATCCTAAACAAAATACATTCGCTCGCTATAGAGTTAGGGTAAAAATGTCGATCATGTACATTGAATTAATAGCTATTAGTGAAGCGTTATCTTATGTGCATTCTATTGACCACGACAAGTTCGTTATCTTTACTGACTCTAAAAGTCCTACATGTAGCTCGGTGTACCTCGACAATTCGAGGAACACCGATAGCATACACAATTATTAATCAAATTTTAGAGTTAGAACGAAGTGGTGAAACAGTGCAGATTCAGTGGATTCCATCTCACATAGGCATAGCTGGGAACGACACGGTTGACACACTTGCAAAGCAAGCTTGTTCTGAAGGTATAACTATTTTAATTCCTCCTTACTTTTCAGACTGCCTATATCTTGTAAAAAATACTGTTTTAAATCTTGGAAAGAATATTTCGATAAGAGATCAACCGAAAAGGGTATCTGGTAAGAACTATACAACCTGAACCGTTGGCTATCCCTTGGATTGATAACTGTTCTTTGAGTAGACATAAATTAATAACGGCTATGAGGTTACGTTCCGGACACATCCCATCCAAAAAGTTTACCTTTCTAATGGGCTTATCATCTACGCCAAATTGTGAAATCTGTGGTGTGGTAGAGGACGTAGAACATGTTTTGATTGAATGTGTTCGGAACCAACAGCTTAGAGAACGCCTGCTTAGTGATAAGTTGATGGACATTGGAAGATGTAACAGCATCCTGGCCAGTCCTTTGACTAATACAGCTAAGGATATTTATACTTTGTATTATGAATATTTAAGATTAGTTTAAAATAAGAAAAATGGCTATGATGGAGTGACATAGTCATAATTGTGGCTAAGCTCCGTAAATAAAGATTAAAAAAAAATTACTAGATGGTGCCCGCGACTTTGTCTACGTAGAATCTCTAACCTCTCACCCACGAATGACCCATCTGGAGTTTCTATAGTTTACAAACTCCGTTTACGTTTACCAGGGCAATCAAGACAACATTTTTTTTTACGCTCCAGGTTGTTTCACCGCCAATACAGTATAAAAATCTTGCCTGGAGGATTCTCTCTTTTCAGGAAGAGGTGCAATGCCTGTTATAAGCGACATTTTGCTGTATTCCGACAGCTTACTAGCTGTGCCCGCAACTTTGCTTCGCGATTATACACCTTCATTTTTATATTATTTATTTATATTAACATCTATTTATCATTATAATAACATCAGTGAAAACCATAATCAAATGTTTACCAAAAGACCGTTATCCTTTTTATTAAAAACAGAAAGATACACATATTGACGCAAATAAAACATTCATCCTCTTCGCACGTTTACGTATTTGTAGTATTATCCGTTTTGAATATTTATCTGGTTGGAAACCCATCACTATATGCAGCATAAAGAAGCGATTTGAAAAAAAAAAATACTTCGAAAAATTAATTCGAAGAGATGCTCCAATCTCTACAATTTATTTGTATATAGCAGAAAAAAAAGGAGTAGAAGAGATTAGATAATTGATCATTCAGACTAATAACTTTATCCAATTACTCATAATTTACACCGCTTTCATCATTACCAATAGTATTTTTTAATACAATATTATTTCATTAAAAAAGACCACAATAGATCGCGAAGTTAGATAGATATAAGAGCAATAGAAGGTAGAAGAAACCATGTTCAAAAAACACGCCAAGTACATTACTTTACAGATGGCGTGGAAACTTGTGGCGAACACGAACTTTTTAAACTTTTTAAATCGCTATAAAATAGTTTGGAACTATTTTATGGTAAAAGGACAATTGTTTTATGTATATAATTGTATGGTTTTAGTATGTTTTAAATTTTTTATCGGAACTATTTTATGGTATAACTTAATGTTTAGCTGAAAAATGCAAACACTCTATATTTGCAAACTTTGACCTTAAATCCCTTTTTTTCAGATGAGGGATCGATGGGGACTTTAACATTTCTTATAAATATTTTTCCAATATTTGCAATTTTCAGCTCTATGCAAATTAGTCTACTCTCATCACAGTGTTTAAGCTAGCCTGACCAGACTAATATTAAACTTTCTAAAACCTGTAAAACTTAAAAGGTTTTATCTTTAATGTAATATTTTTTGGACAGAATACCTGTACTGTTCAACACATTACACATAATTGTATGTTACTTTTTTATGTAACAATTTAAGGCCATATCAGCTCTTGAAGGTTAATTTAGTTCGAGAGTGGTATTGATTCATAGTAAAACGGAGCTGAGCAAAGCAGGGAGCAGTGAATTCAAATGTAGAAAGATTAGGAAATGAGATTCCTTCATATTTATATTTATGAAAAATAATTCTAAAAAGAAATATAAATGAGTTTTGGCTCCTGGACGGATAAAATTACTGAATGTGATTTTATCTGAATCTTTCCAGCAACGAAGTCCGAGTTTTGACAAACGCTGAGAGGGTTTCTTAGTAAATAAAAATAAATAAATAAATTAGTACATTTGACGTGACATAGAAAATTCACAGTTGAGATAAAAAAACAGATACCTACTTTGCTGCCTAATTATCACAGGTCGGAATAGGTAGAATAATTTAGGGTGGATTAACTCAAACGTATATTATAATATGAACATGCCTTTGGGATTTGTAATTTAAAAAATTATTTTCGTATGTAAGTGTGCTATTCCAGGTAGCACCACACGCTTATTATATATATGATATGTTGTAGAAAATGTGACTTGACCTTGTCTTGAATACCGTCTTTTGGACTCTTCTGAGATAAACTAGTCTGCTTAGATCTAGGGCGAAGTCCCTCGATCTAAGCAGACTAGTTTATCTCAGTTTTTATTTTTATGTAATAAAAGAAACTCAACGACCAAAAATAAAGTAAAAAAACCGGATATTTGCGAGTCTAATTCGCTCTGACTCGCGCAGCGAGGGTTCTGTAAGCCAACAAACTTATATGTAGATAATACGTCCATCTTGGGAATCAATTCTCGAAGATTTTTGTCAGTCTTTTCCGAACGACAAACTTAACTTTGCGGTCCTAAAAATACTCTCCCTTACATCGATATACAACAAAGTAAATTTTTCAACAGCAAAACATAACTTTGTAATGACAAAAACCATTTTTTTATGTGATTTAACATTAAATTAACTACTTTCGGATTTTCTCCTTTACTTATATTACTTAGCTGTAGGACCTTGCCTCTCACCAAATTTCATGATTCCAGGTATATGGGAAGGTACCCTATAGGTTTTGGTTTACCTGCAAAATGTTCAAATTTGTTAAAAATTTAAACCTTAATGGCCGTATCTTTTGATTAGGTTGTCTTACAAGCTTGATTTTTTAAAACTTCAAGAGACCGCTGACATGTATTTGATGTTAATTACAACTTGATGCCTACACGGGTCCCTAAGGAAAAGGGTCTTGACAGACACACAAACAGACACATAGATATAACAACAAATAAATAACTTTCGGATTTTTCCCTTTACTTGTGCTATGAGACCATGCTTCTTACCAAATTTCAAGACTCTAGGTCAATGGGAAGTACCCTATAGGTTCTGATTTATCTGTGAAATGTTATTGTTATAATTTGTTATAATTTGGTCATCCAAGGCTTAAATGGGCATATTTTTTTACAGCTTCATGGAGCCGCAGACAGAAATATTTGGTATTAATTGCAACTTGATGCATCCACGGGTCTCTGAGAAAAAGCAAAACCCTTTTTCTCTGAGACCGACAGACAGACGGACAACAAAGTGATCCTATAAGGATTCCTTTTTTTTTTCTTTTGAGGAACGGAACCCTAAAAACAGATAGGTTTAAGTTTTAATGGTAGTAGTGCATCTACGTAACAATCGCTTCTTTAAAAGTTAAGTTAATAAAAATAATCATCAGGCCGCACAAGCGAATATCTTTTTAGATACAAGTCTTTTTTATTTATTTCCTTGTTATTTATGTTATGAATGTTGCGGGTTCTGATTAAATATATTTTCTTTCTTTCTTTCTTTCTTTCTTCTTTCTATAATACCGTTATTTTCTGGGAAGAAAGCGTGTCCATGATTGCATGTCCATTGTGATGCAAAGACTACGAAAGTCAATAAAAATATTCTACACATTCTTGCCATTGCTAAAATATGTATATAGAATACTTCAAGACTCTCCTACCGTTATTTCTAAGCGCCTGCCAGAAAACATGTTAAACCAGCATTGTGAGCATGACATGGCAAAGTAGGAAAAACCGATTGTGAACCAAAAATAATCGCTGCGACGTAGTTACTGTGATACCCATTTAATTATATTATCGAATAAACATACATCCTGGCTTATGGAAAACGTTCATAGTTGCTAATGGCCGTTTGTTTCACTAGTGATTTCAGGTACCTGTTTATATTTGTGGTAGGTGTCTTACGTTTTATAAATATTAATTTGTTATGTTGCATGTAGTGTTTGGATCTATCTACCTTATAAAACTTTGTTTTGATTAAAAAGTATTGGAATGGAATTTTTTATTTTCGTTACCACTAGATTTACTAATAGTTTTGTACCTGCATCTACGACGGGTACAGTGACAAGGTTCGAGAAGAAGGCGCTTCACTATTCGACAGTTATTTTTTTTCCCAACTGAAACTTATGTCTTAAAAAGTTTTATCTTTTTAAGACATAAGGTTTTAAGCTGTTACTAACGTCTTATTAGACGCAGCTGGGACTTACAGTCTCGTGTTCTCTTTAGGTGACATTTTCTTTCTGTTCATTATCTAAGTCTATGTATCACGTGTTCACTAGTGAGCGAATCCTTTATTTTGTTATTATAATACAATTTGAACTATTCAATTGTTAGCAACAACCTTACCACTAGAGCTATAAACTATCAAATTCACTAAATAACTGTATGTATTCGTACCTCAATCAGGACTCAAGTCACCGTTATCAAACTTATAATGCACGCCTAACCTTTTTATATCCCCGTTATCGGCTATTTTTCAGGACAACCAATTGCGTGACACTACTGTTATAATTGTCATAATAATGTCTATTGGCTCATTTTTATTCAATATTAAACTGTTTTCTCATCTATTTTAGTTTGCCACTATTTTTAATAAAATGAATACTAGTTTTTCATGTGGCGAAAAAAAAATTTTCCTGGGGGATTTACAAACATCAAATTACACGGAAGAAATTAATATTTTCGATGCTCTAAACCACAAAGCTTCACTGCTGGTGCTGATAATAAGTTAAATACGATGCCGATACCATATGTCAACATTTCTTAGAACAACAAACTCCACCTCACCTTTACATAGTTTAGTGAACATGAAAGTAATGTGTAGATACTGTGCTCAGTCTATTAATCAAAAGGGGAGGTGATGTTTTCTCGACAACAGTTAAGAATAGGGCCAGGCACACACTAATATTACTCTTCTAGGTAATCTATCATAGAAAAGGGAAAACGTCCCTCGGGGCGAATATAAACGAAAATCAATGCTCTGTGTGTTACAGTTTTTGGAACTGTTTATTGTTGTAGGTTCGTACTTCAAAACATTTAAAGAAATTTCAAATAATGGTGCCGGTTCTATTGTACACTCGACTAAACTAAAACCTGACTTAATTTCTTCATATGAAATCAACCTAGTGTTCTTCGTAATAAGGTCTGTTTGTTACTAGCATCTATTTCTCAGCGCCGCTAAATTTCAATAAAACCTGTCAACGTATACTCAACTTTATTTCAACGCAGCGAGAGTCTTCATTTATTCAAACGCTGTATAATTGCCGTATAAAAACTTGTTCAAAACGAACAACGATGACGTGTTTTTAATCTACACCTACGAAGACGCTTACTAAAAACACAGAGCAAAAGAGATGGCATTCAACGGATAGCGGCTCTCGCTACGTGGTATTAAAGTTTATTTAAGCGTATCAGACTTTAATCGACAAATAAATTGCTTATTTCGATAGCGACATATGTTACCTACTTGTTTCAATTTGAAATAAGACCTTGTTTCTAAGTGTACAAGGTTTACTTCTTATATGAAGAATATTTAGTGAATTTTAATTTAGCGAGTGAGGTAACAGAATTGGGGCCAATATGTAATAAATAATGTAATTAATAAATAATAATTATTAATGATTAAAAACATAATAAATAAATAAATTAAATATGACACTTTACGAATTCAACCTTTAATTCAAAGTCAACTTTTCATATAACTAACAATTTCAGTAATATATCAAAAAAGTAACAGTGATATACATAATATTAACTATAATATTTTTTTTGCATAAAGAGGGTTTCAAATTCAACGCATGGTGCATTACAACACTTTGTACATATTATGTTACATATTTATAAACAACTTCTAAATAGAGCGGAACTAATAACTAAGCTTAACAATTACATAAATTAAATTCCTTGAGTGTTATTCACAGATGCGCTCAGCGTTTGTGCAGCTAAACAAGAGTATAACCGTTTATTATAAAATGTAATTGTAATTCATTAATAAATCGAATGATGCGTATGTATGTTATTTAAAGTAGCAAGGGCTATTACATTGTAAATGTAAATCATAAATGTGTTTAATGATGATAAATGTTTAGTCCAAATATATGTACATACATTATGTACTTGTCATTTTCATACTGTTTCTGCTATAGAATAGAAATACCAGAAGTCAGTCAAAATATGGATTAGGACCAGCGCATCAAGTACAACGACGGCGACGCCCAGTAGTTAAAGATTACGGATGCTAATATTTGGGTCTATTTTAATGCCCCACTTATGAATTCCAAAAATACTTCATGTTAAGAGCAAATTAAGTTTTTCGTTAAAAACAATAGACTCTTTAACGCTTTCTTAATTTTTTAATAACGAATGAAGCAAAATATTGTTAAGTGGACACCCGGCTTAACTTGACAACGGAGAAGGTTAAGTCACCTTTGTGTTTCTGGATCTTTCGTGCGATCATCAATCTTGTACCCAAACTCAAGTAACAAGAAGGCTTCGCAATAACTTAAATTTATTTTCACAGTTCTGTCAATCTGTCGACACTCTGGGTGTGGGCGGTATCAGTCGAGTGTAATATTAGTAAGCTAGTTGGATGGCGTGTTGAATTGGGTTAACTTTTAAGTAATTGTAAACAGATAAATTGGCTTCGGGACAAGGTAAGGATGTATTTCTCAAAAGTGATACTTTTTTGTCGGGGGTAGACTTCTATTGGAATTAGAGCCGATCGACTGGGGAAGCACATATTTTATCCTACAAAACAGTACAGGCTATCAGGATTACTCGCTTTAAGTTGTACTAGCTGAGCCCCGCGGTTTCACCTTCTTTAATTTGAGGAAACAACCTACTAAAATATATTCCATTACTTTAAGAGTATTACTTAAGTTTATTACTTACTAGCTGTGCCCGCGACTTCGTTCGCGTTTTTTTCGGAAAACAGCAATTTGTCGCCTATTGCATAGTACCTCTTTCTCCAAGCAGGATTTTTTATACTGTTTTGGCGATGAAACAATCTGGAGCGTACAAAAAAGGTTGTTTAGGTTGCTTACACGTGAAATAACGACATAATTTGGCCGTGGTAACATTACTCATTTCTTTGTCGTGTGGAAGCTCACCTCACTGGGCTATTGGTGAGGCCGTATATCATGCTTAAACCAACTAAAACCACACGGTGTGCCTCACAGCACCGTTTATAAGTTGACCGTTAGTACGGCGACGTTTTGCCTCCAATGATCCACCCATCGCTGGCTAGCGGACGGCAACTGGGCGATGTCCAGACACTCTCTTCACGGGAGACTCTGCTTCGGGTAAAGAACATAAAACTCGTCTCATACCACCCACGGCCACTCTTAGCATACGCATTAGAGCGCGAGTAAAAAGGTTCCACCTAGAAGTTTTTCTACCGAATCCACACCGTCACCTCCTCCTTGCGCGAGATGTTCTCCTCGCAGAAAATCGTCATAAAACAACTGTGACGACCTAACATCTCGATTCGTTCGACCAGTTGGGAGACTTGCTGTAGTCAGTCAGTCAGTGCTGCTTCCTATAAACTATGGGCCCCCTGGGTATACCTAACAGATAAATGTTTGCTTCTGAGCTTTGTTTAGTCACGGTGTAACATAAGATTTCACACTACTGTAACCGAACGGAACATAAAGTGTGTGAAAGTGTAAAAAAAACTTCACCGGTTACATGTCAATATTTCAGCTTAGATGTAATTTTTTTGGCGATAGTGTCTGCCATGCATTTAGTATAGTAAAATACTGTAATACTAACAAAGTGTTAAGTTAAACTAACAACGAAGTGATATATGCTTTAAATACAAATTCTATTCTATTCTAATATAATCATGTTGACGGGAATCAACGCGATCACGTATTTAAAAGGTATGAAATACCTTTGCTTTGCCGTGGTCGTGGCCGTGATCACAGGCCTGTAGGTACTGTAATACTTTTTAAATACGGGATCGCGTAAATTCCCGTTAACATAATTATATTATCATGGAACGCAAAAGTTTCAAAGTTTGGATCTTCTTTTTCTATAACTCTATTTATAAATATATGTATATTTACTGGACTGGCCTGATGGTCTAGTGGTTAGTGACCCTGACTGCTGAGCCAGAGGTCGTGGGTTCGATTTCCACCCAGGATGAATTATTCTCTGTCTGGGTGTAATTTATTTATAATATGTATGTATTTAGAAATATATAAGTATGTTTATCAGTAGTCTGGTTACCATAGTACAGGCTCTACCAAGTTTAGGATCAGATGGCCGTGTATGAGGTGTGTAAAGTTGTTATTATTATTAATGCTCTGAAACATATTTATGAATTTAATGGCTGCGAGAGGCAAAATAGCTCGTTGGCATAGTCAAGAACCAGCCATCGATTACTCTGGGATCACCAAACAAAGAAAAAAAAAACTCCTGCTGCTTCAGCAATCACCTCAGAAAAGCACATTCCCCTATGATATCCTACGATTGAAAATATACATTCACTCGAAATCCTTCAAACAGACATGACTATTTGCAGGTAAAATCTAATGTAACTAATAATATTTCTTTAAATCACAGGTAAAAATTGATTTATTAGTTAATTAGTATTAGGTAGTTAGTTAAATTGAGTGGTTTTATAAAAAATATAAAAACAAAATTAAACCGACGAAAAGAACTAAAACGCAAAAAATAAATAAACCTTCTAAGTCTTAAGTATAAGCTTATTTAAAAGGTTATTTATTTTTTGCTTTTTAGTTTTCTTTTCGGTTTAATTTTTTGTTAAAAAGATTATTATTTTTTATTTTTTGTTATCATCAGCTCGGCTACATGATGTGATGATTTCTAAACGCAAATACCTGATGAAAGTAATGAAAAGTGAACAGAAACACTATTCGTTTCTACAATTTTCAAGGGTTTATCTCAATTTCATCAGAATTCCATCATCTGATCTTGGCTTCCTTGACATGGGAGCCTTTGAGGTATATCTAACAAAAAAGAATTATCGAAATCGGTTCATACATAACAGAGAGGGCTGAACATACATAAAAAAAAAAGAAATATCCATATAAACGGTCGAATTGAGAACCTCCTTTTTTCGTCGGTTAAAAACGATACCTAATTTAAAAAAGTAAATTAGTTATATATTAAATAGCTATATAAAAAAAAACAGTGCAAAAAAAGAAAAGAGTGTCTAAGAGGGATTCGATAAGGCATCCATCCTAGTAGAAACCGTACTCTACGCCAGGTAAGCTAAACGCTCACTGTAATGTAGTTCGAAATAAGTATATACATTCTACTAACGTTACAATGTTATTACAGCTTTCATTGATTTCCTGTGGGAACCAAAGTTTAACCCGGGATAAAAAGTATCCTATAACCTGCGCAGGCACTCAAACTATTATCATACTAAGTTTCAAGCATATCCCTTCAGTAACTTCTGAGTTTATCGTGAACATACAAACAGACATACAGAAAGACAGACAGACGGACAGACAAAAATTGTTTGAATCGCATATTCGGCATCAGTATCGATATCCCTCAGTCGTTTTTTTTTTAAATATATTCAATGTACAGAATTCATCTCGCTACGGATTTATTATAAGTATAGATTATAATTAAGAAGCTATTTTAGGTACATCACGCTATGATCAGTAAGAGTTGACCTGTAGTAAAAAAGGAATAATAAAGGAACGGTGGCTAAAAGAACTGGGTTTTTTTTTTAAATTTACAGGATATTTTTAGTTTTATTTCTCAAATAAGAAGTAAACAAACGTTAAAAGAATTAACGAAACAACACCCAAAAGAAAATTACTACAAAATCAAACTATATTCTTAGATAAGTACGGTAAGTACCTATTTACTTAGTTAAGAAATAACTGAAAAAGATATAGAAATGAACAAAAACAAAACATATTACTACCTAAATTATTAAAAAAAGATTATTATACGATGAGATATCGCAAAAACAAATTATTAAATAAAGCAGTTGGCGAGCGCCCTCCCCCCTGATGACCGGTCGCCTTGCATATAAATGCGCGCGTCGTACTTGATCATAATTTTGTTGCGGCCTTATTTTAAAACTATGATATCTCCTAAGATATTAATTGAAATCAAATGATGTCAAGGGCAATTTTGTTCAAAATTAAATACTTGTGATTTAAACGTATTTATTTGGATAAGGATTAATATCAAGTTTATGAAAACAGTTTAGGACAAATTTGATTACGATAAAAAAGGTTATAGTCAGTCAACCTTAAAAAAATAGACGTTTGCTGTTGCTGACTTTTTTTTAGAACTTTTAAAGGGGAACAATTCCGTCACACATTATTTGCGTAACTTTAACCGTTTCCGCAGCGCACGCAACGGAAGCTCTCAAAAGGAATATTTTTTTTCCGTTTTTGCAACATTTTTTATTGATGCTCCGCTGCTATTTGTCGTAGCATGATGTTATATATACTGAGGCCTTTCTCGATAAATCGACTATCTAACGAAGCATATTTTTTTCAATTCGAACCAGTAGTTCTTGAGAGTAGCTCGTACTGTACGTATCCAACTGACGTAACAAATGTTTCACAAAGTAAATAATTTAAAATCAAACAAATAATATGTCATCAATTGTTTTGAACAAAACCTTCGGTTATAAATATCCGAATAAGTTGAATCAATTAGTGCGTACACAGAGTTCTCAATAAATTATATACCGATTTATTGGACAATAATTGATAGTAAAATCACTTAAGTTAATGAAAAAAACAAAACATAACAAATTCTGTTGACTACCCACAATCTCAATTGACAACCAACTCTGACATACATATTTATGTGTAGGTTCATGATGTGAATATTTCACATGTATATATAATGTTACATCTGAAATTTAAATCTTGAATAAAATGCCTTAGGCGATAATGCCGTATGTTTGGCGCCGACTCAAAATTATTTAGGTATTTTCTTTAGTATAGGAGTTTAGTTAAACTAACAAATATATTTTTCACTTTCTTTCTTCTTTCCTCGGTTTACTTTCTTTTTAAGTTTTTATGTGCGTGTAGTGTCTGGAGAATATCAACACTTTGTATGTGTTCATATCACGTTTCATTGAAAGGATCTCCAAAGAAAAAAATCCATATCGCTATATGAAGTACAATTGCTAATTTATCTACGAGTACAAGTAAATACAATTTATCTTTGTACATATACACTTAGCACGTGCTTGTTACAGAAGTCCGTGTATAGAAGCTTTTCAATGTAGTATTTTTTCTTCTGTGGAAGAGTGAGTGACCCCTCAAGCAACGCACAAGTGAAACCCCTGTGTTACTAGTGCTTATAGCTACCGAGAACCATTTGCTATCATTCGATCCATGTAATCTTGTTTCAATTGGTTGCGTTAAAGTAGTAAAATGTTCACATCACACATCACAACGCTATGCTAAATCATAATATAGAAATAAAACCGCGGTCAAAAACTATCCCAAAATAATTGCAACAGGTACGGTGGAGCGGAAATTAACATTACATTTTACATACGGCGAGGTGTTTCCAGCCGGTTTCGTAATTTATATTCATTTATATGGATAGACACGTCAATAGTTCTAAATACCGATATCTTTAAAATATCAACGTATTGAGCTTCTTGCTGTATAATATTTTATTGCTTTAATATTAACTGCAAAATATTGTCCTGAATATTGTCACTAATATGTTCTTACTGTGTTTTATTTCGGTCTCATCTTATGACTGTAGAAGATGATTCTGACCTTATCTGTCTTTATTCTCGTTTATCCATAAAGTTAAGATAAATAAATATATAGATAGTTAAGATACTTCCTACATTTCTAGTGATACAATGTGCGGTACAGTCACCATAAGCAATATCTTACAGGCAAACATTAGATGGAAAGCGTGTCAAAGATTTATTTGGGTTTTGCAGTGTTGTTTTTTTATGAACCTATTGAAATTAATTTATAAACAATAGGTACTTACAAAATAAATATATATTAGCAGTGTAAACACCAAAAGACTTAGTCGTAGTCGTCGAAGTCAAGAACGTTTTTAGAAAATAATACAAACATAAATTTGAAATTGTACGACTATTTTAAAATTCTGTTAAATTAAAAAGTTAAATAGGGTTTCTATGGAATACTTTTGGTTAGAATATTTTATGTATGTATGAACTTAGCATAGTTGATAGTACGTAGAGTTTTTTTCAGGCAGGTTACGTCGAAATTATGGAAGAAACTTGTGAACAACTCACATTTACTGCAAATATAAAACCTCAGTTGTGTATCTAAATTTATCCACTTGGGGGCGACTAAATATTCAGCTAAAAAACTTGTGAAGGCATACTTGACTTGAGGGGCAATTCACGAAAAAGGCTCAATCGTATTAATTGTCCCGTGAATAACAAGGCTTTTTGTGAGTAGGAGAGCGGGGCCGTACCGCTGCGCGACGGTCGATCGCAAAAGGGAGGGGGTGGTCGGTAGTAGTCAGTGTCTAGCTCTCGTGTCGGCAGTACCGCGCGCTTGGCGCTCCGCGGCCGTGAACACGCGGCATGTAGCAAAAAACAGTCAGCACTCTACAGGTGCCGTGATAGCCCGCCACATGATAAATGACAGTGTATTTTCGACCCGACAGCCGTGCCCGACGAGTTGAGTGGTAGGAAATAGGCAATACAGATACACAAACTTTTGTTTATTTTTGTTATCATTTTCGCTTCGCTAGCGCGTTTCATTGAGCGTTACGTAAGTGATTATTTTTAGTGAGTTACTTTTAAGATAAACTTTTTTACACGAGTTGATTTTGCGATAAGAAACGCAAAATGCAACTTTCTGTCCAGTTTGAAGTTGTTTGGTGTTTCATTCAAAATTCAACTTTGACGTTTGGGAGAATTCTCATTAGAAACATGAATGAAAAGTTTCGTGTCGTTTAGGTCTAAAGTCGCGTAATCGTGTACTGCGCATGACCTGCGCAGGAGGTACTACAAGTACCTATCTATAAACTATATCACCTGTATTGATATAGCTAACAGGGTTAAGGAAAATTTCCTCTGACCTAGATTTTATTTTACGATGTTGCACATCTAAGAGGAAAGTCATATATCATAAAATGCGGTGATACTTTCATATTTTACCTGCAGGCATCAAGATTTTCTACCTGCATGAAAATTTCAAAATTTTTAGACGTGCATTTGTGCTATAGAATAAATCGGTTTAAGATCATATGGAGTTTTGTTTATCGATTGTAAGGAATATTTATTCGATTTGGTCCGAACTGACGCTCCTTGTCTCAAACTAGGTAGACAAGCCCAGGAGTATTTACATTATTAAAGTATGTGGTTGTGTACGTTTATGTAGTTATTTCAACGGATAAAACACATTTTGCAACCAATTTTAAAAGTAAAGAATACAAAAAGTAATTGCCCGCAACTAATATGACGTCATTATCCTGTATAGTAATCATCATCGATCATAAAAAAGAATGCAGTCAGTTTCCTTGCTAACTAAACTAATCAATAAAAAAAAATTATCTGATCTCCGAACGTAGTGGAGAAAAGGACAAAAGGAGAGAGAATTTATTAAACCATACAATTTAGGCAACGGTCTTCCCTGAGGATAGCTATTATTTCAAAGGGAACTGGGAAATTTTAATATAAATCTAAGTTCAAAACTTTTATATTACTCGTTGCGACTTAGCTCCTTTTACTAACTAGCGCATACAAACGTGCGGGAGCATTATTCTGATTACATTCATTGAAATATTATTTCTTTACGATCGGTTTTTTTATGGTGACACATAAATTTTTTTATAAATATAATTTGGAAATAGACAGTCGGAAATGAACTTAATTGTAGAATATGAGAAATGGTTGCTGCCCTTATTTTTAATCATAAATAATCTACATTTCAAAACTTTTTGTGAACCATGAAGGTCAAATAAGAAAATCTGCAATACATTGCAACTACATATATCACATTAAAAATGTTATTGTGACGTAGATTTTGGAACAATAAGTAATATAGAGGGACCATCGATCGTTGGACTTTTTCTTTTAATGCTGAAATAATAAACAAATTATAAAATTAGTAATAAAAATTTTAAGATAACTCTTTCTACGTGGTGCTTTAACAGGTTGTATTGTAAAAAATATAATGATAACGTCGATAATACAATTTTTTTTCCGTGTCTGAGTATGACCATTGTCTCTAAATGCCATACTATCATAAAGATCATGTCTCATAATCGTACTTGAGTATCAGGCCTTGAGTACTTATTATAATAACCTTTATAATAATAATAGTTTAAGAGTAGAGTAGAATTGTTTTTACGAGAGGAGGAAAAAGAGAGAGGAAATACGAATACAAATAAAAGTAATGACAAAAGAAATAAGAGCAAAGATGGGCCTACAAACTACGTACAGCTGTGTATCTTCCGTTAAGAACCTTAATTACTGACTTTCCATGCACATATGTATTGGAAATGGCAATTTTTGTTACACTAAAATAAATATCTCTTCTCGTCATTCAATGGAAAAAGGAAAAGATCTACAAAATTACGACCACAATATAAAGCTGATACAAAATTGCACTTTTAAGGAAAAGCATTATGTGTATGCGGTCTGTGATATATAATAAAATACCAGAAACATACAGAATATTGCCGTTTCAACAATTTAAGAAAAAAATTACCGACCTCTAAATTCTAATATACAAATCTTGCAATTATTATTATTATTTTGACTAATAGTTATTAATGTCTACGAATAAATATACTTATTATGAGTTTAAAATTTGTATGCCTTATTATGGTAGAATGTACCAGGATCTAAAAAATTGTTACACACCATCTTAATTCTTCTTACCGACATTCTGTGCAAATAAAGACTGATTTGATAAGAAAAAAAAAAAAAATTGTTCGTGCTGTTTCGGCCACTTTTGGTATCCTTAGTTGATTTTAGTTACAAGATGTCTTTTTAAATATATGACATATTTTGTCACTATGAATTTATTAAAAAAAATTTAGTAAATTTATTAAAATACGTAGCCAATGTGGCTGCTTGATTTTTGCGTTGACCACCCTTTAGTCACGTACTGCCATTAGGTTTCTTTAATCGAGGGAAGGTAGATGCGCCCTTTTTACCATAACAAACGGCGGCTTACATTTTTAATTTTAGGTTATTGTTCTAATTAATTACTTTAATGTCTACGTGTATGTTGAAATGGTTACCACACCTTACTTACTGACAATTTATTTGCATTTCATTTAATTAATTGTAGTTTGATGACCTATTTGGCGCGGTCGAACGAGCATTCGGTTGCTAACCCAAGGTTCGCGGGTTCGATTCTCGCTCGGTGCTAACATTTATATACATGAATATGATTTTTTGTTTTATGAATGTATATAGTAAAAAAATGTGTATTTAAGTACGCTTTGGAACCCATCGTAGAAGCCATGTTCAGTACGGGTCTAGATACTTACTATGTATGTTATGAAGGTAGTTTGTAGAAGGTAGACAAAGAATTTCGTCTGGAAGAAGGCTTCTGGAAGGAGAAATAATTTTTCTTGCTTAGTTAATAACTATACCAGGCCCTTTGTCTTTATGGTTTGCAGTTTAAGGAAAAAAAAAAAAATACGACCCGCCACATTTATTGATTTATCATTACGAGTACTATCATTGAATATTATAATCATTACCGTCTAATCTGGTAAGTGAATTGTTATTAGAGTACGTTCACATTACATGCGTTAAGCGCGCGTTCAGCGCGCGTAGGAGTTTTTGTATAGTATGCTCATTATGCGTGTGCGGATCGCTTGCGGACGACTTGATCAAAATTCGTTAAACGCGGGTTATCAAAACAAGCGCTCAACGCCCGTCATCAATCAATTTAAAAATAAATTAAATTATTCTATTAATTCTGCTTATATTTGATAGATCCTAAACTCAAAGCATTTAAACGTCTGGGTCACTACGTGATACTTATTAGTCAGAACTTAACAGAACAGTTACTTTAGTCAGGATTTACAATTCCATTTAATGCCTCCCGGTGAGAAAAGATACTGACAATAAAAACTCACGATCGTTATTTTACGATGACTAAACTACAGTGTTACATTGTCTTTTACAAGATAATCAAAAAGTAATGTACTACTACCACTATTCAATTACGATAAAACTTGCTGATCCAATATCCTTCTTGGGCATACAAAATGTAATACAAAAAGCCCAAAGTTTCATCACAATCTGATCAATGGTTTCGGAATGCATAGAGGACAAATATGCAAACATTGATTTTTATCTACATAGATTACTGACTTATTAATTTACGTTGATGAATTTTCAGAATATTTTAGATTGCGTCTTTTATCTCCAATAAGTATAAAAAAAAATGACAGCCTTCTTAGGTTAAGTAACTACTGGTACTTAACCTAAGAAGGCTATAATTTTTTTAAATTTTATTAAAATCGAGAATATTTTTTATTACTAATAATAACGTTTACAGGCAAACCAAAATTGCTGATTTTATAGAGAATCACTTTAGTTTCTTATTGAAAAAAAAACAGTCATATCTCCATCTGGTACCTATTTAAATGATTTTTAGGGTTGAAGTGTTTACTAACATTTATTTATTATTATGATTATGAAAAAGAAAAACAAACTAAAAAAACATAACTTTTCCTTAATTATTTAACCCATATACAAATAATGATGATGTATTAACAAAATATCTACATGATAAACGGCTCGAGAATCAGCTTCGTATTTGCTATCCACTACTCGATTTCCTGGAAGTAAATAATATTTGTTTATTACACTAAAAGCAAATGACATCCATTTACTATTTTTACTATACACGGCAATTAACGCGATCACGAAAAGGTATATTACATACCTATACCTCTGACAGTTAGCATGTGACCACGGCCACTGTAACCTAGTCGAAGCATTAGGCAATTCTGAGGTATGTAATACCTTTTCGTGATCACGTTAATTCTCGTGTAAATACATAATTATATCATGAAACGCGAAAATTTAAAAGTTGTGACAAAATGTATCATTTACTGTTATATAGGAGCATAATGTACAACTTTTGCTTTGCTACAGCAATGAAAAGTAGTACAATATGCAAAAGTAGTACACCACTACAGAAGTCCGCGTTTAGGCGGTGCTTGTGTAGATAGATAGATAGATAGATAACACTTTATTTGTACATTAGCAATACAGTAGAAGATACATTTTCATAATTACAGTAAACAGATAATGTACAAAGGGCGGCCTTATCGCTAGATGCAATCTCTTCCAGGCAACCTTAGGATGGATCAAAATGATTCGGAGAGATAGTGGCAGTTGGTGTTATATTTAAAATTTTAATGATTAGTAATTTCTAATAAATATGAAAAATAAAAATATACAGATATTAAATATTAACGTACTTTAAATACCAATAGGCAGTTATACATACATAAACCTAACTATAGTATATACAATATATATATTATAATATACCTTAATACAGTATACCTTAAGCGATCAGTAGTAACTACATACATACATATTAATGAATGCTAAGGTAGGATAGTGTTCATGAACCATTTTTTTAAAAATGGTTACGGTTATGGTAAAAATGGTGGCGAGAGTGTAGTTCAGTATATATTCTGCTGGTGAATAGGATGAGAAGGTTGACATAAGTGACACCACTGGTGTTGCAAGTATTTACAGGCAATGGTGATTGCTTTCCATCATTACATTTTTGTGAACCTGTCAGGAAATAAATAAAAAACAAGAGGAAAAGGAACAATTCTACATAAATAATGCGAATCAGTTTCTTTTGTTAATGTCCAATAATCACAAAGTATTATCACTTATTTCTGGCCAAGACATTTTGCAGGAAGAAAATTGTTTGCAAGGGTTATACTTGGGCCCGAAATGGCAAACAGCATCCACCTTTGAAATGGAACATTTTTCAAAAGAATACTTTATGATTTGTTAATGTAACGCTGTCGGTTTACCCATACGGATGGCTCACAAGATACAGGCTACAGATTTAACCACTTAATATCACGCTACATTTCTATCCCTACGTATAAAAACAGGGTTTAAAAATACCCACTTTTTAGAAAATCTCCCAATGTTATGAATCCAAGTAGGTAATAGATAGAATATTCTTTATTGTACACCGTTAATAAAGTACAGTTGAAACAAATAATCATCTTACAAATAAAAGTACAATGGGTAGTTTAATCGCTAAAAGCGATCTCTACCAGACAACCTTTAGATCGAGATAATAACAAAATTATTTAATAAAAACATAGTAGTGGATGGCGTATTAATCGACATATTGACAAATACTTATACATATATATAGGTATACATAAATAGATATAAACAGTATTTTAGTAGAAATAACATAGTATCATCGATAGCAGTTTAGATCTTTAACAGTATGGAATAAGTAACATTATAATGACAGATAATGTTGCTTGACCAATTTTTTAAAAGCTGCAAGGGTTTCAGCTTGCCGTATTTGTACCGGTAATGCATTCCATAGACAAACAGAAAGAACCATAAATTGTATGTCAAAGAAAGTTGTTGAATGCACCGCCATTTATAATATCAGATTTTCTGATGATCGTAAGAACTTCGTATGAGTATCGTGAAGGAATTCAAATCATTCTTTTAAATAGGAAGATGTACGAGGGTTAAAAAGAATACTGTATAGCAATGAGAGAATATGAGCATTCCGGTGAAGACGAATAGCTAATTTGAATCATATATATAAACTCGTAGGACCAGGTACCATGGCACATGTTGGGAGAGGCCTTCGTCCTGCACTGGACTGCAATAGGCTGATTGACTATTTAAATTACATTGCTTCATATACAAACATATCTACAGGTTCCCTCGTATTCAACATAGTATTAAAACAGCTTTTAAATTAAAAAGAAAACACCCACGACACCACTGTGATGCATGTGTGACGGTTTATTTAAGCATGTGCTGCTCCCATTTGTAACGTTAGTGATGTCCACGATGTGTCATGTACAAACTTGCATTTGAACGGCACACTAGAGCGTAGGTGGTTGATTCAACACACGTCGGAAAAGTCACGACCTGCCGACATAGTGGGTGCATTTGAAAGTAATTTAAACCTGTCATGTCGTTGGACCTGCAATTTAATTTACGTTGCTTGTCTGATTTATATTTAAAATGCTATTCAAGTAGTTCAAACTATGAAAAAGTGGATATGAAGTACTTATCGCCTGAATATTAGATTTTGGTGTTTTTGTTTTTAAATACTATCGTTGATAATTATTTCGTTAATTTTTTAAATATTTTTTTTTTTATATTTAGTTTTCCATTCATTTTTTTTGCAACCGCTTCAGCGGAATAGTTCTAAAAAGATAACAAATCGATACATATATTTGGCTTTCCACTTATAAGAATAGTTCAAAGTTTGTAATATTAATTTGAGCAAACATTTTCAGGACGTGACTTGGTTTTTACATTGTTGTAACTCGACAAGGTGTACTTACCGACTGAGTATTTTGAAGAAATTTCTATAGATATATTATGTTAGTAGTTTAAAATACCAACGTATTTGATATTATTATATTCGAGTTCTCATTTTGAAAATAGTCCTCTACAATCATATGCACTTACAATATTGCTACACTCAATTTTGTAAAAACATACAAGACACATAGGTTATTGCACTCACACGAAGAAGAGAAGTGATATAGTTCGTGATAGTGTGGTTTGTACATTATTGATCTCTGGAGCTTTTACGTTCCCTACAAATATACCAAAAGCTTTCAGGTTTTCCATATATAACTGTGTTGTATTCTTTTTTATGACGTTAGTGAATTAATTCCCATCATCGATTACAATGTACAGTATGTTTCAGTTCACATAAGCACGGTGCTATTTCACGTCATGAACACTTCATAAAACGGGTGCTATAATTGTGTACTACTACTACTACATAAACAAATAGACGTAGGCAAAACGCATGAGTGAATAAGTGTGCGTGAGTTTTGTAAGGCTATATTCTATTATTATGTTTATCAGTAGTTTGGTTACCATAGTACAGGCTCTGCCTAGTTTGGGATTAGACGGCCGTGTGTGAGATGTGTGAAGTTGTTATCATTATTATGGTTTGCAAAGTGAAAAATAATAATATAGTAATAAGTAAAATAAATAGATATTAAACACATACCTTAACTGAGAATAGACCGCGAACCCGAAAGATCATTAATAATTCACTATTAAATAAAGTGTTATGAATGTATTTATTGATAAACGCTAATTGCAACGCGAGTGAAATGAACAGCTGCCAACTTTGTCGGTATTGTTAATTACATTTAAAGCAACTTATTTATTAGTAATTAAAGATTAAGCAAATAATTATTTATCAGCGTAATAGTTGAATGTGTCTGCTAAAAATTATCGCAAAGGCGAACATAATAAAAGACGTGTAGGTTAAAAGTTAAATTTAAACAGTCGATTTTTTTACACAAATCATATAACTCATGATAAATTAAAGCTCGAGATTTGACTGTTTTCAGACAACACACAAATTTATACACTACTGAAGCGTCTTACGGGCTCACAACGAGCTAGCAGATGAGGTGCGCAGTAGGGTGAGGTGTCTTATTCCAGTGCGGGGCAGGGCAAACCCATTTTACTTTTGGTACTTCTATATAGATACATCTGCGGGGCTATGTACAAATAATTAAAACGTCAAAGTAACGCTGTCTCTTTGTTACCTACATTTTCAACGCTATGTCACTAGCGTATTGTAAGTAAAGTTTACAATGATACATTGAACTGACGAAAACAAAAAAAGATTTTTTTTTGTTTACCTATCGTTCTTGTTATATTTTGTTAGCTAAGTTGTGCATCGAATTTAGTAATTCATCGGAAAGTGAAAGACTGTTTCTAGATAAATAAATAACCTATTTGCAGGTGTCAAATTTTCTAAAGCATTAAATCCTATTTTCAACTGGAAAATGTTTAAAATTCACGATGCCGAGGGCTTTGTTAAAACTTAAAAGCTTACCAATTAGAACGAGACCCTGTAATCCTTTAAAAATCTATTAATTTCAGGTACATTAACAGCTGTTTTTAAATGCTTAAGGTTCTTGTTTACATTAGCATTGTCAAAGAATAACGAAACATCTGAGTGTTGTTTATTTAGGCGAAGCTAGCGTTAGGGGTAGCTTTGTTAACAAAGTTCCGAAGAACAAACCGCTTTATTAATTCAAAGTGGATTGATTGATGTTTTAATAATTGTTGGAGTTTCAAGGGTCGAGAAGTTATCATTGTCGCTGTGTTTTCGCTTTGGAAAAAATATAGAGAGAAAAGCGTAACTGTTTCTGTAGCAAACAATGTAGACTAAAGTCTTTGAACTTTTTGTAAAGCAATATAGACATTTTGCGTCATTACTTAATTATTGTAAGGTTTGAGCCATTTTTTTATTGAGGCAAACTAAATGTTTTACAATTTCTTTGTCCGTAAATAGAATGTAAAGTTGTTAATAAAACCTTACTGTGCCTCGTTTACAAGGTGTGAAGGAACGGGTGTTATGTACCTCCAACACAAAGGGAGAATCCTCCGACCAAGCTAGGTGATCATGCATAGCGGGCCGTGGCCCAACGGTTGATGTTGGAAAGTTATATATATACTAATTGACGCGAGAACTTTCATTGCGCTGTGCATTTGTGCAGGATCAGTAGTTACTACGTAGTTCAGCTTGCCTTTGCTAGATGATGTTGAAATATGTTTTTGCTGTATGTGGAAGCCGCCAGAAGCTCTTTTAAGACCGGAGGTGGGTATCTTGATGAGTCACCTGTCTATGCTCTATTAAAGAGCGTGCCAGTACCAGTTGTGAGTACCGCTAGTTTCAGTGAGTCGGAACTGTATTTCGCTAGTTCCAGTGAGTCGGAACTGAATGCTGCTAGTTCCAGTGAGTCGGAACTGTATTCCGCTAGTATCAGTAAGTCGGGGCTGAAATCCGCTAATGCCAGTGAGCCGGGGCTGCGTATGGTGTTCCTCCAACACAAAGTGAGGATCTTCCGACCAGGCGAGGTGATCATGCCTGGGGGACCGCGGCCCAACGGTTGATGTTAAGAAGTTGTACATATACTAATCGACGCGAGAACTTTCATTACTGCGTAGTTCAGCTCGTCCTCGTTAGATGATGTTGAAGTATGTTTTTGCTGTACGTAGAAGTCGCCACACAGGTTATCATACATATTCAATTCATATATTATATAACTTAAAATGTAAAATTCTTAATCTATGTTACGTACATAGTATTAATAATGTAATTATTTTGGCACAAATTTGTTATCTATGCTTGACTGGCCTGTTGGTGTAGTGGTTAGTGATCCTGACTGCTAAGCTAGACGACCTCTAGCTGCGATTCCTACCCAGGACAAATAATTGTGTGATGAGCATGATCATTTGTTCAGTGTCTGGGTTTATTTTATCTATAATATGTATGTATTTAGAAATATACAAGTATGTTTATCAGCAGTCTGGTTACCATAGTACAGGCTCTGCCTAGTTTCAGATCAGACGGTCGTGTATGAGATGTGTGAAATTTTTATTATTATTAAACTTTACAAAGTCTGAACTCTTTTTAAATCGTTAACATATCAATTAGGTATTTCCAAAAACTATTTTTTTCAGACAGTAATTTTAAATTTTGTACTGAGTATCACATTAGATATATTTATAGACGATCATTAAACCTTGACAGTTATTCTCACAAAAAACGATTTTTAAACAGTAATTTTCTTTTAGGATCATACTGAGTATTACAGAACGAATCTTAAAAATAAATTGTTATTTTTATGTGTCAATATGTTTCGATTCCTAGAGACGCGTTGAATTAAAATTGGTCTTTCTGTAACAGTGAACAGCTGAAAATGAGTTCTACACAGAGCACACTGAACTGATATTACGATTGGAAATGTTACATTTACTTAATCTAGTTATTTATTTAGAAAACTGATGAAAACTGCACTAATTGAGCGGCTCTGTATTGTCACTTAAATAAATATGTTCAAAGTCAAACGTATTCTAATAAACAATCTGATATGTGCGTTCACCGCCAAGAAAACCCCATTTACTCTATCTCCACAATTTCAAAACACTTCTCTCACAATCTCCAAAAGTATTCCAATCATTAATGTTGATATGTCAAGTGACGTGAAGTACCTTATCTTAAAGGTAAAAGTGACATCCAAAAAGCTCGGTCCTCGAAACAGATCGATACAGTACTTGACTGCGGAGCAAGGATCGTTACTTCGTTTTTAAGTCGCAAGTCAACCTAATGTGGAATATTGGATACTATCTAAAGCCTTTTGACGTTATGCAAAAACGGTCAGTGAGGAACTTCTAAGATCTGAGATAATTTTATTATTCATTCTGTTTTCAATATTTATCTTATACGTGCTCTGTCGCATTTGCAATGGTTAGTAATCTGAAAAGTTATTTAAAATGAACTTATTAGTTATAGCACAGCTTACAACCGGCAGGAGCATCACCCTCATGCCTTAATATAAGACAAATTACGTGTTATAATTCGAGAGGAATTTCCTCCCTGCGATGCTCAAATTATGGAATGTTGAAACTGTTATTAATCGCTAGTCTTTAGACAGGGGTTTTGTTAAATAACACCGTTATACTTTACCTTAACCAAATCGACCAATGATATAAAAAATCATCCCTGTCAAATTATTAGCATGCCATGTGCTTACTTGCTTACTACCATTATTTATAATAAAAACTACTCACAACATTAAATAAATTTTAACAAAGTACTAACACAGTAAACAGTTTCATAGAATTCTAAAAATAGCTTTTACCTTCACAAATTAGCGGTACAAAATCGGTTTGTTATCGCTAGTCGACAGAACTGTAGGGGCGCTCGTGCCGAACCAGCGCAGGTGCGGTAACGTTCATAATTATTACACACTGACATATCTAATTACAGCCACAGTCTATTTTCCCGTTTGTTTCCTATTTTACTTGTTTATAGATGTGTTGTTCTGTGAGTATGTAGTTGAAAAGTTTCATTGACTATTTACTTTTATGACCCTACGATACGATTTTGAGGTAACGGCTTTTCCGTTTAGAGATAATAGTCTTAATGTGCTTGTATGTAAGAATCTGAAGCTTCCTAATGTGGCGTTTTAAGGCATAAAAAGGTTAAGTAATATTTTTTCCTCTGTTCCTCTTCTATATTGCTATCAAATTGCGTTGGGTAGTATGGCGAGCGTTAAAAGGAGTTTGGTAACCGCTTGACATCAGGCGAGCTGTAGTTTGTTCGCTTAGTTTGCTCAAGTGTAACTCTAAGATTACCTAACAGTAAAATATGATAAACTTAATATTATTTGGGCAATGTATTATTCCTTCCTTGTCTTTATTGCAAACTTGGGAGGTCGTCCTTTTTCACCCCGTATTTAGACTAACTGAAAGCGACTAGTGTCTTTGTGGTTGATAGTTATACACTTTTACACGGCAGATAGTTCAATTAGTAGTGTGCAGTAACTAAATTCTATAAATACTTACATCGCTACTGAAGCTTTGCGAACTTATAATCAATAAGCTACGGCGTAGCTACAATGCTACTTTATTTTTTTTCTAAAATGTAACTGTGTACATATACGTTGTTAGAAAAAAACTGAAAGATGTGAAAAATCAAAAACATTTTTAACAGTAATATGTATTTATTTTTTCACATCTAATACTTACTATAAAATAAATAAAACTGCTTAAGTACAGAAGGCTCACTAATTAAATACACTCTCGAAACTACGCATAAGTGTAAATTGGCTTGAACATACTCAATAACACCAAAATTTTTCTCTATTTTCTCTAAATATCAGGCATTTAGTCCACAAAAAATACTTTGATTTAGAGGATATCCTTAGCTAAAAATTTGGGTAAAAAAACCAAAAGAAATTTTACTATTAGTCTCCAAAAAAAAAACTAGTAACTCCTTTTTGTACATGAGATTCTGTTTCATTTTATGACAATTTGATTCGAAAAACTGCCCTTTTTCAAATGTTTTAAATAAATTTGTGAACGCGTCCTTAAATGTTGGATGATTTATCTATCGCCTTAGTGGCGCGCATCACGATATTCTGACATGAGAATATTGTAAATATTAGATAGATTTCTTGGCTTGTTTGACCGCGGTTATCTCAGATTCTGCCAGTCCGTTAACTATATATAATTTGTGACTATATATAATTTGTGCTCTGTCATCCAGGTACTATAAATAATGTACGACAACGGTTAATTTTTTATTGTCTCATTTATACAACTTAAAAACTATTTGATTGTGAAATACACTACTTCCAAAGTACATCTTTGAGAAATAAAAAGTCGATGTTGAATTTAGTTAGTTATTTTTTATTCTGCCAAAATAAAACAATTTTCGCATTACATTTTGGACTGAGGAAATTGTAATTTACTATGAGATATGTTACCTGTCCCATTCTCGCAAAACACAGCATCAGTATTTATGACATATACTACTAGCCGTACTACGTTTTGCCGTCAATCCAATTTGTAGTAAGCTTACAAAACAAATGGAATAGTTTATACGTTACAATAAGTATGATATTATAAGCCTGCGAAATTCAACTCGAGTCTTAGTTCGTGTACATCTTGACCCGTCATTACCTAGGTGTGTTCAGTTAGATAATCTTCTCCATATCTATCTATTTAAATAAAAATGAATTTCTTTATGCGTTGCTAAGCGCAAAACTCAAGAACGGCTGGACCGATTCAGTTTTCTTTTAAATATTCGTTGAAACTTGAGGAAGGTTCTTATGGAGAGAAAAATTGTGGGATATTTTTTTTTCTTGCGCTGATCTAAAATCTTTTTACAGATCGTCGTTTGTCTTGTCAGCTAGTGTATCTAAATTAAAATAAAATGATGTGCGTTGGTAAGCGCATAACTTAAAAAAATCTTGAAACGGCTGGAAGAAAGGCAACTTTTTTTTATCAGTAACAGGCGGAACTAGGCTTTTAGGGAAAGGTTGGTAAAGTTACTCATAAAATAGGGAAATTCGAGGAAAACTGATTATTGTTTTATAAATGAAATGAAAGCGATTTATTTTTTAAATTTTGGCAGAACAACGTCTCTCGAGTGAGCTAAATAGCAGTAATAGGTAACTACATATAATTGCTTATCAAGCGGAAACATTTTATTAACTTTAATTTAAAAATGAATTTGGTTATTAAATAGGTGCTAAAAATACTCGCAACTTGACTACTCCTGTAGCTGGGTAGTAGTACAGGTTGGCCGTGACCTTCTGCAGGAGCGTAGTAGGTAGGTGGTTCTACCCCAATCGTGTGGCTTCGATTCAAGCAGAAATCCGCTGTATCCTTTTAAAATAAAGTTTTTCGTCGTCCTTAAAGGTGGCTTGTCCTATTGGACAAGCCACCTTTAAGCCACCCAAACTCGCACACTCTGAACATCCATAACCTATTGGTTATGGATGTTCAGAGTGTGCGAGTTTAGAATGATATCAATTTCAATTTAAGTGCATAATATCCATATACTATTATTATTGTTTCAATCCAGTTCATGTGTGTTTTTAAATCTAAATAAGTATAAAATCTATTGAGTTGACGTATGAATAAAGCTATGTTGAGCACGTTAACGTGTGAAAACGACGTCATCATTTCGAAGCAAAGATCTTCCTACAAGCTTCTGTATGCGACAAACGCTTGTCAAGTGCATCGTGGAGCTCGTTTGTTCACGCTTACCGCCTTTTGATTCTCTAGAGCACTCCTTAACACATGATTTTTTTCGCTTTCCAACCCATTCGCAAAATAGTGTAACTCTCGTTTGGTTCCGTTGATACAGTTTGCTTTTACGCCAAAAGGTTTTACAGGCTTAGTTTTTTAATGTCGTTCTCGACTTCTCGGATTATGTAGTGATAAAACCATGTCGTCATTAGAAAATATTATATCATATATAAGGTGTTATGTGGTGTATGGCGATATTTTGTATCATTGGTATGCATGCGTATAAAATATCGCCTAAAATAATTAAAAAAGAAAATAATGTCATATTCTCTGCCTTTAAATAAAATTAATTTCGTATTTTGAATATAGGGTGTGCTAGACTAGGTAGGACGCCTCACCCCTTGGTAAAGGGTCCTCGTCGAGTCGTAAACTAGTCGGGCATCCCGAAATATACACGTGAGTAAAACCGTATATCCTTAATTAATATAAATACCACTTACGAAATTTTATAAGTAAAATAAAAAAAATTGTGTTATTTGGTCTAAAGTAAAACAAGTCAACAACTTTTTGAGCCTTCTTTGTTGCCAGTTTCACCAATCACTTGTCGACGGCTCACATTGTATATACAGGGTGTATATGCCAAAGAAACACTTTGTTAAATTACTGAAAGGGCATGACTCTAGCATGCAGTTACAATAAGATTTTTTTAAAAGAAACTATCCGTTTACAAGTTATGACCGTTTCAATTTCCAGGCACTTTTACCACCGTTTTTTATAAAAGCAGGTGGAACGTGTGAAGTTAAAGTATTTTAAATCATACATATTTTTTTATTTTGGAACTATACCTTCATTTATTGAGAAAATCCATAAAAAGTACCATAAAAAAATTTCGAAGTTTTCATGGATTTTTTGAATGAATGATGAAAAATCCTAAAATAAAAAATATGTGCTATATAAAATCTTCAACTTTACACATACCACCTATTTTTAATGAAAACAGAGGGAACATTATTTCAACGGTTAGAAACTGTTAAATTCAAACGGTTATAACTTGTAAACGGATAGTTTTTTTATAAAAAATCTTATTGTAACTGCCTGCTAGAGTGATGCCCTTTCAGTGATTTAAGTAAGTGTTCCTTTTTTTCAAATACACCCTGTATACAGATTAACGTAGATAATAATTTAGAATAATATGCATACATATTATTCTAAATCATGAGTTGTAAAAGAAAATATATATATTATATTTTTAAACATTTTTACCATTGCATGAAGCATCTATCAAAAGTAAAAAAAAATGTACCTTTAACCGACTTCAAAAAAAGGAGGAGGTTCTACGGTCGGCTGTTTATATAAAAATAATATCTTTTTTATAATTAATTCAATCAAGTACAGCAGAGTGCTAGACAAACTAAAAATCTTACTTCCTTATCTAAACAAAGTATCTGGCTTATTAAACTAAAGTTATAATATATAATCTAACGAACTGCAGTTAAGTAATTTACATTACAGTAAGTAATGTTCTAAATAACGTATCTACTTAGTACGTAGGTATACATACCTGTGTAAGGGTACACCCTTACACTAAAAATTTAAAAATAAACACTATTATAAAAATAGTTAAACCGTCTTCAAAAAGCACTAAGAAAGGGCACTGAAAAGTGTAAAAAAATTGATTGCAAACCTAAGTGAAAAGGCTATATACATGTGACATGTATGTGTGTAACATTATAAGGGCACCTAGTGGTCTGTTGGAAGTCAGTGCCAAGCTTGAAACGCACCAACTTCAAACGTAACCAGATTTCTTGGATGTGTTTTGTAAACAGTTTTTTTAATAAGTTTATTTAATTACATTACAGCAACACAATAATTTTAAATATTATACGTATAAAATAATGCCGCTACATTTTCTTCTTTAGTAATATTTATGGCACAAATTATATGATATCCGACTTTCTTTTCGAAACGAAACAAAAGGAGAGTTCTCAATGGCCAAGAAGGGATTTAGCACTTTTTGTTTTAATATAAATAAAATCAGCCGTCTAGTCTAATCTTTTTCTTTTTTCTTTTTTTTTTAAAAGACAACTCCCGCATTAGGAATTACTCCTGTGTCGCGGGGGTCTTTACAAACATACAAACAACGGACACAAAGAACACCCAGACTAGGGTGGGAATCGAACCCACGACCTCTGGCTCAGCAGTCAGTGTCACTAACCACTAGACCAACAGGCCAGTCAAAATCTTATGTAATCATGTGCAAAGTAAAACTAAAATTTGATATGTAACATCCTTTACTACACTTTACAGGGAGCTTAAGCACTAATTTATTATAGTGGAAGAATACCTATAGCATGACATCATTACATAGGTACATAGAACATACCTACCTGTCTTCAAACTCTAATGGCGCATTAAACATGAGAATGTCAAGTTTAAGATTTTACTTGCTAAAACAGTCTTCTAGTTGTGGTTATTTCCTCATTTTAAAATGAGGATATAATATTATTTTCCAATAACTTTTAAATTTTCCATTCCAGGCTTTTAAGCCTTTTACAACATGAGAAATTCAAAGATATTGTGGTAGGTATGTATCCTGAACCGTCATTATTTAAAATTATTCTACCTAATAGACCAACTAATATCACTTCCTTGCTATGCTATGCTTTTTCTGGATAATAATCTTCCAAGACAAAAATACCTCACACTTTGGGCCAGTCTGTTTCTGAATTCAACGTCTCTGGATTCTTTCGGTGCTGTGGAAATTATCTGATATGCACTTCGAAGTGATTTACACACGGCGTAACAATTTAAAAAAAATTACTTTTTATAAAATTACTTGAAAGGGACTTTCCATGCTTAACGTTCTCACAGTGAGCAAATCACACTGAAATGTTAAAAACCATGGCTTTGAACCACACTATGTCACGTTACGTAAGCATTGATCGACTACTGAGATTAAAAATACAAAGCAGGTGAGTGAGAAATGAGTCAGGTTGGGGGCAAAGCTTTGCAATTAATCTATAAAGCTTCACATCTTTCATTGGAACACAGAATGTAGGTATGGGTCTTGCTAGTGTTCATTCTATACTCTAATTGGAAGTGTTTTAGATAAGAAATGAATTCCCTTTACATAAATATATTAAACACAGGTGATATAAATATTGTTAATGAGTATGTTATTAAACTTGCAGTTATAAATCTCACTATTAAAGCAAATGCAAAGATAACGAAAAAAAAGGGTAAATTTTGCTTGCGACTATTTGTGGCTTTGCCTTCCTCGTTCGCGATTCCGAGTGTAAGTTTTGTGTTTATCTATTGTTTATACAATTGGTAGTACCTATTATAAGTTTATATACTGTTAGATATAAACGCATCTATGTCTTTTATATGCCAGTGGCAGAATGCTAGTGGAAAATTATGTCAATTAAGGCGCTCTGTACCGAGTTTAAAATAGGCACTTTGATTTTTTTATTTGTTTACAATACAACATGTGCTATATATTTATTTCAATGTAAAAGGATATTAGAACTATAAACCAAACAAATACTACTAAATAATGCCTTAAGTTGGCGCCACTATCTTTGTGCACTATATACATTTTGCTTTGGTTGCTTAATGTCCTTCTTGTCGCTTGTTTGTACGCTCTGCAACTGTTCTATTAAATCTTTACAAATAAATTAAATCCTGTGTTATGTTGGCAATAACTCATTAAAGGATTATGATAGTATTGCATAATGTACTAAAATTACCAACTTGTGGAGTCATATTGAAAAGGAGTTTTCGTTAGATTCTATTTTTAATTAGTAAAAATGCTTTTAATTTTTATATGGAAATTGGGCTTTCACTATGTCATATAAAAATGTTGTACAAAATAATCACTACATATATATTATAAAACAAAGTCCCCCGCCGCGTTTGTCTGTTCGCGATAAAGTGAAAAACTACTGAACGGATTTTCATGCGGTTTTCACTAATAGACAGAGTGATTCATGAGGAAGGTTTTATTGTATAATTTGTACCCGTGCGAAGGCGGGCCGGGTTGCTAGTACTTTTATAAAACCATACCATACCAAGATACAATGTGGCAGTTTGTTGTGTTTTATGAACACTGGAACCCACAGTAAGATTAAACTTGAATTGGGGATATCAGCAGTCTCCATGTTGTTTTACGTCCTTGTTATGCCGTAAGATAACATAAAAGTGGTGATATTTTCGTGTGTATTTGTGTGCGTTTGCATTTGCGTGAGTGTCTGCGTTTACGTGTGTGTGGATGTGTGTGTGTGGGCGTGTGTACATGCGTGTATGCGTGCTGTGTGTTTCATAAAATCAATATTCTTAACAGTTTTCTGCTTATTTTTATCCGAAGCAATTCACATACTTCCGGTTTAGATTATTGTTCATCTCTTTTTCATTGTCAGACTCTCTGAGTATGACAAATTATGTTGTAACCTCTTTAGCTCGATGTGTTTGCATCGTATATCAGGATAGAATGTGTACGTAGTTTTCTTATTCGTATATTTAAAAAACTAAACCGCAATTTACAATTTTATCCTTATTTTTTTTGTTTTACCGAATAAATTAAATATTAAAAGTTAAATATTAGTGATTACTATGACATTAATGAATTGAACACAATGACATACTAAATGAGAAGGCTGTAGGTACTCTATTACTTCAAAATATAATTATGTTATGTGTGTTTGCTGATAGTATTTTAATATGTTAAATTTACAAATCCGTATAATAACCAAATAAGTAATTGTGATAACACACAGTTCCCATTGTCACTGTATAATGTGTATTGTTGTTAATCACTTTTATTTCGCGGCGCCAGTTGATAGACGCGATGAAATAGTATAATACTATTTACCATTGCTCTACAGATCGCACCCAAAACATCACGGTGTTCTGCAGTATCGGGATTATGACACTGATTGCTAGGTTGTTAATACGTAACAGATACACCGCTCCCTACAAAAATATCGATACCTATCGTTTTAATTGCTTACTCTTTCCGAACTCTAAAATATGTGTAGGGTTACCTCGTCAATATATTAAAAAAAATGGTATGCAAAATTAAGTATTTAACACTTATTTTTTATTTCGCTTATTTTTTTAATTGTTTCAATGTAGTTAGTATACAAATTCTACATACGTTTTATTTTTATGTAACACTAGCAACCCGCCCCGGCTTTTCACGAGAACAAATTATACACCTAAACCTCCCCATGAATCACTCTGTCTATTAGTGAAAACCGTATGAAAATCTGTTCAGTACTTTTTCAATTTATCGCGAACAGACAGACAGACAGACGCGGCGGGGGACTTTGTTTTATAATATATAGTGATAGTGATTATTAATAAACATCTTCCCTCTTATAAGAACTTGATTATTAAACTGTATGGTAGAAATATTCTAAATCTTTCAAAAAGATTTCATAAATAGGTAGCGGGATAAAAAAAACAAAATAGGGTTAAATGATTTTTTTTTTAATTTCATAAATAGTGCTGAACTGCTTTTTTCTCTAACTTTGTCTACATTCTTATACTGCACATAAACAACCATGTCAATTTTCGAATTACATTTTTTGTAGTTTAAAAATAATAGCGTGTGCGGGCAACGCAGTTGTCGGCAACCCACTGCGCGAGCCTGCGTATAAGGTCCGCCGGCGGATGAGTAGCCGGTAGGTATTTATGGCGCGCAAGTACATCCAGTAACATGGGCCTGATTATGATGACTACGAATGTAATAACAGGGTGAATATAATATATGAGTAAATAGGAAAATCGTCTGTTGTCGCAATACAAGAAGTAACTACGTGGACGAAGTCTACATATTATGTTATCGAATTCAAGCCCTAGCTGTTGTATTAGGCAAAATATATTATTGTTGTTTAAAACTGAAAAGTGTTTTATTGTTGTTTTAAACTGAAAACTATTTTAAGTAAAGAAAAATTAAAAGAATTTCCTAAATATTTTTTAGCAAAATCATAGCTGATATAATATGATTACATATAATATATGAAAGCAATCCACCAGTTTCATAAATAATTTAATATATTCTGTAATAGAGATTCCGTATTTCAGATGCGTTTGTTCATGTCATTGGACCTTCGCAGTACAACAAATATGAATCCTGTACCGTACCGTGCATCAAAACTTAAAAATAATTACCTTTCACATTTTAACGATATGAAAGTACGCAGTAGCGCATTCCATTTCTAATCCGCTGTACAGATTATATGGCAAAGTGTTGTGTGATTTAGCGATCACATCGGGTCAAATCAAAAACGGGTCGCTCGGACCCTGGGCTCGATTTAAATTTACCAGAATACAATATAAATGAAAACCATTCTCCAATAATTAAAAATTTATCCGATATAATTATTATCTACCCCACAAACTTGCGGCCGTGCTCTCACATTCAATTTGAATTTACATACAAACCGCACTCAGTGACGTAGATAATAGTATTTAAAGCTCTATGCTAACTATGTTTGTAGTCATGAATATACAGGGATTTACGTTCGGTATGCATGCAAGCATTAAGGCTATATGCAGCTTGCAGTGACCTCGAAGCCTGCTACTGTATTAACATAAAAGTTTGATGTTTATTAAAGATTTTATAACGGGCGTTAGACTGCTGATCGAGTTGATGTGGGTTTTAGTCCCACCCAGTATATTAACAGCTCCCCTTTTTTTTGCATTTGATAACCATGATCGACACCCATCACGATCGCTCTACAGAAAAAAGTGCAGAGTGTCAGAATGGAACCGACTCACTCAATCACGGTGTGCCATACTGCGCCAGCGCAAATAAATAGTCAGCGATTTCTCTCGTAGCGTCTTCCCGCTAAATACACGGATCCCCTCTTTGGGTAACTCCCTCACTACGCAACGTCATTGGTAAGGTATATATTTGGATTTAAAACACTAAAATGAAGAACATAACTTTGCCCCCAATTCTGCCGCTAATTTGCATCAAATTCACATATTTCGTACTTCATTATTCTAAACAGCATCATCCCTCTTTAATATGTATGTAAAACCCAATGGGTGTAATTACATGTACGGTTCTACAAAATGAGTCAAATGTACTAACACAAAAGCACAATGTTTTTCTAGGTAGTTAGTGCTCAAAGCAAGGGTTTAGCCAACGTCTCGACTAAGAAATACCACTATTTGTCGTTTTATATTTTCTTATTCTGGGTGCAGCAGTAGCCACATGGCAAAAATATTGGAATGCAGTGCATATTGTCAAAATACTTTCTTTGCCACTGTCATGTGTACGAACAAAGCTAAATGAGTTTTTAATTTCACCACTCTATCTTTGTTTGTGAAATGTTTTGTGGACCCAAATATTTCGTGGTACTATCTGGTTTAATGTGCACGTATTCTGACTGCTAAAATGAATGTTTTAACTTTGTTATTTACAAAGTATTTTAAAAACTTGCTATGGCTATTTTATATATACTTTTCTTTGTATATGTTTGTATTTTGTTCAGTGGCGATCAACTTTTTTAATTTCGATTTATTAAAAAAATACATATCTAGACACGCGGCAGTATGTCAAGCTAAGTTCAAGCCAAGAACTGGTGACGCAGCAGCCGTGTGTTATATTGCACGAACCATTTGGAGCCACTCTTGACGCCTTAATAACTCTGAATCTATTTTACACACAGAAATTTGGTTTATTTATTAAAATCCCTTAGATTAACTAGAACCTCAAATTTCATAAATATAGCTCAAACGGTCATTGAGAAATTTACTTCTAAAAATTGCCATTTTTATTACTGACTGACTGACATATACGTCAAAAACCTAACCCACTTCCAGACGACCTAGAAAGTTGAAATTTGGTGTCCAGCTAGGTAATAGTGTGTATGAAGAAAAAATCAGAAAACAGTGATTTTTACGGTTCTAAATGTGTCTTAGCAATTAATTTTTATTAATACCTAGCGCCATTCAAAATTGTAATAGCAAATATTTTTCTTTTCCAGGAAAAAAGATCGCTTTAATTGTTTTGTATACCAGATTATTTATAAAAATGAATTATCATCAAGGCCTCTGACAACTTAGCAGATGTTTTTAAGCAGCGGCTGTAGTTGAGAGGCAAATTGGAGCTCAAGATAAACTAAACTAAACTAAAACTAGCTAAGTCAAATCTTGAGCTCCAATTTTTCACAACTTATGTGATTTTTGCAACAAATTAGAGTGTTCAAATTTAAGAAGCTATATTTTTAAATAGTAAACATTGTTGAAGCAGAAAATAAAACAAGAATTTTATTGTAAATGTTTTAAATATATTTTGGAATATTGTATGTTCTTATAAATAACCTTCAGGATTATCTACAGAACTTGGCACCCATTTAGATTTCAATTCTTTTGTCTGCGAAGTCAACAACCACATATATTCTTAGTTTTGAACTTGGCCATCATTTTTACATTTATATTTTTGATGGGATTTTACTTTATTGGATGAAATGACAATATTCAAATAGAATGTTGTGTAGGTCGATATGATTTGCGTTATATTGACAAATAGGCCCCTCCATAAGTAAGCATTCTTCTATAGGCTGGGGAGCCATTTACCGCTTACTATCGCTTAGTACGGGCTATATAAAATTCTGACACCTTAGGGCAAAAACGGTTTAAGTTAAAAGGAACCTTCCTTTTACCTTCCTTCTAATAGTTTGCATTAAAAAGATACTAATACTTATTAAGTAGGTTTCTCTTAAATGCCACCTATTACTTCCAATAATAGTATTCTTACCTAAACTAAGCTTAGTTTTAAGTTTCTGGAACACATAAACATATTTAGACAAAACGCACATAAAAAAACACAATAAAAAAGCCAGCTTTAACCAAATATGCATGTTCAAGCCGCTATGCTACTATTAAATATATCGGCAAGTAGGTATATAAGTTGAGTGATTGAGTGAGTGAAATAGATAGAAAAAATGCAATCTATGACCTAAATGTATTACCTAGTCTAGAATGTTATCGCTTTAAAAGCGCTTGTAAGTTTCAAATGATGATAAACACTTCTTTAATTGCAAGGCAATACAGCAGCTTTATTGCATATAATAAAGTCCAACAAGGTTTAAATGCAAAAAACACTTTTATTATAATGAATAGTTCATATTTATTCAGTCAGGTAACGAACCGAGAAGTCTCATTTAAAATACCATTTCTGACAAACCATGATTAAATAGTAACGCATAAGAAAAACAGAGCAGCGGGATTATAAACTACTATAGCATTATTTTTCCACTTTTTGAGGTGTGGATTACAGAATTTAGTAAATCAAACAAACATGTCAAATTATTTAAGAGAATGGCTTGCCTTAAATACGTATCGGTGTAGTAGTAGTAGTAGGTGTATAGTCACTGCACATTCATAGATACTTGCAACACCAATTGTACCGTGCCTCTTGGTACAGCTGTGTGTGATCCGGAGATGTCTCCCCAGTGATCATATTTTGCAGAAATTTCACTATGTTATGCCTTTTTTTCTTTCTTTAGCATAATCTGTTTTAACAAGACTACAGTCTACTCTTTAAGACACTATAGTCTTCTATAATTATGATCAGAAGACGTATGACTGTATGAGTGTTGAAGATAAAATTAGCCATTTGCGACAAAAAAAAGACTCTGAACCGCTGCAAATACAAGCATAATAATATATTTAACGTGATCACGTACTTAAAAGGTAATACATAGGTTGCACTGACTGTGGTCACAGGCTGACTCTAAATTACTCAATTCATGTTTCTTTAAACAAAATGGACATTGTTTTTTTTGCTATCAACGTTTGTTTCCTTTGATTCATTCTACAGCTTTAGTAATTGCCTCGTCCCGTATCTCTTTTTTCTTCCATCTTTGTTACTTGTTTTTGCTTTTCAATATAAACAAAACATTTCTTTTGACAACTCATCAAGGTGGGGACCGTAAAACACGAATGCCCGAATAAATTCGGTCGTCACGAATTGTAAATCAGAATCATAACGTCGAAGGTTCTGTGAATTGATATTTTGTTTATTGTACTTTTCTTCTTTAATATTATAACTTACAGTACCCAACGCATGACATTTTCATGGCCAAGGTTTTAAACGAATTTTGTATAACACTTTTAGATTGTAACATATAGATTTACTTTGAAAATAATTTTTACAACATTTTATGTAACCAAAATACCTTAATACGCATAAGCTCCTAGCTGTTGAACGTCATAATAAAAGCGACATCTAAGGATATATAATTCAATGTTAACGCTACCCATGTCAACCGCTATCTAGAGTGTGGTTTCACCCTTACGATACGTATCGTTTTATATATCACATATAATTAAAGCTTTGCGTAGACTAGAGCAGTGCTGTTGGAAAAAAAAACTGTGTAAAGTTTCTCGAGACCGTTACGAATATGGGGTTGCATCGGGTTATTCTGTCGCGCATTAGAGCATCGTTTATCGACCATTTCCCAGTGGATATTACAAAATTTAAAAATGAGATGCGTGGGTTGCTATTACGTCCGGCCTATTTTGTATATAGGTATGATACAATACATAACCTGGAAAATGGTTGGGTGGTCAAGCATGAAGTTTTATTTGTAAATATTTTTGGGACTTATAAACAAAGTGTCAAATTCATAAAAAAAGGTTGAACTGTATCAATATTTAAAGGTAGATGTAACTTTGATTGCATTGAACGTGATCTGAACAGCCCTTCTCACTAATGCGCGTGGATTAGTCTAGTTAGCGAAACATAGGTTTTGTCGCTTAAATCGTCAATACGATTATGGTATTTGATGCGCATGTTTGATATTTGAAAACATGACACGCTCTGGCAGAATACCAACGAAATAAAAATGATCCTTGTAAAAGTAGATACATACTAAATAAACTGATGACGAATTTTCCCATATTGAAGACTACAAAAAGCAATACAATCCTTGTGTTACTACATAAATATCAACGTGCCAGCGTAACAAGGTTTCAAGTTACGAATGCCTTTTGAGTATTTACGACTAGGTGTACACGTACCTTAGTAATACGCACGCCTTTATATCCGGGGTTACAATATAGTCATCACCCTAAAACAAAATTACGATGGGCAACGTTTATGGGGGTCGTTAAGTGCTTTATCTTGAAGTGAATTTGTTAATACTTCAAGATGAAGTTCGATTTTTATTTCAATATACATCTGAGTTTTTTTCTCATAAGTAATAAAATTGTAGTAAAAGAACTTTGGTGTAGTGTGGTAATTATGTTTTTCGAAGTAATAGGTATTTGCGGCACGAAGATACACTAGTGATCTTGATGTGAAATAATGGTTTCCCGAGCGTTCATCTGAAAGTATTTTTATCACACAAAAATGTTTTATTAATAATACATTTAATCATGCTTAAAAATTTCTTTAATCAAGCTCTTATATTCTGATTAATTTGCTGAAGTGCTATTATATTTTTGATTGGCAATGCAGTAGATGGAATATGCGTAATTTGATCTATAATTTTTAATTATAAAAAATATTTTTAAATTCACGATTTCGAATAATTGTTGATCAATTTTATGAAATAAAGATATTGAATTTGAAATTTGTTTCTTGATTATAGAAACCGGGGAATAATCAGCATTCACGCGAGCGAAGCCGCTCGAAAAAGTTAGTTTCTTATATAATAAAGTGTTACTATCACCACACATTCGATTAATGTTAACGTAGTACATACAGTATTTGAATTCTTAACAAGCCATCGTCATAACCCTCTCAGATATAGAACATCTATTTCTGAACAAAGACTTTCACAAAGAGTTTTACAATGGGAATTTTACTTAATATATTCTATTGTATTAAAACCGGCTTAATAAGATGAAGAACAACAAAATATTGCTAAAATATAATTAATTCAATTGTTTAGTTTTCTTACGTTACTGGTTAAGGACATTTGGGTTTCTGTTGCTGGTTGTGATAGACATAATTTTATTAAAAAAAAAATAATAAAAAAAATATAGAGATTGCTGTGTACCATTTCATCAAAGTCACAACAGTACTATTTATGTAACGTAATTGTAACAAGAAATGAAAGAGACATGGTTCTTTTGACCTACCTGTCGGCTACGTTCTTGACCATTATAAATTTGTTCTTAATACTATTGAGCATTGTATTTAGAGACATTAGAATATCACGCATTCGGTAAATACAGTGTTAGGTCTAATAGAGATTTTGCCAAGAAAATAGCAGACTACCTACCTATCTCCAGGCCGGAAGAATTCTAAAGAACTAGCGCTCTTCCGTTCCGGATAGACGCACCGGACGTCGGAGAACTGTGAGAGATCTCCGGCTTCCATGAGCGCGGGCCTTGGAGCAATCGGAACCCGTCATCCTAGCAGAATCAGGCCTAACACTGCATCACCTCGTGTTTCGCGCTTGTCTATTCTGAAGAGGAGTAAGGCTCCCCCCATGCTACGGAAATACTAGTGGCCTGCTTTGGGTTCAAGACTTATCCGTGTAACAATATACCTTGAGCCCGGCCATAGGTCCCGTGATGGATGATCACGCGGTGATCCATCACGGGACCTATAGCCGGGGCCAAATTTAGAGATAGATATGTTGGACTCGAAACGACTACAAGCACACGGTTTTAGTCGTTTCGAGTCTAATCTTTTTGATGAGTTTCTAGTCTTTTTGATGAGTAAAAAAAGGTGTACTTCAGATCAAACATTCTGAAAAGTATACACTAAAAAGATATCAGTTTGCATCAATTTCTTTTCAGATCCCCGATGTTCGGTTAATATACTTAAGATAAACTAAATACCTGAATCGTAGATATTTTCAGGATACCATCCGACGTAATTGGAGAGCTCGCGAGCAGACACTTTGACTTAGCTGGCTTTTAACCTCATTAGATGCCAAGCGTTTGTTTTAAACGCGTCTTCTACAGACACGGTACTCACCAATTAACCATCCTTTATTGCGTTTTGTTTAAAGAGTAAGCTTCTATCTTGAGAAATAATTACGCGGCAGCCTGAAGTATTTTGCTAAGCAGAAGTTAATTAGTTCGGGCAACAGCTGCGACGGAGCTTAAGGTGTCTGCTGTAGGCAGTATCATCTTGCACTTTGTTTACTTAGTTGTATTTAATGACGAATTGAAGTGCTTTTTGTTATTATTACGTTAACGTCATCACAGCTAAGGTATTAACAATACACAATACTTTTGAATAATGGCAAAATATGTTTTATTTCAAATTAAGTTTACAACATCTTTTGTCACGAACATAAAACTTTTTAACAAAAAATTAAAAAAAGAAGAAGGTAACTAAAATGAGTCGGCGTCAAACTAAAAATGAAATGGAATTTATTGTTACTTTTAAATAATTAAACAACAGATACTTAGCAATATTTAATTAGGTTTAAAGTTCTCATTAAGATTAAATAATAAGAACAAACATGAAATAGATGCTGTAAACCGTTGAGGAGTTCCCTTGACTGGATTCCGCATCAAATTCAAATTCAATTCAATTGAATTTGAATTTGATCAAATCAACTATAGGTCTCCGTCATGTTTTAGTGTCATTAGAACTACATATGTGTGCTTAGTTTCAACAAAATCGGTTTACAGGTGTAAAGTCCATGGGTGAACAATGAAATTTAAATGGGACTTCGAAGTATACCCTATCCAATAACAAAAGAATTATCAAAATCGGACTACCCTGTAAAAGTTATGCGTAGTCATAAATAAAAAATAAAAAAAAATACAAATATACGGGTTGACTGGAGAACCTTCTCCGTTTTTTTGTCATTTAAAAAAGAAAAATATTTTATTAACAATAATTACTATGATGTGTTCATTTTATCTTTGGTGAGTGATGTTCGTAATTACAAAAAAAATACGGATCATTTTAAATATATATTGAGGTTAAGAATAGGGTTCGTTTATCTAAAGGTAAGGCGTCCTATCGTTTACAAAAGCACTGTAAAGGCTTGTTGAGTGAAAATTAGTCAGTCATCCGCAAAGTACAAATTGTATACACATTTAGTAATTAGAAATATTTAAGTCAATATAATTTAGTATTAGTAATTTATGTATAATAACTATTAAATTAAATAGTTCAATAAATCCTTTCAAATAAAGCTTTCAGAGCCTGTGCTTTACTCCAGCAGATGTCCGAGGTCTTTAATAGTGTTTGGATAATATTAACGACTACTCTCAAAACTTACGAAATTTTATGCAATTACATATGTCAGAATTCTAATATGCAAATTCGACGAACACAAACACTTCAGGGTTTTGTTGTGTAGTTAAGAAGTTCCTGTGGCCACATTCCGAAGCAGTACCATTGTCACCGAAGTTACCTGTCCATGCCCAATTTCAACTGCAAGTGATTCTAAAATAAAATTACATATTTTAAGCTCTAAAAAACAATCGTAATTTTGTTTTTCTGGCGACAAAGCAATTTCAATAACAGCTTACATTAAAAGTCGAAATCTTCTAGTTAGTGAAAGAAGTAATATTAGAATCTAATTTATCTCAGGACTATTGAAGGGCGCTCTAGCAAACTTTTTCTAAGACTTTGGACAAGCAAGTGTCGACGTACCAACCTGCGGTCACTGTCCTTTGGTCTTCAAGTGAGACTGCTGTGTGATATCCTGATTTGCCGAAAAAAGAAGCAATCATTTTCTTACCAATGCTTCGACTTTTCTTAACTTTTGTCGGCAAGTCTTCAAAAAGAAAGACCCATTCTGACGACTGGCTTTTTCTTTCCGGTTCACAGCAGTACACTAGATTTCGTGACCTGCCACAACATTGTAGACAGCCAATGACTGTTCTCTATTAAACTTTTTTATATTTTTACATCACTACTCGACACACAGTAATCCTCGGTCTTCCGTTAAATCATGTGGTATCCATCGAGTTCAAAACTTCCGAACCTTCAGATGCACAATCATGCAAAATGATTTGCACTATGCAGTTACGTTACGTTTTCTGTCAAGTAATTTTTTTGTCAGTTTCAATCTATTGTCGTCCGGTATCAATATTGGACTCTGCAGCCGCAGTCGCCTTTACGTTCATCGTCATGGAGATCACATGGAGTTTCATTACCAAATGCCAATTGAAGTCTCTGGCAACTCTCTTCTTGATTACAGTCTATATACCACAGCGAAAATCGTAAAAAATTATTGAGCAAACATTTTCACGAGGAGTTAAATTCATTGTAATAGTGACACACAATGTTATATATATATATATATTATTTTATTATGGACTCTTATCCCGCGCGAAGAACCAACGCAGGAATTCCGCCAATATCAAGTGTTTTATAATTATACAAGTTAAATAACAAAAACGTTAAAAAAATGGACGTCTATTCGTCCATCTTGAAAAAAACCTTCTCCCACACAATTTTCTAAGAGATACCACTATGAAAAGATAAATGACAGTCTCGCTAATTAAAAATTCAAATTTTCGAATTCCGTAATTGCTTTTTATTGTAAGTGGATAGTTCTAGAAATTTTCAGTAAAAGATAATAGATTAACTTAAACTAAGTCATGTAGGCAGACGCTGAAAAAAATAAACCACTACATATTCGCTTCTGTCTGTCTGTCTGTCTGCCTGTCTGTTCGCGATAAACTAAGAATCTACTGAACGAATTTTCATGCGGTTTTCACTAATGGATAGAGTGATTCATAAGGAAGGTTTAGATGTATAATTTGTACCCGAGCGAAGCCGGGGTGGGTTGCTAGTTCTAAATAAATTAAATTATAGTACTGTTTACCTCAAACAAATTCTATGAAGAATGCACTTGAGAGTTTTATTTGAATTATTTCTTTTATTCCTAGCCTGTCCCTATAGATTTTTTACAAAAAGTAGTCTTTGTCATCACGAATGTTAAGATGGCGCGTAGATCCGCTGAACTCATTTATCACTGTTATTTAGCTGTGTCGGCCTTTTAGTATTTGATGGATAACCATTCAACAATCAAACTACTTCTTACTTTAATTAATATTTGTTTAAGTGTTACTTTAACTAATATTATTAAGTGTATTTTCTATATACTTCATAAATCTTTTCTTACTTGCAGTTGGGTTACTTAAAGACCAATGCTGATTATATTATCAAAGACACTCGTGTCTTTAATAATCGACACTTGTCGTACACTCTTCACATTTAAACACGCTCATGGTGTTCTCATTTCTACTATAATAATAATAACTTTACACATTTCACACACGGCCGCCTGATCCCAAATTAGGCAGAGCCTGTACTATTATAACCAGACTGCTGATATATTCTAAGAGATATTTTCTAAATACATATATAGCACAGATAAATTGCACCTAGACACAGAACAAATGATCATGCTCATCACACAATGATTTGTCCTGGGTGGGAACTTACCCACGTTTTTTTTATGTAGATGATTGTTATTTAAAAATCTGTAGATGATCTAATTTTAACCCATCTAGCTTAATTCTTTCACTTTGTGAATTAACAATAATATTTTTTCGGTGATTGTTAGTAAAAATAAGTACTAGTATATTTTGATTTTTCTAAATTTAAAAACCTAAATTTAACGAGAGTGATGTACTATCGTAACTAAAGTGTTTTAAGTTTCACATTGGTTTTACTAAACTTTTATAGTCTCAAGACGAGAAGACTTCTGGTATAAAACAAAATGGTTTTGGACACTTTAGTACATCATGAATGCACTCTTAAAACCCACTAAAGTGCTCACAGTAAAATGGCATTTACTTACCTTTCACTCTCATTCTTCATAATATAAATAGCAGCAGGATTTAATTCTCATACCGTTCAAATGAATTATGAGTAGTATGTAATATATATATATATATGTTCCAATCAAGTTGTTTTCAATCGGAGGGGCTTTTTACATAATTATGATAATATTAAAAATATAATATTTTTTTTAGATATTTGGGAAAATGTACAGAGAAAGGAAACAAGTGTTAACGTATTTTTTCTAACGCGGACAATAAGAACGTAATATTGGGTAACAATATCCTTTGATTTACACGTGTTTGTATCGATATCAAGAAGCTATCCCAAAACTGAATCAAATCACTCAGCTGTAGTGCGACAATAAATATTTTAGCAGAGGAAGTGACCCATAGACACAGCTACGGAGATATATTAAAGGTTCATTGAATAAAATGTTGGCCAGTCAGGGACGATACGGCTAAATCCTTTATTATCATGTTGGGACTGATGTAGAACGATAACGGGACCCTCCCCGTACATTAGACAAATACCTAGACGTTTGAACGCCTCACCATCCTTCGAGTAAGCTTTTTGTTTATGTAGCTGACACCTGACCTTTCCGTATTTGGAGTTTATGACGAATTCGGGAGGATGAATTTGATCTACTTTGTTGCTTTAAAGCTGATTAGATCAGTGTCACACTTCATTGAGATTACTAGTTTATAAATAATATTCTCTGAATATATTGCAATATTAGAATCAATAAAAAAATGCTATGCTGCGTTTGATGCATTTAGACTTAGACATTGTCGATTTCGTAAGTCTTTTTGTCACAGTTTCAAAGCCTATGTTCAGGAGTGATGCCCTGGCCACACCTTTTGACTTAGCGTACAATTTAGTGGCGTTAGCGGCAACGATTTAAATAGGCCACGAAGTGAATTAAGAACAGCATATGCATGAGCAAATTCGTGATTTATACAGGAATATAAAAAGTATCCACAAAAAAAAATTATGAGTACACCAAAATAAGCATGGAAACTTTCGATTACACATAACATCAAACTCATTGTCTTATTTGGTACCACAACCGTTTTATTACATTACATTAAATGTCTGCTAGGCATGTTTGAACATTCATTAACCGTTGCCGCTCCCATCTCATGGCATGCTGTATACATTTTAGTAAATTTTGTTCTTACCGCTCGCCGCCCCGCAATTAGCTGCCGCCGCTGCTGGTAGCTGCAATATGTATGCAATAAATAAAAAAAAGATAAACAAATTCCATTTAATATTCAAGTTCAGAGTAAAATTTAAGCAATCCATTTAAAAATGCTCAATGCATGACTCAATTGACGGAATTTTTTAAACACCAATTGTTTAATGTAGTTAAACTGTTTAATGACATATTTTTTATATCTTAATTTGAAAACTCCAAAGGAACTGATTGTTAAATTAAATACCATAAGGCGTATTTAGTGGCCTAGACTGCGTCAACTTCTACTTAAGAAATACAATTTATAGTTTCAGTTAGTTATAGTTAATGGAATACACATGTCACGGTTATTACATCCTCAGCTCCGGAATGAAAAAAAATAAATGTCTTTGTATTTACTCTTAGTGATATAAAAAGTTTGCATATAACTTACTGTTTTTAGGAGTATAAATGATACTAAATAAAACGAAATAAAATAATCGGTTCATTAAAACGGAACACAAGTTTTAAAACTTTCTTCAATCATACATACCTACATAAACAAATATTTAATTATACATGCTGTAATATGAGAAGGTATATTATTAGGACTAGTAAGTCTTAAATTTTTACTAAATTACGAGCAAATTAAAGTACATTTGATACTGTGTTCATTAAACTTGGATAAAGGTAATTTTAAACGTGAACTGTTTTTCTATCTATTCAAGTTTCCAAGATCAAATTGACCGAGGACAAAGGTCTACAACGGGCCCTGATTATTTAAACCTAATTAAGATATAACAATTATTATAATTATAAATAAATATTATTTTAAGTTTATACGGCTACAATATTTTAAATCAAAATTATTATTAAGACATGCTTTTTTCTTAGTATACAAGGAATATAGGAATTATCCAAAAAAAAAATAATTCTAGATTATTAGTTTTCTTCTTTTTTTTTCAATGAAAACTACCGCATTAGTAATGATAACTCTATCACGGGGAACTGAATAAACATTGATACAACGGCCACAAAGAACACCCAGACTTTGACTATTTATGGATCTAGATATGGATATTGCGTATCTAGTTTCAGAGAAATATTATAATCAGGTTTGATAGAATGAATTAGGATCACACGATTGTAACATTTTTATTACTACTTTTTACACAGCTATACAGCAATCTAATTTAGGCAAAAAAAAAACATTATGGATACGCAAAGCTTCAAGAATTGGTCATTTGTCACTCTCGTACATAAACAAGGACTGAACGTATTACTGCATTTATAAAATTAAAAGCAAATTACTTTCACCTTGCATCTGTAACTCATTTGGACAAATAAATGCAACATCTTAAGAAATTTTAATGCAAACCTTAATAACAAAGCAGCAAAAAAATGGTATTCATTCTGTTTCTTATGAGGTAATTTTTCTCTTGGTTGAATTCCAAAAGTTAATGTTATGAACAATAATTCATCGTTCCAGAGGGAGGCATGACAATAAACTAATTTAAAGTACTTTTAACATGTTTCATAAAATAAAATTGTGATACAATGTGCTTATAAGTGATAAAGAGACGTTAAGTGATGGTGTAATTAGTGAAGAACATTTGGGCGATGGTTCAATCCCTGATGACGTCATGGCTTTCAGTACTTCTACTGTTCTGCGCTTTAAAGTCAGGTAAGTGTTCCATTTGTTATATCATGAATCTAGCCGACAGGTATAGCATCAGATCCTGTATAGATTTTTTTTTTTTTAATAACTTCAGTCGAAGCTAAAGATCGTGGATACACTTAGAACATACAATCATATGTCATTTTATAGGCGGTCAGTTTACATTATGTCAGGGTTGCTGTTATGTTTAAAAAGGGGTTTATGACAGACCATTTTCACATATCGAAAATAATCCCCCACTGCTCTCCCTCCCCTCGCTAATAAGAAGGCCCTGTGGAGAAACAAATCAAGATATGTCGGTTACTCCCGTCTACGCAAACAGCAGCAAGGGATCCCGCAAACAAGATACAAGGGCGTTACCGCTTCCATAGCCAGAGGTGCACCGCGCAGAAGTTTTTCTAGCATAGCATACTATTAGTGTAATACTTACAGCTCGTTTGGATTCTATAGCTTCAAATCCTTAACACTTCTTGGTTTATTTTAAGATTAATTTATAAATTAAAAGAGTTGTCAATCAATTCAAATAACCCTCTGCCACAGTGGTTTTTTGGCTGAATAAAAGGTTATTTTCTGTACCTCTGACTGTGTTTAAAAATTAAAATAAAGTGACAAACTCACCTTTGCATAGATAATATTAGTAAGGATTTATAAGCCCCCCTAATGTTCTTTTTATACATAAGCGCAAGATAAATATACTCTCGAATAGGTAACTTAAAATATTATCACACCAACTATTTGACACAGAAACCTATTTACCCGTCACTGCTAAGTCATTTCAACGAGAAAAGGTCTGCACTCAAGTTGAAATTAGGACAGTCCTGACTGAATTAAGTCCAATTGACACAGTCAAAATGTGAAGACGAAAGCGATTAAGCCGCAATAGGTCACTTCCATTCCACCCCGTAATTGGTGAATCCACGAATCCGTCCGTCTATTTACTACGCGACAGATTTGGGTTTTGATTTACCGAGTCCTAAAATCAGATTCACTGGTAAATTACTTTTATTTTTATACCTAGGGTGAGTTTGAGCAAGAAGTGGGCTTGCTGTAGAAACATGTCATTCATTTATAGAAATCTAGCACAGATGCTTCTGGCTTTTCTTTTTATAACTGATTTTCCCCACGTTTGTTTTGGATTCTGCTAGGCCTTGCTTCTCCTGATTGAAATATTATTATGCTAGACTAGGTCCTAGTCGGACAACTTGTTAGATTAGCTTTAAAGAACACCTCCCTAAAACACCACTTTATGTCAACTATATTCGAATAAATAATTACCTATCTATATTTTTGTTCCAAAGATAAAACAGATGAAAGGAATCGTTGGATATTGGCTTTGTTCCTCCACCTGAAATAATCTATTACACGCCTTTCACTTTATGTAGAATAAGTAATTCTTATGCTATTTGGATTCGTCTACTATACGGGCTTAATTATAATTCGTTTAAAATCTCCAAACCACGCAATCTACTGCCGGTTGAAATAACTAATTTAACCAACCATTTATCTTTTATTTGAGTTAGGTTGTTTCTTTGCGTTGTGTAGTAGTAAGATAAGGTACTATTGAGTTGAGAGATATTTAAAAATGGCAAAAGTATATATTCATTTTGTAAAATATATTATTTTTTATACAAACATGGACTAATAGATAAAGAAAAGGTATTTGTCGGAGAATGTTCTATAGTTTCATAACAACATGTTCAAAAACCTTTTTCATATTTAGTATCCTATCTAATAAATGTGTTAAACCTAGATGTCGATTTGTATAGAGCAATATTTTTTACACCGCTATTGTAATAGTACTCTTACCATTTTATTGATTTCATACTACATCAGAATTATTAACAACATATGTTGAACTGAATAAATGCACAGGGAAACATTTAAAAAGCAAAAGGCAAATTTTGAAAACCAACTTTGACTAAACGAACGATTGAAAAGAAGATAATGGTGGCTCGCTTAACACAATTCGCTTATATCAACAACTATTGGACTTTATAAAATAAGTACCAGTAATTCAGTCAGCGGTCAGTGCATTCTATGTCACCTGTTGTCTATTAAACTGAAATGGCTTAGGTTTTAGAGAATTAGATGTAAAGGATTTACGTTTATATCTTTATATTATTAGCATGCATATTAGCATGCATATTATTATGGGTCACTCTATAAAAAAACAGGATTGTTGTGTAAGATAATGCAGTGATACTTCAAATAAAACATGAGCTCACGTTTAGTATAATCCGTGATTTACCCGACTCCAAACTACATTAGCCCGGACTTAATGTTCCATATCTGCGCTAAACCTAGCAGAAGGTTACCAATATTGTAGCAGAGTTGCGTGTCAGTTGCAGTGCATCTACCGGACCGCGAGCCATATCGGCCGACCCAAATCGTCCGTTTGACGGGAAAAAATATATTACACTGCCAGTTACCCGATACAAGACGGCTACTTACAATACGGAGGCGAAATGTAAGCAATTTGTTTGTGGGTGTTGCCCTTGCCCAAACCTGTGAATTGATTGTAGTCGATATTTCGTTTCTTGTACGGTTACGGTTTTATTTGATGTGGGATAAAGTAAGTTACCTACTTTAACATCGTCTTTTAGGATAATAATATAATACAAAGCTGTTTCGCGCTTTACCTTCAAATTCAATCATTTAGTGCATCATTACCTCATAACAATATTTTATCTATACAATGAGATTCGCATCATCACACTGCAAATTATTTTTCAAATGTATTTTTGAAACTCGTAAGAGCATACAAAGTTGTATAAATTAAAGTACCTGATATAAAGAACTAGCAGCGCCCCGCGGTTTCACCCGCGTAAGTCCTGATCCCGTAAATGTATTTCGATATTTTAAACTAGTAAGGCTTCCATTGCTCTCAAAAATATAGACAAAATACCAATAAAGTAATATAATAATATTACGTTTAAGTAAAAAGTAAACTATGTGTTTGTGTTTACAATATTAAGTAAAAAAATATTTATAAAAATGCATACGATACTATACAAATTATAAAAAAAAAGTTTATAACGACACTTGTCATAACCAAGATAAGTAAAACATGACGCTAATTTTAAGTCTAATCTTGGAACATTTCTTACCAAATAAATAATTCATTAACCAAACAAATACAGTCTAATAATATTCAACATCATTATTTTGGTCATTCAAAGTATTTCTGATGTTTTACCATTAAATATGGTATGAATTATTTAAATGGATACAAGGATTTGCTTTCAGACAAATTGGATTTCGATCAAGTTATTAGAGGTGGCCAAGTTTCACTCAGTATTGGACATTTAACGACATTCTGTTATTTGGACATTAAGTGAAATTCTTTTGTTCGTTTTCCTGGTCTTTATAGAATTATTGAAAAGTTTTACATAGTTTCTCTAAGCAAACGAACTTGTATGTGGATAGTACGTTCATCTCGGGAATCAAAAGACAATCCAACCGCAAAATATAAGTAAGTAATCATAAAAACTATTTTTATGCGATATAACTACAAATTAACGACTTTTGGATTTTTTTCCTTTACTTGTGCTGTCAAACATTGCTTTTCACCAAATTTCATGATTCTAGTTCAACGGGAAATACTCTATAGATTTTGATTTACCTGCGAAATGTTCAAATTTGTTAAAATCTAAGGCTTAATAGCCGTACCTTTTGATTGTGTTGACTTAGATGGTTAGATTGTCCATATTTTTACAGCTTTATGGGACTGCGGTCATAAGTATTTGGTATTAACTTCAACTTGATGCGTCCACGGGTTCTTGGAAAAAGGGTCTTGACAGACAGACAGACGGACAACAAAGTGATCCAATAAGGGTAACTTTTGCCTTTTTAAGGAACGGAACACTAAAAAAAATACCTAATAAGAAAGCGTTCCCTACAATTTTGAAATCGTGGTGTTGTAATGTAATTTAGGTGAATTTTTTATACATTTAGCTTTCACACCTAAATACATGACATGTCAGTATTACACTTTGTCAAAAGCATTGACGGTGATATAAATGAAACAGTAAATTATTATCAAAGAATCTTGTATTTAAAAAAATGGTTACGAATGAATGGCATAAAAGAGATAGAAATGTACTGTCGTCGCCTAAGCCTTTATAATTCTCAGTTCAGCGTTTTGGGCCATCAAAAAGCTTTCAATGGCATACGTTTCATCTTGATAGTGTGCCATTCAAGAGATCCAGCTTTTATTTCACGATACATTGCCTAAAACGCTACGTTTGCTTGAAAGCTTCAAGTTCTTTCGAAGTAGGAAAGTTACCCATATAAATAGGCTATTCGGTTTTTTGGTATTTTTTCAGCCAAATTTATTATGTTATAATTTTTTTATGAAATTGTTGGATTATTGTCAATATAATTTTATAATCCCACGTGTAGTATAATTTCAGCATACGTCTTGTCAGTCAACATTTTTTAGTTTCATATTTAGCAAAGAAAAACACGAAACTTTTTATACAGGTATAAATTCAAATATAAATTTATTTTAGTTTACAACTCCCTAGCTAACTATCTATAATATCTTCTGAACTATTTCGTTTATTACGCTTTATTGGTACTAATCTTATAAAGAGGTTACAAAATAAGCGATTTTGTGTGATGTATTTCTAACACTTTTAGCATTAGGTTTTGATAAGCAGCAGTAGGCTCTCTTGAGTCACTTCGTGTAATATCATGATGAAGTATATGTAAAAATACTAATTTAGAGAGATGATTACCGTTGACCATTAAAAGGAAAAGCCTATAATACATTTCTTGTTTCCTACAGTTTCGCTTGTCAAGGTCACTGACCCATTCGTATTGGCTTAGCTTGCTAGCTTATATAGCTTGATACATTCGTATGAACATTGTCTTGATAAAACAAATAATGCGGTGTGAATATGGAGTCAATATGTAGATATATTATGTACGGGATAACAAGCAGATCCGCCGACCACGACGTATAAAAATAAATAAATTAAATATTGACGTTTAATTTTAACACAACGTTATCTATCTCTAATTTAGGTTGAAATAGTTTGTTAACTGCATCGTCCCAACAAAAAAGGTGAATCTGGAACTATGAATAATTGCAAAGGGATCAACTTTAATTTAGATTGCCTTGTGGGGCATGCTTTTATAACATTTTGTAATTTAGTCAAATATAATAATTAAATTATTAACATACATATTTATGTATTCCATAAACAGTATCTCAAAAATCTTGGTGAGAAATCGCTGACTTAGTAGACGTAACGAAATGTAGAATTATTTTACTCTAGAGTACGCCTGATGCATGGCCCATGTCGAGCAGTGCGTAACTAGGTACTCTTGGGAGTCTGAGCGTGTACCTAACATAATAATGATGTTGTTATCTCGTAAAGTAGATTGTATATAGCTATTTTATCTACGATAGGTACTTATTATGGCTAAAGTTTTGACGTTACACATGAAAACTTTGGCCTATAACAAAAAAATACAACATTTACACAGAAACAAATGAGTGAAAATACCTATATCGATTTTATTTAATATATAAATGCTCTTGTTACTTCACTATCAATCACATAACGTCTACAATATGCCTTTACTCTGTTAGCGATCAAATGACTATACTCTGTCCATTCATTTATTTTCTTTTTGACAATTTGAAAAGTAGTTACTTAGTGAACACCTAACACGTTACCATTTCGATAAGAAATAACAATCGTGTTCGGACAAATTAGACCATCGACCCGCTACTTGAAACCGTCACGTGCAAGACAGGCGCTTAATATTTTTAACCTATCTTCATATAACTGCATATTTGGCTTTATCTCTAAATTTTTACATTGTGCATGGAGATCGCATTAAAGCGTTTTAAAATTATAAAACTTATTTTTAACTTATACTACCATATTACTTATACAATTATACACCGACAGCTACTACTTAATTCAGTCACTTAATCCATACTAAGGTTGTCTGCTAGGGTCGTGGTATACAATAAAGAATATTATATTCTATTCTACTCTACTCTATTCTACTCTACTCTACTCTACTCTACTCTACTCTACTCTACTCTACTCTACTCTACTCTACTCTACTCTTCTCTACTCTACTCTACTGTACTCTACTCTATTCTATTCTATACTACCGGACTTGCGTACCATTACAAGTCGATTTTATTTAAGAGGCAGTTTTAATCGAGTAATAAAAGTAATAAATTAAATATAGCTACAATATTGAACTCGTTTTGATTATAATTATTATTAATGTTACTGAAGACTCAAGTGACGAATCTAGTGTGTATCATATGTTAATTATTTTAGTTTAAACTTGAATTTCAACATGTTGATGTTATTTATTGCAAATACAATTAAATAACCTATTCATAACTATAGACAAAATACGTTTATACTGATTTAGAAATGGTCACTATAAATTTACAAATATGCAGTAGAAATATTTGTTCTCGTTACTACGTATAATAGAATAGAACGACAATAATCTGATTGCTTAAAACAAAAATCATTTATCTTGAATAATTACTACTTGTACTACTTGAATCATAATGTTTGCGAATCTATCAATTGCATAATTAAATGAAAACGGACAATCTATCAATATTTTTTTTTAACTTTACAAACTCAGGCACCGTTACGTTCTCAAGCAACTGTCAAAAATAAAATAAACGAATGGATAGAAGGGGTAGGGTTTTCATGAAATGTATTGTAATCTCCACAGGTTACTCTTTTACAAAAACGTTAAATTCAAAGATTCTTTTTCAGTTTTAAAGTAATTAAAAGTAGATCGATTATTATTTATGATTACTAATGCACATTCTAACATTTTGTATGTGATGTCAGTCCATATTGTGATTTTATACAATGGTTAATTGGCAATCTTTTTTTACATGACCACCATAATTTTTCCGTGCCTATAGATACTTAACGCAATAGCAATTTTACGCATGTTATGAACCATAAAACTGTCGCTTTTTCCGGATTTTATAAAGTCTATTAAACTTTATTTATAAATTTTTTGCCCCAAATACAATCCAATTGAAACATTAAGAAATGAAAATGTGATTGAGATGTGTAGAAGGTACCTTGTCTAAGACTGTGTTCAGATGAAGGGTATTTGCGTCGCGCCGACCGCGCGTTGGATTGAAATGAAGTGTCACTGAACTCGATGCTATAAATGGTATACGGACTTTTATTTTTCGGCCATTTTATTAAAAAGGCCTAATCCTTTTAATTGCATTAAAATTTTAATAAAATCACATGCTGTCGCGTTGTAAACGTGCGTTTAACAGAACGAAAGTATTGCAAACCGATGATCTCAAAGGCCCATAAGTAGGCGATGGCGCCGCGTCAAGCACGCGTCGGATCAAAACGCGCGTTATCATGGTAACGACTTAACAAAATGCGTGTTCTTGTTGCCCGCACGTTCACCGCACTTCATCTGAACGTAGTCTAAGACCGTAACACATAATAGCACTGTAAAACTAACTATAAAAGTCGTATTGTATAATCGTTAGATTTTGTGCTAGTCCCAGAGCACACGTGTTACGAAGATTTTCACTCCGACCGCTGCCACTTTCATTTAATTTACTGCCTCTTGACTAAAGGTAGGGGTGGATTCGCACTAAGGTTAAAGGAAAACTATTTGTATGCAGATCAAGTTTCATTTTTGTGTCGAGATAACGTCTTGAATATAAATTCGGTATTTTATTATAGTTATGTGATACAATTAGATGTCTGTGTTCAATAACCTTTATGAAGTCTCTTTAACTTATATGTGTTTTCCAGGAATATTAGCTCAGTTAGAGTGTTGATGTGATTTAAGTTTCGTTGTCTGTAATCTACTGCTCTGTGTACAATGAAGAGTACATTTATCTATCCATGTAGCTGTTGCCCGTGACTTCGTTAACGGGGAAATTTTTGTGAAATCTATCCCACGAAAACCGTACATTTTTGAAATAAAAAGTAGCCTATGTGCTATTCCAGATTTTAATTTATCCCTGTGCCAAATTTCATCCAGATACGTTCAGCCTTTTTTCGTAAAAGAGTCACAAACATTCATCCTCTCAACGTTCGCCTTTATAATATTAGTAAGATGTGTTTATTTGTTTGACATACACACACACAAATTGTCACAGTATTAGAATTGATTAATTAGTTCTGTCCGTCAAAATAATTTCAGTCTGTAAAGTTAAACTTTTTGGGTCTCTAATTAATCTTGAATAAAATATTGTCAGTTAAAACCCTAGTATTCTCCCTATTCATAGAGTTTTCATCATCTGAAATTTAGGATACGGAATCACTAAAGTACATCTGTGCCTTGTTAGGTTATTTGTGATCAAAACAATAGACAAAAGTTTCGATCCATGACCTGGTGTCCTACTTGGAAATGTTGCCCGTAATCAAATTTGCACAATCTAGCAACCCTGCGACACGTTCATTGTCCGGTGTCGGTGATGCGTACACCGGAAACACGCTCCCGGATGTCACCCCCTCTAAGGGGTGGATGTATGGCTGTATATTCTATATATCTTGAGCCCCAAAGACATTTGTCGCTATCTTACCCCAGTACGTAACTGTATCGCAACAAGTCGTGACAACACTGATATTCATGTGTTTACTTTGAAAATGATACCGCAAATCGGTGAATATTTTAAGCTGCGTGTTTTTCACTTTAATTTAGAAGGCGCAAGTTCTATTTTAGAAAATGCTTTGTCTTCAAATACGTGAATTGTGTTGTGAAAAATTGAAAACCTACTCCAATTTTTTGAGAGAATGACAAACATTTGGAACTTTTTAGATACTAGTTTCCCTACATTCACATAACAGGGAAATCTCTAAGATAGGGTTATAACCAATTGCTATTAACATTAAAAAAACGTACATTGGTTGCCACTTATCAATAAAGGTCAGACGCAATCATATAAATGTTCCTACAGTATATTTAATTAAATCCTTAAAGTTTTGCTTCCAAGTATTTTGTTACAAGAAGGAAAAGTGTACGAAATCTTGTTTATTTATAAAAATCTTTATTATTTATATTTTTTCATAGAATTGTTAGGTACAATATGTTTGTTAAAGACTCTCGTATTATTGAATTTGTTTAAATGAACAGCGTGAAACACTTTTGAAGATTATTTTAATAACATAAAAGTAAACGGGGCCTTAAAATCTACACACACATTGTATTTTCCAAGGAAATATAATTTTCCACACTGAATCCTAAAGAAACGCGAAAAACGTAAGCTTTAATTAAACTAAAATTGGTGTACGACTAACTGGCATCTTTTGTAGCAAACATTTTTATTTAGCTTTTTGCCTTCGGGGACTATTCAGCCATAATGGTACCAGGAGCATATCGGCTCAAAGAGTTTACAAGTCTTTTCTTTTACGTTCATTTATTGTACTCCTTCTAACAACGCTTAATAAGATAGATGATAGTTAAAAAAATTAGTTAATCTCGTCTGTAAATTCTATATTATCGTGTTAACCTGCTAAAATACAATGATGTTTGAAATATTAAAATGTTTATTTGACATAAAATAAATACACACACATTCATTCTCTGAAACAAATTATAGTTTACACATTTGAAGATGAATTACTCTAACGGTACTGAGAACTGTTTTCCAAACTAGGCTATAAGCCTATATATTGGAAGACAGCGTTCAGAAGTGGGATTTTGATACAATATTAACTATTAAATAGTTTTAACGAAAAAATGACTAATATCAATTAATGTTACATGTAATCTTTTGCTGACCAGACATCAACAATTATTAGCTGTAAAAAAGTGTTCGATATAGTATTAAATCTTTCAATTTCCTCCAATAGGAAGCGGCCAAGCGACGGACGTAGATGTCCGTTTGGTAGCTCCAGCATGGGTCGCACGGGGTGGATCTGCGACCCTTCGATGCTTGCACCAAGTTCCACCTCAATTACTATACAAAGTGGAATTCTTGAGGACAGGGACGAAGTTGTTGCAGTACGTCAGAGAAAGGAACCCACCATTCACGAGTTATACATTTGCAGGAGGTCGGCTTAATGTGAGTAGAAATTTTGCTTTTCGCACATAATTATGTATTAGGTTTTGTCTTACATATGATTTCACTAAAATAAATCTATTTGAAACGTGATCAACCAACAACCTAGCTTTATTGTCTCGATACAAATGGTATGTTAAAAGAATGCCAAGATAATGGTAGTTAAAAAATAACAGTATGTCCCTATTAGTCCAGGATCCCAGGGCCACCAGTCGTTACTTATTTTCTGAGAAACAAAATGTATTTTAAAGAGTAGTATATATATACACTCACGCTCACTCAATAACGTACACCCTGAAGGTAAGTAAAGATCTTTAAATGATTCTTTTTTATAATTTCTGTTATACACATCTTTGTGATTTGTCACGGTGTTTATGGTCGAACTCCTCCGGAAAAGTTCGACCGATTTTAATTTTATTTTGTATATTTGGTAGGAATGAGAATAGGTCGTAAAGTATTTTTCACCCCCCTGCAATATTTCCCTAAATATTATACCAAAAAATCAAGACAAACTGTAAGTAAACTGAGGTTTTATTTCCGCGAATTATTAAGCATCTGGCAAAAAATACTGCCAACGAAAACTGTCTGGCAACATTGATTATTACTTTTTAATAATATTATGTAAAATATAAATAAAAATTAGCACTAAAACTTTAAGAAAAGTGACAAATGATTTTATCTACCTTTAACACCTGGTACCCGTAAATTTGCCACCGGCCCAGGTATACCTTCAGAGTAAATACTAATACTACTTCGTACGAAACATTTTGTTATTCAGAAAATAAGTAACGTTTAGTGACTTTGAGATCTTTCTCTATATATTAACAGTGTGAGCGATGGCGTTTGACGATGATTAGAGTGATTACACATTATCTCTAAGCATACTACTTTCTTTGAACCGATGTATAGTTATAACAACTTTGTAACATTATTATGTGCAATGAACGTATTGAGTATTGACTTTTTGGGCTAAACTAATGTGTGGTTGACTATCAAGACAATATTTTTAATAAAATCCAAGATGCCTACTCTCTATTTTACGAATACGTATATATTAATTCATAACTTAGAAACCACACGATATTCTAAGAATACCTACTTGAAACAAAGCTTTGCGTATTCAAAGACTTGCAGAACTCGGCTATGAAATTTACGAACATACTCAAGACAAACGTCCGTATTCGTAAGGCTAAATCTCCATGACAATAGAACTAGTTTACGAACAGAAAAAAATCGAGCGGTTCTTTTTATTTGTGTGATGATAATATAGTGTGTAAAAAAAATTGTCGTCTGCCGCCTTTCTAAAGCTAAGTTTAGACTACTACATCATGCACTAATTTATTATATACACCGAGAATCTATATGTGAACACCGGGGTTTATATGTGACACTCTAATTAGTGCCAAATGAACGGCCGTGTCAACACGTTGTATTTTATTGTCTCTCATGGCAAAACGAGTTTTCAAACAAGTTTGAAATTTTTACATACACTCCTAAAAGATCAACCACGAGTTCTAAATGAAGCAAGGGAACTACCTAAAGGTTCATTATGGAGTGACGATCTCTTTCGAGTTTTTTTTTTATTACAGGATTCACTTTTTCTAATAAACAATAATATTCCTCATATTTCAAGCAAGAAGTTTTCCTATTCATGAATACCTGGTAAAATCCTAATATTATTTTTTTTTATCCATTGTTGAACCTAACTAATTATTTTGCGTTTTCGGCATTGTTTAATTATAAAATAAGCAACAATAGCAGTCGCAAGACGCTTATTAGAGCACTATCTGACCAATAATTGTATCATTCTTAATTTTTTTGGGTGTGAACAGCTCGGACTCAAATGTCGTACATTTATTTACAGACAGAATTCAGAGACAAAAACAATAAAGAAAATTATTCTGGCATTTGTGTCGCAATTTCTGTCGTCGTCCAAACGAAGCTTTATTGTGACAAACACCTAAATATAGGTACCTATTGTAATTTCTTAAACACTTTCTCTTCTTCAATCTTTAAAAAAATACATAAAAATAGACCTGAATGGCGTTCTTTCTGAATTTTACGGTTTTTTTTTTGTAACAGATGACGCTGTCAACAGAGAACTCCATTACGATAGACAACCTGGACCCATCGGCATCGGGCACGTACTGGTGCGAGGTGTCATTAGAAACACCTATTTTTACAGCAGCCTCTCATGAACATCTACTCACTGTTGTTTGTAAGTATAACTGAATACCTGTATAATTTTTTTTTTTGACTAGCAGCTAGGTTCTAGGGTTAGAACTATTCTCTTTGACGCTTCCAAGTTATTTAAATCTTTGTATTAAGATTCTCTCTAGATCGATAGCCTATTAGGTGTGGTTCAGAACCGCAACCTCTTGCCTGCAAATCTGATTAGTTATTATGCTACCGTTACGTGTTGATGGATTAATGGCTATCAATTAAGTCTATAATGGATCCACATCACTTGCTGCTGTTGCCCATTTTTATAAATTAAAAATATATAAAACTAATACTGCAATCAAAACAAATAACTCTAATCAGACGTAGTACTCATTCTCGTTTGCGAAATACACACATCTCAATAAAATCAAGATCGCCTGTTGATCGAAATTCGACCATAAATCATTAAGTTTTGTTTAATATCAATGCTTAAACTGTCATTTTATAGCCATTCCGTATCATATATTCATGACAGGTCACCGTCAACCGATTTCGTATAACTTTTCAATATATAAGCACTTTTTTTACATGTACTTCTTCCGTGCGCGATGTTTACTTAAAAAGGGGTACAAAAAATTATCTTCACGTAATAAAATAATGATGATAAGTTGTTGTAGAGGAATAACACTCAGGGTGGTTTAACCCAATCATTTTGTCGTTACCGAGCCGAGAATAAGCTAGAAATTTTTTTGAAAATATGTTATGAAAACATTATAAGAGGCTTTTAAAGGGTTTTTCAATAGGGACAAGGTGTCTTTGACAGCGGGCGGCCTTGTAGGAATGTCTATTGGCGCGAATTTTTGACCAGCCAGATGAGTCGCTATACAATTGAACAGCGTGTTAGAATTATTAAAGCGTATTATAAATAGGACAATTCAATTCGTCAAACGTTTCGTGTGTTACGAAAAACTTATGGTCAACATAATCGTCCTAAGGAAGACACTATCCGTCACATAGGGAAAAAATTTAAATGGTGATGGATCATCCACTACCACCCGTTGTCGACATTTATGTAACACCGAGAATATCGAATTAGTGGCTGAAAGTGTAAGAGAAACTCCCAACTTGTCAATGCCATGACGTTCCCAACAAGTTGGCTTGTTTTAAACTTCAACTTGACGAATTTTGCGAAAAGATTTGGATCTAAACCCTTAAGAAATTCAGGTAACGCAAGGACTAAAGATTGACCATTCCCATATCCGAAATTTCGCTTTACATTTTAAATTAGGCTTTACAACAACTTCATGACGACCCTAATTTTTCGCAGAAAATAAACTTTAGCGATGAAGCTCATTTTTGTCGCAAGCTTGTGTTTTGACTGTCTAGTGCGCATTTTGGGCTGGGGGCATAATTGGTCCTTATTTTTGTTAAACTAGGTCAATGCTTCCATAATGGTGATCGTTATCGGCACATAATCCGGAATTATCTTTGGCCAAAATGGAAAGATGGTCCAGGACGGCACCTCCTTTCTGTTAAACAGTTAATTTATTGAAAGAGAAATTCATCGGGTTCCTGATCTCAAGATTTCATTTCATTCCAAGATCATGTGATTTAGCCCCCCTTGAATTCACTGGTGTATGCGAACAATCCAAGAACTGCCGAAAAGTGATGGATTATTGAACCTGGGCGAACCACGACGCCGCGGTGGTCATTTAAATGCCACATCCATACACAATATCAAAGAGTAAGCCTACCACAAAAGAAAATATAATATAGTTGTAGATAATCAATGTGTTTTTATTTCAATTCAAATATATAGGTCAGGTCCCTATTTAACAACCCTGTATTTATTAATATGTATCAACATCTGTTCGCTGTACGCAATTCATTAATTTTAATAAAAATCTTTGGTGAAATTTCTGTTTTACGTGAAGATTCCTCAAAATAGTTGATTATATTATATTATATGAGGTTTTATCCCCTTTCTTTTTAAGTTGATATCAATGCAGCACATGTTTCCAGCTTAAATGATTGACGTCTTATTTCTAATTACAACTCTGTATAATATTACGTGACAAATGCAACCGACGCGACGCGACGGCTTGACGTTCGCCTCCGGACACGAAAAGCACTTGAAGTTTAAAACCCAAATAGAAAGTATTATCTACTATAAGTGGATTTGTCAAACTGCACAACAAATTTACATTTTATTATGAGTATTACTGAAATATTTGGTAATCACACTTTTATATTTGAAATGATTTCCTTACTTGAAGCGTTCATTGTGTATTTGTTTAGAATGTCGATATTAATAACTTGAGACACCTTACACACAGCCATCTGAATCCCAAAATAAATGTACTTGTATATTACTATCAATCAATCAATCAGCCTATCATAGTCCACAGCTGGACATAGGCCTCTCCCAATGCACACCACAGAACCCGGTCTTCCGCCTTCCGCATCAAGTCTATCCGTGCTACCTTCTTCAGGTCGTTACTAAATGCATACATATTGTAGGTAAATTCCACCCAGACACTCATCTGGCGTGATGAGTGTCTGGGTGGAATTTGTCTTGGGTGTTAATCGAATCCACTACCTTTGGTTATCATTTACAACTAGCCCAACAGGTCTGTCAATTATATAGGTACATACATATGCTTATTACTATATCCTATTGAAATCACTATAATTAATGTTCTACTGTTATATATAATAATTTTAACTTTATTCTAGGAATCATTTTATTCCGGGAGATAATTTTACTGTCATGAGTACGTATTAAAATACTTTGATCATATCTGTTCATATTGAATTTTTTGCACCAATGATTCTCTCACCTTTTGAAGTTTAGCACATTCCACAAGGATATGCTGAACATCATCTATCCTGTCACAGACTTCGGAATTGGGCGAATCAACCTTCTTCGTAAGAAAATATTTTTTTTTGTGGTAGATACCATAACGTAATCTCAGCATTTCAACTATAATATATCATCTACTTAATTCATAGTTGTAAAACCAAGGTATTTGTGGAGGCTGAAATTAAATGGTTTAAACCATATTCCTTTTCTTTATATTTGCTTGGTTTTGTACTGCGATATTGTACTCGTTACTTTGACGCAAACAAAATTAATATACAATCGACATTTACAAATATTCTCTTCTCTAGCTTGACAGTGCTTATATACACAGTCGAAACTACTTGTACTTGTACATAATTAAGCGATCTGCAAACTATTTCATTACTGCCATCAAAAGTAATTTGGCGCAGAAACTTTGTGGCGACGATGACACATCTTAATAAGAGTAAGATTGAATTACACCGTATAATTGGGTTGTTAACATTATTATCTACTACGTGATTGATATGCTGAACTGATATTCTAATCATCGCCATCGGTCTTATAATTGAATGAGGTAATTAGGCACATTCCCAATCTGAATCTTCACAGACAAATAACCAAGATGGACTGACCCGATTTTTAAGCTAATAACATTTTAAACACCCTGAGTTTAGTTTCTAATGAATACACGTATAAATAATATTCCAGTACAAAAGTACCAAAAGCATTATTAGTTTGCCTTTTATTTCCAAGTTACTTGGCTTTTCACCTAAAGTACGTTTAAATAAAGCAGATTAAATGACTTGAAATCCCATGTATATTAAAGCTCTTGCCTCCTGGAAATTATCTATGCATGAGTTTCCTAGTGAGCTAATATTATGTATATATCTGTAGTTGCTGTATAATGAGATACTTTGATATGCTTCCTCTGTATGTCTAGCAGAAGTTTCTTAATGGCTTTTGAACGCACTTCGGAACATGTGTGTTTATATTGTTTAATAAATTAATTGGCAGTTACGTCCGCATGGTTTTGAAACGAAGACTATACATTTAACTGTGTTGCTTGTCATTTGTCAGGCAATTGTTTTCTTTATGCACATTTTTTTAAATAGGAACGTCTTGAAACCTTTCATCATTTCTAGTGAAATTTATATTTATTTATGTACACCTTTTAAGTGAAATACAAAACAAACGTAATATAAACATTTAGGTATATCAATCGAAAAACCAAAGTACTTTTTGTTTTTACAAGCAAGGATTAGGATTGTTAGGTGTAAACAGGTAAGCGTGCATTAATATAATTTACCCTCATCGAGCTTCCTTATAGAAATGCTATAGAAATGTGAATAATAATATTACAGACACGATGGTATATATTTTACTATTGATTAGTGATAAAAAATTGTAGGAACTGCATCAACGTAGATATAGTAAGTGTAATAAAAAAAAACTTTTTTTTATAAAAATAGCTTTGCGCAAATAATATATGAGACCGCAACCCTAGCACACTTTGGTTATAATATATTATACTGTATAAAATATTCATTTTGTTGGGCAACTCGATGAGGGAAGGTCAATTCAAGTCTTATATCCTAAGGGTGTGATACTGGTTTATTAAAGATAACCGTATTTAGGGGATGCGCCATTAGTTTTGGACCTGACAGGGCCCTCTAGTAAGGGGAAAAACTATCTTCCACGTTGGTGTCACACTTGTTTACGCAACCAAAAAGACATGAATAGTCGTCTTAGCTGTCTTTAAAAAGTTTAATAAAAATATGAGTCCTCCGATTTATTAATGTTTCTTCTTTTGTCTGAAAAGATAAAAACAATTGTGAAATTCTTTATTTTCTTACTATGATAAAAAAATAATCTTCTTTTTATTTTGTCTTAATTTCTTTTTAGTTAATATTTTAAAGTTTGTTTAAAGTACGATTAGTGGCTATGTTGTATGTATTGTGACTATGTTCAAAAGTCAATGTTCTGAGGTTGAAATGTGGTATGATTTCAAAGTTTGTGCTTTCGATACAGCGGGAATCGTATGTGGGCAATATTGGCCATACAAGTTAGTAAATTATAGTTTAGAAAAACTAAACACACTTTAGTTTTTCTAAACTATAATGATATATATTTTATTTATTTATGAATATTTTTATTTATTTATATATATTTTATATTTATACATATTTTTTCTAAACTATAATTATATAAGGGCTCGAATTAACAAATAATAAATAATAGGTTAATAAAAATTAAAAAGCACGCTTAGAATAGTGTAAATAGGAAATATATACATTTTTTTCTTATTTCCTCTATTCTTAATTCAAATTTATTAATATTTTTTTTTTATTTTTTAGTTGGATTTTCTATAAAAGCGTGTTTTTTTCGTTTTTTTAAACAATTTTTTTTTAATCAAATTATTGCATTGTCATCGGTCTTTGACAGGTGTGGAAAATTTGAATGAAATCTGGCGGTTTAAAGTGGGTCAAGTGGGTCAGTCGGCTCAAGCGGGTCAGTGGCTTCTCCACTGCTTCTTTGTGAGTGATGCCTGTAGCCATGATAGCCGTGTCGTCTGCAAAGGTTGCTATGGTGCTGTTTTTTGTTTCAGGGATATCGCAGGTATACAATAGGTACAGGGTAGGTCCAAGAACACTTCCCTGTGGTACCCCAGCTTTTATTTGTTTGATATCTGAATAAGCATTCTCATGTCTCACTCTAAATATCCTCTCTGTTAAGTAAGATTCTAAAATGTCCACAAATTTGCTCTAAATGTTCTGCAAATACAGTCGCTTTCTGTTCATTACTTATGGCCCATTTCCCATCTATTTTTTTAGTAGGTGAAACGTGAATGGTAGGCTTTTTTAAGCTTTTAGTGGCTTTCCATAGTGAGTAATCTGATGTTACATTACTTGATAGTTGGCTAAGGTAATCATTTGTTGTCTTATCATGAAATTCCTGAATTGCTCTGCTTAGTCTTTTTGTGAGTTTATTGAGCAGTGTTTTGTCAGGCGGATATCTCAATCGTTGCCACTTTTGTCTTTGGACTCGATTTATGGCTATAAGATTTCTTATTCCTACTGGATATCTGTGAGTAACAACTCTTGTTTTCATGACAGGTGTATTTTGCCAGGCGCAGCGTTGGATGTCGGTAACAAATTTTGCTACTTCTTTATCTACTTGCTGTTTGTTTTTGAGTAGTACTTTAAGGTCTATACTGTAATCTAAATCAAATCAAATTTAAAGCTCTCCCAGTCAGTGTTTTTGTTTACTAGACTTGGGTTGCTTTCTTTTTGTATTATTGTCTTGCTTAGAGTTAATATAATAGGCGAATGATCGGAATGCATATCATATCCTTCTTCTATATTAAGGTATGTAGCTGACAGATTCTTGTAAATGAAGAAGTCAATAAGATCTGGTTTTTTTCTTATATCAGTAGGCCAATAGGTGGGCTTCCCTGTTGAAATAACATTGCACGTGATTTCTCTGATAGCACATAACAATTCCTTACCCTTGGTGATAGTTAGTCTGCACCCCCCATGTGTATTCTTTGCATTGAAGTCACCTCCTAATATGAATGTGTTACCAAGAACTTTCAATAGATTCCTGTACTGCTCTGTTTTCAGCGCATACTTAGGTGGAATGTATACAGCTGCTATGGTAATGTCATGAACTTTGGTTCTGACTACAACGGCTATAGTTTGTACGAACTGTTCTTCGCATGTGTGTTCTAGTGTGAAGAACACATGTGTGTAGAACACACATGCGAAGAACAGTTCGTACAAGTCATTACTTAGAACACAAATGCGAAGAACAGTTCGTACAGAGCATCTACCATTGTAGATGCTCTCTTTAATGATGACGGCATTTCCCCCGCTCGCTTTGTTGTTGGGATGAAGTGCACGATATACTTTAGAGCCTTTTATGTGAATAAAGGATTCTCTTGTAAAATGAGATTCCGATATTAGGCATACATCAATTTGCTCTGTTGATAAGACTACTCAGCAACTCGTTCCGATGCTTTAGGAATCCGTTTGCGTTCCATGTCATAATTTTTAGTGTGTTTCTCATTTTTGTTTTTGGTGAATAGGTAGTTGTATATTTTCTATGTTTCTCAACCTTTGGTCAAAGAAGGTTAACATGTTTAGAATTTAATTAATATTTTCATCTGTAGTAGTATTTCCAGACTTAGGGGGCACCAATAGCTGTGGCTGTAGCTGCGGTGCTTTTGTAATTTGAGCATAAGATACATTATTTGTTACCTTGCGATGAGTAGGACGTAACGGTTGTTTCTCAGCACCAGTGGCTAGGATGTTAGGTGAAGCTCCTTTTTTTTTGGAGGCTTAATTTTGTAAGTTTTGTAGTTCTTTAGCTATAATACATTCTCTATAATTAGCCGGATGGGGTTGCCACAGTAAACACATTTAGGCTTTGTTGCTATTGACTTTGTGCAGTCCTTGGTGAAGTGTTTACCAGTGCACTTCACACACCTAGATTCCTTTGAACAATATTTTTGTGTATGGCCATATGCTTGGCATCTTTTGCACTGTGGGATCAACTTGGATGTTTTAAAGGCTGTAGATCTACCTTACAACCTAGTATGGCCTTAATACCATACATATGGTTTAAGTCTTCATCTTTTTGAAAGAATAACATAAACATGTTAAGAGGTTCCTTAGTCCTCCAACTTAATTTGTTTACCGCGTCCTGAATTTTATAGCCTTTAGCATTCAGGTCTTCGACTATTCTGTTTGGCAAACATGACGAGTGCAGATTTTTGGCCATTACTCTTATCCGTCTGTCTTGCTTATTCTCATACGAGTGCCAGAGACAGTTATTTTGCAACAATAATTTAGTTATCGTTTTATATGAGTCTTCGTCCTTGGAATTTATTTTAACGGTATCTCCGATCATCATTTTTACTATAAACGAATCTTTATTTAAACTAGACAAAAGAAGGTCGTAGGACTGCTGGTAGTTCTTAATATTTTCAACTATAATTGGTGGAGGTTGTGGTACTTTTTTTTCTTTTGGTTTCTCGGGTTTTGTACTGACCTGAGATTCATTTAAACTTACTCCTTGAGAAGGAAGAGACAGTGTAGTGTTCAACTTTTTTTTCTACTCTTTTGTCGTACCCACTCTGTTTCTCAAGCAAGGTCCTCTTCCTCAGTCCCGTATTCGACTGCCTTCTGAGGTTCACCGCTCGTTGAATGTTCCTTCTCTGAAGTAACACTCTTTTGTTCCTGAACGAGTTTCAGCTGGTGTTGTAGTGCTTCTATCTAACCACTGATGTCTTTTACTAGCTGTAGTTCTATGCGCTCATTCTGTTCCTCTTTGTACCGGGTACTGATGCTCGAGTTCAGTTTTGAGGAGTACTTTGTTTGGTGAAGCCATAATTGAGTAAAAGTTATAAATTAAAAAAACTATAACTTACTGTTTATTTGCACAATTACACATGATTCACTTAAGGCGGAATGTAGGTCATCGCGGCGACCGTGTCGACAAGACGCGCTGGAATAGGCTGCTGCGTTAACACTTTTACACGAGCGCGGGCTTGTGGCTAGCGCGTGTATGACGCGACCGTTCTCGCTAGAAGTCGATCAAAAACTAGTAACAGTTGAAGTTAAAAAAAAAAAGTCTTAAAAATAAGGGGAGTTTTTGTAAATACACTATTTTTCACCTATTTTAGCTTCGATACTACAGGTATATACGAGTCATCAAAACTATGTTTCCGAACGTCGATAACCCAATTTCCTTCGGCTGTCAGTACTTTTTTAACTTCCGGCTGAATATAACCCGGTTCTAACCTGATCTTACTAATATTATAAACATGAAAGTTTGTGAGGATGTATGGATATATGAATGTGTGTCTTTCACGCAAAAAATACTGAACCAATTACGATGTTTCTTGGTATATAGATAGCTGGAGACTTCGATTAACACATAGGCTACTTTTTATTCCGATATTCCTACGGGATCGGGACTTACGCGGGTGAAACCGCGGGGCGCAGCTAGTATGACATAATTATATCATATAATTATTTATATAAAATTATAGTGTTACAGAAAGATGTGGTAATTTTTTTAGGAGCGTTGTGTAGTCGACAATTTGTTGATTTAGCTTGAAAAAAAAAATGGATTTTCAAATATATTTTTTTCTTCTGAAAATACTTTTCGTAGTTGTAGGTGCACATTTCTGAACAACACATTATGAATTTTCATGTTATGATTTTGTTTTTTTTTATTTTTTTTATGCAGACTTTTTCAGAAAAAACTGGAGATTCCATCAACATCCTTGGTATTCAATTCCTACAGTTTAATTCATATCATCACTCTCTCATACGAAATATTAGCTTTATCGGTCAATTTTCAACTTTAATTTTTCAGTTTCAAAATGAAATTTTGTATTAAAAATCACGAATTGTCATAAAATTGTTAGCGCTTTACGTTATTCACGGTGTGTACTATTCGACACTAAAATATGACCACACCTTTCTGTAACATCCTGTATAGCCCTCATACATAAAACTTTACGTTTATATCTTGCTACATAGTTTGCAAGAGGAACCTATATTGAAATTTACATATCATCCGCAACACATACCTTAAGTTAATAAACTATGAAAGTTTAGAGGAGAGCAAATTTTAATATATAAGTATATGCATATGCTTATGACTTCGTCGTTTGTGTAGGGTTTTTTAAAGACAAACATTTGTTCAAGAAACATTGTTGTCCATTCATATTCGAAGAACAAATAAGCAGTTATGTAATCCTAAAATGTTTAAATAACATGATTAGACGTTAATTTGGGTACGTTATTATGATAGTTCGTATTAGTTATATAACAGGAAATAGGTTTTCTGTGTCATCGTGAGGTTAGTAGATCGTAGATAGTAGAGTAGAGGTAGTAGATAGTCTATTAGAGTTAGTAGAGGTTTGCTGATGATAACACCTTAGTGACCATGCTTTTACCATAAGCTTTTCGAAGTCATGTGCTGTAAATATATTAAATTAACTACATCATTTACCGTATATTTAGAGAGGCATTTCAATCATGAGTTGGCTGCCGTTGACAGTCGCTTATTTCTGTATAAAGGCTTGAATTTAACAAACTTGTCTTATTGACATACAAGTGTAGTAGACGGGAGTAATTGACCTTCATGTAATTTTTAGGAGTATGAGATGTACTGAATGTAGATTGCATCTAAATTTATTATAATGCCATCACCATTAAAATAAATTTAGGTACTAATAAAATATTTTTTATATGTGTGATTGTTGTATATGTATATATATGTAGGTACCTTAATACGGATATCGAGGCCTTGTCGAGAATAAACTAGTGTGAATGTAACCGTTGGTATAATCACTCGTCCCGTGTCCTACATAACATTGGCGACGAGGATGGGATCCGTGATCGTACAGTCTACAAAATGTCTACGCAATATCCCTAAAGTAGATTATAAGCAGTTTTTTAGTATGTATGTATAAGAATTATTTAAATGACATGTTTCTAGACTATTGAGGGAGGAATGATGTATATGTAGGTATCATACGTAGACATACGGATATCGATGCCTTGTCGAGAATAAACCAGTGTGAACGGGACGAGACGTATGTATAAGTCAGTACGTCATCATACGTCAGAACGTATGAGACGGGACGAGTGAATATTCCGTCCCGTCTGACATAACAGTGATCAAACTTTCAAATTTGGAGATTATGTCAAAGTGGAAGACCGTCTAAAAGTATATTTTCTATCCATCGGGATCGTTACTTTTTTTCTATATGAAAGAAGGCATTCTGAAATCTTTTTTCACATTACATTTGCATTTTTAGTATTAGTTAGGATTAATAACAACTTTTCTAAGTAGATTAGTATTTGACTGAGACATCATACTAAAGTACTATCTCATTTACAAGGAGTACTAGTAGATAATCACTGCGAATCACTTTTGTAAAAATATTCGTATGTGTTGGTGCTCGTTATATGTATTGAGTAGCTTATAGTGCAATCAGATATTGATTTATTAAATATAGATGATAGAATTAAAATTTCAAACCAGAGCTATTCACACTTCACATGGGTGCATATCGGAGGCTCTCCTTTGATATAAATAATTTCATAGTTCATATTGCAAAGCCGCCCGAGTAGCAATTGTTGTCGAATAGGTATAGATATATTTAAAACAATAACTAAATTATTAAAACCATATTTATGTTTGTTCCATTTTTACGTCGAAAAACCAATTTTGATGAATTTTGGTATGGAGATAGACGGGACCTCGGAAAAGGTCTTGGGCTACATTTTGTCGAGAATGCGAAAATAAAATTTAAAAGAGGTAAAATGAGAAATGAAGGTTTTGCATGGGAGACCAATGATTTCTCAAGTTTAGAGATATAGAAAATGATCATATACAAGTAATAAATAATAAAATAAAGGAGATGAAAAGGCTTTTTTAAATGCGTATCAGAAAAGTTCTTACCAACAAACGCGTGTGTGACGTAAAATCCTTATCCAGTCTATTCCAATCCAATCCAATGCGTATATCTTAAGCTATACGATCTTAGAATCCTTCTATTGATCCGCTTAATGTAGTTTTGGATGGTCTGTTGCCCTAATGGTGATTAAAGCTGCTTTCGGCGTCTTATAGTAAGCTAAATTGTTTTTTCTAAAGATCTAATTACGTATCGAAATAATAATGAACAAAAAAATACGTATACGGGCTTTCTCTAGGGCTAAAATATTCTTGTTAGTGTTACAAGACATTTAAATTCAAAATGATATAGTATTCACTCAGCTTAAAGTAGAGTGGTTGATATATTTAAGTTTTCAGTCCATCATTCCTATCACTAATCAAATGATATATTATGTCACAAATCTGTGTATGGACAAATAAGCGTAAAATTTGATTCCACGTTTGAACTGAAAAAGTGTCAGTTCTGGCTTTGACCCCACCCAGGAAATGCTGTCGTGAACCCAATCCGAACACAGTAATTCAGCATAATATATAACTATATATAGAAGAATACAAATGTGTTTACTATTTAATTAAAAAGAAAGAAATAATTCAATAAAGAAAAACATATGTATTCGCTATACATACATATTAATAACGATACAAAATAACGAGAAATCTTGAAAGATGATAGCAATAAGTATGCAATCAGTGAAGATATTAATCTTCATTAGTTTAACGATATCGTCAGAAATAACACATTAATTGAGGGTTCAATATTTAACACGTTATCTAACGCTAATTGGAGTACCTCTACATTCAGAAGGTTCATACTCCCCTCCCCATCAACATCCATTATGCCTTCAACACATCTAATAATAGAGTTAACATTTCAGTGTGGACCTTTTATGATAATGGCCATCCAAAATGTGAAAATGTGAGTTCGGACAAAAGATGACAAAAATAAAAGAGTATATTTTGGGCGAATGGAGTAGATTATATTAAGGATGTAATAAAAGTATAACGGACACTCAATAACAATCGTAAACAACTAGAAGAAGGCCTGACTCGACCTTTGTAGTTATCACAAAATAATTGGATACAATATACAAAAAATTATCATATTGTATAGTTATCTATTGTAAGCTTTGCTGTTCAACTTCAAATTTCGAAAATGGGTAGTACATTTAGATATTATGGTTCCTATACAACTATGTGCTTTTAAACTAGTAATGTAGAGATAGTATACTGCGTATCTATATTTTTTATTGCTTCAATGATGATTTTCTATTTTCTATGTCCCTAAACTTGAGAAATGATTGGTCTTCCATACAAACTTTGATTTCCCATTTTACCCCTTTAAGTTTTATTTTCGCGTTCTCAAAAAAAAAAAATAGCCTAAATCCTTTTCCGAGGTCCCGTTTATCTCCATACCAGAGTTCATAAAAATTGGTTTAGCGGTTTCGACGTGAAATCGGAACAGACAGAGAGACAGAGATACTAGGATTTATTTTATTTAGGATTTTATTTAAGGAGATAAAAAACCAAAATGCTTTAATTGAAGTCTCTCGACTGGTCTAGCATCTCCCTACAAACAATCGCAGTTGGATAACACTCCTAGCGGAGGACCGTTTTATTCTGCTAATGATTGAGATCACTGGACTTTCTTAAAAGGGGGAATAAGGTTGGAAACTTATGAGTGACTAGTAGTGCGATTGTTTATAGGCTCTGTTAACTGCTTACCATCAAGTAATAAACTTGTTTGTGTACCACCTTAGTTGTATAACTAAAGTTAAATAAGTAAAATAAAATCAATGGATTATCTGCTTCTCGTCTACCTTAGTATCGAGCGTGTTTCATCTCGGGTTTTGCAACCTTGGTGCAATCTATCGTGGTTTTTGTTGTAAATAGATCGTGTGCATAAAGTCGGTACGAAGAAATAAAGGCTTTGCTGTTTCCATTCCTAGTTTGAGATTCTTCTGAACACAAACTGCAGTAGAGCAATAGTCCTGTGACCTGATTATACTGAGGATTAATACTCATACAACACAAAGTTTTCTTTATTCTTTATTGCTCACAAAACAATCACATAAGGAGTTATTACACATAAGGGAAATTGTTTTACGAACCTATAGTTGAGTTCTCTTCCAGCAAAATCTTGGGAGTGAAAGAGGACATTACAGATGAATAAGAGGCAAAGTTGTGTGTACGTAAAGATAATAGAAATATTAAATATTAGTTTTATTAAATGCATTACTTTGAATGCCAAGGTATATCCAGCAAATTAGTTAGTCTATGTTAAGTATGACATTTTAACAGAAAAATTTATTGTATGCATATTCGTATACTAGCTAAAACCCCGACTAAGAAATCATTCATTAAATGTATTCTAAAATGGTAATGGAATAAATGTTTTCATCCAATTTTTATTTTGGGACGGAAGTAAAAATAAACCAGTACCCTTCCACCTATTTGGAATTAACATGTGACAGTTCTGTTTACACGGTCGTAGCTTAAAGCGTTATGGATATAGATATAAAAATACATGATCAATTTTAATCAACTTTATTTGTGTAGGTTGTAAAAAGTACGTTAAACACGTAAGTTTTACTTGAAGGTGCCCTTGAGTTATGGAAACTATAAACCGTCCCTTATTGAAGTGAAACTTCTTTGGAATCGTGGTGATTTGAAAATTCGATGAAACGAAAAAGTCGCACTAAAAAGAGACAAACATATTCATAAATAGGATTTAGCCTGCGAGAGAATGAGAAAGAATACAAGTATACCGTGTTTCCTATAATCTTCGTATGCGTGTCAACAAAGTCAACGTGGTGTATCATTTTTGTGTATTAAAATTCGTTAGTTAGTTAATTTATGTTTAATATTTAACACATCTGTGTTAATTTGACCAATAACTTTTATATAAATTATCTAGAATTAAACTTATTCTACTTTTTTGAAGTTTCACTTTTGCCGTGTGTAAACACACTTTCTTTTGGTATCATCGTTATATTTAAGAATTTTACATCCGCTACAGATGTCTATCTAAATACTTATTTGTATAAATGAAAGAAACAAAGGAATACACCTAAATATCTTAGAAAAATGAAGAAAAATGTTTTTTTTAATTTTAATCACCAGATCCGCAGAAACATCCACCGATTATAACGTTCGGTAAACCAGATGTAGTGGTGGGTGGTCTACTCCGTGCCAACTGTACTAGTGCACCTGCAGCTCCCGCACCGAAACTCACATGGTACATTGACAATGAAAAGGTAAATATTTAAATAATAAATGACAAAGACAGGTACACACAATTGCTAAGGATTTATTCTTTCCGAAAACGACTTAACGCGAGTGCTTCATTATGGTATGAGGGTGGCATATCCCAAAGATGAACCCAAAATACGATTTGTAAAAACTTATTTCCTTAGTAAAATAAGGAAAATATTAATTCTTCAGAATATATTGGCTATACGGCCCCTGCATAACAATTAACAGAATATTGTTCGTAAAGCATTGTATTCAACTAATTTTTTTTGCACTCAGGTCGAAGAAGAGTCTGTAAGATACTTCTCGTATCGCGTATCAAGCTCAACTCGGACAAAAGGAGGAGGTGGATACCGCCACAGAAAACATCAGCATCGCTACATAGCCCCAGAGTTTAACTACACGGCAAAGTATTGGGCGTTAGTGAGTGAAACTACTCAAACGCCACCTATAAATAACACTAAACATCATAAATGCTCTTTGAAAGAAGCACAGAGCGAAGAAATGGCCAAGGTTTGAGCTTTTATTTCAAAGGATATCTCGTTGCTTTTTTTCCAGCCCCGAAAGGTCTATTTTTCCTGGCTTTTACAACATTTTATCCCGTCTTCTTCTTCTAGGGCTTCTATTGTTCCCAATCTTTATTGTAGGCATATCAATCTGATATCTTGTATTCTACAAGTCGAAGTTAACAACTTCGACTTGTATTCTTCTAAAATGTTTCAGAATTAGTGTACAGTACTTTTAAGCAAATAGAAGAATTTAACAGATTTTAAGTTTCAAGGTTGTTTGATGTCAAACAAATACATTGTTTTACACTGTAAGAACAATTTATAATCTTACGATCGAGAAAAAAAAAGCTAATTTAAAAATCGCAATGAATGTTACAGATAAAGAATAATTCAAAGCGGGCGTAAATAAACAACAAAAGAAAATCTCATTCCAAAGTCGATTGGGCTCAATATCAAGTGATTTTGTATCTCAATATTACTTTTCCTTTTTCCCTTTAAATTGACAACCATTGCCATTTATCTCCAATGAAAACGGTCCGCATACGTATACAACTCTAATATTTTCAACATTGGACAATTTGTTATGGGACCTAGTGAATTTACGAAACAATTCATGAATTGTGTGTATTATATTCAATTTATTTTGTTATAACTTTGTTTTACATAGTTCGATGTGACAGTTTATGAAATGTTTGCCTCTTTTTGAGAACTGATTATTTTAGTAATTTTTTTTATCAATAACAAGCTTTTAAGTCCTCAACTTCCCCGCATGGATGTAGGCAGTTCCTAAAATGTCGTTATTACTTTAGAAAACAGCTTTGATATCTTCTATTTATATAAAAATGAATAACTATTCCCCTTGGTCACGGCATCATGCGTGAACGGCTGGACGGCTTTCACTAATTTTTTTGTTTTTGTTATTGTCAGGATTAAAGTTTATGACAAACAAATATTAGATTAAGGCGTTAGAGATAACCGCATTCATAATACACGTTTTGATTTCAGAAACCGAAAAAAAGTATTATCACTCAAAACCGACCACTGTCGAAATACTCTACTATTAAAGTTACTGGATAAAATTAATATAAATGCTTCAATACTTTAATAAAGCAATTTAGACTGTCATCAGAACCATGATGTAGTAAATTACTTCTAAGAATAATCGTTCGTCTAGAGCAGTGGTTCTTAACCTTTTAGTGATGAGGGACCATTTAACCAAATTTTGGTTTTGCCTATGACCACCAAATGGTAGACGTTAATAAGGATTAAAGTTATTTGAAATTTATCAAATCAATTTACTCTCGGCCAAAGTTTTGGCAAATACGTTTTTAGTTAATGTTTTGTCACTGTATACTACTGCATGTTGTTTACCAGTGCTGAATTTTTGGTTCAGTGTTACTCAAAGCCAAACGCATATCAGAACTGGCATGCAAATGATTTCTGTTTTTATTTTTAACAACACTGTGGTAGAAAACAATATTAGGTAACGTATGCAATTAAAATTTTCAAGTTTAATTCCTGTCTCGGATATATACTAGCAGTTACTTAAAATTTTATCAGGTCCTTCAGTAATGCTAATTATGAAAGTATTTGGAATTAAAGCAAAGGCGTATGGAACGTACAGAGCGAAACGTATCGGTCGGCTGACACGCACGCTGTCGATTCGTCGTTCTTGCCATTTATTTAACAAGTGCACAATGACATTGCGGACACAAAACACTAGACTTAGGTATTCCAGTCATCTCATCATCATCAGAACACCTTTGATGGACTATGGTTAAAGCTGTGTCCAGAATGTTTCTTTTTTTCAGTTCAAGATTACTTAATTAACAGTAAGAAACAAGTCATTGCACCTTACTTATTTATTACAATCCATCGTTTTATTAATTAAATAAAAAAAAAACTCTTAGTGACGCTGTAACGAGCATCAATCTTCAAATATATAAAAATCTGCGATTATTTGTTTATTGGTATTTTATACGCTACCGTACATGTTGCATACATGTTTCTAGGGATACAGAAAGGACATAGGGTACCTTTGGTCCAGAAATAAAAACTACTGTTCCCAAGGGATGGAAGTATTACATTTACAGCGAAGCTGCTAAAGCTGGTATAAAATATAATGCACAAGGTTTCTCATGATATTTTCATTTTTTCAAGTTTTTTAAGAAAAGTGATGAATTGCAAAACTGTATTTTATACGATTTTAATATCTTTGACATCTGCGTTGTGCTTGATACTAATGGAAAATTTACCAAGTTTCCCAGCTCAGCGGGGATTACGTTAATAATTTACTTCTAGTTAAGAGAGTTGAGGAATATTTGATTGCTTTGGAACCTTCTTAAGAAATGTTTTCAAAGTAACATGTTTTATTTAGGCGAGCTTCATGTTACAACTTTACTTATAATATGAATATAAGCGTTCTCACGTCAATTTTATGAGCTTTATTGATTGTTTCGGTCATGTATTAACTTTTATATATATCGACGAAATACTTGGTTTTGTCGTAGATGTATATTTTAAATTCTTCTTACTTTAGATTGTTTTAAATAAGTACATACTTACGTACTGCAGTTCATCTTGGATTAAAGATGTCACAAAGGCACGTGTACGGTTTGGCCTAAAATATTACGTCTTAAAAATAATACTACATTAGAATTTGGTTATAGATTCAAGAAAGACCGCGAACTCCACCAGCAATACCAATTTCATTGTGGGTATCGATAGCTGAGTTAAAGGCGCCTGCACACGGAAGACTACAACTGACTTGTACTGCAACAATTCCCGATGAAGTAGGGCCAGGAGAAAAGTATGCTGACATTAAAAAGCAAACTGTAGCAGGTAAGAGTGCGATGGAAATCTCGCTTGTTTGTTTGGTTGATATATAATCAAGATGAATGACAAAAAGTATTCTTGTCTTAGGCTAGCTTCATCTTAATATTTTTTTTTATTGCTATTTACATGATATGTAACTATACTATTAGTGGTATAAGTAAAGTATGTTAATGAGTGTGCACTTTACAAGATATACGTAGTCTAATATCGATCGTCGGTTATTTCACTTGTTTCCCGAACAACCCAACTTCACAATACTACATGTACCCGAAAGGATAGGCAGAATGGTATGATTTATTTATTTAATTACACTTGCTGCAAATACATTGCATCCTCCGTCTTAATGCCGTAAGCATTTTCTGCCAATTAACCTTTGGGTGATGCAGAGACGTGCATGGCAGGTTGCCTAACTTTCCCTTTCAATATACTAAATTGTTGAAGGCAATAGGCTTGCCATCCTATTACGCGAGTGGGAGTAAATTATGGGGGTTTAATACGTCTCTGTCTCCCCCTTCGGGGATTTAGGTTTAAGTGTTTGTGTGATATGTGTGTAAATATATATATGCGAATCGTTTATTGACCTTTAATAAAATTGCATTCGGTTGCAGTGGCGGTTAATGAGCTAAGTGTGAAGAAACCACATTCGGATACCAGTCACGCTAACGCGACCTCCACCTGCCTTCAAACACACCCGCTCTGGATCCTAGGTTGCGGAATCATTCTACGTGAATTAACACTCCAATTACATTAAACGATCATATCAATCCCGAATCTTACTGATCAAATATTTAAATATTTGACCTCCCAAAGGCGCTTGCTTATAGCTCGTAGTTTTAACATTTCTTAGATACCCTTTATTTACACTATATAATATTTGTGTAACTTTAAGCTTTCTCGTCTCACTTTCAAGGTAAATGGTTGTCCTATAAATTTTTATTTGCTAGATTTTTTACAATTTTACATTATTGTACCCTTTTATTGTAAATCTACCCGTTGTAAAATTATAATTAAAAAGCAAACTTGCTTCAGATTTGATATGAATAAAAAAATTAATATAAATAGATATTAATATAATTTTACTGTGTTCACATATTAACGTTAAAATCTGACTCGAGTTGAAATTGTTACTTCGTTATTGAATTCATTATAGTATCTATTTTAAAATGTATCCTGTTTCTACCCGAGCTTTTTGTATGTCAATTATATGTCCTATCTGACCTAGTTACTACAGGGTTCCCAAGAAAATCAAAACTATCGCTATTTTTATGCAAAGTTGCTATTTCTGAAATATTTCAACGAAAATTTAAACATAATAATATATAAAATAAACACAATAAATATAAGATAAACATTAAAAATACTATCAGTGCTATACGACCGTCAAAAGGGTCTTAAAAATAGAGTTCACAGTAAAGGTAATCAAAATAAACAACAACAAACTGAAACTTAAGAACATCGTGTAATAAAATACTTTCTCGCTACTGCTTTTAGTGTTGTGTTACCTTACTAGATTAAAGGTCACCATGAAATATTCAGAATAACGTATGCTCCCACGGGTATATAACTAACAACATATACTTCATTTCATCTTCTCCTTCGATAACTTTCATTCATTTTAACAGTTTTTACATTTGTAGTCGTAGTAAGTTTCTTAAAGTAATAGTCTCATGGTAATCATGATTATTTTCTCGTTCATGAACAAAATGTCATGTTAGTAGATGATTTTTAAAGTGAGAACGTACATATTTTGAGAAATTAAATTATTATCTAATATATTTCAGCCGAATATTTTCGATATAATTAGTGTTACGCTGTAAAGCAGAGGTTATATTATGATGATATTTAAGCGTAATTGCCATTGGAAGATTAGACTTGTTTACGAAATAATTCAATTTTCCCCGTTGTGACAACAATAGGGATTATATATATAATCCCGCGAAAAAGACACTATCAAGGAAAATCGAATTATGTTTCTTGAATAAGCTTCAGTCTTCCATTATTGGCGTTGAAAGTCTTCCTGCAGCTCTTTACACTGACTATTGTAGAAAGTTTATTTGTTAGGCTAAAGGATGTGATAAGTTAAGAAAATGTGTATATTGAAGCGAAATATATTTTAAAATAGATTGATAATATAATTTATGTGCTATTGTATAGATGAAAGTATATGAATAATGTAAAATAGATCAATTTAGGTGTATTAGGTAACATCCATAAAATGTGGCTGACAATTACTTATATGACATGCGAGTAGAATCTGTCATGTGCGCCTGAGAAATAATCATACTTGGCAACATTCGTTTTGATGAATAACATAAAAGGATTGGCCACTTTTTTACTTCTATATACGTCTGAAACAACTTCTTAGTGTCAATACAAATAATTTTAAACACATTATTAACTGACATTTAAACTGTGATATACGGTCTTGCATCGGTTATTATTGTTAGGCGAAAGTACCACAACTTTCTCTGAACAAACAAATCACTTGTTCTCTCTGAGTTATATTACACATGTGATGCGCAATTTTATATAACTACTTATGTAATAAATTTAATTGTATGCTTAGTAACTTGAGTTTGAAAATAATTTACAAGTTTTATTTCTATATATAAATAGATATTGTGCTCGAGATAATTTTAGTATTTTTCTTTCAGGAAAAAAAAATTGTTTAATTCAATTTTTTTAGTTATTATTTCTAATGTTTCCTTGAAGTGTTTTAAAAACAAACACTGTGATATATTTCTTTAACAACCGAATCTAAAATAATCTGTAAATTTGTGTCCGCGAGTTTGTAGAGTGCTTGGCATCGATGAACGACTTAATAAGATCTCTCATTTAATATTCAATAGCCACTCGGCTACCACTTATAACTTCAGAGATTTATGCTATATTTGTTTATTTTGACGAAATTTCAACAATTTAACATTATGAACTCATACAACGAGTGTTTTATCATGTCCCAATAATAGTTCATTTTCGTAATATTGGAAAAAAAATTAAGAATACATACGTTAGACATCCATATATATATATGTGTATACCATACCAAGAATTACTATAGATCCTGCGATCACAGAAGCTGTGATTCCGGCTACGTTACATTATTATTCTTATAATTATGTATTTGTTCATTTGCAAGGTTCCGTACCTCAAAAGTGAAAAAAACCAAAACTATATCAGTTCATTTTATTGTCCATATGTCTGTTCTGGTCATCACGGCCTTTTTTATGAAACGAAAAGAGTTTTTGAGTTAAAATTAATTTCAGTCCGTGTACCCTTGGATAATTACTTCTTACTGCTTTTTGCTTAAACGTTTTATTTTACTCATGCAATTAATACTTTGCCATTTATATTTTACACATTTCGATGGTATAACCCACTCCTCGATACTTATAGGTTAAAGTCAACCAACGTAGTTTACCAACGTTGAATAAAATTTGCAAAAAAAAGTCACACCCAGTGAAGGAACAATAAATAAGTTAATTGTTCCTATGTAGGTGGTTCACTACCACAAAACAGTTTATAATCACAAACTTACTTACTAGTGCAATTTAAATCACAGGGCCTTGCCATTCCGTTCAAACAATAGTTGCTTATTTTACCATTACTTAAAATTTTGTATCTTATAAATTAGTCAATATTTTGATACCCGTTTTTAAGTTCGTAGAAATAATGCGTCCACTTGTCCGTTCTTTTTGTCGTAAAATTTAATAAATAGGTTCAATGTACAATTATTTTAACCTATTATAGAATCCTTTGACATATTCTTACATATAATTCATAAATTGTTCCTTTATACATATCAAAACTGTATTGTTCGTTATATGTATAACTTTGTATGTATATTTTTTATGTAAAACACACTTTTGTTACTTTTAACGTTTACCCTATCCACTTAATACATTACTACACAGTCTAGTTTGAAACAAATTAAGACAATATGAGCAAGCTTTTAAGATTATAATATTATTGTCTTATGTACCTAAATAAATGTTTAAATTAGGAAACTAGGTTTTTTATTGAACAAAGTGATTGTCAGCCTCAATAATTCCCGTTAGTCCTCTGGCCATTTTAAATTAAAAAATATTTATGTACATGGTCGTACAATGTGAATGATTAATAAAAAGCTTAATTTAAGCCTACTTTGTGTATTATTTTTTATATTCTATTACAACAACATTTACTTCTATTTATATCGAAATATTAATAAGTCCATTGCCAACAGTCTAGTGACTCATTTAGCTCCTAGCATTAAGAAGGTAGTTTATATATTGTACCAGTTCCTTGGTACTTGGGTAGTAACTATACTTATGTTACAAAGTTAAAAAAATGTAGTTAATAATGAATAATTATATTCGAAGGAGCTGGAACAATTAGATACGTAGATTTTTTAAATATTTTTAGGTAGATTTCGAAGAAATTCTACCTATTGGTTTTGTACCAGTTGTCGAGTTTTCCAAAAATTTCTTCACAGGAGGTCTAGTTATGATCCCTAGACCCCAAAACAACCACCAGTTAAAAAGTTTATATTTATATATATATATGTACCTATATATGTATGAACCTCAATTTTACCGGCACGATAGAGGTCGCAATTATGCACCGATTGCTTTCAAACTTGGACGACAAATCAACAGGGCAAAAAGGAAGGGTAAGTTTGTGAATGGGGGGATATTCCGCCAAAAGGAGGGCAGTAAAAAAAAAAAAAAAACACGAAATCTACCTCTGCGGGCCTGCAGCGGGCCCGGTTTTTTTCTTATGCACTCATTTCTTTAAAATAATTTATCTATTTTCTCTTAAATGTTTAACGACATCTTTTTATTTGAGGCACGTGCTAAAATTTGAATGGTAACTCATCAGGGCTACGAGGGGAACGTTATAGCGTTTGTTGTAAGTGTACTGTCAAACGAGCTGTGTGCAAACATAGATGTAAAAAGAAAACGTGGTAGTACATAAGAACTACAACAAAATGCATATTACATTTTGTGGTAATATAGAAGCCTTGCGCAGGAAAATTTTGCACAAATATCCAAGCGAAGGTAAACTTGGAGGGTGAATAATTACTCTCTCAATTATTCGAGCGTATAAATTCAAAAACATTTTACTCTATCCACGTTCGACGGAATAAAGACATAACTTTATTTGAAAAAAAATTGAAATAAAAAAAAGTTTTTTTTTTAGGTATAGGGGGTAAACGAGCAGACGGGTCACCTGATGGTAAGTGACTACTGTTGCCCATGGGCACCTGCAACTCAAAAGTCACAAGTGTGATGCCGGCCTCTAGGGTGGGAGAAGGCGAAGGGGGGAAGAGGGACAGAGGGAGGGAGAAGGGGAGGGGGGAGAAAAGGGTTAGGGCCTCCGGTAACCTCACTCACTCGGCGAAAAACAATGCAAGCATTGCTTTACTGTCAGTTTTCTGTGAGGCCGTGGTATCACTCCGGTCGAGTCGAGATTTTTTGATATATTTATAAACAAACATCATCGTCCACGCCTTTTCCCAATTCAGTTGGGGTCGACTTTAAGGCTAACTACGATTTTACGTCAAGCGACTGCCATCAGTCCTCTGCAACCCAAGTACTAGACGATATCGAAGTTCTGTAGTTAGACCAGGTTTAGGGCTCCAACTACCCGTAACGAATGCCACAGATATTCGTAAGGCTTAACGTGCTCTCCGAGGCACGGAGGCATCTCAATGTGTTAAGAATGGTCACCTACCCTAAGACTGACCTGGCTAGTTTTACTTAACCTTATAATGTGCTAGCCTACTCGGTTACCACTTAGCCACTAGCCCCTCGACTGATTAATTATCTAAATTTTAGTATGTACAAATGGAGAAGGCTCTACGTAGGTTATTAATTATTTTTACTTGGCGCCTACTCTAAATTAGTATTAGTAATTATTGTTATCTGACTATCGTAATAATACAAACGCCTCTGCCTACTCCTTCGGGGATGCCCCTGGCTATAATTAACAGAAAATTTACTATTGATATAAAAATGTGTTGTTTTTTGAAACAACTAATAAATCACTGAACGGACAGCAATTTAAATCAAATTACATCACGCATGGTAGGACAAATAAATTAAAAAAACACAAACCTGATGTAAAAATATCAGTATCTGAAGTTTAAAAAGGGAAAAAATGTCAAGCTTTAAAGTGTTTAAATACTGTCCGGTTTACTTTGCCAACTGACACATACAACATAAACGGAGCTCTCAACGCTTCGAGATTAGAATGGACTATTTCATTTTGATACCCCTGAAGAGGTAAAAGAGACAGCTCGGCTAAATGTACGTGTGTGGTAACTACAAATATTTCACTAGGGTGTTACCAACCCTGTAACAGTCTATGTTAAAAATATATGAAATAGTCTCCTTTTGAGTTACTCTCAACAACAGACAGGAATACCTTAATCTTAAATAAGGTCCGTACTTCAAAATGTTAAAAACAGTCTCAAAACCACTGAGATAGACTATGAAAATCACTAACTAACAGCAACTGTCAAGTTGTTCGTACCTCTGTTTGCACTCAAGTCAAGTTCTCATCTTATTTCTCCTTTTATAAACCCTCTATTCGTTAATATTTATCAATCGACCAATAGTATTGCGTTACCAGTCAAAATAATGTCTATTAACTTGTTTTAATTAAACAGTGAACTGTGTTATCATCTATTATAGTTTGTCCCTATTTTTAATAAAATAAATAAGAGTTTTTAATGTGGCGACAATAAAAAGGACACAATTTTTGTTCCTATTTTTCAAATTGAGTAAATAATAAAACACGTACTCATAAGTTTCAAAAAACATGGAAGCAATGAATGATTGAATACTACAAAAAAGAGCTGGTTTTATTTACAAGGAGTGTAAGAAGAAATATAATATTTTATTGGTCACCTTTAGAGTATCAACAGCTAATATTATTATTGTTTTTTTTTTTAAGAACAACTCTCGCATTAAGAATATTCTTACTTACTAAACTGACTACTTAACTGACACAAAGAACACCCAGACTCAGGACAACTATTTGTGAATCACATAACGCGGCCTAAAGGCGAGGTGACCACTTCATTCATTGCGCCATCCGTGTAGATAAATAATATTATCTCGAGTTTTTTTGTGGATAATTTAATACGCACTATGTTCTAACTGGTTATTTATAATACTTATAGTTTAAGTAGCCCGTTAATATTTATTATGTATCCCATTGGCAACGCCTATACCCCAATTTCGTGGACCAATTCTTAATTGTAGGTAATAAAATAAAATTAAAATTGGCCGGTTAGGTAGGTAGTTTTAAATATGTTACGGATATGAGAAACTTCTCACCTTAGCAAGCACACAAAGTTTTTACATAATTAAAAAGCGGCGGTAGCATAATAGCTAAGGTATCGTACTTGCAATGAAGTGGTTGAGGGTTCGAATCTCATTCAGTGCACTGTGTTTTGTTTGTTTGGTGAGGCATAATGTTGTTGACTTTCCTGTTAAAAAAATCTCGGGCAACATTGGTTGGCGATGCCTCACCGCTTAATACGGTACAGGAGACCAAAAAACAAAATCAGCCAAATGCAAAATGTTATGCACCTTTCCCCACACCTTATTAAGTATTTTATAGGTGTGGGTAATGACAATTATTAATCAAACAGTACTTATTAAACATCCGTAATAAATTTAAAAGAGAGCTGATTCACAGGCAAGCATATTAATGAAACTAAATCTTATGTTAACACTGCACACATAAGCAACACCTTTCAAATATCATTCCGTAAATAGATCCTGACATAACTGCTGGCGTGTTGTCTGAGAAAAAATAATAAAATAAAGATAAGGATGCTCTTAATGTAACCAATAAAATACAATATTTCTTCTTACACTTTTTGTAAACAAAAGCAGCTCTTTTTTGCAGTTCTCTATCATTCATTGCTTCTATGTTTTTCGAACCTATAAATAAGTGTTTTATTATTTATTCAAGATGAAAAATTGGAACAGAAATTATGTTCTCTTGAAGTATGGGCCTTATTATAGATCTTAATCAAGGTCGTTTTGTCTGCTGTTGAGAGTACCTGAATTCAAACTATTTTAAACAGAGATTTTTACAGGGTTGGCAAAACGCCAGTTAAATCTTTGTAGTTACAAAACACTACATAATGGAGGTACTATTTTCAAATAATTTGACACTAAAGTAGCGTAAGTGTTGTCGCCACATCAAAAACTCGTATTTATTTTATTAAAAATAAGGGAAACTAAAATAAATAATAAAACACTATTTAATAAAAATACTTAATAGACATAATTATGACTAGATATACCGGGCGTGCCACACCATTGGTCCGCCTAAAAATGGCGGGCAACGGTGAGGTGATTAAAAAGCTAGGCGTTCATTATAAGTTTGATAGCGGACTTGAGTGCTGTTCTTGGTACAAACAATTTCGATGTTACTGTTATTTAATGAATTAGAAATTTTTTAGCAATAGTGGTAGGGTTGTTGATAACATAAGTAATTTCTATACCAGTATGAAGGCAAAGGAGAAGTCCGTTTCTGGGCCAAACCGTTACACGAATCAGATATGTACCAAAAAATTCGTCTATTTTCCTAATTAACCCATTTAAATCTTAGCCTCAATTACAATGGCCAAGTATAGAAAATAAGTAGATTTCTATTTATTGTTTTAAACAACCTTTGTAAAATCTCTGCAGCACTAATTTTATTATACGTCACTAACTTCACAAACGCTGACATAATATCAATAGATCGTTCCACTAAATCGATATTCTTACGTAAGAATATCGATTTAGTGGCACTCGATACTTTTACAAATAAATAATATTCTATTGTTTTATTATAATTGTTTTATAGGTATTAAAATCAAATGTAAAATAGAAAATCTGTAATCTAATTGATTTTTAACTTAAGCACTATTAAAAAATAATTAAATCGATTACACTAGGGATTGCTCTTGTATAATTATGTCAGTCAACTGTCATGGCACAGTTGTGATGTCATTGTCAATGCCATTTGCTTTTCGTATTTTTGCGCAAGTGAATGTGTTTTGCCGTATTTCTTTTATCACAAATTTCATTTATCACAATAATGAGTTTTTTTTTATTTTAATATATTATTGTAATCTCAGATTACTGTAATCAGACCCTCTAGTAGATACAATATTAGTGACTACTGTTGCCCATGGGCACCTGGAACTCAAAAGTCACAAGTGTGATGCCGGCCTTTAGGGTGGGAGAAGGCGAAGGGGGGAAGAGGGACAGAGGGAGGGAGAAGGGGAGGGGGGAGAAAAGGGTTAGGGCCTCCGGTAACCTCACTCACTCGGCGAAAAACAATGCAAGCATTGCTTTACTGTCAGTTTTCTGTGAGGCCGTGGTATCACTCCGGTCGAGTCGAGATTTTTTGATATATTTATAAACAAACATCATCGTCCACGCCTTTTCCCAATTCAGTTGGGGTCGACTTAAAGGCTAACTACGATTTTACGTCAAGCAACTGCCATCAGTCCTCTGCAACCCAAGTACTAGACGATATCGAAGTTCTGTAGTTAGACCAGGTTTAGGGCTCCAACTACCCGTAACGAATGCCACAGATATTCGTAAGGCTTAACGTGCTCTCCGAGGCACGGAGGCATCTCAATGTGTTAAGAATGGTCACCTACCCTAAGACTGACCTGGCTAGTTTTACTTAACCTTATAATGTGCTAGCCTACTCGGTTACCACTTAGCCACTAGCCCCTCGACTGATTAATTATCTAAATTTTAGTATGTACAAATGGAGAAGGCTCTACGTAGGTTATTAATTATTTTTACTTGGCGCCGACTCAAAATTATTATTAGTAATATAATTATTGTTATCTGACTATCGTAATAATACAAACGCCTCTGCCTACTCCTTCGGGGATGCCCCTGGCTATAATTAACAGAAAATTTACTATTGATTTTTTTTTTAAGAACAACTCGCATTAAGAATATTCTTACTTACTAAACTGACTACTTAACTGACACAAAGAACACCCAGACTCAGGACAACTATTTGTGAATCACATAACGCGGCCTAAAGGCGAGGTGACCACTTCATTCATTGCGCCATCCGTGTAGATAAATAATATTATCTCGAGTTTTTTTGTGGATAATTTAATACGCACTATGTTCTAACTGGTTATTTATAATACTTATAGTTTAAGTAGCCCGTTAATATTTATTATGTATCCCATTGGCAACGCCTATACCCCAATTTCGTGGACCAATTCTTAATTGTAGGTAATAAAATAAAATTAAAATTGGCCGGTTAGGTAGGTAGTTTCAAATATGTTACGGATATGAGAAACTTCTCACCTTAGCAAGCACACAAAGTTTTTACAAAATTAGAAAGCGGCGGTAGCATAATGGCTAAGGTATCGTACTTGCAATGAAGTGGTTGAGGGTTCGAATCCCATTCAGTGCACTGTGTTTTGTTTGTTTAGTGAGGCATAATATTGTTGACTTTCCTGTTAAAAAAATCTCGGGCAACATTGGTTGGCGATGCCTCACCGCCTAATACGGTACAGGAGACCAAAAAACAAAATCAGCCAAATGCAAAATGTTATGCACCTTTCCCCACACCTTATTAAGTATTTTATAGGTGTGGGTAATGACAATTATTAATCAAACAGTACTTATTAAACATCCGTAATAAATTTAAAAGAGAGCTGATTCACAGGCAAGCATATTAATGAAACTAAATCTTAGGTTAACACTGCACACATAAGCAACACCTTTCAAATATCATTCCGTAAATAGATCCTGACATAACTGCTGGCGTGTTGTCTGAGAAAAAATAATAAAATAAAGATAAGGATGCTCTTAATGTAACCAATAAAATACAATATTTCTTCTTACACTTTTTGTAAACAAAAGCAGCTCTTTTTTGCAGTTCTCTATCATTCATTGCTTCTATGTTTTTCGAACCTATAAATAAGTGTTTTATTATTTATTCAAGATGAAAAATTGGAACAGAAATTATGTTCTCTTGAAGTATGGGCCTTATTATAGATCTTAATCAAGGTCGTTTTGTCTGTTGTGTTGAGAGTACCTGAATTCAAACTATTTTAAACAGAGATTTTTACAGGGTTGGCAAAACGCCAGTTAAATCTTTTTAGTTACAAAACACTACATAATGGAGGTACTATTTTCAAATAATTTGACACTAAAGTAGCGTAAGTGTTGTCGCCACATCAAAAACTCGTATTTATTTTATTAAAAATAAGGGAAACTAAAATAAATAATAAAACACTATTTAATAAAAATACTTAATAGACATAATTATGACTAGATATACCGGGCGTGCCACACCATTGGTCCGCCTAAAAATGGCGGGCAACGGTGAGGTGATTAAAAAGCTAGGCGTTCATTATAAGTTTGATAGCGGACTTGAGTGCTGTTCTTGGTACAAACAATTTCGATGTTACTGTTATTTAATGAATTAGAAAATTTTTAGCAATAGTGGTAGGGTTGTTGATAACATAAGTAATTTCTATACCAGTATGAAGGCAAAGGAGAAGTCCGTTTCTGGGCCAAACCGTTACACGAATCAGATATGTACCAAAAAATTCGTCTATTTTACTTAATTAACCCATTTAAATCTTAGCCTCAATTACAATGGCCAAGTATAGAAAATAAGTAGATTTCTATTTATTGTTTTAAACAACCTTTGTAAAATCTCTGCAGCACTAATTTTATTATACGTCACTAACTTCACAAACGCTGACATAATATCAATAGATCGTTCCACTAAATCGATATTCTTACGTAAGAATATCGATTTAGTGGCACTCGATACTTTTACAAATAAATAATATTCTATTGTTTTATTATAATTGTTTTATAGGTATTAAAATCAAATGTAAAATAGAAAATCTGTAATCTAATTGATTTTTAACTTAAGCACTATTAAAAAATAATTAAATCGATTACACTAGGGATTGCTCTTGTATAATTATGTCAGTCAACTGTCATGGCACAGTTGTGATGTCATTGTCAATGCCATTTGCTTTTCGTATTTTTGCGCAAGTGAATGTGTTTTGCCGTATTTCTTTTATCACAAATTTCATTTATCACAATAATGAGTTTTTTTTTATTTTAATATATTATTGTAATCTCAGATTACTGTAATCAGACCCTCTAGTAGATACAATATTAGTGACTACTGTTGCCCATGGGCACCTGGAACTCAAAAGTCACAAGTGTGATGCCGGCCTTTAGGGTGGGAGACGGCGAAGGGGGGAAGAGGGACAGAGGGAGGGAGAAGGGGAGGGGGGAGAAAAGGGTTAGGGCCTCCGGTAACCTCACTCACTCGGCGAAAAACAATGCAAGCATTGCTTTACTGTCAGTTTTCTGTGAGGCCGTGGTATCACTCCGGTCGAGTCGAGATTTTTTGATATATTTATAAACAAACATCATCGTCCACGCCTTTTCCCAATTCAGTTGGGGTCGACTTTAAGGCTAACTACGATTTTACGTCAAGCGACTGCCATCAGTCCTCTGCAACCCAAGTACTAGACGATATCGAAGTTCTGTAGTTAGACCAGGTTTAGGGCTCCAACTACCCGTAACGAATGCCACAGATATTCGTAAGGCTTAACGTGCTCTCCGAGGCACGGAGGCATCTCAATGTGTTAAGAATGGTCACCTACCCTAAGACTGACCTGGCTAGTTTTACTTAACCTTATAATGTGCTAGCCTACTCGGTTACCACTTAGCCACTAGCCCCTCGACTGATTAATTATCTAAATTTTAGTATGTACAAATGGAGAAGGCTCTACGTAGGTTATTAATTATTTTTACTTGGCGCCGACTCAAAATTATTATTAGTAATATAATTATTGTTATCTGACTATCGTAATAATACAAACGCCTCTGCCTACTCCTTCGGGGATGCCCCTGGCTATAATTAACAGAAAATTTACTATTGATTTTTTTTTTAAGAACAACTCTCGCATTAAGAATATTCTTACGTACTAAACTGACTACTTAACTGACACAAAGAACACCCAGACTCAGGACAACTATTTGTGAATCACATAACGCGGCCTAAAGGCGAGGTGACCACTTCATTCATTGCGCCATCCGTGTAGATAAATAATATTATCTCGAGTTTTTTTGTGGATAATTTAATACGCACTATGTTCTAACTGGTTATTTATAATACTTATAGTTTAAGTAGCCCGTTAATATTTATTATGTATCCCATTGGCAACGCCTATACCCCAATTTCGTGGACCAATTCTTAATTGTAGGTAATAAAATAAAATTAAAATTGGCCGGTTAGGTAGGTAGTTTCAAATATGTTACGGATATGAGAAACTTCTCACCTTAGCAAGCACACAAAGTTTTTACAAAATTAGAAAGCGGCGGTAGCATAATGGCTAAGGTATCGTACTTGCAATGAAGTGGTTGAGGGTTCGAATCCCATTCAGTGCACTGTGCTTTGTTTGTTTAGTGAGGCATAATATTGTTGACTTTCCTGTTAAAAAAATCTCGGGCAACATTGGTTGGCGATGCCTCACCGCCTAATACGGTACAGGAGACCAAAAAACAAAATCAGCCAAATGCAAAATGTTATGCACCTTTCCCCACACCTTATTAAGTATTTTATAGGTGTGGGTAATGACAATTATTAATCAAACAGTACTTATTAAACATCCGTAATAAATTTAAAAGAGAGCTGATTCACAGGCAAGCATATTAATGAAACTAAATCTTAGGTTAACACTGCACACATAAGCAACACCTTTCAAATATCATTCCGTAAATAGATCTTGACATAACTGCTGGCGTGTTGTCTGAGAAAAAATAATAAAATAAAGATAAGGATGCTCTTAATGTAACCAATAAAATACAATATTTCTTCTTACACTTTTTGTAAACAAAAGCAGCTCTTTTTTGCAGTTCTCTATCATTCATTGCTTCTATGTTTTTCGAACCTATAAATAAGTGTTTTATTATTTATTCAAGATGAAAAATTGGAACAGAAATTATGTTCTCTTGAAGTATGGGCCTTATTATAGATCTTAATCAAGGTCGTTTTGTCTGTTGTGTTGAGAGCACCTGAATTCAAACTATTTTAAACAGAGATTTTTACAGGGTTGGCAAAACGCCAGTTAAATCTTTGTAGTTACAAAACACTACATAATGGAGGTACTATTTTCAAGTAATTTGACACTAAAGTAGCGTAAGTGTTGTCGCCACATCAAAAACTCGTATTTATTTTATTAAAAATAAGGGAAACTAAAATAAATAATAAAACACTATTTAATAAAAATACTTAATAGACATAATTATGACTAGATATACCGGGCGTGCCACACCATTGGTCCGCCTAAAAATGGCGGGCAACGGTGAGGTGATTAAAAAGCTAGGCGTTCATTATAAGTTTGATAGCGGACTTGAGTGCTGTTCTTGGTACAAACAATTTCGATGTTACTGTTATTTAATGAATTAGAAAATTTTTAGCAATAGTGGTAGAGTTGTTGATAACATAAGTAATTTCTATACCAGTATGAAGGCAAAGGAGAAGTCCGTTTCTGGGCCAAACCGTTACACGAATCAGATATGTACCAAAAAATTCGTCTATTTTACTTAATTAACCCATTTAAATCTTAGCCTCAATTACAATGGCCAAGTATAGAAAATAAGTAGATTTCTATTTATTGTTTTAAACAACCTTTGTAAAATCTCTGCAGCACTAATTTTATTATACGTCACTAACTTCACAAACGCTGACATAATATCAATAGATCGTTCCACTAAATCGATATTCTTACGTAAGAATATCGATTTAGTGGCACTCGATACTTTTACAAATAAATAATATTCTATTGTTTTATTATAATTGTTTTATAGGTATTAAAATCAAATGTAAAATAGAAAATCTGTAATCTAATTGATTTTTAACTTAAGCACTATTAAAAAATAATTAAATCGATTACACTAGGGATTGCTCTTGTATAATTATGTCAGTCAACTGTCATGGCACAGTTGTGATGTCATTGTCAATGCCATTTGCTTTTCGTATTTTTGCGCAAGTGAATGTGTTTTGCCGTATTTCTTTTATCACAAATTTCATTTATCACAATAATGAGTTTTTTTTTATTTTAATATATTATTGTAATCTCAGATTACTGTAATCAGACCCTCTAGTAGATACAATATTAGTGACTACTGTTGCCCATGGGCACCTGGAACTCAAAAGTCACAAGTGTGATGCCGGCCTTTAGGGTGGGAGAAGGCGAAGGGGGGAAGAGGGACAGAGGGAGGGAGAAGGGGAGGGGGGAGAAAAGGGTTAGGGCCTCCGGTAACCTCACTCACTCGGCGAAAAACAATGCAAGCATTGCTTTACTGTCAGTTTTCTGTGAGGCCGTGGTATCACTCCGGTCGAGTCGAGATTTTTTGATATATTTATAAACAAACATCATCGTCCACGCCTTTTCCCAATTCAGTTGGGGTCGACTTTAAGGCTAACTACGATTTTACGTCAAGCGACTGCCATCAGTCCTCTGCAACCCAAGTACTAGACGATATCGAAGTTCTGTAGTTAGACCAGGTTTAGGGCTCCAACTACCCGTAACGAATGCCACAGATATTCGTAAGGCTTAACGTGCTCTCCGAGGCACGGAGGCATCTCAATGTGTTAAGAATGGTCACCTACCCTAAGACTGACCTGGCTAGTTTTACTTAACCTTATAATGTGCTAGCCTACTCGGTTACCACTTAGCCACTAGCCCCTCGACTGATTAATTATCTAAATTTTAGTATGTACAAATGGAGAAGGCTCTACGTAGGTTATTAATTATTTTTACTTGGCGCCTACTCTAAATTAGTATTAGTAATTATTGTTATCTGACTATCGTAATAATACAAACGCCTCTGCCTACTCCTTCGGGGATGCCCCTGGCTATAATTAACAGAAAATTTACTATTGATATAAAAATGTGTTGTTTTTTGAAACAACTAATAAATCACTGAACGGACAGCAATTTAAATCAAATTACATCACGCATGGTAGGACAAATAAATTAAAAAAACACAAACCTGATGTAAAAATATCAGTATCTGAAGTTTAAAAAGGGAAAAAATGTCAAGCTTTAAAGTGTTTAAATACTGTCCGGTTTACTTTGCCAACTGACACATACAACATAAACGGAGCTCTCAACGCTTCGAGATTAGAATGGACTATTTCATTTTGATACCCCTGAAGAGGTAAAAGAGACAGCTCGGCTAAATGTACGTGTGTGGTAACTACAAATATTTCACTAGGGTGTTACCAACCCTGTAACAGTCTATGTTAAAAATATATGAAATAGTCTCCTTTTGAGTTACTCTCAACAACAGACAGGAATACCTTAATCTTAAATAAGGTCCGTACTTCAAAATGTTAAAAACAGTCTCAAAACCACTGAGATAGACTATGAAAATCACTAACTAACAGCAACTGTCAAGTTGTTCGTACCTCTGTTTGCACTCAAGTCAAGTTCTCATCTTATTTCTCCTTTTATAAACCCTCTATTCGTTAATATTTATCAATCGACCAATAGTATTGCGTTACCAGTCAAAATAATGTCTATTAATTTGTTTTTATTAAACAGTGAACTGTGTTATCATCTATTATAGTTTGTCCCTATTTTTAATAAAATAAATAAGAGTTTTTAATGTGGCGACAATAAAAAGGACACAATTTTTGTTCCTATTTTTCAAATTGAGTAAATAATAAAACACGTACTCATAAGTTTCAAAAAACATGGAAGCAATGAATGATTGAATATTACAAAAAAGAGCTGGTTTTATTTACAAGGAGTGTAAGAAGAAATATAATATTTTATTGGTCACCTTTAGAGTATCAACAGCTAATATTATTATTGTTTTTTTTTTTAAGAACAACTCTCGCATTAAGAATATTCTTACTTACTAAACTGACTACTTAACTGACACAAAGAACACCCAGACTCAGGACAACTATTTGTGAATCACATAACGCGGCCTAAAGGCGAGGTGACCACTTCATTCATTGTGCCATCCGTTTAGATAAATAATATTATCTCGAGTTTTTTTGTGGATAATTTAATACGCACTATGTTCTAACTGGTTATTTATAATACTTATAGTTTAAGTAGCCCGTTAATATTTATTATGTATCCCATTGGCAACGCCTATACCCCAATTTCGTGGACCAATTCTTAATTGTAAGTAATAAAATAAAATTAAAATTGGCCGGTTAGGTAGGTAGTTTCAAATATGTTACGGATATGAGAAACTTCTCACCTTAGCAAGCACACAAAGTTTTTACAAAATTAGAAAGCGGCGGTAGCATAATGGCTAAGGTATCGTACTTGCAATGAAGTGGTTGAGGGTTCGAATCCCATTCAGTGCACTGTGTTTTGTTTGTTTGGTGAGGCATAATGTTGTTGACTTTCCTGTTAAAAAAATCTCGGGCAACATTGGTTGGCGATGCCTCACCGCCTAATACGGTACAGGAGACCAAAAAACAAAATCAGCCAAATGCAAAATGTTATGCACCTTTCCCCACACCTTATTAAGTATTTTATAGGTGTGGGTAATGACAATTATTAATCAAACAGTACTTATTAAACATCCGTAATAAATTTAAAAGAGAGCTGATTCACAGGCAAGCATATTAATGAAACTAAATCTTAGGTTAACACTGCACACATAAGCAACACCTTTCAAATATCATTCCGTAAATAGATCCTGACATAACTGCTGGCGTGTTGTCTGAGAAAAAATAATAAAATAAAGATAAGGATGCTCTTAATGTAACCAATAAAATACAATATTTCTTCTTACACTTTTTGTAAACAAAAGCAGCTCTTTTTTGCAGTTCTCTATCATTCATTGCTTCTATGTTTTTCGAACCTATAAATAAGTGTTTTATTATTTATTCAAGATGAAAAATTGGAACAGAAATTATGTTCTCTTGAAGTATGGGCCTTATTATAGATCTTAATCAAGGTCGTTTTGTCTGCTGTTGAGAGTACCTGAATTCAAACTATTTTAAACAGAGATTTTTACAGGGTTGGCAAAACGCCAGTTAAATCTTTGTAGTTACAAAACACTACATAATGGAGGTACTATTTTCAAATAATTTGACACTAAAGTAGCGTAAGTGTTGTCGCCACATCAAAAACTCGTATTTATTTTATTAAAAATAAGGGAAACTAAAATAAATAATAAAACACTATTTAATAAAAATACTTAATAGACATAATTATGACTAGATATACCGGGCGTGCCACACCATTGGTCCGCCTAAAAATGGCGGGCAACGGTGAGGTGATTAAAAAGCTAGGCGTTCATTATAAGTTTGATAGCGGACTTGAGTGCTGTTCTTGGTACAAACAATTTCGATGTTACTGTTATTTAATGAATTAGAAATTTTTTAGCAATAGTGGTAGGGTTGTTGATAACATAAGTAATTTCTATACCAGTATGAAGGCAAAGGAGAAGTCCGTTTCTGGGCCAAACCGTTACACGAATCAGATATGTACCAAAAAATTCGTCTATTTTCCTAATTAACCCATTTAAATCTTAGCCTCAATTACAATGGCCAAGTATAGAAAATAAGTAGATTTCTATTTATTGTTTTAAACAACCTTTGTAAAATCTCTGCAGCACTAATTTTATTATACGTCACTAACTTCACAAACGCTGACATAATATCAATAGATCGTTCCACTAAATCGATATTCTTACGTAAGAATATCGATTTAGTGGCACTCGATACTTTTACAAATAAATAATATTCTATTGTTTTATTATAATTGTTTTATAGGTATTAAAATCAAATGTAAAATAGAAAATCTGTAATCTAATTGATTTTTAACTTAAGCACTATTAAAAAATAATTAAATCGATTACACTAGGGATTGCTCTTGTATAATTATGTCAGTCAACTGTCATGGCACAGTTGTGATGTCATTGTCAATGCCATTTGCTTTTCGTATTTTTGCGCAAGTGAATGTGTTTTGCCGTATTTCTTTTATCACAAATTTCATTTATCACAATAATGAGTTTTTTTTTATTTTAATATATTATTGTAATCTCAGATTACTGTAATCAGACCCTCTAGTAGATACAATATTAGTGACTACTGTTGCCCATGGGCACCTGGAACTCAAAAGTCACAAGTGTGATGCCGGCCTTTAGGGTGGGAGACGGCGAAGGGGGGAAGAGGGACAGAGGGAGGGAGAAGGGGAGGGGGGAGAAAAGGGTTAGGGCCTCCGGTAACCTCACTCACTCGGCGAAAAACAATGCAAGCATTGCTTTACTGTCAGTTTTCTGTGAGGCCGTGGTATCACTCCGGTCGAGTCGAGATTTTTTGATATATTTATAAACAAACATCATCGTCCACGCCTTTTCCCAATTCAGTTGGGGTCGACTTTAAGGCTAACTACGATTTTACGTCAAGCGACTGCCATCAGTCCTCTGCAACCCAAGTACTAGACGATATCGAAGTTCTGTAGTTAGACCAGGTTTAGGGCTCCAACTACCCGTAACGAATGCCACAGATATTCGTAAGGCTTAACGTGCTCTCCGAGGCACGGAGGCATCTCAATGTGTTAAGAATGGTCACCTACCCTAAGACTGACCTGGCTAGTTTTACTTAACCTTATAATGTGCTAGCCTACTCGGTTACCACTTAGCCACTAGCCCCTCGACTGATTAATTATCTAAATTTTAGTATGTACAAATGGAGAAGGCTCTACGTAGGTTATTAATTATTTTTACTTGGCGCCGACTCAAAATTATTATTAGTAATATAATTATTGTTATCTGACTATCGTAATAATACAAACGCCTCTGCCTACTCCTTCGGGGATGCCCCTGGCTATAATTAACAGAAAATTTACTATTGATTTTTTTTTTAAGAACAACTCTCGCATTAAGAATATTCTTACTTACTAAACTGACTACTTAACTGACACAAAGAACACCCAGACTCAGGACAACTATTTGTGAATCACATAACGCGGCCTAAAGGCGAGGTGACCACTTCATTCATTGCGCCATCCGTGTAGATAAATAATATTATCTCGAGTTTTTTTGTGGATAATTTAATACGCACTATGTTCTAACTGGTTATTTATAATACTTATAGTTTAAGTAGCCCGTTAATATTTATTATGTATCCCATTGGCAACGCCTATACCCCAATTTCGTGGACCAATTCTTAATTGTAGGTAATAAAATAAAATTAAAATTGGCCGGTTAGGTAGGTAGTTTCAAATATGTTACGGATATGAGAAACTTCTCACCTTAGCAAGCACACAAAGTTTTTACAAAATTAGAAAGCGGCGGTAGCATAATGGCTAAGGTATCGTACTTGCAATGAAGTGGTTGAGGGTTCGAATCCCATTCAGTGCACTGTGCTTTGTTTGTTTAGTGAGGCATAATATTGTTGACTTTCCTGTTAAAAAAATCTCGGGCAACATTGGTTGGCGATGCCTCACCGCCTAATACGGTACAGGAGACCAAAAAACAAAATCAGCCAAATGCAAAATGTTATGCACCTTTCCCCACACCTTATTAAGTATTTTATAGGTGTGGGTAATGACAATTATTAATCAAACAGTACTTATTAAACATCCGTAATAAATTTAAAAGAGAGCTGATTCACAGGCAAGCATATTAATGAAACTAAATCTTAGGTTAACACTGCACACATAAGCAACACCTTTCAAATATCATTCCGTAAATAGATCTTGACATAACTGCTGGCGTGTTGTCTGAGAAAAAATAATAAAATAAAGATAAGGATGCTCTTAATGTAACCAATAAAATACAATATTTCTTCTTACACTTTTTGTAAACAAAAGCAGCTCTTTTTTGCAGTTCTCTATCATTCATTGCTTCTATGTTTTTCGAACCTATAAATAAGTGTTTTATTATTTATTCAAGATGAAAAATTGGAACAGAAATTATGTTCTCTTGAAGTATGGGCCTTATTATAGATCTTAATCAAGGTCGTTTTGTCTGTTGTGTTGAGAGTACCTGAATTCAAACTATTTTAAACAGAGATTTTTACAGGGTTGGCAAAACGCCAGTTAAATCTTTGTAGTTACAAAACACTACATAATGGAGGTACTATTTTCAAGTAATTTGACACTAAAGTAGCGTAAGTGTTGTCGCCACATCAAAAACTCGTATTTATTTTATTAAAAATAAGGGAAACTAAAATAAATAATAAAACACTATTTAATAAAAATACTTAATAGACATAATTATGACTAGATATACCGGGCGTGCCACACCATTGGTCCGCCTAAAAATGGCGGGCAACGGTGAGGTGATTAAAAAGCTAGGCGTTCATTATAAGTTTGATAGCGGACTTGAGTGCTGTTCTTGGTACAAACAATTTCGATGTTACTGTTATTTAATGAATTAGAAAATTTTTAGCAATAGTGGTAGAGTTGTTGATAACATAAGTAATTTCTATACCAGTATGAAGGCAAAGGAGAAGTCCGTTTCTGGGCCAAACCGTTACACGAATCAGATATGTACCAAAAAATTCGTCTATTTTACTTAATTAACCCATTTAAATCTTAGCCTCAATTACAATGGCCAAGTATAGAAAATAAGTAGATTTCTATTTATTGTTTTAAACAACCTTTGTAAAATCTCTGCAGCACTAATTTTATTATACGTCACTAACTTCACAAACGCTGACATAATATCAATAGATCGTTCCACTAAATCGATATTCTTACGTAAGAATATCGATTTAGTGGCACTCGATACTTTTACAAATAAATAATATTCTATTGTTTTATTATAATTGTTTTATAGGTATTAAAATCAAATGTAAAATAGAAAATCTGTAATCTAATTGATTTTTAACTTAAGCACTATTAAAAAATAATTAAATCGATTACACTAGGGATTGCTCTTGTATAATTATGTCAGTCAACTGTCATGGCACAGTTGTGATGTCATTGTCAATGCCATTTGCTTTTCGTATTTTTGCGCAAGTGAATGTGTTTTGCCGTATTTCTTTTATCACAAATTTCATTTATCACAATAATGAGTTTTTTTTTATTTTAATATATTATTGTAATCTCAGATTACTGTAATCAGACCCTCTAGTAGATACAATATTAGTGACTACTGTTGCCCATGGGCACCTGGAACTCAAAAGTCACAAGTGTGATGCCGGCCTTTAGGGTGGGAGAAGGCGAAGGGGGGAAGAGGGACAGAGGGAGGGAGAAGGGGAGGGGGGAGAAAAGGGTTAGGGCCTCCGGTAACCTCACTCACTCGGCGAAAAACAATGCAAGCATTGCTTTACTGTCAGTTTTCTGTGAGGCCGTGGTATCACTCCGGTCGAGTCGAGATTTTTTGATATATTTATAAACAAACATCATCGTCCACGCCTTTTCCCAATTCAGTTGGGGTCGACTTTAAGGCTAACTACGATTTTACGTCAAGCGACTGCCATCAGTCCTCTGCAACCCAAGTACTAGACGATATCGAAGTTCTGTAGTTAGACCAGGTTTAGGGCTCCAACTACCCGTAACGAATGCCACAGATATTCGTAAGGCTTAACGTGCTCTCCCAGGCACGGAGGCATCTCAATGTGTTAAGAATGGTCACCTACCCTAAGACTGACCTGGCTAGTTTTACTTAACCTTATAATGTGCTAGCCTACTCGGTTACCACTTAGCCACTAGCCCCTCGACTGATTAATTATCTAAATTTTAGTATGTACAAATGGAGAAGGCTCTACGTAGGTTATTAATTATTTTTACTTGGCGCCGACTCAAAATTATTATTAGTAATATAATTATTGTTATCTGACTATCGTAATAATACAAACGCCTCTGCCTACTCCTTCGGGGATGCCCCTGGCTATAATTAACAGAAAATTTACTATTGATATAAAAATGTGTTGTTTTTTGAAACAACTAATAAATCACTGAACGGACAGCAATTTAAATCAAATTACATCACGCATGGTAGGACAAATAAATTAAAAAAACACAAACCTGATGTAAAAATATCAGTATCTGAAGTTTAAAAAGGGAAAAAATGTCAAGCTTTAAAGTGTTTAAATACTGTCCGGTTTACTTTGCCAACTGACACATACAACATAAACGGAGCTCTCAACGCTTCGAGATTAGAATGGACTATTTCATTTTGATACCCCTGAAGAGGTAAAAGAGACAGCTCGGCTAAATGTACGTGTGTGGTAACTACAAATATTTCACTAGGGTGTTACCAACCCTGTAACAGTCTATGTTAAAAATATATGAAATAGTCTCCTTTTGAGTTACTCTCAACAACAGACAGGAATACCTTAATCTTAAATAAGGTCCGTACTTCAAAATGTTAAAAACAGTCTCAAAACCACTGAGATAGACTATGAAAATCACTAACTAACAGCAACTGTCAAGTTGTTCGTACCTCTGTTTGCACTCAAGTCAAGTTCTCATCTTATTTCTCCTTTTATAAACCCTCTATTCGTTAATATTTATCAATCGACCAATAGTATTGCGTTACCAGTCAAAATAATGTCTATTAATTTGTTTTTATTAAACAGTGAACTGTGTTATCCTCTATTATAGTTTGTCCCTATTTTTAATAAAATAAATAAGAGTTTTTAATGTGGCGACAATAAAAAGGACACAATTTTTGTTCCTATTTTTCAAATTGAGTAAATAATAAAACACGTACTCATAAGTTTCAAAAAACATGGAAGCAATGAATGATTGAATATTACAAAAAAGAGCTGGTTTTATTTACAAGGAGTGTAAGAAGAAATATAATATTTTATTGGTCACCTTTAGAGTATCAACAGCTAATATTATTATTGTTTTTTTTTTTAAGAACAACTCTCGCATTAAGAATATTCTTACTTACTAAACTGACTACTTAACTGACACAAAGAACACCCAGACTCAGGACAACTATTTGTGAATCACATAACGCGGCCTAAAGGCGAGGTGACCACTTCATTCATTGTGCCATCCGTTTAGATAAATAATATTATCTCGAGTTTTTTTGTGGATAATTTAATACGCACTATGTTCTAACTGGTTATTTATAATACTTATAGTTTAAGTAGCCCGTTAATATTTATTATGTATCCCATTGGCAACGCCTATACCCCAATTTCGTGGACCAATTCTTAATTGTAAGTAATAAAATAAAATTAAAATTGGCCGGTTAGGTAGGTAGTTTCAAATATGTTACGGATATGAGAAACTTCTCACCTTAGCAAGCACACAAAGTTTTTACAAAATTAGAAAGCGGCGGTAGCATAATGGCTAAGGTATCGTACTTGCAATGAAGTGGTTGAGGGTTCGAATCCCATTCAGTGCACTGTGTTTTGTTTGTTTGGTGAGGCATAATGTTGTTGACTTTCCTGTTAAAAAAATCTCGGGCAACATTGGTTGGCGATGCCTCACCGCCTAATACGGTACAGGAGACCAAAAAACAAAATCAGCCAAATGCAAAATGTTATGCACCTTTCCCCACACCTTATTAAGTATTTTATAGGTGTGGGTAATGACAATTATTAATCAAACAGTACTTATTAAACATCCGTAATAAATTTAAAAGAGAGCTGATTCACAGGCAAGCATATTAATGAAACTAAATCTTAGGTTAACACTGCACACATAAGCAACACCTTTCAAATATCATTCCGTAAATAGATCCTGACATAACTGCTGGCGTGTTGTCTGAGAAAAAATAATAAAATAAAGATAAGGATGCTCTTAATGTAACCAATAAAATACAATATTTCTTCTTACACTTTTTGTAAACAAAAGCAGCTCTTTTTTGCAGTTCTCTATCATTCATTGCTTCTATGTTTTTCGAACCTATAAATAAGTGTTTTATTATTTATTCAAGATGAAAAATTGGAACAGAAATTATGTTCTCTTGAAGTATGGGCCTTATTATAGATCTTAATCAAGGTCGTTTTGTCTGCTGTTGAGAGTACCTGAATTCAAACTATTTTAAACAGAGATTTTTACAGGGTTGGCAAAACGCCAGTTAAATCTTTGTAGTTACAAAACACTACATAATGGAGGTACTATTTTCAAATAATTTGACACTAAAGTAGTGTAAGTGTTGTCGCCACATCAAAAACTCGTATTTATTTTATTAAAAATAAGGGAAACTAAAATAAATAATAAAACACTATTTAATAAAAATACTTAATAGACATAATTATGACTAGATATACCGGGCGTGCCACACCATTATATTAAGTTTGATAGCGGACTTGAGTGCTGTTCTTGGTACAAACAATTTCGATGTTACTGTTATTTAATGAATTAGAAAATTTTTAGCAATAGTGGTAGGGTTGTTGATAACATAAGTAATTTCTATACCAGTATGAAGGCAAAGGAGAAGTCCGTTTCTGGGCCAAACCGTTACACGAATCAGATATGTACCAAAAAATTCGTCTATTTTACTTAATTAACCCATTTAAATCTTAGCCTCAATTACAATGGCCAAGTATAGAAAATAAGTAGATTTCTATTTATTGTTTTAAACAACCTTTGTAAAATCTCTGCAGCACTAATTTTATTATACGTCACTAACTTCACAAACGCTGACATAATATCAATAGATCGTTCCACTATATCGATATTCTTACGTAAGAATATCGATTTAGTGGCACTCGATACTTTTACAAATAAATAATATTCTATTGTTTTATGATAATTGTTTTATAGGTATTAAAATCAAATGTAAAATAGAAAATCTGTAATCTAATTGATTTTTAACTTAAGCACTATTAAAAAATAATTAAATCGATTACACTAGGGATTGCTCTTGTATAATTATGTCAGTCAACTGTCATGGCACAGTTGTGATGTCATTGTCAATGCCATTTGCTTTTCGTATTTTTGCGCAAGTGAATGTGTTTTGCGGTATTTCTTTTATCACAAATTTCATTTATCACAATAATGAGTTTTTTTTTTATTTTAATATATTATTGTAATCTCAGATTACTGTAATCAGACCCCCTAGTAGATACAATATTAACAAATGCAAGCCAGTAGTGATGTAAGTGGGTCTTCATTAGTTTTCAGCTGAGGTTTTCGGTAATATTAATCAGATAAATCTGAAGTCACCATTTATTTATTTGTTTTTAATTAATCACTTACAACCTGATCGTGATAGTCTGCCGGCGCTGCAGCACAGTCATCGCCAGATTTACGTAGGAAACAGACTCAAAAATATATTTTTTTATTAAAATACTCAAATAATAAAAATAACCTAAAATGTAAACATTGTCTGATTTTACCAATTTGGCCAATGCTGTGAGACGTGAAAATTGGGCTCGTGAAACTTTCCTAAGTGCTCTAAATGATGACCAAATTTCAGCCCTGTAACGCCAGGCCCAAGTTTCTATGGACTTTGGGTTTCTCCTTTAGGAATACCCACCATGTCATACATATGTATAAAGATTAGGTAGGTACATATTTTATAATGGTACAAATATTGCTATTACAGAACCCATGAAATTAGGGTTGAAATGTTTCAACTTATCTTTATATATCGTCTTGTTAAGAGAGTAGAGAATAGGAGAGTAAAAGTACACTTTAATTTACTCCTCCTTATACATATTTACTCTGAACATATTATATAAGCATACACATAATATTAACGTGACTTACAATTGCTAAGTACTTGTATATAAACTAATAGTATTAGTACAATTCGAAACAATTGCCAAGTACACAGATATAACAATACTATGGTATGACGTCCCCAATAATTATTTTACCCAAGTTTTCCGTGAGTAAAAAAAAAATTAGTTTGACTCGACCGTCAACAATCTTAGAGACCTCTATAATAACAAGATTTTGCTTAAAATTTTCACCCGCAACAATTTATAAAAGCAAGCTGCAAATTGTAATTGCAGACGTTAAAACCTTTCAGTTCTTAGCTCGTAAGTTATAAAACTTTTACATCGAGAAAGTTTTACTAAAGGAGCCACGATAAAATCTGCTAGCATTTATAATACGAATAACTGCGAATAACTGCATAAGACATTCAAAGAACACAATGGAGCTTTCATCCTCTATAAACGTTATACTAGGAGTTCTTACTATTAAAATGTCGGTTGTTTCTTATTAACTTAAACATGTCTCTAAAATTGTTCAATTAAAATTTAAAATTCAGTAAATAATTTAGAGATTTTTTGGTGGTTTTATGTTGGGTTAATATTTATTACAATGTAGTAGATTTAAGGCGAATTTTATTTTTGTTGTTTACAGTTTTATTGACTACTGTCATTGTTGTATATAGTAATTGATAACTTCAGGTTAATAGAATAATCTCTTACTTTTAAAATAGGTTAAGAAATCTATTCTTCAAGTATATACTTCAGAATTTGCAGTTAAATCATTTTAACAGCTTCTTATTTTTCATTACTGTTTTAAAGATAAACTTGATCATATTATATTAAGGTGCTATAAATATGTTAATACACTCGTACCATTTTGTTTTTTTTTACTAATTCTTGAAGTGTCATAAGAACGTTGAGCGCTACATACATTTTATCGTATGCAAACTAGATATCATAATACTGTGATTTGAAGTCATATCCACAAACTGTAGGTTATATTAAAAAAAATGCAGATTTATTAATTGTTGTGTAAATAGAGAGAATAGTTTTATTTAAAAAAAAACACCCGTAAACAAGATACGAGCCCGTTCAAATCAACTCTAAGCCCCGTTTGACCATGTACGTGGTCCTTAGGAAAAAAACATTCCATGATAGTCATTCCACAGTTAGATTATCCTCATAAGAAACTTTAAACTCCGACGAACGCAACCCTGTTACGTAATAAAGCGTTAGGATGAATTTTTGGATGCTAGCGGGCATTGTGTATTAAATTCTGTGAGTACACTTCTGATCCCTAATAACAAAAGTTGCAGTTTGTAATTTAATTTTTTTATTTCCTTCAAATGATATTGTAAAATATTTCTGCTTAACTTATTTCATGTAAATCTTAATGTGTAATCTTTGTTAAACACATAATACAAACATTCAAACTCCGGTTCTCTTTTCAAAAGTACAATCGGATTTTGTCGAATTAATATATAAGAACGAGATTACCGCTGAGTACCACAATATATCGATCGTCAAATCAATGAATAATTCATAGACCATACACCGACTTGCTAGCTCATAATTCGACGCCCCTTCAATAATACCCCGCCTCATGCGTCAATAAATTTTATTAGGGGGAAAAAGAAAATATATAAATCCGCTTCATGTTTATCGGATACTACAGAGAACATTTCTCTTTTTTATTTCTTCCTGAATACGTTGTTATGGGTAGGTACATGTGTTTTTTGTGGTTATATTTTTAACCTTTCAAATTTGTACGCATTACGATAATAAATGATTTTTCAAGCTTAGACTCAGCCAGTTTAGCTCAGCTAAAAGCATCTTTACAATGAATTTTACTTAGGACGACGTTGAAATAATCATCTTGCCACTTTAAGCGTGTTGAAAATAAAATAGAAAATATTTGTTTGATCTTCAAATTGGGTCTTTTTAGTATCGATATACATATTTGTTACGTTGGTAACGTGGCCTATATTAGTATCATCTTAGGAAATACTGGGACATGTTATTATTGCAGCACAGTGGTATGATAACATCATACCACTGTGCAATAAGGTAAGTATGTTATACAAATGAATTGTACTTTTTTTAAACAACATACGTATACTGTATTTTAAAAATTACTTTTAATGTACACCTAAATAGTTAATTCCAAACTATTGCTTTTAAACTTCTATCGGTATAGCATTCAGAGCTGGTCGAATGGTCTTACAGTGTAATCGGAGATTTCCAATCAGGAAATTCGTACTGTACCAGGCAAGCCTCGCACTTTATCATATTAACACCTAAACCTGACGGCAATCGACAGATGCTTACCGTAGTGTATACGTTGATACAGTTAGCAATGACAGTCGGCGATCACATACATATTCAACTTAAGCTCTTCCATTATAACAAAACAGTAACTGACATTAGTAGTTATGAATTTGACACTCCTATTGTCATCATCTATCCTGCACATTTAATTTTTACAAATAGGTATGTGTATGAGTATGTACATTAGATTTTATTGCATTTAATTTATAAAAAATATTCGAGGAATACCATATTTATCTTTCGAAGTATTAAGCAACACAATTTCTTCCACATTAATTTTGCAAGTGGGTTTTACCAAATGAGTTTGAGAGTGATCATTATACTTCTATTTTCAGTTGTCATTTAATTACGTGCTGTAGAGTGAATATGAGCACAGTGTTTCTAGTATGCCAAAGTGGTTTTCGACAGAGACAATAAGATAATAAAGTTATTATTGTGTAACATCTTAACGCAAATAAATAATCTATTCTTTTGCTTTATTTGAGCTTTACCGATAGTTTGCTGTTTAATAGTAGTATTTGTAAAGAGTTGTGGGAGTACCATACCGATTCTAGTTGAGATTATGTTAAAATAATCAGATAGTAATCAAACACTGAAATAAAAAAACACCTTTCTATTTAAATAAAAACTGCTGTTCCTATATAAATAACCAATTTTTAATTGATTGACACTGATTCAAAGTATGACAGCACCAAAGTAAAGAAAACTTCACCTTAGTAAAGTTGCAGAGAAAATAGTTTTTCATATCAAATTACAACTTGTCTATGTCACTTATTGTACATCATCTAAAATTTGTGAGTTGACTGTAGCCAGATTAATTTAACAGAGTTTATGAGAGCGATAATGGAACGACATTACTTGGACTGAGTGATGAATACATGTGGAATAAAGAAATAAAAACGAATAAAAAATTACCGAATGCTTAAATTAAAATTAACATGAGTAAATTTTACTTGATAACTACGTGCTTATTATAACTTATTATTACATGCTAAACAATCCCCGTACACGTTAATTATCTCAGTGTTATTAAATTTTATCTCTCCTAAATATTATGCTATGTAGGTATGTACGTGACGTGTGTGTTCTCACATTACAAAATTGTTTAATTGTATGCGAAACACCGAAACCTCTAGTATGACATTCTGCGTCACACTAGAGGTAACTGTGTTTTTGTTTAGGAGGTAACTACTCCAGCAAAATGAATACTACATGAATCTCAAGAGCAGAAGACAAAGGGGAGAAATTTTTACATTATAATCTATTAAATAGACCACATTTTAGACAGTAATCAAGCATAATTAGAAACGATTGGTTGTTGCTGTTGTATCAGTACAAGCGATGTCCTCCAGGGTACTTGGGTTGTATAATAATAAATTATTTAATATTGAACAGTCCTTATCAAATAAAGTATTAAATAATACTGAAAAATAGACCACAGCAAATTATAATGTCATAAGTTGTTATTTCATACAAGTTCCTACAGAACCTTTCATTTTGATTTTTTAAGTACCGTGTTATACCTTTTCTTTTTATAATAAATCAATGCTGCAAACAAATGTATATTATTGATTTATATTTTATTATTCAGAGGTTTAAAACTAACGGTTTCTAATACACCTTAAGTTCCACAGTCGCTTTACAAGTGACATCACGTTAAGTCTGGCAACATAACAGAGTGTGTTGGTTGACTAAGCCCGTAACATATACCCTTTGTATCGATAAAGCCTGCTAATGGTTTACTTATCTATCTACCTTGTGACCACGTAGGAACAATGTTAGCACAGGCAAGTGTGGAATGTGTGGTTTTGTAAAGAATACCTTCAAACATGAACTAAAATTGAATTTATGTCGTGTCTACGGTATGTTCTGAAATTTCAAAACATCTGGCATGGCAACATGGCAACCCTAGGAGGTTGCCATCCGTACTATGAGACATATAATCGTACGTGATATTATGCGATCTATGCACTGACTGCATAAACCCTATAAAGATCTTCATTGACCTTTTAACATCAAAGACCACCCACGTAAATTATTAAACTCCTGTCCATCCAAAGGTTGCCTGGAAGACATTGCTTTTACTATTTATGAATATAATACCCGTTTCTGTTTATTTGTTTTTCTTTGCTTTTGGTATACAATAAAGAGTATTTTTTATTTTATTATTATTATTATATTTTTGTCGATTGTACTATATATTACAAAACAAGCGGCGGCGGCAATATGCTTGCTAATACGCGAGTTTCACTAAATTATAGTTGGCAAAATGTCGGTGTTTAATTAAACCTAACCCATTGTGAATACAAAGGTGAGTTTATTTATACAGGTATGCATATGTATATGTAATTCAATTATATTTATATTAATTATACGTAATTTCAGGAAGCCTCAATAATGATTAAAATGTACTATTTTGTTCCTAAATTTCTGAAAAGTTTATAATACCGTAACAGTACATTTTATAGCAAGTACAACAGTAACTAACTATTACACAACATTTTTGTAAGCTTTTATAAAGTACTATTTTTTACCATAAAAGATGGCAACTCTACCACTACCCCAAGTGACATGTATAGTATTTGAACTTGCTACTATTACGTAGGTATTTTAATGTTTACGCGAGATTTTATGGTAGAAGTTGGAAACCACTGAAAGTGTCGTGTAATAATGAATGTTGCTCTTCATTAATATTTTTAACCCCCTACGCAAAAAGAGGGGTGTTATAAGTTTGACGTGTCTGTGTGTCTGTGTGTGTGGCGTCATAGCTCCCAAATGAATGGACCGATTGAAGTGCGGTTTTTTTTTGTTTGAAAGGTGACTTAATCGAGAGTGTACTTAGATAAAATTAAAGAAAATCTGTTCAGCCGTTCGAAGATCATCACCTCTTTTCTAATCGTTGAAGGAATTTTCGAGTCGAGGGTGTTTTAAATTTTAAATTTATGATTATGTAAATTAAAACGAAGAAAAAAATTGAACGTAGTATAGTAGTCCCCATAAACCGTGCCTCTGTAAAAACTGACATCACAACACTAATTCACTAACCTTAAACAAAGAACTACACTATAATAAAAATTACTGTCCCATTACTATTATTCTAATATGAGTTATAATAGTTTTATAAAAATTTTAAACTTCTTATCTTAAATCCTAGCAGCTCACGTTTTAGTGAATTTCATAGAAACATGTAAGATACGATTCACATTTTTATCACATCCTAAGGTTGTCTGTAAGAGATCGCAGACTGCGACTGCCCATTGCACTGTTAAATTTCTAGAGATGACGTAATACTTTTTTGATGTGCAATAAAGAGTACCTATCTATCTATTTTACGAACCTTCATCACCTCACCCTTAGACTTTTACGAATATTTTAAGAATAACTTAAAATGTAAACATATCAACATCAGCCGAGTACTGAATTTGTGAATTATATTAATTATTTGTATGGTTATACAAAAGTAATTATATTCAAAACAGAGATTACGAAAACCTCAACGAGAATTTAGCAAAAATTTGGACTTCGAAACACATATATACGCTATGTGAACTAACAAAACCGATTTGTCCTTTAACGATATTCAACGTAGGCTAGGAAGACTTTTATGTAAATTTTACCAGATATCTGCAATAAGGCCCCACCTTAAAAATAATATTATATATTTAACTTTAACATATGTTCGAGGTTTCAGAAACGATATCATATTATTCAATCAGTGATGAGATTTTCAGAAAAAAGAAAGGTTTATCAACATTTAAATGATCTGCCACAAACTTAGAATAAAATAACAAAAGAAATAACTAACTTTTTACAATCGTTACTTAAATACTAAACTCGCCAAACTTTGACCCTTTTTTATACTCATTAGCCCTAAATTACTAACTAATTACTTCTAAAATTATACAATATTAATGCTTAAATTATTATATATAACATTATTGTGTCCTATCTCTCGCTGACAGTAGGTTCGACGGTGCCCTCGTCATCGAGAAGTAAAGCCCTCAATTTTGTTTTAAGCACACCTTTGTTTACTTTAGCATTTTGTCTCAATAAGCATATTATTTCATTGAAAATTTAGGTACTAAAAACTTGGACGTTCGTTCTCCGTAATAGATTGACACCTTCGGTTCTTGTATTGTATTTATTTCTTACAGTTACTTTATTTTCATCACTAAAGTAATGTTCAAAAGCTATTAGTTACTTAACTTTCTTATCTATGGATTTCTTATATACATAAAAATAATAAGTCTATAGCTAAGCAGTGAATCCTCAAGTACGTAGTATACTATACGATCAGTAATGTGTGTTTATACAAAATTCTATGTAATTGGTAGAACTTTCCTAATAAAGATCTGAGCTCATCACAAATATCAGCAACATGTGGCTTCCAGTTGAAATACCTATAAATGGTTAAGCCTAAATATTTAAATGTATCGACATATATCAGAGTCGTACAACTGCAATTGCTCTTATTGATATGTAGATATTCATGTATGTTCCGTTAAGGGGATGTCCTATAAATTAATACATTTTGCTTGTTGATTATATGCCAAGCGTATATGCATTCATTTAGTTTTTGTTAAGATAATTCTATTGTCATGTGCCAAATTGGTAATACTTTCAAAGTCATCTTGCACGCACCTTTGTACCTCCGATATGTCCGTCGAGGCATATACGAGGCACATGTCATCTGAATACATAAATACTCCACACTTGTTTACAACAGATTTGGATACGATGTTAACATGCATTATATATCCTACTGGGCCATTCATTGATCCGGTCGGCACGCCTAAGTCCACATCCATTTCCTCACCACTCACACTAGCAACAATTGTGTGTATTTTCCTGTTCGATAAGTATATTTGAATTAGTAATTTTAGTCATTATTTACAAAAGCCTAACCGCAAGTGGACTTGCTGAAGCTTCGATCAGGTGGCAAAAATGAGATCGAGTTCATCATGACAGACAAAAGACAAATCGTAGTAAATGGCGTTCATCTCGAAATTGTTCAAGAGTACGTACGGAAGATATACGTACGGAGCGATACCACGGTCTCACAGAAACCCGGCAGTGAAGCAATGCGTGCATTGCTTTTCGCCGAGTGAGTGAGGTTACCGGAGGCTCTAACCCTTCCCTCCCTTCCTCCCTCCTCCCTGCCCCCTACCTTAAAGGCCGGCAACGCACTTGTGACTCCTGAGACACATGGGCGGCGGTAGTCATTTACCATCAGTTGAACCGTCGGCTCGTTTGCTCCCTATACTATAAAAAAAATCTTTCTGTCGTCCTGTGTATCTGAAAAAAATAATATTATACATCAACTTACTATCAGAATAACAAACTAATAATATAATAAATGTACTGAAAAATAAGAATTATGAAAAATAACATATTTTATCCTTTAAATAAAAAAGTGATGTTTATTTAACATGTAAGTTTTTTGATATAAATTACTTTGTATATATCTAAGTCGATTTTTAGGTCATCAGAATGTATTCAACGTCATTTTGCATGAAATCCCAAGACTACTAAGTTTAGGAAATTAGCACGGATCATCCCCATAAACCGTGCCTCTGTAAAAACTGACATCACAACACTAATTCACTAACCTTAAACAAAGAACTACACTATAATAAAAATTACTGTCCCATTACTATTATTCTAATATGAGTTATAATAGTTTTATAAAAATTTTAAACTTCTTATCTTAAATCCTAGCAGCTCACGTTTTAGTGAATTTCATAGAAACATGTAAGATACGATTCACATTTTTATCACATCCTAAGGTTGTCTGCAAGAGATCGCAGACTGCGACTGCCCATTGCACTGTTAAATTTCTAGAGATGACGTAATACTTTTTTGATGTGCAATAAAGAGTACCTATCTATCTATTTTACGAACCTTCATCACCTCACCCTTAGACTTTTACGAATATTTTAAGAATAACTTAAAATGTAAACATATCAACATCAGCCGAGTACTGAATTTGTGAATTATATTAATTATTTGTATGGTTATACAAAAGTAATTATATTCAAAACAGAGATTACGAAAACCTCAACGAGAATTTAGCAAAAATTTGGACTTCGAAACACATATATACGCTATGTGAACTAACAAAACCGATTTGTCCTTTAACGATATTCAAAATAATAAAGGACGAAAAGAATTTAGTTTAGGTTAAAAAGATCTAATGGCCACTCTTACACGAGTGACGACCGAAATGTATTCGAGATACGCGACTCAACGACGTTGTTAAACGCAATACCGCTATGTGCATTAACCAAGTTTCTCGTGTGATATTTTGGGACGGAAATATACGAATAAAATACTTTTATCAGAGGAATCGAAGAATATGTGAAGACACAATTTGCAGAAGGTAAGTAAAATAAATTATATGTATGTTGAATTTATAACCTTTTTAACCGACTTCAAAAAAGGAGGAGGTTCTCAATTCGTCGGAATCTTTTTTTTATGTATGTTCACCGATTACTCAAAGACGCCTGAACCAATTTGGAAAATTATTTTTTTGTTTCAAAGGGTATACTTTCCAGGTTCCATTTAAATTTTATCGAAATCAGACCAGTGTTTTTTAAAAAATCAACAAATATCTAAAAATTGTATATGTCAATGATATTTTCGTTTGCTCCGAAACATCACTGTCTCATTGAAGCAGTGCGTTTGGTTGGCCTACCCATATTATATTTAAACAAAATACATCTACTCTCCACTTAAAAGCACATTGAATTCGGTGATACATTTTTTTAAAAGATAATTATAAAATAACACATTTATACTTTGCTTAAGACGATACCATTTGGCAGTCTAAAACCCACATTTTAAAACGTAAGTACTATGTCACCCTATTCCATATTTGACTACATAAACACATAAGAATATACATGTACTCAGTATCACAGAATTTATAAAATAAACGGTGTCTTGAGATAAGGGAACGCGGTTGAAAGTTTTCACCTCAATGTTTGAAGTGTGAATTGGATAGGGTCAGTATATGTACGATGAAACTCCTGATAACTTTTTAGATAATAAGATTTATAATGAAAATTTTTCAGTTTGTGAAAAGTTTAGTGAGTAAACTCGTTGATAATGTATAATTTGCATATTTGTCAACCTAATTTAAGTTAAAAACTTCTTGTTTTCTCTGCATCACCCAATGGTTGACAGGCGTTAAGTCCGCCTATGTATCAGATGTAAATAAAGTGTATAAACCACAGTTTTACGGCGATATAAACCGTCCTGCCAATTATTTGTGACTGCTTAATTTTATTTTAAATAAAATATGATAATTTGTATCTGTTTTTCTTTGTAAATATGTGTGGAATGTGACATCAAGGGCGCCTCTATATGAGTGGGTAGAGTAAAGTCTTTACAACACTTTATTTCCCTTCATTTTTTACGTGTCGAAACAAAAAAAAATTAAAAATACAGTTTTAGTAAAACATAACACGTGGCATAAGTACCGATACTAAATACTAAAACAATTTTTTTTGATAAATCTTTTTTATTCATCAACGTACTCTCCTTCAACTGTGGTACAGTCCCTCCAACTTTTTTCTAACTTTTCAATTCCATGTGTATAGAGCAAATTTCAAAATAAACTTCTGTTGCTGCGATTATCCACTCTGCTGACTGCCAATTGGATTCTGGAGTAAAATGATGAATCCATGTTTCATCCATTGTCACATACCGACGTCCTTCAAAAAAAATAATTAAAAATCCTTTAAAAACCACACGGTTTACATCGTGATAGCCTATAGTCGGGAGTTGAGGTATGCCCTAGAAGGATTATAACTCAACCCCCGACAGACGACGGGTAACGGAATCTCATGCGCTCTCGTTATGGACCTTGGACAAAACCATAGTCTCCAACGAGAAGCAACCCACACCGATAGCCTTCACGATTTCATGGCGTTGATTTGTCCACGCGGGGCATTCCACAAAAGTATGGAATGCGGTGTTCTCGCAACAGCCGGACAAGTACGAGTCTGACTCGCGCACCGAGGATTCCGTAAGCAAGTAAACTTGTATGTAGATAGTACGTCCATCTCGGGAATCAATTGTTTAAGACTTTTGCCAGTCTTTTTAGAAATACAAACTTAACTCTTCGCTTGCGATGAGTACGACCAATTTAACAATCCAACCGCAAAATATAAGTTTGTAATCACAAAAACTATTTTTTATGCAATATGATAACAAATTAACAACTTTCGGATTTTTTCCTTTACTTGGGCTATCAGATCTTGCTTCTTACGAAATTTCATGATTCTAGGTCAATGGGAGTAGCCTATAGGTTTTGATTTACATGCGAAATGTTCAAATTTCATCAAATATAAGGTTCAATGACCATATCTTATGACTGCGTCTACTTAGAAGCTTGATTTTTTTACAACTTCAAGAAACCGCAGACTTATGTCTTAGATATTAATATCAACTTGATGCGTGTACGGATTCCTTAGAAAAGGGTCTTGACAGACAGACAGATGGACAACAATGTGATCCTATAAGGGTTCCTCCTTTTTAGACTTTCGTTCCTCAAAAGTAAAAAAGGAACCCTTATAAGATCACTTTGTTGTACATCTTTCTATCAAGACCCTTTTTCTCAGGAACCCGTTGAGGCATCAATTTGAAATTAACATCAAATACATATCTGCGGTCCCTTAGAACTGTAAAAAAATCAAGCTTCTAAGTCAATAGAATCAAAAGATATGGCCATTTAAGCCTTAGCTTTTAACAAAACTCCAAATGTCGTTAATTTCATGTTTTAGGGTTCCGATCCTGAAAAGGAAAAATGGAACCCTTATAGAATACATACAAGTTATTTTGCTTGCCGAAACCTCGATGCGCTAGTCGCACTCGCACTTGTCGTTTTATTTTTAATAAATGCTTGGAGTTTTTTTTTTTTTAATGTCGAGGTGGAAGATCCTCAAGGATGTCCTCCGCCCTTGGGGGGCGAAGGGGTCTGTTGGACTCTTACTGACTAAAAACCACCCCGGTGTTCCACTGCTTGCCCATGATCGGGGGAGCGAGAATCGCCATTGCATTCTTCCGCAACCCCCGACAGGCATTGACCCGTCTCACCCAAGACGGGTCCCGTCACCCGGTGCGACCGTCACCCATCGGTCGCACTCCTCTGAGAAGCGCGCGCAGAACCGTTCGGCCGCCTCCTTTGCGGGCATCACCTCCTCGCAGAAGGCGACGACGGCCTTCCATGCACTCTCGCTCCGGACCATAGACAGAACCACGGCTGGCAGCGAGAGACTACCCGCAGAACCGACTGCCGCGACGAGATCACGACGATGGTTAGCCCAGGCTGAGCATTCCGCCAGTGTGTGAAGCGCCGTGTCGTCGGGGCAGTCACCACAATGATGGCACCGTGACGTCGGTTCTCGGCCGAAATGCTTGGAGATTGACTCAAGCTTGATTTTAGTAAACTGTTCTAGATCGTTCAATAAGTCCCGAGACTAACTTGGAGACTATGGTGCATATAAATTATTTTTTCTGATTTTTAGTAAGTACTGGCTATTAAATTATATGTATAATTTTTATTGAAAATCAAACAAGAAAATATTTCGTTACAGATATTTGTGACGCTACTTTTGTAATTTCGAAAACAATAGAAAAAACCGTTTTCGTGTATTGATAAAACATTGTTTTTAAAGAGATAAAACACGTTTTAATCACAGCAATGGCTTACAAAATGTTATCCGGAATCTGCCAAGTCTAAACCAACCATTCGTTGGTGGTATGCCGATTTCAAACACAGTCGTATATATATATATAGTAATAGATCGATGAAATAGATAGATCGTGAAGAAAGATCAGAAGGTAAAAGTGAGCGAGATAGCTGAGATAGTGAAGAGTTCAACGGGTAGTGTTTTCACTATTTTATATCAAAATTTGGCAATTAAAAAGCTTTTTCCAGATGGGTGCCGCGTTTACTAATTATTGCTCAAAAGCAACAACGTATCAATGATTCAGAGCGCTGTTTGGTACTGTTGAATAGAAATAAAAAGGATTTTTACGTCGAATGTGACAATGGATGAAACATGGATTCATCATTTTACTCCGGAATCCAATTGGCAGTCAGCAGAGTGGATAATCGCAGCAACAGAAGTTTATTTTGAAATTTGTTCTACACACATGGAATTGAAAAGTTAGAAAAACGTTGGAGGGACTCTACCACAGTTGAAGGAGAGTACGTTGATGAATAAAAAAGACTTATCAAAAAAAAAATTGTTTTAGTATTTAGTATCGGTACTTATTGAGCCACGTGTTATGTTTTACTAAAACTGTATTTTAAATTTTTTTTTGCATATGTAAATACTTTCTTTATAGTATATATTTATTTTAGGATTGGCTGATCCTGACAGTGATCTTTATTTTTATGAAGGTAAATCAGGTTTTCATGGCACGCTAACGTCATTATGTTATTTTTTTTTTCTGCCTCAGTGAATCACGATTGCCTACGCAATAAATTGCTTGAATAGCAATGGCGGCGTTCTCCCACAGTAGAATACCGTACGACATTATACTATGAAAATAACTAAAATAAACTAATCTGGCTGTTTTAATATCAGTCAATTCATGAATTTTTCTGTGTATGCTGCTGAGCTGAGTCTATTCAATAATTTACCGATATGAGGGCCCCATTGAAGCTTAGAATCAAGAATAATGGCAAAAAAAATCGTGATATCTACTAGTTCCAACTCATCTTCTTTAACAAGAATAGTGGTTTTCACCTGTTTAACGTTTGGAGTAGTGAGCCGGATACATTTAGAATTTTCTCCATTAAGAAGTAAGTTGTTAACGTTAAACCAGTGAACCACTTTCGAAATAAAAAATGACAAATTTGTACACATACGTTTTAGCCTAAATAAGAGTGAAGTATATATAGTGAGCGAAGATTTGAACAATGGAATGATTTTACTGGATTTCATCAGATCAGGAAAAACACAGCTATCCACGCACTTATTAAATACTAGCAACCCGCCCCGGCTTCGCACACCCGTGCAGAGACATCTTCAACAATCATCATCATATTTCAACCAATTCACACAAAACCTTAAACACTTATACCTTCCTCATGGATTGCTCTATATATTGGTGAAACTGCATGAAAATCTGTTTAGACAGACAGACAGACGCGGCGGGGGACTTTGTATTATACTATGTAGTGATAAATAATAAATGACTGTCAACTACACAGCAATGACAGTTTTAGTAATGATTACAGAATTTCCCCAAAAGGGTCGGCTGTTGTTTTTAAATTTAGCGTGTTAATGTTTAGCTTTAATCATTTCAAAAGGACTGACATGTTGAAACCTAAATACACTGTCATTCCTATCAACATTCTCCCTCAAAATTGATTGTGCAAGATCTTTTAAGGAGTTCAAAGGTTTAGTAGTCGACATTATTAGTAAAAAAAATCTCAAAGACAGAGGCTACTTCTATGTCTAACAATACTTGTTTGTTCTTAATTTTCAAACAAAATTAATTGCTTTGGTAATGCTGTTTTCCAGTCTCGCTATTAATAATGTTCCAAGTAGTCTTAACCTTATCATCGCTATTATTAACTTTATTTGGCCCCGGTGAGGTGATGACCCGTTGGAACCCACAAGAAAAGAAAAATAAGTAGACAAAAATTAAGTAATCTATATATCGTCTAGTGTAAAAAGCTCCGTACAAGTAAACCTTGTTTAACGTTAAATCAATTTTGTACGACTATCAGTTATCATTAATCATGAATGATTTTGTTGGTTGGGAGAAATTAGGGATGTCGTATTCTGTATTAGGCTGGTTAATATATGTACAGCCACGCTTTGTTCATGTAAAAGTACTTAGAATGAGTAATTGTTTCAGATTTAAGTAAATATTTAGTATACCGGTATAGCGTATTAAAGTTTCCACATCACTAGAATTCTGGTATAATTTTTCGTGTTAAAAACATAAAAAAAAAAATTGTAGTCCGTTTTGATCGCTTTAAATAATATAAGTATGTGCACCTGACAGGGTTTACAAAACGCAAGTAGGATAAGTATGTGGCGACTTCCACATACAGCAACAAGAAACATGTACAACCTACTAATCCTGCATCGCGCTATAAGAGTTCTCGCGCCGATTAGTATACATACAACTTCCCAACATCAACCGTTGGGCCGCGGCCCGCCAGGCATGATCACCTCGCCTGGTCGGAGGATCCTCCCTTTGTGTTGGAGGAACATGACACCCGTTTCTCCACAGTGGTGACCCCGACGTGATTGGAAGCAGCCTTCATGGAGCAGATCAGCAGCATCATCATCGTATACACTCCTACAGCAATGAGCGGTAATCAAGTCTCAGCCAGCCAGCATCCTCGGCCTCAACAGGGATACCACACGCCTGCAGCGTCCGCTCCAGCCTGGTTACCCCTACGGCCTCATCAGCGTCTAGGCACAGCACACTGCACCTACGGTCCACGTAAGAAGAGCATCTCTCTCCCGTCTACGCAGCAGCCAGCCACTACGCAGCAACCGCCCCGACGCACTGGGTCTTCACCGCAGCACCGCACACGGCCCCGACTCACTGGGACCAGCGGACTTCAGCCCCGACTCACTGGGACTAGCGGCATTCAGTTCCGACTCACTGGAACTTGCGGCACTCAGTTCCGACTCACCGGAAAAACTCACTACTGGCCCTGGGCACGCTCCTTAATAGAGCATAGACAGCTGACTCATCAAGATATCGACCTCCGGTCTTGGAGGGGAGTGATGTGGCGACTTCCACATACAGCAACAAGAAACATGTACAACCTACTAATCCTGCATCGCGCTATGAGAGTTCTCGCGCCGATTAGTATACATACAACTTCCCAACATCAACCGTTGGGCCGCGGCCCGCCAGGCATGATCACCTCGCCTGGTCGGAGGATCCTCCCTTTGTGTTGGAGGAACATGACACCCGTTTCTCCACAAGTACAAGCCACGCAACACTCGACGCCGCAACGTTCTGAAAAAAGCCCAGCGGTTTTTTACGCTCGCAGCCTGTTATCATCAGACCAAGTAGATACTAGGGCGTAAATAGAAGTGACTTAAGTTAAAGAAAAGATTAATATCGAATACTACAAACAAATGATGATTGTCACCTTTCTCGCTCGGAACAGTAACATTGATAGTGAACCACGGTTTAGGTTAGTAGCAGTTTGGGACTAAAATGTACCAATTAAGGTAACAAAAACTACAATTGGGTTCTATTAAGATAGCGGTTTTGAAACCTCATCTAACAGGACTAATCGATATGCGACAACGGTTTTGGCGCTAAGTTCGTTTCAGACATTTTTTCACAATAAGCCGGTAAAATAACACAACCTGCCAGCCTTTATCTGTCTATAATGTCTTAAATTTGACCAATTTACGTACAAAAATGTTAAGAAAGTTTGAAAATTGCTTCTTCATCCTATTTAATGGTAAACAGATAAAGAATTCTTCGAAAAAAACACTGAGGGCATTTTCTTAGTAAAAGTATGATGTTAATGCGGTATCATATTTCTAAGTTCTATATATACCTATAAGGATATGTTCACCCAAGTGGGATTGTCTGGCACCACCCTACTTGTAATTTCTACAAAAAGTTTTAATTCAAGAAACTTATAAGAACTTTTGTTATACAAAACAAATACAAGAAAAAAAATCACGCTAGAAATATTTTTCTTATAACTCGGCTCTAATCCCTGGGGCTATAGTCAGTGCCCGGTTTAGTCAAAGCACTTTGCCATGTTACATGCGAAACGTTTCGTTTGTTACCTTTTGCACTCGTGCCAACGACTTTTCAACAGGATTTCATACACCTCCATAATTAGAAGCTAGTTGCAAACTAAATATTCTTCAGATGTTATACATTAAGTTTCTAGTGTGTAAAAATAAACTCAATCAGTTGTGTTGTTATTGCTTTGTTCCTAGTGTTGATAATTTTTTTCTTTTATCGCATTAATGCTACAAGAATAACAATTGTTGTTACAATTGATAATTATACATATAACGTACTTGGATTATTTAATATTACACACGCATTATTTTGTACCCAGCTCATTATATGACCTAATAAACGTTATTACCTAACCTTACCTAATAAACGCTCTTGAACAAATTGCACACGTCGAAGTCGTACGCAATCTGTATGACGTGCATTAAAAAACACATTGGGTTTTCTACCTAATCTAATACAATTCAAATACAAAATAGAGTACTATCGAAGTGGGTTAAACACCTTTAAATAGTTAGTAACATTGGTAAAGAGTACGCTCTCTGTCTCTGATTGAAAACAAGGGTAATCACAATAACAAATGATTATGTCAATACATTTTGAGTGACTGTCATTTCCTCTAGGCTTCATAATAGACAGATTATCGAAAATTAATCAGGTTGGGTAGATCGGTATCCATCAAACCTCTGGTAATAGGCGATTAGTTCAGCTGTCAGTACTCAATGAAAATTTGACGTCTAAATCGGACGTACAAAATAACAGGCACGCATCGATCCAGGTGTCCATTTCAATATTAAACTGAGTGGATAGTTTTTATAATCTAATAACTTTAAATGAGCAATACTTGGATTATTTATATATTGTATAAATATACACGGCTCTAACTATATAATGTATAACTACATGTACGTATATATAACTATATATGTGTGTGTGTTTGTAGTGTATGTATATGTATTCTAAAGATAATATTGTATTATTATCTATAGAATACATACTAACATTACTTAAATGGACTGTTATTTACAAATTGTATATTTTTTGCTTATTATTTTTAGTTGGTGTGCAATAAAGAGTACCGATCTATCAACATGTCAGAGTGGGAGAGCCATGCTTCAGTACGTATGGGTCGGCTCGACCAGAGTGATACCAGGGCTATACAGAAAACTGGCAGTGAAGCAATGTTTTGGTTGTATTTCGCCGAGTGAGTGAGGTAACCGGAGGCCCTGACCCTTGAACTCCTCCTCCCACCTTGAAACCGGCAACGCACTTGTGGCTCTTGCGTTGCAGGTGCCCACCTGATCGTTTGCCCCCCATCCCATAAAAAAAAAAACTATTTGGATCAAAATCTTTATTTAGTTTTCTTACGTGCTAACTTACATACAATTCACAATTTGCAGAGAAATATTTTTTTCACAATAGCCACCAAGCCAAACTTCGCTGAATACCCGCAAGTTTTGCGTAATTGAGTTTTGTTTAACCAAGGGCAGACTTGTTTAAACTTGAGATTTGGCGAGGTTTCATTACATCAGTACAAAGTGTTCAAGGTACAGGTGTCTGCTACCTTGATGGAAACATTCTAAATATAAAGGAAAAAAAAATGTTATGTCTCGGACGTCCGGTTCGAGGAAAAGGTACGAGATGCGTGCTTGGCGTCGTTAAATCAAACAAAAGCCGGTTTTGAAAATGAAGGGTACAAATTTGTAGAAACAGGGAAGCCGAAAAGAAAAATTGCCTTACTCAGTATTATGAATCCCGCCTATTGTGATAATACATCAGCTTTGTGCAAATGTTTTATTGAAAGTGCAATTAGGATGTTGGGGTTTTCCTTTTGAATGAGTTTAAAAAGATTAATCTTTACAATCAAAACTTTTGTGAGTGGTATTCATATTTATTAAAAACTATACGGTTTTACTCACGTTTGTATTTCGGGGATGTCCGACTAGTTTCGGACCCGACGGGGGCCCTTTCTCAAGGAGTGAAGCGTCCTGCCGCAACGGTGTCAAGCGTTTTTAATAAATATGTAATCATATTTATTAAAAAAAATTTTTTAAGATTTGATATTGTTTGGTCATACCATACAATCAACTATAAAAAGGTTTAAATGTATAAAGATGACTGTAACTTGCACAGTCACAGTAGAAATCAGTTTATGGATTATAAGCCCTTAAATGAGTTGGGTTGCATGTGAATACTTGTAATTTAAATACTAATTTTACAGTTTTATAAAATCGTATCATTAAGTGGTATGATTTTAATATTATTAAATATTTATATAGACCTAACAAAAAAAGAACATAGGCATATCTAACATTTACGTCGTGAAATTATTCTGCATCATTGCGTTGGTTAGAAATGCGTATTTTCGGAGCCTGAAGAAGCCCAGTTTGGCAACTGGCTACGTAAAACGCCGATCACTTTTTAGCCATTTTGTTATAAATGGAACTATTTGTTCTGTTTATATCGGACATTAAGACTTCTTAACACCCAATCACCGACTATAATATTATTATATTTTTCTGTTTTGCGGCTTACAACAAACTGTACATACTACCTAGATCAGTTTTATTTATGTATCGATTTAGGCAGATGTTCATTAAATATTTACGTCTGTTCGTTATGTTTTGCTCACAGCAACTACTACAATAGTTACTCGTAGTTTTATTTTACACCTTCTAAAAGATGAGATGGGACGACCAGATTGTTTGGACCACAGAATAAGAACTTCTATACTCCGGCAAGTATTTGTGCTTTAACTTATCTAAATCTTATCAAAATCTCTTAGGTATATTCAGTAAGACAGATTTCTTTATACTTAGGCTGGATAATTTGGGCCGTATATGGCGCGCGCTGGTGCGATACAAAGCCCCTAATCTAATCGAATTAGGTCTAAGGGCTTAGACCCGTTAGGATGAAATCTGTTACGTCATACTGCTGCCTACGTACTTAAATAGCTCGGACGTACCTAATTGCGCGGTAGAAATTTCCGTCGAGATTACATTTTCAGCGATATATTTTAAATTAAAATATCAGGTTCATTATAATTTTATTTATATTAAGCAGCTGTCTGACCTCAGCTAAAGATTAACTTGTTAGTTCAGCCGATTGCTACCTGACAAAGGTAACAAAGGTACAATTAGTATAGTACTCCCATCTCAAAGGCAGGCAACGAACTTGTGACTCTTGAGTTGCAGGTGTCCATGGGCGACGGTAGTCACTTACCATCAGGTGCCCCGTCTGCTCGTTTGCCCCCTAAAATATAAAAAAAATCATCTGAGGGTAAACGGATACTGAAGCATTTGGATACAAAAGGGTTAACAGTCTTGTGTTACGAAATACCGTTTTCTGCACTGTAACGGAATGACAAAGTGATTCCCACGAGGACAATATAGTGCTTCTTCTACGATAAGTAATAAGCGAAGAAACAGAATTCTCATACGATTTCCTCTTTAGGCACCATTAACTCATACTAGTAAAAAGCAATAAAATTAAACACTCAAGGTAGTAGTTTTACTACTGCAGCTGCAATTAGCATGATGTTATAACGTGTATGGGTTTTCAGAAAATTAATTTATTTAATCGTGAAAAGTGATAAATTTATTTTAAGTTTATTAAACAGCGACTGCCCAAAATCAGAAAGAGGCGCTTTCTAGCCAAGCACTGCAGATATGACGGGGACGAATCTTTAAAGCTAGCAGTAGTACGATAAAAATCTATATTCGTTTAGTTATACGAATCAACGCAACGCTCAACGCGTGTTTGTTGGTTTGCTTCTTTTAAAATTGTTTTAACGAACGCATCACTAAATTCGAACATGAATACACAAGCCTAAATTTAAAATAATTTGATTTTGTCATTCTTAACCAAACACCAGGTAGTTGAAATCAAAGTGGGAAGTGACAAAACACCATTTTAATTTGTTATAGTAAGTAACTACTTACTATAACAAATTAAAATGGTGTTTTGTCACGTGTTGTGGAAAACCAACAAACACGCGTTGAGCGTTGCGTTGCGTTACTTAACCGTCACAATGATGAGGTGATTTTGAATCGTATTTTTACTTGTAATCAAAAATGGATCCTGTACAATAATTGAAAACGCTCACCAAAATGGTTGAACACATGAGAACTAGCCAAATCTTGCCCCAGGCAATAGTTAACCCAAAAAAAAGGTACCGGTGAGTGTCTGGTGGACCGGTGCTAGTGTTGTTCGCTACAGCTTCCTAAAATCTGGCCAGACAATTACGGCAGAACAGTATTGTCAACAATTGCAAACAATTATGGAAAAGCTTTATGCGTTAGATAACCGAGATTAGTCAATTGCTCTAGCCTCTTGCTACTTTAGGATAACGCTAGACCACACACTACACAACAGACGGTTGCACAAAATTAGAGGAGCTGCGATTGGAATGTCTCCGACATCCACCATACTTTTTACTCCGATTACCATTTGTTCCGGAATTAGGACAATTTCTTGCGAGGAAAAAAATTGAGTTTCGATGAGGTTCAGAGATAAATGAGTTTCTCTTTGTTCAACGACAAAACGATACGTTCTGTAGAAACTTGTATAAAATAAGGGTTATATATATACCCCGCTATTGTCAAATAATGTACTATAATGTGCGGTTTTACAATTAAAAGAATATGACAAACTAACAAATAATAAGGACTCTAATTACTCAAAGTCTTATATAACACTTCAATTCCTGAGGAGTGTTACATAATTTATTTTAAACCGCAGGCAACTACCCTATTTTATAATATATTATCTTAGTTCTATATATCCGCAGGTAAAGTATTTTCGTTTCAACATGATTCAAAGCAAAAGTTCTGACCACATAAAACCTATTTATAGCAAGTAGGTCAAACCGATAGTCTGGACCAGCGTAAGCTGAAATTGTTATGCGAAGGCACGCCGAGTCTTAGCTTCACCAGCTTGATCGCAACTGACGTCATGCTGACGCTACTACAACTTAAAAATATTTTTAGTGCCATATTCGTCGGAGTACAAAAACGTATAGACGACATTTTCATTTTTGATAATGATGTGGGGACATACTAATATATTGCTTATGCAAAAAGAGAGGATCTTCAAACCAGGCAGGATCATTTTTAGCGAAGGTGGGCTGTCTCATTTAGCGGTGCCAAAAATTCATTTAACGATTAGCTGAGAGCTGATGATCTTCGAACGGATTAACATTTTGTTTTTCATTATAGCTAAGAACACTCGATGAAGTCACCTTTCAAACAAAAAAAAATCAACATCGGTCTGTTCGTTTAGGAGCAACGATGTCAGAGACAGACACATAGATACACACGTTTTACTAATAACACCCCTCCTTTGTGCGTCGGGTGTTAAAAATAAATATATATTTACGTGGAAGAGCTGCTAACTGGCGGTTTGCATACGGTGTGTTGTAAGAACTCTTTTATTTACTGCAAACACTGTGTTCGCTCTCAAGGGTGATAAGGTACAAATTGGCCTGCACCTGTGTCTGTTTAATAAATAACATAAAATGGTTCATTCGTTACAGAAACTAGAATATACTACATTATGTATGTTTTTGCCAACTGTCAACAATATACATAAAAAAAGAGAACTATCTAATGAAGAATAAACTTTAAAATTTAAGGGAAAATAACATAAAAACACAAAGATTACACCTAAGACTAATACTTGTTTGTTTACTTTTGATGTATAGGGTCTACAAAGTCCCTAACTTGCTATTTTACCAAAACTACGAACCACTAACTTTAGTAGTGGAAAGGTAAGACAAATATGTTATTTCTCTTTCACCACTCAATCTCTAACTTAGTTGTAATACAATATAAAAAAGGAATAACATAGGACCTGGAGAACTAAGAGTTATTAATCCCGCTCAAAACTGTTTAAAGTGGGATAATGTCTTCGGTCTTCCTGATTGGAAATATAAGAATGAAACAAAATTATGTAAAAATAACAAGATGTTAAAGTATATATTAGTAGATACTGAAATTAAATGCAAACAAAAGGTCCGAAAAACAGCACATATAAGAAAATATTAAAGAATGTATTATGTCGTCATATTTTTACGAGTATATGAGCAAGATTGTAAAAATGCTAGCTGTGTATGAAAATTAATCAACAAGACTACACCGTCCCACTTTCCCAAACTTACTAAAAAACGTTATTCTAGTCCCTGCGAGTCGGCACATGAGTGAGCTATAAAAAACCATTGAGACATAAATGTTGTATATTTTTTTACGCTTACCAAGAACGCTACGAGTGTGAAGAGATAGCGCTCGTTTCTGCCGCTTTATGAGTGTAGTGATGAGACTCATACTCGTATTTAGTGAGTACTACTCGATTTATTTTATTACCGATATTTTTCATACCCTGTAGATGTAAGAACTTTTTTGTAATAGCAATATTCTTCTCGGAAATTTTCGATTATTACCAATTGGAATACGCTGGTATTTTATAGGTTTATTATTATAGATATATACTTGAGTACCTAGTTCAATCTTGGGTTTACATTCAGACATCTTTTTTGACATACTGTTAGATTCTAGAAGAACCGTTTATTCGTTCCAATTGTAGAGTTATCTTTCAGCTATATCTTAACATTTAGCAGCGTTTGCAGCGTCACGAGCGAACCGCCAACCCAGAACAACAAGAGAGCTCATTCATATGCCCCGCTTGCGGCCGAAGGATTGCCTCCTGGATCGGCCTATTCAGCCACGAAGGCAAGTGTCACCGTGATGCTACTTAAATCATCTATCAAAGATTTTATATATACATATCTTAACATACTGTTTTTAAAAAGAACATCCCTGGCGTTGTTAGGCTGCCAGATGTTCTGGTAACACCTTCGTTTTCGACTGATCAGTGGACTAGCCATTGCCATTTTTAACTTAGATATTTTGAGATAAATATAGAAATACGTACATGCTTTGTTATTTTATGCTCTGTGTATTTCTCATATTTACTATTGAATTCTTGGGTAACTACTAATAAATTTCTATTGAAAAACATAGGTTTATTCTTTTCCTTGTGAAGTTAAGAGAAAGTATTAACCTTTACATGTTTAGAGTGAACATATATGGTAGCATAAAAACATTATATTCTATAATTATGCTCATTCATGTATTTCATTTTTGGGTTTTCCTGTAATTTTCACATTGTAACATTAAAAAGAATATCATTTAAGATATTTCTGGAATAATATCACCACACAATACTACCAATAAAATATCTACGAACAATAAAAAAAGAATGAATCCGCCTCAGTTATATCAATGTCAATATTAACAGAAGCAATCTCACTCCAAGTACCTCATAAACCTTCTAATATCACATCTCTACAAGTGTTTACAACGCCGTCCTTTATAAACGTTGGGATGCAAATATGAGATCTATTTAGTAATACTCTCGGGATGATATGGGTCACTTATTACAACTGTGGCTTACCGCGTTTGATCATTCTAGCTTGAAATTTTTAATTTAAATATGTAAAGATCACTCTCCAAACACCTAGCCGCTAACACTCATGTTTGAATAATATGTGGCTTTCGGGACCTTGTGTTGTTGTTGGTTTAAATTCAGCAATAAAATAATTGACGCGATTATTGATGGCAGTGTATAAATAACCACGTAAGTGGTTCTTTACCATGGCGATCAGTCCTCTAAATTCATGGAGAACCGTAGAAGAAACGACACCAACAAAACCGTTGTTTATTTGAGTACTTGGGGTTTAAGTCAATGGTATGAGGACCTTGGACTTATACTTCGCCTGCCAGATGCCATAAGAACGTGATTTTATTCGGAATAACAACATGAACAAGATTGACGCAGTGGCTAATCAGAAAAGTTGCTAGAAGTCGCTCATCACCGACGACTGACTGTCATAAATATCTGTTGATGGTGGTGAATCAGTAGCAAGCCCTACAATAATGTTGGTATTTATTCATTCCATATTTATGTAGTATCAAAGCGAGCTACTGAAAGGACTAGCTATCAAACAATTTAGTGTGACTTAAATAAAATGGGACATGGAAAAAAAAAATTTTAAGACTTTTTGTCATCAACACTTTGCTTCTGCCAATAAACTTGAATTAATCTGTCTTAGACAAAATGTATCAAGGCTCTTTAACTGTCTTTAATACTTCTGTACAAGTTCATTATACTAATTGTAGTTTGAATACAGTAGTCACATGGTAACGAATAAACTTGCCAGTATAAAATATTGCAGCCAAGGAGTAGACAAATAGTAAAGTGAAGTTTGTATGTGCGTGCATTTAATTATGCAGTTTGTTTGCAGTGGATAGAACAAATTAGTTTACTTTTAAAATATTCCATTTCAACTTTGTTTTGTTGGTACCCTTGCACCATTGTATTTTAAATTAATGGAACTTTTGGACATTTCTTTTTATTATATATAATAGAAATAGTTTTAGGTGGACTCTGTCTGTAAATTTTTGAATTCGATCGACAATAATTTGACTTTCCAATCTGATCTGGACGCCACTACTATAATATCTTAGCTAATCGGTGAGGATTGGGTCTTCTTGCTTGTTTTTGGAAAAAGAGTAAACCATTACAAAAATATTAAGTTACAGATCAATTAGTCAGTTAAAATGAGCATAAAAAAGGTATTCGCAGATAATGGAACCAATACTAATTGATTGTGACTGTATGGAATCGCATCCTAGACATAATTGGGACTAAGAACGTGATATTTGGTAGAATCAGTAAATTAGTTGGTATTTCTTAGAATTCATAGTTCACTGCCATGATTTGTAGGACATACAAACATATTTGTTTATACACAATTAGAAAACCTTAGAAAAAAAAAAGAAATAGTAGGTGTGCACTGACTGATAGATGAAATGGCTGCATCCATGTTAGCGTGACATAACACGTACTACTAGCACATTTTGGGACTAAAAGTTTTGGCTTCCTGCAAGGATATTGAACTTATCAAAACAAAGAGTGTGTTCATAACAATAGTGAAAAATAAGGACATGCGTAAAGACAGCGTGATATATTGAATATTTTAACAAGGTTATTCGAATAGTAGTATTTTTTTATTGTATTCTGCATGACAGATTGTAAATTATTAATTTATTTTTGATTATTATCTTATATTTATTTTTGTTTTTATTTATTATATTATTATTAATTATTGTTATTTATTCAAACACAATTATATTATTGTTTCTGAATAAATAAACTATTAACTCTTAACCCTGGGTATGGGTCCTGCGTTCTATCTCAAAATTAGAAGTACCTTCTGAGCTGTAACATCTGTACACATCGACCTCTTGGACGGCCTAGTGACCATTTTCTCTTACAAGAGGCCACAGTCACCTACAAAACAGTTTAAACAATGTGGGAAAACTTACTTTAATAATAGTATAATTAAGGTTATAGGATGTACTGATAATACAAACCATTATATGTGTATGATTTTTAATATTTGTTATTTACATAAACTAACAATTACTTATTTTTTATTTTTATATTTTATATTTTTATAATTCAATTCACACATATATATTATAATCATCACACTAGCATTAATCACACACAAAAAATATATATTTACACTTTTACACATAATAACTACACTGCAAAATAGTTACAAAGCGGACACTATAAATTGTACATTCCTACTTAGCCATGCACTAATTACAGTATTAAGTATATATCAGACAGGAAAACTCTTAAACAATTGTAATGACTAGGAGTAAATACTTGAAGTTGGGTTTATTTAATGCTGGCTCACTAGGAACACGGCATGATGAATTCGTGTTAGCCATGGAGGAACTAGCTGTAGATATAATGGCAATTAATGAAACATGGCTGCGGGATGGCGAGGAGGGCCGCGCACCTTCAATCCCCAACTATCGTCTGAGACATGTACCTCGGCCGTCGAATGTACGGAGTGGCCGTGGGGGGGGTGTCGGTTTTTATGTGCGCTGCGATCTCAAGGTTCGAGATATGGCACATCCTGTCGTGCCAAACGTGGAGCAAATGTGGCTCAAACTCACTGTCAACTCAGATACAGTTGTCATAGGCACAGCATATAGGCCACCATGGTTAAACATTAACACCTTTCTAGATGCGATCACAGCCTCCCTCACATCATTCAATTGTGCTGATAAAACAGTACTTCTTGGCGATTTCAACATTAATTGTCTAAAGAGCAATTAGAACAGTACATTATTGTTAAACAATTTTCTGCAGTACACTAGTCTTAATCAAGTGATCCAGCAACCAACACACTTTACAGATCACAGTGAGACACTAATAGATATTGTGTGCACTGATGCTCAAGTCAATAATATTTCTGTTCAATATAAACCTGAATTAGGGCAGCATGCGATCTTATCCGTGACTTGCCTATTCAAAATCAATAAACCTACCCCGCAGTGGATAAATTACAGACCACTAACTTGTAAAATGTCGGATATTTTCCAGGATGACCTTTGTAAATTAGACTGGCCTTATATAACAGCCCAGCAGAATGTGGGGGACATGGTTACACTTTTTAACACTTTTGTCACAACTCTTTTCGATATTCATGCACCAATTACTAGAATTCTAATTAGAGAAAAGTCTTACCCATGGATTACAGACACAATCAAATAAAAAGTTTAATTGCGCGACAAGTACCATACACGATACAAACACAGTAAATCTGACATACACAAAAAAGTTACAATGATCTGAAAAGTATTGTATTAAGTGCCATTTATAATGAGAAAAGGGCCTACTTTGAGTCGTACATAAACAGTCATATCAACAACCCAAAGAAACTCTGGTACAACTTAAAATCTACAATTAATATAGGTAAGCAAAGAATGCATGATTTGCCATATACACTTAAAAATCCGGAAGACCTTAATAAGCATTTCATAAATATCCCGGGCAATGATACAGTTTCTCTGTCAGATCTGATATACTTTGAAACAAATCGCTTCCATTCGAACACCTTGAGGCTTGAGCCAGTTAGTGAAGAAGTAGTCTATTTGCACATCAGCAGTCTCAAATCGAATGCCCTAGGTACTGACAACATTTCACTTGAAATGCTGATGAGGACGCTCCCTCACAGCCTTCCATTCATTACAGCAATCATAAATAGGTCAATTACTTCTTCTACCTTTCCTCATGTATGGAAAACTGCAATTGTCAAGCCTATACCCAAGAACCCCAATCCAACCACTCCCAAAGACCTCAGACCAATCAGCTTGCTTCCCTGTTTATCTAAAGTGTTGGAAAAGGTGGTCAGCAATCAGCTAAGGAAGTACCTCGAGAAATATAACATAATACCTCACAAACAGTCTGGGTTTCGACAAGGACATAGTACAACCACCACTCTCCTTGATGTAGTTGATGATATTTTGGAGGCTAGAGACCAGGGTATGAGTCCTTTGCTAAGTCTGCTTGATTTTTCACGTGCCTTCGAGACTATAAACATTTCTCTTCTTCTAGCTAAACTTTCATACTATGGGTGTAACTCAGCAACAATAAAGTGGTTTCATAGTTATTTGTCTGATAGATCTCAATTTGTCCAACTAGATAATGCCAGGGATGGTAAAAAGGCCAACTCCTCTTGCTGTCAGTTGACGCGGGGCGTTCTTCAGGGATCAGTTCTCGGCCCTTTCCTCTTCATATTGTACAGTGCCGATGTTACCAACCATATCCACAACACTAAGTATCATATGTATGCCGATGATCTCCAACTATACACATCCTTTCATCCAACTGATTGTCACGACGCTGTAAATGGAACAAATGCAGATTTAGAAAGTATTTCAGGCTGGGCAAGAAGGAATTCTTTAGTACTTAACCCCACTAAATCAAAGTTTTTAATTTTAGTGTCTAAAGAATGCATCAAAAGGATACAAGAACTAAATCCTGTATTAATGGTTGATGGATGTCCCATAGAGCAGGTCAGTGAGGCTCGCAATTTGGGTCTGGTTATGGACGGAGAACTGCATTTTGAGACGCATGTTCTTGAAGCTGTCAAAAACTGCTTTTACCGTCTTAAACTGCTGTACCATATTCGCCAAAACCTCAGTACAGATATGCGCATACTATTATGTGAGACTCATACTTTCAAAATTAAATTATGGTGACACTGTATTTGATGCATGTATATTACAAAGAACTCGAAATTTAATTCATCGGGGACAGAATGCTTGCGCTCGATTCTGCTATAACATCCCACCTCGTACACATGTCACCCCATTTCTAAACAGAGGGAATCTCATGAAAATGACTACTCGCAGACACCTCTACCTATCAACCTTGCTTTATGGCGTTATTCTATATAAAAAGCCTGAATACCTATATAATAAGTTGAAGTGGTCTAGTGAGATCAATCAATACAGCACAAGGGCCGCTTTACATCTTTTAGTAACTTCGAGACACAGGACGACCGCTTTTAGAGGCAGTTTCAGGTACGCCGCTACTAAATGTTGGAATGATCTGCCACCGCCTCTGCGTAACCTAAAAACATTACGTTCATTTCACAATAAGTATAAGGAAATTTTATTAATACAACAAAAATTATCACCTTAGTCAATATGTGCGGCAACTTTACTTACTTTTATGGTATCCATATCATAGAAAGACATAGTTTCAGATATACACTACCATTGTTACTTTCAATTACATAATACAATAAACAATTGCATATCTACGAATAATAAAAATAATATATTAATATTATCTGACAGATGACAGAAGCGTTCGGAAATACACTTATGAATTTAGGAAAATTTTATTTGTTTTATTAAATAGTGTGAAATACAAGTATCTATGTATAGTAAATGTATAGTATATGATTATTTATATAACATTATTGATATTATTTATATGTAAAATATGAATATAATTACAATATGTATATTTTTTATTAATGTAGATATTTATTTAATATAATGTAGATATTGGGGCCTGCGAGAATACCAGCGTTGCAGAGCGATCTGCGACACTAGCTGACGCAGGTACCCTATTTGGTCTTCAGTACCACCCTAGTCTTAAGGCATATGATTTTTATTGTTATAACTGAAGATACAAATAAAATATTTTTCTTCTTCTTCTTCTTAAAACGAGAAATCTATTTCATCAAGGATCGGGCTAATGGCCATGTCAATTACCTATGCCTAAAAGTAATCAATCAATAAATAAAATCCAATAAATCGTCAAATATCAAATCTCAATCAAATACAATCAAATCAAATATATTAAACACTGGCTACGCGTCTTTAATACTGGTGCTGTTAAGACAGACTATAGTTACAAAGATAGTACACAGTTTTTTTATATATTCTTAACATGATTGATTGAGAAGTTCCCAATAAACGCTTGACTTTAATTAATTTCTGTATGACGTAAATTAATGAAGTGTTGCTGTTTGCCTTCAACATTTTCACAAGTTTTGGATATTTATTTTAATCTATACTAATATTTTAAATGCAAAAGTAACTTGTTCTGTATGCTGTTACGGTTCACCTCTAAACCGCTGAACCAATTTTGATATAGAGATGGACTGGTCCTTGGAAAATGGAAGGTCCAGTCAGTCCACGAAAAAAATAGGCTACTTTTTATTGCGACAATAATACTTGAAGGGGGTAAAATAGGAGATAAAAGCTTTGAGACCATTCATTTGTTAGGTTAAGGGATATAAAAATTAACCTATTAATCTATTTATACTTTTGTGAAGGTAAAATATAAAGTAATAATCCTCGGGAATATGTAGTCCAAAAGACGAGTAAGAGATAAATATTTAAACACAATTTTTATATTTGAACAAAGCTAGTAACCGTATAAGTAAAAGTACTAACCAAAACATCAACAAGCCGAAACAAACATAACGTATGTACACACACGTCCAAGTCACTCAACATTAAGGTCACCATTAATGGTTACAAAGCTGTAATTACCAATAACGTAGATGAACGTTGAACACACGTAGGTTTCTCTTTATTAATATACATACGAATGACGCGCTCAGCAACGACATACATTTTCCGATCTATTGTGAAGAGACTCGAGCATGACGCCGACACAGATATGCGTCCGGATAATGACGCTCAGGGCTGTAATAATATAATAACACAGCTTTAGTAAATTCATAGTTCTTGCCGTAGCTGTTACGAGTTCTAGGCTGCAGTGATACCTATTGTTTTAAAGGCTATAAAGTTTCTGCAAAGATTTTAAATCTTACTTTTTTTAATATAATTTTTTTTTCTATTTATTTTGTTAACTAAGCGTGTTGCTACTACTGGCTAAAACTAGCTAGTAAACTTATGGGCTTCTAGATTAATATTCATTACTAAATCCTCTATCGTGATAACCCTATTCTTTAGTGGAGCTAACAATGTTGAAACCACGCATTCCAAACGAGCGAATGTGGAAAATTAAATTTCCATACACATATTTGTTCTTCTAGAATAATTCATCGTTAATATTATTGGAAGTTTAAATAAATGATCACTTAGGTTACATCCTGTGATCGCATGAAATCCAGGTAAACTCTTACAAGTTAACTGTATCAGATCTGCGTGCGTGTACAGACAGTTATTAATTACACAACTGAAATTTAATTATTTATGTTTAAATTAATTAAATTTATACAGATCAAAGATATTATAACTGGACTTATTGGGCGATAACTTTTTAAAATGTACGGTAAGTGGTAACTGCTGTCTACACGTTTCAAACAGTAGCAATTTATCGCACGTGATCAACCCTGTCGGAAGTTCTGCAACCCTTCATCAACAAACACAATTGTCCATTTTTAGGGTTACGTACCGAAAGGATAAAAACGGGACCCTATTACTAAGACTCCACTGTCCGTCTATCTGTCTGTCACCAGGCTGTATCTCATGAACCGTGATAGCTAGACAGTTGAAATTTTCGCAGATGATGTATTTCTGTTGCCGTTATAACAACAAATACTAAAAACAGAAAAAAATAATTATTTAAGTGTCCGACTCGCACTTGGCCGGTTTTTGTGTGAAATAAGAAATAACATATAGGCTAATTTTTATTTCGATATTCCAACGGGATCAAGACTTACGCGGTTGAAACCGCGGGGCGCTGCTAGTCTAGAATAACTTAAAGTATATTACACAAAGTACTTACTCATGGACAAAGTCGATAGTCCTAAAGTTGTGATAAAGCCGCGTTTTTTAGTGATTCATTGTCAAAAGATTGATATTTAATATTTCCATTACACATGAAAGTTACATCCCAAACATGGCGGCGCGCCCTATCCCTTCCATTTATCATTTAAACACGCTCATGATTAAGGGTGCGGATTTCCTCATAATGCATAATGTTTTCCTGTCGTACCATGTTAACGATTAATTTACATTCTTTCCCCACATCCAAATCTGGTATGTAGTTATGTGAGATGTTTGGTTATGTTTGAATATAAGACTCACCCTACATATTTGGTTTAAGCTAGTATAAATTAGCAACAATAAACTCGAATGATTTATTCGTATTACTCACAACAGCACAGTAATGAATACTGGAATTAAAATTTACACTCTCTGCCTGGTAGCAAAGTCATGGCTAGAATCGTTTGAACAGAACCAGACTTCAGTATTGTAAATGGAAGTCTCAGTGACCGTCTTGTGTGTATATATACAGGGTGTATTTGAAAAAGGAACACTTACTTAAATCACAGAAAGGGTATATGACTCTCGCATGCAGTTACAATAATTAAAAAAAAAAAAAAAACTATCCGTTTACAAGTTATGACCGTTTGAATTTCCAGGTATTTTTGCGCACGTTTTTCATAAAACTAGGTGGAATGTGTAAAGTTAAGGATTTTAATTCGTAAGTTTTTTTTTTGTTTTGGAATTTTTCATTCCGTTACTAAGACAATCTCAAATAAAAAGTAACTTCGAAAGGGTTTTAAGTGAGTTTTTATGGATTTTCTCAAAAACTGAGTGAATAATAATAATAATTAATTTATGCATTTATAGTTGGTACACATTATTACAGATCTTAGCACTTATCTTCTCTGATCACTGATCTTATAAGATTAATTAGCTTAAAATATATGGGTGCCTGTCCTAGGGTAAACCTGTGCCACAGGCGGTTAGTGCACTTACAGACTGAGTAGTTACAAAATAAACAAATTATGTACTATTTAAAGTCTTTAACTTTACACGCTCCACCTACTTTTATGAGAGATGGAGTTAAAAATACCTAGAAATTAAAACGGTCATAACTGGTAAATGGATAATTTTTTTGATAGATCTAAAAAAAAGAAAAAATGGCATTGCAATGCACGCCGGGTGCAGCGAGTACTTAAATAAAAATAGGATAAACAGTTTGGTGCATGCTCATATTGTCTACTGTCATTACCTTATCGCTGTTTTTTTCCATGTAGAGAAATTTGAGGGAAATTTAATTAAATTACCCTATAAGGTTTAGAATATAGGAACTCCTACTTTGAGCCTCCTTGTAGTTTTAGATAGGGGGGTCAGGAATGGGAGTATACAAGCTTGTTTGATTATTTTAATTTTTACTCATACAAGAAAATTAGTACCAATAGCAAGGTTCATAATGGCCTTAAAATCGTTTTCGTCAATCTTTCCTAGCTCCATGCCTCTCTTGACTGAAAGAACAATGCTTTAAATGCAAGCGATGTAGTTTATAGCTACTTCAACCTGAAAGACCGTGAACTTTGAGTTTTTAATAAAAGTTTCACTAGAGAGAAATTATTTTCTAAACTTGGACGTTAAAGTTCTAGAAGCGAGGTGTTAGCGGAACAATAACTGTGAAATAATCGTTTTTGTTAGTTAGCTAAAGTACCGATATAAGTTATTTTAGAGGGATATAAATTTTTAGAAATGTCACAGTGATTTTGAGATTATTTTGAAACGTAAAAACGCTTTGGAATCGTTGATATAACAATTTATCGAGAACATTCTTTTCTTCATAATAGAAATTGATTGAATGTAAAATATTATGAGAATGTAGAAATCAGTTTTAAAACTAAATTTGTTGCAAATGCACACATTAAATATGTGTATCACTACATATTATGAAACAAATCCCCTCGCCCCGTCTGTCTGGCAGTTTGCGATAAACTGAAAAAACTTATGACCGGATTTTCATGCAGTTTTCACTAATAGATAGAGTGATTCATTAGGAAGGTTTAGGTGTATAATTTGTTAAGATTTTCTGTAAATTGATTGACATATGTTAGTGATTGTTGAAGATGTCTCTGCCAGCCGTGCGAAGCCGGGTTGCTAGTTTTATAACAAAGTATTCAACACGCACATAGTCATGTCTATAAGGATGCCTTGTCCGCAAACACATTTTGTCGTGTATATTTGATATTATTATTTTGATGTTATTAGCGGTTGCAAGATAACTTTTCTGAATTCTTATCTGAACAGAACAGTAAGCTTTGAAATATTTAGCATTTCTATAAATATTTTAATTGTTTTGCATTGTAACACATAATTTGCATTACGTGACTCCGAGGCGTAATAGTGTTCGTAATTAAATGAGTCCCAAAAGTTAAACCAACATTGCTAATTGCAGGTCGAGAGTCGGGTTTGGGTAATAAGGACTTGGGGAATCAACCCTAAACCACTCCTTATCTCGTTTCAAATCGTTTTACATACTTAACCCTTTCAAGATGGTAGATCTCGTTGTACTAGACCCGTTTTGGTATAATTGTAGGGATTCATCCTCTTGAAAGGTACAAAGATTTTTGTAATATTGCAAGATGAGATCTGATAATTATAGCAAAGAAATTTGGAGTCTTGTTCTTTGGAGATTTCTTAATCCCAAACCTGATAGACCTATACGAGGGTTAATATATGGGCTATACGTTACACTCGTTTTGAAAGACAACTCTCGTTTTCTCACTCTCTTTCAAAAAGAGAAAACGAGAGTCCGGAAGTCCCTGAATATTCCTGTGTCGGGGGGACTTCACAAGCATTCAAACAACGGACACAAAGAAGACCCAGGCTCGGGACAACTATCGGTGGATCACATAAATTTTTGTTCCGTGTGGGATTCGTGACTCTTGCGCTGCATTTACCATCAGGTGGCCATCTGCTCGTTTGCCCCCTACACCATAAAAAAAAAGAATCCCGAAAATAAATTCACAAACTTTACAATAACGTTCACAAGAGTTAATAACTACATACAGCAAGTAAAAGATTTAAGTGTTATATTAATAGCTATTAACAGTACAATAAGGTTTGACATAAAAGAGGCTTAAATGAGTTTGATTCTACCAAAAAAAAAAGAAAATTCTCGTGTAAATCAACCGACATTAAAAGTCTATGGCATATTCTTATGAAAACTTGCTTTTAACAGCTGCTTGAAAACTTCTCCGCTGCTACTTCACTACATTTAACTAGTTTTGAATATAATATTCAGGGGAAATGTTGCATTTAATTACAGCTGCCTTGTAGTTTCTGAATGGTACAGAGGTTGAATTCGTTAGTATTAAATACTAACGCTTTGAACCTCTATATCTTCTTTAGAAAGACTATTACTACCTTTCTGAAGAAGCTTGGAATAAAACAACTAGGATTGAAAAAAATAAATATAGTGGAATTGAGAACTTATTCCTTTTATGACGTTGTTTGTCTTGTAACGTTTGTTTCATGTTTTTTTTTTTATGTAAACGTTTTTATTTGCCTATACTACGTTTTGAATTTTCACGTTATATGATACATAATTATGTATATGTACGGGAATTAACGCGAAAGAGTAGGCGCTGAGTCTTAGGCCGAAGACCGTTAGGCTTTGGAAGCAATTTGTGGATGACTTCTTCATTATTCTCAAACAAACAGGCTTCTTCCTGTTCTATCAGTCAATCTATCAATATATACATCTCAACTCTATTCACCCTAAGATAAGGTTCACGTATGAAATGAGGTGGGTAGGTCGTTATCCTACTTAAATGTTAAAATTACCGTGAGATCAGATGGGTTCTTGACACACTATGTGTACCGCAAACCTTCCCCTTACGGATATGCACCTACGCGCAGGGTGTCTGCAAAATAAACTGCAGCTGTTGTAGTTCCTACATAGGCCAAACAAAGCGGACTCACAGAACATATCGCTGCTCCGAAGAACTGCCAGACTAGCAAATCAGCGATTGCAGAACATGCACTAGAATCCGGCACTAATCACTGGATTAAATTTCACCGCACACAAATCCTCTTCACAAAAAGTCTTTTTTACTCAAGAAATTAAAAATCAACAAGTAAATAGTTATTTTCTCTTTGTATGGTATAACTTTAAACTCCTTTCCACAGTTCGACATTCTATGCAGACCCTTTTCTCTCTATTTTAGGGAACGTTTTCAACTATGTTTGGTAGTCGAGTTACTCATTGAAACTAGACAATTGTAAAAAAATTAAAGCACTTTTTATCCTGCGAAAATAACTAAGTGTAAAGTCAAATTATGTAAAAGTCGGAATTTCTGGAACTGACAATACCAACTAGTTCTAAGTTATCTTCAATCTTTTAGAGTATTAGACGTGACCAGGTTGCGCTGGTTGACCAGCGCAACCTGGTCACGTCTAATACTCTGTAACTAAAACTATTACGGAATTGGTTCTCAAGAAGTCCCCAATCCATGTTTAACTTCTTCGAATTTGGGAAGATGTGGAAAAGACACTGGTATATTACTCAAGTCTGTAGTTTCAGTTTATCTATATAAATCAAAATCAATGTTTGTTTGTTTGTCATATATGTGTTCTGAAACCATTGATCAGATTGTGATGAAACTTTGGTAGGGTGTTAGGGGACGTCCGCGAGGTTTCCTGGTCCAAAAAATCTATTTCTAAAAAAAAGAAAAAATGGCATTGCAATGCATGCCGGGTGCAGCGAGTACTTAATAAAAATAGGATAAACAGTTTGGTGCATGCTCATATTGTCTACTGTCATTACCTTATCGCTGTTTTTTTCCATGTAGAGAAATTTGAGGAAAATTTAATTAAATTATCCTTTAAGATTTAGAATATAGGAACTCCTACTTTGAACCTCCTTGTAGTTTTAGATAGGGGGGTCAGGAATGGGAGTATACAAGCTTGTTTGATTATTTTAATTTTTACTCATACAAGAAAATTAGTACCAATAGCAAGGTTCATAATGGCCTTAAAATCGTTTTCGTCAATCTTTCCTAGCTCCATGCCTCTCTTGACTGAAAGAACAATGCTTTAAATGCAAGCGATGTAGTTTATAGCTACTTCAACCTGAAAGACCGTGAACTTTGAGTTTTTAATAAAAGTTTCACTAGAGAGAAATTATTTTCTAAACTTGGACGTTAAAGTTCTAGAAGCGAGGTGTTAGCGGAACAATAACTGTGAAATAATCGTTTTTGTTAGTTAGCTAAAGTACCGATATAAGTTATTTTACAGGGATATAAATTTTTAGAAATGTCGCAGTGATTTTGAAATTATTTTGAAACGTAAAAACGCTTTGGAATCGTTGATATAACAATTTATCGAGAACATTCTTTTCTTCATAATAGAAATTGATTGAATGTAAAATATTATGAGAATGTAGAAATCAGTTTTAAAACTAAATTTGTTGCAAATGCACACATTAAATATGTGTATCACTACATATTATGAAACAAATCCCCTCGCCCCGTCTGTCTGTCAGTTTGCGATAAACTGAAAAAACTTATGACCGGATTTTCATGCAGTTTTCACTAATAGATAGAGTGATTCATTAGGAAGGTTTAGGTGTATAATTTGTTAAGATTTTGTGTAAATTGATTGAAATATGTTAGTGATTGTTGAAGATGTCTCTGCCAGCCGTGCGTAGCCGGGTTGCTAGTTTTATAACAAAGTATTCAACACGCACATAGTCATGTCTATAAGGATGCCTTGTCCGCAAACACATTTTGTCGTGTATATTTGATATTATTATTTTGATGTTATTAGCGGTTGCAAGGGAGGATCAACCAGCAAGGATCACCAATATACCTTCCTTTACCATACTTAGTATTTTATAGTTTCATAATTACTAGTAAAGTACCTAATAATAATTAATTAATACCGTAATTCATTATTTATATTAATTTTGTATGTTACAATGTAAAATCAATAATTAACTCTTGGTTAGACAAAATGTATAAATAGGGTAGGAGGATTATTAAAAGGTGACAGTTGTAAAAGTACGTTGCTTGGTCGAAATATAGACGGTGCGATAACGATCTTCGAGTTTTATTCTACAATGTGTAATGCTATTGATCGCGTTAATTCGTGTTTAAATTATTATATATCATGGAACGCAAAAGTTTAAGAGTTAGTATAAATTGTATCTTAACTTCTTCATCTTTTAGTTTTCAAAATGGCACCAACCTTGAGTACAACCGAAAAGATATCGCGTAACATACACATGTAAGGCAGGGTATACTGTAGCAGTAGAGGTCCAGAGATGCAGAGTATAACTTCTGATTAGTTGTAGAATACGAATATCTTTATAATAAACTTAGCCTAGTTATATGTACAAATTAAGTCACAGAACTAGTTACACATTACAAGAGCTCACATTTAGGAATTAGCCAATCAGAGAAAAGTACAAAAATAATGTAGTTAGATGCAAGCGCATGCGCGCACGTTCGACGCACGCGGTTTACATAAATACAGGTGACACGAGAAATCGCACCAGTTTGCCGCTCAGTGCGGCGGTGTGCGGGCGTATGTGATGCTTTATGTATTGCAGCTACACACAAAAAAATCTGTCGAAATGAGAACCTCTTTCTATTTGAAGGCGGTTAAGAACGGAGGCTATCAGAATGCTTCATAACCTCAGATTTGCTGACGATCTCAAATTTCAAGCTGCCATATTATATCCTTTCCAATATTATCAACATTCATAAGTGGGAGAGCCATGCTTCGGCACGTATGGGCCGGCTCGACCAGAAAAAAATATATAATAGTTTTAAAACCAACTTATAAAACTAATTTGACAATAATTTTCTGTAAATATTTACAAACCATAAATAAGAATTTTGATAGCAAATGCACACTAAATAAAAGAGACGAGAGCGCAAGTTACATCAAGCATATTTCGTATCACTTTTGAAAGAGATATCGCGATAAGCGAAGCCATGCAATCGGGCACATTTCAAGATAGAACAAAATTGCTTTTTTTCGTTGTTATTGAAAATGCTGGTGAACGGTTAGTGCGAGCAACTGTGGTCCAATATTGTTAGCTATGGTTTCACTTCCTTGAAATAAACTTTTATATTTGCCTAAAAACTTTTATTATTAAGATTAGAGTTTTAATTGTCAATCGCAAAATTACCATTAATATATTTATGTAAATTGTTTAGATTTCCTCATATTATTTTTTGTGCACTTTCAACTAAAACAAAGTATGGTCTGACCAGGAAAATAAAAAAACCTCGTCATTTTGAGGAAAAAAAATGCAAGTATTTCCTTTAATGACAAAATTAACTTTAAAACATCTCATCAACATCATGCAATCATTGTTAAATGACGTAAGCCTGTAACACACGCAGCGTAAACGTGGTCTATTTTTGAGTTTATGAGATTTTAATATGATAAAATGCATAGTATTATATAAATTATGCATATGTAGTAGTAGTAGTAGTAGTTTGAGTGAGTCGGAACTGAGGGGCGCTAGTTCCAGTGAGTCCGGGCTGAAGTCCGCTGGTCTCAGTGAGTCGGGGCTGCGTGCGGTGCTGCAAAGTCGGGGTGATAACTGCGGCTACAAGACTATGTGGTCTCCTAGCCTGGTCCGAGGATCCTCTCTTTGTGGGGAGTGTTGAGGTCCGAGGAACCGCGGCTCAACGTTAGATGTTGGGAAGTTGTAAGTGAGAACTTTCAGCATGCGCGGTCAGTAATTACTATGTAGTTCGGTGTGTCTTTGTTACAACAAAAAGCATACTTCAATTAATTACATTGCAGTATATTTTTTAACCACCGATGCAAAAGAGGGGTGTTATAAGTTTGACGTCGTGTGCGCGTGGGTGTGTGTGCGCCTGCGCGTGTGCGTGTGCGTGTGCGTGTGCGTGTGTGCGTGTGTGTGTGTGTTTGTGTGTGGCATCGTAGCTCTCAAACGGATGGACCGATTTCGATGTGGATTTTCATTTAAAAGCCAGATTCCTTGAGGTAGTTCTTAGCTATGTGTATGCAATTAAAATAATATTGAGTATAATACAAGAAAACTCAAAGAGTGTTGGTCTCGATAATATTACCTTCCTAAAACTTGTACAAGATCATTTTGACGTCTGTGCGTGTCTTTTGGAGCATCTGTGATGTCGATTGACTGACTGTGACGTTGATGTATGTTTTGCACAATATCAGTGAAAAAATAATCTTGTTAAAAAAACTTGATTAATAAGATCAGAAAACAGTCATATTAGTGTGAACTAAGACTTACACAGAACATATATTAAGCATTTTAATATATCCCCACTGTAAATTGACTGTAAATTAACTAGCAACACCGTAGGCTACTCATACATTTAAACAGAAGTTTACTGAGATGTGGTCAGAGGCTACTTTTAACCATCGCACCGCTCGCTACTTGCCTCACACTCCACAGATGAAAGTTTGTATCTGCACAGTTTCGATTGCTTTTCAACAAAGGCAGCACCTAAAGTCTATTTAGGTAGAGGGTACTCATACTCTAATTTTTGCTATTATCAGATGTAAGACTATTAAATTACTCCTAAAGTAATTTAACTATAGTATTGTAAATATTATACACTAAATGCAAGTAACGTCAAGTTTAATATTGTATGTAAAGAAAAACTACTATGGATGTGTTAATATAAGCTTATATTACAAAAAAAAACTGTTTTTATAGGTAAACGGCCTTCATAGTAAAGTTCGGGTATAGCAAAGAGAATTGATATCAGCTTCATTACAACGGGGTATATACAAGTTATTGTAAATCACCTTTACGACTTTTGACCTTCATATTCTATTAAAGACAAATCTATTTTTGCAATAAAAATCGAATTTAAATGTGTAAACATAAAGCAAACTATGCCAGAGCTCATGCATTCGGGCCAGTCTCAGTTATTTATAACTAAGTATTCATTTGTAACGAATCACAAGTCTACATGTTAAGTTATTATTAATATTACTATCGCTATATAATTATATCGCTGGTTTGATTTCTAAACCTAAAAATGGAGAAATACCAGTCAGAATTTTGAATACGACAAATAGTGAGTTACAAGTTAACTTATCCGACTTAGAAATATGTGGTGCGAGTAGTTTTGATATTCTCAACTTTGAGAAATCAGCATCGAAAGCTGACACAGTAAAGACTTTATTTAGTTTACTCAAATTAAATAAGTATTTAAATAAAGAAGAGCAAATTAGCATCTAAAAAATGTGTACTAAGTACTCAGATGTGTTTCAGTTACCAGACGACAAGCTCAGTACAACTAATTTATTAGAACACAACATTACATTAAGAAACGATGCCAGTCCAGTGTACATCAAGCCTTATAGAATACCTCATGCGTTACGTAGTGAAGTGCAACGACAAATACAAGAAATGCTCGATAATGATATTATAGAAGAAACCACGTCCGAGTGGTCCAGCCCTGTTCTTCTCGTGCCTAAAAAATCAAACAATACAGGCGAGAAAAAATGGAGACGTCAGTTAAATAACAGAATTGTCGATGACAAATTTCCTTTACTGAATATAACAGAAAGTTTAGATTCAAAACTCAAAACGAGCCCTAGCGTATTTTCTAGACTAATGACTATTGCAATGTTAGGTTTAAATTACGATGAATGTTTCATATATTTAGATGACTGTATTGTAATAGGAAAATCCCTGATAAATCATAACAAAAATGTCATTTGTGTATTAGAACGTATGAGAAAAGTTAACTTAAAACTAAATCCACTTAAGTGTGAATTTTTACGCAGAGAAATAGTTTATTTAGGTCATAAAATCACGCCAGAAGGTATTTATCCAGATCCTTCTAAAGCCGAAGTATTAGAAAATTACCCAAAACCATCAAATGGAGACGAAGTTAAAAGGTTCGTTGCATTTGCAAATTACTATAGACGTTTTATTAAGAATTTCGCTATCATAGCATATCCTCTTAATCAGTTATGTAAGAAAAACGTAGGTTTTAATTGGTCGTGCGAATGTGACCCAGCATTTAATACGTTAAAACAAGCACTCTGTAATCCACCCGTATTAGGCTATCCAAATTTTTTTGTAGAAAATCTATTTATTTTGCATACAGATGCTTCAAAGATAGGATTGGGCGCCGTTCTGTCTAACAGTAACGGACAAGTGGTAGCATATGCAAGTCGTAACTTGAATCCCGCCGAAACCCGATATCCTGTGATTGAGTTAGAATTATTAGCCATAGTATGGACTATTAGGCATTTAAAACCTTATTTATATGGGAAGAAATTCAAGGTTATCACTGACCACAAACCTTTAGTGTATTTATTTGGAATGACTGATCCTTCGAGTCGTTTAACAAAATTTAGACAATTTTTAGAAGAATATGATTTTGAGGTCGAATACCTTCCAGGTCGACATAATGCAGCTGCAGACGCATTAAGTCGCCTTCCTTTAACTATTACAGATTTGAAAATTATGAGAGAAAACGTAGTATCAGTCATGACGAGAGCACAATCACGAAAGCTATGTACTCAGACAGATAACGACAACACAGACTTGACTTCTGAGATTCCTTCAACTTCTAGGACAGGCCATCCTAAGGTTGTAAAAATCCTCAAACGACCTACTGACAGTATACTACATACAGTACAATTTTGAGTCCATGTTCTAAAAATTATTCTAGTGTATCACCAATACTGAGTGATAAGGGATACTTTAATTTTATCGAATTAGAATCGGCAATATATCTAACATCCCGATCGTTACCTACCGTAAGTGTGTTAGCGATGGACTTAAAAACGTTTTGCAAACGACACAATATTGACGAACTTTGTTTTGATGAAAAACAAAAGAATGCGCATTTAATCAAAGAGTTATTATAAGGATGAAAAGACAGTAATCCTAAATGATTTTCACCTGTTACCCACTAGCGGTCACGCAGGCGTGAATATGATGTTGAATAATATAAAAAAATATTATTTTTGGCCAGGAATGAGTAATGACGTCACTCAATATGTGAAAAATTGTAAAAAGTGTCAAATAAATAAACATACTAACAGACACACTAGAGAGCTAATGTGCATAACAACAACTCCTAGTACTGGTTTTGAAAGAATTAGCTTACATATAGTTGGGCCCTTAGATGTAGATAACTATAGTTTTAAATATATTTTAACTATTCAATGCCATTTAACGAAATTTGTTGAGGCTTACCCCTTATCTAATGAGGATACTGAATCGGTTAGTAGATTATTTGTAAAGAATTTTATTTAAAGATATGGCGTTCCAAAACAGATCTTAACCGATCAAGGAACTAAGTTCATGTCGAGCGTTATGTCAGATGTGTGTAGTTTGTTAGGAATAAAAAAATTACACTCCACAGCATATCACCACGAGACCCTAGGTGGACTAGAAAACACACATAAGAGTCTCGATGCGTATATCCGAATGCTATGTGGTCACAATAAAAGCGATTGGAGTAGTTGGTTAAGTTATTGGTGTTTTTCCTTTAATACAACTGTACACTCAGAGACAAAATATACGCCACACGAACTAGTATTTGGAAAATTATGTAATTTACCTAATAATCTTGGCCATAAATTAGACAAAGTAGATCCTTTATATAATTATGATAGTTACCCATTACAATTAAAATATAGATTAAAAACAGCTTTCTTAGATGCAAGAAATAATCTGCTAAGTAGTGAATATAATAGGTAATTATTGTATGATAAGAAAATGCATTCTGTAAGTTACAAACCAGGTGATTTGGTTCTTTTAAAAAACCAAATAGGAAATAAATTAGACAATATTTATTTAGGTCCTTATAAAGTTTTAAGAGAATTAATGTTGAAATATAAAAAAATAAAAAACCCTATATTGTTCATAAAAATAACACAAAACTGTTTTATAATTGTTTTTTTTTGTTTAATGTTACTACCTATTATAAAAAGTTCAAAATACAATGAATGAATGAATGAACATGTACGAATAATGATGACGCATGGAATTGGTTCAATATAAAAGTTATTGTATGCTAGTTATTAACTCTCTTTTAATTATACCACAACTATGGAAACAACATAAATATACATATTTCTATAGCCACACTGGGTTTCTCTAATAAACAACCCCTGTTCTTCAATACACTAGCAACCCGCCCAGGCTTCATCAATCATATATATATAGATAGAGATACAATATGACTGGCCTGTTGATCTAGTGGTTAGTGACCCTGACTGCTGAGCCAGAGGTCATGGGTTCGATTCCAATCTGAGTCTGGGTGTTCTTTGTGTCCGTTGTTTGTATGTTTGTAAAGTCCCCCGCGACACAAAACCTTAATGAATAAAATACACCTAAACCTTGCTCGTGAATCACTCCGTGTATTGGTGAGAACCGTATGAAAATCCGTTAGGTAGCTATTGAGTTTATCGCGAACAGACAGACAGACAGACAGACGGACAGACACAGCGGGGTACTTTTTTTATAATATTTTGATGATGTTTGAAACGTCATTGTAAGCTCGCTGCTACGCTTACGTACGAGGGCGGCACTGAAAATTTCGGGAATCAAGGAAGTGACACAACATTATTATTTAAAAATGTATTTATTGCTATTCGAAGTATTCTCCGCGAAATTTGATACATTTTTCCATACGATGGAACCAATCATTGAAGCAACTATTCCATTCGGAAGTTGGGGTCTCCAAAATGGCCGTTTTGTAGGCGTCCACAGCTTCTTCAGGTGATGAAAATCTCCACGCAATTTATTCTTTATTTTAGGGAAAGTATAGAAATCATTAGGGCTTAGGTCGGGGCTGTACGGCGGATGGTCTAATAATTCTATGTTTTCTTGCTTTAAAAACTCTTTTGTTCTGTGCGCGGTGTGAGAACTCGCATTGTCGTGATGGAGGATGATGCGGCGGTTGCAGTTCTCTTTACGGAGTTTAGAAACGACCTGTGGGAAACAAATGCTAGCATACCATTCTGCATTAACCGTTCTTTGTCACTCAAGAGAAATAGTCGCAACATGGGCGGTTTTGGAGACAAACGTGGCCACCATTTTTTTTGCAATACTCCGTGAACGAACAATTTTTGTTGGCTTTAACTCATTTTCGAACACCCAAACTCGTGACTGGTTTTTTGCTTCGGGTTCGTACGCGTATATTCAGGATTCGTCACCTGATACGATGTTGTATACAGCATTTGAGGATCCTGCGTGGAATCTTTCGAGAGTTCTGACGCACCAAGTAACGCGAGCCGCTTTTTGCTCTTCACAGAGCAAATGCGGTATCCATCGGGAAAACAACTTTTTTTACACCTAATTGTTCATGCAAGATTATTTGTATTTGACTCATGCCAATGTCTAAAGTTGCCTGAATTTCGCGGTATGTCACATGTCGATCTTCCTCAATCAGCTTACGCACAGCATCAACGTTTTCTTGAGTGACTGCAGTTTTTGGACGACCTTGACGGGGATCATCACTGAGCTTGACACGTCCACGTTGAAATTCAGCAAACCAGCGATAAATTGTGGTTTTGGATGGGGCTTCATCACCAAATGCAGAAATCATCCGGTCAACACACTGTTTTTGCGTTAAACCACTTCGAAAGTCATAATAAATCATCGCTCTTGAATTTTCTCTAGTCAATTCCATTTTAACAACGACTAAACAAGTTTGACAAAACCTTGTGACAAGACCGAGAATTTTTTTTTAAATAAATAAATGGTATTCGATTTTTAAAACCAAACAGTTTTCAATTAAAAAGATTTTAATATGACAGAAACAGTGGAAATATTCCATTCCCGATACTTTTAGTGCAGCCTATGTATGACATTAAGAATTTTCGCTTTCGTATCTCGTCGAATTTTGATTTTTGGAATATGCTGGATATAAGAACTTCTATTAAAATATTTGAAATAAAGTTGGGAACATTCTAAAATGTTTGCAAGTTATCTAAAGATAGACGATCGAAATGAAGAATGAAAGAGAGACTGAAATTACGACTCTAGTCGGTTCGGCAGAGGTATATAAACAGCTGCGAGAGAGAGAGAGAGAAAAAGTTAATAAAAGCAAAAAAAAGAGGAAGGTACAACATAAAATAATAGAGCAGAGCAATTGTTGAATGACTTCACTGCGGAGTTGAACTAAAGTGTTTGCTGTTAACGTTGTACGTCAGTGAAGACGAAGCTCATTCGCGTCAGAGAAGCTACGTTAGGACCATGGTAGAGCCACGCAACGTCAAGAGCCAATTGTCACTCTGTCCGTGAGTCTGTGTAAATGAAATGTTGTTATGACGTAAGAGGTCGTCATTTTCCTTCTAATCCCGCACCCACTTCTGTAGCAATATAAAGCACACTTGGCCACAATATAGTGCATTAAAAGTGAATTTAAAATGGTGCGTATTAAAATAAAATTTTTGTTCTGTAGCACTTCCACTCATTGTAGAAATAGCTATCAAATTATAAACACATTCCAAAGGTAACTGTAAAAGTATCATAACTCTTATTTAATTTCAAACCAGAATATAACAGTCTTAACAATTGTTTATTTATTTATCAAAATTCTTTAATGTCTGTACAGCGTGAATATTACGGTAACCTGACTATAGTTTATTCAATACTACAATATAATTTTAATAATATTCCAAAACCACTTGGAATTCTATCATTTACCTAACCAACTTTCCAAGTGAGAAACCCACATCATTAATTTCAAGTCCCATTAGATCGATGTTTTTACTACACGAGGAGAATATATTAGGAGAGTTCCTTTTAGCCTTTCATAGGAAAACTTTTGCTTAAGGCACAATAAAAACATCCCTTTGATTCCCTTTATGCTCAAGCATACGCGTTTGATGTAGTTTATTGGTGGAGTAATCTTATTTACGATTTTCGTTGGTATACGAAAGAAACTATCACCGTATGTATGAACATGTGTTTGTTACTTACGAATTTATCCTGTTATTCGTTGTTTGAATTTAAGAATCGGATTTCTTCATCTTTTCTTTATATCGAAATGTTTTGTTAGACAAAGGATTATGGTTATATTTAGTAATTCACAGCAGATTAAAAAAGTTAAGCTTGGGTTGACGTTCACGTTCTAGACGCATTTCATAACGACATTTAATGTGCAGTCTGGCAGGCACTCTTCCTAATAATACAATACGTTATTTTTCTAAAAGCTACTATTTATATGATGTAGAACTGAGCTGCTACAACTTACATCGGGATTTTTTTTGTGTACCACGGTAACCTGCAAAAACCTTGAGATTTAGAAATGTACAAGAAACCTGCTTAGCAGTACGGAGAGAATTTCTCTTTGATGATCAGGATTACTACCAACAAACTTAAAGGTAAAGACTTACTAACAAATACGTCAAGCAGCCCTAAGCGTGCTTGCCAAGAGATGTGAGAAGTTGGCCTTCCGTCCGCAGTAGACTCTCAAAACAAAAACTAGACTACGTAAAAATCGCGGTCTGAAAAATATGAAACAAGAAAATATTCTTATCTTAATTACAAACTATTCAATATAGATATCTAATTTACATATATGTTTTAATTTAATAAGTAGAAATTGTGAAGTTCAAAAGGTAGCAGTGCTCGTAGCCCGTTAACCATTGCAATAAAGGTCGTTTACAAAATGCGGCAGGGTTTTAGTGTAAGAGGCCAGTATACCCGCGCGAAAATCACTCAGTATTTATTTGGCATATTCTTCCTGCCGGGTCAACTTCAAACGCGTTCAATAATACAATAACACTAAGTACCGCTGTCAAAAAAATACATGACTCACAGACTCGCAATTGTTATTATGGTAAAGAGGAGATTATATTACCATATCTACAAATTCATTCTACAACACCACCTCTCAATTCTATGTTTAGACGGGATAATTACTAATAAAACAGACAAAAGCAGACACAGTCCTTTGGATTATAACTTTTAAGTAGCACACAGTTCCATTCAAAGTTTCCAAGTGAAGGGTTGATTTATATCTGTAATCTGTGTGTTATGGTAGAAGGGTCTTCTCTTTAATTCAATCGTACCCATTTGATAAACTTTCCTATATAATTCTATCTAGGGTTGAGTATTGTATATATTGTAAATAAACAATGTTTATTACATGTTTGTAATAAGATGAGATTCTTCAACTAAATGAGAAGAAATTTTAAACTTGTATAAAACGCACCGTTTGTCCGAAGTCCGAATAAGAAATTACTATGGTGCTAGAACAATTAAAAAAAGACTGCCGTATTTGCTCTACAGCTTACCGGAAGCTATTAGGCAGGAGGAAAACAATGCCACGTTTAAAAGAAAGCTAAGAGAGTATTACCTCAGTATTTGTGAATGACACGCTGCCAGCAGTCATTCCTGAGTGCTGGAAGAATACCAATTTGACTGTAAATAAGTGTCTATAACACCTAAGTAACAATAGCACAGATAATAATTATATAGTAATAAGTAATACATAGACTTATAGAGGCTCGTTACCCACAGTCAAACCGATTACACGGTTTTGTGGGAAATTGTAAAATCTACTTACTAAACACAGACCTATTAAATAAATAAATGAAAAATTGCACCATTCACACTGTAAATGAGTAGGTTCTCGTATTGTTTTATCTGACGTATATATTTATTGATATTTTCATAATTATTATTGACATTGTTAATTTTATAGAATATTGACATCATCTTATACAATGTTGACATTACATTGTTACGATAGGTATTTTTAGTTTTTGTTAATTAGAAAAAATTTTATTGTACATGTAACAACTGTGTAGTCACTTAAGTATTAAGTTAATTTTCTATGTTGCTTAGCTGCTCTGTGATTGTTTATATTTTAGAACAATATTATGTTACATTATCCTCACATTAAAAGAGTGTCCTTGGAGTTTCTTGCCTGTTCTTCTTCATAGGATCTACGTATTGAAGTAGGCAACTAGCTTCACGACCGCCTTATACTGATTAACTTCTATTCTTGACAGTTCAAAAATACCTACAATTGGTTTACTTGAAACACATAATTTGAAATAAATAATTTTGATTTTTGATGAGCAGGTTTTGGGACATCATATGTAATATAAAAGTGAATGATTTGATGGACAGAACGATTATTTGTTTGATTATTGATTTATTAAACAAATAAGAGTTCTGTTAAAAAAGTAAAAGCAAAGGCTTCAATTTTGGAATGATTTGAAGACAAATTCTTCATGAGACATAGACAACAGAGTAAAAGTACTAAAGTGTTCAAGTAAATATAAAACATTACTGCTAAAAGTGAAAACGAGAATAATTTTATGAATTATTACAAAAAAAAATTAGGTGTTTTTTGAGAATTGAAATCATTTCATCTATAAAAGCATTATAAACTTAAAACATAATATAAGAACACCCTTATATAAACTAGTGAACTCTCAAATTGACTTTTCCAACAAACTAATGTGAGGGTAAAGTAATAAATTACAGAACGCGTTCTCGAATAAAGACGAGCTCCGTAAATGTAAGTTCTTGTAGTGAGATAAACTGTACACACACTTTATTTCACGTCTTTGTCACTGTCAGTTAATATAAAAAAAAAGTTAATGTTGTTAGGTATATTATGTGAACAGTGAGCCATAAATTCAAATTTCAATCATAATGCATTGACTCGCATGAAATTAATTATTTATCGTATATAGTAACAGTCAATACATGCGTATTCTCTCAGTATGAGAGGGTTAAATCAAAAACATACCTTATTTGCCTTATTCAGTTTGGTAGACTAGTATGTGAAAAAAAAAGAATAACATTATAATATAGATATACATTATTATAATATAGATCTAAATATTGGAAGAAATGAAAACCCGGAAGAACCACAGTAATCTCCCAGTAGTATGATAATTATTTACCATTAGGCCTCCTGGAACAGTTAGTCTGTTGAAATTTATATACGTACTAGCTGACTCGACAGACGTTGTCCCGTCATTCAATTCAAAGTGGAATACTTCACTAATAATAATTATTTCTATTGTTGTATATTTTGATATTGTATGTTTGTAATTTTTTTTTTATCTCTATAACATAGATAGATATTGTTTATTATAATGCTTGTTGATACACAACATTGTCAGTTTTGTTTCCTGGCGCGTAAATAAATAATGTTGATGGTTTTCCGACACGGGAACAGGTGACATACAGTTGGCCATGGGAAAAACGTGGATTTTCAAGATTAATGCCACAAACACATAACGACTGCCCTTGCGATTTATTTATTGACATTGCAAATGCAAGCCGCACTGGAAATTGTAATCGTTTAAGGTCGCATGTCGATCGGAATCAGAGGGATGCGTGGAATCAATCTCATCATCATCTCAGTCTTTGCCTTTATACTTCCCTTTTAAAATTGCGGCTTCGATGACGTTGTTAATTAATTTCTTCACCGAAAGCCGGGTGCCATTACAAAGACGTGATTTGCTGTGAACTGTAATCGATTGCCATGCTATAATGGAATGCAGCTCGATGTGGATCAAATGCAACATTTCTATTTTCTTGATATTGATTCCGTTCAACTTCATTTCGAGCTTAGCATTGCTCATCAGTTTGACTTGCTCTTAAATATCTTTGATTTGCGGGATTGCGAGTTCTGCGACCTATGTTTGTACGTCTACTACTTGGCATTTTAAATATCAAAATTTCAACTGAAAATTATAAATGAACAAACTTAAAACTCCACAATTTTTTCGATTCAATCGACTGTGCAATGTGCACTAAGAAATGAAAACAGTAATTCATTAACAATATGCAAAATCAAATCAAAATGGTTTAATTTTACCTCGTCAAAGATATCATTCCGACCAGGTAGCTGGGTAAGGGTTATAATTTGTTCTTAATGCCGACCATGGATTTCCATGATGAAGTCCTTGATGCCGACCAATACAACTAATTCATGCAAAGAGAATATTATAACGCTACGCTAGAATTATGCGATCTTTGTAAACGATATTGGCGGTCTGTCTCTTATTGTCAAACAACTGACAGTTATTTCAAACGTGCTTAGCAAAGAGTATATAACGCTGGGGCTAAGGTTACATTAAAAAGTTTATAATAAATGTAGTCGTCAAGTTTTCTTAAATTTTCTAAGTTTCTGCGCAATTTTCAATATTTTTTTCATGTAAGAACCTTCTACGAAGTATTAGAAAACATTTAAATAAAAGATGAATGAAATCGGTAAAGCCGCTCTCAAGTTATAGCGTGACCGAAAGAAATAGGGGTTCATTTTTATATATACTTATAGATAAATACTATCTCAATAATTGTGTGATGAGCATGATAATTTGTTCTGCGTCTGGGTGTAATTTAAACAAAACTATAATTAACCATAGACTACATTACGTTTAGCTGTCAGTTACGTTTTGTTATTCCATATCAGTTGCGGTTTGTTATACCACGTTTTATGTCACGTCCGACGGGAACGTGATAAAAAGTCCAAGTTCTAAGCTACTTCCCCATCAATTTTCAGCCAAATCAGTTCAGCCGTTCTTCAGTTATAAATAGTGTAACTATCACGACTTTCTTTTATATATATGTATATATATATATATATATATATATATATATATATATAGATTATGCCGCCGCAAGAACACATCTTTTTGAATTTAAGAAATTACGGTAGGGTACAATAACTGATGTATATAATTTTACCTTGTTTCGATGATGAAATAAATCCTCGCATAATAAAAGTTTATAATCACAAAAAATATTTTTAATGTGATTATATCAAATTTAACGACTTTGGGATTTTCTTTACTTGTGCTGCGAGACCTTAGTTACGAGTACGAGTATTGCCAAAATTTCAGGATTCTAGGTCAATGGAAAGTACCAAGAATAGGTTTTGATTTACCTGCAAAATGCTAAAACTGGTTAAAATTGTAGGCCTTAATTAATGGCCGTATCTATTGATTGCGTTGAGTTAGAAACTTGATTTTATTACAACATCAAGGAAATGCAGACATTAGCATTTGATGTTAATTTCAACTTGATACCTCTACGCGTTCCTTAAAAACGACAGACAGATAGACAGACGGACAACAAAATGATACTAAAAGGGTTCTTTTTTCAGTTTTGAGGAACGGAACCCTGAAAACGAATAAAACATAATTAATCTAGTTATCAAAAAGTTTTAAATTGTCATAAATTTAAAAACTTTTAATGAAATTATAAACTTTGTTTCTATAACGTAAAATCTTTAAAATTAAGAAAATCTTTAAGAAATCTCTTACTTCATTTTAATAACAATACTTATCAGAGCGATAATCAAAACAACACCCAAGTACTTGTTGTTGTGAAACCCGCTGGCGTAAAGAAAACAATGCTTAGCTAAACAGTTTTTATGGCCTTTTGCTAAGAATACCAATAAACTAAATGTTTATTTACCTCTAGACCACTTTTATATAAAAAAAATATTATTCTGGTAGAGCCTTTGGTGAGAAGCCATCGAAAAAAGTTTACGAAATTCTAATAAAATAACAAAAAGAATAGATTTGTTTTTCAATCGTAAATGATCGTTTGTATTTATTAAGCCGTGTAGCTTCAAATAAAATATGACAGAACATGTTTTTATACTTTTCAAAAGTAGTATAAAATGGATGTAGGGGTTGTTATTTTTGTTAATATAGTAATAAAACATTTATGCAACATAAGTTGTAATGTAAAATAGGTTTCTTGAATGCTTCTATAATATAGCAGACGTACTTTATCACTTGTAACCAAAATGTCCATTTACATAAGCTGGGCAGAGGTGGAGCCAGTGTCCTATTAAAAGTTTTCATGTTTTTGTCAAAATCGAATTGATTAAAACGACAGGTTTTTCACAATCAAGCCGATTGCAAGAAGTCACGACGTGGCTATTAATCTATCATTGTTCTGATAGGTCCTGGGCATATTTTCACACAGTCTATTTGAAAGGAACGACGCCTACGTCTCTATTCGAGCACTGCTTGCAAGACCTAACGCTCCCGTCCGTTGCGCATCAGGGCTTTGTGCAGTGTACAGAACTTTGTGTAGTATGCCTGTGTATACCGTTTCAGAATAGTTCAGAAACGGCAAACTTATTCGCACCGCTCCGTTAATCAGAAGAATACTTCCGCTCAGTATTAGCTGGAGATAGAAAGCACTTCCCACAAAAAGTGATATGTTTGTGTTCTTAATGTTACATTGAATGTTTTTTTTTTCTTTTTTTTTTCGTGTGGAAACCCCCACGGGTCATCACCTCACCGTGGTCAACGGCAAGGTGGTATGTCGAACTCGAACCGACTAAAACCACACGGTGTTCCGTCCCATCCCACCCAGCCCATCACCCTCAGGCCAGCGCTCATGGAGGCCGGAGATCATTTTGTACTCTCCAGCGCCTGGTGCGTCTTGGACGAGAGAGAAGTAGTTCTCTCCCGTTCGCTTTCCGCCGCCTCTTTGGCATACATCACTTCCTCAAAGAACGAGGCAGCGGAATTCCATGCTCTCTCGCACCGGACCATGGCCATAACCATGGTTTCTAGCGAGAGGCTACCCACACCAATGGCCGCAACGAGGTCAATGTTACATTGATAACATTAATTATACAAATAAATTATCGCCACTTTTACTATTCGTCTTAAATAAATGAATATTATTATTATAACCAGTATTATCATGTTTCCTCAAAATCGCAAATCTCCTAAAGTTCTTTACCAATAGTTATAATATTTTTACGCGCATGTTTTTTAAAAGGTTTATTTTTTTTTTTTTTTATGTTTTTTATTTAAGTTTTTTCATATTTTATGCGCTGCCGTACCGTTCATCTGATTATTATGAAATTTAGCATTGCATAAACGTTACCAGAGATACAGAGAAGGATGCTGGATACCTTTTATCCAGAAAAAGATACACGAGGGAGGATAAATTACTTTTACGCGAGCAAAGCTAGTCCTTAAAAAATATAAATGCCACTCACGAACGTTTTTATTCTAATATATATTATCATAAAAATGGTTAACATTTATAACTCTTTAATACTTTCGAGGACACAGAATTGTATTGAATAAGCCGAGTATTTCGCAATATTATCATAAAGATTAAAGTCAAAAACATATACCGGAACTGGATAATGGTTATTAAAAAAAACGGTTTCACCCACGTTTCTGGAAATGTTTCGAATCAATAAATGGATCAAACCATTTATTCATGTGAACTACAAAGTAACATGTACCAGTTAGAAGATACATTTAGCATTTAGGGCCTGGGAGAAAATAACACTTCAGTAAAAAGTCACGCCCACTCTTATCAATTACCAAGTTAGAAAATTGTGTTTACAACAGTGTGTGTGTATGTGAAAATTACAGTAATCTACTAATAATTCTAAATGTTTTGTAATTTGTTAAAATAACTGCCGTTTCTGATGTTTGTTTTAATGAAGTATATGACAACAACTACTGTATGTAGAAAAAAAACGGGCTAAACTAAGCCGTAACTTATGGTTAATAACTCGAACAGCCAACGCGCAGTGCCCGCTTATCTCCTAGGGCTTCCATAAACAACGCATATTACATTCTATATAAGTGATTATAAATGTCATTTTAATTATTTTCATTGCCATATCGAAATACAAAATTTTTCAAAGTAGCAAAATCTAGATCTTCTAGACTTGAATTAAATTATAATATTATAATTTTATTAAAATAATACGTATCTTGTTCCAGGCCTGCAAAGTTTTGCGTTTGTCTTTGTATGTATTTAAAGAGTTTTGTCCCACACGATATAAGTCTTTTCTATTAACGAAATTAATGTTTTTGAGAATATCGTACAAAGGCAATGGGCACCTGTGTCGTAGCATAAAACGAAATTATAGACACACTAGTGAAGGGGACGCGTGTGTAGACTGTGTGGTGGCTGCGCGGTGGATGTGCGGTACGTGGTGAGAAAGCGGTTACTGCGTGTACGCGGATTGTAAGCGTGGACGTATAAACGCGCCCTGAGTGAGGTTACCGGAGTCCCAATTCCTACACCCCCTTCCCATACCTTAGAGGCCAGCAATGCACTTGTGACTTTTGATTTGCAGGTGTCCATGGGCGGCAGTAGTCACTTACCATCAGGTGATCCGTCTGCTCGTTTGTCCCATACACCATAAAAAAGATTAGAAAGAATAATTGAACCGTTAAATATTTAGGATTTGAATTTATAAGTTACCGCCTAAGTGTAATTTTTCTAGAGAGTATCCTTCACAATTTTAAATCTTTATCACACTTTCTTAAATGAATCAACTCCTTATCACAGAAATAAAAAAAAAGTAATAATAGTTTCATATGAATTTTATGTTTTTACAACCGTTTAGTCTGCCGCCAAAATCTTTTCTGACATTTTATAGTATACCATATGCTATTTTCACAAACAATATTACCCGTAAGTATAACTGTTACTTACGGGTAATATTGTACCAATAATAGTTTCAATAACAATAATCATGGGACATAAACATGAGATATTGCATTGACCTTACATTTCATCCTCTTCTAAGTAAAATAAAAGTAACTTTTTAACGGTAAAAAATGTTACTCTACTTAGCGATGAAGTTGAAATCATTACTGTAAAGGTACGACTATAATTAAGCAATATAGTAATTAATTAAACAAAATAAATTACCTTCCACCGTAACCCTGCCCATCATTACGGAACGTAGCTCCGTAACGACCTTGAACAACCCCATCACGAGACGAACATCTTCTAATTTCATTATAACGTCACTACCCATCACGGCTTCTGCTCTTTATTTTATTTGAACATTCTAAATAGCTTTGGGAGCGTCCTTGAAAAAATTATATTAACGTTTATAAAACGTTTAAAAGTTTTTTGAACTTTGAGTAATTACGAATCAGTCATGTAGAAAGAAGGTATTTCTGGTAAAACTACATTTACTTAGTAGTGATAGTTTTTTTTAAATATTCTAAGATGTTTAACAGCGTAAATGCTCAAATAACCCAGGAACAGGTTGAAATTCTTTAACGGTACAGTAAACCATGAACACGAATCGACACTAAATAAAAACGAACTTATACTCGTAAATTGAAGGTACTCGCATCTGTTTTTCGGTCTCATTCACGATTTCGCAATTTAGTCTGGGCTGTTATGGAAACATCTCCTTGCATATATTTCGCAGACAAATTTATGTTGCTCATGATACTCCGTAGTATAAATAGGTTGTTTATTAATGTCTACTAATAATCACATCTTACTCATTGAACTGAGACTCCAACCTGACAGCCAAGAAAACTCACTATTAAAAACTAATAAACTTAAATGAATACACATACAGTTATTTGCTAATAATTAATTTTTGGGAGAAACTGTTTTTTTTAAAGAGAAATATATGTCACTCAAAATATTACGAGAGACAGAAATAATATATAAGAAAACTAATCAAGTAAAAAGTTATAGACAGTTTCACTTGACAGATTATTTTTCTCATTACTTTATTTAAAAGCCTGCGGCCATTATTTTGCTTGTTGTAATGATCCTCTAATAATAATCCGAAAGTCGTTAATTTGTTGTTACATCACATAACAAATGTTTTTTTCTATTACATACTTATATTTTGTGAACGGAAAATTGAATGTGACGGCAAAGTCTACATACAAGGTTGCAGAAACCCTCGATGCGCAAGACAGATTGGCCTTGTCCGGTTTTTAAGGGGTTCGGGTTAATAGTCTAAGAAAACAGGACAAAAAATAATTATTACTTATTCTGATAAATTTTAACTGCACCTAGTGTTGTGACCCTACTTTTATAACGATTGCGTTGGTGAGGTGGGGGCAGTATAAAACAAATACGTAGTAAAGAGAGAGAGGGGAGGCTGTACCTAGTGTTTACATTTTCTAAAACGGGCCCTTTCATTTGCTATATCTATTATACAATGCACTTGACAACGGTTTTACTTATTTTCTGATTTTTCATTTGAAACAAAAACCCACAAAATTTGTATCTTAACTTTCAACTTACCAAAATACTTACGCATTTGCATTCTGTTGTTTTAAATCCAAAACGTTGGTAATAATTGAAAATAGTTTCCCAGTAAAGCGGTGGCTAGAAGGCTGTCAATTGTAAAAGTTCCCCTGGCACCGGTCAGACCATTCATTGTAACTGTAGCGACATACGACATTCAATTTCCTTTTTGTCAACTTATTGTACAGCGGCTGCAGTTTGTATTTCCTATTAGGTTCATTTTTTAACACTAAAAAATTTGCATTCAATATTAACTTGTTTTAGATGATTGGCAAATTGTTTTTTTGTGTTAGAGGTTTACTAAAAATTTATATTTGAATTGGAATGGTCCAATTATAAGTAAACCATACTGATATTAATTTATACGGCTTAAATATAATAGGCATAAGGTAATAGGTCAGGTTGGTCAAATATTCATGCATGAGCTTGTTTAGTTCATTGAAGGAACTGAGTAGTGAGAAACGACTATACAGTTGGCTCATCAGTGACACAGGTGTGGTTAAATGTAGTTCTTGCTGCGACACAAGTATATAATTATATTTACCTTAAGTAGGTAAATATATGGACTAAGATACCCTAGCATATGATCATCATTAAATTACAACCCAATCTTGTGAATAGGAGCTACAAAACGTCACATTCTGCTAAATCTAATCTAGTATTAGTTTAGATTTAGCAGAATGTGACGTATAATATTATAAAGCTAAATAGTTTGTTGGTTTGGTTAAAGGCGCTTATCTCAGGAACTACTAGTATTAAATAATTTTAATTAAATTCATAGTAAATTCAAAGTATTCCTGGTTAAGGATCTTAATTGTTTAAACGTTTTATAAAATTCGCGTCCTGTACTTTACTACTTTATTATTATGTACCCTATGGCATTAGCTGGGACTTGAAATAGATATGTAAATGTCTTTATATTGTTTGCTTAAGATTTTTGTTTGAAAATGGTTCTCTATTATTAAAAGTGCAGGTAATAAGACAACTAAGAAACAAAAAGAGCTATTTTCAGTAGTATGAAATCATCATGTGACTGTAACTACAGCAACTACAACTCTAAATACAGTTTTGCAAAATAATCCTTATTTCCGACATAACATTGAGTTAATCTGATAACCAAGCGTGTCAAGTTTTAATGAAATTTCATTAAATATTACCACGTGATGCGTGGTAATATTTAACATTACCTGAAAATACCTATAAGACTGAACATTAATTAATAAACTCACTTACAACTACTGGAATTAGCGATTGTGTACGTTGCCTACATTTAGAATTAACTATATGTTGAAAACAACTTTGTAGTTAAGGATTCGACTTCATTAAACAAATTATAATTGGTAAACCTCATATCTGAATTGAAGAGTTCCTTTACCGTTCAACTCAGCCAAGAGACGTCCTCTGCCAAAAATTTAGAGATTACTTACAAAGAATGTTACAAAAAGCAGTCTTGCGTTGTCTTTATCTAACAGCTGTCTATTTTCACAGCCAAATCGTCCATCCACCTAAATGTAGGATGATACACACTTAGCTTTTAAGTCCGAAAACTTCTCTTCCCATCGGTTGTCGGTTTTTCTTTGTGATTTAGATAGATAGGTGGATAACTCTTTATTTGTACACTATTTTTACAAAACATTTACATAATAAAATTATATCAAGAATAATATAATGTACAAAGGGCGGCCTTATTACTAGATGTAATCTCTTCCAGGCAACCGTAGGATGGATCAAAATGATTCGGAGAGACAGTGGCAGTTGATGGTGTATTTACAAAAAAGAACAAAAAAATAAAAATTATTTGTCATTTCTAATAAATATTAAAAATATACAGATATTCTACATTAACCTGCTTAACCTACTATAAATACCAATACACATATATACAATAAATATACATACCTAAACCATAAACTATATTTTATACAATACATACACATACAGTACAACTAAAGTGAAAGGTAATGTTCATAAACCATTTTTTTTAAAACAGTTATTGATTGGTAATGTTAATTGGTAATTCATTTCACAAGCGTACAGCTTGAACAGTAAAAGAATGATCAAACAATTTTGTGGATTGCTGTGGCATCTCCAGTCTCAAATTTTCAGATGACCTTAGACATTTTTCATGTGTGTCATGAAGGAACTTGAACCGTTCTTTGAGATAAAATGGGGCTTCATCGTTGAATAAGAAGTTGTAAAGTAAAAAGAGGAAATGAGTATTCCGGCGAGTTTGAATTGGAAGCCACCTGAGCTTTTAACAGAATTCTGAAACGTGATCATATTTTCGTAGCCCATATATGAATCTTGTACAAAAATTTTGTCGCTCAAGCTTATCAAGTTGTGCTTCAGTGAGATTCAGATAGCTTAAATCGGCATAGTCGAGAATCGGAAGAAGAAGTGATTGTGCAAGCGCAGCTCTAGTGGTAGTTGGAAGAAAGTTACGTAGTCTTCGTAAGGATCTCGCTGAAGCGAAAACTTTACGACTGACTTCCTGCAACTGTGGACCGAGATAAGGTACTGTCCATACATATTCCCAGGTTTTTTACACTTGTGCTGATCTGTAATGAAGTGCTATTAAATTGAATTTGAGACAGTTGAGACCAATCAATTCTTGAAATTAACCCAGGACTGCCTATAACGCATACCTGCGTTTTTGAGGGATTATCCTTGAGTCCATGGTTATGACTCCAATCGCAAATGTCCGATAGGTCTGCATTGATTTTGTTAATCTGTCTGTTAATGTGATTTAATCTTGCTAATAGCGAGATCTATGCCCGTCATCTTGGTTCTCCTACTGATTTTCTTCTCTTTAGTCTGTCGAAACATAGATACACAATATATGCATCTGGCGCTACTTTCCGCATAGGGTGCCAACTACCCTGATGTTATAACATCACGGCGGTAACAACTCGCTTACTACACATCAGCGAAACTTCGATTGAGACGTCTTTGTCCCGTAGCTAGTCTAAAAAGTCTGCATTGCGTTGATCGTAATTTAGGTAGTTCACTAGTAAGTAATTAGTCTCCCTTGTCTTGCTCAGTGACGCGACTAACAAATTTCATACACGATATTCACTGTATTAAGTTATCACTACCAGAAATAGACATCAATCTAGGTTACGCTTAACATGTTTAGTTCCTTGTGGAACACTAGTTTCATATTTACTTAATTATAAGCCATTTGTCAGAGTGTAAACGACAGCGACCCACTGATGATAATCAAACGGGCTTAAAAATACATATTACATATTTACATTTGCTATTTATTTCATTACCCTACACCGTTGAACAAGTAGGTGCAGTAACCAGTCACTTCGGTAAATAAAACTCAATTCCTTAACAGTAAGTTCATGAATGATATCATACATTGCACGATAATAGTTTTCCAGTAGTTCATTTATATAATACCACCACTTATTTACACACTTAGTGTGCATTATTCTAAAACTTACTTTTCTGTATTTTTTAATCGTTTACTCACATTCCATCATTACTTCACATTTTATTTTGACAATTGCTTTAAAGACTATTTCTACTATACAAGTAAAGTAACATGAACTCTTAACGATTCTTGTTCACGACTCCATTTCACGACACTGCAAACCTTGTATTTCTTCAGGCTACTATTAGTTCAATAACGTTGAGGACAACACATTTTGGATTTCACATACAACGCGCGTCTCCCACGCTACAAAAATTATACATACGCATACATATATATGTGATACGTACAATATTGACTCATTGGCAATTGGCTCTGCGGTCAATTCATATAATAAATAAAACTTATAGAGAAACTATTTGACCAACTGCCCTAGACGACAAAACAACGGTCATGTGACAGCATAGGACATATGGCTATATCCGCCCTTAACACGGTGTTTCCTGACAATCCACTCAAACACGACACGTATATCGACTGCAGCATTCTATGCAATAGTAGCTGATCTGCAAAAATACATAAATTCTTGAATGTTTTACACAATTTTAATATAAATTGGACAGTAGCAGATCTTGACGGCGAAGTTTGCATTTGACTACCAGCTGCCGTACTGAATACAAACATCATCGTCAAATATTAACATTTTAAAATCTAGACACGCGGCAGCCCGTCAAGCCTCCTATTACTGAATTCAATTTAGTGTTGCTGAAGCAGATGGCATAACATAAATAACATTTGGCGCATAAATTTAGTAATTGGTCGGACCAATACCACTAATATTTTGTTCATCATTTTTAATATGCAAATAACGTTTTCCAGTAAAAGAGCTTTTAATTAACTGTTTAGGAGATATTAACGAAGGTTTAATTCAATAAAATATCATAAAATGTCATTTTTAAAATGAATAAGCGGTAAACCTATAATGTTACATTGTTTAAAATTTAAATTATTAATAGATTTAAATTAAAAATCTTAAATTAACGACCGCGTTAATTCCAAATTTAATAAGGGTCATCAATCCGGTAATAGGTTTAAAACGTGTGCTATCAGGGTTTGAAGAATTATGTAAAATAGCCGGAGTTTGGCTGGCCGCCAACCGATCAGGCTGGCTCGTCACCGGTTCAACAGGTCACAGCGTGTACCTGAAACAGTAGTGTAATTTGATATTTATATTTTTTGAAATGGATATTTTATACAATCGTGTTTAAATTTTCACTGTACGGTGTAACAAATGTACGTATGCTTCACTTTCAGTCTAATTCTTAGGGCAAGGAGTTCTTAGTCGCGTTTTTAGTTGGACAGTACTTTACGCTAGATTCGGTAGTATAGGTCTTGTTTTCCGTTGTTATAGGAAAAAAAATGAATTTCTCACAAACTGAGGATTAAGTAAAAACCACATACTACCTTCCGTCACGGAGTCCTATTGTCGGGGCCTCAAGTACACCCAGAAAAGGAAATCCCTGCATTAATAGAATAGTGAATTGGTGCTTTTTTAACCTATTCATATTTCGATAAATGATCTTCATTTTAGGATTGGACCGGTTGAATGATTATACCAGTCAAAATGTTTGCCAGTTTGGAAGCCTAATTCATCTATGTTTACTATTGCTATTAATACGTGTAATATTTATCTATGATTACTAGGCTTACAATGGCATTTTTCATTGTCTTGGGTCTACTCATAGTCCTTTTTTAAGTCATCTTCTTTTAACAAGTAATGAAAATAAATATTTTGTAATTTTAGCTTTTTTTAGTTTTAGTAAGTTCTAGATATATTTACTGAATATTTCTGTACAAACAGGAAGTGGTACAACAGTGGAAGTGGTCGTTCGTTTTCTTTTAAAGCATTTTAATTCATTTTAATACTTCCAGTCTATATATTTTATGACATTGGTAGACCTAAATCTACTAATCTGACCTTTAGATGAAAATTACATATTACAATAAAAAGCCAGACAAGTGCGAATCTGGCTCGTTCACTAAGGGTTCTGTACAAACTTGTGTGTAGACGGTTCGTCCAACCTCAGAAGTTAATTATCGAAGATTTTTGCCAGATTGTCCGAGTACGTTGGAAAGACAAACTTGACTTTGCTGTTCTGAAAATACTCCTCCATGCATCGATATACGTCACAATCAGTTTTTCAACTACAACAATATGACACTTTGGGTATTTTTCTTTTACTTGTGTGAAATCTTGCTTCTTGACAATCGCTCACCTTTGATTGCCCTGACTTAGAAGCTTGATTTTTTCACAGCTTCAAGGGACCGCCAACATAAGTAATTGTTGTTAATTTCAACTTTATACTTTTACGGGTTTCTGAGGAAAAGGGTCTTGACAGACCAAGACATAAACAGACAACGAAGTGATCCGGATAAGGGTTTCTTTTGATTAAAGGAACCCTAAAAGGGGAATTTCTTGGAAGTTATAAATGCCTTACCATTCTTGGACAATTACTTCAGTACTGCCTGTTGGTTGGAGGAATGCAATCAACTGGTGCAAATACAAGTTATGATTTAGAGTGAATTAGAAACAATATACGTATAAAACCGCCCACTGTATGTACATATTTTACGTACTTTGTGTTACTTTTTTATTAGTGTACAATAAAATATATTGTAGTCTATTCTAACACAGTCATTATTTAAGAAAGTAGTGAAGAAAATTGCTAGGGACCAATGTAGGTTTCCGCCTTAGTTGTTGAAATAAAACGAGGCTAACTTTTAAAAAGAAAATACGTTACTTAAAGCCGGGCCTTTGAGATTTTTTTGTGAGCAACAGGAAAATTATCTACGAAGTCTTATATCGGGCCGTCGGCTGTCGAGCGTAAATATGTTTATTAAATTTATTTTATATGATATTTAAATGTTGACGACCAATAATTCTGCAGTTCATTTGCACTCTGGAAAGTTCTAGTTATAACATGAAATTGACATTAAATAATATGTAATGTAAGATGATATAACTGTACATTTAAGTCAACTTTGATAATATGTAACTTTATCTTATTTTGAAAGTTTATTCATCATAATAATCTTGATTGCCTTCTTTGAGGAATCTTGACTAAAAATGATTACGTAAATGGTGACAAAAATTAGGGTTAAGGTCTACATTTAAAAATAGTGTTGGTAACGCATGCTCCTTTTTTTATGAAATGAAACGATTGTCTTCCAACTCACCTGATAGAAAGTGACGATGGAGACGATGATAGTACACGCCTATCCAACTGAAACCTATTCACTCTATACTTGAAATTTCCAGGATTATAATTGACGGGAAAAATAGACGCAGGCAGTTCATTCCACACCTTGGAGACTCGAACCACAACGGGGCTGTTAAAGCGTTTAGTTCGACTTTTTGATGTTTTGAAAAAGAAAGGATATTTTACTTATTAAACCCCGACGCAAAAAGGACGGGTTTAATAAGTTTAGTGTGTGTATCTAAGTATCTGTGCGTCTGTCTGTGACATCATAGCTCCTAAAATCTGTTTAACCATTCGAATATTGTCATCTTTGAATAGATTTTCGAATTAGGGGTAATTTAATTTTTTAGTTAACACTTGATACCAGTTGAAATATGTCAATTTCTTTTACATCTCACTTAAAATCTTCTCGAAAGTTCACAATTTAACTAATTATGAACCTTAAACAAGTTGGTAATCGCATTTTTCCTGAACAAGTCATGAAAATGTCCTTTCCCTAGAGACCTTTTTTAATAATGTTTGAAACTTTACTTCAACTTTACTTTGAAGTTACTTGAAATCAGTTATATTATTCAGATTTCGGGACCCTTCATTTCTCACATAAATAGAAAAAGTTGTACTATCAGCAAGAGTCGATCCAACATGGATCAGCCAAAATAAAAAGCACACTATCTGTATTTCGAAGAGCACACGAAGCCGATTCGTTGGTACTTGATCTGATATTACCTTTTGCCACGGGGACTTTATATGTGGTTTACACAAAAAATTGTCTGATGTAGGAATCGAACCCAAAACACACGACACAGAGGCAGCTTCCTTAGTTTTACGAATACTTTAATGAGTATATGTGAAATACACTTAGACTTTCTTTTTAAATTTCATTGAGCCAAATTTTTACGTTACCTTCATGAAATAAAAAAAGATGGACAAGTGAGAGTCTGACTCGCGCACCGAGGGTTCCTTAAGAAAAAAAAAACTGTCAGTCGTAGGACGGCCCGTCAGAAGTGGAAACACATACAAACACATATATATATATATACATATATGGGTACGCACACACATCCAGATATTCAAAGGTTTGAAATTTTTAAGAAAAGCATGTTTAACTAAAAGTTGTAAGTTCTTTATTGGAGATTATATTAATGAATACAAATAAATAAAATTAAAGTGTCTGTTTGTACTGTCAAAAGGTTTTTTTAAGGTCAAATAGTTGCACGATACCATACCGATATTAATTTTTGTCTGTCTGTCTGTTTGTTTCGGCTAATCTGCGGAACGGGTGGACTGATTTCCACTAGACTTTCACTGGCATTATTTTGACATTACCAACAGACACTTTAATTTTATTTATTTATTTATTTACTGGTATTGACGATGATGAACAGAATGCGGCTCTTTGATAACAGATAAATGATCTACAATGAAATCTTGCCTGTACCTGTCAGTAAGCTTTCTAACTACCTTCAGAGTTTTATCTTTCCGGTCGTTAAAAAAAACACGTGATATTCCCTCAATATAAATAAAAACAAATTTTCCCGTGGTCTGACATTTTTAGTACGTTTTTGGCACGACAAAACAAAAGTAACTAGTAAATCAGAGGCGTCATAATTTCAGTGAGGCACCCGCCTTCCGGCTGCGCACCTGAGCCGTCACATTGTTTTGTGTTTACTCGTATTGATATACGAATAAATAGCAGGAAGGGTTTTGGTGCGAGATTATTATTTTGCTAGAAAAACACAAAGTTATAGAAAGTTATGCGATTTGCGACAATAAGATAATTATAAATCTGGACATGAAAAGCATAAGGTCGGATCTGAAGATCCACCCAAAATGACTTTAGAACATCAGCATAGTAAAGCTTATTTCGTCTTTCTAGCAAACTGACTCTTGTAGTTCTATCTTTTGGGTTACTGAGATATTGGAATTGGAACGACTTTCCGAAATATGTGTAAGGCCTTTATTCCATAAATTACTAATACCTTTAGAAAACGGAATTTAACATACGGCTTCAACCTTATGGCGCAAAAAAATTGCAATTGAATTTATAAAATTGCAAATACAAAGTCAGATGTAAACATGACGTATCTCCTGAAAACTTGCAAAATTTGAGATCAGATTGTTTGCTTGTCATGTCTACGAATATATAATTGTATCTAAAACCATCCTCTTTAGGAGAAGTTAGCATAAAAGAGATCATAAAATGTAATTAAATGTTAGCAGGAAGCTCCGCTAGCATAAAATTATATGAAATGATTCTGTTTTTTGTTGATAAAAAATATGTTTATGTTATTTTCACATTTATTGTATTACCAACGGTTATTCAAATTCAAATTCAAAATCATTAATTCAATTAAGACACTTAAGTGACATTTATGAACATTAAATTGAAGCTAGAGTTAAAATCATAGATCGGCACAAACAGACGCCACAGCATGTGCTGGATTGTAGAGGTAAATTAGGTGAAAACACCAAAATCTACTGCCTGCTTCTGTCGATCTATAACTTCCAGTTTTCAAAATGCGTAGAGCCTTATGAGAAGAATACTGGCAAAGAAACTCATGGCCACTCTTTTTAAAAGTCAGATCTTCAGGTACAATAGTGTTAGTGTTACACGAAAGGTAAACAGGATGCAAGCTGATACCACCTGAATTTCATTTTAACGTTATCACTACATATTATAAAACAACCCCCCGCCGTGTCTCTCTAATAAACTGCAAGAGTACCGAATGGATTTTCATACAGTTTTCACGTACGGATAGAGTGATTCATGAGGATGGTTTAGGTATATAATTTATAAGTTTGTATAAATTTGCTGAAATATGATGATTGTTGCAGATGTCGGAAAAAATCATGCCGACTGGAAGCTTTACTGGCGTTCGCCGCTTAAACCAGTTAAAGTTGTATGAAAACAATGTATTTAACGGAGTTATTCCTCATAATAATAGCTATTACAATATAGGAAAGCTATATGTCTATCTTCTAAGATTAACACATAATATCGAAAAAATGTAGACATAATATGCTCTACTACCCTTGCGAAGCTGGGGCGGGTTGCTAGTTAATACATAAACAAAAATTAAATTATTCGCAAGTTATTAAAAACTTAATTCCTAGGGTATAAGTGTTTAACAAGTTTTTATTATAGTCGTAGTAGTCTTTGACGTATTTCTTCATAAATCGGCAATGACATTATGCCTAGTACACAACAGATATGAATTAAATCATTTTCAGTATATGGTAGGCACAAAAACAGCTGTTTCCGTCGGTAGACCACTGATATAGTGAGTTGGAATATACCAAACACATGCAATTAGCTTAGTTAAAGGCGTTAACGATTTTTTTCATTTAAAGTTTATTTTTAAAATTATTAAAAAAAAACACTAATATTGTAATGGATAAATACACTTATAAGAAACTGCGCATTTTAAATAGAATGCTTTTGATTTTAAAACTGATAAACCACAATGTTGCTTTAGTTCAGCGTTGAGTTTGACTAAGTATTTCTGAACAGAAATCAAATGAAAATAAACCAAATCTAAAGCGGGGTATTATTAAACCCTCGGAACTAAAACTCGAAATGTTTTAATTGAACAAGGCCCATTTTCGCGTAACCTAAGTAAGTAATGTTGGTAATTTAGTTTATCTATTTTCCAATGGCGTCAAACGGGTGGATTAAGTCGAACACTTCAGAATAATAAATCGATGAGTTTAAAGGTCATCCTAGGACATCAACAAGTTAATGACGAGTATGAGGCAGTAAACTAGAAAATAAAATTGCTGAAAATATATAATTCCTTGTGTAAGGTACAATTGCAGTATCAGCTGCGAAGACGGCTCCTTTGTGTTTCCCTTATCATAAAACAAAGTTGAACCAAGTTTTGATTTAGATTAGCAGACACACATACATATTCTATCTGGTTTCTCTTTTATTATAGTTGATCTCGTAGGGTGTTTCTGCAAGATGAGACTATTTTTGTACAATAACCTATATACCATAAACCTAATACAACTTCCTGAGCCAATGAAGATTTTTTGCGTGGTTTGACGCTACTGTTAAGGGATTACGTTCCCCTATTGTAATAACAAAAAAGTACACCAGTAACTGAAGGTAAGACTGTCAAAGCTCCTTTTGATATATCACAATACAATACAAAATAATTTTGGGCAGCTTTTCTGTTGAGTGAACTCCAATTTGGCCAGTAAAGGTGTTTCCGAAATAGTTAACGATTTAGCTTATCTACCTAGTTTCATCTTGAAATGAATATGAATAACTTCTAATTATACACGACATCTGGTTCTTTACATAGTTTATTTCAAATGTTTTTGGATTTTCAATAACTAATAAATAAAAACTTCTAATTTCTTAAAGCCTAATAAGATAACTAAGTATGTAGGAAGGAAAATTTCTACAGGCCTATTATGCCAACATATTTCATAGATGTATTTAACAAATGAAGCGTTGTCTTTGTGACTTACGTGTAATTATCAGTCGCTCTCAAAGCATTAGGTGCACGGTAACATAATGCGTTTAAGTCTCGTGTCAGAGTAATGTGTCAGATATATTAGAACGGTTACTTACCAGTGTGTTAAACCGCGGTTCTGTGATATCGTTTTGCGATGTGTAGCACGACAAATCTTTACACTATTTGGAATTGAGTGTTTCAATTGCATTTATTTATTCCCAAGTTATTGTAGTTCTCAAGTTTTGTTTTATTTTGTATACACTTGTAGTGTTGACTTCTTCCCTATTTCCTAACACGTATCAGTTAAGGTATTGGAAAACTAAACGTACTTTAAGAAACATACTTGTTTGTATGTTTTATTGTCTAAAAAAGTAATGCAGGGTCAAAGATTAAAGAATTATATAGGCGCTAACTTGAGAACCTCCTTCATCGGTTAAAAATTTCAGTATTACCTTTGCATATAACTTATTTGATTAGTATGTTTCATAGTTTGTATATTTTTGCTTTAAACTACACAGTATAGTTAATTGCAACCTAATAATATTTACACATAAGAATCACATTACACTAACTTTTAAACTTTTACGTTCCATGATATATAATTATGTATATTCAAGGGAATTAACGCGATCACGGAATGGGTATTACATAACTCTGAATTTCCTGACCTTTCAACTAGGTTGCACAGGCCGTGGTCACAGGCTGACTCTGTATCTGTATCGTGATATGTTTATATAGATATAGTCATAATTCCCGTATATACGAGTATACGGGGGTCACACTAAAAGATTTAGAAAATAAAAACGGAATGATATAGAAGCCTGTTGATATCTTTATGGCTTTTCGAATGGTTTTTATTCACTTGTGCTGTCAGACCTTGCTTCTTACGAATTTTCATGATTCTAGGTAAATGGGAAGTACCCCATACCCTATGGTTTTGGGTCAAAAACCTATGTTTTCGACCCAAAACCATAGGGTTGACCTAGAATTGTCAATTTTTTGTTAAAGCAAGGTTTTACAGCGCAAGTAAAGGGAAAACTCAAAAAAAAAAGTTGAAAATTAAGGTAAATTTTGGTACCTTCAAGTATACCCATTGTAGGTATTTTTAAATTGTCAGGAGTCAGTCTGTATAAGTAGGTCGTGAATCTAGTTGCCTGTACCAATACGTAGATCTTTGGAGAAGAACAAGGCAAGAAACTCCAAGGACTCTTTTTTTCAACATGTTTTCTTTACAAGGTACTTGTTACATTGTCTATAATAATTGTGTATATCATATATTCGAATAAACATATAATCGTATAAGCATATTAATCATAATATAATATATGATATACGGCAGTAGAACACTAATTAGAACAGTATCACACAGTAACAAATCATCACAACATAATTCTCCTATTTTATAATATAGGACATTAGTTTCATTATAGATCACCAACAATAAAATATATTATCAAAAGTATAACAGCTTACGTATCTTAGTAGTGGCTAGGTCCTTCCAGTTCCAAGGCTTGCAATAGAATGCCCGATATTGGACCCAGACGGGGTATTTATAACAATTCAATCCTTTAACTAAAAAAAAACATACATACCCTACAATCGTATCTCATTATTTTAAATGTAGACATAAATAAAATACAAATACCGGCCACTTTGGCTTGGTATAATAACGTCATGTTGGCACCTAAATTTATATATATTTTTATATAATCTATCAAGCTCATGGAAAGAAACCCAATGAATCGTGTACCATTTGTTATTTTCTATTGAAACGTAATGAAACCGAACCATTTTTTAAAAGATTGATCACTGGTGATAAAAAGTGTATCACCTACGACAAAAACTTGCGAAAAAGATCATGTGATCAGTGAAATCCGGATTAACACACAATAAGGTCATGCTGGGTGGCATTGGAAGGGCATCGTTCATTATGAACTTTTACCGCCGCCGGGTAAAAATATCGATTCGGATCTCTACTGCCACCAACAAATGAGACTCGAGCAAGAAATTAAGAAAAACAGCTGGAATTGATCAACAGAAAAGGAGTGGTCTTTCGTCATGATAACGTCATACCATACACATTTTTGGCTACTCAGCAAAAATAGTGGGGGCTTGGTTGGGAAGTGTTAATGCATCCACCATATAGTCCTGACCTTGCACCATCAGATTTTCACCTGTTTCGGGCTCTTCAGAATTATTTGGGTAGTGTTAGGTTAACATTAATAGAGGACTGTAAAAACTACTTGTTGCAGTTTTTTGATCAAAAATCCCAAGATTTCTAAAGCAACAGGATTATGTCACTACCTAAAAGATGGCAACAAGCTATCGAACAAAATGGTACATTATAATAAAATGTAATTAAACTTTGAAAAGAAATGTCTCGAATTTGTATATAAAATACGAAGAAACTTTTTCCCCGTCCTTATAAATTACCGAACTGTATTTCGTTACATTATATTAACTTAGGTTTAATTAGCCCGATTTTTTATTGAGATAAGATGGTAAGATTTTAGTTTGTGCACTTGATTGAATAAGTTAATTTAGTTAAAAAACAAACAGCTGAACGCAGAACCTCCTTCTATTTTACATCGGTTACTAACAATAACGTTCATCATTTTAAACGTCAATGTTGCTCAATTTCAAAGAAAATCAACAAGCACACTACATCTGTCCTTAATTCCGAGGGTTTTACTCGTATTCCTTAGATACTGTTATCAGAACCGGACTTGGTGACAATGGGACTACCTGGGGAGCGTCCCATTTCGAACAAAAATATATTTTTTTTAAATCATTTTATAGATGTCGGAAATATCAGTGAACATACATAAAAAAATTCATACAGCTTAACATAGAACCTTCTCCTTTTTTGATGTTAGTTAAAAAATATTGACGTGATTGGTAATTTAACAATCATAGAGATTAAATATTATTTTCTGATGCCTGACTAAAAAGATAACGTGTTGAAATACGGTGTTTTTAAAGTGAAACTTCTTTAGAATCGTTGTGATTTGAAATTCGATGAAACAAAAAACTCGACACTAAAAGAGACAAACAAGAGAAACATTCATAAATAGAATTTGGCCTGAGATGGCATGAGATAGACTACAAGAATACAGTGTTTCTACAATATTTAAAATGAGACAAATATATCCATAAACAGGATATCACCTACGCGAGAATGAGATAGAATACAAGTAAACAGTGTTTCCTGTAATCTTTGCCTTTGCGCCTGTGTTCAGAAAATGCGTCAATATCAACGTAGTGTAATTTTTGTGCATTTGCGTATTAAAATTATTTGAATGGTTATTATTTTATGTTCATTATTTAACACATCTGTGTTAATTTGACCAATAACTTTTATATAAGTTATCTAAAATTAAATTTATTAACATTACTAAATTATTTGTGTTGATATTACTTTTTTTATTTATCATTCTCTCGTAGGCTACTTTTTTGAAGTTTTACTTCTGCCGTGTGTGAATTGCACACACACACTTTTTTTTTTATAAGATATACCACGTCACCATTAGCTTCGGTAAGGTCCACCAACTTATCTGTAAAAAAATCCGTGCATCTAAAAATTTAAGAGTTTTAAAATCAACATTAAAAATTCTTCAATGTTTTGGATTAGCCACAACATTTAATTAAATATGTTTTATACGGTACCAGCATAAAAACCTTCATTTTGGAGCATGCTTTTAAAGAAATTGCATTTTGGAGTTTATTGATATTCGTAAATTGACAGACCACTTGCAGTTTAGAAAGTTGGTTTTACGAATTGGTCCACTATAGAAATGGAAGTATCTAACTATTACATGCTGAAATTGCGGAAAAGTAAAGGCAGCTACAATAAACAAAGAAGGTTTCTGCGGTAGGTCTAAGGCAATATAGCAGTTCATACCTTAGCATCCGTTCTTAGCTGACTTCTCTTTTTCATACCTATTAAAGGTTCTGCCAAATACCAGACTATTTATTTAAAAATATCAAAAGGTGACAAGAAGAAACAAAATTTTAAATTTTTAGCATTTTACATGAACTGCCCTGTACAGATGAATCTTATTCACCTTTTTTATTTTACATTGTAAAGCAGAACATATCAACTCTTACTCTTCTTTCTGATTTGTCCTAACTATAAACTACTTCCAAGCCAGATTCTGGTTCCGGTCTCTACTACAAATTAAGTACTTGCATATAAACTTACAAAAGCAATTAGACCTTCTTAATCGTTCTTAATTAAGGTGCTTCACTCATAAACTACCTCCCTGCCAAATTTTTGATTCCTAGGTCAAGTAGTTTTAAAGATTTCATGATTGGTCAGTAGATGAGTGAGTAAGTTTCCTTTTGCTTTTATATATTCATGATAATAATGATCACGTACTTATTTGTTCTCAGACTTAAAGCATGGTGTACTCTACTCGCGTGAAGGATATACAGGGTATGTAAATCTGAGACCTGACCCCCACACTTTCACTCCTTTGATATAAATATTAAATTTACTATTGGATAAAAGAATCCACGAAATCGACTTAAGTTATTTTATTGTTTTTGACGTAATGTAGCTAACACAAAACAACGCATAAAACAAAGGTTATCTCAACTTTTAATACCACAACGTATTAAAAGTCCCACGTAGTTCAAATAAAATATCTACAGAAGCATTGAAGTTTAATGATTTATGTACGTCTTAGTATCTTTCTTCAACTTGCCCGACAAATCGATTCTAAGTTAGTCTTTCCTTAAGAACTTTCGCCGACTGAGATATAGACTTTCATAGTTATAGCGTTTATTATCTACGTTTATACCATTATTACTATTACACTAACTTTCAAATAAAATCTGAAATAGCGTGGCTGTATTTATGTATTTAGTGTACCGAATTCAGTTCCAAATGTGTTGTTTTGCAGGGAAACATACCGAACAGCGGTGAAATAACAACAGTTTAATTGGTTTAGAACATGTAGCATCGAAATCAAATTTACAAGACTTGTTTTTGATGTAAATATACAATCAAGCTGATACGAAATTCTGGGGTGTTGATTACCTCTTTGGTTGATTAAAGTTCCGTGTGGTTAGAAATACATACGTGGACGTGGTAGTTTTGATTAGAATGCTATAAAGATAAATTCAGTATCCTACCACTCATATTGATGTTTCTAATAATGTCATTCAGAACATGAAAGTGCCAAGTAAGAAAAAAATGTAAAGTTGCAAATAGAAAGAAAAATAGAACAATGGTACGTACGTGAATTAAACATAAAAATAAAAATAAATGAGTGTCAGACAATGTCAATAGGTATTTAGAATAAATAGAGGTTCCTCAATTACTTACAGTTTTCAGTAATTGAGGACTTATTTGAATTCTTCCTCAACCTTCCTGGAAATTTAAATTTATTTTCATTCAGGGATGTGAAGATGTTGAGGAAACATTTTTCTTAGAATATTCCTTAAAATTTTACAAGGCAATCCTTTAAAGATATTTGAGCAATTTAATTTCAGAATTTTGATGACTGTTTTCATATTTATTAAATAAAGATGGTAAAAGAGTTTCCACGTCAGGTATGTGTAGATTTATAAAAAAAAAAAATTTGAACCACACTTTAAACTTGTGTTTTTACATTGAACGTTTTGCATATGGCTTTTTATCTGCAATGATGAAACATAGTTCTTAGGTAGATAAATTATATTATAGATAGATCCTATCTTTTTTCACACCCAAGTATGTAAATTCATACGTGTCAGTTCTCATTAAGTTTAATAAAGGTTTTTTCCAATGGCACCCGAGAAATTAGTCTTTTTTTTAGGTATATGTATCCAGTATATAATATATCTGTGGCAAAAAAAGATCATACACAAAGTGACTATGACATTAGCTTATAATTTTATTTTAAAAGTACAACGATAAGTATCGTAGCAGGCCCAACTATTGACCTAAACAACTCCTATGAAGCAAACTAGTATTAGTTTAGACATACTAGTTTAGGCTAGTCTAGTATTAGTATTACTTCATTTAGTAACTAGAACCAAAGTTGCTAGTATGAGCAACTTTAGTTCTAGTTACTAAAAAAAGATATTCACTTAATATAAATGCATTTAAATCTATTTAAACGCCTGCCATTTCAAATGTTTCAGGGTAAGCTTACAGAATCAAAATTTTGCAATACCTATGTATTTAGCTACGGTCGTGATAGAAAAACGTAAAAAAAGGTAATCGTAAACCTTCGAGCTTAATGCCTCTATTTATATAACCTACTATCGATTTTCTAAATATGAATAGCCTTTTTCAAAGACTGTAGGCGCTTCTAATCCAATATAGATTAAGAGTACTTATAAACATATTTAGGTTGAAAGAGGTACACTCTTGGTTCTTACGAAAAAATATTTTTTTAAGGTCAAAGGTAAATGCTGGACTTTTGTTCCAATATTCAGTCGAATTTAAGTTTCTCCTTCGCAAACTTTCATTTAACTTACGAAATTAGGTTAATTTCATAATAAATCACTTTGGTGCCACCGGAGGCTGTAATTTATTTTAGTTGTGAGGGAACAAAAATACTGTAGAAGTGTTTGTTGACGCTGTTGCATTTTATATGTAGTTGTTAGAATTGTATATATTTTATACGTTCAGAATTCACCGAATAAAAAGCCTAATTAAACTCACTCGCTTAAGAAACCTTAAGGGGGGAGAAACTTAACAGGAATACAAGGGACTAAGATGATGATGAAGTTAAGGTGATTTAAACACAGTTGCCTCACAGTTTTACCTGCCCTTAACATATGTGTAACCTTTTTAAGAAAGGTTCCTGCCATAATAAAAATATTTAATAAGTGCGATGGGTAGATTTAGAATATAGCTTACATCAAATACTTTTAAATGATTACAGCCCATTAAAAGGACCAGCCTTTTAATCCTTATTCCTTCGTAGACTTTATTATTACTGCTGCGATACGCAGATAAAATTTTTGACACCATCACAACACGGAAACATTTTACTATGTCCTTAAAAATACATCCTATCTATACTTACTTACTTCTATAGTAAAATAGAGTTTCTAGTAATTACATCAGATTGATTAATAAAAAAGTTCACCTCTCATAACGAGGGTACACAAGGATAAAAATATTCGCATTACGTGTATCTGATCTTTCCGCCCGAGGCATCAATTCCAAGGTACGGATGAGATTAATTAAAATTGAGGTATGATTAAAACCTTATTTCTAGCTGAAGTCAGTACAGCACTCTTCATCAGAAAATTATAAGGATAATAATTCATTCATGAGAGAAATTTGGATGTATAGTGAATAATGATTTTATACGTATTGTTGCGGAAGTCTAAATCGACACGAGGACTTCATCGAGTAGCGGAACTAAACTGTGACGCAGGACGCCACCTTATATATATATATAATAACTTTAAACTAATAGGATGTTCTACTGAGATCTAGAAGTTCCAATAGCGGTCGAGTTAAATAGATAGTACAAGATGTTTCAGGAAAGTTCACGAACTTTTTATGAGATTTTTTCGAACTATATAAGGAAGTTGGATTGCGGTATGGACATTCAGTTCTTGTTAAGCGATACTAAGAGTTAACAAGTAGGAAGAATACCAATTTATAAGTGAATATTAGTGAGAACTACTGTAACTGTGGTGTTTATTGGCAATTTTTTAAATACATAGTATCTATTTTGTAATAAATTTGTGTATATCTAATCCTGAACCTCGGCGCGTAACAGTATTAACCTTAAGAGTTTGTTCTTTAAACTCGATAGCCAGAAAGTATAAACTAGTTTTGAAAAAAAACCTTGCTTTCAAAAGCCCGTTTGTTGAGGTTTAAACTAAAATATAATATAACTCTAGAATTTATAAAACAACACCTGTAGCTTGGTGTTATTACAACATCAAATTACTGCTTATAAAATATGGAAAGAATGTTGATTTCAGACGTAGTTGTTTCAATAATCTTAAGGACACATAAGGCATAAAATTCATCAATCAGTTATTTATTTATGTTTGGTTATTTTAATGTTCAAGGACTTTAAAAAGTGGGAAGTTTTCAATTCAATTACCATTTCCGCAAACATTTAAAACACGTATAGCTTTTTTCAATAATTTTATGGTTATTATGAAAAACTCCTTGCACAGCCATGAATTTAATTTAGTCAGTTGTTTCATACATGTAACTCAATTAATCATTTTCCTGTAAAATTGATGACCTCCCAAAATTAACAAACACAAAACAAGCAACCCCCCTTATAATTGGTAACATTTACATCCACAACGAAGTCCATACATCATTTGGGACGGCTCTACACGAACATAATATGTATCGATTTCCTAATCGCCTACCGATAATATCCTATTGTGTCTGGTTTGTATTCACTCGGGATGGAGATGTACAAATCAGTGTTCGCAACTACTTATTGTTGGCAACTCTGTAGAGACTAGAAATATTGTTTGACAAATCCATTACTCGAGATGGTTATTGTTTTGTACAGGAATTGGCGTTAAGTTTATTGATCTAAGATTTAAACTTAAAATGTTATTAGACTAGTTCAATTTTCACATTCAAACTCTGGGTAGTTTTGGAAATTAAACTAGTTTGATAAAAGTTTCTAATTTAGATCAGGATCATTTTAACTCAAGCATTGATTTCCATTATCATACAAACTCCACGTTAATCATACCACTGTCCTCACTTTGGATAAATCACTTTGGATGATCAAGTTCGGGTATTTTATTGTCCCAAGGAGTCAAACATTTTAATTTGACTACTGTCGTACGCCATTGGCAATATCCTATGTGATAAAGAATACATAATATTAAATTGTGATAGACAAAATTTACGGCACTCTCAAATTTAAATAGATTTGTCGATGACATTTTCGGTTAAACTACTTCGCCAGTATGGTACTAAGCGAAAGTCGTTTCTGTAAACCACCTAAAAACATTGTATTCTTAATACAAAGTGCAAAGCAAAATAGAAATAACTTTAGTATTTAAAGTACAAAAGAGACGAAATAATATTAACGTCACTGTCTCTACAGTAAACATCAAAATCCTTTATAGCCTGTAACACATTATAACTTAACAAAGGAGCTTGTCTCTTTTCCTCTCCAGGTATTATCTCAACGAAATGTAGTAGTAGTGAAGCTAAAACGTCTAATATCTTTGTATATTTAAATTTACAAAGAACCGTTAGAATGAAAATTGTACTTAGGATGTACAATTTCCATTTTACATTTCTTTCATAGAATGCAAATTATACACGTTGTCTCACTTTGAGAGCTTGGCAAGATAACGTGGACTGTATTTTTTTTACGTTGCTTTTGTTAAATACACCAATAAAGCTTTGCATTTTTATTTTTTTTTATTTAATTACAAACAAAATTTTTTAGATACAGTTTCATATATTACTTTATGATTGCAGCACAGAGCTTGGAGAGCAGTAAAACGTCAGTGTTGGTTGTAACCTAAGCATAACCCCGTGCCTTTTCCCGAAGCGGTTTAAGTATGACTAACACGTTGCACCACCAGATTCTTTATGTTTAATCATTTTGACCTGTGTTTTTCTATAATTATGTAGCGAGCACAATTCCAAACTCCAGGACTGTAAGCATATATAAACTTTTATCGGGCAAGACGATATAAAATGTTATCTACTTACTGTCCCATTGATATAAAAATACAGTTTAGTCAGTAGTTTTATTTATAACTTGGAAGGGCCAAGATCAAGTAACACACGTTTTAAGGTTTCTTTATTTCTTATTATTTAAAAAAGTACATACTTGTTTGAGGTAAAAACTATTTTAGTCACTTTAAAAACTGTTACTTTTACCGTTTGCAGATAAGGTAATTGTGAATAAATGTTAAATGAAATAAGCATCACTTCTATTGACAACAATGACAATAATTTAAAGGAGTGTGTTTTATTTGAGCATAATGTTTTACTTTGCCCCAAATATGTATTCTATCTCATGACATCTTTATACTTATCGTTCAGCTTAAACTCTTGAGGTTTTTTATAGGACTTAATAATGTTATGGTACGTACTACAAAGCACTAGTTAGACCCCAAACTATGCGTACCTTGTACAACGGGATAAACAAACTTAGTTTTTTTTTAGAAATATCCAGAACCTATTTATGCATACAACCGACGTAATGCCTGTACATCCAGGACAAACAACAGGGATCCACAAACACACTGAGCTTGACTCTGCTAGTCTCACAAAAAGTTAGCCTGTCTTGGAACTTGCATTATTAACATGAATACAAGGGTATTCTTATCTTGTCAAATAACGAACCTTCGTCGCGTTGACTGCACCTTCGTCGCGTTGACTGCATTCTTTCAAAAGAAGTTTATAATTATTATTTATTTTTCATAATATCGTTCCAAAGAAAATCATATTAACATTAATTATTATTATTACTCAAATAGCCCTGTGAAAAGATAAATTTAAAATTAATATTCATACTTTTATTTTGATAAAAACGTTATTTGTTATGGTTCCTGACTTTTGTACCTATCATGGCTACTATGGGACTACTACGATACTATGAAACTACTACGGCTTTCGTAAGGCATAACATTACAAGTTTGAGTTATCATCATGATTTAGTGGACGGGAAATATCTTTATAAAATCATAAATTACTTTGTGCATGCTCTTTTATTCCTCCCTGCATTGCTAAATGTCGTTTTATACAGAATCCCTCGCAGTGCTAATCAAGATTATTATATTCTTAGTAGGAGAATTTGTGACACCATTGATAGTTTTAATATAACATCTCATAGATAACAATAATAATTAACATATGGGCATTCATATTTTACTGTGAGTCCATAAATTCGTTGTGAGCTCGACATCGTTTATATTTTATTTTTAGGAAGAGTAGATAGGTTGACAGAATGATGAGAATAAAATAAAATGATATAGTTCTTATTTTTGAAATATGATTTACATTGTTAAATTTATAACGAAAAAAAATTATGTACGAGTATCATTTAAAATAGTTGAAAGGTTTTGTCGATTTTGTTGCAATAAATTTATTGGCTCAATACTGGTTTTAATCACCGGCTACGCTACGTTTTTATCATATTTTATTAAAAAAAAAATTCATACTTATGTCTTTTTCTGTAAATCCTCTGACAACGTGCATGCCAAATTTCATGATTATCCGTTAAGTAATCAGGCGTGAAAGAGTAACAAGTGAACTCACATTCATATTTATAATATTAGTCAGTATTTATAATGACAGATTTCTGTATTTTAGACTCTGTATACAAGACCGCATAAATACGACATAGATGTGTGCGAATTTAATAATGCCTGCGATAGTCCGGTACAGTATGTGCAATACAGTATGGTATGCGGACAAGCGGCTTACGAGCGGCCTAGTTTTTAGCACTTCTGGCCTGGTTATACGAATGAACAATGAAAATTTCAATCATTCTGCTGTAATTGCTTAACTGTGGGAATGGTAACTTTTATTTTATATAGGTTATATATATTTTTTGTTATTATATCTGTTTTTTCTGTATTTAGTAAAATTTGTATCTGTATGTTTTTTAAATGACCTATCTTAAACAATCTTTTACCATTATTTTGTACTTTAATCTACTAAATGTAAGGAGAGAGGGATTACCAGATTTATTTTCAAAGCAGAACCATTTGACTGGAAAAATACCTTCACCCAGAAAAGAGCGTGGTTAAACGTGTTACAGAAACACAAACAATTGCTAGAAATCTATTGCTTTACAAAAACCTACCTTTTTAAAATAATGCTGACATGACTTCAACTAAAGGTAATGAAGATTAAGGATATTGATGGAATATTCTAAAAATATATATATTTATCTATAATGTGTTTGTATTTAGAAATATATAAGTATTAAGTATGTTTATCAGTGGTTACCATAGTACAGCCGTGTGTGAGATGTATCCAGTTATTATTATTATTCTAAAGATAATGATGCTAAAATATAAGGTCAGTCAGGTCCTGTTTCTGTAGAGAACTATCGTGTGAAGGCATCAATGACTGCTTTCCGCATTAGTAGTATAAGGACGGTCTACCTCAGACCACAACCAAATTACCTTTAAAAGAAGAGAGCCGATTTCATTGCAATATTAAGTACTTTTCAGAGCCTTTCTGTAGAGATGAAGTGAAAAGAAATTTGGTTGTTGTAATATTATTACTAGGGTTTAACCCTAGTAATAATATTACAACAACCAAATTTCTATTTTTTCTCGTATATAATTCATTTGGATAGAAAAATAAATAGGAAAAATCAATTCAATCTACATAATATGTAACCCGGTAAGATATTTAATGCTATAGATTTGGATTCTACAAAGCCAAAGATGTATGTTTTACAATTTATTTTCTTGTGTCTTACTAGTACTACTTCTACAGGAATTTAAAGTATAATAACAAAGTTTTTAAAATATACATATATTTGGTTATACTCACATGTCACTCGGGGATGCCCGACTGGCTTTGGACCCGATAGGGACCCTTTATCAAGAGGTGATGTGACCTACCGAACCGGTGTAGTACCTGATATTGATACAGACGCAAGTCAAACTGAATATCGGACTCATGGAAGTTTTTACTCCAATATTTTTATAAAATGGTGTATTTTCCACTAAGTGTAAGAAATAATTTATCCGCAATAATTTCGCAGCAAACATCGGTAGTACTGTAGTCAATTACGGTATTTAACGCCTCATTGGCCCGAATCATTCAAAACAATCAGATATGGCTGTAAATAATTATTGTAATTTCCTCTTTGAACATTGATATCGAATGTTAGCATTCAAATTTGTGTAATACATATTTAATATTACACTCCATATGGTGATGTTCCCCTTCTACTTGATACGTAATTTTCATTTGAAAGATTATCTTAAAACCATCGATCATTGAACATTGATTAAATATACAGTACATTAAATATTATGGGAATGGAAAGGTTGAATAAAATGTAATGGCTTGTAAAGAGTCTCGGTTTCTTAAATCTGCATAAATTACCTTACTTTTCTGTATGTGTTTTATTTTGCGGCTCTAGTAGATTGTGTATATAGGCATAGATGCTCGCTGGGGCATGCACGGGCTTCTAGGAGAAACTTCACACCCGCCAGGATTCTTCCCCGTCGTGTGGCCACGTCTGCGCACTCCAGGATAATGTGGGCAGCCCTACCCTCTACGTTCAGACATCCTCTTCATAGAAGGGTGTCTGTGAATAGATACCGATTCAAGGCAAGGCAGAATGAAAGGAACTTTTCGGATGTCGAGTCGTTTAAGACTGACCAGTTTGTAATAGTGGAGCGTCAATTTTTATTTTTATCAAGTTGCAAGTTGGCTAAGTGACCGTTGTGTCCGCTGTACCCGTGTGATCCGTTATACCCTTTGATCTATTGGAGGATTACCCTATTGGTTTAGATCTATATTGTAGTTTTCCAGTTCCAATAGTTAATTTTAGCAGGTACATATTGGCCCCAATTCTGTTACTTCACTCGCTAAATTAAAATTCACTAAATTTTCTTCATATAAGATGTAAACCTTGTACACTTCAAAACAAGGTCTTATTTCAAATTGAAACAAGTAGGTAACATATGTTGCTATCGAAATAAGCAATTTATTTGTCGACTAAAGTCTGATACGCTTAAATAAACTTTAATACCACGTAGCGAGAGCCGCTATCCGTTGAATGCCATCTCTTTTGCTCTGTGTTTTTAGTAAGCGTCTTCGTAGGTGTACATTAAAAACACGTCATCCTTGTTCGTTTTGAACAAGTTTTTATACGGCAATTGTACAACGTTTGAATAAATGGAGACTCTCGCTGCGTGGAAATAAAGTTGAGTATACGTTGACAGGTTATAGTGAAATTTAGCGGCGCTGAGAAATAGATGCTTGTAACAAATAGACCTTATTACGAAGAACACTAGGTTGATTTCATATGAAGAAATTAAGTCAGGTTTTAGTTTAGTCGAGTGTACAATAGAATCGGCACCATTTAGTGTAATTCCTAGTCTGATAAGATGAAAAAACAGGAAAAAGAATTGAACTAAAGGATTAACAAAACCACCTTTGTGTTTATAATATTATTAATAGTAAGGATAAAATTTAAATTCTCCACCATCAAACATTTTCCCATTCCGTAATATATCTATTTGCAGGGAAAAAATTAATAAAAGGTAATGGTTGATACTTTAGTTAATAAGCAACGGAATGGGGAACTAGCACGGCATTATGCAATTTGGCTTAGGCACGTATAAAAAAAGATTAGAGGTTATTTCTTCGTGTAATACATATCGATAATCTTGTTACGTCTGGACAATCTTGTTACATCCTGGCGGGGGCAATGGCATGTCGAGAAAAGATACCCAAATTATTTGGTACAAAACTGTTAACAAAAGAATTACAATTTATTTTGTAAGCTTCAAAATCAGCCTTTGTTTGTATTTATATGAAAACCTGTGAAGTAGGTATTAACTTCGAAGATACAAATGTAGGCGTAACTTTAACGATTTATTTACGAACAGAATATAGTTATATGGTTTCTTTCTTATTATATAAATATCTTTCTTTCTTTCAATAAACTTGCTAGCCAACAAGGCTCACTAGCCACCATATTGACAGCAACATACTCAACTTTAGTTGATGATTAGCTTACTAAGCACTGTTAGAAAACTGGAAACAATGGCCAGTGGTGGATTTTCTGTTTCTTAAGTCACCACCCCAGTATGCATCGCATGCCCCACAAGCCCATCATCATTAATTACATTTGAAAACTAACTTATAATATTTAGTGAATTAGCAATACATCACTTGCATTATTTTGGTGTCTACTCAATATAGATACAGCTCCACAAAAAGAACTAAGTGCCTGACGTTGCTACATACATTAAACTTACAATAATTTTACCACGTGTGTTTGCAATATTTTTGTCAGTATTACATTCTTTGGCTTTTAGGATTTTAACATTAAAATTTAAATTATTACAGACGAGACTAAAATAAAATGAAACTCGGCTGTCAAATAAAATTGGTATCGCTCTTGTTGGCACGTGTAATTATACCGTCGACTGACAGCCGTATGGCGACCAGCCGTATCGATTCACGTCGCATGCTACGCCAACTGAATCATGATGACTGTTAACAGGTTGGCTTTTATTATTCAGACTAGTTTAGCGCTCTGTTATTCGAGGTAAATTAGGGTGAAGATCTTTAAACCTAAGTTTTGTTTTTATATTGTGCTGCCCTACTTTGCCATATCAGCCCTCTCATTTTAAATAGCAATTTTACAATCAAATAATCATCATGATGATGGTTGAATTGTTTAAATGTTCTTTAAATCTACACGGTGTGGTAATTCATCTATAATCAAATGTTATATAACCGACATCATTAGATCAAAGACTTCGTATATATCGATTTCATTTTGCAAAACTTTTATCTTTTTCTTGACGTAAATTCTATGTTTCACTTTCGAAAAGAAGTTGTAAGCTAGGTCGAGGTGTTCTTGGAGTATTTATAAGAGGATAAAGTTGTAAAAGTATGAAATAGCCACTTCGAGGAGTTAAACTTATAGAGTTAGCCTTATCTGCATCTAACTTATTTCAGTTTATTGATAATAAAAAAAGTAAATTAAAAAAATCAAAAACAGAAACCAAAAAAGATATGAACAAGTGGATGTCAAACTATCACTTGTTGATAATATAACTTAATACTTGGAAATCGTGTTTTTCGACCTGATAATGTCTTATAAATCGATGAACGCTAGCTGCACGCACGAAAAAGCATGACTCATTGTCACGTTCCGCCTGAGCCCGAGTGTGCAACCGAGAGCGCGCAACAAGCGATAGACAGGAGGCACGATTGGCCTAAGCATTCGGCTTGTGGCGCATCTATCTCTCTTCCACTGTTTTCTTATGACATTATCACGTAAAATTATAGTCCGTAAACCGACTTTACAGACAACAATTTTTTTTTTAAGTAACTTTTTTCTTTTACAATTTTGTATTATCATGATTGTTATTATATGAATATAAGGCTAATTTCGCAGGGGAGTAATAAGTACCTTGCTGTGGTCTAAACTACTGTCTGACCTGTCGCAAAAATGAGTGAACTTAAATGAACCTTAATTTTTAAATTTATATAGAACCTAAATTGTGATTCAAAATGAAAATTGATTAGACCTAAAGAGATTGGATGAATTTTCAAAGACATATTGAATGATACCCCATAGTTCATCGAGTTTCTTTTTTCTTTTTCACAATATGGAATAGAATCATCATAATAGGCCAATATGGTTTGTCTGTAGAGGACCATAAAGGAACAAATATATGTAAAAAAAATACCAAAGCTTCAAATAACGCGTTTTTTTGTCACGAATGAGAAAAGCAATTAAGGGTTTCGAAAAGGTTTATATAATAAATTATTTTGTACTATTACTCTTTTTTGTATATTTTGTGTATATACTCTATATTGAACTCTATAATAGGAATTTACATATTGAACAAATAAACGTCAATGGCATTAAACAAAGAAAACTCAGGATATACGAAGAAGTGAAGTTTTTATCCTTTTTCGCTTGACCGATTTCGGGTTCTGAAGTATCGATAATCTGATCCGTCCTGTATATAGCTAAGCAGCTATACTGCAATATAGCAGCGGATCTAATTATACTTAGTTGAATAAAACAAATGACATCATTTGTTTTGTACAACCAAGTCTCAAGTCTTTCATAATTTATAGTAAAATGAAAGATGGCTCAATCGTTCAAGTTGATAGCATCATAAAATATAATTATCCCACTTTTACTTTCAGAAGACTTTATCCTTACTAGGAAACATATTTTTCTAACAAAAAGTAATATAATAATATTTCAGTATGACCTCAATAATATTTACATAACAATACAATAACCCAATTATCAGAAGCATCTTAAAGAGTGCTCACCTATTTTTGGTACGTCAATACATGCGCGGAATACTTAGTTATTAATAAACTTAATTAATAATTAATATGTTTACTATAAAATTTGAATTTGTCTGGCATTGTTGGCAGCAATAACGAAATTGACGTGTAAGACTCTAGATGCATATTTATTATGTATTAAATGTCGAAACACAGTTCAAATCAGAATAGTAAGTAGATTTTTAGATAACTATACACTCCTATAAAGAAACGAATCAACTTTTTGCTTCATAATACTAGTAAACTTAACTGAACTACCCTAAGTAATCGAAATAAACCATAATAATATAAATATACAAACATCATATATTTTTTAGATTTGCTAGCTAGCTACTCGGATAACCTCAAAATTTTATAGTATATGTCATGCACTAAGGGATGACATCAAACTTATCGCTTCGAAATCTAATACGCAGTTTTTCTTTATGTGTAATAAGTTAATAACTGAGGAAGTTTACTACTTGAACATGTGGATATTATTATGACGTTTTAACCACCGTGACCGTGTACCTTGAGGGACGGTTCCGACGGATTTTCGACATAGGGTTATGGACGTGGGCCGCCGTAATATTGCTTAATCGCAATGTCAGGTTGATTCACACAGTCGCACCAGTTTTTAACACCCTTTTATTAGCTTGGTAAGTATGTATTTATGTAACGGAATCTTTGAACATGATTTCCCCCACTTTAAAACGTCGGATTGAATTGAAACTTCGCACACTTATCAAGGACCGATGACAATACAATATTAAAGACTAAAAAAGCAAAAATAAATAATAGTTTAAAATCTAAAAAACATGCTTTTGTAACTAGCTGAACTTTAAATTTTAAAATAATTTTCTAAAACTTAAAAAAAATAGAGTGATTAAGAAAAAAATCATTTTATCGTAAAAAAACGTAATAGTAATAATTTTTATTTCGGGAAAGCCCATGTAATTTTAGTAACAATTGACTTAGTGCTAATGTTTTATTTCCTTTGTTGTCGTTACGTGTCCTAACAATCTAACCCCGAAACGTTATTTACTATTGCTAACCAGAACATAAACTTGCGTGCTCTTCAGTGATTGTTGTGGCCTTGTTTATTTATTTTCAGATAGACTGTGCTTTTTTTGGCAGCCCAAAGTTAAGGAGAGTGTGTTTTTTTCTACTTTGCAGTACTCGTCATCGTATCCCTGATTTTAAGTATAATAATTTTTTTACGGTGCACTGTATTTTGCCTCCTCTAAACCTACGTCATTGCGAGCCATGTAGTGTTTCACATAGTCCATAGACCTTTCTTGTGGCTTCCTCTAATCTCGAAGTTTCCTACTTCTATACTTAATTTCCCGCGACTGTGCTAGATTCATATCAGTACATCATGATGCTCCTCCTCAATTATTATTTTCCAGGCGACACTTTTAAAGCTCATTTTACAATTGACTTATTCATATTTAACATAATTATCTTAATAGTTACTTCTGTAGACCTACTTTTCAATCCATACTTATGCTGCTGATCATTACCTATACATTTGATTTTATAGATTATTTCCTATATTTGAGGAAATAGGGGTCATAAATGAGTTATTTTTTAAACTTTACTATTTCACTTTTGACTATGGAATAATTTAACCAAAATAGGGAGAACTTGAGATAATAGTTTTACTAGGAATTCAGCTAGTATTCTTAAAAAACTATTTTCTCAATTTGTGAAAAAACTTTAAAGTGGAAAAGTCATGTTTTGAAAATAACCTTTTCAAATAGCACTCGTGACACTAGCTCATTTATTGTTGATATACAATTTCAAATACAATATTCCAGTGCATATCTTATCTGTATTCTCAGTTAGAAGGCAACAGAGCGTAGGATTTCATTCAATCAGTGCCGTGCTTGGGTGATCGGCAAGTGTAATATTTGCATACAATATTGACCGTATGTTTATTGGTACGTGTTCTCTGACTATTGTTATAGATTAACCCTTAGTTTGTTTGTGAAGTTGTCTGTTTTCATTCTAGATTATAAGCAGGGTGAGAGCTTGTTGTTCCGTCAAGCCCTTTCTTTTTCGTGGTCTGGATTTCAGATCCTCTAATGGTCAAAGATATCTTGCCGCTATTTTAGTCAACGTACGCTTTCAGGGATAACGAGCTGTCCCGCTAGCTGGTTCGCGTGATTAGACGGTCTTAATTTATAGTTGGCTACATGAGTGTCTATTTCTTCCTTTATCATGTGCATGTTTAGAATCTCATGGACATTATTTTGTTATTTTTATAAACCACGGTCCATTAGATGTTTGTTTTAATATGTAGTTTTGTACTCTTTGTATAAATCATTATGTTGTAGGCACTGTCAGAGCCCCACAGCTATATACCATATGTCCAAATAGGTTTCGGAATTATTTTATATATGAACTATGAACAACTTGTGTTTTACTGATAGTTTTGAGTTACGTCCCAGTAGAAGGCTGATTTCATCTCATTTCATTTAAAATATTTTCTCCAGGTAACCCTATGGCCTAGGTGTATGCCTAGGTACCTATATGTTTGCATATGAGTTGAATGCCAATTGAACTGACTACAGAACAACCGTCTTTTCGGAGAGTGAATATTATGTACACTTATTTTTGTAAACTGATCAACAATCCTCCATTTGGCTCTCAATATTGCCAATTTTATTCAGGCTATTTTGTAAGATCCAAAAAACTTCAATGGGATTTTATTTATCATACGTTAAAGATAAGTAGGTCTATATCGTCAGCGGAGGTTACTACAGTAACTCCTGAAGTTTGCGGTAAGTCAAATGTGCACACTGTGTATAGGACAAGTCCAAGCCCATATCCCTTTGACACTCCAGCTAATATTTCATAGAAGTTTGAAGTGCAGTCATTCTCTCTCACTTTAAAGATCCTTTCAGATTAATAGGACTTTGGGATTTCAAAGAATGTGTGTGAATATATTGATTTTATTTTACACAACAGACCTTTGTGCCAGACTCTGCCGAAGGCTTGTTGAATATCGAGATAACCTGATCAACAATTATTTTTTTTTCTAGTGAAGTTCTTATTTATCTGCAAACTCTATGTATTTGCTCAACAGCCGCGTGTTCTTTCCATAAAATAAAATTGGTGGTCCGGGATGATTGATTTTTCTTTTACGATATTTAGCATTCTGTGTAATAGCGACTTCTCTAGTAGTTTGGAAATAATCAGCAATGGCATAAACTTACAAAACATAAGAAAACTGGCTATCTAATAAATTAACAAAAACAAATGTCAAAACATCAATTTATATTTAAAATCAAAATTAATTTAAAACTAACTGACCAACTAATATATAAACAAGTAGTAAAACCAAATTAATGAGATACAAAAGAAAAATCAAAAACAAAGTCCGGCGCAACTGCTTGTTTCGAATATTGATTGAACGCGCAAATGAGTGAAAACTAGTGGACATAGACTATGGCATCATAGTCTGCGACCGCCGAATGACCTACGTGACAGTACGTGCGAAGCTACCTCAGCACAAAGAGATCTTATTTTATTGATCTATAATATTATTTTAGGTAAAGTTACTCTCTACTAACTAAAGCTGGCCTGTTGGTCTAGTGGTTAGTGACCCTGACTGCTGAGCCAGAGTTCGTGGGTTCGATTCCCACCTCAGTCTGGGTGTTCTTTGTGTCCGTTGCTTGTATGTTTGTAAAGTCCCCCGCGACACAGGAGTAATTCCTAATGCGGGAGTTGCCTTTAAAAAAAAAAAATTGTTGAGCCAAAGTTACTTTTTCTAAGACAGTGGTTTTGCTTTATGATATAAAATACATGTTATTTTACAATTGCAAGTATGTACTCTAGCACACTTGTCGCGTGCTTATGCTCACCAGGTTTCACAAGACGGTTTTTCTCAGGAAAGTGGTGTGTTCACAGGAGATTACATAATAAATTTTGTTGGCTAGAAATAAACTTATATTGAGGCAAATCGTTAGTTGTTTTAGTAGTAGATATTGGTGTCAAGATATTTTTATCTACAGATTGCTCGATCTCTCTTCCTTCCGTGTTGATAAGTCTAAGGGTCCACTGTGTATTTTTGGCATTCCAGTCACCTACAACTATAAAGCGTGGTCCAAGTGTATCGAATATCTCATCAAATTGCTCTTCTGTTATAATATAATAATATCTTGTTTGGTCTATTATTTTAATTAAGTTTATAAATAATACTGTGGTCAGTCAGGTAGAGGACTTAGACACTAATAACATGTCTATTTTGTGTGAATTTCATATTCTAAGAGCGATGAAAAATAACCAGATCAGCAGATGTAGATGAGAGCTAGTAAACAAAGTGGTCCTGTGCGTACAAACAGTATTTCTTCGTAAGCCACATTTATAGCAAATTCCTATGGTTAAGACTACGTATACGACAAATTCCTATCCACTACGTGCTAGCCGTATACATAGGCTGCACTAAAAGTATCGGGAATGGAATATTTCCATCGTTTCTGTCATATTAAAATCTTTTTAATTGAAAACTCCTTGGTTTTAAAAATCGAATACCATTTATTTATTTTATAAAAGATTCTCGGTCTTATCACAAGGTTTTATCAAACTTGTTTAGTCGTTGAGAAAATGGAATTGACTCGAGAAAATTCAAGAGCGATTATTTATTATGACTTTCGAAGTGGTTTAACGCAAAAACAGTGTGTTGACCGGATGATTTCTGCATTTCTCAATGAAGCCCCATCCAAAACCACAATTTATCGCTGGTTTGCTGAATTTCAACGTGGACGTGTCAAGCTCAGTGATGATCCCCGTCAAGGTCGTCCAAAAACTGCAGTCACCCAAGAAAACGTTGATGCTGTGCGTAAGCTGATTGAGAAAGATCGACATGTGACATACCGCGAAATTCAGGCAACTTTAGACATTGGCATGAGTCAAATACAAATAATTTTGCATGAACAATTAGGTGTAAAAAAGTTGTTTTCCCGATGGATACCGCATTCGCTCTGTGAAGAGCAAAAAGCAGCTCGCGTTACTTGGTGCGTCAGAACTCTCTAAAGATTCCACGCAGGATCCTCAAATGCTGTATACAACATCGTATCAGGTGACGAATCCTGAATATACGCGTACGAACCCGAAACAAAAAACCAGTCACGAGTTTGGGTGTTCGAAAATGAGTTAAAGCCAACAAAAATTGTTCGTTCACGGAGTGTTGCAAAAAAAATGGTGGCCACGGTTGTCTCCAAAACCGGCCATGTTGCGACTATTTCTTTTGAGGGACAAAGAACGGTTAATGCAGAATGGTATGCTAGCATTTGTTTCCCACAGGTCGTTTCTAAACTCCGTAAAGAGAACTGCTACCGCCGCATCATCCTCCATCACGACAATGCGAGTTCTCACACCGCGCACAGAACAAAAGAGTTTTTAAAGCAAGAAAACATAGAATTATCAGACCATCCGCCGTACAGCCCCAACCTAAGCCCTAATGATTTCTATACTTTCCCTAAAATAAAGAATAAATTGCGTGGTCAGAGATTTTCATCACCTGAAGAAGCTGTGGACGCCTACAAAACGGCCATTTTGGAGACCCCAACTTCCGAATGGAATAGTTGCTTCAATGATTGGTTCCATCGTATGGAAAAATGTATTAAATTTCGCGGAGAATACTTCGAAAAGCAATAAATACATTTTTAAATAGTAATGTTGTGTCACTTCCTTGATTCCCGAAATTTTCAGTGCCGCCCTCGTATACAATATACCAAGCCGGGAAGTTGATATAGATCTCTGAAGTGCGAAGACACTAGTGTTCCCAAACTAAATAAGGTCTTGTGCGACCATTACTTCAGGGAATAACTTATGTATCAAGCTCATGCATAAAGTTTTTGATCTCTTTTTAAAATGGTTACGAAAGTCGTAATGTTAATCCATGAAAACTTTTAATTGACCTTTAACTTGGTATTAATATATTTACTGTAAGAATTTTAGTCGTGAGTTTTCCAAGTAATCTAAAATAAAATAAAGTAAAACTTCATTCAAGTTAAGAGATTGCCTATCTAGGTTCCACGTTGCTATCTTTAGGGAAGCCATTAGTACTTTTAAGCTACCAATGTTGTTATGAGGTTAATTAAAATGCTTATTTGTTGTAAGATGAGATCAAACTTTTTTGCTTGTTTGAGAAGCATTTCTTCTATTTCATTTGGTGCACTGCGCACAGAGTTAAATTGCTAATACCAATAATAATTCAATAAATTATTTTGAAAACAATTCCATGATGACTTCCAACTTAGAACATTTTATCGTGGGAGAGCCATGCCTCGGCACATATGGGCCGGTTCGACCGGAGTGATACCACGGCCTCACAGCAATGCTTGTTGTATTTCGCCGAGTGAGTGAGGGTTTTCGGTGGGGCCGTGTGTCAGAATCGAACCGACTAAAACCACACGGTGTGCCGTACTGCGCCTTAAGTAGGAGGGATCCGGGAACAGCTTTCATTAAGACATCCGGAACCCTCCTAGCGCCTGCCCGCAAAAGCGCGGGCACCACCTCCGGGTAAAGACCTCTCAATTAGGCGACGCCCAGGCACACGCGGACGCCGCCTCCTCGCGGGGGGCCACTATAGCGGGTGGAGAGGAAAACCCGTCCTGTCCACCCGCGGCCACACTCAGGGCGGCATGAGGCGCTGGTAAGCGCGCCTCCGCCGCCCGGTTCGCCGGCAGCGAATTAGATCCGAGTGGAGATCGTCCTCCCGGACCCTTTTCGCCGCCTCCTTCTGCGAGATGACGTCCTCACAGAAGGTCGCGACCGCGGTAAAATTCCTGTCGCTACCGGCCATGGAGCGTATGACGGCCGGTAGCGAGACATCCCCTCCGATGACTGCAGTGAGGGCCCGACGCTGCTCCCACCCTTTCCCTACCCAAACCTTAAAGGCCGGCAACGCACTTGTGACTCTCGAGTTGTAGGTGTCCATGAGCAGCGGTAGTTACTTACTATCTAGTAAACCGTCTGCTCATTTACCCCCTATCACAAAATAAAAAACAGATCGGTGGTAAGAATTTAGAAGAAAAGAACTAGTTATTCATAATATTACTACAAGAATACAATATTAGAAATAGCTATTAATGTAGCTATAAAACTTGAAATCATCAATTATTTTTCCTGTAAAAACACACCAAAACGCGAGCAACATTTATCCCTTTGTTATTAAATAAAGCTACTACTGAACATATTATTCTGACATTTTCAAAGATAAACTGATTTAACTTGACAGTGAACCAACGTATTTGGAAATACGCTCACTATAAGATACTGATAGTGACAGGAGTCTGCAAAGTAGCACTTCACGTAGTTATACTTAATTGATGCGACACATATACTTAAGTACTACACAAACAAGGCTACTAGTACTAGCAATACTCTGTACAATGCACGACTGAATCATGTATATTTGTTGTACGCTATGTTACGGCTCAGGACAGGTTTGAGTGAAATATCAGATTATAGCGATACTCAGGCAAAATTTGCTGAGACCGAAATTATTTAAACAGAGGTTTCGACAACCCTAAGATTGGAATGTCGTAACAATTTCTGTTTAAATTACTCTTAAACATGGGTCAGGCGTGACTGTTATTTTACATTTACGTGTTGCTCGAAGGATACAGGTTTCTAGTAATTGGTAAAAAATATTAAACAATACTATACAGATACTTTTATAATTTTCAAAGTCTGCTAATTTATCTATAAAAGTTAATTACATTTTATCCTTCTATAAAAATAATGTTTAATAATACGCTTTAGTAGCTAATCGTTATCGAGCCATTTAACTGAAGCATTCGGCTACTAACGATAATGGGATATTGATTGAATTACTCAGCCACGTGAATGGGTCACAGTATCTTACTATAATGAGAAACCCTCCCATCGCCTGCTAATTACACCAATGTCTTCATTAACCATTACACCTATGTAATGTGGTCTAAATAAGCAATCTATATTATATTACTACGTGAAGACAATAATTTTTTGTACTTATTTTAAGGTATATAATTTCCTACGTAGTTATAATAGGATATTGTACGTACTTAGAATTGTTAGATAGTACATTGTAAGCAGTAATGTATATTGTATATCCGTTCTATTGCGAGGAATGATTAAGCTATTTTTGGTTACCTTTGTTAACATTTATGTGTCCAAAGCGTTTGTAGTACAATTATGTTTCGCTTTATCGGAAATGATCTTGAATGAATCAATTCATAATTACCTCGTTTATTTGTGACCAATACGTTTGCGTGTATTTACAATGAAAATAAATAGCAGACGCTTCTTAAAAATAACATACTTAAAGTTAGTGAAAAAGCAGAAGACGAAAAACATACAGAAGAAGAACATGCATATTAAGCTAATGCATAAAATAATAATAATACTAATAAATACAATTATTAAAAAAAAAAAAAACAAAATACAACTACTCAATGCTTACGTGAAATAACTTACGCACCCAGTTGACTTTTAGACTCCCATTAAAGGAACAGACCCTCCAATAATGCAAATTAGAAAAGTGTTATTCACACTTCAAACTAACAACAGCTTGGAAATATCGTCACACGTTTTTTAAATGTCAGCATCCACATTAAGTTCCATAAGGCCTATAAATACCGCCCACACGATCCACCGGGCTACGAAAGGTCATCGTGGAACGTGACCTTTGAAGATCACCTTTATCTACATAATGTTTTATCTATGAGGCTAGTCATGTATTCCTTTACATATTACTTTTCTCTTCGCTTCCCCAAAATTTAATTTTATCTACGGCCATACATAGCGTCAGTCAACATTGTGCCAGCGTGTTCATGTTTAAGCGTTGAATAATAATAATAATTTTAGAGATATAATACACAGCCCTTTATAATAATGCGTAATTTCGTACTATGGATTCTATAATACGTTATTAGATATAATTTTTTGTAAATACAAACATATATTATATTCACTAGCTGTTCATCTATTTATATATTACGCTCGGAACCCTTATTCTTTTTCGTGAAAATCCCTTGAAAATCGATCCTGTTATTATGACAATTATATTATATAAGCAATTCTTGTATCTATGTATTTATATTTCGGGTACCTCGGAAACGGCTCTAACGATTTTGATGAAACTTGGTTTACACTTTGGGAAATTTTAGATGGGAAAATTGGGAGTATATTTGCCGGGAAGTACGAGCGCTCTGACAAAAGGACTTTTTAGGTCTCCAACTAACCGAAACGAATGCCACAGATGTTTGTATGGCATCCGGGACGTGCTCTACTAGGCACGGAGAGGTCTCAATTTGTTAAGAATGGTCACATATCCTTCACTGACCTGGCTAGTATTACTTAACTTTGTAATGTGCTAACCTACTTAGCCACAAACCCCTTTGATGAGGTTTTTGGTATCGTATCATATCTCTATATTATATCATAATAATATCTTCTTCATAAGCCGGTGTTTTTAGGTAAACCTTAAAAAATTACAAATAAACTGGCTATAATTAAAAACTTCAATATCCTATAACGGATCTTTGTTTATTAAACAACGTGCATATTTTTTAAATTAAAGTAAAATAAAATTATACAAGGTGTTAATACAATTAACTACAAAAATTCACTTCTTATGACCAAAAAGCAGGGCTTTTTTTTGCACAGAGAATTATTGCCATTCAACGTGGCAATGCTGCCGGCTTTCTTGGAAAGCTACCAGTTGGAGTTCTTTGACGCATGCATTGAAATAGCCATTAGTGTAATTTTTGTTTAGAATATTTGACGGCGCACCGATTATTTTAGTTGGCAACATTATTAATAAAGTGTCAGAAGTTAAGACACTGACGCAACACCGAGCGCCGGATGACAGTTACGGTTCGGATAGGTCGCTGGAGAGGCAGAATCATAAACTAAAAGGCAAAATCGATTTGCATCTCGTGTTCTGTGGAGTGTTGTGATTTATAGCTTCACCGAAGATGTCTAATGATTATTCAGAGTATATTTTTGTTTTTTAATAAGTGTAGTAAAATTACTGTGAACATCACGTTTTTATTCTCTTCGCCCGCCAACTCACGTCTACCCGCAACATTAAACATGAACACGCCCGATGTTTCCGATAGACGAGGAGGAGTTTCTACATATTTATTTTAATTTATTGTCTTTAGTTGTAATAATATGTATTACCTCATATATCATGAAATAATGTCAAAGGTTTAAAGACAAGTATGTATGTTGAACATCTTTAATAGCAAATAATATTCTGGAAACGTAATACTTATACGTGCCTAATTTGAATTTACTTAGGCAACATTCTTTTGAATACGTAGGTACGCACTTTCTTATTTTACTTGTAAATATAAATTGCTCACTTTTCTTGAAGAAAACGACCCTCCCTAACTCCGTGTAAATACAACATAAAAGGAAGTAGCAGCCTTGTTTATAACATTATAATATTAAAATTTGCGTAATAAAAATATGGCAATGGCAGGCTGATCGATTTAAAGGGAAATAAAAAAAGAAGTTATGTTACACTTCTCCAAGAGATTGCCGACTAAGACGTAGCAAATTTTTTACTTAAAAAAATGTAAAACTATTAAGTACTTCAAAATATTTTAATAGAAAAAATCACCTCAAATCACTTTTATCACTTTTCATTGCAACCTTCCAAATCTTTTTAGAAGCTTGTTTGATAAATCTATTACGATTTTTATTTTAATAATAGTTAAAATTAAATTAGGTTTTGTTGTTTGAAAAGGACATAGAAGAAAAAAGTTAAGAAATAACGGTTTCTAGCAAATTACCACTCGAAAGTGTTTACCTCAACCATGCATGTATATTTATGTTCCCTATAAGATCACGCAGGGAACTTTTAGCCAGAATTTTGTTAATACAATTTCCTCACTTTCTTTGTGAATTTTAATATATTATAAATCAAATTTTATTACGAAAGTCGACTATTGCTATAGCAAAAATGCTGCTAAATGGCCTCAAGGGTTTTTATTTCTCTCATAAATCATATTAATTGTTTTCGTGCAGCGACCAGCTGAAAGGGTTTTGGATTTGTTCTCAGTACCCTTCACTGTTTAATGTCACCGTTCCGCTCCATTGTTTGTATTCACAACTCGATTAGCAAATTTTAATTAGCGGAATATACTTCCTAAATTGAATCCCCAGCGATTATCGGGAATACGCAGTAAAGCTTTTTAAATTGTCCTTCCAATTAGTTTTAAAGATTTTTTTTTTTTAAGTTTACAAATCCACTTTGTAAACAGAGTTTTATATAATTCATTTAATACAAAGGTCACCACAGCCATTTGACAGTTTTAAGTAGAATTTTTGAATACTATTTCATCATCATCATCATCATCATCATTTCAGCCATAGGACGTCCACTGTTGGACATAGGCCTCCCTTAATGACTTCCAAGAAGACCGGTTGGAAGCGGCCTGCATCCACCGACGTTAATACTATTTATTAACTGTTAATTATATTAATCAGGAGCAAAATATATTGTAATATATGTTCGGATAACTGGTACATAAAAATGTTAAATGTAATTACATTATTTATATGTAAGGGTATTTTGTTATTTTGTGCTCCTTCGAAGGTCATGATTTTTTTCCCGTATTGAATTCCAGTTTTAGGCGAAACAATTAGGCTAGGACGTCGAAGATTACAATTCGTCATTTGTTTTTGTTTGTGATCAATTACGTTAAAATAATAGTAACTTTAAAAGTAGTTATTCTTGAGTTATTTAAGTAAAATATACAATTTAACATACAAGAGACGGCGCCAACGCAAAATGATTATACCTCTATTTTTATCCAGTCAGCGCTGCGTCAAATCCCGACAGATTTTATGTGACGACCCTGGGGTGCTACAAATAAAATTGAAACCCTTTGTAATGCAAGAAAATACCCTTTGAGCATAAATATTAGAATAAGCCTCCAAAGCTATCTTTAGTTGACAATTGTTCGTGCTTTCTCTCTAGAGATTTGTAGACAAATGAATTAGTAAATAGTGGTAGATAAATTTGCCTTCATTTTTTAACAAGATTCAATTTGATGAATAAGAATGTTATTATTTAATGCGTGTGAATGAATCATAAAAAGACTATTCTTTAATTAATAAAATAATTTAAGCACTGTTAAACGGTTCAGAATGCTCAATTTGTGAAAAAGCTAACCTTTGCACTTTTTATGTTAAAGAGTTTATCGCTTTTTCAAAGAAACTGCATGCATTTCTATAGTAAACTATAGTTTATTTTTAGACTAGCAACCCGTCCCGGCTACGCACGGGTAGTAGAGACATCTTCAACAATCATCAAAATATTTCAATCAATTTACACAAAATCTTAACAAATTATACACCTAAATCTTCCTCACAAATCACTCTGTCTATTAGTGAAAACCGCATGAAAATCCGTTCAGTAATTATTCAGTTTATCGCGGACAGACAGACATATAATGTGTAGTGAAAAGAATAATATTGAATGAACTTCTATACGTGATTATAATACTTGTTGTTAATTCTATTTGTTGCAATGGTGAGAAACCTTTGTCATATTCTAATGAGTACATTTTCTGATATACTTGAAAAGTATTGGTCATTTCTATCGGTAAACATGTAAATTGCATAACAGCAACTTAATTAAAAAAATAAAACAGCATTGCTAAACATAAGCTAGGCTTCTTATCCCATATAAAATAACTGTCCCTAAGGTATATAAAATAACTTTTACTAGAGCGAAGCCGCGGGCAATAGCTAGTACTAAATAATTAAGCCCATTTTATTGTCAACTAGCTGCACCCGATCCCGTGGGAATTTCGGGATAAAAAGTTGCCTATGTGTTAACCCAGGTATTCAGCTATCTACTTACCAACCTTACCAGTTTTGATCGCAATCGGTTCAGTTTCGGTAGTTTTTGCATGAAAGAGCGACAAACATCCATACATCCATACAAAGTCACAAACTTTCACGTTTACGATATTAGTAGGATATCATGATGTCAGTTCACCTTGAGACAAAATGTTAAGAACTAAACTAGCTTCTATTATATTTTTACTCTTGCACTAACTACCCGTTATTATTTTATCTATTATCGACTTTGTCCATCCAAAGGTCGCTCTTAGCGATAAGGCCGCCTATTGTATGTAATCCACTTTGTGTATTTATTTATTTATATGTCGTTGCTGTACAATAATGATAATTCCATTATATTCTAATTGTAAGGATATTAATAACATCATCAGTAACCAGAACAACTTTTTACTTATAGCCCCGTTAGAAAGGTTAAGCTGAAATCTTCGCCATCATCTTGGATAACGCAAAGAATTTGTTTTGTGATGTTGATGACGGACAGGGACAGAGAAATTTGTTATTTTCTTAATTTGTAGTAGTTTTGAGACGCTAATCACGGGAAGATCGTTAACAGTATCGTTTCCTGATTATCGGTAGATATTAAGAATTCCACGGTCCTACGATCTGATCAATAAACTTGACTGACTTATCAGCAATTGCAGATATATATCATCAATGATGCACCTCTCTGCTCATTCAGCATTTACTTACTCTTAACACTAATATGTCACACTAAGACTGGAAGAAAACATATATTGTATGCAGTTAGTCCGTCTTTATTCATTATTCATAAAGTTTGAATATGTAAAACATAGCAGTATAGTAACAATTTAAATATATATAAAAAATTAAGCGATAAATACAGGAACGTTCCGGCGTACTATACACAAAAGAATATCTCATCAACCCGGTACGTACGTTACATTCTTAACTTGAAACAACAAGTCTGTCGAGCGAAAAGCTATGTAATTATAATCCTAGTACGACATTCGAGACATTCAAACCCAGATTGCAACTGGGAATTACTTGCGCAGCCCCGTCAATTAAACACCCAGGGCCTGCACATCTATTATATATACAATGAACAAGGTGAGAGAAGTTATGTCGCATTTAAGATTAGTGTTTGGTTTGTAACAGAAAATGTTGTTTTGTATAAACAAATACTGGTGGTGGTTAACTCTCGAAACTGATTCAATTTTGATTTTACTTCTCTTTCGAACTTGATGTAAAATACTGGTAGCAATATTTGTTATAAGAAAATTATTTAATTAGGTCACAGCTTATGTTTAAATTATTTAAGGTGATGTCCCTCCTCTTGTCCACGTCTAGGTAAACCATAACAAACTTAGTCATCAAGTTGGTGCTTGCGTGCAGAAACCATTGGCGGTTTAGCTGCTGGTTCGCAACGAGTAAATTGGCTCCGACAGACGAGTATCGTGGAATTATTATAACGACAATAAACAAATGTTGTGCTAGTCATATTGATGCTGATGTGAAATTCAATTTTTATCATTCATAACACTGAAATAATCTGTTGTCTCTTTAATTATATAAAGAATAAGGAAGGATATCAAAAAAGCACCCGAACAATACATAACTTTCTTATTTCTAAAATAACAGTAAGTAACTATTGCACATTTGCACAAGCATATATTGGTAGATAAAAAGCAGTTAGAGTAAAATCGTACTAAAGCGGAATTAAGCTACAAAGATAAGCAGCTATAATTAAACATTTAGTTAAAATAAATGCCTGTAAGCTGTATATTCAGGGCAAAGATGTCGATTGAGTTGTTTGACACAACTGTGTCATTATATAACCGAGGCATACATATCAGAGAACTATTGTTAATGATATTCAAGATGCACCTGTGTACCTCAAATATACGAAGATGGCACATAACGCGTTAGCTAATCTTAAATTTGAAGGTGAGAATTAGGCGAGCTTCTATAGAACCATTAATTATTTAATGTAAAGTCAGCAGGTGAGAAATGACACGCCAACGCTTTAATCTTGTCATATAATTAATTAAGCTGTCGTCGTAAGCAGGAATTGACATTGGTTTGAAATTCCCATTTCTATTAGATAAATGCCTCACAAAACAAGTCTGAATTGATTCATACAATCAGCATAAGTGTAATAAAAAGGCGACTAAATATTACAACAGTATTCCACTGTACTCCTTAGCGAGAGAGCATTATGTAGCAAAATAAGGCTACTGTTGATCCAAAATGATTCTATCATACGAATTATAAAGCTGAGCATTATTTTAGCTTTAGTACTGACTGACATATCCATGGGTTTTCGGAATGACAGCGCTGCATCAAAATTAGCTCCCAAGTCACGAACAACACAGACTCTTTCCATGAAAAATCCATCTATTTCGTAATTAAACTTGTTTCTATTTCAAATTTATTGTAAAAGTTATAGACATTTTACTATCTAAAAATCATTGTTGGAGCGTATTCAAATCGTTCTGAGTTCCATAAAGTCACCAACTGTAACTATTATTTTTCGATATATTCTAGATCGTTTGTATAATTCAAACAGTTGCACTAAGTGCAATGATTAAATCTGGGAGATCATTGTACATACTAGGAATATTCAAGGTCCTAATTTGGATCTTTGAGGAACGCCCAAGCTAGGTATACAAGATTGGATTTATTTCGTGCCAATGCTATAAATTGAAAACGATTTAGCTACAATACACATAGCTCTCAAACCATCGTACGGACATCCACTAATTTCTGCATGATTTAACTTCATGGAAAGTTTTGGATCTCCATGATCAAAAGCTTTCGCGAAATCTATATTTATGGCATCAAATTGAATCCTTTGCAAAATTATCGGTCATATAGTGAGAATATAGTAACAATTTCTACGCAACGATTGGAGATAAAACCATGTTGCCGAGAAACTAATAGATGGCGTAAAGTACTAAAAGTAAACTACTCTGTATACAAAGTCTTCAAAGATATTAGCAAATTGAGTAATGATAATGTTGCTCTATAATTGGTTACATAATTTAAACTCTGTGATTAGATGAAAAAACATTTAAATTCCAATAGACAAAAATGGATTAGTGTATTGGAGTGAAATCGCTCTTTTTTAACAGCAAATTAAAGTCAAAACCTTAATTAAGCAAAAGCATTTAGCGATTTTGTACAGTGCAAGTCTCATTTGTAGGTAATTTAATGGAAAATAAAAAATCTTTAGGCGCATATGACGCAAAACGTACTAGAAAAGAGAGATCACACGAAATATAAAAAAAGTATATTTTTTTCGTTAAATTGTAAAAAAAATAATAACGCCCCACTTTTCCAGACTGCACTTTATACAAAAAAAAATGCGTGGTAATCGAAATGTCCATTTTTGATCATAAAACATCTAGGTTGACTGGGCTAGACGTGTCCTTCTTTCATATATCTGTCGATTTTTTCTTAATAATATCTACAGTTTTTCTACCTTTGCCATTTAAGAAAGTAAAGATTATCTGTCAATACGCAATAAAAAAAAATTTGCCTTACCAGCATATCAGAATGTTTACCGACTAAGTATATTACGTCTCAGTAAACTGTAAAGTCTCGAAAACGTTTTACATTCTATGACAAAAATAAGATATACTGTCCTGCAGTGAACTTCTTAAAACAACGAGCCAAGTTGTATCTCGGTAGAGAACTTTTATTCAAGTCGATGTATGCAAATAATGTCTTCTTTATACAAAAATGACAGTAATATACACTCTAAGTTTTTATCACAGCGGTATGATGGAGACGCGACAGCGCCAGAGCAACTTATTTTATAAGTAGCTAGTAGTAGCTACTAGGTTTGTACACGCTGAAACGTGTTTCAATATTCTTTAGAATAATATTGAACCTCATATTATGAAGTACTGCTTACTAACTGTCACTTGTTTGTCGAAGAAGAAGACGAATTATTAATGAACTTTGGTAAAAATTATTTAATATTTTTGTTTGTCTCTGTAACTAACCAAGCTAAAGCCTTAGCTCTGTATCATCACTATATACGTACACGACCGGCATAAACACACTTCTAACACAAAGGTTTAAATGAAAGGAGTTAACGAATCCTACATATTATTACTAGACGAAGAAAATGCTAGTTCGCTAATATTAATCATCGGTAACATGTCATTCTTTGTAAGTGTTTTTTTTTTACAATGTATCCTTATAAAACCTACTCCCCACATGACAATATTTTCGTATATTACAAAAAAAGCTAACGTAATGATTTAAGGCACCACGTTATCTGAGTAAGCAGAAAAAAGTCAAAGTACTAGTAAAAATTCCATAAATCAATGTATGTACATATTCTAAGTATAACATTCTAAGTATAATATATCACCTCTATCATAGCTAACTTTATCCAACTTCTCACGCTGTGTGTAAGAGTCGTTACTTGTACAGCGCTTGTGCCAAGTTTGCCCCATTAGCATTAAGCTTGCCGCTCGTTCCAGTCACAACTTGTTGCAATTCCCAACAACTTCCTCTTACCTATCAAATAGTATGCAATTTTCCACTTCATCCAAATAAAACTGGATCATTTGGAGCTGACGAACTATCTTTCCTGTAACAAAAGCTTTCTTTTATATTGTCTTCTCTCTTTCTTTCTCTTCTCTTTCTATCTTTTATATTTTATATTTACTTCTCTGTTTGAATTAAACAGAGAAGTAACTAATAAAAACAGAAAAGTACGACATTCTACTCATCTGATGGGACGCGGTTATTATAGCTTAAGAATGTTTTCAACACCGGTGTCAATTACGAGTTACCAATATTATAAACTTGTTCATGTTTTTTCTAAAATAATCTAATAATAAACAAATGTAATAATAATGCCCCTTTTTCATGCCTTATCTTTCCTTTTCCTGTCTAAATGCATTGCTCAAGAATGTCAAACTTAATCTCACAAATCCTAACTAGGAATTTGAAGAGCGCAAGGAAGCATTTTCTCAATTATTGAAGCTCCGCACGGTAAATTTCTTTTGCATTTCACGATATGACACCAGAATCTATTTTAATAATCTTAAGCTTCTGACCGTTTTTTTCTTTTTATATTTTCATGGCTAATTATACTATTTAGTAGTATCAAGAAATACTTTTTCCACCACCAAATTTTCGCCATAAAATATTATTTAATCATGAGTTTTTACTGTGGAATCCATTAATTTGTATAAATTAGAAAATTGTCTGCCTTTTTGTCGAATACAGGTAAAAATAGTCCGGTCATAGTATTAAGCAGCACACACTATTGACATAGGGTAAGGACTTTTACCGACCCTAATCAACGCCCGAGGATTTACCGGAACAGTCATAAAGTCGCATTATACTGTCCAAATGTAACCGGGAAGCTGGACAAACAATGAAGCTTAGTCTTTGGTGAAAAGGAAACATTTGGCTTTTGTTGAAAATAACATATATGACATGATATGTAGTTTATATTAATTCAGAAAGAATATTAATTATCAATCAGGTTATTGACATACTAATATTATTAGTTAAACAGACCGAGTAATCGAATAATATAAATATTTAAACTGCAAAGGACAGCCCTTAAATTTAAAGAAAGAGAAAAATTTTAGACTATTATTTAAGCCATTATTGAACTTGATATTTCTTTTCAAATATTGATACAGTCCTATCTACTGCATCTACTGGCAGATGTTATTCATAAATTCGAAATCATCTCATTTTAGAGATAATATTCATAATATTGTATATTTGGGGGGGTAGCAGCAAAGAATATAAAAATTTGATCAAAAAATATTATATGGAGAAATTTATATGGTGATGGAACTTTTTTTTTTTAAGTTTTTGTCAACAAGGTTTTGATAGATAACTTTGCAGAAGATAAATAGTTAATAATAAATCAAACTTTTCTTGTTCATTATCTAGACACGCTGCAGTGCGGTTTTGTACTGTAAAAAGTAGCTAAGTCAAATCTTCAGGATTATCTAGAGAACTTACTAATAATTTAGATTTCAATTTGTAATATCACCAAGTAGTTGCCAGAATTTCGGATATTATTAGTTTTTTCCTTGTAAGTTTCATCCAAAACTTTTTACATAAGTTTTGGGAACTTATTTATCATATCTCTAAGAACCCTATACTCACAACTAAATTACTTAACTGATTGTATGATACTAGGTTTTGCCAGCAGCTTCGCTTGCATTAAAATTATATTATTTTACCCCTAGGGGACTTAGGGGTACTTTTACAGAACCCTTTGTCCTTTTTGTATGCGCATTGTCACTGGTACAGCAAAATTTAATGCAAACCGGATGAATAATTAAGAAATGAAAGTGTTACAAACCAACACACTCACTTATTCGTTTCTAATATCATTAAGTTAGGATATTTGTTTCAAAATCGCTACTTCTGAATACAAGTTATAGTTTGATATTTTTACTATACCTTTTTCCGCTTATTCTCGTCTAGTGTACCATCTGACCGTTTTCTTGAAGACATCGCTTTACCGATAAGACCGCCCATTGTACTAACCGCATAACGGAAATTGATTCTAGATACTTCTTTTTTAGTATGGTTAACAATAAGTAACAATGTCTCTATATATATCTATCTGTCCTTAAATCTGCAACTTTTAGGTTAAGTGTAAAGGTACACAAAGAAACATTATCTCACCCAAAAAATAATCTAAACCACTTTTAGCAATACATAATACTCGGACGCATGGAAGGCAATGTCTCATCATCAAAAACTTTGAAAACTCAATGTCATCTTACTCAATGTTCTATATTTTGTCTTTTCGTTGATGTTGAATACACCATATTTCTCCCTCAATACAACCTAAACTTAATATAACATAAAATCTTCGACTTTACCCTGTACCGATACTATATCGCCTTCGCAAGATAAACCAATATTTTGGGTCCACAAAAAGGCAATATTGTGTTATGTTTAGAAGCATACTGATCTCTATATCTGTCTATTCACAATCTAACAAAGAAAAATATATTTTAGGCGTACAAAAAGGAGGCCTAGTACTATCTTTTGAGATAGAAAATCATTTTGGTATATTCTTATATCTATAATATATAGTGTGTCTTATATTAATCAGTATGTGTAATTTTATTTGCTAATTAAATTAATTTGATAAGCTATTAATTTTAAGAACGTTCTGGATGTAAGGTACTCTTAGGTCTTTTTCTGTACATCTAACAATGTGTACGCAAAATTTTATGATGATCAGTTGAAAATTTAATGCGTGAAATTCTTTCACGAATTAACTATTCAACTGTGTATTATTCAGTATTGTTTTTGGACTCGGTGGCAAACGAACAGACCATTCACCTGATCGTAAATGACTTCTGCTGCCAATGCATCTGCATCTTAAGAGTCCTAAATGCGTTGCTGGCCTTTTAGGTGGTAGTAGAGGTAGGGGGGAGGAGGGTTAGGACCTCCGGTAACTTCGTTAACACTACGAAATCATTGCTTCACGCTGGTTTTCTGCGAGGCCGTGGTATCACACCGGTCGAGCCGTCCCATACGTACCGAAGCAAGGCTCTGCCACGTGAAGACAGTTAGGGAGTTTTTATTCGTTGACAGATATGAAAATGTGATTGAATATATTGAAAACCAATAATATCTTAGTGTTTCTTTTTAAAAAATGTTGACCTCCCCTTGTAAAGGGTTTTTAGTCACTAAGTAATATATATATTATCCATTTATCGTTTTTAGATACTTTCAGCTAAGTCCCCCAAGTATCAATGTTTTTATGCGATATTTTGCTTAAAATCTCACATATTTAGACTAAATCAACAAAGTACCTAATTGTTATCTTTAAATTCAATTCAGTTCCAAAAGGTCAAACACACAAATTCGGGTTTAAGGGGTTTATTATTTTCCGGTTAGCTAATTTCGGGACGCCAATCTGAACCGCATTGTTGTTTGGATTACGTATTTGTGTCATTTGGTGGAGGTCAAAGGTTTCCAGAGGTATGTAATTTGAATGTATCTGACCGTTAAATCTTTACCGAGTACGAGCTTTGACCATAATGTGGTACCGTGATCTTTATTAGAACTGCAATGTGTACTTTAGAGAGATAGTAAATGTTTATATCATTGTTATTTATTTACATTTCTGTAATATTTTAAGGTTATTCAAATACAAGTATTTTTAAAAGCCATTAAGTATGAAATAAGTAGTAGTAAATAATAAACCTTATTGCATTTATTAACTGTAGTGCTGTAACGAATTGTGAAGGCTTTTAAAACAGCAAATAATACAGAAGCTGTCATATTATCAGGTAATTATTGGTTGGAATTACAAAAAGAATTAGTTGTGAAACTGATTCTTTTTGTAATTCCAATCAAATTGAAACCAAATTGAAATATTGAAATTCAATAAATTGAAAAACAATATTTCAATTATGCTATTTGGTTTTAAAAATTTATATAAAATAATGTACATTGTAATTATAAAATCTAAAACATAAGAACCTAATAAAAGGTGTAACTACTTAGGGTATTATGTTATGAAGTTAAGCGTATGGTACAAACATATAAACTTGTTGTAAACATATACGTAACCTACAAAAAAAACTTACAGGTGTGAAATCCTTTTTACATTTTTACATAATATGAGAAAATATTTCATTTACCATTGTTCCGAACCAACATTGTATTTCTTGTAACTCGGGCCGTAAAGAAAACCAAGTTGGCACGATAACCATCGTTAGTATAAACACAGTCTTATGTTATTGTTGTAAGTCATTCAAGTATGTGTTATTTAGGAATCCTAATATATTTTTCTTTTCAAGTTTTCATTTCTAAAATCGTTATTTCCTGTTTGGATAGGTATCTAAAGGCCGTAAAAAATACCTGTGTATCTGCAGGTGCGCGATATGGGCGATATATGGGTGATCCAATGATCACCCATACGTCAATACGTATAATTATGATCAGTGGAGGATAATTGTGATCAGGAACCATACATATAAGTATTCTTTACTTTGTGGGAGAAAATTACAAATACTCTATTTCATAGTCATAAATAACTTCAGCGTGTCCACATGAGTACTTGCCCAAATTAACGTGATCACTCGTTGGACAGCTGGTGTTTTTATGCACGGCCAGTACCGCCTCAGAAACGCAATTTCAATACATATTTTACTGTATATTAAAGAGCAAAGGGGAGGACTACGAGAGTTAGAGTAATAAGTAATAGTGCAGAGCGTGATTAAAATAATAATAATTTTAAAGTTAAAAGAAACATCGGTTAACTATTTAATTGAAGATTGAGAGTTAGTGTGTTCCAAAAATATTAAATTAACAGTACAGTACAGCACAGTACAGCTTTTTATTTATTTTGTCACTTGATCAGCAAAAAATTTCAGACTTATGAAATAGGTTAATATCAGTTTAAAACATTGTTTTGTTATCAGACTCCTCATCAAATTCGTAACGGCAAAGTTCCAGAATGCAGTTCGTGCTCATCCGTTCAACATAATACAAAGTTTCCACTCCATTTTATTGGAGGAAACAAATAAAAGCTATTGGTTGGAATGGATGCAGTATTGCATGCAAAGTTAGACATAAATTAGTTCCCAGATAGTTTAGTAGAGGAAACTCGAATAAATTTGAAACTATATTGACTACTAAAATAAGCTCGGAGATTGTTAACAAGTGGGTCGCTATTTGAGCTCCAGCGCCAAACTAAAGCTCGAAGCCATTAATCCAAACATCTTAACGATTGTTTTCAAGCTTTAAAAGCCATCTGCGGGCTGAAGGCGACGACTTTCAGGAGACTTTCATAGACGAGGATTTGGGGTGGCTTTGGTATAAATCGATTATTGATTGGATGATTGAGTATACAGGCCAAATTTAAAGACCTAGATTTTAGTTTAGAACCAGGTCAATTTCGAATGCTTCGGTAACATTATTTCGTATTATCATTGAGTGGATTTTGCTCTGCTGTTGGAAATGTAATATATAGTATACGATTGGTTACGAGATTACATAATAGTACCAGGATCATAAGAAAAGTGTAATCATGTAATAATATGTATATTTAAAATCAAAAGACATTACAATCTTGCAAATTACGACATATATGCACGAGGTTACAAGCCACTTATTTTTGAAAAAATGTATGACAAGTTATCATTATTAAACATTATTTCTTGTTACACATCTAACACTGCAATCAAACCGTTTTATAAAAGTTCTGTTAACATACGATTGGTAGAGAAAAAAAAGTTTTTGTTGTATTTATTTCTAAATTTTTCACTTGTCGATTTCGTAACCATAAGAGCAATAACAAGTAAAGTGTTCTGTTATAAAAGAAAACTACTGGAAAACAATGTGCATAACGAAATTTAAAGCGCTGGTTTTGCATTTTACAAAATAACGATTTTGCTAAATTAAGCTCTTGCCACACAATGTGTTTTAAAATTGGTATTTTACTTTCAGTTTTATTGTTTTGCTAATTACCGTGAATTGTTATAAATAGTCACCAAACAAATTTTCTATTTGTTACACAATATATTAACAAAAAAAAATCGTGGAAGTAGTTTATTTATAAAGATGTGAGATAAAAATAAGAATAATAGTTTGCCTAATGTTCTTTCGGAATACTAGAAGTTTTTCTAAAACGATTAATGCTATATATATCACATATACAATAAAAATAAGACAAGCACACATCCAAAAAGGTAATATTTCTATCTTTACGACGAAGTGCTTCTCCCGTTTGTCCGTAAAGATAGTAAACTCTGCCTAATTGCAGACAATTCTTCGATCAGTTCTAACCTATAAAATTGGCTTGAACTTTACGAAGATGGTAGCAATAAAATAAATGTGTTTGAGAAACATCGTTTTCACATCAGTTTCGAGGCCGGTAGCACCCCTCGTAGCTCCTTACTCACACTCTATTTTCTTCATGTTATCGGGCATGTTCTAAGCTTTAACGGTAGGGTTACAACAACACAAAAAGTTAATGATTAAGGAAAAGGCATTAATGCAAATAAAAGTACTACCTCTTATCTTGTAAAACCGCCCGCTATTTAATATATTTATATAGGTAATTATGACGTTAACCAACCTTTGACATCAATTATATCACCACTGGACTAAAATAATTTTAACCAAACAATCGAATAAATTTAAATAAGACTATCGTAATGCACTTTAGTTAATGGGCTAAAGTGATGCTACCTGCAACAAACGTTAATATTGTGTCATACAGTGACACTATAATTAATGAAGTGGAATTCACTAAATTCCTAGCTAATGGACGGGAACCTAAACTAGAAGGCACATATTGATTACCTAAGTGAAAGACTTATTTTGCGTATGTTTATAAAAACTTTCTCCAGGACACATCATAGAACTTTTCGCATCGACCGCGTGTCCTGGGCTACCATAATAGAAAGTTAGTAATTTTTATGGGCAAAGATAGGGATTTTAAATTCCCAAGAACGATGTAATCGGCCTTAACTTAAAATAGACTGGATGGCCGATACTTCTATATAATTCTGATATTTTTGTATAAGTTACTGACCTACAATCAATGACTGCCTTTGTTAACTAACTCTGAATTATTACGACGTAAATTTGACACTGTAATTTGTAATGGACATGATTGCTAATATTATATTTAACGCAACTATTTAATAAATAAATTATATCTTTATTATAAACTGATTTATTGAAGTAAACTCTATTGTAATGAGAGTAGAAATATTTCTAAAATTAAAAACAGTGGGTAAAGAAATATATTTTAATAATAAGAGTCTAGTACGAGGATCTTGTTTTGAGTTTTTTAGCATAGTGCTATCGTCATCAATCAATTAAAGACATCTACTAGCTAAAATACCCAGGCAAGTTGACTGACCCTATATTGTTTGAAAAATCAATAAATATGCCTCAAAATAAATAATTAAAAAATAATTTAGTTGCAGTGAATGAAAATATTTTTTTATTTAGATACATATTTTCAGATACATGTGACAGATGTTTGTATTGTATTTCATTTACAATATGTACAAGAAAGAGATAAATAAATAATGTACAATGCCTTTATTGACCGCCCAGCCGAAAATGCGCGATCATTTTAAATAACTGAAACTAGTGGTTTTATAATGATAATTTGTCTGGATCTTTTTCCGTGACGAATTGCATTACAGAAAGATGTTGCGAGGAATATACTTATCTACCTACAATCCATTGGAAGGATACTCACTCGCTCATCTACTGAATATTCATGAAATCTGGAAAACTACTTGACCTATGAAGGTGAAATTTGGCAGGGAGGTAGTTTATGACCAGGAGACATAAACGCAAAACTCGCAGATTTATATTTTTTCGTCCATGTTTTTTTTTTGTACTAAAGTCCCAAAATTCGGCAAAGATGTAATTTACATATATGTAGGACATGTCAGATAAGAACCAATTATGCGACAGCACTGGATTAAAGGGCTCTGGTAAATTTATGTTAAAATCCTTGGTTTTTTTGTATAAGAGACCTGAAATTTGGCAGAAAGGTAGTTTATATACAAGAAACGCCAAATAACGATTTTGCAAGAGGATCGGATTAAGAAGGTCTAAGGGCTCTCGCAAGTTTGTATGACTGTCCTTAGTTTTTTTTACTAAAAATAAAAAAATTGGTAGAGAGGTAGTTTATATATAAGAAACGCCAAATAACGATTTTGCGACAGGGTCGCATTAAGAAGGTCTATTCGGTTGATAATTTATTTAAAAGGATGTTTTGAGTGTACGAAGTCGTAGGTAAAAGCTAGTAAAAGATATTTCCAAAACTTGAATGCAGTTAGCATTGCCAACCCTAGCCAAATTTGGAGCGTTAACCCGGATATACATCGCTGCCTTGCTATACACAGCTATAGCCGGTACCTATATCTGGTTGTTCCGGTTTGAGTAGCTAAAAGAGCTTATGAAAATGCGGGTTGTCTTAAAGTGTCACCGTTAAGATAACTGCTTAACTTGTCTTAAATATTTTAATAACCGACTGTTTACGAACTTATACAGGGTTAGGCTAAAATTAGAGTACATAGGTTTATCCATTGTATTTTCTTTATTTACTCCAATTGATAAAAATTCACACATTACGCTTGGCATTTGACATTACTGGCACGGTGAAATCCGTAGAAAGCAAATTGATTCATTTCTAAATAGTGTCATGTGGGTAAGTGAATTGGATGTTGGTTATATTGTGTAAATAATTATAATGTTTTATTTACTATATTTCGATTATCTAGAGGTAAACTACTATGCTCCCAACAAAATATACACTGCCGAGCCCTCAGATTATAGTTAGAGCTTAGAATTCAATTGTTTGTACATTAATTTTATCTATTTCTATATATAAGCTATTTACATGCATGCGTCATAAAATTCCTCCACATCGTTGCCTACTGGCAGTGTTTAGATATTTATTTAAAATCCCTATCTTTGCCCATAAAAATTACTAACTTTCTATTATGGTAGCCCAGGACACGCGGTCGATGCGAAAATATGATGTGTTCTGGAAAAAGTTTTTATAAACATACGCAAAGTAAGTCTTATTGTTTGTTACTATGTTATACTGGGGCATAGGGCACGGGGATAAAATAAAAATATACTACACCCACTCTAAAAAAAACTAAATTTAAGCTCTAAGCTCAAGTAGGGCCTTCGCCGGATTGTTAATATTATTTCTCATTTGTACAGTACTTTGTTCCATCCTCACACTCCCTCTTATCTTAAAGAACGTTTTGACTTCTTACACAACACACATTGCAATGACCTGAGATCATCAGGGAATTTAAAGCTGAAAATACGAGTCATTCTACACAGTTTACAGACAAGTCGTTCTCGGTGCCAGCTGTTCGATTATGGAATATCTTGCCTGTAACAATTCTACTAGCCAAAACCTTGCACTCATTTAAAAATGAGTGTATGTTTGTTTTATGTGATACTAGCGTCGCCCCGCGGTTTCACCCGCGTAAGTCCCAATCCCGTGTGAATATCAGGATAAAAAATAGCCTATGTTAATACAGGTCTCCAGCTATCTACATACCAAGTTTCATCGTAATCGGTTGGTTTGGCAAGAAAGAGTAACAAACATCCATCCAAACTTTTACATTTATAATAGGTAATTAAAGTATTAAGTATATAATATCTTAACATAACCTTATATTAGTACACCACAGACTACCCTCAATTATATTTGACAATGTCCCTACAAAGGTTGTCTGGAAATCGCCGTGTGTGATGATAAGACCGCCGATTGTTATACCGTAATATTTGTAACTTGTTTGCACTATTTACTACTTAAAGGTGTACAATAAAGAGAAAAACTTTGCTTGATATTTGTGTAGTTTGAGAAAGACCTGATGATGTATAAAAAAATTCTAACGTATTAATTGCACCCACCCAACTCTGACTACAGAAAAAGGATCTTTATTATATGTGTATGTCGAGGCAACTTTAGAATTAAGTGTGCAATTAATATTTCTCATGCAATTGGACTAGTTTAGTATTATCTATAGAGGGCAGTTAGTTCTTGTTATCTTCTATAATAATTAGTTGAATCGTTATATTATTAAAACGGGTAGATACTTTGGGATTCTTAATATTTATGGCAAAATCCTCTCCCCTTGCTGTCGTTCTGAACACTCCATTCATTTAATAAATAAGAAAGTTACAAGGTGACTTACACTGCCATCTAGTGTAATTTAATGAAATAATGTAGAATGAAAGTATCACTGAACTGACGCAGTAGTTTGTATCCCTCATGGCTGCTAGAGGGTGTTGTGTTTACTATATTTGCTATGAGAAACCGTAATAAAACATAATAAAAAAATAAATGACGTAGGCGTTATATCAACACCATATTCTTTATTGTAAACCATTAAACAATTTTACATATTTAATAATATTTGTTTATTCATTTATTTGTTGTAAAAGAGGTTGTAGTCGCTTATCGGTTTAAAAATCTATTGTAAAGCTTAAAAACGTTGGGATTACGAAAACGAGTTTAGTAGATACTGTGCTAGAGCGGTTGTGTGAAAATAAACTAAGTCATTTTTAGTGCGTGTCTGTTCATTATGATGTACCCTGAACATGAAAACCCAGTATCGCCGATATACACATTAATGAATGGCTATTCTTAAGAAAATAGTATTAAGAAATATAATGCCTTTTTCTGAGCCGTTTATTACCAAACGCAGTCAGTCGCCACAACTAGTACCTAAAATTGGTTGAAATGTAATTATCAAAACTTATATATATCGCACTGCTATTACAAGAGTGTATCAACTCAAAATGAAGCTTTTTTCAGAAACGACAGAAAACTGATTACTCGCTTCTTGTTAAAGATTGTAAAAAGTGAACACTGTATATAGATTATTGATAAAATTAAGGGATTTCTGTATTAATGAATTATTTAAGAGATTGCAGGTTATCAAGTTATTTCCAATTTTTGACTCAATACTCTATTGTCTTAACAAATTTAAAAAAAATATGAATTATTTTTAGTGGTTTTGTTGAAAAATTTGGCTTATTACAATTTATTATTATTATTTTTTATTTATTGACGCGTAGGGAATTGATATTTACGTATGGAAAATGAATTATCTCAAATTTACCCTATGTTGAGTTGATACAGTCTCGTTATAGCAGTGCGATATATGTATTTAACTTCATATTTCCAATATTAAACTAGTTATCATGACAGAAACCTTCTAAAAATCTTCTTGCCTTGCCTTTACTGCTTTACATTCACTGTAACCATTAGTAAAAATCCATACACATTTATGCAAGTTTATTATTAGCACAATGAATTTTAATAAATAAGTCATCAGATCGTTCTGAACTTGAAATCAAGTGCCTTTAAATGGCAACCTCAAATGAACGTAATAAATTGCCATAGAAAATTTCCTGAACAATATAACAATTTAGCCAACGTGGCTCTGGGATTTTAGAGAAAATTTTTCTTTATTTCCTCTTTCCTTGATTAATGGACCACTGAATTGAGTCATCATGTAAAATTTCAAGAAATTTTGTAACAAATGAGTATTTATTTGTAAAAAAATTAAATTTATGAGAGGTCTAAAAAACTTTTAATCAAGATTTTTTTTTTGCTTTCTTTGAGTCGCGTTCTAATTAGCAGAGGGCTAATCTTCAGTAGATTGGCAAAGGGTTGGTTTTCCGTCTCTGAATTCTTTCAAAATGGTAGCCACCATCAAGTACAAAGATTCTTCAAGTCAAATGCGTAACCCTAATGAACGGGAATTGGCATTGCTAACACGAATAAATAACTTTTACTGTTGAATTCCAACTTTAAAATTTTAACTATATTAATTATCTTAAGTCCATTCCCCTCTAATAATATTAGTAAAATAATTGACATAGTAGTACCTAATATTTCTTCGTATGTCAAAGAAATCTAACTGTAGAGCATGTAAGATTGAAAGTATTTAAATATTGCCAACCCTCTAAAAACCTAAACACTTCTTGTATATAAGTTTTTAAAGGGTCGGCGACGCGCATGCGAGTCCTCGGGTATTGCAAGCGTATTGTTATTGGTGTAGGGCTATATTCCGCATTTAGACTCATAGATGGTCCATTATGCGTTCAGATAGGCGGACTAGTTGAGCCAGCCTAGCTCCTTCCAGAAGCACAGAAGCCTCTTGGGGCGTTCGCAGGCTTCTAGGAGCGATCTCGCACCCGCGAGGAGACTTGCCCGTTGTGTGGCCACTCCCTCGCATTCCAGGATAACGTGCGCGGCCGTTTCCTCCGCGTCGAGACATCCTCTGCATAGAGGACTGTCTGTTGCACTGATGGTGAATAGGTGCCGGTTTAGGCTAAGTGGCCCGTAATGGGTCCTACAACTATTCTGATGTCGAGTCGGTTAAGACGGAGCAGTCTGCAATATTGCAAGCGTATATAGGCTACGGTAACCGCTTACTATCCGACGGGCGGTATCCTTGGTTTTTTTTCAACTTTTTTCAGTGGAAAGTAAAAAGTATATCATATATAAACTCAGTTATGATGAAACTCTACTGTAACTTATTGTTCCAAAATAAATCTCAAACTCGACCTCCTACACAAATACAACATACATAGGGAGACTAATACTCCAGTTGTTATTGGAAGCTGCTGTTTGATATTGAGTTATCTATATCTGTTTAAGACACTGATGCAGTTTCACTGAATAGACCTGATTAGACACTGTATTCAGTGTTGATTGTATGTACATAATCTAGATATTATCTGGATTATGTAATACAATCTGCATAATTATATATTTACATAATATAAATATGAAGCAGACAGCGTACGTTTTGTAACAGCTCTTTTTGGTTTTTACCCTTTCATTGTGGTAACAGATAAAGAGCTCAACTTTCCTCTATTGTCGTATCTTTTCCCATTTAGTGGGTAAACGCAATCATGACTTGTTTTTATATGTATTTTTTTGTGATGATATAGGTAATTTATTAAAATCTCCTCTAGCGAGTTGCTGCAAAACCTCCTAGCTCGTAAAAAAGCTTCCAAACTTTCAAATTCATAACATTTTCGCTAGATGTCACTGTTCACAAGTAATTAAAAATACCGTCAATAGCTTAAATTTGGTATACTCAAGTTTTGGTGTGGCGAACGATATGAAATTTTTGGGTTTTCCTGTCAAAGGAAGAGTTAGAGCGTTTCCACATTATCTGACCCGATATCGGTATCGGATGTCAATACAATATCGGGGTAATTAAAATGTATGAAATATATACCTGCTTTTCACGTTGTCCACTCCGAAATAGGATATCAGATCCGACACCGACACCGTTTGTATGTGTGCACACATAAAAACCTTATCATTCGACAGGCCACGGGTATCCGATAGTATCGCCAATATATCAGCGTCCGATACCGATATCGAATCGGATAATGTGGAAACTCTCTAACACCTGTATTCGTAAACAATGCTATGAGGACTTACAGTGAGCCCGGATGCATAGGGTCGACAATATTTGAGCGGTGGACAACGCTATGCGTTCATTAAAAGGAACCCTCGGCTCGACAGCTAGTTTATGCAACGTAGTGTTGGTGGGAGTGTTTATTTCATACTTTAGATTGAACAGGGGATAATAATTACGAATATAGTAAGTTTTTCATTAGTGATTTTCAAACTCCTTTTAATTACTACAGTGAGAAAGAATTTTGAAGACAATTTGCAAAGAATACTGTACTTTTTGTACTCTTACCGCTTAATTTTAATCTAATAAAATTTACCAAATGTGCTTTCCAATGCCACCTACTTGTGGCCCTAAGATTTTATTACTTCTTTTTGTAATTGTAATGATGAAGTCCTTTTCTATATTCTAACAAATTTTTCTCTTTCTGTAAATATTTTCTCCATCTGCATCCTTATAGAATGATCATACTACACCGATTTTTTTCTTTCACACAAAAATCACCACATGATATTAGTACCAGAGCCCACGACTAACACCATGTCCATCAGACAGATTGCAATGAAAGTTCTTTTAAAAAAATACGTATTAACGTGAATCCAAAATTTTATAAATTCGTATTTTTGGAATCATAATAACCAAATCTATCGATTTTATACGGTATTGACTATAAAACGATGAGGCATAAATTTTGGTCAGGGGCTCTGGTACTATACCGAATGTTGTATTTACGTCATGCGCACAGCGCAACGGAAAAGAACCAATCCTAGATTACTATTCGCAGCGTTCGCTTAGTAAAGGGTAACTTGAGTATTATTTGTTAATGACAAGGCTGGCCACAATGAACGCTATGAGAAATTCCTTATTTAGCTTAGCTTGCACTAAACTTCTGCTTTCCTACCACACTGATCAAAGTATTGTTTGTAAATACGGGGGTAGAACTGTATAGTGCTACGCCAGATATATGAAAGATATACTGTAGACAATAGATTATTATACAACGACAAAAGCAAATTTTTTTAATAATACACATGGACAGCTGACAGGATTCACTCTCTATCTGAAAGGTTTTATTCTGAATAATATATGGAAGGCCTTGTATATTTTTCCATTCTCCAACTCCATGAACTTAACTTCTAAATTAAATGTTAATTTGGATTAAGAACAACGCTTTTTTGTTATTAAATCTAACATGGACAGTGGTGGCGATTTTTACGACCCGCGACCTATAGCTGAGGTAACGAAAACATTGTTTCAGCCAATTAATACCTGTTGTTGTTATTGGGTCTAACATATCACATGATTGTTCAATACGATAAGGATGGAGAAAAATTATACACTAGGCTTACTAAACGAGTAGACGGGTAACCTGATGGTATGTGACTACCATAGCCCATGGACACCTGCATCTCAAGAGTCACAAGTGCGTTGCCGGCCTTTGAGACGTACGCTCTTTTCTTGAAGGTTTGAAGGTCGTTTCGGTCCAGAAATACATCAGGCGACAATTTCTTCCAGAGATTGGTTTTGCGAGGCCAAAAGTTTCTGGAGAACCGCACAGTTTGGATTGCCAATTATCAAGGTGATGGGTATGATAGTTTTGTGGCGTTAAACGTTAGCGATGGTTATTTACCATTATTGCTTCTGATTATTTCTTATACTGTGAACAAAGGCCTTCATGTTCATTGTGCAAACGCGTCACATCCACGAGAAAAAGACCTTGACATATTTAAAAACAATTTTCTGTAAACAGAATAATAATTAGTAAACTATCAAATATAATAACTCGTAATGCATAATTAATAATGAGAATTCAATATTCATCGATACGCACGCAGTAGTTGTCCTTTCTAACATAAGGAGATTAAAAACTCAATAGTTATCACAAGTGCTCCTTGATACGACCTACGACCAGTCTAAATCTATATTTCCGTCATGCCATGTTTCCGTTTCTAGACACGTTTGGCAAGGATATGTAAGTAGAGTACCTTATTTAAGAATAATTACCTTGATTGATTTGATTTGTAGATAGTCCTTATTCTCCCATACAACATTAAGCGGTGATTAACCATTAATTTAATAGTTAGAAGTTGCACATCTACAGAAGAGTGATGTATAGCTGTGATAAATATATCTTCACATGAAAACAGCAAAATAAAAGTTGATTTAAAAGTTGTAAGCATATAATCAATCAAGCCTACAATCCCAATTTTAACAATAATTCAACTCCAGAACAAAAAAGTAATAAAAGTTGGTAGATTTATTATTTTTTCCAAACAATTTTATTTCGTCAAAAATAAAATATTTAGCACTAATGCCATTGTTTTACAACGATAACCATTTATCAGAGCGTCTGTTGTTCATCTTTTTTCTGTTGTTCTCTCTCAACTACACAGCTCTCTAGATTTTTACGAAAAGTATATTTCACGACTTTTTACCGATGGATTGGATCAATAGTAAACTTTAAAGCTATTTTTATATGTTCTAGTACCAAGTTAGCTGTAATAATCAAGTTCCTTTTTATTAAAATTATACTTTTCTTTTTTTATTTAAATATATTTGAAAATGACTATAAACATGACGAAATTAAAAAAAGAAAGTTAGTATCAGATAAATTAACCTACATTAGTAATGTCACTCAGGAAACGTTTGCATATATCACTATTCCGGTAACATGAAAGTAAGGTATAAGAGAAAACAAACTGGTACATTACGCAGATCTCGTATTCTTGATGAGTATCACGTCAAAGGCGGTCTATAACCGTTAAACGTGCATCAGATAAAATTATGTAAACACAATCTTGTTTCGGACGAGTCAACACCATTTTGCGATAAGGAACTAGTTATAGTCACCAAAGAGTGATGGGGTTTAAGGGTCAGGGTGACCTAGCCGTGATTAAGGGGAAAACATGAATAGTGGATGAAAATTACAGCTAACATTCATACAGAGATAACTACGCCAGATATATTAAAAAAGGGTTTTGTGGAAAGTAATAAAACTAGTCAAACAAAATTATATAATCTTAGTGTCGTCGTTGATTTTATGAAATACAAATGATGATTAAAACACATTTTGAGGGAATGAAAATAGCCAATCAGATCACGTACGAAGCAGAAGAGAGAAAATCGAAACTACACATGCTGATTTTGGTAGTAATAGAAATATTTCTGTGAATTTGTGCTTGCCTATAAAACATTCACAAGCTTTTTTAGGGGAGTCATTACTAGTTCCGGCTAATGTTTCGCTTTGGCCAGAGTGGCACATCTTTTAAACTGCCTCATTTCTCTATAAACTCCTCTCATTAGCAGAGTACCGTGGTACGGTTTTTATAGTTTAACGGACACACATGCCCATTCGGCCCAAAAAAGTAACCTAGACTATTACTGGACGTGATTCTTTAGGGCGACCAGGAGGAGAACCTAGAATCAAGATTTGACTAACAGTCACCGTTATACCTTGAAAGTGCAAGAAACTAAACCTTAGCGTAAAGGATAGGCAAAAGAATACTATAGAATCAAAAGTACATCATAAAGCTATTGATAAGCTTAAAGTAAGAACAGTTACCGAATTAATAAACTAGACGTTATCGAGCTTAATGCTTGACCTATTTCGAGCATAAAGCACACTTTATTAGGAAGAGCTAACAGGAAATTTCAATTAGTAGTGTCCCAATTTCAGCGCTTTCCTTTGCCAATAACGACAAAAAATTCTTTTGAAGCTCTCTTTGCTAACGATGATTTCAAGTGAGAGACACGTTGTTATGAAACGAGCACTAAGCCGTTGTAAAATGTGTGTTACATTCTACAAAGAAAAATAATAATTACCATCATATAAAAGATTATTATTTGAGACAAAAGTAATATTTAATTTAATAACAAATAATAATCTTTTACATTTCCAAAAAAGAAAATGGAGTTACGTAATCTTGTCATTTTCTGCTTCTTGTCATCCTGTCTTGCCTTATCATCAAAATATAAGACGATATCATCAAAACTTTTACTATAAAAGTTAATTTGTGTATATTCAACATTTGTAAATCAACAATTTTATTTTTCTCTTACTCGAATTGTTGATTTTAATTTATATATATATACCCGCTACTACTAGCTACCCGGTCACGCGTTGCTGTGACTAAGTAATTTGAAAATAATTAATTTTATAAAAATTTAAAAAAATATTGTGACTATAAATTGAGATAAAAACTATGTTATCTCTCAAGTGGGACCAAACTGCACACATTGTGTAAAATGTCATTAAAATCGGTTCACTAGTGCGAGTTCATCGCCAACAAACAACGTGGTGACACGACATGTATATAGATATACATGTATATTAAGCTGAGATAAAGAAAACACGACACTAAGCAATTGACTATCTCCTCCCTTGAAAAGCGCAGAGCAACAAATATCGGAAAAGGAAAAACGATAAAGCCTGAAACAATAAAAATATGGTAAAATAAATACAATAAAAGTTAATAAATGTGAAAAGAAGTTAGTATTAGATTAAATCATCTGATGATACAGCAGTAATTTCCGAGGAAAAAGCAATATTATATTACATTACGAGTATGATCCGAACTCACACTATACGAACTCAGTCGTCGTTAATTAATTCTTCTGTGCAAATCATCGAGGATATAATATCATATCATATTATATCTGCCCTGTTGGTCTAGTAGTTAGTGATCCTCACTGCTGAGCCACAGGTCGGGGGTTAGGTTCCCACCCAGGAAAAATTATTGTGTGACGTGCACGATCATTTGTTCTGTGTGGGGGTGTAACCAATCAATACAAATAAATAAAATTGAAGTGTCTGTTTGTAATGTCAAAATAATCGTTTTTTTTAAGCTCATACAGTTATTTGCTTAAAAATCTGTTTTTTTTTTATTGTTGCCAGTCTGTTTGTCTGTTTGTTTATTCGGACTAATCTCCGGAACGGGTATACCGATTTCCACGGGACTTTCACTGGCAGATAGTTGGTTTTATAAGGCGTAAATTATGCTACTTTTATTTTGGAAAAATAATTATTTTTCCTAAAAAATAATATACATATGTACACTTAATCGAAGCCGCGCGGGAACTGCTAGTTTATTTATAATATGTATATATTTCAAAATATATAATTATGTTTATTAGCAGTCATGTTACCATAGCACAGGCTCTGCCTAGTTTGGGATTAGACGTCCATGACTCAGATGTGGCAAGTTCTTATTATTATATATACTAGCTGACCCGGCACACGTTGTTTTGCAATATTAATTATTTCTAATGAATATTTTGGTAATCAAATAAAAAATAACTAACTTATTGTAGGGATGGGGTCTATGACTGAAAGAAGAATGGAGCGCTGTGGTCTATTGACGGCCTATAAAAATAACAAAAGTACTTCATTAACTTAACTGACATATTTAAAGTTTAACAGTGGGAGAGCCATGCTTCGGCACGTATGGGCCGGCTCGAAAGGAGTGATATCATGGCCTCACAGAAAACTGGCAGTGAAGTAATGCTTCGTTCTACTTCGCCAAGCGAGTGAGGTTACCGGCCCTAAAGGTGGCCCTAACCCTTTCCTCTCTCTATCTTCCCCCCTATCTGTCCATCTCCCCTCCTCTCCTACTCCCACCTTAAAGGCCGGCAAGGCACTTGTGACTCTCTAGTTGCAGGTGCCCATGGGCGGAGGTAGTCACTTACCATCAGGTGATCCGTCTGCTCGTTAACCCCCTATTCCATAAAAAAAAAATTTACATCAACTTGACGGCAATCGATTATTACAATCGATTATTACAATCGATTATAACAATCGCACTTTCTATGTTCACTGGGTTAAATACTTTGAAAAATTTGTACCAATGAAAGTAAAAATACTAATATCGCTATTAAAAAACAGGGGTTGATCGTAGAGGGTTGAAAATTCAGGGTTATATGTATTTTATAATGTAGTATCATAAAAAAAAATTAATAATTAAAAAAAAAAAATTGGGGTGGACTACCCTTAACATTTAGGGGGATGAAAAATAGATGTTAGCCGATTCTCAGACCTACCCAATATGCACACAAAATTTCATGAGAATCGGTCAAGCCGTTTCGGAGGAGTATGGCAACTAACATTGTGAAACGAGAATTTTATATATAAGATTATTTTAAGACTACATAATAATTTTTATATATTTTCTTACTCTGTTGACACCGGTTTATTAGCACTTTTGGCGTCAAATATAAACAGTTATAGTGTTTAGCATTCCCTACGAAGCTTTTACACTTTTTATGTTATTCTGACTTAGTAGAACTAACGAATGTTTTAAGAATATTAAGAGTGAACCACTTTCATGTCAAGATACAATAAAATACCACCAGCTACTCAATAATCGACAATACGGTATCCGTTAGGGTCGCTCGGCTGGTGATCTTCTCGTATACCTGACTCACCGATGGGCACATGCGAACGAGACCAAGGGGGAGGCGTTGGCAGTCAGTTTGAATACGTTCAAACCGACTGCCAAAGACTGACTTTGATCAAAGGCTTTCGCTACGGCGAAAGCTTTTGATCGGGTCTGGTACAAAGCATTTCTCTCGAAGCTTCCTTCCTATGGGCTTCCCAAGAAATTGTGCAACTGGATAACTGGATGACCAGTTTTCTCGCAGACAGAAGCATCAAGGTCGTTGCCAACGGTGCATGCTCTGACCCCAAGTCTGTTAATGCAGGTGTCCCACAAGGCTATGTGCTATCACCCACGCTGTTTCTTCTGCATATCAGTGATATGCTGCAAATCAGCAGCATTCATTGCTATGCCTTTGTGATGTGTTATTGATGGCTTTAACCCCAACATTTTTTGGGAAAGAATCACTGAGAGCCGATCCAAACTTGTGTTCGAAATCGAAGCATCCTTCGAAGGAGTTTCAGATGCGGGTCGACTTAATCTAGTCCAATTTAACCCAACAAAGAAGCAGGTTTGCGCGTTCACCGCCAAAAAGATACCTTTTGTCGTATCACCTCGTTTTGAGAGCACTTCCCTATCTGCCACTGCCAGGATCGAAATCCTTGGCGTCGATATATCCGGCTTTTCGCGGTCACTTAGAGGGTAAGGCCAAATCAACCTCGAATAAGTTTTGTGTACTGAACAGATCGAGACAGTATTTCACCCCGGCCTACCGCCTACAACTTTATAAGGCGCAGGTTAGGCCGCATATGGATAACTGTTCTCATATCTATGCAGAGGCACCCTAGTACCAGTTTCTCCCTCTGGACCGCATTCAACGGAGAGCGACTCGTCGATTGCCAGGATATTTCAGATAGGCTTGACCCCTTGGCGTTGCGTAAAGATGTAGCTTTACTGTGCATTCTCTGTCGTCTTTATTATGGGGAGTGATCCGAGGAATCGTTCTGACTTATACCAGCCGCAGCGTTTCGTCATTGTTCAGCGCGACAAAACTATCATCCCCATCACCTGGATAATTGGCAATCCACTTTTTGAATCGCACAACCAATCTGTGGAACAAATTGTCGCCTGTGGTATTTCCGGACCGATAAGACCACCAAGAAAAGAGCGTACTCCCATCTCAAAGGCCGGCAACGCACTTGAGACTCTTTAGTTGCAGGTGTCCATGGGCGACATTAGTCAACTACTATACGTTAGTCATAAAAAAGAAACAGTATGGCCCGCCCGCAGTAAGCAGTTACCATAGGCTATGAACGGTTGCAACTCCAAGGAACACACATGCGCATTGCTGAACTGTATACTGTTTATAGAGAGAACAATGAGATAGACGTTAAGAAAACAGATTTATATACTAGATTCATATATATCAGATTTTTTACAACTAGTCTGTATTTTGGTAATCAAAATGAAAACAATTAATAAATATACTAAACATAAAATTATAAATAATATTAAAAATGACGTGAATGAGGGTCATAAATTCTGTTTAATGGCACCCGCACCTACATTATTTGAACCGTACAGAATTTTTATCTTAACTCAGCCATCCTATTAAAAAGTTTGCCGGCGAATTTTTCTCCTTTTTCGGTTAAGGTTTTCCCAAATGTGTATGTAGGTAACTGTTTACTAAAACAAATTCAAAATTATTGCTTCTTGTTGGAGATACCAGAAAAGATATGCAAATGCATATCTTTTGCAGATAAAAATAAAATAAAATGTGTACAAAATTGTACTTATTTTATTTTTATATCAAACTAGCTTTTACCTGCGGTCATTACTTTCCTCAGGAACAGTACTTTTTTCTAGATGATGAGACACTATGTCGTGTGTTTCCTGTATCCCTGGCAGCATGTATGCAAAATTTCATGATGATCGGATGATCGGAGGATTGGTACGGCAATGCACAAACAAACATTGGTGTTACTATATCATTTTATTAATACGTGAAAAGAATTATTTATACCAGAATTTGAGAAATCTTTCTAAGAAAACTCGCGAACGTAGTAACGCGAATTTTTGAATATTTACAGTTTATATATAAAAGAAGTGCAGAAAGCTAACATTTTTAAACTATGTCTTAAAAAAAAAATGCTTAAAACAGAGCAAAGCTGTCGTTTAAAATAAGTTGAGTAGAGTACAGTTTAATAGGTTAAAATTCATATGGGATAGGAATTAGTTTAAGCTGTAAATTACTACACTTAACCTTTGTTAAAACCATTACTCGAAGTGATCTTAAGACAATAATAAAAGTATTTATCGTAAATCCATTTTTTTAGTTAGGCATTTCAAAATTTATACTGTACTATGTGACGGTTAGCTCGTGTCTTAAATATAAATTATTGTTTCTAACTTCTAATCGGTAACCGCACCAACCCTCACTACTCCTGAAATAGTAGTAGTAGGTACTATTAGTGATAACAGTCTAGGGATTATTATTCGAATTCGCACAGTTTCACATGAACTCGGGATTATTCCAATTACTGTTATAATACCCGTGGGTTAGATTAAAAGGATTGAAAATAACGAGACTAATATTTAACGAGTATCAAGAAAACGACTGCTTTTAGAACCAGCAATGTATTTATTCGGAAGTAAATTGAATGAAAATAGAAGTAAATTTTAGATGGTATATCAACGTTCCTAAAGTTAACAGTGAACTGAACAATACGACAGCTTTCCTTAGTTGGCTTTGAAGTTTTTTAGGTTTGCTTAAAATGCTCTTTAATAAACGTGACAAATAATTATGTCCAAGTGCAAAGAATTGACAAAATTGTCCCACTGCTTCATTTTAAATAATGATCGGTTATTCGACTACAAAAAAACAAAAAAAAAAAATTAAGAAAACTGTTATTAATGTATTCGTTGTGAATACATTCGACAGTTGTTGCTTATTTTTATAAATGGTTAACAAGGATACTCTCCGCATGATGGTAGTCAGGTACCACAGTCTACAGTTTTTAATACTAGATCCTATTAAAACGATTTTATTCTCTTTTTAAACAGCTTTATACAATATAGTATGATAGAATAGTGCAGGAAGCTCATGTAGCGATTTTTGCAGCCACCCAAGAAAGTGAATTCTAATAGGCAACTTATTATATACCGTATCATTATTGACGAGAACGTATTTTGCTTTGATTAGTCGATGTTCTTTCCGAGGTTGCAGGATGATTCCAGTACACCTCGAGCTACAAATATCAACCTCGCTACAGCTGGGTTTCGTAGTCTGCCCCTGTCTCCATACATAATGGCCATCCTATAAAAACACTTCAGTACGTCAATATATCGATGATCTGTTGCACACAGCTGAATTGAAAACTCTAAGGGGCAAATACTCAGAACTTCACTAAATATAAACCTCGACATTTATGATTTATATTCATTTGTATATATTAACACATGCATACATTTACATCTTTGTATGTTGAAGACGAAAGGGTAGAAAGATTTTATTAAATAAGTAATTAATAACGTTTTAATTCTTAATAAACATTTAGATTGTGAGAATAGATAGTTGTCGCAATCTGAATGTTTATTTTTTCGTCATCGCCTTCACATAAATCATGAAGGTGACGAAATATGTAAAGTCACAGGTGTAGAAACATAACGCAACTGCAACTATTTTTAATCTCGAATACTGATGTAAATAGCCATTTATACTGTACCGTATTACATAAGTCTGTGTCTGCCATACTATCTAACTATTTGTAGCAGTAGATAGTATTTATTTGTTTATATTCAGACTGTCAACGTTAAACACATAGCAGTTTTTTAATAATTTACGTTCTCGTGAAAATACCAAACAAGAAATTGTTTAAATAGTTTAATAAAAAGCTTTTGGTCAAACAGCGCAGAGTATAGATTTCAAAGGTTATTTTAAGATAGATTGACAAAACTAAATTACGACCTGGGATTTTATGTGGTTTTTTGTATGTAATAGAATAATATTCAAACAAAGATATTGCTTATAGAGGTATTTTATAGCCTTATAATTATTTTGATGTATTATTTTCTATGTATATTGTATTTTTTATAATTGACAAAAAGCTTCAAAACAAGTTTACAATTTATTAAATTACATTCGAATATAGAGCACTGGGCGACCTAGTGCTGAACTAACAAGACCTATAACGTTTTCAGTTTGCATATGAATAGCTGTTTGCTTATAAATATAATCCCACTTGGGTAATCAGAGGAGTATTGACGCGTTAGCCGTATTACCTATGAAATACTGTTTAAGGCAGAATTTTAGGAATTGTTTTTATGAACTCATATACGAGTAAAGGTGTTACAGAACGGTGTGGTCAAATTGCAGGAGTGTCGCTTTCGCTTTGCTACGTTTTACGGCAACCGGCTACTTACGTGGGAAAGAAATGTCTGGCTATGCCGCTTCCGCCTTTTCCGCTGATTCTCTCATAATATGACTTTGAAGAATCGAAAACAACAACCTACAAAGAAAATTATTTTTGGCAAATGGCTATAAATTAGAGTTGTTATGCCATTTTAATTTGTGTAATAGATTCTCAATAGATATCTTCTTAAAAGTTTCTTTAGTACCTTAAATCTTGTCTTATTTCCTAAAATTATAACGAACATAATAATGCAATCCAGTATATTTCTGACTATGTTACCACATATAAAAGCAAACAAACAAATAATATAATTTATTTAAAATCACTTTTTAGTTCCAATCAAATCCAATTCGATTTCTTCAACAGTTTTCTCTTTTGTCTCCTTAAGGACGAAAGCACTAATAGAGGCCCCTAAAATATTGATACCTGCATAACAATAAAACAGATTATGGGCCCCCAAAATGTTGAAGATAGATGTAAAAAGTACCAACTGAAGGAAGCAAACAAACCATGCAAATGTACAAAAGACGCCCATCACTTTTGCGCGAATCTGAAAGAAAAGGGTTTTTAGTTATAAGGCTTGAATTTTTTTTTTGTGTAAGCTTTACGCCACCTACATAATATTCTGTTAAGAAAAAATTATCTACCGATATGTTTATCAAATTATTTATAAAACTAGGCATTTATTACAGACGCAGTTCACATATCAAAATAGTAACTTGCACCTTGCGCTTGCGCTTGTACAAGTTTCAATCACTCTGACAACCGTCAGAGTGATTGAAACTTTTACATTTTATTTTAAAATAAAACAATTTTTAGGTGATCCACTACAGCTTTCATAAAATTGACAACGCATTTCAAGATGAGATTAATATTTTTATCACGTATTTATAACCCACCCTTGTCCCAATTTTATTTTGGTTTTCGGTGCAATATCTACTTCATCGTTCGTCATTTCATTGCTTACAGGGAGTAGCTAGGAGGAGCTTCTAGCCATATCTTTTTTCACAAAGTCTATCCACCTTTCTTTGGTCGTCCTTTTTTCTTGTACCCGTCAACTTCCGTAAATCATACTCTTTCCACTACATTCTGCTCCGCACCATATTTCCATACCACGATAATCTATTGCCCCTAGACGTTTCTTCCACTGGTGCTACTTTCAGGCTCTTTCTAATATATTCATTTCTGACCTCGTCCATCCTAGTCACACCACAATATTCGCATTTCAGCTACGTGCAAGCGTCTCTCATCCGTTCTCTTTGTGGACCAACTTTTAGATCCGTACAAGACGGCATTATTATCATGGTGCAAAAAAAAATTAAGTATAAAAATAATCCGAAATTAAAACTCAATCGGAAATTCTTATTTAGTCTTAGTCTTAAAACGTTGAAAATTTTCAAATGAATCGCTAAATCATGGGATGAATAATCCATTTTTTTATTAAATTTTAACATTGATATAGATAAAATAGATAAAAATCTATTAATGAACACACAAAGTAAAAAAAGTTTAATTAAATAAAGGTCAGAGGTACTTTGTGTGTCGTTATACAAGATATATGTGTAAAGAGCCTTAGAATTATTCATACTGTTTGCTGAAATATCTTTAGCTGTAATTATATAATAGTTATAATTAAATTAACCATTAGTTATGTAAAATTGACTAAAATAAATAACTGCTATTCAATTCAAACCATTTAACTAAATAGTATTCTAATTATAAAAAATACGCCGCTGATTGTCGTTGTCACATTGTCAAAAAAAAGTAATGTTCCCTTAGGACAGAAACAATTCAATTAACGTGGGAGAGACATGCTTCGGCACGTATGGGCCGGCTCGACTGCGCTCGATACCATGGCCTCACAGAAAACCGGCAGTGAAACAATGAAAATTTTTGCTTCGTGAGTAAGATCACCGGGAGGCCCTAACCCTTCCCTCTCACCTATTCCTGTCCTTCAACTCTCCTCCCTCTAATCCCCCTCTCCCGTTTTCCCGCTCTTCCCCCTTCTTCCCCTATTCCCAATGGGCCGGTGCCAATGGGCGAAGGTAGTCATTTACCATCAGGTGACTCATCTGCTCGTTTGCCTATACGATAAAAAAAAAACACAGCTTGTCCTGTAACACATAATTCGAAATGAGACGCTTAAAAAATCATGTATTTTAAGGATAGGTTAATTCGAACATAATAATTTATTATATTACGCTTTGAACTTCAAGACTTTTTGCTGTTTTAAAATGCTGGTCAAAAACTGTGAAGGTAAGTACTATTTTATTAAAATATTTTTAATCGTAGCCAAACTTTTAGAGAATGCCTGACATACACTACGCGAAGAGTATACGACTTAAGAGAAGGAATAAAAAAAATACCGATCTCGGCAACTTCACGATACATACAAGTACGATGACAGAATAGACAGTTAACGCCGAAAAATATAGCTTTATTGGCTTTATAAAAAGTTGTAAGGCCAATAAAGATATTGACTCTTGTAACCAAAAGTTTCAAACAAAATTCGTTTAAAAAATTCACCCGAAAGATAGAACTGAAAATTTGAGCTTTGAAAAAGTAGATAAAAAATCCCATACGTAACAGGAACCCTTTTGCAAGCTAAAAACGTTAAGCCGACGCAAATTGATTACTCTGTTCATAGAATGTTGGTTTAAAATTTAGATTTAGGCCAGGCAATTTAGTATTTTTTTAAGGTGGTCATTTTTATGGAACTTTGTTAAACGTTAATTGCATGTATAATTAATTCAAATGAAAGTAATAGTAATTTAATATAGTGTTCGTATAACATGAATATGTATAGTAACATAATTTTTTGAGGTGAAGAAAATGTAGTTTGTGAAAGTATATACAATATTACATATATACAAAGCGTACAATGTAGGTAGTTGAACAGTTTATAATTGGAGTAAGGCAACCCTAACGCGGTATTTATTGCGCTCCTGGCGGGATGGCGTAAGTCCAATCGGTGAGAGGGTGTAAGAGGCCTATCAACACGCAGAAATATTATTTATTCTATTATGAGTTTTTTCCTGTTATCCCACTAATATTATAATATTATAAATGTGTAAGTTTAGATGAATGGATGAATGGATGTTGGTTACTCTTTCACGCCAAAACTACTAAACCGATTGCGATGAAACTTGGTATATAGATAGCTGGACACCTGGATTAACATATATCCCGTGGGAATATCGGGATAAAAAGTAGCTTCTTTTTATCCCGATATTCCCACGGGATCGGGACATACGCGGGTGAAACGGCGGGGCGCTGCTGGTAATGTATAAAACGGACATGTATGTAATTTTTTTTCGAATATAGTTCCCATCCTATTTGTCTTAAATTGCCCGCACAATAGAATATCAAAACATACCATCAAACAAAAATATACCCATATTCAAAGCAATTTGTTTGAGAATTGCATAAATAATTTATCACATGTGGGAATAGAACCAATAACAAAGGACGCGGTAGTTATTGTCCATTCGACAACATGCAACTCGTACAGAGTTTATATTTTTTATTTAAATAAAAACATGCACGTTACACTTAATTATGTTTAGTCTGAGTTTATGTTTAGTTCAAAACGCCAGTCATGTAAATAGATTGAAAGATTTTTAGTTCTTTTTTTATTCACATAAAATGTATAAAAAAGCAAAATTACATTATTAAATGTTAAATACTCAAATGTACATAATTAGAACGCATCAAAAAACGAAATTCATTTGGGTTTGTAATAGCCTTTTATAAATTTATACAAACTAAATTTCATATGTAGAAATAAAATACAACTTGAATTCAAGAAAATAAGGATTATTTTCATTTAATATTGATGTGTAATTTTAATACTGTCTGCATAATACAAACTATTATCCCAAAACTTGTTGAACGACCAAACCCCTAGAGAAATGTTCTGAGGCCGAGTAGCAACTAATCATAATATGCTACGGTACATCGGAACCGGTTTATTAAAGTCCCTAAGCACGAACTGTAAATTATATTAGACGAATACTGTGTTTTGTTCCTCTATCGAATTATAGGTATTTGTAGATAAAATGCTGGCAGGGGTTTAATGCTTCTCAGTCATGAGCTACGGCAGGGGGGACTCCAGAAGCCGCCGATGCGTTCCTGGAGCTCCTCCCGACTGCCGAGGTAGGCCGCCGCGGTGGTTTAGTGGGTAGACCGGTTCGCCGGGAGTCCCTCACACGCCCTTCATATCCCCGACGGAGGGTATGGTGCGAAAAGCATTCCCCGCGTAAATAAAAAAAAAAAAAGGGGTTTAATGCTTATTCCACTGGAGTGTGAGTTGACGATAGTTGTATGGTTTTATAAAATACTAGCTTTTGCTCGGTCACTTGAAAGGTATTTTGCTATTTCTCTTTATGTCTATTTTCGTGATGATAACTGATCATCATGAATATCATAAATGATGATAAATTAAGTAGTGAAGGCGTGAAAGCGTGACAAATATATAATCGAACAAACTGCTTTTGCATTTATAATACTAGTGACGGTTTTCTACTAGCTTTGTCCGTAGCTTGACTGGTTTTAATGTGTTAATAAATTCAGGTATCCCTTTGAGAACAGGACCTTTTTCAATATTGAAAGGTGGCCTTGTCTTGTCATGTTTTTTTTATACCCTTGACAACGTTTATTCAAAAAATTATGATGATCGGTTTAAAGTTAAGGCGAAAAAACATAACAAAAGAAACTTATCTGAATATGACGAAATACAGAGTTTAACTTACTTGAAAATTAAACATTTCAGCCATAATAATATACGGCATTGATGAAATTCCACCTGCATACGCGCACTGGTACGTGACGATTGCTACAGCTGGAATCCAAACTGGAGGTGACTTTTCATATGTCTGTAGAAGCATTGTTGTAGCCAAAGTGGCAAGCGATAGAGCTGCTACTACGAATGTCCATAATAAGATGGGCTGGAAATAAAAAAACATTAATAATTATATAAGCTATTGTGGAAGCATTGACTGGAATATTATTTCCCTCGTTTGTTTAATGCAGTTGCCTTTGGCATGTAATTTGCATTTGGTTGTAGTTGCCAGCCCCAAATTTGGTATACCAGGCACCTGGTAGCAAGTATATAGTTAGTTATTAAATTCACGTATGCCGTATATTACAATGACATGCATTGTCTTGCTAATCCTATTTTTTTATTTTAATGTGTTTAAATTGCGATATCATGAAGTGTAATGAAATTGACTTGTTTGCTATATATTATGCTGATAGATAAATAATATACAACTGTTATCGCCACATCAAAAACTCTTATTTATTTTATTAAAAATAGGGCAAAACTATAATATATGATAACACAGTTCACTATTTAATAAAAATAAGTTAATAGGCATTAATTTGACTAGTTATACCGGTAACGCAATACTATTGGTTGATTGATAAATATTAACGAATAGTGAAATAAGTGGAGATCTATTGACTTGAGTGCGAACAGAGGTACGAACAATTTCGCAGTCACTGTTAGTTTATGATTTTCATAGTTTATATCAGTGGTTGTGAGACCAATTGAAAAATATGGTTCATTCTTAAACTGCCATAAACTGGTAGGCAAAAAAATTTTCAAATACTTTTGCAAAAAGAATTACTAAGTATATTATTTTTGTACCACCCGTGTTCAAATAACACCTATTTCCTATATCTGTTACTTCTGATTAAATCCTTTTCCAAGTCAAATACTACTTAATTTCATCCCATGTCGTCCGACCACATATTTCCACGTATTTCAGCTTTTTTATTTGGCGTTTGTTCACGTTCTACCGTCAAGATCTCTGCTGCAAATAAATGTGTCTCACCTGAGAATTTTCCGGGTAAGAAAATCTGTATGTATAGTGTGTGTTTATTTACATTTCTTTGTGTCTGAAGTAATTCTAGTGCACATGTAGATTTAAAAAACATTTTAGATTGTAGAAACAGAAGATGCGGTGTGTGCAGTAATCTAAAGCAAAGGAATTCAAAACATTCTCCAAAAACACAGATGCGACATATTTCACAAGAAATCACAAGATACCGTATGCATTATTTTTATTATTAGGTATAATATAAGTAGTTTTACCATCCATTGTAAGTCTAAAATATCACAAAGCTAAGAGTCCCAGCTTTCGAAAAAATGAAAGTTGTTTTGATAACCATACAAACATTGAGGGCAATTTTTTGGCAAGACATCTTTTTTAACACCATAAATTACTTTTACTGGTCTGGTCCCTTGTATAATGCCGTGAGGAAGGCGCGTGCAGGATCAATATTTGGTGTACATATTGGGTACAAACGAGCAGACGGATCACCTGATGGTAAATGACTACCGCTGCCCATTGGCACCTGCAACTCAAGAGTCACAACTGCGTTGCCAGCCTTTAAGGTGGGGGGCAGGGGAAGAGGGGGGGGGGGGGGGGAGTTAGGTTACTTCACTCACTCGGCGAAAAGCAAATTGCTTCACTGCCAGTTTTCTGTGAGGCCGTGGTATCACACCGGTCGAGCCGGTGTAGTGTAAACAAGAATATAATGTAGTGTAGATATAGTTATATTGTTTCTTAAATTTTTATCTATTAAGCATCGATTTGATGCATGAACATTAAAGGAACAAATAAAAGAACTTCGATTTTCTTTAAATATTCCATAGACGACTTTTTCAATAAAAATGTTTCTTTCCTTACATGAAAACATTTTTATTGAGCTTAAAAATCCATGCTTCATAGATAAAAATGTAAAGTCGAGGTCGAGAGCCAACGCTAAGATACATATAGTTAAGATATAATCTTTGGAATGTGGGCACTTTTTAGGGAACTACTAAGGGAAGGAGCTCATTGTGGTATAACATGAAATCAATCTTATAAATTTGTCAGACATTTCAAGCTGCTGCATTGTATGGCGGATACGCTTACATTTAAACAATATAGTAGCGTAATGGCTAAGGCGTCGGACGTGCGATCAAGTGGTTGTGGGTTCAAACCCCATCCAGCACTCTACCGTCGTGAACCCACTCCTAACACAAGCATTCAGTTTAGCGGGAGGGGTTAACAAGAATACCAGTGAGTAAAAAAAAGTTACAATAAAAACAAATACAGTCAACAAACAAGGTATAGAAAATGCACTGCTTAGCTGAAACGAGTATAATTTAGTTGTACAGGACTACATTGATTGTCTGAGTTTATTAGCGACAGCGACAGCATCTATTTGTCCGCTTCCTTTTATTTAAATTAAACCTGGACCTAATTATCAATGGGCTTTGGACTCAGCATAAAATGAAACTAAAGATTTTAGCAAAGTATGAAACTTTGTCTGTCGTGAAATTCAATTGTTTTGAATTTGTCACAAGTTTGTTACTTGCTAGTAGTTCGTGAACATACTTTATACTTTACAGACTTGTTATTCAAAATTTTAGAAGTAAATACTTGTTAAAAATTTGAAACAAAGATACTTTAGCTTTACAAAATATTCACTTCCTATACAGTTTTCCATCTTCTTCCAATCCTTTGTTTTGGTAATTGGTTTGGATTACAGCGTCAACTACCAGAACTCATTGTTTTGCAGCAGGATACCAAGGGTCGCAGCTTCGCAAAAACATTTTCCCCTTCAATTAAATTTTCGTATTCCAAAATGTAAGAAGAACGTGATGTTTCTTGCTATCTCAACTAAAACATCTCTCTTATAAACTAACTGATTTTGATTTAATTATTATATTGATTTTATATACTTAACCATCGCCATAACAGGAACCGAGAGAATTTTTAAGAAAGAATTGTAGGGGAATAAAAAAAAAAATCAAATATTAGCACACTAATCTAAAAAAAACCTGACAAGTCCAAGTCTCATTCACGCACTGAGGGTTCAGTACAAGATTGTATGTAGATAGTTCGTCCATATCGGGAACCGGTTTCCCCGCTTAAACGCCAAAAGTCGGAGTGAAAGACAAACTTTGCCGTTCTAAAAATACTATCCTATCTTTTGATTGTTGGTAGGTAGATATTATTACAGCTTCAAAGGACTGCAGACATAGGTATTTGATAATAATTTCAACTTGACACCACGCGTTCCTGAGAAAAAAGGTCTTGACATACAGACGGAAAACGCCTTTCTTGCCTTTTGAAATACAGAACCCTAAAAATCTTTTCGTTTTCATTCGTCACGATTGTTCACTATTTGTTCAATAACATAATAGGTATAGTTGTAGTTTATTAAAGCTACTGTTTTATTTTTAAACTACACATGTTTTGTATTATATAATATAATAATAACTTTATTTCATAAAGCAATTGTAGTACAGAATAAGTTAACACAAAAACCAAGTATATAATAGTGCTATACTAGCTAGGTTATGGAATATGGAATGTGTTATTTTATGAGTATTTTTGTGATATTCTTTATATCCAAGTATTTTTTTTTTATTTGTATTTTTTTACATTTTTTGATTTTTTGATAGTTCTGGTTTGTCGTCCACGAATGAAAATTTTCTGAAGTGCGGGATGTGAATAAAAATTCGATTGGCAAATTTATCTTAGTTCATGTGAACTATTTGGAATTGTAAGTACAATATAAATGTAAGCTTTTTTTATAATTTGGGATATTGGGCAATAATTGATTAAAATTAATTAGGAGATGTCAATTGCGTGTAACTTTTCAACACCTACCCGAGCATTCTTTCTTTCTACTAAGTTTTACTTACTAGTATACAGAGGTTCAATATTAAAAATTCAACTATCCGATATCCATACCTCAGTTAAAAGAACGGACTTTTTAAATAAATTATACATAAAATATATAATGTATAATTTATTTAAAAAAATTAGTTATAATATGCTTATTTTACTAGATGCTTTCATCCAAATACAAGCATAAATACCAAATTTGTTTCATCATATCAACAGTATTCTTGAAACGTACAATTATCAGTGTTGTTCACAGAAATGGTTACCTACTAAAAATGTCAATCACAATAAAAATTGTGTGATCAAAACCACAACACGCCAATTGCCACCAATTGGCGAGGGCCAGTTGATCACTTAAATTACTGAATTCGTTGTGCATTAAAAAATTTGTAACTACTACGACTAGATATCTAGTCTACTAAAATAACGACTGTCTTATCCTATAAAGTAATTACAATTTTGCAATGCATAATACATATACGGATATTTACTGAAGCTGCAAATTTTACGATAAGAAATATTTTCCGTAAAGTTTTCACCCAAAAAATATATATATTTATTCAAAATTACCTTTCGACCAAACTTTTCCACACAACTCATAGAGACGAATGACGCCAAGATTGTCACTGCCGGGAAGCTGAGCGCTTGGATTTCAGGCTTTACAGTGACACCTGAAGCTGCCAAGATAGCAGGTGTGAAAGTTAGGAGTGCAAAAGAGCCACTGAGAGTTCGAGTTGTCATTAGTGCTATATTTAAAAAGCAGCCTCGACGCCATGCTTTGTTTTGCACTAAAATTTATAAAAACAAGCTCAATAAATTACAGATAACTTGCGGTTATTATCCTACGTATAAAAATAAATGTTTTCTATAATAAAAATGACAAGAAGAAAAAAAACCGTAACATTTGTAACAGCACTGTACTCAGAAGCCGTATCTTTTTTATGGCGGTATAGGTGGCAAACGAGCAAACGGGTCACCTGATGGTAAGTAACTACACCGCCGCCGCCACCACCCATGGATACCTGCAACTCAAAAGTGAGTTGCCGTCATTTGAGGTGGAAGTACGCTCTTTCCTTGAAGGTTGAAGGTATTATCGGTTCGGAAATACCGCAGACGACGCGACGGCCTATCCCGCGCCCTATACCGTCTTAATCTGTTCAACACACCAAGCTTCTCCGAGGCTGATTTGGCCATGCCTTTTAAGTGACTGCAAAACTGGACTACGCTTGATATGCCGATATATCGAGCCAAGAGTTCTGATGCTGGCTTTTGATTATAAATTATAAAGGGAGTTGAAGTATCAATCGAGTAATCTTTGCATTAATAGGTATTAAATAGACGAATAGTGCTCAAACAGAATAAGATACATTTAAAGTATTAATAAAGTATTATTATTATTATAAAGTTGAATAAAGAAGTAACCAGTTTAGGTATAACAGAAGAAGAGTTATATGTAGTGACAGAGAATAGTATTACATATTATATTATCGTAAATATTTCTTAAAATTAATGTTAGTATTACTTTATAAATATGCTGTGCCCGTCAGAATCTAAAATTAATACTTTTAAGTTTCTTACACCTTTGAAAACATTTTGGAATGTATGTACACAAAGAATTAAATTGAGAACATTAACGCAACGAAATTAATAACAGAAATCAGAGCTTAAAAAAAGCATGCTTGTAAAGAACAAAGGATCATAATTCATTTCACAACATATAACCTTTGTACATATATGCAACCTAATTATACAGAAACAAAATTAATTCATTAAATTTAAAAGAAAAACCCAATAAAATAAAACAAACTTGTATTCGAAAGTGTCGAGAAAGTCAAAAAGGCCAGACTGGGTAATAGAAAAAAAATACCGGAGCTAGACAGACGGCGGGGAGTTTTACGGAATATTTTGCTTGCAGTTTCAGTAAATAGTTTTCAAAGCTGAAAACTGATTTTACAAAATTAGTTTGTACTTTCACTTCCAATTCTTAGAATCATAGAAACTAATAACTAGCTATTGTCAGAGAAATAGACCAAATGACAGCTTCCTATTTACATATCAACATAATTTTATCATATTAGGTTAAAGTTCTAAATTGCCGTTTTGTACTTCAAAATTCAACCACTTTTTTTATTAGATAAATATTTTTCCCTCGTTGTCTACACATATATGCCATCTCATTGAAAGATCATTTAAACCTTTGCGACAGACTTCATGGGACCTGAACACCACAAACTGTGAAAAAAGAATCCCATGGAAAAAGTCGATCGGGGCGAAGTTCGGCGAGTATGGAGAATGACGGATGATTTCTAACCGTAAGTCCGCTCGTGTTTAAACAGTGTACCTATCTAGCATTGTGAGGTCTTGCGTTATCATGGAGCAATAAATGTGACGATTTTAATAACGAATAACTGATTGACGAGTCTGGGTTATTTTTCTGCCAGTATCACAACCATCGTTCGGTATTGTGCACTGTAGTCTGATATTGCTTATCCAGATCTGAGGAACCTGTAGTAAATTATACTATGAAGTGATCACCAAATAGTTACCATCACCTTTCTGTGGGTAAGAGCTTCGCTTTATGGCATTGTTGTGGCGTTAGAGCTGGAGTCAGCCATTGCTTTTTTCGTTTGCAATTATCATAAAGAATCTACTTTTCCCTTACATTACTGGTTTAATAAAATAAGACAAACTTCAAAGAGCACTGCTCTCTGGAAATCAATTAAATCAAGAGACACCAATTTTTTAGCGTTCCTTTGTCTTATCCTCTAAAAACACAGAATATATACATAACGAGTAGTTTCTGTAGCGTCTTACGTCCAAATTCATATTCAAAAAATTACTCTGATATTCACTGTATTCACTTTCATGTTAAAATCTAAACGTTAAAACAATTGAAAGTCGAACAATCAAATATCATGTTTTTAAAATTAGGCAACCGCGGTGTGGATGGTAAATGTGCATCATTGGTTTTCGAGCATCTAATTCCCTTTCATGTCAAAGAAAAAAAAATTCTTATAATCCTTGTTTTGCTTTGCCTGTATTTTACCATATGGCGCATTGTTATTTATTTAAAATTAATTAAGAAAAACGAAGTGACATCTTTGTGTTTCGCTGAGTGAGTCAGTTTACCGGAGGCCCAAATCAGCCTCCCTTTCTTCCTCTACTCCCACCCTACCCCTACTCCCACATTAAAGGCCGGCAACGCACTTGTGACTCTTGAGTTGTAAGTATCCATGGGCGGCGGTAGGCACTTAATATCAGGTGACCTGTCTGCTAGTTTGCCCCATATAAAAAAATACTTACAAATATTTAAATATGTTATCGTTGGCAACGATTTGTAAATTTCCTCTTCATTTTTCATAAACTCGATTTCTTTTTGTATAATTTTATCGTTGCTATCAATTCGTCGCAAGCTGGACAGTGTTGAAGCAGCTTGCTGAAAAATATCATTTTAATACAAGTAAGGTACGTGTAAGTTAAAGTAACTCATTATATTTATATTCATTGTATTCAAAAGGTTGATCATAGCTGGAAATTGGTATTGGGGAAATGATATTGTTCTTTTATATATCTGAATTGCGGTTAAATCGCAGTGACCCTGCTTTACATCCCTTAATTTGTACATATGTGTATAAGTATTGTTGCACACTGATCTCATTGGTGTGGTGGTTGTCTAGCACGTAGTGATGATTTGTCAGCTACCGCTTATCGCTAAGTACCTAAAATGTATCGATGACGGACTTTTTTTTAAATTGTAAAAAAGTTGATAGGCAAAGAAAAAAAAACAAGAAAAGACCTTTTGTCTTTATTTGTTTTTTTTTCTTTACTGCTGCACTGCACTTTAAGTTTGTCAAAAACTGGGTGTGGTCTTTGGGACTTTGCTGGAGATATAAGAATTAATTGTGAGAGTTAAAATTGCATAATAAGTTTGAGTGAACTTTCAATACACATTTGAAACCACTTTCCCAATTAATCCTCTCAGGAGCCGAGTAGATATATAGTACACAATAAGCGCTACGGTATTTAATATTATTATATAGACATAAGTTTGAATTGGCAAATATGATATCTCCATTCTAACTTTTAAACATTCGCGTTCCATGATAGACTTAGTTATGTATTTATACGTCAGCCTGTGACCACGGCCAATGCAACCTGGTCGAAATGTCAGGCAATTCAGAGGTATGTAATACCTGTTTCATGATCGCGTTAATTCCAGTATAAATACATAATTAAGTATATGATAGCTCCATGATCACAAAGTATATCAAACTTACATCAGCTAGTCCTTTCTTTACTAAAAACGCTGGTGCTTCAGGTGCAAACAGCATCGTGACTGTCGTTAGTACTGCTACACATACAGAGATCCACAGTACTACATAGTAATTCATATAGAATCCCATAGCGAACATTATTAAATACCCCGTGTTTTGTAGCAGCACCAAAAATGATCCCAGTATACCTCGTATATTGTCTTGGCTGATTTCTCTAACATACGTAGGGATTACATTGTAGCAACCTCCAGCTGAGAGTCCAGCAAAAAATCTTCCTATTAACAAACTGGCCGTACTCGACGAAAATATGTTGATTATCCAACAAAGCTGCAAAAAACATAATAATTGTGGATAATTTTAAAAGTAAGGTAGACTATGTAGAGTATATAGACCATATAGAGCTTATTGAGAGGACCGTGTTGGATGATACTACCGTAATGTTACATACCATCATTTTAGGTGCGTTTTGTGTAATTTGTGAAGTATCCATCATGCAGAAAATACATATATTACTAGCATTCCAGATATTTCAAAGTGATAAGAACTATACAAATATTGTAATGTTCATTTAAAATTACTAAAGTTTTGCACGTAACATTACTCTCTCCTTATTTTGCCAGAAAAGCTGCCTGAGCTTGTTTATTTTTTATCCATTTATTATTAGCAAAATGCTAAGCTGTTGAGACCGCGTGGAGCAGAATTGACGAGTAGACACGGAAGGCGTGACGTTTTAACCTAATGGTACATTAAATTTTTAGGTGTTAATAAGGCTGAATACACTTATAATAGTTTATAAAATTTATAGAAGACTGAATAAACTCCTGGTATAGCTCATTAGTTTCTTGGTAATGACCGCGTTTGTGAACGTACGTTACTTGTTACATTGAATAACATGTTAGTGAAAATAAACAAATTTCAATATTATAGTACAATCACTGAATAATCTTAATGGTTATTTTTAAGAAAACAAAGTGCCAATGTACATAGCAACATTCTAATAATATTACGTAAAATTTTTAAAGGCTTTATTTTTTTCCATTAATTGTCCTAAATGTCAGTTATTAAAAACCAACGATGAATGGTTTGGCATTATTTACTATAGTTACTCACCGTTTGTAAGATCGCTATAATCAATATACTCTTTTTTCTACCAATCACGTCAACCAAGTACGCAAACAGTGGTACTCCAAAACATGCTGCTAAAGAAATGGAGCTTGCTACCAATGATATTTCTTCGTTGCTCAATGGCCGCCCCGCGGGGGATTCTGCTGACTGTAACGTTTTTGTCATGGGTGCTATCCAGCCTCCCAACATGCCATTGGTAAGGAGTGCAGTGTTAGCTATAAGAAAAAAATACTTGTTTTAATAAACTGAACTTCCTAGATATGGATGTGAAGAAATAATATGAACATCTTTAATAATGACATCACTCGGTGTGGTGAAGACAGTGACCGTTGTTAAGTCAACAATGGATGAGCACCCACACCCCTTTGTGAGAATCCTTTTCTACCATGTATCCATACCTTTTTTATACCTATCCGTTGTTAACGTATTTTATCATGCCCTTAGAATTCTGGTAACCGATCAGAATAGTTGTATTGGCCCTAAACCGGCTCCTATTCACTATCAATACGACAAGCAGTCCTCTAAGTAGAGGCTGTCTCAACGCGGAGGAAACGGCTACCCACGTTGTCTTGGAGTGCGAGGGAGTGGTCACGCAACGGCAAGTATCCTCACGGGAGCGAGGTCGCTCCTAGAAGCCTGTGAACGCCCCAGGAGGCTTCTGTGCTTCTGGAAGGAGCTAGTCTGGCTCAACTAGTCAGCCTATCTGAACGCATAATGGACTGCGTATGAGTCTAGATGCGGAAACAGAGCCCTATACTAATACCCAATACCAATCTACTCTTGTGCCACTGGACTTTTACACATTTGTCTGGTTCTAATGAATTGGGAAGCGGACATTGGTAATGAATCTACATCGTAATGACAAGAAAACGTACACTAAAGATTTAAAAAAGCGGTAATTGTTTCGTGGTCTAGGAAAAATTTATAAATGTAGTTTTTTTTCCATTCGCTGTATGTGATTGTGTATAATAAAACAAAACTTAAAAAAACCAATTCTTGAAATTATGCACGCAAAATCCCTAATAACCGGGTCTATTTGGCGTGCTGAAATCTATTATTTTGCTATGCCGAAAAAACAGCACAGTATAAAGTATTTTATCTATTATTAGGTATGCATTATTAAACTAATATAAAAAAATAACCCTTATGAAAAGTTAGTTTTGAGGGCATTTCAAACGTCAAGATCAGCGCGATACATCATCAAGCTATCATCTATCATACGTGAGCAGTAGTGTATTTTTTGACGTGTTATTAAATTTAAGCCATATATTTGTAAGCAAAGTAATATTATATTATCAGTGTCGCCTTTTAGATCATGACCTTTGTCGTTATTGGCGATTATTGAAGCATAACTATCTTTACTAATGTACTAACAGTTGATATATACTAATAGTTCTAAAACATTAATGATCGGTTACCAGTACGACGTCACAGCGAATAAATAATATTGCCTTGGTCATGGATTAAATTCGCGGGTTAAGCGGTATTAGGTTTAAAATTCCTTCATTTTCCTACACCTGTAGGGAAATGAAGGAATTTTAAAAGTACTTTCACTAAGATAAACAACTTATCTAACAGACTCAGGAACCCCAAAATGACATCTTGAGAGACCTACAAAGGCCTCCTAGAAGAACACATAAAGGAATTTCCAAAGTCTGTAAAATCAGTCGATTCTTTCAACACCTCCGCGAAAATAATGGCTGAAGCCATTAAAAACGCCTACGAGCAAAGATGCCCAATGAGAGAATCGAAAGGTCAAAATAAGACCACATGGTGGAACAAAAAGCTGGAAAAGCTAAGGAAAACCACACGACGTACCTTCAACAGGGCTACCAAACCAGAAGAGTGGGAACGGTATGAGAAGCCCTGACAGAGTACAACAAGCAGATCAGAAAAGCCAAAAGAGCGTCATAGCGACGTTTCTGCCAGGATATTGCACAAACGCACAAAGCTGCAAGAATCCAAAAAGTACTCGCCAAGACACCAAATAGCTATCTAGGTTTGCTCAAAAAACCCGATAACACCTACACGACCACAGAAGAGGAAACACTGAAGCTTTTAAGAATCACCCACTTCCTAGGATCGTACCCAACCGATAACGAAGATTGCAACCCAAAGGACTCCATCCACAGGGTACAAAACTCCGACTGGAACTTGGCCAGTGCAATCTTCAGGCCCAATCAAGTACAATGGGCTATAAGCAAATTTAAGCCCTTCAAATCACCGGGGGAGGATGGCATTTTCCCAGCACTTCTGCAACATGGAATTGACATTCTCCTTCCGCATCTGGTAAAACTGTTCCGAGCAAGTTACGCCCGAGGAGTCATACCAGATCAATGGTCACAGGTCACGGTACGCTTCATACCGAAAGTAGGAAAAAGGGACTATTCAGTTCCGAAATCCTTTAGACCTATAAGTCTTACCTCTTTTCTTCTAAAAGCTATGGAAAGAGTTATAGACCAGCACATTAGAGCAACGTACTTAGTAGAAAGACCACTAAGTCCCTACCAACATGCTTACCAAAAAGGCAAATCCACGGAAACAGCTTTATTAGATCTGATCGACAAAGTGGAGAAGGTTCTAGAGGATAAGCAAACTGCTCTATGTGCTTTTCTCGACATTGATAGCGCTTTTGACAATACACCCATAGCAACACCCACAGCAACAATCCTCAGAGGAATGAATGCAAAGGGCATTGATGTCACCACCATAGTATGGGTGGAAAGCATGCTCTCAAACAGAATTGCGACAGTTTCACTAAATGAAACATCGCACAAATTTTAAACGACACGAGGGTGCCCACAAGGAGGCGTCCTATCCCCACTACTTTGGACCCTCGCTGTTGACCAACTCCTTGTAGAAATGTCTAACCTCGACTATGACATACAGGGCTACGCAGATGACCTAGTGGTCATAGTCAGAGGACCATGCCTCCACACCATCTCAACACTACTACAAAGAGCACTCAACACCATCAACAACTGGTGCAGAGATAACTAATTATCAATTAACGCAAACAAAACTACGATAATTCCATTCACAAAGAAAAGGAAGCTGGAAAGTTTGTCAAATCCAAAACTAAACGGCAAAATCTTTTCTTTCTCTAGTGAAGTCAAGTACCTCGGGGTCACACTTGACCAAAAGTTAACCTGGAACTCACATATCACAAACAGAGTCCATAAAGCAAAAATGGCTTTATAGATGAGCTGTCGCATGGCCGGCGCCAGATGGGGACTTTAGCCCAAGATTGTCCTATGGCTATATACGGCGATTGCAAGGCCAATCGTAACGTATGGAGCTGCCGTCTGGTACCGTAAGGTAAGCCAAACGACTACCTCGAACAAATTAGACAGCCTACAACGTACGGCTTGTTTAATAACCACTGGTGCGCTATCCTCGACGCCAGGGAAAGCTCTAAATGCACTACTAAGCCTGACTCCGCTCAGCATCAATGTGCAAAACGAAGCTACCAAAAGCATATACAGGATATGTACACAGACGAAACCAAAGTGGCAATCACGAACACTAAACTCACTAAAAGAGTCGGTTTTCGGAATAAAATCTCTGAACATGCCAGCGGATGACATGCAAACAGAGATCGACATCGTAAGAAGGTACACAGTAGACATACCACAGAGGGATACATGGCTGGAAGGCCTCCAATCCAACAAAAGTGGTAGTCACGAGTGGTACACCGACGGGTCCAAAAAAGGCCCTGATGTAGGTTGTGGAATTTACGGAGAGTTGCCAAAATTCAGGTGGAGCGCCAACCTGGGAATAGAGGCCTCCGTCTTTCAGGCTGAGCTCTCTGCATTAAACATGTGCGTGGAGATCAACCTTGAAAGGAAAGTAAAAAATCAACACATCTACATCAACTCAGACAACCAAGCGGCGCTCTTGGCACTAGGCAATTTTGAGACTAGCTCAAAACTAATACCTACAAAATTGCAAGAAAAACCTGAACACACTTTGGCAATCAAACAAAATTACATTAAGATGGGTACCAGGCCATTCAGGCATCGATGGCAACGAAAAAGCCGATGAACTCGCCAGAGCTGGTGCAGACAACCTACAGTATGGCCCAGAATTATTCTACGGCATCAGCAAACAGCGAGCGTATTCTATCATAAACGCCAAATATACATCATTGGTTATTAAAAGATGAAAGACCACGACTGGTCTAAGACACTCGAAAGCCATAATAAAGGGCTATGATAATAAAGTATCTAAAGAACTTCTGGAGCTCAAAAGATACAAAACCTGTGCAGTAACAAGAGTCCTCACCGGACACTGCAAACTGAACAAACATATGTTCAACCTAAAATTAGGTGAGAACACAATTTGCAGATTCTGTCAAGAAACAGAAGAGACTGTAATGCATATTTTATGCTCTTGAGGCCCACTAATGCGGCACCAAAGTATTCACCTAGGGTTGCACATTATGCAACCGCAGAAAATACAAACAATCACTGCTGATAAGATCTGGAGGTTTCTCGAAGCCATAAGTCGGAGCAGTGAACTGTAAACCAGAGGTGCGCTACAAAAGACCAGAATGGTCGAGGTTGCACCCAAATCAATAATAATAATATCTAAAATGACAAAGCAAAAAAAAAGTTGACTCCTTTCTTTAGAGAAAGTTAGTTAGCAGCCTGCTAAAATAAAATTCTATACGACACCGACACGATAAGTTAGTATGAGACAATAAAAATATTCTTTCAGTGTTTGTTTTCAAGATAAATATTTTGCGTGAAAACTAACTATTACAAACATTTCATTCAATGTTTTAAATATAAATACATGGTTTTATTTCTTATTTAGATAAATATTAAAAATATACATAGTTTATACATTAATTTTATCTATTTCTATATATAAGCTATTTACATGCATGCGTCATAAAATTCCATTCAATTACTAAAAATGAATACATCATAGTTTTTGTCATGCTTTCCGGTCATTTTATACAGCCCTCATGTAAAACTTTGTTTATATCACGTATACGATATAACTCAGGCAACGGGAAAGAAGCCACACAATTTATTTTCAAGGCGGTTTGTTGATAAAAAAAGTATGTAAATTAACAATTTAAGATTACCTGCAAATGCGACAAGCCATTGCACGTAAGTTCTGCCTTTCTTTTCTGCTGGCTGTTCATTTTCTGATTCCATTATATTGCTACACTTTTTAAACCTACTAACAACACACTGTAATAGATAGTATACTATTCACTAGCACACAAAAAATGAGTTCGTTACCCGTCCATGATTTACATGATACTAATCACTCAAGAATGATGTCATAACTTTATAGTTTTAGGTAGCCATTTTAGGGTTGTGATCTGTTGTTGTTGTAATATGTAAATATCGATATTGGATTGGCAAACTGGTTTATTGACCAAAATTTTAATGAATCATGCGGGGTATGAGGGGTACGGAGGACAAATGTTATTGGTTAGTTCGGAATGAGGAGGGCATTACGTAGCGTGTTTATAACAACTTCAAGATACCAGTTCGTGATAAACGCATGTTCGAAGCCGACGCGTTTTGTAACTGAATTACTCTGATCTGCAATATTAGAGTGAAAATAATTCGTGATGTCGTCACATCAAAAACTGTCATTTATTTTATTAAAAATAGGTACTATAATACATGATAAAACAGTTCACTATTTAATAAAAATGAGTTAATTGACAATATTATGACTAGATATACCGGTAAAGCAACGCTATTGGTCGTTTGACAATAGTGGGTGATAAAAGTCTAGTCATGCATATAAGTTGAAAACAATCACTTGAATGCCGATAGAGGTACGAATAACATTGCAGTTACTGTTATTTAGTGATTTTGATAGTTGATAGTAATAGGGGTGAGATTGTGGCTAACATTCGTATTATTATATCATAATTATGTTTTCAGTATGTATTTTTTCTACCATATTATAGTATTAATTTAAGCCAAAATTATGTCAGAGCTATCTATAGTGACTTTTTTTTAGGTTTTTAAGATAGTTCAAAATGTTTTTTGTTTGTAACACTTTCACGCCCTAACTACACAACCAATTATCATGAAATTTTGCTTGAACATTGTCAAGGGCAAACGCTAGGTCTTTAATAACTCAAAATGACACTACTACGATTACTAATTATTTTATCCGGTTAGCCAATTGTATTAGTTGCTAAAATGTATTTTATTTTGCACGCAAGGACTCCTCCATCATTTGATGGGGATTTAGGGTTTCGTTTGTCACAGGAAAAAGGAAACCTTGTAGGACCCCTTTATTGTCTGTTTGTCTATCCGCCAAGACCCGAGAGGCATCAAGTTGAAATTAATATCAAATATTAATTTGTATTAATAGCCTGTAATTATGCCTGTAACCCCTTGATGTTGTAAAAATCAAGCTTCTAAGTCAATGCAATCAAAAGATACGCTCATTTAAACTTTAAATTTAACAAAATTTTAACGTTTCGCAATTAAATCAAAACCTATTAAGTACTTCCCATTGACCTAGGATTGTGAAGTTTGGGAAAAAGCAAGGTCTCACAGCACAAATACCTAAAGGACAAAATCCGAAAGTCGTTAATTTGTTGTTATATCTGTTTGCCTGTTAAGACTCTTTTTCTCAGGAACCCGTGGAGGCATGAAGTTGAAATTAACATTAAATACATACGTCTGCAATCTCTGAAAGGTTAAAAAAAAACCTTTTAAGTCAATGCAATCAAAATATACGGCCATTTAAGCCTCAGAATTTAACAAATTTGAACATTTCAGGTAAATCAAAACCTAAAGGGTAAACCTAAATCTACATATAGTATCATGAAATTTGGCAGGAAGCAAGTTAAGGAAAAATCAGAAAGATTTAAATTTGTTGTAATATCACATACAAATATATTTTTTGTGATTACTAGACTCTGTGCGAAAAGAGAACTTTATACACTGTTATGTCATTATGGTTTACTGTATTGTACAGTATTGTTTACTGTTGAACTATAATGACGTAACAATGCTGTCAACATAATAAAAAAGGTAATTTAGCATTGCTGCAACCTCAAATCCTACGACGGTTCTCTTTCCGCACAGACAATAACTTATATTTTGCGGTTGTAAATTTTACTGAAAAAGTTAATTTTGTCTTTCGGAAAAAAATGGGCAACCATTAAAATTATACAAAAAAAAATTTTTTTTTGTGTGTTTTGGCAAATGGATTAAATTCATTTATAGGTAAAAACAAACGTTTGGTAAAAAAATGATCCACGCATTGTTATTTATTCTACACCCCTTTATTCTTTATGTAAAAAGGGGCTTATACTCGGGCATTGGCGTTTTATGACTGAGGTGATGATTAATTTTACAAGATTTATTTTAAATTAATTATTTATTTCGAAAAATTAAATAATTCTAAACAAAATCAATTTTTTTTACTTGATCTATATATATCTAGAGTACCACTGGAACAGCAAAACGAAAGGTTTTGCTAATGCGATATTGATGGCGGGTACGTAGCTAGAATATCTTATTGTACTGCATTACGGACAACGGAAGTGGGAACGTGAATGGTAACTCCCTAATACGCCGCTGGCTCTAGCACTCCTTTGGACGCACATACTTAAGTAGGTATATGTGTACATTTTAGAAAATTTGAAATATTACCGTTGTTATGTTTTATGATTTTTATATATGTCACGCAACACTTGAGAAAATGAAAGACTAGTCCTGGACTTTAGACTTTTCAGAAAATGTCTGCATAAAAAACAAAACGAAATCATTGAAATTGACGAGAAAACTCATAATATATTGTTCAGAAATATGCACCTATAGCAGAAAAAAGCATATTGCGACTAAAAAATATGACAGTTTTTTTAAACATTTTTCTTCAATCGAAATGAACTGTTTGTCGACTACACACACCGCTCCTAAAATTTTACCACAACTTTCTGTAAAATACTAGTTACTTTTTAATTCTTGAGGCACATGGACACATTTATTGTAGGCCTTGTTAGAGACTTTCAATAAATCTACCATGAAAACTGTTATATTATGAACATAAATATATTAATATATTGTGTTCTTTGATCATATTTATCGATAGATATTTTATGAATGAACACAAGTAAGTAAGTATCAGTAATACATTATGCTTAAGCAAAGAATAAGTATAAAAAGAAATATCTATGATCGTGATCAAATTAGTTTCAATCTCCTTTCGAGACAATCACTGTTAGACGTTGCGGGATCTGAGATATCTACATATTTCAGTACCGATTGGATTACATTTTTTCCTAGCAGAACATTTCAAATAAGTATAAATGTCTGCCATCTTTGACGCCCACTTTCCACTCTACGCTTACCATTTTAGGTAGAAATATTGCAGTCCATTATTCACCACCTTTAATCTTCATCCTGTCATTACTGCTACCCGCATCATTCAGACCTTTATCTCTAAGGAATGATCTTTTTGAATGCTGACGTTTTAGTGCACCAATTACTTTACTACAAGTAGTATATATAGCTATTTATAATAATCAGGTATCTCTGAATTTGTTGTGATTATTTTATAAGCAAGAGTTTTTTCAGTCAAATATTAACATATACACACACTACTAGTAACTACGCAATATTTCTACTATTTCCATATGATATCGTACTACAATATTATCAAACTGTGAATTGTTACTTTTATATTGAATATAAATTAGACACCATGTACAGCGACACTTTTGTATTTCGTATTTTAATTTGATGATTTTTAAATTTGATAAAACATTAGATTTCAATCAAGGTAGTATGTGGTTCTTGCTTCTTTGTTTGTTTGAAACGCACTAATCTCAGGAAGTGCGCGTACCAATTAAATACATATTTATTTTTTCAATTACTATGCTACGTCTGTAGAAACAGCGGTTTGGCTAAGCACGATGAGAGTTAAACATTACTTAAAAAAAGAAAGCATTCGGCTCTTTGACTTTAAACTTTTTCAACTTTTACAAACGTCAAAACGTCGATGCTATAATTTTGAAAAAATATCTACTGTGTGTAATAGACTCAGTTTTGGTTTGGAGGCACAAAAATTATATTCATAAGATTTGATGCAGATCTTAACATTTTAAATACATTATGTGTGTCAAAACTACCATTCATTGTGATTTTAATGACTACTCGTATGTCTTAAGTTTTTATTGTGTTTATGTTTAAACTACATTTTAAAAAGTAGTAATATTTTGAACTTGTAAAATGTACATTGTACATACACGTACAATTTAATGTTACAATAGGACAATTACTTATCTTTTAGCCCTTTAGGAGATATACAAAATAAATCCCATTTGCAAAAGTCTAATAAATTAAAAATTGAGAATATTCTACCAAAATATGAAAAATACTTATTACTGTATCGGAATCAGTATAGATGGTATAAAACAAGAATTAACCTAAACTTTATGTGAAAGTAAATAATTATTCTGTTATTCTCCCTTCATGTTGAAACGTTCGTTTATTTAGTTGCAGGTATCCATGGGCGACGGTAGTCGCTTACCATCAGGCGACCCGTCTGCTCGTTTGCCCCCTGTAATATATATAAAAAAAAACTTCTTAAATGTTACTTAATATTTTTACATACTTTTATTTAGTTTCACATGTCCCGATGACTGACTTTTAAAAAGAGTGGCCATGAGTTTCTTTGCCAGTATTCTTCTCATAAGGCTCTACGCATTTTGGAAACTGGAAGTTATAGATCGACACAAGCAGGCAGTAGATTTTGGTGTTTTCACCTAATTTACCTCGACAATCCAGTACATGCTGTGGCGTCTGTTTGCGCCGATCTATGATTTTAACTCTAGCTTCAATTTAACGTTCATAAATGTCACTTAGTGTCTTAATTGAATAAATGATTTTGAATTTAAACAAAAATGATTTTGATGTTTGTCATCTACTTCCCGGTTACCGATTGTACTGAAATTTTGCATACATGTGGAAATCGCGTGACAATGAAATATTATGATGACCAGGACCTGATATGATGATGCAGCTGGAAGGTGGCCATAGGAACTCTGTAATGAAACGACGCAACCCCATCGAGTTTGGATTCGTTTGATTCATAGTAAATCCCGATTTTTTTTTATTCCGTAAATACTTCAGTTCCTATTGAATAGTAATTATAACTAACTCTGATTGGAATAAAATTTGCTTTGTGGCTGACTGTATCAATTTCAGTTTTGTAATTACCTACCTTAACAAAGGTCAGCGGGTGAACACATCCATTAGCAAGAACCTTGGTATTTTCTCAACTAACTATTTGCCCTCATCTAACGAGTAGCATTCAAACTACTTCAAACTAAAATGAACCACTGTAAACCTCCTTCAATTACACCTATATCACAACAGAACATTCCTAACATTCCAGAACAAGCTAATCATTTAGCCTGGTGCGAAGACCAGTCTTTTATAATTGTATGTGAAGAAGTCCTTTAAATTAAGTGTCTGTGTGTCAGCATTATTTATTTAGTGTAAATTTGGTAATATAGAACCAAAAACATTTTGTTAATGGTTTGTGCTTGGTATTGATGAAAATCCTTTTCCTAAATATCCATAGTACATTATCATGTATGCGAAATGCGTTTCTTCGTCTACGTTTAAGATTTTTATCTTTTACGCTACCATGGCGCATTTGATAAGCTGTCTGGAAAATTTATATAGTTTGTTTGACTAGATTACTTCAAACGCGTTGTCGCAGTAAAATAACTATCTGTAGATGTTGCTTGGTATAGTTGTGTATAATATTGTGTTAGTTCTATAAAAAATTATCATGAGACATACATACACAACATGGTCTCATGTTAATTTTTGAATTGAATGCATAGCAAAACTGAATGGAACGGATATACAAAGTTGTGTATTGTATTTTAATAGTTTAATAAATTTAAATCGTGATGTTGTTGTTTTTTTTTATAAAAAAAAAATGGTCGACATTGATTTATTATCAATGCAGTATTTGCAAGAAACGTTATGGTTTTATAAGACTTAACATTTAATATTTATTTGTCAATTATTTGAGATTTTATTTGTTTATCTTTTTACTTCCTGCAATAATTGTATTTCTGACCTTATAGCATTGACCTATGCAGACCTTTTAACATTAACTGATTGAGTGATTTCATCTCGTTTATCGAATGTTCATATGTTATCGTCGTTTCAACTAGAGAATAAGAGACTATACCAAAGAAAAAAAATTCAATCCTATATTTTTATGTATGTTCACAAAACTGTACGGATTTATGTGAGTGTCCCTAGGCTACGGTGGCCGCTTTTCTGTAAGTAGATCGTTTGGTGCTTGTGTTAAAAAATCTAAGGCAATGACAACCCATGTCATAGCTCGTGGTTAGTCTGTCCTAGCTGCAGGATTTGGTAAATTTTGTCGAATTTGTATTTCTAATTTTGTAAAAATAAAAGCAATTTACCTTTTAAAATTGGTTCTTACATTACCAGTACTAATGATTATTCTTCAATATGATTTGTGTAGGCATATCTAATATTATACAATGTTAGATGATTCTAAAAACTTGATACTCGTGTACCCAAATAGCCCAGAACAGGTAATTGGTTTCGTCTCAAGGTCGATTTGATCCTCTCTCAAACTGTTAAGTAGGTTAGCATAATAAATAATTAAAATTCGTAGCACGCGCATTTCTAAAGCTGATAAATTAATATTTCAATGAATACAATTTCATTATCATGACTTTAATTAGTTGATAATAATTTTAAAAGCCTACTTGTGCGCTTTGTATTATTTAAAGTACATTTTACAGCATGTAATATAAAATATGAAGTCAAAATGTTGTTTTAAATTTTTTTGCTTGGCAAATAGAGTATACATTTGAATGTGCGGATTTTAAGTTATCGTTGTTTATTTATGATAGTCTGCTATAATACCCATATGTTACTTTAAGGATTGGTTTTATAATGTTATTTTATAATGTAGTATGCAGATACATATCACTACATATTATAAAATAAAGTCCCCCGTCCGCGTCTGTCTGTCTGTGTGTCTGTTCGCGATAAACTGAAAAACTACTAAACGGATTTTCATGCGGTTTTCACTAATAGACAGAGTGATTCATGAGGAAGGGTTAGGTGCATAATTTGTACCCATGCGAAGCCGGGGCAGGTTGCTGGTATAAGTAAAAATTTAGCACCTTCGATACGAGTATTTATCATTATTGACGACTTCGATGGCGCAACGGTAGAGCATTCCGCTACAACGCACGTGAGGAGTAGCTAGATCACTCGGCGAATATACACGCACTCAGCAAAAATATAGCGATGAAACTGGCCAAAGATTGTCAATTTTGCGAAGCTTACGACAGGTTCCGCAATTCCTTTCATGAGGTAGCAAATAAAAACGAGTTATTCCCATATATAGTAATAGGAAAATAACGTAATTTCATGTCAAATTGATTGAGTGGGAACTGATCCCGATCGTGATAGCTATATTTGTTGGTCAGCTAATGCTACACAATATACGGACTTCACGAAGTTTGTTTTAGCAAATGCAACCTGGCGTTGTCTATGAACACAACCGAAAACGTTTATTTCCTCTTAATGCAGAGAAATTTATTTATACTAACTTTTGTCCGCGGGTTCGCTGGCGATAAAGTCATTTTTAAGTCATGCTACTAAACTTTTCCTATTTTTTTTTTGTAGATGAAAGGTGTCTACGCATTTTCTTTTCTGTATTTTTGCATGGTCGGTCGCATGAAAGCGTTACACACCAACAAAAAAACTAATTAATATTAATTATTTTAGATTTATTTATTATATTTTGACAAAATTAACCAGTCTTAGTTAGACAGTAATTATTAAAAAAATGAAAAATCCCCACCACAGAAAACCTATAAAAAGTAATAAAAATTAGGACACGTGTTTTAAAAATAAGTAAATACAAATTTGCGTCTAAGATCCCTACCGCAGCCAAAAGAGCTGATGACCTTGAAACGACTAAACCGATTATGATGAAACATGTCTAATAATCACTGCTAGGAAACTTGCATTAAAAAAAAAACTGAATCCAAATCGATTGACCCGTTTAAGAGTTACGGTGCCCCAGACACACACACACACACACACATAGTGGTCAAACTTATAACACATATTTTTGCGTCGGGGGTTAAAAATGATTTAAACCAGCTTTTGCTCGCGACTGCGCTCGTTAACAAGTAATTTTTCCATTCCTTGAGAATAATACTTTTATTTCTGAATGAAATAGTTTTTTTTGTTTACTTTATTTTGAAGAAAATAAATCTGTAGACGTGGAGTTTGTCTGTAAAAGTACCAAAATTGTCTAAACTGTGGTGTTAAGAATCTTCGCAAAATAATGACGTTTGCGCATTTATTTCCTTAAATTGACGTACCAGTGTTTTCTCTGTGCGATTATAAAATTATTTGCATGCGGGTAAAATATAATTATCAAAATCGAAGAACTCTGTAATAGTTATGCGTGGTCATACATATTATACGGATAAAATATACGGATTCTCTTGAGAACCTCCTCCGTTTTTTCGTCCGTTAAAAACGTTAACGTTCTTTTAGGTTTACTGTTGTTGCTGTTCAGAATAGCATAGACTAGATGACAAACAGTTAACTAAAATAAAGAACAAGAAAAAGAAAAACTCGAAAAAACCTGAACTGTTCCAGACAAGGTGTTAGTTACAGGAAAATGGTAGCAACACAATAAAAGGAATGTTGATGGTATGTCAACAAATATACAGCTGATAGATATTAAATCAGCACATCGTCAATCATCATCATCGTGTAATAGCATTTCTAGTGCTATTATTAGTTCTATTACAAGAAGATCTAAAATGGGATGGTAAAAAAGTACTGTAACTTCGGAGGTCGTGGGTTCGATTCCCACTTAGCGCAAATATTTGTATCGGTATTCGTGTTCTAGAACCCATAGAACAACTATGCTTAGTTTAGATTGCGCTGTTTTAAATGACTGAAAATTATATTATATACTAGTGACATACTACGACTTACTAATTTAATACCTACCCTTCATTACGGAAAGTTTTATATGAGTATTTTAATTTTTTCATTTGGTACGTTTTTATAGAAATTGCATTTTGGAATTTCCATTTATAAATTTATTAATTTTGAAATTCTGCCATTGACAGCCAATTCACAGAGATTTGAAAGTTGATTGTTTTATACTGAATCAGCAAAGATTAAAGGCAGGGATAAAATAAAAACAAAGAAAGTTTCTGCAGTAGGTGTAAAGCAACATAGCTGTTTTTAGCTTAGCAGCCGTTCTTAGCCGACTTCTTAACAGGGACGGCTTAAGGGTGGTCAAAACATATTTGTTTCTTTCGGGTAATCTTTTTATTATTTTTTTTATCAAAACTACGTCGCGACGTAGAAAAATAGAAAAAAATCACAACAAGTAACAACAACCAAGAACTTTCACATAAAGTTGCGAAAGCCTTTAGACTCTTTTAATCAGGCCCTGTCGCAAAATCCGTTCTTAGCCGACGTGTTCTACCTATAAGCTACCTTCCTGCCAAGTTTTAGGGCTTTAGTATATAAAACCCTGAACTTTTTGCCTTAGACTACCTTAATCTAGTCCCGTCTCAAAATCTGTTTTAATCTGACGTGTCCTACCTATAAACTACCTCCCTGCTTCAGATCTCTAGTTGAAAAAAATACGTACTTTTATATAAACTTGCGAAAGCACAAAGACCTCCTTAATCCGGTCTTGGCGTAAAATCCATTTTTAAGCTGACGTATCCTACCTCTAAGCAGCCTTTCTGCCATATTTCAGGTCTCTAGTACAGATCAAGGACTTTTACACAAACGTAAATCTTAGACGTTCTAAATCCAGAGCTGTAGCAAAATCCTTTCTTAGTTCACGTCTCCTACTCATAAAATACCTCCCTGCCAAATTTCATCTTCATAGTTCAAGTAGTTTTCCAGATTTCATGATTAGTCAGTAGATGAGTGGGTGAGTATCTTTTCGTTTTTTATATAAATAACAGATTATATACATTTGTTTAAACTCACAGCTTTGCTTTAAATGAGCTAATGTGTTGTTAATAGTATTTTTACACTTAAACGATTACTAGCTGATTTCCAGATATTGCATATATGGTGCACAGTGGTCCACGTAATTTTACGTAACAACGTATTATGTGCTAGGAAAAGAGTGAGTAACAGTTTTATCTGTAAAACAAATAGGTTAACATCGCCAGTAACAGTCACAGGATAGAGTATTATTTCGTTATTATTTTTTCAAACAAATTTTCAATAAATTTCATTTGATAAATATTATTGAAATAAATACTCTTTGAGACGTTTTTCTATCGATATTAAATCGCTCCTAAGTAAACTGACAGAAAATCCATTATCATGTTGACAAATAACGTAGAAAACATATTATTGTGAAATTTTAATGTTGAAATCTATATACCTTCAGGAGTAAAATAATTTCTTCCACTTATTTAGTTTAGAATAAACTGTTCATACAGCAAATTAAACCCAGATTATTTCTTGTTGGATGCTGTTAACTAGGAAGCTTTATGACCAAATCTGTGTTTAACTTAAACTGAACCGTCTAATTAGACACTGACAATAGACGGTGAAATTGGTATTTGTTTTCTTCTAAATTCGGTTCGGTAAATAATCGTAATCTAAACAAATCATGGGTAAATGTTAAGTTAATTGACACTGACTGAAGGCAAATTGTAAATACAATACAAAGTATTTATTGACATAATGATTTACGCATAATATTATGAATTCCCTAACTCCTGCGCTATTAATAACTGTATCGCAGAAGTTAGCATTTTCATATATATAAAATAAAAATAAAATAAAAACAAAATTGACAAAAATTGCACAAAATGCTTTTGTGTATGTTTGTACGTGAACATGAACGTGCACGAGTGCGTGTGGGCTTGTACGTAAATACGTTTTCTCTTGTTTTTTTTATGTTATAGGGTCAAACGAGCAGACGGGTCACCTGATGGTAAATGACTACCTGTAAGGAAAGGATGGGAATAGGGGAGAGGGAAGGGTAAGGGCCTCCGGTAACCTCACTCACGCGGCGACAAGCAATGCAAACGAAACAATGTGAACCAAAATGACGAATTTTATAGAATAGAATATTCTTTATTGTACACCATATAAACTTACAATAGATCTTAAATTTAATTTAAATGCTAGGTACAATGGGCGGCCTTATCGCTAAAAGCGATGTCTACCAGACAACCTTTGGATGGATTTAGTGTCAGGAGTAATTGGTAGTAATTACTCCTGACACTAAATCCATCCAAAGGTTGTCTGGTATATATATATATATATATATATAAATATAAATAAACATACACATACATACACAATACATGTACATAAATGCAGAAGTAAAAATAAAAGTAGTCATATACAAATTAATATTTAGCAACATTGACAGCAACAGCACATTAACTAGTTTTGAGTAGGTATAGAAGTATACTGACAGAAACTATAAGCCTAGGTATAATGTCTAACCATTGATTTGAATGCGTGTATGGTTTGAGCTTTCCTGATTTCAATTGGCAATGCATTCCACAACCGTGTTGCAACAACGGTAAAGGATTTGTCAACAAATGAGGTGGAATGTAAAGGCATTTTTAATTCCAGATTTTCTGATGACCTTAAGAATCTCGTGTGTGTATCATGAAGGAACTCAAAGCGTTCCTTAAGGTAGGAAGGTGTGGAAGGGTTGAACATTATATTATATAATAGAGATAGGATATGAGCATTCCGGCGAAGGCGTATTGGTAACCACTCACAACCACATTACGAATTTTATTTATGGGATATATTGTAATCGATTATTTAAAAAGTTCTTTTTATGCTAAATATAAAGTAGTCTCTAACCACCTGCAATTTTTTAAGACAGAAGATAAAGTTAGCAAAACTAATTATGTAATTATAACTTATGATACAAATTGAAGGATCTCTATTTATTTAGTATGGTTCGTGATTAGGAATTCCGTTCATGTTACTTCCAATCTGCATTCATTAGACAACATTTTGAATTTATTTCAATAAGCAATAGGTACAATTCACAAAGGCATAAAATGCGCGATGGTTTTTCTTTACTTAAAAATATTTCAAAAGGCTACTGATATGAATGTCCGTATATTTACTGTTTAATAATGAAAGCGAAGTTGTTTATCATAGAAGATTTACAGCTGATTTATGAATAAAGTGTAGCAAGACTTCAATCTAGTTCATTTTAAAGGCAGCCATCCATTGGCTACCCATTCAGATGTTTCAGCGGTCCAAAATAAAAAAACAGTTTTGTAATAGGCGAAATTAAGTTATTAAAACAATGTTTTGGAACTGCTTAAATGCCACTCCTAACTTTTTATTAATTATTTTTGTGGCCCATTTGGGACATACGATCATATCCGATAAAAAACCATTAAAATATGTTCAGAATTGGTAAACATTTTGGATAACAAACACATCAGAAATATGTACACTGTATTATGTAATACTCTATTACAAAAGTGTAGATATGTATATTTGTGTCTGAAAAAAACCGTACCGATTAAATTAGCTGTCTTCCTGAAACACTTCCTTTATTTCTATACACCAAAAAAAATCTTTTAAAGGGCGAAATTTTATAAACGTAATAATTACTGTCTCTAATTCTTTAGTAATCATGGTGACAATCTCCAGATACAGTAACCCCGACGACAGGGACTTCCAAAAAAATATAGAATATAAGATCGTGGTTAATTTAATTCTCGCACAGAAATGATTGTTTCTCATGCTAATCAACACCAAAAAGATCTTTACGTTTATAGGATGACTAATAAAAAAGTAATAGACTACTAATATAGATATGATCTTTAATATCTTTTTCGAAATATACTTTACATTTTAATTTAGAAACGTACAAGAGCTTAGATTTATTTATGGTACATGTAAGCTGCAGTACCTCTTGTGCTGCAGCTTACATGTACCATAAATAAATCTAAGCTATTGTACGTTTCTAAACACACACGCCTCTTGCAACGGCGCTTACTACAACACATAATGATTAGATGCAGGTCACATAGCATGTAAGTCGAGGACATGCACTTACCAAGCGGACAGATGCCTTTAAATAATCTATGGATAGTCGATAGCTAGAAGGCCTTCAGGGACCTGCTCCAGTAACTTGATCGTTGTTGTCATGGCGTACTTTAGAAATACCAAAAGACATTTATTTAAGTATTAGTTTTGCAACAAGTAAATAACATACACGTCTGCGTACAAATTATATTATTACAGTTGGCTAATTCTTCAAAAGTGGTTAGGATTGTTGGGAAATTTAACCGAACCTGTCAAACCCTCACACTTGATAGGTACCTATTTTAACAGTAAATATTTGAAGACATTATGTTAACTTATATTATACTAGCAACCCACCCCGCACTTTGCACGGGTACAAATTATACACCTAAACCTTCGCCATGAATCACTCTGTCTACTAGTGAAAACCGCATGAAAATCCGTTCTGTAGTTTTTTAGTTTATCGCGAACAGACAGACGTGGCGAGGGACTTTGTATTATAATATATAGCGAGTATATCATAGCTTTATATCTAAATAAAATAATGTAAAAGTATTGAGGTATCTGGATGTCATATGAATTGATAAATCAATACAAATAAATAAAATTGAAGTGTCTGTTTGTAATGTCAAAATAATAGTTTTTTTAAGCTTTAGTCTGTCTGTCTTTCTGTCTGTCTGTCTATTCCGGCTAATCTCCGGAACGGGTCTACCGATTTTCACGGGACTTTCACTTTGAGATAGCTGGTTATATAAGGAGTAACTTAAGTTACTTTTATTTTGGAAAAAGAATTAGTTTATTTATTTATACACACATTTCACATTGGCGGACTTAATGCTTAAGGTATTCTATACCAATGGGATTCAACCATTGAGTGATGCAGAGAAAAGAAGAAGTAGGTGCAAATAAAAATTATGTTAAATAATATATATATATAATTTAAATACATACATAAACATACATACATGAATAAGGGTTCCGGGCAAACTATATAAATATGTACGAAGCCGCGCGGGAACTGAAAGTAAATAAAAAAAAGTACATTAAGTGGAATAACAAAAAAAAAGTTATATTATTATATTTCGGCCTAGGCAGATATCTTACTTTTTGATATACATATATAGGAAGACGTGTTTTATCGGTATGATCGGAGTTTAAGCCGCCTTGCGTTGAGCAACATTTTATTTGTTTGGATTCAACCTTTCAACGCTTAAAATTCTACGTAATCCTCTTATAGTGTACGAATAGTACTCGCAATATGAAGTGCGGGTGTGAGCCACTTATAGACAACCGTTTGACGTAACCTCAGTGCTAAGTAAGATAGACAGGCACGTCATCAACATTTGTACGTTTTCCATCAGAGAGCCAAATGCAGAATTCTTTGCAAATATACCCGTGCGTTCGGTATCTTTAAGCAATATATACCGTATGAGTTTATGAAAATGCAAAAAGGATATAGTATTGCGTGATAAACTGATAAAAAGGTGGGCAATGATTTTATCAGTGACAGGATACCAAATATATGTAGGTGTAACCTACAGTGAAGTAAAAGTTAAGGAGACTGAACGGCTGAAGACGCTTAATTACATTTGTACTCAAGCCCTTCTTGCCATTATGCTTTATATAGCTCTTTAGCTGAAGGTGTGAAATACACACACACACACACACACACACGCACGCACACACACCCATACACACACATAAAAACATTTAAAATACCACGACTGTAAGACGCCACAAAATTATAAAATAAGTAAATGGCTATTTAAGTAACCAATAATTTTAATAAAAAATTTGTAATATTGCAACAAATACTGTGTACCTAGAAACACTGACACCCAAAATAAAGTTTATTACCTAGTTTGGGTGGCAGCGGTTTTCATTATTTGTGCAATTGTTTACCAGTCTACCTAGTTAAGGAATTCTTTGTACAATTTGACTTATTTTTGCTGGTGTTGAAATAAATTATTATTATTATTATTATAAAATCTTATAGCTTAATGTAACAATATAAGGAACATTTATAGGTTCGTTATATTAAAGTAAGAAGAAGAGAGTACGTCGGCAGAGCAAACGTACAAAATAAATCTAAGGCAATAAAATTTGTAGCTTTATACTGTGCTGTACTAAGCCTGCTCGAAAGTTTCCTCACAGCAAAAGTCAACAAAAGTACAGATGCGAGTCAAAAATGATAATTGCTTCATCTTTTGATAATATGGTAAAGTGTTTACCGTATTGTGCTATTGACAAATAATTGAAAACCAACTAACCAAGAACTGTTATTTTATTCTAGCAAAGGAAAAATAAAATCCCACTAATATCATAAATGTGGAAGTTTGGATGGATGGATGGATGTTTGCTACTCTTTCACGCCAAAACTACTGAACCGATTGCTATGAAACTTGGTATGTAGATAGCTGGAGACCTGGATTAACATATAGGCTACTTTTTATCCTGATATTCCCACAGGATCGGGACTTACGCGGGTGAAACCACCGGGCCGATGCTAGTACTTAATAATTATATAGAACACTCGCGGAGCCGACAGACGTTGTCCTGCCGAAATGTAAAAAATATTATTCCTGTAACCTTATCGGCAACGCCATCTACCAAGTCCAATTGTAAATCTAAACCATTCTCGAATCCACCTGAAGCCACACAAAAAAAAAACATTAAAATCGGTCCAGCCCTTTGGGAGGAGTTCAGTGACATACACACGTACAGAAGAAATATATATATTAAGATAAACAACTATAAATAACTAACAACTTTTTACTTCTGTATACTTAGCTAATTAGCTTCTATTCAATAAAATTGAATAAAAACTATAATTAAGAGAAATATAATTAATAAAATTGGATATTTAAATTTTCTTTGGCTTCCTTATTAACAAGTTTTAGCATTGCTTCTCTTAGCTTGAACATTCGTGTGCAAACGTAACCGGTATTGTACATTAACGGTCATTTTACATATGACACATCTTTCTACGATAAGTAAAGTTATGCAATCGTACTCATAACATTCAGGCTAAGAAACAAAAACTAACCTGTATTTGTTTACACTTTACAGAAAGGGAAATAGGTAGAAACAGGTTTTTGTTTGCTTTATGTAATAGTGGCTACTACTGGTGAATTAATGCTCTCCTAATAGTTTTATATGTATATTTGAACGGTTACGCGTATGGAAAATTGTAACATAAGTGCTATTTGGTTTTATTTTCTTTTTTTAAACCGGTGTTCACGTAATATTAAGTTCAAAAGATTATTATTTTGTTTAGTTTCTCGTGATGCTACTAGATGACGTTGTATAAATTATAAGGCGGTGTTAAGATCCTCAAGAGGTCAACGACCTTTGGTATATTTTGTAAATTTGTAGATTCTGAGATGTGAAGATACAGAGATCATTAGTGCTATCTCTTGATCCCCACCTAATAAAGAGCAAATAATTATCCTATCATGTATCGTATTTAGTATCCTGTAGGAGTATATTTCTCCCAGTTCATATCTAGCTCGGCCCCAAATAACCGGTTTACAGCCACGCTTGGGAGGTTATTCCAATAGTTAACAGCAAGAAACATGGATTATAACTCTTCATCATCATCTTGCCCTTTTACCAAGTTTATTTGGGGTCAGCGCATGTGTCTTCCTGTGACATGCCCCTCTTACTGCTTGTCCCTTTCTAGCCATATCCTCTTTCACGCAGTCCATCCATCCTTTCTATGGTCGCCCTCTAGTCTTGTATCCGTCATGTATGGATACACGTAAAATTCGTTTCACCATACTTTGCTCATCCCTCCACACAACATGTCTCTACGAGGATAATCTGTGCTTCTCAATTTTGATCCACCGGCGCTAATTTTAGGCTTGATCTAATGTATTAATTTCTCACTTATTTTCATTATTTCGTTTCCATTTCCATCCTAGTCACACCACACAACTATCTTAACATTCGCATTCCAGTAACATGCAGGAGTCTCTCATCTCTTTGTTGACCACCATTCAGATCTATGCCGACGGCAGATCTGATGATCATCTTATAACTTTGTACTTTCATGCCGAGGCACTTGAAATCGGTGCAGACTGGTGTTCTATTCAGCAGAATGGTTGCAAGACTGGAGATACCGCCGAAACATAGAACATGTATACGGATTGTTTCTGCTGATTTTCAAGCCAACATTCTCCAGTTTTTGTTACCAGTTTTCCAGTCTGCACTGGACTTTGGAGTCATCTTCACCAACCAACACAATATCATCTGCAAACAACATGCACCAAGGTGCCTCTTCCTCTATGTCCGATCTCAGAGCATCCATTATTAAAAGGAAGAGGTATGAACAAAGAGTCGATCCCTGGTGCAAGGCTACAGAGATATTGATTTGTTCGGCGTTTCCAGTGACCGACCTTACATGAGTACTAGACTATCTGTACATAGCACGAATTAATTCCACATACTTAGCGGGCACTTGTTCTTCTTGAAGCCCACCACAAACTACTACTTTCGGGGTACCCTATCATATGCTTTTTCTAGGTCAACAAACATCATATGCAAGTTTTTGTGCACGTGTCTATACTTCTCACATAGTTGGCGAATTTCAATTATGGCATCTCTTGACCTGCATCCTAGCATAAATCCAAAGTGGTTTTGTTTTGTCGCACTCTCCTATCTGACTCTTCTATCAATTACTTTCTTCCAATCTTTCATATTGTGTGACATGATCTTTATTTCTCGATAGTTATTATGGATCATAACTGTGGTACATAATTTTTTATCGATGGAACACGTTCGCAAAAATTGCTTGGGAATAAACTTGTTTTAGTATTGAAGCCGAAGAACTACCCCACGTACATTCATCTTCAAAAAGAAATAGGATCCTAAAAAGTGATCTCGTTTGTTTTCATGATTATACAACATGGAACGGACTACATTTTTATAGATCGTATTAAAGAACGTGAACGTGACAAACGTAAAAGTTTTTTGCCATAGTTGCCACGGCTTGCAAACGGATTGCTGACTACCGTGCCAACACCTTTCATTCTAATCAGCTTTCTCATGGTTAATATAGCTTTTGAAAAAGGTTCTTGTGTGGCGAACCAAACTGACTGACTGACAAGGGACCTGTTCAAAGGGGCAGGACGCCTCAAGTCTAAGATTATAATGTGTTACAGATTGGTATGTGCATATTTTAGTATCGGAAAAGGATATACGTACACTGAAGAATAAAATAATATCGTTACCCATTATTTTTTCTGAATAACTCAATTCCTTATCTGCTTATCACATATATTACGATACTAAAATAATTAAGACTCACTTGTAACACGTAACATATAACTTATTTTAGTACACTTTTCGCAGTTCCTGTTAAATGTATAATGAATTAAGTAAACGAATTTCCCACAGATTTAATCAGATGTTCATGGTAAGCAGAATAGAGTTTATTATTAAAGTTTGTCATTTACTAGACTTCCTACTGTTCGAGGTGGCTTTATCCTGTTTGAAACAAAATACATTTGCAAATTTTGAGCAACATGTGAAATCAGAGGTAACATGAAAGCTGAAGTATTAAATTAGCAGTCTAGTCTCTGGGTACGAGCTATAGTTTTACTATTGTCTGTTCTATTTCTGAACTCACTCCAAGAATACAATTCAAAGGTTTGTTAACGGATAAACAATAACACTAGCAATTATATAATACCAAAACTACTAGACTACCACCAACATGTGTCACCTACGTTGCATATAGTCTTAATAAAATACCCCCGACTCGAAAATCCCTTTAACACTCACAAAAAAGGTCTTCGAACGGCTGAACAGATTCTCTTGAATTATATCTAATAACACTCTCGACCAAGTTTCAATAAACATCCTTTCAAACAAAAAATAAGCGCACTTAAATCGGTCCATTCGTTTGGGAGCTACGATGCCACAGACAGATACACAAACGTCAAACTTATAACACCCCTCTTTTTGCGTTGGAGGTTAAAAACATAATATCACATTGTTTGTTTGTTCGTTTCCAAATAAAATTTTATCTATTTTGACACTGCATACGGTGACCTCTTTTGGAACTTTGAAACTTCTACATGACTATGAACCATTGAAGAATGTTCAGACGTTTCACAGAGTATAAATCGAATGTATTGAATTTAAAAAAATTAAAATTCTCATACCATGTAAGTTTAAATTAAAAAATTAATATGATGTACTCTAACAATTAGTAAATAATAAGTTCTAAAACTCAATACACTAAATAATAGAAACAAAATACGAAGTACTCCGATCGTAACCAGCCGACAAGTTATTATTAAGCTCTTACACATGACCCACCCATTTGTTAAGCTTAATTTCATTTTTGAACGGATTTCCCAATTATTGGTTCTACAATGTAAGATTAAAGTTAGGTAATAATTTTGTTATATAAGCACTCAATCCATTTGAAATGGGCAATCTTAATGTTATTAGTTATTATTTCAAAGTGAAGGTATTATTTACAACACACACAGTCTTATTTTAGAGACAAAAGTTTTTAAATAATACATTTATTTAAAGAGAGAGAAAGGTATATTCAGATGATAGACATTGCTCATGAAAAACTATAGTCTTATAAATATGAGTGTAATAAGATGGAGATATACAAACTATAATGCCACTTCACATGAAAAATAAATAAATTTTATTGTTTCTTGACAGATGATTTTGTGGTTGACGATTTGAGTATTTTTTAACAAAAGGGTTGTTTTCACCTGATAAATTTGTGACGTAGCAGTAAAAAAATGTTTTACTAACAAGTTTTTGAAGAATTTGCACATTTTACTACTTGTATCGTGAACACTTAAACTAACTACACGATGTTTTGCGAGTAGGTACTACTTAATATTGCACTAGCTAGAGAACCCTTATTTTACTAATTTATACATAAACATGTTAATTTCTCCACAAACTGGTCATAAGTTTCCATTTAGTTATACCTCTCGAAACAATATAAACTGTAAATTGGATGAATAAATAAACTTAAATTCATTAAACTCCTTTGTGCATGGCTATATTTTAGTATTAAAATTTCGTTGGATCAATGCAACTAAGTCAAATAGAGTCCTTCGGTGTTTCGCATCACGTTATGAATTGGCGAAGTAGCCATTCAAACCATAGTCCCAAACAATCAATTCAAAAAGGGTCCTTGTGCAGTTGTGCGATTCGTACCTTGGTGCGAATAGCTCGTAGTGTGAGTAACGAAGTACCCAGAGTTTGACCTAACCTTCTATAGAGATACCGCAAAAGTTACCACGGCATTTCTGAGTGTTTATTGCTACATTGTACCTAATTTAAGCTACTGGGGCTCAAGAAAATTACTTGAGTAATATTATATCTCTATACCTAACATTCAACATAGTTTAAGGTTACTTTCCATCATTGTAATTAATACTAGAGGCCCGCCCGCGCTTTTACTCGGCGGAAATGTATCTACCAATAGTTTCAAAGATTATCCCTTAAAGCCAAACTTTATCATAATTAATATTATATGTACCTAATATGTAACTAGTAAGTTGTTACCTCTCACAGAAATATTCATGTTTAATAAGACAAAATAATCTAAGCATACGTAATAACTTACCATAGTTTGATTCAGCTTTAAACCTATTGAAATAATCTATTTCATGTTAAATTTCTATGTTGATCCTGCTCTTTTTAGCTTTGTATATTGTTTAGAGTTTATCGTTATTAAGTTTCACATTAAACATGATTGAAACATGAAGAATTCAAATCAAGCAAAATGAAAGAAGAGCTTTGATTGGAAGACTTATTGGAGAATGACAAAAGCACTTAAAGTGGACTTTAAGCAGACAAGCATAAAAGTCCTGTTATTGTACTTTCTTTTTTTCTCCTTTTATTCCATACAGGATGGACATTAAAACGTTATTAATTCAGTTCTTGGTTTTTTTCCTGGTTAATAATATGGTCATTTCGACAAATAACTACCAAGGCAACGTATATTCATCACATCGCATAATGGCATATTATATCAGTTGTTAAAGAAAGTACTATGTAAATTTGAACGTGCTTGGTAAAAATCTCAGTTTAAGTTATTCCCATGTTTACAACAACAAAACATATATAATATTAAACTGTGAACAAATAGCTAAATAAAGGCATAAATTTACTTCCGTATTCGCGCTAATCTCGAGAACAATAACATATAATTATTTTGAAGCGGTTTTCGCTTCCATAACTTCGCTGAAGAAGATTTACGTGTAGTCTCCTTTCTTGTGTCACACTGTTATTATTGTGACAAAAGGAGTGCGAGGAAATGTAAATACACAAAGGCAAGAACGTTATAATAATTTGACGTTTCCTATTATGTTAGTCGTAGGTCTTTTATGAGAAAAAAATAAACCTGCTTATTTTGGAAACCTAAATAAAAGTACAATGATGAATACAAAACACTTTTGTGATACATACAATAACTAGGAGGACATACATCAATTGTAGTATAATTAAAAGTAGTAGTTGTGTTTTTATTGATTCGAAATTGTGCGTTGTTATTCTCTTCACAGCTCCAAGACTAAATAACCTTTTATTAATGGAAATGTTGGTAGTACATTAATATTCGTATTTGTGGACCGATAAAAATCCCTACTATTAGCTGTTCATAACTTAATTTGGTGTACATAGAATTGAAATATAAAAATACCTATATCCATTACCTTAACAAAATTTGTTAATAAGCGAGTTTTAGGTGCAGGGGAAGTAAAATAACGTCTTCGACCGAGGCAGGCTAAAGACCAGTATTATACAATAGACTCACAAATGCAAATTGCATTTGTTATCGGATTCACGGTTTATCTTGATACAAAATACGTCCAAATATAGATAATTATCTTTTAAAAAAAGTATCACCGACTTCAGGGTGCTTTTTAGTGGAAAGTAGATGTATTTTGTTTAAATATAATATACGGGTAGGGAAACTAAACGCACTTGCTCCAATGAGACAGCGAGGTTTCGGAGCAAACGAAAATATATTATCAATGTCATTTAAATGGGACCACTTGAGAAGTATACCCTTTGAAACAAAAAAAGAATTTTCCAAATTGGTTCAGGCGTCTTCGAGTAATCGGTGAACATACATAGAAAAAAGATTCTGACGAATGGAGAACCTCCGCTTTTTTTGAAGTCTGTTAAAAATACGCATAACCTAATTTATTAGAATTTTTTTCCTTGAAACTTAAAAATGTACTGTCCACACGTGTAACAAAACTTGTTTAGTGAATTTTTGCACTGGTGGCTACTAATTTTTCCAGTATTCATCTTAAAAATCATTTGATTACACTCGTACTGACGTAAGCACAAAGGTACCAACGTGAAAATAACCAATTTTGTCAATTATGAAAACGGTTACTATAAATATGGACAAAATCAGGGGCGATTGAAAAAGTTATCAGTATATACCTCTAAAATAATACGTGATTGAAACAGAAAACAATCACTGCCTACATTCTATTACTAATAGAAAACTATAATAGCAATCAGTTGTACCAAAATCGTGTCGAGCAGTGTTATAAGAAAATATAGGAATAATACTTAAAATACTGTTAGTTTTGTTTTGGCGCTTACTGAATACTGTATCTACCTTGTTGATCCTGTGGTATAGATTTAACATTAAATCTTTCAGAGAATATACGAACAATACAATATACAGGCCTGATTGCAAAAAAAATGTGTAGTGAGTTAAAATAAATAGATATTTGTGAAATACTTAATTCGAAAAAATATAAATAACTATAGGTTTATAATTGAATACTTGCATATGTTATCTTCATTATTCTGTAGACTACACATGTTACAGTTGGTTGGTTGATCAAATGTACTTTTGACTTGAAAAAATTGGGTAATAATGATTTTGACTGCATATTTATGGTTAATAGTAGTTTTGACTGACGCTCTGAGTCCAAAGTACTTTTAATCATCACAGCATCAGTCAAAATAATGGTTAACTGGTTGGTATGTAATTAAAAATATTATTTTTTTTTGTCACTCCACCGGGGTTTTCGGGGTTTTGGGTTTACCATGTTTCAAGGGCAATAGCTGAAGTCACGGATTGTCTATCAGGAAATAAAAAAATGTTACCTACTTTTAACTTAACCAAAAAAAAAATAATTATATATTTATATTTATATGAAGAGTAAAAGTTATCTGAAACCGCCAAGTATTTGTCATAACAAATAAAGTCAGAAATATTGTCAGTTGATCGTAACTTAATATGAAGACATGTTATCGGATCGAAAAAACTACCGAACAATACAATACAAAAGTTTTTTAAAAAGAATACTAGTAACGTGGGTCACACATTACTAGTAGTTTTAAATGAACTAAATCAAAATTCTTCAGAAAGTAATAACAATTTACCTGTGTCAAGTAGCTGATTTATTGGTTATATCAAATTGTGGTCGAACCGACTCGGTCAAGTAACTTCAGCGAACAGATTGAAAAAGTTTTATTGCCGCTATCGAACGATAAGTTAGGCATTTTAAAAACTTCGACTATATTCTACTCTTGGATTTTGAATAAGCAGTTTCGGTGTTATTGCGTGTAAAACTGGTTTGAAAGTTTTATTATGAAAGTGTAATTGTGTTAAAATCAAAAGTTATAAGAAGTGTCACTACTAGCCTCTTTATCGTGATTTACTACAGTAGAACAATATATATCTTTATTGTAAATTACAACTTAGAAATAGTCACAGAACTGATTCGCAGTTCTGTGGAAATAGTTATGGCCCCGAAGTATATACCCCTGAAGCGCTCTTGAATGTTCACCTTCAGAAGTACCTACCTAATTTAAATTTTTATTTTTTTATTTAATGTACTTTACACACGGCCGTCTGATCCCAAACTAGGCAGAGCATTTACTATGGTATGGTAACCAGAATGCTAATAAACATAGTTATATGTTATAAAATATATACATATTATAAATAAATTACACTCAGACTCAGAGCAAATGATCGTGCTCGTCACACACATCACGTCGTCACATTTTTTTCTGGGTGGGAATCTAACCCATGACCTCTGGCGCAGCAGTCAGAATCATTAACCACTAGACCGATTGTCTGTTGTAAAATTAGACCCAGTATTGACCTGTTTGGTACCTATATGAAATAATATTGTAATTACCGCCCTCTAATATCTGTTATAAAACTAAACACTACATGGCAAAGAAAAACCAAGTAGAAGAAAATTAATTGAGCTCTTGTTTGAATCCAACTTTTAAATAGAACGTCACTAAAATCTATAGAAAGCACTTTCATTTTAGTCTTCATTTCTTAAAAAACCGTAATATAAATATTATGAATTATAAAACGTACGCTTTAGACCATCTACATATCCATACTCTTCAGAGGAAACTAATAAACAAACTTGTTGAGGCAGTCTTTACACGACCACTTTCCTCTGCACCAACTACTCGCATAGCTCGTTCCAATTTAGGAGGGCCTAACTATACTGTGCTTGCTACTGCAATAAGATGTACTGAACATGGCAGAGTTAGCTTGGTCTTGGTAAGTACCGTAGCATTGCGGAGAAAGGCCATTTTCGAATTTAGTCAGCGCGGGAAGGAATGCCCAGGTATTTCATTGGTTTCTGTGTTTGTTATAAGCTGTGTTTATATGTGTATGTGTATTTAAAATGGGAATCAAGTAAGATTTATTTTTATTTTCCTTGTGCCTTTCTTTTTTTTATATTTGTTAATCTCCTTCATCCTTAGCTTTTGTTGTGCGTTTATAGTGTCAGATAATGTAATAATTAAAGTTGTTTTGATGCAATTCAAGCACCTATTTATATTTTTTAAAGGAACCAAACGAGGTTGGCCCAAGAATCTCTTAGCAATAAATCTTAGCAATTAAAAATAAATATATTTTCCTTGAAAAGATGTAGACATACTCTTTTTATTCTCTTTTTAGTAATTTATTTCTACTGCTGAAGTTTGAGTAACAATAAATTTTACGGCTAAGGATGTGATAAAAACAAAGAGATCTCAAATACAATTCGAATAAAATGTTGTAGTTTTCAATTGATTTTGATCCTTTCTTACATATTTAAAAGAAGAGTTGTTTTATAAGTATCCTGTTTCATCTATGGCCCGGTTCAGTTAACTTTGGAAAACTTTAAAACTAATTATAAATGATATTAGACTCATGAGTTCATCACTATTTAGATTCACATTAGAATATTCTGCAAATACTTATGATATTATAATTTCTGTGTTTTATTTTTATAGAAACATAAGCGGACAGATATGGTCCTGCCCGAACGTAGGATTTTCTTTTTTGTGTTATTATTAATTTCTACAATATAACAAACTATTATCTTAAAAAAATAACACAATGGTCCAAAAAAATCTAGAACCCGGTTGCCGCACCACTTAACGGGTCCAATCGTGAATCTAAACCATCCAGAGACCTGCTCAAACACACACAAAAAAAGCTTATCACACTGTCGGAGGAACCGAGTGGAATAAAGTTATTTCTTTTGAACGCCGTAAGAGAATAAATAACTGTCAAGGCAAAACGTTAACAGTGGTTAATGATTGTGTGGTTAGTGATGTAGCTAAACTCAACTAAAACGTGGTAATAAATTATATATATATATATATATGTGTATATATAATTAAAGCATAATAATATTGCCATTGCATATTATCATAGAACCTTTACATCAATATCGGTATAACTCCAATGAAATATTGATGCATCAGATCGAATAATTGAAACTCAATCGACGTCGAAGCATCCCATAAATTAATGTATCACTTGTTTTGACGTTGACTAAAAAGACCTCGGGAAAAATATAAAACGTGTCTTTGGCTATATCCCAGATATGCCCACTGTCCTATATGTAGGACAGTGGAAATAAAAAAATATTTCAGATTACCCACTTAACGTAACAATAGTTCCTCTTGTGATTTGTAGTGACGAAAGTATGAACTTTTATAGAAAAATAAAAAAACTCAGGGTATTTAAGCAGTTTTATATAACAATTTAACGAAAAGTGTGTAATAACAGTAAGTTACGTCGGATTACAGGTATAAATAGTTGTATTTTATAAGTTACTTATATTTTTCTGTGTTGACTCGTGGTTGATAACCTCAACTTTAGTACTAACAAAGTATTATAGCAATAACAAATAGAACATTCTATATAATTCGTTATAAATACTGGTGTACTACATATAGGACAGTAGGATAATACAAGTTCTTAGTACGACAAATTTTTCTTTACTGGCTGTTACCATGCAATTTTGGATGCTTTGGAAAACATTATTCATGATGAAGCATTATAGAGAAAAAGTGATAATGTATTCTTCCTCCTTGTGCCTCACTGATGATGATTCAGGAGAAGAAGATTATGTGATGCTGAACAACTTGCCAAGAAACATTATATTTCAACCGACAGAAGTATCGATACAAGGTCAGGTTCCGGTGAGTGATACAGAAGAAGAACCTTCTCATTCTATAGTTCGAACAAATCGCAGGCTAATCTCGCCGTGGAGAAAACGAGATATGGAAAAAAAGCCAGTGAATTGGCCTGAGGTCCAAGGAGCTTTCCAGGATAAACACCCAATTCAGTGGTTTGAAAACTTCATAGATGAATATGTTATTTCCTTGTTAGTGTTTGTGTGTTGCTTATTTCATTATATTTCCTAGTAACAATCATGTCGTCAAAAAGAATTTGCCAGGAGACATAGCCGTTGAGAATGTAAAGTGTTTCATTGGCATATTGCTGGTTAGTGGTTATTCATGGCTCGAGAAAACTCTCCTCATACAAAGAATGAGTTGATCAGCTCTGCTATGATTAGGAATAGATTTGACTTTATTTTTCACCACCTTCATGTTTATGATAATCTGGATCTGCAAGACAAATATACAAAAGTACGCAGACTCGTAACACTTCTAAATAAAATGTTATTGAACTTTTCTCCTCTCGACGAGCATTACAGCTTAGAATGGTCCCTTATTTTGGAAGGCATGGCCGCAAACAGCACATAAAAGGTAAACCTATTAGATATGGGTTCAAGTCTTGGGTTGGTGCTACTCGGTTGGAGTATTCCTCAATCCAAGCAAACACGCTGTCGTCAGTGTCATGTCAAAAAATGTGATGTTGGAGTGTGTGTTAATATTTGAAACATATAATATTCATGAATAATGTTCTAAATCTATAGTTACTTAATATAAAAAAAAAAATATTTAACCTTAACTCATTTCTTGTTTTTTTTACGATTACAAGTTATTTTATAATATGATATTTTATTCCCCCTTATTATCCTACTGTCCTAGATATAGGACAGCTGTTTCCTTGAAAGCCTTACAGTCAATATTTTTTTCAGCAATTTTTTTATATTACATAAGGTCTATAAAACAAAATATTTTTTTTTTTCAATTTTTTCAGAAAATAATAGTTTCAAGCTTATCTGGGATTTATAAATATATTTAATGGATTGAACAAATTGTCTCAAAATATAATTAACCTAAAATGAAACTAAAATTGTGCCATCTGTGGAAGTTGCCCGAACTCATGAATGGCAATTAGTATACAACAAAAAAAAAACCAACCCGTGGTCAGCTTTTTTCGGTGCACTAACACTTTTTTCCACCTAGTCCTGATCCCCCGAGCGTGTTACGTAAGATGAGGAACTTCATTCCAATAAATATCTGGTTGTTCTGTATAATTTTATCGAAGGATTTTATAAAGTCTGACAACCAGTGTTAGGTCCGTGTTGTGGATTAACACATAATCCTACTTAAAATAGGATAATCCAGAAGTCCAGTAGAGCGAGTTTATCTTTACCGGTCTGATGTTAAAAGTAATTAATATATAATAAAGTATTTCCATAATAATATAAAAACGAACGGTAGGATAATCAAACGTAATGAAAAATATTTCCTTCTCGTTAGGAAAACACAGAACAAGCAGTTCTTGCTTGTTTTGGTTTATTTAATTAATTAAAAGCGTCCATAATATAGTGCAGGAGTCGAGACAGTTCAATTTTCGTAACGGTCGTCTTCTAAATATTTCGAGTCAAGCTCTGTTCACAGAACCATTCCGGTATTTAATTAGGCTACAGTCTAAGTTATTTACTGTTCAGTTGTATTATTAACCGAAGCATGGGCAGAATGACACTGCTCTTTCCTTGTACTGAGTTTATAAACATGAATAAATGTTTTGCTCAGAGGCATTTAGCCTAGAATTATTTTAAAACAATGACTTTTACTTATGTGTAGACCACAGATTTAAGTTTTTTAGAGTTAGATATGTACGTAACTTAATTATGAATAAACAATTTTCCTTTTAGAAATAAATGTGATTTTAGAACAATGACAATTTCTTATGTTTCTATTTACAATATTTTAAGTTTTGTAATTATAATCATCTTAAGTTTTGATAATTCTGTATAGGTGTAAAATTGTGTTTTTAGAATTTGTGAAAAAGTTTATAATATATGTTTTACAAATAATTTTCATGACAAAAGCATGATTAGTTTCTCCAAAAATATGGCTATTCAATTTTGGAGTAGTTTAAAAGGGAGAGTATACTCTCATTTACGATACCCAGCTTCACAAAAGAAACCTTTTTTAGAACTATATAAAAACAAAAAAAATAATAAAATTATGTTATTAAACTTCTTATAAAAATCAAGGTATACTTCTGGATAGTTATGCAACACACAAACGTTAATTGAGTAATTTATGACTGAACTTGAACTTCGATAAACTTCTTAGTTATTGTGTATATTTTTTTGTTCAATAATTGTTATTAACATGAGACTTTATTAAACCAGTGAATATATGTTTCGGAGTAATTGCTTTGAAATAGATTTACTTTTCAATTCCAAGGATTACAGATTTTCCAATAACTTATTTCGGAGAATCTAACTCGATTCTCCAAAATAAGTTATGGGGTCGAAACAATAATTCATATTGTTTTGATACCAACCTTAATATAATTCAGGAGATTAGAACTTTACTCGTATAGGTTTCTAAATTTATTAATTCAAAAATATTTCAATTCGTTATCGTATGTGCAAAAAAAAAATCAAATCAATCAATCAAAAGTTTTTACTGTGGAAAAAGAGTTTTCATTATTAGTAAACCGTTAACCCAAAATTAGTAAACCTTTATGATTTGCACAAATGGTCGTCTCATTTGGAGACGCACAGCACAGAACTAATAACACTTAGTCGGGTAACTACTTCAACTTCTGTACAATCCTTTTCTACAAGTCCAAATGTCATGAAAGTCCTTGTTTGACACAATTCTTGTTGACTTATTGAAGTTGAGGAGCTATTTGACATAAGTAGTTTGTTAGTTCAATAAAACCAGGACCTATCAGTAAATCCATTTTTCTAATATCATTATGAAATTGCATAGGCGTTTGTCTTCCAACTCACCTGATAGTATCATCACAATAATTGTGTCCTACGATTTCATTATTACTTAATAAGAATTTCAAGGATGTTGTTTTACGTTTATAGTTACTGGACCATTTTATCCTTGACGGGGCAATGTTTTATGACTTAAATAAGCATTTTAGTTAGATTATATTATGATAAAAACTGACCAAGTGCGAAATAGAACTAGCGTGGAGAGGGCTCCTGTTGCAAATTTAAGTTTGTACGCACAATACGGACAGTTTTATCATGTTATTTTAAGACCACAGACGTTTTATAGGTTTTTCTGTAATCCATAAGTAAACCAACCAAACAAATAAAGGAACCCTAAAACGAATGGAGCTCTTGGTTCCTAAGAGCCTAGCCCGTTCAAACACAGAAACTCGTTATTCAATCAATCAATACATCATTCAATGAATCAATATGAGCGTTTTGATTGACACAAACTCTACTCGATTCAAGTTTTGTAAAATTTTCAAAATTATGATATTTCTTATATTAATAATAACCTATTCAATATTTCAGGCTCATAATTCTATTGGCATTACTGGTAGGTGTGTTGTACTCCCTTCATCTGCTGGTGAAGGACTACCAGGCTCTCTCGGCAGGTTCACGACTGTTGCGTATGCTGTTCAAGAGGGACGTTAGCTCACAAATTTATACAGTAAGTTTTTCCGTCTATAATACCTTTAGATTAGTAATTAGTCTGTTTTGTATTGGGAGTTATAAAACCTCCAGTTACTGTAAGAAATGATGCGTGAGCGACAGTGATATAAAACATTTAGACCGAAATCAACAGCTTTATCCAAAATATTTGTATCAAATAACTACATCATGTTCATTGAAAATGATTAATTTTCATTTACATTCAAAATATCATCATAGGTCAGGAAAAAAGTCTTTTCGTATTTTGTATGTATAAAATTGAAGAAAAATCTCTTTGGTTGTACTGTTTGTATCTGCCTGGTTTTAATATCAATAAATATAGGACAATAAAAAAAAAAGAAAATAAAAAGTAAAAAACACTTGCCCGTCATTTTTCAATTGTTTTTCTGTTGACCAAAATGAGTTCATTCATTTTGTGACGTTTATGTCCCTAATGCAGTTTCAGTTGGAGCAGCACAAAGTTGGTTAAAAAGTTTTCAGTCAGGGAATTTTGATGTCAAAGATGCAGCTCGCTCTGGTCACCCTCATACCGATAGAGGCGATGCCATTTTTTAAAAGTGGAGCAAGATCGGCATATTAGTAGTTCCGACATAGCCGATTAACGGAGGATTGACCAAAAAACAGTTGTGGCCCATTTGAAAAAGTTTGACTATATAAAAAGACTCGATATTCGGGTGCCACACGAGCTCACTGAAAGAAACCTAATGAATCGTTATTCCTTTGCGATTCTCTATTGAAATGTAGAATGGTCAAAGGGTAGTCAAGCTCTACAAACTGTAGCAAAACCCAGATTAACACGCAATAAGGTGTTGCTGTGTGGATAGTGGGATTAGAAGGGCATCGTTCATTATGAGCTTTTACCGCCGGGCAAAACCATCGATTCGGATCTCTATTGCCAACAAATAATGAGACCCAAGCAAGAAATTAAGAAAAAACGGCCGGAATTGATCAACAGAAAAGAAGTGTTCTTTCATCATGATAACGCCAGACCACACACATCTTTGACTACTCAGCAAAAATTGAGAAAGCTTGGTTGGGAAGTGATAATGCATGCATCCACCATATAGCCTCGACTGTGCACCCTCAGATTTTTAACTGTTTCGGTCTCTTCAGAATTATTTGGGTAGTGTTAGGTTAACATTAAAAGAACACAAAACAACTTTTACCAATACAGTTTTTTTATCAAAACTCCCTAGATTTCTACAGCAACGGGATTATGTACACTACCAACCATATGGCAACAAGTTATCAAGTTATGTATTATATATTATAATTAAATAACACTAAATTCTTGAATTTGTATATAGAAACGAAAAAACCTTTTCCCCGACCTTATATAACCATTAAAGTTTTTCTATGAAAATTTACATGTTAAATTCATATTCGGGCTATTCAATCAGCAATTATTGCATGCCAAACTTATCATATAATGATATTGTGGAAAAGATTTTAAATTCTTGTAGTCTATTAAATAAAAATACTTCTCTAATCATATTTGTTGGGAACAGGGGGAATGTAAACAAAAAGACATTTATTAGATATTTTGAAACATTGTCCAAATTAAATGTAGAAAGATTTATAATGTTTACACTCCCACTGAGTAAAGGGTTGTCACAGGAGGAGAAATTTATAAGACATAATTTAAGTAAATATAACAATGCATAATTTGACATGTCAAATGAATGGTCCAAATTATAATAAGTTTCATCTTATTGACACTAACAAGATTGTTAGTAATAATGTTTTTTTGACGAAAGGTAGACATTATCTTTCAATTTATTTTAAGAGACAGATAGCAGTATCGCTATCATATTATTTTACAGTAACAGCCAAGAACTTGGCTAAAAATATTGCTTTTATTGAGCAAATTGACATTAATTGTAATTATGATTCTGCCAATTTGTTGGCAAACAATTATACCACTGACATATCATATAGTATATGTGACATTTATGATAATTTAAATTAATTACTACGACAAAAGAGAGTACCTCTTGCAATTATCATATTATAAATAAGACTATAAAAAGTCCAATATCTCAGCTCAGTAATAATCAAGTTAGTAATAAGTTTCATAAATTAATAAGTAATAATCACTTAAATTACATAAACCTGGTTCACCAGAATATTAGGGGGCTGATGGGCAAAGACCTAGAAATAGAATTGTTCATGAACTGTAATGCTGTTGATATTTTTTGCATCACTGAACATTGGTTAAAAAGCGATCAGTTCATGTTCAATTTTGATAACCACCAGATAGGTAGCTCGTTCAGCAGAGCTAATGCAATACATGGTGGCTCTATGATACTCATAAATAAGCAATTTAAATTTAAAGAGCGCCATGACATTGTTAGTTTATCGGTTGAATGAACTGCAGAAATAGCCTGTATAGAACTCAAGCGTTTTATTGTAATTAGTGTATACAGACCTCCATCAGCTTTGTATGATTGTTTTGAGTGTGTTATGGATTCAGTATTATAAAGTAACAAAATCTAAAAAAAAAGTAATTATTTGTGGTGATTTTAGTATTAACTTATTAGAAAATTCTGGCTTAGCGACTAAGTTCAGGACACTATTCCAGTCATATAATCTGAAGAACTTGTTTTTGGAGCCTACATGAATCACAGCCACTACAGCCACATGTATAGATAATATATTTACAGCTGTTGTAATTAAAGATAAGAAAATAATAAATCAGTTAGATTCTGATCACTGCACTCAACAAATTTATTTTTACAATAGGAACGAGAAAGTGGCGAAGAGAAATATTGTGGCAATACCTAAAACTATTTTAAACTAAAAATAAACTAGAGATAGCTTACAACATACCATTTTTAGATATAGATTCCAACCCTAATACTTCCTTCAATGTTTTTTTGATACATTTTGTTTAGAATTTAATTCAGTTTTTAAACCCAAAACGATTGTAGGTAAAGGTAATGCCACATTGAGTGAATGGGCTACTATAGGCTTACACAAGAGCAGAAAGAGACTTTATGAGTTACATGATGAAAGAAAATACATTAATAGTGAACAATTTCACATATATGTCAAAGAATACTCTAAATTGTTTAGGAAGCTTTGTAAATTAGCAAAGTCTCGTTTTCTGAGTTCAAGGATTAAAATTAGCGATGATAAGGTTAAGACCACTTGGAACATTATTAATAGCGATATTAGAAAGCAGCACAACCAAAGCAATGAATTTAGTTTGAAAATTAACAACAAACAAGTAACGTCAGATATAGAAGTAGTCTCCGTTTTTGAGAACTTTTTTACTAACATTCCTGTGTCGACTACTAAATCTTTGAACTCCTCAGCAGCTCTTGCAGAATCAATTTTGAAGGAGAATGTTGATAGGAATGACAGTGTATTTAGGTTTCAACATGTCAGCCCTTTTGAAATTGTCAAAGCTTTCAACACGCTGTATCTAAAAAAAACAGCCGATCTCTGGGGAAATTCTGTAATCATTACAAAATCTGTTATTGCTGTAGTTGCTATTCATTTATCATTTATATTTAATCAGTGTGTAGATAGTGGTGTATTTCCTGATCTGATGAAATCTAGTAAAATCATTCCATTGTTTAAATCGGGCAGTACTTCAGACCCAACTAACTTTAGACCAATTTCTGTACTACCAGTATTCAGTAAATTTTTTGAAAAAGTTGTTTATGATCAAATGCAAAGTTTCTTTAATTGCCATAATTTGTTACATAATAAGCAATTCGGTTTTGCAAGGAGTCGTTCCACAACTGATACCGGTGTAGAGCTTGTAAAACATATATTTGATGCTTAGGATAATGCCCACGATTCTCTAGGCATTTTTTGCGATTTATCCAAAGCTTTTGATTTTGTTGTTCATGAAACTCTGATCAGGAAATTATATCACTACGGTATCAAAGATACGGCGCTGGATCTTCTTACTTCTTATCTGAGTAATAGAATTCAGAAAGTCGATATTAATGGCAAGCTATCTCCATATACTTGGGCCATTTTTGTTCTTAATCTACATTAATGACTTACCTTATATTGTTAAGAACAACCACGAAATAGTATTGTTTGCGGATGATACTTCACTCTTATTTACACAAACACTACTATACAAATTTTGACGACGTAAACGATGCTATTTCGAAAGTGGTTTGCTGGTTTAACGTTAACAATTTACTTGTTAATGGAGAAAAAACTAAATGTATCCGGTTCACTACTCCAAACGTTAAACAGGTGAAAACGACTATACTACTTCATGAATACGAGTTGGAACTAGTTGATACCACAAAATTCTTAGGCATTACTCTTGACTCTAAGCTTCAATGGGGCCCTGATATTGATAAATTATCGAACAGACTCAGTTCAGCAGCATACGCAGTTAGAAAAATTCGTGAACTGACTGATGTTAAAACAGCCAGATTAGTTTATTTTAGTTATTTTCATAGTATAATGTCGTATGGTATTCTACTGTGGGGGAATGCCGCCGATATTCAATCTATCTTCGTGCTGCAGAAGAGGGCTATTCGAGCAATTTATAACGTAGGCAACCGTGATTCACTGAGGCAGATATTTAAAGAAATTAACATAATGACGGTAGCGTGCCAATATATTTATGAAAATTGAATTTACCTTCATAAAAATAAAGATCACTTCTGTAAAAAAAGTGAAATACACTCTTTTTACACGCGTAATAAAAATAAACTTGTTATACCTGCCTCTAGGCTCCAAAAAATTAACAAGTCGTTTCAAGGTCAATGTGTGCGATATTATAATATTATCCCAGATAATATTCAAATGTTGAGTCTAAACAAGTTTAAGTCTACAGTAAAACGACAGCTATGCGTTAAGGGCTATTACTCAGTAGGTACTCATTATATACAGGATAAAAACGCTTGGGATGGAATTGTAATAGAAATCTAATGTGAGCTAATATGTTTCTTATTTTCCATCTCTCATGTTTTTCTTTTCTTCTTTTTAATTTTTTCCTTAATTTTCAGTTTTCCATTGTCATATTCTTTTTCTAGTTTATTTACTTTTAATTTTAAAAACATAATAGCACACAACAAAATGATGTGACATTTACTGAATATTGTTGAAAATGTCTGGTTTTTCTTTTTGAAAAGAGTGGCCGTGAGTTTGTTTGCCCGATTTCTTCTCACAAGGCTCAACCATTTGGAAACGGGCGGATATAGATCGAAACAGGCAGATGTGATATTATGTTATCCATTTTTGTTTTCTTTAATCATTTTACATTTGACAAAGCAAACTATTGTTGCGGTGACTCTGTGTGTGTTGATCTATAATTTTTAATTGTAATAATTATTTATTAAATCGACGATTTTGAATAATTGATGGTCAATTTTATGAAATAAAGATTTTTTGAATTTGAAATTTTAATTTGAACAAATAAACAGAATTAATTTAAATCAGCTCTACCCGCATTAAGATCCTTTGTTCTCATTCTTTCATGAAATCATGACGTAAAAGGAGTGTAAAAAATTTGCAGCGGTAGGAAAGGCAAGCATAAGTTACTTAATCGACAACCATCGGTCGCGTCTATTGCTAGAATCTCCTAAGGTATGTGGATTAGTTAAAGAAAAATGCGGAATATCTTTGCCGGAAAGGCTACGGTGATATCACATACATGTTACACATATTATCACGAACTATTTATTTAAAAGAAAAGTAAAACAATCTCGTATTCTGGTTAATCCAAATATTTTAAAGGCAATGTGGTAAAGTCACTTTACCGAATTTTGTTTAACCGGTTGACTTTATACCCATATGTTCCTTACTATTGCTATTACATCTTTCTTATAAAGAATTTATCTTGTCACATGGCAGATGACTTTACTTAGTTCTTTAATTAGTTTAGTTTAGTTCCGCAAGAGATCAAACACATCATGAAATTAAGAAATAGTTTCTTACGGGTAAACTAAGTTTAGTACAAAATAGGTCACGATCAATAAATTTGGTTAGCCCCAATATGGAAAAATAACTGAAGACAAGGCTGATGGTGCTTATATCGGCTGAGCCAAATACTCTCGGAGCATGGATCCAGTTAGACTAAGCACTGTGTAAGCACAAAATAAATCTTTTAAGTGAAACAAAACTACAATAGTTAGGTAGTAGTTTTATTTGACTTACAAGATTTATTTTGTGCTTACACAGTGCTTAGTCTAACTGGACACCATTAGCCATTATGGAAATGGTCTGTTATATATAGTATGTGGAGCTACACCGCCTTTTTGTTAAATTAGACCCCAAATAGAGAGCAGGAGCTTTCTTTTGCAACCTACAAATTGTTAAATGACTGTTGTTTAAAGATTATATTACATTTGAAAACTTGAGTGTTATTGGTATCATCTAGAATCAGACTTCACGACTCAAAATTTAATATATTGCCCATCTAACAAGTATTTTTTAATAATATTATCATATTACGTCTGCACCTAAAAGAAAAAAGGCACTCACTCCGTAAATACTACCTAATAATGAATTTAATAAAGGTTACTCACCTCAGCAGGATCCCAGAAATATAGCTGCTTTTATACGTATATACACATTTACTTTATGCACAACACACTAAATAAACAAAATATAAATATGAAAAGCCGACCCCAAATACCACGAAGTACGAAGTATTTCCCGCGAGGAATTGACACCTGAGACACCGTGATAACCGAATTCATGGTCTATAAATCCCAAGAAATCGATATCATGCTGCATCAGCCAGGTTTCCTGTAGAACAATTATATCCGGTTTGACTGATTTACAATTAAAGGAGCATTTTCTGATGGTATCATATTGCTTATCATCCATTATTATGTGTTTTTTATTATATCGTGAAACGTTCGTATCAGGTGCTATATTCTTCTTTTTGTAAACGTATTTTCCATATACAAATACAATACCCTGCGGCCAGAATCCACTACTTAGAAAAATGTCGATTTTGTTCGATTCAACCGTCAATAAAAATTAATTGAAATCTGTTTTTACTTATATGGTTTAATATACTCCACGTTTAGTATGGATAGTCCTTTTTTTGTTTTTTAAACTCTATAACTTGTCACTCGTTATATTTTTCTGCAGTCTGGATAAATATAAAACGCTAGTAGTAGACACTGCTTGAAGTAAATCATCATTTTGTCCATTGCCTCTCATATTTTTAATTATTGATCGTTTCTTTTTGTTCGTAACCCTTTGAAAATCTTTCCGGCCATTTATTTCACAATGCATAGCCACAACATCGCAATAGGTAGGTCGAATATTTGAGGAAGAATTAAAAAATGCTCTTAAATTAATAAAACTCAAAACTTTCCATCATCTGTTTACCTCTGTAATCAATTCCTTGTAATAATAAGCCAATTAATGTTCCATTTTTGCTCCTTGGAGAGGAAATTCTGGACCAATTATCAAATATGTCACAAGTCACGCGTCACCAATATCTCCGAAAATAATTTATGAGGGAGATGTTATTTTATATGAGGAAATACGATATGGTTGTGAATAATAGATATATTGTTGTAAAAGACAGACATTAATTAGCTTCACTGCTTTGTTACATGTATTTTATTCTCTTTATTAGGTATTTCGTTTTTCTTTATATACATTGTACATTAGCAGTGTCAAAAGTCATAATATTTCAACTACTGCCAATTCCTCAAACAAGTTATTTATTTAAGGTATTAATTAGGTGTAAAACAATACTAGAGGTATGTGTTAACAATACTGAGAAAAGAATTTTGTTGAATTTTTTTTCAGAGTAGATATCTCTTTGACTACACTTTTTTTACAATTCAACCATAACAAGTAGTATTACTTGTTTGTAGCTATGTAGGGTAAAATATTTCAATATTAGCACGTTTAGATAATAATAATAATAACTCAACACATCTCGCACACCGTCTGATCTCAAACTAGGCAGAGCCTGTACCATGGTAACCAGACTGCTGATAAACATACTTATGTATTTCTAAATACATACATATTATAGGTAAATTACACCCAGACACAGAACAAATGATCGTGCTCATCACACAATTATTTGTCTTGGGTGGGAATCGAACCCACGACCTCTGGCTTAGCAGTCAGGGTCACTAACCACTAGACCAGCAGGCCAGTCAGATGTTCTTTAATGAAGTGACAACATTAATTGTAGTACTAGATACACGTTGTTTTAACTTTACTAGTTAGTTATGTAGTTATTGCTTTAATTCAAATTATATTCACGCAAGTCGTAGTTAGTCTATTACCAAATCCGTACGTGAGAGTGGTGAAAGCCATGTAGTATGGTAATCCATAAAATTACCGAACAATACACAATATTATTCGAAGGTAACCGCAAATTTCAAAAGCTTTTCTCTTCTACTATAATATGACTGCATTTCTATTCGCTTGACCAAAATACATCCAGTAACAACTGTTCGGTAAATGGATTACGGAAACGCAAATATACATTCATGTACTACATACAAACACAATTCGATAAAGCTTTGAGAGCATAACTTCAGCACTACGTTCCCCTACTGTTTCGTTTCCCTACTGTTTAACACGAAACGTTTATGGTCAGGTAACAGATACATATACATATTATATACATTATCGTGTATTTTAAATACGCTTTTCTCTCTCGTACGGTCATAAGATGATTGCATATATTATGCGTATTTTTAATACACCTGATTCTTTGCGATTTATTCCACACCTGTAGTGTCACCACTAGTGAGCTTTCAACCCTATCCTCATTCTCAAATCTAATTCATCATTGTACTAGTCTACTAAAACTACAACAGAAATGTTTGGCGCTGACTAAAAAATGTTTAGTTATTTACATTAGCGTAAGAGTTTAGTTACGCTAATAACTTATTTTTCTGTTCCTTTCTTCTTTGGACGGTTTAATTTTTTGTTAAAAAAATATTGGCTAAAATATAATAATAAATAGTTACTTCCTTAAAACTCTTACTTATATAACTTACTTAATTTAATATATGATATAATTATCTACTTCAACTATTCATTGTAATTTATTACAAACATTTAAACAACAATATTTTGATTGGTTTAAACAATGACATGTTAAAAAACATCTAGGGGTTTTTAAAACCTTAGATGTTTTTAATATGTCTTCTCTCTTCTCATTGTCTTCTCATTTATACCCAAAAGTTAGTATTTGCTTCTTTTTCAATAATAGCATCATTATATGTTACATTTAGTATTAAAGGTTTTCGTTTGGTATTTGTGAAATTGCATCATTTAGTTCTTGCCCTTTTTGTTTTTGAATTTTTTAATTATTACAATGTAGCATGTGCATTATGTTGCTTTTTGCCTCATTTATCTCATGTTCATAGGTATCTAATTTATCACATTTCACAATAAGGGTTGTATCATCAGCAAACATGATGGTCTTATGGCAAGTGATATTTTGGGAGATCATTAATGTACTATTACATCATGAATAAAAATGGTCTCAATACACTACCCTGTGTTATTTCAAAGCTATTTTGGTTGATACTCGCTTCTATATAACGCCTTTTCGTCGTTTTTGATTTTAGAGATTTCTGCATATTGTTGATGGCTGTTTAAGTAATCTTTTAACCAGTAATTTATTTTGCCTATTATTCCATATTATTGTAGTGTAAGAGCAATTTGTGGTCGACAAAAAAATATATATAATAATATACGGTCCAATTGAGAACCTCCTTTTTTCACCGGTTAAAAATCAAATGCTTTACTCATGTCAGTCATAATTTTTAGCCCGAGTTACTATTTTGAGCATAGCAACAAAGTGGTACTATTCTGTTTAAACCCAAATTGGTCATCTTTGAGTTTGCTTTTTAAGTCTTGAAGTCTCTTTAGCATAATTTTTTCATTTTTTTTTAATGATTGGTATTCAAAGAATGAGAAGTAATAAGATGTTTCGCCCTATTTTTAAAAAGTGACTTTACTATTCACTTTTAAATATATGTATGTGGAAAGGCAACATGCTTGGTCAAGTCATTAATATAATTAAAAAATTTATATTATTAGTTATCATTGTCCATACCGCTCCTCAGTTGGTGTCACGTGAATACAATGCAACTAATTTCTAATCAGGAATCTGCAAAATCATTTCGGTGTGTTTATTTATTAAAGTTTCAGTCAAACATACATATATTCTTGGACTTTTTTGTGTGACGATTTCTCGAATAACAAATGTTAATTCTTCGATTTTATTTACAGCGCCGGCATTGTTCTGGTGCAATATTCTAAAATTTAATTCCACATAAAATAAGAAAAAAAATATTTACTTGTGAAAGTAAGGGCATCGATTTATCAGATTGTCTATCAAAATAGTAAGGTATGCTTTCCTTCCATTGAGTTTGAGTGTTTATTGTATCCACTTTATTCGAAGAGGCGATATAGAAGTTTTTTACATTACAATTAGTTACTGAACGAAAATTTTCACTAGGGTTTAAGGATTTCCTCTGTGCTGACATATGGCTGTATAGTAGAAGAGATAATATGGTAATTCTTATACTTATTGTCTTTTCTTGATTGTATGAGTAATGTAGCTTATCCCGTAGATTGTTGCTCTCCAAATACTGACATTTAGACTACTACAAATAACTGACTATTAGTGCTGTTTTCAATGGTTTCAAAAAGTAGTTTATTGCTTTTTCCATATTTTTCGTGCAGGTCTATTAAAGCGCCATGTCTTGTATGTTGATCACATTTCTTTTTTTGAAGATTCCTTTCAAGTGGTGATGTGACTTTGTTTGCTTTTCATTTAGCACCATCTCTTATTTTTTCTTCACACGATTTTTCGTGCCGAGATCAACTTAACTCATATCTATAATTGTTTTTGTACTTTAGATATAAAATTTTGTATCTTACATTTTTGTAGTTGACTGAATACGTCTTTAAAATTACTTCCATAGTCGGAGGCAATTAAGAATCGAATGATAATGAAATCGGGGGATACAGTTACATATCTAGTATCTCCATCCAAAATGGAGGGGAAAACGTCACCATTTTGAGTTCATTTTTTGACTCGGAGAAGCTACGACGTTCGTTTAAGTTTCAATCGTTATCTCTCGTGAAAATCTATTCTACTATGTATAAAACATTAGTGTAAAATATATCCACGTTCCACGACGTATAACACACGGCCCGGCCATGTCCATGACACAGCCTGTCGGCACACCAGCACCGGGGGAACGGAACGGAAGGAGGGGTGCGAGAGAACACTCCGCGCAACACATCCACCCGCGACACTCGCTCGATCATTTTAATTAGTAACGTTCAATACAATTTATACAGTGCACCATCTTTATTTATATCTACTAAGGTCGTATTAACCACACAAACACAGCTACACCCAACTTTTTTGTACTATTTGTTGATCCGCCACACCGCTTCTTTTTGTATTACTTAGAATCACAAATTTTAAAAGTTAAGGACATAAAAAAAGTAAAAAAAAACTGTATCACTCTGTTAGACAATATCACAGTGGTATACTCTTTAATAGCTCACAATCCGATAAAAATAAAGACTGAACACTCATTATATTTGTGAAGTAGACTGTCAGCAAGGCTGCGTTAATGTATGGGATCCTCGCCTCTTCGTTAGACGGCCTTTTGTCGAGTTTTTTAACGAAAGCATTCCATCCATTTCACTGGCGGCCAAATAATAAACATCGTTGTTTTATTCGCCTGTTTAAATAAATTATCAGCTATTTACAAACGAGTGTTCTGGGGTTCGGGGCCAAGCAAACCTTTTCACCATATTTATTTTACTGGTGAAAGCGTTTTAACTGGTCCAATTTTGTATTGTTGCACTGCAGTCGTAATGACGTAGTAAAACCTTTTACTGTATTTGGTTTAAGACGCTATTCTTTCTGGAGTAGTATTATTAAACATTATAAAATTGTGATAGTAACGTTTAACAAATGCATTTCAAAGTGTGTGAACTTTTTAAGACTTAGCACAAAATTTAGTAAGTATACAAAGGTTTACTTAATACCTTAGACATTTTCTATAAAAAATCATCTCTATTTTACACTTAAGGTTGTGCATCTACCTAGAGCAAATGAGAATTTTTTTAGTAAACAAGATATGATGTAATAGTGAATATTTTTTTAAATTATTATTACAATGAATATTCTACAGAGATGATAGTTTTGCTACTGGCTGTCGAGAAAATGCATTATATATTTAACGATGCGACTTATTCTATTAAACATTCGAGTCTTGACATTCTAAAAGTCCCGAGTAAGGACAAAATGTTGTCCTAAGGCATCGTTGCTGATGTTGTTTACTCTTTATAAGACTAGTTTCTAACCTTTTAAGATTTTAAATTTCACACATTTCTATTTCAATTTTAAATTTTGTTTAAAAATTAAGTGACTTGATGTTACTAATGTTGTATATAATATTAATATTACTAATTAAAAAAATATAATGTGCGAACGTCGCTACACAAAGTCTTCGCCAGCCAAAGTTTCTCGATTCTGAAGTTTGTTGTGTTAGGTTTGTAACAAAAGAGCAATGTTTTCTTACAATGTTTTGTAATCGTTTGAATTTTACAATGAAAGCACAAGAAAAGTTTCAAACAATTTCCACACTGTTATAGCATGAGCATGAGCAATCAAATAAAAATATAACATTTTTGCTATACCCGTCATAAACACGCTTTTTATTCGTTGGGCTATTCATAACCTTTTATGCTGTAGGTTCTCTTAAAAAAACGATGACTAAAATATTCAACTTAGCTTTCTTGTCCTAACCAGCCGTCTTCTTAGCTTTTAATCTTTCGCGTTCCATGATAATATAATTATGTTAACGGAAATGACCACGATTACGTATTTAAAAGGTGTTACGTATCTTTGATTAGCCTGACGTTTCGACCAGGTTGCACTGGCCACGTCAACATAACTATATTTTTTCTAGCATCTAGCTTCTGGTAACCTGTCCTAAGTTAGAGAAACAGCATAAAGTTAATTTAACTAAAAAATATTCATTTCAAATAGCTGCAAGGTTTGATGTGTTACACTAGTTTTTTAAAAATATAAGTAAAACTACTTTGTCGTAGTCAGAATTTCACTTTGGCCAACACCTCTTCAGAAAGTAATTGATATCAGTCTATGAGGTCTTATTGAGCACCTACATTCCTACTGCTGTAACTCCTGTCTACTATCTGTCACAGCAGTAAGAATGCAATGAATGTGATGATCAATGGATGTGTGCTGATCAAACAAACCAAACAGTGCCACAAAGCACCAAACAAGACTGTCGGCGGCAGTACCAGGGATAATTTAACTGTGTGTTTGTGTCTGTTGCTTGTATGTTTGTAAAGTCCCCCGCGACACAGGAGTAATTCCTAATGCGGGAATTGTCTTTTTAAAAAAAAAAAAAATGAAACCCGCAAGGAATGATATCAGAAGTATTTTGGAGACGTTAGAGATATTATAAGTGCCTTAAAGCTTGAGGTCTTCATAGAAAAGAAAGGTGTTGTGTTATTTTTAAGGAGACTCTTCACATAGAGTTCTCTAAAAAGGTTTTGCTTGACAGTGGGGTCCCTATATTTTAATTTGTGTTGCCTGTACCTCCCATTTTAAGTGTGTGATATAGTTTCTTAGGACGAATTCTAAGTTTTTTTTATTCAATTATATGCGATAATCAATAGTTCAGTAGCAGATTTCATAATTAACAGTTTTAATAGGACTGAAGGAAATAACTTGCTCTAAATTAATAAATGTACCTTTAAAGAAAGTGGAACAGATGTCCGTCTCATCATTTAACCTTAAACTATGAAACATAGGGTTCAGTCTACGAAGTTTCAACATTTTACAGATTATTAGACCGCTTCGGAGCTCAATATTTGTGATGGTATTGCCGATTAAGTATAATCGGCAATACCATCTGCAAAATTAATACCACACCTAATTTATTACGTTTCTAATATTGGAAGCTAATTTCTGATTAGACTGAGTTTAAACTGTAAAGAACGATTTTTAAAGTCGCATTACGGACAATTCAGTACAGCCATGACTGTTGTACCTACATATGAGTAATAAGAATAACATTTCAAAAAATTACTTGTGATCTATTCAATCGTTTTCAATCTGTCACTGGTGTGTTTATGCATATTTTTAAGCTGTCTCTGTAACGCTTCTAATGTATTTTTTTATATTATTTTTGTATCTAATCTTATTTTATTTTAAAGTTACAAATATTTATAACCTAATTGGCATAATATTATACTGTAACCTTCGCTATGGGGAGGACACTGACACTGAGTTGTACCACAGTAATACTAGCACAGGGGTCTGGCAATTCAACTATGTACACATTAATTATGTCAATAAAGAATTATTAATGTTGATTCTCTAACTTGTATTAAACCCATATTCGGCTTATCTCACTTATACATCAAAAGTGTGTAAAGGTATAGAGTACAATTTTCAAGTTGCACAGATATAGCTACTATGGAATTTTATGCAGCATCTTCGTGCATATAAGGTCGTAACTTCACTAATTGACACTTACTGGATGACAGGTGGACTGTAAAAGTGGCTGAGTTGCCAATTCAATAACTAAAGGATATTATTTTATGATTTTCTGATATAATGTAATCCGAATTTAATTGCGCTGAGTATATTTTATAGTCCTTTCTGTAAGGATAAAATGATGGGTAATTAATAGGTCTTTTATTCGGTCATTTTGATACCGGAATGTCAAGCAAGTTCATTATAATGACATCTCTTGCGCGGGGGAAGAGCATTCGATTCTAAAAACAGGGGTCACAGGTTCGATTCAGTGTAGATCCATTTAGCGTTGTGCTATCAACATTTCAATTTTTAAAGAAAAAAGAAAGCGTGTCAAACAAAGTTCAAGAAAAAATAACTGGCGACGCAGCAGCCGTGTGTTATATTACACGAACCATTCGGAGCCACTTTTGACCGCTTAATAACTCCTAATCTATTTAGTCTAAATACATGAATTTCTATTTATTTATTAAAAAAATCATAACTTTCATAAATACAGCTTAAACAGTCATTGAGGTCTAAGTCAAATCTTTAGGATTATCTACAGCACTTGGCAATCATTTAGATCTCAATTATTTTGTCAGCGTAGTCGATAACCACGTATATTCTTTATATTGAACTTGGCTCCTATTTTCAAATTAATATTTTTAATGAGATACATTTTAACCTACTAAACAAAAGTATTGCATTGTACTTTATTGGAAACTTCATCCATTTTTTACAACGGTCATTTTACTTTAAATGTCTTACAATAACTTTTAAATTCTACAGAAACCGACTGTGAAATGGAAAAGAATATTGCTGTACGACCCGATACAATGCGGAAGATACTTCTATTGTGAACTGGGGGCGCGACCCGCAAACAATGAGATGCGACAAGGGTTCATCTATATGCTTACGTAAGTTATCTTTAAACAATATGGATCATGACTTGTAATTTTCACGATAATTTAATTTTGTTTATGATTTTTGCGTTTCCTACAATGGTATTAAGATAAACAATGAATTGATATCATTTATACTAATTCTCGATAGAATGACAGAATGGATACAAATGTTAGACAGTGGCTTAAAATATTTATATTAATAACTGAAGTAAATACTTTGTACGCATTTTTAAGAAAATTTCACAAAAATTCCCGGAACGTGGAACCGAGCCGTGGCAAGACCGATTTGGTTACTTTTTGTTTAAAAATGTTCGTAATAGTTCAAATCACGTTAAAAAGACAAAAAATTGCTCATTACCGAAAATTAGGGGATAACTGTAAGCGCATTGCTCCATATAATTAAAACAAATGACTGAAATGTTGACAGGCCAAAATCTGTCTGGTCACCCATTTGTATAATAATATCCTTGTCCTTCTCCATGTCCCTCTCCCCCCCCCTCCCCCCTCTTCCCCCGTTCCCCTACTCCCACCTTAAAGGCCGGCAATGCACTTGTGACTCTTGAGTTCTACGAGCTCATTGGCGGCGGGAGTCCTTTACTGCTCTGCTCTGCTCATTTGCCCCCTATACCCTAAAAACGAATTCTCTATAATAATCGTTTAAGACGCAACGTCACCTCGTAGGTAGGATAAAAAAATATAACAAATTAGCTACTTTTTCATTTGTCAGATAGAAAATCTGAAATCATTTTAAGTTCGGAAAGCGCTCTGTTACGTTACTAATGGACTTTTCCAACAAATAAAGATGATTAGTCACTGGTTTCAACGGCGATGGATAGTTTCTGTAAATTCATACTTCCTAATGAATGCCTGTGCAGTGTAGAATCTTGTAAATATTTCTCAGTAAAGGTACAACTGACTTCTTGGAAGTTTTAACAAAATGTCATGTTACACGCTATTAAAGGGGACGTCCATATGTTTCCACTTTATCTATTAACATTATTACAGATGGGTTGGAGGTCTTGTACTTCCAGGGAACAGCCAGTTTGAGCACCCTGACCTGCTGGAGCTTTGCCAACACTTGCCAATCCATTCGTAAATGCAAGTATATCACATTGCCCTACCTTCTTACCTATTTTTCCCTTTCGATATACTCCCAATTTTTCCTTTCCCATCCTTGATTCCCAAAGAGCCCGGTTGAGTGAGACCAAATTAAGTTGGCAAAATATATGTGTTAACAAGGCTCTGAACACCCACACCCACTTAACAGGCGTCTGGATACATCCAGACGCCTGTTAAGTGGGTGTTAAAAAAAAAGTTATGTAATAGTACACTATTACATAACTTTTTTTTTAACGATTACCTGCTGGTAATTGTAAATGTTGTTAAGTGGATTACACATTACTGGTATTCCTCTTAAGCTAAGCTAAATGCTTGTGTTAGGACTGGGTTCACGACGGTAGTGCACTGGGTGGGGTCCGGACCCGCAACCACTCGATCGCAAGTCCGACGCCTTAGCCATTACGCTACCGCCGTTTACTTTACACATAATTATATTAAGTAGTATACTTTGATGAAACTATAGCAATTTAAAACATATTATTAAAGGGCATTGTAGATTTTCCGAACAGTTTTTCAGGAACAAAGAACGTTGTTTTTGCTCCACATATTATTGTGTATTCGAAACAATGAATTGAAACTACTTACCTCTATAGGTGTACAGTATTTATTTTATTAAAAACATATTTCATTTAAAATCCTCTTGGAAAAACTGAAAACTCAGCTGGATCTCCCTTTTTCTAGAACCGCCATATACATACACGATATGAGTACCTCTAGAGCTCAAATATAATCGTTCATGCAAGTATGAAACGGTAGGATACTTTACTCATAATAACAGCATAACATAGCTAATTTCACTCATCGTAATGACAATGATTTATTTTAGTTTATTGACATTTAGTTAAAAAGTATCTAGCTACTGTCCTATGCGTTTTGTAGTAAAGTTACGCCTTAGAAATAGCCAAATATTTATCTGAGCTGAGGTTGAAAATAACTGTCACTAGTCATTGTCGTATACGTTAAAAGACAAGTCTCTGTTGGATGGTTAGAAATGATCTCAGGTAGGTAGTTAAGTTACAGCATTCCAAACTAACCTTAAATGATACTAGGAAAATTATATTGAGATTTTCTTAAATAAAATACTAGATCGTTCAATAAGTCCCGATATTCTTAACTTGCATATACCTTTTCTGTTTTAGAAAATACTGGCCATTGAATGAAGCGTATAATTTTTTTTTTTGGATAATTGTTTTTATTAAACATTAAAATACTGAGTTACAGATATTGATGTGACGCTACTTTTGTGAATTTGAAAACAATGAAAAAAAAACAAGTTTCGTGTGTTGATAAGACATTGGTTTTTCCGAATCTGTTGCGTCTTTTTTTTTTTTTTTTGTGCGTGTGGAAACCCCCTTGGGCCGTCACCCCACCGGGGTTTACGATGGGGCGGTGTGTCGGAATCGAACCGACTAAAACCACACGGGGGGCCTACTGCGCCTTAAATAGGAGGGATCCGGGAACAGCATTTATTAAGACATCCGGGAATCTGTTCCGTCTAAACCAACCATTTGTCGGTGGTATGCCGATTTCAAATACGGTCATATAGACATAAATGGTGCTGAAAGCTCTGGTCGTCCAAGTAAAGCAGTGACTCAACAAATCGAACCATGTGTTATGTATTTGTATGGCATCAAATTATATTTAACAAAGACAATTTTGAGTTTAATCTTTTTCAAATAAACCTTAAGCATACAAGCTTAAGGTTTATTTGAAAAAGCTTAAACTCAAAATTTTCTGACATGTCATGACATGAGATGAGATTTTAATATATTTATTTCCGATATCGAAAATCGAATAATTAAAATATTCGTAAACAGAATGTGTGTGTTATAAAGTGGAAATAACTTTCAAATTATGGAAAAATAACTTTCTATTTCTTTTTAAATTTTTTTTTGGTCATTGAGATTGTAAGTAGCTGCCACGGACATTACCGTCGCAATAGGGATAACGATTTCAGGCGAAGATTGTTCAGCTAAACCAGTACCGTTTACAAGAGAATTATTTCCTATTCCAAGAAGGTTTCATTTTTAAACATAATTCCAATATTACGTTCTAACTTATCAACAAGAAAATTATTACTTGGAATATTCCAAGTAATAATTTTCTTTTTCACAACGGGGCTTCCTTTTGAGGCAGTTTTCCTAGATATTGCATCTAATAATAAAATATTTCCTGTACATAATTTTATTATTAGATCGTATAATCTTCACTATAATATTAATCGAATTACTACTTTTTATTGGCCAATTAGTAGAAATATCTACAATTATGTTGACGAAGCAAATTGTAATTGCAAAACGGACTGAGTTCTCAACATTAAAACCAGACCATCTAAAAGGTTTTCGGCCTCTATGGGATCAAAAAACTGTTGTTGTTAGTGTAAATTAAATTACATCAAGAAAATACGTCGAGAAAAGCGGGAATGGTTAATCAGGATAAAATTTATTCTTCCAAACAGTAGTAATAAAGTTAGGTCACATATTGAAATCATAATTATTATGAATGGGAAAGTAGCTTTGTCTCCTTTTTACCTTTAGGCAGTTATATCACGGCTCTTATGTTCGTAAAATTTAGAAACTCATAACTTGTCCTATAAGTAATAAAAGAATTTTGTCAAGATAGGTGTAAGAAACAGTCGCAAAACCACTGATATAAACTATGAAAATCACTAATTAACAGTAACTGCCAAGTTGTTCGTATATCTGTTCGCACTTAAGTCCTCGTTCTCCACTTATTCCTACCCTTTTATAACCCCACTATTAATTAATATTTATCAATCGACCAATAGCATTGCGTTACCGGTATAACCATTCAAAGTAATGTCTATTAACTTATTTTTATTAAATAATGAACTGTGTTATCATTTATTATAGTTTGTCAGTATTTTTAATAAAATAAATAAGAGTTTTTGATGTGGCGACAACATAGGTTTGTGTATAGAAAAATAGTTTTAACTTCCACATAATATTTTTTTGCTACGCTATTCTACTGCACAAAACATTGCACAAAAGCAACGTTTTCGTTGTTTCTGTATATCCAATGTCTCCAACACTATTATACCTCAATTAATTTCGGTAATGCCACATCACTGATAGAAAGTAATATTGTAGAAGCAGATTACTTTTTGTCATTAAGTCATTTCTTCAGTAATTAAACTAAGAGGTATTATAATTTAAAGAGTTAGATCTTAGGCTTTTAATGTTCTTGAAACAATTAATAATATACTTTAAAGGTATATTATATTGGCATATGTGGGATTGGAACTGAGTAGTTCGAAAATCCTAGAAAAGTCAATGTTGCCCAACGTTGTAGTAGACTCAGTTGTAACTGTAAATATGTGATCTAGTGGTTAGTGACCCTGACTGCTAAGCCAGAGGTCGTGTGTTCGATTCCCACCCAGGATAAATAATTGTGTGATGAGTACGATCATTTGTTCTGTGTCTGGGTGTTATTTATCTATAACATGTATGTATTTAGAAATATATAAGTATGTTTATCAGCACGTCTGGTTACCATAGTACAGGCTCTGCCTAGTTTAGGATCAGACGGCCGTGTGTGAGATGTGTGGAGTTATTATTATTATTATATAGTGGTACATTTTACGTTATAAAAGAATTATAATTTATTCGATAAGCTCCCTCCCTTTATAATGATAAAAGCCATTATCTGCTTCAAAAAAGCATTATATTATTAAATAAAAATAGATGTGAGACTTATAAGTAACAATTGGTTTTTTAACAAAAACACTTACACAAAAGAAGAAAGAAGTAGGTATACAATAGAAATAAACCTATTATCTAGTCTAGACGCTTTAATCTGAAACCACTAAAAGGCATTACCAAAGTGTTTTTCTACGTATTTCGTTTGACCATATATATACATAATACCAATGATATTATATACAAACAACATAATACAATATGTATGATGTTTCACCTGCGTTTATGTTCACTGCCCCACTCCTATTGGTCGTAGCCCGATGTTATACAGCCTAACCGTCTATCGGCTGTCGAAATGGGCTATCAAAAACTAAAATAATTTTTCAATTCGAACCAATAGTTCCCGAGATTAACGCATGCAACCAAACAAAGAAACAAACTCTTCAGCTTTATAATATTAGTATAGATTTCCATCTCTGCGGATTCAAATTACATTCATACCACTGCAACCAACGAACTCATTACCTTATGCTTTTCACGAACTAAAATATTTCGTCGGTCTAGATGTGACTCGTAAATGCAAACAGATAAACTTTTTAGTAGAGACAAAAAACTGCTTTACAAAGTAAATATAATACACATATTTTATTTCTCTACTGATTTTAAACTTAAATAATGTTCACTTTATTAAGAATAAACAGAAGGCATTTACGAGCTAACACTGGAGTTAGTTTTTAAAACTTTTTGCATAAAAATCTAATTTAACAAAAAAAAAATAGGTTACCAGGTGTCACATCTAGACCGACGATTTATCATTTCGCTAAATATATAGACATTGAACACAAAACGAAACGCAATTACCTGTTGACTAACCTTTCAAAAAAATATGTGAACTTCAGTATTGTTTTGACACGTTCGAAACTTTTCCAAGGCGAAGAAACATAATGGTATACGTGATAAATCTATTGGAATTTTTCGCCGCCCATTAGATCCACGGATGTGATGTGAATTCTGTCACTGCTAAACATTCTGAGAGATAAAACATTCGGTTTGCCTATTACTTTTGTTCTGTGTGATAGAATATGTAATTTGATGGTATAAAATGTATTGTTAAATATTCGAAATCTTTTTGGGTATAGAACACCTTACGTGTAAAACTTTAAAGAAGGCATAAAGAGGTGATTATGCCAGTCTAAATGCATCTAATGCCTACATTGTTTCGTCGAAGTACCCACGTCTTGACGTCAGCATAGTGAAGTAGGAGCAAGTATTTACGAGTAAATGTACCTACAATTTGATAAATTTACGTTACCAAAAAACATGATGTGTTCTCGCTAAATTTCAAAGACATTAAGGTCAGGACATAATAAGTTTTTCCCCAATATTTCATCCACCATAACTTAATATCTTACTACGTCACACATAATGTATACCCTTTTGTTATGAAGAGAAATGTCTTCTCCAATTTAATAAAACTTTACTGTGTTTTTGTTTCATCATAGGTAAAGATGTGTACTTATAAACATATAAAGAGACTGTTACACTGGTAGCTTTAATTTGTACTGTTAGTCATTTTTTTATTACCATTAATATGAGAAACAAAAACGTGGGTTGACATATTTCTACGTTGTCATGAACACACTCGCCATCTCAGAGAGGACTGACGCTTTACCAATTCCATAGTACATAGTGTTGGGTTTATACAGTCGAGTTGCATTGCCATAGGGAAGGTGTAGCTACCCTTGACTGAGTGGCAAAATGCGCGTAAACTTTTAAAATGTAAATAAAATATAACCCTTATTGTTAAGTGCGTTTAGTATGGCAAACCTGGTTGGATTGGGACAGATTAAGTAGGTTATTTTTAAAGAGGAACATACTCAGCTGATAGTGGACATGGCGTTGAAGGACCTTTGGCAGGAAGGAGAAAATTGAGATAGGCCGATATTCGAAGTAGGATATAGGTTTAAGATTCTTGCGTAAGGTAATAAGTTGGGCATCTTTCCATGCTGGAAATACGCCGCTAACAATGGACATATTCAGGATATGGGTAATTATTAGTAAAATTTCATCAAGGGACCATGTAACGGCTTATGAAATCAATACCAATTGCATTGGACGCGATGAATCGAATACTCTTCTCAACATCACAAGCAGACAATTGACTAAGAACAAACGGAGGGTAGTCAGGAGTTGGAAGTGTTGAAAGATAATTTATTGTTTTTAATTTAGTCAACTTATTAAAATTAGACAAAGTGGAGAAGTTCTGGTGAAGCATATCAATATTTAAAAACTTAGGAGATGATTCTTGACGCTGTTTACAGACCCCTAGTGATTGAAGAAATTTCCGAAACTTAGTTGGGTCACGGTTTTGTACGGAGCTTTGGATATGTTGGCGTTGATTCCTACACACCTTGTTGCAGTAGTTTCGTAATTTAAAATTCTTCTCTTTGTTAGCATTGGTAGGTCTTCATTTGTAATTTGACCTCGCTGCTGCTTTACGGATAATCATTTTCTTTATTTCGTTTGAAAGCCAGGGTGACGGTAATGGTCTAAGATCCGGCTGCAGAACTAGTGCGCTCATCGAGTATTTGCTAAAAACCAAACGTTTACGCATATTTATGATAAGGAGAATATATATCTACCAGGCTGCCTATCAATATGTGGCCGCTGGTATTTTTAATTAAACTATTGTTAATTGATTTTTCGGAAAAAAAAAATCATTCACTTGTTTTTTTAATAAAATATCGTCCACTTCACGGCAATATATATAAAGACCCTGAAAAAAAAAACACCTGCCGTTGCGCACTTGGTTACACCTCTTCGCAGCCAGGTGTAAACAGGTATGATTTTGACACATTTATACGTTCATAACGTACATTTATTATTTATATATGAAATTAAAGCTAATTTTACTCTGTTTATTATGATATACGGCTGCCTAATTAAATTTGGCCGCAACAAAAAAGGGCTGCTGGCTATTAAAGATGGTAAATATTTAAAGTAGAGTGAAAGAAAGTTAGTGCGTAACATCACTAGTCAGACGAGGATAGCGATTGCTAGCTGTTCGACACTTTATAGCTATTGCGCATGCATCGAATACTAGTGTTAAGACTGGCCTGTTGGTCTAGTGGTTAGTGACCCTGACTGCTAAGCCAGAGGTCGTGGGTTCGATTCCCACCCAGGACAAATAATTGTGTGGGCTCGATAATTTGTTCTGTGTCTGGGTGTAATTTATCTATAATATGTATATATTTAGAAATATATAAGTATGTTTATCAGCAGTCTGGTGACCATAGTACAGGCTCTGCCTAGTTTGGGATCAGACGGCCGTGTGTGAGATGTGTCAAGTTATTATTGTTAGTATTATTTCTGGTCGCTGCTAGTAGCAGGCATTATTATTTAAATTTTGTAGGCTATTATAGCGTAGGTAATTTCACTTTTGTATGGGAGTGATGTATCCCTTACGAAGTAACTATTATCTTATCTGTGGTATTATTTTTTTTAGTATTTTTTAAGTATTTTTTTTTGTATAATTCTTTGATTTTCTTCTTATTTCATTGATGAATGGAGTTGATATGTTGTAACCGACTTTTAAGAAATAAAAATTATGGTACAAAAACTAGCAACTTCCGGATAAAGCTTATTTTTATTATTCTCCATTGAACTACAGAAGAAGTGTTATTTTGGTTAACCTTTATGTATGTATGTATATCCATCCTTATTGGTTCTTGGGGGGGACTAAACGGCTGCACTGATTGAAATAAGGGATATGTCGTCACATTTGTCTTAATTGCGCCAGTGTATTACTGGGCATATTAAAATTATAAAAACCAAAATGGCGGATTTTTTCCTCCAAAATATGTTTTTAAAATGATTTTTTTTTCTCCGAAATTTATTGAGTAGGGTAGATCTCTTTCGTATTAAATACGCATATTTTCAAGTTCTTTTCTCTTTAATCGTCATCGATGTAGCCATTAATGGCAGGTGTAAAAAGGTCGTTAATATGGAACAGGAACAAGGTTGCAGATAGAACAGATCCCGGTACCCCGGAATTGATTGCTATTAGTTCCGAAGAGCATCCATCGAAGACGACTCGAATCGATCATTTCCTCAGGAAATCAGATATCCAAACGCAGAGTTCGGTTGGTATGCCGTACGCAAGCTTACTTAAAAAAACCTTGTGCCAGATCCCGTCAAAAGCCTTAAAGATGTCTAAGGGTACGGCTATTGCTTCACCAAGGCCCACCAAGGTTTCGCGCAAGGTTTATATAGTCGGCCGTCCCCTTTGGAAATCATATTGGCTGTCACTCGATGGTTTCAAGTGGCATCCACGAGATGGTTGTTCAATACACGCTCCATAATCTTGCATATAACGGAGGTGATTGCAATAGGTCGATGATTAGCTGGGTCTACACGGCTTCCCGTTTTGGGTGAAGGTTGAACGTTGGCAAGCTTCCAGGCTCTTGGGACTTTGCCACCTTTCTAAAGAAGTCGATGGAGACTTGTCAGAATAGGAGAACACTCAGCTGCGCAGTGCTTCAGAACCACTGCGGTAATTACATCTAGACCACTGGCCTAAGTCATTTCTAGAAGCAGCAAACTTTTAAGTACTTCTTTTTGGCGGATATGAACGGCTTTTATTTGAGCCGGACGGACCTAACTAACTAACACAGCTACAGTTACCCGAGGTGGGCATTTGCGGTATTTGCGATCTAGGCGAGAATATTCTGCAATTAACTTATTAGCAAGAGACATCATGGTAAAAAACTAAAGTTCATAATAAATATTCGGATGAGTTGGGAACCTTCTCCTTTTTTAAATCGGTAATAAAGTATAGAGTAGGGTACGTTTAAAACTATCCTGAGAAAGATTTTTAATAATACTTTTGATGTTCAAATCGTAGTTAAAAACGTGCAACTTAAAAAGACTATCTCATAACTTATTCAAGATGAATTTTACGCTGTCATTGTCAAGCGCGTACGTTGTTACATTTTATAGGAGGCTTTTACCTTATAAAGTTGGGATACACATCTGAGGACAAGTTTTTTGAGATATTAACACGAAATGAGCTTCTTGCCTCCCTTACATGAATTTTTATATGTAAAAAAGGGTGATTTAGTTAAAAGAAAAGTTTTTCTTAATGTAGTAATAAACTGTATAAGAAGATGCAAAACACTACTAACTGCGTAATCTTAATCAAGCCTCAAAAGGCTCTAATTTTATGATAATACAACAATAACTGAGGTACAGATGCTCCTAAATATGGAGATGAAAGCGTTAAAGTATTTTTGTATTTTTACTCATCTGTAATTATTAGTACTTTTATAGAATGCTTAGGTCATGGGGCTAGTTTTGTTTCTAATATCTCAAGTGATTTCTTAGAATATCCAATCTATCACAACTTTCTCATCTCATACATCACAGCTAAGGGTAACTAATAACTAATCTGGGTAACTTAAAAAAAAAACGTAACTCTGAACTATGATAATCATAAAACGTTAAACGGCGTAACCTTCAATAAAATATAATTCAACAAACGCTATTTAGTTAACTAAATCGTATAAAATGAACCCAACGACACACACATGATGAGTCAGAATACACATAAAAACGTTTTAACAATAAATTAAACCGACAGAAGAAGAAAGGAACTGAAACGTGAAAAATACACTTTCGTTGCTTTAAGTTTTTGTTAAATTTTTTTAATTTTTACAATGTACAGGTCTCCGTCATATTTTAGTATTATTAGAACTACATAATATATGTGCTAAGTTTCAACAAAATCGGTTCACAGTTGAAAAGTCAATGAGTGACAACCATTCGTCCCCTATTATTCCACCCTTAGGGTTAAAATATTTATTTGAAATTTAAATGGGACCAACTTCGAAGTATCCAATAAAAATAATGATCGAAATCGAACTACCGTGTATAAAGTTATGCGTGGTTATACATAAAAAAAAAATACGGGTTAACTTGAGAACCTCCTCTTTTTTTTCCTCGGTTAAAAACAGCTTGAGCTTTTATACGATTTTTTTTATTTACTTTGTAATTCTCTAAAACATGTTTTTTTTTTATATTTGAAAGCTTTTCTGTTAGTTTTTTGAGATTTAATTAGTTGTAAGCAATAATTAATTCTGCATATTCGTTTGGCAAACCTGCGACTGTAATTATTTGCTTGAATTAGCATTTGATATATAAAGAAACTCGATTATAGTTTCGAAAATAGTCGTACAAACATTTATTGTGAAGTGCCAATGTTATGTTTGCGTATAATTTAAAGTAATTTAATTTTTTTTAAATAATTAATTTTAATAGCTACATGTTATATAATAATATATGTAGGACTTAAAAATGTTTCCCATTTGAAAAATCTAAGTGCTTTGTTTTGTGAGTTGTATAATTTATCAAGTTAAGTATAAATAAGTATCAGAGCTATATTGCATTTACTGCTCAATCACTTGGTTAACGTTTCAAGTTTTATGACTTTGTATGTAATTACAATGCCACCTTCTTGTTTATTTTGTTGCTCTAATAGTCGTATATCTTTTAAAAAGAATAAATAAACAGCTCTTTTATAATATTAGTTACTTCAATACAAGCATGTCCAATATACCTACAACTTACAACTTTCATATAACCATTTGTTCTTCTATATACATCGTATACAAGTACTTTGGTAATACACTTAAACGTTTTACCGATCATGTTTTCTTGAAGATATGGGTAAAGTTCGTTACGTTATATTAATGCCTCTCAACTCAATGCCTTTTCTCTTCACTGCTTTCTTACGCCACAACTACCTATTGGTCTTTTTTGTCTATTATTGATTTTGTCCATCCAAAGTTTGCCTGTTGATCGCTCCTAGCGATAAGGCCGCCCTTTGTATATTTATTTTAAGCAATACTTTGTTGGGGTACATTAAAGATTATTCTATTTAAAGCCCATTGTGTGAGGAGGAATAAATGCGATATTTTCGATCTGTACTGCTTGGCGTATGGATCAGGTAAGTCTGCCTGTGACCAAGGCCAGTGTAACCTATTCGAAACATCAGGCAGTTCAAAGGAGTGTACGTATGTGAAGTAATATCTTAGAACGCTTAAGTTAAAAATACCTACAGGAGATTTAATACATACTTTTCAAACTTTCTGAATATTGATACCTACATTACAAATATTTCAATGTTCTGCAGCTAGATATATAAACAAAATAAAAAAAAAAACACAATCAGTACTGATCTTATTTTAAATTGAGTCAATTTTATACATATGTTATCCTCAACATTATATCATGGGGTTTCAGGAAATGTATAATTATATTGCTATCAAAGGCCAACATTTGGCAAACAGTTGCCCGAATATTTTATCAAAATGCGCCTGAATACTTTGAATTTGAATTTAATACTCATTAATAGCTTGGGCTGTACGTAATCTTCTTTTTTATTATGGATGGTTTTCCACATTAATTATGATTAATGATGTATATTGAAGTGGTATTTTCAGACAAGGGTAAGTTTTTAGATTTTTAGTTGGCTTCTTGATTGGTTACGGTATAACTTAATATACATATTATATATATTTTTATATCAAGAATATTTATATAAGTAAGTAAGTAGTATGTCCAGACATTTTGCGTTTAATTTGCTTTATTTGACTTATTCCTGTTGTAGGAATAGGCCAAGCTAAGTTAAAGTACTATACTTGTTTTACTTCAACTTATTACCGGATACTGCCAACATTTTAGTTTATCTATACTAAACAAAATGAAGTCCTTTTATTAAACCCAAGTTGGGACGCACTTGCCCGAATTTTTGATGCAGCGTCCTTTGTGTGCGTCTGTAATAAAGTCACTGTGACTTCTGAATAAAAAGGTTATTCCAGTCTTTGACCACTTATGAATCATGTTGGTAACCGCGACCGGGGACAAAAATTCCCAGAGATATATTTTATCATGAATCTAGTCGTCTCCTGTAAACCATTTTTAGATTAACAAAGATACTGCGAAGTACGTAAAATATAGGGTTGCCATGATTCTAAGTATCAATAATTAAATAAGAAAGTGTGGTATGATAGACAAACGCTGACTACATAAGTCTATGTAATAAAAAAGATGCATAATGCGTGTTGTAGGTCTACCGTGGATTTAGCCTTCCTATCAAATACCTATTTAGCTTGGCACCGACTTCAGACAGACCTAGTTTACCTCTTTTCAATTAAGTTTGATATCGATTATTTTTCACTTTTCAATGCCCTTTCTTAATGCTTGTTGAAATCGGTTTAACTATTGAAGTGATAACTTCTTATGGGAGGGTAAACCACTTCGTTACAGTCTGTCTGGCGTTTAAGTTATCACTTCTGTCGGACGTCCCGAGACGCACACGTTTATTTTTTGTTAAGTTTTTATTAATCTAAGTTTTGTGGTATCAGTTGGTCTGTCGTCATCTTATTATATTATAGCACTTGCTGTGCACTATGTATGCTCACTTGGCTTCAAGACAGGTTTTATTTCGGGAAGTGTTAGGGGTGATCCAACGGTAAGTAGTTGCTATTGTGGCAGATAATTATATATCGTCAGTCATTTATACTTAACCCAAATACTAAAATAACACGTATGGAAGATTACAATAACTAGTGGTAATAGCCATTGTTTATTTCGCATTAATAAACCCTAAAACTTGATTGTTTGTTCAAACGGACATTAATTACATTTCAGATAATGGTATTGTTTTATTCGGACTATTTGTTTCAAAAGATAATTATATTGAAAACGGTTTGTAAATCCAGAAATTGTGGGATCGGTTCCCACCCAGGACAAACAATAGTGTGATGAGCACGTTCATTTGTTCAGTGTCTGGGTTTAAATTAACCTGAACAAATAACCCACCCGCACACGGCGCAAAGGTGTCCATAACGCTTGCTGCGTTCCCACGCTGAATGGCAATGGCCAACCAGGATCGACCCTGAGCGGAAGTCACCACTCACTTCGTTTAACCTTTCAGCCATTCATGAACTTTGTAAATTGTACTATTCACATAATATGTTGGAAATTGGATTTTTGGGGAATTTGGTTAATATTATAAAGGCGAAAATTTTAGCAAGTTGATGTATGGATGGACAGCGGATGGATGGATGGATGGATTTCACGCAAAACGGCTAAACGGATCTGGATGAAATTTGACACAGAAAATGTACCGTTCCCGTAGGATAGATTTTACCAAAATTTTCACCCTAACGAAGTAGTTTAGAATGCTATAATAATTAGTGTGAAATACTCGAACTAGAACAGAACTAGTTTAGTACAATAATATACATTTCTTATTTTATTGATTAAGATTGAAATATATCGGTGTTAGATGTATTTTTATCATTTTCTGTTTGATATACCACGCAAATTCAAATGATAGATCACTGCAGAACTATAGTTCTCACTATAAGGTAAGTTGAGTTTAATATGGTTTTGCTTCAAGCCCGCCGTAGAATGTATGATCTCCTTTGCCTTCACAAAATTATTCACTCCGCCATCGATGCGCCAGGTTTGCTATGCACAAAGACAAAGATTATAAGAAACACTGTATTACTTTACACTGCTTGTATTCTATCTTATTCTTTCGCAGGCTAAATCCTATTTATGAATATGTTTGTCTCTTTTTATAGTGTATATAGTGTTTCATCGAATTTTGAAATCGGGGAAGTCGGGAAAAGGGAAGGGTTAGAATGGTGATTTGAATTGGTACTTTGATGTGGCAGACCGTGCATCTAAGACATAGACGTAGTAGAATAGTAGTAAAGAGTATTAACGGCTTCCTCGTCAGAATATTATTGTATGTTATTTCGATGTACTTTGACGCTCAGAAAACTGTTGTTACGTTGTGATAAAACCGTTATAATGAATGTTTACAATTACTAGTAACAGATTAACAAGGTGATTTTTCTATCGTCATTCGTTTAGTTTATTTTCATGACCATGTGGCACTCATACATTGATGATAAAATATATCCGTTTGTTAACTTGCCAGCAATAATAAAATACAATAAACTAGGTAAAGTCCTTATGTGCCAATATTATTATCAACGGTCGGTCGGTGTTGATGTTTCAAGCGAATCCATTCAATTCCAGTACTGTGAAACAGAATTTAATCAAAGCAAGCAAATATTGGTTCTACGTGCATCGGGCGAAGTTAGTGAGACCAATATATAATCCATTTAAATTTACCGGTTCACTACTTTGTTATGACTATAGTAATAACAAGGTAGGATTTTTTTACAGTTAGGTCAGCTGATGTACTTAATATGCAGAGGATACACGTATCTACGTAGATCAATGAGCTTCAAAAAATATGACAATGTATGTAACTTGTCTGAACTAGATAATCTATACATCTAACACGTCTGTCAATAAGTAAATATGATAAAATTATTTTTATTAATTAACGTTCTCTCCTTCAACTGCGATACAGCCCCTCCAAGGTTTTTCTAACTTTTATATTCTATGTGTGTAGAATGATTTATCTTTGACTTCAAAATAAGCTTCTGTTGCTGCGATTACTGACTGCTCTGCTGACTGCCGATTAGATTCCGGAGTGAAATGGTGAATCCATGTTTCATCCATTGTCATATACCGATGTAAAAATTCCTATTTATTTCTATTGAACAGTACTAAACAGCGCTCTGAATCAATGATACGTTGTTACTTTGGAGCAATTGTTAACAAACGCGACACTCTTCTGAAAAAAAAACTTTTTGATGTAAAATTGCTATCTCGCGCAATTTTACCTTCGATCTTCCTTCACGATTTTCAGGACTTGGCTGATGTTTTGTTGAGTCACTGCTTCATTTGGACGACCAGAGCGTTCAGCATCATTTGTTGTAGACGACCGCGTTTGAAATCGGTAAACCACCGAAAAATGGATGGTTTAGACGGAGCAGATTGCGGATAACATTTTATAAACCACTGTTGTGCTTGAACGGTGTTTTTTTTTTCATTAAAAAATAATGTTTTATCAACACACGAAACTCGATTTTTTTTTTCATTGTTTTCGGCATAACAAAAGAAGCATCACATAAATATCAATAAGTCAATATTTTATTTTACGATTTTCAGAAAAAAAATTATACATATCATGATGGCCAGGACTTGAGTCCTGGCCATCAAATGATAAATACAAATCATCATCTCTAAGTTAGTCTCGGGACTTATTGAACGATTTAGTAGCAAATAATCTATACAAATAAATAAAATTGAAGTATCTGTTTGTAATGTTATAATAACAGCCATATACCAAAAAATCAATTTTAATTTTTTTTATCTATCTGTCTGTTTGTTCCGGTTAATCTCCGAAACAGGTAGACCGATTTCCAAAGGACTTCCACTGGAAGATAGGTGGTGTTATAAGGAGTATTTAAGGCTACTTTTATTTTGAAAAAGAATTAGGGTTCCGCAAAAGTGCTATAATATATCATGTCATTTCTGTAATATAATATAATTAATTATCACATGTTAGCCCACTTCGACGTGGCCCCGCCGTGGTTGTAAAAATCCTGGATAGAAAAAGAGCTCTGTTCCAACATCTAAAGTTATTACGAAAAACCGCATGTGCATTGTTATAGATTTTGTGTTCCAAGTTGTTAGTAAGTTTTAAACTTATTGGTGAAATAAATCGTAAATAAATAATTTAAAACGTAAAAGATCCGCCGGATGATAAATTGTTACGCTCACCATTGTTTGTTTTCACTTGCCCATCTACTGATAACACTCGTAGATCACCAATCCCCTAAAACTCTAAAAAATAATAGACACTACTTTGGCAGTTGAGAATACAAAAATGATTGATATATTGGGGTACCTTTAAATACAGAAGCATTTCATGAAGCGTTGGAGACTTACTGCAGGAACACAGAACAAGATTATATTTTCTATGATCTTCTGTTAGGTGAAAGTGCTAGTCAAGTCCTACATTGGACAGGTAATTTTGGATAACGTAAATTTATAATTATTTTTAATTTCTGAGGCGGTAGATTTATAAATATCCTTCATAAGGCTAAAACCAAAACCTGTTAAAGACACCAAAACAAATTTTACCGTATTTACCTTGTGTATAGCTTTTGCGGCAAAATAATAAAGGAAATGTTAAATGTCCATAAGTCTTTAACGTGTACTACTACTTTGCAAGAAATCGATAGCTTTTATCAAAACATTATCGCCACTCAAATCATTAATTATACAAGTATATATATAGTTCCGTTTTTATAGCTTTTATGTACGTTACATAAAAGCTATAAAAACGGAACTATTCCAACTGCTGTTTTTAGAAATCGCAATCAAGAATTTCTTGATCGCCAATTTACTTCGCTTATATTACGACCCAGAAAGAAAAAATAATCGTTAATGCAATTACGTTCATAACTGATGTTTTTATTTATTTGACCTGTTATGCATTTACTGCCATGTTTATTGACGGAAGCCTCGTAAAGTTCCGTAATTTTAGCACGAATAAATAAGTTTATATCTTAATAAAGATGTACTTTTCGGGTTGTTGAGCCAAATTTTTGGGTATCATAAATATGCAAGAAGTATTCTATGCGTTTATTTTTAAAATCTAACATTTAGATTTTAACTGAATATCTTTTGTTCATCTAATATCGTTACTGATATTGTTTGTCGGTAAAGATATAAAACTCTTCTTTGATGTTTATCTCTTTTCCAGGGAATATCTATGATAAACACTTTTAAAAAAAAGCTAAACCGACTTGACCTCGAACTTAGAACCTCGTCTTTTTTAAAGCTGGTTAATAACAATAACGTTCATCACTTTTAACGTCAATGTTGCTTAATTTCAAGAAAAATCAACAAACACACTACATCTATACTTAATTTCTAAGGGTTTATCTCGTTTTCCCTAAGATACCATCGTCAGATCCGGACTAGGTGATAATGGTACCACCTGAGGAGCATACAGTTTAAAAAAAATATTGAAATTGGTGACTAGATGATGGAAATATGGGTGAAAATATAATAACAATACATACAGCCGAAAATAGCACTTCCTTTTTTTTTTAATTCGGTTAAAAATGCATAATAAATATAATAATAATGTAAATGTAATAATAATGTAATAATGTATAATAATAATATATAATGTTTTAAAGGAGTTTTGAAGATAACAGTTTTTGTGGGCGATAGCATTCAGTTATGCAAGTAGTCTGTAAATATACCCCGTGAAAAGATAAAACTGAAAAGATAAATTGTTGTATTCAGTTTAAAATATTATATTTTTAAAACTAATGTTATGTAGTCCTTATAACGTATAAAGGCTTGCAGCATCACAGATATTGTAGGCGATTTTCTGAAATGATTTTTAAAGTGTTATTTCTTTCAGGTTAAAACCAAGTGAGGAAAACAAGTCAGCACATGCAGTCTTTAAAGAAGCATACGAAAATGGAAGGATGTTCCCAAAACAGTGCAAAGCAAAGTATCCTATGTGTATCTTTGACGAGTCATTGTTATTCGATATGGTTAAATATTTGTTACGTCACCCAGATTTGAAATTTAAATAGGATAGTCAAAAAAATTGTGAAGAAGTATGCATTGCATTAAAATTATTTTTCTTTTTTGGACCTGTCCTGTGGAAATCTCGTTGTTACATAGTTTTGAATATAGTGTAAGAAACATTTGTTCTCTAGTTTTATTATTAGCCATCAAAACATACCTAATATCTTAATCACTAAGAGGCTATTCGTAATAGAAAAAGTAGATATCGCTGTTTCATTTATAATATCACATCAACATCTTCGTCGTAAGGGTAGTATAATTCTATATAATTTTATGCCTATAAACAGGTCTAAAAAAACTTGTAACGTGCCTAATAAGAAAAATTGGTACAGTATATTTTTCGTTTTGTCCATCGTTAGTCACTACTTTTCTCCATTTTCAGGCAGCATAGGGATCAAAGCATAGATCTAATTTTTGCCAGGAAATGAAGCCCTGTCTGGTGACTACGGTGGGTGGGGTTCGGCATCATATTGAAGCGCCTTCAAAGTTTCCAAACCACTTTTACAACACGAAAGATCAAATTGTCATATTAGGAGCATTTGAGTTTTAATGCTTGGCTCCATTGCATCAATTTATATTAGGATCGTTCTTCAGTGACGGATTTGTTAGGCCAGATTGCTCGTAGCTGATCCCGCTAGGTTCTATACCTGCTAAACTACGAGTAATCTGCGCATGGCCCCTCCGAGTAATCTGTGCGCATGTCCAGTCTTACTCATGATTTTCTGCGCTTTTTTATCATTCATCATTTTTAAAAAGACAACTCCCGCATTAGAATTTACTCCTGTGTCGCGGGGGACTTTACAAACATACAAACAACGGACACAAAGAACACCCAGACTCAGATGGGAATCGAACCCACGACCTCTGGCTCAGCAGTCAGGGTCACTAACCACTAGACCAACAGCTTTCAGAATCAATTCAAACAACTTTTTCGATTACGTCTTTGGAGCAGTTGTTCACACGTAAAAAATCAGGGTTTAATAACGCTTGTTAAGTCACTTCCAAGTATTTTATGAGTAGCAATCCATCAATATATCCAGTTAAATAATACCGTAGTGAACCCAATGTCGTAAAACGAAGAACAAAGTTATGACTACCCTTTCAAGACAATCTTAAATAATTTAAAAATTACAAGGCCGTCCCTTGTACTGCAATTTCTAAAGAAAAATAAATAAAGCATATTAAATGTAAGTTTAACCTATTTTAACATTGATTTTAATATTTGATTCCGTTTCTTGTTAATAGTTCTATCCTGCATTATTTTAGTGTATGTAAAGCCCGAATGAACATGTTGTTTTAATTAATTGTGAAAGCTAATGATTGTTGTCGCCACATTAAAAACTCTTATTTATTTTATTAAAAATAGGGACAAACTATAACTTCACTATTTAATAAATATAAGTTAATAAATATTATTTTGACTGGTTATACCGGTAACGCAATACTATTGGTCGATGGATAAATATTAACATATTGTGGGATTATAAAAAGGGTAGGAATATGTTTAGAACGATTGACTTGAGTGCAAACAGATGTACGAACTTGGCAGTTGCTGTTAGTTAGTAATTTTCATAGTTTATATCAGTGGTTTTGAGACTGTTTCTAACATGATAAGCCATTCTAAAAACAAGCATATGCACTCGTTAAATTTTGTACCTATACATGACATGTATATATAATGTACATTTTAATTTTGTTTTTATAATTTTTAAACGTTTTTTTACAAACAACGGAACTCAAAATTTCTTCTCTAATTTTTCAAAGTATTTCAATTGTGGTATTTTACAGAAATGTTTTAAAGTTTAATAGGTTCCAGAAAACACACTTTTTAGAAAACCTTTTAGTATACGACAAAAGTTTATCATAATATGACTAACTAAACCATTTCGAGGAAAAAGTTGAATGCTTTGAAAGGTCTTTACTAGTGCAATGAGAAATGAAAAATCGTTGTGCCTTTCAAACTATACACTGCATATTTTACAACACAATTGACAACATTATTATAGACGTTTTATTTATATAGTACAGAGAGTGCAGTACATAGTGTATATAATGTAGTGACAGTTTCTTCTTGAAAAATATAAAAATACCTACCACTTTTGCGACTCTGGACGATTTTTGAGAACCTATTAAAAATTATAGCAAAATATAAACTTAATTTTCTGAGCTAGTAATACTTGTTCGTGGGAGAGCCATGCTTCGGCACGTATGGGTTGGTTCGTCCGGAGTGACACCACGGCCCGACAGAAAACCGGCAGTTAAGCAATGATATCATTGCTTTTTGCGAAGTGAGTGAGGTTACCGGAGGCCCTTCCCTCTCTCCCTCCGCGCTCCCTATTTCCCCTCTTTCCCTACTCGTACCATAAAGGCTGGCAACGCACTTGTGACTCTTGAGTTGCAAGTGCTCATAGGCGGCGGTAGTCATTTACCATCACATGAGCCGTTTGCTCGTTTGCCCCCTATAACAAAAAAATAATCAGTAGGCGCAAGTTAATTCTGTCAATGAGATTAAAATAATTCTTTCATCTGGAACTAATTAGAAAGAGTGCAGCAATTGCTTTAATCGTTACGTCCATTGTAGCTAGCTGGCTTAGGAACATTGTGATGTTTAATTACAATACCGTAGTATCGATTTTGCTGAGCAATTCATATTGTCCATAGAAAATGCATAAACGCCGGTAAAAACCCTGCAACTTCACTTTTCCATCAACAATTTGAAACAAAATTATAATGCAATAAAGGTTAATCTAGTCTGTTTTCAACGAAAACAATCGGCTATGTGCCCCATCTGCATGTTGCATTGTGGCTCATATTAATTCACCGATTTTGCGGGTGTTTTCCGCCCTGATTGTTCAGGAAGCGATACCAATTTGCGGTTTGTTTACAAATGGGTAACAATTATATCTGTACCTTTGGAATAGGTACCGTGTAAAAAATTGATTTGCTAGATTTAAGCATTATTTTCCAGACATTCTTAGGGGGGTTGGGCAAATCCCAGTAGGATGGGCTTACCATTAGGCGGACTATTCGCTTCTTCACTATCTTTATTTATTTATTTGAATTATACGGTGAAAAGAAGTATATTAGTCCACCTAGTATTGCAGATATTTCACTCAACATTGCAATCAATTAATATAAATAAGTATTATAACAATATTAAATCACATCACTCAACGTTACTGTGGTAGTCGCGTTATTGTGGTGCTCTAGTAGTTAACACAGATTGATTGAATTGAATTATTAATAAAATAACTAGATATTAAAAATTAGATGATATTATAACGACGCAGTGTGACCACTAACAACATAAGAATCATTTGATTTTGTTGCAATTCGCAATGTTTAACATCTGCGATTAAACTTATGTATTCACCATAATTTTCAGACACTTTCATCAATTGTTGGATATTGGCCAGCGTGAATCGTACACAAAATAATGTGATATGTCCTCAACATGACAAAGTCTTTAAACCAAACCAAATAGTGATTTTGTATCTGGTCTCGTGGCTTTTTCAAATCACCACTTTGTGACTGCTTTGGTCCTTAGATGCAGCAGGCGGTCGTATTTCACTGCAATAACAATTTATTTGATAGTAAAATGTCATATTTATAATGAGTAGAACATTACCAGCAGTTTTTAGTAGAAATAAAATTGTTGTACTAATGTCAGTAACAACCCAATCAACAGAGATTTACATGAATTTGGAATAGTAATAAAATGTTTCAGTACAGAATGACCATCTGAAATTAAAGCTACTTAATTAAATCAACTTCCATAGTTAATACTGTATTAATAAACGTTTATAATAGCAATTGAAAATTAGCATTAATAGATTGAAAACTGATCAAAATATTTTCAGTTTCAAATAGTCTTTACATAACAATATTCATCATCATCATCCTCCGCACCTTTTCCAGACTAAGTTGGAGTCGGCTTTCAGTCTAACTACGATACGGCCGAACTTCGATATTTTACGTAAAGCGACGGCCATCAGACCTCTACAACCCAAGTACTAGGCGATATCGAAGTTCTGTAGTTAGACCAGATTGTCGGACTTTTTAGGGCTCCGACTACCCGTAACGAATGCCACAGATGTTCGTATGGCTACCGGGACCGACGGCTTAACATGCTTTCCGAGGCAAGGATTAGTCTCAGTGTGTTAAGAATTATTACCCATCCTAAGACAGACCTGGCCTTGCAATGTGCTAACCTACTCGGTTACTAAAAATATAAGTCTTTGAATTAATAATCTTTAAATTTGCAATATAATATTATCATCGTTCTTAACTGTTACTTCTCGGGACCATTGATAAGGATCTCCGTGAAACGGCTCCTGAAAAACTATCTAGATGACAGGTTTTCAGTTCCCCGAGTAGATAGTATCCGAGTTTTATATATTACATATATTTAAAAAAGTTTTAAAAACATGTACTCGTATTTACATTTATGTCCTGGGCATCCATGTCCAAATCGAGACGATTACGAAAGCGCCCCGATCATATGAAGCTTGAAGCTGTAAAAAATCGAGCTTCATAGTCATTGCAATTAAAAGATATGCCCATTTAAGTAAATTTAAGTCATAAATCCGAAAGTCGTTAATTTATAGTTATATCAGTTAAAATATTTTTTTTTGCCCTTACAAACTTATATTTTGCGCCTGGAAAATTAACTGTGGTGTATTTATGATCAACGGGAGAGTATTTTTAGAACGGCAAAGTTAAGTTTTTCACTTGGAAAAAACGATTCCCGAAATGGATAAACAAGAGTCAGTCTCGCAAAGTCGCAATTATCCAGTGTTTTTTATTTATTTTATCCCTTACATCCGATTTTATGACTGATAGGATTATACTTTAAGAAAAACTCTGAGTAAGTTATGTTAACATCCCACTTTCTGCTTGTAATTTTTTTTGGTTGGATGAAGGTTACCGGAGTCCCTAACCCTTCCGTCTGGGCACGTCTTGGTGCTGGGGGGCTTCAACGCAAAGTCCATTGCGTGGGGTTCCCCCAGGACGGACGCACGGGGCGAAGCCGTCGAGGAGTGGGTGGCATCGGTGGGCCTCTGTCTCCTAAACAGAGGCTCCACCAATACGTGCGTGCGGCAGCAGGGGGGGTCGATAGTGAAGGAAAGGCCTTCGCTACCCCTGCTCTCGCCGCACGAGTAAGGAGCTGGCGTGTCCTGGAAGAGGTTGAGACGCTCTCGGATTACCTCTATATCCGATTTGAGCTCTCCCGGTCCCAGGACCCCAGAAGGGGTCACACGGCGCGGCGTTCTTCCCGCTTCCCGCGGTGGGCTGTAGCGAAGCTGGATAGGGATCTACTGGAGGAGGCAGCCATCATTTACTCGTGGCTGTCTCCACAGCCTCTGACCGTGGAGGTAGACATGGGGGCTGGTTGCTTTCGCGATGCGATTACGCAGATTTGTGATGCGGCCATGCCCCGCGTCCGAGGTCGTCGGCCTCCAAGGAAGGAGGTCTACTGGTGGTCCCAACAGTTGGTGGACCTCCGCGCGGCCTGTACTCATGCCCGGAGGTCCTACACTCGCAGTCGGCGACGTCACCGCGAAGAGGGGGAAGAGGACCAGCTTCATGAGGAGTACCGAGAGGCGCGAAGAACTCTGAAGCTGGCCATTAGCCGCGCCAAAGAGGAGAAACGAAAGGAGATGCTGGAGGGTCTCGATCGTGACCCCTGGGGTCGCCCATATCGCGCGGCGCAACAAAAGCTCCGCGCGTCGGCCCCCCCCCTTACGGAGACTATCCAGCCCAGCTTCCTGCAGGAAGTGGTTGAGGGCCTTTTCCCGCAACGGGTGGAGCACGTATCCCCGTCGATGGCTCTTTTGGCCGGAGACGACGGGGAGAACGAGGAGGATGGTGTTCCGCCCGTCACGGAGGCGGAGATAGGGGCGGCTGTTCTACGGATCCGTTCCAAGAACACCGCCCCGGGCCAGACGGGACCCCTGCCCGAGTGTTGGCCCTAGCCCTCGACCACATGTCCGACCGCCTCAGGGAGGTGTTCGACGCTAGCTTGGCGTCCGGACGCTTCCCTGACTGCTGGAAGAGCGGGAAGCTGGTACTTTTAAGAAAGCCGGGACGGCCTACTGATTCACCGACCCATCGTGTTGCTGGACCAGGTGGGTAAACTGTTCGAGAGGGTCCTCTCTGCCCGCATCATCCAGCACCTTGGCGAGGTTGGCCCCGATTTGTCGGACGCCCAATTCGGTTTCCGAGCGGGACGTTCGACGGTCGGTGCTATTTTGCGCCTGAGGGCTGTGACCGAAGAGGTAGTGAGCTGTGGTGGCGTGCTGTTGGCGGTGTCGTTGGACATCGCCAACGCGTTCAATAGTCTGCCATTCAGCTGCATCAGGGAAGCACTCCATTATCACGGGGTGCCAGGGTACCTGAGGCGGCTAGTAACTAGCGACTATTTAGAGGAGCGTACCGTCATGTACGAGGACCGAGACGGAAATTTGAGTTGTCGGCCCATGTCGTGCGGTGTTCCGCAGGGGTCTGTCCTTGGACCACTCCTGTGGAACATGGGGTACGACTGGGCCCTTCGAGGCGACTTCCCCCCCGGGCTTGGCGTAATCTGTTACGCCAAGCCCGGGTGATGCCACGCTGGTCACAGCCCGGGGGGTGAACTTTCAGGAGGCGGTGCACCTGGCCACCAGGGGAGTCTCTCTGGTGGTCGGGCGCATCGAGGTGCTGGGTTTGCGGGTGGCCCTGGATAAGACGGAGGCCCTTTTATTTCATGGGCCCCGTCGTGGTCCACCCCCTGGCGCCTCTATAGAAGTCAACTCGGTCCTCGTACCGGTTCAGGCCCACATAAAATATCTGGGCCTGATCCTCGACGGTGGGTGGCGCTTTGACGAGCACTTCCTGCAGCTTGCTCCAAAGCTGGTCGGCGCTGCGTCCAACCTTGGGCGACTCTTATCCAATTTGGGCGGACCCAGCGTCGCTACGAGACGGCTGTACACGGGGGTTGTCCGGTCAATGGCACTGTACGGTGCACCGGTGTGGGCGGAGGCTCTGACCGCCCAGAATAGGGCGCGCCTCTGGCGCCCTCAGAGGGTTATGGCGGTTAGCGCCATACGCGGCTACCGCACCGTGTCGACAGAGGCGGCATGCGCGTTGGCCGGGACTCCCCCGTGGGATTTGGAGGCGGAAGTGCTCGCCGAAGTATATCGGCGAACGGCTGAGTTCCAGGCGGGAAGCGGCAGTCGGCCCCCGCCCGAAGAGGTACGCGAGTGGCGTGAGGCCGCTCGCCGAGCCACCATGGCTCGTTGGTCGTCCCGGCTGGAGGCTCCACGTGCTGGCTTTGCCGCCGTGGAGGCTCTCCAGCCGGTCATCGTCGAGTGGGCAGGGCGGCAGCACGGGACCCTTTCCTTCCGACTGACGCAGGTTCTTTCCGGGCACGGCTGCTTCGGGAAGTACCTGCACTCGGTTGCTAGGAGGGAACTGAGTCCCGCCTGTCACCACTGCGACTGTAGTGAGGACTCGGCTCAGCACACGCTGGCGGTTTGCTCCGCCTGGGCGACGCAGCGTCGGGCCCTCACTGCAATCATCGGAATAGATCTCTCGCTACCGGCCGTCATACGCTCCATGGCCGGGAGCGACAGGAATTTTACCGCGGTCGCGACCTTCTGGGAGGACGTCATCTCGCAGAAGGAGGCGGCGGAACGGGTCCGGGAGGACGATCTCCACTCGGACCTAATTCGCCGCCGGCGAACCGGGCGGCGGAGGCGCGCGTACCAGCGCCTCATGCCGCCCTGAGTGTGGCCGCAGGTGGACGGGACGGGTTTTTCCCCTCCACCCGCTATAGTGGCCCCCCGCGAGGAGGCGTCGTTCGCGTGTGCCTAGACATAATCACCATAACCACCTCTCAATTAGGCGACCTAATTGAGAGGTTTTTACCAGAAGGTGGTGCCCGCGCTTTTGCGGGCAGGCGCTAGGAGGGTTCCGGATGTCTTAATGAAAGCTTTTCCCGGATCCCTCCTACTTAAGGCGCAGTACGGCACACCGTGTGGTTTTAGTCGGTTCGATTCCGACACACCGCCCCATCGAAAACCCCGGTAGGGTGACGGCCCGAGGGGATTTCCACACGCACAAAAAAAAAAAAGGCCCTAACCCTTCCCTCTCCCCTATTCCCGTCCTTCCCCTCTCCCCTCATCCTGTTCTTCCCCCCTCCCCCTCTTCTCCTACTCCCACCTGACGGCGGATGGCGGCAACGCACTTGTCACTCTTGAGTTATAGGTGCCCATGGGCGGCGGTAGTCATTTACCATCAGGTGACCCGTCTGCTCGTTTGCCTCCTATACCTAATAAAAAAGAACTACGATAAAAGATTCCTTTACATAGATAAGTCAAGCTTAATATAAAGCGTGTAAAACAGAATCAATTTACGGAGACGCGTCAAATGGTGTTTATAAATTAAACATTCACAACACCAGTGGGTTACTTGTGAGTAGGTACCTAATAAGAAGGTTGCTTCTCACAACGCTCAACCATTTGGAAACGGGCGGAAAACGCGGGTGTACGCGCATCACCAAGACCACGTATTTTGTTCAAGTCGTTCCCATACTAAGGCGCATTTTGCCCGATGCGCGACGTGCGCTCGATCAAATCGGCGTAAATGAATTATGAAAGCAGCATAAGGGTGTGTATGTTAATACACCTAACGTGAAAATCCCGGAAGAAATAAAGCTTTTTAAATAAGCACAAGGTTTTATTTTAAAGTACTTTTCCTAAAAGTAATAGTAATTTATGGAATAAAAGTACTAATAGAAATAAAGCTACATTTCTTTCTCATATTTCAGAAATTTGTTAAGTCAGACTTTATGCATGAATGGATCTCAACAATTAAGAAGGATAGTAATACAATAGTCATTTTGCTAGAAAGAAAAATAAACTGGGTGGATCCTTAGATCCGACCTTATGCTTCTCAGGTCCAGCTATATTAACACGAGCGAAGACGCAAGCAAAAGCTAGTATGTGTTTAAAAATAAATACCCACCATCTAAAGAAATTGGGTACCTTTAAAGTTTTATACTATTCAAATAAGTTCATGAAGAAAGTCATCAGCATAGTATTCTATTTATTCGTTTTAGTTTGATGAATATTCAGCATTAATAATATTATATTGTTCACCTTAAGCCTGAGCTACATTAATCTGCTTTCGTTCCAAACAATGGCTTTAAGATTAAGCTCCGAACTACAATACACTAGCTTTCAACAATGGGTTTATGCACAATTAGAGTAGAACTAAGATTTACAATAAATAAAATTTTAATAAGCATCGTCTCAGACATGAGGTGCTAGCTGCTAAAATTTGCCATTTCCACAAGTACCTACATACTCTCAAATTGCGACATACGTAAACTAATACATATTTTCTGTCAGACAGAGAGTATACCCGTAATGCAGACGTTATCGGTGCTAGTGACTTGGAACAAAGAAAAAACCCTCGACCTTCTTATATCGCCCACATTTCCTACAGACATAGAATATACTTATTTCATTTGCCACTGGACAAAACTAGTCGTATTATGACTAGCTATTGAAAAGATAAGGTATTTTGACAATTATCATAAATATTAACAGTTGTTAGACAACCTAATAATACTGTTCATGGCAGTAACCGAGCACTGAAATAGAAAATTAATGGTAATGAGAGTCACAGTAATGATTCCTATTGTTAAATAATTTAACATTAGAATAGTTTTGAAAGGACATTACACAAGTTAATGAATAAAGGGGACAATAGCAGAGGATATATTCTAAAATTTTATAAATCCTGAACGCCAAAAAGGCTTAAATGAAATGTCCACCAATGATTTATATAAAAATGAGGAAATTAAATAACTGATAAAGATTTTTCAAGTGAAAACTTCTTTAGGCACGTTGGGCACTTTTAGTATGGGGAAAAAGCACTGAACTCGCGTGGCTGTCACGGTGAGATACATATTATATATAAACAGATGTGTATGTGTTTTCACTTCTGATGTGCAGTCCTACGACTGACAGTTTGTTTTGTATCCATTATTTAGACAACATAGACCCCAGTTTAACTTAATAGTATGTGTATCATATAGTCGCACCTATATAATTTATAATAGTCAGTATTTTAAAAGAAGCTTAGTGTTGCATTTTGCGCAAATTGAAAGCAGCTTACTCAAACCAATATACTTGCTCCTATTCATCTCTTAATGGAGTCTTTTGTTAACTCCGCTTACACTACGTAGTGTTCTATAAAATGCTCGTGCTAAAGTAGCTTAGCATTGATTCAAAAAATTTTAATATAGTGAAAAAAAAAAACAGGTTGCGTTTTTCATAACGTTCAATTCTCAGTGCTATTAACATACTGGATCAAAAAAAAATGGGACTAAAAATACGTATAATACAAAACCTTTAAACAATGATGAAGCTAAATAGTACAGTTTATGATCCATAAGTACACACAGTTTTTGTGTACTTAGGGATCATAAAATAATACAGTTAGCCAAATGAGTAAATGTATGTATTTTTTTCTTAAATTGTCATCTAACCACCAATATATTGCAAATGTTGCATGTTTTAATCATAAAAAGCTTTAACGCTTCTCTCTGAAAGTTTGACATAGAAAATACTTATAAGCTAGTAAATTTGTTCAGTATTCCATTTTCTGTTTCACTCTGAGTTTAGGTAGTTTCGAAATATATTTGTTTTAGTTTGTGCTTAGAACGGACAAACTCAGAAAACGTTTGAAAACTTCTTTCCAATTCTGAACTGCGGTTAGTCTTACGATAATTAGCACTGTATAATGATTTTCAACTTGTTAGCTATGAATTAAATGGAGGCTTATTAAATTTTTCTAAAATAATTTTAAGCAAGTAATATTTTGAGGTTTCAAATAATATTTGCAGAGCGGGTAATAAATTATTAAATAGGGTTTATTTGAAATTGTGTATTTGAGCAATAAACTTTTAATAACAATAAAAATGAAATTGTATGGAAATGTAATTACACCCCCAATAACTTCATTTCGAATTTCATTGCCTAGAGAAACACCGAGCATTGCACGCTTCATCGCACGCTGAGCGACTTTAAACTTGTGAACCAGTCCATATCGGTGAGTGTCCACGTTTCGGCTCCGTACGTCATTACGGGTAGGACGCACTGGTTAAATGTCCTGGTTTTTAAGGATTGAGGGATCGGTGACTCGAAGATATGTCGAAGCTTCCCATACGCCGCCCAACCCAGACGAATTCTTCTATCGGCCTCCCGATCGAAGTTGTGCCGACTAAGCTGGATAGTTTGGCCAAGGTACATGTATTCTTGCACAACCTCGAGGTTAGCGCCATTTACGACCACGGGACTCGGGGATACATGCGTATTATGCATGACCTTGGTCTTACCAATGTTCATCGCAAGTCCCACTCGTCTTGAGGAATCGTCCAGACTGTTCAGCATTCCCTCCAAATCATGCAGTGTCTCCAAATCGCAAGTGTGAGATGTATTGGCCGTTAATATTGATTCCTCGTCCGTTCCAATCGAGCGTTTTGAAGACGTCCTCCAGTGCATTGGTAAAGAGTTTCGGAGATATAACGTCTCCCTGAATCTCAATCTCAAAGTACTGGTTTATTTTTGTTCTAGATAGTTGTATAACATGTCTCTGAATATTATTATGACATTAAAAGCTAAAAATATTCAATTTAAATCACTACTGAATATAATTTTTTAGCACATATATAATTCGCACTTGTATGAAACTAAAACACGTGTTGTGAAAATAGATATATAATATGAAAACAGTGATCAGAGGCGACGACCGTGCCAACATGCGCGACTAAGAGAGGTTCTATTTCTATTTTGTTGGTAGCTTGTTTTCGAGACTTATTGAGTGGTTTAGCGTGCAACTTCAACCTGTTACTTTTGTGTTACAATGATGCGCGCGCATCTTAAAATTTCATTTTCATAATATTTTTTTCATAAAGCGCCTAAAGAAGTATAACTTCAAATATTAAATCATGAGTTATTTCATTGTGTTATTCTCCTCGCGTGTAGTGTACATGTACCTACCCACTAAAACACTATAACTTTTAATGTAGCACTTCAAAGAAGGAAAAGGCAATGTTCGTTATATATATATATATATATATATATATATATAGCATAAGCTAACATATATTTATAGATTTCTTGACTATAACTTAGCAGATTTGAACTGTACTCTGTTAGTTACACCCCGAGTTCAGGTCTCTCATTCCAAATGACGTTCTCTTAGTAAAACTAAACTAGTGAGCAAAGATAAGGACTTTTTTGTCTATGATTTTAGATATTTTATTAATGACTAAAGAAGGTAATAGTTCCAAGTACGGCTAATTTACTATACACAATTTGATGGATGATGAAATAAACGTGTAATGTTTTTTGAACCACAAACCTAAACCGATCTAAGTAGTTTAGTTTTTCTATTAAGATTGTCTTATCATTTCATGATAAAGATTCTTTAGGTCTAGAATTCGAAACTATCTCTATTTACAAAAATATCACTAATATAAATATGACATAATAGCTGTCTAGTCACATGTTGCAGCTTTTTAAGGTCCAGTATATTAATTACTGGGCAGAGATTTAGACTTCAGATAGCAAGAGAGAAAATAGCAATTAGAAGCTATAACATCATTTGTATTACTTCCACCCCACTTCCACCGGGTTTTTCCACAACTGGAGAAATTCCCTTCATGAAAAAAATGTTGTAATGATGTCACACAGTATTCTGTGTGACATCATTACAACATTTTTAAAGATATTTCTTTAGAGACTTTACAGACTATAGATTCTAAATTAACTATTTCAGAATTCAAAAGCATTCAGAAAGATACTATACTCTACTTACGAGTAGTAGTAGTTATATATACAGAGTGGACCAGACATTTTTGCACTTTTGAAACATGAATAGAAATAAAATGACATATGGTATTTCATTGATCATTTATTTGACGCAACAAACATCTAATGCAATTTTTATTTTTTATTACATCATCGATATATGATCCATCCCGTCGCTGGTACTCCAACAAACGACTACACAAATATTGGAAAACATGCCAACATGTTTTCCAATATTTGCGTAGTCGTTTGTTGTTTTGTACCAACACAAGTTGGGGTGTTTTGCAGTTATGTCCTCGTAGATGTTCTGCTTTATTTGGGATATTGTTGTCGATTAATTACCGTATCCACGACTTTTCAGGTATCCTCTCAAGAAAAAATCGCAAGGAGTGAGGTCCGAACTCCTCGGAATGTCACTTCTGCGAGTAATAAATTTGTTCCAAAACATTTTCTTGACTTTCGGTACAGTCACTTTTGATGTATGGCATGTTTCTCCATCTTGTTGCATGATTGCATCCAGGTCCTGTTGGTGTATCCTTCCAATTCACGTAACAGTGGCATAAAATACAAAACGAAAACAACAAAAACTATCGCAACATACTCAGGTTTTCCGTTGAATTCACGTTAATTCCTTCATTGTTTTCAAAGAAATATGAACCAAATTAATTAATTATATTTAATATAATTATTAAATATAATTAATTATAGTCCTTTTGCTGATATGGCAGCCCATACTGGCGTTGAGGGTGGCTTTTGATGTTTAAGACGAGAGATTTCCTTGCCCCAGTAGTGATTACTGTGCTTATTGATGTCCCCGTTCCTGTGAAATAAGCCTCGTCCACAAATACATTTACATTTTTTATGCTAGAGCCCCTGAGAGGCGCACCATGACTTAAATTGTATGAAGTGACGCATCGTTTTCCGCCATCGGCGCGCTTCTCCCTCAAACGGTTTTCGAAATACTCAATGTTGCTATTTGAAAAATCTATCTATCGTTCTGTAAATCAGCATTTTATGCGTTAGAGTTATGACAAAAAGAAATGGCGCTAGTAGTTTGCTTCTTTATAAATTTACTTCAAGCCCTCGTTAAGGGAATACTCCATTATTATTGGTAGAATTGATGTTTTACCTTAGTAAAAGTTATACGTGAATTAAATATTTTTATGAATTCTACATATTGGTTACACGCTTTTGTAAGTTGATATTCCACAAAAAAATATACGACAGTGCTTTTAGCTCTTTATTTCTTTCTGGGCTACCCTTTAAAGAGATTTTTTTAGACACTGCTTAGTTATTCAATAAGCCTTGAATACATTTCAACTAATTACCAACAGTAGTTTTGGCTCGGCTTTGATGTATCTATCAAAATAAGCAGTTTTAAATATAGAGAGATAAATAAGACAAAATGTATATGGACGAAGTAACAGCATTAGAAATAAAATAAAACAGACTTGAAAGTAACCAGCTAAAGGACAATGGGAAAATATTTATTTAAAAATCTTTATAATACCATTTTTTTTTCCACGGCAGTGGTGCTTATTTGTGCAACTTTCATACATCCTGCGAAACGGCGCAGTTACACAGTCCTCTTACTTACATACTAATATTATAAATGCGAAGGTAACTCTATTTGTTTGTTATCTTTTCACGACTAAACTGCTGAACGGATCGTAATGCAACTTGGCAAGAAGATAAATTATATGGAAAAATGTACGGTTCAGCTCGTGTGATATAAATTCATCAAATCCAACATTAGACAGGCATTATATTGTACTAATAATGAAATTCGAGTTTTAGTTTTACTGCTCATATTTAATAAGAATGAGGATAGTAAGTAAATCAAACTGGTTAGTTTCTTTTATATGATAGGTGATAAACGCAATAACTAGAGTATTTTCATTGTACGTCAAATAAAATATATTCTTATAAAACTGATTATTCGTATAGTTTGTAAGCCACTCTAGATCTAGGATATTGACTGGTGTCTGAGTTGGGTTGAACTAAACAGGCTGTTGGATTCGAAACAACACATGGTATGTTCTGACAACTATTTCTCAAAACCTCGTCTTTGCATGTCTCATAACGTGCACACAAGGTACGTGTGCGACACCTTGTATGACCCCTTCATCGTGTAACTGGATACCCTTCCCACTACTACCGGATTTTCTTAGTTTAGTTTTCCTAGTTTTCTTCCACGTAGCCAATTATATCCACGGCTCCTAAAAATCCAACCAATCTTACTGACAATGGAAGAACGATTCGGTCATTTCGAATACAATACAATACAAATTTGAATTTCCAATGTCATACTTTAATTTTCTATATGATAGATATTATGGCAGTCATGAGTAAGTGGCGTGATATCTACAAGGAAGTAACCACTCACGTACAAACAAATAAGAGATTACATCCACTGCCATAACAACAAATAAAGGCGTCAGCAGAATACAGTTACACGCACAAACCCCTCTCTCAAGTTAATGTAAATAACTAGTAAGTAAATCACTGTAAATAAATCAATCAATTAATATTCGAGAGTAACAGAAGTCTTTCAATACCTCCGCAAAAGATATCATTGTTAATAAATTGAGATACTGTGAGTATCATTAAACTATTTATATACCTCTCACGTGGACCATGACACTGGCAATAGGCTGGGTGTCGGTAAGAATTGACTTTATTACCTACTTAAAATAAGTGGTGGAGTAAAAGACCTTTGCTATATATTAAGCAAGTAATATCGCTGTTAAGGACTTTATTTTCTAATAAACAAATTTCTGAAATCTTACACAGCTTATATTAAAAATTCTTTAGCGTTTAATGCCATTTAAACTACTTTCATTTTGGAATGGCGTCCTTAAGTTTTATGAAAAATAATTATGTTACTCACATATATTTTTCATAAACCTAAAAAACTTTTGTAGATAAATTTTAAATTATGTAGATATACATAAATAAACACTTCGGTTTTAATGTTTTGACTTAGTTTATTGAAAAGTATGAAGGTCTAATTTACTCTTACCAAAATTTATAACTTTCAAAGTCTTAATTATTGAAAAAGACTAGACTACAATTAAGTTGTTTTAAATCACTAACTAACCAACATGCACTAACTTGACGAAATAAGTTCGAAAATTTATCTTCAAACACCGAGTCTAAGTAAATATTCACCAAAATTTCGAAGTACGGTTAATTAAAATTGAAGCTTTTATTTGTTTTAAAACTTTTTCTTTTTGTCGTCCGCTATCATTGTAGCTAGTTCTTTTATAATATGTAGGATCAAACTTTTATCTTCTAAACGCACTTTTTTAATTAAAACGTAATACGTTTTAAACGTCCTCTTTAGTTGTGTTAAGATATATAAAATAGTTTTCCTTCTTAAGTCATGATTTAAATATTTGTCAAATTATATTGTCCGATTGATGCTAGGCATTTACCGCTGAATTTAAACAGTGACAATCCAAGCTGTGTCAATCGCGCTTCGCGACCCAATTCTTTTCCTTTTCTCCAATGAGCGCTTTTATAGTTTTATACGCCAATTGCAAGTCATGGTAAGCATAGCTTGCACGCACAAGACCGCAATGCATCGTTGGAAATCTATGCCATGCGCTTGATACAGCAATGCGTTATTATCTAAGAGCCCTTACACGTCAAAGTATCAATACACAACCACGTACATTTAACTTGCTGTTAAAATGAAAATTATTTGAAATATACTGACGTGTAATTACCAAGGTAAATTATAAAAGTATCGAACAACAAAACCCTACATATACGTAAATAGCCCTGTTTAACTCCTACGTACTTTCTCCTTAAACAATCATCCCTAATAAATATTGAATAGTTATCTAACTTATCTGAAACATCAACATACCAACCAAGATAGATAGGTATCTAAGTATTATTTAGACACGTTCTGAAATATTTTTGTAGCACTGTGCTATCTACTTATATAGCGCTTCAACAATTTATTTTACCGCAGGAACACTGTATATATTTCTTCCAAAATCCTCTAACGGTAGTCCTACACTTTAAGTGGTCGTAGATATCGGTTACCAGGGTTTTATAGGTTATCAAACAGAGGTTCTATGGGACTTGATACCATATATTTTAAGTAATGTATGTAGCTACAAATAAGTTGGAAATGTGTATGTGTTGTTTATAATTGTATTTGAAAATGGATTTATTTGATTGGTACTTTATTGGTCATAATAAAGAAATAATTATAACTAGCAGTGCACGCGGTTTCACCCGCGTAAGTCTTGATCCCGTTGGAATATTGCGATAAAAAGTAGCCTATGCGTTAACCCATGTCTCCAGCTATCTACATACCAAGTTTCATTGCAATTGGTTCAATGGTTTTTGCGTGAAAGAGTAACAGACATCAATCCATCCATCCAAACTTTCACATTTATAATATTAGTGGGATTTATAATATTAGTGGGATATTGGGATATAACACGTATATGTGCAAAGGATACATCCCTTAAAACTATTTCTAATTGGCAACCTAACAAAAACCTAAAAAGTAGCATGCAATACAGAAAACACTGAGACGAGGAGACGAAATCGCGAAGCATTACTGGAGCAACTTCCTTTTCCACGTGAAACTGAAAAGTCACCGTTATTATCGATTGCAGGTCAAGTTTTCTAACTTGGAAGAATATAGTTCTATTCCGGGGTATAACAACTGCTTCCACAAGCATCCAGAGACAGCAGAGCTGCACGCCAAACTACTAGGATTAAAACCTCTAAAAAAAAAGATGCCCACTCACAGCCCGGAAGAGTCACAGTTCCCTGCCACTAACCTATCGTTAACACTTCATTAATGAGTTATTAACGTATTTTTAAATCGATTAATGCGTATGTGGTCAACATCAAGTACCTAGGTAAAAATTCTGGGATAACAGCACTTTATTAATGTTTGTGGTTGATATATTGTTTGTCGATAAATATTTAATTATAGATGTTAATAGAGTTACTGCACAAAGGTACTACTGAACCACTGTTAATTAAACGTAACATATACAATAACTTGTAACAGAAACAACACAGTATAATAATATGTATTTAGTATGTAGTAGATCGGATGGAGATCAACATTTATGAATATAATTAATAAATGTTACGGTTGTACATATGATATGTATGTGGTTTCTGGAATAACATACATTTTTATTTCATATGATTTCTCGTTACTACCTCGGACTAGCAAAGACTTATACTGTGAAGTACAGCGTTGTTGGCTTGGTCTTCGACCTCCGTTACTATCTATTATGTACTCTGCAACGCACATTGCACATGGCGCCTTGTGGAATATATTTTGTTTTCCATTTTCACACATAACAACACAAATAATTTTACTAGAGTATTCCATTCTGTCAAGTAATTGTCTTATACTTACTGATTTATACTTTCTGTTAGATCTTTTTTTATACAATACATCATAACATAAGGGCATAATTTCTTATTTTAAATACAAAGCTGATAAGATTAGGTACATTGTAGCGTAGATATAACCCAGGTTATAAATGCAAGTCACCTATTTTACGGATAATAAACAGCGTGACTTTATGGAAGGATATACTACACTCATCGGGTGGCTCATACAGTAACCCTTACAATGTAATAATGTTGTAATGTTAACTGTTCTCATGAAAACCTTACTGAGTGCATGGTGTGTACACTACATAGCTATTGATCAATTGTGACATACAGAATCAAGCAACGGCCTTTGTTTCATGTTGATACAAAGTGTGTGCATCATGAACTCATGACTTATACGAGTAAATCGATGGTATTGCCTCAGGGTTTGAACTCAATCCAGAACACGAATATCGCTATCTAAAACACAAGCAAGCAACAATATGTAACATCTTATGCCATAAGTTGTTTTTTTTCTATAGTAATAACACTTGTATTTCAGAATTTTATCCATAAATGAAACAGGAGGAGATTCTCAATTCAACTTCAATTCAGATTTTAATCACATTATTTTTGTATATGATGACCGAAAAAAAGATTCCTCTAAAAGGATGGGAAAATAACTAATGAGAGCTTTAAGGGGCATGATTTAGACAAATTCAAAACAGTCCTTCTATTAAAAGAAATGATTAAACTTACGAAAAAACGAAAAATTGTACTAATCAATTACAATAATAATTGATAACGCAATCTTTGATAGAATGGTATATTAACCTCTAGGACTCTTATTGTTATCTTCAAAAATTATGTCAATCATGTTCAATTACGAATGTTTTCTAAGCTCACTTTAACGTTTTTACAATTTAAAATATAGGTACACAGATTTTTCATTACGTAAATATTTTACGTTGTCCAAGATTCTACGCTGCGTTTCGCCCACGAAGTTTTTCAATCTGAAATAGCAAAGAAAATTTTCTTACAGAAAAACCAAATCTGTGTTTACCCAACCTGTTGATCTAGGATCTCAAAGCGTTATAAAGCTGAACCCAGTTTGCGCTACTAAGTCAGGGATACCAAATATTTTATACGCAAAAACTTACATTTGTTCATCTTGTTATAAAACATTAGTAATATTATATAAGCCAAAATTAACTCCCGCGTTTGCCAATGTTCAACCAGTATAATAATCAATGAGAAAAAAGTTTAGGGTCTGGAGAAGAATATAGTTTACTTTTACACGAATATTGAAAAAAATTATAAACGCTTTTGTTGAAGTGACATTTTCACGATAATCGATTTAGGTACATAAGTATACTCGGGTGTAGCTGCCGACTATACAAACAAGTATCTTTTAAAGACAATTATTGTATTAGCATCTGACTGGGTCAGAAGTAAAGTATCATAAACCTGGTGTTTTTGCTAAGAATTTTTTTTTATTTCACTGGCTTTCATGTAGTCACAGACACTTTTTTATTACAGAACTACAACATATCTTATTTCATATTACTATACTTGAAACAATAAACCATAGACGGCTACGACTAATAATTATGACTTAATATATATGGTTCAGCCGCATATGTAATACTGTTCTCATATATATGCAGGAGCACCTCAGTACCAGCTTCTCCCTCTTGACCGCATTCAACGGAGAGCGACTCGAATCGCCGATTCCCAGGATATTTCAGATCGTCTAGACCCCTTGGCGTTGCGTAGAGATATAGCTTCACTGTGTATTCTCTATCGCCTGTATCATGGGGAGTGCTCCGAGGAATTGTTCGGATTTACACCGGCCGCAGCGTTTTGCCATCGTTCAACGCAACAAAACTTTCATCCCCATCACGTGGATAATTGGCAAACAACCACTGTGCGGTTCTCCAGACTTTTTTTTACTTCGCACAACCAATCTCTGGAACAAGTTATCGCCGATACGACCTTTAAACCATCAAGAAAAGAGCGTACTCCCATCTCAAAGGTCGGCAACGCACTTGTGACTTTCAGGTGTCCATGGGCTAAGATAGTCACTTACCATCAGGTGACCCGTCTACTAGTTTGCCCACTATAATATAAAAAAAAAATATATATATTAGAAGACTCTGATTTTCCGTCAACAGCCTCACTTGCTCAAGCTATTTATACGCAGTATCCCTTTCCATTTATTTCCATTCCTTTTCTACTCATCTACCTTTTAATTTACTCCTATTGTTTCCTCCTTTAATTTCCGTAAAGTTCCGAAGTTTATTACATGTGTAAGAAAAATTTTATTTGGCAAAATGTGAATGTTTAATACGCCTCTGCCTACCCTTTCCGGGATTCAGGGGTAAGTGTTATACAGACCGGTTGATAAAAATGTTGTGATTGATCGACTGACATGTTATGACTACCATGTTCATGAGTGAGCTGGGAATTCTATACGTTATGAAGTAAGATGACGCTTCACTGTTTGTTAATGTTATTTCGAAAAATGTTTGGAAAGTAATCCTTCAAGTTCAAATTTTTCATTTCATACAAATCAAGTGTGATAGTTCTGTCTGATACATATGGCCCGTGGCGTATGTTGCTATGAAAGTTTTTTCAATCAATTCAGACGACCTACTTTATATTCAGATGGTTATTGAGTGTGGTGAACTTTTCCGGCGTGCAGGATCAAGTCCGGAGATAGGTGGTGTACTAACTTTGGCTTTGAAATCTTTACTGGGCTTTTTATGTTAGTTAATACTTATGATACGGCACTCCGAAATTCCCTTTCGGAGCCTTGCGTAACTTTTTATTGACGTACTTACCTTCATGGATCGTGTTAAAATTTACGAAGCCTGAATTGTAACATTCTATAAGGGTTCTAAATTCAGGCTTCCAGGATATAGCTCCATGTTAGGGCTATTTGCAATAAATTGTATTATTCATAAATAGAGACTACGTGTTGGTTGGGAAAGATTTTTTTTTGCTAGTATAGACTACTCGTATACTAATTTAGGTTCGTTTTTTAGTTAAACTATAGACGATTGCAAACTAAGTTTCCATATACGGCTTGAAGACATTATGTAGATTATTAGTGGATATTGTTTCTATAGTGGGTACAGGTTTGGTAAACAATAAATAAATAAATCTATAAAAAAAGCAGTAAGACGTAGCTAGTGCTACGAGATGCAGCAAAAACTACGTGCCTTTAATTGATTCAGAGAGTATCGTTTTTCCAGGGATTAGTTATCAAATTTCCATAAAATAATATTCATTGAATGGCAATCTATAGCCTTAATTTTTCTGTATTTAGATATGTATCAATGCGTATAATCTAATGGGTATTGTCAGCTAAAAGGCAAAACAAACGTTCTTGGTTGTTGACAGGTCCAGCAATTAAAACTATTTTCTTTATTTCTGTATCAAATCTATACGTAGGTATGTATATAAGGGACAGTTGATATCGTCATTCATCTTCTTACCCTTTTCCCAAAACCGTTCTCTGGTCGAAGGTTCCTGTCATAGATTTTAAACCATCTCACAATCACTCTTTTTGACTGCACGGATTTCGCAATGGTTTAAGTGGTCACCTCGCCACACGCCGAGTGTTGTGGGTTCAAATCCCACACGTTACAAAAGTTTGTGTGATCCACAAATAGTTGTCCCGAGTCTTGTGTGTTCTTTATGTCCGTTGTTTATAAGTTTGTGAAGCCCCGCGACTCAGGAATATTCCTAATACGGGAGTCGTCTTTTTTGAAAAAAAAAAACTTTTACCATTTTATTTTTTTACCATATCTGTGCGAGAGAACCAGCGGTCCTGTGTCTCGCCCCTCCAAACAATTCCGCTTACGTGACTTGTATCGTCACGGCGGACCCCCGCCTATGCGTCATTAAATCAATTTACTCTCTTCTTATCGCTAAACTGTCGTAATCGCTGACATATAAAAATATCAGTTGTCAGAATTTAAGAAAGTTTCATGACACAATGTCATGAAACTTTAGCATCTGCAACCTGAAAATTGGCCGCCGGCTCAAGCTAGCAGAGAGTCTCAACTAATACTGCTCAATACGAAACATTTTGTTAGTCATAAAATAAGTAAGGTCTGGCAGTCCTGGGATCTTTGCCTAATAAGAATGGTCGCTATCGTCATTATTTATAATGACGATGCTTATCTAATTTGTTAAATGAAAGTCATTTTTACTTAGAGTAGATTTCGTAGTACAAGGGATGAAAATACTTCAAAACTCAATCTAATTTGGTGAAATTTGGTGCACACCAAATTTCTGGCAGTTACATACATTTTGTCACAAATGGAGCATATAGTATAATATTTTGTCTGTACAGCCATGCAACTCCTTATCGTTCCATATCTCCTTACGATCTGTAATATTGAGTACTGCAGTTTCTTTTGCAGAGCAAGCGGAGTGAGACCGTTGCTCACTGCAACCACATTCCGATGCACATCAACGTTAGCAGAGAGGAAGTAATCTCTAAGGTTGAATTACGGAGGGTCTTGACATTTAAAAAACCACAAACTCCCATTTTCTCGGGATATACAATCTCATGACCGATGAATGTGGATGGTGCATTAGGTACGCGGTAAACAATCTACAAACTTTTCTATCCAGGGCATCTAGTTCGGTCTGAGTCTATCTAAGTATGCCAAAGGAGTAGGCTAGGCCTGCATATTATTACCACCTGTAAAAAAATTTTTAATACTTTTTTCAGGCGGCCAAAGAAGCGTTCCTGTAACTATTGCTTCATAGTCAATAATTACAATTATTGTAATTCATCATCATCATTAGCCTTTCGTTATCTACTGCTGGACATAGGCCTCTCCTAATGTACGCCACTGAGCTCGATCGTCAGCTCTCCTCATCCAGTTTTTCCCCGCCGTTTTGTAATACTGCAGTATAGTTTGCCCTTTTTAAAGAGGTGTCGTAGGTTGACACTACCATTATTGTAGTTGTATTGGATTAATTTATAAACATCTACTCCATATTCTGTCAGCGAATCACACTTCAATATTTTTTTTTTGGTAGGTACATATTACTCTCGCAAAATCTCAAAGTGGGTCAAAAATCTTTTTTTGGTATTTTTTTTTTATAAAATCATTTTGCAAGAGTTTTCCTTAAGTATTTAACTTAAGGATATAAAATTTTAATATGCCTCGAGAACATTTTTTAATGAAAAATAACCCTTTTGAAAGAGGTTTCGTAGGTTGACGCTACCATTTAGCCAGGCCTGAAAAAAAAATATTATTCAAGGTTGTTTCGAGGACTATCACAAAATTTTTCTTAGTGCCTTAATAAGCTACAAAATGAACAAATGAGACTAGAAAATGGTTTCTTAAAGGATACTCCAAGCTTAAAATACAACAATATGCCAACAATAACATAAAACAGACGTACCCCCTTATCCTAGAGCACAATAATGTCTGCTTCCGTACTAAGTATCTGACAAACCTAGTGTTATTCACGGTCATAACAACGTAAATAAATTTTAGCACTTGAGGCTCTCAGAAAAGGCAATTTAACCGGCTGGCGTCAAATAACTTGCTAGTTTTCTTGCTGTATGAAAATATATATTGTTGTGTCAGTAATACTTTTATCCATTTACTGAGCTAAAAGGTACTTCATATCATTCATTCTAAAAGGTCTGTGCAGGCACTAAAGGAAGTGTTCATGTACAAAAATACCAAATAGTTTATTGCGGTCGTGAAACAGCTGTTTGGCTAAATATGGTTTTAATCACAGTCGTATTTAAAAATATTACACCTATATGGAGACTGGCTGAGAATTTACACATTTGAATGTATTTTATTATTATAATGATTAATTTAAACTGAAAACTTAGACTGAAAACCCAAAACTTTATATTATAAATTTACTAAAATATTCATACAGTTATAGTCTAATTTTTGCGGTCTCTGCCTACCCCAACAATATTATTTTTAGGCGTTTTCGATATACATTGCAATGTGTAGGAAATGGGTCCTCAAATGCCTATAAACACTTGCAAAACGTTTGGGATTTCAAAAAAAAAAGGTTAGAGGTCACTAGGACTAAGACAAATCAGCCCAAGTCTAACCTCTGCCTTCTATAGGGTCGAGTTTCCTTAATGGTGTAGAAGCTCTAATACCTTACCTCCTCCATAAATATCGAAATCAAGAGGTATTATATTAGTATATCTTCGAAACATTGCCAAGGAAAATGTTTAGAGATATATTAGGAGCAAAATCTCCCTTGCTAGACAAGTTGACAGCTAATAACAAACGTAGTATTAGTTCCGGATTTGGCTCCATATATTGTTAGGAGGTATTATTGAAAAATACTCAAATGCTGTAGCAACTGAGCTTGTTACGTAAATAAACGTGAAAAGCATTGAAAATGCAGACTTGTTGAGGCTATATTAAATTTTAAACAATGGATCTTTGTTATTTTGTTAGATTTATGATCAAAACCTAGACACTGCTTAGTTCCAACATCAAATTTGCTTACTAATTATTAGCTTGTACCTACGTAATGAATAGTTAATATTAAAGAGTGTATAATGACTTTAGTTAAGAGGGAATCCTAACTAATATCATAAATGCGAATTTCTGTATTTCTTACGATTTCACCACAACCTATCATCATTAAATTTACATACACGTTGTCAAACGTACAGAAATGGACCCGCAGGGAACCTGAATTGATTGACAAAATGGGTAGAGTAAAGCCCTTAGCAAAAGCTAGTAGGCAACACATCAGTGATGTCAATAGTGTGGTGTCCGGTAATTTTTAACTATCAGACTCACTACTTGTTTGATAATTTAGTTGTATAAAGAAATATTACTACATAAATAATTGAAAACTCTATAACAAAGCTTCTGATAAAAATGACAATTTATGTAGAAGCTCTCACATAGTATTTTATATTGCTATAAAAGAAGATAGTTCGCCTGTCCTCTTGTTTTATACGAGAAGTCAACAGATGCCCATTTTATATGTGCAATAAAATATGCATATCTTAAAATTGACAAATATGAGAAACACAGGAGTGGTTTCCATAATATTGGATGGGCTTTGAGTGTATTACAAACAAATACCTACGTAAACTTTTGCATATTCCTCCTCAGACTAAAGTGGTATGTCTATAATTGAAATAAATATATATACTCATGACTCATATACTCATATATTCATTTATTAATAAAAACAAATTAAAGAGTATAATAATTACGAAATCGTCAGTTGACGTTTTTACTAAATCGTGTTCTAACTCAGCGGAACCATCTGCCTCCGCATGATATTTTTTTTACAGAGGCGTAAGCAGAAGTAATTTCACATACCTATTTTGTTTTCTTCTATTCCCAGTCACAAGTGACATGGTAAAATATGTTTGTTTCAAAACCGTAACCTCTATAGAAATTGGTATAAGAGTAAGACAATAACGCAACGCGATTAATTACGCAGTAAATTCGTGTGAGATTTAAAATAGGAAGTCATTATGTTTCTATAAACGCACGTTCTTCCCATGTCACCAAAGTTAGGGCCTGCCGTTTAATATAATGCTGGGTTATAATACAGACCTTTGTTTAACATAACAAAACCAGACAACAATAACGGCATTCATAATAGCATGTTAATTGTTATTTCTACGTAGTTACATACTCTTACATAATAACATATGTGATGTTAAAATTTCTTGGATTTTGCATACATTTTGTAGAGTTAAACGCAAAGGAATCCGGCTTCAAAAATGTGGGGAAAACTGGGCGGAGGCCTTCCATATGACTTCTATAAAATTGTATGATAAATGCTTTAAATTTAGATTTTACAACATGAGGATAACTGCATATCCTGATAAATACACATACATACCTGTATATGCTTCTAACTGCAGATGTTCATCATTTTGATTGGATATATATATATAATATTTTTATCTCAAACGAGATTTTAATGTTATGAAATAGTACATAACACCTTTAAAGCATTAATGATTAACTAAAATCCATTCAGCTGATTGTATGTTTTTGGTAGGATAAAGATTAAGAGATTTATACCCAGAACCGGGGGGTATTCCGATCTTCGATGTCATTTAAAAAAAAAATATAATGTCTCCTCAAGATTGCAGCATTTAGAAACAATGATTAAATAATATAATAATAATTTGGACACATCTCTCTCAAATGCATGCCTATTTTTAATAATATTTGAAACATAAACTAATATAATAATATAGACTAATAATATAGAGCCAGGCAGCAGTCCTATTCCATTAAGCTAATCCTAGTTCCTAGTAGCTAAACCAATATGGGATTATATCAAACTAAGATCCAGATATCTCTAACATATTATAAATAGGCAATATCAGACTATTTCTGCTTCATCACACTATAGCATACATTCTATTGAGATGTGAGTCGGGTCAAGTGTCGCTCTTAGCATTCCACCTGAATGCTGACACATTTGAACGACACTTCTTCCTTTCGGTTTGTAGCGTAATATCTTATATGAAAATTTTAAAATTATTTTATGTTGAAATTGTATATTTTGCATAAAAATTCATATTAGGAGGTATTTGTAATATTGGTGGTGTAATATTTCTTGTTCGAAACGTTTAATATAGTCATGGAAAAATATTTTGGTAATGTTTGTGAGAAATTACCAATTTTGATGAGTTTATTGGAACTATATGCAAAAGATGAGTCCAGGAATGTCATGAAACACTTTTTATGGTGTTGTTTTACATAGTGAATTCGGGTGCAAATTTTTCAGCCAAAATTAACTGTACCTCTATACAGCTCCTTAAATAGTTGAAAGGACATTCTTTTTGAATTAATGTTCTCTTAAAGACTTTAACCAGTTTGGAACGCCAAACTTGTACTTGCAACCGTTATATTCTATAGAAAGTTTTATTTTAAGTTTAAACTATGTCGTTAATTGCAACTAAGCCTGAATATTTTAAGTAATGCCGTATGGGCCGGCTCGACAGGAGCGATACCACGGCCTCACAGAAAATCGACAGTGAAGCAATGCTTGCATTGCTTTTCACCAAGTGAGTGAGATTACCGGAGGCCCTAAGTCCTCTCTTTTCTCTTACCCTATTATCCCCCTCCCCGTTCTCTACTCCCATCCTAAAGGCCGGGAACGCACTCGTGACTCTGCAGTTGCATCTGCCCATGGGCGGCGGTAGTCACTTACCATCAGGTGACCCGTCACCTCATTTGCCCCCTATTACATAAAAAAGGTGATTTAAAGGAAAATGACCTGTCAGTCAATTACTTTTTAAAAATAATAGGTACTCAAGTTTCGTTTAGAAAATGCTAATTAATCTTTTTTGTTTAGCGAATCTGTAGCTTTTGGGTTATATTCTGTTTATGGCTATGATGATGTTCAAATAATCAAATGAAATACCTCGGTAATAAAGTTAACTTTCAGTGAGCATATACCTGTACTTTCGAGTTACAGGGCTCATTTTATGCAATGAGGAAATTTCGAGATATTGCTGTTATCGAGTTGAAATCTAACTATATATATATATCACTTTGTACATCTATCCACACTATCAGTTGTGTTGTACACGTGAGTGGTTGAGGTGACACTTGATCAGCTCGTGTTGAAGACGTCTTCAACGAGAGACAGCAGAGATCAGTAATCAAATATATGCTTAATAAGCTTAATATGTTCAAAACATCTAAAGTGCAATACATATACTGCTGAGTACTATTACTTATACTATTTATATATATGGACCATACATACTATTACTATCATTATACTATTACCCATAAAATCAATTATTTACACGCATAAGCTGGTCCGGGATTCCAGTAATTACCGTGTCATTTAGATTAAGAGTTTATGATAAGACCTCTGTCACAAAAAACAACTTTTGCTAGGCATTTCCTTGAGTTGTTTGTTAACCTGTTTATATAATAAGGTAGAAAAATCAGGAGTCTTTAGATTAACACTAGTCCATAATAAAATAAAATATATATGTAAGCTTGACACTATGTGTGAGACTCAAATTCAACTTAAAAAGTATTATAAGCATACACAATCTCCTACAAAAATTGTGTCAAACAGTGCACTTGATAGTTTCTCATTACGTGCATGCATTTAATATGCCATCGTAATAATAAACCAGTAGAATGAATGTTTCTGTGTATCGCTCGCCAGAGTAAAAAAGACAGGTAGGTGCCTATGCAGCTACGTATTTAAAAAATAACTAACTTTTAAATTATCGTTTCTTACGGTGCCATTATAATACTTCGATACTATCGAAAGTACGAAATTTCATGCTTTTTTTTGCATTTCGAAACATAGTTTTAGCTTTTTTCAACTACAATTGAGACGCCATACCGCTAGCGTGGGCACAAGCCGTCTGATAGCTCAAAAAGACTTACAACTACATATAAGCACATTTTAGATAGTGCCATTTTTTGAGCGCCGATCAAATATTTATGGTAAGATTACAAGCCTAAGTCTATCTATCTAATACCTTTAAACGAGCAATTCTTGTATAAATTTATGACCTGAATCTCGGATACGAAAATTAAATTTAGTATTAAGGGGATTTTGGGGGCGATAAATCGATCTAGGTAGTTTTCATTTTTAGAAAACATTAAAACAAACCGAGCAAAGCTCGGTCATCCAGGTACTTATTACTAAACCGAACAAGTTCTTAATATTGCTGTTCTACAGATCACTCTAAGCAATGTTCTATTAGCTGTGCTACGAATAATAATTGTTTTTCTATGATTTAATTACATATATCACCAAGCAATAAGCATCCTTATAAAGTATTACGTTGAAGATGCTTATGATACTCACTGACAGAGGTTTATGCCTTTCCACTTTGATCACAAAACTGTTGTAACCTATTTACTTAAAGTTATAATATTTTCATCCCCAGGGATTTCTTTCTGTAAGTGGATTATGATCACCTCATTGTGGTTATGAGAGTTCAAAGCTCACATCTTTTTTTAACGCTCAATGGGTTATTTATTTTATAATATTCAATATAGGTAAAAAGTTACCAAAAAAAGGATTTACTCAAATTTTGGTGGAGACTTGGAATGACCTCGAACCAGTGATATTGATGAACGGATTTAGAAAAACTGGTATATATCCCTTGGATAGGAACCAAATAGAAGAAGACAAGTTTGATTCTTCATCACTACAGCGTTTAGCAAATAAAATGACAGAACTACAAGAAAAAGAAATATGCACGCAAACCCAACCAAAGTAAGAACAGAGTACTAAAACAGAAACAACACAAATAATCCAACAAGTGGAACAAGGATTTGTAGGAGAAATTATACAGGCAACTCTACAAATACAAGAACTAAATAATAAGGCCAACTAAATAATACAGGTAATTAAAAACCTGCAGGAACAAGATTTTGAAGAAAAAATTGTACATAAAACTACACAGCAACAAAAACAGAATAATGAAACCAACGAAATAACACAGATGATTGTTGAATTGCAGGAACCACAAGAACAAGTATTCGAAGAAGAAATCATACTGAAATTAAATCAAACAAAAACCAATAGCAAAGAAGTAACTGATAAAAATCAAGAACAAAATTGCGTAATAGAAAAACAAGAACAACAGAAACTAAAAGATGATGGCAAACATCTAAAGAAAACAAAAATATTTGGTTGTGTTAACAGAGGTGCTGCTAATAGTATAGGCAAATTTAAGCTTATCCCTAGGAAAAAAAGTGATTCCGCTGCTTTAAAAATTATAAGCCAAAATAAAGTCATTATGAAACATTCTGAAGAAAAAGAAAATGTTCATAATACCAATGTGACTTTTGAAAGTTTATTGCTAGAAACTATCTCTAAAGGAAAAGATGAACCAAAACCAAAAAGAAAACGTTTAGGAATAGGCATCGAAGTGATCACAACGAACGACTATATTGAAAGGAAAGAGAAGGAAATTGAAGAAAAAAATAATGTACGTAAAAGTGGGTAAAAAGATATCTAAGAATCCACAACCAAAAAAAATACAGAGAAAAATATCCCTTACTACCAGCGAATCAGACATTATGAGCAAGCACTTCGATTCTGATATAATAGAAGCTTGCACTGATAGTGGTTCTTCTGAGCAGCCTAAGGAATTTGATATAATACACATCGGAAATCAGAAGTGTAAGATCAAGCAAGGAGAATCATCAGATATTACCATGATACAAGCTGATATCCATTCAGAACCAAAAGCAAAACTGCATGCAACAATAACAAAAACGATTTATACGAAAGTCATAATAAATGCTCATGCTTACAAAGGAAAACAGAAAAACTTGAGCAAAGAAGAAATAATGAATGCTATTGAAACAGATACGGAAGAAAATGCCAGTAATTTGATTTTGAAACTAAATGACACTCTTCTGGTTCAGTATTACGAGAAAAAAAAAATGGAAGTTCTATATTGGTACAATACAGAGTATTGAAAATAAAAATCGGTACAAAGTGTTGTATTATAAGCATTTTGTAGCATTTTGTTCATGCCAAAGAAACAAGACGTTGATGTCGTTTCTATAACTGAAATTGTAAAAAAAAATGAGCTTTTGCGAGTTGAAGAAAATTCAAATGATTTTATTCTGTCTCACGACATTTATGATGTCTATTTTTTTTAAACTTAACGGTAGTGTTAGCGTTATTTTGTTTTTATTGAAATCTATTTAGATTTTTATTGTTTAATAAATTCCCATTTCCAGTAGCATAATCAAGTGTTTCATTTATATTATGCAAAAGATACCTGAGGCAAGTGTGACATAATTTCTTCTTAAGTCACATCACTATTTCTCTAAAAACCTGTTGCACTTGCCCCATGACGTTATAAATTTATTGTTACGCGAAGATGGACGTTAAATTAATTGAAATAAATCCTATAATGTTATAAAATTAGTAATATCTTAGCAATATAAACAGGGACCACAGGCAATATTAAAGAGAACAACAGCAAAAATGCTTACTGTTACACTTACCCCGTTGGTGGGAAAGTGTGTCAGTCGTCAACATTAAAACGTTTATCTTATTTTAAATCACGAAACAATAGTAGGAAATAGTGAAGTAATTGATAAAACATAAAACAAAACTATAAATAACGTGTATAAATTAATTTATTTGTGTTAAACTATCACAAAGTAGAAATATTGATATACAAACTTTTGTACTACTGAATTTATGTCACACTTGCCTTTTTTTTTTTTTTTGTGCGTGTGGAAACCCCCTCGGGCCGTCACCCCACCGGGGTTTTCAGTGGGGCGGTGTGTCGGAATCGAACCGACTAAAACCACACGGTGTGCCGTACTGCGCCTTAAGTAGGAGGGATCCGGGAACAGCTTTTATTAAGACATCCGGACCCCCCCTAGCGCCTGCCCGCAAAAGCGCGGGCACCACCTTCGGGTAAAAACCTCTCAATTAGGCGACGTCCAGGCACACGCGGACGCCGCCTCCTCGCAGGGGGCCACTATAGCGGGTGGAGGGGAAAAACCCGTCCCGTCCACCCGCGGCCACACTCAGGGCGGCATGAGGCGCTGGTAAGCGCGCCTCCGCCGCCCGGTTCGCCGGCGGCGAATTAGGTCCGAGTGGAGATCGTCCTCCCGGACCCTTTCCGCCGCCTCCTTCTGCGAGATGACGTCCTCACAGAAGGTCGCGACCGCGGTAAAATTCCTGTCGCTACCGGCCATGAAGCGTATGACGGCCGGTAGCGAGAGATCCCCTCCGATGACTGCAGTGAGGGCCCGACGCTGCGTCGCCCAGGCGGAGCAAACCGCCAGCGTGTGCTGAGCCGAGTCCTCACTACAGTCGCAGTGGTGACAGGCGGGACTCAGTTCCCTCCTAGCGACCGAGTGCAGGTACTTCCCGAAGCAGCCGTGCCCGGAAAGAACCTGCGTCAGTCGGAAGGAAAGGGTCCCGTGCTGCCGCCCTGCCCACTCGACGATGACCGGCCGGAGCGCCTCCACGGCGGCAAAGCCAGCCCGTAGAGCCTCCAGCCGGGACGACCAACGAGCCATGCTGGCTCGGCGAGCGGCCTCACGCCATTCGCGTACCTCTTCGGGCGGGGGCCGACTGCCGCTTCCCGCCCGGAACTCAGCCGTTCGCCGATATACTTCAGCGAGCACTTCCGCCTCCAAATCCCACGGGGGAGTCCCGGCCAACGCGCACGCCGCCTCCGTCGACACGGTGCGGTATCCGCGTATGGCTCTAACCGCCATAACCCTCTGAGGGCGCCAGAGGCGTGCCCTATTCTGGGCGGTCAGAGCCCCCGCCCACACCGGTGCACCGTACAGTGCCATTGACCGGACAACCCCCGTGTACAGCCGTCTCGTAGCGACGCTGGGTCCACCCAAATTGGGCAAGAGTCGCCCAAGGGCGGACGCAGCGCCGACCAGCTTCGGAGCAAGCTGTCGGAAGTGCTCGTCGAAGAGCCACCTGCCGTCGAGGATCAGGCCCAGATATCTGATGTGGGCCTGAACCGGTACGAGGACCGAGTTAACCACGATAGAGGCGCCAGGGGGTGGACCACAACGAGGCCCATGAAATAAAAGGGCCTCCGTCTTATCCAGGGCCACCCGCAAACCCAGCGCCTCGATGCGACCGACCACCAGAGAGACACCTCTGGTGGCCAAACGCGCCGCCTCTTGGAAGTTCGCCCCCCGGGCTGTGACCAGTGTGTCGTCGGCGTAACAGATTACGCCCAGCCCGGGGGGAAGTCACCTCGAAGGGCCCAGTCGTACCCCATGTTCCACAGGAGTGGTCCAAGGACAGACCCCTGCGGAACACCGCACGACATGGGCCGACTACTCAAAACTCCATCTCGGTCCTCGTACATGACGATACGCTTCTCTAAATAGTCTGCCACTAGCCGCCTCAGGTACTGTGGCACCCCATGATAGAGGAGTGCTTCCCTGATGCAGCTGAACTGCAGACTATTGAATGCGTTGGCGATGTCCAACGACACCGCCAACAGCACGCCGCCACAGCTCACTACGTCTTCGGTCACAGCTCTCAGGCGCAGCACAGCACCGACCGTCGAACGCCCCGCTCGAAAACCGAATTGGGCGTCCGACAAATCGGGGCCGACCTCGCCAAGGTGCCGAACGATGCGGGCAGAGAGGACCCTCTCAAACAATTTACCCGCCTCGTCCAGAAACACGATGGGCCTGTAGGCTGCGACCGAGTCGGTAGGCCGTCCCGGCTTCGTTAAAAGCACCAGCTTCCCGCTCTTCCAGCAGTCAGGGAAGCATCCGGACGCCAGGCTAGCGTCGAACACTTCCCTGAGGCGGTCCGACATGTGGTCGAGAGCGAGGGCCAAAGCTGGCACCGGGGCGGTGTTCTTGGAACGGATCCGTAGAACAGCCGCCCCTACCTCCGCCTCTGTGACGGGCGGAACGTCCTCACTTTCGACCTCCCCGTCGTGTCCGGCCAACAGGGCCATCGACGGGGGTGTGTGTCCCGCCCGTTGCGGGAAAAGGCCCTCAACCACATCCTGCAGGAAGCTGGGCTGGAGAGTCTCCGTAAGGGGGGGGCCCGACGCGCGGAGCCTTTGTTGTGCCGCGCGATATGGGCGACCCCAGGGGTCACGATCGAGACCCTCCAGCATCTCCTTTCTCCTCTCCTCTTTGGCGCGGCTAATGGCCAGCTTCAGAGTTTTCCGCGCCTCTCGGTACTCCTCATGAAGCTGGTCCTCCTCGCCCTCCTCGCGGTGACGACGCCGGCTGCGGGTGTAGGACCTCCGGGCACGAGTACAGGCCGCACGGAGGTCCGTAAACTCCTGGGACCACCAGTAGACCTCCTTCCTTGGAGGCCGACGACCTCGGACGCGGGGCATGGCCGCATCGCAAATCTGCGTAATCGCATCGCGAAAGCGGCCTGCCCCCATGTCTACCTCCTCAGTCAGAGGCTGCGGAGACAGCCATGAGTAAATAATAGCTGCCTCCTCTAGTAGGTCCCTATCCATCTTCGTAACAGCCCACCGCGGGAAGCGAGAAGAACGCCGCGCCGTGTGACCCCTTCTGGGGTCCTGGGTCCGGGAGAGCTCAAATCGGATATACAGGTGATCCGAGAGCGTCTCAACCTCTTCCAAGACACGCCAGTTCCTTACTCGTGTGGCGAGAGCAGGGGTAGCGAACGAAAGGTCCACTATCGACCCCCCCTGCTGTCGCACACACGTATTGGTGGAGCCTCTGTTTAGGAGACAGAGGCCCACCGATGCCGCCCACTCCTCTACGGCATCACCCCGTGCGTCCGTCCTGGGGGAACCCCACGCAACAGACTTGGCGTTGAAGTCCCCCAGCACTAGGACGTGCCCAGACGCTAGTCGCCGGATCGAGGTCTCCAGGTTATTGAGGAAGACCGCGAAGTCGCTCAGACTCCGGTTGGGGGAGAAGTAGACACCACATATGGTGATCCCCCCCCATTCGGCAGCAACATATCCAGTACCCTTGTCTCTTAGCGACAAGGGCGGGGAATGAGCCGCCGTGGAGCTGACGACTGCCACGGAGCCGTCCCAGTCACCCAGCCAATTTGGACGGGGAGGAACGTAATAGGGCTCCGCGGCTACGGCGACACCTATCGACCACTCCACCATGGTTTGCAGGAAAAGATCCTGCGCACCGGCAGAGTGGTTCAGGTTCGTCTGGACAAGGAGGTTGGAGACTTGGTCCATTACTGGACTGTCTCTACAACCTCCTCCATGGGGACGACGACGACGCAGGATTGACAACGGAGGCAGCCTGGGTCGATTGGCTAGCCCCCGAAGTTTGTCGAGAAGTGCGGGGCGGCTTGCAGCCACCCTGCCCCATCTGATGGTTGGCGGGAAGATTTCCCGCCGCGCACACAGGGCAGTGAGGGGCGGTGGAGCATTCCGCCGCCTTGTGCCCCGGTCGACCGCAGCGGAAACATAGTCCGCTGCAGTCAAAGCAGCTGGCGCACTTGACGCGGGTGTGTCCCGTGAAGAGGCATTTAAAGCACCGGTCATCGGTCTCGCCGCCAGGAGCGTGACTCTGGCGTTCACGAAACCGATGAGGATTCTTCCGGCGTCGCTCAAAATCTTGGCCGACGCCACGGGACAACTGGCCCACACCGCGCCAAGGCCCCCTGGACCGGGGCGGATGGTGCCGACCCTGATGTTGTCCGCGTTGCATCCCGTCTTCTCTCGAATTGCAACGCGGACATCCTCGACTGTCACTGAATCGTCCAAGCCCGAAATGCGCAGCTCCGCGCACTTGGTGGGCCTGGCGATCTTGACACCATCCGTGGCCACGAATACCTCCCGCATCTTCTCGGCAAAGGTGTCCGCCGTCTTAGCACCTTCAGCCCCAGGGAACTCGAGGACTCGAGCTCCCGTCTGGGCGAGGCGCATCCTGACACCTACTCCACCGAATTCACCGGATAGGCTATCCCGGGCCTTTTTAAATACGGCTGCGTAGGATAGCCCACTGTCTGTTGCCGCCGGTGATACGGTAACCACCACAGCCGCTGTTTTGGGTGTCGCCAGTTTCCGCGGCTTGTTCTTGGTGGTCACCGTCGGAGCCTGCGTCGGGGAAGGTGTACTCTTTTCACTCTTCTTGTTCCTCTTCCGGGACCGCTTTTTGCCTCCCCCGACTTTCTGCCACCCGTCACTGGAAGCGGTAGTCGTGGAGGGGGCAGATGCGGACGGACCAGGCACGGGCTCAGCACCGGTGACAACAGCAGCAGCATTCATCCTCCTCGGTGCTGGAGTGGGAAGCGGAGGAAAATCTGCCGCCACTTTTTCCACGGCCTTCGGCGGCTGCCCAGCCTTTGCTGCAGCCGCTTTGGTCACGGCTTTAGCCAATCGGCCACCTTTTGGTGCCGCCGCAAGCGCTGGTGCTGACGTCGCCGCGGCATATGACACCCGGCCACCCGAGACGGGAAGCGGCGTCGTGACTGCTGTGGCAGCAGCCTTGGCCGCAGCGAGTGGCGGCCGAATGATGGTCGCCGGAGGCAGCCTTGCCTCCAGGCCAGCGAGGCGCCCGTCCATCATGCGCCACACTGCGTCAATAACTTGACGCAAGTGGGCATCCGGAACGGGGGATGGGGAGGGAGCAGGTTGCCGGACAACCGGGTCTGGCTGCTCAGGGTAATTCGCTTGTGCCCGAAATTGGGCGAACTGAGCGCTGAGCTCAGTGACCTGCCCCGTCAACACATCGTTTGCGGCCTGGAGGCGCGCCACGTCTCCAATGAGGGTCTCGACGACCCCAGAGATAGCGGAAGAGGAGTCCTTAAGGGCCCTAACAAAGGAACCCTTAAGGTTCGTGGATTTGGTGGCCACTTTGTGGATAACGGCCACCGCCGCGTTCGCTCTCTCCTGCATGGTCAGTGGTGTTACGGGGACAGAACCCCCCACCACCGGCGCTTGAATTTTAAGCAGGAGATCTGCAATCTCCTCCTCCGCCACGTTCTCGCCCTCCGCTCGAACTCGGACATAGGCCTCCCTCCCAGAGAAGGCGGAGCCCGACGGAGTTGAGACCGGCGTGCGCGACCTCCCTCTATAGCTACTAGCTACTTTGGGAGGAAGCATTTCCTGGGACGTGTCGCTGTCCTGATCCAAGGAACGTCCGCGTTTACGACAGTCAGTGTTGGAAACCTCCACTTCCATCGACTCTTGGCTGTCTGCCATCGCACGGGAGTTTCCCTCAGATGACAGGACAGACCTGGAACGCAGACGTTCTGAATGTCTTCTGCTCCCAGGAGTCGAGTTGACTCCTGGGAGCTCCTTCGAGATAGGCGTCTCCAATAAAACCTCCTCTTCTTTAGACGAGGTGTTCGCCTTTTTCTCCTTCTGCTTCTTGCTTTCTACTTTCTCCGTCTTTTTTTCATCATTTGTTTGTTTTTTAAATTTATTTATAGACTCCATAACTAAACCCACGAGACGGGGAGAACTAAAGGTCGACCCGGGCAGAGATCCCCAATACCCGGGCAAGCGAAGGTTTATACCCAACCGAGGGGTCCGCAGGTCCCCCGGCTGGGAGTGCGCTTGCGACTGAACTACCCATCAGCCATGCATCTCCTGGTCACGCACCAGAACACGAGATTCGGGGTAATTTTTTAGAGAGGTTTTCTTCCTCGCGGTCCGGGCGGCTAAGCCAAGACCCTCGTCCCCGATCGGTGTAGGGAAACTTGACCACGACTCCTTTCGGGATTACGATATGCCGACGGTGGCAAGGAAACGAAATCTTCCCATGCCTGCTCGGTGGCAGTGTGAGTGCACGCCGAGCCCGCCCTCCTTCTCCACTGTGGACAGCGTAGAAACTCTGACCCATGGAAGGGTCCCTCCTTCGTGATTTTTTACCGAGGTTTTCATCCTCATAGCTCCGAAGAGCGAAGAGCCAACAGAGGAATCGGCAGACACGCCCGCTCTGTTGGACCAAGCCTCGACCAAGTGGCCGAAGAAAAATGGCCTCCTCTCCTTACTAGAATATTAGCCGTTGGCGATGACGCCGTCCTCAAAAACTGAGGAACAAAAGGCAGCGTCATCGCCAACGTTTCCAGGGTGCACCACGTGGAGGTTTTCTAGACAGCACCCCATGTCACACTTGCCTCGGTTGACCTTACCAAATTATCGAAGAGTGAGCCATAGCATATCAAGAAATTGAAATTTTAAACTGTAAAACCTATCGCTTGAATTGTGACCTAAACGTGAGCCAAAGCATTTCGAATGTATATGTATACAAAAAACTTACATTTGCAGATACGCATTTATTGTTGTCTGAGTAACACCGTTATCATCACGCAAGATAAGCATAAATGTCGCTGCTCTACAACTCTGAAGCTAAGTACAAACTCCGATTCTAACCTGATAATTACCAACACACCTAACTCTGTATCAAAACAAAGTATAGTGAATAAAATTATAGAATTTGAACCTAGCCTGAACTTCTTTCTGGACCAAGTGAAGTCATTTCTGCTCAACCCACTCATATAAACTCTAACGACTCGTATATATCCGGCCAAGCCATAACAAAGAATTCTCCACGTCGCTAGACAGACTGACACTCAAAGCAATTGTAAGCGTTTACATAACATCAAAGCATCTAGAAGCAAGATAATTATCATCGCGGATGATCAAGGGCAACATCTGCAGCGCACACAGCAGCAACTATTAGGACTGAGGTTCGAAGTAACATGTTTCTCGGAGCTCAGAGCGTGGTTTTGTTAGGTTTGTGGCGACTCCCACATACAGTAAAAACATCCTCTAACATCATCTAGCGGAGACGAGCTGAACTACGAAAGGATTAGTTCCTGCATCGCGCTATGAGAGTTCTCGCGCCGATTAGTATACACAGTGTATATACAGTGGAGGAACGGGTGTTATGTCCCTCCAACACAAAGGGAGGACCATCCGACCAGGCTAGGTGATCATGCCTGGCGGGCCGCGACCCAACGGTTGATGTTGGGAAGTTGTATATATACTAATCGGCGCGAGAACTCTCATAGCTATGCAAGATTAGTAGTTATTTCGTAGTTCAGCTCGTCTTCGCTAGATGATGTTAGAGTATGTTTTTACTGTATGTGGAAGTCGCCACAGTTTATTAGGTAAAAGAAATTATGTTATATCATGCATTGTTAAACACTGAGTAAGCAATTTTTTATGTTTAACACGAAATACAAACATAAATTTCTGCGAAGTGCCACATAATAAACATCCTAATGAAACAAAGTTATATCATCAGTTAAAATTACTATGTACTAAAATTGCAAACGTGTCCTATTTGGATATGGGTTTCATTATGCGAATACCGTTTCACCGCCTCCACACTATAAAAATCCTGTCTGGTGTATTCCCCCTCTTTCAGGAAGAGGTAAACCTATTATAAGCGATATATTTATTTTGTTTTTCCTATATAGAAACAAACGAAGGCATGGGCACAGCTAGTCTTTTCATAAAAGTTGAACATCAAGTTCATTATTAAATAGAGAAAATATACGGTATAATAGAGTACCTTGAGTTATCTCTATTCTATTCTTGACCTTGTCTGCTTGAACCTTGATCTGTTCGGTTGTTTTTGACAATTTAATTTTATTTAGTTCTCAAACGCAATATTTCACCCATTATTGTTTTTTAGTAAAGATCATTATTCATTCCACAATTTTTACTAGAATTTGCAATAACTATCTTTGTATAAAGAAAAGTCTGTTTATTAACTTAGCCCTAATCAGTCAAGCGTGTTAATTAGCCAGAGTTCGCACATTTCCTGTGTTTTCCTTATCCTGTTACTAAGCACCGAGTGACAGTCCGGCCTTGTGACTCGCCATGAAGGTCGGTGTAGGGTAACATTTTTGGGGGGTACTGTACTTATATGCCAGATGGTAAGCATCGTTCTAATTATTTATTTATAAGGTCATTATTATGATTGATTTACTTTCACTCTAAACTAACTAAACTCAAAAAAATTATGCACACAGGTATATACATATATTTCAGACCAATATAACTTGGATTTAAATTTAAGCTTTCATAGTTTACTTTGTAAGAGTTACATAAGACGTTGACGTAAGACTTGTATTTGAGATGATTTGATGCCTCGTCTTCTCGATGCTTAGAGGTCTATATACAGCTCCATATTACGAACAAGTGTTCATAGTGACATTTATTAACTGTGTCAAAATTAAAAAAGAACTTCACCAGCTATCTTTCAATATTTCAGCTTAGATGTAATTTTGTTGGAGATAGTGTGTCGTGTGAGATCTTCTTGTTTTATAACCGTTCTATAATATGTTTATAAATATATGTGTTTCTTACAACCCCTTGAAATATATTTGTGAATTTATAGATGGTGTTTGGTTGCTGCAAGGAGGCAAAATAGCTCGTTGGCATATTCAAGAACCGGTTACTCTAGGATCGCCAAACAATAAAAAATCTTGCTGTTTCCACAAATATCACAGAAAAGCACCATTATGCCTCCCATCGGTTGGCCATATTGTTCTGTGTGCCATCATGAACCGTATTTTAGACTTCGCGGTTCGCATTTCTAAACACTTTCTTGAGAGCGCAAAGTCACTATCCGAATACTCTATGTAAATATATACTTAGGTGTGACTTCCTTTTAGAAGTCTCGGACTCACGTGACAGCGCGTAATGCTCACGGTCAGCAGATAACCGCGCTTTGGATTCCCCCACGCTATCCTAAGATTGACAATCTGCCATGACGGAACGAATTTATTATAACGAAAAAACACAGGTACGTAATTTTTTTAATAAAATAAAGGAATATTTAACATTATTGTTTTATGCAAAAAAAGCAGTCACGTGTATTCATGCACATTAATTTGGGCTAACAACGGCATGTATCGAAATCTTTTGGTCTAATCTAAAGTAATACTAACTGCACTGCAATTGTGTGTTCTTTGCTAATAATAAATACAAAAAAAAAATACCATCTAACGTTATAGTATTGTTAGTATTACTTGGAACCAACAGATGTTATTGTGTGTAGTTAACATTAAACTTGAAAATTTTAAGTAATTTTTTCTATTTATAGAGATAAACCAATTGTGATCAATGAAATACTAAACCTTACACCGAATTATACACAATACTTGTGCATAATACGTTTCCTCGATTATTTTGTACTTTTTACATGAAGCAACCATACAGACAAATTCCATGTCTACAGATTTATTATACATATAGATATAGAAGAAAGAAAATTACGTGACAATATTCAAAGTACCTCCCTTCCAACAAAAATGAATTACAACTAAGTACCCATTTTGACTTTTATCCCCTCTCTCAAGGAAACCGTCCGATGATGATGCGATACAGACAGACAGACAGACCGACAAAAAAAAATAGTTTTGGCTTCAGTATCGATTATAGAGCGCATCCCAAAAAAATATTTCAAAATATTTTCAATGTACAGAATTAGTCCTGTTACAGTTTTAAAACTATAGATATCCGAGTACATATTATTAGCGACCTTTAAAACATTTGAGTCAGGAAATAAATATAAAAAACCTAGGGTATGGATTGGGTGAGGTTAAACGAAGATCTGTATGAAGCCCTTCTTGGTATTCTGAGACACAGCACAACTTTTGATATTCCCACCATACACTGTGGTGTTTTTCCACAAACAGAGCAGGACAAAACTAGGCCCTACAGAATCAGCTTTTCCAGCCCATAATACGTAAAAATACTAACATTACACACACATAGTATCAGGGATTTATATTGACGTCATTGATCTGGAACCTAAGCACCTTTCGTCGTTCATTAGCTGTCAGTTACGTTTCTACTCAAATATAAATTATAATTATGGCACTGCCAGTATCGTGTTTCTGAAATTGGGAAAGTCAGATGAAAGTAACAAAAGACTATATTCCAAGTATTTTTCATTGTACTGCATTACTTTGGCAGAACAAATAAGCCGCTATTTTTGTAACAGCGTTAGTCGGAATGTTAATTAAAATATTTAGAATTTGCGTTATTACATTTTACTGTCGAGAATAAATTAATATTTCCAGCAATTATAGAGATTCACTGGCATTTGCCTGAAAATTAATATTTATGTAAAACAAGTTACACCTACAATATTTTGTAGCACAAAGCGGTGGGTATGGGTTATGTCGATAAAATTTAAAAGGCACTTCTTTTTGCTACAACAGCAAATAAAATTACGGCTAATAATGATGGAAATGTAACTGAAAGATACAAATAAATAACTACATATTATAAAACAAAGTCCCCCGGAGCGTCTCTCTGTTTGTCTGTCTGTTCGCGATAAACTGAAAAACTGCTAAACGGATTTTCATGCGGTTTTCACCAATAGACAGAGTGATTCATGAGGAAGGTTTAAGTGTATAATTTGGTAGCGTTTTGTGTTAATTAGTTGAAATATGATGATGATTGAGGGAGAGCCATGCTTCGGCACGTATGGGCCGGCTCGACTCCGCTGGATACCACGGCCTCACAGAAAACCGGCAGTGTAACAATGATTGCATGCTTTTCCCCGCGTGAGTGAGGTTACCGGAGGCCCTAACCCTTCCCTCCCCCCTATTCTCGTCCTTCCCCTCTCCCCCTATCCTCTCCTTTATTCCCCTCTCCCGCCTTCCCGCTCTTTCCTCTCTCCTCCTCTTCCCCTATTCCCACCTTAAAGGGCGGCAACGCACTTGTGACTCTTGAGTTACAGGTGCCCATGGGCGGTGGTAGTCATTTACCATCAGGTGACCCGTCTGCTCGTTTGCCCCTTATACCATAAAAAAAAAAAAAGATGTCTCTATTACCCGTGCAAAGCCGGGGCGGGTTGCTAGTATTCAATAATTAAGGTAGTAAATTGTTCGAATGAGCATGTGATGCAGTTTTAAGGTAATTTCAAACGTGAACTTTTTCTAGAAGTTGTCAAAGTACCTATAATGGTTTTCTAATTCAAACCAGCTTTTCTTTATTTGTCCGAGCAATAAAAGTGGCGAGAGACGTTAATAGAAAACATGGGTTCGTTTCTGCGTATATTGGCCTATATATGATAGAGGAACTTAGGAGCACATCTCAGAACGCGACAAGTTCCAGGGGAAAGGGTGAAAAACTTTAGTGTAAATGAGATAGCTCTTTTGGTCTTGGCTTGTTCCTTATAATGTCTAGTTTTTAACAGTTTAATTAGTTTTAACTTATCTAGCCGTAGTACTGAAAAATACGTTCCTTGAACTCATATAGATATTCATATAGGCGTTTTATTAAATTATAAATAACTAGTAGTTTTTTATTAGTTTATATTTTATACCGTAGTCGGGTATAAATCGGATGTCAGACCTTGTGTAGATGACTGGTTGAAGTTGTAACCGAGACTTCGAAATATTACTTTCTCTGAGTATTTATCAAATTAAAGGAGGTATGCCGACCACCTTTATTATATATTTCCCTTTATTATATTCTTCGAAATAGGATAGAATCAAGACACTCAAATATAAAAACTTATTATACTTATGTACCTATAGTTGTCACCAACTTTCTACTTTCTAACACTAAGACCAAACAGTTGCAACAGTACCTATACTGTTGCAACTGTTTGGTGAATAAACGGACTGTGTCGGTTGCTGTGCACTTGTTATGGCTATCGCGTGGTACTTGTCTTGGGCACGGCATCAAGACAAAATTGAGCCCCCTGCATCTTTTTTAGTTAAAATGCTACTAAGAGACGACTAAATTATGGCTGTTGATAGCAATAAACATTTTTATTGGATAAAAAGTTTTTCTTTTTTAATTTATTTTTATTTTATTATCAAACCAAAAAATATGAAGAAAGTGCTGTACTGAGTCTTTCTGTATGTGTTCTATTGACCAGCCTACTTACGAAACATGAATTTCTAGATTATTAGTTTCTCACATTAAACTAATATTTCTAACAGGTTACTAGTAATATTAATAATGTAAACTAGATATTATATACGGAACAAATTAATATCTACTATATTAATAAAGACCACTATTTATAATGGGCTCACTTCTTATTATGTATGCAGAGGAAACTTGAAATTAATTTAGATTAACACGAAATGTAATAACGAAAGTAAACGTAAATTGATATTTCAATCCTTTACATACATAAGAGCGAATTTAGTATTATAATATTTGACCTTGTTTTGCTTATTTGTATTTTACATAGAAACTATGTACTTTTCAAGTTTCCATCTGTATGTGTACCTATAACTCCAGTCAAGTAAGGTCTGAAATAAATATTGGGCACTCAACTTTGCATTTTTGATATATTGTAGTTTTAGTGATACAAAAACAATGTGTGAAGGTTTTCGTGTCTGTAACACCCAGCAAAATTAATGTGTTTTTTCGCAATGGCTCACGGTAAAAGTGTAAATAAATTCTAATTAAAATATGTAGAGTTTAAAATTCTACATAAAAAAGGTTTCATGACTTTTTTTCTTCCAGTCGAAATAAACCGAATTAGGGAGATTTTAAGTTAAAGGGATGAACGTAAATTATAAAAAATCTTAGATATTAAAAAAATAAGAGATTTTTTTTTATTGCTTGAAAATGTAATCTTCAATTTTAGAAATACAGATTCTTTTTTGTTTAAAGAAAAACTACAAAATTTGAAATTCTTAAATTAAAATTTGAATGCACACATTTTTTTTTGTATCATTAAAACTACATTACATCAGAAATGCAAAGTTGAGTTTTTATTTCAGACCTTGTTTGACTAATATGCATGGATTAATAAAATAAAATTATTCACAAATATTCAGAAGTCAACGAGTTTTGTTTTGCAAACTGTAAATGTTTTTTTTAAGTTGATTATTCCTTAATGTAATAATAATATAATGAATACTAATTTGTTCTTGTTTTTAGCAATGTTTCTGAAATCATTCCTTGCTTGTTTCTGAAATACGTCAAAACGTCTTTTTTTTATTTTAAATACAACCAAAAGGAACACAACAAATCAAAAAGAACAGAATGGAAAAACAGGAAAAAAAACATTCTCAGAAACCCGTGAATGTATCAAGTTGAAATTAATACCAAATACTTATGTCTGCGGTCCTTTGAAGCTGTAATAAAATAAAGCTTCTAAGTCAACGCAATCAAAAGATGAATAGATAAAAAGATATTAACATTTTAACAAATTTAAAAAAAATTGCAGGTACATCACCTAGACCTAGAATCATGAAATTTGGTAAGAAGCAACGTCTGACAGCACAAGTAAAAGAATAAATCGAAAAGTCGTTAATTTGTTGTTATATTAAATAAAAAATAGTTTTTGTGATTACAAACATATTAACTTGCGGTTGGAAAGTTGAGTTTGTCGTAAATCGATGTATGGTCGAGTATTTTTCATCATTATTTTTATTATGGAAGTAGAAAAAAAAAGAAAAAGTTTGCTGTAAAATAACGGCAAACAAAACAGTTTGGAGCAACGCGCCTGGCAAGGTTTCTACTGCCATATTTATACCTCAAATAAGCAAATAAAAATTTTGATGATGTTTAGCATATAACAACATGTAGTGTTTTTTATCATAAGATTAAGTGGAGATATCAATTCTTTTGCTAGCTCTCTCTTTAAAGCACCTTAATTTAATTTATTCACTTAATCCCTTATAGATTTACAGAGTCTATAAGGGATTAAGTGAATAAATTAATGAATTACATTTTAAAGGTTTATGGTTTAAAAGCAATTGAATATCTTTATAAAGGAAATCGTTCTGAGAAAATTTAATTAGAAAGGATAGAGATTTATGCAATTTAGAAATTATAATGGTCCAGATTTTTTTTTGTATATACCCTGATCATTTTGAATAATATGTAAAACGAAAGTTTTGTCATACATGTTAATGTTTTGAGACACAAAGAACAATGAGAATAACTATTAAATTGTCCACAAAACTACAAATAACAAAACAGTTCAAATTAGGAGGCAAATTGTCATTATAACATGACATTCACAATTATAATGACAATTTAACACATGAAAACAGACAAGTTTATATGAGTAGGCAAGATAATCACCATATTTTTTTTGCACCCAGGGAGTTGCGCAAGGCTGATTAATACTTTGTGATGCTACAGCTTTTTCTGAAAATGCCACTGTTCTTATGATCGTAACCGAATGAAGTAAAAAAGTCAAAATTTAATGCAGATGAAACCGAGGGGCATAGCTAGTACTGATAAACTTGTCATATTGCTGGTTGTATACATCGATAAATCGATAAACAGTTGGAAGTAGCATTACTTTTGAACGCTTCAGTTATACAAAAATGGTTCAAACTTTCAATGGTAGTACAAAAAAGATATTATCGAAATATTTCAATGAAAAACATTACAAAATTTAAAGGAAGGAAATGCAAGACGTCTGAGGAATTTCTGACTAAATAGCAGTCTAAATGTCTGAAGTAAAGTATCCGAGCAAGAATAAAATAACGTTAGCAACGTAGATAGTACTACCTTATCAAGCAGATATTTCCAACCGTGATACTTTTTTATTGTTGTTGTTTCGTTACCGATGTCTGCTGATTCTTATCCTACAGGTGACGATATTTCGATCTATGAGGTATTAGTAAATAGCATATATTAGTTTATTTTATGACCTTCCCATTTCTTTTAGGTGGAACTCTGTCGTACTCGTCGTCTCTCGTACTCTTTCCTATAAAATCTATTTGATTCTAGTGCATTTCATTTATCGTCATTAATATTTTTTTTTTTAAGCTTTCTCTGTGAAACATGCTATTTGTTATTAATGGTATTGGGCTGATAATTATTGTATTAAATATCCACGGAAAACCACACTTTTTATGTAAATTAAATAAAAGTATTGTTTTTCTTAAAATATAATTATCCGCACTGGGGAATATTCGCTGTACGACGCGAATCCTTCCAACATAACGATACTCTTAATTAAATCAATAGTTAATCGATTCTATATAAGGATAAAATTTTCAAAAGCGAAATCTATGTTTCAAAAGTTATTTTGTTTTTCTAAGGATAAAATCTGTGTTCTAAAACCCACAGTATAAACTACATTTGTTTTGGGTTTAGGTAGCGATGTCTAACAAGCTACAATAATAAATAAAATAACTAAAACATAATTTGCCATCAGTACATACATAAAATCTCACCCTACGATTCATAAAAGCGGAAAAATAAACTTCAACCACACTGGTACACTGTTGAGTAGGCGAAATGAGATGTATAAATCAAATTTACACTCATGTGATTCCGTTATTTCTCCAAAAATATGAAGGAGGAATTTACAAATAATTTACTTAAAATAGGTTTGTTTGGTAGTTTTAATAAGTACCTTTATGGTCAGTAGCAGGCGTGTCACTATGCTAGTGACACACCTTAAAGGGATAATCTCTTCATCGATTCAATGCACTGAATGTAGTCTCATACATACGTCCTTGAAGCATCTGCAATAACTCACGTAGAAATAGGTAGGTGAAGATACGTAGGTGCTTACTGGGCATGGCTGCTTCGGGAAGTACCTGTGTCGCATAGGCCGGGAGTCAAGCCTGCATGCCATCACTGCGGGCGCTGTCCCGAGGATACTGCTTTGCATACCCTAGTTGAGGGCCCAGCGTGGGTCCAGCAGCACGACGACCTCGAGACAGCTATAGGTGTGGGAAGCCTCTCGCTAGAGACCTCGCTGCTAGCTATGGAAGCTATAGAGCATAAGCGTGTGGGACTCCGCCGCCTCAATTTGCGTGGCGGTGATGTACGCCAAAAAGGCGGCGGAAAGTGAACGGGAGAGGACTAGCACTCTCCCGTCCTGCAGAGGATGCACCAGGCGTTATGATCTAGGGCCTCTATGAGCACTGGCCTTAATGCACCAGAAAGGGTAACCCGGCGCCGAAACAGAAGCGCCTTTCTAAACTGCTGCACGGCTCCCACTCACGGCTGCAAAACTACCTGCTTTTTGGACAGGTAGTTAAATCTGTCGAGGGTCCAGGGAGTTTCTTTCTAGTTTATACCTAAGCCTCCGGCCATAAACACACGTGGCGGAACACCGTGTGATTTTAGGCGGTTCGATTCCGAATAATTTATATGAGATAAAATATCATAGTAGTTCCCTTATCTAAAAATCCGTATAAAATGGTGTAACACAGACTGCCGTGCAGCAAACACAACACAAGCATTTCGTTTAGTTGGAGGGCTTAACAAGAATATAAATAAAGTGGGAATCACGTTACTAGTGTTCTTTTTTTTTCAGGAAATGAATACAACACTCCATATAAAATCAGAATAAATTGTAGAAAACTTTACTAAAATAACTCGTTAGTACGGTACGGATCCTATGTAAAATACCCAATGGATCAGTTCACTGAAGCGGTTTAAATGTTTCGTCAGCGGAGCCTAAAATATTACGTTACATTCGACTGTACACTGATAAATTTTCTTTTTGTACCAATTGCACGCCTGTGCAAAATAATATATAACGGTGAAGCAGACCCATAGTACATGAGTGTAATTTTTTTACAGATGAAGGTGAAGTTATTTTTCACGTCCTTTTTTATATATGTAATTAATTCCAAGTGGATATTTAGATCACATTTTGCCAAAAAAAAAAAATATCTTTGAGCCGTCCGGGTCAAGAGCCAACAGACTCATATTAAATAATCTTTTCAAGTTTTTCTCCAGAAAATGAAAGATTTGTGAGTCGTGACTGAAGCGGTCCTTTAATCTTGTCTTTTATACCTGCCCCGATATGTGTAATTATATTATATGATCTTTCTAGCACCGTCTTTGTGAAAGTTCCACGTCTTGCTATTCGATGGAACCGTTTGAGCCAATACAATTTTTCGGTCTGACTGGGTTACGAGCGTCTATTTTTTTTTCTCTCGTGGTTCATTCTGAACATGTGACTAAAAGAAACATTTTTTTTTTCCATTTTGTTTACAGTCACATTTGTTTCACTGCACCTCTAATAGTATAACATGGTGCTATTATTTTCATAATTTCTTCCCTAATGGAAGCTCTTAAGTAAGTAGAAGCTATAATAATACTAACTTAATATATCTTTTATACATTTAATCACATAGTTGCAACTGTAGTCTATGCATATAAAGCGTTCCGTACTATTAACCGGGAAGTTGCTTACAAAAAATGTTATTAATCAGTGGCATCTCTTGCAGCCCATAAATATTGCATTAAAAATAGAAGTGAAGAGATTTTTTCTCAATAGTATTTGAATATTTTTTACAGGCTGAAGCAACGTCTCATTCAAACACACACGAGTTTTTCAATTATGTTAGCTGATAATAATTATGTTAATTAAACATATGTAATTCAGTCTATACATTGGAGCTTCTAAAAGTGTTTTTTTTTAAATAAAATGCATTGATAGATCTAATCATTCATGGACTATACAAATGCCTAGGTGATCAATTAAACTACTAAAACAGCGGCGCATTTTAAAATCAAATATTTGATGTATCAGGATAATCTGTAGAAATATATACCTATTTATCGTTAATGTTAGAATCTAAAACTTAGTAAAAATATAAGCAACTAAGTGAAACTGACGGGGCGTTGTCCCTCTGACGTCAGTATGGCAATTCACTTATCTCATTATATTTTTGTCTTTTTTGTTTGATTTCAGGTACAAAATGCTACAAAAACTTTGGGTTGCTCAATAATTTATCATTTCTTTTAGGTCGGTCATTCTGACGCATATATCAAAAAGTGTCTTAGAAGTTTGTTAGAGAAGTCTAGGCATTTTATTATACTCGACATCATCATTAATATACCATACGTTTTTTAATATTAGTATTTCTATAAAAATTGTTTTTAATACTGTTTTGTGGTTTTGCTTTTAATTTTATAAAGTAGCATAAGTTGGCATTTTTGAAGTAAAGAATGATTGTTTTAATTCATAATACATTCTTGGTCACGGTTCAAAGTGATATTCTGTTTTGCGGAATTAACTTCTACCAATTTGGTATCATTATATTAATACATGAAAATAATTATTTGTATCCCTTTTTCGCGAAGGTAGTAAAGTGCAGAAAGCTAACTCAAACTTTCAAACAATATATCTTACAACTTTAAAAATTACGTGAAAACGTCTTAATGAAATTACAGGCGTCTAGTATATGTGATTACCTGTCATGGTAAGTAAGTCTATACAATGAAAGTTCAAGTTATACTAGCCAATGACAATTTTATGGTCGAAATTCGACCACCACGCGATCTCTAGTAATAAGAAAATATCCTGTTGTTAAAATAGTATTATCAACCATCCTGAGAAATAACAGAATATAAGAACTAACAGGTATTTGTGTATACCTGTTAGTTCTTATATTTGGTGTTTAAAGAGTCTCCTTGGTTGTCAAAAATAATAATATTAAATAAGTAATGAAATGAGAATGTTTTATTAAAAAAATATTTATATGTTTACATTAACCTGGGCGTATTGTATTGTACTTTGGATTTCAATATATCATAAAATACATATTTAATAGATCCTATTTGGCTACAGAACAGATATTTGTAGACTTATCTAATTGAATACTTCTGGAGTGAATAAATATTGTTCAACAATAGCATGATAATCGTTAATATGAAAAGTTATTACTAAGGCTTCTGGAAGGAGCTAGGCTGGCTCAACTAGTCAGCTTATCTGAACGCATAATGGACCATCTATGAGTCTAAATGCGGAAACAGAGCCCTACACCAATACCAATACCAATATTACTAAGACTTTGTTCCAATGACGGGCGTTGAGCGTGCGTCTTGATAATGCGCATCAACAAGTACACGAATTATGTTCAAGCGCTCGCCATGTGAACATTATACAAAAAACCCACACTAGGCCGCTCGACGCGCGCATGACGTCTGTGAACGTAATCTAACGGTATTCAGTTTAGTTGCATTTTGCATGTCTGCAGTCTGTCACTATAGATTAGGATATTCGATCCCAGCTCTTTTTACTTGTTTCGGGATTGTTTAAACATAATCCCGGGATAATGGTAAGTTTAAATTTCTATCCGACGGATCCTGACAAATGAGGTGTGATATGAAAGGGGTAGTCGAGACCTACCCAAATATATAATAATTTAGATAATAAGCCAAAGGGTTGAAATGTTATTAGCCAAAAACTCTAAATATGGCTGTGACCCACAAAAATACTGAAGCAATATTTTCAGTGTCTGATTTACAAGTATGAAGATCGAAAAAAAAAAATCACAAAGTACGACAAAAGTTATGAGGCGGTCTAGCATGTTTAGAAAAGTAAATTTAAAGAACGCTTTTCCTGTTAAAGATGCGCCTGTCTAAATGCACGCTCTTCCTCCTTGGCTAACAGATGATATCCGGTCGCTTATATCTTAGAAAGCTGCAGCCAGATTTAAAGTAAAAACAAGACCTACATCTTCCAACTGGGAAAGGTATACTCGCATACGAAATCACTGCAATAAGGTGTGTAGAGATGCACAACGCCAACACATTCACAACTCTGTAGAAAACGGTGATCCAGCGAAAGTCTGGAAATTTCTTAGAACATTAGGGGTCGGAAAATCACGACAAGAAGACATTCCTAAAAATATAAACATTGATTTATTAAATCAACATTTCTCAGCCTCGTCCCTTTTTAATAGGACTATAAAGGCAAACACAATAAACTATCTTTCAGTTCTGCCAACCCCTAGCTATCCCTCATTTGTCTTTAGTCAATTCACTACTTGTGATGTTAAGAAGAGTATTATGTCAATCACATCCAATGCGGTTGGAAGTGACTGTGTCAGCCGTAATATGATCCTTCCTATTCTTGATAAGATTCTTCCAGTCATCTGTCACATCCTTGATTCCTCTCTCTCCAGTGGTGTATTTCCAACCTTATGAAAAAATGCACAGATCAATCCCCTACCTAAAAAAAAAAGTCCTACTTCTTTCTCTGACTATCGGCCTATTGCAATACTACCATTTCTGTCTAAAGTACTTGAACGTCTCGTCCATAATCAGCTCAGTGTGTTTCTTCACAAAAACAACCTTCTGAATCCTTTCCAATCTGGTTTCCGGCCTGGACACAGTACCGTCTCAGTTTTGGTGAATATTACGGATGACATCAGATACGGTATGAAGTGTAGAAGTCTAACTGTTCTCGCACTCCTAGATTTTTCCAATGCTTTCAACACGGTGGACATTCTAATTTATATAGCTCGCTCACTTATCATCTCTCCAATGGTGATTGATTGGCTTCGAAGTTACCTGTGTGGCCGCCGACAACGTATACGCATTGATAACATCCTCTCTTCTTGGTGTAATATATCTGTTGGTGTGCACCAGGGTGGCGTACTATCTTCTTTACTCTTCGCGTTATTTATAAACTCTATCACTGATCAACTTCAAAATTTTTCATAATTCAAAATCATTTATTCAATTAAGACACTAAGTGACATTTATGAACGTTAAATTGAAGCTAGAGTTAAAATCATAGATCGGCGCAAACAGACGCCACAGCATGTACTGGATTGTCGAGGTACATTAGGTGAAAACACCAAAATCTACTGCTCGCTTGTGTCGATCTATAACTTCCAGTTTCCAAAATGCATAGCAATGGCAAAGAAACTCATGGCCACTTCAGGTACAATAGTGTTAGTGTTACACGAAAGTTAAACAGGATGCAAGCTGATGCCACCTGAATTTCATTTTATTGAAATGCTCCAAAAGCTAACGTACTAAAAAATAAAAATCACTCAGTGATGCCGTTGAAGGTTTGAACCTATTAAACATAGAAATCATTCAAGGTGCACATCTACCTTCATTCAGTTACAAAATCTACTGTTAAAAATAATTCGTGAGTAGATTAAGAGGCTAGAGTTGCAGTTGATCGAACCAAAATAATAGTATAGGCTAAAGCATCGCTGACTAGGCTGACCAGTCACCCCAAGCAGCACCCGTTCACGAGTATGACGCATGGACCAGCCATCATCTCCTTCGCCGTATCAGAGGGAAAGAAATGACCCGCCCCATGACGACGCCGCAAGTAATGACATTTTAGTGAGCATGACGAACCTTAGTTGAGATACTGATAAAAATCACTACTAGTCAAATTACTATAATAATCGTCACACATTACTTGCAATTGACAATGGTTTGTTAATAATTTAGCTTAATTATAAGACAAAGAAGTTTGTGTGTATATACCTGATGACCCCTTCAGCCCAAGACTGTTTGTCGTTTAGATAATCGTTGATCGTATAGTAGGCTTTCCTAATAAGGTGATTTTTTACAGTTAGCTTGAATTTATCTACAGGAAGGTCGATTACATGTATAGGAATTTTACTATAAAAACGTATACCAAGACCTTCGAGTTGTGTATGTAAGCGATGATAGGTACGAACTTCTCTCTTCTTACCACCTTTATGCAGATGATCTTCAAATATACTCCTAAGCACCAATAGATAACATCGCTAACGCAATTGAGACCATCAATAAAGAAAAGGAGTAAAATAAGTGCTTGGAGTGAATGCTAAGGACTCAAAGTAAGCCCTTCGAAGACTCAGGTGATTATTGTTGGGAGCGCTAGAAAAGTTTCAAAGATTGACTGGTCACATGTTCCTCCGATTATTTTCAATGGCGCTATTATACCCTTTAGTGAAAAATAAAAAAATTTGGAATACTTATTGACTCGGAGCTATCGTGGTCTCCTCAAATACAAGAAGAAGTTATTCGCCTCTGCAGGATCGTTAAAAAGATCATGAAATTTTCTACCAACTGCAACCAAAACTGCCCATGCAAATTCACTCCTTCTTCCAATTCTTGACTATGCGGACGCCAGCTATCCAGATGTCACCGAAAACCAATTAGATAAACTTGAGCGACTTCAAAACTTTTGTATCCGATTCATGTTTGGACTGCGTAAATATGATCATGTTTCTCAATTCCGAAAAAAGCTCAAGAGGTTACCTATTCTTCTTAGCCGGAATGCCCATATTCTCTCTTTGCTATATAGCATACTGTTTAACTCTCATACACATTCCGACGGCGACTAATCATCCAAAATTTAAGTACCTATATTTTATTTAAGTTTGTACTTTATCAAGTTTTTATTTTTAGTTGAATATGAAAATTACTTACATAGATAGTAAAGCTAAAATCTATGATACGTCAGCACGCCACGTCCACAACTCACTCAACATACCACAGATTATTGTCTATATCATCTGACCTCACTCTAGATTGAGTTTGAGAACTAGTCTTTTAGACATGATATTTAATAGAAATAAGTTGTATGCCTTGCTTTACTAAATAAAATTCATTTTCTTTATTTCTTTCTTTCTTTCTTCCTATTAAAAAGGACGATTTGAATTCCTTCATGGTACCCATACGAAAAGCTTAAGATCATCGGAAAGTCTGATATTAGAGGTGCCGGTGCATTCAACAACTTTTTTTAATAAATCTTTTATGGTTCTGGCTGTTCGTTTGTGGAATGCATTACCAGTACAAATATGGCAAGCTGAAACCCTTAGAGCCTAGCAATACTATCTATCATTGTAATACCTTTATTTTATTCTTTATTTTTATTCCATTTCACAACTAAGATCAAATTACTTTAGAATTTACTATATAATCTCTACAGAATAGCTGGATTATATATGTATATATGTCTGTGTATGTGTTTATATATGTTTATATATTATTATGTGTGTGTGTGTGTGTGTGTATGTATATATATATATATATTAATACGTGTAAATACTTGTCTGTATTTTCTATATAGTACGCCATCAACTATTGCTTTTATTTAATACTTCTAAAATTATCTTCATCTAAAGTTTGTCTGGTAGAGATCGCTATTAGCGATAAGACCGCCCATTGTACTCTATTTTTAAGCTATGATCTGTACCAATGAATTTTATTTAATGGTGTACAATAAAGAATATTCTATCTTTCTATCTAACATATCAATTAAAATGTAAATGTATTTTAATTAGTTTTTTGTATTTTGTAACAAATCGCGACATGCGTTCATCATTCTTGATAATAAATACCTATAGTTACATTCCTGTCAGCTCTTCTCTTGCGAAATATCAGCTTTATTGGTTAATTTTTAAGTCCAATTTTTGTATAATTCCCATATTTAAAATAATATATAAATCACGAATTTTTCTACTATTTTTGTCGCTCTTTCTCGATATTTCGTTCACTCGTTAAGTTTTTTTGAAAATTTTGGAGTTTTCATAAAATATTTAAAACAATTTAAATTCTAAATTATGGCCAATACTGAGATTTGCCTCAAATCAATATTTTATATCTCATAAGAGATGGCGTATTTCTGCCTAATCCTTCACCGTCATACATATTGGTGGACGCGTAAGCCGGTAGTTAAATAATAAATTATGGAGAAGTTATAATATTTTGAAATTAACAAACCTCAGTAAGTAATGAGGTACACTTAAAGAAACGTGGGACTGTTCTGATCACTTGTTATCTGCTCTAAGTCTTGAAAAGGATTGCCCGTTCAAACACGCACGCAGGCTAACACGCAGGCTTCATTGACTAGAGCGATGGCAGACTCTGTCGAAATACGCCAACTTCACGTTTAGTTTGACAATCACCGCTCGAAACACCTTCACCCGATAGTAAACCGGGGTAACGAATACTTGGTGTGGTGTTGTATTTTTTGCTGATCAGAAAGGTATCTCTAGACTCTAGAGCATAAGGAAAGGGCGGGATAAGGGACTACTGTAATTGTGCTTATAACTAAATAAATATGAAAAATTTCAGATTTTTTACCTTATAAATAAAAGTAATTTGGTTATTATTTGGGTATATGTTGTACATAGTATAGTATAACTAGTACGTTATAAGTAATTACATATATTACATCTAGCCACGATGAACAAGCAATTTATCATTTTATAAAATAAATAAATATTTTCATTATTTTTGTGTTTGTTTTTTAAACATCTTTCGACAACCCTAGAGCCTCCGTTCTGTCCGTATAGTTCTACTGTTCAGTTTCACTAGTAGAACTAAACGGAGAAAAGCCTACTATCTACTTTCTAAATTTTAAGTGGAATAAACGGGCAAAAAGTTATTTTTTGAATGTTGGACTGAAATTAGTAGTAATTTCAGTCCAACATTCAATAGGATTAAACGAACAATACTAGTAGGACTAAATGGACAAAAGGTCAAGTGCAGAGTAAGAATCTACCGTTCAGTTTTAGGACTAAATGAGAAATGGACTGTAATAATCTATTAATTACCAACGGTATTAACGTGCAGCCGTTCCTTTATATACCACTAACCTTCTTGGATAATGTGAATCGGCCATAATGGAAGAATACTGGTTAGTTGAAAAAAATATTTTTGTTCGTTTCATTTTAGTTAATATCAGCGAACAGCTCACAAGATTAACTCATAAGGAGCAGCTTAATATCCGTATATGTGTAGGAGAATCGTAATAGGCGTACTTAATATAAATTTCTTACTGTCAACATATAAGGTAGATAAATATACGAATCCACATTGCTAGATTTATTCACGTGTTCCTTAATATATACGGAAACGATATCTTTGTATTTAACCGTAAAATTGTTCGGTGACATTGAAATGGGGAACTAATGTCTAGATAAGGACGTACATCGGGCATTTACGTCTTAATGTTAAGGTCACGGGCGTCACGGCTGCTGCTATCGTGTAAGCCAGGAAGTAACTTACCTCTCACATCTTTTAACGCTATCTCTCTCTAATATTTTGCGTTATGTGAAATACTATTTCGCCTAACGCTGGTAAAAATTTCGTTGCGAACTTCAAGATTCTCCTACCCTTGACGTGTCTACTCCGTCAAGGTCATATCACCTAGCTGCTGATATAGTGTAGCAAAAATTGATAATTAAGACATCGAACATGTTAATTAATAAACAAAATTTAAGTAGGTTTGTAAAATTACTGAATTTCACAACGTATAGATCTGAAAATCTAATGATGCTTTTTCATTTACGCTCAGATGAAAGCAAGAGAATGTTCAAAATAAATTGTAGCCTCGCATATCAGAGAGCATGCAATGGTAACACCAATTAAAAAAAAACGCGTGAGGTGTCTTTGAGTCACCCGGTTGAACGAAGTTTAAATAAATTGTATAAATTTAAAATACTTTTGACTTGAAAATCTCTTTAACGATAATAAAAGAGTCAATGGTCTTCAAAAGGCTGAACAGATTACAGACACACGAACACGTCAAACCTATAGCACTTAGTGTTGTAAGAAACTTCTTCTTGTCTTTAATAAGACTTATGTTATTTTTGAAGACTCGAGTCTTATGAACAAGACTCAAAACTTGAGTTCTTTAGATTTCTCGAATCTTCTATAGAAAGACTGAGTCTTTTTAAAAGAACTCAGGACTAAGTCCTCTAAATCCATAGCTGTAGTTTGGACTTTTCACCTGAAACAGTAGTCGTAGGAATATTTTACTTCCGTACGTCATTTTTTACTTTCAATTAGAAAAATAAATGTGGGTGACGATATAAAGTCAATCTGTATGTGTCTGTGGCCTGTATAATAAACCAACTCATGTTTATGACTCAGTAAAGCTCAAAGAACTTAAAAGACTCGAAAGGACACAGAAGACTCGTGAGACTAACGATTCATAGTCTCGTAAATCTACTCAAGTCTCGAAATGAAGACTAAAAAACTTGAGTCTTTTACAACGCTAATAACAACCCTCTCTTTGCGTCGGGGTTTAATTATAACACCCCTTTTTTGCAACTCGAAATTAAAATTGAAAAAGTGAGAGTTGCCCGAACTAATATATGGATAATTAGTATACAATCAACATCAAACTACAGTAGTATGGCGCAGAATCCATAGATGGCTTAAATAAATAAATCAGCTCGCGGTCAGCGTTTACTTTAACACTTTTTTTTGTCTCGCTGCCGTCGCCACCGAGCGAAGTGTAACGTGCGATAAGGAACTTTGTTTTAAAAGACAGAAAACGATTAACATTGCCCTTCTTTTTTCATATTATAAATTAGAAATTAGCTATTCCTATGTACATTATCCCGACTGACTGATTCATCAACGCATAGCATAAACCGCTGGGGCTACAAAGTTAAAATATTGGCCGTTGATGCCTTTTATGCTGTAAGCATCCACTAAGAAAAGCTTTTAGGAAATTTGACCTCTGAGGGGGGAAAAAATTCAAAGTAAGAAACACGAAATTGAATATTCCTACTCCTGGTTAGAAAAATACAAACTGATTAATTATATAAATTTTATATGTGCGTAGAAATGGAGAAGGCTCTACGTAGGTAATTAATCATTTTATTATTTGGCGACGACTCAAAATTTGTTTATATAAAATTTGATACTTTATGTAAATACGCTCAACACTCAAGACTTAAAAGGTTTATTTATTGTTTAATTTTTTGTTAAAGAGTTTTTTATTTTATGATTTTTGTGGCTTATTTTTTATTACTCTGACAATTGCTATCTTTTAATATATTTAATACCAAATACTATAAAACGCTATCAAATGTCTTTTCTTCAAAGCATATTAAGTGGTTTCTGTCACTAAAAGTACAGTTTTTTTTATCTAATTTCTGATTGCTTAGGAAAATTATGGTTTCCATCATCATCTCAGCTTCATGATGTGATGATTCCTAAACGCAAATACCTGATTAAGTTTTGAAAAGTAAACAGAAACACTATTCGCGCCTACAATTTTCGAGGGTTTCTCTCAATTTTATCAGGATCCCATCATCTCAGCTGATGAAAATTGATATCTAGAGCACAAATATTGGAAATGAGGTCATAGATAGGCTTGAATATTGCAAGTGTTTAAGAGAGTGTTTTCTCGCAAATTATGTTACTGACGTATAGGCAGGTAATCCGGCTACAAATTAAAAAAAATTGTCGAATAGTGATAGACTCGCTGTTCACCAATTTATAGCAATCGACATCAGATCAGATCATTATTATTGATCGAAAAAATTGATGTATGTATTTAGGTCAAAATAGGACACGTGTAACATTTCCAACTCGTCCTATTTACATTGTGCATTGATATCATTGTGGTCGCTCACGTTGCTATAATGAATGGATTATAGCTAACAAGGCAGATGTACGTTACTAATCAAATATTATTTGTTATTATGAGTTCAGTAGTAATCCCACTAATATTATAAATTGTGAAAGATTGGATGGAAGGATGGATAGATGGATGGTTGTTACTCAGTCATGCAAAAACGACTGAACCGATTGCGATGAAACTTGGTATGTAGATAGCTGGAGACCTGGATTAACTCACAAGCTACTTTTAATCCCGACATTTCAAGGGGATCGGGACTTACGCGGGTGAAACCACGAGGCGCTGCTAGTAGTTATATAACTCGTGGGAGAGCCATGAGCCGGCCGGCACAGAAAACCGGCAGTGAAGCAATACTTGCTTTACTGCCGCGTGAGTGAGGTTACCGGAGGCCCTAACCCTTCCCTCTCCCCTATTCCCGTCTTTCCCCTCACTTCCCCCTCTTCCCTTACTCCACCTTAAAGGGCGGCAACGAACTTGTCACTCTTGAGTTGCAGGTGCCAATGGGCGGTGGTAGTCATTTACCATTAGGTGACCCGTCTGCTTGTTTGCCCCCATACCATAAAAAAAACTACGTTTATTTTGATATGAAGAACTATTATCACATATTTGAAATAGTAATGTAGCATACCGTATCATTTTTTTTTCTCTTCAGAAATGGAACAATATATTAATATGATCAATACAATAGGCAGTTTATAATGCATTTGTGAGAGACTGGTCGCCAGGCCCCCCGAGCTTTTATAGTTAACTTAATATTATATTAGTAAAACAATACATATATGGATAGTAGGTACCTTATTATTATAAAAAAATAATTAATATAACAATACAAGAATTGAACAATAGCCTAATTTACAATATGTCTGAGTGTGTGTGGTGTGTGTTTTTGCTTTGGTTTACGTGATTGTATGTTAGTGTAGCATATAATTTTAATTAGGATTAATATTTTATGGTATAAAGATGTTCAGGTGGATGTCGTTGATTTGCATAATTATGCTTTTCCGTAATGGGTATATTGATCATTCAATTTCATATATATATATATATATATATATATTTAAATATATATTGAATTTACAAAATAATTGTATCCAAGTATTTTTATCCGTGTTCTAGAAATCCATAGTACAAGCAATGCTTAGTTTTGTTCTAGAAAGAGGACACGTCTCAGAATATTATCATTATTATTGCATAATCGATTTGAAGATAGCTATAAAGGTCTAATAGGAAAATTTTGAAGCTCGTTGGTGAACCACTATATATTTATATTTACAACAAATGCATATTATAAGCTAGAATGTAAACGGCTCGATATGCTAAGAAAGAATTTACTACACAGCATTGTTTTAAAAAAATAGCACACATTTTGTTACTAACACCTTCGCGATAACAATTTTGAGCTTGCTTTAATTTACCTTGTCACGAAAACGTACAGCTACGATAACATGTACCCAATAGTAAGGTGAAGTTTAATTGCGAATCACTTTAATACCTTTACACTTTGAAAAGTATGTCAGGTTTAGCAGACTGTCTAGACTAGGGCACTGATCCGTGTTTGTGTACATAGGTGTTTAATTTATTTTAACTCATAGTTTTTTAAATTAGTATCCCTCATTTAAGAAGTGTTGAACCAGCTGCCTGACATAAAAGACAATATTAAGTAAAAAGTGACTTCAACAAAAATAAATAAAATTAAGAAATGTATAACAAATACAACATCCTCAATCCATTAATAAGTGTCTATGAAGCTGGCGTAGCCAAGTCATAGGGCCGTAATAAAACTTACACCCTATATCTCTGGATTTCTTACACTTATCAAAACAAGCTTTACGGCTTATTTTTTTGCTATTTGCTACTTTTTTACCAAAGAATTGATTTTTTTGCTATAGCCATTTCCGAAATACAATGGTCCTGCTGACTTGATACTTAAGCTAGCGTAGCCAACCGTATATCTACGGATCTCTTACACTTATCAAAACAAGCTTTACGGCTTTTTTTTTTGCTAATTATTTGCTACTTTTTTAATAAAGAATTGATTTTTTTGCTATAGCCATTGCCGAAAAACAATGGTCCTGCTCACTTGAGACTTAAGCCAGCGTAGCCCACCCTATATCTCTTTAGGTTATTATATATAGGTGTTATAACTTTTTAGGTTATTTTTTTTAAGTGGAGTTTTAAAATTTCTTCCAGAACTATACAAAATAATTAAGAAGAGAAGATTTGGAATTTGTAATTTTACTTTTATTTTATACAAAACATTAGAATAATTATTTACAACCAAGCTGGACACAGATTTGGCTTTGTACTTGTTATTAAGTGGATTTGAAATTTCTTCCCAAATTTCATCGCTTTTCGATACGACTGTTGAATTTTTGACAATCTGGTCTCATAATGGCAATATGATGCTGTGAAAATGATCTCTAGACACACTTGCAGGGCGGCCTCTACACATTTTGGCACTTTCATACATACAAACTAACTACTTTATTTATAGCGCCTGCACTCAATTACTAAAAAAAATTATATGAGTCCCCTTTAAACAGAAGAAAACACGAAACGCCCGCTAGATGGACAACCACTTGTACGATACGTACTCACAGTCAGCTTGAGTAGACGGCTAACCTGTTACTCAACAGGGGTAAAGCTCATTAACTAAACGCTAATAACTTAAATGCTAAACGCGTAGAATTCATTTCCTTACTATCAACCCGCCCCGGCTTCGCAAGGGTAGTAGAGACATCTTCAATAATTATAATCTTATTTTAACCATCCTTTTTTCATGAATCACTCTATCTATTGGTGAGAACCGCATGAAAATCGGTTCAGTAGTTTTTCAGTTTATCGCGAACAGACAGATATAGTGATTCGATTGAAAGAACTGAGACCTCCATGACAATAATACTTAATACTTATTATACTATTTTATTTCGAAAAAAAATCTGCAGTTTAATGAAATTAAGTTAAATGATATTATTAAAATTTAATTTTTACGATTAGTGTAGCATTGACGTGTACTGAAAGTGATCTTATTAGATGAATAATAATATTAGATAGTTTAATAATATTAAAATGAGGGATTATTAATTAACTATGATGTTAAAACCAAAATGTCATTACCACATAAAAAGTACAGGTATTTGAGGAAATCCAGAATTAATATCGCAAAACTGTCCCTCGTTTTTGAAGAAAAATTTGTTTTGAGGCACGGCTTCGGGACTGGTCTCATTTTACTCGCATTATTATGTAGTATAGTAGAAATATCGTAAACATGAGTTTCAGTGGAGGTGACACGCTTTTATCGAGTTTTAATACAATTAATATTAATATATAATGTATATTTACCAATTTAATTCATCATCAGAGGAGCTCGTGGCTAAGTGGTAACCGAGTAGGTTAATACATTACAAAGTTAAGTAATACTAGCCAGATCAGTCTAAGACGGGTGACCATTCTTAACACACCTCTAATGCCTTTCTCCCGTCTTCTCCCTCTTCCCCTACTTCCACCTTAAAAGGCGGCAACGCACTTGTGACTATTGAGTTACAGATGCCCATGGGCGGCGGTAGTCATTTACCATCAGGTGACCCGTCTGCTCGTTTATAGCAAAAAAAAAATATTGATACCCCTTCGTGCCTCGGAGAGCACGTTAAACCGTCGGTACCTTCCATCCAAACATCTGTGGCATTCGTTACGGGTAGTTGGAGCCCTAAAAAGTCCGACAAACTGGTCTAACTACAGAACTTCGATATCGCCTAGTACTTGGGTTGTGGAGGTCTGATGGTAGTCGCTTCACGTAAAATATCAAAGTTCGGCCGTGTCGTAGTTAGACTGAAAGCCAACCCTAACTTAGTTGAGAAAGGCACGGAGGATGATGACTAACTTAAATCATCACATTGTCACACTAATGTATAAAGGCGAAAGTTTATGAGTGTGTGTGTGTATCGCAAACGGCTCTACCAATTTTGATTAAATTTGGTATGCAGGAAGCAGACATCCTAGATTAACACATAGGCTACTTTTTATCGCGATATTCCCACAGGATTGGGACTTACGCTGAAACCGCGGGGTGCTGCTAGTTGTAGTAAAAATCGACTATAATTTTTTTCGTAATACAGTTTTCCCTTAAGGTCATTGTATATGTAAGAAAATGATCTTCCAGCGTGTTTCTACATATTTTGTTTCCAATAATTTTTAAATTCTAAATCTTTTCTTCGTAATTTTTTTTAGTTCTGGCAGAAATTTTAAAACTCCACTTTAAAAAAAAATTACCTAAAAAGTTTCGATTAGTTAAATCATATTTAACAATGTATTATTTATTAAACAAGCAGTGTTTTTTTTTTATTTATGGCATAGGAGGCAAACGAGCAGGCGGTTCACCTGATGGTAAATGACTACCGCCGCCCATGGGCACCTGTAACTCAAGAGTCACAAGTGCGTTGCCGCCTTTTAAGGTGAGAGTAGGCAAAGAGGGGGACAGGGGGGAAGAGTGAGAAGAGGGGAAATTGGGATTAGAGGGGAATAGAGGGGGAGAGGGGAAGGACGGGAATAGGAGGAAGGGTTAGGGCCTCCGGTAACCTCCCTCACGCGGCGAAAAGCAATGAAAGCATTGCTTCACTGCCGGTTTTCTATGAGGCCGTGGTATCGAGCGGAGTCGAGCCGGTCCGTACGTGCCCAAGCATTGCTCTCCCACGTAAGAATTACCATAAAAATGGAAATGAAAGCGGAATTTTATATATTTTCTGGTTCTACCGGTATGAGCAAAGAAGTTTACATAACCTATATTTTTATCGGAAATAAGTAATTATTAAATAATTTGGGTATTACGCTTACTAAATGGCGTACAGAGGCCCTTCTGAACATATTTGCAACATAAATAAACTAAAAGTAATACGTACGAATCAGTTTTACGATATTTTGGTGATAAGTCGACATGTATAGCGTAAGGTGTGCTGTGCTATACCTACTTTTCCCTCAAACAAGCGTACGTGCGTATAAAAAAAAATTCTATAGCAAACAATAGCAAAAAAATATGCCGTAAAGCCTGTTTTGATAAGTGTAAAAGATCCGCAGATATAGGGTTGGCTACGCTGGCTTAAGTCTCAAGTCAGCAGGACCATTGTTTTTCGGCAATGGCTATAGCAAAAAAATTAATTCTTTGGCAAAATAGTAGCAAATAATTAGCAAAAAAATAAGCCGTAAAGCTGGTTTTGATAAGTGTAAGAGATCCGGAGATATAGAGTTGGCTACGCTAGCTTAAGTATCAAGTCAGCAGGACCATTGTATTTCGGAAATGGCTATAGCAAAAAAATAAATTCTTTGGTAAAAAAGTAGCAAAAAAATAAGCCGTAAAGCTTGTTTTGATAAGTGTAAGAGATCCGGAGATATAGGGTTGGCTACGCTAGCTTAAGTATCAAGTCAGCAGGACCATTGTTTTTCGGAAATGGCTATAGCAAAAAAATCAATTCTTTGGCAAAAAAGTAGAAAATAGTTAGCAAAAAAATAAGCCGTAAAGCTTGTTTTGATAAGTGTAAGAGATCCGGAGATATAGGGTTGGCTACGCTAGCTTAAGTATCAAGTCAGCAGGACCATTGTTTTTTGGAAATGGCTATAGCAAAAAAATCAATTCTTTGGCAAAAACATAGCAAATAATTAGCAAAAAAATATGGTGTAAGTTTTATTACGGCCCTATGACTTGGCTACGCCAGCTTCATAGACACCATTAGTAAATGCTTTACAAGTTACGTATAAGTGTTCGTGACGTTTATCAAAATACATTTTGGTAGTTAGATGTTTTATTATATTTAAATTAAAAAAAAAAAACTGATACTTTTGCTATTAATATTTAGAAAAAATGTGTTTCAGCCTTTCCAACTGATAAATTAATTGTGTTAAGAATTTTGTTGCTTGCGAAGCCAACAACAGTAGAAGTAATTTCTCTAGAGTCAGATTCATACATTTTGTAACATAATACATCAAACTTAGTTAGAAAACCTAATTAAGTTTGACATTACATAATGAATTGATTTTAACAGAATATTGCTAGCGCTGCGTTTAAGAACATGCTCAGTAACAGTAAGTAGTCTGCGCTTGTCAGCCAAGGTTCCAAGACTTTGCATTGAATGCTGATTTTAACCATGCCGTCGGACTATATATCCTTATTAAGATAAACATACAGCAATGTAATTAGTTGTCGCGCATGCGGTAAAACTTTTTTTCATACTACCAGATAAATAACTTTTCCACCTCGTCACAAAATGTCTGCTATTTTGGCTTTAGAATCTTGACACCAAAAATCGAAAAAAAAATAACTAGAAAGTAGACATATAAACCTAAACTATATTTTATTATGGATTAAAAAGTTGTAAGCATCGTACTATAAATAAAACCTGAAGCCCTTTATTGCTTGTTCTCTACAGTATTCAAATTTATAATAATGCCATCGTTCTTGATAGCCGTTGGTTATTCCAGTCCTAAGATTATAGGTGACGTGATGGTATTAACACAGAGCACCGAGCTCTAAGCTTTCATAATACTGCAAAGTTCTGAGTGTTCTAAAGATATTATATATTTATTTGTTAAAAGCGTTCGTTAATGAAATAAGTGTATTTATTTATTATTTGGAAAACCAACAGCATTTAACAACAATATTACGCAGTGTGAATAAGAAACATAAAACCAATTGCAGGTTTTCACTAATAGTATTTGTGTAGGTAAATACATATGTTCAAATTCAATAATGTTTATATTAAGTTAGCTTTTTTGACTTAAATAGAAAAAATTAAAGGATTGCCGATTTCCACACTTATAGTATATACGGCTTATAATCACGGATGCGTTTTCCCCGTTCCTTCCTTTGTCGATTTTGGTCCGAGCGCAATGGGGTAAAATAAGTCGAATCGATCGGTACAGGGTCAGTTATCATTCCGTTCGAGTAATAGATTGTCTCTTGTAATAGAACTCAAACAACAACCTCAATCTACATTCGTCGAACAGCACAGTACTGGCCATGTTGATATCTGTGACTATGAAAACTTGGCATGCAAGAGACCGCAATACCCCAATTATTTACCACTTTCATTAATATGGCATAAATGACGGTTGAATATTGAAAGTAACAGCTAATGACATAAATCCTACAGGACGAGGATTACTTAACGATATTAACTCATATTGCGCCTAGCTATCGAGTTGTATTACTCTTTTACGGAGACACGCACTCTAATATTGTTCTTGTAATATAATATATACAATGTATGCTCTTAGTAAGATTTGCTGTTAAAGTGCTTTAATATATACACGAGATGTGATGGTATAATATTTAATAACATTAACGATTTTATGCTAAAATTCGAAATAATGCATAATATATGAATTTAGCTTAAGAATGTTTAATTTACTCTAATAAATGAAAAACGAATAGTTCCAATATTAGGAAAATTTAATGACTAAGTTTTACGTTTAACAGCGTGTTATTTGGTAAAAAAGTTTAACAAATAATAGGTTTTAAAAAAAAGCTTTAACAACTTAAGCCAGAACTATATACCGAATTCCACAAACACAAACTTCTAAAAGTCGGCTCGAGGTCAATTATATTCAGACATAATTAAACTAATGCTGTAAAGCTGAGGATATTGTTTATTCGAATGTACTATTTTCAGGATCGATCTGTTTGATTAGAATATTATTACAACTGTATTATTATACATCGTGTCAGTTCAGCGTCGCAAAATACTTACGAAAAAGTCTTATTGTTTATACTTATCACAATGCAAGTGTCAGTTCATCATAAAACATCGAATTTAAGGACTTACAGTTATTAATTTGATTTTGCGTTATGCAATGTAAACGTTAAAAACTAAGGTATTATTTTTGTGCGGTACGATACCCTTAAACGTTCGGCGCCGTCAAGACAGCTGCTTGCATAAAATATTTAAATGTTGTTTTTTTTCTTTTTTCTTTCAAAAAGACAACTCCCGCATTAGGAATAATCCTGTGTCGCGGGGGGCTTCACATACATTCAAACAACGGACACAAAGAACACCCAGACTCGGGACAACTATTTGTGGATCACACAGATTTTTGTCCCGTGTAGGATTCGAACCCACAACACTCGGCGCGGCGTAGTGGCGAGGTGACCACTTAAACCATTGCGCCATCCGTGCAGTCAAGTACATTACAGTTTTTGGCCGTATGTGGTATTTATTACATATTTTATGTCCCTTGTATGTCCCTTGTAACCAAAATAAATAAAATTATAATTTATGATGGATATAATAAATTTTCCGAAAGAGAATTCTAACAATTTTCGATTGAGATTCATGATCTGAATCCACAGTTTCAGTATTCAGCACGCTGTGTCTCACACAATGTTTATATATTTTTTTATTAAAATTGTAAGTCATGTAACATTATACTGCACACCTATAAAAACTAAGTAGAGTAGTAAATATAAACGGCAACCAACCTGGTAAGCTGTTGGGAAGTGCGGGATGCGAGATGTATAGTTCATTACAACGCGAGTAAATCCTCGAAATAGACTTATAATATTATATTATACTAGCAGCACCCCGCGCTTTCACCCGCGTAAGTCCCAATCCCGTAAGAATATTGGGATTAAAAGTAGCCTATGCGTTAATCCAGGTCTCCAGCTATCTACGTATAGAGTTTCATAGCAATCGGCTCAGTGGTTTTTGCGTGAACGAGTCCCAAACATCCATCCATCCAAACTTTCACATTTATAATATTGGTGGCAAGCTTTGGTTTGGATAGGCAATGTACATATATTGAGAGGACTGTCAGACCGTTAACTTTTAAAATAATGATGTTCATATCACCTGGAGAATATGGTATGGGAAGAGTTAAAAGGGGAATCTGGTTACTGATAAGGAGGGCAAAACGTTCATAGCCATCAAACCTGTCACATCTAAGAATGTTGTATTGCGGGATACAAAAGTTAAGACTTGGTAGTAGCCAGGTCTCAATAATAAAACAAACCAAGGGTTGATATTTATTTAATAAGAATATGAGGTCGTGCTTCATATGAAACACGCTCCTCACATTTCATTGTAAGAACACTTGGAAGGAAGCCGTTTTTGAAAGTAGATGTGAAAGTTGATTGGCAACGTTGGACGGTGTTTGAGTAGAAGATACAGAGGTAGATGAGGGGATATTGCAGGTGATTAAAGAAGTCAATAACTGAATGAGGAGGTAATGTGCATGTATGTGTGTTTATGTGACGCAGCGCGCCTCTGCGAGCAGCCGCGTGGCTCCCACATGTGTGCGTGCCTGCATATATAAACGAGCCTCCGATTTAGACGTTGTTTGCTTTCTCTCTGTCAAGTACATATAATTGGCGACGAGGATCGACCTACCTCCGCGTGCTACAAAAAAAAATGGCGAAGACATATTTGGGTAATCTCAGTGTGTTTGACTACAAAACAAGCGAATGGGCGACTCAGAAAAACCGTCCAACGTTGCCAATCAACTTACACATCTACTTACTTACTTCTACACTATCTACTAAGAATATAAAAGTGCCATTCTGATCACGCGCCTATCGGATGACTCATACCGGCTGGTGCGTAATCTAGCGCATCCAGTGGAATTGGGGGAGCTAACCTACAAGAACCTGGTAGAATTACTACGTTCTCACTTCAAAAGGAAACAATGATCGTTTGCGGACAAATCGAAGTTCTACGGGGCGAAACGGAACATAGGCGAGTCGTTAGGGGACTGGGCGGCGAGAACAAGGGGCTTGGCGAGCTACTGCGAGTTTGGTACTGCGCTAGACATTAACCTTACTGATCGTTTTGTCCTTGGCCTGGGTCCGGGGCCTGAGCGCGACAAGTTGTTTGAGCAAAATGCTTCCACATTGAGTTTGACAAGATTTGGAGATTGCTGAACGTGCAGAAAGTGCTAGGGAAGCAAAAAACGTGATATCTACGGAGATAACCGTGATCAAAGAGGAAGTGATGAACAAGTTATATAAAAGTGGGTACAATCGAGCCCATGGCAGCGGTGGTTGTGCTTGAACCTGCGGCAGCGGTGCGAGAAACGCGCGTGATTCTACGTCGAGTAAAAGAGTCATCGAGCGAAATACTGAAAATCTACGTTGCGAAGTATGCGGTTTAAAAAATCATAACAAAGAGGACTGCCGGTATAAAAACTACAGATGCCAAAAGTGCGGCAAAAGGGGTCACCTGAAGAAAGTGTGTAGACGCTTTTCCGTAAATAGATTCGGCAGCAGCGGTGATAGTGAGACAGAAGAAGGTGAGTGCAACGAATGCCGGAATTTTAACATATTAAGGTATGTGACCAGTAAGCCATTAAATTTGATAAAGAATGGCGATAAAAAAGTCACAATGGAATTAGATTCTGGTTCAGGGGCCACAATTATTTCTAACCGAATGTACCACAAAATGTTTAAAGAATATAAGCTAAATAAGTGTAAAATAAAAATATGTTTGTATAACGGACATAAAATCAAACCTTTGGGGTATTTCGAAGCCACCGTCAAATGTAGTAATCTGAAAAAAAAAATACGATTTTATGTTATAGAATCATACGGTCCACCCTTGCTGGGTCGCGATTTTATGTCTTCTTTTGGCTTAACCTTGACGAGTGTATATAACATAAGCCATGAGGATCATGAGGTTAATACATTGTTGGAACAGTACCCTAATTTATGGAAGGATGAATTAGGTTCTTTTAATAAATTTAAAGTCCATTTACAATTAAAAGAAAATACTGTGCCAAAATTTTTCAAGCCCCAGCCTATACCTTTTGCCCTAAAAGACAAGGTGGAATTAGAGCTGAGTAGGTTAGTAAACTTGGGAATATTAGTACCAATAAGGCATTCTCGCACGCAACTCCCAAAGTACCAGTTTTAAAACATAACGGTACAGTTAAAATCGCTGGTGATTTTTCTGTAACATTAAACAAGGATCTCGTAATTGAAAAATACCCGCTACCTAGAATTGAAGAAGTATTCGCTAAATTGGGTGGTATCGCATTATTCTAAAATAGAGTTAAAGAATGCATATAACCAATTTTCTCTTTCGGAGGATTCGCAAGCTCTCACCACCATAAATACGCCAAAGGGATTATTTAAATATACAAGACTGGTGTATAGTCTGGCACCCGCGTTGTTTCAAAAAGCCATGGAAGTGTTGTTGTCAGGTATAGAGGGTGTCAGTGTATGGTTGGATGATATATGTTTAACTGCATCTTCGAAAAGCCTTCACTTGAGGAGGTTAGGCCAAGTTTTGAGCCGGTTAGATGGAGCGGGGTTACGATTGCAAAGAGATAAATGCGATTTTTTTAAAGAACATGTGACGTACTTAGGTTATGTTATTGATAAAAAGGGTTACGAACTAGTCGCGATAAAGTAAAGGCCATATTAAGCGCTCCGGAACCAACAAATGTAACGGAATTGAAGCGGTTTTTAGGAGTAGTTACTACCGTAACTTTATTCCTAACGCGTCGAGTATTATGAGCCCGCTCCACGAACTGCTACGCGCCGACGCCAACGCGTGGGAATGGGGATCGCGCCAGAGCCGCGCAGTCCGCCGCGTACGCGCAGAGCTAGCTTCCGAGCGCATGCTGGCGCATTTCGAACTGAACGCGCAGTTGGTGTTAGCGGTGCACTATGTTTTAGAGACCCCGATTTTGTGTCACGTCCTTTTTTTTCTTAAATACTATAGTTATTATCATTAGAAACATCAGAGTAAAGCTCTCGGATCGATACGGTTTTTTTTTTTTAAATATCAAATTTTAAGTTTTTCCGGGTCAAGAAATTACAAAAAAAAAGGTAAAATGCAAACTTGATGATTTTATTTCATTTTGATTGTATTGAATAAATTCACATACTATACCACATCTTCCTTCAAATTTTCACGGATTTACTATCATTACTAACAGAGATATAAATATTTTTCTCATTTTAGGATTTCATTTTTTTATTCCACTATAACGGCGTATTAGCAGGCGATATATATATTAAACGATAGCTTAAACAGTCTGTTATTACGAATATAAAAATCACAAGCTAATGTTGCGTTATTCAGAAGTTACAAATTATTACAGTTTTATCCGGATTTTCAGCAGCTAGGGTTGTCACTTCCCGTACTTAATAATGTCTAATATAGAATATTATAGAAATTTTAAGGTATTTTACCGGACTGCGGTGAAACCATAAGGAGGATTATTTTTTCTTTTTCCCTTGGTGTATGTATGTATGTATGCACGTATGCATGTATTTGTGATAAACATATCGTCCATTCCAACATAATTTCTAAACTACTTATTATAATTTGACAAATGAGGTATCGTTAATAGCGTCTTATATGTTCGTTGATTATAGGCTTGTGACATCACACTAAACTGAATACGGCCCGACATGAAGTCCTGAATTTTTTTTTTTTTTCGATGCAAATATATATATTTAGAATATGGAATATGCTAAATAAAATATATTTGAATTAGATTTTTGATTTATTCCTTCGAGCACTTGTCTCCTCAGATCCTATAATTAGAGATTATGAATTGCACGCAAGAAAAAATAAATTTAAAAAAATCCACTACCAACAGAAGCAGTAGGCTTGTTAAAATTTGTTGATTATTCCGTCCCAGACATTGATCATGAAAACTAAGTTTTATCCATCGACATCTATAGTAAACCTATAAACCACATTTCCTTCCTTATCATATACCAAAATCAGAATAAATTCTAGCATCTTGTATATCTGGATACTAAAAATTAGTTTTATATTTTGGCAGTGACAGCCCTGAAAAAAAAAGTAAATTATTTATAACTTTTGAATAACGCGGAATTAGCACGTGGTTTTAATACTGGTGGTAAAGGAACATTTAAGCTATCGTTCAATATATATATATATCTCTTGCTAATACCCCATTATTGCGGAATAGAAAAATAAAACCTAAAAGTGAAAAAAATTTAATATCTCTTTTAATTATCACAGTAAATCTGTGGAAAATTATAGGCAGATTTGGTATAATATGCAGATTTGAATAGAACCATAAAACTTTAGTAAAATAGTCTAGCTTTTATTACAAAATAGTTTTTTGTAATTTCGTGACCCGGATATACGTAAACTTTGATATTTAAAAAAAAAAAAAATTAGAAGCCGTATCGACGCGGGAGTTTTATTTTGATGTTCCTAATGATAAAAACAATAGGATTTTTTAAAAAAGGACGTGACACAAAATCTATTACCGACTGATGTAAAAACTGCAACTGACAGTGATAAAACATTACAGACTGTTATTAAATACATGAAAAAAGGTAGGCCTCGTAAAATTATTTGTAGTCTGATTCGCCCATATTTTTTGTGCAGAACGGATTTACAATATGAAAATGGTATCTTGTTAAGCATGGCATAAGGTTCCGATTACACTACCAGAAAGAATGTTTAGCGAATTACACACTACACATCTGGGTATCGTCAAAATGAAATCTAACGCGCGCGGTAGGATGTGGTGGCTTGGTATAGACAATGATATTGAAAGGTGGAACGTGGTGAGTGTGCGCCCCGCGCCGCCACGAGCGTCGCCTGGGTCCGGTGGCATCGTGGGAGCGAATACACATCGACTATTTGTCTATTGGGCAACGGGTATACCTAGTAATTATAGATGCGTAATCTAAATGGCTGGAATGAATTGCATGCAAAATGATATTACTACCAAAGCCTTAATAAATAAATTTAAAATAATATTTTCAGAGTTTGGTATACCTTGTACATTAGTCTCTGATAATGACGTTAAAATAAATTCTAAAGAATTTAACGAATTCTGTTCCAATAATGGCATTAAGTACATGACTTCTCCAATTTACTATCCTTGTAGCAATGGACAAGCTGAAAATTCTGTTAGGACATGTTAGAAAATGTTAAAAGCTATTCTAAGTGAAAACTTGACGACAACATGTTTTACAGGAAAAATTATTAGGATATCTTTTTGAATATAGAATTACTGTTCACTGTACTACAGGTCACTCACCTGCGAAACTAATGTATGGGAGAGATTTAAGATCACGTCTTGATTTAATTGTTCCTAAAATAAATAAATCGCGTTCCGATTCGTCACGGGGACGAGAACGACGAGGACGAGAGTGTTTAATATTCGAGAAAAGGTATGGGTCCGTTGGTACAGTGCCAGAAAAGAAACGTGGAAATTAGGTGTGATAAATAGACTTGTGGCCAAAAGAATGTTTCAATTTTTTTTCGAAGATCAGAATAATACATGTATTAGGCATATTGATCAAATATGGCATTGTAAATGTAAGCACTGTAACAATACGAGAGATGTTCCTCGAACAAGACCTGTGTCGTTCATTTCGAACCTACCTTCTTCCCCGGTTCGAATGACATCAAGTTTACTATAACACGTAGATGCGCCTAAAGACGCGGTGACTACGCCCGAACCGGTGGAGAGGGAAGGTAACGAAACCCTTCCTGGTTCCGAAGCTGAAACATATGTTGAAGCCGAGGAAGACCCTGGTTTGGAGTCTGATGCCGAGCGCCGGGAACAAGCCTGCCAAAACTCGAATGAAAGCACCGATAATACGGCTCCTCAAACCTATGCTGGTGCACTAGAACTTGTAACGCAGGCACGTTCTCGACGTCCCAGGAATAAGATAGACTACTCTGTATATTTTAAATAATAGTAATAGATCTAACATGTGAATAAATTATAAGTTGTTTGTTATCTTGTTAACAGGTTTTGAAATTAGTGTGGGGGAATGATGTGTATGTATGTGTGTATATGCGACGCAGCGCGCTTCTGCGAGCGGCCGCGTGGCTCCCACATGACGGGTGCGTGCCTGCATATAAGGTGGGAGCGTTGTAAATCAAACGAATAATAAACGAGCCTCCGATTCAGACGTTGTTTGCTTTCTCTGTCAAGTACATACCAGGAGGTCAACAGTAGAAGGTTCTAGAAGTGGATTGTTGAGGCCACAACCATTAGGCTGTGTAGATAGAGGAGTATTAATTAGGGAGTGGTAAGCAACTTTATAATAGAATGGGGACAGATGGGGTCTAGGTTGACGGGAGATAGTTTTAGGTTTTAGGTAGGACTAAGTAGATAGGTATTGGCTGTGTAGTCTTGAGTGGATTAAGTAGGTGTTGGATATAGGGATAGTTCTACTAACTTCAATGTAGGAAATATTTTTTTCCGCGATAGCTGTATTTATAGCCCTCTACCTGCCATACTCCGTTTCCGGGATGGTTGTGCAGACATTTATTGCATGTGGACTTGGTGCAAATAGATTCTACGTGTCCAAACCTGCTACACTTTCTGCACTAGATAGGGGGGTATATATATTATTGTTGCACTGGGAGGGAGATGTTGCAACAAAAAAGCGTCGAAAGTGAATGGATACAGGTTTCTCTATGTTTCCACTCAAGGACGTCATCTCTATTAGTTTTCCTATTGCTATGTCTGACTTTTAGAATTTTACCACAACCAGGAGGCACTGTTACATACTTATCAATATCATGTTCTGCACTGACATATGTCAGTCGGAATGCCAGATACAAGACCCATTTTGTCATGTTGTATGAAGTGGCTACAAATTTATGGCTAGGAAGAAGAGGATTCATTAAAAATTAATTTGCATCCTGAAGTATAATACGATTTCTGCCTACTTTTTTCATTACATGGCATTATAGATGTTATTATTGAAAATAATATATAAGGATAATAAACACACATAACACACTTCAGATTATGGGACAGGTCAAAAATTAACAAATAACAAAAACAAGACAATATAATCACGAAATCACTCAAAATTTCAATATAGATTCTAGACACACGTGCTGACCAATCTAACACCGAGGCAAGCACCTTTTGATAAGTAGATACAATGGTTTAAAATGTAATATTAAACGTGACTTTGCCAAACTCCGACAGAGACGCTATCACACATGCTGAAATTAAATGAACATTCTGTCAACATCCTATCTATTCAATTGAATAGTTTTGATCCCCAAGAAACTTCAGCCATTTTCAATAACTTTGGAATCCATTCAGTTCTATAAAAAGGCATTTAATTAACAATAGTTTTACGCATATTTTAATAGTGTATGACGTCGCTGTAGTTGGCTAATTCTGATTATGCCATTGATGAACGATGACAAACCACTTTTTAAAACGAAGACCAACACACGACCAAATAAAAGTGTCCACGCCTAGTATGAAACAAATTGACGCAGATTTCTTTTTAAGAAATTCTTTTTCCTTATACTTCATTTTAATTGCTTGTGGCTATATCAAATATGCATGCCTGTAATCCTGGTCGTTTTAGTAAGGGCAGCCGGTCATTTAATCATGACTCAGAGAGCTTCTCGAGACGGGAGCAGGATTCACTCTCCTCCAAGTGTGTTGTCCAGTGAACTGGTGACCAAGATCTACCAGTAGTTGGTGACTTGTTCTCCACATTGTGTATAGCACCCTTCCCTAAAATAGCTGATGTCGGAGATCCCGCGTGCCGGTTCGACGCGGTTCGTTGTGCCTTCCGCGGGATGGTATGGCAGTTTTCATTTTAGCCAGGATCATCAGTTTTTTTTGTTCCATTTAATTTCGAGGGTATACATAAATAATGATTATTCTTTTGAAAATGTCATATAATACTATTATTGTGGCCGACCCAACGTTTGTACTATCCATTGAAAAAATACGATTTTATAAATAACCTTCTTGCATTCAACAAATAATGTACAAACTATACCAAAAAATTATTTTGCTTTACACCATAAACCATAAACCACCATAAACTTAGTCTAGTATACAAGTTTTTGATTTACACAAACGTATTGCTAGACGTTGTATGAGTACCTACCACAATTCCGGGCATAGGGCTTTATGGCCGGGATTGGTACAGGGTGACGGAACACGGTGGCAACACTAGAATCTGGACATGGCAGGGTTTGACTGTGTGATTGAGAATCTTGTAATTGTAGCAAGAATTGTTGAACGTGTTTTGGTACAGGTTCCTTTTTTCTTGAAATCATTATTAATGTAAAGCCATGTTAAACTCATAAAATAGAAAAAAAAAAACAAAAACGATTAAAATTATAAAATGAGGTTGTTGCCTGTCACCTGTACGGGGAACAACCACACATTATATATGTCAAAAGATTATTATATATTATTAAACAACTATTAAACTATAAGAAGTTAAAAGTAGTAAATATAATTAGTCATATCTCTCTCTACAAATGAGTCAATTCCGATGTAACTTCCCTATATAAAGGTTAAGGAAAAAGTGACCTTAATAAATCCATGTAAGGAGCTCTAAGCTCTTAACTCGTTTATTTTATTTATACGCATCGAGCTAAATTATTGTTTCAACCTCTAACGGGTCCTTAGGCTAAGAGGCACTTTGCCAAATAATATATCTTTTGGGTCAACTCCCTCTTAGACGACTGTTGTATTACAGATACTAAAACTTGTACTAAACGCTTAAAGATGTTTAGCTAGTATTTTTTGACAATAATCATGAAATTGGTGCCAAATTTTGAATATTATTGGTGAAATAGATCACCATAATTTATGAATAACGTACGAAGCGTTTATGTCCGAGTTAACTACCAAGACCACTAAAAGATTGCAGCGCAGTGTCAAAGCGCGGCAGATTTTGGCTTCCCTTACTGACGACTGAAAGAAAAGTGAGTTCTTCTCCCCTACGAAAAACGCGCATGAAACACGTTCATTCTGCCTTGTGTAATCCTCCCTGCCGATAATTAATTAATAGGATGAAAGAAAGAATCCAAATACTGTAAATCGTTCTGCAGTCATAGGGATTTTTTTTACTTAAGTTTTTTTTCTGGCAGGTCTGAAGAGTCACTGTGGTTTTTCATTATACCTTAGTTTATGGGTAAGCTGGGTTTGGGCCGCACGATGCCAGATCATGTTTACTGACTCGGAAAGAATCCAAAGATAGTAAAGCCACCCACCTCAGGTCAGACAATGTATTACACATATCCGCACACTCCGCAAAAAATCTAGAGGCAGTGAACAGCTCCCTCGTCCCCAGCCCTCGTTTCATTGTACTTAATAAAAAAATATGAAAATACAATATTCAAACAGCCACAGAGAGAAATATAATTATATGTATAAACTAGCTGCCCCGACAGACTTCGTTTTGTCAAAAGTTATTGATTAACGTCAAATGTTTGACAGCTGGAGACATGTGTTTTAATTATTATTTAGTATGTGGTTTGTATAGGAAAATAAAAGTGTTGTTTTTACTATTTTCCTCCAAATTTTTACGTTTTTTCTCTTGATAAGAACCTTCCTTGTGCCTTAACGAAAATATGAAAAGAAATATTTGCCGAATTGGTCAAGCCGTTCTCGAGTTTTGCGCTTAGCAACACATTTGACGATTAATTTTTATTTATATAGATAATGAAATCGTGAGGAAATATCCATATCAGCTGCACAGGATCCCGGCTTTAAGGACCTGTAAATTTAATTTTTATTGCTTTTATTGTAGTCAGTAGGGATTCCCATTTCTCTTTAATACCCTAATCGTGTAACCGTGAACTTTCTTTAAAATTATTCAATATACTCGTCCCGTTAGGGATCTTTTTATTCTTTTTGGTGCTATTTTGCGTGCGTTTCCCAGAAATAAGACCCTGTAATAATTGACAGAGTGCGTGTCGTAAAGGACACCAAGAGCTTTGTATCGGATTTCGGCATAGGTGCAGACAGTATTGAGATAACAATATTATTTTTTTAGCAGCTAAAGCCACGTAGAAACCAAAAATATATACATTTATTATATATGTAACCAGGCATTTATAAAAAGCCTGTTATGTGACAAGAAAATCACCCAACACACTTTGAAACAACTTATAGCAATTTCTAGATAATAATATTTTTTTTTTTAAATACTTACAAAGTAAATAAAAACATGTTTACATGTATTATAGATTATATGTATAATAACGACATTTTTATTTACTACTATTGGCTTACGTTTTCCACATTTTTTTTTAATATGCAATACATACGAGCCAATTTTATTGCAGATTGAATGAATTATACGTTTTGAGTCACTTTAATTATTTATAAATGCTTTTTTTAAAATACGCTTACTTGCGACTACCGGATTCTCAGCAATATTTATTCCCGATTAAAGGAAAACTATTACTATTTTTATTTGCTTAATAAAACTGCTGCCCGCGCTTACGCCGATACGCCGAAATCTGTAGGTCTCATTTGCCTAACAGGCCCTATTTACCCCCAATTAAAGTATTGTATTGAACCTCTTTTGATGTGTATCGACTTTACCGATGTCCCCTCATTATTTTTAATCCTTTTTCTTTCTTCTCATTTTATTTTTATTCTTTGCTATCATACATAGTTTTTTAACACGTTATTGGTTTTTTGTTATTAAAATTTTTGAATTACAATATCGGTGAAAAATCTAAGTTACTTCACTTTGGTTTAAAACTGCATTAGGTTTGTACTAACGTAACAACTGCGCTGAACTAGTCAAAATTAACATTGGATTCGTAGTTCAACTTTAGTTTCTAGTTTTAGACCCGAAGGCATTAAAAATTCTGGTCGAAGCAAAATTAGAAAGTTCATTAGCCATAATATACCTTATATTATAACTTTCGATATATATATTAGTAGTGAAAGAATTTTAAAGAAATATCTCACTGCCGCAGGAGACTTTATACACACATAAATTAACGAACACATTGTTTATTTATAGATTGTTAGGTAAGTGTTAAGTGCTACCAACACTCAAATTTAACGAACTATATATGAATTACTTAAATCATTGTTTTCTTAAGGACCTTTGATGTGGTAATTGGTTAGGTGACTACTTAAACCAGTGCCCCATTTCTGCTGTCAGAAAATATTCGTATATAGTATGTTTTGTTTCAGTTGTCAAGACCTAACGATTAGGATTAGGCGAATTTTAGAGTAAAAGAGGATCACATTATTCATATACCAGGTAAATTTAGATGTATTACCTATATATTTTCTGTTACTTTTTAATCAAATAATTCATGGAAATATTTACCTTTATAGAATTTTGGGTTTTAAAAAGTTTGGGGATCTATCAATATTATCCGGTATTCTTCTATATGTATTAGATGCACATATTTGTACGATAACATTTCTAACACTGTGCAGATATTTGCATCTAATACTATACGAATATCAGCATCCCATTGGTACAAGACACTTCAAATAAATCACCACCAAAGATTTTTTCTATTAAAAGCCATGACGTATTAGTAAGCATCCCGGTACATACAGAATTTGTCACTTGTAGACGTGCTTAGCGTACTCGTCCTAAATTCGTATTTTATTAAAACAATCACACAAAATAAGCTTCAGAAAAAAACGAATGCCGAATACTAATGTTCTTTAGATACGGGAGAACAGTCTAAACCATTGCAGATTTTATTGAAAACGGCTCATGTTTCTGACAACCTATTTTAGTCGATAAGGGTTTACATAGTGTTAGCTTTTCAAATTATAAAATGAATACAATATAACTCTATAAAATTTTATACGAGGTCAAAAGGTTAATGTAATTAAAATCCGAGTATACATTTATATACTTACTTTTAAACTTTCGCGTTCCATGATTTAAGTATTTATTAATACGGGAATTAAAGCGATCACGACGTGTGATAACGAGTCAGCCTGTGACCACGGTCAGTGCAACCTGGTCGAAACGTTAGGTAATTCAGAGGTATGTAATACCTATTTTGTAATCACGTCAATTCCCGTATGAATAAATAATTCTCTTACTTATATTTCTGAAAAAAGGGCAGATCAGAAAAGCGAAACTGGCGGTCTTATATGAACAGTTTAATGACAGTTAAGGAAGCTCTAGAGGTTTATTAAGGTAGAAGCAAGTGACGAACTGGTGTCTCTGCCTAAGGGGGAAAGACATGAGTTTATCATGTATATAAAGATATTGTTATACATTTATGTAAAGACTAGACATTAAATGGGAAAAGGGAAGGCAATTTTAACACAAATCAATTTAAAACAATCACAAATTAATTACTTTCTTCCTTTATGCAGATGATCTCCAAATCTACTCAAAAGCTGCTCCTGACAATGTAACAAGAAGTTGATGTCATCAACAGAGATTGAAAGCAAATATGAACCTGGAGTAGAGACTTTGGGTTAAATATATATCCGTCAAAAATCATTATAGTAAATAGTGGGTAGTCTCAGTATGAACTGAAAAATAAACATTCAAATCCCAGCTATTAATGCCGCTTCGGATATTCCATATAGTGAGAAGGTTAAAAACTTATGTTTTATATATCGTACTTGCTTATCCTGGCGTCCTCAAATTGGAGAAATTAGTCGGTAATTATTTACAACAGCGGGATCGCTGCGAAAGCTCAGGTGATTCCTTCCTACCATCAAGAAAGTTGCTCTCACAACCTCTTCTTCCTTATCCTTGTCTATGGCGATACCGGCTATTTCGATCTCACCAAAGACCAACTGAACAAACCTAAGCGGTTTCAAAAACGATATTCATATTTGGATTTCGCAAATATGATCATGTTTCAGAGTATGTGTCTCAAATGGCTACGTCTACGCCACCTTTTCCGGAATGTTCATATTTTTTCTCTTTTGTATTGTACTCTGTTCCATCCACACACTCCCTCTTCTTTTAAAATACGTCTCCTAGTTCCTACACAACACACCTTGCAGAGACCTGAGATGAGCAGAGGACTTTCAGCTGAAAATGCCGAGACATTCCACACAGCTTACAGACAAGTCAAAATCAAAATCAAAATTATTTATTTCAAGTAAACCCATCGTAGGTATTTTTTTATTGTCAGGAGTTAGTATAAGTTGGTCGTGAAGCTAGTTGCATGTTCCAATACGTAGATCTTATGGAGAAGAACAGGCAAGAAACTAGGACACTCTTTTTCAAAATGTTTTTTTTTACAAGGTACTTGTTACCTAGTCCTTTCTGGTGCAAGCGGTTAGATTGTGGAATAGTTGGTCGGTGCCAATTCTACAAGCCGAAACCTTGCGCACTCATTTAAAAACAAGTGAAGGATTATTACTTGATAAATACTGTTTTAATTATAAATATTATATTCGTTTATATATTTTAGTGTATGTATATTTAATATGAAGATCACATATATGTTTGTAGTATAATTATAATTAATATAAATATAGTATTAAGTGTATAATATTTTATCATTATATTATAATATATTATCAGCACCGAGTGTTGTGGGTTCGAATCCCACACGGGACAAAAATTTGTGTGATCCACAAATAGTTGTTCCGAGTCTGGGTGTTCTTTGTGTCCGTTGTTTGAATGTTTGTGAAGCCCCCCGCGACACAGGATTATTCCTAATGCGGAAGTTGTCTTTAAAAAAAATAAAAACATAACCTTATATTAGTACACCACAGACTACCCTTAATCATATTTGACAATTTATGTACAAAGGTTGTGTTGAAGAAATCGCCGAAGGTGATAAGCCCGCCAATTATTATACCTAAATATTTTTAACATGACTGTTTGCATTGTTTACTACTTAAAGGTGTGCAATAAAGGAAGAAATGTTTCATGGAGCGTTCAGTCAAGAGGGTTCACCATTAATTGCAAATTTGACGTCATAGTGAAATCACTGTCCAAACTGTGGAATATTTCCAAAAGTGTCTTCTTAAATATACTCTATAAATACTTTAAAGTTTTCGCTTTTAATGACACTATTTAGAAATGTAGGTTAGATAGCGCAGGTGAAAACACTTCAAACAGTAATTTTGCTTGGCGGAAGCAGGTACATTTAGTACGGCTTCATACGCGCGAGTTTTTAAAACGTACACATTATTATTATAGTTGCGGTAGCTTAAGAATTTTTAGCTTAAATATTCTGTTCTAGTAGAGCTACTTCTCTGCTTCAACGGTTTTTAAACAATCTCAAATTACATATATATTAATTTAGTTTACTACGTGTATAACTGGTCAGCTCTAAAAATTATTCTTTCATTTAAGGGCCACCATGGGCCATTGCAATAGCATTGTAAGCACATGGCTATTGCAAATTCGAATTTATTTACAGGTAGATCTTTTCATTTGTTTCTACTTTTTCTTAAGGCTAGTGGTAGGCTAGATATAATGTCGGCACCATCTATTAAAAAAAACAAATTGACATATTTTATAAAATAAATTCACAGCTCAACTTTAGGGCTATATATATTTCAGTTGATGTACTGCTAGGGGTAGTGCAATATTAAGGGTAGTGCAAGAAGTAATTTCTTTTAAGAGTAAATTACGCAAATAAGGTGAAATATAATTAAAGCCAATTAAAGTTTTGCGATAAAATATATCCGATGGTAAGCAGTTAGATAGGTAGAGAAAGGAAGAGATTTGAGAAGGAGAAGAAATGGTAAAAAGTACATTAAATTAGTTTGTTTATAGTCAAAACACATTCTTGGTTCGTGATGCCTTTTTACTAATGTAAGAGAAAGGTTAAATGCGCTATCACACAATATAACAAAGCACAGTCAAATAAATTTATTCATCTATGTCACAATGAATACTCCTGAACGCCAGAAGTAACATTTACATTTCACTGTCTCCTACTAGACTATATGTAAAATCTCTCGCTGTTTTCAAGTCTTTAGTAACTGCACAAGCGAGGAATCTGATACACGACCAAATTAATATAAGACTTTCTATATAGATTCCATGTAAAATATCCGGTACAGCCGGGTCGTCTCCTGCAACATACAGTGTTGTTTCTTTAATTCGTAGTAAACTTCTCGCGGCTGCCTCACGTGTATTACATTAATCTTGTAATCTTTAATAAATCTTTAATTAAACTAAGCGGCGGTAGCGTAATGGCTAAGGCGTCGGACTTTCGATCAAGTGGTTGCGGGTTCGAACCCCACCCAATCCTAACACAAGCGTTAAGCTTAGCTGGAGGGGTTAACAAGAATACTAGTAATGTGTGACACACGTTACTAGTAATCTTTATTTAAAAAAAAAAAAAAAAATAAGCCTTAGTAGTTAGTGTCGTAAGTAAGGTAAAGTGTCGTATTAGTGTAGTAGTCTAAACAAGCAGGTAACCGCCAATAGTGCGCAGTAACGATAGCGGGATATATAGGCTCATCGAATCTACCAGTCGGCCCTTTGAATAATTAGTGATTTGAATCCTCACCTTGAACAAATCTGCCAGTCATTGCGTAGAATTAAGTCGAAGATTGAATCCTGGAACCCCAGACGCAGGGAGGCGTAGGCGAGACTGTCTAGACCTCACACAGAGGGAGACCTCTAATGTTGTTAGAGGTTGGTTCTAACATCAGTTAGAGGTCAGTGTCCCGAAGAAAAAGAGATTAACATAGATATTATAAATGTGGGTAGAACACCTTACGATTAGTTATATCTATACTATATATTATAAAGCTGAAGAGTTTGTTAGTTTGTTTGGTTGAACACGCGAATCTCAAGAACTACTGGTTCGAATTAAAAAAAAAATTCGTGTTGGATAGCCCATTTACCGAGGAAGGCTAAAGACTATATAACATTATGCTACGAGTAACAGGAGCGGAGTATTAATGAAAAATATTGCAAAAAACGGGGAAAATTTACAATAGCAGATGAATGCTTGGAACATCTAGTTGGAGATAAAATAATAATAAGAATGCACCTTGGAATGTTTGCAATAATTGTATAGATTTACTTTTGTAGTTGAATCACGTTTAAAATATACGATAATAAAGAGAACGCAGCCATGAGAGTTATAGAGCAACATAAACCGTTTAAATTGATCGTTGTTATGCCGAGTATTGCCGAGACTGTTCATCGAATCACCTATTATGGAAACATTGTTTATGTTAGTATTTTTTGTTATAGCTAAAAGAGTAGTAATGTTACAACGTATTTAGTAAAATAACAAAAGAGAAAAAAAATCCGCAATATACACCTTCGCAGCACTATTTTTCCAAACTTACCGAATATGCCAAAATGGAAGGGTTCTATAGAGAATACAACCGAAAAGAAATTAGGTGAATTTATTTCGACATGATTCGACTCCCAAATCGCCGGGCACAATAGAGGTTGGTCTAGTAATTAAGCCAATTACCGGCATTGTACTTAAAGCCAAAAAGAGGCTCTTTTATTACCCATTTTAGGGAGTAATAGTAGACTAATAATAGCCACACAATTTTTTTACTTTTACTTAATCAAAATGACAAGCATTTTATAAAATGTAATTACGAACAGGTACATTTCATTGGAATCTATTTGCATCATAAATTTAGTATACTTACGCTAGTATACTAAATTTATGATTTGCATACTGTATCGTCACTACATAATATTAAACAAAGTCCCCCGCCGCGTCTGTCTGTTTGCCTGTTCGCAATAAACTCAAAAACTACTGAACTAATTTTCATCCGGTTTTCTCTAATAGATAAAGCGATTCATGAGGAAAGTTTAAGTATATAATTTGTTAATGTTTTGTGTAAATTGGTTGAAATATGATGATGATTGTTGAAGATGTCTCTGCTACCCGTGCGAAGCCGGGGCGGGTTGCTAGTCACTACATATTATAAAACAAAGTCCCCCGCCGCGTCTGTCTGTCTGTTCGCGATAAACTACAAAACTACTGAACGGATTTTTATGCGGCTTTAACTAATAGTCAGAGTGATTCATGAGGATGGTTTAGGTGTATAATTTGTACCGGCGGGTTGCTAGTTTATAATAAAATAGGGCAAAACAATTAGTTGTTATAGTTGTGCTAAATATAGTAATATTTAGCAGACCTCAGTGTACTCCTTTTATTGACCTTTGTAACAAGGTCCAATATATTTTTGGAATATTTTTTCTCAACATTAAGAAAATATATACCATTCTAAACGTTTTATGCTTACGCTTACAATTTTCTTTTTAATAAATGTCGGCCCAGTCAATACTGAAAAAGTGTCGTATAATTCTGGTAACAAAAACATGTTCGAGAAACCCTACCTAATCAACCGTAACTATCACAAAAAATATCATCTATTCAACTTCAATAAAAATAGAAGAATAGGAGGAGCTGAATGTGAACTGATGTGAAATTTCAGCTTTTATAATAGAAAATGAGCAACGTACTTACCCATATTTTAGTTGTTAGCTATCGGAACATTATTATGAAGCTTGAAATTATGTGACTGATGAACAACACACACAATTGTCATATGTTTATGTCAGTTTACAAATGCATAAGAGAGTAACCGTATTTTTTAAACGTATTATTTACATAAAGTAAGTGATTTTTTTATTTAACTTGATGCTACTATACTATATCAAAATAGAAAATATATATATACCGGGCCTGCCGAATTCTGAGTGGAAAATCATTGAATACCCCATACGGCCAAAATCTGCAATGAAATCAATTAAACAACATTTATGCAATTAGCTGCTTCGACGGCGCCAAACGTTTAAGGTCATTCATTGTACGTTTGTTTCGTTTACATTGCGTAGCGCAACATTAAACTAATGATCAATTTTCTGATGAACTGACTTTTGTATTGTTATAAGTATCAAAAGAAAGCCGTTTTTCAGAATCAGATTTTTTATTTGTTTAACATAGGCATGTTGTATCGGTCTTAGATTAAATCTTAGTGCTCTACATCTTGTCTTTAGGACATACAAATAATTTTAATTAACATAATGGTTTATTTATAGAAGATGATTTTACATTACATGTACAAATATAAATCATAATATGTAACTAATTATAATCATTGAAATCTAAGGAATTATTATAAATAATATTAGTACAAATAAAATGAAGTAATGTCAAAAAGTATTGCTTTTATAATATAATAAGCAATTTTTAATAAATTAATATTTATTTGTAATTATCATTACAAATCATTATTCAATCATTTAGGAAATATTTTATAGTATAATAACATTTACCTATTAAGAACTTATTAAAAAACTTTTTTCATTCGTTAAAGAGGCAATGTTTTCATATCATCAGGCAGTTTATTAAAGATTTTTGATGCTATACCAAAGAAACTCTTTTTCATTATAGCTGTTTTACATGTTGTTTGGCATAATTTATATACTTATTGAGCTCGCATTGGAGCCCTTCGGACTTCTGATACTTTAGTAAACGGATCCGCATAATTTTTTACAAAGAGAGCAATTTCCACATAATATAGCGCGGTACTATTATCTGTTTCTGAACCATGTTATGTTTTGTTGATTTTCGGAGATCGTTGATTTAAATCAAGAAAAGTAGCGGTCTTAATACGCTACTTTGAGGCATGCCGTATTGTATGAGTCTTGGTTCTGATGTGTGCTTTTTTTCTAATTTAGTTTTTTGACAGATTCCAGAGACTTCAGTGCATTGATATCTGTTGCCTAAATAGGACTCAAGAAGCTTATGAGTGTTTCCTCGTAACCATAGAGTTTATTGAGCAAGGTTTTATGGTCCACATAGTCAAAAGCTTTGGTCATATCGGTAATACTCACACGCTGTATATATATAAATATCGCACAGTAGTTGATAAAGAAAATCGCAATCAGCTTTAATATTATTGATTATGGAGGTATAATAATTGACAAATATGTAAATGTAGTGATAGTTAGTAGATAACGTAATTTTTAATATTTTTAACATGTTAAATGATAGAGTATAGTGTGTACTATAATTTTATTTCTCAGAGTAAAATGGGTTACCAAAGTTTTGGTTAACTAGTTCTCTATCGATCAATCGTCTAGTGACGTCAGACGGAAAGGTTAATGAGCTCTTCTATATAAAAAACATGTGCTAAATGACTTATAACGATTTTACTTTAAACGTGTGGGTGGTGAGATCATTAATTTTAGCACATAAGCAATAAATAAAAAGGATGACATTCACACAATAGTATAAGAGTAGAGAATATAATAAATAAGCTATATAACACTGAAATAAGAGATAACACTTAAAATAATGTCTTTAAAAGCTATACTTCGTAGGCTTTGTGTAGCGAAGTATACTTTTTGCTATCCATTAACTATTTTATATTTTTATATCTACAGAACATTTTTTCTTGACTGTTGGAGACGTAAGTGTCCGTTTATCTTGGAAAATTACTTTTTTGAAGTAAATGTTTTGATTGCCATTGAATCAACAATAGAATAGTTCGTAGAATAGTGGGCTTTCTCGTATTTTTAGTCTTTTCACCGTTATGTTTACGAGTATGATGTATGGGGTTTGGGGTTTACTTGGAGGGTTATTGGAATTTAGGAACATTGCTTGATGATATTGTATGTATTTAATAATATAATTTGAGTATATCTACATTACCCAATTGTTACCAACAGAGTATGGCTATACTTAAACTACTAAAAAACATACAAATATTAATTAAGGGAATTGAATGATGTAATTATTGTGCATTCAATAATGTGCTATACAAGTACATATGAGTAGAGCACACTTTCAATTTTATCGAGACTTGATTAGTGCCTTTAGTGAAAATATGTGAAGTGATAAAATAATTGATCTCAGACCTACGTATATGCGACAAGTTATAGTTACTTGAACAGCGTATCAAAATACGTTAAATATATTTATTCACAATGGTGAATTAATTATTACAGTTTCTTTAAAGCAAAACAATACGCTTTAATGGCGAATCGTCTTGGATCTATCATCGAACTATTGTTACGAAGCTATTGCGTCAAAACGAATCATATAAGAGCCTAAACTCGAGGGGTTTACTAGTAGCCACTGAATAATTCCACTATCCACTTCATGGCTCCATCAACAGATCACCTTCAAGATACTAAGTTATAGTATTGTCATCCAAACGACAAATACCTGCAAAATTTCATTTCAATACGACAATTAGAAGTAGCTTAAAATTTACTTCCAAGATTGGTTTAGTTCAAGTAGTAAGACAAGTAAAGTTAATAAAAGCGTGTTAAAAAATAATAAAATTGATTCTTAGTGCTTGGTTTCCAATTACTACGCTGTATTTTAAAGGTTTTTCCACAAATAAAGATATTTACTTTTATATCTGACTCTGTCTAAGGAACTACACCTGAAAAGAATAGTAAAGAAAAAAATCTTCTACTCAAAATAAGACAGCAACCTAATTTATATTTATGCGCATATATTTGTCATTGTCAGTTACACAGTGCTGCGATATCGTCAGCGGAGGCGGAAACCTTACGGCTGAGTTATGACTTTTGTTGGCTGTTTCTATTAAGAATTTGTTTCCATAATTGAAATATCCATATGTTACAATATCGTTTGAAGTGTGGCATTGGAAAATGGAACAAGATGTAAATAAAAAAGATATTACATTTGGTAAGTTTTCTTTCTGTTAAGAATCATTTGAGAGGTTTTACTTTACATAAGGCCTTTGCATTGTAATAGTAGATCTGGTAGCATTTTTAGGAAAGTATATGAAAACCAAAAAATCTATAAAACACTTCTTTTGAAATACCTCATTTTTGACGATTATATAAACGAATTTCTAGATGTAAACGAACAAATGCCTTTAAGGTATTTTAAATATTTGGTTTCAACTCATTTAGTTTAGTCTAAAATGTGGCCAGTCATCTCCAAAGTTGTATTTTATCTTTAACTTGAGCCAATGATAAACGGCTAAGTTACTTGAGCAGTAGGTACACCATTGCTCAAATATCTTGTGCGTCGATAGCTTCAAATGGTTAAGTTGTATGTGTTAACTTATAGACGAGACTCGCGAAGATAGGTGTGGCCACTGTAATATTACCTGGGACGAACCTATAAAGTTAAAAGGTCCCTGATTTTGAGGCCGTAAAGCCGGGATAACTAATCATCCCGGACGTACACGATGACCTGGTGCCGTACGATATTGGTATATCCGTCAATAAGAAGATTAGCTACGTCTAGACCTTTAGTATTACAAAAAGTTACTGCGTGAAAGAGTAAGATTACTATTCTGCTAGAATCTACGAACAATGTTTAATAATTCCGTTAAGTTTTATACCACTGAACTCCTTAAAATTAAATTGTTATCGATACGATTATCGGAACAGTTTATTTCTTAGTTAGCAGTGTTGAGTTGCGGATACATCTAGAGAACAAAACAAAGTAGTACTCGGGGTTTGCAGCTGGCAGCTATCGCTAATCAATGAGTCGAGTAAGAACCAAATAGGATTACCAAGTTCGGAAAAGGCCCGAATACTACTTTTAATGAGCTTTCTGTACTCCCATATTACCAGACAATTTTGCAGTAAAGTTGCTTGTAAACGAAAATTATAATAAACTAACAACCCGCCTGGCTTCGCACGGGTAGCAAAGCATATATTGATTTTTTCCGACATCTTCAACAATCATCTTCATATTTCAGCCATTTTATACAAAATCTTAATGAATTATACTCTTAAACCTTCCTCATGAATCACTCCGTCTATTGGTGACAACTGTATGAAATCCTTTAGGTAATTATTGAGCTTATCGCGAACAGACAGACGCAGCGGTGTGGTCATCGGTGAGGTTTCACGACTCACTCAGACTTTCGGACTAGTTAGGATTTATTAACTGAAAAAGTGAGTAAGTACAGGACTTGAATTTTGACATTAGCGATTCTGTTATCAAATATATTCATTATTATAAAAGGGTTTAATTTTTTTTTTCATTTTTCAACATATTTTTTATTAATTTTTTTAATATATTACATTAAATATGCTCGCTGAGGTTTTTAGTGATTACTATAAATAAAGAATAGGGATATCGATATAGCAAACAAAAGTACACAATCTCAGTATTTTTAATTAAGTAGTAATATCGAATATCATAATTCAATTACTAAGTGGGTTTCGATACCGTTACTTGAATTAATAAGTATTAAGAAGGTACACGTTGTTACTGAGGCACAAATCAAGACTAACTACTTGAGGTAGTCTATTTTTTGTCCGATCTTTACGCTTTTTATTTTTAGGGTTTTGTAACCGACGGATTCCTATTACTAAGCCTCCGCTGCCCGCTCGTCTGCCCGTCAGCGGTAATACGTAGACAGTCAAATTTTTCAAAGAGCGTATATTTCCATTGACACTATACCAACAAAAATTAAATAACTCTTCTACGATGGCATGAAACCCTTTATGTGTGAGTCCGACTTGCACTTGGCTAGTTTTTATTTCTGTTTCACAATCTAAAAGTACCTACTAAAAACAGAGTTAAGATGTCGTTGGTAATGTTGGATTTTCTTTGACTCGTATGTCGTTGTATAAATACACTATTTCCTAAAATAAACCAAACTCATTAATTTATAAACTCATTCATCCGTATTTCTCTTTGCCTTTCGAAAACCATCAAGACGGCTGCTGCCTTGGCAATGAATTTACGTACGCAAGCCCTCATTACGTATTTCTCTTTGATTCTAGTACATAACTTTGTCTGGTTTGGTAATGATGTTCACCATGTTTTCCAAATAAAATTCATATCGGAATGCCTAACTAATTAAATTTTCTAAACAAGAGTTGAAAGGACATCAAAAATAAAAATTGTATGTTGGAAAATATTAATAACACTTTCTTTTTGAGGATAATACCAAGATATACAATTAATCTTTGTGGTGTACTATATTCCATATAATTGTGTGTGTGTGTGTGTGTATCCATGTATATTCCATATAATATATTTATATATATTACCAATATAATATATATCAACCAATAAAATAAAACGGAACCAATGAAACACAATAACAGAATAGACATTTTGTCTTGATAATATTGTGTCATGGTTTAGGAGAGTAGTTTCTTACGATGCAATAATTCTTCAAACATGCTACCTTCTTACCGTTTCTTTCACCCCAGTTTCATAGCGTTTGCTTGCTTTCGTAGTTTGTCTTATAGGTAGAATGATTTTGTATGTTGATGTTTGTCGCTCCATGCGCGAATTTTACTGATATGGTAATTTTTAAGGTTGAATGCTAAAAAAAGGAACATTTATAAGAACACTTCCTGGTCTGTCTGTATGTCTGTCAAGGCCCTTTTTTTAGGATCGAAATTAACATATTAAATTTGAAATTACATCAAATACTTACCTAGAACCATGAAATTTGGCGATAAGCAAGGTCTTACAGCGCAAGAAATGGAAAAATCCAAACGACGTTAATTTATTGTTAAATAACACAATTTTTTTTTTTTTGGATTGCAAACTTATATTCTGATATTTTGTGCTTGGAAAATTGACTTTAACGTGTATTTATGTATGGGAGAGTATTTTTAGATAGGCAAAATGAAGTTTGTCCTACTGAAAACGGACAAACATCTTCGGGAATCAATTCCTAAGATGGACGTACTATTTACATACAAGTTGTCCTGTTATTTTTTAATCCAGGCAAAGACTGTATATTTATCGTCCGGATTAAACTCTGGAATTAATGAGGCGGCACCATGTTGCTTAGTTTTGTTGAAATCACAACCCTTTTCGAGGAGGACCCGTATGACCTTGTCCACCGTATTCTCGAGAAGACTTCCTGACAGTTTACTCGCAGCCAGAAAAGAACTCCGTTCAAAGAGGACTAGATTTGGAACTTTTATGAAATTCTTCATTTTGCTTTTGCAGCGTGTTTAATATTTTTCTTTTTATTTCATTAGTAAAACGGACAAATAAATATCGAGCAAAGCAAACTATTTACCTTAACCATAAACAAATGATGTACAAAAATGGCTGGCTATGGCTTATATTGACAAATCCCCATGGTCATTGGCTTGACTGCTGGGGAGAGTCAGTATGGCGGCTTGGCTTAATCCCACTAATATTATAAATTTGAAAGTTTGGATGGATGGATGTTTGTTACTCCTTCACGCCAAAACTACTAAACCGATTGCTATAAAACTTGGTATGTAGATAGCTGGAGACCTGGATAAATATATAGGCTACTTTTTATCCCGACATTCCCACGGGATCGGGACTTACGCGGGTAAAACCGCTGGGTGCTGCTAGTTTAAAATAAAGTAGGATCACCGCTCATTTTAAGTGACTTAGCATGATTCCTAATTCTGGTTAACTAGGTTTTTACTATTAGTTGTCAAATACCATCATTTAACTATTATCATTAAAATAAATAAATAATTGGCACTCATTTCAGTGCGTTAATTAAAACACTAAAAGGCAATAAAATGTACACAATCATATAGCTGTGTAATGCGTATGTATATACTCACATGGTTGTCGAAACGCCTGATTATATATTATATTATATAAATATTATACTTTCATCGTTTTTTAGCCATATCCAAAAAATATCTTTGTCTTAACAGTCTTTAGTTTTGAAACTGCATCATTTCAGGCTAGTCTAGCATATATTGTAACAATCCTTCATTTAATTATTATTGTGTAACTTATATTATGTTAACTATAATTCACTTTACAAAGTTTCATTAAAAAGGTAAACCATATGCGAAGACACTGAAGGAACGATTTCATTATTTAATTATGTACAAATTTCAAATATTCCAGAAATTACATAATATAGGTATAGAATTACTATTTGGTATTGATTAAGGCAGTAAAAGGTAAGGTACTTGGTTATTCTCTCTCAATATTTGTAAGAAAAAAAAATGCTGAATTCCAAGAATTTGTACTGAAATACAATAGAAGTAAAAATTTATTAAATTAAGATTGAATGTTCTACTCACTCTGAGACTTGGTTCAAAGTTATCAAAACTTTCTAGAGCAAAGATTTCGACGAAGTCAACATTATTATGATTTAATTTGGAATACTTAAAGTGTTTTCTTGAAGTTTGTCTTTTCTTAACTTATAATTTATTTATTTGAATCTCCAACATAGGACATACACAGCTGTGTCACAGTATAATAAGCCATACAAAATTACGTGTACTCCCGCAATTAGTGGAGACCACAGCATGTGAATTAAAAGATTACATAACAAGACAACACAAAAATATACAATTGTCATGAAATTAAATACAGTTGAAGAAGATAAACAGAATGTTTCTAAGTTTTAAACATTAAATAAATCAAAATGAAAATTACAAGGTAAATAATCTTAATATCTTTCCAATGGTGAACTTTTAACTGACATTAAATATTAACATATCAAAATGTACAAGTATCCAGAACCTAATTAAAACTTAACTAGTTGATATTAATATGTCTTTAAGCTTGGCCTTAAATTTAAGTGCAGGTAGACAAAGATCTAGTTCTTGGGTCTTGGAGAGAATGTTATATTGTCTGCAGAGTCTTGGTTTGGACAAAATATCCAAGATTGGTTCTAGCAGCTGATATTGAAAACAGATCATAAGTGCTCTTCCGTGGTAGACGTGATGGTATTGTTATAGATAGATTACTCGTAAGTGCATTACAGTCTAATACTCTATTATACAATTTATGTAGAAACATAGTGTCCAGATACTCTCTACTTAGTGTACACATATTGTAATGTTTCAGCCTGTCAGTGTAATTTGGAAGTTATTTTGCTAGGTGGTCATTGTAAGACAGATAGTAGAGATAACGTTTTTGAACACTTACTAAACGCTCGTTGTACACTTGTTTGGACCTCTCACAAGAGACAAAGTATTGTCTGACTTCTACGAAACAGCGGTAGATTTCAAGAGCTTGAATTATATAAGAAACCTTCTTCGACGTAGTTGGCGGAAAGACATAATTTTTATATATGACCGGGCGATGTTCGTGGATGTCCACAATAATTTACAAAGAGTCAAATAATTAAACGTGAAAACAGTATTGAACCGTAATGGCATTAAAATAAAACCTCATCAATGGAGTTTCATTTAAATAATAATTTTCTGTCAGTAATATAGAGTATTTCTATGAACGTAATGATCATAAAACAATCATCGGAAAACTTTAGTTTGAGCGCATAAATTTAGAAAATAAATTCTATAATTAATTAAGTTTTCAGTATTTATATATACGCAAGCCACCATAACATTACGTCATCACGTCAGTAAAAAACTAATTAAATTGTGAATATTGCTGTACATTTTTGAATATTTTATTCCTACCGTGGATAAACTTAATATTACCATCGACAACCTCGCCTGTTCTTCTCCCGCCAAAACCTGGAAGTTCGTTGGAACTCTGGGTATTGGCAAACAGCGATCTGCTAATCTGCAGAAGATAGTTGGTTTGGATGATATAAATCATCATTTCTCTACATCTGCTTATCTAGATCACCAAACCAACTATCGCACTGTTAACCACATAGCGAGTTTGAATTGTCCTAACATTAACCCTTTCCACTTTTTTCAAGTTGCGCAGGGCGAGATCAAAAAAATAATACACTCCAAATCTAACGCATGCGGGTATGATCAAATCAGCCGACGCATGGTCATAACCATCCTTGATCAACTGCAATCTCCCACATTATTAACTTTTCCTTAGATTCCGGAACTTTCCCTTCACTCTGGCGTAAAGCCTATATCATACCCTTACCTAGAAAACAAACCCTACACTTCCTAACCACTTTAGACCTATATAAATTCTTTCCTTCCTCTCTAAAGTGCTAGAAATAGCTTGTTAAGCCCACTACAATCCGGGTTCAGGCCTGTCTATATCACTACCACCGCTCTCCTTAAAGTGACTGGTGATGTTAGGGCTGGCATGGAAGATACTAAAGCGACAGTCTTAGTTCTCATTGATTTCTCAAATGCCTTCAATACCGTCAGTCACGACATACTCTTATCCATCCTCTCCTATCTTATGATCTCGTCTGAAGCGCTGGAGTGGTTCTCATCTTATCTTCAGGGACGCCAGCAGTCCGTTCGTGTGGATGATTTCTCTTCGAGGTGGTGTGATGTTGACTCCGGTGTCCCTCAAGGCGGTATTCTCTCTCCTTTACTTTTTTCTGTGTTCATTAATCCCCTAACCCTTGATCTGCAGATGTACTCCCAAGCTAAGGTTGACGACATAGCAACAGCTATTAACGCTATTAATAGAGACCTGGAAGCTATTGAAAACTGGTCTAATAGGTTTGGGTTATCAGTCAACCCGACAAAGTGCCAGGCCATTATAATCGGTAGTCACCGATCGATGAGCAGAGTCGACTTCGAGACGCTTCCAGCGGTGACTTTAACGGTTCTGCCATACCTATTTGTCGAACGGTGAAAGATCTGGGGCTACATCTCGACTCCAGTTAAATTGGCGCGATCAAGTAACTAACGTGTGTTAGAGGGCTACCGGAACCCTCAGAGCTTTATACCGCCTAAAAACTTTCTCCCTGCGAAAACCAAGACTACGCTCGTGCAAACTCTTATCTTTCCTTTAATCGACTATGGTGACATGTGCTGTTATGACCTGAATGCAGATCTTCTCGATAAGTTAGACCGTCTTCTTAATAACTGCTTTTGATTTATCTTTAATCTTCGTAAATATGACCATATTTTCACTTTCCGTTCAGCTCAGATGGTGGCTCATTCTTCAACGCCGTAAAATGCGCGCTCTCACTACCCTATTTCCTATCCTCAATTCCCCGTTTCCCCCCACTTATTTGACACTAAACTTCTAACTCTTATGCAAAAACCACGACAGAGATCTTCGGTCGTCAAGCAACCTCTTACTACTTTGTCCCTCTCACACCACTGGGTTCGTCGGCTCTTCCTTCCCGGTTCAATCGATTCTTCTGTGGAATGCGCTTCCTCTCGAAGTCAGGACGGCTTCAAATCGTTATACTTATAAGGTAAAAGTAAAGGAGCTCTTATTCAAAGAATTGGTAGAATCAACTCGTCAATAGTTCGAACCAGTAATGTCGTTATATGTATTTATAATAGTATATGTATTATATAACTATGTATGTATTTGTGTATGTATCTGTGTATGTGTGTATATATGTATAATATATGGTACACTAAAGTTATGAGTATTTGTGTATAAATTGTGTGTATATTCGTATCGAACTGTGTATGTATCCCAATCTTTTTTTTTTTTGTAAATTTTTTACAACATTTTTAATTGCACCCCTACATCTTCTTTTCTCTGCATCACCCAAAGGTTGACTGGTAGAGAATGCTTTAAGCATTTAGTCCGCCTATGTACTGATGTGCAAAGAGTTTTAATAAATAAATAAATAAATTACCATATACAAAGGTTTCTAACGGTAGAAAGTATAAATCTACCCAAAATAAGCTTTATCGTGTTAGGATTTTTTTTGCCATAAATCCCGATTTTTGCTCTGCATAAATTACGGAATGTGTAAACATCGATAGGATGCGGTAAAGATAGTAACTCATTTTAAATTTGGCAAAATTTTAATAATTTACTGCCCACATGACGTCGTGACAAACGAGCAACATGGCGGTCTAGCGTTTTCAACAATGTAAGAGCGGACATTTGAAATGAAAAATGAAATGCATTTTAATGTTTTTTTATTGTTTACATCAAATGGAATAGGATCAAATTAAAACACTTTTCAAAAAATATTTTATTCAGGTGAATGGAACGAGCAATTCATTCAACGTGACATATTACATCAATGTAACGCAACTGTATTGTCTATTAGCTGACCCGCGCAACTTCGTCTGCATTTGTAAATTTTCCCCGTTTTTGCAACATTATTCATTGATGCTCCACTCCTACTGGTTGTAGCGTGATGTTATATAGTCTATAGCCTTCCTCGATAAATGGGCTATCCAACACTATAATAGTTTTACAATTCGAACCAGTAGTTCCTGAGATTATCGCGTTCAACCAAACAAACAAACTCTTCAGCCTTAAAATATAAGTATAGAATTATTGATGCTAAATGTAAGGTAATTACGTCTACCCTCGTCAAAATGGATTTTAGTGATACCATCAGCAAACAAAAACTCTTTACCGAGTAAAAACATAATTATATATAGGTTATGTACATATTTTACGCACGACATAATATTACAGAGGTGGTATGATGAGAAGAAATAGATCACAAACTGGGTTGCAGGATTCTTTTTAATTTTTTGACGTTTTAGTTTGTGTGTGTTTGAGTTGGACCCGGGATGGTGCGGATTAACAATATTTCCCCTGAAGGCTGCTGCAATAGTGTTCTAAAAATTATTATTTTTTTGGCGAAAGTTTTATTGTAATTCTAAGATTTTAGAATTTCGATTGCAACACTAAAAGCAACACTAGAAGCAAACTATTGTTGCGGTGACTCTGTGTGTGTTGATCTATAATTTTTGATTATAATAATTATTAATTAAATCGACGATTTCAAATAATTGATGGTCAATTTTATGAAATAAAGATTTTTGGAATTGAATTGAACGTATTTGTTTTATTGTCGAAAACACTTATGCCACCAAAAAGAAAATCCGTAATTGTTTGACCCCTAAATAGGTTCGGATAGGACAACGTCTGTTGAGGTAGTGAGCTGTGGCGGCATGTTGTTGGCGGTGTCGTTGGACATCGCCAACGCATTCAATAGTCTGCCATTCAGCTGCATCAGGGAAGCACTCCTTTATCATAGGGTGCCACAGTACCTGAGGCGGCTAGTGGCAGACTATCTCGAGGAGCGTACCGTCATGTACGAGGACCGAGACGGAGTTTTGAGTCGTCGGCCCATGTCGTGCGGTGTTCCGCAGGGGTCTGTCCTGGGACTACTCCTGTGGAACATGGGGTACGACTGGGCCCTTGGAGGCGACTTCCCCCCCGGGCTGGGCGTAATCTGTTACGCCGACGACACACTGGTCACAGCCCGGGGGGCGAACTTCCAAGAGGCGGCGCGTTTGGCCACCAGTGGTCGGTCGCATCGAGGCGCTGGGTCTGCGGGTGGCCCTGGATAAGACGGAGGCTCTTTTATTTCATGGGCCTCGTCGTGGTCCACCCCTTGGCGCCTCCATCGTAGTCAACTCGGTTCTCGTACCGGTTCGGGCCCACATAAGGTATCTGGGCCTGATCCTCGACGGTAGGTGGCTCTTCGACGAGCACTTCCAACAGCTTGCTCCGAAGCTGGTCGGCGCTGCGTCCGCCGTTGGGCGACTCTTGCTCAATTTGGGCGGACCCAGCGTCGCTACAAGACGGTTGTACACGGGGGTTGTCCGGTCAATGGCACTGTACGGTGCACCGGTGTGGGCGGGAGCTCTTACCGCCCGAATAGGGCGCGCCTCTGGCGCCCTCAGAGCGTTATGGCGGTTAGAGCCATACGCGGATACATCACCGTGTCGACGGAGGCGGCGTGCGCGTTGGCCGGGACTCCCCCGTGGGATTTGGAGGCGGAAGTGCTTGCCGAAGTATATCGGCGAACGGCTGAGTTCCGGGCGGGAAGCGGCAGTCGGCCCCCGCCCGAAGAGGTACGCGAATGGCGTGAGGCCGCTGGCCATGGCTCGTTCGTCGTCCCAGCTGGAGGCTCCACGTGCTGGCTTTGCCGCCGTGGAGCAGCTCCAGCCGGTCATCGTCGAGTGGGCAGGGCGGCAGCACGGGACCCTTTCCTTCCGACTGACGCAGGTTCTTTCCGGGTACGGCTGCTTCGGGAAGTACCTGCACTCGGTCGCTAGGAGGGAACTGAGTCCCGCCTGTCACCACTGCGACTGTAGTGAGGACTCGGCTCAGCACACGCATACGTCATCTCGCAGAAGGAGGCGGCGGAAAGGGTCCGGGAGGACGATCTCCACTCGGACCTAATTCGCCGCCGGCGAACCGGGCGGCGGAGGCGCGCTTACCAGCACCTTATGCCGCCCTGAGTGTGGCCGCGGGTGGACGGGACGGGTTTTTCCCCTCCACCCGCTATAGTGGCCCCCCGCGATGAGGCGGCGTCCGCGTGTGCCTGGACGTCGCCTAATTGAGAGGTTTTTACCCGAAGGTGGTGCCCGTGCTTTTGCGGGCAGGCGCTAGGGGGGTCCGGATGTCTTAATAAAAGCTGTTCCCGGATCCCTCCTACTTAAGGCGCAGTACGGCACACCGTGTGGTTTTAGTCTTTTCAATTTATTAGTTTTGCTCTTCCTTCTTGGAATACTCAGGTTGATAAGAATAGAAGTAGTTTTTCTCAGTTCGCACTTGACTAGCGTTGCGCGTTGTGACGAAGAGTCATTGATTTTTTTATCTATGACTCATGGCCACGTATTAGCTGTAAACTTAAGACTATTAACATAAGCATAACAGTAAACCCACTATATCTTTGACGATCACTATTTTTTATATATATCGAGGGGTCTGAAGTGAATTGACTCAAGCACCTTTTTGATAAGTTTACGGGAGAGCAATTTTAAATAAAATATTGTGGACAAAATTAATTGCCTGCAAAGTATTTATTTCATTAAATTATAACTGGAAGGCTATGTATTACTACATTTGAAAGGCTTTAAATTAGTGTATATATTATAAGTTTTTATGTATTATGTATTGAGTTAGATGTCGGTTAAGTAGAAACCTCTCTCTCAAACCTATTTTCTGTTCAAGGTAGAAAGATTTAAGTACAAGGAAATTTAGTAACAGATCAAGGAAAACAGATTTTTACACCATATTATAATGTCATTGATCGAGGTTAAACAGCATAAATCACAAGAAATTCGGTAATAAATCTAGGATAAATAATTTATGTACAAGATTTATGAAAATTAGAAAATGGTAAAACAATTTAACAGCAGAACCTGCCTATTTTAGAAACAGGAAAAATTTATTATAATACAACTTTAGTTGTGCACAAATAATTCAGTTTATTGACATAATGTTACTTTTAGGGATGCTGATCATTGAGCTATTGTTTTAAATAAGATTGAACGTCTTTGAAAAGCACTTAAATAAGAAATAGTAAAATTAAAGAATATTATATCGATAAATCAGCGTTTTTTAATTCATACTGTTACTAATACTAAATTGCATCAGGCATATGCCTGTTACCATATGGTCTACTTTTAATCTCTCTCAAAATTGACTAAAATATTGTTACGAGTATTTTTATTTCAATTGGCCTTATTGTATTGATTCTTAGTAACGTTTAAGCTTATAAATGGCTAGCTGTAGCACACGACTTTGTAAGCTTGAAATATTTACTAACGTAAAACCCTTCATTTTATAACATGCTTTAAAAGAAGAAATTGGAATATATTCATATTCCAATTCATTCGTCAATTGAAAGCCAACTTGTAGTTTTTGTTGTTGTTGATTTACAGTTGGCTGTTTTGTGGAGTGGTCCACTGTTAAATATAAATAAAGAGACACTCAATAAGCAAAAACTGAACGCAGCTACAAAAAAGCTGTTCTTAGGTTAACTGATTTCTCCTACCTGTAAAGTACGTGTCTGTCTAGTACCTGTTTGTCTAGTACCTGTTTTTTTTGTGTAAAAAAGGAATACCCATAAGAAACAACTATCTTTTGACCATCTTAAGTCGTCCTTGCTACATTGTAAACCAGAATAATTCAACCATAATGTCTTTAGTAGCAAAAACCAAGAACTTTCACATAAAGTTAGACTCCCTTAAACCAGGCTAGTCACAAAATCCAGCTTATGTGTCCTACTTATAAATTACCTTTTAGCCCAATTTCAAGCCTGTAGTACAAAAAACCCATTCTTACACATAAACTTCCGAAAGCCCTTATACATCCTTATTCTGGACCTATCGTAAAATCCATTTTTCACGTGTCCTGGCTATAAGCTATTTCCCTGTCAAATTTTAGGTACTCTAGTAGGTCTAGTACCTACAGAAAAACCAAAATCTTTTATAATTATCTTTCGAAAACTAAACTCACGTGGTCTACCTAGAAATGATCACTACCAAAATTCAGATTTCTTGTATAAAAAACCAAGGCACTTTCAAATAAACCTGCTAGAGCCCTTAGACTGCCTTAATCCAGACCTGTCGCAAAATTCGTTCTAAACTCACGTGTCCTAACTAAATATGACCTCCCTGCATAATTTCAGATCTCTTGTCCAAAAAACCAAGGACTTTCACATAAACCTGCGATAGTCCTAGGACCTCTTTAATCCGACCCTGTCGTAAAATCCATTTTCATCTGTCGTGTCCTACCTCTAAACTACTCCCATGTTAAATTTCAGGTCTCTGGTACAAAAAACCAAGGCCTTTCATACAAACTTGCAAGGGCCCTTAGACCTCTTAGTTGCAAAATCCGTGGATGAGTGAGGAAGTGATTGAGTATCCTTTTGCTTTAGTGTATATAAATATATTACAACATAAAAGTAGGAGGAGAAGAATCAATACAATTTAGTCAATTTAAATAAAAATACAACGAAAGATTTAGACCATTTAACGTATAAGAATTTTTTTTTTCCCAAGACTTTGCTCTCGTTAATGTGTGTACATATTATGTTAATCAATTCAGGACGGGAACAGTACCTTTTTCTGGACGAAATACCTTTCCTACCTTATGTCCTTTTCTGAACCTCCGACAGCGCAATTTCATGATGACCGGTTGAGTAGTTTAGGCATGAAAGCGTAACAAACAAACAAACAAATAAATAAACAAACAAACTCACTTTCACATTTGTAATATTAGTTAGGATTACAAAACAAACGTAAGCAAAGATGTTTATTTGGAGACTCAAATGACAAACAGAAATAAAGCCTTTCAATTTGATGGTGGTGCCAGGTTGTGATTTAACTAGCTAGTGTTATTAACTCGCAAGGTAGAAAGATGGTATTAAGTGTCATTTAACACTTTTAACTGTGTTTCAAGCACCATATACTACAAGAGTGAAACACCTAAAGCGCCGTCGCTATGTGTACAAATTCAGAGTGAAACGATTCAAATGACGTACTTTGATCGGTCTGATCAAGACAAAATGCTTTAAAGTACAAATGCGATTTGTTGTAAATCAGGCAAAAAAGATTGAAAAGACCATTCGTTATCAGAAAAAAAATTTGCCAAAAAATCTTAAGCTGAAAGTAAATTAATTTATGCCATTTTCATGGGCTTAAAGACCCACCTTTAAAAAAATGTGTTTTAGGTAGATTTCGAAGAAATTCTACTTATTGGTTTTGTACCAGTTGTCGAGTTTTCCAAAAAAATCTTGACAGGAGGTCTAGTTATGATGCCTAGACTCCAAAACAACCGCCAGCTAGAAAGTTTATATATTTATATAAATGTATGTATGTATATATTATGTATATATGTATCACAATTTTACCGGCACGATAGAGGTCGCAATTATGCACCGATTGCTTTCAAACTTGGAAGACAAATCAACAGGGCAAAAATGAAGGTTTAGATCGTGAATGGGGGGCAGATTTTAAAAAATCTGTTTATTCAGCAAAAAACACGAAATTCTAGGGGTACATATATTTATATACAAATATAATATATTATAAGAAGTATCTACGAATTCTCTTTGATTTTATTATTTTCTATTACACACTAATTTACAGTCATAGGATACAGTCATACAGATATACTACTTCTGTTATGTAGTGGTAACAATTTTCAAGATAAACAATTGTTTCATAAATAGAGTAGATAATTATTGTTAATAGTTGTTATATATAGATATATATGACAATACAGGACAGGAATGACAGTCCTAAGCATGCAAAGTATGAAGAAGATCGAAATAGTTTATTACCACTAAAGTGTCGTTGACAAGGAAAAGCTTGAGTTTAACTTATTTGGCAATTAAACTTTTCTTATAATAACCAAACCATTATTAAGTTACACAATAGAATAGACCGCAATATTGTTTTTGTTTTGTCTTTGTGTATAGACCCGTTAGTATGTATTATAATTATTGTTCTTTTATCTACCGAGACTGTTCACACTTTTCTTTTATTATGTAATCTAGAAGTGGAAACGTGTAATTGGCTGTCTGGGTACTAGAATGATTACTGTTATGTAAATTTGCTGTAAGTTCTCATGGTCTCAATTTCACTTAGTGTGACTTTATTACAAGAACAATATTGTATGGGTTAGGCATGAAAGCTCATGCCTAAACTACTCAATCTTTTTTTCTTTCTTTTCTTTCTTTCTTTCTTTCTTCAATCGATCATCATGAAATTGCGCAGTCAGAGGTTCAGAAAAGAACATAGGGTACCTTTTATCTAGAAAAAAAGTACTTAGCCCGTCCTCAGTTGATTAACATACACACATTAACGATAGCGAAGCCTTGGGCATAATGGAGGACGATTTATTCCATCAAATGAGAATTCTGATTCTGACTTAATTTTTTATTGGCGTTTTCTCTGTTATTAAAACGAAATCTAGACACACTGATAAGTATCAGAGAGCTTATCAAAGCTCTTGTCACTTCTTTATTAAGAAAGCCTTTCTTCTGATATTCAAAGTATTTTTCCTACCCTCTTAAAATCGGATACATGAATAAAACTAGACCTAAGCGGACGTTTGTGTTACGGAACGGGAAATATTCTCGGTGCAAAACTCGTTCACACATTCACGAATTCTTATAAAATTCAAAGGAATCTGATGTTATATGATAACTATCATATCAAATCACCTATCACCGTAATGAAACTTGATTTTGCCTGCATCTTTTACCACACACTGTGTAGGTTTATTTCACTCTTTTTTTTTCCGACTGATGTATTGAATGTATTGTCTCTTTACATATATTTTTAATATTTTGTTATCTTCTTTGGGATTGTATATATCCTTGTAATATGTATAAATGACAAATAACATCACAGTATTTAAAATATTAAAATATGTTTTTGTCTGAATTATCTGATAAATTTACTCGGTCGAGTCCACTCCGCTTAATCAGCGTTTGAAAACTCTTAGCCGAGCATTTCAGATTAGAGCATCTTTCAAGTGTAGAGGAGCAAATTTCTACCACATGTCACATACTTGTAGCAAGTTGGAGGGACGTATCTGCGACAAATTCCTTGACCTAGTTGCTTTGCACTTGACAGTTTGTGATCTCAAAATAATGTGGAGTCACTGTCGTAAATAACTTTGTAGGCCTTCATAAACACAAAGGACAGCAAAGGGCTTAATCTGTCACTCTGTTGTTCCAGAATGAACCAACACAATTTGATAATTATAATTATTTCCTGTCTCACACATTACTCCAAGAGATAAAGTTTTAATTCGGTTCGTGTATTCTATAAAACGCAAAAAAATTACACGAATTACAAGAATGACAAGTTTTGCGAATATGGTCATATTTGAATTTTCAACGAAAATTTTACCGTCCGTAAGCAAAACGAATCGTTTTTTGTTTATTGGAACGCGGCATTAGTCAAATCTTAAACAGCAACTATCCTCGTCAGTATCCAGATACTCCATTTAATGCAATCAGCAGTGTTCAGTTCTGTTGCTGAAACTGAAAATAAAGACTTCAGTTTTAACTCACTTGAAAGATGAACTTTAAGTATAATTATGCCCGTATTTAAAGTTCATCGCACTGCGAGAGAAGAGAACGTTGACATAAATCGGCGTTAATCAATCTTCAAATAACTTACCTTGCAAATAGGCACCATGATTAAACAACTATAGGAATTTCCTGCACCTATGAGTCATATTTATTTTTTAGGCCAAATATAGTCGAATAAAAAAAATTAATAAAAAAAAACGTAAAAGTAGTATACCATTGTTAATTTCGTAATATGTGTGCCTTGCAAAACTATACAAAGGAAAGTTTTAACTACTAAAATTCAACATTAATCTTAATTCATCATCCGTGACGGCAGCATGCTAAACCATCAACTTCCAAACCTGAAGAAATGTGTTTATCTACTTTTGTAGACTTTGAAACTAAGTGTTTCAAATTTCTACTACTATGGATACCACATGGCAAGCTTATTCCTATTTGCGACATTCTTTGTATAAAAATGTTTTTTAAAACAGTTGACGAATTCGTACCTACATTTTAAAGTAACCAGCCCATAGAGTGTCCCGAGCGTATAACCGACGCGAAGAACTTACAAAAACGGCTTTCTTTGGATACTTATCACAATGCAAAAATCAGTCCATCATAAAAATTCGAGATCTAGACACACGGCAGCGTGTCAATCCAAGTTCAAGCCAAGATTAATGATTTAAAGTCATTAGTTTGATCTATCTCTATCTTTCTCTTTCTCTCTCTCTCTTATACAACATAAAGGTATTCACACATATATACTTACATGCGTCTTTCTTAAAGAGTTAACCCCAATGAAGCACAAAAAGTAGGTACAACAAAGCGTTAAAGCGTTACGCTGCCCTTTTCAAAAAAATATGAATTTTCCGGCAAACATTCCAATGATCCACTTACAATGATGGTGAATCTACTATTTCAAGATTCGGCAAGCCTTTCCTTACACCCGTTATAATATGTTGTATAATTATTAATATTAGATCAAAGCTTGAATTTACATATATGCCCATTTTAATTAATTATTATCTTGTATAAACGTATGTAACTAATATTTCATGAAGCAAAACCCGCCTCTATCTAGTAGATAAATCATTAATTCTAGTAACTACGGGTAAATACTACACAGACAAAATAAATCATCTGCTCAAAAGCAAAAACAGTCTAGTTCACACTGAGTTATGCAAAAATAAGCTGAACAAATTGAAATATTACATACCAATAATGTAATTTGTACTAAGACTGACTCCAATCAATTCTGCTCACTCAATACAAGACATTAATATTTAGAAATAAACTGGAAATTAATATACCAAAAATATGTAAATGTGAGTGTACCCTGCCATTATCACTTAAAACATAGTTTCAAACCTGATCTCATGTAATATTATAATATTGATAATAATTCATGCCGCTTAAAACATTGCTAAACAAAGTTAAATTGAGTTTCACTAGTAGCAGTTGGGCCAAAGGAGCTCCTTCTGATTTGTAGTCATTGCGTGAGAAAAACAATATGGTTCGTTAAGGTTTATGCTTACAAACTTAATAAATCACGGCTGGGCGATTAAACGTAATATTATTAATACAATTAACATTTATAATTCCAATACCCGTGGTTTAGAAACAATTGTGAAAAGTAGATAATTATGTCGTTTTTCATCATAAAATTGTGTAAAAATTTTATGATTGTCTTAGTAACAACTAAAAGTTCCAGTGACTTATGAAAGATAAAAACTAAATTAAATAAGGCGAGAGGAGCAAGTCCTATTTTTTGTGTTTTCTTTAGATTACTGAATGCAAATAAATAATACCTACTGCGGTCAAGTGCACTTATGAGATGGATAAATGAAATCCCACAGCAACATTAATATTGTATAATGTACTATATTTGCACGCCACAAGTGCTAGAACAAGCTGTACCAACCTATTTTTACCAACATCTATGTATTTTTGACCGTGTTCTTGGAAATAAAGATTTATTATTATTATTACTCCTACTTAGGATAACGAAATACGTTTAATTCAGTACAATGAACATTAACTTCAACGTTCCTAGAGCGGTTATTCTCAGAAATTTTTAATAAGCCATATCGGGTACAGATCACAAAACAAAGCAACTTCAAACATGATTTAGTCAAATTGTATTAATGAACGCCAACCGGGACTTGCTACCGTGACTTAAACTCTGCTACATCACAAAGTACAAACAAGAATCAACCAAGTTCATGGGATATCAGCTTTGTGCTTGTCTCAACAAATTACTCTGTAGACATTCTACAGTTCGTCTACTAATTCAACTTATATTTCTCTCTTTGAAGACTCAACTTAATTTCTAGTCAACACAGTTCATATTACTTTTTCGCTAATGATATTTGGAAAAGGGTTAGTTCCTTCTTTGGAGTTTGAATTAACAAGGTAACGTAGGCAATCTTAGTTATAGAAATATTAATAAGTGCAAATCTTTGAAGTTAAGGCTTTAATATCAAACAGGTCAATCTCCAAGTAAGCATTCCTTTACACTTTATTTTGTATGTGTGTTTGGACCAAACTGGTCCGGAAACTATTTAAATAAAAGTGTTAATTTAGTATGGAGAAATGTACTTTTTTAAAAATTTTGTGTCAGACAGAAATATTTAAACAATGAAATTAAAAATATTTTAAAGTTATGTTGGGTGAAAAATACAACATTCTAAAATAAGTGTATCTATTTTACTTTTTTATGATTGGAATGTAAAGTTTTATCTAGAGCAAATTATAAATAAAAGTTTCTAATCAAAACCAAACTGCTTTCTCTTTCTTTGTAAATTTGTCATATTTCATTAAGGATTTAATTTCATAGTATAAGAAGAAATATAAGAAATACAGCATTCTACCAAAATTCGAGTCTAGGTTGCATCTTTCATGCCAAATCATACAGGATAAGATGGAAAAACAGTTTACATGTAGAAAATTATACTAATATTGAAATCGCGTCATATAGCTTATTAATATTTGCGCATATTTTTTTATTTCGATACTGTATTCTTTAACGATTATAAGCAGAGATGTCAAATAGGTACAAATTGATAAAATTAAACGCAGTTAAGTGTTTCTTTTTCTATGTCAGAACTTTCTAGGGCTTTGTTAAAAGAACGGCTGTGTTAGATAAGTTTTTGTCTTACCATCCGTTTATTTTTCTACGAAGCTTGCCGAAGAATTCAACAGATTGACATCTCGAACAAAAAAATACGAAAAAGTGCTCTTGAAAATCGGATGTCTTGAACATTGAGGAAAGGAGACTTGAAAAAATAATTCCTTGAACTAGATGTTTCTTGTATTGAGGAGAGGAATGCTGTCGTTGGAAGCACGCCTCTTATAAGTACTTCAAATTTGCAATTTGCTTTCACCGAATCGGATCGTAAGTATTTAAGCTGTCGAAAGTTATTCATACCAGGCCGCTGCTCAACCGGTAACTTGGCTAATATTTATAGTTAAACCTGTTAACACTTGTAACTTGAAAAGTTCGAGGACTTGAAAAGTAATTGATCAAAAATTGTGGCAAGGAATTCAACTCCTCCATAAAACGCATACTGAAAAATGGAATAAGAAGTATAAGTGAAATATTGAATGTTAAGCAGTGGTGAAAACGGTCTTTGATACTTCTAATATTTATCCTGTATAGCATTAATCTTAGTATCATGAGAAAGAATGGGACCGAAATAGATCTGCTGATGCAAACAAGAAACAGTGACTTCAAATTCTACACTGCTCGGTAATGATTGTTCTTTTGCGGCCCTTTTTTGAAGAATGCGCCGTTGAATACTAATGAAACAGCGTCTCAGCTTTACCAAGTCTAAAGTACTTTGAACCTCATTAATCATTGACAAGGGAAAATTTACCCTTTCGGTCTTTTCTTTAAAGCATACAAACAAAGGATATATAAAACCTTACATTCTTATTTAATACATGTAGTTTAAAAAAAATCAGATAAGTATCAAACAATTTTTTTTTTCATGGTATAGTGGGCAAAAGAGCAGACGGGTCACTTGATGGTAAGTGTCTACCACCGCCCATGGGCACCTGCAACTCAAGAGTTACAAGTGCGTTACCGGTCACTGTTCACTACCGGTTTTCAGTCCAGTCCAGTCGAGCCGGCCCATACATACCGAAGCATGGCTCTCCCACCGTTAAATTATCTACTTATAGTATTTAATAATAAGAAAATAAATGTACTCAAAAATATAAATTAGTAAACTACCGGCACATACTCACTCCTAATCTAAACACAGAAAGCTTAGGGCATTTAACAAAAAGAAAAAATATAATATATGACGCGTTTATAAAAATCTAAAATCATCATTGGCCGACAATTGCAAGCTTCGATATCTATGGAAGTACGTTTTTTTTATCAATAGCATTATTATTATTATTCTCTTTATTTATTTAATATACATATAAATTACATTTTTAAATACATTTACAATAAAAAAAAATACAAATATATTTAAAAATATAAAAAATAGTGTCCCACCGGTATCGGGTACAGGGACCAAGCTACCGGTGGTAAGGGTTCCAGAGACAGAAACCTCCTCACTATGCGTGCCGTATCGAGAAGGACTGCCTTCTGCATTAGGCTCTTAATCCAGCTGCCTAACGTGAGCCTCTGAAGGTGTTGGTCGAGGCTCTTAGCAATTAACCCATGGGCTGAAATGACTATCGGTACAATGATTGCTGAATCCAAATCCCACATGTCGACAATCTCGTGGGATAAGTCCAAATATTTTATTTGTTTATCTTTTTCTGCTTTTAAGAGATTGTCGTCATGGGGAATGGTGATGTCAATAATCATTGCTCGGCGCTCTAATCGGTCTATAACCACTATATCAGGCTTATTGGCAACAATAGTCCTGTCAGTGATGATAGATCGATCCCAGTACAATGTTGCACGACCATTTTCGAGAACTGGGTCGGGCACATACCTGTAGTATGGTAATTCGACAGTCACAAGGTTATATTTAAGAGCATGTTGCTGATGGACTATCCTGGCCACTTGGTTATGTCTATGCAAGTACTCGCCGTTGGCAAGACGAGAACAACCGGAAATTATATGCCTGAGGCTTACTCCCGGACGATGACATGCCCGACAAATGTCAATCGTGCCATCCTTCAGGATATGTTTCCGATAGTTGTTCGTCATAACAACTTCGTCCGTAATTGCACAGACAAAACCTTCAGTTTCTCCGAAGAGGTCACCGAACCGTAGCCAGGATACTGATGCTAGTAAATCTACATCGGGCCCATTTAAGGCCCGATAAAAACGTCCATGCAACTCCTTGCTCTTCCATATCTCCTTGCGATCTGTAATACTAAGTACTGCTGGTTTGCGCCAGTTCTCTTTTCCTAGAGCAAGCGGAGTGAGTCCGTTGTCAACTGCCACCGCATCCCGATACACATCCAGGTCAACGGAGAGGAAGTAATCTCTAAGATTGCATACCTCGCGGTTATGGAGGGTCTTGGCATTTAAAAAACCACGACCCCCACATTTCCGCGGGATATACAATCTCATGACCGATGAACGCGGATGGTGCATTCGGTACGCGGTAAGCAGTGTACGAACTCTTCTATCTAGGGCATCTAGTTCAGTTTGAGTCCATCTAAGTATGCCAAAGGAGTAGGTTAGAACTGGTATGACCCAATCATTATAGGCCCGCACCTTGTTACCACCTGACAAAAGACTTTTAAATACTTTTTTCAGGTGGCCAAAGAAGCGCTCCTGTAACGATTGCTTCATAGATAATTCATTTAACCCTAACGACTGTGACATACCTAGATACTTGTAAGTTTCGTTGGCGGAAAGACATCTAAGGTGTGTGGAATCTGAGAGTTCCATCCCGTCAGATTCCACAATCCTGCCTCTTTTTACATGCATGACTGCACATTTATCCACACCAAATTCCATACTGATACATTTACTAAAGTTTTCAGTTACCCCTAGTAATCTTATCAGTTGGGATTTGCTGCAGGCAAAAGTTTCAAATCGTCCATGTAAAGGAGATGGGATATTACCCGACCTCCTCTCCGCAAACAATAGCCTAGTCCTGAATGAACCCTCTAGCAAAGTGCTAAGAGGATTCAAAGCTAAGCAGAACCACAAGGGACTCAAACTGTCACCCTGGAATATACCCCGCCTGATCTTTATATATTCGCCGTCACCCTGAGACCACCGACATCCTGGATAGCAAAGGACAGTTCTCCATTGCCGCATACATGCCTTCAAGAAAGTGCATAGAGTTGTATCAATCTTGTACAACTTCATCACCCTCAAGAGCCACGTATGCGGCACAGAGTCATAGGCCTTTTCATAATCTATACAACATGTCGCCAAATCCTTTCGGTTACGGCGAACTTGTTGGTTAATGATCGTGTCAAGTATAAGGAGCTCTTTAGTGCCACGGGCCCCACTTCGACATCCATTCTGAGGGTAAGCCATAATGGTGTTTTTGGATAATAGAGATGTTATCTTTACGCTCAGAATGGACGTGAGTAATTTATAAACTGTTGGTAGACACGTTATTGGTCTGTAGTTTTTGGGATCTGTGGCACTACCAGACTTATAGAGCAGATGAGTTATGCCTGTGGTCATAAAAGTCGGCAGCGAACCTGATTCTAAGCATGATTGAAATTGAGAAGCCAAACATACATGTGAACTACGGAGCCACTTTAACCAAAAGTTATGCAGTCCGTCCGGTCCCGCTGCATTCCAGTTCGGCAGCGAACGAACTGCACAAGCTATATCAATGTCAGATATTGATATTGGCTCCATGTTATCAATCGACTTACATCAACGTTTGACATCTCGCATCCAATCACCCTCGGTATGAGTGACAGGCATTGCCCAGATGTTACGCCAAAATGTATTTGTGATTTCAGCTTCTGGGAAATGTGTGTCACTCACTAAATCAGGCTGCTCCCACCTTCTATAAACCCACCTCTCATCCCTTTGGAATGAACGATTCTGAGTATATCGGTCCACTCTTTTCTTGTACCTCCGGATACGGTTTGCCCATGCATAAACTTTCTGTTTCAGAAAGTCAATGCGTTCTGTGACTCGTGCTGCATAATCACAGGAACTGATACCAGTTCCTGAAAAAGCCCGATTCACAAAATTCTTTTTCAGGATTATTTTCAAGCGGTAGTCATGGTCTAACACAGATCTTCGGTCGGCCTAACTCGTAACCCTTAAGTTTAACCATTAAGAACAAAAGCACATGAAGCTTTTATTAAATTTTACAACAAAATACTACAAAAAGTTTAAATTATTACCTTTAATTATTAGAGAAAATTATAATTAAAATATTTTTTTCATAAATACTTCACGTGTTAAATCTGAAGTCAAAATGTAATCGTCCGCGTTCCTAAACAAATTCCAACGAATAACGATTTCTGTTACGCTCTCGTTTTCCCACCTAAATGAACAGATTAAACTTGGTTGCATTCCGCTTGAGTAAATCAGTTTCACAGTGAGTGGAGCTGAAACAGCATATGTCTTATATCATTAGTTTGACTTCGTTAACGTGCACTTAGGGTTGCATAAGAGCCAACGACTTCATTAAAGTTTCAATACCACTTTAAATTTATATGTACATCGATTACTTTTCGTATATTTCAAAACCTCCCGAGTTCCTTTGGGTAAATTAAAAGCTACAAGATCAAATTTAAAATAAAGTAGGCGATGATAATTGAGATTTTACGGACTAATCGTGTGTAACGTCCTTTCGTTTAATATTGAAGGATTCAATATCCTGTCGGTGGACATTAATAAAGGATTGTCGTTTAATAACGGTAATATAGGTATGTGTATATAGTTATATCTTCCAGTGGGTATTAGACGTTTTATTATGGTTTCATTGGAGAAGCAGTATTTGAAGAAATATGAAAATATTTTGTACATCCACAAAATGCACAAGGCCGTTGGCAAAACTAGCTGCAAAAAAACTTAAATTCAATGTATCAAATTCTTTTAAAATTGTAGCTCCTTCTAGCGCTGCAAACGCGTGACTAATACCTCCGAGTGTAACGCTAATTGCCAGCGATTTGATTATAAGCCTATTTCCATTTGTAGGATATAAAAATAAGGGTGTTATTAAACAGTGAGTAGAGAAAAAATATGAACGTAAGTAAGTTTATCACAAAGTTAGATGAAATGGGTATCGCGATCGATACAGGCGAACCTAAATATACTTCGAAAAGTCTTTCAAAACTATCGTAAGTCTCAAGTAAACTGATGATGCAATGTAATTATGTTATTCAAAATGCTATCGAATCCTGCCCTCATTTGGTACTCATTTGTAAACCGACGCAACAGCTCATGATAGACGTACCGGTAATCGATTTGTTGTTGACCGTTTCTCGAAGACTTCTAAAAATGGGTGTTCCTCCAACACAGGATATTACACTGATGGTTCAATCAACTTGAACCTCCCTTCTTCCAATAACGGAAATCTCCTCACTTCGCTTCTACTCCCTATAAATTCGTTTTTGCTAAACAAAGTAGGTTCGTATAAATTTGAATATTCAGAACAGTTGTGAGGTTTTGCTTTGTTTTGCTAATAAGACATGCGCTAGGAAGAATATATTTTATTATGTACATGTTGTATATTCTTATCAACAATTCAAGCGACCTAGTTTTTCTAGGAACATACGTGTATTCAAATTCAATGTCTGACTGTCAGGGCTAGACAATATCGAAGGGCGTACAAAATATAGTTATTAAAGTTGTTAGCTACGATGATATCTTTGATAACTCTATTTTGTAAATATTTTATTGCATATATTATGTGTTTACTTATTTGTGCTTCTACCTCGCAAATGCTTACATTATTATATGGCTGAAGGCAGTATTTACTAATACTTTGCCAACTATATTCTTGATCATATGTAACAAGGGGGACCTATTGCCTTCGCCTTAAGGATATATTAAGGGGATATACTCAGGATTTTCTAAGAAAATAAAAAATATTTTGACTGATCAATTTTCCCTGGAGTTTATGATTGCACCAAAATGTACTTTGCAAACAGTTATGATTTATGTTATGATTGTTTTTAAAATATTTCAACAAAAAATAAGCTCCTATATTAAAAACGTATCCCTATTATCCCTAGTCATTTTGAAACCGAATTAGAGCCCGAGAATTAAACTCAATTGACTTTGGTTTTGCTCCTCTATTGAGAAGAACTGCTCTAGTCGAACAACTTTGATATGAGTGACGATACCTTTGAGCCTTTTATCTCACGCTAATAATAAGCTTTTATTATCATAAATAATATTAATAAGTAGTGTTAATAAGTTTAATAATACGTAAATATTCTATTAAAATAGGTTGACGGTTTTAATATTGATTAGAAATAGGTTTCAGCCCCATATGTTTTTGTTTGTTAAGGCGATCTAAAATACCCTAAAAGCGGGGTTTAAACGCTCTTTCATTTGACGCTGCAAAGCGTGTTTAGCTGCGAATGAGGGCCATTTCGAGCATCGGTTGTAAAGTGTTTGTGAAATATCAATAAATGACAACAATGTTATGGTTTTTTATAAAAACCATGCCCATGCCCAATAAAAGGTGTCAATTTCATAAAAAAAAAACAATTATTTTTTTATGAAACCCTTGGGCAAAATGGGTTAAAACTGTAGTATGTTATGGTTGACTACCTGGTATGTCAAACCTTAACGATGGCCCACTATCTACTCCTCATCCTGTATAAATCTATTAACTCTTATCTACACACTTACACAAAACTATAGAAAAGCGTACGGACGGGAGGCCACGATTCTAACAACAACAAGTACTCCGCAGCACTTATTCCATTCAATCAAACTTGGCTAATTGCTCAGCGGGCAACGGTCATTTTACTACACCAACCATCCAACGAGCACGCGATCGCATGATTAGAACCTTTGAACAATATATTACTTTAGTGAAAAAACCCTGGCTAATGGACCTAATAGATTTAGAACAAAATGTTGTATGATACGGATCTACCAGCACATAAAACCAATTACGTAACACTTTTAAGAATAGCTTTCTCGTGTTATAATGTTGACGTTTAAATCTGAATAATATCAAACTCAAGGTGAACCACCTTGAGTTTGATATTATTCAGAGTAGTGTTTTTACGTAACGTTTATACCACTAAGTTGGCAAATAAGAATAATGTATGTGTCTGAGTAAATTTTAATATGTACTGGTGGACAAAAGAGAAGATAAAAGAGATAAGGGCTTTGAACTGAAAAAATCGTCACCAATGTGTAAAATGTGGATTCAAATCTTATCAGCTAGTAATAATTATTACAAACTTACTTATTGTTAAATTACGATTATATTTGACTGGATAAAAATACTAAGTAAATGTATCAATAAAAAATCGACCTATACAATAAAATATTTGTCTAAGTCTATATAAATACATTAATTTTGTTTTATAGATTTTTTTTTCTGTATCCTTAACAACGTGTATGCATAATTCCATGATTCTCAGTTGAGTAGATAAGGCGTAAAAGCGTAACAAACAAATAGTTAGGTTCAAGTTAAGATGAAACTCTATAAACATTGTGGAGGAATAGGTTCTATGTCTCTCCAACTAGCTAGCAGGTGATCATACCTGGCGGACTCCGGTGCAACGGTTGAGGTTGCGAGGTTGTATATACTAGGCAACGATATACGAGTTTTTATGTATAGAACAAAGTTTATACATTATTAAAAAGATAACATCATTTATGATAAAAACACACAAAAGTAGCAACTTCAACGAATTAAACTATCGTGTCTTACCAAAAAATGAATCTATCTTGGAAACATTTTTGCGCTGTAATATTTTACGAGTTCCAATATGGCCTTAACCGGAAGAATCGTTTGATATACTTGAAATTGCCTATGAAGACGATTTTAAGCGCTTTTAAGGCACCTATGCGTCGATTTAGATGTGCGAATTTAAGTAAGGTTGGCAAACTTTGGCCGATAATGATTGATGTTTTTTGTCTTTGAAGGTAGTTACGAAAAAAAGCGTGTCAGAAATAGAAAATACATCATCAAAGAAACTAAGGGCCATCGTCCAAACACGCTAGTTATACTAATCGACTCGAGAAGATTCTACTACGTAGTTCAGTTCGACTTCTCTAGATGACGGTGAAGTATTTTTTTAGTATATACCTAGATGTCACCGCATCACTGAGTGACAAAGCATTTGATTTTTATTATACCTGAAATTGTTATGTTACCGTCGAGGCAACCCCGTTTGCGGCGACTTTTCTACGCGTATATTTGCAGAACTCAAGTCATTGGGTTTTTGTTAAGGGTCTAATCCCTGGAGATACAAAACTAAATCTTTACAATAGTTTCTTACTTTTATCTAATCCAATCCAGTAAGTGATTTTTAATGTATATATACCAGATATATATACCTGTTTCTTGTTACAAATAAGAGAAATAAAAGATAACATTTCTGGACCAGTTCCTCGGTAAAAAAGCTCTTAGTTGTTAATTGTAAAACAATATTTTAACAAAAGCAGTAAAAGCGCAGTAAACTATTTTGGTGTACCATAAAACTACTTACAGTCTTTGAATAAAAGATCGATAGTGCAAGTAGTAAAATTAAAGAAATATTAAACAAATTTTATTTGATTCTACAAAAACTTAACCAATCGGCAGAATACATTTATATGTTTTATGTTTGGTAAAAAATCAGGATTGGTAATGTTATCATTACCAACTCAGATTATTCACCAAAAACGATATCCAACATTATGCCCATATCAAACTTCAACATAGACCACGTTAGAAAATATTAAATTTAACACACAGTCTATCGTAATCTGTTTTTGACTCAGCACTGTTAAAATACACGAAATAATGAGAAAATACTTACACACTGTGTTTAAAATTTAGCGTTACCTGGAGTCTAAGAAGTTGTTTCCCTCATGTGGAAACACACTCTAATTATACGCTATCTCAAATGCGATTACTGAATCGCCAGACACATAATCATATAAAAGTTTAAAAGAAAGTTCTAACATAATGTTTGCAAAAACTTCTTCACCGAGTAATATAATACTTTTAGAAATGAATTATATGGTCAGTGCACTTCGCTTTTATTAAAGTCAATGGATCGATTGTAAAGATTACTCACGCAGAAACTAAAGACGTTACGGTGAAACGGGTGTTATGCCTCTCTAACACAAAGAAAGGATCCGCCGACCTGGCCTCCGATGATGACTGGCGGACTTCGGCCCACCGGTTGATATTAGGAAGTTAAATAATAAATAAATAAAATATATACATACTAATTGGCACGAGAACTTTCATTGTGCGATGCAGGATTAGTAGTTACTACTCAATTCAGCTCGTCTTCGCTAGATGATGTTGGAGTATGTTTAAGTCGCCACATAACTCCCAAGGTCGGAGGTCGATATCTTGATGAGTCAGCTGTCTCTGCTCTCTTGTGGAGCCTGCTAGTAGTGAGTAGCTCCAGTGAGTCGAAATTGAGTGCCACCAGCCTTAAAATTCAAAATACTGCTAATATCCGAGCCGGCCGAAACGGTGGGCAGCCGACAAAAAGCAAATCTCTACTATAATGTTGCGTTTTGTAGAGAGTATGGTCATCAAAGCTCCTTTGGCAAAGTGCAAGTTATAACGCAAGTGTTTAGAAGCATTAGTTAACATCTACTATTAGATAGGCCGTACCCTTGTTCTCCATTCTGATTGTTTTAAAACTAAAATTCTTTCCTTTTTTATCGTTTAAGTCCTCTTTGGCTTTATAGGAAAACACGGTATTGTGTGGATAGGTTCCTATGTGAAAAGTACCTTTAAAGTAGTTTTTAAGCCAATCAACCCGTGTTTATAATAATCCGTCATTAACTTAGTAGATTATATAAACGCAATCAACGTTGGTGTACAATTAACAAGTTAATCTGGGTATATTACTGTGTCCGCAAAATTAAGTAATCAAATTGTGTACACACAGTTCTCAGTTCTAAAAGGCAAATGTTGTTGTGGCTTTGATGAAAAGCATTGTGCGCTTTGAGTTCGTCTAAATGCAAAGAGAAATAGAATTGAGTTGCTTTGATGTGAGGAAAACCAGGTTTATATAATTACGTATATAGATGCATTGATGCACATATGTTGCAAAAAATTGGTTAGAAGAGGTTGCAGGTTCAAATATCATTCTTTATACTGCCTAACTGCTGTAGAGGATGGCTCATGCCATCGATGTATAAATTGTTGCCAACTAAATAATGGAGATATTTATTGTGTATACAGATATAAACCGAGAGTTATTGGTGGTTCCCTCAGTATACAGAGATTAATCCTAACTAATATTACTACTGCGAATGTGAATTTATTTGTTACTTACTGTGTCCTACGGTTTCATTCACGGGAGTCTCGGTGCCATGGGAATATTGGGATAAAAAGTAGCCTATGTGTTAATCCAGGTCTCCAGCTATCTACACACTCAGTTTTATCGCAATCGGTTCTGTAGTTTTTGCATGAAAGAGTAACAAACATTCATACATCCATACATCCTCACAAACTTTCATATTTATAATATTAGTAAGATGCTTTCACGCCTTAACTAGTAAACCGATCATCGTAAAATTTTGCATAAACGTCGTGAGGGGTACCGAAAAACTTTTCTGTCAGAAAAAAGGTGGTAGAGCCAAGCTTCGGCACATATGGGCCGCCTCGACCAGATTGTTAGCTCGGCCTCACAGAAAAGCGGCAGTGAAGCAATGATTGCTCTGCTTTTCGCCAAGTAAGTGAGGTTACCGAAGGCTCTAACCCGTCTCTCCCCCCTCCCCCCTTCCTCCCCCTCTTACACCCTTCCCCTACTCCCACCTCAAAGGCCGGCAACACACTTGTGACTCTTGAGGTGCAGGTGCTCATTGGTGGCGGAAGTCATTTACCATCTGGTGACCCGCCTATTCGTTTGCCCTCTATACCACAAAAAAAATGGTAGGAAAGTACGCAGTCAATTTCATTTCACACTCTCTGGCTTGCAGGATTGTTCAGAAAAGGACATAGAATAAATTTAATCCTGAAAAAAGTCATACCCGACTTGATTGACAAAATCAACATTAACGCAAGTAAAACACAAGGCAAAAGCTAGTAGAATATGAACCTATCAAAAACTTAGAACGGTCAAAACCTCAATACATTGATGATGTACATGAAAGAAAGAACAAATGTTTATTTCTACGTAACACAATACATGTCAATTATAGGATAAACAAAAAAAAACACGCACTTAACCTAATAAAAAAAAAATGCTTTGTGCCAGATAGCAAATGCAGCATAATGCTTCTACAATACAATTATTGGAAAAGCGCTGATTTTCAGGCAAGCGCTGCATAGATCTGAGTCTCACATTCATACTTTTTCGTATTATTTGTGATTTTTACTTAAATTGAAAAAGTTGTTCTATTTAACCCTATCAACCTACATATTGTATCTCATTGAAATGTATCCTATTCTAATTACATTACGGTACGCCTGACTTCAGCAATCTAAGGAAATAATTATATTTTAGGGTTGTTCACGTATATGTGGGTACCCTCGTCAACATTTTGAGCTTGATTTAGAAATCTATTCTATTATTAACAAAGAAAGTAGAGAATACTCTCCTACACCCTTATAGACTCTTAGAGTTTGCGAACCCGCATACTTCTCCCTGAAGTTTCCGGTTTCGCAAACTCTGAAGAGAGGTCGACATGTAAAAATAATACAATTTAATATTATAATAATATTAAAATGTTTTCTATAACAATTTTTTAATTTTATTTATTTCATGTCATCCAAACTTAACGTATGTGCAAAATTTCAGCATAATTGGTTGAGGATAACTACTTTCAAATTCATTTGCAAGATTTGATCCGAACAAACAAACATACAAATATTGCAAACTAATTAATAGCTTGTAAAAAAACCAAACCTAAAATCTACTGTTCAAAAATATTTGGTTAGCAGTTTACAAATCACAAATGTTGCAAATATTTATAGGTACACAGTTGTTTGGTTGCAAACATAATACTAAAAACAACGGACAAGTGCGAGTCTGACTACCGCACCGGAAGAAAGTTCCGTTAACAAAGAAACTTGTATGTAGATAGTACGTCTATCTCGGGAATCAATTCTGGAAGATGTCTGTCCGTTTTTTTGAAAACAAACTTAATTTTGCAGTTTTGAAAATACTCTCCCATACATCGATTAACGACAAAGTCAACTTTTCAACTGCAAAATATAAGTTTGTAATCATATTTTTTTTTATGTGATAAATCAACAAATTAACGGCTTTCGGAGTTTTTCTTCATCCTGTGATGTGAGACCTTGCTTCTTACCAAATATCATTCTAGGTAAAGGGGAAGTAGGTTTTGATTTCCCTGCGAAATGTTTAATTTTGATCAAATCTAAAGCTTAAATGGCCATATCTTTTAACGGCGTTGACTTAGAAGCTTGGTTTTTTTACAGCTTCAAGGGACTGCAGGCAAAGTACCCAGTATTCGGACAACAAAGTGATCCTTAAAGGGTTCCTTTTTTTCCTTTTGAGGAACGGAAGCCAAAAAAAAACAAAATATTATTTACTAGATGTGTAATTCGGGACTTGATCGCGATAATATTTAAAAGGTATATTATACCTCTTGGTTACCCGACGTTTCGATCGAATTGCACCGATCGTGGTGTGTGGTGACTTAAAAACAATTAAAATATTATTTCTTTCTTAATATATAATCATCTTAGTATACGATGTTCTATTTCTTAATATTTAAGTATCCATAGTATGGCCCAGTCATGAAACTGAAATACCTAAATTATGGATTACCACGCATCTTTGGATAAATAGTAGAAATATGCGCTGATTAGGAATTTTGATACCCGCAGTCTGGACAAGTGGGGCGTCATTTTTTTTTTACATTTCGTGGGATATCTCGTTTCCAGTACGTTTTCTGTCATATATTTATGATATTTTTATTTTTTATTTTTTTATCTCCATTAAATTACCTTCAAAATGAAATGCTTTTAACAGCATATGAAGGTCAAAGTTAAAAAGAGCGTTTTTTTTCATCTGAAGTCTGAAGCTTTCTAAAATTGTAGCTTGTCATCATCATCATCATCATCATAATTTCAGCCATAGGACGTCTACTGTTGGACATAGACCTCCCTTAATAACTTCCAAGAAGACCGGTTGGAAGCGGCCTGCACCCACAGACGTCCTGCGATCTTTACCAGGTCGTCTGTCCACCGCGATAATGGACGTCCTACGCAGCGCTTTCATGTCCGTTGTCTCCATTCTAGAAGTTTTCGGGCCCATCGCCCATCATTGTAGCTTGTGATGATATTAAAAGTGCTATAAATTTCAGCTAGATTGGTTTTAAACTTTTAAAATTATAGACGATCATTTTTTATTTTTAGCCTTAATTGCGAATTGCACCATTTTTTTTAAGTTACCAAAGTAATCGGACTAGCTTAGAAAATTCAATAAACCATTTAAGTTTATGAGCTCGTTGGAATTAAAAAAAAATATCGATTTTAACTCATTTTATAACGATTTTGAGGTATAGCTTTCTTACGTGACGTATAAAACTATATATCTTTTATTTTTTCAAATAACCGCTTTTTAATATCTAATATATTTAACAAGATATAAAAACCAGTTATTAAAAAAAAATAACAAGAAAGACGTGTAGTTATATACGTCGCGTAAAAAATAACAAGAAAGACGTGTAGTTATATACGTCGCGTAATAAATAACAAGAAAGACGTGTAGTTATATACGTCGCGTAAAAAAAGGCTTGAAAAAAACGCTCGTTTTGAGCTTTGCCCTGCGTTTGCTGTTAAACAAAAGCATTTAGCAACTTTGTACAGGTCTCATTTTATAGGTAATTTAATGAAAAAAAAAAGCTTTAGACATATATGACAAAAAACGTACTGGAAACGAGATATCACACTAAATGTAAAAAAAGTCTATTTTTTCATTAAATTGTAAAAAAAAATGCACCCCACTTGTCCAGACTGCGGGTATCGAAATTCTTAATCAGCGTTTTTTTTTACTATTTCTCCAAAAATAAAAATGCGTGGTAATCGAAATGCCAATTTTTGATCATAAAACAGCAAGGTTGACTGGGCTAAATGGTCTGAACAAAGCTTTTAGATATGATGTAAGGGGATTGGAATACGGTATTACGCCCTTTTTTGAAAAGTTTTTCATTTGATCAACTTTTTTAGTTTTTAATTGAAGTCAACAGTAAATTTTAATATTTATTGTTTATTATAGTTGCCGCGCGTAAATTGATGTAAATGACGTCATGTGGTAAGTAAAAGCGTCAATTAAAGCTTAACATCTTTGGTTGGTGATGGAGATAGAACAATACATCCCTTTCTGCCTTTACAATAACCGTTTAACTTGGTATTATTTAAGTAAAATATATGGAGGGAATAAAATATTCGAAAATTTCACAACACTAGGCTTACTATTTTACTTATTTACTGACGTGATGACGCAATGTCAAGGCGGCTTTCATTTCGCATCGTTGGAGAACAGACAAAAAACTGAAAACTATTAATTATTCAATTGATTTTTTTAATTTATGAACTGCAACTAACATTTTTCGAGTACCTATTGCCTAAGTTACTTCTTCCTGTTATGTTTTTCTATTATCACAATCACAGAGTAAAATACTCTATTGGTACATAATGTTTTGGGAGAACTTTTCATCGTGTGTAATCGTTAAACGAGCAATCCAATGCCCGCAGCAAAGAAATAAAATGTATGTAGCTGAGTTTTATTCTCGTGGGTGTATTGGCAGTTTCTTTTTTTTTCATCTAACAAGTATCAGTTTGGGATGTGCCCGGTATAAACATGAAACCTAACACACGCAATTAAAATGTGAATATCATATCATGCATCTCGCAAGTAAAACATGTTATAAGCTTGCCGAATAAAGCGTATTTCAGGATCTTCTACATGAATTCGAATGAAACATCGTGTATTTATTTTTATGTAGTGACCATAAAATGGAAAGTCAACAATTTCCCTCAAATAGCGGTCAGTATTATGCAGATAGTGTTCTATTTTCGACAACGTTATTTTTATACCACTAAAGCGTCGAAATTTTTTAAAGTTATCAAAATAACGCGAATCTATTTGGATTGCCAACGAATGGAAACATGGACACGACTATTTCTTCAATGTTTTGCATTGAATATAAAATGTCTATATTGTTGAACCACTCCAAGTTTTAATTGAAAATTGAAAAAGTGAAACACTACATAAAATACAATAAATTTTATGTAGTGTGAATCTTAGCGGTTAGGAATATAGTATAATATTTCAAGTACTTCATCAGACATATATATTAAACGATCTGTTAGACTAGCCAACACGGAAAGGTGTAAAACTATAAGTGTTGGATCAGTTTATTTCAAAGGGCCATGCCCTTAACTGTAGTAAGAAGAATAAAAACATAATAATTAATTTCACTGTTGTAAGCTTTAAACATACATAATCAATACATACAAAATCCGTGGTTCAATAAGTACCGATACTAAATATTTTAACAATTTTTTTGATAAAAATCTTTTTTATTCATCAATGTCGATTCAGTCCGCGATTCAGTCCCTTTTTCTAAATTTTCTATTCCATGTGTAGAAAATAAGCTTCCGTTGCTGCGATTATTCACTCTAATGACTGCTGATTAGATTCCGGAGTGAAATGGTGAATCCATGTTTCATCCGTTGTCATATACCGTGTTAAAAATCCTATTAATTTCTGTTGTACAGTACCAAACAGTGCTCTGAGTCATTGATACGATATACGTTCGAAAAAATCTTTTTCATGGCTAAATTTTGATGTAAAATAGTGAAAACACTAAAAGTTAAATTTTCATTATTTCAGCTGTCTTGCGCACTTTACCTTCCGATCTTCCTTCACTGTTTTCAGGACTTGGTTGATGTTTCGTCGAGTCAGTGCTTCATTTGGACGACCAGAGCGTTCAGCATCATTTGTGTCTATACGACCGTGTTTGTAATCATACCACCGACAAATGGTTAGCTTAGACGGAGCAGATTCCTTTTTTTTAAACCCGCTGCTTTACTTAAACGGTGTTTTCTCCCAATATTAATTTTTATTTTTCCAATTTTTCATCAACACACTATACTCGTTTCTTTCCATTATTTTCGAAATTATAAATGTAGCGTCACATAAATTTTTCATAACTTAATATTTTATTGTTCGATTTTCAAAAAAAGTTGGTACATATCATTTGATGGCCATTTCCAAAAATCTAAAAGCTAATTTTAAAATATGCATCATTTCCAAGTCTCGAGAATTATTAAACGATCTAGTACATAATGTAAGCAACAGTTTTCTCTAGGTTAACTAGGGAGCGTTTGAAACAATAAGGCACAGAAGACCATTAAAGTGATCAGACATCGGCCAAGTCGGTCCGGGGTTCTCAGGGATTTCCTTTCGAGGGTATACCTGAGCCCCTGGGAATAAGACTACGTAACGGAACGACGTGTAGTCTTAGTTGGTTCGAGTCCAACATACCACTTTATCTTTAGTAATTGACTCCCGCTATTCTAATAGCGACAAAAAACAGAGTACTTATAGATTAATTTTCGACATTATTGTCCCATCTGCATACTGCTGCGTCTACATGCTTACACTCTTGAATACCTATTCAGATATATCATTTTCAATTAATACAGATAAGAATATAGTTATCTTTTTTAAAGGTAGGGGACCAAAAAGAGATCTATCTATAACATTTCCAAATTGATATAACCTAGAATAACTATTTTAATAAAAGGCCCGTTATATTGTGTGAATTTTGGCATAGGCACATGAATGTATCTTTCTATATGTATCTATATATATCCATACTCTATAAAATGTACATAAAGAAAGGCATTAGTGTTAGGAAATTAATTTAATAACGCTCAAAACGGATAAACGCTCTAAAGATTTTCTCTTTTGCTAAATTAGGCCAGACAACAAAATGTACACTAAACTTGTTAAATATAGAACTCGGAAATATGCATACCACTTAAAGCTTTTGACTTAGGTATTACTTTTAAGGTTCACAAGTTTGGTAACTAGAGGATAAATTCATACAGGTTTTTGGAATCCTTATGACCTTTATGGTGCATATGCCATAATGGATTACTACCATTAAAGTTTTTAATACATTCACGCGATAGTGATGAATATAGTAGTGACAAAAAACTAATAGCCGTAAAGTGACTGATAACATCAGCAAAAAGAATTCTACACTGGCATAAGTTTGACCCAAATAATTCCGCTAGACTAGAAGAAGTTTCCGAAGTAGATGAAAGAAAAGAGACTGTCAAAGAGGTTGACGAAATGCCGGTCTAAAGAACATAAAGGAGAGCTACTTATGGCTATAGAGTGGATAAAATAAATGATTTATTGTTCGCAATATTGAAAGATAACAAACAGCATTTATACGACGGCGACCATTTATGACTGATTTAACCATTGGGTACCGTAAAAAGATGGTTTTATCTAAACCGTGGAAAAGCTTGGAAAATGTTGATATTCTACAGTTGTTACAGAATTACTATAAAAGAATGGGAGGAGTCGATGAGCTCAGCCAAAATATGTATATCATGCTTAAGAGGCCGTATACGAAATTTTGCCAATTTTGCTGATTTACGTGGTTTTACAGACGTGATTTTACAGTTAAAATACTATATTTCTATAAGTTTTTATGAACAACATAAAAGATCACTTTAATTTAGATCTAATGAGTGAACCACTTTTTTACTTTTATTATAAATAATAATGCGAGATTTAGGTTGTTTTAAAACATTTTTTATTACCATATTTTTTTTATTTTTTGCAATTTTTTTTCAGAAAATGGGTTAACTTTGAACTGAAGTTTATTTCTGTTGTTGTAATTTTATGAATGAAAGTTCCACGCAGCCGAAATCAAAAGCAAAACTTTGTCCATTTTCTGTAAAATTTGACTAAGTTAAACATTTTTTTACGCAATTTTTTTATATTAAAATGGTAAAAAGTGTTTCATACATTGTATAGACGACTTTTACAGCAATACATTGTAATTTTTTCATACCGCTGGTACTTCAAAAAAGTTCGTAAATATGTGATATTCTAAACCTCTTACGGCAAAATTTACAAAACAGTCACCGGTTTGAGGTCGAATAATCAAAATTGAATAATAAAAGTAAAAAAGTGGCTCATACATTAGATCTAAATTGAAATGATCTTTTATGTTGTTTATAAAAACTCATAGAAATATAGTATTTTAACTGTAAAATCACGTCTGTAAAACCACGTTAATCAGCGAAATTGGCAAAATTTCGTATACGGCCTCTTAAACATTTACACGCTTAATCGTTCTCAACATAAAATTCCATTTGCAATGCAAAATTTGAGTCAAACTCTTTATTCGATGTTTTTATCCATTATACAAATTGCAAAACACTCTTCAGATGAGTTTAACAAAAACAATAGTTTTCGTGTTTTTATATTTATTTATACATTTTCTTGAACGTTAGAAATATTTGAGCGCATTGCCCTTTTATTGTTGAATCATCCAGCCTTACGTAACCTACATTTTTTGTAGTAATTCTGTACATTTTCAAAGTGTGTATTATTCGCTTATAGAAAACAGAAATTTGTTTGAATCCGGGCTCTTTGAAATTAGTGACTTATAAGTACAAATAGTAAGTAACAAAGTACCAAGATTGTTTATGAAATTACTTTTTTTGTAACATAATTTTATTGTTTCCAATGACGCAATAATGTCAGATCTCTCTGAGCCGGCTTTGCCATTTGCAGTTTGCGTTATTATTGGTTGTCTAATTTTATAAATTTTATAAATAATCTGGTATACAAAATGATAATTAAAGCGGTCTTTCGTCGTGGAACTTATTCTTCTACGGACGAAACAAAACTGCTAATTGAAAAGCGCTAGGTGTTAATAAAAATCGATTGCTTGGAAAATATTTCAAATCGTATAAAGGCATGTTTTCTGATATTTTCCTTTGACTACACACAATTACCTAGCAGGACGCCAAATTTCAACTTTCTAGGATTTCTGGAAATGGTTAAAAAACTTTTGATCTATATGTCAGTCAGTCAGTGATAAAAATGCAGACTTTTAGATGTTAATATCCCAATGACCGTATACATGAAATTTGGGGTTAGTTAATCTAAGGGGTTTTAAAAAATACACCAAATTTCATGTGTTTATGTTAAGTATAAGTTTTAAGTTTTTAGCGCGTCACAAGTAGCTCCAACTGGTTCGTGTAATATAACACACGGCTGCGTCGCCAGTTCCTTTTCTTAAACTTGGCTTGACACGCTGCCGCGTGTCTAGGTATCGTTCTGCTGGTGACTGAGGTGGCCACTAAAATGTATGCAGAGGGGATAGTTTTCAGCGATCATTACTCTTGTAAGTGTGTACGGGTATACGAACTGGTAACCATGGAGATCATTTTCATTCTTTGATCATTTGACTCTAAAATATTGCAAATGTACTTCACGAAAATGTACTAGGTTATTCAGCCCTTGTTTAATTTTTTTGTTGGTTGAATATTTTATTTATTTGTATACAAATACATGCAACATTCACACAGAGTGCATGTGAAAAATACATTTTGATTCAAACTATTTTGATAGGTGCTACCGTAGCAAAAATGGCCAAACTATGGTCAGCAGTATAGGCAGTTAGTCACATTACTAATATGAAAATTGAAGAAGCTTGTTGCTTGTAACACATGCTAAATGGTAAATAAATTTATATATGACGGCGCCGCCACCTTGTTTTTAAAGCAACACGTGCAACAGGCTACCCCCACTACTAAAACCCAGCGCTCGACAAAGCGAAGGGTCATTCGTTCGAGAGCAGTCGCCAGGTGCACATGTTGCATTGAATTATAATAAAGTATTGTAATTGTGTAAGTGTGTGGTAATTAAAGTGAGTAATAAATATTTGCAGGCCACAAGTGGCAGAACATGCTGCACCGAGCTATTTATACCAACACCTATGTATCTTTTTGACCGTGTTCTTGGAAATAAAGATTTATTATTATTATTATTAAATTATTATAATAATCAAACTTTATTACTACGAATAAACTCTGTACTTTGGAAGTTTGCTGTTTTTTTATAAGGAAAATGTTGGGCCCTACTCCTTTATATACTTACGGCATACAGATTGTTTTGATGTTGGAATAACAGTTGTTAATTCCGTAACCACATTCACTAGTACCTAATTATTCTTCTTCAGTAAACTTAATAACATTCGTCGTGCAATCAACCTACTCAACAGAAATTATTGGTGAATATCAAAGAATCAACATTTTTGTCATAAACGAGTCAAAAACTCGGCAAACGAAAGCTTTGACACAATCCGGGAGGCACTTAGCTTTGACTTCAAAAGTCGACCCCTATGAGTCTCTCTTATGTTAGCCAGTGTACTTACGTGCTTATATTTCCCGCTTTCATACATACAAAAATAAGACCGGAAAATATGCCGTAACGCCACTGATACGTTTTATATATACATATGAATAGTATTATATGTTTATTTCAATGTAACACATACTTTTAGTAAGTGGATGTACCTAATGAAGGAGATAAAATGGACTTGAAGATAACTCAAATTGTGATCATAGGCTCAAACCGTAAGTTGCGTTCTCCTTGTAGGTACATATGGGAATGTTCGGGCAAATTTTTTTATAACGGCTGGTTTAGGGAGGGATGCAGTACGTCTGGCACCTCAGACCGGTTGCGTTTAACAATGCGCATCTACTTCCAGTAGGTAAAAATAAATAGCATCTTTTTTATACCTTCTTAGTAACATCAATTCAAAATTGCCAGACAGTTTTGCCGTTGCTAAACCTTCGCCAGACGCAATCAAAGTCAGTGAAAAAAATATTTGTTCAAGTCATTTTAAGAAAACTGAAATGTATATATGTTATAGTTCTATAACCGAAAAATGTTATATTAATTTGCCAGATAGAAATTCGGTTGTTTAATAGGAGCCAGACGCATTGAAGTTTCGAACAAGAAATCATTTATTTTTTACATTTTACAAACAAAAACCCAAAACACTAACTAAATAACCTAAGGTTATATTTTTGGAATCTTCTTTTAAACCCCTTTATTTTGATACCTCATTCGATAGGTTTGTCATCGAAATCCACCATGTTTTATTTATTATAGTGTTATTATACCCAGTGACACTCGTGAAGACGAATCTATCGGCATAATGATTTATCAAAATAAGGTAAGTAGTAGTAACGAGTGAAAATAGAGACGGACATACATACATACAGGTCAAACAAATAACTTTGATGTAATTTTTATGAATGTGAATTACATTTTCACTATCCTGCAACCTACATAGTTTTAGTCTGTTACACTGATTGACATAACAAAGTATTTAACGCTAACTTGTTAGACTGATTGTTATCTTTTTGTTTTGTTATACACTAGTTTATAATATAAATTGGAGGCGTACAATTACTTAAAACTCTTACTCGTAGTTAAGATTGTTGTACCTATGATACAGCTGTTTGTTTCACTAAAGAATAAATAAATAAACCGTATTTATTTGGCTTCACCGCAGTCGGGTAACCAATAGGTTATTTAGAAAGACGCGCTAACTAACTTGCTGGTAGCGATGGAGTTATTTCAACTGCAACTAAGCTTAACAGAAAAAAAAGATAGACAGAAGAGAATTATTTAAGGGGCTCTGACTTGTAAATAAGTTTATTTAGATAGTTTATTATATAACGGCAGATTTTCTGATATACATTCGAGTATTTTTCGCTTCTGAATTTAGAGTGGGATGCACTAAATCTAGCACCTGGGAACAGTCACTTTTATCCGGTACGCGCCAACTTCCTGCAGGTATAATACCTGCTTTAAAATCATCGGACTCAACTCTCTTGCTCAGGTATGACCTCAACCTGCTCCAGCTCTATTGCTTAAGCAATATCCATTTCCTTCAATTGTCTTTTCATCTGGGTAGTTACCCAGTTAATCCATAAATATATTCAAAATGTAACCATGTTTAATTCCCAAAATACTAGTGCAAGTATTAATCATTTTGAAAGAGTTCGTTTGTCAAATGCATGGAGTCCTTAATAGCAGCAACGTGAATGATGTTCGATTTCACTTATTTCCGACGACTTAACAATCACACACACAATCTAAAAGTATAGAATAATCTCGAAAAAAGGTTTCTCAATTTTGACGCAACCTTACCTCCTTGTAAAGCTGAGCTACGACGATATTTGTTTCGTGCTCGTTTTGTAACAGAACTTTGGCAAAATGCTCATTCCTAATATCCGATATCATTGTTTCCAGAAGCTTTCGGTTGGACATTGAAAAATAAGATACGATTTTACTTAGATTTTCGGAGATCCGTTACCATCATTAGTAGTTGATGTCACTGGTACTTTAAATTAAAAATTGTAACAAATATTATATGCGTATTCAACACCCACATTTTTTCAACACCCACATTTTGCCTAGTATAATTTGGTCGCACTTACTTAGTAGGAGGCAAGAAATTGCTGTCAACCGGGTCCCCTTTGGAAATTAAAGAAAGGTAAATTGGTATATTGAAATAGGTAGATAAGCAGCTCAGGGTCGCATACCTGTAACCAGAACTGTCTATTGCTGAGAAGTCAGAGCCATGTAAATATTTATCTTCTCTCTCTCTTTCTCTGACGTCCTCAGTTGAAATTGAAATACCTCCATCGCAACCAGCAAGTTACGTGGCGTGTATTTTTAAATAAAAAGGAGGGTAATTTTTTACTTATATACATGTATGTCCATCCCTATGTTCTCTCGTAACTACTTAACGGCTGATCATTTCGATGAACCGTATGTCGTTAGATTCATATTTATTTCTCGAATGTTGTGTGGGTATATTAAATCTATCTAAATTAAGTGGTTTATTTTGGGGCATAAAACGTACAGCAAAATGTATGTTTTCCTCCAAAACCCATCGAGTGTGAAATCAAAGAAAGGGTTTTAAAAGGAAATTACAAATATATGTATCTATATGTTTCTTAGTAAGTATTTCAGCAATATATTAAATTCATTTATAGAGTTATTCTTGTTTGTTACCAATCTATTTAAGATTGGTAATTGGTAACAAATTAGAATATATGTAAAAATATACTATTTTGTTTCCCTATAAAGCAATATTATCTGCGACTCATTACAACATAATTTTTCGGAATTTCGTTTAAGACAACTGCATAATGCAAGAAGTTTGAATTCTTTTCTCCAATACTTAGTTTATTACATAACAAATGTTCGGTGAACACAATTAACGTATTTTATATTTTTTTGAATGGTAATTTGCTAAACCAGAGAAGACGCAAATGAGTTTAATTAAGGCGGTGGTGGATGACAGTTGCTTCCACTGCATATACACAAGACTTCGTGCTATCCAATCATACCAGCACTGTTCCTTCTACGTAGCAATGACATGTAGTTTCTACGCCAGTGGCATTACCGAAAACGCCATATATGGCTCGTGCCTACATCTTTTGATCCACAGTGAAAAAAAAACGTGAACAACTTGTACTGTCGTGTTATTAATTGAGACAATTTCACAAGACGGCTGAACTGAGGACTATTAAACTTAGCCCAATTGAACCCCATAAAGATACAAGCGACCGTATTTTAATGTATGTAAATATGCTTTTAAAATGCCTATTAACTTCTTCAAGATTATAGGGAGTGCAGACATCTTAAGCGATTTACAAGGTTGTTGATATAGAAGATTTATCTTAAATCTAAGTAACTTAATGTTCTTTTCAGACGATGCAGTACTTAACTACGAAGCAAAGAGTGGTTGAACTAGTGACTTGTACAAATGAAAGTCACTAGCTCGGCGCGGTGACGTCACTTGAAGTACTGCTGTCATGTATGGACCATAGCCACAGTATACGTATATATAAAAAGTATTGTATCTTCATACAAACGGTCGGATTGCGAGACATACTCACACCCCTTGCGTTCGGTTAACACTCGGTTTGCAAACAGTCGCGATTGCTCCGCAGTGACAACCGAACGGTGTGATCGTTTTTTAACCCATATAGGCCTATCGTACCCTATGTGGTACAGTAACTTTGTAAAAATATTTTGATATACCCACAAATTATTAACTTTTGTTGGTTAGTTGATAACTCAGAGTGTTAGTTTTATATCAACAATATAACATACAAATTTTATGCAAGTTATCTTGAGTATATGTTAAAATTTCTTGACAGGAACAAAAAAAAACGATTTACAATGTCTTCAAGAAAGTAAGTGTCATATTATCTATAGCAAATCATATTATTTATAGGTATTATTTTGAAGACTAGACTACAATAGACGTTACGACGATTATTTTCGTAAGGTGTACACAGTTCTAGATTAGGCGTATCATTTATGGTACAGTAGGTCTATACGTGAGCATAATATACGTAAGTCAATTTACATATGCTTTTTATTTATCGTTTGTGTTTTATTATTTTAGATCATTGACATTACATGATATTGCTACAATTCTTGAGGAAGATGATGATTTTAGCAACCAGAGGCAAGAGTTTGATATTTTTTTACTTTCACCTGATACCGCCAATGATGACCAGACTGACGAGGACTCGGGAGAAGAAGATAAAGTCAGCATAAATAATTTGCCTGTAAGTTTGCTTCGAGCTCCAGCGGAGCTTGCTGCCTCAACCTCAACGGGGGAACTAGAAACTGAAGACCAAACGCCTCATGAATTTCAAGAACCTTTAAAAAACGTGTCATGAAGTACAATTGGCGAAAACGAGACTTGCAGCTAAGACCTACTACTTGGCAACCTCTTTATCATACTCCCATCGAAAGAAGCCCAATAGAATGGTTTTCTTTATTATTTTCAGAAGAAGTATTTGAGATGCTTACTATTGAAACCAATGGATACTTAGCACGTAAGCTTCTCCCTGCTGACGTCAAAGTTGGAGAGATGAAATGTTTGGTAGGGATTTTGTTAGTCAGTGGCTATTGCCAAGTGAGCAGAAGAAGAATGTATTGGGAAAATGCATCTGATTCAAGAAATAGTTTGATTGCTTCAGCCTTGTCTCGAGATAGATTTTCACTAATTTACTCTAACATTCATGTTGCTGATAATCTGAACTTAGATGGATTGGAAAAATTTTCAAAAGTACGTCCTTTACTAAAAGTTTTAGCTGCGAAGTTTCTTGAGCACTGTCCACATAAAGAGAATCATAGTATTGATGAAGCTATGGTCCCATATTGTGGTCATCACGGCTGCAAACAATTTATTAGAGGCAAGCCTATAAGATATGGATACAAATTATGGGTTGGTGCAACATCAGGATTTACAAATGCCCAATATTCTCAGCTTGGCCTTGGTGCAAGCGTGGTTTTGTCTTATGCAGATCAACTAGGACTATGGAAAAAACTAACATCTCTTCATAGACAACTTTTTTACCGGTTGGCCTTTGGTTCATGAACTTACTGAGAGGGAATTTCGTGTAACTAGTACTATCAGAGAAAATAGATCTGGAAAGTGCCCTCTATTGGGTAACAAAGAAGCAAAGACCAAGGAAAGGGGGTTTTATATTGATATTATTTTTTTGCAAATGGCATGACAATAGTATGGTGTCCGTATGCTCTAATGCAGTTGGTATTGATTCTGTCCACAAAACTGAACGCTATTCTCAGCAGCTAAAAAAGAAAATATCTGTATCTCAACCTCATCTCATTCAACAATACAATAAAAACATGGGTGGAGTAGATTTATCAGATCAGAATATATCATCATTGCAAACTAGCATTCTAGGAAAAAAGTGGTATATGCCTCTTATTCTTCATTGTATTGACATGTCTGTACAAAATGCTTGGCTGCTGTACAGACATAATGGAGGGAATATCGACTTGCTAAACTTTTGACGTCGTATTGCAAATTATATTATCGATAATAATAAACAACGCGAAAAACCAGGTCCTAGTCGGCCATCTTCTATAACATCAGACTCTCGATACGACGGGAAAGAATACTATGTCACCAAGCAGGAAAAGAGAACCAGGTGTGGTCTATGCCACAAACAATGTCCTACAAGGTGTATCAAGTGCAATATCGGTGTCCACGTAGAGTGTTTCATTATGTACCACACCAAAACGTAAATAAAATCGAATATATTCATGTCTTTTTTGCATACATATAGTCCTACTGTACCATATCTGGTACGCCCCCTCAGTCCCCTCTGATTAAATATTTTTATAAATATTTTTCCCTCGGTTTTTAGGCTTTCTTGGGTCAGATTTTGTTAATGAAACACGAATTTTTTACAAAAATAATTATCGGTCTAAATGGGTTAAGCAGTAAGCGTGCGATTTGTGTATTTCACTGAAATAAATACAAATATTTAAGTACTTAATATGGCAAATAGAAATAATAGACTATATTGTGCTGGTTTTGGTTACTTGAATTCTTTAAAAATGCACCCAGAGATTACTACCAGAGACTAAAAAATAATGTTTATGTACCTACTAGTATGTAATTTGTTTCTTTTTTAATAGATAGGTATTTCGCTTTTTCCTACGAGTAAAATACCTGGATTAATAAGTAGATAGGGTGACAAAAGTGACACTCGAGTGACTTACCCATCTCGCGTTGAAAATAACTAGCATGCTAAGCTATTTACTTATGTATTTAGCTACATACATATATTATTATACGAAATATCATTGTGAAATGATTACGAAAGTAAAAAATGGTAGGTACCTACCTACTACTCATTTCAATTACAACGAATTTTCATAGTATAAAAAATAAATTATAATATTTACAATCACAAAACTAGAAAGAAACTCAAGTGGGTAGATGAAATTATGGGCAGCCTATCGCGTGTTTACGTACCGTCCGGCTGTAGGTAATTATTTCAAGGAAAGGGCCGAGTCACAATACTGTATATATGTATACTGTGCCATATCTCAGCAGGCGGATATCGTGTATTTTCGACGATTTACACCGTTGGAGTTATTTTATGTATTCTATGCATAGGCAAAGGTTTGTGTTGTTCGAAGTTACATGCGTAGCAACTTTTTAATATAGCTCTGTTTACCGGCTTGAGTAACTCTTTTTATTGGCCTGGGCAAAGATATTCTGATGCCGGTGACCGCTTACTATCAAGTGGGCAGTATACTTAAAAACATAAAAAAAAACTGTAGTACCATTTTCACAATTTTAATATCCAATGATGGAAGTCACGCGAAGAATAAATAAATAAATACTTTTTAAAATACAGAAGCCAATGTCCACAAAAATGCTTTAAAGCATTTCGACTTAAGCATAAATTGAAATAATTGTATATCAGTTTTATGATACAGTTCCTTAAAAAACATCTATTCCTACGTGCATAATGAGACGAATCCTACAACATACTCAAAGGGTTACAAAAGCTTTGAAGTAAATAGCCTATCAATGGAGGTCGAGGGTAAAAGGTCCAAAAATGGTTCCGTTGCCAACATATTTGTGTAAATAAATTCCAAACAGTCTTAAAGGACACTCTAAACTGGCCTTTATACTGCCTGGCTTTATTCAATTACCCTAATACATACATTTTATTATATTCCTATATTTTAAATATAGAATAACATGTTCTTAAGACTTGTAAGTTTACCTATAAATAAATGTAAGTTAATGACTAGAATATAATAATAATAATAATAAGTTTTATTGATCATTTTCAAATATTGCAGTACATGGGTATAACGTTTATACTAGGTAAAATTACTGATTTGCTACAATTATAGTGGGTGCAGTTCTGATCTCCTAACTAGGTTACTGTATAACCTGTATGAAGGAGTGACAGTTCCGATCCCCCAATGAATTTACAAGCATATGTAATATTACTATTTATGTCTGTACATTTGTATTTCACTGCTACCAAAATATGTTATAACAAAAAGTTAAAAAAATAAATAAAGAATTATAAAACTAAGTGACAACGATTTTGAAAATAAGGGATGTGATGAGTAACTGTTTTATGTATGTGTGTGTAATGTATGTGTGGGTGTGTGTGTGCGCATGCGAGTGTGTGAGTGCGTGTGTGTGTGGTGTATGTATGTGTGTGTGTGTGTGTGTGTGTGTGTGTGTGTGTGTGTGCGTATATATGTGTGTGTGGTTGTTGTGTTACAATATAATATGTTGAGAATGCTACGCACCTAACGATAATTAAATAAGCATTTGTTCTGTTTCTTCGTATGATTGGTGTAGAAGAAATGAGTAAATCATTTTCTTACAGTTGTAGTATGTTAAGCCGTATACTGGACAATGTTTATTTATTTTATTGTATAGAGAAGGGCCGAGACAATAAAAGAATCTTTTAATGAATGACGAACGTGCATGTTGGAGAGTACAGATTCTGTCTTTTCTACGTTTATGAATTGTCGTATATGGCGTCTTCTGGTCTTGTAGAAGGACTACTTGTATGATGAAATGTTGTCTTACATTTAGAACATTCCACTTACAATACAATTCATTAGTAGGGAATATGAAAGGGCGAAAGGTAGCAACTTTTAATACTGCTCTATGTGCTATCTCTAACGGTTTTATAATCGTTTTAGCAGCACCACCCCAACATGAAATGCAATATGTGATAATAGATTGGCATAAGGCAAAATAGACATTCCGTATAACGGTATAATTAGCAACTTTTCGAAGTGTTTTAAATATGAATATCAGTTTCCGGACTCTGCCCGTGAGAACGTTTATATGGGACTTAAAGTTTAGAGTCTTGTCCAACGTGACACCCAGATATTTTATGTGGTCTACAGGGGTTAAGGATGTACAGTTACAAGAAGTTTGGGGTTCAGTGTGACACGAGTGAGCTATTAAAGTTACTGGGACGCTTGGTTTAGAGGCTGCACTGATTGAATATATAAGGAAGTTGGTTTTGGAAGTATTGAGTGTAAGGGTGTGGTCACTGAGCCAATTCAGTGCTGTGTTGAATGCTAGTTGGGCCCTTTTTTCTAACTGGGACCAAGTTTCAGCTACAACGGTTATCGCAGTGTCATCCGCGAACGATATTATGTTTGCGTTCTGGATATTGAGTTCACATAGCTCATTTATGAAAATTAGAAAAAGGGTTGGCCCTAGAATATTTCCCTGTGGCACACCGTAATAAATAGGAAGTTCATTACTATTATTATTATTTATCCTAACAAATTGCGATCGATTTGTTAGGTAGCTCTTGAATAGGTCCAATTGATCACCTCTGACACCCACTCCTTCAAGCTTTAATAAGAGAGTAGAGACAGGTACCGTGTCGAACGCTTTTGCGAGGTCTAAAAATATGGTAAGGACTTTTTTATCATTATTAATATTTTGTACCACGTGATTAGTTAATTCGTGGACTGCATCACATGTTGATAAGTTTCTGCGAAAACCGAATTGATGAGATGATATGAGCTTATAATGTTCCAAGTAATTAACCAATCTCTTACTAATTAACCGTTCGAGCACCTTAGATAAAGCACTTAGGACTGCTATGGGTCGGTAATTATTAGGTAAGGTCCCGTCCCCTCCCTTGAAAATTGGATGAATGATTGCCTTTTTAAATGAAGTAGGGAAAACAGCAGTGTCGAAACAAAGATTAAAAATATGGCATAGGATGGGTACCAGTAGGGTGAAGTATTTCTTTAGGATATAGGGCGAGATACCATCCCATCCAGTAGCAGCGTTGGTCCGTAGGGCGTATATGGTTGAAATGATTTCATCATTGTCGGTATGCTCTAGGACGAAAGATGAGGTGGGTGTGATCTTATGTATCGTATAAGTAGGTGTCGTTCGTTGTAGTGGAGTGCTTGCTAAATTATCAGCAAGGTTTTTGCCAACATTGACGAAAAAGGAGTTTACTTTGTCACAGCATTCTATCGGTGAGGATGAGGTGGTTAACAGTTGTGTAGAGGTATTATTAGGTTTTTTGGTATAGGTAACTCGCTTTATTGTTTCCCAGAGTAATTTATGGTTTTGACCAGCTTCATCCAGTTGTCGTGTATCATAAAGACTATGTTTTGCTGTAGGTAATCCACCTACGGAAATAAAGTAACTATAACTAAAAGAAGAAAATAGAATCTTTAATCCGAGTAGTAATTACAAAATAAACTAAAAAGTAAGATATAAATCATCTTATTGTATGAGAGAGGCAAGTCTCCAACAACGTTATAATTCAATTTGAACACTCTGATACACATTTTTTTAATATATTGTAATTTTATATGGGACGATATAATCGCTTAGCGACAAATTCCTTTTAATAACAAATCTACATATATGTTTTTTTTTATTGTGTAATGGAATAGGCGTTTGTGCCCCAACTCACTTGATGGAAAATGATGATGTGTAAGTTCGAAAGCACCCTTGAACAGACACGCCTGTGTTTTAGAAGGGTTAAAATTAACAAAATTGGCGTCACCCCAATCGACACGACCCACACTTGTTTTTAATGGTTATGTAACGCAACATCGTTAATGGCATCGCAATCGCAAAAAAGAAATGCCTACGGCAACAACTCCGCATTTAATTCCGTTCGTAAGCGTATCGCTTTGCAACCAATGAGATGGAATGCTCATTTATTTATTTACGTAAAACCAAAGCAAGCGAACTAAAATATTTAGAATTCATATGAGTAGTAACAAGAAATGACTAGTAGAGAGACGTATACTTTAGGGATTGCCTACTAAAGTCGTCAAAACAATATGCTATAATTGAATTTGACATTTAAATCCAGTTCCCAGAAAAATATTTTTTTGTTAAGAAGGAAAGTGGATTGATTTATAATTTATTTATTTTATAGAATAATTGTAATAATAATCTTAAACTTTTTAGATTAATTGGAGCTTCGATTGAAATAACATTTATTGAGGAACACTGAAATATACCAAAATTCACATTAGATGATATTTATGGGACTAATTCCACCCTAAATTCCCCTGCGAAAGTTCCTCTGAAAATGGGTGACACAATGATCCACCTTAAACAATGTCATAACCAGCTGCTTGTGAGTGTCTTGGGAAACTTAACAGACAGTTCCTAACGATATTATCATTCACTGAGAAGGATTATTAAATAGTTCAATCTGATTCATATACTTAGTATATTAGCGTAATAGACAAACAGTGTCCTCATTTTAGCGTCACTAAAACTGAAATGTTTGTGTGTTTTAGAGATGCCTGGGTTATAGTGTAGCGACACTGACGTCACCGCAATATTAATGTCAAAAAATCGACATTACTGATGTCACTAAGACTGGTAGTATTTTGTAAGTTTTGTGCTATGTAATGTTTAATTTTGAAATTACTGAAGCCAAGAAAGAACAATAGAATAATAATTTAAAGAATTTTCATGCATATTTTTTTTATATTTTCTAGCGTTAAAATCGTAAGCAGTCAATTTTCGCTCTAATGCTAAAAAAATAGCTTTTGCAATATGAAACGAGTCACCTAAAATAATAGGATCACATTTAAGAGGCATTGTTACGACAAAAAGGCCGTCATCATTACGATAGGAGTTGTCAGCAAAACTTTGTTCACAAGCTTTTTCTTCTACTGATATAGAATGTAATTATGTATTTACACGGGAATTAACGAGATCACGAAAAGGTATTACATATCTCTGAATTGCCTGATGTTTCGACAAGGTTACACTGGCCGTGGTCACAGTCTGCCCACGTGTAAATACATAACTATATCATGGAACGTGAAAGTTTAAATAGTATGACATAGAATGTCAGATTGAAGTGTATCTAATTCCCAAAGACCGGGATTAGAATCACTCTGAGAAAAAAAACAGAAGTTAGAGGAATGTGGTAGCGCTACCATTATGTCTAGTGACTTACCATCCCAACTTTGACTCGCACAAACTTGGCTTATATTTACCTAACTCAATAGATTTTCTGCCTAAGATATCTTAAAATACGTCTGCACTCAAGAGGATGTCTATGCTCTAGAGAATATTGTAACAAATATAGATGTATGATGGTAGATGCATATTACTGGGTGTCTATATACGATGGTGGATGATGGAATGGAGTTATTGTAAAAGAATAATATAGTTTACATCTACAATATAGTCGTGATGTTGCAAGTTTGTGTGCTAGTAGTTAAATAGTTATTAAAATCCGATACCGCCGTAGTTACGATGCATAGTGGCAGTTTTTATGGTGATTTTAGGTCGCTAACCTATTTTGCTGTAGAACAATCAACGTTATCATGCTCCATAATATCCTGGGGTATTGCAGCCAAAACTATTATCTTACCGCTAAACAGAGGTCAAAGAGCATTGTTGAAGGTAAGGTCTAGGAAATATTTTTGATACCCTCCACAGCAACTCTACTCAGATATTCCAGTCCTCGCAGTTTGAAAATTCTTCATTCTGCAAGTTGTTCATAAAAATCCCGTAGAATTACCACTTGACCCAAGCATATTTAGCAAAAAAAAAGTCATTACTATATGGTACCTACGTCCCACAATTCATCATAGAACTACACTGACCAAACGACATAATAAAGTCATTAGTTTTCACCTTTATATTAAAATCAATAAAATATTAAACATTTACCCTTTCAAAGGTTACCATTGAAAATCCAAAATAAAAACTTGGCTTCAAAAGCAAATTTATGAATACACAAAAAATCTTCTGCAGTCCGCATCTTAATATTTACTTTATATAAACTACTAAGCCTATTGCTCGCTTTACACACATAAATCGCAAGCATACATCTCCCAATTTTACATATCCTTACGTAAGGTATGTAAAATTGGGCAATTGGGCATACATACAAGCAACAACATACACACATACATAAATTCACAATAACGAAACACACAGTAATACACACTTATATTTTCTGATTCTATGCTTTATTGTATTTGTTATTTTTTCTTTATTTCTCCTGTCTGTTCTTCATACAAATAGGCCCTATTAACTAGTGTGGGGACTCGTTCATTTACAAATTGTACTATAAATTACATATGCACTAGTTTAGTGATGGCTGTAAATGTGCTGTTTGAGATTAATTTTATCCTACCTGTAGCACAGTTCATTACTAGCACGGGAATGGGGCAAACTAGCCTTGACGGTCGATCGTCGTGTTAAGTGGATTATCATTTGTATGATTGTTTTTGCCAAGAAAGTGTTATAACTATTATTCTCTTTATTTACTTAATATACATATAAATTACATTTTTAAATACATTCACTGTAAAAAAATAAAAACAAATATATTTAAAAATATAAAAAATAGTGTCCCACCGGTATCGGGTACAGGGACCAAGCTACCGGTGGTTAGGGTTCCAGAGATAGAAACCTCCTCACAATGCGTGCCGTATCAAGGAGGACTGCCTTCTGCATCAGGCTCTTAATCCAGCTGCCTAACGTGAGCCTCTGAAGGTGTTGGTCGAGGCTCTTAGCAATTAACCCATGGGCCGAAATGACTATCGGCACAATGATTGCTGAATGTGAATTCAGCAATCATTGTGCCGATAGTCATTTCGGCCCATGGGTTAATTAAGTAATTAATTTATGTTCCAGAAACTTAAATCATCAACCTGTCTATCAAGCGTAAAATAAGATAAAAGCGAACTCAGTTAAATGTCTCTGAAATGTATCACAAAACTTTGAAGATATTACATCTAGAAAATTTTATCGCACTGTAGCTTCAAAATTACTTCAACAAGCAACAAAAGTTAGTTGGCCGGACAACTGTCTTTATAATTTTAATTAAGTATTTCTCATCAGCTTTTCAATGGAAAATATAAACTACCAAAGTTTGTTACTTGAGCTGAATTCGCATAGAATCAAATTAAGAGTCTTCCTATACCCTTTTCGAAAGTTTTTGAAGTCTGTACTTTTGTAGATAGTTTATCTATTTAGCACGTAAAACACTACTGTTTTTGATTGGCAATCAAGCAATCAAGGTAAAGGCTAGCTTAGTAATACAAAATTCATGTACATAATGTGACTTACAACCAGGTAGATGAGGTAGGCATTAGGATTAGGTAGCTTCGCTTTTTGTTGGTGTTCAATACCTACCTAATTGTTACTCGTTTTTTCAACGTAACCCACGTTTTACTTTTAAAATACATACGTCTGATTGAAAATGGAATAAGCAAATAATTTTCAAAATTATAAGTTCTAAAGCGGTGTGCCAATTCTGTAGAACTCAGAAATTTATTGTTCTAAAGTAGTAAAATTGTTTTGTCGAAATAAGTTCTACATAGGTTGTGCAATACTTTAACATGAACAATAATAGACAACTGAGGTGCATAAAACTCCTTCCTTTGTAGTCTAGGCAGTTAAATCACCGCATTATCTGTCAGTTTACTGAGACATGCTTACGCTGAGTAATCCTTGACCCTTATCACCCATGTAATTAGTGGAGTGAAAATCTACGCAGAGACAAATCAGTTTTAGTTGGTGTCTGTTCTATTTAAAATATGATACATATTTTATCATGAAAATTCCAATTTCGCCACACAGTAATATTATCGTATATTTACTATTCGAAATCAATAACACACACAATTATAAAAAAATGGTAACGTCTATCTAAAATAAAAAAAAAAATGCACCATATGCATAAAAAGTAATAAGGTAATTAAGTAACGTTTATTTAAAACTATAACAACCTCTTTAATGAAATAAAAAAAATAGATAAAAACATAAAAAAACTCTTATGCTTCTGTTACCGTGATTATTAAATTGGTATTAATGACTTTTTAGTATAGTTACTGGCTAATAATTAGTAAAATGTACGAAAAATTAATTGTAGATTAAATTTTTTGACTATTTTACTTAAATGTTAGTCCCCCCCTTTGTGGGAATATCCCCCATTCTCGAACTTAACCTTCATTTTTGCCCTGTTGATTTGTTGTCCAAGTTTGAAAGCAATCGGTGCATAATTGCGACCTCTATCGTTCTGGTAAAATTGAGATACATACATAATACATACATAATATATATATATATGTATATAGATATAACTGGTACAAGACCAATAGGTAGACTTTTCTTCGAAATCTACCTAAAACACTACTATAATAAACGACGGACGGCTTAAGCAACTTTATCCTACATAATTACAGGAACTTACTACACTTGCGTCATATTATGTTTTAGTTTAGTATTTGAATTATGCACTACTTAAACGTAGTAGGTGCACATAGATAAGAAGAAATGCGTTCGCAATTTAGATGTTTAAAATTTTAATATACAGTATCTTAATAATTTCGGGGAACATTCTGCAAAAAGTAGAAATGTTTGGCGGTAAGTGTTTACTATAAGTGCTCCGGGAAAACTATCTTGTTTACTAAGAAACTAAAGTTTTCTCTATATATTATGTATTTTGCATTCTTGGAATTGCTTCAGAGTCATTCTCCAGTTGATATTCTTATAAAATGTTTACATAAAAGTACTATAGTTATCCCAGTACTGTCGAAGTAAACCGTAACCACATACTTGCCGTTGATATTTGTTTGAAAACTCACTGCATGATATATACGTGAGACACTCAGTTAATTTTGCAAAACCCTCCATCACTATTTATGCAAAAATTTCATGCACCTAATGCAATTTTCAAAACTTTTTTATCAATGTGCCTCAGACACTTCCTTCATAGCCTGCTAGAACGCAGCTAGCGCATTTTCCGGCGATGAAATCCGGCTTGAAACCCACGAAGTTTATTTTTTATTTTAGGGAATAAAAAGAAGCCACACGCTGCCAAATCAGGGCTGTAAGAAGGATAACTGACCAGTGTCAGTTATACTGCTTCCAGCCCTGATTTGGCAGACTCATTGGCCACTACAACGCGCTACAACGCGCCCGCGCGTTCACTGAACTCACTTTAGTGGTGAAGAACCCGGCCCAGGGAGCCCCGTTTTCGGTAGCTCTCTGCTGACAGCAGTGAACATTTCTGGCAAGCATTTGGTAGTATAGCAATTGGTATTAATGTTACTTTGATCTTGCACAGGACAGAAGTTGTGTAATCCACAAACAGTTGTCTCGAGTCTGGGTGTTCTTTGTATCCGTTGTTTGTAAAGACCCCCGCGATACAGGAATTATTACTAGTGCGGGAGTTGTCGTTTTATTTAAAAATAAAACCTTGTGTGTGTAAAGACATAAAACCTTGTGAACGATTCCTGAATCAACAGCGAGTAGCATGTATAACGAAGCATGTCGGAATATTGAAATCGACATGTTTAAAAGTATAGCTACGCTGAAAAGGCGTTTAGGTAATTTGTATTTTGAAATCTAACTGGAAACTAAAACAATATCGAGATAAATCCATTTTTCAGTGAGTCAGTAAATTGTCGTTTTAGTAGCCGGAATATTTTTTTTCAGGTTTCAAGCTTGACAGAGACATTTGTAGATCATGTCAAGTCCTAAATTATTTATAAAATGAATAATATTTATCTACTGACACTAAGTATTTAGATTATAAGTAGTCATCCGATAGTAAAATAAATGTAGTTCCCAACTTAACCTCCTTTCAATGATGTTCTTGCGTCTAGTAAAATAAAATATAGCCTGACCAGGAAACTAAAAATCCTCGTCATGTTTATTTTTATGTTATAAGGGGCAAATGAGCAGACGGGTCACCTGATGATAAATGACTACCGTCGCCCATGGACACTTGCAACTTAAGAGTCACAAGTGCGTTGTCGGCCTTTGAGATGTGAGTATGCTCTTTTCTTGTAGGTTTGAAAGTCGTATCGGTCCGAAAATACCGCAGGCGACAATTTGTACCAGAGATTAGATGTGCGAGGCAAAAAAATATCCGGAGAACCGCACAGTATTGGATAGCCAATTATCCAGGTCATGGGGATGAAAGTTTTGTCCCGTTGAACGATGGCTAAATGCTGCGGTTGGTATAATAAGTTGTTGCAGAAAACAAGTGGAACTAATTTCTATCAATGACTATTTATGAAAATGGCTAATATTTGTCTCAAAACGATGTGTTTTGAAACAAATATTAGACATTTCACTATTTAAAAAAGCATAGTATTGTTATTTTAATTTCGTAAAAATTTATAGAAACAGGTAACAACTGCTGCGAACATATTACAAAATAAAAGGAAATTACGAACGTGACGATGAAAGTGATTCATAAAGTAATAACAATGGTAATGAGTCTAATGTCTTCGGAATCTATCCTTTGGTGCATTTACGAAATGAAGAAAATAAAATGTACTGGAAAATTTTGATTTTGATGATTCATATTAAACATCATATTAGTTTTGATGGTTTTATTTCCTTGTTTTGATTGCATGCTTTGACCAGGATAAAAAGTTATTTATTACTCTGGGACATTATATACTTATACATTACATAATTACAGGAAGGAGGGAACACTTATAGCGATTTTGGTATTTCTGTGCATTTGCTCTCGGAAAGTATCCTAATATATGGTGGCAATGCATATGGTGAAGCGGAGCTAATGGTGAAGCACCAGGAGAACTATTCCACAATTAATCTTCCTGCATCGGGGAAAGCAAGATTTAGTAAAAAATGATGAGCAGTTGACGTTAGGCTATTGCAACTGAGAGAAATTACAAGGCCACCCATTCAAAATCGAAAAATAAAAATTTTAAAACTTAAAATTGACTTAAATAAGTGGAGGTTTTCAATAAGACTTTAGACTTTAAGACGTTTCTTTTTGTGCTCCGCGGTACTTTAGTGAACAGGTTGAGAATCAATCAATCAATCAATAAGGTTGAGAATCAATCCTCGACATCGCGGTGGGCCGATGCCTTCAACCAGCTGAGCCGCTAGCGAAAAGCACGCGGTGCAAGTGTATAGGATACTTTGCTTCGTAATTAAGGGCCTATTTAAGATCCAAACATATTTAAGCTTTCTTTGCTAAAGATACATTATATTACTAGACGTTCCCCGCAGTTTCACCTGCGTTTATGGTCAGTGCTACGCTCCTAAGGGTCGTAGGATAATGTTACATAGCCTATAATGTTCTTCAATGAATACTCTATTTAAAACAATAGAAATCAAATTCAACTAATAGTTCCTGAGACTATCGCGTTTAAACAAACAAACAATTCGTCGTCGTCTTAGAAAAACGACGGATTTGATTTTTAGTAACTTTACAGGAGAGCAATTTAAAAGTTTTCAAATGATGTTTTACGTCATATTTTGAAAACGGCTATTTCTGTTAATGAAATCTGAAAATGTTACTGTGAGTATGCGCTTTGAAAAATGTTTTGTTTCATGATAAAGTATAATGTTTTCAGTAGGCTTAATGTAAAAAAAAACAAAAATCATCAAAAAATCAGATACGCCGTTTTTCTACGACTATGACGAATTAAACAAAAAACCTTTTCAGCTTTATTATATTATATTATTATTAACACTAATTAGATTTCGTGTGAGCAGAAAAATATGTACCTATACATTATATGTGTAGTCAGTTAGAAGTTGTTCAAACATGTAACGCTTTCAGGCTTATTACTGTTTCTAAGAAAATAACGCTTACAAATGTCAAGATACTTTTACATTCATAATGAAAAATATCAGCTTTTCAATGTAATCGATATAACCTGAGCGATTTATCATAAAAACCGATTTCTACTTACTACACCAATTAAGACACGAAAAAAATATATAATCAGTACGTCGCGCCAGTGACGTTGTAGGATGGCGTGATGCAACATTTGTTACCATACAAAGCTTGCTAAGCAAAGGATCTTGACAAACGGTGTTTACCTTAGGTAATTGCTGTATCAAATACCTTGATATCGCATTATTTACGCTTTTAAAATAATTCGTAATCATGTAGACAGTCCTTAATTAATTAAAAGTTTTAATTACAATATACCACAGCGAATGCCACGCAAACCAATATCAATGGTGGTACCTCCACTTCGAAAGACAGTCCTAGGCTATAACTCCCCAGTTCCAAGACTATGTAGGGCTCTAAACGACATCTGTGGGACCATAGACTTATTTTCAACAAGTTTAAATTCCTTCAAGAGCCTTGTCCACAAATCAATACCAAACTGACATCAATATCCAATTTAGAAATCAATCGTTAAGTGTATTAATTTTTTATTATTGTCACTGTTTTGTTATTCCATATTGTAATTATTTTATTGTAGTCTTATTTAATAATCTAATAATATATTTAATTTATTTTAAGTATTTAATAATGTATTAAATAATTCAATCATCAGAATCACAATTCTTATCACAGTGAATTTATGAATACTGTTAATGTTCATTCAGATACCTCGTTTTTTTTTTGTTTGTTTTCTCCTTCTGTTAGTATACATATATGCAATGTTTATTTCCACTGCACAATTCCACATTTATTTATTTTCAATAATTTAATTCTGATTAAACTAATACTAATATTAATATTAATGCTATTATTTATGTTATGACTTGTGCTTTCTTATTATGATATTCAATGTTCTGTTCTCAATTTTAATTAACTTTATTAAGTTCTCTTCATACTGTGTGCATGCTGTCTTTATCTTTGATTGGTTGTGCAATTGTCCTGGAAGCCTTTCTAGTAATAATTAATGATATTGTATTATTGTAACAACCGTTGATAAACCAAATTATTAAAATAAAATAAAAATAAAATTATATTCTGTTCTAAGTACTTAGGTAGGCGAAGGTGTAGTACACTTGCCAAAAAAATGCATATTACAAAATATGTAGACATTCCATTCTTACTACACACGAATGTTAAGTTTACCATTTACTTGAGAAATAATGTTAATGTACTATAGCATGTGAGAACACAGAATTTAACAAACATAGAAGTGAACTTTGATAGTGAAGAAATATTTTTGTAATTTACGAGCCATTTTGGTTATATGAACGATTTTAAAATTATTTTTGTAATTTTATACAGGGAAAAAACCTTATAGGATATACCATCCTCTCAGTTTTTGTTGCTAGGCGTGTCTTAAAATTATATGAAAATTTTAACACAACACGCTACGCACGGTGCATAGCGTGTTATGTTAGAAACACAATGTTCAATTAATCAATTACTAATTTCTAACGCAACGCCACGTCCAATTGGGTTTCACTGTGAGTGATAACATTATAGTTCCTTTGAAACTTGAATATCGCAAATCACGATGTTATTACTATGTAATATAGCAAATACATTAGCATGTTAAATCCGAGCTGTTACGTCGTTATACAACAATTCCAAATATTCTTAATTGTAATGAGCTTAGAGTAATAAACTAATTTATAGATGTAAATTATGCAAAGAACCTCTATGTATATTTAGTAAACATATACTTTGTGGGCCGTTTATATCATAACAAAGCTATTCCAACGACTATTCACAATCACAATATATGCTTTTGAATGCTGCTTCTTTAGCCCTCTAAATCTCGTCAGTCAAAAGCATATATTGTGATGCTAGGGTAATAGGCAATTGTTTCCGCAATTAAGTGTTTTTAAAAATTTTGTGATGCAGGTTGGTGTTCACATAGTCTGCTAGCCGTCTGAGAGACATTTTTTTACTGAAGCTATGTGACCCATGACACCGCGACACATAGTACTCTCGGCAATTTATATTTTACATGTATCTGTTTGGTTGATAGTATCTACCAAGATAAACCGTTATGGTGTTATATTACGATGCTGAAGGAAGTGATGATGCTTCTATGGATTGTCTACATTTATCCTTTATTTTCCAGAAGCATCCACGGGTAAGGCAGAGTATTAGACTGAAAAGCTAAAAGGCTAGTATTGTCACCTGGCTACCTATGCAACACACTGTTTTGTCCCCCGTTAAAGAGATCCTTGTAAACACTGTGTCAAGTATCAAGATAAGCGCTCCACCTTTTCATGACAATCCAGAACAAAGTTGGATTTAAGCATGTTATCCTTGAACTCTCAAAGCATCGCTATGTTATTTGTTACTTTCGAAGGGTTAATGATAAACTTCTTAATGTTTTGGCTATAATTATATTTATGACCAGTATTTATAACATATTATTCAGTATGAATATAAGATGCGACTTTATACATATACTTGTAAGAGGCATATTTTAAAATACATTTTTTCATAACACAATTACATGATATGGTATAAGAAGTGAGTTTAGTTTCTAGCATTGTTTTTTAACGTAGCAATTATACGTAATTATTTTAGTTTAGGTTCTATCAAATATTTTTTGTGGAAGTTGGATATAACTGTTTACGTGAAACTATGAAAAATGTTCAACTGCAATTACTGTATTTAAAATATGGCAAAAATATTTATTATGATAGTGTGTTGTATTATAAAAAAGAAAGAAAACCCTTCTATTTGTGAATATTTTCATCCTCTAGAATATTCTATTGTTTACTGGCTATTTAGTACAACTGTAAATTCGCAATTTGCATACGATGGCAAAAGGCACGAGATGTATTTTATATTGTTGTTTTATGGGCTTTTTATAGGCTGACGTTGACCATGTACAGTTAAACAGCCGGAATGGAGAATCATAATGTTAAGTGGGAAGGAAAAACAGCATACTAAGAGAGTCGAGGACGAATAAAGATACCCAGTTTCAAGTAACCCTTCAGAGAACGAGTACGCATCTTGTTAAGTAAACTTTTACACTGGGTGAGTGTTCTTTATTTTAAACTGGAATGAAATTAACTAAGCTAAGACATCTTTGTAACAGAAACTTCTTTTATTTATGTTAAGCTGTCGTTTGAAAGTGTTTAACCAGCTTGATGAAGTGGTTTTGCATGAAATAAAACTCAATTTATGTAGATTGTATTTTCTGTAATACTTATGCGTTTATATGTAGTGATGAATATTTTATTATAGGATGTCCTATCTAGTAACAATTATAATTATTAGTTTAAGTTTCGAGTAAGATTGAAACACCTACTGTACAATAGGTTTGAAATATTTCAACTATTTGTTAAATTTAAGCCTTTTAAGTCATATAAATGCGTTACGTAATAAGATTTAAACATATCATTGCAAAACCTGCTAAGTATCAATAAAATAACTAACATTACCAGACATAAAGTGGATAAATACTTCGCAAACATTTTTTGGTATATCAAATCCCTTACAATACTTTTTATAATTTTTTTTTGATACCCATCTTAATAAGCTTTATTTAGTATAATTTTGATTGTAATCCACTAATACTCCAGTATCAATTTCTATACACTTAATATCTTTCATTTAATAATACATTTAAGTGCAGAAACGGTCTACTGACTTCGAACCTGTTACATATGCTACTTACTGCTACCCACGACTTTGAAGGCTTAAAATAGGTACTTACTACTACTACTACTACTACTACTACTGTAAATCACTTCATTTTGCAACATGTTTTTAATAAAATTGCATTTTGGAAGTTGCAGAGTTTGAAAAGTTACTTGTTTTTTATTACCGTACCTACTTTCATATAAACCTGCGAGAGCTTATTGACCCCTAATCCAGCCCTGTCGTAAAATTCATTCTTAGCTGACTTGTCCTACCTATAAACTACCTTCATGCCAAATTTTGATAAAAAAATTTAAAGTATACCCGAAAGAAATAAAAATCTTTTGAACACATTAAGCCATTGATGTCGTAACATCCATTTTTAGCTGACGAGTCTTACCTATCAACTACCTTCATGCTAAATTTCCGGTCTCTAGGAGGGATATAAAACCAAGGACTTCCATATAACCTTACCAGAGCCCTTTGACCTCCTTAATCAGCCTGGTCACAAAATCTGTTCTAATATAACGTATACTACCTATAAACTACCTTCCTCCCAAATTTCAGGTCTCTAGTAAAAAAAACCAAGGTCTTCCATATAAATTTGCGAGAGCCCTTAGACTCCCTTAATGTGGCCCCTGTTGCTAACCCCGTTCTTAGCTGACGTCTCCAATTCATAAACTACCTCCCTCCAAAATTTCATATTCATAAATCAAGTAGTTTTCCAGATTTCGTGATTAGTCAGTAGACGAGTGAGTGAGTATTCTTTCACTTTTATATGCCCGTGGAATGAAAGTTAGTATTGTTATGAAAAGTGTGTATTCAGATCATAATATAGAAACTTTCTGAAGCATTTATTAAAAAAAATTGTAGCCCGGCCGTGCGTCATTTTCTTTAAAATCAACATATTTTCACTTCTCTGCAACGTGTACCCTCCGTCGGGGATTTGCAGGGCGTGTGTGGGACTCCCGGCGAACTGGTCTACCCACCAAACCACCACGGCGGCCTACCTCGGCAGTCGGGAGGAGCTCCAGGAACGCATCGGCGGCTTTTGGAGTCCCCCCTGCCGTACCTCATGACTGAGGTACACCCCGTAGTGACCAGAGCCACCCCCGTGGCAGGTCGGTGTCACGCCTCTCACCGCTTTACACGGTAAGACGCGGAAAACCGACCCGCCTTGGACGACACCCCCCGGCCGCACCGGGGTGTCACTATTCTCGGGTCGCCTACAGCGGTCACATCTTCCCCAGATGTGGCCACAAACGACCCTTAGGCGACGATTGGGGAGCTAGCGGCCTCTACCGCGTTCCCTTTGTCACCTTCTTCGAGCGGGATCGGACATTTCCCGATCCCGCTCTGCGGACTCCTTCTGGAGCATAACGTCTTCACAGAAGGAGACTGCGGCTTCCCAACCCTCACTACTCACCAGCATTGCCGCAATCAATGCTGGCGGTGAAAGGTTTCATCCGATTTGTCCGACCAGGACTCGACGCTCGGACTCCCACGCAGGGCAGTCCTTCAGCGTGTGCTGGGCGGAGTCCCGGTCGGATCCGCAGTGGTGGCATTGTGCCGTAACTTCACGTCCGATCCTGTTCAGCAACCGTGCCGGTAAGGACCTGAGTTAATCGGTAGGTGACACAGTCGGTCCTCCCTACTCAAGCTTCGAAGTTCGGCAGAACGGCTCCAACAGCGCGTTGGCTGGCACAACCCTGGATTTCGAGCCGTGCCCGCCAAGCCTGCAGGGCTTGCGTGTGTGCGTTCCGCCGTAGCATTCCGGGCTCGTGATCCGGCGCTGCCCCTTCGTCACTCTGACCGACAGAACGAATTTGGTCGTAGACCATCGTGTCCATGTCGGCCAGAATGTCGAACGGCGGAGACCGCGCCAGGACCAACGCTGCCTCGTACGAGATCGTGCGGTAGCCCCGTGCGATCCGTATGGCCATCAGCCGCTGCAGACTCCCGAGTTGAGCCTTACAGCGGGAGGAGCCCGACAGGTCCTTTGACCAGACGGACGCCCCATAGAGGACCATGGATCTCACGACGCCCATGTAGAGGCAGCGAAATTCTTTCCGTGGTCCCCCGAGATTGGGCAGCAGACGATGTAACGCCCCTGCTACCCCTCTTACTCGAGGGACTAGTCACCCGAAATGCTCTTCGAAGCTCCACCGACTGTCCAGAATGAGGCCTAGGTACTTCATGTACTTGCCCACCTGGACTTCAGTGTCATCCACCCGGAGGCATGAGCTGGGTGGTTCCTGGCGCTTACGTAGGCCATGGAACCATATCGCATCAGTTTTCTGAGGCGCTACCCTCAGGCCCAGCTCACGAATCTTTTCCACGACACAAACCACCCATTGCTCGGCAAGCTTAAGCATATCCTCGAAGCGTGACCCTCTAGCCAGTATTAGGGTATCGTTCGCTTAGCAGACGACACTTAGGCCACACCTCCCTTCGATTCTCCACCCCGTTCCGATCGACAAACTTCACCGTCCTGTCGCGCAGATAGGCCTCTATGACGGCACGCAAGTAGGGCGGCACCTCGTGATATTCAAGGGCCGTCCTAATTGTCCGCCAGGGGAGCGTGCCGAAAGCGTTGACGATATTAAAGCTAACTGCCAACGTCACCCCCCCCTGATCGGACTGCCGACTCCGACAGGGAGCGAACACACCTAATAGCGTCTACTGTCGAGCTTCCCCGTCGGAATCCAAACTGCCAGTCCGATAGATCAGGGCCCACTCGCGACAAGTGCCCGCTGACTGCAACGTGTACCTTCACGCGTCGACAACCGTTGACTTTTACCCATCACCTTTATCCACATCCACCATCACATATCACCATTAAAATAGTAAACCGACTCCAATTTTCCCTTCTGACTGGGGCCGTCTGAATTACATTTTCTTCATGTAACATAAGTAGTAATCATTAATTTTATTTACGGCTCATAACAAAAACTTTTAATAGACACCTTTACTTGTTATTCACGCGAATTTCAAAATTGGAATCAGCTTTCTCATGTACAACTATTACATAATCAAAACATTAACCATTATTATTGTCTTACTTTAGATACTTTACTTCCTTACGCACGGAATTAAGGTGTAGGTGCCCAGCAATAAATGGCACACTGACTTACTTACATAGGTGAAATTTGGGAAAACAAACGCACACACCCATATATATATTATTGTTATGCAATGTTATGTTACAGTCTTGTTTTAATCAAAATTGTGTGGTTTCGGCGAATATAGTGCCTATTTATTTTAAGTGTTACTTTTAAATATTTGATTTGTTTATGTAGAAATATTCTACATCACAGACTGGGTACATGCTTTTTGGAAGAACACTGTCATAGATTCCATCATATATACATATACGAAGGTTGGCTTTGTACAAGACACACTGACAATTCAAGTGTGATTATGAGGGCGTCTTCACTGATTAAAAATGTAGTGAAAGTAAAAAAGTGTTTATCTTAATCTTAAATATTGTAATGTATACAAAATCCACAGTTGAAGCACTTACCCGTGATCGAATAAAAATATTTATCTAGGTCTTCATCCAATACTGTGTTTAAAAAAATGCTTAAATTCAAGAAAGTAGGCATAACTTGGAGATCGCGATCTATCGAGAAAATTCTATTTTATTAAACTTTTGTTCTTTTATTTTTTTAGGGCATTATTTTCTCTACTCATTAGAAATCTGTGATACTACATTTATGAGAAAATAATGAAAACTAAATTCACAAAATTGCTCAACGGTCTGGTCGTTGTTTTGAAACGTAGCAGAAGTGAACTGAATGTTTACTTGAGTAGAAAGCGTAAAAGAGAAGTTATAAGTTTTATCATAAGTTAACTTAAACACAGTGCATTTGGAAAAAACTGTTTAAATTAACAGGATACGACATATTACAGCGTGACGATCTCTCAACATAACGTTTCGTTTTAAATTCTCGGTCCTGCTCCATGAAGTTTGTAACTTATTTTGATAAAAAATGTATTTTACAGATCATGCCCATAAAATACTTACTACCAATTCTGCTAATATGCGTGATGACGACATCTCGAAGTCTTTCGCCTTGCAAGCTTCGAGTCTATCTTGCACGTGCTGAACAGATGGATGACAATGGGTTACGGTGCTGGGATACAGTGAAAATGCCTGCCTGTGGCGGTAGATGTGATTCTAACGAGGTAAACTTAGTTATAGATAGATTTATTTTGCTTCTTTTAATAAATATAATTTTATTTAAGAGGTCAATCCTATATAGGAACTTAGATGAAAACGAACTGTAACCAGGATCCGCGACATACGCAATTGTAATTGACTAAACACATCGTTTATTCAGGGTTGACTGTTCGGCACTCCAAATGTTGTTTTCTGGGGGAAACTGGGGGAGGGTTTGGATTGTGTATGTGATAAGACGTTGTTTTTTTTCGGCTAATGCTCATACTGAAAAAGAGTGGCCCACATTTTGCACCACTGAGTTTATCCCCCTGATAAACAAAAAGTAAAGAGTGACTCGAACCGTCGCGTCGAATGCCAGGATATTTCTTTCAGATCGGCTTGACCCCTTGGCGTAACGTAGAGATGTAGCTTCACTCTGCATTATCTATCGCCTGTATTATGGGAAGTGCTCTGAGGAATTGTTCGGACTTATAAAGGTCGCAACGTTTCGCCATCGTTCAACGCGACAAAACTATAATCCCCATCACTTGGATAATTGGCCATTGTCGCCTGTGGTATACCCGGACCGATACGACCTTCAAACCTTCAGGAAAAGAACATACTCCCATCTGAAAGGCCGGCAACCCACTTGTGACTTTTGAGTTGTAGGTGTCCATGGGCGACGGAAGTCACTTACCATCAGGTGACTCATCTGCTCGTTTGCCCTCTATACCATAAAAAAGAAAACGCATCTATCCAACATAATCTAGATCCGGTACCGGATCTAGATTATGTACATAGGCCGTACGATGGACATAGGCCTTTGAGTTATACTGGGTCTAAATTCAAGAATTACAAGCGCGACACTTACAAGATTATTTGACACAATAAATTATTTCATGAAACTCACATGAATCTGGGAAATTGTCTTCTCAATTTCTAAGCTTAAATAATCTATGACTTTATGAAGTACGGTGACTACATCAAGAATACCTTATATTATACAGTCTTTCCACTGCTACTCAAAGTTTTACAACTGACATTGCAATTGACATAAAATAGAATTGACATCATTACGATTATTTGGTTTAAAGTAGAGTTAAAACAATCCAACAAACATGTAATTATTTATCTAAACGCTTTGTATCTTTAACAACGACTACCGGAAAGAGCTTTAACTCTCATACCCTGAAGGTATTTGTCTTTACTACTTTAGAACAAACCTGTGTGTAGTGAAGCAACATCGCTGTAGACGGTTGGAACGTTAAAACTTTATTCATTTTGAGCCAACAAAAGTTGAGATAACCATCTTGTTCTTTGTGTAGAATGCTAAAGAATACGTGTTTACTTATAAAGTAATAAAACCGTCTAATGATTTTGAAAAAAATCTTTTTAACAAAAAATTAAACTGACGAAAAGAACTAAAAAGCAAAAAATAAATAAACCTTAAGTCTTAAGTATTGAGCTTATTTACATAACTATCAAATTTTATATATACTTATTTTGATTTGGCGCAGAACAACAAACTGATTAATTATCAAAATTTTATATGTACCTACGTAAGTAATTAATCATTTTATTATTTGGCGGCGATTAAAAATAAGTTTACATAAAATTTGATAGTTTATGTAAATAATCTCAATACAAATCTTAAGGTTTATTTATTTTTTGCTTTTTAGTTCTTTTCGTCGGTTTAATTTTTTGTTAAAAAGATTTTATTTTATGTTTTTTTTCATCATCAGCTCAGCTACATGAAGTGATGATTTCTAAACGCAATACCTGATAAAGTAATGAAAAGTAAACAGAAACACTATTCGTTCCTACAATTTTCGAGAGTTTCTCTCAATATTTTCAGGATCCCATCATCAGATCCTGACTTCCTTGACATGGGACCACCCTTGAGGTATACCCTATCTAACAAAAAAGAATAATCAAAATCGGTTCATAAATAACGGAGTGAGGGCTGAACAGACATAAAAAAAAAAATTATACGGTCGGATTGAGAATCTCCTTTTTTTTTTCGTCGGTTAAAAAGGTTTCACTCCTATAGTTCCCACAGTGATAACAATCCTTTCATGAATAGGGTAATACAGCTGAGGGTAACAAAATGAAATAAGTGAAAATGATAATTTTTATTTGATATTGAAGTAATAATAATAACAGCAACCTGCAAATATGATATGCGTTTATTGTGTGACTGGGCTTGACAATCTGAGGAATTAATATTTTAAAGGGGGCCAGTAGCGTCATGCCAGTGGATGAAAAATCGAGCAAAGGCTATGGTATATTAGACAATGGACATGTTGTGGAGGGATAAGCAAAGTGTGTGAAGAGAGTTTTATATGTAATTTACGGGTACAAAGATAAAGGACTACCAAAGAAAAATTAATGGACTGTGTGTAAGAGCATATGACTAGGAAGGTGTAAGCAGTGAATAGATGAATGATAGAGTAGAATGAAAGAAAAAACCTTATTTACGCTGACATCAAATAAAATTGAAAAAAGGAAATTTGGTGACTAGCACAGAAACTATCAGTAATTGAGTAATTTATTAAAAGCATCGCTTCTAACTTTTAACACTAAGTATTGCCAGTTTTGATGTGTAGTACTGAAACATGAACATAAACTAATAGAAATAAAAGGGCTATGTTAGGTGTCCCCATATCAGAGAGATGATTATAATTTTGATGATATTCTGCTCTTTTTAAGTTACTCATGATGATAGACAAATTAAAGGTCAATCTAACAATCAGCTAAGATGGAATATCCATATAAAATTGGAAGTCATTAGATTTTGCTACTATGTATATCTATATTCATACTATATGTAAGGATTTGTACGCACTATCTACATTCAATGCCGGATGAAACTGTTATTACAGCTCGTATAAGTTCCAAAAGTCGTAAGTGTTATGTTTCGGTAGCGATTCCCTCATTAGGATCTTCGGGGTCCATAAAGTTTTATACTACATATATCAATTGTTTTTCTTATGCTATACAAGAATTCCATTCAAATCTTTTTATAGATGGCTTATAAAGTGTGGGTTAGTGTAGTCCTCAGTCAGTAATTTAAATTATGTTAATTGCTTACCAGCAAGATATCTATATAATTATAGTTAAAACTAAATACTCACAACTAAGTAGTAAGTTTTTCAATCACCAATTTAAATGCTAACATAGCTGCATGCTCAGTGAATGTTTACTTTAAAAGTTGTAAACTGATCGACTAAACGGCTGAACGGGTCATAATGAAATTTGTGCGTGACGCGCAAATAGACCTTGAGTGCGGCAAAATAGGGGATCAAAGGGCTATTTTTTGTATAATAAGCATTGAAGGTGACAAAATAGGGAACCAAAGTTAATATGGGAGACGTATCATTTGTCATTTTTTTAGCGATCTTAAAAATCAAGGAATGAAATTGTGGGACAGACCAACGACCAAAAGCATGTCACATATTGAAGGTGATCTTTTCGAGTAACAAATATGAAAGGAACAGCAAAGAGAAAACGTGGATTAATTCCCCGTAATAAGAAAATCCGACCGATTTGCCATTCCAGTTGAAAAGAGTACTAACAGTTCCCCTGAAAGCAAGGGAAACTGAAAGTAGGTGTACATTTGGAATACAATTATTTGTCCTGGATGGGAATCGAACCCACGACCTCCAGCTCAGTAGTCACTAAACACTAGACCAAAAGTAACTTACGAGTAACTTACTTCTCCTTTATTACAAATTCTACGCAGACGAAGTCGTGGGTACCAGCTAGTTGATATATAAGGTTAATATTTTTTCTGATGAACGAATTCCTTGCTTTGACATTAAAATATATTATAAAATCTATTGAATATTAAAAAATCTATCTGGAAATTTAATTAACCTACAACCTTTTATCTTATCACGTCAACGGTTTCCTATTGAAAATCAAAGAACTAATAAGAGTCAGGCCTTTTATATTTAGGTAGGTACACGTTTAATAATAATGAAACATTTTGAGAAGCCTTACAATGAAATACTTGCACAAAACGGGAAATTGATGTTTGGCCGGAAGTTATTTGATATCGTCGTAATTGTACCTAAATTAATCGATGCGATCACAAAGATTACAAAACAATCTTGTTTTTGGAAGTTTCGAACAAGAGGGAAGTTGTAAGACTTTTATTTTTTCGATCTGTTGGTTTTTATGTTTAAAAAAAATATTTGTAACTTAAACAGTACGTTCGCTTTGTTGTACAGTAACCTAATTTAATTATTAGTAATAAAAAGGCTTATCTTTTTAATATTTATTTTTAACAGTTATAAAAGCTTGCAAAAGTCTTGTATTGAGATACGTATTAGTTTTAATTATTGGCTACAGAAAACTTACAAAAGTTTGCATATATACACATTAATTAACAACACCAACGTAAGAATGCGAAAAAAACTTATTACTATGTGCAAAAGAACATTATACAGTATAATAATATTATGTATAGTATGTCTTTTAATAACTCCAAATCAAGTTTTTTTTTATGGTATAGGGGGCAAACGAGCAGACGGGTCACCTGATGGTAAATGACTACCGCCGCCCATGGGCACCTGTAACTGAAGATTCACAACATTCACACGTTGCCGCCCGTAACCTCACTCACTCGGCGAAAAGCAATGAAAACATTGCTTCACTGCCGGTTTTCTGTGAGGTCGTGGTATCGAGCGGAGTCGAGCCGGCCCATACGTGCCGAAACATGGCTCTCCCACGTAAAAAACGTTTTTAAGTAATTTCTTTTGGGAGGGTAAAACGTTCGTTACGTAACGCGTTACGGCGCCAGTCTGTCTGGCTTCCCTTTCTCAATAGTTCAACTTAGATTAGTTTAAGTTATCACTTCTATCGGGCGTCCCGAGACGCACACGTTTTTTTATCTTCACAATTTATATTCCTTGTCTGTTTTTTATTCAATATATAGCATGTATGGCATATCACTGTGGATAAAAATGTTAAAAAATAAGGCCGAACTGAAAATACAAATATACCTTTTTATTTATATGAAAACTTACCCTTTAAATGAAACTGTTTCCGCCACGAAGTAAATTTATAAACTTAAGTGAATCATCTTTTAACGTAACTCATTACACATTAACCGCGTTTGCAGTGGGCGAACTGAGCAAATACAATTCAGACTCGTTGCTGAATTAGTAATATATTTTGTTGTAGGGATGTACTGTATGTTTTATCTTGTTGAGATAGTTCTTCGTGTTGTTTATTAGCCCACAGATTTTAACTTGAGAATTGTTACTCAATAGGTTAATATAAGTTTATTTAAGAATCCCTTTAAATGATGGCAAGACGAAATGACTAAAGTTGGGAGAGATTTTTTTTCGTCACAGTGACTAACACACCAACCTTTAGCGTATCCTAGTTCTGGTCATTCAGAAAATAGTGTATACTCCTCTACTCTCATGCCTCATGAGATTAGCTAGCTATTAGCCCAGCTACTAGCTGACTCTCACTTATCCGGTGACTGGCTGAGGGGCTATCATTTTCTGCCATCCTCTGGTGATTTAAGTATTCTTCAAGACGGCTTCGTCATCCAGCCATAAACTGTAGCTTTGATTAGAGGTTAGGGTACTGATTGGGCCAGACGGAAACCTGTATTAGAATATGATCATTATAATAACGACACTTTCACCATACTAGGTTTAATGATGGCTGACAACTTCTGAATGAGTCGTACATGTTGGGATCATGCGGTCATGTCGCAATTTATACTTTCACAGTAAATGATCACTATTAAGAACCCAAAGAAGGCAGCGTTTTATTCGATTTACCAAGTTTATACTGACTACTAGTATAGTCAGTATAAACTTAGTAAATCGAATAATAGAGGTTGAAGGAGGAGGGAACAGAGGGATCTATATCCTATAAATGAAGGCGAAATTTTATCAGCTCCGTCACTTTGTCTTATTAAGATGAAGGCCGAGCAAAAAGAAAAAGAAAGAAAATAAGTTTATTTCATAAAACAAGGCATACAGCTTGGTTATTTTACTAATATTATGTTTAAAAGACTAGTTGTCACGTTGAACGTAGGGATGACATAATCTGTGGTATGACGTGGCATGTTGACGTAGCCGACATAGCAATAGACCACGTTTATTAAATAGGTTAAAAAATTAAACATAGGCTATTCTCCATGATTATTACACACTATTTTGATCGGAGTTTCCGCTCTCGATACATGTGTTGATTCGCAGATTGTCAAGAGTTCATCACATTCCTCATGTTGGTAAAGTACCCAAAAAGTAATCATTGTACTCAGTAAAATCTACCTCAACAACAACAAAGTTTTCATAAAAAAAAATATCGGCTGATTGTTTTGTTGGTACAAGAATCACGGTGTTTTGATACTTAAAAATGTTAATGAAACATTTTTGATTCCTTTATTGTTCTTATAACCATTGTTTTATAAACCAAACGCTTTGTTAGCTAGAGAAATGAAATCAATGAAATCGATATCACTTCATTAGCATTCGTTATAGTAGGGGAGCCCAATAAATGATTTTTGGATTTAGGCCAGCGCGACAGATTAATATAATTGTACCCTAGTAAGTACCTCCACCATATCAGCCGTCTATCTACAGCCGGGCGTTTAGGGCTGCCAATCAGAAGAGAAAAATAAACGATCATTTGACATACTTGAGCGCGTCAGATTAAGATGAGGTGGGTTAATTGCATGCTGACAAGAGTGCATTTTGATAATTTTTACGATTTGAGCGTGACGCAAGGCTATAAGTGGGTTACAAACTTGTAAAAAAGAAAACGTCACCTTGGCATTCCCGAGTGTTCAGATTTTTTTTTTTTTGAAGGAAATAATTCAAGGATAACAGGAAACACACATGTATGTTATGGTCCAAGTGATTAAACATTGCACTATTTATTATGCCGGGACAATATGAATAAGGACAAGTGAAATCGGGCTCTGTGATTAATACTTATATAAACTTCGTTATTTATCATATTGACTGAACATTATAAATATTGCTACACAATTGTCGGGCATGTCGATAATAAAGCCATTTAAGGTAATTAGGCAAGGCGATAGGGCTACGACCATACATAGAAGAACCATGATCATTAGCAAACAAGCGCTGCTATAAAGCGCAGTCGTTTTCTATTTAGTTTAAAATTAAAAGCTTGTAAAAGGAACTAAAGAGTGAAAAATAAACTTGTTAGCTTAACTAAATTCCTACAATAATGTAAAAACGTAATAGTAAATTACTTAATAATAATTAATAATAATAATTTGTAAAAATAAGCAAATTAATTAATACGTAAAATGAAGTGATGACAGCGGCAACGCGACGCGTCTATGTGCTGAAGTGTTTTTGAATTTCTTGGCGCAGACTCAAAATTATGTAGGTACTAGCTGGTATCCGCGACTTCGTCTGCGTAGAATTTATAATAATTTTTTTCTTCAATCTCTTCCATCTTTTGAGGAGAAGTAAGGTACTCGTAAGTTAATTTTTTTCTAGTGGTTAGTGATTACTGAGCCAGAGGTCGTGGGTTCGATTCCCACTCAGGACAAATAATTGTATTCCAAATGTACACCTACTTTCAGTTTCCCTTGCTTTCAGGGGAACTGTTAGTACTCTTTTCAACTGGAATGGCAAATCGGTCGGATTTTCGGATTACGGGGAATTAATCCATGTTTTACTTTTGCTGTTCCTTTCATATCTATTACTCGAAAAGATCACCTTCAACATATGATATGCTTTTGGTCGTTGGTCTGTCCCACCATTTCATTCCTGGAACTTTTATAACGCTAAACTTGACAAATAATAAGTCTCTCATATAAACTTTGATTCCCTATTTTGTGACCTTCAATGCTTATTATATAAAAAGTAGCTTCAATGGCCTTTTCCAAGGCTTGTTTATCTCTTAAAGTACCTAAATTCATCCAAATAACTTAAATGATGGATCTTCTATACTATCAAATTTTGATCCCCTATTTTGTTACCCTCAGGGTGTATTTGCGCGATACGATAAGAAGCCTATGTCTTTCTCCAAGGTTTGGATATCTCTGTACTAAATATCAACCAAAATAAAATTGACCAACGAATGGTCCCCCATACAAACTTAGATCTCCTATTTTGCCATTTATGTTGCTATTTATTTTTATGAAAAAAAGCCTTTATCCTTCTCCAGGATATAATCTATCTCCTTGCCAAATTTTATTATGATGCGTTCAGCCGTTTAGAATAAGAATAAGAGTATCTTTTTGCATGAAACATGGTTACAAGTTGTTAAGACAAATCCATGTGTGGGTACAGTACAGCATGTTTCACCGTTTATGGTGTGCAAAAACTCTTCAAATTAGCAAAATTATACAGTCGTAAAAAGGTAATAAACAAACATAGTTACTTTCGCACTTATAGTATTAGTATGGATATTAACTATTGATATTTGCTATAAACTTCATTAATTTGGCAATGAGCAAGAAACAGTTTGAGATATAATATGAAATCAAATTTATATTGCCTTCAAAATAAAAACAGCATAGTTATGAAAAAAACGGTATTCGCATGCGTGTGGCTCAGTCGTCTGCCCTCACGTGTCTGCCCGTTCGGGTAAGCACAATTAGGCATATTTTCCCCACCTACACCACGCCGCCCGTACCACGCCGCGCTGCTCTCCTCTTGTCGCAAACTTACAAAACATTCACATAAACCTTACATATTTCCATACAAACTTTTATTCCCTATTCTCTATTATTATTGTACACCCTTGAGGGTAAAATTTTTACAAACTTTGAATGTTATATTTATTTATATCGAATCAACAGCCTGAAAAATAAGTTTCAAGCTTCTAGCTCTAAGACGATACTTCCATATAACTTTTCATCCCCATCTTTCAACTCCTTATATCCCTTTTTTCGCATTAAAAAGTAGCCTATGTCCTTTCTCAGGCTCTAGACTATCTGTGTACTAAATTTCATTTAAATTGGTTCAGTCGTTTTGTCGTGAAAGGCCGACAGATAGACAGAGTTACTTTCACATTTATAATATTAGTAAGGATTTACATTATAGTCCAGTAGTCCAAGAGTATGTGGTTGGTCGGAGAATTTAATATAAATTATAAGTAAATTGAAAAAAATGGAGAGAACTTGGTGAAAGTCCCGGAAGCGGGATCAGGGGTAGGGAATAGTCGTTTGAGGGCTGAATAATGATTTTTACGATTGCCGGCTCAAATGTTTTGTTTAAAACGAGTTTAAAAAAAGATTTTTCAAGAATTTTTCAATAAATGCTATACGTTTTAATTTTTTATAACATAATTTTGCTGGTTTAAAAAAATCGGTATTTCTTAAATTGTAACTCGTAAAAGATATAAAAATCACTACTTGGCTTAAAAATATTACTGCTTGTTCAACACACGAAAATCTATATTTTCAATGACCAAATCTAAATCGAATCAGTTTTGTTGCAGAAAGGAATTAAAAATGGCAAAATTTGTTTTATGCGTTTTTCTCCATAAATAAGTTATGTTGGAAATTGTTGGATCCAAAAGTTGTAGATATTTTAGTTATCTGCAACTTTTACATTTAACTTTTTCGATAGGAGGTGTAGTTTAGCCGGAAATCGTAAACATCATTATTGACACCGAAAAACGACCGATTCCGGGACTTTCAACAGGTTCTCTCGATTTTTTCATTTACTTCTAATTTAAACAAAATTTTTCGACCAACCACATACTGCTTAGCTGGCCCTGGCCTGTTATTGTAGAAGTTTACTTAGGCCAACAAATTTATTTTTCGCTTTTTAGTTCCTTTCTTGTTTCTTCGGTTTATTTTTTTGTTAAAAAGATTTTGTTTTTTAATTTTCTTTTGTAACTAAAATATAATTATAATTAATAGTTTCAAATTTAAAATTCTTACTAACCTTACTTATGAATAATAAAATTACCTACTGTAACCAGTGATTGTTATATTCATCAGTGTCTTATAGGTTTAAAGTTCTCATTAAGATGAATTAATAAGAACAAACTCGAGATAGCTGCTGTTAAACGTTGAGGAGTTCACTCGACTGGCTTCCATCATAAAATCAACTCCGTCATGTTGTAGTGTCATGAACTGCTTGTGTGCTAAGTTTCAACAAAATTGGTTGACAGGTGTAAAGTCAACGGGTGAACAATTATTCATATCCTATTTTTCTTCCCTTAGGGTTCACATTTTTATTTGAAATGTTTAACGGGACCAACTTTGAAGTATACCCTATCCAATAAAAAAATAATATATGGAAATCGGACTACCCTGTAAAAGTCATACATAAAAAAAATATATACGGGTTGACTTGAAAACCTCCTCCATTTTTTCGTCGGTTAATGAAAATTACAGAAAAGCCTATTTTAGATATATTTTTTAATTTATAATATTGTTCGTACTTACTAAAACATGATCATAACAGCTCGTAACAAAGTGTAGTATTATATACCGCGAGATGCGAATTTAAGCAAAAGTTGGTGCAAGACGCGTCACATTTCGTAAGATCGAATAGCGTTGCGTTTTAGAAATTAGTGTGGGAAGTTTAAAATATCAACTTTTTAATTACCTATTATATTTCACGATCAAAATACCTATTTTAATTTTTTTAACAATAGGTGGAGCACACTATTCCCACTTACTTTTATGTATTGTTACGAATAACCCGCCATCTATTGGCGACTGTGGGAAGTCGTATAGAGCTACAAATAAAGATACACCCCATCTGTTGAGACAACACGGAACTAAGTAGTTAGTAACCCGTTAATGGAAATTACTAGTGTGTATTAGAACATTCTATTATTTTGTAGAAATCACCAGAGGTGTCTCGATTTTTCTGGAAGTACCGTTTCGCTATATAAAGCGTGGCATTGCGGAGTAGTTGGTTAGTTTTCAAGTGAGTGTCAAATGAATCAACAGCGACTAAAGTGTAAGTGGATTAAGAAGTTTAGTGTAATAGTGATAATAAATTATTGTAATTGTGTTGTTGCTAGTTTTCCTGTGTATTTTGTGATCTATTAAAATAAATTGTGTCTATTTCGGTAACAATCTGGTATAATTCTCTAATCCCAAACCTCAGCTCGTAACAGTATATTACATAAACAAGTATTAACTACACCATTAATACATTTGTTTGTGTCTGTTAATTTCTGCCCATTTCAGGGTGGCCTGAAAAAATTACTTTAAGCAGTCCCATTATGCGTTTTAATTTACTTGATCCATATTTATAAGTCCTTGTTACTATTATACAGTAACAATGATCTAGATATCTATACAGCATATGTAACTCTATGCCTCGCACAACCAATCTATGGAACAAATTGTCACCTGTGGTATTTTTGGACCGATACGACCTTCACACTTTGAAGGAAAGAGCGTACTCCCTCAAAGGCCGGCAACGCACTTATGACTCATGAATTGCAGGTGTCCATGGGTGACGGTAGTCACTTACCATCAGGTGACCCGTCTGCTCGTTTGCCCGCTATACCATAAAAAAATAATGAGAATATCATAAAAATATTGTAAAATATAACTGGCTATTTAACAAAACGACATACCAAAGTTCATGGTAAAGCTGGCGCCAAAAGTTTTTGGCTAAAAATCATTGGTGCTGTTGCCAACGAGAACAAAATGATATAAGTCCCCACTCATTTATTATTCCAAGAGCTTGTGGCGGCTGGATATATTCATTTATTCCGTGTAAAGCGTGTAATCACTCGGAATGTCTACGTGATGTATGCTTGTTGTAGACTGGCTATTTGGCTTCTTGTTTGACAATGCCTTCTTCTTGTTGTAATTATGAAATTGTTCTTAGAAAATAATATGAATGAACACACGGTCTCATGGGGCTATGGGAAAGTTGGCTGAGAAATGCTAATGGAATATTATTCAACATGCTGCTGTCCTACAGATGATGTATTGTTTCTAGCTTTCAAATAGTGCATAGGGAAGGAAAACATAGAATCGTTGAACAGGCCCAAACTTGCATAATGTTTTACACGTGTTTTATAACATTAAAAATAAACGAGGCTTGTCATAGCCCAGTCAAGGAGCTAAAATACCAAAATTTTGAATTACCACGCATTTTTAGTTTTGGATGAATAGTAAAAAAATGCGCTGAGTAAGAATTTCGATACCCGTACTCTAGACAAGTTGGGCGTCATTTTGTTTTTTAACAATTTAACGAAAAGTAACGAAAAAGATTAGTTACTATTAGACTTTTTTTTACATTTCGTGTGATATCTCGTTTCCAGTACGGTTTTTGTCATATGTGCCTAATGCTTTCTAGTTTTTTTTTTTATGTTATGTATAGGGGGCAAACGAGCAAACAGGTCACCAGATGGTAAGTGACTACCGCCGCCCATAGGCACCTCAAGAATCACGAGTGCGTTGCCAACCTTTAAGGTGGGAGTAGTGGAAGGGAGGGAAGAGGGGGAGAGGGAGGGAGGAGGGAAGAGGGGGGAAGAAAGGAGAAAGAGATTTTCACATAAATAATGTAACCTATTCACATATGATCATAATGAAAAGGAATGTATAAAATAATAATATATAATTATATATAAAATCTATTTTGGTATATAAAAACAATTTTAATTGACTTGTTTTTCTTCAGATTTCAGACTGGGAATTCCCTTTCAAAAAATCTCACCATCCAGTGTGCGCTTATGGCACTCGTCGTCCGCTGACCGCCCGCTTACGTCATTGTGATCATGGCGTGGTTCCTGGCACTGAGTTGTTTCACTTTGTCGCTGCCGATGATTGTCGCTGTAAGGTAACGATCAACCTGTAATTAGACTAAAGCTATAAAGGACCCTATATTAGATGCAAATTATTATTTAAAAACAAAAAAGAAATTAAACACGCTAATAAGTAATGTCTGTTGAGTTGTTATTCTACTGATAAATAATTATTTAGTACTTACACTATCAATTCCTTAGTTACTACGATGGGGTTATTACTTTCAATCCATTTAGTACACTATGCTGCTGATAACCCTCTTGTTACAGTTACATAGCTTGTTGAAAGAGTTCTTTCTGTATAATTAATATTACTTCAAAAACTCATGACCATAGTAAAAACAGCACGAACACAATAGTTCTTTAACAAATCTTAATGACATTGAGAGTCATTAAATTATCTCAACCCAACTTCTTTGAATTAAACGTTTCTGTGTATTTAAAGCATTGATGTGAACAGAAACATGAAGGTAATTATGAACCTTGTGATGGGAAAGTAAATGTGGGAAAATTATAAGTCAATTATGTGTTTCTCAGAATTTATCAGAAATGCTAATTATATAATCATATACAAAAGATATTAATGACGTGTAATTTTCATTTTATTTAATGAACCAGTAAGTAATTAGGTAAGTACCTAAACACAAAGTGTTTAATTGCTAGTTACTTGTAGTATAGAATTGACTTCACCACCAGTGTTGCCAGCCTTTATAAACCTTAAATAGTATTATCTTTGCTTAAGGAAATTTGGTTACGAAGTTTCTATTTGATCCGTAATTTATAAGGTAGAATCATGTGCCTATTATACTTGTCTGTTTTTTTTCTAAAAATAATCTCCCTGACATACCCATAGTTTCATTCATGTCGCCCATCTGTGATACAAAATATTAACTTAAATAATGGTCAATTTTCAAGGTCAATTTGTCAGTTTCCAAATAACAATTCTAAATTAATAATATAAAATAGTTTTTTTCACTTTTTGTTATTTACGGGGTCTACTACAAAGGGCAAACATTTATGAGCGGCCAGTACCGAAGAGCTTTCAGTTCTGCGCTCCTGGCCGCTCATAAATGTTTGAATTTCGAAAGTCATACTTTTTTAAACATCAAAGGAACTCAATCATGGATAAAAAAAAATGGCGTTAAATCACGTGTCAATTGTTTTTATCACAAGTTAAAGTTCATTGTCCGTAGCTAAATTGGAATTAACGCAAATAGATTTTAGGGCGATGATTTTTTATGATTTTAAAAATTCACTGACTCCGCAAGACTGCACTGCTCGTATTAAAAATGCCTTTGGGAGGGAAGCACCTCATTTGACCACCGTAAGGCGTTGGTACGCAGAATTTGATCGTAGTCGTGTTTCTCTCTATAATGAAATTCCTGAAGGTCGACTCCGACTGCGACCTCTGAGGAAAATGCGGCTAATGTCAGGCAACTAATTAAAGAAAACCGGCTTATCACCTATGACGAGATTCGAGGACATTTGGGGATTGGTATGAGCCAAATTCAAAAAAAATTACATCAACATTTAAAAGTCTGAAAACTTTATTACCGCTGGATTCCTCATGAACACACTCATACACACACAGTCATATAATTTTAATTATAGCTCTAGGCTGTAAAACTTTCTCCTACCACGGTTCACTGTGGTATTTTCTTTTGAAAACAAAATAGTTTACTTGTTTTTGGTTTAAATAACATAAATATAACTGTATACGTACTAATACGTACATACTGTACAATTCCAAGTAAAAATCTCTTGAATTGCAATTGTTATCTACGACTATAAACATTACAATACTAGCGTTATGGGCACACTAAAGCTATCTCATTACTGATGCTACTGGTGCCAATGTCAGATAAAAGCACGTACGAAAGTATACATACATGTTACACTCGCCTAAATGTAAATTATCATTAGACTAATCTCGACTCTGCTAAACTGCAATTTTTCACAGTTCACAGGGATTCATGAAAAATATTACATGACCCTCTAGAAGAAAATAAAGAGATCTACCAATAAGTCAAAAATCCTGGTCAACCATACAATAGCAGAATTATGATACCGCGTCTACAAGCTATCACACTGGTGTTTATGCTTGTTTGCGGCCTTATTAGCAAAACAATTAAACCCACTTGTCATCATAACAAACGTGATTCTTTTTAAATTTCCACAAATTAAAATGTGTTACTAGAAGTACTAAAGTTATTACTGACTAGCAGGGCCTGCGGTTTCACCTAAGTAAGTCTCCAGCTATCTACATACCAAGTTTCATCGCAATCGGTTCAGTAGTTTTGGCGTGAAAGAGTGACAAATATCCTTCCATCCATCCATCCAAACTTTCACATTTATAATATTAGTGGGATTACTTAAGAAATAGTTTTACGAAAATACTCCAACCGAGTTTATATGATTTTCTCAGTAAAACATTTTACAGCGGCTTACACTTAAAATAGCTAATTAACCATTTTATGTATGTAACCATTTTCACTTTTCCAGCATCGGTATTATTAACTCCGCAACACGATAACAAAATACAACAACGCTTTTATTGAGTTTTGATACAACATTGTACTAAAATTAACGCATAAATCGCAAATTGTCTAATAAAACAAAGTCCATATAAACGGGGAAACATAGGTAAATCACCAATAAAACCTTCCTTTGTCTCTGAATGGACGAGTTTGTTCGTTGGCGTACTTTTTACTGCATACAAATAGGCTGATAGGAAAATCTCTAGAAATAAACCTGTTTTACATTGAACAAATCCTCGTGAAATATTCTAACATAAGTTTTATACGTAGTGTTTGTATACTCTTTGAGTTTTATAATAAAAAAACTTTGGGTTTAGAATGGAGATGAAACATACATTCTGGAAATTTCAGAGAAATGACTTGTGTGAACGCGTCGTCTGAGTTCTCTTAAACATACAAAATAATAAGAATTTGTATTTGAACATGCATGCAAGAACTTAACTTTTCTAAGCAGCAGTATGTCTTGACTCAGTTCAATAAGTATCATTTGGGTTATTGAAAATACCTAGATAAAGTAGATGTCCTCCAATACTGTTACAATATTGGCTGTCTATCTCTTAAAATGTTAACATTATGCATATTAGAAAACAGTTTTAGCTACTTGTGCTAGTTTTGCCAAAAACATTATTTCAGAACAGCTTTCATCTAATTTTAATCAATATTCCAATCCATATATTTAAGCTTATGAATTTTACACATTAAAAGATTAAAGGATTCAACTTCGGTAAATAAACTTATGGGGGTTGAGGTAAACAAGTTCCTTTGATTTCATTTATTCATTTTATGCAAGTTCACAATTAAAGTGTTTTATGTTGAGTGACATTTCTGTGAACATGCCTATGGGCCAGTTGTGATTTGACTCAATAGCTACAGTCACAAAGCGTATTTTTTTTTATAAAAGTGAAAGACCACGAAGATCTCGTCGTGGAAAATAACATACATAATAATATGGTTAAATGTATTCTATATATAATATTCAGAGATTTCTCACAAAGTAGGTTGTTTGAAATTAAGGTGGAATTTTCAAATTGTCGGTATTTAAATATTACATTCGTTGGCAGGCCTTCAGATCTCAAATAGAAAATACTGTACTGTAAAAAGAAGAATAATTCTAGTGCTTGAACAACCAATGCAGCAATTCTTTACAAGGTATAATATAGGCACAGAGCACAACATTATCGCGTAGTTATATTACGAAACAACCCGCACATAACTATATTTGTGGTATCAGTGGTGTAATAAGCTAACTATCAATGTTTTACTAGCTACATAATTGTAATATGTAAACTAATATACAGTACATTACGTAAGCACGTAATCATAAATAAACGATTTCCGTAAGTAATAGGTTGTATGATAAATTTTCATATATTTTTCTCTTAGCTGTACAATTATAATTTACTGTACCTAATATAATGCTAGGACGTGGTCTCCAATATTGTGAAAGATTACAAAAATAAAGAACAACAAAAAAAAAATTAAATTTTCGTAATTTATTAATAACTGGCACAGCCAGCATCAGAATCCTTGGTGTCGATATATCGAGCGAAGTTCAGTTTCTTTTTAAAGAATACTAGCAACGCGGGTCACACATTACTATTATTCTTTTTAACCCCTGCAGCTATTAGGAGTGGGTTTACGTCGGTAGTGTAAAGGGGGGGGGGGGTCAAACCAGCAACCTCTTGATCGCAAGTCCGACTTAGCCATTACGCTACATTACGGTCACTTATAAGGTAAGGCTAAAACTAGCCTGGAAGAAGCTTTGTGTGCTGAACAGATCGAGACGGTATCACTCCGGCCCACCGCCAACAACTTTATAAGGTGCAGGTTCGGCTGCATATGGAATACTGTTCCGATCTCTATGCAGGGACACCCTAGTACCTACTAGCTTCTCCCTCTAAACCGCTTTCAACGGAGAGCGACTCAAATCATGAATTGTCAGGATATTTCAGAGCGGCTTGACCCCTTGGTGTTGCGTAGAGATGTAGCTTCACTTTGCATTCTCTAATAATAAAAATAAAAACTTCAAGAAAAGGAAGTACTTAGGAGTGCGCCCTTTTCTTGAAGTTTTGAAGGTCGTCCCTTCCCCTCTTCTTTCGTTCCCCTACTCCCACCTTAAAGGCCGGCAACGAACTTGCGACTCGAGTTGTAGGTGTCCATGGGCGTTGGTAGTCACTTACTATCAGTGACCCGTCTGCTCGTTTGCCCCCTATCCATATCAAAAAAATATGAAGCGCGATTTGCCGCGCTCTACTTTGGACGTATTCGTGTCATTTAATAATTAATATTATTAATGTAGAGCGCGGTATAAGCTGACGCTCAGTAATACGATACATAGGGCACACTGAAAGTTCTGCACTTCTAGTCGCTCATAAATGTTTGAATTTCGAACGATTGATCTTGACCGTTTTTCTCTCCATGATTGATTTGATTCGTGAAGGTTGGTCCTCTACTGCCATCACTGAGTAAAATGTGGCTACTGTCAGGCAACTAATTGAAGAAAACCGGCGCATCACCTATGAGGAGAATCGAGGACATTTGGGGATTGGTATGAGCCAAATTCAAATAATCTTACATCAACATTTAAAAGTTGAAAAACTTTATTGCTGCTGGATTCCTCATAAACTCGGCCCAGAACCAAAATGGACTCGTTTTGATTGGTGTAAAAAAATATTGTTAAAGTACGATCACGGACGTTCAAATGCTGTGTATGACATTGTGGCAGGAGATGAAATACTGATATATTGTAACATGCCGGAAAGAAAGCAACAGTCTTCTGTATGGGTGTTCGAAGGTGACAGCAAACCAAATGCAGACCAAAAAATTATTGCGTTTTTTTCTCCCAGACGGGTCCTGTCTGCACGATCCCACTTGAAGAACAAAAGACAGTTAATGTTGAGTGATACACAACCATTTGAAACCATTTTGAAAAAGTTAGGAAAAACAACATTGCACCACGACAATGCTTCAGGCGCACACTGCGAACAAGACAAAGTCACTTTTGGCTTCTGAAAAGGTAGAGCCAGTGACACAGTCCAGACCTGGCACCACGTGATTTCCTTATTTTCCCAAAATTTTACAAGTAGCTTTCAACAAGTACGTGAAAAACATGCCCTTAGACCAAGACTGTTTTTCACGTACTGGTCAAAACTTTTGAAAACATGAGGACCATTGGGTCCTCATGTTTTCAAAAATGGTTTGACCGAAAGAAACAGTGTTTAAAATGTAATGGAGAATACTTCGAAAAGCAGTAAATATATAACTTTAAATGTAAGTTGTTTTCATAATAAGTCACGCAAAACTTTCAGTGTACCCCACGCAGTCATCGGTGATACAGTTGTGGCAAATTCCGCCATCCAGATCTGTGTGACATCATTTTCAGCGAGGATGATAATGCAGCTGCCAGCTGGTGTTCCGGTTGCTTAAGAAAAGTGGCCAGGTGGTTTATATGTCTCGTCGTCGTCACGTTACATATAAAAGTGTGTATGTGTGGGAACATCATCACGCTGCTGAAGGAGACTGATCTTGACGTCATGCCCACGTTTGTGGCAAAAGAACTTGCATTTTCATAAGTTACCTCCTGTCACTTTCGACCACGTCGATGTTACTACTCTGCTGGAGGACATTGTCTTTTTATAGGCAGGTTTAGCAGATGTACAGAAGAAGCTGGAGGTATCCCAGATCACTTGCGACTTGCGCACCGAACTAGAAGAGGTAAGCAAGTCTGTGCCTATAGGCAATAACTGGGTCCCCGGAGTGTGTAAGTAATATTAACACGCATAGCGGTGCATGCCTCGATAAATTGGCTGCAAGCTACGCGTCAGTAGTTTTGTCACCGACACCGATTGCAGAATCTGCCGCCGCGAGCGAGTTACGTAGCGCTACGAGAACTACGCGATCTGCTGATAGAACTGCGCGCACCCCTGCTGCTGCATGGGCACTCTCTACATTCAATAGGGAATAATTTATGAAATAATCAGCCGTTATAAAATTATTTCTCAATAACATTGCTAGCTTTAGTACCAATAATGCAGAATAAATGAAGGCAAATAGCATGATTATAATAGCGTTCAATTTTATATTTAGTAAAACTGATAACAACATTTTGTGTTGTAGCTTAACGTAACAAATTATAAACTTTGGTTATAAACTTGAGATGACAATTTTATGATAGAACTCAACAATTAAAATTATATAAACCCGTATTAAGCTTTTCTCTGCGACAAATTACGTAATCAAGTTCCTATTTATATACACATAGCATATCATAAAAATTAATTAGATCCTTCGTAGTCGTATAATTAACATTAACCTAAGATACTTTCGATAACATTCTTTTAGTAAGCAATATAAAAATAAAAACAAAAAAAAACAAATGAAACACTCTGAAATAGAAGTCTCAGTCTGTGAGATACCTATGTATTGATAAAATACAATAAAATTCAGAAAGAAGTTGCTTAAGCTGTGCTGTGTGTGGTTACATGGACATAAATCATTACTAAAATTCGTAGTGTGCTGAAAATGGTGGCAAGAATAACACCAGTGTCGATGAACGCAAAGGCTGAAAGTATAGTGGTGTATGAAGTAATTCTAGGCGCATATTATCCCGTTTTTATTAATATCATATCTCTATGCTAAGGAAAGCCGACAGAACTACGCAGGCGCCTGTCAATGTTGACTTTTATGTGTTTTGTATTATTTTAGACTCTTTTTCTATTTTATGTACATTATTCTAACGTAGTGTTTGTATTTACTCTTTGTAAATTATTTTATTTTAATGCTTATGAGCGCCAACAACAGTGGCAATGTGACATTGTGTTCAGGTCAACCCGCTGCGTCAACAAGCAACCTTGTTCGATGTCCTCTTTGTCCACAGGACCGTTTTTTCAAAGGTGAGCGAGGCTTGAAAGTGCATTACGGAAAAATTCACAAGTCCCAAAATGTACTTTCATGTCCCACTGTTCCTCCATCATTTACTGAAATACCATTAAACACCTCCCAAATCCCCTTTTGGCAAAAGTTAACACATTTAAAAAATTCCGTTCTGATTCTTAAAAGAGTTCCCCGAGGTGCGAGGCCTACTGTTGCTCATTATTTAGCCCATTGTGTAGGTCTCGTTGTCCGGGAGAATTCGATATCGGCCTGGGAACATTTGCTTGCCTTCCCTTAGAGTTTTAAACATAAAAAAAAATAATAGTACCCAAAAATCTTTGACAACCCAAATTAAAGAGAATTGCCTTAATACTACGACTTGTTTCGACCCAAAATTATCATTTTCTTGTAATTATAAAAGCAACAATTTTACTTTTGTGGAAACAAAACTGAGGGAAGGTGACATAAGAGGGGCAGCTAGGTTGCTTTTTAGCAGCGATGTGGTAGCACCTTACTCGCCCGATACAATCGCGGGTTAGGAGAGTAAACATCCCACGCCTCAGGATGACCTCTCTTTCCCTGACGCACCTACCATCGACGCTGAATATCTAAATATTACTACCAAGGACGTGTTTACAGCCGTTTGTTCCTTTCAGAGTGGATCTGCCGGCGGCCTCGACGGCTTGATACCGCAACATCTTAAAGATTTGGTGAGTTCGAGCGCCGGGGAGGCTGGTGATGCTCTCTTGAAGGAGCTGACGGCTTTAGTAAATCTTATGCTCTCCGGCAATGTGGATGATGGCATCATTGACGTCTTATACGGCGCCAACTTATGTGCTCTACGTAAGAACGGTGGTGGCATTCGTCCGATTGCCGTAGGGTGTACCTTGCGGCGTATGGTGGCCAAAATTTACTGCAAATATTACAGCGCCGAACTTGCAGCAAAATTCCAGCCAGTGCAACTTGGTTTTGGGTCAAAAGGTGGTTGTGAGGCTGCCATACACGCCCTTTCTACGTACCTTGGCAGTAATGAAGGGGAGGTAATCTTGAAGGTTGATCTGAGAAATGCTTTCAATTCTGTAAATAGGGACACTCTGTTGACCCAAGCAAAAATAAACCCCTAAAATTTATAAATTTCTTTGGCAATGTTATAGATATACTACAAAATTAGTATACAAGGACAATCTTTTGGAATCGGCAGTTGGTTGTCAGTAGGGTGACCCTCTGGGACCAGTTATCTTTAGTTTAGCGATACACCCCATTATTAAGGAGATAAAGTCAAAATTCAACATTTGGTACCTTGATGACGGAACTCTGGGAGGGGAAGTAGATACAGTTTTACAAGATTTAGCTTTCCTAAAAAATAAACTTAAATCATAGGCTTAGAACTCAACTCTAACAAATGCGAAATTTTTATTTGTGACAAGACAGACAGACACTCGACTGTACAGAAATTCAATTCATTGGCACCTAACATTAAAGTTTTAGAAAAAACGTCTCTTTGCCTTCTTGGGGCCCCGGTCTTGGAAGATGGTTTCCAATCTTTCATAGAAGACAAAATAAAAAAATTTGGTGATTTTTAGGATCGTTTACTTAAAATTAATGTCCATTCGGCTTTTACTATACTCCGTTTTTGTCTTTTCGTACCCAAATTTACTCACGCGCTTCGATCATCGCAACTTTGGAAACATTTAACACTTTTAGAAAAAAATTACAAAATTATTCAAAACACCCTTAGCAAAATTTTAAATGTGGCTTTGGACGACCGAGGCTGGCTCCAAGCATCCCTACCGGTTTGTTTGGGTGGTCTTGGCGTTCGCAAAATTTCAGATGTCAGCCTTCCAGCATTTTTGTCTTCGGTCCACGGCACAAAAGAGTTAACCAGGAAAATTCTAACAAACACACTGGTTAATTCTGAAGTGTCCTGCAAGACCGATGGCATAAATGCTTGGCAGATAGCTTGTCCCAATACTCTTTTACCTGTTGATCCATTCACTCAGAGGCAATGGGACGCGCCATTGTGCACTTTAAGAAGGGATTTTTTAATTAACACGTCATCCAATGTTGCAGAGCGCGCTCGTTTGTTGGTTGTGGGAGAATGGGAATCAGGCCTATGGATTCAGGCACTTCCATCGCCCAATATAGGCACCTTGTTGGACGATAACACATTCTGCCTTGCCACTTGCCTTCGTTTAGGAGCTCCTTGTGTTTCTCCGCATCTTTGTCACTGTGGAGAAGCTGTCGACGGTCTCGGACATCATGGCCTTTCTTGTAGCAGAAGCGCAGGCCGTATATCTCGTCATGCCAATCTTAACGACATAATCCGTCGTGCTCTTGTTACCGCCGGCGTGCCAGCAGTACGTGAACCCAATGGTCTGGTACGAGACGATGGGAAGAGACCAGATGGTATGTCGTTACTGCCATGGAAGATGGGTAGGCCTTTGGTGTGGGACGCAACCTGCGTTGACACCCTCGCGCCATCACATCTTCCAAGTACAGCTAGTTGTGCTGGCGCTGCTGCTGCATCAGCTGAAAACCTCAAACGGCATAAATACAATAATTTAATTGGTAACTATGTTTTTGAGCCGTTTGGGGTCGAAACGCTAGGGTCATGTGGTCCGAGTGCTCGTTCCCTTTATAAGGAATTAGCTAAGCGACTGATCGACACTTTTCGTGACCAGAAATCGGGCCTTTTTCTTGCACAGAGAATTAGCATTGCCATTCAACGTGGCAATGCTGCCAGCCTTCTGGGAACACTGCCAGTAGGCAACGATGCGAAGGAATTTTATGACGCATGCATGTAAATAGCTTATATTTAGAAATAGATAAAATTAAAGTATAAACTGTACATATATTTAAAATGATTAAATGGAATTCTGAGCTGCAAAAACAAATACAAAATATGACAGTTGAACTGCAAGTATTTCTGATACAACTGTGTGTACTAGCCCATTTTATTCTTCAAGTACATCATAATAAAAAATATATATATATTTTATTTATAGGCTCATTTCGCCTTTGTTATCACATTGTCATTGTTATGATTTGGCAATGTTGAGTGAATTAGTTCACCCTCATGATAAATATAAGCGTATTATTTTAAACAATCATTTGAATTATGATAAATATGATTAAATAACTATATTCCCATTCTTGATTCGCAATTTTCAATAGCTTTATTTTCATATTTAAGGTGTTAATCTTCAACTACTAAACCAATTAATCCGCGGATACTGAAGACATTTAATATGAAACGATTACGACGCCGATTAACGCATATGGAAAGTTTAGTTTAATGGGATGGGGATTAGAAATAAAATATCGGTCATTTATCTCATCTCAAAGATGACCTTTCCAATCTAGAATAACTATAAATATATTATGTGCTATTATATGAAATTAAATAATATGTTTGGAATACACATCGTCATATATATTTAAAATTGCCTTAACCTTGACCGCCAGAGTAAATGCACCGGCGTAGTGTAATCAACACCAAACCTCAAATACCTACAAAAATCATAGGGATTCCAACATCGTATCGATAACATTTATCTCCTGTTTTTTAACCAACGATAAAAAAGAAGGTTCTCAATTCGACTGTTTTTTTTGTATGTTTTTTTTTTATATGTGTGTTACTTGATTATTCCACCAATTATGAATCGATTTTGATGATTCTTTTCTATTTGGTAGGTCTTACGGTCAGAGGTACCATATAAATTAATTGAAATTACTTCATTATTAAGTTTTTTTTATATCATTTAAACATGGTTTTCTTTTTAGCCATCACTAGCTATCGGTTATTGCCGACTGTGGCGTGGTGGGCACGTCAAAATATTGCATTATTACCTGTATCCGTTTTTTTTTTTTGTAAAAGAATACTAGCAACATGAGTCACACATTACTGGTATTCTTTTAACCCCTCTAGCTAAGCTAACTTTCATTACCAACTTCCGGACACGAAAGCTAGTACTTTTGTTCAAGTAAGACGACCGTCGCTTTCTACGTTCGAGTAACTAAAAGCTTTCAGTGAAGAATTCAACATCTATGTAGTTTATTGAATGCCGTTCTTCGCTTCATACACTCTGTCAGTTCAGTAAATATAGCATATTTGTTTGGATTGTTAAAATTAGACATATAAAAGTTTTTAATAAACAATCGTGACCTTTAATTACCTGTTTCAATTTAGTATGATGTAGTTATTATAACATAAAACACGTGATATTATATTAGGAACATTCGTATCTTGTTATTTCTGTAGGATGAGGTTTATATATCAGACATTTTTAATATGTAAATTCTGTATAAGCTATTTAAAATTAAGGATGTGCATCATTCTGCCTTATATTTTAATAAGGATGGTTCGTCATTTCAGTGACTGCAATATAGATCGAGGTGGACTCTGTCTATGATTTTTTTTTTCGGATTTCTGTTACCGTTAAAAAGTCATTCATAGATGATAAAATAGTAGTTGAAAATAAATATTTTATGGAGGATTTTAGGTATAACATATTTTTGGCTTTTTTCGTTCAGACGAGAAATGTTAACAAATGTTTCCTTTACTACTTGATAAAACATAAAACAAAATTCTAAAATAACTGCTAAATAAAAAAAAAGTTATAATTTTAAGTAAATCTTACTATAATCGTGGAGTCCCTACTATTAGAATTAACAAATTGGTATCTATATTACGTTTGAAGCCTAGAATTTTTCAATATTTTTGATCAACGACTTTGCCAGATATTTGTTGTTGTGTGTATTGTACAGTACCCGGGTACAGAATACGAACTTATTAGGATGTCTATAATTATGTAATTTTGCTTTCCAGATGTTTGCTTTCTGAGAATTACAAACTGTAATTCATTTCAAATAACTACGAACGAATTTTGTTACAAAATCAATTATTTCTAGGAATTCAAAATAAGTATTATATTTGGACTTTCGCGTTGATTTACTTCTGATCAATTATAACAGTAGTTATCAAATATTAAACCTTCCTTTACGTAATTCATTTCAATTGAAAACTTGGTTGCTTTTAAGTCATATGTATCTTCACCATACATCATCATCATCATCATAAGTCATCCCTTATAGATTTCGAACAATAACTACTTTCCATTGAACTTTTTTAATGATTTTATAATTGGCAATCAAAAACTTACATCATAATTATATTTTATTGCCATATTACATGTATTCCTTTGACAGGATAGTCCCAAGCAGATAACCCCCCACTAAATACAATTCAGCCAAGTTTTACAAAACAATAATATTAGAGTCAACCTGACGAAACACGAGCCAAAACTATTCCACTTATTCCACGTAGTGCTTGTTACGTTTTCTGAACACGTTATCACACACAGGAAGAACACCATGAGCATCGCTAATCGCCTTCGTGGAAGTTGCTTCATGTTACAGCAGAGCGGAATAAGTATTTTTTAAGTATATTGATTGTCACGTTTATGTATACCTAAACACCAACACTTTTATTCCACATACTGCTGAATAAAAATGTGGGTATTTAAACTAAAATTGTCAATAGAATTTCATAAACGGAAAACCTAATAACGAAGAAATTAATTCACTTAAGACCTGAGACCTTACCCAATATCTCACCATCTTAAAACATAGTAAATTATGAAATCAGATGATTATTTTATGGTAATACGAAAGCATAGTATTCGTTTCAAAGTTTCTCATGAAACCCCGCTTACGGTACCTATCGATTTAAAACAAAATTAACATTGATGTTATAAATAGTAGAAATACATGTACTTACAAAATTATATGTAACTAGCTAGCCTGACAGATATATAATTTGTACAAATTATAAAAAATCCCATGATACAGTGTGATATTATTTGTAGTTTGGCTACTAGGCATTAATTTTCCTCGTGGCCTAACTAGTTTGGCAACCTAGTTTGGCCAAGAGGAAATGGCCTGAAAAACGCGCTGTTAGTTTACAATTTAATTTCCATTTTTTTTCGTCAATATTTTTTTTTAATATAAACCTTAATTGGGACTATTATTACAAACAATATAAAATAATAATTTGTGAAATTAATCTAACCAACAAAACCTGACTTGCAGAAGCAAATGAACTGAAATAGATAACTTGGAGTAATTTTATTGGATCATTTTACAACTTTTTAAAACATACTAGTAACGTGGATCACACATTACTAGTATTATTTTTAACCCCTCCAGTTAAGCTAAAAAATGCTTGTGTTACGAGTGGGTTCACGTCGAATGTGTACTGCTTGGGGTTCAAACCCGCGACCATTTGACCGCAAGTCCGACGCGTTAGCAAATATGCTATCGCCGTTTTATTAAATCCATTGTCTCAAATAAATGTCATAATTTTGATTTTATTGCTTTTCAACTTGTTCGAATAGATCGTAAGTAAAGCCTAATTACATTGCGAAATTAGTGGCATGAAATTAATTTCATTACATTACTTTCACTAACAATTTCACCACTCCACTTATGGCTTTTGTTTGCCCAGCAATGTGGTACATATCTAAAAAATAACCATTTTGTACCTAAATTATTGCTATTACTAATTACTCAGAAGGTCGTCAAACTACGAATTCTAAAGTCAATAAAAACAAAATGCTCAATCAACCAATGCATTATTTGCCATTTCCGCTCGCCTAATGTGAATCTTGTTGAGAAAGTGAGGGTATTTCGCCCTAAAAATCGATACACACAAACCTTTTTTAATACTTGCCTTGGTGTCCTTTTGTTATCGTTATTTTGTTCAGAATTATCAATAAAAAATAACGAGTATTTATGGACTACCAGAATCTACATATATACGTAAAAAATAAACATTTCTGTTTTAATTAATTAAATCGTTCTAATACCGCCATCTCTACGTCTAAATGTTCAACTATGACATTTTGCAATCGCATTTCGTTTCTAGCTGTGCGCTTATGACTCGTTATCTTTTCTACATTATTTTCTAACTGGTATGTATCCGACAACTTTGATTACTATAATGGACCCCTAAACCTCACCCAAAAACAACCTTGGCTATACATTGGACCCACCCACTTCACACGACGACACCGGCTTAGTCATGGAAACCGTACCTGTATTAGAAACACCTGGCACGACTATGGAACCCGATTTACGACAACTCCGTGTTACCACGGACACAATATACCTGTATTAATTGTAGCGTGGCTACACGAAGGCTTATAAGATTTTCTCAGCTGGTCGCAGGACAGTAGGGTGTTATGACCATTGTTTTGTTCTTGGGCTGGGCAAGGTTTCAATCTAATATAAATCCCCCAGACCAGTTTCTAGATGACGTGTTATCTATACATATAAATGAGGACAAATAAAGAACCGACTAAAAACTAAAAATGATTTTTTGGTTTTTTCTTTTTGTTAAGGTTTTTTTTTTAATAATACACTCATATAAAAAATAATATAGCTTACAAAAGTCAGAAGTAATACTTGGGTTTGAACGGTCATACCGCTATGACTATCAAAGCAAATATGATTTCATTATCTGGCGTCATTCGGCCAAAAACTCTTTACCAAATGGGCATATCCCTTTCATACTGGAGTTTTGAGCCATGCCCAATATTTTGTTAAAACCGATGTCATGCAACAATGACATATCGGCAGCGTCACGAAAAGGGCCTGCGCTGGACAGACGTGTGTTTGCGCTGTATAGGTTATTAGATGTCAAAAATGTCGTATCCTATTTAGATATTACGTAGGCCGCTTAATTCGATAAAAAAATTAATAATATTTGCTCATGTTATGCAAACATGAGCAAATATTATTAATTTTTTTTTATCGAATTAAGCGGCCTACGGCCTTGCTCTCAGAATCTTGATGTATGATGTATATTTATAATTAACTTAGATGTTTTCTTGCAACCCATCCTCAAATCTACCAACGAATTTTCTTTCGAGAAAACCATTTCAATTTATATATTAGCATTTGTACTATAAAATTTTGCATTGCAATATGTTATTAGTTATTAATAAAGTTTCGATGCTGATGGAGCCATAATCTAGGCGATACTAATGATTTCATGATACTCTCATTTTAACGAAATAAGTTACAAAAATACTGCAACTAATTTGATGAAATTAATTTTATATTTTACAAAACTTAAACATGAACGGTAGTTTTGTTGATAATGAGGTTATAGATTTGGTATATATTGTATTGTTCAAACCTTTGAACTTGTTATATATACTATATGATTATTATGTATCTATTTTCGCTAACATTCATATAGTTCAATAAGCTACTGAACTGAGTTTGTACACCTGCAAACTGCCCTATGCACTAATCCATCACATTTGACCATCTTAAGGTTGTCTGGAAGAAATCGCAACTAGCGATAAGACCGCCGATTGTACCATTATTCAATGTTTTTCATTTATGTTGTAAATTTTCTATGGTGTACAATAAAGAATATTGTATTGTATATACATACACAGGTTTAAATTAACTATAAATTTAAAATAACTATAAATAATTTTGTAAGGAACATTTAGTTATGTTCGAAGATAAAACTTAAACATTAAATCATACCCGATGCTTAAACTAAAAGTGCAGATAACTAGACTAGCTTACCATATTTGAATCACAAATTTTGTAAGTTCTTATCGTACAACAGATATATAATTTCAGTAGAAATGGTTATACTAGTAGGTATCTTCTAAAACTACGAATAAGTGAGTCATGTGGAGGCCTTAAGAGTGTTATAACAGTAGGGTGTAAGCACTACGAAGGCTAAGAAATGATTATTGTAGTGCGGTTTCAGTAACTTCAGTCTCAGCGTATAGAAAGTCTTTTGGTACAAGAGAACTATAAACTTATAACACGAAACACAAAATTAGGTATAATATAAATATATGACAAGGCATAAAAAAGTAAGATCTTTACTGTTTCGGTTTGTAAACAAGAATTTGTTGGGAACAAAAAGAATAGAAATTATGTTAAAAAAGCTTTTTGTCTAATGAAAAATAAACAAACAGTGAAAAAATAACACGTTTTAATATCTAAGCTCTGAATCAAATCTAAGTAATTATTTTTAAGTCGGCGATAAGCAAACAAACAAACCAATTTTGATATTATATTTTGATAGCGAAGTGTAATTGTTAAGCCTTGGCTGAAATTTAATTAAGTTTTCACATAAATTTGGGAGTTTAGTTGCTTTTTATTTTTAAAATTTTTGTTTAAATTTTTATTATATTCTGATATTAATTTCTTGTCCATTTAACAGAACTAAATATGTGTATTACGTTTAAAAACAATCGATCCCCCACACGTAGGGGTAGATTTGTTTTTCAAAAGATAAAGCACAAATATTACTTCAAAAAATTACATCGCAGTGTGGGCTTTTTGCAAATTAAAGCGAACCGATTTCGAAGTATCTATCCTATGCCATAGAAAGTTAAAACTCATACTCTGTAAAAAGTTATGCATTAAATTCAAACCCTGCTTCATTTTACACACTCTTAACTAAGACGGAAGTGTTGTATTTACAGATATTCAGTTGGTTATATTATCAAGGAATACAAGCTTTTACCATATTAAAAGTATAACTTTTATTTAATATTTAGGGTATCTTTTATTTGATTTCATGCCCAAAAAAGTCTTGACCTTCTTGTAGCAGTTGCACAAAAACACAAAATTTTTTTTCTTCCTTAGAAACTCTCTTACAATTTCCACAACTAAAAGTGTTGCATGCCGAAATTTAATTTTAAAACGTTTATTTCTAAATCTCAAAACTCTCAAACCTGTATTAAATTTTTTGCAGTATGTGAGTAATGTGCGCAATGTTACCACGATTATGCCCCGATTTATCCCGATCTGATTGTATATATTATTATACTTGGGTTTTATTCTATTTCAGGTTTGCTCATCTCAGTTCACCAGCTGTGAATGGTTGCCGCCGAATTCAACACTTTTAAGTAAAATAGACTACAAGTTTGAGGACTACGATGCCTAAAATATTATCTAAATCATTACATTAAATCTACAATGTATATTCTTGATATCGTGACATCTATTATAAGTTTAAGAAGTAGCATTTACTTTAATAATCTATAATTTAAATGGCAAGTTAATTGAACTTACGAGAGTACTAAAAGATTACGAGTGAATAGAGGTTCAGAATAGTATATAATGGATACATTCATAGATTATATAAATTAATAAATTGTATTCCTATTTTATTCTATTTATTTATAACAATACATAAAACCTTCAGCGGCGCTAAGTGTCATTTTTTTTTTATGGTATAGGGGGCAAACAAGCATACAGGTCACCTGATGGTAAATGACTTCCGCCACCCATGGGCCCCTGTAACTCAAGAGTCACAAGTGCGTTGCCGCCCTTTAAGGTGGGAGTAGGAAAAGAGGGGGATGGAGGACGGGGGAAGAGTGGGAAGAGGGGAAAGTTGAAGGACGGGAATACGGGAGAGGAGGGAAGGAAGGGTTAGGGCCTTTTTTTTTTGTGCGTGTGGAAACCCCCTCGGGCCGTCACCATACCGGGGTTTTCGGCGGTGTGTCGGAATCGAACAGACTAAAACCACACGGTGTGTCGTACTGCGCCTTAAGTAGGAGGGATCCGAGAACAGCTGTTATTAAGACATCCGGAACCGTCCACGTCCCGTCCACCCGCGGCCACACTCAGGGCGGCATGAGGCGCTGGTAAGCGCGCCTCCGAAACCCGGTTCGCCGGCGGCGAATTAAGTCCGAGTAGGAGTCGTCCTCCCGGATCCTTTCCGCCGGCTCCCCCTTCTTTCTGCGAGATGACTTCCTCACAGAAGGTTGCGACCGCGGTAAAATTCCTGTCACTACCGGCCATGGAGCGTATGACAGCCGGTAGCGACAGATCGACTCCGATGACTGCAGTGAAGGCCCAACGCTGCGAGGCCCAACTGGGGCAAACCGCCAGCGTGTGCTGAGCCGAGCCCTCACTGCAGTCGCAGTGGTGACAGTCGGGAATCAATTCCCTCCTAGCGACCAAATGCAGGTACTTCCCGAAGCAGCCGTGCCCGGAAAGAACCTGCGTGAGTCAGAAGGAAAGGGTCCCGTGCTGCTGCCCTGTCCAGTCGACGATGACCGACGATGACTTTTAAAAAGAGTGGCCATGAGTTTCTTTGCCAGTATTCTTCTCATAAGGCTCTACGCATTTTGAAAACTGGAAGTTATAGATCGACACAAGCAGGCAGTAGATTTTTGTGTTTTCACCTAATTTACCTCGACAATCCAGCACATGCTGTGGCGTCTGTTTGCGCCGATCTATGATTTTAACTCTAGCTTCAATTTAACGTTCATAAGTGTCACTTAGTGTCTTAAATGAATAAACGATTTTGAATTTGAATTTGACCGGCTGGAGAGCCTCCACGAAGGCAAAGCCAGCACGTGGAGCCTCCAGCTGGGACGACCAACGAGCCATCGTGGCTCGGCGAGAGGCCTCACGCCACTCGCGTACCTCTTCGGGCGGGGGCCGACTGCCGCTTCCCGCCTGGAACTCAGTCGTCCGCCGATACACTTTGGCGAGCACTTTCGCCTCCAAATCCCACAGGGGAGTCCCGGCCAACGCGCACGCCGCCTCCGTCGACACGGTACGGTATCCGCGTATGGCTCCAACCGCCATAATCCTCTGAGGGCGCCAGAGTCGCGCCCTATTCTGGGCGGTCAGAGCCTCCGCCCACACCGGTGCCATTGACCGGACAACCCCCGTGTACAGCCGTCTTGTAGCGACGCTGGGTCCACCCAAATTGGGCAAGAGTCGCCCAAGGGCGGACGCAGCGCCGAGCAGCTTTGGAGCAAGCTGCAGGAAGTGCTCGTCGAAGCGCCACCTTCCGTCAAAGATCAGGCCCAGATACTTGATGTGGGCCTGAACCGGTACGAGGACCGAGTTGACCTCAATAGAGGCACCCATGTGTGTCGTGATGGGTGGACCACGACTGGGCCCATGAAATAAAAGGGCCACCCGCAAACCCAGCACCTCTATGCGCCGGACTACCAGAGAGACTCAGAGACCAGGTGGCCAGGCGCACCGCTTCCTGAAAGTTCGCCCCCCGGGCTGTGACCAACGTGTCATCGGCGTAACAAATTACGCCGAGCCCGGGGGGTAATTCGCCTCGGAGGGCCCAGTCATACCCCATCCACAGGAGTGGTCCAAGGACAGACCCCTGCGGAACACCGCACGACATGGGCTGACGACTCAAAACTCCATCTCGGTCCTCGTACATGACGGTACGCTAGTTTAGACAGTCTGCCACTAGCCGCCTCAGGTGCCCTGGCACTCCATGATAGTGGAGTGCTTCCCTGATGCAGCTGAATGACAGACTATTGAAGGCGTTGGCGATGTCCAACGACAGCGCCAACAACGCGCTGCCACAGCTCACTACCTCTTCGGTCACGGCCCTCAGGCGCAACACAGCGCCGACCGTCGAACGCCCCGCTCGAAAACCGAATTGGGCGTCAGACAAATCGGGGCCGACCTCGCAAAGGTGCCGGACGATGCGGGCAGAGAGGACCCTCTCAAACAATCACTGCCGGTTTTCTGTGAGGCCGTGGTATCGAGAGGATTCGAGCCGACCCATACGTGCCGAAGCATGGCTCTCCCACGTGAAATAAACGTAGGACGCACTGGTTAATACCCTGGTTTTTAGGAGTTGCAGAATCGGTGACTAGTAGATATAACGCACCTTCCCATATGCAGCCTAGTCAAGATGAATTCTTCTATAGGCCTCTCGATCGAAGTTGTAGTGGTTGAATGTGTAGTATAGTAGTACTATATTGCTATGACACAAATCTTTTTATTTTGTCTGCCTAGCTCTTTTTACTATCGCATTAACTTCTTTGGGTCATAAATAGCGGACTCATTACACAATGTCGAATTTATACATTAACTTCTTTTACTTACATTATTCGCTCTTCGATCAACTATGGTGCCTGAATCTGCTGCATCGTGTCAATTTCTTAATACAGATAGGCATTGACAGTGCCACACATGCCATGTTACCCCTGCAGTTCAGCTACTGGCATTGCTTACACTAACTGTATTTAAGATTACCGCAGGTTTACAATACGAGTATACATATTTGTGTCAATTTCTTCAATGAAGTCAAGTACACAATTACTGAATCATACCTTGTACAATAAGTAGGTAACTAGAGCAACTTCAGTTTTTATTATAAACATTATGTATATCCGTAGTTTCTCAGAGCTTGGACTCATCTTTTTCTGATTAACCTTCTTTACTTTACCATAATATATATATATATATATATAAAAACGTCACCTAATTCAAGATCCATTTCTGTTTTTAAATTTGGAACTAGTTACCTAGAAAGTGTTCTACTGCCTTTAGAGGTTGTATAAGCCGCTTGTGTCCCGATGTTCTTTTGTTTTTGTGTTTTTAAACAGTATCACTGAAAAACCGTATGTTTATTATCCACCCCTTGTGCTATAAAATAATTGTAACCTTATGTGGATGGTTTTCAATTCGTGCAAATGGGACATCGTTAGTTTCATATTGTTCTGAAGATTGTCGTTTCGGATATAATATGAACCCGTAACGTCTTATAGCTTATTACCATAATGTCTACCTTCCTTTTTCATAGTTGATAACTTTGTAAACAAAGAAAATCAGGTGTTAGTACGCATTTATTACCTACGTTTTCTTTTGATCGATAATAATTATAGCTAAACAGTTAGAGACAATTATTAAACGAGTTGTATTATGTTATTGATGCACATTAGCATCACACCATTTTCCAAACACAGGCATTCATATGGTGACACACCTTTACAGGTGTATACAGACACTAATACTACTACTACTGGGAACTTCTTGGCCGAAGAACCACTAAAATCTAATAATTCCTAACCTGGGAATCGAAACCAGACACCGGCATACACAAAACACACAGTGATCTTTATCAATATATATTGCTTATACATCCAGTCTTGGTGATTAAGTCTTCTAACAGCATCGGTAGGTAGTATTTTATTTTATACTATGTAGTTTTTGACCACAGTTTCACTCGCGATAAATCTATTTTCCTACCCCTGGCAAAAGAACTCTGATTGAAAGGTATAATTTGTACCGTTTTGTACTCCTGGCAACGGTCATGCAAAATTTGTAAGTTGGAGTAGTTAAGACCGGAAAGCGTTACAAACAAACAAGCACATTCACATTACTACATATTATAAACAAAGTCTCAGTCAAGTCTGTATGTTCGCGATAAACTGAAAAACTACGCAATGGATTTTCATGCCGATTTCACTATTAGACATAGTGATTCATGAGGAAGGTTTAGGTGTATAATTTGTTAAGATTATGTGTAAATTGATTGAAATATGTTGACGATTGTCGAAGATATCTCTGCTACTCGTGCCTAGTTTTCAATATAAGTTAGGATTCCAACATTTTCACGGATCTGAATTTCTGTAATAAATAGGAAATTTTAAACAGTAATTCAAAAGTATTTACCATTTGAAAAAATTCTGTAAAAAAACTCAATAGATTAAGTATTTTTTGAGTTTTTTTTAAATATAATAATACTAGCAACCCGCCCGGCTTCGCACGGGTAGCAAAGCATATATTGATTTTTTACGACATCTTCAACAATCATCGTCATATTTCAGCCATTTTACACAAAATAATTATGAATTATACACCTAAACCTTCCTCATAAATCACTCCTTTTATTGGTCAAAATCGTATGAAAATCCGTTCGTTAGGTTTTTAGTTTATCGCGAACAGACAGACAGACAGACGCGGCTGGGGACTTTGTTTTATGATATGTATATAATAATATGTAGTAATAAAAATATCATCAATTTGTCTTTAATATTCTTTCAATTAAAAATGTGCAAATATTCAACTCGTTCAAAGACAACTAACTGATGCAGTAACAAAGGGGATTTTTTCTATTTGAACATTTTTTTGATTAAAAATATGTATCTACCATTTTACTTGTACGTTTGTAAATATTATTCGGTTACCACGAAAACAAGTAGAATATGCCACATATAAACACACATACACAACATTGTTTTATTCTGTGAATTGAGCAAATATTTAACCTGTCGTATTAGTATAAAAATCTTGGTATAATTATGTTTTATTTTTTATGCAACTAGGTGTGCAATCGCCTATAAATATTAGCAGTAGATACAAGAGTTGTTACTTGTGACTTGAAAATTCTTTTCCAACCTTTGTTTGAGCTCTGCTGACCTTATTTAGTGGCAGAAAGCCTACTATATTAAGCCAGCAGTGACTGAAAGAAGACACAAAAAGTACTCGTAGGTACATTTGCGGTCAATGAAATACATTGTTCGTATTTTATGCGCCGTCGTGCCGTTCGGCCGATCATCCATAAATTTTGCATACACCTTGACAGGGATACAGAAAAGGACAGAAAAAGACTTTTATCCGGAAAGAAAGTCCTGTACCCGAGGGATGGAAAAATACTATTACGCGAGAGAAGTCACGGGCAAAAGCTAGTGCTAAATAAATGTAAAAAACTGAATAAAAAAAAAACAGTCAAATTAAAGTTTGTTTTAGTAAATAAGTATTGAAAATATTTAATATTTACGTTTATAATAAACAAGGCAGACTGTTATTGTCCTGAATCTTGAAATGCGTCATCTTATTGTGTGATTTTATGGTTAAATCACTAGACTGTCTAGGCACTCTTGAGATTGTACCAAAAGTTACAGTGTGAAGACTAGATGTCAAGTGAAATGATATTGTTTTTTTATCTTGCAATGGTCGAAAGAAACATTATTAATAATATAATCAATTACTAGAGAACGAAATTTAAGTATCAAAACAGATCTAGGTGAAACAAACCACAGTACTTTCACATCAATATTATTTTTGCTTAACTAGCAGTAAGTTCTTGTGTTTTTTATTAAATGTAGATATAATTTTCGTGGCCCTAAGTAGTAGAAGATTGTTCTACAACGGTATCTATGATTCACACAAGAGTACAAGCCAACCATTAGGCAGTAAAAATAGTTTTGAAAAGGTGCCAGAACATTACTGTAATTGACAATGAGAGCCTGCCCCGAGATTGCCGAGATTGCGAGAGTCCTGCACATCATTTACAAAATAGCAATGAATAATGATATTGAACTTCTTCAATATTTTTTAATTTTGCAACTGAAAACTAGATAAAACAAATGAAATATTTGATTTAATTAATTAATAATTTATTTGCAGTCTCACAAAAAAATTTGGGAACCTTGGCCATATCTCCTGCAAAAAATATTTGGTAAAACTATTAGCCCCGTTATGCTTTAAGCTAAACGGCAAATAAATTAAAAAAATCAATAACTTCGTCACTTTGGGCGTTAAGGTATTTAAGTTGAAAGTCTTTGTTTCAGAATTAACATGTGAATGCTTGTTAGACTTGTCTAATTAGAGCTGACTGCCGTCTTGAAACGAGTCAAAGTAATTCAGAAGTTTTAACCTATTGTTATTGTAGGGATAAAATTTTATTTTTCTAGTAATTTTAGGACTATTCTCTAAATATACTCATATATCAAGAGATATGGGTTAAAAAGTATTCAGAGCAAACAACTATTTACGGTTATTAAACCTTAAGTTTCGCCATTTCAAAGTAAAACACCAGCAATCAGTTTATAGAACTTAATACTCACGTACACGATTCGAAGTATCGATAGTCGAGAACTTAGCGGGCAAACTGCCAGCTATAATCCCACGCCTTCAATAATGGCCAATAAATAAATATAGGCGTTTGTAACGATTTTCACGAAGTACATCGTATGAAGAAGAACCGATTTCCTTTGTGGGGCTTTGGACATTATTGTAGTTGGTTTAATAAAAATGCCAATTTATTGAAACCAATATATTTAAAGGTATTTTTGACTGCTTTTGCATAATACAAGTGGACTAAATGTTTAGTTGTCATCCACATTGTAAGTAGTATACTAGCTATAGTATATTATCATCATAATTTCAGGACGTCCATAGCTGTACATACGCCTCCCTCAAAAACTTTCAAAATTCAGTCATAATATAATATGCTTCCAACTGGGAAGCATATTATATTATGACTGAATTTTAATGTTTTAAATTCTTACAGCATTTACTTTTAGATTTAGGCTACATAGAGAAACAGTCTCAGGAACAGTTAAACCTTGTCTTGCGAAAATATATTAGATGTGTATATCGGGACTTAATCGCGGTAATCATTACAAGTTACAATACCTTTTAACATCACATTACCTTTTTCGCTTACCCGACGTTTCGATCTAATTGCACCGATCGTGGTCACGAAAAGACTGGTGAGAGCTCAGCACCGACTCTGAGAAGTGCGAGTTTCGGCCGTTGAGTATTGCCAAGTAGCGTTTATTATGCAATCCGTTATGGAGGTGGTCCTTTAACGAACCCTTTAAGTAATACATAATACATTTTTTTTTGTGGTATACTGGGCAAACGAGCAAACGGGTCACCTGATGGTAAATAACTACAGCCGCCCATGGGCACCTGTAACTCGAGAGTCACAAGTGCGTTGCCGCCCTTTAAGATGGAAGCAAGAGAGAGGGGGAGGGGGGAAGAGTGAGAAGAGGGGAGAAGGGAAGGACGGGAAAGGGGAGAGGGAAGAGTTAGGGCCTCCGGTAACAAGCATTGCTTCAGTGCCGGTTTTCTGTGAGGCCGTGGTATCGAGCGGAGTCAAGCCGGCCCATACGTGCCGAAGCATGGCTCTCCCACGGTTTTTTCACAAAAATAAATATAACCATAGTGTAACAAACACTTATAAATAAACACCTCATGCTAAAGCTAAGTTACAAGTTAACTACCTTATAAGGTGTTCTACCCACTTTAATGCTTATGCTGTCCTAATATTCTTTTGTCGGGACACTGACCTTAAACTAACATCTATGCCGTCTAAGTAGCTCACTCATGCCTCCCTTTTTGGGGGTTCCAGGTTTAAGGGGATTCAAGCTACAGTTTCAAGCTATACTTTTACATTTCATGTGCCCGATTTTAACTGGATGAAGAAGAAATTGAAACACGTTAATCAAATAAGTTACATCAAATAAATACACTTCAATAAAATAAATACTAATCTTAGATTGATATTGAAAATAAATTGTCAGAGGTCTGTAATATCTTACGTAAATTGTAAGTGAAAGATGTGAAAAATTCCCTGCTTTGATGTTCTAAGAGCTGACGTTTCGGCTTCCTCGATTTCATGTTCTGTAGTCAAAATATTCCTTTGATTTCCACAAATGTACGGACAGATTTCAAAATATAGGTAGACTTGCCAGATACAGTATTGACCCTGAACATTAAATTTGGCATTAATAGTAACTGTTAGGGTGCCACTCAGATATATAATATAAAATAAATAGTAAATTAAAGTTACAACTCCTATGCAATACATTTTATCCTCAAAGTAAATGTAACTTTGTTTGAGCGTCGTTTGAAGGGCCTTGTAATCCATGAACCCTATTTATAAAGAATTTAGTCAGAGGTATGTCGGATATAAGTGAACCAACAATGCCTTTGTTTTAAATACCAATAATAGAAAACATAGTCTGTCATGTTTGTTTATTTAATGGAAACACTTAGTGTTTGACAGGACAGATGCCACAGTGGTTTAAGTGGGCTTTTGAGCAACTTAGTGTTATGGATTTAATCATCTCACAGGATATTTTTTTTCGTGTCAAACAGATGGATCTTCTTTGTAAGTTCTTTGGTTTCAGTAATTACGTGGCCATAAAGTCTCCTGCGACCCTTAATGTCAATCGACAAAAGAATTATTTATTTCTTACTTATTTCTTTTAAGTTTATATTTTATTCACGCAAGCGCCTCACATTTGGTATTCGATTGAAATAATATACGTAACTGGTCTCGTTCGATGTTCTTCTTAATGGAAAAAGAGGAGGCCACATATAAATGTAAAAATTTACATTTATTACGCGTTTATTATTCCCTTACACTTAGGTACCTAACAGCAAATATTAAAGGTTTCGATTACGTGTATTCTAAATGATTTAGTCTCTGAATTCATTATTTTTATATCGTCTTGTACAATTTAATAAATGAGGGTATGTCTTACTTTTTTCATAATAACGAGGCCATCTGTATATTTTTATATTTTGCCAATTGTATCTTTCATGAAAATATGTGACTTTAAAATAAACGACTAAATACGAATGCTTTTAATATCTTACATAATAAATCGAAGTTTGGAAAGAATACCTTGCAGAGTTAATTTTCAAATTTATAAAATTAATGTGATTTGGTTATAAAACTTTAAGGAGTGGTGTGGGTCGTTACGTGAATTTCACGAAACGTAACGTGACTAGTTACTTTCATTGCTTCACTAGTTACGATTACGCGTGATTTTCGTAACTAGTCTCATCTCAATGTGCAGCTACTCACTTTGTACGGCTACGCTCGCAGGCAACGTAGCCTTGTCGTAACTCGTAACGTCTCAAGACTAAACTCGTTTTTATGGTTATAGTTACATTAGTAAAGATCTTAATCAAATGATCTTTACCTTCATAATTTATTCAGGCTTAGGACTGATGGCATTCAGTGAATGGTCTTTTTATTTCTTTGTTTAAATATTATTAATTTAAAAATGTTAATACCGGCGTATTTAGAAGTTCAATCTATTTAAAATGATTGAAAATGTCTTGCCTTATTCTTGAATTTGTATGTTTATATATATATATATATTTTTGTAATTTTTGTTTTGTATATAACCTATCAAAATATTTATGTAAAAACATTTAATGGTTTTCAGAACCGCTGAGATTTTTTTTTAAATAAAATCAAAATATATAAATAAAACTAGAAAGAAAGATTTGAATTATTAATAGCATTCGTCAATGACACAGAACCGCTGAGATTATCACTACATATTATAAAATAAAATCCCTCACCGCGTCATCTGTCTGTCTGTCTGTCAAAAAACTACTGAACGGATTTTCATGTGGTTTTCATCGATAGACAGAGTGATTTATGAGGAATGTTTAGGTGTATAATTTGTACCCGTGCAAAGCTGGGGTGGGTTGCTAGTATTAAAATAAAATCAACATCAGGAGTCTATCTTATCTCTAAAATCATTGACATATGCATCAAAATTATTTGCGTTGCAGTAAAACTAATGCTGTTTTTCTCTCGGCTCGTGCATTTGTCCGGGCGGGCACACGTGTTAGTGTGTAAAGCTGATGCATATACTAATTATACCTGAGTGTTAAAGAAACAGCATGCGTATGCAACGAGTTCTCATTGTAACGGTCCTTAGTTAACTTGTATGACGCATCTACAAAACGACGCCTCAAATTGTAATAGTTACTAGAATCATGTGTGTAGCAGCGTAAATAACATGGTCACAAAAATCACTGTTGGTATTTGGCTTGAGACTAGTTATGCGGTTACATATTACGTAGATAGCTACTGTAACCAGTGACGTGAAATAACGCCCACGCCTATTAAGGAGAAAACCTTAAGGCTTTTAAACAGAATCTCAAACAATAGCAAACAGATACAGTTAGTATCATAAGGATGGAGCTATTGTTTGCTGGATAGTGAAGGGTTAACTGTCTAAATATGTACTATCCAATTATTTTCTATACTACTTTACTATTACTAAATAGTAATCTAGACACGCGGCAGTGAGTCAAGCCAAATTTAAGAAAAATTTACTGGCGACGCAGCAGCCGTGTGTTATATTACACGAACCATTCGGAATAAATAAATACAGCTTAAACATTCATTGAGATATTATCGTTTAAGAATAGGCATTTTCATCACTGACTGATTGACATATAGATCAAAAACCTAACCCACTTCCCGATGGCCTAGTAAGTTAAAATTTAAGGTCCTAAGCTATTAAGCCTAAGTTCTAAGCTAATTCAAATCTTCAGGATTATCTACAGAACTTGGCAATCATTTATATCTCAATTCTTTTGTCGGCGTAGTCGATAACCACGTATATTCTTAATATTGAACTTGGCTTCCATTTTCACATTTATGTTTTTGATGGGATAAAAAATAATATTGAATGTAACGAGTAATTTTAAAACAGGCTTTAAGTGCATAAATAAGTGCCTGACAAGAAACGTATAATCATTTTGTTCAAAAATACTCAATCATTGTCTCCACAAAAAATTAATAATTTGGTTACAGACTGTTACATTATTTTTTAAATAAAAAAAATTGTAATCCCCGAATAAAACTTATAATTCAACTTATTATATTTAAAAAATTACAGTAGATCTCTTCGTCTGTTATATCAAATAAAGATTACGATAAAAAAACCGCACAAGTGCGAGTCTGACTCGCGCACCGACGATTCCGTAAGCAAACAAACTTGTATATAGATAAGATGTTCGTCCATCTCGGGAGTCAATTCTCGAAGATTTAAAAATACTCTCCCATACATCGATCTACGACAAAGTCACTTTGCCAACAGTAAAATATAAATGTGTAATCACAAACACTATTTTTCATGTCATATTAACAATTTTCGGACTTTTTCCTTTACTTGTGCTGGCAGACCTTGTTTCTTACCAAACTTCATGATTCTAGGACAATGGAAAGTACCCTATAGGTTTTGATTTACCCGTGAAATGTAAAAGTTTGGTCAAATTTCAGGCTTAAATGGCCATATTATTTGATTGCGTTGACTTATAAGCTTGTTTTTTTATAGCTTCAAGGGACTGCAGACATAAGTATTTGGTAATAGTTTTAACTTGATGCATCTCCAGTTTAAAAAAAAAAGGATCTTGACAGATAGACAGACATATAGACGGACAACAAAGTGATCCTATAAAGGTTTCTCGTTTCCTTTTCAGGAACGGAACCCTAAAAACATGCTTAATCTCTCTTCAAGTTTGCGTTTTAGTAAACTGTATTCGAACTAAACACAAAAAATGAGGCAGACTGTAAAGCAAACTCCATCTAATTACGAGTAGAACTGACTCACGGTTGGATCCCGTCGCACGAATGATCACACGCCTCCAATTTAATTTCGTAGGGGTATAATGAGATCCGCTCGGAATTAATATAGGATTTTGAATAAGGTATCTCGCGTATAAACCTCGTTTACACGCCTTCCCAGAGCACGTCTTTTCGCATACACAATCACGCATTTTATATTAACTGCTATTGAAGTGTTGTTTGGCAGCAGAAATTTCTTGAGGTGGGATTTTCCAAGCGTCAAACTTTGCCCAGTATGTAGGTAAATTCCAATAATAAAATAACTTTGCTAACATAAATATGCATGTTATATGCAATAAACATCTCTAAATACGTAATTATATTTCATAATCAAGTTTGGAACAAAACAGGGGGTAATCTATATACCTACATTACCATCCAAATTTTTTTTAGGCACTAGGTTAAACTAAACTAAAACTGGGGTCCTTGAGTAATTCCAGGACCCAAGTTTTGCAAAAAAAATCCAGTTGCGTGGTCACTAAGTCAAACGTAAAAAATATTAAATGCGGTGAATTAGGAAGTTCTGATAGAGCAGTTATAGACACTTAGCGCACACGGAGTGCAGTGTGCCTAAAATCTGTGAGTTGTTGAGACAACTTTGTGATGCAAATTACTCAATATTTATGTAGTGATATCAAAACAAAGAACAGGTTTCTCATAATTTTCATTAATGATTCTCCTGTGTGAATTTGGATAGTGATGACAAAGTCACCCTATATATAAAATCCTTGACTCCTGACTGACTGACTGACGGATCAACGCACAGTCTAAACCGTAGGTCGCGGTACTAGAGACGTGAAATTTAGAGGACGTATGTTCCTGCGTCTCATCGGGCCGCGCGCGCCGTGGCACCGAACCGGTTCTGCGTATCTCCGACCGGGCGGGGCAAGCTCGGTGCGGGCCAACTCACTCGCTCAACAAGATTCCACGCGTGCGCATCGCTAATTTTATTAAGATAAATACATACATATTTAGTCTTTAACGTTCATCTTTTAATTGCAACACATCCAGTCAAGAACACCAGCCACACACCTGGAGCTTGGCATTCAAACAACGTATTTGTATTATATTAGGAGTGGCAAAGTTTATATGGGAACACGTATTTGCTTGGCCTGATCAACTGCAAAAGGGAGACAATGTTGAGTGTCAAGTTGACAATAAAAGTCATTGTTGCTACAATAACTAACAAAAATATAAAATTCTAGCTTTTACCCGCGGCTTCACTTGCGTCGATGTCTGTAAATAACTGCCATAATCATTATCATTAGAAAGTAAATAAAATAATGTGATATTTTTATTTTTTTTGCTTGGCTGGGACGATTAAAATATAAAAAATCTAAAATGGAGATTAGTTTAAAAACTGAAAACATACTTTATTGTTATAATTAACAACAAAAATTCAATAACTTAAACTATGAATATTTTAAAAAGTTGAAAGTATCTACGTTTAATAGATAATTCCTTTTTAAAAGGGTTCAAAACAGAATTAAATTAATGACTTCAAGGTTTTTACTTATTCGAACTTCGTCTCGCCTTAAGTTTTTTTACACTTATTACTTTATTACTTAGCTGCATGTTAAGTGTCAAAGGGATCTCCATAGTAACCTAAATTGTCTAACAAATAACAAAATGGCAGCGCACGTCTTATAATGACTTTTATAGGCAAATTTTTGATCCCTTGGGTTACATTATTGTAATTTTCGTTCCCTTTCCCTCATTTAAAAAAATACAGACAATGTTACTCGCTGATAATGTAACTTTTGGTAAAAGAGTTTTTAAAATCACTTTAGTGGTTTAGGCGTGAAAGCGTAACAAACAAACTCACTTTCATATTTATAATATTAGTTAGCAGTTCCCGCGCGGCTTTGCTCACGTGTACATATTTTAATATTTTGCGCGGAACCCTAATTCTTTTTCCAAAATCAAAGTAGCCTAAGTTACTTATAACACCAGCCATCTGCCAGTGAAAGTCCCAAAAAAAACAGTCCACCCGTTCCGGAGATTACCTGATACAAACAGACAGACAGACAGACAAAAATTGAAAAAAAAATTGTTTTGGTATATGTACCGAGTATACATTCAAATGCACTTATTAAAAAGCGGTTATTTTAATGTTACAAACGGACACTCCAATTTCATTTATTTGTATAGATTTGTATAGGTGACAAAAACTTATAGTTTAAGCCTGTTTTTTGGTCCAAAATTTGATATTTCTGCTCGAGGTTCCAACCTGGTTCTAAGAAAACCGTCTCTTGAAGTAGCGCAGATTACACTTTGTGAATGCTCTGTTACTAGTTTAACACATCTTTCAACACATTGTCTGTATCAAGGACAGTCGCCTATGTCAAAGCTCTTATCTTTTGAAATAATTTGAAGGGCTCATTAAAAATATGTTGAAGAACCGGCGGTGCTCTAACCCGACGCTCGTGACACATAATAATTTAGGTGTAATCTGTAGCATAAATAGGTATTTTTTGGTGATTTAAATATCCTGCGTTGAGTGCTACTTTCAGCTCCTTTAGTTTTAATTATACTTGACAATGCCAGCTTTCGGATGCGGTCCCGTCGATCGACAGACATACATAGGTTTGTAGCTGAGTAAAAAGAGTATTTCTTTCGATAGTAGATTATACAACAGATCTCATATTTTCAGGTAACAATCGAGAGTGCATAATCAGTTGCAAAATATGTTTGATTCCAGCCTTAAAAACGTCTTTTACTTGATTAGGAACCAAATTGGAAGGCACACTTTAACCACGTAGTTGACAAATAATTGGAAATTTCTGATGAAGTAATCACAACAGCAACGTCAAAAGCTTCTCAAATAATTATAAAACTCTTCAGTAAATATATTTTCCTTTGCTTTTGGGTTATCTTTTCGTATGAGGTACTTTTTAAAATAGGATTTCAGTAATTGCATAACTCGTTCCTTAGTTACGATTGGAATCTAATCCTTGGTCGAAAAATTGTTGATCTCTTTAAAAATATAATATTTGAATGGGATAGATCCTTTCCAATTTATTTCAAATCCAGGTCATTCTTGACAAATAAAATAAATTAAAAGACGTCTCTTATTTTTAACCGACGAAAAAAAAAAGGAGGTTCTCAATTCGACCGTATTATATTTTTTTTTAGTATCTACCGATCGTTAAGTTCTCTATATGGTCCCAATTTCGAACTATTGTTTAAAAATCATTAATCCGCTTTTAAGACAACCGCAACTGTACTTTTTAGGATAAACATTGGTTTGGTTTTAAAGAAATTACTCACGATTCAAGTCAAGAAAGTCCTCAAACCTAGTTGATCTAAACCAATATTATAAAGAGGAAACATTTGTGTGTATGTTTGTAATATTTTCACACAAAAACTACTCGACCGATTGCAATGAAACTTGGTATGTAGATAGCTGGAGACCTGGATTAAAGCATAGGCTACTTTTTATCCCCACATTACCACTGGATCGGGATTACGCGGGTGAAACCGCGAGGCGCTGCTAGTACCTAATAAATTCGAAGCCACCGGTAACGTGTAGTTGCATGCAAATCAAAACTTCGTGTTTGTGTTACACATAAAGAGAACAAAAAGTATTGTTTTTTATATATGTCATTCAGGAATCGAAATATCACACATGGGAGGCCCTAACCCTTCCCTCTCCCCTCTTCTCGCTCTTCCCTACTCCCACCTTAAAGGCTGGCAACGAACTTGTGACTCTTGAATTGCATGGGCGGTAGCAATCATTTACCATCAGGTGACCCATCTGCTCGTTTGTCCCCTTTATCATAAAAAAACCGGCCAAGTGCGAGTCGGACTCGCACCGAGGGTTCCGTAAAGTATTTTTATTATATGATGTAACTAAAAATTTCCAGTTTTCGCAATTTTTCCTTTATCTGTGCCATAAGACGTTGCTTCGTAATAAATTTCAACATTCTGAGTTCACGGGAAGTACCCTGTAGGTTTTGATTTCCTTACGAGAGTCGAAAATTTGCGGAAATTTGCGGCATAAACGGCTGTATCTTTTGATTGCGTTGACTTAGAAATTTGATTTTTTCACAGCTCTAAAGGACAGTAGACTTGAGTATTTGATATAAATTTCAGCTTGATACCTTTACGAGTTCCTGAGAAAAAGGGTCTTGACAAACAGACAGACCTTCGGACGGACGGACCACAAAGTTATCCTATAAGGGTTCCGTTTTTTCCTTTTCCTTCCTACGGAACCCTAAAAAAAACCATTGTAGCGTGCCCTAACCTACTAAAAGTGGTGAAATAAATAAATTTTAATTAAGAAATTAAATTAAATTCAAAGTGAAAATAGATTAATATATATTTTTTTGCTTTTAGTGATTTTTATTTTCAAGTCGTTTTTTTCTATTAAAACTTATTTCTTTAGTACGCAGTAATAAGCAGTATTGCTTGATTTTTTGTGCCTGCCTTCTACGAGGTTTGATGTTGGTCACCACTCGGACGAAGCTACGGGCAAAAGCTGGTATACAACAAAACTTTTTTTAATAATTTTTGAGAAAATAAATGTAAATGCTTCCTCAGGGTTACCCCGTGCAAGTAAATACGTACCATTTTCGATTAAAACTTAAAAAACAAACTTGGGTGGGAACGCTACTATGAATAGATTACTAAACCAGTATAACAAGCTGACAAAAAGTCATGAAATTTATGTAGATATCTTCTCAAACAGTCTTCCAAAATTTAAAAGCAAAGTTAATGCATCGTTTAATCCTCCTTGAGAATAAATTGTATATAATTTTATGTATGTCGTAAAAATATATTACTCTCATGTAGTAATTTCTCATAGATGTTTTAAAATTATTTAAGATAATTGTTTTATTATTAATATGTAAAAGAATCTGTAAGTTTAATAAAAAAAATATTAGATGAAACTGTCCCTTACCATGCCGTGGCAACTTGTAAGTAACACAACACTCAGCACACAATTGTAAAATAAGTTTGTAAACTCTGTTTTAGTGTATGTTTTGTAAGTTGTTCTAAATAAATAAATAAAAGTAAATAGAGGCAAAGGCGTATTAAACATCATCATTTTGCCACCTATAGTTTGTTCCCACTCATTTAATGCGCAGACCTATTGTCCTCAACCGGGCACTTTCGGCATTTGAAAATTGGGAGTATATCGAAAAGTAAATAAGAAGGACAGACAATGGAAGACTAAGCATATAGATAGAGAAAGAAGATAGAGAGCTGTAAAAATATTCTATTCACGATCCCACTAATATTATAAATGTGAAAGTTTGGATGGATGGATGTTTGTTACTCTTTCACGCCAAAACTACTAAAGCGATTGCGATGAAACTTGGTATGTAGATAGCTGGAGACCTGGATTAACATATAAGCTACTTTTTATCCTGATATTCCCACGAGATCGGGACTTACGCGGGTGAAACCGCTGGGCGCTGCTAGTAATATTTAAATCAGAGTTAGTTTCAGATGCACAAGCAGCTACCGTTTACGATAATAATAATTGTATTCTCTTAAAACGAAAATAAAACACGAGTTTGAAGTCATTATTGGTATTAAAAATAAAAATAATTATTACGTGCTACCGTGCGAGCTAACTCAATCATCGATAAAACCAGCTCAACTTATAGTGAACAAAACACTAAGACTCCTTCACTGCATCCTTAAAAACCAGGCGTGACTTCCCCCAAGCCACGTTCGAGTGCGGCGACGTTCAATTTGTCTCTCGCGATAACAGGTACCCTGGTTTACGCGTTTCTGTTGCACGAGCCAATGTTCGTGGGTTTGCCGCACTTAATCGATATAAGTCTATACGCTTAAACATGAGCTCTCTCTCAAGTCAAAATGTAAAGCGAGTCTCTTTGCAAGTATTTTAATTAATCTCATTGAGAGTAATATCGCTCCGCAACATGAACATTATGCAAAGGCCCGAGTTCCTTTAAAAAAAAGCTATCGCTATTTATATAACACCTCTTTGTTTTCTGGAAAAGTATGTTCAGCATAATAATAAAAAATATGCAAATGCACATCAAAAGAATCATTTAAATATTTCAGAATGACTTTGTTGAAAAGTGAGCATATTTTAAGGAATTGATATTAATTTATTGGTGAAAATTCATCGCTTTCTAAATACCGGAGGGGCCCGTAGATAAAGGTTGAATGCGTAAATAACTGCTATTTGCAAACAAACCGTTTATCTTTTGAACCGTAATGAACCATGGATCTTTTCTTTATGGTCTGTGCATACGTAATGTTTTATGTGTGGACTTAATGGTCAAACATTTTCGTGAAATGGAGGAGAAACACTGAAATGTCATGGTAATTGTATTTTTTGGGGAAAGAAGGAAAAATCTTCCCGCTTAAAAGATTTTTTCGTTTGAAAACCATTTATTTGATAACACAATTCTAGTTACCTGGAACCGGCTAAAACTACACGGCAACTATTGTCATAATTCCGGGAGATGTGGGAGACGGACGGACGTACACCCTGCATATTTACCGATTCTTGTCATTGGCCATCTTAAGTGACTCTTGGAATCGGCTCCTGGAATATTTTCGGGTTAGAATAGGTAGGTAATTAGTGTGGCTTTGCATTAATAAATTTCTGAACCTGAAAACTTTGACCCAACTCCTGTCAGTTGCTCATCAATTTTCTTATAAAAGATCAAAGAGCGTTCAAAATACAAACATTTCAACCCCAAAAACCATTCACCTACATGTACTTAGTCAGGTCTAGAATATTCACTACCGACACAGCGCTAGCGCCAAAGAAGGCTATGAAAGAAATGTTTTATGAATTTTGTTACGCAAATACATTATCCGACCTCGCGTCAGATTTATTTATTTACATATAAGTTTGAAATACTAATGTCAACAATAATATGTCAGCCTATAACAAGTCTTCACTTTTAATAATGATAAAAATATACCTCTTTATTGTACAAGTATTATAAAGAGTGAAAATAAAGTAAGTAACAGTAAAGTAACAAGGCGTAAAAATATTATGCGGCTAATACAATTGCCATCCTAATCGCTTTGTGGCAATCTGTTAGGCGTCCATTACACGCTCACAGCCATGATTGACGAATGATTGTTGGTAATTGATGAAATAATATCGACATTACACGCTCACTCTGACTGACGTCAATTTTTATCCGCCGCTTTAACAGCGAAGGAATTGTCAACGAGTTTGATAGAATGTCCTGGCATTTTTAATCTCAGGTACTTGACGATCTTAAAGGTCTACAATGCGTGTCATGTATGAAATTGAACTGTTTTTTAAGGTAAGTTGGAGTTAAGGAATTAAATAGAATACTAAACACTAGCGAAAGAATATGTACATTCCGACGAAGTCGTGTAGGTAACCACTTGAGCTTTTTTCGATAGTCAGAAACATCATATTTGAGTAGTGCAAATATTAATCTTTTGCAAATATTTTGGAGTCTTTCAAGCATATTTAATTTATCTTCGGTACCTTCAGTCTTTAAATAACTGGCATCAGCATACTCGAGGATGGGCAAAGAACGGATTGAGCAGCCACGTAAGCCAGATTGAAAAGGATTTGGGAGTTAGTTTTTAGAAAGGAAATTTAAAAGTTGATTGTTTATGATATTATTTCACTAAATATGTATTGTTAAACTATTTCAATCACCAGGATTGAAAAGAGTGGCCGTGAGTGTTGTAGTTTGCCCGATTTCATCTCATGAGGCTCAGCCACTTGAAAATGGGCGGATAAAGATCTATATTGGCAGATAGCGATCTTTAGCCATTTGTAACATGATATTGATGATACCTATTATTTTTAAATGTTTTACTTTCCGCAGAGCAACCTATTGTAGCGGTTTCATAGCGTTGATTTATAATTTTTAGTTTAAATAAAAAGACGTTTTCGAATAATTTTATGAAATAAAGATATTGACCTTGAATAATTCGTTCGAGGACCTTGGAAGGAAAATTCAGGATAGAGATAAGGCAATATTTTTCTCTAGTGTATAACATATAGGTGATTTTAGAAGGCTAGCCTGTAAAATACAGTCGTACAGATCTTCGTGTCGTCGGCTTAACATAACAATTTGGATGACTTAAATGACCTTAGATCTATGTCGTTAACCCAATACGCAATAAAATATACACGATATACAACAGCGGACCAAGCAGAAAACTTTGAGGAACACCGCTAGGGACACTAACCCAACTGGATATATAATTATTGCGCACTATGGCTTGTGCCCTATTCTTGACATAAGATGAGAACTATCTAAATAAAGCCCCATATCCTCCCATATTTTCAAGCATCGAGTTTTTGAGAGCTGAAGAAACCTGATTATAAATTAAATTATCATTTCAAACAGTTTAGCGATTTATTTAATCTACTTCCCTCATTAGTTATTTAAAAAAATCGTACACTAGTTAAAAGAATATACCCAACAAAATTGAAAACGCAAGGGTTGCCTGCTTTCACCACTGCGCAACTGTGGGGTTGCTAGGTATAAACAGGTGAGTAAATGTTATTTAGATACCCTTATTAGTTATTTAGTCGAAAAAATGTCAAATAAAACCTTATTTTATTCTTAATTTAACTGTATTAGGTTGCCTTATTAAAAAGTTGATCAAGTTCATGGTTTCCTAGATTTTGTATGGAAATTTTAAATGCAAGTGGTGAGAGTGACAAAATGCGTTGCGCGCTCAAATTCATATGACAGACAATGATAGAGTAAGTTTTTATTGATGAAGATTTTTCTTTCTCATTACATATAACAGCATAAGCGTGTAATATAAATAAAATACTGAATTCAATGCAGATTAAATACTAACAATAATATCAAATTATTTTCACACACATTTATTTATTAAAAATGACATAATTATATGTTTTTATTAATATAAGAATTTATCAGTATAATGTCTACTGACTCGTCTGAAGTGGCTACATAAATATCTAATTCTATTTCTTCATCGAGTTCTTTCATAGTTGTGTCATTTATTTGTAATTATTTAAGCTGTAAAAGCCTTTGTAAACTGAAAACTGCTGAATCGGAATGCCATCTACGCAAAATCGAAAATTTAAATTGCGAATTCGATTCGTTACAGGAGGAGATCGAGGCACTTTGTGATGAACCGTCCGGTGAGGACGACTAGTATATCTCCGAGCGTGAGCAGTTCGAGAATGAATATTTCAAACATGCTATATCAGGTGACGATTCTTAGACTTGCAGCGTTAGATTGCCTAAAATAGATTTACTTCATTTTAGCGGTAGCTATCAGCACTGGCTTGAATTTAGAGATACTTTTATGTCAATTATCCATAGCAATAAAAACATAGATAATTTAAACAAATTTTATTACCTCCGCGCTTCTCTTCACGGGAGCGCAGCCTTAATTAATAAACATATTAATGTTTCCAATGACAATTATAAAATTGCGTGGGGTTCGTTACTTGAGCGTTACGATAACAATCGTTTACTCGTAAACAACCACGTACTGGTATTATTTAGCCTTGACCCCTATACATAAAGAATCGTGTAAGTCTATCCGATACCTTATTAATCCCTCTACTAAGAACATTAGAGCACTTACTACATTACATCAGCCTACGCAGTAATTAGTTTTTAATTATTTCTATGATTTCTTCGAAGTTAGATAAAATTACCCTGCGTCACTGAGAGGAACATAGAAATAAGTTAAGTGATACATTTTTCTTATATTTACATTTAGTTAGACATTTTCTTACATTTTTGAGAAATTGGGTTGATTTTTGAAAGTGAAAGTGAAGGAAAGTTTGGAAGACAACGATAACCGTTTAAATTCTTACAACACAAACAACAAATTTAATCGTAAAATATACGTGGGAGAGCCATGCTTCGGCACGAATGGGCCCGCGCGACTCCGCTCGATACCGCGGCACCACATTCTTCTAACTTCTGTCTTTTTTCTCAGGGTGCCTCTAATCCCGATCTTTCCCGTTTTTTGGGAATTAGATACACTTCATGCGGACCATTCTATGTCATTAGAAGAAAAAGCTTGAGAACAAAGTTTTGCTGAAACTCCTATCGTAATTATGACGGGTGTTTTGTCGTAACAATGACTCTGGTATCTCGTTTTTTAGCATTAGAGTAAATATTATTCGTGACCATGATTTCAAAGAAAAATAGACAGCTTTTATGCACGAATACGAAATCAACAATATAGAATTACCACAATTCTTGAATATTATTATTTTATATGCTCAGACTGAGATGTTTCCCACCGAGTCTCTCATCATGAGGAATTTCCTAGATGAAAACCAGATCATTCGTGTAGGTTAGATATTCGCCTTATTGCTGTAATGTTAAACATCCAATTTTGATTTGTATCAAACATCAATTTACAAAATTAATGTTTCAAACTTACCATATTAAATTATTACATTTAGGCCCACAATCACTATTATCAAATATACGACAAACATATAGGCCGTTAACCGGCAGAAATGTATCTAAAGCGACAGTTAATAAATGTTGAAAATGTTTTAGGTTTAAGACTCAAACAGATTAACCCTTAATGGGCCAACTTCATCTTAACAGAACAAATTTAGAATTTCCTTTCCTGCATTTTATTCCTGCTTTTTATTTGTCCACCAACACAGAGTCCTTTAACAATATTACACCACGACGACGCGCCATCGCATTGTGACCGAGTTTTTGACCAAAAGCTCAACAAATACCATCGAACAACCATCGTATTCACCGGATATAGATCCGGCCAACTTTTTTCTCTTTACAAAACTCAAATTACCACTACGAGGTGCCCGTTTTCAGTCGATAGAAGATATCAAAGAGAATTCGGGGCGAGAATTGAAGTCGTTTCCGGAAAATGCATTTAAAAATGTTTTGAAAACTATAACTGGATTATTCGTTGGTGTAAGTGTATTATTTCTGAATGGGCCTAGTTTGAAGGAGATACAATAAATTTGGAAGAATAGTTAAGATTTTGTCTTTTATTGACCTTTTCCCGGTACTTTCTTGACAGAGTAGTTTATTGCAACGTTTAGATAAATATAGGTTAGTAGTAAGTAATTTTTGTTTTTGATCCCTTTTTGTGGCTTAGCTGATTTAAAAAAAAAGTGAAATTTGCCAGAGATATAGAGCATGCACAACATATTAAAAACTTTGCTGATATAATAATCAGGGCCTGCCACTTTGGTCGTTTTAAGCCTGCGTATTAAATTTGTGACTTTATTGCTAGGGTTCACCTCGTAGTTTCAAGTCACATCGGGGTTACAGTTTATTGTGGACTCGGAATGATGAGATGACTAGGTACATGTTGTAATTATTTATTTTTGACTTACGATGTACGACTTACGGCGAAGACTAACTATAAGAACTTCTATGTGAAAGTAGTAAAGAAGAAAAAGCAAAAAGAATAATGGGTATTTTGGGGGTAGGGGTAACCCTGGAAAGGCACGTATACAGAAAACGTGGAGTGTTGACTTGAGGTAAAATGTTTTCTTGTTGGACGTGAAGTACTATAGATTTCATTACTTTATCTATATTAACCTCTAAACGAGGAATGTTGATAGGTAGATGGTACGGGTTTTCCCCTCCACCCGTTATAGTAGTCAGTTGAGTGTCTACCCGGATGTTGCCTATTTGAGAGGTTGTTACCCGAAGGTGGTGTTTTTGCGGACAGGCGTTAGGAGAAGTGTGGATGTCTTAATAAAAACTGTTTCTGGATCCCTCCTTTTTTAGGTGCAGTATAGCACACCGCGTGGTTTAAGTTGGTACGATTCCGACATACGCCTCATTGAAAGCTCCGGTTGGGTGATGGTCCGAGGGGGTTTCCACACACACAAAAATAATAGCAAATGTGTGACTGAACTAGAATGAAAGTATGAATATAGCATCTCTCACCAAATTTAATAACCTCGTTTTTATACTTTATGATATATAGAAAAAGCAAACTACGTTGATTTCAAGAATTCCTTAAGATATGTCTACGGTAGCCTACCGCGTAGACCTTCTACGACTGAGCTACGTCAGCACTAGTTACATCGAAATGTTTTTTTTTATTGTGTTATGGAATAGGTGTTTGTCTTCCAACTCACCTGATGGAAAGTGATGATAAAGACAAAGATAGTACATGCCTGTTCAAGAGATATCTATTTACTCTTGAAAGTTCCAAGATTATAATTGTCTGGCAAAATAGACGCAGGCAATTCATTCCAGACCTTGGCCATTCAAACCATAAAGGAGCTTTCAAAACGTTTTGTTCACTTTTTGGTGTTTCGACAATGAAAGGGTTGAAGACTTAGTCTGACTGACTCCGACTGACAATTCAAAAATACCTATTATTGTACATGGTTTTGATTTGAATTAATTTGATGTGAAATTTGACATTATGTATACGAACGTTAAAGGTCTTACCTTCCGTAAATTTATTAATTTCAAGTAAAGACTTACAAATAAAAGCACAGACTACTCATTTCTTATGCAGGGCCTTAACACCTACTACAATTATAGCAATGATGATAATAATATCCTGGGACGATAACAATAATAACAATAAATTTAAACATCTCACACACAGCCGTCTGATAGACACTAGGCAGAGTCTGTACTATTATAACCAGACTGCTGGTAAAGATACTTATATTTTTGTAAATACATGTATAGATAAATTACACCCAGACAGAGAACAAATGAATGATCATTTGTATGAGCATGAGCTCATCACACAATATTTGTCCTGGGTGGGAATCGATAGATACTTTTTTTTCATAATACAAAACTTTTATCTGTTTTATTCTTTTGTTTTTGCATCTGGCATGTGCATTTACATAAAATATACACAGTTTATACATTAATTTTATCTATTTCTATATATAAGCTATTTACATGCATGCGTCATAAAATTCCTCCGCATCGTTGCATACTGGCAGTGTTCCCAGAAGGCTGGCAGCATTGACACGTTGAATGGCAATGCTAATTCTCTGTGCAAGAAAAAGGGCCCGCCTTCTGGTCACGAGAAGTGTCAATCAGTCGCTTAGCTAATTCCTTATAACGGGAACTAGCACTCGGACCCCATGACCCTAGCGTTTCGACCCCAAACGGCTCAAAAACATAGTTACCAATTAAATTATTGTATTTACGCCGTTTGAGGTTTTCTGCTGATGCAGTAGCAGCGCCAGCACAACTAGCTGTACTTGGAAGATGTGATGGCGCGAGGGTGTCAACGCAGGTTGTGTCCCACACCAAAGGCCTACCCATCTTTCATGGCAGTAACGACATACCATCTGGTCTCTTCCCATCGTCTCGTGCCAGACCATTGGGTTCACGTACTGCTGGCACGCCGGCGGTAACAAGAACACGACGGATTATGTCGTTAAGCTTGGCATGACGAGATATACGGCCTGCGCTTCTGCTACAAGAAAGGCCATGATGTCCGAGACCGTCGACAGCTTCTCCACAGTGACAAAGATGCGGAGAAACACAAGGAGCTCCTAAACGAAGGCAAGTGGCAAGGCGGAATGTGTTATCGTCCAACAAGGTACCTATAATATAATAATATAATACATACATTTTATACGTAGAAAGAAGACATATTTATGTAAACAAATTAGTATTTGCACTGTACGGAAATCCCGCGACCCCCGGTGTGGCAGGCAAATGCACAACTGACGCGACACAGAGGTCGTTAAAACAGTGATTTATGAAAATGCCCAGTAATACTCAGTGTGTCCCAGTTAAGGGCTAAACAGTCCATCAGTATGTATATCACGTATAACCATTAGCTTTTTTTTATAATGCTCCATAATTTCCATAAACATAAATAACATAAAAGAGATATCAAATTTTAACTTTCTATTCCTTATCTACCGTCGGTAGAGATAAGTAGCCGTTTATGTACGAAATGAGTAATTTAGCTCAGATAAAAGCACCTTATTGTGTAGTAAAATGAAATGTTAATGAGTACTTCGCTAAATCACATCATTAGTATCAAAATTCTATTGTATTGTGAATCAAAAAGTGCTAAAAGGTATTATTTGGAGAATGACACGATGAAATTTTGACTTAAAAGATGCTTTTGAAATGAGAAAAAAGAAATATTAAGATTACAATAAGACAGTGTCCTAGCTTAAGCAAGTCCGAAGGACAATTGTATTAGATCAAAGAAAACACCACAATGGAATAAATATACCATGAGAAACCTTCTTCGAATAAATAGTAACAAACAAAGACAAAGAAGTCATGGTGGAATAAAGATACTCACACACACTACATACTTATTTACATACACAAACCCTGAAACCATTACACTCCTTTTTTGGGTAGTCATAAAAAAAGTATACAAAACTGGAGTAAATGTGTATTATTTTTTTAATGAAAACTATTTTCTAAAATCAGGCAAAAAAATGTTTCACTAATAAATATAGTTATGAATGTCGCCATCCTTTTGAGGAATTTCGTCGACCTATGTGACACCAAACTGGAATTTACTCAGTCCAAAACATTTGCATATTTACCTACCTATAAATGAATAAAAGGTTCGATACTGGCTATGTGCGTCTTGACCTTGGCATGGTAAATAACGTAGCAGGGTGTAGTAAACTGTATAACTGTAGTTAATTTATGCTGCACTGGTTTTCGTTTTGTATAAAAATAAAACAGTATATCCATAAGTATAATTGGTTTTTCTGAATGACTAAAAATTCACATTCTCTTAAACTCGTAATATCTTATCTCGTTATCATAAACTACCTTTTTTTATTAAATAAAAGGCCCCTGTTTCGTACTTCTTAGTATTTTAAAAAGCTTACAGGGAATTGTTCTGCCGTCGTAAATGAAAACACAGTAACTCCAGTTACTGTGTAACTATACTTTTGACAGTTACTGTGTAACTGTACTTTTGACAGTTACTGTGTAACTGTACTTGTGACAGTTACTGTGTAACTGTACTTTTGAGAGTTACTGTGTAACTGCACTTTTGACAGTTACTGTGTAACTGTAGCTACTGTGTTTTCATTTACGATGGCAGTGTTTTTGTCAACAATTTATTGATTAAAATTTGTCAGTATTATCTTTTTAATATTAATAACTGCGGCCTTATGAATATAATCTGTAAAGCACTTTTTGAAGTAAACACTTCTTTAGCGCCGTTGTGCACTTTTTGATGTGTAAAAATGTTAAACTCGCGTCAGGACACGTGTCCCTGATGTCCGTCCCCATGGAAAATTCGTACGACGGAGCCGAGTTTCTTATATTTACATGTACAGCGTCAGATAGACATGGAGCGGGAGGGAGGGACACGGACAGGGACAGAGACAAAGAGAGAGAGAGAACTGAACTCGTGACCGACACGCTAATACTACATATTATATAGTTCCACTAGAGCTCTTTATTAATTAATGTCACCAACCTGTTAATGTGACGTTTTAAGTTCGTCGTTTCGTTGAAGTTTTTACTTCTGTTGGCAGTCCCATGACTGCCTATTTTTTTTTCTATTGACGATCTATAATATAGTCAGTCAAGTTGTCTATTTCCATAATTTCATGTGTTTATCCTTATTCTAGAACACATATCACAAAAGTAATTTATACTAAGTATACCTACTTAAATTTTAATGCTATGAAAAGTACCTGAAAATAATACATATCCTTGATTTTTCTTTTTATAGGTAATAAATGAAAGCGGCACGGCAATTTACCGAATTTCAGATGTAAGGACTTTATGTACATGAGTTTATTATATACTAGCTACGCCCCGCGGTTTCACCTGCGAGAGTCCCGATGCCGTCGGAATACCGGGATAAAAAGTATGTGTGTAAGCTTATGTGTTAATCCAGGTGTCCAGCTATCTACATACTACGTTTCATCGTAATCGGTTTAGTAGTTTTTACGCGAAAGAGAAACAAACATCCATATATCCAAACATTCTCACAAAATTTTCACGTTTATAATATTAGTAGGACATTTTAACAGGTGTCCAAATTGTAGGCCTTCTTTGAGGATATTTTAATTGCTAAAAATGAATTTTCTTCTGTACCACTAAGTCAATGCTAGAAAACATTTGTTACGCTTTCAAAAGCCAATTCCCTGAGGCTAAAAAACAGAGTTCAATCTTTGAAATTGTAATAGCCATTTAAGGAAAAATTTCCCCTAACTAATTACAAAATAATCGTCAGTGATGGAGCGTATATTAAAGTATTTAAGATAAAACAGAGGTTTATTACTTAAATTAGACACACTTTTTGGCGACTATTTTGTGGATACCGAATACTTAAAACGAGGTTGCATTTTAACTATTTCATCTGAATTAAATAAAAATAAATCTAATTTTTTTTTGACATACGTTAAAATGGATCTGCCACACTGTTCTTCTAGCAAAATTATTTGATATCAAATACAGTAGTTATATTTAGTTACAAACGTACATATAGCTGCTAGTTGCTAAGTTGGTACCAGAGATAAAGCTTAAAGAAATCTTACTGATGTGCTTCATGTGAACCGCTTTTACGGACCTGATGAAATCGCTTAAAAAGAAAGGTAACAGGAGGTACCTACTCGTTTATGTATGTTCACCGCGTACGACACGTTGATAAAAACTGAAATGTGTTCATATGAGACACTTCGTACCATTACTTTTTACCGAATTCAAAAAAAGAGGAGGTTCTAAATTCAACTGTATTTTTTTTTGTTTATTACCTCAGAACTTTCGACTGGGAGAACCGATTTTGATGATTCTTTTTTATTTGAATGCTAGTGCTTCTAGTGTGGTCCCATTTCAATTTGGTCCAGTTCTGACAATGGCATCCATGAGAAAACCATATAAGTCTTTTATTGAATAGTTTTTTTGAAGTCGGTTTTTTTTTGAAAGAATTATATAATTTTATATCCTACCAAAACTAAATTATACATATACTTACTTAGATTACTTACTAGATTAGCGTGATTCATATATTATTTTTAATTATACGTGTTATATTTAATTATTAAACATATGTATGGGTTTAAGATGCTCTACTTGTCATCGAATGAAATGACGAACGTCTCTCCATACCGAATTAGAAATCCGAAATTTTCCACTGAAGAAGGTGTCGTTTTCGAATCTTGAACCATAAGTTTTGTAAATCTTAAATGAGTTATTTGCAAGATACACTGTTATTCGAAGTAAAATAATTTTGGCATTCTTCCAAGCGAGGCATGTAAATTTGTTAGTGTACACAACACTCAGGCAGAAGCTGGTTGATAAGTTTTTTATTCGATGGTCAGATGGTACTTGATAGCAACCTGCTTTATTTTAAGCTAACGACGGTCCAATCATATCAGACCTCAATGTTACAGAAGTCATTTGGCAGATCCAACGTACAAACATAACACTCAACCAACTTTTATCGAAAAGTTAACCAATAACTACTTACTGCTTCACAAAGTGAATAAAACGAATAGTCTGAGCATTTTGGACACAAATATATGACGGTCTTGTACCAGGGGATCATAGATCACAGAAAGTTCCCAACAGTCGCTAGTAAAGTTAGATATCACTACGACTCTCCGGTGACGCACCGTAATGTGACTTTCTGAAGGAACTTTTTTCTCTTTTTTTGTTAGTCTAAGTAATGTGATGAACATAAGCTCCTATGTAACAGAGACATCGTTAATTTTTGTTCCAAAACTCTGTTCATGTGAAGTTTAGTTCTTCCAATGCAATCACAGCTAACTAAATTTAGATTAAGCTGTAGTGGAGGCAGTCAGGTCTAGTTTTGAGAAGATCGTCTTGTTGATACGTAACATCTTAAATACGTGGAAATTATATCTTGCAAGTAGTTACTACAGGATAAAGTTCAAATTTAAAACAAAAGTAAGCTGTTATATATCCAGGCTGTATATAACAATGGAACATGTTAGAAACAGTCTCATAACTATTGCTATAAACTATAAAAATCACTAAATAACAATAACTTCTATGTTGTTGAATCTCCATCAGCACTCAAATGATTGTTAACAACTTATAATGTTAGCATAGTCTTTTATACCACAACCATTCATCAATATTTATCAACCGACCAATAACATTGCGTTACCGGTATAACTTAAATTGTAGTAATAATTAGTATGTAGTAATAATGTAGTATGTAGTAATAATGTAGTATGTAGTAATAATAATAATTGTAAATACTAAAATTGTAGTAATAATAATGTCTTTTAACTCATTTGTATTAAATAGTGAACTGTTTTATCGTCTATAATAGTTTACTCCTATTTATAAGTTTCATTGCAATCGGTTCAGTGGTTTTTGCGTGAAAGAGGTTTGGGTTTAGAGGGGAGGAGATGAGGGAGAGGGGAAGGATGGGAATCGGAGAGAGCCCGGTAACCTCACTCACGCGGCGAAAAGCAATGTAATCATTGTTTCACTGCCGGTTTTCTGTGAGGGCGTGGTATCGAGCGGAGTGGAGCCGGCCCATACGTGCCGAAGCATGGCTCTCCAACGTAAATTTGTTGGATGTTATCATTAAAATAAACGCATTCATTACTTGAACCTTCTTTTTTCACTTAAAGCGTGGTGGTTAAAGTTCTATTAATTTATGATATGATCTAATCATGGCCAAAAACATAGAAGACTAAACAAAACTTATATACGTTAGATGACTAATAGCAACTATCTTCTATTAATTTGAAATAATCACTTAACAAATTAAATCACGAAAATTTTAACGACCACATTTTTATCAACACTTTTACTGCCTACAGAGAGAAATGGCAAGTTCAAAGAAGTCGTTATGGGACCCAAAAGTCCACTTGTATTCAAGTCGGTGCTAAGTCGCACCTGGCGTTAGGACTTACGATGCTGGTCGCTCAAGTTTTTGGTTATTATTGTGCGTGCACGGAAGATAAACTAATGGGTATTTTAGAGTAGAGTATGCTTTGATCTGTGATGATCTTTGATTGGTGGATAAATAATGCCTAGAAGGCATTCTACATATAGCTTAATTAGTTCAGAAACATAATGTTACTTGTATTATTTGGATATCCTGAGGTTCTGACTGTAATTTTAATGGTAAAACATTATTTTTATTCTAACTCGCAAAGCGCTTCGCAAACTCGCCCATTCTTAAGTTAGAAAATTTCCCTTGTGTTTAATATTTAAACTAAATCCTAAAAGAAACGTAAGAATATAAAACAGCTCCTTTGAAACCATTTACTTTGAAATAACAGTTTAAACAATTATGTTTTGATTATGTAAAATATTTTGTTTTGTCAAAACAACATCAAAAAAAGGCGGTGAAATAATAGAACAGGGTCGTCGGTAGCTGGCTTAGGTCGTTAAAGCATTGAATCCCTGTAAGAGTATTTGGAATAAGAGTTGGCTTTAAGCATAATGCCAGATGAGAAAAAAAGTCTTTTGCTATAGGTATCTGTTTTTATAAAAAGTAACATTGCCGGGGATCTACTGGGACAATATGTAATATGGTCGTTAATATATGGATAGAAAACTAAATAGATACTTTGGACATTAATGCCTTTCATCAGTCAGTCAGTTAAGATAAAATAGAAATTTAAAAAAAATATATATTTGGAAGCGGATTTCGACATGAATAGTTTTGGGTTCGAGTAGACTGATAAGTATGCCTGTTATAGTTTCTTGAGGAGAATGGGCAGGAAAGATAGCGCGCGAATGAAACTTTTGGCTTGAGTGAGCTTTTGGGTGAGTTAAAATGTAAAAATAAATCAAATAAGAATACTTCCAGGCTTTTCAATTAAGAAACAAAACTATTTAAGAGTACACCTGAAAAAAATGAAATTGATCTTATTACAGACTGGATCGTTATTTGTATAAAGCTACATAGGTGCTTTAGTTACTTCTATACCAGCCTATTATAACATAATAGTCTAACTATATATACGGACTACTAACCTGCATTTAATATCAGTAAAACCTCATTCAATTTATCAATACGGCTTCAGTACTGTAAGTCGATAGTAAACAGTCAAACTGAATGTACAAACACTGATATAAAATGGATACAGGACGAGAATATAAAACCGATATGGACACCACATTTGATGTGCAAATTATTGTTCAGTTAGTTATGTCAATACGCTATGATTAATATGTCTTCCAGTAGGTATACATAAAAATCTTTTTAACAAAAAATTAAACCGACTAAAATAACTAAAAAGCAAAAAATAAATAAACCCTTTAAGTCTTAAGTATTGAGCTTATTTACATAAACTATCAAATTTTAAATAAATTAATTTTGAGTCGAGAATTGAGAACCTCCTTTTTTCGTCTATTTACATGACATGAAATACTTTATACATGTGGTATAATATAAAAGAAATTATGTACGTTAAAATAAAGACATGTAATATAAATACATTCAGGGGCTCGTGGCTAAGTAGTAACTGAGTAGGTTAGCACATTACAAAGTTACAAAGGCCGACAACCTTTTTCTTTTTTTTTTTTGTGCGTGTGGAAACCCCCTCGGGCCGTCACCCCACCGGGGTTTACGATGGGGCAGTGTGTCGGAATCGAACCTACTAAAACCACACGGTGTGCCGTACTGCGCCTTAAATAGGAGGTATCCGGGAACAGCTTTTATTAAGACATCCGGAACCCTCCTAGCGCCTGCCCGCAAAAGCGCGGGCACCACCTTTGGGTAAAAACCTCTCATTTAGGCGACGTCCAGGCACACGCGGACGCCGCCTCCTCCGCCGCCTCCGCCTCGGGGGGCCAGTATAGCGGGTGAAGGGGAAAACCCGTCGCGTCCACCCGCGGCCACACTCAGGGCGGCATGAGGCGCTGGTAAGCGCGCCTCCGCCGCCCGTTTCGCCGGCGGCGAATTAGGTCCGAGTGGAGGTCGTCCTCCCGGACCCTTTCCGCCGCCTCCTTCTGCGAGATGACTTCCTCACAGAAGGTTGCGACCGAGGTAAAATTCCTGTCGCTACCGGCCATGGAGCGAATGACAGCCGGTAGCCACAGATCCACTCCAAGGACTGCAGTGCGGGCCCGACGCTGCGTCGCCCAACTGGGGCAAACCGCCAGCGTGTGCTGAGCCGAGTCCTCACTGCAGTCGCAGTGGTGACAGGCGGGACTCAATTCCCTCCTAGCGACGGAGTGCAGGTACTTCCCGAAGCAGCCGTGCCCGGAAAGAACCTGCGTCAGTCGGAAGGATAGGGTCCCGTGCTGCTGCCCTGCCCACTCGACGATGACCAGCTGGAGCGCCTTCACGGCGGCAAAGCCAGCACGTGGAGCCTTCAGCCGGGACGACCAACGAGCCATGGTGGCTCGGCAAGCGGCCTCACGCCATTCGCGTACCTCTTCGGGCTGGGGCCGACTGCCGCTTCCCGCCCGGAACTCAGCCGTTCGCCGATATACTTCGGCGAGCACTTCCGCCTCCAAATCCCACGGGGAGTCCCGGCCAACGCGCACGCCGCCTCTGTTGGCACGGTGCGGTATCCGCGTATGGCTCTAACCGCCATCACCCTCTGAGGGCGCCAGAGGCGCGCCCTATTCTGGGTGGTCAGAGCCTCCGCCCACACCGGTGTACCGTACAGTGCCATTGACCGGACAACCCCTGTGTACAGCCGTCTCGTAGCGACGCTGGGTCCACCCAAATTGGGCAAGAGTCGCCCAAGGGCGGACGCAGCGCCGACCAGCCTTGGAGCAAGCTGCAGGAAGTGCTCCTCGAAGCGCCACCTACCGTACTACCCATCGCTAGAGGGGGCAGACGTCGAGGGGCCAGACGCGGAGGGGCCAGACGCGGAGGGGCCAGATGCGGGGGGCCAGATGCGGAGGGGCCAGACAAAATTTTGGCACCAGAAGGAACTGTCGTTCCTTTAGGTGCCGGAGTGGAAAGCGGAGGAAACTCCGCCGTTGCTGCAGCCGAGGCCTTAGCGGCTTGCCCGGCTTTCGATGCCACCGCTTTTGCTGCGGCCTTAACCGGTCGCCCGGCCTTCGGCACAGCTGCAGGGACTGGCGCTGATGTCACCACCGCATACGACACCGTGACGCGGCCACCTGAGACGGGAAGTGGTGTTGGACCCGATGCGGCCTTGGGCTTATCACCCGCGAGTGGCGGCCGAACGATGGGGGCCGGAGGAAGCCTTGCCTCAAGGCCTGCAAGGCGCCCGTCCATCATCCTCCACACTGCGTCAATGACTTGACGCAGGTGGGAATCCGGAACTTCGGGGAGACAGGGGGACGAAGCAGGCTGTGCCGTAACTGGGCTCGATGCCCCAGCACAATTCGAGCGCGCCCGAAATTGGGCGAACTGAGCGCCGAGCTCAGCCACCTGCCCCGTCAAAACATCGTTGCCGCTTGGAGGCGCGCCACATCACCAATTGAGGTCTTAACGACCCCAGAGACCGCGGAGGAGGAGTCCTTAAGGGCCTTTACGAAAGAACCCTTAAGGTTCGCGGACTTGGTGGCCACTTTGTGAATTATGGCCACCGCCGCGTCCGCTCTCTCCTGTATGGTTACCGGTGTTTGGGGGACAGAACCCCCTTCCACCGGCTCCCGGATCTTCTGCAGGAGATCCACAATCTCCTCCTCCGCCACAATTTCGCCCTCCGCTCTGGCACGGGTGTAAGCGCCCGACCGGCAGAAGGTGGAACCTGCTGGAGCTGGGATCGGCGTGGGCGACCTCGACCTCCCTCTCAAGCTGCTAGCCACTTTCGGTGGCAACATGTCTTGCGACGTGTCTAAATCCTCATCTCTGGAGCGTCCGCGCTTGCGACTCTCAGTGTCGCGGACCTCCAGCTCCATCTCTTCGGCTGAGTCGGCCGTCGAACTAGCAGTCCTAGATCGCACCGACATTTTTCTGCAGGAGTCAAATTGACTTCTGGGAGCTCCACCGAACAAGTCGTCTCACAAGTCGTCTCAAAAGACACTTCGTCGTCGGTCGACGGGACTTCTCCCGCCAACCTCTTGCTCCTCCATCTCTTCTCCGTCTTTTTTTCGTCCATTTTGTTTTCTGTTAATGATATTTGATTTTCCACAATATAACCCACGAGATGGGGAGAAATAAAGGTCGACCCGGGCAGAGATCCCCAATACCCGGGCAAGCGAAGATTTAAGCCCAACCGGGGGGTCCGCAGGTGCCCCGGCTGGGAGTGCGCTTGCGACTGAACTACCCATCAGCCATGCATCCCCTGGTCACGCACCAGAACACGGGATTCGGGGTGATTTTTTAGAGAGGTTTTCTTCCTCGCAGCCGGCGGCTAAGCCAAGACCCTCGTCCCCGATCAGAGCCGCGAAACATGACCACGACGTCTTTCGGGATTACGATATGCCGACGGTGGCAAGGAAACTAAATCTTCCCATGCCTGCTCGGTGACAGTGTGAGTGCACGCCGAGCCCGCCCTCCTTCTCTACTGAGGACAGCAGAAAAGAAACGCCGACCCGTGGAAGGGTCCCTCCTTCGTGACTTTTTACCGAGGTTTTCATCCTCATAGCTCCGAAGAGCGAAGAGCCAACAGAGAGATGTGCTCTGTTGGGCCAAGCCTCAACCAGGTGGCCGAAGAAAAATGGTCTCCTCTTCATACTGGAATCTTAGCCGTTGGCGATGACGCCGTCCTCAAAAGCTGAGGAAGAAAAGGCAGCGTCATCGCCAACGTTTACAGGGTGCACCACGTGGAGGTTTTCTAGACAGCACCCCAAAGGCCGACAACCTGGTCTAACTACAGAACTTCAATATCACCTAGTATTTGGCTGATGGCAGTCGCTTCACGTAAAATATCGAAGTTCGGCCGTATGGTAGTTAGACTGAAAGCCGAACTTAAATGGAAAAAGACGCGGAGGATGATATAAATACATTCAAGACTATCACAATATTAATTCCATTTTTGTATGTTTCAACTTTTGAATTCTGTAATAAATTACTGAGCCACCACCACTTCGTCAAACAAACCCACTACTTTTGGATTTTTTGACATGAAACATTAATAGCAGATTTTCTGTACTTTTTTTTACCTTAAATCTGTAACACTCGAAGTGTTACCAAAAAATTACTGCAATTTGCTGGGTATCAGATTAAGAGTACCTAAATCTTTCCATAGTAGAAAATAATTTCATGGTGACTGTTTGTATTTTTGTGTATTCACAACTAGGATTCGAATATAACTTTCGTTGCTATAATCTAATTAGTCAAAATTTGTCTGAAATGAAAACAATGCTTAGAAACCAAATTGTACCTTGAGGAAACTGGACTAGGTCGCTATTATATATTAAATATTGAGGTAATTTTACAAAAAATATCCATAACATATATTAGAAGACGCACTTGTGTCAAAGAGCGCAAACCAACCTCCAGCCTCCCTCCTCGTACTTCACCCTACTTTTCCGTACAGCATAACTGTTCAGACTTAAGCTTAATCTGAAGGAAAGAATAACAAATTAAAACTCTTACTTCCTTACCTGTATACCTGATATGTTTGGGAACTAAAGATTATCTTAACAAGAAAACTTTTGTTTAAAGTAATTTCCCTTGGCCTTGCAAACAAAAAATAGTCCAACAGCTTTTAATCTGCCACTAAAATAATCATCGGAAGAACTAACCCAATACCCATGTAATCTCGGGCTTTGTGTTCCCAAAATTGGCCAACATTCGCGTAAGCCTAATTTTCATGACTGCCAGTAATGGCCAAATATCTAAATTATGTTCAATAAAACAAACATTTGTGGTTGTGTTACAAGTCACTATATCAAATCATAATATTAGAAATAGGTACATTTAAAATGAAGGTTAAAATAACATAATAATGAAAAGAAACGGATTTGTACACTCCTTGCGGAATTACTTTTGTCACCGTAGTTGCATTTCCTGCAGGTCTTGTGGAGGTCGCATCAATATGATTATCGCAGGCTTTATTAGTTTTAGCAAGGGAAGTATAGGCACAGATAAGATAATAGTTACTTCGTAAGTATAGGTATCTAGCATGGAGTATATCTATATACAATAAACACAAACATATGTCCCAGCAACCGACAAACAAAAGAGGTTAGGAGGTACATCATTGAGTTTGTTTCGGTGACATTATGTGCATTTATTTACTGGCTATCCTAAATATAGCATAAAAGGTATAATTGATAAAGAAGTAAATCAAAGCATAATTTTAATAGATATATTATGAATTACTATTCATTATCATCATACAAAATCAATATGCTATTTATTTATTAAGGAGCATCAACAATATACATATGCAACATTGTTCTTTACCTAAATCCCTACATCACATTTCTTATATGTACATCAATTACAGATCCCCACAGCATACATTAAACGTAATGTTTACATTGAGTAGTTTGTACTAACAATTAATAAAACTAATACTAAGCACTAAAAGATAAGTAACAATTTAAAAAAAAAAAACAAGAATAAATTGTAATACAGATCAACTATTATTATGACACTGCATCAACTTACACCTAAACCTGTGAAGGGGATCATGAAAAATGTCGAAGACGTAATCGCCTGAGTTCCCACAAAGAGTGTTGTACTCTGAACAGATACGCACCAGGGGAAAATTTTTGCCAACATTGGTTCTGCAAGGTGGTATGCTAAAAAGTCTGGTAACGGGATATCGTGGCATTCTGCTGGGTACCGAAAGTTTTACGCTATTAAGAATTTGGTTGCATTCTATGCCGCTAAGACTATTCTAAGACTTGTGTATTATATATATATGTATAAAATGTTCTTCTTCCCAACTATGCAGAATATTGTATATCATCCCCACATGAAACTCCCCATCCAAGCCCCCTATCTGAAAACACACAACTAGCTTTATAAATCTAAGCATTACCACTATATGATATACAAAAGCCTGTTTTTGATGTTTTTGAGATCTACATAAAAAATGTTTTATTTTCATGGACATGTACATTGTACAAGGGCACTTGAATAAGTACAGTAAGAATAATAACTTTCATTCACGCACTAATCTTAAATTCAGGATTACATTCTTTTATATTATTAAAAATGAATTTATTAATTAATTAATTATACGAAAAGAAAAACAACTTATCCTTCGTGGTATGATCCTGAACTTTATAATGTTGTGTATGTTATAATCATGTATGAGTGGTACTCGTAACAGGTGAGATCTGACTCTTCGACGAGGTGAAAACAGAAAATGCACAAAGCCTTATTGACGGTGTCCTACAGCTGAAGGATCTGGTAAATTACCTTTACGTGATGATAGTTCATCACGTAAAGGTAGTTTTCTTCACTTGCAAGATGCAAGCAAACTTCGCAGATGAAGTTATTTTTATTTATGTGAATGAAATGTGTAACGATATTTTTTTAATTATACTTCTATGTCTATTACTGCATTTAATAGTAATCGTATTTAAAAATGTGTTTCATTTAACACAATTACAACAACCGTACTCAATTTGTTTCTTTAAACGCAAGCCCTACGTCCATAAGATAACATGGAATTATTTTACCTGTCTATGCCCGCTTTCTGAAGTTCTCTGTTAAATTCCTGTTAACTATTGGTTCAGTAAAGATGATACATATTATATGTATTAGATAAACTTCGGTTAACTGTCTGTTTCTAAATTCGCAACGGACCATTCGATAACTCTTCGCTAATGGACCGATGAAGTTACAAAAGATTCCACTAGATGGAAAATTCAGTTTATTATTTTAATCCGTCAAAAAGAATAGGTTTATTGACATAATAATATTATTGTTTGATAAAATTAGGCGACCTGACGCTGTTTTATTAATATATTAAGCTCACTCTTTGGAAATAAAGTTATGGAACCAATAAACGGCACACATTGGTCAATTAAGTTACCCTAAGTTTCAACAGAGTCTGTCTTTTGTTGCGGTGTTCGGAAATGCACTTTCACAAGTTATCGGACCAATAGCGCTGACGACGATGCTGAAGTTAGCAACTTATTCGGAGCGGCCGATTCACAGAGATTCTCAAATTTGTTTATTAATGACGAAAAGGTAAACTCTCTATAAAAGTACCTCAAAAACTGGGCATAATATAATAGATAATGTACTTTAAAAGATAGACAGAGGCACGATTTCTTGGAACCTTGCCAAAACGCGTTGGACATATTCTTCAATAATCATTAAAGAAATAGTGACGCAATCTAAGGTAAGTCCGACTAAGCTTAGCGATATAGACGTTATGATGATATTCAATTTAATATCACCAGCAAATTATGGTATTTAATGAGAGAGGTAAAATAGTTCATATGTAACCTAAATTCATAAAATAATAATAAAACACGTAAAGAAGATGTTTTCTTTAATATATAATATTACTTGCGTCAATTATTCGTAATTGTAACATGGACTGACAAATCAAGTGTCATGTGTATGAATAATAATTTGTTACAACACAATACAGAATAAGTTAAACATAAATTACAAATACGTTGCATAACATTTATAAAACATTAATGCTTGTGTTTACTTACCTTCACTCAGACATACCCCTTGCAGCGATATTGGTTGGGTAGAAATATAAAAATTACTTTAAATAAACTATGAACACGGGAAGAAAATATGTGTATCAATGTTTTTATGTTTAAAAAGAGGTGTGTGCACACGAACGTAAGCGTGCGTTCATGTGCACATGCTAGAGCGCGGTTGTGTATGCGTGTTACGAGGTAGTAGTCTTACATGTTTAATGTAATTAAATAGTAGCGGTAGTTATGTTTTAATATGTACATTAAATTAAATGCGACAATGAAAATATAAAATCTTCTGGGTAACGTTAAAATAACGATAGTATGTATAATAAGATTATTCAACAAGTTCTCAGAACAATGCCTGTACAGGTGTGTATCTGTCCGGTTTAATATCATTTGTGAAGGAGCCCATACGGTAAATAGGCTAATGTTAGTTGGGGTTAACTGTGCGGTAAAGCAAATGAATCGTTTTACGATTACTAAGACTACCGTGCGGTCGTGGGATTGACAACTGTCTACGAACTAAAATTTATTGAGCGTCAATTTGTCCATTCATTATCCTGTTAAGAACATTATTTTGTTACAGACAATTTGTGTTTAGAGGATTTTGACACAAGATTTATAGAAGAGGTTTATTGTTAAAATATTCGTCCGACACTTTAGTATAGTATTCGAAATATTTTTTTTTATATCGTATCGTATTTATTCATTGTAATATTTTAATTTTATTTCTATTTGCTTTTAATAAATCCATCAAGCTAAATCACATTATGTTCATTTATAACTTTTATAAAATTCGGAACTTTAGTTTTCTGATGGTACCACGTTAAGCCTAGTTTTCTGAGTGTACCACGTTAAGCCTAGTCTGAGTTAACATATAGGTATTAAATAGGATATTTGTCGTGGAAGCCAGCCCCTCTTCCATGTTATATGCTGGCATGGTGTGAGTTGGCAATAGCTACATCGCCTCGACGCAGCTCCTTATAGCCACCACAAGTTGACCACCGCGCGGCTCAGTGGTTTTTCGGCGAAACACAAATCCGCTGTTGCGCACCAAGATCTCGTGTCAGTATCATTTTTATCCGGGTTAAACTCGGTAATATTCACTCGATTATTCTCACTTGAGGTGTTTGAAAGGCTTCGATAAGGACTGGCATGTTTGAGTTTTGTATCTCAAACATATTACAACAACGCTCACTTTTACTTTTTATCTATATATTCGTTTATCTAGGAAGGTTACATCTGCTTATCTAAAGCACCATTCTGTATAGAGTTAGGAGAGGCTGGTAATTATGGATACAGGTCTATGTACCTAGTACAGATACCAGTCCCTCACACAGACTCACATGTAATATAAACAACTAGATTAAAAATTGTTAGTTGTAACCATATCTGTGTGAGAGAGAAAAATAAAGTTATTATTATTATTACTTTGAGTCTGTTCCGGCACTGATCCCACTTCTGATGTCATCTGTGCCTTATTTTTACTTTATCCGTGGCCGTTGTTTTGTGGGTAGGGTCGAAAATATAGTCAAATCGGCTATTAGTCTCGAGTAATAACGTAACAAAGAAACCACTATCTAACTAGGTAGGTATTTAAGCAACTACCACTAAGTGTCGTTGATGACTGCTCTAATCGACCGTTGCAGCAATACTGTATCCCAGTGGTGTCGCACGCTGACTCTTAGACTCTTTCAAGCACCGACAGATACCGCTTACGTCCTGTGTTGATAGCAAAGTATTCATATGTTATACTCATTATTCCCGATATCGACAAATATAATACGCCTATTAAGATTAGAACATTAAATATTTACCGTACGGTCCAAATGCTATATGTTGAGACTTACGTGATCTAATCGCAACACATACTACTTACTTATTGTAGCTGCGTCCGACCTTACCTTAGCTTTGAACGCTCTCTCCGCCGCTCGCCTTGCACATGTTTCTTTCTGTCAAAACAAGAGGGTTGCCACGGAATATTTTGGATAATTCATAGCGATCCCCTTGTTATGACCTTGCTTATTGACTATAGCTTAATAGGCGAACCTTCGGCATAACATGCCTTTTGTTTAAATGCTTAGTTCTAATAACCTCATACTTAAGGCCCTTAAAATAGAAGTATTATTACGTTATAAATACTTCTTGTGCTTCTCTAAGCTTAAACTAATTTATGGCCGTACTGCACACGTGTGGGAGTGTAACAACTAAAAATACCATATTAAAGTTTAACCATAGTGAAAAATGTTGAATTTTTACAATCACATGATTTCCTTTATTATTGCGTGATTATAGTACCGCTTAAAATTGCGTTTTAAATACCTACTGGTTAGCTTTCCGCCGGATTTACAAGTGACCGGTAAGGGCGTCAAACGCTTACTATTTCAAGTTTGATACAACATTTTTGGTGGGTGTTAAATACGCTTCGGGGATACAGGCGTCATTGTATGTACGAGTATGTATGTATGTAATTTTACAAACCAGTAAATGGGTAACTATTTTTATTTCGCACTAGTTTTATCATCTATATGCAAATTCTGTACAGCTTCAATTAGGATAAAATGTTTTTAAATATGTTCAGTATCAGATACCGTGAAACAGAAGTTCCGAGAAGTAAATATTTATTTTAATTTATTTATTTACTTCACGATCATTGCATACGGTATTTACACGTAACGCCAATGCGTCAAAAAAAACAAATAAATTTATATGCGTCGTAAACGTAATATATAATGTACTAAATTACAGCTGTAGGACTTCGTTAATTATTGTCCACTATTGTTCAGCAGCACACCGACAATTAGACGAGACCTCAGCAAATCCTGGGTAGGTCCAGTTCAGGCCGACCAGCGACAGCAGCTATAGGGAGCGATAGGACGCAAAAGCTATTTTTCCTATAAATAAAGTGATACCTATGTAATTGGGTTCGGTCTATTTCGAATATTAGCAATTAGCTACCGTAGCAATTAGGCACCGTGTGAATTATAAATGATACAATGACAAGTTCCGAACTGGTACTCAAATAATTACTTATGTTTATTACCCGTAGTATTTTTAGAATTAATGTCAACGTATTAGTTACTTGAAAATACAGAGCAATAATTAATTATTTCTAGAATTCAAATCATAATTGCAACTTAATATTACCTTATCCCTTTCCGTAATAATATTCGTTTAATATATCATTAAAGACTGCTTCTGTACCTGACAGCTGTTAATAGCCGATTGCATCGTTTTCTTAATAGCCTGTACACTGTAGTTGTGGTTTGCTTAAATTGAATGTTTAGAACATTCAATTACTTAATAATCAACCCACTACAGATTGTAGACTGCAGATTGTAGATTGATTGTTGACATTCGATGGATATTGGTGTGTAAGAACGTTATGTTTTGCTAGTATTTTAGATTGTACTTTACCAAAAGAGTGATTGAAATTATAGGACTAATTAGTCCTATAATTTCAGGTAGGTATTTACTAAACATTTGCCAATGACAAACTTCCATATGAATATTTGATCAATCAATACTCAGTTTAATCAATCTATATACATATATAACAGTTTTGGTCATATTCAGTAGATAGAAACCGAAACATGAACTTCAATGGAGTGTAAATACGTTTTTACGTACTCACATTTAAAAAATATTTGGGATGCAGAAGGAATACTCGGACTCTGAGAAACTATTTGCGGATCACAAAAATGTTTGACCAGCGAGAAGATTTTGAACCCATTGTTAATTTTGTTATTTTCGTCGTCCATTCTCGAAAAATGTAAAGTCGACAGCTATTGAGGGGTTCAGAGGTTAAAAAATATATGCTTTTATACAGTAAAAGTACAAGTGTTTTCTTATGAAGTCAATCAACCTATATCAGTCTGAGTCGCACGACGTCGCTAGCTCAAGATAACTCGTAAGTTACTGGATTTGTTGTAAATATCCATTGAGATCAGAAAGTGATTATTAGTAAAAAAAACACTTTTAATGTAGAGAATTTTTTTTTTATTAAAAATTTAATTTTAATTTAATTTTTGGGGTAGCATTACGAATACGATCAAAATAAGGTACTAAGAATGGTCTATGGCAATTAATGATCAAGGCCTTAGTTCTAAAAGGTAACAAATACATAATTTATTTTTATAACTAAGTTTGTAAACAAGCAGATGAAGACTACGACGACAAAACCCAGTGACTAGGACGGCTGATTGGTTACAGGCGATCAGACATCCACCGTATCTTTAGTTTCTGCTTACTTTCTTCCTCACTTTTATGTATTATATCGTAAGCTTTATATACATCTGACTGTCGTTGCCAATGTATGTGAAAGTAGATAAATAGATAAATATTTCTTTACTATAAACCAAGCTTTTGCAGGTAAAATAGTTAAATTAAAACATAAATTAACTGAATAATTTCCTTTTTTCTCTTCAGGAACGGAACCCTGACATACAACAAGGAAATAATCTTTAGTATCATCGCTACGCTATAGAACCCATTACTGCAACCCAAAATGTATATTTTTTTAATTACTATCTAATCACTACACTAATTTCTCTTTTTATGTAACGCAATAAAGTATTTTATAATGAAGGATAGTTATACATATACAACGACTACTCTTATCGAGAAACCTAGTAGTCAAGACTTGGACTTCTTTGTGCTCATACTCCGTATCCGTGACGCTGGTGGGAGCAAAATGCACTATTGTACGCTACCGCATACAGGAGTCGTAAACCTGTGGTAGCAGCTGGATTCTAATGACAGCTTAAGGACTAGTTTCTAGAGCGCTTAGCTTAGAGAGCTTAGTTTCTAATTAATTTATATGTTGCATGAATAAAAAATTTATCCACCTAAAAAAAAAAAAATAATAATGAGAGGAAAAAGGTGTACAGGCGTTTTGAAATGTTTTCAGTAGTTTAATTTTTAAGGAGTCATTCCTCAAAAGGTCAAAAGGAACTCTATAGTCTCTCTGTCCGTCTGTCAAGATCCTTTTTCTCAGGAACTCGTGCAGACATCAAATTGAAATTAACATTATATAGGTACATACGTCTGCGGTCTCTATAAGCTGTAAAAAAAAAATCTGTTTCTAAGTCGACGCAATCAAAACATTTAACCATTAACCATTTAAGCCATAGATTTTAATAAATTTTAACATAATATCGCAGGTGAATCAAAACCTGTAGGGTACTTCCCATTGACTTAGAATATTTAGTAAGGATTTAGCAAGGTCTCACAGCACAAGTAAAGGAATAAATCCGAAAGTCGTTAAGTTGTTCTTAAATAAAATAATGTGATTACGGAACCCTCGATGCGTAAGTCAGACTCGCACTTGTCCAGTTTTTTTTATTACTGTTGCGTTATCATTGGTGATATTCTCTTAAAGTAATTATATATATAAATTTATGTTTAGAAAATCATATTTATCCTGTCTTGCGAACTAGCCCATTTTAAAGCATAAAATATCTAAACCCAAATTAGATACCTACAAGAAGCAAATCGTATACGCATTTACGAGCCTTTTAAATGTTTTTTTACTACTACAAAGATTTCCTCTCGTTCCTAATATAAATCGTAAATGTATTTGCTTAACGATGTCGTTTTCTTTATGAAGTCGTGGATTATTCAATTTAGCTTTGATGTTTTGATACGTTCATTGGAGCGAGATTTAAAACGAAATAAAATTAACGGTTGAGTACTCCGTTTTTATTTTGGGGAATTACAGGCTTTGCGTGCGTAAGAACCAAAGTACAAAGGCGAAATTAAATGACGATAAATATAATTTACACAGAATTGGTAAACATAAAATGTCTTCGGATATGTGTGAATATGCTCATAGAAGTCGAAGTGTCGCTTGTTGTTGCTTGACAAGCAAAGCCAACAAGCCGATACCTCGATTCGATCGTGGAGTTCCTCGTTCCGTACAGCTATCTAGGAGATCAAAGTGGCGGCTGGGCTTCATGACACCTCAAAATTTGCCCACGGAGTGTGGTGTTTTGGTGTAACTAAAGGCGCTTAGCCTGGAAGGGATGGCTCCGAAGAGATTTTGGTTATAGCCAACCACAATGGCTATTCGATTGGAAGGTGTCCAGACATGGAACCAAAAACAGCTAAAAACAAACGTTAAAAGCAACCGTATATTTGTTTATTCATACAATACTTTAATTCAATGATTGAGGAAACTCACTGCATCATTGATTTCAAAGCCAATGTAATTAACGCCAGTAGTCTTAATACTTACTGCACAAACTTTTTCTAATAGAAAAACCTAATCAGACTTTTGCAGGGTTTCGGCAATGTTGCTTTTGGCGCGGAATTTCATTTAAAAGCTTTTTTCCTGATAGTGTGGTCGGCTTTGGGCTTGAACTGATACCGTTGATGTAGTAGTGCTATTTACGTAAAGCTAATCACGCGATTCAGATTTATGGTGGTAGTGAAATGTTTTAGGAATAGGTCGTACTGGTAAATTAACAAATTTTATATGAAAACTATAAAACAAAACAAGTTTTTAATAAGTGTAAATTTACTGATTCCTGAACTTAGAGTTCGTACTATTAAAGATGAAGAAAGAAAGAAATATGAAGAGAAAACAAACCAGAATTAGGCGTCATATTACAATGTAAATTTTGTAAATGGTTTAATGTGAACTTGATGTTTTTTTAAATAGGTATGAAAATAGTTTTGCAATATTTATGCATTTCAAAAATATTTGTATCGTGTAGGAATTGAACCTTTAACACCACAATTCAATTGTGTTTGTACGGTTTACCATTGAGAAGTTCCCTCATCTAAAGCAAATCCGCGCCTAGGATTTAGCAGCAAGGTTACGGTAAATTTTAGAACAGACTATCATAATTCAATGTGTATATTAAGTCTCTTGTCTATACTGTTAAGGAGTTCCCTTTGAAACCAATCCTGGGAGCAGAATCAGGTTGGAACAGGAGGTGCAGGAAAATTTTACTAAACCATATCCTTGTACCAAATTTCATGTTTCTAGGTGGCTTAGAAGCTGAGAAATCGATTGTTGATGATCAAAATGTATGATTTTCAGACGTGAATTTTTCGTAAACTATTAAAGTTCGACTTTTTAATAGGATGTTGTGAGAAGGTTAGGTTTTACAAAAATGTCATTTCAATAAATTTATCCGATTCTGAACTGGAACTATTGGAACTATCAGATTCTGTCCGAAAATGGCTCGAAATGGTTCGTGTAAATATAGCACTGGAATGTTTTGGCCTCCACAACTTGCCCGTAAAACAAAATAATTACGGACAATACCGACGTATAACAGAATTGTATAAAAAATTGATTGAAGATGACAATATTTATTTTAATCCTTGTTTCTTAACTGTAGCTTAAAAAAGTTCTGTATCAAGATTTTACTTTTTATAAGCTTCAAAGTAATGTACTTGAAAAGTAATGGAATTCGAATTTTAGCGCTATCACAAAACTTGAGGAGCATTTGTCATGATGCAAGGTGTTATTTAAAAAAAAAACCAGCAAAGCAATTTTTTGAGCGTTGCTTAATTTATTTATGAGTTTAACATAAGATCAACAATCAGAATGCACGAATGTGTACATAGACAAAAATCGCACTAACCTTTCGCAGAAAGTAGCTTCCTGGGTTAATAAGTCGTTATTTTTTTTTTTGTTTTTTGCACTTTGAATATCATTACGCCCACACAATGGTTTCAGAAAAATTAAAATAAAATGCAATCCTATAGGAAGAAAAATAGCTAATGAGTTTTGTTATTTGGTTAAGATAAATTATATTATTATAATGCTTATTTCTGTTAAAAGGAACTTTGTGTTCAGATTGTACTACAAACCGACTGAAATTTAACATAATGGAGCAAATACCGGCCATACTCAATTTTTATTTTATTATTTCCTTCTTTCTTTCTTCATTGTAGCAGTTATTGAAGTCAAGGCAATAAGGCCAGTTAGGCCTTGTTGCCTTGGCTTCATACGAATCCTGTTCGTTATATGTTGTATAAAAATATTAGAAACAAATGGGACATGACGTTACATGTAGGAGTGTCTATCGTGTAAATATTAAAAACAATGTTAATTGTTATTGAGCTGTTCATTTATAAACGTCTAATAAATTGTCATATTATAAGAATGATTCCGACTTTACTTCAAAATATCTTCAGTCCATCTGACCACTGTTCCCCAAACCACAAAACAATTAACCTCTCCGTTTAAGAGTTAGCACTTACGTACATACTCGTATAAGCCTCTTAACTCTTAATTATGGAGACGTTTTGTGCCCAGCTACCAATATCAACATAGTACTAATATAAGAAATCCTATCCTATCACAGGAATTCAGGTTTACGGAGTTTTAATTTGTTACACAATGTGTCATGAAAAATTCTTAACTTAACCTTATAAAAATCATTTTATGTTTAACAAAGATTGATGTTTTACTTTTCCTTACTTTGAGGTAGTATATTATTAAAATCAAATTACATACTTTATTAAGACTTTATTTTCTAAAAATCTTTGATTACGTACCTGTCCAGATGACATATTCAGCGGTATAGAACGGCGATAGTAGTCTACTACTATATACTCGCATATAACCGACGTCAGTGTCATTTGAATCACTAAGCGGCGACGTGCTTAAGAAAAGCAATTAATCATTCTGGTTTGAGATGTTAAATTGGTTCCCAATTATGTTGGAAAACCTAACGACACAATATTCTTTATTTCAATATTTTGTAAGTATGCCAAATTGGCTAGTGTTATGAATTTATTATTACAGGGTAATTTTACAAAAACTATGGGTAATCGTAAAACGACGATGCTACTAGGGTGCTACATTTTTGTCGTACTTTGTGAAATGTTTCTCTTAAATAGTCTCCACTGGCTGTAATACAGGTCTTCATACGTGTAAACTAGGTGCTGAACACATTGCTCCAGTAACCCTCTGGAACAAAGCCGCATATCTCTTCAAAAGTTCCTCATCGTTAGAAAAGCCCTTCAGTTGTTGCGCTAAATCTAGACTAAAAGCAGGCAGTCAAAGCAATTTGATTCCAGCTTGCTGCAAATAGTCCGTAGTTTTGCCGGCACAATGTGCAGGAACGTTATCTTGATGCAAAAGCTAGATGTTTTTTTTTTGGTCGTTCATTTTTTAAGGCTACTAATACTTGAGGTTAACATTCCTCTATATACAACATGTTTCCGTACTTTCAAAGCGTGTGGAGAATCCGACGAACAGTTGGTGCACTTAACTTGAGAGTGTCCTTGATCTGTCGATATGTCACACGTGGGTCTTCCTCCAATTAATTTTCCTACAGTCTCAATGTTCTTATCGGTAGTCACTTCTAACAGCCTGCTGGACCTTGCATCATTCTCCAAGTTAAAATTTCCTCGAATTTTTTTTGTTGAGTTAAGCTACTATTAAAGTTATACAAAATAATTACATAACGAGAGAAGCCCAACATTTTCTCTTAGAAAATTTTATTAATTAACAAAACGAACAAACGATTCCTTGAATCCAATTTTTCTTTTTAAATATTAATTAGAGTTCATGGATATGACTTCAAGCACATATAATATGTTATTAAAGACTGTTTTAGGCGTATCATTTGTTTGAATTGCTCTATCTGGAGGTATATAACCAATGCTTAAAATACATATAATAAATCAGTTTTAATATATATTTTCAGTTATTTTTGTTAAAAAAATATTTCTCGAATTACTCAGTTACCTCGGTGTAAGACAAGATAAAAGACTCAAAATAGATTTACCGGTATATGAATCAATCAATTACTTCTTAAATGTATATCCTTTAAAGGTCGAATCCAAAGCACTGGAGGACAGTACATAAACCACAACGCCAGCTGTAGTTTAGTCTACACATGAATATTTTTTTATGAGACATGTTAAACCTTTTTAAAATAGCCGCTAGCATCAAGAGCAAAAGCGTATAAAACATTTAAATCAATATTCAGGCAGCATCTTGAATGTCTGGATTATAACATTAAGTTTGTCACTGTCCGGTGAATAAAGTGTATTTTCTTCAATTTTCGTGTGCCGCGATGTTTAACGAATATTAATTTAAATTATATAAGTTTGCTGACATGGGGGCCATTTTGTTATGAGATTACGCGGGAGTTTATTTACTAATAGTGGTCATAGGAACGAGATGAAATACTGATTAGCGGTTTATTTCATATTAACATTCAATTATGTATAATGTGTATGTGTTACCGGAAATGTATGTAATCCGTCATTAGGTACGTAGAATTCCTAAGAAATGTGTATAATGCCTAAAATTTACAGGAAATTTGTAAAATAAATTTTATTATAGGAATAAAATTTAATTGTTAAAATATTTTTTTTATTTATTATTAAATTTGCGATATCGGTAAGAAAAGTGAACGCAGCGGCGATATAACCTCGCGACGGTTATAGGTGTGGGAAGCCCCTCGCTAGAGGCCCTAATTCTGGGGGTAGCAGGTTGGGCTGACTGTAACCCCAGCAGAAGCAGGCCTAAGACGGTGGCGCGGCGGGTTCCGCATGCGCCTCTCTCATCTGGAGGGGGGGTAGGGCCTCCCCTATCTCACGGTGTGGTCACCTGCTGATCAGGAGGCCATAGTCAGCAGGGGTTCCCGGAAGCTTCCTTCCTAGGGTATCCCGGGTCCCCTGCTGATCAGGAGGCCATAGTCAGCAGGGGTTCCCGGAAGCTTCCTTCCTAGGGTATCCCGGGTCCCCTGCTATAGACTCACTTGTGACGGATCACCGTGTGGTTTTCGTCGGTTCGAGTCCGACATACCACTTCACCCTCGGTGAGGTGATGACCCTTTGGGGTTTCCGCACGATAAAAAAAAAAAAACCCTAATTTGTCCATTGTCCAAAGTAAGAGTGCGTGGGATTCCGCCGTTTCGTTTTGCGAGGAAGTAATGTTAGCTAAAGGGGTGGCGAAACGGGAACGGGAGAGGATAAGCCCTCTCCCATTCCGCAGAAGACGCACCAGGAACAGGAAAGCCATGAATGATATCCAACCGACGAAAAAAGGAGGAGGTTCTCAATTCGATTCGTATGTGTATGTTTTTTTTTATGTTTGTTCAGCCCTCACTCCGTTATTTGTGAACCGATTCCAACGATTCTTTTTTTTGTTAAATAGGGTATACCTCAATGGTGGTACCATGTCAAGGAAATCAGGATGACATCTTGATAAAATTGAGAGAAACCCTCGAAAATTGGGGGCACGAACGAATTTAAGCGCTGATTAAAAATAAGTTTATATACAATTTTATAGTTTATGTAAATAAGCTTAATACCAAAGACTTACAAGGTCAAATCTTGCTATTTCGTTACTTTCTTCAGTTTAATTTTTGTGATAAGTTTTTTTGCACAATCATACTCAAAATTCAAAATTGCGCTCTATCTTTGCTATTTCTCTTTTTTGTTTATAAAAATGTATAAAACATTGTCAACGTAAAATGTGCACGATTTATGGATTAGATTTGGGTTTCCAAATCACTTCCTAAATTATTGTTTTACTTTTTTATCTAATGTGGTACAATGTTAATTTTATACACTTCATAGTTCATTTAGGAATTTCATACAATACCCTTTTTGGGAAATATATAAATTTCCTAGGAAATGTATGTATTAAAGAATCGTTTACAAATTACTTTACTCATTACCTAAATTGACTCTAAATTGTATACATTTTCTAAGAATTATATATAATTCCTAGGTTTCATACATTTCCGGTTACATATTATGTACTTTGTACAGTAATCCCCCTTTTTACGTCGCGTCAAAAAAGCGTTAAGCGAAATTCGCGTATAACGTATGTTCTAATAATAAGCGAAACAAAAACAAAAACGTCACAAAATTAACCATTTAACCATAACCTCACAGAAAACCGGTAGTGAAGCAATACTTGCATTGCATTTCGCCGCGTGAGTGATGTTACCGGAGGCCCTAACCCCTCCCTCTCCCCTATTTCCGTCCTTCCCCTCTCCCCCCTCTGCCCACTCTCCCCCCCCCCTCTTCTCCTACTCCCACCTTAAAGGTCGGCAACGCACTTGTGACTCTTGAGTTACAGGTGCCCATGGGCGGCGGTAGTCATTTACCATCAGGTGACCCGTCTGCTCGTTTGCCCCCTGTAATATAAAAAATATATATATATATATTCCATGGCGACCCTCTTGTTATGACAGAAAGAAACATGTGCAAGGCGAGCGGCGGAGAGAGCGTTCAAAGCTACTTATTGTAGCTTATTGTATAAGTCTCAACATATAGCAATTGGACCGTAAGGTAAATATTTAATGTTCTAATCTTAAAAGGCGTATTATATTTGTCGATATCGGGAATAATTAGTAGATAACATATGAATACTTTGCTATCAACACAGGACGTAAGCGGCATCTGTTGGCGCTCGAAAGAGTCTAAGAGTCAGCGTGCGACACCACCGGGATACAGTATTGCTGCAACGGTCGATTAGAACAGTCATCAACGACACTTAGTAGTAGTTCCTTAAATACCTACCTAGTTAGATAGTGGTTTCTTTGTTACGTTATTACTCGGGACTAAATTAGTTTTTTCTTTGTGAAATATGTATCTAACGATTTTTGCGTTGCATTTTGCTTCCGCTTTTGCAAAAATCTACGACTCAAACTCCTAAGATATAATATATTATTGCATAAACAAAAATAGTGTTAAATTTTAACTATTTCATACTTTTTACATAGGTATTCTACAAGTGGTTATAAAAAGTTCATAAATCGACATGCACAAAGCAATATATTTTATAAGTATCAGTATTTATAAAAAAACTTATAAGGAAAATATTATTACTATTTTTTTCTAAAACAATCATTTATCGCTTTCAATGAATGTCTTTAAAATTTGATTAACAATGTTAATGAGATTTTCTTCCGTTTGTCTTAAAAACAGTTTTTTTTTTCCTTAATAAAGATGTTTGAAAGCTTTAAGTCCAGTGACTACTGAACCTTGGACGGAATTCATTGCCAAGATTTTTAGGGCCAAGTCCTTTGCAAACAAACCAGTGGTTGGGTTGAATGTAAACTTTGGTTTCATCGAAGTTATAGATTCTATAATACATCTTAGATATGTATATGGAGCGAATTGTTTATGTTTCGAAAGAGTAAATAAAGTTGGAATTGTTATGTGTACGTATATCAAAGTTATGTTAACTGTATCCTCTATGGTTTAAATATATGGTAGCTATTTTAGGCATACTATGCCTAAAATTTTTATTAATAAGCATTATGTGGTTTCTACTACCGACAGACATTGTACTATTAGATGAATCCGGAACTGGCTTTTTGCACTACTAGCATTCTGACCGTTTTTAGAATTCTAGAGACAAAATAGAAACCCTCTATTCCGATTTAATGTGATAGGATATGCACCTCTAAATATTATAAGAATTTTGTCCCTCACTTTAATAACTTGTAAAGTGGTTAACTTTATAAAAAACTTGTAACAAAAAAAATAAAAAGAATTTGTCAAGCAGTTTTAGGCAAATGGAATACTTTTGGTTAGAATTTAGAAACTATTGATACCTACATATTTATTCTCATCATTGTTATTCAAAATAATTAACTTTGAGAAATACCATTAAATCGATACGAGTTTACATCTCAACTTAAAAAATGTTTCACTACGTTAAATATTGATATAGTTAAACATAATTAAAAAATATACGTTTTATAATTTTAGGTTTAATATAATTTGTGTTCCGGTTTTACTTCATATGATTGATTGTACAAAAAGTGGAATTAAAGATAAGAGGAACAGGCAGCGCGGAAGAAAGTCTAAGAAAGCCGTCACAATGTTTGTAAAAAAGAGGTTGTGTGGTACCGAAAAGTGACTGCCTATCCCGCCCCCACCAGGTCTTATTCGATCACCGGGTCCGAGAAAGACAATGGATGGTTAACTATTCTCTAAGAGGACGCATAGCCAAAAATGTCGACAAATGTGTCAAAAAATATTTTGTGAAAGTCACATTTCTTGATTTTACAGTTTTAACTCTTTGAAATTATATATATATATATATATATATATCGCTATCTACATTAATGTTAATATTAACCGCCCGTATTTCCCACTTACTTACAACCCATAGAAACACTCTTTATTCTTATCTGTTTCCCTAAAGCAGCGCAGAGCTACAAAATAAAAAGAATTTTGCAAACAATTTTGCTGGCACCAACATTAAAAAAACCAACTGGTAATACTCAAAAGTACCGTTAATGCATTTCATCCCTTCAAAGGGGTTGGACATTCCACAGACTTTTTCCTCGATAGTATCTGTGTTGTATCTGCTTCATCTCGTCAATTATCTTGATGAAATCTTATTCGGAGCACGCCTCTGGAAATCTTATATCCTGATTCTGTTACTTTCTCTACAAATAGAGTGAATCTTAAAAGTTTTAAGTCCCTAATGACGTTTATTTTTGCGTAAAGTTGTCTTGCCCGTTGTTCCAAAAGCGTATTTACCTTTTAACTTTGGTCGAACTTAGAATGATAATTTTTGCATTCTGTACTTTTGGCTATATCTCATCCCTTTATTTAAATAATACTGAATTAGAGAATAACGCAGACTTCTATGTGTTCGACATTTATTTTGTAGAACCTTGAGCCGGCGTTTTGTAAAAAGACCAAATTCAAGGTAATATTCAGTAATCAAATAGTGTCCCATGGCCTTACATATTTCTTCTCTCATATCGGTCGAAGTTAAGACGAAAGAGAACCATGCTAGCCGGCAAACCCAAATGTGACTTTAGGAGCAGACTCTAGACACTCTTAAAAGAATTGAATCAAGAACTTTTAAGTAGGACACGATATGTTTTACGATATTTGGCGTTCAGGAATAAATAATTATACTAATAAAAATATGACTTTTCGACTAGATAAGATAGGCCTCTTTGATTTTATTTTTAGTTCTGAGCCAATTCATTCACAATTTTCAAACTGTTTGGAAACAAATATGCCTACAGCTTAGTTGTTGTTGCTCGGCTGTAGTCGTACTTACGAGTCATACTTACAGAAGAAAATATAAACAAGTTACGAAAACTGAATTATATATAGCGTAATATACTATTTTTTACAGATTGTACTCTGATGTAAAAAGTACGTTGTTTTACACTACTTTACTGTATATTTGTATATATAGGAATATTTACAACTTGCAATTTTTTTTATTAGTTTACATAAATATTTACCATAAACAAGAACATTTTCGAATAAAAACAAAAAAAAAACAAGAATATTTTTAAAGAAATGTAACTTGAATTGTTCATGTGAGAACATTGTAGTCACTTATTTAGTTAAATTTCCTATGTTGCTTGGCAGTTCTGAGTATGCCATGCTCGTCTAGAAGTCCTGCCTATGGTGGCGTATATGTTGGGTCGTTCGGTTCCCTTCAATATGGTTGATCTGTACGATGGCTGGCGTGTGCGTCATGCTCGTGAACGGGTGCCGTTGGTCGGGGCTGGTCATCTCCGGACTGTTATTACTTAAATATGTATAGTAGTAATTAGCGCATCTATTCATATTTTAGAATAGTAGGTATGTTACATTGTCCTCACATTTCATTTACGGTTATAAGCAATGAAACCAGAAATTTGTAAAAAACATTTTGAAAAAGAGTGTCCTTGGAGTTTCTTGCCTGTTCTTCTCCATAGGATCTACGTATTGGAACAGGCAACTAGCTTCACGACTGACTTAGTCTGACTGACTTCTACTCCTGACAATTTAAAAATACCTATTATTGGTTTAATTGAAATAAATGATTTTGATTTGATTTGATTTGATTTGAACTATTTTATTGTTATTTTGAAACTAAACAAACGATATAACTAACAAAAATGCTTCCCTTTCGATGTATTCTGGAAACGTGCCCGAAGGTTGTCGGCATTACTGAAGTTGAGTGGCAATGCTAGTTCTCTAAGCAATTAGAGAACCAGCCCTCTGGTCACAATGATAAATAATAATAATAATTTGACGCATCTCAAATGCGGCCGTCTGATACCAAATTAGGCAAATCCTGTATTATGGTAACCAGACTGCTGATAAACATACTTATATATTTCTAAACAGATAAATGTTATAGATAAATTACACCCAGACACGGAACAAATGATTAAGCTCATCACACATTATTTTTCTAGTTTAAGATCACTAACAGGTCCGACAGGCCCAACAGGTCAGCCAATAGATGTCGGTAAGTCCCATAAAAGATATAACCGCTTGGGCCCCACAAACCTAGCGCTTGCCTTGGAAATCCTACGAAATCTGATATTTGTAGTGTTGATGGGGAGGAACGGTTGTTATGTCCCTCCAACTCAAAGGGAGAAACCTCCGACCAGGCTTAGTGATCATATCTGGCGGGCCGCGGTCCAACGGTTGATTCTGGGAAGTTGTATATATACTAATCGGCGCGAGAACTTTCATAGCGCGATGCAGGACTATTATATATTTCAGTGTGTCTATGGTAGATGACATTGAAGTATGTTATTCGCTATATGTGGAAGTCGCCACATCACTCCCCTCCAAGACCGCAGGTCGATATTTTGGTGAGTTAGCTGTCTATGCTCTATTAAGGAGTGTGACAGTGCCAATAGTGCGTAGTGCCGGTGAGTCGGAACTGAGAGCCGCTAATTCCAGTGAGTGAAAACTGTATTCCGCTAGTCCCAGAGCGTCGGAAGTCTATTCCGCTAGTTACAGTGAGTCGGAACTAAACGCCCCTAGTTCCAGTGAGTCAGAACTGTATTCCGTTATTCCCAGTGAGTCAGGGCTGAAGTGCGTTGGTTCCAGTGAGTCGGGGCAGTTGCCGCATTGTAGCCGACTGCTGCGTAGACGGGAGACAAATGCTCTTCTTACGTGGACCGTAGGTGCAGTGTGCTGTGCCAAGACGCTGATGAGGCTGTAGAGGTAACTAGGCTGGAGCGGTTGCTGCAGGCATGTGGTATCCCTATTAAGGCCGAGGATGCTTGCTGGCTTAGACTTGATTAATGCTCATGGCTGTAAGAGTGTATACGATGGTGGCGATAATGATGCTCCTGATCTGCTCCTTGAAAGCTGCTTCCAATTACGTAGGGGTCACCACTGTGGAGGAACGGGTGTTATGTCCCACCAACACAAAGGGAGGAGAAGCCTCCGCTCATGCTAGTTGATCATGCCTAGCGGGCCGCGGCCCAACCGTTGATGTTGGAAAGTTGTATGTATACTAATCGGCGCGAGAACTTTGAAAGCTCGATGCAAGATTACGTAGAAGTAGTTACTCCGGACTTTGGTGTGTCTTCGTTAGATGACATATTCACTTCTCTGAAACAGAACCCAGATCTCCTTGGAGCGTCAAAAAGTTAAAGAATAAACAATTTTGAAATTCACCTTATAAAAGAAATAGTTGAAACAGCAATACTAATTTTATTAAATGTGACAATAGCTATCTCAAAAACAAAACCTTTCAAAAGGGAATTTTAATATGCTTATTAAACTAAGCCATTCAATTTAACACAAAGACGTGAAATCGCATTAGTGACAAAAAAGGAAATGAGATTCCGCTGAAAGTAATATCGTGCATAATTTAAAGCCACTATCGATTTACTAGGTTGAAACCTGGTTCCTTACTGATCTCAACTTAAATGAAAAACATTGAATGTATCAACTGAAAAGGATTTACCATTTCCGGGTAAGTGTCTTAGACTGAAATAGCAGTGTGCATTGTATAGCGGCACTTATTACTTTCCTTCATTGTTTTAGAAATATTTGTGTAGTGTTTTAGAAATAAATTAAAAAGATTTTTGGAATAAAAGTTTTATATAGTTGATCAATGTGGCTTTTGATTGTAAAGAATGGCTAATAATGCACTAGTTTATAATTTAATATACAATATCATGACAAAGATGTGCTCTCGAGAAAAGATAAAAAGATAAGTAAAAAATAAATTTCGATACGACACGCAATATCTTGCGGTGTCTAATAAATTGTGGACAAGAACGTCAAATATCAACAAATACAATAAATATATAAAAGAAAAAATATCTGTATATATATTTTTAATATGTGCAGAGGTTGTCTAGGTAGAAAGCGGAGAAAAGAAAATTAATGTGTAATAAAGGATTTTTTTTAAAGTATAGGGGGCAAACGAACAGACGGGTCACCTGATGCTAAATGACTACCGCCACCCAGTACACCTGTAACTCCAGTGTCTGCCTGTTGGCCTAGTGGTTAGTGACCCTGACTGCTATGCCATAGGTCGTGGGTTCGATTCCCATCCGAGTCTGAGTGTTCTTTGTATGTTTGTAAAGTCCCCCGCGACACAGGAGTAATTCCTAATGCGGGAGTTGTCTTTTTCGAAAGAGAACGTGGGTGTAGGAGAAGAGCGGGAAGAGGGGAGAGGGGGATTAGAGAGGAGGAGAGTGGGGAGAGGGGAAGGACGGGAATAGGAGAGAGGGAAGGGTTAGGGCCTCCGGTAACCCCACTCACTGCCGGTTTTCTATGAGGCCGTGGTATCACTCCGGTCGAGCCGGCCCATACGTCCCGATGCATAGCTGTCCCACGAGCCGTTATCACATACGGTTTATCACATATTTTTATTTTGGTATGTTGCTAAGTTAGAACTTTTAAATTTTACTGTATCTAAAAAAACCTCGGTAGTTTTAAAATAACTATTCACACAACTAACAACAACAACACTTGTCGATATGAATAAAAAGTTTTAGCAAGATTGGGTTTTAACACAGTTTACAAAATAAAGTCTGAACTTAAATCAGTCTAAACGCTTGAAGTCCGTTGTTGATAGCCGGGTATCGTAAAAAACATAATTTTAGCTTTCTTTTCTAACCTTATCAGTTTTCATTGTTGTGGAATGGTTGGTATAACCTATTGGTGGTTGGTATTTTGATCATTTGTATATACGTTTGTAAAACCTAGTTCTTTGTTAGTTTCTTTAATAGAGCAGATCAAGTAGCGATTTAATAGAGCATCCTCCATTTTTCTGAAACTCAATAAGTATTCGAATAATATAATACAGTTAACATTTTTATATTTGCTTTGCATTTTTAGACGTTTTACGAGATTGAAAGTTAAACATCGTTAAAAATAGTAACGTTATTATTTGAAGAATACGCAATTGTGTCAGTGATTTCAACTAGGTCAATAGTCTTACAAGAGCTACAGTCCCTTCCTTATCACGGACGTTCTGTGTTGTTTCATTTTTGACTCTCTTTCACAACTGCTTTGCCTCGGCAGGAGTTCTTTACAATTTTTGGTAGCTGTATCAGTTTGAGACTCACAACCAAAAAAAAAATGTATCGCTTTTTTTTTGGTTGTGAGTCTCAAACTGATACATATACACTATACCTTAAACATAATTTAACTTTATCTCACATACATATTATAATATATACTTAAAGCAATCCTTTTATACTAATATTATTACCAGTGTAATATTTACACGTTTAGTATAATAAGAGACATCATGTACGTTACCTAGTTTTACTTAAAAAAATAAGCATAAACAGAATAAGCAATCATTACAGCTATCACAAGATAAAGTATATGTTAATACGCAGGAATAATAATGAACTGACAGTAACATACGAAGATTATTGCATTACAGAAGACAAATCTCATTTACTACCTACCCCTCTTAAAAAGTAATTATAACGAGACACATCCTCTATTGTCGTAAATAATTATTTGTACGTACACACATATAGAACCATATACAATAGTGATTGTACAGAGAATAGTTAATTATAGAGCATCGTGTCGCGCTACTATAAACGGATTTCCGGATGTATTTTCATTTAGATACTAAATAAAAGAAGTTTTTTATTATACGTCCATCAGTTGAAAGCATTTTTCGCGAAAAATTAACTAAATTTTGTCCTAGTACTGTTGGTCCAAAGAGATATAAGTTCATAATTAACTAGTTTTACAATACCTAAGCAACAATTATGTCTTCTAAATTATCAAAAATTACTTCAAGAATACATGGAAATATTTATTTTGTATCTCCTGAAACGCCCTTATGGCTTAAAGCCCGCGTATGACTACATGAGTTGTGTTACTGTGTTTTAGTATACATCATAAAATAAGTATTAATGTTATCTCACTTTATGTAGTACAAGATATACATAAAAGTAAAATACCCAGAAACATTGGTTAGTAAGACTCTGCTAACATTGTCTTAAAAGTAAACATGAAAAAAAAAAAGCTTCGCCTAACCCACAGTGAAGCTGTATATATGTAATTTAAAGTAACAGTTGAAAAGGAAACGGTGTTTCTAGGCGTACTCCACGTAAGCACAGATTTGAAATTTAACTACAGAGACAACAAAGGATTAACATGATAAGTTTGGGTATGAAACATGACACAATATAGTAGGTAATATAAACGGTATCACCGTATCTCATTTAGGTCAATACTGTCTCTGGTGAAGTATGCGGTTAACAGTATATCTTTCCCTTCCATTTCCGGCATCCGGGGTTATCCCGGGAATGACACTTTTCAGGATTCTCTGTGAGGGACCGAAAATGGCTCTATTGTTGCGGTTAACCTTCACATTGTGTCTTTAAATGTTATTTTCGAATGTCAGTTAAACTCGCCTTCCTGAAATATATTTTTCCTTTATATAAATTGTAATATCTTTTATTCATTAAGTAAAACCATATATCTAAATAAGTAGATACACGAAAGGAAATGAGTGACTATTTTTACAAAAATTTAAATTACAACGTAACACGTTGTAATTTAAATTTTTAGTTACTGACAGCTACTGAAATTTTTAGTTACTGACGCTAGTTACTGACAGTTTTTGTTTTATATTAGAGATATCTTTTATAGCCATCAAAAAATCTCGCGGGCAGTTTGAAATAGTTTTAGCTACGACAGTTTATTTGAGAACTGAAGCGATGTTAATGTTGGAGACGGAGCTTAAAATGACACGTAAGTAGTGACTCTAGTGTTGCTAACCATAATTATATCTTGTTCTTAGATTATATCCTCAATATCATTTACGTCGTTAGTACACATGCCTTTGTATAGATATGTATTTAGGTGCAGCTTTACTTTTAAGTCCAAGCATTTGTATAATTTTATCGGTGCTTTATGCAAAACTTACAAAAAAAAAGAAATAACAAATTACAGAGACGGCCTATTTGCATTTTTTCTCAATTGAAATATGTATATTAACCATTGTACTTAGTTCCAATATGCTTTAGATATCCTGCAAGTCCATATTTTACGGTATAAAAGGTTTTTCAAATAGATAATATATTACCCAAATATATATTGACTGGCCAGTTGGTCTAGTGGTTAGTGATCCCGACTGCTCCTGAGAGGTCGTGGGTTCGATTCCCACCCAGGACAAATATTTGTGTGATGAGCACGATTGTATTATTCGTTCTATGTGTGGGTGTAATTTATCTGTAATATGTATGTACTTAGAAATATGTAAGTATGTTTATCAGCAGTCTGGTTATAGTACAGGCTGTGCCTAGTTTGGGATCAGACGGCCGTGTGTGAGATGTATCCAATCATTATTATTATTATCTTTATTCATTTAAATATACATATAAGTAAATTACATTTTTAAATACATTCAGATAATATAAAAATTATATATTTAAAAATATAAAACACTCACCGGTATCGGGTAGAGGGATCTCTCTCTTTAACAAAAAATTAAACCGACAAAAAGAAATAACAGCAAATAATAAATAAACCTTAAGTCTTAAGTATTGAGCTTATTTACATAAACTATAAAATTTTATATAAACTTTTTTGAGATAATTTTTTGTTAAAAAAGATTTATATTTGAAATAGGCAAATAAAAAAATCAAAACATGAAGCTCTTATCAACGTTAGTTAATAACGCTTAATGCTTCTTCTGCGGTGAATAAATTATATTTGTATGAAATTATTTTGATATGAATTGAGTGTTAAATTTTAGCTTTCGTCGGCAAATTGATTTCTTAGAACTTGTTCGTATAAATAAGTTAGACCTAGACGTTATGGTGGAAATAATAATGTTCGTGAGTCTTTACCTACATGGTGGAACAATGGTTACCATTACATCGAACCGACTAAAACTACACGGTGTGCCGTACTGCGCCTTAAGTAGGAGGGATCCGGGAACAGCTTTCATTAAGACATCCGGACCCCCCCTAGCGCCTGCCCGCAAAAGCGCGGGCACCACGTTCGGGTAAAAAAAAAAAAAACCTCTCAATTAGGCGACGTCCAGGCACGTGCGGTCGCCGCCTCCTCGCGGGAGGCCACTATAGCGGGTGGAGGGAAAAACCCGTCCCGTCCACCCACGGCCACACTGGTGGCATGAGGCGCTGGTAAGTGCGCCTCCGCCGCCCGGTTCGCCGGAGGCGAATTAGGTCCGAGTGAAGGTCGTCCTCCCGGACCCTTTCCGCCTCCTTCTGCGAGATGACTTCCTCACAGAAGGTTGCGACCGCGGTAAAACTCCTGTCGCTACCGGCCATGGAGCGTATGACAGCCGGTAGCGACCGGTAGCAAACCGCCAGCGTCTGCTGAGCCGAGTCCTCACTGCAGTCGCAGTGGTGACAGCCGGGACGAAAAACGAGCCATGGTGGTTCGGCGAGCGGCCTCACGCCATTCGCGTACCTCTTCGAACGGGGGCCGACGACCGCTTCCCGCCCCGAACTCAGCCGTTCGCCGATATACTTCGGCGAGCACTTCCGTCTCCAACCAAGTATATGCACCATACCGTAAGTTCGGGTTACATTAGACTTAGTATGTTACTTTGGTTTAAAATTTCAACTTTAGACTCGGTTTTGCATCAGGAATATCGACCTATTATTGATATAGCTAGTACTTTCATGATTCTCAAGTACATGCATAAATTGTAATTACAAGTTTAATGGTGTGAGCTAACCTAATAACCTAGGGTCATTGTAATCCAAATTAACTCTTTGAACTAGATTCACGAAACGAAACACCCGACACGCCAGAGGTTTAATAGTTCAAGCTCATGATATAGGTTGCGTGTTTCCTTGCTTTCTACGAGCTTGGCTTACCAATTGCACCTATTTTTATGGTTATTTAAAAAACGATACCTATTTTTGTTAATTTTAATGAGACACAAGACGGTTATACTTTACGTTTTACACATGAAGTTACTTTTAATATTCAAATAATAAATTGTTTGTTATATAATACAAGCTGAATTTGATTAGTTGTTTTTTAGAAGAGAAATGAAAATCAAGTTCAATATTTTTTATTAGAATTGGTTGTACTGAAGGAAGGAATGGTTTGGAAAGCAGAATATGTGGCATTACTCAGACAATTGACTTCCGAATAACGCACCTGCTACTTTATTTCGTAATCTTTATTAAACTTGTAAAACAATCGCTAAACATCTTACATGTGCAAATAAAAATCTAGGCAATTTTTAAAGATTAAAATGCTTTCACAAAAAACTTATTTTTTCTTAAACTTATAAGTATGTGCATATCATAAACTTCTACTACAGCAAACATAATATCACTTAAACTTTTTAACTACTCAGAAAATACTCACAAAACCGTGGTCTTGGTGTAATAATTTTATTTCCCTATACCGTGAAGAACTCCCCTAAAATATATCCCCAATGCATGCAGGAGATAAAAATAAACAGAAGCAACCATTATATTCAGAGCTTTCTTCAGGTTTGTGAGTTTCATTTTCTTATTATAAGCTGACAGTTTTGGATATTACTGAGGGTCTATATTAGTTGGTTTAGGGCGGCGTCGGGCATTCTTGCATAGGAAGCAGTCGCCTAGACGGCGCCATGCGGTGACTCAACGAACAATCCAGCCGCTTTATAGCTTTTCTGATGAATCACACTAATTCATCATTGATTAAATGTAACGCGACAAAGCTGCGAAACTTCGGTTCTTATTATTCGGAATTGTTAAAGATAAATTTGGCTATTTAGTCAGTTATCTGTTAAGTCCGGGTTTATCTTTAACTTTATAAGTATTTATAAACCATTGATAAGCATAGCAGTTTAATTTTTGCTCGAATCAGGTCCAGTACCAACACAGAGGATTTCAGCTACACAGACCTAAGTACTTACTTACTAGCTTATGCTATTGCTATTCTGTTTTTTAATAGTTTTAGCGATGCGTCATATACAGGGGAAGAGGTTTGTTGGTCCGGTGACCTGACCGTCTGTCGAGTCGTGGACTTGTTATTTCTAATCGCTTATATTCCATGTAACTATAGCGTTTTAACACATTCCTATAGTAAAAGCTCATTCTTTATTTGTGGAACAAAATATACGTAACCGGAACAATTTTACAGAACGAAAAAAACCTGTCAACACAATCATATCATAATTATCTGTGTTAATAAAAATTAATACATTACTTTGATCACCAAGAAAAAGAAACTTTAAGCGCTAAGACGCTGTTTGATCCTCGTATTTCGCTATCCGATACTATGACATTTAGGGTAATGCCCAAAGTTTTCCCCTTAACAAGTCCTCCCTACATCGCACTGCGGGCACCACGAGGGTAACACTTATAAATTGCTTTAATTTAATACATCGTGACTGTGACGGGGGAATCCGCTTTGATATTTTTCTGTCCAAGACCAACTTTGGCAGCAAACCATAAATAATATTCTTAGAAAAAAATGTGGATTAACGCGTGGGTGATTTTTAACTGCAAGACGGGCTCTCTTGGTAAAATCTAGGTTAAGTATGAGTAAAGATAGATGAAGACTTTTTTGATAACGGTTTAGCTAGAAAAATACTAGTGTATGTTAGACCTTTAACTTTTGTCCCAATATTGAGAAGTATACAGTCATAAAACAGCTATAAAAGTGGTCTACAAGTAAGTGTAGCTATAATCAGTTTGAAGTTGCAAATGTTTAACATTTTACTTTCTATATTTTACTAAAAAGACTGAAGTTTTATGACTCAGTTAAAATGAGTTATGCCAATATCCATGTAATAATAAAACACGCAATATTTATGTGTTATACGAAATAGAGTTGTCTCTTTCAGCCTTATCAGAAAACGTGGACTAACAAAGAAGAAGACAACATTATTTTTTGTGTATTGTTTTTTTTTGTATTTTTTTAAACATAATTTTGTAATAAAATGATTTTTATAGATAAGTAAACCTATTGAAAATTTAAAAGAGAAGACATTTAGCTAGTAGTATTCATTTATGCAGTGCATGTAAAAATAAAAGATACAAATTAAACTAAAATATGAAAAGTATTTATACATACATGCACTTCATAGAACAGGTCTCACTTTTTGACAGCATTACCACATGAAAAGGTAGTGCCGGCCTTGTAATCATATACTATTAAGTGTCGGTCACTCACTTAGACAACTCCTTGCAAATAAAATGAGCATACCTCAACCCCAAACGGATCGACATTTATTCAATTTCAAAAGTTTTGTTGTTGCCTTAGATAATCACCGTCACAAATACCTGTGCTTGGATGACCGGATGCCGCGACAGTGTGAACGCACGTTGCATGTAAGATGCACAGATTCACGTTTATTATAATAATTCCACTAACCAATCTGTCACTGTTTAATAACATGGCAAAAGGTTATAGTTACACTTTTTTGACTATATGAGTCAATCAATATATGCCATTACGAGGGTATATAACAAAAGCAGGAAACTAATTTTAATACGTAGGTGTCGGTATGTAATCAAAATAAGGGAACCAATACCATTAATATGGCGAGGAACGGGTGTTATGTCCCTCCAACACAAAGGGAGAATCCTCCGAGCAGGCGAGGTGATCATGCCTGTTTTTGCTATATGTGGAAGTCGCCAATATGTTTATTGTATCAAGATTTAACCACGCGATACACAAGCCTGGCAATTTAACTGACTAAAGCATCATTGTTAATTTTGAAGCAGTGAACATACTCGCTTAGCGGCAACTATATGAAAACCCAAATATTGGAAAACTTCATGCACGATATTCAAGACCACAAAATTTACTTCTAAGAGTATACTGAGGATAAATCTGATAGCTAAAACTATTATTTAGTTACCCAAAACTTATCTAATTTCGTAAATCAATCACGATAATGACAAATGAACTTGATGTTTAATCAGCACTAAGAAAACTTATATAGCGCATCAAGATCAATAAGAATATGTACCTACCCTGTTTTTAAGACCGAGTGACCGCATTGATAGCGAGCAGCATTTATTTTATTCATTCTATTAAAATATGAAATTTAAATGTCTAATTCATAAACGTGGCGTATGAAAGTTGATATTTCCACGATATTTAATGCAAATAAATGAAATTGTTCACTGGTGCAGCATTCAATTGATTGCTTTCTATAATTGCACATATTAATATTTACTATTTACACTATGCATTCATAGCTACATATGTTTAACAAACTGAATTTTGCTTTCAAGTACCGCATAACTACAGCATCACAGTTGTGCTTGATTTTATTGTTACCATTCTAACTCTATTCTATTTATATTGAAATTTATACGTTTAATATCAGTTCAATAGATTAATCTGATTGCTACTGTCAAGATAAAAATATTAGGTTATTTAAAAAACGGTGACTATAGTTTGTTCTGGACACAATCTTAGAGCGAACAATTCCGAAACTCATTTGCTAGTTGAACTTATAACTACTACGCGCTCTCGTTATTCTATTCCGTAATGACCATAGGTCGGAATGTGGACGATAGTTTGTAGGTATTTGCAAACTGCTACTCGACAAAGCTTCAAAACAATCCTATGAATTCCATAAGAATGTGAGGGAGCAAACGAAAATTAAATTCATGTTAAATATAATGTAACAGATAAATAAAATGTAACACATTTAAAACGTTTTAGTATATTTTTCTTTAAATTTTAACGAAAGTCGTTCATTTAGTAATAACTACTTTAATCAATTAACTCAATTCCGAAAATTACATTATTTACCCGGAGGAAGATGTTATGATATCGTGATACAAGGACAGTCCAAGTATATAAAATTATTGGTAATAGCTATATGTACTTACTTGAAAGGTTTAAGTTTTTTTTGAGTAAAATATTGAAAACTCGTTCTAAATATGCAGAGTTCCTGCATTCAACTTACTGAAAAAAAATACAACTTCACGTTACATACAGGAGAGATGAAATTAGATTTCTAACTCGTGGTCACGGGTGACCACGATCAGTGCAATTCGATCGAACGGCGGGCAACCAAATAATATATTGTACCTTATTAATATTATCGTGATTACGTCCCGAGTTACACATATATTATGTATAAAAGTCGTGAAAGTAAAAAAAAAATAAAATTAAATAGCCTTTGTTGGCGTGGTATGTTCACTAAAAAACTAAACATTATAGTTAAAGTACAATATACACTTAAATGTTGTAACTACAAAAGTAATTGTGGAGTTTCTCACCTTGTTCAAAAAGGTCCCATTCATTAAAATTTAATGCGACATCGTTCTGAAGCCGGGCCACACTAGGGCACTATATTCACTGAAAGTGTTTTAGAACTGTAGACTGTAAAACGTCAACAAATTATAGTTCCCAAGAAAATAATTATATATCAGTAACATTATCGACTTGTGATACGCATGACTATGTTATAAGAAATTCATAACAACTAGGGCCTATCAATGACCCACATAACACCTCTTTAGTTACCGGTTCACTTATTATAAATATTTACATTGCAATTTCACATCGGTAGTCTTTCTTCTTCACCGCGGTTGTTGGTTTCTCGGACTATATTGCTACCTTATTTTTCAAGAAAAGGCCTATTTTTACTGTAATTTTTGTTCTAATATTGTATTCTCAGACTCTAATATTTATATATTGTATCCTCAGACTATCAGTATAGCAATCACAAAACTTCAAATCCTACAACTTTGTCACACTCAGATATTATCTGCCCTTTTCTTATTATAATCGGCGTTTTAATCTTCACTATAAAAACAAAACACTTTATTACATATTACCGTCATAAATAACTTGTATTTTTCAACCACCTCGAAAACGTTTGAAAACTGGTGGTTCTTGCCAAATGTTGTCTACTAATAGAAAAATAAATAGATGTCATTAATAATTAAAAAGTTGGTTTTATTTATTCCTCCTTCAACTAATATCAAAATGCTTTAGGTCATTCACAAAGTTTCTGGATTCTGGTAAACAAGACCAGATATAAGACTCGTATTGTTATGCAAAATATGAATTGCCTTCACAATTTATATATTTTTGCTGGCGCCATTGTGTAAAGTATTTGAACCAGGCTTCCTTACGGACCTCTTCAATGGCTTCGTAAAACGCAATGACCGCCGATTCTGGGTATACGTGTATTCTAAGCTTATCGTTGGTTTTAGGAAAAAAAGAAGGTCTGGGCTGGTCTGGGCTGTATGATAGATGCGTCATCAGTTCTACATCCACATATCGACCAGCTCGTTTCATTTATTTTTCTCTTTCAACTTTCGAGGTTCTCGTCATGAGGAACAGTGATATCAAAAACCAATTATTATTATAATACAACATAGTCGCCAACCACTTTCATAGAATGAATAAAAGAGATAAAAAAACACAAATAATTTGAATGAGTTAAATAAACTAATGTTACTCTCTCAAATTCTGAAGTCATTGAGATACAACTTTTAGAGTACTTTTGCCATCGGAGCATATTTCTGTAGGTTGGTGCAAGATGCAGGGACCTTCTCTATTTTAGGCGCAGTACGGCACACCGTGTGGTTTTAGTCGGTTCAGTTCCGACACACCGCCCCGCCGAAAACCCCGGTGGAGTGACGGCCCGCGGGTACAAAAAAAAAAAGGTGCAGGGGCCTCCTTCCGACTGGCGCGGGTCCTTTCCGCGCACGGCTGCTTCGGGAAGTACGCGTATACCTGGACGTCACCTACTTGAGAGGTTTTTACCCGAAGGTGGTGCCCGCGCTATTGTGGGATCCGGATGTCTTGTCCTATTGTGAGTGCAGTACGGTACACCGTGTTGTTTTAGTCGGTTTGATTCCGACACACTGCCCAACGCCTAACTGCTGCGACATGGGGTTTCATAACCGAATGCCAATTGATGTCTCTGGCATCTCTCTGGTTAACTTAGCCACAGCAAAAATCGTAAAAAATCAATTCATTGTAATAGTGACACACAGTTTTATAAATGACGCCATAATAAAAAAAACAAATGACAGTCTCACAAATTATAAAGTAACATGTCCCCAGAGAGTTCGATTTTCGAATTCCGTAATTGTTTTTTTTTCATTGTAAGTGGATAGGTCCAGAAACTTTCAGTATGCCCCACGTACATAATTGATATCAATAAAAATTAAAATTATTCCCATCACACAACGGTTTAGTCAACCATAAAGAACATAAACCAAACGAAACCATTTAAGATTAATTATATGGTATGAAATAGTTATCCTACTAATCACTAATATTCCATCATATCTATTTGGCATCAATTAAATAAAAACGAGATACAGCATGAATAAGTTTGTGATAAATTTATAGGGTATTTATGCTCTATTCTTTTTTTTTTCCATTTAGAATATCACTCGAGCCACGTACAAGGCCACTGCTCTAAAAAATGAGCTATCCAAAACTCATCCTGATTGAAATTCCGGTTTATGTGATTTTTTTTCCGGTTCCGTTGCTATAAAAGTCTAGACGCTTGTCAATGGTCTCCGAAAGCAATAATATTATTTCAGTGCAAACAAAATAAAACAATCAAAAGGTGAAATTTATAAGCAAGAAAAAAATTTCAAGCATGATTAAGTTATAAACTCATTGTTAAACGTAAGATTACAATAAGAGAACAAGGAAAAATTTAATAAGCATAACCTCATTCATCATCTGTTAAATTATCAAATTTCAACGATAACTTTTTTACTGCTTAACTCCAGTAGGCGGAGAACATAAAAAGGTATTATTGCGTTCCAGTTCATGCATTTATAAAACGTTTTGTAATTGCATGGAAAAAAAACATAAACTCATGCATAACAATGTCGGAATTGTCAATGTGTCAATATCCACACTATATATATATCTCATATACATGATAAAACAAGAATCGAGCTACTTTATTGAAAGATAATCAGAAAAAAATATGCCAACCATAGATGATAAAATTATACCATTAATTTAAGAAACATAAATATTAAATAAAAAAATAACATCTCTAGAAAATGCAACTAAAAAGAACAATATAAGTATATATGGATTCAGAGAAATGAATAATAACCGTCCTAAACTAGTTAACAAAGTTACAGGATTACATATGATTGGAAAACAAAACAAAATCAACATGCGTAGGGCGATAAAAATATTGTAGCTCCAGCAAAACTACATAGAACTAACCCATTCGTGTATACGAATGGGTTAGTTCTATGTAGTTTTGCGTGAGTGGAAGTGGAATCTAGACCTCACGTATGTATATACATGAGGTCTAGATACCACTTTTTGACAGAAACAACCACACCAAAAGTATGCGATCTCAAGACATCTGTAACCGGAAAGAAACAACAACCATAAGGGAAAAGTAAGTTGGAGAGAAAAATTACACCAACCCGGTTGGTTGGTCACCGTGGGGCATGAGACCAAAATCCCCGCAGTCAGCCTTATTTGTATACGATCGCGTTTGTGTCTATGAAGCTGGCGTAGCCAAGTCATAGGGCCGTAATAAAACTTACACTATATTTTTTTGCTATTTTTTTGCCAAAGAATTGATTTTTTTGCTATAGCCTTTTCCGAAAAACAATGGTCCTGCTGACTTGATACTTAAGCCAGCGTAGCCAACCCTATATCTCCGGATCTCTTACACTTATCAAAACAGGCTTTACGGCTTATTTTTTTGCTAATTATTTGCTACTTTTTTGCCAAAGAATTGATTTTTTTGCTATAGCTATTGCCGAAAAACAATGGTCCTGCTGACTTGAGACTTAAGCCAGCGTAGCCAACGCTATATCTCCGGATCTCTTACACTTATCAAAACAGGCTTTACGGCATATTTTTTTGCTAATTATTTGCTATTGTTTACTAAAGAATTACTTTTTATACGCACGTACGCTTGTTTGAGGGAAAAGTAGGTATAGAACCCTTACGCTATACACATCGACTAATCACCAACATATCGTCAAACTGATTCGTACGTATTACTTTCAGTTTATTTATGTTGAAGACCATTCAGAAGAGCCTCTGTAAGCCATTTAATAAGCGTAACACCCAAATTATTTAATAATTACTTATTTCCGATAAAAAAAAAGGTTATGTAAACTTCTTTGCTCATACCGGTAAAACCAGAAGATATATAAAATTCCGTTTTCATTTCCATTTTTTAGGTAATTCTTAAGTGGGAGAGCTATGCTTGGGCACGTACGGGCCGGCTCGACTCCACTCGATACCACGGCCTCATAGAAAACCGGCAGTGAAGCAATGCTTGCGTTGCTTTTTGCCGCGTGAGAGAGGTTACCGGAGGCCCTAACCCTTCCCTCTCCCCTATTCCCGTCCTTCCCCTCTCCCCCTCTCTTTCCCTCTAATCCCCCTTTCCCTCTTCCCACTCTTCTTATTTAATAAATAATACAATGTAGAATATGATTTAACTAATCGAAACTTTTTAGGTTATTTTTTTTTCCCGCCCCCGCTTTGCAAGGGTAGTATAGACATCTTCAATAATCATCATCTTATTTTAACCATCCTTTCTTCATGAATCACTCTATCTATTGGTGAGAACCGCATGAAAATCGGTTTAGTAGTTTTTTAGTTTATCGCGAACAGACAGACAGGCAGATAGACGCGGTGGGTGCTTTGTTTTATAATATATAGTGATACGATTGAACGAACTGAGGCCTCCATGACAATAATACTTAAAACTTATTATACTATTCTATGTATTTTGAAAAAAAATCTGTAGTTTAATGCAATTAAGTTAAGTGAAATTAATAAAATTTAATTTTACCTTTAGTGTAGCATTGACGTGTAATAAAAGTGATCTTGTTAGATGAATAATAATATTAGCTAGCTTAATAATATTAAAATGAGAGATTATTAATTTTTGATTGACTATGATGTAAAAACCAAAATGTCATTACCACACAAAAAGTACAGGTATATTACATATGAGGAAATCCAGAATTAATATCCCAAAAATGTCCCTCGTTTTTGAAGAAACATTTGTTTTGAGGCACAGCTTCGGAATTGGTCTCATTTTACTCGCATTATTATGTAGTATAGTAGAAATATCGTGAACATGAGTTTCAGTGGACGTGACACGCTTTTATCGAGTTTTAATACATCATCATCAGCTTTTCACTATCCACTGCTGGACATAGGCCTCTCCTAATGTACGCCACTGAGCTCGATCGTCGGCTCTCCTCATCCAGTTTTTCCCCGCCGTTTTGCGCAGATCGTCACTCCACCTGGCCGCAGGGCGTTCTACACTACGTTTCCCTTGACGTGGTCTCCACTCCAGAACTCGTCTACCCCAGCGGTTATCGGTTCTGTGGGCAATGTGGCCAGCCCATTGCCACAATAATAATTTTTAATGAGTTTTAATACAATTAATATTAATATATATATAATGTATATATACCAACTTAATTTATCATCAGAGGAGCTCGTGGCTAGGTGGTTACCGTGTAGGTTAATACATTACAAAGTTAAGTAATACTAGCCAGATCAGTCTAAGACGGGTGACCATTCTTAACACACCTCTAATGCCTTTCTCCCGTCTTCCCCCTCTCCCCCTCGTTCCTTACTCCCACCTTAAAGGACGGCAACGCACTTGTGACTCTCGAGGTACAGGTGCCCAAGGGCGGCCGTAGTCATTTACCTTCAGGTGACCCGTCTGCTCGTTTGCCCCCTATAACAAAAAAAAAAATTAGATCCTCCGTGCTTTGCATATTGCAATTGCATAACTACCAATCCAATAAAAATAATATATTAATATTATCTGACAGATGACAGAAGCGTTCGGAAATACAGTTATGAATATAGGAAAATTTAATTTGTTTTGTTAAATAGTGTGAAATACAAGTATCTATGTATAGTAAATGTATAGTATATGATTATTTAAATAACATTATTGATATTATTTATATGTAAAATATGAATATAATTACAATATGTATATTTTTTATTAATGTAGATATTTAAATTTAATTGGGGCCTGCGAGAATACCATCGTTGCAGAGCGATCTGCGACACTAGCTGACGCAGGTACCCTATTTGGTCTTCAGTACCACCCTAGTCTTAAGGCATATCATTTTTATTGTTATAACTGAAGATACAAACAAAATATTTTTCTTTCTTTCTTTCTTTCTTTCTTTCTTTCTTTCTTTCTTTGGAGAGCACGTTAAACCGTCGGTACCTTCCATCCAAACATCTGTGGCATTCGTTACGGGTAGTTGGAGCCCTAAAAAGTCCAACAAACTGGTCTAACTACAGAACTTCGATATCGCCTAGTACTTGGGTTGTGGAGGTCTGATGGTAGTCGCTTCACGTAAAATATCAAAGTTCGGCCGTGTCGTAGTTAGACTGAAAGCCGACCCCAACTTAGTTGGCAAAAAGGCACGGAGGATGATGACTAACTTAAATTATCACATTGTCACAATAATATATAAAGGCAAAAGTTTGTGAGTGTGTGTGTGTATCGCAAGCGGCTGGACCAATTTTAATTAAATTTGGTTTGCAAGAAGCTGACACCCTAGATTAATACAAAGGCTACTTTTTATAGCGATATTCCCACAGGATCGGGACTTACGCTGAAACCGCGGGGCGCAGCTAGTTGTAGTAAAAATCGACTGTCATTTTCTCCGTAATACAGTTTTCCCTTAAGGTCATTGTATATGTAAGAAAATGATCTTGCAGCGTGTTTCTTAAAATTCAAAATCTTCTCTTCTTAATTATTTTTTATAGTTCTGGAAGAAATTTTAAAACTCCACTGGAAAAAAAATAACCTAAAAAGTTTAAATTAGTTAAATTTTTTTTTTAATTAATGGTTTACGAGGCAAACGAGCAGGTGGGTCACCTGATGGTAAATGACTATCGCCGCCCATGGGCACCCGTAACTCAAGAGTCACAAGTGCGTTGCCGCTCTTTAAGGTGGGAGTAGGGGAAGAGTGGGAAGGGGATTAGAGGGGAGGAGAGGGGGAGAGAGGAACGACGGGAATAGGGGAGAGGGTAGGGTTAGGGCCTCCGGTAACCTCCCTCACGTGGCGAAAAGCAATGCAAGCATTGCTTCACTGCCGGTTTTCTATGAGGCCGTGGTATCGAGCGGAGTCGAGCCGGCCCGTACGTGCCCAAGCATGACTCCCCCACGTAAGAATTACCATAAAAATGGACATGAAAGCGGAATTTTATATATCTTCCGGTTTTACCGGTATGAGCAAAGAAGTTTATATACATATAGTAAATAAGTAATTATTAAATAATTTGGGTATTACGCTTACTAAATGGCTTACAGAGACTTTTCTGAACAGTCTTCAACATAAATAAACTTAAAGTAATACGTACGAATCAGTTTTATTTATTATTGATTCGAGTGCCTGGTGCTACCTCGACCATTTCTGGTCTTTTGTAGCGCACTTCTGGTGTACAGTTCACTGCTCAGACTTATGTCTTCGAGAAACCTCCAGATCCTATCAGCAGTGATTGTTTGTATTTCCTGCGGTTGCATGATGTGCAACCCTAGGTAAATACTTCGGTGCCGCATTAGTGGGCCACAAGAGCACAAAATATGCATTGCAGTCTCTTGTTTCTTGACAGAATCTGCAAATTGTGTTCTCACCCAATTTTAGGTTGAACATATGTTTTTTCAGTTTGCAGTGTCCGGTGAGGACTCTTGTTACTCCACAGGTTTTGTATCTTTTTAGCTCCAGAAGTTCTTTAGATACTTTATTATCATAGCCCTTTATTACGGCTTTCGAGTGTCTTAGACCAGTCGTGGTCTTCCATCTCTTAATAGCCAATGATGTATATTTGGCGTTTATGATAGAATACGCTCGCTGTTTGTTGATGCCGCAGAATGGTTCTGGGCCATGCTGTCGGTTGTCTGCACCAGCTCTGGCGAATTTTTCTTTTTCGTTGCCATCGATGCCTGAATGGCCTGGTACCCATCTTAATGTAATTTTGTTTGATTGCCCCAGTGTGATGAAAGACAAGACTACAGTAACGATTAAAGACAAGACTACAGTATTTTTTAATTCGTGCATACTACCATGTTTAACCTACGGATCACAAATCTGGGCCCTTATTAAGAAAACAGAGTCTGTCAAAATAAATGAAGAGAAGCATTCTAAACATCAAGCTAAGGAAAAAAATCAAATTTATTAAATTCAAAATTCAAATTCAAATTCAAAATCATTTATTCATTTAAGACAATAAGTGACGTTTATGAACGTTAAATTGAAGCTAGAGTTAAAATCATAGATCAGCGCAAACAGACGCCACAGCATGTGCTGGATTGTCGAGGTAAATTAGGTGAAAACACCAAAATCTACTGCCTGCTTGTGTCGATCTATAACTTCCAGTTTCCAAAATGCGTAGAGCTTTATGAGAAGAATACTGGCAAAGAAACTCATGGCCACTCTTTTTAAAAGTCAGATCTTCAGGTACAATAGTGTTAGTGTTACACGAAAGGTAAACAGGATGCAAGCTGATGCCACCTGAATTTCAATTTATTGAAATGCTTCAATAGCTAACGTACTAAAAAATAAAAATCACTCAGTGATACCGTTGAAGGTTTGGACTTATTAAACATAGAAATCATTCAAGGTGCACATCTACCTTCATTCAATTACAAAATCTACAGTTAAAAATAATTCGTGACTGGATTAAGAGGCTAGAGTTGCAGTTGAACGAACCAAAATAATAGTATATATAGGCTAAAGCATCGCTGACTAGGCCGACCAGTCACCCCAAGCAGCACCCGTTCACGAGTATGACGCATGGACCAGCCATCATCTCCTTCGCCATATCAGAGGGAAAGAAATGACCCGCCCCATGACGACGCCGCAAGCAATGACATTTTAGTGAGCATGACGAACCATAGTCGAGATACTGATAAAAATCACTACTAGTCAAATTACCATAATAAACGTCACGCATTACTTTCAACTGACAATGGTTTGTTAATAATTTAGCTTAATTATAAGACAAAGAAGTTTGTGTGTATATACCTAATGACACCTTAAGCCCAAGACTGTTTGTCGTTTAGATAATCGTTGATCGTATAGTAGGATTTCCTAATAAGGTGATTTTTTACAGTTTGCTTGAATTTATCTACAGGAAGGTCGCTAACATGTATAGGAATTTTGTTATAAAAACGTATACCAAGACCTTCGAACGAGTTGTGTACTTTATGCAAGCGATGATAGGTACCAACGAGTTTAAGACTTGTTTCTTGTATTAATATTGTGTATATCACTATTTTTCTTATAGTCATTAATGTTGTGCCTAACAAACATAATATTTGCAAAAATATACTGTGATGCAACAGTTAAAATACCTATATCCTTAAACAACTCTCGAAGAGAGACTCTAGCACCTAAATTTTGTATGTGAATTGTATATTAACAAACATAAGAAAAAAAACAAAAGTTACAGATGTCACAAACACAGTGAATTTTTTTTAATGGAACTGGGTAGGCCATATGATAAGAAAAAGGTGAAAAGATGGGAAGATAACATCAAAAAAATAGCTGGGACAACATAGGAAAGAAAAACCGCAAATAGGAAATTAAAGCAAATATTATTTGAATTAGCATGAAACTTTATTGTAAATTCATATATTATAAAAGATGATAATTAACGTTGTAACGAAAAGTATAGGTATACATTTTATTTTTATTCGGCAAGAGATGTCGTGCGGTGTTGCTCAGGGTTCGGTTCTAGGCCCACTCCTTTGGAACATTGGATACGACTGGGTGCTGCACGGTGTGTTTCTGAATGGTGTCACCGTGACATGTTATGTAGACGACACTCTCGTTACGGCGAGAGGTAAGACGCACCGCGAAGCAACCATTAAGGCCACGGCCAGGGTCGCCCATGTCGTTCTAAGGATCCGGCGGCTGGGTCTCGAGGTGGCTCTTCATAAATCTGAGGCCGTTTTTTTCCACGGGCCTCGGAGGAAGCCACCTGCGGGATCTAGACTCACGGTAGGAGGCGTTAGCATCGGCGTCGAAACCACGATGAAGTACTTGGGACTCGTACTAGACAGCCGATGGCACTTCGGGCCCCACTTCCCAAACTAATGGGGACGGCGGCCGCACTTTCGCGGCTGCTACCCAATTTGGGGGGGCCCGATGCCTCTTGCAGGAGACTCTACGTAGGGATCATGCGGTCCATGGCCTTGTATGGGGCTCCAGTTTGGGCAGTAACCCTGACTGACCGCAATGTTGCGTTTCTTCGACGTCCGCAGCGGGCGATGGCCGTGAGGGTCATAAGAGGGTATTGCACGATCTCCTTTGAAGCGGCGAGTATCTTAGCCGGCACTCTGCCGTGGGACCTGGAAGCAAAAGCCCTTGCGTCCTCATATAAATGGCGCAAGGAGACGCTGGCCCGCGGTCTGAGGCCTTTGCCTGGCGTAATCAAGGCCCAGAGATCCCAGGTCTACCAGGTACTCATGGCTGAGTAGAAAGAGCGACTCGGGCGACCAAGCGCAGGGCACGCCACAATTCTGGCGGTAAGGCCCGTCATGGAGGAATGGCTAGAGAGGCGTCATGGCAGTCTCTCTTACCGGCTGACGCAGGTACTTACTGGGCACGGATGCTTCGAGAAGTACCTGTGTCGCATAGGCCGGGAGCCATTGCCTGCGTGCCATCACTGCGGGGGCTGTCCCGAGGATACTGCACTTCATACTCTGGTGGAGTGCCAAGCGTGGGCCCAACAGCGCCACCACCTCGAGACAGCTATAGGAGTGGGAAGCCTCTCGCTAGAGACCATGGTGCAAGCTATGGTACTCAGCGAGAGTGCGTGGGACTCCGCCGCCTCTTTTTGCGAGAAGGTGATGTACGCCAAAGAGGCGGCGGAAAGGGAACGAGAGCGAACTAGCAGTCTCCCGTCCCGCAGAGGACGCACCAGGCGCCGTAGAGCAGCTAATGACCTACGGCCTCCATGAACGCTGGCCTTCAGCGCCGGAACCCGGCGCCAGAAGAGGAAAAGTTATGCCGAGACGGTGGGCGCGATGGGATCCACGCGCACTTGAAATGTGAACGGGACACGGCTCCCACTAACGCCTGCGAGACTACCTTGCTTTATGGGAAGGTAGTCAAGTCTGTCGGGGGCCCAGGGAGTTCCTTCATAAGTTATACCTGAGCCCTCGGCCATAGACACCCGTGACGGAACACCGTGTGGTTTTAGTCGGTTCGATTCCGACATACCCACTTCACCGAGTATCAGCTCGGTGCGGTGGTACCCGAGAGGGTTTCCACACGTTAAAAAAAAAAAAAAGGTATACATTTTATAATTATCATAAGTTTTAATTTGTTGGTGTTTTTGAAATTAGCGAAGAATACTCTCTTATCTCTGTTTCACATCCCTCATAAGATTACTTTATTAAACCTTAAAATAAATGCTATCTAACAGATGCCAAATAAAATACAATGTTTACAATTAAATTGCAAAAAAAAACATTCCTAATTAAAATAATGTTTACTTTCATAACATTTTCTTTCAATGCATAAAGTTTTCACATGCTTTTTGCATTTCTAACATGCATTTTTATGACACACCGTACATCGAAGTTATTGGGAAAGTTTTTAAGGATAGTGCCTACTCCACCATGCTGCAAAATTGGCATCACAGAAGCAGTTGGATGAAAATTTTTACTGCTTCTATGTCTCAAATAGTGATGAGCAATGTTGCGACGAAATTAAAGCTGCTATAACTTGATATCATTAGTTACAAGGTAAAGGCGGCATGAGTTTGTCACGATTAGATTAGTTTGACCCCATGATAAAGGCACGGGTTTTCTTCTTCATATCTTTCACTGCAACTATTTTGTTTTTTCAGCACATTTATCAAGATGCGCTTGCACATTACCATTAAGGAAACCATAAGCTTATAATTTTACTCAAGGCCTCTGTTTCACACCAGCAGAGTTCCGCAAGGTTCCGCAAAATTAGTTCCATCTCTTACTTCCAGCGAACAGTTCATCATTGCTATGTTCCCAGTCCTCTTTATCTCGATTCGTGAATACTTCAACTCTTACTTGGTATGTCTCGCGGAATAGCTATGTTCTGTAAGTCTGCAGTAATTGCTACTAAATCTATCTCTGTAACATCTTCTTCAAGCATTACAGCATCAAGTGCTTCTTGCAACCCAAGTTAGTCACTATAACTGCTTTTCAAAAATACATACATGATAATAATACGAATATTTTGCCTCTGATGTGTCTATTGGCCCCAATTGGGGACACTATTGTAAAACGCTACTAGTACAAACACTACTCAACTATTTTACTACAATTAAATTTATAAAAAATCGCGTTTATTTTCTAGTTTGTTATAACGGTCAGTTGTAAACATTAAAAGTAACTGATTTGATGATAGTAATTCTCATACATTCGAATTACTACGAATTGCTAAACTTAAAGTGTAATAAAGTCCCAAACATAAAGCAAAGAACCATGTATGTTTGGAAAACATCATTGCGGTAGTGTGACATTGTCAGTTAACTGTCATTAATAGTTCTATTTTTTTTTTATATTTTCGTTTTAAATAATACTGAGGTGCATAAAATTATTATAATTACATTTACGATACTTATATTAAATAAATGATAACTGTGTACATGGTAATGTTTCTGTATAAAGGCTCGCTAGCGCTATATTTAATTAGAACTATTGAAAATAATAGATTATTCTTATGTGATTATGTTGTCGTGTGCTGGCCAAGTAATTTTAGTTATTGAAGAAATAAAGATATCTGATATTGACACGGTCACTAAAAAATGTTGTTAGTTAACAAATTAAGTAGGTTACAATTGCGACTTGCCAGACTTGGTTTTTATATGTTATGTTTTTCATGGGATGGTGTTGTCTGTTTGAAAATTATTTGGTAATGTTTGTGTTATGTATAGTCATCTAATATTTTTGTATAATCTTTTTTCTTTTATCGGTCGTCAGAAGAATGTCAACGTAACAATAACAATAATTTCAAATTTGCCCTTAATTGGGATCAATTTCTACCTTTCCAATACACTATGAAAGAAAAAACAAATTAATTTTCGTCCATTTCGATATTTTTATTGGTGAAATCTGACTTTGAGTTAATTGTTGGATTTCAATCAATCAATACAACTCTTTATGAGTTATTTGACTGAAATTAATTCATAAAATGTAATCAAGCAAGCTTTTACGTTAGTTTAAAAGACTTTTAGTCACTTAGATCGACATTACGACAATTCAGGTTAACCACAACGAGTAAGCTAAATGTTTTAGGAGCGGGTTCACGCGAGTAATGTGTTGGATAAAATTTAAACTACCAACCATGAATGATAAAATAAATGGTTTTAGATATCACAGTAAATGATGTCATATCCACTACTCTACCGGCGCGGCGCATATAATTACTTTGATATTGGTCCCAATTCTGTTACATCACTCGCTTAATTAAAATTCACTAAATTGTCTTCATATAAGATGTAAACCTTGTACACTTCGAAACAAGGTCTTATTTCAAATTGAAACGAGTAGGTAACATATGTCGCTATCGAAATAAGCAATTTATTTGTCGACTAAAGTCTGATACGCATAAATAAACTTTAATCCCACGTAGCGAGAGCCGCTATCCGTTAAATGCCATCTCCTTTGCTCTGTGTTTTTAGTAAGCGTCTTCGTAGGTGTCGATTAGAATAACGTCATCTTAGTTCGTTTTGAACAAGTTTTTATACGGCATTTGAATAAATGGGGACTCTCGCTGTGTGTAAATAAAGTTGAGTATACGTTGACAGGTTTTAGTGAAATTTAGTGGCGCTGAGAAATACATGCCAGTAACAAATAGACCTTATTACGAAAAACACAAGGTTGATTTCATATGAAGAAATTAAGTCAGGTTTTAGTTTAGTCGAGTGTACAATAGAATCGGCACCATTATTAATTGTCATATTACTATATAATACATCGCTCGTTTGTGACAATAGCGACAATTATTGATTTTAGAGAATTGCAATGTTTTGTGATTTCCGCTAGAGTATTTTGTTCTAAATATATAATGAACTTGCCGCTTTCTAACGAACGTTAGCATGAAATCGGCGTTGAATCTCTGTTCACCATACATACTTAGTTCAATTCGACTAAATTTTGAATTATGTCCATATTCTCGCAAACAAGTGACATAATATCGCACTGCTATTACAAGAGTGTATCAACTCAAAATGAAGCTTTTTTCAGAAACGACAGAAAACTGATTACTCGCTTCCTGATTATTAATGAATTATTTAAAAAATTGCAGGTTATCAAGTTATTTGGAATTTTTGAGTTAATACTCTATTATCTGAACAAATTAAAAAAAAATGAATTATTTTTAGTTGTTTTGTTGAAAAGTTTGCTTATTACAATTTATCATTATTATTTCATATTTATTGACGCGTAGGGAATTGATATTTACGTATGAAAAATTAATAATCTCAAATTTACCCTATTTTGAGTTGATACAGTCTCGTAAAAGCAGTGCGATATATTGCTATTAAATCTTATCTAAACTACTACTAAACTATGAAAACTATTCCTTGTTTACTAAAAATTTTACTCGATATCTTAAATAAATGTAAGATATTAACTTTACACCTACGAACTCACAGAGGGGTTATTGGATTGATCTACAATGAAAATGAAAGTGTAACATCCGAATATATCTATACAAATCGCTGCAACATTCAGTGTGGTGTGCACATGTGGTTCTAATCTTATTGTAAGTTAACATCCAAAATTCAAACAATAACGAAAAATCCAATTCAGCACAACACTGGGGGAGTAGAGATATTTAAAATTAAATGAATCGCACTTAACAACTTTGCCTGTCGGGCTACATATGCATACAATTACATGACTGTGCCCACACAAATATTTCAAACAGAATACAATATGTAACAATTAATTATAACTAAGAACTTTCGGTACATTGACAATGGCAATTGACAATGGTACGAATAAACAATTTGAACAGTGAAGTTTATATTGAAACAGTGACGTTTTATTAATATAAAACGTCACTGTTAGACGTTAGAGTAATCTCTAGAAAGTTTTTTGGATGGTTGAAGATACCCAAACAGATTTTACAGCTCCCGTTTCAAATTGTGTGTTCCTTTTGTTTCATTACTTGAACTGGAATATCTCTTTATTTTGCAGATTCATATCTACAATATATTACTAGCAGAGTTTTCCTACTTTACGACTCTGACAAACGGAACACGATTTTCACATTCCACCTTTAGTTATTGCCAAAATGATATACGGCCAAAACTACTGCCGTATAAGGGAAAACAGCGTGAAATTGACCTGCCATACGGTAATACATCACGCTATAAAATAATGCGACCTATGGGACTACTAAACGATTTCAAATCGCTATCCAAACTACTGACATTAATTTGGCCTATATAGAAAGTGTGTGTCCTTGTATCTATAATCTAAATAAGTGATCTTAAAAGGGTGCCTCAACCCAATTGATACATTAGAATTTGTTTTACTTTACAGTAAATATAGTTTTATAAACATAAAATAAATAAAATTGTGCCAAATTTCATCTAGATCCGTTCAGCCGTATTTGCATGAATGAGTAACAAACATCCATCCATCCATCAATGCATCTATTCTTACAAACTTTTGCCTTTTTATAATATTTAGTAATATATTAAAAAAAAAATACTTTCTGTACTTCTTCTGCAAATAAACGTTAAGTATTCCAAATTTCACATTTCTATGTGTGCGTAATTTGTTTAAAAAAGGGTACAAAGAAATCTCGTAACGTACAAGTAAATAATTTGCCACCTCTGCAATCAATATAATCGAAGATTAGATAGCAGAACACGCAAAGGTACGCATAAAACGACTTTAATTTGTGAGATAGGGATCGCCATACATTGTCTGATAAATAACTAGAAGCTATTTATTTATTTTATTGCTTTATTAGTCCACCCACCTGGAACTAAATTTTTGTTGGGTAATTAACTTAAAGAAATTATAGAGTATTGTATATCATTAGCTTAAATACATCTATATCAAAATATATTCGAACGAGAATAAGGTAACATCTTTACTACGGTTTCCCGGCAACGTTCCAACTTTACACGGTTTACACCAAAGCTATGAATTTTTCTAACAGGGAAACTCAATTATACTCCGGCTCTTTGAGATGAAAAGTTCGATATTCGGGAACTTATCATCACGAACATCCAGCGATCTCTCTTGCATTTTATTTGAACAAAGAAGCGGTATGCATAAGAATGGCTTTTCGATCACAACTATACTCTGTCCATTCGTTTCTACACTTTTTGGCAAGTTGCTTGAGAACGTAACTGAGTTAAACTTTAAAACTAATTGAAATCTATATCTATAGTTTATATAAGAAGTCTATATATTTTTCTAACTGCGCGTTAGAAAAATATATAGATTTCTATTGTCACTTGATTATACTATTTATAAGTAGCCAGTTGTAATCGTTTGTTGTAGTCTCCGATAGTCAGATGAACCGACGACCTGAAGTAGGTAGCAGGGATGGACTGGATGCAGAAGGCGGAGGACCGGGTGCTGTAACATGCCTTGGGAGAGGCCTATGTCCAGCAAGTGGACTATGAGAGGCTGATGAATTGAATTGAATTGAATTGATACTATTTATAATCATTCATAGATACTGTGGGTAAATGTAGTTTTTTTTCAAAATATTTTTTACGCTTTAAAAAGAATTGCATTCAGAGAACAAATATTTCTATTTCATATTTTTAAATAGATAAAAAATTTATTAATTTAGTAAGATTTAGAAGACTTATACTACTAATCGAACTGTCAAAAAGAAAATAAATTAGTGAACGACTTCAACTGAAACTGGTCGTGTAAAAAAATAAAGTTTTCACTAGAAAAATAAGACATTCTTTTCAACCCAAAAATCTGCAGAATGATAAGGAGATATGCTTTAGGGTTCCTTTACTTTCAGTGAAATGAAAATGTTTAGAATTTCCGTATATGCGAATACTCCAGTAATTTCGTACATTTAATATGAATTATGACGGGTCTTTCCGCATAGGTCTGCGGCGACAAATTCGGCCATTGTACAGCTTAAAAAAAAAACTCATTCCCGGTCTCATGTTAAAGTGTTTTTAGCTTTATGAACAAAACTTTACACATTCTTTATTTCTTCTTTGAATTCGACAGCTGTTTAGTTTAGTTTGTTAAGGTACTTAATATAAGTTTATAAGCATAATTGGCAATGAATACCGCTTCTTTACAAAACATACATGTCGCTAACTAACTACGTTTTTACAGCTAATGAAAAAAAACACGCACGTGTTGTCGCATGTCAGTTACTTTAAAAACGTGCGATGCGTCGCGACATTTGTTCGTATCTAGACTATTAAGTTAGTACCTAGCCTAGGTTTATGTGAAACTTAATTTGTTCACAAAAGTAAAGTAGTAGGCACATAACTTACTGGTAATTAAATATTCAGATTATAATAAAATACAAAAAAATACTATTTATTTTACAACATGAAGAACAATTTAAAAACGAACGGTCTTATCGCTAGTTGTGGAATGCAATTGTTATTCTCTAAAAGAAGACAACGTACCTGACGTCGTCAGAAGAGAAGAATTAACGCTATAGAAAGAGAGGCAACTTCTAGGTGAATATAACCATAGGTAATTAGCGCTTTTTATTCCCGATATTTATTTCAATGATTTACGGAGTGAGTCTTCTGCACCTATACTATTATGTATTCTGTGCCAATAGGTAGATCCATGGTATCTTACCTCTCTATCCCAACATAAACATAAGTAAATATTTCCTGTAGGCTACGCACTTTTTATTGTAAATCTGTAATCTTTTGGGGCAATTTTTTAGAAAGACATTTAATATTAAAAGCGCAAAAACGATGCATGAGCTCTATGTGTGGCCTGAAAATGGATGAAAGCTGTGCACAGTTCCTTAAATCGCTAGAAATACTAACGTTACCAGCACTTTACAAATTTGAATTAAGTGTATTTGTCAAAACAAACTTAAACCCGTTTGAGAAAAAACCTAGTGCACGAAATGTGCCATTACGAAGTCAGTACAAAAACTTATTATCCAATCATAGATATAAGAACAACTCTAGTCGAAAAGTGTGTTTTAAGAATGAGACCACGTATCTTTATTAAACTACCGGATACTATAAAAAATAAAACTATTTATAGATTTAAGAAACAGTTAACATTGCTATTGATTGAAAAATGTTACTATTCCGTAGAATTCCTTAATGATAATAATTTTATATAATGTACATGACTGATAACTTTGATATTGATCTTTAATTTACTATATTACTGTAACTATAACTACAAAATTTATTTTAAATTTTTTTTTATGCCACACTTTCTTCTCAGTATACGCTTGTGGACATAATAAATGTAGTCATCTATATACCTATGTTAAAGAAATGAATAAATGATTATTATTATAAACACGAAAGGGCGATCGAGGCGACATGCGATAGTCAATTACGCGACACCCACAGATACACACCTAGGTAAGAGCCCCCTACCCGCGAGCTCCGTCGGCAACCCCAACACACGATTCTCTTATTTTCTTATCGCCTGCAATACCACTACAAAGTAAATATATTAGTAGTAGTGATTCACACAATTTGTAAACGAGTAATGAATATTCATTCATTTCTACATTTGAGAAACTGGTCGTATAAATAAACGTACATAAAAGCGTGGAAGGTATTTGGCCTGACAAATTTTAAATAATTAATCATCTAATTATAAATACAATAAAAATATAAAATATTTGGAATTTGATTAAATGTATCTTTATAGTCCTTACTGATCCACATAACGTTTATAAAAAACTATTAATCTGTTTATTTTTTCATTTGTAGTGCGATTATTTAGGATATTAAAAAATCTTACAAAAAAATTCATTTTTGGTGTTCCGTTAGCGTTAGTATTTTGCTTTATTAAAATTACATTATTTCCTTTGAATAAAAGTGTTGTATGTTTTTATAAATGACAACCTTTACCTTTTTTATATCGTAATAATAAAATGAAAACAGTGGTCTGTAATCTCAAGCTAAACATGTCGTGTCATTTCTTCAAAACTTGCGCACTGGCCACTTTAGAAGTAATCTATATCATGAATTACATTATGTACATCTTACAAAAATTATAATCTTATAATCTCACAAAAAAAATACTCAAAGTATTTTAGAAGATTATTTCATTTTCAAAAATCGTAACCTGAAGTTGACAATATTAAAAATTAGGGTAGAAAGGAAGAGAAGTTTGTTTTAGTGTATTTTGTTAAAATAGTCATACCTACCTTATTTTGGACAAATAATTACAAAAAATATACATAGGTAACTATTATTGAAAGTAAGATGATCTACAAGATTTTGATCGCACAAAGTTCTTTCAGTTGCAAAGCATATTATTAATACCTATGTAGTGTAAGTCCTCGGTTTCCATGACGACGGCCTCTAGCGATTTCAAAACTTTGCCCATAAACAACACCTGCCATTCAATGCGCGATTAAATGTTGCTTAATCTTCCAAGTTGGAAACATATTGATCAAAGGTGAGGGTCTTTAATGAGAAGTTGATCAATTTTAAGAAAATTACTTTCTAAATTTACGCAATCAAATGATTTACAAATATAAATTTAAAATTAACTACACTTAGGTTTTGAGTTCAGATCAACTTTTATCTGAGTCTTCTTTTAGGGCAACCGTGCCCATTAACCAGTGGCTTATAGTACAGCAAAGTCCCTCGAGTACACTAAACTTACTCGGCTTTGTACAATATGCGACTATAACATTTTTATGCAGTTGTGTACGTCAGATATAAAAATATACGCCAACTTTAATTAGACATACAAGAAGGTTACAGTGCTTGTAGTAGCCACAATATTAACAAATTTACATAATGTCTGCTTTTCTTGGTTACTCTTATTAGTAAGAAAGATTTTATTACATATATACACAAAACCTTATAATGACACTAATTTGTATGATCGTCATCGCGTGTCAAAAGTTTCAAATAAGTTCAATAGAGGTACATTATTTTGTACCATTAAATATGTATACACTAATTTTAGGAGGCTACTTATAACTATGGAGGCTCTCATTTTCTTGAAATGTCATGTGCCACTAGATTCTGTCACCTATATTTTTTAGGTATTATTTTTAATTCAAGATATTGGAATAAGTATTGTTGACGCAGGGAAGCTAATGTTTAAGAATTCGAGATTGAAACAGTGTGGACTGTAGTGTTTTGCGGTAGTTTAAGAAGTTTACACAAGGACGAGATTAGAAAGGGATCCACAAACAAAATCTTCTGGCGCGAGCTCTTTCGACGACAGCGTCGTGACACTTGTGAATCCTTATGCTGCTTGCTTGAAGACGCGAGCCACTTGAAAAGCCTTTATCGACACGAACTTGCAAGTCCTCGAAAATGCGCGGGTATGATTTGCGAGACGGGTTACAGCGGATACGAGATTGCGTGTTAGAAGTTATGTAAACAGCGAGCGAGTTATAAGCGGGGTTGTGATCATCACGGCTTTTACGGACTGAATGTCGTTCTTTGGAGATAAGTTCCGCACGGTGATCCCTGTCCAGAACATTCCTTGTTCGTGGTTTTGGCGGAAAAAGCAGGGTTTAGGTTGGTAGTGCCAGTGTAACCTATTATGTGTTGTGGCAGTATTGAAAATCACCAACAAAAATTAATAAAAATGCTAAACGCTTAAAAAAAATTAGGCTGCCACGAAAATCAAAAAAGATTACTAGGTACATATCCAATAAAACCAAAGCAATGCGGGATATAATTAATATACCTAAATATAAGATGCCTAAAGATTTTACGATACTCAGTGTGTAATAGATGTGTAATTAAGTATTGGTAGGTACATTAGGTACATCCATAACCGCTCGCTTGCTTTGGCAAAAAAAAAAGGCCCTTCACTTTGCTAGTGTGCGCGCGGCGATAGCGCGCCGTGACGTCACCTCACAAAAACATTATTTTTGACTTAATGGAGTAGAATTACATTAAACTGATTACTGTTTTATCTAGCTGATAAAATGTTTTACGCATACTAGTATATTGTTGGTATAGTTCTTGTTAATATATTATTTAGAAATGGCTGTAAAGTTGCGGAACGAGAAAAAAACGACTTAATGGAAAAAAATATGTTTTATTGTGTAAAATAAGATCGATAAGCGTATCGTTTTTTTTACATTATTGCAAAGTTATTTAGTTAACTCAGCAATTTAACTTAAAATAAATGCTTAGAACACAGGCTAGAAAGTTAAAAAAACTGAGCCTGTACTGTAATTACTGTAAATGATTCCTAAATTTCTTCGATGATATCAAAGTAACTTTACAACAAAACTATAAAACCTAGAATAAAAAAATAGAACGCACTTATAGGCTAATTAATAACCTTAAATTTGATATATAAATTAAGATGTACACAATGTAATTCATGATATAGATTACTTCTAAAGTGGCCAGTGCGCAAGTTTTGAAGAAATGACACGACATGTTTATCTTGAGATTACAGACCACTGTTTTCTTTTTATTATTACGATATAAAAATCATTCATTTATAAAAACATACAAAATCATTTATAAAAACATACAACACTTTTATTCAAAGGAAATAATGTAATTTTAATAAAGCAAAATACTAACGCTTACGGAACACCAAAAATGATTTATTTTTGCTTCTGAACTGTAAGTCATATTTTGTGATAATCCTTTGTTAGCCAGATATATATATATATAAATATATACGTAATTTATGTTTATTACTGAAGATTTATAATCAAACACTGCACTTTCAATCATGCATTCAAAAAACTTGTTGCATTTTAACGGTAATATGTATCAGAAGATTCGTTTGGTATGTACCAATACTTAATTGCACATCTATTACGCACTGGGTACCGTAAAATCTGTGCAGTGTGATATAATATAGAAGGGTCGATTATCTCACTTTTCCAACTTCTTATGTTGTATCAATATTATCTATACAAGTTTCACTAGAATGTTGCGTAACTGTCTTAAGAAAGGATACGGTAAATTGCTTACCTTTTGGTGTCAGCTGAAATGTAGCAACATGTGACTAGCAATATTGCACACAGTTTGCATGATACATGAGTGGGAACACTGGCCTTAGCTAATAGTGCGGTCCTCTTGTAACCGTAGTCTTCGGATGACAGAGCAGGCATCGGCCTGTAGTCCGCAGTGATGACAGATGATCAGAACGACCCTAGATAGTAGAATTGACGTTTAGTCTCCTAGAGTCACGTAGTAACTTGAACTTGGAACTTGAATTTAGCAGGATCCAATCATTAATTAGATTTACTTTGTAGATCAATAATTATGTTTTAAATACACATTAGTACAAAAACGCTGCTAATTACGAACATGAAGCCGATATGACCGTTCGTAGCAAAGACTCCAAGCGTAAAAACAGTTTTTATATATGATATTGTATAGCCGTTGGCCGTGGATGGCTTCGACCATCTTACGCGGGCTTTTCGTGAGCGCTGACGGCTTTTAACCGGTAAAACCGAGTTCCAGTGTTGAACGCTTATATACCGATGTGGTGGCTCGTGGTGGGCAATTTGAATTGCGTGAGTTCATAGACGCGAGGACCTTTTTAGTAAACGCAAGTTCCGTATATTAATTTATTTTTTTATGCTTATATTATTATTACTATTATTGTTTAATATAGCTCAAGAGTGGAAACTTAATACTGCTGAAGTTCTATGCATTTAAATCTAAACTTCAGGTAATATACGTATGTAGAATAAGTTCTAATTATCAAAGACCATAATGCATGAATTACTAAATAATTTGTCGATCCATCACGCAATAAGCTTACTACGATCACATGTTTGACAACAAAAAATCAACTAGACTTTCAATATTAATCCCTATAATTATCAATTAATTACTTCGTTGTTAATGGTAATGTTTACAGAAAATGATTTCTAAGTAAAAATTATAAAAACATTTTTGAACTTTTACATTTTAAGGACCTTTTATTTTTATCTTATTGCAAAATATTGACGATAAATCTGTAATAAATATTTCTGACGCTGATTTATTTTATAATAGCATTCTAACAGACGTAGATTAATATGACTGTTTTTTTCTTCAAATGCCAGTAATGACTGCTGTCTATAGACATTTCGTTGAAATATTTAAATTAATCCAATTTGCCATGAACTTTTGCCAACTATCAAAGGATTTTTCTTTGAGCTTACTGTTTAACAAGATCAAATGCCGATACCGCTTGTTTTCTGTTGCTTGCATTGTAGGTCCTGGTACTTATAGGTTATAATATGTATAAGCTCTGTAAACTGAAACGAAAATTGACAGTTGAATGATGATATCCAGCTGATGCTTAATGTTGAACATTATGTTGAATAACAATATCTCCAGCATTTGCTATGATATCAACTGCAACCTCTTTATGTATATTTATGGTATATATTTGGCTTTAACCTTAGTATTAATAACTGCACGAGATAGTACCCCTCTTTTCTCTTTTTACGGAACTTGCGTTTACTAAAAAGGTCCTCGCGTCTATGAACTCACGCAATTCAAATTGCCCACCACGAGCCACCACATCGGTATATAAGCGTTCAACACTGGAACTCGGTTTTACCGGTTAAAAGCCGTCAGCGCTCACGAAAAGCCCGCGTAAGATGGTCGAAGCCATCCACGGCCAACGGCTATACAATATCATATATAAAAACTGTTTTTACGCTTGGAGTCTTTGCTACGAACGGTCATATCGGCTTCATGTTCGTAATTAGCAGCGTTTTTGTACTAATGTGTATTTAAAACATAATTATTGATCTACAAAGTAAATCTAATTAATGATTGGATCCTGCTAAATTCAAGTTCCAAGTTCAAGTTACTACGTGACTCTAGGAGACTAAACGTCAATTCTACTATCTAGGGTCGTTCTGATCATCTGTCATCACTGCGGACTACAGGCCGATGCCTGCTCTGTCATCCGAAGACTACGGTTACAAGAGGACCGCACTATTAGCTAAGGCCAGTGTTCCCACTCATGTATCATGCAAACTGTGTGCAATATTGCTAGTCACATGTTGCTACATTTCAGCTGACACCAAAAGGTAAGCAATTTACCGTATCCTTTCTTAAGACAGTTACGCAACATTCTAGTGAAACTTGTATAGATAATATTGATACAACATAAGAAGTTGGAAAAGTGAGATAATCGACCCTTCTATATTATATCACACTGCACAGATTTTACGGTACCCAGTGCGTAATAGATGTGCAATTAAGTATTGGTACATACCAAACGAATCTTCTGATACATATTACTGTTAAAATGCAACAAGTTTTTTGAATGCATGATTGAAAGTGCAGTGTTTGATTATAAATCTTCAGTAATAAACATAAATTACGTATATATTTATATATATATATATCTGGCTAACAAAGGATTATCACAAAATATGACTTACAGTTCAGAAGCAAAAATAAATCATTTTTGGTGTTCCGTAAGCGTTAGTATTTTGCTTTATTAAAATTACATTATTTCCTTTGAATAAAAGTGTTGTATGTTTTTATAAATGATTTTGTATGTTTTTATAAATGAATGATTTTTATATCGTAATAATAAAAAGAAAACAGTGGTCTGTAATCTCAAGATAAACATGTCGTGTCATTTCTTCAAAACTTGCGCACTGGCCACTTTAGAAGTAATCTATATCATGAATTACATTGTGTACATCTTAATTTATATATCAAATTTAAGGTTATTAATTAGCCTATAAGTGCGTTCTATTTTTTTATTCTAGGTTTTATAGTTTTGTTGTAAAGTTACTTTGATATCATCGAAGAAATTTAGGAATCATTTACAGTAATTACAGTACAGGCTCAGTTTTTTTAACTTTCTAGCCTGTGTTCTAAGCATTTATTTTAAGTTAAATTGCTGAGTTAACTAAATAACTTTGCAATAATGTAAAAAAAACGATACGCTTATCGATCTTATTTTACACAATAAAACATATTTTTTTCCATTAAGTCGTTTTTTTCTCGTTCCGCAACTTTACAGCCATTTCTAAATAATATATTAACAAGAACTATACCAACAATATACTAGTATGCGTAAAACATTTTATCAGCTAGATAAAACAGTAATCAGTTTAATGTAATTCTACTCCATTAAGTCAAAAATAATGTTTTTGTGAGGTGACGTCACGGCGCGCTATCGCCGCGCGCACACTAGCAAAGTGAAGGGCCTTTTTTTTTTGCCAAAGCAAGCGAGCGGTTATGGATGTACCTAATGTACCTACCAATACTTAATTACACATCTATTACACACTGAGTATCGTAAAATCTTTAGGCATCTTATATTTAGGTATATTAATTATATCCCGCATTGCTTTGGTTTTATTGGATATGTACCTAGTAATCTTTTTTGATTTTCGTGGCAGCCTAATTTTTTTTAAGCGTTTAGCATTTTTATTAATTTTTGTTGGTGATTTTCAATACTGCCACAACACATAATAGGTTACACTGGCACTACCAACCTAAACCCTGCTTTTTCCGCCAAAACCACGAACAAGGAATGTTCTGGACAGGGATCACCGTGCGGAACTTATATTAATGATGATATCCAGCTGATGCTTAATGTTGAACATTATGTTGAATAACAATATCTCCAGCATTTGCTATGATATCAACTGCAACCTCTTTATGTATATTTATGGTATATATTTGGCTTTAACCTTAGTATTAATAACTGCACGAGATAGTACCCCTCTTTTCAAAGGAATTTCAGAAGGAAATTCTCAATTAAATTTTTTTTCTTGTATAGCGCGTTGTCTCTAAAGAATCTAATGTTCTTTATTAGATATTTTATATCTGAGAACGGGGTAAAAATGTGAATTGTGAGTATATTTTAAATTCCAACTAAATATATATATATATATATATATTGGCGCACTAATAAACAAATAGTCAGCTGGATTTAAAACTGAATGTTTAATGAACGTGTAGGAGTGATAAACCGAGGAAGACAACATTTTAAATCATTAAGATTAACGGGCTCGGTATTAAAAACGGGATGCAAAGAGCAAAAGGTTTTCTAATTTATCCAGGGCTACTTAAAGTAATATTTTGCCTCTTTGTTATGAAAGGATAAGGTAAATTGCTTACCTTTTGCTGTTAGATCTAAATCTAGCACCATATGACTAGCAATATTGCACACAGTTTGCATGATACATGAGTTTGAGCCAGCGTGTTTCAGGAAATTCGTTTAAGATATTCTGGTAACCTGAGAGTGAACTTAAGTGGATTTTGTAAGCCCATTGACTTTACACATCTTAGGTTGAGACATGAGATATTTATGATGTAGATTTAATAAGATGACACTATATCGAATTTTGATAAAGATGTGTAAGGACATAATGCTGACGCAGTCATTTGTATACGTAATAATTTTGAGTATGTATAATAAGTATTATAAGGCGTACCAGTATGTATGTACCTACTGTATATGTAATATATATTACATTATATCAAGAAGTCCGCATATCATTCAACCCAAACGCGACCCACGCAAGCAACCACAACCGAAGATTTGGTAATACATTGTTTGTAATAGCGTCCATACATAAGCATTAATCACAAAAGTAAAGACTTCGCAGATGACTCTACGATATGAAAAGAACCGTAGATACTCTCATTTTTCATCATGAGATAACTAATGTAAACTACACACTAATCAGATCGTTACGTGTCTGTTCTCCAGGAAGTTCTCCAAATTACAGGTAAGTTTTTTGAAATGGAAACATTGGTTGGTTATTGTTATTATTGTTTTATGAAATTTCACTACCAAATTGTTTATTTAACGAAATTCTGTAATAATATTTTAGTTATACCATACTTGCAGCTTATGACACTATATGTAATAGTATAGATCATAATAGTACGTAATTGAGCTGCCATAACATTGTCTTTTCACAAATAGCAACGCATATCATAGTTTTAACATCATAGTTAGAACAGCAATTTCCGAATAAAAGCAAGCATAATAATTGTAATGTGCATCTAAGCTGTGAAATTATCAATCTGAATCCTTCAGAAGCGTTTTTAATGCACAAAAACGCTTTTCGGTAGAATACATAAGAGTAGAAAAGAAAGACACAAATCAATTATGTTTTAAAGTTTCGAGCATGTTTATAGCGACGGTGGTCACTTACCATCAGGTGACCAGTCTGTTCGTTTGCCCCCTATAATATAAAAAAAAAAAAAACATAATATATATGTGACAACGTAAGAAGCTTAACATGCTTGCTTGCTTTACCTAAATGCTGGTGGGCTGGCAACTTTTTCATCTTTTAGTCGTCATATTCAAGTCGGCTATTAACAAATAACGTTTTGGCACTATTTCAGACACAGTTGGCAATACTCAATGTATCTGTTATGTACTCGTATTTTATATCCTTGGTTGTGCTCAAAGCTTATACAAGCTCTCCTGCATACAAGATTTTGTAAGTAATCTCTAGTCACTATCTAACTGCAACCACACCTTTAACTTCTACAACCGTATTATTTTTAACCACGCTACGATTTGAATTGCTACACACTACTACTACTTTCAGAATCAAATTATTGATGTACATCGATCATAGGTGTGTCTCTATTAAAGGTGGATTAAAATTGTACTTCTGATCTACTTTACTGGTTATTTTGTAAGACCCTGACCAATTTTTGTATGATTGGTTGTTTTTCTTCATTTATTTATTTTTAGTTTTGATTTTCTTCGTATATATAATTACTTGTTATTGATATGATATTTCTAAGTACAGTGAAACTACTCTGGCGCGTTCAGATACTATTTTATTACTCTCCTTATTAAGAAATTGTGTTAGTATTTATACTATAATATTAATCTTGTGTGAGCTAACATCTGTACACACATTCAAACAGAGATTTAGGTTACTAGTAAAAATATTAAGTAAATAACTTATACGGAAACTATATGTTATTGGGGTCGCTGTTATTGAGGTGACATACATAGTTTTGTATTGAGAACTAATCATTATATGCTTACACTAAGTTAGGAAACAAATTAGTAGAAAGTAGCAGCTCGTACAACGCAAAGAATTAAAAGTAGTAATTAGAAAGAATTTGCGTGCTGAATTATATGTAAAAAACTAATCAGTCTGGTCGAGCACTTCCGTTGCAGATATAGATTGAAAGGCATTACAAAAACTAAACACAATAATTCTATATTGCTTAGAGAGATGTTCTAAGATGTTGTTAACGGGTTCTACAACCAACTCAATTTTTTTAATTTTTAACATATCATTCTTGGCTGATCTGTCTTAACCAAATCCGCAATTGGGACAATTCAACGGTCTTTCTGGAAACTTTTACTATGTACTACTGGAATGATAAACTGATAGTATGAAGGGGTTTTTATATATCAATGGTATGAGGTCACTTTAACGTAACAGCACATACAAAACCTCCCCCGATTTTGTCCCTCTCTCGCTGACAGCCCAATCCCAATGGTTTTATGAATAAATCATATGAAAAATCTGTAGTGTTATTTCATTTATAAAAAAATATCTCACAACTCTGAAATTTAAAATGACGGGAAACCGCTACTAAAATTATAATTTTGCAGACACTTCTGACTCTGGGGTAACCGCAATGAACGGCAGATGCAAACGAAAATACACAAACTTTTGAATAATATTTTTATATCATTCTACTTTTATACTTTCGTCTCTTTGTTTTCCATGTCTGATTAATGGGCCCTTACGTCTGTAATTTTACACTTCATTTCGTAACACTTACATGTATATATACAATAATGTTAGTCGTATCGCAATTTAGCAAAATAGTATTAACTTGATGGTATTGCTAAATATAACACACTAGCTGGTCCCCGCAGTTTCACCTGCTCACTGCTCCTCTCTTAAGGGTCATATCGTGATGTTACATAACCTATAATATTCAATAAATATTCTACCCCATACAAAAATAATTATTCGAATTTTACTTATAGTATCAGAGATTAGAGCATTCAAACAAAAAAGCTTTTCTGCTTCATCATATTAATATTATAGTATAAATACATCAATAACTTAGAATAGGTTATAATATTGGTTTTAGGTTAATGCATAAATCATATTTCTGACATAGTCGTAGTACACAATTTTACGACCAAAACGAGTACATCTACATAATCAAGTCAAAAACATATAATAACATATATCTATCTTATTATTATTGGCAGAGATTATGGGCATAAGACTTGATCACAGAGAGTAAACCGTCCTAAGTCAATAGAGCCAGTTCATCGAACCGTTTTGTGAGGTATTGCGGACCCTCTTCGTCGGGGAATTTTATGACTTACGTATACCTACACTGTATTAGAGTAGTATATTGTTTACATAATACATATATTACTGATTGGCGAATATTTTGCGAAGGACGCTGTATGATTATGAGAAAAGTGAATTATAAAAAAATGTTTTTGTAGATTAGATTTGGTTGGTGGTTTAAAGAATAAAGACTGTAAATATACAAAATTTCACTCAGCTCAGCATAGTACTAACGTGAAACGTGAAATCGCTTTGAAAGTATGTACTTAATTAATTATTACTATAAAGTAGATAATAGCTATTTGGGAATAAAATACATCAACATTACTTTTACAATCAACAACGTACCCGAGTAACAAAAGCGGACTTTTAAGGGAACTTTCATTCATAAGATACTGATAGATACTTATAGGTACTACAGGCAAATTGTGGTATATGAATTACAATTTTATATTAAATTACTGTCATTTTATTGCAAACTATATTGTATTTAATCGTTCAATTAGTTCCAAACTCATATTTTTATAATTATATAACGCTATTTAATTTAAACCTGTAACTTTTTAAAGTAGTTAAGTGGTACTCTCTGAGCAGACCATAGGGAAATTATAGGCAGAACAAGTGTGTTTGGTTGTGAAACTGCAAAACTGCAAACATCTTCAAACAAAGCACCCTGACACAGTATTTATAGTTGAATTCCGTGGTTACCGACCTATCTAATCTACTAGATGTCGTGATCGATCAGCTTAAAACTGAAATGGTTATTTCATATACAGACCACCCCGGACGCCTACATTGGTTTTTGGATTGCATTGGATCCTTGAGTTTGTTTCGGCGCTTCTTCTTATGGTTAGTCGTCATCATCTAGCTTTACAGAACTAATCGGGTTGTAAAAGTGTCTGAAAAGATCTATTTACACAATAAATTCTTCTTCAAGTAAAAATCTATTTTACATGAAATTACGTTTTTTTTTTTATCGTGCGACTAAATTATTTATTATTTTTATTAACTTTTTGCTTTTATGATGTATTCGCAAAACACATCCAACTCTATCTCCTCATCTTTACATCTTTAGCTGGTGTTAAAGATCCCCATTAAGCGTCAAAACAAAACGAACACTATTTTAAGCATTAATCGCTCATATTCTAATAATTAGAAACAGAAATAGCCGTATTAAGAAGAAATACTAAACTTTATATTTTTATGGAGATTTTAGGGGCATGTACTCGTACGAGTACAGCGGCTACTAACCACTCATAATAATTCTTTCGATAAATGACAAGTTGCACTTGCTTTTTGGACACTCCAAAGGCATCTTGTGCTAGACTTTGCTCTGTTGATGAAGAGTGGTGACTTTTTAATTGACTGCTTGCCGTAAATAGTACCGGGCTAAATTACGCCTAAACAACAGCTATATATTGTCAGGATAATATAATATATATGAAGGATAACCACCGTTGAAACACAGTCTGTGTTTCAACGGTGGTTATCCTGACAATATATACCATGTAAATAAACAGGGCATACCACCACTTTTTTCCATCCAGTGCATTGATATGCATAATTATGTTAGCTAAGCTCGTGGACTCTTCTCATTACTTTATAGTAATTTTGAAACAACAGCAGAATACTAACATGCACCTTTTCACGCTTCAGACGACACCGTCTTTCGTCATCGTGTCATAAATCACCATCGTACTAATAGTGTAATATTTCAATATTGCGAGAAACTCATATTTATAATCATAGGAAGATTAACTTTCTGTCTCCTTTATGATCTTTAGAGGGGAATTTCGTCAACCTCTTTGAATATGAATTCTTTTATCTACTTCGGTAACTTCTTCCAATCTTGAGGCATAAATTGGGTCACATTTACGCCAGTTTAGAATTATTTTTTGTTGATGTCATCGAGTCGCTTTACGGCTATTAGTTTTTCATAACTACTCGTATTATATATCATAATATATAATTATGTATACGTACGCAGATTATTACTATCACATGAATGTAGAAAAACTTGAATAGTTCTAACATTTTCTCGTGGCAATGGCGAAATAATCATATCCACATCAGGTCCTTCTTCTTCATCCGTGAGAGGCTTGATGTTGGTGCTACCATGTCTAAATCATAGCAAGCCTCATCATTGATATAACACGGTTTTAATGACTTCTTCTAGCTCCCTAGAGTTGGTTATAGCCACAATACGTATATTTTACTTCTAGAATATGTACAATTGTATGTAATGATAAGTACATATTTGAGACAAATTTTATATAAGCTCTCTATTATATAAAATTTGTCTCAAACATGTACTTATTGACAACAAATTTTAGTATATCATCATCATTATCCACTGCTGGATATAGGCCTCTCCTAATGTACGCCACTGAGCCCGATCGTCAGCTCTCCTCATCCAGTTTTTCCCCGCCGTTTTGCGCATATCGTCACTCCACCTGGCCGCAGGGCGTCTTACACTACGTTTCCCTTGACGTGGTCTCCACTCCAAAACTCGTCTACCCCAGCGGTTACCGGTTTTGCGGGCAATGTGGCCAGCCCATTGCCACTTCAGCTTGCTAATTCTTTGAGGTATGTCGGTTACCTTGGTTCTGTGTCGGATAACTTCGTTACGAATTTTGTCCCTCAGAGAAACATATTTTGGTGTAATTCCACGAATATTGAAAGTGTTATCAAGGCATAATATATATATATATATATATATATATATATATATCTGTAGGAAACCTTGCTATTTATGAGAAAGAAAATACAACTATACAGTCATAACAGTATAACCAATTAACCATGTAAAAATATCTTGTCCCACAAATAATAAAGATATCTCAATAAAAGCATATTTTGCATGGCTACAAAAATAAACGAGGTGCCGTAGTCTATACTGCAAATAGAAAATGTAAATGTGTTTAAAACTAAAATGAAGCATCCTTCGCTAGAAGAATATTATTACTCTATTGACGAATTCGCTAATTTTATAACAATATAATCAATGTTGATAAATCTTTGTTTTATAAGTTACTAGCGACCCGCCCCAGCTTCGCACGGGTGTAATGTAGATACTAATGTGGTGAAATTATCGTCATATGATTATACAAATTAACACAAAACAATATTAGACTATACGTATGAGCATTGGTGTAAACCAAATTAAAATCCTTTGCGTAGTTTAAAATATCTAAGCGTACAAACGGCGGAAGCGCCTTTGTTTTATACTATATATAGATGACATGTTATTTGTTATTTATCGTGTGACCAATCTTATTATTTTATCTGTTACTATATCATTATTACATTATGTGTTGTTGTATTGTTGTATCAGTATTGTTATAATTGGTAAAATAATTTTAAATATAACAAATTTAATGAAATACTATTATTATAGGTACTTTTTCATGCCGTGATGCCAATAGTAGTGATACTATTACTATATATCCTATATATCCTCCCCCAGCCCATTTCGGCTATGGTGACTGCTACTAATTATTAGCAGAGGAGCTAGGATGAGCAGCTCTCGCATGTGCCCTTTGATGGCTACAGTATCCAATTCTATGTGTAAACGTGCGCGAGCATTGGCTGCACGTGAGGACACCGTCGACATAGTTATAAAAGATGGCTGCTGGTGGTTTAGCCTTAAGAACATCGCGTTTCGCATCATGTTTCGGATTTCCTCTGCTCTTCAAAGTCATTAACTTTATTCTTCACCAAGCGCCTCCACTCAGGGCGGCAACTGGCCTTTTCCTCCTATTTCTGGGGATCAATATTGCACTTCTTCATGTGTCTTTTCCGAACATCCTTAAAGCGTAGGAACTGGCCGCCTTGTTTCCGCCTGCCGTTCTGGAGTTCAGAGAAGAAGATGCGTTTTTCCAGCCTTTCATTTTCCATTCGTGAGACGTGTCCAGACCAACGGAGCTGTTGCCGCATCAGGTATGCTTCTACGCCGTAGACATTTGCGCGTTGGAGCACTTCGGTGTTTCTAACCCGGTCCGATCAGTTGAGTTTAAGAATGGCTCGTAAGCACTTCAAATGAAACCTGTCCAACGTCCGTATGTGTTTCCGATAGAGAACCCATGTCTCTGAAGAATATAAAAGATTTGGGAGAACAATGGCCTTGTAAACAGAGATTTTTGTCGAGAGCTTCAAATCGTGTGAGTGTAGGACCTTGGCTCGTAATTTACCGAAAGCAGATGATGCAGCGCCTATGCGATGATTTATTTCGGCATCAGGGTCGCACTTAGATCTGATTGTGCTGCCCAGGTATTTGAATTGTTCCACCTGCTTCAGCTCAGTATCGCCAATGTACACCTTGATAGGTTCTGTAGCTCCATAAGGGTCCATTGCCATAACCTCAGTCTTCTTTACACTGATTTTGAGACCGAAACGGCAACAGACTTCCTGGAGGTTCGTAATCAGGTTCTGAAGCTCTTGTGGATAGTTAGCTACAAAACACAGATCATCCGCATACATGATCTCCGTTATTAGGGCGTGTGATACCTGAGTATAAGCTTTTAATCTGGCCAGGTTGAAAAGTCCTCCATCAGTCCGGAAACGTATTTTGATGCCAGCAGAAGTTTGTTCGAGTGCTTCACTGACAACGACAGAAAAATAAGGGGCAAACAGTGTTGGTGCAAGCACACATCCTTGTTTGACGCCACAACTGACAGAAAAGAACTCTGACTGATCACCATTGTAGGTCACACAGCCGGTCATTTCGTCGTGCAGAAGGCGAATCACTAGTACAAACTTCTCAGGACAACCTAATTTTGCAAATGCTTTCTCCAAGTCCACAAAGCACATATACAAAGGTAGGCTTTGTTCTCGACTTTTTTCCTGGAGTTGCCTAATGGCCACCGGTGAGAGATTATGGGCCGCCGCTCATTTAGTGAGTTACCTTTCGGTCGACTAAACTACACAGGTGATTGGCGCCCCACTACACCCCTGATACTATTACTATGCACACTATGTACCAATCCATGTACCTTAATTCTGCAAAAAACAAAATAAATAACTCGACACATCTCACACACGGTCGTTTGATCTGAAACTAAATTAATATAAACTAAATCAATGATGTAGCTTAATAGGTACAGAATAAGTACTTACTTAGTAACAACCGACAATTCCAAGTTGCAGTTCAGTTACATAAAAGAGTAGAGCTTTATTCACAACCGTAATGCTAGCAATAAAAATGTCCCGAAACTACAACTCCAGCACAGTTTGCAAGAAACACGAACTGTTACCACTGCTCGCCATTTAAACGGCTATTTTATCAGCAGAAATATTTAATGGAGCCAGACCCACAGTTTCTATTCTTCTTTAATTTTAAATGACATATATTCAGTTTGTTAAATTAATTTACAGTTACAGTAGTTTCTATGCCTTTTATATAGAGTCTCTGCATAGCTCATAAAAATCTGTCAAATTCGATCTGGCTGTCGCTAAAATTGAATCGGAAGCTTTGAAAAAGTGAGAAAAATAAAACATCGCAAAAACCATTAATAAATTTATAATGTACACTTACCTGGAACACGGTCGGTGTGTATGTCTTCATAATACGAGTTAAAAAACTCGTATTTTAAAGACACTCAAACTACTAAGAACTGTATGTTTTTAAATTTAGGTCAGGGTTATCCACCCGATAAATTTAATATGAGACACTAGTTATGTCAGTACCAAGTTCCTCAATATTCTTAACACCGGTGTTTGGTTTACTAATGCTAACTAAAGTTGATTTTTGAAGTGAAAACTTCTTTAGCGGCGTTGTGCAATTTTGATGGGTAAAAAATGTTAAACTCGCGTCAGGACACGTGACCCTGATGTCCGAATGTCCTCCGTCCTCTGTCCTGTCAATAAAGAAAAGAAATACGTGACAGTTTTTGATGAAGTGAGAAAATCAGCTTTCCACCACTTAGATAAAGCTCACTTTCGCACTTCACAATAAATTACTTTGGTATAAATAATATTTATGTGCATTTATAAATAATGAGACAATTTTTGCGATGGTTCTTTAGTGGTGTGGTAGTGTATAATCGTTATTAAACCTATTCGATTTTTCACTTCTGCCGGCACTCCCGGAATGCAACCGGTTTTATTTTTATACTGTAGGAATGGTTATTCAGGAATCAATATTATAAATCTGATGAGGTTGTGCCAGTCTCAGATGGTATTAGTCCTATTAAAAAAAAAACATTTTAAATAGACTCCGAGCATATTATGGTAGATACTCAGTATACATAATATTGAGGAATTCTAAAAGTTAAACTGATCTGGCAAACGAGAACAATGACAAGTCTGTAGAGGCAGCGGTTCGGGCGGGCACGACGAGAGTCGAATATTACCGAAAAGGGTTGAATTCTGACTTTGAATACTAATGTTAGTCGCGTCGTTGACTTTGTACATACGTCAAAATGTAGGTCATATTAATAAAAGAAATCTGCTGTCCAATACGTTGACATTCAGCTTTCATTTGGTAGATAGAAAAATATGGAAACTGTATAAAGGAAAACGTATGTTATTTTTATATTTTATTTTTAAAATACTTTATTTTAATATATTCTATTTTCCGTTTCCAAGTAATTACTTTAACATAAATAAAAATGGATAAAGTTTTTATCTTTTTTTTTTTGATAATCAAGAAATACATAGGTAGAAGCAAATATCTAAATAGAAGAAATTACATGTCAGACGATTTTCATCCCAAAGTGAAAAATATATTCTTACTAGCTGCACCATGCGTGGCAATACCTTTTTTTATATAGATCTTTTTGGGCCAGGACCTCTCGCGAGCTTCTCTAGAACATCCTACCATAGTTTCATAACAATCTGATCAATGGTTTCGGAACGCGTAGAGGACAAACATACAAACATCGATTTTTATTTTGGTAAATAGAAGCTTTTGCATCCAAGGACAGTTAAAAATTTTCACGTGATCCAGATCTTATGGTAAAAAATTGTTTAAGATAAGCCACAGCCTATAGCAGAATTTATGACTATAAAATTGAGATAAATATATGTATAAAGTACTTATTGGAACACAGACAGTAGGTATATGTTACAAAGGACAAACATTAAGCACCATGATGTATCAAAGTGAGTGAAAGTTGATCATCATTGAATTAATAAAATGATAATTACGAAACACTTGAACCTGGATTAAATGTATCAAAAATCATGAAATTGTTTTCATATTATAAAAACACAAATACTGTAATTGGTAAACTAATCTGATAAAAATTTTGGAACTTGAGAACGAGACGAACACGAGCAAGCACTGTATTTCCAGTCTTATATTTTGCAAATAATACAACATACATACAGAACTTGGTTCGACAATGAAAAAACAATGTAATGAGTGTGTGTTGACCAAATACTAAATTTAAAGTACAAGTATGTATTTATATTTATTTATTTGTTTAAACTTTATACCTATTTGGTGCTAAGGCATTCTCTACCAGGGTGATGCAGACTAAAGAAGTGGGTGCTCCTAAAAATAGTGTTAATAAAATAATTGGAAAACAATCTAAAATTTGACCATTAGTGCAGTCGGTAGAGCAAATGTGATGATTGGGACTCTGCACAATTACGTTTTTGGTAGGAATCGATCAGGAACAACCTATAGAACAATAAACAGAGGTTCCGCAGTAACTCTAATCGTAGGAATTTTCATGAAAAGTAAAAAACTGCTAAACATTAATCTAAACGTCAATTACTCTGGTTCTGTTAAAGATAATCACGCTCAACAAGTCTCAAAATCTTTCTTATAAGAAGCAGCATTATAATGCTGCCTATCTGCCTGTTAAATTTGGTTTATTTTCATCATAAAACCATTGAGTTATGCCACTTTGCAGCTAAGGCACTTAAAAAACAACAAAATAAAAAGCTTTAATTGCATCATTTTTACTGTCTTGAATTATAGGTACGTTTTTTTCTCACTTTTTCGTTATTTTTAAATACATATTTTTTTATTTAATTAGTACTATCTTGTTACAAAAAGAAAGAGAAACAAAAAAGTTCATTACAACTTTCCTCTTGGAGGCCTCGAGTTAATTACAATTTTTCTTTTTATGGTATAGGGGCAAACGAGTAGACGGGTCACCTGATGGTAAATGACTACCGCCGCCCATGGGCACCTGTAACTCAAGAGTCAGAAGTGCGTTGCCGCCCTTTAAGGTGGGAATAGGGGAAGAGCGGGAAGATGGGAGAGGGGGATTAGAGGGAAGGAGAGGGGTAGAGGGAAGGGCGGGACTAGGGGAGAGGGGAGGGTAAGGGCCTCCGGTAATATCACTCACGCGGCGAAAAGCACTTGAATTGTTACGAAAATGCTTACCATAAGAATCACTGCGCAACCCTACGTATTGCGCCCAACCGATTCCTACCGAAAACGTAATTGTACAGAGTTACAACCAAAATTGATAGGATTTGAAACTCCACTGACTGCCGGCTAGACTTGTAGGCTAACATATAATATATACAGAGTGTAGGAGACAGTGTGCCGAATACTAAATCAGTATAATCAGATCATAATTTCGAGTCGAAAATCACTGGAATTCTCTGCCGGTTTTTTTTTTTTTTTATTTTACATTTTTTTTGGTTAAAACTGATATTTTTTTTTTAGGAAAAGGAGATCAGAATATCAAGATCATTCACCGTACCAAAAATAACACCTACAATGCACATCGCCAAATCAAATAAGTGACTGTAAATCCGCAAAAAAATTCATTCATTTTCTTAAAAAACTTTAAAACTATTAATCTTTAAATTGTAAAAAATGTGTTTCAGACCCTCACAACAAGCTTTTTCGTTTCATGTATCACACGGTAAAGATGGCATTTTTTTTTATTTTACTAATTTGGCCCTCAAAAGTGACGCCCTATTCAAGATCTTCCAAGATCTTCTTCGTGCAATTCAGTTTCACTTTAAACTATTGTAATAAGTTATAGCATAACATACTTTATGCCAATGATTTAACGTAAAGAAAGCAAATACATTTAAACTGTTATCTTTGTATAATGTTAACCAAATGCATTTGACTAACATCACTCGCTCGTGGCCATACTCTGTGACGTTGTTTGCGTTGGGACATTACACATATAGATGTAGAACTGAGCAGACAACTATGAATAGGTATTGAAATTCTAATGGCCTACTTACCGTTAACTGTATATTGTAATGAAGGGAAGCATAACAACTCATTCATAATACACGTTTCAAATCTATCGAATATTTACATCTTTTAAAGAGCCGGAATACCCACTAAACCACCGAATATTATTACATGAAAATATCGCTCCTCTCAAAATCCAGGAGTGCCCTAATATTTGTGCGTCTTTTCTTAAAACTACTATCATTATTTAATGGCTATTATTACATCTAGCTTTCAAAGCCCCGGTATCTCGAGTGAAATTTATTGTTGGCCATCTAAACAGTACAAAACATTAAGTAGAGAATATAAAACGAATTCGTATACCGTCGTACTTGTTCTTATTGCCGACCTCTGCGCCATTGCAATAATACTAGGATTTAATATAAGCGACACAGTTATTTAGTACTGTTTTGCAGATAATTTTAGATATTTTATTTTGTTTAACATAATAGTATAAAAGTATAATAATAGACTACGGTTTGAGTAGATCGGAGACCCGTCAATATCCTGAGTCGGATAGGCGAAGACCAGAAATATAGGTCACTCTCGTCTTGGCGGAACATATCTTGCAGTAGCAACGTCTCCTTAAAAAAAGAGGCTACGCCGACGCTACTTTCGTTGCCTAGTAAGGAGGTTTTCTAACCAGTAACGTTAAAATGACGTTCCGTCGAGACAACTTGCGTACGGTGAAATTAAATCCCGTGATTGGTGGCCCGCTTCAAATGCATGTTCGGCAATCACTGATTTGCTAATCTGTCGGTTCTTCACAGAAGCGATATGTTCTTTGACCCTTTCAGCAATAGTCCGATTTGTTTGACCTATATAGGAACTCGGTAGTTCCTATACAGAAAACGAGAAATACGATAAATTTTCTCTAAAATACTAATATAGTTTGAACAACTTGGGAAACTTTTAAGATAAAAAACTAAAAAGTTGTTTGTAGATGGAAAATTTTCCAGAATGTTATTTAATTCGTAATATATCCATTTATATATTCTGAACAACCTAAATATTGCCTATCACGAGTTGTAAATTTTCTTACATAATGAATGCGTATCAGTTAACACTTTTAACTTGATTATGTTTAGGATATATTTACGGACTACGATGAATACTTACCAACCCAACGCATCAAGAAGTCTTAGAACTGCTGACAGCTTTGAAGAATGGCACGCAACATTAAGAAATAGTTTTGAATTATTCATAGTCGGCTATAATACGCTTAAGCAAAAACACTGTTTATGAGGGTATTGGTCACTTCCATCAAGAACTTGACAACTTTAAGTACTGTAGAATAACTACAGTTTATCCCGTTCTTAATTGCTATTGAAATCTATACTTATAATAAATCTGTAGCAGGATGAATTCTGTACATTGAATATATTTAAAAAAAAAAGACAGAGGTATTAAGATATCGATACTGATGCCGAATTTGCGATTCAAACAATTTTTGTTTGTCTGTCTGTCTGTCTCTCTTTCTGTCTGTCTGTTTGTATGTTCACGATAATCTCAGAAGTTACTGAAGGGATATGCTTAAAACTTAGTATTATAGTTTGAGTGCCTGCGCAGGTTATAATGAATGTATATTTTCAATCGTAGGATATCATCGTGCTTTTCTGTGGTGATTGCTGAAGCAGCAGGATTTTTTTTTTCTTTGTTTGGTGATCCCAGAGTAATCGATAGCTGGTTCTTGACTATGCCAATGAGCTATTTTGCCTCTCGCAGCCATTAAATTCATAAATATGTTTCAGAGCATTAATAATAGTAACAACTTCACACACCTCATACACGGCCGTCTGATCCTAAACTAGGCAGAGCCTGACTATGGTAACCAGACTGCTGATAAATATACTTATATATTTCCAAATACATACCTATTATAAATAAATTACACCTAGACAGAGAATAATTTGTCCTGGGTGGAAATCAAACACACGACCTCTGGCTCAGCAGTCAGGGTCACTAACCACTAGACCATCAGGCCAGTCCAGTAAATATACATATCTATATATATTTATAAATAGAGTTATAGAAAAAGAAGATCCAAACTTTTAAACTTTTGCGTTCCATAATAATATAATTATTTTGACGGGAATTCACGCGATCACGTATTTAAAAAGTATCACAGTACCCACAGGCCTGTGATCACGGCCACGACCACGGCAAAGCAATGGTTTTAAATACGTGATCGCGTTGATTCCCGTCAACATGATTATATTAGAATAGAATAGAATTTTATTTAAAGCATATAAATATATGACTTACAAAAAAAAAAAGTTGTTAGTTTAACTTAACACTTTGTTAGTATTACAGTATTTTACTATATTAAATGCATGGCAGACACTATCGCCAAAAAAATTACAACTAAACTGAAATATTGACATGTAACCGGTGAAGTTTTTTTTACACTTTCAGACCATTTATTTTCCGTTCGGTTACAGTAGTGTAAAATCTTATGTTACACCGTGACTAAACAAAGCTCAGAAGCAAACACTGACTACAGCAAGAGTCTCCCAATTGGTCGGACGAATCGAGATGTTAGGTCGTCGTTTTCTGCGAGGAGAACATCTCGCGCAAGGAGAAAGTGACGGTGTGGATTTGGTAGAAAAACTTCCAGGTGGAACCTTTTCTCTCGCGCTCTCGTGCGTACGCTAATAGTGGCCGTGGGTGTATGAGACGAGTTTTATGTTCTTCACCCGAAGCAGAGTCTCCCATGAAGAGGAGTCTGGACATCGCCCAGTTGCCCGCTAGCCAGCGCTGGGTGGATCATTGGAGGCAAAACGTCGCCGTACCGACGGTCAACTCATAAACGGTGCTGTGAGGCACACCGTGTGGTTTTAGTTGGTTTAAGCCTGATATACGGCCTCACCAATAGCCCGGTGAGTTGAGCTTCCACACGAAAAACAAATAAGTAATGTTACCACGGCCAAATTATGTCGTTATTTCACGTGTAAGCAACCAAAACAACCTTTTTTGTACGCTCCAAGTTGTTTCACCGCCAATACAGTATAAAAAATCCTGCCTGGAGAAAGAGGTACTATGCAATAAGCGACAAATTGCTGTTTTCCGAAAAAAACGCGAACGAAGTCGCGGGCACAGCTAGTTATCATATAAAATTCTTTAGTTAAATATGATAAGTCATCTGATGGTTTATATGATTTTACCAATCTTTCTTTATTTAACTAGCAAAAATAAGATCAATTACTGAATTAACTTTTACTTCCAATTTGATATTTCACTGTGTCAATTTTTACAACCTGTCAAACCTTCAGGAGAGCGCAGACTATATAAAATGCTTTTTGCCTTATACTTTTTTCTGTTACTGTGCACATCAATTTAATCCTTCGTTCTAAATTACACTAAAAGGGTTGCAAGATTTTATAATTTTGGAGGGTTCTTAAGTGGGTAGCTATTTATTGGGAATTATGTTTGTTACTTACTCAAAACGACGCATTGATTATAAAGCTATATTATTAAAATATTTAACACAATAGCTATACTTTATTCATATTTGAGCGAATATTTACATATATACATACCTAAGTATATACACAATAAATGGTCGTGCCAGGTCCTTTTGTTCCTTAAAAATAGTAAACGAATATAAAGCAAAATATAGAATAATATTTGTTAACTCTTTTTTTACGTTTCAAACGATAAATTTAGTTTTGAAGGAAATGCTTCAGGGAATCAATCAAATCAGAATCATATTTCGTGTATTCCATTTAATGAAATACATAAATTCGGGTTGGCACAACTACAGGGTATCAACGGTGAAAATATAGAGAAGATTTTATCAGTCATAGACACATCAAGATGTTTGGTTCTATACATTCGCATGAACAGGTGTTTATAAATTATTACTAGCTAATGGAGATACAACAAATTATCTTATAACATTTGGAAGAAGGTATGCTAACAAAGGAATGACTGTCAGTGTAGTTGATGCGCTCCCTAATTTGCAGCAGCCATCTGTAAAGAAAGAAAACTAAATCAGATTTTGTTATAATATGTACGCAACATATTTATTTTAGTTTAGGACATAGCATACGTAATAGCTGTTTAGGTACAATCAATCAAAATGTAATTGCAAATAAAATGGCCGTATAAAATAATATTTCCTATTATACTATTTACTTTATTTTTATTATTTGCTTACTGATTTTTAATAAATTATTTAGTTTACCGATATTAGTGATGGAAGTTGATCAAATCAAATCAAATTAAAATCATTTATTTCAATTAAACCAATAATAGGTATTTTTGAATTGTCAGGAGTAGGAGTCAGTCAGACTAAGTCAGTCGTGAAGCTAGTTGCCTGTTCCAATACGTAGATCGTATGTATCCCATGCGTTGTTAATGGTAATGAGCTCCCATTTACGCAACTAGCTGTTTTATTGAAACTGTCGTGCTAGTTTTGGATACAAATGGTTGCATTTCATGAAATGGCCAACTAAAACAGACCATATCGTTAAAACGTCTACTTTTGATGATATGTCTATAATATTAAAGGTTTAATAAAAATTATATATAAAGAAGAAACTTATATATTGGTTATTGAAGTTGTCTCCAAATCCTATGGTAGAGTCCCGACTAGGAGACTTGCTATTTCGAAGAAGACTGTGCAGTATCCTTTCATAATTCTGACTGAGGCCATCGCAGACCTCTCAAGGAAGTAACCTTCCGGGCTGTTAGAGTTTCCCTCTGAAGTGGTGTCCACTCTTTAGTATACTAACGAGTGTAATGTCTTAAAATTCTACATAAACCTGGACCTGGTCAAATCTTTCAGAATTAACTTGAAAAATCAATCCAATTTTATTGGGGCTTCTTTTGTTTTCATCGATTTCGCGATGTAAACTGAACTTAACCAAGGTTATGAAACATTCGCATTTTGGAAACACCATTTTGTATCCATATAGGATCCAATGACAATGATGCTATTATACGTGTAACTGTTATTGTTACAACCTTCTAACACGTTTCACACAGGCGGTTTAGACTTAGGGTAAATTTCCCAAAGGAGTACACAAAATTTACAAAGAAGACCTTTTAGCTTAAAGTGACCCCTTACAGTTAACACTACTAACCCAGTTAGAAGTTTACACTTTTGTTATCTTTCTTATTGTAATTTGTAAATAGGTACATTTTTAGTTATACTCTTTACTCTTTTGTACTGTGATTAATTCTATAGTTATTTACATAGAAATAACGGTATATGTATAGAGGAATCATGAAGCATGGAATGACATTGCTTTAATAATAATAGTAATGAGCCCTATTATTGTTTTCATTCAAATCAAATTAAATCAAAAATATTTATTCCAATTAAACCAATATTATAGGTGTTTTTTTTATTGTCAGTATTCGTCGGAGTACGAGTCAGTCAAAATAACTCACTCTTCAAGATCTGCATAGAATTTGTCTGCTTTTACATCCTTATCAAATCAAATCAAAATCATTTATTCCAATTAAACCATTTGGTATTTTTTAATTGTCAGGAGTAGGAGTCAATCAGACTAAGTCAGTAGTGAAGCTGGGTTGCCTGTTCCAATATATAGATCCTATGTAGAAGAACAGGCCAGAACCTCCAAGGACACTCTTTTTTAACTCTTCTTTTTTAAGGTTCTGGTTACATTGTTTATAAGAATCAAACGTGAGGACAATGTAATATATTCTTCTAAAATATAGACAGTCGTGCAAATCCAACGGCACCCGTTCACAACGCTTACAACGTTCACACCGCTCAGAAACATAAGTGCTACTTATGTATATTATATACAATTTATATAATCGTGCCAATATTTAGTTACCATGGCTGAATAATGATTAAACTATTGCATACTTGAAGTCAATAACCCCATACTCCCATACAATAGAGTGCTGCATGGTTGGGAAGGCTAAACATGACTTGTCGTTCATTCTTCTATTTCTTTCGTGAGTAATATTGTGTAGACTCTGTTCAGTATTTTAACGAAGTATTTTTCCGTGTCGGATTCAAGGACACTGGTCCCAATTCTGTTACTTCACTCGCTAAATTAAAATTCACTAACTTTCTTCATATAAGAAGTAAACCTTGTACACTTCAAAACAAGGTCTTATTTCAAATAAAAACAAGTAGGTAACATATGTCGCTATCGAAATAAGCAATTTATTTGTCGACTAAAGTCTGATACGCTTAAATAAACTTTAATACTACGTAGCGAGACCCGCTATCCGTTGAATGCCATCTCTTTTGCTCTGTGCTTTTAGTAAGCGTCTTCGTAGGTGTCGATTAAAATAACGTCATCTTAGTTCGTTTTGAACAAGTTTTAATACGGCAATTATACAGCATTTGAACAATTGGAGACTCTCGCTGCGTGCAATTAAAGTTAAGTATACGTTGACAGGTTTTAGTGAAATTTAGTGGCGCTGAGAAATAGATGCCAGTAACAAATAGACCTTATTACGAAAAACACAAGGTTGATTTCATATGAAGAAATTAAGTCAGGTTTTAGTTTAGTTGAGTGTACAATAGAATCGGCACCACTATCGGATAACGTGTACATAGGCTGTATTAATAGAGTTCATTATATTATACAGTCGACTTGACCTTATATTATTAAGCGATTTTCAGTCACAGTACACTTAATTTATCACTTTGTGGATTAACTGTAAAGTTAAAAGATACTTTGATTATTAACTATCTCATATAATAATAATAATAAAGAATAAATAAAGAGGAATAATAATAATAACTTGACACATCTCACACACGGCCGTCTGATCCCAAACCAGACTGCTGATAAATATACTTATATGTTTCTGAATTATGTATTTAGAACGAGTATTATACATAAGTTACACCCAGACACAGAAGAAATTATCATGCTCATCACACAATTATTTGTCCTGGGTGGGAATCGAACCCTGGTTTAGCAGTCAGGGTCACTAACCACTAGACCAACAGGCCAGTCATATATACGTAGTAAAAAAGTAATCGTAGCATTTTATAAGTGTAATTAATTATTTTATGTTAAGAACACATACATATGATAGATACATATTATATACAGATAGTATATTTTTAGCTATTACAAAATTAAACATAACCGTTGCCAATAGTTCCGTAGAGGTTTGGTCGATTAGGCCAAGTGAGGCATTTGACGGAGACCGTAATAGCCTGACTATTAAACCCTGTTTACCTGACATTATTGACCGTAAGGTTAAAGTGGGTCGATTTTAACGGATAGTTTTGAAGTTTGAGAATATAATTTAATATATTTTTCTTCAAGTCAGGATATGGAAAAAGGTGTCACCTGATGGTAAATGACTACCGCCGCCAATGGGCACCTGTAACTCAAGAGTCACAAGTGCGTTGCCGCCCTTTAAGGTGGAAATAGTGGAAGAGGGGGAGAGGGGAAGGACGGGAATAGGGGAGAGGAAAGGGTTAGGGCCTCCGGTAACCTCACTCACGCGGCGAAAAGCAATGCAAGCATTGTTTCACTGCCGGTTTTCTGTGAGGCCGTGGTATCAAGCGGAGTCGAGCCAGCTCATACGTGCCGAAGCATGGCTCTCCCACGTAAATATATATAATATAAATATCACTGTTGAAAATTTACACAGCTTTTTAATGTGATTGTAAATATTTAGCTAAATTTCTCGACATTATTTCGTTTTCAACAATAAAACGACGGAAATAAAAGAAGGATACATTTTGACTTACTGTAACAAGAGGACCACACAGATGTTAGTATCACCTTGTAAACGATAATGATACTGAATAACGTCTTCATTATAATGAGATACGTGGAGTATACTGAAAGTCTTGCGTAACTCATTAATAAAACAATTTAGATGTAGAGTAATATATTAACTGCTTTACGAAGTATTTTCCATTACATTTTAAACACTTTTTCATTCGGTCAAACCATTTTTCAAGACATGATGACCATTGGTCTAAGGGCATGTTTTTACGTGCTGGTTGAAAGCTATCACTGCCTCTTCCGGTCCCGTATATGTCATATCACTCATCAAATCTTAAATTTTTGGGAAAATAAAGAAATCGCGTGGTGCCAGGTCTGGACTTCAGAAGCCAAAAATGACTTTGTCTTGTTCGCGGTGTGCGCCGAAGCATTGTCATAGTGCAATAGGATGCGACTTCTTGGTCGTTTTTCCCTAACTTTTTCAAAGACACTGGGCAAACAAATGGTGGAGTACCACTCAACATTAAATGTATTTTGTTCTTTAAGTGGGATCGTGCAGACAGGACCCGTCCGGGAAAAAAAAAACGCAAAATTTTTTGCCTACGTTTCTCGCCTGCCTTAATTTTGTTGGTTTGCTTCGACGCAAAACTTTTTGCCTACTTTTGTCGCCTGCCTTAATTTTGTTGGTTTGCTTCGAAGACCCCGAACACCCATAGAGCAGACTGTTGTTTTCTTTCCGGCATGTAACAATATATCCATGTTTCATCTCCTGTCACAATGTCAGACACAGCATTTAAACGTCCGTGATCGTCGACCTTAATTGAAACCGACGAAAAGAACTAAAAAGCAAAAAATAAATAAGTCTTAAGTATTGACCTTATTTACATAAACTATCAAATTTTATATAAACTTATTTTGAGTCGGTTAACTTCAACTTGTGATAAAAACCAATTGACATGCGATTTCCCGCCAATTCTTTGTTAATCAATGATTGAGTTTCTTAAGTTTAAAAAAATATAATTTCATTCGAAATTCAAGCATTTATGAGCAAATAATAAAATGATTAATTACCGACGTGGAGCCTACGTAGGTACATATAAAATTTTGCTAATTAAGCAGTTTGTTTGGCGCCGACTCAAAATAAGTTTATATAAAATTTGATAGTTTATGTAAATAAGGTCAATACTTAAGACTTAAAGTTTATTTATTTTTTGCTTTTTAGTTCTTTTCGTCGGTTTAATTTATTGTTAAAAAAAAAATATTTCATGATTTTTTTTATCATCAGCTCAGCTATATGAAGTGATGATTTCTAAACGCAAATACCTGATAAAGTAATGAAAAATAAACAGAAACACTATTCGTTCCTACAATTTCCGAGGCTTTCTCTCAGTTTAAATCAGGATCCCATCATCAGATCCTGACTTCCTTGACATGGGACTACCCTTGAGGTATACCCTATCCAACAAAAAAAGAATAATCAAAATCGGTTCATAAATAACGGAGTGAGGGCTGAACATACATAAAAAAAAAAAAATATATATATATATATATACGGTCGAATTGAGAACCTCCTTTTTTTTCGTCGGTTAAAAATAACCACATTTCTCTCATGTACAAAAAAAAACAATGCTAGTTAAAATCAAACCCAGTCACCAGCTGCTCAAACGAAGTTCCGTAAGTAGTATTACTATTTAAGTGGAGAGATTATTACAGTGACTATTGTCAATCGACACAAACAGTATTGGCCGTCTGTCACCTGGCTTGACAGTTGCGTGAGACGGAACACAAAAATAATAATTATTATAACAGAACCATAAAATCTTAATTAAATACATTGTAAAACGTAATAATATTACTAATTGTTTAGCTATTTTATGATATTATGTATTTCATATCATTTTTGTAATGCTTTTGTTTAAAGGTTTAACTTACGTAGCTCGTACAAATGAAGAGAACGAAACGTCAATATCACGACTTTATACGGAAATAATGCGTAGCAATTGTTAATTTCCTGTTTTTATTTAAATCATAATTCCGGATACGAAAATAAAATTCCTGAGGTGAAAAGGTTGTAAGAAATAAGAAAATATTTTTTATATTATTTTGATTTTGCAACATGAAACATTGCTAGCCCACTTTTGATTAAGATCCTTTTAGCTAGTTATTGACAACAATAAATATTATTTACTACGTAAAAGGGTTTTAAAAAATTGGACCTTTCAATTAAGGGTATCAACTTGACGTCGACGGACTACGTTTATTTGAAGTCATTATATTATATTGGTAAAAAAATGTAAATCTGACGTTTACTTTTTCAAATAAGCGCTCAGCGAAAAAGGATTTTTCGTGTTCTCATATTAGAATAACACCAAGTCAACCGAAAAATAGAAATATGCCAATGTTTATTCGACCGTTTGCCTGCGTGGTTTAGTAAAACTAGAAAAATGCGTATTTCAACGTTTAATTTTATTTATTGCAGGTAAAGAATGATATTTTGTAATATATTGACTAATTAGAATCATGTATTGTTTTATTTACAATGCATATTATTATACTTCTTATTTATGTACATACAAACTGCTACACACAGGCAGTATGTGTACTATTAATGTGTATAATGGGTTACAACTCGACTGCACATAGACTAACAAAATGATAAGTTTTAAAATAATGATTTACTTACCACTGTCTTAGTTCGATTGCGCCCTTTAAGTAAATGAAAAAACATTAGCTATGAGTAAACTATGATTTTCGAGTCACAAGCATTATTTATTGAAAGATATTATATAGAAGAGATCTTAAATAAAAGATCCACAACTACATAACGATTTGTACTCCTAATTTATTAACGTGTTAAAAAAAGTTCTTGCTATCTTCTTGGACTAGCTAAGGCTTTTGACACAGTCTCTGTCTCTCTTCTATTGGACAAACTGAATAAAAAATGGTATTCGTGGCACGCAACATAATTTATTCAATGATTATTTATCTAACTGGCATACACCAAAAAGTAAAAGTCGGTGAAGTAGCTATTGGCTATATGCCGATCGCTTTTAGCATACCACAGGGCAGCGTATTGGGCTTTACACTTCTTCTTACCCACATCAATGATCTGTGTGACCTACAATTAGAAGATGGCAAAATTGTAATCTTTGCTGACGCCACCGCATTAATATTTCATGGAGACACATGAGATGACACTTTTGCCTATGCACAAAAGATTTTTAATGTGGTGTCCTCATGGCTCAGGAACAATGGCTTAACACTGAATGTAGATAAAACCAAATATATACTTTTCACAATAAAAAACATTCTATCAAACTGTCTAAATTATTATATTATTGCTCACACCTATTTAGCTTACAAGTTGCTGTGCTTGCGATCTCTCGATAGAACCTCCCACATTAAATATCTCGGTGTCCTGTTAGACAGCATCTGAGCTTTAGTTACCATCTTGACCTGCTTTCTTCCACAACACACAGCTTATAAACGTCTTTAAAAACAACGCAAAATTTCTGATAAGAAATTTTTATAATGATTTACTTGTCGTTTTGCCAAACCATATTATCTTAATGTGTGTCAGTATTGAGAGGTGCTTGCAAAACCAGTCTGATAAAAGTGGAAAGAGCTCAAAGGGAGGAGGTTCGGAGGTTAGGAGTTCTTGAGGCAAGTCTTTCCTTTCGATTTTCATATCCTACGTTCTCACGGTTCGTCAATTGTTTATTCTGAACACCTTCTTAAAAAAAAAATAGCTTCTCCCGTATGAATCATCACATATGTACTAATAAACAATTGAAACATAAGTTTGCCCTCCAACTGAAATACGCAGCCCCAGCCTTGGAATCCATAACCATTTCTAGCAAATTCTTCGGCTTCTCACGAATATATCTTTATAATAAAGTAAACAAGAAATTACTTATTATTTACTTACTTACAAAATATCTTTGTAAAAGAACTGTCTCACTCTGGCTAACGTCCCTTGGCTACGAAGAAACCGAAAACTTATAGTACGAGAGCCCCCGATGCTAAATGGGGATTTACTCAAGTGTCGTTGGGACCTGTTGGATTTTAAAGATTAGATGGTAGAAAGAAAAAAGTGTATACGATGTATCCCTTTCACCGGTGGGGTTAGCGTTCACAGGTTTACAAAGATGTAAAAAAAAACCGTCAGTCGTAGGACTGCACGTCATTAGTGACAACACATATAGTGTGCGTTCCCATATACATTCTGTATACTGCGAAGCCGTTCCTTTATAGTTAGCTAAACCGGTTACTGTTTATAATGGCACGCAGTCCAGTATACTGTCAGTTGTCAATTCAAGTCAATTGTCAAATCGCATAATGAAAGTGACAGTGTGACAGCACTGAGAGCACGTTACCTCGAAAGCTCCAGTGCTAATAGTACAAAAATGGCGACGTTTATGACGTCATATATAACGTCATATGTTTTCCTACGATACTGCGGCAGTATACTGTCAACTGTCAGTCTATAACGGATCGAATTTCTCCCCAGTACGAGCACTGAACAGTACTCTGTTTATATCGGAACATACCCATGCACACATCTCTCATCTTTAACACTACGTTTTTATCTCTCATTTTTTTTTTGTTATGTAAAGCTGCCTTGATCCCCTCTCCCCCACACACTTATTATCAATTGTTTCAGATTACACAAATACCCACTTTTCTGGATTCTGGAGAGACTGGTTATCTGTAATAGAGGTCTTCCTAGTACAGATACCAGTTTTTCACACAAATCCATCCTCTGGACATTATAACACTTAGATTAAAATCTGATTCTGTAGTGACTTCTGTATGAGAGAGAAAATAAATTATTTTTGTATTTTTTTATTTGCGAGGACCCAACGATTGTAGGTTACCTTCTCTCACTGGACATCATACAACTGACTTGAACTGATATTTTAGTTAGTAAAACAAACATAAATTGTGTTTTGAATATCTATTCCATTTTTCGAATTGATTGCTTAGTTACATAATTATAGTGTGAGTGAGCAAATAAGTAATTATGGTGTAACTCAATGGTACTGCATCTTACCCAAATAGTTTTCGAACGGTTGGAGCCCATTCTTAATGTTGAATAATTATGCTTATTTTAAATTTGTAGAAAACGTTTTGAATTTATAGAATGGGGATATTTTCACCCAGTCCGTTGGTAGACTTTAACAGATCACCTTCCATTCGTTCGTACAGTATTTTTTATGTACATCGCTGCACTACATACTTCTTTCATCTGCTTCTGGACTTTTGGTAAATGTTTTAGTTAACATACAATAACTAATTCAAAAAAAAATATTATGCCCTTATGTTCCACGTACCTAAAATAACTACGCCCGAGTACCATTAGATGTGCCGGCAGTTTCAATTCTAATGGTAGGTACCAAACCCCAATAATTTAGCAGTACACTAAGCTTTATTGATACCGTGAATAACTAATTAATTGTAAGTGGGTATTACCCAAAATCTACATACAAATTTACGCAATGAAAATACAGAACTATTTATAATATTGTTCATAGTTCATACTACGTAATACTACATTTAATTCACAGGCGTATTAACAAACCATACTAAAAAAGCCAGGAGTACTTAATTTCAAGCGAAATTCGGAAGACGATAACATTTTGCTTGATAATGCAATTTAAACATGACAAGTGTGTAGTCATGCATGTAAAGAAAAGTGTGATACTAGAATCTAAGGAATTGAACTTTGAGATTCGACAAAACTCAGATCTCTGTCTGCCAATGAAACCTACAAGTATCTAGGTATATGAAAGTCATTGGGAATACCTGAATCTCATATGAAACAAGCAGTCTGAAAAAGTATTTTAAACTACTTAATTTACTTTTTTTTTTTAAATTTTATTCGGGGTAACAAAATGCATGCCTGCAACGGTTGGGTCATGCCAGTTTTGATGTATTTGTTGTGTATGTGAGAAGTGCATGGTGGGGGTATATAAAGCGATCGCAGCGCATGCCGTGGCAGAAATTTGCAATAATACGGGATAGTCTATCATATCAGTCAAACAAAATCCTTTGAGATTTTCTACAATTTATTTCAGTTGTGTTGTGAACTGCAAAAATTTGTTAAAGTACCTAACCTACCGTAAAATACTATATTAAGTGTGCTACATAATGTAGCACATTTAATTACTATTATATTATTTATAATTTATTAATAACATAATGTACAACATAATGTAGCCTACATTACGTTTAAAGCATTATGAGAGTACTTACTTTTAAACTTGTTTTATAGGGTGTTAATGTCACCGATGTTTGATGAATGATGTGGGCTCTTATTAAATAACTACTGCCGTTATTTTGTAGCTCTTCAACTTTTCTTACATGTTGAGCTAAAACTAATTTATTTCCTTTGAACAGAATTTGAGGTTGAAAACTTATGTTGTGTTTTATACATTCAAAACCGGTTTTTATAATTATAACCATTTTTCTATAAACTGTTTCTAACAATTTCCTTAAAAAAACTGTTTCTAGTCTTTCTATATACCTTTAATTACTTTTTTATTAGAAAATAATAAAACATTTGCATGTCATTATTCCACATAAACCCGAATAGTTGCGCATGCTAAGTGGCGCTACTGTTGTGCACTATCCCAATACTTAGATGGACTCAGACCGAATTAGATGCCCTTGACAGGAGAGTCCGTACCAGTGTACGGACTGAACGCATTCCGAATTCACCTCCCACGTTCGTCGGTAATAAGGTTGTATAGACTGCGAAAGTGTGGGGGTCGTGGACTCTTCAACATTGAGACCCTACACTATCGCGAGACAGTAGATCCCTTAATACTTAATACCTTAGAGAATATTTTCTTCATACTGATGTGGGAGTGCATTATAATGGGGTCGCTATGGAATAATCTCCGAAACAGGTTTACCAATTTTCACGGGACTGTCACTAGCAGATAGCTGGTGTTATAAGGAGTAACTTGAGGTACTTTTATTTCGGAAAAAGAATTAGGGTTAAAAAGAGGCACTAACGGATACAAGGAACACCCAGACTCGGGACAACTATTAGTGGATTACACTTTTTTCCCGTGTGGGATTTGAACCCAGAACATTCGACGTGGCGTAGTGGCGAGGCGACCACTGAAACCATTGCGCCATCTGTGTATAATATAAACACATATACAGTACCTATTCCTTTAAGTAAATATTTGTAGTATCTACACTAACATTATAAAGAGGAAAGATTTGATTTTCTGTTTGTTTGTTTGTGATGGATAGGCTTCGATACTACTGGACCGATTTTAAAAATTCTTTCACCAATAGAAAGCTACTTTATGAGCGAGTTACATATGTTCTATTTACTAGTAGTTATAAGAGTACCTTCTAAACTTATTACTGCAATTAAGTGCCGATTCACACATCATATAAGATTTCAGCCTGAAATAATGGTGTAATGGTATTTGTAATGCAAACCAGAAGATAAAGCTCTTCCGAGCTGCTTTATTCGACTGCGCTGACTAAATGCTCAGTCATACATCAAAACTATGTATCGCAAAAGTGTTGGTCTTTAGTAGATCTAAAAAAAGTCTGCAGTACCATATGCGTATCTCTTATAAATAACGCACAATAACGCATTTTCTGTGGAAAATAATGTAAAAATTAAAACATGAATTCCAATCGTCATTATTAGGCACAGCATATTAACCCTTACAAAAAAAAACAAAAAATAGGCAGTCATGGGACTGCCGACAGAAGGGAAAGCTTAAAACGACGTTTCACATTAGCATGACCGTGACGCGAACCCATAACTTTTGCTCCTACCAAAAAACGCTGAAAGCGGCTAAAGAAGTTTTCAATCTCAATTTAATATCATCTTCAAGTCCGATTTGATAAAATAAACATTACCCTTTTTTTGTACAGCAATATTTAAGTATTTTTATAAGAAATTATTTTTATCAACGTGATAATATAGTAATAAAATTTTCACATTTTCTCAAAAATAATGATTATTATCTTTATAATAGGTACAAATAAATACACATGTTTTTTTTATTATTTTTAATTCATTTGATGCAAATCAATTTTATAAAATTTTATGTAATTGATTAGGTACTTAGAAATTTAACAACGCTTCTATTTTCAATTTAGTAAAACAAAATGTCTTCACTAATTAACTTATTGTATACCAGAAAAATGGCTACTCAGCAAATAATTTTCTTGAGTATCTAAATATATTGAATCAAGAAATTTTTTAAATTAGTTAAAATAAGATTACCTTTTTTATCTAATTACCATCTAACACCTAGCTAACCCAACAGATATACTATTTTTAAAACAAATATATATGTATTTTATAACAAAAGTATTAACTTGCACACTAAATTATCAAAAGCTACAATGGAATTTCTGAAATTGATTTCTGACTTACTTTACAATAATATATGTATCCATGACCAAATTTCATTCCACAGAGCATAACATATAGGCTAGGTTTATGTTAGGTTAGAACTGCGACCACAACGAACTCGCGCCGACTCAAAATTAGTTTATATAAAATTTTATAGTTTATATAAATAAGCTCAATACTCAAAACTTAAAAGGCTTATTTATTTATTTTTTTAGTTCTTTTCATCGGTTTAATTTTTTGTTAAAAAGTATTTAGATAACAGATGATCACATAGCAAATTACTTTTGCTTCATCTATTAAACAGTAGGTATAGTGAATTTTCATTTAATTTGTGTGCATATTTAGTGTGCAATTCAGTATGTTTGTTGTTTAGCAAAGCTGATAATATTAAAGATCTAGGCATTATTTTAGATTAGCTCACTTTCAATACACATATGGAACGAGTAATTAAACGCGCATCAAATATGCTAGGATTTATAATCAGGAGCGGTAAGATTTTTCGTAAGCCGGAAACTAAGATGTTGCTTTATAACAGCCATGTTACATATAGAATCATTCTAGAATACGGTACCGTACAGTAATATGTCGGCTTCTAAACCACTGTAATTCAAACTACTGTAAATTTGGAGGAATGAGTAAATTTTGCCCTAAGTGCTATACAAAAAATGGATAGATGAAGCGAGCGATGGTGCTGTTCCCAATATTTAGCAACTACCACAATTGATACAAAATCTTTTGACGAACAATCCTTCATTGTCCGCACATTTTATGAAAAATGTTCGTAGGTGCAATAGTCTCCTTCAGATGACTTCGTTTGGGAATAAAATAACTTAAGAAATTAAGGAAGGAAACTTCTTGCCCATATTTAAGGTCACGTCTACGTGGGAGAACCATGCTTCGGCACGTATAGGCCGGCTCGACTCCGCTCGATACCACGGCCTCACAGAAAACCGGCAGTGAAACAATGCTTGCATTGCTTTTCGCCGCGTGAGTGAGGTTACCGAAGGCTCTAACCCTTCCATCTACCCTATTCCCATCCTTCCCCTCTCCCCCCTCTCCTCCCCTCTAATCCCCCTCTACCGTCTTCCTGCTCTTCCCCCTTCTCCCCCTCTTCCCTTATTCATACCTTAAAGGGCGGCAACGCACTTGTGACTTTTGAGTTACAGATGCCCATGGGCGGCGGTAGTCATTTACCATCAGGTGACCCGTCTGCTCGTTTGCCCCCTATACCATAAAAAAAAAGGGTTTACCGCCTCATAGGCAGTCTTTCCCCGCAATCAAACTTATGGTCACAAACTAATTTCCAAGCGGGCGAAGCCGCGGGCACAGCTAGTTTTAAATAAGTTCATAGCGTAGATGCTTACAATTCTATTGAATGTGTTGTATACAAAACCGGAGATGACTTTATAATGTTACTTAGCTAGTGTGTTTCTATGTCTGATTGGGAGACAATTTTTTTCACAACATTGTTTTCGAGTGTATAATAAGCTGGGATCGAATCTTAAGGCAGTGTGCTTTTTAAGCACTGTTTGTTGTACATGTAAATATCTGCCTCACGCTTTGGGCTTTAATATTCAGAGGGGGAAAAGGGATAGTTGTCGTTGTATAACGGAACAGTTTTTTAAGCATAACTTTAAGTACGGTGCTTTCAGCTCTTTGTAGCGGCAGAATAGTAGTTTTAACTGCCCCGGTCCAGGAGGTTATGTAGTAAGACATTATTGACTGGCATAGAGCTATGGACACTAAAAGGCAGTCACAATATTTGGTAGGAACTTCTATGTGCTTAAATCATGTATGTGTCTGGTGGTGGTAATGTATGAAAATATAACAATATCAATAACGTTATAAAACCTTCAATGTACAAGTACTTTTCCAAAAATAGGATGCTATAAAACTTTACATTGATGAAAAAATGAAAAAAAATTAAATTAAATATTTCGTAGACAGTTTAAGTAGGTAAGAAAATTAGGTTTCGTGGTACTCTGATCTTGGTCCTCCGACAATACATATCTAAGTCTATCTGAAGATAGAGTTTTGGGAACAGTTATTAAAAATATGCCCCGTGAAAAATAGTTTAATGTTTCATTTTATCCTTCTTCATTGTCATACCGCGAACTTCTTGACCTCTACATAAACTTCGACAATAGTTGCACTAACCTTCGAATGTCATTTGCTTATTCTATAACTTCATGTTTTGCAATTTTATTCTCTTGTAGAGACATGTTTCACAATGTTCCATTCTTCACTGGTTTAAATTTCCTCATTCCTCCATTTTTCTTTATTAACTTTGTTCTGCCCAATAACGTATATTTTATGTAAATTAACATTGTATTTGCCTTTGCCTGCTATTTTAATTTTCGTTTTTTTTTAAATTCCTCTCTACTTACCCTTTTATTCTGAATCTAATTATTGGACGGTTTTAAACTTTTATTTGACTTTTGTAAAGCTTTAATTTTTACGTAATAGAATTTTTAACAGCTTCGTCAATTTTATTGTAAGGGCATTTACACAAAAGAAAGTTAAACAAAGAGAAATTATTTAAGAAAGTCGAAAGAAATCTCAATAATATAATTATGTTGACGGAAATTAACGCGATCGTGTACTTAACAGCTATTACATATCTTTGATTTGCCTGCGTCAATATAATTTTGTTATCAATTATTACTTACTTATTTATCACTTAATTAATTTAGAGGCTCGTTAGCACATTACAAGGGTTAAGTTTAGCCAGGTCAGTCTTAGGATGGGTGACCGTTCTTAACACATCGAGACCCTTCCGTGCCTCGCAGAGCACGTAAAAGGTCCATTCACACATATCAGTGAAGTCACAGTTCCGGCACAGTACCGGCACAGTACCGCCACCATAAGAATTATTCTTTCATACATTCTCTATGAACGCATCCACACCTGTCAGTGTCAGTGACGGCACAGTGCTCTCAGTGACAGTGCCGGCACAGTGCTCTCAGTGACAGTGCCGGCGCCAGCAATCACGGACGTAATCGTCAACGTCGATATTTTTTATCAGACCACAGACACCGCTGCATCAAAACCAACATGGTGGACGAGCGATTGATCGAATTGGTTCGGGAAAATACTGTTATTGTTGCGTTCGTTTTGCCTGAAGATCCGTAGAGAAATTAGTACTGACATGTGTGAATTGAAGCACTGCCGCATTACTTTAGCGCTGATACGGACCTGTGCGAACACGTTGCCGGAACTGTGACTCCACTGATATGTGTGAATCGGCCTTAAGCCATCGGTTCCGGTTACCATAGGGACATCTGTTAACATTCGTTACGGGTAGTTGGAGGCCTAAAAAGTCCGACAACCTGATCTAACTACAGAACTTCGATATCGCCTAGTACTTGGGTTGTGGAGGTCTGATGGCAGTCTCTTCACGTAAAATATCGAAGTTCGGCCCCAACTTTGTTTGGAAAAGGCGCGGAGCCGGATGATTTATTACTTAATTATTACTTATTACCTAATAAGTACTCCTTAATACTGAAACGTCTGGTCATTTTTGAATACGATGTGTCACACACATACATTGTATTCTTTTTTGTTAATTATCCGGGTAAACGAAGGAATAGTGGTTATAGACGAATTGACTTTTTTAAATAAGAGCCTAAGACAACAATGTTGTGGTACAGTACAACATTGTAGACTTATGGATGCCAAGGAAAAGATTGTACTTTGGCCACCATCTCTGATGGCCTACTTACTGACCCGTTAGCAAGATGATGGGTTCTTCGGCACTACCATGCTGTGCAGATGTTATTAAAGAGATTTGCTGTCTAACTAGATTTCTGTCCGTTGCCAATTCTGTCGATATCTTTTTAACAGTTAAATGGTGCCCGCATTTTCTATGACTAGCTTTGAGAGGAAACGCCAAAACTACATTCAAGGATCCAAATCTACATAAATCAAACTGTACAAGTGGCATGTACGCATCTGGGATGGTCTACATACGAAGGAATCACTTCAGTTTTGAGCTGACCAGTCACGATACCCAGGAGACTAGATAAGTCGGTAATCACTGCACTCAACCACATCTTAAGGAGCTCCCCGACTCTAACCGGTCTAACCGGCCTCTGCAGTCACACATTTAAGAAGGCCAATGAAATACTCAAAACTACCAAACTATTATAAAAATTAAGCTAGAAAATTATACCCCAAATGTCACTTCGATTTGACACATAAACATGATTACTTTAAAAATATATACAAATTAATTAATAAGATATCAAATATTAAAAACAAAAGCATACAGAATACTGTATTGTAGATACATGTCATAAATAAAATAAATAAAGTTAATAAATTATAGTCAGTAATCAACATAAACTGAGCGATTCTAGTTTCTTGAAATTTAAAACAAGTCCACTCTATTTTAGAGAGAACTGATTATTTCATTACATTTATGTTCTAGTTATTACTGCCATATGGTTGGTTTTCTGTACAATAAAGTCAATAAGATGTTACCTATATGTCGCATCGTCAGTCACTCCGTGCCCACATTATGCCTAATCCTGTGCCCGAGGATTCGACATATTACATAGTGTGACTAAAAACATGTGTAAAAAGAAAATAACCACTTGGGTCCTAGAGTTAAACTACGACGATACTGAAAGTCTTCTTGACATACCAGTGTAATAAATAAACAAACCAATACAATCATAAATAGATAAACCAACCTTACCCACATTCGCACATCCAACCTGCAAGAATGTATACATACACACCTCACACTACACACACAACCCGAGCCCCCACACACTTTCGAATAAGGGCATGGGCACACACATATCTATACAAACATACACGCAAACACACACATTACTAACCATACCAGCAAAAGCTTATTAACCTAAATATGGATTGTTATAATCTTACCGCATTGTCAAGTGTACATGTGTCAAGTACCTAATACCACAATTGTAATATTTCCGAAGGGGTGGAGACCTGGTGTCCTGAAATACAGGCTACAGCCTAGTTTTGGCACCAGTCTCCCACAGTTGTTTTAGATGTTATAAATAACTCCATTGTAATTACATTGTAATGTATATTGTGATGAGAAAAATAAATGATTAAGTTATTATTATTATACACAAATGCTATACTCTATTCTGTTAATCGTATATTACTGGTGGGTACTGTTCTTGCATTTGATTAGAAATAATATTTTATTAGTATTCCGTTAACTAACCTAAATATTCTAACAGGCACTACTTTTTCAGAAAATATATCAAGTGATCCATGCCTTTATAGGTCGAGGATCATTAAGTTATTGCCGTTTACCTGAAGCATGTCACTTACTGCGGGTTTTATGGATACCATATTCTTGATAAATGTAACCTGAAATAAATTTGATTTCATCTTATAAGAGGAGAACGCTATTTTGGATATTTAATTCGAAACAATAAAAACAGAAATACAAAAATCACTCCATAAATTCATAAATATTCAAAATACAGCAACGAGTTAGAAACCACTTAACTACTACAAACAATGTTAAACTTCAACGCCCACATTAAATTTTATTGTAAAACGAAAATGTTCAAACATTACATAAAAATTTCCGCCATAATGGAATCTCATACTTCAAGATGCAATGTGTACGAGGACAAAGATACGGGCGACATGGGTCACCCGAACGCTATCAAAGGGCGTGTGAGTGTTCACTTCAGCCGTCTTTTGTACTGTCGCTATGCCATAGAGGCGTCATTGTCCCAACATAGAATACATGCTCTTATTTCTGTTAATTGATATAAAGCAGGTCGTTTTCTCTTGTCGATAACTATAAAATATAACGTGAATTTAATTCTCCATTACAGTGTTCTAGGGTTATCAAAACAATTAATGTTATTTTGAATATGTTTTTAGCTTTCTGACATTTTACATAATATGGTAGATTTCAAAGAAAAGTCTACCTATTGGTTTTGTACTAGTAGTTGAGTTTTCCAAAAATTTCTTAACAGGAAGTCTAGTTATGATCCGTAGACCCCAAAACAATATATATATATATACATACCTACCGTTTATTGCCAGTGTTCCACCTGCGTAGTTCACCTGGGTCCACCACGGGTAATTATTTTTTCCCGAGTACGTATAATAAAACACACTAAAATTAACTAAATAAATAATGTAAATATCCAGTAATTTAAGTAATTATAAGTGTTAATAGAATATTGCTATGTATTTAAAAGTGGTAAGGGAGCGATTGAGTACGCCTAACAAATTCAGGCAATGCATTCCACAGGCGAGTTGCTTGGACCGGAGTGCAAAGGCGCTGATTTTCCGATGACCTCAAAATCCTCTCATGTGATGATTCATTTAGGAACTTGAAACGTTTTTTACGGTATACATATGTACTAATGACCGATGATATGCCGTATACCGATGATATGCGATATACCGTAAAAAACGTTTCATGACGACCGATGATGCGATATATATATATATATATCGCATCATCGGTCATTAGTACGGATGCTTAGAGCGCCCTCTATAATAAATTCACCGGAAAGGAACATAAGTGCCATCTATCGGCGTTACGCAGAGTCTAGGCGGAGGGTGTTGGCGTGCGGAAGGGACTTCACTTCACACAACTACCGCCGAGTCAACACTAACCTAGGAACTGTACAGTTTTTAATATTGTAAACTGTTTTAGGGTGTAAAATAAAGAATATTGTAAATGATGTATCTACAAACAAAATACACACATCAAAAAAGTCAAGTAACATCTACGGTTTTGAACTTTTGAAAGATTTTTACTATTATAATATGTTTTATTAATTTCTTTTTTGTTATAATAAGCTACCTGCTCTTCATCTATGTATTGTGTAACTAATATAATATTAAGTTTACTATAAAAGCTCGGGGGGCCAGGTGACCTGTAACACAGGTGTACAAATACCTATCACCAGTCTCTTACAAATGTATTGTAATTGCTATTGTATTGGTCACATTTATATTTATTTTATAAAAAAAACTAAGCATTATTTGATGCATTAGTGATGAAAAAGCAACAAAATCCTTCATTCAATTGTTCATTTAATCACAATAATTAACAATATGTGTACCGTAACATACTTAGTAAAAAATATTTTTAAAACGAAATTAAACTTTTCAAGTTTTACCAAATTAAATAACGACAGCTTTTTAATTATTTGGTAATTCCATACAAACTGTAATCGCCTCTGTTGTTTAAAACTTGTCGGCAACGATTTTTCATTGAATTTATAAGATTGTTTATCTGATCCTGCGGTAATCGCTCCCAATGGAATTTAACAAGTCTTTATGTTGTTGGGTTGTCGACTCTCCGTCCAATTTCTCTAGAACACGTCTCTGAAGCATGAACCATGCGTGCTCGATGGAATAGAGGTCTGGCGATTGTGCAGACCACGGCAATACCGGGATGTTTTCCATTGCCACGTAGTCTCTGAACCTCCGAGCTGTGTGCGAACGCGCAATGTCATCCATCAGCGTGAAATCTGAACCAAGACTTTGTACAAAATGGGTGAACATAAGGCCCGAGGACATCTTCAACCTAAGTTTCAGCGTTCATATTGCCATCTACAAAAACGAGCTTAGTTCGTCTGTTCTTCATAATACCCGCCCATACCATCACTGTGGAGCCACTGTAAAGGTGGGCGCATTTCCCCTTCTCGTATCAGGCCTAATTAAGGCCTTGTAAAACCTATGTTCCACAAAAATTATGAATAAAAAGTAAATAAAATCTAAACCGGAACTCGTCGCAAAAAAATTTTTTATCCCATTGCTCCTAGGTCCATGTTAAATTTTCCCTACAACATTCCTTTCGACGGGCGCAATTCCCATGGCGTATAGGTGGGCACCTAATTGGGAGTCGTGCTCGTATGCCGTATTCATGCAGCCTATTTCTCACGGTTTGGTGGCTAACAACTTGGCTGACGTCTTGCAGTCAGTTGTATGTATCGGTCCTGTCGAGCAGTTGTACTCCCTGCCAAAGATGACAAATCACGCTCTTATTGACACCAAAATGCCGAGATACCTGGGACTGATTTCTGCCCACTTGTAACATTCCTACAGCTCTTTGCATTTCATCATCAGTCAAATGGCGTCGCTCCATAACATAAAAAATTACTCACCACAATTTTTTTTTTAAAACTGTATCTCTAAATGATAACAGTGAGATTTATCAAGCAAGGAGAAAACACATGAAATCGGGAAAAAATAATTAGGTTTTAATTTAATGAAAACAAAACACAATCGAAAAGTTTCTATTTTTCCTCCACATAAGGTTTTTACTGTAGCAACTTTTTCAATAAGTTACTTACTGTATTTAGTAGTGAACCAAAAAACAAATACTAAGAAACTCAAACAAATTTAATTTACCCTGAAAGTCAGTTTACAATTATTGTCAATTCCAAATGGCTTTTCGTGTCATTGGATTTGAAGAACATAATTTTAAAAATTATTGTGGATTTCATTTGTTGATGCTCGCAGCTTGTGAACAAATATTTCTGGGTTATGCTACATCCATTTTCCTGTTATTTTTATAAATTTAGCCGAAACAACATAACAACAACATAACCAGATAATTCGGTAAATAGTTTATTATCGTGATGACTTCACCATATTGCATGTATTATAACTATGTATTGTTTAAGCAATATCTGATTAGATACAATCATTTGGATAAAAACAAATACCTAAATCTCAGATTAATACCTCAAATTGAGGTAGATTTTATTGCGGCTGGAGTAGATTTACCACAATAGCTCGCAATATAAATTCGGCACGCCAGCCGTACATCCGCTCCGCAACATTTAGACTATTAGACCTAATGCTATGGACGCGGCATACTAATGATCCAAATACCACTTTTACCAATCGCGTGAAGTACTAGAAAGCTCCTAGATTAGGCATCGTACATATTTTGTAGAGCGTGTTCGATTTCTTTAACATTGTTATTTAGTTATTAAAGTTAATAGTTTCGACTTTGGGCATATTCATTTAATAAGAGATTGGTTGTGGCGATACAAACCGTGAGCCATATGAAGAAAAAAAAATAATAATAGATATTTTTTATAATTAGTTGTACTTGAAATTTATTTGTGCTAACTTGCTTGTATAAGTTTTATTATGTTTCTCCCCGATTACGGCGAAGCCAAGAGTAGGGTTATGATTTTAGCCCGTATGTATGTATGTATGTTCAGCTGTTCTCGCATAAACTAGCTACTTATTGTAATTTAACAAATAAGGTATCTTTCGAAATGACTTGATTGTCCACGTGGTTGTTCCGAGCCTGGGTGTTCTTTGTATTCGTTTTTTTTTTAATGTTTGTGAAGCCCTCTGCGGCACAGAAATATTTGTAATGCGGGAGTTATCTTTTAAAAAAAAAAACGTAAAAATCGTGCTCTGAAAAGTATGAAAGACAAACATATTCTTATCTGGCATTTTTATCAATCAATCTGTTCAATATTTATCATCTATAACTACACAACTTACATATACATTTAAATTTAATACGTAGATATAGTGATTGGACGAACCTTAACCATTCCTTCCACTTTCCTTTTTATCCCAAAACTCATGTTCCTATTTTAAACTTCCTGCCACTATGGGTTCTACATTATCTGTGGCATAAATGACACGCGCGAGTGAATATATAACTACCGCCACTAATATACATATACGCGCGCGCTGTGAGACACACGTTTTCAAATAATATACAAAATAAAACTCGTCAGAAGATAGCTGACCGTTAGTGCTCCTAACTATTGCCTGACTGGGTGAATCAAGAACCTACCAACACATGAAGAACTAAAGGTGCTCATATTGTGTGTTGTTGGCCGGCCGGCCCCGTTCCCGTCGAGTTGACCCACCTATATCTCCAGTCCCAGTCTTTCCAGGTGAGTGTTTGTTCTTTACAACCCATAAGAGAGTCACAGGTTTTCCAAGGGGTACTGCAACGGAGAATGCAGCAACTTCTCCCTCGAGTATCTTACAGTGATGTTCAGATAGCCGTGGTCGTAAGCCACTTTGCAGTAATAGCATTATTATAAGATATTTTATAGATATAAACTTTAACATTTAATTTTCATCATCATAGTATTTCTATGATGACAATTAAAATAAAATATCAAAGGTCGTACTTACGTAGAATCAGGTAAGAAAGTTTTGATCAGTGCTACAGATATAAAATCGATATTCCTTCTGCAAAAAAGAGCCAGCAGAGCCATTTAAAATCTACGTAGTCGCGAATCCCTTAAAGATCTATTTAAGGAAATTAATAACCTGACGGTGCCTTGTCAATATATTTATGAAAACATCATGTATGTTAGAAAAAATCTGCATCTCTTTACAAAACGGCGTAAAAGACATAATTATGTTACTAAAGTTGGACATAAATTAGTTCAACCAAAATTTAGGCTAGCAAAATTGCAAACATCTTTTATGGAGTACTGTGTTAAATTATATAATAAAATACCTGATAATATTCTACAAATAAATGAGAAAAAAATTTAAACTTGTATAAAACGCACGCTATGTAAACAAGCATAATTATTATAAACTAGATCATTATTTAAATGATAAAAATGCTTGGCAAAATTCCGGTCCTGCTTCACAGTCACACTGTCAATGAGTAGGTACTCGTCTTGTTTCTTATCTGACGTAAGAATTATTGATATTTTGAATTTTGATTATTACTATTGACATTGTTAACTGTATAGAACATTGAAATTATTTTATACACTGTTGACATTGTAGTTATAACACGCTTTTTATTTCTTGTTAATTAGAAAATAATTAATTATACATATGAGAACTGTGTAGTCACTTAAGTATTAAGTTAATTTTCTATGTTGCCTAGCAGCTCTGTGATTTTATTTTTCATTTTAGAACAATATTATGTTACATTGTCCTTATATTAATTTGCGCTTATAACCAATGTAACAAGTAACTTTGCAAAAAAAAAACATTGTTGAAAAAGAGTGACCTTGGAGTTTCTTGCCTGTTCTTCTCCATAGGACCTAGGTACGTTTTGGAACAGGAAACTTGCTTCACGACCGACTTATACTGACTGATTCCTCCTGACAATTAAAAAATATCAACAATAGGTATACTTGAAATAAATAATTTGAATTTTGATTTTTGATTCAATATATAAAATAGGACGAAAAGAGAAGTTAAATCTGCCAGTTTCTTAAACCCGATAAAACTATTGTGTAGTAAATTTAAACCCAAATTATAAGCTAAACTTTACCTATGTTGAAGTAAGTAATGATATAAATTAAAAAAATATATGAACATAACTAATTTTAGTGAATATATTTATTTTTCTTAGAAATCATATCAAAATAATGTCAATAATGTCAAATATGTAGAAGTTGTGTCCAAGAAAGGTAAATTAATAATATAAAACTAAATAAATTGCATTGCTTGTTAATTTTTTAATCATTAAATCATTTTAATCACCGCTCACTACAAGCGAATGGTGGATTATGATGTGAATGCTCATACAGAACTAAAGAAAAATATTATCCATACTCGTAGCAATTGCATAGAACTTGCCTCTTTTGCAGGAGAAGTAGCATTAGTGCTACTTCTCCTGCAAAAGAGTGTAATTATAATAATACTAGCCGTCCCCGAGTTTCACCTGCGTTTATGGACACCACTCCGCTTCTATTGGTCGTAGCTTGATGTTATACAGCCTATAGCTTTCCTCGATAAATGGGCTATCCAACACGAAAATAATTTTTCAATTCGAACCAGTAGTTCCTGAGATTAGCGCGTTAAAGCAAACAAACAAACAAACTCTACAGCTTAATAATATTAAGTATAGATATCTGAAGATTAAGCAAACGATACCACAATATAATACGCAGGGGGACTTTTTACATTGTTATGTTGTGTCTTTTAAAGCATTCGAAATCTTTTATCTTTGTTGCAATGTAAATATTACCCAAGACGCTTTCTAAAGCAATAATGCCTGACAATAAAATCCATCAAGCCCATACAACGCGACGCCGCGACGGTGCAAACTTGTATAGTCGAATAACTTTCTTCAAATCAGATCTTGGAGATTTCCTGGGGTTAAAACATTTGTTAAGACAAATTAAGAGGGCACAAACACGTTCCATCTTTTTTAGTTGAGGACCTACCATGGCTACCTACCGACTGATGGACAGGCCTGAATTCAATTTAGTGGTATTATTTTTCTGAAACATCAACTAGCCGAATAAACACTTTAAAGCCAAAGAAACTTAATTCAAAAGACTACAATTAAATACATGTGGCACTTTTAATATAATAGCCAACATTTTAAAGGCACTAGCTGCCTACTAGTCTATTTGAAGACGGTGCCAAGCCAAACAGGACCATAAAAAAAAAGGAGGAGGTTCTATACTCAGCTGTATGTTTTTTTTTAATGCTGTATGACTAACACTGACATTTCAGTCACCTGTGGACCGATTTAAAATTTTCTTTGCTTGTTTGTTGAACGGTATGCTCCTACTGTGGTCCCATTGTCGCCGAATCTGATGATGGTATGTGAGGAAAAACGAGGGAAACCCTCAAATATTAAGGACAGATGTAGTGTATTTGTTTATTTTTCTTGAAATTAAGCAGTACTGACGTTTATAGTAATGAATGTTACTGTTATTAACAGACTAAAAAAAGGAGGTTCTACGTTCGGCTGTGTGTACCTATATATTTTTTATAACTTGTTCAATAAAATGCTGCAAATTACTAGACTAACTAAAAACCTTACCACTTTATCTAGTTTAAGGTTTGGGGTTAATAAACTTAATTTAATATAATCCAACGTACTGCTATTACCTAAATAATTACAGTGTGTAATATTCTAAATACTTTTTTTACTCAGTACGTACATACCTTAAACTAAAAATGGAAAAATAAATACTTGGAGAAAAGTTAAGCCGACTACAAAACACAATAACAAAAGGCACTGAAAAGTAAAAAATAGTTGATTTCAAAGTTAATTCAAAAGTGTAATAACTTTTTTTTTAAGATTTTAACGTGTTATTGTCTATCATTTGCTAAAGTTTATAAGTAAGTTAGACTATCTAAAACCACCCAACGGCCCAATCTTGAGATCTGCTCTAAGACGCCATATTAGTATAAATATATAGAGGGAGGGAGGGAGGGAGAGAGAGAGAGAGAGAGAGAGAGAGAGAGAGAGAGAGAGAGAGGGAGGAAGGGAGGGAGGGAGAGAGGTAGGGAGAGAGAGAGAGAGACTCCAGTAAATTGTAAACTCCAGTCGTGCGTCGGAGCTGACACACACATTTTTTTTTTTGTAAATCTGCATTTTTATAGGAAATACAACTACGCAGTTGAACTTAAAATGCAAAACTATCTGTATACAAAATTTCATCAAAATCGTTGGAGCCGTTTCCTAGATTCAGATTATATTTATACAAGAATTGCTCGTTTGAAGGTATTAGATAGTTTATATTATAACCAAAATAACGAATTCAAGTTAGATTTAAAAGCGCTGTGATAATAAAATGACTTGCATATTTTAATATACCTATCTAATAAAGCCTTTTATTTTTTTTGGGCGTGTGGAAACCCCCTCGGGCCGTCACCCCACCGGGGTTTTCGGTCGGGCGGTGTGTCGGAATCGAACCGACTAAAACCACACGGTGTGCCGTACTGCGCCTTAAGTAGGAGGGATCCCGGAACAGCTTTTATTAAGACATCCGGTATCTAATAAAGCCTTTTTTTTTGTGCGTGTGGAAACCCCCTCGGGCCGGTCACCCCACCGGGGTCTTCGGTGGGCCGGGCGTGGGCCGACTGCCGCTTGCCGCCCGGAATTCAGCCGTTCGCCGATATACTTCGGCGAGCACTTCCGCCTCCAAATCCCACGGGGGAGTCTCGGCCAACGCGCACGCCGCCTCCGTCGACACGGTGGGGTATCCGCGTATGGCTCTAACCGCCATAACCCTCTGAGGGCGCCAGAGGCGCCCCCTATTCTGGGCGGTCAGAGCTCCCGCCCACACCGGTGCACCGTACAGTGCCATTGACCGGACAACCCCCGTGTACATCCGTCTTGTAGCGACGCTGGGTCCGCCCAAATTGGGCAAGAGTCGCCCTAGGGCGGACGCAGCGCCGACCAGCTTCGGAGCAAGCTGTCGGAAGTGCTCGTCGAAGAGCCACCTACCGTCGAGGATCAGGCCCAGATACCTTATGTGGGCCCGAACCGGTACGAGAACCGAGTTGACTACGATAGAGGCGCCAGGCGGTGGACCACGACGGAGCCCATGGAATAAAAGGGCCTCCGTCTTATCCAGGGGTATCTAATAAAGCCTAAACCAACCTTCATATTCGTAAATCAATAAAAGAACTTTTCAGTCATAACATTCCTTGATTAAAATTTTCATTAATCCACAAAGCAAACCGCTGATGAGGGTTCAACAAACTGAACATTGTTACCGGACCAATTAAAAGTATAAATTAACAATGTTTAAATAAGACTGGAATGAATAAGTGGAGATAACTCGCCTCTTAACGAAACGTTAAACCACCGTAAGCGATTCCATCCACCCATTGTCTGCTTCCGTTGAGGAGCACAAACCATTTGTTAACTACCCCGAGGTAATAAAGCATAGCCTTAAAACCTGATTAATGGCACCGTGTAAACGAAACTTGAGAATGTTTGAGGCACAATTACACAAGACTGGTCCTGAGGTTCCTTAGCTAGTATGTTAAATAATATTAATCAGAGTATATTCGACGCAAGCTTTGCTAACTGTATCATGTATTATGTTAAAAACATGGACCCATGAAAGTATACTAATGCTACATTCATATTCTAATAATTAAATAGATTTGTATTTCCAAATGCCAATGAACTAACACTAAATGTTGACAAGACAAAATACTTACCATGCACGTTTATTATCGAAAAAAGTATATAGCACCTACAGAACTGAGTAACTATTCAATTACAGCCCACTCATGCTCTCTTGATCATTATCCTTGCTCATGTAAACACCTAACTTGTGCCTCGGTTATTAAATATCTTGGTATTATTATTATTGACATTGCTTAATTTGCGATGAACGCGTGGCCATATACTTCTAGTAAAAAGGGGCTTAACAGCCATGAGAGAAACAAAGTGATCTTATTAGAGTTCCTTTTCTCTTCTGAGGTACGAAACCCTAAGACCTTAACCTTGCTACACGATTACATTAATGAAAATTAATGTGATGGTTTGTGTGTGTACATACCTTACAACAACCCAAACCATCACGTTAATTTACGTTAAAATAATCGTGTAAATAGTATCCCATCAAAAACATAACATGTTAAAAATGCAAATCTCGCAACGTAGTTCTTCTACCAAGTTAACGAATAAAAATTATTATTTATGCGATGCTTATTTGACACAAGCAAATATTTCAAAAGTAGGGTATCTTCGATTGCCTTAGTAAATTAAGTAGCACAAGTTTGTTAAGAAATTCATTTAGTTGATTATTGTGACTTATTGTATTGAATTTTCTTTATTACTCGCTCATGAAATCAGTCAGGAAACACCTTATCTTAACGAATACCAGCAGTTATATTTTATTTTCAAATATGAATATAAACCAAACACATTTTTGTTGCCAGGGTTAAAGTTAAATTAACTCCTGGGTTGTTCTGATTTAATTTAGAAAAATGTTCTTTCATATACTCTGGTCAACGAATGCGTGACCAGCAAATATATGAACAAAGCTAGATGCATTTAGCGGGTTATTTATAGCTTATTATACTACGAAATAACTGAAGCCCATGACTTCGTTCACGTGGAAAAAAAACATAAACTTTTTACAAAAAATACAGAATTAACTTAAATATTTAGGCTTTTTAGGAACATGTAATATTTATTATAGTGATTCTTTATAAACAATATTGGGCGTATGTGTCGTATTTGCTAGGAGAATGAAGTTGGAGGCATCACTTACGTGAACGTACTACAAATAGCTATCCATGAGTAAAGCAGCCCGTCCTTAGATATATACCTACCAGTTATATTTTAAACTGGAATGTAAGGTAGTTCGTAGCAATCGGCATAAATCCGGTTTGCCTCTGTCACTACTGTTTTTTGTAAAGAAATTACTCGTAAGCTATTGCCATTACAAAGTTTTGACGTTTCGAAGTTGATCGTCCTGATGCTGATTTTTAGACTCGTCTATGGCTAAGTGACCAATACCAGCTTCCATGTGCAGCGACCGAGAGTCGTCAGACTTCTGACATTGTGATGGCATTGCATGTCAAATATGATCCTGTTCTAAACGCTACTGTCTTACAACAACAAACTCTTGACTTATTAAGCCTAAGAAACTAAAAACTACATAAAAACAGTTATATTTACTTAGTTTAAATGAAAAATAAGTAAAGGGTGTCTCAATAAGAGTGCACGATTTAAATTTCACGCCATTTTTTTTCTTTGGAGGTTGCAGCTCTGATATTCGACAGCTGGCATCAACGATTGTTCCGATAATTAAAAAAATGAGCGATACACAACTGAACACCGCGTTATCATTGTGAAAACCCATTACAAAAATGCAGTGACTGTGAATGGCATTCGATACAGGAACATGCTAACGGAGTTCTAGTGGCCTCTACTGGTTGGTATGGATCTGAACGACATGTGGTTTCAGCAGGATGGCGCCACCTGCCACTTCATGCACGGAACAATCGATTTATAGAAGCAACGATTTCCAGACCGAATCATCTCCCGAAATTCCGATCCGATTTCTTTCTTTGGGTTTTTTGAAATCTATGTGAATAAACCATAAACAATTCCTAAGCTCAAAGCCGAGATCCAACGCGTCATCGGTGAGATAGAGCCACATCTTTGACAAAATCTCATCTAAATTTTCATGAAAAGAGCAAGAGCCTGTGTTCAGAGCCGAGGGGGCCATATGCCAGATATTTCATTCCATACATAATCGGAACATGTCTACTTTACAATGTAATAAAAGTTTCATCACTCGCTCATAAATACGTGCGTTTTATTTTTAAATTAAATCGTGCACTCTTATTGGGTCACCCTTTACTTAACCCTCTTATTAAAATAAGCAACAAACAACAAAAAAACTACTCAACAAAGGAAGAATTACGAAGTCATTTTGTCAAATCAAACTTTAAATTAATAATATACATAGGCTGCACTAAAAGTATCGGGAATGGAATATTTCCACTATTTCTGTCATATATAAATCTTTTTAATCGAAAACTCCTTGGTTTTAAAAATCGAATACCATTTATTTATTTAAAAAAAGATTCTCGGTCTTATCACAAGGTTTCGTCAACCTTGTTTAGTCGTTGAGAAAATGGAATTGACTCGAGAAAATTCAAGAGCGATGATTTATTATGACTTTCGAAATGGTTTAACGCAAAAATGCGAGTTCTCACACCGCGCAAAGCAAGAAAACATAGAATTATTAGACCATCCGCCGTACAGCCCGGACCTAAGCCCTAATGATTTCTATACTTTCCCTAAAATAAAGAATAAATTGCGTGGTCAGAGATTTTCATCACCTGAAGAAGCTGTGGACGCCTACAAATCGGCCATTTTGGAGACCTCAACTTCCGAATGGAATGGTTGCTTCAATGATTGGTTCCATCGCATGGAAAAATGTGTCAAATTTCGCGGAGAATACTTCGAAAAGCAATAAATACATTTTTAAATAGTAATGTTGTGTCACTTCCTTGATTCCCCGAAATTTTCAGTGCTGCCCTCGTACTATCTGGACACTAATCAAAGAACGGTATTAATGGTCTTTTTTATACTAAATCGTTCAATAAGTCCCGAGACTAACTTGGGGATGGCGCACTTATAAAAACTCTTTTGATGTTTAGAAAGGACTGGCCGTCAAATGATATGTGTAAATATACTATACTTAAAATTTACAAAAAATGGTGTGTTCTGTAATTGTATCAGTCAACTTAAAAGATTTTTAGTCTTTTCATAAACTTAAAATGTTGTCTAGCCTCAAATTTAATTTGTGGTTAAATAAAAAAAAAACCACATTTATATTAATTTTAAAATTGTTTTTTTTTCTTACATTACCAAGTAACTATTATATAGGTGCATGTACTGCAGGTGTTATCATACCTCGAAACATGCATATTCACAGAATCGAGTTTCTGCAACTCAGCGAATTAAACACTACAATAAAAGCTATTAATCAAAGTAACAAACAATTTATTATACTTAAATTTTAATAAGAAAAATATTCTTAAAAATAAGAAAAAAATTAAGTTGAAATAAAAAACTACATACAGTTCTATCTAGGAAACCTAATCAATAATGCTGTCCAAATCTGCACCGGGAACAAACTGGAAGCTCCTGACAACATCCAACGATTGTGTATTTTGCTGATGTTAGCTCGTTTATTCGTACTGCGCTCGATATATTTTGGCTCAGTTTGAAATGCAAGCCATAAATAAAGATATTTTACCAATTGATATACCGAAACAGGTTTTCATATTTTCAGCAATATCGCTTGTTCACAACAATGTCACAGATTTATTTATTTTGCAGTTCGATGTAGCTCCATCTCCACTCTTTATGGTCAATCAGATCAGTCATTCAAGCTGTAGGGATACGCTTCAATTTTTCCTCTACATAGTTAGAACACTTACTTACACTTGTTAGAACATAAAAGTCATAACGCCTAAGACAATTAGAAAACTTCTGAAAAGCATTTTAGTCGTTAGATTAAAATTAACTCTACTGCAGCAGGAAAGCCTAGAGAATAGAAATCTAAGATTTGTTGAATGTTACATTGATATTTTACTAATCAAATAAATAGCCACACCAAACCGTTTTCTATAGACTTGATCATAACGAATCAGAGTAGAGAGAAGATGAAATGCAAGCAAAATCTCAGAAACTAGAATGATATGGACGGTAGTTTTCAAAGCAAAGTTATATCATAAAACTATTTGTCAAATACTAGCAGTTCTTAAGACAAGCAAACCTATCAAATGATTCCTCTTTCAACGCTATTTTTATCTTTTTTTTCTATCATCTAAACGAAGTGTACCCAATTTAAAGCTAGACACGACACTTGTAAAAAAAAAACTCCGCAATTTCAGCAACATTCAACAAAAGGATACACAAGAAATATAAAACGACGTAACATTCAGATGTGGAAAATATCATAGACTTGGCAATAAGCAGGCAAAGTCAACAGTGCAATGCATACTTGTATGGCTGCATCTCCCAGAACTAATTAACGAACAAATCTGACTAAAAAAATCTATTTTCAAAATAAATCATTCACTCATTAATTTACTAGGGATTCTTTTCATTTGAATCAATGGTAGTTAACAATCTTTTTTTACGTTTTTATCAAATACCTAGATACATGAAAATCAGTACAAAATTTCGTTTAACCTGGGCGATGTATCAAACGTGGTAATTGTTGGACTGGTGGGAATTTGGCCATAAACTTAAACCAATGTATATGAAGATAGAATGGCAATCAACCTCACAGCTGCCTTCTGAACTCGAGGCCAAAATTAAATTTTATTTATTATAGTTGCAGGTTGAGCATAAAATGTGCAAAACTTCTTGTAAACTATTAAAATATTCAAATATTTGATAAATTAGATATTGTAGATTACAAGTGGAAAAAGCAAATTTGTTTAGTTATTTCGGGTTTACAAAACGAATAAACATATAGCTTTGTAAATACATACATACCATACGTATAACGATTCCAACCGAAACCAATACGAATATTTGCATTGAACGGATATTGAAACCACCGCAACAAATGGGAGTAGGTTGCCTTTGCCTACGTATTCTCTGTTCTAGTGTTATACAACTGAAGAGTTGATTTGTTGGCATCTTTTAACGAAACAACTTTTGGTTCTGTAAGCCCGAATAGAAAAATACTTTTGGTATCCTCAAAAGAATTTCTCAATTCGGATATAATATTTATCTAAAAAAGCCGCCGCAAATGGAACTGATTTGGCCACACGCTTCATAGGGACCCCGATCACATCCCCAAGGGTGGTCATCCCAAGTAAACCTAGTGGCGAACAGTAGCAGAATCGGCAAGGTGTGGAGCGAAATCAAACCTGTTGTTACCTGATGGTAACTCAAGAGTCACAGGTCCGTTGCCGCCCTTCAAGGTGGGAGTAGGGGGAGAGGAGGAAGAGAGGGGAAGGGCAGGAATAGGGGAAAGAGGTTGCAGAGGGGTTAGGGCCTCCAAAAACCCAACTCACGCGGCGAAAAGCAATGCAAGCATAGCTTCACTGCCAGTTTGGTTTACTTAGATGGGGCAAAAGGCGTCTCAGTAGGTAATATACCAGACATTAGCATTGTTGTATTAAACGATTTTTATAAAACATTACACTACTAAGGATTAAAAATCAAGGGATGAAAAATACAGCTTATTACAATTTATCACGATTTTTGCGAATTGAAGTGATACTTATTTAAAAGATAATTATCACGTAATCTATTTTAAATATAGCAATTTATGAAATAATATATATATTAAATTAATATATTAAATTCAGTCGTGTACAATCCGGTACAATTTTAGAAAATCTCCTTTCTAACGTTCTTAAGAGACCCAACAAGCTTAGCAAGTGAAAAGCTTTTTATTAAGTTCTTTATATACAGTCTACTTCTTATTATTCAGTTATCGCAATAATAATTCATTTTCGATTAATCGCTCAATTCACAAGCGATCCGTCCCGGCTTCGGAAGGGTGTAATGTAGATACTAATGTGGTGAACAATTATCGTCATATGATTATACAAATTAACACAAAACAATATTAAAACTACACTATAAACCTTCCTCTTGAATCGCTCTATCCATTGGTTAAAACCGAATTAAAAACCGTTGCTTAGTTTAAAAGATCTAAGCGTACAAACAGCGGAAGTCACTTTGTTTCATACTATGCAGAGATGTTATTTTATCACCAGTGATCAATCTTTTCAGGCATGGTTCGATTTCATTACGTTTCAACAGAGAATCGCAAATGAGTACACGATTTATTAGGTTTCTTTCAGTGAGCTCGTGTGGCACCCAAAATTTCAAGGTTTTTGAATAGCCAGACTTTTTCAAATGAGTCAAAACTGTTTTGTGGTCAATCCTCTGTTCCTCGGCTATGTCTTAACTGCTAATAAACCGATATTGCTCCCCTTTTAAAAAATGGCATCGACTTTATCCGTATGAGGGCGACCACAGCGAACAGCAACTTTGACATCAAAATCCGCGGACTGAAAACGCTTGAACCAACTTTGTGCTACTCTTACTGACGCTGCATTAAGTCCATAAACATCACTAATGTTTTTGGCGACATGAATCGCATTTTTTCTTTTATTGTTATAAAATTTCAGAATGTATCGAATTTCTTCTTTAGATTCACTCATTTTGGCGGACAGAAAAACAATAGGGAACATGCAATATTTTTATTATTGCTTTTATTTCGTTACCATTTATTATCTGTGCTGTAAATGTCCTTAAACTCGCTCGTGAACGAATAAAGCCATTTCAAATTGGCGCGAGCAGGTTCATTCTCTTCGGTAAATACAGGTGCGTCATACGGCTCCGCCTCTTTTCCTTCGAATAGCGTCCTAGGCGACAGACGTGTCATCAAGAAGTATCTACCATGCATACCGTCAAAATAGAAAAGTGAACTCCGTTTGAACTGAAGGCGGAATCTCCACGTGAGGCGGTGAAAATGACGATAACCCAGGTGAGCCTGCTTTATTTTATTGCCCACGTCAAGTTTAAGACCACCGTTTTTTATGTAGAATACGTTATTTGTCCCTAATGTAGTATTTGAAAGAATTCCATGTAAAATAGACATCAAGTATATTAAAAAAATTAAAACACTTTAATTTATTGCCAAAAATGCTGTTTGAAATTGACAGTTTACATTTGCGCGCTAAAACGGGCTCTCAATTTCAATGACGTCCACTTGTCAGTCATTGGTACTTGTACTTGTTCGTCGTTTCTGGCTTTTATAGTTTTGCATATTTATTTCCGACGTTCGAGATATTTTTTTTTTGTACAAGTAAATAAGGCACTGTAAACTATTTAAAATGGACCATCCTCAACATCCATCATCATCAGGCAGTGCCTTCAATAATGCTCTGATAAAAAATTCCCACACGAGTCTCGAGTCTGGGTGTTCTCTGTTGTTTGAATGTTCGTAAAATTACCGTGACACTGGAGTTATTTCGTATTGCAGGAGTTGTCTTAAAAAAAGACATTATACAGAAAAATTACTTAGAGAGGGAATAATTGGATTCGACGATTTAGTGTTAGCAACACCAAGAAAAGTTCTAGAGAGTATGTGTTAAGGTCAAAAAAATAGATTTATCAGAAGGTTGTCATTATTAATTTTTTGAATCCTCACTTAAACTACGAAATGACCATTTGTTGTGCTCTTATGAATTTCAATCACCATAAACTAAAATTCAATAAAAAACAGTATTTTGTATACAAAAGTATTAATTTAGTTTTTATTTATGTTGCTGATGCTGTGTGTATGGTTTCATTGGAAGGGCATCGTTCATTATGAGCTTTTACCGCCGGGCAAAACCATCGATTAGGATCTCTACTGCCAACAACTAATGAGACTCAAGCAATAAATTAAGAAAAAACGGCTGGAATTGATCAACAGAAAAGGTATTTCATCATGATAACGCCAGACTATACATACTTTTGGCCACTCTGCAAAAATTGAAAGAGCTTGGTTGGGAAGTGTTAATTCATCCACCATAATTATAGTCCTGACCTTGCACCCTCAGATTTTCACCTGTTGCGATCTCTTTAGAATTCTTAGGTAGTGTAGGATTATGTCACTACCTACAAGATGGCAAGTTATCAAACAAAATGGCACATTATATATTATAATTAAATGAAATTATTTTTTTTTAAAAAGTCTTGAATTTGTATGTAAAACACAAAAAAGATTTTTCCCCGATCTTATAGTTTATTTAAATATAGATTTATTGTGAGAAACTTCACCATGCTATGTATCTCATATACAACTGAAATGGTAAATACTGGACCTGGTGTATCTAGCATGCCAATATATAAACATATATTTATTTAAATTTTAATACAATCAGAATTTAAACTTAGAACAATAAACACGTATTCTCAATACCCATCTTTAAGTCATAGCCCAAAACGTACATGGCGACCCATGCCAGGTCTGTCTCGGGTTACGTGCTGTGCTTAAACTTACGTTGCCATGCCATGGAATATTGCAACAGTGCCATAATTAATTGAACTTTTGAACAATTTTGAGTAAGAATGGGAAAACAGTAATCTAAACAAGACAACAAACAAACAAGTTATAATCGCCCAAACCGCATCAGATGGTAATAATGACGCCAGTGCTTCTGGAAAAACAAATGGTATTTCACTTCAAGACGCTGTCTAAAGTCTTTTTTTTCGTTAAATAGTTAAAAAACACACTTGTGTGTGTGTTACCGTCAACAGAAAAGCCAGGTTAAAAAGCATTTTAGATCATGGACACCGTTTTACTTTAATAAAAATGCGTGCGATATAAACACGGTTTATGAGGTATTAGTTTCAAATGTATTAGATTCAAATTCCTGGAGTATCGTAATTTCTCTCCATTTGTTTATATCTCACCTAATTGAATGATATTGGGGTTACAAGTATACAATTTGCTCGATGAACTGTAAGAAACAAAGTTAAATATAAGCTAATATTGCGTTTATAATTTTTCTAATTAAAAGTTCTAAATATCTAAATGTCAGGAAAAACATAAAGTACTACTACTAAACTACTTTTTATGGTGGTTATAATTAAATTACCTTAAATCCTCACTCTTATAAAAAGTTAGAGAAGATCGGTATGAGAGGGACTGTCTTAAAACTGTTATTTAATTACCTATCTTATAGAACCCAACTAAATAAAATTGACAATTACATCAGTAAGGAGAAAGGAGCTAGATTATGGCGTCCCGCAGAGAAGTATATTGGGCCTCACTTTATTCACGATCTAACTGAACGAACTGCGTGAGCTATCTTCACCTGCCTGCAGGGTATTTGCTTACGCTGACGATACGGCGCTTCTCATCCGTGGATCAAACTGGGAACAAGCAAAAACTCACGCAGAGGCTGCTCTCACAAAGGCAATGTCCTGGCTCTCCCACAATTTACTAACCTTAAATCTGGACAAAACCTGTTTCATAACTTTCGCTCACAAATGCCTTTATGCTAAAAGCATATAACTGTCTGGACCTTGGAATGGGGGAGGCTAGCCTTGATAGTTGCTGCAGCCGAACATAATTACATATGTGCTTTAGTATTTTAAGTGGATTTACATGTATGGTTGTATATTTTTTGCCAATAAAGTGTTATTATTATTATTAATTACAATGTATAAAAACGAATTATACCTCCTAGTACAAGCGAAAGACGTTACTACTTCCGACTAAGATGTAACTTAAGCGTGAAGCTCACGTAGCTCATGTTTTGAGCTGCTTTTATGCCAGCCATGCTTGCGCTTTTAAAAGAGAAACACGTTTTACTCAGCTAAAAGTAAACTTGGTTGAAGAAATGGTGGCAAGTAGCTACTGGGTACAACACTTTCGGCATAAGTTACGAGTAGATATCGAAGACGTTATGTGGTTTTAGTAGGTTTCACTGCGACGGCGACGTAGCTTTAACTCCTTTTAAATTTATAATGAACTAACACGACATAGTACATTGAATGTAAAGAGGTTAACTTTTAGTAAAATCCACCTATAATAGTATTGCATCGTGTGCGTTTAAGATAATTCCACATTGTAAGACTTAATATTTTTTAATAACAGTTAGTCATAATCGAAAACCGTTATAATTCTTTATATGACTACAGTACACTTGATTTATCTTATCATGCTATTAATCTACTATTTAAGCCATTGTAAACCCAATAAACAAAAAGAAAAACTAGCAGAGTTAGGACGTTCCGCGTTTGCGCTATATATATTTTACAGAGTATTAACAACCTATTTAATTTAGAAAACACTGCATAAATATCGTGAGACTTACTGGTTTCTGGCAAGCGGTGTATGGAGTACACTACTGCTTCGTGAACTTCAGGGAGGCTGATCGGAGTGGTTCGTATCCTCTCCTCTTCAGCACTCTTTTCTAAACTTTGCAGGTATATAGAGTAAATGCTGGCTGTACATCGAATCTGCAAAAACAGAAGCTTTGTTTAAAATGGTTAAATTTAGTAACTTTGTGGGAGAGCCATGCTTTGGCACGTATAGGCTGGTTCGACCGGGGTGGTATCATGGCCTCACAGAAAACTGGCAGTGAAGCAATGCTTCGTTGTGTTTCACCTCCCACTCTTCCTCCCCTTCCCCTTATCAAATTAAAGGCCAGCAACGTACTTGTGACTTGAGTTGCAGGTACCCATGGGCGGCAGTAGTCTCTTACCATCAGGTGACTGGCTGCTCGTCTGCTCCCTATCCCATGAAAAAAAATTTAAATAAAAAACAGGCAGAAATTTATTTATTCGTATTAATTTATAAATTTTAAATTCTAGGCAATTATCCTAATGTTTTCTTCTACAAGGTAGAAAAAATAGAGACTCCAAAGAGATACCGTTTCTATCCATGTCGAGTCAAGATTACGGTTTGGAACTAACGATAGTCTATATCCACGGCTATCAGAGAAGGCTAACACGTTAGCTCATTTCTCCACTGTACCTTCTGTTCGTGAGAGGAACACGTGGAGAAACACACACTTTCCTGTCCTTTTCTTTTGTTTTTAAGGCTGGTAAGACAAGGAAAAATAAAAAAAAACTGTCAGTCGTCGACTGCACGTCAGAAGTGAAAACACATACACACACATATATATATACATAGACACAGACACATTAATATGTCATCATGACAATATATGTCACCTGAGCGTGACGGTCACGCGAGTTCAGTGCTTTTTCCTCGTATCAAAAGTGCCCAACGTACCTAAAGACATCATCATAAGTACATACAGATTCCGGGATCCCTGGATATTTCGAGTCGTTAATTTTGTCACTACGTATTTAGTTCACAAGTTTACTAAAGTAAAGATAACACTTCCACAGAAAAAATTGTATATTGTTTTCACTTTTAATAAACAAATTAATTTTTTTAAATATTAATTAATAAGGATCTGACGAAACTCAATGTTTAGATTAGCGCCCTCTAGTGGTTTTTTATATGTATTATTGACGGGAACGAGTTCAGTGCTTTTTCTCCATAGCAAAAGTGCACAAACGTGCCTAAAGAAGTTTTCACTTCAAAAATTGTGGCCAGTGTCCGTATTCCAGTTTCCAACATTTTTGTTTTACATAATATGGAAATATAATGAACATAAGTTTTAAAGCTATATGGTTAAAATGTTGAAATATTTTTTGATAGGATAACAAAAAACGGTTACGAAATGAAAGACACTTACCTTAATTTTCCCCCTTACAAAGTGATGTTTTTGGACGACAAACTGTATGGTGCTGTAAGCGGTCATCGGACCTGCCACAGTCTCTCCGTCTACTCTATGCAAAACATGCTGACTCAGCGCCTACGAAAATAAAATTTCCGATTTGTTAACCTTGCGTGACGCAATAGATAAGAACAAAAACTTGCTTTCCCTAAAACCAATATAGGTCGTTAGAGACGTTACTTCCTCAACCCATAAAAAGTGTAAATATAGACCATAAAATTATAAAAGACAAACCTCTATTGGTTAATATTATTGCACTTTATATATGTTCGGCGTCAGATATAAAAACGTGGCGACAAGCCGAGTTACAACTCTCAAGTTTGCAAAGTAACATGTTAAGTCTGTTTTATAAGTATTAAGTCGTTCTTAAGTTAATAGTGCGAAAACAAGATCAGGAATTAGTAGTTTACATAAGCTGCGATAATTTTATGTACCTATGCGTGTTCTTAAAAGACCCTGGCTCATACTTTCCCTCTTTTGTCGTTATTTATTTGTACTTTTTTCTTCCTTTTCTCAATTCAAAATAGGAACACGTTTATAGGATATCTTGCGTGATAAGCTTTGGCGTGAATCATACATTATTCACTATTCAGCGTATGCAAATCAGGGATTAAATTATTTTATAAATGTACGAAAACTTATACTAAACTATTTAAGTAGACCTTTGTACATTTATATTCTACTAAAGAAAGCCTTAACATACTGTTGGTAATGGCTATCATTGTTCTTTTGGTTAAATATTCATTGGCCAATCGTTGAATTATATTGAAAAAGTATTGAGGTTTACTTAACCTCTAAAAAAAACCCCTAGACAAATAGGAAACTAAATAATGAAACAGCGTTTTATTCCCTTTCAAACAACTAGTTAGTAATTTATTCATGAGACCATTATGGACTGAAAGCTCAAAGTAAGATTACGCCATACAATGGAGACAACAACATTAAGTTTAACTTAGACACTGCTTATTATCCCTTGGTCTGTGGACGCTAATGGACTACCTTGTTTGAGTCTATCGTGTTATATCAGTCAGTACAGAACATCATTTATGATGTAAAAATGAAATGTTGATAACATGACGCAGAGGATCATTTCATTAAAATAACCTCGATGCGGAATCCCTAGAACTTTCTAATAGATGCAACTCTTTTAAGGGGCGGATCCAAACAGTATTGATACAAACAGCTGCATAAATGATAAAAAGCTATAAAGGTATCCACTCGCTGCCATCTAGAACGTGGCACATTACTAATCCTACATGAAAAATCAGTCTACATTTTTTATCCTGAAAGATGCCAAGTGAGAGCCAACTAAGTATACAGGACCTTGACGAAATCCCTTTTGCATTACTTGGAGATGGCATAACTATAATAATATTTACAAGTAGCTTTAAAATTTAAATTGTTCCACCTAGCTGACTTCACCTATGAGCAGCGCTGTGTTAAATTGCATATTCTACCTTTGTATGAAAGACAAAACATTTTAGACAAAACTTTTCATCTCAATATTACTCAGGGTGAGTCCTGATCTTCTTTCCAAAATAAAGTTAGGAATACCAGTAAGAAATCTACGTAAAACCTCTTGTTATACAGATCTCGGTGCTACACCAATTTCAGATTGAAAAGCTTTCTGCCTAGAGTATTAATAAATTTAACAAATTAAATGTCGACAGTAGTTTTGATCTTTTTACCACATGTTGGATACTACTGTTGCTCAATTTTGTGAACCCATCTGTTAATGACTCCTTCTCACAACTAACTGTACTTAAGCTGTTCAAAGATACCATCATGTCGGAAACTAATTGTGGATCCTTATTATTGGCATTTATTGATCTAATTCGTATAACTATTTTTATAGCTGTAAGCTCCTCTAATAAAATAAAATAAAAAATAATATATTCAACGAAGTTCAATGTAACTTTTTGAGAAAATACAATAGGGAATATGCATGTATTTTTTTTTTTATCTTATATTGACTTGTTCCATCATTCTACCCTAATAAAAAATATAAATAACTTTGGCAATGTTCAAATTAATTTTTAAAATCACATTGAAAACATCAATAAAATTTGATCTGTTTGAACGCCGCCATATTTCGAGGGCCTTGGATGACGTCACGTTCCACGCTCAGTGTTTGTTTCATAAACTTACTTGAAGTGTTACAGTAATTTTATACCGATTTCCAGTTGTAACTACTATTTATTGTAATTAATAGACGATGGATAAAGTTAAAAAACCATTTTATAGGCCTTGTCCTTAAGTGTAAAAACACTATAAGAAGTACACCCAATACTAAGACTACGACTACTACGAATATAGGCGCCGATAAATGACAGAACGTGGAATATCACGTCATGTTTTGTTTCGACCAATGGTGAAGCGTTTTGCAAAGTTGAATTTCGCGCCCTTATTTTGCATATTTTAATTAATATATTTTGCAATTAAACACGAACTAAATAAGAAAATAATTGTTTAGGCACAATATCTGGACAATAAAGATTCAAGGGAAAATTAATCAAGTAAATTTAAACAACATGCATATTCCCTATTATGGTCATATTCATTCAACCTCATATTTGTATTCAACTCTTCGATTAACGCTCTGTTTAGTCCATTGATTATATTGATACACTACAGTTTATATTATATCCTGTTTTGATTGATCGATTGTCGTGTGGCGTAATTTAACTGGTGACATTAATTAACGGTACCCCTTTGAGCTTTGTGTTCATCATCAAAGTTCGTTTACATTAAAAACAATAAATCGGATAGAGATAGATTATGGCTCAAACTTATACAAAATCGGGAAGGGCTTGACCACCTTGACAAAACGGTTCCACTAAAAAAAAACCTCCTATCTATAGGAGATAGGGGATAGCCAGCGCTAATAGTGTATTGCTCTTTTTCCTTCTAGTGAAAAGCAGAATTAGGTAAGAGTTGGTAACTAAGAAGTAACACCACTGGTTTTGTTAGTGTTCATGATTGCTGGTAGCCGCTTACATTCAGCCGGGGAGTATCCTTATTAGGCAACTTGGTGTCTAAGAAAACATGAATCACTTAAACAGGCCCAATCGAGAAAGTTTATTCTAGAGATTGCCATTTTGACAAATGGTTATTCAATAATCGTGTGTTGTATATTATACTAGCTGACCCGGCACACGTTGTTTTGCCATATTAATTATTTCTAATGAATATTTTGTTATAAAAATAACAAAACACCAACCATTCATTTTCTTAATTCAAAGTACTTCATTAACTTAACTGATATATTTAAAGTTTAACAATGGGAGCCGGCTCGAAAGGAGTGATATCATAGCCTCACTGAAAACCGGCAGTGAGGTTATCGGTGGCCCTAACCCTTCCCTCTCTCTATCTTCCCTCCTATCTCTCCATCTCCCCTCCTCTCCTACTCCCACCTTAAAGGCCGGCAAGGCACTTGTGACTCTCAAGTTGCAGGTGCCCATGGGCGGCGGTAGTCACTTACCATCAGGTGACCCGTCTGCTCGTTAACCCCCTATTCCTTAAAAAAAAGTTAAACATCGACTTGACGGCATTCGATTATTACAATCGATTTTAAGAATCGCACTTTCTATTTTCACTGTGTTAAAGTAATACTTTAAAAAAATTGTTCTAATGAAAGTAAAAATACTAATATCGCTATTAAAAAACAGGGGTTGATTGTAGAGGGTTGAAAATTCAGGGTTGTATATATTTTCTTGACCTCCTCACGGTGTCCACGACGGACATCGTGCACCACTGAGCCAGTCAGCCTGTGACCACGGCCAGTGTAACCTAGTCAAAACGTTAGGCAATTCAGAGGTACAAGTATGTAGTACCTATTTCCTGATAGCGTTAATTCCCGTATAAATACATTATAAAGTATATCATGGACCGCGAGAGTTTAAAAGTTAGTGGGCTATCAGATACAAATCTTATATATAAAATTCTCGTGTCACAATGTTAGTTACCGTACTCCTCCGAAACGGCTTGACCGATTCTCATGAAATTTTGTGTGCATATTGGGTAGGTCTGAGAATCGGCTCTTATCTATTTTTCATCCCCCTAAATGTTAAGGGTAGTCCACCCCTAATTTATTTTTTTACATTATTAGATTTTTTTTTTTTATGATACAGCATTAGAAAATACATACAACCCTGAATTTTCAACTCTCTACGATCAACCCCTGTTTTTAATAGCGATATTAGTATTTTTACTTTCATTGGCACAATTTTTTTAAAGTATTTAAACCCATTGAAAATAGAAAGTGCGATTGTTATAATCGATTTTTTTATGGTTAACGAGCAGACGGGTCACTTGATGGTAAGTGACTACCACCGCCCATGGGCACCTGCAACTCGAGAGTCACAAGTGCCTTGCCGGCCTTTAGGGTGGGAGTAGGAGAGGAGGGGAGATGGAGAGAGTGAAGGGTTAAGGCCACCGATAACCTCACTCGCTCGGCGACATACAACGTAAGCATTGCTTTATCGATATGCCGATCGAGCCGGCCCATACGTGCCGAAGCATTGCTCTCCCACTGTTAAACTTTAAATATGTCAGTTTAGTTAATGAAGTACTTTGAATTAAGAAAATAAATGGTTGGTGTTTTGTTATTTTTATAGTCATAGACCCCATCCCACAATAAGTTAGTTATTTTTTGACTACCAAAATATTCATTAGAAATAATTAATATGGCAAAACAACGTGTGCCGGGTCAGCTACTTCTATTCTAATATAATCATGTTGACGGGAATCAACGCAATCACGTATTTAAAAGGTATGACATACCTTTGCTTTGCCGTGGTCGTGGCCGTGATCACAGGCCTGTAGGTACTGTAATACTTTTTATTTACGTGATCGCGTGAATTCCCGTCAACATAATTATATTATCATGGAACGCAAAAGTTTAAAAGTTTGGATCTTCTTTTTCTATAACTGTATTTATTAATACATGCATATTTACTGATGGTCTAGTGGTTAGTGACCGTGACTGCTGAGCCAGAGGTTGTGGGTTCGATTTCCACCCAAGACGAATTATTCTCTGTCTGGGTGTAATTTATTTACAATATGTATGTATTTAGAAATATATAAGTATTTTTATCAGCAGTCTGGTTAGCATAGTACAGGCTCTACCTAGTTTAAGATCAGAAGGCCGTGTATGAGGTGTGTGAAGTTGTTATTATTATTAATATCCTGCAACATATTTATAAATTTAATGACTGCGAGAGGCAAAATAACTCGTTGGCATAGTCAAAAACCAGCTATCGATTACTCTGAGATCACCAAACAAAGAAAAAAAAACTCCTGCTGCTTCAGCAATCACCACAGAAAAGCACATTCCCCTTTGATATCCTACGATTGAAAATTTACTTTCACTCGAAATCCTTCAAACAGACATGACTATTTGCAGGTAAAATCTAATGTAACTAATAATATTTCTTTAAATCACAGGTAAAAATCGATTCTTTGTACTCTTAATATTTATTAGTTAATTAAATTGAGTGGTTTTATAAAAAATAAAAATAAAAATTAAACCGACGAAAAGAACTAAAACGCAAAAAATAAATAAACCTTTAAGTCTTAAGTATTAAGTTTAATTATTGTTAAAAAGATTATTATTTTTAATTTTTTTTTTTTATCATTAGCTTGGCTACATGATGTGATGATTTCTAAACGCAAATACCTGATAAAGTAATGATAATGAAAAGTAAACAGAAACACTATTCGTTTCTACAATTTTCGAGGGATTCTCTCAATTTTATCAGAATTTCATCATCCCCACTTTCTTGACATGGGACCACCCTTGAGGTATACCCTATCTAACAAAAAAGAATAATCAAAATCGGTTCATCCATAACGGAGAGGGCTGAACATTGAACATACGTAAAAAAAAAGAAATATGTATTTAAACGGTCGAATTGAGAACCTCCTTTCTTTCGTCGGTTAAAAACGATACCTAATTTAAAAAAGTAAATTAGTTTATATAGTAAAAAGAAAGTGCATAAAAAGAAAAGAGTCTCACAGAGGGATCCCAACCTTGTAGAAATCGTACTCTACGCCGGATAAGCTAAACGCTCGCTGTAATGTAGTTCGAAATAAGTATATATGTCGCAGTAAGATAGATAAAGCCGTAATATAGTTATATCCCTAGGGATATAATTATATACCGTAACATAGTTATACGAAAGTGATCCATTACTATCTCACTAGGAATATAGTTATAAAACGGTCCAAGTTTAGTGATATACTTATATTACTACTTATATACATTCTACTAACGTTACAATGTTATTATAGCTTTCATTGATTTTCCTGTGGGAACCAAAGTTTAACCCGGGATAAAAAATACCCTATAACCTGCGCAGGAACTCAAACTATTGTCATAATAAGTTTCAAGCATATCCCTTCAGTAACTTCTGAGTTTATCGTGAACATACAAACAGACAGACAGAAAGACAGACAGACAGACAAAAATTGTTTGAATTGCATTCGGCATCAGTATCGATATCTTAATACCCCTCAGTCCATTTTTTTTTAATATATTCAATGTACAGAATTAATCCCGCTACAGATTTATTATAAGTATAGATAGATTATATTCCTTAGAAACCCCTGAAATATATTTTTGAATTTATTGCTGGCCTCGGTGGCTGCGAGGGGGCAAATTAGCTCCTTGGTATAGACAAAAACTGGCTACCGATGACTCTGGGATCTCCGAACAATGAAAAAATACGCCTGCTGTTTCCACAGTCACCACGGAAGAACTTCATAATGCCTCCCACGGGTCGGTCATATTGCCCTGTGTGACATAGTGCACAGGGTTTTAGACTCGCGTAATGATGCGTCGTCCCCACAGTCAGTCAGTTACTGTCCGAATACTTTATGCAGGTATATACTTAGGTGTGATTTCTTTCCGTAAGTCTCGAACACACAGGACAGTGCGTAACGCTCAAGTTCATCAGATAGCCATGCTTTGCGTTCCCATATGCTATCTTACGATTGAAAATTTTCCATCACGGTAGAAATTTACTATCTTGTAACCGTATATAAATAATTTTCTAATAGCATTGAGAAAACATACCAAAATCCCATCGGCTATCGAGGACGATTCTGAGGTACGTCATCGTACGTACTCGATGCCGATGCAGACGCCCCCACCACGATGTGGGACCCCGAAGTTGGTGCTCCCCGAAAATCTTGGAAGCAAACGGCCTCAGATTTCTGCAACGCCACCTCGAGGCCCATAGTATTATTATTAAACTATACTTAACCTTTTAATAAAACATTTAGCAATGTCATTATCATACCCATCATAAACCCATTTCCTTTTCTAACTACTTATTATTTAATCGATTTATAGACGCAGGACATTAGCAAATATTACTATCCAACTCAGTTAGAACTACCTTTTAGTCATAATTAAAACAGGAAATAAAAATAAACCATGTGAGCGATTTTATACTCCATAATCGGTAGCTGCGATGTGTGTTCAAAGCGTGCCCAACGATAGCGGCCCATCTATCACGGACAGTACAGTAAAAACTGGCTTAAACTGCGTATACCGAATATCAAATACTCACAAGGACGACGGCTGACGCTCTGAATTACCTTTTTTAGGGATAATACCAAGAATTATAGCAGTATTTACTGCCAAATTATGTTAAAGTCAACAGAGCGTTACTATTTATTGTATATAGTATAGACTTTTTAGACACTTACAGTCTCAGCGAGATCGTTCTTCGACAGTAAAATATCATGAGCACGTGGGATATTCTTCAGCAATTGAAATTCCTCAAGTGTCCGACGATTTTTTCTTTGTTAAACTGTAGGATTGTCATCTCTTTATCTTCAAAAAGAATACTTTGTTACATTCCAGTTGTGAATATCCTCCTTAGACATCTGATGATGGCCCAGTCCTCTCATCGGGGGAGCTATTATTGCTAGTGTTACCACACCTGCTTTTATTCTTATCTTTTCTAATTTTTACCGGGTTTGTAAATTATACTTGGAACTACTATTAAGCTACAGAAACCATTTTAACTAAAGCATAATACAAAATCAAAATCATGGAGCAAAAGAAGTATTCGTGTGTCATTTATCTTTAAGTTTTATTTACTTAAAACTACAAGAAAACTAGGTTTAATTATTTATTTATACGGGAATAAAAGCGATCACGAAATAGGTTTCTATTAATTTATCTAGGGTTTGCCATCATTCCTACCACTCAGAATCCAGATGGAGATCGATTCCGGTAATTGGTATGACAATAATTTAATACGTATACTGCAACTACACCATGATTAGTCATATATTATGAAGTTTTATTAATACCTTAAATCGAAAATTTTATTTCATAACTATCGGTTTTCGTCATTACTTTTCAACAGATATGTTTCTTAATTTTACTATGCTAAAATTCTATCGATACACCTAATGAAGAAAACTTTAAAAGAATAGCTATAAATCGCTAAATAATATAAAAATCCTGAACACCCCAAACGTTACTTCACCACCCTCCGTCTCCCCCTGTCGAACTGACTTCTCGCTCGATGCCTCCACAAATTTCCGTAACCCTAGCATTCCTTCTAATTTCACGAGCTCATCAAAAATACTAAGAAGTCACACCAGTCATTAATTATTTTTTAAGGGGATCTTCATTAAAGTGGGAGAAATTTCATTTTAATTGAAGTTAGCTTTCAACTTCCAGTTTTCAAGTCGTATTTTACAAAATTCGAGTAGAAACTTGGAAATCAATTTTACGCCAAAGCGCAGAAGTTTTATGAAAGGCTCATAGAAGGGGAGCCCACGATGCTAAATGTGTATTTACTCCAGCGTCGTTGGGACCTATTGTATTTTGAAGATTAGATGGTAGAAAGAAAAAGAGTTCAGGTGATGTATCCGTTTCATTGGTGGGGGGAGCTGCTACAGGCTTTCGAAGATGTAAAAAAAATTAGTAAAATGGACTTACTGTAGCGTGTCAGATATTTATAGTGTAGATACCCCACATGTCTCTGATAATGGGGGTAGGTTAATCTGCCGATTTGCATGGTGGGGGTGGCCGTATGGAAGGGTAGAAAATGGGAATAAAAATATATTTGAGCGCGTCAGATATTAAAAGGGAATGTTAAGCACACCCGAAAGAAACCACCATTCAATAATCTGACGATTCGGAAGTGACGCAAGCTCGCAGCAACTTTTGAAAATGCAAAAAAAAATCGCCGTTTTGACCAAGTTGAGCGCGTCAGATTTTCATACAGATGGTTCAGCTTAATGTCCTAGATAAGCTGACCAATAATCTGACGATTATTTGGAGGGGTTCTCTTAATCTGACGATTTGAAAAAAATACATGTATTTTTATCATTAAAGGTGTCAAATGTGCACGGTAAACAGCATGCAAAATACAAAAAGACTTAACTATTTATATACATATATAAAAGCGAAAAGATACTCACTCACTCACTCACTCACTCATCTACTGACTAATGACGAAATCTGGAAAACTACTAGACCTATGAAAATGTAACTTAACAGGGAGGTAGTTTATGAGTAAGAGAAGTCAGCTAAGGAATGATTCTAAGCTAAAAACAATTTTGTTAATTTAAACGAATACCATTTAAATTCCAAATTTCTTGAAAAACATATTCCAAAGTGAATTGTTTAGATAAATCAATATATTAAACGTATAAAATCGCGGGCAAAAAAAAAATTGTCGTATAGTAGCAGGTACAAGTTGTTTTTATTCCGTGTGTGAAAGAATGTATACCGCTTTTTTTTACAGAACTGATCTGTGTTTTTATGAAGGTAAAGTAGGTTTTCATAAATAAGCCACAGTCAAGAAGTTTATTTCTTTATATTTCTGCCCTAGTGAATCACAACTACCTGAGTTATATAAATATATAAATTACACAGATAGTCTTCTTCTGCAGCACGAATATAGTTTTATGCTTTGAAAATTATACTTTGAAAATATCTAAAATAGACTAATCTGACTGTTTCATAATATTTTATTCTATTCGATAATATTTATTTATTTTAATTAATAAGAATTTCGTGGTATCAACTAGCTTCAATTCGTCTTATTTAACCATTATAGTGTTTTCCATCTGTTTAACGTTTGGAGTAGTGAATTGGATACATTTATTCTTTTCTCCATTAGAAAGTTGTTAACGTTAAACCAACGAACCACTATCGAAATAGCATCATTTAAAAGTTTGTACTCATACGTTTTAGTGTAAATAAGAGTAAATTATGATGAAGATGAGGTAAGTAAATAATCGAGATCGGTTTGCACGCAAGCTCTCCAGCAACTTTAAAAAAAAACATAAACAAATGGACAGAGTATAGTGTGGTGTTGGTATGAGAGAGAGAGAGATAGAGAGAATGTAGAAAGGAAAGAGAGGCGTGAAGTGGGAAATACATGCTTCACTGCAGCTGCATGCACTAAACTTTCTTTATGATTTTTGTAACTTCGGCTTGTGGAAATGGGCAGATTATATGTTTTCTGTTATCCTTGAATTATTTCCTTCAAAATAAAAAAAAAATCAACGAATTTTTTTTGCAAGTTTGTAAACCCACCCACTGATTTGCGTCACGCTGAAATCGTCAGATTATCAAAATGTACACTTGTCAGCATGTAATTAACCCACCGTATCTTAATCTGACGCGCTCGACAATGTCAAATGATCGATTTTTTTTGCAAGTTTGTAACCTTCCCACTGCCTTACGTCACGCTCAAATCGTCAGATTATCAAAATGTACACTTGTCAGCATGTAATTAACCCACCGTATCTTAATCTGACGCGCTAGACAATGTCAAATGACCGATTTTTTTTTGCAAGTTTGTAACCTTCCCACTGCCTTGCGTCACGCTCAAATCGTCAGATTATCAAAATATACACTTGTCATCATGTAATTAACCCCCCTTATAATAATCTGCCGCGCATGGGTAAATCCAAAAAATCCCTTAATGGCCGCCTCCCCTACTATCAAATTTAATGCATGATGTTTAAATTTTTAAAACAAAAACTGACATTTTCTTTTAAAATCAATGACGTTCTGAAATGTCAACATGATCTCATACTTTGACTTTACATACTACATAATATGTAGTGTTAAAGTTATAATTTAAATACGCTACTGGTGACACTGACTCAAATAACTTTGAAGTAACAATTTAAGAGGTATACTTTAAAGTAATCAGAACAATCCCAAGGTAGTCGTTCTTTTATTTATTGCTACAAGCAGTTCTCTGAATTTTATAGAATGGATTAATTTATGCTGTCTGCTATGTTGGACAGATGAAAATAAATATATGACGGGTGGGCGGCGTCATGGTTGTTTTTAAGAGTAACGTCAGGTAACTGCATCTTACAGATTACAACATATTGATGAGATGAGATGATTAAATAATTGAGCCCATATATATCTTATTAAAGTAGCAAGAAACAACGATTAAACTAATAATATGTTGATTCTGTTAATTATCTTTCAACTGTTTTTAAAATAATTTTCTTCAACCAAGTATAGCAATAAATTGCTCATTAATTAATTATATTATTTTATTAGTGTGTGATTAGTTAAAATATGTATCCGTATAACTTTAAACGTTTAACTGGTGACGTGTGGTGTCACAGGACGAATGACGCCAGCAACACATCGTTTCACTACTTTCCCCGCGCTTCCCGTATTGGAGGCGGAAGAACTCGCCGAAGTTTATCCGCGAACGGTTGAGTTCCGAGCGAGAAGCGGCAGTCGTCCCCCACCCAAAGAGGTACGCAAATGGCATGAAGCTGCTCGCTAAGCGACCATGGCTCGTTGGTCATCCCAGCTGGAGGCTCCACGTGCTGGTCGTGGAGGCGCTCTATCGCGCGCGTGCACGCTTATTGTTGAGTGGACAGGGCGGCAGCACGGAACCCTTTATTTCCGACTGGCGCAATTTCTTTCCGGGCACAGCTGCTTCGGGAAGTACCTGCATTCGGTCGCTAAGAGGGAATTGAGTACCGTCTGTCACTACTGCGACTGCAATGAGGACTCGGCTCAACATACGCTTAGGGTTTGCCCCAGTTGGGTGGCGCAGCGTAGGAGCATCACTGCAGTCATCGGAGAGGATTTGTCACTACCGACCGTCATACGCTCCACGGCCGGTAGCGACAGAAATTTTACCACGTTCGCAACCTTTTGTGGGGAAGTCAACTTGCAGAGGAGGCAGTGGAACGGACCTAATTCGCCGCCGGCGCGCTTTCCACCGCCTCATGGCACCCTGAGTGTGGTCGTGGGTGGACGGGACGGGTTTTCCTCTCCACTCGATATAGGAGGCGGCGTCCGCGTGAAAACCTGGACGTCGCCTAATTGAGAGGTTATAACCCGAAGGTGGTGCCCGCACATTTGCGGGCAGGCGCAAGGATGGTCTGGATGTATTAATAAAAGCTGTTCCCACATTCTTATTTATTGTCTTATGTCTTCTATTTTAGGCGCAGTATGGCACACCGTTTAATTGGTTCGATTCTGACACACCGCCCCACTGAAAACCCCCTCGGACGACGGTGACGGCCCGGTTCTCACACGCATAAAAAAATTAGGTTGATTGTTATCTCGTATGAAGAAATAAAATACTATTATATAATTGCAAAAGATCTATTTGCCACAATATAAGTTCATTTCTACACGACTTTCTTAAGAGTAATCCACTTCTTAAAGCCAAGGGAGTAGAAGCACACAGACAAGTACTACAAAATATTATTTTTTCTAAATATTTAAAAGGACACGCAAGTAATTCTCCCACACTTCCCACAATCTGTGCCTACTCTGCTCGACGTTATCATTGTTTCTTCTCAGAGTCATCCTATGGTCCTATGTTCAAATGATTATGGTGTAAAATAAAGAGATATATTATTATTATTAATTCAATGTATCAATGCAATGTATAATGTAAAAAAAGTCAATAGTGTATTTCATACTCTTAGTAACTTTTAAAAGAATCACGATATGTCAAAACTAAGATCATTATATAAATTTATATGTAGGTCTATTTAAAGGATTCACGAACTCCCCAAACAAACACCGCTTTATATTTTTACTATGTATATGTCAATCTAGTCGGACCATATTCCTTCATGCCGGAGACTACGTAATGCTAGTTAATCCTGGCTGTCACCATCACCTGCGATAGTCGATATTGCGAGTTGTTGCTCATAGAACAACTGACAAACAGCCAACCCCTGAAATAAAAGTATTAATAAAGTATATTTCAATATTATCAAATGTATTATTTTTCTCATATATTTCTCACCCACCATTTACATTGTTAAAATTGTGGTTGTTGTTTATGAAATAAAAGGGTTAAAATTAATGATATTTGGCCTCCTTCACGCTATCAGATATTATCGTATCTCATAAAAAGTAAATAGTTCGATGTCGTGTTACACATATTATATATGAAAGGGATGTTCCGGTGAGAAAAGGAATGCGGCAAACTTCTAACATATATAATGAGGGTGAAAGTAATTACATGCCCTTGGTCATAATTTTAGCCTAAATTGGCTCTTTGATCGAACTACAGTACTTAAATCTCGGTCAAAAGGGTAATGACAAAATAATGTTTTACAAAGCTGTGACATTTTATTTGATGTCGTCACATTGAGCACAAATAATGGCTGTGTGATAGCATATTAATCTCTACTTAAAAACCATGAGTCAAAGAAGATATTATTTTATTCCCATATTTTAACTTTTTTATAACCTTACCTGATTCCAGTCAACTCCCATAATAGCTTAAAAATACAATACAATCCTAAAATGCGTGTGTTATGACCCAATAATTTAATTAAGGAGTTGAAACAACGGACCAACTTCTCCCATTTGACTATCAGTGCATAATCGGATTAAGTTTCCGATTCGTCGGTCGTACTTCAACAAGAGTTTGAAAATCGTGATTATTATAGCAATATGAAGGTAAAATAATATTAACAATTATAGTTGCCAGACTATACTTAGATAGATAGATATCGGCGGCTGGGTGTAAAGGTGGTGCTGCATAAAACTGTCACCTCTATTTATATGGACCTTTTAGAGATACTGTTTACGGGATCCAGTCTCGATGAGATATTATTTGATAAGTCTGGAGTCTGGCCCCAAGCTTACTGGGCTTTCTCGGCTGTTAACCAACAAGATTTTTAACAATATTTATGAAAGCTATTCTAATTCATAATTTTTTTTGTTTTAAGAAATTTCAAAAATAATAGTTTTAAGTTGTTCAGGTGAAGTAAAATATGTATGTGAAATGTGGGTATATACACCGCTTTCTCTTCACTTAAGTGAGCCATATTTTATAGTAGGGCTTATAATGTTATGTAAATCTTTCCTCGAACACAAGTCTCAAAGAATGCAAAAGAAAATATCGTAACACGAGACTCTTAGATTTTATTATCAAAAGGGTATAACCATAAAATTTCACGCCTGTAATCTACAATCCCTTGCATTTTATTCAGTAACTCTCATTTATTTTGGCAAGAAAAACATAACATTCTTCCAGAGTTTTTTTTCACTGACTGGTTAGAGGCGTATAGTATGATTTTTTTTGGTCTTCATTCTTGTAAGGTTATAAGCGTGGTGAGTCATAGATTGCTCGTCAACCCAGTTAACTAGCCTATGTGTTTGTATAAGGATATTGAGAAATGTTTTAAAAAAAATACATATTGTAATAAAGCAAATGTTCCATACATTCGGTATTCTACATCTCGGCCTTACTTATGTATATAGATAGATACTTCCTATATTATTACGATCATGATTACGAAAACCAAGCGTGCCATGTTTTAACAACATGACCAGAGCGACGATATATGCCTTCGATTAAAACAAGAGATCCTGTAAATATATTCCTTAATAAATTTATGTCAAACAGAGGAACATAATTCTTATTGATCTGTACCTAATAGAGCTGTGAGGTATATGGCCAGTATACAAACAGGACTAATACCGATAGATTGTCAAAGCAAATGGTACTTTGTTATAATAAAATATTTTTATTTTTCACCCGGTCAATTTTTTTTTGCTTTTGTAATCGGATCATGTTAAAAACTAATATCTAGCATCGCCTAGGGAAAAGTTCGAGTCTTAACGTTGGCTGTATAACTGACCGCCGATGGAACAGTTATATAAGCACAAATAACGCTCCTATTGACACCAAAAGGCAGAGATACCTGGGACTGATTTCCTCCCGCAGCATTCCTACAGCTCTCTGCATTTCATCAGCAGTCAAATGGCGTCGCTTCATGACATGAAAAATGACTCACCACTCAATTTTTTTTAAAACTATATCTCAAAATGATAAAAGTGAGACAAATACCAAATTTATCAAGCAACGAAAACAAATACGAAATCGGGAAAAAAATTATTAGCTTTTATTTTAATGAAAACAAAACACAATCAAAAAGTTTATATTTTTAAAATCAGCCAGTATGTTTCCGAGAACATAAAATATTGTATACCAATCTTTTTTGCTAAGAAAAAATAAAATATAAAAAAAAAAACTAACATGCAGTTTCTGTAAATGATGTGTGTTGCTTAGACTTTTTTGATGTGTGTATATTGATACTGTGTCCGTCATAACATATATGTATATGTAGTACATAGTCAAAATGGGCGATAATAAACCCCCGGATCCCCCAGATTCTCCAAGTACATAAAATACATTTTGGCATTCCCCAATATTGGCAGTAATGCCACGGTAATATTATCTATAATTATCGTGGTAATGCTTCCTCATGGTCAACAAATGGATCATTTAACAGATACAACAGAAAACCTAAAACGTAAACGATATGTCATTGTAAAGGAACACATTTTTCACCGCCCCCTTTGTGAAAACATACCCTTAAAATTAGTAGGCAAAAATATAATGAGAAACACCTATCCCCATTTATAATTCATGTCTCAAGAACTGAAAACCTCTGGGTGGGTACCACACTACCTCCTGTTAAATTTGGTTCATTATTAATGCATAAAGGAATGGGTTGTTTGTTTTGGTTTCTTGTGCTACTAGTATCCAAAAAAGCCTATTTAATCTAGTTTAATAAAAAGTAGATAACATTGAGAAACGTAAAAGAATGTTTCGTAAAAACTTGTTAAAACAAATGTTAACTTTTTAACCAATACTATAAAGTTCAACATTTTATTTATATATTTTGGATTGATTAATATAAGTATTTTTTACTTTGCTAGTTTGTTAGAAAATGCACTTTAAATCAGCAATGGCATGGGGCGCTCAACGCGATTCAATACAGATCGCGCACGCAGATGTACAAAGCGTTGACAGGTGTCCCACTCGATTGCTTGAGTGGTTAAATATATAATTATCCTGATAATAACTCAATCTTGATACTAAATATATATAAAAATTTGGATTAGTAATGTATACGTTTCATTAATACTTAAAATACGTATTTGGGCAATTGTAATAATAGTGAATATAATTATAACTTTTACGTTATTCTGTTGTAATTATTAGTTCTTTTCTTTCTTTTTTTAATATAAAAACAGAACTGGCAGGTGGAAATTATTTTATTATTGCTTAATATTTATTATTGTACTAGTACTGATTGTAACTGGTATTGTAACCTCTCCTTGATTCAATCCTCTTTTCCTTAAAAACGAGAAAAATATACTTTAAGCCTAGCCTAGAAAGTACTAGTCCTCTCCTGTTCCCTTACTGCCGCCTCTTAAGCGGATATCACTTCTTCACAAAAAGAGGCGGCAGAATCCTTAACACTCTCACTTTGGACAATGGACAGAACCATGGCATCTAGCAAGAGCCTTACCACACCAATAGTCTCTCCCGCCAATCCTCTATGATGGGCCTAACTGTGGTAATAACTGAGAAGGGAAAACCCAACACTCTCCCTCGATTATAGTATAATAGTAATAGTCAACAACTCGTACAACAATACAACTCTTAACAGATTTCGTAATATTGACATAAAGAAAGAAAGAAAGAAAGATTATTTATTTCTTAAGTGACGTTAGTGCTTACAGTACTCAAAGTGATAAAACATAAAAAAAAGAAATACAAATAAAAATAAAGACATTTGTGATCACAACCTTAACAGTTTCATTAGTATTATTAAAGACATTCTTCACAGTGTTGGTTTGGATGCTTCACATCTCAGTTAAGAGTGCCTGAGGCATTCAAACCTGAGCTAATGATTAGATTTTTAATATGAATGTATTAGAGATTGTTATGTATAGTGTTTGTTAATACATTGATTTTCCTGTGTTGCACATACAATGTACGTTGTGATCTAGATCAAATCAATGTATTTAACAATTATGTTTTTTTACGATTGTAATGTGTTTTGTGCATTAAATAAACAAAAAAAAAAAAAACAAAAAAAATAGAGTGACAATTGCCTTGCACGTCACTTATTGAAATTGGTTACCGCTCGGCATTGATGCTGATGGCGCCGGCAAGGAAGTTCCTGTGCGCCAAACAGCGCAAATTTAAATAAAAAAATTTAAATAAAATATTTTGTATATTCTTTTAAAATAAACTGGTGCAAAGCAGTAACAGTAAGTTTTATTAATTACAAAATGATCTAAAAGGATGAAGCTGTATATATATTTAACCCTTAGCATCCCCTATATGTTTAACAGCATATGTGTGGCTACACAATTGATCTCGTTTACCGAACCGAAAGTTTAATTAATGCATTTACAGATCAAGATTAAGTAATAACAAAAAATACTATCTGTAATAAATAGTTATAGTGAGCGACGGTATGGTTGACGTTTATGACTGGTGGGTCAAGGTTAATGCAGAAGGCAATTATCCTCACTATGACATGCCTATTTCACATATATAACATTACTGAAATTACCCATTAATTACTGTCACATTTCTTGTAACTTCTATCCTGTTATTTACAAAAAAAAAGTATTGATATAATAATTATTCTGACCGTAATTACTACCTAACCTAAACATCTGACGCTTTGGGTATAATCTTTGTTCTAAACAATAATATGTTTATCAAAATATCTTGTGGTAAATGTCACTCGACGGTTTCTCGATCTACCTGATCGAGAAACCGTCGAGTTATAAACCAAATATACCACCAAATTATATAAGATAGTTCGGCAGCCCTGTACTTCGCTAACTAGCGAGCCCACTCACCTTACACAAGACACAACAATGGAAAAGTCGTTATATAATGCTATGTGCATATTAGATAAAACGTAAAAAATCCTGTTATTCATGAATAATTAAATCTTAACTATGATGTATATATACTTAACACTACAGGAAAAAAATACATAAAGACAACTAAATATCACGATTACCTACTCTTATTTTACTACATATACATTATAGGTCATGATCTGCTAAGATTTGCGGCCATCTACGTAACTAGACACGCTGCTCATTGCCTATATCACAGTCTACCAGTGAAGACAGTCTGCTATGATCTACGACCATCTACGCCTCAACAGTGATCGCTCATAGCCCAAGCTCAAATTTTAGTTGAATTCATCACTGCCATCTATTCATCGCCATTGCCCTGTACCGTCTCATACTATGCTAACAGTGTCCCTATTTTGTAAGCAAAATGATTTATAAATAGGGACACTATTAGTATATAGTTTGTGACGGTACATGGCAAAAAAAAAATACTAAAAATATCGGAAATGTGCGGCTGGATGAAGAACCTTCTACATCACGGACTCGACGAGGGAGGGCATGCTCCACTGAGCCAGTCAGCCTGTGACTACGACCGAGTGCAAACTGGTCGCAACGTCAGGCAATTCAGAGGTATGTAATACCTATTTCGAGATTGCGGTAATTCTCGTATACCTATAATATACATAATTATATCATGGTACGCGAAGGTTTAAAAATTAAAATGCGTTTTTCCAAATTAACTTTTTATCCACAATTAGTCTGAGATATCTTGTTTATCTTGTTGAATAATTATATAATTAGGTTTCTTTTTAAGTCCTTCGACTGCCACCTTCGTAATTCGCGTCTAAAGAAACGAACAATAGAAACTCTTCAGCTTTATTATATTAGTATAGAAGTAGAGATGTATGCTAAATCCAAAGCTTATTAACGTCTGGCAGCAGTAACGATTATCTAACTCTATCTAAATAGAAATCAGGCATTTTGTAATGGTGCAATACAAGTATCATGTAATATATTTCAGTGCTAATTTCAACGACTTCGATACCTTTTCGTCGGCAATAAAACAAGTTTATAGCCCTCGAAATGGGCAGTACCACCTGCGACATTAAGATCTATTTTATCGACACCCACTTTCTTTGAAGTACATACTACATTAGAAGAGTTAATTTACAAAATATTGTGTCTCTTTGAAACATTATTGATCGATCGATTCGACCAATATTTTTGTCGACCTTAGAACAATAAATTGTGCCATAATGTGTATAAGGTAATTTTACTTAGATCCTACCTTTGACTTACTCTTTCTTTACAACTTCAAGCATTACATTACGTTTGCAATTGTTTCCTATTAACTATTATGAAATAAGATATTGTTCTTCAAAAAATTCTTAAGAGATAAGATGACAATTTATATTTGAGAGTTTGTATTTAATAGATAACAACTGATGCCAACACCATTTGCAATTTGTACACCAAAGTATGACAAGATAATCGTAAAAATATCCACTTCGATATTCCTTGTTCCATATTTCATTCCAAATTATTCATTAATGTTATTAAAAAAACACTGTAACGAGAAAGCAAAATATCGACACACCTTTCTCCTTCTATTTCTTATGAAACAACCTTCTACCCAATAGTGTAAAAGTGCTGACTACGTCCTGATTCGGTTGCGGTTTTCATTTAAAAGTATACCAGAAGTTACACAAGTGCTCGCTTAAACAAACGTATAATATGCTATGATTTGGATAATTGGACTAAGCAATTTTATTAAAATATCCTTGTTTTTAAATAATGTATTTCGTATTTATAATGTTCCTGATTTCGGACACCATAGTTTTCAGACCTCTTACATGTTAGAGTTAGCCAGATGCAATTACTCTTCGAAATCTTACATAAAGGTGATATGCCTATACCAAGGTGCCCGTGTCACCAATAATATTGTTTTATATTATTACATTTATTGCGGTCCTTTACAAATCCTATTATACACTTGTTAAATTCTTGAATGATTGTTAAGTCTTTTAGGCTGGTAAGTTTGGAAAGACTTTTTTACTAATCTGCAAGGGCGAAATTGTACCTTAATAGAAGTAAAATTCTTCTTACTGTCCAATAATTAAAAGTTCTTGTTTATTTCTTTTATCCTACTTTTTCTCGAGACAATATTCGTCCATTGTGTTGTATAATTCTTTGAAATGTAAACTTTTAAAAGAAACCAAACTGATATTTCATTAATAGTAAGCATAATAAATTTAAAATTTAAAATACCCCTAACTCGGAAATCCCTTCAACAATTAGAACAGAGCTTCGAACGGCGGAATAGATTTTTTTAAATTATATCTAAGAACACTCTCGATCAAGTGACCTTTCAAATAAAAACTAACGCTCTTTAATTGGCCCATTTGGGTAGGAACTACGCTGCTACAGACAGATACACACACGTCAAACATATAACACCCCTCTTTTTGCGCCGGGGCCGGGGGTTAAAAAAATTTATCATTATTATCACCATCACATCCTTTGGACATATCCAGAACATTCACTAAAGCACAAGTGAATATTAAACAATGTTTTTAATCCCTTTTTAAAATCAAATATGGCGGAACGGCTTTACAATGAAACCTGAAGCGCTCTGCTTCCCTACAGTAATGATAATCACCTCGTTTGTCTCCATGAGTAGTGAGGAAAAGTTGGTCGGAAGTAAAAGCGTTTCACTATTATTTTTGATAAATGTATTTGTTTAACTCTCAATCTAGTATTAGTGCAAATAATTTAATAAATCTTCTACCTTAGACCTGTTTGTTTGTGACTGGACCGGATTCCCTACAAGGTAATAACTAATAGCCTCATCATCCTCCGCGCCCTTCCCCAACTAAGTTGGGTTCGGCTTTCAATCTAACTACGATACGGCCGAACCTTGATATTTTACGTGGAGCGACTGCCATCAGACCTCCACAACCCAAATACTAGGCGAGATCAAAGTTCTGTAGTTAGACCAGGTTGTCAGACTTTTTAGGGCTCCAACTACACGTAACGAATGCCACAGATGTTTGTATGGCACCCGGAACCGACGGTTTAACGTGCTCTCCGAGGCACGGAGGGGTCTCAATGTGTTACGAATGGTCACCCATCCTAGACTGACCTGGCTAGTATTACTTAACTTTGTAATGTGTTAACCTACTCGGTTACCACTTAGCAACGAGCCCATCTAATAATAATAATTAATAGCCTGCGAATACGTTTATACCACAGTACACTTTGTGAAATAATACTTTTTTCGAAGTAGTCTCCACTGACAGTAATTCTGTACAGTTACAATGCCAGTGGAATCCACTGGTAGTAATATAGGTCTTCATACGTGTAAACCAGGTGCTGAACCATATTGCTGCAGTATTCCTCCGGAACCTGTGTTCCTTTTGAGGAGATATGCGGCTGTCCGTATATGTCCTCAAAAGCTCCTCATCGCTTGAAAACTAGCGTCGAATTAACTGTTTTTATACACACGGAATAGTACAAAGTCGCATGGCGCTAGATCCGGACTATAAGGAGGATCGCCCAGCATTTGATTTCAGCTTGGTGCAAATAGTCCGTAGTTTTGCCGGCTCGAAGGGCAGGGCAGTTATCTTAATGCAAAAGCCAAGTAACATGTCTTAAGTTATGGGCATTAATTTTTTGAGACTTCTAATACTTAAGGTAAACATTCCTCTGTATACCATGCAGTAGTAACAGTCCACCCTTTATCAAGCACAACCGTAGCCAATAGTAGTTAATTAGAAGCACTCGTAAGCATATAATTCCTCACTAGCTCACTCACTCACTTACACACTCACTCACCCACTCACGTACTCACTCATTCATGTACTCACTCACTCACCCACTCACGTACTCACTCACTCACCCACTCACGTAGTCACTCACTCACTTTATTTCGTTTTTCTTTTCTATTTCATTATATTCTGAACATCTAGCATAAACATAGGAATTAAACATAATTTGATAGTTTATCATGGAACGCTGAACCCTGTTCGGAGGTGGGCGTTAATAACTGCGACACAGATCTCATTAGAGCGGTTAATTTCGTGCACATATCTATTGTAAACATTATTTTTTAGTTTCAATAAAACATATAACATTATATTATATATTTTAATCTCTCTCGAATGGTTCATCTTCAAACACTCTGGGATTACGGGCCACAGCCAATCTTTTATAATAAAATATTTTTTGCGGTTTGGTTATCTATCATTTATTTTTTCGTTTCACAAGTAAGAATCGATTGAATAAATCTCATTAAAATTTTATCGAAATCTGATAAAACACCTGTAGTTTTCAAAACATCAACGGACAAATTTCGAATCCTGGTTCTGGAATCACAAACTAAATCAACGAACAGTACATAATGCACTAGCTACTGTATCAAGCTATTAACCCTTCCTATCTATAAATTCTACTACCCTTCCGCTCAGTCAAATTTGACGACAGACGCGGCTTGATAAGCAGCTAACATATTTTATCTTTTTTCCTCGACCTGAAAAGTATTGGGTTGAAGTTTGTTCTAAATACAGAAGCGGAGAACAAATAGTGGCAAGTCTGGCTCTTTGCCAATAAACACAGACAATCAATGGATTCTTCCAAGTTGCTTTGGTCAATCGATATGTTCTAGACGTTTATATCTAAACTAGGCGGTGTAGGTGCTATTTTTTTCATCTGTAATTTAGGCTTCCATTTAATTGTAAATGAAAATAAATATTTAAATACGTAACGTAACGTGATATAGATAAAAATATATTATTTTCCAAAAGCAAAACCTTCATCAAACCTACATAATGTAACTATCAAACATATGGCTCTTACTCGTGTTACCTATTCTTACTCTTACCCGTAAATTTATTCTTCAAAATTGAAACTCTTCTACCGTCGAAAAAAGAATGATTGATATTGGTTTACAATCGACAAAAGTATTATACAACAATATACACAACAAAAAAACAGCCGCATTGAATAAGTACCGTTATTATTCATCTAACGTCCCTAAAATATACGTTATCTCACAGAATGTCACGGCCTAGTTTACCTGGTCAACTATCAACTACAATTTGTAGAAAAGTTTCTTTATTTAGTAATCATAATCCTCGTTTTAGAGAGAGTTGAAGAATCAAAAAATTTATTTACCGATACCTGTTTTTTTTTTTTTCAAAACAGAACTTAACCTTTGAAAAAAGCTCGCTGTCACTGAACGCTGCCATCTAATATGTACTTTAACATGTGCATTATATGTACAAGGCTGACTGAATGTAAAAATTCATCTCGTTAATTTCAAGTGAGACAAAATTTTGTTTTTATTCGGTACGCTTCTTGCTAATTCAGGTATCTAAAAGGTTTTTAATATTTTAAAACTGAATCTGATATTTATTCTATTATGATATGATATGATATATATTTATTTCGAGTATGCCCGACAAGACGTTATCAAGTGCTCAAGTTTAAGTTCATTATGTGAAAATTAAAGGTTTAGAAGACCTATCTCGTCAATATTAAAAGCTACTAAACACTACAGGTTTCCTTACTTCCTTATACTATTTATTAATAACATCTTTTTTTTTATTAGTCTGCCCAAACTATTCTGTAGGATGTTTTTTTTTATCTAATCCAATAATGCGAACAGAAGTTTAGTCTCCGCTAACATGTGACTAAGAAAGTACTGTTCTAGAGGGACAGGGAAATAATTTTAACGCGATAAGGCCACGGGAAAAAGCTGAAATCAAAATCGTAATCGATATTCTTCAAGCTGCTACTACACCTATTTAACTGGACAGTACAATATATAATATACTTAAACTACCTTTATCTTGTTTGAAACTAAGAAAAATGAAGGCCACCAAAACACAAAGGTTTAACCTCGTCTTGCGTATTCGAAGCTAGTCCTGAGAAGAACTGTTTTCAGATTAAAATCAGACTAGTTCGGTACACAGCTCAAGGTAGTATCATACCTATAGTTTTTTTTCATTCAGAAAAACTTATTTAATCTCAAACAACTATTTTCAACCTAAATCTCTGATCTTCAATGTTACTTACGCTTGCTTGCCTCCTTAATTGTAAAAATAAAAATGGAGCTATACCTACCTACTGTGAACGCCTACAAATTTCCTTTTGCTATTCTTACACACATTTTTATATTTTCACTTCCAAAATTCTTGGGTAAGAGACGTTAATCTGTGACAGAAAATCTCTGCGGTATAACCTAGATGAGTGACAAAATAATAAGGTAGAAATACGACATAACGGATTGTTTGAGATGAAATAAAGTTGTCTTTGGCTGCATAGATTTTAATCAAAAGCAACAGATGCGGCAGAATCATTATACGACTAGACAGTTAGGAAATTAACGCAATGACTTTTGTAAACTAATGTATCAAAGTTGGTGTTTTGCTAATTTTCGTAGCTTTAAATGATACAGGGCAGTCCTTCCAATACTTCCTAAAATACTGGTCTCATTTTCATTTTCTTTTGCTGGATAAAAACAAATCATGGCAGTGCTCTTATGTTCACGTTTAAGGTCTTCACAAGCTATAGGCATACCTGGCATCAAATATTTATGCACATCCTTAAGAAATCAATTCAAATATTTATGAAACACTATTAACAATGCCTCATTTATTTTTTAATGAAGGTTTTTACGTATTAAATTGGCGTTTTGTTGAACTGGCCACTTGGTTCTCAAATATCTGGCGTTTGGTTAGAAATTCCAAATTCAAGTTAATTTCAAATTTAGGCTTGTATGTTTATGTTTCGAATTTAGTGATTCGATTGATGTCGATTTTTTCTTTGCTCAAATGGCCAGAAAGCTATTTGATCAAATTAAAAATCTTTGACATCGTGTTGTTCACAATCCTATCATTACTTGTAAAGAAAAATGGATCCTGTACGAAAATCTAAAATTCTCACCACAGTGCCCTAGGCGTAGTTGACTCAAAAAAAAGGTATGAGTGTCTGGTGGACAAGTATTGGTGTTGTTCACTACAGCTTCCTAAATTCTGGCCAAACATTTACGGCAGCACGGTATTGTCAACAATTGCAAACAATGATGGAAAAGCTAGCCGTTAAACAACCGAGACTAGTCAATTGCTCTAGCCCATTGCCTCTTCAGAACAACGCTAGACCACACAATGCAGAATAGACGGTCGCAAATTTAGAGGTGCTGCGATTGGAATATATCTGACACCCGCCATACTCCTCGGACCTTGCTCCAATAGATTACAATTTGGCTATAACATGGACTACTAAAGGTGTAAGGTAAAAAAATATACAATAATTATCTTAAAAAAAAACGTATCAGCGATTTTAAGGGGCCTCAAAATACCCAAATCGGTACAAGTGTGCCTATAAAATTTGAAGAGTTCCCTCAATTTCTCCAGTATCCCAACGTCAGATCCTGACCTGATGACCATGGGACCACCTCGGAAGTATACCCTTTCAAACAAAAGAAGAATTTTCCAAATCGGTCCAGGCGTCTTTGAGTAATCGGTGAACATACATTAAAAAATATATATATAGTGGAACATAGAATCTCCTCCTTTTTTGAAGTCGGTTAAAATGCCTCCCGTCGAGCCGGCCTATACGTGTTGAAGCATGGTTCTATTATGATATATTTGATATATAAATATGTGATCCGAATGACAAATACATACATGTGTAGGAGGCTTAGCTTATTTATATGTTGTACTTTAATATGCTGCGTATTAACGAATGACGAGATATTTTTTAGCAAACTAATTCCTCTATTTATGTTCATGACTGTACATGTGTTGAAAGTAATAGTTTGAAAACTATAACTAAGAGGTCTAATAAAGTGATTACTGAGTAAATGTAGCAGTAAATTGATGTTTTTTACTTAATTTTCATAGTTAAAAAGACTCCAAAAATCTAGATGTTTTGTTTTACAAAAAGATTTAATATCTTTGGAGAATTCTTAAACTTAATTTCAAGTTATTACTTTAACTAGAATTTTTAGCAGTATACGTTTCCAACATCGATTAAAAAAGAAACGGTGACATGCCACTTAATGAAAAAAACCTTAACAAAATACATTTAACATTAAATCTTTGACCCTTACCTTGTACCTACTTTGTACATTAAAAGGCTTTGATAAATGGGCTATTCACTCAAGCAAGAAACATTAAAAAGGGCCAATATTTTGTGTCAGTGGATGTTATTTTGCTATCGTAACTGTTGTTTGAGCTCGTTATTGTGCTTGGCAGTTGCCACATAGCGAGGCAGTTAATTTTCAAAATGCCGTTTTTTTTGGTCATTTATTTTATTAAGATCTCAATTTTTTAACAAATGTAATCCATTTTATTTTACATGAACAGTCATAGTATTGTAAAATAACATTTTATAATAATTTGACAGATAATAAAAACATACATTTTTAGAATTAACTGAAATATGTTTAATTGCAGGCTATTAAAAGTACCAACTAACTCTTCTAGTAACCAGCACCGTAAAAAAAAAATACGAAAATGTTATTGTCTAATATGAATGGTTAGGATTGTAGATATGCTGTCACCTTCGCTTTCTGCTATAAACCTATAAGCTCCAACGATTGGCAAATTTCGAAATAATTAACCATTAAACCAAATCTACTATACGGCAAATCACTGATGGACACCAGTGTCATTGAAGCGAGAGGTCATGGCTGCCCACCTGTTTGTCTTCTACATTTTGAGTAGTAGTGACCACCAGGATAAATGTCCACGAAATAGTTCGGGGCATAGGTGAATATTAACAACCAACTGGAAATTAGATATACATCAGAATACCCGCTACCCTGGCCTTCAGAGGTTTCAGGAAAGAATTATGTTGACCAATTAATAGCGATTGGGCATCTTTTTCTATTTAAATGTTGACGTTAGACGTCAGCGTACTCTGGTTTTATTATTTGAAAATTAAAGTACACCGATATACTATTTCATTAGTATTAAGAGTTAACAATTTGCAGTAAGTTGGATACAAAAAAAACATATGCGTAGATTGAAAGTGCAAATACCAACTTTGGTATTTATAATATGTCTAACAGAATACTGACAAAAACAATATTTACTGTCATCAGACGCTCTCAGTGGGCTCTGACCTCTTTCCTCTATTTATGTACGTGATAGTTGCAATACAAATTTTATGCATGTTACTTGTAGTAGTTGTAGCAGGTAGACCTTTATGTGTTAAGTCAAACTTCCCCAAGACTTCCATAAAAGTTTCAACAGTCATTACGTGCGCGAGTGCATATTCATGCACATGGAACTTCTATAGTATCTGTGGGATATTTAATTCTTTATATTGGTAGTTGATTATAAAAAGTTTAAGCATAGGATTCGGAGTAACATCTATAAAATTTAAGAATAATTTTATGACCTTATTATAAAAATAAGATATAATTAACCAATTAACTATGACGAAAATCTGGTACAAATGTTGAAATGTTGGTTTTATTACTATTCTTTAAAACATAATATCTAACAACCAGCAATCTTAATTTCGTGTAGGTCTTTTAACTTTTGCCATTTAACTTTTGAGAAAGCAAAGAAATCTGCACTTAAACAAGTAATATGACATTTTCAGTATTGCAAAAATGACGAAAGTAGCAGCTCTTAGAATTTTGACCATTTTATTCGGGAATAATCGTTCCCTGAAATGATACCCGCATCTAATTTAAATTGAACGTACATCTTTCATCTCTATATGCTTACTTCAATTGCTTATAACGTTAATTTATACAGTTAAAAGCACAATAGTGTAAACCTAACATTTAAAAAACAATAATAATAAATGATTTTTTCAAAGCTGTTTTTAGTCCATTACAATTTACACTAGACTATGACATTGAACTTTAGCTTTAATCATCAAAAAAAAAACATACAAAAGTGCATCACAGTCCAAACAACAAAAGTAATGTGTCTAGACAGGTTTTTGGGGTGAATTTGTGAAGTAGTAAAGATTTAAAAAATTTGTTATTTATATTTGAAGAAACAGTTGAATACTAAAAAATACAGACTAAATTCTGTGTCTATAAAATTAATATTTTGTTAATTCTGACTACGAAAACTTCCATTGCCCGTAGATCGGGTAGCACTAAATTTAATTATTTGGGATTTGTACAGTCACGGTACGCATAAGTGTCATTTTGGGCCTTTAGGGTTACACAGCATATAGGAGAGGCAATCTACTAGATCAAGTTCGCACGAGCATTTCGCCGCGCGACGAAACGATGCAAGAGTTGTAGCTTGTTACAAAGCTTTCGCCGCTGCGGCGATATTTCCGTCAAGTAGGGGCAGAACCAATGAAACGTCGATATTACAACGCTGTGGCGCGCCATTATGCCGCAGCGGTTTTTGCCTTGCGGCGAAAAACTCGTAGTGCGCGGTTGGTCTTATATTTTTTATCTAATTTCAGAAATTTCCTATTCTGATGTCGAGAACGAAGGCACGCACACAGCCAAGCAACCGCTCGCAAGTTCGCGATCGTTTCCGTCACCATAAGCGTCCAAAAATATGTTAGAATACTAATATTCCAAAACTATCTAGCCTATCATAGACCAAATATATCGATACAAAATTGACATCCTAAAATATGAGTACGTGTAAATATTCCAGTAATATCTCAATAATAATTTCCTTTAAAATGTGTACACGTTTAATATGTAAAATGTTTGATGTGAAGTGAACATAACGTCAGATCGTTGTTGTTTTACTGAACTGTCATGAGGTAATGAATTTTATATTCCTGTATTAAGTATATAAGTAATACTTACCTCTTGAATTAAAGGTAAAATATTTTTGGTAGGATAGCAGTTCATGAAAGTAAACATGTCCACCCAGACATACAGCATAAATCTAATATGCTATCAGTTTCTAGTGACTAATAAAGCAAATGTAAAAGTATTATTATATAGTAGTATGCAGTCTACTCAAGCCACTGCTGATCACGTTATACGAATAGGTATAGATTAACTGCAGCTGACCAATAATGTTTTTTGCATTTTCGTAGGCCACGAATTTGGTAATCTTTCATCTTGTGCTCGAAAAATTAAGCGCGACCTAATTCTATCGCAATATCGCGGTTTTTTAACGTGTGAAAACCCCTACAGTCGCCACCCCGCCCCACAGGTAAATGGAAAGGGAAAACCGACTAAAACCAAACGGTGTTCCGTCACAGAGTTCTTATTCCCTCAAGGGCCTCAAGTGATCCCTCGAAAGGAAATCCTTGTGAACCCCGGCAGACCGACTTGGCAACCCACTGTCGTGTGCGGAAGATCTTGCCACCGACAGGGGCACGCGAGGAATACGGCCACCCACTTATGATGGAGCACCGCTTGGTTTTAGTCGGTTTGATTCTGACATACGACTTCACCATTAGCGCCGGTGAAGCGAAGACCCGTGGAAGGTTATACACGAAAAACAAAAAAGGAATATTTACGGAATTAAAACTTTCATGAGTGGTTCAATTCATATTTATTAAAGATTTTACTCACGTGTGTGACGCCTGACACCGTATCGCGGCAGGACGCTACACTCCTTGATAAAGGGTCCATGGGGTCCGAAACCCCGAAATATACATGGGAGTAAAATCGTATATCTCAATAAATATGTAAGAAACAATCTTGAAACCACGGATATAAACTATGAAAATCACTAACAGTAACTGCCAAGTTGTTCGTACCTCTGTTCACACTCAAGTAAAGTTCTCATCTTATTTCTACCCTTTTATAATGCCACTATTCGTTAATATTTCTCAATCCACCAATAGTATTACGTTACTGGCGTAACCAGTCAAAATAATGTCTAGTTAGCGGAAACGAAAACTTTGGTAGGCGGGGCTTAGCCGTAACGTCATAGTAGCGTGATGTGGGGAGTTGCGTTGCGGAGGGGATCAGGAAGGAAGGTGGAAGCGCGAGCGGTGGCTCTCGTCCACTTTTACTGCGACCACCGGATCAGAAGGACGTTCACCATAGTGGTATTGCTTTCCAATATTTCTGATTTTATTTTGTGTGTAATATTATTTAAGTCTCAAATATTGTTAATAAAGTTTAAGTTTGCCAAGTTGATATTTTTTTAATAAGAACCAGTCAGTTATCTTAATTCAGAAGCGAGATAGGATCCTCGAGGTTCTATCTCACGCGCCCACCTTTAGTATATTTGCCTTAAAATGTAAAACGAGTCGGAACTTATAAGGCATACGTTTATTACATTAAAAAGAAAAGAGCGGGTACTTTACGAACGTGTCGGCGCCTTCGAGTGTGAACATCATGCCGGTGACGGAGACTGAGCTACAGATGTCATCGTATCCATGCAATGTTCACTGTACAGGTACCATGTAGTCCAATGCCGAGGTGGTAATAGGTGAAAGTGACCTAGAGGCTCGTGAGTGTAAACAACGCTTTACTGGTAAGGTCAAATCACATTATTTTTATTAAATTTTGATCTTTCATTGAATGATTTTATCGTGTGGTGTAAATTTTAAATCAAATCCTCTACCACAGGCGTTTGACGCGTATAGAAAATTGCCTAAAGATTGATGCTAAGTTGTGGCTTAACGAATGGCTTAGTACCGATCGCAGTTGTATAATCGCATATTTCAAGTGGGAATTGGAAATGTTGTCCGTTTGGAACATATTGCGAATATTTTCTACGCCGTAATAGTTTCCGACAACTACCCTCCATAAGTAGAATATGCTAGACGTTTTGTATTACGGTTACACATTGTTTCTTTAAGGAGTGACGAGTTAACGGCAGCGGTAGTTACGAGGTATAATGACCCCTAGATTCTTTTAGCTGCTACTAATGCGAATTAAGTGCCAAACAGCCTAATAATTTGTTGAGTTCTGCGTTCTGGACACTTCGGATCGCATTCACTCGCAAGATTAGAACGAGAGGTGCCTCTGCTGCCACCGCAAACATCACAAATTGATGTGGCTTGCGCGCTCCTGCTGGAGCCTTGATTGGGGCTTGCCAGGTGAACGCTCTTCTGGTGTCTCTGCAATCGACAGCCACGCATAGTGTTGTCGATGCTATACGGTTAATCAACAGTGCGGTGAGATCTACCCAACATTTTTTATACTTTGATCTCAATGTTTACAGTATTGAAACTTGAATATTTAAGAGTGCTTATCGTACTTATTCAACAAACACGTACAGGTACGTGTTTGTTGAATAAGTGGTTGACAAGCAATCATACTTCGACAAAGTTTTGAAGGGAGTTTGGACCTTTGTGCCCACAGAACCCCCCGATATTGCAAAATCTTCTTTTGTTTGTGTTTTTGAGTACTAGCTCTGGCAACTACTTATTTTTAGGCTAGTCGTTTGCTCTTTTGTTTACGTATAGTGACTTTTTGACAAATTGATACCAGCAATAATAAATCGCGAAATTATTGAACCCCAATTAAGAGTATAAGTCACAAACTCCAAGCTCATACCGAATGACTCAATCGAGTTTCTTAAGTAACCGAATGCGTTTAAAAAGTGCGTTAGAAATGTCACATGTAACAAAGTAATTTCTTAGTTGGGCACTTACTTACACTCGAAATGCACCAGTCTTATGGACAGGTAGAATGTTGTTGTCGGACGTTACTCAACATGATTCTCATCGAGCGTAATCAACGGTGAGAGAGTTGGGTAGACGTATGTAAGGTGAAAGCTTCAACTGGTGCTTAATACTTTTCTTTAACCTGCTTGTGTTGGGTTAACGCGGCGACACCTCTCATTCGAGGTCTTGTAAGAGACGTAAGTTTTTTATGGCGTTGTGGCGTTGTCATAAGTAGACAAAGGATGACCGAACGGTTACGGTTATGTCAATTGATCCAGGAAGCTTGTACTTTTGAAGTTATCTCATTAATTTTTGTTCGTGACTGCAGTTGCTGCGGGCTCACCCCGTGAAGTGTTCGCGGCTGGGCTTGATGCTGCTGCACTTGTCAGCGTACAGCTGCTGGAGGCTGTGCGCGGCATTTTATGAAAGCTGGCGCCCTCGCCGGCCTGCAGGTACTGGTTGCCGTCTGTGCGCGGCAACACCTGGATGCTGGTTCCCGTCTGCGCGGCAACGCATGGGTGCTGGCGCCCTTTCCAGCATGCAGCTACTGGTTGCCATCTGCGCCGCGATGCTTAGCTGCTGGCACGCTCACCAGAGTGCGCCTTGCTGCGTGCTGTGTTCGCGGTGGTGCTCTCCCCAGCGTGCTACTGCTGCATACGCCTTGCTGCGTGCCGTGTGCACGGTGGTGCACTCCCCAGCGTGCGCTTTGCTGTGCGCCTTGCTGAGCGCCTTGCTGAGTGCCTTGCTGAGCACCTTGCTGAGCACCTTGCTGAGCGCCTTGCTGAGCGCCTTGCTGAGCGCCTTGCTGAGCGCCTTGCTGAGCGCCTTGCTGAGCGCCTTGCTGAGCGCCTTGCTGAGCGCCTTGCTGAGCGCCTTGCCGACTTATTCCGTAACATCCCGAGGGCTCTGTTATGTTATTTTGCGTACCCTGAGGGCTCTACGCTTATTGAACGCATCCCGAGGGCTCTGCGTTGGTTTAACAGATACATCCTGAGGGCTCTGTATCGGTAAATGTTGAACGCATCCCGAGGGCTCTGCGTTGGTTTATCAGATGCATCCTGAAGGCTCTGTATCGGTAAATGTTGAACGCCTCCCGAGGGCTCTGCGATGGTTTTCAGATACATCCTGAGGGCTCTGTATCGGTGACTATTGAACGCATCCCGAGGGCTCTGCGTCAGTTGAGTCAAAACGGAAGGTCCTGTGACGTCGGAGATACATCGGGCTCTGTATCTGCGATTGGTGTGCGTATCTCGAGAGTTCTACGCAGGTGACACCATCCATGTTTATTTGGTTCACTATAATATGGATAGACATCCTGCGGGCTCTGTCTAAAATACACAATGAACTTATATGAGACAATGTTGTTTTCAGGTGACTACAATGAAATCGATATCAACGACATTAACAATCTTTTGCCTCATATCGAAGACGCAGAATCAAACTAACTACGAGGAGTAGACGTCGAAGTTCACGCTGACCCATCACGACCGCGAGACGTGGGCGAGGACGCATCACTTTCAGGAACGGCTGAGTTAGCGGAAACGAAAACTTTGGTAGGCGGGGCTTAGCCGTAACGTCATAGTGGCGTGATGTGGGGGAGCTAACAGTTGCGGAGGGAATCAGGAAGGAAGGTGGAAGCGCGAGCGGTGGCTCTCGTCCACTTTTACTGCGACCACCGGATCAGAAGGACGTTCACCATAGTCGTGTTGCTTTCCAATATTTCTGATTTTATTTTGTGTGTAATATTATTTAAGTCTCAAATATTGTTAGGAAAGTTTAAGTTTGCCAAGTTGATATTTTTTTAATAAGAACCAGTCAGTTATCTAAATGTCTATTAACTTATTTTTATTATATAGTGATTTGTGTGATCCTCTATTACAGTTTGCCCTATTTTGAATAAAATAAATAATAATAATAATAAATGTCCCTGTACCCGATACCGGTGGGACCCTTTTTTTATATTTTTAAATATATTTTGTTTTTTTTAATAGGAAATGTATTTAAAAATGTAATTTATATGTATATTTAAGTGAATAAAGAGAATAATAATAATAATAATAATGCAGTTCGTTCGCTGCCGAACTGGAAATCAGCGGGACCGGACGGACTGCATAACTTTTGGTTAAAGTGGCTCCGTAGCTCACATGTACGATTGGCATCTCAATTGCAATCATGCTTAGAATCAGGTTCGCTTCCGACTTTTATGACCACAGGCGTAACTCACCTACTCTTTAAGTCTGGTAGTGCCACAGATCCCAAAAATTATAGACCTATAACGTGTTTACCCACACTTTATAAATTACTTACGTCTATTCTGAGAGTGAAGATAACATCTCATATAACTAACAATACTATTATGGCTTACTCTCAGAATGGATGTAAAAGTGGGGCCCGTGGCACTAAAGAGCTCCTTATTATTGACACGACCATTAACCAAGAAGTTCGTCGTAATCGAAAGGATTTGGCGACATGTTGGATAGATTACAAAAAAGCCTATGACTCTGTGCCGCATACGTGGCTCTTGAGAGTGATGGAGTTGTACAAGGTAGATACAACTCTATGCATTTTCTTGAAGGCATGTATGCGGCAATGGAGAACGGTACTCTACTATCCAGGATGTCGGCGGTCTCAGGGTTACGGCGAGTATATTAAGATCAGGCGGGGTATATTTCAGGGTGACAGTTTGAGTCCCTTGTGGTTTTGCTTAGCTTTGAATCCTCTCAGCACTTTACTGGAGAGTTCAGGGCTAGGCTATCGTTTACGGAAAGAAGGTCAGGTTATATCCCATCTCCTTTTCATGGATGATTTGAAACTGTTTGCCTGCAACAATTTCCAATTGATAAAATTACTTGAGGTAACTGAAACCTTTAGTAAATGTATCAGGATGGAATTTGGTGTGGATAAATGTGCAGTCATGCATGTAAAAAGAGGCAGGATTGTGGAATCTGAGGGGATGGAACTCTCAGATTCTACACACCTTAGATGTCTTTCCGCCATCGAAACTTACAAGTATCTAGGTATGACACAGGCGTTAGGTGTAAATGAATTGACTATGAAGCAATCGTTACAGGAACGTTTCTTTGGCCGCCTGAAAAAAGTATTGAAAAGTCTTTTGTCAGGTGGTAATAAGGTGCGGGCCTATAATGATTGGGTCATACCAGTCCTAACCTATTCCTTTGGCATACTTAGATGGACTCAGACTGAACTAGATGCCCTGGATAGAAGAGTTCGTACACTGCTTACCGCGTACCGAATGCACCATCCACGTTCATCGGTCATGAGATTGTATATCCCGCGGAAATGTGGGGGTCGTGGTTTTTTAAATGCCAAGACCCTCCATAACCGCGAGGTATGCAACCTTAGAGATTACTTCCTCTCCGTTGACCTGAATGTGTATCGGGATGTGGTGGCAGTTGACAACGGACTCACTCCGCTTGCTCTAGGAAAAGAGAACTGGCGCAAACCAGCAGTACTTACTATTACAGACCGCAGGGAGATATGGAAGAGCAAGGCGTTGCATGGACGTTTTTATCGGGCCTTAAATGGGCCCGATATAGATTTATTAGCATCAGTATCCTGGCTATGGTTCGGTGACCTCTTCGGAGAAACTGAAGGTTTTGTCTGTGCAATTACAGATGAAGTTGTTATGACGAATAACTATCGGAGATATATCCTGAAGGACGGCACAATTGACATTTGTCGGGCGTGTCATCGTCCCGGAGAAACCCTCAGGCATATAATTTCTGTTTGTTCTCGTCTTGCCAACGGCGAGTACTTGCACAGACATAACCAAGTGGCCAGGATAGTCCATCATTAACTTGCTGTTAAATTTAATCTTGTGGCTGTCGAGTTACCGTACTACAGGTATGTGCCCGACCCAGTTCTCGAAAATTGTCGTGCAACATTGTACTGGGATCGATCTATCATCACTGACAGGACTATTGTTGCCAATAAGCCTGATATAGTGGTGATAGACCGATTAGAGCGCCGAGCAATGATTATTGACATCACCATTCCCCATGACGACAATCTCTTAAAAGCCGAAAAAGATAAAGAAATAAAATATTTGGACCTAGCTCACGAGATTGTCGACATGTGGGATGTGGATTCAGCAATCATTGTGCCGATAGTCATTTCGGCCCATGGGTTAATTGCTAAGAGCCTCGACCAACACCTTCAGAGGCTCACGTTAGGCAGCTGGATTAAGAGCCTGATGCAGAAGGCAGTCCTCCTTGATACGGCACGCATTGTGAGGAGGTTTCTATCTCTGGAACCCTAACCACCGGTAGCTTGGTCCCTGTACCCGATACCGGTGGGACACTATTTTTTATATTTTTAAATATATTTGTTTTTATTTTTTTATAGTGAATGTATTTAAAAATGTAATTTATATGTATATTAAGTAAATAAAGAGAATAATAATAATAATATAGCCTTTTATTCAGATCTTTAGCTTATACATACTTACCATAATAACTAATTCAAACAAAACAAATAAAAGTTAAAACTTATTCTACTATCTGCTGTTTGGTAATCTTTTGCAGATCTGTTTGCCAATCGGCAAAGGCCTCCTCCAACCTTTTCCACTCTGTCCTTACTTGAGCTACTCTGTTCGACGTCACTCCTGCCACCTCTTTGATGTCATCGTCCCATCGTTTCCGCGGTCTCCCTCTTTTTCTTTTACCTTCCCTGGGGTACCATCTTGTAACTTTCTTGCTCCATTTATAAGGACCTTTTATCATATGCCCCGCCCATCTCCATTTGAGTCTTTTGATTTTTACTGTAACATCAGTTGTTTTTGTTTTATTCCTAATGACGTTGTTTTTTACTCTGTCTGATTTCTTGATATTCAGCATACTCCTCTCCATAGCGTGCTGGCAAGTTGCAAGTTTGTTTATCAATTCTTGGGTTACAGTCCATGATTGGCAGCCATACGTAAGGACTGGTAGTATGCAAGTATTAAATAGTTTCCTTTTCATGTTAATATGAAGTGTTTTGTCCTTCATAACTTCTTTTAAGCTCCAGTATCTTTTCCATCCGTTCGTAATTCTTCTTTGTAATTCCTCGTGCATTGGTTCTTTATGAGTTATGATCTGTCCTAGGTAAATGTATTCATCAGAGTAGTTAATTTCAGAGTTTCCTAACATTATTGTAGTTTTATTTCCATTCGTCATCAGTCCAGTTTTTCATTCTATTATTTTTTTTTTTTTATAAATAAGAGTTTTTAATGTGGCGACAATAAATATTCACTCAACTTTAATCTAATTAAACTTAAATCGATAGTGTCAAACTATTTTACATTCATATTTTATTTTATTTTTATTTTCTTCTCACAATCACTCATTAGTACAATATTAATATACATCACAGCAACAGCTAACATTAGAACAGCAACTGTGAGAGGACTGGTGTCTGAATTAGGCGTGAGCCTGAGGCTCAGATCACCAGGGCACTCACCCCGCTAGAACACGACTCCGCTGTAATTTAAGATGACCGTTTACAATTTGTTGGAGAAGATACAGAAATGTTGATATGATTACTACAAACAATTTACATAATAAAAATATGAGAAAAAAATGCATAACAAATTTATAGCAACTGGCCGAATAACTCAAGAAAATGTATGATTTGCGCATGTGTGAATATTTGGTTGAGTGAATGTTTGAATGGGTGAGTGTATATTGTAAATGCGTGTCTATTTTGCGCAATTGTGTGAGATTATGAAAATGTGTAATTTAGTTTATTAGCGAATTGGTTTGATTTATTATATTAATTACTTGACATAATGAAATTAAATAAATAATGATATTAGCTATGTAGTAAACTCTCCGTACTACGATAGTCCAGTTCTTTTAACCATTTTATTATTAGAGGTTTCCTTGCAGACTTAGTATGATCGTATATTGAGAGAATGCGATTTACTTTGTTATAGAGGGAGGCGCTCAGATAACATTTGAGCTTGGACATGTGTGACAGGGAATACTGAAGTGATTTTCTTCAGCGCCAGAACCTCTGATAGAAAAAGAAATATATTTAGTTTTCTCCACATTCAGGGTTAGAATGTTAGTTTGTAACCATCTGTTAACCATGTCAAATCCCTTTTGAGCATATGAAAAGGCTTCACTCCACGTATCACCCCAAAAAAGTAAGGCAGTGTCATCTGCAAAAGTGCAAATATAATAAATATGGAGCAGTGTACCATGTGTGAACAATTGAACATGCTTTGTATTATTACAGTTTCTCTTCTATTTAATTTTCGAGTTATAATGTATCTAACAGCTTATCTAGAAAGATAATTTATATCAAATATGAATCTACTTTTAAGACCCTTATAATCTAGTTTTAATACTCTTCTGACGTTTACCATTAACAGCTACAAATCCAGAGCTGAATCAACTTTGATTTGAGTTACTGTAGTTTTACTTGAATTCTACTCAAATTCATGTTCAAGTCATATCCTCAGACCTAATTGCATTTGAGTTATTCAATAAAATCAAAAATTTAGTACTTTAGAAAATATTTCAAAGTTTGAAACGAATCGAAACTATCCGTGAAAAAGCAACATTGTTAAGTTCGAATCAAGAAATTGTGCCTCGTATCGTTGCTGTTTCTTTTTGTAAAATAAATATCTCCGTGACCGCCGTGTCTGTCACTTATTGTTATTTTTTCTAATGTACCTGTATATAAATTAAAATAAACTTTATATACTATGTTTACATTGAAATATGTTTTAGAATTTTATTACCAACGGCCAATAAATGTTTCGAAACACTTGTCATTGGCGGAATCTCTGCGCGCGAAATGAGTCCATGAACAACTAATACGTATACTATTCTGTTTTACATTATAAAACATTCACACATCATGGCGTTTTACGTTTTTTTAGTCTTGCTACAACAACGGTGGCTACTAAAATTAATGACAATATCATACTCGCGCACTACACTTACATATAAGGATAATTTATCAGGTAGATTGGTCCGGTTACATTAACACCATTACCTATAAATGTAATAGACGTTGGGTATTAATTCAACTACTTTGGTTAAATAACCACCACGCATATAATTCAGTGTTATAGTTAAGTTTGATTGATGAACTAAGCACAAATCACTATACTTAAAACACAGGTAAATAAATTTTATACATAACGCGTGTATTATAGTCGTTTGAAAGACACTGTTTATATCCTATTCTTTGAAAATTCACACACTATGGTAACGCTAAATAGTCGAACCAAAATTCTCTTTATTTAACTCTTACAACTTACTTTAAAATACGGTGAACCTGTGACAGTTACAAAGTTAGGTATAAAAATACTTACCGCATCATTATTGATGAAGAAGGATAAATTGGCCGCTGGCACCGACTGGCGGCTAATGCATTCGACTTTTAACTTCATACCGGGCCTGTACCGCCGCTTCAGCCCGTGCATCACAGGGCCCGTTTTCGGTAGAACTAGAACAAAGTAGTTTTGTTAGCATCATGTTAATACTAAAATATAACAAACTTTGAAAAAGTTAAACTCCCTTGAACAACGATTTTTATTTTATTACAAAAGCTTAACACAAAACCTACAAACAATAATGTGTTATCGAAAAACAAGAAACTGATTAATTATCAAAATTTTATATGAACCTTCGTAGGCTCTACGTAGTAAGTAATTAATCATTTATTATTTAGGGCCGACTCAAAATAAGTTTATATAAAATTTTATAGTTTATGTAAATAAGCTCAATACATAGGACTTAAAGTTTATTTATTTTATCCTTTTTAGTTCTTTTCGTCGGTTTAATTTTTTGTTAAAAAGATTTTTATTAATCTTATACCTTACTAGCAACCTTCCCCGGCTTCGCACGGGTAGCAGAGACATCTTCAACAATCATCATCATATTTCTACCAATTTACACAAAACCTTAACAAATTATATATCTAGAGACATCTTCCACAATCATCATCACCAACCTTCCTCATGAATCGTTTTATCTACTGGTGAAAACCGCATGAAAATCCGTTCCGTAGTTTTTGAGGTTATCGTGAACAAACAGATAGACAGACGCGTCGGAGTACTTTGTTTTATAATATTGAATTTAATAAAGTACATGATTTATCATAACCGAAACTACAAAATCTTTTGTAAGTATTTCCTATATTAAAATCTTAACTGAAATTAAAAGCAGCTGTAAAAAAATGCGGCACTCGTCATTTCTACATCAACCATAATTATAAATATTATTTATGTTATTTGTGATAATCGTAAAGCTTTCATAATGTACATACGTATAGTCGTATATAATGGTTGCACTATAATGTACAAATAATAACAAACCTATTTAGAATTCTTAACAATGTAAATATTGTGGTTGTAATTAGAATAACACATAGACCATTTATTCAGACATTTTAGACCTATATTAGTTGGTACAAAATAGTTTCCCTTGGCACACCTAAACTGAGGGGATTCATACTTTTATACCCGTAACGAATGCACAGGCACAGAGGGTCACACTGAACGTTTTTAGAAACTAAAAAACGGAACGATGTAGGCCCCTGTTAATATTTTTATTGCTTTCCGAAGTAGTCTCCATTCCTTTCTAAGCACCGTCGCGTCGCATGCGATAGAACCTTTGACTGAAACAGTGAGCCCACTCTTCTTTAGGGATCTCTTCCACTTTTTAAATGCAGCCACGGCATCTTCAGGGTTCGTAAAACGAATTCCTCTAACTTTATCTTTTGTTTTTGGAAATAAATAAAAGTCACAAGGTCGGGACTGTAAGGACGATGACTCACTCTACTCCACACACCACAGCTCCACATCTTCAATAGACAAATATTCAATAGTCCGTCTGGCGGAGAGAGCTGGAGCGTTGTCGCGGTGGTGGAGGATCCTGCTTCTTGGGCGCTGTGTAAACACATTTTAAAAGACAACGGGTAGACAATGACTGACATCCCAATCTGCAGTAACAGTCCTTTTATATTCTTAATAACACCGAGACCTTGACTTAAGAATTAATTTGAAAACCAATATTACATATTTATCGGAAATATATATCATTCGTATTATATATAATTCTAAGAAATATGTTTAATGGTTAAAATTGACTGAAAATGTGTAAAATGGAAAACCAAAGTAAACGAAAGTGGCACTTTCAATAGAGATTTGAATTTGTAATACCACGTACAGTATCGAAATCGTCAGCTTCGATAGAAATATGTTACGAAAAAACCACGAACATAATCGGAACCGCCACTTTCGTTACTTAGGAATATGACAACCCGTAATAAACAATCGAATCTACCCGATTCCATATATTACGCGAGAAACATTTTTAATGCAAATAATACAATAAGTATGATTATAAATAAAACCTAATTTAGGTAAACTATACTTTAAAATCAAAATCAGTATATGTTACAATTACGTGTTAGTAAAATGAAAGTATTAAAACTTACCCGCATTCAAAATAACTGATTCTGTTTCAAAGTTTTGTTGTTCATTCTCACTATTTATTTGCACTAAATCAAGAATTCTCTTCGATCTTGACATTTTTAAGGGTAACTGACTCATCACAAAGGGTAACTGACTCATCACACAGTATTTTAGTTATAAAGTTAAAAAAATAACATTAATTAAACAACAATAAGACTAATAATACGCAATTCCAACGACGGGCGCGCATAACTCCGGTGTACACTTGCGATAGTGGTAGTTCCGTGCTTGTCGCACCCTCGTCGATGCAGCGTAATCTCGCGAAACTTAACAGTCGTTGTTATACGCCGGATAAACGTTACGTCTCGATAAAATACATCTCTAAAACCACGTAAACCTTGTTTTTTTTTTATTTTTGAACACGTTTTGGTAAAATTACCTTTATTGATAGTTCAAAACAGTAATAAAAAAAAATGCGGTTTTTGTAAATTCGATACTTTACTTAGGGACCATCGATATATATATATATATATATATATATATAGCTTTCAAACTTGGACGACAAATCAACAGGGCAAAAGTGAACGTTAAGTTCGTGAATGGGGGATATTCCCCCAAAGGGAGGGACTGGGGGGCAGATTTAAAAAAATCAGTTTTTTCAGCATAGCTTTTTTCTATGGAAAATTTTTGGACCGTTTAACATTAATAGCATGCCCATAGTAAACATTTTTTAATATGAACCCTAAATTATTCCATCCTTAACTTGGGGAGGGGAGGGGGAAAACCAAAATTTGTTGGAAAAAAATTTAAAGCTCCGAAACTGTAAACCTTTTAGGTAGATTTTCCAAAAAATTTGGGATAATAATAATAATATATAATATAATATATAATATTTAAAAGCAGCAGTAAAAAAATGGTGCCCTCGTCATTTCTACATCAAACATAATTATAAATATTCTTTATGTTATTGGTGATAATCGTAAAGCTTTCATAACGTACATACGTATATAATGATTGCACTATAATGTTATTATAGTGGTTGTAATTAGAACAACACATAGACCATTAATTATGTATATATGTATGTAATATATACTGTAAACTGAAAGCTAACTTTTTTATTTTACTCTACAATGTAGACTAAAAAAGTTTTTAGTGCGACTTATATTTTTGAAGATAAAAATTTAAAAAACACAAAATCTACCACTGCGGGCCTGCTGCGGGCCCGGTTTTTTTTTTTGATATTTTATTTTTTTCTTAGCAAAGTGAATTGGTATATAATCTTTGTTGTTCTCGGAAACATACTACCTACTAGCTGATTTTAAAAATATAAACTTTTCGATTGTGTTTTGTTTTCATTGAAATAAAAGCTTATTATTTTTTCCCGATTTGTTGTTTTTGTTGCTTGATAAATTTGGTATTTATTATTTATTTTTATATGTTTATTAATACTTCCTGCAAAAAATATTGCAAAAGACCATTTTCTCACTTTTATCATTTAGAAATATACAGTCTTTGAAAAAATTGAGTAGGAGTCATTTTTATCTCATGGAGCGACGCCATTTGACTACTGATGAAATGCAGAGAGCTGTAGGAATGCTACAAGCGGGAAGAAATCAGTCCTAGGTATCTCAGCTTTTTGTTGTAAATAGGAGCGTGATTTATCGTCTTTGTCAGCGTTATGTTAATACAGGGGATCCTGCTGAGCAGCACCCAGGACGTGGAAGGAGTACAACTACTCGACAGGACCGATACATACAACTGACTGCAAGACGTCAGCTGATATTAACCGCCCGGGAGATAGGTTTAAAGCTACAATTCTCAAGCGGTATTGTTGATAGCCAACAAACCGTGAGAAATAGGTTGCATGAATCCCGCCCACGAGCACGAGGCCCAATTAGGTGCCCACCTATACGCCATGGGAATGGCGCCCGTCGAAACGACGTACGTACGTATGTAGGGAACATTTGACATGGACCCAGGAGCAATGGGATAAAATTTTATTTTGCGATAAGTCCCGGTTTGGAGTTAGGCCTGATACGAGAAGGGTAAGAGTATTTCGTCGTCCCGAAAATGTTAACGGGTGAGATGCGTCCAGGAAGTTGCACCCTTACAGTGGATCAACAGTGATGGTATGGGCGGATATTATGAAGAACAGGCGAACTAAGATTGTTTTTTGTAGATGGCAATATGAACGCTGAAACTTACGTTGAAGATGTCCTCGGGCCTTATGTTCACCCGTTTGTACACAGTCTTGATTCAGATTTCACGCTGATGTATAACAATGGGCGTTCGCACACAGCTCGGAGGGCCAGAGAGTACTTGGCAATGGTAAACATACCGGTATTGCCGTGGCCTCCAAAATCGCCAGACCTCAATCCCACCGAGCACGCATGGAGACCCTAGAGAACCTGGACGGAGTGTGGATAACAAAACAACTGAAAGACTTGTTAAAATTCCATTGGGAGCGATTGCCGCAGGATAAGATAAACAATATTATAAATTCAATGAAAAATCGTTGTCGACAAGTTTTAAACAACAGAGACGGTCACACTTGGTATTGAATCACCAAATATATAAAAAAAGAATAGGCAGTCTTGGGACTGCCGACAGAAGACGTCACATTAACAGGTTGGTGACATTAATGAATAAAGAGCTCTAGTGGATCTATATATGTATTATTAGAGTTCAGTTCTCTCTCTTCTACGTTTATCTATAGGATAAACTACATTATTAATAATCATACAGCACCTCTATCATTTACGTAATACATGATACTAAGTACAGAGTGAGGTTGCCATAACTTACAAACACGTAAGAGAAAAGTACCTACATCCATTTTTAGATACTTTCAGCATTCAAATAAATGATGAACCGATCCATGAAAAGGAGGATACCATTTATAGCGGCAAGCTCAACTTTGTTAAGGCATAAATAATTCAATACATTTTCAGGAATTTTATTAAACAGTCGAACACCAAGTCGAATGAGAGTTAGGCACTTTCTGAAAGTGACGTACATGTTATGTCCAAAATAAGTTAAGGTTATTCCTGCTGTTCGCTAAATGTATGTATTATGCAAGTTGTGGCGACATTGATGGAGTTCCGCTTGGACAGCGCGGAGTACTGCCAAGCCCAACACAAATAAACGGAAGGGCATTTCGTGCAACCGAGGGTAGAGAGCATGCCACCGCTAGACCCATGCTGCTGGGAGCGCGTGCTGTCATAACGCTTGTCTGTGACGGACCGTGACATCTTTATCTGACGTGACATGCTGTGAGTTGACCACCTCAACGCGGTATTGTCGAACAAAACAGACGTAGAGTTCTGACTGCGAGTGTGGCAAGGAGAAAAGCGAACTTGATCACCCTGAAGCAGAAGGACGTCAGAACGACGCCCTCGATAATCGAATACAAGAATATGCGATTCCTCATCACCGACCGCCCGTCTGACTTCACCATCCAAGCTTATTTACAGGAGCTTCGGAAGCACAATGTGTGCACGGTGGTATGTGTATGCGAACCGAGTTACGATACAGCGCCGCTGAAGGCGGAGGATATCGAAATTCGTGACCTCGCCTATAATGATGTGACCTTCCTGCCGACCAACGTCGTTGATGATTGGTTCGAGATCCTGCGACAAGGAACAGAATAAGCGTGAAGCAGCGCTGGCAGTGTATTGCATGGCCGGTCTTGTTTACCATAGCGCTCCGAGCTTGGCATGATGTACGAGGAAGCCGTCGAAACCATCCGAGATCAACGATGCGGTGCAATAAACGCAAAGCAGGTGGTGTACCTGGAGAAGTACCGCCGACCGCCCATCACGCTAACAGCGAATGTAGCTCTGCTTTCATACAAACACAGTTATGACCACGACATGATTGAAAGCAGCCTTCATGGAGCAGATTACCAGCATAATCATCACCACCAGCGTATACACTCCTACAGCAATGAGCGGTATTCAAGTCTCAGCCAGCTAGCATCTTTAACCTCAACGGAATCTGCGTTAAAGAATAAATCCACTCCTTACTTTCCGTATAAATCTGAGCTAGTGCCCCTATTTCGTAATATACTACGGTATCGGTGCTTCACATCTTTTTGCCTATTTACATAATATAGGGATAGAACACTATCAGCGATGAACGTCGTACAATATCCATCTTATATGCATGCTTAGTTCTAACTTTTGTTCGTGATAACCATCTAATTAAATACTTATTTGAAAATGAACCTTTTCTGGTCTCTTCTCGTGAATAAGTGCTACATGTTTTTTTTTTTTATTATTTAAATTAATTACAAAGTTAACAATTGATTGATATTGTAGTCTATAACCTAAGTTATATTTAGTACAATGGGTTATAACAAATATCCTTAATTGTATAATGAGTTTAATGTTAGCAGAAGCCTCCTACTTGATCATTAGTCATAAATTTATTAGACCAGAAGTGTCTTAGACTTTTATCAGTTCTAGGCGACAGTTAGTATCTACCAAAACGTTTCAATTATATTTGTAAGTGTGTAACAATAATATGTATCTGATATATTATACGTAGGTTATGAATAAAGATAGGTAATGATTAAAATCTTTCAGAGCAGGTTAATGTTAAGTATATGCATGTTTATAAACTCAAAACATAGGCAAGCGGATAGGCATGCATGTGATATCCCAGTCCCAGGGGCTTTTTTAAAGTGTTCACTCACTTACTGTCAGGCAAACCTGGAAATATTAATTGCCTTAGTTTTATAAAAGTTGTTTAATATCGCTATCGTATTTAATTACTTTTAATAAATTTCGTGTTTAGATTAATTGTGATTAAACTTTTACCCTTTTGAAGCTCGCGTTTATAGTAAGTTATAATGATTTTGATTTATGAGCATTCTATATTCTTGAGCAATAAAATATATTCGCAATATTCGATAGCATTATGATATCATGAAGAAAAGAAACAATTACTATAAATTTTACTAGCTGTTGCTATTGAAATTTATTCCACAGAAACCGTACATTTCTTACCAGCTTATGTGCTATTCCAGACTATAATCTATCTCTGTGCCAAATTTCATTTAGATCAATGTTCATCCATCCATCCACACAAACGTTCGCCTTTATAATATTAGTAATATCTAAATAAAATTAATGTTGCATTTGCCTATATACCATCTAATACATAAAGCTGAAAATCAAATCCTGAATAACCGATAATAAACAGAAGTGCAAATTTTATGAGGATGAACAATAACGTTGTTTTATAATAAAGTGTCTAGGAAGAGCTTAATGAAATATTTGAACGTCTGCAGAATTTGGTTATCTGCTGATTTTCGGTCAAAATTTACCACAGTTTAAAATTTTGACCAAAACTGCAAAACGTTTAAATAATAAGCGGCGATTGCGTACTGGCTAACTAACCGCTTTTTTGAGAAGTTTTATGATTTTTTGAGAGATGTTTAACTCGTTCCTTCTTTAAAAGAGCGTGAGCTTGTTTAGTATACAGCTTGAAAGAGAAGTAGCCATTATCACGGCATTTAATTTAATGTAAATAAGGTTAGGAATGTATTAAGATAAGTTCTTAAACCATTAAGCATTAATTGAAACTGTTATAAATCGATTACTATATTAATTAAAAATATATATATTCAGTTACCGAGTTTGGCAGATAAATAGTTATTTATGAACAGTTTGTAATGTATACAACAAAAATACGTATCACACGAATACTCACACTATAATTTTTTGACTATACATTTGACCTTATTTTAATTGTAAAAAAAACGGTTGTAGATTTTTTCAATAAAATAAGCGATGTAAGCAAAAAAAACATTTTCACGATTTTTCTTATCAAGCTTTGAAAACGAGAACAATTTAGTATACAAGAAAATTTATTTTAGTTACTTGCTAATTAGAAAGGTGATATAAAGGAAGTGACCTGATTCTAGTCCTGTGTCTCACATTGTTGTTATTATTTTCGCAAACCTTTGACTTAGGTTTCCTAAACCGTGGGTGACGAAGCGGTTTAAAGGAGATTTGTGGGATTTGCCCGAATTTGTGTCTGTAGTTATCGTAAAACTTTTATGTAAGAAGGAAACGGATTAAGAATTTTCTCGTGTAACTTTTCAGTACTTTTATCTCTTTGTACTGAATGAACATTGTTTGTTATCGAACTACTACATGAGGTCTTTGCATTTTTATGGCAAATACTTTGATTGCAATAGTTTTGTAAGCATACTCCTGACCATAATTCAGTATATTGCTTCGATTCTGATATAAATACTTATGCGTAACTTGTGAAAGTTCTTTAAACTTAAAATAATATAAATACACGAAGAATAAATTAAGGAAAACCAAAACAGAAGAGAACGTAATTAACATAGGATAAGGTGTGACACCTTTTTTAAACAAATACGCATTCTTTAATGTTGGTTTTGGGTCCTATGTACACTACAATAACATCGAATTAAACATATGAATAATAGTTTAACAATGTTTATAAGCATGAATACTTATAGTTTTTTTTTAAATATTGGTTTTAATGTTAACTCTAAATGTGACTCCAAGACCCATTTTTTGTAGCTTTATAAATATTCGTTAAGCTATAAATATATAGTCTGTACGCTCCGAGCCCAGTGCTAACATAAAACAGTGTCACCCTTAACGTTTTTTACTGCTCTATAAGTCCTTTATATTGTGTAGTCTATAAAGTCTCTCGCTTTTGAAAAGGACGATTGGGACCCCATTTTATCACTGAAAGGTGTATAAGGTTATGAAGAAAATGTCTACAGATATAATTCAGGTTATCTTCTTACTTGTAATTTAGAATAATAATGAAAGGACAGCGTTGTCCTACTTCGGTTTAAGACTCTGGTGTGTATCAATGACAAGTAAAATAATAAAAGCAGTTTCATCAGTCATACATAGCAATGGATATGTGTTTAATATACAAAAATAACTTGCTACCTGCACCTTCTTATAACCAGTTTAGTATCTACAGACCTTTGAAGTCAAATCATTATTGCTTGCCTGAAGTAGTATTAGATATAATATGTTTGAATTGGCTAGCTGTTTAGGACTTAATAAAACACCATATACAAACAAGTACCGACATTAGTCATGTTCTTTAATGTAAAGATCAAGGAATTCGAGGACCAGGATTTACTTACATTTTGTTCAGATAGATTACGATGACTATATGGATAGAGAATTAAATGAGTGGACTGTATAAATATGATGATTACGTATATTATGATATGAGATCCAGTGCCGCTGTTCACGACGTGCAAAACGAAGACACGATGAAGAATGCACGAAGCTACAGGGATCTCGGAAACGCCTATTCTAACTGCACAATTTTTTGTCCTGAGCAGAAATGGTTCTTCTTGATGTTAACTTATAAACACAGTGATAAAAGTTATTCAGCACTACAGATCAACGTTTGACCGACTCCTCCAAATCAGCAATAGAAACGATACTTATATAAACGATAATTCGAACTTATATCCACTTTCCAAGGTGTATCCTTACCTATTCATTTTGTAGGTAATTTAATGAAAAACAAAAGAGCTTTAGGCACATATGACGTAAAACGTACCGGAAACGAGATATCACACGAAATGTAAAAAAAAGTCTTTTTTTTTCGTTAAATTGTAAAAAAAAAACGCTCCACTCGTCCAGACTGCAGGCATCGGAATTCTTAATCAGCGCTATTTTTTAATATTTATCCAAAATAAAAAATACTTGGTAATCCAAAATTTAGGTATTTTAGTTCCTTGACTGGGTTATTATATGCGACATCTATTACAAGTTCAGATACCATAAATTTTTTTCTAAAATAATGTAAATCAATTTCTCCACCGGTCTAGAATATGTGTTTACAAATGACAGTACAAAAATTCTTTGAACGAATTGCTTTTCTCATAAAAAGTGATTTCTGAGGTTCGCTACATTATCAAATGCGGAATGGCAGTCTTGGGAAAACATTATTATTACAGTAAGCGCTTCACGATGATTGATTAAGAGCTAATACGAACTTGACTTAAGAAAGGTTAACAATACCGTTGAATTGTTATGAAAATATTTGTTTTAAAAGTGTTGTCAAGTCACAATTACTTTGATCTTGAACAATGATGAATGAAATAAACATGAAGTATTACATGCAATAATTATAATTATTAAATATTATATTTGAATGCGGCTTCGCTCGCACAACTGTAAATTTTGACAATCCAGACGACTAAGAGTTATTTTTTTTACTCGGAAACAGTTTTCTGGATGAAAGTACCGTATATCGCCTTCTGGTACTGCGAACAACGTATATCCAATTTATGATCATCGGTTAAGTAGTTGAGGCTTGAAAGCGTAACAATCAAACAAACCCACTTTCGAATTTATGAGATTGGTTAAGACTAGTTAGGTTAGTAGACACAGATACAAATGTTAGTAGATAAGATATATGTTGCGGCTTGGGAACTGTCCTTATCAATTTCCTATCCTATATAGAGAGTACAAGATGATAAATTTTCCCTCCTGAAAATAACAGACATAGGTGAGTCTTTTTGATCGGGTGATTTCTATTTTTGTCATTGCGATTGAGCCTTAGCTATTTTCAAAGAAATTAATCAAAAGAGTCTAGAATGTATACTGCATCCACTACTGAAAAAGGGCAATATCAAAATGTGTCGGTATGGGACTATGGGAAATACTTATATGTATGATAAATCTTTGAAATAGCCACCAAGGTATTATATGAAGAATCCATTTGACCATTAAACAGAATTCTTGATGGATTCATTGTTGGAGTAATATCTAGTGCAAGTCATGATTTCTAGTATAGATCAGAATTTAGTTCCCATTTCAAGTCTTACAAACTCTGAAACATTGTTTTCCAGACAAGTTTTAGCTTTTTCTGCATTATGACCATAAGCAAAATCTTGCTTCATAGTTTAAAGTACCTTCCTGAAAAAGTACAGGACTATCATTAAGAGGTTCCACAGCACAATAAGCCACAAGAATAAAACAAATATAACACAAAAATCAATTTTCATGACTTCTAATACTTACACACACATCTCACACTCATGCATCTCCTCAAGGGGTTGGCAGAGGTGTATTAAACACCCGTATTTTGCCAACTATAATTTTGCAAGTAATAAAAGGAAGCCTATTGCCAACCAGGCACTTACAGACGGGATGGGAATTACGGATGGGACTTACTTACATACTTACTTAATTAATTACAGATGGGAAAGGTACTTAAGAAGGGAATGCAATGGAAGGAAAGGGATATTGCTTATACAGATGGGTTGGGGAGTGTAAGCAATAGCTCGAGCAGGTCATGGTCGCGAGTGAGGTTACCGGTGGCCCTAGCACTTCCCTCTCCCCCGCTCTTCCCCTACTCCCACCTTAAAGGCCGGCAACGCACTTGTATCTCTTGAGTTGCTGGTGCCCATGGGCGGAGTTAGTAATTTACCATCAAGTGACCCGTCTGCTCGTTTGCCCCCTATACCAAAAAAAAAAATAAAAATATAATATTCATATTCATCGTCACTCACCTACAACATACATATGTGTATGCACTTGTGCTGTCTGGAAGGAAGGCGCATCTGCAGACACTTCGCACGTGTACCGGCCACCGGCAGTTTGCGTGGCTGCCTCGATTGTTAGTCGTTCAGCATCACTAGCTTCCCGCTGTAAAACAAGAAATCAATGAATTATATTATTACCAGTCTTAGAAACCGCTGGTGTATTCAATACCACTTCTCTAAAATAAATCAAATAGGTAGGTATAGAGACCCACCATCGTGTTAATCAACTAGACTTTGAATTTGATAGTTATCACGTCTAAATTAGTAATCTGGCTAAGCGATTTACTTAATTACCCATTGTTACCCTCCACTTGAATATGGATGTACTGTATACATACATAATCAATTTTCTATTTAGACAATCACTTGGCCAAGGGTAATATGCTCTTGACAAAAGACAAACTTGATTATTGAAGATAATTGCATGTGTTATGTATGAAGAACCTTTTTATGCTTAGTTATTCAAGGCGGGGGACGTGAACAGATTAATGAGTAGCGTAATATAGAATCATATTCATTTTTCTTCCTTAATTTAGAATGTTACGCGATATCGTTAGAGCTCTGTGTTTTGTTATTTTCTACATGCTTCGGTTTTAGAAATATTTGATGCTTCTTTACTTTTCAACTCATCCACTTTACTCTTACTACATAGCTATACAGAATTTACCTGAATCATAATTCAAAATTGTAATCGTAAATAAAAGTTTCTAGATCAAACAATATTTACAGTAACAAGTTGTTCCTATAGACCAAAAAATACAACGATATATGGCGCCTAGTAATACTTAACAGCTTTCAGCTATGTCCTACTATGCCGAATTGCTGGTAAGTAAGGATACTTACCAGCAATTCGGCATACATATTTTCGGCGTCCATACATTAGTAGGAACTAATGTTATAAACTGTGGATCTTTGTTGCTCTTTCACGCAAAAACTACTGAACCGATCGCTACGAAACTTGGTATGTAGATAAGCTGGAGACCTAGATTAATACATAGACTATTTTTATCCCAATATGCCCATGGCATTGGGACTTACACGGGAAAAACCGCGGGGTGCAGCTAGTATATAATAAAAGTTAATGATGAAAAGCTATTAAACAAAAAAATATAAAAAGATGAGTACAGGTGACTTTTAATAATCTGGAATGCCTGCAGCACCAATACGTACATAATCAAAATTGAAATTAAAATTATTTATTTCAATTAAACCCATTGTAGGTAGTTTTGAATTGTCAGGAGGAGTCAGTCAGTATAAGTAATATAACTAACGTTTCAAATAAATAATTATAAATACTTACGCCTCTCAATTATCAGATAATTGTAAAAAGACAAGAAAGACTGTAACATGCTTATATTACATTTCAAAGTGGGGATTTTAAATATGTAAAAGTAAAAGTCCCTTTCATCTTGTCCCATTTTTATATCTGCAATACTGATTACACATTGTGTCACATTCAGCTTATCAGATGATTATTTCAATTGAGGAAAATACCATTTGTATATGAGTACATGAAATAAAATGAATTATTAATAATAATAATGCACTTTGTGAATCGGGCTTTTTCAGGAACTGGTATCAGTTCCTGTGATTATATGACACGAGTCACAGAGCGCATTGACTTTCTGAAACAGAAGGTTTATGCATGGGCAAACCGCATACGAAGGTACAAAAAAAGGGTGGACCGATATACTCAGAATCGCACATTCCAAAGGGATGAGAGGTGGGTTTATAGAAGGTGGGAGCAGCTTGATTTAGTGAGTGGCATTCATTTACCAGATGCTGAAATCACGAATTCATTTTGGCGTAACATCTGGTCGATGCCTGTCGCTCAAACTGAGGGTGAATAGATGCGAGATGTCGAACGATCATGTGAGTCAATTAATAGAATGGAGCCAGTATCAATATCAAACATTGATATAGCTTATGCAGTTCGTTCGCTGCCGAATTGGAAATCAGAGGGACCGGACGGACTGCATAACTTTTTGTTAAAATGGCTCCGTAGCTCACATGTACGTTTGGCATCTCAATTTCAATCATGCTTAGAATCGGGTTCGCTCCCAACTTTTATGACCACAGGCGTGACTCATCTGCTCTATAAAACTGGTGGTGCCACGGATCCCAAAAACTACAGACCCATAACATGTTTACCAACATTACTCACGTCCATTCTGAGAGTGAAGATAACATCTCATGTAACCATCAACTCTGTTATGTCTTACTCTCAGAGTTGATGTAGAAGTGGGGCACGTGGCACTAAAGATCTCCTTAGTATTGACACGCATACGTGGCTCCTGAGGGTCATGGAGTTGTATAAGATTGATATAACTCTATGCACTTTCTTGGAGGCATGTATGCAGCAATGGAGAAAGGTTCTTTGCTATCCAGGATGTCGACAATCTCAGGGTAACGGCGAGTATATACAGATCAGGCGGGGTATATTTCAGGGTGACAGTTTGAGTCCCTTGTGGTTCTGCCTAGCTTTAAATCCTCTCAGTACTATGTTGGAGGGTTTAGGACTAGGCTATCGTTTGCGGAGAGGAGGTCAGATTATATCCCACCTCCTTTTCATGGATGATTTGAAACTTTTTGCCTGCAGCAATTTCCAACTGATAAAATTACTAGAGGTAACTGAAAACTTTAGTAAATGTATCAGGATGGAATTTAATGTGGATAAATGTGCAGTCATGCATGTAAAAAGAGGCAGGATTGTGGAATCTGAAGGGATGGAACTCTCAGATTCTACACACCTTAGATGTCTTTCCGCGAACGATACTTACAAGTATCTAGGAATGTCACAGGCGTTAGGTTTAAATGAATTGATTATGAAGCAATCGTTACAGGAACGCTTTTATGGCCACCTGAAAAAAGTATTAAAGAGTCTTTTGTCAGGTGGTAATAAGGTGCCAGTCCTAACCTACTCCTTTGGTGTACTTAGATGGACTCGGACGGATCGGACGGCATCAAGTGATGCCCTGGACAGAAGAGTCCGTAGATTGCACCATCCACGTTCATCGGTAATGAGATTGTAGATCCCGCGGAAATGTGGGGGTCATGGTTTTTTAAATGCCAAGACACTACATAACCGCGAGGTATGCAATCTTAGAAATTACGTGGAGATGCATCGGGATGTTGTGGTAGTTGACAACGGACTCACTCCGCTTGCTCTAGGTGGAGAGAACTGGCGCAAACCTGCAGTACTCAATATTACAGATCGCAGGGAAATATGGAAGAGCAAAGATCTGCATGGACGGTTTTATCGGGCCTTAAATGGGCCCAAAGTAGATCTACTATCGTCAGTCCTGGCTACGTTTCGGTGATCTCTTTGGAGAAACTGAAGGTTTTATCTGTGCAATTACTGATGAAGTTGTTATGACGAACAACTATCAGAAACATATCCTGAAGGACGGCACGATTGACATTTGTCGGGCATGTCATCGTCCCGGAGAAAGCCTCGAGCATATAATTTCCGGTTGGTCTCGTCTTGCCAACGGCGAGTACTTGCACAGACATAACCAAGTGGCCAGGATAGTCCATCAGCAACTTGCTCTCAAATATAACCTTGTGACTATGGAATTACCGTACTACAGGTATATGCCTGACCCAGTTCTTGAAAATGGTCGTGTAACATTGTATATCGTGGTAATCGTGGTAATAGACCGATTAGAGCGCCGAGCAATGATTGTTGATATCACCATTCCACATGACGACAATCTCTTAGGGCTCGAAGCTGGATTAAGGGCCTGATGCAGAAGGCGGTCCTTCTTGACACGGCACGTATTGTGAGGAGGTTTCTGTCTTTTGAACCCTAACCACCGGTAGGTTGGTCCCTGTACCCGATACCGGTGGGACACTATTTTTTATATTTTTAAATATTTTTTCTTATATGATTATGTATTTAACAAATGTAATTTATATGTTTTATAGATGTTAATAAAGAGAATAATTGGCAACACCAACCTGTAAGCGTCATATTATCACACAGAAAATATTATACCTATTAACTTATTGTATACATCGAAATAAATTGCAAAATAAATATAAAACAAATATTTGGAAACAGATTCATAAAATATATAAAAGAAACACAGAAACAACATGCAAAAGTTCAAAAGAAAAAAAATCGAAGAAAATGACAGATCTCATATAAGACAATAGCCCAACAACATGGAATATAATGAAATAAAATGCTTACAAGGTATCAAGCTAGACAGAGAATTGCACAGCAAACATCCCCGGACTCGTCGCAAAGCTCCGCCTCACAGCTGCCAATGCACTCCTCGGTGAGATCGGCAAACAGTGAGGCGTCGAGCTCAAGCTCCAGCGACGAGTATTTCTCTCCGCCGACGTCGCCAACACCTGTGCGTCGGCAGGGGAGAGTCCGGCCACCAACCTGCTTAGGACCCCGAGGACCACTGACCTCGAATAGGGCCCCCGCTGCCGGTGGTGATGTGCGCCGCATGAAATGGACTTATTCAATTAATGAAAACGTTGATTACTGTCTCTGTTTCAGGAGCTTGAACCAGCTGTCAACGTGTCAGCACAAAGACTGTCGGATCAGGTACGGGCTATACAGCGCTGTCATCTGCTGGATGATACCGTACTTGAGAGGCTACGCTCTGACGTACGGAATAGCTTGGTTATCCCTTCTTCATCGCAAGTTGTGGGTTCGGTGGCCAATCACACACCGCAATTGGTAACACAGTTACATGTTGATGAAATTGTGGATAGTGAAGCTATATCTGTAAGTACCCAGTGCAACGAAAGGTTAAGGAGCGCATTGGAGGATGCGATTCTGAAATACCGGTTTGTGAACCACATTAATAGACCACGTTTATCCCGTTTGCCTATTCATATACGAAATATAGCGCTGGTGTGTGCCCTGGATTCGTTTTTGTCTGATTATTTAGACAATAGCGAAGATCTTAGTGATACACACTCTATTCTCTTCTGTGCGGCTGTCGCAGCATGTCAAGTAGCAGGAGTACATTTCTCTGTAAATACCGCTACTACTCGACCCAAGCCTGCTGTGCCAGCCTGGCAGTGTAGAATCGAGCGTCGTATTGCTGAGGCCAGGACACTTATCGGTAAGCTAATCTGCTTTAGATCGGGTAACACGTGGCCGAGAGTGATGCGCTTTGTGAAACAGGCATTCTTGGGGACTGACATTAGTCCTCAACAATATATGTCATGTGGCACAGAGCGCATAGACTTTCTAAAGCAGAAAGTTTATGCGTGGGCAAATAGGATTCGAAGATACAAAAAGCGAACAGATTGGTATAATCAGAATCGTATGTTCCACAGAAATGAGAGGTGGGTTTACCGAAAATGGGAACAATCGGATCCCTGTGTGAGTGACGGGCATTTCCCAGATGATGACGCTACAAATGAATTTTGGCGTAATATCTGGTCGGTGCCTGTCACTCATTCAGAAGGTGAATGGATACGAGATGTCGGGCGCTCATGCGAGTGTATACAAGCAATGGAACCAATTTCCATAGCCACAGGTGACGTAAGTAGTGCAGTCCAGTCATTATCAAACTGGAAATCGGCTGGACCAGACGGACTGCACAACTTTTGGCTGAAATGGTTTTGAAGCTCGCATGCTCGTTTGGCATCTCAGTTCCAAGCAGCATTGGATTTCATTACGGTTCATCACCCCATTTTTTGACAACTGGCGTAACCCACTTACTCTATAAATCTGGTAGTGCCATGGATCCCAAAAATTATAGACCAATTACATGCCTACCAACTATGTATAAGCTTCTAACATCTATTCTGAGACTCAAAATTACTACACATTTAAATAAAAATTCGATCATATCTATTTCTCAGAATGGATGTAGAAGTGGGACCCGTGGCACTAAAGAGCTCCTCATCATGGATATGGCCATTAGCCAACAGGTGCGTCGTCACCGTAAGAATCTGGTGACATGTTGGATAGACTATAAGAAGGCCTTTGATTCGGTTCCACATACATGGCTTTTGAGAGTGCTGGAGTTGTATAAAATTGATACAACTCTTTGCACTTTTTTGAAGTCATGTATGGGGCAGTGGAGAACAGCACTTCGCTATCCAGGATGTCGGCAGATTGCGGCAAACGATGCACCAATAAAGATCGAGCGGGGTATATTTCAAGGTGATAGTTTGAGTCCCTTGTGGTTCTGCCTAGCTTTGAATCCTCTCAGTACGCTGTTAGAGGGTTCAGGGCTAAGCTATAGGTTGCAGAAAGACAATCGAGTTATATCTCACCTTCTGTACATGGACGATTTGAAACTTATTGCCCCCACTAATTTGCAATTGACAGGGTTACTGAAGGAAGGTGACTGAAAACTTTAGTAACTCTATCAAGATGGAATTTGGTGTGGACAAGTGTGCAGTCATGCATGTAAAGAAAGGCGTGATAGTAGAATCTGAAAGAGTCGAACTTTCAGATTCAACAAAACTCAGATCTCTGTCTGCAACTGAAAGCTACAAGTATCTAGGTATATCACAGTCATTGGGAATACCTGAATCTCATATGAAACAAGCGCTGCAGGAGCGCTTTTTTGGCCGCCTGAAAAAGTACTTAAAAGTCTTTTATCAGGGGGTAACAAAATGCGTGCCTGCAACGGTTGGGTCATGCCGGTTCTGATGTATTCCTTTGCTATACTCAGATGGACTCAGACCGAATTGGATGCCCTTGACAGGAGAGTCCGTACACTGCTGACTGCATCCCGAATGCACCACTCACGTTCATCGGTAATGAGGTTATACAACCTCCCAACCATCCCGCGAAAGTTTGGGGGTCGTGGCCTCTTAAACATTAAGACCCTACACAATCGTGAGATATACAACCTTAGAGAATATTTTCTTCATACTGACGTGTGAGTGCATCGTAGTGTGGTAGCAGTGGACAACGGACTCACTCCGCTCGCTCTGGCTAAAGAGAACTGGCGCAAGTCTGTAGTACTAATGATCGCAGGGAGGTATGGAAGGGCAAAGAACTTCATGGTCGTTTTCATCGGGGCCTGATATAGACTTTAAAGCTTCTACATCTTGGCTACGGTTTGGTGATCTTTTCGGAGAAACCGAAGGTTTTGTCTTTGCAATTATGGACGAAGTTGTTATGACGAATAACTATCGGAAATATATCGTGAAAGATGGTACGGTGGACATCTGTCGGGCGTGTCACCGTCCCGGTGAATCTATCAGGCATATTATTTCTGGTTGTTCTCGTCCAACGGGGAATATTTGCATAGACACAATCAAGTGGCCAGGATTGTACATCAACAACTTGCCCTTAAATACAATCTTGTGAATTCAGAGGTGCCATATTACAGGTATGTGCCCGACCCAGTTCTCGAAAATGGTCGTGCCACATTCTATTGGGATCGATCTATCATCACTGACAGAACTATTGTTGCCAATAAACCTGATTTAGTGCTGATAGACCGATTAGAGCGCCGCGCAATGATTGTCGATATCGCTGTTCCTCATGACGAGAACCTCGTGAAAGTTGAAAAAGAAAAACAAATAAAATATTTGGATTTGTCTCACGAGATTGTCGATATGTGGGATATCGATTCGGCAATCATTGTTCCGATTGTCATATCTGCACATGGATTAATAGCCAAGAACCTCGATCAACACCTTAAGAGGCTCACGTTAGACAGCTGGATCAAGGGACTGATGCAGAAGGCAGTTCTCCTTGACACGGCCCGTATAGTGAGGAGGTTCCTGTCTTTGGAGCCCTAACCACCGGTGTCTTGGTCCCTGTACCCGATGTCGGTGGTCTACTGTTTTTTATATTTTTAAATATATATATATTGTTTTGTACATATTTAAAAATATGATTTATAAGTGTTAAGATAAATAAAGGGGAATAATAATAAATCTTTATTTCGAACACAAGATTCATAGGGTATTACATAAAAGACAATCGAAACAACAAAAAACAAAAACCAAAAAATGCAAAATAAACAATTAGGCTATCGTTTTGATCCAATGCTTGTACATGCATGACGTAAGGATTCTTTCTGACAGACTTGTTATAATAACATTCCTACATCGGTCAACTCTGGACATGAACTGTGAGATACGATTTCTCTGGATGGCTTCAAAAGAATTAACTCGCGCCTCGAAGAGCATACCGGAAGCGCTACAGCAGCGTGGTAGTCCCATGAGTTGCCTAAAGATGTTATTGTAGGCAACTCGAATGCTATTAATTGCTTTCTTAGTATAATCAGTCCAAAGTTGACAAGTGTAGAATGTCTGACAAAATAAGCGAAACAGTGCTACCTTAACGTCTGGGGAAGACTTACAGAATTTTCTACTAATCATATTGCCCGCAACACATAAGGCTCTCCGTTGACGCTCAATATCACTATCATCCTTCAGGTTTGACGTCACAATATGGCCAAGGTACCTAAAGCTTTCCACTACTTCGACTGGCTGTCTACAAGATACAAGCTGGGAACGTTATCGGGCCCCTTTCCGGACCTAAATATTACCATCTTTGTCTTTTTAACATTGTATATTAAGTTATGGTCTCCGAAGGATCGTATATAGATGTGCCATTTTAAAATAAAAGTTAATAATTATTCCATAGCTCGACTATACGGCAACATAGTAATAATAATAAACTCCACACATCTCACACACGGCCGTCTGATCTTAAACTAGGCAGAGCCTGTACTCGTACTATAGTAACCAGACTGCTGATAAACATACTTATATATTTCTAAATACATACATATTATAGATAAGATTTTCATGTCAAAGGTGTAGTTGAAGTTGTAGATATGTATCTTTTTCTTATTTACAAGCTTAGCGTTACCAATAGATAAATCCTTAGACGTAAAAGGCCCTATTTCATTAGGACACCACGGTGGCGCGACAGTCGCGCCACCGTGGTGTATAGAGCTACCAAGCGAGAAACACCAAAACAAACACTAGGATTGTCAGTTTCAAAATGGACGTCAAAGAGTTAACAGTTCTTTCTGGCTTTCTTGTTTGCCTAACTCAATATGAATTTTAAGCATTGATTACATAAATTTAATATGTTATAATATCATAAACATTGTGCTTTCGTCTCCTGATAGCAATCAACGAAAAGTGTGTATGCTGAGAGTCCAAAAACGGCTTCAAGAAGATAACCTATTTATTTATTTATTTAAAACTTTATGCACATTTGTACAAAGACAGACTTAATGCCTAGGGCATTCTCTACCAGTCAACCTTAGGGTAATGTAGAACTGCTATAAGGTAGGTGCAAAGATACATTTGAAATTATTTATAGTACAAACTAATATTTACATTAGTTACATGTACAATTTTCTAAATATCATTACAACATTATATACACAGTTTCATATACTTATACATAAACATACATAAGTACTTATATTATACCTATACCGAGTACATAATTATATATTCACACATATCATATATATAAGTAAATACACGACAAATACCACTATAAAGTCGTGTACTATCGTTGTGGCTATTCTGCTAATTCATTGTGGAGGAGTTCTGGTACTTTCTTTTTAAACGTGAAACGGTTTATGGACATCCTGACTTCGAGAGGGAGCGCATTACTGAATGACATCGGGATAAATCTGTAGGCGTTCTAGGGATAATATAAGAAGGGATATTAGAGGAAGTGAACTGTAAATTCCTCTGAAAGTTGACGCGTATGGTCCGTAGACAGAGAAAGAAGACTGTTTTGATCAGAATTTCTGAATTAATAATTTTTTATCGGTTATGTACTCATCAGAGAGTGAGCGGAAAACAACCGCTCACTCTCTGACATATTCTCATTCTCTAAAATAGCCAATCGATGATAAGAGCAGAGAGAGATGCAAGACCAAAACAATATTCTTTCTCTGTATACCGACCGTATGCGGTCACGACTTGTTCGCTTCCTCTATTATCTTATCTCTATGGTAGGCGCAGACGTTTTTCTATTCTCTACTTCCGATGGGCAAGGGTCTAACCTACAGTATGGTAAAAAAATAAATAACAATAGTTTATCTACTCGATAATCTTGGTCAATAGTTTTAATTCCTGTGGCTATTAATACGCCACATTTAGTAATGAATTTAAATTACGCAGTGTTCTCAAACGTACCCTGACCGGCAAAGGATGGAGACGGTTGCACTAAGTCCAGCCTATCACCAATCCCTGGAATGCACTGGTGTCTGTGAACTGACTCACCAGGAATGCAGGGTACCTCCTGGTAATCTCTGTATTGATTCCATAGCTTAATCAGCATCGGACGTGTGCGGCCTCTTCCAGCAAGAGGTCTGATGCGCCATGTAGTTTTAGAGGATTCCATTTCGACATAATCGCTTCGCCATGTTCATGACGGGGTGCTTTATAGAGCATATAACACATAAGCGTGAAGTTAATTCATAATATTATAGGAGTTAACTAATAAGTCATTCTAATCTCTTTACACGGACTGAATCTGCATCATCTATTATTCGTAGCTAAATGCTCTCACACGGAAAAACGCGCAGCAATGTCGACGTGGTCTAATTGATTTTCGGATAAACGCAATATCATATATCCGTATTGTTTCCGATCCAAATGCTTCGGGTATATTAACGGCTTGCGTTCGCATCATTAAGGTAAATGAGATGTGTGGTATACCGTTGTCGAGATATTAATTACGCTGTAATCTGGGTATATAATATTTGTTGAAGGTTAATCTCATGAAGTAGCAGTGCTTCATGAAGTGCACTGGCTTCCAAAAGGTAAAATTACTCAAATCATGATTAATACTCAAAGACGAGATTATGATGAAGTTATGATGTCCGTGAAACTGTTAGGAGATTGCAAAATAACATATGGACGCTTCTATTAGGTATATAATTCATTATTACTTTGTTCAGTGGCTTGCCATAACTTAGCTGGCTCTAACTTCATTGAGGTATACATAAATGATTTATCCCTTTGATTTATATACCATATACACCTTCATAACCTACCTATACCTATATAAACCATGTAAAATATGCTGTCTGATGCCGCTGGAATCATATAATATTTCTTTCAAGTTTAAGGTCAGTAATAGGGAATAAGGCAATGATTGTCTATTTGATGGGTTTTGGAATGGAATAATATGTAGATTGAGTTATAATATGTAGATTGAGTTATAATATGTAGATTGAGTTATAATCCCGATCACAGTTTAATATAAAAATATGGTAAGTAGTTCTTGTCTGGCAATTTCAACGTGGTTGTACTAAACGGACAGTTGAAATTATATTTATCATGTAACTTTATACCTCTGACTTGACTGTTGGTGCACATTCACATACATACACTTACGCTTATGTCCGCGCAAGGGTAGGCAGAGGCGTATTAAACACCCTCATTTTGCCAAATAAAATTTGATAACACTTATGTAATAAAGGACAAGTCTACTGCCGTCAACCGGGCACTTTGAGAACTAAAGATGGAAAATATGGGATACCAATCTGTGGATATCCAAATATATGTTTTATCGAAATTACTAAGAGTGATTCTGATTAATTTAATATTATTAGGGCACTACGTAAGGAAAAATCGCCCATCTACAGAAGGTTAGCGTTACGTAACGGTCGGGTGAGTTAGGAAGTAGTAGAGCAGCAGAGGTCGGCATAAATTGAAGATACCCAACAGGAGCAAATTCTCCGCTCCAATAGTCATAGCACTTAAACACGTAATTTTCTCTTTTTTGTGACTTGCAAGCTGAACCCATTAATTTCTTTCGGTTTATAACTTGCAATTGGGTCCCGCCTGCCACTAAACTTAATGCGGGTAGTTAACTTAGGCTTGCAGCTCATAATTTAGTCTGTTAAACTGAAGTAGAGGTTACTTTGTTTATAGTTTTTTTTAATTTTTAACCGACGAAAAAAAAGGAGGTTCTCAATTCGACCGTATAATTATTTTTTTTTGTTTTCTATTCTCAACCTTGTTTCGGTCTTTTTAGTGCATTACTTTTAAATTGTCTTCTTTGCAGTCGGCTTTTTGATTTTTTTAATTATTTATTTTTATTTTAGACTTTTTAGTTACCCAGCACACCCTTAACACTCAAACATGGTCCATTTTTACGCTATCAAAAATTTTTTAAACCAATTCATTGTTCCTAATTATATACATATAACTTATTTATATTTTTGTGATCCCCTTTTAATTTGATACGCTACTCGATAGCTTTAGGTATTTTTTTATTAACGTATTGTTCATTGACAAAATGGCGGATGTTTGGCGCGAAATAGCGCCAAACATCCGCCATTTTGTCAATGAAATCAACAAATAGCATCCTAAGGAAACATCAGCTTGATAAAAGGATTGTTATACTCGCACCAACAAAAAAACAGAAACAAGGTAACAGGTTGAATGGTAGATAGTATTGTATATATAATCATATTATTAAACAACAAAAAATTGATATGTTATTGTTATCATTACAAAACGGTATGTATATAGACCTAGCTGTTTTTATCTGCACTACTTTAAACTGATAAAGAATATACCGAACTTGTTTATACTTTGTATATTTTCAAATACTTAAACTAAACAACTAACAAGGAAGTGATATAAAACAGAAAAACCTTTACTGCACTGTTACACCTATTCTTATTTTGAATCTACTCTAAACAATGCAAAGATCATTCGCTGGCGAACTAATTCGAAGAGCCCCGAGAGCTCCCGAGTGATCGGTTCGCCTCGCTCACAATAGCGTACATAAAATATCAAGTACCTACATATTATTATATACTACGGTACCTAGCTACTAAATTGATAATTGCATACAATTGTTAATAACAGAATGCGTAACAATATATGTACATGAGTATAATTGACAGATATTTTATAGGTATATAAAAATGATAGATATTTAGGCTTAATTACATTACTTTAGACACATTATAAACAACAATAAAATAAGCGATCGCTTGATCATGTTAATATGTGTGTTTACTTATTATTGCCTTGTACGTAGCGATAGGCGTTATTTGCGAATAAAAGCTAGTTTTTATAATATATATACAAAAGTTAATCAGGATGACACTACATGTATATTATAAATACAAAAAAAAAGAATGTCCAAACTAATCACATATTATTTGTAATTTAATATCTACTTATTTTTTTTTTAAATAAAAACCAAAATAATTTATTTCAATTAAACCAATTGGTGGTATTTTTGGTTTATCAGGAGTAGGAGTCAGGCAATATAAGTCGGTCGTGATGCTAGTTGCCTGTTCTAATACATAGATCCTATGAAAAAGAACAGGCAAGAAATTCACACTCTTTTTCAACCTGTTTTTTTACAAGTTACTTGTTACATTGCTTATAAGCACAAATTAACTGTGAAGACAATGTAATATCAGGTTTCAAATGCACAATTCAAAGTTTTTCTAAATAAAAAAATAACGTATAAAACTACAATGTCAACATTGTATAAGATAATTGTGTAAAATTAACAATGTCAATAATAATGAAAAACATCAATAAGTAGATACTTGTCAGAAAAACAAGCACCTACACATTAACAATGTGGCTGTGGAGCAGGACCGGCATTCTGCCAAGCATTTTTATCATCTAAATAATGATCTATACTTCAGCCAAATTCGATATGGAATATTTACTAACAAATCGTTGCTTAGCAATGTCTGACGGGCAGGTGTTAATAACCTTTTAGCAAATTATACACCTTTGAAAATATTTGTTGTTTCGACACCAAATAATGTTAACAACACAAAATTTGGGGACTTACGTATTTGAAATTAAATGACTCCCCTATATCAATAATAGTGCTCAAACCTAATAAATGTTAAAAATCAAAAATCGTTTTATTAGTCCGTCTTAATGCTTTTTTGAAGCTATTTCCAATGGTCTTATTAAAAGAGCGGAATTAATAGTAGAAAGAAAGTTACTTGTTGCAATAACCCAATAACGTGACAAAACGTCGAAGTTTTCTTGCAACTAGAACACTATAAAGTGTGTTATCTTGACAAATCATATTGTTATTTAACGCTTAAACCTCCTAAAGTTTATTTATTAGTATAGCGTGTTCAATCATTTCAACTCAAATTAAATAACGGCATAAAAGCAATAACCACTATTTGTATTTATTGGTTTTTAGCTTTGCATATGTGAAACATGAGAAAGCAAACAAAACCAAAAACTAAAACACAAGAAATGTACTTGTCGGCTTTTATTGTTCGATTACATTTAAAAAGTAACAAGTAATGTTTACTGTTTGTATTGGTATTCATTTCAATTCATTAACTAAATTTCTGCAAACGTTCTTAAGCGCTATTATTGACAGTTTGCGACGAGCATTGCATTCGTCCACGAGTATTGTTATTAATATTCTGTTCAGTGCTGATTAACCACCATGTGGGGGGAGCAAAAGATTTGAAAAGCTACGGAAACCCACACGACGTATCTTTAACAAGGCTGCCAAACCATAAGAGTGGGAACGGTATAAGAGAGCCCTGACAGAGTACAACAAACTGATCGGAAAAGCGAAAAGAACGCCATGAAGAGATTTCTGCCAGGATAAAGTACAAAAGTACAAAGAAAAATATTCCAAAAGTACTTGCTAAGACACCAAATAGCTACCTATGTAGGTTTGCTTAAAACCCTAGACAGCACATACAAATCCACGGAAATATTGGAGCTTTAAGAGTAACCCACTCCTAGGATCGTACCCAAAAGGCCTCATCTACATGGTACAAAACTCTATTTGGAACATGACCAGTATGATTTTCAGGTCTAGCCAGGTTAAATGCTATCTGGCTATGCAAGTTTTTAGATTTTTTTTGTTTTATAAATCACCGGGGGAGGATGGATTTTCCATGCACTTCTGCAACATGGAATAGAAATTCTCCTTCTGCATCTGGTAAAACTGTTCCAAGCAAATTGCGTGCGTACCAGATCAAGGGTCACAGGTCACGGTATTCTTCATATTGAAAGTAGCGAAAAGGGACTACTCCTTGTAATTTTTTATTTCATAATATAATTCTTGTTTAAAGATATTTTTTTTATATATTACGTATTTGGCGGTTAGACTGAGTTCCAGCAAAAGCAATGACAGTAAAATCGTAAAGCATAACTAGGAAATAGAGGTAAAATTACAATATTTCTGTCTTCTAATTATGACAACCCTAAATACGATGATATATGGTTTGTTTACAAAGATTCCATTTATCATGGAACGCGAAAGTTTAAAAGTTAGTAAAGATTCCAGATCCAATTTGGCTTAAGTATAGTTTATAATATTTATGCTCGTTTGTATAGCATGCGTTTTATACAAGTTTTAAATTTCTTCTGATTTAGCTGAAGTTGAAGCTGAATTTTTATTAGTTATTTTATTATAGAACATAAAGCAGTATCCAGTAGTAGCATAAAAGAGCATTTACATGTATAAAAACATTTGTCAATGAGCCATTTCTTCAGTGCACGTGAAAAGAGTTTGTGGCTGTTCCCTAATATCTTTCGGTGTCTTGTTGAATACACATACAATCACAATTTTTTTTATGTAACGTAGTGGACAGCATGGGTAACACTATTGTTTAGAATCAGGTTCTCTAGATAGACATTTTTGTATTTTTGCATGACTATAAGGGTAAGTATATTTAATAAAATGGAATAGAATATTCTTTATTTTACATTTTATTTCCACGAATAGATCCAACCACAACACTCCCTCCAAAATAATAATATCAGTGCCTTGAAAAGAAATAATAAAACGTTTTTACAATTTCATTGTAATTGGTTGGTAGCATTCACTGACAAAAAAAAATCGATATTTTTTGCTAGTATAAAACAGATGAGTATAATTTCTCAATAGCTTAGGTCACTGAATAAAGGTTCGAAGTTAACGACTATCAATTGTAATTTCAGTTGACTAAGGGGTATTTTCTAACAGTAATTCAATTATCAGAAATACTGTGTCTTTAGCTGGCTTATTTTTTTTGTGCATTTCAGACAATTAAGCTTGGAAGGATTTTTTCTCAAACTACAGTTAAAAAAATGTTGCCTTTTATATAGTAGATTTATAAAGTATGTGCATGTTTAAATGCATCTATTAAGCAAATGAATAAGAAGATTGCATAGTGACTGGCTTTGAAGAAAATGCCATGTTAATGAAATGGTGGAATCTGTAACAATATTGGCATATTCCAAAGCATTTTATCTGATCCGAATTCAGAGGTAGCTAAAATAAGAATAAGTTTACGAATACTTATACTATCAACGCTCATGGCGCTGGATATATTTTGCACTCTCTATTTCTCTCCTGTTTCCTTTTGCGCACGATAAAACCTCTCTGTGCGCCAACATAAAAAAAAAAAAATTAAACAAAAATTGTAATGATTTGGCTATTTTACCAACTTTTTTAGGTTTCCTAAAACCTTGATGCTAAACACAGTAAAACTGTTCTCAAGTTTACCTTTGTTCAATCTCATTTACTTATTTGAGTTTTCTAAACTTTGCACAAGGTACTTAATCTTTAGTAACCTTTTTACCAAGAATTATCCTTACGTCGCATCGTGTCGTAGATCGCTTGGTTAATAATTAGGCTCCACAAGCTACTTTACGTAAAAGTCTCTTGAAATATTTAAGTAAAAACATTCGAGGGGTAAGAGCTCTTTCAGCTCATGATGTTATAAATGGTATGGCATGTTGATGACTGCACTATACAAGTATAAAATATTTAATATAATGAATAGGTACTGTAAAAAAATCAGGCAGAAAGGTCATGTTTGCGCATTACACGAACCGGTATTCTATACACGGTAGTATATAGGACTTTGACGGGCCTATTGGTCTAGTGGTTAATAATCCTGACTGCTGAGCCTGAGGTTGTGGGTTCCATTCCCACCCAGGACAAATAAATGTGAGATAAGCACGATCGTTTGTTCTGTGTCTGTGTGTATTTTTTTCTATAATATGTATGTTTTTAGTATGATACAAGTATGTTTATCAGAAGTCTGGTTACCATAGACTCTGCCTAGTTTTGAAACAGACGGCCGTGTTTAAGGTATCTGAAGGATCAACCTTGAAAGGAAAGTAAAAAATCAACACATCTACATCAACTTAGATAGCCAAGCGGCGCTATTGGCACTATACAATTTTGAGACTAGCTCAAAGCTAATACAAAATTGCAAGAAAAACCAACACAAAAAAAACACTGGGGCAATCAAACAAAATTACATTAAGATAGGTAATACGTTATTCAGGTATCGATGGTAATGAACAAGCCGATGAACTCGCCTGAACTGGTGCAGATAACCGACAGCATGGCCCAGAACCATTCTGTGGCATCAGCAAACAGCGAGCGTATTCTATCATAAACGACCGATATACGTCATTGGCTATTAAGAGATGGAAGACCACGACTGATCTAACACTCGACAGACTTAATAAAGGGCTATGATAATAAAATATCGAAAGAACTTCTGTAGCTCAAAAGATACAAAACCTGTGCAGTAATAAGAGTCCTCACCGGACACTGCAAACTGAACAAACAAATTTTCAATATTTTTGTGGCCCACTAATGCGCCACCGAAGTATTAATCTAGGGTTGCACATCATGCAACCGCAGGAAATACAAACAATCACTGCTGATAGGATCTGGAGGTTTTTCGAAGCCATAAGTCTGAGCAGTGAACTGTAAAGCTAAAGTGTGCTACAAAAGACCAGAAATGGTCGAGGTAGCAAGCACTAGGCACTTAAAACAATAATAAAAAAAAATAAAGGTGTCTGAAGATATTATTATTTTTAACGTAAATGCACCTTACAACTTTCACTTGCGTTATTTTCTATTTAGAGAAATAAGTTATTTTGTGATTTGAGTTTGCCTGTTCCCATTTCTCAATGCGGCACTCTAACTGTAAGACTTCCTTAATCAAGATTAAATACTTACTTTAAACTGCCAAGTATTCTGTACTCAATTAAAGCTGTGTATTTTTTACGATACTAATTCAGACGAATTGGTCTGTGAATTTACGGTTTTCTTAACCAAATGAGATTTGAGAACTGTAAAGTTTTAAATTAAGTACCGTAAAAAATTTAAGTAGTCTTCCGTAATCCAAACAACATTTTTCTTAGAGAACTTCCTGCCAAGATACCAAATAATGATTGATAATGGACTACATGTATGAGGTTTAGAAAATAAACTCTTTTACATCATACAACTCCTATTAAAATGTATGTAATAGATTAATAACATTGTCGATGTTGACATCACTCTACTGACAAAACGATAAAACTCAACAATAATAATAGACTCGTACAACGCTCTGTCACTAAAAAAAGGAAAAGCTATTATACATATTTGTGGTCATTTATGCAGTTTGTAGTCAAATTTTTATAGTACCAAATCGTGTTTCTCAATACCAATAATATGAATATTTTCTTTAATGTAGGTAGATCCTTTCCGTAGAAATATTCTTATATTTCTTATACAGAATGTATTTGAAAAAGGACGATTTCTAAAATCACTGAAAGGGAACTCTAGCATGCAGTTACAGTAAGAATTTAAAAAAAAACTATCCGTTTACAAGTTAGGACCATTTGAATTTAAAGGTTATACATCCGTTTCTCATTAAAGCAGGTGGATCGTGAAAAGTTAAAGATTTTAAACCGTACATATTTTTTTGTTTCAAACCGACTGTGTTCGAAACGGATGGGCCCTCGACTAAACTTTCGCTTAATTAGTGTAGCTTAGTGCAGAACTCTTTTACCTGGTACCACACAAAGGAGGGTTTTGGATTAGAAACAAAAGTATATATTTTATTGCCTCTAGCTAGAATCTGCGAAGAAGTGGTTAGATTTAGTGGTTAAATAGACAAAATATGTCAAAGAATGGGAATAAAATAACTATCTTGGGGCAATATTTTTTTTTGTTTTGTTTTCTTGTTACTTTTACTCACAATTAGACAAAAATGTGAATGCAAAATACGAGTTTTATGCTTGTATTTTGGCATTCAGCTTTGAGGAAACATCTGAAAACATCTTTCTTAAAATCCTCATTAACAAAAGAACATGAGGTCAGCTAATTATTCTATTTTATTACTAGCTGACCCGGCACACGTTGTTTTGCCATATCAATTATTTCTAATGAATATTTTGGTAGTCAAATAAAAAATAACTAACTTATTGTGGGGATGGGGTCTATGACTGAAAGAATGGAGCGCTGTGGTCTATTGACGGCCTATAAAAATAACAAAACACCAACAATTTATTTTCTTAATTCAAAGTACTTCATTAACTTAACTGACATATTTAAAGTTAAACAGCGGGAGAGCCATGCTTCGGCACGTCGGGCCGTCTCGAAAGGAGTGATATCATTTCCTCACAGAAAACCGGCAGTGAAGCAATGCTTCGTTGTACTTCGCCAAGCGAATGAGGTTACCGGTGGCCCTAACCCTTCCCTCTCTCTATCTTCCCCCCTATCTCTCCATGTCCCCTCCTCTCCTACTCCCACCTTAAAGACCGGCAAGGCACTTGTGACTCTCTAGTTGCAGGTGCCCAAGGGCGGCGGTAGTCACTTACCATCAGGTGACCCGTCTGCTCGTTAACCCCCTATTCCATAAAAATAAAAGTTTGACATCGACTTGATGCCAATCGATTATTACAATCGACTATAACATTCGCACTTTCTATTTTCACTGGGTTAAATACTTTAAAAAAATGTACCAATGAAAGACAAAATACTAATATCACTATTAAAAAACAAGGGTTGATCGTAGAAGGTTGAAAATTCAGGGTTGTATGTATTTTCTAATGCTGTTTCATTAAAAATATTTAAAAAAAAATTATAAAAAAATTAAAAAAAAAATTAGGGGTGGACTACCCTTAACATTTAGGGGGATGAAAAATAGATGTTAGCCGATTCTCAGACCTACCCAATATGCACACAAAATTTCATGAGAATCGGTCAAGCCCTTTCGAAGGAGTATGGTAACTAACATGTGACACGAGAATTTTATATATAAGATATACTTACGTACATCTCTTAAATATAAGTATTGCGTTAAAATAAACCCTACGTTACAAAATACTTAAACACAATGTAGAAATACTGAATCTTGTTTTATTTTAACCCATACTTGTTACTTGTTAAATTGAGATGAAAAATATTTAAACTAACAATAAACACACTGATTTCAGAACTGCGAGTAGCTCGTATTTTAGTAATTCCCCAATTGGTGACATACATTTTCATCGCTTTACAGTCACATACAGTAGTACTCGTTTACATACATAATTACATGCAAAACATACAGACACTTCCATAGCATAGATATGTACATTACAGTCTTAGGTTTAACTTCAATAGTCAGGTACATTACATAATATTTGTGTATGCATACAAAATAAAACACTATTGAAGTTGTATAACATTATGTATATTTGTATATGTATGTTTAATTCATTAATTACTATTTATTTTGTCGATATTTAGGGAAAACAGATTGGATGATAACAATATCACCAGTTCTCGTAGGGTATTCTCAATTGTGCTTCTGACCAACTCGTCCCTTATACAAACAAAGCACAACTTTACGTATGCAGATGATACATCTGCATACGTAAAGTTGTCACAATTTTTGAGCCTCTCATTAAACAGGTCGTTTACGAACATTAAGAACTGCGTTCGACCAAGAATACTACCCTGAGGAACCCCGTAAGTTATATTTAACTCATCACTAATGACATTTTAACCACTTAAGTTTGATTGGACAAATAACTTTTAAATAAGTCTAGGGCAATACGAATTCCAACACGCTCCATTTCAGAAATAAGATTGGGAAAGAGACCGTTTGTAGGCTTTTGGAAGATCCAGAAAAATGGTTTAACATCTGTATCTGTCCTTTAACTTACCAACCAACTGCCCTGCAAAAATATATTATGGCACCTTCTGTGGATACGCCAATTCTAAATCCATACTGGTTTTTAGATGAATAGTTAAATATTTTAAGAAAATTATTTATGAAGCGGTTATTAAGAATTTGTTCTAAGATCGTAGATAAAGTACTCAGCACTGAAATAGATCTGTAATTAGCGACACAGTCCCTATTGCCTCAATTATATACCGAAGTAACTTAGGCTTTTTTCAGACTGTTAGGAAATACACCACTGGATATACTTAGAGGTATTAAATATATGTGTAATAGGACCAAGCTTTGACGGGATAATTTAATTGTTAATGAAGGTATATTGTCCCATCCATTTGGATAGTTACCTCTGAGGGTGGTAATTCGTTTGGTGCCTGTCGAGTGCTAAGTCTAGAGGAACTACTTTTGAAGCCAAGTCTTTCCCGATGTCGATAAAATATTGATTTACATTGTTTGCACAGCAATTTGCACTGACTGACAAACTCAGGAGTTCAGTAGCAGACTATAACTGACGTTTGTACCAGAAATAGTGTTTTAAGCATACAATTAGGATAGTGTTGAGTTTACGTATTCTTATCCTTTTCGAAACTGTGTTTTAGTTTCCTAATTAAGGAATTGCAAAAATTACGGATTGGATTGATGATGAGTTTTTACTTTGGTTCAGATGCATTTTATCTCGATTCCTAATGCACCGCAGTAGGCCATTTGCGATCAAAGGTCTTAAAATGCTTTTACGATTACTAACTTTTTTGTGAAGTACTTTAATCGGTAATACCTCGGATTATAGTTATTAATTTACCGGTGGCCAAATTTGTATCATTTATTTTCATAACAGAGCTAAAATTGCAATTCTTAAGTTCGTTTTGTATTGATGACTAGCTGTTCGTTCGTTCGCGTGGTAATTTTGATAAAATCTATCCAAATTAATAGATTTTTCGGTCCGTAAGTGTTTCAAGTATTGAGCTTATTTACATAAACTATTTTTATTTTATGATTTTATTCATCATCAGCTCATCACCAACATGATGTGATGATTTTTAAACGCAAATACCTGATAAAGCAAACAGAAACACTATTCGTTCCTACAATTTTCGAGGGTTTCACTCAATTTTATCAGGATCCCATCATCAGATCCTGACTTCCTTGACATGGGACCACTCTTGAGGTATACCCTATCTAATAAAAAAAGAATAATCAAAATCGGTTAATAAATAACGGAGTGAGGGCTGAACATACATAGAAAAAAAAATTATTCGATCGAATTGAGAACCTCCTTTTTTTTCGTCGGTTGAAAAGGTAGTCGTTGGCATTTCGATCTATAATATTATGTTTCATGTCTACATTCAAGTCTCTTAAAATATTTTTAAACGATTTTAATGTACTTCAAGTGTTTCGAGACTACTACTACTCTACTACTACTTAGAGTATATTATTTTATTATATTATTTGTCGAGTCCAAATGCGATGATAATAGATAGACACTAATAATGTCAATAGTACCTATAGTGCAAACCAAGCAATTAGCATGTTGAAACGGTGGTTCAGAAATAGTACATCTAAGACCATTATTAACATACATTACAACACCATCGTTTTGACTAATGCTATTTGCTGAGCCATACGATAAATAGTTATCAAGTAGAGGTGGCCATTTTATATTTCATAATGGTTAGCATAGATATAAACTGATAATTTTTTTATTTGTGCTTCTTATATTAACGTGTATAATCTTTAAATTTAAATCAGTATTTTGTAAACAAACTCAGAACACTGTATAGGGGTCCACATATTAGATGTTGCCATTTTAAACAAGATCCAGACCTTCCTTTTGTAAAATAGTGCCATGTTTTACTGTGTCTTCAATTCCATTAAAATGACAATGACTAACCCACTTAATTCCTAACATTTCATAGGCATTCTTTATAAAGAAATAGGTACCATCTGTTTTTATATTTGTTTTTCAATGACACTCAAATGTCAGCTAACAGATATCAAAGTTTGCTTTGTCCCTCAAGAAGGCAACTAGGCTTTCGACAGACAGTAAAATTATTAATCTGTTACAGCGTTTAAAAGTCTGTTAGAGCCTTACTCATATTCGAAGAATTCAAATCATTTATATCAAAGAAAGCAATGCTAACTTCAACCGGGTGCTTTAAAAATTCACTCGACGTCGGATACGCCTTAGGCAAGCTTGTCACATGTTTACAAGTGTGTATAAGTTTGTAACGTTTCTGTAATTTCGTCTAAAGCTTGTCACAGAAACACACTGTTAGATCTAACAAGACAAGTCGCAAACACGCTCTTGTTAAAGATACATGAAGGGTGTCTCAGTAAGACTGCACTTTTACATTTTAAAATAAAAACAAGTATTTTATGACAGAGTTGTGATATTTTTATTGTATTGTAAAGAAGACATGTTCCGATTAAATATAGAATAAAATATCCGGCAAATGACCCCCATGGCTCCAATGACAGGCCATTACTCTTTTCATGAAATTTTCCATGACTTTTGCACAGAGATGTGGCTGTATCTCAGCGATGACGCGTTTGATTTCCGATTTGAGCTCAGGAATGGTTTTGGGTTTATTCGCATAAACCCGAGATTTCACAAAACCCCAAAGAAAAAAATCGCACGGCGTTAAATCGCACGATCTTGGTGGCCAGTTGACATCAGAATTTCGTGAGATAATGTGTTCTGGAAATCGTTGCTGCAATAAGTCGATTGTTTCATGCGCGGTGTGGCAGGTTGCGCCGTCCTGCTGAAACCATATGTTGTCCAGATTCATGCCGTCCAGTTGAGGTCACAAGAAGTCCGTTATCATATTCCTGTAACGAATGGCGTTTACAGTCACTGCAATTTCGGCCTCATTTTCAAAAAAGTAAGGTCCAATCACGACGCCTGACCAAAATCCGCACCAGACAGTTACTCGTTGTGGGTGTATTTGTTTCTCATGGATTGCATGAAGATTTTCTGAGTCCCAAATTCGACAATTTTGTGTATTCACGAAGCCATTCATATGGAAATGCCCTTCATCGGAGAAAATTACTTTTTTCGAAAAATTGGCATCGACTTCACTTTGCTCCATTACCCATTGAACGAATTGCCGGGGCTTTCCGTGGTCTGCAGGTTTGAGCTCCTGAGTTAGCTGAATCTTGTACGCATAAAGGTGGAGGTCTTTAGTCAAAATTCGCTGCGTAGTGCTTCGTGAAATTTGAAGTTGTTGAAAACGATGCCGAATTGATGTTTTCGAGTTTTCGGTGACACTTTCGTTTACAGCAGCAATGTTTACAAGAGACCGACCGGTACGTTGACGCAATGGATTCTTATTATCCATAATCGACCCAGTTTCTTCAAATTTTTTGACCACTCTTCGAATGGTTGACACATTAGATGCACTTTCTCGGCTGAAAATTTGGCGAAGTTTGCGAGCGGTTTCAGCGTAACTTTCCCCATTTTTGTAATGAGTTTTCACAATTATAACGCGTTGTAATTAAAACGAAAAAAAAAAACCAATTTTAAAAAGTGCACTCTTACTGAGACCCCCTTTATAACAGGTTATTTGAAAACGGAGAATTTATCTAGTTAATAAACGACCCTTATAATGTTTTACTTTAACAAAACAACTATTTATTTACAGATCAAAATAAAACAAACAAAGATAGTAAGTAAAATAAATTTAAAACCCGACAGCAATAAGAACCTAAAGAGATGGCAGAGCAATATAACGTATAAACTGAAACATTCAATCAACAAAAACAACATTAATGACTACAGGACTTTCATTTTATTACACTTGCTGCAACTGGAGCTAAACCTTATACCTCCGATTGCATTGGTTTATTAAATTTTATTGAATGTGCATAAATATAATGCACATATTTATCCGTTATCTGGTTTCCATTTCATAGGCTTACAAAGCCTTACAAAGTCATGTCTTTTGTGTGTTCTTTTATTTTCCTATTTTATGATCCCTTTTAGTTTAGTTTAATTGCCAGGTTCTGTGAATTCTTGAACAGAGCTTATGGTTTCAAAATACTCTCGTGAACAATCAATATGGTAGACAATGTCTCAAGAGAACACAATAGTTTTCTTTGTTTTCTATGTCACTTATACAATTTTTTTTTGGTTTACATAAATAAAATCTAACCTACACACACTCCTATTTTATCAACTCTAAACTACATAGAACGTCATTGGTCGCTACCGCTAACGCCACTGAACACATGACGGCATGGAAAACGCGCCGCGCCCTGCACTGCCCATACCGCCCGCTAAGATAGAAAATCGTGGCGAGGCCGTATAGTTGGGGCGTCCACCATAGACTAAAATATATTATATTGAAAACGTCCACGTCCCAGCGACACGACGTGTGAGGTGTGAGAGTTTCATGAAACCGATTTATTTTATTTTTATTTTATTTGTAAGGTACAGATACAGACAACAGATTAATGACTTCGTACGCTTTGCTGCACAGCTGGATGGGTTTCATTAGTTGGATTGTCATATAGTTTAACGAAGTGATTATAGATTTGGCACCGCTGAAGGGAGTGTTGTACTGCCAAAGTCTTAAATGAATTTAAAAAAAATATATAAAACTGAAACTTAAGACAGAGTTGCCGATTATAGTCCCCATCATCTGGATGAACTGACAAAGGCCGTGGATGTGGTCTATGGTATTAAAGTCTTCAAAAACCGACTTATCTGGAAAGTTAGTAGTCCTTAAACGTGACTTTCGAAAATGGTAATGTCTAGCATTATTTACAACAGCAAACAAATAAACACCAATAAAAATAGCACTATATGAGTCTTTTTGTGTAGGTATTCTATTTACATCATCATAAAGGCACTGTCAATAGACATTTGAGTTGAGTATAGACAATAAAGCCTGATACTGAAATAAGCAAACAAAGGCCGATATCATGTTTCAATAGAGCCTAGTTAGTTAGTCCCGGTTTCAATGCAAGCGACAAATATGATTGATGTGTTTATTCAATACAGCTATTTTAGGACTCAATAGATAAGTCGGTCAAAGATATGGTATTGAAAATGGATCGTTCTTCTTTTCTATCAAAACTATGATTTTTAACATATGGCTTTAAAAAAAAGATATTTTTTCATCTAAAATTTGTTTTGAACTTTTTGAAATGTTGATAGTGTATTTACTAAGGGTTTGGGCTTACGATCAAGTCCTCTTGTCAAGGGTTTGCTCCCTACCTTATACACCACTAACGTGAATCCGATCCTTACATAAGCAGTTAGCTTAGCTAGAGGGGTACTAAAATACTAGAAATATGTGACTCACTACACACATTAATAACAACTAACATAAATTGTAAATTGCACGAGGGGTATAAGGGGTATGGGACTTCGATGGTTACCAACACAAACGCCACTTGCTCGCGGTGCACCTTGCTGGAGGCTCTGGTGACAGACTTTCTGGCGGAATAACCAGGTGCCCACTACCTATAACGAGTTTCAAATAAGCATAGGAACGTCAATGACATTAATCTGTCAACTGTTACTTGGAAAGTAGGGTTTGCACACTAAACTAATTGGCGTAACATTAACATTTTTCTTACATTCCTTTTTTAGCTGTAGTATTACCGAATCTATTGATTTTATAGATTTAAAAATAACTAGAGATCACCTATTGGTCTATTCGACCATAATTTATTAAGTTTTTAATGTTTTGGTTTATTTCATTGACAAGCATAATTTGTAAATGTCATTGTATAGACTTTTCTGTCATGTCAACATAATATATTCTGGATACCTTTACCGTTTTCACAAAACTTAAATTAAAAAAAAATATCCCATCCAATTTTTCATGTTTTTTGTAAATAAATTGATTGTTTCGAAAATATCTGTTTTGCTCATCCTATCTAATTTCATTCAAATCACAACAACTGTGAAGCATTCATGGATTTTCCTACCTCAAACGAATAAGTCTTTTACGCCAGATGGCAATCGATACTGGACTAATAAATCCCAAATCTGTCGAATACCAAGAAAGTTAAAAATAATGAAAAGGTTACCAAGTGCATTCAGAACAAATGATAAGACACATTGTAGTACATCTGCGAACAGTATGTAAGAGGTACCGAGCCATGGACGGGCGCGGCTAACGAAGTTAGTCCCCAATTGTAACCTGAAGATCCACTTCGCAACGTTAAATGTAGGAACATTAACTGGAAAAACGAAGATAATTGCCTCACTCTTCAAGCGTAGTAGGGCCATGGCATGGATCAAAGGCCTGTAATATCAGAGAGCTACAAGCTCATGTAAGTAGGAGCAATGCACAGAAAAAATTACCTAGCATTTGCCGTCAAACAGGAACACGCAAGCAATATACTGGAGGCAAATCGGATAAATGATAGGCTTATAGCTCTGAAAATATTAGTAAAAGAAGAATTCTTAAATATTATTTCAGTAGGTATATGGTCCCCTAACGGGTCAAGTCGATCTAAGAAAATAGTTTCGAACAAGCCTCGAAGTAACACTCCAGCTATTCCCTGCAAAGGAAGCTATCTGGATCAGAATCACTTGATTTATAAACATGGGTCAAATTACAACAGAGTGTATATTACAGATAGGTAGATCCTCTATGTTTTGTTCAGAGGCGTACAAATATATTTAATTAATATTGTAATTATTTTTTTACTTTTTAACACACATTTAACTTTTGACATATCATAAAATGGTAGAATTATGTAAACTTTGTATGAAATGTGTGTGTGATGTGAAACATCACACATTGGATGTAAACACACAAATTGGATGTAAACATATCAATACAAATTTAAAATACAATCTATTTCGATTTTTGGGCCAGGAATCCTTATGAAAAAAACATCCTACCAAAGTTTCATCACAATCTAACCAACGGTTTCGGAACGCATTGAGGACTAACATAAAAACATTAATTTTTATTGTTAAGATCCACCGGTGTATGCCGACAATACCGGATATCGTTGAGGTTTGCACAATATTGTGCAATAATAAGAAATGCAACTAAATAGTTCGTTAGATGGACATCGTCACGGCCATTTGTGGTCGCCACATCAAAATCTCTTATTTATTTTATTAAAAATGGGGGGCAAACTATAATAGATGATAAAACAGTTCACTATTTAATAAAAATGGTTTATAGACATTATTATGACTAGTTATACCGGTAAATCAATGCTATTGATCGGCTGATAAATATTGATGAATAGTGGGGTTATAAAAGGGTAGGAATGTAATAAAAGTTGATAACAATCACTTGAGTGCTGAACGAGGTATGAACAACATGGCAGATACTGTTATTGAATGATTTTGATAGTTCAACTGTAGGTGGTGAAACCGTATATAAAACATTAATAGTTTTTTTTACTGACATTTACTGGTATGCGACCTTACATCCTCGGGCTATTGCTTACACTCCTCAATTCATCTGTATAAGCAATAATCCTTACCTTCCCACCTTAACTACGTTCCTTTTCAATATTCTTACGTTCCCTTCTTTATTTTCCCGGATAGTAATAGGAGGCAATAGGTTTGCCTCCTATTACGTGAGTGGGACCAAAATTTATAGTTAGCAAAATGTTTAAATGTTCATTATATTGTTTTCCTTTTAATCCGAATAAAATAATATTAAAAAGCGCCCTGTATTATTCCACTTAAGTCACAAAATTCCATAATTACAAACGTTGTTGATGGTCTAACAATATAAAAAACTTTATTATTGTCACAAAGGACGTATGTATTATTGACATTAATGACGATACCAGACAGTTTTCAGTAATGAAGCCATGTTGCGTTCCTGATAAAATTTAAGTGGCCCATACGGACATAAAGGAGTTGATACTCGTACAGTTTATGTAACAATTGACTATATGAAATGCCTTTACAGAGTGTTGGTAAAGGATAAAAATTATAACGGTATATATAGAATAGGTAAGCAGCTATAAAAATCATTGAGTACGTGATTACATCGTATTAGTTTCCTTGATGCCAATATTTGTCATAAATGCGGCATGAGCGTAATACGTTCGCACAATGAGTTTGGACATTATATATTCAAATACTGACTCCAGCACCGCCGTGATTCCACATTTGTGTTTGTGTTACGTTACCGACTCCACAAATACGGCAAATTATATTTTTTTATCTCTGTGTACATTATAATTATAAATTACATTTATGAAAATTGTACTTCTGTGCCTCAAACAATAAAACGCTTTTGTTTGACATACTTGGCACAGAGTTTAAGGATATTTTTCTAACATTAAAAGTAATTTTACCTCGAACTTAGGTCTGTATGTTCGGGTCAAGAAACAGAGTAGCTAACAAAATTAAAAGCAGAACTGTATTGAATTCATTAAAAAATAATATAGCTTAATTTAAATCATGTGTTACGAGTGTTTGTTAATCCGAAAATGACGAAAGAAGAAAGTCAGAAAACTCAATTTTATACTTGTTATAATTTGTCGTGTTGTATCCCTGCCACAGAAATGGCTGGGGAAATTTAATTTCCCTGACAAGTGAATTGTGTGTGTCAGTCAGATGGAGGCCGCGTGTTGAGAATATAACTTGCTTCATTGCGGACTCGTCTAAACATACGCAGTACATCTAAGGCACGGTTAGCCGCTTGTATTCACTGCGGACTGCGACAACACAAAAAATATTACAGTCTTCTCTAATCACAGAAAGTAATTTAATTGACAGGGTTGATTTACCTAGTGTGTTAATTACAGTGCTGAATTTCTTTATAGAGTTAACATTTATTATTTTTTTTTTTTTTTTTCAATAACACAAAGGCATTTACATATATGGATATGTATTTCTGCATTTAATTTAACAGGAATTGTAATCACTTGGAACTTTATTACACTAGTTCCTTTCAATCAAAATACTCTCACACAAATTTCACTTGACTAACTGTTAATAAAAAGGTTCAATGTTTGTCATGAGTCTACACTTTAATGGATAAGTTCAAAATATTGGGTGTTTGTTCGAATTAAAAGAATTATAGCAAATTTAATTCAGTTTGCCCACAATTTTGCGGAAAACATTTACAACCGTTTCAAGCAAATGTTTCAACGATAGCGTATATATACAAGATATATAAACTATTCAAGTCGTGAAAACATTTTCAATGTAAAAAGGTGTTATTTATCTGTTCCATTATTTTTTTCTTTGTTACATCTTGAGCCAATAAGTATATACATTGTGGTTAATATATTCTTTTGTATTTATTTTATCAATTACTACAGGTACTTTACTGTACTTCAAGTCAGGTCAATTAGTTGCACTTTGGATACAGTTGTTCGTCAGTCGTCTACACCGAGGGGTCCCCGTCAGTTCCAATCTAAAATTTATTGGAAATGTGAGCTCACAGATAATAAACAAAGCCAACAAAACATACCTAAACAGAAGCTGTCCAGTTACAGCTAATAATATTTTCTACGTAATATAGTACGTAGTTTGTTTTAAATGGAATTTCATTCCTGTCCGTCGTAACTTGAACATATGTTACGAAAATTGTTATTAAACGGCGCTTTTCTTATAATAATCAAACTCATGAAAAATATTGATTTATTATACATTGACACACTTCGCCACAAAAGATGATTATAGAGAGTAATCATCATTTATGTCATAAGTAGATTATTATTATTATTCCATTTAAAGCCTGCAAAAATTAAATGAAAATGAATGTTAAAATAATTAATTAAATAAGTAAGGCATACTGGAGTATTTTCTGAAAAATAGCGTCACCCAAATCGGTTATCCTAAAGGAATACGTGGTTTGTGACAGTTGCATGGAAACCAGCCAAAGGTTTCCAATGGCTCTAGTTACTAGAAAGAAAAGCAAAAACTGCTTATAGTAATTAGAATGACCAATTACTGTAAATATTTACATAACTGAGTGAACGAGCCACCGTCAGTGTTCTCCAAACTTTAAAGTGAAATTGTCTAGACTGCCGACAATTTGGCATTAATGGTAGTTGAATCATAAATACCTAACTGCAATGTAGCGGTTTATTTATTTTCAGAAAGATACATATTGTTTACAGATAATCCTTACACAATAGTATATAAGTAGGTACATAGTAATATCTATAAAAACTTTGGTAGGTAATAAATAAATGAAACAATATAAGCAGCTGAGTTACAAATAGGTACTATAGCTAGGTAACAGAACTAGAAATCGTCAGTGTCTCGAGGTAACGCCCTGCTGCCTTCATAAACATATATTCAGAGCATATGAATTTTCGGTTATGAATTTAAAAAACTACTTATAGTATTTCGTTTTACCTATATCAAGTTGATATTACGTTACAACTAAGTATATCAAGCGCTGTCATATCGTATCTTTCTATGACTATTAGGTATCTCTTTTAAGAAACATAATTAAATAAACATATTTTTGTATCTCTTCATTGACATATTTCCATGTTTTAACTTTTTTTAAGTACTTTCCATATACTACCTGATCCTATCGGTGTGTAAGTTCAGTGTGTTGCCTATACTCGACGGTAGAATACTATTATGGCTCAAGACTTAGCATACTAATTTGTTTTGAACTACTATAACTGACGTGTCCAAGCAATGAGTACAAATATGATTAATTTAAAAAAACTATAATATAATAATAATATAAAAAAAAATAGAAAAAAAATCTTGCTTGAATAGATTAATAAAAGACGGGTTGCTGTACGAAAGACAATACGACCACAAAGCTATATTAAATAAAATAGACATAGGTATATTTACTAATGTAGGTAACAGATAAACTCTTATTGACATTTAATTTTTTTACATTTACAGAAGTGTATACATAATATTATAGCCTTATTGCGTATATAGTATTTAACGTTGAAAGTTATTTTTATATTGATGCAGTTTACAATGTTTCTTGAAAGGCATATTTTTTTTTATTTTTTTTTTTTGTTTTAAACTTTATGCACATTTGGTACATTGGCGGACTTAATGCCTAAGGCATTCTCTGCTAGTCAACCATTGGGTGATGCAACAAAAAGAAGAAGTAGGTGCAAATAAAAATTATGTTAAATAATTGTACAGTAAATAATACGCAACTTGTAGCCCAATATATATATATATATATATATATATATATATATATATATGCATATACATATATTTTATAAATACATATCAAATACATACATAAACAAACATATATACATATTTAATTAGCAAGCTAATTTATAACCGTATAATATATATTCCTAAACGCACCCTAGAAATTGTATCTTCTTGGTGTGCTTATAACAAAAAAAAATAAACGTAAGGAATAATAAGTAAAGCCATCTAAAATATTACTGTCAACTTTATTATCGCTCGTTTTTTCTTTACGTAGGTATCTACGTAAAGAAAAAAACTCAAAAACGAGGGCGCCGTAGTTGATTTGTTTCTTATATTTGATCAAAACTGACTGCAGTACGAACTGTAGTAAACTATCGTAACACCTATTGACATGAATACGACATGATAAAACCGCTGTGTGAGGAGGCGAGTATGAGTAACTCTCACCCCTTATTAAAATTCCTAATACATGCTTAAATATGTTTAAAATACTAATTACCGATAAAAGTATTATTATTACTGCCTTTGACCTGCTTACGTGTATGATTGTTGTAAAAATTCACAAGCAATTCATCATTATTACTTAAGTATAAAAACAATATTCTCATAGACACACCACTGACGCATTTTTTGACGCACTGACTTTAGAATTAATTTTTTTTTTAGTAGTATGTTTGTAAGTTTAATATGGATATATTGACTAGATATACTGTTTTCTTAACGTGTATATTTCGGCAGACTCGGTATACTTGCCTGACTAGTTTCGAATCCGATGCGGCCCTTTATTAGGGCGAAGCGACCTGCACGTCGGTGTCAGGGGCCACACAGAACGATACTGGTCTTCTCAAAAAGGCAAATTAACTAACTCGAACCAAGACAACTCTGCCATTTAAATTAATACATCAGTTTAACTTCAAGTGGTCCAAAATTACAGGATTACATTTCAGCTGCGTTATCTCACACTTACTTTGTAAAGATATTACAAACTTCATCAAAGTCCAGCCTAGAAAGGCAGCTTATCAGAACAAGTTAGATAAGTACCTAAGTGTAAAACTTTAATTGCTGACTAGAAGTTTAAAGTTTGACGGCAAGGTACGCGCATTGGTTGAGGTGGTCTAAAACTACGTCAGGCAAGCCTCAGAACTTCCCATTGTTAAGAAAGTTTGTGTGTAATATCCACTTTATAGTGAATTTTGAGTCGCGGAATTTTCGTTGAATCATGGCATTGGTGATATAATAAATAACGTACTGTGCGTGCAATGTACGTTGCTTGCATGACGCTCAATAGACAAAATGTAAGTAGGATCGTAGTCGAGATATCTACTACCGAAGACTAAATAACCTGGTGATAATATATATATAGTATATATATATATATATACTATATAGTATTTATATGTATATAATATATATATATTAGTATAAATATACTTTATTGTTTACTACAACATATTAAGTATCACCCACAACTGATTTGCTGTTTAAAAATAATCAGCATTGCTCTAGCACTAATATTTTAAAACAGTGTAAAGTGTTTAGTAATCAAATTAAAAGGTTAAATTAGTAGTTAGTATCTAATCTAAGTAGTAATCTCGGCGTGTTTTTTAAATATAAAAAAGGGATAAATTTACAGACAATGCTATAATTTATAGCCCCATAAAGTCAAATATTTATAAAATAAATGAGTCCGAATAAAAAATGTTGTGTATGGTATTAATATTAATTAAGGATGTTATACGGTTTTACTCACGTGTATGAGTCTGACGACTGCAACCGACGCGGTAGGACCACCAAAACTAGTCCTTTCCTTAACAACTGAGTGATAGGTGATAACCAAAATTCAGTCCTTAAAAACTTTTGGAAGAAATACTATTATCATCTTCATAGAACTTCCAGCAACTCGGAATCGAACAAACTTTTTAAGAAATAACAATGGTGGCGGCGAGAGTGCTGTGTCTGGTTCATATCCAGCGGCACTTACACCTAGTTGTTATCTATCTCTTGGGTTAGACGAAGAACACTTTGTTGTCTTAGGCTCCAAGTTAGAAAAGATGTGTTGAAATAGTTTTTAAACGTGTTATAATAACAATATCACCGACGTTATTATTATTATTGCGAGTGCCTAGTGTTACCTCGACCATTTCTGATTATCGCCGACGTTAGTTCATAACTTCATTATGAACGGTACTATCATCTTTTTCCTTTTGTTTATGTTTTCTTATTAAGCTGCTTAATATAAGAAACGGCAGCAAATTAACTTACAAGGTTATTTTTATTAAAAGTAAGATAGTGAAAGCGAAATTTAAATTTTTTGTATAAATGTTTTGTTTTTTATCGATGACCAGTAGATTTTCATACATACTGGACCCCTGTAGCTTTTTGTAGCATATTTTTATACTTATAACACATATTGTTTATAAATTTTAGATTTCTACACTTCTACATAATATAAACTTTGGGTATTCCAAATTTGAATTTTGCTTAAAAATCGGTTCAAAGAATTCTCTTCGCGTATAATCACTCTATTTGTATGTCCGTCTGTCTATTCGCGATAAACTGAAAAACTGCTGAACGGATTTTCATGCGGTTTTCACCAATAGAGAGTGATTCATGAGGAAGGTTTAGGTGTATAAATTGTTAACGTTTTGTGTAAATTGGTTGAAATATGATGATGATTGTTAAAGATGTCTCTACTACCCATGTGAAGGCGGCGGCGGTTATTTTATATAATGGCAATATAATTACGCTAATAACTGGCGGTGACAAATAACTTCGGCACGTCTCCTACCTGGACCACCAATAAAGGTGGCAAACTCAGTCATCAACACATAACTCAAACATATAGGCAAATATGTCAAATCTCGATACTCTGAAAAACTTAAATGGTGGTACTGACATTTTGTTTATACATCATTTACACAAAGGAGAAGTTTGATGAACGTAATCATAATGTGCTTCCAACATTTTATAGACCACGAAAGCTATAAATGGCCTTTTACTAACATAGGAACAGGAGATACTGACTGCAACAGATAAAAATTCTAAGGTTTCTATGCCAAAATTGCTCACTGTTTCATTTCCATACAGCACGATGTAGTATATGTTTCTGTTAAAAATTAAAAAGAAAATGTCATAATACCAAAACTGTTTTTGATGAAACCAAAAAAAATCTAGTAGTCGTTCCTGTACTGGTACCATACGGGAATAGCCCGGTTACCGGCAGTACAGCGCTTTATATAAAGATTTACCCTATACTTTATAATATTTAATTAGATCAACTTACGTCAACTTCTATACCGGGTATTCGGAATATTTTCAATGGTGGTACATCTCTTGGTGAGTACCGACAGAATTCACGGTCACCACGATACCACTTCACGGAGTAAAGAACCTCCTGTTCGAGGTCATAGAGGCACTTCATCTCCACCCTGGAGCCTCGCTCTACGGCTTCTGGTACTATCACGTTGACGTTGCGGAGGCAAAGTGAACCTGCAAAAGGAAACAATATTTTTTTAAACAACAAAAGGAGATTATTATATTATAATGAAAATTATATCCCTATTTTAGAAAAATGTAGAATAATAGATTTTTCTTCTTTCTGAAAATAAAATCAAATTCAAAGACGTAACCAAAAAGGGGAAAATTTAATTTTCTATTGAAACGTATGTAGTTTGAGTGTAGTACACAATTTTTTTTAAACCCGTCAAACCCGTGTCGGCATCAAACAGTTTTACTAAAATCTTAACAATATACAATAAATAATAGTAAATAATAATAATAAAAGTATGAAGAATAAAATAGGGGTAGAAAACTCACAAATAGTGTTTCAAACTATAAAACTATCTTTAATCAAAAGCCATTTACATTTTTTAATTCGTTAAATGCCTAAATTTATGAATTTATAAATTTTTCGCAATTGGGGGTAGTTTTCACCCCCAAGAGTCATTAGTACACATCGGCATAAGGTAGATTTTGAAGTGGAATGAAGGTAAGTACAGCTTTCAAGAAAATTCATCTTTCTTGAAAAAATTGGGAGGTTGTACCATATTTTTACCGTCGTTCGCTGGACTACTAATTCTCTATCTGTCTACAACATAGATGTCTTGCACAATGACATTTGTTGACGCCATTTTGAAGGCATATTCACATTATGACATTACTTTTGCGCCACCTGTATAATTAAAGTTTTTCTGCTGCTCGAACCGACTGAGCTTAGGATACGACTTGAATAATGATAACGTATTTTCTCTTCAAAATACGAATTTATTTCTTCGTCTTCAGAACTTAGATATATTAAAAAGTTTTATTAGATTTGACAATGCTTTTATAAAGTTATTAGGCTCACAAACTACGTTAAAGGCAGCCCAGTATTTCATATTCCTATAGTATTAATTTAAATAATATTCATACTTGTCTTCATGAAATACCTATTTAGCTTTGGCATCGACTTCAAACAGACCGGTAGGTACCTAGTGCTTTCATAATGTTACCTATTGCTTTAAAAGTGTCACATGTCTTGTGGTCTTTTCAATTAAGTTTGAAATCGATTATTTTTCCCTTTTCAGTGCCCTTTCTTAATGCTTTTTGAAGTCGATTTAACTTTTTCATTAATTGTTTATTTTTCCATATTTTAGTATAAGGTCGTACGTACTGAGTAAATATGGTATTTAGAACATTACTTGCTGTCATGTAAATTACCGCACTGCAGATCGTTAGGTCATATTAACTTTAGTTTAATAAGCCTGATACTTTATTTATATGTAAGATTTTTAGTTTGTCTAATAACATGATTCGCTTGATTGAATAAGTTATTAACAAAAGATTCAAACAGTCGAACCTAGAACCTCCTCCTTTTTTTAAGTCAGTTAATAACAATAACATTGATCACTTTAAACGTAAATTTTGCTCATTTTTAAGCAAAATCAACAAACACACTACCTCTCCGTAATGTCTGAGGGTTTCTCGTTTTCTCTCAGATACCATCATCAGATCTGGACTTGGTAACGGGTGGTCCCCCCTTAGGGGGCACACTCTTTGACACAAAATAAATGTTTTTTTTTAAATCGGTTCATAGATGACATATTATCGGTGGGCATACATTAAAAAAAATGTATGCAGCCGAACATAGAACCTCATCCTTTTTTACGTCTGTTAAAAAAAATACATACAGCCGAACATAGTACCTCCACTTTTTTTTGAAGTCTAAAAAAATCATATATATTCAGACGATCATAAAACCTATTCCTTTTTTAAAAGTCGGTTAAAAACAGCAATTTCTTACTTTGAATCCTTCTTCAGGTTAAATGACTTTCGTTTATTACATGAAATAATGAATATTTGCAGTTTATCAAGAGGAGGATTCTTAAACCGATGAACAGATGATTAATTAATGATTTAGGTTTAGTGAGATTATAGGTTGTATTCTAGATTGTATAAGCATACGGGAACTGAAATCCAGCTAGAGCCATTGGCGGCTGTTGTTAATTAGTGACTTGCGATTTCGATGACAAATTCTATACAAACTTTGTATGCTCCACCTATATTAACCTAAGGTTGCACATCATGCAACCGCAGGAAATACAAACAATCGCTACTGATAGTATCTGGAGGTTACTCGAAGCCATAATTCTGAGCAGTGAACTGTAAAGAAAAAGTGCGCTACAAAAGACCAGAAATGGTCGAAGAAGCACTAGGCACTTAATATAATGATAATAATACTGCTCCACCTGTAGTAGTTAGTTCAAATTTTAAGATTATCTTGATAGACCCAAATTAATTTGATATTCAAATTCAGTTATTCTGTATTTAAATTTATGTTAAGTCAATAACTTGAACTTTTAGATAAAACCGAGGATTGAAGAAAAGACATCTGAAAAGCCATAGTTTCCACTATAATCAAAACTTATTCAACTTCTACACCGATGAAATATCTACTTATGGTGCTTATAATTAAGTAACGATTCGTTTTGCTTACGGACGGTAAAATTTTCGTTGAAAATTCAACGGAATTTTACCGTACGTAAGCAATTCTTTGTGTCGTCGTGTCGTCGCGTCTTGGATTCGCGTGACAGCGCGTGACCCTCACGGTCAGCAGATGACCGCGCTTTGCGTTACACTACGCTGTCCTAAGATTGAAAGTCGGCCATAACGGAACGAATTTATTATTTTGTAAATGCATACAAATAATTTTAAATTTACATAGAGAAAACACAGGTACGTAAATTTAAGGAAATAATAGTGCAAAGGTTATAATTTTGCCGAAAATTTTGACATCGCAGTTCAGAATATTTCCCCAAAGCTCTTTAAAGGGCACACATACACAACACTTTTTAAGTTATGTGCACTTATAATAAGTATTAAATTTAATACTTTTTTTCGTTTACTTTAAAAAAATATTTATACTAGAATTAAAAAAATTACATTTTTATAAAATAAACGAATATTTAAAATTATTGTTTCATAAAAAAAATAGCAGTCATGTGTATTCCTTCATATTTATTTGGGCCAATACCGGAATGAATCGACATCTATTCGTCTAATCTAAAATAATATCAACTGCATTGTAAAGATATGTTTTTTCTGTGCATGCAGAAAAGGTTTCCACGTTTGTTTAGGACTTTTTACATGTTGTATGCACAGCTCAAGAGATAAACAGACACAAATTCCTAAAATGGTTTCTGTTGGTTGGCCTCTAACACTTCTACATTTTTTTTTATATTTTTGGTGTACATACCGTAACGCAATCTCAACAGATTTATTTTTATTTTACAAAATTTTGTATAATTATATAGATTGTATTGGTTAGTATAAAATTACAAAAAATATTGCTCTGCAAATATTTACTTAATGTATATGTTTATATTACGCACGAATACGCCGCGCCGCGCCGAATATTTAATTGTGGGTTCAAATCAGTGACGTGATTGGCCCGAGTCTGGGTGTTCCTTGTGTCCGTTGTTTAAATGTTTGTGAAGCCCTCCGTGACACAGGTATATTCATTATGCCTGTATTCTATGCTAATAATAAATATCTAAAATAATAAATGTCCATTTAACTTTATAGTATAGTTAGTATCACTTGGGACCAATAGATGTCGTTACGTGTTGAAAACTTAAAATTATTTTTGAGAGAACCGATTGTGATAAATCAAATACTAAAAGTTATACCGAATTACACACAATACTCGTACTTGTGCATAATACGTTTCCACGATTATTTTGTACTTTTTACGTGAAGTAACCAAACAGACAAACTCCACCTCTAAAAATATATTATACATATAGATATAGAAGAAAGAAGATTACATGACAATCTTTAAAGTACCTTCTTTCCAACAAAAAAGAATGATTGCAACACGTAGTCCGAACTACGTGTTAATGAGTTACAACTAAGTACACATTTTGATTTTCATCCCCGCTCTCAAGGAAACCGTCCTGAATTTCGGGATAAAAAGTATCCTATGTATCCCACCTCTTAGTATGAACTCAAATCATGGCAAGTTTCATTTGAAGCCGTCCAGTAATTTCATCGTGATGCCATGATACAGACAGACAGACAGACAGACAGACAGAAAGAAAGACAGATAGACAAAAATTAAAAAAATTATAGTGTTGGTTGCAGTATCGATTATAGAGAGCCCCCAAATTTTTTTTTCAAAATATTTTCACTGAACAGAATTAGACCTGTTACAGTTTTATAATAAGTATATATAGATAATTACAGAATTGTGATATTTCTATTACATTCGTTTATTTATTATCATTTAGTTTATTTTGATTTGTATATTGTCTAATGTATTTTATTTTTTTTTATGTTGTAGTGGGCAGACGGGTCACCTGATGGTAAATGATAACCGCCGCCCATGGGGACCTGCAACTCCGAGTCACAAGTACGTTGTCAGCCTTTAAGGGGGAAGAGTTTTATAAATAATGTAGTACTTACCTAATATTGCATGGCCAAACAGGCAGATGTCCTGCCTGGCTTGGACATCATCATGTAACACCTTAGATAGTAATTATGTACCTGTGTTCAGCAATAAATAAATGAAATTAAAATATATTAATTTACTGCTGGACACATTGCTCCAGTATCCCTCTGGAACACAGCCGCATACCTTTTTATATTGTGTAGTGGAATAGGCCTTATTACTTTGTTTATATACTTAAAGTTAATGGATATTACTTCAAAATAATCACAATATTATTATATCTAGGTTGCGTACGACATGTAGCGCCCTACGTATATTGTTAGTTACCAAATGAAACATATCAATTTACATATTGATTGTTGACATATTGAATTGAAAGCATTGTTATTAACTATACGTGGAAACTCAATACTAGCAAACAATGCACATCTGTAAGTACTCTTTAGACAAATAATATCAATAGCGGATGTTTAATAAAGTAGGTATTTAAATAGGAGCTCAATTTCATTATTAAACAAACTTAAAATCTATTTAAACAGTATTCTTTCAATATGATGGTGTAATTAAATAGTATACATCTATTGCCTATGGGGTTTTAAACTGATCGATGAAGTTAACCCGCAGGCGTAGCTCATCTCTATTTGAAGACAGCAACACATCCAAAAAAAGATGTTAAAGTTGAAAACAAGAAATAATAACGTTATATTTTTTTTATAAATGTGTGTCTTTCTTTTTGATTTTTATCTATATCGTTTTTTTTTCACTTTGTTGTATGTAATTAGTTTAAGTTTTGGCTATTATTGAATTTTTTGTTCATGTTTGATACTAAAGTGAGTTTTCTAGTAATTTCGGCCAATGGCCACGTTCCTTCTGTGTTCTTCGTCGTAGGTAACGGTACATGGAGGCTTCGGTATCAGTCGGACTGATTTCCACGCGACTTTCACTGGCAGATAGCTGGTATAATGATATAATGATAAATGCTGGTATAATGAGTAACTTGGGTTACTTTTAATATTCCTATGTCGCGGGGGGATTCACAAACATTCAAACAACGGACACAAAGAACACCCAGAATCGAGTCTGGCACAAAGCTCTTCTCTTGAAGCTTCATTCCTATGGGCTTCCCAAGAAATTGTGCAACTGGATCACCAGTTTTCTCGCCGACAGAAGCATCAAGGTCGTTCTCGACGGTGCATGCTCCGACTTTAAGTCGATGCTGGTGTCCCACAAGGCTATCACCCACGCTATTTCTTCTGCATATCAATGATATGCTGCAAATCAGCAGCATTTATTGCTATACCGATGATAGGACGAGTAATGCCTTGTATACCGGCCGTGCTAACATTTCTTAGGAAAACATCACCTGAATAATTGATAATCTACCACTGTGCGGTTTTCCAGAAGCTTTTTGCCGTGCACAACCAATCTTTGGAACAAATTGTCGCCTGCGGTATTTCCGGAACGATACGATCTTTAAACCTTCAAGAAAAGAACGTACTCCCATTTCAAAGGCCGGCCAGACACTTTTGAGCTGCAGATGTCTATGGGCGACGGTAGTCACTTACTATCAGGTGACCCATCTGTTCGTTTGCCCCCTACAATATAAAAAAATAAAATAGGTTTTGATTTTTGTCTGGCTAAAAATATTGCGTTGAGACTTTTTTTACATCATTCACAGACTATAGATTACGTCGTTTTAAGGTAATAAGTTAATAACTTTAAGTTTTTCACGCATTCCTGAAAAAGAGACCTTAATAGACAGATAGATAACGTAATATAAGAGTTCCGTTTTTGCTTCTGAGATAAAGACCTGTAAAAATGGTGCAGTTGTGCCACGGGGCCGAGTTTCTGTGCTGTTCAAGGTTTAACTGCAAGTGCGACGATTTTTTATTATTTTTTAAACAAAGATGTTGTTCTCACAGACATAATGCTAAGATAAAATATTGTTTTAATAAAATCGCTTTTGAAAAAGTATAAATATTAGCCAAAAAGAAAATTTATATTAAAATTCGTGCCGGCTTCAAACCAAAAACACAGTTTACTGTCCTAAATTTTAATGAAAAAGACGCTCCCCTTATTTACACAAACGATTTGTTCGGGGTCTTATTAAAATTTACCTTAAATAGTTTTAAAGTATAAAAATTTTAATAATAATAACGTTGGATATTATATTCCTTAATGATTATATATACAGATTTGTGGAACAGAGAAAATATTAGATTAATATTTCTTACTAATTATCTCCATTTTGTTAGCATTCTTTGCAGGCTTAGGTTTTTATAAGGTCAGTTGTTTGTTGTTAAAATATGACCCAATTTTATCTCAAGTTAAGGCCGGTAGAGACAAGATTTTTAAATGGTACATATAATCCTGATAGTAGGTATGTTATGAAATATAAAAAAATCTTACCTTTAATTCTTGACGAAGTCACGAGGTACATATCGTGTTTAGTTGTAATGGCTTAATTGTAGTTTTAACATTGACTACAGAATGTGAAATAAACTCAACCTTTGGAAGCAACATACATGTATCCAGAAGGAAGAAGATACGCAAAATAATCGACTATACTACTTTTCGCTACTTTTGCTGTCCGTCCTAAACTACCAATCATAACTAGTGACTCTCAGCATGATAGTCCATTGAAAAGTTACATTTGGGGTTGCGTTTCTTAGAGGACGCAATTTTATTTATTTGATGTGTAGGGGGAGTAAGTGTAAAGCTAAAATCAAGTTTGTGGGGTCGCCACCCTTGTCCCACGGCCGCCATCTTGAAAATAGGGGTTGAAACGGTTTTTACGATATATCTCTTAAACTATTTATCTGATAAAAAAAATTTGGTAACGTTTTTTGTTGCAAATTAAATTCTCTATAACTTTGGTCCAGTATCTTTTTGTCGTAGAACTATAAATAAAAAAGTTATAAGTGAAAATGTTCAGAAATTCGAGAAAAAAAATATATTTTTTGATATAACTTTTTTTTTTATCATTTTACGAAAAAACGATATCAGACCATTTTTGTAGATCGTTTTTTAAGGAACAACTTTTATAAGCAACATTTTTTCATTAAGTCAATAGCTAAGGTTTTACAGCGCTCCGAAGTGAGTACTATTTTTCAGTACTCTTAACTATACATATTTTATACGTGGGTACTAATAATGTGTCATCAGTTATTTTTTTTTTTTTTTTTTATTTTGTTATTATAATTCTTTCACTTATAACTTTTTTATTTATAGTTTCACGACAAAAAGTTACTGAACCAAAGTTATAGAGAATTTAATTTGCAACAAAAAACGTTAACAATTTTTTTTTATCAGATAAATAGTTTAAGAGATATATCGTAAAAACCGTTTCAACCCCTATTTTCAAGATGGCGGCCGTGGGACAAGGGTGGCGACCCCACAAACTTGATTTTAGCTTTACACTTACCCCCCCTACACATCAAAAAAATAAAATTGCGTCCTCTAAAAAACGCAAGGTAAGGCCTAAAAAATGTAACATTTCAATGGACTATGATTGGTACGCGATATTCTGTGGCTCCATCACGAATTTTAACAAAAGCATCACTTATTTACAATAACAAAGAGTTTTGATGACTATTGTCCTCTTTTGGGTTAAACCGTCAAAAAACTAACACACTGCCAAATACTACAATTAGTTATTAAACCCTAATAGTCCAGGGCCAAACTTATTTAAGAGAAAAAAAACTCTGGTGGTTGGTTGGAAAATTTTGTATAAATTGCAAGTAAAAGAAAAAAAAATGGAGACAAAGGTGAAAGTACCGAAAAAGGGAAGGGTAGGGAAATGGTCGTTTTGAGGGGTCAATAATGGTTTACACGATTTCCGGCTAAACTACACCTCCTATTGGATAACAACTTTTGTATGCACCAGTATCCAACATAACCTCAATTCGGATTTTCAAAATCGGTATGGCCCTGGTCTCACCATTAAATAGCGTTCGTTGCTCATTTTACTTTAAATATACATACGTAGACCATGAGGGCGAGTTTGAGCATCATAGTCGCCTAATTTATGGTTGAGATTGGTACATTCTGTCACCTTATATTATGCCATTTTTTATTTTATAAAGAGAAACAACGAGGTAGTCATTAAATTAAAATATTTTTTATGTTTTTAGTTAGATATTAAAAATGAATAGTTTTAGGTAAATTTAAAAAGATTTATCCTTTTCAATAATGCAGTTATTTTTAAAACAGAAACTTATTATTTGCTATTGTTTGTGACTTAGAAGCAGGTAATAAAAACCGGACTTTAAAAAAGGTACGATTATTTATTTTGTAGTCCACACATGCATTTAACTTCTAAAATTCGACGTTCTGGTTTATCATTTGTCGATTTAAGTCAAATACTTGACGTTAGTAAATAAATAACATTTTCATGACAGTTTATATTGCTTTGTTCATATTTTAGCTCATAAAATCCTTTACATAAAGTACCTAACTCGCTTTTATTATTCCCTATATCTGTCAGTCCATACGGAATAACAGAGAAAAGCCTCTTGGTCTGTTGCCCCTAATAAATAATGAGATGAAATATTAAAGTTTTCGAGATAAGGGTAATTCGTTTCACCAGTCCTCTTAGGAATCTCTATAATACGCAACTATATAACACACTTGCTTACAAATCGTTTCGTTGAAAATAAATTAATTTTTAAGGCACCAGAGATACCTGTCTATTGAAGTGTAAAAATCGATAATAATAATTTTATACAGGGAGAATTATTCAAGTGCGTGAGTGTGGATGACCAAATTAAAAACCGTTAGAAATATCGAAAAATAATGTTAGAGTATTTTGCAATATACCCCACGGTTTGAAAATAAAAAACAGCCTTCGATTTTTGAAAAATACTTCTTTATCCGACCATTGAACCCGTATGATAAAAAGGAACATTTGCGTCGCCTTCCTTTCGTCTACATGTCGTATTTAATAAAACCCGAATTTCATTAATAAAGATTGATTGGAAAGTAATGACATATTAATATAGCAAGCCTGAAGAGTGTTGTTTTTTTTCGCGACTCTATCGCATTCAACATTATTCTAATATTCTGCTATAATTATGCAGAGTGCACAAAACTTATGCCGGCAGAGTGACAAGAAAAAAGTGCAGAGAATAAACGGTGCTAAGATTTTTTTACCCAACATTTACATAAAAGAAAATGCCGGCTAGATCAAATTTGTTTTTTACTTGAAGTATTTATTTAATCAACTAATAAAGTAGAAACGGTTGTTCAGACTTATGACACCACTTACAGGTAATGGTCCGTGATTCTAACCGCACGTGTTTTCTAGCCATAGCACTCCGTATAGGTTTATGACCTAAATTCATTATGACCCTATTGCCAATCACTCGACACAGTCTTCTAAAGTTGAAAGAATCTTATGTGTGTCGATTGCTTTTGTGTTAAAGTTTGTGGAATATAACTATTGAATGAGTCCTTTTTTTACAAACATTTAAACAACAGACACAAATAACACCCAGACTCGGGACAACTATTTGTGGATCACACAAATTTTTGTCACGTTTGGGATTTGTACCCACAACACTCGGCGTGGCGTAGTGGCGATGTGACCACTTAAATCACGTTTATTTTATATTTTTATAACAACGACTAATGATAAAAAATTTAAGTCATTCTATTATTTATAGACGGGAAACTTGGTTTCCATTAATAGAAACCGGCCGTTTCCGCTTATGATTTCTTTTTGGAAATTATTTTTCGATTTCAAAAAAAAATGTTTTGCAATCAGTCCACAGATCATAGAAATATCGATAGATATACATTAAAATAATACATACATACGCTGACCATAGACCCTCCATTATTTTTTAACTCGGTTAAAAATGGTAGATACCTAGACAGTTTACAAATACCATATGATAGTCGTGAAATGACTTAACACCCAAAAAATATTCACTCTGCTTCACCTCTTCTGTTTTGAAGTAAAACGACGGTTAAACAAATGAGCCTTTCAGGCTTTCATCAGCCGTGTCATAACCTCCTGCAATATTATTGCATATGGAAATAGGTCACCTGTGAATGATTGGCTCGTTTACATTATGCGTTAAAGCGACCAACTCGTTTAGCTCACCAATTCACAAATAACATCGGACAAGTGCGAGTCTGACTCGCGCGTTCTGAGGGTTTCGGAAGCAAACAAACTTGTATGTAGATAGTACGTCCATCTCGGGAATCAATTTACGAAGATTTTTTGCCCGTCTTTTTCAAAGACCAACTTAACTTTGCGGTTACGTTGTACGACAAAGTCAACTTTCCAACCGCAAAATATAAGTTTGTAATCACAAAAACATTTTTTTTAATGAACGACTTTCGGATTTTTTCCTTTACTTGTGCTATCAGACCTTGCTCCCTACGAAATTTCATGATTCTAGGTCAATAGGTAGTAAGTACCCTATAGGTTTTGATTTACCTGCGAAATGTTCAAATTTGTTAAATCTAAGGCTTAATGGCCGTATTAGATAGTAGATTGCGTTGACTTAGTTGCTTTATTTTTTACAGCTTCAAAAGACCGGTGACATAAGTATTTGATGTTCATTTCAACTTGATACCTCCACAGGTTCCGGAGGAAAGGGTTTTGACAAAAACACAGGCAGACAGATTTAAATACAAGTTAACAACTTTCGGAATTTTTCCTTTACTTGTGCTGTGAGACCTTGTTTCTTCCAAATTTCATAATTCTAGGTCAATGGGATGCACGTGGGGTACACTGAAAGTTTTGCGTAACTCAGTAATAAAACAATTTACATGTAAATTAATAATTATTTTTACGGCTTTTCGAAGTATCTTGATCTGTTGTCTGTATCTGTACCTATTGAATAAAATAAAAAGTAGTGAGTGAAGTTACCGAAGGCCCTAACTCTTCCCTCTCCCCTATTCCCGTCCTTCCCCTCTCTTCTCCTCCCCTCTTCCCACTCCCTATGTACCCTATAGGTTTTTATTTACCTGCAAAATGTTCAAATTTGATCAAATCTAAGACTTATATTTTGATTGCAATGACTTAGAAGCTTGATTTTATTTACAGCTTCAAGGGACCGCAGACTTGTGTATTTGGTATTTATTTCAACTTGATGCATCTACGGGTTCCTGAAAAAAAGACAGACGAACTACAAAGTGATCATATTAGGGTTCCTTTTTTTACTTTAAAAAAAAGACAACTCCCGCATTAGGCATATTCCTGTATCACGGGGGACTCCAAAAACATTCAAACAACGGACACAAAGAACACCTGTTTTTGACAACTATTTGTAAATCACACAATTTTTTGTCCCGTGTAGGATTTGAATCCACAACACTCGGCGCGGCGTATCAGCGAGGTGACCACTTAAACCATTGTGCCATCGGTTCCTTTTGACGAACGGAACCCAAAAATAATTATATCCACCAATTGTTACGTATTGAACATCGACCATTTAGTACTCCACGCGTGAACTTACAAGTGAGGGGTATTACGCATCGCTGAAACGGTAATATTTAATCACCTAAAATAATCATGAAATTCTAGCTCTATCTCATATTTGCGTTCAATTTAAACTGGTTAAATCTACATTTTAGTTACGCTTTCACACTAAGCGCAGCCTTGTACACCGCACCGCCTTCAGCCATAGAAATACAATTCCCATTATCATAGAGGTTCTAAAAGCGTATCATACAATTCGTTCATAAAATGTAATGCGTTTTACATACAATGTAAATGAGGTATATATTATATGGCCGGGTGTCAAATGCCGGTGGTAGGGTGGTTCTAATATCGTGAAATGACGTGAACAATATTCGCGAAGTAATTTCCCTGATCATAAAATCCCCGACGAACATTATATCTGACGGTATTGCTATGCAGCAACTTGGTTGAACGTACGAGTATAAAGAAATTCCCCAAGTAACTTTAGCAATTTTGAAGTTATTATGATTTCACGGTACCATATCTTTTAACTCTAAAACAAATTATTTTTTATTTATTTATTTAGAACTTCCTGCAGTTGACATTGCACGAGGCGGACTTAATGCCACATGGTATTGTCTACCAGTCAACCTTTGAGTGATTCAGTGAGGGACATGGCAGGTGTTCAAGAACAAAATGTCTTAAAGAACGTTATAATTTACATACAAATACAATTTATTACACTACATTAGCATACAAATACAGAAACATGCGCATACATGCACAAATACTTACAGGTAAATGTATATACAAATAAATACAATATATAGATACAAAATATACCTATGGTTATGAGGTTATGACGATATTTCTGCCGACTGTTTCCTGTAATATTTACGGACCTTAGCTTCAAACATGTCTCTGCTAGTGTACATCCTAAACTTAGAGGGAGTGCATTTCATAGTAGAATAGAATGGATAGCGAATTAAGAACGAACAAGAGAACAAGTGTGTGTAGGGCATAGGAGTAAAAGATTATTTGTGGAGCGAAGATCTCTGTCATGGTTGGAACATAGAAGTTGAAGCCGTTGTTATTAGCAATTCCAGTGCGTCGGAGGACACCATATAATGAGTGAGGATAGATACTAGGATGTCGTGGTTAACTGTGTTGAACGCGTTAGAGAAGTCGATTAGGACTAAAAAGGTAGTTTTTTTTTTTTTTTTTATAAAAAGACTACTAGTAACGTGGGTCACACATTACTAGTATTCTTGTTAACCCCTCCAGCTAAGCTAAATGCTTGTGTTAGGAGTGGGTTCACGACGGTAGTGCACTGGGTGGGGTTCGAACCCGCAACCACTTGATCGCAAGTCCGACGCCTTAGCCATTACGCTACCGCTTTTGCATCCCCCACGCCACTCTTAACATCACTAGTCATTTTAAGCATAGCAGTAACTGTGCTACGGCCAGGTCTGAATCCCGGTTGATATCGACGGAGGATATTATTATGAAGGATAAATTTGGAGAGCTGTTTCTGAGCACAGGCCTTAAGTACTTTGGATAGAAAACCGAGGATTGATATGAGTCGGAAATGATTAGGAGGGAAGGATTAGGTATCATCGAAAGAGTTTAAACATAAGTTTAAAACGTTCCCATGCGGCTGGGAAGAGTCCGGAGTCAAGGGAAAGATGTGGGCGATTACGGGCAGAAGTTTGTTTAAAATGGTGACTATCATAGAACGATTTATATCGTCACAACGTTGTATTTATGGATAATATTATGGTCTTTTGATCTCGTCCGAGGCAACTGGAGAATAGAAAAAAGCTTCAATGGTAACATTACGCCGAGGTAGATCAGTTACATAACAGAGTGTTTGACTCTTAGTTTATGACGGCAATAATCTTACCAATACCCAAAGTCCCCAGGAATTTCTAAATATCGGCAGGGGAGGAATTAGAAATATTCATAAGAATGTGGTGGCGTTTGGCGTTGCGTATCTTTTGATTGCATCTATTTCTTGCTGTTTTGTAGATTGTCCAATTGTCCACACTACCATCCCTTTTACATTTACGAAAGGTTCAGTCCCTACGGCACATCGCCCTTAGAATCTTTATCGTTAGCCAAGTTCGGCACCTTGGCTAGCGGGTATTTTATTTTAGCTCTGTTAATAGGTACATGCTTATCATATAAGTTGCGAACAATTTCATTAAATAACGGAACCTTGCCATCAACTGTACCTGCCAGCATCACAGGCTTCCAATAAATTTCAGAAGCATTGATTCGCAATTCTGATACATCCATGCGGGGGAATAACGCCTAAACAGCACTTTCGCTTTGGGTCTCGGAGTTTTCAGGGTATAGGACAGGAAGATAAGGTTGTAACGAGAGAGACCCGGTGCCGGATGTTGGCCATGAAAGGAAACAAGGAATGGACAAGAAGTAAGGCTTAAGTCTGACTAAGTATCATGTCCAGTATTGTTGTGATGCTTAGCTTGGAGAGGTGAAACTTGAAAATTGGTAGACTTAATTATGTTATGGAGTTTAAAGGTTCCGAAGTCTATTAAAATCAAGGAGATCAGTGTTAAAATCCCTCATGATTATGTGATGCGCATAATCAAACCCTATAGATTCTAAAACCAATTCCAAATTAGTGAAGTAATCGACAGTAGGGGGGGGGGGTCAGTAAACCACACCTATAATGATTTTCGCTCCTCCAAGGCAAACCTCAAGAAACTGATATTTATTATCATATAACCACTTGAATTTATGTTTATAACACTTAATAAACTTTGAAATTTCAGTACTGTAATATTTCTAATTTTACTTAATCTATTCTACACCAGTTAACTTTTTCTACTCCTTTTAATCGCCGCCGTTTTTTCTTGTTTTTACTTAATTATTATTTTGACACTCGATCAAAACTGTCTCCTTACAATATCATCAATGAAAGATTCGACAACAATTTTATTAATATTGGAATTTTTTTAAGCATTTCTTGTATTACTAAACTATGCAAGTACAAATATTCTCAGTAATCATTGTATTGAATTTACATACAATTTAAAGCAAATAATGAACACTATTTAAACCAAAACGAAATAACATCATAGATTAAAAATATTATCTACTCATTAACAACTTTATGTAAGAACAACATTTATAGTATAAATCTATTCACATCCTTGTATTTAAAGCCGCAACCTCTCAATAGGGAATATGCATGTTGTTTAAATTTACTTGATTAATTTTCCCTTGAAACTTTATTGTCCAGATATTATGCCTAAACAATTATTTTCTTATTTAGTTCGTGTTTAATTGCAAAAAATATTAATTAAAATATGCAAAATAAGGGCGCGAAATTCAACTTTTCAAAACGCTTTACCATTGGTCGAAACAAAACATGACGTGACATTCCACGTTCTGTCATTTATCGGCGCCTATATTCCTAGTGTTACGGAGAAAGATAGGTGTACCTGTGGTTTTTGCTCTTAGCTAGTGCAATTTAAGCATTCTAGTGATATTAGAAATGATCTAGGACAATGACTGAATGTAGTTTTGTCAAAGCACAATCGGACAATCTACCGAAAATAGGTGCATTCATGATGACTATATATTTTGCATCTAATCCAGATTTTACGTCCGCTGAGGTTAAAGGAGTGAAAGCCGCAAGGTAATTATTATAATACTTGTTATACTATAATCTAAAGGATAGGTAAGATATGTATAGTTATTTATATTCATGAAGTTTTATTACCTTTTTTTTTTGTGCGTGTGGAAACCCCCTCGGGCCGTCACCCCACCGGGGTTTTCGGTGCGGCGGTGTGTCGGAATCGAACTGACTAAAACCACACGGGGTGCCGTACTGCGCCTTAAGTAGGAGGGATCCGGGAACAGCTTTCATTAAGACATCCGGACCCCCCTAGCGCCTGCCCGCAAAAGCGCGGGCACCACCTCTGGGTAAAATACTCAAAACCTCTCAATTAGGCAACGCCCAGGCACACGCGGACGCCACCTCCTCGCGGTGGGCCACTGCAGCGGGTGAAGGGGAAAACCCGTAGCGTCCACCCGCCGCCACACTCAGGGCGGCATGAGGCGCTGGTAAGCGCCTCCACCGCCCGGTTCGCCAGCGGTGAATTAGGTCCGAGTGGAGATCGTCCTCCCGGACCCGTTCCGCCGCCTCCTTCTGCGAGATGACGTCCTCGCAGAAGGTCGCGACCGCGGCAAAATTCCTGTCGCTACCGGCCATGGAGCGTATGACGGCAGTGAGGGCCCGACGCTGCGTCGCCCAGGCAGAGCAGACCGCCAGCGTGTGCTGGGCTGAGTCCTCACTGCAGTCGCAGTGGTGACAGGCGGGACTAATTCCCTCCTAGCGACCGAGTGCAGGTACCTGCGTCAGTCGGAAAGAAAGGGTCCCGTGCTGCCGCCCTGCCCACTCGATGATGACTGGCTGGAGCGCCTCCACGGCGGCAAAACCAGCACGTGGAACTTCCAGTCGGGACGACCAACGAGCCATGGTGGCTCGGCGAGTGGCCTCACGCCACTCGCGTACCTCTTCGGGCGGGGGCCTACTGCCGCTTCCCGCCCGGAACTCAGTCGTTCGTCGATATACTTCGGCGAGCACTTCCGCCTCCAAATCTAACGGGGGTGTCCCGGCCATCGCGCACGCCGCCTCCGTCGATACGGTGCGGTATCCGCGTACCCCTCTAACCACCCTAACCCTCTGAGGGCGCCAGAGGCGCGCCCTATTCTGGGCGGTCAGAGCCTCCGCCCACACCGGTGCACCGTAAAGTGCCATTGACCGGACAACCTCCGTGTACAACCGTCTCGTTGCGATGCTGGGCCCACCCAAATTAGGCAAAAGTCGCTCAAGGGCGGACGCAGCGCCGACCAGCCTGGGAGAAAGCTGCCAGAAGTGCTCGTCGAAGCGCCACCTTCCGTCAAGGATCAGGCCCAGGTATTTTATGTGGGCCTGAACCGGTACGAGGACCGAGTTAACCTCTATGGAGGCGCCAGGGGTCCATGAAATAAAAGGGCCTCCATCTTATCCAGGGCCACCCGTAAACCCAGGGCCTCGATGCGCCCGACCACCAGAGAGACTGCCCTGGTGGCCAGGCGCGCCGCCTCCTGAAAGTTCACCCCCCGGGCTGTGACCAACGTGTCATCGGCGTAACAGATTACGCCGAACCCGGGGGGGAAGTCGCCTCGAAGGGCCCAGTCGTACCCCATGTTGCACAGGAATGGTCCAAGGACAGACCCCTGCGGAACACCGCACGACATGGGCCGACGACTCAAAGCTCCATCTCGGTCCTCGTACATGACGGTACGCTCCTCTAAATAGTCTGCCACTAGCCGCCTCAGGTGCCCTGGCACTCCGTGATAGTAGAGTGCTTCCCTGATGCAGCTGAATGGCAGACTATTGAACGCGTTGGTAATGTCCAACGACACCGCCAACAGCACGCCGCCACAGCGGTCGGTTCGGTCACGGCTCTCAGGCGCAAAATGGCACCGATCGTCGAACACCCCGCTTGAAAACCGAATTGGGCATCCGACAAATCGGGGCCGACCTCGCTCAGGTGCCGGACGATGCGGGCAGAGAGAACCCTCTCAAACAATTTAGGCGCCTCGTCCAGCAACACGATGGGCAAGCGATTCGGTAGACCGTCCCGGCTTCCTTAAAAGGACCGGCTTCCTTAAAAGGACCAGCTTCCCGCTCTTCCAGCAGTCAGGGAAGCACCCGGACGCCAAGCTAGCGTCGAACACCTCCCTGAGGCAGGACTTTTGTTACCTAGTTTAAGTAGACAAGCAAGTTGCCTTCTGCTTGATATTTAAAACAAACATAAATTACTGCTGATTAATTCACAGTATACAAGCAATTAAATTGTAATATGCTTACACTAAAGTGATCTTCACAACAATATAAACACGATATTGAAGATACTTCATCTCTTCTCATTAATGTACACCATTGTTTTCGTATTTTACATTATTATTTTGTACAGGAAAAAATACTGTATTGGGTGTACTTCTTATAGTGGTTTTACACTTAGGGACAAGGCAATACCTATAAAATGTTTTTTTAACTTTATCCATCGTGTATAAATTACAATAAATAGTAATTACAACTGGAAATCGGTATAAAATTACTGTAACACTTGAAGTAAGTTTATGAAACAAACACGTGCAGTAAACAGCGCGGAACGTGACGTCATCCAAGGCCCGCGAAATATGGCGGCGTTCAAACAGATCAAATTTTATCGATGATTTCAATGTTATTTTAAAAATTAATTTGAACATTGCTAAGGTTATTTATATTTCTTATTAGGGTAGAATGATGGAACAAGTCAATTTAAGATTTTAAAAAAATACATGCATATTCCCTATTGCAATTCTATTACAGAAGCCTTTGTGTTCCCATTTTATGTTTTAATCCTGGGGCTGTAATATTATTACAAAAAAGTCGTAGACTGTAAATCAAAAGTGAATACATAACACAAAATATACACACACATCTGACGGTCACGCGAGTTCAGTGCTTTTTCCCCATGCCAAAAGCGCCCAACGTGCCTAAAGAAGTTTTCACTTAAAAACACAATATATTACAAAATTGTTATAAAATTCATACAAAAAAAAAAATTAACACAAGCTAGGCATTTACAGGGCACGCAGGATTAAGATTATCATCCAACGTGCGAAGGCTGATAGAGTTTTTGATTTAGGTCCATGCGTGGGCTGACATGCGGAGAAATTATATGAAACTTATTTAAAATGTTCATAAAAAAAATCTAAAAACGGTTTGGGAAACGAGTGATTCTGTTACATATAGACTACTATGAAGAAGTATTGCGCCCCCAACGACACGCAATATCAATGACGTTGTAATATATGTACATAATATAGCTTTACTAAAAAATTATCATACTATTCACAATATATACGAGTATAAACGTAATATCTCGATGAACTAAATAAATTATTTTAGTAATAGTTTACATATAAAAAAACTTTTTTACTCATCCAAGCTTTATTTAAGTAGTCGTATACAGAGTGTATTTGAAAAAGGAACCTTACTTAAATCACTGAAAGGGCATGGCTCTAGCATGCAGTTAAAAACAAACTGTCCGGTTTGATTTTCCAGGTATTTTTACCTCCGTTTCTCGAAAAGGGAACTCATGTGGAACGTGTAAAGTTATAGATTTTAAATCATACATTTTTTTTTTTTTTTTTGCAAGTATTCACTCAGTTATTAAAAAAATCCTTAAAAACTAACTTAACGTGTTGGCGGGCGTTAATGCGAAGTTAGTTTTTATGAATTTTACTAGTAACGGAAAAAAATTGCTAAATAAAAAGAATATGTACCTACCATTTAAAATCTTTAACTTTACACATTCTACCTACTTTTATGAAAAATGGAGGCAAAAGTACCTTGACAGTTAAACGGTCATAACTTGTAAACAGATTTGAAAAAATCTTATTGTAACTGCATGCCAGTGATTTAAGTAAGTGTTTCTTTTTCAAATACACCCTGTATATCTGAGATATAATATTTGAATAATAAAATAATCAATATCACATCATTTGAGATTACTAATCACATACATTTAGGAATAACCTTAGTAAAACTTAAATACAGTTAAAAAGTTAAATGTGCGAGGAGAAAACAACGTCGGCATGGAATAGGTTGACGATAATGCCTACAAGAAAACGGGTATGTATCACTAGTCCGACAAGAATTGTTGTATCGATAACGAAGTCATCAAAAATGATTACTAACCAGCTGACTTTTTTTTTATATGTAAATACATAAATTTTGTACCTAGTTTACTAAAAAATACAGTTATTTAAATTTTAAAAAGATGTTTGACTGTATCTTATGTTGCAAATAGGAAAACGAAAAAATTACAATTCTTATCGGACTAGTGATACTTACCTGTTTTCTTGTAGGATATTGTTTCATTTGGGCAGAGAACACACTAACCTATTATGTAATATTTTTGTCCTACAGTTAGTAATGAGAAAAATGGTCTTGTGGTATCAACAAGTTCTGAGCGTAGGACCGGGATAACGTACCACGCAATTTGTAGGACAATATGAATGTTAAATTATATAAATATTAACTAAGTAAAAAAAAAAACAGGTGGTTACTAATCATTTTTGTTAACCTCGTTATCGATACATGTTGGAAGGAGGGGACTCTTTGATCAAACCATACATTTTGTAGGACAAATATTTTTTCAAATAATTTAGATAATTATCTTGAGATTTAACAAAAAAAAACCAGTTAGTAATACATTTTTGAGAATCATCAAATCGACATATTTTATCTTTGCTGTTAGCTACCACAATCGAGAATTTTTGCACAGGAATTTGTTGGGCGTCTCATCGAAACGAAGCGACTTACGGAAAATTAGCTTGATAGTAATCAAGTGGAAAAATGGACCGGGGATCCTGGACTATATGTGTTATAATTGTTTTTAAATCTAATATGTGTTATCATTCACAATTATTTGTCCCGAGTCTGGGTGTTCTTTGTGTCTGTTATTTGAACGTTTGTAAATTTTACTACCAACGTTCTAAAATCGCTAAATTTTTATTTATTTTTAATTTTGAAATGATTAGCAAATTTTAGCATTTAAACAAATTTTAACAAATAAATATAATTTCTCGTTAAAAAATGAATATTTTTGATACATATTTTTTTATATGTTCAGGAACATAAAAGACGTATTTTTCTAAAGTTTCGCGTTCGTTGGAGCTTTCATTTCGAAATTAAAAAAAAAAAAAAATTTTGCAATTTTCGAGCGTAGTTCGTAATTATTTAAACAGCTAATGGATCAAATTTAATCAAACTGGTATGAAATTTTTAGGATGTTTACCACCTATACGATAAAAAAGTTTGATATGCGCAATTATAATACGGTAGGAGAAACTACAAAAAACTCAATTTTTGGCGCTTTTTCGCATTAAAACGTTAATTTGACAATGTTCCAAACGTCAAAAAAGGGATGAAATTCAAGACCATGTTCCTGATATATTATACTAACGAACAAATGTTACTATGTTAAAAATGTGCGTAATTAAGTGAAAAATTAACCCCTTTTTGTCTAATTCCACTGGCCTATTATTGCAGTTCAAAGTGAGAAGTTAAAAAAAGCAGTTAATCATTATTATGATTAACTTAATGTACGTGTGTGTTTGAACTCTGAACAAGGAAATGGGTTTAGCGTCACCTGGTTTTCATATATGCATTAATGTAAAAAAAACTGATACCGACCAGAAACTCAATTTTCACAAATAAAATTTTATATCCACAACGAAAACAGATTAAACAAATGAAATAGAATACAGTTCTATTTGGCAATATATTTAGAATTCCGCCCTAACAATTCGATTAGCGGGTCGGTTTTATCTGTCAATTGGAAAACTACTGAACCATTTAAAGCGTTTCAATTGTATTCTTTATAAAAATACTCACCAAAATTGTCCTAATGGAATAACGTTGATAAATAAGGAAAATAAAATGTTTTTGACGACGTCAAATTGTTTACTTAGGAAGGTATCAGTTTTAAATGTAATTTTCGTTCCAACGGAGCTACATATTCTTTCATGTCTTTATGATATGGTTTAGTACTAATCCCCTTGACGCGTTTTTTCACTTTTTTCCTTTCAAATGCAATAATTACTGAATAAGTGGACGGCCAAATATATATTTTATTAACAAAATGTAAAATTCGCGCTTATGCCTCTGCACTATTTTGATCACAAAATTACATTATGTACGGTATCAAGAGCATGCTCTTCGAGCGGTTGAGCTCATACCTACTTAAAACAAGAAAACAAAAATATTACTTTATTGTAGTCAATAGATTTGAGTCGTCAACGTTGTGAGTCGCCTCCGGCGTTCTCCTGGGTTCCGGTTTAGGTCTAGTTTTATTCAATTATTTTATAAATGACGTCGTAAATTGTTTCCAGCATTCTGAAATTTTTATTTATGTCGATGATATAACTTTCGTAAGAATTATTAAATCACCAGAAGACGTCGCACTGCTTCATAGTAACCTGGACTCTATGGTATATTAATTCGGTGTAAAAGCAATGGTATATTGCTTAATACGAAGAAATGCGTTCAAATTTCAACTTATAACTTATAGATATAGTATTAATTAAGTATTAAAAAAATTGCTGAAATTAACTGTATACAAATTCTTGGGGTATCATACGATAGAAAGTTAACGTTCATACCTCACATCAAGAATATTATATAAACTTTTTCATACGGTTTTGTAAGGCCTTCAATGTAATAACACTAAAATTCTGCTGTACAATAATCTAGTACGAAATATGTTAGAATGCTACACACTCGTTACGTCTAGGACGTATTCAGAAACGCTTTCTTTGGCACCTAGCATTCTCAAACGGTATAACTAAGCATGTTAGCTCGTACGAGTATAAGGATGGGCTAAAATACGTTTACATGTACTCACTTGAAAAACAAAGACACGCTAAAAATGGGATTTATGCGAGTAAAATTTTGAAAGGAAAATAAATAAAGGAAATAACTGTCCTGTCTGTAATCTAGGACAGTTTAGACAATTTATTGAAAATTTGTGTACCTTCTAGGATTCCTCATAGCTTAGTCACATCACTCTACCTCTCACATAGAAGGACTGTTTTAGGTGTCAATTCACAGTTTTCCAAGATATTCAACGACCTTAATTATGACACTTAATTATCACAGTTCGCGTCAGGCGTTAGCGCATGACAGTCGTACTATACGGAATTTATAACAGGCATATAGCAAATACCCGCGAATATATTTTTGTAAATCTTTGAAAATTATTTCTTAGTAATATTTTAGTTATCGTTCTATTTCTGTAAAATGGCAAAGTGTGCTAAGTGCAGCAAAGTAATTACAAAAAAATCAGCCGGACTGCAGTGCGGAAGGTGCAATAAATGGTGGCATGCAAGCTGTGCATCGTTAACTACCGAACAATTGGGTACCCTAACTGCTGTGGAGTCAGTGGACTGGAAGTGCAAGCCTTGCTCTAATCAAACAAACCAAAGACGCATCTCAGCCATCCTCCCAGATGAAGAGGATGAAAATACTGACTCTGAGATAGCAGGGCTGGCAAACCAGGGCAGCATGATGCAGGAAATACGGCGCCAAATCAGAGAAACCATACAGGAAGAAATGAAAAGAAGTCTTCAGTTTTTCTCTGACAAATTCGATGAATTTCAAGAGATAGTAAATGGATATGAAGAAAAAATCAAAATCATGGATAGACAATATAAAGATTTAAATAACAAATATACCCACATTAAAAATAAATCAGAACTGATGGAACAAAAAATAAACGCAATAGAACAAAAAAACATGAATAATCAGCTGGAAATATGCGGGATTGGTATCCAGGAAAATGAGAACCTTACGGAAATAACACAAAAAATTTGTGACAAGTTACAAATGGAAGCAGAAAGCGTTGTCAAAGTGTACAGAAAACAAAGTAAATCTACCGACGGTCAAAAGAGAAATGCAGGAACCCTTGTAATAACCCTGAAAGAGGATAAACGGGATGCATGGTTGGAAGCAGCAAAAACGAAGATCATTACGGAACGAGATATCGGAAGAGAGGGTAACTCCAAATTATTCCTAAGGGAGTCACTTTCTCCTACTACTGCTCATCTCCTATGGCGTGCAAAGACGGAACTGAAGCTTACAAATTTGGTAAAGTTTGTGTGGTGTAAACGCGGCAACATTCTTATACGGAAAACCGAAGCAGACAAAATATATGTTATTCGATCAGAGGAGGACATTAGGAAATGGGCACTAGAGATAAGTACCAACAAAGCGTGAGTCTGTTCCGTTTATCTCATATATCATGTGTTGCAAATTGTCATTAATGTAATATCTTACACCTACTTACCTACGTCTAACCCTTTATGGATAGTACAACTAATAATGTACTCGAAAGGAATTTTGACACCTGGAATGATTACATGAAATCATTACCTAAACAGAAACAGCTAATAACAACCTTACATGTAAATATAAGGTCAATTATATTGAACTTTGCACAGATTGAACTTATTTTAGCATCAAGTACCCGTCTAGTCGATATTGTTGTGCTGACTGAAGTAAACATTAGGGACACCTGCTCACCTTTGTTTGAAATACCTAACTATAATATGTACACTAACTTAAGAACAAATAAAAAAGGTGGAGGTGTAATGCTTTATGTACACAAAAGATTAAAATTTACAAGGTCACTCATATGTTCTTACTTTAGCGAAATTATTATGGGGCGAGTAGAAATAAACAATGAAAAAATTACTATAATTTGTCTTTATAGGCCCCCTGATCTCTCAGTCGCGAGATTCACTAAAGAAATTAGGTACTTAATTCAAAACAAGGCCGAAAAATGTGAGATTTTACTAGTTGGTGATATGAACCTAGACATTATGAAAAACTGTAACATAAAATATGATTATATCAACACATTGTGCGAGTTGGGATTAACGAGCTGCATTAACCAATATACACGAGTTGAAAAGAAAGGTAACTTCATCACTAAGTCATGTATAGACCACATATTCGTGCGGGGCAGCACAGCGACAACAGCTACGATCTATCCCGCGGTAATAAATGAGTCACCAGCTGATCACTATATAACTGCATGCACACTACTCACTGAACGGCCGCATATGGACGACGTAAACAAACGCGTTTTTTATACCTACGATAGTGAACGGCTGATGGCTGAGCTGCGCCGAGCGGATTGGAATGCGTGTCTTTGTTGTAAATCAACTAATGACATTTCTCACAAAATATGCAGCATATTTTCGGACTCGTATGAGCTATGTAAACAACGTAAAACTAGATTAAATAAGTACAAATCAAACGCATGTAACTGGGTTAATAAGAGAGTAATATATATGTGTAAACAGCGTAATGAGTTATTAAAAATATACAAAAGGGTACCAACAATAGAAAACAAAATAATATACAATAAATATAGAAATAAAACGAATAAATATATTAACTACACAAAAAACAAGTTTTTTAAGAATGAAATTGTCAAAAACTTTAATAATTCTAAAAAATTATGGCAATTTATAAATGTGTTGTGTGGCAAAGTCGTTAACTCGGTTGATGAAACAATTCAAAAATATTTTTCTTTATCTGATAATGATGCAGCGAATACGTTTGCAATGGAGTTTAAAAAAAACACAAATGTAAATACAAATTCGTGTGGTAAAAGAATATTAACTGAGCTAACAGACTGTGCTGAAACAGGATTGGATGTGACGATGCGAATGCAAAAAATAGATAATGAGGAAACATATAAAATTATCAACAAACTGAACATTAATAAAAGCCCTGGCCTAGATGGAATTAGAGCAATTGATTTAAAACATATTAACAAAGAAATAACTCCCGTTATCACTCATTTGATTAATAGATGCATCGTTTCATCCAGTTACCCAGACAACCTAAAGCTAGGCGTGGTGCGCCCCATATACAAAAAAGGTAATCATGAAGATTGTAATAACTACCGTCCCATCACTATTCTATCCTGTATTGACAAGATAATTGAGAGGTATATAGGAGATAAACTGAACCATTTCTTACATTCGAATAATATAATTCATTGTAAACAATTCGGCTTTCAAAAAGGCCGGAGTACATCTCAATTACTATGTCAATTTACCAACGAGATTAACGAGCACCTGAATGAAAAACGTCACGTGCTCGTTATTTTCGTTGACTTTAGCAAAGCTTTCGATATGCTACAATATAATGTATTGTATGAGAGATTGGAGCAGACTGGTATACGAGGACCACTATTGCAACTCTTCAAAAATTACCATCAAAACAGGTGCACGAAAGTAAAAGTAGGAAATACATACAGTACCAGCATAAATACAGATAAAGGCACCGCACAAGGTTCAATAATCGGCCCAAATGAATACATTATTTATGTAAACCAAATGTGTAATTTGTTTGCACATGGTTCCGTATACCAGTTTGCTGATGACACCTGCCTAGTGGTAGCTGAAAAAAGCTTAAAAACTGCTGAGCTCAAAATTCAGACAAACTTTAATAGAATGTGTCAATGGGCGCACGACGTCGGCCTGGTGATAAATGCTCAAAAAACTAAATTTATGTGTATAGAATCATCACATAATAGGAGTAGCTACACTCCTAGTATAATAGCGCACGATCACGAATGTCTTCATGACAACCTCATGTGCAAGCCTAGTAGCACGTGTACTAAGTTAGATCAAGTAAATAAACATATGTACTTAGGCCTCATAATAGACAACCGTTTTAACTGGGGTGCCCATATAGAACATGTTTGTAAAAAATTAAGAGCCATACTTAGTAAACTGTATATTTTAAAGTACAAAATGCCGTTCAAAACTTTACGTTTATTGTATATGGCACTAGCTGACTCTGTTATTAGCTACGGTTTATGTAGTTACGGCCGCACCTACAAAACATACATAGATAAAATATATAAAATGCAAGTAAGATTATTAAAAGCTATTGTGCCGCTTAATGTCAAATCAGAACATGGTGACAATTACAATGAATTGTTTAGATACTGCCAGGTATTACCAGTACAATCTAAAATAAAAATTTCCATCATGAAAGAGGAAATTGTAAACATAGACCAGCTTTGTGAACAAACACGTAAAAGTAATTTAAGACAGCTGTCATATTTGAAGAAATATTCTTTGCCAAATTTTAACAATTTATATGGAACTAGAACATGTCGTTACCTACTACCTGATATTGTAAATGGTTTACCAGAACAAATAATTCATAAATATATCACTAATAAACCTTATTTAAAAACTTTAAAAAAACATTTTATGGAAAATATGTTATAATTGTTGATGATTATCACGCGAATTTACGCTCGCATAAAAACCTACGTGGTTTAAGCGAGTGGCTTAGTCTTTAATAATAATATATTGTAAACGTTTTGGTCAATAAAAGAAAAAAAAAAAAAAAAAAATGTGCATTTTGATTAGCTGGCTAAGCAAAGTCGGTGCTAAGTGACCTGTATGATTTCTTTTACTTGTAAGTTTACTATAGATTTATGTTTGAATAGTTATTATACTTCTTTGTTTTTATCTTGTTAGTATCATTGTTAAATCAACAATCATATCTGTTTCAGTTAGCCTAGTTTTCTGTTAATGTTCTGTTGCTGTTCCTGTGTAATCATTTAACTACACAAGCCGTGTTTACCTGTTAGTGATTGTAAGTGTCGTAGTGTTGTTGTCACTTATAGTCTATATTCTAAAATGTAAAATTGCAAATAATTAAACAAAAAAAAAAGTTAGGTTAGATAACAACGAAATTAATGTTAAAGAACATTGAAATCGAAACTACGAATTACGAAATATAAAATAAATATGTACATACATTACATCAAAACAGGAATGACTACCCTCCGAAGCTATTAATATCAATCTAGACCTAAGTTTTATATGTAACTGTTAGGAATTATAGAAATGACTATAGATTTATGTTTATTGTGTGAGGGTGAAAATCATTCTGCAGCCATAAGACTTCTTGAAACAAATACTTGTATGAGGTGCTTCACAAATACAAATGGAGCCATTAGTGGCCCTTCCCTAAAGCTGAAACGAGGTTAGCGATAAAAGTAATTCACACAGATTGCACCCTTGAACTTTCTCAGTTGAATAAAGCGTGTAAGCACTTTTTTACTTTTTCCGTTGTCTGGTATTTTATGCATATATATCAGATTAACCTTTGGAACATTATAACCATTTTCTTTTCAGTCAAAATAAAATACCAGGATTAAACAGAAGCAATGACAACGGGCAAGTTGTCAAACTGATTGAAAAACGATTCAACATTTCGAACCAAGAAAAATTTAGAATTGGAGACTAAAGATTTTTCCAATCTACTACTAAAGCAATAAAGAAGGGTCCTTGTGAGTGCGAGTGATTATACCTGGCTCGAGTGATAATAACACAAAATTTCAATTGACAAACATTACGCTATACGAGTATGTATACCCATATAATCAAGTAATCGTTAACGGTAAGGAGGCAAACTTCGAGATATTTTAAAAAGTCTCGTTAAAAAGTAATGTTTGCTGAAAAATCGTTATCTGTCGCAAAAGTTGTAACTATGTATTTAGATAATCTGTATTGTTTGAGATTGCCCTTCTATATCTACATAAAATATCAGTTTCAGGTTTCAGTGCCGTATTATTCATAGGGCAGAGTAGGCGACTGCCTAGGGACCCCGCATCTGCTAGAAGCCCCGTGTACTGAGATTTTGTATCTAAAAAAGTTAGAGGAGTTAATATTTAAACATATTGTACTTTACATAATTATTTTAGTTTTACGAATATCAACCGTCTAAAATTGTCTTGTATTTAATTAAAAAAATGCATACTTTGTATTATTGTTTAGTTAGGATGGTACATCTTCGTAATGTAGTAAAAAATTACGTAATTATGATTATGAATATAATTGCATTGTGAGAGGAAAAGCTTAGGAAGTTAGCCATAAGAGTTGCATTGCCTAGAGGCCCCGAGATGGGTAATCCGGCTCTGTACAGATTAATAACAATGAGTTAAACTATAATTTCTCAAATATAAAATAGGGTAAAGGCGTATGTTAAAAAGATCTAATCTCATCTCTATCAGAAAAATGTCTAAAATAGGAGTGTCATGGATAAAATTAATAACTCCCACTCTGTTATGTCATTTCTGTGAAATCATGATAATAAACCCAATTATACGACACTATGAGTACCGAAATGTGGTTTTCAGTACAATGGGTACTACAAATATTAATTTGCGTTTTTCATCGTTCACCTTTATTACCCTAGAGCATTTTTTCTGGAGTTAATAAATAACCATTCCTTTAGCTCGGCAGAGATTTGTTAAGGGGAGGTTTAGGGACGCGATATTGTACAGACCTGGAGTATTACAACATTAAAATAACATTTGTCTAAACTTTAACTTTGCTTGCATGCTTTTTTACTTTATGACTCGGGAGTGAGTGTATTTCTAGTATTGTGAGAATTTCTTAGTGATTAATTATATTACTTTCCTTCAGAGCTAACAGTAGTAATTTCTAAACGTATGTATACGAAGCAGATTTATTAAAAAGTCTTGTAGATTCAGTGCTCAAGTTATTTATATAATTCCTTCATAAGTAGATGATTTTCAATGAATTCCTAGCTTTTAGGTTTTTTACTTTAACAAAATTTGGTCTTGTTAATGTTACTGGTGTTTTTAGTGACAGCTGTTTTTTAATTATTCTTTTATTTTTTTCAATAATAATAATTTATTCATATAAAAGTGTTACAACAGTAAAACATAATAGACACAGTAGGTGTTTACAGAATTATATGCTTAAATTCTAAAAAGTTACATAATATTGTAGCATTTTCAAACATTTTGAACATTGTCTCTTAAACTAGGCTACGCCTTTATTTTTTTTTATTTTATTGTTCATATGACACTAGTTTCTTTACTTTTATTACATTTACATACTCGTAGTTTATTCTATTCTATTCTATTAATTGTTATACTCCATTCTATTACATTTTAATCTATTGTAGTATTTGATATATGTGTGTGTTACCCTATACGCCCTATACGAAAGTGTAAAACCTGCTTTAAGAAGGTGTACCGAGCTACAGTTTCAATTTGATATTTAATTAGGGCAGATATTCGTTAAACAAATTTCTCCATAATATTTTTCTTTGGTCGCAATTTTACACTTTAAAGAAAACTGGCTATATAATAATAATTAAGTAATAACTTAATAACAGTGTGATTAACTACTTATAGAGAGCGTACATTTTGTGGAACAAAAAGCACTGTTTAAAGTCCCGCTAATTAAAAAAAAAGATGAAAAATTAATCCAAAATACTACTACAACCTCCCAAGAAAATGTTTATTCGAAACTAAAATATAAACTTGTGATTAGCGCAGCAAAAGCGAAGGTAAACCTCTTGTCAACATCGTTTGGTCTTATATAAACTACCCTAACCAAGATTTTTTAACGCTAGTACGATTCTTATGTTAACCTACTCTCGTCGTACGGCATAGGCCGACACCGAACGTGATCCGATATTTTTTTCAATAATTACATCTGTTTTCTGACTTATGCTTAGAAACTACACAAAAAGAAAGTTATTTTACTAGGTTTTCTAAAAAGTAAGAGTCTGTCTTAATTTAGGTAGATTTAGAAGAAAAGTCCACCTATTGGTTTTGTACCAGTTGTCGAGTTTTCCAAAAATTTCTTCACAGGAGATCTAGTTATGATCCATAGACCCCAAAACAACCGCCAGTTAAATAGTTTATATATATATTTATATAAACAGCAATTTGTCGCCTATTGCATAGTACCTCTTTCTCCAGGCAGGATTTTTTATACTGTATTGGCCGTAAAACAACCTGGAGCGTATAAAAAAAGATTGTTTGTTTTGGTTGCTAACACGTGAAATAACGACATAATTTGGCAGTGGTAACATTACTCATTTGTTTTACGTGTGGAAGCTCTCCTCACCGGGCTATTGGTGAGGCCGTATATCAGGCTTAAACCAACTAAAACCACACGGTGTGCCTCACAGCACCGTTTATGAGTTGACCGTCGGTACGGCGACGTTTTGCCTCCAATGATCCACCCAGCGCTGGCTAGCGGACGGCAACTGAGCCATGTCCAGACACCCTCTTCACGGGAGACTCTGCTTCGGGTGTAGAACATAAAACTCGTCTCATACACCCACGGCCACTCTTAGCGCACGCATGAGAGCGCACGTGGAAGTTTTCTACCGAATCCACACCGTCACCTCCTCCTTGCGCGAGATGTTCTCCTCGCAGAAAATCGTCATAAAACAACTGTGACGACCTAACATCTCGATTCGTCCGACCAATTGGGAGACTCTTGCTGTAGTCAGTGTTTGCTTCTGAGCTTTATTTAGTCACGGTGTAACATAAGATTTCACATTACTGTAACCGAACGGAAAATAAATAGTCTGAAAGTGTAAAAAAAACTTCACCGCTTACATGTCAATATTTTAGCTTAGATGTAATTTTTTTTGGCGATAGTGTCTGCCATGAATTTAATATAGTAAAATACTGTAACACTAACAAAGTGTTAAGTTGAACTAACAACTTTTTGGAGTTTACTCCTTAAGAATCGATTTGCATTTAAGGCGCCCGGTATGAAAAAAATATGAAGAGTAAAATTTAGTGATCGGAGGGCAGCGTAACGCTTTATTGTGCTTTTTATGCTTTATTGGAGTTTACTCCTTATTCTCGACGCATGTAAGTAGATATGTGTATACCTTTATGTTATATATATGTGTAAATATACACAGAATATATAGAGGGAGGGAGGGAGGGAGGAAGAGAGAGAGAGATAGAGACTCCAGTAAATTGTAAACTCCAGTCGTGCGTTGGAGCTGACACACACATTTTATTTTTTTTAAGTCATAAATGCTTTAAACAAAAATTCTATTCCATTCTAATAAAATCATGTTGACGGGAATCAACGCGATCACGTATTTAAAAATCATAGATCGCAAAAGTTTAAAAGTTTGGATCTTCTTTTTCTATAAATCTATTTATAAATATGTGTATATTTACTGGACTGGCCTGATGGTCTAGTGGTTAGTGACGCTGACTGCTGAGCCAGAGGTCGTGGGTTCGATTTCCACAAAGGACAAATTATTCTCTCTCTGGGTGTAATTTATTTATAATATGTATGAACTTAGAAATATATAAGTATGTTTATCAGCAGTCTGGTTACCATAGTACAGGCTCTGCCTAGTTTACGATCAGATGGCCGTGTAAGAGGTGTGTGAAGTTGTTATTATTATTAATGCCCTGAAACATATTTATGAATTTAATGGCTGCGAGAGGCAAAAATAGGTGGTTGGCATAGTCAAGAACCAGCTATCAATTACTCTGGGATCACCAAACAAAGAAAAAAAAAACTCCTGCTACTTCAGCAAACACCACAGAAAAGCACAATGATATCCTACGATTGAAAATATACATTCACTCGAAATCCTTCAAACAGACATGACTATTTCCAGTTAAAATCTAATGTAACTAATAATACTTCTTTAAATCACCTGTAAAAACCGATTCTTGGTACTCTTAATATTTATTAGTTAATAGTAAATTGAATAGTAAATTGAATGGTTTTATAAAAAATATAAAAAAAATTAAACCGACAAAAAGAACTAAAACGCAAAAAATATTTAAGATAATAGTATTAAGCTTATTTAAAAGGTTTATTTATTTTTGCTTTTTAGTTTAATTCTTCGGTTTAAATTTTTATGTGTTTAGTTTTTTTCTTCGGTTTATAATGCTACATGATGTGATGATTTCAAAACGCAAATACCTCACAAAGTAATGAAAAGTAAACAGAAACACTATTCGTTTCTACAATTTTCGAGGGTTTCTCTCAATTTTATCAGAATTCCATCATCAGATCCTGCGTTGATTGACATGGGACCACCCTTGAGGTATACCCTATCTAACAAAAAAGAATAATTAAAATCGGTTCATAAATAACGGAGAGGGCGAACATACATAAAAAAAGAAAGAAATATGTATATAAACGGTCGAATTGAGAACCTCCTTTTTTTCGTCGGTTAAAAACGATACCTAATTTTGAAAATTAAATTAGTTTATATATATATATATATATATGAGGGGCTCGTGGCTAAGTGGTAACCGAGTAGGTTAACACATTACAAAGTTAAATAATACTAGCCAGGTCAGTCTAGGATGGGTGACCATTCTTAACAAATTGAGACCCCTCCGTGCCTCGGAGAGCACGTTAAACTGTCGGTCCCGGTTGCCATACAAACATCTGTGGCATTCGTTACGGGTAGTTGGAGCCCTAAAAAAGAAGTCCGACAACCTGGTCTAACTACAGAACTTCGATATCGCCTAGTACTTGGGTTGTGGAGGTCTGATGGCAGTCGCTTGACGTAAAATATCAAAGTTCGGCCGTGTCGTAGTTAGATTGAATGCCGACCCCAACTTAGTTGGGAAAAGGCGCGGAGGAGGATGAAATTAGTTTATATATATTAAAAAAAGGAAAGAGTGTCAAAGAAGGCTTCGATCCGGCACCCAACCTAGTAGATTGCGTACTCTACACCAGATAAGCTAAACGCTCACTGTGATTTAGTTTGAAATAAGGATATACATTCTACTAACATTGTATGTTATTACAGCGTTCATTGATTTTCCTCTGGGAACCAAAGTTCCACCCGGGATAAAAAGTACCCTATAACCTGCGCAGGCACTCAAACTATTGTCATAATAAGTTTCAAGCATATCCCTTCAGTAACTTCTGAGTTTATCGTGAACATACAAACAGAAAGACAGACAGACAGACATACAAAAATTATTTGAATTTCATATTCGGCATCAGTATCGATATCTTAATACCCCTCAGTCAATTTTTTTTAAATATATTCAATGTACAGAATTCATCCCGCTGCAGATCTTAATTATTATTAATTTAATATATATAAATCTCGTGTCACAATGTTTGTCCTCAATGGACTCCTAAACAACTTAACCGATTATAATAAAATTCGCACACCATGTGCAGTTCGATCCAACTTGAGAGATAGGATAGTTTAAATCTCAAATTATAGTCGCAATTTTAATTTATTGCTAATTATTTGTCTGTTATTATTTGACAGTCACAATTATCTGTTAACTCCAAATGATTCTAACAGATGTCGATACCTTTTGACTGGGTTGAGTAAGTAATCAATAGATGGCGCTGCTATGGTAAATCTACGAACGTGTCATATAAGCTACATTTTAACAGCATAATTACCACGTGTTGTTGACGCTATAAAATTAATTAAATTTCTTTTGTAGTGAACGAAATACCGTATAATTCAGCTAATTATTTGTCTGTTATTTGCGATTTAACATCTGATGGACGAGTCATTTTGTACAACAATATGAATTTTTCAATTGAGTACTTTAGTTTTATTTTCAATTTAGCTAATTAGATTTTACAGGAAGGGTTTTATTTCCTTAGTTGCGATTAGAGAAATAAAATATGGCGGTACGAAGTTCGCCGGGTCAGCTAGTTTATTATAAGTATAGATATGTATGTACCTCAATTTTACCGGCACGATAGAGGTCGCAATTATGCACCGATTGCTATCAAACTTGGACGACAACTCAACAGGGCAAAAATTAAGGTTAAGTTCGTGGATGGGGGATATTCCCCAAAGGGCAGGACTGCATATTAAAAAAAAAATCACGAAATCTACCTCTGCGGGCCTGCTGCGGGCCCGGTTTTTTTTTAGAGTTGTTGAGTGTATTAGATAAATGAAAAGAATACTTCCTCTAGAATCCACGCAGATAACCCGAAAACATGAATGTAACAATGTATTTTATACTAAAAAAGATAAAACAAACAAAAATCACTATAAAATATAAATATATAACCACGTAAAAATTTAAAAATGCACAAAGAGAACACGCTATTTGGGCCACTAACAAGATTTTCGGCATATAAAATTAATGAATGTTTTTTTCATAGCGCTAACCAGCATAAAAATTTAAATTTCATGTTAAGTTCAAATTGCTTAGGAAATGGACTCTCAGTTGGCAGATTGCCAGTTAGATACGGCTACAAGCCCTTGGAAACGAGCCTTGAAGGGTAGATATGAGGCGACAAGCGCGAGCCCATCTCTGCCGCTTCAGAATGAAGTCAGCAAAGCAAGTCAAATAAGACAAGGGAATTCGCTACGTGGTTCAGACAAAGTATTCCACAAAATGACAGTGGCGCATCCTAAATTGATTACCACGTACAACGAAGAGAGGTTTTATTAAGTAACGTAATACTCTAGGGTACTGAATTCAGAGTGTTTATTTTAAGTCATTTAAAATTTTATTCAAAGATTTCTAAAAAAAAGCATATTTTGATATCTGATTATGTTGTGTCCAACTATGAAACATTTGCTAAGTTAAATCTGTTTTAAACCTCAGTTATCAGAATATCAGACCAATGCAGACTGACCTTTAAGTAGTTAGCAAACAGCTACCCAAAGAACTTTCTGTAAAATAATGCTTTTGATATTAGGAGCCTAAATAGCAGGTATATGCAGAGTAACAGAGTCCAATTCTATTCTTACATGAAACCGAAAAACATAACTATTCAAATGAGAGCATATTGAGTATAGTGCTTGCCATCAATCCTTACTTTAAGTGATAGGTTTAGAATTAGTTAAGAGGAATATAGAGTTAATAGAGAATTGATGAATTATTATACAAAAACCTTTTAAAGCAATTTAAAAAAAGGATCAGGTTAATTCTTCCAAAAACTATATAGATGAACTGCGAGGATTCTTTACACCGCTATCCGGTTTCCATTATTCTTTTATATAGGATAAGGAACTAGGGAATAAGAATAATGACTTCCGTAAAATTATCGACTTTAAAAACCATTTTTTTTGTGTGGAAACTCCCACGGGTGTTCACATCACTGGACCAAACGATAAGATCTTATGTCGGACTGGAACCGACTTAAACCATAAAGTATTGAGTGGCTTGTTGGCCTAGTGGTTAGTGACCCTGACGGATATGCTACAGGTCGTGGGTCGATTCCCACCTGAGTCTTGATGTTCTTTGTGTCCGTTGTTTGTATGTTTGTAAAGTCCCCCGTGACACAGGAGTAATTCCTAATGCGGAAGTTGTCTTTAAAAAACAAAAAAAAGTATTCCGTCACTGGGTTTTTTTGTCGGAGCCTTAAGAGAGGAAATCTCTGGGCTGGGGACTACGGCCACAGATAGCCCTGTCCGTTGCCCCAGGCAAGCACACATGGAATCCGGAGATCGTTTTGTGCTCTCCAGCGCCTGGTGAGTCGTCTGCGGTACGGAAGAATGCTAATTCTCTCCCGTTCCCTTTCCGCCGCTTCTTTGGTATGCATCACTACCCCACAGAACGAGGCGGCGAAATCCAACGCACTCTCGCTCTGGACAATACACATGATCATGGTCTCCAGCAGCGAGAGGCTACCCACACCGAGACTTTATGAAACCTAGTTGATGACTATAATTATAATGTAAATATGGACGTGGCTAAATACTAGACACTATTTTACACGTCTTACTTACTTAATATGTAGTTACATCATTTCGTTTGTCGTAATTGATATTTTCTCACACACATTCAGTAATGTATTTTTTTTTTTGGTTCTTGTTATCTAGGTGACTCGGTGGATGCTGGCCTGATTCATGTTAAATAAATTAGTTTGCTTCCGTGTTCATTCCATTTAGAAAACCTTTCAGTCTTACGAAATTTTTCAACAAATCTTTCCAGTTGATTTTCTTTACTATATATATTTCTTCTGTACGTGTGTATGTCACTGAACTCTTCCTAAACGGCTAGACCGATTTTAATGTTTTTTTTTGGTTTAGATTTACAATTGGACCCGGTAGATGGCGTTGCGATAGGGTTACAGGAATATTTTCTTTTACGTTTCGGCAGGACAACGTCTGTCGGGTCCGCTCTTTGTATAAAAACCTAATTCGTGCTATTATGGATATTTTGAAGCTACATGTAACCAAACCAGTAAAGCACTTTTCCAGACATGTGTTATGTGAAGACCTATATATAATTTTTGGTACTATTAAATTCTAATATAGACAAAATAATACTACAGATATTTCTTTCATTAAGTCAATAAAGTCAATTTAAGGAAGTAAAAATAATGGTCTTAATTGTGGATGACATATTACCATCATCATTTCAGTCACAGGACGTCTACTGTCGGATTGAACTGACGAAAAACCAGATTTTGTCAATCAGTTCAGTTATCCCTCGGGAACAGTACTTTTTTAAGATAAAACCTTATGTCCTTTTCTGTACCCCTGTCAACGTGTATTATGTTTTGTTTGATGATCGGTTGAGAAGTTAAGGTGTGAAAGCGTACAAAACAAATAAACAAACAAACTCACTTTCGTACTTATAATATTACTAACTGGTGCCTGCGATTTTGTTTGGGTAGAATACATCACCCATACAAAACTTCATGCCCAATTTTACCACCTCCATATTTATTTTCGCGAAAAAAAGTAAAGTATGTCCTTCTACAAAATCCCTTCTATCTCTATACCAAAAAGAGGTTCAACAAAGGGATTATTCCCACTATCCACCCCCTGCTTGTCCACCCCGGGTGGACAGTGTCACAACTTTTAAGTCAGTAGCTTCTTGCTTGCAAACTATCGTTGCTCAAAAATCAAAAATGCCAAAAAGAGGATAGTGTCTTTTTTGTGGTCAGTATTACCTAGTTTTTTATATAAAGTACTAAATTTATTGATTATTTTATGAATATTACATCTGTCGTTACCGATGGCTAATCGGTCTTAAGTAATAAAGTATGTAAAAACCTTGGAAAAACACTCAAAGTATACAAGTAGAATTGTGGCATGCATGGCTTACCTTTATACAAGCGGCGTATTAAAATTACAAAATCATAAATAATTAATAATAAAAACTAGGTAAGTAGTAGTATATAGCTCATACACTTACTACCACAGGAAGACTACCATTATCATATTAGTTCAGATACCAGTCTCTCACAAAGGTCAATAATGTTTAAATATGTTGCAAAATTCTATAGAATTTAAGTTAACCTTAGTGAAAGAAAAAATATAAAAAAATATTAGAACACCGACATCGCGTGCATGGACCAAGACACCGATGGTTATATCACCAAAGACAGGAACTGCCTTCTGCATTCGACCCTTGATCCAGCCGTCTAACGCGAGCCTCTTAAGGTGTTGATTTCGATCAACACCTTAAGAGAGAGCCTCGTCCCTTGGCTATCAATTCATGAATAGATATGACAATCGGATCAATGATAACCACAATGTGGTATGACCCTTTTTTGAAAACTGGGTTGGGCACATACCTGTATTATGGCACCTCCGAATTCACAAGATCGTAATAAAGGGCAAGTTGTTGATGCAAAATTCTGGCCACTTGGTTGTGTTTGTGCAAATATTCACCGTTGGTAAGATGAGAGTAACCAGAGAGAATATGCCTAATAGATTTATCGGGACGGTGGCATGCCCGACAGATGTCAACTGTACCATCTTTTAGGATATTTATTTATTCTTTATTTCCGATAGTTATTCGTCGTAACAAATTCATCCATAATTACAAAGACCAAACCGTTGCCAAGATTTAGATGATTTTAAGTCTATATCAGGCCCATTTAGAGCCCGAGAAAAAAAACCACAAGGGACTCAAATAATCACTTTGAAATATACCCCGCTTGATTTTTACTGGTACATCGTATGCCGCAATCGGCTTACAGCCTGGCTACCAAAGTACCGTTCTCCATCATCCCATATATGACTTCAAAAAAGTGCAAAAAGTAATTCTAGTATTCCCAGAAGCCACGTATGTATAACCGAGTCATAGGCCTTCTTATAGTCATTCCAACATGTCGCCAGACTCTTATAGTTACGACGCACCTGTTGGCTGATGGCCATATCTATAATGAGGAGCTCTTTAGTGCCCCGTGGCACTAAAGTTCCGCTTCTACATCCATTCTGAGAAAGAGAAATTACCGATTTTTTATTTAAATGACTAGTAATTTCCAATCTAGATGTTAGAAGTGTCACCTCCTGTATGAATGACAGGCACCGACCAGGTGTTACGTCAGAATGTATTTGTTGCATCGTCATCTGGCAAATGCCTATCACTCATACATGGATCCGATTGCTCCTTTCGCGAGAAACTGAATTCTTATTCCTTCGGAACATACGATTATACCAATATATTCGCTTTTTATACCGTCGAATCCTATTTTCCTAATCCGTCTTTTGTTAAAAAGAAAACGGGACATTTCGCTGCCTTAGATATAACATAGGTTATTGCCACACATCTTGCAATGTAACTAACACATGATTTCTGTTTTCAACTAAATCAACTATTCTTATTGGAAGTTTTTTTTATGGTATAGGGGGCAAACGAGCAGACGAGTCACCTAATGTTAAGTGACTACCGTCGCCCATGGGCACCTGCAAAAGTGTTTCCAGGCCTTTGAAGTGGAAGTACGCTCTTTTCTTGAAGGTTTCAAGGTTTACGTGAAAGTCGTATTGATCCGGAAATACCGCAGGCGACAATTTGTTCCACAGATGGGTTGCGTGAGGCAAAAAGTTTCTGGAGAACCACACAGTGGTGGAGATGCAATCATCTAAGTGGGCATGAAAATTTTGTCGCGTTGAGACGATAGCGAAACACCGCGGCCGGTATGATTCCGAACAATGCCTCGGAGCACTCCCAATAGTACAAGCAATAGAGAATGCAGAGTGAAGCTACATATCTACGCAACGCCAAGGGGTCAAGCCGATTTGAAATATCCTGGCTATCGGCAATTCGAATTACTCTTCGTTGAATGCGCTCGGATTAGAGATGAGAACAGTATTCTACATGCGGCAGAACCTGCGCCTTATAAAGTTATACCCCTGAGTGAAATCTCGATCTGTTCAGCACACCAAGCTTCTTTGAGGCTAATTTTACCTTACCCTCTAAGTGACCGCGAAACTGAACTTCGCTCGATACATCGACGCCAAGGATTCCGGTGCTGGAAGCTGGCTATAGCAGTTAGGGAAGTGCTCTCAAAGCGAGGTGATACGACAAACCGTATCTTTTTGGCGGTGAACACGCAATCTTGTGTCTTCATTTGGTGAAATTGGACTTAGTCTACCCCGACATCCTTCTAAGGAAGCTTCGATATCAAACACAAGTTTGAATCGGCTCTCGGTGACTTTTATATTTGTCTTCAAAGGCAAAGCACATGCTAAAGTACCAATTAATTTAGAGTGAAAGATCACTTAACGACTTTGGAGGTACGCGTATTCAATATCCATTGAATACGCTTATGCCTACGTGTTTTTATAAACTGGTTTTCTGTGCAATCAATGTTATCAAATCATAATATCATAAATGTACAGATAATATTGTTAAACCCTCCAACGAAATCAACTATACTTGTTGGAAGTGGGTAGCTGTCAGTTTTACTACACCCACACAGCTTATTTATCAATTAGTCAAAATTTTCTTGTTTTAGTGCAACAGGACAAAGAGGTTCCAAACATATGATGATTTCAATGTCGATAACAGAGTCTGAATTTATAAATACGAGTACAGTCAGGGTCTGACATATATAAAAGTGTGTCCTTATCTGTAACTAACACGGTGCTGATTTTATTTATATAGGCCATCCTTTATCCCGTAGGTCATGCAGATTTTATATCATGTCTTAGTTCTTAAGTTACTCTAAAAACTAGATGACATAATGTTAAGCAAAGAAAAATAAAAAGGCTATATTTTACAAACATAGAACGGCTTTATTGCTACTCCATTATTTATGGGTTACACCTGATTATCTCAGAAAGGACTCCGCCAAGTCATAAAAGAAATATATGGCTTCATACAAAGCAACACAGTTGTGCTCTCTCGTAAATTTCAAATAAACTATTGTATAATTTTAGTCACGCTTTACAACCTGAATTACTAGTGTACAGTCTTGGAGTGGTAGTTTGTAGTTTCAGTAGCGTACAGAATAGCAAACTAAGCAGCGTTGTCATAGAAATAAAACTTATTTTTGGTTTTAAAGTATGTATGGGGATGTTTTATATTCTTATTAATTTTCATAAAGCTCGCAATGAAGGTTTGTTCGACAAAACCTAAATAACAACTGTTTATGTAGATATAGCTCATACTTTATTTCAATGTTTTCTGCGTAATATATTTTTTGTGTTTTTGTCACAAAACCATAATATTGCGACGGAATGTACAATGTACATGCGCATATTTATACGCATTGTAAACCATTACTATGTGGAACAGAGATGAACTTGCTGTAATCCTAAAACCTCACAGAAGCAGATAAGATAACCTATTTCAATGCTACTTGTTCTAAACAAATACTTGAAATTAAATAAAATAGCTATATATTATCGAGATGTCTGAACTAGTCCTAACTTTGCTAAAGAAAGTTTCAGGGTACTATACCCTGAACCGTTCTTTAGCAAAGCTAATTTGAATATGCCATTCTATATATATATAACTAGACCATAGATATAAAACGCGATAAAAAACTACTCATTAAGATATGAAATAAATTAATCTGTTCGCACGAATCGTGATATTTTTTAAGGTATCGTTGCGCACAGATGGAATTTATTTGCCTACAAATTGACCCCTTAAACAGAGAAAGTCAAATCAAAATTCGGTCCTGCACACACTGTTATGAAGTGAGCATGACAATATTTGAATATTTTCTCAAAATTTTTAATACCATCAAAAAGTTATAACTTGATAGTGTTTAAAGAAGTACTTTATTTCACTTAGGGTGATCCAACTCATACTTACAGCAAAATTTACAATAAAACATCAAAAGGCCGAAAGAGTTTACCTTTTTTAATTCTGACAATAATTTATTAATTTTATATATTTGTTTAGTGAACCAATACAGTTATTACTGTACTAGTACACTTTTCGATCACCCTCAATCAATTTCAAAACTATTGCGGTAGAGATAGTAGTGGTATGGTGGATGGTAAAGGTAATAGATCTCATAAATATATAAGGGTTTCGTAGCCAACAAGGAATCGTTATAATGTTCCAAAGTCAAAGTCAAATAGGTATCTGTATTTCGTAAAATTCTTTAAAAATTGTTTGAAAACGTCTTTTTTTAAACTAAATTTTAAAAATTATAGATCAGCACACGCAGAGTCACCGCAAAAATAGGTTGCTATGTCAAATGTAAAATTATAAAATAAACGAAATTGATAACAGATAATACCGTATCTACCTGTGTCGATTTGGAAACGGGCAGTGTAACCGTAATATGTTTCCAAATCGTTGACCCTTGTGAGAAGAAATCGCGCAAACAAACCCAAGGTCACTCTTTTACAACACCTCTTTTAAGAATACATATTTAATGAAATAACACTGTTTCATCGTGCACTATTATGTTATTAATATTATAAGTAAGTAAAGTAAAATTAAGCATTGAAAGTAAGGAAACTGCAAACTGAAACAGATAAAATTAAAATATGTAAAGAAAGACAAAAGACAGTAGATGAAAAACATATTAGCTCACATCACATTTGTATTATGTTTTGGAAATAGCCTGTGAATCTAAAAATAATTTAGGCCCAAGCGCTTGTGTCCTGCATATAATCTACCACTGAATTATAGCCCTTCAGGCATAGTCTGTTGTCATTTTACTGTTGATTTAAATTTGTTCAGACTTAAGGTTTTTAGGTACATTATTTGGGAGTTAGTTTCAGGCGCAGGTCGAAACCATCACTGTTTTTCTTGGACTCCATAGCTGTATAGTGATAGTACAGCGGTAACAAAATAAGTAGACAAGTAAAGGAAAATATTTTTAAACAACCTTTTATACAGTAATACAGTTTTTGGAATAAAATGTCAATAATATTTAATATATCCTTAAACGCTGCAGGCTTTATTTGCTTAAAGCTTTATTTACCTCAAGCTCGTCACATAATATTAAATGATTATGAAAAAATAGTATTTATCCAGATAAACTGAATAAACGGAAACACGATGGGATTATATTGTTTGACGAAGAAATTTCTAGAGAAGGTCAAATCTCAACACCGGAAAATATATATAGTACTACTATGTTTAATTCAGGAATATCCGATTCTATCTTCTGGTTAATTCGTCCGATCAGGGACGAGATGACTTAATACTGATTGTCAAGACAAATCTACCGAGAATCTAAACGGGTAAAAGTGGAGCCTCTTAAATGATACATTCCAGCATTGATGAAGCTCATGAGTGAGGTCATTGTGATCAAAGTGATCAGATTGCTGTTGCAACAATCTAATTATTTTATATATGCTTAATATCTGTTCTGTTTAAGTCTTAGTTCACACTAATGTGACTTTTTATCGTGATTTCGTGCCATAAAAACATCTCGAGGTTGACAGGCATAGCTTTGGTACTAACTTTCTATAGTTTTTTTATTGCATAATGGAATAGGCGTTTGTCTTCCAACTTACCTGATGGAATCTGACGATGAAGACAAAGATGGTAAACGCCTATCCAAGAGAAACCTATTCACGCTACACTGGAACGTTTCAGGATGATAATTGACTGGAAAAATAGACGAAGGCAGTTCATTCCATTGGCGATTCGAATCAAAAAGAAGCTGTCAAAGCGCTTAGTTTGACTTTTTGGTGTTTTCGCAATGAAAGGATCAAACCTTTGTCTGCGTCTAGTAATCCGATAAAGGAACGGCGAAGGTTATTAATTCGAAGAGGGACACTCACCAAAGTGAATCCTATAAACAACCGATAAGCAGGCGACTTTATTACTGTGAGCACATAGTCATTTATGAGTCTACGGGCTCTTCGGTCAATAGAGTCCAGAACTTCTAGTTGGTATTTAGCTGCGCCATCTCAAAGGTGACTGCAGTACTCATGCAAGATCGAACTTGGGCTGTTCAGAGCTGAAGTACCGCCGGACTTTTGAAATAAATAATAACAATAATAAATTATCACATCTCACTCACGGCCGTCTGATCTTAAACTAGGCAGAGCCTGTACTATGGTAACCAGACTGAAAATTTTCTAAATGACTCCTATATTTCTTGGAAGCTGTCTGTGCCATGGTCTCGATTTGTTGACCAAAGTTAAGTTATTCCTTTTTAAAGAATATGCAAGGCAAAGTAGTTTATAGATTTAGCTGGGTGTGAAAAACAAAGAGTTACTTTTACCCCAAGTCAGACACCGAACAGTTATTCGTTTATCTTATCCTTAAGGCCCTCTCTAGTTTTAGATTACATTAGTAACAGACCTTCACGCAGTTAGAGCAGATAATAACGATTAGGTGATATAATATCACCCCAATGTGAACCGAAGCTGACTATATTCTTATTTTTTTTCCATTCTAATAAAGTACTTATAAAGGTCTCCTTAATTTTCTTTTAATTTCCAAAGAAGTTAGGGACTAAAAGAGAGAATTATCAGCAAAAACGAATTAGAAATATCTTATTCGAAATTAAAGTTATCTTTTCATTATCTCCCCCAATCCTTTTAATCCTAATTCTGTGATTCTAATTGAAACTTGTCCCTTATTACTTATTAACTGAGAACCTAATCAATAGTCGTCAAGCTAACTTTCATTATCTGCCTGATTATACATATAATTAATGCTTTGTCGCATATGGTAACATTTTTTTATCAATATTGATGTTTTTTCTTTTTTGTAGTCCTTTCTTTTGAAAATGTTGTTTTATTTTCAAAAAAATATTAGTTTATTTAAGAAGTTAGTAGTTTAGTAAAAATCTTATATTTTACAATAATTGTAACCAATGAGATAACCAATCAGGTAACCATCAGCTAACCAATCAGGTAACCAATCAGAAAAAAATTATGATTTTTTTTCTGTTTGGTTACCTAATATATAACGTATAACTAAATATAAAACTTCAATAGTTGCCAGTAAGTGTAGGCTCATATTTGAAAAAAGTATTAAATAAAATAATAACATTTATTATGTTAAATTCTTATATACTGAATATCTATCCGGATCCGAATGTTAAATGGAAAAGTGGAAATCCGGATGTTAAGACATAAGTATATATATAGATACTTTTAATACTAATAAGTTTTAAGCCACCTCTTATTAAATTTATAATACACCTCTTTGCTGGCCTTTCAGGATTATGAGAGGAACAGCTAACATTACCGTTATACTTAAAAGTAATAGTACCGTTGACATAAGGAAGATTTGTTTTTAGCCGCTAAAACTTAGATATTACATTTATTTGTAAATCGGAACTTAATGGCGATAATGAAAGGAACCACCACACCTTTTCGGTTTTCCGAAGTTTTATCGTGGTCACGGGGGAACCGAAAAGTATCCATTACAAGTTCTCTAATAGGTAATATATGAAATCGTATATCGAACAAAGTGTACTAGAAGCTGAATAAAAATCTAAAAAAAATCTATAAGTATATCTAAATACTTTTGAAGTTTCATAAATAGTATTAGCACAGTGAAACATTGAGTTCGATCGCTGTGATCACGCCGAATGGTCCCGTGAATGAGGGATTATTCACATTACAGCGGTATACATGGCATAGTCATGAAATAACTGCAAAACTCAACTTACTTATATTTTTTACAATGGCAATAGGTCCACCTAATGCCATTGTAAAAAATATACAATGCGCCTAGTATAGTACATGTCGCATGCAGCGTGTCAAGCCAAATTCAACTGGCGACGCAACAGCCGTGTGTTATTATATTACACCCACGATTTGGACCAATTTTTGACCGCTTAATAATTCATAACCTATTTAATATAAATACTTGAATTTTAGTTTATTTATCAAAACTCCCTAGATTAAGTAGAACCCCAAAATTTCATAAATACAGATTAAACAGTCATTAGAATATTATCGTTTAAAAATCGGCATTAATATCACTGACTTACTGATATAGATCAAAAACCTAAGAAACTTCCTGATGACCTAGAAAGGGGAAATCTGGCGTCCAGCTGGGTAATTGTGTGTATGCAAAGGAAAAAATCAGAAAACGATGAATTTTCACTTATTTTGACTTTTAACAGACACTTTGAAAATATACAGAATCACTACCGAAAATGTAGGTTACGTAAGGAAGGATTTGTCAATGAATAGGCAATGCGCTCTAATATTTCTAATGTTCAAGAAAATGTACAAAATAGCACAAAACGAAAACTATACAACTAAACGCAAAACGATAACTATACAACTAAACGCAAAACGAAAACTATACAACTAAACGCAAAACGAAAACTATACAACTAAACGCAGGAAAAAATTTAATGTTGGAGATCACTTTTGAATGATGAATAGTAATAATTTCTTTACAAAAAGTAACGATATCCCATCAAAAACATAAATGTGAAAATGGGAGCCAAGTTCAATATTAAGAATATACATGGTTATCGACTACGCCGATAAAATAATTGAAATCTAAATGATTGCCAAGTCCTGTAGATAATCCTGAAGATTTGACTTGGCTAGTTTTCACATCCAAGCTATATCACTGTAAGCACGCGGACCGCGCGCCGCAAGCGAGCTGACCGTAAGCTTACATGATGGGTCATGGGAATATAAATCAAATGTCATGTCCGACAGGGTCTCATATTAGTTTCATTTAATAAAAATTAGTAGTCTTTGGTCAAACGTACAGGTACGAAGAAGGGTTAAAGTGGAAGAGAGAAAGAGCGATTAAGCCAAGTACTGCCCTCGTACATAAAATTGCAACATTCCCAACAACTGTTTGAAAGTTTTCTGAAGTAGTCATTTTTGTAGCCGTAAATATAAAAAGTAGGTTACATGTGGTAATTGAAAAGAGGCAAAAAAGCCGCCTGTAAGCTGCCATATTGAATATCCATCACTCCTGTTGACACTTCATATTCAGAATTCGACTACACATTATTTTTCAAAATACATTAAATTGTACCACAGAGCATGAAATTATGCGTAATGCCTTAGTATTATGGTGAGGGTGAGAACTTAAAGTTTCTTCTTTCGTACTTGTGGTTTTCTATGAAAACGACTTGCTAGCTCCTATGCGCACCGGATGCTATAATAATGGTAATGGTTAATGGTTAATGGTTAATGGTTTTGGTTTTATAGTAATGGTGTGTCACCTGAACAAAGCAATAAATATTCTCAAAAATATCTAAATCAAAAGTCACATGATCTATCACAATTTTTGATCTATCACACTTTCTTTGAAATCGATTTGGCAGCATTTATTTACATAGGTAATAAATCTATTAGTTATTAAATCAATCCTTCTTAATCCGTCTTTGGTCAATGATTTGCAACTGCAATTTTATACTCTGTAAACATGACACAATTTGTAAGTGCCGCCGGTCTGTAAGTGTCAAAGTTTAGCAGAAGTGCAAAACTTGAATAAGTCGCGAGCAACCATTTATAACCTAATTTACAACTTAGAACCTTTAATAGTCGATATGATCATAGTCATGTTTAATTACTTACTTTGTTAGCAAGTAGATTTAAATAATATTTAAAAATAAACGACAACATTGAGTATTTTGTTAATGCTAAGTATTTTATTACAAAACTGACTGACTTAAATGACATGTGTGGTGATTTCTTTCTAGACAACTTATATCAAAATAAAAAATAGTGTATGGCAAAGATAATATAGCTTTATAAGTCAGATCAGTAACTTTGAATATCACACTCAAACATCAAACTCACAAACTTAGGAATGTCAATATAGATAACTAAATTAATAAAGAATGAGAATAAATAGTTTTTCATTACGCATGCGAAATTATTTGTACCAAGATGAAATTTTGGTTGACAAAGGCTTACAAGGAGGAAAACAATACAAGGAGGGTCGTATACTACATCCATACATACACAACAGGAAGGCATATTTTATTTATGTAACAACTAAGGCTTTGCTCGAATGCGGGGGCCAAACCTCCGCGGTGATTTATTTTGAGAAAAACATTTACGGAGCTGGGTAACGAATTAAGATGCCACAAATCTTAAGGATTTTTGTGTTTGTAATGCTTCGGAACAGATTTAAGAAAACCTAATTAAATTTTGAATCCAATATTCGTTTTTATCTTACAAAGTTATGTAAATATTACCTACATCTACAAATAAAAACAATTTTAAAACGATCTCCAATTTTAACCGACGAAAAAAAAGGAGGTTCTCAATTCGACCGTATATATTTTCTTTTTGGATGTTCAGCCCTCACTCCGTTATTTATGAACCAATTTCGATGTTTTTTTTTTGTTAGATAGGGTATTATACCTCAAGGGTGGTCCCATGTCAAGGAAATCAGGATCTGATGACGAGATCCTGATAGAATTGAGAGAAACCCTCGAATTTATTTAGATAAGCTATCAAATTTTTTAAAACTTATTTTGAGTTGGCGCCAAACAACAAACTGATTAATTATCTAAATTTTATATGTGCTTACGTAGAAGTAGAGAAGGCTCTACGTAGGTAATTAATCATTTTATTATTTGGCGCCGACTTAAAATAAGTTTATATAAATTTGACAGTTTATCTAAATAAATAAACTCAATACCCGAGACTTAAAAGGTTTATTTATTTTTTGATTTTTAATGGATATCGATGTTCATAATTTTTTACCATATGAGTACCATTTTGAAATGTTTTCGCGTTGTAATAAAATGGCTATTTAAAATTGCCAATAATAATTTCAAACCGATTTACTTACTTTTTTTAGGTAACAGTATTCATGAAAAGACACGCGTGAAATCCTAAAAATAAACAAATAAAAATTTCTCAGAATTGGCAATCCCCAACTTTTATGGAAAAGGGATTTCAATGACTCACGTCCTGATATGACTTGTCAATCAAGGTAATTCACACGAATAGAATGCTCCATCCAAAAAAGACAAACCACAAAAACTTCTTTGGGCGCGTTAAGGAATTTGTGAAAAAGGAAGGAAGTCTTATGGGTTCACGTCTCCGTCACGCTAATGTCAATACTGCTATCTACAAGTATGGCCCGTTATTTCATAGTTCAAAGTTTTGACTTCTATTGAAAGTCATCATGACTGCCTGTTTTTTTTTTCTTTTTGTTATTATATTTAATTTGATTGTTTGTAACAGAACTTTTGTTTATAATTCGTTTACTTTAGAAGTGGGGTCACAAGAAAGTACTCTATTATTAAATGAATTATACGGTTTCTACACATGTCTTTTCTTTTTTTGAAATCCATGCTATTGCAATGCTCTCGTATTTGCACGTGGTCAACATGTGGACATTGCTCGTGGTCACCCAGGTGAACTACGCAGGTGGACCACGGGCAATAAACGAATCAATCAGTTTGTTGATTAGCGCCGACTCAAAATTAGTTTATATAAAATTTTACAGTTAATGTAAATAAGCTCAATACTCAAGACTTAGGATTACTTATATTTTGCTTTTTAGTTATTAAGCTATTGCATAGCTTCTATTGGGGCCTTGAGCGTGAAGACCGAATCCAGAAATTCCGTAACGAAAATAACCTGACAATCCCCACTCCGACCGGCATAGCGGTGATACTTGTTAGTTTTGCCATCTATCGATGAATAGCAGAACTTTTAATGACTTTTTGAAATATCATGCTTGTCTCTTTAGTTCAGCAACTCCCCTCTAGGTGGCATTGGTTGTATCGGCGTGACTGCGCATGCGTAATCCCCCTCTTTGCCCCGCAATCTGGTGACTCATGCCCACGGAGCAGATACAAAGAGGAGAGGGCCTAAGCAACTGTGCACTGTGGTTATAACTAGGTCCTGACGTCATCACAGTGGGCGTGGCTTATAGTTAGTACACTGTCAGCGTTCGTCTTGTACGTTTGTATCGAAAAATCACAAATCAGTAAATTTTCGTTGTATTAAGGGGTAAAAGATGAAGTGTTGTATTTTATCATGTAAAAACTATTCGGATAGACGCTCTGATGCCATGTATGGCATCACAATTCATTTGTAACTATTTTATTTTATTTATTAAATTATAAAGATATTCACTACAAAACACTTTTTTCGGCGGTAGGTGTAGAAAAAGTTAACTTGTATCTCTGTAGAATAAATTAAATAAAAGTAGAAATATTACAGTACTTACTGAATTTCAAAGTTTATTAAGTGTTATAGTCATCAATTCAAGTGGTTTAGTGTTTGTGACACATTTAATGCAGCCAGACTCTCAATAGTTAACATACCACCTGCCAGCTTGCCACTGCATACTAATTTGTTGTTTTCAATACAATATTCCGAACAAATTTTGGCACTTAACACAATTTATAATGTCTCAACTATCTGATATTGAAGCGGCACAGAAGAATCTTGAAGAAAGTTTTTCTAAACGAATGAGCGAACTAGAGGCACAAATCCAAGGCAGTGTGCCCAGTAAGGACACAGTTGCCAAAGTAGCTGACGAGTTCCGCACATTCAGAGAGCTTATTTTCTCTATGCTGGGCTTGCTACGGAAACAGATATCAGAATGTTTTACTATGATGGACACCATAGAGACAAGGCATCGCCGTAAAGCTCTGATAATCTCAGGAGTTTCAGAGACTAGTGGTGAGGACTGTACTAAGTTGGTTCTCAGCATTATAAACACTAAGTTGGAGATGGCGAACACTACTGCACAGTCCATCACAGTGTGCCACAGGCTCGGCAATCCAAGTAAGGAACGTGATCGTCCCATTCTCGTACGTTTCGCAAACTTAGGTATTAGATCAGCCATTTGGAAAGCGAAAACCAGGTTGAAGGGCTCCTCCATTACAGTGAGAGAGTTTTTAACAAAGGCGAGGCAGGCAACGTTAATTAAAGCACGCCTTCACTTTGGTATGAGATCATGTTGGACACAGGATGGCGTTATAGCGGTTCGAGCATCAGATGGAAGTCGACACAAGCTGATTTCCAACGACCAGCTGAACAACCTGATGGTGAAGTACCCAAAGAGTGTTTCTTCCACCAAGTCAACGGGTGCAAGCGTTAAGGCATCTTCTCGTCCAAAGTAATGTAAATTTACACCAACATTTTTGTCATTTCAGTATGTAATCACATAAAGTATCTATGTCAAGTTCAATCTGTTATCTTGCGGCACATATGTATTACGTATAACATATCTGATGTAACAAAACATTGTATTACCCTCGACTTAATCACTTTCATTAGTTAATTTGGATATGTAAGTAACAACTAACATATATTATTTGCTTTTTGACAGTTCTATCAATTTCTCGTAAAATTAAATATGTCACTCATTAGTTGCGTTCCGAAACAGGAAGTTGAATATTTAACGTTTTATTTTTTCTCTCTTTCTTTTAAGTGTCAAGATTAATTTTGTTACTTTTGCTTATTAAGTTCTTTCTATTTCTCTCTTTTTTTTTTTGTTTATATGGTACCAGTGGCAGCTGGCGGATGGTTCAGAGACGAACAGCTGCACCTTGAATTCATTTATAACAGTATAGTTTTATAGCTTTAATTATATAATCATATTATTTTAGTATATTATATTATATATATATAAATATTTATTTTTATGGTATTATCGGACGATGATAGTTCTTTTCATTCTGCTAATGATGATAGTATCTTATCTGACGATAGTAGTTTCTGCTCGGTTACGGATACCTTAGGAGATGTTATTCGAAATACTTTTAGCCAACAATCGGACCGGTCATTGAATGTGTGCCATGTGAATGCTCAAAGCGTATCCAGTCATCACAGTGACCTTTTAGAAGCATTTAGTGACTCCAACGTTCACGCTATCCTAGTCTCAGAGAGCTGGCTCAAACCTCAACTCTTATCTACTGCCTACTCTCTTCCAGGCTTTATCCTCATCCGAAACGATCGGATTGGTCGAAGAGGCGGCGGAGTTGCTATTTACATACGTAGCGACTTTAGTTACAAAGTCGTCACTACCTCTCCCTCTAGCTCTATTGCCTCTGCTGAATATCTGTTTCTTGAGGTTTGCCTTGGAGGAGCGAAAACTATTATAGGTGTGGTTTACTGCCCCCCTGCTGTCGATTACTTCACTGATTTGGAATTGGTTTTAGAATCTTTAGGGTCTGAGTATGCACATCACATAATCATGGGGGATTTCAACACTGATCTCCTTGATCCCAATAGCCCTCGAACCCGTAAACTCCTTAACATAATTAAGTCTACCAATTTTCATGTTTCACCTCTCCAACCTACGCATCACAACAATACTGGACATGATACTTGGTTAGACTTAATCATTACCTCTTGTCCTTTCCTTATTTCCTTTCACGGCCAGCACCGGGTCTCTCTCATCACGACCTTATCTTCCTGTCCTATATCCTGAAAACTCCGAGACCCAAGGCGAAAGTGCTGCTTAGGCGTTGTTTCGCTCGCATGGATGTATCAGAATTGCGAATCGACGCTTCTGAAATTGATTGGGAGCCCGTAACGCTGGCAGGTACAGTTGATGGCAAGGTTCAGTTATTTAACGAAATCGTTCGCAACTTATATGATAAACATGCACCCATCAAGAAAGTCAAAATAAAACACCCGCCGGCACCTTGGCTTACAATAGAAATTCGAATGGCGATGCGCCGTAGGGACCGAATTTTCCGTAAATTTAAAAGGGATCGTTGTGAGGGCAATTGGACAATCTACAAAGCAGCAAGAAATCGATGCAATCAAATGATACGCAATGCTAAACGCCACCACATTCACATGAATATTTCTAATTCCTCACCCGCCGATATTTGGAAATTCCTAAGGACTCTGGGTATTGGTAAGGTTCAACCTGCCAGTACATCTATGACTATTGGATTGGACAACATGAACCGACATTTCAGTGTTGCCCCGTTAGTGCCGTCACAAACTAAGAGTCAAACAATGTGTTACGTAACCAGCCTACCTCGGCGTAACATTGAAGCTTTTTTCTTTTCTCCAGTCGCCTCGGACGAAATCAAAAAGACCATATTATCCATAAATCAAAGGCTGTGGGCTGTGACGATATAAATCGGTTCATGATAGTCATTTTAGACCAGCTTCTGCCCGCAATTACCCACATAGTAAATTTTTCCCTTGACTCCGGACTCTTCCCATCCATATGGCGCAAGGCTTACGTTCGCCCTCTTCCGAAGATACCTAATCCTTCCCTTCCTAATCATTTCCGACCCTTATCAATCCTCCCTTTCCTATCTAAAGTACTTGAGGCCTGTGCTCAGAAACAGCTCTCCAAGTTTATCCTTCATAATAATATCCTCAGTCCATATCAATCGGGATTCAGACCTGGGCATAGCACAGTTACTGCTATGCTTAAAATGACTAGTGATGTTAGGAATGGCGTGGAGGATGCAAAACTAACAGTTTTAGTCCTAATCGATCTTCTCTAATGCATTCAACACCGTAAACCACGACATCCTAGTATCCATCCTTACTCATTATATGGTCTCCTCCGACGCGCTGGAATGGTTTTCATCTTATCTTCGTGGACGCCAACAGTCAGTCCGCATCGATGAATCATCATCAAGTTGGTGTGATCTTGACACTGGTGTTCCACAAGGTGGCATTCTGTCTCCATTATTATTTTCGATGTTCATCAATTTCATTACTCTCGAACTTCAGTGTGCGTATCATTTGTATGCGGACGACCTTCAAATATATTCTCAGGCCAGGCTGGATAATTTGCCAGAAGCAATCCACAATGTGAACCGTGATTTGGAGGCCATCAAAAACTGGTCTGAGCGTTTTGACGTATGTGTTAATCCGTCCAAATGCCAGGCAATTATAATGGGCAGTCCACGAATGGTTAGCAGAATGGACACTTCAATACTGCCGGCCGTGGTTTACAATGGATCTATTTTATCAATCAACTCATCTGTCAAAGACCTCGGCTTATGGATTGACTCTACTCCGACCTGGCAACCTCAGATTGCGAACGTCAGTCAGAAAGTCACCGGGACCTTGCGATCAATCTATCGACTCAAAAACCTTCTCCCGACCAGCAGTAAGTTAAAACTTGTACAGTCCTTGATCTTCCCTATCCTCGATTACGGTGATGTATGCTATCTCGACTTGAATGCAGATCTACTCAATAAACTTGACCGACTTCTCAATAGTTGCATTCGGTTCATTTTCAATCTTCGTAAGTACGACCATGTGTCTACTTATCGTTCCCAACTGTCATGGTTACCTATACGTCAGCGTCGTAGCCTACGTGCTTTGACTACTCTTTATTCTTTACTTAATAACCCTACAGCTCCCACTTATCTCACCTCACAGATACAACTTCTATGTTCCAACCATGACAGAGATCTTCGCTCCACAAATAATCTTCTACTCCTATGCCCTACACACACTTCTTCTCTTGTTCACTCTTCATTTGCTATCTATTCTATTTTACTATGGAATGCGCTCCCTCCTGAGATTAGGATGTCCACCAGCAGAGATACGTTTATAGCTAAGGTCCGTGAATTTTACAGGAAGCAGTTGGCAGAAATATCCTCATAACCTCACAACCATAGGTATATTTTGTATCTATATATAGTATTTATTTGAATATATATTTATCTGTAAGTATTTATGTATGTATGTATTATGTATAATCAATTGTATTTCTATGTAAATTGTATTTCTATGTAAATTATAACTTTCTTCATGAAATTTCATTCTTATATACCTGCCATGTCCCTCACTGAACCACCCAAAGGTTGACTGGTAGATAATGCCATGTGGCATTAAGTCCGCCTCGTGCAATGTAAACTGCAGGAAGTTTTAAATAAAAAAAATAAAAAAAAAAAATAGTTCTAGAAAAATCTCGGGAGTGTTTTTTTTTTAAATATAATTAAATCTATTCGTCACTAGATGGCAAAACTTTGTGTAATGGAAACTAAAAAAACAAAGGTACGTAGAGCTAAGTATTAGTAAAATAAATCATACGAAGATGCTGAAATGTGTTCTACATCCAGTCCTAAAGATTTTTTAGCCGTCAAAGTATTATTTTTATATTTTTTGTAATCATTTTTTGAATAGACTGTCATCTATCTTCAACTAGAAGAACTTTATGAAATTTATGAACAGAACAAAAAGACAGGGCCGTAATTAGAACCCAATTATTTTACCTAGCAACCCACGACTAATGTATGAATAAGTAATGAATAAATAAAATAAATAAATAATTATAATTGCATAATTTGATAAAAAATGCTATGCAATAGCTTTACCGCGGCAGTCTCCAAGTGCCACACGTCTTTTTTTTTGTCAGTAAATTTTTTTGTTAAAAAGTTTTTCTTTTATCAATAATCCCCTTTTTAATATTCTCCTATCTCAAACTTAATATAATTAATAATCTCCAACCTCAAACTTAAAATAATTTACTAACCTGGATTATATTTTATTAACATGTGGCGGTAGCGTAATGGCTAAGGCGTCGGACTTGCGATCAAGAGGTTGCGGGTTCGAACCCCACCCAGTCCACTACCGACGTGAACCCACTCCTAAACACTGCTTTTTTTTAAGTGAAAACTTCTTTAGGCCCGTTGGGCACTTTTGGAATTCGGACATAGCACTAAACTTGCGTGACCGTCACGCTCAGATACGTAATAACATACATATACAGATGTGTGTCTGTGTATATGTATATATACGTAAGGTTATGTTTTCACTTCTGACGTGCAGTCCTACGACTGACGATGATTATTTGATGATAATTTTTTTGTTAGATAGGCTATATCTCAAGAGTCCCATGTCAAGGAATTCAGGATCTGATGATGGGATGATGGGATCCTGATAAAATTAAGAGAAACCCTCGAAATTTATTTACATGAATAGTGTTTCTGTTTACTTTTCGTAACTTAATCAGGTATATGCGTTTTGGAATCATCACATCCGGAAACTGAGCTAGTGATGAGAACAATAGCTTTCCTAAGCCATTAGAACTAAGATATAAAAACTGTGATTTTAGTGACAGAAACCACATGCTTTGAAGAAATTTAATGAGATGTTTTGGTAGCGTTTTACAGTATTAAATGTACGAGCCAGCTTAATGACGCCAGCCACACAAAAAAAAAACTTTTTAACAAAAAAAATTACCGACGAAAGCAAAAAATAAATAAACCTTGATAAGTACCTAATAAGTCTTGAGTATTGAGCCTATTTACATAAACTATGAAATTTTATATAAATTAATTTTAAGCCGGCGCAAAATAATAATATGATTAATTACCTACGTAGAGCCTTCTCCATTTTTACGTACATATAACATTTAGATAATAATGAATCCGTAATACGATTAATTAGTAATAATTTCTAACAAAAACTGAATTATCGGACTACTTTGTAGAAACTTAGGCGTAATCTAACATTAAAAATTTATTTTAGAATTTCTTATTTTTAACCAACTTTAAAAAAGGAAGGGGTTTTATGTTCGCCTGTATGTATTTGTTTTAAAGTATGTTCACCGATATTTCTGTCATCTATGGACCGATTTCAAGAGGTCTCATTGTCACCAAGTCTGAATCTGATGATGATATCTGAGGGAAAACGAGGGATACCCTCAAAAATTAAGGACAGATGAAGTGTGTTTGTTGATTTTTCTTTAAATTAATGTAATCGTGATGGTGTGATGTTTTATGTCGGTCGCAGGTGACGCTTCGATTCGTGTATTAAATGTCGTCGGTCGGCCGTGGAGTATAAACGCTATTGTTATTAACAATATTAACCGACTTAAAAAAAACGAAGAGGTTCTGCGTTCAGCTGTTTGTATCTTTTCTTTATTTGCAGCAAGTTGCTAGACGTGTCTTTATAAAGTTACCTATTATTTTAAAAGTGTCACATGTATGTAGTCCACTTTTCAGTGCCCTTCTTAGTGTTTTTTGAAGTCGGTTTAACTCTTCTTTAGGTTTGCCGGCGTAACTAACTGTAAATTTAACAATTAAATGGAACCTACACACATTATTTGTAGACTGTGTGGAAGTTTGGTAAACATTCTGCCTTGAATTATCCTCAGAATTTCAAACTTAGATTTCCAAACTAAAAGATAGCACGAGATAGTTCATTAGTCAGATCGCCTGGCGGTCTAATTTTGACCGTTTTGAATGTCTTGTTTTATTTCATTGACCAGTATAGCTTGAACTATGATTGTATAGACTTTTGTACCATGACACCCGTGACGTCCGTGTTTACATGATTATTAACTTTATAGGACATATTGTTTAAAAACTTGAGTTATCTACACTTCAACATTTAAACTTTAAGTATTTTAAATTTATCTTTCCTGTCAGTGTATTAATATATAAATGTATATATTGAATAATTGCAGTTGAATTCATCAGATTAATGTTTTACTTACTGCAACTCAAGCTAAATATAAGCCTCCGACAACCTGTCCTATGAAACGTTATCTGGTTTACACCTTTTAGGTCGCTCTTTTATAGGTTAGTTTTAATTTTTAATTTTCTATTTAACGGATTACTTTCAAATTCATATTGCTTTTCGTTTATGTTAGTTATTTCAACGAAACTCCGTTGAAATAAATAATCGATCGCTGTTAAGCTGTCTCATCATTTTGATTTCCAAAGAGCTGGATTTTTTTAATTTAGTTTGTGGAAAGCCACTAAACTCGGTTCACATTTCTATTTTATTGTTGTATAAACAACTAATACAATATTTAATGTCCGTGATAGGAAATAGAAAGAAAGAAAAAATAGTGGTTATAGAATCCAACACTTAATCGTTGATGACATCCACATTCGATGACCGTGACCTTCTTACTACTTTGTATTTTATTAATGATTTAAAACAAAGAACTTCACAATGTCGGTAATGTAATAAAGGATCCATGCGTCATTATATTCTTAAAACATACGCACATACTCAAGCTGATAAACAGCAAAACTGTAGCTTAAAATGTAAGTGACAACTTGCCAAGGTAAAGTGCTACACGTAAAATATGAAGGTAAGTAGGGTGAAGCCTGGTCCCCTCTGACTTTCAAGATTTACAATTTTTGTATGTGCTTACTTTTTGCTTAATCTCGCTTACTTGCGTGTAATATTGAAACAAGCAGTTTCTTTTATGTTTTTCCTTCAACTGAAGACACGCTCGAAAATAATGGTTGTTTACTTCATTTTCAGAATTTTTACTCTAAAAACAATTAAAATGTCTATTGAATTATTTATTTATTTTTATCTTTATTTTAAACTTTATGCACATTTGGTACATTGGCGGACTAAATGCCTAAGGCATTCTCTGCCAGTCAACCATTGGGTGATGCAGAGAAAAGAAGAAGTAGGTGCAAATAAAAATTATGTTAAATAATTGTACAGTTAATAATACGTAACTTGTAGCCCAATATATATATATATTGTAAACGCATTTACCACCGTCGCTACAATATATACATATACACACACATATACATATATATATATATATATATATATATACATACATACATGCATAAATGCAGACATGATCACCATAAAATTCCTATCTCATACCTAAGTATATATATCCATGAATAAGTATAAGTTTTAACAATATTCAATGGTTAACTATTGAAGAGTTGAGTCTGCTAACTCTTTGAGTAAGAGCTCCTTTACTTTCACTTTAAAAGAATAACGATTAGTAGCTATCCTGACCTCGAATTTCTTAATATAGTTCAATAATATAAAGTTTAGTAAGATAGCATTTCAAATAAACTTACACAATCAACTTCATCAATATGAAATACAAATCATTTAATGACAACTTTCGTGGGGGAGCTATGCTTCGGCACGTATGGGCCGTCTCGACCGGAATGTTACCACGGCCCTTAATCTCGCCCTTTCCCTCTCTCCCCCTCTCCTTACCCCTTCCCTCTCTTTCCGCCCCTTCCCCAACTCCCACCTTAAAGAGTGGCAACGCACTTGTGACTCTTGAGTTGCAGGAGCCCATGTGCGGCGGTAGTCATTTACCATCAGGTGACCCGTCTGCTCATTTGCTCTGTATATAACATTACTATTACACGTCAGAATGACCTGCAACCGCCTGATGGAAAGCTAGGTATTGATATATATTCTTTAAATATTGTAAAATTGATATTGAAAATTTACATGTTTGTTTATGTGCATTATAAGAATATAGATAAAGTAAGAGAAAAAAGCTCGGCAGCGCTATCTAGGTAATTTTTAAAATGAACCTTTTAACCCTATATATATTTTTTCCCCTCCTTTTTTCCCTCAAAATATTTATTAAAACTTTTTGTAAGATTTAGAATATTTTCCACCATATATATAATCGAGATTTTAGAAATGGGAAGAAGTTTATTAATCTTTACATAAAAATAAAACACGTGTAGGATTTTTGTATACTAAGACATTGGAAATGAAAAATAAGCGTTAAGTACATAACTTACTTAACAATAGTAATATATTTTATAAAAAAGAAATAGTGAAGAGGCAACCCTACACACATTTTAAAGCCCGAAAAGAGTAGGCATTTAAACGGTAGGTATCGATATTTTTGTAGGGAGTGATTTATCTGTTACACATAAAACGCCACTCATAAGTTAAAAGCTCCTTATGACTCACATAATTAAGATTTATACTTCATATAAAACTTATAGGTGAAACTATACACATAACACCAAACACATATTAACTATTAATATTGTTTTACACGTATAGTGTTACATTTACTTAACAGACAATCTTACAAATGCCACATATTTTAAACAAATCGAACTTGCAAAATTCATTAAATGTATATTTTTTTACGGAGTGATGTCTGACTTACTAAACACTATGACAAAGAAACAATTTTCAAAATATTTCGTTAGAAGATAAACAGAATGTTCTTTACTCAACTCAACGTTGTTAAATATGCTTAATATAAGTAGGTGAATAAGATTAGCATTTTGTGAAAGGTTTGCATGCGTAACTAACTATAAATTATACAATTAAATGGAACCTACACACATGCTTTGTAGACTATATGGAAGTTTGGTTAACATTGTACGTTGAAGAGTAGACTACGACCAACCAAGGTCTGCTTTATATTGATCACATGTAGATTTGAATTAATTAGATAGCATAGACTAGCGTTTGTCCGTAGTTACGACATTTTTTTGAGGTAAAATGTACATTAAAGCATGTTAATCTTATTGCATTTGTTGAAAATTAATAATATATAATCTTTACTCGAAATATATATGTTTTATTTATATGACGAGCTTAACTTGAAATTTTTCTTTCTTACAATTAAATACAGACCCTAGGTGCCATTTTACAACTATACTACCCGAAAGAATTGCCAACATAATAAAATAATATTATGCCGCAGAGTCCACAAGCCCCCAGCGAAGTGAAGCAATTATCCTTATTAAAGATTCAGCCATTTTGCATAATCTTCTACTTCATGATGTGAAAAAATTGGGCAATATATAACATAATTAAGGCCCGCGATAAAAATGTGAAAATGATAATCTTTACGAGTTACGAGCTCTACATGAATTTGACTGTTTTATGTCTGAAGTAATATGGAAACTTACGTTGAACTTTTGTGTAATAAAATGTTATAAAGTAAACTAGTACACACCTAGTTCGCTACCAACGTAAACCTAAAGTCTCTTAAAATTAATTAGTAAGGAAAATAATAGTAATGTGTGACCAATGTTAATTATAGACTTTGAAAAAGTGTTTTTATAAAAATTCATAGAAACACTATTATTGCTTATATTGATCAATATAACAGCCATAATATAACGAATACTTTAGGTTCATGTCCTGTTGATAACACAGATATTGATTAGTAAGTAAACCTATATAATATATGTATGTAGAAATATGCTATAATTAATCAATGAATCACCGATTTCAGAAGGCACAAGAGAAACTCTCAAAAACTAAGGACAGATGAAAATGTGTTTGTTGATTTTTACGTTCGGCTGCTTTTTGAAGTGAAAACTTCTTTAGGGCACGTTTGGGCACTTTTGCTATGGGAAAAAGCACTTGTTACCGTCACGCTAATAATACATTTATGGATCCGCTAGAGGGCGCTAATCGAAACATTGAGTTTTGTCAGCTTCTTATTAATTAATCTTTAAAAGTATAATTAGTTTAACAAAAGTGAAAACAATATACTAATTTGTCTGTGGAAGTGTTATCTTCACTTTAATAAAAACTTGTAAACTAAATACGTAGTGACAAAATTAACGACACGAAGTATCCAGGGATACCGGAATCTGTATGTACTTATGATGATGGCACGTTGGGCACTTTTGGTATGGGGAAAAAGCACTGAACTCGCGTGACCGTCACGCCAGAGGATATATATTGTCAAGATGATATATAGATTTGTCTGTGTACATGTATATAGATGTATGTATATGTTTTCACTTTAGGCGTGCAGTCCTACGACTGACAGTTTTTTTATAACATATTCAATCAAGTGTGGCAAGTTGCTAGAAAAAAATCTTTACAATTTATATCAATAAAGTATCGAGCTTAGTAGACAAAAGTTTATATAATCTAACGGACTGCAGTTTGTTAATTTACATAACGGTTAGTAATGTTCTAAATAAATACGTACAAAACTTACACCAAAAATGGACCTAACAAATATGTTTCTTATATAATACGAGTATATTGTACAAATGAAAAATATTATTGTTTGTATTTGTGAATAAAAAAAAAATTGAAACTGCAACCAAATGAATATTTGGAATAAATATTTTGTCAGTATGGAAAACTATGAAAATTGAAGCTAGGCCACACCACACCGCAACATAAACACAGGCACTGTCAAACTTTCACGTCAGAAGCAGCGCAAGACTCCTACGCTTATGTAGTCTTTTGTGACTTGTGATGATACGTTGAAACCTTATTGTGCCTTCCGAAATTGATGTTTTTTATCATAATAAGGTGTACACTGTACATATATTATACTAGTGTATTTTAAAATTAAATAATAACAACAGGGCAGAATAATTTTACAGTACCAGTGTTTTAAATATTCTATTTTACTGTTGGAAATGTGTATTATTTTATACTAGCAACCCTCCCCGGCTTCGCAGGGGTAGCAGAGATATCTTCAACAATCATCAACATATTTCAACAAACTTACACAAAATCTTAACAAATTATTCACCTAAACCTTCCTCATGAATCACTCAGTCTATTAGTGAAACAGCATGAAAATCCGTTCACTAGTTTATCGCGAACAGACAGACAGACAGACACGGCGGGGGACTTTGTTTTGTAATATGTAGTGATTTGCAGCATACATAAAGACGCTCACAAATATAATCATATTCAACACATACTGTACTAGAAAGAACCTCTGTCATAAATCATAACTAAGACCAGATAATACCAAATATACAGGCATTCCCCTGGCCCAAGTGCCCCAAACTAATGATGACAAACGACAAATACTAAATGGTTTACTAGTAGCAGCAGATTTGTCTTTCTTGTTATTTATTCCCTTGGTTTTAAACAAAATATGCGTATGACAGCAAGTGTCTAATGAACCATATCCTTCATAATTTAAAGTTCTAAGTAAATCCTAAAATGTAATTTAAAATAACCTGCCAGTTTAAAACACAGTCAGTTCAAAACGAACGCTTTGAAGTATTCTAAAACAATGAAGTGGCTGCTAAAGTATTCCATTGCGAAAATCTTTTTAGTTCTTCTTCGTTATGACTTTTTTCATAACGTAGTTAAATTATTATTTTACTGAAGTTAGAAATTTGTGCTGAGTTGCTTTATCAAATTTTACGATGGCTTCTGAACTCTTACTAGCGTAGCTATATCTTATATTAATACAAATTTTATAAAATTATAGGATAAATTATAGAAATACGTTATAGTATGAAGTTACCGTTGTATAATAACAATCACTTTGAACAAAAACTATACCAGCAAGATGCGTTATAAACCCGCAATACGGAATAAGTAACATAAGAAAACAATGCCCTAAGGCGAAGCTCTGCCATAGAAACGTTTATTAGTTTTACTTATCATTTTATGGTATAATTTTCTATAGTTTTTTATGTATAGTTTATTAATGGTGAAGGTCTCCCGTGATCGTGAAGAACTTTAACCAATTATGACGGAACTTTCAAATAAACGACCCCAATTCATCACTCGTGTTTAGCCGTCATTGTTTCATGATAACACAAGACTTCACACGTGTTTCCAGATCATTTTAACATTACAAGACCTAATCATATACTCCATACTCTAAAGATGAATACTCATACTCTAACGATGAAAGAACCTTAACCAATGTCTTTGTATTGTGACAATTTTAATTGGTAAAGAAAAATAATATTTTTAAGAAACAGTACAAGGAATATGTGTATAGACTGTAGATGTAGAATCCAGATTTCTAGATCCCCAGACATGACGACAAATACTATTATTAAATCCATATAGACATTTTTTTTCTAAGAAACCACAGTAACATTTTTATGTATTTTTTTATTTTACTTATTATCATGTGCAGTTGGAATTATTCCATTTTCCAATGCTTCTCTAATCAGAACATGTGTTCAACAATCCTTGCGATACGTAAATGTCGATATTTCTAAACCCATTCGGGTGTATTAATTGAAATTCTCAGCAAGATTGTAATAAAAGACATAAAGTAATTCGTACATCGTATTCCTGATTATGCTCGCAATATTTCGTTGTCGTTTTTCCTACAAAATATGATGGATTCATTATTTTTCCTCATTATGAATGCATTTTTATGACCATATTTCAATCATTAAGTGAATGATTAAATGAATAATTAAACGCCCAATAAGCAGGTGCATATAAGTTCAAATTACGTGTTCAATTATTATTAAAATAACCCGTGATCCAACTACATTACCAGCCTATGGATAAATCCTTATTTAACAATTATTTCTTTATTATTCACCTTCTTTTAAATTTACAATATTTTTCTGAAGTTTTTCTTATTCTTATTAAACTCACCTTGTGTTATCAATAGAAATATAAATATTCTAATCGAGTTCCTTAAGTTGTACATTTTTACAATAACTTGGATGATAATTTTTATAACAACAATGTAATGAACTGTCACTTCATATATTTTTCTATTATTTAACACTGAATATATTTTTTAATATTATTTATTTCGAAGCACTGCACTGTTTTTTACGTATTTATTCATTTCGTTTATCGTAGCGCGTGTGGTACGTAGAGAGGCGCGTAGCAGGCGTGCGCTAGCGAGCGTTCTACGTCGAGACTGACTGTAAGAGCGAGGAGGCTAAAGCGCTATGGCTCTCACGGGTTGATGAACGAGGTTACTCATTTGTTTGTTCTTTTGAAATGGAATCTCTAAAAGGGTTCTTTTCACAGCCACCCACCCAAGAGGAAAGCATGTTCCATTTCGAAAGTATTCGTCAAGAAATAGCCTCTGATTATTGTTCTACAGCTATTTGTTTTCGACACAATTAAGTCTCTTTTAAACGAGTATAATAATTACAGGTTGGTGTTGATTATACCACCCTTCACTTATGCATTTATATGATTATACCATATTATGTCGATTACATATTTTTTATTTTTTTATAATACAACCTTTGTTTGCGTTACAAAGCACGTAGATTATATTTTGCAATAACATTATTGAAGTACCCATGTATATTTTGTAGATATCTGTATTTTTTGTTACATAATTATAACTTATTTATTTATTTAGTGATAGGAAACTCAACAGATTTTTTTACATTATACATGAATTATTTACATTAAATTAAATTATTAAGTCAATTACAGAGTTTCGCGATATTTACAATATAAAACTAGAAAGTACAGAGTATTATAACATCACTAGCAGCACCCCGCGGTTTTACCCGCGTAAGTCCCGATCCTGTGGGAATATCGGGATAAAAAGTAGCCTATATGTTAATCCAGGTCTCCAGCTATCTACATTACATTGCAATCGGTTCAGTAGTTTTGGCGTGAAAGAATAACAAACATCCATACATCCACACATCCATACATCCATACATCCATACATCCATACATCCTCACAAACTTTCACGTTTATAATATTAGTAGGATAATAATAAAAATAAAATAAATTATGATAAAACATTGAGTTATAGAAAATTAAACTAAACTAGGCTAGAGTAAATTAAATTAAATTAAATTAGTTTAGATTGGATTGGATTGGATGGGATTGGATTGGATGGGATCGGATTGGATTGGATTGGATTGGATTGGATTTGATTGAATTGGATTGGATTAAATTGGATTGGATTGGTTTGGATTGGATTGGATTGGATTGGATTGGATTGGATTGGATTGCATTAAATTAAATTAAATTAATCAAATTTAATTCAATTAAATTGTAACTTATCAATTTTAGATACTATTTATCTGAATTAAATTTGATTTTCTTTAAATTTGAATTTAATTTAATTTAAATAGTATCTTATCTATTTATTCTTGATTCCCTAGAGAACGCGTCCCAAAGTGGCGGATAGGGGAAATCCCGGAAAACTCTGCACTGGAGACGGCAAACCAATGGGTTGGAGGGAAATAAAATACCCCCCGCGGACCACAAGGCTGAAGAAGGACACTTCGTAAAAAAAACCTCGCCAGTGGGCTGCTCCAACATATCTGGAGTTAAGGCTACCGGTGTACTGGGTTTTTGGGTTGGAGAACTCAGTAGGGACGGTGGCGAAGGAACTAATGATCAACGACGGCACCTAAACCCTCCAGAAGGGTCACAACCTTGGCGTCAGCCGGCAGCGGGTCGTAAAACTACATAGCCAAAAAACAATATCTCCTAATGAAATACAAAGGCAAAATATAAAGGGCGAAAGAAGCGAAATGATGGCGAGCAATGCAAATATTACTACGACGTTCTCCCCAAGCGACGGATTTACACATAGTTGTCCCGAGTCTGGGTGTTCTTTGTCTTTGTTTGTGAAGCCCCCGTGACACAGGAATATTCCTAATGGGAGAGTTGTATTAAAAAAAAAAAGAAACTAGCAGATAATAACCCTGATTCCGAAATATTGCGGGCATAATCAGGAATACGACGTACGAATTACTTTATGTTTTTTATGACAATCTTGAGGAGGATTTCAAAATTCAAAATTCAATTAACTTACCCGAATGGGTTTAGAAATATCGACATTTACGTATCGCAAGGATTGTTGAACACATGTTCTGATTAGAGAAGCATTGGAAAATGGAATAATTCCAACTACACATGACAATAAGTAAAATAAAAAAATACATAAAAATATTGCTGTGGTTTCTTAGAAAAAAAATATCTATTACCCTGAAAAGGAGAAATATAAATATATGCTGCATACAAGAAACGCGATGGGGGGAGTCAAAATCGAGGGGCTATGCCCCTCGATTTAGATACCAGATATAGATTAAGATACCAGCTGGTGTAAAACGGGACCAACAACAAATAGAATGGGGTAGGCGTCATACATACTTGACAACCGGCGCCTGCCACCCTGAGTGTGGCCGCGGGTGAACGGGACGGGTTTTCCCCTCTGGTGGAGCGCCAATATATTTATAAAATGCATACATAATCGCACCATAATATATTTCGTTATATTATTAATTTCATAGTCTTTATGTAAACCACATTCTGTTTGTCGAATGCAATTAGTGCTGGTACTGCTGTAATATTGCCAATGTACTCGACGATCTCAAGAGATGGCGTTAGCAGTCTTCAAATAATGTAAACGCGCTGCACCTGATTGGTGCAAGAAAAAACGGACATACCCTGCTCTCATCGCTTTTCGCTAAGAAGACGCTTTAATATAAAAATTTTGTTCCGCCACGGACATCAGTTATATTTCTCGTGAAAAGAAGCTGATTTTCCGTTAGTCCTATAGCCGTGTAGTGTTTGGACTCGCTTGTAACCTTTACAAGGTGTATGTGGAGTGCTCCAGTCTACGATCGTGACCGGCCGGTCAATACCTTGCAAGAGACCGTAGAAACCTCGCCGCTGCTCGCTGCCTTCTGGAGGATCGGGACTTGGTCGGTGTTGCAGGTTAGTGCTGGCATGATTGTTTTGATCGATAGAAGTGGTTTACTTCCCTACACCTCGTACGCTAACTGTTGAGCAATCACACCCTGGTCGGGCTATTTACACGCCTGACCACCCTCCACCCACTATAGTGGCCCCCCACAAAGAGGCGGCGTCCGCGTGTGCTTGGACGTCGCCTAATTGAGAAGTTTTTACACGGAGGTGGTGCCCGCGCTTTTGCGAGCAAGTGCCAGGGGAGGTCCGGATGCGTTAATAAAAGCTGTTTCCGGATCCAACCTATTTAAGGCGCAGTACGGCACACCGTGTGGTTTTAGTCGGTTCGATTCCGACACACCGCCCCACTGAAAACCCCGATGGGATGGGACGGCCCGAGGGTATTTCCACAAGCACAAAAAAAAAAGGAGTTCATCAAGGCGCTGTCCTTAGCGCGCTCCTTTTTAACCTAGTATTGGACTACACTACGAAGCAAATCCAAGCCCTGCTGTCCTGGAACCTCTTGTACGCAGACGATATGGACTTAATCTCAACATCAACAGTCGAGTTGCAAACCACATTGGCTACATGGATAACAAACCTTGACTCTGCAGGTCTTAAAGTTAGTAGAGTAAAAGCTGGACATCTACAATACCTGTTTAGCAACAACGGCAGCCCAGCCACAATCTACTACCCAGATTGTACTCCTGTACCAAAAACAAAGAACTTTAAATACCTAGGCTCAATTATCTCAGACCAGGGGACGTCGACGCAGATGTAGCACACAGAGTGAACGTGGCATGGCTGAAGTGGCGATCATTGACCGGTGTTTTATGCGATGCTAGTATGCCTATCAGAACCAAAGGCAAAATCTACAAGACTATGATGCTGTGATGTACGAAGCGGAATGTTGGCCGGTGATGATGAAGCGGTGATGAAGATACTGAGGTGGTCCGGAGGTGTGAAGAGACTAGACAAAGTACGAACGCATATCCGTCGTAGTTTCAAAGTCACCCCATATCTGAAAAATTTACAGAGAGTCGTCTCAAATGGTATGGTCACGTGATGCAAAGAGACGAGGTCCATGTAGTGAAACCAGCATTACAATTGCCTGAATACAGGAGGGATAGAGGCGACGAAGCTCTTATCAGATGAAGAATTGCCCGACCCGACAACCCAGGACAGATTGTCCTGGCGCCACAAAATTAGGGGAGCCAACCAGACATAAAGTGCGAATGAGCTAGGAAGAAGAAGAGTATATATCTATACTATGAGTATACGCACAATTTGTTTCCGATATGACCCATTAGTTAATTGTAATAATAATAAAATAACTTGACACATCTCACACACGGCTGTCTAATCTCAAACTAAGCAGAACCTGTACTATCGTAACCAGACTGCTGATAAACATACTTATATATTTCTAAATACATACATATTAGAGATAAATTACACTTAGACACAGAATAAATGTTCATGGTCATCACACAATTATTGGTCCTGGGTGGAATCAAATTCTCTTTATACTTTGATAGAGTGATAGACAGAATAGTCAAGCAATAACGAACCAGTAGTTTATGTATGGCATGGCATGTGTATATTAAACGAGGTAGGGCAGATTTTTGCATCCACTGTATCCCAGTAAATTGATAACACTAAAAAAAATAGTAGTGAGAGGGTGATAGCATGGGTGACAAACAAGTGACCCCATTGGTGTCGCAAGTGCTTAAAGGCACCGGTAATCGCTTACTAACCGGTTTTTTTAATCTTTTATCGTATCTTTTCAACTCCGGCAAAATGCAACGTCTTTTTAACGCAAAAAGAAGGAGTGTTTTAAGTTTAACGTGTGTGTATGTATCTGGGTGTCTCTCTGTGGCATCATAGCCGCTAAGCAGATGGACCGGTTTTGTATTTAGTTTTTAGAGTTCCGTACCTCGAAAGAAAAAAACGGAACTCCGTCTGTCTGTCTGTCAAAACCCTTTTTCTCAAGAACGCGTCGAGGTATCAAGCTGGAATTTATATCATATACTCAGGGTCTACTGTCCCTTAGAGCTGTGAAAAAATCAAACTTATAAGCCAACGCAATCAAAAGATACAGCCGTTTATGCCGCAAATTTTTGACACTCGCAAGGGAAATAAAACCTACAGTGCATTTCCCGTGAACTCAGAATCTTAAAATTTCGTACGAAGCAACGTCTGATAGTACAGACAAAGAAAAAATTGCGAAAACCGTAGATTTTTAATTATATCACATAATAAAAATATTTTACGGAACCCTCGGTGCGCGAGTCCGACTCTCACTTGGCCGGTTTTTTTTTTTGTTTAAAATTTGACTTGATCAAGAGTGCTTTAGTTACAATTCAAGAAAATCTGTTCAGCCGTTCGAAAATCAACGGCTCTTTTCTTATCGTTGAAGGGATTTTTGAGCCGGGTATTTTAATTTATTACAAATTATGAGCAGTTTACTCAATTAAAACCTATAATTTTATGTATAGGAATGCAACTTTTTGCGTTCTCACACTTGAAATAATAGGTTTAATTAATTTAAGGTTAACTGTCCTCCGTCACGTAGCCGGTCATAGCCTGGGTCCGTCCTTAGATGAATATATTGTAATAAGTCATTTACAAGAATAAACTTAATCTTATACAATTTGTTAGGTTATTAAAAGAGTAGTTAAACACCGATTGCTTGAGCTTCTTTAACCGTTTGTCTAAAGATAAAAAACAAAACAACTACGAGTATTTTCTTTGTAACAAACAGAGAAAACCTTTTGCTCGTTTATTGAGATTCTCATAAAATTGAAGACATTGTGGGCGTTTAAGTAATTAAATTTTCTGATTTTGATGTTGTTATATACATAACTAGTTGTGTACCAAAATTTATTATAAAAGAAAGGTCCATTATATTAACATACTAGCTTTTGTCGGCAGTGAGCTCGTGAGATCGAGGCGCAACGGTCTCAGCTTCGCCAGGTCCTAATGGACGAGTGGAAAGGACGACTGGAGCGACCGAGCGCAGGGCACGCCACAATTGTGGCGGTAAGACCCATCATGGAGGATTGGCTGGAGAGGCGACATGGCAGCCTCCCCTACCGGTTGACGCAGGTACTCACCGAACACGGCTGCTTCGGTAAGTACTTGTGTCGCATAGGCCGGGAGCCATCGCCAGCGTGCCACCACTGCGGAGGCTGTCGCGAGGACACTGCACTCCACACTTAAGCAGAAGACGCACCAGGCGCCGGAGAGCGGAAAATCATCTCCGGCCTCCATGAGCGGTGGCCTGGGGGTAACGGGTCGGGCTGACCGTTACCCTTGCAGAAGCAGGCCCAAGACGGTGGCGCGACGTGTTCCACGCGTTAATCTGGAGGGGGGTAAGGCCCCCCGTACTCCATGGTGTGGTCGCCTGCTGAAGGCGACCAAGGTCTGCAGGGGTTCCCGGAGGACTCCTTCCTAGGGTATACCCGGGTCCTCCTGCAATATACCTCCTTGTGACGGAACACCGTGTGGTTTTAGTCGGTTCGATTCCGACATACCATCTTACCGTTAGCTCCGGTGAGATGATGACCCGTGGGGGTTTCCACACGATAAAAAAAAAAAAAAAAGTTTGGGATCAGACAGCCGTGTGTGAGGTGTGTCAAGTTATTATTATTATTCTATTTATTTATTTAATATACATATAACTTACATTTATGAATACATTCACATTAAAAAAATTATATTTAAAAATATAAAATATAGTGTCGCACCGATATCGGGTGGCACTGAAAATCAGTACTGGGGTGGGTTATACCCGTCTCAGTTTATGCTGAGTGTCCACCCAAATTTCCGAAACACGGCGTATCTTCCACTAAAAACGATGTAGTTACGAAATAAAAAAACATGACCTGTTGCCACGTCAGACATTTGACACGTGAGTGATGAGTGCCACGTTGCCATGTAGTGCGTGACGCGCAGTGTTGCCACTTGCAATTTTTAATAATATTATGCTGTAATTAGTGTTAATAATTCGTCAAAAAGTGTTTTTTTTTTTTTTTGGTTATAAAAATTTGTTTGTAATAGTTATAGGATGTTTCGGAAATAAAAATATGTTTTCTTTCTTTCTTTCTTTCTTTACAGGGACCAAGCTACCGGTGGTTAGGGTTCCAGAGGCAGAAACCTCCTCACTATGCCTCATAAGTGCCGTATCGAGGAGGATTGCCTTCTGCATCAGGCTCTTAATCCAGCTGCCTAACGTGAGCCTCTGAAGATGTTGGTCGAGGCTCTTAGCAATTAACCCATGGTCCGAAATGACTATCGGCACAACAATAGCTGAATCAACATACATGTGGGGTGTTGACAGTCAATCTCGTGGGCTAAGTTTAAATATTTTATTTTTTTATCTTTTTCGGCTTTTAAGAGATTCTGGTCATGGGGAATGGGGGAAACAAAAATTCTCGGTCTATCAACACTATATCAGGCTTATTGGCAACAATAGTCCTGTCAGTGGTGATAGATCCCAGTACAATGTTTTACGACTATATTTGAGAAGTGGGTCGGGCACATACCTGTATTACGGTAACTTGACAGACACAAGGTTATATTCAAGAGCAAGTTGCTGATGGATATCCTGGCCACTTGGTTATATCTATGCAAGTACTCGCCGTTGGCTAGACGAGAACAACCAGAAATTATATGACTGAGGGTGTCTCCGAGACGATGACATGCTTGACAAATGTCTATTGTGCCGTCCATTATTATTATATTATATGGACGATCAGCGATATGACAAGTAAGACCAAGGGTGCTTTTTGCTGTTTCAGAAACCGGAACAGTAGTAATTCTTGGCAGTAAATAATTTAATTCCCTACCAGACAGTTAAGACCCAAAAAAGAGTGCAAAGGCCTATACTTAAAACAGTAACATAATATTTAAGTTGTTTTTAAAGCTATTTTTTTGGAGCACAGACGTACATTCACAGGAAAGGGTTTCAAATATTCAATTGAGACTATCTACGTTGATAGTTTGCTTACTGTGCCCTAGCTCTGAATGTTTTATTGTTGATGATTAATGTTTTATTAATCATCAAGCACAGACCATCAAGAAACCTCTATAATCAAATAAATAATATCGAGCAAATTACGATACAAAAGGTCCACATAAATGTTCACTATCTCGAACATACTCATTAAAAAAAGCTTAAAATCTCATAACATATCAAATATGGAAATCTCTGAAAATAGGTTAATCAAGTTGATTAAATACGACCGTCTGCTTTTGAATCGTACGAGATTCAACCTAATATCCTACCTAATATTATAAATGCGAAAATGAGTTTGTTCGTTTGTTTGTTACGCTTCCATTCTTTAACTACTCAACTGATTATCATAAAATTTTGCATACTGTCCTGTCCCTTCAAAAGATTACTTGAAAAAAGATTTGACCATCCCCCTCTCCTAGAAATACCTATAGCAGTATAGGTTACATAAATTTTGTAGGATAATTTTTTTCAGGCCTTTGCCGTTAATAACTTCATTCATCTATGAACAATATTCAGGACCTTATGTCATTTGCTTTTGCTAGCCCATTACAGCCTAAAAATAGACCTAAGTGGTCTATTTTTAGGGTTCCGTTCCTCAAAAGGAAAAAAGGAACCCATATAGGATCACTTTGTTGTCCGTCTGTCAGTCTGTCAAGACCCTTTTTCTCAGAAACGAGTCGAGGCATCAATTTGAAATAAACACCAAATACTTATGTCAGTGGTCCCTTGAAGCTGTAAAAAACCAAGCTTCTAAGTCAACGCAATCAAAAGATACGGTCATTTAGCAAATTTGAACATTTTACAGGTAAATCAAAACCTATAGGGATATTGACATAGAATCATGGAAATTGGTAAGAAGCAAGGTCTGATAGCACAAGTAATGGAAAAACCGAAAGCCTTTAATTTGCTGTTATACCACATTAAAAAAATTGTTTTTTTGTTTAAAAACTTACATTTTGCGGTTGGAAAGTTGACTTTGTCGTACATCAATGTATGGGAGAGTATGTTTGGAACCGCCAAATTAAGTTTCTCGAAATGGACGTACTATCTACATACCTACATATATAGGCGCAAATCTTCAAATATTGTTTTTTAAGTGATTATAATTATTATAGAAATATCCAAAATACATTAGATTTACATTCAAATAATTTATTAGTAAATAGTAAAACAATTATTTATCAAGCTATAATATTTAGTTCTGATAGACACTGTTTTGACTGTTTAAAGTTGAACTTATAATTCAAATACTCATTTAAAATAATAATACATATATTCAAATAATTGTGTAAATGTGCAAAATAAAGTCTATTAGAATTAATATTATTATTCTGTATCAAACTTTATTATTTTATGCATTAAATAAACCTTAATTTCTATTGAATTCTGATTGCAGCGCCATTTGCTGACGATCTAGGTTGTAGTCGCTTATCTGTTTAAAAAATCTATTCTTAGGTTATTTATAATACGTTTGAATTGTGAAAAAGAAGATTAATACTGTGCTAGCGGTTGTGTGAAAACAAACTAAGTAATTTTTAGTGCGTGTTTTCCATTGTGATGGACCCTGAACATGGAAACCCTGGCGTATCGCCGACATAGACACCAGTTAGACTCGCACATGTCTGGTTTTTAATTATAACATTTATTTACATAAAATACTTTATTTATCGCCTTCTACATATGTATATCATTAGCCTTTTAACCTCTGCATGTCTGATTATAATAGACCTTGCAAAGACATTGGTAACATAAACATGTTTTTTTCATAACATAATATATGTATTTTATTTAAATAATCAAAGAGAAGGTCAACGACCTTGACAATGGGTAAATGATACAATCAAAATGTGTTAAGGGGTGAGAAGTGAATAGAGGGTAGGAATGGAAATCTCTGGACAATATGTTGTCGCCACATCAAAAACTCTTATTTATTTTATTAAAAATAGGGCCAAACTATAACAGATGATAACACAGTTCACTATTTAATAAAAATAAGTTAATAGATATTATTATGACTGGTTATACCGGTAACGCAATACTATTGGTCGATGGATAAATATTGACAAATTGTGGGATTATAAAAGGGTAGGAATATGTTTAGAAAGATTGACTTGAGTGCAAACAGAGGTACGAACAACTTGGCAGTTATTGTTAGTTAGTGATTTTCATAGTTTATATCAGTGGTTTTAAGACTGTTTCCTACAAATATGTACGTATTTTGAATAATTTCATCTAGAAGACCGTTCCATGGAGGAAGTAATAGACGATAGAGATACATGAAGAGGCTTTATAAAATAATGCTTTATTGTTTCAATAAATAAGATCATAAATTAAAAATTTTAATTACCCCCTTGAAAAAAAAATCCTTGAAAATCCCTTCAACGATTACAAAAGAGCTGATATACTTCGAACGGCTGAACAGATTTTCTTGAATTATATCTAATGGCACTCGATCAAGTCACCTTTCAATAAACAATTCAGTTCTTCCGTTTGGGAGCTACGATGCCACAGACAAACACACAGATATACAGACATGTCAAACTTATAACACCCCTCTTATTGCGTCGGGGGTTAAAAACGGACTTAGGCAAGTTGATGATATTGTTTCTAGACATCAACACATAAAATTTAATGTACCTTTCAACCTTAACCGTTGATCCTTTGTTAAGAGCACGCTTGTTGATAGTAGCTATTAGCTAATGTATATGCTGTATTAGTTCTATGTATGTATAAGTGCATGATGATTTGTCATAAAGAATGGTATATTATATATATATATATATATATATATATATATATATATATATATATATATATTATATATATATATATCATAATATATATAAATCTCGTGTCACAATGTTTGTCCTCAATGGACTCCTAAACCACTTAACCGATTATAATAAAATTCGCACACCATGTGCAGTTCGATCCAACTCGAGAGATAGGATAGTTTAAATCTCAAATTATAGTCGCAATTTTAATTTATTGCTAATTATTTGTCTGTTATTATTTGACAGTCACAATTATCTGTTAACTCCAAATGATTCTAACAGATGTCGATACCTTTCGACTGGGTTGAATAAGTAATTAATAGATGGCGCTGCTATGGTAAATTTACGAACGTGTCATATAAGCTACATTTTGTATATGTATATGTATATATATGTATATAAATGCTTTGCAGCGCAAGGACTTGGGGAATGCGTATAGGCTCCAGGAAAGGAGTGTCTTTGTCTAGAAGAGAATAATTAAAAGATCTGCAAGACGAGAAACTTAATATAATGTAAACTGAACTATATCACATTTACAAATATGTATTAGAGCTTTTATTATGTCTTCATCAAAGGTCGCTTCTTGAAAGAAGGTCCGCACTCTCAGCCGTCTGCTGTGGCTCCTCTTTTACTTACGTTAGAATTACATACAATTTTTTAATTAGAAGCAAATGATTATAATTATTCTTGATTCGAGTTTGGTGATACCAGCCAGGACCTCTGTGCTTTGTTAAGGAGTATTCGTTCCGATAGCAGGAGGTTGAATGATCGCACAGGAGGTGCCGATGCTACCATACATATACATATTTTGCAAGTAAATTACGACCAAACTGAGTTAAATTAGTGTTGAAATACGGTTCTTAACTTTTATTTGCTTTTTTTTAAAACATTATTTTATAAGCTTCACTAACAATGTAAACAGACCTTGGATGTCAATTTTAACTTACTTCTAATTGTCATATCGAAATAAAACTTGTTATGCGAATATATATCACCGCATGATTGTGAACGGCTGGACCAATTTTTATTTCTTTTTTTTAAGGTGAATTGATAGAGAATTTTCCTAGTTATAATTCAAGAAAATCTGTCCAGCTGTTCGAAGATCATCGGCTCTTCAATAACAAATTTTTCAAGTTATTACTTTTTAATTAGATTCGCTATAGAAGCAGTTTTTTTAGTTTTTCTAAAATATAATTCAATATTACTATTCGTCTTCCAGACTAGTGTATAATTATTATTAGACATACAACTAGAGTAATCAAGTTTCGATGTACGGTACCTATAATAATATTTACCATTAACACCATAAATTTTAACGAGCGACGAATGTATAAAAAGGAGGAATAGGACTTTTTAAAGAAAGGGTTGAAAACTGTAGTGATAAACTTATTAAAAGTTTTAAAATACATACCATAGAATATTAGTAAAATTGTGTAAAATATATACATAATAATATAAACTTAAACCTAATAAAATAATGGATGAAAGGATAATAGCGATAATAGGCTTAAAATAACTGTCAAATGGTCTTTTTGTGTTTTATTGTTAAATGAACTCTGACAAAACTGCTTACATGAGGCAGTGTCCTCTATTAAATTTTCAAGGCGTTAATTTACATAGCCAAGAAACTGTTTTGGAAATTTGCCCAGAGCTGCTAAGCTCTAAAACTAAATTCTTCCTTGTGCCAATAGGGGTGAATGATCTCGATGATATATTACAAATGCGACACACAATGCAGAGTGCTAAAAGGTTTGAAATGTTTAAAAGACAACCCAAAACCAATATTAGAATATAAATTTACTTCTGAATGAATATGTTTCTGCTAAGTGCGACTACTGAATCCTTTTATAAAATTAGTTTTTCTGGATGAAAGACTTACAGACTCGTATTTTAATTGAATTCCTAGTCTAGAACGTATTGAATTAAGCGTTAAAGAACTAGAATGGAAATAACAACGTAACCACTATAGGTTTAATTCGGAGCTCTGTTCATAGTACTTATGGTGACCAGTAACCCCAGCAAAAAACACGATATTATTTGTTCATTGCCTTAAATCGATCTGTGAAACTGGAAACTATTATCAACCGAGTTCGGTTTTGCATAGAAAATACATCGGCAGTTTGATCTACTTACTTTTGCTATCGGGTAGAAAATAAGAATATACTAAATGTGATCAGTTAATATGATTGGAGAGGAACTGTATACTCCTAATTTATTATGTTTAGTTCTCGAAGAATTATGTATTGCATGATTAATATTAATGTGCCTATATAGGCACTAATGACAGCTTACCCTCCGTATATTTCATAAATACTACACCAGACCTATATAACATCATCCTATTATAAAAGCACATATTTATTTACCAGTGACAGATTCTTATTGTATTTTTTTCTTAGCAATCATTTTGAATATTTTGATACACTGCTTGTAGACATTGCTGGCCGCTTATTATTAGGCGGGCTGTTTCTTATTCGTCACATAATACATTGTCAGAAATGTCTTCATATAAGCATATCAAAATATATTAGATAATAATAATAATAATAATGTTTATTTGTCTCAAACGTTTTTTACAATAATTTTTTACAAACTTTATATGTTTCATTTTTTAACAATTGGTATTGATACTGGTTCCCAAACTAGGCCAAAAACCTGTATTTTAGAAAACAGTGCTCATCTGAACATGGTGACTTAATATGGCACATTTAGGACACAGAGAACCAAAATTAAAGTACCTACTTATTCTAAAAAGGTGACCATAAACATTGAGACCATAAGTAGTTAGAAACGAAAATTAAAATGTGGATAGTATTAGGTAGTGTTAAGTAATTTGCGTAATGTTTGCATGTTTGTAGGTGTGAGTATGAGTGTATGTGTGTATGTTGTGTAGTTGGATGTGTGTATGTTGTTTATGTGTATGCGTACGTATGTGCGTGCGTTCATGTGAGTTTGCATACAAGTGATCACTCCAAAAATAATAATAATGCCTCAGTACCTTTATAGTCGTGTTGAAGTAACCAACTTGTTGCAATGTTTCTAACCTCGTGCCTATTTAGACCTACTATGTTTTTATGTTTGGTGAATAAGTTGCGTACCTTACAACCTAGACTTTTAAATTGTCGCCTAGCGAAAGCAGTCCTACTACGCACTATGGGACACGCTGACTTCTTGCTGCGCCCTTTACCAGGTCTAGGAGGAGTTACGCTTTGGTGAATCTTAGTGGTTGATCTGAGCACAAAGAGCTGTCTCACAGTAAGGACTTGGTTTTCAGCGTATAGTTGAGCAGTAGGATATCTGATTGGCTTCTTGTTCAAAACTTTTAGCACGGCTCTCTGTGCCCTCTCAAGTGCTAGAACTTGTGATTTAGTTGCTCCACCCCAAACTGGGATACAATATTGTATAACTGATTGACAGAGGGCGATGTATACCATTTTTAATTTTTGTTGGGAAGCTGTGTCACGTAGAGATCTAAAAATGTATATCAACCTTCTGATTCTGGTTTTTACTGCGGCAACCTGAATATCCCACGATAGCCTACTGTCTATTTCTACTCCTAGATATTTTGCGTTAGAGGCTCGAGTTATTTCTTGACAGCTACAATCTATATCCAGGGTGCATGTATGTGCCTTGATAGAGAAGTTGTAAGGTGGTGCATTGAGTTTGGATAAAGAGAAAGGGACAAAGAGAGTTTTATTTAGATTGATTGTAAGCAAGTTGTTAGAGAGCCAGATCATTACTTGTCTTAAAGAATTTTCCGCTCTTTCTTTCACTGTTTGCCAGTTAGGACCCCACACTACGATTGCGGTATCATCTGCGTAGGCGAAAGTGCTAGTATGAGGAAGATCCATAGCACAGAGATCGTTAACATAAAGCCGGAACAGTGTAGGGCCTAGAATACTTCCTTGGGGGACGCCAGTAGTAATAAAAACCTCATCACTCAACACATTCCCTATTTTGACTCTCTGTTTTCTATTTCTTAGGTAGTCCTTAAATAGATTGAGGGGAATACCACGTATCCCCATCTTTTGAATTTTATCCAACAAGATTGGCGCAGGGACTGTGTCAAACGCTTTGGAAAGGTCCAAAAAGATGCACAGACATCGGTTGTTAGTATCTAAGTTTTTGACAACTTCGCTAGTCAAATCCATCATGGCATCTTCCGTGGAAATGCCTGAGCGAAACCCGTACTGGTATTTGGCCAGAACATCAAATTTTTGTAGGTAATTTTTAAGTGCATTATTTAGGATTTTTTCCAGAATTTTCGATAGCGCAGAGAGCACTGAAATAGGTCTGTAGTTGTTGACACAGTCTCTGTTACCGCTCTTATGGATTGGATGATGAAATTGCTTTTTTAAAAGCATCAGGGAATACACCAGAGCTTATGGTAAGATTGCAGATGTGAGTTATTGGGGGGACTAATGTTCCTCTGCAGAGCTTTAAAATGCGGGCTGGAATACCATCCCACCCAATGGCACAATCCTGTCGTAACTGTAAGATTATGGTTTCGACTTCGGCCCCAGTCACTTCCATTAAGACCATTGACGAAACTCTATTCGCCTGTAAAGTGCTAGGTAGGGGATTGTTATCAGAAGCAAAATGCGCTATCCTTTCAGCCAATTTTTTTTCCAATAGATGAAAAGAAGTAGCATACGTCATTTACAGAGTGCTTAGGGTCAACACTAGTCCTCAGGTGTCTGTTCTATACGTATCGTATACTAATTATTAAAACCAAAAAAGGAAAGATAACCTGAAATAAACGTGCAATCATCATGTCTTCCTCCGCATCGCCTTACATAGCATTGACTTGATAAGTACTAACTATATGGTAATTAATAATCTGAATGAGATAAATAATAATAATAATAACTCCACACATCTCACACACGGCCGTCTGATCCCAAACTAGGCAAAGCCTGTACGATGGTAACCAGACTGCTGATAAACATACTTATATATTTCTAAATACATACATATTAAAGATAAATTACACCCAGACACAGAACAAATGATCGTGCTCACCACCAATTTTCATAATGATCGTGTGAGTAGTTAAGGCGTTAAAGTGTAACAAACAAACTCACGCGAATAAAATAAACTAAAGCGAGTATTTTATCTTCACCATAATAAGTGCAAACGACATTTCAAGAACTTCTATTAAAGTATTTTTTTAAATGTGTAAAGTATGTGTAAAGTACCAAAGCGAAAATATACTACATTGATCAAAACCCATTCTGACCAGCCGCTACCAAACAACACTACGGGTAGTGTGGTGGGGAATATTTTTTTCTTTCTGCATCACTGATTGATTGACTGACCGTTTTTAAATGAGCCATCACACTACTGTGATGGCTCATTTAAAAACGGTCATACATTTTCGTTCTCTTTCACACTACTTTAATACTTGCTCATTTACTAATGGATATTGTAAACTAAGACGTTTATAGTTCAAATAAAATAATTTTAAATGACACACTACGTCACGATGTAGCAACAAGAAAACTAACAGGCAACATCATAATATTGATTTCTTATTAAAATATAGATCGAATTGACATTTTTGTATCTAATACGGTATAGCAAGGTTTCATAATAGCGAAATATTGTTTTTTCATAACGAAATTAGTTCTTGGTAAAATTTTATATAAATATAACAAATTTTACCAAGAACTACTAGTTATTAGTAAAATTTGATATTTTTAGATTTATGCTTCGAATTTGATATTTTTAAAAAGCAACCGTAAAGTTACAATGTAACTATACCTTATGCACCAATTTCAATCTCAGCATAACTCAAATCATATCTAATAATTTGGCCATAAAATAAATCGTCCAAAACAAACAATCCAACAATTCTGTCTATTCAACAACGTCCCCCTGATATTCTTACTAGACAATAAATTCAATAGTATCTTTATTGTATTGTGTAAAGGGAGGGCCGATGCCACGTGACTAACGATCCTTTCCTACAAATAATTTTGGATGCCCTCTAACAATAGTCGGACTTCAAAAGAGTAGATTAATTTTCGTTTCCCCATATTGTAGATATTCCGTCAGAGAAAATCTGTGAAGTAAATTTTAGAAATAAAAGTTAAACATAGGTTTTATTCTATTACGCTTTAAGATTTTATTTATATCAGAATCTACTTTATTTTTTAATATGGAAGATCAAATAACACATAAACTTTCCAAAAAAAACTTAAAAGAAGACCCGATCCGTGATGCATTAAGTTTTTATGTTTGCAAGATTTTCATTTTAATCAAAAATTAATAAATAAAAAGGATGTGGAAGAGTTTGTTTGTCTTAATATATTATGCATATGTATGTAGCAAGTTTAGCATCGTTCGTAATCTCCGAGAGAAAGATTACCTACATTTTTATGTCGTATATCAAATGAGAAGGACACATGGGAAGAAAGCGAGGGAAACACACCAAGCGATTCAGACTGGACCACTGCCCGCAAAATCGTGAATAATGAAAAAGTACAGTGGGCGATTAACAGCTTCCTCCCATACAAAACGGCAGGACTAGATGGTATTTTCCCAGACCTGCTAAAACGGTGTGATGGGGCACTGATAGATCATCTCCGGATCATCTACGGCAGTTGCCTGGCACACCGCTACGTCCCCCTGAAATGGAGGGAGGTCAAAGTAGTCTTCATTCCTAAACCCGGCAAAGGAAACTACACACAACCCAAATCATTCAGACCCATCAGTCTCACATTATTCCTACTTAAACTGCTGGAGAGACTAATAGACAGGGAAATCAGGAGCACTGCACTAGTCAACTATCCTTTGAACCCCAACCAACATGCTTACTCGTTCCTCACAGTGGGCTATGCAGACGACCTGACCATCCTCATCAGCGGCCCTTTTGAGAGTGTGGTATGCGACCGAATGAGGTCCGCTTTGAAGGTCGTTGAACAGTGGTGTGAGAAACACGACTTAACAGTGAACCCGACAAAGACAGAGTTGATTATGTTCACAAATAAACGTAGTTTAGGAGAGCTAAGACTACCTAAAGTATTTGACACCCGTCTAGCCCTTACCAAGGAGGTCAAGTATCTAGGAGTGATACTGGACAGTAAACTCCTATGGAACAGGCACCTGGACACAAAACTGAACAAAGCAAGCATTATTTTCTGCCAATGCAAGCGACTCCTCGGCAAAAGCTGGGGCTTATCACCAAAAACCACAATATGGCTATACAAAACGGTCATACGGCCAATCATCACGTACGGTGCTATTGCCTGGTGGCAGAGAACAGAGCTAGGTACATTCAGAAATAAACTGCAGCAGTTCCAGAGACTCGCATGTGCTGCCGTCACTGGCTGCATGCGCACGACACCCACAGCTGCCCTTGAAGTGGCTCTAGATCTAGCACCACTAGATCTATATATACAACAGGAAGCAGCTGTGGTAGCCATCAGACTCAAACACCTGGGTCTGTGGTACAACCAAGAGGGTCCCCATTCCAAACTATGGAATCAATTAGTGGAATATCAACCACTAATAGCTGCCCCACGCGATAGGATCCCTAAACAACACATCTTCGGAAGGAGGTACCAAATACAACTATCTGAAAACGACAGAGATCAATCTGGCATGAACGAAGTCCAGATATACACGGACGGTTCCAAGATGGGGACAGGGACTAGAGCCGGAGTCTTCTCACAAGACCTGAATATAACAATATCACTGGCGCTGAGCCAACACAGCTCCACATTTCAATGTTAGTGCGTTGCAATAACCTACGCCGCTACCGCGGTCATGTCAAGGGGTATATAGGAGTACAACATCCGCATACTGTCAGACAGTATGGCCGTCCTAAAGGCCCTGGAGGGCAACACCATAAACTCCGGTCTCATTTACGAATGCCACCAGACCCTGGAACGTCTAGCCTAATAAATAATATAATAAACTATAATAGTTTGGAATGGGGACCCTCTTGGTTGTACCACAGACCCAGGTGTTTGAGTCTGATGGCTACCACAGCTGCTTCCTGTTGTATATATAGATCTAGTGGTGCTAGATCTAGAGCCACTTCAAGGGCAGCTGTGGGTGTTGTGCGCATGCAGCCAGTGACGGCAGCACATGCGAGTCTCTGGAACTGCTGCAGTTTATTGGGGCAGCTAATTGGGCTAATTCTTCAATGGATCAAGGGGCATAGCGATTCACTCGGGAACGACGCCACCGATGAGCTGGCAAGGAAGGGATCTGTAACGTCAGTGGCAGGTCCAACTGTACTGCTGCCACTTCCCTTTAATCAACTTCGCTCATGGGTAAGGCAACGGATCCGTGAAGCGCACAGCGGCCGTTGGGCCGACTCACCCGGCTGTAGGCAGTCTAAACTGGTGCTGACGGAGGTCTCACCACGTTTAACGTGCAGACTGCTCAGTCTCAACCGATTTGACATCAGAATAGATGTAGGAACCATTACGGGCCACTTGGCCCTAAACCGACACCTATTCACTATCAACGCGACAAGCAGTCCTCTATGTAGAGGCTGTCTCACAACTACACAACGGGCAAGTATCCTCGCGGGAGCGAGGTCGCTCCTAGAAGCCTGTGAACGCCCCAGGAGGCTTCTGTACTTCTGGAAGGAGCTAGGCTGGCTCAACTAGTCAGCCTATCTGAACGCATAATGGACCGTATATGAGTCTAGATGCGGAAACAGAGCCCTATACCAATACCAATACCAATACCTACATTTTTACTTAGTAATCATATTGTTGTAATCGTAACTTTGAGTGTGAAGTGACCAAGAAAAGCCAAGACGTCAATCATGCGACAATAACGAAAATATAAAATATGCATACATAGGATTAAAATATAAGTTCGGGGCAAAAGATTCTTCGTATTTTATTTATATAGCAGCTAGTGTTCTATATTTATTGATATTGAAACCAGTCAGATACAAACAGTATAAAGAGATATTTCTTCAATTTTGTACATGCAAATTAAGAAAAGACAGTTTTCCCGACCTATTAGAAGACTTTCGTCATCATCATCATCCTCACCATAGCAATTCACTACTCATCATTTCTCCAGACTCCCATTGTGGAGCTGTTTTGCGATGTCTGGCCGCTTTTCCCGCGTAACTTTAAATTAACGCTTAATGCTTAGTAGTAAACCAAAGAATAAAGTCAACTGGTTTGTGCACTTCTGGTGGTGGCCATCAGAAGTGCACAAACATTGTCATTTTTTAAAAAACAAGTGAAAGAACATTATTTTTCTTGGCGAATTCTTTGTAACTTGCGCTAAAATTATATTGTGAAATTATATCAATATTTCCATAAAGATTGACGTTAAAAGTGGATTACTGAAAGACTTATTCTAACATTATTATTTTTTTGCGAAACATTTTGAATATAAGTTAGATAAATTTAAACGTAATTTGAAACACCAATCAGGTCAAAGTGACCTCACTCGATAAATCAGTTGCTGATTCAACAAACTAAACATTGAAAAATATCTATAAAATGAAAAAAAGCTTTAGCTTATTTGCTATAATTAGCTTCACGTGTAGAGATAAAAGGAGAAAAGCTTATCCGGTATGTTGAGTTGAAGTGAGGTTATGTTATTTAGAGTGCACATCTTTTAAGGAAATTCCAGATCTCTTGCTGAAAATGAACAAAAATGTTTAAATAGAAAACAATACCTGAGACCTTAGAGAGTGCAAAATTACTAATTCACATAAATTTAAAAAATATATTAAACAAGTTACTCTGAAATGTTATATAGGACTATGGTTTTTCACCTTGTTAATTTTCAATGCGTTTAAGGTTTTCTTGTCTTTTGCGTTTTTACACAACAGATCTAGGTTTCGGTGTCTATTTTCTTTGTTGACAGTCCTACTTATGCCTTAAAAAAAAATCTTTTTTGTTTAATTTATGCACTTTCTTGGTGCAAGTCTTTCTAAGGTTATGATTTTTACAAATTCAACGTACTTACATCAAAATGATCTTCACAACATCGCAAGACAATAGATCACTGCACCCTGTTGTGCACTTGTTGAAGAGTTATCCATTGTCGTAAAAACGTGTGATTTATATTAAATAAAACTCAAAATATATTATTTCTGTGATAAAAAAATGAAAATCCACCATGAAAAGTTTACCGTGTTATGGAGTGACGTCACGTCAAGCCCGTGAGCGTTTACGCGGGAACTTTGAAATGTCAATTTTTGAAATGCATTAAATAAAATATTTATGTGTATATTAACGTTTCCGTTTTCGGTATCTTTATGTGATCCTTAAATCTTTAAGATTTAAGAATCACATATAGATACCTTTACCCATCCATGTTCGTGTCAGGAATGGTCGAAACACTGAAGCTGAGTCGCGAATATTTACATCTAATGCACTACTACCTATTACTGAACAATAAAATAGACAACCCATCTGTACGAGAGTGCATTCATTTGTATGTGCCGGATAAATATTTGCATCGGACCAAACCAAGAGACACTTCCTACAGGGTCTAACCTGTCCAGGATTACCGATGTTGCCTAACTGACTCACTACGGTATTAATCTTCTATTTTTCCACAAGAACTTGTACATCGCATCGCATGTTTTCTACGCTAAGCTTTTACGCATTTCAACTATATGTTTTAGACAATTTCCACTATTAGTATCATAGCAGATGGTATCATCAAACGCTGAAATTGTTGCATACTAAGTGGTTGCAAGGAGGATCTTTTTTTGTTGGAAAGAAGGTACTTTGAAGATTAGTACATATATTTATAAATACAGTTATAACATATAAGCTGAAATATTGATAGATAACTGGTAAAGATTTTTTACATCTCCAGACCATTGATTTTTATTTCGGTTACAGTAGTCTGAAATCTTATGTTACACCGTGAAGCTCAGAACCAAACATTTATTTAATGTGGGAGTGGACCTTAGTATTGGCTGGAAGTAATCTGTTAGGTCTTTTGGGGGTCATAGCTTCTAGGAAGCGGGACTGACTGACTACAGCGAGAGTCTACCAATTGGTAGGACGAATCGAGACGTTAAGTCATCATAGATGTTTTATCGCAATCTTCTGCTTTTTAATTATTTTACCGCAATAGAGTCTCTCGTGAAGAGTGAGTCTGGACATGGCCCAGTTAGTAGACGGTCCACTCATTACAGGCGCTCTAAGGCACACCGTGTGGTTTTTAAAACAATACAGTAAAAACAATCCTGCCTGAGGGATTCCTTCCTTTCAGGAAGAAGTGCAACGCCTATTAAAAGCAACATATTGCTGTTTGCCGACATAAACGTGAACTAAGTTGCGGGCACAGTTATTCTGAAATAAATTATTAATACCCAAAAAATAAATTATAATTACCCAATAAAATTTTAGATTTTTTGAAAACATATCCAAATAATTTCTGTCTTGAAAAAAATTCCCGACTTCAAGCAATATAAATAATGCTACTACAAAGTAAATAAGTGATTTGAAGGTGCCATATCTTGTTCTTTCACTGTTAATAAGTATTAAGGGCTTATTTAATGCGTGCGTTGGACGAAAACGTTGGTAAAAACGAATTTTATCGTTGATAAAATATTTAGAGACAGAAAGACTAAAAGTTATTTTCTTTAGCTTTTCTTCTTCTTTTGTTGGTTATGTGAGGGAATTAGTTTAAGTAGTGTTTTCACTTAATATTGCCAATGGCCATGTTTTACATAAATAGATGTTTATTTGATTGTTAAATGTAAACGAAAATTTGAGTGAAGCGTGTACGGCAGTTGCCTTTCCTACTAATATTTGGTGGAGCGCCAATATATTTATAAAATGCATACATAATCGCACCATAATATATTTCGTTATATTATTAATTTCATAGTCTTTATGTAAACCACATTCTGTTTGTCGAATGCAATTAGTGCTGGTACTGCTGTAATATTGCCAATGTACTCGAGAGATGGCGTTAGCAGTCTTCAAATAATGTAAACGCGCTGCACCTGATTGGTGCAAGAAAAAACGGACATACCCTGCTCTCATCGCTTTTCGCTAAGAAGACGCTTTAATATAAAAATTTTGTTCCGCCACGGACATCAGTTATATTTCTCGTGAAAAGAAGCTGATTTTCCGTTAGTCCTATAGCCGTGTAGTGTTTGGACTCGCTTGTAACCTTTACAAGGTGTATGTGGAGTGCTCCAGTCTACGATCGTGACCGGCCGGTCAATACCTTGCAAGAGACCGGAGAAACCTCGCCGCTGCTCGCTGCCTTCTGGAGGATCGGGACTTGGTCGGTGTTGCAGGTTAGTGCTGGCATGATTGTTTTGATTGATAGAAGTGGTTTACTTCCCTACACCTCGTACGCTAACTGTTGAGCAATCACACCCTGGTCGGGCTATTTACACGCCTGACCATATAATTTGGTCCTTACGAGTACGGATAGGCCAGTGATTCACGTAAATATTGGTGAATTTACTTTTCTATTCATATCATAAAAAAGATTCACGTAATTCTAGTGAATTCTTGCCGCCATTTTTCCTCGCTCACAGATTTACGTAAAATTGGTAAATTCTGTGTTTAAAACGCACGAGAACTACGTAATTATTGGTAGACTCGTATTTAAATATAATTAATTGTTAGATTTGGTGAATTACGTATTAATTGGTAATAATATCCATTATACTCAATTTAGTTGAACTTATTTATACCTACCCACTTATTAACCGCTCCACCACTGTACTTTACGCTAAGTCATTTTAGGATTTAAATTTAACTTGTGTTTTTACACTAACTAGGTAGATATACCTATCACTTTGTAGTTGTATTGTGATATTATTTTATAAACATGACGGAAAGCGAATCAAGCCGCGAAGTCATGTTGGTTATGTTGAATCAAAAGAAAGAATTATTATTTCAACGTATTAATCGTATGTACACATCGTCGAAAGGTATAATTTCTTTCGATTCATCAACGCGAGCTAACGAGAATTTTCTGGCTGAAACGGAGATAATAGATGAGTTACGCGATAAATTTGAGTTCATTGTTGATAAAATAAATAATATAAATTTGTTATCAAAGATTACGGTCAATCCCGAGTATTCTTGCCTCGATTCATTTGATGATTTATACTCGAGAGTTAAACGCGTTAGAAATAAAATATTAACCACTTCTAAGGTGCGTTCACTCGAGACCAGTAGCTCGATCAAGTCCGTAGTGAAATTAGAACCTTTAGTAATTCCGAGTTTTGACGGACGCCCTGAAAACTGGAATACCTTTTATCAGTCTTTTAAAGCTAATATTCATTTGAATCAACAGCTTTCTGACTCGCAACGTGTACAGTATCTAATTTCTAAACTCACCCACGACGCACTAAAATTCACTTCCGGTATTATTCCGTCAGGTGAAACATATAAAATACTGTGGGATAGTTTGGTTAAGAAATACCACGACAAACGCTCATTAGGTACATATTATCTCAATAATATACTGGACTTAAAAACTTGCTCGCACACTGCGAACGCTCTTGATTCCTTTGTTAGTAAATACTCCGCTTCGATTTCAGCTCTAAAAGAATTAGGCATAACAGATCTAACTGATTTTATTTTTCTTCAATGCGCTTTGAGAAGGATGGATCCTCAAACCATCCAAGCCTTTGAACTTTCGATTCGGGATGTGGAAGTGCCTACGACACAACAGCTTATCGCTTTTATACAAGATCAGGCTAAGATTTTGGAGCGCTCAAACCCGCGAAATTCGTCATATACGAAACCCGCTGCTGTTGTTACGTCGCCCTCACGCGACCGGCGCGTTCATCACACCTCCAAATCTTTTGTCGCCAGTGAGTCCGCTAATAATGCAAATACTCTCACATATTCGGCGCCCGCAGCAGTTACCGCGAATTGTTGTTTGTGTAGTGGTAACCATCGACATTTATATGATTGCGCTCAGTTTAAAAATATGCGAGACGCAAGGGCTAGATATGAGTTTATTAAATCGAAGTACGGTTGCGTTAATTGTTTAAGCACTTTACATAAACTTCCGGATTGTAAGAGTACGTCAGTCTGTTTCTGTAATAAAAGACACCATAGGTTATTGCATTTTGATAGTAATAATTCGCAATCGCATGCGGCTATGGTAAATACCGCCGTCGCGTACTCGCCGCCGCCCGCTCATCGAGCGACCGTTACTTCGCCCGCGCCTTCTCATCGCGCTCACACGACTTCGTCATGCATTCGAGCGCCCCCGCTTGCTACAGAACCAGTTACACATACACAGTCTTACACTTCTTGTCATAAGGGTGATATACTTTTGTCAACCGCTCAGGTATACGCGCGCTCTAAGGGTAGCGCTGGTATCAAATCTGTAGTTAGGTGTTTGATAGATAATGGCTCGCAGAATAATCTAATAACATCTGCTTGTTCTAGTTTATTAAATTTACCGATAATACCGTTGAATAATTCCTATGTTAAAGGTGTTGGTTCCGCTTCAAGTCCGATAATCGGTTATGTTCATTTAGACATTGAATCCCGTATTTATCCGGATCAGAAATACACTATACATGCGCTTGTTGTAGAATGCATTACGGATCAATTGCCTTCGAAATTTATCGATTGTGATCGCGACCTAGATTTTCGTAACCTTCCGCTCGCTGACTTAAGCTGGAATATTCCGGGCAAGATTGATTTATTGTTAGGTGCCCAGCTATTCCCATTTATATACTTAGGAAATATGGTCGAGTGTGGGCCGCGCGCACCGTGTGCTTTATCTACAACATTTGGTTACGTACTTATGGGAGATTACCCGCGTAAACATATTTTACCTACTGCCGCGTCTTTTTCTGCGTTAGCGCTTAATGATATAGTGCAAAAGTTCTGGGAACTTGAAGAAGTACCCATGAAACGCTTGTTGTCACCAGAGGAGACAGATTGCGAAAATATTTTCACGGCTACCGTGACCCGTGACGACGTAGGTCGTTATACAGTTGCATTACCGTTCTGTAGGGACCCTTCGGAATTAGGTAATTCGCACGCTACCGCTTATCGCCGTTTCGTTTCACTCGAGCGTAAGCTCCGTCAGGCACCGATAGTGCGCGAAAATTATAACAAGGTTATTCAGGATTATATTGATAACAATTACCTCAGTCCTGTTAAAGAATCTGAGCTGTCCTCTGATGGTTATTATATACCGCATCACGCAGTAGTCCGACCTGATAAACCGATGCCGCGCATCGTATTGGACGCGAGTGCTAAAACGCATACAGGACTTTCGCTTAACGATATATTACATATTGGACCCAATTTACAGGCCGATCTGTTTTTATTATTGTTAGGTTTTAGATTATTTCCTATTGCAATGAACGCTGATATAAAACAATATTATTTACGGATTGGTGTACCAGTAGACCAACATAAATACCTACGCATTTTATTTAGATTCAACGAATCGGAAAAAATTCGCACTTATGCCTTTAATAGGCAACCTTTCGGTCTCAAGTCAAGCCCTTACATAGCTATGCGCACTGTGCGACAGCTGGCCACTGACATGAGTCCGCTCTATCCTGATGCCGCGAAAGTGGCAGAGACCTGTCTGTATATGGACGATTTGGTTCTTTCTATTGCAAATGAGGATACTGCCACGCAATTAGCTCACAACTTGATTAAGTTTTTCAAATCGGGTGACTTTTACTTAGTGAAGTGGTCTAGCAATTCACCAGTGCTACTTGACTCGCTTCCCGACACGCACCGCAAGTCGCTTGATTTTGATGTTGACAATAATGTCTCTAAGGTCTTAGGTCTCTCATGGGAACCATGTGAAGATAATTTTCATTTCACATGCGCCGCAATTAATGAAAGGTGCACCAAGAGAAACATACTCTCGATGGTTGCACGACTATTTGACGTGCTCGGATTGGTCGCGCCTGTGATTCTCTATGCCAAGTTGTTAATTAAGGAACTGTGGCTCAGCAAGTGTGATTGGGACGATCCTGCACCGGAGCACATACGCACCCGTTTTTTCGCTCTTGCGCAAGAACTTCAAATGCTTGACACTTTAAGGATTCCACGTCATGTAGGCGTCGAAGTTGGTTGTGAATTACATCTTCTTCTCAGTCTGGGATGTGTCATTTATGCCCATTGTACCTACCCGTCTGGCATTCAAACTCGCATTCTTTGCGCTAAATCAAAGGTTTCGCCAACAAAAATCACTACGCTCGCTCGCTTAGAATTATGCGCTATTTTACTTATGTCAAAATTAATAAAAACTGTGCGAGACACATATGCAACACGTATGACCATTGCCGGGATATACGCATTTTCTGATTCCACTATTGCTTTATCATGGGTTCATTCTTCACCACATCGTTGGTCAGTTTTCGTCGGTAATCGCGTCGCTCAGTGCCAAGAAAACTTGGACTCTAAACATTTTTATCATATTGCCGGAGCTAGTAATCCAAGTGATTGTCTTTCGCGTGGTATGCTTCCATCGCAACTTTTGACCCACGATTTGTGGTGGAAAGGTCCTCCGTGGATTCGCAGCTCATCTGAGAAGTGGCCGATTAAGCCATTCTCGCTTAATAATTGCTCTGTCTTGTCTGAACTCAAGGCAAATGTGTTGGCTGCCATTACTCACACAGAGCCGCCGTTGCTGTGTACGTTAGCACAACGTGTTTCTTCTTGGGAAAAGTTGCTACGTATCACCGCATATGTATTAAAATTCGCAAGACCTAAAGTTAAGGTCGAACCTCGTTCTATAGCAGGGTTGACAAGTGCTGAGAATGCGTTAATTCTCGCCGTTCAATCTGTGCACTTCTGTGAAGATATCAAATTGATCAAGGCTGATAAATTACCTTCAAAAAAGCTGCAAAGCCTCTTCGTCTTCTTAGACAAACAAGGGATTTTACGCATTGGAGGAAGACTTTCTGGATCAATGCTTCCTTTCGAAGCTAAACATCCGGTTCTTCTCCCTAAACGCGATCATGTCGTTGACTTAATAATACAGCATTTTCATGTTGTTAATTGTCACACCGGACCTGGACTTCTTATGTCTATTATACGACAACGCTACTGGATCTTGGATGCCAGGACTGTTATCAGGTCCAAGTTGCGAAAGTGCAACACTTGCTTTAAATGCAACCCAACGCATCCAACGCCTATAATGGCTGATCTTCCTGATTACCGTGTTTCAGAGGCCAAGGCATTTTGTCACACTGGTGTAGATTACGCTGGTCCGATAAGGACAATCCTTTCTCGCCGCAGAGGTCAACATGCGCAAAAGGCGTACATCGTTCTTTTTGTTTGCATGGTCACACGTAGTCTACATATTGAAGTGACCAGTGATTTAACTACTGAAAACTTTCTAGCCGCCTTTAAACGCTTTATTTCCCGTCGGGGACCAGTTTCATGTCTCTATTCCGATAATGGATCTACTTTCATCGGTGCGAAGGCACATTTAAATGAGCTGTATAGTTTTTTATTGAACTCTAGCTTCAAAAACGCGCTGTCGAATGAGTTGCTCTCTCGACGCATAGAGTGGAAGATGATTCCCCCAAGATCACCAAATTTTGGTGGGATGTGGGAAGGGAATATAAAGAGCATGAAAACGCATTTATATAGAGTAATAGGAAGTCAGTTACTTACATACGAAGAACTGCAAACTGTTCTTACTCAGATAGAGTGTATTCTTAACTCTCGTCCATTGAGCGTATTATCGTCAGACCCTTATCCTGAGGTGTTAACTCCCGCGCATTTTTTGATGTCTACTCCGTTGCAATATTTACCCGCTGCTGATTTGTCAGATCAACGATTGAGTCTGTTAGAACGTAAAAAGTTGTTAGATAGTATGGTCCAATCCTTTTGGAAGAAATGGCACTTAGAGTATTTGCACACGTTGCAAGTTAGGCAAAAATGGGCTACTCCCGACAAACCGGTAGAAATCGGAACTGTTGTTCTTCTTGAGCAGGAGAATTCTCCACCGTTGCATTGGCCGTTAGGAGTAATTACGGACGTGTTCAGAGGCTCTGATAACGTTGTACGCGTGGCGATAGTTAAAACGCAAACTGGAATTTACAAACGCGCTGTAACTAAATTATATCCTATTCCTACACAATAAATTCAACTTAGTTTAAACCTTATTTTTTAGTTTAGGCCGCTATATTTATCATATTTATTATTTAATCGCATAATGCATGTGTTACTCTCGGTCAGTTAGAAGATTCGCGTGTTTTGAAACATCTTGTGATGTTCCAAGGCGGGGTGCATGGTGGAGCGCCAATATATTTATAAAATGCATACATAATCGCACCATAATATATTTCGTTATATTATTAATTTCATAGTCTTTATGTAAACCACATTCTGTTTGTCGAATGCAATTAGTGCTGGTACTGCTGTAATATTGCCAATGTACTCGACGATCTCAAGAGATGGCGTTAGCAGTCTTCAAATAATGTAAACGCGCTGCACCTGATTGGTGCAAGAAAAAACGGACATACCCTGCTCTCATCGCTTTTCGCTAAGAAGACGCTTTTAATATAAAAATTTTGTTCCGCCACGGACATCAGTTATATTTCTCGTGAAAAGAAGCTGATTTTCCGGTAGTCATATAGCCGTGTAGTGTTTGGACTCGCTTGTAACCTTTACAAGGTGTATGTGGAGTGCTCCAGTCTACGATCGTGACCGGCCGGTCAATACCTTGCAAGAGACCGGAGAAACCTCGCCGCTGCTCGCTGCCTTCTGGAGGATCGGGACTTGGTCGGTGTTGCAGGTTAGTGCTGGCATGATTGTTTTGATTGATAGAAGTGGTTTACTTCCCTACACCTCGTACGCTAACTGTTGAGCAATCACACTCTGGTTGGGCTATTTACACGCCTGACCAATATTATAAACGTGAAAGCTTGTGAGGATGTATGGATGTATGTATGAATGGATGTGTGTTACTCTTTCACGCCATAACTACTGAACCGATTGCGATAAAACTTGGTATGTAGATAGCTGAAAACTTGGATTAACATATAGGCTACTTTTATCCCGATATTACCACGGGATCGGGACTTACGCGGGTGAAACCGCGGGGCGCTGCTAGTTGTTAAATAAAAAGGAAAATTGTATATGCAGAGAATAGTGGAACTTGGTTTGCTTATCAAAGACCGAGGCCACTAAAACAATTAAAAAGAAATTAGCATACCTTATCAAAGTTATAAATTTTGTCTTTCAAGAACAGTACATTATACAGAACGAATGAATAAATATTCTAAAAACGTAGTAGGTATTTTTTCGCACGAGATACAATAAAATGAGGTAAACGTTTTGCCGACAATCGTTAAAACGATCATATGAAAAGCAATAATTCTACATCAATGCAAACGAACCAGCATTGAGTCCTGAATTTAAAGAGTAGCGTTTAACACGAAATCAAGAGTTACTATATTAAGACCCGTATTCACAAACAAGGATTTAATATGAGGTCTCACAGTGAGCCCGGACACATAGAGTCAGCAATTTAAATTCTTAGACAATACTTGAGCGATTGACAACGCTAAGCGTTCATTTAAAGAAAACTCATGTAAAGTAGCTCGACAGCTATTTGACGCAAAGTATAGCGTCGGTGGGAGTGACAGTTGATGAACTTTGCTGTTTTATTTCATTCTTTTGATGGAACACATTTTCAAACTCCTTACAATTACAGTGAGGAAGAATACTGTACGTTTTGTACTCGCACCGGTTATTAATTTGAATCAAAAAAATAATTAAAGAAGCTTTTTAATGCCGGGTATTTGTCAATTACTTCTGACCTTGAGATTTTATTTTTGTAATTGATGTAGTGCTTTTCTTTATTCTAACATATTTTTCCCTCTTTCTATAAATATTTTCTCCCTCTGCGTCCTTATAAGAGTAGTCAAACTACACCGATTTTTCTTTAGCATCCAAAAATCACCACACGATTATAGTACGAGAGCCCACGACCAAGACCATGTCCACTAGACAGATGCAATGAAACAGTTCGATAAAAGTTTTTAAACATATTTGAAAATGTGGTCAGGTCAGACGTTTCGCGAAAAAGTCGCGATAGTTTCATAATCTCTTGAATTTAACGTCTTTCAAACCCAATAAAATATTGAAAAAGAAGCATGAAATTTATAAATATACGATCGGTATTGTTGTCGATCAAATAAGCTATGATCTTAAATGCCCGATGTACATCCGTGTCTAGAAAGTAGTTCCCCATTTCTATGTCACCGAACAATCTTACGGTTAAATACAAAGATAAAGTTTGGTTATATATTAATGAACAAACGAATAAGTCTAGCAATGTTGATTTGTTTATTTATCTACCTTATATGTGGACAGTAACAAATTTATATTAAGTACGCCTATTAAGATTCTGCTACTAATCCGAAATTAACTTCATGCTAGAGCTATAATACTGTTCGGTGATATAAAACTAAAGAAATGTCTATTTAGATGATATCTAATCTAGATAGATCGATAGATAGATAAACTCTTTATTGTACAAAACATACAAAACTGGTTAAAGACATTCTTACAAACTAAAAGTAGACCTTGTCCAATTGGCGGCCCTATCGCGCTCTGCGATCTCTTTCAGGCTACCATTGGATGGAACGAGAGTTTATGTATGGCAAGAGGAGTTGCAGTGTATAATTAAGAATATTATGTAAGTTATAATAATAACATATATTTGCAAATACATACAAATAACAATATAGGTACATATATATAAATATATAGGTACATATATACATACACAAATAAATAAGTATAGGTGCACACATATAAATTAACGGGCATCATGAGCCTAACCACTCAACTACTCAAGTCATGCTCCTTTGTTATTTTTTTAAGATTGGGTAGAGTTTATGCGAGCCTGATGGTCAGTGGCAATGCATTGCACAGACGGATGGCCTGGACTGAAAAGGATTTATCCATGAAATTCGTAGAATACGTTGGCATTTTCAATGTCAAGTTCTCTGAAGACCTAAGATCCCTTGAATGTGTGTTGTGTAAGAATTCAAATATATATAATAATACCTTTAAACGAGCAATTCATGCATATACTCGTATATAATCTGGATCTCGGAAACGGATCCAACAATTTTCATGAAATTTGGTAAGCAGTTTAGTTTAGTAGTTAGTAGAAGACGTCGTTTTATCCGATTAAAAAAAAAACCGCGTGAAGCTCGGTCATCCAGGTACTATGCAGGTAAAATAATACAAACTTAGTTACGTAGATTGTTGAAAAAAAAAATTTTATTTTTTAACTTTGACCTTTAATTGCTGTTAACAAAACCACTTAACGACTTTGAAAACTTCTCATTTTGTAGGTAATTAAATAAAGAACAGAAAAACTTTGGGCACATATGACGAAAAATGTAGTGGAAACGAGATATCAAATCAAATCAAAAGTCTTTCTTTCGTTAAATTATAAAAAGGAAATTGACGCCCCACTTGTCAAGACGGGTATCGAAATTTTTAATCAACGCATTTTTTTACTATTTATCCAAAAAATAAATAAAAACATCTAGGTTGACTGCGCTATTAGCAGAAGCACAGATAAGATAATAGTTACTTAGTAACAGATGCATCACTCCCATGAAAAGTAAAAAATACATACGCTCTTATATAGCCTACAAAATATTAAATCTTTAAATATTTGTTCTGTGCTTGTGTACGTTCCTGAACTCCTCCTAAACAGCTAGACCGATTTAAATGAAATTTTTTGTTTGTCTTCAGGTGGATTCGAGAATTTACAATTGGACCCGGTAGATTGCGCTTTTTTAAGTTCAGGCAGGACAAGGTCGGGTCGGGTCCGGTATATATATATAATACTTGGCGTTAGCTGCAACCAGAAATATATCCTGTTCACCTTTCTTGAAAGTTGAGAATGCCTTAACGACGTCGACGCAATAGCGAACACTCTAGGTTGTACAAAGATAATTAAAAACGCAAAGACTAGAAATAATGGAATTATTTATGTATTTGATAAGACTAGATGACCCGGTGAACTTACAATTTATTTGAGGATTTTCACATAAACTTCCGAGAGTCCTCGGTTATATCTCCTTAATCCGGTTCTGTTCAAAATCCAGGCCAAGATATTGTGTCCTACCTATAAATTACCTCAGTACCACACTTCAGATCTCTATTAGAAAAAAAAATTAGGACTTTCATAAAAAGAGGCGAAAGCCTTTAGACCGCCTTAATTAATCCATCCATGTCGTAAAATCCATTCTTAGCTGAAGTGGCTTACCTATATACTACCTCCTTGTCAAATTTCAAGTATCTATGAAGAAGAAAAAACTAAGGACTTTCTTATACACTCGCGAGAGCCCTTAAGCCATCTTAATCAGGCCCTGTCGTAACATCCATTCTTAGCCGACGTGACTTACCAATATACTACCTTTTTGACAAATTTCAGGTTTCTAGTACAAAAATCCATGACTGCCATGTAACCTTGCGAGAACCCTTATAACTCCTTAAGCCAGCCCTGTCGCAAATCCGTTAGCTATCGTCTTCTGCATATGTATAAGCTACCTCCGACTATTATCAATATCTGTCCTGCCTGAGCCCAAATATAGAATAAAGAAAAAAGTCCAATAAAGAAATGGAGCCCAAACAGGGATATGAATGAAAGAAGTACTTATGTAATGATTTATTACTAATGAAACAAATACGTTAACGGGAGGTTATTCTTAGACCTGTAATAAATTCACGTTGACCGCCCGGGGCCTTAGTCACATTGGCGCGCTCATTTTTATGTATGCCTGGGATGCCTACGGCTTACCTAAAGAAAAGTCTTTTAATGTTTCGTAATTTTGCGTTAATGCTGTGTGTATAATAATGTTCAAGTGTAAATTATGTATTATTTACTCATTTAGGATGTATAAATCGGGACTTAATGGCGGTAGTAATTAGAAGGTACAAAACCTTTTTTTGTTTACCCGAAGTTTCGATCGAACTGCACCGATCGTGGTCACGGGTAGACTGGTGAGAGGAGAGCCTAGCGACGCCTCCATGAAGTGCGAGTATCGGCAACTACCCGCACTTGGACTTCTTTGTTTTATTTACGTTCGCACTGTCGGTACTTTGACACACCACACTTACGACGACTATTGAGTGTTGTCGGGTAGCGTCTATTCGCCAACGATTGCATTTCTAAACTCGGTGAATTCAGTTCATTTATGTTCTGTAAACACAACGTAAAATAGGAAAAAAAGTTTTAAAATCTTCACCTTCTCGATTTTATTTTGAGTCAATTAATAACAACGTATAAAGATCTTTCAATATCAATAAAACAGAAATGCACCAATGCACCAATGTCATAAACAATGAAGCTTACAAAACATTATATTACCCTTGATATATTTTTAAAGGACCTTGTTTGCGTTTGATATTTTTTCATATAGGTACATACTTTTTGATATATATATATATATATATATATATATATATATATATATATATATATATATATATATATATATATATATATATATATATATATATATACAGTATATACACTAATAACATAAAAATTAACAGTATACCATATTATACTGGTTCATTTTAATCAATTAGACGAACCTGAACAAATCGGAAGCTACACCAACTCGAACGATGGAGGGGTAACCCTTAAAAGAAAATTCGATTTTAAAATTACTTGCAAATCCTATGCAGAGTTTACCATGTGCAACTTATCTAATTTAAAAATATATATCGTGATAAAGAAATTAATATTTTCATAGACTATTTTCATTAAAAATGTAGAAAGATTTTTTAAACATTTTCATGAACGGATGCGTTTATTTCCTGTTTAAAATAACGCTTATTGTTTACACAATGTTAACAGAAATGTTCAAAATAGTTACAGTATAATTTAGTAAAGTTTGTTTAGTAAAGTACTCTTTTACATATATTCAAACCAGTATATGTCATAAAAAATTAAAATTAATCTTGTTTGTTTTTCTCGTTTTAGGTTATCTTGTTTAGGTTAATGAAGGTTTAAAGAAAAAAATTAGCACCGGTAAAGTTAAAAATTCGAAATTTTGCTATCCAAATTTTTCGGTTTGAAATTCGGCTTTTTTTCAATTGTAAGTAACTCGTAAAAGATACAAAAATGAATATTTCGCTTAAAATAATGCTTCTTTAAAACGTGAAAATCTATATTTTCAGTGATATTCATTTAAATCGAATCATTGTTGTTGCAGAAAAAAAATAAAAACGAAAATATCGGTTTTTTGAGTTTTTCTCCATAAACTTGAGGTTATGGTAGAAATTGGTGGATACAATAGTTGTAGATATTTTAGTTATCTACAACTTTTACATTTAAGTTTTTCCGTGAGAAGTGGTAGGGGTTCACCCCTACCACATAATCTATTTACATTTATTATAAACACACACAAAACAACACAACAAAACACAAACATAAACACAGACACAGTATTATTAGCATTTACGTGTATACTTAAACACTACTCAATTCATTCACGGCACCTATAATGTTTACATTATAATGTCAGGTGACGTCGGTATTCTCTGCCCAACTCCCAAGGCACGGTGGCGTGATATTGTGACGTCGCCGCGCGCGCCGGCCGGCACTAGGCCAGCGCCGCAGCTCGTTGTATTCGCTCGCCACACCAGTCGGTCAATGACCTCATTACCGCCCGCGCGCACGCGTTTGTTTGTTTTGCTCGCTAATTATCTCACCCCCGTGTAATAACCAGGCTATCCCGAACTGTATTAACCTGTGTATACTGTGTGTCTCTTGTTTGTACTCCTTCTGTGTTTATATATATACAGTATCGTGCTGTGTACGGACCAATATAGCTGAGAGTTTGACTTTTATTTATGTTCTCATATACTACACGTAACTGTAAGTGTAGTTTAGTCGGAAATCGTAAAAATCATTAGTGACCCATCAAAACGACCATTTCCCTCTTCCGGAACTTACACCTGGTTCTCTCCATTAATTTTCGTTTACTTACAATTTATACTACATTTTCCGACCAACCACGTACCTACTGCTAAGAATTTTTCTTCAATTCGGATTTTTAAATTGGTTTGGTTTTAAATGTTCTAAATAGCTAATGAACGTTTAATGAGCTAATATATATATATATATATATATACAACACCAGAGAACATGTAAAATTTCTTGGAGGAATTTTTGGAGGAAAAAAGGAACCCTTATAAGAACTAAAATAAGTAAATCAAAACCTATATTGCACTTCCCATTGACCTACAATCATGAAATTTGTTAAGACGCAAAGTCTCATAGTACAAATAAAGGAAAAAATCTTTTTATTTATTGTTATATCTGCTGTCAAAACCCTTTCCTGAGGAAGTCATGAACTCATCAAATTGAAATTAACATCAAATAATTATGTCAGTGGTCCCTTGAAGCTGTAAAAAAAATCAAGTTTCTAAGTCAACGCAATCAAAAGATATGGCCATTAAGCCTTAAATTATAACAAATTCGAACATTTCGCAGGTAAATCAAAACCTTTAGTAGTCCCATCAAGATAGCTAGAAAAATGGGGGTAAGCTTGCAATAATTCGCATACAGCTGAAAATTGGTACGAATCATGCGATTATCTACAAAAAATGTTCTTACCCCTTTTTCTAAGAATTGCTATTTTCAATAGTTGAAAATGTCGTATCATCCATTATATGCACGATTACACCGTCTATACAAGGTGAAAGGAAATACGATACATTCCTTTTAAGGGGTTAAAGTAGAGCTCGTTTGGAGGTAATTTAGACCCGGATACTATATCCTGAACTTGATTATTTATGAGTTATTCAAAATTAATGAATTTTAATTGAACAAGTTTTCAAATCAAAATATAGCCTTAATATTGTGGTTAAATATACTTGATTTTAGTTATTATTTTACACTTTTCTAGTACAAAAATAATCAGAAACTCATTCAGAAGCATAAACAGCTAAAAAACAGCAATTTTTTAGTTAAGATTAAAATATCAACTGTATTTTCACGAAAAAACCACGTTGTAAGAAAATAAACAATCAGTTTCTTAAAAAAAATTATGAATTGTAGCGTACAAATTACTTAACTAACTTTTTTAGTTCATTAGCTATTCAAAAAGGTGCAGATGTTAATAAATTAACTTACATAAAAAAGTCTCACAGACTTTAATATGCCAAAATCATGATAAATTGTAATAAGCTGTAATTTCCAGCCCTTAATTTTTCACCTTTAGAGATGGAATATTTCCTTCAAATTTAAATGAGACCAACCTTGAGTACAATCGATTCAAGTAAAAAAAGGAATTATTTAAATCGGTTCACATATCGCGTAACATACACACAAAACGGCGACGCTACTAAACGTGTGCATCTGTGCGTATTATGGAGAATCCAACTTTAGCATATTTTAGATTCGCCTTTGATTAGAACTGGTAAATCTTAGGAAAAAAAATGTTAGTCCAATTATTGTAGATAATTGCATGATCAACAATTTTGTTTAAGTAATTTTTATCAGTAAACTTATTTGGCTTAAAAACCCAAAAAACTCGTTTTTGTGACCTTTGACCTTGAATAATTTTTTTTCCAGATACGGGATCGATGAGGACTTTTCAGATTTCACATATAATATTGTTCTGAATCCTTCCTACCATTTTTTAGCTTATATCCGAATTATTGTACCTTTGCATGTCTGAATTGACCGGACTATAGGGTGTTTCCCATTGACCTAGAATCATGTAATTTGATAAAAATCAACGTTTCATAGCACAAGTAAAGGAAACAATCAGAAAGTCGTTAATTTGTTGTTATATAATTTTTTTTTTTATGCTTAGAAAGTTGACATTGTGCGAGTGAAAGTATTTTTAGAACTACAAAGTCAAGTTTGTTTTGCAAAATTCTTCGGGAATCGATTCCCGAGTTGGACTGACTATCTACGAGTACATACAAGGAACCCTCGGTGCGTTAGTCAGGCTCGCGCTTGTCCGGTCGTCGCCGGTGCATAAGGCATACCAATGACACACAACACAAACATGTGGATGCATCGCAAGCACTTGCCGCAAGCTGCCTTTGATTTGGGTGCCAAAAACAGATAGTGTGCGTCCACAGTGACTGCGTGGTGACTAGAGCCTGTGGTGGGCGTGACGGCGTGGGCGGGGGCGTGTGGTGGCCACAGTGACGAGCGAGCTATTGTAGCGCTGAGATGTATTTCAGGTGTTGCAAACCATGGACGAGGTTTGGTATTTTTACTAGATAGTCCGATCCTGCGATGGGAGGTGTTGAACACGGGAGATGGTGTGCACGAAATTAATAAGAACAGAGAAATAAATGGCGATTTTTTTTATTTTTATGAATAATTAAGATGTACGATCGTTCAAAATTGCCATATAAAATTGGTTTAGATAGAATGGTCGCTTATAAACACTTCAGTATTTACCGTTTTACAAAAAAAATGTTTGCAGGCGCGCTGATGCTCAGCGACAAGACTGAACTGGTTTGATACCCCCGCCACCCGTGCATTTGGTCGCTTGTTGACTAGGCCCGTAGTGCGGCCCTAACGCGTAGATAGGTACGTTTAAAAACTACGCGCGCTATCCCGCTCCAGCCCGTCGCGCTAGGTGCCCGCCACAATGGACGCAAATGGCGGTTCCCTATGTTCGACAATTCACGCCCGTCGTTGCAACCGCGTTTAGGTCGGCAATGTGGACGCACACATAGAGTTCGGATCGGCGGCAAGCTAAGCCGAACATTTGGCAAATCAAGCAAACATACTATCCTCACTTTTTAATCTGTGACTGCTTGTTGAGGTTTGGCAAGCTTGTGGACGCGGCATAACACAAATAAAACGTTCGCATATCACGTCAGGGATGGTCCATTTAACTATAGCCTTTGTTGATCTGGCAGGGGGCGCTTACAAATTATACCTATTGTTTATGTGACCCCACGTAGGGCTGCCAGCGGACAGATTATATTTGCGAGGCTATCAATTAAAAATATGTATGTACCAATGTGAATTCGCTTTTTTGCCGTTGTTTTATTTTTGTGTATAATGACGTGGTAGATATTATTAGAGTATAAGCACATATACCTACTATACCCTAAAGTTTATAAACTTCCCTATTTACTATTGTACTAAAAGGAAAAGGACACAATGACATGAATTCTTGAAAACAAATATTGAAACATTTAAAATACAGTAATTCAGAAAAGATCGGGACATTTTAGGTAGATTTTTCGAAGAAGAATATTTCTGTTTTTTATTTCATTTATTATGTCACTATTTATCCATTCCTGTTTAGGTGGGTTTAGTACCTTTATTTTTGTAATTGTACTCTTAGCTATGCTTGCTTTAAATTTGTTTTCGAATACCTGATAATCAAAACTTTGATCTTAGCTTCTTGATCTTCGAGCTACTTAATAAATTCTCCACTAGTTAAGGTATTTGAATAATAAATTGTTTGATTTTGTACTTATAAAATTACTAGCAACCCGCCCCGGCTTCGCACGGGTAGCAGAGACATCTTCAACAATCATCATCATATTTCAACCAATTTACACAAAACCTTTACAAATTATATATCTAAACCTTCCTTATGAATCGCTCTATCTATTAGTGGAAACCGCATGAAAATCCGTTGAGTAGTTTTTCAGTTTAGACAGACCCAGCGGAGGACTTTGTTTTATAATATGTAGTGATAATTGTAAATCATAGCTAGATTAGATAAAATCTGGTAGGTACTTAATTGGTTTCCTCGATGTAATTTGTTTAATTGGTTTCCTCGATTAATTGAAAGTTGCCTGATATCATTTTAAGGTCCTCCAAAAATATTTCTGCAACCCCCAAAATATCTGCTGATCCCCTTTGTATATTAAGCATTGCACAATTCATAGGGGAAGGGCGCAAGAGGCTGCGCACTCAAGTGTAACCGGCTATGGACCAAAGTTCATGACGTGTTATCATTTCAGAAACATGAAACGTTTTTATTCTTAAACTGAAAATAAATTCAAATTGTGGTATACGAGTAATATACCTATGTATTAAGATTAAAATGGTTTTTTTTATAATTATGCTTAGTAGCGTAGGTCACACACACATATTTTTCATTTTATGTTTGTAAGCACCAATATCTCTGCGCGAACACAAAGCGAAAACGATTCTTTTCTTAATGGCCACTCCGATTCCCTTTTATACTCCTAACTATCTTGGTTGAGACTGTAGACGAAACTCTGTTTCCATTGCCTCATGACAAGAAGAATAGACTGTTCTCAAAACCTATTGGCAAATTATTGAAAGTGAAGATAACGTTACACGTCATTATCATTATGATCATTTCAGGTAGGTATCTTACACAGCAATTGTTGTTCTTCGGCGTATCTATATTTATGCCATCTTTCAGCTGTAAATCTTATATTGGATTTTTTTTTTTATTAGATAAAAAAATACATAAGTTTTCATTATTGCAGTAGTCCCGAATCTTGTATACAAATGTATATATTATTTCAATGGAGAGGACAGTCGACTGGAGGGATTGCGCTGCGGTTAAAAGCATGCAATAGCGTTAGTGAATTATTCGACTGACCACAAATCGTTACGTGATTGTATTGTGATATTTTGATACCTATTACATGTGTTATTCGGGACTTAATCGCGATAGTATTTATAAGGTACAATACCTTTTTGGTTATCCGACGTTTCGATCGAATTGCACCGATCGTGGTCACGAGTGGACTGGTGCGAGCTCGGCGACGCCTCCGTGAAGTGCCAATTAAGTAACTTAAGTATCATAAACCTGGTAACTCATTACTTAATCTGACAAAGAATCAGATATTGATTATTTGAGATTTCTTTTGAAAATTTTTAGTCCTAATAACTTGAAAACTTTTCAGTTGAAGGTGAAACTGGGTGGCCCTTTCAATTTCTGACATTTTGTGGTCGAAACATAGCATATTCAACAACTGACCACAAATAAGTAGTACTTTTTGGTTTCCATGTTATCTCTTTAGTCAAATTTTGAAAACCTATACCTTTTTTCATAATTGCATTGCATTGCTTAAAAGAAGGCAAATGTTCAAGAACAAGTCGCTCGTTTGCGACAATAGCGACATAACTTAAAATTTTTGTTTTAAGAGAATGGCAATGTTTTGTGATTTCTGCTAGAGTATTTTGTTCTAAATATATAATGAACTTGGCGCTTTCTAACGAACGATGGCACGAAATCGGCGTTGCATCTCTGTTCACCATAAAATATCAAAGATTTATGATCGTTTTGCATACTTAATTCAATTTGACTAAATTTTGAATTATTTCGATATTCTCGCAAACCAGCGAAGTAGAGATATTCACCTTCTAGGCACTAAGACTGCTAATGCACTAAGTTTGAGAATTGACCCTTGGACAGATGATCTGTGCCTAGCAAACGCGTTGTTTTATTAGGGCTTTTAGTATATAATTTTAAAAATAATGAATGAAATAGTTAACCACGTACTCCGTCGCCAAAAATAAGTTGCAGGGAAACTAAATAAGGTAATATTATAAATATAAGCCTATCTTCAGCTCACACAGCCCTAGTGCGATGCCTAAATATTGTAATTATAAATGTTATCTTTCACTTATTGTTCAGTTTGTAATGTATACCTCTATGTATCTGAGCAGTTACTACTCCTATACATTATGTTATACATATTGGGTTTAGTACAACTCGTATCTACATAACGTTTAAAGTCAGAGTCCTTTAACTTAATTACTTTAGAATTTGAATTATTATTTTTATTAACATTTAATTAAGACTCCCATATTTTATAAACATTTAGTGTTGTATTCATGAGAACCAGAGACCGATGTTTTACCGTGTTGTTCTTCAACAAACTATCTTACAATGTAAGAAGAGCCGAAGAAAGAAGAGACGTCACTTAAAGAGTTCAATCGGACGACGACCAACGTCTTTTTCCCTCCGCACGTTTATTTGGTGTAAGTACGTAAAATACTGCTTGGCTCTATGATGAAACTTGAACTGCAGCTTCAGTAGAGACAGATGTGACTAATTTCAGCGATATGCAAAATTAGTTTAAATCATTGAGGTTATACGGCCTGAATGTTTGTAATTGTTGGAGCGATGCGTAGCACACTCTCACTCTTTGTTCCACAGGTGCATTAAAAAGTTGTAGCACTTAAGCTGGTTAATTTTTTAGTTAAACTCTAGAGTATTTCTAATTAATCGTTACATACCGGAGACCAAGAAATAAACACTGCTAAACTATTGTCACAACAAATGTAAGTTACCAACTCCGTAGGGCCTCTGTAAACAACATTCAGTCCTTTTAACACATAATTAAAGTTTTATTACGAACAATTCTCGTCATAAAACTTATAATTAATTATACTAATGTATACTCGAATGAATATTAAAAAGAAAACTCACTTTTTTTTATTTTCTTGTGTAAACGAATGATAAAAAGATTATTTTGTAAAGTAGCTACAATTATGTTGTGGTGGTTATGCTGATATGTAATTCTGAGTACCTATGGAACAACACGCCATGTACTTATGTGAACTCCTACACAGTTAGTCGTTGTTAGCTTCCTGTTATCGATACTTGTGTTTTGTAATTCCTCGGTAAGAATAAAATATATTTTTGGTGACCTCAATTATTATTTTTCTTCTGCACACATATACCCGTACATGCAGCTACACAGAGAATAGTGACCGATACACTACAGTGGTAACCCCGACGTGATTTTGTGTGCAGGGAGACAACGTTATAACTGTGTAGGTCTAGCTATCTAGCATCTAATAAAAAACAAAGCATTTGATTCGTGTTATCCAGCTCGCACTGCAGTATATCGCTATCGCACTATTATTAAGGAATATCAGTCAGTGTATAAATAACATATATATTAGCGTATCAGTTTTTGCTGGATTACTCATACCTGATCGACTACAAATATTAATATATCTCTACGAATACTAATATATTATGTATTTCAGATCAACCGTAATAGGCAAATAAGTTTTCTAGACTGGTTTGAATGCGCGATGCATTTACGTATTTTATAAAAGTTAATTACTCCACGTGCCTACTTTTTTATACCAAAGAGAAAACTCTACGAAATTGCTTTAAGCAACGAGGCCATTGTACTACTGTAGTATTATAACGTACTTGTGTAGTAGATATAATGAATTTATCACTACAATAATTCGATTTCTGTGATAAATGAAAATCAATATTGTCAGATCCCTCTTGCACAACATGACTCAGATAACTGCGGTGAAGTTTGAGATTTCAAAAGATGTTTGGCAGAAGCGATCCTATATACCTCTTTCAGTTTTGCGTTTACTTAAAATTACTTAATTTACCAAACAGTGATGATACGCCACCAAATGACCCTAAATCATATGCACCAATCACACAACTAACATAATTTGATTAAATCCTAAAATATTTTATAGTCCCTCGCCGTCTACCAGGCACCTGTTTTATTAAATCTAACCTCGACACAGCTATATTTATTAAGAAAATATTGTATCAATTACAGCTGCATCGAAAACATTTATAATGCAGTCCAATCTCTAACAATTTTTTTATAAATTTCAGAGAACCGCCTCTTTATAGAAGAGCTTATACATATAACACAGTGAATTATGATAATTGGGCTTGTTCTATGCACATCGATCATTGACTCCCCATCCAACGAGATGAATCCCCCATTCTACTCTCTCGCAGTAATCAATCATTTCGATAACCGTATACCAACTACATTACAAGTCATGTACACAGCCACTTTATCAAAAATATGAGACCTAAATTCTGGCAGGCATCGAGTCATTAGCAATATTAATATTCAAAACCATGGATCTTTTGACAGCTTTAAAATGATAATGACCGATCTGGATGATCATTCTTCGTTTTGATATCCATATACAGTACTTAGTCTACAAAAGGTTGTTTTTCACACGCATACAATTAAATGGAACCCAAAAAATTATATAAATTACAAAAGTTCGCATTTGATCGGTCTGTTAACTGTAGCTTTGTACTTGTAATATCTAAAGAATTTAACCGACTGGACTTATATTCGTAATATTATACGTTGTGTTGAGGTGATGGTTTTTTTTGTCCAAGGTATTTTTTCCCCGTTGTCCCCATTACCCTGAACTACCAATGGGGACAACAAGAAGTCGCCAATTTTATTCCCGTTGTAACCATCGCCATATGCATGTTAATAGAAAAAGTAGGAATTTGTTATTAACAATGTGTCTTACAACTTTAAAAATTATGTGAAAACTGCTTAATGAAATTACACGTGTCCAGTATGTGTGAGTACCTGTGTTAAGGCTCTACAATGACAGCTCTAGTTGCACTGGCCAATGAAAAACTATGGTCGAAATTCGAGCGCCAGGTGATCTCTAGTAAAAATAAAAGTACATGTGTACACTTATTTATTTTGTAAACAATTTTTGTTATATGAATTGTTTTTATACATATAACAGCGATAAAAAGTCTAATGATTATAAGTAAATGTCTGTGTTCAGTAAACACCTTATTTTTAATTAATAAGTCATAAATTATCAGTTTCTGGAGTATATCATTATTATAATAAAACCTGGGGCAATAAAATCGAACTCGTTAAAAAAGTGTCATGTAAAAATAGGAGTATAATTTTTGTAATTGATTGCTATACATTTTCCGCTACGCAATGTAACGCAACACGCGTACTGTGCGGTACGGTGAATGACCTTCAGCGCTCGGCGCCTTCGAGGCAGCTCATTGCATAAATGTTGTTTAATTGATTACATTACAGTTTTTGGCCGTATGAAGTATTTACTGATTTTTTTTCGGTAAAATGTTTTGTTTACACATTGTGATATCACTTTTAAGCAAAAAAATTAAATAAAAATTTTCCACTCAGGACGATGGTCAGAATACACTATTTCAGGATTCGGTACGGTGTCACTTACATCCTGTATATGTCGCACTAGTTAAACTTTTTGTGTATTGGCAGTATTAAATTTGTATAACTGGGTTTTTACTGTCATATATGTTCCTCCTTTATTTACACGTCTAAAATTGTTATAAATAAGCTATTTATAACAATTAATACCATTCGGTAAGAATATTATTGCCCTTTGACCTAGCCATCATTCACATTGCAGTGACTTCACAGCATTTTAGTAAACAAACAACTAACCAAAAACATGTTTTTAATTAAATTTAGCATTCATCGTCCTCTTAGATATGGATAAAAGGTAAATGTCTTTAAATATTAATAGTAATATCTTTAAATATTAAATACTTCTACTTTAGTACAACTATTAACTTGTGAAATTATCAGATTCCTATACAAATATTTTTTACCCATTTACACCCCATTTTTTCGAAACAAAAGGTAGCCTATGCCTTTCTTTAAGGTGCAGTCTATAACTATACCAAAATCTCATAACTGGTTTAGCGGTTTAAGGGTGAAAACATAACAGACAAAGAAATAGACAAACAGACTTACTTTCGCGTTCAAAATATTAGATTAGTTCATTATTAAGCTGATCATTGTTTCACACGAAAATGTGAAATATAAGTTTAGCTTTTCACAAAAAGACACCCTTAAAAACGCAAGTTATTCGCAGTATGAACAATACTGAAGGAATCCTAAATATTCGATATCAATTTATGATAATACCCAGCGTAGGAACGATCTCTGACGCAGCAAGGCACTCAATTTTATTAATATCATTTCATATTCAAGTAAATGCCTGCGCTGAATGTGAGCCCTCCGCATAGGTCGTTAAAAGCTTCGTAAGCATAATCGCATAGGTTTACATAATTGGATTGTTACCACAAGCATCATCGCAGTCTACAAATAGATTACTGGGTGCATAACCCTTCAAAATGTTACTGATTTTAACCACTTTTTATAACAACCCCGACAAATTAAACCGTTTGTGGCAAATGATGGGCCGCAATTAGGCGTTTTACATTTTCTTTTTTGTTTATATAAAGGGAATACCGGTCAAGTTAAATCAGTTTCTTTTTATTAAACGTCCAAACGGTAGTTGCTGATGAAATTCGAAAGTAAACCAACTTGTGACGTCATACTTTTACTATCGTCAAGTTATTTACTGTCAATGTTTGGTTTTACAATTAAAAAATAATAACAAGCTTTAACCTACAAGCTTATTTAACTTCATAAGAAAAAAATATATTTTAATCCTAGGCAATTACCGTATTCAATCGGTATATGTATATTATATTATTAAATTCAATTTTAACTGACCATGTCGAGCGTAGTACGTCATCTATTCAATATCAAAGGCAAAATAAACACAAAGTCAATTTCAGTCGGTCAACGGGATCTCGAACCGGAAGTGTCTAAATATTCCGTTAGGGATCTCTAAATCCTTATCAAAGTCATCATGAGCCTTTGAACCTTGTATGTACGTTTGGAAACGAAAAATATATAACCAGTTATTACAACTGGTATTCGTTGTACTTTTATAATGAAGAAAACAGATATGTGGCAGGCTACCCTCGGCTCTACTGTCTAATGGTCCCTTACCCGACTACTAACTAAATTTAAATACTCTACAGATTTTTTAGTAATGTTCAAATTATAAGACTTTAATATACAAACTCGCGGTTTTAAACAAATTCCTCGAAGCTTAACTATTCAGAAACCCAAGGCTCCCGCATATTTCTCGATTCTTCATAAATATACATAATATATAGTTATGTATTTCTAACCTTTAAACTTTCGCGTTCTATGATATATAATTATTAAAACGGGAATTAACGCGATAAATAGGCAGGCAATTCAAATCAAGCGTTAATTCCCGTGTAAATAATTATAGTTATACTAGCTGACCCGGCGAACTTCGTACCGGCATATTTTATTTCTCTAATCGCAACTAAGGAAATAAAACCCTTCCGGTAAAATCTAATTGAAAAATTCATATTGTTGTACAAAATGACTCGTCCATCAGATGTTAAATCGCAAATAACAGACAAATAATTAGCTGAATTATACGGTATTTCGTTCACTACAAAATAAATTTAATTAATTTTATAGCGTCAACAACACGTGGTAATTATGCTGTTAAAATGTAGCTTATATGACACGTTCGTAGATTTACCATAGCAGCGCCATCTGTTGATTACTTACTCAACCCAGTCGAAAGGTATCGACATCTGTTAGAATCATTTGGAGCTAACAGATAATTGTGACTGTCAAATAATAACAGACAAATAATTAGCAATAAGTTAAAATTGCGACTATAATTTGAGATTTAAACTATCCTATCTCTCAAGTTGGATCGAACTGCACATGGTGTGCGAATTTTATTATAATCGGTTAAGTGGTTTAGGAGTCCATTGAGGACAAACATTGTGACACGAGATTTATATATATTATAATATATATATAAGAAGATAAGAAGATATAATTCTGACTGATTGGCCTGTTGGTCTAGTGCAGGGGTGTCCAACATAATCTTATGGAGGGCCAGGTTTAATATTTTTGTAATCGTAGCGGGCCAAAAATTTCCAATTCCAACAAATCTAATTAGTACCAAAGTGAGCTTTAATTGTAAAGAAAACGATATTTTTCATAGAGATGATTTATTGAAAAAGATAGCCTCAATTTTACTAAGCATTTCACTTAATGAGATAACTGACATAGTTTTTGCTTGCATAGTGCATCTATGTCAGCTGATATTTTAGAAGTGGCTATACGTAGAATGCCTGTGAGATGGTTGTCTGATAAAGATGATCTCGTTTTTTATTTGTTATGTTTCAGTTTAATCCTGCTCGGGTTGTATCTATACCGTATTGATTTGTTATGTTACCTATAAAAAATTTAATAAGTCGCGGGCTGGGCGATGGTCTTCCGCGGGCCACATAGTGGCCCGGGGGCCATATGTTGGACGGGCCTAGTCCTGTGTGTGTGCCTAGTGATCCTGACTGCTGAGCCAGAGATCGTGGGTTCGCATCCCACCCAGGACAAATAATTATGTGATGAGCATTATCATTAATTTGTTCTGTGTCTGGGTGTAATAAATATATGTCGAATCCTCAGACACAGAATGAGACATAATTTGGGCATGGAGTGGTTACGGATGATAACATATTTAATAACTCATCATCATCATCATGGCGTTGTTTCCCGGTTGCAACCGAAACTTTCGCTTCGGTACCCGGGGTCCGCCTTCCGACTTTTTCTCCTCCACTTCGCACGATCTTCGGCATCCCTAATAGTGAGTCAATTGGCACGCATGTCACCCCTTACGACGTCAAGCCAGCACTTTTTAGGTCTACTCCTCCTGCAGGGACCCGGCGGAGACGGCATGGCCAGACATTTGTTCCCCACGTAAGTAGCCGGTTGCCGTAAAACGTGGCTATACCAGCGAAGACGACACTCCTGCAATTTATCCGCAATGTCACGGACATGAAGGCTGCCGCGAATGTTGGGAATGGGAGATCCTAACGTAGTCCTTCCGCGTTACTCCACACATCCACCGCAGCATATTCATCTCCGTGACACGCAGTTCCTGCTTGTGTCGCTCCAGCAAGGGCCACGTTTCACAGCCGTATGTAAGGGCAGGTCTAATGATGGTTTTATAGACCTGTCCCTTCAACTTAACCGGTACCTTGGGGTCACAAATGACACCAGTCACCTCACGCCATTTGGCCCACGCGGCAGCAATGCGTGCCTTGACATCGTAATCGATGTCACCAGAGCAGAGCAGCCATGGAGGCCGCTCATGTGCATCTCTAATGCTGTTTGACAGGACGTCTAATATCACGCTGAACAGAAACTGACTGAGGACGGACCCTTGGTGTACCCCAACGGTGATGGGGAAGGGTTTAGTGTCACCAACAGCGGTCCGGACTTCGGAATCGGAGTCGCTGTACATATCTTGGATGGTGTCAATATAAGCCTCAGGAAACCCTTTAGACCGCAGTGCCCACCAGATCATCACGCGAGGAATACAGTCAAAGGCCGTCTGCATGTCCAGAAACAGACAATGCAGAGGCGTATTCTTTGTCCTGTATTTCTCCGTGACAGTTCTTAGGGCAAAAACACGGTCCATAGTCCCGTGACCAGGGCGAAACCCATATTGACACTCCGAGACAGTACATTCCTGTCGGATCCGAGAGTCTATAACCCTCTCGAAGAGCTTCATGGTTTGGGACATGACCTTTATACCTCGGTAATTACCGCACTCCTGCACCGATCCCTTGCCTTTGAAGACTGGAGTAATGATACTCAGCCTCCATTCGGTCGGGATCATACCGGTGAGAAGTGCCCGGTTAAAAAGGTCGGTTAAGATGCCCACACCACGAGAGCCCATCGCCTTCCGGGCTTCGATGGGGACTCCATCGGCTCAGACAGCTTTCCGATTCTTCATGGGGCGAAGACAATTCTGGACTTCTGCAGGCGTTACTGGTGGCACTAGTCCTTGATTTGGAGGCAGATCCGGCGGCTGCACCTCTCTGTACTGCTTGTTCAGCAGCTCGTGGAAGTACGCGCGCCATCTTTCCTTCACCGCGAGGTCCTCGCATAGCAGGTTGCCCGCCCCCACGGTTCTTTACACAGCGGCACTTGGAAATATCCTGTGCCACTTTGACCCTTGAGCGCGCCAACTTATAGATGAGTTTCTGCCCCTCAGACGATTTCAACTTATCGTACAGTGGCTGTAAGTGGTCCTGTCTGGGTCTGGCTACAGCTTTCTTAGTGGCGCGCTTTGCCACCCTGTATGCGTCGCGATCTTCAGGAGATCTGGACGCTTGCCACTTCTTAAAGAGGGCTTTCTTCACCCTGGTCTCTCTCTGGACTGTGCTGTTCCACCACCATGTCTCCTTGTCACACTTGCGACCGCCCTTAGACACACCAAGCACCTCACTCGCCGACCCAAGGATAGCCACCTGAATCCTGTCCCAGTAAACCTGTACCTGTTCGCCCTCACCACCGGTGCACTTGTCACCGATAGCTGAAGCGAAATCCTAGGACGTGACTTCATCAAGCAGCCACCACCTAATTCGGCGCTGGAAGCGCTCGACACGTTTGTCTTTCGGCTTTACGCAGAGGTCCATGACAAGAAGACGGTGTTGTGTAGTGAGACTCTCACCGGGTATGACCTTGCAGTTAGCTACTTTGCTGATGTGATGTCTCCTAGTGAGTAGGAAGTCGATTTGGGTAGCATTCCTCCCGCTCTTGTAGGTGATGAGATGCTCGAGTTTCTTTTTGAAATACGTGTTCACGATGGCAAGGTCGGTAGCCGCACACGTATTGAGGATGTCCTTCCCTTCCGCGTTACGGCTACCGTACCCAAAACCACCGTGAACACGCTCAAATTCCCCACATCCCTCACCCACATGACCGTTCAGATCGCCACCCAAAACGATCCCATGTGACAATGGGATCCCACGAAGCACTTCTCCGAGAGGATCCCAAAACGCCATCTTATCGGCGTCGCCACAACCGACCTGTGGCGCGTAGGCGATAACATATTAAATCACTGATGTATTATAAATACGCAAAGAAACACTCTACAGTTCCTAGACTACTTACCGAAGATGCGACATATAAAAGTATGTTTCTCAGCAGTCTGGTTTACCCACAGAGCAGAAATGCTCAGCTTAGTTTGTGATTAGACGGCCGTTTGTGAGAGAGATGTGTCGTAAATGTCGTACAAAGTTGTTTATCTTTTAGGGCATCACAGGGATTTCCTTTTTAGGGTACACCTGAGGCCCCGGCCATAAGACCCGGTGACGGATTACTGTGTGGTTTAGTCGATTCAAGTCCGACAAACCACCTTGCCGTTTAGCCCGGTGAGGTGATGACCCGTGGGAAAAAAGGCGTGATGGCGTGGTGATTCGCTAATAAACATCCAAACATTTTTACAAACAATGTATCAAATTGTATTTAAATCACTTAGGGCATAATTGTAGCAAGCTTTCGCTCACAGTTTTGTCAGTATATACATGTCGGTTCCCGTAAGTTTCACTGAGCTTAATATACAAGTTAGTGCTATATATTCACCCAAAATACAATTTATCAGCAGCATCTCAAATTTAACCAAATGGCTTCATATAGGGTAACAAGTGTAAGTAACAAACAGCCAAAACATTTTCACGCGGTTTCAGACATACATTATTATTAGACTATGAAGATTAAGACGGGCCGAAGCCTCTTATAGAGGGAACCTAATGTACATCTACTGAACAAATTCGTGAAGGAACACTTATAGTAGAAACGAGGAAACTATTATAACTTTTCAACAAGACAAATAAATTTTAATGGTACTCAGTTACAAAGCTTTATGCCTTTATCTCGAATACTTCTTATAACCGTGTCTGTTCAAAAGAAAATAATAAAAAGATTATGCAACAAGCCTTGGGGACCTTGTAATGGGGATCTTTAGGATAAAAACGACGCGATCGCGGGTATAGGCCGTGTTCGTGTCTTTTTTTATTTGCGCGTGCGGTTGACAGTTTAAGTCGTAATATTATCTGCATACAAATATTTATTTCCACGACAGCAGTTATGCTAATTATACTGGCTGCCATTGCGAGTAAGACGACCCCCCATATCACCGCGTAGCATTTCAACGCGATCATTTATTATAAGGATGACTAAGTAGTTGCCCTTACAAATTCAAGATCCGCGAGGGTGCTTCTACGAATCTTCTTGCCGCGTCATAACACCACTCAATTTATACAATCGTACTTTACTTAATGATATCATCTGAGAACGAGGTGTAAGCGACTCACGTCTCTATCACGTTTATAATATGGCGTGTAACGTTCAATGGTGCAGAGAATGGTTAGTACGTCAGGAAATGTTGGAGGTTAGGTTATCTCGCTTCAGGTGAGAAGATGGTTAAATTGTACGTAACCAGTAAGACTTACACGTGACTAGATGTACAATAGAGCATCGTCGCTGTGGGATGGAACGTGCCCACTCACTATCGAAAAGACCATGAATTAAATATTTAAATTTAAATTCTAGTCGTTTAATACGTCTAGTGGCATTATATATAAGTACTTTCAACAGAACGAAGTGTCAAAGAGTAGAGAAGTATTACTTAGCCATGAAATATAATTAATTTAGCCAACTCTTCGCGTTCCTTAGTTGTTTATCAGCTCAGTGAAATGGCAAGTAACCTAGTCTGAAAGGAATCAAGTACGTACGTAATGAGGTTTACATTGAAGACAAATCGTCTGTCTTTGCCCTCCGCCTTTATGTAAAACCATCTGATAAAATCGGAGAATAATTAGGTTTTGAATAGGAAACCTTGAGTAACAATATTAAAATTAATACTATTATAAAAATTAGAGTATATGAGTTAAAAGTTTGACATTGACCTTTATAAATAAAAATTAAGCAGATAACACTGAGTTATAGTTATCTGTGCAAATAAATTAGTAGAATAACACCACCACATAATAGAAATAAGTTCTGGGTGTAAAAAACATTGATCTTTATATCTTAAAAAGTTTTACAATTATAAAATTTTAACAGATCTAAAGAGGAAGTAGGATAGGCATGTACTGAAGAAGCAGTGCAATTAAAAAACGAACAGGCCTTAGGGAGTTCTAGAAACAATATCCACGGTAAGAATACATAACAATTACTAAATAACTTAAATAAACAGATTGTCAATTATTATACACCCCCCCCCCCTTCCTCCCTCCTAATAAATCCATTCAACGTAAAACTTCTTTATAGATTACTTAAGTATTTTTCAAATCTGGGTAGAAACCGGTAACACAAATCGATATCCAATATCGATATCGGTTAGTCTCGCAACACTAATGTGTAGTAAACCATTACAGATATTCATTTATGAATAGATAGGTACAATTTCTCTCATATGACCAGGGAGCTTTCGAGCTTTTCTTTCCAAACTGTTACCGTATCCGTGTATCTCATCACCTCTCTCTAAATAATATCGCGCAGAAACAGTTATTTTTTAGAGAAGGCGACGTGTTCGTGTCGAACTTGCCATTTTTTAAGGGAGAAGTCTTTATCCAGGTATTCACAGTTATTTAAATAAATTTTAAACGGTTTGATTCTGATATAACCGCTTTACCGACAACGTCTAAAACTATGCATAAGTACACAAAAACAATAAAAAAAATTATTATCTCTATATGAAACGTTTTATCACTATTTCAATGTCACAAAACCGCAAAATTTAACTTACAAAAGATATAAATAAAACGAAAGCGTCATTCAGAATAATGCTAATATCCAACATTGTTAGTCTCATCCCCTCATCCTTCCTTAGATTAAATCGCGTTCATATTCCAGCCTAATTGTGTTTTGTGGTCGCTTCACGCTCATAACTTCATAATGTAATTTACCATATGAAATATCAAACAGTACAGTTGGCATACGGTAAACTTAAGCATGTATGTATATAGTTCTAGGCAATTCTTTTCTTGACCTTAAAATGAATGGACAGGTATTCAATTATTTTGCTATTTTCAATCATAGTTTTTATTCTTTCCATATACACACAAGTCTTGGCGTATTTTATATTGACTTGTGTACTTACTTTTATTACAGACTGTATATCATACAAAGATTAACGTAATGTCAGTATGCATTGAACAGAAAATACAATTAAAATTAATATTGATAATTTAAGACAAAAGTCTTGAAAAGAGAGCAAACTTTTTCTTTTTATTCGTTAAGAAGTCAGAAAAGCCACAACTGTATTAACTTGGAGTTTCTTTTTGCACTTTGATCTGTTATTTTAATTCAATCGATACGGTTCATTGTAAATTAACTTTAATTCGAGTTTTTGATTTATTACTCACGGTTTCAACGGTTTACGACAAGTAGAATCTTCTTCAGTGTGATAAATATGTTTTTGTACAAGTAAGTTGTTATCAACTTAAGCATACTACCTTCCCGATACTTGCAAGGCTTTTGGTCCCACTTGGAAAAAATATAAATAAAATAAAATTACAGTACAAATTTTCGTTTTATAAGAATTAACTACGAAGGAAATTTATCCGAAGTTAACTATATAGCTTACGGGGACTCTGCTGCTTCAATATCAACGGTTAAAAAGTGAGCAGCTGAATTTAAACGTGATCGCACCTCCCTCAAAGATGACCCACGTGAGAGACGGCCAAAAACCGCAATCACCCCGGAAACCATCGAAAAGTTGCACGATATCGTGTTCGGCGATAAGCGTGTAAGAGAGAAGGAGATAGCTGAGGCGGTGGGGATATCAGAAGAAAGAATACGAAATATCTTGCACAAATAATTAAGGATGGGTCGCATTTGCTGAATAGTGATCAAAAGCAAATGTGCAAACGATTTTCACAGCAATGTTTGGACTGATCCAATAGGGATTCAACTCATTTTGTGCGACGATTTGTTACTATGGATGAGACATTGGACCGTCACTACATGCCTTGATTGAAAATAATCTTGATAATGCTAATAAAGAAAGGACATAGAATATTTTCCAAAAAAAAATTACACGATAATTTGCAGTTAAAATATGTACATACTATATACGACCAACTGCCAACGGCCAGATGCCGCATAAATAATTACTGACAACAGTTTTATATATCTTTGAGTAGACTCGTCAAGTATATTTTTTGGTAATTTATATTGCAATAAACCAAAAAATAAGTTATAGTAATAAATAAAATATATCCAACCAATTAGAAGTAATAAGAACGCAATATAACCAGGAAATACGGAATGTACCCACCTAGGAGCCAGTCAGGAATTCTTAAAAGGAATTTCATTAAATTCCCTCAGCTCTTATTGATATGGGCGCCTGTCGCTCGAGGCTGGGTCGCACTTTATTAAGAAATCATATGAATGTCGACGGGAATGGGTGTACGTGACGATACGCCATATTGCCGATGCCACGCTATTTTCAATGTACAAACGGACATGAAAGCGATTAAATAAAATAAAGATTAAAACATCTGTTCTTGTAAATCTACATACTTAGTAATAAATTTGTAAATTCAAAACTAGATCTCAAAGTGATAGAAAAGTTGAAGTAGTTGTTTTTTTTCTCGTGTAGAAACACCCGCTAATACTTTTTTCCGCCTAGCCCCCGTCCGCACTAGTAGTGTCTGAAGTGTAACGTGCGATAAGGAAACACCAAAAGTGCCCAAAGTGCATAAAGAAGTTGTCACTTAAAAAAATTGTATCCAGCAAATGGGTGGCGTTTAATTCATACACACATAATAACTACACCATGGCCACTAAAATAACTTAACAATATAATTGTTACATTACGTTCGAAATTATTGAATGTGTAATATTTAAGTATAAATGTAAATAATTCTTGGTGGAGCTTAATAAAAAAAAATATAAATCACTGAAATCAATACGTAAGATAAATTAAATCATCAGCCTTTTGAAGTCTACTACAATAATACCTATGATACGTTATTACAAAGTTATATTAAATATCAAAGTTGTTTTGTGTTGTATATAAGGAATTTTGTTGTTCTGTATGAGCTATTCAAAATGCTAAAATATTAAACAAACAAGTAAAACAGAACTAAAAATGGAAAAGATAATATTAATTATTATATTCCATACTATACGAGAACTTTGTCATACTTACTTATTTGATTCTTTTTTCCATACGCCGCTGCTCCTTTGCACTACCGAAGATATAATGGGAGATTCTCCTATCCCATAGTAAGTACTATGCCTCAAGTACGAACGTAAGTTTATTATAAACAACAATATCAAATACCTACGAAATTACTACATAAAACTTTGATAGCAGCAGCTGCTGCATGCAGCATACAAAATATAACAACAACCGTCACGTCGGCGATGACATCTTTTATCAACTCATTTTGGATACTTTTACTTGGACATTTATATAGCATAAAAAATGTTAAAATATTTGCAAAAAGTGGTGAGATCTATTTGTTACCTAATTACTTAGTTAAATAACAACATTTTATATGGACCCATAGACTTATACTATTATATTGTGGCCGTATTAATTTAAGACATCTTTTTTGTTAAATAAATAGTATGACTTGGCCACCGCATGGAAACAAATTTGTGTATACACACTTTAGATGTAAATAAAACATTCAAAGCTCTAATATTAAGTAGCTTTTGTTGTAGGTGTGCTATATAGCCATGTCCAGTTGAAATACATTGGAATACATAAAACTCACCGTTAACATTGCGACCAGAAGACTTTGTAGAAATAATTATTCTTCATTTTATTATTAAATTTTACATTAGCACATTGAATCAAACAAACTCTTCATGTTTATAATATTCGTAGATAGCTTTCACTTTTAAAACTTACACAAACTGTTTTCACTGAGTGAATTCACTAAGATAACACTATTCATATTATGTTATAGATAATAAATTTGGAATACAGAAAGTAGTATATTTGCTCAGCTATTGCATTAGGTTTTTAACCTGTAATAATAGTTGTAAGTTTCGTAAATAAATAAATATCATGTTTTTGTTGCCGCCATTCTCTAAAAAGAAAGAAAAGAAGACTATATTTTTCATTGAGTTCCAAAGAATTCTTTATTTGAAAATTCGAATTCTTAATTTATTTTTCATAATTTTTATGGTCAGCCAGCATATCTGCCGTGAATCGTGATGCTATATTGTAGGTTATATTTTAGATACAATATAGTACAAAAGACACCTTTATATAATGAATAAATTATATTAGAACTTAAAAGAACTTGAATTTTTTTAAATATATATCATATAAATATTAGGAAGCAACATGTAATATAATAAATATTGATCTATGTATTGTAAACGCGTGGAGTACTTCTTCTATAATAACTGCGGTGTACTCCACTACGTGTAAAGCTTGGGGCTTTATGGTAACCAGGTTCAATAGGTTCTATCTAGGGGAGGAAAATTAAAAGAGCAAGCCAACGCACTATGCGATTTAATCAGGATCAGATTATTCGTGTAACAATTATACTTTAAACAAATTACAATTAATTATAAATAATACTTCTTGAATTATTCTGTGCACATTGCACGTAAGTCGTCAAGACAGTCTTCTGTCCTCTCCGCGACTCACTTGTCTTCAATTCTTATTCTTCATAAAATATTTCGAACATGTTCTAAATTCGAGTTTGGGGCCATGTCCAGGCCTCTCGCATTTCAAAGAGTTATTATTTCAATCGAAGGAGTTTGCAAGCTGTGCGAGAGGTCTCATCACTACAGTATTAGACATAGGTACATGAAATACTTACTTTACAACAAAATGTCACAAAAAAAAGAGTATTATGTTTTTCAGGGTTCCGTAGCCAAGTGTAGCCGTAGGGATCCGTGGCGAAACCTTTACATTTTGATTTTTTCAGTCTGTCTATTACACAATCTAGATACGCTAGTTAACAATTGGTTAAGAGGCGCAATATCCTCATGGATATTGCGCCTCTTAACCAATTGTTAACTAGCGTATCTAGATTGTGTTGATAATGTAACAACAAGATAAAGCTTCATAGCTTTATCTTGTGTTTTAAATAAATTTTACTGATGGACATCCTTTGCTAATGGTTTAATTAATATAGACTATTGAAACAAATCATTATCTAATATTTTTATAGTTTTTTTTTTTTAAAGACATCTCCCGCATTAGGAATTACTCCTGTGTCGCGGGGGACTTTACAAACATATAAACAACGGATACAAAGAACACCCAGACTCGGGTGGAAATCGAACCCAGGACCTATGGCATAGCAGTCAGGGTCACTAACCACTAGGCCAACAGGCCAGTCATATTCATAGTACTTACTATATTTTACTTTTGTAATATTCAGTCGGGTACCTACATTGAATAGGTCTTTAAAAGTGGTGCGATAGTGTTAAGACCTTTTATTACTACATATTATAAAACAGTCCCCCGCCGCGTTTGTCTGTCTGTTCGCGATAAACTGAAAAAAAATCATGCGGTTTTCCTAAATAGACAGAGTGATTCATGAGGAAGGTTTACCCAAAACCGTAATTTGTTACGGTTTTGTGTAAATTGGTTGAAATATGTAGTAGGGGAGCCCATTAAGGGACTTTTTGGATTTACTCATGCGCGGCAGATTATTATAAGGGGGGTTAATTACATGCTGACAAGTGTACATTTTGATAATCTGACGATTTGAGCGTGACGCAAGGCAGTGGGTGGGTTACAAACTTGCAAAAAAAATCGATCATTTGACATTCTCGAGCGCGTCAGATTAAGATAAGGTGGGTTAATTACATGCTGACAAGTGTACATTTTGATAATCTGACGATTTGCGATTTGAGCGTAACGCAAAACAGTGGGTGGGTTACAAACTTGCAAAAAAAATCGTCGAATTTTTTTTTTATTTTGAATTAAATAATTCAAGGATAACAGAAAACATATAATCTGCCCATTTCCACAAGCCGAAGTTACAAAAATTGTAAAGAAAGTTTAGTGCATGCAGCTTCAGTAAAGCATGTATTTCTTACTCCACGCCTCTCTTTCCTTTTTACATTCTCTATATCTCTCACTCTCTCATACCATCCCCACACTATACTCTGTCCATTTGTTTATGTTCTTTTTGAAAGTTGCTGGAGAACGTAAGGGCGCTTGCATGCAAACCTATTTCGATTATTTACTTACCTCATCTTGTTACGAGCAACTACGAGATAGTGTTGTTTGTGGATGATAATTTACTCTTATTGCGACTAAAACGAGCACAAACTTTGAAGACGTAAATGAAGCTATTTCGATAGTGGTTTACAAACCACTATCGAAATAGCTTCATTTTCGGTTTCACGTTAACAACTTACTTTTTAATTCAGAAAATACTAAATGTATCCAATTCACTACTGCAAACGTTAAACAGGTAGAAAACACTATAATGATTTATAAAGGTTCGATTCGGGAGAGAAATAGAACACGTCCTTTTAGTAACGAATATCATTTATTACTCTGCCATAATCGATACTTACATAGTTTAATACACTCTTAGAATCTAGGTATAGCATGACATCATTACATAGGTATTCTTCCACTATACGCCCAACAAAAACAGAAAAAAAAAGATACGTTAGGTATGTTTTTTTTATTTTATACATAACTATGTAGTATACAATATTAATCTATTATCATTTAAAATGCAGTTTTGTCCTGTTTTTATGTATAATTTTGGCTTTATTATTTCGTAAAATTTTAACATTTGGATCAAGATCTTCTAAAACTTTAAAAGGACCATGGTATACATCATCAAATTTATTTCCTGTTTTTTTTCTTAACTAATAATAAGTCATCTTTGTTATCGTCGATTTCTTTATCAATCTCAGTTTTTTGACTTGTAGGGAGCCTATAGGACTTGGTGTACACTGGGTAAGTATTTTCTTTTAAATGAATTGACTGTTTATATAAATTCGTAACACCTAATTTGTCGCCTGGTAAAAAAAATACATCTGAGTACTTTGAACAAATGTTTTCGATCGAAATTTGTTCTTCTTTATTTAAATGCTTTAAATTCAAAACCGAAAATAATTGTTTCACACGATTCACATTTAAGTTATTACTTTCAAAAGAACATACAAAATATTCATTTAAAGGCACAATATTGGGCGTGAAATAACTTAAGCATATGTCTGTCTCTCGGGTGTTTAAAAATTTTAATGGTATTTTACCATTTATAGGTTTTACTAAAACAGATGCTAAAAATACACCTTCGCTTAACTGTTTAGACATAACAACACATTCAAGTTTTAAACTTGTCTCTACTAAGTAAGTAACTTCACATCTGGCGGGTATAGTCATGTAAGTATTGTTGCCGAGTTGCCACATTTGTAATGGGATAACAATGGGTACGTCATGGTTAATTGTCAATATATTTCGCTCAAAATCTAATATGCAATTAAATCTACTCAAGAAATCTTGTCCTAATATACCATCCGTTCTACAAGTAAAATTCTTAAATACATAAAACTTATGCTCGAACCCATAATTATCATAATTTAATTTAAGATAAACAAAGCCATCACAATACACATGACCACCTATACCGTTTATTTTAATGCGCTCTATATGGAAAGGAATGTGCAGGCTCTCTAATGCCTCCTGCCTAATTATGGACACTGACGCGCCGGTATCAAGTAACCAACTACGCGACACTTGGAATACATCTAAATTAATAGAGTTAATATTCTGGCAATAAAAATGTTCATGCACGTAAAAACAAGTTATTATTTTGAGTTTCAGTCCGCACTTCAGGATTTTCTTGTAAACGCTCACTATCACTCGACTCAGCTAGCCTAATTTGGTGTTGTCGAGCCGGGCGACGAAATGTTGTGTGGCCACGAAAACCAGCGCGACCGCGATAATTTAATGAATTATTAAAGTTACGTACACGACTGGAATAATTGTAATAACCACGACTGGGATTATTATATTTTCGAGAATTAGAAAATACTCTAGACGCACCCCTGTTAAAAATATTATTATAATTACGATGACCGCGGTTTGACCTACCTCTGTTATGATGAAAACTCATCACTCGCTCTTCACCTCCACTCGATAGCTTCTCGTCCAATGCACCCTGGATCGCGTCCTTCAATGTGCTATAGTTCCTAGCTTCAATTATTGTGCTAAGACGACTATTCCTCAGACCATCAGAAAATCGTTTTATAGCTAGCCGCTCGTTTATTGGCTTCAAAGTTTGGTAAAGATCAGTGTTTCCGTTGGCCTGAGTAATAGTCAGATCGACGAATAACTGTTATAATTCCTTACCGTAATTCTCGATACTCTTGCCGTTCTGTTTCATATGCTGCAGCTTACTGTGGATCGCAGTATCAGATTTTTTTGGCAGTAAGATACTACGCATGCCTAGAATCAAATCTGCAACAGACGAATAAGTATTACGCATGCGCAGCTTAGTGCTTTCGGATAACCGTGACTTTAAAACAAATTGAATGAGTTGCTCTTTACCCGTATCATCTATCATAGACTCATAAATCTCGATGTTTGAAATTAATCGTTTGGTGATATTTTCATCACCCGTCATTACTGGTAACAAAGCAATCGCAGTTTTCAAATCGAACTTTTCCATGGTGCTTTTCGTATCCTCTGTACTATCAGAACAAAGTTGAATTATTTTCGAATACACTTTATTAATACCATCAAATAAGTTTGTAATTATCTGAATTTCACTATCATTAACTTCTTTATTTTTTATTCTAATTTCAATAGCTATTTGTAAGGAATAAAATTGTTTATATAAAATATTTACTTCGGTAAGTTTTGCTTGTCTTACATTACTTGACCTTCTACTTGGACCTCACTTTGTAAGGTAATCTTTAATATACTTCAATTTATCAAATATCTCTTTAACCTCACTGGCCATAACATCATTACATAAAGTTGCGTATGATTATTATTATATTAGTCATCATAATTATACACAAAAATATGACAAAATCATTTAAAATAACACACTAGTATCACCGTATTTATTAAACTTTAAAAAGCGAGTAAACACATGCATTATAATTAAGATATAAATGTTGTACCTTATACTTATATCATTACCGTATCTTTTGCCATTCCGTTTTACACTAATCGCACTTTATCTCGGGGTGACCGCACTTTTTATTATTTAATCACAACACTCACACCGGTGAAGTTCCTGTAGAGGCTGCAAAATGGTCCTCCCGTTGCTGACGACGGAACAAGCTCATCGACCTTCGCAGATCGAAATCACGAACACCTCTTTCAATCAATTTTCCATGGCATTTTCTGTAGTAGCGCAATAGCCATATAGCGCCTCCAATAATCAGTATAAGGGCGATAGTGATCAACATATAAGCTATCACACTTGTATGCTGCAACATCTGTTCAGCCCCAGCCGAATTTCCTGCGCCATTCTGTGCTATTATAACTTCCTGGGTCTTAGATTGTTGTTTGCCCATTTTGAAATTTGATTTTTAATTGAGGAACACGGGAAAAGTCACAAATTGAGTTCACAGTACAACCGTCACTATGTAACGCAACGAATAAAAATAGTGCCATTGTAATAAGTCTTCAAAACTGTCCAAAGCACTCAATGTATATAATAACGTCGCCTTTTATGGGACATTCCACTGCGCTGGCAGGGTCACCATGTAAAGGTTCGATTCGGGAGAGAAATAGAACACGTCCTTTTAGCAACGAATATCATTTATTACTCTGCCATAATCAATACTTACATAATTAATATACTCTTAGAATCTAGGTATATCATGACATCATTACAAAGGTATTCTTCCACTATAGATTAATATAAGACGAATTGAAACTATACTTCAGCCAAATAAGCTGTGGAATGTTTACCAACATTGCGTTGCTAAGCATTTTCTGACAGGCAGTTGTTAATAACCTGTTTGCAAATTACATACCCTTAAAATATGGTTATGGTTCGACCAGGAAAATGAAAAACCTCGTCATTTGCGGAAAACAAATGGCACTAATAACTGTTTTTAAACTATCGCGACTATGTATATTAGATTACATATCTGATATGTATAGTCGCGAAAGTTTCAAGAGCGAGTACGAATAATTGCCAAAACTCGCACTATATAGGAATAGTACCTTGTAATTATTATCGCGATTAAGTACCGAAGAAGAAATGTAAGTTATTACTAAATGATTTATTATATTATATTACAATTATACAACAATACAACCATACCTTTGTACAACCATAGAGTGTCAGCTACTGCACAATAGTCACAAACACACCCGTCGAGCGGTGGGCAAAGTGTTCTCAACTTTCGATGAGTGTGCTCAATCCGATATATTTTTGGTTGCAGCTAATGCTAGGTATTATTATTTAATTTTTTTAGGCTATTATGGCGTAGGTATTTTCGCTTCTGTATGGGAGTATTGTATCTGTTACGGAGTAACTGTTATCTTATCTGTAGCGTGGGTTATCTTGTGTGTGGAGTGGTCTGTTTTTGAGTTCGTGAGATTTTTATGTGTTAAAATACCAAAAAACAATTTATAGTTCTGAAAGAAAAATGGTTAGCAAGGTATTAAATTATAAGTTTGAACTTTCTATTTCTAAATAAAACACTACACTTTCTTTTTCTAAATAAAACACTACAGATTTAGTGGCCAATATAACCTGTAGGTATTTCTTATTCACAACAATAAATGGCTATTGGCCTCAATATCTCCTAAACATTTGCCTTTTCGCCATTCAATATTTTTTTTGAGGAATCAGGGTTTCATTTGGTATGTTTAGATTACATAGCTTAATTTATTTACGTTTAATAGATAAGAATAATATTAAAATACTAAGGCAGGAGGCTCGCCAATAACTGTAGTATCTAGAGCGTCGAGGCCTACTCGACCTATAAGGAAAGGTCTGGTAAGGTTCTGCGTCTAAGGTAAGCTCTGATGAAGCTTATTATTGTCAAGTAGACTCAGCTCAGCAGCATACGCAGTTAGAAAAATTCGTTAACTTACTGATATTGAAACAGTCAGATTAGTCTATTTTAGTTATTTTCATAGTATAATGTCGTATAAAACTATATTCGTGCTGCAGAAGAAGACTATCCGAGCAGTTTATATATTTATATAACTCATTTAGTTGTTATTTACTCGGGCAGAAATATAAACAAATAAACATCCTGATTTTGGCTTAGGACATTAAGCTGAACCATCTGTATGAAAATCTGACGCGCTCAAGTTGGTCAAAACGGCAATTTTTTTTTTGCATTTTCAAAAAGCCGCTGCGAGCGTGCGTCACTTCCGAATCGTCAGATTATTGAATTTCTTTTGGGTGTACTTAAACATCCCCTTTTAATATCTGACGCGCTCGAATAAATTTTTTTTTCCTATTTTCTACCCTTCCATACGGCCACCCCCACCATGCCAATGGACAGATTAACCTACCTCCATTATCAGAGGCATGTGGGGTATCTACACTATTAATATCTGACACGCTAGAGTAAGTCCGTTTTACTATTTTTTTTTACATCTTTGAAACCCTGTAGAAGCTCCCCCCACCAATGAAGCGGATACATCGCATGAACTCTTCTTCTTTCTACCATCTAATCTTCAAAATCCAATAGGTCCCAACGACGCTGGAGTAAATACACATGTGACATCGTGGGCTCCACTTCCATGATGATGATTGTTGAAGATGTCTCTGCTATACGTGCGAAGCCATTGCGGGTTGCAAATTTAAGTATAAATAACTTGCCGCTTAGTATGTTACTACTAAACTGTTACAAACTATGTTAATTTCTGTCCAACTGTGGTGTACAATAAAGAATGTTCTATCTATCTATCCAGTTGAGAAAAAGACTAATAGGTAGGTATGTACAAGCGTGACAGGTATACTCTTAGACAACATTTTTTTTGATGTAATATTAAATAAAGACATTTTAAATATATTAAAATGTGTTACAAGTATACGTTTATTTTTTTTTAGCTTAGTAGGACAACAAATAGTTCTTATTATTACATTTTTTTTATCAAATAACATGCGTTATAGTTCAGTCACTGTCATAAAAATGAGACACGACAGATATTCTATTATTCTTTTGTAACAATATTTTTGTTTTTTTTTTGAGTTTACTCCTTATGAACCGATTTTCATTTAGGGCGCCCGGGTATGAAAAAAATATGACGAGTAAAAATTTGTGATTGGAGGGCAACGCTTTAACGCTTTGTTGTGCTTTATTCTAGTTTACTCCTTATCCTCGACGCATGTAAGTAGATAATATATGTATATATGTATTTTTTTAAATAAATAATATAAAATGTTATGGATGGAAAACCAGATCTACACTCGACCAAAGATGTTTATAATGTTATAGGAGATGGGATGTAAATTGAAAATCAATCGATATTGTATTACAACTACATACCATTAAGCTCCGTTGCAGTTGAAAGGTCCTACTCTACATATAAGAGGAGGCTAAGCATAGAAAAAATTGCGCCTAAAAATGGAAAATATCAATAACCTATGAAACGGTACCTTTAAACAGCAATTGAGATCAAGTTTGTTTTCTTCTTTAATGATAATGTAGAATTAAGAATTAATAATAGCTGTTAAAGAACTAAATAATGTTAAATATAATATGTTGGTTTTACCCTTTTCTTGTGATGATGATGACTAGGTTGTTATTGTCTATTTAATGGGTCTCATGATACGCGAAATCAATTACCAAAATGTATAAAAAAGCATTGTTGATTCTGAAGGTGCTATTGGCATAAAATACAATATTTGTGTAATTTTGCGTATCAATAATACTATTAAGAAGTAAAACTATAATATATCTACTATAAAGTACTATTATATGTTTAAACTGAACAAACCCGATTCAAACAAACAAAATTTTAATTGGTGGTGTTAACCACTCTCGTCTTGTCCCGTCGTCAGTTTTACTTGAATAATAATTACCTAGCACTATTCATTTCGATTAATTATTATTGGTGATGACTACGAAATATCAGCCACAACGGCGTTTTTCTTTTTTTACAAATCTAAAGAATATTAGAGCGATATTGAAACAGTTTATTCGATTCTTGTAATGTTGATGTTAAAAAATGTTTACGGTAGCAGAGTCTGGCGGTTTTAACGAGTGTTGGCAGCACGATGGACCTAATATGACTTTTTATAAATTGCTATCCATCATCGTATTGACGTTCACATTAAGGCTAATCGTAAGACTAACCTCTAGTGTTGGGTATGTAATACAAATTTGACCCTCAAATACATTTATTACTAAACTTCGAAAATCTTCTCCACTTTAGTTTAAGAACTCAAATAACAGGTACTCCCTCGCAACTGTGGTGTTAACCATGACACCCACAGCTTAAGAATAAAAAGCCCGGATGTTATTTTTTCATCAGTATCTTCCAGTCGATGGATCTCGTAAACTGTTAATAAACTGAAAGGGTCTGTTATTATCTTGGATTACTTTGAATTAACTTGGACAACCTAAGGTTATTCTTTCGTCTTATTCTTTCTGACTCTTAAATTATATTGTAAGTAGAAGTCAGTTGATTACTTCTCACAAGATTTAAGTAGGTACTAAGATGGTTGAAGTGAAACACAGATCAAAAAGTGCCTATTTCAGAAAATTTGCTATTAATATTATTGGTTTTCGCTAAAACAGCAGGACCCAGCTGTAAAAGTGTAACCGAAAATTATATTTTGGCAAACAAAATTTCAACAAGAAAGAAATACTAACTCAATTGACAGGGTCCGCATTGGTGTTCCAGAGTGCATCATTTGACTTTAGTCGATTTGATTCCTACATACCACTTCACCGGTAGTCCCAGTAAAGTAATGACTTATTAAGGTTTCCTGTAGGTTACGTTACGTTTTCTTTATATTCCTTAGTTTATTACTATTAAGTACTGAAATTACTTAACTTGATTAAATAATAATTATTAATATTGAAAAATGACAGAGACAGTCGCGAGGACGCTACATTTCACACTCTAGTAGACTGCTTAGCATAAGCGCAACAGAGGCGCGACCTCGCGACGGCTGTTGGTGTGGGAAGCTTTTTGCTAGAGTGTTGGCTAAAGCACAGATAAGATAATAGTTACTTCGTAAGCTAAAATGAGAATGTTGCTGTTCTGCCACCTAATTTTATGAAAAAGTGATGTCCGCTGAAGAGGCGCCGAAAGGGAAACGGAAAGAGGGCTAGTACTCTTCCGTCCAGCAGAAGAGGCAAAGGAAGAGCGCTGGCCTGGGGATAACGGGTGGGGCTACCTGTTACCCTAGCAGATACATGCCTGAGACGATGGCGCGAGAGTTGCGCACGCATTGATGTTGCTGTCTATTGTTTAAGAGGCTGCGAAGATCTGCCGATGTTCTCGAGTACTTCCTCCCTTTAATATACCCAAGTTCTTTGCAATAGACCCATTTGTGACGGAACACCGTGTGGTTTTAGTCGGTTCGATTCCGACATACCACTTCACCGTTAGCTCTGGTGACCGTAGGATTTTAAACATGAATCAGGTTCAACTCAGAAAAACAACTAGAACATTAAGTATAATCGGATTTATTCCTAATGTACACTGACAACGTGTCGACACCAAACGTTAGCGAATAATGAATCATGTCAGAGACACCCGAAGTAAGTTAAAAATTTACAATGTTGCTAACTTACTACCATACAAAAATAAAGGTATCCATATTTATTTCGATGTGATAGAAATATCGATACGGTTCATTTATTATTTATTTCTTTAAGTTTGTATTTGTGAGGAGAAATAAACGATTATTATAACTATTATTTATATAACTAAATTGTAGTACAAAGTTTGGTAAATTATTTTAATCCCACCGTGCCGCTTACATACAGGATAAAAATCTTTATTTAAGTTTTTAATCTTGCTTGGTTAATCTAAATGAGTTAAATAAATATTCTGTTTTATAAACATATTATTATTATTTAATATATTATTTAATAATTGTAAACCGTGTTTTAGAATTTACCATTAAGCTCGTTATGTTTAAATGATAAATAGATGAAAAAAGAAATCAGCTTGGAATAAAAAAACAGCATGTAAGTAAATATCACAATCTCTAAAGCTTCTTCTTCAAATCTATTTTACAAAAGTATTGAGTTAAAAGTCTTGTATTTAAGACTAATAGTTATGTGTATTTTATTATTATCTTATTCAAGAAGATGAACGTGACCTGTTTTTTTTATTTCCCTTTAAATTTTATTTCCCTGAAACACAAAACGAACGCGTTATCTGAACATCTGGCATTAAGTATAAGAGCTGACAATTTTGCGAGTGTGATTTATTAAACATTAAGCAAAATATTTTTAAAGACCATAAAATAAAAAGAGACGAATAATTTTATTGAATTCTTTTAACTTTGTGATGACTGACCCCACACTGAATATCACAAATGCCAGGCTAAGTAAGCCAGGCATTATTATCGTAATTAAGTCCCGATTTACACATCTAATATATATAAGTCCGGAGGAGCTAGACAGAAGTTTATGACATCCACGTTTAACAAGTTGGGCCATATGTAATGGAAGACGAGTCTTCATTGTATAAAACATTGTAGAATTAATAGTCCTGGGCATGTAGTGCCCAGGACTATTAATTCACTATAACATTAATACAAAGACACTCATTCCGCTAGTTTCAGAAAATAATTCGTTACACAGTTATATCTTAATGTAATAGCAGTCGGTTAAAGACATCAATCTCGAAAATCTGGCAATTCTGCCTGAAGATACGTTGAATGACAAGGACATGAAGTAGGTTATACCCTCGGAGAAATGCTGACGGCACTGGTAAATGTAATTTATTCACGAATTCGGCTACATCTGCCAATCGGTTTGTGATATTGTACTATAGGAAAAGGTTCTTTTTCTTTCACTCTAGCAGAGAAAGCATGCGAAATTATTTTGGGAAATATATATGTATATATTTTTTTTATGGTATAGGGGGCATGCGAGCAGACGGGTCACCTGATGGTAAATGACTACCGCCGCCCATGGGCACCTGTAACTCAAGAGTCACAAGTGCGTTGCCGCCCTTTAAGGTGTGAGTAGGGGAAAAGGGGTAGAGGGGGGAAGAGCAGGAAGACGGGACAGGGGGAGAGGGGAAGGACGGGGATAGGGGAGAGGGAAGGGTTAGGGCCTCTAGGGTTGTATAAGCAATGTCTCTGATATTCCTTGTCTATAGACAAGGAATATCAGAGACATTGCTTCAACTTTTTATTATTTTTAAAGGCTTCGACCCTGGTCTATATATAGACCAGGGTCGAAGCCTTTAAAAATAATAAAAAGTGAAAAAAATAATAGTAGAATGAAACCCATTGGAAAAGGAGGAGAATATTATAAAAATGAAAGGAAAAATAATTTACGGGCTATCTGAGGTCGGGAAGGGAAGGGGGTGAGTTTTTAGGGGAAAAAACTATTTATCTCGATTTCCGGCAAAACTACAAGTCCTATGAAAAAAAGTCAAAAAGCAAAGTTGTAGGTAATAAAAAGATCTACAACTTTTGTATTTAAACTTTTTTCACATAACCTCAAAATGTATGTAAAAATCAAAAAACCTAGTTTTTGGTTTTTTATTTTTATCTTTTACAAAACATTTTTTTTTTTCACGAAATTTGGTGAAAACTTACCTTTTTATGTCCCAAATAAATACACTGTAATTTATTTGATTTGAAATATTTATTTTTTCACCTTATTTTGACTTAATATCGAAAAAGCACTCTAATTTTCAATCGAAAATTCACCCGTCAAAATATCAGCTTTTTTCAAAAAGTTGTTTGGTGTGGTGTGGTTCTGTTCGTTGAAATCTCTACTTTCCGATGGTGTAAAAATATAAATATGTATAAATATGTTACAATAGTAAATCTTCTCAGAAAAAGCAAAAAATCGAAAAAAAACTGATGGTGAAATGAATAAAAACTGATGTCAAAGTCTCAAATTTTTGTTTTCATTGTCGATTCTTTTCTTGCTAGACACCACTAAACGATTCAAAGCTGTTTTTTTTATTTCATACACTTGCTTATCATCTGCAGATTATAAAAACAGATTCATCCATACTGATAATCTAAAAAGACAAAATCGAAATAATAATGCCTTTACAGTTTTATCGTGAATACAACTAAATTTGTTTGTGCAAAATAAACGAGATTAGTATTTTTTAATCTTGTACTAAAATATCATTCAACTGAAATTTTTTTGGTTATGTTACGTTAAGCATAATATTTTTGAAAGAAAATATTACTATTTTTATGTTAGACTTGATTGAGACAGAAGTAAATTTGTCACAATTCTCTTCCAGTAACTAAGCCTGCACGTGTATTTTTATACACGATGTTGTACACTGCTATGTATCTCGAATACTGGCTAACGGTTCTTACAGTTGCTACGAAATAGCAGGTATGTAGTAAGGCCCAGACCCGCCTAGCCCCTTCCCCACTTCTCTATGAAATACCTTTTGATGGGCCAAAAAAAATTCGTAGGTCACTCAGGTATATAAGTTATCTTAAAATAGTAATAAATAGGCATCTAAGCATATAATTTAAAGAAGATTCTACAACTTTCTCAAAATATTGTAGATGTCTTCTTAAATATTAACTTTATTAACTTATTTGTTTGTTAATTATAGTAGTATATTTCGATTTGCAATTTTTTGTGTATCAATGTAGTCTTACGTTATAGAGTCTTACGTTTTTCGAGTAATTAAAGTGTAAATTTTAATAAATAGATCAAAATTGTATATAATAATTAAAAATTGCATTTTAATTTGAATTCGATTTTGTTTTCGTTTTTATGCTTTTTTAAGAAGATTTACTATGGTAATATGTATATTTTTTTCACCATCGGAAAGTAGAGATTTCAACGAACAGAAAACACACCAACTTTTTTAAAAAGCTGATATTTTGACGGGTGATTTTTCGATTGAAAATTAGGGTGCTTTTTCGATATTAAGTCAAATTTCGTGAAAAAGAAATGTTTTGTAAAAGATAAAAATAAAAAACCAAAAACTTGGTTTTTTAATTTTTTACATACATTTTGAGGTTATGTGAAAAAGTGTAAATACAAAAGCTGTAGATCTTTTTATTACCTACAACTTTGCCATTTGACTTTTTTCCATAGGACTTGTAGTTTTGCTGGAAATCGAGATAAACCATTTTTTCCCCTAAAAACTCACCCCCTTCCCCTTCCCGACCTCAGATCGCCCATAAATTATTTTCCCTTTCATTTTTATAATATTCTCCTCCTTTTCCAATGGGTTTCATCCTACTGTTATTTTTTTTGGTTTCAAAAATTATCGACACTGGTCTAATAGTTCACTTATGCTGTAACATATGCAACGGTGTTCGCTTAAAGCACCGTATTATTACACACTGCCCCTTTTCGTGTCTTATAGCGTACTCCATAAAAAACTAAAATATGCCTACGCTGATATAAGTCATACAAATAATGAAGTCCTCTATGATGTGAAATATACCTATTCCACACCAAAGAAATTGCAGTCGCAGAAGATAATCCCAAACATATTAGTTCATGATACGGCTATTATCGTTTGAAAAAAAAGGTCCAAGATGCAATCAACCTAGTTCACAATTCTACTAAGAAATCACAAGGCAACTCGTGTTGAATATACAAACATATGCCAGTACTGTAGTAACCCCTAAATAGCCAACATTAATATTATAGATATACTAGCAGCGCCCCGCGGTTTCACCCGCGTAAGTCCCGATCCCGTGGGAATATCGGCATAACAAGTAGCCTATATGTTAATCCAGGTCTCCAGCTATCTACATACCAAGTTTCATCGCAATCGGTTCAGTAGTTTTGGCGTAAAAGAGTAACAAACATCCATACATCCATACATCCACACATCCATACATCCTCACAAACTTTCACGTTTATAATATTAGTTGGATATTATACAATACCCAAATGAATATTTCTTGCGACCAAGGCACACGCTAAGCTACGCTGGTTAGCACACATCAAGAATGAAAAAAGAGTTAGATATAATGCCTGTTAGTCAATATACCACAATGTTACTATACAACCAGGATCCATTCCAGTATGGACTTATGATACATACATACTGGTACAATTACTGGCAAGGGCAATCCTTAGATTATTATCTAACGATTCCAGAAGTAAGCTGGTGATCTACATCTGTTGGTGGCTAGTACTCTTTATATTACCTAATATAAATTTATCTATCAGTACCTACTGATAGATTATTAAAAAAGTTTTAATTTTTAATCAGATCGTCGATACCGGACATTTTGAGATAAATATCTCTACTTACAATGAAATTATACCACCTAAACATATACAACTTTACTCAAACAGATTAGCAGTGTAGTGAAATGCACAACAAAAGGAGTGATTCCATGAATGATATCAAGGTTCCAACTGCGGCAACCCTTTAGGTACAATCAACATGCTAGTTTACTATAATAATAAGTATAAAAAGTAAAACATAAATAAAAAGTAAAGGGAACAACTAAACTAAAAATAATTGTTTAATGTAAAGGAAAAACTCAAGGACGTATATGCATTTATTGTACACCCTAAGAAACATTTAATCAAGTAATCAGTCACGTCGAAAAAAAACAAGTTATTAATTTCTAACAACACGTAATTTACATTGATCATTTAATTCGCAAGTGCAACACTTACAGTTTAAAAAAACAAAACTAATTAAGGTCTATAAAGGTCACCTTTCATATATCTAAATTATTATCTTAATAAAGATAATAACCGATACCACCAAACTAAATAAAAATAACCTGTAGTTTTTCTTCTACAAATTATTGAGGCTGTCCCCTAATGGCAGCTTTGACGTAATCCATCATAAATCAATTAAATAGTCTTGTAGGAACATCAGACAAACAACTAATGATCGCAAAGGTATGATCACAAAAACAGTATCTTAAAACGAGATTAAGGTCGCATCATTCGAACATAGAACAAGTTAGCTGTCTGATGGTTTTTTAATGCGGCATAAATAAAAACAAAATATTTATTTTTTATATTTAAAACAACAAATACAATAACAGCAAACTCCAACCAAGAAAAAGTTAAGCTTTGCTTACGTACAGCTAATTTAACTAAATCTGACTTGTGAAGTGGAGATTACGAACGAATCTCATTCTTGATACATTTAAGTAGGTCCTTGAGTACCTTTACTGGGAAGCACTTTACGTCTTAGAATTATTCAAAATATATCCGCGAGCGAGTTATTTAAATTTTGATTAAATTTTGTACATACAGAACTGATTATTAGAGTGATTTTGATTTATTCAACTACTCATCCTAATGCAAAATAGCAATATTATTAATGCGAATGTGAGATTATTTGTTTTACTACGCTTTCACACCTTGTCTACCAACCTGTCATCATGAAATTTTGCATACACGTTGACACGGTACAGTGCTTTTATCCAGACAAAAGTACTGCTCCCACAGAAAACCTAAATTATTTGACAAAATCTGCAGTAAAACTAGCGAAGTTGCAGACAAGAGATTGCAGTATTTTGTATTAAGCTTTGCACATTGCTGATTTCGATCGCAGGTCCTGCGTTTCGGAAGTAATGCCACACATTACTTCCTAGAACAAAATAGATAAAGAGGGAACTGAGCAAAGAAAGAAAATCTAAATTAGGAAGTCGGATATTCGTTTCATCTCTACTTAAAACATACAGAGAGAGATGTGCAATTAAAATTCAAAGATTTGACAAGTAGTTGGCTGTTTTGCAAGCAAATGGAAATGTAGGTTATGTATTGTTTTTCTATTGCTATTTTAACTGAACTATGATATAAATTAGATTTATTCTTGTGCAGTTAGAGCTTACTGTGATTTTCTGGTATAAGCATTTAAATCTACACATATGTACACAATCTAGAAAACTATTTGTATACACATATAAAAGATTAAGTATATAATTTAAGTATATTTCTACCACTCTTGGATTCTGCTTGTGCTTTCCATCAGGCGGGGCAGAGTCATTTTGGCAGTTCAAAAAAAAAAAAAAAAAGTTCACACCGTTTAATGTACTTACGAGGGGTTTGTTCTAGCCAAGTAAACTTAAAAAATATGACATAACGTACTACCAAGCAACATAACGAAACACTCATTCTCTTTCAAATAATTGCATCGATGCTAATTCGGCATCTAAAAATTATACTCGTAAGTAATTCTGCGCCTTTTCTTTTCCGCAGTTACACACATACAAATCCAAACTGGCAGTAGATAGTTTACGATTTGAAGTAATATAATTGCTTTTATTCAAATTTAAATGCTCTTATTAACAATAATTACTGTTTTCGATTGTTTGTAGGGTCTTCCTACTTAATTTTATTAACTTTGCCTGGTAATCAACGTCTTATCTGAAATTATTGTCACTATTCAAGAATAAATGTATAAATGTGGTTTATTCTTTGTAGAGTAATGAGTCATGGATGTTTCTTGTCAAATCCATGTGGCTGTCTAGGCGGCAAGGGCGTCGACCCATTGAGCCAGCACAAACAATCCGAAAAACTAGTAAAGCTTTTACATCGCTACAAGGTTTTTTCCTACACTTTTTTTTCTGTTTGATACTTTTGATCAAAGGAGGTTAACTTATCAAATGCCTTGTTAACCGACTTCTTTTAACGTTGTATACGATATAATATTGTATACTCGTACAACGTTGATAATTTGAGGGTAGCAACGTTTTATTGTTTGAATATTACAATTTATTTATATTTTAAAGAACATGCCATAGTCATCTCTTCAAAACATAAAGATTGACTGGTCAAAAAGATATGAAGCATTTACTTCGCTTTGTGCAATATATTTGCTGCAAGTGTTAACAAAGAAATAATCAATCAAAAATATTAGGAAAACTACCAACACAGAAATTCTGTGTTGGATCAGATTTTTTTTTTATTTAATTAATCTTTTTACACTTAATTGACAAAGACGTTACTGTGCAAGACAAATTTATAACCAATAACCTTAATACTCAATATTAATATACGTTGACATTACTGTGCAATAATAAAAGCCGCTGCAGCGGCTAAATGGCGCAATAGTGAATGGAGGGTAGTTGGCGCCACTCAGTCGGCCGCACTGCGATCTTGTCGTTGGCACACATCTACATCACTAGACACAGAGTACAAGTTAGTCGTAGGTCAACTTTCAGAGCTTCAATCCAGAGAGCATCGTAGCACTTTTCGAATAACGCTCAAAATTTTAAATGTTTTTGGAGAACCTACTGTCATTAATCGTAACACAGTAGGCTACACAAAAATTCAATAACGCTCTATTACACAACAACTAAGGATCAGGGAGAGAAGAAATTAGGCAAATACTTCATTTATATATGCTGGGTCTAATTTATCTATATTATGTATGTATGTGCCAGACTTATAATTTATAATTAATAATTATACTCATACTTATATAGGTATTATATATAAGGATGTTTATCAGCAGTCTGGTTACCATAGTAAAGGCTCTGTCTAGTTTGGGATCAGACGGCCGTGTGTGAGATGTGTCAAGAAGAAAAAAAATATAATCCATAAAAAAACAACTTTTATAGTGAAATATAAAAGTATAATGTAATAAAAGCAAAGATATCAATTGAAAATCGGTAATTAATAAATGCTTCTTACTTCTCACTACTTAAAATTACTTCTTTAATTTAAACTTGAGTACTTATGTGAGAATAGCAAAGTGTAATCGGTCTCTGATACCATATACGGGGGTAACACTGAAAGTTTGAAAAAAGAAAAACGGGTGGACATAGAAGCCTGTTAATATTTATATATATATATATAGGTTTCATAATACGAATTCCTCTAAGTTTATCTTTTGTTCTTGGAAATAAATAAAAGTCACAAGGTGCCAGGTTGGGACTGTAACGAGGATGACTCACTAGCTCCACATCTTTGATAGTCCGTCTGGCAGAGTGAGCTGGAGCGTTGTCGTGGTGGAGGAAGATCCTGCTTCATGGTCGCTGCTGTCTAACATTTTCCAAGACAACTGGTAGTAGACAATGACTGACATACCAATCTGCAGTAACAGTCCTTTTATCTTCTAGAATGATTGTTGCTAAATTACCTGTCGGTCAGAAGGAAAAATATGATTCATCAATCATCTTTTTCCCTTGACTTCTGCCCTTCTTTACTTTTGTCGGCAAATCTTCGAATGGAAACATCCATAGCGCAAATAGTCTTTTGTTTTCGGGTTCTTAACAATACATCCAGCTTTCACCACTTGTGACGATATCACATACAGCATTCGAGTCACCTCCGTCATACTTTTCAAGCATTGAGCCGCACCAATCCAAACGACGGCGTTTTTGATCTTCCGTCAAATTATGCGGTATTCATCTAGTACAAAGCTTTTTGACGCCTAAATGTTCATGCAAGACTTTTTGTACTTGACTCATAACAATGTCTAAAGCTGCCCGAATCCGAATATGTCACCCTTCTATCAGCGTCTATCATTAGCAGCACAGCACTCACGTTATCTTCAGTAGTCGCCGTAGAAGAACATCCTTCTCGGGAATCACCAGTGAGTTTGCTTTGACCAGATTTAAAGTCATTAAACCAGTTGTAAACAGTAGCACGAGATGGGGCTTCGTAATGAAATGCCAATCGAGGTCTATTGTAACATTGTTGTTGAGTAAGACCACAACGAAAGTCGTAATAAATCATTGAGCGAAAATTTTCTCTGGTCAAATCCATTTCGATGCAAGACAGACACTTTTCAAATTGCCGCCAATTTGTAAAAACAAATGTCATGTGAAATCATTAAACATCAACAGATTCCTAATTAGAAATTTAAATAAGTATTTTATCGGCTGCTTTTCTTACTGGCCTATTCTAAAAAATTCAGTGTGACCGACATAGATGTCAACGTGAAATTCAGAAGTAATTCGTGAATTCCTGTTTTACAGACAGACATCCCATTTAGAAATTAAATTGAATAAATAATATATCAGCACTGAGCAGGTCACAGTATTGTCGTACTGTTATTCTTATACTACATACCTATGCGTGCACAGGGGTTGCATCTATTATCGATTGAGTTAAATGCAAACAACCCACACATGCAGACGTATCTAGACTATCTTGCAACTCTATCCACGTGGAAGTTATCTCTTTAAGCCCTATGCGTCAATGCAAACTAATTCAGAGACGATCGAATTTCTATCTGTATATCAAACAGTTTAGTGCTAGTTGCAAGGCTTATGCTTATAAGAAAACATGTTTAACAATCTTCAGTGTTCATCTTGGGTACATTCTGCAAACCCCCACTCATTTCATGATAAGATTATTATATGCATTACGTCTTTAGGTGAGGTGAGAGCTCCATAACCAACTGCTTTCCAGATTCCTACCATCCTTGGTTGAAAAATGTATACGCTTAAGGTAGGTTTCAATATGCGGCGGCGGAGGCGCGCTTACCAGCGCCTCATGCCGCCCTTAGTGTGGCCGCGGGTGGACGGGACGGGTTTTCCCTTCCACCCGCTATAGTGCCCCCCCCGCAAGGAGGCGGCGTCCGCGTGTGCCTGGACGTCGCCTAATTGAGAGGTTTTTACCCGAAGGTGGAGAGCCCGCGCATTTGCGGGCAGGCGCTAGGAGGGTTCCGGATGTCTGCATGTCCGCAGTATGGCACACCGTGTGGTTTTAGTCGGTTAGATTCTGACACACCGCCCCACCGAAAACACCGGTGGGGTGACGGCCCGAGGGGGTTTCGAAAAAAAAAAAAAGAGGTTTCAATATGCTATCTATAAAAAAACTTTGCCAATAGCTGCTAAACGAAAAAATATATATCGGTTAACCAACAGAGAAGGAAAAGGTACTAAGCTGTTTTGGTTTACCTATCTATACCACGAGTAATGTAAAAAAGTTGAAGAGTTATTTTGTTTGTTTTGCATTCGAAAAATTGTTTTTGTGTATGATAGACAGATTCATGAGGCCATCATAGGCCATCTAGCATTCGGTAACATCTCCTTTGAATGTCATATTTATTTATATCGAATCAAGCCTAAAAAATAAGTTTCAATCTTCCAGCTCTAAATATGACGGTACTTCCATACAACTTTTCATCCCCACCTTTCAACCCCTTACACCCCTTTTTTGCATTACAAAGTAGCCTATATCCTTTCTCAGGCTCTAGACTATATATGTACCAAATTTCATTTAACTCGGTTCAGTAGTTTTGTCGTGAAACGGCGACAGACAGATAGACAGAGTTACTTTCGCGTTTATAATTGCTAGTTTATTACAAAGGATTAGTAAGTGTTTATGCTTGTTGTCACCTAACATAACATATTTTTATTGAAATAATTGTTAATTGTACAGAAAATTGAGATCTTATAAATAGGTTTAAATAAATCATATCTCATCCTCAACAATTTAGTTATTGTCGATCTAATGAACACAATATTTCAATTAAATCTCCGCCCTAGTCGAACCGTGGTATTTCAATTTTTAATCATTGACTAACTATCCTATATATTAACTAGCTGTGCCCGCGACTTCATTCGCGTTTATGTCTCTCGTTAAGTTTTCTTAAATTTTCTAATTTGCCGCGCCACGTTCTTAATTTTTTCTTTCATAAGAACCTTCTCTAGACAAAAACAAACACGAAAAAAAGAATTAGCGAAATCATTCCAGCCGTTCATGCCTGATGCCGTGACCAAGGGAAATAGGTATTCATTTTTATATATATAAATATATTACAGAATTACCTACTCGCCCAAGCGTTGTTGGTTGAGAGTTGGTGCACAAAGAAATTACGACCTTATTCGGCAAGAGATAACTTTTATATTTAAACGTAACTAAGAAAAAATATAAATTAATGAATATACGTGGACATTTATTGTTTAATTTGTTTCTTATAGTACTAATATATTGAAGGCATAAATTAAACACTTTTTAAGTAGTTATGTATTTTGGCTTTCCAAGAATTACAAATATTTGTGACTTTACAAATCTGCAAAGAGAATCTGTTTAATTTTTAATAGTATAAGATCACACACAATATACTATTCAAATTAAATTGTTGGATCACAGTTATCTATGATTTCTGAAAAGATAAGCCAAAACATCTATAACTAACTGAACCTTCTTTATTAATGATAGTCCCGAATGATTAAATAGTTTAATTTTGATTTCTGTTACTGGAATGCAAGCATCATATTATAACAGAGGTACTTTTACAAAGTTATTTATTTTGCTGTAATTATGAAATCGAAATGTGTTGAAAAGTCAGCTTTCAGTTTTCCTATATTGACGCGGTGCTTTAAAATGTTTAATTCTTTTTATTTTAACTATATCTAATAATACTTTAAGTCCTAGAAAAAGAAAATTAAAGTTATCGAATTATGTCTAAGTTTAGCTAATTTTATGCGCCTATTTGTTAAGAAAGTTGTAAGAAAAAGGACCCCCGAACTGCCTTATTCGCTGCCGTAATTTAATTAGTGAGACGTAAATTTAATGTTCTTCAAAAATATAGGTCATTAGTACATCTAAAAAATTCCGGAGTACCATATGCCTATCTCCTGCCTACACAAGGCACAATAAAGTATTTTGTGACAAAAAATTATGGAAAATTAAAAAGTGAATTATGAGCATTATTGGGCATGGGATATTAATTCTTACGAACGAAAGGTACTTCGTCATTAAGACAATTTTATGAACATAAACTTTGTCCCATAGAGCATGTTATTTGAACACGTAGCTTAGGAGATAATGGAAAATTAAAATAATTCAACACTCCGCTCGGGTGTATGACCATTCGTAGTAGTAGCGCAAACGAGCCGTGTGATCATAACCCTTTTTTGTGTGTGAAACCTCTACGGGTCCTCACCGGGGCTGGCGGTGAAGTGCTATGTCGGAATCAAACCGACTAAAACCACACGGTGTTCCGTCTCAAGCGATTCGTGCAAGGGATCCTAGGAAGGAAGTCCCCGAGAACACCGGCTGACCTTAGCTGCCTCATAAACAGTAGGCAGCCACACCATTGTGAGTTTAGAGAGCCACGCGCAGGACACGTCCACTGTCTGCTTTTTCTAGGGCCCCGGGATGGTGACGCACAACTGCTGCCCAATGAAAAACAAGCATTGCCGAGAAGAACTTTGAACTCCATGCCAAGAAAATGTTACTTAATTACATATTATAAATCACCATAAGTAATTTCTTATCAATTATACGCGGGGAAGCCGCGGGCACAGCTAATTTATAAAAAAAAAATTGTAATTTTTTTCATTGATAGCACTAAGGGTTGGCAATACCTGTTAAACAAAAAATACCTTAAATAATAGTCGATGAACAGAGAAGGAAAAGGTACTCAACTGTTTTAGTTTACCTTTACATACATATTTGTAAAACTGCACGAATGCCACAATGGTTTAGATGGACACTCGCCTCTACTCCGCGCCGTGTTGCAGATATAAATTTGTGTGCGCTTACAACTCTATAAGGCGCTGGTTCGGCAGCATATAGACTATGTTGTCCTCATCTCTATGCAGGAGCACCCCAGTACCAGCTTCTCCCTCTGGACCGCATTCATCGGATAACGATTCGAACCGTCGCCGTCAATTGCCAGGACAGATGGACTGGCCTGTTGGTATAGTGGTTAGTGACCCTAACTGCTAGGTTCGTGGGTTCGATTCCCACCCGAGTCTGGGTGTTCTTTGTGTCCGTTGTTTGTGTGTTTGTGCGACACAGGAGTAATTGCTAATTCAGGAGTAGTTTTTAAAAAGAAAGAAAAAAAAGAAAGAATATTTCAGATATTTTACGTGGGAGAGCCATGCTTCGGCACGTGTGGGCCGGCTCGACTCCGCTCGATACCACGGCCTCACAGAAAACTGGCAGGGAAGCAATGATTTCATTGCTTTTCGCCGCGTGAGTGAGGTTACCGGAGGCCCTAACCCTTCCCTCTCCCCTATTCCCGTCCTTCCCCCCTCCCCTCTTCCCACTCTTCCTGCCCTCCCCCTCTTCCCCACCTTAAAGGGCGGCAACGCACTTGTGACTCTTAAGTTACAGGTGCCCATGGGCGGCGGTAGTCATTTACCATCAGGTGACCCGTCTGCTCGTTTTCCTCCTATACCATAAAAAAAAAATCGGCTTGACCTCTTGGAGTTGCGTAGAAATGTAGCTTCACTCTGCATTCTCTATCGCTTGTATTATAAGGAGGGCTCCTGTGCAAGAATTGTTCAGACTTATAACTACGGAAAAAGGCGAGGAAAAGGATAGCGTTCCGCCATCGTTCAACGTGACAAAACTTTCATTCCCATCACTTAGATGATTGACACTCCACCACTGTGCGGTTCTCCAGAAACTTTTTGCCTCGCACATTGTTTGTATACTCTTTGCCTCGCACTCCCAATCTGTGGAACAAATTGTCGCCTGCGGTATTTCCGGACCGATACGACCTTCAAACCTTCAAGAAAAGAGCATACTCCCACCTCAAAGGCCGACAAGGCACTTGTGAGTCTTGAGTTGCAGTCCATGGGTAGTCACTTACCATCAGGTGACCCGTCTACTCGTTTGTCGTTTGTTGTAATTTTTTGAAAACCTATTTTTTTTTAACTAAAAATTAAAGATCAACACAATGTCACCGCAACAATGGGTTGCTTTGTCAAAAGTAACATTGTTATCCTACTCCACAGGGTCTACGTATTGGAACGGGAAACTAGCTTCACTTTTTTTATGGTATAGGCGGCAAACGAGCAGACGGGTCAACGGATGGTAAATGACTACCGCCGCCTATGGGCACCTGCAACTGAAGAGTCACAATCAAACTAAAAAGAAGGCGACATGAACATAAATAATAATATATACAAAATATTTACGTAAAAACTGTATTTACACTAACATATTTTATAATTTTAATCATACTAATAATGAAAACGATTTAAATATAATTTAGACATTGACGGCCACACGATAACAGATCTAAAAAGTCTTTTTAGGGTTCCGTACCTCAAAAGGAAAAAAACGGAACCCTTATAGGATCACTTTGTTGTCCGTCCGTCCGAAGGTCTGTCTGTCTGTCAAGACCCTTTTTCTCAATGACGCGTGGAGGTATCAAGCTGAAATTTATATCAAATATTCAGGTCTACTGTCGTAGAGCTGAGAAAAAATCAAACTTCCGCAAAATTTCGACACTCGCAAGGGAATCAAAACCTACAGGGTTCCTGTGAACTCAGAATCTTGAAATTTGGTACGAAGCAACGTCTTATAGCACAGATAAAGGAAAAATTGCGAAAACCGTAAATTTTTAGTTACATCATATAATAAAAGTATTTTACGGAACCCTGGGTGCGCGAGTCCGACTCGCACTTAGCCGGTTTTTTTAAATCAAAGGGGTTTCAAGGGGTTATACTAGGTCATTTGAAGTTTGCCTAAGTAAATTAGTCAGTCAGTATTCTCTTTGAAGCTTTATAAAGGTCATTTCTGCGCGTTATTACGTTATTGATTATGAAAAGTACGCCGATGTACGACCCGGTATTTGATCAGCAATGTTCATAAATGGTCCCGCTGGCTCCTTAAATTATGGGTGGCGCTCCAAGAATGTTCGTCTTCGTATGACGAAGATACTCGTATGTTTATTGCATACTTGCTCTTGGACTTTATTTATTAAAAAAAGTTAGTTTTCATAACAAGTCTTTACAAAAGTCCCAAACATAAATAGTAATAATGATAACCATATTGTTTGAAAGTAATATATAAACACCAGTGTTTTACCGATATTTTTCCGTCATCTATGGACCGATTTCAATAATTCTTTTTTTGTTTGAAAGGGTATGCTCTCCCACAAGGCTATTGTCACCAAGTCTTGATCTGATGATGGTATCTGAGGGAAAACGAGGGAAACTCTCAGAAATTAAAGACATATATAGTGTGTTTTTCGATTTTTCTTGAAGTTAAGCAACATTGACATTTAAAGTGAAAGAGTAAAAAGAGGGTAGGGTTCTACGTTCGGCTATTTGCATCTCTTTTTTATAACTTATTCAATAAAGTGCAGCAAGTTGCTAGACAAACTAAAAATCTTACTAACTTATTTTAATAAAGCATCGGGCTTATTAAACTAATGTTCAAAATAGCGTATTTACTTAGTACGTATGTAACTTACACTTAAAATTTAAAAATAAGCACTTTAAAAAAAGCTAAACACTTTAAAAAGCACTAAGAAAGGGCACTGAAACGTGAAAAATAATTGATTTCTTAATTGAAAAGACTATACAAATGTGACACTTTTAAAACAATAGGTAACAACAATTATAAAGGCACCAGGTATCTACTGGTCTGTTTGAAGTCGTTGCCAAGCACTAGCACGTATGTTGAGTGTCGCGACCTCCTAGTAACGTGCTTTATCGTTATTATTCGTTGAGCGATAGGACGTCGTCTATTGGACATAAGCCTTCCCTAATAACTTTTAAGTTCACCGGTGGGAGCGATCTGCATCCACTGATGAGGCAAGGTCGTCTGCTCACTTTGTTGATGGTCCTATCCTAGGCTGCGCTTTCCCTTCCGTGGTCTCCATTCGTAAACTTTTCAGCACCATGAGCCATCTGATCTGTATGCTATGTCGGTAAAAATAAAGTAATTTATTTATAATACCATTTTTTTAAGTTTTATTCATCATTAAAAATATGAATAAGTATTTTATTGGATTAGGCAATTAATTAATATAGTTAAAAAACATATCTATTAATTTTGAGTTAACTTCTAAAAATTAATAAATACTTATAAAGTATATAAATTGGGTGTTTCTTTTCCTATAGAACTTGATTATTACCACAAATTTTCTTCAAAGATTATCCTTCAAATTATTTCTTTATCGTAATAGTTCTAACAAATATACACTCTTATGAAACTAAATCGGTTTTTGTAAATGTCAATAATATTGATAATATATTTATTTTTATAACACTCAAATATTGTTATGGTAATTATAGTGATTATTTAAAATTTCGTTCTTATTACTAAATATTTATTATAATTTAAAGAATTTAAAATTGTTAACTAATAAAATCTATTTAATTTTAAAATTAATAAGACTGTAAAAGTACTTGGTTTAAAACTAAATAATTTATTTCCTTTTATTATTTTAAATTTCAAGTATAAATTAACTGATCAGAGATGATGCTAGTTTTGTGGGATTCGCGGCCATCGACGGAGGAAAAGGGAGATAATAATAATATAATAATAACTCCACACATCTCACACACGGCCGTCTGATCCCAAACTAGGCAGAGCTGCTGATAAACATACTTATATATTTCTAAATACATACATATTATATATAAATTACACCCAGACTACAGAATACAAAATAGCACCAGTCCCAGACACAGAACAAATGATCGTGCTCATCACACAATTATTTGTCCTGGGTGGGAATCGATCCCACGACCTCTGGCTTAGCAGTCAGGGTCACTAACTACTAGACCAACAGGCCAGTCACATATAAAAAGAGATAAAATACACACACATATAAAAGAGGAAGTTTACGATTAGTCGGTAAGTTAGATAGTAGGTGACATTTTATTTTTCTATATGTTGATATAAATATAGGTCTTTAGGTTCTGCAGTACTGGTACTATTTCAAATCAAAATAATTTTTTTGGCTAAGAATTCTAATTTCAAAATAATTTTATTTTAAAAACATGGATTTCTTTTTTCAAAAGTAGTCGTTTGTTTATTGATTAGTGTTATGTTTTTATTTTGTTTTACTTTTTCCAGAATTTGGATATCTTCTTGGCGGGAAAAAAATTCAATACCCGAGAGGCAGTACAAAATGCTTGTAGAATTTGTTACCTCCCGTCCAGCTGATTTCTTCAAGAAGGGCATCAAGAAACTGCCACTGCGTCGGCAAAGATGCATCCATTGGATGGGTTATTACTTTAAACATTTTTGATTTTTTCATATAAAACGGCAATTTCATAGGTAAAGACCAATATATCTTTTCTGAGTACCTGCAGAAAAACGTAAAATAATTCTGCCACATAGCGTTCTATAATATGCTTGTATAGGTACTACAATTACTCTATCTGGACATTACAAGAGCTTCAAAAGTTTCTCAAAGTAGATAAAAGCTTTCAAAGTTTGTAACTGGAATGTGCTTTGATCTGTTCACCTCATACAGCGTTTGGTATTCAGCTATCTATAAGACAATGAAATTGTAAAGATCAATTGCGTTTATAGTGCCTTCTCTCTCTCTCTCTCTCTCTCTCTCTCTCTCTCTCTCTCTCACTCTCTCTCTCTCTCTCTCTCTCTCTCTCTCTCTCTCTCTCTCACTCTCTCTCTCTCTCTCTCTCTCTCACTCTCTCTCTCTCTCTCTCTCTCTCTCTCTCTGTGTCTGTCTTTAATCATATGTTTCTTCTTCTTTGTGTTTCTATTTAGTTATTTCCACTAATAACTCAGTCACTCTAACACAGTTCTTTGCCTTTTTTTTTATTTTGAAAAGGTCGAAGTACAAGACTACAGTATAAATTTCTACTAAGAGTAAAAGGGAGGGACTATAGGAAATTCCTGAAGCGATCTTCGCTACTAGCGCCGGTCTTATTATGTGTTTAAGTAAAACTAACGAGTTTTTTTTTATGACTTCGCACGGCTTGTTATACTGTTACGGAGGTTTAACCCGCAAGCGCCATCTACTGTCGAGTATAAGAAGTCATAGAAGGTTACGATTACGTAAATTGAGACGCACGCCATCTTTTGACGATGAACGGAACTAATAAACTATTAACAGAATATATAGTAGATAATAAAATATGATGATAGTGCAATAATATAATGTATTAGAAAATTCCAGAGTGGTTTCGAGTTTTCGGGAAATGTTATGAACTCTCTATGAAATAAAGTTCGGAGTAGGTATAAATGGGCAGTTGCATTGCGGTATTGATTGAGTTCTAGTTAAGAAATCAGTGAGGGAACAAGTGAAGATATAAATGCGAAGTACAAGTGATAATTTAAATAGTGAGAATCCTACTATATCCTACTGTATACACCTGGATAAACATATAGTTGACTTTTCATCCCGATATTCGGCATTCGGCATCGAGAATTACGCGGGTGAAACTGCGTAATTATAATTGTGTTATTTGTGAATTATTAAAACAAATTGTGTCTATTTTGGTAATAAATTGGTGTAACTTTCCAAACCCTAACAATATTTTAACATAAAAACGGCAATAATGAAAGTAACGGTCGGTAAAGTTACGGTGGCAGTTAACTTATTTCTTACTCAGGCATATTACCGACAGTATGGTGTAAACGGGAAAATGGCATTTTAAATGGTTCCTAACATTTAAGGGTTGTCTAAGCGGAGTTGAGTAAAGAATTCGAGCCAAGGATTTCGTACAATATTGAGATTTCTCTATTCCGTAGCGTTGTGTTACGTGACTACGTTACAATGGGCTTCATGATGTCACGTTCTTGCGCGGAGCTTTTGTCATTGAGTAAATTTATCTTCTGCTTAACTTCAGGCGACACAAAATTATGCTGGTCTACCACCATAGTGGATACCACCGTAATACTTTTCATTTTATGACATTACAATTTTTGTTTTTTTTTTGTTTAAAACCGATTGACGATCTTTAGCTTTTTTAACCTTCGACGCGGCTTTAGTGTTATAGAAGTGAATGGTCTCAGATGTATACAATGCACGGATGTCAAAATGTTAGAAACATGCATAATATTAATTTATATTAGAATATTAGCAATTCGCTCCGGCTTCGCACGGGCAACATCTTCATCAACAAGCAACAATCATAAACATATTTCAATCAATTTACACAAAGTCTTAATAAATTATACACCCAAACCTTCCTCATGAATCACTCTGTCTATTAGTGAAAACCGCATCAAAATCCGTTCAGTTATGATGTGTTTAGTTTATCGCGAACAGACAGACAGACAGACAGATGCGGCGGGGGACTTTGTTTCAAAATATGTAGTGATAAACTTTCGTGAGTGGTATTCATGTTTATTAAGGACATACGTTTATAATCACGTGTGTTTTTCGGGATTGCCCGAATAGTTTCGAACCCGATGGGGGACATTCATCAAGGGGTGAAGAGACATTCATAGTCGGTGACAGGTGCTGCGGAATCACGCGCTGCGGAATCGTTGGAGGCGGTGCTAATCAGCACCGCCTCCAACGATGTTGGCGTCGCAAGAAGCGTGCGGAAGCCGACATGTGCCTTTCTGTTGCATACCTAGTTGTTTTTATCAGGCACACCGATCTGACTGTATCATCGATTATATCATAGACCCATCAGACGCTACGCGCTAGAGCTAGTGATGTATTAGGTGTTGTCGGAAAACGCTAAAACTATACTTTAGAAATACAGAAAGGCTTGAATATATCGTGGTAATTTTGATAAGTATAATATTTTTATGATAACTTAATTTGTTTTAAGTATAAATAATAGCACAAAAGATAATTAAAAAAAAATACCAATCGAATTGAGAACCTCCTACTTTTTGAAGTCGGTTAAAAAGATACACCGTCCGTTTCACTCTTGCGAGCTTGTGTGTGTAAAATGTAAAAACGCTCGAATCGGCGCTTAAATGCTCGAGTCGGAACTCGAGTCGGGTCTAAAACGCTCGAGCAGTGGCTTGAGCGTTTTAGTAAAAAAAGATCATTCGGAGCGTCGAACTCCACGCTTCGACGCTCAAGTCGCGCTTTAGAAGCCACCAGCTGCGCGTGGGGTTTGCGCCACCAGGTGGCTTCTCTCGCATGTGACGAGTGAAGCGTGCGAGTATGCTAATATTAGTATATAATTTTTTGGCTTTATTCTGGGGCGGGTATTAGAAATCTGGCCCCATATATAATCTAAAGGTTTGACTCATCAATATTGCTTTATGTTTTTGCTATTGGCTATTGTGCATTTCTCTCAAGCAATGCAATAAGCTTTATTGTTCGCTCTTAATACGCTAGACGTGTTACGTGCAATACGAACCAGACACGTACTAAAACTAGTGAGTACGGTCCCAAATCTCTCCATGTCATTAAAGTTGAGTCGAAGTTGGCGGCGGCTATGTCACATTGATTGCTTGAATTTCTGTGTACGTATGGAACCTCCTGTTCGGTAAGCTCAGCCTCCGGCATTAGTTTTCGAAGCGTTTTCAAGTTTTCGAGGACCGCGTGGAGATATTCTAGAGATTTTCTCTTTTCAAAATACTTTTTATATCGACATCTTAACCATTCTATTGTGTCCGGCTTTCGGTCATCTGAATTTGTACGGTATTAGTAGAAAAGAGTGAATAATGGTGAGCCATTATCTAGTTGTTTTGCTCTGAGAGTTGAGTCTCTCGCTCATCTGTTTTTGAGCAGACAACGGAAACTCTGGATTACAACAATAACTTTTAAACTTTCATATACTATTATATTTTATATGTTTTCGGTTCGATTTGATTGTTACGATGCAATTGACAATTATATATGGGTACGTCTAAACTTTTGAAGTACCTAACGTTTTCAGTATTATAAAACGTTATAGACGTGGTCTTAATCTTTGACCACTTCTAGTGTAATCAGTGTAACCTAAACCATCGTGTTAACTCCCGGACACATACACTGTATTGTATTTTAAAGAATTGTATAATGTAATTACGTTGGCACTTCACGTCATTAAAGCAGTGAAAAATAGCATTGAACTATAACTACAACTACTAAGTACTACTACTAACTAGTATATTATATAAGAAGTGAAATGTATTGTGCATTTCTGGGTGCCCGAACACTTCAAAGAAAAATAAAAATAAGTCAAATGGTATAAAATGCCACTACTTTCCCTGGTTATGTGATAAACGACATAAGTGGATAAATGCAGTAAAAAACCGTAATGTAAGAATGAATTTTACAAATATTAATAAATTACTAATAAAGTTTTTTGTAAAAAATAGCTAAGTTTCGTATGTAGGAGTACTATTGCATAGAAACAGAACTGTAAGTAAACATTACCTCAAATATTTTTAATTTACTTGAAAACCGAATTCAGAAAATACTTTACACTTTGATTTTAATTATATATGTCTTACAGTTATTTTGACATAAACGTTAGAAATTTTCGTTTGAGCTACATTTTTGTCAGTTATTATTGCATTTTCATAATTCCTAACTGTTTCTTCTTCTTTTAAGACATGCCCGGATTGGAATAGTTTTTGGCTTTTTTACATATTCTAGCCACGCTGACGATCATTTCTAATCGGTAAAAACCCATATTTTATCATTTTAATCATAATAATAATAAAAACGCTTTAAATATAATTCAAACATTAACGGCAACACGAAAACAGTTCTACAAAGTTTTTATTGGAGTTTACTCCTTAAGAATCGATTTGCATATAAGGCGCCCGGTATGAAAAAAATATGAAGAGTAAAATTTAGTGATCGGAGGGCAGCGTAACGCTTTATTGTGCTTTTTATGCTTTATTAGAGTTTACTCCTTAGTCTCGATGCATGTAAGTAGATATGTGTATACCTGTATGTTATATATATGTGTAAATATATACAGAATAGAGGGAGGAAGGGAGGGAGGGAGGGAGGGAGAGAGAGAGAGGGAGGGAGGAAGGAAGAAAGGGAGGGAGGGAGAGAGAGAGAGAGAGAGAGAGGGAGAGAGAGAGAGAGACTCCAGTAAATTGTAAACTCCAGTCGTGCGTCGGAGCTGACACACACATTTTTTTTCACTACCTATAGTTTGTGCACGTTCCCTATTGTCGAATATAGGAAGTAATTACCTAAATTGAGATGCACGCCATCTTTTGATAATATAAGATCTATTCATAGAATATGCCACGACTTATTAGAAAATTCCTGAGAAATTTCAAGTCTTCGAAAGATGTCGCGATCTCTCTATGGAATAGCGTTCGGGTATATAAGACGCATGCATGGCGGTATGAAATAGATTTGAAGTTGAACGATCAGCGAATAAACAAAGCGATAAGTGCGAACTACGTGTAAGTGATAACTGAAATAGTGAAAATAATTGTAATTGTGTATTTTGTGATTTTTTTAAAATAAATTGTGACTAGCTTGGCGAAAAATCGGTGTAATTTTCTAATCCCGAACCTCGTAATATTATTATGACTTTTGTTTCGGTTCCTTCGCATCCAATACCTAGCAAAAAAAAAAACTCTGTAGGTACTCGTAAACGGCAAAAGAAATATATAAATTACATTCGATTTGAGAAATCCTACATTTTTTAAGTCGATTAACTTATGAAGGATAACGAAATTATACGAAATTCAAAAGTGAAAAAGAGATAGCGAGAGGCAGACGGGAGAAAGTAGAGGAAGGGAGAGAGAAAGGAATGTCCTCTAAATTACTTAAGATTTGATAACGACTTTGGTTAAGTTTCGCTGTTTTACTAATGTTTTTAATACTTAAGTTCAGAGCTTGCTCGATTTTTGCAGTTAGTTCATTTCAAAAACGAAATACAAAAATTAACAGTTACAGGAAAAAGCGTTAATGTGGTGTTCTTTAATAACAATGGTGAATGTAGAAAGAAAGGAGAATGTCGTTAATCGCTTAAGTTTCGTAGTACAGACGCATTAGCTGTCCAATTTGAAAATTAGCATTTCTTCCCCATCACCTAGATAATTAGCAATTCACCTCTGTGCAGTTCTCCAGAATTTTTATGCCTACAACCAATCTCTGGAACAAATTATCGCCTGCGGTATTTCCGGACCGATACGACCTTCAAACCTTCAAGAAAAGAGCGTACTCCCATCTCAAAGGCCGGCAACGCACTTGTAACTCTTGAGTTGTAGGTGTCCATGGGCGAAAGTAGTCACTTACCATCAGATGACACGTCTGCTGGTTTGCCCCCTAAAATATAAAAAAAAACGTGCTCGTTCTTCCTATTCATTCCATGCTATTTAGCCACTTCACTATTTGTTTATCGAATTCAATCCCACTAATATTATAAATGTGAAAGTTTGGATGGATGGATGGATGGATGTCTGTCTGTTACTCTTTCACGCCAAAACTACTGAACCGATTGCGATGAAACTTGGTATGTAGGTAGCAGGAGACCTGGATTAACATATAGGCCACTTTTTATCTCAATATTCCTACGGGATCGGGACTTACGCGGGTGAAACCGCAGGGTGCTGCTAATTACTACTAATTTCATTTTATGTTGACCCTATCTCAAGCGGCACACCACTCAGTAAGCTACCTTCATAAACTTTTAACACATGTGTATCTACTTGGAGACAATATTTTGCCCGACATCTTGCAGGAAAATTGTCCTTTCATGCCACAAACACAAAAATCAACAATTACATAACTTTTAATATACATTTGCCTTTTACATGAAAATGTATTTTTGAAGCGAAATTTCTTTACAATAGTTGTGATTTGAAATTCAATGAAACGAAAAACTCACACTAAAAAGAGACAAAAAAGACAAACATTCATAAATAGGATTTAGCCTGCGAGAGAATGAGATATAATACAAGTATTATGCAAACACACACACTTTTTTTTCGCTGAACCTAAATATAGGCTTTAAAATAGATAGTTAGGTCTTGTTGTTTATTTATGCTACATTTTATGTAATAGCGGGTAGCTTGATAGAATTTATCATACTTATGTGTAGAAGTTCAAAATATTTATTGATTAATGCGTAAAGTCTGTTCAATAAGTCAGTTTACTTGGGTAATTTTAGGAGAAATTAAAAATCGTATTCTGGCAGCACCATTATTTGACCGGCATAGCCGGTATGTAGTACCTACGTTAAACATTATTTGACACTCGCCATCAGTATATTTCCAAACTTGAGGTTGAAATAAAAAAATAGAAAAGCATTAAAGCTTTTACTTGAATATTACATACTATCTAAGATTTTATTGTCACTAAAGTTAGGCTCCACTAAAATTAGGGAAAATTTTATAACGATGACGCAGTAAACTCGTGACGTAATGCAAAAACATTTGTATGGAGAACATTTTATAACTTTTAATTATAACAGTGCCAACTATTTAGTTTGTGTTCACCAGTGAACAACCCATAATAATTTATTATTATAGCCCAGTCAACAAAAGAAAAATAGGGGAAATAACTCGTGTAAAAGTCAATAAAAGAATGGCACGTATATTCCTAAAAATAAAATTCTAAATTTATGTTGTATAAGACACGTTTCCCTACAACTGTGCCAAAATTGGCTTTTACACCAGTTATTTCCCCTGTTCGACCATTTTTGGTCTTCGTTGGACGGGCTATTAAGCTAAATTAATATATATTATAGATTCTTACAAGCGGATTCGTAACTTTGTTTCTCGGTTTTTTAATAAATGAATTAGTAGAATTTATTTTATTTATTTATTTATTAACACTTCCTGTAAATATATTGCAAAAGGCGGACTTACGCATTTTCTTCCAGTCAACCTTTGGGTGATGCAGAACTGTGTGTGGCAGGTGTTTATTTAATGGTCATGAATGATATAAAGGAATTTTATAAAATGTATTACATAAATAAGCCTACATACGTGTGCTTGATATACATACACATATAGTAAATAAATGTACATACGAATATACATACATATATAAATACAAATACATAAATGATAAAAACACTTGTAAAGTGATATTCTGATGATGATGATGATGATGATGATGATGATGATTATGGTGATGATGATGATGATGATGATGAATTTAATGATAGTAGTAATTTCACAGAAAAGACTGTACTGGATAGACATGTGTAGCACTGGTCTCGCATACAGCCTATGGGACTGTTAACAAATTAAAAGACGCGCGCAACTAGATTAAAGCTCTAGTTTGAGAGAGTAATATTCTTGTCTACTCTAACAATGAAGCCTTCAAGTTTCACATGAAAAGCAATAAATCTGTGCAAGCCTTAACATTTACCTTCCACGACGTCAGAGAGAACGTTACGAATGAAAATAAATCGCTTCTAATTCAGAGCCAAATCGGCGAGATGAAATTGAAATTGAGATTGGGCTATGTAATGGTGCTATATAGTGATCCAAACGAGCTCCTCGCTCTTGGCACGCCGTAGTGTAATTAATGCCCCGTCGAGAGAAAATTACCACAAATCTGCACTTTCTATTTGTGCTATTGCTTAACGTCGGCAGGGGGTGGTGGGCATAGATCGATGTCTAATCGACAACTTACTGTTCACTATGTAGATATATGCGAACAAACTATAATTTCGTTTCTAATCTGCTAATTCAAGGCTTTTCGTTTAAATATAGAAAAAAATTTTCAAGCACTTGCTATGATAAACTTAATTGGTATCTTGAAAAAAGATTTTCTCAAGACTCTAAGTCACATCTAAAAAAAATTGAGAATGCGTTCAGCAAAACGATATGCTTAAATTTTGAGAACGACTATGTTTTCAATTTATATACAATATACAATACAATGAATGATTACTAACATAAGTACACCAGTTATACCGACTTTCTTAAAATAAATTAGGATAATAATATACGGTTTTATCATTTTAAAGTCTTGTGTTAGGGTTAGACAAGTGGTTGCTTCAGAGAAAATGGAGATATATTTTTATAGCAAATATTTATAGATATTTGATATAAAGTGTTTAAGAACAGTTCGATGCGACTATAAATCTTGTTGTTTTTTTTTTAATTATAGGTTTATAAAACATTTCATGTGAAAGCACTAGTTGGAATCCGTTGTAATAAATTACAAATGTTATGTAATGCACAAACATTGCAATTTATTGATACTAATAGACTATATTATCAGCCAATGTTTTTACACAAGCAGGCAATGGGTTGATTATACTCAAAGGGCATACAGCGCTCTGCGCGTTCAATATAACAATGTTTTCAGAATGCTGCTACGGTTGCTGCGTTTCTCTAGCGCGTCGACGATGTTTGCCGAAGCACATACTGATCATTTCTATGCCATGAGACGCGTCGCAATCGTATATCGTCATTGCTTTGCAGAATGAGTGGTAGCAGTATAGAAGACGGGTGCCAAGTAGTTTAGGAAGTCTCCAGGTTTATTATTTTTAATCTCATATCTCTCTATTGTTCCATATCCTTTTATTTGTGATCATGATCATCTCGTTTTTGTCGGGTTCACTATTAAGTTGTTTTTTTTATTTATTTTTTCTGGTATGGCTCACGGTTCGTATCGCCACAAGTTGTTTTTTTTTTGCACCACTGTTGAACGACCTTCATAGCAGACTTTATTTGGCCGCATACCAAAACTTGAAAAATATATAAAAAAAATCAAATTTTTCGATTTTTTTACGAGTTTTTGTATACTCTTTTCCATGGTGCGAGACTCTCATTTAAGTACATGAATTTGAGAAATGTGCGTAAGGTTGGTAAGGTTACCTCTTCAATAATTATTTTATAAAAAAATTACAATTGTTATGTAAATTAAGTACCTACTTCACGCTTATTTTTCAATTCCAATGTTTTAGTAGACAAAAATCCTATATGTGTTTTATTTTTATGTTAAGACTAGCAGCACCACGCGTAAGTCCCGATCCCGTGGGAATATCGGGATAAAAAGTAGCCTATGCGTTAATCCAGATCTCCAGCTATCTACATATTAAGTTTCATCACAATCGGTTCAGTGGTTTTTGCGTGAAAGAGTAACAAACATCCATCCATCCATCCATCAAAACTTTCACATTTATAGTATTAGTGGGATTAATAAACTTCTTCCCTTTCTAAAATCTCGATAATTAAACTGTATGGTAAAAAATATTCCAAATCTTACAAAAAGTTTTAATAAATGATTTGAGAGAAAGGAGTAAAGGGTTAAAAAATTCATTTTTAACATTACATAAATCGCGCTGCCGGGCTTTTTTCTCTCACTTTATCTACATTCTTATACTACAATTAAACAAACATGTCAATTTTCACTATGATTTTTACAGTATTTAAAGAATATATTATATCAATACAATCTCAAATTACGTTTTTTGTACTTTAAAAATAGAAGCGTGTGCGCGCGATGCAGCTGTCGGCAACCCACTGCACGTGACTGCGTTTAAGGTCCGCCAGTCCAGCGGCCAGTAGGTATTTAACGCGCGTAAGAACATCGAGGGACATAAGCCTGGTATAGCTATGTTACTCTGGTCTCTGATTCTACATTCACACATGAAATCAAGGGCAACAAACATTCTGCGTTTGACTGAAAAGAGGTAATAGTAAACTTTTGTGAAAAGTATTCGATATTGGAAAAATATCGATGTTTTTACTTTTTTTAAATGGTCTCCTCTAGTTCCTTAGGCTGACACTAGTGACACTGTTGACGGATAAGAGATGAAAGGAAGGATAGAATAAAGCATAGAGCAAAAAGTATTTAATAATGAAGGAAAGTTTTTAAGGTTATGATTACAATACATCGCATGAGAATCTTTTGTAAGAGCATATAACGCAAAGATTCCCAAAAAGTAAATATGACGTCCGCTCTTATAAGTGCCATCAAGAGACTTCACATTTCCATTACACCTTCACTTAGACTATATTGTTCAAATGTCGCTGTCACACCTGCAAATACAAATTTAACTATTACCAGAAAAGAATGGGCTTTCCAACCACAATACACAAAACCCCGTGAAGTTTGGATTGAGAATTTAGACACTGTAGAAGAACAAAAACTTGGACTCTTCGAATTACATCCTTTGGTTTACGCAGCACCTCCCCGACTTGACATAATACATCAAAATATAGTTTGGCAACGGAAAGTACGATGGGTCTCATGGGCTCACACAAAGACTAGAGCTGAAGTGCGAGGAGGGGGTAAGAAGCCGTGGCCACAGAAAGGTTCGGGTCGTGCTCGTCATGGATCAATTCGGTCTCCACTATTTCGTGGCGGTGGTGTAGTCCACGGCCCACGTTCAGGAAAGACCCACTTTTTTATGTTACCTTTCCATACACGAATACATGGATTAACAACTACCTTATCTGCTAAACTAGCTCAAGATGATCTACATGTTGTCAAAGATCTAGAACTTCCTTCTGATGAACCTGGATATCTAGAAGAGCTTATTGAGAAGAGAAATTGGGGCCCTTCAGTGCTAATTGTTGATGAGTAAGTTTTAAAAATATAATTACTTCATCTACCCGCCCACACATTGCTGTGGCTCAGTAGTTTCCAATATAAAATATTGTGACCATAAATTGAGATAAAAAATTGGTTGTCTGTAAAGTCGGTTTATTGACGATAGTTGAATGTGACAACGTCATAGGAACGCCTCAGAGCGAGGTAACGCTGCATGAGTCAAGTTTTTTCCTGCATGCAGCCCGCTCCATCGAATTATAAGACATTGTCACGTCAAAACTATCCTATCTCTCAAGTTGACCAAACTGCACTTTAGGAGTTCATACGCACAAACAATGTGACACAAACTTATGGATTATGCTACAGTAATAGGTACTATCAACCAATTTATAAGATGTCTGTTTCCATGTTTAAAACTTTAAACATGATTTTATTTTATGTCTTCGTCCACATGATAAATATGCCCATGCCATATAACAGCTTTCTAGCACTAAGAGTCTCTGAGCTAAGACTCAGACAGACAAATCAACACTGGCTTGTTGACTACAGAAATCTCTTTAAATAATTACCATTGTTGCACATGACATCTATTTTGTGTCTCATAATTTACTAAATACTAGTGAAAGGGTATTTAAAAGAATTATGAGCACTAAATAATAATTGGCTTGTTTTTATACTTGAGTTTATTTCAATAAGAATGCCATAATATTTTCTTAGGTACTACTGTAATCCTTTAATGTTTGACAGAATGTGTAATGTTTGACAATATGCAAAACTTTACAGTACCTATGTACATATTAATGGGTCATCCTTGAATAATTAATCTTCATTTTCAGTAGATTCCTTAATATGAATGCATGAAATAAAATCGAAATATATTTATATGTTGCCATACATTACCAATCAAGTAAAAAAATTTATGATTTGTGAAGCATATTACAGAGCTCAATTTACTTTGTCTTTTTCCAGTACCGACTATGCTCCAAGAAATATTACAGCAGCATTGGATGGCCTATATCACGTTAACATAATGCCAGTCTATGGACTAAATGTGTACTCCATGTTGAAACATGATACCCTTGTATTAACTATAGCAGCTGCTGAGAGAATAGAAGAAAGAATATTGCGTCTTCTTCATTCAGACACTAGATCACAACAACAGACATTCAAATTGGATCAAGTGTAACATTGAAGATTAACCTGTTTTTTTGGTATTAACAAATCAGAACAATAATTTAATAACCATTGCAATAATTCTTTTTTTTCTACTTATATAGTAGTAACATCTCAATTTACAATTATTTGTTTAATATTAGTTATGCTTTTAGGAAATACCTGAACAGTAGTAAAAAAAAATAGAATACAAAAATTTATAAAAATAATTGTTATTTTATTCACAGTTTTATAATTACAGTTCTTGAGATTTATAAATGTGAGACTGAATATTTCAATTAACTACCATTTCTTGTGCTACCTATATGTACAGTTAAAACCATGAATATAAGCAGCTTCCCATATCACACACCTAGATCTAAACAGGTATTGACTAAAAAAAGTAGTTTTCTGTATAGATCTATGCTTTTTATATGCAGCTAGAAGAAAGATATTGTAGGAATCTAGTGTTTTAACCATATTTTTTGCTGAAAATTGGATTTTGTAGTTATTCCCCTATTGCTTAACAATGTATGTATATTTGTTTTATTATTTTGAGTTGAAGCTGTGTTGTGTCAGGTAGTGTGGATACTTTTAAATCTTATTGGTCAGTAGATATTGAGATAAGGAATTTGATGGTGTACATAACTCTGCTCCCTTTAGATCTAGGTGTGTGATATTATAAATAGAAAGAACTAAATAATTACAATTAAGAATATGTCACAAGTTGATTGATGAGGACTTCATTATTAATTCTACTGATGACTGATGGTGTTGTGAATGTCAGGACTTAGGAGTTTGCTGTTTGTCTCCCTGGGATTCAGGCACCTGAAATGTAAAAAAAAAGAAAAATTAATGATATGTCAGTGATGTCATAATTAACATACAACAATGCCGAGTAAAGTTGAATAATGCACTCATTGATGGTAATTTAAAATATGTCAATCTTGGGGTTTTAAGGAGTATAATATCTCTACATATTATAAAACAAAGTCCCCCACCGCGTCTGTCTGTTCACAATAAACAGAAAAACGACTGAAGGGATTTTCATGCGGTTTTCACTAATAGACACAGTGACTCATGAGGAAGGTTTCAGTGTATAATTTTTACCTGTGCGAAGCCGGGGCGGGTTGCTAGTAAGTTAGAAAAACATAGGTTACCTTATTTGCAACCTGCATGGGAATATTGCCTGCCATTTTTTGCCGAATATTCCATCGTAGGTCAGACCAATCATTCTCACCAGGAACATTTGTCTTGTACTTATTCCACAATGATGTATAATAGTGATACAATGTTACTGGATCACATTTCTTTATTACTGGGGGTTTTGTTACCTTTATTACTGTGGAAATACCAAAAACAGATGTGCTCAAGAATACCATAAGTTAGTAATAATAACAAGCAACTTTTAACACAAATAATACATTTTACTTTATTAGAAAGGGGTGCTTAAAAAAGCCAGTCTTTTTGGTTTTGGAAATTGGGGTAATAATTTTTTGTTAGGTATTATTAACGTAAGTATGAATATTATCCGAAACTTTTTTTACCTACATAACCATGCATGACCAGAAGTCCAAAATGGACATTTTACAAGGCATCAATTGTAAAGTTTGAAAGAAAGAGAGAAACATTTATTTGCATAGAATATCTGGTAACCAGTTATTATTCAGTTTAACTTTGGCATTCTAACTATCACTTGATAAAACAAAAACAAAACGGCTCCAACGATTTTCATGAAATTTAGCAGGCAGGGGGTTTCGGGGGCGATAAATTGATTTAGCTAGGTTTCATTTTTAGAAAAATGTTTTTATCCAACCAATAAAAAACACGAGCAAAGCTCAGGTCATCAAGTTACTACTAATTTAATAAAAACATTTAATTTATTTGTGAACACAGAAATTGCATCCAAAAAGAACAAGTATATTTTTTTTATATTTAGTAAATAGGAACAAGAATATTTTCATAATTATTATCATACTCAACGTCTTGTCTTAAACAAACATAAAAATATATATTTTTTAAGTAACTAAATTTCTAGAGATCTGCCATATCAGCAATTGAAAACATCATAAATTAAATCTATACTTAATTATTATACCTGCCCATAGGTAAAACCACAGCTTTTAGTATTAGCATGTTGAAATGAATGAAACTGATGTTGTAGAAAGTGAATATGATGATAAAATAAACAAGTATGTCAAGTTATCAACTTCTTCCCACCATGCATGGATGTGAATTAATAAAATATAGTACTTACAATTATTATTTGTACCTATTGAACTTTTGTCCTTAACTAATACAGGCTTTTTCTCAACACGGACACATGAGCAGGCTCTTCTTAGTGGTTTCTCATCAGGCTTCTGCAGCCCTAAGTTGGGTGCAGATTGTATATTTCTCATGTGTGTAACCTTAGTTCCTTTTAGACATCCCCTTGTGCACTTTAAAGGTGCACCATCATGAACCTTTGATCTGGTTCGTGATGAAAATGTACTTGCACTATGCAATCTCTCTGGACCTTGCAAATTAAACTTTTCATTATTTGAGTTTTTCTGTTGAAGATCATATTTTATTAACTTCTTTAAATCTGGAATATAAAGAATCATTGCGTAATTGTTACTTTAGTCCAACTAAAGATAAACAGTAACCATGTTTTTAAAAGGGTGTTTCAAATGAATCTCTGAATTGAGATTTGATTCTCTTTGCAATAAATCATGTCATAATAATAATCAAACTTTTTATGCGATAATACTGAGATTGTAACAGTTTTAACACGCTTGACTATTACTTTACTGGTACAAATTATCACAGTTGCCTTACTTTAGGCACATTAGGTAGAATATGCGATGTGAAAACTTCTATATAATGATGTTATGTTAGATACAGTGCTTGAAAACCGAAATTTTGTAAAATATTATTAGAGAAATGAGATAGAATATATGATGTATCACTCTTTATAAAAAAAAGTAGCGAGGGGTGAAAACTACGCAGACTTAAAACACAAACCTGTAATGAAATATTTAAGAACTTCTCCACTTATGTTGTGAATACCTAGATTGTTTAGATATCTCAATACCTCCCTCGGATCTAATTCTGAAGTCAGTTCATAGTAATTGATTTCCATTTCTTGTCTTCGAGAAATGCGGTCTTTCAATATCATTCAAATTTAAACGTTTGCATTCTAAGACTAGGAAAACTATGTATATTTAATAGATATATTTTTTAGAGATCTAATCTCGGTAATTACATTCAACGCTTTCATGTGATTTGAGTTCGTTTGAGTTTGACAATTTTGACATAGGCCACAGACAATTTATCCACTTTTTTCGGAGGACCCAAGGCTTGCCCAAGACGACATTCTATTAAAATGCTACTAAACCCTACCAACACATGATCTAAGGTTTTAAGAAACCGTTGCGATGATAATCAACAGCTGAAACTTGCATTATAAGGTTAATATTAGTCACTCAAAGTTAAAAATAGTTGGAACTTATAAGTGCTCGTGTACACGATGCCGCTGCCATTGCCACGTATAAAAGGAAATATTTTTTTTTAACTTTTTTATTGTAACTGCTTGCTAAAGTTATTTTCAGTGATTTAAGTAAGTGTTCATTTTTAAAATACAGCCTGTATATAGCCTGACCTGGAAAATAAAAAACTTCGATTATCCAGGGTGGACCAAAAGTTCGTTTACATTTCAAACGATAATTTAAAAGAAACTATTCATGTGAGATAAAATTGTTTATTTATAATAAAAGTAGAGAAAAAGGATTTTATTTTTTAAAAATAACATAATCCATATGTGATCCTTAACTATTTTGACACTGCTGCAACCTGGAGCGGAAATTTTCAATAACGGCCTCACAAGTGTTTCGTGAAATGTTTCGCATTTACTCTCGAATATTTTCCTTTAGTTGTTCTAGGGACACTGGGTTGCTGTTATAAACTTTACTTTTAAGGTATCCCCAAAGAAAGAAGTCCATTGGGGATAAGTCCGGGCTACGAGGTGGCCAGTTAATGGCACCTCTTTTGGATATAACTTTTTGTCCAAAAATTTCGCGAACAGCACTTAGTAAGTCGTTGGAAGTATGGCATGTAGCCCCATCTTGTTGAAACCACGATCGTTGATTAAAACCCTCGAAATCCTGTAGCGCTGGTGAAAAAAAGTTCTGTAGCATGGCAATATACCGCTTTGTATTGACTGTAACAGCATTTCCTTGGCGATCTTCAAAAAAGTATGGACCAATAGTTCCTCTTGCTGAAAAAGCTGCCCATACGGTAACTTTGGGTGAATGCAGAGGTTTTTGATGCTTCAATTTAGGATTAGTGTCTCTCCAATACCGGCAATTTTGCCTATTCACATGCCCATTTAGGTGGAAGTGTGCCTCTTCTGAGAAAAAATGTTGGTAAAGCTGGTGAACCTCTCTAACATTTCATTTGCAAAGTGGAGCCTTTGAGCTTGATCTTGAGGCTTTAATTCCTGTACCATTTGAATTTTGTACGGATGTTAATGTAAATCTTTGTGAAGAATACGAATCAAAGATGTTCTGGACACACCTAAGGCACTAGATCGCTTCCGAGTAGAGAGTCCAGGATCTTCACGAATGGATGCTCTTACACGCTCGACGTTTTCGGGATCTCTTGATGTTCTAGGCCGGCCGGATCGTGATTGATTCATCGTTGAACCTGTCTCCTCGAACTTGTGCACCCATTTTCTAATCAATTGAATCGATGGAGCTTCATTTTTACGCCGTATGTTGTAATGAGCGCAAAAGTTTCGTTGCGCTAGAGTAAAATAATCGTTGTTGCGGTACTGGCGTACACAGAACGCACGTTGTTTATCGCTGAAAGACGCCATGGTACTGAATTCCCATTGGCCGCTCTTGCGCTTCGTAAACCCTCCACCCCGCCCCGTCGCTACTTGTCGCAGCTACCGATTCAAATTTAAACGAACTTTTGGTCCACCCTGTATTACCTTCCTAATACTTGTACAAAATCATTTTGAGGCAAATATTGGAAATTATGTTTATTCAGTTCGCATTGTCCGGTGAGAATTCGTGTTACTGCACAGGTTTTGTATCTTTTGAGTTCCAAAAGTTCTTTTGATACTTTGTTATAAATAGCCCCTTATTAAGGCTTTGGAGTGATTAGACCCGTCGTGGTCTTCCATCTCTTAATTGCCATTGATGTGTATTTATGATTGAATAAGCTCGCTGTTTTTTGACCCCGTAGAATGATTCGGGTCAATGCTGTCAGGCTGTCAGTTGTCTGCGGCAGCTGTGGCGAGTTCATGGGCTTTTTCATTCACATCCATACCTTAGAGGCCTGGTACTCATCTTAGTACAATTTTGTTTGATTGCCCCAGTGTGTTCAGGTTTTCCTTGCAATTTTGTATTAGCTTTGAGCTAGTTTAAAATTGTGTAGTACCAATAGCGCCGCTTGGCTGTCTGCGTTCCCACTCTTCCGGTTTGGTAGCCCTGTTGAAGGAAGCTTACCTTTTCAAGGTTTTTCTTCCACCATGTGGTCTTATTTTGACCTTTCGATTCTCTTATTTGGCAACTTTGCTCGTAGGCGTTTTTAATAGCTTCAGCCATTATTTTCGCTGAGGTGTTGAAAGAACCAACTGATTTTACAGACTTCGGAAGGTCCTGTATGTATTTTTCTAGGAGGCCGTTGTAGATTTCCTAAGATGTCATTCTGGGATTCCTGAGTCTGTTAGACTTTGATGTTATTGAGCCCTGTATTATGAATACATTTCGCATTTGGTCGGATATAGAGTTTTCGCTACTTACATGCGAACCGGTGAGTTACCTTGCAATTTTATCTGTAGCGAAAGTGACGTCTAGGACTTCTTTTCGAGGCTTGGTGACAAAAGTAGGGGTACAGCCTTTATTAATAATCTGTATGACGTTGGCCATTATGAAATCTAAAAGTAACTCCCCCTGTTGTTGATTCGAGTGCTTCCCTACATGGTGTGGTGTGCATTGGCGTCGCATCCCACGATCAGCTCCGTCTTGTGTTCTGGCATATTCTACAACATTTGACAGTTCTTCTGTGGGATCAGATTTCTCACCTGGTAGATAGGCCGAGCAGACAAGTACTCTGGCTGTAGCTGACCCTTTGAGATTGATTTGATTGAGCTCTATAACAGGTAAGAAGTTAACGCGTTTTTTGAAAACTATGCAGGCTCCGGGTTTGAAGCCTCCTTTGTTTACCAAAATACTACCTGCTCTGTTCAGACCAGTGACCAGGATTTGTTGTTGAGCCAGTGGTCTTGTTTAAATGCGAAGTCCAGACCATTGTCGCCAAATGATCCACCTACCTGTTGTTACCCCGTGGTTGACCGGGTAACTATCCTCTGCCACCTCTGGGGGTTGACCACCCCTGGTTGTCCACCTGGGGGAATGGACATAGGCTTAACGAAGAGTCGATTGGGAGGGAGGTGTACTAAGGGTAGGGAGACGTCTGAGGCCGACTGGGTGGCACTAGGAGTGCCTTTCAGTCGAAAAAGGACCTTCCTGCAGCCGACATTGACCTTGAGGTCCTCACATCGGACAGCGTGAGTAGTACGCCGTCCTTTTCGGGCCTTCTGTTGAAGATTTTCCAGTTTTAGACACCTTACACCTTTCCAAATTTTAGAGGTGGCACTACCCTTTCAAGGCAGGCCTTCGCCCTCGCATCATCACAGGTGATGCAGAGCCAGCCCGGATTAAAGGTGATTCCCCCAAAGGTTGGTCCTTGACTCGGTCGACCATCTTATTTCGTAGGAAAATTTGACAGAAACATTGAACTGCTGCGAACACATAACAAAATAGAATAAATTGATAGAAGCAGAGGGCAATATAACCAAGATGGGTGTGGTTCCAACGGATAGGTTGGTGGCCGATTTTAGTAAATCCATAGTTGTACCTGATGGATGTGGAGAGATCCTGTAGAGATTAAATAGAAAGACCACTGAGAATAGTAAAACAGTCTGGGTCCCCACTCAGTTCTTGGTCATAACATTTCACGGTCAAAACTTCCCCACAAGAACCTTTAGTTATCATACTTCTCTTCCTGTAGAAATTTATCTATTTCCTACAATTCAGTGTTTTCTTTTATTTGTTGGTTGTCTGTACTGTTGTGATTATGATTATTTTAGATAAAATATGATCACACCTTTCTGCTACTCTACGAATCTACTAAAAAAGTAGAAATTTTCTAAGTATAGATACGATATTATATAGGTATCATAGACTACCTAATTCTAGATTAGTGTAGGTACCTAACTTCAAGCATGTTTATTATTTATTTAGGTTATTAAAAATAGGTAATAGTCGAAACTAGTATGTATTAATTGTCAAGTGATGTAATTATTATGAGTTATAACAGTACAAGGTGTATAAAGCATGTCTTCCTACTACCTATTTGGGTGGAAAAAATGTTCAGTGTAAGCTGACAACCTGTGAAAGTGTATATAATCTCGATGTGCTCAACATTAGAATAATTCCTCAGATTATAATCTATGTCACCAGTATTTAATGGAACACGTTTAATAACCCGTTACTATAATAGTAGTCGTGAAAGGATAATACAGTACACAATATATTTTATCAAACTTATGTACCTTCTACCTATGCGTATATAGGTACATGCATGACTGTAGTGTGTGAAAGTGTGCTTGCGAATTATAAATACTTCATTGAAAACGTACCCATAACATAGTATTTACTACCTACTATTTATTTTTTGATTACGGAAAGGGCAAACAACGAGTGTTATTCACTCGTTTGCCCTTGGAGAGATGCTGAGATGGGGCAGTATAAACACCTACAATAATAATAAAAATAATATTTCATACCGAGCTGACGATAACGATAAGGGCCATATAAAATATTCAAAACAAAATAAATATTTATAGGTTTTAGGTACGTGTTTTTAATACCATACCACCGGCGCCGACCGCCGAGTGTTCGATTGAAGCTGATAATCTTGATATCTCGGGCTCTGCGCGCCGTCTCGTGTGAACATAACAATCATTCATTACTACTGCAGTGCTTGTAGCGAAACGTACTATGGCAGCTAACTACGATAACAATGCGGCTATTGCCAATTTCGTCGAGTATTTAAGAATACCAAGTGTCCAACCAAATATTAATTATGGTAAGTTAGCACCTGTGTTTGTATATTAATATTTAGCGATCAATGCACTTTTTCTTACATACTATAATGTAATTATGTTCTTACCTATTGCTTTTATTTTATAACAGGTTACATAGGTTTACAAGTACTTGGTAATAATAAAAGTTGCATGTGCAAGATAATACCTTAATGCTAAGTAAACACTAAATTTGGGTCTTCTGGTACTCTTTCATTGGACTAGCGCCACAGTCTCACCTAACAGAAATGATTAGAGGGCATAAATGCATTTTTTTTACTTTCCCTGCTCAAAGGAATCGTAGAGTTAGAAATTCTAGTTAGGGCTCTACTGACATTTATTGAACGTATCTCTAATCCTGCCATCCGCTACCTAAACCTCAGAAGGACCTTTTGCCTCCAAATTTAAGGACTAGATTGTGTCTCTCTTGGAAAGCTCAAGCAAGGCAAAGTAGTTTTTCCAGTAGACATAGTCCAAGTTGTAGTAGAAGCTCAGGTAGTCAACATACAGACAGTTTTAATATAGTACTGTGCCGACACCACAATACATTTATCTTATTTATTACTTATGGTTTTCATCGTTTTTATAAGCACAGTATACATGTCTTGACGGTACGAAGGAAAAACGTACCTATCAAACACGAGCGTCAGAATCTGTTCTAAAGTTATTGTCATAATGTAAGCACTATTACCACAGATAATTCCAGACAAAAGCGAAAATAAATACGCTGTAACAAAAATACCTGGCGTTAGCTGCAACCAAAAATATATCTTGTATATATTTATCAAAGCTGAGAATGCTTTGCCCACCACACGACGATCGTGTGTGTGCACTGTGCGTCTCGCGCAGTAGCCGTCGCTCTAGGGTTGTACAAAGATGATGAGATTCAGACGAGTTTGTAAAGGGAAGACTAGAAATAATGACATAATTTAGCTACTTGATAATCAAACATATATATGAGTGTTTAGTTTTGTAAAATCGCAGCTACTTATTTCGAAAAGACACGACTTTTATGCTTGTGAATTGAACAAAACATAATAACGATGTTTTTACAACACTTTTTTTGCCGGGAGGCGAAATGATAGTTAATTCCCTCAAATACGGTTGCGTCTGTAAAGTTGACTAAACATTAGAAAAAGCAAACTTTCATAGACTAAAAAGAGTGCCGCGTAGGAAAAAATATGTCGTATTGTTGTCTAGAAATATACCTAATTCTAAACATGTTTCATATTACGCGATATTTGGTAAGCTCCATTTATTATTATTAGTATAAAGCAACATTTATTTATTAAAGAGATAAGTACGCGGAAATGACGAGTATAGGATAAAGACCTAAATCATTTTTAATTATATTAATAAAAAAGTAATAAATAACTAAAATCATACGTGTGCCTCATTTTAAAAGGATTTCACATATTAATCAGGATACAGCATATTGGCACTAATTGACAAACGAGCGCAATTGAATAATGTTAGCAATAAAATTGTGTCTATGATACTTACGTTGGAGTGGCATGATTGTCGGTAACTATTTATGGTATGTTTTGTAATGCTTTATGTCAGCGGAAAGTTATTATTATCACTTTTTATATATCTCATTGATATAATTTTCCACAATGTATCTATACTAATATTATAAAGCTGAAGAGTTTGTTTGTTTGGTTGAACAAGCTAATCTCGGGAAATACTGATTTGAATTGAAAAATTCTTTTAGTGTTGGATAGCCCATTTATCGAGAAAGGCTATAGGCTATATAACATCACGTTACAACCAATAGGAGCAAAGCATCAATGAAAAATATTGCAAAAACAGGGAAAAATTTATTAGCGCTTTGTGTTAAATAGGCCTCTTGCCCATCCCTTCGGGGATACACGTATGCATGTATGTATGTACCTATGTGTATAAGAGCTTTGTAGGTGCTAGTAACGAATGGTAGCGTCAAGTGCATTACCAGCACACGTGTACCCTTCGACATATAATCCCGGGTCCTTTAAGGTGGGCTTAAAAAAGCGTCTCTCGGGGCCATCAAGCTGAGGACCACTATTTTAGCATCATCCGTTTCTATAATGGTAGTTCCTCAGTCTTTCATCTCAGCTTTCCATCAGGCGGATTGAGGTCATTCTGACGTGTCATAATAAAATAAAAGTTCTACAAACTTATTTACATAATTACGAAACCTATTAGGTATAAAACGAACTTGTTAATGTTACAGATGATTGTGTAGCATTTCTAAGAAAACAGGCTAATGAGCTCGCCCTTGCGGTGAAAATATATGAAGTAGTACCACGCAAGCCTATAGTGGTAATAACCTGGCCTGGAAAAAAACCATCATTGCCTTCGATCTTGTTAAATTCTCATATGGATGTCGTGCCAGTGTTTGAAGTAAGTATTTAATTGCATAGTATGTATAACATTTAAGAAAATAAACGTGGCACTGCGATAATTCTTGTAATCTTGTTTAGATAAATTAGGTACAGGTGTTATGAGACACGACACATGTTAATATTCATACATAATACTTATATTTTATGTACAGTGGCCAAAGAAAATTGTCTACCAGTTTTGACAAAAGTTTCTGTGTAATCACAATAGCGATAAGGTTGAGGTTCAACCTAACAATGAACTGACAATATTATTGCACGGGAAAATCAACCTTGTTGTTTCATGATTTCAAATGATCTTCAATGCAAACTGCGTGCAGTTGATTGAAAATTCCTTTTATTTTTATATTTAGACATTTATTTATTTATAAATCTGCCTTTCACAAAGACATTTCCATGACCCCTTCACTGTACTATCTATATCGACTGAATAAAATGATTATACCAAGCGAACCATCATGCTGCATGATGATTCAGCATGTCATGCCGCATGATCGTCTAGGGACCGTTTTACTTAATGTCTCTTTCAAAGACGTAATTATCCAAACAGCTCTGCCCTCTGTCTAGTGGTTAGTGATCCTGACTGCTGAGCCTGAGGACGATTGGGTTCGATCTCACGGTCATTTATTCTTTGTCTGGGTGTAATTTAATATATAACTAGCAACCCGCCCCGGCTTCGCACTTGTAGCAGAGACATCTTCAACAATCATCCACATATTTCAATCAATTTACACCAAATCTTAACAAATTATACACCTATACCTTCCACATGAATCACTCTGTCTATTAGTGAAAACCGCATAAAAATCCGTTTAGTAGTTTTTCAGTTTATCGCGAACAGACAGACAGACGCGGCGGGGGACTTTATTTTATAATAATATATGTAGTGATATTGTCTCCCGGCAAAAAGTGTCATAATACAAGAACAGCTATTTCGAGAAAACACGTGTTTTATGCCTGTGAATTGAACAAAACAGCTCAATGAAAAAGGGAACTTAGTTCCCTTTTTCACTAAGCTAATAACGATGTTTTACAGCTGACCAAATGCATCATTTGCTATTCAATACTATAAAAATGTTAAACGTACCTAACATGTGATATGACATTTTTTTTTGTGATACGACACTTTTTGCCGGGACAGGCTAGGCCCACTCCGGTCAGTAGGTATGAAGCTGCAGGTACCTAGCAGCGGCGACGAGTCGGACGAAATTCAGTGGGCTGCCACGCGCCGGCCAGTCGTCGCTTACGAATTACGTTTCCCGTATTTACGTAGTTAGATTATATTATTAGTTATAATCAGTATAGTTAGGTATTTACAAGGTCAAGTTTAGCTATGATAAGTATATTTATTTATTAGGACCACAACAACTGATACACATCTTCCATCTATAGATCTATACTCTATAGAAATAAATAAAATTGGAGTGTCTGTTTGTAATATTAAAATAACCGCTTTTTACTAAGTGCATTTGGATGTATATACGGTACATATACCAAAACAACATGTTTTACAATTTTTGTCTATCTGTCTGTCTGTTTGTTTCGGCTAATCCCCGGAACAGGTGGACCGATTTCCACGGAACTTTCACTGGCAGATGGCTGATGTTAAAAGGAGTAATTTATGCTACTTTGATTTTGGAAAAAGAATGAGGGTTCCACGTAAAATATATAAATATGTACACGCGAGCGAAGCCGCACGGGAACTGCTAGTAAATAAATAAATTTGAAGTGTCCGTTTGTAATGTCATAATGACAGTTTTTTTACTAAATGCATCTGAATGTTTACACGGTACTTATACCAAAAAAAATTTTCACGTATTTTCACGTTTTGTCTGTCTGTCTGTTTATTCCGGCTTATCAACGGAACGGGTGGACCGATTTCCACTGGATTTTCACTGACAGATAGCTGGTGTTATAAGGAGTAACTTAGTCAAGTTTAGCTTTGAGAAGTTTAGGACTACAACAATTTTGTCTGTCTGTCTGTTTGTTCGGCTAATCTCCGCAACGGGTGGACCGATTTCCATGGGACTTTCACTGGCAAATAGCTGGTGTTATAAGGAGTAGGGTTCCGCGATTTGATTTGCATATACCTACCTAGCTAAACACCTAAAGGAGATAGTTTCATTCCCTGGTACACACTAACGTATGACAAATGCCTATCTTCTTAGAGATTAAAGTATCTATAGCCTAGGTTTATTTAAAACTGCATTTGTTTACAGAAGTAAAGTAATAGGCACATAACTGGTTATTAAATATTTAGATTAATTCTTCTTACAGAAGACAACCTTAACGGCATCAGAACACATAAGAGTTATGCGATAGAAAGAGAGGCAAGTTTTAGGTTAATATAGCCCATTTGGAATTAGCGGTGTGCGATCTGAATTGCACCTTATTGTGTCGGAGCAAGAGTCGCTATTTATTTAAATGGTATTGCGAAGAGGTCCTTCTGTACTAGTACTATTATATATTCTATGGCCGGGAGGCGATATGTACTTATGTATTTAATCCTACTAATATTATAAACGTGAAAGTTTGTGAGGCTGTATGGATGTTTGTTACTCTTTCACGCAAAAACTACTGAATGGATTTTAATGAAACTTTACAGTAATATAGCTTATATATCAGAATAACTCATAGGCTATAATTTATGAAGATATTGTGTATATTGGCCAAAATATAACGATAAGTGTTAAGTAAGTCGGAAAAAAATCTGTCATCTTCGAGCTATTCTGGCGTGCGGTAGAAAATCTGTAAGAGTTACACGAATATAAAGTACGGTGGGATTGTTTCTCCTAAATAGTTCTACAAAAAATTCCACGACAGTATATATCTATCTTTTATGTGTAAGCCATTATTACCAAAATAGTGAAACATAAATACAATAAAATTAGATTTTTTATTTCCAATTCACATTTAGCAGTAACAAATTGCTTTTTATGAAAATAAATACTATTATCGCTTTTGATATTCAAAGTAGATAAACGTTGTCTTTTAAAGTACGTAATTTGGTCAAATATTTTAAAAGTTGAGACTATACTATAAAACTGCGGGTAAGGGGAGGAGGGAGAAACTCACCGGCCCGCCGCGTTTCGTGAGCCACCCGAACGCGGGCAGTCGCGTGAGGGCAAACGTTGTTGTCGGTTGTGTCTGTAATGACAATTTTCAAAACACTAGCGATTTGTTAAAAGGCTCTGTATACATACATTTCTATAATATATTAGCAACCCGCCCCTGCTTCGCACGGGTACAAATTATACACCTTAACCTTCCTCATGAATCACTCTATATATTAGTGAAAACCGCATGAAAATCCGTTCAGTAGTTTTTCAGTTTATCGCGAACAGACAGACGCGGCGGGGGACTTTTTTTATAATATGTAGTGAAGATATTGAATTTAAAAAAAAATTGAAAGTTTGTGAGGATGTATCGATATGTTTGTTACTCTTTCGCGCAAAAACTACTGAACCGATTGCGATGATACTTGTATGTAAATAGTTGGAGACCTGGATTAACACATAGGCTACTTTTTATCCCGATATTCCCATGACATCTGAGTTACGCGGGTGAAACCGCGGGGCACAGCTAGTAATATATAAGTATATTTTATCACTGGCCTGGTCACCATAGTACAGGCTCTGCCTAGTTTTGGGGTCAGATGGCCGTGTGTGAGGTGTCTCAAGTTATTAGTTTTGTATGCATTAATTCATGTCGTGTTACACGGGTGGTGCACGCACTAGCTACTACCGAGTCCAGATGTCGGTGGGCATTTGTACCTGACCCGGCCACGGCACGTAACAGCCGATTCATGTTTTACCGGGTCGGCCCGGCCTGGCCCGGCTCCAAGCCGATGAAATGCTAGTCCTTTGTCTTACAGAAACTGTTTACAGTACAGTGAAGCACTAGTGCTCTAATTAATTCATGGTTTCAACTACACGATTTGTATGTTTGTAATGTTTGTATACCGTTCTGTTAGCCTAAAATGGTTCCACGTTTATACGTAGAACCATTTCAGGCAAACAGAACGGTATCGTACCTATCTTATAAGTCATAAAACAAAATATGTAAGTCGTCTATCTACTGATATAGGTAAATATTTATCATTGTACAATTAGTTATATAATATGTCGTCGATTAACATAGTTATTACATGTAAATTAAAATATTTCTTAATTTTCATTCATGTTAGAAAAGGATTTATTTAAAATGAATTACAACCTACTAATATTATAAACGCGAAAGTTTGTAAGTAAGGATGGATGGATGTTTGTTACTCTTTCACGTAAAAACTACTCAAGCGATTGCAATGAAACTTGGTATGTAGATAGCTAGAGACCTGGATTAACATATAGGCTACTTTTTATCCCGATATTCCCACGGGCTAATAATACATGAGGCAACATTGTTAGTAGTTATTCAGCCATTACAATGCTACATGAACATAGTATTAATATATTTTTGATGATATGTATGGCGATGATTGTTGCTTACTGCGGAACCTCTTGAACTTCCTATTAGCACTCGAAAAATAATATACTTAATGTAAACCTAATGCATTTCCTTAACTAGCCGGCGACGTTTACTTATTATACCTGTTAAAAACCGTCTCACAACCACTGCAGTGGTTGTGAGACGGTGCACTGCTATAAAGTATAAATTATGAAAATCACTAACTAACAGTAACGGCCATGTTGTTCGTACCCCTCTCCGCACTCAAGTGATTGTTATCGCTACATATCACTATCACTACATATTATAAAACAAAGTCCCCCGCCGCATCTGTCTGTTCGCGATAACCTGAAAAACTACTGAACAGATTTTCATACGGTTTTCACTAATAGATAGTGATTCATGAGGAAGGTTTAGGTATATAATATTTACCCGTGCGAATCTGGGGCGGGTTGCTAGTCCACTTATAATACATTCCTACCCTTTTATAACCCTACTATTCATCAATATTTATCAACCGACCAATAGTATTACTTTACCGGCATAACCAGTCATAAATTAATGTCTATTAACTCATTTTTATTAAATAGTGAATTGTTTTATCATCTATTATAGTTTGCCCCTATTTTTAATAAAATAAATAAGAGTTTTTGATGTGGCGACAAACTGGTTTCTTGTATAAGTAGGTATGAAATGGATAGACAACAAGAAACTCGTCAACCATTCACAAGATTTACATGGTAGGTAACTTGACTTTTTTTATTAAAAAAAAGACGTTTTCAAACAATAACAAAAAAAATATGAAATAAAGATATTTCACTTTGAAATTTTGACTATTTTCTTTTTTAGTGACATAGAACTTGTCCTCATATTCACATTTATGTTTTTGGTTTAATTCTTTTACACCTGTCCTACGATGGTGTAAAAGAATTGCGTCCTGCGATGCGACTGCCGATGCTACTCATCGGCAGTCGCATCGCAGGACGCTTTACTTACATAAATATGTAAATCGCGGCTGTCTCTTCCACTCGCTGTAAGAAGATTTCGACAATAAAATATGAGTAGGTACTTAGTACCTAGTACCTACTTCTTTAATTTTAAAATAATTACTTATTACCTGACACAGCCCATATTGAAACTGCGAATAATGCAGCATTAAATCTTCTTAAAGCGAGTGAAAGAGACGGCCGCGATTTACATATTTAGGTAGGTAATAATAACTTCACACAACTCACACGGCTGTCTGATCCCAAACTAGGCAGAGCCTGTACTATGGTAACCAGACTGCTGATAAACATACTTCTATGTTTCCAAATACATACATATTATAGATAAATTACACCCAGACACAGAACAAAGTATCGTGCTCATCACACAATTATTTGTCCTGGGTGGGAATCGAACCCACGACCTCTGGCTTAGCAGTCAGAGTCACTAACCACTATACCAACAGGCCAGTCAAAGTAAAGTGTCCTGCGATGCAACTGCCGATGAGTATACTACTCATCGGCATTCGCACAGCGTTATTGAGTGTGTTTGGTTATTGCCACAGTCTGCCCTTGCTACTTACACTATCTAAGTAGGTAGATATACATATAAAACTATTTACGTTGATGCTTTTATTGCATGGTTACAATTAGAAGTTAAGACTTGATTGTTCTACATCACGATACGGAACAGACGTCCTGTGCATGGACCAGTCCCAACAGCATTCTACACTGATCCTCTGCCTGACTTTCTGTGGTAAGGTTATAACTCACGTTCCCCATAGCATAAAGAAGTCAACTTAATTTAGGTTGGAGAATTGCAAGCAAACATAGACTAAGTTGAATTATACTAACTTAATGAGTTTTACACAGGGATTTTTTTTATTACAATACATTTTCAGAACAGTTGGACGTACCCGCCTTTCAGTGGACATATTGATAAAGATGGAAAGATTTTTGCTCGTGGTTCCCAAGACATGAAGTGTGTTGGTATCCAATATCTAGAGGCCATTAGAAGACTTCAACAGTCCGGGGTGCAATTGAAGAGGACTTTGCATGTTTGCTTCGTACCTGGTAAGTGCCTTAGCCAAGAACAACTAAATTAAGGACTGTAAATGAAATATTGTCATATTTAGTTCGTGAATACACTAAATTAAGGACTGTAAATGAAATATTGTCATATTTAGTTCGTGAATACACCTACATACCCCACACACATTTTGTTTCTGGAGGAGAAAAATCTCAAAACTAACTATCATGCATAATGAATTTGAATGTAATCGGTTTTTGATCGATGATCAAGGTTCCGCATTGGCCATTATGCGTAATTAATAGTTTTACACCTCGAAATATACACAAGTATGATTCAAGAGCTGCGCTTGAACCCATTAACCGAGAGAAGAAACGACCTCTCCTCTGTATAGATTGCAGCCAAAAGGCGTGTGTTGTTTGTATAGTGACCTGGTCGCTGAAATATGAATGCAGGCGAAAGCGGCTCTGGCGCAGGCTTTTCAAGAGTCTCATAACGGACTTAACGGGGTGAAACTTTTCGTTTCGCTGCCAGTGCCTCCACTTTTAAATTTATAACTGTCCGATAACGTACTATCTAAGGTTTCAAAATAAGGCATGATTTTAATTTCCGTTCTACTATCGTTATTATTCATATTACAATATGAATGTCCCTAATTTATTCGAAGTTTATACGTTACTAGTTTTAATTTTTAGACGAAGAAATTGGCGGTCACGATGGCATGGAGAAGTTCGTCCACACTAAAGACTTCAAGGATCTTAACGTAGGGTTTGCTTTGGATGAAGGTATGGCCAGCCCAAATGAGGACTTTGTCCTGTTCAACGGTGAAAGGAGTATATGGCGTTAGTATATCATTATACTTTACAACGTTTTTATTTTTATCTTCAACTCGCTTATTGAAATGCAATATAGTGTCAGAAAGTAGTCGAGAGTTTGCCCGATTTCTTCTCACCAGGCTCAACTACTTGGAAACGGGCAGATAGCTCTGCTAGTGTCGATCTATAACTGCCCTATTCTGTTCTAGATCGCTAGATCTTCACTATTTGCAACACGGTATTATTTATTGTTGTAATAATTTTATTTTTGACAAAGCAACCTGTTGTTCCGCTGACATTGTGTTGGTCTATAATTTTTAGATAAAAGAAAATTATTTCTAGCATTTTTTCAGGAATTCTATGAATAAAACAATTTTGACTTTGAAAATTTTGCAGTCATTCTTACGTGCATAAGCAGTTCCATACAATCGACTATGATTTCTGACTCGTTTTACTAATAAATATGAACTAATACGTCTATATAACTTTTTGTATCTTATAGTTTGTATTTGTAGTAACGTATATCCATTTTATTATTTATTTATTTAATTTTCCACTTCAGAAATTCACGTGCATTGTACCGGTCAGCCAGGGCACGGATCGCTACTACTTCCAAATAACGCCGGTGAAAAGGTAAAATATTTTTGAATATAGTTATCTCACCGTATTGATAGAAAATACTTTCTCTACTCTCTTAAGGTGACCAAGTAATAATACATAACGCCAGGTTTTCACTCGCTAGCTGCGAACCCTGAAAAACCTTCAATATTATTCAATCTTAGAAAATATACATACCTTCAATTATTCGAAAAAAATCATCGGCATATGGGTTGTAAAAAAATATGTGCGGTTTTCCAGAATTTTTTTGTCTCGCACAACCAATCTTTGGAACAAATTGTCGCCTGCGGTATTTCCAGACCGATACGACCTTCAAACCTTCAAGAAAAGAGCGTACACCTATCTCAAAGGCCGGCAACGCGCTTGTGACTCTTGAGTTGCAGGTGTCCATGGGCAACGGTAGTCACTTACCATCAGGTGACCCGTCTGCGTGATACATTGGTTACAGCGCGAAGTTTAGCTATGAACGCGGCGTTGACGTAGGTGCAGAGATTGGTGATCGATCACAATCAGTCTTTGATCTTACGAGTATATATGTAAACCCATCGGTCCCTCGCTGCTATGGTGATTGTCACTGACTGTCGGATGTGTTGAGTCAGTTGTTTGATACCTTTACTCAAATTATTCTGACAAACTGGACTGTTGACGCCAGTTTGTTCTAGGTACGGGTTTGCTAAAGTTTTCGTGAGTTCGGTTGAGGCTAAAATCAACTTTTAGTATAATATATGTTAATAAATTTGATTTTTGAATGTTTGCTGTTTGCTGAAATACCTACTGATATTCAGCCAGGTTTGTGGTGGAAAGAATCTACTTGTAGGCTTATTTTTTAAATGTAACTGCTCTTTTAATTTCTTTCAGCTAAGATACATAATCGATAAGTTCATGGATATGAGAACCGAACAGAAAATAATATTGGAGACCAACCCTAAATTGACTATTGGTGACGTCACTACAATTAATTTGACCCAAATATACGTAAGTGTGCGGTGCGGTAGTAAGTAACGAAATACTGTATACTATAAGAAAAAGGCAACATTTTCTTAAGTTTTACATAATGCAATATTAAAATATATGTAAGTTTATCTATTAATTATTATTATTTATTTAGCCTTACTTTATTTTCAAGCTGTCCACTAAATTAGAATGTGGTAAGTGGATTAAAATATACCTAAGTTGAACGTGAGGGTGTTTAGTAAATACATTAATATTATAATCTTACTACTCATGTATACATAATGTTTTACATCCTTTGATCGCTTCATTAAATTATATAGTAATATATGTTTCTATACACTGAGTTATTATTACTAGCGTATAGAGTAGACGCCGCGAAGAAAAAGTTTGTAACGCGAACTGCGGTCCCGCACCGCAGTGATATCAGTTCAGTTCAATCGGAGTTTACGCTCAGCAGCGCTCGAACGTATTTCATCTACTATTAGTTATCGAAAAAATGCCTATTTGTGTTTTCAAAACGTGTACATGTCATTTAAGAGCGAGAAAACATAATTGTGGTGTGACATTTCATCAGTAAGTGTACAAACTTTTACTAAACCCAACACAAAATAATAAATTAAAATCATAATTTTGGCTTGACAGCGCCGCCATTTTCTAACATCATAGATTAATAAAAAAATGCACGCAGTACTGATACCGGGTTTGTACCTACTTAGGACACCTGTAACAAGATGATAACACGTCAATTACACGATCACAACAGGAGTATTTAGTTTGTCTTTATTTCATTCGATTATCTTGGGTATAACAGAACCATTTTTTTTACATTTCTTCAAATCGGTCATTATAGTCTGTGTTATTCTGATGTATGAGCTATATTATTGTAAAGTTTCATTAAAATCCATACAGTAGTTTTTGCGTAAAAGAGTAACAAACATCCATACATCCTTATAAACTTTCACGTTTATAATATTAGTAGGATATCGCGATACATTCTAAAAAAAATATAAAACTTGCAAAACTACTACTAAAAGTACTATTTACTGAGTTTAAATTCGAATAAAGCTTCTTAGGTATAAACTATTTTTCCGCTCTGTTTTGTAGCTTAGCACTAAATCTATGAAAACAAATCTTTGTAACAGTTCGTTGAGCAAAACGCGTAAACGCCATGAAAATCACGCGCTTAGGACCTTACGCTCGCGAGTTGTAGTACTCAAAAACGATCGAACGCTGCTTGTTAATACCGTACAAATTATTGTTTTAGCGCTGTAGCGCTTTTTAGATTTAATTCAAATAAAAACGGAACATGTATTTTGTTCTGAGTAGCTTCTCTAGTACATAATATCTCGGTGTTTCTATATAGTTTTTTCTACATTGAATATAAGCTTTAGTTATTTATTTTTTAATTTCAGGGTGGAGTGCAATCTAATGTGGTTCCGGAAAAGTTGACAGCGGTATTTGATATCCGACTGGCTGTAAGCGTCAATCATGAGGAATTTGAAAAAATGGTAAAACATATTAATAGTTAATTGGATGGATGGATGTTTGTTACTCTTTTACGTAAACACCACTGAACCGATTGCGATGAAATATCTATGTATGAAGATAACTGGAGACCTGGATTATCGCATAGACTACTTTTTATCCCGATATTCCCACGGGATCGAGACTTACGAAGGTGAAACCGCTGCTAGTAAATAATAAGGCCGCCTTGTAAATTTGTTTTTGTTGGTATAGGTACTTATAATAAAGTTTATTTGTACTTATTTCATTCTATTCTAATTTTATTGATTCTTGGTAACTGTCACCATGCCTATTGCTTTGTTCTGAAAATGGTTATAAATAATACTTATATTTGTACTTTACGTAAATTTTAGCTTATTAAAGGGTCAAATTAAGCAGATCCGTTACCTATACAACAAACAATCATATACAGCAAGCCACGTTATGTACAAATAATTAATAAATATAATGGAAAGTAGCTGTTTTTCTATAACTTGTTCATTTTAAAGTTAATGAAGATTGTTTGGAAGAAGTTGAAATATAGTAAGAGGTTCTGTTCAAATCTTTAAATAGTGTGTTACATTATACCTGAATGGTTCCAAACTGACCCAACCACAACATCAATACAAAACAAGAGTACGTAACATACAACATACTGACGAGTATTATTGTTTTCCTAACCATTAGCAGAGGTAAGGCGAAAGAATATGATATACTAAGAATATATCATTTTGTTAAACAGATTACCAAATGGTGCAGTGAAGCAGGCCAAGGTGTTTCCGTGGAGTTCGAACAACGAAACCCTTGTGTTGAGTGTACCAAACTAGACGCAAGCAATCCATACTGGGTTGCTTTTAAAGCAGCAGCTGATGGATTGTAAGTTAAAAATAACATTTATAATAAGACATTATTTTAAACCAATTTGAAATGAATATGTGGAAAACGTATTTATTACGATAAAGGTGTGCTTAGTTTGAATCTAGATAATGTTCATAAGTCATATTTACATAACAAAATAAAATTTGAGTCAAATGTTTTACATGTGTTTTAGAAAACTGAAGCTGGACTGCAGAATTTTCCCAGGAGGCACTGACAGCAGATACGTTCGTAACGTCGGTATTCCAGCACTGGGTTTCTCTCCAATGAATAACACGCCCGTGCTCCTCCACGATCACGATGAATATCTTAAAGCCGACATATTCTTAAAGGGCATTGATATATACGTTAAACTCATTACATCTGTCGCTAACGTTTAATATGGTCGTGTATTTAGATAAAAATTGCAACGTTTTGTTTACTAATAATATTCTATCGTTGCTTGCATGCTGACTCAAAGAGTACCGATCATAGATAATACACTATTATGACTGATTTTCAATTAAGTATAACCTATACTTATATATTGATCTACCAGCTGTGCCTTTTAGAAGTCTTGCGTTTTAGGTGAGGTAGGTCTACTGTACAATGTATTGCAAATACATAAATGTGCTTTTATATGAAAGATAAATAAATTAACTATCCAACTAAGTTCATAGAGTAGAGGAGAATGAAGTCTTATCCGTGTGATGGATTTCATTGGGTTTTCAGTTTGCAAGTTTTCAGCTTGAATTTGTAAACTAAACATTTTTCATTCAGTTTTTCTATTAAGTATTATAATAGTAACCTTTTTGGTTATGGTTACCTTATATTATGTATAACCAGTTGAATAAAATACCGTACTGTTGACGTAATAGAGGTTATAGATATTAGCTTACGTGAGTACCTTACTATACTACATTTTATATTGAGTTTACAATATTGCTTATGTCTATTATTGTTTGATTAATTTTAATATGATTATTTTATTAAATAAACAAAATTATTTGAACATCTGTTTTTATTTAACTTTGGTCCAAAGTTGAATGCACCTACGGTACGGTACAACAATGTCATTAGTTGTTTTACCAAGGTTTTACGGATATAAAATTTCGGATCTGGATATGGAAACGGATACGTATATGATTAATATTATACCGGTTTCAGAGGCTGTCTTAAGTTGGCAGGGAGGAGTCGTTTTTTTACACTATTTTTTTGCTCTTTCAACTGTTCGTAACTGTTCGATCAAAATTTTTATTTGTTCGATCTTAGTTTTTTTTTTAAACATAAAATAAAAAATTACCCTTAAGTTGGCGGGGAGAAGTCGTATTTTTACATTTATTTTTTACTATTTCAATTGTTCGTTAACTGTACTGTTCGTCATTGTTCGATCAAAATTTTTTTTTGTTCGATCTTAGTTCTTTTTTTATAAATAAAATAAAAAATTAGCTTTCTTAAGTTGGCGGGGAGAAGCCGTATTTTTACATTTCTTTTTTGCTATTTTAATTGTTCTTTAACTGTTCGTCATTGTTCGATCAAAATTTTTATTTGTTCGATCTTAGTTTTTTTTTTTAAATAACAAAAAATTACCCTCAAGTTGGCGGGGAGAAGTCGGATTTGTACATTTTTTTTGGCTATTTCAACTGTTCGTTAACTGTTCGTCATTGTTTGATCAAAATTTTTATTTGTTCGATCTTAGTTTTATTTTTTTAAATAAAATAAAAAATTACCCTCAAGTTGGCGGGGAGAACACTTTTGTTTTATTTTGCGATGCGAGTGGGGCCGCACCGGGCGCCGACATGCGGGGGGCGCCGAAATCAACCGAAAGATTACCACCAGGGCCAGTCACCGAGTTGTTACTGTAATCGTTATTAACCAACGATCGTTTGGGCATTGACGCTAGGGGCGGGCTAATATTTTGCTGTCAGGCTGATGTCTATGGTGGATACTTACGTGGTCTTCTAAATACTTCTCCTGTATCATACTGTATAACTGACGTGACACTATAAATGAAGAAGTTGAAGTAAGCAATATTTTGTAAAAGGGTATTGGCAGTTCACAACACACCAGGCTATTGACACTTGGACAAACTACAAACCGACCCACTCAAAAGAGAAAAATAAAAATTTAAAAATGAAACATAATTTTTAAACCTACTTAAAATGGACTCCTACCAACGAGATTAACAATTTAAGATTACATGGCGCCCCAATATGGTCGGAGTCCTTGACGACCCGTAATCTGCGATACTGTGGCGTCCGCAGCGGCGATGTCCGTCAGAGTCATAAGAGGATACTGTACGATATCCTACGAAGCAGCGAGTCTACTCGCTGGTTATGCCCCATAGGACCTAGAGATGTCATATATCAATGGTGCAAGGAGGCACTAGATCAAAAAATCGAGGCGCAACGGTCCCAGCTTCGCCAAGGCCTAATGGCCGAATGGAAAGAACGACTACAGCGACCGAGCGCAAACTTGGGAGTGTAGAGTTCCTAGCCTTGCTGCTGTTCGCTTGAAATACTTCGTGATGTTCCTCTGAATCTTCATAAATAAACAAATGACTCAGTTACAGCATCAGAGGTCTTGTGGATTATTCAGTGGGTACATAGAGCAATTTGATTTCATATTTACTATGTTTGCCTGGCCAAACGCTTTACAATAGGTAAAAAAATTTGCTTGGTATTTGTGAAAGAATGACGATCCTCTTCATTTGCATTAATAACAAATAAGCTAAGGAAATAGCATCTTAGGCTAATACAGGTCTATTTTTTAAGTCAGTGCTCAGGCGTTACCGAACGCGACTGATACAAGCGGGACGGACAACATTTTTTAACGCGGATGAGCCTAACAACTGCTATGTCAACCACGAAAGACTGCTTGTTGCTCAGATACACCTTAAATATTTATTTGTTAGATATATTTAACACCATTTACAATCACTGCTGTACGAGTATAGTATAGGAACACTAATATTTTGAATTTATAGGGGCGCCACTTTGAGGTCTCGCAACACCTAAAAATGTTGCTAGGGCCGTGGCGGTGTACTTGAATATGGAGTACGACGAATCTGGATTACGACAAATCTGGAGTATGTCGAATTCGGAATATGACGAATACGGATCAAACGATTTTTAAGCCCCGATGCAAAAAGAGAGGTGCTATAAGTTTGACGTCGATGTCTGTGTGTGTGTCTGTCCGTAACATTCCCAAAAACTCGAAACTACTATGGAATTTTCTAATATAATGTAGGATATTCATTATTTCTATAAATAGACTTTTAGTTCTGTGTATTGTCAAAACATGGCGGCGTGTATCTCAGTTTAGGTAATCTTAACCATTTATGACTTTCCCAAATCATTAATAGATGGCACCGTGCGTCTTAATTTAGGCATTTAGTTCCGTAATACTTGTAACCATCAGTGAGGTGTTTTATTTCAACATCATTAATGGTTGCACCATGTTACAATGAGTACGCGGTGGTACAACAATCAATAATATTGAAAATTTAAAGGTCCTAGCAGTGTATAACAAGTAGAAAGTAGTAGTAAACTCTATGTGTAGTCCCGTAGATTCACGTAGTAACTTGAAACCTGGAACCCCAGACAGGGAGCCGTGAGCCGTGAGTAAGGCTGCCTATACCGCACTGAGATTAGATTAAGGTCGGTTTAAAGGTCAGTCTTAAAGAAAAAAGTTGGACAGCAAAAATGTTAAAAGTGGATAGTACCTACACCTTACAATAGTCTGTTTACTGACGATAATTGAATAAAAAGAATTTAAAGAACTCACCATATCGGTAACCTATAACATAAAAATTGTAAAAAGAGTTCAGCATTAAAAACGTTACATTTCTTTACAATAATTTCCGCCTTAAAGACTAGTGATAGGACACCATTTTAGTGTTGCATAGTTCTTGGTAGTTTATAGTCATATTTTCCTCATACAAGTGATAAATTAAAAAGTGTTATTCTAGGTTACCAAGGTTGTACTAACTTGTCAAGTTTGTCTTTTTTGATAATTCCTTGATTGTAAAAAGGTACAAAATTATTATTTTGGACAATAAAGTAGTAAATCAGTATCATATTCTGGCAACTCTGGTTAAATGTCAAATGACAGTTTTTTTGCAGGTTTTGAAATTATGGTGGGTTTACACGCTGGCGTTCAAACCGACATTCAACGACGCAAGCATGTGAGCAGGCTGTTTGTGCATGCCTGCGTGAATGTGATCGCGCTTGCCACCGATCGGGACGACTAACGGCTGCGTTCACACGCTCGCGTTCAAACCGACATTCAACGACGCAAGCATGTGAACAGGCTGTTTGTGCATGCTTGCGTGAATGTGCACGCGCTTGGCGCCGATCGGGACGACTGTCGGTTTTTTGACACACGTCATGGTACGTTTACACGCACGCCGTGCAGCCTGGCAAGCAGCATGGCACGCAGCTCGGCGCGCAGCCTGCCACGCAAGCTTTTCACACCAGGGCTGCCAGTAAAGACAACTTATTTTATACCGCTAAGACTCGGAAATTATACAAAATCATGTACTATTATACAAAATCAGTGTTGTACAACTATAGAACGTCACTCTTTGGGGATTTTAGTAAAAGGTGTTTTAACTTTAACGTATAAGGATTTAACAGTTTATCACAGACATGATTTGTTTTAAGTATCTCTATGTGTATGTACGTACTTTTTACGCTATAACATCAGCAATGATATTGTATCCAATTATGCAATGCAATCTACTATACAAACAGGATACAAAAGATAACCGATATTATACCAATTTTGTATCCAATTTATAATCTGGCAGCCCTGTTTCACACACTTGCAGGCATGGTCCGTAGGGTATTAGTGTTCTGTGGACATGGTAGTCAGTGCAATCATGGGAGACGATGTAGACGTAGATCTCGTGGGAGCTACTGCTTTGGGCTTGATCTATTTTTATTAAAAAAAAACAGCCCGACATAATTATGCATGCGAAATTTTACTTAAAACTATTAGGTTTTACAATTAAAAAATCATTTATGGTGTAAAAACACTTTTCAAGTAGCCAAAACTTTAAATTTGACTTTTTTATTTGACATGCGTTATAACTATTTTTACATCGAAGAGTGCTTTTACATAATTCGTTTCTTACTTTAGTGGGATCTCTTTGAATGAATTTACTATCCTCGCTAACTTTTGAATATATTTTTTTATTATTTCTAATAAACATGAACATAATTAACCATGATAAGCATTGGGGGCGGCTTCTTCATTAAATGTGTTTCGTAACTGTTTTAAGGCATACATAAATCTATTTTATTTACTGCACATCATTGATATGCGATTAGTTACAATTCTCTAATCGTCAATCAATCAATACTTTAATCTAAAATAACTTTAATCCTAAGAATTGGAACTATTTTGTTTCATATTTTTTTGGGCCCTGATAAACAATATTTATTTTTACTAAAAGAATAGTTCAGAAACATCTTTCTGAAGTCTTCTTTTGCTTTCGATTCATGCATGAGAAAGGTTCAGACCACTCCGATATATTTGGTGTCGTCAAAAATTAATTTCGATCGTTACGTCGTCTGTATGCCACGAACATGAAAACTATACTAACGCGGCCGAGAGCGTGTGTGTGCGTGTGTAAACAGGCACACAAGCACATTCACCCTTTGAAGTGTGTCAAAAAACAGACAGTCGTCCCGATCGGCGCCAAGCGCGTGCACATTCACGCAAGCATGCACAAACAGCCTGTTCACATGCTTGCGTCGTTGAATGTCGGTTTGAACGCAAGCGTGTGAACGCAGCCGTTAGTCGTCCCGATCGGCGGCAAGCGCGATCACATTCACGCAGGCATGCACAAACAGCCTGTTCACATGCTTGCGTCGTTGAATGTGCTCGTTGAATGTCGGTTTGAACGCCAGCGTGTAAACCCACCATCAAAGGGTGAATGTGCTTGTGTGCCTGTTTACACACACACACGCGCTCGGCCGCGTTAGTATAGTTTTCATCTTTGTGGCGTACAGACGACGTAACGATCGAAATTAATTTTTGACGACACCAAATATATCGGAATGGTCTGAACCTTTATCATGCACGAATCGAAAGCAAAAGAAGACTTATATTCTTTTAGTAAAAATTAATATTGTTTATCAGGGCCAAAAAAATATGAAACAAAATAGTGCCAATTCTTAGGACTAAAGTTAGTATTGATTGATTGATTGATGATTAGAGAATTGTAACTAATCGCATATCAATGATGTGCAGTAAATAAAATAGATTTATGTATGCCTTAAAACAGTTAATGAAGCAGCCGCCCCCAATGCTTATCATGGTTATTTATGTTCATGTTTATTAGAAATAATAAAAAATTATATTCAAAAGTTAGCGAGAATAGTAAATTCATTAAAAGAGATCCCACGAAAATAAGAAACGAATTATGTAAAAGCACTCTTCAATGTAAAAATAGTTATAACGAAAATTAAATAAAAAAATCAAATTTAAAGTTTTGGCTACTTGAAAAGTGTTTTTACACCATAAATGATTTTTTAATTGTAAAACCTAATAGTTTTAAGTAAAATTTCGCATGCATAATTATGTCGGGCTGTTTTTTTTTAATAAAAATAGATCAAGCCCAAAGCAGTAGCTCCCACGAGATCTACGTCTACATCGTCTCCCATGATTGCACTGACTACCATGTCCATAGAACACTAATACCCTACGGACCATGCCTGCAAGTGTGTAAAACAGGGCTGCCAGATTGTAAAACTGGGTACAAAATTGGTATAATATCGGTTATCTTTTGTATCCTGTTTGTATAGTAGATTGCATTGTATAATTGGATACAATGCTGATGTTATAGCCTAAAAAGTACGTACATACACATAGAGATACTTAAAACAAATCATGTCTGTGATAAACTGTTAAATCCTTATACGTTAAAGTTAAAACACCTTTTACTAAAATCCCCAAAGAGTGACGTTCTATAGTTGTACAACACTGATTTTGTATAATAGTACATGATTTTGTATAATTTCCGAGTCTTAGCGGTATAAAATAAGTTGTCCTTACTGGCAGCCCTGGTGTGAAAAGCTTGCTTGGCACGCTGCGTGGTAGGCTGCGCGCCGAGCTGAGTGCCGTGCTGCTTGCCAGGCTGCACGGCGTGCGTGTAAACGCACCATTAGGAGTGACCACATAAAAATATATCAATTTGCATATTCTATATATAACATGGGATCCCAGTATCGATGTTTATCGATATATCGCACATATGTAAACATTGATATTTTTTCCATATCGAATACTTTCCACAAAAGTTTACCATTACCTTATTCCAGTTAAACATAGAAAGTTTGCTGTCCTTGATTTCGTATTGTTTGAATGTAGAATCGGAGACCAGAGAGTAACATATACTAATAGTGTAATATTAGTGATTTTCTATTAAAGTTACTTGAATAGAAATTGTAGTACTAAGATAGTGGCGAGATGATAGATAAATTATCCGTTTGTAAGTCAAACAAAAATGACAAATTAATAGAAATATGTTATTACACACCAGAACGCTTCTTAATGTACCTGCAAAAACTTACTTTCATTATACCAATTTAAGACAATCTTTTCTTTAGACAATCTTTCCAAAAATAAAACTTTACCTTATCTTTTACCTTTCATTCTATTTCTTTATCGATGTCACTACCTGTTAATGACTGATGAATTATTTATTTAAAAATGAAATCATCAAGTACCTAGTGTTAAAAATTTACTTCTGTTTTTTTTGTAATTATTAGTCAGAATTCGTTTGTTTAATAGGTTTGACAAAAAACAAAGATTCAATGTTTCAAAAAATATTTGTTAAAACATCGATTCGATCCGATATATCGTATGGGAAACATCTAGTAAATTCGACATATCGATGTTAAGTGAACATCCCTAGGTAGAATATCGTCATGACAACCCTGATCAATTTTGACAACTTTGATTAAATAAATAAAAAATAGTTTGACAATAGAAAAAGCAAGCTAAAGTTTATTTTGATTTGGAGGGAACTGTGTTAGTAAAACTTACCAAAAAGAAGACATAAATATGAATAAAATTTGTAGAATATGTTTAGAAGAGGGTGTTCTCTCTTCAGTATTTGCCAAAAACTATACGATTTCATTATGTGATATGATAGAATATTGCTGTAATATAAAGGTGATAAATAGGAAAGATGTATTTCTTTTATTAACATACTCTGTTTCATTCATGTTTATTTAGTTTTTTCCAGATAAGTAAAGATGATGGTTTGCCAGAGCAAATGTGCAGTAACTGTATATACAAGCTGGGCATTGCATATCATTTCAAACAAACTTGTGAGAGTGCAGACATAAGACTTCGACAATATCTAGGATTGCGGATTCCTAGCAAGTGAGTGGTGTACCTATCTTCCGTATTTACCTAGTGGTATGTAGGTAAAAAAATAAAGTATCCATGACTGGTTAGTGCATGATATTGACATGTAGTTAATTTTGTTATTGCAGGTATAATGATGCAAGTGTTGCTACAGATCCAATAGTAAGTACCTAATCTCTATAGTCTTAATAATCTCTTTCCTAAAAATGTTTAAGTATCTTTCTAGCTATAACTGGGTGTATATGATAAAATCCAGTCAGCATTTCATAAAATTTTATCACTATCTAATAAAATATTTCTATATGAAGATAAGTGTACATACTAAAAAAAAATGTGTTTTATAGGCACCTACACTTGCTACAATAATAAGAAAATGGTGAGTAATGAAGCATTACTTTACATTCTACTGGTTTGGTGAGTTTATGTTAAATTGGCACATATTAATTACTCTTTTCTAATACCATAACTGCTATCATAGCAGTGCTTTGACATTTGAGATTTGGTGTTTCTTGAGTTACAGAGATACTAAATAAAAATATTATTGAAAATTCTGATTTTATAATCAAGAAGAGATTTAAAACTAATAGGTGTTCATTATTTATTTCTAAGTGGATTGTAACTATGAACTCTTGCGAAATATTTTTTTTTAAATAAAACATCATCATTTGATGAGCTTGTTGGTCTAGTGCTCAGTGATCCTAAATGCTGAGCCAGAGTTCATGGTTTTCCTATTCAGAACAAATAATTGTGTGATGAGCATGATCATTTGTAAGGTACAATACCTCTTGGTTACCCAATGTTTCGATCAAATTGCACTGATCGTGCTCACGAGTGGAATATTATCGTGTGGAGCTTAAATATTATCACAATTAAGTCCCGTATTATACATTTAATACGTATCAAAATCGTGAAGGTTTAAAAAGTCGTTTGTTCTGAGTGATGGTGTAATTTATCTATAATATGTATGTATTTAGAAATTTATAAGTATGTTTATCAGCAGTCTGGTTAATATAGTACAGGCTCTACCTAGTTTGGTGTGTAAGATGCATCAAGGTATTATTCTTATCTATTTTGTGCATGTTTCCCAGTCATTCAGAACAAGGTCAATATAATGGTATTAGACATAGACAGAGCCCATAACACTAATTAAAAAATTATTAATAGCTGAATTATTACAACCATTTTGCAAACAGTCACTCATACAGTTAATTGATTGTCAGTATTTACTATGTCATGATTCCCTTCAAAATACATTGAGATTATTAAAAATATCTACTCAAATAGCGAAGCGAGGATACAATTGGAAACCCTAGGAGAAAAGTTTAAGATAGGGAGGGGTGTAAGACAAGGGGACCCCCTATCACCGAAATTATTCGCAGCAGTACTCGAAAGTATCTTCCGCAAATTGGACTGGGATGTATTCGGCCACAACGTCCACGGTGTAAAGCTGAACCACCTAAGGTTTGCGGACGATATAGTTCTTTTTGAAGAAAGTCCGACACGCCTCGAGGAAATGATAAAATCCCTTAACGAGGAAAGTATGAAAGTTGGTCTACTAATGAACACAGACAAAACAAAATTGCTCACGAACTCCGAACCAGTAGCTATAAAAATTGATAATGAACCTGGAATATGTCCAAGAATACATTTACCTGGGTCAAGTAATTTCTCACAAAGACCAAACGACTAAAGAAATTAACAGACGAATAGCAAACGGATGGAAGAGGTACTGGTCACTGAAAGAAATCATGAAATCCAAGGAGCTAAGCATGTCAACAAAAACGAAAGTCTTTGATACCTGCATACTTCCAGTCATCATTTACGGGTGCGAAACATGGTCACTCACCAAACATCACAGAGAAAAGTTGGAACGCTGCCAGAGAGCCATGGAGAGAAGTATGCCAGGAATAAAGAAGCAAGACAAAGTGAGAAGTAGCATAATAAGAGAAAAAACAAAAGTAGCAGACATACTTACTCGAATAGACCAACAAAAGTGGAGATGGACTGGTCACATGACCCGAGATCCACATAATAAATGGAGCACAATTGTCTCCGACTGGTACCCCATGCACGGTAAACGAAGCAGAGGACGCCAACAAACGAGATGGGAAGACGACCTAAAACTCACAGCTGGGCACCATTGGAGAAGGGTTGCACGAGATAGAACCCAGTGGAAAATGTTAGAGGAGGCCTATGCCAAGAGGCACGCTGAACTGCGGGATATTCTATAAAGGAAACAACACACATTTTTCATCCATTAACATGCAGTTAAGAATCAAGGGCTGAAATAAAATAAAAAAAAATTTACTGTCATGTTTCTATCACATATTAAGTATTGTATACATTCAATTAAAATGAAATTATTAGACATAAATAAAAACAGATTTTAATCTATTTGAAGTTCATTTGGTTTAACAATTATTAAATCAACAATATTTTTTTGACGTGACAGTCTTATAATTCGATGGAGCCGGCTGCACGCACGAAAAAACATGACTTATGCGGCGTTACCTCGCTTTGAGGCGTTCCTATGACGTTATCACGTTCAACTATCATCAGTAAACCGACATTACAGACAACCGATTTTTTTTTAAGCAATATTTTTGTTATAGCATGATTGCAAAAGTAGTTTGTTGTATTCAATAATACATATCATTTCATTAACAGTAAATGTAAATTGACCGAGCAGAAAAGGAATACCAATTACAAGAGGAAAGCTGAGGCTGAGAAGTTAAAGCGTGGTCCTAAAGTAAAGCCTAAACAAATTCATGCATGTTATCAGTGTGATAAACAATTCCGATGTCAAGCGCAACTGGAAATGCATGTTAGGTGAGCCTGCTGTTTTCTTTCATCTTCCTTTATTTCAATATAATGTAATAATATTATTTTTGAATATGTGAAACAAATAAAAATATATAAAAAAGAAACTGACATTGTTTCTTTTTTAACCGACGAAAAAAAAGGAGGTTCTCAATTCGACCGTATATCGTTTTTTTTTTTATGTCTGTTCAGCCCTCACTCTGTTATTTATGAACCGATTTTGATTATTCTTTTTTTGTTAGATAGGGTATACCTCAAGGGTGGTCCCATTTCAAGGAAGTCAGGATGTGATGATGGGATCCTGATAAAATTGAGAGAAACCCTCGAAAATTGTAGGAAGGAATAGTGTTTCTGCTTACTTTTCATTACTTTATCAGGTATTTGCGTTTATAAATCATGACATCATGTAGCTGAGCTGATGATGAAAAAAAATCATAAAATAAAAATCTTTTTAACAAAAAATAAAACCAACGAAAAACTAAAAGAACTAAAAAGCAAAAAATAAATAAACCTTAAGTCTTAAGTATTGAGCTTATTTACATAAACTATCAAATTTTATATGATCTTATTTTGAGTCGGCGCCAAATAATAAAATGATTAATTACCTACGTAGAGCTATGTACGAGGGCTGCACTAAAAGTATCGGGAATGGAATATTTCCACTGTTTCTGTCATATTAAAATATTTTTAATTGAAAACTCCTTGGTTTTAAAAATCGAATACCATTTATTTATTTAAAAAAAGATTCTCGGTCTTGTCACAAGGTTTTGTCAAACTTGTTTAGTCGTTGAGAAAATGGAATTGACTCAAGAAAATTCAAGAGCGATGATTTATTATGACTTTCGAAGTGGTTTAACACAAAAAAAGTGTGTTGACCGGATGATTTCTGCATTTGGTGATGAAGCCCCATCCAAAACCACAATTTATCGCTGATTTGCTGAATTTCAACGTGGACGTGTCAAGCTCAGTGATGATCAAGGTCGCCCAAAAATTGCAGTCACCCAAGAAAACGTTGATGCTGTGCGTAATCTGATTGAGGAAGATCGAAATGTGACAAACCGCGAAATTCAGGCAACTTTAGACATTGGCATGAGTCAAATACAAATAATCTTGCATGAACAATTAGGTGTAAAAAAGTTGTTTTCCCGATGGATACCGCATTCGCTCTGTGAAGAGCAAAAAGCGGCTCGCGTTACTTGGTGCGTCAGAACTCTCGAAAGATTCCACGCAGGATCCTCAAATGCTGTATACAACATCGTATCAGGTGACGAATCCTGGATATACGCGTACGAACCCGAAACAAAAAACCAGTCACGAGTTTGGGTGTTTGAAAATGAGTTAAAGCCAACAAAAATTGTTCCTTCACGAAGTGTTGCAAAAAAAATGGTGGCCACTATTGTCTCAAAACCGGCCATGTTGCGACTATTTCTCTTGAGGGACAAAGAACGGTTAATGCAGAATGGTATGCTAACATTTGTTTGCCACAGGTCGTTTCTGAACTCCGTAAAGAGAAAAGCAACCGCCGCATCATCCTCCATCACGACAATGCGAGTTCTCACAGAACAGCACAGAACAAAAGAGTTTTTAAAGCAAGAAAACATAGAATTATTAGACCATCCGCCGTACAGCCCCGACCTTAGCCCTAATGATTTCTATACTTTGCCTAAAATAAAGAATAAATTGCGTGGTCAGAGATTTTCATCACCTGAAGAAGCTGCGGACGCCTACAAAACGGCCATTTTGGAGACCCCAACTTCCGAATGGAATGGTTGCTTCAATGATTGGTTCCATCGTATGGAAAAATGTGTCAAATTTCGCGGAGAATACTTCGAAAAGCAATAAATACATTTTTAAATAGTAATGTTGTGTCACTTCCTTGATTCCCGAAATTTTCACATACAAAATTTTGATAATTAGTCAGTTTGTTTCGCGCCGACTCAAAATAAGTTCATATAAAATTTGATAGTTTATGTAAATAAGCTCAATACTTAAGACTTATGGTTTATTTATTTTTTGCTTTTTAGTTTTTTTCGTCTGTTTAATTTTTTGTTAAAAAGATTTTTATTATATATTTCTATTTGTTTCTGGGGATCAAGTTCTGGTGACTGTGACTCCGTCACAAGAAAGAACCTCGTTCATTCGACCCAATCTGACAAGAATCTAGCTAGTAAGGAATAAGCACATGAGCGATGGGACGCTTCCCATGAAGCGAACATGACCTTGTTGCACTGGTAACAACTGTACCGGTACCGGTGTACTGTGCCTATAAACTCTTACTTTTAGTGTCACGTCAGTGTGTCAATCCTATGGCACAGAGGGCTCCCATGGAGATCTGGGGACGAAGCTTGCCAGATAAAAAAATCAAAAACATCTGTAGGATTAAGCTACTACCCCAACTGGAGCGAGTAGAAATTAGCTGTGCCTAAATCTAAACCGACTATATAATTCTACTGTAATCATTGTTCTTAAATCTTTGATATTTTAGGACCCACACTGGTGATAAACCATATGTGTGCATGTATTGTCCAAGGCGTTTCACACAGAAGCATAACCTTACAATACATGTGCGCATACATACAGGGGAAAAACCATTTCAATGTGAGGTTTGCAGGTAAAGTGTAATTTATCTTACATTTTTGTAGTGGTAAAATATGAACTAGATAATTAATTTAATACATGTCCGATTCCAGTAAGAGATTCTCTGCTCAAGGAAATCTTCATGCACACCTGAAAATACATACAGGACAGAGGGATCACGTGAGTAATTACTCAAGTCATTATTAATTAATTAGCAATTCTGAAACCGCCATTTTTTATGTTTCGCATTTTATAGATATTATGTATCCCTGTACAATATAAAGATAAAATCTAGTATGTTGACTATTATTTTGTAAAGAACAGTTGTGTCGCAGATTTGCCTAAAATAATAAATAAAATTATTTATATGTAGGAATAATGTGTATCAATAGGAATAATACTTAATTAAATTTTTTATATGAACTGGAAAGTGAGCAAACTAGGTATTTTTCATAGTAATTTTTTGATAATCCCGCTAAACATAGATCAGTTGTTGCTTATTGATAGTGAAGCATTATTTTTATTACAAAGCTACCTAATTATATTATTTATACTAACGAATAAATGAGAACGTGTTTCACCTTGCGAGGTTTCTACTATTTATGAAATCAAGGTAAATTAAAAAGTATATTGCATTCGTTTTAGTTGATAAATTAAAAGCCGGCCCGGACCTTACCTATTAAATTACCGAATGATTTGTTTGATCGCTTCCCTCTGCTTAGCAACGAGTCTCGTGAGCGATTGGTAAAAGTCGGTAACGATGAATTGAAAAGCCTAATGAAAATAGGATTTGGAAGGTGTATTCATCCCAAACCAAGATCTAATTAAAGACTTACGTACGTTCTTACTCAGTAAAAAAGCTCTGAAAGTGTTACCCACGTACGAACTCGCTGAACAAAAAAAAAAGATTCTGAATATTGTCACTTTCCTGTATGACCAATTGATTTCCAATTTTTTTATTATTTTCCACTTTACTGGACGAGTTATGGCTAGAAGTTCCACAATAGTCTATAATAGATAAATCTTGGCTACAGACTAGTGATGTTACCTGCAGTTTTACCTCATTGTAATCGTATGGATATTAATTTATTCCTTTAACTTTCTTTTAATTTCGTATAGATTACACTTAAGACCATTTAGCACTCTCTATAAATCTTTGCAGGTATGTAGTCTATGTAACAAATCCTTCATAACTTCAAGTGAACTTACTCGTCACATGAGTAAACACAGAGGTATCAAAAACTTTAAGTGTGATTTGTGTGGAGCCGCCTATATTCATGCTAGAGATCTTGTAAGTGTTGTATTAATACATTATATTATTTTGATTTAACATTTTCATGAAACAAGGAAGACATTGGTCCCAATTCTGTTACTTCACTCGCTAAATTAAAATTCACTAAATTTTCTTCATATAAGATGTAAACCTTGTACACTTCAAAACAAGGTCTTATTTCAAATTGAAACAAGTAGGTAACATAATATGTTACGTACTTGTTTCAATGTCGCTATCGAAATAAGCAATTTATTTGTCGACTACAGCACAGAATACATAATAGTACTAGTACAGAAGGACCTCTTCGCAATACCATTTAAATAAATAGCGACTCTTGCTCCGACAATAAGGTGCAATTCAGATGGCACACCGCTAATTCCAAACGCGTTATATTAACCTAAATCTTGCCTCTCTTTCTATCGCATAACTCTTATCTGTTCTGATGCCGTTAAGGTTGTCTTCTGTAAGAAGAATTAGTCTAAATATTTAATAAACAGTTATGTGCCTATTACTTTACTTCTGTGAACAAATGAAATTTTAAATAAACCTTGGGTAGGTATTTACTTAGTAGTACCTACGTAGATGTAACTTATATTAAAGAAAACTATTTTATTTCACAATCTCTGCATATATACTTTAATCTCTAAGAAGATGGGCATTTGCCATACGTTAGTGTGTACCTTGTAACCCTACTGTGAACCCTACTCCTTATAACACTAACTATTTGCCAGTGAAAGTCCCATGGAAATCGGTCCACCCGTTGCGGAGATTAGCCGAACAAACAGACAGACAGACCAAATTGTTGTAGTCCTAAACTTATCAAAGCTAAACTTGACTAAGTTACTCCTTATAACACTAGCTATCTGTAAGTGAAAGTCCCGTTTAAATCGGTCCACCCGTTCCCTAGATTAGCCGGAACAAACAGACAGACAGACAAAAATGATAAAAATATTTTTTGGTGTAAGTACAGGGGGGGTGAGTGAATATCGAAGTAACGTGCTACCTGGCCGGCCCGTGGCAGCCCACTGAATTTCGACCGACTCGTCGCCGCTGCTAGGTACCTGCTGCTTCATACCTACTGACCGGAGTGAGCCTAGCCTGACTAAAGTCTGATACGCTTAAATAAACTTTAATACCACGTAGCGAGAGCCGCTATCCGTTGAATGCCATCTCTTTTGCTCTGTGTTTTTAGTGCTTACACTCTTCGTAGGTGTCGATTAAAATAACCTCATCTTAGTTCGTTTGAACAAGTTTTTATACGGCATTTGAATAAATGGGGACTCTCGCAGCGTGGAAATAAAGTTGAGTATACGTTGACAGGTTTTAGTAAAATTTAGTGGCGCTGAGAAATAGATGCCAGTAACAAATAGACCTTATTACGAAAAATACAAGGTTGATTTCATATGAAGAAATAAGTTAGGTTTTAGTTTAGTCGAGTTTACAATAGAATCGGCACCACTGTATGTAATACATTTAGTCTTCTCACACTGATATTTCTTCTCACAGGCTCAACCATTTGGAAACAGGCAGGCAGATATGATATTATGTTATAATTTTTTTTTTTTATTTTACATTTGACAAAGCAAACTTTTGTTGCGGTGACTCTGTGCGTGTCGATCTATAATTTTAAATTGACGATTTCGAATAATTGGTGATCAATTTTATGAAATAAAGATATTGAATTTGAATATTAACAATTAAGTCCGTTTATCCCTAGGTTAATTCTATTATCATTTCGTTTCAGAAACTGCATAAATTAAAAAAGCATCAAATAGTCCCTCAAAATCCCAAAATGCAAAATGATGGTTTCAACAATAGCAGTAACATAGACATTATAGGTATAGATGTGGGAAAGGATCCTCCTATTCCAATAAAAGATGTAAACCATCTCATTCCTCATCTCATTAATGAAAAACCTGAACCAAACTTGCCAGCTATACCTGAGAGTAATCCATCATTGTTGTCCTATGAACATAAAAGTGTTAAAGAGATTTTCAACCAGTATCCTGGTAAAGTGTTTGATGGTCATAACTGTGCTATATGTGGAGAAGGATTTGACTACGTGACTGCCTTAGCTCAACACTATCTACACAGGCACAAGGACCATGACACTATACAGAGTAAAAGTTATGAGTTATCACAATAAAACAAAATTTACAATATATATTTAACAGCCATCTATATTGCCATTATGTAACATCTTACAAAAAAGGATTTTTACCCGCAATTTTGTTACATATAAATCATGAACAATTAAACTAATGATCATACTGAGTAGACAACATTTATCTGTAATACTACATCTGTAATAAATTAATTAAAACCAACATTGGCTTGTCATTTACTTTTCTAATTACAGAGTAAAATTAAAGTATGCCCACTCAGCGGACTGGAATCCATGGTTCCAGGATGTCGGCAATCTTCTTACGTTCTGGAAAATGCAATATGATGTATTTAAAAGTACTGAATAGATAGCCCAGACTATTGTTTTATAGTCTGCATGTCTGACAAGGTGTCCCACATGCAGACTATAGAATAGTGATATTTTAGGTTACTCTTTCCTGTTAACAAAGAGATTGTGGTGTTTATACTAGTTGCTACATTTTCTTATAAATAAAACATAAAAACTAAAGAAATAGTACTATAAAAAACTAACCAGGTTCAGGGAAATCCTCAGGGTGCAATTGGACATAATGCCTAAGCACAGCATCCTTTTCAGCTAAATAATCATCTCGTGTGTTTTGTATATACTTCAGAACAGCAGTAAGGCCTGCAGCACTAAGAATATGTTTTTGTATGCCTGAAATTTAAAATAAATTCATATACAAATAAACACCTCATACTTAGTTATATATCTTTGTAATCTTTTTAGGTACCCTATTTGTCATTTCTGCTCTCATATTATTGATCTAAATAGTCTTTCAAAATAATGGGTAAAAGCTGGAGCACTTTGACACTACATAAAAATTTGAAATATAAAATCTAATAGCGTTTAATAAGGTTTTCTAGTATTGTTATATAATTATAACTCACCACTGTACATAGGACGTCTTGTTTGGAAATTAAGAAATGATGCAAGCCCTACTCCTAAGGTAATACCTAAAATTTCAGGCCAGTATTTGTTTAGCTCAGGTTTTTGTCTGTCTGCATCTCCCAAATTAAGAAGTTCGACCGCCGATAGTTGAGAAGACATTTTTGATCAACGTGAAACTTCGCAAAATATATATCTTGTCTGTCTCTTGGTTCTTTCACAGATTAATGTGCACTTGACAGCTGTCACAAATGTCAGGTAAAGCATAGTGTTTGTCTTAATCATAAACATACTCTAAGTCTATCGGTACAAAGTACTCATTGGTGCCGATTCTATTGTACAGTCGACTAACCTAAAACCTGACTTAATTTCTTCATATGAAATCAACCTAGTGTTCTTCGTGATAAGGTCTATTTGTTACTAGCATCTATTTCTCATCGCCTCTAAATTTCAATAAAACCTGTCAACGTATACTCAACTTTATTTCCACGCAGCGAGAGTCTTCATTTATTCAAACGCTGTATAATTGCCGTATAAAAACTTGTTCAAAACGAACAAGGATGACGTGTTTTTAATCTACACCTACGAAGACGCTTACTAAAAACACAGAGCAAAAGAGATGGCATTCAACGGATAGCGGCTCTCGCTACGTGGTATTAAAGTTTATTTAAGCGTATCAGAGTTTAGTCGACAAATAAATTGCTTATTTCGATAGCGACATATGTTACCTACTTGTTTCAATTTGAAATAAGAGCTTGTTTCTAAGTGTACAAGGTTTACTTCTTATATGAAGAAAATTTAGTGAATTTTAATTTAGCGAGTGAAGTAACAGAATTGGGGCCATTGGCACAGTATAAACAGTATTGTATCTTCATACAAACGGTCGGATCGCGAGACATACCTACACGCCTTGCGTTCGGTTAACACTTAACACTCGGTTCGCAAACAGTCGCGATTGCTTCGCAGTGACGAACGAACGGTGTGATCGTTTTTTAAGCAGTAAGCGTGCGATTTGTATATTTCATTGAAATAAATACAAATACTTCAGTACTTAATATGGCAAATAGAAATTATAGACGACTATATTGTACTGTTTTTGGTTGCTTGAATTCTTCAAAAACCCACCCAGAGATAACATTTTTTAAATTACCTTGAAACTCTGAAAGGTAAGATTAAAAAATAATGTTCCACCGAGTAAAATACCTGAATTAATAAGTAGATAAGGTGACAAAAGTGACACACGAGTGACTTACCCACGCTCGCGTTAAAAAAAAACTAGTAGGTAGTTCCTAGGCTAAGCTATCTATTTACTTATGTATTTTGCTACATACATATATTATTGAATTAGACGAAATATCATTGTGAAATAATTATGAAAGTAAAAAATGGTAGGTTACAACATTTACAAAGAACTTTCATATTTTTTTAATGAAAAATAAATTATAATATTTACAATCACAAAACTAGAAAGAAACTCAAGTAGGTAGATGAAATTATGGGCAGCCCTATCGCGTGTTTACGTACCGTCCGGTTGTAGGTAATTATTTCAAGGCGAGGGCCGAGTCACAATACTGTACTAGTATATACGTATACTGTGTCATTGGTGTAAAGTATGGAGGGTAGAGGAAAGGGGCTGTCTTAAGTTGGCGGGGAGAAGTCATTTTACACTTTTTTTTTGCTCTTTCAACTGTTCGTAACTGTTCGATCAAAATTTTTATTTGTTCGATCTTAGTTTTCTTATTAAAAATAAAATAAAAAATTATTCTCAAGTTGGCGGGGAGAAGTCGTTTTTTTACATTTTTTTTTGCTATTTTAATTGTTCGTTAACTGTTCGTCATTGTTCGATAAAAATTTTCATTTGTTCGATCTTAGTTTTTTTTTATAAATAAAATAAAAAATTTGCTTTCTTAAGTTGGCGGGGAGAAGTCGTTTTCTAACTTTTTGTTTTTTGCTATTTCAACTGTTCGTCATTGTTCGATCAAAATTTTTATTTGTTCGATCTTATTTTTTTTTTTTAAATAAAATAAAATCCTACCCTCAAGTTGGCGGGGAGGAGTCGGTTTTTTACATTTTTTTTTTGCTAATTCAATTGTTCGTTAACTGTTCGTCATTGTTCGATCAAAATTTTATTTGTTCGATCTTAGTTTTTTTTTAAATAAAATAAAAAATTACCCTCAAGTTGGCGGGGAGAAGTCGGTTTTTTACACTTTTTTTTTGCTATTTCAATTGTTCGTTAACTGTTCGTAATTGTTCGATCAACATTTTTATTTGTTCGATCTTAGTTTTTTTTAAATAAAATAAAAAAATACCCTCAAGTTGGCGGGGAGAAGTCGGTTTTTTTCACTTTTTTTTTGCTATTTTAATTGTTCGTCATTGTTCGATCGAAATTTTTATTTGTTCGATCTTAGTTTTTTTTAATAAAATAAAAAATTACCCTCAGGTAGGCGAGGAAAAGTCATTTTCAATATTTTTTTTTGCTATTTAAACTGTTCGTTTAAAGAGTTCGTTAATAGAAACGGCTAGGTTTAGGTTAGGTTAGAACTGTGACCATAACGCCAGAACCGAATTTTATTTGATCGATTAATGACGAACAGTTGAAATTTGAAAGTTGAAAAGTTGAAAAAGTGAATCGTTGAAACGGTATTATTTAAAACTGGCGATTATTTTGTGAGACGTTAACCATGTGCAATATTATAAACTAAAGGCAGCACAATAAAAACAGACAAGCTCAAATACTAAAGAATAGTAAACAAACCTCTCAGGGTTAATTGCTAAAACGTACTAAAGATCAACAAAACAATCAGATATACATCAAGTCCCATACCTATTACCTACCAAAATTAAACTAAAGTAATATTATAAAGAGGAAACATTTGTGATTTGTACGTATGTTTCTAATGTTTTCACAGAAAAACTACTAGACCGATTGCGATGAAACTTGGTGCGTAGATAGCTGGAGACCTGGATTAACGCATAGGCTACTTTTTATCCTGACATTCCCACGGGGTCGGGACTTACGCGGGTGAAACCGCGAGGCGTTGCTAGTGAACAATAATTATGAAATGATACGCATTACGCATTCTTGCAAAATGCAACTATTAATACGTGCATTTCTCCAACTCCTATGCAAGGCCTCTCTTCTCTTAGCATCTGCTATTTCACTAGTGTGACGTAGGTAAATTACCATTAGGCATTAGCAACGGCAAGACGATTTATTTAATTCAATTTAGTTAGCACGCGGATGCGAAGGAGAGCTCACGCTGTGTGAACGTGAAGCGTTAACTAACGAAGTGCAATGAATTAAAACGTTCACGAAATTTCACAACTTCAATTAATTTGCTAATTGCGAAATCAGAACTCACAAATTTAACATGAATGTGAGTGATAATTAATCAATCAAGCACCATCTCTATATTTGAAGAAAAGTGTCGGGTGAATATTCGTTCTTTTAAATCCTTAATTTTCTGCGTCCCTGTTTTCCTATAGAAATATAATTCATCGTTGGTAATTGTCTTAAATACTATATTAATGAAATCAAGCACGTCACACGTGACATAATTATAGGATTTTAATACCTCCAGTTTATTTTAAGATAAGTTAATTTTTTAAGATTTTTGTGTTGCTAGCAATGACCTGGAAGTAAAAAGAATACCAGAAAAATATTAAAGCACTGATGTTGAATGAGATGTTGTAACTCGGATGGCAACATTTCGTTTTGTAATGGGCGTACCGTATTTACAAAATGAACATTCAAAAGTCATCTTACAAAGTTCCTATTTTTTTTAAATCATCATCTTACCATTCGGTGTAAATAGAAAGAAAGAAAAGAACAAAATGTTTAAAATGATTCAGTGACTAAATTTAGATTAGTATTAAGTCACTTAGAAAACTTTGATAGATTATAGAAAATAATAATAGAATCACCCAGTGGCGGCCCTAGCTACAGTTTTAGGTGGTGCGAGACCTCAAAGTGACGCCCCTAAAAATTCAAAACCTTAAGTGTTCCTATCAATGCTAGGCACTAAATATTTAAGGTGTATCTGCGGGGCTGCTCTGTCAACCGCGAAAGACTGCTGTCTTTCGCGGTTGACAGAGCAGATGTTCTGCGCATCCCCGTTAAAAATAAAATGTCCATTCCACTAGTATCACTCCGTCGCGTTCGGTGACACCAAATAATTTTTTTAACAATATTTATTTATTACACATATTTTTAACTCGTTTATGCTGCACACAATCTTATGAAAGATCAAAGAACTATCATCACGGCCTTCACCTTCTTTCTAGCTTTCGAGCTTGCAATTGCAATTTTGAGCTTTGATAGTGTGAGTGTATCAATCACAGGGTACAAAATGTTCATCTTAAATAAATTAATCAGGATCTGTTAGTGTCTTATCTACGGCTATGTAATCAAATAATCGTTTCTTTCTTTCTTCGGGATTAGACTGACCTAAAAATTGGATCTATTTCAACTCAAGATGCTACTTTCTTAGCTGTTGTTAATGCAAGAAGAGGCTCGTTACTTTTACATAAATTCCAAGCACTTATATATTATCAATATCAATTTATATATATAACCAGTGACAGCAGTACATGTGTGTCACTGGAATTGCTGCAGTTTGTTTCTGACAGTACTTAGTTCTATTCTCTGCCACCAGGTAATAGCACCATATGTGATGACGATGAGTGGCCGTATAACCGTTTTGTATAGTCATAGTATGATTTTTGGTGATAGCCCCCAGCTTTTGCCGAGGAGTCGCTTGCATTGGCAGAAAATAATGCAGGCCTTATGCGGTTTTGTGTCCAGGTGCCTGTTCCATTCCATAGGAGTTTGCTATCCAGTATCACTCCTAGATAAGTATCTATATATCAAGTCAAGTGACGTCCTTGGTAAGAGCTAAACGGGTGCCAAATAGTTTAGGTTCTCGCGTGCACGTTCCGCTGCCTCTTTAGCCAAGATCACTCTCACTTTGGACCATGGACAGGACCATATTTTCTAGCGAGAGGCTTCCCACACCAACGGCCGTCGCGAGATCGTATCGCTGCTGCGGCCAAAGTGTGGAGTGCAGTGTCCTCACGACAGCCACCCCAGTGGTGGTACGCAGGCGTTGGCTGCCAGCCTATACGACACAGGTACTTACCAAAGCAGCTGAGTCCGGTGAGTACCTAAGCCAATCCTCCAACCTCTTACCGCCACACTTGAGTCGTGCCCTGTGACTCTGACGAACATCGCCCGCTGTGGTCGCTTCAGTATTAGAGAATGCGGCATGAACGCCAAAAAAAAGTGAAATTTATAACATCGTTTATTAAAGTCGATTTTAAGTCGCTTTTGAGTGGTTTGTAGTTTATCTAAGTTAAAATAGTCTAATGTGAACTGCTCATCACCTTATACAAAATATTGCTTGTCCCGAAAGTAAATGCAAGAGTTACTATAAAAAATACCCAAATCTAGCTAGGCTAGCTCAACTAGCCGGCCTTATCTGAACGCACATTGGAACATTTTTGAGCCTAAATGCGGAAAATGAACCCTCTGCCTATACCTAAATCGCTATAGGGGTACCTATAATATTTAAAATTCCCTCGATTACTCTAGGATCCCATCATCAGATTCTGACCTGATGGCGATGGGACTAACTAGAAAGTATACTCTTGCAAACAAAAAAAATATTTTTTTAAATCGGTCCAGCAGTCTTTTATTAATCGGGTAACGTACATAAAAAAACCGGCCAAGTGCGACTCGGACTCGCGCATGAAGGGGAAGGCACCATTACAAGATTCAAATTAAGATAGAGCAAGAAAACGTTTCTAATAGGGGAGCCCCCTCAAATTTTTTATTTATTTTCATTATTTGTTCTTATAGCGGCAATAGAAGTTTTGTGAAAATTTCAACTGTATATTTATTACGGATCATGAGATGTATCTTATCTATCTGTCCGGCTACAGCCCGCTGATAGACAGACAGTGGAGGCTTAGTAATAGGGTCCCGTTGGTTACCCTTCGGGTAACCCTAAAAAGATCTGATGAACAATGATCATCCTACTTTTTTTTGAAGCCGGTTAAAAATACTTGAGGATATTGGTTCAAAATTTTGGCTTTGACACGTTTATTTATTTCTACAGTGTTCGCTCTATTATCGTACCCTTGACCTCGACAATGGTTCATGTTCAGGGTATCTATCTATCTACAAGGAAGGCAAAAGACGAAGTGAAAGCACAAGTATTTTAATGTTTGTACCGTATGACCGTCGTTTGGATGTTTGCTTTAAACGACAAGGTTTCGGTTATTAGACTACATTAGTAACGTTGGTCACAAACTACTAGTATTCTGGTCGCACATTTAAGAAAAACAACAACGCCTTAAATCTACAATGTGGAGAACGGCCTCAGGCAACTGTTGGAACTGGAGTGGAATCCAAGTTGGTCTTAGCATTGAGGATCATCGTTTTTCAGACTATTGTTCTTTCTTATTTTACGCGACAGTTTCTGTAACATTTTAGGAAGATTCTCATTCGTGATTACAAATATTAATGATTTTGTATATCGGTTATTTCATTACGATGTATCGATATCACCATACTTTTCCCAAGCCTACCACTTTCGATAATAAACATAACCTCTAATCTAACCTCACACACATTGAAATGCACAAACTAAAATATACATTGTAATGTGCAGATAGAACGGATTTTGCTTGATTTCTTTGTTTATGTAATATTTTATACACTCACATAAACCCCGAGCAATTTAAACAATAGAAGCATGGTAACTATTACTTGGTTTACATTAATTATATTATTGTTTGTTTCACTTTATTAAAAAAGTATTTTTTTAGGGGAAACAGCGCAAAACAAGAAAAATTGTTGAGCGAAAATTTGCGAAAATGAAGAAACTTATTAGCCTTAGCGACAGCAGGATTAAAACTAAAGATAGAGTTGAGCCAAAAAGGAAAAAGATAGATCCACATGAGTTGAAAATACGAGAGGCTCCACAAGCTAGCTCAGCATTATTCTTCCAATATAACACTCAGTTGGGTCCTCCTTACCATATATTAATAGACACAAACTTTATAAACTTCTCAATAAAGAACAAATTGGATATAGTGCAAAGCATGATGGATTGTTTGTATGCTAAATGCATTCCTTATATATCTGACTGTGTATTAGCTGAATTGGAGAAACTCGGACGTAAATATCGTGTAGCATTGAGGATAATAAAAGACCCACGTTTTGAAAGAATCACTTGTCTTCATAAGGGCACCTATGCTGATGACTGCATAGTTCAAAGAGTTACTCAACACAAAAGTTATATAGTTGCTACAAATGATAAAGATTTAAAAAGAAGAATAAGAAAAATTCCAGGCGTTCCAATCATGTATGTAGCTGAACATAAATACACTATTGAGAGAATGCCAGATGCTTATGGGGCTCCAAAAGGAGCTATTTAGGGAGTCACTATTAAATTCATAAATAAACAACTGTTCTTTTAAACTATTTTTTTTTTGACATCTTTCTAGTGTATTAACAGACCAGCATTATAGCTACATGCCTAATTTTCCCAATGAACAAAAACAATGAGTGTTCACATGATGCTGTCATTTTGTGATCAATAACTTTACTTTAGTCAACATACAAATACTAGACACACAACAGATACTTTGGGGAAATTAAAATATATTATGGTCTTAGGTATTTTAACAAATGACAGAAAGAGGGTAGTATCCCCATGTGACACTAACACCCAGTCTTCGCTCAAAATGGAGTCCCGAGACCTATGGACAGAACAATCTTGATGTAGTCCAGGATGTGGAGGGCTCTCCTGAGGTGGGCGAACATCATTAGACATATCCACATCTGCTATCAAGTAATTCATGGAGGGCTCAATGTTGATATCTCAACCTAGAAAATTAAATAGCCACCAAAAATCCCCCTGCAGCTCTTAGAAGTATTTCTGCTCAAGCTTTTTGTGGCCAGATTTGTGAAATCACCACATTGAGTTAGTTGCACAATTTCATGTAGCTTTAGTGTGTAAGCATTACCAGTGATAACAGACATCAATGCTTACATTAACATTTTTTTAACAGGTCACACCCATCATTTCCTACCAGATACACAACAAAACCTTGCTGCAATGGATGTTTTATTAATAGACTCGGTTCACTAGGCTTCACCCAGGCAGTTTTGCATTTAGGATTATCAAAGTAAATCCATTTTTCATCACCTGTAATTATTCTATGTTAAAAACAATAATTCGCAGATGGTATTTCTTTCTTCAATGTCTCTCTCAGTTAGTAAGGTACCTATTTTCTTTCTTTTGTCCATTGCACTCAAATGTAAGGATATGTATTGCTGTGTAATGCCAATTCTTTTTCTGTTTGACATGTATCTTCCGCACAAGCAATGCTTCCAACTCTGTATCCTCAATTTTTTTCGATGGCTTTCCATGCTCCTTAACTGCCAAATCAAAATCATGTAGACCATTTCTCACATGTGCTTACTGATGGACAGTCATTTGTGGAAATAACACTTTTCACAAATGATGTTTACCCGTACCGAAGTCAGATATTTTTAATGCAAACAAAAATTTTCTTAAGCCAAACCATTTATTACTATTACTAGACACAAAATTTTCATCAAGTTCTACTAAATCTTAATAGGATGAAATCTATTAAAAATCCGTAGTCATATTTGTACACTTATGCATTTGCATATAACGTCAATACAAATAAATAAAATTGAAGTGTGTGTTTGTAATGTCAAAATAATAATTTATTTAAGCTCGTACAGTTATTGGCATGATACCTACGCTTAAAAATCAGTTTTGAAATTTTTTGTCTGTCTGTTTGTTCGGCTAATCTCCGGAATGGGTGGACCATTTCCACATTTGGCACAATTAAATTTAGCTGTTATAAGAGGTTACTTTTATTTTGGAAAAAGAATTAGGGTACCGCGCAAAATATATGAATATGCCAGCGAAGCCGGGAACTGCTAGTTTGAAATATAACACAGAGCTAGAAGGCGCAAGACCACATCCACATCCCGTGCCATCTTTTTAAGTATACATGGACACTAAAATATAGTTGTACACATACAATCTAACGCTTTGCTTTTAACATTGTATTTACGATTATTCCATTGCATACAGAAGTAAATGCTTAGAAATAAATAATTTAGTAAGACACAGATAAGTTTCTTACAAATATACTGTACATTATGGTCTTATATTTATGAATTATTATCAACTTATGGTAATTTCTTTTCTGTTGTGTTAACCAAATATAAATATTCAAACAGTTACTATTTTCAGCACTTGTTTACGTTATTTATTTCACTTAATTGATTATGATATAATACTAGATGGTTGTATTCAATGCACTTGGAGATCCAACTACGTCGATAATTTCACCCACTGGCTTAGATTCACTTTCGGCCACCGAATTGCAAATAGATGGTGGTATAGTTAGTGTCTGAAACAAAAAATAATTTGAACGCACGACCAATTGCTCATATTAATAGGTAGTTCTAAACTTCAATCGGTGCTCAAAAAGTGTTCTTTATGTCCGTTGTTTGAATGTTTGTGAAGCCCCCCGCGACACAGGAATATTCTTAATGCGGGAGTTGGCTTTTCAGAAGAAAAATAAATTGACTTATCAGACGCTTCGTGCCCGCGCTAGCAGTATGACGTACCAGGTGTGTATTCAAGGCAATGGCACGTCAAATTTAGATCGGAGAGACAACCGGATGAAATTTTTGACGAGGCAACCGGAATAAAATGTTTAAATAATGTTTTTTTTTTTACATCCGAAACACAAGGGCCGTTTTCGCACTAGCGAATTTAGAAAAATAAAAAAAGTTATAAGGCAACCGCTTCAAAATTGGTGAGCTTATTTATTGGTACCACTGTATATTGTAATAAAGGCCATGCGAGGTTCCTAGGTAGTTTCTGAGAAACAACACTTCAAAGTCACAAAAACCCCTATTTCGATTTTTTTACACAAAAATTTAAAAAATAGATAAAACGATGATTAGGGTTGGCTAAAATGGGGTTAAATTTTATCAAAAGCTAATGGCATTGATACACACAATTTGCACTTGCACGTATTACTACCTATTGTGTGCAATACCTACCGCGAGTCTGATACGCTCCGTTGTGGTAATAAACTACAGACAATATACATTGCAGTTTTTATACCAAACTATTACAACATATATTATATTCCCAGGAACATTCATTGTGTGGTCTGGTTTATTATTACTATAGCATAATAAATGCATGCACGTAAAGCATGTGTACTATTCAGTGAATACATAAAAAAAAAATACTATAATAGAACTGCCAGTAGGATTAAAGAAATATTTGAGCTTAGACCCCACGAGGGTGTAACCTCAGGCACGGCTAGTACATTATAGGAAGTAGACTTCTTGAACGCACCTTTCCAGGATTAAGGGCTTCATATTGATGTCTGAGCGCTTGAAGTTCAAATTCACAAGACGCCAAAGCGTTCTTTAAGTCGAGAGCCAAAGCCAGGTCAGACCGTAGCTCGTTAAAATGTTTGCATATAGCCTCAGTTGGGGTTGGAGCAATATCTGAAAAAAATATTACAGCTTATGTAATCTCTTTTATATCACCTATGTGGCAAACGATCAAACAGCCTATAGACCCTTTTAACATAAGAGTGTCTCTCGCGCATAGCCTTCATTTCAAACACTTCCCCCGAACACAAGAAGCAGATTACTATAATGTGTAATGAAGTTCAAAATCACTTTTGAGTATGGACATATCTTCACCACCACCATCCTTAAGGTGGAATCCAGACTCGCCTAAGGCATAACGGCAGTCTTGGCATAAATGCCTGATGATTCCTGTTTCAAAGTAGTCAACATAATCAACAATGACAGGGACGCTTGTTTACCAACGCGGCAGGCAGCCCGTCACCAATTAATAACCTGGAGAAAGCTCCTAAGCAAATAAAGAATTTCGAAACCTTCTTTACTATAACAAAGCAACGTATTTTGTTAATGAAGTTAACAAAACCATCAAAATAAAGGAAAAAAAATAATGACAAACCTATATTCATAAGCCTCAGTTCTTGTTCAATAGCTTTAGTCTTCCTTTGTCCAACACCAGGGGGTAGTTTCATTCGTTGAGAACGTAACCAAACGCCTGTGCCTCGTGCTTCGGGAAATTTGATACCTGACCATTCTACAGTCTGCAATTAAGAAAATTTTCAAGAATAAGCAATACATAAGTCTTAAGATAAGAAGTTATATTGTAAACTATTTTATACTTACAACACTTTCAACAGTGCGGACAGGCCGTTGCTGAGCAGTCAGTTTCTTCTTGTGCAACTTTCTGTCGTGACGTCTAGCAATATTAGACGCATTATTAGATGGAGTACTGGTCCCTTCATTATTATTGTTGACTTGGTTTGTTGCTGGTAAGTTGCCACTGTCAGCACGGGATATCAGTTTCTGTAAATCTTGAGTTTTTCTTTCCCTTTCGCGTTTTCTTGCTTCAATCTTCTTTAGTTCAGTGAGCAGCATTTGTTCCTCATCAATCTGAGCATAGAAGAATGAAGTAGATTCTTTATTACATTACATAACTTAGCATGATTTTTTTTATACCATGTCAGTGGCTAACAAGCATACGGCTAGCCTGATGGTAAGTGGTATCCTATGGAAGTTTGCAATTTCGGATAAATCTTTAAAAACCCATACACCCTTTTCTTGGAGAATTCACATGCTTATTTTGATGCATGTATGTATTAGGTATTCCATCTATGTTTGCATATACAGCATATGCATAATCAGGTGACATATATGTATGTATATGATGTATTTATAATGAAAGATAGGAGGAGTACTTGGTACTACACACATAATATGTATTAAAATATTAAAAAGACAAGACATAATTTCACAACACAATAAATGATTTTACCTGTTCTTGTGTCCTGTCAAAGAGTCTTCGTAATTGTTCCTTCCTCTTCCTTTCATGTTCTGCATCATAGTGATAAATTCGCTTTTCACCATTCACCATTGTCACTGTATTTGACCAGGGATTTGTTTTCACCTACAAAATATTTTTAATTTACATATTATGAAAAGACAAACCCTTAATACCCATGAAACCAAATATAATTTATAAAAAGGAAATAACAAATTGATTTACATGCATACATATTGTGACTAACTCAAATAAAAACATATTTTTTAAGACTCAAATGTTATAATTTGTTAATTACAGGAAAACATGGCATGTTTTGCTTTGCTTGCCATGCTCTCCCGCTAGCGTAACTACTTATGTATGATTTACCTTGCTCAAAGTAGCACAAATACCATAATATCTTTCTTTAAGATCTTCAACACTTCTATCTCTGAAAGCTGCCCGGTCCCATCTGTCATGGATGACAATAAAACGCAGATCAAATCTTTGACACAAGTCCATCAGGTGATCTGTCTCAGCTTGACTCCAATCTTCTGATTTCAGGTACTGATTGTACTCTGACTCTGAGTATGATGGGATTGTTACTTGCTGTAGTGAAGACATTTATTAAGCATCTCATATTCATCATACCACTAAGGTCAATAATCATATGGCTGAATGCCCGCGGCTTCCCTTGCATTAATGTAGATTTTTTCAATCAATAGGGTATTTACTCTAGGAGTGTAATGATCAAAAAACATAATATTAAGATCATTTCAACATTTTCAGTTTTTTTTATCTGTTCCAATATTCGAAATGCCTCATCATGTTAGTAAAAAAATTACTTAGTGTAAATAGTTAATTTTGTTGTGTCCCCCATGTATTGAAATTAAATATTATCATGACCAACAGTTTTTGTAAAAGCACATGGTACAAATTTACCCAGAATAAGCTCTTTCATGGTAGGATTTTATTTTGCCCCTAATCTCGATTTTTGTTGTGCCAAATAATTTGGCAAAATTGTGACAATTTACGCCCAAATGACGTCATGAATTGACCACGAGCAACATGGTGATCTAGCACTGTCATCAATTTAAGTGTAGAAATTGATGAGATGTATTTTAATAGCATTTATGGATTGAATACAATTTTAGTAACATTTCAGCTTATTTACTGCTGCTTTAGGATCAAATTAAAACATATTTAAAAAAAGGGTGTAATACCCTATTCAGGTATCCCTAGGGAATGTACTTTTTTCTACATTAAAGGTACATTATGTTATTTTCTATAGCCTTGACTGGTTGGTTGAGTAGTTAAGGTGTAAGATTATAACAAACAAACTTACATGCACATTTATAGTATTAGTTAAGATAGCATGTTAAATCTTGGAGTATGAGGTATACTATATGTAAAATTTCACATTACGCAAGTGGGTATGGACCACACTACAATCTATTTTGAACAGAGTTGTGTACTAGCTTTCTATGAAATACATCAATAGTGTTCTATGTTATAAATATTATCCTACTAACATTATAAATGTGAAAGTTTGAATGGATGGATGTTTGTTACTATTCCACGCAAAAACCACTGAACCAATTGCAATGAAACTAGGTATGTAGATAGCTGGGGACCTGGATTAACGCATAGGCTACTTTTTATCCCGATATTCCCATGGGATCGAGACTTACGTGGGTGAAGAAACCGCGTGGCGCTGCTAGTAGGATATAAATCAGTGTCTAGGTCAACTGATTTATTTACATACCAACACTGGGTAAGAATAAGACAAAGTTTAGGCAATATTGCTTATTATTTTAAGAGCAATTATTATTATCTAAGATACCTTATTAAATTGAGCAAATGGATACTCCTTAGCTTCATCAGAAACTCGCTTCCAATGGTGAAAAACAGCATTATCCTTACGTGCTGGATTAGTAAATGGTGCCCAAGTCCATTTTCTTACTTTTCTCATGCCAAGCTTGGCCTTTGTTTGTTTATAAGCTTTGCCTGATGATAAAATAATGGAAAAAAATTATATAATTTACCAACAAAAATAATAAAATAGCACTTACTTCATGACTTAAGTTTTTAGAAGAAAATATTATTGATTCCTTAATTAGAACAAAATGCGGGCGAGCAAGGTTGTGTGTATGAATTACAAACAAATCTATATACTAGCCATCCTTAACTTGGTTACCTGTATCAGTAGGTAGCAGTGGCGGTAGATCTTTATTGTCATTGTAAAGCAGCGCAAAGACCTCTCTGTGCATGCCCTCAGGGCGCTTTACTGCTTTTGCTGTCACATATTTTTTCTTCACCTTATCCCCATGTAGAATACTATCCCTACTGATTTCAGCTGTCGGCTGCTCGATGTCTAATATATCAAGGATATCAGCCATTCTATGTTATTATTAAAAACTCTAAGTTAAAATATGCTTTTTTACACACAGTGGTAATGTTACGACAATGATTTATATTGTTTTTATATAGAATAATTCTAGATAAATATGTCCAAGTCACTAATTTATATCAACTTGCACATCACACGTAAACAAATATTTATGGACATTAATATTTACTCATAAATTGATAAATGACATGACATGAAGACGCATATAGGGTTGCGAGCGAATTGCTACCGACGATCAGTCATTCGAAATCGTCTAAACAAAATAGTCTATTTTAAAACATAACTAGTACGATTCAGGAAACTATACTATGTATGTAAGTTGTAACACAAACATATTATGCAAAGTTAAAATAAATTGTATTTACAGAGCTAGAATTTCCTTACAGTGTACTACTTTAAAAACAAATCGTACTTCTAGGGACTTTTCTACAGGTGAGTGAGTCAGTAGAGCATTCGGAATGGGATAGGGGTTGCGACTACATTAAGTATAAAATTGAACCGATTTAAATAAGAGAATGAATCATTATTTAGTGTTATATATACTTTAACCTGTTAAAAAAATCTGGAAATTTATTTAGCTGTGCATATTTTGTCGCTTTATTCATAATTTATTATTATTATTAAGTATTGTTAGTGTTAAATCAAATGCCAAAAATAATTACAATAAGTTAGAAGTCGGTCTGGTGAATATGATGACTGACGAAGAGCTGTCATTGGTTTAACGAATAGTTTTTCTATCATTATGGGCTATTTTTCATAACCCCTCTGCGGTAATTGCTGTGTCAGGTCTCAGGAAGTTGTAATAAATCAATACCATCAAATGACAATGCACGCCCAAGACCACCAAATTATATGGCCCGCGAGCCAGGAACAGATTTTCATGACCAATTTCCTATCGGGTGAAAACTCGTAAAACGCTTCAGAGAGTTGTATCATGATTCATGAAGCCTCGTGAACGTCAGCTGCTGTTCCGTTGGGGGTTGAGGAACAATAGCTTCCCTCACACGTAGAAAAAAATATTATTTATAGCCATTTCCTCCCGATTGAGAATTCAGCTGGCTATATAGAGTGGTGGATTATACATCAGCTGGTCACAGAATATTGTTCAAATCGAAACATTACAATAAAATTATATCTTTCAGTTAGTGTATGGAGCATAATGTCGAAAGCTTTAGATACGTCATATCCTCCCGGATGAAAATTAGTAAGCTGCTTGTAAATATGAACTTGTAAGGTACATCTGGCTACTCAGGCTGCTGCTCCTCAACCCCTCGACGGAACCGCAGCTGACGTTCACAAGGCTTCATGATACAACTTTCTAAAGCATTTTACGAATTATCACCCGAGAGGAAATGACTGATGAAATTTGGACCTGGCTCGTGGACTATCATACGTTGACAAGCAGCTTCTTTTGAGTCAATTGGCGTTTGAGATATGGCTGCCTCCAATGTGTCTTACCCCGTTCGAAGTTTTCGAGTCGAGCTATTTCGAGTATTAATAACTACTACATGTCTGGCAAAGTTAAAGCAGAAATGTAATGATACCAAAACAAAAAAAATAACGTTAATTTTTGAACAAATATATATATATATATACACACACATATATATATATGTATTATATATATTTGGATACAACCGTTACAACACTCGGAACAAAAGTCGTGACATCTATATATATATATATATATATATAAAAATGAACCCCAATTTCTTCTGTCACGCTATAACTTGAGAGCGGCTTTACCGATTTCATTCATCTTTTTTTAAATGTTTTCTAATACTTCGTAGAAGGTTCTTACATTAAAAAAAAATAAGGAAATTGCGCAGAAACTTAGAAAATTTAAGAAAACTTAACGACTACCTTTATTATAAACCTTTTAATGAAACCTTAGCCCCAGCGTTATATACTCTTTGACAGGCACGTTTGAAATAACTGTCAGTTGTTTGACAGTAAGAGACAAATCGCACACCGCCAATATCGTTTACAAAGATCGCATAACTCTACACGCGAGATAGAGTCCATATATATATAAAAAAAAAAATCGCATAATTCTAGCGTAGCGTTATATTCACTTTGCATTAATTGGTTGTATCGGTCGGCATCAAGGACTTCATCATGGAAATCCATGGTCGGTATTAACAACGAATTATAACCCTTACCCAGCTCCCTGGTGGGAATGATATCTTTGACGACTTAAAATTATACGATTTTGCTATGATTTTGCATATTGTTAATGAATTATGGTTTTCATTTCTTAGTGCACACTGCACAGTCGATTGAATCGAAAAAATGTGGAGTTTTAAGTTTGTTCATTTATAATTTTCAGTTGCAATTTTGATATTAAAAATACCAAGAAGTAGACGTACAAACATAGGTCCCAAATATTTAAGAGCAAGTCAAACTGATGACTCTGATGAGCGACGCAAAGCTCGAAATGAAGTTGAACGGGACCAATATCAAGAAAATAGAAATGTTGCATTTGATCTACATCGAGCTGCATTCAATTATAACGTGGCAATCGATTACAGTTCACAGCAAATCACGTCTTTGTAATGGCACCCGGCTTGCGGTCAAGAAATTAATTAACAACGTCATAGAAGCCGCAATTTTAAAAGGGAAGTATAAAGGCGAAGACTGAGATGATGATGAGATTGATTCCACGCATCCCTTTGATTCCGAACGACATGCCATTTGACTTTAAACGATTACAATTTCCAGTGCGGCTTGCATTTGCAATGTCAATAAATAAATCGCAAGGGCAGTCGTTAAGTGTTTGTGGCATTAATCTTGAAAATCCACGTTTTTCCCATGGCCAACTGTATGTCACCTGTTCCCGTGTCGGAAAACCATCAACATTATTTATTTACGTGCCAGGAAACAAAACTGACAATGTTGTGTATCAACAAGCATTATAATAAACATTATGTTATAGAGATAATAAAAAAATACAAACATAAAATATCAAAATATACAACAATAGAAATAATTATTATTAGTAAAGTATTCCAGTTTGAATTGAATGACAGGACAACGCCTGTCGGGTCAGCTAGTATTTATAATAAAATAACATCCTGGGACATATTACACATGGCTATCAAAGCCTAAATTAAACTTTTTTTTTGTAAATACATACACAAAAACACCCGAACGAATGCGGATAAAATTCATGCATACAAATATTTGCACTGAGCAGGAATCGAACCCGCGAACCCTGCATGGCAAACGACGAATGCACTACCACTGCGCCACAGAGGTCGTCACTGCGTTTGTACTCCATAGTGTATAATTATAAAACACACACATTGGTGGAATTTCTGCGCTGATTCTTCGCGCGTGATGGCGTCCATAACAAAATCTTTGATTGTATTAAAATAATATACTATATACTTAAACAAGTTTCAATAACAAACTTTATGGATAGTGTTCCAAGATTGCTGTATTTAAATGTACCTGGGAGACGGAGCTTCGCTCGGTAACTTTTAGTAACATCGTAATTTTTTTTTTATATTTGTTTTGTAAAATTGAGTTTTTACAGAAAATACAACTATGCACTTAAACTTAAAATGCAAAACTGTATCTGTATACAAAATTTTATCAAAATCGTTAGAGCCGTTTCCGAGATACCCAAAATATAATACAAACATACATACAAGAATTTCTTGTTCAAAGTAATAAGATGTATATAAGTACAGGTCATTTCTAGTTTTCAGGAGGGGTCCCCACATCGTCAGGGGGTTGACGATGCCATTAATTTTGTAGCGTCACTGACGTCATTGACGTTTTGGATTATCATCTGGGATGGCATGGCCGTATTTGGCAACATAACTGGATGTAACTGAGGGTGGGTCGCTAATGTATGGGAAAAAAATTAAGTTATGTAATCGTAATATAATAGTTAAAAAAATCTGCAACTTACTCTATTTTAGACACAAGATCGCGGGTTTTCTCTAATCGAGGCATAACTTTTCTGTCGGCAATTTTCGCTTGTATCAACCGTTCTCGGCATTTTTTAATAAAGATATATACAATAAAGACGTTTTAGATAATAATATATTTCATGCTTCCGTGACTAGTTTAATCTAAATTTAAGCTTTCGTCGCCCCGACACTCACTAACCTCATTTATTTCTTGATTAGTGAATTGTCGAAGAATTGGTGGCTCAGAACAGTTATGTCTTCAATCTACCAGGTCAATATAGTTATTGGCATCAAAATAAATTTGCGGTACTTCAAACGCACGAGGTAGTTCTCCTGTATGTGGTTCATCCCGCGCTTTAAGTATCTTTCTAGCAACGAGTTCCCTCGATGTTTTGTCTTCGTCAGACAACATTGAAAGAAGCAAATTTTCAGGATGAGCAAAGTAAGTGCTATGTTGAATTACGGGATCCGTCATCAGTTTTAATTCTGCTGGCATGTATCTAGAACTTTTCATTCATTTCTAAAAATTGTTAGACCCATCTTTGCAAGGCGGGTTTGCTTTTATTTGAAACCATACTAGGGCGTATACTTTAACACAATATTCAGCTAATAGTTTTAATTCCCTTGATGGATTTGATGTAGAAATATATAGCTGCAATATCCTATTTGCTTTTGTTAACCATCGTGCATGGGACAACTTTCTAGGGGATCTGTTAATCAAGTCATCAGAGCATTTTCCATTAATAACTGACGTTGTTATTTCGTATAAGTATTTTTGGTCAGTACTTAGACAATCAAATTTATTTCTGAAAGATCACTTTGTATTTTTTCATAGGTTGTTATTGGCAACTTTTCGCAATTTTCTAATAATTTACCAATAGAACCGACATACGAGGATGGGCCAGTAGTAACACCATCTAATTTGTTAAATAAATGTCTCAAAGGCAATTCATTGAAATGTAGCATGCAAATAATTCACTGTAAAGGGTGTTGCAGTCTTTTTCGAAGAGTCTAATCAGGCGATTTTTCCTGTGTTCCGTCACGGTACGGTACGGTCACGTACCATCGCAACCAATAGTCATCAAATCGCATAACGATAGCAGGTTTTCTCTAACATAGGCTTAGGCAAACTTTTGATTGATTTTGTATCTCTTTTGTTTACTTGCGATGTAGACGGTAAGTTTAGCTTATAAAGGTGAAGAAAAAATTGTTCAGGCTCACTGGCAGATGGCACCGACTCCTGCTGTTCTGTATTACAGTTTTCTTGGTTTTTGATAGTTTTCAAATCAGATTGTTTTATTTTAGAGGTTCGTGTTACTTTTTTTTTGTAATTTAGTTGTATTATTTTATATATATATAATTCGGTCTATTCCTCCAATCCGCACCTTCATTTCTTGTCTTTGGTCCAACAGAAACGTCTGCTCTTATTTTGGTACCTTTTTTTCTCTAGGACAACAACAAGGTTCCATTTGCTTACACTTACACGAACAAAAATGTCGAATAAAACTGTGGTGTGCTGTATAAAATCATTTTTCTAATCAGCAGATAATCTTTTTAATGATTTTATTAAGTTTTTTCACTTTGAATCATAAGCTTTTATTTGCTGAACGACTCTCGTGTGTGACACTATAGGAAGGGATGATTTTCTCCAAATATTTAAAAAACATGGTTCGTTGATGGCATTTCTGCTAATTTTACGAGTAAGTTGTAATCGGTTCCATGCCTAACATTTCATGACATCTTCGTAGGTTGGCAATACATTGTCCTTAATATCTTCGACACTCCTGAATATAGCTGCACTTCAATAATATTTTTAATTCACAAAAACCAAATTATAATAATGACGATACAACGTGACGCAATACGAGTGCGACCGCTTTTGACTACCCTCTCAAAATTATTAAAACTAAACTATTTGAAACGATACCGGACTTTATAACTCTTGTCACTCAATAGCAATACAATAATATGCGATAAGTTTTCAAAATAATGTTTTAAGTGCTTTAAAAGTACATCACTCGAAACCACTATTTTATATTATTTTTACAAACTTGAGGGTCAATGCGCGGGCTGTTATAGTAAAAATAAATTAATAATATGTAACAGGTTTGTAATTGACATAGTATTACAACATAATTTTACTATTACAAATTTTTCGACCCACCCTACGTGTACATGCTTATTTGTATATTAGAAGAATAAAGAATGGGATGAGGGAGGTGTAGGTAAGTAAAAATAAAGATCACAAGTTATAGCATGTTGTTTTTTTTTATTGTAACAAATACAGTTCAGGAACCTACAAAAGTTGTTCTTTCTAAATTTTCATTCCGTTCCGGTCATCATTGGCAAGAGTCTTAGCATGGCAGCGGGATTATCAAGTGGAGCCTGTAATATAAAAATAAACATAGGTGTTTTAGCAAGTAAAATGTAAATTATTTTTATTTGTATACAGTATCCAAAATCATCAAAATGTAATCCTTTTTATTTTGGTTATCTGGTGGACAGTATGGATCTACGAAAAAGTTTTAGGACGGCCGGATGAAAGTATTGGTCCGGTAAATCAGTATTGATGTACGTTGTCACATGAATAAAATATATGTTATTAGAAATGTATGTAATCCGTCATTCTAAAAAACTCTTAGAAAATGTGTACCTAAATAGACATGAAATGTGTTAAATAAATTTTATTATACACATTTCCTAGGAATTCTATATAGTTCCTACACAGCAGTTGGAAATGTGCTACATTTGAGATGTTATTGTTGAATTAATCGGACAAGAATTCAAAAAGTGTTATTCATATAAGGATTGTAGTTCATGAAAATCGTTGTGCTTCAAAAATAAAATGTTTTGTAAATCTAATTATAGCTCTGTAAAAATAAGTATAAATCTTAGAAGATTTTACTTTTTATAATGTGTGTTTATATGTGTGTGTAATTATTGTCTTACCTAATTAGTACCTTATGAATGTTAAGGAGAGCTTTTATAAGAAATTATTTTGGCTTAGCAGTGTAGAACAAATGCCGGTGTACGGACTACTCTTCGCCATATCTTAGAAACTTACAATACACACCTCGCCGATATTGATACTTTTGAACAAACATACTCAAACTTAAAAATTCGAACAATTCAATACAAAGTCCAGCCCTTGAAACGTATTAATTCTCTTTTTTGTCTAGATAAATGTATAAAACAAAATGTAAAATGTGCAACGATTTATTGAGAAAGATATTTGATTTCAGTCTACTGTATTTTGGTTTTATCCACTAATTATATGGTGAAACTAGGACGTGTATAAAATTTACATTGGTTAATTTTATACTCTTTCTAGTATCATTTAGGAACTGCATATGATACCTAGGAAATACATAAATAATAAAAAAAAAGGAAATACATAAACTTGCTAGGAAATGTATTAAAGAATCGTTAACAAATTATTTTACACATTTCCTAAATTGGCTCGGAAGTGTAATACATTACCTAGGAATTGTATGCAATACATACATACACTTCCGAGGTGTAGGTGTAGGTGTTCTAAGGTTTTTGAGCAAAAACTAGCGTGTTCAATTTAATTAAAAACAGTTTTCACCTTTATGCTTTTGAACCCACCAAGGTACCACCCTAGATGTAGAAGCGGGATTCAAGGTTTTTAGCAAAAAAAGGAAAAATAAATTAGTTTTAAAAAAGTTTCCTACCGGTTGTCCAGCAGCGTTTACCCAGAAGAACTTCAATCTCGGCGTTTCTCGGAAGTAACCTTCCACTAATCTTTCCACGACTAATGTTTTCCTAGTACTATTTTTAAATTCAGTTTGTCCATCCCATTGAAGATTTTCGACCCAATCTAGTTGACCTGCAATTTAAAGAATAGGTATCGTAAAACAATAGGTTTTTATCTATTTCAGTTAAGACGAAGGTTAGAAGAATTCGAACACATTCGAATTAAATAGCAAACCCAGGCAGTTACTTATACAACTAAAGGAGCCTGACAATGATTAAGCAAATTTTTCAGAATTATATATTTTAGTTTATGGTCAGGAAACTGATTACATTAATATCGCAGTTCTTTCCTGATCACGAGCCAAACTCCAGAATGAGACAAATAAAACTTTAATAACCTATGCTCGATGCTATTAGGCTCAATGTCATGTCAATTTCTATTTACAAAAGCGGCAAAAAATGGGTAATTTTAATGTGAATTCGACTTCCTATTTCGACACGTAAGTATGTACATATTTGCAAATAATTAATTATGTTTCGTACCTGGTGTGTTTGAAATTGCGTCCAAATTACCATTATAAATTGCAACAGTGAGATCCGTATTCTGAAGAATGTGTTCAACTGTAAAGAAGCAATTATGAGAAAAGGCTCTTGTATTTATTGCTTTGTGTAAGGAAATTTCCTCCTTGGTTCGAACTATTTTTTTTTGTAAATAACTTAAACAAAAATACAGATGTTTTCACAATGAGCGCTCGACCGATTATTGACTCGACGATATTTCATTTCGAATGAAATAAAACAACCTGTGTAAGTGATATTACCACAATTTTTATGTTATTTTAAAGGACATTCGATGACATTATGTATCGAATATAATGTAATAGAATGTCCTTTAAAATTCAGCCAATTCAATTTTGGACGACATCTTCGCATAAATGGGGCTCGAATTTATAAAGAACGCAAGTTATGTTGGCTTTCAGGGCGGCAATTGGCTGTGGTTTGTTTGCATAGACCAAAGATTTCAGGTAGCAGCACTGAAAGTAGTCGAGCAGTGTTAAGTCACACGCATAAACTTAATATACTAAGTTTATGGTCACGCGATCTCGGCAGTCAGTTGATATACCACTACGCGAGATGACGAAGCCGTCGAACTTATCAATGATAAGTTCGAGGGATTCGTCATCTCGGGTTATATTATTGATCTTTTAATTTTATTTATTATTTATCATTCAATAAATTCAATGTTTCCCGTAGAGTATGGCGAGTGGCGCCGTCCTGTTGGAACCACATGTTTGTGAGATCCATACCACCATACCACCTATCGTAGGCTACAAAAAATTGGTATTATCATCCCATATCGGTGACCGTTGACGGTGAGCGCTACTCCTTCCGCATCTTGAAGAAATAAGTGCCGATGATACTGCCCGACCAAAATATACACCAAACAGTGACTTTTCGGAGTGTAGAGGCACCTGATGAATCTCCCGTGGATTTTCGTCCCTACAAATCCGACAATTTTGTTTGTTAACTAGAAACTAGAAATCAGCCTCATCACTGAATATGATTTTTTTTTCGAAAGCAGGGTCAGCTGCAAAATGCTCTAAAGTCCAATCAGCCAATACACGGTGTATTCTGTCGGTCTTTGGGTTTTAGCTCATGAGTAATTTGAACTTTGTATCGATAAAAACCGAAGTCCCGACGCAATATCCGCCAATTTGATGTCGCAGAAAGACCCAGGTCTTGTGCAGGACGCGGAAAGAACTGTCTGGGGTTTTCTTGCACACTGTCCCAAACGCCAACAATACTCTCCCAAGATCTTGCGTTTCATTGACGTACAGAGAAAGCTTCATCGATCACCGACCCGGTTATCTTAAATTTATTAATTAAACGATGGATTGTGGACTCTGCAGGATGGCCATGAATGCCATAATTTGGACGCAACAAATGGAACGTTAGGCGAATCGAGCTCTGATTTTGATAACTTTTAACAATTTCACCGCGTTGTTGAACCGTGTAGCGCAGTAGTTCAAAATATGTATACAAACACTGGTGTAGCGGTCCACGATAGCCGCTACATGCTGTCAAAGTTCGAGCGTCCCTATTGAAAAACTCTTTATATATTGAATATTATTATATTCAGTTTGATTATAAACAATTAATATTATTATATTAGATAGGTAGTTGATAAATATCAATTACATAAATGCAGTATTTATACAGACTGTTACAGGTGTAGTAAAATGCGTTATGCGTAGCCGACAAATAGTTGATTTAATTTGATAAAATGGATTTTGAAAAAAATATCTTCGGAGAATGCTTTATCCTGGTGTTGGTACTTTATATGAAATTTCATTTCAACTTCAATGATTTTGTGTTGTTTTTTTGCAGACATTTACAGAAAAAAAAGGACTATTCATTTCATTTTTTTTTAAATCCTGATTAACACCCTGACTAACTATTAACATCCTGATTTTAAATACCCATAGTTTCAATCATCCCACCCTTTAGCTTAGCTTCAACGGTAAATTTTCAAGTTCAATTTGTCTGTTTTAAAATAAAATTTAGCAATTTACGATATTTACATTATTTGTTTACGGGATACGATCCTAAAATATGATCACATCTTTCTGTAACACTGTTTATTTACGTAATAGATATTTATTAATTATATAATACTGTAAATACTATTGGTTTAAGTTTAAATTCAACATATTTCTTCATCGTTGCACTTATTTTAAAAGTCTAAAGAAGTTGTGTCTGTTTATTTAATGTATTTACAAATATTTGAAAAGACTAATTCAGATCAACCAGTGGTGTTTTTTAATCTTTATATCCAATTCTTCAAAATTATTTAATATTATTGTATTTTATAATCACACATTTTGTCTTAATTAAGCCTCAGAAAAAGCTAGTGTATTAAAAATATAGCTAAAATGGAATTCATGGGTCTTACTCTGGTCAGTAAATGGTATCATAAAGGAACTGCTGGCTGCTTCAACGACAGCATCTCGATTTTCATCGTAGCTTACAGATGAATTTATACCTAAGGCTGGTGCAACTACACTGTTCATGTGGTCGAAACCATCTTTGCCAAATATTCTGTTGATGTAACTCCTTTGACCGAAAAAGTCTGAAACATATTAGTGTACTGTAATATATTATAACGACGCGACGTTGGAATTTAAAGAAATAATATTACTGCACCGAACAGTGTTGTTGATGTTTACGTTTTTATTATATAATTAAATAGAAAGAAAAGTCATAAGTAACTAGTATAGGTACTTGTAAAACCACAAATATACCTTGATATAAGAAGAAATACATCTGTATATCTGGTATCACAAGTTTCTCGTGGATCATCTCTTTGGCTCAGCAAGAGTGGTCATCAGTTTGGGTACTAATTATCAGCAGCAGTGATTACACTTAAGTCTTAATAAGATTATTATATTCTGTCTAAATTCTTAACTTAATTATAGTAAGAATAGTAAGGAATAGGAACTATTACAATGTAACTACTACGCGTCCAATATTGTTCAATATTATACTGAATACTGAACAAAGTGTGCTTTTCAGTCGCATTTCTAATCACAAACCTATCTGTAATATTTGACAATCATAGTGACAGATAATCAAGCAAGCTACAGAAAATATATCATAAGTAGGTACCTGTGTTCTGTAGAGACTCTTGAGTAAGCTTTTCAACAATGTGTTTGAGATTGACAGCAACAGCACTTGCATTTTCGTTCACGAATTTACCCATTGAAAGGAAGTTATCGAAAGCTTCTTCAAAGTTTCCATTATTAACAAAAGTGTTAGTTTCTTGGGCCAAATTTTCTATGGCACTTCGGCCATTATAATCTATGTAAGCGAGCTCCTCGAGATAAAATCCTAGTTTCTGCATGACTATGGCTGGAGAAATTATGCCATTGCCTAGTGCAATACCCTGAACATTGATCGGCTGAGTATCAGATTCAGTTTTCGCCTAAAATACAAGATCGTAATGATATCAACCGTAATAATCAAATCCAAATCCACCATTGACGCCATTGAGACAATTAGAGTTGGGATTGAAAAACACCGTTTTAATAAAGAATATCCAGAAACCTATGTTGGCAGGCTATGAGAGCCCAAAATATCCTGGAATATTATGTGGTACTAGTGCAGCATGTAGCTCAGCTGGCCTTAGTGAGCCGTTCTGCATAAAGTAGGAGTCGATCGGGCATGTGGACTGTGCGTGTGTCACGAGTGACAGTCCACTCGTAACCACGGTCGGTGCAATGCGATCGAAATGTCAGGTAACCAAAAATGTATTGTATCTTATAAATATTATCGCGATTAAGTCCCGAGTTACACATCTAATATGTATCAAAGTCGCGAAATTTAAAAACAATCCATTAGGCAGGACTTGAGCCCATTGCTATTTAACATCGTCACATCGGGCAATATCATCATAAGTTGTATGCTTTCAGACAGCCGTGTGTGAGATGTGTCCAGAGATTATTACTAATTTATGTTTTCTGCCATGCTGAAGAAGACTTTGTTCATTAATGTCTTTATTGATATTTAATCATAACCTACTCTTAAAATATTTGTTTATGCTGATGTAAACGTCTGCTTGACATCGCTGTCGGGTTTTCTTTGTTACCCCAGAATGGCCATTCAAGTAAAGGGATAACTGTACAAAACAGTTGTAAGCCAAGTCATGATATACGGAGCAGAGTACTGGACCACCAAAAACGCACATGGGAAAAGTTCCATAGACGAAATGAAAATGAACCCGACTGAACAAGTGAGGCCACATTTTGAATCATAAAAATGACCGGGACCGCCCGCCACCTGGTGGTCAAACATGCAGAAAGAATCTGAGCACACTGACAATCCAGAAAAGCGCTCTTTGGCGCAGTAACACAAGGATACCCAACCCCAGCTAAACTGGGAAGAGCGTATGACAAAGAAGAAGAGAAATATTTATATATATAGGCTACATGTTGTAGTGGAATACAACATGTAGCCTAAAATATTTCTTAATGAATTTAGTTTTGCAAAGAACCCTTAAGAAGTCCTAAGGTAAGGTTAGGTTTCTTGTCTCGTAAAGGAACAGCTTTACGGTAGGTTGATAATTGGCTCAGCGCGGCGGTTTGATTAGTTTTTCGTGCGCGAATAACTAACGTGCAGACCGTGTTCATTTATTATAAGATACAATAAGTTTGAGGATCACAATGACTACAAAGAATAGTTGCAGTCGGCAACAGGTTACACTTACCAAGGTCGTAAGCATAACTAAAGCCTCATTGTAGTTCTTATGTAACGCTAACGGTTTTAAGTTTTAATACAAAACAAACAAAATGTAACGGGTATATATATACATATTATGTACAATATTAATGTATGTGGCTTTGTAACTAACCTGTTTGAGCTCATTAAGTTTAATTGCAAGTGCTGCAGCCGTTTTCGCTCCATCCGCTTGGCCAAAAATATACAATGGTGCGCTTCTATACGCTACGTGTACAGAATAAAAGGATTCCAAGACAGTTAGTAAATGTTCAACTACAAAAAATATAAACCTTCTATATTACGTAAATACATGATGGTTTCGTATTGTATTAATTATTTCAAGAAACCACGTAAAAGTACAAATTTTCATATGTTGTGTGTTTACTGAAATATCTTACCATTTTCGTCTACAGTCTTAGGAATCTTGCTGTTATCAAGTGGAGTACTATATCCAGTACCCACCGGTGCATCTATGAACAACAAGCTACATGAGTTTACCTGAAAAGGAAATAATTATAACAATAAGACGACCGACTACTTTCCTCTAAAGGTCTGTCATGTTAGTGTAACTGATAGTTAATTTAACATTTTTTTAAATTTATTTCTATTTCCTGCTAAGCCAGAGGTCGTGGGTTCGATTTCCAACCAGGACATTTTTTTTTTTTTTAATTTAAAAAGACAACTCCCGCATTAGGAATTACTCCTGTGTCATGGGGTACTTTACAAACATACAAACAACGGAGACAAAGAACACCCAGACTCAGATGGGAATCGAACCCACGACCTCTGGCTCAGGCTCAGCAGTCAGGGTCACTAACCACTAGACCAACAGGCCAGTCTTGTGATGTTGATGAATTGTGTGATGAGCACGATAATTTGTTCGGTGTCTGGGTGTAATTTATCTATAACTAGCGGACCCGACAGAACGTCTGTCGGGTCCGCTAGTTATAGATAAACTGCCCTGCCGAAACGTAAAAAATGTTATTCCTGTAACTCTATCGCAACGCCATCTACCAGGTCCAATTGTAAATCGAAACCATTCTCTAATCCACTTGAAGCCACACAAAAAAATTCATTAAAATCGGTCTAGCCGTTTAGGAGGGGTTCAGTGATATACACACGTACAGAAGAAATATATATATTAAGATAGGCAAAACAAAACAGTTAAGAACCATTTTCTCCTAGGTTTGTCCTCCGATTTTCTTTTTTTTTTTGTTTAGCAGCTATTAGCGAGTTTTAAGTGATATATATATATTTTTTTGATCAGTTAGTTTATTCTTTTTAAATTACGTTAAACGTTCTTACAAAAACGCTACAGGGGTCCAGTATATTTGACCTATCATATTACAGAAAGCCTTTACAATGACAGTTTAAGTTATACTGGCCAAAGAAATAAAACAAAATATTCAAAACGTAATGAATTAATTAATTCATTAAAAGAAATTCCACCACCAGGTTATCTCTAAATAAAATAAATAGCCTTTCACGTTTTAAGTATTTATATTTTGCGATATCAGAATTAATATCATAGAACAAATAGTCCGGCTTTCATATAGTTGTAATAAATGAAAAATAATAATAACATGAACTTGTCGAAGTGTAGTAAGTCTGTCATAATGATATTTTTTTCATTAAAGAACGATCGTTCATAATCATTAAATGTCGAGAAAGATTAAAAATCAAACTTGGTATCGATTATTATGTACTTATACATAATTCCGGAAAATTCGAGATTTTTTGAAAGCGGGAAATCCAATTTACATAATTATATTTGATATTATTAGATTATAAGAGATTACAAATATTTTGTTGTGTTTTGGTCGGTTGTTTATTACATTTTTTCCATTGAACCGTTTCGACGTTTCATTTAGAGTAACTGATTCGACAGTCATCTGCCGTGTTGTGGGTGGTATACACTCAGCTCTTAGAAGTAGAACGTGGTTCCACCTTAAACGGCCTACCTTACAAAACATAATTTATAGTAGTTTTTCAGATGCGCGAGCTGAATCATATACGATTTTAAGAAAATTATGTCGTCAGTAAAGTTAGATTGCTATATTGAGAATTTAGCTATGACAATTTCAAAATTCGAATTAATGTACATATACGTATTTATAGGAAAAATTATTTAGGGGAATAATAAGTTTATAAACGGGTTATAACAGAAAATTATACCATTTTTAACACAATATGCTAATAGAAACTCGAAACAAACACATCAACCGGTCAACTTAAAAATTCTACTATAATTAACCATAGACTACATTACGTTTAGCTGTCAGTTGCGTTTTTTTTTGTTATACCATTTTTAACATATGAACGGCTAGACTGTTTTTTTTACTGATAAAGTGATAAATTGTTTTTAGTTGCGTTTTGTTATTCCATATCAGTTGCGTTTTGTTATATCACTTTTTATGTCACGTTCCACGGTAACGTGATAAAAAGATCCTTGTCCTGGTTCTAAGCTTCCTCCCCACCAATTTTCAGCCAAATCAGTTCTGCCTTTCTTGAGTTATAAATAGTGTAACTAACACGACGTTCTTTTATATATATAAGTATGTATTTAGAAATTTATAATATGTTTATCATCAGTTTGGTTACCATAGTTCAGGCTCTGCCTAGTTTGGGATCAGACGGCCGTGTGTGGAGTTATTATTTTTTTTTTCTTAAGAGTAGGTACTGTGTTTTGAAATATTACAACTACATTTTGAATAATTGTCCCTGCTATGATAAAAGTAAAAGTGTTGTCACGTTATATGCACTTGCACACAGTTCGCTTGATCCTAAGCAGTGTACTTACCCAAGAGTATTTCCTTGTTTGAAGATTAATATCATAAGGTCCAATCATTCCCAGGTTGGCTAAAAGACTGGGTGGGACACCCGTTACTCCATCTAACCATATTACTAATGGACGAGTCAGGGGTGCGACCGCTATTGAAGGGTAGAACCACCAAAACACTTCGCCAACATCGTGTAGCTTTGTGAATGCTGCTCTGAATGGTAAAGTACCAAAGCCTTCGCCTTCTAATTCTAAAGCAATTAAAAAAGAAAAATGGCAATACTGTAAATGGGTACTTGGAAATAAAGTAAATAAAGAATGACTTGATAGCTAGTTCGAGTAAATTATAACGAACCATTTATATTAAATACTTAGTACCTTACGCTAGTAATAATAACTTAGTTGTACCTAGGTCCCTTTTACATAAAATTGCCCTTTTTTCAGGAAAGACACCGACGTTGCGTGGGAATCCGCTGCCTCTTTTTGTGAGGAAGTGATGTCAGCTAAAGAGGCAGCGCAAAGGGAACGGGAGAGGGCTAGTACTCTCCCGTCCCGAAAGAGAGGCAACCGGCGCCGGAGAGCACAGAATGATCTCCGGCCTCCATGAGCGCTGGCCTGGGGTGACGGGTGAGGCTGCCCGTTACTCTAGCAGAAGCAGGCCTGAGACGGTGGCGCGCCGTGTTCCGCGCGCGCCTCTCTACACTGGACGCGCTCGCAGGGGCGTGGCTGCCTTTTGTTTAAGAGGCGGCCAAGGTCTGCCAGGGTTCTCGGGGAATTCCTTCCTAGGGTATACCCGAGACCCCTGCAATAGACTTATTTATGACGGAACACCGTGTGGTTTTTGGTTTTAGTCGGTTCGATTCCGACATACCTCTTCACTGGCAGCCCCAGTGGGTGATGACCCGAGGGGGTTTCCACACGATAAAAAAAAAAGGAAAGACACCGACGTAGGTAGATGAAATTAAAAAGCAAAACAATGGTCCCAATTCTGTTACTTCACTCGCTAAATTAAAATTCACTAAATTTTCTTCATATAAGATGTAAACCTTGTACACTTCAAAACAAGGTCTTATTTCAAATTGAAACAAGTAGGTAACATATGTCGCTATCGAAATAAGCAATTTATTTGTCAACGAAAGTCTGATACGCTTAGTCGAGTGTACAACGGAATCGGCACCATTATCTAAATACTAAATTTGATCGAAATTAAATGTGTTTTTTTTTCTTTCTTTATAAATGTATTTGGTATTCTTACCAAGTATCTCTTTAGTTTTGAAATAAATAATTATATTAAAAAAAAACAATTTACTATTATTTTTTTCCTTAAAGTGTCATTTTTCTTTATGTATATATTGGTGAGACCAATTTTAAACTATACACTGAAACAACTCGTTGAGTTCTTGTCGGTGTCCCCATCATCAGATACTGACTACACCTATTGCAATTTGCAATGCAACAAAAAATATTGCAATTAAATTAAGACTTTATCCTTTCTTCAAGTCTGGTGGTCAGTAACCTGAAATGTCGGTCGGCTAACGATCAACTTAACAAGAAATTTTAGGAACTTGTAATTCTTGGTCCAGTTGTTTCTGTGTTGCTATAATTCGATTCATTCTTAGTGTCAGTGGGGCAAAGGCTTGTTGGTTTATGCTTACCTAAAAGATTTGAGGATTTACAGTAATTACGAATTAAGATAAAGGGGATACAGAAGTCAGGATTTATGATAGGAGGAGAGGGAAGCGGATGAGCGCAGAGATAAGTTTTGTTTTGGTTAATCAAAGCCAAGCTCTTGATTTTCTAACAAAAAGAAAAATACATTTTAAATACTTTTTGGACGCCGAGTCAAAAGCTTTGCTATCTTTGAAAAAGCTAGTATATGTATATACACACAGCAGTGAATTTACATTTGGGTATTATATATAAATCGGGATTTAATTGCTTTACTATTTATAAGGCACAATTCACCAAAAATATATGCATTAAGATATCTCAGCTATCACGCGCTGGGTTGACTAAATACTATTTCAGCTTAGCTAAAGTAAACAAACCTATAGGTACAGGTAGGTAATACATGACCAACAGGAACTTGGGAAATAAATTGCCTGATAATTAAGCTCATTTTTATAACAACGTATGTAATGGGTTCGTGGCTATTGTGGTAATGACTTTAACAACGTCAACGTTATAATGTTCACACGGAGACATGAACAGACATTTTTTAGAGATTAACAATCCCCGTCTTAGTACGTATTGAGGACGTGTTTTTTTATAATTGGAATTATGTTACTTCATTTTGTTTAATAAGTGGGTATCTAATTTTATTTACACTTGTTTGGGATGTTTTTTATTTTAGATGTAATTATGTTTTCGTGTTAAATAACGTGCTGATACATTAAAATTTGATACTTAGACATGTATAATGCCCACGTAGATATATTTCATTATCTTGTGTTTCTATGCAATGTAGCGTGTTTTCCCGTGGGGCTCGAGGGTGCTCGTGGCTAAGTGGTAATCGAGTAGGTTAGCACATTACAAAGTTAAGTAATACCAGGCAGATGAGTATTAAGTTGGGAGACCATTCCTAACACATTGAGACCCAGAGGGGTCTCCTAGAGCATGTTAAGCCGTCGGTCCCGGTTGCCAATCGAACATTTGTGGCATTCGTTACTGGTAGTTGGAACCCTAAAAAGTCTGACAACCTGGTCTAACTACAGAACTTCGATATCGCCTAGTACTTGGGTTGTGGAGGTCTGATGGCAGCCTCTTCACCTAAAATATTGAATTTCGGCCGTATCGTAGTTAGACTCAAAGCCGACCCCTTCCTTAGTTGGGAAAAGGGCGCGGAGGATGGTGATGTAGCGTGTTTTCTCCAGGTGCTAAGCTACTTCATGGTCAAATTTCGTTAAAATTATTTATAGGATTAGTCAAGAACTACGGCTTTGGAGTGATGGTAATGAATATGTCGGAGGAAAAATAAAGAACAGTTTTCTCTAATGGGATTTGTAAATAAGTGCCCTGAATCTAAAAAGTAGGTTAGAGCCTAGAGGTCAAGAGAATTAAAGTCTTAAATAAGAATGCAAATAAAAATTATATGTTGTTCGTTTATAAGCATATCACATGAGAACGGCTTGGCAGATTAAACTACTTCTATTTTTATAATATGTGAAGTCCGATGAGGTTTAAAGGGAAAGAAAAATTAAAAAAATTTGGGTAAAACTAAAAATTAAAAAAAAATTAAAACAAATTGTTATGAAATAAATGAAATGAAAAACTGACAATGAAAATATTGAAATTTTGAAGAAGAGAACGTCTGTCGGGTCAGCTAGTATAAAATAATTATTTACTTACCGATTACTGTATAGGTTACCTCTTCATCCCAGGTAACTAACCACCATATCAGTACACCCAATCCGGCAGCCACAATCAATGCGCAGGTAACACTAGCTCCTATTATTGTTGATTTTCGCATTTTGCTTTATTAAACACAAACAGTAGCAGTTATTTTTTCTCTACGTTTACTTAAGTATGTATGTGACTATTGAGCAGTACTATCTATTGATTGTAGCAGTTTTACGGCTTTACTGATTATTTTCTTTATAATTTAGAGCATATTTAGATAAAATATTATGTTTACGATTATATTTATTTCGATAGTAAGAATACCCTATCAATTATTAGGATCTAAAATAGGTTATACCTAAATCATAATACTTGTATTTATCAGTAATTAATCGCTAAACTGGAATTTCTTGTGAAATGTAGGTACATTTTCCAGACTCGGTAGTAATCGGTATTTTAACAGTAGATTATCGCTTAAAATAAACGATATATTATCTTGTTGATATAAGTGTTGACTTACTATTTCTACATTGCAATGAGACTATTTAATTGAATACCTTTATTGATGACATTTCATTAAGTCGTAGAGCAATTAAAGGTCGATTTTGAATCCCAACTAATATTGTTTGTTTACTTACAACTAATATTGAACTTGTTTGTTTGTTAGCTTTAAAGCCATAACGGCTCCACCGATCATCATGAAATTTGACACAGCTCCACGTTGTCGGTAATACAGAACAGGACATACCGTACATAACCCGACGGGGTTTATCCGTTTATCAAGGAGTGAAGCGTCCTGTCGTGACAGTCTGACGCCTCACAACATGAACATGAAATCCTTTAATTTCTGAAATATACTTGTGTTTGCTGTGCCCAAGTTTGAGTAATTGAAAAGAACTAACTTTAGATAAAAGATTTTTAATAGATGATTATTTACTTAGGTTTTTTTAAATTAACTACAGACTAATGTAATGTCTTTTTTATATCAAAATTTTCACGATTCATGCTCGCTTACAGAATTCACGCTGTAATTTTTAAAATTATATGACATAGGGGAAAATTATACCAAATAAATACTGATTACTGAGCAGTGGACGGCGATAGGCTGATGATAATGATGATGATGAAATACTGATTACTGGTGTCATAATAACAATAATAATACACATAAATACGACAGATCCACAATTCATAAACAAATTTAATGTTTAACGGTTGGGAAAGAATGTCAATGGTAACAGTATGATAGACATGGTTTCTTATTTAATTTGTTACAATAGCTTGAAAAAAAATTGTATAGTAATTGATATCAGCTAATTATGGTAACTTATCAGGTTAAAATTATTTCTTTTTGATTGATTTCCCAATAAATATTTTTATACATTAAAAGACATAGGTTACGCACGATAGCACTGTCTCTTCAAATTGGTCATTAGTTCCATCTATTGACAGGAAATTACCATTTTGTGTGAATTATAAATGTTCGACGTTTGAATACTTATATTTTGTACTCGTTGTGTGTTGCATAACTTTGGAAAATTTTAAAAATATGTCTGTATTTGCGGATCCTTACAAATGTACAATATGTACATATTCCTCAATCAATCAATCAGCCTATCATAGTACAGTACTGGACATAGGCCTCTCCAATGCGCGCGCCAGGACCCGCCTTCCGCATAATCCCAATATTTCAGTATTTGCAATGCAAATCATTTCTTAAGGATTTCAATAAACGGATGAGGTACGTTCATAAATACTTGTTTTTTGTAGGTCGCACAGAGTAGATACATTTTACTCTTAATTACAAGATATATTTTTTTCATCAATGGCTAAAAAGATAGGATCTAGGGGATCTGGATTCGTGCTTGGAGGCAAATAAGGACTAGTGATTGTTTTAGATAATAGTTGATTTAGAATAAAAAACACATTGATGTATAATCATTTTAAATCAAAAGACTTAAAAAAAATCAACGTAAAATTTTAATGTCAGCCAAAAGATGTCATGTCACGAAGAAAAGCGTCTGCTCCTGCCGGGTTGTCTCTTGGTACCTGCAAATATAGAAACTACTTAAAATAGCTACTGCAATACTATAAATACCTGGCAAATTACTAGTAATATAATTCTCCTAAATATATTTACAAAATTTGACGATATAACCGATTTGTGAAAATGACCCAGTATCTACCTCCACAGTAGATGTGTTAATCCTCTCCGATTAAAGGTCTATCAGTTGTATTCTCATCTGGTAGGCTTCTTTCACTGGATGTAGATTGATTCACAGATAGCTGTCACTAGAGAACATTCATCTACTTGTGTAATATAATGTTATTTATGAAGAGACTGCCGAGGTGCTGACAAATAATTGTGTGATGAGCACGATAATTTTTTCTGTGACTAGGTGTAATTTGCCAATAATATGGATTTAGTAATATAAAAGTATGTTTGTCAGCAGTCTGGTTACAATCGATCGCGTCGTCTGGTTACAGGTTCTGCCTGGTTTAGGGTTAGTTAGACGGCAGTGTGCGAGGTGTCTTAAGTTATTACTATTACTATTATGTAAGTACCATCTCACAGTACAATCTATTGAACAGGTAAGTCTGAATACTCACACTATGTCCGGCTGAGTTTATCCAAAAGAATCTAAGAGGTCCGTAGGACTTGTAGTATCCTTCTAGCTTATTGTTTTCCCATATAGGAAGACGAGATGCATTCTTGTATGCGTCTGCACCGTGCCATTGTAAACTGTTCATCCACAATATCTGACCTGAAATTTCAAGGTCATTCATATATACACTCACGCCTGTACCCCCAAAGGTGTAGGGAGAGGGTTATCAACTGCCACATTCTGCCAACTGTAATTTTTTTGTGGTATGGGGGTATGGGTTATGATAAATGACTACCGCCGCTCATAGGCCCGAGTGTGTTGCAGGCGCTTAAGGGTTAAGTAGGGGAAGAGGGGGGGGGGGGGAGGAAGAAAGGGTTAGGCCCTCTGATAAAAATAATTTCTAAACTAGTCAAAGTCAAATCAAAAATGTATTGAAACAAATGTTACAACTTTGAGTTGCATATTAAAAATTCTATGTGTAAGTAAATAATGTAAATTAAGGAACTTTAAGATAAAACGGTAAAGATAAACAGTTCAAAAATAAAATATAAATTCCTTACGAACGAAGCACGAAATTATATGTTATGCAATTGAATGGTTTGTAAAACGTATGATTAGTGAATATGTACTTAAGCGAACATTCACAATGTTATTTCATTCTATGGTTTTATCAAATTAATTAACAAACGTCTTTCCTTTTAATGACAAAGATAACCATGACAACGATAATATGTATTTAGTAATGCAGTTATTATTTATGGATCAGATATCTATCTACAATGATGAAGATAAGAAATCAATAAAATATAAATCGATAGTGTCATAATCCCTCAAACGACAACGCAATAACTGATATTATATATGTTATTTTATTTTGTAATATATTTTTTTAGCGAATATAGCAATACAAACTCTGTGAGTATTTTAAGCGTCTTGTTGCCATTATTAACATCGAGCAAACAAAGCAAAAAAAAAAAACGGTTCTTCCGTTAATCGTTCAAGCCCCCTTTAATTTTTAATTTATATTATTATTTGCTGCTATAGCGGCAAAAGAAATACACATTCTGTGAAAATTTCAGCTGTCTACTTCTTACGGATCATGAGATACAGCCCGCTGACAGATAGACGGACCGACGGACGGACGGACAGACGGACGGAGGGACAGAGGAGGCTTAGTAATAGGGTCCCGTTGGTTACCCTGTAGGTACGGAACAGTAAAAGGAACCCTTATAGGATCACTTTGTTGTCCGTCTGTCTGTCTGTCAACTCCCTTTTTCTGAGAAGCCCGTAGACGCATCAAGTTGAAATTAAAACAAAATACTTATATCTGCAGTCCCTTGAACCTGTAAAAAAAAATTAAATTAATCAACGCAATCAAAAGATACGGCCACTTAAGCTTTATATTTGATACGAAAATCTGTAGGGTACTTCCCATTGACTTACAATCATGAAATTTGGTAAGAAGTAAGTCCTCCCAGCACAAGTAAAGGAAAAATCTAACAATAAAAAAAATCTGAATCAGTTGCGTGAATCAGACTTGTCTGGTATTTTGATGGTGTTATTAGTGTATTAACGAAAATATGTAAGTACTTTTAATACATATTTGTACAGATAAAATACAAGACAAAACATGTACATAAAATTGCTACAACAACAACGCTGTTTTCTGCAAAAAAGATATGAAACTAACTATATCTTGTTCAACCTTAGTGACAATGGAATAGACATTACACCTTTTTTTTTGAAACCCCCACGGGTCATCACCTCACCGGGGTCAACGGCACGGTGGTATGTCGGACTCGAACCGACTAAAACCATACGGTGTTCCGTCACGGGTCTTAATTCCTCTGAGCCCCGGCAGACTTGGCCGCCTGCTCGACAACAGGCGACCCCACAATTTGGTGTGGGGGCCTAGCCCCCTCCGATTTAGAGAGGTGCAAGTGGAACACGTCGCGCCACCGTCTCGGGCCTGCTTCTGCTAGGGCGACGGGTAACCCAGCCCATCACCCTCAGGCCAGCGCTCATGGAGGTCCGAGATCATTTTGTACTCTCCGGCGCCTGGTGCGTCTTCTGCGGGACGAGAGAGAAGTAGTTCTTTCCCGTTCCCTTTCCGCCGGCTCTTTGGCATACATCACTTCCTCACGGAACGAGGCAGCGGAATCGCATGCTCTCTCGCACCGGACCATGGCCATAACCATGGTTTCTAGCCAGAGGCTACCAACACCAATGGCCGCAACGAGGTCGATGCGCTGCTCCGTCCACGCAGTGCACTCCATCAGAGTGTGAAGTGCAGTATCCTCATTGCGGCCCCCGCAGTGGTGGCACGCAGGCGTTGGTTCCCGGGCTATGCGACACAGGTACTTTCCGAAGCAGCCGTGTCCCGTAAGCACCTCATCCGGTAGGAGAGGCTTCCGTGCCGCCTCTCCAGCCAATCCTCCATGATGGGTCTTACCGTCACAATCGTGGCGTGCCCTAATAGACACTTACACCTAACTATTAACTACATTTTATAAATATGTCACTTTTATTTAGATGTGTGACATTGAAAAAAAAAAACACTTAAAATCTAAATTAACATTACGAATCGAGCGATTAAAGCATTATACCTTCATTTAGGTAAATAAAAAGGCATTTACAACTGTTTACAGAGTTAGATAAAAGTACAGTGTCAGCCAAGTGACCGTTCTAAAGTTCTAACGTTAGTAAAGGGCTGAACTGTCTCAGGGTATGGGACTCAGGATATGGGACTCAGTGAATGGAGAACAATATTTTGTAACCGAAGAAAGCACGTAAGTATTTTACAACACTCTAAGATTGCTTCTAAGCTTTATGAATAAAATGATGATTAATAAACGAAAGGGTGATTAAAATATAAAACCAAAGCAGACTAACAAACAAATATTTTATAAGGGATTGAAGTGTGAACAAACCTGGTGTAGAACAAATCAAATCCAGATTCCCATTGTATTTTGTTACGATAATAGGGTCCTCTTGATCCAATAGTTTTTCAACTGAAACATTATTCAGATACATAATCGACGTGAGCTTTGATTTAGTTAAATTAGCGTCAAAACTCGTAATACATAGCATTTTTATAATTCAATACTAACTGCCTTCCGTAAATGGTTTCATGAAGTCAGTCCGCAAATGCTTTTTTTATAATTTAATACTAACTGCCTTCCGTAACTGGTTTCATGAAGTCAGTCCGTAAATGCTTTTTTATAATTCAATACTAACTGCCTTCCGTAGTTGGTTTCATGAAGTCAGTCCGTAAATGCTTTTTTATAATTCAAAACTAACTGCCTTCCGTAACTGGTTTCATGAAGTCAGTGCGTAAATGCTTTTTTATAATTTAATACTAACTGCCTTCCAAGACTGGTTTTAATGAAGTCATTCCGTAAATGCTTTTTCATAATTCAATACTAACTGCCTTCCGTAACTGGTTTTACTCGTAATGAACTCAGTCCGTAAATGCTTTTTTATAATTCAATACTAACTGCCTTCCGTAACTGGTTTCATGAAGTCAGTCCGTAAATGCTTTTTTATAATTCAATACTAACTGCCTTCCGTAACTGGTTTCATGAAGTCAGTCCGTAAATGCTTTTTTATAATTCAATACTAACTGCCTTCCGTAACTGGTTTCATGAAGTCAGTCCGTAAATGCTTTTTTATAATTCACTACTAACTGCCTTCCGTAACTGGTTTCATGAAGTCAGTGCGTAAATGCTTTTTTATAATTTAATACTAACTGCCTTCCGTAACTGGTTTCATGAAGTCAGTCCGTAAATAGTCAAATACAGCGCCAGATTGTCCGCCCCAGGTCACGGTTTCTGGAATTCTCAGAGCGCTTTTCACGTCGTTGTTCATAAAAAAGTAAAGACTTATTACTTCTTGTCGTGTTGACCATGAGCTCGACATGTAAGGCTCATTCCGAATCATCATCTCTTTTGACAATTCTAAAAGTAAGATATTCTGATTGAATGTGGATTATGGAGTTATCTAAAGTAGGTATTCTATGCTACAATGTCTATATCGTCTACTGGGATGTTTTCAGTACAGCAGGTTTTCTTTTGAATTAAATATGAAAAGTTGTTATAACAGGTCTTAAAAGGAGTTCGTATTATTTTTAAGAGCTGATCCTTTTTAAATAAACTTGAGATATCTATTTGTAATAAAATTATTCTATGTTATTATTATTAAATAAGTTACTAAGTAATCAGCAACTGCATGGATATGAAAAATGGTTTTAAAAAAGAAATTAATAACACTCCTTTACGACATTATTCGTATCGTGATCTTTATAATTATATATTAGTGTATTCATGTTATCAATGTGCCAATGTGAGTATGAGTGTCGTGTTTTGTGTACTTACCATAAGCACCCCTTGTGTCTGGCACCCAAGCCATAACTTCCATCTTTGTCAAAATATTGTAGAAATCTACGCTAGTTGTACCTCTGAATACCGCCTGTTGTGTATTTGCCCACTGCGTGGTAGAATCGTAGTACTCGCCTGCATTAAATAAGCGTTCAGCCTCTCTGGCTTCTGTTTGAATATCCTCGTATCCCAACTGATCTACGAGACCAGCTGCTAACAGCAACGGTCCCCAAGTTAGAGTAAGGTTGACTGGATGTATCCATGCGTTACCCATCGCGATACCCCTTAGATTGGATTGAATTGTGCCAGCTTTTTCCGCCTAAATAATATTGAGATTTTAATTAAGATATACATTCTAGTATTGATGACTAGACGACTCGTTCAATTCTGAAATACCGAGCGTCACATGCGTTTCATCTGCCTACTAATTCCTAATACTATCACATGTACACTCAAATTTTTATACTTCGTCTATGTGTGATCCCGTATAACTATTAAATTATAAACTTTTTCATGTACAATAGTGCTACAGAAAGAGAAAGCTCCTATCACACCATATCGTAGTGTTGAACAATAATGTTTTTGAATAAAGATTGGGGCCGACAGCGGACGGGGTGGGACGGTGACGCGGCTTAAGAGGTTAAAATGTACTAGTGCCGAGTGCGACGGCGTTGTGTGACATCTTCTATATTACCTAGTACATTACAATCTGCTCACACCGCGTCGCCGTCCTGCCCCCGTCGCTGTTTAACCCGGCCTTTATATAATGGTGTGGAATAAATAAATTTCTAATCAAAATCAAAATTATTTGATCGCATTCGTATGTCCGAGGAGATTCATAATTTCTCAGTTCAATGAGACTGTTTTACTGACGCGGCGACGCGCGACGTTAAGACATCAAGTGCTAGCACATAGTTTAAGCAGATGCTTAAAGTAGCATGCTGAGTTGCATTGCATAATTTTTTGTAAGCATTATTGAGACTTACTTAAAAAAGTAATTACCGTATGTCTGGTGATGAAGTTCAACTTTGACTAATATTGTAAAACCAATAAATTATTATTATTTCTTACTCCTAAATTTTGTAAACATCCTTCTTCCCCTTATACATCTCAACATGTAACAGCCTTGAATTAATACGTTTACTTACTTCACGCATACGTAAAGCCATATCAACTGCCATCTTGCCTCCATAGGATTGTCCATATATGTACAGGGGCACACCTCCGAATTCCGGATGTTTAGAATAAAATCCCCTCATAAGGTTCACAAAGTCCACGGCTGTGGAGTTCAACAATTGTAATGTACATAATTAGTATTCAGCAAAAATATAATTTAGATTTAATTATTTCAACCACATACCTATTTCGTCATTAGTTGTTGTCAACAATTGAAGGTTGTCAACGTAACTGTAACCGGTACCCACAGGATTGTCTACAAACAGTACGTTGAAATTTTTGACCTGTAAAGAATTTACAATGTTCAATGTTTTAAATTGATTAGCACGAGGTAATCAATTTGAAAGCATTGGATATTTAATAGTAAGTACTAGTTTTTATACTTATACTAGCAACCCGCCCCGGCTTCGCACGGGTAGCAGAGACATACTAACTGTTAAACTTTCGCATTCCATGATATAATTATGTATTTAAACGGGAATTAACGCGATCACGAAAAGGTACCTATTACATACCTCTGAATTCCCTGACGTTTCGACGGTCGACATCATCAACAATCATCAACATATTTCAATTAATTTACACTAAATCTTAACAAATTATACACCTACACCTTCCTCACATGAATCACTCTATCTATTAGTGAAAACCGCATGAAAATCCGTTCAGTAGTTTTTCAGTTTATAGCGAACAGACAGACAGCAAAACAGACGCGGCGGGGGACTTTGTTTTATAATATGTAGTGAAGATCTGTAATACTTATATTTACAGCAAATAAATACATAACGTATTAGTAAATTTTAAACCTAAAACAATCAGGAGGAAAAGTAGTAAACTGTAAAGTAATAATGAGGAAAAGTAGTAAAGTGTAAATAGTGTAAAGTAATCATGAGGAAAAGTAGTAAGGTGTAAAGAGTGCAAAGTAATCATGAGGAATAGTAGTAAAGTGTAAAAAGTGTAAAGTAATCATGAGCAAAGTAGTAAAGTGTAAAGAGTGTAAAGTAATCATGAGGAATAGTAGTTAAGTGTAAAGAGTGTAAAGTAATCATGAGGAATAGTAGTTAAGTGTAAAGAGTGTAAAGTAATCATGAGGAAAAGTAGTAAAGTGTAAAGAGTGTAAAGTAATCATGAGGAATAGTAGTTAAGTGTAAAGAGTGTAAAGTAATCATGAGGAAAAGTAGTAAAGTGTAAAGAGTGTAAAGTAATCATGAGGAATAGTAGTAAAGTGTAAAGAGTGTAAAGTAATCATGAGGAATAGTAGTAAAGTGTAAAAAGTGTAAAGTAATCATGAGCAAAGTAGTAAGGTGTAAAGAGTGTAAAGTAATCATGAGCAAAGTAGTAAGGTGTAAAGAGTGTAAAGTAATCATGAGCAAAGTAGTAAGGTGTAAAGAGTGTAAAGTAATCAAGAGCAAAGTAGTAAAGTGTAAAGAGTGTAAAGTAATCATGAGCAAAGTAGTAAGGTGTAAAGAGTGTAAAGTAATCATGAGCAAAGTAGTAAGGTGTAAAGAGTGTAAAGTAATCATGAGCAAAGTAGTAAGGTGTAAAGAGTGTAAAGTAATCATGAGCAAAGTAGTAAGGTGTAAAGAGTGTAAAGTAATCATGAGAAAAAGTAGTAAAGTGTAAAGAGTGTAAAGTAATCATGAGGAATAGTAGTTAAGTGTAAAGAGTGTAAAGTAATCATGAGGAAAAGTAGTAAAGTGTAAAGAGTGTAAAGTAATCATGAGGAAAAGTAGTAAAGTGTAAAGAGTGTAAAGTAATCATGAGGAATAGTAGTAAAGTGTAAAGAGTGTAAAGTAATCATGAGGAATAGTAGTAAAGTGTAAAAAGTGTAAAGTAATCATGAGCAAAGTAGTAAGGTGTAAAGAGTGTAAAGTAATCAAGAGCAAAGTAGTAAAGTGTAAAGAGTGTAAAGTAATCATGAGCAAAGTAGTAAGGTGTAAAGAGTGTAAAGTAATCATGAGCAAAGTAGTAAGGTGTAAAGAGTGTAAAGTAATCATGAGCAAAGTAGTAAGGTGTAAAGAGTGTAAAGTAATCATGAGCAAAGTAGTAAGGTGTAAAGAGTGTAAAGTAATCATGAGGAAAACTAGTAAAGTGTAAAGAGTGTAAAGTAATCATGAGGAATAGTAGTTAAGTGTAAAGAGTGTAAAGTAATCATGAGGAAAAGTAGTAAAGTGTAAAGAGTGTAAAGTAATCATGAGGAATAGTAGTAAAGTGTAAAGAGTGTAAAGTAATCATGAGGAATAGTAGTAAAGTGTAAAAAGTGTAAAGTAATCATGAGCAAAGTAGTAAGGTGTAAAGAGTGTAAAGTAATCATGAGCAAAGTAGTAAGGTGTAAAGAGTGTAAAATAATCATAAGGAATAGTAGTAAAGTGTAAAGAGTGTAAAGTAATCATGAGGAAAAGTAGTAAAGTGTAAAGAGTGTAAAGTAATCATGAGGAATAGTAGTAAAGTGTAAAGAGTGTAAAGTAATCATGAGGAAAAGTAGTAAAGTGTAAAGAGTGTAAAGTAATCATGAGGAATAGTAGTAAAGTGTAAAGAGTGTAAAGTAATCATGAGGAATAGTAGTAAAGTGTAAAGAGTGTAAAGTAATCATGAGGAAAAGTAGTAAAGTGTAAAGAGTGTAAAGTAATCATGAGGAATAGTAGTAAAGTGTAAAGAGTGTAAAGTAATCATGAGAAAAAGTAGTAAAGTGTAAAGAGTGTAAAGTAATCATGAGGAAAAGTAGTAAAGTGTAAAGAGTGTATAGTAATCATGAGGAATAGTAGTAAAGTGTAAAGAGTGTAAAGTAATCATGAGGAAAAGTAGTAAAGTGTAAAGTAATCATGAGGAATAGTAGCAAAGTGTAAAGAGTGTAAAGTAATCATGAGGAAAGGTAGTAAAGTGTAAAGAGTGTAAAGTAATCATGAGGAAAAGTAGTAAAGTGTAAAGAGTGTAAAGTAATCATGAGGAATAGTAGTAAAGTGTAAAGAGTGTAAAGTAATCATGAGAAAAAGTAGTAAAGTGTAAAGAGTGTAAAGTAATCATGAGGAAAAGTAGTAAAGTGTAAAGAGTGTATAGTAATCATGAGGAATAGTAGTAAAGTGTAAAGAGTGTAAAGTAATCATGAGGAAAAGTAGTAAAGTGTAAAGTAATCATGAGGAATAGTAGCAAAGTGTAAAGAGTGTAAAGTAATCATGAGGAAAGGTAGTAAAGTGTAAAGAGTGTAAAGTAATCATGAGGAAAAGTAGTAAAGTGTAAAGTAATCATGAGGAAAAGTAGTAAAGTGTTAAGTAGTAAAGAGTGTCTGGAAGAAATCGCAACTAGCGATAAGAACGCTGATTGTAACAGTATTCGATGTTTCTCTTTTATATCGTAACTTTTATATCGTATAGCTCACGGTTTACAATTGCAATAGCTTTTTTACAAGTTAAATGGACTAATAAATTAGGCACATTGTCATCGATATCGCTACGAAAAGTTCATCTCATTAACCTTTTCAAAATGCAAGGATAAATCAGTTAATTTAGTTAACTAAATTAAATAAATAATATTATGTATAATTAATTAAAATAAACCAATATATTTTTACCAATGCTCCTGGTACAGTTACCAGGAGTAAGTAGTGCAGGAGTGAGTAGTGCAGTTATGTCAATCCACCAATCAGTATTGGTGGATTGACATAACTGCACTGTATTGTTTATTCTCTTTGGACATTGTTAACTACATATATCCATATATATGTATATACATAAATAGATATATATATAGTTAACAATCAGAATCAAATATGTATATCAACTACATAAATAGGTACCTAATACATTTACAGTTTAGTTCACTAAACCACCGTTGAGTTTATGCATCAAAACTTATATTTGTTAAGGTACACATAAGGATATATTATATGGATGTGTTATAGTTATTACTAACAGTCGTTACTCACCCAAGTGTAATTTCTTTCCTGTAGATTTATGTCTAGAGGTCCTAGAATCTCAAAGTTACCGATCCCTGTAGAGGATCCACCTGGTCCACCTTGCAGCCATACTATTAAAGGCCTTTCGGTGTAATTTGTAACGTCAGCAGTAGTGTAAAAAAGCCAGTAAAACATGTGAGCACCCGCCCTTACATCAACATATCCGAAGTCTTGCTTAAAAGATCCGAATTGACCTGTAATCATCACGTTGAGATTAAGACTTCACAACTAGATACTGTGTTCAGAACAATTACCAATGTTTAGCAATGGCCAAGCCGCTAATGAACTTCTGGATTGTGCATTAGAATAGCAAAACTGTTTGGATTGCTGGCCATTCATCATGCCAATCCCGTCAATTTTAATGGTTTGTTTTACATTTATGGTTTATGACGAACTTCTTTTTACGAATTGTAATATATGATAATAATATATAGTTATAATAATATTTTGGGATACCTTATGTATTGCTATCTACACCCAAACTAAAGAGAGCTTGTACTAAGAGTTCTACTAAGATTTACGGGTTCAATATTCAGTGTTTTGTACCACAAAAGACTCAGAGAGATTTAATTTTTTAACAACTACCCCGTTTGAAAACAAATAGGGAGAAATAACCTCTTATATAAAAAAAAAAATAATTTACCTGTTACATATTGACTGGATATGGTTAAAACTAAAATCGAACAAAACCACATTTTGCTAACGCTGCTTATGATACACTAAAATTGGATCAATGTGTTATCAATAATAATAATTAGTGATAAACTATCTACATAAAGTTATCGAGATCTCCATTTTTACGGGATCTATATAGTAAGACTTAGCTCATTGACTTGCCGTAGAAATGTTTCTGCATATTATGTGTAATTCCAACCAAATTAATAAGGTATATAATACCTTATACTTAAGTATAAGGTAAATACAATTATATATTAGTTACATATATAGATTACGGTTTTTAGATAAAAACTTGGAAATAGGTCTCATATTATTCGTTTTAAAATTCGTAAATAAATATTTATTTTTGTATTTTTTTTATCTTTACTTTATGATATAATTTTGTAAATAAGAAACACGTTCTAGTCACCCACGTATATTATTCAAAACAGGAAAAGGCAATAGAGACTTTCAGCACTTACTTGTGCTGAAAGAATCCATTGATTTCCCGTTTTCCGTCTACTTTGGAGCCCGAAGTACAATGCCATCCACCCTGCGTTCCCGACGTCTATGATAGAGGGAGGCCCCTTATATGCCCAACATCCGAACAGTTATGCTATTGTAGCTACAAAATGAGAGCAATAGTGTTTCCTGGTGGTTTGTCTAGCACGAAACATAAGGGTTGTATACAAGTTTCTCAATACATTTATAATATACGTACCTATACATTCATAATATCGTTAGTAATTTAAGCAACGGATGGCCATCTTTATCTTTGGCAGTGAATTATCTTTTAGTAACAATTATTAAGTTATCTGCGCATGAGAGTATTTACATACAGTGGTTAGTGACCCTGACTGCTAAGCCAGAAGTCGTGGGTTTGATTCCCACCCAGGACAAATAATTGTGTGATGAGCACGATAATTTGTTCTGTGGCTGGGTGTAATTTATCTATAATATGTGTGTATTTAGAAATATATAAGTATGTTTATCAGCAGTCTGGTTACCAAAGCACAGGCTCTGCCCAGTTTGGGATCAGACGGCCGTGTGTGAGATGTGTGGAGTTATTATTATTAGTATATTATTATTAATCCTGAAGAGGATTTGTATCGTCACAATTAATGCAAATTCATTACGCTTTTGGAATGAATGAATGAATGAATGAATGAATGAACATTTATTTCGAACAGCACAATAAGACACACCAATACACATAATAACTAGAAAAATAAAAGTAACAACAACGAGTAACAAAGGACAAGAATTAACTTATAAATACTACATACAACTAAAACTAATTATATTATTGTGTAACTATGCGTCCCACGGCCCGTCTAAAAAGGCGTCTAGATCAGCTTCATGTCTAGCGAAGTGCTGGACGTTGGTTTTCATCTGGAACCTGTATCCCACGTACGTCGGGATTACTAGATACTCATTTACATACATATTTGTCAGGTGCAGATGTGTTAATGTGTGTGAGTGTTTAGTGATAATTAGAAGTATGTTATACAGGTAAATAAATCTTTAATATAGGTATATATAAATATTATAAATATAATCAGGCACATAATTATGTATATGCATATCTTATAATATATTTATTTATTTATGGAAATCAATATTTTTATTTATGTATATATGTTAAAAAAAAAAAGTAAAAAATAAAGGATATTCGGAATCCGAAGCTCTTATATTTATTACTACAACTGATCTGATCGTATTATCTTAGCATTTTTAGACGTAGGCATTCAATAACAAATTGAGTTATTGGGAATCATATTCGAAGATCAAATAAGTAGACAAGATCAAAAATCTTTGTTCCCTTCCTTTGTCACAATAGTGTATATACATTATACTGTGCCACTGTTCATCAAATTGTTTCCCGGCAAGAAGTCAAAACTTTTTAATTTGACATTTGATTACTCAATCTCCGTCTAGGTCCGTGACAGGGATGGCTCCGACTTGACCTGTAATATTTGTGTGCAGTTTAGTATAGTTTTATTTAATCTTTTAATTATATACTGTATTCTAAATACCGAACTGAAACAAAGATGTCGTGCCGCAATAATGTCCTGAATAACTTTTACGTCAGAGTCAATATCAAAAGTGGTCAAACTTTGCACGTCTTTATTATTGAGAGGATATGAAAACAAAAACGACATAAAAAGTATTCGACTAGTCGTTTGACTTCGGCTAGTACACAAGCATTCCTTGATAATATTATTCTTATTTAATTTTGTACAAAACGTTAGAAGATTAACCTAAACCTATCGCACCGACGACCATGAAACTGTTATCAATATAAGGAATAGTGACGAAAGAAACGAAAGTACCTATTTTTAATATTGGCTAGTGAGAAGATTTTTAATTTTTATTCCAAAATCAAATCAAAAATCAAATCAGCGTTAAATCACCGCTGATTTTGGAATAAAAATAAAAAATCTTCTCATTGACGTGAATTACATATACATATTTTGCTTTAGTTTAGTTAACCCCGCTTAAACGTAGTGATGAAATGATACAACTCATTTACAATGCAGTTGCCTTGTAAGTATATTTTGAACTACGTACAATATTTTTGCAGAAAAGGTTTCCCGTTTGTTTTGTACTTTTTAAATGTTGCGTGCACAACCAAACAGACACAAATTCCAAAAATGGTAGAAATGGGTTCAGTTTGTTGTCCTATCACACTCCCACATATTTTATGGAAATATAAATATAATTTAATAAGTCATATTTATTAAAACAATCGAATATTACACTACAAAACTTTTATATAGGTGTTATGTTAAATGTTTATATTAAAATGTATAACTGCTTGTTCAAGTGTGCAAATCATAAATACCTTAAAAAATTAATGTCCAGTTTTGTATAGTTAGTATGACTTGGGGTCAATAGATGCCGTTGCGTGTCGTATTACGTACGTTTGTCTTTTACGTGATGCGGGCACAATCAAACACATCTACTAATTTACTATGTATATATGACAATCTTCAAAGTACCTGCTTTCCAACAAAAAAATAATTGGACTACGTGTTAATGAATTACAACTTAGTACACATTTTGACTTTCATTCCATCTCTCAAGGAAACAGTTTTGAGTTTCGCGATAAAAGTAGCCAGTGTCCTACCTCGTAGTATGAGCTCAAATCATGCCAAATTTCATTTGAATCCATTTAGTATTTTCGGCGTGATGCGCTGTCAAGATACAGACATACAGATAGACAAAAACGAAAAAAAATACAGTTTTGGCTTCAGTATTGATTATAGAGTGCCCTCCAAAACAAATTTCAAAATGTCTTTTATGTACTGAACTGGACCTGTTACAGTTTTAATATAAGTAAAGATTATTATTATGTATATGCTTGCGCTATCACTAAGATTACCACCTCCATAAGTGAAGGGACGATCATGTGACAAATGCAAAAAAAGATTAAGTGTTTGATTGACATTTGATTTTTATCTCGTAGATATATCATTAAACAACTCTATAATCTGAAAACCGAGATTTTTCTTTGATATGACGTTAAGCCGGACGAGGTACGCGTGGCTAGGCGCGAGAGGACTTGTTTCTGAAAAATTTAAACTAAACCGCTTGGCAGGCCGTGCTGATGCAAGCCTGGGACTGACTCAGTCCCATGCTATTCTATAAGTGAAGCTCCAAGAATGGCACATTGTTTTTTTTTTTTATAAAATATGTTATTAATGTGGGTTAGACATTATGAGTGTTAATCTATCCAGCTAAGCTAAATGCTTGTGTTAGTAGTGGGATCATGACACTGGTGTACTGACGCCTTAGTTACCTCCATAACTGATACAACAATAACAATAAAAGTGAAATTTTATTTATCTAAAATCTATGCGTACGAGACTAAGTTCTCAACCCCAAAGCATTCCAGTGCTTTACTTAATATTTAGAATATTTTAGAATATTGTACTACTATTTGCTACACATAAAAGAAGTTAAACACTTAATAACCTATAAGGCCTCAGAGACGAAGTCAGCGGGAGCGGGGGCGGCGGCAGCGGCGGCGCAGCGAGCGGCACGGCAACGCTCTCGTACGCCGCTCGCCGCCCGCTCCCCGCGCAACTGCCTTCGAGGCCAGTTCCATGTAAATGTATGCATTGAAACGCGCCGCTCCCCGCGCCGTCGCCGCTGCCGCCCAGCTCCCGCTGACTTCGTGACCGAGGCCTAAGAGGTTTAGTACTCTTCAAAACTATTTAAGCAATATATGAATTATCGTTTTAATTGCTAGTAAACAAATTATCCACAGAAGTAATTCATAGTTTTTACTTACATTTGCACTTAAACCATCGGTCGTTCTGTAGATATTTATGTATATGTACATTTGTAAGGAAGAATATTCGTGACAAACATACACAATAGAAATTTATGAAATGCAAGTTATAGTCATTTTGTAATCCGAATAATTGAAATCGGTGATACTTTTTTTAAAGATAAAATAAATAAACATTCTAAAACTTTGAATTTCAAATTAAAAAAAAATATATTTAATAATAATAACAGGGAGTACTGAAAGATCGACGATTTTAAACTTTAGACATTTTACCTTGAGAAATTTAAATGCGTGATTTATACAGTCCAGAAAATGCAATTAAGAAAATGTTATCTTTCTTATTAGGGTAGATTTTGATACCGTTATGGGACAGTATAATCTTTCTTTTCTAAGTAATGGCTTTCAATTTAACTAAAACCGTATGTTCATATTCAGAGTTAGAGGTATTCGTGGGAAAGGCGTCATAAATTTGTGTTGAAAATAAGTGGTGTTTAGGAATTCACCTGGATTATACTCGTACTAGCCAGCTACTCACATGTTCTAAGAAGGTTCGAACATTACAGTATATTAACGAGTAATAGAATTCGTTGTGTACTTAAATCAAATACTATTTAGCAGTTATAGGTGTAACGAATACGAACATTCGCATTGCCATACATCATCATCAATACAAATAAATAAAATTGAGTGTCAGTTTGTAATGTAAAAATAATAGTTTTTTTTTAAGCTAATACAGTTATTTGCACGATACCTATGCCTAAAAATCAGTTTTTAAATATTTTGTCGGTCTGTATTTCTGTTTGTTCTGGCTAATCGCCGGAACGGGTAGACCGATTTCCACAGGACTTTTACTGGCAGATAGCTGGTGTTGTAAGCAGTAACTTAAGCTACTTTTATTTTGGAAAAAAAATTAGGGTTACAAAATATATAAATATGTACACGCGAGCGAAGACTTGCTCGTTAATACATTTATTGGTCTTTATTGTGCATCGTGCGTTCTACGTTCGTATCCGTGAACGTTGAAGTTGAATATTCGCACTCGTATCGGCGAACGTGAAAGTTAGTATTCATTTGGATTATCCAGACATTTCATCTGACAAACGGCATATTGGAAAACTTATGGACAATATAAGTATAACATTTCTTCTGCGCACACTTTGTTTATTAAAAGACAGTTTAAAACGCGTTTTTGAACAGTAGTCCGGGGAAGTCGACTACTGTTCCAAAATGCGTTTTATAAAAAGTCTAAATTCTCTTATAGTAGTCATAACTCCTTCGTGGCTTTATCATAATGTTAATACTTTTGTACAGTTCTTCAAGAAATCAGTTCAGTTAAAACTAACAAAGCTGATACTCTCATACTCTTGCTCATTACAGCCGTAACATTAAACAGAACATTGAGGATTTTTCTGTATAAAGTGTCTTTTTACATATGTATAAGTATGTGAGTGAAAGTGATTTTGTGTATGTAACTGGCTCTTTGTTTGATTTTCTAACTGTACTGTATAATGTATAATATATATATCTGGATGAATGATATTTACTACAAGTACTTGACAGACAAATGGTTTATCGGGTAGATACCACGTGAACATCATGCTGCCTTCCAGTTTTGCGCACCTGTGTTCTTATAACTCAAATCAAATACCACCCAACACGGAACCTTACTGTTTGTGACAAAACAATTGACTACGGTCACGCCAGTTGTCCGATTAGTGGAAATTATTTAGCAATATAAGTTAGAACAAGCCTTATAAGGTGCAAATCAACTCACATGCGTAGGCGGTAATAGATAACATGTGCTTATTTTGTTTAGCGTGTTTCAGACGTAACTTAATTCCATTGGCACTTTTTGCACTGTGACAGTCAACAATAACAAAGGTATTAACAAAAAGAACATACATTGTAGTGGGTCAGCGTAGAATAATAATGGAAACTAGATATCGTAATACATATCTTCATACATATACTTCAGATACAAGAAACTTGTGAATTTTTCTAGTTGAGAAATGTAAAATTGCCTTTAGGCTGTCCCGGATCCCTCCTACTTAAGGCGCAGTTCAGTCGGTTCGATTCCGACACACTGCCCCACCGAAAACCCCGGTGGGGTGACGGCCCGAGGGGGTTTCCACAAGCACAAAAAAAAAGGCGTCGGCAACCTTTCGAGTCGCAAGAGTCAAAATTACAATTTACAAAACTTCAAAGTTTTTAAAGAGTCAGTTGTTCGTCGTAAAAAGAATTGGATGATCTTTTTTATTTTTTTACTTAAAAATGTGAATCAAAATGTAATTGAAATATTAAAATTTTGTTAATAAATAATATTTGCGTATGGAACTAAAGAGCCACAACTTCACATCCAAAAAGCCGCATGTGGCTCGCGAGCCGCAGGTTGCCGACCCCTGGGCTGGGATAATCTGGAAGCCAAAAAGCAGAAGATTTATACGGAGCAGTGACAAATTAATCTCTGCTGCAGCTGCTAATCTCTGATGATCATGTGTAATGTTATTGTTCTGTCGGGGAGAAGCATATTTCTTCTATTATTTATTATTCTATTATATATCTTTTATAATTGTTTGATGAAGTGTCTTTTTTGTCTATATACAATACCCCAACGAATGTCCATAATCACCACACTAAATTAATTTATTGTTTTTGAATCTGTTCAAAGAACCAAATACTTTTTTTATACTTATCCTTTTCACGAGTAGTGATGAACATTTAGCAATGTACTATTGTCATAGATCACAGGTGACATGCTCACGTACATGAGTCACATTACAGATCTGGCCGTTGTTGTCAACAACGGCTCTCTATCGCTTAAGTTATACAGATTGTTAATAAAAGAGATTAGTTTTCAAAAGGTTATGCGTCATTACAGATCAATAACGATAATGTGTTTGAAAAACTTAGAAAAAAGATGTTTATCAATAGTCAGTTTCATTGTCTCCCATTTTTTTTCTAGGTAGTAAACACGGCCCGTTTATAAACTTGTATCCCTGAACTTCAACCGACAGGAAAAGATGCTTTTCCGAGAAGTAAAAAAATCCTTATGAAAATTTGTCAAGTGTCTAGGGGGTAGTCTATAGGGCACCAGTGATCCTGTTAATCCGATTTTTAAGGGGCTTGCTTGACTTTCGTCCATGTGGATATGTGAGTCAGTGGCAGTAAAGAAAATAATAATAATAAGTAAATTTAGAACCTTTGCAATATGTAAGATTTTGTAATATGGGAACACGAATAAACCAACTATATTTTTTTTTGTAAAAATGTATTGTACATAGAAATACCCAGATAATGCAAATATACATACATATGTATGCATACAAATATTGGCACTGACTTGGCAGTAGTATGCACTACCGCCGCTCCACAGAAGTCATCAATGTGCGTGTCGTCAATGTCAATGTTCCTCGCAATTAGATCTATCCATAGATCTAATGTCAAAGGCACCGTGTTTGTAGTATTTAACCAACTTCTAAAAGGAGGTTCTAAATAGATTTCTTTTGTGTATGCTACGCGATATCGTTAACCGATTTCAATAGTAATTTTTTTTCATTGAATTGATTGTACTCAAGGTTGGTCCCATTTAAATATTAAGAAAACATTCCACCTCTAAGGGTGGAAAATAAAGGGTTGAAGAATACAGATAATATAATTTATTATAATTTAGGCGCATTAAAGTCGGTGATATACCTACTTTTTTAAAAGGTAATATTTGTCTTCTCGTGTGTTTTTGTATATACACATGTTTTATTTTGTTTAATATCTAGATACCCCTTCATAGTTTGTCCAGGTAAATGGTAGGGGTGCGGAACGGTATAGCCTGACCGCCGTGAGGGTCATGGCAGTTAGAGCCATACGTGGATACCGCACCGTGTCAGCAGAGGCAGCGTGCACGTTGGCCGGATGTCTTAATAGAAGCTGTTCCTGGATCCCTCCTATTTTAGGCGCAATACGGCACACCATGTGGTTTTAGTCGGTTTGATTCCGACACACCGCCCCACCGAAACCCCGGTGGTGTGACGGTCCGAGGGATGGATGGAGGAAAAAAAAGAAAAGGTATAGCTTCTGACCAGGAAAATAAAAGACTTCGCCATGTTGCGAAAAACAAATGGAACTAATTTCTTTCCATGGCAAGAGTACCTTTGAAACGTCATTAACATGTCATCATTGTTTATTGTCGATTCAGGTTCGATACAAATCGAAAATAACATGCACCTTGGCTCTTATACTCAAATAAAATGAAAACACTCGTATATATAAATCAATTGTTGTAAAATCATTACATTCACATGAAAAATTAAAAAAAAATGCAATACCTTTACTTATACATAAATGACCTAATCGGTGAGCTCAGCAGCACTCATACCGGTTGTCATATTGATAATGTGTGCGTCAATAATATAAGCTATGCGAACGATATGGTGCTGCTGGGACCATCGGTGGGTGCAGTGCGTAGATTACTGGCGATTTGCGAGTCGTACGCACGAACACGGTCTCACATACAATGCAGATAAAACCAAAGTACTCTTCAAAGGAAAGCTCAGTGTACCCGGGTGTTCTCCGCCGATTATGCTATACGGCGAAAAACTACAAGTGGTAACCAGTTTTAAATACTTGGGCCACATAGTCAATAATGAACTGTCTGATGACGCCGATCTGGAACGTGAGCGTAGGGCCCTGGCGGTCCGAGGGAATATGATTGCCCGTAGATTTGCTCGATGCTCTGCTGAGGTAAAAATCACGCTGTTCAACGCATATTGCCAATCATTTTACTCGAGCAGCTTATGGGTAAGTCATACCCGTCGGGCCGCCAGTGTCTTACGTGTTCAATACTATAACATTTTTAGAATGCTGATGCGGCTACCTCCCCACTGCAGTGCGTCTCTAATGTTTGCCGAAGCACATACGGATGGCTATCACGCTATTATACGTAAAAAAGTGGTTTCATTGTTAAGGCGTATGAGAGACAGTAGCAACAGCATCCTAAAAATCATTGCCTCTCGAACAGACTGTCCCATTCAATGTAAGTGGATTAGGATAATAACAGGACAGGACTAAATTTATATTATTTAATTTTTAAAATTCAGTGTTCTATGATATGTATGGTATGGTATTAGCACTTAATTATGATATTAATTTGTGACATGCATGTATTTTCAGTGGTAATTTATTTTATTTTTTAGTTATAATAATTGTTACTTTATTGCTAAAGGATTTCATGTAGTCTGATATATATATATATATATATATATATATATATATATATATATATATATATATATATATCTATATTATATATATATACATACATATATAAAATGTTAGTTCTAATGCTGACTCTTTCGACATCACTTACTTATATTCTCTGTACTATGGATTTAAAATCTGAAAATAAACGTTTTATTATTATTATTATTATTTACGAAAACTTGGTATGGAAAATACATACATTCGAACATAGAACCTCCTCCGCTTTTTGAAGTCGGTTAAATACATGTAGAGTAATGTCTCAAAAACTGCCCAGCAGGATCGGATGGCATTTTTTACAACATACAGACCAATAGATCTTATCAATTTTGGTTGCCTCATATTTTTTTTTTTTTTTCTAAATTTGCACGTGCGAAAACGACCTGCGTATTTCGAATATAATTATTTTTTTATTTAAATAGGGTAGTGCCTAGTCAAAATTTTTTACGTATTGGCTCCCCCCCCCCCTATCTCCACCCCCGTCCATTTTGGGTCAATTCGGACGGTACGGCGTGCCATTGCCTTGAATATACGTAAAGCGTTGATTCTACGAAACAATAGTAATACTTAATTAACTGGTCACATTTAATACAATATTTGACGAAGATACTCAAATTAGTTCTGATAAAGCTTTCATTGGGCTCCTAATGATTAAAAACCATTGATGTTGTTCAATTCAAAAAACGCGTGACTATTTTACTTCGTTATCATCTGATCTGTCCAGGGATATACATCATCAAAATGACATTTCGAAGCGTTCCATATGATGGACACATGGCTATCAATGAATAATAAATCTGTTACGCATTTACTATTCAAATCTTCAGTTCGCAATACGGCAAGATATATAAAATGATTGTAAACTAGATAAGAAATAAGAACCGCACGTAGCATAATCGTATCAAAGAAAAGGAGGCGGTCTTCTTAAAACATTAGGGAAAAATTGGTTCTAGTAATTGAGGACATGATACGTATGTTCTACATATATTTAATATGTACAACATAAGTATTATGTACTTAACATCAAAGAATTGTTAAAGTTGGAATGATAATGTCTCTAAAAAAAATAAAAAAAAACGGGTTTCACTCCGGGAATGCCGGCAGAAGTGAAAACTTGAACATTAACGTTGTGCATTTTTGAATATTTTGGAATGGTTAGGGAAGAATTTCGCACGATTGCTTTATTTATCATTATAAAAGTAGGTACTATCATTTATGTGGTTAAATACAATTGTAAAAGTCGAAATTAAAATTGCGCCATCTGTGAAATTTGCCTTAACTAATATATGGATAATTAGTATATTTCAAACTACAGTAATCCACAGATGGCGTAAAAACATTTTTTTAAATATATGAAACTCGGACACATTTTCGATCAGGGTCACGTGTCCTGACGCGAGTTCAACATTATTCACTAATCCCAAAAAGTGCACAACGCCGCTAAAGAAGTTTTCACTTCAAAAAAGTTTTATAGTTCATATTTAACCTAAGATAACGTGTGTACAACGTGTGTACAATGTACATTTAGATATTATGCAAGTAGAAATCTCAGAAGATAAGTAAGAAAAGTACAAAAAATAAAATTGTGATATTGAACTGTGCGTGTGTGGTGTTTGTGTTTGTTTTAAAGAGCTAAAAAACCGTTAAATATGTGAACTTAAAGAGTCGAAACCTCCCACAGGTCCCCACCTGGAATCGGGTTTTGAAGTGAACACTTCTTAAGGCACGTTGTGCACTTTTACTATGGGAAAAAAGCACTGAACTCGTGACCGTCAAGCTAATAATAAATATATAGATCCACTAGAGGGCGCTAATCTAAACATTGAGTTCTGTCAGCTCCTTATTAATTAATTTTTTAAAATATAATTAGTTCAATAACGTACTTATTGTTTTGATTCATATGGTAAAATAAACAAAAATATAATTGTAATTAAGGTGAAAATTTATAACGTCTATAGTGCTCAATAGCGAAAACCCTTATTAAAAATTTCGTTGACGCGGCAAGTCGTTTTAAGTTTTCACTTCTGTTGGCAGTCCCATGACTGCCTATTTTTTGGTAGGGACATGCCCTCTTCTGTCTACAGCAACGTATTTGTTTATACTGTCTCCACCACACCAACGTCGTTATAAAAACAGGGTCAGTAAACCATATACATACATATTTTGGTAGGGACAGTGTGTCTTAATTGAACCGACTCAACCGCAACTGGGATACCCCACGAGCCACCGCCACGCCATTCGAGTACCTCTTTGAGCGGGAGCTGACTGTCGCTAACCGCCTAAAATTCTGCTCGCCATCGTTTAACTGCGGCAAGCACTTACGCCTCCAAATTCCACGGGAAAGGTACCAGCGTATAGGTCTGGTCCGCCATAATCTTTTGATCTGCACACCCTATTCTGGGCGGTCAGAGCCTTCGCGTACCCCGGTTTATCGGTGTGTACAATTCCACTGTCCGGATTACCCTGTTGTACAGTCTCCTCGTCGTCCAAGTCGTCCAAGGACAGACGCAGCGCCAACTTAGGACTCGACTCATCCGTCATGAATCAAGTAAACATACTGCATCTGGGCCCAAACCAGTACGAGGACTGAGTTGACTTCGACGGAAACACCGCAGGGTGTGGACGTGCCCATAAAATAAAAGGGCCTCCATCTTAGAACATGAATGGGATCAAATCATGCTATAAGATAGAGGCTCTTTGCGTCACCCACGCATTGAAGTCATTGTAAGGGTTAACAAGAATACTCGTATTGTGTACTTTGTACTTTTCCCCTATACCCACCTTAAAGGGCGGCAACGCACTTGTAACTATTGACTTACAGGTGCCCATGGGCGGCGGTAGTTATTTACCATCAGGTGAACCGTCTGCTCGTTTGCCCCCTATACAATATCAGTTAGGTATATCAAGGACTGAGGCTTAGGACTACCTAAGCTTCATAGCTACTAAACTATTCATGTAATTGCAACAGTAGCTATACAATAGCAATAAGGGTCAAGATTTAGAGGTGCAGCGAACCCGATATCCAATTAATAAACCTATATAATAAATGTTGTGAAATAATTACCTCAAGATTTCATATAATCTCGGCTAATAAATTGAGTTGTAATATTAATAGTAATTAATAATATTTGATTTAGTATGGTTCAGCTGATTTATAGTTAGATGTAATCAAATCCTGAAATTGTATTAACATAATTGACTTTTTATCGGTGTATGGTTACAGAAATGCAAACGCGCCGCTTGCTTTACTAAAACATGTATCAAATTCTATTAACATCTATACTTATAATAAATCTGTAGCGGGATGAATTCTGTACATTGAATATATTTAAAAAAATCGACTGAGGGGTATTAAGATATCGATACTGATGCCGAATATGCGATTCAAACAATTTTTGTCTGTCTGTCTGTCTGTCTTTCTGTCTGTCTGTTTGTATATTCACGAAAAACTCAGAAGTTACTCAAGAGATATGCTTGAAACTTAGTATGATAATAGTTTGAGTGCCTGCGCAGGTTATAGGGTACTTTTTATACCGAGTTAAACTTTGGTTCTAACCGGAAAATCAATGAAATCAATGTTAGTAGAATGTATATACTTATTTCGAACTTACTTACAGCGAGCTTTTAGCATACCTGGTGTAGAGTACGAATTCAACTAGGTGGGGTGCCGAATCGAATCCTAATTTGACACTCTTTTCTTTTTTTGCACTTTTTTAAATATATAAACTATTTTACTTTTTAAAATTAGGTATCGTTTTTAACCGATGAAGAAAAGGAGTGAGGACCTCCTTTTTTTCATCGGTTAAAAACGATTCGACCGTTTATATACACATTTTTATTTTTTTATGTATGTTCAGACCTCTAAGTTATTTATGAACCGATTTTGATTATTCTTTTTTGTTATATAGGGTATACCTCAAGAGTGGTCCCATGTCAAGGAAGTCAGGATCTGATAAAGGAATTCTGATAAAATTGAGAGAAACCCTCTAAAATTGTAGAAACGAATAGTGTTTCTGTTTACTTTTCATTACTTTATCAGGTATTTGCGTTTAGAAATCATCGCATCATGTAGCCGAGCTGATGATGAAAAAAAATAGTTGGTTCTTGACTATGGGAACGAGCTATTTTGCCTCATGCAGCCATTAAATTCATAAATATGTTTCAGGGCATTAATAATAATAACAACTTCACACACCTTATACACGGCCGTCTGATCCTAAACTAGGCAGAGCCTGTACTATGGTAACCAGACTGCTGATAAACATACATACATATATATTTCTAAATACATACATATTATAAATAAATTACACCCAGACAGAGAATAATTCGTCCTGGGTGGAAACCCAACCCACTACCTCTGGCTCAGCAGTCAGGATCACTAACCACTAGACCATCAGGCCAGTCCAGTAAATATACATATATTTATAAATAGAGTTATAGAAAAAGAAGATCCAAACTTTTAAACTTTTGCGTTCCATGATAATATAATTATGTTGACGGGAATTCACGCGATCACTTATATAAAAGTATTATACGTACAGGCCTGTGATCACAGCCACGACCACGGCAAAGTAAAGGTATGTCATACCTTTTAAATACGTGATCGCATTGATTCCCGTCAACATGATTATATTAGAATAGAAAAGAATTATTAATTTTTATTTAAAGCATCTATGACTTAGTCGTTAGTTTAATGAAGTTTGTTAGTATTACAGTATTTTACTATACTAAATGCATGGCAGACACTATCGCCAAAAAAATTACATCTAAGCTTAAATATTGTCATGTAACCGGTGAAGTTTTTTTTACACTTTCAGACCATTTATTTTCCGTTCGGTTACAGTAGTGTGAAATCTTATGTTACACCCTGACTAAACAAAGCTCAGAAGCAAACATTTATTTTTGAGGTATACCGAGGGGGCCCATAGTTTCTAGGAAGCAGCACTGACTGACTGACTACAGCAAGAGTCTCCCAATTGGTCGGACGAATCGAGATGTTAGGTCGTCACATCAGTTGTTTTATTACGATTTTCTGCGAGGAAAACAACTCTCGCGCAAGGAGGAGGTGACGGTGTGGATTCGGTAGAAAAACTTCCAGGATGGAACCTTTTCACTCGCGCTCTCATGCGTACGCTAAGAGTGGCCGTGGGTGTATGAGACGAGTTTTATGTTCTTCACCCGAAGCAGCCGTCTCCCGTGAAGAGGGTGTCTGGAGGCAACCAAAACAACCTTTTTTGTACGCTCCAGGTTGTTTCACCGCCAATACAGTATCAGAAATACTGCCTGGAGAAAGCGGTAAAAAAACGCGAACGAAGTCGCGGGCACAGCTATACATAATATATTTGCAAAACGGATGATGACCATTGGCTTTTGATTAACAATTGTGATCAAATAGTTCTTAAGGTTTTTTCGCTTCAATGTCAATAGCGGTGTGAATTATTATTATTGCTTATAAATACATATTTATTGTGGTAATTGTGTTTGGATTGCTAATATGGAGCAATGTTATGATTTTTTCAAGTGGTTTCTATTGCAAGTTAGCGCACTTATTGGACGAGGTTGTCACATTGAGGTTACCGAGGCTGAGTGATATTGGATCATCTCACATGACCGGCGTTCCGTCAGTGCGATAATCAAAACAGGTGGTAGGTGGCTGGTATCGGTGCAGTCATTCTTGGCAGCCAAGAGGAGTCGGTCGCCGGTGCTGTACAAAGCTAAGCTCAGACAGAGTACACGCCGCGTGTTTGTGTAACTGCATGTTTAAACTCAGTGCGGTTTAACAGTAGGGCCATTGTTGCTGGAATTATCTGTATTTACAAACACTAGAGCGGCATCCGTACATGATGATTAAAATATCACCGGCTCTTTTAAAACAGGTTAGTAGATAATTTTACACTTAACTTCATATGTCGTTGAAATTTAGATTTATTATTATTCAAGTCAGACGGCCAGTGAAATTTCGAAATTATCCTATTACTAATGAAAGGCTATGCCTAATGTTATTTATTTGAAAAAATCGTAAGTATTAATTTGTAAGGTTTTGAATAAAATAAAGCTTTGTTTTACAGTTAAAACTGTCAGAAATAAAAATTTCGTGATTTTTTTGAAAATCTGCCCCCCAGTCTCCCCCTTTGGGGGAATATCCCCATCCACGACCTTAACCATCATTTTTGCCCTGTTGATTTGTCGTCCAAGTTTGAAAGCAATCGGTGTATAATAATTGCGACCTCTTCCGTGCCGGTAAAATTGAGGTACATACATACATACATATATATATATATATATAAACTGTTTAACTGGCGGTTGTTTTGGGGTATTGGGATTATAACTAGACCTCCTTTGAAGACTTTTTGGAAAACTCAACAATTGTTACAAAACCAATAGGTAGACTTTTCTTCGAATACTACCTAAAAGACTAAGTAAATAAAAATCTTGAATCGTGGACGTAATTTATTTGCGTAATGTATTAAATATTTTGACATTTAAGTTCAAATGCGTTTAGCATTTCACAACATTGTAAACCAAGATATAAAATGAAATCATTCTATTTAATAGGATGGATTACGTTTGAAACTTCCCTTTCCATACTTGCCAATTATTTCTTATGACGGACTATGAGGTTTGGTTTGGCGGTATTGTAATAAAAAAATATATTTAAGTATTCATACAGTTACTTACTATATTTTTGCACAATTATAATAATAATTGAGAATTGGGATGGTCTACAGTTGTGATTGTTTACAAAGCAGATACAGCATAATACCTGCTCGAATCGTAACTGTTTGAACGGGGGATAATTCCACGCTACGTTGAGCGTAGAGCGTAGCCAAAAGAACCTTGTGTTGTGTATATGTAGTGAATAGTCTGCACAACTACGACAAGTTTTCTTGTATCTTAAATGGTGGACTTTTTTTTCAGTTCCGAAATTCATTCTATATCTTTTAGTCTTTTTCGATGGTACTGGTAGCTAGTATTGCAAGCGTCTTAAGGTTACTGTGAACGTTTGTTATTGTATAAATATGTACATTGTAACTAGGCTCTTTTATTATTTTATAATATTGTATAAAAATAAAATTACTGTAGACTTAAAATGTGCGGAAGTTGACAGTATTGCTTGATTTATCAGTTCCAATTAAATGAATAAACCGAGTACTCTCAATCCCATTATCACTTAAGACAAGTGTTTGTATAGCCTATAGATAATTGTTACGCGTTAGAAAGTTCATACATTAAAGATACGAAGAGAGGGATACCTATCCTTAGAGTGAAAGTACAGCGCCTTTTTGTCTTTTTTTATTTTTGGTCATATGTTTTCTGCCAATGCTCCGAACTGATTAGCTTAGTCATTCGGTACATTTAATTAATAAACATTCTGCGTGAGAAAATTGAACTTATCAAATAAGCGCAAAGAGACAGATTTAAAATATTATTTACATTACAACTCAAATTTCTTTCTTTATGTTTTAATGACTAACAGGAATGGGTATTGAGACATGATCACGATTAAAAACTCATTAGAGATAGCGTGGTAGATATTTGTTACTGATAGATTATTCCATGTCACAGTTTTTTTCTTTACAGAAGTTTGGTTGGTTCCTCATGGTTTTTTATTTTGTTCATGCTACAGTGAACATGTATGATAGTACTCTAAGAAGCCTCATTTTGTATTGCAACACTTGCTAGTTAATAAATCTCTTAAAACCAGAAGTGAAGAAGGGGTAGCTTCATTAGCAAGCGCAGGAAAAATAATTTTCCAACTGGTACCTTAGTGCCACAATAGCAACGGAGAATAGGCCCTCTGGTGTAATTGTACAAGTCAAGAAAATAACATAAGGCTATATTAAGTTCAATCTACAGCTAAGTGCTTCAATATATTGTACTGTCTGTCTTAGAATTTAAGTGACAGCAAAAGATTAAAAGTAATAAATTGATAACGATGGTCCAAGATGGTCTATGTAAAACCAGTACCTAATGTTCGCAGCTTATAACTGAATTACCGTTCGGTGGTACTAGCTCTATAATTTTACTAATATTATAAAGGCGACAGTTAATGAGGATGGACGGTTTACTGTATAAGGTCAGGATGGCCAAATCCGTCTACGGGGCGAAATCGTCTGTTATAAATCAAACACATTAGAAATGAGCTGCTTATTTGGTAGTTGTATGGGTAATAAAGCATTACTTTATAATATAAATAAAATTTCTAAGATGGCGTAATTTTCTCACAAGACTTGCATATAACAGTATCACTGGCGTTAGGGCAGCACAGTTAAATATTTCAATGTGAGTGCGTAGCCATAATCTACGCTGCCACCGCAGTCATGTCAAGATGTATAATAAAGGAGTATAACATCCGCATACTGTCAGACAGTATGGCCGTCCTGAAGGCCCTGGAGGGTAACACCATGAACTCCGGTCTTATATACGAATGCCACCAGACACTGGAACCTCTGACAACAGGCTAATCCTTCAGTGGATCAAGGGGCATGGCGACTCACTCGGGAACGATGTCGCCGATGAGCTGGGAGGGGATCTGCAACGCCAGTAGCAGGTCCAAGTGTACTGCTGCCACTCCCCTTTAGTCACCTTCGCTCATGGGTAAGACAACGGACTCGGGCAACGCACAACAACCGCTGGGCCGACACACCCGGCTGTAGACAATCCAAACTGGTGCTGACGAAGGTCTCACCACGTTTGACTTGCAGACTGCTCAGTTTCAACCGACTTGACATCAGAATAGTGGTAGGAACTATTACGGGCCATCTGGCCCTAAATCGACACCTATTCACCATTAATGCGACAAACAGTCCTCTATGCAGAGGCTGTCTCAACGCGGAGGAAACGGCCGCCCACGTTGTCCTGGAGTGCGAGGGAGTGGCCACACAACGGGCAAGTGCTCTCGCTCCTAGAAGCCTGTGAATGCCCCAGGAGGGTTCTGCGCTTCTGGAAGGAGCAGGGCTCGCTCAACTAGTCAGCCTACCTGAAAGCATAATGGACCGCTTATTAGTCTAAATGCGAAAACAGAGCCCTATACCCATACCAATACCAAAACATATAAGTTCATATTCATATTCTTTATTGTACACAAAATGAAAAAGAAAAAAAAGTCATATAAGTACAGGAAGGAAAATAGCTATTTTTTTGCCTCGCATAACCAGTCTCTGGAACAAAGTGTCGCCTGCAGTATTTCCGGATCAATACAACCTTCAAACCTTCAAGAAAAGAGCGTACTCCCCCAACGCACTTGTGACTCTTGAGTTGCAGGTGTCCATGGGCGACGGTAGTCACTTACCACCAGGTGACCCGTCTCCTCGTTTGCCCCTTATAATATGTATAAAAAATGCATGTACAAAGTAAGTATTAAGTGTAAGTTATTTGAGAACCCAATTAATTCCGTTCAGTTTTCTAATTCTTCAGGTCATTTACCCAGATATTAAAGGCACTGTGCTACACAATTGCAACGGAAATGAAACAAGAGCTGGAGAGGATATTTTGCAAAGAATTATAACAAGTATCTTACTTATTTCAAAACATTGTCTTATTGTATAATTGTTGTGTTTCTGCTTCAATAAAACATTAATTATTAAGGATAAAGGAAATATTGTAGTAGGTTAAAACATCTAAGGATACAAAGAATATCACTACATATTATAAAACGAAGTCCCCCGCCACGTCTGTCTGTCTGTTCGCGATAAACTGAAAACTACCGAACGGATTTTCATGCGGTTTTTACTATTAGACAGAGTGATTCATGAGAAAGGTTTTAATGTATAATTTGTAATCGTGCGAAACCGGGGCGGGTTGCTAGTAAATAATAATAATTCTTTACACTGGTACTGGCACTGAAATACTGATTTCAGTATTCAGTATTCTTTACTAGTACCAGATTTGACGCCCCTAATCACTCTTTAAAATCCGATCAATTGCCCTATTAACAAGATTTCCCTCTAGAAAAATCCAAAGCAAGTCTAAAATGTTATTTTGTTACAATGATATCTTCGTTAATTTGTACAAAAGAATAGCGAGACTGCCGAGAAAGACAGTAACAGAAATAAATTAAAAAATGGTTTAATAGTAAAATAAGTTCGAAATGGCGTGACGACCATGGTTGTTTTGAGCAAAAGAAAGAAAGAAAGAAAGAAAGAAAGAAAAAGCCAATGCGTATGTGGCTTTTTAATGTAGCTAGATATTTGGATCGCTTGTGATTAGTTGGATCATACCTCCCGCTTACGTATGCTAGTCGGTTGAATTGTATTTATCGTTTTCATCACTGATTGACAGATTGAATGAAATCTGTGCATTTTTTATTTATACTCTTCTATTTAACAGTATTATACACACATTCTGGTATTTATGTACATTAGGTACTTCTTGTTAATATAGTACGGATACTTTACGTGGGAGAGCCATGCTTCGGCATGTATGGGCCGGCTCGACTCCGCTCGATACCACGGCCTCATAGAAAACCGGTAGTGAAGCAATACTTGCATTGCATTTCGCCGCGTGAGTGAGGTTACCGGAGGCTCGAACCCTTCCCTATCCCCTATTCCCGTCCTTCCCCTCTCCCCCTCTCCCTTCTTCCCACTCTTCCTCCTCTCCCTTCTTCCCACTCTTCCCCCCTCCCTTCTTCCCACTCTTCCCCCCCTCCCTCTCTTCGCCTACTCTCACTTTAAGGGCGGCAACGCACTTGTGACTCTTGAGTTACAGGTGCCCATGGGCGGCGGTAGTCATTTACCATCAGGTGACCCGTCTGCTCGTTTGCCCCGGATACCATAAAAAAAAAATACTGGATAAGACTTAATAAAGAAGTGGCTGGATTGTCGTAACCGTAATGATCGAAGATTATCAGCTCAACAGCTTTCAAAGGTTTCTCTAAAGAAAAATCAATAGACACTACACCTGTCCTTAATTTCTGAGGGTTTCCCTCGTTTTCCCTCAGATCCGGACTGGGTGACAATGGGACCGACCACCTTGGCAGCCATATCCTATCAAACAAAAAAATAATTTTTGAGATCGGTCCATAGATGACTGAAACATCAGTGAACATTCATTAAAAAAAATACATACAAAGAACCTCCTCCGCTCTTTTAAACTGGTAAAAATGGACCATAACACGTTAGTCAGTAACACGTGCAAACAGATCTTAAAAGAAAGATAATGTATATAAATATGTAAATGATTTACACGACGACATATATGAGCGTGTAGATTTTAAATAAGAAATATGTAAAATAGGTAGGTATTCAGTTCCAATTTTTTAATTGTAAACAATTTTTTAATAACTGACGTACACGGACTTTGCGAAAACAATGTCCTAGGCGCATGTTTCGCACAATTCAGTAGTTGACTGGCAAGTCAATAAGGTTATTTTGAATAAACATCAAAACAATAATTCTAATGACATGTTGCTTTTTAAAAGGAAAAATAAAAACGAAACTCGTGGTTAATACTTACTGGTAGGCAATTAGAGTACGTAGCGCGTTTCCTTTGCGTGTCGTTTAATCTATGGTAAGAAAAAACGAATTGTCATATATTATATAATTAAACTAAATAGCTAAATAGGGACAATCAAAGAACTAGAGTGTGGTGTCTCTTTAGCAATTCGTGTTTCTTGCTCTTTAAGGGGTGTAGGTATTGTTCAACATGACCATGCACGTCTATACTTTATACCACTCTAATTTCATCATCATCATCATCGCAAAGAGCTCTTTTATACGTATAGATATAATGCAGTATTTTAAAACGTTTAGAACATAATTGTATCGTTATTATATTTAATTGTAGTAGCGATCTTTTTTGCACGTGATAAGCACAGGGTAAGCGTGCCAGGTATATGTTATGCTACCGAGTATTTTTAGTGTTATCAACATAAATATAAATTATGCAGTGGAAAGCTGTGAAAAGATCGTTATAACATAATATTTTTTTATAGCAACAACAAACATTCGTTGGTTTCGATATACAATTTCGGTTTTTTATATTCTGTCTATAGGTACTATATCAGTTAGGTATATCAAGGACTGAGGCTTAGGACTACCTAAGCCTCATAGTTACTAAACTATTCATGTAATTGCAACAGTAGCTATGTAAGTATGTATTGTGTTATAAACAATATATATACACAGTTTTCATGCATGTACGGTTCAGAACGTATTTAAACTGTGATGTAATAGTTATTTAAAGTTATAGCACAACGTGAACTTTTAACTTTTAAATCAATTTTTAATTTACTATTCTGTTTACGAGCCTGAGTATGTTTTTGTTATTAAGACATTTTTTTTTTATTATTTTATTTATAGCATAATTGAGTCAAGAAAGACGCTTTGAGTCTCCTCAAGAGCCCGTAAAAATCTATTACTCTGTTCTCAGCGAACATGCCAGGCTAATCTATATCACTTCGGACTTAAAATCTTACTAAGCGAATTAAATCCTTTAAAGTCTGTATGCAAAATTACATTTTACGTTTAATACTTCTCTTTAACCGTAGAAAATTTATCAACTATTTGTGATTAGTTTAAAAAATAAATGTACGTATGTTAGTCCTCCCAAAATGATAAATATTGTAAACGCTAAATCATGCCCGCATGTTCACAATGAAATCCTACTGAATTTTGTTTATTTATATTTCTAATCTTCAATGATGAACTATATACAGGGTTACTGGCATATGTCGGCAATATAGAGGAGGTCATTTGCAACCAAATTACTTCCTATGACCCCTATGCAAATGTCAACCGTCTTCACATAATTTCAAATTGTATGTTTTGTCAAAAATATCGTGGTGTACAACTTTGACAATTTATAAAAAAAGACTAATGTATGGAACAATTTTTAATTATATTAACTACTTGCTAACACTTCCGTACGCAATAATCTGCAGTACTTTTCAAAGCAAAGGTATTTAGAGGTTGTACTTAAAGTTGATTCCATTTAAGTTTGAAGAAAATATTCTACTTTTTAGGATGGAAAATTAAGGGATTAAGAATACAGCTTATTACATGATTATCATAATTTAGGCGTACTTTTTTTTTAAAGGTAATCTTTATATATAACTATATCATTATAAATATCGAGGAAGATAACCTTCGGAGCGGGGCACTAAAAGCTAATAATAATTTAATTTGCAGTGAAATCCCTGACTACATACTTGTGGGATTATCTTATGTATAAACATTTGTAACAAGGCCGTATTTGTTAAGTAGGTAATGTAGAAATCATTAAATGTAAGAGTTAAAAAAATGTTGTGTTAATCATTGGAGTACAGACTTGACAGATATTAGTTTAATGATAAAGAGAACGTTTGTTGTTTAAGTGCTTATGCAATTAGTTCTGTAACGAACGGTATCATTTATAATAGTAAAAGCCTCTTCCAAAACTAGACCCAGGATTGAATGAACCATCCAATGCTATCCAATGAGTCTGTATCTGTATGTATTTAGTAATCAGCCCAGTCAAGGAACTAAAATACCTAAATTTTTGATTACCACGCATTTTTATTTTTAGATAAATTACAAGAAAAAAAATGCGCTGATTTGAGCTGTTTTTGTTATTGGAACAATGATCACCGAATCCACATTTCACATATTAACAATCGGATCACTATGATCGGAAAAACGGTATTCGAAGGTCGAGGCCCTTGGCTATCAATCCGTGAGCAGATTCTACTATCGGCACAATTCAAATCAAATCAAATCAAATCAAAATCATTTATTTCAACTAAACCATAATGGGTATTTTTGAATTGTTAGGAGTAGTAGTCAGTCAGACTAAGTCAGTCGTGCAGCTAGTTGCCTGTTCCAATTCGTAGATCCAGTGGAGAAGAAAAGGCAAGAAACTCCAAGGACACTATTTTTCAACATGTTTTTTACATATCACTGGTTACATTGCTTATATGCGCAAGTTAAATGTGAGGACAATGTAACGTATTGTTCTAAACTATAAACAGCAACAGATTTTACTATTGGCATAATTATCACCGAATCCACATTTCACATATTGACAATCGGATCACTATGATCGGAAACACGGTATTCGAAGGTCGAGGCTCTTGGCTATCAATCCGTGAGCAGATTTTACTATCGGCACAATTATCACCGAATCCACATTTCACATATTGACAATCGGATCACTATGATCGGAAACACGGTATTCGAATTACTTTACGGACTTTTTTGTGTACACATTTATACATACAAGTACCTAACTACTATAGTTCAAATTGAGTAGGCGTTTGTGAAATTCGCTCGTTCCATGTTGTCATGTGTCCAATTATAACATGCAACATATCAGTCAGTGTCAGTACACAAAAATATTTTTTTACTTGACTAGTATAGTAGCATAGTAGCTTTAACGTCTAAAGATTAAATAGATTTTTGCATTGGTCTGGCCTCCGATTATTAGTATCTGCTGTTTAATAAAATTAGGTACGAGTTATAAATTATTTTCTGTATAATCAAGCCCAAAAAAGAAATAATAAAAGTTTACACATATGCATTTGCAAATGTATGCAAAATACGTGTACACAAAAATAAATTCTTAAAAAAGAAATTAAGTTTTGAAGAACGATTCCGGAAGTTGCACACAGTTAATAGCTCAATTTCCGTATAATGTAAATTAGCGTAGCTGCTACGGGTAGTATAATGTGTTTGGAGAGTGAAGGACAATGCTGTGTTATCCATAATAGATCTCTTACTGACGTTCATGCATAAGTATTTTAAATGATCATCGTTTATTATGTGTTATGAAAATATTGAAGATTGTATTTTTTACCCCGGTCGCAAAAAGGAGGTGTATCTGTGTGTAAGATCATAACTCTTGAACGGATCAACCAACCTACTTTGATTTAGTTTTTTATTGAAAGGTGAATTGATCGAGAGTATTCTTAGCTACAATTCAAGAAATTTTGTTCAGCAGATCATCAGCTCTTTTCTTATTGTTGAGTCGGGGGTATTTTCCCTTTTAATATATGCTTGTTTTATGTCCTCTTAAAGTGATACATTTGTTAAAAATTATCTTCTTTTCCTCTACGTGACTTTACGTACGTCTACAATCTATGTTACCCTTTTAAAAATCCCATGTATACTTATTACTTAAAGTAAATAGCATATATTTTAAAGTGTTTTGTTCAAAATCAATAATTGAAACTTTTCTTTTTGTCATAAATATTTTATTAAGATACAATACAATATTATTCAGATAATTTCACTTTGAAAATTGACACAATCAAAACGTAAATATCAATGTCATATCAATTTTCAATGAATTTAAATAAATCTACGATATGTGTTAAACGTTCCTGTATTGATTTTTAGGGTTCTGTACTTCCGAATGAAATAAACTCTTGCATTTGTCTAGTCCTTCTGTTACAGCCAATTTGATCCAAATCTACAGGACCGAATAAGTTGAAATTTGGCACAATATCAATCCTGTGACTAAAACAGATATGTGCAACGTAAATAAAACGAATTTTGAATATGGGAGTCCAGTTTAGGCACCAAATTCGAAAAAAGAAATTGCCTGCAACCGTGTGACATATTAAATGAAAGGGTTTATTGTGAGAGTCTGTTTTTTTAAATAATTTTAAGATTAATTGTTTTAAAGCTTTTGAGAAGATAGAATAGGAATTGATCAATATATATTTGAAATTCATCGTACGGAACCATCTGTAGGCGAGTTCAATTCACACTTGTAGGTTTTTGTATATAAAGTTCCAATATTTGGCTTAAAAATACGCCATTAAACAGAGGGCAGAAAACAAGTTCCTATTTCATTGGTACGTGATTAAGAATACAACTTCGAGGCTTTACTTAATAAACAATGCAGCCTGATATCAGCGAATACACTTGAGACATATATGATTCAAAGTATTTGATCAAAATCGGATTTCAAAATTATGTGATGTAGTTCGTTTAGTTTTTAAATTTTGTTACGTCACTCGCTAAATTAAAATTCACAAAATATTCTTCATATAAGAAGTAAACCTTGTACACTTAGAAACAAGGTCTTATTTCAAATTGAAACATGTAGGTAGCATATGTCGCTATCGAAATAAGCAATTTATTTGTCGACTAAAGTCTGATACGCTTAAATAAACTTCAATACCACGTAGCGAGAGCCGCTATCCGTTGAATGCCATCTCTTTTGCTCTGTGTTTTTAGTAAGCGTCTGCGTAGGTGTAGATTAAAAACACGTCATCCTTGTTCGTTTTGAACAAGTTTTTATACGGCAATTATACAGCGTTTGAATAAATGAAGACTCTCGCTGCGTGGAAATAAAGTTGAGTATACGTTGACAGGTTTTATTGAAATTTAGCGGCGCTGAGAAATAGATGCTAGTAACAAATAGACCTTATTACGAAGAACACTAGGTTGATTTCATATGAAGAAATTAAGTCAGGTTTTAGTTTAGTCGAGTGTACAATAGAATCGGCACCAATGTCTGTTTAACTTGATTAAGGGTTTCATTAAAAGAATACCACCTTAAGTCAGAACAATGACTCTTTTGTGCACCAGGACAATGACAAGTAGCAAGCAGGTGTTATTTACATAGTTGTTATACATATATACGTATGTATATTTAAGAAATAATAGTGTGTTCGTAAATAGGTGAAGTAACTTATGTCATTAATTTGTTAACTTAGGTTGTTACACCAACGCTTACACAAAGTATATGTATTTGACTTAGTATTATCATACTTCGTAAAGAAATTATCGGCATTTTGTTTGTATACATTGCTATTCCTTTGGTAACATTTGTCAATTGTGCTAAGTTAAAAAGCAGGATTCACTATGACTTTTTTTGCAATTGCTAGATAGTTTAAGTAATTATATATACATTGGTTTTTTGTAGATTTGATGACGTATATGGTCTTACTCAGACACCGTTTGTTATAAGAAGCTAAAACTTTGTGCAGATATAACAACATCTTTTCATAAACAAAAGACTTTTTTTTCTGGAACCATTTTTTTTTATTGTACCTTGCAAAGTCGTCGATATTTCCTAAGTAACAAACCTTTTTAAGTAACATAAGCATATTTCACAATATGAAATCCAAAGATATTTGCTCACATTTGAAACAAACCGCAGTTATAATAATTTAAATTGCCACTGTGATTGCTTTATACCTTAGGAATGCACAATGGTATTTGAATTCAGACAACGGTGAAACCAAAATAGAAAAATATCTATTTACCTACATATTTCAGTGGGTAACGTGTGAGATAACACAATAATTTAATGTATTGGTTAAGTAGGTAATGCAATCTAATGTTATGTAATTCTTAAGGCTTGTGCAAAAATTGCAAATGAAAATGACTTGTGCTTGACTTCTTCTCATAGAAACATTGCAAATCGCAAGTAATTAAATCACAAATAAAAATATACAAAGTAGCCATAGACTGGGGTTGGGACTACAGGATTGATGAGAAAGATTTTGGAAGCAAGTATGCTTGAACACGTGGATGATTCAATTGTTAAAACGCACGTGAGTCACATTAAAGTTGCAATGTAGCGACGACGCGACGTGATAGTTCCTTTCCGTTCACGCCACCGGTTGGTGCACCCAATTGTATATTTAATCCTAAAATAGCTACGTGAATGGAAAATTGATCAATTTATTAAGCAAGTAATTTGTCAATTATTATTTTGATCCGTCCATTTTGATAGTTGTGATGCGTATGTCGCCTTTGTGTGGAACTAGTTCAATAGAGATGTCATCCATAAAACGTACTTTCAGAAAAAAATACCAGTTTTAAGGGCCAGTTTATCTCAATCTAAATTCAACATCATTATTCAATGCTTGGGTTGTGTTTCGCCGAGTAAGTGCTTTTGACGCACGTTTGACTCCATGGGCAGCGGTAGTCACGTACCATCAGCTGACGCGTATGCTCGTTTGCCCTATATCCCATAAAAAAAACATTATAGCTATAATCAGTGGAAGTTTATTATATTTTCGTTTAATAAAAACATTATATAACTTCACACATCTCACACACGGCCGTCTGATCCCAAACTAGGCACTACCTGTACTATGGTAACCAGACTGCTGATAAACATACTTATATATTTTTAAATAAATACATATTATAGATAAATTACACCCAGACAGAGAACAAATGATCATGCTTATCACACAATTATTTGTCTTGGGTGGGAATCGAACCCACGACCTCTGGCTCAGCAGTCAGAATCACTAACCACTAGACCAATAGGCCAGTCATATAGTGCAGTCGGTAGAGCAAATGTGATGGTTGTGACTCTGCACAATTACGTTTTTGGTAGGAATCGATCGGGAACAACCTATAGAACAATATGTAAGGGGTTGCGCAGTGACTCTTATGGTATATGGAATTTTCGTGAAAATTCAAAAACTGCAAAAGTTTAATGAATTACTCTGGTTCTGTTGAAGATAATCAAGCTTAAAATCTTCCATATGATGCTGCCTATCTGCCAATAAATTTTTATTTATTTTCATTTAAAAAACCATCGAGTTATGCCATTTTGCAACTAAGACATTTAAAAGAAATGAAATAACAAATACATATATAACAAATACAAACAATAACATTTTTTTGGAATTTTCATCTAAAATATGGGTCTTGGAGCAAGTGTAAAAAAATCAGAAATGTCGATAGGTCGACTTTGTACAATTTCGAGGGTAGGTTGAATATATATGGAAGCACTCGAATATAAATTTTCATTGCAAAAAACGTATTCCACCAATACTTTTACTGCCTTGAATAATAGGTACGTTTTTTCATACTTTTTCGCTATTTTTAAATATATATATTTCATTGCATGCATGCATTTCTAACGTAAACAGTATTGGATACGTTTAAGTATACTCTCTTCGATGGATGATTGAGTATCATAATGGAGGTAGGCATTCATATTTTTATTTCGTTTTTATTTTTTTTTAATATTTAACTATCTGTAAAGTAATTTCTGAATCTGTTGTACACGAAACTAAACACAGAGAAGAATATTAGCGCACAATCAACTAGTTTGTAAGTTCCGGCAGTAACGACGGAACCATTATTCTTTGCTTGGCTTTCTTGGCTTGCCTTGCAAAGATGTTTTGGCATATAATATAACAAGCTCGAACTTAAGGCTAGTTTATATATAATATTATCGATAAAATACATCAACTTATGTAATTAATTTTCCATTTTAAATCCCTAAATGTATAAACGTATGTAAAACCACACATAAAGAGTTATATATAGATGACATTGTTGACTAGAATAGTAAAATTGAGCGTGTAAATTGAAGCGGTTAACTCTCAGTGCAAAATATGCGAATGCATGACCTACGCTGTAATCATTATAAACTGACCATACATCCTTTTTACAGCTATGGCTAACATTTGGAGCATCGCTGTCATTTCTTATCATTGGACTTGTGAGGGGCTACTCTGCTTCTGCAATCCCATCGATCGAAGAAAACGACCCTGCTATCATCCAAAGCAGTGAGCAGAAATCATGGATAGGTAACAATCATGTTTTTATAAAGAAGTACAACATAGATAAAATAAAAAGTAGTCTTGTCAGCTCGCTGTAACGCTTGTATTAACTATTTTATTAATATTATGATTAATAATAAAATATTAAAAAGGGTTTAATTTAACGTTCAAATTGTTGCCAAACTAGAGCATTATCTTATTTTCGTTGAAAGGGCTAGCCGAATAACATTAGTGACAAGTAACTCGATAAATGGTCCTGTTCATAATAAAGCACCTAGAGTTCTTCAGGGTAATGGAAAAAGACTGTGTCATCAAGTAATTATTACAGATGACATTTCTGCTGGTAAGTGGAGTTGTCAGAGTTCCATTGAGAAATAGGAAGAGTTAGAGTCGTTATTTGATTTGACTGTAGGTAAAAATACGTTAAACTTGTCTAGTAATGACCCGATAATCTAAAAGGATATGTACTTACGTCCACGGCTGTATAAAGAATGCTGTAGATGAATTATATTATTTCATATGGATGCAACAATAACTTCGAGCTATGTTTAACAGATTTATCAGGAAATGAACTAGAATATGAAAAATATTTTGCAATATTTTCTCGTCATAAAACGGTATTGTAATATACACACAGACCATCATTCTCCCCACAAATCACTCTATCACACTAGGCAAATTGGAAGAATATATATGAATTCTTCATTGTGTAATGTTGTAGTTCGTTTTTCTTTAGAGATAAATATATTATGTGGACATGGAAGTAAAATACAGTGCAAGGGCGATGAATTCTACAATAGAGACCGTCGTCGATTATGTTACAGTGGGTGGACATCTTAATTTCGAATATAATTTAAATTTACTGTTCATTTCCGTGACTACACATACGATTTGTATATAAAGGGTTACTGGTAATATGTCGGCAATCTATTGATAATAATTGATAAATTGATTGATAAATGACCTTTGCAAATGGCAACCGTTTTCAAATAATTTCTAAATTTATGATTTTTTAAGAATTCATGGTAAGTATACAACTTTGAAAATTTATAAAAAAAAGAATAATGTGTGGAATTACCTTTTATTGTTATTATCTGCTTGCTAACACTTCACTACATAATAATCAACCATTAATTGTAGCAAATGCAATTTAGTGAAAATACAAAATTATTTTTTTGGAAATTTAATTAAAAATTGAATTTCAGAATTGAATTGAAAATTGAAAATAATTCCGCAGGTAAGTAATTATTGCTAAGTTTTAATGGCCATTTTGAATCTTACATTTCCGCGTTCTCCAATCATTTAACAAAAATTAAATACCTAAAATTTTTGACTCATTGCTCAGCCAAAAATAGAAATAAAATATTCGTAAATTATTACGTTATTTTTTATTTATTTATAAATTATTATTAATGTTTGTTCCGCCATTTTCTATCTTCTGGTTGTTTATTCTGGTCGACATGTCGTTGGATACCTTAGAAGTTGTACAAGTTTTATAAATATTCTGCAGATAAAGTACTTGCTTGTTTTTTGCAGAAGTCAACCATTTAAGTAAAAAAATTAAAAAAAAATATAAAAATTTAAAAGTTTGTACCTCTGCTTTAAAAAATACTGCTGATTACTTTCATTTTATAGTTGATTATTATGAACAAAAGTGTTAGCAAGCAGATAATAACAATTTTTCTTTACATCCACTTAATAGATTGCCAGCATATAGCTGTAACCCTGAATACGTACATGTACAATTGTTTATACAATGTCCAGGTCAGCATGGTCATGTTCGATTTACAATACATATTTATATTGCTAACTAACTCGTGGCATTGACGGATAGGGATCTGTAAAACATTTAATATATCGTTAAAATAGGAAAATCCTTCGAATATCGAGAGATGTTTACCGTATTAAGTTTAAAGTGTTTCCGAGTGTACATATTTGTGCCGCCTAGGTTTTAGAATTAGAGTAAAGTGTCAAATTTTATTTAAGAGACTGTATTGATTTGACCTCAATCTCCGTAAACTATTATTACAAGTTTCAGCCACATATTGTAAACAATAATGCTTTATTATTGTGTTTTTTTATGGTATACGGGGCAAACGAGCAGACGGGTCATCTGATGGTAAATTACTACCACCACCCATGGGCACCTATAACTCACGAGTCACAAGTGCGTTGCCGCCTTTTAAGATGTGAATAGGGGATGAGGGGGAGAGGGGGGAAGAGCAGGAAGACGGGAGAGGGGGAGGAGAGGGGGGAGAGGGGGGAGAGGGGAAGGACGGGAATAGGGGAGAGGGAAGGGTTACGGCTAGGGTTGTATTAACATATATAAGCCAATCCACTTTATTAATACGTGCAATCAGAGCACGCTGGTTCTGATCCACAATACAACTTGTATTGTGGATCAGAACCGGAGTGCTCTGATGAGCCCGAAATTTATTAACAAAATAGTTAATATTAGTAAACATGATAGATAAAATTAAAACTACGACCACGATGTTATTGTTCCACCGTTTACCATAAGTAATGACGGATCCTTGATTAGTGAATCTTTCGAATTCAGTGTGAAAGATTCAGATTGCCCCATTCGAAAAAGCCAATTCCTCTTTTAAGGGGTTTGTTGCGAAAGAGGAACATATTTAAAGCCATACTCCGTAAAACTCTTTTTTTCTCCTATATTAATACTCAAATGTAATGCAATTTATTATATGAATATGAATTTCATATCAGTTAGAGTAGAAAACTTAATTAGGGTATAAATGATGGATGCGATAACATATTGTACTGAATTTACCTACATAAATATATTCTTTAAAATGTTTTAAATATCTATCTAATATTAAAAATTGTATATACATAATACACATGTATGTAATAGTAATAAACGTGGAATTTAAATTATTTTCCAGTTAATAAAAAATCACTTTTTAGGCGCAATCCCGCCTTTGGGAGCATTTTTGGGCAGTATGCTGTCAGGTGCGTTAATGGAGCACCTAGGACGCAAGCGCACGCTACAACTCACCTCACCGATATGGGTAGCATCGTGGTTAATACTCGGCTTCGCAAAATACTACCCACTGTTGCTGCTCGGCAGGTTTATCAGTGGCGTTGGAGTCGGTTTCGTATTGGCCCCCGCACAAGTATATGTAAGTACTAACTGTTGCCGCCCGCGACTTTGTCACCGTAGAATCTCTTCCATACAAACATTCATCCTCTATTTCACCCCTTCAAGATTTATATTTTGAACAAAAAGTAGTCCATGTGTCTTTGTCATATTCAAACTTCTCTATACCTAAATTCATCAAAATTTGTTCAGGGGATTAGGTTTTTTTTTTTCGAAAAGAATACTAGTAACGTGGGTTACACATTACTAGTATTCTTGTTAACCTCTCCAGCTAAGCTAAGTGCTTGTGTTAGGAGTGGGTTCACGCCCGAAGTATATCGGCGAACGGTTGAGTTCCGGGCGGGAAGCGGCAGTCGGTCGCCGCCCGAAGAGGTACGCGAATGGCGTGAGGCCGCTCGCCGAGCCACCATGGCTCGTTGGTCGTCTAGGCTGGAGGCTCCACGTGCTGGCTTTGCCGCCGTGGAGGCGCTCCAGCCGGTCATCGTCGAATGGGCAGGGCGGCATCACGGGACCCTTTCCTTCCGACTGACGCAGGTTCTATCCGGGCACGGCTGCTTCGGAAAGTAGGATCGGTCGCTAGGAGGAAACTGACTCCCGCCTGTCACCACTGCGACTGCAGTGAGGACTCGGCTCAGCACACGGTGGCGGTCTGCTCCGCCTGGGTGACGCGGCGTCGGGCTCTCACTACAGTCATCGGCGGGATCTCTCGCTACCGGCCGTCATACGCTTCATGGCCGGTAGCGACAGGAATTTTACCGCGGTCGCGACCTGTGAGGACGTCATCTCGCAGAAAGAGGCGGCGGAACGGGTCCGGGAGGACGATCTCCACTCGGACCTAATTCGCCACCGGCGAACCGGGAGGCGGAGGCGCGCTTACCAGCGCCTCATGCCACCCTGAGTCCCCTCCACCCGCTATAGTGCCCCCCCGCGAGGAGGCGGCGTCCGCGTGTGCCTGGACGTCCTGGACGTCGCCTATTTGAGAGGTTTTTACCCGAAGGTGGTGCCGCGCTTTTGCGGGCAGGCGTCAGGGGGGGTTCGGATGTCTTAATAAAACCCGCAACCACTTGATCGCAAGTCCGATGCCTTAGCCATTACGCTGCCGGCGCTTGACGTAACAGAGGAGACGAGCCTAAAACGTAGCAGAGGGATGGACAGACAAACAGAGTTACTTTCGCATTTATAATATTAGTATAGATTATGTGTTACGGTCTGCTGTGGTAGTTAGTAAAAATTTTACTTTTTGGATGGTTTTTAAAATGTAAACACGTAATTAGCCTTTATCTTAAGGTACAAAGCTATGATTGAAAGCTTTCTTAGTAGAGATAACTTTGATATTTATTGCAATACTCGCACGAGGCTAGTGCATGAAGCTTGTACATATTTTAAACTACACTGATCAGTGGTGCCACATGATATTATTGATCTCAATATTTAGTAACTGTGTAAATTAGTATTCATTATGATTTCTACACGTTAAAAGTGCATTACCCTATTGCTTAATAGTAAGACTTTTTCAAAGTATATATGGGATTATAAAAATACTTTTGAAAATTGAACAAATAAGACAAAATGGTTAAAGCCTAACAGCTGAGTAGTGTCAAGAGACAACCGCTGGTTTGGTCTCTTCTTCCTTCAAAATTTGGATTTGTACTACCCAGTGACGCACTTATCCAACAATCATATTTTAGAAGTATGTATTTTTATTCGTGTTCTAGAAATAATAGTTCAAGTTATGCTTAGTTTGACATTATTTATTTATTTATTTATTTACACTGCCTGCAAATACATTGCATAAGCACTTAATGCCCTAGGCATTTTCTTCCAGTCAACCTTTGGGTGATGCAGACGTGAATGGCAGGTGTATAATTAAAACCTTAGACTTACCGACCTAGTATATTAGTTACTTTTAAGTAGTTCTACAATTTGTACCGTTATATTATAATAATAAATTAATATAAAATATATTTATTTCCTACTGTTGTCGTTTAAAGGACAAATTATTATCCGCTAAGAAAAGTCTGTTTTTTTTATCTTTTGGAACTCAGGTATAAATTTATGTACATTTATTATAATTATAACTGACTAATTACTTAGATATGAGCAGTTATATTAAATTTATAAGATGTGGCGTTTATCCTTGATATAAACGTAAACATTTCTATAATTCATGATGTACCGAACTTATTGTTGATTATCCGAGCGCGTTTATCAGATGCAACAATAATACAACAAGTCATTATGATTGTTCAGTGAACTTGTCTATTCATTTGCCCACAGATAATGGATCATTATAGAAGGTACAAATGGTCTTGTTCTAAAACTGGAACTGCGTCACTTTTTGACATATGTAAGCTTATGTGTTCTTAAATCGAAAATCTTTACATTTTAAAGTTTGCTTTCTGTATAAATATTACCAAATATCATAATTTAGAAATTAAAGATTTAAGTTAAACTAGAACCTTGATTTCTTGCAAATCCTTATTAATTTACTACTTTTATTCTCGTCGATACTCAAAATTGTGCCCTTCATGATGCTGTGTTTCGCTCTGGAGTCACCATACTGCAATTATGATAAAGTGCTTCTAGAGACCGAAGGTTGTATGAAACCCTCTGTTGCGCCTCTTGTATTGCTTTTCTTTTTAGTTAATTTTCTATTATAAAAGTTTTATTTAGTAGACGGACTTCTTTTAATTAAGGGTAATTACTCTATTAGAATACTTTTTGTTTTATATAACGGATACAGAATTTATATGATAATTAAGCTAGTTTGAGCTGAGAACACGTTGCCTTTTAAAATTACTTCACTATATTTTTTATTGGTGGCTGCATTGAATTGTAGTTTTCATTCATTGTTGATTATAAAAACGTGTTTTATTGCTAGGTAGAGAGAAGTTAATTCATGATAAAAATAATGTGGTACGACTTCCATTTTATATTTTTGTAATGTTTTATACACTTTTTATTGTTAAATTGAATACATTGATGGAATAGGTTGAAATATCTCTTGGTGCTATTCGCCCTTTGATCAGTAGGTACTAATATGGATGTCTTAAAACTCTCTTTAATGTTATATAGGTAAGAAGTAGGTATGTAAATAGCATGTAAATAGTAATAATAAGTATTGGATTTGAATTTACTAAAGAATTAACTTCATTACTATGGCCATGATTATATTTATGTTCTACCTGTAAGTGTTATTGTATCTGTGCATATTGTGTTATAATTCTTATTATGTTTGTATAATATTTGTAGGTAAGCGAGTGTTGCGACCCCGAGGTACGCGGACGTCTCGGTTCACTACCAACGCTTTCTATGTGCTTCGGTATTATAATATCATATGCAGGTGGGAGCCTGCTTTACTGGAGGTACCTTGCTTTCCTGTCTGCTGTGTTCTGTGGTACGTATTTTTAGAAGCAAGAATATTTTGAAGAATTGTATTAGATTTGCAATATTTTACTGATCTCTTAAGTATTCTAAGCCTAAGGCCACGTTCAGATGACGCGCGTTTTGCTACCGTGCTTTGACGCGCGTCAACAAGAACACGCATTTTGTTTAAGTGGTTCACAATCGCGCGTTTTGATCTGACGCTCGCTTGCCGCGGCGCCGATCATTGATTTACATTTAACATCTCTCGCGCGCACGCTCATGTGAACATTCGTTTACATGAGCGTTGCATGAGCATGAGTTCGGTGACACTTAATTTTATGTAGTTTAATATAACATACAAGAAATGCCAAAAGCATACTACTACTTAATTTTATTTTTATTCCACATCAAATTTATAATCAATACAAATAAATAAAATTGAAGTGTCTGTTTGTAATGTCAAAATAAAAGGTTTTTTTAAGCTCATACAGTTATTTGCACGATACCTATGTCTAAAAATCAGTTTTTTTTTTTTAACTTCTGTTTTCTATCTGTTTGTTGTACGGGGCTTTCACAGGCAGAGCTGGTGTTATAAGAAGTAACTTAGGTTATGTTTATTTTGGAAAAAGAAATAGAGTTCCGCGCTAAATATATAAATATGAAGACGCGTGCGAAGCCGCGCGGGAACTGCTAGTTTTTTAAATATATCATTTAAAATTCACTAAAATGTAGATGAAAAAATCAATCTATATGAATTCAGTTTCCGTATGTTTTTAGCTGCAAAATCTCGGAAAGTGTTTGATGTTGAAATTGTCTTCAAATCTTTGAAACGGAAAATTCATACTTATATGTATACATTTTCGACTGATTGATAACGAAAAATACTGTGCGTTTTAGATTGACTTCTAATTGTCATAGTAACATTGTGGTATTTAAATTGTTAAAAAAAAAACGTATTTTTTATGTATTTTAAAACTTTATCATAAATTATATTAATAGTCGACGCGAAACAGCTGTCCTACGATGAGTAGAAATTAACATTATGACGTCACACACGCTCGGTTTTGTTCGGGAACTGTCGGCGTGTTTTCAAACTGGGTTCAAACATTTTTTAAATTAGTTATAACTTTAAAATTATAACAAATCAATATCTAAAAATGGTTTTTCTATAAAACCAAATAAATATGATCTTTTTATTTATTAAAAAAAACAAATTGCAGCATCAATTGTCATAAAGTGGCTTTCAGTAAGTCTGGATGTTAAAATGGATGAACCCATTACGACCGTCTCTCCTTGTGTTGCTGTTGCTGTCGATATAAAAGCACTAAACACGAAGTTGTTTTTACGTACATATTGGACTAATATAGAATTCGATTTGAACTGCGTTTGACGCGCGACCTTCGCCCGTCATCTGACCGCACTCTAATACACGACAATCATGTTTGTAATTCAACACTTTTAAAGGTTACCATTGAAACTAACGTAGAGTTATATATAAGAGATAATACTGGATTTCATACTATTTATCCTGGATGGGAATCGAACCCACGACCTCTGGCTCATCAGTCAGGATCACTAACCACCAAAGCAAAATAAACTCAAAAGTAAGTAACACATGATTCAAACTAATGACGTTTCATTTATTTTACCGAACTGTTATTATCTGGGCATCTCAAAGACTATTGAAAAATATTATTCACTAGTTGCGCTCCGCGGTTTGACCCGCGTAAGTTTCTCGTTAAGTTTTCTAATTTTCCGCGCAACTTTTTAAATTTTTTCTTTCATAAGAACCTTCTCCTGATAATAACAAACAATTAGCGAAATCGGTCGAGCCGTTCACGCGTGATGCCGTGACCAAGGGAAATAGGGATTCATTTAATATATATATAGATTAAATGTCACATCTTATGTTAGAAAGCATAGATAAAAATGGTTTTTAGCAGCAGGTTATTTCTAATACTTCTAAATTTGTTTCCAGTGGCATTATTTGTGGTACTTCTGCCTCTTCCGGAATCTCCCGTATGGCTGCAAAAAAAAGGATTAGACGCCTCCCAATCCATCAAATGGCTACATCTATCATCGCGAGCGACTGCCATGGTTAAGGAAGACAACAATGAGTAACTATTATGTTTTTTTATTTGTTAAGTCGGCTGTGATTAATGATTGCGTTGAGATCGAGTAAAAAATGTGAACCACGTTTTTAACTAATCAGTCGTGATCGTGAGTGAGGAGATTTTTTAATGCAAATCGCGGAATAATAAAGTGGCCTAGCTGTTTTCGTTGTTCTGGATGGATCAAAAATATTAAAATACTTTAAACTAGCTGACTCGACAGACGTTGTGATGTCTTAACTATGAATATTGACTGACAGTTATGTTAAAAGCGCTAAGGTTACATTAGAAAAGTAAATATGGTCGTTAAGTTTTAAATTTTCTAATTTTCAGCTCTAGTTTCTTCTTTTTCCTTCAATAAGAACCTTTTCCTGACAATAACAAATACAAACAAAAAGAATTAGGGAAATCGGTTCAGCCGTTTACGCGTGATGCCCTGACCAAGGAAAATAGGGATTCATTTTTATATATCTAATAAAAAAAAAACGATCAAAGCTCGGTCATCTACTATAGATAGTACTGTTAATCAGCTTGATATCTTGTTTAAGCCATTACCTTCCTTGTATTTTCTATAGATTTTTTCACTATCTCATTTATTTGGCTTTCGTCAATTACTTTTACACAATAGGCAGTTTGGTTCCTACTAGGAAGGAGTACAACTTAATCAACTTAATTAACTTTTACATTATATTGTGTAATAATAATAAAGTGTAGGTAAAACATTTTAATCTATCCGTGAATTTAGATCATCTCATTTATATAAGAAACTTTACAGCCATTAAAAATGTGTTTAATCTACATACGATTATGAAACTTGGTAATCATGATGGAGTAACATGAGCATTTAGTAGATTTTATGAAGACCATGCCAAAGAAAAGACATAAAGACCTTAGAAGCTGTCTTTATTAACTTATTTTATGAGATGGAAAACTGATTGAATCACTATAAATTATCTTCTTTATTTTTCATATTTGATCGGATTATATGGCCAAACTCATATTCGTTGCGTAATCTGCAATCTTGGGTAATACATATCGTTGCCACTTCATTGTTTTGTTAGTATTAAACTTTATGGTCAGCCTAAGCGTTTTTAAATTTCCCCTTTTGATTAAATTTCTGAACACCACGAAGGAGACACAACGATAGAATAGATGGGTTGTCCCTTTCAACATTTTTGGAGTTGTGACCACAGCCTATGATCTCTGACCGACCGAACGGTAATAATGACCATGTGATGGATGGCGGGGTCTTCCGGGATGCTAAGAATTCAATTATCGTAGCAGTTTGTTTAAATCTACGCTCTGTGTAATAAACGACAAAACAACAAAACACTGTTGTGTCGATATTAGTATGTGTTAGTTAGTTTAGATAGCAATTACAATTAAAATGGCATTCTTTATTATAGGGCAATATGCCTTCTGGTTCTAGAACCATATTACTTAATAAGTTAAAGCGATCTCTTGTTCTAGAAATTGATAAAATATTGTACTTTAATATAAACACATACTTGATTAGTACGCAAAAATACCCTTTACATAAACGTTAGACTATTATTCTTCCGTAAATCGAAGTCTATGTAATTAATTAACCAGACAAAGAAAAGATTTCGCCAATACACATTTCCTACTAAAAATTCAAGATTACTTGAATAATAACTATGTTAATAATTTCCGTTGAATTGTAACATATATTGTAACGTCAAACTGCAAGAGGAAAATATCTGACGGGATTGACGACATAGTTTTCGAAACACTTAATCTTGATAGGTAAGTTCTAAAGAATGTAATAAAAAATAATGTTTCAAAATTTACAAAAATACCTGAGTCGTAACCTAAAATTGCAATATACATAACTGGATCAATGAAAAATCACACCAATGACTAGCGCGATATTGAATTGATAGAGGAGGTACCGAAATACGAGTAGATGCCTCAAATGCCGACTCCCTTAACATTTCCCTCTACTTGTATACAGGTGTATCTGACAATGGAACACTTACTTCAATCACTGAAAGGGCATAACTCAAGCATGCAGCTTTAAAAAAAAAACTATACGTTTACCAGTTATGAACGTTTGAATTTCCAGGGATTAATACCTCCATTTCTCATAAAAGCAGGTCGAATATGTTAAGTTAAAGATTTCAAATCGTACATATTTTTTTCTTTTGGAATTTTTCATTCCGTTACAAAGACAACCCATAAATTCTATCTGCGAAAACTTTTTAAGTTAGTTTTTACGGATTTTCTCAACAACTTAGAAATACGATATATTTCTATTAATACATAATTTTATTATACTAAAATTATAGGAAATGCGAGGACCCTGCTGCTCCCCCAAGTCTGTTCACACGAAAGGTGTTCTTCTCGCCGATGGTGATAAAGCCTTTGATCATTGGGTTCGCGCTATTATTGTTCCAACAGTACAGCGGTATCGATGCCGTCATCTTCTTCACAGTTGAAATCTTCAAAAGCGCAGGTGAGTGATGATTCAAACCTGGTTACCAGTACCAGTACCTATATAAATTAATTGCAACACCGAAGTCACTTGAAAGATTTCAAATCTACAGAGTTTTGACAACCCTACTTTTTAGCCAAAATACACTATGGTGGTTGAGCTCATAAACCAGCTGATTTATACCTAGCAGAAACCCGGCCTCCTTATACAACTTGCAGGGTTAGTTTTTCCAAGAGTCTATAGTTGCGTTAGCTGCTTGCGTGGGGTTGGCAAAACCCTGATACCTCACAGTGACAGTCGCAGTACAAATCATCATCAGCCAATAAATGTTTATTCAAAAACCTATTCTATGTTTATTAAACTAAAGTATACTTTTGTGTTTCCAGGAAGCACTTTAGATGCTATGACAGCTACAATCGTAGTAGGTGTAGTCCAGTTTGTGAGTAGCGGAGTCAGTACCCTGTTGGTAGACCGCGCTGGACGGAGACCTTTGCTGCTTATCTCTGCAGCTATAATGAGTCTTTCTATGTTTTCCATGGGGTCGGCGTTCTACTTCCAGCTCAAGGACTCAGCGTGGCTGGGGTAAGTTGTTGCGACACTGATTTGGTAATTAGCTGTTGGGTACGACGGGAATTGGTTGTGTTACTGCTGCTTGCTGAAATCACTGCTTTCCAGCCCTTTCCATATCAGCGTAAGTTGTCAAGTTTGTTATTTTTCTATATTATAAAGAAAGTTATAAGATTTATTTTATAAACAATATATTTTAATAATTGAAATCTATTTCAAAAAACGGGGTTCTCAATTTGACAATTTTTTTTGTGTATGTTGCGCGATATCTTCGTTAAAATCAAGGTTGGTCTCAAAATTTGATGAAAATGTTCCACCTCTAAGGGTGGAAAATTAAGTGATGAAGAACATATTATGATATGATATCGTATCGACATAGTCATATTGTGGCTAAGCTCCGTAAATAAAGATTTATATCGTATTGAAGTCGGTGTTACTTTTTAAAATTTTACCTATAACGTTCAGTTTTCTAGGTTACAGTTTCAAATCAGCCGCCTAGCATATTTAGGTATTGAGGCGAGCATGAGTTTGGATACTTTTTCCTTATCGCTGTTATAAAAGAAAAAAAATGTTAATGATTTTCCTTGTAACACGGCGTGGGACACAAAAGTGTAGGTTTTACAGATTAATAAGCGTGACGAATGTTATTTTATAAATGCTGTTGTTTGTGCACTACACTACACTTTGCAAGGAAATTTGTTCAATGAACTAATCATGATATATCATAATAGTCGACATCAGGCATCGTTACGTAATGTAGCAATACCTCTAGTAGAATATTATGATTGATAATTATAGTATATGTTATTATCACAAATAAAGACAATGGGACTTGTTGGATATGTAGTTTACTAAGCATTTAGTTCGAAAAATGAGTATTTGTGGTTCAAGATCAACGTCTCACGTTGGGTGAAATCTGTAAATCTGTATTGTTGCAAGTTTAAAGCGAGTTAGAAATGTACTTAACTATATATTATGTATATGTATGGAAAACGTATCATAGCAAAGTGAACTATTGTATCGTTTTTTTTCTCCCGCAATAACATTATTCCTGTGTCACGAGGGGCTTCACAAACATTCAAATAAAGGACACAAAGCACACCCAGACTCTACAATTATTTTTGGATCACACAAATGATTGTCCGGTGTGGGATTTGAACCCACCACACTCGGCGCGAATACGCCAACAATAAAACGAAAATATAACATTTGAATACAAGTGAGGTGCATGGGTTTAAAATACAAGACTATGATAATAGGTGGCATTCTAATTAACTGAACGTATTATAAAAATATAATATACGATACTTGCCGTCCCCGCAGTTTCACCTATGTTTATAGTGACTGCTCCGCTCCTATTGGTCTTAGCGTGATGATATATAGCCTATAGCCTGCCTAGATAAATGGGCTATCTAGCACTGAAATAACTTTTCAAATCGGACCAGTAGTTCCTGAGATTAACGCGTTCAAGCAAACAAACAAACAAACTCTTCAGCTTTATAATTAGTATAGATAATAATATACGAGTCTATACACTTCAGAATTTTGTAAAAAAAAATAATCAAGATACTCAAAAATAATAATTAAAACCATTGTTTTATAGTATAATAAATATTTTAATATTTAAAATACAATAAACAAAAAAGGAGTAATATTTATTCTTGCACAAAGTTGCAAAGATTATAAATACAAGTGAGGTACAATGTCAAACTATATAGATGGCCTTATGATAAATAATTAAAATGCTTGAGAATTTTATATTATTTTATTATACTTATTTAGTTTTCGGTAAAAATAAATAAGTAAGTATTATTTACGTATTTTTATTAGATTCTAAATATAAAAAGAACGCTAAGATTCTAAATATAAATATAAAAATAAATAATAGACAAAGGTTTCAGTCGTTAAAAGACGAGAAACCGACATACGTACATACATAGTACTTTTCGTATTTTCCTTTTTTTTTAAATCAACTAAATACTAACTGTATCGCGCAATGTTTACAAACACACTAACTTCTAATGGACACAAAGTAGGTACGAGTACAACCAAATTTAGGACAATTATCTGTTGATCACACAAATAATGGTTCTATGTGGGTATGGAACCCACAACACTCGCTGTGGTGATAGTTGGCGTGGTGACCACTTAAACCATTGCGCTATCCGACAGATGAAGAATGTATAATGTTATACCAGTTTAGGTTTACACTTTGCCTGGAAGAGATTGCATTTAGCAATAAGGCCGTCCTTTGTACATCACCTGTATAATACTTCCAATGTAACAATGCGCAGTTATACAAATAAAGTTGATCTATATCTTATACATGCCATAGTCTTTATTTCAATATATATAATGTTACTTAGTGTTCAATTACTTATATTTCAGGTACCTACCGATTATCAGTCTGGTGGTGTTCATGTGGGGCTTTTCTCTTGGTTTCGGTGGTTTGCCATTCCTGCTGCTGGGTGAGCTGTTCCCGGCGCTCTATCGTTCGCAGCTGTCGGCCATGGCAAGCGGTGTCAACCTTATTGCTATGTTCTCAGTTATCAAGTCTTATCATGCCCTCGATGTAAGTATCAGTTATGCAGATTCTATTCATTTATTCACTTTTGGAATTTCTGCCTTTATAAATAAGTTAAACTTTGTAAATGCTTTTTTAACAATAGTTTTGTAGGTAGTGTATATATATTTTGTAGGAAGAACGTAGGTCCCTTAAAGGTCCCTCACCTCTAAGGGACCTACATCCTTCCCATCAATGCAGCGTCCCCACACATATTACACACCCAATTTCATCAATCATTGCCATAGTCGACAAACAAAAATACATCTCACTTGATAGGAGGAAAAGGAGAAGAGGGTTTACATACTCACCAACAGAAAATAATCTTATTACCGGGTCCTGTGTGATAAGTACCGTACTGTATAGAATTAAACACATGATTCACCATTATGTAGCCTCTTTTCTTAACCCCTGACAAGTATAACATGTGTATGTGTGTGTTTCCTAAATAGATGGAACGATTTAAATTTAGTTTTTTGTTTGAAAGGTGACTTGATCGAGATTGTTTTTAGCTATAAAATTCAGGAAAATCTTCAACCGTTCGAAGATCAACAATTCTTTTCTACGGGGCAATAGTAATATTTGTCATTGTATAGACTTTCCGTACCTAGCACGACAGGTCAACATATAAGTACATTGACGCAGTCGTAGAAAAACGGCAGATTTGATTTTTTGACGATTTTTGTTTTTGACATAAACCTACTGAAAACATTATACTTTATCGTAAAACATAACATTTTTCAAAGCTCATACACACAGTAACATTTTCAGATTTCATTAACCGAAACAGCCCTTTTCAAGATATTACGCAAACCATCATTTGAAACTTTTAAAGTGCTCTCCTGCAAAGTTACTAAAAATCAAATCCGTCGTTTTTCTACGACGACGATGACACATACTAGGACGTGTGTAGTTTGATGTAGCTGTTTCTTTTTTGTATTTTGTAACGCATATTCTTTAAAAATGTTTGCTTTCTGTACTTCTTTTATATATAAACTTTAAATATATCAATGTTCACGATCCTCCAAACATTGTTTAATGTGTAATTTAACTTTAATGAACACAAAAAGTTGTTTTTTTTTTCATGGTATAGGGGGTAAACGAGTAGACGGGTCACCTGATGGTAAATGACTACCGCCGCCCATGGGCACCTGTAACCCAAGAGTCACAAGTGCGTTGCCCCCCTTTAAGGTGGAAATAGGGGAAGAGGGGAGAGGGGTGAAGAGGGGGAAGAGTGGGAAGACGGGAGAGGGGAGGAGAGGGAAAGGTCAGGGCCTCCGCTAACCTCACTCACGCGGCGAAAAGCAATGCAAGCATTGTTTCACTGCCGGTTTTCTGTGAGGCCGTGGTATCGAGCGGAGTCGAGCCGGCCCATACGTGCCGAAGTATGGCTCTCCCACGTAAGCTTGTTTGGCTGTGTCAAGTGTAGGTCAAATCAAGTCGCGGTCGCCGGTCGGAGTGATTAGTTCGGATGAGGAAACTCGCTGTGGCCTAAACCATAGTCGTTTTTATATATAATCTGCACATTGGGTGTCGTAGAAAATACTGTTTAAATAGTTAAGTGTCAAATCTTCTATAAGTTATTCCTTAAATGACCTTTTTCTACCACTGTTATTGATTTAATTGAATGATCTGAATTGTTCTTCTTCAGGCGGCACTAACTCCGGCCGGTACTTTCTGGATGTATGGCTGCTTCAGCGCCTTGGCGTTCTTCTTCGTGCTGTTTATGGTGCCCGAAACCAAGGGCAAGTCACTCGCCGAGATAGAACAGTACTTCCGAGGTAGTAAGAAAGAGAAGGCGGAGACCGTAAACATGCAAACAGTATTGTAGACGTTGTTAGTTGTTTATGGTGTACTGAATTTATTTTAATGAGTGTGATTAGTTTCATTGTAGATGTAATTAGCAAAGAAGTTTGGCAAAGTATTGGTATGATCGATGTATAGGGTTTTTTTACCTTGATTACGGTAGTATTTTGTGCCATGTAAAGAGGACGTTACTAAGCGATAGTGAAAAATAATTTTAAGATGACGAAGTGAGTGTTGTGTGTAAATTAGGTTAAACGCCTGCGTGAAGCCAATAGCAATCCGTACAATTGCTTCCTCGTGGTAAATAAAATAAAGTTTTATAGTATAATCAGAACGGATTATTATCTAAGTTTTTTTTTATATAAATGTGGTCTAAAATATCATACTTCCAATATGGCCCGCCTTATGCTAAGCGGCCTTACACGCGCGTTAGAGATCATGTTAATACCAATACCAATACCCATTTTGAAGAATGCCATATACTGAAGTCAATCTGGACTGGCCTGTTGGTCTAGTGGTTAGTGATCCTGACTGCTAAACTAGAGGTCGTATGTTCGATTCCCACCCAGGACAAATAATTGTGTGATGAGCATGATCATTTTATCTGTGTATGAGTGTAATTTATGTATAATATTTATGTATTTAGAAATATATGTTATATAGTATATATATCAGTAGTCTGGTTACCGTAGCACAGGCTTTGCCTAGTTTGGGAACAGACAGCCGTGTATGAGATGTGTGAAGTTATTATTATTTTTAACTTGTAAAATCGCGGCAGGTTTCCCCACCTTTACTTCAAGCGAAAAAAAATAGTAATCGATTTTGGATATTATAAAATGCATTTCTTTTTCCTAAATTATACCTAGGATATGAAATATGTGGCTCACAGAAGTGATTTTTTTAGTATATTATATTAGTTATCCGTTTTTATTTTTATTTTCAATTACATGTCATGTCAGAACACAAAATTAACCATCTCTCTAAAGCCATATATATTATCTACTTTCTTTCATACCTCCGGTTCCAGTATAATTTCAAATATTTGCTTTCCACTTAGCCAAGGTTTTCCTCCGTCCTTTGTTTCATTTTAGCGCAATATCTACAGGTTTACCGTCACAGACAATATTAGTTTATTCTAAGATGTCTGATATTAATACTATACTTTTATACATTTTTTAACAAACAGAAATAAAATAATTGGGTTAGATATTCTGAACTTCCACCTTTTTGTACAGTTCATAATACTCTGTAAATAGGAAATCAGGTTTGCTAGGATACAATACAATATTTATTGAAATAGTAAGTGTAGTTACTATAAATAAAATATGTATATCAAAGTTACGTACGTACGTAGTTATCAAAGCAGCTGCCGAATAAACACGTGACGAAGACATGATGCGTTGATCATTATTGAAGCACACCCATCATGTTTTAGACCTAACATCCGATTTATACCCGGTTCCTTTAATCAAGAACCGATTTGTTTTGCTTACAGACGGTAAAATTTCGTCCAATTTTCAATGAAAATTTTACCATCCGTAAGCGAAACGAATCGTTTCTTGATTATAGGAATTAGACATAATTACAGTTGTGGACAGCAGATTTGTATATGCCAATTGTATCTCATCTACTTCGAATATTTTTAAAGATTTTGTGAGGTAAAACGAAGAATTTATCTTACAATTTTATATTGATCATAATTAAAAATCAATTCAAGATCACAATTAGCGTTAAGAAGATAAAATAGTTACCATGTGTATTTGTATATTTTGTAAATGTGATTTATTATTTAGAAGTATTGAATGTAAATATTTTTAATTTTAGTGTTTAGATATAGGCTTTTTAGCTGTGATCTTATAGATTAGTAGAAAAAGAGAACCGTATATTATTATTATTTAATTTATTTGTGCCTTCCACATTTAGTACTATGTCGGTTAACATATAGCAAGATGTCAATATTTTTTACAGAACAACACGTTTATGTCTTGTCAATATGTTTAAATACCATACAGTTTGTATTTCAATGTCACGGAGAACATAATGTCTTAGTTATATGTTATATTATTATTTTTATATACCTACATTCTATAAATGTTTTTATTGTGCTGATGTCATAAATATACAACATGGTATACAACAAATGTTTTATTTCCTCTCAGTTGAGTAGTTATAACTGTTATACATTACTATGGTATTATCTGAGGCCTATTGAAGTTGTGGGTACTTAAGAAGTTATGGTAGGTATATATTCATGCCTTCCATACCCTTAGCCCGTGTGTGATGTTAGGGTAATTCCATTGTGACACACACAGCTTATTAAGCTCTCTTTTCCACAATGATTACGTACACTGGTATAACTTAACTTGGCGAAGTGTAACTCGCCACTGTTCTTGTAAGGACCAAGCTGGCTTGATGTAACTAGAATTAATCCTCGAGAGTCCCCTGGCCTGTGGCAGGTGTTGTGACCGCTCGTCTGGTAGTAGCACGCAAGATGGCAAGGTTATTATTGTAGGCGAGTAGCGTGCACTAAAACAAACGATAATAAACAGTCAAGATATGTCCTTGCGGCTTCAAAGGTTGTCATTCTTTTTTATTTATCGAAATAAATAGACAGAGGTGTGTAATTGTGTAGGTACCTATACTCTGTATGAACCCGTTGGTTATGCGAATGCAGGAACGTTAGAGAGGTCTCGCCACAAGTTAAAATGGAAAGTAATTGCATTTATCTTTTCTTTATTGAAACAAAATGATTAATTCCATAAATTGAAATATTAAAATTTAAAAAATTAGATGTTCTTCATGACATTTACATACTCTATCGATGACATCTTTGGGCGTACTTCCTCAATTAGCGTTTCTTTTGGATGTCCACATGGTTCTGAAATAACAACTTTTGTGTTTAATTTTTTGAATTTAGTCTTGAGACTAACTTAATTTGATGTGAATTAAATTCAGACTAATGTAAGCTAGGTTAACGAGAGGGTCAACCAGTCCTTTTATAAAGTAATGTAATTAGTAACTAGTAAAGGCTAGTACCCCTAAAATGCTTATAAATAAATAACAACGAATATAATAGGGCTTACTACAAATAATATTACTAAGAAAATAATTACTTACGTATATAGTTTTTTTATATTAATTTCCTTCTTAAAAATGATCTGCGTGCGCGATGCTGCGATCCTGGTACTCGTAACTGAGTGTAGGGAGGCAACGATTTCTAGTGGCTAGTTGTATGATGCAACACTTTGACGTAAGTAGAGTTTTTGATAACACTTCGTTACAAATTTAAAAAAAAATTGAGTACCTGCTTTGAAATGTCATGTTTTCTTATTTATATCTATCGTCTATTAAACATACATACATATTTTCTTTTTATCTGGTCTCATTTTTCTTCAGCAAGAATGTGTCAAATTATGTTAAAAATTAAAAGGCCAAAACATATTTTAAGGAAATCTAATAAAATCAACCAGTTTTTTTACATTAATCAAGTTTAATTTTATCATTTAGGTAAAAAGTATTAAAAAAAAATAATTTTATAAAATTTTAACACATAATATCGTGAAACTTTAACTTTTTCTTTTGTGGTTTGAATGATTTTCTCGTGTTATACGCCAATAGGAATCACCTAGCACAGTTGTGCCCCAACGGCTTTGAAATAGTTTTTCAACCTTCTTTACATCCTGGTGGAAACTCTCATCTTGCTGATCACTGACTGCACCAAGATTACATGGAAAGACAGAAAAATGAGAATGAAGAAAGTGAATTTTTAATGACATTCTGCAACCCAACTTTTCCTATGTTTTTAACATGTCGTTAACTAGCTGTTCCGCATTTTCGGCTCTGTGGTTCCCTAGAAACCTTTTTATAACGGCTTTCAGTAGTAACCAGGCATCAAGTTCCTTGTTAGTCAGGTAGTAGGTAAAGGAGGAGGCATTTCTTCACTGTGAGGTACTGGTTTCGACATTGAAGGAACGTCAAGATACTTGATGTTGTGCTTGATTTTCTTTCTGAAACCACGTATCAGAATCAGTCATGCAAAAGTAGCATTCATTAAAATAATTACTAGGTTCACGTCATAAAGCGGGTACGGCAAATTGCATTGACGACTTGTTCCCATTTAACCTTGATATGAGAGTAGCATAGCACGAAACACAAAAAAACTTTGGTATCCATGGTTTATCTTGATTAATAGCACGTCCAAAATAGAGGAAATATATACTTCTCACTTTTTCGGAAACATTTTTTGTTTGTGATTTCACAATATACTGCCCGCAACCGTAACAAAACTTATTTGGTGCATTTAAGCATTTGCGACGACTACTTAGTCCAGTATTCATATTGGATTTTCAAATAAATATGTACAAAGATGTTACGACGTCGACGTTATCTAATAGAAACGATTACTAAACAAAACAAAATAATAAAAAAGTACAATACATCGAAAACGGTAACTATTTCTTTTACGCCAAAGTGAGGGTAGTAGAAATAATAACTGACATGTACCTCGAAAACTAGACGTGATAGATACCACATATGTTTGGAACATTTAATCTATGACGCATTACTAGAGATCGGATATTCTGATGCATATTTACCTAAAGTTGAGATGTTGGCTATTATGGAAAGCACTTTTTTATCGAAAGAATCCCGCGATTCCACGAAATTCAAATTTAAGTGTACCTATACTCCGTGAGATGTAATAAACCCCAGTTTGACACAAAACACACTTGCTCTGTTACAACGTATAATGGTTGCTTTTCCCTACTTTTATTGTCAGTGATTTTTGACGAAGCAAAAACAACCTTATTACGTTGTAACAAGTGTCAAATCGGGCCTATTAGACCCCAGGAAATGTAAGCATTTTGTAAGAGTGCGAGTGAGACGGCAAATTATACTTGCTTGAGCGCAAGTAGCGACGCGACAATACAACTGCATTCATAAATAAAAATATACTTAGAAGCCGCTTCCATAATTTGTTATCCAAAAAATAACTTTAGGTAAATATGCATCCGATTATCCGATCTCTACTCATTACCTATTCATTCCAGCTGACAGTTAAGAGGGTACCAAAATCGTGTAACGCAGTGTAATTATCAAAAACTATTTCAAAATAAATATTAATATGTTTATTCAAATTACTAAACTAAGCAAGTAATATATTATGTATCACGAGAGGAAAATTGATTATTCACACTACATCCAACATTACCGTGCCACATCTAGTGTCACAGATAGTATGGTGCGCTAGCAGTAATTACTATCTATAATAGGTAGAATTTTAAAAAACAACTGTATAATAACAAGATGAACTCCTCTAGGGCTGTTTTCAGTTGCATATAAAAAGATAAATATTATCTCTTTGTGTTTAAAACTCTGAAAACAGAATCTAATTTGGTTCTCGTACATTTACAAGGTGAATTCAATATATTTAAGTGAATACCAAGAAATGTAGATATTGTATATACAATTATTGACAAGGGGTCGACATGTCTGAGCGATGTGCTAGCATTCCTCATCAATCTGTCTCTCTGACCCACTTTCTATATTGACACAGAGTGCACCACAATTGTAGCGAAGCTGGCTCTAAGCATGTACGATTGATGCATTACGAATACATACTAATGATAAGCAATGAGCTTCATCGATTCTCACTAAGTACGAAATGCACTTTCGTATTAGGCTGCTTATTGGGCAATATGTTAACCGTAATGTGATTTCCTGGATGATTTCTTGGAAACTAATAAGATGTACATTTCCTGTGAACATCTATGGTTCGTGTTTGTGAATGGTATTTTACTTACTGTAATAAGCTGCATTAGGCTCAACTTTCATAAGTTATTCATGTTAATTTTTTAAGCGCCAGTGAAGACAGTGTGCGGGAATGTTATTACGTTGTTATTATATGTTTCAACTTATGGCTTGGTAGCTTTGTGGGGTTGAAAAGTATTATACCCAGTACCAGTACCTTCCTTCTTTTAGTACCATTATGTTTTACTAGAGTTACGTTACAGGAGGATAAGAGAGTCATTCTGAGTAAACGTTTTCTACTGACAAAATAGGATAAGAAAGGATCAAAATGTAATTGAAATAATAAATGTTTATTGTATTAAAATATGTTTTAATCAAAAATGCATTATCATTTTTTCTTCTAATAAATTGTAAAAAAAATATATTTAATTGATATTAACTATACCATACTGTGACATACGTTAATACTGGTGTGTGAGAAGTCTGCACTGAGTTACTTTAGAACAATGTTTGAATTGCATACATGTCAGAGTAGAGAAGTTAAGTTAGTTTGATAATATATACCAATATATAAAATAAACCCAAATAAACATAAAATAAACTTTATGATACTAAGATGCCAAACAAGAATTCTGCCTTGATATTCATCGCTTCTTACCCCTTCATCGCGAAGCTCTAGTTACGCGAGTTAAAATCTACTCTCTCTGAAAATCAAAATATTGCCAGAAGTTTGGCTTCAGTTTTCGATTTTGACACAACTTAACTTACTAATCCCGTTGTGACCTTAACTCTTTTACTGAGGCACTGGGAACTTGGCAAACTGGCTGCATAGTGTTTAGCACTCGTATTTAAAAAATTAAAACCATCACATGCGTTACATATGACGAGTCTCATTTGTAGCTGAGTTTCAGTTAGAGATGTCTGAAACAGTCTTATGTCGTAAGACTCTGTAGACTGTCCTAAACTATTTTTGAATCTACATAAAAAGGGCTAACCTAGTGTTACCAACCAGCCAGGACAGGAACAGGTAACAATAAATTATTGACCTGGAAATCGAATCCAATCAACTTACGTATTTAACAAGGTCCTAAATTTCTAAATTCCCAGTGCCGCTATCCAACAGATTAATAAATAAAATATCATAACGATACCAAAATCGTGAAGTTATAAGTCTCATTAGCTCGCATAGGTTTCATAGTAAGCGATCAAATGGTCGCGAAGGGATGCCAACTGCCGATAGAGTTGCGCCACGCGATCACGACTCGACACACGACTAACTAGCGAGGATGACACAAATCATTGCACGGCCCAACATCACGGATACAGTGTTCTCTGCAATGGTTTATATTAGAGTCCGTGTTCGGTCTGATACGTGATATTATATGAGAATAGGATCAGGCTTGCGTAGACTAATTGGTTTATGTGGAGATCCTGTTACCTCAGATAACAATAGTCAATATGTTTTAATATCTTTTGTGATAAGATTTATTTTTAAAACTCAAACTCAAGATGATTATATATAGGCTGTTACAGGAAGGTGTGGTTATATTTTAGAATCGTATATTATTACGTAATTTTAGGAAAATTTATGATTTTTAATACAGAAATCTAATTTTGAAACCAACAAATTAAACTTGAATATGAATCTACGTTTATTTCATATCAAAAGATGTTGACGGAATGTCCGGGTTTTTCTGAAAGTGTCCACATAAAAAACACAATATCATTGAAATTAACACGGAAATTCATATTTTGTTTAGAAATAGATACCCATTTCTAAACAAAATCCCCTTCCCTTCTTAACTACCTTTACCTCTAAATACACTAGTAATTTTACCATCTTTAATTCCCAAAGCACCCCATTGAAGGCAATAGGCTTGCCCTCTATCTATATAATCTATATGCCGTGAATTACAAATATGTACAAGTATATGTATGTAATATTAGTTCTCATACGTTGATTTTGTTCACTGATAAGTGCTATATAAAAGCTCTTCTCGGGATTACAAAGACGTTTCGTTTAAATTTCGTGTGCAGTGGTATAAGTGCAGAAGCCTCACTGCGCAAAATCATTTAAATAAATAGCAACTCTTGCTCCAACACAATAAAGTCACAGCTCAGGTCGCACAGCGCTACCTAACCTTTACCTACAGTTATATTGTCTTGGCCTGGACTGGAGAGGACTTTTCGTTTGAGAGTTTTTCAAATATTAACAAAAATAAACTAGCGTACAGTACAGTAGTAAAGTATACAGTATATCTGTGGCACCTGACAGTTGTAAAAACAAAAATATTAACTAGGTACTTACTTACTACTTATTTCAAAATTATATCAAAGTAGAAATATTTCTTATTAAGCAATTAATCATATTATTTCGTGAGTAATAAATATTTTAATAAACATATTATACCCATATTCATGACTCAGTGTACTGCCAGCTACAAGCGTTTACTGGTATAAATCTGTATTATTATTGACAATAATTGTGTGTATTCTGCACGTAACAAAGTCATTATTGAGTATCGTTGCATGCGCCTGCGCCGAAACGGGAATCACACGGTGTTCGGTGACGCGTCGTAGGCGCTTGTTTGTGTACGAGCAGATGCACGAAACTAGACGCAAAGCCACGACACGCGTGAGCTGCTCTTGCATTGCTATTGGTATCACGCTCACCACGATCAATTTTCCTATATAAACACCACCAATTCAAATTTAATGTATTCCAAATCTAAAACGTTGTGAAGAAACACATCTCATTGAATTTATTTACGTAGTGTTTCAAGATATTTTAAGCGTCATGATTTTGGTAAGCATTTTTAAGAATTTTATTTTTTATGTCCTGATCCATAATGTTCAGTATAAAGTATAATTCAATATAACTTTTGAATATTTTCAGTACATAATTCTATTGGGTACGCTTGCTTGGCCCTCAAGCAAATGTGAGCCTCCAGTTAACAGCTACCTACCTCCGTCTGGAATTGGGTCTTCCAATGCCAGTCCGTCTTCACAGTATGGGCCACCTGGACGTGGGGGAGTAGGCGGTAACCAGAGGGGCAATCAACCTGGTGTGGGTCAAGGTCAGAACCGACCCCAAGATTCATATTCCAACGGACAAACAGGACCCTCAATTGACACTCAATACGGACCTCCATCCGCAAGAGGTAATGGACAGAGTACTCAAGGCTTCGGGTCTCCTTCAGGACAAGGCGGTTTTAATCAAGGCAGGGGAAGTGTACCTAGCTCTCAATATGGTGCACCAGGTCAGGGTAATGGAGCTGGATCAAGAGGTCCAGGTGGTCAATCTGCTGGTGGAAACAGAAGACCACAATCTTCTTACGGTCCACCAAATCAGGGATCTGGCAGTGGAAGTGGAGGGGATAGTGATTCCTTTGGACAAACTGGTTCAGGATTTGGACAAAGGCCACAAAGTTCATATGGTCCTCCTCCTACTGGTGGATTTGGAGGACAATCGGGAAGTCAACGTTTAACATCTCAGGGTACAGAAGGCTCTGGTTCCCAAAATGGTTTTGGCAGTAGTTCTGATGGAAGACAGACTGGTGGTTCACCTTCATCTACCTATGGAGTTCCGGATTTTGAAGGCCAGGGCGGTGGTCAACCCAGTGGTTTTGGAGGTGGCTCAGGAGGTGCTTTCGGTGGTAGAGGTTCCGGTCGTGGTCAGAATTTCGATGGAGGCGAATCGATAGTAAGTACTTATCTTGATTTTTTATACAAATTCGAATGTGAGTTTGTTCGCTTTGTTTGTTACGCTTTCACGCCCTCAACGCACAATAGATCATAAAATTTTGCATACGCGTTTTCAAGGAAACCGAAAAGGACATACCCTTTATCCAAAAAAAACCGGAATCTCTGCGTTAACTCTACACGCGAGATAGAGTCCATATATAAATAAAAATATCCAAAAGGAAAGTACTATTTTCAAAAAAAATTAGTAAAAGCTAGCATTGAATCATGAATTATGTAATGTAATATGTCTTTTGAAAGTTTATGCTCTACTTTGTTGTTTTTTATACGAATCAACGTTGAAGTATCTCACAAGAGGTAGGTACTAGGTGTGTTATGCCTTCTACCCACATTTCGCGAGCTGTGGTTTTGGTTGACTGTAATAGGGAGCGAACTTAATGTCGTCTTATAGGTGTAAGGAGAGATTCAAACAGAAACACTATACATCTCGAATCATAAATCGTCAACAAATGGCCCAAATTTGGGGAGAAAAAAGTATTTGCATTTTTCTAATAGAAATGAACTACCAATGATATGACATACAGGAGACAATCGATATGACTTCTATTATGATTTATGATCCAGCTTCTCATTAACATCGTGAAAAAGAAGTTACCTCTTTTAGAATGGGGAAACTGTGCCTATCGCACTATATTTGCAAGTCTCGCTAGTTAAAGTCATTTCTCTATCCCACGGGAACCGTAATTTCGTTGTGCTTTTGAGTAGTTAAGGCTTTCACGCGTAAGAAACAAACAAACGAACTCACTTTCTCCTTTATCATATTAGTTAGGATTAGTTAGGATATATGAGTCATATAAATTATGCATATGTATGAGTGAATCATAATCAATCATAGCACCGTTAAGAATTATTATTTGGGCTTAAAACCGTAAGATTCAGACGGAATGAGTTGGCTGAATATTTGTAAAATGTTGTAGGTTATCGACGTATGTATTTCTATAGCTTACATTAGTAATCTTAAAGTAGGTCCAACTACCGAAATTCAGAACTATGTGTTCTTTAATAAAAATCAATTTTTATTAAGAAATATACATTTCTGAGGGTTAGTCTATCCAAATACATATAGCCATTTAAATATTTCCAGGGACTATAGCTTAACCTTAACGGCTTTTAAAATATAATTTAGTCATTCAACGTGGAGGTATTCACTCTTTTTAATTGGTTTTTAAAGCAAATGTTTTTATGGTTCATTACAGAGAGTGGTTGTATGAAGTATAATTAAATAACAAATTGATATAAGTAGAATAATGCACTGCACTGTGACCTCTTCTTAAATTAACTGTCCACTTAAAATTACATCGATCGAGAGCTTGTTTTCTACGTCAAGAATATCCTAATCTAACTACTGCTGTTGTTATACAGTAAGAATAAGACCACATTATGTTAAAACAATGTATCACTGAACTTTATAATTTTTCAGGAGCCCGCTAAATACGAGTTTAGTTATGACGTGGACGACTCGCAGACAGGTACTAAATTTGGTCATTCTGAGCAGCGGGATGGTGACCTGGCCACTGGGCAGTATAACGTTGTGCTGCCCGATGGCAGGAAGCAGGTAGTCGAGTACGAGGCTGGCACGCAGGGATATAAGCCTCAGATACACTACGAGGGTTCGTTCATTATTGTGGTTGGCAACACCTGTGTCACGCTTGATGTGACGCAAAGAAAAAAAAAACTTTTCAAAAAATCTAGATTCTTACAATGTAAGGAAAAGGTTCTTCCTACTCACAGAAGTAACCAAACACAGAAATTTTAGATGTGACTTTCTACAAGGAGAAGCTTAATACAATGTGGCAGATACATTTGTGCCCTATTTTAGGGAGATTATTACTTTGTTATAATTTAAAAAATCTGTACTTTCTTAGGTTTCTCAGGATATGATTTTAATAAGTCGTTTAACACCATGTTTAATTCTAATTAGCTCGTAGAAAGAGTACTAGGGCATAAAACACAGCGGCCCTAATCAACCGATTGACACTGATAATGCTAGTCTTCAATGAAAAAAAAATCCATGGGTAAATGACGTTCTGATCATAACAAAAGGTGATCATTGCCCAAATAAATACTTATTTTAATATAGCATCTTAATACAAAATAAGACGGACATTATTGCTCAGAGATCTATATATCTTATAACTGTTTCTCCTACAGATCAATATTATTTAAATTTCAGGCGGTGCTAATGGCGGTTTGGGTACTGGTTTTGGTAAATAAAATTTCTACTTACCTTTATTTTTAGACTACTATGTCTAGCAGTCACATTTAAGTCGTACTTCATTAAACCATGTGTGAAAATCTAGGTTCTGGGGGCGCTGGAGGTCAAGGAGGAAGTCAAGGTTATCCTCGAGGGGGCCCCGGCGGTAATAATGGCTTCTCAGGATCGGGACAAGGCCAAGACCCAAGTTCTGGAAGGTACCAAGATGCCAGTGGTTTTGGACAAGAGGACACTGAAAGTAGTGCGTTCAATGGTTATCCAAGTGATAGACCAGGTGGTAGAAGTGGTTCTCAACGTGGATCAGGACAGGGTCAACCAGGGTCACAAATTTCCCCTGGCTCCGGTGTCGAAGATTTGAACGGAGGTCGAGGGAATGGTTACTCAAGTGGAAACTCACCACGTGGATCAAATGGTGAACTTAGAAAAAATGGAGGAAATGGCGAAGGATACCCAAGAGGGAAGCCGGGCGGTCAGAATGGTAATCAAGGCGGTAGTGGTTTCCGTGGGGACCAGAATGGAGGTAGAGGACGACCAGGTGGATCTCAAAGTAGTAGAGATGATAACGAAGGTTATACTAGCGGTGGGCCATCAGGTCCACGTGGGTCTGGCTACTAAACACTCGCTACGACCATAGCGCATATAATGGAAAAAGCTGATTACTTTTATAAGTTTCACTATTTAGCTTGGTGAATTTAACAATGCTGTCATTGTGAATAAAATTTACAAAAATACGTTTTTTTTATAACTTCTTATATTTCGAACCCATATATTAAATTGATTTCTAAGCAAAGCAAACGCAATTAAACCTTTTAAAGGTCTGAGGTGTCTCTGCATAGGATTTAGATAATAACAATAAATTGGATATACAAACATAACTATTCGAATGCACCACAATATCACAAAATTAGAATAAAACGGATTTTCGTTTTGTTTAAAATATAATAAATAACTACTTCGGTTCTAAATGATCCGCATATCGTACAAAACAATATTATGGGTACACGCTGGTATGGTAGAGAAACACTATACATTTTAAAAACTTCCGGTGACTTAAGGATGCAATTATTTTTCATACAAATTGTAGGCAGTAGTTACTAAACTGTTTGATGATGTCTGATGGTAAATCGACTGAAGGGGTTAGTATCATGATGACTAAGTTTATGTCACAAATATGACATACATTTTAACAAGAGAATATTATTAAATAGTTATAAGTCTACAAAACTGCGTAGCCAATACTTTAACATTATTGTTTGGAATTATTATATTCTGGGGATATAGGACTTCTGAAAAAAGAAGATTTGGTATTGTTCCTGTACAATGATATAAAAAAGAATAAAAGTAATGCATAAGATTTAATATCATTTACATTAAAGCGTTACCCATTTCATTGCAGTGTGAGTCAATTTTTTTTAGCCACTCTCAAGAGTTGAGTTCGACTCGTCGACTAGCGCACTCTTAAATATCAATATCATAACTTTCACGCTTTGAATTCCAAGAACATATAAAGTTCCGAGTAGACTTACAAACATATGAAACGAAGGCTGTAAGATTATGTCATACTCATGACGAATGATTTGAAACCGAACCACCGAGACTAAAGGCCGATTGAACGTCAACCTTATTCGTCCAAAGAAAGTCTGGTACATATGCTACTTATATTATTTTATTATAGATACATTTGGTCGTTACATTATTATTCCTACTCAGTATTTTAAAAGAGAATTCTAAAGTATTTAAAAAAATATTATATTGATTGCTGATATTCGTAATACATGCAATAATTATTATAGGTCTAAGTACTTAGCTACTAAAATGTTAATTATTAAAATCTATAAAAAAATAGCTTACGTCTTTATTGGATAACATCTCAATCTCTAACAGACAGTTAAAAAGTAAAAAAATGAAAAGAATACATTCACAGTACTTTTCGCACAATACATTCGTGTATTGTGAGATTTCTCGGCAAATCTTTATTACACTTCAGTTAAAATGTTATTGTGATAAATCCAAAACTAAGACAATTTAATTAATAAGCCGTTTTTTTTATTTTCTAGCAAGTATTTTTATTTAGTGGGTACACAAACCAGTCGCTTATACTCATACAGAAGTTTGACACATGTATAGATTAATATAAAATTAACTCATCAAATGCTATGGTTAAAGATAACAATGTAATCAGTCTGTAGTTATTTTTTTTAAGATATTTTCCTTTTTACAGGTACTCCCTACTAAATAGCCTGGTTCACACTAGACTAGGGTCTGGACCTGTCGTTTAAGTAGAGTTCATTAACAGTCGCGTTGGAGCTAAGAACTAACTTTAAATATCGAAATATTCTTTAGAATCTTCTTATGCTATTCCTTCAAAGGCAGTTCGTAAATCCTAGTTCATCCCTTCTATTAATCCATTTTCATACGCACAGCTTTATATTTTTAAAGAACAAGTTTCTTTATTAACTTCTAAAATAGCCTTTACCATAAGCCATAAGCTTACACTCAGTTCATTTACTTCCTTGGGTTGTAACACGTTCATCTTGCAGAACACCACTCATCTGTGTACTGTATTCGACTGGTAATGCAAAAGATTTTTGTCCAGTAGAGAGTATATTAGCTACTAAAATACTCCCCACATGACTAAATTACTAGCCTAGTGCGAACCAGGTTATAATTATTGTAATAAAGCACACTGAAACAATGTAAAATCTTTACTTTAATATTTTATATATCGATAATTTAAAAATAACATATGTTAACTTTTAAACTTTCGCGTTCCATTATATAATATAATCTATGTATTAACGGGAATTAACGCGATCACGAAAAGGTATTACATACCTCTGAATTGTCAGTCAGTCTGTGACCACGGCCAGTGCAACCTGGTCAAAACGTCAGGCAATTCAGAGGTATGTAATACCTTTTCGTGATCGCGTTAATTCCCGTTAATACGTAGATAATATTATAACATATGTCAATCTCAGAAAGAAAAAATACAATTTAGAATGAATGTCAACTTAATGTCAACTTAATGTTGGTTTGCTAAATAAAAGAATAAAATATATGAACTTTAAAGAAATAATGACAAGCTAAATTTATCATAAAATATTATGTAGTTCGTATACCTTTTGCTGGATCACTTATTATTTTAAGAGTAGATTGTGTTCTTAACCTATTTCTAAAATAACATTGACAGAGTATGTTGCGTTACATTTTCAAACGTGCCGTGTTGTTAGATTTGAATTAAAACACATATATCTTTATTTATATTTCTTATCTCAAATCTATTAATAGGATATTTAGCATTATGTCAAGCTTCAGAACATAAATACACAAATGTGGGACGTGGTCGAATAATTGTTGCGTTCTAAACGATGTAGCATTCAGGATCGTGAGCGCTTTATGTTGCAGGACCAAGTTCTCTAGTTAGTTGCTTACTTATATGTACAACTAACTACATTTCCTGATGTTCAAGTTTCATGAACTTCCAAAGAATTGCTTAACCGTAACTAAAACGTTCCACAGTGTATTCGCCACGTTTCGTTACAAAACTGTTGAAATCTGAACCGTGTTAAATTCCTTAAACAAATAAATTCTTTACAATTTTAGTCTCTACGCTTAAATGCCATATCACGCGGTCATCTATACTAAAATTAGGAATAGAATTGGTATAATTAAAGTTGCTAACGAGTTTTCTGCTGGTTCGGCGTAATCTGAAAACATGATATTAAATTAAGTGAAACTACTATGTATATAAATTTGATTTATTATTATATTGAACTCATAATATTATGAGGTATTGAATTAATTAACAATTTAATCATAACTAGATTCGAAACTATAAAAATAAAAATCAATAAGGAACATCTGTAAGCAGCCCAAAGCTTCAAACTTATAGAATTAAGATGAACTTTAATTTACTAACTAATGTTTAAACTAGATTACAATTAGGTGTTTACATATGAAATTGGCGTTTTATCGAACTGGCCACTTCGAACACAAATATCTGGTATCTGGCATTTGGTTAGGTATTCCAAATTCAAATCAATTTCACATTTATGCTTGTGTATTTATGTTTCACAGTTAGTAATTCGTTTGATTTCGTGCCTTTGATTTTTTTGATATCGCTTTGTTCACAAATGATGTCAAAGAAAAATTACAAACTTAAAATATCACGTTATTTGCGAATACGAGTTCCACCGTGGCACTAGTGCTGCCGAAACAGCTCGAAGGATTGCCTATGTGTATGGGGAAGCTGCTGTTAAAGAAAACGTTGTACATTTTTGGTTCCAACGTTATCGTTCTGGAAATTTTAAACTACAGAACAAACCTCGTGGACAGCCGGATACCCTAGTTGACAATGAAGAATTAAAAGGGATCGTAGAAGCGGACCCATCGCAAACCACATCAGAGTTAGTGGCAGGCTTAAACTAATTAGAAAAGTGAAAAAGCTAGAAAAATACAAACCCTATGAATTGAGTGAAGTAAACCAATAAACACACGTTGAATGTTGCGATAACTTCATAAAATTTATTCGTTTTACTTATTCCATATAAAACGCCAATTTCATAATATAAGTTGTTAATCAAAATCGAAAAATTGTAAATATACGCTAATGGATTTATTTATTTATTTTTGAAAGCCAACCGCCAATTCTTGTATATGTGTAAGCTTGTGTAAGTTATAGTATTCTACTGTAGAGAACTAATATGCTATTAAATAAAAATGTAAGCAACAAAAGAGGTCAGTTGTCAAAGTACATAGACAAACTTATAACTTTGCAGAAGGCTGAATGTTTAGCAATCCAGCAACAGGAAGAGGACTAAAGGAAAAAACTGTCCGAGTGAATGTAATAAATACAATAAGCATGTTGTAAGGAGTTTCAGCTTGACTGGTGTCTAACCTGTAGAAAAGGATGCCTCCTTCACATCAGGTGGATCTTTCGTCGCTGTAATAGGAAGAGCTATGTAGTGGGTAGATTCTGTTTCTCTTTGGTACAGCGGGGCTATTGTAGCTTGGCACTGAAATTATTTTGAAAGTAAATATTATTTAAAAGCAAATACTAATATTAATGTATTAAAAAATCAAACGATAATTGTTTACAGAGTAGGTTTATTACAAGTAAAGCAGTATTACAAGTAACAAATTACTTTTTGCCGCTGAACGTGGGACTATGTTAACCGTGATTTTCTGTTGGGTGGAGGTCCCAGGCACAGTCACGAGTGAGGTTAGTTATCAATTAACCTACACAAAAACTAGCCTTTTTATCGTAAACGTGGTATAATAAAACTGGAACAATTGAACTAATTCGGTTCAGTTTTCAAATTGTAACATTAGAATGTATTGTCTCAACAAGCATTTGCTTTTTTTTTGGACATTAATTTGTCGCCAGTAACTTGTATTTATATAACTTATCCAGGTATCTTATGCTTAGGTATACTGCCAATATTTTATTATATTACACTTACTTTAAGTTTAATTGCTCCACTTATAAAGTGAGCTGGAGTCGCTTGAAAGCTCAGTTGTAGTATTGTTTCAGCAGCATCGGGACGTTCTGCTGACACCCTGTACCAAGGTCCTAGTACGTGTTCAGGATCAGCAGGCTGATCGTTTATCAGCCACTTGAGATTAGCCTTGGGTCGGGATGGAGGCAATGAGCAGTTGGCCACTACGATGTCATCAATTTTATACTGTTCTTGCAGACCAGTTACACGTGGCCCCATCTTTGGCAGTACTGAGAAAAACAGTTAGATCAACATTTATTGGGAATGATTGTGATATACATTATAGTTATATTGTAATTTACAATATAACTATCATGATTTCTTAGTAAAACTGAAATGAGAACATCGCATCGATGTTTTTTCATATCCTTTGAATATGGTATGTAATGCGTAATTTGAAGATGATATAATGAGAATTGGATAAAGTAATTTCATTAAATAATTTATAGAATTTGATTATAACAGTAATCCTAAGAAATATCCTAATTAGAACACAAAAATTAAAAAGAAAACTAGTCAGCGAAAACTAAGTTCCCAATAAGTAGAATTTCTTAAATAAGTTAATTAATATAGGATCCACAAAGTAGGCAGCAGGTTGAAATTATTTATGAAATTGACTTACAATGAATATCAATATATTTCTGCCTGTTAACTGTGGCGAACAGCGGTGCCTCGCCAGACACCTCGCAGCGGTAGTTACCCGCTGACTCTTGCGTTAGATTTAATAACGCGACGACTGTGTTGGATGAACGAGCTATCTGCAACATAATATATACATATCCTTTTAAAGCAAATATTAAGAATTTAATTTAGGTAAAACGAATTACTACGAGATACATATTCCTTAAACAATGTACAGGGACTTTAAAACAAGTCTTAGAGTCCCAGTACTTTGCTATCATTGTTCTCGGAGTTGTAGCTCGCAATATTTCTTGCAAGCTAGCTTATATCACCGCCTCGTTGAAAGCTGAATTAGAAAGTCTTTTTAACTCTTTAAGTCACTGTAACTAATTGACGCAACATTATTCAGAAAAACTACGTGAGACAGACGAGATGTCTGTTTGGTTTTTTAAAAATGTATTGCGACGGGAGTTATCTTTAACACCGGTTACAAAGTAGAGATAAGGAGACAGAGTTGCATGTATTTCGCAAAGCTTACCAATCATTCAGTATTTACTTTAATGAGGTAGCAAATGAAAACAATAAGTTATTAGTCTCAAGATCAAGAAAACGTAATTCCAAGTGAAATTAAGTTTTACTTGAAGCCAGTGGGAATTGATCGCAGTTGTGACCCTTATATTTTGGATTGATTTTGGAAGTAGATCTTTTCAGACACTTTAGGGGTTCGACATGGTCGGGCTATGATAAGCGGGATAGCGATTGTGGTGGTTGAACATTGACTAAACCCATAGTTGTCCCGAGTCTGGGTGTTCTTTGTGTCCGTTGTTTGTATGTTTGTCAAGTCCCCTCGGCACAGGAATCATAGTAGTAGTAACTACTGCTGTAGTTATTTAAAAAAAAAATGTTATTTCCTCTGAATGCAGAGAAATTTATTTATTAACTAGATTTTGCCCGCGGTTTCGCTGGCGTCAAGAGTAATTTTTTACTAGATGGTATACCCTTTCTTCTTTTCTGCATGTAAGAATGGTAGACTATTTAAGGCACGAAAGCGTTACACACATTCGCATTTGTAATACTTGCTCTCGAGTGTATTAATTAGTTAAGATTTATTTATTTGGTATAAAAACTTTTTAACAAAATATAAACCAGCGAAAGAAGAAAGGAACTGAAATTTGATAAATAATCTTGTTAGCCTAACTAAACTCCTAAATGTATGTAAATATCTTAATAATTTTAAGTCACCGCCAAACATACAAATTAATCTAAACTAATATTATAAAGAGGAAAAGTTTATGTTTTTGTATGTATGTTTGTAATGTTTTCACACAAAAACTACGGGACCGATTGCGATGAAACCTGGTATGTAGATAGCTGGAGACCTGTATTCACGCATAGGCTACTTTTATTCCGACATTCCCACGGGATCGGGACTTACGCGGCTGAAACCGCGAGGCGCTGCTAGGTTTACATAAAACAAAGTCTCCCGCCGTGTTATTCTATCGCGATAAACTGAAAATCTACTGAACGGATTTTCATGCGTTTGTCACTAATAGACAGAGTGATTAATGAGGAAGGTTTATGTGTATAATTTGTTAAGATTTTAGTATTTGATATTGTAAATTGATTAAAGTATGTTGATGATTGTTGAAGATGTCTCTGCTACCCGTGCGAAGCTGGGGCCGGTTGACAGTGTGTTATAAATTTAAAAATTATACTAAAACGATTACGAAAAGCTAGTCGGGTCCAGTATATATGTTGACCTGTAATGGTACGAAAAACCTATGCTATGACAATTCAAGTAATACAGGTCAACAATATAAAACAAAATATTTTAAAGTTAATTATGCTGTCCCCACATCAAAAACTCTTATTTATTTTATTAACAATAGGGACAAACTATAATAGATGATAACACAGTTCACTATTTAATAGAAATAAGATAATAGACATTATTTTATTCTGGTTATACCGGTAACGCAATGCTATTGGTCGATTGCTAAATATTAATGAATAGTGGGGTTATAAATGGGTAGGAATAAGTGGGAAGTACGAACAACTTGGCAGTTACTGTTAGTTTGTGATTTTCATAGTTTATATCATTGGTTTTGAGACTGTTACTTACAATGTATTATGATTAAAATTCGACTAACAGGCGATCTCTAGTTAATATTAAATAGCGTCATCTACATATTATCTCACTATAAAAATATTAATTTGGAACTTATTGAACGATTAAACAGAATGCAATTTTCAAAAACATGACAATTTTAATAGATATTGGTATTTAAATGACAATTATACCATAACTAGCGGCCCGCTCCGGCTTCGCACGGGTATAAAATATATAGCCTATGTCATTCACTGAAAAAAATATTAAAATCGATCCAGTAGTTATGTAATTATTTACGACATCACATTAGAAACCTCAAAAATAATAGTATTTCTCCACTATTTAATGGATGTTATTATACATATAAACCTTCCTCTTCAATCACTCTATCCATTAAAAAAAACCGCATCAAAATCCGTTGGGTACTTTTATAGATTTAGGCATACATAGAGATATAGGGACAGTGAAAGCGACTTTGTTTTATACTATGTAGTGATTTGGTTTAAGTACCTACTCATATATCTAGTGTAGCGTAGCGGAGTTGTTCTACTTTTTATTGTGTACCTATCTACCCAGTGTGGTAAGCGTGTTTTAAATACAAAACTATGTAAAATGCCAAAAAATCGTCTAACATACCGAAAATAGCTACATACTTAGCAAGAGTTCAATAAAAAAACAACGTTTTATAATATTAGTGACCACCTAATCTAAAAACAAGCTAATACCGAAATATTATTCACCACTCGAGATACAGAAACTTTTTATACTCTTCATAGAGTTAATAGTTTTAAAAATACTCATAGTTTGTGACAGCCAGCAGCGATGAGCGTTTCCATGTGTTATTGTTTCTTTATTAATATAACTTCTACGTAATCAGCGGCATTGGCAACATTTATAGGTATTTTATGAATGTTTGAAACATTTTTAGGACGATTTCGAAGAAAAGTCTACCTATTGGTTGTGTACCAGTTGTCGAGTTTTCCAAAAAATTCTTCACAGGTCTAGTTATGATCCCTAAAACAACTGTCCGAAAACAACCGCCAGTTAAAAAGTTTATATATATGTATGTACCTCAATTTTACCGGCACGATTGAGGTCGCAATTATGCACCGATTGCTTTCAAACTTGGACGACAAATCAACAGGGCAAAAATGAAGGTTAAGTTTTGTGAATGGGGGATTTTCCCCCAAAGGGAGGACTGGGAGGCAATTTTAAAAAAAATCAAAAAACACGAAATCTACCTCTGCGGGCTTGAAATATACTTTGAAGTATTTGTTAAACAACGAAGTATGTACGCGAAAATGCTACGATCACTGACTTTGAACAACACGCAGAATTTGAATGGCTTTCAGATGGCAAATTTTTTTTTTGTAAAAGTCGAAAACTTTTTTCGAATACTGAAAAAAAAACAAAAAAAAAACCTTGATTTTTTAACACCTTCCCTCGGAATATCTTTAATATCTCGTGAACGTGGTCGAAAATCAAAAAACTGAGAGAGACGCCTAGAGATATTGAGACGGGGAACATTTTGTATCTAACACTTTTTTTGTGGGAGTGGTAGGGGGGGCGGTATGCTCCCCCTTAGCGGCGCGTGGAGCGTCGCCGTGCGGTATTACTCGAGCGTCATAGCCCTGTGGAACTTCGCAAGCTTTGAAATACGAAGATCTATTAGGACTTAATAGACACGGAAAATTAAGGTCTTTAGGATAGTATAAACAAATTTCGGAAAAGTCGATAATTTTTTTTGAAAATCAAAAAAATCAACTGACTGATTTGAGGTTTAAGGTAAGGGTGTAAATTATTTAACACTGTGCCTTACTTTATTTTTCAGAGAAAAAAAAAATGTAAACGTCTCTTACATCTTTTTTTTTGTCATAAATCGTTTTACGCAGGCCAAAAATTTTTACTGTAAGGGATTTTTTTATTTTTTTGTATTTTATGTAATTTTTGTATTTATGTAATTTTTACTGTAAGGGATTAACGATAGAATTTTTTCAATCATACCAATCGATAGAGCAGAAAACTCTGAATCCAATGATGTAAATAACTCATTTTCGCTAAAATATCCCTTACGTTAATTGATACTTCTGGTATCGATATTTTCTTTTATAGGTTTTTCTGCTTGTTAATGCCTCAAGAAGTAGGCATAGTACCATTTTAAGCTTACATTGATTAGACAAAGTTTTACATAACGAGAAAATAAAATAACAATTAGATAGATAGATAGAGTATACTTTACTGCACACCAAAAATACGATACATACGAAACATACAATATTAAGTAGCAGTACAATGGGTGGTCTTCTCGCAGTCTGCGATCTCTTACATACAACCTTTCATGAAATATACTGTTTAGTAATAGGTAACTTGTGGTTCACATTAGTTATACTTCCTAAAACCATAACATACATACATAATTATATACATACACATACACATACATCCATATTCATATAAAAATACATACACATAGGTTATTACAAAGATAGGTAGTGATCTTTGACGAGTTAGAGTTAAAGGGCATCCACACGATACAATTTTACTACCTGATCAGATTTGTGATTGGACTAGCTTACGAACAGGTTTCGCGTCCATTCATACGTACACAACTAAATCGCCAATTATCATTTGATTTTATTTTCTGTGCCGGACAGACGTTTGTAAGAAAGGTTACCGTATGCCTTTTAGTTTGTTTTTTAAGAAATGCTACATGTATTGATCTTGTAAAATAAGTAATCTTATAAATATAATCACTGAACTGATGAAACGCGTTAATAAAGCGTAAAGAGACACCTGTGTAAAAAATAAAATCGAAACACCTCCGCTAAGTATGCCACCTGCAGGCAGACCAAAGACTACAATAGTATATAGGATATAGACAGGCAACTCTGCTTCTTTTTATTGACAACACAAAACTCTGCCTAGTGGTCAGATACCGAAAACTAATATAATATACCTATCTATAGGTATATATATATATATATATAATTGAACAATATATAGGTACCTACTTATACGGTGTATGAATGTGTTTTGTTGTTACCTGTTTCTTGTTTTATTGGTTCTAACATGAGAATTTTATACTTTAGCTAATTAATGTATGTTTATGACTAATCTCCAAATTTTATATTCAAACCAAAACTTTTATTGCAAAAAGAAAAGCACAAGAAACCGGCAATCGGTACTCATACGCAGCCATTTGCAATATAAGTGAAGTGTTGCCAACCTAATATTAATAAGTTCGAAATATTAAAAAAAATTGTTGATTGTTACGATTGTATTTTTAATTAATATTATTGTGTGTTGGTGAACAAATTGTTGTTTGTAAAGAATTTTAAGTGGTTTTAGATATTTAATATGCAATATTTTGGTATTTACAAATGCGAATTTGAAATCGTAATACATTTGTGGGTAATAAATTTCCCCTCATACAAATTATAAATTTAAATATTGTAACACAGTAATTTTAGTTCCGGTATCTATCCTTGGGATGGCACTGGACTCAATAAAAAAAGTGCAATTCTTTTATGTTCCAAGTTGCCATAGCATGAGGCAGACTAAATAATAAAATTGGCCGATTAGCGTTCACACGAACTGGTTTGATGTGACGCGATCAAATTAGACGGCCCTGACCACCCAATAACATTGAATTGGACGATTTGCGTACACACGAAACGATTCAATTGAAAATCTAGTCAAATTTTGCGTGAAATTGTCCTGTGTGACGCCGTTTTAGATAGATAGAGTCGGGGGTCGAACACAAAATCTGATGGTCACACATAGACATAAGTATTAAGTTATGGCATAAGACCAACGAGACATACAGACATAGGCAATCGGTTTATTCTATTAATAATAATAAAATGGTCATGACACATTGTATTGGGATGGATTTATCTACAGTTAACGACTGTTGAATTAGCTAGTTAATTTAATTCATAATATGAATCATAATCATAATTCCTCGTGATTATGATCATAATAAATTGTTTATTATAATTTCAGTAACTTTAATAGAAAATTTATATATTTAGTATTAAAATCGCTACCGTTTTATACATCGTTTTTTAGTATGAAAGTCCCGACTCTTTTAACGTAGTGTTTGTATACTCTTTGGTGTTAACATTATATTGTAAGGACATTAGAGCTAATAATTTAGCTAGCGACTTTTTGAATCCTTGACATTATGAACTGAACTCTAGGGATGAGTAAATATGTTGTAGACTTTTAATACAATACGTCATAACTTTCATCTCTCGATACTTCAAAAATGTTAACAATTATATTTCTCTGACTTAAGGTTTATAATTTAATTTAATTTTTCATTTGGGTACTGTCCCAAATTGTAGATTATAAAAAACACGTAAACAATTATGTTTGAATATTAATTCACTTAAAAACGGAAAAAAAAACACGATATCAAAAACTGTGGAATGTTGCATTTCAGACATTATACTAAAACGGTTATTTTTAATGTGGGGTAATTTTTATACTTGTTCAAATGAAAGTTTAACCACCATGAAGTAAATTATCAATATTATCATACTGGAATTTGTCATCAATAGGTATTCCTGTGAAAATCTAGTACGATTATCGTCAGTTGTCGTAGCTTACATTAGTCGGTGCTTAGATTTACAATTTACACAGCTGCAACCATCTGCATAACTGTTTTATGTTCACAATGAAGAAAAGTGACTCTAAGTTACCTAATCAGGTTGACTTTATGATAGTTTCGCAAACAAACTACGGGCCCGGTGGCCGACGGTTTGTTTGCTTTTAGGTTCCGCTATTTGATGACATATTTACATACCGTTTATTGATATAATAAGTATATAGAAGCAGTACACATTTCATAGTCATCATCATGTTTCATTCGGTCAATGGCTAGACGAGCATTTGAACGAAAAGCAGCCTCAACTGTAAAATAAGGTGTTTTTCTGACTTGAAAAAAAAATCATTTTGTATTTACGTTACAAGTTGTCAAGCTTATCAATCCCAAACAAAAAAGTCCTCAAAAAATATTTACGAATTCTTTCAAATAATTGAATCTGGAGAAACCTTCATTACAGAATATTTATTTATTGATATGCAATGAAAAGAAATAACTTTTTATATTTTAAATCTTACTATAGCAATAAAGCCTTAGCTTACTTCAGATTAATTTTGCCGTAAATCAAATCTTTGCTTACATCTACAATAACCCCTGGTGCAGGGAAGTAGTATACGGGAGGTTCATTCTTGGGAACGAAACGGTAGAATTCTCGAGACTCTTTGTACCACTTCAATGAGTACAGGGTGTCACCTTCCAAGTCGTACTGGCAGCCGAGGAGAGCCATGCCGCCTTCTCGCTCGTGTGTAGGTACCCGGAGCTCCACTAGGCGAAGACTGTTTACCTCGCCTGTAATATATTAATATTTATTTTAGAAGAGAGAGGCCTATTTTGAGCAGTAGATTTATTTTATTTATTCTTTATTGTACATTAAAAGTAGATTACATATTTTAAAATCAAGGAAATGGTATGTACAAAGGCGAGCTTAACTCTTCCAGCAAAACCTTGGAGTGAAAAGAGGATAGTAGAGAACGTTAGAAGTAAAGTCATGTGTACGTTAAACTAATTAGAAATAGCAATTAATGTAAATACTTGAAAAAGATAAAAATAAATGATCATTATGATGATGGTAATGACTTCAAAAGGGAATTTTCCGTTCCTATTGTGCCTGGTTGTTCATATAGAGTCATTGGCTGTAGGAGGCTTTAACGATGATAAGTGCTTTAGAAATGTATTACCATGTATGCGGGCAAGTATAGGATCGTTGGTTATTATTATTAATGTTATTACATCCACATTTCAAAATCTAAATTTGGACTAAGGACGTACTACGGACGTATTCAGTTGACTATTTAAATTTCTTGCAAACCGATAGGTCGATTATATTAAAATTTAATTTTCTATTGTTTAATAAAAAAATAATAATTCAATAGCAACAGGACCTCTAAGTGTCTACATATATTAACGTCACCAAATAATAATAATACCTCCACACATCTCAAACTAGGCAGAGTCTGTAAGTTTAATCTAAATAATTTAGATTTCTGTGGTCTGTACTATGGTAACCAGACTGCTGATAAACATACTTATATATTTCTAAACTAGCAGTGCCCCGCGGTTTCACCCGCGTAAGTCCCGATCCCGTGGAAAATTTCGGACGAAAAAGTAGCCTATATGTTAATCCAGGTTTCCAGCTATCTACTTAACAAGTTTCATCGCAATCGGTTCAGTAGTTTTGGCGTGAAAGAGTAACAAACATCCATACATCCATACTCACAAACTTTCACGTTTATAATATTAGTAGGATACATACATATTATAGATAAATTAAATCCAGACACAGAACAAATTCTCGTGCTCATCACACATTTATTTGTCCTACGTGGGAATCGAACCCACGACCTCTGGCTTAGCAGTCAAGGTCACTAACCACTAGACCAACAGGTCAGTCAATAGTTAAGTTTCCTTTAAGTTATTGGCCCTGCATGTACTCGTACACGGGGTTGCGACGCATGTACAACTCGACTCCCTCCATTTGTCGTAACATTTTTATTTCAAACCGTCCAAAGAATTCGATTAAGTTTTGTTCTAAGGTAGTCATCGCATATGGTAAATTGAAGGACAATTATTTTACTAGTACTTTTTTTTTCTATTCATCTAAGTGGGTAAACGAGCACCTGGCCCGCCTTATCATAAGTCTAACCTGATGCTTATTAACACTTACAATTCTAGCAACATTTTAGCAGCAGGTAAAGCTACAAATTACATTAGTAGAATTCTCTAACCGCGATGATCTTTATGGTGGAGGTACTGCTTACTTACTTTCTGCCAACTGCTATATTTAGGTGGCTCCATTTCCAGAAGTAATAGGCTGAGCCCTATATCCTGACACTACAACCTTCTAAAGTTTATACTTTGATGATCCATGAGTGACTGTCAACAGTAAGTGACAAAAACAATTTTCATCATACTAATTGCGAAAAATAAAACATTTCTAAAAAAATAACTTCGGCATCGGTTAAAATAACGTGCAACTAAATATTATGTGTGTTTTGTAACTGGGTGACTGTCAGCGGGAGAGCTGACCGTGACTCACTGGTTACTGAATTAGTGACCAAACATCTATGAATAACAACACACATGCTTTTCCATTGTACTCCACCAGGTGGCAATTACTCACACCGGCTCTTAACTCCTAAACTACGTTTTAAACATTACACTGCAGTGCCTTACCTTGTTTCCATAATAACAATAGCATAACGATCACTCTCCCAAACATTTTGATGTAGTACTCTAACTAATTATAACTAGTTGTCCACATAACCACGCGCGCACTCACAGTACTGTGACAGATTTCATTTCACTTCACATCACACAGATTCATCTAGGATAAATCACTGACTCGAATAATTTAACCGATCATCAATAACAATTGTACCTTTGAATTCTATTAAAATCTACCAATTCTGGCGGTGGAAATAGGCCAGCGAAATTCCGGCGACACAAATCTAAATTTAAAACCGCCACTGAACTGTCTAGCGCATGCGCCGCACTACCGAGTACTGCCAATATCAAAAAGATTGCGTGTCAATGATTATTATTTGCGATTTATATTTAAAAAAAGCATATGCCTAGTACACGCTGAGTTAGGGTGGGAGTGTATATTGTTGACGAATTATTTTAATTAGCTTGCCCGCGTGTGACTCAGGGGCGACGAATGCAACTGGATGTAACTTATACAGGGTGTATTGCACTCAAGCGATCAAAAGATAAAGCGTAGCTCTGTGGTTGTTGATAAAAACTTAATTCATTGCCCTTCTTGTAATGTCAAGCTGATTGATATAAGTTTTTTACTTATGATATATACATTCTGTTAAAAAGCAAAAGTTAAGGACTAGAATTGTTATAGAGAGATGGATTTATGTTAACAGTTGCGGGTATTTGCGGTTAAAACGTTAACTTTATAGAAAATTAAAATTGTTTCAATGTTTGAACTTGTAATATTGATGGTTAAACAAAACTGTATTATACTCGTAAATATCCTTAATATTTAATATAACCGAGTAGAAATGCTTCTAAGTTACTCAATAATCCGCTGTAATACATCCCACTAAATATTGTTATACCTAACGGTCTGGCGATGTAAAGGGTGGCCGTGAGTTTTTTTTTTATGCGATACGGACCAAACGCTTGTTTGCCCGATTACCTCTCACAAGGCTCAACTATTTGGAAACGGGCGGTTATAGATTGACACTAGCAGATAGAGATCTTGGCTAGGTATTATTTGTTATTTATTGCTATAATAATTTTACTTTCGCAAAACCTAAGCCGACTGTTGTGGTGATATTTTGCTGATCTGTAATTTTTAGTTTAATGAAAGAGACGATTTCAAGTAAGTTTTAAGGAATTTTATGAAATATAGATATTTCACTTTGACTTTTGTGGGCATATCTGGACCCCCACGCCCGCAATTATATACTCGTATACTACATAATTATGTATAGTATTTAGTTGGTTTCGGTCATTAACCTGTTAATGCTCTCGTGGGAGTGATTTTCACTCATATTCTAAAACTAAAAGAACAATATATCTTCTTTGATATTTTTGTCCAGAGTTAAATAGGTACCTTTCAAAAAGGAAAATAGTATTTTATAAGTTTATATGAAGAAATACAAAGGAGTTTGGATAAAGTAACACGAATTATCTTTCTTTTTGCGTAAATTAACTATAAAGTCAAAGTTGGGGTCAGCTTATCTAGAGTTAATGTTGACGTGACAAGTTATCTAAAAATAACATACTTGCGATAGTAGGTATACTTTGGAGTGAACAAACTTTGTTTTAAATATGTTATATTTTAAAAATTTAATTAATATTGAGATTTTGAAGGGCGTTTGTTGCTGCTATTTGTTATCACTAATTCCTGTGTTTACCTTCAACCTCTAATTTTAGACTATTATTTTTTGTATCTCTTAGTTAGTCACTTAGTTTGGTAAATAAGTGTCGCTTGTTCGTTACGAGCAGAAAAAGGAGTATTGAAGAGTATAGAGATTCTTAACCCCGGTCGTCACAGCCGAGTTCGCAGATGCCTTCCCTCACAAGTTCTTTTTATTTGTAAGGAAGTACGTTGTTCCAAGTCTTCACTACATATTATAAAACAAAGTCCCCCGCAGCGTCTGTCTGCCTGTTCGCGATTAACCTAAAAAACTACTGAACGAATTTTCATGCGGTTTTCATCAATAGACAGAGTGAATCATGAGGAAGGTTTAGATGTATAATTTGTTAACGTTTTGTGTAAAAGTGTTGTGCTGTTAAAATATGATGATAATTGTTGAAGATGTCTCTACTACCCGTGCGATGCCGGGCAGGTTGCTATTATATCATAATCCGTAGACACTTGGAATATTGCTTTTAGTAATAATAATCGCGACGTATGTTGGCAGAGCAAGATAGTGGCGTACCTTCTTAAAGATTTCTGGAAACCGTACTACATTGCAAGTAAGTCAAAAGCCGGGTTAGACGACAGTTAAGTTTTAAATTGAATTAAAATACTATTAGCCGTAGATACTTGTCATATTTAGGATGTAGAAGGTTTAGAAGAAAAATATGCAAAAAACATGTAAGCAAAGGAAGAAAAAGAGTGTCTGAGTATAAGAATTTTGTTTGGCATTACGGTTACCCTATTATGTTGTTTATTTACTGTAAATAATTGTAATTTATGACCAATATTGTCGAGGAGAATCAAAGTAGTGTTGTTTTCAGAATCTAATTGTTACTTAAATACTAAATGTAATGTTTGATTTAAAAGAAATTTCCTTTAAATTGAGAATCATCTCGTCTCATTCAGAAATAGTGGCTTGAATCGACCGAGGGTTATCCAGTAAACCGCTTTGCCAGCACTTAAGTGTATGGGACGCAGTAGGTACAAAAATCAGCATACGGACCACTTTATCTCGACAAATTGTGAATTGCAACAATGCGGTCGACTAAGGTCTCATTTTGCTGAAGGGAACACTAAAAGAGACCGAAAGCTGTTTATTGCTTTGGTTTGTCCGTCAGAGGTAAGATGCCAGAGCTCAATGATAGCACGAGAATATACAATGTTCTATGATTGAAAGTTACTTGAGTAGGTACTTGGCCGTAGCTTAAAAGAAAATGTTTATAAGTGTAAAGTATCAGCCGTGGAAAAGCATGTTTTTTATAGACTACTGATGTAAATTCATTGTTAGCATAATATAATATAATTTTATAAGTTTATCGCGAATAACAACGGATTTTGACTTCAGCTTATTCTGTAAGCCTGTACCGAAGAGGATTTAAAAGGTTACAAACCTTCCTATACTTACAAACCCACCTTTGCGACGACTTTTAATTATTTTTAGTAAAAAGGCGACGTCAATAGAGGGCGATTGAACAAGAAATTAGAAGTGACATTCTGTATGTGAAATTAAATAAGAAAAAAAAATGTTTATGTACAAAATATGTTTAATGATTTCATAGCAGTTTGTGTAAATGTTCAAAGAGTCACACACTTCAAATTCAGAACCGAATCGAGCTTCGAACGGTCTTTAATTTAGGAACTAAATGTTTTTTTTGCATTTTTATTAGTTATCCACAATATTTTATCACGATATAAATAAATATAGTCACAGAGTCCATTTCTAGTTAAAGAATGCAACAATTGTACACCTTTTTATCTGCTTAGAATTTTCAATTTTCAGTAGGGGAGACCCGTACAAAACCGTATACCGGGGTAAAACAGTACAGCATGTATATATTTGTCAATAATTCATATTTCCCGCGCAACTGCCGCTCAGCGACGTCGACCCATAAGAGCTAATTGTCAACAAATACATGTTGCGACGAGAACGCGCGTTATCAAAGTATTTCATTTTATTGTTTTTTGGTGCACCACATTTTATTTTTGTGAAAAAACAGTTACCAATAGTGAAGTTTACGTGTACTACAGGTGAGTCAATAATTACTTACGTTAAAGTAAGTGTATTTCTTCGTAATTAATATTGCTTTGTATCACTGATCGTCATTTGTGTATGTAGGTGTGAGTATGTTTATACATCTAGGGCTTCGGGGCAAAACCGATCGGGGTAAAATCGTCTCAAAATCGGCTCCCGAAAAAGAGCAACTAATCATCGTAGAGGAAAAAAGGCTATTATCACTTCCTCTCCGTATAAAAATTATTTAATGAATATCACACAAAACAAGAAAATACATAAACTTAATCTAAGACCCTAAGAATTCTAAAAACCAGAAAACGACCAACGATGACACATGTCGTTACTGCCGCGGAGAATATGGATTAAGCCGAGTTACTAAAGGTTGGGTACAGTGTAAGGTGTAAATGCTGGGCTCATGAAGGGTGTACAGGCTATGATCAAGAGTTATCGTATATACTATACGATTTTGTCCACATATCGGGGCAAAACCGTAATATCTAAAACTTTGTTTACAGTTGTTTTTTTTACTTAATTATATTAATTATCCATAATTTTTAACTGTGATTATCTACCTTATAAGACTGATTAATAATAAATGTTGATTTAGCGTATATGTGTTTGAATTTGAATGACCTTATCCTGATCCTTATCCCCTTAGCTATACGGTTTTGGACCGGTCTCCCCTACATAATTATACCTTACTAAAGAAGTTATGACACACAATCGCAAGTTTAATAGCTAGATTAACTAGTTACCGAGTCAGCGGTTCCACGTGGGTTCCACATTGTGCAGAGTTAACAACACGATGTTCCAACACCACATTCTAGTGAGAGAAGCTAAAGTTATTTCCCTTGGCAACTAGCACAATGCAACCCTAGTTCTTACACAGTTCGCTAGATGTCGCTACTTGTTTAAAACTTTATTTAATTTTACTTTCACGCAAAACGGCTGAACGGAGCTGAATGAAATTTGGCACAGAGATAGATTATAGTCTGGAATAGCACAGGCTACGTTTTATCCCGGAAAATTAAGTTACTTAAGATTTGAAGTAGAAGAAAACAATAGCTTTATATATTTTACTACATCTCTAGACCTACAATATTATATTTATAATCTAAAATAAAATAGCAGATGAAAGAAAAGTGGAAAATTACAATGAAGCAAGTTCATTCCCCACTTCTTGTTGTGTTTGTCTGGCTTGGACTTCTACGTGTACCCAACCGTTGCTTTGCCGCAAGCTAGTAATGGATAAGAGTGAGAACTTTCGAAGTTACCAGCATGAAACATTTTTAAGAAGAAATCTAACTGAAAAGTCGAATAAAATGTTCAATAAAGTGGCAAGGAAATCAAAATAATTAGTATGAGTATTAGAATTCGCTGCGCGCAAGCTTTATCCTTGCTAATAAACATAAAATATATTTTAGGTTATTTAATTTTTTTAGTATAGTGTAAGTTTACTTTACACTACGTTAATTAGAGCATGCACAGTAAGTACTATTTAGGCAATTTTGTAAATATAAATAGGTTGTAATGTAATGTATGTGTAATGTAATGTATGTTTAAATAGGTAAAAATAGTTCAGTACTTTTTTCTAATCTATTTGTGAACTGATTTCCTTTTTAATGTTGTTTCTTACCGTGCATTTGACGGAGCTTTTATTGTTTATTATATTGAATAAATCACGGTTGAATTTTAACTTTGGTGACAATTATTTTTTCAAAATGTTTTGAACTGACATTTTGTTTTACATTTTGACATTAACTCGGAAATGGCAAGTATTTGCTGTAAATTCTTGACACAAGTGCGTATGACGGAGATTTGTTCTTCAAAGCAAAGTAAAGTAAGTTTTAAGTGTTTCTTCTTGGAAGGCAAATGGCAATCTTACAAACAGCGTACTGCGCTTAGCGGTTCCATTTATTAATTTGTGTGGGAAGAGGGAATTGAGTTTCTTTACGACTAACTAGGGTTTTAATCACCTAATTAGTCTACCGTCTATACGAAGTTCTGATAACTTTCGTAAGAGCAGGCAGTGGTCTACTCTACCGAATGTTTTGCTGAAATAAAACTGATTTCAAACAAATTTGGCATTGAGATAACCAAGAAAAAATAAAACAAATTAAGTTCATCATAAGACCAGAATTTCAAATTTTAATTGATATTCAAGTTATTTATCGCTTTAGAAGGCGTATTCGATTTTTTTAATTACTAATATTTTTTCTAATAGGTACTTTTACCACATATTACCACGATTAATTTTGAAATTACATTGTAGTTGTTACAGATATTGCGTGATTTTATGATATGATATTCACGCATAACCGTTTTCGTAGTCAATGGACCCAAATGGTTTCGGAATCGGAAAAATATGCCTATTAAAAAGAAAATCAGTAAAGAAATCCAATAATAAAAACAACATTACCAAACCACCACCTTATGGATGAATAATCAGCGTAGTTTTAATTTTGTACTACTCGTAAGCAGCTCTAACTGAGTATCAAATTGCTATTATGTTATCCACCTTTAGCCGCTTTTATTTCGAACGTCTTATCGTCTACAGAAAAACCTAATTATTATTTACCGGACACACACGCACGACACAACAGGCTTACTATAAAACAAGGTAGCTCAATTCGTATATTTTTTTGTAAAAAGCTTAAACATAGACAAGGACCATGTATTGATTTTGAATAATAAAGCGTGTTACTAGTTTTTGGCCCTTACATGAATTTTAACCGGCCTTATTACCGAAATATTTGATTCTAGATATAATACAGAAAGAATGCAATTTTTTCACTTAAGATAGGCAATTTTTTTTAAATATAATAAATAAATTTGCCATCAGATGCACAGCAAATTCATTTTAACCATTAAGTATTAACTTACCTACTTAAGTAAGTACTACTTACTTAATAATATAAATGCAATTGTGACTTTGTTGGTTAGCTTTCATGGCTTAACTGCTCAATCGACAAACACGTGATTTTACATACCTTCAGGTTGTCAGGGTACTGTTTCCTTAACAGTACTTCTGAATAAAAGGTACCTTATGTAGAAGTACTATTCCTGAAGGTACCTCAATTGATGAAAGCCTAGTAGACATATAAATGTGTTTATTACCTTTCGTTGTAGAAATATGCTACGGTATCTCCTGGCTTTTAGTGAGTGAGGTCGCAAAGGGTTCCTAGACTCTACTCTAGCAACACCTCTAGTGTTGTTTGTGTATAGATAATGGTATTATGAATGTGAAAATTAGTGTACTATCAGGTGAGAAGTGACTTGATATTTGCGATTACCTTAGACTAATTAATAACTTACTTATCTTCATTTTACCACATTGACTTTTACAGAAATGCTAACATATTAAATAGACTACAAAGGAAATCGTTTGTAAAGAGAAGAGAAATTTGTCTGAAAATGTTTAGTATGTATTTTTAGTCATAGTGAAATATCCAAAACACTACTATAAAACTAATTTCCCAACAAACAAAATAGTAGACTTTACTCAAATGTAAAAGATGCTTCATAACCCCTGTTACTATTCCATCTAAAAACTTTATCGTAAAATTGATTAAAAACGAGAAAGTAAACTCTCAATCTTAATACCTTTAAACGAGCAATTCTTGTATATATATAATCTGATTCTCGGAAACGGCTCCGACGATTTTCATGAAATTTAGTATGCAGGGGGTTTCGGGGGCGATAAATCGACCTATCTTCAGCCAAATAAGCTGTGGAATGTTTACCAACATTGCGTTGCTAAGCAATTTCTGACAGGCAGTTGTTAATAACCTGTTTGCAAATTACATACCCTTCAAATATTGTTATGGTCTGACCAGGAAAATGAAAAACCTCGTCATTTTGCGGAGAACAAATGGCACCAATAACTGTTTTTAAACTTTCGCGACTATATATATTAGATTACACATCTGATATGTATAGTCGCGAAAACTTCAAGAGCGAATACGGATAGTTGCCAAAACTCGCACTATATAGGAATAGTACCTTGTAATTATTATCGCGATTAAGTACCGAAAAAGAAATGTAAGTTATTACTAAATGAAATTATTATATTATATTACAATTATATTATTTATTATAACCTTTGTACAACCATAGAGTGTCAGCTACTGAACAATAGTCACAAACACACCCGTCGAGCGGTAAGCAAAGTGTTCTCAACTTTCGATAAGTGTGCTCAATCCGATATATTTTTGGTTGCAGCTAATGCTAGGTTATTTAATTTTTTTAGGCTATTATGGCGTAGGTATTTTCGCTTTTGTATATGAATATGTATGTATCTGTTACGGAGTAGCTGTTATCTTATCTGTGGCTATCTGTCGCGTTGTCTGTTTTTGATTTCGTGAGATTTTATGTCTTAAAATACCAAAAAACAATTTAGAGTCCTGGTTAGCAATGTATTAAATGATTAGTTTGAACTTTCTTTTTCTAAATAAAACACTACAGATTTAGTGGCCAATATAACCTGTAGGTATTACCTATAAAGGATAGAAAAACTTATTTTCAATATTGTATTCTGGAGTCTTGTGCATAATCCCATAAATATTCATTATAAATAACCAAATTGTTGTTGATCTGCGAAATTTGTCGAGTTATAGGGTTGTAGGGCGTATAGTTGGTATTTTTTTTGCTAATTCTTGTTTTAAGGTATTTTTTAACATATTACGTATTTGATGGTTAGACTGAGTTCCAGTAAACACAATGACAGTAAAATCGTAAAGTATAACTAAGAAATAAAGGTAAAATTACAATATTTCTGCATTCTAATTATGACAACCCTAAAGATGATGACATATGGTTTGTTTACAAAGATTCCATATCTTATTTTGCTCAAGTATAGTTAGGTTTCATTTTTAGAAAATGTATAAAAAAACCGATCAAAGCTCGGTCATCCAGGTATTTTAATATTATATGTGATGAAATTGATAGCTTTTTCTTAATCGGGGATCTTCATTTTGGCACTGCTAAACAAATATGAATCAAGGAAAATCTTTACAAAAGAACCGAGACAATGAATATTACTACCATACAGCCTGAACAAATATTTGCAAACTCGTCCATACACACGCACCCATTGTCCTCACAGGCTAATATAATAACGTAGGTAATTACATTTTATTCGTTCCAAATTGACTCGTGAACAACCATTGTAACTAATAATTGTATTCAAAGTGGGGCCCCAATGAAATCATAGCCACATCAGCGAGCACTAAACATTTAGTTACAGTCGGCTACCGAATTCAGGTAACCAACTTTGAACTACAACTATTCCGTTGAACAAAGCGAGGATATGTCATTTAGTGTCTAGTTGCGGTTTGGGCAAGGCACGACCGACATATGGACAAATAAGTCTATTTGCGAACATTTAATATTCGCTTCGGGCTGGAGTTAATTAAGGCGGGTTGGTCGGGTCCGCGTGCCCGGTACCTCGAACCCGCACCCTCAAATCACCCTCGACTCAATAAAAGAAACAATACATACACCAGGGACATACTCGTGAATACGTGCGAGCGTCAACAATACCTTGTTATAAAATTTAAAAATAAGCGCTTTATCCCAAAAATATCTGCGATTGAAATGTGGACAAACAACAAGCGACAGGTAACAAAATGTAAAATCTATTAAGTTTTCAACGCAATGCAGGCCTTCAAAAGGTAATCATTCACAGTATAATAAATTTATATAAAGCTACAAGATAATATTTTATGTTTTATTCAATCACAAAAGTAAATTAACATTTTGATTATCTATTTATTACTGGATTACATTATACGAGCTGACTCTTGAAAGATGTGCGTGTAAATAAGGTGAATTATGTGACAGCGGGTAAAGCTTGCGTATGTTATAAGTAAAGCTCTAACGCTTGACCGATAAAAGGCAAAATAAATCTCAATGAGGACGCCTCACGTGGCGCGCACGAATGAATGATTAAACGGAGGCGTTTCTTCATTTGTTTTCACTTTAGTTCAGACAACATAGTGTTGTGTGTGTAGTTTAGTCTTACTAAGGGAAAATTACACCGCCCGTGGGAACTTGCGCGAGTAAATCATCATTAGAGGCGGCGCCGCGGCTCTGGGACACGCCTCGTCTTTATAAAAGATTCAGCTTGATACAAACGAGACGGACGAGTAATGGCTGAGTTACTTGTGCGTTGTACACCGCGTAGCTCAGGCTGTATTTCATTTAGGCGCCATTAAAATTAACAAAGACCTATGGGCCCACGCACAAGTGAGTTTTGGCAATTAAGCGACCTCTATCGCCATAATTATAGTTGATGGATACTAATTTTATAAATTATGTATTGAACAGTAGTAACACAGTCTTGCTATAAAACGAACTTAGCTTTGCTAATTGTGCTGAAAGGAACTATACAGCCTAATCGACCCATATAAAATGGTAGGGCGCAAAACATTAGAATTGCTAAATACTTTAAAGCTCTTCTTTAAGTATAATTTTGCATAACCAGGCAATTAAAGAGATACACAGTTATAGCTCTCTATCAATCAATACGTATCTAAATGTTCTTCAGTTTGAACATTAAATTGCTACTCTAAATTATTTCTTATACTTAGGTATTCCAATGACATATTCCTTAATTGGCAAGCTATTGGTGCCGCTTTTGAGTATTTCAGGTATAGATGGACATTTTAATTTTATATTTGACTAATTAATATAACTAGCAATCCGCCCTGGCTTCGCACGGGTAGCCGAGTCATCTTCAACAATCATCAACATATTTCAATCAATTTACACAAAATGTTAACAAATTATAAACCATCCTCATGAATCACTCTGTCTATTAGTGAAAACTGCACGAAAATCCGTTCAGTAGTATTTCAGTATGTTAACAGACAGACAGACAGACGCGGCGGGGGACTTTGTTTTATAATATGTAGTGTCTAGTAATCCATAGACAATGCCAAGGGGATAGTTTTCTATTCAATAACATTACAATTTGCCCGCGGCTTCGCTCGCGTGAGAGGTTTTTTTCTATCCCTCGGGACCAGTACTTTTGTTTTGGATGAAAAGTATCTCCTTTTTTGTACTCGCGGCAACGTGTATGCAAAAGTTCATGATGACCGATTGTAGTTTAGAACGTGAAAGTCTAATCACTACATAGTATAAAACAAAGTCGCTTTCTCTGTCCCTATATCCCTATGTGCGCTTAAATCTTTAAAACTACGCAACGGATTTTGATGCGGTTTTTTTTAATAGATAGAGTGATTGAAGAGGAAGGTTTATATGTATAATAACATCCATTAAATAGTGGAGAAATACTGTTATTTTTGAGGTTTCTAATGTGATGTCGTAAATAATTACATAACTACTGGATCGATTTTAATAATTTTTTCAGTGAATCACATAGGCTATATATTTTATATCCGTGCAAAGCCGGAGCGGGCCGCTAGTAAACAAATAAAAAACAAACTCACCTTAACATTTATCTGAAATTAGTTAAGATTAAGATAGACAGAAACATGTAGATGGTTAAATTAATAATCATTTATAAAATACAGTATTTTACAAATCATTTACGTCTCAAAAATAGATAGAAGTTCCTCCTAGTCCTTATAGGCATTGCTTTAGATATAACCGGCGCGCGGCCCGGTAAGCCAAAACTTAGGTTATATATTATATAAATATAAAAAATATAAACATGTTTTTATTAATTCAGGTCAAAAAGCAAAACTTCACCATCATCATCTTATTTCCTTGTTTCAAAATTATTTGGGTCGACGTAATGTGTTTTCTTCTTCCATTCTACTCTGTCATATAAAATCTTCATGATATTAAACATTTATAGTTAGGTACGCTACGAACATTACTCAACAAGAATACTGATAAAATTTATTGTTTTAAATATTTAAGTATGCCATGCAATGTATTTTAATAGAATAAACATATGCAATGGAAATATCATAATCTAATGCTTTCAAGTAGGTAGTTATGCACATAATATATTAAAGGCCCCAACCGGTCTTTATTTCTAGTCGTAGTAAGGGTACACCTTTTACATTTTTTGTACATTACTGGGCTCACTCACCGTCAAACCTATTGTTTTTTATGAAAAAGCTCCTGCTTTTTCCTATAGCCTATTAATTCTTGTTTAAAAGGGGCTCCTGCCCCTTTTAAACAAGAATTAACATTGTTTCTATTATACTCTCTCTCCTGCATTATGCCCATGCCTTGGTTTCTAAAATAAAACTAATAACAGTAGGTAAACTTCATATAGAACAATATTAGGGCTTTATCAGGGTAGGGCTAAGAAATATTGTGTCCAATTGTAAGTCTCACACTTTGCTATAAAATTGTATATTAAACTTTACAGACAACGGTCGGTATCTAATCGCGGCTACTGTAATAGTACCGGCTAAAACCACACGTAGCCTGTTACGGGGACTTATTGCCGGAGGTCGGGTGTAATCTGGAAAAGAAATCCGTGAAAACCCCGGCAGACTTGACCTCCTATTAAAGTACAGGCGACCCCACCGTGGAGCAAGCGATTTTTCATGAGAATTTAAAACTAACCCAAACTAAGGCTGATTTTTATGGTTTATGCTCTGGTTTTACTACAAAGATTTTAAACATATAATATATACAATTGTAAAACGATAAGATTTAAGATAGCATATGTACATATCAGCCACTCTTAGTGATGAATTTGACAGGTCGGCTAGCACCTCTTCCTTGCAAGATAAAATTTAATATTCTAAATACATAAATTATTGTGTTCATGACAAAGCTTGACTAAAGAATTAAGGACCATTATACAAGGTTAGCAGATGTAGCTGTCTGCATTTGTGTTGAAGTAGCCAGCAAGTGTCAGTTTGACTAGTTGTGATGTCGCTAAGTAATGAAGTTGTTGAACTTGAGGAGGAGTTAGCGGACAATCACAGTCGTCACTGAGGTATATCCCAGTACCTATATTATTAAGTTGGAAACTTTAAATACAGAACATTTATGAAACTGTCTACTGGGCGTTGGCCGCAAAGTTTTGTTAATCAGAATAGCGGCGAGTTGGCTGGTGGGTCAAACTAGTTAGAATTTTCACCTCGGGTATCCCTTGACATGGCCCGAACCGGAAATATTTTAAAATTATTTAATTTAGATAGGTTAATTGGTCACTTATTCTAGGAACTACATGCGGTTTCAATCGTTGCTGAAAATTAATTAAATTAGCTTATCGTTATGAACCGTATAGAAGCTCTACTTAATGTGTTTTTTTTTTTGATATTTACTATTAAATGTTTTTATATAGGTATATAGCATACGCAAATGTGTCTTATACAAACCTAGGTGTTTTTTACTTTTTGCGGTTTTATATCAACCTTAACCGAAGGTTACTGAATTGAAGCCGATTTTTTTTCTTGTGGTGACTACGGTACCTAACCGAATCCCCGTGGGAGAAAGTTTAGAATTGGCAATACACAAGGTAAGGTATGACACTATGACATTACTTGTCATACCTTGAACATACCTCAACTCTGAAAATTTCGTTTAAAGTAGCATATTGATGCGTAATACTTAAAATGTTTTTTTTTTTGCACAAGATAACAGTTGAATAATTTTATAGTTATATACATTTTTGAAGTAGTTTTTAATACTTACATATTAAAATGAATTATTGTTGAATAACATGTTGTTGTAATTTGTTAACTGTTTTCCGTGTTCCGTGAAATTGAGTGACTCACTAAACAATTTAGTAAAGTTCACATTGTATGCAAATGTGAAGAAATTATCCATTTAATTGGTCTATCGGGCAGCCTGTACAACACACTATTACACAAATTAACAGCATGTAATGCTTGTACGAGGAACAGCAACACTCCTAACATTTTGCACACTGTAATATAATAGAATTGCACGTCATTGTCTTCTTTATACCTTTATTTCTACCTGCCTAAACGATATTAAATAGCGACCTGAGGTAGGTACACTTTAGTGAATTGTGCAATATCTTCTTGATATAATTATGTCAGTCTGTATTAAATATTTTATTATATATATTCGACCCTGTGGACGGGCATATGGGATTGGATTTTACTTATCTAATATAATTTTAGTAATACCTAAGGACGGAAAGCTTTTGTTTTTACTTGTAAAATAAAACTTTGTGGTTGTACCTTGAAAGCCTTGACATGCATTCATTGGTGTAAATATATTTTTTTACTTTGCCGGGGACTTCACACCAGGATCAAAACTAAAATGTTTTTACTCTCACCTGTCTATAGTTTCTATACTCACACTACACTTGCGTCTAACTAGGACGGTTAGTTGTATAAAAAGTGAGTAGTTGGATGAGATTATTAGAATTTGATTGGATTACCTTTAACACTTATGAATTATTTCACATGTAATATCTATTCAACTTTTACTACTAACTAGAAAATTGAGACCTGGATACATTTAACATTTGTGTTTGTGTTTGCTATTGCGACCATCGAACTCTCGTGCTTTCTACTACATTAAATGGTTTGAAATCAAACACTAAAGAAAGACAAACTAGCGATTCTCAAACTTCCTTCGTTACTCATGAACGTAGATAATAATTGTTATTGTTATAATGTATTATATTTTATTTGACATACATCAAGAAAATAGAAAAAAAAAAATTCAATACATAGTTAAAAACTTTTCAGTTAATTTTTTTTTAATCAAAGCTAAGGATTATCACCATTACATTAAAATCGTTCTAGTCCATCCTAAGCGATAAGGCCGCCCTTTGTATATTTTCGATGATATACTTATTATGTATCATATTTTCTGTAAATCCTGGTGTATTAATAAACTATTATCTATCTATTTTGAACACTAATCGGGCTTGTACTGATATGTCCACCTACTTTAAAAGCAACAACTATATTTATCTAGAAAGTGTGCATTGTTTTTTTTATGTCAGTTTACGGCTTAATATTATTGTATAGTGAACATAGATATTGTTGTAATTTCTCCAGGTTACCGAGGAACGTGACTAGGTGGTTTAAAAATCAATAAAGTTTCTTTGCAAAATTATATGGCGTGATATGCGGTCGCTTTTGAGAATTCTCCACCGCGTCAAGTCCCATGGGTGTCGTATGGGGTCATAAACTTAATGTAAGGTAGAGGTAACATATTTAAGTTTGGTCATAGGGCGTTGCAAACACGATCAAATCAGACCTAATGCTAAAGTTGTTTAATTTTGTGCTACAATATGTGTGTGTTTATTATTAACCAAAAAAAAAAGAATTGCAAATATAAGTATGTACGCATAATGTTTAGAAATGTACCATGTTATTTTAAGACCATGGACTTTCATGTAATCTATAAAGAAATAACTATCTTTTGTATTTTTTCAAAATCAGTAGTTTCGGAGAAGAATAACAATTTCGAAGAAGTGCTAGTTTTTAAATTATAAACTTTTAATTTAATACTTGCTGGAAGTGCCATTTTTAACGTGTGAGAATCTTCTTCATCTATTGCACGATGACACAGATAACGTGGTTATGGCGGATTCGAACCAACTTCAACCACTCTCGGTTTAAGCCACCATGCTTACGTTAGCCGATAGTAGGGAGTTCAGGTTTCACTCCATCCCCAATAGTCTTCGCCCGCCTGTCAGAAAGTTAAGCATCGTTGAATAGTGTGTAGGAGTCCGCATGGTGGAACGCCTCTACAAGCCAGAAGTCAGCCTTGCCCTCTTTGAGATCCTTACAATAAGCCCTTTAATGTGATATGTCATATGGTACACAGTTTGCAAATATTTGTATTTGAAGAAATATAATTAAATTATTAAATGAAATAATTGGGGCGAAATTAGAAAAGTGAAGACTTTTCTAATTTCGCCCCAATTTTTAATATTATCCTCATATTCGAAACTATTTTATTGACGTAGCACGTCTGTGTTTGGGGCACAGGAATTCATATGTGTAAAAAAAATTTACTTAATTGGCAAATTGACTGCATCAGACGGACAGACAGATGCACGAGTGGTCCTATTATGGTTTTTTTTTCATTAGGATTTACGGAACCCTAAAAAGACTGCGCTACGAAACGTCCTCAGGATCACTGTCACAGAGGTTATAGAGTACGTAGCGATCTAACGTTTAACAATACAGCAAACTCAAGGCAACTTTTATGTCAATAAATGAAACACAATGTGTTACAATAAATATAATTATTTAAACATTTTGCAGCAACTGCATTGTATATCTACCAATTTACCCACCTTAATTATGCTTGGACAGAGATAATTGTACCATAAACAATAAATCTGGATAAACACAATTTTAAATGTTAACCATTTGTTATCATTTCGATCTATTTATGTCATTTATTCATACATATAAAATTCTAACTACTGGAATTGAGTATGCGGTGTATAGAAATATTAATCTAGAAATCTTAATATTAATCTGGAGGGTGGCTCCAATACAAGCAAAAATCATCTTTGGCCTGCCCTAAAAACCACAGCTAACAATGACTTTTGCATGGTTTTGTAGTCAGATAAAAAATAGGGTCCCCAGAGTCCTTGGGAAGTACAGGTATAACAACGCGAGCGACTCCTCTGATGTGGTGAGTGGAATATAGAACGATGGCTTCTGTGTCAGTGTTATACAGAGATCCGCAAAAATGACTTCTCTGATTGTGGCTATTTGCCGTATCGCATCTATAGTGTGTTAAATGCCTAATAATGTATTTTTTTTTCTGTATTGACGTATACAGATTGAAAAGGTGTGACAACATCGATATCCACTCAAACTAAGCATTATCGCATTTCCCCTTCTTTTTAATATTCCGTGGTGTTTTGATTGTTTGCCTACTTAATACTTATATCAAGTGAGAGAGAGCTTCATACTTCATAAGTGTTTAAACTACTTTCTCAAGCAATTGCATTTGGAATTGTGCATTGTGTCGGAGTCAAAGTGCACTATATTTAGCACAAGTTCAGATTCTAAAGTCGGACGAGCAATATTTAAGTTGTGCAACTAGCACAACAACAGTCATATATATTCATTAATCTTGTAACGAAACATGGTCAACTTCGCTTGTAGACTTGCCCCGACTTTGCAAAGACCAGAAACAATTCTAAATCAAGTGTTTAGTGCCGCCATTTTGTCAATCCACTGCACTTTTTGAAGCACTTTGTTTATCATTTATACGAGAAGTACGACTGTCTTAGTGACAATGTTTAGCCACAATGTTTTTCATGCTAAATTAAATAATAATCTCTTTATTGTAATCAAATATATATATACTATACAATAATATGAGTAATATGTTAGGTATTATAGGGGGCCTTATTATAAGGGGACCAGAGCCATGAAAAAAGAACAGTTTTAAGTCGAAATAGGTATTGGCTATTGGTAATACAATTTTGAGTACAACACAATATATTTACAAATATATAAGTATAGAGATGAGATAAGGCATAGTCACGTTCCGTTCATATTGAAGTCACCCGACTGTGAAGGCGTATCTAACTTTCATAACTGGGTGGCATGTGGTGGACTTCAATCAGTTCACTACAGACTTCCACAAATTATGTTTAAAACTATGTGTACAAAGGCTGAAATCTTATATATTTAATAAAATATATACATTATATATATATATTAGTATATATATAGATAATTAATAAAATTATTGAGTTGTTGTGTTGTGCTGTGTAAAAACAACTCACAATATTACTTTAAAATCTATAAATAAACAAATAATAGTCAAATATGGAGAACACTTCGAACAAAATAAATGATATGGCCACATTGATTAAAATGATTTTGCGCACCATATGTCACTCCTTTTTTTCGTGTATTTTTTACAATTTAAGTACAGAAAGTCTTTGAATTTTTTTTGCGGTAATGTGAGGCGATACGTAAAATAAATTTAACTGAAAACAAATAAAGCTTGGGGCATGTACGTATACAACTGAGAAGATGGGAAACAAACGTGATGACTATTTAATCTAACAATGGCCGCGCTAGTTATGTTGACAGCCACGGTTATTTATTGATAACTTTGTTTCATATCTTGTAATTTTAGCGGTAGCAAGGGGACGTAGCTGTTCAATCCTTGTGCATGCATGCCCGATAATATCAATCGGTCGTGTTCCGATATTATGTTTACTCTTATCAATCAGAACAAATTTCGTCGGGCTCGTGCGGTCCGTAGTGTAGCACCTACTTTGTTTTGAGTTCTCACACAAAATAAATATCAATGCTAATAGTTAGATATTGGGTCCGATATCTCCCCTTGGGCTCACAACAATAGCGTGAGCCATTTCCAGGCATTTCCCATTTAAATTTGTTCCCTCGGTTTCCTTAGCGAGGGTACCGTCGATGTGGAAGAGACACGGGGTGCATTACGCGAGGGGATTGTTTGATGACTCACACATAGTATTACCGACAGATACCCTCTACTAAGGACCGTAATGTTTTGCTTTTTTATGTAAAACTAGGGTCTATTTTTATATTGTATGTTAAATGTTACCGGGAGTTATATTAGATTAAAGTTTGACATGATATGAGATTATAACATATCTAATTATTATATGGGATATGTAAAAAACTTACGATAAATTAACGGACACGGATTAGTTTTATTTTTAATCCTTTTAATTAAGACTGAAGTTTGTTACTAAGACTAATTTGGTAGATGAGATAGGTGACTTTATTAGATTTTTGCCTTTTGAATCCTACTAATTTTATAAACTTGAAAGTTTGTGAGGTCGTATGGATGTATAGATGTTTGTTACTCTTTCACGCAAAAACTACTGAACCGATTACGATGGAACTTGGCACGTAGATAGCTGGAGACCTGAATTAACACATAGGCTACTTTTCATTCCGATATTCCCACAGGATCGGGACTTACGCAGGTGAAACCGCGGGGCGCTGCTAGTGCATTATAATTTTGTAATATAATAATCTTTATTGTACACCAAGGAAATATTGTTTAAAATAATACTAATGTACTTGCTTACACATCAACAGGATCCACCGTATATAACATTTAAACCACTATACCATCCGTTGAGTTCAGTCTTCACTGTTCTAATTAGAGCATATTGTTGCCCGCAACTTGGCACATTGTTAGTCTTAACTAACCCGTCTGTGAACCGACTTGCTAGTCAGTTCAATAATTTTGGTAGTTTTATCACTAGCTAATACAATCATAGTGCTTGATTTGAAAAATTGTGTGTGTGTTAGTGTTTACGGTGATTTGTTTGTTTTTAGACTAGGCTTATATTCAAAAAGATAATATATGTAATATGTATGTATTAAACCTACTTATAATCATCGTATCGAAATGAAACTTGAATATGTAGTTCGGATAACAATATTTGTGGTCAAATTTCGACCATGGTTTTTTCATTGGCCAGTATAACTTGAGCTGTCATTGTGTAGACTTACTTACCATGACGGGTAATCACATATATACTGGACGAGTGTAATTCCATTAAGCCGTTTTCTCGTGATTTTTAAAGTTGTTGTTATTGTTTAAAAATTTAACCTTTCTGCACTTCTTCTATATATAAACTGTAAATATTCCAAAATTCACGTTACTACGTCCACGAAATTTTCTTAAAAAGGGGTACAAAAAATTCTCTTCATGTATTAATATAACGATGAAGAAAATAGTGAATGACATTACACCTTCCTTACGCTTTTAATGTAATGTCATAACTTTATCGTATCCTGCCGAGGCATCGCGGTAGGAGCTCCTGTTTCCGCATTTTCTCTACAAATCGTGGTTATTAGATTAACGGTTTAACCGACGTTGACGAATATTGTGATTTTGGATACGACAGAATGACATCGCAGGTATGAGGCGTACTTCTTTAGTTTCTCGTTTTATTTACAATCCTTCGTTTTTTTTAGTTTCAGCGTTAAGTACCTTGAAACGATTATAACCTAACTAAATGTGCATGATTATTATTTGCACTCACAACACAAGACAATCATCAATCACAACACTTTAATTGGAATTTAATTACGGTATTAAACCATTTATTCAATTCTGTGCCGGGTAATATTTGTATTATCCGGTGACAAATTCAATAAGATATATATTTTGTGAAAATACTTCATAAGTATCTAGCCTAAACGATGAAAGTTAGCTATTCTAAGAATCGTATTTGTCCTCGATTCAGAATACAATCTGTCTGTGATATTTAAATTAGTTCGACGTTTGACATACAAACGGAGATAGGCCATCTTGTGCTGTCGCGGTTTCCCCTTTGTTGCCAAAGACTAAAATATAAGATCGACATAGACAATATACGTATTGAAGTGTTATCCTAAAATTATACAAATTAAATGAAAGGTAAGTATCCCTGATTTTTATTCGTTTTTCGAGGTTAGGCATAGACGTTTATAAAACTTAATTTGACCAAATTTAAAGGAAGTAGCAGAAGTTTCTCTCGACCTATTTGGACTTAATTTTTTTTCTCACAATAACTATCAGAAAAATACCTGACCGAGCGGGCCTGGTGAAAGCGTCGATGATGCAGGTAATCCAGTTGTATCTAATGAAATAAGGATACTGTTGGTGGTGCGGTATGTAGACAAACATTCTCATGAGGAAGTGTAAGCCAGAGTAATAGAATTCGCTCAATTGTTCTATAACAAACGTGTCAATCATCTTCAATCCTTCATAGTGCACTTCTGCATTACTGTCATGCAAGATCTCACGTTAAGCTCGGGGTCTCCTATTTGGTTAACAATTTGAGGCACGTATCGCGTTTCGTTTCAAGTCGGCTACGGAGCTCTTTGTTGAGATCACAATTTATAGACTGGAAAAGATTATGCAAACGCACCATGCGTTCTCTTGCAGTACTTAGTTCATACATGTCGTCTGCTGTATTTGTGCCACAAAGGAAAACAACGCGCGATTTCGAGTTTCCAGGGTACAAATAAGTTTCTATAATAATTCGATAAAATCTTCTTCCACTATCAAGAAATTATCTCCGACATGTGTTTCTGATTTTTCATATAATAATTTAATAATAATCATAATTTAAAAAACCCCTGACTCGAAAATCCCTTTAACGATTAGAAAAGAGCTAATGATCTTCAAAGAACACTCTCGATCTCGATCACAATCGGATCTGCAATTACGCGAGGAGATAGTCCTTCCTACAGATTTGCTCAGCGACCTTCTCCTGACTTGGGATGGCCGATGACAAAAGAACAAGCACTGTAGCAAGAGATAAGTGGTGTGCTGCATAAGCCGGAAAAATAAACCAGACCCTTGGGTTATTGCTTACCACCTAAAGACTTATGGTTCATTTGGACATATTGTAGTATGGACAAGTCAAGATGTGTTCTGTAAGACAGTGCACTCCATCCTCAATCACTTTTGTTTTAATTTTTATGACCATAAAAAAACCTACAGAAACTTACATTATTCAGTGATTTTTGGGGGACATTGACAAGCGAGTTGTTGAGCCATAAACTTTTCTATCGTTGCCAGTGCGTAGTTACACATGTCTCTACTACCATACCTATTAATATTCATTCGTAACTGTGAACATTGATAATTTATTGTTTCATGCAAGTATAATAAGGCACCACAACAAACGATATATAAAGGTCGGATGAAATGCTGTCATTGTCGCGATTCATCATAAAATATTATTATCTAGTGTTTAACTGTTTTGTAAACTGTAAAACAAACAAGAATAATGAATATGTTTGCCCTATTTGCGATAATGTGATTGGGTCGTGCGTGTGCGGGCGGATGTTCGGGCCCGCGCGGTGAGGCGCAGTGTGGTGCGACGCGGTGCTGCATCCACGCGGCGCATTATACACGCCCGCTATAACGGCCACGAATCACGCGATGCAAGCTGATTCACATTTTTTTTTGCAAATACATTTGACCATGACATGCTAGGCAATCCTTGTTCAATTCCAAATACAAAACTTAAAAATGTCTAACATTTACAAAAAATTAAGCAGTTCACATTGAATTATAATTATTTTAAGTTTATGCTTAACTACTATTATTTTATATTAGTCCACAATAATTTTCCAAATACTTCATAAGTTTAATTTTACCTAGCATTTCTGCCTGTATTTGTACAGCTGATATGAATAATTTAACATCGAAACAGTTTGAAGATATTCTGGTAGTCTTGTTCATAATATATAAGATAGAACAATATTTCTTAAATAATTTAGAGTTTCCAAAGTTAGTTCAATATTACAAGCGAACACCAACTCAGAACATTCTTAGGAATTACATTAGACAGTAAACTACAATGGGGAGCCCAGATAGACAGCCTTGCAGGTAGGCTTAGTTCGGCAGCTTATGCAGTATGGAAGGTACGTCAGCTCACTGATACGGACACAGCTGGGCTAGTTTATTTTAGCTACTTTCACAGCGTCATGTCCTATGCTTTGGGGCAAGGCGGCTGATGTTGAAACGATTTTTATTCTCCAAAACGAGCCATCCGCTCCTTATGCAAGTTAGGTGCTAGAGTCTCTCTTCGAGAGTTGTTTAAGGATATATGTATTTTACTTTTGCATCACAGTATATATTTGCAAATATTATGTTTGTTAGGCACAACAGTAATGACTATAAGAAAAACAGTGATATACACAATATTAATACAAGAAACAAGTCGAACTCGTTGGTACCGCTTACATAAGGTACCCAACTCGTTCGAAGGTCTTGGTATACGTTTTTATAATAAAATTCCTATACATGTAATCGACCTTCCTGTAGATAAATTCAAGCTAATTGTAAAAAATCACCTTATTAGGAAAGCCTACTATACGATCAACGATTATCTTGGGCTTAAGGGGTCATTAGGTATATACACACAAACTTCTTTGTCTTATAATTAAGCTAAATTATTAACAAACCATTGTCAGTTGAAAGTAATGCGTGACGATTATTATGGTAATTTGACTAGTAGTGATTTTTATCAGTATCTCGACTATGGTTCGTCATGTTCACTAAAATGTCATTGCATGCGGCGTCGTCATGGGGCGGGTCATTTTTTTCCCTCTGATATGGCGAAGGAGATGATAGCTGGTCCATGGGTCATACTCGTGAACGGGTGCTGCTTGGGGTGACTGGTCGGCCTAGTCAGCGATGCTTTAGCCTATACTATTATTTTGGTTCGATCAACTGCAACTCTAGCCTCTTAATCCAGTCACGAATTATTTTTAACAGTAGATTTTGTAACTGAATGAAGGTAGATGTGCACCTTGAATGATTTCTATGTTTAATAGGTTCAAACCTTCAACGGTATCACTGAGTGACTTTTATTTTTTAGTACTTTAGCTTTTGGAGCATTCCAATAAAATGAAATTCAGGTGGCATCAGCTTGCATCCTGTTTACCTTCCATGTAACACTAACACTATTGTACCTGAAGATCTGATTTTTAAAAAGAGTGGTCATGAATGTATAAATATTAAAGTGAGTCAATCTTTCGTGCACTTAATATTCATTTCATTATTTCATGGTTGTAGTTAGTTTTAAAGTTCTATTATTCCAAAGTCCTCCCTAGACCAGGTTGGCCTCATAGGTGTCTAGGTTTCCATTTGAAAGTATTTTTTAGAACAAGTTGATGTATTAAAAGGTAGATTATCTATCAAAATACTTTTTGGCGGTGTTCTTGAAACTTTTAAATCTTTAGCATCATTGGTTACTGAGCGTATGGCTATAGCCTCTTGCATTTATGAACAGCTTCCAGACGTAGTTATTCATATAGGTACTCTACTATAATCACAATGAGCCAATGTACTCAAGGGGAAAATCGGAGGGTCACGTACAAAGACCAATACTGATGTATTGGTCCGGAAATCACAATAGCATTACGCAAATTATTTCCCTGTTTATTCACTAAAATAACGAATTAATTTCCTTTACCATAACGGATACTGAATCAAACATTATCATTTCAATGTGGATTTAAAGAAATCAATAGCTAGTGAGAAAAATTAAACCTAAAATTAATTTTTGAGTACCAGTTTACATCTATCAAAGATTTGTTTACTTAGACAGCACATGTAACAAATTTTCCGCACGGGCATTGGGCACCTATTAACAAATATTAGAATTCAGATACGGCAGAACTTGGCCGGCTGTAAAAGAACAGGCACCTTAAAAAAGTACAGAAGGTTTTGTATCTCTCAAAAGCATGTATCCCATTCTTTTCTTTTATGAATTTTTTACAAGATTTTTAATTGCACCTACTTCTTCTTTTCTCTGCATCAGACAAATGTTAACTGGTGGAGAATGCCTTAGGTATTAGGTCCGCATATGTGCAAATTAAAGTGCAAAGATTAATGAATAAATAAATAAAAGCAGATTATCACCGATTACCATACGTAGGCCTGTTCTAGGTCAACAACAAGCGATACCCTTGGTGTTACAAGTTTGATTACAGTAACTCCTTCCTTTCGGTACCTCGATATTAAACGCAATTCTTGGGCAAGACACTTGATTTATGATACGAAGACTACGACTCAATTAGATGTCAATCAAGATACGACCTATAATTATTGTTTACAGTTGTTTAATTTTTTTTTTGTAGTTAATATTTAATTATACTCAATCCGTCAAGAAAAAAATAACTAAAACGAAGGATTGCTTACCTCCTGCAAAGTCTCTAGGATTTGGGTCGTTCTATCACAATCCTTAAGCCTGCTCTCGACATAAAATTGACGCACGAGATACCCAATTTATTCCAATAGGATAAAGTTGATTTAGATACACAAAGGGAATTGTACAATTGGTGCAATTATACAGACAAGTAAGTTTAAACGTAGGTTTGTGTGCAACGTAATATGATTTGCACAAATTGAAGTACGCTCACTGTAACTAAATGATCCCCAAATTGTTTTGTGAATGCGAATTTATTTGTAAATAAAATATAGATAGTCTCACTATTTTAAAATCAGTATTGTTTAAAAGAATATAACGAATGCCACCGCAGAACACTTAAACAGTAAATAATACATACATATACTTAATAGAAATGCAATGTGAGCTAATATGTTTCTTATTTTCCATCTCTTATGTTTTTCTTTTCTTCTTTTTTATTAATGTTTGGTGTCCCTGTTGTCATATTCTTTTTTTAGTTTATTTACTTTTAATTTTAATAACGTTATAGCACACAACAAAATTTACGGAATATTATTAAAACTGTTTGGTTTTTTCAAAGAGTCCGTGAGTTTGTTTGTTGTTGGGATGGTTTTGTAAGAGTAAATGATCTAGTCACATTCACAAATATAAAACATGAACTTTACACATAGACAAAAGAAATATTGGTTTGCAACGTAAATTACCTTATTGTTGTTATAGTACTCGAACTTTGACAGTTTATTGTGGGCTTTTTGATAAAGCTACAGCCACTATACTACTGATCTTCGTGAACGCCTTGCAGAGTCGTCAGACCTTCGTTTAGGGATACAAAGTAGGGATTACTTTATGTCCTATGATGGATTTATGAAACAAGTGGTTTCAACAATATCCTGCCACTTCCATACCGCGTGGAAAACATAAATTAATTAATTAAATAAATAGAATTTATTGATTGGAAGTCCAAAATACCAACTGATACCGAGATCGTGTGAGTTAATACCGGTTGTTTGTTTTTTGTAGAGCTACGTTAAATCTCATCTATAAAGACAAACCACAGAGAATTGCCACATGAAGATTTAGGGAACATTATACCTCGCTTCTTTAATTGATTTGGATCTCATTTACATCATATTTTTTTAATTTCTTTAACGGTTTACGTCATGTGATTTGCAGGTGCCTAAAATTAACTACCAAATTTAAAATGTGTAAATATCGCATAGACACTTTGTTTAATTTTATTTCAAAGATAGATGTTAATGGAAAACCCTGTATTATTGAAACATTATTTACATGGGCTCTCACAAATATTTTACAATTTTACATTAATAAGAACTTTAGGAAGATAGGTAAAAGTAGAAGGACAGATTTAATCCCTGGTGTTAAGGACGCGGCACGTATTGCTTTCAGTTAGTCTTAGTTTTGGTCCCGCAATATTAAATTACATAAAGATTCATTCATTGTTGCGATGTAACGGTAGGAAAAAACCTTGGGGTTTCACATTACTGTGCGAATTTGAAGCAAACATACATCGGCATTACTTTGTAATTGCGAAGTAAAGTAGAATTATCTTTTTTCAGAACTTATCATACACATTACATGTAAACAATATGCATGATGAATTCTGTAAAGTGCTGTATGAATATTCCCTTTTAATCTCGTACGTTTAATTCCGCTTTATAGCATATAATTTATTCTGTATGATTAACTGACAACGTAATCAAAGTCCCAGAGACTTGGTTTTGTGGACGTCTTTATGAGAGGCCTATGCTTAACAGTTAACGCTCCGTAGCTGAGATGATGATGTTGAATTCCGTGTGATTAAGCTGCGGGATTTCGTATGATTAATTCTGGACTAATTTAAAACTGTAAGGAGCATCGGTAATTATTTTGTTCCTAGTGTTCTAAGCTATATTTTTTTTACTATATGTCTTTATGTAAAACCGAACCACTAACCCAATACTGTTTCCTCTTCCTCGAAAAAGTGTTTACCTTAGACACTACTTCTAGACATCTATTGTGTGCGACAAATAATATAAGCTTAAAGTTATCAGCTGTGTAGCGCACGTTTGTCCTTTGACATTAAATTTGATATTTTAATTTTCTATTTAGAAGTAGTAGTAGGTTTTTCTGATCTAGTATTACAGACTCGTTGCGACCCTCTAAAAGCCAAGCTATGTGTAGAGAGATGTGTGTTGAATGATCACAAATTACTCATTATATGTGTGAATACGAGTACTTTACGTGGGGGTAACTTTTGACTGGCCTGTTGGTATAGTGGTTAGTAACCCTGACTGCTAAGCCCGAGGTCGTGGGTTCGATTCCAGGACAAATAATTGTGTGATGAGCACGATAATTTGTTCTGTGTCTGGGTTTAATTTATCTATAATATGTATGTATTTAGAAATATATAAGTATGTTTATCAGCAGTCTGGTTACCATAATATAGGCTCTGCCTAGTTTGGGATCAGACAGCCGTGTGTGAGTTGTGTGAAGTTATTATTATTATTAATTCTAAGATCTTTGATACATACATACGATACATAGAAATGTCCTGTCCAATGTAAACTCCCCGACGTAAGAATTATCATTTCTGAGTTTTAGCGACTCAAATACACGTTTTCACGCCACCTCTGAGTAACTGTACTAAGCGCGTTTTCTTTTAACATGGTTTCCTATTACCCGATCTATAATATTGTGGTCCTGTTTAATTATATAACATAGTCTTAAATAAAAAATGCTACTATTGGAAACGATGAAAGTACTAACTTTTAAACCTTAGCTTTTCATAATATATAATTATTTAAACGGGAATTAACGCGATCTATACGTATGACATACCTTTGAATTGTCTGGGCGTGGTCACAGGCTGGCCAGTGCAACCTGGTCGGAACGTCAGGCATTTCAAAGGTATTTAATACCTATTGATCGCGTTAATTCCCGTTTAAATAATTATAAATAATTATGAAAATGGTGTGAATTATGAGTAACTGTAGAATATTATTTGTCTAATTGATAATTATCTAATGGATCTTCAAGTGTAAGGTTTTTTCTTCTTCTTTTTATTCTTCCTGCTAAGTTCTGGAGATGGGAGGATGTTTTAGAAATAAATCTAGTATTTCTTCTTTTTTTAAAGTGGATGACCGTAACATATACTCTACCCAAGTCGCTTCTATGTGCTGCAAAACGTCCAGTTTCCCGGACGCGTCGATACCCCCCAAAACACCCATGCGTTTGGTAGTACTCGTCGATCGGGTAACCTGCACCTGAGCTGCTGTAGTGTCCGCTTTTTGTGTGTATGTTACACGACATATTCGCCATTTGTGAATCAATTTAAAAAAAAATATATATTAAATACTCAAGGTAGTATATACTATGGTCGATGGGCTCAAAAAGTTCTGGAATGGAGACCACGGACCGGAAAGCGCAGCGTAGGACGTCCACTATCGCGGTGGACAGACGACCTGGTCAAGATCGCAGGACGTCGATGGATGCAGGCCGCTTCCAACCGGTCTTCTTGGAGGTCATTAAGGGAGGCCTATGTCCAACAGTGGACGTCCTATGGCTGAAATGATGATGATGATAATACTGAAGGTAGGTTCGATTTAAATGTTAAGAAATATTCCACTTCTAAGGATGGAACAGTAAGACATGAAGAATACAGATTAGAATTTATCATGATTTAGGCGTATTGAAATCGGTTAGCCTTTACTCGTGAACGGGTGCTGCTTGGGGTGACTGGTCGGCCTAGTCAGCGATGCTTTAGCCTATACTATACTATATATTTTGGTTCGAGCAACTGCAACTCTAGCCTCTTAATCCAGTCACGAATTATTTTTAACAGTAGATTTTGTAATTGAATGAAAGTAGATGTGCACCTTGAATGATTTCTATGTTTAATAAGTTCAAACCTTCAACGGTATCTCTGAGTGATTTTTATTTTTTAGTACGTTAGCTTTTGGAGCATTTCTATAAAATGAAATTGAGGTGGCATCAGCTTGCATCCTGTTTACCTTTCGTGTAACACTAACACTATTGTACCTGAAGACCTGACTTTTAAAAAGAGTGGCCATGAGTTTCTTTGCCAGTATTCTTCTCATAAAGCTCTACGCATTTTGGAAACTGGAAGTTATAGATCGACACAAGCAGGCAGTAGATTTTGGTGTTGTCACCTAATTTACCTCGACAATCCAGCACATGCTGTGGCGTCTGTTTGTGCCGATCTATGATTTTAACTCTAGCTACAATTTAACGTTCATAAATGTCACTTAGTGTCTTAATTGAATAAATGATTTTGAATTTGAATTTGATATAATTCAGTAATTTAAGCGCAACTCTCCATATATATTTACAACTCTCTTTTTTTGATTCTGAAGGAGTTTCTGATCGTTTGGGTATAATTCTGAACAAGGGTACATTTGGAATTGAAAACTTGTTTAATTAAAATTCTTAAATCTTGAATAACTCAGAAATAGCTTAGGATATAGTACCCCGCGACTAAATTAGCTCCAAATGTGCTCAACTTTAACCCCTTAAAAGGAATGTATCGTATTTCCTGTCACATTTTATAGGCGGCGTACTCGTGCATATTATGGAGAACACGACTTTTTTAACTTTGTGAATTTTATTCACGCTATATTTGAGAAATGGTAATTCTTAGGCAAAAGGGTACGGTTTTTTTATGATAAAACTTACCATTTGGCTCAAAAATGCAAGAAACACATATTTTCGGTGTGGGCAGCCTTTCGCTGGAGACCATGATCATGTGTATGGTTCAGAAAGAGAGAGTGCGTGGAATTCCACTGTGAGGTAGTGATGCCTACCAAAGAAGCGGCGGAAAGGGAAAGAGAGAGAATTAGTACTCTTCCGTCCTGCAGAAGACGCACCAGGCGCCGAAGAGTGCAAACCGATCTCTGGCCTCCATGAGCGTTTGCCTGAGTATTCCGCCAGCGCCTCTCTAAATTAGGTTGGATGGTATATGATGGTGGGGTCGCCTTGCTCAACAGGCGGCCAAGTCTGTCGGGGTTCACAGGTACTTCCTTTCTAGAGTACACCTGAGGCCCAGGCAAGTAGACCTAGTGACGTAACACTGTGTGGTTTTAGTCGGTTCGAGTCCGACATACCTTACCTTACCTAACCTCGCCGTTGGCTCGGTGAGGTGATTCTATTTATAATGCTGTCCCAGTAGTCGTACCAATTTTCAGCTGTATGTCAATTTTTGCAAACTTTAAACCTTTAACTTTAGACTAGGACGTGCTGTTTCAATCGTTATCACCAGGTAGCATCCATTTCTCGAGTCTTATTAGATTATATATATGCTGTGATAAAATATAAGAATAAATGAACAGAAAATACAGGATGGACCAAAATTCCGATTACTTTTGACTCGGTAGCTGCGTCGAACAGCGACGGCTAGGTGGAGCGGAGGGGTAACGAAGGAATAGCAAATGGGAATTCAGTGCCATTGCGTCATTCAGCGGAGTACAACGTGCGTTCTGTGCACGCGAGTACTAATTAAACAACGATTCTTTGACTATAGCGCAACGAACATTTTGCGCTCATTACAACAAACGGCATAGAAATGAAGATCCATCGATTTAATTAATTAGGAAATGGGTACAGAAATTCGAGGACACGGGTTCAACAGTGGATCAACCACGATGCGGCCGACCTAAAACTTCAAGGGATCCCGATAACGTAGAGCGTGTAAGAGTATCTTTTCGTGAACAATCTGCCCTCTCTACTCGAAAGCGCTCTAGCGTCTTATATGTACCATGCCCATAACATCTTTAAACCGCATTCTCCACGAAGATTTACATTTACATCCGTACAGAATTTAAATGGTACAAGAATTAAAACCTCAAGATCATGCTCACAGGCTCCAGTTTGCTAACGAAATATTAGAGAAGTTCACCAGCTTTACCAATATTTTTTCCTTAGACGAGGCACACTTCCATCTAAATGGACGTGTAAATAGGCAAAATTGCAGGTATTGGAGTGACACTAATCCTAAATTAAGGTATGAGCAGCTTTGTCAGCAAAAGGCATTATTGGTCCATATTTTGATGAAGATCAAAGAGGACATGCTTTTACGGTAAATACAGAGCGATATATTGCCATGCTACAGAACTTTTTCACTTCAGGTCTACGGAATTTCGATGGTTTTAATCAACGATCGTGGTTTCAGCAAGATGGGGCAACATGTCACACATCCAATGACTCAGTTCGCAAAATTTTTGGGCAAGAAGTGATATCCAAGAGAGGTGACATTAACTGGCCACCTCGTAGCCCAGATTTATCCCCAATGGATTTTTTTCTTTGGGGCATTCCTCAAAAGTAAAGTTTTCAACAGCAATCCAGTGTTTCTTGAAGAATGTAAAAACGTATTCGCGAAGAAATCCAGAACATATCAAAAGACACCTGCAAAGCCGCCATTGAAAGTTTCCGCTCCAGGTTGCAACAGTGTCAAAATAATCAAGGGTCACATATAGATGATGTAATTTAAAAATAATAATATCCTTATTTGTATACTTTCTTAATAAATTAACAGTTTTTAATTACTTCATCTTTTTTTTTTGTAAGCATTGTTTGAAAAGTAAAAAGACTTTTGATCCAACCTGTATTCTTTTTAATTAAGCAACGTTACTATTTAAATAGCCTTTTTGTTCGGTATGCAATTTGTATTAAAATAAAAACACAGTATTATGTCACATAATTTATTTATATTCAATTAATTTGAGCTACAAGATATATTCATTATGTACATCGTATTTATACGCTATAAATATTTAGTAACAATAAGCAACAATAACTGCGTACACAAATACTTATATATGTAGTAGATAGTAGTCACAGACAGTGTCCAAATAGAACATCAAATACGTAATAAAACATATTATGTGACGATCACCTGTGCTGGTACATTGTAACATTGATAGTGTATCTACACTCAAGAGACGTCAAGACTTGTCGGCTAATATTCATAAATAATCAATCTGATTTAACTTTTTAAAACTTAAAAGGAAGCTGAAAGAAATAGTGTTATATGAACATTTCGACAATACAATCTAATCTGGCATTACATGGATCAGGTTTAAGCCGTAATGTTGGTATAGATAATTTTTGTCAAATGATAAATAAAAAAATGTGGTAAGTATCTAAAAAGAGTATAATGACATGTTAAATGTAAAAAAGAGATTGATTACCAATTTAAGCCGTTATTGACATTGAATCCTAATCTTAAGAAAATTGGGACAGAGAGCTTAAAAGAACTCGCTTAAAAGAGACACATAAATAAGGTGCTTTGGCCTAAATCGGCTCCTTTACACTCTGCTCCGCTTAATTCTGTCACAACGTGTATCGTTACACTAGTAGTAAACATTTTCAGATACATTTATGATTAATAGACACAAGACAAATTGTGATGTTTGATATTATTGAAATGTGTGAGTATACCTACTATTGCGTACCTTACTCCCTTGTCTTAATCACTATTTTTGCTTCGAACAGTTTTGCAAATAATTGACAGTTTTGCTTGAGATCGGGATTGCAGTATACCAATCTTACAAAGATCTCTTACATGCTCAGAAACGACACAGATAGTTACCTAATTTATTAATTTTAATTATTGAAATTATTTATTACGAACAAATATACTTAGTTCATTCTGAAATTTGTGCCCTAATTTTTTACTATTATACGTCACACCAAAACTTTGTATTCAAACTGCAAATTAAATGAAAAATGATAGCTGACCTTATATAGTACCTATATAATAATATCTACACACAAATAAAACTGTCAACAGAAGCAAGTTTCTACATCTGCCACAGAAATAAACAAAGCTTTGTAAAGTACATTATTACTAATTTCGTTCTGCGCTGTTGTACTGTTGTACCTACACAATGATACTTGTATTGATTTTTTGTAGAAATAACATCCGTATCTATACTTACTTTAAAATAACACAATATGCATGGCACCTGTTCTAAATGTTGAAACATAATGAAATACTCAAACATACTGTATATTTTAGTAACGGCGGGTTTCTTTTGTAAAACCACATAAAATAAGTGAAAATGAGTCAGATGAATGAAAGCTCTCAAAATTTTCAGTTAAAGCAGGTGTAAACCGGGAAATGTGGTAAAATGGATTTCGCAGGCTCTTTTATCCGCCATTTTGGCCGCATCTATTTATATCCATTACTAGCTGACCCGGCGAACTTCGTACCGCCATATTTTATTTCTCTAATCGCAACTAAGGAAATAAAACCCTTCCGGTAAAATCTAATTAGCTAAATTGAAAATAAAACTAAAGTACTCAATTGAAAAATTCATATTGTTGTACAAAATGACTCGTCCATCAGATGTTAAATCGCAAATAACAGACAAATAATTAGCTGAATTATACGGTATTTCGTTCACTACAAAATAAATTTAATTAATTTTATAGCGTCAACAACACGTGGTAATTATGCTGTTAAAATGTAGCTTATATGACACGTTCGTAGATTTACCATAGCAGCGCCATCTATTGATTACTTACTCAACCCAGTCGAAAGGTATCGACATCTGTTAGAATCATTTGGAGTTAACAGATAATTGTGACTGTCAAATAATAACAGACAAATAATTAGCAATAAATTAAAATTGCGACTATAATTTGAGATTTAAACTATCCTATCTCTCAAGTTGGATCGAACTGCACATGGTGTGCGAATTTTATTATAATCGGTTAAGTGGTTTAGGAGTCCATTGAGGACAAACATTGTGACACGAGATTTATATATATTAAATAAATATTAATTAATACATAAAGTACTATGGGATTTTCTTAAATTACTTGAATTAATTATTTTAAATGAGTCACTTACGTTTAAAAAAAAGTAGTTTTTAGTTTAAAATGAATGAGATAAAAAGATTTCTTTCTTTCAATAAAAAAAAATTAGGAAATTAAATAGAATTACAAAACAAATAAAAATACAAAACGTTTTGATAAACTTCATAATTCTTTATATTTTTTCTTCATCATAACATTCACGAAACTCTATCATTTAGTTTTTGTTGCTACATATGCATATTTATTTATAATACAACATTCTTTTGCTAATATTTTGTATATTTTCTCAACTATACTGTTTAGTATCCTTATCCCTGTACAATACAGTAAATATAATCTTGTTAGAATATAATTACATAAAGTTCTGCTTTATTTTGCACACAAATTTCTTAGCTGAACCAAGACTACATAATCATTCAGCGTCTTATTACCAAGTGTCACATTAGCAACGTCTAAATAACTTGTACACGGTGACTAGGTAAAATACAGTTAGACCAGGTCAACTAAATTGATGCGTCAACCTACTTATTTAGTTACAAATTAGCCCGCAAAGCACCACAAACCGCCATCTAATATAGTAGACAGATATAATTAGTAGAATATTTGAATGGACGCATCAACTTATGTGGCAGTCTTCACTTAATTATAAATACCAATATTTTACAAAATATATACAATGTCATCATATACATAGTTGATTATGTATAACTACTTTTTTAGGAATACAAAGCAACGATAAAAAATAATATACCCAGTGTTTTTACTTTGGATCGGTATTTCAGCCGCAACAAATTTTACTATTATAAAATTTGACGATATGATAACCTTGAATAAAAATATTCGGAACATACAATTCATTGTCAGACAACCAACCACATTGGTTCAAAGTTAGTTTTAGGCTTCCTTCATTGAAGAAGGGGTCCCTTAACAAAATTGAAGTTAAACCGTTAGAAACAAGTGAGGTAACTGAATGTGTAATGTTTCTAACATGTCAACAGATTGTATTTTAGAGGTGCGCTCTTCTAAAAGAAAAAGCAAGATCGGCGCATTAGTAGTTACGACATAGCCGAGGAACTGAGGATTGACCACAAAACAGTTTTGACCCATTTGAAAAAGTCTAGCTAAACAAAAAAGGTCGTTATTTTGTGCCGGGTGCATCACGAGCTCATTGAAACAAACCTAATGAATCGTGTACTCATTTTCAATTCTCTAATAAACCGTAATGAAACCAAACCATATTTGAAAAGATTGATCACTGCCCACTGGTGATGAAAAGTAGATCACACAAGATCGTGCGGAAAAGATCATGGTCAAAGGGTAGTCTTTCTCCACAGACTGTGGCGGAGCGGAATCCGGATTGACACGCAATAAGGTTATGCTGTGTGTATTGGAAGGGCATCGTTCTTTATGAGCTTTTACCGTCGGGCAAAACTATCGGTTCGGATCTATACTGCCAACAACTAATGAGATTCAAGCAATAAATTAAGAAAAATCGGCCGGCATTTATAAACAGAAAAGAGGTGATCTTTCATCGTGATAACGCCAGACCACACATATCTTTGGCCACTCAGTGAAAATTGAGAGAGCTTGGTTGGGAAGTGTAAATGCATCCACCCTGTAGTCCTGACTTTGCACCTTCAGATTTTCACCTGTTTTGGTCTCTTCAGAATTCTTTGGGTACTGTTAAGTTAACATCAAGAGAGGACTGCCGAAACCAATTTTCGTAGTTTTTTTAACAAAATACCCAAGATTTCTACAGCGACAGTTATCGAACAAAATGGCACAAATATATTATTTGAAATAAAATGTCTTGAGTTTTTATACAAAATAAGAAGAAACTTTTTCCCCGACCTTGTATTTTAACAGTTCGCAGGTAAAGCAAAACCTATAGAGAACTTACCATTGACCTAGGATCATGAATATTGGTGTAAAGCAAGGTCTCAGAGTAAAGGAAATATTCCAAAGCTGACTTTGTCACGGGCAAAAATCTTCGAGAATCGATTACAAGATGGACAAACTATCTACAAACAAGTTTGTACGCAATCCTCAGTGCGTGAGTCACACTCACACTTGACCGGTTTTTCTTTTAAGATTATTCTTATATTAGTAACAGATTTACAAATTTTAATTTAAAAATTGAATTTACAGTACCTATATAGTAACAAAGCCGAATATGTGTTGAAAGTTAACAAACAAGTGTGTTTACAAATTACTGATCATTTGGATCTTTATACATGAAATAATATATATTATTAATCCGTGATCACTAAGAAAAGCTCGTACTATGACGACGCATCGTTGCAACCAATCAACTTCGCTGAAACTAGATTGGTCGCTGTTTATGTTCGGTAAGATACTGAGATCTTAAGATAACGTTGACCTGTAAACTAGATCGGTCGCTGTTTATGTTCGGTAAGATACTGAGATCTTAAGATAACGTTGACCTGTAAACTAGATCGGTCGCTGTTTATGTTCGGTAAGATACTGAGATCTTAAGATAACGTTGACCTGTAAACTAGATCGGTCGCTGTTTATGTTCGGTAAGATACTGAGATCTTAAGATAACGTTGACCTGTAAACTAGATCGGTCGCTGTTTATGTTCGGTAAGATACTGAGATCTTAAGATAACGTTGACCTGTAAACTAGATCGGTCGCTGTTTATGTTCGGTAAGATACTGAGATCTTAAGATAACGTTGACCTGTAAACTAGATCGGTCGCTGTTTATGTTCGGTAAGATACTGAGATCTTAAGATAACGTTGACCTGTAAACTAGATCGGTCGCTGTTTATGTTCGGTAAGATACTGAGATCTTAAGATAACGTTGACCTGTAAACTCACCAACTCACTTTTGCTTCTGGGATAATATATAATTTTAATTCCAATATTCCATTATAATAACTAGTCGTAGTGAAATCCATCACGTGAAGCTAATTCAAGACTATTTTTGCTGGCTTTTTAATAGTTTGCAGACTCAAGAATTTATCGATTACATCACTACATAAAATTTTTCTAATTATCCCCTAAGATATACAATAATTTCTGTAACACGTTGAATATCTTCTTTTAAATGTAAACCTACAATAACAGAACCATAGCAATCCCTAATCAGGATTAATGTCACGTTTGAATTCTAATGATAAATAACAGATGCATCGGTTTGCAAACAAATGTAAATGAATGTGGCGGGCTTCTGTCGATCGCTTTAATTACTATATGTACATTTAGAGAACATTACTGAGCTCTTCACATCAAACATTGGACATAACTGTTGTATTTACATATTATAAAGTATCTCTACTCCCCGTGGTCGTCTTTTGAAACAGCAGACTTAAACAACACGACCACACACTTTCGATATTTCATTCCGTGATTATAATATAGGGTAACAAAGTAATTTCTGTTTCTCATCAATTCATTACATTGTGAGTATTTGTGCAGAGGTAGAGATATTTAGGCTGTTCTACAAGAAAGTGTGATCAAATCTACCATCTTTTTAGAACAATAAAATCAACAAAATAATGTTACCATGCACCAAATGTAGACAGTTTTAAAAGCCACTCATGAGACTTTCGATACAGCTTACCATTCACGTTAATCCTAATGAAGTGCTTTATTCTCCGAACAATGTTCCAGTTCCGAATACAATACACTTTATTTTTTCATTATTAATCATATGAAATGTAGTTTAGAACGGATTAATACGGTTCAGTTAATGCTGGATTACATTATTACATATTTACAAAAAGGAAATTGGATGGTGTTTTAGTGATGAACACAGTAGTTAAATATACGTTCAGATGAACGTTAAAAACAACAAATAACGATACAAAGGTTTGTTTCCTGTTCGGTTACCGGAACAGAAGTATTTATAAGGGGTATTGAATTTGCCAGAAGTGCTAGACTAGATAAACATAAAGTCCAGTACCCAGGAACTGGGAACCCCAACGGGAAATCTGGATATTAACCAGATTCCCGGGTACTAAAAAAATATCAAAATTAGAGCTGAAGATACCGAATAAAACAAAGAGAAATATAATCATCTCTATTTCTTGACACATTTCAGTCGATGGTGGATAGCACCAAATAGTAAGAATTATTTGAAATCTAGTCAAAGTTATAGGTTAACAAAAACCCTCAAAAGTTAATTAAAATTGACAACTGTCCTTAGGAATGTTTACATGGGTAATCCACGACGTACAGAGCTTATCAATGACCCTATCACAACAATATTATTCCTTAATAAGCCTCCAACGGTAAATGCGTAGATATACAAAATTATTTATATTCTATTTTGTTAAAAATATATTTAGTCAACGTTCCTGATATGTTAGTCTTATTTGAAATTACATACCTTATTTTATATGTATATACATTAAACAATGTTTATATCACCTTACATTGGAATGACAATATATGAATACTTGCGCTCATATTAGTCTAAAATATCTGCTTAAAATAACTAGTACTTTTAGAGGATACTCGTTTGAACAAGAAATTACCATTTATACTTTGTAATATAGTTGCGGGATCATTAAGTGAATCAGAGTATTACATCAAATTACGACCAGTCTTCAAATACGATACGTCAAGATGCTATGAATGAGCGAGCAATAGTAAAACAATATAGTAATCAGTATTGATTTCTGTTCCTTTAACATGACTTAGAGAGTCTATAACAAAAATTTCTAAGCGTTTAAACTAAAGTTAAAAGAAGCTCAGCAACATCACAGTGCTTTAATTTAGAACCTAATGAAGAATCCACGCTACTCCAAAATAACATATTTGAAATGTCTCATCTAAAGTAAGAAAATTTGAGAGATAGTTTAGCTTATTGCGGTCGTTACTTGTCTATTTCCCGCCTTAGGTTACATACTTATATAAATAAATTTGATAATTCGTCTATAGTGAAAGTTTTAGGTAGTTTATGTCCGCAATAAATACTGTCTAAATATCCTCTAAAATTACTTACTACTCCGGCAGTTTAGGGAAAACATTAGATATGCATGCATCTTATGAAACTGCAGCACGGAGATAAATGCTCTAACTTTGGTTACCGAAATTATCTTTGGATGCAAAATGAGGTTCAAACTAAAATACTGAACGTAAATAATTTACTCTGTTTGATGGCACACTTTTCATCACAAAACATAATATTTAACTCTTTACATTTTTATCACTTCTCTATATAGTCAGACATGCGAAAATGTAATATATTCGTTTAAGCCCCGTAGTCGTTTTGAACCAAGCATTTTATTTTAAAAGTTCTAGCACGTCTCACTTCAGCCGTTAAATTCCTCACTAGTACAATTCCTTTTAACCACACTTTAAGAATAAACTGTTCTTTTACAAATGAATCATGTTGTGTGGCATGTTTAGTACAACACAAGGTAGCAGAAGGTACGTTGTGAGCGTTAATCCGACGGCTGCGTTTGATTTGCCAGCCGCCTGGACGCGGTCAGCTCTTGATCCTTCTGTCAGCTCCCTTGACCTCGAGTAGCCCTTTATCTTCTCTCCTTGCACACTCTCTTCATTACTTCGCCAATAAACAGTCGCTATCGTTGCGAGACACTGTAACAATGTCATAAATACTATATTTTTTATGAAAGACATTTGACCCTTTCTGATCCTTTTTTAGTTAATAATACATGAACGATGCGATAAAAATATATAAAGTGGCTTTTAGGACCGTAAGGGATTGGTTTTAGGTAATTCGTTGTTATGTTAACATCAAAGATCCAAAGATTTTCTGCAAAAATATCCATTGACTAATGTCTGTTAAAACCTTTTTCTGTGAAACAGTGTGTTTTGTGTGCGTGACATCAGTAAATTTACTCACACTTGATTAGAGAAGCACTTCGGTGGCTTCTAAGAATTGTTTGACAAGGAACAATGAGTTGGTCTGAATATTGATGGTGCTTCAGCTCTTGTACACGCTCGTAAACAATATTATTTATAACAAATGAATGATCACTACGTGTTGTGTCGCTAAATTTGGAATTGTTTCGAAAAGTAATTTTATTTTATGATCATTTCATTAGGAATGTATCTTCTATCTACAAGGTGACTCAAAATAAAGTTTATATTTAACGGTTCGATTTAATAAAAAGTAAGCCATCTATAGAAACAATATTTATTAATATTAAAGTACACATTTAGGTAATTTATTCCTTAAAAATAATATCGTCCAAAAGTGGCACTCCGTTTATCGAACAGTAAAATTTCTTATGACGGCTTGGCAGGTAGACTCCGCGATGGCTGCCATTTCGTGATGGATATTTTCTTTCAAATGTGCAGAAAAGACGTTTTACTGGCGAAAACTTTGGATTTGAAATCATTCCACAAGCAAAAGTCAGGTTAAATCAGGATGGCGTAGAGGCCGACTGCCGCTTGCCGCCTGGAACTCAGTCGTCCGCCGATAAACTTCGGCGAGCACTTCCACCTCCAAATCCCACGGGAGAGTCCCGGCCAACGCGCACGCCTGCACAGTTAGGACTCGGCTCAGCACACGCTGGTGGTTTGCCCTAGTTGGGCAGCGTCAGGCCCTCACTGCAGTCATCGGAGTGGATCTGTCGCTACCGGCTGTCATACGCTCCATGGCCGGTAGCAACAGGAATTTTACCGCGGTCGCAACCTTCTGTGAGGAAGTCATCTCGCAGAAGGAGGCGGCGGAAAGGGTTCGGGAGGACGACCTTCACTCGGACTAGTTCACCGCCGGCGAACCGGGCGGCGTAGGCGCGCTTACCAGCACCTCATGCCGCCCTGAGTGTGGTCGCAGGTGGACGGGACGGGTTTTTCCCCCTCCACCATTCACGTGTCCAACAAGGTGTAAATGAGCTTCATCCGAAAACGAGATATTGGTAAACGTTGAAAAGCACTCCATTGCCTTGTTTACGAAGTTAAGTCTTTGACTTGCATCCTGGGGCTTTAATTTTCGCACCAATAGAATTTTGAAGTGAAAACTACTTTGTGCACTTTTGGTATGGGAAAAAAGCACTGAACTCGCGTGATCCTTACGCTCAAATAAATATATACAGATGCGTGTGTATGTGTATTTGGAATTATGATATATATATATATGTAAGTTTGTTATGTTTCCACTTCTGACGTGCAGTCCTACGACTGACAGTTTTTTTTGTAGGGAGGCAGCTTTAGGTGTTTGTGCAAAATGTGGTTTAATTACGATCGAAAAGTTCGGATCGTCACAAACAGACTGATTAAAAATCTCCACATTTTCTACCGTTTTTGAGGACCTGGTTTTTCCAGTACAGAACCTGTCTCTTCAAACTTTTTCAAAGCCATTTCCGTCATTAGAGGTTAGATTTACATTATGAAGTTTACCGAGACTCAGAACTATTTAACTTAGACAAACCTTACCACTGATCCTAAATCGTGCAAGTAAAATTTTGTTTTTTATACCGGTCGGTCGGTCGGTGAGCTGATTATAATTATTATTATATTACAGTTTCCTACATTAATCGTTGCGCACAACTCTATTACTGACACGAAAAATCTCGAAATAGAGCTCGGCTACTTGGAAATTTTCATAACAGCAAAACCTATGTAAACATCTTTTTTAGCTCAGGTTTTGGATATTTTCTTGTTGCATTTATTCACCTTCATCTCAATCCCTTTACCTAGTCATCGTATAGCATTGCAAATATTAGGTTTTCAGGATGAGTATTTCTTTCTATTACTGGATCAATAATATAACCTCTAGAGCGTCACTAGCAGCGCCCCGTGGGTAAGTCACCCGCGTAAGTCCCGATCCCATGGGGTGTGGTTTTTTTTAGGTTATCCAAATATAAATCAAAATTTTGAGGCTTCTATGAACTATATTACTATTTCAGATTTATTATTATATATTTTTTTATTTTATATATTTAGTAATATCGTTCAATCTACGAGCTCAAAAAAGTGTCGTCGCGAAATTTACGAAAAACTTGCTTCGGAATTTTGACTTTGTCTATTAAGTTAAGACAAAATTAAGTAAAGTAAGGCCGCTATGATCAATGCTAATAACTGTTCTCCATTTTTCAATAACTTGAAGTGGTTGAAGTTTTTTAGTTGCTCAGAATTGTCAAAATTTACCCTTAAATGAAAAAATCACGGTTGAAATGTAATAGACCTCTTAAGTGTTGTGTTATTTAAAACGCAGAGGATAGTTCTGATGTTCATACTACTAATGGCATTTAACGTCAGTAGTTTAGAAAGAGTAATATTGTACCGCAGCCAACCACAGGTACAATGTGTACAATGTATTTCGCGTGTGGTCGACTAACTTTGGCGGGTGAAGAAATATACGGCCACCTTTTAATGACTGTTATAAACGAACAATCAAGTATTTAAATAGCTGGAAAATAGACGTGAGACTTTGGAGCGGATGTGGTCTAAAATAAGAATACCAGTGTTATGACAGGAGTTGCAGAATGATTCAGAAAACCAGTTCAAGTCTTCAACCGAAGGCAATTGAAAAGCTAATAGAAAATTTCTAATCTGCTTTGGCATTAAGTGTATACGATTATTTTAGTTATGTTTTGAGTTCACATTACATAGCTTTCTCGCTGCGCAACAGGTGACTGATTCACGTCTGTCGCTTCAGCGTAACATCTACCCACTGATATGTTATTGAAAACGAGGGACTTTCTTGAAATCACAAGCTTATAGCTTAAATATAACCCTCTTTATAGCCAGCTTTGGTAGCGGAATTATTAATATGAAAGACTACTGCTACTACTTAAAGTTTTATCGGTGAAGATCGTCGAACTACATCTGAACAAGCACTTACAGATGAATTCGATCACAGAAATGTTTTGGTGGTTGTTTTATAAATTTATAGCATCTCCAATGTCAGTAGTACACATCAAGCCGTGTGTAACAGCCACCGATACGTGTTTTTATTCCCAACGTTTGCTTTTCTTTCTCTTTTTTTCTTCCACAAAATTTTAAGCAGAAATGTGGCGAAAATTTTCGACTAAATAGTAGTATGTTAAAGTGTTTACTCTTTTATAGACATGTGTCTACAATTGAATATTACATCAATTGTCGAACCAATAATTTACCAAGTTTCCAATAAACAAACCAAAAATATGCTAGGTAAGTTCTTTCATAAATTACTATAAAATATTCGTCAGAATAATTCAAACTAGGGGTAATGTTACAATGTAATTAAATATACCTACTTACCAAGTCATGAATAACACATGATTTAAAAAGTATACAACTACTTAAACTTTTTTGCTTTGAAGAGATATTCTTTTTTTGAATTTTGATATTTAATATGCTAGAATACTGAAGACAGTAAAAGTCTTACATAATAAAAATGAGCAAGGGATTAAGCATTGTATCTCACAATATTATATTCAGAGTGCCGACATATACCTATTAGGCCTATATACTTCATATCTACAATGTGTTTGCAAACAGTAGTATTTGCTGAGTGATTTAGTTCCAGTTCGGAAAAAGACATAGTTGAGTTAGACAAAGTTGAGGAGTACGCCACTTACTACACTATCGACTACGTAGGAAGTGTTCAACCTCAATTGTGACCTCAAAATTACAAACATCTAGAAGTACACTAACAATCACCTAGGTTACGCGACTGGCTAAAATCAATCAAATCAATCAGATCAAATTGATCTCATGTTAGAACAGATACAAAATAAATTGATTAGATATTTTATAGTTACGAAATTACTGCAGATTGACATTAGAAAAAACTGAAGCGCGGTTATGATAGAGACCTAATACAGGAAGCCGGAAAAGATATGGGAAGCTATTAAATATATCACCAACACCAAGAAGAATATCAGTTTTCCCAATGAGTTACTCAACTCTCCTCAACACAAGAATCTGTGAATAGCATAAATAACTTTTATGCCAATGTAGGTGAAACACTTGCTAAAGACTTAACCTAATTTCACAAGTAATACATATTTATATTAAATAAGATTGTTTAGTGCGATTGCCAAGTCAATCTATTTTATTTAAAACATAAAAGATGTTAAATATTGATATGGTCACTATAAGATGTTATTAGGTTAGCTAATTACGTAATTACTTAAGAAAAAGGATCCTTAAGTAGAGACCGAATAAATTAACTGACTTGGTATTACATGGATCTCACAACTTTTTACGATAGAACTCAGTTCGAGTTGCGAGACTTGATTTTTTTAAAGTTCTGTTTTTGATGGCATCTCATTTCTTTTAGTAGGTAGTCTTCCTCTTTTTCTTTTCCGGTACTACGTCTTGAGCTGCAGCTACAGTTTTTCCCAAAGCCCACTCCTTGTCTCTATGGGTTTTTCTCCGAGGCTTTGATGTTACAATTTTTACAAGTCTGGACGTACGTACGTGATCTACATACGAGATGACAGCGGCCGCGTCGTATTCTTTATTTTAAAACAATAATTATTTTTTGCATTAGTTGTTTTTTTTTTATGGTACATTGGTACAAGACATGTCAAATTCTTGCTTTTTCATTCCGTTGACCATTACACAAGTTACCTTTGAACATAATTATATCTAGGTACCTACTACCTATCTACACCTATTATTCCATTATATTATACATATACAGGTACACTCAAAATCAAATTAATTTATTTCAACTAAACCATTATGGGTATTTTTGAATTGTCAGTCAGACTAAGTCAGTCGTGCAGCTAGTTGCCTGTTCCAATTCGTAGATCCAGTGGAGAAGAACAGGCAAGAAACTCCAAGGACACTCTTTTTAAACATGTTTTTTACATATCACTGGTTACTTGCTTATATGCGCAAGTTAAATGTGAGGACAATGTAACGTATTGTTCTAAACTATAAACAGTCGCGCAAACTACTACTATATGTAAGTAATAGCAGTTAGTTCAGAAATGACCAGTCCCAACCAACGGCACTCGTTCACGAGCATGATGCACGCGCCAGTCATCATCCACTTCAACCATATGATATCAATTGATATCAAAGGGAGTCAAACGACCCGACACGCACGCCACCACTGACTCATTCATTCACTGCAACTGTAACTTTGTAATCCTATTTATTTATATGGGATTACAAAGTTATTTATGCAGTTGGTGTATCTAGAAAACTGGACCGAAATTACAAAATATTTTAGTTTTTCCTGCTGACGCTATGTTAATAATTTTTAATTGGCGTCTTGTAACTTAAAATATTGTAAAAATTATTAAAAAAAAAAAAGGAGAAAACTAAGATAATAACATTCCACCGGTTAATAATGTGATTCAATCTCTATAAAATTCATAAACTTTTTTTAATAATTATAATTTAACAGATGACAGAGAAGCCACAATTTTTGTCAGTGTTGCCATTATAATTAGATATAATCCCCGATTGCTATTTAAGTAAAGCGTTTAAATTTAAAATTTTGTAAGGGATGGTGTTCGTCAGAAAAGTTTTATGAATATCCTGAAATTGTTCTTATACTGTTTATAGGTTTCCCAGAGATACTACTCGCGGTTCGATGAATAGGGATAGTAAGGCTGAGTAAAAATGAGTCTTAGTGGAAACCAAACACGTGGAATCGTATTTGTTCTGATAATTTTCGTAAAAACTTGTTTTGTAAATCTAATTGGTACTTCAAATTATGAACAACGAAAAATAGAGTAAAATAATAGATAAATATATTTAAAATAAATTTTCCCTATTCAAGCTCATTTAAATTTTCACAAAATGGGTGCCAGTGTAAAACAAAGCTTTTACGCACACTAGGATAACATAGAGGAGCCGTATTTATAACACTTTTGCCAATGTGACACGGTTTCTAGTGGTGTAAGTGGAAAGGACTGGAGGAGGCTTTCACCCGATTTTTACTAACATTTAGACACTAAGCAAAACACTAGTAACTAACTAAACACTATGAAACAAATATCAACATTTGAAATGGAAATTAAGGATAAGGAAATACAGGCTTTATTATTTTTATTTATTTTATTTATGTGCTTATGAAGTAGTTTTTATATTTCTACTATATTTATTTTTATATTTTATATCTTATTACTCTGTTCAGGATATATTAAAACATGTATGCTATATTATTATAATTATTTAATAAATTTGTGTGTCTATAATATGTTTAAGCAAAAATGATTTCTTTGATTTGTTTTATATCATATTGTATTTTGTCATTAAAATATTGATTTAATGTGTAATAGGCTTTGTTTGTAAGGAACAATTTTAGTTTATAAATAAAAGTGTTATATTTATTTTCTTGTTTTAGGGCCTCAGGCAACTTATTATAATTTTTTAGAGAAATGACTAGGGGACTTGATGAGTGCATTTTTAAACTGGAAGTGGGTAGATTGAGTCTGTGTTTGTGGCGTAGGGGGTATTGTTTTTGTTTATCTTCGCGTTTTGTATGGAATTCAGGATATTTGCGAACACATTTACAGATTTCTGATATATATAAGCCTGTTAGGGTAAGAATTTTATATTTTTGGAAAAGTTGTTTGCAACTGTCAGTCATGTTTCCTAATATTCTAATTAGTTTATTTTGATGAAGATATATATTATAGATATATTATTATTATTATACTTTAGGTATTTATATGTTACCCTTTAATGTATCCAGCACTATTATACATATGGATATGGATATAAAGAGTTAAGGTTAGAATATAACTTATAATCGGCTTTATTTTTTATTTAAAATATTTAAAGGAAAAGCATATAAGCCGGATATCCTACAACGTTTAAAGTTTCAAGTCTCTAAGCTCATTGGGAACTTGTATCGCATAGACAAAACACTCTTTAGATGAGCAAGCGAGTAAGTAAGAACGCAGGACAATGACATTTCATTACAAAATTAGGTACTTATGATTGATTCCATCGCTTTCAACGTACCTTAAGTTTCAGGTCTCCTTTCCTAAAATGTTTTTGTTTGACTTTGAAGTCCAGTGCTAGACTAGTGGTTTGCAGACCGTCTTCATGCTCTTCATAAGTTTGAGGGAGCAAGGTTGCAGAAGGCGCTGGCTCCCCATTGATGTACCAGGCTAGACGCGTTGCTGGCCTGGATCGGCCTGAAGTACAGTTGACCTGGACGCGGTCGCCGACCTGGTATCTTAAACGAGATCCCGTGATAGTAGGACCGTGATCCGGTAACGCTGTGTAAAACAAAGAATATTATTACTTATAAAAATATAAAAGGCTACTTGTTGGTACTATAAAGGACCGTTTATAGGAAACTGGAGAAAACTTTCTAACAACGGATGCAACAAATTTATTTCTTTTTGGAGTCTCGCCAATTTCTATATTAAGAAAACGTTAAAAATATGAAGATTAGATTAGGAAAAAGAATATCACGATTTAGATGAACACCCCCGATATTGCAAATCAGCCGAAGTAGCAATTAATTTGATTATAACTATCTCTTAACCCATGATAAAATACAACGTGTTATAGTATTTTTTGTAAGCTCGTTGTGATAGAATGGGCTCCACGCCTATTTATATCTGAATCAACCTAAAAAAGGGCGAATGATTGACGTCAAATTGGTTAATTTCCTTTTTGAAAAAAATTTAATTGAAAATCATTTTTCCTCTTATAGATGCCCATATACTTATACTAGTACATTACTATGTTGTATGTAATGTTAAAGCTTTACTTTATTCAAGGGTCTATTAAACTCTTCTGTAATACCTTTGAAAATTTTATAGCAACAATTAACACAACAGAATATTTAAGGTGATGTTATCATTGTTTTAGTTTTTGCAAATCTAAGGACTGCTCACAGTCCGTAAATCAACTTTGTTAATGAATCTTTCGATAACGCATTATCGAAAGGTTCATTAACAAAGTTGATTTGCTTCAAGTACTCGTTTCGACTTAAGGGACAACAAGACCTCGTGTAACCAGATTATAACTAAATGACAGTTTCATATATGTTACTATCCCAAAATGATGTTCATATTTCTGGGCTTATATGTAACCCTTATGTCTGGGGAACATTCTTAATCTCCACCGAAATAACAGTTTCAAACGAAATTTACAACAGGGTCAGGATATCCCAAAGTAGTTGAAAACACGACTAAAAATTCTACAAAGAAAAACGCGAAAATATTGTAACCTACTATATTTATAAAAAGAAACTGTCAGTCGTAGGGCTGCACGTCCGAAGACAAAACACATACACACATATATACATTTACACAGACACATCTATATGTCATCATGACAATATATGGCATCTGAGCGTGACGGTCACGCGAGTTCAGTGCTTTTTCCCCGTATCAAAAGTGTCCAACGTGCCTAAAAAAGTTTTTACTTCAAAAAGTGATGCCATCTACTAGTGCCATCATCATAAGTACATACAGATTCCGGTATCCCTGGATATTTATTTCGTGTCGTTAATTTTACCACTATGTATTTAGTTCACAAGTTTATTAAAGTAAAGATAACACTTCTACAGACAAATTAGTATATTGTTTTCAATTTTATTAAACTAATTATATTTTTAAAGAATAATTAATAAGGAGCTGACAAAACTCAATGTTTAAATTAGCGCCCTCTAGTGGATCTATATATTTATTATTAACGTGACGGTAAAGAGTTCAGTGCTTTTTGCCCATAGCCAAAGTGAACAAACGTGCCTAAAGAAGTTGTCACTTCAATAATAAGTAGTGTTTACCATATCCTACCCGCTCTTTCTTGAGACTATTGAGGATCTGAATTTATAAGATATTCTATCAGGTCGATTTAATGGGGTAAAACATTGGATTGATCGTTCACGGACAACTTAGCTGATTGATAGTTACAACTCACTACACGACAGTGATTTTTTTCAAAAAGCTTACAACGCATCGACAATAATTCTAATTTATCCATTATATTATTAGGCAACCCATTGTATACATAGTTTGTATTTCACAATCAACTTTAAAATCCAAGACGATGTCCCTCATAATGAAAAAGTCGATGTTTGACATGATTCTGCCTTTTTATATGATTTATTGATGTTACATAGTAACATACAAAATAAATAAAATACCTTGATGTAATACTCTGTTGATGGTTTATTTGGATTTCGTGTTTCCTTTTATTAAATTCGTACTTGATGGCTTGTCAGAATAACAATGGGTAACTACAATACGGCTTTTAAATAAAAGTAATACGTTAAATAAAAGCACAATACATTACAAGGTTAACGAGAAAATAGTTTAGGTGCTCGTAGAAAAATAGAGTAGTGTATGTGATTACTTAATTGTGTTGCTATTCTATCAAGTACCGAAGCAATAAACTAATGCTTCTTCCATCTCCAAATTGAAATTCACGTTTGGAGTGTAAACGTCATGATGTGTTTCCACGAAACTCGCTACAATTTGGTTTACTAGAACAGTATTGCTTTGTATACTAATCGAAAATGAGGTATAATTCACATAGACGCAAATAGTGATTATCTAAACCCTTTAACAAGTATGCTATAAATAATTTTCGAACATGGGAACGGACATACGGATAACATTGATAATATTTTCAACCAATATCTATAACATAAAAATGTGGTGTGTTAAAGAAGTAATTTATTTAGTACTTAGTATTTATTTTATTATTTATCGTATTTAGTACTTCGAACGACTTTAAAATATTTCATTAACACGTGAAGTGATTAATTCCTGAGTTCCTGACATCAGAATTAAAATCTTTCGATAACAGATTACATTACTAATAATTTCAGGATTAGTTACCTATTACTTATTTTTTCAATTAATATAAATGAACGGAGATAAACTAACCTTAACCTGTCACTAACGTAGTGTAGTAGTAGTAGGATAAGACTGAATGATAAATAAATCTATGTATATTTTAGCGTATATTTAATAAACTATTACTTCATATTTTCCTGTTCAACACCATAAAACCCTTTAGTCGAGATGTCAGTTCCATCAACTACAAATAAGAGAGACGATCACATAAACCTGTAGTGCATCTTTCAATCTTTATTAATAAAAAATTTAGTATTTTTCGTATAACTAGTATTGAGTATATTAGCGTTCTTACCGACTATGACCATGTCCGAATGTTCTGAGACTGTGGGAAAGAGCGGTCGCTCCCCAGACACTTCGCAGCGGTACCTGCCACCCGTCTCCAAGACGGCTGGGTATAGTGTCACATTAGCGCCGTTAGGACTTGATTTCTGTAACAAAAAGCGTTTCGTTCCCAAACATTGTCCGTTGGATTTTTGTTTTTTTTTTCAACGTATTTTATAGTTTATCATGAGTATGACATTATCCTTGCCAACAAAACAGAAGAGAGAAGAGTGTGTGAAACCGCGGCAGCAGTTGGTCATAACATGGGTCAAAATATGTGTACTCAACCGTTTTATGTGACAGAACATCACATTTTGCTAATTTATTTCAAAGTTATGCTATACAGTAGTGTAGAGGGGCTTTATCGTTTTGTCAAAATGCTACACTTAAGAGTGCTTTTATGTTCCGGTGCGAGAGAGCATGGGATTCTACTGCCTCGTTCTGAGGAGGAAGTGATGTATGCCAAAGAGTCGGCAGGAAGGGAATGCGAGAGAACTACTTCTCTCTCGTCCCGTAGAAGACCAGGCGCCGGAGAGTGGAAAATGATCTCCGGCCTCCATGAGCGCTTGCCTGAGGGTGATAGGCACAGTTACTCTTCGCTCTAGCCGAAGCAGGCCTAAAACGGCGGCGCGACGTATACCGCGCGCGCCTTTTTAAAACGGAGGGGACAAGGTATGGTATCCCAACAAACTGTATGGTCACAAGAATGTTTTGTAGTTTAAAAGTATGCTTTTAGGTAGTTTACCTGGATACATACCGATAGGAGTATGTATCGAGAGTATCGCTTTTATGAGATTGCCACAGTGCGATAAGGGTGCCAATTGTATTAAGCGCATATTATGGCTTTATTCTTACTCTTTGAAATATTTTTAGTGTACGATAAAGAGGTATATTATTTAGCGGTAATCGGTAATCGTTTAGCGGTAAAGCAGGTTTCCAAAATGTACTATTATAATATACTCTTTATAGATAAATTTTAATACGACTGAATATTATACATAGGATAAATAAGAATATTTTATGAACCATAGTGATATTTATTTATTTATATTACATCAAAGATACATATTAGGAACGTTTGATATTTAGAACAAAAAATACTAAAAGAATATGTTAAATATAGTCCGTTTTTCTTCCAATAACGAAACGATAGGAAATAATAAGCGAAATAACTTGCTACATTATATTCAGTTCGCATTTTGTTAAGGTTATATTTTCTCATGAATATCGCAAATACATAAACACTAGCAGCGCCCCGCGGTTTCAGCCGCGTAAGTCTTAATGGTGTTTTAATTTAAGACTTAATGGCCTTATCTTTTGATTACGTTAACGTGAGCTTGATATTTTTACAGCTTCAAAGGATCGCTGACATAAGTATTTAATTTTCATTTCTACTTGATGCGTCCTTGGGTTCCTGAGAAAATTGGTCTTGACAGACAGACAGACAACAAAGTGTTCCTTTTCTCCTTTTTAGGAATGGAACCCTAAAAAAAAGATTAGTTGAAAACAGAGCAGAAAAAGATACAGCACTTGTCTAAAAAAATCTGATCCGAAAAAAAAATCATGTCACTAAAGCTCTTCAATAGCTACAAAACAAAAAACAAAATCAGAAGACAAACATAGGAGAAAAAAGGTTCTTAACTGTTAGATACGTGCACATTTTGTCTTTGCCTATTTATATTTAGACTAGCTGTGCCCGCGACTTCGTTCGCGTTTTTTTCGGGAAACAGCAATTTATCGTTTATTGCATAGTACCTATTTCTCCAGGCAGTATTTCTGATACTGTATTTTCGGTGAAATAACCTGGAGCGTACAAAAAAGGTTGTTTTGGTTGCTTATACGTGAAATAACGACATAATTTGGCCGTGGTAACATTACTCATTTGTTTTTCATGTGGAAGCTCACTTCACCGGGCTATTGGTGAGGCCATATATAAGGCTTAAACCAACTAAAACCACACGGTGTGCCTCACAGCACCGTTTATGAGTTGACCGTCGGTACGGCAACGTTTTGCCTCCAATGATCCACCCGGCGCTGGCTGGCGAACGGCAACTGGGCGATGTCCAGACACCCTCTTCACGGGAGACTCTGCTTCGGGTGAAGAACATAAAACTCGTCTCCACTCTTAGCGCACGCATGAGAGCGCGAGTGAAAAGGTTCCACCTGGAAGTTTTTCTACCGAATCTACACCGTCACCTCCTCCTTGCGCGAGAGTTGTTTTCCTCGCAGAAAATCGTCATAAAACAACTGTGACGACCTAACATCTCGATTCGTCCGACCAATTGGGAGACTCTTGTTGTAGTCAGTCAGTCAGTGCTGCTTCCTAGAAACTATGGGCCCCTTCGGTATACCTAACAGATAAATGTTTGCTTCTGAGCTTTGTTTAGTCACGGTGTAACATAAGATTTCACACTACTGTAACCGAACGGAAAATAAATGGTCTGAAAGTGTAAAAAAAACTTCACCGGTTACATGAATATATTTCAGCTTAGATATAATTTTTTTGGCGATAGTGTCCGCCATGCATTTAGTAAAATACTGTAATACTAACAAACTTCATTAAACTAACGACTAAGTCATCCAGTTACATGTATATATTTCAGCTTAGATGTAATTTTTTTGGCGATAGTGTCGGCCATGCATTTAGTAAAATACTGTAATACTAACGAACTTCATTAAACTAACGACTAAGTCATCCAGTTACATGTATATATTTCAGCTTAGATGTAATTTTTTTGGTGATAGTGTCGGCCATGCATTTAGTAAAATACTGTAATACTAACAAACTTCATTAAACTAACGACTAAGTAATAGATGCTTTAAATGAAAATTCTTTTCTATTCTAATATAATCATGTTGACGGGAATCAACGCGATCACGTAATTAAAAGGTATGACATTCCTTTACTTTGCCGTGGTCGTGATCCGACATGATCACAGGCCTGTACGTATAATACTTTTATATAAGTGATCGCGTGAATTCCCGTCAACATAATTATATTATCATGGAACGCAAAAGTTTAAAAGTTTGGATCTTCTTTTTCTATAACTCTATTTATAAATATATGTATATTTACTGGACCGGCCTGATAGTCTAGTGGTTAGTGATCCTGACTGCTGAGCCAGAGGTCGTGGGTTTGATTTCCACCCAGGACGAATTGTTCTCTGTCTGGGTGTAATTTATTTATAATATGTATATATTTAGAAATATATAAGTATGTTTACCATAGTACAGGCTCTACCTAGTTTAGGATCAGACGGCCGTGTATGAAGTTGTTATTATTATTATTAATGCCCTGAAACATATTTATGAATTTAATGGCTGCGAGAGGCAAAATAGCTCGTTGGCATAGTCAAGAACCAGCTATTTTTTTTCATCATCAGCTCGGCTACATGATGTGGTGATTTCTAAACGCAAATACCTGATAAAGTAATGAAAATTAAACAGAAATATTATTCGTTTCTACAATTTTAGAGGGTTTCTCTCAAATTTATCGGAACTCCATCATCAGATCCTGACTTCCTTGACATGGGCCCACCCTTGAGGTATACCTACCCTATCTAACAAAAAAGAATAATCAAAATCGGTTCATAAATAACCGAGAGGGCTGAACATACATAAAAAAAAAAGGAATATGTATATAAACGGTCGAATTGAGAACCTCCTTTTATTTCGTCGGTTAAAAACGATACCTAATTTTAAAAAGTAAATGAGTTTATATATTAAAAAAAAGTGCAAAAAAAGAAAAAGTGTCAAAGAAGGATTCGATCCGGAACCCAACCTAGTAGAATTCGACCTCTACACGCTCGCTGTAATTTAGTTCGAAATAAGTATATACATTCTACTAACATTGTATGTTATTACAGCTTTCATTCATTTTCCTGTGGGAAACAAAGTTTAACCCGGGATAAAAAGTACCCTATAACCTGCGCAGGCACTCAAACTATTATCATACTAAGTTTCAAGCATATCCCTTCAGTAACTTCTGAGTTTATCGTGAACATACAAACAGACAGACAGACAGACAAAATTTGTTTGAATCGCATATTCGGCATCAGTATCGATATCTTAATACCCCTCACTCGATTTTTTTTACATAGATTCAATGTACAGAATTCATCCCGCTACAGATTTGTTATAAGTACAGATTATAAGTATAGATATATATCATCAAGCTCTGAAATTATTTAAGAACGGCATAACCGGTAAACTTTTGCAATATCATAAATTATAATTAGTTGTATATAGTTGTTTGTAGATGTTACTTTAAATTTGCATGTATTGCTTGTTAAACTCGTATCGTTCAGCAGATATACATAAAAAAGAAATGAGGTTACGGATCTTTTTTATTTCTTTTTTAACGCGTGGAAACCCCCACGGGAGGCTATGGATCCTAGTTTTATAAATACCAGTTCTAGAGAGTAACTTCTAACATTTACTTGTAACTATTAATAAATACCAACATCATGTCAAGCTTAATTACTGTACTAAAAGTAATTAATGAGTTATGGCAAAATGTATGTAGTTTGACTAAGTACTATTAATAATTAACACATTACATGCGACTAGCCGAGTATTTAATGGATTAGTTGAATAAAAGGTGTTCGAATGATTAGTGTATTAGTCCAGGTAGTGTTTGATATATAGGGTAACGATGTGATAAACTGACCAAGTTGAAATGGTTACATAAAAGCTACTTCTAAATATATAGTGCTGACCTTGAAAAAATTGTTTATCACTTTGGTAATTCTGTCACAAATAAGATATAGATAAATAACGATAGCAAGTAATCTTTAGACAAGTTTGTATTACTACGCCCTAAAAGGCTTTAAATTTGCGAAAATGTCTTTTGAACGATTTTTTTTTTTTCAGATTCTGTTGACACAAACATAACACCAATATTTTAGGAACGTGTAAATATCATTACAATTATAAACCGAACCGTTTTCTATCCGTTAAATAGCCCAACGGAGAGGTACATTTAATAACTTCGGAGTATCATAACTACGTGGGGGGATAGATATGGTGTGACATAGAGTTCCACGAGTATGCTTCCACGAGTAAGCTTGGTAAAAATAATTATATTTTAGTAAAACTACCTTCATCACCAGAATCTCGTTACCAAGCTCAATCTGTTAGACTCGTCAAAACGCCAGTAATAAGTTCCACTATTCACCTCCTGGCTCCAAGACGTCAAAAATAATAGTATTATCATCCTACATATACATACAGTGTGTGTTCCGATATGCACTGAGAGCACTGTAAATTGTGACGTCAATTTAGTATAAGCCGTTTCTTTATAGTTAGCTATACTGGTCAGGTACTGTTTAAAACGGAACGCAGTCCAGTATACTGTCAGTTGTCAAATCAAGTCAATTTTCAATAAGTTTCATTTCCATACGACAATTAGAAGTCTTTCAAGATTTGTTTACATAGTTTGTTAGTTAGTTACAAGTGAAGCCAATATAATAATGAAAGCGCTCTCGGACATAAGTCTGATGTCAAAGACACCACCTAATTTTAATCGTTTTGATTGCAATGTAGTATTAGGAGCATTTAATAGGGCAAGAATATAAAAGAGTTCTATCTATGAGTAAACAAAATGTATTGTATAACTAGGCTTCACAAATTGGAAATTAAATTGGACACTGTAGAAAATTTTCCGATAAATCCCCAGACTCCTCCTCTACATATATTTTGAACAGAAATGAACATTTTCCTCATTCATTCACATAGACGTTTAAACATTGTAAAATAGCAAATATGGTCGGGACATACATTCGTTGTCTCGTACATTTGTTACAGGCTTATGGTCAAAATATTGGAAGTACCATGGTTCTAGTGATCATGATGACATATATCGCGCGTCTATTTATATGTTAGAATAATGGGTATGTTACATTGTTCTCACATTTCATGTACGCTTATAAGCAATGTAACCAGAAATTTGTAAAAAACATTTTGAAACAGAGTGTCCAGGGGTTCTTTTCTTGGATCAGGAGTTTCTTGCCTGTTCTTATCCATAGGATCTACGTATTGGAAGAGGCAACTAGTTTCACGGCTGACTTAGTTTGACTGACTGTCCTACTCCTGACAATTCAAAAATACCTATTATTGGTTAAATTGAAATAAATAGTTTTGATTTGATTTGATATAAACCAAATAGCAAAACGATATCGAGTATGCATTTCAAATGCTATTTTTTCGTGTAATGCCTGCCGATGAAACGAGTATTCTAATCACTGCGGCCTTATACCTTTCATTACCATACTCAATAATCAGATTTGAAATCATATTCAATAAAAAATTTCAACGGTAATAAAATAAACAGTTTCCTGAATAATAACAAATATGTTTGGTAAGAAAATTTTATGTAGAATTATCAACGAACTAAGAAGCTGGTTGGTGCTAGTAAAGTTAATTAGTAGCCACGAGATGTAAGAGAAAAAAGTAAAATATGTGCCCCATAGCTAACCAGTGATGGAAAATACGGACCATTCTTCAACTATGAGATACAATAATTTTCGAGATTAACTTTATAATAATGTCTATCTAATACACGTCGCGTCGCGGTGCGAATCATATAAAATATTGAAAAATAAATAGATTGTTTAAATATTATAACTTGAAAGAAGATAAATGGAAGCAGTAGAATAAAAAGGTATTTGTTAAGTCCCGCGCAAAGTGCGCTGAATCAGAATTCATTTATTTTAGGTATACTCTGTCACTTATCACCGTGACAGGTGACAAACTGACAAAATAAAGAAAATTGTGTATGTCAACCTTTGTGTACGAGTTTAGTATTAACTAAAGAATAGGCACACCGCTAGACAGACACGAAACTAATCCTATAGTACCGTGATTCTTTGTCATTCATAATCAAAATTCTCATATCGACTCGATTCACGGATAGATTAATGTACTTAAATCGTACGGATAAATGTATCAAAATGCTTTATTATGCGGCTTTAGAAGAATTCCTTTTAGCAAAGTAAAGTGACTTCCCTTACCAATGAATTTTAATGATGGAATGTTTTTTAATATTTATTTAAATTAAAACTTAATGAAGCCTAGTGCGCTTAATTTATATGTTAATTAAGTTGAAATAATACAGGCGCATAACGGCAATATATGACTTCAAATTATGAACGTTAAAATAATCCCACTAATATTATAAAAAAGTTTGGATGGATGGATGGATGGATGTTTGTTACTCTTTCACGCCAAAACTATTGAACCGATTGCGATGAGACTTGGTATGTAGTTAGCTGGTGCTCTGGATTAACATATAGGCTACTTTTTATTCCGGTATTCCCATGGGATCGGGACTTACGCGGGTGAAACCGCGGGGCGCTGCTAGTTAGAAATAAACTATTCAGGTAAATCTTGAATAAACTAAATATGATCTATACCTACATGTATACTCATTATGAAATACAAATACATACATACATTCAAACAGATATACATACATAATATACATATGTACATCATATCAGTCACATTATTGTTGGGAGATAAAATAATCCCTCGTTCTCCGCCTGAACACGTCTAAAGAATTCAATGCGGTAGGGTATTACGTAGCTGAAGAGCAGAAACACTAAAAGATATGTCAGAACGAGTAGACGTATGGGAAGGAGTTCGAAGAAGAAGGGAAACAGAGGAGTGCACTGGCTTATCCTGGTAACATAGTGCTCAAAGCGGAAGGAAATTTAGGGTTGTGAAGAATTCAATAATAGCCATTTCAGGTTTTTCGGTATTCTGAAACATAATCATATTTTTTAAGCCAAATATATGGCGGATACACAGGTTTTGCAACCGTTCTAGTTTATTTCAGAGTTTGTCGGTAGCGTCGAGAATGAAAGAAAGGGACATTAGTATAATCAAGAAGGAGAAGGGATGGAGAAAGATAGACTTTAGTCTGAAATAAAATAAAAGTTTTAAGTCAGAAAAACTTTCCGTCTCATCTCTGTAATACGAGTATGAGTGGTCCATGGTATGTTGTAGCCTATAAGAAACCCGAGATTTTTTACACGAGAAAATATGGTGTAACAGTATATATGTAAATATAATACTGGACGTAGTAAAGTGTGGTCGAGCCTATTATACATGTACCTGCCACCAACATTGACAGCTTGAGATTTAGTGGGATTGACAAGCAATCCATACGAATTTGTGCATTTACAGATGATCTGAAGGTCGTTATTATTGGCAGAGACAGCTTCTGTGGGTTCACCAGCCTTAAAATGTCGGCATAGCTGCAAATCGTCTGCATAAAGATAATAGCCAGAAAATATAACTTTGGCGATATCATTAATTAAAAGGAGAAAAGTAAAGTCAAAATCAACAGAGTTACTGCTGAAGTGCAATAACACCAATACTGTCAGAAGTTTATTTTCCATAGCCAGTCGTATATCGTCGGTTATTTTAACTAATGCTGTTACAGTGCTATGTCTCTACCCTACTCTAACTTTCGGGTCGATCTATCTGGACAAGAATATATTCAAAAACCAAAACAGGTTTTTACATTCTTAATAAAAATAACTATTTATTAAAATCGCTTTAGTTATTTATCTGTGTAATAATTCCGTGTAACTTCTTCCCTTGCTCTCTGAGTTATTGAGTTCCGTAAGCCATAAAACAACTGTCTAACGTTCTCGTACAGGCGAGTAGGTACATATCACATAAAAACTCGGGAGTGAAACATTTATTTGTAGATATTGTTTTCATTAGGTACGTTTTATTTGTTCGATAAATAAAAAAAACGATAAAAATTTGTAAATGGGGTGTAGATGATAAGCGGCGGCAGCTAAATGAAAGAAAGTATAAATGAGACTCCACACACGAGCGAGTATGTTTACACCTGCGCCTTTTCACCTCGTAATATCCGGTCCAGTTTTATATTGTTTCCTCTCGGGGAGACCTAAGCAAACTCGACTCACGACCGGATTAATCCAATTATACGTAGCTACTCTAAAAGTTCATCCACAATTATCTACTCAGTCACGGCGTTTACACAATTGTTCAGAACTACAACCTCCGATGGAATAAGGGAGTATCCAACAAAGTATCTTTTTCGTGAACCTCTTGAAACTCGCAGTTACCAACATTACACGGAAAGATATTAAAAGTGTGACATGAATATCGATTCTAAGGAGGAACTTCTTATGCGGGCCGGCGTCTCACTTACCGCAGTATCGCGACGTTTCTATATTAATTTTTGTTTAAGTAGGCTCTCAATTTTCCGTTGGAAGAGCTGTGGCTTTACTTTTCATAGATGTAGAGGTATAACAAGTCATAGCTAAATTCGCAACGAAACGAAATAGTACCTATTCTGAATCGGTTATTAATTGGAAAGGTTTTTCCTGCTTTGCACATCCGTACTTATGAGTACCGGGCAGCGCACATTAAACAGATTTTAGGTCAGCCCCCTCTCTCTCTTCACTACGTATTTGTTTTATACTGCCCCCACCTCACCAACGCAATCGCTATAAAAGTAGGGTCAGTATACCTGCATTCCGTTCCCCAAAACCAAGGTCCCGAAACGCAGGGATCTTTGTACGGCAGGTCTTACCTCCAACGCCATGGCGCCGGAACTAATTGAGGCTAGTTACCCGTATACCTATCGGTTACAGGAGATCGCCACTCGTGAAACCACACTCGCACGACCCCCGTTCGCAACCGGCAGATATTATCCAGATAGGTACCGGAGCTGTAAGGCACGCTCACTTCCCGCATATTTGCATATGCTCGCGGTAACACCGCTAGGTTCGTCAGAGAAGCCAACTACCAGTTTCCAGCTGGTACCGGAGCTGTGGGCTCGCTCACTTCCCGATTTACAATCATGTGTAGGTCTACCCTGGCCTACGGTTGGGTGTCCGGATCAGTGTCTAGTCACCTTTCTACTTGCTAAGCAGGCAAGGACCTGAGCTGCATCGGTCCGACGGGACCTCTGCTAAAGAACGCTCCAAGCCCCGCAACGGAAAACCAAGGAGCCCTTCGCCTTAGACCGGTTAATTCCGCTGCTCGCTGCTCGCGAGAACAGACGCTCCACCGACAGTAGTGGAGCAGACGAATGTGCCCGTTCTCTGCAGCTAACAACAAACCCCCACGAGTCCAACTCCAAAACCGGTATCTGACAGCTTTCGCCGTCAGAGGGCTCAGGATCAGGTTCCCGTGGTACCCTGATCTAACAGCCGGACCTGTAGTTTGGCTGCGAATCTATTTACTCCAGGTGACTAGTAGATAGGGACATTTTAGGTCAGTGACAAAAAAAGATCAACACGTGTATGTACGTGAATAAGAATCTAACGTCAGTATATATATGAACAATATTAGGTACCTCGAGAGTACTATTATGTACTACTATAATGTACTATGTTAAAGGGCTCAGACTTTTCGGCTACGGCCATTCTTAACTACATTTCCCTTTTAATATACTCAAAAAAATTCCTATCTTTAATTCCCAAAGTGCCCGTTTGACGTCAATAGGCTTGCCCCCTCTTTCATGAGTGGGACCAAATTATTATTGCCAAACATGAGTGTGTAATACACATCTGCTTATTCCTTCGGGGATATAGGCTTGAGTATATTTATGTACACTACTACTGTAACATACTTTTTTCTTGTTTAAAATTCATAGAGAAATTAACTGTTAATAGTACTGAAAAGTGTAGCAAAATAACTGTCCTAGTCCTGTATGTATTTTTCGATCGTTTTTACAATTTACATCGAATAATTGGCTTCGGTTATACTCTAAGCTATATTATAGCTAAGTATTTTACAAACTAGTTTATTAATCGCATCATATGCGTCCACTTACTAGTGGTTATGGATTGTTATTATCTGTCATTATTAGATGTCATTCTCTCTGGATTTGTTACCGGGTCAATATTGTTGTGAATTGTGGGGACATATTCATCATTTATTCCGTCTGGGATCGGGATTGATCAGGGCCAGCCTGTATAGCATAGTAAATATTACCACAGTAAGCTTGTACTCGAACATTGTATGCAAACCTTTACAACCAATATTTTTGTGTTCTTTTTCGAAAAAGTGCCAATTAATTTTTTATAGTGTAAGACTTTAATTGAGTTTAAGGCAAATAAAGATAAACGAATAAGCCCACCAATCACATGGAAGAAATATGATATAACTAGATTATTGTACTAACTTCGACGTCCACACCAGGCAACGGAAACTTTCTCCGTGGTTCTGAATCTCTGGGAACATGACGAAAGAACTCCTTGCCGTCTTTATACCACTTGACGGAGTAAAGCACGTCGGCAGGGCCCAGCTCCCATCGACACGACAGCTGTGCACGTGCGCCTAAGGCCACGTGAGCCGGTACGCGCAACTCCAACAACTTCAGGCTGGTCACTCCATAATCTGCAAAAAACCACGTTTGTAAGAAACATTACATGTTAGATTTGTATGGTAATTTCTGTAAAATATATTGACTCTGGTACAATACAATCTGTTTTAATAGGAATAAATGATATATCATTTAGTACAAAGTCTTAGTATAGACAGGCCTATGCCACTCGATGTACTTACGTGCGCTAAACAACTACCGGCCGCATGGCCGCTGGCGGCCCTTATACGCAGTCTCGCGCAGTGGGTTGCCGACAGCTGCACCACGTGCTCACGCTTTTATTTTTGAATTTTTACGTAATTCGAAATCGTATTTTTATACCTTTATATACTTTAAATACAGACAAATTGACATGGTTTCTAGTAGTTTATGTGCTGTACGTAGATCCAGTAAGAGAAAAAAAAAAACTAAATTTGTATTTGTTTTTGTTTTCAAATATATTTTGTTCTATTTTGATGTTTTGGTTTCTGTTACAAATAAATAAGAGTGAATACGGTATTCACTGTCACATAGAGTTGTTTTTTAGATAAGGATTTTTATGCAATTTCTTTAATATACAAATACCTACTTAATTCGAATGGTAAACCATTCAAATTATACAATTTATTTAATAAATCAAGTGTTTGTTTCGAATACAAATAGTTAATTCTGTAATAAAAGTAATAAATAATGGTTTACCATTCTTATTTAATATTTATAATAGTAAAGAAAATACGTAATTTTGAAATGGTTTTAAGATTCTATTTATGGAAAAAGTATATACTTAGGTAAGTACTAAAGACCTTATCTTTATAATTTTATATTAAGTAAATGATACTTTATTAGTTTATATTTATAAGAATGCCATAACTACAAGAAATAAAATCTTTAGTACCCTAGGTACCTTATTTTTTTATCCAAAAGCAAAACGCCACCGCGCTAGCCGTGCGTTAAGCCCACGGAGCAGATACAAAGGTCCAGCCGACCAAAACTTTTCGTTTTTAGATTTGTCGGCACTATTGTCGTCAAGGACAACGACGCATCTACTCCACGCGTTTGATTGGGAAAAGATTTGGATGAAGGTACTCAACTTTAATTAAGGAGCATCAACAATATACAAATGAAACATTGTTCTTTAGATTTATCACTACATTACATCTATACTAATATTATAAAGCTGAAGAGTTCGTTTGTTTGTTTGAAGCGCTAATCTCAGGAACTGCTGGTTTGAAATGAAAAATTCTTAAAATTTTGTGCTTAATGGACTATCCATTTATAGAGGAAGGCTATAGGCTATATAACATTACGCTACGACAAATTCTTAAAGTTTCTATTCTCGAATAGTTTATTGATGTTTCTCGTTAGAGGTTTGGTTAAGCAAGGTCGCGTGGCTTAGGCAATAAGTTTTTTGGAGAAGCGATTTGTTGTTAAGTGTTTCGTATTAGTAAACTTACGGGGACGTGGTATTAAGTGTTACACTTTTCTAAGTCAGGTAACACCCGTTTTTTTGTGTAATAACTTTACTTAATTAACATAGCCTTTTTTATAAAAATATAGATATTTAATATTACATAAAAAGAGGTAACCCTAAACTCACTTACGCCAACGCAACCATGCGTTATTGCGAGGCAATAATAATCGTGTTTTAAGAAGTTTAAAGATCATTTTCGCATGCAGGGGTCGGCGCTCCGAAAGAGTAGGTAATTAAAACGGTAGTTATGGACGTTATTGTAGGGAGTGATTTATCTGTTACGTAGTAACTACTTAGTAATCTGTGGTATAGACCCAATCCATCTGTATAAACCATATTCCATGCCTTCCTGTCTTAAATTCCTGTCCCATATTTAATACCTACGCATATTTAATACCTAAAGTACTCGGTTGGCTGCAATAGGCTTGCCCTCTATTACGTCAGTGGGACTAAATTATAGTTGGCAAAATGTGGGTGTTTAATACGTTTCTGCCTACCTCTTCAAGGATACAGACGTGAGTATCTATGTACTTACATAAATTTATATATCTAGATAGATTTCGGTAATTTTGTATAGTTTTTTTTACAGAGTGACGCCAACTGAATATAATTTTATTAATAAGTCGATCATTATGAGAAATAGTAAAAAATACAAAATTATATTTTAAATATCATCTATTCACCGAAACCGTTTTGTATTTATCGTTTTATATGACATATTAAACAGTTAAAACGGAGGAGGTTGTATACATGTTGTCACATGGCTGGCCATATTACGATGTATACAACCTAAGAAAAGAACCAAACAATAGATATAAGATATGAGCATCTATTTAATTGGATCTCTTTAACAACCCACAGTTCAAGTTTAAATTAACAAGGTCAGAAATAGTTTAAAAAAAAAAAGGGCTTTTACTAAAACTGTCACACCAGGCACCTACCAAATTAGTTTGAAAAGTGATTGCAATGTAATTTTTACCAAAAAAAATCCTAATTTTTTTATAAAAGGTTAGATTTTTTTCCATTATATTATTAATCGGTAATCATAGTTCCTAACATATTATTCATCTTGTTATATACATTATGTCTTCCGTTGACACAACTGGAGTGTCTTATGTCTACAACACGTCACCAAGCAGTCATCTAAAGTTTTAATATAATAAGCTTGCATAGGTCATCCTTTAAAACACCAACACTTATTATTTCCTTGTGGCTTTATTATTAGTGTCAAGTTTCGTTTCGCTTCTAATTTGCATATCGTAGGTCGAAAACACTACCGGAACATTCCCAAATGGGTTGTTTTGAGAAAATGCGGTTTAAAGATTTTCGGCACATTGAAATGGCAATGTTGTTAGCTAAATTTTTGTTCTAAATGGGATTTGAGATGCCTGCTTGTCATAAGTATATCAATATTTAACATGGTTTTGTTTCTAATTAGGCATTGTTTACGGTTTTTAAGCTGGAACATTTCGAAATGTACTACTATTGACTGGGGCTGTAATTATAAAATGTATTATTTCTAAACCGGTATAATGTCGTTTATGTCAGTTGTATAGTGATTAGGACTTATGTTATTACTGATTCGGAAAGACCGTTAGATTTTCAATCATACTGCATACTTAACTCAAAACACGTATTTTTGGAGATGTTCCGATTAAGTTTTGGACCGACGATATATGCAGTTTCATCACAAGTACTAAGCTTACCTTAACAAAAGCTGTTCTACATATGCAGGTAGTTGCGCAAGTGGGCAGTACCTACTAGTATTTTTATTTGGCTGTAGGTAGCGTGTTATGAAGGCAAAAATCCATTAAACGCCACGTCAAATAATTTCCCATGTGACGCTCGCTCGCGGCCCGTAAAAGAGGCACTATTGCCCTCGCCCAGCGGTGGATAATATTACTTTACGACCCGCGGGGCGGAGCTCAAATGTAAGTAAATTGGTGAATAAAGACAACGAGAACGCAAACAGTAACAGCGAACGGCACATGCCAATATTAGCACAACAATTTAGGGTGAAGAAAAATAGCACAGATGAAAGTGCTGAGGATAATACAAGCCTGACGTCATAATTCGTAGAACATTGTGAAACTTTGTTTTGACATGAATTTAAATACAGTTATTTGGCGAAATATGAACTTATGGGTGTAATTTTGGCTTTTTGAAATTAAAAAACTGAAGTAACTAGAAACAATAGCGCTGTTAAAAACACTTGGCCTTAACCATTAGGAAAGGAACTTATGAATACCGGATCAAAATTTGGGAGTCAATTATGCGACAAACCTAAATGAGAATTGTCCTCCCTTTCCGAACCGACCACCCGAGTTGTCCAACTGGTTGGTCAGTTAGGAATAGATATTCCTTACCACCCAGCTTCTGTATCTGGTTGGTGAGTTAGTAACAAAAGGTACTAATCGAACACCCTCAGGTGGTCAGAGAAAAATTGAGATTAATTAATAAGAGTTAAGATAACAACCAATCTATATATATATATATTACTAGCAGCGCCTCGCGGTTTCACCCGCTTAAGTCCCGATCCCGTGGGAATGTCGGGATATAAAGTAGCCTATGCTTTAATCCAGGTCTCCAGCTATCTACATACCAAGTTTCATCGTTCAATTCGTTACAAACATACTTACATACAAATCTTTCCTCTTTATAATATTAGTATAGAAGAACTCCCTTTGGTTTCGCGCTTTAATGTGCACTTTTGTTCAAGTGGACATTTTTAAGATTTTTTTAATTATAAGTCTTTATAAAATATTGTGCTGAATGGTTTATTTGCCATTTTCTATTTTTTGGTAAAGCGATTGTCACTAGCATTAGTTGTCGTTACTCTTCCTCGATTTCAACACTCCGGGAATGCAAATCAGTATTTCTGAGCCGAAGACCCAATGCCATCCATCCCTGGCATCAAAGCCCGACATGTCAGCACTGCAGTTATTTTATCATTCATTATTTATTTACCGTTTCCTCCTTTTCTTTATTTTTTTAAGACATATGTTTATTTTTTAATTTTGAGGGAAAAACGCTTGAAAGCACAAAAGTTGATTTCTTTTTTGCTTCTAATAATAAAATCATAAACTGTTTATAAAGCAAAATAATAACAAAAATAATTTTTAGGGTTCCGTACCTCAAAAGGTAAAAAAAGGAACCCTTATAAGATCACTCTTTTGTCCGTCTGTTTGTCCGTGTGACTTAGTAAGCTGAAATTTATACCAGATACTGAGGTCTATAGCCCCTATTACGTGTATAAAAATCAAGGTCCTGAGTCAACAATATAAAATATAAAAATACGGACAAATTGGGATTTTCGCGAAAACCTTTTGAATTTTTCAGAATTTTCTCTATACTTGTGCTGTAAGACCTTGCTTTTAACCAAAATTTACAATTCTAGGTCAACCGGAAGTACCCTATTGGTTTTGGGGTGAAAACCTATAGGGTACTTCCCATTTATCTAGAATCATGAAATTTGTTAAGAAGCAAGGTCTGACAGCACAAGTGAAGGAAAAAATCCGAAAGTCGTTAATTTGTTGTTATATCACATATTTTTTTTTTGTAATTACAAACTTATATTTTGCGGTTGGATTGTTCACTTTGTCGTACATCGCAACCGCAAAGTTAAGTTTGCCTTTCGAAAGAGACGTGCAAAAGTCTTTTAGAATTAACTCCCGAAATGGACGTATACAAGTTTGTTTGCTTACGGAACTGTTTAAGATTTCTGTTTTGAAATAACTGAACAATCTACTTTGGTCTATTTAGCCAAAGTAATATTCCTAAACATTTTTAAATATGTTTCTGAAAGAATCCATTACAGTGGAATCTATTATTATTACTATACTATTACTATTATCTACAGAATTAGAGTTATACGACACTTATATGAGAGAGTATGACGTGATACTTGTCTGAGATATTGAGTTATCCTAGGCACGCAGTATGAAAGGCTAGAGTACTTGTGTGGAGACGGAAATGGTCCTAAGTGAGGTGTCAGCAGACGATGGCGACCCCGGCGGCAAGAGATAGTGCACGAACGTCTAACATTGTAGTCTCGGAGTAGTAAATAAATTTGGGACAATAATAACATTTTACAAACGCGTTTTTTTAATTTCGCATTAGCTTTTTTTGAGGTTCTTCTTAGGTGAACAACAAGCACACAGCTGCATGTGGCCTGTCATCTGTTGCTCCTTCCGTCCCCTAAACTAAAATTTGTTTCATCTGCATACTACCTAGTTTGAGGCAACGTTGTAGGTTGTGTATTCACCAAGAAAAAGTAAGTGACTAGACTTGCAACGAATAGTGTATTCGGCCACATGCCGAATACCGAATATTCTGCAGGCTTCCTGGCCGAATAGCCAAATTATTCACCAAGAGTATTCGGCTGACGCGTGGCAGGAAACTTTTATTGACATTTTTGTTTCTTGTTTCTACTTTCCACTTTTTTAACGCTTCCTACAATGACCCAACCAATCTTCTTTTATGGATTGCTAACGAGGAGTATTCTTCAGAGAAAGCATATCGACCATATTGACATATCGAAAGAAAAAAAATAATTATTGTCGAAAAATTCAGAAACATTTGTTCTCTGCAGCAAAATCTTGCACTGCTAAATTTTTATTACGATTTAAATGCATGGACAGGTGTTGTTTTTTCAAATTATGGAAGTAAATTATGTATGAGCATTTTATTGCGGGAATAAAAAAGATGAGTACAAAAAAAAAATAATGAATCGTTGTCTTTTACCAATTAATTATGAGACAACAAATAAAAAAATATATACATACTCTTACGCCTTATGGCTGTCATCAGACCTTCCTTAGCCCTTCTTTACTATATACTGCCGATCTGGACAGTATAAGTCATTCGAGGCCTACCCGAACCGACTCGTCCAGTCACAGGAGCCACTAACAAATAAACAGTAGTATGCGGTATTGGCCGAATAGTACCTAGATATTCAGTGTTTTGCCGAATAGTAGGAAAGTACCGAATATTTGCCGAATATTTGTTGCAAGTCTAAAGTGGACCATTAGACCTTAAAACCTCAAGTTTTAGTTATTACTAGTGTAAATTGTTTAATAATAGGCACTGAAAATAGTTTCAGTGAACGAGAACCAGGTCTTAAGACTATCTTTTCTAGAATGTGAGGGGCGTTAATGTAGTTGTTTATCAATTATCTTGTAAACCATTGATATCGTCATTGAGCTGGTAACCATTTAACAAATTACTAATACTGAGTTTAAAGACCTGGATATTTTGAGCTATAGTTTAGCTACTTACAATATTAAATTACGCAAACAACTCTGAAAAGATCACCTAAATACTTAAATTGTGATGTTTATCGTCATTGAGTTCATGACTACGTACTCTTGACTTGGATCCATTGTAATGGACCGTATAAAAAAAGTTAAATTTTTATGGAACTCTAAGTCTGTAAGTACCGTATTGTTCCCCGATGGAAACACTGTATGTACTTCTCTGTTTCCTGAATTAAATAAAAAAAAATATAGAAGGTGATCGCACAGGATTTCGTTTAAAGCGTCAATGTCCCTTCTTCACCCTCCTACAATCGTTAGATTATCAAATCATTATTTGTGAATATCATAGAGAGAGGGGTAAGCTTTGCCCGTTAAATATGTGTCCGTAATGTCCATGACATAGTGATAATGCCATAGTTGTATATGTTCATGATAAACAGTAGCAGATGACATTCACTTTGTAAGTAGAGCAACAAAAATATATACATTTTTTTTTAACAACTCCCGCATTAGGAAATAGTCCTTTGTCGCGGGGGACTTTACTAACATATAAACAACGGACACAAATAACACCCAGACTAGGGTGGGAATCAAACCCACGACCTCTGGCTCTGCAGTCAGAGTCACTAACCACTAGACCAACAGGCCAGTCATCAGTATTTCTTACATATTTTATGTGTTTGAGCTTTATTAGTACGATAAATGGTATAAAAGTGATTTCTCGTCATGGTTTTCTTATTAGTTACAAGTTTGTAAGTTTGTTCAAATTCAAAATAAACTTTCAGTTTTATTGTATTAGTACAGATACGACAAACTGTCAAAAAACTAAATTCATTGCGTACATTAACACTGGTTTTCCAACTGAGGCTAAATTACGTTATTTGAAGTGGTCATAGGACATTCGCGTCTCGAGCCAGTCTCGACATTATTCAGAACAATTGGGAGCCAATAGTACGCTTCGATAAATCTAACGATGTTCCTCGCCTAGTTGCTGTGCAAATATCCAATTGAATAAGTATCGGTGGAATACTTTAAGTGATTTTTGAATAACTATTCTCTTTATTCGTCGAATAAAAAGAGTAAAGTTAAAAATAATATCGTGTTTCCAGATTGTTACGTAATTTTTCAGATTTCGTAAATCTTATGGAAATTCGGTGCTTATACATCTATCTCTACAGCTTAGTGGTTTATCACGTTGATGTTGTGGGAACCAATGAATTCTGATATCAATTATTAATTTTTGAAATAAGAAAATATAAAAAGTATAAAAAACTTTATAAATATTTACAAATGTTTGTCACATGCGGAAATCTAATACTTTTAAACGAGCAATTCTTGTATATATGTACCTAGATATATAATCTGAATCTCGTTCCGTCTCGTATCCGAATTTGTCTGTTGGGTGGCTTCACGTAAAAACTACAATGCAAAAGTATTGTGTATAATTCGGAGTAACATTTAGTATTTGATTGATAGCAAAAAAGAAAATTTTCAAAAAAAAATTAAACAACACATCTCTCTCGTGTCCCAAGTACTAACTATACTATAACGTTAAATGGTCATTTATTAATTTAGATATTTATTATTAGCATAGAATACACGCATTAGGAATACTCTTGTGTCACGGGGGGCTTCACCAACATTTAAACAACGGACACAAAGAACGCCCAGACTCGAGACAACTGTTTGTGGATCACAGAAACAGATCACGTGTTGAATTTGAACCCACTATATTCGGCTCGACGTAGTGGCGAGGCGACCACTTAAACCATTGCGCCATCCGTACCTCATATAAAAAAATACATTATACCTTATATACTATTGTAATTTAATATAAACTAATACTATCTACAAAATGATGTATAATAATAATTATAAATCTGTAGAGATTGCGTTACGGTAGGTACACAAAAATATTTTCACCGCCTATACATTGTAAGACATCCTGCCTACAAGGATTCCCCTTTTCCTATTATAAGCGACATGATGTTGTTTTCCGACATAGACGCGAACGAAGTCGCGGGCACAGCTAGTTTAACAATAAAATCTTTGGGCCAGTTTTTTTAATTACACTCTCCAAAAGATTAAAATACCAGAACACATTTTACTATTTATACCATTTTCACCATATATTACAGCAATAACATCTTATGAAAGGTTGTGATATTGTGAAAGTGATCTTATGTATGTAGCCTATAGTACTGAATATATCTTATGAGTTATTGTGACGTTTATTAGATTGAACAAGGTCTGCCATATTTTCTTGAAAAATTTACATCCGTATTCGAATAGGGGTGTTGTGAAAGGAAATTACAAAGCATTTACATTACAATCAATATAATGCAAAAGTAACAGTATTAACAAATATCCAAATAGCTCATGTTAATGAGTCATTATTTATTTTATTAGAACGAACGCGAAGCAATTCCATAAAACATTTATTATCATTGTATACTGATGAGTAAAATATAATTAAAATTTAATGTAAAACATTTTTTTTTATTTCATGCAGTACATTTATAATAATTATATAGTGACTATTTATTATTAATTATAATGCAAAGTCCAGTCAGGGTCCAAAAGTGAGACTGCACCGAGTATCGAGTGCCTGTCAGTGAAGTGACCGTTTTATAATTATATCATCATAAAGCCAGCAATCCACTGAACCATAACTTATTTTCTACATCGAAATGAATCTAGGTACTGTGTGTTAAGACATGGTATAAAGCTTAAACTTACATTCAGGCCGATATTAGCGATCGCTAGAACCGGACCGTTTGTTTTTAATCGTCTCTAAAACGTGCGATAGTAAAAAGAATGTACGCGATACCCTGAATACTAACAAGCAATCGTGGTATCAGGTGTAGCGGTAATACCAGGTCTCGAAGTAATGTATGGTTTCAATATGTGTTATCAAAAAACCGGCTCGCAAACGTCCTCAGTTTGCATCTTTTATTATACGACGCTCTGTATCGAGGTAACACTTTTTTATTTTTGTTTTTCAAATAGTTTTATACGCGTGTAAGAATATGTATGTACGTTGATAATATAAAAAAAATTGTCTGTTCAGAGGACCCCTGTTGGAAGCGAAGTTCAAGCGAAAATATAGAGTGAGGAAGTGAGGAGAGTGAGAGAGAGAGAGAGAGAGAGAGTAGCATGGAGTAGAGGCGAGGTAGGTGGGGGAATGATGCTTTTTTTTCCTAACATGACGATTTCTACTAGTCTACTCCTACCGTGAGGGCCTTAAGGAACATCATTCCAATAAAATTATAATTTCGAGAAATTAAAAAAAAAGCTTTGAATTGGCTACACTAATTTAGAGATTAATGATCCTTTACTAGATTCTAACGACAGTGTTAAATTCACTAATGATATTTAAGAAGTTCACTTTACAAAACTGGACTGGATGACAAACGCAATGATATACGTTCTAGTAAGTAGGTATTTCATTGAAAGCGCAAGGAATGCACATAACAGTTCATTTGGACTGTTATGTGCATTTCAAATCTTTTTTAAAAATAATTGCTGGTCATATAAAAAAAAAAAGTTGCCGTCACTTTTAACGACACAATAACTCAGAAATTGATTATTATATATTTTTTATGGTATGTTTAAAAACAATGCAAAAAAGCTTCATTGTTCTAGCTGAACAATAATTTTCCTAGAACGTAAGAAAAGCCTCAACAAGGTTTTTCTAACAAAGAAAACGCTCTCCTGATCTGAAGCGTTGAACATCGATGAGAAAAGAACAGCTTATATTTTTAGTATTTTTTTCTATTACAATATTGTGCGGTTTAATTTAGTATTCAAATAATATTGAATTCTTGTTAAATCCGTATCATACCTAATGACATGGCCGTCTAAGGATAGTTTACTTAATTTTAACTGAATACCTGGTTTTCAATGGAGGAACCGAGGAGCAGTGTAATCAATTCTTCTGTCCACGTTCAGTGCCGAAGGTGATACTATGTGATATAACTTCGGTGTAATTGTTTCATCAGTCATCCAGTTAAGGAACTAAAATACGTAAATTTTGGATTACCACGCATTTTTTTTTATTATGAACGATCATTTTTTATTTTTAGCATTAATTGCAAATTGCGTCATTTTTTGTTGACTGTGCTAATAGAGTGACAACAATAATTGCAGTTCACAGTAATACTGCAGTTTTGCTTTTTCATTCATATAGCGCACTAAAATTATGTGCGCCCGTTGCATACAATCAAATAAAAAGATTCGCTGTATGCCCTAAAACGTGTGCTCTTTCTCATTTGGGAATAACGGCTTATTGCACCTCACCAGCAGAACCATACTAACCTGATAGATTTATCTGAATTTCCTGACAATATTACACACATAGCTAAGTTGATTATTTGTCTTCACACCTGCTTTAGAGAAATCACTTCCAGTGTTAGATTGTCTGCGTAGCGAAGTTATTTTTGGGGCATAATCTTCCACAGCCTACAGAGATTGATTAAATAAAATACAAGATGTAAAAAACCTGTAAAATATTATTCAAAATAATAAAAATAAAAGTATAAAACAATGCAAACTCCTTTTTCGAATCTTTTGTTATAGTCGACTCGCATGAATTTCATAAATTGTATTTATTACCACAGTTTTCAATGAAAATATGAACCTAAACCCGCTCCAAAATTAAAACAGACCATCACTTGCACACATTACTACCTATATCTGTGACATTTATGAAAACGGACGTAGAATTGTACCGTACTAGGAAACCTTTACCGCTCGCGAGCATGACGCGTCAGGCACAAGTCACGCGATAATCCTGCTCTAATGAATTGACAGCTGTCACTAAAATTACAGACACAATCCACGTTGCGATACCGTCTCTAAGCGTGATACAACGCCTATTTCCAAGAATGTTGTCTGGGAGAAATAACAAGTAGGCTTATTCGATCGATTCTTTAACAAATAAATAATTTCCTTTTAGAGTTTTATATGGTGGTCGTGTTAGTGTTCTTAGCTGTATAAAGACATAATTGTAATCTAAACATAAGCTGATATAAATTAGTAACTATTTTAAACCAAGACTCTCAAAGCATGTTAGCGTCGATTTTGTCATTTAATCGTGCAAACATTTTCAGTTAGGCTGAACATGTAAAGTAAGTATTATAAATATTATTCCTTAGGAAATCTTGCAAACCATAAAAGTGTAAGATGCTGCTTGAGTAAAATCATATATCTACATACAAAACATTCAACACTGTTACCTAAATCCGTTAAAGTTTATATTCTTACTTTGAGATGACATTCTTTTAATCATGTATGAGAAATTCTGAGGATGTAATAAATCCATCCATCACTACATAATATATATTTGGGTAATAATATAAGATACACCTCTGCATAAGATGTATAGCGGGGGAGCAGGGGAGGGGGGCTCAATATACACAGTGCGACAGGCGCCAATCGTTACCTTTGATATTATTATACCTTCCTTTTTCATACTAAATTAAGTTAATTCTAATATTAAGCCAGTTAATATTAAGCCTATATTACAAGTTTATTTTCTTAAAACTTCACTTATGTATCTTATAACAATATTCATAAATTGTTTAGGTATTTACTTTTCTCAATGTTTTCCTTTGTTACAGTATTATTAAAATATTATGACATTATGTGAAATGTTTGACTCATAATATAATTTTATAATAAAATCAAATCAAATCAGGTTAATAAGTTAACTGAGTATGCTGTAGAAACTTATTTAAAATAATAATAATAATAAAAAAAATTACAAATGTCATCCACTTGTTTTTTGGTGACTAACTGTGCCCCGCGGTTTCACCCGCGTAAGCCCCCGTTAAGTTTTCTACGACTTGAAGAAGAAAAGCATTACATAAATTTAAATAAATACGTCGTTCGTTCATCGTTAATACGTATCAAAGGTTACTTTACTTCAAAAGTTTGATTTTATTTCCAAAATGGTTTAAATAACCCAATTCACATGTCAGGGTCAGCAACAAGGTACAAGCTGACCTCAGAACGAGTTTCAGAGTTAGACAGAGTGGGTGACATATATTTATATCCTTTTCTAATACAAGTTAGACAAGTCAAACAATGGATTTATTGTTTAACTTTTTGCACTATGCGCGTTAATAATTCTTTCAAGATACTCATGTGTATATGACACACAAGTATCGAAATGAAAAAGTCGCTTGTTTGTGTAGGGGATTTGTGAAATGGAAACTAAATAGGTTTGCGATATCTGAAAATGGAAATTTCCTTAGAATATTTTAAAAAGATAAAATATTTTCTAGTAATAAAATTTTAACTTTGTATTTCAAACTAAAAACTATTTTTCTTTACATATATATTAACCCACTTGTGGTACCACTTGCAGTATTTAAAGCGTCAGGAACCTGAACACCACTACTATCCATTGTAACTAACAAGTTCATTAGATATTTAAATTTAAGCATAAATTATTTTTTTTGAGCCGATTTCTTTTTAGATCTTAGAAGACGATGAGAATAATAACGATACTTTCAGTAACTTAATTAAATTTACGAATTTATCTACATTACAGTTACTGGCAGGTTCAAATTGTTTATAGAAAACATGATTATGGAGGATTCATTAATAATAACAGGCTTGCTGTGATCCACTTTTAGTGTATATATGATGCCAAATTTTTGAACAACTCTATACAAAGTTGATATTCTTGGTACGCCCCAGCTATTAATTGTATTATTACCCTTTCAAAAATAATGTCTTGTTTTATAGCTACACTTTAATATCAACAGCTGCTCCTGAAAACAACACGTCTCCGAGAAACGCCGACAGTAAGAAAGCACGTAGTAGGGGTCAGCAAATATTGCAAAATATCGCCGCGAGTTCTTCAAACAAATTGAACAAAAAGTTGCATTTGACGGAGTGTGGGCATCTGTTTTATGTCGGGAACAAGTGCCGGTCGCATTGGCGTCCATACACTTCGCACATGGGTATCGAATTGAGTGCCTTTTAATCGCGACCCACTTACATTGATTACGATTGGGTAAGGTGTACGCCAAATAAATACTCTTTCAGTTAGTATTTAGAGTTGCGATACGTTAAGTGGTATTGTAACGGAACCTAAAATAGGTTGCAGTGGAATTGAGGTCAATTTACGAATTACAAAATTACAAGTACAGATATTTCAGAGCGTGTAGTCTATTGGCTTCTGACTACTTGATCTACTTTTAGTGAGAAATAGTTATTAGAAATTGGATTTTCTTGTTTGTCGCCAACATCATAATATATGGCAAGACATGATTATTTAAATATGTTAGACATCTTGATAAGAGGTTGTACTGATATACTGATAGGTATATGATGAATGTAAAATGAGCGTAGTGAAAACTGAGCTTTTTATATTTTTCGCGATAGGTTTAATGTCGATAATGAAATGTTTTGAAGATTTTTTTGTCTATGGAGATCACTTAATAGTTTAGGCTAGAGAACAATTCTGATTCGTCTGACAGACTGAACCGGAAAGTTTTTATCGATTGACATTAAACCTCCTCTGAGCATTAAACGATGAAGTCTATAAACGCTTGCGACGGCAAAAATTTAGTAAATTTGACTAGGTTAAAATGGTAATTCTCTTGTTGACATTATAAAGTGTCATAATCTATCAGAATTGATATTCAATAGTTATATTAAATCCAGAACGAAATGGTAACAAACAATTCAATAATTTTAATATTATAGCAAAATTGTGAAAAACTCGCACAACAAAAAGGAATAGTAGTGCAATTTTAAAACAAATAATCGAATAATAGAACAAAACATTTCTCTCCATTTAAAACTTCTCGTATTTTAATAATATGAATATATTCGTATTTCATATCTTTGAATAGACTATTTCTTAGTATTCAATTTAAATTCAATACAACATATTTACTAAAAATATAAGATGTGCCAAAAAATATTAAATTTTTGAGAGAAATTTCCCAATTGGTACACTATATCTCTTTCTTCTGCCTGGCATGAGTACCTGCTGCCATCCTTCTTAATCATCATTTTCTCAATCATCGTCCTTCTTAATCTGCTCCACTTTTCCCAACCTTGAGACGAAGACTTGAAGATTGACTCTAAAATTCACTCGTATGGTACCTAGCCAGCAACAACTCTAACTGCGGACAGAATTATTATTAGCCAGGTGGTCTCGATCCAGGCACCCCAGAAACTCTTTTGATCTTGTATAAAAGACATTTATTCATTCGCAGTGTAAAAATACCAGCTTGCAGTACATAATTCAAAATCATTCTATTTTTATGGCGATTTTTCTTTGACTAAAACATTTTTGTGCATAATTATAAAACATGTAGCAATCAATATCCTTAAATTTACCCAGTTTCGTATCATGTACCTACAATAAACTAAACAAAGTCTATTGAGAAAGTTTTTGCGGTTTTTTAATCATTTTGGCGCGGTTCTTTAACAATGTTCTGTACTGTTTAGCGAAAGTTTAAACATTTTAATTAAACCACTTTACTAGTATGAAATACGTTAAGTGGGCACTATACGATGGCCGAGGGTTCGTAAGCTTCGTTTAAAAATTCTTATACCTCTTACAGTATAATTCAAATCGTTTGTTATTTTTACCTTGCTAATTTTATCGTAGCTTGTTTAAATTACCTGACGTAAATTCTATGAAACAAAAGCTTTCCTTCGTAACGCTAAAATAATTAAGAGGACTCCAAAGCAATATGAAAAAGAAATAAGTAAAAGTCCTTTTTCGTGCCCAATTCATCCTCTCAAGTTTTGGATTCATTATCTCCGAGCAGTTGTGTTTGACACTGAATTGTTTCATTGCTTGATGTACTGTTGTACTCGTGAATTTAAACTGGTATCAGTTCATTCTGTTGTCTGTATGCTGGATGTTTAACTTTGCGCAGTTCATCATGGGCTTCAGGATGGTTGTTGTGGACAAGTTTGGCGAAATATTGCTTTAATGGCCGCGTTTGGCCGGCGGGCGGCGAGAGTGTTGTTCGTTGTACGCTTTGATCCAACGTTTATTACGGCACGTGACTGAACGTCGGCGACTTACTTATCCTATCAATGGAGTTATGTACTACTTGTAAACTTATTGGAACGTAAAGCAAGTCATTGGACTGAAATTTTATATAAACTGTACCATTGACGTCATGGTATAAGTTCCTGCTTATGTTTGCATGTAAGCGTAAATCTTTCGATTTCGAATTTCGGGTAATTACACAGCAACAGGTTCGACCCCGTAGATAGAAAAGAACGGATCAAATGCTAGTCTGACTAACGCACGGAGGGTTCCATAAGTTAAAAATCTAAAAATAATAAGTTTGTAATCACAAAAACTATTATTTTATGTGATATAACAATATTTTAAAAACTTTCGGATTTTTTCCTTTAGTTGTGCTGTCAATAGAAAGTACCCTATGGGTTTTGATTTGCCTGTGAAATATTCAAATTTGTTAATGACCGTATCTTTGGATTGCGTTGACTTAGAAGTTAGATTTTATTACAGCTTAAAGGGGCTGCTAACATAAGTATTTGGTATTAATTTCAACTTGATGCGTCCACGGATTCCTGAGAAAAATGGTCTTGACAGACAGACAGACAGACAGATGGACAACAAAGTGTTCCTGGTTCCTTTTGTCCTTTTGAGAAACGGAACCCTAAAAAGCAAAATCTTAATATGTAATACATTTCTGTCTACCCTATCAAGGATGTATTCACAAAGTTGTGATTGTATTAAAAAATCTAAATGCAAGCTCTGGTCACTGTGTCTCGTTTGGCATTATTGTCTTCCTACGACATCTACGCTGCTCATTTGGAATTTAAGCTTTATCCGATTAGTAGGCCTTACCAACGTACATACATATCGGAGCAATGACTCGAAGTGGATCTGAATACGGAAACAGAATTGATCTTATGTCATAGGCGTGTTGTTAATGTTACGAGCCCGAACCTCACTTCGGGAATAGAACCAATTTATTACCAAAATAGACACAATTTATTTCAATAATTCACAATTAACACAATTACCATTAATTCTCACTTTTGAAATAATCACTCACACTAATATAGTTAATAAAGTTTTATGAAACCACGACGCTCATGAAACTTGTAAGCTCTGTACTAAGCAACGCGTTGTGCGACAGGGAGGTATTGTCATAATTTAGGGTAGTATTTACTAAATAAAACTAAAACAAATGTTTTCTAAAAGAAAACAAAAAATCTAAAAAAAACGCGTTTCTTAACGTGAAGATGCGCATTACTAACAATAAATTACAATGATTGTACTTATTTATTTTTACACGAATGGTTCCAAATATTTAATATTTTTTTTTCTATGTGAAAACCTTTGGATATCAAACCTTTGAAGACACAACGAAGGAGTAACTAAGCCTACACGTTGTCCGACTTTAGACCTGTTGCTGAGAAACGCGCAACCCCCGACAGGTCCTAGTAAACATTTCTGACCCTACAACCACCACCCGGCTATCTGGTTTAATTTCTAAACAGATATTCTGTTTCGCAACAATAATAATACAGGTATGCTATACCTTTCCTGTGCTCGGTCTTTTGTAGGTTGGAGGTAGGTACTAACCAGTCTGATGTCTCCGTTAATCAGAGAAATCTTAGAGCCACAGCCTTACCTTAATCACGATATCGTAATTCTGTAATTTAAAAAAAGGATGCGTGATACCAGTAATGTGTTGGATCACTAATTTCGCATTCCAATAAACAAAAACACGATTCGTTTTGCTTACGAACGGTAAAATTTTCGTTGAAAAAACGAAACTTTACCGTCCGTAAGCAAAACGAATCGTTTCTTGTTTATTGGAACTGGAACGCGGCATAAGACAAATGTCAGCTTATCACGCAGTTAACATCCTTTTACATATTTATTACAGAGGGCCTGTCAAAACCAATTAATGTTCATAAGATAATCAATGCTCCGAAATAAATTGAAGTTTAAGAGCCTGTTTGTAAATTCTATATAAACAAAAGTAGATATTTCAACCTCAAATCATCTATTTACTTAGGTTCACCAAGGTCATACTTTGAAAGCGGTATGGCTGTTTGGTTCTGTCGAGTAATATAGCTGTTGTCAATTCGATAGATGGGTGTCAGATTACAAAAAGCTTCACTCATACGTCGTAGAAAATAAAACATACGGTTTAGGCTGTTACGAATATATTGATATGGGAGACAGTTAGCAACGAACGTATGTGTCTCACAGATTTATAAATGTCCGATCGCATAAACTTCTATTACATTAGGTAGTCCATTTATTGAGGCAATCTAGATGACATCACTATAATACTATTTATTAAACTTAAAACATCTAACATCATTAAACATCTGATAAACGAGATTAATAATACATCTGTAAAGGCAGCGGTTCCTTCGATGAGATCATCACCAGCGCCACTTCAGTTTTAGATAGATACTAGCTGCACCTCGCGATTTCACCCACGTAAGTCTCGGTGCCGTGCCGGAATATCGGGATAAAAAGTAGCCTATGTGTTATTACAGGTCACCTGCTGTTTCATCGCAATCGGTTTAGTTTCTGCATGAAACTGTAACAAACATCCATACATCCGTACATTCTTACATCCAGACATCCTCACAAACTTTCACGTTTATAATATTAGTAGGATTTACACTTTATTACACACCAAATATTACAAAAGCAGTCATTGGGATACAATAGTCTGTTACAGTATTACAATAACGTATATCAACTTAGCACATCCAATCGTGAACCTGATTATAAGAACATACATGGATTTTGTAGCTAATTTGTAGTAAGTTTAAAGATCGGCAAAATTTTGCCAGAGCACTATTGAGCGATCTGGATCGATCTATAATTTGTAGCTCATTTGTGGTGCAAGAATTAATTTAGTAGAGCCTCAATTTCGCCGGATACGCTTAGATGTGCCAACTTAGCTAGCACATCTTTCCGCGATGCGGGGCATACATATACTGATAGGTAGTAGTCCTTGATGAGTTTTTGGCAACTCGGTAGTGACTGTGCTCATCCGAGAGCCTCAGGCAGTGCGTTCCACAAGCATGTGGTTGTTACCGCGTATAACCTGTCGTAAAAGACTGTGGAGTGAGTTGACATTTCCAAAGCCAAGTTTTCCGATGACCTCTAGCATATATGTATCACGTATGAAAACGAAACCTTTTTTTTAGACAAGACGGTGTGACAGGTTTAAACAAGATGTTTTATGGAATAGAAAGGGTATTCGGCGAAAGCGGTACTTTATATTATACAACCATGTATTTTCTCTGACCACTTATATAATTTTTCCTTCAGATTTAGCAACATCTATAGAATAGAGTTAAAACTACGTCGGAGTAAAATGCACTACTTTGAATTTTGCAGCCACAATACTTACTATACCTATACAAAATCTCAATGACGACGGCTTGATTCCAAAATCTATTCCAGCTGTAGAATTGGAGAAATATTAGGAATAATAGAAATGGGAAATATGTGCTGTGTAGTGTATTCTGATGATGCCTGGATGACCGAGATTTGCTCGGTTATTTTTTACGTTTTCTAAAAATGAAACCTAGCTAGATCGCCCCCGAAACCCATACTAAATTTCATTAAAATCGTTGCAGCCGTTTCCGAGATTCAGATTATATATATAATTACATATTTACAAGAATTTCTCGTTTAAGGTGTTATGTATTTGGGGCCTGCGAGAATACCAGCGTTGGAGAGCGATCAGTAACAATAGCTGACGCAGGTACCCTATTTGATCTTCGGTACCACCCTAGTGTTAAGACGTATCCTACTACTATTATAAACGTAAAAGTTTGTGAGTATGGATGTATGGATGTTTGTTACTCTTTCACGCCAAAACTACTAAACCGATTGCAATGAAATTTGGTATGTAGATAGCTGGAGACCTAGATTAACATATAGGCTACTTTTTATCCCGATATTCCCACGTAATCGAGACTTATGCGGGTGAAACCGTGAGGCACTGCTAGTATAATAATATGTTTATTATGATAACTGTAGAAGAAACAAATAAAATATCTATCTTTCTTTCTTTCTTTCATATAAACTCATACACTAAGACTAGCGTAATACAGTTCCGACATTCTCTACACTCACTGCAATTACTAACTACTGGCAGAGGCATACATCACTACAGCATGCAGATAAAAGTTGAAAGATTTACAATACAAAATCTGATTTCGCAATTTGAGAGTTTCATTTAAATCTACCAACCTCCCATACAAATTCTTTGGCCCCTCTCCCCTCCTCTCCTCCTCTTCCCCTACTCCCACCTTAAAGGCCGGCAACGCACTTGTGACTCTTGAGTTGCAGGTGCCCATGGGTGGCGGTAGTCTTTTACCAGCAGGTGACCCGACTGCTCGTTTGCCCCCTATACCATAAAAAGTTAAAAAAAAATAGTTACCTCGTCGCGGCTATTTGCTTCTCCTTCTAAAATTTTTTCCTTATATAGGGTGCAGTACTGTGTTCAAGATTAGTACCCTATTCAGAAATATTTTTCCTTATAGCAACTTGTGACAGGCTTTGTCCATAAATTATTGTTATTATTCTCTTTATTTATTTAATATACATATAAATTGTATTTTTAAACACATTCACAATAAAAAAAAAAAACAAATATATTTAAAAATATAAAAAATAGAGTCGGTATCGGGTACAGTTACCAAGCTACCGGTGGTTAGGGTTTCAGAGACAGAAACCTCGTCACTATGCGTGCCGTATCGAGGAGAACTGTCTTCTGCATCAGGCTCTTAATCCAGCTGCCTAACGTGAGCCTCTGAAGGTGTTGGTCGAGGGTCTTAGCTATTAACCCATGGGCCGAAATAACTATCGGCACAATGATTGCGGAAGCCACATCCCACATGTCGACAATCTCGTGGGCTAAGTCAAAATATTTTTTTTCTTCATCTTTTTCGGCTTTTAAGAGATTGTCGTCATGGGGAATGGTGATGTCAATAATCATTGCTCGGCGCTCTAATCAGTCTATAAACACTATATGAGGCTTATTGGCAACAATCGTTCTATCAGTGATGTTAGATCGATCCCAGTACAATGTTGCACGACCATTTTCGAGAACTGGGTAGGGCACATACCTGTAGCATGGTAACTCGAAAGTCACAAGGTTATTTTTAAGAGGAAGTTACTGATGGGTTATCCTGGCCACTTGGTTATCCCTATGCAAGGACTCGTCGTTGGCAAGACGAGAACAACCAGAAATTATATGCCTGAGGGTTTTCTTAATTTTTATCTTTCATAAGAACCTTCACCTGACAATAACAACACACACAAAAAAAAAGATTAGTGAAATCGGTGAAGCAGTTCACGCGTGATGACGTGACCAATGGAAATAGGGATTCATTTACATATATATACATAGATTGTGAATAAACACTATATATATATATATATATATACAATTTTTGTTCTGAATTAAATAAAGTACCTAATAAGTTATTTTATTTAAATTACATTTTGTATTAACGTTGTATACCAAGACATAAGAGTAAGAGTTATAGTGAAGATAAAGTGGATACAATGACTACAGTGTCTTCAAAATTTCATATCATTTCATTTTTTTTTTCTTACAGTCGGTCACTAGACCTACTGCGCGACTACATACACAAGTAACAGTTTAAGGATTGCATTACACTGGCACATTGAAGCGGCTGTTTCTGTGACAGAGTTCATTATACCGGGCATGAGAATAATTCACTGGTTTACATTTTAAAGATATTTTATGCAACATTATAATATTTAGTGTTAATGTTGAAATGTCTGGAATTGTCTTGACATCACAATATCTTCATGGCCACACTGAAAGTTCTGCTTTCCTGGCCCCTCATAAATGTTTGAATTTCTAATGTTATATTTTTTTAAACTTATAAAACTCAATCATTGATTAAAAAAAAATTGGCGGGTAATCGCGTGTCAATTGTTTATTATCACAAGTTTAGTTGAAGTTCGTCGTCCGTAGCAAAAATGGAATTAACGCGAAAAGATTTTATGATTTTAAAAGTTCACTGATTACTCTATTTTAAAAGATATCACGTTATAATATGTTATGATTATTAAACACGGAGGTTAGCTCCATGAATAATAAAAAATATAATAATGTAACAAGATGTTATTCTTACGAGAAATAAAAGGTTATCCAAGAGGTTATTCTTATGAGTAAACGTTGCTAATAGTTATAATGTATTTACCAACTGTGTTTTAAATCACTGCATCTGTCATCATCTTAAGATTCTGCATTTACTAGGTCCTACTCTTTATAAATCTGGGAAGTGTATCCAGTGATTCCTGAGTAATTACTAGTTGATATGTACTATGTACGTGTGTGTACCTCCTAACGCTCTATACAAACAATGAAGCTTCGAGTTGTTTTGAAATCACGTACGTAGGGCTGCCATTCGATTTCAATTGCTATTAAAAGTTGCTCAGTTAAATTTGGCATGCAAACTTGTATAAAGCACTGGAAAGGATTAGTTTTTGTAGGCCATTATTCGTGAACGTTATTGTAAACGAATTTCGATAGGTGTAATTATTTTCTTAGTCTTGTTATTTCTACATCTGAATTAGTATTTGGTAAGTTGTCTATACCTATTAGCTTTGCTTTCAATACAATTTACTATCGTAAATTACAATTAACTGCACCACTCAGAAAGATTTCAAATGGGGCCAAAAAAAACGAAAGAATTGTTTAAAATACTTTAAAATTGCATTTGTAGACGAAGACCCTTTTAAGGTGTGTACTGATTTTTTTGCGAATTTAAGCTAGTTCTGCAAACGTTGGCCAATAAAGAAAGATGTGGTGGTCCTTTGACAGCTGTTACGGAAGAAAACGTGTCAGAAATGAGAAAACTTCATCAAATTCAAATTCAAAATCATTTATTCAATTAAGACACTAAGTGACATTTATGAACGTTAAATTGAAGCTAGAGTTAAAATCATAGATCGGCTCAAACAGACGCCACAGCTTGTACTGGATTGTCGAGACATCGAAGAGAATTGGCGAATTACGTATACTCTTTTTCCTCGCCATCCAGAAACTAAGCGTCAGTGAAAAGTTTGGTTGTTTCAAAATGAGCCAAGGCCTTCCAAATTGAAGCGACTGAAAGGGGGAGAGAAGATTTTGATCGCTAGTTTTCTCACTATGATAGGATATCTGGCGTCAAAACCTACTACGGGATCAAAGTATGTAGTATTAATGCCGATTAGTATACTACCAAATGCTTGCCTGAACTGTTCACTGCTGTCTACAGCAAGCGATCAAAACTTCAAAGCGGTTAATCTTTTGTGTCATCCTTCTTAAACCTATCTATAGAACATTTCTTTTACATTTCGCAAATTTTACTGAGTGGCCTACATATTCACTAAGTTTATACTCCGCAATTCAGAAGATAAGAAATAATATGTTTATGACATTTCAATAATTATTACTGTAAGAAAAATAATGCTGAATCCTTCGAGGGCATGGCGGGACCAAATAATTACCATCGTTCTTATTTCTTTAACTTTGAACAGCCCTAGCGACCAAGTGAATGTGTCAATAAAGAACCCGTTCAGTGCTCGATAAATGTCATGGCGTAGTAAACAAGCAGTTGTGCATTTTATGTGTAATTAAACGAGTTCTAAGTGGCGCCCCTGGGAACATCGAATGCGTTTGTTTACAATAGTAACTGGTAAAGAGTTCAAGTCTTGACGACCTTGTTCACAAAGATGGCTGGGTAATGTGTCCGTAATAACATTTGACACGTTGATAATATGGTAGTTTGGCAAATGAACCCTTAAACACTTGCCATTTCAACTGAAATGCTTCGCAAAAAACCTACTTGATAATGCTCTGGTAATGGTCCCCGTTATTGCTGTTTGCATACTGGTACAAAAATGCAGTTTTGGTTACTAAAGGGCGGGCAACGGCATACTCCTATAATTTTTTTCTGAAGCAGTAAGAGTGTTAAGTAATTTTACACTTGCTTGAAAATTTCAACAAAATACTCAACAGACGCTCTTTATTTTTCAAACAATCTAAGCCTTTCGAGAAGCACCGAGAGAATAAGTGTACGTGATTAAAATTTGTATCACTTTTTATAATGTATAAATTCTCCATTGTCCTCCTTGGGGCAGTGTTTATTTAGAATACTTTTTTCAAAATGCTTTCTGGATTTTCGATTCTCCGATTTTGTGCCGTTCTAGGAAGTCGTCTGCCAAACATAATTATTATTGTTTCATTCCCAACTCGATCCGCTCAGTCCACTTCGCTATGCTGATAAGGCAAATGTAAAATCCTGTCTGCCGTCCGCTCATTTGTTGTATATATAAGCAGAAATGATCTACTGTCCCGTCCAACTTCGTTCGCACGTCTTAACAGGTACCTGCCTATTTCTAAACAGACATCGTGTATCCGACAAAAGAGTCGATTGAACCTCTAGATGTAAGTAATGAAATATTATAGAGAAAAAATAATAGCGCAAACACATAATTGTTTTTAAAATTTCGCTATTTTCATTCATATTAGATGTGTAACTCGGGACTTAATCGCGATAATATTTTTAATGTACAATACCTTTTTGGCTAACCGACGTTCGATCGAATTGCAGCAATCGTGGTCACGAGTGGACTGGTGAGAGATCAGCGACGCCTCCGTGAAGTGCTAGTTTTAGCAATTACATTTTGTTTTGTTAATGCGCTCTTGTGTCTACTTTTAAACTTGTCTTGGTCTATAAAGTAGATACAAATGCAACATATTGCATGTTGTTGATTTCATACAATTCTGCATGTTGGTGGTTTTATGCAATTCAATATAATTTCATCGTCGTTCAGTAGAGCAGACGTCCCTGTATTAGTAATTACAAAACTACGAAAGCATTTGAATATTTTTTTCTCTGCTAGCCGAAACATTCAGCACCGGTTTTATAACGTATGTTAGCTACAACAGTCATAAATAGTCAATGTCAGTTATAATAAGTTTGACGCCTTTATCTGTATGTCATGTATTTGTGTATCTGTGAAGGTGAGGTGAGTAATAAATCCCAAAAGGATGAACTAATTTTAATCTATGTTTTTTGATGGGTAGTTTAAATATGATTGTTTTAAGCTTGACAAAATTCTGCTGCTTTAAAAGAATATATAATTTCATAGGCCCTGAGTTCGAATAATTGGATAGCTGTAAGAAAATGTTCAGAGTATGGAGTAGGAAAACGTGCCAGTAAACGAATATGGGCTTGCTACTTTCACGTGGAACGAAGGATCTGACTTGCGATAAGCCTCTCGGAATTATATTATTCTTGAAGGTTTGTGAAGTCTGCCAATCTGGCATAGGGTTGTGTGGTAGGCTATGGCCTAATCTCTCACATACTGTGTAGTTTATAACATTATTATATTTTTTGTGATTGATAATGGAATCGTGGTAGGTAATGAATTTGTAGCTAATAACAAAAAAAAATTTTTCATTAATCGAATGAGATAATACACAAATGTTTCATCCTCTTATCAAACTTAATGGTAAATTAGTACTAGTATTAGTTTCATGCAATGGAACCCAAAGGTCAGGGAAACTAATCATACTCGCTTTGCAGATTTAGTTTTGCACTGTTTACACGTTGTTGCTGTATGAAGATAGTAGATATATACTTTTTTATTGAGTCATGGTGCTACAAACCATCACAGTTGGCAATAAGTGTGTTTGCAACTTCAATAGTTAAATAAAATAGGAACAAATTTCTTAATATCCTATCTTAATCATTTAACAATTGCTCTGAAAAGTTTTTTGAGTATTACAAACTTTTAAATTCATTGATTTTTGAATCAATGATTAAGACGATCAATCAATGTTCCCTTAGATGACGGATTATTTCCTAATATAATTAGGTAGACACAAGTGGTAATAAAGCTGTTTAGTCTTGCTGACTCACCTGAAATATTTAGAGGGTAGGTTATTTGTATCACAATATTATAAGGTTAGGGCGTCGGACTTCCTGGCAACAGCCATTTCCAGTTTCAGGTATGCGAACTTGACTTGTTCGAGCTCGAGCAATCCATCCGTAATAAGCAATATCTATTTCCTCCTGCCCCTCTTCCTGTTGCCTACACCTTACAAATAAATGATTTTGAATCAAGCATGTGTGTGGAGTTTTGAACACAAACGTTTTAAAACAAATACATTTAGTATACTAACATTAAAAAAAAGACACGATTTTTTTATCTTTTATCTCTTTCACAATTTTTTTTTTATATTATAGGGGGCAAACGAGCAGACGGGTCACCTGATGGTAAGTGACTACCATCGCCCATGGACACCTGCAACTCAAGAGTCACAAGTGCGTTGCCGGCCTTTGAGAAAGGAGTACGCTCTTTTCTTGAAGGTTTGACAATAAACTATATAAACCATAAACATAGTATGGCTATGACCTATGACACAGACCTAGATAGTATTTCAGTCACAGTCCCGATTTGTCATTGTGTCAAGCTAAGACGTGGTAAATCTATTATTTCCTAGCACTAGACAGACAATCTAAAGTAAAACCGTCGTTTTTTTACAGACTTGACAGGGTTCATTCCAAATAACACGAATTCCAAGAAATGTAGAATAAATAACCTAACAGTAAACCAATACACGGAATTTAAATGATAAATGAGAAGCCTTGTTTTTGGCCGAGATATTGAGTCATATAATATATATTGAGATATCCTGGGAACGTACTTCGATAACATTTTGTGTTATCTAGTTTTTAAATATGTGCTAAATTTAATCAGGTTCTTTAAAATAATCATAAAAAGTTACTTATGTACATTTTATGGGTGTCGTGGAATAGAGAAACTAACTATGTGTGGGTATCACCATGGCTGCCACAGCTATCTAACGTATACTATCTGACAGCATCGCAGTGTTACAAGCCCTCGACGACAACGTCGTCAGTTCGGGCCTAATCTACGAGTACTACGGAAACAGCAACCCATGTATTTCTAGACTGTCAGGGGGTTGCATAATACCGGGCTATGTACCTTGATCGAGATCCGAGATCGTCGGTAACGCGAAGGGGTTACTGTTATTATTCGGGGAGTTAGGGTCACCAACGCAAAATACGCGCCTTGTCGTGGAGTTGCGAAAAACAGCCCCTGTAAACCTTTTTTTTTTATGCTTGTGGAAACCCCCTCGGGCCGTCACCCCACCGGGGTTTTCGGTGGGGCGGGTGTGTCGAAATGGAACCGACTAAAACAACACGGTGTGCAGTACTGCGCCTTAAGTAGGAGGGATCCGGGAACAGCTTTTATTAAGACATCCGAAACCCTCCTAGCGCCTGCCCGCAAAAGAGCGGGTGCCACCTTCGGATAAGAATCTCACAATTAGGCGACGTCCAGGCACACACGGACGCCGCTTCCTCGCGGAGGGCTACTATAGCGGGCGGAGGCCCGCTATCGCGGCGTCGGTGGACGGGTCGGGGTTTCCCTCCGGAAACCTCCACCCGCAGCCACAATCAGGGCGGCATCCGCTCCGCCGCCCGGTACAGTTTCAATTCAGTTGAATGGACATTCAACTGTATTGAAACTACAGGAGCAATAGGTCGTTTCCATACTTCGTCAAACTACTGCAGGAGAAGATGAAAAAGTAGTTTGGACAGAGAAGTTTGCCTTCTTGAACCGAGAAGTTAATTAGCAGAAAGGGGAATGCACCACTATGCTGAAGATCCAAAAAGAAAACACCGAATCCATGAATAACTTCAGATTGTAAACAACCATAAAAAACCTGACTGTTGTCATACAAGTAATTCATGTGGAGCCTCAAAAGGGAAAATCATTGCTGGGATATATCTACAGCTACTAGTTGGTAGGGATATCCTGTAGAAAAATTATTATGTACTAGGGTATCCTTTCTAATGACATCTATCAGAGCAAAATTGTACACATGAGTATGTGTATGATTCATGGTTTGGAATTTAAAATGCAATTGCAGTATTGTTTAATTATTATATTTCTGGCATCGCCATATAAGAGTATTTTTTTATGTTATAGGGGGCAAATAAGCAGACGGGTCACCAGGTCAGTAAACAAATAAATTATTCAGGCATCCGAAACAATCGAACATCGGAATAAAGGACCTATAATATATAGCGACAATTTTTAGTCATAAGTTAACGCAATACATATGTACCTACGATGCCTTTATTATTTTAGTTTTGAGCTGTACAGTATAGCATAATAAGAAAGTATAAGTATAATCGCTACAATATATAAACAACAAACCTATATATTCTCCCTTCCTATGTATTGCACTATATATGTAGTGGCACAATCTCAGTGATAATTCTGGTACGTAATATATATGCTATCTGTTCCCAGGTACTAAACTAAGAAAATTTCCTTTTATGTATTCACAATTACCGAACTTTGCTTAGATATGCACATATTAAGACAGATTTATACGACTAGATGTGCCTACCGTCTGCTTCTGCACAGTGTAAATAATTAAAAGACACGTAAGAGGATTCAACAGTGATATTTATAACGGAATAGAGACTCAACTGGAGGCTGTATCAGAAATGGAACGTGATAGTTATAAAATTGATAAATCTTTATTAATTGTAGTTTTTTGACGCCAACTTTAAATTGGTTATTTATTAACATCATTAATTGATTGAAACTAATTATTATTCATTTCACAAATTATTAAGTTTCTACATTGCAACTGCAAATCGTCAAAAGAACAATGAATAACCTATAGGCGAGGTTACTAATTCTTTAAATTTTATTGAGACCAACTAGTGATATAAAAATATCTATATCGTTGTTTACACATAAAGTTCTAAGACAATATACCTACGCATATAATTGAAACTCCTTTTGTTTTGTAAAAATAAGTAGGTACTCACACAGACAGGTACACAGACCTATGAATATTCAATGTTAATCTTTGGATATACTCGTATTTTAATTGCAACGTGTACGAGGGTATCAATAATGATAAAACTTTGTTAATTCTCGTTTACGGTTTATTTGCACGGTCCGGACGTGTACTATACAAACATGTTTAGCACATCATCAGTAGTATTAGGTTAGTTACAAACAATATATGTATGTATAGTTTTAAGGAGGTATTGTTGAGTGAGAGGTAAATGTTGTTGGTTTGACTAAAAATCTACAATAATAATAGATTTGAATGTGATAAAAACTTGATTATTTGTTTATATGTAAGTAGACGTGCTTTCATAGTAACACGAAATGTATATTTTTATATATTTTGTCTACATTCAACTCAGGTTAATAGATACGCGGAAAAAAATCCAAAAACCTTTTTTTATTTTCATGATTTTCTGATAAATCCAATAAGTACAGGCATTATGTTACATTATCAATGTTTGTTTCAAACAAGAATTGTACATTATTGAGGTGTTAACACATTATAAAAACAATCACAAGGTATTTTTGTTGTGAAATTAGGAACTTAATATCAATATACCCTTACTACTCACTATAAAAAAACAGAATGGACAAAACTATGAATAATGCTTTCTATTTATGAGGCTTAATAAAATTTATATTGATTAAAATAACTTAAATAAACAATAAAAAAGCTGTCAGTCGTAGAAATGCATGTCAGAAGTGAAAACACACACATATATATATATATGTATGTGAGCGTTACGTTCACTCGAGTTCGGTGCTTTTTCCCCATACCAAAAGAAGTTTTCACTTCAAAAATAACAAATATTTCTATTAACAATGAAGAGAAAGAAAGAAGAAGAAAGAAAGAAATATTTTTATTTTGACTCATACAGGATAGGTACACAGTTTTCCATTTCTGCAAGAGCTATCCATTACTGCAAAGAACTAAGCACAAAATCTCTAAAGGCCCAATAAATTGTGGAAACGGCCGTGTTCATAGTATCCCTTCTAAGTTTCAAACTAGTTACGAAACGAGGGATCCAAAATATTTTTGTTATAACCGCTGATAATACATATAATGACTGTCCTTAAATAGCTTTGATGACGGTACTTTACACGTACACGTAAAACAAATAACTAGTTTTAACGTTTTAATAATTATACTTGTTATATTAAAAGTAAAAGGTTGTAGGTACATTGGTTGTTTCCAAATTATGCGATCGTTGACCGTTGTCATTGCATAATACCTGCCCTATTTATAAGGGCAAGGCTAACGTCGTATAATGAAATAGTTAAGGTTAATACTATGACAGGGTCCATTACTGTAGTTAATATTTGACAATCTGTGGAAAATATAAAATGAAATAAATATATAAAATGTAATGTGATAATGGTAAGAATTTGACTTTTACCTTAAAAAGGTACTCATGGGCATACCCATGTTAAAAAGGTTGGTGGGGCGTACAAAGCTTTTTTGAAGATACTAATAGTTATTATGTAATGTAGGAAATATTGATAACAGACGTTTGTTTTTAAACATTCTTAAACCAATAGGGAATATGCATGTATTTTTTTTAAATCTTTGATTGACTTGTTTCATCATTCTACCGTAATAAAAAATATAAATAACTTTGGCAATGTTCAAATTATATATATAAACAAATTTTTCATATAACATTGTGACGTCTGAAGTCTGAGTGCTTTTTATTCATTATTTGCACGTATCTACATATCTATATAATTTATGTAGGTACTTAAAACTGTGGAACAAAATTATATAATGCTACTACGTCAAACGTAAGCCTTAACTCCGATAACCTATTACTGGTCTAGGATTGAAAGGGCTTTTGAACAAAACACAGTTGGATTGACGTACTATACCGTGAATACAATATACTTATATATTTAGTAGAGATTACAAAGTATATTCGCAAGTAATTTTGAAGCAATAGAATAAAAAAATAAGAAATAGAATAAAGATATTATTGATAGATATGTTCAAAGGCTGTAGAAGTCAGGTAAGTTCTTTTAGCATTTCATTTATATACATATATGTCTTTTTATAATGTATAAATAATAATAAATAAGTAATTCTACTTTCATCATCTACAACTTTTTTCTACCAATACTTGTACCAATCTTCAGCTATATGCGAATTATTGCGAAGTTAAATGTTAATTTTACCGGACTATAGACTTACTAACTTATAAACTTTCACGTTCGCTTGTGACCACGGCCAATGCAACCTGTACGAAACGTCAGGCAATAATTGAAAGGTACACTATAAAGGCTTAGACTGCAGTTTAAAGTATAAATGCGCTGACAGACTTATATATTTCAAAGTATACTATAAATAAGTCACAGTATTAGGTGAATTGTCATCCGTAACGTTAATCGTAAATTTGAAATGTGTTCTTCGAAACGTGAAACGTTAGACGATTTCAATTCATACAAAGATACATAATTAAATAGGCATAGAAACTATGCCTATTAAACGCATCTTATAGGAAGAAATATTCACCTTGGTAAGTACTAACGCGATCTTATATTTGATTAAAACTATATAAATCAATATAAACAAATAATACATCATTCGTCGTTTATCGTATTATGACTACACATTACTACATTTGTTAATATAGTATACCTCTGTATTTATTATTAATTTTTTAACTTATTATTACTTTAAGCACATATTCTACAAAGGTGAACTTAATACCTAAGGCATTCTTCACCTTGGGTTGATGCAGAAATAAAAGTGGTAGGTGCAAAGACAAGTTAAAGAGAGAAAAAAGAAAGAAAGAAAGAGAAACACACACAGAGAGAGAGAGAGAGAGAGTTGGCAAAAAATGGGTGACTTTCGATCAAATTGTACCGACTGATAAATGTTTAGCGACAAATTATTAACGGGATTAACTCCCAAGCTATACTTTTCTATGCACTAGTCGCCAAATATCGATGTGCTTAAGTACAAATAGCACAATTTTTTTTAAATATTATTGTGCTCTGGCGGTATGCCAGATACCTAAAAAAAATATTTTTCCGCCAAATACTTCTTAAAAGGTTGTCTTTCAAGAATAGAAGACAACAATTTTATTTTGTATAAACCGTTAATTTAAAAAAAACTCTGTTTGTTAGTGTCGGTTTTCCCGAAACAGTACAGAATACTCGTTCAGAATAGATACCCTATTCTGGAGTGTCTCGACAAAACTTATTGTTCTCACGGGAAATCAGAATGGTTGCATTATCGGCTTGCATAGCCGCAGTTGCACACGAACACATCAGCTGAGCAGAAACTATACACCAACAAAAGATACGCTAGCGAACACAGGCCCAAAATCAACTCACATATTAAGCTATTCTGAATGTAACTGATAGATTTAGTTATATATTATACGTACCTACGTGTGTATAAGATTCGAGCCAAACGCTTATCCTTTCGCACACATTGATAAAGTTTTAGCGCGTTTGAATGGCAATGGCTGACATTATCGTAAAAGTCGAAACTTTGTGTTGAAATAGCTTCAGCGAAACATAAGGGGTTCACGTACAATTGCTAAAGTTTCTAATATACTAGGATATACGTTCCTATTGTTCCCATAATATCTCATAAAAATGTCATAAGATGTAAACTGTCTCGTTGAAGTTTGGATGGTGCGAGGAGAGGGTGCGAGGCACTCGCACGTACATGCTAAGGAACAAATTCTTTAATCCTGAAAGTGAAGCCGTCGTCACCGGCCAGCCACGTGGGTCTTCGTGCCGATAGAATTACATGGGGATCGGAATACACTTGAACGAGTACGCGCCCGTTTGTTCAGACAAAATTAACATTTTGTCGATAATGTTTTAGCAAAGGCTATTTATCTATTTTAAAAGGAGTATTGTCCAAATTTTATTCAATTTTCATATATTTTTTAATTTGTACTAAATCATTTTATTTCTTTGAGTTGAACAAGCACAAATGAAAAATGTAAAATACCCCAGACTCAAAAACCTTTCAATGCTTTGGAAACGGCTGAATATATTATCCTCAAGCTCTATCTCTATTCTATCTAGCTAGAAACACTGTTAATTAAGTCACCTTTCAAACGTAAAAAACTAAATCAAAATCTGTCCATCCATTTAGGAGCACATACATATACACAGATGCACAGATCCCAAACCCTTCTTTTTGCTTTCGGGTTTTAAAAATACTGGGTTATACATTATTTTTAATCTATCCAAGAAAGCTGAAATATGGTTATTGTGTTACCTGACTTGAAATTAACCCGTTCGTCACAATAACTGGTTTTTGCTATAAAATTGATTAAATAATTATTTCGCATTTTGCAAAATGTGTATTTTAATATTTCTTATCTTGATCGCACGAGATGGTTTGCGTAAAAAAAGGAACACAAGTACATTTTCTCCTCCCACCACTTTAGCACAACTCGGACGCGCGGGGGGAAAACCTAGGAAGTCATATTAGGCTACAAATGAAGCCATTAAAAGAATAAAACATTTGTAGCAATTATTTCCGATTCGTCAATTTTTCATGATTAACGCTACTGGCCTATAACATTGATATTTACTAGATGTAAAGGCATAATATTATATCTTTTTAAGCCCATAGTTATCACATGAACATTTTCCGCTTGGGTTTTGAAACAGATTTAAAATTATTATGGTCTATTAAGGCATTAGTAGAAATTAGTTAAAACGAAGAAATATATATGTCAATAATATTGGATGCAAGGCGCAACAGATTCTTGATCGATTTGAAAGCTATTTTACTGGGAAAGTGACTTCACAGAAGACCTTGAGTAAAACTATGGCTATTAGTATGGCATTGCGCTATTTTTCTCCTGGTGATTAATTTAATAATAAAATGAAAAAAATACCATCGACACTGACTTGTCGGTGGTAATTTTTTTTTCACGGCACTCTTTCACTCACCATCGAACGCCTCAAACGGGCCGTGTACTTTCTCCCTAATGCCTTTGTATAAAAAAAAATGAATCATTATGAATTATGAGTTTGGGTAGTATGTACCTATAAGCTGTTCTCATTTTTTTTTGTGAAGTGAAAACTTTAGGCACTTTCAGTATGAAAAATGATCATGCTCATCACACAATGATTTGTCCTGGGTAGAAATCGAACCCACGACCTCTGACTCAGCCGTCAGGGTCACTAACCACCAGACCAACAGTCCTAGTCTACTTTTAATTTCAGTTTTTTTAATTTTTTGGGTTCAGTACCTCAAAAAAAAAAAGGAAACCTTATAGGATCACTTCGTTGCCCGTCTGTGTGTCTATCCAGACCAAATTAAAATTAACAGTGAATACTTATCTCTGCGCTCATTTAAGCCATATATTTAACCCAATTATACCACTTCACCTTAGACCTAGAATCTTCAAATTTTATGAGAAGCAAGGTCCTATGGCACAAGTAAGAGAAAAAAAACGAAAGGCGACTTGTTGTTATATTAAGTATATAAAAAATGTTTTTTTTTGATATAAACTAATATTTGCACTTGAAAAATTTACTGTGACGTATATGTATGGGGTGTATTTATAAAACGGAAAAGTTAAGTTTGTCTTTCAACCCAACTTAAAAAATATCAATGTTCTAGTTATACGTTTCGGGGACAAATTTTGTGGGGAGATATAATATATTCGGAAAAACCGGACAAAAATCTTCGAGAATCGATTGCCGAGATGGTGAAACTATCTACAAGTTTTTACGGAACACTACGCGCGCGTCTGACTTGAACTTGTCCGAGTTTATATTATCTTTTAAAGATAAGACTATTAGCCACGTGGCTGGAACACAGCAACATTACTACAATAGGGATGTGGTCACTATTACTCATTAACTGTATTTAGTAAATTTAAATTAAATATTAAAAGCCTAAAATAGTAACTGTTATCACGTGGCTGCAAACATCAACTAGATCCAATACGTCAATGAACAAGCTGACAACTGTCAGTTGGTATCATACTTTATGAACATTTTTACTTATACTACTCTATGTAACCGAAGTTGGGTTAAATACCTCAGTAACCCTTAGAGTCAAATCAGAGCTTATCCACCGCTTCTCCATGAATTTGTAATCACAATCACATAAACACGAACGGAGGGACAGAACCTAATTGGTCACCTTTTCAGTTAACAACCACACCAATGCTAATTTAATAGCGTCGTAACAATAATGGGAGGCCCTACAATTGTTCTTAAAGTGCTCCATGAAAGTAAGTAAAGAGCTATTTAAAAATGAGTGGCATTGAAGCGGAATTATAACATGAACGATGAAGCGACAAACGACATAATACGTACAACAAACACAATGTAATAACCGTTGATTGTTTACGCTTAATGCAACAATGTGTACAAAGCTTCAGAGAGTGGCATTAAGCACTTCTCACGTGGTCTAATTAAGTGTTACACTTAGAGTGGTGGCGGGCGAGGGTGCCACTCAATTATTCGCAACTTGATGCGGGATCACGGACGTCTACCGCGCCGCGCCCGCTTTGCTTCCTTCTGCCACAAATCCCACCGATGCATAGCAAAATTCCACACCGCAATTATGTGGGATATGCGACACTCAGATGGATTATATGAAATTAAGCGCAGAACGCTAACTAAGTGAACATAATTCACGCAGCCTCGCAGACAGCTTGTAGAGGTTTCTTTATGTTACACTAGCGGCGCCCCGCGGTTTCACCGTAAGTCCTGGTGCCGTGCGAATATTGGGATAAAAAGTAGCCTATGTGTCAATCCAGGTCTCCAGCTATCTAAATACCAAATTTCATCGCAATCAGTTACGTAGTTTTGCGTGAAAGATCATACATACTCACAAACTTATATCCATAGATCTCTTTGGAAATTCTGTTGTATTAAGTAATTGTAATGTAAGGGTTTATAAAGCTGACATAATTTGATAATTTGTAATACTGCCGAATACTACCTACTACGTGGACATATACGATAGCCCTTACTTGTTTTAAATAATTATATACATATATATATATATATAAAGTTCTTAACTGGCGGTTGTTTTGGGGTCTAGGGATCATAACTAGACTTCCTGTGAAGAAATTTTTGGTACTGGTACAAAACCAACAGGTAGACTTGAAGAAATCTATCTAAAAAACTATTATTTTGACATTACAAACAGACACTTCAATAATATTTATTTGTATTAATATATAAACTTTAAGAAAAGTCTCTTTGGTTGTACTGTTTGTATCTGGCTCGTTTTAATATCAATAAAAATAGGACATTAAGAAAAAAGAAGATAAAGTTAAAAACTTTCCCGCCATTTTTTTATTGTTTTTATGTCCACTAAAGTCAGTGAATCTAAAATGGTACATATTTATTATAATTAAATGTAATTAAACATTGAAAAAAAAAACGTCTTGAATTTGTATATAAATAACGAAGAAACTATTTCCCCGACCTTATATAAACATGCTTACTATGTATAAATAAATAATGGTTTGGTGTTAGCTGTGAGTGTATATATCTTTGACACAATTGTGTTACACAACCTATGACAATTTATGTCGTTTATAAATATTGATTTACAACATGATTACTTTGAAAATTATGCAAAATTCGTCATGACACCGCAATTAATAGTATAATATTATCAACAAATTTAATACCCATTAGTGCCATTTACTATTAAGGCTGATTTTCCACCAAAAATAAGTGAGTTGTCGAAGGATGTCTAGCGGCGCTGTGATAGTTTCCACTAAAGGAGTGCGAGGATGTGTAGGTGTGTGTGCGGACTGATTTACAGTCTGTTGACTGATCCACACCATTTTGCACGCATTCCTCACTCACTTCCCTGGCACACATTCGTCGTTCGCCTTCTTTGCAAACATCTCTGGCACATCTTTTTGGTATGTACAAATACCTAGCTACGCCAGCCCTTTTCCACTAGAGTTAGGCTATGAAAATAAAGTAATCCGTTGGGTAGATTTTTCCTCGTTATCTCGCTCATTTCTGATGGATTCGCGTCCTATAGGTGGGGAATAGTTTAGTTTAGACTATCCAACCCTACCCAGCTTTAAACGGATATTAATGATATTAAATTAGGGCCGTTGCGTTTGACCTAAAACCAAGGTTATGTTAATAGTGAGATTGTTTGTATACCTACAGATGTAAAACATTTACAGTGTGATTGGTCATAAAATGGTAAATAATCTAAAATGAATCCTGTATTTAATTATTAAATAAGAAAACAAACCAAAAAAATACTGTCAGTGGTAGGAAGTGAAAACGTCAGAAGTGAAAACTTCTTATCAGATATTATTTTTTGTGCCTAAAGAAGTTTTCACTTCAAAATAATAATTAACACATAGGCAATTTTTTTGCTTTGGTAGATATCTGGCTATCTACATACCAAATTTCATCGCAACAACCCGACGACGCGAAGTGTCATTACTTCCTCTATTTGTAAGTAGTTTGTTGTTATATATATGTATTGTATGTATATACATATTATCAATACCCTAATACTTATCGCTATTTAAACATAAAAAAGTTTTAATTCGTTGTATGTTCTAATTGTATGTATATATTCTGTTGTATCTTCAATGGAGACAGAGGCTTAAATAAGTTTAACAATATTAATAGATAAAAAATATATTTTTGTGGCCACTAGGCCAAAGTAATCTCCGTAATTGGACATCACAATGCAGAACTGTACTGTATGTATACAGTAATATTATTACAATGAACTAAAAGCATTTGCAATCTCGTTTCATTTCCAAAAGTTGAAACCGTGAAAAAATGATTTGAAACTTTTAAATGCAGTTATTATTCAAAGGGTATTATTCATTTTATGCTCCTATGCAAAGGTAGAGCTTAAAATATGTCTTATGTCTATACCTATAGGGCTTAGTTTTGATTGTGAAGCGAAGGAGAGTTGCCATAACATTGTGAGATTACCAGCGTGTCATTACGATGCTCGTTTAGATATGGCGCATGAAGAATTGCAGATCTAGAAACGACACGAAGACTTAACGGGAAGTCACGGAAATATTCTGACTGTTGTTGCTGCAAATATTTTCGTATAAATTGAGAATTTGTTGTTCAAGTACAACAAATTCTTAATTTTATATTTACTTAAAAAACGTTTCAGGTTGTAAACTGCTACTTCACACATAGCAGTCAATAGCATAATTATGTATTTAGTTTGTAAACTATTAGACTTGTCGATTATTTACCTCTGTTGTTTCCATACAAAGGTTGTCTGGAAGACATCGCTTTTAGCGATAAAACCGCCCATTGTACTTGCCGCTTAGTATAAACTGTTACTATGTTTAATTTCTGTCCAACTGTACAATAAAGAATGTTCTATCTATCTATTAGTAAAAATAAAGATCGGAGCGTCCTAGGTAAAAGTAAAAGCTAATATTACCAGAGCTTCAAAGTTAACTGTACATTTAAAAAATAAACTCCTCGTTAGCAGCTTCCATTTGAATCTTTAGGCCATTTGCTCGCAATAGCCTTTGCCTTTCTCCTTCAACTTTTACAGAAAAATAAAACAATTTCTATGTTAAATATTTACTGGAAGTGTTCTCATATTTTCTAAGTTTTGAGCTTGTTTGTGGCTTGAGCGACTACTGGCACTATGCTGTTAAAAATAAGTCCTACTTGTGACTCATTGACATTATTTTAAACTAAGTAAGACTCTACTATCGTAAAACTCGCAACAAATTTAATTAAAGTAATTATAGCACATTTGAAGATAAATTCGCTAGTTTTGAACTGTTGCATTTCGGAACCTACACGCTGCACTGCCCATATCGGAACCTACACGCTGCACTGCCCATTTCGGAACCTACACGCTGCACTGCCCATATCGGAACCTACACGCTGCACTGCCCATTTCGGAACCTACACGCTGCACTGCCCATATCGGAACCTACACGCTGCACTGCCCATTTCGGAACCTACACGCTGCACTGCCCATATCGGAACCTACACGCTGCACTGCCCATATCGGAACCTACACGCTGCACTGCCCATATCGGAACCTACACGCTGCACTGCCCATATCGGAACCTACACGCTGCTCTGCCCATATCGGAACCTACACGCTGCACTGCCCATATGAGCTCATTCATTCATATCGGAACCTACACGCTGCACTGCCCATTTCGGAACCTACACGCTGCACTGCCCATATCGGAACCTACACGCTGCACTGCCCATATCGGAACCTACACGCTGCACTGCCCATATCGGAACCTACACGCTGCACTGCCCATATGAGCTCATTCATTCATATCGGAACCTACACGCTGCACTGCCCATATGAGCTCATTCATTCATATCGGAACCTACACGCTGCACTGCCCATATGAGCTCATTCATTCATATCGGAACCTACACGCTGCACTGCCCATTTCGGAACCTACACGCTGCACTGCCCATATCGGAACCTACACGCTGCACTGCCCATATGAGCTCATTCATTCATATCGGAACCTACACGCTGCACTGCCCATATGAGCTCATTCATTCATATCGGAACCTACACGCTGCACTGCCCATATGAGCTCATTCATTCATATCGGAACCTACACGCTGCACTGCCCATTTCGGAACCTACACGCTGCACTGCCCATATCGGAACCTACACGCTGCACTGCCCATATGAGCTCATTCATTCATATCGGAACCTACACGCTGCACTGCCCATTTCGGAACCTACACGCTGCACTGCCCATATCGGAACCTACACGCTGCTCTGCCCATATCGGAACCTACACGCTGCACTGCCCATATGAGCTCATTCATTCATATCGGAACCTACACGCTGCACTGCCCATATGAGCTCATTCATTCATATCGGAACCTACACGCTGCACTGCCCATTTCGGAACCTACACGCTGCACTGCCCATATCGGAACCTACACGCTGCACTGCCCATATGAGCTCATTCATTCATATCGGAACCTACACGCTGCACTGCCCATTTCGGAACCTACACGCTGCACTGCCCATATCGGAACCTACACGCTGCACTGCCCATATGAGCTCATTCATTCATATCGGAACCTACACGCTGCACTGCCCATTTCGGAACCTACACGCTGCACTGCCCATATCGGAACCTACACGCTGCTCTGCCCATATCGGAACCTACACGCTGCACTGCCCATATGAGCTCATTCATTCATATCGGAACCTACACGCTGCACTGCCCATATGAGCTCATTCATTCATATCGGAACCTACACGCTGCACTGCCCATTTCGGAACCTACACGCTGCACTGCCCATATCGGAACCTACACGCTGCACTGCCCATATCGGAACCTACACGCTGCACTGCCCATATCGGAACCTACACGCTGCACTGCCCATATCGGAACCTACACGCTGCACTGCCCATATCGGAACCTACACGCTGCACTGCCCATATCGGAACCTACACGCTGCACTGCCCATATGAGCTCATTCATTCATTAGTGAAGCGTTTAGGGTTATTATATAAATAACAAATAGTCATGTAAAGTATAGAGTTAATTACTATAAAATCATTAATTACAAGCTTTTTGAGTAATAAGCAAGAATCTGTATTCATTTGATTTTTTAGAAACTGGTGGAGATGATGAACACGCCTACTAATTAAAATCGCGTCACTCGCTACTTATTTTGTGACTGTGGTTTTTATTGTTTTTTGGAAGAAGATTCCTCAAAGCAAAATTAATATGATATAATTTGGTGTTGAGCGTTTGTTAGTCATGATTTATTCATATTATATTTAAGCACAAAAGTATACACTATCTATACCCCACATATTTAAATCATGCTATGACGAGTGAAGGGTTTTTTCTATGTCATGGTAAAGCAAGTGTTGACCTTACAGACGACTACTTGGGGCAAATAGCTGGCCTTTGCTCTGCTCAAGCTAAGTCGTCCGCGGTATGGTCATAACACTTGATATTCCAGATGTTATTACGTCTATCAAGTACATTTTAGTTAACAGGTTTTTACATTAAACACAAAGGAATAGTCCAAATAATAGAAAAGGTGATTCATATCAATGGAAAAATAAATGAAAAGAATTTAAAACTTTAAAATGAAAATGTAGCTACAATTATTTTTAGTTGTAAACTTGTTTCTATTTTGTAATGAGCTCATCAGTTACTCTTTGGAATTACGGAACGGTGTTATAATGAAGACTCCAAAGGCTTTCTGTTTTTATTTGATCTCGAATTTGTTTTTTTTAGATTAGATCTTGAAAAACTTGACTTCTCAACTATATACTAAAGTGTATACAATACATACAATATCTAAATACGAGTATGTTATCGTTACAGTCAGATATTGTTGTAATAAGAAATGTTTTAATTAACATAAATCTGATACTTTATTTATATTCAAGAAAGTATTATTTTGAATATTTTGTGAATCGTTGTTCAGTATTTAATTTTTTTTTTATTCAACGAGCTTTGAATGGCTACAATAACATAAGCTTATTAAATATCCTTGCAAGGGTATGTCTTTGGGACACCCGGTTGGAACGAGGTTACTTTCACTGGAAACATATTAAACGTATATTACACATTTCATAGATTGAATAAATTGTATCAAAATATAGAAAACAGTGTAAAAGCTCGAAATTGTGCCATCTGTGAAAGTTGCCCCACTATACGACAAACATCATATTACAGTAGTATCGCGCACATATAGCGTAAAAATAAAACAAATCAACTCGTGGTCAGCATTTTTCGTTGCGCTTTTTTTTCGGCTAGCCAGCATCCGCCAAGCGTCTGAAGTGTACGTGCGATTAGGAACTTTGTCCAAAAAACTTTCTTAGAAAAATTATACAAAATTAAAATAACTTAAAGAAAAACAAGCACTACAAAGCCATTACAGTGAAGATTATGATACGTCGTATGCTGAATGCTATGCAGTAGACTGTCAATCGATGTATCTTACTAGAGCACTTTAAACTACTTTAACAAGCCTTTAAATCATTCCATTAGTTATCAGCCAGAAAAACGATATACGACCTGTTTCATTAATTTATAAGTTTAATTTTAAAGTACAACTTTTGGAGTGTAATAAATTATTAATTCCGCAAACTTTTAGTGTAAAGTAGAACTTTATGAAATTAATTTTAGGTGACTTTGGAAGTGCTATTTAAGTCAAGTTTTCTCTGTGTATTTCATTGTACTCGTTTTGTCGAAGTATTATTACTATCTACATTTTATTAAATCGCAAAATAATGTCGTCGCAGCGATGGACGCTATTCTCAGCTTTAGTCTCGGGGGAGCAAAAGGATTGAATAAAATATGCATATGATATGTACATACGTTACGTCACTTATACGAGTATATGTGAGATTACGAGGTTCAGACAAATTGGAGAGTAGTACTGAGGCAAAAAAAGTAATAAAATGCTCGAAAACCATCATACAGTGCATCCATTGTTTGATCTTTATTATATAATAAAGTTAGTTCATTTCGCACCAGTAATGAATACTAATGTTCTCGCTTAAGTCATAAAATAAACTTTATCTGAACAACGCGTCGTCGTTGCTCTGCCACTTCGGCCCTAGCCATAAATTCACAAAGAATAAGCCGAACTCGGTCCATTTTCAATTATAACCAAAATTCGTATTGTGTACTTTCTAACTTCAATAATATCATGAATTATTTACACCGCGCCATTAATAACAACATGAATTTGTTGTGTTTAACAATGTTGATGGGTCTCGCACCGTCTGCACGTTATGCTGAAACCATTAATTTTATGGCTCCAAAATGCGTGATCTATAAAATTGTTTGATTTCACAAACTATTCAGAGAGCTGCTGATAGTTCCCGTGTACAGTTTGAATTTCTAAACGCAAACTCAAAGTTTGTGTTGACTTTGATTGAGGTACCGTTTTCATTGAAATTTGAGAGCAATTCAAGACTAAGCTTCGAACAATGTCATTTAACATTTTCTTAAAGAATTGATTAGATCGATGATATCAATCAAAAGTTCACCGTTTCCATTACATTCAAATTCTGCATGTATGAAATTTCAGAGCAATAGATTTTCGAAAATCGATCGACATCCGAATTAAGAGTTCTAGCCCTCAGGCTAAAACGAATTTACGATGGATTTCTTAGATTACATGTTCCAATCAATTGGTGCTTATATTCATTTTATACTTCAAGAAATATCAAATTTCGCGCCATCAACGTGAAAATACATACCAGGGACCGATAAATGTTTTAAAAAAGTGTATATATATCTGAGCTCGTTTCATATGAATATTCATAATTAAACATAAAGCTGAAATTGGAATGCCGTAAAGTAAACACGGGCAACCAAACACAATACAACATCCCTCATACGCCCACAATAACCCACATTCATCTTTTAGAGCTGTATTATTTTATTTAAATACTTTTATATCAACTGGAATGGGCTGAGAAAAAATTGTTTGGAGACCAGATGATATCCAACCATCTATCTTTCGGTGGAGAAATCAAATGACTTTTAGAGCTTATGTATATTTTTATATTATGATATGATTACAATAATATGGCCTTTTATTCCGAGCTGTTTGTACATTATTCAGTGTACATTTCAGTGTACCTTTTGGCATAGACCTTTTTTTTTTTGTGCGTTTAGAAACCCCCTCGGGCCGTCACCCCACCGGGGTTTTCGGGGCGGCGATGTGTCGGAATCGAACCGACTAAAACCACACAGTGTGCCGTACTGCGCCTTAAGTAGGAGGGATCCAGAAACAGCTTTTATTAAGACATCCGGAACCCTCCTAGCGCCTGCCCGCAAAAGCGCGGGCACCACCTTCGGGTAAAAAACTGTCAATTAGGCGACGTCCAGACACACTCGGACGCCACCTCCTCGCGGGGGGCCACTATAGCGGGTAGAAGGGTAATCGTCCCGTCCACCCACGGCCACACTCAGGGCGGCATGAGGCGCTGGTAAGCGCGCCTCCGCCGCCCGGTTCGTCGCCCGGAGATCGTCCTCCCGGACCCTTTCCGCCGCCTCCTTCTGCGAAATTACGTCCTCACAGAAGGTCGCGACCGCGGTAAAATTCCTGTCGGCCATCATACGCTCCATGGCCGGTAGCGAGAGACCCCTCCGATGACTGCAGTAAGGGCCCGACGCTGCGTCGCCCGGGCGGAGCAAACCGCCAGCGTGTGCTGAGCCGAGTCCTCACTACAGTCGCAGTGGTGACAGGCGGGACTCAGTTCCCTCCTAGCGACCGAGTGCAGGTACTTCCCGAAGCAACCGTGCCCGGAAAGAACGTGCGTCAGTCGGAAGGAAAGGGTCCCGTGCTGCCGCCCTGCCCACTCGACAATGACCGGCTGGAGCGCCTCCACGGCGGCAAAGCCAGCACGTGGAGCCCCCAGCCGGGACGACCAACGAGCCATGGTAGCTCGGCGAGCGGCCTCAGCCTTTCGCCGATATACTTTGGCGAGCACTTCCGCCTCCAAATCCCACGAGGAATTCCCGGCCAATGCGCACGCCGCCTCCGTTGACACGGTGCGGTATCTGCGTATGGCTCTAACCGCCATAACCCTCTGAGGGCGCCAGAGGCGTGCCCTATTCTGGGCGGTTAGAGCCCCCGCCCACACCGGTGCACCGTACAGTGCCATTGACCGTACAACCCCCGTGTACAGCCGTTTCGTAGCGACGCTGGGTCCGCCCAAATTGGGCAAGAGTCGCCCAAGGGCGGACGCAGCGCCGACCAGCTTCGGAACAAGCTGTCGGAAGTGCTCGTCGAAGAGCCACCTGCCGTCGAGGATCAGGCCCAGATACCTTATGTGGGCCTGAACCGTTACGAGGACCAAGTTAACCACGATAGAGGCGCCAGGGGGTGGACCACGACGAGGCCCATGAAATAAAAGGGCCTCCGTCTTATTTAGGGCCACCCGCAGACCCAGCGCCTCGATGCGACCGACCACCAGAGAGACACCTCTGGTGGCCAAACTTGAAAGTTCACCCCCCGGTCTGTGACCAGTGTGTCGTCGGCGTAACAGATTATGCCCAGCCCGGGGGGGAAGTCGCCTCGAAGGGCCCAGTCATACCCCATGCTCCACAGGAGTGGTCCAAGGACAGATCCCTGCGGAAAACCGCACGACATGGGCCGACGACTCGAAACTCCGTCTCGGTTCTCGTACATGACGGTACGCTCCTGGAGATAGTCTGCCACTAGCCGCCTCAGGTACTGTGGCACCCCATGATAAAGGAGTGCTTCCCTGATGCAGCTGAATGGCAGACTGTTGAATGCGTTGCCGATGTCCAACGATACCGCCAACAGCACGCCGCCATGCCTCACTACGTCTTCGGCCACAGCCCTCAGGCGCAACACAGCACCGACCGTCGAACGCCCCGCTCGAAAACCGAATTGGGCGGCCGACAAATTGGGGCCGACCTCGCCAAGGTGCCGAACGATGCGGGCAGAGAGGACCCTCTCAAACAATTTACCCGCCTCGTCCAGCAGTCAGGGAAGCATCGGGACGCCAGGCTAGCGTAGAACACTTCCCTGAGGCAGTCCGACATGTGGTCGAGGGCGAGGGCCAAAGCTCGGGCAGGAATCCCGTCTGGCCCGGGGGCGGTGTTCTTGGAACGGATCCGTAGAACAACCGCCTCTACCTCCGCCTCTGTGACGGGCGGAACGTCCTCATTTTCGAAATCCGCGTCGTGTCCGGCCAATAGTGTCATCGCCGGGGGTATGTGTTAAGCCCGTTGCGGGAAAAGGCCCTCAACCACTCCCTGCAGGAAGCTGGGCTGGAGAGTCTCCGTAAGGGGGGAGGGGGGGGGCGATGCGTGGAGCTTTTGTTGCGCTGCGCGAGGGGGTCACGATCGAGACCCTCCAGCATCTCCTTTCTCTTCTCCTCTTTGGCGCGGCTAATGGCCAGCTTCAGAGTTTTCCGCGCCTCTCGGTACTCCTCATGAAGCTGGTCCTCTTCGCCCTCCTCGCGGTGACGACGCCGACTGCGAGTGTAGGACCTCCGGGCACGAGTACAGGCCGCACGGAGGTCCGCCAATTCCTGGGACCACCAGTAGACCTCCTTCCTTGGAGGCCGATGACCTCGGACGCGAGGCATGGCTGCATCGCAAATCTGCGTAATCGCATCGCGAAAGCGGCCTGCCCCCATGTCTACCTCGAAGACAGCCATGAGTAAATGATGGCTGCCTCTAGTAGGTCCCTGTCCATCTTCGTAACATCCCACCGCGGGAAGTGGGAAGAACGCCGCGCCATGTGACCCCTTCTGGGGTCCTGGGTCCGGGAGAGCTCAAATCGGATAAACAGGTGATCCGAGAGCGTCTCAACCTCTTCCAGGACACGCCAGTTCCTTAGTCATGCGGCGAGAGCTAGGGTAGTGAACGAAAGGTCCACTATCGACCCTCCCTGCTGTCGCACGCACGTGTTGGTGGAGCCTCTGTTTAGGAGACAGAGGCCCACCGATGCCACCCACTCCTCTACGGTATCGCCCCGTGCGTCCGTCCTGGGGAACCCCACGCAACGGACTTTGCGTTGAAGTCCCCCAGCACTAGGACGTGCCCAGACGCTAGTCCCCGCATCAAGGTCTCTAGGTTGTTGAGAAAAACCTCGAAGTCGCTCAGACTCCGATTGGGGAAGAAGTAGACACCATATATGGTGATCCTTCCCTATTCGGCAGCAACATATCCAGTACCCTTGTCTCTCAGCGACAAGGCCGGGGAATGAGCCGCCGTGGAGCTGACGACTGCCACGGAGCCGTCCCAGTCACCCAGCCAATTTGGACGGGGAGGAACGTGATAGGGCTCCACGGCTACGGCCACACCTTTCGACCACTCCGTCATGGTTTGCAGGAAAAGATCTTGCGCACCGGCAGTGTGGTTTAGGTTCGTCTGGACGAGGAGGTTGGAGACTTGATCCATTACTGGACTGTCTCTACAACCTCCTCCATGGGCGACGACGACGACGCAGGATTGACATCGGAGGCAGCCGCCCAGCATGGGTCGATTGGCTAGCCACCGAAGTTTGTCGAGAAGTGCGGGGCGGCTTGCAGCCACCCTGCCCCATCTCATGGTTGGCGGGAAGATTTCCCGCCGCACACGCTTGGCAGTGAGGGGCAGCGGAGCATTCCGCCACCCTGTGCCCCGCTCGACCGCAGCGGAAGCATAGTCCGCTGCAGTCAAAACAACTTGCGCACCTGACGCGGGTGTGTCCCGTGGAGAGGCATTTAAAACACCTCATCGGTCTCGCCGCCAGGAGTGTGCTGTGTGTGCAGGCCTTAGTGCCGGCCTTTGGTGTGGCTGCCTTTGCCACGGCCTTAGCCGGCCGACCAGCTTTTGGTACGACCGCAGGCGCTGGTGTCGACGTCACTGCGGCATATGACACGGTGACCCGGCCACCCGAGACGGGAAGTGGCGTCGGGCCCGAGCCTTCGACTTATCACCAACGAGTGGTGGTCGAATGATGGGTGCCGGAGGCAACCTTGCCTCCAGGCACGCGAGGCGTCCGTCCATCATCCTCCAAACTGCATCAATAATTTGACGCAGGTGGGAATCCGGAACCTCAGGGGGAGAGGGGGAGGGAGTGAGCCGTCCTGCAACTAGGCTCGGCCGCTGAGGGCAATGCGCCTTCGCTCGAAATTGGGCGAACTGAGCACTAAGCTCAGCCATCTGCCGATCATTTGCCGACTGAAGGCGCGCCACATCCCCAATGAGGGTTTTCACCACTCTAGCAACAGCGGAGGAAGAGTCCTTAAGGGCCTTTATAAACGATCCCTTAAGGTTTGTGGACTTCGTGGCCACCTTGTGGATGATGGCCACAGCCACTTCCGCTCTCTCCTGCATGGTAACCGGTGTTTGAGGGACAGAACCTCCTTCCACCGGCTCCCGGATCTTCAGCAGGAGATCCGCAATCTCTTCCTCCGCTATAATTTCGCCCTCCACTCTTGCCCGGGTATAGACGTCCACCCGAGAAAAGGCGGAACCTGCCGGAGCTGGAATCGGCGTGCGCGACCTCGACCTCCTCTAAAGCTGCTTGCCACTTTTGGTGGCAACATATCTTGCGACGTGTCGCCATCCTCATCTTTAGAGCGTCCGCGCTTGCGACTCTCACTGTCGCGGACATCCAGTTCCATCTCTTCGGCGGAGTCGGCCGTCGAACTAGAGGCCCTGGATCGCACCGACATTCTTTTGCTTCCAGGAGTCAGATTGACTTCTGGGAGCCCCACTGAACGAGTTGCCTCACAAGAGACTTCGTCAGTCGACAAACCTTCTCCCGCCAGCCTCTTGCTCCTTCTTCTCTTCTCCGTCTTTTTTTCTTCGGTATTTGTTTTTGTTTGTATAGAGATTTCATTAACCCACGAGAGGGGGAGAAATAAAGGTCCACCCGGGCAGAGATCCCCCAATACCCGGGTAAGCGAAGATTTATTCCCAACCGAGGGGTCCGCAAGTACCCCGGCTGGGAGTGCGCTTGCGGCTGAACTACCCATCAGCCATGCATCCCCTGGTCACGCACTAGAACACGGGATTCGGGGTAATTTTTTAGAGAGGTTTTCTTCCTCGCAGTCCGGGCGGCTAAGCCAAGACCCTCGTCCCCGATCGGAGTCGCGAGACATGACCACGACTCCTTTCGGGATTACGATATGCCGACGGTGGCAAAGAAAACTAAATCTACCCATGCCTGCTCGGTGGCAGTGTGAGTGCACGCCGAGCCCGCCCTCCTTCTCCACTGAGGACAGCAGAGAAGAAGCACCGACCCGTGGAAGGGTCCCTCCTTCGTGATTTTTTACCGAGGTTTTCATCCTCATAGCTCCAAAGAGCGAAGAGCCAACAGAAAGATGTGTTCTGTTGGGCCAAGCCTCAACCAAGTGGCCGAAGAAAGATGGCCTCCTCTTCATACTAGAATATTAGCCGTTGGCGATGACGCCGTCCTCAAAAACAGAGGAAGAAAAGGCAGCGTCATCGCCAACGTTTCCAGGGTGCACCACGTGGAGGTTTTCTAGACCGCACCCCTGGCATAGACCTCCTCCAACTGCTTCCATTGAAATCTTTCAGCTGCAATCCTATTGATTTTTTTACAGGTTCAAGAGACCGCAGACTTATGTAAATGGTATTAATATGAGCTTGATGCATACTCTAAAAATAACAGTTTTTAGCTTTTTGCTTTTGAATGAGTTTCTGGTCGTTTGCGTACCAGAAAAGTGCCAAATAAAAAACAAAATCCCGTACATTTTGACTTGAAAATTAAAATTATATACTATATCAAGTTTATATATCGTATCGTAAAATATAGTATCCCAGGACTAAAATAGGCGGCGTACTCGTACATATTATGGTGAACATGACCTTTCCAACTTTTTGAATAGCTGTGTCTCATAAATGGTAATTCATAGGAAAAGTATGAGGACAATTTCTATAGATAAATATATTGATCTACAATTTTTGCTAACTTATTTTATAATAAAACTTAACGTTTGGCTGAAAAAAGCAAAAAACCTATATTTTCGAACTTTGACCTTTTTTTGCAGATGTGGTATCGATGGAGACTTTTTTACATTTCATTTATAATGGTGTTCGCATAAATCTATTTCAATTCAAAATCCAATTTTCAGCTCTATGCGAATGATTGTAAACTGGAATGTCTATTTTGAGAATCGTTTGATAGACTTCTTACGTGGGAGAGCCATGCATCGGCACGTATGAGCCGGCTCGACTTCGCTCGATACCACGGCCTCACAGAAAACCGGCAGTGAAACAATGAATGCATTGCTTTTTGCCGCGTGAGTGAGGTTACCGGAGGCCCTAACCCTTCCTTCTCCCCTATTCCCGTCCTTCCCCTCTTCCACTATTCCCACCTGATAGTAAATGACTACCACCGCCCATGGGCACCTGTAACTCAAGAGTCACAATTGCGTTGCCGCACTTTAAGGTGGGCGTAGAAGAAGAGGGGGAGGGGGGAAGAGAGGGTAGAGGGGAGAGTGGGGAGAGGGGAAGAATGGGAATAGGGGAGAGGGAAGGTTTAGGGCCTCCGGAAACCTCACTCACGCGGCGAAATGCAATGCAAGTATTGCTTCACTGCCGGTTTTCTGTGAGGCCGTGGTATCGAGCGCAGTCGAGCCGGCCCATACGTGCCGAAGCATGGCTCTCCCACGTAATAAATAAATAATATTATATAACATATTAATAGGAAGTACGAGTACAAGATTATAATATATATCAGTATACAGTAAGGCTTTCCTAAATCGGTCCAGAAAACATTAGCGAGGTTGCTATTTTGCCTTACTAACAACCCTACTATAGTTTTTTAAGCTTGGCATTCAAATTAGTATCTTGCGCTTTGTAACTTTATTTAATTATATACTTATCCAATTCTTTATGATGATTAGCTAAATTTAAAATATTTTGCTTACACAAAACCTAAGTTTCTTATTTTCAAACCAAAGGCATGTACAGTCAGAAAGCTGTAAGTAAGGCTATAAACAAGGGCTAATCTGGTTCTGTACTCCGTTACGTTTGTTTCACAAACAAGGTGTGTTTGTGCAGACAATAGCTAAGTACAATAATTGTGCATGAAGTGGCTGGGAGAGCCGTGCCTTGTTGGCACAGCGGGCTCTCTAAGCCTTTCCGATGTGTGACTAATGTTTGTTTATGGTAATGAGATGGTAATTACTGCGCTAGTTCTCCCTAACTGGATCATTGGAGCCCGTTTTCATCAAACTCGTTCGGACATCGGCGCGTCGAGTAGTTTACTAAGACACGGCTTGCACAAGCCTTCTAAATAAACAATACTCTCCACTGTTGAATGCAGTGGCTGAATACCGCAAACATGGCGCCGGTGAGTTGTTTAATTCTGGGTGTTTTAGCACTATAGAGATCCTAAAATGTATACTGTATGAAGCCTTCGTCGATTGACGCATTCAAACAATGGGTATCGTAAAATCGGAACAGAAATTAAGTATTATTGTTATTGTTCTAGATGTTTTTATAGTGGTGGTCAGTGGTGGTTTGTCTAAAGGCGTGACTGATAACTATGGTACGCTTCCGTCAGTAATTTCTTATTGATACCGATAACCACTAATCGTCAGGCAGGTCGTGTTCTTGTTTAACCACCACCACCGTCTGTAAAAAAAAAAAAAAAATAGTAGTTACTTCCAAATTCAAATATCTAAATGTAAATTAACCAAAACCCGTATTACGTAGTATGGAAATCCTTTCTGTAATACTCATAATAAGGGTTAAAATTTTGTAACATATTACAACGGACGCTTTACAACGAATATAGGGCACTCTCAAATTTAATAGTATTAGCAGTCTAACTTTCACGTTAATCACGAACGTTTCTCAACTCTAATTAACTAACATCGATATTATCGAAGTTCTAATATTTGATATAACAAGAAGCTAATGTAAACATATTAGTTACCCTTTTCAAGGTTTATAAGTGAAAACAAATACAAAGCAACATCAACGATGTTTCTTAACATAACAGCCGAGTCGATCGACACTGTTTCAAAATTCTATAATTTGAGATCTTCTGATTATATCTGTACGCTCATTAATGTACTCAATGTAGGACAGAAACTTAGTGAGATGGGCCTCTTATCGGGAAATGGAAAAATAGCATGACGGTTTTAAGAATTACTCTATTTGTATTTTTTTAATTTACTACTTAGTGTATCAGTTGGGATTTGGTAAAATGGATACCCATGTGGTAAATTTAGTTTCCTTTATACTCTATGCTCCTGAAATAGAAAGCCTCTATTTAATTTTCCATATTACAAGATCAAATTACGTTAGACCTCTATAATACATACTTAATAATATTTTTTTTGCCAAATGAAATTCGTGTAATGGTCTCTTCTAGCCACCAAAACAGAACCGAATCGATGATTGATTTAAATTAGTGATATTTGTGTGCACGATCGAATTATGGATTAAAATGAAAGTATTACATATTTGTTCATACTTCAAGAGTAGTATTTTACTGAGAAGGAAGAGCTTACTCACATATTCATACAAGCACATTGTCTTAACGGCACTGAAACTATAACAAAAATCTGTATTGGTTATATTGTCTATTTGGTTTGGAAGCAGGAGGTTTAGTTCGCTTCGACGTTAAACAAAAAATTTAAATGAATGATTTCTTTATACTCTCATTTAGAATCGAAGACAATACAACAATTTAATACTTCTGTTTATGTCTGCATCATCTTACGGTTGACTGGCAGTGAATGCCAATGGCACTAATTCGTGCTTTGTTAGTTTTAAACCAAATTAATTCTCTAGTTTCTTCAACTAAAATATTTAAATAAATAATTACTCATATATAGATTAATTATTGATAGAGCCATAGGCTCAATGATATTAAAAGACAAAAGTTTGTAACGGAAGCCCAAGTCAGTCAGTTTAAAGACAAAAATACAAAGGGAACGTATTTTAACACAAGAGCGATTTACTACAAGCATTTAAAAAGTATAATTTCAATATCAAGGTAATGAGAGGACGATGTCCACTTGTTGTCCACATTGTGACATACTTGAAAGGCAAACAGGTTTGACATAGCAGTTAAATAAAATATATTTAACAACTTTCAACTGTCAATGCCTTATTGTGAAGCATTACCCCAAAGAAAACTGCAGTTAAACCAGCAGTAGCTACTGGCGTAGAGTTGTTGTTGTTGTGGAGCAGGTTCAACAGAGCTAGATAAGCTTTTATTATTCGGGAACCGGTGACCATTTACTGTCCAGCATTGACTATGTATGCTAGCCAACTTGTATCCTGAGTATATAAACACGTCACAACTGCAAAATTGATTCATCTCGATACGGACTATTTGAATGGTGACACGCGTATTTTATAAAACAGTTATTCCCTATGGACTAAGAGTTAAAGATAAGAAGGGTTATAGTTATTTTCGGTTAGTTTCTTTGAAATAAGGAACAGAATCTGAACTAAAGGATAATTCTATGAACTGATTGTTTATATTCCCAATAAGTGGCTGTACAGAGGTAATCCATCTGCCATCGATACTATACTGTTTATTTCAATTTGTTTATTTAGAAGCTCTTGTGAGCTCGTTACGTGTGATTAGATTCTTCTAGTAACTCAGTTTATATAAGACAATCCCGTTTGTTTCTTTTATACGGTAAATTTGTTTAATTCCTAGAATTCTTATGATAGCCCTGATTTATGTTCTTTCCGATTCGTTCTCCTTATAGTAACAAAGCGGCTTATGAGCCGCTTACCATTCTTAGAATTATTATTTATTCTTATGTCTATTTCGCTTATCTTTCAATTCTTTTATGAATTTGAATATTAAGAGATTTAAAAAGAAATGGGTGCGTGTACTTATGTACGCGCGTCAGAAGTTATAATTCTTTGACATCATTAAAAAAGTATATAAGCACAATTTTTTTCACAAATATTTATGAATAGTAAATAATATTATTCAAAATATTCAATTTAAATCACTACTGTATATAATTTATTAGCACATATATGATTCGCACTTTTGTGAAACAAAACACGATAGAGATTCTATTTCTATTTTGTTGGTAGCCTTAAAACACAATAGAGATTCTATTTCTGTTTTGTTGGTAGCTTTTTTTCGAGACTTAATGAGCGGTTTAGTGGGCAACTTCACTCTCATTAATGAGCGGTTTAGCGGGCAACTTCAACCTGTTACTTTTGTGTGACGGTGATGCGCGCGCATCTTAAAATTTCACTCTTATCATTTTTTCAAAACGCGTCTAAAAAAGTATAACTTCAAAAATATTTTTTTTTTTATTTATTTACATAAATTACTTTTTAAAGTCATTAGCTACTTTTATATTAGCACCGTGTTCGCAGTGCAATAGTATATATATCGTTGAATAAAAATATTATTCAACTACAAGTTACTACGTTATGTTAGAAGTGGTGTAAGAGTATAAGGTTTGCAATTAATACACCATGTGTGTTTCTTCCAAATTAAAATAATTACTAAAATCCTTCTATGGGTTCCTCATCATCTACTTACTAAAGGGACAGAGGCAAGATAATAATATGTAATGATAATTGACCGTAACTAAAATTAATGGAATGGTTTTAAAACGAGTAAAGCCTAGAATGGACCACTCAAGTATTAAATTTCTAAAGTATTCCGTTATGAATTATTTTTTTTACTATATGTATTAATTAGTAAAAAATATGTAACGTTATTTATTTAAACCGTTTAGGGTATATTATATACGAATAAAATAAAGCCGAACTCGTCCCTATCATTCTCTCAATATTAATCTCTAGCTGTCTCATCTTGCTTAATAAACAGTGTAACAAATTTTTCATTCCAGTACATCGCAAACGTCACTGTACTTCGTATTATCTCGACGATTCCATAGTTTTCTACATCACGGTGAATTTTATGACCCATTACTACATGTTTGTATGTCTATGACCCATTACTACATGTTTGTATGTCTATGACCCATTACTACATGTTTGTATGTCTATGACCCATTACTACATGTTTGTATGTCTATGACCCATTACTACATGTTTGTATGTCTATGACCCATTACTACATGTTTGTATGTCTATGACCCATTACTACATGTTTGTATGTCTATGACCCATTACTACATGTTTGTATGTCTATGACCCATTACTACATGTTTGTATGTCTATGACCCATTACTACATGTTTGTATGTCTATGACCCATTACTACATGTTTGTATGTCTATGACCCATTACTACATGTTTGTATGTCTATGACAATTGTCTGAGAAAGACTTTTTAATTTAAAAAGTCAAGCACTTTACTTTTTAAATATTTAGAAACAATGTATTTTCCATTTCATACTTAAAATCTTACTTGTTTATAAACGTAATCAACGTAAGTAGCTTATAAACCTAATAAGTTTAAAAGCTAAGAAAAAAGGAACTGAAATCATCCTACCAATATTATAAACGTGAAAGTTTGTGCGGATGTATGGATGTTTGGATGTTTGTTGCTCTTTCACGCAAAAACTACTGAACCGATTGCGATGAAACTTGGTACCTATGTAGATACCTGAACACCTGGATTAACACATAGGCTACTTTTTATCCCCACGATATTCCCATGGCATCGTGACTTACGCGGGTGAAACCACGGGGCGCAGCTAGTCATTATATATTTTATTATTTTGTGTGAAAAAATGGTTCCAAAATTTTGTTTAAATAATTTATTATTTTTGTTCTATAGAATACCTTGCGGGCAGCCCACCAAGTGCACAGTATACGCAATTGCTACCGAAAACCACGCACTGTTCCGTCAGAGAGAGAGAGTCTAACCATTTAGAAAGAAAGTACTTATCTCCCACAAAAATCCCAATCACATTCAACTTTCAAGAGGCGATCGAAGAAGTTCTTGATTTAGCAACGAAAAAAAAAACTTTTAATTAAATAGTTTTAAAAGCATTAAAAATGAAAGTAAGTTGTATTATAATATAAATCTGTTTTTTCGCTAAAGCACATAAAAATCGAGGCTCTGTCTTAGTATCTAAAACTGATACACAATGCTTTTAACAGACTTCAAAAAAAGGAGGAGGTTCTATGTTCGGTTGTATGTATTTTTTTTTACGTTCCCCTTACAGAAATCCGTCAGTTATTTTTAAGTGTAAACTGATAAGATAAAATACATATAGCACACTGACAGTTCTGCTCTCCTGGCCGCTCATAAATGTTTGAATTTCGAATGTTATATTTTTGAAATGAAACTTCTTTAGAATCGTTGTGATTTGAAATTCGATGAAATCGAAGCATCACGATAAAGTTCCTACGATAAAGTTCCTACAATCTTTGTCTTTGCGCCTGCGTACTACGAATCTATGTCTTTGCATCAATTTCAATCAATGTCAACGTGGTGTAATTTTTGTGCATTTGCGTATTAAATTTATTTTAGTTGTTTTTTCTCCATATTTCGCTTATACTTTAATGATTCTGTACAAATTTACATTTAAATCCAACCTTAACCTATATTGAAAACGAAGCATTGTCTGTTTTGAAAGTTGTGTACAGTTGTAACTGGACTTCAGGTTTGCCTACTGTTTATTATTAAGGCCATTCTTTGTATATCTTGATCTGTTCTCTGTATCTGTACCTATTGAATAAAATAAAAATAAAATAATTAGACCAATAACTTTTATAGAAATTAGCTAAAATTAAATTTATTAACATTAGTAAATTATTTGTGTTGATTTTACCTCTTATTATTTCTCATTCTCTCGTAGGCTACTTTTCTGGAGTTTCCCTTCTGCCGTGTATGAATTGGACACACACAATTTTTTTTTTAACAAAAAGATATGGCAGGAAATTGTGTGTCTATTGTTTTTTATCACAATTCGAAATTCGTCGTCCGTAGCAAAAATGGAATTGAAGCGAAAAGATTTTAGGGCAACGATTTTTTATGATTTTAAAAGTTTACTGACTCCGCAAGACTGCACTGCTCATCTTCAAAATTCTTTTGAGAGGGAAGCACATCATTTGAGCACCGTAGGGCGTTGGTACGCAGAATTTTACCGTGGCCGTGTTTCTCTCCATGATGAAATTCGTGAAGGTCAGCCCTCGACTGCGATCACTGAGGAAAATGTCGCTACTGTCAGGCAACTAATTGAAGAAAACCGGCGTATCACCAATGACGAGATTTGAGGACATTTGGGGATTGGTATGAGCCAAATTCAAAAAATCCTACATCAACATTTAAAAGTTAGAAAACTTTGTTGCCGCTGGATTCCTCATGAACACACCCCAGAACAAATATGGAGTCGTGTTGATTAGTGTAAAAAAATATTGTTAAAGTACGGTCACGGACGTTCAAATGCTGTGTATGACATTGTGACGGAAGATGAAAGATGGATATATTATATATATTATTATTATAGATGGACCGATACGACCTTCAAACCTTCAAGAAAAGAACGTACTCCTATCTCAAAGGCCGGCAACGCACTTGTGACTTTTGAGTTGCAGGTGTCCATGGGCGACGGTAGTCATTTACCATCAGGTGACCCGTCTGCTCGTTTGCCCCCTATAATATAATAAAAAAAAAATATTGTTACATGCCGGAAAGCAAGCAACAGTCTGTAACAAAAGTAGTGTAAGACATAAGTACAACAACTGTATGGGTGTTCGAAGGTGACAGCAAACCAACAAAATTGAGGCAGGTGAGAAACGTAGTCAAAAAAATTTATTGTATTTTTTTTTCTCCCGGACGGGCCCTGTCAGCACGATCCCACTTGAAAAACAAAAGAAAGTTAATGCTGAATGGTACACCACCATTTGTTTGCCCAGTGTCTTTAAAAAAGTTAGAGAAAAACGACCAAGAAGTCGCATCCTATTGAACCGTGACAATGCTTCGGCACACACCGTGAACAAGACAAAGTCATTTGTGGCTTGTAAAGTGTTCAACTGTGACCTATCCCACACATAGTCCAGACCTGGCACCAATTGATTTTTTTTTTTTTTTCAATAATTAAATATTTGATGACAGGTATGACATTTGCGGGGCCGGAAGAAGCCGTGATAGCTTACAACCAGCAAGTGAAAAACATGCCCTTAGATCAATGGTCTTCATGTTTTCAATAATTGTTTGATCGAATGAAAAAGTGTTTAAAATGTAATGGAGAAAACCTCGAAAAGCAGTAAATATATTATATACATACTTTATATATACTTTACAAGTAAATTGTTTTATTAATGAGTTATGCAAAACTTTCAGTGTACTTATAATAAATTGCCTACCTGTAATACTAGTTGTGATTAGACTTATTTATGAGCTTGCTAAATTATGAAAAGAATAAATAGTGAAAGTGGAATCAAAGCACATCGTATTAAGTTCGTTATACGCCGTTCCTATGGTTTTACGATGTTGACGATCTCCGCCTACTCTAATAAAAGAAAGTATATACACACATACACTCACGTCTGTATCCCAATAGGGTAAGGTAGGCAGAAGCGTAATAATAAACAGTTCAAGATTCACTTTTTGGCAACTGGCAACTGTCATTTGGACCCATTCACGGGGGCAAGCCTATTGCCATCAACCAGCCAGTCATCATATTGTAATTACCAAAGCGGTGATTAAAAAGTGTACGTATCACCTATATGCCGATGACTTGCAGCTTTATACACAGGCTAGAGTTGAAGATATATCGCAAGCCATTAATAAGGTCAATAAGGATTTAGAATTCATAAGATCCTGGTCGACAAGATTCGGCTTATCAGTAAATCCTAATAAATGTCAGACGATTGTCATAGGGAGCAAACAAATGATGAGCAGGTTAGACACTACTTCTTCCACACCGATTGTCTTCGACGGATCAAATATATCTATAAGTTCAGTAGTTAAAGACCTGGGCTTATACATTGACTCCACACTTGATTGGCGGGCCCAAGTTACTCACGTGAGTCAGCGAGTCACTGGAGCTCTCCGAACTTTATACCGCCTGAAGAATTTCCTCCCCACTAAGACAAAAACTTCCTTAATGCAGACCCTAATCGTTCTTATAATTGACTATGGTGATGTGTGCTATTATATATTCGACCTGAATGCAGACCTCCTCAACAAACTAGATCGCCTTCCCAATAACTGCATTCAATTCATTTTCAATCTTCGCAAGTATGACCATGTGTCTGCTTTACGTTCACAATTAAAATGGCTTCCTATTCGCCAACGTCGCAATTTGCGGGCTCTAACTTCTCTGTTCTCCTTATACTCCCCATCGCCACCTTCTTACTTAGTTCCCCACTTCCAATACTTGTACTCTACTCATGACAGGAATCTTCGTTCCACCAATAATTTGCTTCTTTTATGTCCCTCTCACAGCTCCGACTTCATCAACTCTTCTTTCTATGTACAATCAGTCCTTATCTGGAATGCGCTCCCTCTCGAAGTCAGGATGTCCACAAACCGCTTCACGTTTAAAAAGAAAGTACGAGAACTCCTCCACAATGAGTTAGCAGAATAGCCTCAACGATAGTACACGACTTTATAGTGGTATTTGTAGTGTATTTACTTATATATATGATATGTATATATATAATATGTGTAAATATATATGCACTCTGTATAGGCATAATATAAATACTTATGTATGTTTATGTATAAGTATATGAAACTGTGTTTATTATGTAGTAATGATATTTAGAAAATTGTACATGTAAGTAATATAAATGTTAGTTTGTTTTATAAATAATTTCAAATGTATCTTTGCACCTACCTTATAGCAGTTCTATACCACCCTAAGGTTGACTGATAGAGAATGCCCTAGGCATTAAGTCCGCCTTTGTACAAATGTGCATGAAGTTTTAAATAAATAAATAAATAAATAAAATATGAAAAATGGAAGTGTATTGAAAGGGAAAGGTAGGTAAGAAAGAAGGCAATGCAAAGAAAGGGAAATTTCTTTTGAAATTGGTTATACGTCACAACCTACGTTATGCACTACAGGCATTTATAAGTTTAAATGAACTATATAATTTTCTTTAATCAGTTATGTAGGTCGAATTGATTAAACCCTAAGACCTTCAGTTTAGAACACTAAACGAATGGGCTTCTGCTCATTACAGGCAATAGCCTGTTAAGATGTGAGGAGATGGTGTGAAACCCTAAAGGGCTATGGCATCGGAATTCTTCGAAACCCCATCTACCACGCTTTTCAAAATACTCAAATAATGTAACAAATAACGTTAAACACGTTAAAATGCAACAAATGGCGGAACGACTTTCTGTTAAATTCAACAGACGTCAAGTCAGATTTCACACATTACACAAAATAAAGGATAAAGTATTGAAGACAAAAGTGTTACATTATACATACAAGAAAGATAAGATAAAATTAACTCATAAACTACGCACGTCGCGTCGTACTAACAGATTTTGTCGCAGATATTATTAAAACATTTCGCGATACAAGACATTACTGACTCCATATACTATAAATGTTAAATAATCCATCCCATTTATCCATTTTGTTTGGCAATTAAGTTGCTGTAATAGAATAAAGTCAAATCTACCGACTATGAAGTCAAATCAGTTTCGTAATAAACGAACGAAAAATGTTCCTAGGTTCTGTAGAAACTTGTATGAGAGACTGATTTGTAACGTCATGCCTTATTTATGTCATGTAATTTATTTTCAGTGTGGATGGATAGTTCAAAATAATAAATAAACGTGAAAATGATACCGAATCAAAATTTTCCGGTCGTTTATAACATTTAATTTCCGCAGCTCTCTTATGCTCACAGCTCACCTATACAATAAACAATATTCGATGTACTATAAGGTGGACTGCATGCAGTAAATAATGCATGGGTTCATGCGATATTTGTCTTCCCTAAATAAAGTCCTTTTGGTGTAGACCAAAATTCAAATTTTATACCTATAAAGAAAACAACAAAATATAAAAATATGAGGTAGAATAAAAAGGAAGTAAATTGAAAACTATATACTAATACTAATATATACTATAACTAAATATATATTTACTACTAGCTGCCCCGACAGACTTCATTCTGTCAAAAGTTATTGATTGACGTCAAATGTTTGACAGCTGCGGAGTGGCGACATGCGTTATAATTATTATTTACTCTGAGGTTTTTATAGGAGAAGAAGTGTTATTTTTACTATTTCCTAGCAATTTTTAAGTTTTTTCTCTCCATAAGAACCTTCCTTGTGGCTTGACGAAATTATGAAAAATATTAATATATAATTCAGTACGCACTTCTCACACCAGTACTAACGTATATGTCACAGAGGTGTGACAATATTTATGTATATATATTTCGTGGGAGCCATGCTTCGGCTCTGAGTTCGGCAATGATTGCGTTGAGTTTCGCCGAGTAAGTGAGTTGCACTTGACTCTTGAGTTGCAGGTGTCCATGGGCGGCGGTAGTCAATTACCATCAGATGAGCCGTCTGCACGTTTGCCCCATATCACTTAAAAAAAAAAAAAAATTTGAATTTAACTTTGACACTATTAAAGCAAATATGTGAGTATTTTATGTAGAAAGTTTCACAGGACGAATATAGAATTACCCAAAAATGCACGTAGAGGTCTTTTATGCGACATACACTTTTCACTTTCTTTTAATTCAATTCTGTTACTTTTTTAGTCTGTTCTAAAAAGTTTTTATGCTGCTCATTGACGTGAAAAGCACATAGAAATACGGTCCGCTTCATGGCAAGAGGTCAATATTATCTCTCAATAAGATTTTATACCTGCGTTAATGCTGCTAATGCTGCCATTTCGTTGTGCCATAAAAAAATAAGAAAATTGTCCATGCAAAATTTCATATTTGTTGAACCACATATATACCTATTGCAGGATAAATGTGATAGAGTAATTTTTTTAATTTAACGAGATTGTTCAGGAGGCGCTGTCAAACAGGTCTTATAAAGAGACCCACTGAGAAGTTATGATATGTGAAATATGTGTATAAAAATTAATTAGGAAATAACTTAGTAAGAGAAATAGTTTAGTAATGCACTATTAGGACTCTGTTTCTTTGCCACTCTGTTACTACTTCTACTATCTTAATAATACATTTTAGGCATAATGTTATAACATTTCTAAACAATTATACAGTTTAAATATGCAGGATGTTACAGAAATGTGCGGTCATATTTTAGGATCGTATAGTAATATAATGTGAAGCGATAACAATTTGTGGAAAATTCGTGATTTTTTCTACTCCACATTAATCCCATTTTATTTTTCTTATATCGAAACTGAAAATTTGAACTTGAAAACGCCTTGCCATTACGCTACGCTGACTGACATACATGAAACTATGGTTAATTAAATACCAAGGGCGTTGATGGAATATCCAGTTTATATAAAAAGTGTGCATAAAAAAAAAAATCAAAATCATTTATATTATTTATTAATTCAATCATTTATTCATAACAACTTACAAAAATATAACATAGTAGCTTTTGTTTGCGGCTTCGCTTGCGTAAAAGTAACTTTTCATCCCTCGGGAATATTACTTTTATTTCTAGCTAAAAGGTACCCTATGTCCTTCTTTGTATCCCTAGCAATTATCGGATAAACAGTACGGTATGCGATGCTGTACTGTAAAATACGAACAAACATACCTTTATTTTTGTATATTAGAAGATAATAACATACGTCATATACTGAAAAGTAAATGCTGAAATGTCTGCTTTTTTAGACTTAATAAAGTAATTTTCTTTTAAGAAAAATTATTTCCGATCAGGTTTTTTGAAATACATATACTCGTCAAATGGTAATTTTAAGTATAAAATTCTGTTATAAGTTGAGCGTACAATAGTATCCTTATTAATATTCCGGAGTGGAGAGTTTGAGACATCAATATGTCCACTCACTACCTTTAACTACAAGCGAGGTCTAAAGAAATGTTAAGTACCTACTCATATCCCCATCCTTTGGCTCCAATAGTGAATTTATGTTTTGGAGGCAAAGGCTTATCATAAGTCCTTTTGACTTATAAATGTGATAGGTATATGAAGAGACTTTAATAAAATAGTTAAATAAAATATTATCTACATAATATGTAGGGTACCTTCATAACAGTCACAATTTATCTACATAACTCACGATGCTTCTTCGGTCTGGTTTCTTTCAGCTCTCTCTCAGTAATGTAGAAATACTAAAGATGTGTAATTAAGTATATAAAAGAAATTGAGAATTTGTAATTCGGTTACATTAAAAAGAAGCCATATTCAACGTTCTAAACTTAAAAAATATCTATTAGATTTAATAGCAAACGGAGTTACAAAGTATATCAGCATACAAACAATGTCGGAACATCAAATAATTCTGTGAGTTATTGCTTGTCGGGTAACAAAGCGGTGTTATTAATTTTTCTATCGGGAATCCGGGCCAAGTGTGTGAACGGTGAAAAGAGAAATTTCATGAAAATTGTTACAGGTAAGCTGAATTTTATTTTGAGCTTAGTATACATAATATATATTCGTATCGTACGTAACAATATTAAGGAAATATTTATGTAGGCTAAGTATAGTTTATTCTTTGAGCGATTATTTCCGTAATAACGTTAACAAAATGTGGGTTTACTATATTTTATCGGCCGTGTAAAATAAATCCAAGTTGCAAGTTCAGGAATGAATTGTAGTATTATACGGAATTATTTATTGTATTCATCTTAGTCAAAACAAAATAAAATTATATTTTATATTAAAATTATATTTGATTATAGGACTCCTGTTTAAGTTTTCTTAACGAGGCGAGCTGTCATGTTCCTCCGTACAGTATCTAAGAGCTTTGTAACTTAAAAATAAAAAAAATATACTTTATAATTTCATGCAAAAAATTTAAACACTAACTTTTGCCACTGACGAAACAACACATTTTGTATGTATATGGTGGTATTTTCCGATAATAAACGGGGAAAACATGAAGACAAAACTGCACACTAAAAAGGTTGATCGTGTACTTCATATAACGTATTCACAATTAACATACCACATTTTAATATACAAATCATGGTGATTTTCATAATATTTGAAATACTTAAATGACTAGTGTAATGGATAGATAGAATAATAATGTACAACATATAGGTGGTTATATTATAATATTAAAAATATATACATATACAAATTAACACAAAGAATGAGAAACCATCGGACGTGCACTGTTGAACGCAAGTCTTTAGACATGTACAAAGAGCAAAGTTACACTACAAAGCCGTTCAATTAAAATACGATTCTCTGACCTAACTACGCCAGATGGTGCAGCAGTTTAAGCAAAATGTTGAGTTGACAACCCTGATTGAATACACGTCCTCTCAATACAGTCAAACATTCAGATAGATACCGCTCAAGCTAGGGACGCCACACAAGGTTATTATGGCTACAACTTTTAATAGTTAAGGATTTAGGTTGTCTCTGAATTGGCAAATTCTTTTTGGTTTTAAATATAAACTGTATTACCAATATCTTGGCTGTGATGAAGTTGCGTCACCAGGCCAGCCACAGGAAATGTATGATCTATTCAGAGATCACACGTATAAAAATTACAACCGGATCAATGTGCACATTACACATAAACTCCTAACATCTACTCTTGACATGGTAAGTTAAATAGTGCAGTTATGTTTACCGACCAGTCATGGTTGACTATGAACAGACATATATGCACAAGTAGGTGTGTACGGTCGCTGACAAACTGGTTAGAAATTGATTTTGTTCTACAACGTCCCATTACTTATGAAATTCACGTTTAAAAGTGTTAATATTTGGAGGAACATAAAACTATCTTTGAAGTGACCTTGTTTAAGTTTGATGTTTTAGGAAACGCTATAAAATCATGGTTAGTTATTTTGTCTGCGGTTTTGATTTTCACAACTTCATCGTGTTTTTTTGACTTGATTTCATCTTAAAAAGGTAATTGATAAAAATAAAATCAAGTACAAAAAGAATTACCAGAAGCCTATAAGACTTATGGCCGCTTACAGTGTAAGTGTCTCGCATGACACGAAAAAAAATAAAAATACATATACATTTCTTACAAAATGCTAAAAAAAATAGTAAGAAAACAAAAAATATTATAAAGAAGTTCAATAGGATAATAAAAGTATTCAAATAGAATTTACACGTCAACAAGATGTAAATTCTATTTGAATACTTTTAACATACAAATTGAGGATCAAAATTATTCAAACGGTAGATCATATTATAAAACAAAGTCCCCCGCCGCGTCTGTCTGTCTGTCTGTTCACGATAAACAGAAAAACCACTGAACGGATTTTCATGCGGTTTTCACCAATAGAGTGATTCATGAGAGGGTTTGGGTATATCATTTGTTAAGATTTTGTGTAAATTGAAAGAAATATGTTGATGATTGTTGAAGGTGTCTGCTACTCGTGCGAAGCCAGGGCGGGTTGCTAGTTATATTCATTTATGGGCCGTTTCCATATCTCTGTTTACCGTCTAAAATACGTATAATGACATAAAAAAAAAAAAATTACTAAAAGTATACGAGTTGTCGCTTTGGCAATACAAGAACGGAATTTCTTTTTAAGGGCCCTTGAGATTTAGTTTACTACAGGAACACAGAACCAAGCTATTGTAACTTTTCCTAGTTATCTTCTCTGGAAAAGGGATTGTGGTGTTATGTATTGCATTTGTTAATTATTTGTAATCAGCAGTTGTCACGTTGTAATTGTTTGTAGGCAAAGCTCATTATTGTTTTTTTTTATTACTAACTTTTGCCCAGGGCTTCTCATGCGTTAATGTAGATTTTTTCAATCTGGATATCCGTGGAAAACATTTTTTTAAATCCTTTGGTAACAACTTTTTTCTGGATGACAGGTAACCGATGCAATGTCCGTTTCTGTACCTGTGACAAGGTGTACAGAAAATTTTATCGTGTCGATGGGTCGACGCTCGAAGTTGTTCAAGAATATATCTACCTTGGGCAGGTTATCCAGCTCAGTCCGCAACAACTCCGAGAAAGAAGTCACCAGAAGAGTCCAGTTAGGTTGGGCAGCATTTCGCAAACTATGCTGAGTCTTCTCATCATCCTTACCGCAATGCCTCAAAACGAAGGTCTTCGATCAGTGCGTCTTACCTACCTGTGGGTAAAACGGTTTGTAAGCCTTACCACTTTCGAAATTCACTGTACTATGCAGTTCGTTTACTCGCGCGGTTAGAATGTTCTGATTGCTTAAACACTTTCCATGAAAGGAAGTAACACATTACTGTTAGTACACTATTGTTTTTTCTATTGCTGTGCACACAATAAAGTGATGGGTAGGTTTAATTTGCTTTATAGACAGTTATATTGATGAACAAGGGGATAAGAGGTAACTAACAAAGATGCATTTATATAATGCTTATCATTACATACGGCATTAGGTGTACTTATGTACTCTTTTTGTATTAAACACACTTTCATCTAATGCAATAAATGTATTAATGTTCAATAAGTCCTTACGAAAAAAACTTGTAAGTACCTAGTAAATCTTTAAAAAAATATCAAAGTCAAAGTTTAGAAGGTGTATGTAGACTTAGACCTGATATAAGTAGAATAGAAACCATACAACAAAAAAGTGATATTGGTGCGGATTCTATTGTACACTCGACTAAACTAAAAAATTTACTTAATTTCTTCATATGAAATCAACCTTGTGTTTTTCGGAATAAGGTCTATTTGTTACTGCCATCTATTTCTCAGTGCTACTGAATTTCACTAAAACCTGTCAACGTATACTCAACTTTATTTCCACGCAGCGAGAGTCCCCATTTTTTCAAATGACGTATAATTGCCACGCAGCGATAGTCCCCAAATATTGAATATTTCCCCCATAAATATCAACTGGTAAAGTCACCATACGACGGGCAGACTGGCAGGCTAATTATTAAACATAAAATATGTAGAAAAATCGATCACTAGTAGACAGGATATGAAAGAAGCACGACGATACAATGTTACTGTACTTACCTACTTGCTCATCAAATGATTGTAGCGAAATAGCTTTGAAAAATTAATATGTACCACAAGTTTTTAAATATCAATGAATATTTTCGTAAATAAGGTTTTTGTTCATAGAAATAAGAAGGCAAATAGATAATAGGGGTTCATCATAAATAGTGGCTGGGACCTACGACTAGCAAACGTTCTTTTGTACTTTAACTATTTAGCATTAAGCTCTGTATCTATTTATTCAAATAAATACACGAAAGAATATTAACAGTTCGCGACCGCTGCTATCTACGGTAGGATGTATTCTTTATACGTTAAATAAAAGTTAGATTAGGTAACGTTTGAGTCGTATGACGGGTCCTCGGTTGGTCGTATGGTATCCATCAGGAATAACTTAAAATAATAAATCCTTTTTCATAAAGCACGCTATATAACAGTTAGATATAAGTTTACATGAGTCATTTTGCATTCATATTAACAGAATGACCCAATGCATATGCTCATACATAAACAATGCATTCAGCTGCTCTGATAACAATAAGTCTTCAGGCGAATAATAAAATTCATACCGGTTGCATTCAAAACGGAGCACGTAGTGTAACGTACGGTCCAATTTTGGTGCACAATTTACCTGCAGATGCAACAAACACAAAGAGGCTATATTTTCGCGGAGGAGGGAGGAGGGGCTCGGATTACGTCGGCCATCTGCCGGCGACACCGAACAATCAAGCTAACGAGGCACGCTCGCGACACAGGATTAAAGCCTAATTCCACGGCGAACAATACCGTCGACGCCCTTTATCAGTTACACTTAGACGCTAACAGATCGCTCGTGTCGCGACAATGGCCCTTCTTGTTTATGGCTAATCCTAAGTGGATTATTCGTGGCCCGTAGTGACGTCAGGCAATACAAATATGGCGCAGTAGTTCTATTTATGGTAATCTGGAATTTGAAATGAGCGGCAGTTGTGATTTTCATTTGTTAGATTTAGATCACTGTTATTTTATGACTACGGTAAGTACTTTAAGCCTTCTAGCCAACCTCAGAAGGAAAAAGATAGGTTAGTATCCTTTTAAAAATATACATGGAATTCTGTTTTAAAATTTATTAGGATGCTCGATAGTTAACAATTCAACTTCGTTCAACTCACATGCTAGACACTCTATCGTGTGACATCTGTTCAAGAATGAATGTAATCTATTCTCGAATTCTCGAATAAGCTTCAAGAATATAGTCCCTTAATTAGTTACCTTAGGTTTGATATGCAAATGCGATAATACTGTAATCCGTTTTTTATATTTATGTGATAGGGGGCATACGAGGACGAGTCACCCGATGGTAAGCGACAGCCACTGCCCATGGACACCTCCAACTCAAGCGTCACAAGTGCATTACCAGCCTTTAAGGTGGGAGTAGGGGAAGGGAGGAGGTGGGAGGAGTATTAGAAGAGGGGAGTTAGGAGTAGTGGAAGTGGAGAGGGGGTTTATGGCCTCCGGTAAACTTACTCGCTCGGCGAAACACAACGAAGCATGGCTCCCCCACGATTAAAAGAGTTAGTTAAATTCCTATAAGAATATATTTGTTTACAGGAGCCGTGGCCCTGTTTGAAACTTTAAGGGACTATACTGGAGGGGTGAATTGGAATGATGAATTAACAACTTGTAGGAAGACGTAAAATCATCAATCATTAACAATTACATGTAGACTTTATGTATAATGTGTATTATGCATGAGAATTTTAAAATCCTGCAACCAAGTCAGTTTTATGAACTATTATTTAGTATATTTACATAAGTGTCTTTTCAATAAAACGTTTTTTCTTAGAAGAGCAGAAATTTTAAACCAACTTAAAATTGAGAAGGAAGAGTATTTTACAGCATCTTAACATATCACACATTTACCTAGAAGGGCATAAAAATACCTACAATTGTTAAAAATATTGAATGAATCAAACAGTCTCTCAGCACCCCAATAAGTAGCATTACGAGTATTTAGGAACACAAAAGTCTGTTTTTGTTTATTATTTAAATAACTTCGAAGCAATGACTTGCTAGTAAATTGCATCGTCATTTAACATCAACATCAAAAGGATATTCTAAAATCCCACATTCAGAAAAAATTACCTAATAGTAAGGTGTTAAATCTGTGCATCCTTTTGTTATGTTATGTATTCTAGTTGTAATTCGCAACCCAATTTCAGATGTGAAGTAGTTATACCATTAAAATATAATATCTGCGCCATAATTTTATCTTGTGCAGTATCACTTAAATAAATTGTCTCCATTGCTAACACGCGCTACAACACTACGCAGCCAAACAACGATATGAAACCGCACGAAATGAATGTCGCTTGGTACGAAAACGAGTTTGTTGATCGCAATATCGTTTGCTCACTTGCTGTTCATAACGATACCATGTGTACGCACTTATTAAAGAGTAGCAATCAACTATGGTTTCCATTCCGTGGATGCCGATCCAATTTCGTATGCCTACTTTGTTGGATCTCTTCCAATCGTGAAACTGGAAACCACGACACAATCATTAATACTTTGCACAATGTTTTATTCAAATACAAACATGAAGCAGCTTTACGTTGTATATATAATAATTCTGTACTTAAAAAAAAATACAACATATTATATAATTAATTTATTTTTAAATTAATAGCTTGTCAAATAATAAGAAGCGGTTTAAGTGTTTGCGGGTTCGAACCCCACCCAGTGCACTACTGACTCCTTCTTTGTTGTGAGTGGAAACCCCCTCGAGCCGTCACCCACCGGGGTTTTCGGTGGGGCGGTGTGTCGGAATCGAGCCTACTAAAACCACACGGTGTTCACACAGTATGGCAATACTACGCCTAAAATAGGAGAGATCCGAGAACAGCTTTTACTAAGGAAAGGGGGGGGGGGGGGAGAGGTTACATTGTTAAAAAAAATGACAAATGACGCCCCACTTGTCCAGACTGCGAGTATCGAAATACTTAATCAGTGCATTTTTTTATTATTTATCCTAACATAAAAATGCGTGGTAAACGAAATGTCCATTTTTGATCATAAAACAGCTAGGTTGACTGTGCTATGATGGCTTGTGGCAAAGTTAAATAAAAAACAAAATAATGATACTCAAGGATGAAAATACTAAAAGTGAGGAACATGTACTCGTATAAAACTCTTGTAAAACTTTTAAGGCAAGAGTTTGATATAGACGTAGTTTTGAAACGACGCGGTTGCTGAAGAAATTTAGTTTTTCCGTTTCTAGCTCCTGCGTACCTTTTGTGCTACCATTTTCTCATTTTGATGTCCTTACTTTTTCGATAAACACCAAAACAATGTATTGTAAGGTATGGAAAATTCTAATAATTTTGACTGATTTTGAATTGAGGGCGCGGGAAAAAAAAAATTATTTAAACAAACTGTATATTTACAAAAATATAAAAAGTTTTAAGAGCACGAGAGGCTTTATCAATACAATAATATGGTTAATAGATAGGTAACGTCGAAAACGTAGAAACATTCACTTTCTGATCTTTCTGTCTGGTAATATTTGACAAGTAGATAAGCGGACACGTTGACGGATCGCCGCTCACTTGTTTATTCAATAGTTTCCGTCTCAGCTCAGTAATTGCTGATCCTTTCAACGCTTTGTTTTGTCTCCAATGATTACGAGTAATTAGACTACCTTATCAATGGCTCACTTTCAAGAGAATATCTGCTTTTATTCAAGTACTTGATGACAATGCATAAGTGGAGTTAGCGTTGATGTAGGACATATTTAATATTAATGAAACGTTTACTTCTGTAGAAATAGTCCATGACATAATACTTCAAACTCATAAAAAGTCTCGAGAAAGTCTCATTATTTAATTATAATTAAAACATTTGTTTAATTATTCTGTTGAGATGACAAATATTTCGGGGAATATAATTAAATAATTATAACAAAACTTAGACCTTCGAGGCTGAGAGATAAATATCTTATGAATAAAATTACCACCGTGGCCAGGCGCACCAGTCAGGAAGTAGATGGTTTTCCTATCAACGGATTTGTTCAAAGACGGCAGATTCATTTTAATATAGAGCCCTATTGACTAGCCAACGATAACATGTTCCGGGTTGTAAAAAAAAAAGTCTCTATGAAAAACGTTACAAGGCAGCGTAGGCAGGGCTTATTGTCTGTGGATTTCTTCAGAGGCAGTGCATGCGATACAGTATAGACTTCAGTTCAGCCAACTGGTAAACTTTCAGGTTACAAATTAGCTAGATTAACCGCAATCCTGACAAGCACCGTACAGAAATAGTGGCGCACACTTCTCTTGAAGGGTAGTCTGCCCTCTCACCTCAGGAGGACTTAATGAAAATTTTTGTGTACGCACACCTGTCCCGGCAATAGGTATGACGTCAGAAACATCGCGTTTTTGTTATTTGAAATCCGATACACCCTGGGGGGTTCCACCTTAGAGACAAAAACGACGTGTAAAATAATACTACTAATTTGTTTTACCTCTTCATTTGTGTCTTCTAAAACAGGGGTGAACTGTATGTCACACGATATGTCGTTTGTGTAAATTAAAATATAGTGGTTAGCGATCCTGACTGCCGAAACAGAGGTCGTGGGTTTTGATTTCCACTCAGGACAAATAATTGTGTGATGAGCACGATCATTTGTTCTATGTAGGTGTAATTTATATATAATGTGTATGTATTTAGGGATATATACGAGTATGTGAGTTTATCAGCAGTCTGGTTACCATAGTATTGGCTCTACCTAATTTGGGACCAGACGGCCGTGTGTGAGGTGTCTCAAGTAATTATTATTATTACGTGTTTTCAATAGGAAGGTATATGCCATAATTGTTATTAGTACAATAACGCTTTAAAACTTCATGAAATAAATCCGATCGTTTCGCGGTTGATCCGCATCTGGCATGATCCTCAGGCAAATGTATGACTTTTTTGTTCCCATATTGCATCGTTAGCGAGAGCTAAGAGCGTATTCGTTGTTCACATATTTAGATTCCTACCACACTCATCGAGCACTAAATATGATTCTTAGTTAGTAATCAGTCCCCAGTATTTAATGGTTAGCATTGTGTATCTGTGCACTTTGAGGAGCACATAACAATAAAGTTAAATTACATTGAATTAGTTCACTGTAAATGATTAGGCACTCCATATTTATAAGGTATGAAATAATAATAGTATACATATATTGAATTAATTAATAGGTATATCGCCACCCGGCAAAAAAGTGTCATATAACAAATTTAGGTACGTTTTACAATTTTTATAGCATTGAGTAACAAATTTTGCATTTGGTCAGCTGTAAAAACATCGTTATTAGCTGTTTTGTTCAATTCACCGGCATAAAAGTCGTGTTTTCTCGAAATACCTGTTTTTGTATTTTGACACTTTTTTTGCCGGGTAGCGATATCATATTTTAAAATGGAAATTGAAAGGCTTTTAAGGCATTGAATTAAATGACACGTATTTAATTTTAGAAATTTTTTGTATTAATAGTGTTATAACTTAATTTTTGTATCACTGAAATACTTTATTTTTGCATTATGCAAACTTATAGAGAACCTTATAATTATTTTTATAGAAGAAACTTGTTTACTCTTGACAGGTAAGTGCAATATTAATTGGCTTCGCACATTGTTACGTCTATAATATGAGAAGTACGTGTGTTTGCAACAGAATTAAAGGTCAAATTGCTTCGGAGCTTTCGAGATGCCGACAGCTGGCAGCAACCACGTCTATGCAGACAAGCAACGGAATGATACTGAGTTTGGTTTATTTATCCTCATTGTTATTTTACCTTACCGTCAGCAAAGTTTTTAGATTAAGGAGATAGTTATTACTGATAAATATATAAGTGTTTTTGTGCTTGTATTATGGAATAAATACACATAGCATAGATAGTGAATTTTCCAAAGTTATCGTCTTTATTATTAAAGTGCATACTCTCGTAACTCAACGTTTTTGAATCCTCATTTTTGGATCGTTCTTTTTTAATCTATACAAGTTACGTCTCCTTAAAAGTATTGGTTCCAAACATTCATATTACGCAAGCACACCATTTTCTGCAAAGCAAAATTAACTTATAAAGATCAGATTTAGTGTTTTTTTTATTTTATCTATATTCAAGAAAAACTATTGAAATCTGTACTTCGTATAATGCTGTATCATACAGGTAACAGCATTATTTCATTTACATATAATAGATAAGAACAGAGCTCTAAAAAACAGAAATTACACTTAATACGAGGTGATTAAATCCGCGCTCTCACAGACAAGGCATTGTTACGACAAATTAAAAATGTTACCGAGATTAGTTCTGATACCGAGTGACGGGCCCTTGAATGGGGATAGAATTCAATGAATAGCAGCTCGGCTCCCACTAAAGAGGCCAATCACAAGCGAGATTACGTCACATTAAGAGCCTTTTTCACAATCCCCTCTTTTAAACGAGGTACTCACTATTGACCGATACTTAACCCTATTATTAGGAAGCTTTCCACCTTTTTAACAAGAGTACTATATCTACTTGATGTATATTTAACCCGAAATTAATATAAATATTTAATAAACTGTATTATCTGTTGCTAGTATAATTTACTAGAATAAAATTGAGACCCATCTCTTTTCAGATTGTCATTCTCGTAAGGACCTCGCATCGAATTAAATGTACTTGCCAACGCAACTACTTTCTTGGAGAATTATGGTCTGGGCTATTTAGATTATACAGAATTATACATCCATAATTGCAATTCCATAATTTTAATTCCATTCCAAATTCCATAATTGTAAATACACAAAGCAAGACCCATGCCAAGAGGATACAACTTCAGAATGGCAGTTATTGGTCAATCTGCTTAGTGTATAACAAGACGTAAATAAATTAATTGGTCCAAGTGCGACCGTCTAAATGTGTAAAAAAAGAACAGAAATTTACTTTTACTACTACCCTTTATTATTTAAACAAATCTAAATGAAAGTGCAACAGTACAACGTAGCAAATAAGGGCAGCATTAAGCAGCTTCAGCGTTCGGTCGCATTCATAAATGAGACCAGAGTTCATGGTGTTGGCTGCTCACACTGTCTGGCTATACGGATGTTGTATTTAGAGATGAAAGAGACTAAGTTGTTTAAGTCCTTTAAAATATCACTTATAAAACTTGTTCAGACTAAAAAGATTGTCTTTAGACTAATAAGACTAGCTTGAAGACTTAAAAAGCTTAAAAGAAATTGATTGATACAACTAAAACGTCTCAGTCCTTTAAGAAAATGCTTACACCTTAGTCGGTTAATAGTATCTCATACAGCTAGACTTTTAAGTCAGTGTCCCCATGATAATTATCCAGCACTAAATATGAAAGAGATGGTACCTATATTACATGAAAGGTTTGTTAGAAAGAAATAAGGTACATATTTCACTTACTTAAATACAAGTACTTCGGGCGATGTCCATATATTATATAGACTAGGTGCAGTCTGTTAAAAAAAGCACGTACATGGACTCCGTGCTGTATAGAGGTCAGCTGTTTTCATAAAAAAAAAACTTTCCCATACACGGGAACACTAACATACCGATAAGCCTATAATTATAATATATAAGCTTATAACATGGCTATTTTTATTTACTCCTGATTAGACTTTTAAGAATGATACAAAATTTTTAGCTGAGAGTGTTTAGCTAGTGCACAGTTTAGTAGTTACTGCAATGGGGATTAGTCTTTTATAATAATTCTTAAAAGATGGAGTAATTTTAAATCTTTTTTATAACTTATCACTTTTACACGACTCCGTAGAACAGTCTTTTTAGCTCAAACTTAAAAGCCTTAAAAGACTTACAAGCATTATAAGACTAACAAGCCTTATAAGCCTCAAAGCACTAGACACTATGCTTAATCTACGCAAGCCTTAGTCGAAAACTAAAAAGACTTACGAGACTAAAAACTAAGGGTTTAAAGGACTAAGTCAGTTGCACTTTAGCTGTCAAAATGTAGTCTATTCGCTTCTTACAAGACTAAAACGACTGAGTCTCTTTCATCGCTAGTTGTATTCCTTTATATTTCTTGACATGACTCTGTAGCGGTGAAGCTTATTGCAACACATTTGCAGTGAAATATGGAACAAGGGTTAGCCTAGTGTCATTAATTTTTTTTTAATTAGTAGGTAATTACAAATTACTGTTTTGATTTACCTGTGAAATGTATAATTTGTTTAAATGTAAGACTCTTTATATTGCGTTGACTTAGAAGCTTAATTTTTTACAGCTTCAAGGGACCGCAAATATAAATATAAGAATTTTATGTTAATTTCAACTTGATGCCCCCACGGGGTCCTGAGAAAAAGGAAAAGGAGGAAAGGGATAGATATAACAACAAATTAACGACTTTGGGATTGTTTCCTTTACTTCTACTGTGAGACCTTGCTTCTTACCAAATTTCATGATTCTAGGTCAATGGGAAGTACCCTTAACAGACAGACAGATGGACAACAAATTAATCCTATAAGGGATTCTTTTTTCCTTTTGAAGAACGGAACCCTAAAAACTGTAATAATCGGGTTGACTTGAGAACCTCCTCCTGTTTTTCGTCGATAAAAAATACTAATGACTGATTTTTATGGATTTCAAAATAAATTGCTGGTTATGAAATTCTTTTTTTTTCATATAGGAAATAACATCAAACGTAAGACGTAAATATTTCATAAAATTCGCAGTATAAAATATAATGTTTATGTACTGTCATATATTTATAATGTTTATGTATTGTACACAAACATACAATTTCATTATTAAGACTTTATTAATCTATCTTAGATAGATTTATTAAGTCTTAATAATGTTTCTACTCCCTAAGTAGCCTAGGCTATTCTTGTCAATCGCTTGCAGATAATGTATGTATTTCTATATTTCACATTACAATTATGACTATCACTGCACAGATTACCTCTTCAAACGCGCCACAGCAACTATGTACATAATATTATATTAGTCTATATCTATAGGATAAACAACGCGGGCGTTCCGCTGACTCTCAGTCCCTTTACTGTGGAAGTGTAGACACGGCGCTCGACTTCATAGATCGTATTTAAAAGATTTCGTCAACAAGGAATTCAGTAAGGCGTTATATTTTGGAGTTTACTCCTTAAGAATCGATTTACATATAAGGCCCGGTATGAAAAAAATATGAAGAGTAAAATTTAGTGATCGAAGGGCAGCGTAACGCTTTATTGTGCATAAACTCGACGCATGTAAGTAGATATGTGTATACCTTTATGTTACCTACTACTATCTACTACTACCAATATTGTAAATTGTAATCTCCAGTAAATTGTAAACTCCAGTCGTGCGTCGGAGCTGACACACACATTTTTTTTTTAACAATTCAATATCTTCATGAGTTATAATTTCATGCGGAAGTATGATAATTTAAGTATACATAGTTAAACATAGCGCTAGCCCCTTGATTGAAGATGTCTAATGATTATTCAGAGTATATTTTTGTGTTTTAATAAGTGTAGTAAAATTACTGTGTGAAAATCACGTTTTTATTCTCCTCACCCGCCAACTCACGTCTACCCGCAATATTAAACATGTTTTCGATAGACGAGGAGGAGTTTCTACATGTTTAAAAGTTTTTATTTGCACTAAAAATTACAAAAAAAAACATAGAGCCGGACATAGAACCTCTACCTTTTCTGAAGTCTCGTGAAAATGAAAAGGATAGGAAAGGAGGCGTGCCTCTGTACATACATATTTTATTTCTTTACTTTCTTTCCTCTACTTTTTATTGTTTAATTTCTTGACATGTTTATGTTCTTGACATACGTAATTATTGTATCGAAACTATGAGGATTGTAAGATACTAAAATACCTACAGTTTCAACTACTTAAGGGGAAAGGAAAATATCTCGTTTTTTTAATATTCTTATGTCAACAGAGCCGTTACTATTATTATAATATTGACAAACGCTTCGAAGAGCCGTAGCACAGTATTGTTTATACTGTGCTACGGTATACAGTATGGTATCTTCATACGAACGGTCGGATCGCGAGGCATACCTACACGCCTTGCGTTCGGTATACACTCGGTACACAAACAGTCACAAACGCGACTACTCCACAGTGACGACCGAACGTAGTGATCGCTTTTTAAGCAGTAAGTGTGCGATTTGTGTATTTCATTGAAATAAATACTTAAGTACTTAATATGGCAAATAGAAATTATAGACTATATTGTGCTGTTCTTGGTTGCTTGAATTCTTCAAAAACGCACCCAGAGGTAACATTTTTTTAATTACCTGGAAACTCCGAAAGGTAAGACTATAAAATAATTTTTATGTACCTACTAGTACGTAATTGTATTTTTTTTTATAGTTAGGTATTTCGCATTTTCTACCGAGTAAAATACCTGGATTTATAAATAAATAAGTAGACAGGGTGCCAAAAGTGACACACGAGTGACTTAACCCACGCTTGCGTTAAAAACTAGTAGGTAGTTTCCTAGGCTAAGCTATCTATTTACTTATGTATTTAGCTACATACATATATTATTGAATTAGACGAATATTCGAAATCATTATCCGCTCAAACGTCCATTCTATATAAAATATAATATATTATATATAATAGATTATAATATTTACAATCACAAAACTAGAAAGAAACTCAAGTAGGTAGATGAAATTATGGGCAGCCCTATCGCGTGTTTACGTACCGTCCGGCTGTAGGTAATTATTTCAAGAAAAGGGTCGAGTCACAATACTGTATAGTATATACGTATACTGTGGCCGTAGTAACCTACACACAAGTTTACCAAATAGGACTTTGTTTAGTATGTACTAGACAGGAGTCTAGCGCCACTCGTTTTCAATTAGACGCTTTAACCTTTGTGACTAACGAATGTACAACAGGCTTTGTACAGGGCTTATAATATCCTCCAAAAACCATTAATGTTTTACATAAATTAAAAGTTCCATAATACCTTCAATCTATTAAATGTTCATTTGCTATTTATTATTTGAATAAAGGGAACCAGGAAAAATGTTGCAAATATAGAATAGGTATACTTAGTGTTCTATAAATATATATTTAACATCACAACTTCAATAAAATTTAAATAAGCATTCTACGCTATGCTTATTGCGTTGAGTACATACATTTACATAGTATAGGCTCTGCCTAGTTTGTGATCAGATGGCCGTGTGTGATATATGTGAAGTTATAATATTATTTTTATATTTACTGCCTATAAAGACATTTAGTAACAGTTTAGTCACTCAAATCATTACTAATAAAAATAAATGTTTTACTTATTATATAGCTAAAAATAACAGGTACAGTAGCAGTCCCTTCCTCATACAGCAATTGCTGTTTCTTAATTATAAGTGTACTGAAGCAAATGGAATTGCTAAACAGGCTATTAAAATAGCTAACATGTGACGCTCTGTTATTAGTGGTTTCCTTAGACAAACCACGAAGACGTCTCTCAATATTTGATAAAATTACATTGCCAGGTAAACGGTGAGCTTATGTTTGGACCGGGTGATATGAAATTATTTGTCATGATATCGCCCCGCTTTATCGGTTATTGTGAAAGTGCATCGCCCGCAATATTTTCCACTTATCGGACAACAACGAAACAGCGTACAATAGATCACACAAGGCGGCACGAGGTAAAGCGAGGGCGAACAGCGTGGCGTGGTGGACGGCGACCACTTGTCAACGCATCGCGGTGGGTGGGGACACGCTCCGAAACTAAGCGTTTCTGCCAAAAGTACGTGACCTTAATGTATATCAATCTGAGCGTGATTTATACAGGAGGGCTCTGTAAAATATGATATAAAATAAACATTGACAACCAAAACGATGAAATACGACGCAGCGTTGTGATTTAAGGGCGCGTTTCACGAGATTTTATGGCGCTATAAAATCAGTTCGCACCGCTCTCCTCGTCTCGCCAAAGAGCGCACGTACTGCACAGATTTGACAAAACAGACGACGGACATTTATTTGTTCGCTAGTTTTTTTTGCAAGTTTTATGGACTGGTGCCAAGTTTATGGTCCACGGACAACGGCCGTACTGTTTGACAGTGTAAAATTGGGGGTACGATTCGATTGTCTTTACGCAAGAGTGATACGCAAACATAGAATTATGATTTCTGAAAATAGATGTTTCATGTATGTTCTTTAAGTTATTAAAATTTGTTGAGTTTATTGGTTAGTTTGGGTTTATCTCAGTTTCTACCATTTTTGAAAAATTGTATATAATTTAATAACTAGTATAGAGACATAGGAGTAGTTCAGGATCATCTTTATGATCGTTCGAAAAAGATCCTGTATGATTATAGCTTTTTGCTTTGTAAAATTAAACGGGAACTACATTTCTATTAAGTATTTCATAGTAAGTTATTTTTCTTGTATGCGCAAGTAGAATTACATAAATAAAAAACTGTAAAATTCACATTGAAAATTGATATGTTGTTTATCTGCAGTATATTAATGTAGATAAAGTAAGGGAACTAAAAAGCCCGGCACCACTATTTATGAAATTTATAAAAATGATCCTTTTAACCCTATTTGCCCTTGTTTCCCTCAAATTATTTATTAAAACTTTTTTAAAGATTTCTTTATATAAAAATAAAACAGATGTAGGATATTTGTAAACTAAACCTTTTGAAATAAAAATAAGTTTTAAGTACTTAATTTACATAGCATTTTTTACACAATTTTTTATTCAAGGGGTAACCCACCCATACTCACGGCCACGCGGCCGTGTGCTATTGCAAGGCAATTTGTAACAAAATGATTTATCCAGATTTATCTGTTACGTAGTAACTACTCGGTAATCTGTGGCAAAATTATGTGAAATTCATTGTTAATGTATCTTGTTATCACGACAATTAAAAGAAATATTATGTGTAGTCACTTTGGCCCTAACATTTTTACGGAAAAACGAAAATCGTTAATTTGTTGTTATATAATATAAAAAAAATAGTTTTTATGATTACAAACTTATATTTTGCGGTTGCAAAATTTGACTTTATCGTAAATAACTGTATGGGAAAGTATTTTTAGAACTGCAAAGTTAAGTTTGTCTTTCGGAAAAGACGGGCAAAAATCTTAGAGAATTCATTCCCGAGATTGACGTACTATCTACACACACTTTGGTTTACTTATGGAACCCTCGGTCAGAATAAAATAAAAACCTTTTTATTTTTTATTTTTAGGTTCTAGAGACATCGCTACTTCCCGCTAACGTTCTGCCGGGCTTAAAACTGTTCTTGCTTTGGACCACTCTGTTTCTCACCTCAGCTTCATTTCTACTAACAAAAACATACGAAGAAGAACATGCATCCTTCTAGTTTACAGTAATATAGTATTATAAAGTAGTCAAATGAAATTGCTTACTTTTTAAAAATAATATTTGTTTTATTCAAGTCCTAAGTCTTTTACGAGCAGCCCTTATACATTCCTTTAAATTACACGTTATTCAACTTCAGTTTAATTTATTGTAGGTAAACCACATTTTTATTTCTTATATAAATGGGGTTGAAATGGAACAATATTTGTTTTCTTCCACACACCTAATAAATTATTTATAGACCTAGAAGCTCAACCGCTTTTTGGAGGCTTTAGGCAATATTTTTTACTGTAAATGGCCTCATTTATTTATCATTTTATATGTTAGAATACAATTTTCTTAGATACAAATAAGTTATCTAGATTGTATACGTGACGTCGATGAATAATGTTATATTAATGTCGAAATGTATTTTCTTTAATTGCACAGAGTTATCATACATAATGTGAGAACTTAATGACAAAAAGAAACGAGTATATTTTTATCCTTAAATACTTTGTGTTGAAATTGCGCTTTGTATACAATCTGTTCAATTCTAATGCACAGCACAGTATTTAAATGTTCAACACAAACATAATAACTGAAATATTCTGTTACCGAATTAAATGATTCTATAACATCCCAAGTAAGTACCGTATACCATCGTATACATGCTATCCTGAAGCTTACTTAGATGTCATTTTGATAATATAAAAAGTCTTAAATTAAGCAATCTGGTTTATTAAGGTAAAATACTCATATACTAGCTGACCCGGCACACGTTGTTTTGCCATATTAATTATTTCTAATGAATATTTTGGTCCTAACCCTTCCCTCTCTCTATCTTCCCCCCTATCTCTCCATCGCCCCCCCTCCTCTCCTACTCCCACCTTAAAGGTTGGCAAGGCACTTGTGACTCTCTAGTTGCAGGTGGCGGTTGTCACTTACCATCAGGTGATCCGTCTGCTCGTTAACCCCCTATTCCATAAAAAAAAAAGTTTGTGATCGACTTGACGGCAATCGATTATTACAATCGATTATAACAATCGCATTTTCTATTTTCACTGGGTTAAATACTTTAAAAAAATTGTACCAATGGAAGTAAAAATACTAATATCGCTATTAAAAAACAGAGGTTGATCGTAGAGAGTTGAAAATTCAGGGTTGTATGTATTTTCTAATGCTGTATCATAAAAAAATAAAAAAAAATAATTTTGCTAAAAAATTAAAAAAAAACAATTTAGTGGTAGATTACCCTTGACATTTAGGGGGATGAAAAATAGATACCCAATATGCACACATAATTTCATGAGAATCGGTCAAGCCGTTTCGGAGGAGTAGGGTAAGTAACATTGTGACACGAGAATTTTATATATAAGATGTATAATAATAACTGCACTACATATACTCATTCAACTTGAAAGATATGCAGTACTTTTAGTTATAAATAGTATAAGAAAGTAACATTTGTGTTCAAAATCTGAGAAGCCGAATTTATTAATTTATTTTTTAATCCTTAACAGCGTATGTTACATTGCGTTATAGTTCTCTTAACATCTTTGGAGAAGGATAAATATAATTTTTTTACTAATAATAATGTAAAATATTTTGTTAAACCATAATTCATAAGGATTCAAATAGGTAACATTGCCTTAAGACTTCATTATGCGTTGCGTGTACCTACCTCATACCCTCCGGATATTCTACATTCCGAACGGTATTTGTAGTTAGGCGTTAAAAGTCGAAAGTTAAGTCCTTAGTGTTATGTTTTCAAAAAGTTCGAAGTAAGGGTTTATATTCTTATAATGTCACTCTTAGTGTGTAATTTTGTATGTATCCAATAAAAAAAAATCATAAATATTATAATTAGTTATCATAATAAAGATTTATAAGTCTTTATGCTTCGATCATATTTACCATTAAGTCACGATCTCTGCCAATTAAAGGGTTTGATGATTTTCTCATAAATTTGCAAATCAAATCTTTACTGAATCTATTTGGGACATCTGACTAATATTTATTTTTTTGTTCTAAAGTTGGTGGCTACTATTACCTGCGAAACGTTCAAAAGTTAAATCTATCGCTTAAATGGCCGTATCTTTTGATTGCGTTGACTTAGAAGTTTTTGATTATTGTACAAATTCAAGGGACCGCAAACATAACTATTTGTTGTTAATTTCAACCTGCTCTTGACAGACAGACAAGAAGTGATCCTATAAGGGTTCTTTTTTTTCTTTTAATGTCGGAACCCTAAAAAATAAGTGAGAGTATAGTTAACATTTATAGGTAGGCACTGTGATTCTTGCTGTAGTACTGTGAAGTTGGACATTTTGTCATCTCTTAACTCACTTAATCTATGAATACATGTGCTTCTCATTTTATGATTCATAAATAAAATAAATGAGATAGTAAGCACTTTAGATTGACACCATGAACAGAACTAGTGTTTAAATTAAGAGTGAGCTATGAAGTTCTGTATATCACGTAAATAAATCATCACAGTTACTCGTATACCCACAAATGAAAATTTCCCTTATTTTGCAAGTGATATAGCGAGTTTATGCATTTAACGTGCACTTTGCTACACAATTAGGTTATTGTATTAGCTCGAAATCGATGGTATACGAGACATTATCATTGTGAAAAATAAAGATTTGCTAATAATATTTGATAACAATACACAAATATAGTAGGTATGTAAGTAATATTTAAAAAATAATACAAAAAGATTACAATAAATTTTACTAGCGCAAAAAATAAAGTTACACCTCTTTAGAGAATTTTGAAAGTTAACGATCTTTATGTTGAATTGCTGAGGTAAATACATACTCACGCCTCTATCCCCGGAAAGGTGGACAGATGCGTTTTAAACGCCTATATTTTGCTGACCTATAGTTTAGTCCCACTTAAGTAATAGGGGGCAAGCCCATTCCCGTCAATCGGGCATATTTAAGAAAGGTGGAAGAAAAGGCATATTAAGTATACGGATAGTTTAGGTATTGTAAGAAATGAAAAAAAAAGGAGATCAGGGTCGCATACCTGTAACACGAGCTGGCTGTTGTCGGCAAGTCCGCGCCCTCGAACGTATGCTGAGATAAATAGCGTCTCAAAAGCTTCTAAGGAAGACGTTGTACTGTAAACAGCGAAAGTACAGGTTTTCTTGTGTTACCAATGGAACTGAAAAACAGTTTAAGAGATTTAGGTACGATTCCTATCAGATTTTTAAACCAAAGCTCGAAGTTCTGTAAGTGCCTGACGCCGACAAAATGTTTTAGCTAGTATGTATTTTTATTTAACTTTAACCGTTTTACAGACATTTTTTTTATTGTTTACTAGAAGACAAGTCCGTATTTTTCGTACGTAGCAGAAAGCTCTATATTATTTGGATAATTATCATCCACAAAATATAAAAAGTAACAGAAAGCATATTTGAGACTATATATTTTTTCTTTTATTATAGGTTTTTTTTTTTTATGGTATAGGGGGCAAACAAGCAGACGGGTCACCTGATGGTAAATGACTACCACCGCCCATGGGCACCTGTAACTCAAGAGTCAAAAGTGCGTTGCCACCCTTTAAGGTGGGAGTAAGGGAATAGGGGGAGAGGGGGGAAGAGCGGGAAGACGGGAGAGGGGGATTAGAGGGGGGAGAGGGGAAGGACGGAAATAGGGGAGAGGGAAGGGATAGGGCCTCCGGTAACCTCACTCACGTGGCGAAAATCAATGCAAGCATTGTTTCACTGCCGGTTTTCTGTGAGGTCGTGGTATTGAGCGGACTCGAGCCGGCCCATACGTGCCGAAGCATGGCTCTCCCACGTAAAAAAGCTTATATATATCTTACATTATATTCGTCAGCCTTGTGTCATTTCAAAATATTATCTTTATTAGTAAATTAACAATGCCATATGCTATTTCAAAATATTTTTAATTATTCTAATATAGGACTCTAAGTTATATCCATAGCTTTCTTTAACTACTTGTCAACCCTGTTTCGGTAGTTGAGCTTGGAACTGAAACATCAGTTCAACGCGTCATCACTCAGCGTCCAATAAAATATCTTTTGCTATCTTTTGACTCTGGATGACCTACGGTTAAAATGTATGTATTTACAAAAAAAAAAACAATAATAAAATGTTAACTCAAGTAAGCATATCTTTATTTCAATGCTAAAAAAAAAGAAAAGAAATAGCCAGCAAAATAACATTGGCCATTCTCTTTCTACTCAACAATGTCTTACTTTTGAGTCATGTATGTCAATAATAAAACGACGTCTGCTTAGTTTTCAATGTTTGTTTTGTTTTAAAATTGGAGAGTGAGTAAGGCCTGTCCGAGCAAGTCTAAGTAATAGTTATAGGGAAGATAAATGTCTTGCTGTCTCTTTCTTTTTAGGGTAATGGCATGACATTTATCTTCTAGATAACCGTTTCTTGGTCATTTGAAATAAGCCTCCGATACATTGTCAGGAAATGCGCTACTTTCCTTACCAAATGTTTTAATACTGGTAGTAAGGGTGAGAATTGAAACTCTTGTTTTGTGTCTGTGTATGAAATTTTCAGGTCGGCGGTATTTGAACGAAAACCATACAGCCGAGCTGATAGATTTTTTAAGAGGATAAAAGTTAATGGAGAGTAGTATGTATAAGTAGACTGCACGTATGTATAAGTAGATTTGATTACGCGTTAACGTGGTTAATGTGTAAATTATAGTATGTACTTATCTTAAAACAAAGGATGGTATATAGATAGATAGATCATATTTTATGTACACCAGTGTTACAGTAAAAGTATCACACATACATTTGTCATACAGGTAATGTACAAAGGGCGGCCTTTTGCAAAATGCAATGTCTTCCAGGCAACCAAGGTACATTGTTAATCATTTATAACTGGCGACAGTTAAATGAGAATGGCCAGGGCTGAAGAAGGGAGGGAACAGCAGATTGGAAAACTTCGTCTCGGTGCATTGAGGATAGAGAAAATTGCAACATCTCTTCCTTTTCCTTCCTCGTAATGTTCTGCCGGGGCGAGAGAGAGTCAAATGTTTGAGACGGGTTCTATCGACTTCAACTTCTGCTGGGAAGGTTTTGAAATAAACTGATAAACGAAAGTCATGATTGTGGATTGTGTTTGATTCTCAACGTAATTGTAAAAACCTTTTTTCAAAGAAATATTTATGTTTATATTCTAGAAAGTGTTTTCATATACTCAAAATTATTTAGGTATTTACATTGGTGAAGGAGTTTAGTTAGGCTAACAAGTTTATTTTTCGCTATTCAGTTCTTTCATTGGTTTAAATTTTTGTTAATTTTTTTTTTATATTTTAGTATTTTGTAGGTAAAATATATTTTTATTAATAGTTACTTATTTTAAATTCTGACTTTCTTATGTTAAATACAATTATCAACATCACCTATTCATGGTTATTTGTTATAAATATTTAAATAAAATTTATTCAACAATCTTTGATTAGGTTTAACGTTCTCATTAACATGAATTAATAAAAACAAACACGAGATAGTTGCTGTAAACCGTTGAGGAGTTCTATCGACTGGCTTCCACATTCATCATCAAATGAACTGCAGGTCTCTATCATGTTGTAGTGTCATTAGAACTACATATGTGAGCTAAGTTTCAACAAAATCAGTTTACAGGTGTAAAATCAATGGGTGAACAATCATTCGTTCCTATTTTCCTACCTTTAGGGTTATCATTTTGCTTGAAATTTAAATGGGTCAACTTGTGGGAATTATCAAAACAGGATTACCATGTAAAAAGTTATGCGTCAGACTTGAGAACCGCCTCCGATTTTTCTTCGTTTTGTGTGGCAAGCGTGTGGCAAGCGCCTTTGTCACTGGCTGCGTATCATGCTTTGGGTGTCCAGAAAAGATAACAACTGATAGAGGTAGACAGTTCGAGGCACATCTATTCAAGGAACTTTCAAAACTAATTGGCTCTAATCATATACATACGACAGCTTATCACCCAGCTGCGAATGGAATGATGTAAGAGATTTTATCGGCAACTAAAGTCAGCTCTAATGTGCCACGCCAACCAGGACTGGTATGAAGTTCTTCTAATAGTTCTATTCGGGATACCTTCGGCCTGGAAGGAAGACATTGGTACAATTATTTTCACTAGAGAAAAGTCGTCATAGACATAGTAGTATTTGTGTGATCATTTAAGACAAGAATTATTGAAATTGACTCGGAACAAAATTATCACTACATATTGTAAAACAAAATCCCCCGCCACCTTTGTCTGTCTGTCTGTTCGCGATAAACTGAAAAACTACTGAACGGATTTTCATGCGGTTTTCAGAGTGATTCATGAGGAAGGTTTAGGTGTATAATTTGTTAACGTTTTGTGTTAATTGGTTGAAATATGATGATGATTGTTGAAGGTGTCTCTACTACCCGTGCGAAGCGAGGGTTGCTATTTCTAATATAAAAGATAGTCAATACATTTAGTAGTATTTTCACAAAACACAGTTGGTATAACCTTAACGTGTTGCAGACCGAAGTGTGACTGGCCAAATGTAATTACGTTGAAAACGGTTTCAAAACGAATTGTAAGTGCACGAGCATTTTTCTTTTGGCCTACTTACTAAACATTTTACTCTTGTACAGAGACCACCATAAGTCGCTGAACACTTGTACATACCACCTGCACTAAATTGATGAACTATTTATTTTTGAAAGTATTGAAATAAAATAACAAATGGTAACAAAAACCGGCGCGCTTGTCTGAAAATATAAATGACAGTAGAGGAAGCTCGTGAGGTATGTGAGGAAGAAGAAGAACCAAGTTACGGGCTGTTATCTCTCACCAGTATGTATGTGTGCAGAATTCGTAGGTTCATATTCACTTGATTTGTAATTATTTCAATTATCAAAGGTAACGTTTAAAATAATCTAAAATCATCCCTAAAACGTAAAAGCATTATAAATATACGTTATAGAAAATAAAATAAGATATAAACCTCTTCCGATTTATCCGACTTATCGTCGCGTTCCCAATCAATAAAATTGAAAAATCCTTGTTTTTTTTAACAGTAATAATAGATGACATGTGTTACTGTAAATTAATGTTGTGAATTGTAGAATATGTAAATGATGGTAAGTTTTCGATTTCGAAGATGGTAAGAGGTCTTTGTTCATACCAAAGTGCAGTTTAATCTAAGTAAGGACGTTTCTCGCATGAATCGAGTGACTATTGTCTTTGTTTTTCGAATGTTCTTGGCACATGTAAAAAGTTTTTTAATGAATTTAGCTAATATTTAAACCGCTTCAGAGGACGACTCGTGCAGAAGCTAAAGGTGTATCAAAGGTTTACATGGTAGTTTAATATCAGAGAAAGATTGCTAATTATGACTTCTAAAGTGTCCACAGACGCCGTTGGTGTTGACAAACGTAGGTCAATGGGTTCCCTCCTGAATTAATATTTTACAATGGTAATAAAATTCAAATTCTCCAGCAGTGTACCTAGGGGTAGGGCTAGGCGTTTGGTTTAGAAAACGTCTTGTACATTTGACTTACTTAAAAGAGTTATCAACAAAAGAAGTACCTATTTTTTCTTTTTAGTTTGAAAATATATTCTATTTCCTTTTTAATTTGAAAAATATTCGGTGTTTTAGTTTCTCTACTCAGTGGTTAAATAAATGGGGTTTTCTCATAACCTTTATTTGCTAACTGTACCTAAACCGATAACTAACGTTTCGTCAGGTGACACTGGCAGGTTAAGGTGTACGAGTATATCTTGACTTTTTATCAGCAGGGTAGAAGTAGTTATTTTCGAGACCTGTTAAATGTCAAGCGTCGCGTCGTAGACATTCTTAATCGATGTCTGTATTTTACTTGTTTATTAAAACTATTCTGTATTTGAAAAGCTTTTTAGATGATTAATTAGTCTGCTTAGTTTAATTAATATTGAGATTGCGATCAGTGTTGGATATCTGTGAAAAAATTTAAAGCTGATAAGGGTATGTGTATAAAGTAATATATATGCGTTCGGCATATTATATTACTTTATACACATACCCTCATCATCATTTCACATCATAAAGTTTGCAGTAAGGGTACCTGATTTGTAAGGCATATTTCGTGGTAAATGTTTACTATGCTTCATGACCACTCGAACAATAGGACTTGATCTTAGTGATTGTCGTCTAAAGTGAGGTGGCAATTTCTTCTTTTTAACCGGCATTGAATAAATAGCAGGCAGATGAATGATGAATTTATTGTGTATTATTGTGATTTTTTAGTTATTTTGTGTATTTTTATAAGTAGACTTGTGTTCGTTTTATATGTTTGTTTTCATTCAGTTACCTTTTTTTATTGTTGTGGTTAATTACAAATTTAAATAGTTTTAATAATTCAGTTATTATAAATTCAATGCACATACGAATATAAACCAAAGAGTAGTTATATTCAAATTAAAAATAGAAAAATGATTTCTTCAAATTAAATAAGCAATAGTATAATATATTTATTATAATAGTACAGATGCGCATCAGGGGACATAGAGTTAAGAATAAAAAGCCCTTGACTATAGAACACGTATTACGTAATACATGCATTTGTGCTTGTTGAAAAACAGTATTTACATTTTAAACAAGCTGGGTACTTCGATAGTGAGTCAGACTGAGCCTTATTTAAATATCACATTACACATAATTACGGCTGCATTATAACACATTTTGTTAACACCGTATATTGCTCGACAGAATTCCTTATGGCAGAATCCAGAACATAATGATCTCTTAAAACAGGATTAAAAGATTACGGAATTTAGATACGGATCTCCGAGGGCACAGCGAAATGATCGAGTCACAGATGATCAAAGCGGTTAAAACACGAAAGAACTTCCTTCATGGGACTGGTTTGAGGCGACCCTACATATTTAATGAGAAGGATTAGTACTTACATCAACATAGGTCTAGAATGGGAATGCTCTCGTATAAGGGTACGAGACCTTTCGCATCGAAACAAAGACTTCAGAATCCATCAAACGACGTGCTTTCAATGAAGGAAGGCCTTCATTGAAAGTACGCCTTTTAACAAAAGAAGGAATCTGGAACATTTTAACACTGCATCACTATGTTACACTACTGCTTTAACTAGGCCGACAACTTATTGTATTAGTTAAATTATACATTTACAACCCAATGCAGTAAGGTATCCCCGAGTGAGATCCACCTACAGACAGTTTCATTAAATCTCACAGAATTCTTTTCATTGCAGACGGAAGTACATTAGAGGTATTTACCAGCATTTCAACAGTACTATACCTCTAGTGTTGGCTTTCTTCTGACGATTAAAATTACCTGCAACAACAAATAAGAACATTTAAAGTTTTTTAGAAAAGGTTTTGGATACAGGACTTTGAATAAAGTACACAAAATAATATGTACTGAATTCATAGGTCTTAAGTGCCTTTATTTACTGAATACTTTTTACCTTATGTAGGTAAAACGCTCACGTAGAACGTAGAAAGACCTTTTCATTTTTAACTTTTCGATTTTGACACGACTTTTGATGAGGTGCGAGGCGAAGGCAATAAAAAATCAGTCAAATATTTTTATATGTTAACATGTAAAATACTTAAAATGTGTTTTATAATTTAAGGCCTACTGACATACTTTTAAAATTAGTTCATAGTAATGAAGTGTTGAAAGGTCAAATACACTTCCAACTCAAGCTACTTAAAGAAATGAAACATGAACTTACAAATAAAAAAACTGACAAGCAACTGAGTCACAACCAAGAGCATTGTCTCGACAGGATTATAAAAATCGTAATGGGATGATTGTTTAGTTGTTGACGCGACGATGCGATGGGCGACACGGTCTGAACACATTTCAATTACTGCACGCATTGTTTGTTTGGCGCGGGCGTCGCGGTGTTTATCGAAGCGCGTTGACTCTGATGAGGCCCCCACACAAAATGCGTAATTCTACTGTGCGTTCGTATTTGTAAAAGTTAGCGCTAAAGCAACCATACATTGTAAAATAGTAGTTGAGTACATGCCCCGTTAACAATTCCATCATTATTCTTAATATATTCTCATTTATAAATTTCATATTTCACACGATCAGACATTGATACACCACGTATACTCAATAACATTATTAATATAATCTTATACATAGGTACCATTCTGGTACAGGTCTGTAGGAACTTCTCATCTGCTCAAAATAACTGTAGCGTGTTTGAGCTGCAAATTATACAGAACCTCTTTATCTAATGAATGTTGCATTGAACTCTACGTCTTCAAAAAAAGACGTTGTTAAGCCCTCTACTAAAACAAATAATTTAAATTTAGGTTATAAGGCGATAATGTTTCCTGAAACCCAACAACTTATATGGGATTGGGTGTAAACGAGAAGACGGGTCACCTGATAGTAAATGACTACCGCCGCCCATGGGCACCTGCAACTTAAGAGTCACACAGTTTACGCAGCCTTTAAGGTGGGAGTAGGGGAAGGGGAGGAAGGGGGGAAGAGAGAGAGTACGGGTATGGAGAGAAGAGGGGGAGAGGGAAGGGTTAGGGCCTCCGGTAACCTCACTCACTCTGCGAAAAGCATTGCTTCACTGCCGGTTTTCGGTGAGGCCGTGGTATCACTCCGGTCGAGCCGGCCCATACGTGCCGAAGCATGGCTCTCCTACAGTTAACAGTTAAATACGTACATACACACAATCAAAGCCAACACGGTAACTTTGAAATCCTCAATTCCTGCCCGGATGTCACCAGTCACTTTCAGAAGAGCGGAAGTTGTGCTATGCTCAGGCCTGAACCCCGATTGGAAAGTAAGTTGTTGCGATTTACTAATTGTGTTAACAGGCCTCAAGCACTTTAGATAGGGAATGAAGAATGGAAATTTGTCGTAAGTAGAATTACTATAATCTTTTCCTTCTGAATAGAAGGAAAAGATTCGGGATCTTGGGGAGGGGAATGAAAAAACTGAAAGTAATCAATATTAGGGCATTGTAGGGCAGCCAGGTACTTTAAGATGCGACATTTGATTTGACGATCATACTGCGGAATTGAGATGAAATAACAGTTAATATAATCTAAATTAAAGGTCGGAGGTCTGCGCTCCCGTCATCTACAATATGTATATTTTTGGTACAACGCCGTTTAATAAGCCATGCCTGGTATAAGCCAAATCTAGAAATAGAATTTAAAATTAGTTCCACCAAACCATTTGAACATGTGCATACACTTTGATTCCTAGCAAAAATACTCTAAGGCGGACATAATATAATAATATGGATATATTTCATACCCACTTTGTATAGTGAATGTAAAGACACGTATTTAAAGATTGACACTATTCTGTAAAATGTATTTACCTGTATAGTGCAAATCAACATATCGAGTAGTTGACTGTTTGCCTCTACGTAGGACCGCGGAGGCAGTATATGCAAAGTAAAAGTTGTTCATTTCATTCAAAGACATTATGGAGTAAATGGTATCATTAAATTGAATAAAAATAATAATAATTTTTAATTCGTAAATCTCAAACAAGATAATTCGCAAGAAACTGACTTGATTTAAATTATTTTTGATATGAACCAATATGCAACTGCAACAAACCACTTTAGCACTACAAATAAAATAACGAGGCACAATATCTCTTATCAATACATTTTTCTTTATTATTTCTAAATACTTCGATTGATAAATTATTATAGAATAATAGTTTATCAATCATTTCCTTTACATAGAATATTTATTATTTCTCACTAAGGTCTTCTTTTGCAAAAACACACTGACCTTTAAGACTTATTTATTTCTTGAAGCCCACAGCACACGTAGTTCATTAATCACGTGTGTATAAACAATGTCACTTTTCTTATTGAAAAAACTAACATTTAAAATACCTACAATAAATTACTTAAGTATATTTTTGGATGCCACTGTCATAAATATTAAATACTTTTTACGTGTAATTTAACAAATTTAAGTCGTAGTCATTAGGTAGTGCTCACTTACGAATGGCAACTGGTTGTGATAGCCCCATTTATTTAAGTCATAGTTTAATAACTATGACTTAAATAAATGGGGCTATCACAACCAGTTGCCATTCGTGTCCCAATCAGCATACCTTAAAATGATCATGGGCAACTGCAACCAGCCTTCACCAATGTGGCATTTTATTTATTTATTTCTCTTTATTGTATACCTTTAAGTAGTACCTAGATAGTGCAAAACAAGTTACAAATGTTAAGGTATAACAATCGGCGGTCTTATCACACACGGCGATTTCTTTCAGACAACCTTTGTACGGATGTTTTTAAATATAATTGAGGGTAGTCTGTGGCAGGTAGTAGTATTTTAATGCCTCATTAAAAAACATTTGAGTTATTGACACAGCAGCACTTACCAGACGTGCCTACCACTGCCCACCAAATATGTGGGTAGGTACTGGGTAAACATCAACGACCGTTAAAGCCCTGGTTCACGCTCTGTCTTTTTTTTTTTTTAAAGACAACTCCCGCATTAGGAATAATCCTGTGTCGCGAGGGGCTTCACAAACATTCAAACAACGGACACAAAGAACACCCAGTCTCGGGACAACTATTTGTGGATCACACAAATTTTTGTCCCGTGTAGGATTCGAACTCACAACATTCGGCGCGGCGAAGTGGCGAGCTGACCACTTAAACCATTGCACCATCCGTGCAGTCGTCTAATGATGAGTCTAATGGTCAAATGCTCAATCGGCACTCAAGTATAGGACAGTTTAACAGTGTATATCTTTAAGGTGAATTGTAGCAACAGAACGGGACCTCGAAATCTTATATTTGATGAGTATTTGAGTACACTCCAAAAATATAATCGCTTATAAAAAAGATCTTCAGCGAAATCTCACAGTCAATCCGAAACATCTATGCGCGTGTCGTTTAAACGAATTTTTTACAACACTGAAGCATTTAAAATACAATAAACAAAAAACGACGTTAATACAAAATGTCAACTCAAGGGAGTAACGAAGTAAATTATAAAAATTGTTTGTATTTTTCTTGCTTTAGATAATGGACGGAGGAATTCTTAGAATATTAACCCTCCTTAATTCTCTGATGCGATAAATAGTAGGAATCTTTGTTTTTCTAAAGATACTGTTTGTTTTGGCTTCGAATTTTATAAGAGCGGAATATTTCTACGTTGAAAAATAACATTGTCATGAACGAAGTAGCTAAATTCTGGCTAAGGGAGATATTTTAAGATGATAGGCAGTTGTGTATCATGACTCGCTGTGTTTTTCACAAGATTTCATGTAAGAGAATAATTTTATTAGCTTGTTGTTTAGACAAAGTCGTGTGTGATGTATGCGACGGTATCCGGTACCACAGGCGGAATGTGTATCATATAGTATATGTGTACATTACTACTGAAATGTGTATCATATTAAGTATTTCAGAATTTATTTTATTTTAGAGAGAGAAACTTTAAGTACAACTACCTAATTACCCTATACTATTAAGAGCTGAGTTTTTGCCGAGTTGCTCAGGTTTGACAGGGTGTTACAAATTTTATAAACCTATTCTTAATCTGCTCGCGTACTTATTTCACGGATTAGGGAATTGTCACAGAATACTAAGAGATTCTAAAACAGTTAAATAGACTTGCCTATTGGCCTAGTGGCCTAGTGGTAGTACACTGACTGCTATGCCATAGGTCGTGAGTTCAATTCCCACCCGAGTCTGGGTGTTCTTTGTGTCCATTGTTTGTATGTTTGTAAAGTCCCAGCGACAGAGGAGTAATTCCTTATGCGAGAGTTGTCTTAAAAAAAATTAAGAAAAAAAAAATGTTACAATTTAGTGATTTATTTGAGCTATACGTTGTGAAACAATAACTGTTTCACATGTTTGTCTCTTGTGGTACTTTAAATCTCAAATGTTCATCGCGTTCACACTTTATCTAGAACGGCAAGTGGGAGAGCCATGCTGCAAGTGGGAGAGCCAAGCTGTAAGCGGGAGAGCCATGCTTCGGCACGTATGGACCGGCTCGACCGTGTGATACCACGGCCTTACAGAAAACCGAAGTAAAGCAATGCATGCGTTGTGTTTCGCTGAACGAGTGAGGTTACCGGAGGCCCTAACCCCCCTCCTCACTACCAACCCTTACTTTTCGCTCACCTTAAGAACCGGCAACGCACTTGTGACTCTTGAGTTGCAGGTGTTCATGGCCGAAGGTAGTCACTTACCATCAGGTGAGCAGGTGTCTGCTCGTTTGCCCCTTATCACATAAAAAACGGTACTTCTTTTCTGAATGATCAACGTGGATGCAAAATTTCGTGTTCATCGATTGAGTAGTTAAGGCGTCAAGGCATAACAAACAAAGAAATCACATTTGTAATATTAGATAGAAATAAAAACAGTGAACTATTTCATCTCATGCCCGCACTATCCCTTTTTGTTGAAAACAATATTTTATAGTGTGTAGATAGAGATAAATAGCAATCAGTTGGCACGGGCCGTGGTTAGGGTTGCTCTAAGGGGGTAATGTAACGGTCTAAGGGCTCTGAATTGTGTTAAAACCCTTTTGAATAGTTTCAATATATTTTTCGTAACACGCCACGAAAGGTGGTTTGATAGGATTCCGTGCCTCTACTATGTAATGAGGAAATATCTGTTTTATTTGAATTTAGCCAGAGCAATGGGGACAACTGGAACAATTTTTAATTATTTTATTCAAATCCCACTGTCCCCATTAATGGGGACACGGGTGATGCGGACAACGGGAATACACCTATATTTATTGTTCAAAAGAAATCATTTATTGATTTTTTTTTATATTATAGGGGGCAAACGAGCAGACGGGTCACCTGATGGTAAGTGACTACCGTCGCCCATGGACACCTGCAACTCAAGAGTCACAAGCGCGTTGCCGGCCTTTGAGATAGGAGTACGCTCTTTTCTTGAAGGTTTGAAGGTCGTATCGGTCCGGAAATACCGCAGGCGACAATTTATTTCAGAGATTGGTTGTGCGAGGCAAACAATTTCTGGAAAACCGCACAGTGGTTGATTGCCAATTATCCAGGTGATGGGGATGAGAGTTTTGTCGCGTTGAACGATGGCGAAACGTTGCGGCCGGTATAAGTCCGAACAATTGCTCGGAGCACTCCCCATGATGATGTCATTAGTAGTTTGTAAAGATCTTAGGCTTAAAGTGGATTTTAGATGTGTAAATCGGGACGTAATATTTATAGATACGACATCTTTTTGCTAACCCGTCACGTCGTTTTGATAGAATTGTCATGGTCATGGGTGGACTAGTGGTGTAAATATGATCGCGATTAAGTACCGATTTGCACCGATTTTCTTAATATGTGCACAAGTCACAAAAGCTAAAAATGCATACATATACTCACACCTGCATCCCATATGTTGAGCGTTACGTATCATTATACTGTGGTTCAAAGTCATTTCCATAAACTCCAAGTTATATTAAAGAAAAAAACAACTTTGAAGGCAAGGAATCATTTGTTCCATTTTAAAATAATTTTCTCTCTCGTTATGACTTTCATGTAATTATTTTGTATAACTTTAAGTGTGGCTTAACTAACAAAAAAAATGTTTCGTGGAAATCCGAAGTGCACTGAGGGAAACTTATCCATCTCTAAGGATCATAGACTAGATAAGGACCGTAAAACGTTGATATTTATTTCGATTGTGGCAATTTTAACTTGGAGGTTGATGCAAGTTCCGAAAGAAATAGGCGACTTCCCCCCCGGACTCGGCGTAATCTGTTACGCCGATGACACGTTGGTCACAGCCCGGGAGGTGAACTTTCAGGAGGCGGCGCGCCTGGCTACCAGAGGAGTCTCTCTGGTGGTCGGGCGCATCGAGGCGCTGGGCTTGCAGGTGGCCCTGGATAAGACGGAGGCCCTTTTATTCCATGGGCCCCGTCGTGGTCCACCCCCTGGCGCCTCTATCGAGGTCAACTCGGTGCTCGTACCGGTTCAGGCCCACATAAAGTATCTGGGCCTGATCCTCGATGGAAGGTAGCTCTTCGACGAGCACTTCTGGCAGCTTGCTCCGAAGCTGGTCGTCGCTGCGTCCGCCCTTGGGCGACTTTTGTCCGATTTGGGTGGACCCAACGTCGCTACAAGACGGCTATACACGGGGGTTGTCCGGTCAATGGCACTGTACGGTGCACCGGTGTGGGCGGGAGCTCTGACCGCCCAGAATAGGGCGCGCCTCTGGTGCCCTTAAAGGGTTATGGCGGTTAGAGCCATACGCGGATACCGCACCGTGTTGACAGAGGTGGCGTGCGCGTTGGCCGGGACACCCCCGTTGGATTTGGAGGCGGAAGTCACCGTAGTATACCGGCAAACAGCTGCGTTCCGGGCGGGAAGCGGCTGTCGGCCCCCGCCCGAATAGGTGCACGAATAGCGTGAGGCCGCTCGTCGAGCCACCATGGCTCGTTGGTCGTCCCGGCTAGAGGCTCCACGTGCTGGCTTTGCTACCGTGGAGGCACTCCAGCCGGTCATCGTCGAGTGGGCAGGGCGGCATGGGACCCATTAATTCCGACTGACGCAGGTTCTTTTCGGGCACGGCTGCTTCGAAAAGCATTGGAGGGAATTGAGTCCCATCTGTCACCACTGTGACTGCAGTGAGAACTCGGCCCAACGTACGCTGGCGGTTTGCCTCAGTTGGGCGGCGCAGCGTCGGGCCCTCACTGTAGTCATCGGAGAGGATCTGTTGCTACCGGCTGTCATACGCTCCATGGTCGGTAACGACAGGAATTTTACCACGTTCGCAACCTTCTGTGAGGAAGTCATCTCGGAGAAGGACGCGGAATTAATTGCAAAAAAATAGAAATGCATTAGCATTAGTCATAGTGAAGTGTTGATCTTCAATCAAGTTGCTATACAGCACGATATTTATGTGTAGGCTCAGCTACATAATAATTACTACATATTATAAAACAAAGTCCCCCGCCGCGTCTGTCGGTCTGTCTGTCTTTTCGCGATAAATTGAAAAACCACTGAACGGATTTTTATCAACAGGTTTTTACTAATAGACAGAGCGATTTATGAGGAAGGTTTAGGTGTAGGTATAATTTAGGTTGCTAGTAATATATAATATAATATAATATAGTGGGACCTACTTTACACTGCTTTTACTGTGGGTTTTTGAATACGGATAAACATACATATTTACATTTTTAGTAAATACATACATGTTTTACATAAAAACCATAAACATATTCATGCATAAAAATACTTGCACTGAGCTGGAGTAGAATTTGCGACCCCTGGGAACAAAATGCGTAGTGCATTCGACTGCCACCACTGCGCCACAAATGTCGTGTAATACTTACGTTATAAATAGACATTCATGTACATCGCTCTTCTGATTAGAAACAATAATAATCAATAACAATAACAGTAGGTAACAGTACTCTTGTTAATCAAAATGATCAAATTACAATAAAAACTTGTTCCAAACACCTTCGTCATATTATACTCGAATTGTTTAAGAAAATAAAATGTTGGAAAGCAAAGAAAATTAAACAACATTTAAGGTGGGACAGCGCCTCTGTATCTGAAAAGGGGGCTTAATACGGCTGCGCCAGAATCCACTTTTTTGATGAAGATTCTGACATAGACAAGTTCTTAGCCACTCCTTTATCATTCTGTTCACTTGGCTAAACACCGGCAGGAAAACTTTAAGCATTTTATATCAACATGAAAACTTTAAATAATTCCATAATTTCCACCAACATACCACTTCAAATATATATTAGACCTCAATATATCGTGACAACGCACATTATTGTGCTACTTTTTCATTCACTGTTAATATTGTGTTGTAGCCATAATATATATCATGTGATATAAGTTCGGGGAAGTGTTCAGCGAATGTATCGTTCTCATATTTCAGGCGTCAGACGAAAGCGTCTTGCGTACGATCTGGCTGCGCCTATATAAATAATGACTGTATATAATAGCCTGTTAATGTGCCAAATCTTAGATTAACGATGTTAGATACGTCACTTTTGTTCTATTGTCTAAGACTAGGAGCAAAGTAGCAAACAGACTTTCTGCTTAAGTAGTCAAACTGATAAAATGCTTATGCATTGAACAATAGAATCTAAAATATAAAATTCATGATGCCGACGTTCACTGCAGGGCAGGGTATTTTGTTCTATCCGAAGCCTATCGAGCTTGTTTCAATAACTAGCAGTCGTCTTAGTTTAACCGCAAGGAAATGGTAAGACTAGGTCAGATTGTTTAAACGAGAACTAACAGAAATTGGTTTCTATGTTGTAGTCTGTCTGCTAAAGTATGCACCGATCGCCGTTTGATTTAAATTTTATCTTCAATATCTTTATATATAATACTAACTTGAGACACCTCACACACGGCCGTCTGATCCCAAACTAGGCAGAGCCTGTACTATGATAAACAGACTGCTGATAAACATACTTCTATTTTTCTAAATACATACATATTATAGATAAAGATCCCAAGTCCTACCCATCTGAATCATTTACGACCAATTTCCATTCTTCCCTTCTTATCCAAAGTGCTTGAAGCCTGTGTGTACCACCAGTTATCGCAATTTGTATATCGCAACCATTTATGAAGTCCTTTCCAATCAGGGTTCAGACCGGGGCCCAGCACAACTTCCGCTCTCCTGAAAGTGACTGGTGACATCCGGGCAGGAATTGAGAAATCCAAAGTTACCGTGTTGGCTCTGGTAGATTTCTCGAACGCAGTTAGACTTCTTTACACACCTGACCTCTTAACGCCCTTAGTTGCTTACCTCATGACTGTTGCATTATCACTTGTTTACAAAACAACATATTAGTTGTTTTATCATATTTTCATATCCATATATAAGTATTTTTTTTTCATTTTCTAAATACATTCGCCAAATATCGCATGTGTATCTGACGACAACTTCTTTAGAATCGTTGTGATTTGAAAATTCGATGAAACATATTTATAAATAGGATTTAGCCTGCGAGAGAATGAGATAGAATACAAGTATACAGTGTTTCCTATAATCTTCGAATGCTAGCACGTGTCTTTGCGCCTGCGTACTACGAAGCCTTCAGAAAATGCGTCATAGTCAACGTGGTGTGTCATTCACGTGTATCATTTTTGTGCATTTGCGTGTTAAAATTCGTTGGTTAATAAGTTTTTGATAATTATTTTACACATCTGTGTTAATTTGACCAATAACTTTTATATCAATTATCTAAAATTAAATTTATTCTACTTTTCTGAAGTTTCACTTCTGCCGTATGTGAATTGCACAAACACACACATATTTTGGGATGCTCGAGGGATTATTTTAGTGGTTTATCTGCAAAAAGGAACACAATCAATAATTTTGCAGCAAGGTAAAATCCGAAAGAAACGATTTCATTTGGCCAAGAAAAAGTTTACACACGTCAATGGTTGCAGTCGAAAAACTCCATGGATTGCGGTTCGAATTGCTACCGCATTCCCTCTATTCCCCAGATCTAGCCCCGTGTGACTTGCACTTATTCTCAAACCTGAAGAAATGGTTAGGTGGCCAGAGATTTTCATCAAAAGATGAAGTCATTGTTGCCGTAGACGAGAATTTTGAGGGGTTGGGGAAAGGGTTCGGATGAATCGATTTTATGTTACAGATCTGTTGAAACCTGGGAAAACTAAGTTCAACATTTTTTTTAATAAACCACATATTACTATGCTTCTGATTTAACTAAGTTTGTTGTAAAAAAAAAAACAATCGTTCCAAATAATCTTTAATTTTTAATAATAAATAAAGCATTAAATTGTAAGCTACATTTGGCTTGAGGCTCGATGTATGTGTTAATGGGCTCAAATCTATCTGTGTGTTATAATTATGATAATTGACATTATAAATGATGCTCAAAGTTACTGGTAGGGCTGACAACCGTGTTCAATGTTCTCTTTGTCACGTGAGTAATATTTATTTAAAATAAATTATGTACGTATTATGAGATTAAGGTCGATGTAATTTGAAGGTATTTTATAAAATATCTGTAACAGATTAGGAGTAATGCAAGCACAGCAAATCGTGAAAGTTAAAAGGACGTCGCCCGCTTAAGGATTCGGCATTTATCTCTTCTAGTACTAAACACATAATACTTTGTCAAACTTAAGCATAAAGTACTACTTACTACTAGTATTTATTGTAAGGACAAATACATAATTATTTTGGCTGTTATGTTTTGTCAATTCGAAGTATTTATCTAGTCAATCGTGCTAGTCATTATTTTCCAAACGATCAGAAACATCTGACTGTTATCGAAGGTCAAATATAAAATCGTTTAAAAAAGATCTAGAAGATTATATCTTTCCTAATTTGTGAACGGTTTGTAATGATTATTTTTATAGATTAAGTTATCTGCATCTCCAAACTGATCCCATAAAGTAAAAAAATAAAAAAATCAAACCTAAGGGTTTAAAAATATCCCTTGAAAGTCCTTTTAATTTTAAGAACCACATTCAATCGGGTTGATTTAAAAGAAAAAAAATATTATCTACATATTTAAAAATGTTTAAGTATATTAACTACTATCGTATAATTTGTGATAGTTAATATATATTATGCAAACTGAGAAATGGACAACCCTAGTCACGGAACAGATTAGAACATATTTTATCAAATAAATATAAGGGTACAAGGAAAGCTAGACAGAGCAAATAAAGATGTTTTCTACTATATCCATTAATTATAATACCAGCTGCGAACGCCAAACCATAATGTAAACTACGTTAATAGCACTTTTGATATTTGTCTGTTAGATCGCTTATTATTTCATTCTGGCTAGAACGGATTGTTTTAAGCGTATGTTTTAGTACAAGTTATTGAAACATTTCCACCAAAGATAGAAAGTTGTCCCAAACGTATTCCCGTTATTTAGATCCTAAGTTTTTATTATAGCGAACCTTGACGGTTCAGACTCCTATGGTTTATTTTTCACTAGCTGCCCCGCGGTTTCACCCGCGTACGTCCTAATGCCGTGGGAATATCGGAATAAAAAGTAGCCTATGTGTTAATCCAGGTCTCCAGCTAATACATATCAAGTTTCATTAAAATCCATACATTCGTTTTTGCGTGAAAGAATAACAAACATCCATACACACGTACATACATACATCCATACATACATACATCCATACATCCTCACAAAGTTTCACGTTTATAATATTAGTAGGATGAAACACATAACATTCCAGCCAGCTACATTGCAAACTGACTATAGGTCTAACTTGTCAATTCATAGATATTGTTGCTATTATAATACATACAAATTTTTCTGACACTGCACTTGTAAAATCTTTAAACTAGGTAATCGAGTGGGGATAACTTGGTAGGGATTTATGGAACAGGCGATTTATAATATTAATAAATTATATCTAATAATCTCTTACAAGTTTTAGATTTATTTTTTTACTGGATGTGATAAAGGAAAGAGTTAATATTCCCATCATTCTTACGTGAGCGCTGTGTCACGGTAATATTATCTATCCAGTATTGTGACTCGGCGCTGTCCTTGGAATAATTACCTACAGCCACGCGGTACGTAAACACACCAAAGGCCTGTCCGCCTACAGTATTTTAATTTCATCTAACTACTTGAGTATCTTTCTAGTTTTGTGATTGTAAATATTATAATAAGTATTTTTTTATTAAAAATATTGAAATTTGTTGTGAATGAAATAGAATAATGAAATAGAAGTGTTCAATAAAAATAGATTTTGTGTTTTTTTATTCGTAGATTTAATGAAAAACCACCGTTATTTTAAGACTGAAAAATATTTGCGCCTCGACTGACGTACGAAAAGCTTTATTGTTAAATTTAATAGTATAAAAAATCCATTGCCATATTAAGTAAGTACTTGTACTTATTTCAATCAAATATTCAAATCGCAAGCTTACTTTTTTTTTATGGTATAGGGGGCAAACGAGCAGACGGGTCACCTGATGGTAAATGACTACCGCCGCCCATGGGCACCTGTAACTCAAAAAGTCACAAGTGCGTTGCTACCCTTTAAGGTGGGAGTAGGAGAAGAGGGGGAGGTAGGAAGAGGGGAGGAGGGAAGGACGGGAATAGGGGAGAGGGAAGGGCTAGGGCCTCCGGTAACCTCACTCACGCGGCAAAATGCAATGCAAGCATTGCTTCACTACCGGTTTTCTGTGAGGCCGTGGTATCGAGCGGAGTCGAGCTGGCCGATACGTGCCGAAGCATGGCTCTCCCACGTTTAACGTTTACTGTTATCAAAAGCACCACAGCGTCCATTCAACACCGCGGCGCACTTACGACTGGTTGTGTACCGAATGTATACCGAACTTAAGATGCGTAGGTATGCCTCGCTTTCCGACCGTTCGTTTGTATGAAGATAGACTACTGGATAGCTAATATTACCGTGGCTGTGTGTGCTACGAGATATAAAAATTAAGCTTAGTATTTCAACTTTGACTCCAACTCTCACTCATTTTAGCTATACTTTTTTTTAAAGCTATATTTAAATACAAAAAAAATATTTCTTCTTTACGACTAATTAAGTGTTTTCTTTTTTATGACCTTTCGAAGAATTTACTTCGGTTAATTATTTTTAAATTAATGTTAGTTAATTTAATCCACAGCGAAAAGCTCTTTTCACCTCCTGCAGATATAACGCGAAGTAATGCAACATAATAGGGGGTTACGTTTAATAATCTTCTCTCACCTTATTTAGTTAGTAGTAGGTTACCGGTCCGTTGACCCGAATACTACATTAAATACATCTGCGTTAATAGTCTCTTGTGGCAGCATGCACTTCCCAATAAAAGTTAATTCTATGTTTTATGGTCTCAAGTCAGTAAATTAGATTTTTTTAACTTCGATAAGATATTTGCTAGCTTCACAACATTTTACTTGCGTGATACTTGGTACAACTAATCTAATGAAATGAATGAGATTTAATCATTATTAGAGATCGGATATTCGGATGCATATTTACCTAAAGTTGAGATGTTGGCTATTATGGAAAGCACATTTTTATCGAAAGAATCCCGTGACTCCAGGAAATACAAATTTAAGTGTACCTATACTCCGTGAGATGTAATAAACCCCAGTTTGACATAAATGACACTTGCTCTGTTACAACGTATAATGGTTGCTTTTCCTTACTTTTATTGTCAGTGATTTTTGACGAAGCAAAAACAACCTTATTACGTTGTAACCAGTGTCAAATCGGGCCTATTAAACCCCCGGAAATGTAAACATTTTGTAAGAGTGCGAGTGAGACGGCAAATTATACTTGCTTGTGCGCAAGTAGGGACGCGACAATACAACTGCATTCGTAAATAAAAATATACTTAGAAGCCGCTTCCATAATTTGTTATCCAAAAAATAACTTTAGGTAAATATGCATCCGATTATCCGATCTCTAATCATTATACACTATGTACAGTATCTGAAAAAATACGAATATTCCTCTTTTGGTGCTAAATTGTACGATTGTCCTTTGGTGATCGTGAATGTCATACTTATTACTTATGCAAATTACTTTGCGCTTCTCCGAAGTGTATATGACAATTCTCTTTTCATCATTCATTGACTGATGTTTTGAGAACAGCTTTTAAATACAGGAATGCGAACAAGTATTAGACATAATATGTATAGACTATTTCGTTAGCAATATGTCAACTCGGCATATACAGGGAAGTTAAAAAAAAATTGCAAATAGCAGCAGTGAGTTTATCGAAACCCGTTAACTCTTTGCATGGCACGACAACAGCGTGCTTTTTGTGTGAAACAATTTTACAAAAACAACGAGCCCCACTTTATTAACTTACTACATGTGTCAATGTGTTTTTCAAAATTTGCTTTGCTTAAGTGCCAACGATGAGACGGAGCACATCTAGAAGATGTAAATTGTAAGAAATAAATTGCATTAAGTATCAGTTACGTTATGTAAATGATCAACAAAATATAATTTGTAGTTTTATTTCTATTCGTTTCAAAAGTGCAATACTTTTGGCCCACTCTACAAGTGCAAACCAAATACCATGATCTCCGGAGTTAGTCAGGGCTTGCTATTCGGAACTCTATTTCTTTTTCTGATCATTAATGATCCTCCTATCATTCTCCAATACACTCGATGCTCGCTGCATATCGACTACTTCAAAATCTTCATAGAATTAAGATATTTAGTTGAATATATATCAACGGCATCGACGGAGCTTTAAGAACTAAGTTTAATTCAACGCCACTCAATGTTTTGTAATGACGTTACATACATATATAACGAAGCACGTAATACATACACACATATTGTTACATACATAATGAGGTTCTATAATTTAAGATTCTTGGAGTGACATTTTACAAAATAAGAACTTAGAACTTATAAACTAGACCTTAAAGCGAGGCAATATGTCAGTATTTCTTATAATGCTCCAGATGTCAGGTCTTGCAACTCAGAGATACTGAATTTATCTTAAGTCTATCAAGATTCTTAAAAAACACAGTGCGTTTCTTTTGTTTAAATAAGCTTTTGTTAACAAATCTTATCCGTGTCCGTTTTAAAATTGTCTACCCGCGTCGTATTGAGAGTAAGATCTAAAAACTCACAGTGGTCATAATATGTAACTTCTATTGTCATCTCTATTTAACGTCATGACGTCAGCCTTAACGCAATACATTCAATTATATTATTATCTCAAACCGATTAAGTAAATATCATATTATACAGTACAAGAGAAGCAATTTGCCCGATCTCACAGAGACTACAATATGTTGGTAGCGTGGTCTTTTGCCTGATGTATTGACGGACGTATGCGTCCGCTCTAGCCCAAGCGCTAACGATAATACGGTTATGTCGGTCGTAACATGGTGGTTATGGCCCAAATTAATGTTTCATTGCCTATAACATTCGCGTAAAGCGGTATTTTTACAATAAATTAATATAAGAGCAAAATTGTTATAAATATACATGTGGATATCAGTAATAATCACAGAGAATGATAAAAATTAACTGCTTTTGAAAACATTTATGTCATAGTTGTCTTCAGATAGGCGTTTTTTTTTAACCCTGGGTGTGCGAGTCAGACTTGCACTTGACCGGTTTTTTGTTTCGTTATACTTTCTTTATTTCACTTTGAAGGTACGCCTTTATTCTGTACTTATCTATACTGTATCTTTCAAATACAGTGCAGAAATGTTTCGGAAAACTGTTATAACAATTTATCAATATAGGTCATCATCATCACACAACCGGTTTATAGTCACCGATTTACCCTCCCTGAGTTTGTGATATTTTTCGATTGAGAATTTTACTATAAATAAAAAGAGAGTAAAATCTACATTATAGGGTTGGCAATGCGCAAGTAATACAGGTTCATAGGGGCTGATACCCGCCTACCAATAGGCGGGACGTGAGCTTGTTTGCCATCTTAGTTGTATAAAAAAAATAGGTTGAGAATCAGAACGAGTTTCATGCAACCGAAGGATTAGTTAGACACGAGCGCATTGAGGGAATTGGTAAGCGCCGTACGCGGCTGCATAAGTACCTACTATTATGAACAGTACTCAAAAACAGTACAAATATAATTTTAACCACTATTAGTAAGGCGTAAAACATATTCCCTTATGATTTTCTTTATTTTATTTCCCTTATTCTCCCACATTCTGTAGAAACCTAAAAATAATAAATAAATTACCCCTTGCAGAAGCTTGCGTAGCTATAGTATTGTACTTTCCCAGGTAAATAAATGTCATCGAATTCGTACGTAAACATAATGAAATAGGATACAATCGCCACGAGCAACGTTCGAGTAATATGACTGCTACGAACAATTGCGAATTAAGGTCCCATTTATTTGATTTAATTAAAATTAAATTACATCAATTCTCGTATGGGTAATAATGAACTTCTGTTTGGGTGTTTAATACCTAAGATGTTACTTGTATTTACTAGATTTGTATAGTAACAGTAACACTAACGTTACGAGACAAATGGTAATCGAATACCAATAGGCGGTCGTATTAGTATAAAGGAAGTTAGTGTCGGGGTCTGTTTTTATATCATTTTAGTAGACAAAGGTCAAGGTGCTACTGAGATTTGCCTAACAAGCAACTTAAACATTTAACAACCCGGAAATCTAACATAGGACTTCAGAAGACAGAAACCTCACAATTTACATTTTTTATTTATTTACATACTCTTCAAGGCACGGAGAGAGCGTAATAAGGGTTCCTTACCTCAAAAGGTAAAAAAAGGAACCCTTATAAGATCACTCTCTTGTCCGTCTGTCTGTCTGTCTGTCCGTGTGTCACCACCGATTTTCTCAGGAACGGGTGGACCTAGCAAGTTGAAATTTATACCAGATACTAAGGTCTATAGAATCTATTAGGTGCATAAAAGTCAAGGTCCTGAGTCAACACGATAAAAAGATATGGGTCACCGATCAGAGACAACTTTGTTGAATTGCAGTGACACTCAGAGTGCACAGTGCAATCTTTTTATTCACTCGTGTTAACGTTGATAACGATTTGCATGGATTTAAATGAATAACAGTTAATTGTCACTTGATAGCGGTCTTTTAATTAAATGCAATAATTAACACTAAGGCAAGTGCATACGTTAAAAATTTAACACATGAAGTCACTCGGATGTGCTGTCTTAGTATATCACGGGTTAATTGTAATGACAGTAATACTTTCGGCATTACCATGATGAAATTCATTAATAATAAGTGGCCAAAATAAGCCACTTGAGTTATAATTTTGAATTATGATTTTGAAAAAGAATAAGGTTTAAATAAATAGAGAAATATAACGTTGCTATAATTTAAATTTGGTAGAAGTTTCATTATGTTAAATTATACAGTGAAAGCAAAATATTCAATATAGGGTCGGTTTGGCACAGCAGTCGTGAGCCAAATTAACATATTATGGCCTACGTCTGTGCGGTACGTATCTTCGCAGGCAGGTTTGTAAACAAGATTATACATTAAGGTCCCAACTCACAAGTTATGAAAACTCCCGTCCTTCGCGAAAATATACCCAACAATGAACGCTTAGAGACCGCATATTGCTAACTTTTTACTCTTAAACTACCTTCACTGTCTTAGAAAACAACGTGCTTCTACATCAGTCTATATAAGTATATACATTATGTGTATTTGTGTATATGGGAGGGTGTGTATATGTGTTTGTATGCAAATTGATCACCATAAATCTAAATACACAAAAGTTTGATCAGATTTTGGATGTTTTTTTTACAATAATACAGATTAGTATTACAATACTATTTCAATTTCCTAAACAAATAGCAGTAATAGTATTAATTTTATTACAGTTTTTTACGATATTAAATGATAATCCATTAAGAAGTTACAATTTTTTATTTCTGAATTTGACGTCAAGCTCCGACCTGATGTCGGTTTAGAAGTTTTACTCATCGTATTCAATACCTACTATTAGTATGCAACGTCCGTCTTGAATAAATGTTAGTTTACTACCATTCGTTAAGGAGTTCCATTATTTAGTTTCACACTTCATTGTAAGATAATCACGATGTTCTCGATCAAAAAAGAACTAAGCACATTGACTAAGGAATCTCACAGCAGTCACAGCATCGAGGTTCACATATAATAATAATTATTATAGGCGACGATTGCAACGCTTGAATTGAGACCCTTCCTAGAAGGAATTTGAAGTCGATAAAAATCAATTGTCTCAAAAACACTAATGTAAACAAGGATTGTCCCTGGAGCTATCTGTATCATAGGTACCCAATATTTTTTTTAAAGAATGTTTGTCCAAAATCTACAAAAGATGGTATAAAATATAAAAAGTTTACGAAACCCAACTTGTGCAAAGCTAATGGCCTGTTTAATGCGGTTTAAGAAATGTTTAAAAGTTTAACCAAAAGCTAAATGGCTCATACTAACTTTTAAACTTTCACGTTTCTTGATATATAATTATGTAGACGGGAATTAAGTTATTTAATACATACCTTTGAATTGCCTGACGCTTCGACCAGGCTGCACTACCCGTGGTACCTACAGGATTATCTATTAGGTATTCTTTGGCTGATCGCATTGTGAACCCGTACATTTTTTAAGCTTTATTAATTATATTTTCAATGTGAACATCTAGATGTAGTTTATAATCTAAATTGGCACCGAGATATTTTATGATTTGCACAGTTTCTAATCGCACATCACACAGCGTATACCGGTTATTAAGTATCTGTTTGTTGTTGTATATTAAGACTTAATTTATTATTGGTGCAGTATACAGAAAAACGATCGAATTCACTTTGGAGTTTTTCAAGATCGTCAGAGTGGTTACTATCATAATATATTTTCAGATCATCTGCATATACAAAAAGTTACAGAATTTAAAATAATCGGAAATGTCATTAATAAATATTATAAATAATAAGGGGCCCAGAATTGAGCCTGAGGAACTCCTGAACTCACTGAGGCATATTCGGATTCATAACCACTGCTTTCTGGGTGCGATTAGTTATGTATGATTTAAACCACCGCCACAAGTTACATACATATACAATTAAAGGCGAGCTTGTCTAGTAGTATTTTATGATCCACTCTTTCAAATTAATACAAAAGTAAAGATCTACTTACAGAATAAATTCATTCTCATTCTTATTAACATGGTCAAGATTCGGCAATCTAGCGTTTTCGAGACTGCGTCCTATTAGTATTTTGATTAACAATAAATTACTACTTTAAAAAATTAAAAACACAATTGCCCTACCAAAAATGCACCATACAGCCACCATATTGATTTTGAAGATGTAAGGACTCTAACGAATCTGTTAAGGCATTCAGAAGTTATGGTGTGATAAAGAAACTCACATACTCGATATGAACCTTTTTGTTAATACGTGGTCGTGTAAAAATTAAAAAAAAAATCATTATTTGCGAGTTTTCTATAAGCAAGTAATTTTGAAATAACTAATTATGTACATTAAAAGGACAATACAAGAGAGGAAAATTATTTTTCTTACCATTTTGCTCGGAATGAAAATTATGGGAACTTTTAATTTAATTAAAACTTGTCTAGGTAGTTCGACAACTGTATAAATATATACATTTGGTAGGAACGTCGCATTTCCATTTATTGTATAAACAACCTATATATTTAGGTGTCTCTTAGTAATTAATCTTTGTTCGCATATGGGAGCGCCTAATTGTTATGTAGATACACAGAAAAATAAGAAAGTCCATCGTAAACAAAGCTGAGCCAAGCCATGATCAATATCTTTGTATAATAGAAACTTGAAAAGAAGTTTTCTTACTAGAATATATTTTAAAGTGGTGGTCGGAAGGTTGTTCGATTTGCTTATCTAACGTACTATTTAGGTAGGGTGGAGGCAATCTCCAGAATTGCTGACGTAAACTTAGTTCCCAGTTTTTGAGGCTCTCACTTCATCAATCAATGTTACGTAAATAAGAATTTAATAAAGCAACGGTAGCATAATGGCTAAACCGTCGGACTTGCGATCAAGTGGTTGCGGGTTCGAACCCCACCCAGTGCACTACTGACGTAAACCCACTCCTAACACAAGCATTTAGCTTAACTGGAGGGGTTAACTAGAATACTAGTAATGTGTGAACCACGTTATTAGTATTCTTTAAAAAAATATATATAAAGAATTTATGTGTACTTATTTATTCATACTAAGGTTAACACTCTTGCACGTTGCACCCACCATCAGGGATTTCTCTTGCGTGTTGCCAACTCTTTAAATATTTTGCGTGGAACACATTGCTGGACAAAATTGTTTACCTATTGACCACAATACCTCTACTAATAAATTAACGCAACTTTAGATTAAGGTAGAACTTTAGAGAACTTTCTAACGTAATAGTCAGGCAATAGAGTATTTTCCTCTTTGAAAGTAATTGTCAAAAAATTCAGAAATAAATTCAGGAGTAAAGAAAGATATGTGATATAAAATACGAACTACTTATAATAATCTGTAGTATTGAATTAATTCAAGCGGCGGTAGCGTAATGACTAATGACTAAGGCGTCGGACTTGCGATCAAGTGATTGCGGGTTTGAACCCCACCCAGCGCACTACCAACGTGAACCCACTCCTAACACAAGCATTTCACTTAGCTGGAGGGTTGCTAGTATTCTTTTTATAATAAAAAAAAATTTACTAAGACTAAGGGGAGATTCTTTAAACACGTTAAGTAACTTTGCCTGGAAGATGTAGACTTCATATGAATTTTCTTTGTACGTAGTGTGCCTTCTTATCAAGCTCTGTAGACCTCATCATAGACACAACAAAAAATATATTTGTGTCGATTTTATGTAGACTTGCCCTAGTAGCGGCGAAAAAATGAGCGGCGAAACTACTTCTATCAATTTAAAATTGGATCATAATATACTTTTTATTACTATCTGTCGTTTCATAGTACAGGGAAGGTATTCCTGTGTAATTTAGAATAACGACTCAAAATAATTTATTAGTTGTCAATATCTGCGCAATTCATTCCCGTGGATTAATGACGCGGTTGCATATGCCATGTGGCCAATTTGCCTGTGGTTTGAGCTTACATAAAATTTAATTCCGCCATATGGCTGAGCATAAATAAGCCTAAACTTTAACGATTACGTGGACAAGTGTTAATTTTTTTTTGTGTGGAATATTTTAAGAGATGATGTGTTCATATTCATGGTTCGATTTAGTCGACAAATAGTGGAGTAAGCGTGAAAAAATGTTTAAAAAAAAAAAAATTTTTTTTTTCTAATCTGGTATAGACGTGCATTTCTAAGTAACGTCTTATTAGTTGGCACGAAATAATAATAAAATGATTAATTACCTACATTAGAGTCTTCTTCATTTCTACGTACATATTATAAAATAGATTTATCAGTTTGTGTTTCACTTCCTTTTCGTAACATACAGTGTTTATCTTAAATACAACACCCGCATTAAGAATATTCTGGTGTCGCGGGGGGCTTCACAAACATTCAAACAACGGACACAAAGAACACCCAGACTCGGTACAACTATTTATGGACCACACAAATTTTTGTCCCGTGTGGGATTTGAACTCGAAACGCTCGGCGCTGCATAGTGGCGAAATAGAAAAAGTATCTGATTTTCTAATTTAGATTTTAGATTTTTTTTCTTGAATTATTTGCGCTATCGATTCGTATCATCGGATGCAAATTGTTATGTTAATAAGAGCAAGCTCTCGATAGACATCGAACCCACATCAAGATTCCTTATTAGATGCGATTGTATCACAGATATTTGGTGCGTCCTGGCTCCTGCGCCATTGTACAAAATGTGTCCCCGTAACACGTTTCGCTTTTTCTAATATTATGCCATTGTACGCAGAACATTTAGAAATTTTCATTTAAAAGTTTGTTGTAGTTATGAATATTGAATGAGTAGGTACCTACATGAAAAGCAAGTTTTAGTACATGCCTCTGATTTCTAATTAGATTAGATAGAAAATAAAAATATACATTGTTTTTAAATATATGCAAATACATATTTTTATATTTATTTACTACTTACTCATTACTATTAACTAACCGAATCCTGTGATTAACGACGTACCTATTATGACCTAAAGTGAAAAAAAATACTCTTTTTCTTTGATCCTTTTTCCCCCTTGCATTCTTTTACCATACCACGCTAAGTTGAAGACGTATGAGAAAGTAAACATTCTTTGGTGAACTTTATTGTTTGGTAGTCAAAAAGTTTACTCGTTGTTTTTCAAAGTAGCCTAGTTCACGTTTTTATAGATACTAGAGATCGTCTGGTGCTCGAAATTCGAACATAATTCTAATTTCCTATATCTTAAGTAAATCTCCAGTAAAGTTGAATTTTCATTGTTAGACTTTCCTGACCATGACCGGTTTGAATATATGCTGGATGCGTATAGCTTAATGTAGGCGTTTCCACGTAATTTTTAAATTTGTAACGCATATTGTTTAAAATTGTTGGATATCTCCACTTCTTTTATATTTAAACTTTAAGTATTCCAAATTTCACGTTCCCCCATACGCAAAATTTTATAAAAAAGGGGGGCAAATAACTTTCAACATTCTAATTTTAAATTCGATAACCTATGGTTTCTATTTTTTTTACAATAATAAATATAAACATAACTACAATTTATCTAAATAAAATGTTATTCAAAGCTATCTCCTATTTATGTTGTCAACATAGGTAGGAGATAGCTTTCAATTCAATCTTAATCGGTCAAAACTGACTGCACGGATGGCGCAATGGTTTTAGTGGTCACCTCGCCACTACGCCGCGCCGAGTGTTGTGGGTTCGAATCCTACACGGGACAAAAATTTGTGTGATCCACAAATAGTTGTCCCGGGTGTTTTTTGTGTCCGTTGTTTGAATGTTTGTGAAGCCCCCTGCGACACAGGATTATTCCTAATGCGGGAGTTGTCTTTTTAAAAAAAAAAAAAAAAAGACCGATGAAGAGTGAATTTAATGTATGATTGTATATAAATCGTATGATTAAAAATGCTACGATACACCTGTGTGTATTGTAGCATTTTTAATCATACGACGTATACGGTCAATGTCGTTGGCTTATGATACTTCGCAAAAGGCCAAGTCCAAGAGCGCGATTTGACTACTTGATTTCTGAAAATTTTGGAATGGAAGTCCAAAAGTCTTCTGTTGGTGGCAATGGGCCACAGCAGTAAAACTGTGATGTTGTTGTACGGGAGGATTAAGGCATGGCCCCTAAATATATATTGTATTCAGCCTAGACCGTAAAGTGTCAAGGGATATGGATTTTTTCAAACCGAATTTTTCATATGGGTATCTTACGGTATGCTTTAAATTTTACTGTCTTCAGTGACATTTATTGATCATCTTACTAATTTTATAAACGTGAAAGTTTGTGAGAACAAAAACTACTGAACCGATTGTGTTGAACTTGGTATGTAGATAGCTGGAGACCTGGATTAACACATAGGCTATTTTTTATCCCGTTATACCCACGGCACTGGAACTTACACGGGTGAAACTGCGGGGCGCAGTTAGTATAGATCAGGCATATGATTAATAATATTTTTTGTTAATATTTTATTTAAATAAATTATAGTTATATTTATATTAATTATATTGTAGAAAAAAATAGACACCATACGTTATCGAATTTGAAAGTAGAACATTCAGGTTATAACTTAAAAGCAATATTCTATTGGGTTTAACCGATTCCGAAATCCAGAACAATCTACAGATTTTGATTCTCTGCCGATTATAACTTGAAAACAAAATGATAATACAGTGAATATTGGAACTAATAACAAAGCTATAAATAGGCATAGAAGGGTATAAACGGTACCCTAACAGTGGCAACTGAGAGCCCCTTGTTATCTCACCCTTGTTGCCGCGGTAATCGCTGCCTCAAATAATTTATGAAATATGACATAATAACCTTTGTAATAAAGGCTAGAGTAGCGCTGCTATGCGGATAAAACTCTTGACGTTTATATTGGTACCGATGGAAATCCTAAATACGATAGAAATCAGGGCCACATTTTAGTTGTAACAGTATCGGTTGGTATTTAGTGCCTAAAGGCATAACCCTAAGCAAAATAAACTAAAATGAATGATTAAAAAATTTCATTACATTTACGATCAGAAACGGTTAGGTATAATATAACTATACTCGTACACAATATAATTTGTTTTTTATTGGATCTGTAGGCCAACGATTCTACCGAGCGCAGGGTACGCCACCATTGTGACGGTAAGACCCGGCATGGGAACTAGCTGCCTCTCTTACCGGCTGACGCAGGTGCTTTCGGGGCATGGCTGCTTCGGAAAGTACCTGTGTCGTATAGGCCGAGAGCCAACGCCCACGTGCCATCACTGCGGAGGCTGTCGCGAGGACACCGCATTCCATACTTTGGTAGAATGCCCCGCGTTGGCGAATCAACGCCGTGACCTCGTAACGGCTATCGGTGCGGGTTGCCTCTCGTTAGAGACCATGGTATACAGAGAGAGCGCATGGGATTCCGTCACCTCATTCTGCGAGGAGGTGATGCACACCAAAGAGGCGGCGGAGAGGGAACGGGAGAGAATTAGTACTCTCCCATCCCGCAGGAGACGCACCGGGCGTCGAAGAGCGCTTAACGATCTCCGGCGTCCATGAGCACTGACCTAATAGCAGCGGGTTCGGCAAATAGGCAGGTCCGGAGCGGTTTCGTGACGAATCCCACGCACGCAACTATGTAGGGGGGAAAAGCCCCACACACTATTTGACGCCGCCTGACGTCCTGACAGGCAGGCGAAGTCTGTCGGGGGTTGAGTGGTTTTATTCGTAAACCGTGTGGTTTTAGTCGGTTCGAGTCCGACATAACCATGTCATTGTGCAATCGGTGAAGTGGTACCCGTGGGAGTTTCCACACGTAAAAAAAAAGCCAACGATTCTGAAACATTCGCTCAGTTTCCTTGGTTGGATAAATCAATAAATTATAATAATAACAGGCATATTATTTCTGGTTGTTCTTGTCTTGCCAATGGTGAATATTTGCATAGACACAACCAAGTGGCCAGGATTGTACATCAACAGCTAGCCCTTAAATACAACCTTGTGAATTCAGAGGTGCCATATTACAGGTATGTGCCCGACCCAGTTCTTGAAAATGGTCGAGCCACATTGTATTGGGATCGATCTATCATCACTGCCAGAAATTTTGTTGCGAATAAACCTGATATAGTGGTGATAGATCGATTAGAGCGCCGTGCAATGATCATCGATATCGCTGTTCCTCATGACGAGAATCTCGTGAAAGTTGAAAGAGATAAACAAATCAAATATTTGGATTTGTCTCACGAGATTGTCGATATGTGGAATGTCGAATCGGCGATCATTGTTCCGATTGTCATATCTGCTCATGGATTAATAGCCAAGAGCCTCGATCAACACCTTACGAGGCTAGCGTTAGACGGTTGGATCAAGGGACTGATGCAGAAGGCAGTTCTTCTCGACACGGCCCGTATAGTGAGGAGGTTCCTGTCTTTGGAGCCCTAACCACCGGTATCTTGGTCCCTGTACCCGATGTCGGTGGTCTACTATTTTTTATATTTTTAAATATATATTTTTTTATGTACATATTTAAAAATGTAATTTATATGGTAAAAGATGAATAAAGAGAATAATAATAATAATTTATTTGACATTTCAGTTGGTACACTTGTAATTGAGAATTCCCTGACTCCTGCGCTAGTTAAAACTGTGTTGCAGGAGATAGTGTCTTCTACAAGGATACAAAGTACTTAAAAAATAAAAAGTTAAACCTAGTTTTACCAGTGCTTGCAGTCTGTATGCGTTTTGTGTGTGTGTGTGTGTGTGTGTGTATTTTTGTGTGTTTGTGTGTGTGTGTGTGTGTGTGTGTGTGTGTATGTGTGTGCGCGTGTGTGTCTGTCTGTGTGTGTGTGCTGGCGTGTGTGGATTTCATGTATGTTTGATGTCACAAGGTCTTCTGTACTGTCATAATTTAATGACTTTAACCATGTAAAGATAGCCCTTCTTGCTGCGTTGTTATTAACTTCTTTTTAACCGACGAAAAAAAAAGGAGGTTCTCAATTCGACCGTATAATATTTTTTTTTTTTTTTATGTCTGTTCAGCCCTCACTCCGTTATTTATGAACCGATTTTGATTATTCTTTTTTTGTTAGATAGGGTATACCTCAAGGGTGGTCCCATATCAAGAAAGTCAGGATCTGATGATGGGATCCTGAAAAAATTGAGAGAAACCCTCGAAAATTGTAGGAACGAATAGTGTTTCTGTTTACTTTTCATTACTTTATCAGGTATTGCGTTTAGAAATCATCATTATTTTTCATCATCATCATCATGATGATGAAAAAAACCATAAAATAAAATCTTTTTAACAAAAAATTAAACCGACGAAAAGAACTAAAAAGCAAAAAATAAATAAACCTTAAGTCTTAAGTATTGAGTTTATTTACATAAACTATCTAATTTTATATAAACTTATTTTGAGTCGGCGCGATACAACAAACTGATTAACTATCAAAATTTTATTTGGCATCAAATAATATTTTAAATTTTATTTTAGTAGGTAGCTACTATTAAACACCCACCATATTGCCAACCTTAATTTGATCTCAACCACTTAATAGCTCATTGCCGTCAACCAAGTTCTTTGGTAATTAGAGAATGGAAAGAATAAAGAAAATTGGAAATGTATCTATTGAAAGGTGGGAATGCTAAGGAAGAAGAGGCATGTTGCTTATATGTTGGCGTGGGGCTTGTTGGCTTACTCTAAATTCCTTTCGTTTGCCAAATACTTGCCAAACATTTGCCAAACATTTGCATCGTTTCTTGCGATTGATTATTCGTTACATCATTAATAACTACACTGTTAAATTCAACCAACATCTCTAACTAGGTACACCAAAGATTCTGTTTGATTATTGTATTTTTCAAACACATTTTAACACTTCATTTACCTTATGGTTCTGAAAAGAAGTAAATACACACTCCATTTAACTTTTCGGGAGATAGCTTACCGCGGTCGAGTTTAAGTGATAAAGGTAATATGAAGTCTTTGTTTTAGGAATAATAATAAAATTCGGGAGTATTTTGTTTGTCTGTTTAAATAAAAATAAGAATTAGGATCGAATGATTTAAAGCATAACCTTTGCCCGCGGCTTCGCTCGCGTTAATGTACTTTTTATAAATAAATCGGGAGCCATACTGTTTTTTTGCGTGACAGCTACCCACAAGGCATATATATGAAAACTGTTTTGATGACCTTACATTCGCATATATAATATTGGCAAGGATATAAACAGAACACATCATACTTATTAATACATATGGTTTTATTTGTTTATTTAATTTATTTATTAATGCTTCATGCACAGATTGTACAAAGGCGGACTTAATGCTTAAGGCATTCTCTGCCAGTCAACCTTGGGGTGATGCAGAAATAAAAGTGTTAGGTGCCAAAGACATGTTAAAGAGAGAAAACAGACAAAAGAAAGAGAGAGACAGAGAGAAAGATAATATTCCAAGACACGAAATTTAAAGTCTTATAATAATTTGGATAGATAAATCAAACCATGAACTAAATATACACATTAAGTACTCGTACATAAATAAAATACACACTGTTACATAAGTGCAAAGTGTGCATTGATAGATAATATACTACATAATATACATATAATTTAATACTAAATTAAAATAACTAACCAACTTTAAATGATTTAAATCAAATTCTAATTCTTAAATATGATCTTATTATAAAACTTTTCGCTATCCTGAACTTTACTTATTAGTTTATACTCGTATCGTTGACCTCATTTTAAAGGTTTTAAGCCTTTTCCCGTCCCCATTAACTAGTGTGATACAAAAGGGGAATGCCCACCGACTATACGACACGACACTTCGGCCCTGAGTGCACACATATGCATATGGAAATCATAATATACAAATTAAAAATTAAATGGTAAAGAAATTTATTTAAAGAAAGTTTGGGTTTTTGACATAAAATGGTTTTTTATTTTTACAACTACAATTTTGTTTAAATAATTTTACTGTAATACATACATACATTATCAAGTTTTGATAATATCAGTAAGGTATGATGACGTGATCAACTATTCACATCATAAAAAATCGATTGAGAAAAAAGAATAAACTATTTTTTTAACGAAATGAGTAATTGGCAAAACGTTTTATTTTATGCACAAACGAATGAATGACGGAGTAACCTAATTTCATTTTTATCTTTTTAGTACTTTTTTTGTGCATTTTTTTTTTGTATAAATGAATACCGCGATTATTAAACATAAAACAAGATTTTTTTTTAAACAAAATTCCGTGCGCGCCTTTTTAAACCGGAAGGGGGGCAAGGCCCTCCGCATGCAAGGCCGTGGCTGCCTTTTGGTTAAGAGGCGGCCAAGGTCTGCCAGGGTTCTCGGGGACTTCCTTCCTAGGGTATACCCGAGTCCCTGGCAATAGACTCATTTATGTCGGAACACCGTGTGGTTTTAGTCGGTTCGATTCCGACATACCACTTCACTGGCAGCCCCGGTGAAGTGATGACCCGAGGGGGTTTCCACACGACAAAAAAAAAGGTACAGTAGAACAAGAAATAGATAAGAATGTACAATTATAATACTTACTGTCGTAAACCTTCACATATTCTGAAAGGTTTTATTCACCTTTGAAATGGCAAAAATACCTACGTTTCATGTTGTTACTTTATAATTAGAGCGACATGTTAATGACATTAGGGCTCTCAATAGATTAATAATTAAATAGGTTCAGTGTTTTTCTGTATATTTATATAACTAGTTTTATTAAACAAGTACGTAGTCAAGGGTATCCATTATGTCAGACTTAATTTTTAAATGAAAAAGCAATTCAATCTCTCGGCTTGGGGCCTACAGCTCACGCAGATGTATCTGTCGGTGCGTGGCTCTCATGATAATCATTGTCGCTCGTTACCAGCAGGTAATGCGGCCCAAATTCCTAATGCTCGGTAATAATTCGATATTTCTGCTCGAGTGCGTTCGGCGGCTTGCTCTATCTCAGTAGAAACGCTGCCTTCAGTCGAGCGCCCGATCCCGCCGAATATGTGAAACAATTTTCTCCTTATGAATAAAATTTTAAGGTGCGTATGTAAATTTCCATTACCGTGGGCTGTCTCCTGTAATGGTGTCATATGGGATATTATTTTCTTTTCATATATACTACGTAAAAGCGCGGTTTAATATGGCAACTCCCTAACTCTTCTCTTCTGTTATCGTGACGCCCTTAAGTGTATTGTTCTCCCAATGCATTCACTTTTCTTCAAAACAAATTAAATATTTATATTATTTCTTAATATCTATTAGTAAGTAGAAGGTAGTTTATGTGTGTATCCGTTTAGTTAGTTCAGCAGTTTCTGTTTGTGGGCAACAAACAGAAGCTACTGAACGGATGATGATGATGGCGCAATGGTTTAATTGGTCACCTCGCCACTATGCCGTGCCGAGTGTTGTGGGTTCAAATCCCCCACGGGACAAAAGTTTGTGTGATCCACAAATAGTTGTCCCGAGTCTGGGTATTCCTTGTGTTCGTTGTTTGAACGCTTGTGAAGCCCCCCGCGACACAGGAATATTCCTAAGAGTCTTTTTTTAACGACGTCACAGAACGACGGCTTAGATCTATCAATACAGTTTTGAGGCGATTTGAAACCGATTCAATTCCAATTATATTCTATCTCTTACGTTCATCACGGTATGTGATGTTGCTATGGATGCTGACAGTTACGGGAAATTACTTTTAAAGTCCGCTTTCGCCATTTACATTGTTTTCATTCTTAACAAATACCGAGATTCTTTTTTAAATTCTGTTTGCTTCGTATTTTCATTTAGCTTAAGCTTATACTTTTATTGTTAACTGCAAACATAGATAGTTCTCTCTATTTTATCGCTCTGTCGATATTTCATAAGTTCTACCTCTTTATTTTCTTTCCTCTTAAGAACTAAATGAAGTTTTTAAACAATGATTATTATATATTAATTTTGGTATAATTGTTATAAGTACTTTTTTTTAGGGTTCCGTAACCAAAGGGTAAAACGGGACCCTATTACTAAGACCCGGATGTCCGTTCGTCTGTCTGTCCATCTGTCACCAGGCTGTATCTATCTCATGATCCGTAATAGGTAGACAGTTGAAAAATTCACAGAATATGTATATCTGTTGCCGCTATAACAACAAATAATAAAAATAAAAATAAATTAAAAATTAAAGGGAGCTCCACTACTAGAGACGTATTTTTTTTGGCTTATAGTATTAAATCTTGTACGATGGTGCGGAACCCTTCATGCGCGAGTCTGACTCGCACTTGGACGGTTTATTTAATATTTCTTTATTTATTTCTAATTGTAAAATAAATGCATAAAGATGAAATTAAGCTAGTAAAATTCAGAATATAGGGTTTTTTTTTGTCACCAGTGATTCCAAAATGTGATTAATTTATCAGAAAGCATTTTTTATTTGAATAAAATTATTGCAAGCGGTCACAACACTATTCAGCGTACCTACCCGATGATATGCATTTGTACAAAATAAATAAAATTACATATTGTCCTTTTTATCTCCGGGTGAACTAGTCAGAAGCTACACAAATACGATTAAATGTTCATACAGTATTTACTTAGGACCATATTAATTTCACTTTTTAAGCTCTCTAATAAAGCCAAATCCTTAAATGTCTTGTATCCCTGCTACCCTAAATATACTGAATAAATGACACCTTGACAGTATCTGTGAACTAAATATAGTATCTCTCTCTATTCAGAGAGGTACTATATTTATTTGACCTGACACTAATCGAGATATACTTAAATTGAACCTTGATTAACTAATATATACTATGATGATTGGGTCATTCGAAAATTCTAGATTTGGGTTGTAGGAAATAACATTTTTATAAAAAAGGGTTTTCAAAGAGACTGGAATACATTACAAAGTACTTTACTAAATCAAAAGTGTACGCAATACTTAAATAATTACAAATATTTAGTCTTATGTATTTATACGGGAATTAACGCGATCACGAAATAGGTATTACATACCTCTGAATTATTTTTTTCAAAAATAAAATATTAATTCATTACCAACACAAGCATCGTTGCAATATTATAACTATCACTGAATTGTTCACGGAACCCATTTTTATTTATAGCATCATTGGTTTAAGAAGGTCATTTCAGTATAGAAACTTCACTCGAAATCCTTTCTTTGTCAATGTGTGTAGTTGTTGCGGTCTGCCGGTCTGCCTATTGCCATTGCTATATGCAATAATTTTAAATAATATTAATTTCAGAAAGATAAAAGGTTAAAATTCATTTTAATATGTATAACTGTACGTGAACGTGCGTACACGTGCTATAAATGTCTGCCATCTGCTCATCATAAACTTTACCGACCACATCAAAGGTACAATAATTGTGAAGAAAAACAGGGAAGCCAAATGTTTTCTTTTATGTGTTCAAGGGAACTGAAATTATCTTTAACATACCTCACCGTTTTGGCACCGTTTTGGCACACCGTGTGACATCGTTTAAATTCTTATATTTAACCAACTCCAAAAACGAAGAGGCTCTTCAAAAAATCCTCTATGGATTTATGCACAGATTTACAAACAGAGGAGATTTGCCTTTTTGATTGAAATGTATGAAAACCGCTGTCTCCAAATTGTCCCTTCCATTAGCTTACAACTACATATGCACAAACCAATAGATGCGTAGACTCACACGCACTTAAGTGTATACGATATCAACAAGTCAATGAGTGCTGACAATCGAATAAGCATATTAGCGTGTAAGAAATAGCGTTTATTTACAGTTACACTCACATAGTCAATCAATAATGATCGTTGTGCTGTGCAAAATCAATTTATATTTTATACACGCTAGTGATTTCAATTACAAAAATAAAGTATAAAGTTATCGAAATTCTATCTTAGAAAGGTCTATGGAACTTCTTGATGCTTTTTTTAAATTTGAAACATTTAGTTGTTTTTTGTTTGTTGTTTTTTTGTTAGTTAAGATGAAACATTTAGTGTAAAAAAATATGTTTAAGATAAATCAGCGCTATTACCGTTTAGGAAAACCTACTAGTAAGCAAATTACTTTAAAGACCAGTAAAATGCTAATGCTCGTTTAACATATGCCGCTTGAAACTATTTTTGATAAATAATGCATCCAATATATTTTTCATTACCGCAGCAATATTAAAAGGGTCTTCACTAGACATTGCGTTTTTGTTCGGTAACCAGTTTGGGCCCTGGCCTGTAGCATTTATCCACTTTACTTTTTTTTTTGGTCTTTACGATCTTTTGGAAATTAAAAAATAAAAATAACACAATACTAAAAGTATAACTGCATAATTTGACGCTATACGTTTATATTCCCATATTTTAAAGATCATTAGATAAGCATAAGCTAAAATGTGGAGTGGACTCGCCTGAAGCATAATAAAAAAATCGTAAGGAACAAAAGCGACGTATCATGTGCACATCCCTAGTTTACGGGAGCCAGGTGCGGCTGCATTACGAGCTTATCGTGCTAGTGAGAGAATCGGCAAACAAACTTATACATTGCGTCGCTAACAGTATGATTTATTATGTAAGCCGTACTAGGCCAGTAATGATTTTTGTTTTAATAATATAGTTTAATTATTGTAGTTACGTAGAAAATAAGATGTCATCTTTCAGGGTGTTTTCTCGTGGTCTTACTTTTTTGTCCTACTAGTAGAACCACGAGGGTATGGTATTTCTCGTGGTCTTACGTAATTAACGGAATTAATAAAGGAATCAAGAAAACTCATTAACTGAAAAAGTAGTAAAAGTAGGACCACGAGGAAACACCCATCTTTCATATAATTTTCACTTTAAAGCTGTTCGTAGTATTGACAAAATGTTAGAAGAATGACGAGGTCGCTGGTTTACACTCGATTTAAGACAGAAATTAATAAAAAGCACAATTTACGCCAGGTACGGGCGCACGCTTGATCTGTGGATTTATGCAATCTTTTCGCCGTTTGTAAACATATTTAATGGATCCTCTTTTTATTTAATAAGCTGACAATTTTTTTTGTTTATAAAATAAATAATTGCCTTGTATAAAGGCAATTATTAATTTTCTGTTTTTATCTAGGCGAAAAAAGCCTTATAGGTAAATAGTCACAAAAAGTTCAATTACCTTTTTTAATTTTAACACAACAAATTAATTGTTTAAATCTAAATATTTTTTATTTCAAGCTCATTAACGGACTTGCGATCGAGGACTGAAAAAGTGTTTGATTCCATAGAGACTTGAGCAATGTTGCAATCTTTACAGGCGAGCGTAATTGAATGTCAGTACATTACACTATAACCAGTACACAGTATATAGAAATTGGACCTACCTTGTAAAAAGTAATGCGTGGTCATATCATGCCATATTTAGACTGTACGACGTTAATATGACGGCATTAGACTGTACGGCATATTGCGAAATGAAATGCGAGGAATGTGTTCAAATGAATAAGGATCTATGGATCTATAAATTATACACCGTCATTTTTTGTCGGTTAAAGTTGTTAGCTCGATATCTTTCTTTTTAAATGTATATATTGTTGAGCGCATCAACTGTATTTCATACATAGTGTATACTAGCAGCGCCCCGCGGTTTTAAACGCGTGGGAATATCGGGATAAAACGTAGCCTATGCGTTAATCCAGGTTTTCAGCTATCTACATACAAATTTTCATCGCAATCGGTTCAGTGGTTTTTGCGTGAAAGAGTAACAAACATCCATCCATCCATCCGTCTAAACTTTCACATTTATAATATTAGTGGGATTATCCGCATTTGTCTCTCATCCTCTTTCAGTCGGAACAAAACAATAAGAGGCATTCACGCTAATGGATACTGTCACAGCATTAAATGACGACGAATAAAAACGTTCCCGGCTGTAGTCTTTTCTGAAATTATCGTTTGGAATCGAATATAATTATCTCTGGACGTCTATTATGTTATGTCGATCGTCAATTATAATTTATTTTGCGGAAATAGACTTGTTTAGTCAATTATGAAGGTTCATATCAGGAAAATATCTTTAACCACTTATATATATAAATTCTATGTATAATACTTAAAACTTTACAATTGTTGTGTATTTTTTTTATAGTTGTATGTAATATTACGTCCTTTAAACCACTGGCACACTGGTCAGACGATTGCATGCCGCATAGCGAAAGGGAACATTTTCGGAAAGAGAAGCCGCTGGACTCCTTTTTATGTGGCTATTCCTGGTCCTGTAATTTTAACCAAAAGTCTTTTAAATTATTATTTACCTACAGTTTTCTATAGCGTAGTGGCACTTCCTCACTCGGGCAACTTTGAATGAGACCTTTTTAGAAAAAAAAAATTGTGAGAATAAACATTTTCTGTACCATAAACTATCAGTGTTTCTTTTTTTTCGTAGTACTTCAATTAATAGTGCTACGACACTAGTTCTGCAGAAGGCAGGTCACTCGATCTCGGAGCATTTGTCTATTCTTTGTGCATTCAGCACAACTTCGTTCTTTATATATATATTTTTTGTTAGTTTTTCTGTTAATACAATGTTCAATGTGTTATGACATCATAACTCCCGGACTGAAAATGCTTGAACCAACTTTGTGCTACTACTGTTACTGACGACAGAAAAACAATTGAAAAATGGTGGGAAAATGTTTTTTACTTTTTAGTTTTCTTTTTCTTAATGCCCTATATTTATTGATATTAAAACCAGCCAGATACAAACAGTACAACTAAAGAGATTTTTCTTCAATTTTATACATACAAAATACGAAAAGACTTTTTCCCCGACTTATTATTAATACACAGTCATATACTGGGCTATTATATAGTGGTACTCTAAGATACTAGTGTACAGGAACACAATTTATAATCTTAGGTATAATCTTCTCGGACATAATTATACTTACATTACTGATTTTAGTCATGCCTTGAGACACACCATGAAACGGTATTAGATAAGTACCTCCAGGATTTACAAGAAGGTAAACTTCTCCTTTGTTGAAAACTGCACAAACTGCTTATCTCTTTTTAAGTAGGTTTCAGCACCGCACCGTGTGTGTTGTGTTTTAACACACTTAACAAGGAATTCTCAGAGGATCACAAGTGTTTAAGATAATACATACTACGTTATAATTTTAATAATAGTCTCGACTTCGTTCCCGAAATTTTGATTACTTGTTTATGAAATTTCAGGACGTTTATAAATTTCTGTAATTAAAAAAAAAATTAAAATAGTTTTACAGCGCCGCTGCATCCATCCCGTTGTCACCATTACAAACGTATATCAATATCTTTACTCACCTTGAAAAATCTAAAAAAGATACCAGGTTTGTTCTTTTTTAGATTTTTCAAGGCGATTATTTTATACCTTCGAAAACCTCTAAACTACTTATTTCGCTCTAAATTTCAGAGAACGTTTTCGTGAACGTGTGAAACATGTTCTCTGAGCAAGTGAGTAAAACCGTATATTCTTAATTAACACAAGTCTATAACGGATGTCACCCGATGATTTCCTTCGGACTAATTAATTTTGCAAATGTTAAACTTTATAATATGTCATATCTTGCCGTTTTATTAAACCCCAACGCAAAACGGACGGTTGTTATAAGTTTAACGTGTGTATCTGTGTGCCGGATAGACCCGGATTGACTGTAATCTTCTCCAGCTTTTTAAATCATATTAATTTGTTGATAAAAAAATTGATTAAAAAAAGGAGCTGACAAGCTAGATATTGATTTTGTCTACAACGACAACAACGACATGTCAGAACTTTTAGTCAAACTTGCATACGGAGTAACCAACATTATCTGCGAGTATGTACGATTATGTTCACACGCTTGAAACTAAACTAGAATAGCTTTTACACGGTCACTCTATCGCGCGTTCTCAGGAGCGTCCAGGATTGTAGTTATGGCGAAAGGATCGCACGTGTAAAGGCCACTAATGACGTTACATCCTACTGCCAGATTTCATTAATGCTGACAGAACAAAAGCACAACAATTATAGATAATTTTTCACGTATGCAACAGAAATTTTGAATATACTAAGGTACATGAATTTTAATAATATACAACCACGAACGGCCTACTGCCACTCAATATTATGTACTGTGCAATATTTTCAACTAAACATCTCTTTAAATTGCCATGTCAGTAGCATAGTGTGTTCCTATACATTCCTTTGGCAAAATTGAAATAGCTTTCTGTAATGGACTCGTGATTCGTATGCATTCGGCACCTCCACCTGACGTTTTGATTAAAGAAGATACAATCATATTCATAGTTGCATTGTTTGTGTATTTGTTTGTAATTTTTTGTTTTGAATTTTTAGTAAAAATACAGTTTTGTGGAGTATTTGTATTCTATTTTATTTCTAGAAACTTTAACTATAAAAACCACCTACCGTCGAGGATCAGGCCCAGATATTTTATGTGGGCCTGAACCGGTACGAGGACCGAGTTAACCTCGATAGAGGCGCCAGGGGGTGGACCACGACGGGGCCCATGAAATAAAAGGGCCTCCGTCTTATCCAGGGCCACCCGCAAACCCAGCGCCTCGATGCGCCCGACCACCAGAGAGATTCCTCTGGTGGCCAGGCACGCCGCCTCCTAAAGGATGAAGGCCTCCCCCCCCCCCAAGGAGCGCCAACTATCCTGGTCTTACAGTTAGTGTAGAAATAATTATTTAAGTACTAGCTGCGCCCCGCGGTTTCACCCGCTTAAGTCCCGACGCCGTGGGAATATCGGGATAGCCTATGTGTTAATCCATGTGTCCAGCTATATACAAACCAAGTGTTGTCGCCACATCAAAAACTCTTATTTATTTTATTAAAAATAGGGCCTAACTATAATAGATGATAACACAGTTCACTATTTAATAAAAATAAGTAATAGACACTATTTTTACTGGTTATACCGGTAACGCAATACTATTGGTCGATTGATAAATATTAACGAATAGTAGGATTATAAAAGGGTAGAAATAAGTGGAGATCTATTTACTTGAGGGCGAATAGAGGTACAAACAACTTGGCAGTTACTGTTAGTTAGTGATTTTCATAGTTTATATCAGTGGTTGTGAGACTGTTTCTTACACAAGTTTCATCGTAATCGGTTGAGTAGTTTTTGCGTGAAAGAGCAACAAACATCCATACATACATACATCCTCACAAACTTTCATGTTTATAATATTAGTAGGATAGTTTTGAGATGGTAATTGTTGATTGAGTGCGAGTTTAATTTTTGGCATAGTAAATGAAAAGAGCTTTTTTTAAACTTCTAATGTTGTTAAAAAAGTTTTAATGTAGTTGCTTGGGGTCAAATCCATATTGGTTATTAGTTAGTAACCTGATTATTAAGAGTTAAATGTGTGCAAAAATTTAATAAAAAAAATCAATCACGCCATTGTAGGCGGCATTCAAGTTTTAACCTAAAAATCAACCAGTTACCATTTCCTTATTTCTATTACTGTTTCTTTTAATTTTCTATAAGTGAAACGTAAGTGCAAGCACTTCAAGGTTACTAATTTATATAGATTTTTAGATGTTATAAGTGCTCGTATGTGTTAAGGTGAGACTTTGATTTTAATCTTCTCTACCCTGCTCAATGCACAGCGCATTGGCCTTGAAATTGATTTATGCTTACGCACGGTATAATTTCGTTGAATTTTCAACCAAAATTTAACCGTCCGTGAGCAAATTTTATTGTTTTAAAAAAGAATACTAGCAACGTGGGTCACACATTACTAGTATTCTTGTTAACCCCTCCAGCTAAGCTAAAATGCTTGTATTAGGAGTGGGTTCACGTCGGTAGTGCACTGCGTGGGGTTCGAACCCGCAACTACTTGATCGCAAGTCCGACGCCTTAGCCATTACGCTACCGCCGCTTCAATGCGGCATCAATAGCTTAAAAATACAAGCTGCATATATTTAGATATTTTTATTTTTATGAATTTTTTCATTGATACAAAAATAATATATTCCCACAATTTACTCTTGAAACCTCTCCAAAAGTTTTTGCACTGGCCGAGAATAAAAGATGAAACTGAACATCTTTATGGAATCCTGATCAGACTGCGACTACGGCCGAGCTTCTTTCGTGGTCAAGCAGCTCCCAATTCGACCAGAGATTAATTGTTCTGTTAGCTCTCTCACAATACAGAAGTGCTGTAGCAATTCCCCGTATTGTACATACGTCCTAAGCTTACTAATATTTCATAGTCCAATTTACATTTTAAGAACGTTCTAAATCATTCCTAAGAACTCAAGAGAGAGTATATTGTGTTGATATTTATGTATGTCGTTAGTTTGTGTACATAAATAACATTACATTCGTTTGGAAAGGGGTCCTGTGAACGAAGTTTGATGCTAATATTTATAGTTCACTTGACTCTAGGGTTCATATTTTCTTCATTACTTATGCATAGAACACAGATTGGCGACAGCAGAGCACTGCCATCAATATTCAGTCAGCGACTGCAACTAGGCCGTTGCTACATCAACCTTTTGATATCCTTATAATTGCTCCGCATACTTTGTGGGGTATTGTGTGAATTGCAAATTGCGATTGCCCTTTGTTTATGAAACGTCTACCAAAAAGTTAATTTGTTCGCTTAGTCGATTTTAAAGCTTCTCTCTTCGCCCCAGCCATATAGTACCTGGAGAACGCGCAGAAAGTACTTCCTACATAATATTCATTGTTATGCAACGGTTTGTAGTAATTAAATAACCGGACAGTTTTTTTTGACTTGTTAAAACCTCTACGGGTCATCACATAAGATGCCATTACATACCGGCATGGTAAGCCAGACCCGTAACCGATTAAAAACACACGGTGTTCTGCTACTGAATCCTATTGCCAGGGTCAGAGGTTTATTCTGGCGAGGAAATCTCTGTGAACTTGGACAGACTTGGCCGCCAGAACAACAGGCGACCCACACGTGCAGTGCGAATTGAACATAATTAATACTATGACATATACAACTACACGTATAAATTTCTACCGTCCCTCGGTTCCAAACATCATTGTTCCGAGGTCGTAGCCCTAAAATATTTTTTTTAGAAAGATAAACAGCTTCTCTGTAGATATTCGGCGCTCTGAAAATAACAAATAATTACAAACATTTTTTTCCAGAAGGATTAACAGCTTCTTCTTCTTCTAAAATCGATAGCTGATTTTGTTTTAACAAAAATAGTATAATTTTGAAACACAGATTCACAAATGAAACAAAAACACTGCGGACTATTTAAACGTCTTCTCTTTGATGTAGACATCGCGTTAATTTTAACTTAACTGATATCAATGCTATGCTAAACTCGTAAATGCGCACCTACCCTCACATAAAATACAGAAAAGCCGTGTACTCAAAACTAAAGCTGATAGATAAAAATATTTTGGCTAGTAAATGATTATTAAATTATTATAAATTATTTTCGGCAAATAGGCACTAAATTAATTACTTGCACATTTTGCATATGTACTAAATGTTCACTGTCAATTTCTTACTATGTATGTGGACATTGGTGTGGGTTATACGTTTACCTTATTTGAAATATTGTTTTTTATTATAGTAAAACAGAGCGTGTAACTGTTTTTTGTCCCTATGAAGAACGGACCATAAATAAATAGGACGATAAATAGGAGATTTGAAATTATTGTACCAAAATCTACACGGAAAGCGAATGAAATCTTTGGAATATTATAAAAAGTTAAATTTTGTAACTGTGTGTACGCTATGAGGCTGACAAGGCTTCTAAAATTTCACATGGCTCTAATGATGCGTCATATATAGGGCAGTAGTTATTCGGTATAATAACGGCTCAATTTATGAAAGAAACAAAATAACAAATGGAATGAAGTTAAATCTAATCACTATATGTCATGTACTAAAAAAATTGCTTATGTAGCAAAGCCTCATAAACACTCGTATGCCTTACTTCTAATAAACACTAAAATATGATCTCACCTGATTTGTGTTAAAAAGGTTTAATAGTTATTAAAATACTCATTATAATACACTATCATAAGAAGTAATAGTTAGTTCCATCATAGTTAATTTTTGACATTGATTACTCTATAAGTAGATCGTATTTTTTTAATAAGCATGAACAGAGCGTTATATATATAATAATTATTTCATCGTGTAAGAAACAAAATATCTAAACGCTACAACTGAAATGAAATTCGTAATTTTTAAGTAATTTGGTAAGTTAGTGAAATTAATGCTTCGATGGATGTTCCATATGGCCTCAAACTCACGTTTCAGTAAATACACCTCTAGTGGTTTATGATAAAGACGTGTCGTGATATTTTCAACCCCTTACTACAATATAGCTTTTAGGCAAGCTTTAAATAAATCAAACATGAAATTTCATTTAACGGGCCTGTTCGTCTACTGGTTAGTGATACTAACTGCTGAGCCAGAGGTCGTTTGTTCGATTCCCATGCAGGACAAATGATTGTGTGATGAGCACGATCATTCGTTCTATGTCTGGGTGTAATTTATCTATACTCATAATAAATCTGTAGTGGGATGAATTCTGTACATTGAATATATTAAAAAAAAACGACTGAGGGGTATTAAGATATCGATACTGATGCCGAATATGCGATTCAAACAATTTTTGTCTGTCTGTCTGTCTGTCTGTCTGTCTGTCTTTCTGTCTGTCTGTTTGTATGTTCACGATAAACTCAGAAGTTACTCAAGGGATATGCTTGAAACTTAGTATGATAATAATTTGAATGCCTGCGCAGGTTATAGGGTACTTTTTATCCCGGGTTAAACTTTGGTTCCCACAGGAAAATCAATGAAAGCTGTAATAACATTGTAACGTTAGTAGAATAATTATACTTATTTCGAACTACATTCCAGCGAGCGTTTAGCTTATCTGGTGTAGAGTGCGATTTCTACTAGATTGGGTGCCGGATCGAATCTCTCTTTGATATTTTTTCTTTCTTTGCATTTTTTTTATTTAAAAACTAATTTACTTTTTTAAATTTTATTAGGTATCGTTTTTAACCGACGAAAAAAAGGAGGTTCTCAATTCGACCGTTTATATACATATTTTTTTTTTATGTATGTTCATCTATACTTATCTATACTTATAATAAATCTGTAGCGGGATGAATTCTGTTCATTGAATATATTTAAAAAAAAACGACTGTATTAAGATATCGATACTGATGGCGAATATGCGATTCAAACAATTTTTGTCTGGCTGTCTGTCTGTCTCTCTTTCTGTCTGTCTGTTTGTATGTTCACGATAAACTCAGAAGTTACTGAAGGGATATGCTTGAAACTTAGTATAATAGTTTGAGTGCCTGCGCAGGTTATAGTGAATGTATATTTTCAATCGTAGGATATCATCGTGCTTTTCTGTGGTGATTGCTGAAGCAGCAGGATTTTTTTTTTCTTTGTTTGGTGATCCCATAGTAATCGATAGCTGGTTCTTGACTACATATGCCAACGAGCTATTTTGGCTCTCGCAGCCATTAAATTCATAAATATGTTTCAGAGCATTAATAATAGTAACAACTTCACACACCTCATACACGGCCGTCTGATCCTAAACTAGGCAGAACCTGTACTATGGTAACCAGACTGCTGATAAATATACTTATATATTTATAAATACATACATATTATAAATAAATTACACCTAGACAGAGAATAGTTTGTCCTGGGTGGAAATCGACCACACGACCTCTGGCTCAGCAGTCAGGGTCACTAACCACTAGACCATCAGGCCAGTCCAGTAAAAACACATATATTTATAAATAGAGTTATAGAAAAAGAAGATCCAAACTTTTAAACTTTTGCGTTCCATAATAATATAATTATGTTGACGGGAATTCACGCGATCACGTATTTAAAAAGTATTACAGTACCTACAGGCCTGTGATCACGGCCACGACCACGGCAAAGCAAAGGTTTTAAATACGTGATCGCGTTGATTCCCGTCAACATGATTGATTATATTAGAATAGAATAGAATTTTTATTTAAAGCATATATGCATAAATGACTTACAAAAAGAAAAGTTGTTAGTTTAACTTAACACTTTGTTAGTATTACAGTATTTTACTATATTAAATGCATGGCAGACACTATCGCCAAAAATTTACAACTAAGCTGAAATATTGACATGTAACCGGTGAAGTTTTTTTTACACTTTCAGACCATTTATTTTCCGTTCGGTTACAGTAGTGTGAAATCTTATGTTACACCGTGACTAAACAAAGCTCAGAAGCAAACACTGACTACAGCAAGAGTCTCCCAATTGGTCGGACGAATCGAGATGTTAGGTCGTCACAATTGTTTCATGACGATTTTCTGCGAGGAGAACATCTCGCGCAAGGAGGAGGTGACGGTGTGGATTCGGTAGAAAAACTTCCAGGTGGAACCTTTTCACTCGCGCTCTCGTGCGTACGCTAAGAGTGGCCGTGGGTGTGTGAGACGAGTTTTATGTTCTTCACCCGAAACAGAGTTCCGTGAAGAGGTGTCTGGACATCGCCCAGTTGTCCGCTAGCCAGCGCTGGGTGGATCATTGGAGGCAAAACGTCGCCGTAACGACGGTCAACTCATAAACGGTGCTGTGAGGCACACCGTGTGGTTTTAGTTGGTTTAAGCCTGATATACGGCCTCACCAAAAGCCCGGTGAGGTGAGCTTCCACACGAAAAACAAATGAGTAATATATATATATATATATATATATTATTTTATTATGGACTCTATCCCGCGCGAAGAATCAACGCAGGAATTCCGCATATGTCAAGTGTTTTATAATTATACAAGTTAAAAAAATCTAAATGCGTAATGTTACCACGGCCAAATTATGTCGTTATTTCACGTGTAAGCAACCAAAACAACCTTTTTTGTACGCTCCAGGTTGTTTCACTGCCAATAAAATATCCAGCCTACAGAAAGAAATACTATGCAATAAGGGACAAATTGCTGTTTACCGAAAAAAAAGCGAACGAAGTCGCGGGCACAGCTAGTCTATAATATGTATGTATTTAGTAAAATATAACTATGTTTATCAGCATCCTGGTTACCATAGTACAGGCTATGCCTAGTTTGGGATCAGGCGGCCATGTGTAGTGTCTCAAGATATTATTATTAATCTCTTTATTAACATAAATTAAACATATAGGTAAATTATATTTTAAATACATTTGTATCAAAAATATATTTAAAAATATAAAAAACCACTTAAAAGGAGTTCTCAACGTCAAACAAACCAGTAGGCTAACTACACTACACTACCTACTGCCTTTAAAATATTAGCGATTATTTTATAAGTGTCACATGTATTGTAATCGTTTCAATTAAGTTTGAAACTGACTAGTCAGTCAGTCACGGTTTCCGTTATCAGTCAGTCGACTGATATATCAACGCATAGCTCAAACCGTTGAACGGATTGGGTAGAAATTTGGCTCCATGTCGTAGGTCTTCCTTCCTGTGCCGAGCAGTTAAAACCTGGAACTCACTACCAGCGCACGTGTTTCCGTCGCACTATGATCCCGGGTCCTTTAAGCGGGGCGTGAAAAAGCTTCTCACTAGGCCGCCATGGTGCTGGTCACCATGCTGCACTGTCCGTTCGCAGTGAGGATGGTGACCACCACTCTTGGATTCTGCTTGTGCTTTCCATCAGGCGGGGCAGAGTCATTTTGGCAGCTCAAATGCAAAAAAAAAAGGTGGTATGAGAACGGATTTTTGAATTTTTAACCCCTAAGGGAGTGAAAGAGGGGCACAAAATTTGGATAGAAAAATCATATGAGAGAGATGTATTAATTCAAAACTCGTAGGATTACACCTGTCAACAAATAAATAAATACGTGTTTTGGGGTTTTTAAAAACAACCTCTTCAGAAGGTGAAAACAGTCTTAAACTCAAGGAGGTTGATCACGTAAATGTCGTCAATTAAAACGAAAAGGCTAAAACTAAAACTTATCAATCATAAAAAAAAAAAAAAATTTGGCGCGAGCGAAGCCGCGGGATAAAGCTAGTACGTAATAAATTATCTAAAATTAAATTTATTAACATTAGTAAATTATTTGTGTTGATTTTACTTTTTATTTCTCATTCTCTCGTAGGCTACTTTTCTGAAGTTTCCCTTCTGCCGTGTGTGAATTGCACACACTCACTTTTAATGTCCTAGAATTTTGCAATCAGTATTTCACGCACTTTCACTGAAGCTATCCTGCTGAAATTTGGCACACACGTTTGGTTCTAATGACAATTCACAATAAAAGCTTTTTTTTTAATTCTTTTATTTGTTAAACAACTTTATATTTAATTTGCTACACGTATCATAGACATCCGTTTTTTATTGGAATAATCCATTTTTAGATGCTCTGTCAAAGGTTATTTTGCTTGGTGTTGAATTTTCTATTTCGCGTTGCGTATCATAGTATAATGGTCATAAATTGTTAATATTTTGTGAGATTGGCTCAGGTACAAATAGCTAGTAGACTTTTTATAATAGTATGATGGAAGTTTCGATGAGGAAGTTGACAATTGTGTCCTCTTTCTATTCTGCCTGCTTCTAGTATCATTTGTTTCTCTGATTTCTATAGGTTTGTTGTTTGTATCTATCCATTATCTTATTGTCCACGCTTTGATGCCTACTGTATTTATAAACAAAATTCGACATTGCTTCTTCTATGAGCAGGTTGCTTTACATCTATAATAGGTTTCCCATAAGCCTTCTTTTCATCCCAATCCATATACCAAAATTCAAAAAATCTCTTTTCTTTTTCCTCGTCCTCTGTTTCCTCTTTACAAACAAAACATGACATTGAACTCTGCATTTGTTTGGCGAATCAGACTGATTTGTTGCAGTAGGACCAGTATCGTTATATTCGTTATTTACTAGGCCAAGTAAAATTTGATTATTATAATTATTTAGATGTGGGTTTTGACAATGTTGTTAATTGGGTAATATAGCATCTATGTAGAACGCAATTAGTTTCTAATTATAGCTTTCTTTACTTTGAAAGCACGGTTTTAGGTTAAGTGAAGTACAGGACATGAAATTTTCGAGGTTTAATGGATCTGGTAAGTTATCTTTTTTAGAATATGATGCGAGATAAGACTCAGGTATATCATTGTTGGGTTCATGGATGACACAGGCTTTAATAAAGATAGTCGAGGATTTCAAGCGTGAGACCTATCTAATAAGTGATTTCTAAATCCCATTTTCTTAATTAATTCATCATCGAAGAAGAATTTAGGATGATTCTTTAAAAATTAAATTATTATCCTAGCAATAATATGACAACTAAGTCGCGAAAAGTATTGATAAACTACGAAAGTTTTTTTCTAGGTATTGAAACGGTGACATATAACTTCTAACCTTCAACTACCAAATTTTAACCAAAATGCATACCTATTCGACAAAATACACAATTTACATACTGAAATCCGCGAACTTAACAAATTAAAGATGAAAATGGTCAAATCAAATCCGTGATCACACTTCACATAAAAAATTAAAGTACAGTTTATATTATTATTATTTAAGTATGATTGAAAAAGTATGAACCTTGTTAATATTAAGACGTTAAACTTTTTAGTTAATAGTTTTAATAAACAGGTAGTGAAATTTCTTATAAAAACTTACTTTCTAACATGTCACGCAACTCATACATAGGCTGCACTAAAAGTATCGGGAATGGAATATTTCCACTGTTTCTGTCATATTAAAATCTTTTTCATTGAAAACTCCTTGGTTTTAAAGATCGAATACCATTTATTTATTTAAAAAAAGATTCTCGGTCTTATCACAAGGTTTTGTCAAACTTGTTTAGTCGTTGAGAAAATGGAATTGACTCGTGAAAATTCAAGAGCGATGATTTATTATGACTTTTGAAGTGGTTTAACGCAAAAACAGTGTGTTGACCGGATGATTTCTGCATTTGGTGATAAAGCCACCTCCAAAACCACAACTTATCGCTGGTTTGCTAAATTTCAACGTGGACATGTCAAGCTCAGTGATGATCCCCGTCAAGGTTGTCCAAAAACTGCAGTCACCCAAGAAAACGTTGATGCTGTGCGTAAGCTGATTGAGGAAGATTGACATGTGACATACCGCGAAATTCAGGCAACTTTAGACATTGGCATGATTCAAATACAAATAATCTTGCATGAACAATTAGGTGTAAAAGAGTTGTTTTCCTGATGGATACCGCATTCGCTCTGTGAAGAACAAAAAGCGGCTCGCGTTACTTGGTGCGTCGGAACTCTCGAAAGATTCCACGCAGGATCCTCAAATGCTGTATACAACATCGCATCAGGTGACAAATCCTGGATAAATGCGTACGAACCCGAAACTAAAAACCAGTCACGAGTTTGGGTGTTCGAAAATGAGTTAAAGCCAACAAAAATTGTTCGTTCACGGAGTGTTGCAAAAAAAATGGTGGCCACGTTTGTCTCCAAAACCGGCCATGTTGCGACTATTTCTTTTGAGGGACAAAGAACGGTTAATGCAGAATGGTATGCTAGCATTTGTTTGCCACAGTTCGTTTCTAAACTCCGTAAAGAGAACTGCAACCGCCGCATCATCCTCCATCACGACAATGCAAGTTCTCACACTGCGCACAGAACAAAAGAGTTTTTAAAGCAAGAAAACATAGAATTAGTAGACCATCCGCCGTACAGCTCCTACCTAAGCCCTAATGATTTCTATACTTTCCCTAAAATAAAGAATAAATTGCGTGGTCAGAGATTTTCATCACCTGAAGAAGCTGTGGACGCCTACAAAACGGCCATTTTGGAGACCCCAACTTCCGAATGGAATGGTTGCTTCAATGATTGGTTCCATCGTATGGAAAAATGTGTCAAATTTCGCGGAGAATACTTCGAAAAGCAATAAATACATTTTTAAATAGTAATATTGTGTCACTTCCTTGATTCCCTAAATTTTCAGTGCCGCCCTCGTACATTCGGGTTACTATGGCCGCACTGGCGAATCGCGTTAATGCCGAAGCGAAACGGAGGTAGTCATATTCGTGGTAATGCTTTTAACAATTTTTCTTTATTTTAGCTAGCTTTTTGGTCATATTTCGAACATACTATCGCATATTTGATACTATCGAACTAATAAAACAAATATTTGACAAATCTTCACGTTCGCGGTAATGAATGCCGATCGACGACATATTATATGTTTATTCTGTTTACATAGGCTCCTTGTATACACTGCAGTTCCTCTTTTCATGTATGTTTCTCTATTTTTCCAATTATTGCCTGGAAAAGTAAAATATGTTAAATATTTAATTTCAGGTGAAGAATGTATAAAATAAATATATATGTCAGGAAAATACTATCTATCTATCTACCTTTTTCTTGACCTAACATTTCCTGGTTCGAAGGTTTCCAGACATTTCAAGTGGCCTGTCAGTCGACCCATGACCAAAATTGCTGCAATTCTATAAAACAAGAAACCTGATTTACATATTTAACTAAATACGAATCGTGTTTTGTAATTTTTGTAAGTTAATGCCACTGTTTTACAAATAACACTGTTTTTCTTTTTACCTTTTCCTTCTATTCATTTATTTCTCTGCTCTGCTTTGAATTGTACATTGTTGAATGGGATCGCTGCTGCCGGCAAAACATTCGCATGTCCAATCGCAATTTAACCATTTTTAACAAAATACTTTTCATGTCCATTTTCTAAGTAATTTATCAAGACGCTTATGTTGCCTTAATCTAATTTTGTGCCCGTTTGTTCTATGACGTCTGGTATCCACTGAGAAAGTTATTTGATAAATCGATTCTTTGAGCTGCCATTCTGTAAGACAATTTTGCTTGCTCATATGATATGCATCTAGATCAAAAATATAACCTTTCTTTTCCTTAACCGATCTTGGTAGGATTTGGTCACGCCCAAGGCGAGCTTTTGCAGAAAAGACTTTTCTGCATTTTCATTATAATATTAAATTATATGCATATTCTATATATAGATGAATATTTGTTTTAGTTCGAACCATGGGTACTGCGGTAAAGCAGTAATTTTCTCTTGTTGGCTTTCCGTTTCTGTCTTTTGCTAATATCGTCTCCATGCAAAGTGAGGCACTGGAATTAAATTCCCATTCCAGACCATAATCAAAAGCATGTTCTGGTTGAAGAATTTGAGGGATATTTAGGCGTCTTCATGTATAAATAATACAATTCTAAATAAAAATAGTGTTCTTTATAACTCTGTTAGCAACATCATATTATGAGTTGCACTCGTTAGTCATTTATCTAAGCCGAAGCGGTAAAATTTTGCAAAAGTGCTACTTCAAGGGAAAGCAGGTAGTGCATTGTTGTTCTTTTGACTCTTTTTCTGAGGCAGTACCTATATAGTATAATCCGTCCAAAGGTTGTTTGTAAGAGATCGCAGCTTGATAAGACCACCCATTGTAACACTGTGATAGTTTATTGTATCCTACTGACTACTTTCTTTCTTGTCATCTTTGTCCATTCAAAAGTTGCCTGTAAAAAGTTGCTTTTAGAGATAAGGCCGCCCATTGTACATATTGCGTCTGCGATTTCCCTGTAACTTTAACTGTGATTGGTGTACAATAAAGTATATCTATCTAACTATTCAAATCAATGTTGCATGACAAAAGAAACATTTTTCACTCCTTAATAAAACTCTGAAAGCGAAATTCACGAAAATATTTCTGAACTTAACAGATTAATGACAAAATCCACGACGCTAACTTATTCAAACCTAAAATATGCAACGAATTCCATTCACTGGTAGCAATGAATTTGACTCAAAATATAATGTAGATAATCTAACAGCCATTTGCTGAGGGGATCACGAAATAATAAATCTTTTTTCTCAGTACGATCTGGAAAAGAGGATTCGTGTCGACTCCCACGTCCCGTGAACCAAATGTCAGAGATAAAACCTTTATCTGATACGGAAAAAACAGCGAATAAAACGTTATCACTATAAATATGTTGAGCAGTTAATGCTACTCTAATGTATCTTAAATTTAATTATCATTTAAGTTTCGACCTCTTATGTAGAATATTTACCAGTAGTGAATCGTTTTCTCTTCCACACTGGCTTTATATAGACAGGGTGAGATGCGTGATATCCCTTGGTAAAGCACTAACGAAGTCACTTTGTGAAAATATTTTTGATCAAATTAGAACGCTCCGATAAGACAGTGACTAGGGTGGAGTGCGGCCTATTTCACTTAATTTTTTATTATAACCTCACCCAAACCAAGAGCTGACTACAAAGCCAGCTCCACCCACAGCCTCCTACACGGAGGCAGTAAAGTCGACCAAAATCGGGATCCGTGATTCGGAACAGATGACGGAGAATAGGATGGAGGCGTTGTATAACGCTATACTCCGCCGCATCACCGAGACTGGTCGACCGGGACAAGGACCAACATTTGGGGGATCAACTTTTAAGCCGGGCTGGCTCTGCATCACCTGTGATGATGCGAAAGCAAAGGCCTGACTTGAGAGGGAAGTGCCACCGCTAAAGCCCTGAAAAGGTGAATGCCTCTCACTAATTAGTGAGAAGGACATAACCAAGCCTACAATAGCGGTGTCCTTCATCCCCAATCCAGAGGCCAAAGACATTGACCTTGTTCTTAAGGCCATCCGGTTTCAGAACGAAGGACTGAGACCGGAACTCTGGAAAATCTTCGGGAGAAGGCCTGAAAAGGACGGCGTACTCCTTACGCTGTGCATAGACGAGCTGTCTGCTGAAGTTATCCGGAGTAAGGAACTCAAGGTCAATGTCGGCTGTAGGAAGTTTCTATTCTGACTGAAAGGCGCACCTAGTGCCACCCAGCCGGCCTCAGACGTCTCCCCACCACTAGAACCTCAACCTTCCACCTCCAATACCCCTCCCTCACTGCCAAAAGCTCCCATACCACCCCCAATCACCCCTCCCCTAAGCCCACCCTCACTCCTCCAACCCCAAGACCACCACCAAATCCCGCACCATCCACATCCACTGCAGGTGAAGGGAAAAGGTTTCGCTCACACAGGGGGACCACCAGGGGTGGCCAACCCCCTAGAGGTGGCAGAGGACAGTTACCCCGTTACGCACGGGGTAACAACACAGGACGCGGAAAGAAGGGTGGACGGGGTCAAACCCGTTAACAGCCCCTCATACCGCCATCAATCCTGCACCCTACGTGCGCTCCAGGCCAACATACATCACGCCATCGCGGCCTCAGCAGTCGTCGAGAAAACTTTTGGCGACAATGGCCTGGACGTCGCACTCATACAAAAACCCTGGCTCAACAACAAATCCATGGTCACCGGTCTGAACAGAGCAGGTAGTATTTTGGTAAACAAAGGAGGCTCCAAACCTAGAGCCTGCATAGGTTTTGACGACACCGTAGCAGCTTACATCAATCTCAAAGGGTCAGGTACAGCTAGAGTACTTGTCTGCTCGGCCCATCTACCAGTTGAGAAATCTGATCCCACAGAAGAACTGTCAAATGTTGTAGAATACGCTAGAAAACAAAAGACGGAGCTGATCGTGGGATGCGACGCCAATGCTCATCACACTATGTGGGGAAGCACCGGAATCAACAACAGGGGTGAGTTACTATTGAATTCATAAAGGCCAATGGCCTACATATTCTTAATAAAGGCTGTACCCCTACTTTTGTCACCAAAACTCGAAAAGAGGTCCTAGACATCACTTTCGCTACAGAGAAAATCGCAAGACAAATTACCGACTGGTCTGTAAGTAGCGAAAACTCTATGTCCGACCATAGACACATTGTATTCGGAATACAAGGCTCAATAACATCAGAGCCTAATAGACTCAGGAACCCCAAAATGACATCTTGGGAGACCTACAAAGGCCTCCTAGAATTTCCAAAGTCTGTAAAATCAGTGGATTCTTTCAACACCTAAGCGAAAATAATGACTGAAGCCATTAAAAACGCCTACGAGCAAAGCTGCCCAATAAGAGAATCGAAAGGTCAAAATAAGACCACGTGGTGGAACAAAAAGCTGGAAAAGCTAAGGAAAAGCACACGACGTACCTTCAACAGGGCTACCAAACCGGAAGAGTGGGAACGGTATAGGAAAGCCCTGACAGAGTACAACAAACAGATCAGAAAAGAAAAAAGAGCATCATGACGATCATGCAAGAATCCAAAAAGTACTCGCCAAGACACCAAATAGCTATCTAGGTTTACTCAAAAAACCAGATAACACCTACACGACCACAGAAGAGGAAACACTGAAGCTTTTAAGAATAACCGACTTCCCAGAATCGTACCCAACCAATAACGAAGATTGCAACCCAAAGGACTCTATCCACAGGGTACAAAACTCCGACTGGAACTTGGCCAGTGCAATCTTCAGGCCCAACCAAGTAAAATAGGCTATAAGCAAACTGAAGCTCTTCAAATCACCGGGGGAGGATGGCATTTTCCCAGCACTGCTGCAACATGGAATTGACATTCTCCTCCCGCATCTGGTAAAACTGTTCCGAGCAAGCTACGCCCGAGGAGTCATACCAGATCAGTGGTCACAGGTCAAGGTACGCTTCATACTGAAAGTAGGAAAAAGGGACTATTCAGTTCCGAAATCCTTTAGACCTATAAGTCTTACCTCTTTTATTCTAAAAGCTATGGAAAGAGTTATAGACCAGCACATTAGAGCAACGTACTTAGTAGAAAGACCACTAAGTCCCTACCAACATGCTTACCAAAAGGGTAAATCCACGGAAACAGCTTTATTAGATCTGATCGACAAAGTGGAGAAGGCTCTAGAGGATAAGCTCTATGTGCTTTACTCGACATTGAGGGCGCTTTTGATAATACACCCACAGCAACAATCCTCAGAGGAATGAATGCAAAGGGCATTGATGTCACCACCATAAAATGGGTGGAAAGCATGCTCTCAAACAGAATTGCGACAGTTTCATTTTAAATGAAACATCGCACAAATTTTATACGACACGAGGGTGCCCACAAGGAGGCGTCCTATCCCCACTACTTTGGACCCTCGCTGTTGACCAACTCCTTGTAGAAATGTCTAACCTCGACTATGACATACAGGGCTACGCAGATGACCTAGTGGTCATAGTCAGAGGACCATGCCTCCACACCATCTCAACACTACTACAAGGAGCACTCAACACTATCAACAACTGGTGCAGAGATAACGAGTTATCAATTAACGCAGACAAAACTACGATAATTCCATTCACAAAGAAAAGGAAGCTGGAAAGTTTGTGAAATCCAAAACTAAACGGCAAAATTCTTTCTTTCTCTAGTGAAGTCAAGTACCTAGGTTTCACACTTGACCAAAAGCTAACCTGGAACTCACATATCACAAACATAATCCATAAAGCAAAAATGGCTTTATGATGAGCTGTCGCATGGCCGGCGCCAGATGGGGACTTTAGCCCAAGATTGCCCTATGGCTATATACGGCGATTGCAAGGCCAATCGTAACGTATGGAGCTGCCTACAACGTACGGCTTGTTTAATAACCACTGGTGCGCTATCCTCGACGCCAGGGGAAGCTCTAAACGCACTACTAAGCCTGACTCCGTTCAGCATCTATGTGCAAAAAGAAGCTGCCAAAAGCGTATATAGGATATGTACACAGACGAAACCAAAGCGGCAATCACGAACACTAAACTCACTAAAAGAGTCGGTTTTCGGAATAAAATCTCTGAACATGCCAGCGGATGACATGCAAACAGAGATCGACTTCGCGAGAAGGTACACAGTAGACATACCACAAAGGGATACATGGCTGGAAGGCCTCCAATCCCAAAAAAATAGTAGTCACGAGTGGTACACCGACGGGTCCAAAAAAGGCCCTGATGTAAATTTTTGTGAAATTTTGTAATGGTTGTGGAATTTACGGAGAGAGGCGAAAATTCAGGTGGAGCGCCAACCTGGGAACAGAGGCCTCCGTCTTTCAGGCTGAGCTCTCTGCATTAAACATGTGCGTGGAGATCAACCTTGAAAGGAAAGTAAAAAATCAACACATCTACATCAACTCAGACAGCCAAGCAGCGCTATTGGCACTAGGCAATTTTGAAACTAGCTCAAAACTAATACAAAATTGCAAGAAAAACCTGAACACGCTGGGGCAATCAAACAAAATTACATTAAGATGGGTACCAGACCATTCAGGCATCGATGGCAACGAAAAAGCCGATGAACTCGCCAGAGCTGGTGCAGACAACCGACAGCATGGCCCAGAACCATTCTGTGGCATCAGCAAACAGCGAGCGTATTCTATCATAAACGCCAAATATACATCATTGGCTATTAAGAGATGGAAGACCACGACTGGTCTAAGACACTCGAAAGCCATAATAAAGGGCTATGATAATAAAGTATCTAAAGAACTTCTGGAGCTCAAAACATCCAAAACCTGTGCAGTAACAAGAGTCCTCACCGGACACTGCAAACTAAACAAACATATGTTCAACCTAAAATTAGGTGAGAACACAATTTGCAGATTCAGTCAAGAGACAGAAGAGACTGCAATGCATATTTTATGCTCTTGTGGCCCACTAATGCGGCACCGAAGTATTTACCTAGGGTTGCAGCACATCATGCAACCGCAGGAAATACAAACAATCACTGCTGATAGGATCTGGAGGTTTCTCGAAGCCATAAGTCTGAGCAGTGAACTGTAAACCAAAATTGCGCTACAAAAGACCAGAAATGGTCGAGGTAGCACTAGGCACTGAAAACAATAATAATAATAAAAGGCAGTGACTACATACTACGGTAGGAAACGGTTAACCAACGTTTGTAATTGTAATTGTCTGTATGTCAGAAGGATCACCAGAGTCTTTTTGGAGGCAGATGAGATTAGAGACGCACATTTTTTAAACCACTGCACAAATTACTCAGCCTCGAAAATATTTAATGGCAACTTTGTCCGCTTTTGAAGTAATTTACTTTTTTTTTTCCAATATAAAAGTAAACCTCGGGTAAGCGACGACGTAGGTGCTACGAAGTAATTAAGTATGTCAGAGTCTAACCGATTAAAACACAGTGTCTCCCATAACAGGCCATTTAGTGCACATACCCCTAACAGGCCAAAGAACTTCTCCCCGTTGCTGCTCAGCTTTGGCCGGTCAAAGGGGGATGTCAAACCGTATAATAATACTGCTTCCAAATGAATAAAGATTGCGGGATACCGCCAAGCCCTACTCAGTATTTTTACGGAGTCTTTCTTTCTCGCATTTCCAAGTATTCGAGAAACAGAGCGGCCCTATATATGAAATACTCTCGCTTTGGCAGCAGTAACAACTTTAGGAAGAATGACGAAATTGTTTTGTTTTAGACACCACTCTCTGTAGAATTAGCCTGTCAACCTAAGGGGTTTTTGTAAAATTAATGAACAGTACTATCCGCTCGACATGGTGTTTACGTACAGGCTGGCTGTTTCTTATATGGATTTGGTAAATGGTCTTTTGGCAATGGCAATTTGAAATGAATTAATGAATTATTTATTTGTAAATAGATCTGGTGTAAATAGTTTGTAAATAAATACGCCTGGAAGAAATTGCTTTCAGTGATAGGGCCGCTCTTTGTACATATTCACCAGATGTATTCCTTGTAAAAACATTTTTGTTGGTGTACAATAAAGTTTATTTCTATTCTATTCTATTCTAGATCTTTTCCGACACTTTTACACGTCGATTAATTTTGGTAAAACTAGATGGCATCGTTCACCGGTCGAAATTTTTTTTTTCATGGTATGCAAACAGGCAAACGAGGAGACGGGTCACCTGATGGTAAGTGACTACCACTGCTGATGGTCACTTGCAACTCAAGAATGACAAGTACATTGCCGGTCTTTAAGGTGGGAGTAGGGGAATGGGAGGAGGGGGGTTGGGGCTAAGCATTGCTACACGCCGGTTTTGTGTAAGGCATTAGTATCACTCCGGTCGGCCCTAAACCGGAACGTAATCACCATCAATGCGAGAAAATGGCCGCCCACGTTGTCCTGGAGTGCGAAGGAGAGGCCACACAACAGGCAAGTATCCTCGCGGGAGCGAGGTCGCTCCTAGAAGCCTGTGAACGCCCCTGGAGGCTTCTGTGCTTCTGGAAGGAGCTAGGCTGGCTCAACTAGTCAGCTTATCTGAACGCATAATGGACCGCCGAAACAGAGCCTTATACCAATACCAATCACTCCGGTTGAGGCCCATACGTGCGTATTTCCTTTGACTAGTGTTTAGATGAAACGCCAAAACAAACTCAAGGATCTAAGTCTACATATATTTAAAAATGTGCAAGTGCCATGTAAGTGTCCAGGTGGTCTTTATATGAAAGAACATTTCAGTTTTGAGCTGACCACACCTTAAGGAGCTCAACAACTCCAACCGGTCCGCAACCGGTGGGTCGGCCAATGCAAACGCCTCGGCTTCGGTATAATAACAAACTGTATTTCAAATATCAACATAATGGATAGTGGAAGTTATATCAATAGTTATTTGTTTCTAGATTTTAGTAATCTAATTGTTGTAGAGCTCCGAGTACACGATGCAGGAAATCTTTACTAACGAGTTTTTTTGTCCAAAGTATTGACACACCTATGACTTAAGGTTTGTTGGTAAAAGAGGAAGTGAATTTAATTCCATGAAAAATCAATTGTCATTTTCCATTATCGATGTCAATAAACTTATTTTCTATAGAATAACAAAAGCCGTATTGAATATATAGCAGTGTCAACAAATAATCCGGTTCGACGAAATTTATTAAAACTACGTTAACACGGACGTCATGCAATATATTTTTATTATTCTTTGTTTGTAGACAATCAGGGTAGAAGACAGGTTGCGGTTAAGCCGGACGAGGTTGGCTTTGAATACCGATGACGGCGCAACTACGCGACTCGTTTCAATCTGTAGTCTATGCATAAGTAATGTGAAAAGTATGGAGATACTGCTCCAATGCGGAATATACGCTCCTCTAAAATATTGTTGTATATTTTTATGGTAACGACTTCAGTTATTTGTTCTTAGTACCAGATCTGCCACCGCGTAATCCACATTGTGTATGCCGCGCTTCTAGTAAAATATTTGCCATATTAAATATGTTTTATTACGCTTGTGACTCCTAAGTGTTCATTAAAAAATGTAGTAGAAGTAATTTGCTTAAATCTCCTATATATTTTGTTTAGGTATACATAAAATATTAAGGTTATTAAATAAGTTACTACTACCAACAATCATATAGGTAAAACATCAAAGCTGTTCGGCACGTATGGGCCGGCTCAACCGGAGTGATACCACGGCTTCACAGAAAACCGGCAGTGAAGCAATGATTGCATTTCTTTTCGCCGAGTGAGTGGGGTTACCGGAGGCCCTAACCCTTCCCTCTCCCTCTCTCCCCTCCTCGCTCCCTATTTCCCCCTTCGCCTAGTCCCACCTCAAAGGCCGGCAACGCACTTCTCACTCTTGAATTGCAGGTCATGGGCAGCGGTAGTCATTTACCATCCAGTGACTCGTCTGCTCGTTTGCCCCCTATACCATAAAAAAAGCTTATCGTGACGACCAGACGTATGAAATTTAACTGTCACAAAATACGTATATACTATACTGTAACTTGTCGGTCATCTGGGAACGACACCATACGCGGCCGAAGAATTTCATCACTGTTATTATTAGATTAAGTTTTTCAGTTTAGTATATAACTTCTTATTTCTATGATGAGACTAAGGATTTCATAAATGTAGTTGAGGATCATTAACTCTGAAAGAATTACGAAACAGTCGGATATATAATTATTTAATAAGTGCACATTTATATACATTTGACCTGAGACTAGTTACAGTATTTTGGCTTTTTTGTTGATCACGCTGTTATTCTGTTTTACGTTGTTAAAAAAGTTGTATTTCTGCCGAAGAGTAGGAGTTGCTAGTTGCTAGTACTTCATGTGACTGCTAATGTTACCAGTTTTTATGAGCGTCGGCACTTAACCTAACTTACCATCAGGCGATCACTAGTTCAAATAACAATGAAAAAGACGGAATATACTCGTTACAAATAAATAAGCAATGTCTAACATAAAATAAATTTAATGACCAACTAAACAACTGTTCATTCTAAGCACCGTAATCAAGTCAAAGAGGCGTACAAATTAAAGGGAACAATTGTGTCGTCGTCGCTAAGATACGAGCAAGTACCTATTTCCGATACACTCCACTCCGTTAAACAATGAGTTCGATAAATTATCATCATTTTATACCCATAGATAGTCATTCTATAGTTAATGAACAAGAAATAAAATGTGATTATAAACAATGGTGTTTGATCGAAATCGTATATTATTTACTAGATGAAAACCCGGCTTTGCTCGGTTGATATGTGATTTATAATACACAATCTTTTACAAAATGTGGGTAGATATACGTGTGAATCGGCCTTAACGAACTCAAGATGGCATCCGAGTGGCCAATATGGCGACTGCTATTTGCACCATTAGAATTTAACAAAATACTCGACAATCCGAATTTTGCAGATATATGTTGTCGACTCGAAATCATATTTTTTTTTCGTTTTATTATTCAGGTAAGGTTTCAATCGTGTCTACAGTACCCCTTGACCGAATTATTAATATAGATTTTTACGATACACACGGCAACTGTTATGTTCTCGATTCTAGATTCGTCTTTACTAAGCTTCACGTTTATTTCCGGCAATATGAAATAAGCACGGTTAACTGTAATTACATTTAATCACTGGAAACATTGTTGCATGTTCCTAACCCTACTAACTTATCCCTGAATAGTTACTACACCAACCGGTAATACAACAGGTACCGGGTATTTTGTCAGTCTGGCTCCGAATCGAACACAAACCTATCGTGGCTAAACTCCTGACAAAGTTTGTTTGTGGGAAACAATTACCGTATAGTTTGGTTAGACGTGTTTTGGGTATTTGTAACATCAAATTTGGTTAGTCAATAGTCGGTTAACTACGAAGTAGTCTTTGAACTCAGCAAAACCTGTAAAATGAAGGGAACATTTTGGGAGACTGATAGTACATGCTTATTTTGATATTGCGAACAGTCTGAAGATGCATTTTATGAAAAGGCACGTTTAAGAAGAAGAAGCATACTGACAGGAGACTCAAGGCTTTGCACAGGTAGCTTAGTTGCAGATTGGCAGACTTCACAGAGTTTCTGTTTGACTTGTTTAAATTTTTTCAAGCTACACTTCACTAATGAATAAAGTAAGTAATACACAACTGTAAAATGTGAATAAATAAATTATAAAAAAAAAATTAAACCGACTTCAAAACCACAAATAGGCACAATGAAAAGCGAAAAATGAATTAATATGCCAACGTGCATACCACGTTGAATACACCGATTCTCGTCCGATCACCGAAGTTATAAATAAATTAATATAATTATTATAAGCGCTACCCACTCATCTATTTGAAGTCGGTGCCAGCCAAGTCTAATAGGTAGTAGATAGATACTATCTACAAGTATCTACCTAACGATTACATATATAGTATCTATCTACTACCTACTTGGATTGGCTGGCACCGACTTCAAATAGATGAGTGAAGTCGGTTTAATTTTTTTTAATAATTTTGTTTTACCCCTTTTTAGTACAAAACAAGTTTTAATTTAATAAATCCATTTAAATAATTTCGTGTCTTTGGTGTTCACCGTTGAGGAGTTCTACTATCGTCCTCCTGACTCCATCATCAGATCATATTATTGCATTGTTACTAAACTTACACAATTATGCGAAATTTCAGCTCAATCGGAAACCGGTAAGTGGGTCAAAATTGATGTCTAAGATTTTATTACATTGTCAGTTATTTAGTTTTTCCCCGATTAACTTGAGATCCCATCATCAGATCCTGACTTGATGATAATGGGACCATCTCGGGAGTATACTCTTTCAAACTAAAGAAGATTTTTTTTTTAAATGGTTCACAATTGGCGAAATTGTCGATGAACATACGCAAAAAAAAAATACATACAGACGAACATAGAACCTCCTCCTTTTTGGAAGTCGGTTAAAAAGGACATAAGTCTTTGTTTTGATTATTTATAGAGTGCACACATTTCCCCTGTGGGGCTGTTAGGTTTGGGCATAAACACATACTTCAGTTGTCTTATTTCCAGGATAGTTTAAGTTATTTCGTTTTCTACCCTACACAAAATCTTTATAAATTTTAGCTTAGGTTATGATGACTTGGGTGACCTTCGGTTTTTGTGCCACCTAAGTTTTTACTAGGGTTAAAAAATTATAAAGCTCCAAAGACTTACAGAACACTGGACACTGGAATAGTGCACTTATACAGGTTCTTGGTAAAATGAAAGAATCCTATACCTATATATCGTTCGTGGTTCAAACTTAAATATACGCAAATAACATAAGAATGTTTTCATACATGTATACGAAATAAATAGAGTTTATAAATACAGAGTATTCTATTCAGTAACAGTTTATGCATTTATATTGATTCATTTACTCAGCCATTTCCAATATCTAGGTAGATCTAGATTTGGAATGAGATTTACTGGCTACAGAAATGGATACACGATGTTCAAATAATACATTTAGATTATTTATATCACTTAAGCTTATAACTGCATCTACTACACATACAGAATTATTTAATGTGTATCGACTATAGATATAAGGCCGGTTTAAAACCAATTAAACCAATCAGTTTAAAACAAAAAACCGTTTAAAACTGAAATAAACTACTTTTTTCGATTTAAAACGGTTGGTGTTGATGACTATGTTTTTCTTAATTATAACTACATTTTCTAGATTTTACCGAGGTAGGGATATGACGGAGTACCTATAAACTGTGTAAAGATTGTTTATAAGTGTGATATACTGATATTGATATACTTAACGGGTTTATTTCTAGTTGTTCGTGCGACCAAGCGTAGGTATTACCTACCTAAGTTGTGAAAACTCTGTTAAGTTTGACGGCCCACCGATTATTTTAGTTGGCAACATTATTAATAAAGTGTCAAAAGTTAGGACACTGACGCAACACCGAGCGCTGGCGCGCGACGGATGACAGTTACGGTTTACGGTTCGGATAGGCCGCTGGAAAGGCAATCGATTTGCATGTCGTAGGCGCACCAATTGTTCTGTGGAGTTTCGTGATTTAAAGCTTGATTGAAGATGTCTAATGATTGTTCAGAGTATATTTTTGTGTTTTAATAAGTGTAGGAAAACTACTGTGACAATCACGTTTTTATTCTCTTCGCCCGCCAACTCACGTCTACCCGCAACATTAAACATGAACACGCCCGATGTTTCCCGTAGACGAGGAGGAGTTCCTACAAGTTAAAAACTCGGTGTTGGTAAATAAATTTTTTTGTCATTGTTATCAAACGATATAAATAATCAATTTGATTCAGTTTAAAACCAAACTCACACTCTCGCACTCTCGTTGACGTCGTCGCGACTTGAAGACATAACGTTGTCTCTTTCATGCGCAAGTAACACCGATGACATTGTGTTAATGACGTCTTCTAATCTAGTGTATGTAATATAATAATATAACATAATAAATAAGTATAGGTAGGTATACCTACATACTTAAGTTTTCGTGTAGTTGGTAGGTAATGTAGGTAGGTACTTTCTATTGATTTTCTATAAACTAATTAAAATGAAACATGACCAGGTCGCCAAAAATTGCACACAATGAAGTGTAAAACACATTTTTTTTTTGTTTTCAACCATTTGAAACGATTTGTTTGGGGTTTAAAACGGCAACATTTTATAGTATCGACCCATATACTTCACTACTTATATGCACACATATCTGCTCCTCTGACGATGGATATTTTATTCATTTTCTACTATTACTATTTTATACTATTTTATAAAGCAATTCCAAATTACATATTATAGCAAATCACATTAACGCATTGATAATATAAGATCTAATTAGACGTTGTATTACAAAACAAGAGTTAATGAAACTAGACTGTCCATTTGCGTTTATCAACTAGTTGATCAACAAGTAAATTTTTCGACTAGTTAAAATTTTCAACTAGTCTACGTGTCAACTTATGCAAACTTACTACGTAAACTCCGTCTACAACGATGTCTACGCCGCCGTTTAAGCTTGACGAACTTGACGTTAGTCTATTAGACTAGTATTATTACAATTTTTTTTTAATTCATTAAGTAATTAAAAAATAAATGTTGACTTGATATTTAAATTAATAAAGTGCAGGTGCACCTAAATAATATTTTGTAAAAGTTAATTACACTATTTATATTAGTACCTATTTACAATAAATCACAACATTTATATACCTATAGTAACCGCTATAATAAAATATACACAAAACCGATAAACTATACTCAACATTAAAAAAGAACTTAAACCTTATTATTAAATTATTTGCCACTAGAACGTCCATGAACAGAATAGGTAAAATGAACAAAAAGTTTAGTAAAAAAATACCCATGTACAAACCTACATACCTTTGTCTTGCATCACTCAGCCAGTCCATCTCCTTAGTTTTTCACACACTCAAAACTACCATTACGATATAATTATTGTCCTTTTACTATTCAATCTAAACTCTATCTTCTAAGGTTAGAGCTCAAATTCGTTTGTTCCAAGTTGTTATTTCAACAGACAAATGAACGCTGCGACGGTCTACGGTCGTCGCGTTGTAAGTCGACGTGAACGGTTCAACGTATCAACGTACTTGTTGAGCCGTAGACGCCGTCGATCGTCTATTAGTTGAATGATTCAACTAGTAGATTGATAGTTGATGAACCGTTAATTCGTTCATTAGACGTCGACGGTCGAATGAACTAGTTCGTTCATTCAACGCTCATCGCTAGCGTCCACGCATTTTCATTCCTTGTCTTTTCTCTTTCTGTTCCAGCAAAAACAGAAAATACAAGGAATGGAAATCTATATCGAAGGAAATTGAAAACTGTCACCATTATGGTAGAAGTTGTTAAGGATGCGTTTGTCATGGTACGGGCATGTGGTAAGAAGGCATAAACAGAATATTCTAAAGAGGATACTAAGTATTGAGTTTCTACATGCGCACAAAGTTTTAGTTTAGTTTAGTTACAAATGTTTAACGAAGCAGGGCCTCGCAGATTTTGCATCGTTTTTCTGTGCGAGCTTGTCTGATCTGAAGGGTAGCAAAACTACACCACGGTAGGGCTGCTTGTTTTCTAACAGCCATGGTCTGCCGCAAGTTAAGGACTAAACCGTGTGCGACCTCGACCACGGCCATTGTCTCCTTGATGGAACACAGTGTGGTTTAGACGGTTCAACATCAAACATAACAACTTCTCCCTTGAGGTGTTACCCGAGGGGCTTCTACGCGTATAAATAGGATCTTTTAGACTGGCCTGTTGGTCTAGTGGTTAGTGACCCTGACTGCTAAGCCAGAGGTCGTGGGTTCGATTCCCACCCAGGACAAATAATTGTGTGATGGTAATTTGTTCTGTGTCTGGGTGGAATTTATCTATAATTAGTATGTATTTAGAAATACATAGTACAGGCTCTGCCTAGTTTGGGATCAGACGGCCGTGTGTGAGAGGTGTGGAGTTATTATTATTATTTAAGCTACAATTGAGGCTACCCAGAGAGGACTTCCACCTTTGGGAAGAGCTTCACAGTTCAAAAGACCGTGTTCATGAGCCATCTCGAAGTCTGGCAGTGCGGCATCGAGATACCTTACCTACAGGCACCTGTGCACCAAGCGCAGCTGTGTGTCTCTTTCATACCTTGGTAGTTTCCAAAACAATAAAACCCCAGAACTTTAATAATAAATAGATACCACGATGGATGAATAAAATATTATTTTATTCATCCATCGGATCGAATCCCTCTTTTCTTTTTAAGCATTTTTTTTGAATATATGAAATAATTTACTTTTTTAAATTATGGATTGTTTTTAACCGACGAAGAAAAGGAGGTTCTCAAGTCGACCGTTTATATACATATTATTTCTTTTTTTTATGTTTGTTCAGCCTTCTCCGTTATTTATGAACCGATTTTGATTATTATTTTTTGTTAGATAGGGTTATACCTCAAGGGTGGTCCCATGTCAAGGAAGTCAGGATCTGAAGATGGAATTCTGATATAATTGAGAGAAACCCTCGAAAGTTGTAGAAACGAATAGTGTTTCTGTTTACTTTTCATTACTTTATGAGGTATTTGCGTTTTGAAATCATCACATCATGTAGCATTATAAACCGAATAAAAAAACCTAAACACAAAAAAATTTAAACCGAAGAATTAAACTAAAAAGCAAAAATAAACCTTTTAAATAAGCTTAATACTTAAGACTTAAAAGGTTTATTAATTTTTTGCGTTTTAGTTATTTTCGTCGGTTTAATTTTTTTATATATTTTTTTATAAAACCATTCAATTTAATTAACTAATAAAAATTAAAGTACCAAGAATCGATTTTTACATGTGATTTAAAGAAGTATTATTAGTTACATTAGATTTTACCTGCAAATATTCATGTCTGTTTGAAGGATTTCGAGTGAATGTATATTGTCAATCGTAGGATATCATTGTGCTTTTCTGTGGTGTTTGCTGAAGCAGCAGGAGTTTTTTTATCTTTGTTGGTGATGCCAGAGTAATCGATAGCTGGTTCTTGACTATGCCATCGAGCTATTTTGCCTCTCGCAGCCATTAAATTCATGAATATGTTTCCGGGCAATAATAATAATGACAACTTCACACACCACATACACGGCCGTCTGATCCTAAACTAGGCAGAGCCTGTACTATGGTAACCAGACTGCTGATAAACATACTTATATATTTCTAAATTCATACATATTATAAATAAATTACACCCAGAGAGAGAATAATTTGTCCTGGGTGGAAATCGAACCCACGACCTCTGGCTCAGCAGTCAGGGTCACTAACTACTAGACCATCAGGCCAGTCCAGTAAATATACATATATTTATAAATAGAGTTATAGAAAAAGAAGATCCAAACTTTTAAACTTTTGCGTTCCATGATAATATAATTATGTTGACGGGAATTCACGCGATCACGTATTTAAAAAGTATTACAGTACCTACAGGCCTGTGATCACGGCCACGACCACGGCAAAGCAAAGGTTTTAAATACGTGATCGCGTTGATTCCCGTCAATATGATCACATTAGAATAGAATAGAATTTTTATTTAAAGCATCTATGACTTAAAAAAAAAGTTGTTAGTTTAACTTAACACTTTGTTAGTGTTACAGTATTATACTATAATAAATTCATGGCAGACACTATCGCCAAAAAAATTACATCTTAGCTGAAATATTGACATGTAAGCGGTGAAGTTTTTTTTACACTTTTAGACTATTTATTTTCCGTTCGGTTACAGTAATGTGAAATCTTATGTTACACCGTGACTAAACAGACCTCAGAAGCAAACACTGACTACAGCAAGAGTCTCCCAATTGGTCGTACGAATCGAGATGTTAGGTCGTCACAGTTGTTTTATGACGATTTTCTGCGAGGAGAACATCTCGCGCAAGGAGGAGGTGACGGTGTGGATTCGGTAGAAAACTTCCAGTTGGAACGCTAAGAGTGGCCGTGGGTGTATGAGACGAGTTTTATGTTCTTCACCCGAAGCAGAGTCTCCCGTGAAGAGGGTGTCTGGACATCGCCCAGTTGCCGTCCGCTAGCCAGCGCTGGGTGGATCATTGGAGGCAAAACGTCGCCGTACCGACGGTCAACTCATAAACGGTGCTGTGAGGCACACCGTGTGGTTTTAGTTGGTTTAAGCCTGATATACGGCCTCACCAATAGCCCAGTGAGGAGAGCTTCCACACGAAAAACAAATGAGTAATGTTACCACGGCCAAATTATGTCGTTATTTCACGTGTAAGCAACCAAAACAATCTTTTTTTATACGCTCCAGGTTGTTTTACGGCCAATACAGTATAAAAAATCCTGCCTGGAGAAAAAGGTACTATGCCATAAGCGACAAATTGCTGTTTTCCGAAAAAAACGCGAACGAAGTCGCAGGCACAGCTAGTCACCAATATACCTTCCTTTACCTATTAGTTATATCTTGAAACAAATACGCTTTCAATTTATAGCGAAACCGTGGTAGTTGGAGCAGTTTTGGCACCTTTTAATCTAAGTTTAAAGTTGTCAAAACTGCAATGCGGACGTAATCATACCACTCGGCTGCACGAAATGCTTTAGCTTTAATTACCCTTGCCTAAGGAGCTATTAGGGCTTTTACACGAAATGCTATTTCCTACTTATATTTTCATCTTTACGCTTTCGCTGAATCGACACCAATGCCAACCGGCAGACTTACATAAGGCGGTATCCACCGTGAAATATTAGACCTTGACACCATCTGCTGCTCCTGGCTGAAATGTCGCCTTTTACGAGCAGCGCTATTAGATTTTACAAAATATAAAATGTAAATAACACAATAATGCGAAAAAAGGGCCTCCGTTCCCACTGTACCGGGTAAACCAACATAAGATTTAGATGTTCCGTACGGTTGTGGCTCGTAATAACTTGTAGTCCTAAGTGATTGCAACTGTTATCATATTAGATATATGTTAATAGTCTAGGCCTTAGCCTAGACTAAACTAGCCTAAACTACTTATAGTTTTAAGTTGATATATAAGACGCCTTTTCTTAAAAAGGCGTCTTATATATTGCATCATTTCTTATCCATTGTCCATATCTTATACATTGCACATTGCACCATTTCTTGGAATACATAAAGTATTCCAAGAAATGGTGGAAATCTGCAAAACTACGTAGGTATCATATTCCACTAACACAAACTTGGTTGTTGAAAACTCGTTCCATGGCTACAGTTAACCAAGTCTCATAATTGAATTACCTTTAAGTATTTGGCCATAAGAGCCTATTACATAACAAAACTAAAATAAAATTCCTACTTTTACATTTTACTGAAGTCGTTATTCTCAATAAGGGATGCATTTATTTAATTTTTCTTAGGAGAAAATAATAGTTCATGTTATTCATCTCGCAATGGTAGTATGTATGTATATTTTGTAAAATGATTCTGAAAACTATAAGTCAATGTCTAATTATTTTTTTGCGGCTACTTATTGTTGGTAATTACAAATTATACTTTAATTATATTTCATAGAACATTTCATAAATCTCATTAGCTTCTTATTCCTATTATGAACTGTGAAAAGTTTTCTTCCTAAATGGTGAAAACTTTATTTTTTTTACATGGCAGGTTTTGATGGAGATCCATCAAAATATGCAAGGTAAAAAAAAAAGAAAATTCCCCATTTGAGCCGCAATGGTAAATACTGTCGTTATGAAATGCCATTATTGAATACTGCCGCGGGCATCGATCACACGCATCGCGCTGCTCGCTCTGGCACCCTGTCGCAGTAAGACATTTCCACATAACAGAATTATGCTATGGATTATGGCATGTAAATAAACGAGCAGTTGGCGTGGCTAGTGTCTATTCCGACATAAGCAATAACTATGCGATTATCCTATTTGGGCGCAACAACGAACAGGCGTGACTCTATTCGCATTTTTCATATTAACCAACTTGGGACACATTAGGATTGTACTAAATTCTTGTTCTTTCAAGTAGGTTTACTAGTAATTTAACGAGAGTTGGAGCGTAAACAGTTTTTATGAGCCTGAACTTGCGACGAACGACGGCGAAGTAAATGGTGTTGGATGTTGGTGTTTGGTAGTTATTGATCACCTCGCGTACGTGTTTTATGAGCAGTAAGCATTTATTTGTTTGAATGTTATATAACCTTGTATACGACCTTAGTTTAAGGCCAAACCGAATGGATTTCAAATACAAGTTCAAAATTTTTCTTCGGATTCTAATGTGAAAATACAGAGATGTGTTTCTTGACAAATAGGAGGAATAAAATAACTTATCCCTGTTGAGTCTCAATTAATATACGTATATATATTTATATTCCTCCGAAACTAACACAGACTTAAGTCCAAAGTTAAGGACGATGTAAGACCTATTAAAATATTTAAAGTAACTAAAAGCCTTATTTTGTGATAATATAATTATTCCTATTACTACATCAAATCATTTTGTGGATTTATTAAATCCCGACAATAGGTGTGAGATTAAAATCATTTTTCGAAACCTATGTATTTCTCTGTGCGTAATAAAACCTCATATAATATATATTTAAGATAGTTGCAGGAGCAAGTGGGAGTAGTAAGCTCTGGCAGCATTTAAGCGCATAAAAGCTGACTTAGAGTGTAATGCTAATTGTTATGTCTACATGATCTCTAAATATTTTAATAAAAAATTATACTACTTAGTAGTGAGTATTACAAATTTAAGAAATAATCACCGTTCACTTTCCATAACAAATCTGTAAAACAAATATTAATATTATTATTGTCTTCAGATCTAACAAACTGTTTCTAATTACTTACTAAGATTTTGTTACTTCATTCAAAGAAAAAAATACAATTTTATAAATATTTCAAAAGTTTAGTCTCATCATGAAAACATTTTATACAGAGACAAACAAAATTCAAATAAACTAAATAAATAAATATTTGTGAAAACACAAAAGCTGAGTTTTTCTCAACTCGGTAAACTTGTGTTTGAAGTGACGGGAATGCAAAATTAGGAACGAAAACATAAATATTCAGCAAGACTATATAAATAAACGAAGTTTGGGCCATTTATTCCGATACACCGGGACTCTGTGCACAGACTGGAAAAGTTAGGCGGAAACGGGATTTCCTAATGCGATTTTAATTCGTTCTTCCCGCGACGAAGAGGGTAATTTCAATAAAAGCAAAGTCAGTAGATATTTGTCTCTGGAACTTGAAAAAAAAAAAATTCTAAAAAAATATGTAGCAGTGTTTTTGCTTGCTAAAACTTTAGGATGACACTTCTAACCTTCCTTGATTTCGCGGTAATTAAAATAAGTAACATTGTTATGTATGTACTGTTATTTATGAATGAAAGTATACCTATTTAGAATTTAACAAAAGGAAATTACTAAACGAGAATATGACGTATTTAAACGAATACCGTCACTGTTAAAGTTACTGGATTCACTGTACTCATTGAAACACCATTTTGTTAAAAAAAGAGATATTTATAGCTAACATTTTTTTTCACCATTTTTAGGGTTCTTTATTTTGATTCTCTTTTGTCATGTCTATAGTTTCTAAACTCATCTGCAATATGTTCATATTCTACTTAAATCGCTTTTTTTAGAGGCGCTCTTACTTTTCTTCAATTGTTTTTTGACATATATTCAATTATAGTTATTAAAGATAGACGGTTTACTCCTGTGTGTTCTTTCGTCGCTTCACCTATTGATGAAGGGTTGTTGTCGGTCTGAAACACATACTTGAATTCAACTTCGTATCACTGTAGAGTAATCACGAAAGTTACTATTTTAACATTTTATTTTATCTTCATCTGGTATGTACCTTGCAATTCAGATTTCCAGGTCTATATTTATCTCCATTTATACCTATATACTAGCTGCTCGGCCACGTTGCTGCGGCTAGTTAATTTGAAATAAAAAAAACTATCCTATCTTTCAAATTGGACTAAACTGCACCCAGCCAAATCGGTTCATTAGTTTAGGCGTTCATCGCAAACAAACAACATGAGACGAAATTTTTATATTTATATATCGGAGAAACTATTGACCTCTCCTTAAGCTAATTACCCCTCCTTACTCCTATGGACAACTCAGTTTCCGAGGGATTTGCTTGTGCAATTAGCCATAGCAAATCCACTGATGGCAAGTACAAGGAAGCGATCAGAGCGCGCTATTAGGTAAGCTAATTTGTTTGTATTTACATACTGTTGTCTGGTAGCGTGACTTCTACTTCCTTGTACGTGCATTCCCTTGAATACTTATTTAATTAAGTATTACAGAGCCAGAAGTAAAACTTGACTTTCTGTATGAATATTTAGAGAGATTACGAATGTCTGCCTGCCTATCATTCGCGATTATGTCACATTTTTAACATGCAGAAACTTTTGCGCTTCAACACGAATTTAAATGTAAACTTAAAATTCCATTTGTTTCATTCCATTCCAATGTTTTGAAATAGTTTTTATATTAATTAATGTAATGATGAAAATATTTAGTAAGTAGTTTGTTTTAAGGTAATCAGCAATACTGTCTGTTTATATTATCCAGCAGACATGGTAACAAAAAAGTAAAAAACCTTTCATGATAATTTTATACTTTATAATGAACATACAAGCAGATATTTAAAACACGCTACACGGTTTCGTAGTTTGAGAGATGGAGTATTACTCTACAGAACGCCGTAATCAAACAATTCTAATCTCAACTCTATTCCTGAATCGATAGAAGCTATAATTTTCGTGATAATTAACGTCTATGGGGTACGCCCCGGTTGCTGTAAGCAACAACTAGTTTTAACAAAACAACTATAGCCTTACGTTTTCTATATTCGTGTCCCAGTACTCACCTCTAACGAGAAGCATGGCGACAGTGAAGAGTAGTAGTCTAACGTGCACGTGCTCCGGCGCCATACTGCGGCTCGTACCTTCACTCACTGCACCGAAAGAGAACGAGCGCAGCCCGGTGCCCTGTGCCCCGGGACACTCATCTTATGAATCCTGAAAAAGAAAAAGTTTTAAATACTATGTATATATATACTACAATTATAGAAAGTAAATTAAGCCCATTTTATTTCGATGCGAAAATCTCAACAATAATCAAGATCTCTCCCCGCACTTACGCATAACACATGCCTAAGCATATACTTTCTCTGAACGCACGACAATATGTCGAAATATATATTTCGTAACAACAAAAGGAAACAATTATGTATTCAAACGGGAGTTAACGCGATCACGAAAAGGTATTACATACCTCTGAATTGCCTGACGTTTCGATCAGGTTGCACTGGCCGTGGTCACAGGCTGACTCAGCCTGTGACCACAGCCAGTGCAACCGGCAATTCAGAGGTATGTAATACCTTTTCGTGATCGCGTTAACTCCCGTTTGAATACATAATTATATCATGGAACGCGAAAGTTTAAAAGTTAGTATAAAAAGAAATAATGTTAAAATTAAGTTATCATTAAAATAACATTAAATTTTCAATAACAAATATCAAGTTTATAATGATTTCACTAACTTGGTCTAGACCATGGTCGTATCATAGTTATAAACCTAGTAAGATATGTAGTTTTGAACCGTTTTCATATAACTACATATCTTACGGTACATAATTATATCCCTAGGGACATAACTATATCACGGCTATAGTCATCTTATTGCCATATATATATCGACTACTGATCATATGATGTTCTGCCACACAGATTAGATAAGATTAGACAAAATAATATAAGATAAGATACTTATTCGCCAAGAACGGTACGTTACGTTATAACATCAAAAGGCAACCCGACATATTCGCCATACATGCGAACTTTTACTTAAAGCTAGGTTTTACATCTGCATATATTAAGGTTTTAACTTTATTTTATTCTTTGTTTTTATTTATATATATTATGTTTCGTGACCGCGTTGGTCTAGTGGTGAGTGACCCTGACTGCTAAGCCAGAGGTCGTCGGGTTCGATTCCTACCCAGGACAAATAATTGTGTGATGAGCACGATCATTTGTTCTGTGTCTGGGTGTAATTTATCTATAATATGTATGTATTTAGAAATATATAAGTATGTTTATCAGCAGTCTGGTTACCATAGTACAGGCTTTGCCTAGTTTGGGATCAGACGGCCATGTGTGAGATGTGTGGAGTTATTGTTATTATTATTATATACATAATTATGTCTTGGAACGCGAAAGTTTAAAGGTTAGTATTATATCAAGCTATGTGTAAAGATAATTAGTGACGTATTTTATATTTTAGTGTTACATATGCTGCACTAAAAGTATCGGGAATGGAATATTTCCACTGTTTCTGTCATGTTAAAATCTTTTTAATTGAAAACTCCTTGGATTTAAAAATCGAATACCATTTATTTATTTAAAAAAAAATTCTCGGTCTTATCACAAGGTTTTGTCAAACTTGTTTAGTTGTTGAGAAAATGGAATTGACTCTAGAAAATTCAAGAGCGATGATTTATTATGACTTTCGAAGTGGTTTAACGCAAAAACAGTGTGTTGACCGGATGATTTCTGCATTTGGTGATGAAGCCCCATCCAAAACCACAATTTATCGCTGGTTTGCTGAATTTCAACGTGGCCGTGTCAAGCTCAGTGATGATCCCCGTCAAGGTCGTCCAAAAACTGCAGTCACCCAAGAAAACGTTGATGCTGTGCGTAAGCTGATTGAGGAAGATCGACATGTGACATACCGCGAAATTCAGGCAACTTTAGACATTGGCATGAGTCAAATACAAATAATCTTGCATGAACAATTACGTGTAAAAAAGTTGTTTTCCCGATGGATACCGCATTCGCTCTGTGAAGAGCAAAAAGCGGCTCGCGTTACTTGGTGCGTCAGAACTCTCGAAAGATTAAACGCAGGATCCTCAAATGCTCTATACAACATCGTATCAGGTGACGAATCCTGGATATACGCGTACGAATCGAAACAAAAAACCAGTCACGAATTTGGGTGTTCGAAAATGAGTTAAAGCCAACAAAAACTGTTCGTTCACGGAGTGTTGCAAAAAAAATGGTGGCCACGTTTGTCTCACAAACCGGCCATGTTGCGAATATTTCTCTTGAAGGACAAAGACCGATTAATGCAGAATGGTACGCTAGCATTTGTTTGCCACAGGTCGTTTCTGAACTCCGTAAAGAGAACTGCAACCGCCGCATCATCCTCCATCACGACAATGTGAGTTCTCACACCGCGCACAGAACAAAAGAGTTTTTAAAGCAAGAAAACATAGAATTATTAGACCATCCGCCGTACAGCCCCGACCTAAGCCCTAATGATTTCTATACTTTCCCTAAAATAAAGAATAAATTGCCTGGTCAGAGATTTTCATCACCTGAAGAAGCTGTGGACGCCTACAAAACGGCCATTTTGGAGACTCCAACTTCCGAATGGAATGGTTGCTTCAATGATTGGTTCCAACGTATGGAAAAATGTGTCAAATTTCGCGGAGAATACTTCGAAAAGCAATAAATACATTTTTAAATAGTAATGTTGTGTCACTTCCCTTCATTCCCGAAATGTTCAGTGCCGCCCTCGTACCTTATACTAATATTTATTTATTTAATGCATGGAAAACTTACAGATATACACAAATAGAATGAAAAGTAAGAAAATTGATTTAGTTATCAGAGAGCCAATAACAAGTCTTTACTTTTTGTAATTGAGTAACGAATATGTGAACAAACTCAAAGAACAAATCATGCATTACGTTCAGGAACTAAAATCCTACTAATATCATAAATCTGAAAGTTTGGATTTGTTACTCTTTCACGCCAAAACTACTGAACCGATTGCGATGAAACTTGGTATGTAGATAGCTGGAGACTTGGATTAACATATACACTACTTTTTATCTCGATATTACCACAGGATCGGGACTTACGCGGGTGAAACCGCGTGGCGCTGCTAGTATGATAATATATAAAAATAAATTGATTTGACACAGTAGATATATCATAAATTGATCTAATACAATAAATATGTCATAATTTTTTGTTTAGAGACTTTGGTAATACCTTTGGTTACAGCGATAATTAAGGTTGAGCAAAAACGCCCGAAAAATTACTTTTCTTGTATAGTCCCTTTAATTTTTAATATTATTTGTTGTTATGACGGCAATATAAATACCTACACACTCTGTGAAAATTATATTGTCTACCTTTTACGGTACAAGATATTACAGCCCACTGACAGATAGACTGAAAGCGGAGGCTTAGAAATAGGGTTGCGTTAGCACTTTTTGGGTACGAAACCCTAAAAGGTTACACCTTCGAATAGAATAAGTACAAGTGTTAGTATCAAGAAATATGAGGCAGAGGTTCTGCAATCTATCTCGTAAAGTGACCAGAACTCCATGTATAGACGCGTGAATCACAACGGTGATGTTGCAAATCGTCATAGGTACTGGGTAACCGATTACATAGGCAAAAAATTTAAACCTCCAAATTTCAAGGGAACTTTAGTGTAGTTTATAACAGTTAAATGTTATAAGACTACACCCATGATGATGATGATGAAATGATTAAATGCAAGCCCTATAGTAAAAGAATTAGTAGATTAGTCAGATAGTCATCAAACATATCGCGCTAAAAAAAATCAAATAGCGGAAGAAAAACAGCTTTTATTTTAATATCACAAATCAATTTCACATTAACTATGTAAACAATACCAATGCTTTTTTGTTATACTTACTTTATTTAATGCAAAAATGGTCATTGATATTAACATGTGTAAGTTCCGCAAGTGAGTATATCTTTTTTAATAGAAAAAGCTACTAATTGCACGTTTTATTTATTTAAATAAGTAAAATATCGGTAAAATTAAAAAAAAAATACAAAACAAATAGGACTACAAGTTGTTTTTTTTTTTGGTTATCTTTTTATATTCTTCTAAGTATTTAAAAGGTGAATAGTTCGGTTTACCCTTAACACATATGTATTTTTACATTTCCTTCCACTTATTTAACTACCGTCGCACGCATACAGAAATCTAGATACTTGACGCCTTATTCGCTGTCAATTGCCTCGCACCGATTCATACTTTCATAGAACTGATTTCCTGGATTTACTCGTTTTCCTGTATTAGTATATCTACATTCAACAATTACAAGAAAGTTCGGACTAACCAGTTTTTTTTTTCATTTATTTTTCAAGTGAACCAAGCAAGTAAATTAACAGGATTGCTGCCACGGATGATGCATGGTGATGAACCTAATTTAATACAACAGAGTAAGCTTTTACCTTGTACAATATTGTCGGCAGAGGATCAGAAAAACCTGCCTTGTTTAGTTACGCTCACCGTGATTAGATGGGTATCCATTTTACCCAAAGCCTAAGCCTCCAAATAATCTCATTTACGTTGTTAGAGATTTAACAAATTTGTGTATAGGTTGCTAAATATTTAAATGAAAATTATATTCGGTTCACGGGACGCACTGCGGTTGAAACTTATTCCAACAATAAAATACTCACGTTTGATTTTCGGAGTACTTCAGTTTAATGAGACTTAGATTCTTAATCAACCTCTCAACTTCGGGGCTTAAATTATGTTAGGAGAGAGAGCTTTCCACCGCCTTGAAAATCCAAGTTTTGAGTATCATAAAAATTTACTGAATGCTTTTGTTGATATGATTTTATAAGCAAGTTTGCGAAGAACTAGGAGTATAACAATGAGTATAAAACCAATATCTATTATTATATAATCAGATATGCTTTGTAGATCTACTTGATCTTATAAATTATTATCTTTTTAAACAAAAGGGTAATCGGTAAATGTTACCTATCCGTGTATGATCGTATCCAATGTCTTGCTTCTTAAGTTTTGTGATAGCAATTCGCAGTTCGAATAACAAAAGTGATATTGATGAAGACCAAGTGATTGATTCTTTCCAATCTAACTCTGCAAACTACACTAGGGCACATCAATCTAACCCTAACCTCCAACCATGAAGTTTAAGATACTAATGTCACGTAATTCTAAACTTATTGATATTGTCATTTTTATTCTGTATTTTCCTGTAAGTTAAGCGCTATGTGAGTGTAACTTGAGAGTTATAGTAAATAAAGGGGAAAACTTTAAAGTTTTTCGGGTATTAGAAAAGTAAACGTGGAACAACTTAAAATTAACCATTTAACTGAAAGTGATCTACTGGATAAAATATAAAAAGATATTGAATGCGTGGTGTGGAGTCAGCTGAAGAAAATACCAATACTCCTTACAAAGCTAAATAAGATAGGAATACAATTTATTTTTTACTTTTACACTGAGATCCTGCAGGTTTGATGTAAAACCTAAAAATATCACGTGAGCAGCCTGTGTATCAAATATACCTACGCAGTGAGCCATTACCGCCCTACTAGTACTGTATAACAACGGATGCATGATTAATGGTACTTCCCCGGTACTGTACAAGTATGTTTGAAAAGGTAAATAAATGTACACGACTCCTGAGGTCCTGAAGATGACAGCAACGACCTATTTTGGACCATTGGAAAGAAGTCGTACATATCCACAACGCATTTGATAAATAATTGTGTTCTCTTACTAAGAATTTTTTAAGTTCTTATTAATAACTAGCAGCGCTCCGTGGTTTCACCCACGTAAGTCCCGATCCCGTGGGAATATCGGGATAAAAAGTAGCCTATATGTTAATCTAGGTGTCCAGCTATGTACATACCAAGTTTCATCGCAATCGGTTCAGTCGTTTTGGCGTAAAAAGTAACAAACATATATCCATCCATCTATCTAAACTTTCACATTTATAATATTAGTGGGATATCCTTCGATTTCTTGATATTCAACATAATCATTTCTTGATGTTATTTATTTAATAAACAACTGTCAACAGTATTTCAAAAGCCTGCGATTCTTTTCTAAAATACATGCTATCACTATTCCTCTGTTTTTTAAAACATTTAACTCCAGCCGAATTAATAACCATAAAATGAGCACAAAATAATAACATTGAAAAAAACTTTGTTGAAAATGTATTATAACTTGCTTACATGTAATACACATTACACAGAGTTATGGCTATTGTTTACAAGAAATCCAAAAATTCAGAGGCTTTGTTAAAAAATTTAAACAATAATAACTAACTTATAGCACCCAAGTCTAGTAGTTCATTGCACAAATATAACCAAAAACTAAAATATTAAAATAACTAGTCAACAACAATCACTAATCAATCAATATCCTTAACTAAACAAGAGATGTTTGCAAAATACATGGAATGCAAAACGCGTTACCATAATTTGAGTAACAAACACGCCATAACGAAGACTTCAATAATAGACTTAACCTGCGATAATGAGGATAAAAATCGAAAAAAAAGTCCCTCGTCTAAGCAGCTGCTAGTATACGGGTAAAGTTAAATGAAATGTTCTGGTGTGCGCTTAATTGGGCTTTTTTCAAACATTAATCAAGTGTTACGTCGGGGGGAGAATTTTTATGTCGGCCGAGACGGGCGATAGCCGCGTGACGGATGACGGGCGGCCGCCGGGTCGCGCTACGAGGTGCATTCATCAGCCCTGGATTTACCCACCTTCAAACTTAGCGACTTACCACTACTCATTAAAAATATCTGACTTATTCTTTTTTATGAAGTATTTTAGAGAGTACTTTCTGTTAGGTTACTGATAAAATGAAATGTGTACTTATTTGCACGGTGCCTGGACTATGTAAGGGATTTTTTAATTTTCGCAACTTTTGCGTGTATTTAGGATATTAATCAGGTTTTAATGAGGTATAATTTACATTCATGGGCGGTAGGTCTTATCTAGCTACCATCACTTGCTCTAGAATTTGCACTAGAATAGTACATCAAATGGATGAAATTTATTTTAAATATATGCTTTGTGTACAATAAAGAGTATATTTATCTATCTATCTAAACACCTAGTTTTAAATACTAGTGATCATTATTTAAAAAATAGTTATTGATGTTATCCTTGCTACCACTTCAAGATTAGTTGTCAAAATTCAATGATTAAGAACCTGTTAGCTTATTTTAAAACATATTGTCACTGATATCTCCCGCTTATTGAGTAAGGTGATAATAAAGCTGTACAGTTTAACGCTACAATAGTACCTACAGGCGTCAGCCAATACGACAAACTGAAAACAAATTTATATAAAAGAGGTACATATGTGTAATCTAATTTTTCGGGGTGGAAATAGCGCCATACACAAACATACACTCACGCCTGTATCCCCACAGGGTAGTCAGAGGTGTATTTAACACCCACACCCACATTTTGCCAACTGTAATTTAGCGCCCCACAGTTAGTCAAAATATATAATTTGCTACTTTGTAAAATTAATAGATTCTCTATGAATCAAAACGTTTACGAAAAAGCTTTTTATTTGTACAAATATGTTTCCTAAAGAAAGAAAAAAGTGTTACATCACCACTTCTCTGGATACTTTCAGTACTATAAGTTAATATATATACGTATGTAATATTAATAGTTAGGTCGATGAAAGTTTTTGAAGAGCGTTCAAGAAAAGTCCATACTGAGTTAGCAAAACAGTTCGAGGTGCTTTTGCTGAACTTTCACCAAACTTCAGCTAACAATCTTTGAAACTGACAAATTTTCCCCCAATTTTTCAATCTAACCTACCAAGTTCGTTGTTCGCAATTTAATTACTCTTGAGTCCTACTTGAGTCAATATGCCGGCAAGTATTTTGACCTTTTTAGTTTCTATACTTACCTACTAATATAAAAGAGCTGAAAAATTTGTTTGTTTGTTGAAACTAATCTCAACGTCTACCAGTGCGATTTGCAAGTTCATTTTGTGTTAGATATTTATTGTTGTATAACATTACGCTACAAACCATAAAAGCGAAAATTATTTATACTGAACAGGCCACCATGGCCTGGGGATATACGCTACGGGCTTAAAACTACTTTTAACCAACGAAGTTCTCAAGTCAACCCGTATATTTTTTATTCTATTACACCACTACTACTGTCAATAGTAGTTTGTTATTAAATTAATAGTGCTACTGATGAGACAAATCTTAGGTTACATACATATTTACACCCCTAGAAGTGCTAAGCAATAGCGCCATGATGAAACAAAATTATGCTAACTTTTACACTTTCGCATTCCATGATGATAGGATTCGACGACGCCGATGCCGAAGATAATTTAATGGAAAAGCTTTTGGCACATATGACGAAAAATGTACTGGAAACGAGATATCACATGAAATGTAAAAGTCTTTTTGTTTTAGTTAAATTGTAAAAAAAATTACTAGGGTATCGAAATTCTTAATCAGCGCATTTGTTTACTATTTATCCAAAAATAAAAATGCGTGGAGATCGAAATGTCTACTTTTTATCACAAAACAGCTAGGTTGACTGCTATAAAACTATAAACATCGACTGAGCTAATCTATACTTAATGAATAGCTTAATAATTTACTTCTTTTTTGTTGTAAGTTTATAACATAATAGTAGCACATAGGTATTGTAGCGTTTTAGGTCTCAAACGGATGAGACAGCTTAGTTTAATTAAATTATTTTATTAATATATTATATTATTTATAGAAAGGCAGGGTCGCATCGGTGCATAGTTAGTTAACTATGGTTTTTTTTTGGTTTGTAGTTTCTACGATTCTATTTTCGAATTCTAAGTGATTCTAAATGGAAAACAATTTTTTTGCTGCAGTGCCAGTGTTGCTGTGTGCAGTGCAGGCCCGCAGATTTCGTGTTTTTTTTTATTTTTATCTCCAAAAATAGAAATCGCATTAAAAACTTTAAATGTCTTTTGTCATTGTAGAGTAACATACAAAATTAGCTTTCATTTAAAAATATTACCGATTGTAAAAAGGTTTACAGTTTCGGAGCTATGATTTTTTTTAACAAATTTTGGTTTCTCCCCCCCCCCCAACATATTCAAAAGTATTTATGAATATCACGTAAATGGTGATATTTACTATTTAAATAGTGGGTACATCCTTAAAAAATAAATCTGAAATAGGGTTAACAAGCGATAGTTTTATTCTACCTTTAAGACTAGTTACTACAATAATAGTATGCTATGAATAAAGATGTTGTCACGTTTAAAAATGGATTGAAAAATTAGAAGTTTATTTCCAAGACAGTTAAACCTTGTTACAATACTGTCGCACTTGTAGTCCTCAGAAAGATTGCATATTTGCATACAAAGACAAGAATAATTACCGTTAAAAGTTATAACTACTCGACTGAAGATCATGTAAGCAACGGTCATGGACCCGCTGACCGTATCCTTGTTAACCACTGAACGGATTTTCATGCAGTTTTGACTAACAGATAGAGTGGTTTATCAGGAAGATTTCGGTATATAATTTGTTAAGATTTTGTGTAAATTGATTGAAATATGATGATGATTGTTGAAGATGTCTCTGATACCCGTGCGAAGCCGGGGCGGGTTGTTAGTAACAACATAAAAATACATTTATATATTTTGATTCAACCGTCCATATTTTTTTTTAGTAAAATCATCTTTATTCAAAATTGGGCAGTTACAATTTAATACAGTAGCATTACAGTAGTTAGTACAAGTTTGATGTTCTCACTTTGAAAATATCGCTAACAATCTTTTTCTATTGACGACCTTGTTTGTATAATAAAGTTTTACGACTAATAATAAATTATTATTCACGATTTTTAGTTTCAGCGCTTTAATAAATTTCGACCTTCAAAAAAACTTCTTAATTTTAAGTACCTAATATTAGTATACCCGGCCGGACCGGACCGGACCGAACTCTCGAACATTATCATTATCAATACGGTAAGTATTGATAATGTTCGAGAGTTCGGGTTCAGTCTTCCTGACAACAGCCAGTTCGAGTGACCCTGCCCTGCCTGAGCTACTACACAGCCCATACCACTACCATTTCCATCCCTTCGCTTCCATTTCTTCCCCTTCTTACTTACCTTTTCTAGCGCCGTAACTTGACGATAACAGGTTTGCAAACTGTGAGTTTTCAGTACGCCTCTGCGTACTTGGAGATATGGGTGTGAGCTGTGAGTACTGTTTCCGTATGAAAACATTTATATTTTTGATTTTATTGCAATTATAAATTCTAGTTTGAAATGATTCTATAATTTCTTAGTATAACTATTTTGTGGTGTGCTTGCCTAGAAAAACGCCTTTCCTTTTTTCTGTGGGTAGTTTTGTTTTTCTGATTCTATGTTCTTACAAGCGTTCTGAGCGTAATTTTTTTACCGAATTAAAAACGAGAAGGTTCTCAATTCCTGTTTTATTGTGTACCGATTTCAATCATTCTTTTAAATTTTTTTTTTTTAACTTTTCACTTATTTTATTTTTTTATTGTAAAATTATACTTTATTTAATTATAAAAGACAACAGGTTTACAATTTTGAACAAAAAATACTTAAATTTAAAAAGTCCACCCCGATCCCCACCCGACGCAAAGCTGCCCATTACATAGGCCGCGTTTCCCCGCTGTACGGCAATGGGCAACCTTTGCGCCAAGTAAGACTCGGAGCGACTGTCAAATCCCCGCTCTCTAAGGCGACGGCCGATCTCTCTGATAAACGTAATCAGACCCCCAACATCCAGACGTCTCGAACGCTAGTAAATAAATTTCAATAAATTTATTATTGGAAAAAAGCGTGGGGTGCATGCATAGTGTCAATAGTTATAAACATTTTATTGACACTATATGCACCCCACGCTTTTTTCCAATAATAAATTTATTAAAATTTATTTTCTATTTTTTAGTTGGATTTTATATAAAAGCGTTTTTTTAGTTTTTTTAAACTCTTATTTAATTTTAGTTGGATTTTATATAAAACTTTTTTTTATCGAATATTGCATTGTCACCGGTCTTTGACAGGTGTGCAAAATTTTAATGAAATCTGGTCGTTTAAAGTAGGTCAAAATCGCGCCCTAAGGAGTCGGTTACAAACAAACATACAAGTGAAACTAATAAAAAGCGTGTAAAAAAAGGACATCTTATTGGACACATGGTGGCCCAACTCGTACTATACCGTGATCGCTAATGAACTGAATTTGGGAGGTAGGGCACAGCAGATTTTCACTACACGAGACATAAGTAACCTTATGATACGATCCACCATCAGGCGAGCCCTATGGTTACTTGTCAAAGTAGTTAATAAATTGTGAGAGAAATTTGGGCATTGCGAGAAGTAAAACTTATGCATAAAATCACTTCTTGGAGTGGCATGTTTCATCGTCTGCAAAATCGTTGAAAGATTTGGTATGACGCAAACTTTCCGCAACTATGATCGGAAACGGATTAGAAAGGAAGCTCTTAGGTGCTGTGAGGATATCTTACCTTTGTAATAAATCACACAGATCGTCTGATTCCGTTCTCATGGTTTTATTTTTTTCTGTTCAGACAGCTATATACATATCCCATTTCGTCATCGTACAAAAATAATAGGTAGATGAAATATTTTTGTAATACATATTATATGCATTAACATTAATATTAATTTAATCAATATGAATGTGAAGTAAATTGAAATATAACTTTTCACTGCAAATAATTACAATGTATTAAATTAAAAATATTCCGATAGAGTTATTTTTTAAAAAATCATGATTAATTGTGATAAGGGGCCGTCCATAAATTACGTCACACGAATTTTGGCCCCCCCCGTCCTTGTAACAGGTGTCACATTTGTGGAACCCTATGAGACTATGAGACGATGATCACTATGAGACGTAACATATTTTGCAATGTTACACTCAAAACTGAAAACTTTTTTGTATAAATTGTTTTTAAAACTTTGCGTAGGGACAAGTGCACGTAGCTCTTAGCAGAGTCAAAACTTTAGTAGGAATAGCCCTATCTGATATAGAACTCTCTAAACTGTTAATTAAACCCCACAATGAACGAGCATTAGCAGAAATGCACCGATTGAGAAATCTCATTTCTGACGAAAGGTAGACACCGAGATAGAACCTCCTCCTGTTTTGAAGTCGGTTAATAAGATATTATTATTACCTTTGGAACTGAGGTGTCGATGTGTAAACGTATCATACATATAAGTGATAGTATTGCTAAAAATCTATCATTATAAGCATAAACAACCACACCAATGATTGAAAAAAAAAATATTTTCGCTTTTCCTTAAAAAAACCTATTGTTAGACATTTTCTGATCGGTAGGCAGAATCAATTCAGGAAAAAACATATAACAGATCTATAAACGGCACCCCAATTTATTGTCACTCGTTAAATATCAGGTAACAATTTAGAAAGTGCTTCAACAAAGCTTCAGATGAGAATATTTATTGATTTTATTTTGCACTCGCCTGCTTGAATTATCTTCAAAATTAACCATTGAAATTATTTTTGTAACACGAATAATAGCTACGCTGACTACATTAAATCTCAAAATGTCGAAAGTGTGGATGCAAACTCAAGTGTCGATGGAAGCTTATATATTATATAGCTCCGTTACTAGTATTTTTTATACAGCTAAGTGTGTACTGTGTTGCACAACTGATTATCGCTGCAAAACGCATGGGGGTTCCATCTAGTAGCTATATCACTAACGTGAACCCAAATCTCTTGTCAAACTTGATGGAAGTAACAGTATTACACACTTAAAATAATTTGGTAAATTTAATTGGGAAATAAGAACACGGCTCGTTTGATACTAAGCGGTTGAAGGTAACACTTGTAACATACGTGCCCCCCCCCCCACCCCCTTCCCTTTATCATGCAGCTTTAAATAGATAAAATATAGTGCAATAGATTTGTTAAATTACAATAGGAATAAAATTATACATTAAACTGTACATTAAAGATATTTAGATTTTTTTTTAGGGGGGCACTCTTTAATCGATACTGAAGCCAAAACTATAATTTTGAATTGAAGTCCTTCTGTCTATCGGTTTTTATCTTGGCCGTGCATCACGCTAAAACGACTGAACGGATTCAAATGAACCTTAGCATGATTTGAGTTTATACTACGAGGTATTACATTGGATACTTTTTATCCCGAAATTCAGGACGGTTTCTTTGAGAGAGGGGATGAAAGCAAAATGTGTACTTAGTTGTACCTTATTAAACGTAGTCCGATTACAATATATTTTTTTTTCTGTTGGAAAGGAGATACTTTGACGATTTCTTCTATATTTATATGTTTAATAAATCTGTAGACGTTTTGATCGCATCGCGTAAAAGCACGAAATAATCTTGGAACCGTTATATGCTAAGTATTGTGTATAATTTGGTGTAATCAAATACTTAATGTGTTTGATTTTGCAACCGGTTCTCTCTATGCAGTTAAATAGGGTAAAAAACACGTAAAAGTACAAAACAAACGTGGAAACCTTTTCTCTAAAAATAGTGTACGTAGTTCACTCTATTCATAGAAATAACAATTTAAAAATTTCCTGAAAAAAACATATAACTACAATGCAGCATTGTAATGATATGTTTTTTCTGGATTGTTACTATAGACCAGTAGATGTCTATACATGTGTTTTTTTTTCATGACACAACCATTTTAAATATTCATTTATTGTTAAAAAATCTTCCTGAATATTAATAATAGATAAATTAAATAAAGTATTAACTGTAATATTTTCGGAAAGTGCACATAACAGTGAAAAAAATATTATGTTATGGTATTATAAGGTAGGGTCGATATTAATATATAATTTATTTAGAATTTAGCTTAAATACTAAATAAATATAAAATACCGCAACGATCTTTTCTTCCATCTTGTTCCATTTTCATTAGTTCTGACTAGCTAGATGATTGTACAAAAAATTGTTGAAACTAGGTTTATGACAGTGTATGGTATCGGTGCTCATAAAACTTTGACACCAAGTTTAATTACACTGTTGGTAGTAAATAACAGTTTCAAGAGTATAGAGACAAATTATTACTAATATTGACATACACTTTGAACGAAGTCTAATAACAGACTCCAAAATTGTTTTGTAGGTAACAGGATGTAATTTAGTATGCAGTCTTTCCTCTTTACTTACGTCAATCAAATTTTTCATATTGGCGATCACCTCTGAATGCCTGAGTATGTAAAAACTGTAATTCTACATACTTGTATGGAATTGAGAGTTCAATATAACAATTCCTTCAGGGTGTTGATGGGACTGTCATGGCACTGTAGCGCATCGGGCATGTTTGCAGAGGTACATACCGACGGCTTTCATGCTGTGGTTCGTAAGCGGTGTGCCTCCACGCTCAGACGTCTGCGCGACAGCCCCAACAGCATACTGAAGACAATTGCTGATAGGTGGAGCAGTCATCTGCTGTCCCACTAGAACAGCTTACATTGCTAGCCTGCTGAAGTGCGCCTGCAATGGGGGCTATTTTGTATTATTTTATTTCATTGGCCACCCAAACTGTGTAATACTAACACACTAGTCTTAAGAAAAATTGTTTCTAACAAAATTTACCTAAGTCTGAAAATAAATTATTATTATTATTATTCTCTTTATTCATTTAAATATACATTTAATTAACATTTTTAAATACATTCAGATTATATCAAAAATACATTTAAAAATATAAAAAATAGTGCCCCACCGGTATCGGGTACAGCGACCAAGCTACCGGTGGTTAGGGTTCCAGAGACAAAAACCTCCTCACAATACGTGCCGTATCAAGAAGGACCGCCTTCTTCATCAGGCCCTTAGTCCAGCTGACTAACGAGAGCCTCTGAAGGTGTTGGTCGAGGCTCTTTGCAATCAACCCATGGGCTGATATGACTATCGGCACAATTATTGCTGAATCCACATCCCACATGTCGACCACCTCGTGGGCCAAATCCAAATATTTCATTTGTTTTTCTTTTCCAGACCTTAAGAGGTTGTCGTCATGGGGAATGGTAATATTAATAATCATTGTTAGGCGCTCTAATCGGTCTATTACCACTATATTAGGCTTATTGGCAACAATAGTCCTGTCAGTGATAATAGACCGATCCAAGTACAATGTTACACGACCATTTTAACACATTATACATTAACACATTCGATAGTTGAATTTATTATTTTGTGCACTTTTGCTATGGGGAAAAAGCACTGAACTGGTTACTGTAACGCTAATAATATATATATAGATCCACTAGAGGGTGCTAATCTAAACATTGAGGTTTGTCAGCTCCTTATTAAATATACGTGTGTGTGTATGTGTTTTCACTTCTGACGTGCAGTCCTAAGACTGACAGTTTTTTTTTACTTTGTTACTCTATACATGTACAATATGTACATATCTGTTGTCACAGTTTCGTGTCTGTTAACTTTCAGGTTTTTGGCGAAACTTCAATATTTTAATGTAGGGTAAATGTAGTGTAATAAACCAAAGGTGTAGTAGCTAATTTTATTTATAACTAAGTAATTGATAAATCTTATTGCATTTTTTTATATTTGGACTTCTAGACTTAAGTTGAGGTATGTATTCACTAAATGCAAGTTCTTTGTCTTGGTAGTTTTCTTCTTTTTTCTATTATCCTAATTTACTTGGGGTTAGCCTCCTAGTACTCCTGCGCCGGTACCGTACGGTTGTGGGAATTGCGGATTGTATCTTTTGTTGGAGCCAGCTTATTGGTGGTTGTTTACGGCTTTTTTTTCTGTCTTCTATATTCATGACTCTTTTAGTCATGTAGTCATCATCTCACCTCATCCCATGTTCGTACCAGCGGAAGCGGTTTACGGTAGTGAAACAATCATGAAAATTGGTTCACTACTTTTTAAGCAAATCACGGACATACAAACATACATATATTTTGGTCGAATACAGTACCTCCTTTTTTGAATACGGTTAAAAAAAGAAGTTGGCAGACTTTTGTTACAGGGACCGTAATTGTAATGTGAGTGCACTGAACCAATAGGTATCAACCAATGCGGTCTTGAATTTTTTTCTATATATTATCATACTAGCAGCGCCCGCAGGTTCGCCTGCGTAAGTCCCGATCCCTTGGGAATATCGTGATAAAAAGTAGCCTATGCGTTAATACAGGTCTCCAGCTATCTACATACCAAGTTTCATCGCAATCGGTTTAGTGGTTTTTGTGTGAAAGAGTAACAAACGTCCATCCATCCATCCATCCAAACTTTCACATTTATAATATTAGTGGGATACCCTAGCAGTTTAAAGTTGAACTGAATTAATAATAACTCGACTCAAATCATTACGAGACTTAAAGATGTCTTACAAGAAGTAGCGAACAACTTTGCTTATTTTAAATTAAACTCACTATGCAGACGACGACTGAACCAAAGAATAGGAAAGCATACAGTCGTATGTCTTCATACAAGCGCCTCGATTCCTGCATATATCAGCCGCGAGTTCTCTGCAGATACATACGCACAGTATGAGACGCACCCGCGCATTTATTCACATAATTATGGCACAATGAAATCGATTGTATTGTTTAGTATAAAGTATTTTGAAACTCGTCTATAATGGAGATAATATTTCTCAGATGCCAACTACCAACTCGGATTGGAAGTTAAAAAAGATTTTATGAAATTTTTCATAAAGTCGTAATTTATGTCTGTATTATGCACATAATTATGAAAAAACACAAAATTTTAGTTTAATCTACAATTTTTTTTTGTTAATTTAGTTAAAAAACTTGCAATCACTTTTGAATCTGAAGATAAAACTACAATAGAACTAACTCAAATTAAAACTTATAATAATCTTTTTAATAATTAATCAAAATATGATGTGACAAATTCAAATACCATTATCAAATACGCCACACGAGGGAGAGATAATTATTTACAGCTGTTCGATACGTAAACACGCAAATAATTATTTGAAGGACACATATTCGTGGTTCTTTTAAAATCGCTTAGATACATGAAAAACTTAGGGAAAACCGCTTCCGCTGGTACGAACATGGGATGAGGTGAGATGATGACTACATGACTAAAAGAGTCATGAATATAGAAGACAGAAAAAAAAGCCGTAAACAACCACCAATAAGCTGGCTCCAACAAAAGATACAATCCGCAATTCCCACAACCGTACGGTACCGGCGCAGGAGTACTAGGAGGCTAACCCCAAGTAAATTAGGATAATAGAAAAAAGAAGAAAACTACCAAGACAAAGAACTTGCATTTAGTGAATACATACCTCAACTTAAGTCTAGAAGTCCAAATATAAAAAAATGCAATAAGATTTATCAATTACTTAGTTATAAATAAAATTAGCTACTACACCTTTGGTTTATTACACTACATTTACCCTACATTAAAATATTGAAGTTTCGCCAAAAACCTGAAAGTTAACAGATACGAAACTGTGACAACAGATATGTACATATTGTACATGTATAGAGTAACAACATCGCCGGCTTAAGAGGCCAGTCATTATAAGAAAATAAAACTGATTGGGTGCCTTAACGTGCGGCGGAAGGCTCAAACGAAATCACCCGTAATGATAACTTTCATTTATGGTGCACGTACCTACTAGGAAATGTATGATATAATTTTTCACGCCGATAAATTATATAACTCCAGTCTTACATTTTTTTCACATCATATATCTTATTCTCTATTTGCATAGTTCTCAAGGCACGCAGTACAAAATACTAGCGTGCCACTGTGTGTACCAACGAGTACGAAGTTTGACAGCGATTGTAAAAACAGCTTTTATTTAATAAATGAATCAATCTAAAGCCCTTTCGGGTGGTCTAAAAACTGCGCGAGCGTTGTGGCATGCGTATGATGTAAAAATAAGTAATAATAACAGGCGAGGCATGCGCGCATGCGCTGTTACGACGCTTTGCGGTCGCTACGGTAAACATGGCTTCCGTACGACTTCCTACGATATCAGATGCATCGGCCTATTTGTGTTACAAGTGTCGTGGAAAATGTGGCGACCGAGTAATTCTCACTTCCTTAGCTAATATCTTCGTTGCTTTACGGGGAAAGTTATGATCAGATTATAGTACACTACAGTTCTGGTAAACTGGTTTTGTTGTAAAAAGATTAGTAATAATAAGTAGTAAAAGGACGATGTTATTCACTTTGTTTTGAGTTTATCTTTGGACATGAAAGGTATGAGATTATCATCCAACATGAAGTAAAAACGACTCGTTAGACATTTGGACGACTTTATGAAACGTAAAAGGTTGCACAAAGCTTCAAGTTACGCAGGAAAAATGCATTTAGCCTATCTACACTCAATGCAAGATTACTTTAAGGAATACTAACGTTTGATTCGCTTAACACGATTCCTAACAGCTGGTGAGTAATGAATTTTATGAACCAGCATTTTTACTACTAATATTGTGTTAATAATCGGATAGAAAATAGTAAGCTCTTATAGCATAGATGCTTCTGTACAATAGACTTATTTTCTTTAATAGTTTAATGCAAATGATATGACATTCAAACATGCTTGGAAATTCATCTTTATATTGACTTTCTTGACTTTCAACGTTCTCCAAAAAAAAAAATACTCCATTATCAAAATTAAAATTAATTCTGTTGCGAATACATACGTCCCTCTTTACAGGTTTTCGTCAACACGTATCCGTGTTGAAAACCTGCTATTATTATGCATGGCGTTAACCTTCATTCTTAATTCATTCTGTTGTTCATTGTTTTACATTTTTAAAACATTGGCTCCCGAGATTTTATGAAAATAAAAACGGTTTATAGTCGTAACAAATTTAATTTATCAATTGTTCATTTTACAGCAAAACAATACTGTAATATATAATTATTATACTACGTAGCTATCTATAGCACAAACATTTAGGACATTTATATACATATTTAAAATTTCACACAGTGATCGAAGGTGACAGCAAACCAACAAAATTGAGGCAGGCGAAAAACGTAGGCAAAAAAATGATTGCGTTTTTTTCTCCCGGACGGGTCCTATCTGCACGATCCCACTTGAAGAACAAAAGATAGTTAATGCTGAGTGGTACATCACCATTTGTTTGCCCAGTGTCTTTGAAAAAGTTAGGGAAAACGACCAAGAAGTCGCATCTTAGTGCACCGTGACAATGCTTCGGCGCACACCGCCAACAAGACAAAGTCATTTTTGGCTTCTGAAAAAGTAGAGCTAGTGACTCATCCCGCACACAGTCCAGACCTGGCACCATGCGATTTCTTTATTTTCCCAAAAATTCAATGTTTGATTGAAATGGTCCTCATGTTTTCAAAAATGGTTTGACTGACTGAAAAAGTCAGCTGCTCTTCCCTGTTATATCGCTGTGTTTAGTATATTCAATTAATACGTAATATTTGTGATTATTAATTTAATAGTTATTATTGGTACGTAATAATAATTGTTTTAACAATTATTTGGTTTAAACTGTGAGGTTAGTGTGTGTAGTTAGTGGTTTATCGTGCTAATATTAGAATTATGAAGTCCATACTGAATTGTGATTGAAAACTTTTTAGCCGCGTTGAGCATTTTTTGGTAGGGGCAAAAGTTATGGGTTCGCGTCACGGTCATACTAATGTGATACGTCGTTTTAAGTTTTCACTTCTGTCGGCAATCCTAAGACTGCCTATTTAATTTTTTTTTTCTTTAGGAGCTCTCTACCACAATGTATGTCGCTAAATAGCAAAAAAAAGGCGTGTGCTATGTGGAGTCATAACTTATTAGGTATGCCTATTTTCTAAATAGCGACATACGTTTTTGTATACCTATGTATCGTATTACTTATAACTAAATGTATGTGTTTACGTATAACAAAATATAAATAGAATTAAATATAATCAATTTATTTAAAATAAAAATGAAATAACGTCTTATTTCAAAAACCCCATAAAACATAAACTTCCGCTTGTGTTTTAATTTATAAGCAAAAAATATATTCTATTTATCAAACCTTATCACAAAGTTTATTAAAGTGCGATATTGGGAATACTTTAAAGCCTGTATAACTAAAATCTCTTTGTAATATACTACGGTAACTATTTGATTTATTAGACCCAATATTCAAACTATCCGTAGACTCCCTTCTCAAATGAAAGGGCATTAATAAGTTTCTACTCATAGACACACACATTCATACTGTAAAGTAGATAGTCACAAACTTACAAATACTCTATTATTTGTATTTTTTACAATAACTTTTCTCGAAGTCATTCAGGGAATTTTAGATCCCCCTATATTGTATCGTTGAAGATAAATCTAGACGACTGAATTGTCATAGACCTAGAGAGAATAATATAACTAGGTATATTCAGAATAATACATTCAATTTGAACCTCTATAAATCAATATTTTCTCTAAAATATACTTACTTTTACAACTTCTACAAAATTATTATTGCATGCCGGTGCAGTCTCGATCAAGTAACAAAACATTATGATAAAAAAAAAAATTATGTAAACTAATTACATCTAATGTCATGAGGAATGCTGACTAAATTATTTGTAGGCAAATCATAAATGATTTATCGTATCATCTTAAAACAGATTGTTTTAAGATGATACGATAAATCAATAACGTTGATATATAATTAGCAGATTTATTAAAATTATGAAAATAATTAATATAATATTACCGAAATATATTCCAACAAAAATGTGGAACTAAGTTAAATGCTATTTTTGCCTAGAAATACAAGTTGTATTTCTTCTCTCTACTTATTAAAAATATTTAGTTTTAATTACAATATACGCTTATTGCGTATATTGTAAATAAAACTAAATATTTTAGAGTAACTAAAAATAAATAAAATTTATAAAATGTGTTAGCAACCCTAAATAGTAAAAATTACACTATAAAATAAATAAAGATTTTACACGTAACTTAAATGTAGCGGATGGAGTCATTATAAATATAATAATACCAAATGTTGGAAGCTTAGGTTTTTTTACTGTACCACTAAAACCTGCTTTACTGAAAGGAATAATGAAATAATTAAACAGCCGTTCTACTACAAGTTTAACTTATCATAAGCTTGTTTAATACAAAGAAAACATTTAAGTGGTATAAAACATAAGACATTCAAAATAATATTAAATGTAAAATGCACTCTCAGACTCTAGAGCAGAAGGCTATCTATCTGCTATATCTTACCTATCTTTATCATCTATTGCATCAAGGCCTACAAATCTGCGATTGAGATAATGATGAACTGAGGGTACCTGATTTGGTAGGTACAGTCAGGTGGCAGTACTCAATGCAATGCCCCAATTAGTATGCAGTACAAATTACAGATCATACCAAATGGATAATATTATTGAGGGGCTCGGGGCTAAGTGGCTCGGGGCTTCACACTTGGGTTGTGGAGGTCTGATGGCAGTCACTTCACGTAAAATATCAAAGTTCGGCCGTATCGTAGTTAGGCTGACAGCCGTCCCCAACTTAGTTCGGAAAAGGCGCGAAGGATGATAACCAAATGGATAATATGTACTCGTATCACCAATGTTGGAAATTTCATAAGGTAGAATGATTTAATTTGATGTAATAATGTTTCGATATGGGTATTACCGACCAAATCAGTACAACACTCTTTGTTGTGGGCAGAGTTCCACCGTATTAAGGAGTAATGAAGGCCCTATTTTATATGAGATTTTTACTATAGAATAAGAGAAGGTAAGTGCAGAGGGACTCAAATCAGCAAACTCAATGTCATATAATATATAAAACTACCTAATTTTAAACTTTTCAAAGCGAACTACAAAGATCTATTGAACATACGTGAAGAATATACATACTTTTTTAAATAAGTAAAAATCATTTACATGATTAATAAACAGAGGCTATTAAAGCGATCACTCATTTTCGAAACTGATAATCCTGTGGTTGCAAACTTATTGGAGTAAATACTATGTAGCTGAAGTTCCAAATGAATCTGCCAGCGGTAACCGCAAAATGTTAAACCTAGATTAACCAGGCTTCCATAAATATTTATTGTCCACATACAAAGTTGACACTTTGTTAAATAGTCTTCCAATACTATATTCCTATATCCTATCCCAATTATTATATTATATTTCTATTATTATAATAATAATTATATTTTCTATGTACGTATTTCATTGATTTCTCGATAGCGGTCTAACCAATTTGAATTGTGTTCGATTAAGTACTAAGTGAGTTATTAAGTGTATGCATTGTGTTTAAGTATATACGTAATTTTCTACGACATTATCTTTTAAAAAAAGTATCACCGACTTCAATGTGCTTTTTAGTGAAAAGTAGATGTATTTTGTTTAAATATAATATGGGTAGGACAACTAAACGCACTGCTCCAATGAGACAACGAGGTTTCGGAGTAAACGAAAATATCATTATACAATATACTCAGTACAGGCCCAGAGCGCTTAAGAAATAGTAGGGAGCAATAATACTAACGACTACTATTTGTATGCGTATATTAGCGAACAAACAATAAAAATTCACAGCTGAGGTCATTATTTCGCGGAGACTCTTAACACCGCCACTCAGCCAAACGGCACAACGCCATCTAGTGAAAGGCGGAGCTACATTTACATTGTTTTTGTATCAATTCTTAACAAAGAATGTTGTACTTTGTGCTGTAGTTTTATTTATTAATACAATCTTATACAATCATCAATGTATACAATTTTTAGATATTTGTTGATTTTTCAAAAACCGCTCGACTGATTTCGATGAAATTTAAATGGGACCACCTGGGAAATATACACTTTTTGCAATAAAAAAGAATTTTCCAAATTGGTTCAGGCGTATTCGAGTAATCGATGAACATACATAAAAAAAGTCCTTTTTTTGATCCGGTAATGAATAAAACATAACATGCGAATTAAAAATAAATAAAATTCAAAATAATACTTTTAATAAGTAGGTAATTTTTTTTTTTAAACACATGTTGTTCATGGGACTGTCTCTGCCCTACTTGACAGTTCGATTAGTAGTCAATTAGTGATGCCTATAATTATCGATTTAATTTGAGAGTAAGTTTTAATAGTAAAAAAGTCAATTTTAGCTAAAAATTCCTAAATAAACAAATAAATTATTTTATCCTCGTTTAATATATTTTACATATTATTGTTGTTACTGAGGACTAAAGTGAGGAATCTTTTTTTTGTTTTTTGTTGACGAGGTGGAAGATGTCCTTGGGGAGGCGGAGGGGTCTGTCGACTCTTACCGACTAATCTAATCTACCGACCGCACTCCTCTGAGAGCGCGCGCGGAACACTGCGCGCTGTATTTCGCCCGGTGCGTCTACTGCGGCCAGAGAGTCGTACTTCGCTCTCTCTCCCGTTCCGCCGCCTCCTTTGACATCACCTCCCCGCACCATGCGCTCTCGCTCATGGCCAGAACCACGGTTGGGAGCGAGAGACTACCCGCAGCACCGACTGCCACGAGACGAGATCACGGCGCTCGTTAGCCCAGGCTGGATATTCCGACAGTATGTACAGCGACGTGTCAGCTCCCGTCCGATCCTACACAGGTACTTGCCGAAGCAACCGTGTGTGGAAAGCACCTGCATCATCCGAAAGGTGAGAGTCTCGTGCCCTGTCTGCAGCCAATTTCGTAGGACGGATCTTACCGCTGCTATAGCGGCGTGCCCCGCACTGGGTCGCGCAAGTCATTGCTCCCACTCTACCAACAGGATCTGGCGGAGCTCGACCCGGTGTGCCACTACTTCGCGAGGCACTGGTCGATCGCCCCAATCTAGCGCATCCTTGTGCCACCGGTACGAGTGCAACGCAAGGAGAATTGCGTCCAAATCTCACGGCACGGATCCGGCAAATAGGATTGCCGCCTAAGTAAAGAATCTAGTGTATCATCTTTCATTTGTTCATTACTTTAGGTTTTAACTTTAACTTAACTGTAAAAATTTTGCAACGTTTTAATCTAAGGCAAATCTTTAGAGAACATTTAATGTTCCCTTCGCATTCATTAAAAGTGGTCGAGTACCTTCACATTCCAATACCTACACCAACTAGCAAAACCTGATGTCTTTATTGTTGTGTTTATTCTGCTGGGTAACAAAATCATCTTTAGTAGGTGATATGAACAATATTTTGATGAAGCTAGAATAAGTAGGCAACGACCACCGCTTGCCATCATACAAACCGACTGCATGCCATTATATAGTGTAAAATAGTTAATAAATAGCTTAAAGTTACCATAACTGCAAACGTCTTACACTAGGTATTACTTTTGAAAGTCGAACATTATTTAATGCAAAGCATATTAATGTAAGCATTTCCATTTCACCAAATAACCATAATTTACTCCGTACTAGATAATGAACCGAGTATCCAAATGTAGGGTTTCGTTCATTGTAGCTTGAAATTATTTCACAACGAGCACAAACTTTGTTATCTGGGGTATTCTTGTAATGGCAAACCCGTTGCAGGTAATCTCGGCCCTTATTGTAATGTAAAGAAATACCTAGCAAACGTACCTACAGAAGATTGATTCGTTGTCATTACAAATAGTATCTTCTCACAGCTGATGATTCTCGTTTTTCTTCGCCAAATGTCACTCGTTTCATTACAGCTAGGACTGTAAATACCACACCACTCTTGGATGCTGTTATAGAACCACGTTATAGAAGAAGAACACGAAGCTTTTAACATTTGAAATTTCAGTGAAACTGGAGAAGTTATCATGCTTCTGCTTTAAAGTTCCACTGATACTGAAGAGGAATTTTTTGACGCTCTGAGATTAGCTACTGAGTTACATAGCGTTAAGGTGTAAATGAGCCTTACATACGTAAAGTAGAATAGTTAACAATGTTTACGTCAAGGGAATTCCATTATGGAGACGACACATGTCATAGCGAATTAAGTATTATTACAGGCCAACATCAACTCTTCTTAATTTGTGTCTCTATAACAAGCTTTGAGGTAAACAATGACAAAATTGTTTTCTTTATTAACTGTCTTACTTATTTTTGCATATGAACAAAAATTACATGACATGCCCGTGGAAATTTATTTTCTTAGATTAATATATATGGCTCTGCGTCAAGCTTGAGAAAAATCCACACAAATCAGGACTTAACATCAACAAAATTAACGTAGAAAAAACCGCGCATCAAAAGATTTGCTTACACACAATATAAACATGTTAAACACGGAGGAAGAAAGTCTCGGAGCTCGCATATCTAATGAAAAATAATTTGGGTGTAGACAGGCGGTATTAATATTAATAAATAATATGGTGACGGTTCGCACGGTAGTATATAAATCCGGCCCGCTGTGAGCCGTCACAATAGTAATATATTAGGACAAATGTTATTACAAGCTTGACTCGTTATGTTATTTTTATTCGTTCCCCGGGTTAGGAATTCATCGGGCAGGCGGGGCGGCAAAGCAAGGGCAACCGTAGCTAACCTCGGTTAAGTCGCTAGCGACAGTTGGCTATTCGATTCTCTCATCCATTCAAAGTAGCATAAACTACAGCACTAAAAATCTCACTGTACACTGTACTATTTATAAACATACGGTTAGTAGATACTATTTTACCATGGTTCATTATAAACAAAGTGTCTTTTTTAAGAAATTTACAAAAACAAAGTTTCTAATTAGGATGTTTTTTAGGGTTCCGTGTTCCGTTCCTCAAAAGGAAAAAGGAAACGCTTACTTAGATAGATAGATAACTCTTTATTGTACAAAAATATTATACAATTTGTATACATAAGTATATAATAAGTATAAAATCAGAGAGAGAATAAGGATGAAATGAGAAGTTGCAGTGTGCGTTTAATAGAACTCATATATTAAATACTATATATCAGATACAATTTATTTAACATTTACGTTTTTTTTATAGTAGGTATATAATTATAAGTATTATTTTTATAGTCATAGATATACATACATCAACACATATAAACATACATCCATCCACATACATACACATTTACATATAAGTATACATAAAAAAATATGGATAAATATATAAATAAATAAACGCACATGTATAAATTGTATGGTATCCTGAGACCATTCAGCAACTCGAGTAGTGTTCTTTTAGCATTGTCTTAAAGTTATGAAGCGTTTGTACCCGTCTGATGGATAGTGGCAATGCATTCCACAAACGTATGGCCTGTACTGTGAATGACTTTTCCATGAAATTTTTTTATGGTATAGAGTCACAAGTGCGTTGCCGGCCTTTGTACGCTTTTTTCTTGAAGTTTTGAAGGTCGTATCGGTCCGCAAATACCGCAGGCGACAATTTGTTCCAGAGATTGATGTGATGGGGATGAAAGTTTTATCGCGTTGAACGATGGCGAAACGTTGCGGCCGGTATAAGTCCGAAAAATTCCCCAAAGCACTCCCCATGATACATGCGATAGAGAATGCAGAGTGAAGCTACATCTCTACGCAACGCAAAGCTGGTACTGGGATGCTCCTGCATATATATGAGAACAGTATTCCATATGCGACCGAACCTGCGCCTTATAAAGTTGTAGGCGGTGGACCGGGGTGAAACACTGAAGAAATTAAGAAGAGTAGTTAGCCGCGATCTATTAAAAACTATTTATTTTGCTTTAGCTCAGTCACTTCTTACTTATTGCATATCTGCTTGGGGTAGTACATTTAAAACCTATTTACTACGGGTTGAGAGGGCGCAAAGAGCTGTCTTAAAGGTCATGCTTCACAAACCCTATCGCTATCCAACAACCCAGCTATTTAAAGATATATCTGTTCTCACTGTCCGACAGTTCTGTGCACTTAACATCACTTTGCGTGTACATTCATCATTAACCTACGATCCTAATTTACTAAAGGATAAACGACGTAAATATCTTGTCTGACCAACTATAGCTGCTAAAACAGCTCTGGGGAGCCGAAGTTACCCAAGTCTCAGTGGTCATCTATATAATACTATCAACAAAATCTGTAATGTATATCCCTTACCCAAAGTAAAATGTAAACGTGTGGTTAATAGTTACCTTCAAAAGTTGACTTACGATGAGACTGAGAAACTATTTTCAAAAAACCATCGTAAGTTATACCTACAATTCAACAACAGCTCAGCACACACATACACACACACACACACACACACACACACACACACACACACACACACTATTACACATACACACACACACTAATACGTGTTGTATCTAAAAATTTACACACTCCTCAATCTCACTATTAAGCATTACATTGTAAGTTTTGAATATAGTGTAATTATGTGACGTAATGTTCTGATCAGGTATGTAATTCCAACTCATGTTGACAATACTAAACCAACTAATATCACATAGATTGTAAGAGGAAGGCGCCAGTGTCTGTAACACAGTTAACACTACCATAGACACTGACGTTCACTCTATCTCAAAAAAAAGCGTTGTATACAACTGTACTTTTAAGTCTGTATGAGATGGACAAATTGTATTTGGCTTTTTGATAATAAAGTATTATTATTATTCTCTTTATTTACTTAATATACATATAAATTACATTTTTAAATACATTTACTATAAAAAAATAAAAACAAATATATTTAAAAATATAAAAAATAGTGTCCCACCGGTATCGGGTACAGGGACCAAGCTACCGGTGGTTAGGGTTCCAGAGATAGAAACCTCCTCACCATGCGTGCCGTATCAAGGAGGACTGCCTTCTGCATCAGGCTCTTCATCCAGCTGCCTAACGTGAGCCTCTGAAGGTGTTGGTCGAGACTCTTAGCAATTAACCCATGGGCCGAAATGACTATCGGCACAATGATTGCTGAATCCACATCCCACATGTCGACAATCTCGTGGGCTAGGTCCAAATATTTTATTTCTTTATCTTTTTCGGCTTTTAAGAGATTGTCGTCATGGGGAATGGTGATGTCAATAATCATTGCTCGGTGCTCTAATCGGTCTATCACCACTATATCAGGCTTATTGGCAACAATAGTCCTGTCAGTGATGATAGATCGATCCCAGTACAATGTTGCACGACCATTTTCGAGAACTGGGTCGGGCACATACCTGTAGTACGGTAACTCGACAACCACAAAATTATATTTAACAGCAAGTTGCTGATGGACTATCCTGGCCACTTGGTTATATCTATGCAAGTACTCGCCGTTGGCAAGACGAGAACAACCAGAAATTATATGCCTGAGGGTTTCTCCGGGACGATGACACGCCCGACAAATGTCAATTGTGCTGTCCTTCAGGATATATCTCCGATAGTTTTTGTCATAACAACTTCATTATTATTAAAGTTCGCTGTAGCTAATGCTGGCTGTGGCAGTCAGGGAAGTGCTCTCAAAGCGAGGTGACACGACAAATTGTATCTTTTTGGCGGTAAACGCGCAAACCCGTGCCTTCGTTGGGTTAAATTGGACTAGATTAAGTAGGTAGTTACGAAACCAGTCAACTCCTGCTGGAGATATGTTGAGAGAGCACATTATACCAAGCAGGACGTCAAAGTCAACGGTGCTGAAGGCGTTACTGAAATCAAGCAGAACCAGCACCGTTAACTTGTCGTTTTCCATGCCGAACCGTATATCATCCGTGATATAAATCAGTGCGGTGGAGGTGCTATGTCTAGACAAAGCCAGATTGGAGAGGATTTAGAAGAAAATTTTAAGAAAGATTAAGATAGATTGATATGAGGATAATCGGAGAAACAGGATGGATAAATTTTTTTAGGCAATGGCGTCACTTGTGGTTTCTTCCAAGCAGTAGGAAAGCTTCCACTTGTTAGCGAGATGTTAAATATTTGAGTAAAGACGGGTATGATTTCTTCCAGGATTGGCAGGAACATATTACAACTGATACTGTCACTCCCAACTGCGTTGAAACTAATCGAAAATATGCTCTTCCTAACATCACAATCGGAGAGTGACTAAAGACGAATGCTGGAGAATAAGGAGTTGGAAGAGAGGAAAGATAGTGTAACGTATTTTCTTTTATTGTTTTGTCAAAATTGGACGATGCAGAGAAGTTTTCATTTAATAATCCGATATTTAGGTCTAGGGGTATTGTGTTTTGTCGTGATTTTCTAACTCCTAATTATCGAAGAAGTTGCCAGACTTTAAACTTGACTTTGCCAATGGTGATATTTTAAAATCTTTTGTTTTGTGCCGAAGAAATCCCTGTAAGTACTCAGTGTTTGTTTAAATGAAGTCACTGTACTTTCTCATAGTACAGTGCAATACCCGCAACCTTAATGTTTCAATACAATGGAGCTAACGCATTGTACCAGTTCATAAATTACTATTTCGACTCTGCATTGCAATGCACTGAAGTTAACACTTTAGCAAGACCCTCACCGTGAAAACTATTACTAACTCTATAATCTCTAAATTAGAGTGAAAAATTTCATTCATTGTTAACTTATTTGAGTAAACTCAAAATTGGCTATAATTATTTAGGGGCTTGTTGAACAATTACAATTATTTTATTTTATTTCAAAGAGTTTTTATTAATACCATGCTTTAAACATTTACCGTATTTAAATATAAAGCACCGACAAATAAATAAATAATTATGTTACAAGTACATTCGTATAATATACATATCATGCAGACCAAGTTTTGTAATATCCTTGATCCACTTATAGCTAAGTATTCGTTTGTATCTCTATTTAATATTTGTTACCAAATTCCAAAGAGTACGATAGATAGGCCTTCAGCTCAGTTAATCCAACTTATTAATATAAAAGGGTTTTTGAAGAACTCTTTATACATGCCCGATTAAATACTTACCTTTGAATACATAATACCAATATAGAAGTTTATACTATGAAAGTCAATTAGATTCGATATTATAAAACAATAAAAAAAACTACGTTTAAAAAAACCGACTTCAAAAACTAAAAAGCATAAAACAACTTAATAAATATTTAATTTAATACACCTCTTATGCAAACCTAATCAAATACTATTATTTGTATGTGCTACCTATTGATAGGTTTAAAGTCGGTGTTGTGTCGGTGAAATCATATATCTGTAAGATTTGTGTTGTCGCCACATCAAAAACTAGGGCCAAACTATAATAGATGATAACACAGTTCACCATTTAATAAAAATAAGTTAATAGACATTATTTTGACTGGTTATACCGGTAACGCAATACTATTGGTCGATTGATAAATATTAACGAATAGTGGGATTATAAAAGGGTAGAAATAAGTGAAGATCTATTGACTTGAGTGCGAACAGAGCTACGAACAACTTGGCGGTTACTGTTAGTGATTTTCATAGTTTATATCAGTGGTTTCGAGACTGTTTCTTACATTTGATACCTACATGTGTTACGTTTGTTCATATTATTATGTTAAAATCATACAAAGATGTCTTAGGCAACAAGAAACTGGTTACTTAAAGTCCAATAGAAGGTACATCTCGATTTAAAAATGTTAATTTTATTGCGCCCGTGGGGAAGTTTGAACAGTCGGTGCCCTCTATCTAAGATGTCGTTCGTATTCGTATTTCGATATAGTCTTTGTATAAGATCGAATGTTACTCAGACTAATACAGACGTTTGAGTGGATAACAAAAATTCCTTGTCTAAATTTCTGTACATTTTATTATTAGCTCAATATGATACAAGTTGTTAACAATATGTCGTAACAATATTCAACACAATTATACACGGCATTGTAACCAGTATAACTCTTTTCATCTGGCAACTCTAGCTTCCTTTAGTTCCTAGTTTGTTCCTCCTTGGAAATGCAGTGATTTTAAGACGGGAAAGAAGTAAAAAGATATGTATAAGGTGAAATGGGTAGGGAGAGGAACCTAGGGTAAGGGATACCACAAGTCTCGGATGGGGAACGGGACTGAGACTGCAGTAGCTCGCAGGGGCTGGGGTCGCGTACCCGAATGTCCTGTTTTTGCTGTGACTGGAGACGCCACTAGGACAGGAACACCAGTTGGTTAAATACGTATGTATTTAAATAGATTACCTATAAATATTTCCACCCAAAGTGGTCATGAATTAATTGATAGCTTAGCTGAAAAACATATGATAATATATAGACATAATTATAATGTGTAGTAGTGCATGGTCATTCTCACGACTGAAACATCACGTTGTTGACCACGTACTTTTTCTGGTTTACATATGATATTATAATTATTTCGTCGTTAAAGAAATTTTCCCACCCCTTGGAAACCCTACTCTTTTTTTTTGGATGAAAGGTCTATGTTCTTTTCTGTATCCCTGGCAACATATATGCAAGCAACGGTCGGCTGGAAGACATCGCTGTTAGCAATAATGCCGCCCGTTGCACTTATCACATTTATCAATTGTTTCTAACTATGTTTAATTACTGTCTAAAATGTGGTATACAATAAATAATGTTCCACCTACCTATCAAATATTGACTTTTTTACATATTATATTAACTGAGATACTATTAATTTGTATTGTTTTAATTTTTATTGCATGCTGTCATCTCTTTTAATTGAGAAAACATGAGATCTAATTTGGACTATTAAGATGTATCGATTATCTTCCTAGCTTCCTTTTCAACTAGCCTCCTGAAAAAGCGATTCCGCCTCTAGGACCACTCACCAGATGCTGTAATTAATAATCCTCTTTGAATTCATTGTTTCCTCTTTGCCTACCAAAATAGAAACTGAAAATTGCGTTTAACCTTACGTTACCTTAGGTTTGACAAAGGGGCTAGCGGCACCGTCCGATAACATAATAATCGAGAGACAAGTGCCTACTTCTCAGTTGACCCTTTTAACTTTAACATAAAACGTATAACTATAACTTTAGGTTTAGTATCTAATTTTGACTAAATCTATTTGTTACTTTAATAATATGATATAAAAAAAAATAATATAATATTTTAAAAATATAACTACATATTTAAAAATATTAATAATATTTTTGTTATTAGACAAAATATTATGTAGTGTAGTAGTGTAAATAGATGTTAAATTATAAAGTTGGAAGTCATAGTTTCGGTGTCAGCTTGTATTTGTGTATAAAGAAGTGTATGACCTACTAAGATCTTACTATGCGTTAAAATAGTATCTGCTTGGGGTGACTGGTCGGCCTAGTCAGCGATGCTTTAACCTATACTATTATTTTGGTTCGATCAACTGCAACTCTAGCCTCTTAATCCAGTCACGAATTATTTTTAACAGTAGATTTTGTAACTGAATGAAGGTAGATGTGCACCTTGAATGATTTCAATGTTTAATAGGTTCAAACCTTCAACGATATCACTGAGCGGTTTTATTTTTTTTAGTACGTTAGCTTTTGGAGCATTTCAATAAAATGAAATTCAGGTGGCATCAGCTTGCATCCTGTTTACCTTTCGTGTAATACTAACACTATTGTACCTGAAAATCGAACTTTTAAAAAGAGTGGCCATGAGTTTCTTTGCCAGTATTCTTCTCATAAGGCTCTACGCACTTTGCAAACTGGAAGTTATAGATCGACACAAGCAGGCAGTATATTTTGGTGTTTTCACCTAATTTACCTCGACAATCCAGTACATGCTGTGGCGTCTGTTTGCGCCCATCTATGATTTTAACTCTAGCTTCAATTTAACGTTCATAAATGTCACTTAGTGTCTTAATTGAATAAATGATTTAGAATTTGAATAATAAATACAATATAAAATAAACAAACAGACTAGGCTCCTTGCAAAAACTCGACATTCGATAATAATTTTCATACACAAATGGTTTTAATGGTAAGGGTAAGGGTTTTTGGGTAAGGCTACTTCCACAAAATCTGTCTACATTTTTGTAGGTTTCCTCTGTTCTCACTAAGGTTGTCAGTGAATACATTAATTTATTGCCAACACTTATGCTACAAATATTATCGCAAGGCATTATTTTTAGATTATAACATTATAAAACAAACGATTACATTAAAATATGCACATGTTATAACTAAATACAGCTTGTGATATAAGAATAAGGCTTAAAAACACTTATTACATTTTGTGATAAATAATACTACTAATTTAAAAATCTAGGATGTTGGCAATCAAATATGATTAGGGGAGAGTGGGTAACATTGGATCACGGGGTACAGTGGTTCATTCGTTATCGCTTCAATAAACAACTATAGAAAAATATTTCTGGACCATGTGGACTTCTTATAATTTAATGTAAAGTATACTGTTTTGACTTCAGACATACTGTCTGTTTTTTGACATTGGGTCACAATAAATCATTTTGATTTTGGAGTACAACGGATCAGCGATCCACTGTAACTTTTATATGCCAAACGTGATATATATAGCAAGAATTGCACTAAAATAAGTCTTCTGGATATGCAAAGAGCAAATAAGGCATGTACCAGTCGATATTACGATTTTCATTTTTATTTACGTTAATTTGGTATAAATTTGATTTCAAGTAGAAAGGATTATTTTTACAGAAGTATTTATATTGTTTAATGTTGGTGTCGTGATAATTTTTATATTATATTATTATTCAACTTGCTCTGCGACTGACTGACTCAATCTTGCGTTGCTGTGGATCGGATCCCAACTTTTTTTCAATATTTATGTATTTATGGCTTCGCTCCCGTAACAGTTACTTTTTTACCCTCAAGAATAGTTTTTTTTTTTGATGAGAGGTAATCTAGACCCTGTACCCTTCAAAAAGTGTATTCAAAATTTCGTGATATCCTTGCCGGATCCTAAACAGGTGGGAAGAACGATAGATAGTTGTTTATAGGCCAAAGAAAATACCAACCTCGTTAACCTCCATTCACTCCGTGTCATTTATACTTTTACACTGTTGCAAGATCGTGCATAACTAGTTGCAATGGCAACACTTGGTAAACACCGCAACCACAAGACCTGGACTAGCTAATGCCATTTTTATTTCCAAATTAGGCTCATATTTTTCACTCAATTAATTGTCTTGTCTCGTATGGGCCGGCTCGTCCGGAGTGATACCACGGCCCCACAGAAAACCGACACCGTTGTGCACATACAAGAGCAAAGAGCAGTTCGGACTTTTACCATCAAGAGTTGGTAAATCTTAGGTATTACTGGAAAATCTTAGGATTTACTGAAGTTCGGGGTTTTACAGTAACATATACACCACACTAGACAGGCAGGTTGGGTCTAAGTTATATGCGTGAAGTTGAACAGAGGTAATATCATTCATTTTCATTAAGTATTGTGTTGAAAACTAATAAAATTTTCATTAATGTTAGTTGCCTTTTTTCTTAGATTTGGCACCATAAATATTGTATTTGTTTACATAGAACATACTAAAAGACGCCTGGATTGAAAACGGGTCGTTATTAATCAGTTCGATTATTCGTACATTTTGACGATTGTATACAAGTGAATTTGAAGAGTCGTAACAGTACGGTAAAGGGCCTAACTACGTGACTTTGAAACGAAGTCTAAAAAAGCTATCTATTGTATATATCATTTATTTTGCTTGTTAAAGATTAAAATTAAAATTTAGTCATTAAAAATTGTACATCGTGTGATAAAATAAAATTAGCTTCATAATTCCATGGTTTTACGGAAAAGGTTATTGTAGTTGTGTGAGTTACGCCTACACAAAGTTGTTTCGGCTTGAAAAGTATGAAACGTCAAACAGTACTTCTTAGATTTGATGGACTATAACTGTAAATAAAAAATCTTCCTTTTTCATACAAACTATTCCAATCCTATCAAAAATACTGATTGCACAGCAAAATAGCTACCTCAAAATATTATTATTTTAGCAACAATTTGAATTGAAAAGTGAAACTTTTTTATGAACGCATATCTGATAATATAATAACTAGCACACAATACACTTTGTAATTTATTTTGGTTTAAACAAAACTAACTCAATAATTGAGTCTTCAAAATATTGAATGTTTGATAAAAAAAAATGTGATTTTACAATAGAATTCGGTTGTGGTCGCAGTTCTAACGTAACCTAAACCTAGCCTATACGTGTGAGTGTTCGCTCTGGTTAATTTGATGTGCACTCAGTATATTTGATATGACAATAATGTTTTCGTACATTTGACAACTTTTTTGTCGCGCGTTAGAGGAAAAAATATAATATAGTATTGGTGCATCTTTTCTGATTATTTTTTTTTGTACTAGTTTTGGTTTGTTTGCATTACAATAATTATTTTAATGTAAAAAAATATTTAATTGATGTAAATAAATTGACAGGTGATACGTTTTTGATGTGCATTTAAAAATAGTCTTAAAAAAAAGTAAATGCATTTACTAAATATTGAATATTAGAAGCTTTAAGAAGTTGTATTTGTTTGATGGAATCAATCATTGAAGCAACCATTCGGAAGTTGGGGTTTCCAAAATGGCCGTTTCGTAGGCGTCTACAGCTTCTTCAGCTTCTTCTTCTTCTTCTTTATTTTAGGGAAAGTATAGAAATCATTAGGGCTTAGGTCGGGGCTGTACGGCGGATGGTCTAATAATTCTATGTTTTCTTGCTTTAAAAACTCTTTTGTTCTTTGCGCGGTGTGAGAACTCGCATTGTCGTGATGGAGGATGATGCGGCGGTTGCAGTTCTCTTTACGGAGTTCAGAAACGACCTGTGGCAAACAAATGCTAGCATACCATTCTGCATTAACCGTTCTTTGTCCCTCAAGAGAAATAGTCGCAACATGGCCGGTTTTGGAGACAAACGTGGCCACCATTTTTTTTGCAACACTCCGTGAACGAACAATTTTTGTTGGCTTTAACTCATTTTCGAACACCCAAACTCTTGACTGGTTTTTTGTTTCGGGTTCGTACGCGTATATCCAGGATTCGTCACCTGATACGATGTTGTATACAGCATTTGAGGATCCTGCGTGGAATCTTTCGAGAGTTCTGACGCACCAAGTAACGCGAGCCGCTTTTTGCTCTTCACAGAGCGAATGCGGTATCCATCGGGAAAACAACTTTTTTACACGTAATTGTTCATGCAAGATTATGTGTATTTGACTCATGCCAATGTCTAAAGTTGCCTGAATTTCACGGTATTTCACATGTCGATCTTCCTCAATCAACTTACACACAGCATCAACGTTTTCTTGGGTGACTGCAGTTTTTGGACGACCTTGACGGGGATCATCACTGAGCTTGACACGTCCACGTTGAAATTCAGCAAACCAGCGATAAATTGTGGTTTTGGATGGAGCTTCATCACCAAATGCAGAAATCATCCGGTCAACACACTGTTTCTGCGTTAAACCACTTCGAAAGTCATAATAAATCATCGCTCTTAAATTTTCTCGAGTCAATTCCATTTTCTCAACGACTAAACAAGTTTGACAAAACCTTGTGATAAGACCGAGAAACTTTTTTTAAATAAATAAATGGTATTCGATTTTTAAAACCAAGGAGTTTTCAAATCAAAAGATTTTAATATGACAGAAACAGTGGAAATATTCCATTCCCGATACTTTTAGTGCAGCCTATGTATACTTGCAACAAGTGAAGATTATTACAAAGACATACAACCATACAACCTATTCCTTTCTAGTTTCTATACTGCATCGTAGTACTTTTGGAGTCCCGTTCATATCAGAGTTTTGAATGTCAAACCTTAAAAGGACATTTGCACCCCTCGCAATTACCCGTCTTCAAATAAATTTTACTTTTTATCTGTACATTTTCTTATTTCTGAACAACACTAAAAACAGCCTCACCTTTAATATTGTAAACTTAAAAAAAAAATACTTGGTTTTATTTTCAAAGGATTTTTATAGATAATTAGATTTACATAGATAAATATTTTATACAGCAGATAAGTAATCTATTAAAACTTTTCATTTTATTTCATTTCGAGTAATAGATCAAACATCTGATACTCTGTTATAAGTGAAATACCACCTGACTTAATTTCTTAGGATGAAAAAGAACGCATTTATGATTTTTTTGCTAATTAGGTGTTCATGTAACTGTAAGAAAAGCGTACTGGCTGCGTACGATGCCTACATACGTTTGAACATGATACGGATCGGACTCGGACAATGGACCTGACCCGTACCGCGATCCGGATCTGACTATCATCTTTATTCAAATTCTTAAAAAATACAAAGACGTAATAAAGTTTATACTAGATCCTACTACTTGGATTTTTTTCTCAGAAAAAAAATATGATTGTGTAAATTTATGGTTGAGAAATTTTAACATAATTTAATGTCATACTCGTATACAGGTATAGAAAAGTACCTAACATGTTGCTTTGTTTATACCATTTCTAACCAGTTTTGGTCTACAAGGGAATACATACATAGGTACACATACATACACTCACGCATATGTCCCCACAGTGGTAGGCAGAGGTGTATTAAACCCACACAAATATTTTGTCAACTATAATTTGGTCCCCCTTGACGTAATAGAGGGCAAGGCTATTGCCGTCAACTGGGCACTTTGGCAATAAAAAATTGGAAAATTGGTATTATATATAAAAGGGAGAGCCATTTTTTTACGTGGAAGAGCCATGCTTCGGCACGTATGGGCTGGCTTGACTCTGCTTGATACCACGGCCTTACAGAAAACCGGCAGTGAAGCAATGGTTTCATTGCTTTTTGCCGCGTGAGTGAAGTTACCGGAGGCTCTAACCCTTCCCTCTTCCCTATTCCCGTCCTACCCCTCTTCTCCTCTTCTCCTCTCTAATCCCCTCTCCCCTCTTCCCCCTATCCCCCATTCCCCCTTCCTCTACTCCCACCTTAAAGGGCGGCCACAGGCGGTTACAGGTGATCCAGAGAAGCCACGTCAAGAATTCTGATAGATAAAGCACCACGAATGACGACTTCGAACTGTCAGCAGTTTAATACAATTAGTAAAATTAAATAGATCGCGAATATCGGCGGACCAAACTTACTTGAAATGTAGGGAAAGATCCTAAGCTGACAACACTGTGTGCAATAAAACAAAATGGCGATTTCAACGGACAATAAATGAAAACATTTCTGGGTGGCAGACATTTTTTACACGGTTTAATTTAGTTCGGAGCGGACCAAGTTCACGATCTGGTCCATGTCGTCAGGTATGTCAATCCAACTATATCAATGAGAAATAAATAGAGAGCCGGTACAAATTTTGCTAGATTGAACTTAATGAAGTCAATGTAATTAATAAAGAGTTATGAAAACAAAATAAATAATAAGCAACACTTAATAAATATATACAAACAATTACTGACATAAATAGACAAACCCATTATGTAAACTAACATATTTGAGTGACTTGTGCGAAGGACATAAACTCAATGCTGAGTATATTAAACTTTCATGAGGTTTCTCAAGGGATGTGGGTATAATCGACAATGTGTACCATGTTATCTATAGTTCAGTTTTCATTTAATATGTTCACAGAAGCGTGTTTTAATCATTTTGGTAAGAGGAAATTTTGTTTTCATGATAGACTGGAACTACGGGCGTCCTAGCGAAGATAAGCTCGTACTCTATACAATCCACTAAAATCTGTTTTGTTATTCTTCAATGATTTGTATTGTAAACGGTCAGACAGACAAAGAGACAGAGGTTAGCATTCTATTAAATACAAGCTATTTTAATTGTACTAAACGTCTATGATTACTTCGGGTTGTAAAATGGTTTTGTGTTTGCAGGGTTAAATTCAATTCCTGTAAACCCGACTAATCTGAGTGTGATCTGCTTCTGAGAGAACCCTAAGTGAATAATCTAAGTTAATGTCAACGTAAGTTAATATTATTATTTTCTGGTGGAACAATTATAGTTAAGTACCTAGTAAGTAATTAAAAATAATAGTTTTTAATTATTTTTATGTCATTTTAATATACATCTTACTTACCTATAAGTGTTTGGATAATAAAAAAAATAACTGATGAAAAGGCCAAGAAAGAGATTGAAATCTATTGAGATTGATACTAATGGCTCAAAAACTAATCCAGCGGATCTATCAACTGCATCACCTGTATCAGAAGTTGATCACACATATTGAATCGTCGTTAGGTACTATTCTTTTATCAAACTAATTTCGAAACAGTTCCAAAATGGCGGTAACGGTGTTTCATTACTTTTTTACTACAGGTATCTACCAAAATGCAGGCGTAATGATAATATACATATTTCAACTCTATTCTTACGCATGAACACACAAAACCTATTGTTATCTACCATCTAGTCAGCAATTAACAAACTGACCCATTCCCACATAAGGGTTGTTTAGTTAATTCATGACTTTTTAATTTCATTATATCCTTTGCGCCTTAAGCAGAATAAACACAAATTGAACGAGTTGTGACCGTGGCACTGTATTTGGTGAAGTAATTATTTTTTGTTGGGGTCTTCTGTTTAATGGGCCGTCGACATGTGGCGAGAGGGGCGGGTAGGGCCAAGCGGTTAACTGTAATATTATATTTATAACATTACTGCAGCCCCGACATATGGAAAACTTGGCGCGAACTTGTGTATGTCTATTACCCAGGTCAAGTGTCATATCACGTGACCTCGGTAATAGATTTACACACACAATTGATACACTATAGTTACACACTGTATGTGTAACATGTTTTGTGTGTAACGACATAAATGTGCTTGTCACCAGCCGCACTTCTAATTTACGATCTTTCTAATTTCTGAATAAAGTTTTTAAACGAAATCCCTAAAGGACGTTCGTATTTGAATTTTTAAATATTTATAAGGAATTTATTTTATGACTTCAGTCGTAAATAAAAAAAGTGGAACGGTAATTTGTTTACTAAATTACTATTTAGTGTCAACATTAACATCCCAAATATATATGACGTAGCTCTTTGCTCATAAAAATTATAAAGTTACTCCGCACCGATTTCTTGCCATTCAGACCACCTTCAGGGACCAATATTCGACTCTCTAAGGAATATTAGTATTACAAATGTATGTTCTAATCTTCAGTAGCTTATTATTAAATTTTAGTTTTATATGAAAAGATAAGGTGACTAACATTAAAATCGAAATTTAAATGTTTGTCTTAATTGCAGTTCATAATACTCATTTAAGCAAAGTTAAAGTTACCAATTGCAAACTGAATACGCGCAGATTGTAATGGTAATAACGATATGCCGTTCTACTCTTTAGACGCAGCGTTTCCTTCATCTCCACTGTTAAAGGACAGTCGTTAAACTGCTGTGCTGTAAATGGGTTAGCTTAATTCTAATATATTACAATCAATTTGAACATATATTTGTATTGGCGATCGAGAGGTTGCAGTCTCGGATTTTTTACTCGTGAAAAACGTAATGGGCACAGAACCTAACAGAGTACACATACTCTTTCATCGATGAAGCACAGGTCTTGGACTCCAATTATGCTGTAGGTTAATACTGAACCAGTGTCAGAACTCGGACAGGACGGGAGCTTTGCCTTATCTCCGGTTAGGACCCTGCGCACACACTGTTTCCGCCGTCTCAAGCCTGTTTCTGCTAGGACGAAGTACTCACTCCCCCTTCCCTCGCAGTCCTCTGGCCTCATAAAAGCCAAATTGTGCTAATCCCACCTTCTACTGGATGCAAATTACCTAGTGGCATATATTACATACATTAAATAAAGTTCAAGAAATAATAAAAAAGGACAAAAAACCATGAAGCACTATAATCTCTTAAGTTGGCCACATAGGTACATATATATTCCGATAAACACTCGCAGAACTTTAACAGTTCTATCTATCGAAACTGATTGACTAAAACTAGACTTAGTTTGAATAACTATGTTGCTCATTTTGAGATTGTAAGCGCAAACTGTATATATTTCAGTTAAGCGTAAATTCACTCAATAGGTACCCGGTGAAAAAATGAACGATCAGCCTATTAGGTACATCATTCGGGAATGTAGTCTTCTTCAATTTTATTGTAATAGTAAGTAAAAATCCTAAAAAATATATATGCCTATCATATTATCAAAATAATATACTTAATTATTTTTCATATTGTTTCGTCAGCCACATATTTCATTCACAACAGACGACACTAACTCAGATTTATTACGCTGTTTAACAAGAATATTATAACTATGTCACAAACTAAACGCATAAAGCCGCAAACATTTTTTTGTCAATTAGTAGTACAATAAACGCAAAACGTGGTCTTTATATTTAAATATTCTCACTCTTTGCCTGCATAAACTTCCAATTTATATTATGGCCGTCAACTTGGTGCGTTCAATTTACGTAGAACAGCACGCGATCGAAGGGATTGCAACTAAATTTGGCGTTACCCCTCATATGGAAGCCCGAGTAAGTCAATTATACAGCATGGCCGCCATACCCATAGGCGCGACGGGTGCGTGCAATAAAACGTACACCCGACGCCCGTTCTCGATCACTTTGATCGGCCCGGATGTCACAGTCGTTTCCATCTGTTTCGCCAAACTCTCCACCAATAAATACAACTTAATTTTAGAATAATTCGCTCCACAGAGCTCAGAATTCATGGCTCTATAAAGTTATCGTCTTGTTTATTACTAAACAAATGTAACTTGTAGCATGGCCGGAAAAGGGCTTCTGAATAAAGTGACTCGTATAAAGGTACTACGTGAAACTATGTCATATCGTGATAGTGGGCAATAACAGTTGTAGTTTGATAGTTTCTTTATAGACGTTTGGTAAATAGTCGTTGCTTATAAAGGTTTAATGATACATCCGTATATTAACTAAAAGTGCTTGGAATAAAGGAATAAAATTAAGTCTAACAATTTTTGTCTTTGGATCAATTATAATCCTTGAATTTTACCATTGATGCTAAAGGTGGCATTCACTTCTCCCATTTCTACTCGTAAGGATTTCCTCTTTGTTCTGTATTTTTACATATTTCAAGACTTACATATTTTTTTCTTATTATCTATCAGTTTATTATACTAAATATATTATTAGAATGCTAATACTTAAAGGCAGAGGCAAATTATTAAAATAAAAAAATTGTAGGTATAATATTTTGTAATGCTTCTAGATATCAAAGCCTGAATTTCATCAAATACTTAGTTAGGAAAAAAAATCACATTTATTCTACTAATTGGAGCGATACATTATGAACTTGATGAACCGGAAATAACGCCAAAATTTACCAAAATTAGGTACTAACTTTTCGTCAATAATGACGTTATTTCTGATCCTTTAAGTCTCCCTAAAAATTAAATATGTTTTTTCGTGCAAGATATGGAATTCTGCCACCTCTATATAATCGTATAAAAGATTATAATTTAAAAGTTATTAGGTAAATAATTATAACAATGAAAATAAAAACAATTAATACTAGCCGAAATTCAAAGAATCCAATGAATGCCTACACCAATTATTCGGATCGTTAAATGTAACTTTGACTGTGTCATTAATTAGCGACATAAACAACGTGTCGAACAATATTTTTTAGGGGCCTTAGACATAAATTATGTAGGTAGTACGGGTGTAAATATAGAATGTTTATCGGTTAAAACATCGTGGTTGACTGGCGACTGGTATTCGTGCGATAACCATGATCGTGTGGAACGCAGATGTCGAACCAGCACTCATTTGCGACGAACGCCGCTGCCATTGAGGACTGATTGCTTAATTGCTTCGTTTAATCAATTGACCGCTTGAGAAACGCACTCCCGCCCAGGGGACGCTGCTTGGTTATTAGTAAACTGCTCCAACTCAATAAATCCTCTAGTTAAACGATGCTTTTATTAACCAATCTGTTGACATCAACCCACTGCTATTAAATTCTAATACAATTAGAGTTTTAGTTTTGACTAGGTTCAATGCTAAAACAGTCAAGGAGTGTATACCATCATTTAACTGTTCACGGACTTTGTACAACGTTGTGTAGTCCCAATGTTTTTTTTTTTCAAATGTATCATAACAATTACTTTCATTACGCTGATTTTGAATCATGTATTAAACAAGACACCAACAAATGATTTCTGGACTCATAACTAAGTTTATTTCGTATCGATAAATGCCCTATTATTTAAAGGGGTAATTGTTTCAAAGACAAAAAAGAATCAAAAGCACCAGTATGGCTCAAAAACATATTCTGTTTTTAGATTCTGATATTATCCTAGTACAACAATATCTCAATAAAATACGTATTGGAACGTTAAGGCCCAAGCCCGATACCCGATATCGGTGGGTTAAAAGTGAGCAATAATATCTGAGTTATCGAATTAGTAGTTTGTTTCTTTTAGCTAATTACTTACACTGATTACAAGCGAAGAAAATATTGTTACTACCATAGTTCTGTTACATTTTTTTTAATTGCGATAAATAAAGGATGTTTACATCATCACAAGCAGCGATCAGAATGTGAAAAATTCAGTCTCAGCGATTTCTCTTAGTTAACGTCCCGAGATTTAGACATTTCGTTATAAATTTAACAAGTTAACTTAAGGATTTGCGTTCCCTATGACTTGTAAATTGTAATAAATACATCTAATGTCGTCTCGATTAGCATACACATCGCGTTACTATCAATATATATTAGGCACACCTTCTGTAATCCCTTGGGAAGGTACAGTTGAAACGTAAAATAGACTGAACAAAGGTTAAAATCAATCAACCTGCAGCCAATATCCACTGGCAAACCTCCCTATCTATCTTCCGACTAAGAATAGATCACCAGATTCCTTTCAGTGGGCGTCGGGAATGAACTACCTTCTACCTATCTACAGAGTAAATGTGTAACACAAGTATAATGGTATGACTTCATAATAATGAAATCAATTTTTTTGTATTGGGGTTTTTATTGTGTATTTCTGGTATCAATTCTTACAAAGTCTCATATATGAAAGCGGCTTATGACTGCTGACTAGAAAAATGTTTGAAACGCCTTGACAGCAGTGGACATTAATGGATAAAATTTTCAAGATATATCTAATTTATTAAATAATACTAATAATACTTAATACTAATATTATAAACGTGAAAGTTTGTGAGGATGTATGGATGTTTGTTGCTCTTTCATGCAAAAACCACTAAACCGATTACAATAAAACTTGGTATGTATATAGCTGGAGACCTGGATTAACACATTGGCTACCTTTTACTCGATATTCCCACGGCATCGGGACTTATGCCGGTGAAACCGCGGGGTGCAGCTAGTTACCTATATAAATAAAAATGTAATGATGTTCGTTCGTAAGCGCATCACTTGGAAACGGCTGGACCTATTTCACTAATTCTTAACTTTATATGTTAATAATAGTCTGCATAAAAGTTTTAGGGGAAGATCAATTTGAAAAGTTGCCCGCAAATGGGGTAATTCGAGAAAAATTGGCAGTGCTTTTCCCATAAAATAAAAACAAATTTATTGTAATTTTAACAGGACAACATCTGTTGGGTCAACTATTATTTAATTTAGATAATTGCCTATTATCTAGGGCTAGTACCAATCACTACTTGTATATGTTTTTTCGTGTCTGTCTCTCATTCTCATTAGCAGTGACACTTTTTGTTTGCGCATAGTCGTGTACAATAAAATCGGTATAGTATTATAAGTTTAAAATTAATACGTGCTCGTGCAAGCAGCTCAGACACGTTGCTGTACCGAGGTAGTATCAGCAATATCCTGAAAGCATAATTATATTGGACGCGCAGGACGTGCAGCGATCTTTTGCAAGCACGCATTGAAAATGATTATTTTAACATCTTCTGTGCATCTTTAATCTACGGGACACCATATTGCTAAAATGCCTTATGAAAAAAGACAGTAGACAGACAGAAGTAAAACTAAATACTCTGAATCAAAATATTATTGCACAGAACTGTGTCCAAGTCTGTGTATCTGCTTATGAGGGTTCAATCTGTTACACTAATCTCAGGAAATGGGTTGGCTAATAGTATCACTATACTATTTGTCAACCATAGAGGCATCACTATGGTCTCACCCGCCGCGGGTTTTGTCACCGCTCTCGCAAGCAAGAAACCCAGGAAAAATGAAGCAGCTTTCAAACCATAGGGAATTTCCCGAGGTCATTCCTGTCTGTAGCCAGTTACGGGGTTGACGGAGTTCAGGGAAAGAGCCGAAACTGTTTTCGTTCCTAGAAACGATAATACTAAGGCAATTGCCTTCATTAAAATGCTGAATTCGTTACGAAACTCTTGATTAATTTCAAGTTAGTAAGAGCACTATGGAAGAATAAATACAGTGCCACGTAGAGATCGGTCGTATTCGTATCACAATTATGCAGTACAGAGTAAATAATAGTTGTTATTATTATTATCTAATAATTATAGTATTACATATTTTAAGTACAATATATATTATATGTAAATGCGTTTAAATCAAATAAAGGTAAAGCAATAGACGTTCACTAAAACGCGGCTTTTCAAAATATTTGCTTCGTTTCTGATTGCATTTCTGTTGTTCTACGCTTTCACTAGCTCGACGGTTGGCTGAACTTGGTCTTCGAAACTTTCATTAATTATCCAAGTCAAGACTAATCCATACAGTAAAACTAGTTACTGCTTGCAGCTAATATTTTACCTCTTTTTTGTTTTATTGATTTTACTTTTACAACTCTAACGTCCAACACTTGAATTATAGATATGTCTATTGAATAAATTATTACTCATATTTTAAAAGGACTTTTCTGATGTGTATGTGTGTTACTTAGTTTGTTTTTTGTCACACTGGAACGGTGAAACCAGTTTCAATAAATTTGACAGACCAAAAAATCTTTTCTTGGATTAACGCCTACATGGCACTGTCAAACCGAGATCCACCAGCAGACGCGAGTCAACCGCTACTGCAATTATAGTTATTACGTCTTGTTTCAGACATTCAAAACAAATATTATACTTGGCAACGATTGCGTTCTTTTCGTATTCACCAAAACAAATACAAACATTTCGTAGTCTTGTATTTCAACGAAAATTTGTTTATTATCTTAATCTTTAGCTTTTCTCAGTTTCATTGTTCTAAACTGTTCAACTTAAACTTCTAACAATTCAATTTTATCTATGTTTATTGTGTGAAAATTGTAGTAATGCCTTATTTAGGGTGTATTTCAACTGTTACAGTCAGTGTTTAACAATACAGCCCTTTGTTGACTACTGACTATACATATAAATAAATGAGAAACATCTTACAAGATACTGCTATTTAAGAAAAATACTAGCATTTTGCTGTTCTTAGACGGAGAGACGGAGTGATTCATGAGGAAAGTTTAGGTGTATAATTCATTATGGTTTTGTGTAAAATGGCTAAAACATGATGATGACTGTTGAAGATGTCGGAAAAAATCAATATAATATGGTTTGTTACCCATGTGAAGCCGGGGCGGGTTGCTAGTTTATTATAAAATAATTTCTTTCGCATATTTTAATAAACTGACACACAAATTAAAGATAAGTTGCAACAAATTTTCGTTCAACATTCATGACGGCTTCGCCAACGCAATTACTAAAGTTGTCTATAAATCCTGTTATCCCAATGCCCGAAGGCCAAAAATAAGTCGGAAACTAACTCGCCTCTAAAACATAACCTATATAATAATATTTACAGTTTAAAGTTATTACAATATTAAAAAGGGCACATTTATATTTCTTTATGTGTTTAAATCTATAATAATTATATCTGCGTGTACTATATCTACATATATTATGTGTTCAGTACCTAAGATTGTTATTATATAGTGAATAACATAACAAGCAGACATTGTTCATTTCATAAGCATGAGCTTATGAAATGAACGCGTGAGGATATAAAACTTTACGAGAACATCTCCAAATATATTAAAACGAATATCGTGGTATCAACCGAAGAATTTCCGCTTATAAGTAAGACATTTCGAGCGGTTAAGAACATAATTAGGTAAAGACCAAAATTGTTGAGCTTAGTAGAAAGCGTAGTAGTTCAAAGAACTTTACTACCATTTCAAAGTAGTAATTTAGCTACCTACTTTAGTATAATGCATAGACATAAACATTCTAATCGACTCATCATATTTTATGTAAAATCATAGGCCAAGTTTAGTTTTACCAGATCATTTCATTTGCTATACGATTCAGTAACATTACAAATAAACGATACTAGTAATACTCGTATATGGTAAACAGTAATTTAGTGACAATTTATACCCACTGCAGTCACGTTGATCTTACATATTTTATCTTTTTTTTTTTGTGAAGAATACGTATAGGTTGCAAATAGTAATATTATTTTTAACGGTCTGGTCAAAAGATCATCCGACCAAGCTACGTGATCCTAACTGGCAGGCCGCGGACCCTCTGTTGATGTTGGGAAGTTGTATACGTGGGTCACACTGAAAGTCTTTAGAATAGGCCAGTAAGAAAAGCAGCCGATGAAAAATTTATTTAAATTTAGCATTAGGAACTCTTTGGGAATCTGTAGATTTTGAATGATTTCATTAGTCATTTGTTTTTACAAATTGGAAGCAATTTAAAAAGTGTCTGTCGTGCATCGAAATGGATTTGCCTAGAGAAAATTTTCACTCAATGATTTATTACGACATTTGTTGTGGTCTTTATCAACAACAATGTTACGATAGACCTCGATTGGCATTTTATTACGAAGCCCCATTCGTGCCACTGTTTACAACTGGTTTAATGAGTTTAAACGTGGTCGAAGCAAACTCACTGATGATTCTCTAGAAGGACGTCCTTCTACGGCGGCTACTGAAGATAACGTGAGTGCTGTACGGCTAATGATAGAAGCTGATAGAAGGGTGACATATCAACAGATACGGATAGCTTTAGGCCTTGGTATAAGTCAAGTTCAAAAAGTCTTACATGAACATTTAGACGTTTGTACTAGATGGATACCTCATAATTTGACGGTAGATCAAAAACGCCGTCGTTTGGACTGGTGCCGCTCAATGCTTGAAAAGTATGACGGACGTGACTCAAATGCTGTATATGATAGCATCACAGGTGATGAAAGCTGGATATATTATATTGTTACGAACCTGAAACCAAAAGACAATCTGCACAATGAACGTTTCTATTCAAAGATTTGCCGACAAAAGTAAAGAAGCCCTTCTTTACTTCAGAAATCAAAAGGAAAAGATGATTGTTTCATTCTTTGGACGGACGGGTCATTTCGTAACAATCATTCTAGAAGATAAAATGACTGTTACTGCAAATTGGTGCGTCAGTCATTGTCTGCCAGTTGTCTTAGAAAATGTTAGACAGCAGCGCCTAAGAAGCAGTATCCCCCTCCACCACGACAACGCTATTATATATACATTTGTCTATCAAAGGTATGGAGCTAGTAAGTCATCCTCCTTACAGTCCCGACCTAGCACCTTGTGACTTTTATTTATTTCCAAAAATAAAAGGGGACTTGAGGAATTCGTTTTATGAACTCTAAAGATGAATTGGCTGCGTTTGAAAAAGGGGTGGAAGAGATCCTAAAAGAACAGTGGGCTCTCACTGCTTCAATCAATGCGACAGTGCTTAGAATGGAACGGAGACTACTTCGAAAAGCAATAAAAACATTAACAGGCTTCTATATCATTCAGTTTTTTATTTCTAAAAACTTTCAATGTGATCCCCCTATACACAAATTAGCGTAAGAAACTTTTTTTAGGTGATGCTGATTACAACGAAATTTTCCCATAAGAGTTACAAATACTTTCATGTTTAAATGCATCCGTATGTTACAATGAATCTGTCGCCTGGACTCTTTATTAATTTATTCTTTATTTTACACTAAAAATAGATTACATATCTTAAAAACTAGTACTATAAATGGCATGTACAAAGACGAGCTAAACCCAAACCTAAGTTTTCTTCCAGAAAACCTTAGAGTGAATAGAGAATAGTAGAAAACATTAGAGGCAAAGTCATGTGTACGTTAAACTAATTAGAAATAGCAATTAATTGAAATAACTTGGATAAAATAAATATAATGTATACCGTCTTTATTAATGCTTACAGTACCAGAGTTCACCAGATCGATATCACACTCAGACACATTCCCTCATCAATTGCTTTAACTATTTCTGGAATTGTCGTTTATCCACGCTCGAGCTCGGTTCCGAGTAACTAACGAGTATCAAAAGCCCAGACGTAGTTCACGGTAATGTGTGTGACAATACTTGAGAAAGGAATAACAAACAATTAAATATCTTCCGTGAATATAGATGAAACTATTAAATTGTTGATTAATTTTTGCTTTTGGTTTTAGTTACGGTATCACAGTATTTTGCGCGTCGTGGGAAAGTCGCGTCGCTCGTTACGCAGTTTACACCGAGATACAACGCTGAAGCAAAGACATGCACACCTCAACGCCCACCTCTAAACTCCTTTCGCGTGTTCACTGTACTGTGACCCATTTTGTATAGTACATAAATTTTGTATTGTATTGCTATCCTAAAACATGGTTACGTTTTGGTTTCAGCTGACCCTTAGTCTTCACGCAACTCTTTTTTTGTCCTGGGTTACTTCTGACGAATCAAACAAATGTTTTTGACAGTGAACTTATTCTATGAATCATTTCCGTAACAATAAATGTCGTGTTAATTTTTGGCGCCAAGTGCACTCACAGCGAATGTAATCAGCGTGACAATAGCAGCCATTACACAGTCACTCCATCGCGCGTTCTCAGGAGCGTCCAGGATTGCACGAGCAATCGTGCGTGATTGATTACCTTTTAGAAGTTATTTAAACTAACGTTCTTTCGCGCAGTTTATGAACTAGGCGCAGGTAATAGCCGTGATACGCACGTCGATGGTGATAGTTGCAAAACACGACGATCCGGCAATACTTGCAAAGCAAGTGACTATCTCACGCAGAGATACGAATACTTAATTTGCCTTATGTTCTCAACCTTATTATGTATCAATGAAACTCATTTATTTATTCTTCATTAAACTATAGTAACATTTTTTTTCTTATTACATCTTATTTTTCTTGAATCTTACTCGATATTAAAAAAAATTATAATCTATACTTTACATTTTGTAAGGGATCTATTAATTAACATTAACTAACACGCGGTTCATAGTTTGATGAAACCGAATCTGTGGGAGCCGACGCTAATCTTCTGAGTTTATAATATAACATGACTCCAATTAACACATATGAACTGATTTTCATTTTAAATGTACCTCTAACAAGATATTACCTGCGGCTTCACATGCGTACGCGTTCTAGAAGTCATCGTAATTTATATAGTAACATATTTCTGAAATTGCCTTGTTCTTTGTTATTGTTTCCTTTTATCAATTTCTTTACTAGCTTTTTTTCTTTGAATTTTTCTCCGTCACCTTTTATTGATATTCCTACCCCTGATTGTACATTTGTTGTAGATGGAACAAAAGATGACAATTGATATGCCTGAATGTTTGTATTGTTTTTTTTTTATTGTATCTCACATTAAAGGTGTACAATAAAAGATCTAAAGTAATAGAATTTAAAGATACATTGATTTTAATACTTAATTAGCAACTTAGACAACATATCATATATTTTACAAAAAGCATTGGTGTAGTGTCTGAAAGTAATAATGCTAAAGTAGGATATTAGTGTGGCGGTTTCGAGACGTTACAAGGGAAATGCAGGTGGCGCAAACAAGGGAAGTTTCTCAGCAGTATTCTAGGACTGACGGCGACGCGAGACTTGGTCTTATTATAATAGAAGCGAGTCCTATGATTTACTACATTAAGTAGGTATATACCGTGTAGCAACGTGAAATAAGTTTCGTGACTAGGCATTATAAAGAACTGATGGAACAAAATTAACATAGTATAAAACCTTTTATAGAAAAATGGTGATATTAACTTACTAAATGATTCCAAATAGCTATACCCTGGGGTAATGGCGAAATAGAATCTGCAAAAATTATATCTTTAAAAAAAAAATATTAATTGTAATAAGGGAAAGGTAGAACACCGGGAGAGAACTTCCTACTTTTTGGTGTCGGTTAAATATTAATTTTATTTTGAAAATTTTCGTGGGAAGTAGATGTATTTTGTTTGAATATAATACGGGTAGGCCAACTAAACGCACTGCTCCAATAAGACAGCGAGGTTTCGGAGTAAATGAAAATATCATCGATGTGTAAAATTTTTACATATATAATGTTGTTTATTCAAAAACCGCTCGACCGGTTTCGATAATATTTAAATGGGACCACCTGAAAAGTGATAAGTGATACCTTTTGAAACAAAAAAATAATAATCCAAATTGGTTCAGGCGTCTTCGAGTAATCGGTGAAAATATATAACAAAAAAATCCGACGAATTGAGAACCTCCTCCTTTTTTGAATTCGGTTAATGAATAAAACATAACGATGCGGATAGTAGAAAACATAATATTTACGAATTATTAAAAATGCATTATGTTAATTTTCTTTTTTTTTTTTCAATACTTTGTTGACCATAGATTCGTATATCGAAGAGAACTTAAAAAATTTCACACAATTAAATTCTTTGAAGTTGGCCCATGATTAAATTGATGTTGCAATCGGCATTTATACTATTAAATGAATGTTATTGCATTTTACAAAATGCTTAAGGCCACAAAATGCAAATGAAAAGTGATCGGACACTGATTACTTTTAGAAATATGATTATTGCCCATATTTTTAAATTCTTCTACCTTATCTTTCAATCGACTTCATACCAGCTGTGAAAGGTAAAAACAAATTAAAAATGTATTAATTTATCTGATAGTTGGTAATCATAACGGACATCACGGAGAATCTGTAATTTCCTTTCGATTTATTCAAAACGAGTGGTCAATAAAATTAAAACATTCAATACAATAGTCAGAAAGCAACGCAATAACGATAATACTATAGACATTATTCGCACAGTAAGTTATTCGCTTCGTAAATGAATAGGTGCTATGCTAAATGAAAACTTGAATGCACAAAACCAAATAAGCTGAGAGTTGATACACGGCCGCAATTTCACTCAACATTTTAGTTGCGTACTGATTTCAATTAGCTGAACCCGTACACATACTCCTCTCCTGAACCCTGTTTAAATCAAATAAACCGCATTTACAGAATGAAAGTTTATTCCCATCTAACCACGTAAAATTATACTCGTACCACAGAACTCTCGAAGTCTATACAACTTACTACGGGTTTTGAATTTAAAATTAGATAAAATTCACTCAGAAAGCCTTCACTATCATATTTAGTTTTATAAATTTTATTAATTTAACTTTATTCGAATATATTACGTGCTTCTACTACAAATATAAGATACACATATATGGAACATATTGAAAAATGCATCTTAGTTTTAATAAAAGTTTTAATTAAACATTCAAACCGATTAGTTACGTAAAAAATGAACGTGTAATTTATAATTTACAAAAGATACATACATCCATACAACATACAATATGTCATGAATGGTCTAAAACTCTATACCATTCATGCCGATGCATTAGTAGTTTCGTTCTAGGGTCCTGCAATAAAAAGTGACTATGCTTAGAATTTACTGTCTACATAGATAAAATAAATAAAAAAAAAATTATCATTCGTTTTGCTTTAATCTCCTAGGCGTGGAAGCCATTAGTTACTTAATTTTCTAGAGCAATGGAAATCAAAGATCCTTTAACAACTTCTAGGTCATGGGATACACCTTACCAAATTGAATGGGGAAAAACCGTTTATAAAAGTAAAAAAGACATTAAGTTATCTGTGTGATTTAGAAGCACCGTAGGTACACGAAGTGGCTGACTCTTGTAACACGGACCTGTGCTTGATAAAAAAAAAATTCCGAAGTAATACGACCCCCCTGGCCTGGCCAAAGACTTGTCCATCCGTATCGCCTGGACGAGCCTTAAGCCAGAGGCCGTGGGTTCGATTCCCACTCAGGACAAATTATTGTGTGATGTGCACGATTATTTGTTCTGTGTCTGTGTGTAATTTATCTATGAAAAATATGTCTATTTATAGTAAAATATAATTATACTTTCGGATTTTTTTCTTTACTTTTGCTTGTGAGACCTTGCTTTTTACCAAATTTCATGATTCTAGGTCAATGGGAAGTCCTTATAGGTTTTGAATGAACTGCGAAATGTTCAAATTAGGTAAATCTTAGGCTTAAATGGCTTGAACCTTGATTTTTGACAGCTTCAAGGGACTGCATTTCATCGTATACCGCTGGACATAGGCTTCTCTTAATGTACGATACTGAGCTCAATTGTCAGCTCTCCTCATTCAGTTTTTCACCGCCGTTTTGCGTAGATCGTCACTCCACCTGGCCGCAAGATGTCCTACACTACGTTTTCCTAAACGCGGTCTCCACTCCATAAGCCATCTGAACCCTTTCAAACATTTAATAATTTAAATTATCCTCAATCTACCTTAAGTTTTTCATCAAGCTTATTAGATTGTAAAATCTAATTGACATTTCAAAGGAAATTCAAAGATACTGAATACTGTCTAAATCAATTCAACCCGGAGACTGTACAACGCAAATTAGTTTATTACAATCTTGGTCCGTATCATTAATAAACCATCGTCGTAATAAATTATAAACTTTGAACGGTAAAATGTCAGTTCCGCTATAGCAGACAAAGCTGTTCGTTGATATTTTTGGCAGGCTAGAAATACAAATGGTATTTAAAATGGCTGCATAAACGTTTTTCGATCATCTAGGGGTACCTACTTTTTAAGCGACTGTTCTACTAATTAAGTACAAGCACAAACGAATCTCCTATTTTTTAATTAAGCACGCCTAAAGACACTGAACGTATAGTTAGGGCACGGTAATATTATATATCAAGTATTGTGACTCGGTCCTGTCCTTGAAATAATTAACTACAGCCTTGCGGTACGTAAACACGCGAAAGGGCTGCCCGCTGCCCGCCTACAATATTTTTATTTCATCAACCTACTTGAGTTCCTTTCTAGTTTGGGATTGTAAATATTATAATATATTTTTTATTTAAAAAAAAAAAATTTGATGTGAATGAAATACGAAGTGTTCAGTAAAAATACATGTTTTGTTTATTATTAGTAGATTTAAGAGTTCAATTTAATAGTATGAAAAATCTATACTCGTACTTATTTCAATCAAATACACAAATCGCAAGCTTAGTGCTCATAAAAACATCACACCGTTCGTTCGTCACTACGGCACATTCGCCACTGGTTGTGTACTAACGATGAGCGTTGAATAAACGAACTAGTTATTCGACCGTCGACGTCTAATGAACGAATCAACGGTTCATCAACTATCAATCTACTAGCTGAATCATTCCACTAGTAGACGATCGACGGCGTGTACAGCTCAACTAGTACGTTGATACGTTGAAACAGTTCACGTCTACTTACGACCACCCTAGACCGTCGAATCATTAATTCGTTCGTTGAAATAACAACTTTGAGCAAGCGAATTTGAGCTCTAACCTTAGAAGATAGAGTTTAGATTGAATAGTAAAAGGAAGATAATTATATCGTAATGATAGTTTTGAATGTGTGGAAGAGACAAAGGTATGTAGGTTCGTACAAGGTTATTTTTTTACTTAACTTACTGTTCATTTTACCTATTTAGTTCATTGACATTCTAGTGGCAAATAATGTAATTATAAGGTTTAATTTTTTTTTTTAATGTTGAGTATAACAAGTTAGTTTATCGGTTTTGTGTATATTTAATTATAGCGGATACTATAGGTATATAATTATTGTGATTTATTGTAAATAGGTAATAATAAATAGTAAAATTAACTTTTACAAAATAATGTTTGGGTGCACCTGCACTTTATTAATTAAAATATCTACTCAACATAAATTTTTAAATTACTTAATGAATTTAAAAAGAAAAATTGTAATAATACTAGTCTAATAGACTAACGTCAGGGTCATCAAGCTTAAATGGCGTAGACATCGTTGTAGACGGAGTTTACGTAGAAAGTTTGCATAAGTTGACACGTAGACTAATTCAAAAATTTAACTAGTCGAAGAATTTAACTAGTTGATCAACTCGTTGATGAACGCAAATGGACCGTCTAGTTTTGTTAACCTTTTTTACGACGACCCATCGCTATTGTGTACCGAGTGTATACCGAACTTGAAACGCGTAGGTATGACTCGCTTTCCAACCGTTTATATGAAAATAGAATACTGGATAGATAATATTGACGTGGTTTGGGAGCTACAAGAGTTCACTAATTAGTTCACGGTTAGACATATTTTTGCTCATTAAACAGGTAGGATATTAGAACTAATTTGTCCCTAACATATTAAGGATCCAGGACATAGTGGTATATGTGTATTTTCTTATACAAATTCGTAAATTAAACGTGTAAATGTTGTCGAGTACTTGTTAAAGTTTGAGCAATTAAGGGTAACAATAACTAAACAGAATAGTAGGTTGGACGTAGTAAACTTTATATAATATATGTCACGGTAAGATGTCGTTATCTCGAAATATTATAAACAATTTTTAGTTTACAATTTAACGTATTATCAGTTATATCGTCGTATCGTAAGCTTACAATATCGCGAAATTGTTTATAAACTACCAATGTTAACATTCTTACGGTGACATATTTATACATTAAACATTTTTGGGCCGGTCAGCAAAACAATGTCATTTCTAGAATAACAAAAAATAAAATAAAACTGAATAAAACAAGTTAATATTTAAAAGGTACAATACCTCTTGGTTAACCGACGTTTCAATCGAATTGCACCGATCGTGGTCACGAGTGGACTGATGAGAGCTCAGCGACGCCTCCGTGAAGTGCGAGTTTCGGCAACTACCCGCACTTGGTCTTCACTATTTTTATTTTTATTCGTACTGTCGCTAGTTCGATACACTACACTTACGACGTCCCCTGAATGATGTCGAGGGTGTACTCGTTGACGATAGCATTTGCTGATGACGGGTTTCCAAGATTCCTGCCATATGTTTAAGGAGTAACGGACAAAGTTGGAACAGTATTAATGAAGTACTACATTAAGACTGATTATAGTCCATACTCAAAGATAGCAAAGTCCTTAAGAACACCGAAGGTTGTTGTTCCTCTACAGACGCCAGGTCTGTACATACCATATATATAAATATATTTCAGGATTGAATAAATTGTAAAAATATAGTAAATATTGTAAAAACTCGAAATTAAAATTACGCCATCTATGAAAGTTGCCAGAACTAATTATGTATAATTAGTATACAACAACATCAAAGTACAGTAGTATCGCGGAGAATGCACAGGTAAATAAATACAAAAATAAAAAAGGCGTAAATAAAATAAACCAACTCGCGGTCAGCATTTTTCTTCGCGCTAATACTTTTTTCCGTCTAGCCCGCCGTTGGTGGAGGTTGTAAGTACATGCAGCCGAACTCCTTAACCGCTTATCAAATGTTTGAACAGATAATGGTCGCAAAGTTTTAAATGAACTATAAATCAGTTTACTAATATTTCCCGTTATTGATTATGGAATGTGTGTAATTCGATCTCCATGCGCCTGCATGTAGATTTCCATTCAGAGGATACCACATATGACCGTATGCAATAGTATCCGTGTCGTATTGTTCCTAAAAAATATAGAAGAAAGAGATGTCTCTAAATTACCTACATCACCAATATACCTTCCTTTACCCTACTCTATTTCGCATTCCCCGAATGCCCCTAACTGCCTAAGACTCATTTTCAATTCCTGAATCATCGTCACTTGCTAATTCTTTGTCCTTAGAATCTTATTCATTCCTCTTTTACAGACAAATCTATTTTTGTTTGGAAACATACCTACTCTAAGTCAGGACGCCTACAAACCGTGCAAACCTTGAAATATATAATATAAGAAGGCAATTACGTCATTTTTAGAAGTCTATACATCGCAATATGTTTGAATGCCTCTGTTAACAGTAGAAAATTATTCGGCTACACCACGGGGACTTGAAAATTAAAATTAACGGTCGCAAAGTACCTAAATTTAGACTTGAGAGTTTCAGAAATATACTGATGCGATAATCAAACTAACATGGCTTGCTAGTTATTAATATAACTACTAAATACACATACCATCATCATCATGAATATTCGTCCTTCCTCCTTCTTCTCGTATTTTTTTTGCCGCCACAATATTATTATATTCACTGCTTACTCCTTTTCTAGCCGTATCCTATTTCACAAATTATATATATATATATATATATATATATATATATATATATATATATATATATATATATATATATATAAATCTCGTGTCACAATGTTTGTCCTCAATGGACTCCTAAACCACTTAACCGATTATAATAAAATTCGCACACCATGTGCAGTTCGATCCAACTTGAGAGATAGGATAGTTTAAATCTCAAATTATAGTCGCAATTTTAATTTATTGCTAATTATTTGTCTGTTATTATTTGACAGTCACAATTATCTGTTAACTCCAAATGATTCTAACAGATGTCGATACCTTTCGACTGGGTTGAGTAAGTAATCAATAGTTGGCGCTGCTATGGTAAATCTACGAACGTGTCATATAAGCTACATTTTAACAGAATAATTACCACGTGTTGTTGACGCTATAAAATTAATTAAATTTATTTTGTAGTGAACGAAATACCGTATAATTCAGCTAATTATTTGTCTGTTATTTGCGATTTAACATCTGATGGACGAGTCATTTTGTACAACAATATGAATTTTTCAATTGAGTACTTTAGTTTTATTTTCAATTTAGCTAATTAGATTTTACCGGAAGGGTTTTATTTCCTTAGTTGCGATTAGAGAAATAAAATATGGCGGTACGAAGTTCGCCGGGTCAGCTAGTATATATATATATATATATAAAGAGAGAGAGAGAAAATAAATCATCAGTTCCCATCTTCATTTTGTTTAGAAGCTTTAGATCTTAGATAAAACTTTGAAAACATCTATATACCTACGATAATCCTTTGTTATATTCAGTATCAGGATCATTGCGAAAGCTTTGATCTCCAAAACATGAATCATCATCTTCTAATGAATGTACTCAGGTTTTTCTTTCAATTAAGATTCAAAAGCGTTGTTAAATTAGTGACGGGTTTTAAAATTTGAAATTGTATCCATTCTATATAATTACACAAATATACAGTATGTACATTGTACATACCTACGCAGTACATCTTTAGAGGTTAGCTAATCAACCCCCACTTCACAAACATTTAAGGGCAAATTAAAAAACACTGTGTAGTACAAAGTTATTATTAAGTGCCGCAAGGGCGAATGTGAAATTTGGAATACGTAAAGAATGTAGGAGAAGTGCAGAAAGCTACAATGTTTAAACAAAATGTGTTTTAAAAATAAAAATAATGCGATACCAACTATATTGGCTGATCTGTCATGATACGGAAAATCTATACAATGCCAGTTCAAGTTATACTGAAAATCGATATAAAACAAAACATTAAAAATGAATTAATTATAGTCGAATTTGACCACCAGGCTATCTCTAGTATGTATTATAAGTTCAAAGGATACATAACAAAAATAAAATCTTATTGGACCCTCACTACTTAGGTTAACGGTAGTAATTAATGAGGTGTTACTGTAAGCTATTCTTATGTAATTCAGATAGTTAATAATTCATATTGTATAATCCACAACTTCGGATAACTTATTAAGCATCGTTTGTAATTCTCATGTTTTCATTGGTAGCCAAAGATTTCTTATTCTTTTTATCAATCGTCACTTCTTTGTTACAGGATCTGGTAATAAAATCAAAAAGTATATTGTTGCACACATCCATCATACCTATTTAGCTTTGGAAGTTACGTAATTTTATTTCATGAAAGACACGTCCCCTTGCTATGTGTTAAAGAATTTGATTGAGTTACCCATATAGAATAATCAGAGTTTAAATTGCTTAAAACTATCTACATATTTCTTACACACCGGCACGTTAGTACTGACTAATCAGAAGATTAGACACGGAAAGTTACTCGCACTTAGAGGTCGCAGGAGATAATGTGCACACTCTCTGCACTACATGAAGACTAGTAACTGGGGCTGAATTACTACATTAGATTATCGCAGCTGTATCTGTAGACAGTTAAGGTTTACGTCGACAGGGGTAGAAAACAATGTTTTCCTCGGTTTAGAAGCGGTACATCCACCTCAAATTTATAAAATGTTACACTAAAGTCTACCGCAACATGCAATTATTAATTACTGTGGATTAGATTTAGTGACATTTAATTTCTGTACGTTTTAATTGTAATGTATATAAAAAATAAAGAAGATAGGGCTTGTAATATTGATTTCTAGGAAGCTTCCTTCCTAGGGTATCCCGGGTTTCCTGCAATAGACTCACTTGTGACGGAACACCGTATGGTTTTAGTCGGTAGTCCGACATACCACTTCATCCTCGGTGAGGTGACATGATCCGTGGGGGGTCCCATACGATAAAAAAAGGGCTTGTAATAATGATAATACTTTTATGGGTTTAAGATATTTTTTCAACTTTTAAATTTATTGACGATCATACATGGTCACAGGTGATTACACCCGTGACCAGGATCAGCGCACTGTAGCCTATAAATACGTACTAAGGCGCAATTGCTACTATTACTAGTTCCAATTTACACACATAGCCTTTTTCGCTAAATAAAATATCTTATTTAAAAAACAAATGTTTGAAATCGAAAGTGGAACAGTGGGACCTGAGAATAACACCCCTAAAAAAACTCTTTACCAAATGCAATTTTGATCACTGATCACCTACAAGAGCGTAAATAAACCTTTTCTTATTGGAGAAATATATAGACACCTAAATTAATTAAAGAAGGTTAAGTGAAGTGGGTGGACAAAGAAAAGGCTGTCTTACAAGGAGCACATACGGTTTCATTAGATCCTTAACTTAATGTTTGTTTACTTGACTCTCGGAAAGCTATTCTTTCGGGGAAATTGTGCGTGTCTGTGGCACTGATGTTGTACAAAACAGTAGAGAGATAACGTCCGTATGTTGTTTGTTGTGAGGTATCTTAAACATAAAACGTCTTTGTCATGTAATTTTTTTTTTTGGTTTATTGTTCTACATTAATATAGCGTGCAATAGTTTAGTATATATTTAAAGTAGCTGCGCCCTGCGGTATCATTGAGATAAAAAGTAGCCTATTTGTTAATCCAGGTCTACAGCTATCTACATACCAAGTTTCATCGCAATGGGTTCAGTAGTTTTTTCGTGAAAGAGAAAGAAACATCCATACATCCTCACAAACTTTCACGTTTATAATGTTAGTAGGTTTTGTTCAGAAATATCTTTGGATGATACATTTTTTAATAGCTGCGAAATAATAGTTTTAATTGAGGTTTTAATTCTTGAATGTAAGCTTACATAATGTACTAATCTTTTTTTTTTCGATTTTATTTACGTTTATTAAAATTATCTCTTTTACCTACGTTTTTTTATACATGTAGGTTTAAATTTTTTTGATATTTATTATACTGATAAATCAATATTTATCAGCAATTAAGGGCTCGCATTTTTTTTCGGCTTTGCAGTGCTTCCGGAATTCTTAGGTTGTGGGGTGAACAAATTCCATTGTATTTCTTATTATTTTATGCGTCACTTTAAATAAGCCTTAGTCGCACCATACAAAAGAGTTGGAGTATCTGACACTGTGATCCTAACAACCCGATAATGAAATTGTGTGCATAGGCAGTCCTCACGTCCCAAGGACAAATATCAATTTAGTTGTTGACACGAGGTGTCAAAGCATAAGAAATATTAAAATCTATTTTATTTAGCAAAAAAGTCGTTTCCCGAGTGGGCATCACACTTTTCATTTCCTTATATCATGAGCATAAAATTACTTTTACGTGACTTTATTTTACGTTAAAACGATTGTATAAATTTACAGCCAATTCTGAAAAGTAAATTTATCGAAAGTTATTGAAGGTTATTGTGTCCGTGATTTGTAACGAGCATTATATTTAAGCTGCAATTACTTGAAATGATTTAAAATGTAATTAAACCTTTGACAAACGAAAACTTCAATGTTTTGATATAACGGGGTGTCGGCAAAATAGACACATCAATTATAATTAACAATACATATTCTATTTTCATCACTATTGTTAAAACAATTTGTAGTAATTATTTTTATGGTTTCTAGAATATCTAAAAAATAAACAATTACATCTGGCTTAAAAATAATCGATTGGTATGTTAATTAAAAAAATTAACAGCTCTTCCAATTACCAACGTCACGTTTAATCTTGTGATTAATCAGTTCAATTATACATACATAATACACAATCACGAAAGTTATGACAGATATTTCAAGGCCCTGATACTTCATGTCTTTTTTATATCTCGGCCACCATGGGTAAATAAAACGAACAAGAGAATATGATAGAAATTAAAGACGGTGAGACAAACGATTACATTTTATTCGAATATAACAAGGGTGCCAAGGATACATGATAAAATCTGTAACTGTTATTTTATTGCAGTATTTTTTTTTAAATACTGCACATAAGAAATAAAGTTAGTGATAACTACTGGCATGATCACTAATGTTGGTGATTAACTTTATATGTGAAAATTGTATTCCGGCGAATCGTTTTAAGTCAACCTAGTAAGTATGGTAGTGATAGTGATGGACCGAATAAACAAAAAAAAACATTTTTTAGAGGGCCTGTTAGTTACATCACAATAGTTGCCATTCCTAAAGAACACAATCTACACTAAGACACTCATTTCATCGTATTGTTGTCTCATTCTAAGGATAGAACCTACAACACTCAACGCGATAACAGTTGCGCCATCTGTGCATTTGAACAACGAACGGTTGGGTTTATTTTTAGCTATGCTCTCAAAGCCTCTAAAAATCATTGCTTAATAGGCGTCTCACATAAAAACGCTCAATAAAACTGAATTAAGATAAAATAGCAAGCATAATACTTCAATTAGTTCTTTTAGCACGCGAACATCATTGGCTTTATATATCTTAATTTGTATCATAAAAAAATGTACCTACAGTAAAAAAAAATTGTTTTGTATCAGTAAATCCACAAGTCAGCTCAAGTGAAGAATTACCGGTTGGACATATCGCTTTCAAAACAATTAAAGGTACTCGTATAAGGAAGCCCTTACCCTTACAAAAGACCGCTGATTTCTTTGAATTTTAATTTCTCGTCTTTTGTAACGCAAATCACTACTAACATCATCATCCTCCGCGCCTTTTCTCAACTAAGTTAGGGTCGGCTTTCAGTCTAACTACGATACGGCCGATCTTCGATATTTTACGTGAAGCGACTGCCATCAGACCTCAACAACCCAAGTATTAGGCGATATCAAAGTTCTGAAGTTAGACCAGGTTGTCGGACTTTTTAGAGCTCCTACTACCCGCGATAGAAAGAAAGATTTAGAAAGAAATTTTATTTGGTACAGTCAGCGGTTATTTAGGTAGTTTGTACGCATATTACCGCAAACCGAACATTTTTACAGACAGAGTTTTACATTGTGACCGTTTCAATCTAGACTAAACCTAAATTAAATTATATAAATATTTTGATTAAAGCTATCCAGCTTTCGTTGTTCTTCCAAAAGGTATTGCCGTAAATGCTTTTTGAATGTGGTTACCAACTAAAGCAATCGCAAGGGTGGTGGTAAATTGTTCCAAATTTTGGAAGCCGCATATCGAAAGCTACCTTTTGAATGCAGCGGATCTCTGCAGTTGAATCGAGAGCTGCTGTGAGCACTGTATTCGTGTACATTCCCTTCTACTGGGACCCCAACCGAGTTTAGTGTATAAATATGGTGGCTCTGCGTATTTAGTGATACTGAATAGAAGGCATGCCAAATGCATTTCTGGTCTAGATTTATTTTTAAGAATCCAATGCTCACTGAGCAATGGGGTGACATGACCTCTAGGCGGTATCGTGAAACAAAAGCGCGCAATTTAACGAATAAAAAGAAGTTAGTGTTTGCTTACTATATGTATAGAAAATGGCTAAATGAACGACTTACTTACGTCCATTAGAAAGTTGTGGGTACATCCTAAATTGGACATATCCGTGTGAGACACGTGTAGCTGGCAATGTATTACTAATAACTGTCTAGTGGTATGGTAAAATCAAGCGGCGGAGGCGGCGCGGTGGCGGTGCGGCGACGGCGCGGTGGCGGCAAGTATTCACAGCATAGAGGCACGGTGGCAGAGCAGCGGCATCGCGGTGGCGGCATCGTGTACACGAGCGCTTATAGTTTGGCCTATCTTCATTGGTTGGTTGGTGTACTATCTAATGTACGACATGGCCCGGGTCTTTTCCAATGAATAAAATTGTGTCCAAATAATAAATCATTTTGTAACCCTTTTTAGGACTTCTGTTAAATACTGGCTTATTAATGTACACCAGGAACATTTCTCCAAAAACATTTCTTGCAAAATTTCTTAAAATTACGGTTAGTACAATTGGCGGCCTTATCGCTCTATGGCAATCTCTTACAAGCAACCATGAGATGGAGAAAAAGAAATGGAGATAAATTAGGGCAGTATGGTGAACGTTATTAAATTATTTAGTGACGTAAAATATCTTACTAGTATACATACAAGTAAACTTTAAACATATAAAAACATAAGTCATGTGGGAATATAAACGATAGGTAATATATAATATAGGATACAGCGGCACAGTGACTTTAAGGTAAGGGCAAAAGGGAAATTATGTGCTTTTAATTTTATTAAGAGCATCTCATTCTCATTGGGTGGGAATCGAACCCACGACCCCTGGCTCAGCAGTCAGGATCACTAACATGACAATGTTAAGATTTATCATGTGAATTATAAACCAGATCATACAGACATACACCCACACCTGTATCTTCGAAGGCAGATATATATATTATCGTTCCACTCACGTAATAGACACTAATAGATCACAGAAAAAGATCACTATCAAAGTAAACTCTTAATGTCAATAGAAATTTAACACATTCCTGTTGACCTGTCGTTATTTTTGGTACCTGACATGCAAGTACTAGTCAGATATCACTAGACTTTACAGGGAACGTCTGACTGTTATTAAACTTTCATAATAATTTTGGAGAAGGTAGGGCTCAAACGTCCAACTAGGTTGTTGGCATCACCGCCCTTTGATGTTTGAGTGTTAGGTTGTCAGAGCTTCGTTCTAAGGGGGATAAGTTTGGCAACGCACAAGAAAAACAGCTTGTTTTGGGAATATTTATAGATACCGGTAATTGATTAGCATCAGACATTTCGTGTGGTTGTTTATTAACTTATTTAAATAACGGTTTAATCGGCATATTGTCAGGTATACAATCAATCGCAAAAGCATCCAAAAGTCCATTGCCCCGACTTCCGAGACACCTGCGCAGCTGAGTGTCACGAGGGATTGCATAAGAAAAGTTTGGTTTGTAAAAATATATAGATATAATTATCTTTTAAAAAAAAGTACCACCGACTTCAATGTGCTTTTTAGTAGAAAGTAGATGTATTTTGTTTAAATATAATAAGAGTAGGCCAACTAAACGCACTGCTCCAATGAGGCAGCGATGTTTCGGAGCAAACGAAATTATATCATCAATGTATACAAGTTTTAAATATTTGTTGATTTATCAAAAACCGCTCGACTGCTTTCGATAAAATTAAAATGGGACCACCTGGAAAAAATACCCTTTAAAACAAAAAAAGAGATTTCCAAATTGGTTCAGGCGTCCTCGAGTAATCGGTGAACATACATAAAAAAAATCTTTTTAACAAAAAATTAGACCGACGAAAAGAACTAAAAAGCAAAAAATAAATAAACCTTAAGTCTTAAGTATTGACCTTATTTACATAAACTATCTAATTTTATATAAACTTATTTTGAGTCGGCGCCAAACAACAAACTGATTAATTATCAAAATTTTATTTGGCGCCGACTCAAAATAAGTTTATATAAAATTAGATAGTTTATGTAAATAAGCTCAATACTTGAGACCTAAGGTTTATTTATTTTTTGTTCTTTTCGTCGGTTTAAGTTTTTGTTAAAAAGATTTTATTTTATGGTTTTTTTTATCATCATGATGATGATGATGAAAAATGATGATGATTTCTAAACGCAATACCTGATAAAGTAATGAAAAGTAAACAGAAACACTATTCGTTCCTACAATTTTCGAGGGTTTCTCTCAATTTTTTCAGGATCCCATCATCAGATCCTGACTTCCTTGACATGGGACTACCCTTGACGTATACCCTATCTAACAAAAAAAGAATAATCAAAATCCGTTCATAAATAACGGAGTGAGGGATGAACAGATATAAAAAAAAAAATATTATACGGTCGAATTGAGAACCTTCTTTTTCTTTCGTCGGTTAAAAAAGATTCCTACGAATTGAGAACCTCCTCCTTTTTTGAAGTCGGTTAAAAATGACTGCTGTATTCTTGTTTGCGAACAGTTATAGTTATATAAAAAATTAAACGTCATGTTCGACAGTTTGATGTTTATTTTATTTAGTTATTTAGCTTTTGTATGAAATTTACTTACCAATAAAACTAGACTACTAAGAATATTTAAGTGACTAAATCTAAATAAATAATACTAACTTGACACATCACACACACGGCCGTCTGATTCCAAACTAGGCGGAGCCTGTACTATGGTAACAAGAACACCTGATAAACATACTTATATATTTCTAAATAGATACATGTTACAGACCACTAGACCAACAGGCCAATCAAAAACAACATCGTAATATCGATATTAACAATACCTACAATCTTAGATCATTTATACCTAATATGCGAACAATAAAATAGCCCACTCATAGCACGCGCGGAGAGTTAAACATCTGTGGTCACCATAACAATCTTCCCAGAGTTTTAAAGCTGTAAACGTTAAAAAGTTACGCTTTGCACTTTAATATTATAATGGACTTAACTTAAGGTTGCTAAGCTGATACTTTGATGATTGCCTCTCAATTAAAGATGGAGGCGGTAGATCCCAATGTTAAATATAGGAGTCTGCCAATTAACACAGCTGTATTCTACCAAGAGCGGGGGATAATAAATATTGTAAAAGACACTCGTAGCCCACGAATAAGATAAGAAATTTCTTAGAAAACTGTTGAACTGTCAGTGAAGAAGCATCACCAGTTTCTTCACAAAGAATCCGAAGTAATTTGGAGTGGATTTGAGTATTGTGAATTACAGAGGTCAGCTTAAATAAATCAACCCAAACAAAATGTTTTTCGCCATGTGAGGATCAAAATGCATGAAGTGTTTATAGTTTATGTTGTAAAACTATGTCAATTTGTGAATTCATTAGTTCCATCTTGTGTTTTTTTAACGCTCGTATATTTACGGTGGTTGTTCCGGTGGTTGTTCCGGTGGTCATGAAGACTAGGCAAGCTAAACTACGACTACTAAGCCAAAGGCAAGGAGCGGTCTTGTGCCGTCCTTTACGACTCCCACACGTCTTGAACCATGTCTTTTTTTTAAAGCACGTCGGAATAACCTCTGGATGTAAAGATTAAGGTTCAAAGATTGAAGACCACCATTATAGATACGAATGATACAAAATGGTGGTCCACAGTTTGTCCTCCATCAGTTTAGAGTTATTCCCTATTCTGCCAGTAACAACAAGCAATAAAGGATCTTATCGTTTATCTACACATTTAATGCATCACTAGTAATAAAGTTATGTCGCACTATTGATCGAAAGGTGGTCGGTTTGTGTACGAGCCCACAGCCGCACTATAATAAGTCCGACGGCTTAGCCATTACGCTTACACCGCTTATATCTGTCACATGAGTTCATCAACTCATGTGACAGATATAGTTTCTTTGGATTTTGTATAATTTGTTTAATTATTTTTGTTTTTGATTATTATCTGAAGTATCATCAATTCATCACTCAGCATACTTCAGATAATAGTCAAAAAACAAAAATAATTAAACAAATTATACAAAATCAAAGAATTTGAATTCTATTGCTAACTCAAATCAGCCGTTTATGGCTTGTTATTATTTGGTTCAAAGCTGAAATAAAATATGCGGCTAAATTTATAAACTTTATATTCTTATAGTTATTTAACGATGTTTAGAAATAAAAGTTTGTAATAATACATTATTCATAAGATATAATGCATGTTGGTAATATGCATAAATTTTATTTACGGTTTCGAATTTTCAGCAAGGGTGAGCACGGTCTTATAATTAAGACCGGGCTTTATTATATTATTTTTCTTTATATCCAGCAATTTAAAGCTCATAAGTTCGCCTCATCAAGATGCTTTATGCATCCATTAAAGTTAATTAAGTTACTTAAAACACACGAAAATATCAACTAACATTTTATATTTTAATAACTATAATTCTTTCGTGAAAATAACGTTTTATTTTCCTGCAAAAAGGAGCCTAATATTTTTTCGTTAATATGTACCATAAACCAGTTTGTTCCCGTTTACTCGAGTAAAAGAGAGTTTAAACTTCTAAATTAAGCTATTCATCCTCTTAACACACATATTAAAATTACTACTCACCCATAAATTATATTCAAAATTCATCCATTAATCACTAAACAAACTGCGTAAATCCAAAAATTAGTTTTACAGTACTGGCCAACGTTTCAAAATGCACGAGATTATTGTACGTCACAAAACACTGTATGAAATAAATTGCATCCAATTTCGTCCGGGGCACAGCGCACTTTTGCGAACAGTGCGGAAGTTCGGCAAAGTTTACGTACGTAGACGTGAGTTGCAGAGCGGGGAACACCGTACAGGACTAGCGGCTGTCAGCGCGCGAGTGAGCCGAATGCCGAGTATAGAGTCCGCGCGTCAGTTCTTCTCTAGCCAGCGCTCACTGATCCGTTACCGCCCATACGCCTCAGTGCCACCCTCCTGTTGCCTCAACCAGCTTGTTCATATTTCATTCGCGTACCCACTACTGAATTCAATGATCTGTTATTAAAAATATTCAACAATCCACTTGCATGGATTTTTTCGTAATTAACACATCCGTTTTTTTTTGTATTTTGTACTGCTTTTTAACTATCTAACCACTGTGTTCAGGCACGTTAATTTAGTATTGTAGTATTCGTAAACTCTGCATGTATTTAGACTTAAATGCGGTACCGTAACAAATTATATTATTGTTCACGAGATGAGATTTTATGCATGGCTATGCAAATTAGATAGCATCCAGACACGAAGCTAGATGAAAATCTCGAGCGTAGAATGTAAGAGTAATTTGAAGAAACTGTAAGGAATATTACATTTTTGCACTCACCTCGTATACAATGGAGGCAGAGAAATATTAGTCAAACATAAAAGTCTTCTTACCGAATCAACATCCGCCAAGTGTCGCTGATGTGCTCAAACGTATGTAGGCAGCTACCGGCATGGCACTCACCGCTTGTTCCTACGTGCCAAACTGTTAGGCGTTACCTTAATGATAAAGAGTAAATTCATTGTTAAAAATTTATCATACTTGAATTATATGCGATCGCATTAGTTCCCATATTATCACGTTATTTAGAGTTTGTATCCAGTAGACAATGTTGTAAAACAATATGAATAGTAAGCTTAATAACCGAGTAGATTTAACAGTGTTATGAAAAAAATCAACTATAAGACAAAATACACTTTAGAGCAATGAGTTCGGGTTACATAAAGACATCCGAAAATCTCGGAAACCAACAATGCCAGCCGCGAAACAAATTGTCTTTAATAAAAAATTAATCACTCCTTAAATGAAAGTAATAAAACTTCTTGGTTGTTGTAAAGATAACTTTACAAAAACCTAATTGCAGCATAAGCAGGCATAGGCCTGCTTAGGGTTAAAGGAATGGGGCAATACTCTCCAACATCGTATAAGAATCTTAGTGTACACCATGCCAAACTGCATACCCGTAGTAATGCAGCAAGTAGAGGTAACAGAAAATAAGTACTAAAATTTGAGAAAAATTCAAAGTTGTAAAAAAATATTATGTTTTGGTTTTAAGAAAAGATTGGTTATTTTTTAATGTCTTATTTTATGAATATAATACAAAGTGACAATAAAAAAATATTACTTACATTTTAGGAGTAACTGTCCTTTAAAACCCAATTTGTTCTATTAAGTTAGCGTTCTCAGTCTCAGTTCAGGAATCGTATCTTATGTGACCCGCATTAATTGCCCTCGAGTGTACTGGCAAATTAATAATCTCGAGTAAATCCATTCATTGGTCAATGTGAAGTATGGTAATCTTAGTTTTTAATCTAAACTAACTAATGATCTAACTGATGATGACTAAATAATGATCTCTTTTTTTTTTTTTATCTCTTAAAAAGACGACTCCCGCGTTAGGAATTACTCCTGTGTCGCGGGGGTCTTTACAAACATATAAACAACGGACACAAAGAACACCCAGACTAGGGTGGGAATCGAACCCACGACCTCTGGCTCAGCAGTCAGGGTCACTAACCACTAGACCAACAGGCCAGTCTTTAACAAATACATACTCGTATGTCGCTTTTATGAGATAACATACATTATACTTGTTAAACGCAGGATCTGTCCGTGTAGGGTGCTCGGTGTTTTCAATTTCACTCTAGACACTAATTACCTCTCTCTAATTACAAATCACTCCTCCGGGGACTCTTTGCTGTTGCGGTAAAAGATAAACAACTATGCCCCTCGCCCCGGCCAAGCTATTTACTGGTAAACTTTCGTACCTCATTACTGTAAGTAATTATATAAAAACAGATACGATTGTCAGCAATCATAAAGTGACCGTTCCGCAAACGAACACACGGAACTTGTCAAATAGTTCTGTTATTTTCTTTTTGGTCACTTTCATACCAAAATTATAAAAACTTTTTGTCAAAATTTAAACCCCCGAAAAAGAAATAAATAAACTTTTACTTTTAAGTCTGGAGTATTGAGCTTATTTACATAAACTATCAAATTTTATATAAACTAATTTTGAGTCGGCGCCAAACAACAAACGCAGGTACATATTGACTAGCCTGTAGGTCTAGTAGTTAGTGATCCTGACTGCTAAGCCGGAGGTCGTGGGTTCGATTACCACCCAAGACAAATAATTGTGTGATGAGCATGAAAATTCGTTGTCTCTGGGTGTAATATGTCTATAATATGTATGTATTTAGAAATATATAGGTATGTTTATCAGCAGTCTGGTTATCATAATCAGTACCTACCTACACGCTCTGCCTAGTTCCGGATCAGACGGCCGTGTGTAAGATGTGTTAAGTTAATATTATTATATACTGTTACACAGTGTTTAATATTTAAATAGTCCTGCTATCAGAAACGATGCCTCTAAAATAAATAATATTCCAAAATTACTATCCACAACGTCATAAAAACTCTGGCATGTAAAATTGTGCACAGCAATATTTAGAAAGTGACTAATAATAACTCCTAGCCTAATATAGAACTGCATACAGTAAATATGTTCTGTATATAGATTATTCTTGAGTAATTCAAATTAAATATGAATCAATTATAAAGAAAATTATTACCGTTATAAATCAAAGGCGAATTATTAAAGTCTAGCAAATTTCCGGTGGTGAGATTATGAACAGATGTAAGTAGATACATTTTAAATATGTATTCTCGATTTTCGTTGTGAACCTTATTTCTTGTAGCAAAAGCATATTTCGATACCAAAAGTTCATAGATATATACTGTTTAACTAATGTTTTATTATAATCACATTTTTATTCGTAGTGTAAAATGATCGCTGCAATAATAGTCGATGAAATAAGTTTCCCAAAGACGTTTAATCGTAGTCCCTACCCCATGTCGTCACGATGTTAACATAACTATCAACATGTTTGTTGTCAAAGCCTTCAGGTCGCCGGGGTCGACTGACAGGTTCACTAGAGGGGACGAAAACTTTATCGAAAGCTCATTTGTATATATGTATATACAATGTGGCCTATCCAAATAGTAAGGAGTTTACGGATTATATCGCGGTTAATGTGAATATTTAAAAGATTTTATGAACTTGCGATAATGGATCAGGTTAATAGTAGTTTTTTGCACATTGTTCTTTCGAACTAATAAATGTTAATAAATAAATATTTGTCATCATTACCATACTGGATAATTTACTTTGGTTGTAACATGTTTTTTTTATATAGGTTAGTAGCAGCGCCTCGTGGTTTTACCCGCGTAAGTCCCGATCCCGTGGGAATGTCGGGATAAAAAGTAGCCTATACGTTAATCCAGGTCTCCAGCTATCTACATACTAAGTTTCATCGCAATCGGTCCAGTTGTTTTTGTGTGAAAACATTACAAACATACATACAAAAACACGAATGTTTCCTCTTTATAATATTAGTTTAGATTATCATATTAGTTTGGATAAAGTGTGTTAAAAAATAATAGTTTAAAAAACTAAAAAACACGCGTTTGTTACACGTGCTTTTTAAACTATTATTTATTTTTTTAGTCTTTAATATTATATTGTCATCGGTCCTTGATGTGTGCAAAGTTTCAATTCAATCCGACATTTCAAAGTGGGTGAAAATCACTTTCAAAGATTCCGGTAAATAGATACATACATACCGAGCTAATAAAAGCGTGTATGTTATTTCTTATTTGTGGTCCTGGTCACTCATGTCTCCCTTCTTCGCGCTAGTTAAAATTGACTGATACATCATCATCATTTCAGGTATATTAACTCTACTACTGGACATTAGAAGTCAATAAAGGAGCTCATTGACTTCTGCCAAGACCGGTTGGAAGCGGTCTCTATACACTGTCGACCTACGATCTTTACAAAGTCGTCTTGTCCACCATGTACGTATCATGTAACATATACGTCAGTACATACGAATACCATTATATGTATATACATAAACAAATATGATCGAAGTTAAAAAAAGTTGCTTAAAAGCGACGTACGGTTCATAGTCACATCATACTGTTGTGACTATTGTGTTTTCTTAACCAATAGTCACATTTGTGTGTTACTCCAAAATTTTCTAGTTGTAAGATATTGAAGGCTGAGTGTTTTCGTTTGACTAATACAAATAATATTATTAGGTTGTTTGAAATTAATATTATTAAATGGTGGCTGGTTACTCCAGGATGATCTCAACAGACTTACCCAATACTGCAAGGACAATAAGTTGCAACTAAGCCTCCCAAAATGTAATCATATAACTTTCACCAAGAATACAATATCTAATATTCACACTTATACTTATTCTTTAGATAATGTTCCATTAAAAACTGTTAAAACCGTTCGTGATCTAGGCGTAACACTAGACTCTAAACTTCACTTGGATATTCATATTGAGAACATTATCAGCAAGGCCTTCCGCTTGTACGGTTTTGTTATGAGATCTTCTAACGCCTTCAAAAAACCCTCTACTTTCCTACATTTATATAGAACTTTAATTCGATCTCAACTAGAGTATGCTGTTCCCATTTGGAGTCCTTGCTACGATAAATACTCACAGAGCATAGAAATGGTACAGAAAAAATTCCTTCGCACCATGCATTATAAATGCTTTCACTCAAGAATGCCATATGTTAAACTGTTACAGAAATATAAATTGTTAACGCTCGAATCCAGGAGTAAACTACTTAAGGCAATGATGTTGCATGGAATATGCAACAATAGATATGACTGTATTAATCTCACGAATAAACTTTGTTACGTAGTGCCTAGAACGGTGGTCATGCGAGGGGTGCGTGCGCCTCGTTGGTTCCATACTCCAAGTGTAGAACAAACGCCGGAGAGCGAGCACCACTCGGTCGTCTTCTAGATAATTTTAACACACATTTTGCCGTCATTGATATATTTGCTGAATCCAACCTAAAATTCAAAAACAATGCTATTGCTTTGCTGGAAAACCATTGTTATCGAAGTTGAATTTGAATGCTTCACTATATATTATATGTATTTGATTCTGCTGAAAGTTGTATATATATATATAAATTTCTTATTATGTATGTAGCGATAATATCCGCATCTCGCTCCTATTTAGCTTAATTTAATCTAATGTTAACTAGTGGAAAATAATGTGGGTTATATGTTGAACAAACCAAACATATGTATATTTCCTTTTTTTTTTGGAACATATATCATGTAACTGTTTTTTGTCCCAAATAAATAAAATAAAATAAAATAAACAAAACTTGGTTGATATAATATATTGTTAAGGATCTCCAAAATATTAAATTCAAGTTTCTACGGAACCTGGTTTTGACATTTAACTAAAAGAAACTGATTTGACAACAATTGACTACCGTATTGTTCATTTGTAATTGTAATTTTTTTAATTAATCAAGTTACCCAAAAATAGTCTAGCATAAACAACAAACATTTTATAAGTCAAGAACGCAGTGATTATCTACGCATATGCTGTATACAAAAATTAATCTTGTGTGCGTTTTTATCAGTTTTTATACAGCTGAGATTTACTTGGTGTTATTCAAGTGGAATTGCTTACATTTTATGGACAAGAGCTTCTATTATTTTTGCCTTGCGCTTGGCTTGGCTGCAAGTCATAAGTCGCCTCTGGACACGCTGTCGTAGCACGGGCGGCGTGGCCGAGCGACATGGAGGAAGATCTCGCATCACCACTCGCAGACAGGACCGGTACATTCAAAATACTGCTCGACGGAATCGTACCATGACCGCCATGATGTTGGTTACGAGGCTCTACAGCTCTTCAGGCTTACTGATAAGCGACCAAACCATCAGAAATCTTCGAAGACGTACTCCGGTCGTCAAGAACGTTTGGAATTCTGTCAGGAAGTTCATTCATATGCAGGGGGAACAATAATGGTTTGGTTTAGGTTTTTAGATCAGTGGAAGAACCGATCTCATTTGGCTCAGGGACAACCTCAATGCTCAGATTTATGTGGAGAAAATTGTTTCAGACGTGATCCCGTGACCCGAATGCACGACAATGCACGTCCACTCACGGCTAGAGTCGTAACACGCACTCTTGTCGATGCTCGCATCACGTTCTGCGGTGGCCTGTTCAACCCAATTGAGCACGCATGGGATATGGTCCGAAGAAGAGCACTGCCGAGTATGGATGCCGTGCATACCGCACAACAAATTTTTGTATTTTTTTTATATACATTACAGGGGGCAAACGAGCAGACGGGTGACCTGATGGTAAGTGACTACCTTTGCCCATGGACACCTGCAACGAAAACGTATAGCTAGTTTTTATCTTCTATCTAAAATACTTTGTTAGAAAGAACTTGGGCGGCTATTCCTCAAAGAGATTTTGATGAACTGATTTTAAGCATGCCAAATCGCTGTGATTGTGTAATTCGTGTCAAAGGTGGAAACACAGATTTTAATTTTTTATCTTTACAATAAAAATTTAATAATCCTCATTTTTACCTTTTTTGCCGATTAATTGACGACATTAACTTAGGTTAATTTCCCACAATTTGCAAAAAATTCAATTTTTCTTAATTTTTACAAAATATAGGGATAAGTTGTTAACTTTTATAGTAACGTATAACGTATAAAAATGTACCTAATCCCTCGACACTTTTGATGTATTTGTAGACGTTACTGATTTGACTATAATAATATTTTAATAAAATAAAAGTGTTCTGCGTCTGTATGTGTTTACCATAGCTAAGGCATTACATTTTAAACAGCTGGTATATAAATCGTTTATTGTGATAGGTACAATAAAGTAAAAAAATACAGATATTTATACCGTATGCGAATACATTGAAATCGGATATATTATGACGATTGGATATCCTATTGTGGAGGAAAGCTGCCGGCATGGCGGAAGGAAAACTGTCTTTGTGTTGCAGAAAAGGTTTATTCGATCAATTTCAAATTTAAATAGTAGACACACACAAATTAAAATACTTCATAATATTAGTTTTTTTTTATGTTTTGTGAGCAACCGTTCGCGAGTTGCTTTCTAAGATGCAGCTGTATCTTTATTTTTCTGTTTAAAATTAACTTTTAATAACCTAACGGGGTTGAGGTAGAAGGTATCTTCAATTGCAATACAGTTTACAGGTTTCGGCTGCATATGCAGGCATGGGACGGTGGCGTGACGCATCGCACGCACGCCTCTCTAACCGGATCGGGGCTAGGCCCCCACGCACTATTCTGTCGATTGGTGATAAGCCGCCTTGGACAGGACATATCCTAGGTGGATTATTATCATGCAACCTCCGACACCCAACGTACAGGCTATTGTGATGTAAAACGTGTGGCTGTAGTCGGTTGGAGTCCGATATCACGGCGACATTCTACAATCAGTAAAAAGTGGGTCCCATGACCACACAAATAAAGGCAATAATTTACTTGGCTTATTCCTCAAAACCGTTTAACATTATTTACTGCTGTATAGGGACTACCAATAATATTTCTATTAATAATTATATTTATAATTTTAAGTGTTCCATAAAAAAAAATTATGTTATTATTATGTTCATCAGTACAACTCTATTTCATGTGCCTCGGAAGACATAGACGTTACCTCAAATAAACAGGGAAAATATAAATCCTTAATCCGCGCGCAGCTCACGTAAAGCACCTACTCGTACATACCAGATGTACGAGTAGGTGTTTTACTTCAACTTTTTAGTGTTTAATTTTAATTTTTAATTCTCAATTTTAGTCGGCTATACTACCGACTGATGTTTGTTACTTATTTATTAATTATTTTAAGCACTATTTAGTTATTTTTAGGCATTTATTGTAAAAAAAAAAACTATCAGGATGTTGTATAATTATTGGCATGATGTGGTCTCCTGTAATTACGGAAGCACATTAACTCATTGTTTTTGTAGAATTAAATATCGCATGTAAGGTGTATTCCTTGTTGGAGATCCCAATAAATAAATAATAATAAAAAAAAAAGTCGTTGAAACTATTTTACAGAAATAAAATATTTTGTATTTGATGTCATCATTATTGCAATGTTGAATAAATACTGTACCACAATTACAAATGATACAAAACATACGCATATGTAAAATTACCATCCAACATATGAAGGACTCAGTATTGTAATGGCAAGCAAAGCTGTAGGTGTCGTAGAACAATATAATTCCAGAAGATATTATGTTCAAATAACGTCCAATTTTTCAAGTCATGTAACAACAAATTGTTCCATAGGCTCTTCTTTCCGGGCACACCGTAAATTGCGTCCATAAAATATATCCTTAGATCCGTTAAGCCGTGGTTTATACTAAGAACAGGGCGATCCCATTCTTTCCCGTGGGTGTAGTGTGATGGGACTAATGGACGATCCGAAGTATAGACAACATAGACTATATTCATACGTATTTTCCACTTTATTGCGAAACCATAGTAGTCGTGGTGAGAATGACAAGAGACTTGTATCTGTTCCTTATTTTGAACAGCATTTTGATCGTTTTCCTTTTTTTATAATTCTATCATGTTTTTGTTAGTTATATTTTTTTTTTTTTTGTATTTTTACGTTCTCAGAATTTTGCTAATAGAGCTAAAAATACAGAACAAAGAGTGGCTTGTACTGACTCAGTTATTTCAAATGAGTATACGTCTTTATCACTTTAAATATCTAACATTTTACGGTTTCTCGAGAAAATGTTTCAGGACTTAAACAAATATAATTATACAATTTCTTTTCACATATTTTATTTTGACTAAAGACACTTTAATTCTTCGCACATAAAGCTTTTTATTCGGAGATTCGAACATACGAGAGAATACAGGCTAAACAGCAGACTTGGTCCGCTCTTTACCCAAAGTTCGTAGATAGAATTCAACACTTACTATAAAGTTATTATGATATCGCTGCTAAGAAGTATGTCTAGCATATTTAGTATCCCTCCCGGGACAACACACACATCTCCCATGTCTACAGTAGAAAACCTTTTAATACCTATTTTATTAAAACGTTTCATTTAACATAGCTTAATAATTTTTTTTCTTTAGAATCTGCAAACTTTCGTAAAGGATAACTATAGACCTTTATTGAATTTAGACACCAATCTTAATCGAAAATAACAAAGCGTAATGTACTAGTATGGAACTTATACGAGTAGTATAAATTGGATACGTTCAAATATAAAACAATACATGACAACTACAGTCTGAACTCTGTCAACATGAGAATAATTAAGTGGCAAGGCACATAGCACGTAGAACTGATGGTCGATGGGTCTGAAAAGTTCTCGAATGGAGACCACGGGCCGGATAGCGCAGCGTAGGACGTCTATTATCGCGATGGACAGACTACTAGATGCAGGCCGCTTCCTAGCGGTCTTCTTGGAAGTCATTAAGGGAGGTCTATGTCCAACACTAGACGTCGTAGGGCTGAAATTTTTTCCTTCTTTTTTTTCTTTTTTCTAAAGACAACTCCCGCATTAGGAATTAATCCTGTGTCGTGGGTGACGTTACAAACAGACAAACAACGGACACAAAAAAAACCAGACTCAGGTGGTAATCGAACCCACGACCTGTAGCATAGCAGTCAGGGTCACTAACTACTAGGCCAACAAGCCAGTAGAAATGATGGTGATGATGATAAAAGTGTTATCAATATTATTAACTTGCTCCTTATTTACAAGTATTTTCACATTCGGGTAGCTCCATCCAGTATGGACAAAGGTACTTCTGTGCCCTACCCCTCAGAGATATCAATAAATAAATAAGCGTTATAAAATACGATACAAAGGCGTTCACTCAGGTTCACTACCACGTGTGATGGCGCTTATAAGCATAAGTGGCAATCTGCGGCAATATCAGTTGGCAACCGATCGTCAAGTCGTCACGTGCGACGCCCTCTACATTATCTGAGGTTAACCAAGCGAAAAATTGATATTCGTTGTGCTATTTACATAAGCAAATTGTTCTTAAATATACGTACATTATTTATACATTGTCTTTGTATACACAATCCGATATGTTAACGAACTAATTTATATAATTGAGGCGTGGGCAATAGTTATAGTAATTCCATTTGATGTGTTTATACACAGTCGAGTTTAAATTAATTACGTTTTTTTCTACAATGATTTTATTATATTTTAAAATTTGTTCAACGAATTTTTGGTTAACAAAAACAGTACATAGGTAGCATTTTCATTATTTTTATTAACTTTTCAAACATACATAAACACAAAGTAAACCTGTAGTTAGACCAATTTATTTATTAATCACTCGCCATACAGGTTACGAACTTACAACACTCAACGCGTTGTTGGTAATGGGTTATGACTAAACACCTAAACAACAGTGGTGTAATAGTAGTGTCGGGTCACACTTTTAAAGTCAAAGTGGTACACATACTTATCTGATACCAGCCTATGGAAGTACATAGGAGGTGACACTAATGTTTTGATAAAAGTGTAAAAAATGAAAAACGGAAACAGTAATTCAAATGAGCATATTAATATGTATTTACTAGCAACGCCCCGCGGTTTCACCCGCGTAAGTCCTGATCCCGTCGGAATATCGGAATAAAAAGTAGCCTATATGCTAATCCAGGTCTTCAGCTATCTACACACCAAGTTTCATCGCAATTGGTTCAGTAGTTTTGGCGTGAAAGAGTAACAAACATCCATACATCCATACTCACAAACTTTCACGTTTATAATATTAGTAGGATTGTCGAAAAGTCACTGTCAGACTAAAAGCACAAAATCACACAAAACAACATTGGTAAAGATATTGTGTTATGCAAATACAAGTTGTTTCACTGCAGCTGCTAATGCGCTCTTACGGCTTGTAGCATGGTTTTGTAAGTTGTAGCCTTCCTCAAGTAATAGGTGAGATTACGTAGTCAATCTCACCATTCTCACCTTCACTAATCATTTGACAGAAAACAATAAGAAAGTCCTTAAGTAACATTTTCTGTGTATGTTTAATTACATATGTATTATTCGGAAACCACTGCGGTTGCCCATAATTCAGAAATCGGTTGACTAAATAACACGCAATTTGCATCCACGACGACAATCCAGATGGTTTGTTGGTTCCCTCTTGTTGGCCACGGGTGGATGAGACGCGTTTTATGTCTTTCCCCCACAGTAGAGCAACGCGGACGGATGATGTTCTTGTCTGGACATTACCGATTGCTTTCAAACTTGGACGACAAATCAACACGGCAAAAATGAAGGTTAAGTTCGTGAATAGGGGAGGGATCAACAACAAAGGGGCAGATTTTCAAAAAAAAAAAAAAAAACATCACATCTCAAATATAAATAGAAATCGATTTGAGCCCTCTAAATTTAATATATTTTTTTCTTTGTTACGATTTTGTAATTAGTTAATTAATTTTGTAATTACTCACTCATAACGTAAAAGACAATGACAATGACAACGAATGTATTTACATTTTCCCATTTACTGTATTGAGGACTAAAATTAAATGAAACAAAATCGATTGTGACATAAAATGTATGAACTCATTTCCGAGCGCCGTCCCTCTCGTCCGGCTGAGCACAATTTTTATCATCACAAAGGCAATTTCCATCAAAATGCACGAATTTGGGGCTTGGAGCGTGAAGCTGTGTGCACTCTGCGCTCAACAAACAGGCGCTATTTGCAAGCCGCGCCGCCGCAGTTTAAACTATCGAGCTGTAGCCAACACGCTGATTACAAAATATTCGGTCATTCATATATTAATTAGCTCCTACACAATTTCCATTTAAAATAGTTTTTTTTTAGACATATTTAGTTATTTGAAGTAATTACCAATATTGTCACCACACAAATAGTTTTTTTTATGTGCCATTCATGGTTGCTTATATTATTATCATTTAGAAACCTTTGGGACGTGAGTCGATGAACTTTTTAAAGGCGTATTTTTTTTAATCTGTTTTGGTTTGAAACTTGATTTAGTTACCTCTCATGAAACCTACCGGCCATTTTCAACTGTCATACTGGATTCATTTTTCATCCCATTGGATACAGAATCCTCTTAATTCTGTAACTATTCAACAGGTTAGCTTTGGCGGGATTTTATTACTGATGTTCGGTGAGTTCACTTATGGAGCTTTTATTTGGCAGTATATCAATAAATCAGTATCGTTTCATGATAGTTGTTGAAGTCAGTTACTTTTTTTTTTCTTTTTTTGTGGTATAGGGGGCAAACGAGCAGACGGGACCTGTAACTCAAGAGTCACAAATCCGTTGCCGCCCTTTGAGGTGGGAATAGGGGAAGAGGGGGAGAGGGGGGAAGAGCGGAAAGACGGGAGAGGGGGGAAGAGCGGGAAGACGGGAGAGGGATCAGAGGGGAGGAGAGGGATGAGTAGGGAAGGACGGGAATAGGGGAGAGGGAAGGGTTAGGGCCTCCGGTAACCTCAATCGCGCGGCGAAAAGCAATGGAAACATTGTTTCACTGCCGGTTCTCTGTGAGGCTGTGGTATAGAGCGGAGTCGAGCCGGCCCATACGTGCCGAAGCATGGCTCTCCCACGTTTCACATTAAACCACGTTACTGATTCTAACGTGGTTTGATGTGAAACTGCTTAGCTACTCCTTTCACTTCATCAAGATTTCCAGAACGGAATCGATCAAAGCACAAATGAACCATGTGTTTACTTCCAATACCGGTGTATACACCAGTGTGCGGCGCCAGTCCTTCGTGTTGCTACCATATTAAAAAATAACGCTTATTTTGAATTTCTCAATGATTATTAGATACGTACAGTGACCCACAGGTTTGGTTTTTCCAATTTTACAGACGTCCGCCGTTAAACAGTACTAGTAATTTAGTGTAGTAATTCTGCTGTTTACTAAGGTCACTGCCGCCAGTGCACTATGGGAGATTCAAGTCTCGCAAGGCAAGACGAATGATGAAACTATTGTATCGATTGTTTATAGACACTGATTGAAACTACCTACGAAAATATTTTATTTTATTAGGCTTTAAGCTACTCAAGTTTTTATTAACCCCTGAAAATAAGTTTAAACTGGTTTAAACTAAGTTCGAATAGTGTCATATTACCGTTGGAATAAACGAGTCTTGAGACTAGCCATACACTAATACTAACTATGCAGTAATAATGTGCTAAAATTGTTTTTAAACAATCGCGCCTTTGACACATATCAGATGTCCAATTCGGGACTTAATCGCGAAAATATTTAAAAGGTACAATACCTCTTGGTTACCCGACGTTTCGATCGAATTGCACCGATCGTGGTCACGAGTGAACCGTCGGGTAACCAAGAGGTATTATACCTTTTAAATATTATCGCGATTAAGTCCTGAATTACACATCTAAAATGTACTAAAAGTTTCCCATAAATGCTTATTCTAGTAATGAGTTCTATTTTTTATTATTTTTCTTTCTGTTTTAACTCAAATGTTTTTAATGTGTGTTTCTTTCTCAATATGTTTTTACAGAACACTAATAGAAATAACCAAAAATGGAAACCTTATTAATTTATGTACTAAAAGTACAACCAGTAGTAACTTGAAATCGGCGAGGACTTTATCTTGTTATTTTGTACACAACGTAGATTTTGTAAAGTATAGCATACTAGCAGCGCCTCGCGGTTTCACCCGCATAAGTCCCGATCCCGATGGAATATCGGGATAAAAAGTAGCGTATGCGTTAATCCAGGTCTCCAGCTATCTATATACTAAGTTTCATCGCAATCGGTTCAGTGGTTTTTGCGTGAAAGAGTAACAAGCATCCATCCATCCATCCATCCATCCATCCATCCAAACTTTCACATTTATAATATTATTGAGATAAATGAAATGAAAATTTAATTTACTTTATATTCCAATAGTACTATTTTGATTGTTTTTTACTTTTATAAATGCCCTAAGACAGTACTAACCTACACTTATCCAAGCAGTCAAAGGTTAAAAGACCTTGTAATTATCTAGATAGAAGTCACAAGAAACCGATGTTTGTTAATAATATATACACTTAAGTCTGGGTTTCCATTAAAACTTTAATAATTTAATGTATAAATACTGTTTATGTCGATAAAAAAAATATATATGTATTATGACGTCAAGTCTAGGTCAGTTAGACATCTGTGTTTACTAATAGTAAAGATTGGATATCAAAACCCCTTCTTTCTAACTGTAGTATGTTATACAGTAACATTGTATGGACAGAATAATATTTGTATGGCCTTAAAGTCCATTTGCCTTGTGCATTGGGCCTGTACAAAAAGGTGCACACATTCAAACGGTATCGGCTCAACGCAGCCGGTGATAAGGCTTCGTATGTCCATCTGTCGCTATACTACAATGTAAGCCTTGTCAGAATGGCCCCACCAAAAGACTAAGATCACTTTCATCCACTTTTCGTATCCGGAGTTTATGTTCTATTACTAATGTGTTCACTTTATCCTATTTAACTCCCCACAAGCGTATATAGAAAATTCTCTAGAAGCCTACACTCAACGTCGAACCGGCCGCGTTCGCGAGACACGTATGTCAATCTTTATATATATATGTATATATTTTTTCTGTGCGTGTGTATGTTACTGAACGCCTCCTAAACGGATGGAAATTGGATTCAGTTGGATTCGGGAATGGTTTAGATTTACAATTGGACCCTGTAGATGGCGCTGCGATAGGTTTACAGGAAAAAAATTTTTTACGTTCCGGCAGGACAACGTTTACCTTAGCGCTTTTGACATACCTAACTGACAGTTGTTTGACAGTTGGCGCGATTGTCAGAATGCGCGCTGCAAATATTGTTTACAACAGAGTGGTCGAAACTATGTTTTTGGAATAATTTTTTAAGTGATAACTTCTTATGGAAGGGTAAACCGCTTCGTTACGTAACGCGTTACGGCGTCAGTCTGTCTGGCGTTTAAGTTATTACTTCTGTCGGGCGTCCCGAGACGCACACGTTTTTTTATTTTATTAATTAAAGCAATTCGAATTCAATATTCATAGTTAAGACAAGACAACGTCTGTCGAGTCAGCTAGTAATAATATAATCATATTGTATGAACTTGAAGATGATGATTCAGTTATTGACAACAGGGTACGTGAACACGTTCAGCGGAGTTAAAGATCTGTTGCTAAATATAATTTATAGTAGTTATCTACCGAAATAATTAAAGGTCATTCAAAGCATAAGGAATTACGGGGTGCCAAATAAAATAAAATATATTCCATTACTTTAAGAGCATTACTTATTACATTACTTTAAGAATCTTTTTTAGGTACATCACGCTATGATCAGTAAGGGTTGAACTTTAGTAAAAAATGAGACGGGAACAGAAATAATAAAGAGCGCTGGGTAAAAGTAGTGGGGCCTTATCAAATGTAAAATGTGGGTATGTGATTATGTAATAATATTATGTAGGTATTTATACATTTAATTAGTAGTATTTTGTAGTAGGTATTTTGTAGTAGGTATTTTGTAGTAGGTATTTTAAAGTACTTCTACGTACACGATATTTTTAGTTTTATTTTCTTCAAAAGTTACGCTCTATTTCAAACGTTAAAAGATTAAGCGAAACAATACCCAATAGAAAATTACTACAAAATAAAATGATGTACTTAGATACGTACTTATGTAGAACAGTAAGTACCTATTTACTTGGTTAATTATATATTTATATTATAATTATTAGAAATTAACAAAAACAAATCTTATTACTAAACTACTACTTACAAAGTATTTCTATACTTACGATGAGATATCGCATAAAACGTATTAAAAAAGCGTCCTCACCTCATGAAGTCACGACCCGGTCGCGCGTCACTTGATCATTATTTTGTTGCGGAGTTATTTTAAAACTATGATATCTCCTAAGATATTTATTGAAATCGAATGATGTCAAGGGCAATTTTGAATAGAAATCATGTTTATAAAAACACCTACGCAAATAATGCATTATTTTAGAACAAATTTGATTACCATATAAAATAAAAGGTTAAAGTGAGTCAACCTTAAAAGAAAGACATATTATACTGTCGCGCACTATTTTAAGGAACTTTTAAAGGGGAGCAAATCCGTCATACATGATTTTTGCGTAACTTTAGACGTTTACCCAGCGCACGCAACTGAAGCTCTCGAAAGGAATATTTTTTTCCCGTTTTTTGCAACATTTTTTATTGATGGTCTGCTCCTATTTGTCGTAACGTGATGTTATAACTTATAATATAGCTTATAGGCTTTTTCGATAAATGGACTATCTAACACAAAACGAATTTTCAATTCAAACCAGTAGTTCCTGAGATTAGCGCGTTCAACCCGACTAACAAACAAACTCTTCTGTCTTACATTGGTCAAGTGAATTAATTATATCATTCACCTCAGATTGGTATTGCAATAAAAAGAAATCACATTCGTAGTTAATTTTTAACCTCCATTTTTATCAGATAAGTAAACATTTACTTCTTTAGTTCTGCGTGGGAACGATAACTTCACCATATCCTAAATGTTATCTTTTATGATCATTAAACATAGGGAGCTTGTTTTGATAAATATAATTGAATATTGCCTCATAAATAAAATTTGATTCACCCCAAACAGTAACCAAAAAAAAAACACGATCACAGATCACGTTTTTATTCCTCAAAATCCGAAAAAAACACATAAATAATTTTTAAGTTGTGTGTCAATGTAGCGCGTAATGATACACATAAATTAAATTCGAATCGGCGAGGGAGTGTGATGGATATTTATAATACGTGTGTATTTTATAGTGTTGTCGAAGTGTCGGTGTGTGCGCGGGCGTGCATCGCGTGCGGGCGCTCGTGCGCAGCGGTCATACTACGTCATACGCCAGGTGAGAACCGGAACATCTGCCGGCCGACAGACGATCACGGACTATTAGCGCTGGAACTGCCCATTTTATAGTTCTTAGAATAATGAATTTCAAATGTTTGGTATGCTTTTGTAGCTTTGTTTCAATATGCATTTATGTACTCATAAACTTGGACCTTTTATCAACGCTTCTTCCTTACCCATATTTAATTATCTTTTGTTTTTAAAACCAAGTACCAGTTTTTTTGTTATAAATTTTGAGTAAAAATAGTTTTTTTTACTGCAAACAACTTTATTGTTGTTGTACGAGTAGTATAAGCACTGAGTTCTGAGTATTTAAGACTAGTTTCATGTAATGTTTAAAACAAGTTTTAAGCCTTTAATCGATAAGTACTTTAATCTAAGTGTTACTACAAGTTCTCATTTGCAGACAATATCTATTTGACCGCTCAAGTTTGTATGAAAATAAACAGTAGTCGAAAATAGGATTGATCATTTTCGTAGTCTTTCACAGAATAAACTAATATCAAAATTATCAAGAATAATTGATTTTAAATATGCATTCAATTGTGAACGATGTAGGTGAAGCTAACGAATATTCGTGTTTTTGCCAGTTGGATTATTCGTTTGTCATTTCGATCAAGAAGCGCAGGAAAGTGATGGAACAGTGTTGATTGAATGTTAGTTGAAACGTGTCCCAACAAACATTCTCATTTTTTGAGAATATATGTATATATAATGTATATATACCTACGGTGGTGGTACTTATTAACGGAAGGTAGTATGCCCCCGATGAAGATGAAGAAGCTCGGATAGATTGGATTGGCGCACGTTGGGAGAGACCTATGTCCAGTAGTGAACTGCAACGGGCTGATGGAGGAGTTACTTACTATGAAATAAGATTCTTTATTGTACACTAGATGTAGATTACATATCATAAAAACAAGGAAATGGTATATACAAAGGCAAGCTTAACCCAAACCTGAGTTTTCTTCAAGCAAATCTTGGAGTGAATAGAGGATAGTAGAGAACGTTAGAGGCAAAAGCAAGATAGGCGAGGCCTGCCTTAGTTTAACAAAAAAGAGTTGCACTTACAATACCGTAAATGCAACTCCACATTGTACAATTATTCGTGATTCCTAGATAATTCTGCTTAGGAGCACAACATTCATATTTCACCCATTCCGGGTGTATTATGCATGTTGTAATTGTAAATGGATTAACAGTGATAGTTGTCTGTAAAATAGATAGGACATCTTTAGATGGCTAAAGAATCGATAACTATTAAAAATATTCCGTTCCCGCCGACCGTACTGGCGTACTTCCAGTAAACTTTGGTAAATGTTACTAAGTGTTCACTAACTGGAAATAAGCGTGCGATAATTTTAGTATCACATGTCACCCTCTACCCGAACGTTCCATATTTGTCAAAACAAGCGTAAAATTCTGAACACATCGAATCACCAAAAGGATTTCAATTGAATTGTGAATAAATGATGAAGGAAACTTTCCTAATGAAGGTATAGGCATAGGCCTATACCTATTCAATATTGGCAGGATGAAACAGATTTAATTGAACGGAAAGACATGCTCTATTGTTCCAACGTTGCTTTCAAAAAATTACAGAATACGCTAACGACAAACTTTTTAATGTATCGCGACATTTTATTTGTTCCCCGGACTCCTTTCTTTTCGGGGCAACGACAAAAATTCAATTTACATCTCCTTGCCTCGCAGTTACTTAATTCTTTCTCTCAGTGAAAATAAATCTCCCGTAATTGATTCCGCTTTAGTTCAATTTGTCTTCGTTAAAACTCAATTTCCGTAGTCTATTTGTGAATAATAAATTGCGTACTTCAGGAATGTGGCACGTTGCTTGTTTTGTATATGCTCGACTTCAAAACAATTTTGCCAGACACGAAACAAGTCAATCTAAATTACTGTAAAATAACAACGACACATAGAGTACTCTTCACTTCACATACGGTATCCGACAAACCGTCTTATTCTGTCTTTATTAACTCATTATTCTCCGAATTCAGCTGCTCGATCTCTCCTTACGCGCACGAGTTCACTCAATTATTAAACAACATCCAGATCAGGGACCCTATTTAAATAAAAGCACTGGTTCTCTCCGCGGCCTGTTTCTCTGATTAAAATAAAAGCTACCCGTAGAAGATGAAAGTCGTTGCATGGATTAGCATAAATAAACTGCACACGGTACTGCTTCTGTAACGTTTCTTTAAAATATAAAATTAACACAAATTTAATATTACACCGTAGATGTTACATACAACCAGTTATCTGGAATTGGACTGTAAAAAAGATAAGGTATGCAGGAATGGAGTCGTCAATGTAATGATTTCACATATTGGGTCCCGGTCGGCACGTCTCAGCGACCCTTGAGTGTTATCAAGCGGGACATCGCGGCTCGAGGGTAAACATCTAATCTACCGCACAAACAAGCTGTCCAAATTGCCTCTAAGGTTATCGAATACCAAATTAAATTGGTTACACGATTCTATAAACAGACTCGATTGGTTAAACTAAATTTAAAAAATAATGCAATATCCACTTAATTTGGAAAGGTACAATTATTATAAACCGCAAGTTAATACATTATTAGACCAAAGAGAGAAAAAGTGAAGAACGCAGAACCTACCTCTCCTGCCAGGCGAAGCACAACAGGAAGTACCTACGGTAGCTGAAGCTAAAGGTTTTCCATTCATATAGGCTATCAACGATGAATGAAGATTGTCAATGTTTATCAATTTATAATAACAACAACTTATTTAAGTGTGCATTATGTGAATAATTAAAAAAGTTAACAGACTTATTATTATTTTTATGATCAGTTCTTGATATTTGATCAATTTTAAGAAGGTGATAGTTACAACTTTCTTAACTATTAATATGAACTAGAGATCGCCTGGTAGTTGAATTTCAACCATGGTTTATTACAATAGACTTACGTGCTATGACTGGTCAACGCATACGAGTATACTGGACACGTGTAACCAGATCTAGGCGTTTTCACGTAATTTTTAAATCAAAATTTTAAGATTTAAAGATTCTTAAAAAATGCAGCTTTCTGCACTTCGTATATATATAAACCGAAAGTATTCCAAATTTGAGGAGATTATTGGTCTTATATGATTAACTTATTTGAAAACGTAGATGAACAGAAACCTAAAGTTATGAGATTACAAATAATAGATGCTTTCTTGACGTAGCACAACATTGCACACAGACGTTTTATACGTATATTAAAAGAGAACTGAATTCGTTTCTCACGCTACTAATAATATTTGAGATTGTTTGACGTTTCTTATTTAAGAAGTTTTACATGTACAATGGAATACCAATAAAGCAATTATGTTAATGTTAGTTCCGTCAAACTAAAATAGGTTTAGCCCGACGTTTCCAGAAACTCAAAGTTGGCACCTTGGACACTTTTGGTATGGGGAAAAAGCATTGAACTCGCGTGACCGTCACATTTAGATGTGTTTAGTCGTCAGTTATGTTTTCACTTCTGATGTGCAGTCTTACGACTGACAGTTTTTTTATTAGGTAATGGAATAGGCGTTTGTCTTCTAACTCACCTGACGGAAAGTGTTGTTAAAACAGTGAAATATTTTAGAACTTTTTTTTTTTTCTATGACAGTCCTAAGCTAGAAACTGGTCAGATTACGAATCATTTATTTGAGTGACTTCTGATCAGGTTAAACAGGTGGACAAAAAGGGGTTAAGTATAAACCCGATTTTGTCATGATGAGCGCCGATGCTCTACCTGTCTTTAACTTTAATTATGCTGGAATGTCAGCGGTACCTTAATAAAGCAGTATGGAAGTAGGTAAACAGTGAAAGTTTATAAATTAGTGTTAACGACAGCGAGTTTTAATAAGCAAAGAGTTTACTTGCTGCGAATAGCAATTAGTTCCATCTTGCGTCACGCGTGGACTTAACGTGTCTAGTTTGAAAAGTCAGACCTCGTCTTCGTTTTAATGAGTTTTCGTCTAATGCCTTCCTTGCAAAGAAAATTTATGTCATGAATAATAATAGATTCTAACAGAACAACGATTAAATCTTGAAGAGACACGTCCGCAGATAATCCGCGGAAGAAACATCCTAATAAACACTGTTTTAACGAGTTGATGACAAGATAAGCGGGAGACTAAAGCTTGAGCTCGGAGCGACGGCCGTCATATTGTGTAGATAACGCAGCCGCACCTGTAGTCAGTGGTAATCCGCACATACACATCAAGTGACGCTTACGAGCAGCGTATTAATTCATATGTTACAAAAACAATACAAAGTACTTGCAGTTATATTTTCTAAGGAGGTTATTTGAGGAAAGGTAAAGGGTAGTGTAGCCGTGATGGTCGATATTTCTTTTATATTATTTAACTATTTATACGTCTAAAGTTAATCATGATTTCAATTTGTCTATTTGTGAAAATATAATTCAGACCGTTCAACATTTTTATGCACTCGAGAGCAATGAATGAGGGAGGGTATGTGACCCTCCCTCATTCAAAGAATGGAATGGTCACATGAATCTGGGAAACCTGAAAATCTCGAAGACTGGGAATGCTACCTTTGACAGCAAAATAGCAGAATAATAATCGTTTAAAAAGAGTATCACCGACTTCAATGCGCCTTAATCATGATAAATTGTAATAAGTTGAATTCTTCATCCCTTAACTTTCCACCCTTAGGAGTGAAATATTTTCACGAAAAAAAAGAATAATATTCAGGCGAATGAAGAACCTCCTCCTTTATGAAGTCGGTTCGTAAGTTAATCACTCTTTCCACACTAATTTTACGGACCTTCGACTATTACTATTATAATTATATAAGTATGTTTATCAGCAGTTTGGTTACCATAGTACAGGCTTTGCCTAGTTTGGGATCAGACGACTGTGTGTGAGATGTGTGAAGTTATGATTATTATTATTACCCTTCACTGCTTACGACCAGTGCACTGTCGTTGCGGGAGTGGCTCGCAACTTGGGCTGGTCTGTTTTCTAATGTTTTCATCTATTTATCAGAGAATCCCAAAGAGATATATGAAAAATTATTATTAAACGGGATATAGAAAGTAGCATAATTCTGTTACTAATACAAATTTTCGCTCGAACAATTTTAGCCTGATCTGTTATCCTATTTAAATATTCTACAGTTCTCAGCTATCTTACAAGCAATTTAGAATTCTTTTGTTGTAAATCTCGCACTAGTTACATGAAATAAATAGCACAGCCTGAGTCCGTCGGTACATATTTAAATTTAGCCACATTCACGCCAGGTCCGAATGTTTCATTGCAAACAGCCACTATTCACAAAATATTTTACTCATACCGGGTTGAGTGAAACATTTTCATGAGTTCACCTCTAAAATTCGCTGTATGTGTGCCTACTAATTACTATTTTAGTAGCTTCAAAAAAGGCTTAATCTCGTAAGTTATGTACGAAATAGGCACTTTATTTTATATGTTTATTAATTATAATAAATTCTATATTATAATTGTTTCACAATTTAGATGATTATTACAGATATTTTTTTAAATTATCGAAGTCTCTCGACAATCTTCAGATTAAAGTTTGTATCCGAATGTAAATTTATGAATATCATTGTTGTTGTTTTGATATGATTACCGTGTTAACTATATACAGAGCAAGGATGTTATGGATATGAAATTTCGGAACTGGATATAGATACGGATATATGAATAATATTTATATCATGATATTATTTCGGATTACCCGATAGTTTCGGATAGTTTCAGTTATGGATATTAGATTTTTAGGCGATTGCAGGAAATAAAAAATAGGAAAATACAAATAGATAATGATTTGAGTTTATTTCTAGGTTATCATTTGGTACTGCAATCAGAGAACAAGTTAGCCTTATAAGTGATTATTATAGCTACTCATTTTTAAGTGTTATCTACTTAAAAATGGAAAAAAAAACATTATAATAAACAATAACAACAGTATACAACCATTTCAGATACATAGACATTCAGATAAATAACAAAAACTTGGCATAATATGTCTCATTTATATGGACTCCGCCCGCACCTATCCGAAATTATTTGAAACTTTTACGAGTATATCAGATTCGGTTATGGTTTCGGATACATTTTTATTTCAGATATCCGTTAGTATCGGTTCCGGTTACGGAGCTCCATAACATCCCTGATACAGATAGGGTTGCCAGATGGACAGGATTAATCTGAATTGTCCCGACATTTCATTTGATGTCCAGCTCCCGACGAAATACATAATGTCCCGACAAACAGCTTCTGGTAAAGTGTTTTAATAAAACAGAAATTTTAAAATTACCGTGCGGTTTCAGACACTTCCCTTGTCTGAGTTTTGAAGTTTATATCCAAAATCGGTCTAATTCTTGTTTAAATTTTAAAAGTTTTCTTAACAATTACGTAGTACTTTAGTACCTACGGATCAAAATTGGTGGATTCTGTGAAATTTAATACCAAATACATGTAGCAACGTTAAAAATAAGTGTTTATTAGTTTATAGTAACTCTAGGCACTCTTTAGTTACACATACTTTACGTACATGCATTTAATATGCCATTATATTATTAAACCAGACCACACAATGGTTGTCCCTGTGAATATATGTTGTAACAGTTTGATACAAAAACTGCAATGTGTAGTGTCTGTAGTTTATTACTTACCACAATAGAACCTATTAGACTCGTGGTACGTATTCCACGCGCACGTTCGCGAAAGTGAAAAGGACAGGTGCGCAAGCTACGTATTTAAAAACGTACTATTTGTTTGTTACAGTGCCATTATTATACTTTAAAAAATTAAAGCCATCATAAAAATATTGTACTAATCAAAAGTACGACATTTCAAGCCTTTTTTCGGCTACATCCAAAACGTCACACCGCTAGCGCAGGCGCGAAGCATCTGATAGCTCAACAGTGCTTACAACTGCATTAAGGCACAGTTTAGTTAATGCCATTAATTGATGATTTGAACGCCGATCAAACATCTATATTTATATACGATCGAAGGTCCCAACAATAAACCTAAAATCCCGACTTTTTTAAATTTTGCTCAGATATTTCAGTCTTCCTCAACCAGCAAAAGTGGTCTTATAAAATTCACCAATGCGCTTTTGCCAAGAGCATTGTACGTTACTCTTGTAACGGTTTTGTAGTGTGCTACAAGTCCCGAATTGGGCACAAATCTCAAGAATTCTAGTTACTTTTATCCTATAAGAGCTTCGTAACGTGCTAAATTAGTCTTAATTTTCTTTTATAACCTCACTATTTTGTATTTCAGATCATAAAATTTGCCAATATAAGATAAAATTATACCATAAGTCAGTTACATTGTGAATCCAAGAAGATTAGTTTCAAAGACTTACAAATTATATTTTCGTAACATTGAATAAGCAAGGACACGATACTAAAGTGATGATATGTTATAATAAAATAAGCTGGAAGTGAAATATTAATACGATGATAAGTTTTCTGTCAACAGTTCTGTGGGTTTTCGGTAAATTTTCAATGCCTCGCCATATAACGATTTTCATATTAAAGAAAATGTAGTCATTGACTAAGACTATTACAAGACTAATGTGCTATATCTATGTACTGTAAATCTTCATGTAAAAGCCCAGAAAACAGTTATGGCCTCATGTTCACTACCTTGTCTTACGTAGGGCTGGCAGGGCAAAATACAAGTGTGCCAGAGGGCGACGGAAAGGAGTATACTAAACAAACAAAGAAATAACAGAAATAAGATAAACAACAAAGGTAATAATGTATTTGTAACAAAAGAATATGTAATTTGTAACGAAAGATCTAGTGGTATGGCGACGCTTCTAAAAAAAAAAGGATATCGTTTGCATTTTACGTTTGCAAGTAAATGCGAAGCTGATATTAATAAACTTGTTACAGATTCATCTCACATATTAGATTAGATTAAAACAAAAACTCCTTTCTTTTAAAAATCGAATACCATTTATTTATTTAAAAAAAGAATCTCGGTCTCATCACAAGGTTATGTCAAACTTGTTTAGTCGTTGAGAAAATGGAATTGACTCGAGAAAATACAAGAGCAATGATTTATTATGACTTTCGAAGTGGTTTAACGCAAAAACAGTGTGTTGACCGGATGATTTCTGCATTTGGTGATGAAGCCCCATCCAAAACCACAATTTATCGCTGGTTTGCTGAATTTCAACGTGGACGTGTCAAGCTCAGTGATGATCCCCGTCAAGGTCGTCCAAAAACTGCAGTCACCCAAGAAAACATGGATGCTGTGCGTAAGCTGATTGAGCAAGATCGACATGTGACATACCGCGAAATTCAGGCAACTTTAGACATTGGCATGAGTCAAATACAAATAATCTTGCATGAACAATTAGGTGTAAAAAAGTTGTTTTGCCGATGGATACCGCATTCGCTCTGTGAAGAGCAAAAAGCGGCTCGCGTTACTTGGTGCGTCAGAACTCTCGAAAGATTCCACGCAGGATCCTCAAATGCTGTATACAACATCGTATCAGGTGCCGAATCCTGGATATACGCGTACGAACCCGAAACAAAAAACCAGGTCACGAGTTTGGGTGTTCGAAAATGAGTTAAAGCCAACAAAAATTGTTCGTTCACGGAGTGTTGCAAAAAAAATGGTGGCCACGTTTGTCTCCAAAACCGGCCATGTTGCGACTATTTCTCTTGAGGGACAAAGAACGGTTAATGCAGAATGGCATGCTAGCATTTGTTTGCCACAGGTCGTTTCTGAACTCCGTAAAGAGAACTGCAACCGCCGCATCATCCTCCATCACGACAATGCGAGTTCTCACACCGCGCACAGAACAAAAGAGTTTTTAAAGCAAGAAAACATAGAATTATTAGACCATCCGCCGTACAGCCCCGACCTAAGCCCTAATAATTTCTATACTGAAGAAGCTGTGGACGCCTACAAAACGGCCATTTTGGAGACCCCAACTTCCGAATGGAATGGTTGTTTCAATGATTAGTTCCATCGTATGGGAAAATGTGTCAAATTTCGCGGAGAATACTTCGAAAAGCAATAAACACATTTTTAAATAGTAATGTTGTGTCACTTCCTTGATTCCCGAAATTTTCAGTGCCGCCCTCGTATTATAAAGTTATATTAGATACCTATGTAAATCGGAACTTAATCGCGATAATATTTATAAGGTATCGCGGAGCATTTCCTGGAGTCAGGTCAAACTACTGGATTAACTACATCAACCTGAGGACTTCTCCACCGACCGTCACTAGTACTCCAGAATAGTACGTCAAGCGTTCGAAATTTAAAAATTCAACCGAGATCATACAAATCGATGAAGTTTGTGGTAAGCAAAATGTGTTAAAACTGTTTCATTAGTCCACGATATGTTCACAACATATTGCCTCATGCTGAACCTAAAAATTAAGAAACTTTCTACAAGAAAAAGAAAACAGGGCAAACGTCTTTATTCCGTATATACAGTAATTAATAGAAGTTTCTAAGGAAAAATATAAAACTCGCCGCAAAATCAGGTAACACAACAACCTGCAAGACTAGCCTTCTTTATATTTATCCCGCTACGAAATATTAAGTTGCTTTATATATTTTTTTAAATAACGCTAAACTGAAAATAAGTATTCTTCTGAAATACGAAATCTTGAAGTTTTTAAGTCATTCGGTGAAAAGAAAGATACTGGAAGCGATAGAATCTAGCCGTAATTCATTAATAATGTGGTTCGGCTCAAAAACCAGGGCTGCCAGATGGTCTAGCGAAATCCTACTAATATTATAAACGTGAAAGTTTGTGAGGATGTATGGATGTTTGTTACTCGTTCACGCCAAAACTACAGAACCGATTGCGATGAAACTTGGTATGTAGATAGCTGGTAACCTGGATTAACATATAGGCTACTTTTTATCCCGATATTCCCACGGGATCGGAACTTAGGCGGGTGAAACCGCGGGGCGCTGCAAGTATTAAATATTATTTAAATATTTGAAATATGTCGATGATTGTTGAAGACGTCTCTGCTACCCGTGCGAAGCTGGGGCGGGTTGTAATAGTAAAATATAAAATAAATATAAAAAATATAAAGTGTCTTATTCATAGTATAAGTTAAAGTTATTTTGAATAAGTACCATAACTTTAAAAAAAATTAAGTTTAATTTTAAATATTTAAATAATGTAGCTACATTGAAAGAATCACCAAACGCAAAACTTAAAACTCTTTGATTAAATAGTAATGGGAGATTATATCTAATTATAATGAAAAAACTGACAAAAATGCTGGCTTCTCTATCATATAGGTTAATTACAAATATTGAAAAAAGTGTATGTGTTTTATAGAGATTGCGTCACATACTAGTGGAATGTTTTTTTAGCTTTCTCTTTTTTGTTGAATAATTTTAACAATATTTGACGACACAAGATACCACGTTTAAATAATAAAATTTGCGACAGCACAAATACGTGTTTACGTACTCCACTTGCTAAACGCAGAGTCGAATAAGTAAATTTTTACTGATTTGAATTGGTGCCACTTTGAGATGACAAACCGGGCATCAAGACATATATATAATCAATATTGGCCGCGAGACTAACTGGCTATTTTTTATGCTTCAATAACGGAAGGTAACTAAACGATACCTGTTTAGCATACAACAAATATGGAATGAGCGGTTTTTGATGAAATTTGGTGTGTCTTAGTTCTTAAAGTAACAGACAGGATATTTTGATCTCGAATATGAGATGGCTCGTATGGGATAACTACATATTTATTGCAATGGGAATCAAAAGTTATAACTACTAATACTAAAACCTGAATTATTTCTAAGGATAAGTCAAATATATTGTAAACAATGAAGTAAGCGGCTACGGTATGGACGCTGAAATATAAAGTGACAGACGAAACAAGAGGGGGTCGCTCAGGGATTGCGAAACCTATCGAAGCTACTTCGCTTCAGTACGAGCTAACTGCCACGTGTCTCAGAATTAGAATACATAATGAAGATTGACATACGCTATTTTGTTGTAGAAAATATTTCATATTATTTATTTGATAGCAACCCGCAAAAAACAAATTATACACCTAAACTTTCCTCATGTATCACTTTGTCTATTAGTGAAAACCGGATGAAAATCCGTTCAGTAGTTTTTCAGTTTATCGCGAAGGCTATAATTTAGCTCTTTATATAATAATAATAATAATAATTCCACACATCTCACACACGGCCGTCTGATCCCAAGCTAGGCAGAGCCTGTACTATGGTAACCAGACTGCTGATAAACATACTGTTACAATTATCCCGCCATCTATTAGCGACTGTGGGAAGTCGTATAGAGCTACAAAATAAAGATACACGCCATCTGTTGAGACAACACGGAACTAAGTAGTTAGTAACCCGTTAATATAATATTCTACGATGTATTAGCGGATTCTATTGTTGTGTAGAATTTACAAGAGGTGTCGCGATTTTTCTGGAAGTACCGTTTCGCTATATAAAGCGTGGCATTGCGGAGTAGTGAGTTAGTTATCAAGTGAGTGTCAAGTGAGTTAGTTTCAAGTGAGTGTCAAGTGAATTAACAGCGAGTAAAGTGTAAAGTAGAAGTGAATTAAGTGTAATAGTGATAATAAATTATTGTAATTGTGTTTTTGCTAGTTTCCCTGTGTATTTTGTGATCTATTAAAATAAATTGTGTCTATTTCGGTAACAATCTGGTATAATTCTCTAATCCCGAACCTCAGCTCGTAACATATATAAAAAGGATAAAGCGGTCCCGTTTGGAGAGTCCGAACTACTCGATGGTTTCCAAGACTCAAAACATCTTGGCTCGTGACGTCACGGCGTACCTCCGCCTCCGTATCATAAAATGATTTGAAAGTTTTTATGCGAATAGTGAATACAAATGTGGGAACGGTTAATCCTATTAATCCCACTAATATTATAAATGTGAAAATTTGGATGGATGGATGGATGATGTTTGTCATTCTTTCACGCCACAACTACTGAACTGATTGCGATGAAACTTAATATGTAGATAGCTGGAGACCTGGATTAACACATAGGCTACTTTTTATCCTTATATATTTTATACTTTATACTTATATATTTTTAAATACAAACATATTATAGATAAATTACACCCAGACACAGAACAAATTATCGTGCTCATCACACAATTATTTGTCCTGGGTGGGAATCGAACCCACGACCTCTGGCTCAGCAGTCAGGGTCACTAACCACTAGACCAACAGGCCCGTCATATCTATCATAGTTATTCATAATCCTAATAATATCAGTTCAAAATTAGAAACATTTAGTTAAACATTTATATTATGAATATTTGCAAAGCTCTGTCTACTTCCTGGTGTCCTGAAATACTCTCTCCGTCTAGTTTAGGCACCAGTCTCCCACAGTATATCTAAATTAGATAAACTTATTTAACACCAATACCAAAGGTAATGTAGGTATTTCTACTGAATTGTGGTGAGAAAAAGAAATCTTTATTATTACTATTACTTTATTGATTTAAAAAACAAAATCTTTACACAAGTTTTTAAATTATTTCTGTAACAAGGATCTAAGCAAAATGTTATTAAAACCCGTTCATTAGTTTTGGAGTTCGTCGCGGACAAACAATGTGACGCATAATTTATAAACAGGGTGTAAGTGGCACCGTACTGAATCCTGAAATAGTGTATTCAGATCATTATTCTGTGTGGAAAATCATTGGAAATTTCTGCCGGAAAATTCATAATTTACGTTTTTCTTTTTTTTTGCTTAAATGTGACACCACAATAAGTAAACAGAACATATTACCGAAAAAAAATCAGTAAATACCCCATTCGGCCAAAAACTGCAATTTAAAACATTTATGCCATCAGCTACTTCGACGGCGTCGTGCACTGAAGGTCATTCACCATACCGCACAACCGTTTTGTAAGTTATTCGCGACGGTGATACTTACACGCTGTAAATACATTCTGTCGAAAAAGTATCGGGAATTGATAATTTAAATTTTCTAATTCCAAATTTAATTCAAATAATTCTTTTTTATAGTTAAGTTGGCACAACTGTTTTCTATGATGGCGCGAAGTTTGAGCAATATCTGTCATTTAGTTTGTTGTCAGTACTCGATTTTGTAAGCTCATCTCAAGAGTGTTTTGCGATTTTTATAATGGATAAAAACATCGAACAAAGAGTTTGGAGTGGAATTTCATGTTTAGAGCCGCTGAAAATGTTACAGAAAGCATACGGTGAACGACTTCTTGACTACGGAGTCGACTTTATCAAAAACTCGTACATATGAGTAGTACAGTGCATTCAAAAGCGGTCAAGATTTGTTTTGGAAGATTTGCCTCGCTCTGGTCGGCCAACAACGTATTCAACACACATCGCTAAAGTGATGGGATTTGTGTATGAAAATCCTCATTCAAGTTTATGAGAGATAGTCGCTGAACTCTCACGAATCCATTCGTACCATTTTAAACGATCGCTTGGACATGAAACACGTTGCCGCTCGACTAGTCCCGAATCCCGAAAGATCTGAATATTCTTCAAAAACTCAATCGCTTAAAAGTCACTGAAGACATGCTAGAACGAGTCAATTCCGACCCTGCATTAGTAAAACGCATTGTTACTGGTAATGAGACATGGGTTTACGAGTTTGACATGCAAACTAGTCAACAAGCTTCGGAATGGCGATTTCCAACTGAACCGAAACCGAAAAAACCACGACAAAGTCTATCAAGAGTCAAGGTCATGTTGACTGTTTTCTTTGACTATCGATGTGTGGTGCTCTCGGAATTCTTGTCAGAAGGTCAGACTGTAAATAAAGAATATTATTTGAGCGTTATGTGGCGTTTGAGAGAGCAAGTTCGTCGAAAAAGGCCAAATTTGTGGAAAGAAAATTATTACACCACGCCAACGCGCAATCGCACAAAGCCATAATTGTGAACGAATTTTTTACCAAAAACTCACCAAATACCATCGAACCACCACCGTATTCACCAAATATGGCGCTGGCCGACTTTTTTCTCTTTACAAAACTCAAATTACCACTTCGAGGCACACGTTTTAGTCGATAGAAGGTTTCAAAGAGAATTCGCGGCGAAAACTGAAGTCGATTCCGGAAAATGCATTTAAAAAGTGGTGGATTATTCGTTGGTGTAAATATATTATTTCTGAAGGGGCCTACTTTGAAGGCGATACAATAAATTTTGGAAGAATAGTTAACATTTTGTGTTTTATTGACCTTTTCCCGGTACTAACACGTGGGAGAGCCATGCTTCGGCACGTATGGGCCGGCTCGACCGGAGTGATGCAACGGCCTCACAGAAAACCGGCAGTGTAGCAACGTTGCATTGCTTTTCGCTGAGTGAGTGAGGTAACCGGAGGCCCTAACCCTTCCCTCTCCTTCTCTGCCCTCCTTGCCCCCTATTCCCCCTTCCCCTACTCCCACCTTAAAGGCCGGCAACGCACTTGTCACTCTTGAGTTGCAGGTGCCATCAGGTGACCCGTCTGCTTGTTTGCCCCCTATAACATAAAAAAAAAACTTTCTTGGCAGAGTAGTATATATAAATTACTCAACATATTATTGATTTTTGTTCAGGACTGTAAGGATGTGTAATATTATAATAATATCAATGAAAGTTACATTAAACATGCCGCTGTCCTCTCGTCCTAGTATTACACATAATCAAACTATGTATGCATAATTAAAATATTAGTACCTGGATGACCGAGCTTTGCTCGGTTTTTTTTTAGGTTTTCTGAAAATGAAACCTAGCTAGATCGATTTATCGCCCCCGAAACCCCCTGCATACTAAATTTCATTAAAACCTCTTTCCGCTCGCCGCTCAATTGGTAACCTATTCGTCGACGTCGAAAATTACAAGCCCTCACTGTTCTATTTACTATCCTTAATAATCCATCTTCGCCAACGTATTTAGCTTCCTACTTTTAACTGCAACTCTAGCCTCTTAATCCAGTCACGAATTATTTTTAACAGTAGATTTTGCAACTGAATGAAGGTAGATGTGCACCTTGAATGATTTCTATGTTTAATATGTTCAAACCTTCAACGGTATCACTGAGTGATTTTTATTTTTTAGTGCGTTAGCTTTTGGAGCATTTCAATAAAATGATATTCAGGTGGCATCAGCTTGCATCCTGTTTACCTCTCGTGTAACACTAACACTATTGTACCTAAAGATCTGACTTTTAAAAAGAGTGGCCATGAGTTTCTTTGCCAGTATTCTTCTCACAAGGCCCTACGCATTTTGGAAACTGGAAGTTATAGATCGACACAAACAGGCAGTAGATTTTGGTGTTTTTCACCTAATTTACCTTGACAATCCAGTACATGTTGTGGCGTCTGTTTGTGCCGATCTATGATTTTAACTCTAGCTTCAATTTAACGTTCATAAATGTCACTTAGTGTCTTAATTGAATAAATGATTTTGAATTTGAATTGAATTAACTTTTATGTTGTAATCATGACAGAAACCTTCGTTCCGCCAATAATCTTCTTCTTCGTTGTCCCTCACACACTTCCGAGTTTGTCGGCTCATCTTTTTTCCCATTTAAAGTAAAAGTAAAGGAGTATCTCTTCAAACAACTGGCAGAATTAACTTGCTCATAATTTGTTCATCTATTGTTGTTAAAAGCATCTATATGCGTATATGTAAATATATTTATATGTTTGTATGTGGTATATTTATGTAAGTAATGTATTACGTAGTATATTTAGTGTAATTAGATAATACTTTGTTATATAAACTACTTTTAGTTAAAACGCACCTACTTCCTGTTTTTCCTGCATTACCCAATGGTTGACTGGTAGAGAATGCCTTAGGCATTAAGTCCGCCTATGTACTGAATGTGCATAAAGTGTAAATAAATAATTATATACAAGAATTGCTCGTTTAAATGTATTCGATTATGAAGTACTTACTACAAAGAAAAATATAACACTGGGTAGCTCTTATCAGAAGCATTCTACGAGTAAATATGTGTAGAATATGTCACATATAAAAAACTTTTCCTTGATACTGAACGTAACTACGGTTGCTATAAAATTAACTTCACTCCACGATTTTGTCTGCATAACGTACTATTAGTCGCAATGGTCTTAGTCCCTTAAGAGTTTAGTGTTATTTCACGATAAAAGTTGCCTGTTTTGTCCCCAAGCTTATCATGGCCGGCTGCCAAATGACATAGAAAATTCATCAGTTTTTCGTGTTCAGGAATAACAAACTTACTTTCAAGTTTATAATGTCGCATGTCTTTAGTTTAATCTGTTTGTTTCTGGGCCAATACACACACGTCACTTAGCTTTGTAATAGAAAAATACCTATCGACGCCTGACGTCGGCCTGCAACGGTTCAATAAATGGAAAAGAAGCGAGTAGGAGTGACGTTACAACGCTGATATATTGTAAGCCGATTAATGACATCCATTACGCTCTTCACTTACAGAGGTAAGAAATTTATCTTTGTAGGGTCACTCAACAAGCAACTCATGTCCTTGATGTTGCACGCGTCTTTAGGCTAGGTAACTCTACTTTGCTCAGGGAAACGGTGACATTTCTATTTTTTTTAAATGAATTAGCAACTTGCACTATATATAAAAACGTATTTTTTCTTGATCTCATTCGTAATAGAGAGAGGAAAAGCCTATTGATTGATCTCACTTTAATTATTCATACTAACGATATCAGTAGTTATAAAATTTTCTTAACAGTTCCCCATCAACTAAAAATAAACCTCATTAAATTGTGTCACTGGTTCAAAAATGTTTGAAAATCTTACAAAACTTTTGCCGAATTAATTACGAGAACGATGAATAAAATTGATGATTTTAGAACTAATCTTCCACTGGAAGGAATGGTTGACATTGTTTTACGACCGATACCGCCTTAGCTTATTATAAATTAGCAAATTTATTACAAGAACTTTGAGAAAGTGTAACTTTCCTTATTTTCGGTGTTTTATACTTAGGTTTAAAGAGCTAGCAATTAGTTATGGTAATAGCTTTTCTACTAGAATTAAATAAGTAAGAACATACAGAAAACTACATACCTACCGTGATTTATTGATGACTATCTGTCCATGTCATTTGAATATGTATTGTATCACATATAACGAATACGCTAGTGAGCACTCAAGCTAATTTTTAAACCTAAATAGGTGGCGAAGAGTGGGTGTACCGTGTGCACATATATTATGTGAGATCCAATGTTATGTAGTATATTGCAGTACACACATACACATACACACACACACAGTTGTGATTTGTTGGTCTTTTATATTTTATGTTTTTGCTGCAACATATAATATTTTTATTCACATTTCTGCTGTAACAAGATCTGGACTAGCTTATAATGTTATCTAAATTGTATTAACGTGTTTGACGTTAATTGGTTTCTCCTTATTTGTAGAAATTTTGTTTGTTATATTTATTCTTAAGGACTGTTGTTAACCCTAATAAATAAAAAAATAAAAATAAAATAAAATATCCAAAATATCAGGTCAGTGCTTTACATAGTTTACATGTGTTTCGATAAATATCTACTGATTGTATTTAATTATCATATTTCTCAACACAAAGTCGTAAGTACATACACTAAAAGGCCCCTATTAGTAAACTACTACTAATAATCGTATTATTATGAAGGTATGTCATGATTACAATTTTTCGGGTGTAAATTGGTCCAAGGAGCGTTTGGTCCAAGGACACCAAACCTCACTCTAGGATTCTATCAGAATATCAAATATTCAGAAAACCACTTCTGAAGCAAATGATAAGATGTGGGCAATTCTCGACCACACACAGTACATATCTTTTATTAAACTGGTTCTTAATGTACATGAAACATTTTTGTAAATGTAATACGATTGTAAAGCGCCTGGTTACGAATCAGTAATTCTTCTTTGTTGGATTTAAAAACTGTAACAAAAATAGAGTTTAGGATAGATATGGCAAAATGTATATAAGTCTATTTTAATATAAGTCTGTTATAATATATCTCATAATAATGATACACTCATAATATGCACAAGTTCAAATAGCAAAAGGTCTGAAGCGATAGGAATACAACAGTTTCCATTTCCTTTGGCCTATACAAACACTCATTGGAAGGTGGAAAACGTGCCATTTTCAGGACTGTCATACACACAAGATAGTAAGGAATAAATACTAAAAATCGCCTTCTAAGACTATCTTGTAAGAACTTTCATAAAAATTAATCTATTAGCAGCTCTGTGACTAGCTTTATTATTTTCTTATTTCTATAAACAATTTAAGGACAACGGCAAATCCAGCCAGTTATTGTAAGTTTGATCTTTATTACATAGCTATAGTATAACTTAGAGAATCTCTAAAATGTACGTCTGCTATATAAAAGTATTTTTTTTATAAATATAACTACTACTAGTAATTTAACGAGTGAAATGACATCAATCGGCAAAGTTCAACAGACTATTACCACAGTATATTTATACTGTGCTATTACTATAGTGTTTTATTTTACTATGATATTCATAAAGAGGCTTTATTTTATATCATTAACAGGTGCAATAGTTTGTTACTGTCTTCCCTAAAGAACACTTTTAGTTATATATATTAAAACGAAAGTACGGAAGCAAATTTTCCATAACAATAAAATGATTTTGTCGCAAGACATTTCACATGACGTTATTCTATATTTAAAAAAATGTATGTGAATATAATATATGATGTAAAGGTTGAGCCTACACACTGAATGTCAGTAATTTGGTCGTCATTACCGTAGATAAACTATCATAATTGAATATGGGGCTGAATTTTCGTCATTATTAAATATTGTTACAAAATCCATCCGGATTTTGTAACGATATTATATATCAAAAAACCGCTGACATACTACGTTTCAAAGTAACAATAACATTTCTTTTGTGATCTACTATTTCAACTGCAAATATAACTGTAGATAAGGACGAATGTTGGTAGCAAATATAACTTAAATATGAATAGACTTTATTGATATATATAAAATTCTAACCGCTGCCATTCAAAGCGTTATGATGCTGAACATTTCGATATAAGACATCTATTTAACATATTGGCGAGGTTGACCGAATACTCAGTTTTCGATTCACAGCCATCGGCAACTATTGGAGCGCACTGTGCCGAGCCGATGAGGCCCTGGACCGACCCAACTTATCCCACAGAGTGTTTTAGTGACATAAATTGCCGCCGTCTATTTACATTACGCTGTCGTGAATTAACATATCCACGGGTATTCCCCTGCCAACGACCTGAGTGTTCCCGCAAAACTCACACATTTTCCTGAAAAAAAATACTAGGCGCGCACTTCAAACGAAATTGGTTTACCTTTTTTAATAAGGTAAGGGATTTTTAATTGTTTAATTTGCGTTTTTTATAAGTACAACAAATGTTTTGTTTGTTCCCGCTTCATTTGCCACAGGATGGATAATGTGATTTACAATTTATTTTTAAGCAATGGAATGTAACCGTCATTTAGAATGTTTATAGTAGTTATGTTTAGATTTATCAGCTGTATTTAGAGAAGGATATAATTTACATAAAAACAAAAGGTTAATCTATACTTATAATAAAACTGTAACAGGTACAATTGGGTGTTTAAAAAAAAAAATTGAAAAAATGGAATGATCATGTGTAAGTTTTGTCGAAAAATTACTTTTAGATTATTTTTTTCGTATAACCCGAGCGCGTGTGACGTAATAATGTTAACTCTCGTAATAATGTCTACTCGTCGCATAATAGCACACAGCTGATACAGTGTTTTGCCAGTGTAAAATACGTTGACACTGTACTATCGTGAAATTTCTTTAACATTATTACGTCACAAACATGGCGACAAATCGAGGCACGTTCGTAGTCACTTAATTCTGGTGAAAATTTTATAAATTTTGAATTTTTCGTAAAAAAATAATAATTAAGTTTTTCGTATCGACTATTAATATAATTTATGATAAATTTAAAAATACATAAAAAAATAGTTTTTTATTTTCAGCAACAAAATTTTGTACCTACATTGAAGATATTTTGATAATTTATAATCCATACAATTAACAATGTAGCCAAAATAATTTTTTTTTTCATTTTTGTCTGTCTGTCTGTCTGTATCATGGCCATGCATCACGCTGATACTACTGAATGGAATCCACTGAAACTTGGCATGATTTGAGTTCATACTACGAGGACATAGGATACTTTTTATCCCGATTTTTGAAGTGAAAACTTCATAAAAAATGTTAAACTCTCGTCAGAACACGTAACCCTGATGTCAGGCATTGATGTCCGTCCCCATCGAAAATTCATACGACGCTACGGAGCCAAGTTTGTTATTTTTAAGAAATAGGCCTTAGTTAGTAGCTCAAAAAAAGGTCTCACTGATTTCCGAACTTTTTATTGGTTACCTCTACCAAAATATAATTCAAAATTGAATTTAGAATCCCGAACGGACCGACCTACAATTAAAGCTGTCATATTGCCGAACGAGTTAAAACAAATGGAGGTGTTATATTTGTCGTGATTACTTTTTGAAGAGGAAACTTCTGTAGGAACGTTGGGCACTTTTGATATGAGAAAAAAGCACTGAACTGGCTTGACCGTCACGCTCAGGTACATATATATATATATGTGTGTATGTGTGTGTTATGTTTTCACTTCTAACGTGCAGTCCCACGACTGACAGTTTTTTTAATAGATATATATAGATAGACAGAGATTTTTGTTTGTTTATTTATTTTTCCACCACAGACCAAATATATTTTACAGATGTTACGCATCAATTCTATAATTTACATGAATAGTATAAATATATTATTTGCAATTGTTATGGAATGGACTTGAGCCTAAACTATAGTCCTGTATTTCAGGACTCCAGGACACTAGCCCGCAGTATTCATGGTCAGTGCGTGCGTGAGCAATCAATATAAATCTGGTTCACGCTCCGCCCCAAGCTGGTATGCAATAGTCTGTAATTGATTGGAGCAGAGCGAGATATACAGTTCTTTGAGGAGCTGGCTTAAGAACATTTCTGATCTTTTTATAGATCCAAATCATTTTAAGCGTTTATCCTGCCAGGATATTGAGCATTCCAGAATACGATGTCATCAAGTTGAACGCCAAGATATCTAATGTTATCCGTTCTTTCAAGTGCTAAACAGGGGCATGCCATTGCGTTAATGTCACTGCATGTATGTTCTCTGAGTGTAAAATTGTTGAGCTTCGGCAAAAAAAGACCTTTAATTGAGAAAGTGATGTGAAGTGACTTTTCACTTTTAAGTCCAAACAAAAAAAAGTGAGTGTTTTTCCCATTTATGTCGTTACTACGTATAAACAATCAAAACAATATCGTTTTGTACGCTACAGGTTGTCTCACCGCCTATACATCATAAAAAATCCTCGAGGATTCACACCTTTTAGAAAGAGGTGGTACGCCTATATTTATAAACGACATATTACAATAAAAATAGTCGGGCATCCCCGAAATACAAACTTGAGTAAAACCGTATAGTTTTTAATAAAAGCGACATATTGTTGTTTTCCGACATAGACGCAAACGAAATCGCGGGCACAGCTAGTCTATACTTATATCGTATAGTATGAAGTTTGTTTGTTGGAAATTTGAAAGCTATTATCTCGGTTGTGGCCGATAATAAAACGTTAGGCTACGATTCATTGGAGCGGTGCAGTCAACTATACCCAAGTGAAACTGATACCTCTAACTATATCTGTTCATACTTCTCTCACTCACTTACTGTGTATTACCTACTCTTTTCTTTTTTTAAAGACAACTGACACAGGCACTAAGCAGATATATCTAAATCAGACTAACACAAAATAAACCCAAACTCAGTGGAACTGAGCGGTCACGACAACGTAAATAACTACATCATCCGTAACGGTTTCGGGATATCTCCACCTGTAATAATATAAAAATAAATAATCTGAAATTGAAATTCTTTTGTAAAGTTACTAAAACCAGATAAAAAAGGTCTCACTATCGATGACGACATTTCTGTTTAATTGTTGAAGGCTAGGTATTTGTTGTTGTTGTTGTACTAACCATCATATGGTACGTTGCTGTCTATCTGAACGTGGTCGAAAAAACCTGGACTGAAAGCAATCCAAACGAACTTCCTACACACAAGAGGGTCCCAATTTCTTTCACAGAACACCTGATGGAGGTCCGTTACTTCGAAAAATAATAATAATAACTCCACTCCACACATCTCACACACGGCCGCCTGATCCCAAACGAGGCAAAGCCTGTACTTTTTTTTTTGTGCGTGTGGAAACCCCCTCGGGCCGTCACCCCACCGGGGTTGTCAGTGGGGCTGTGTGTCGGAATCGAACTGACTAAAACCACACGGTGTGCCGTACTGCGCCCTAAGGCAAAGCCTGTACTATGCTAACCAGACTGCTGATAAACATACTTATAAATTTCTAAATACATACATATTATAGATAAATTACACCCAGACACAGAATATAATAATCTGAACAAACAATATGTCAGAGTGGAAAGCAAGCTCAGGGAACAGATAAGAACACTAATAAATAAGAGCAAGAATCCTATTTAAGCCAAGAAACTCTAGAACTAATTGAAGATAGATGATATTAATATCAAGATAAGATAGGAAGGAGAAACATTTATAGCGAAAGTAAAGCTCTCTAGGGGATACTTTTTCAATCGACAGGGGTGTCACGCAAGGTGACCCACTCTCACCAAAACTATTCTCCGCAGAACTGTGGAGTAAATATTTAGGAAATAATAATGGGATCATCCAGGACTAAACATAAACGGATCGCGACTAAACTATCTAAGATACGCTAATGACCTGGTTTTATTGGAGGAGAACTCAAGAGTACTAAAACACACGATTCAAAACCCTAGCGGATAGAAATCGAGAAATAGGCCTGGAAATGAAAACGAGCAAGACGAAAATGATGACTAACTCAGTAGTTGCAGACATAACCATCAAAGGACGAAAACTCGAATATGTAACGGAATATGTACCTGGGTCAGATTATATCACTAAATGGTCAAATGTCCAAAGAAGTTGATAAAAGAATTGCCATGGGTTTTGAAGACAATATGTTGGTAAGACAATATGTTGGTAAGACATCAAGAAATTTTGAAAAAGCAAGGAACTAAGCCTTAAGATCAAGAAAAAGATTTTCTATACCTGTACTCTACCCTGCATCACATATGGTTGTGAAACCTGGGCTTTGACGAAATATCGTAGGGGCAAACTTGCAAAATATCAGACCACCTTGGAAAGAAGCATACTAGGGCTAAAGCTAAAAGACAAAGTCAGGAATATAGACATCAGGCACAAAACAAAACTAACAGACGTCCTATCACGCATCGACCAACTAAAATACACTGGTTTAAAATTAACACTAGGTTTACTTAACTTGACAACAGCCACTTTACAAACGATTTTTGTTAGAAAGAAAAACATTTATTCTGACATTTACAGGACCGCACACAATTATTACAATAAAAAATGGAAAGAGATAAAACTGTAAATAACTATTGCCCTGTGCAACGCCAGAAAAGGCACCTATCTCAGCATAATGCTGCAGCCATAAAGATTGCAGCGAATTCTATTCTATTTAACGAAAAAAAGTTTATGTAAAGATAGATATTGCCGGTCGTTTCTCTTCTCTTTGGAATATTTTCTGCAAGCAGGCTAGCCTCGGGGGAATGCCAGAGATATTATAGATAATAACGACTGTAGACTTTATTACTATCGTGTAAACCAATACACCTCGGTGTACTGGCCGCTACTTTTCATAAATGGTATTTTACGTTTAAACATATTTTAATATATACCTATTTAGACCATTTCAATAAAAAAGTGAGCCATCACGGGATGCCTGGCAGATGTGAAACATCGAAATTATTTTGTACAGACACTATGCATAAAAGGATAACTTATGATTTTTTTTTTTTTTAAAAGATGTCTGTTTATTAAATAAACATTTAATATATTATATTAATTTAATACAAAATATGACGACACGTACTTCTGCTCTGTGCCGACCCTCAGTGTAACCGACAGTTAAACTATAAAACCTCTACTCTCATAAATCTGTTAATAATTATAACTGATTTGTGTAACAGTGCCTAATTTGTTCCCGTACTGGGTAAGTTGTACAAATTAACTATATTGTGTAGCTGACCAATGTAAATAACGTCGCTGTAAGTTACCGCGTATGAATTGTGAACATTATATCTTTCACCCGCTTATTGTTTAGCACTGTCTAGTTACAATAATGTCATATATAGTGGTGGTAATGTTGTAAACGATTACGGACACCAATACTTTTAGATAATACCTTCTATTTTCTTGTTTATGTTACTTATTTCTTTAGATATTTTAGATTTTTAGCAATAACAACAATTAATAAATTACTTTATTAATTGTTGTTATTGCCTACTGACCCTAGATTGGCCATCTAGTAGATGCCTGCCTCTCTCTCTGTAGGTGAAGGCCCTCAGTGGCAAGCTGTCTGTATTAGCTGCTGATGCTAGTTGGAACGGTTTGCAGGAACTCTTATGGGGCTTGAGAGCTGCGCTCGACAATAGCTCTCGAGAACCTCTGCTGCTCTCTTCGACTGAGGTGTTACCTCAGTCCTCCTGGGCTACGCTCCGCCAGGCAACGCCAGGCCTCTGCTACTCTCTTCGCCAAAGCTGCTACCTCCGTCTCCCGGGTCCTCGCTAAGCCGGACTACACCGGGGCCTTCGCCAGCTGACACCGACCAGAGGAGTGCGGTATTGTTGGCCTTATACTCACTACCCACTTTTTTATTATTTATATTCTGTTAAATATAACAACATTCTAAAACTTTGTTTCGTTTTATTTAAACTCTAAAATAAAACGTGACAACATATACTATCACATAGCGTGGTGACGCGTCGCCACGCCAACAGCCGGTCTGACCCTCCGCATTAGATGTTTCACATCAAGTGAAAACGTCCATATGCTTGGTTTGTAAGGGGGCTAGTATCTCCAAATCCACACATTGACGAATTAATCAATATATAAATATGACATTTACACAATAATTAATGACTTGATAAGTAGAAATGTACATTTCCCCTGACACAGCTAGCTGATCTTCAGGTTTTTTTTTCAAATAATTCAAATAGTTTACACTTAAGTATTTTAAATATATTGCTTAACCTTTATAAAGTTTTATAATGACATCAAATGTTTGTAGTGCTTACACTGCTTACGACATTACAGTATATGTCCTACTCGTATATCATTAATCAACTTTTATGAAATCAAGTCAGAACAGTTCCTCAAGGCGGTATTCTTTCTCCCGTGTTATTTTCTGTTTATCAATCTCCTAACCCTGAAACTTCAAAGTGCGTAACATCTGTAGGTATGCCGATGATCTGCAACTCTATTTTCAAACTAAGGTTGAAGACATTTCAACAGCTATAGATATGGTCAATAGAGACCTCGAAGCAATCAAAATTTGGTCTAAACAAGTTTGGCTTATCAGTAAACCCCACAAAATGTCAAGCCATTATTATTGGAAGTCACCGATTGATGAGTAGAGTAGACACTGAGACGCTTCCATCTATTATTTTTAACGGTTCTGCTATACCTATTTGTCAATCGGTGAAAGATCTCGGATTACGTCTCGACTACACACTGATTTGGCGTGATCAAGCTGCAAATAACTGCCAAAGTGTTACTGGAACTCTCCGAGCATAGTATGTATTGTAATTTTCTTCCCGCAAAAACCAAGACCATGCTGGTGCAAACTCTTATCATCCCATTAATTGACTATCGTGACGTGCGCTGTTGTGACCTGAATGCAGATCTTCTCGATAAGTTGGACCGTCTTCTTAATAACTGCATTCCATTTATCTTTAATCTCCGTAAATATGATCATGTGTCCTGTTTCCGTTCGCAGCTCAATTGGTTACCTATTCGTCAACGTCGAAACTTACGTGCCTTCACTGTTCTATTTACTATCCTTACTAATCTATTTTCGCCAACGTATTAAGCTTTCTACTTTCAACTTTTATTTTGTAATCATGACAGAAACCTTCGTTCCGCATGTAATCTTCATCTTCATTGTCCCTCCCATACTTCCGAGTTTGTCGGCTCATCTTTTTAGGGTTCCGTACCTCAAAAGGTAAAAAAGGAACCCTTATAAGATCACCCTCCGTCCGTCTGTCTGTCTGTCTGTTCGTGTGTCACCACCGACTTTCTCAAGAACGGGACTCGCACTTGTCCGGTTTTTTTTTTCGTTAAGTCCGTTCTTTGGAATGCGCTTCCCCTTGAAATCAGGATGACCACCAATAGTTACTCATTTAAAGTAAAAGTAAAAGAGTATCTTTTCAAACAATTAGCAGAATCAACTTGCCCATAATTTGTCATCTATCGTTGTTATAAGTATCTATATGCGTATATATATTATATAGATATATATTATGTGTATGTTATATATACATGTATTGTATTTATGTAAGTGGTAACATAGTTAAAACGCATTGTTGTCTCTGCATCATCCAATAGTTGACTGATAGACAATGCCTTAGGCATTAAGTCCGCCTATGTACCAAATATGCATAAAGTATAAATAAATTAAAACAGTGTTAGTATTCAATCCTCGTAAAAGTATGCTCTTTTGCCTTTCTACTTAAGTCAACCTACTAAACGAATTTCTAGTTTCAGCGAATTCCTTTCCTGATACTATATACTCGTATAACACACGTGCAGTAGACCAGTTGTCGCTGAAATGCAAAGAGTACAATCAACCCCTTCGCTTCGCATCAAAAAGCTTTTGATACTGTAGAGTACGTGTTCGATTTTCTCCATCGCTGTCAGCACGACGAAAATTATATATGTTTCCTTCGGGACCTGAACAAATACGAGCCAAGATACTCGATGGACTAAATTTGCTTTAAAAACTCTATAGGAATCGGATCAAGGTTAGACGTACATTTGCAAGAGCTCCGACCTACTTCTATTTAAGTATATTATATCTTTTAAGACAGTGAATGTAAACATGTGGCACGTCTTATAAAAACGCTTACTTGCACTCTCTTACTTGAAGGCTCATGATATCGCGTGACATATAGATAAAAAGAAATAGAAATAATTAGAACCTTAACTTTATCTGGCGATATAAAGATATAGAACACTTCTTCATGACTCTCAACACCGGAAACGTGCGAGTCTGACTCGCGCATCTAAGATTCTGTAAAAACTTGTATGTAGATAGTCCGTCCATCCCGGGAATTGATTCTTAATTATTTGTGCTCGTTTATTCAGAGTATGCCCCTCGAAACGTGTTATACGTTACGAGTAACAGTGGTATCTTTCAAGTAGCATTGAAAGACAAACTTAACTTTGGCTTTCTAAAAGTACTCCCCTGTATATCCACATGTTAATCAATTTTCCAAACTCAAACAATAAGTTTATAATCCCATAAAAAATATTTTGATGTGATACAACAGTAGTCACAAGTATTTAAGGTTAATTTCAACTTGATACTTCCACGCTTTTTTTTGAGAAAAAGGACGAGAGACGGATAGAGACCGACAACGAAGTGGTCCTATAGAGGTTCCGTGTCTCCTTTTGGGGGAAGGAACCGTAAAAACGTAGATACCAGAAGGTGATCCCCATCTTCAGTTTGGTATCATTATACAATTAAGTCTGTGCCATCTGAGTGCATGTCCTTCAAATCTAGATCTTGAAAAGTCGAGGAATTTGTTTTATGACGAACGATGTGCCATTAATATTTTTTACTAATGGGTGCTATTTTGCATCAGTAACTTTTTATTTAACTTTAGTGAAATAATATATATAAAAGCTTTATTATTATAAAATATTAAAAAATATTAAGTTTCCTTCTAAGCCCAACAAGATTTAAAATTAAGCAAAACCTATCCAAATCGATAGAAGATCACGTAATTTACCAACCAAGACTTAAAATTTAACCTGTTCTGAAACTTGGCCAGACAATGTACAGTGATAGTATAAAGAATCATGTCAATCATACCAGTGATTATCCAGTTATAAACGAATACACGGACAGCTAAAGAGAAATGGTGTTTTATAATATATAAGGATAACAAAGATAAAGAAGAAACCTCGTATTCAATTCAATCTTACCACACAACAGCAAGATACGGAATGTTAGCCACCATTGGAACATTCACATATTGGAAAAGACCTTCATAAACTGCCAGCCGTGCTCATAATAATAAAACGGATACGTGGATTTCTAGAAACTTATTACTGTATTCTATCCTTAAAGTGTGTCAAATATACCATATACCACACTTACAGGAGCCGTAAACGACAAAGAATAAATTGAACTACCCACAAAATTTCACGAAGTACCCGACGCTATTCTAGAAGTAGATAGATACTCGTAGATAGATAGAATAGTAGTTCGGTTAGTGAATATATTTTAATATCTGCGTTTTGTAGTTCCATAGTTGTTTTGAGTTAAAGTAACATATATCAAGGTATATACAAATTTTACCGAAGCAGTTGTTGTGAGAGCAATAACATCACTATATATAGTCTATCAAATCTAAGAAGTACCGTTTGACAGTTCTGATATATTGAAGAATAGGGACGGGGTCAAAGAAATCAATATATCGTATTTTGAAAAACCTTAGATTTTACTGGTAAATCTTAGTATTTACCAACGTAAATATCAGAATTTATTAAGAGAGAAATAATTTTTCGGGCTTTTTAGTTCCATCCTAATTAAACCTAACCGACATTCTGTATTATTAATTTTGAGTTTCGTAGAAGTGATTCGGTTCTGGTACTTGTCAACTGCCATTAGTTTTGTGCACATGCAAGAGCAAAGACCAGTTTGGACTTTTACCATCAAGAGTTGGTAAATCTTAGGATTTACTGAAGTTCAGGGTTTTACACAGAGGTGACATATTTTAATTTGACTTAAAATTATTCATTTTCATAAAGTATTTGGTTGAAAATTAATTAAATTTTCATTAATGTTAGTTCCCTTTTATTCTTAGATTTGGCACCATAAATATTGTAGTTGTTTACATAGGACATACTAAAAGACGCCTGGATTCAAAACGGCTCGTTATCAATAACTTCGATCATTCGAACATTTTGACGATTATTCGTATACACTGAATTTGAAGAGTCGCTACACTGCGGTAAAGGACCTAACTGCGTGACTTTGAAATGAAGCCTAAAAAAAATATATCTATCGTATATACGGGTTATTTTGCTTTGTTTAAATGATTCAATTTAAAATTTAGTCATTAAGAATTGTACATCAATGTGGTTTTACGGAAAAGGTTATTGAAATTGTGTGAGTTACGCCTGTACAAAGTTATTTCGGCTTGAAAAGTATGAAACGTCAAACGGTACTTCTTAGATTTGATGGACTATAATATTATTGCAGGTTATGGCACTATGGTATGTGGTTTATAGCGCTTGTACACTCTCTGGTTTGTAGCATTAAGTATTTTGCGTCCGTCCACGTAAGTTTTAGTAAGGTTTGCGTTAAGAAAATAAATCTCTTCTCCCTTTAAAAAATTTATAATTGGTTTAGGTTTAGATTTAAATTCTTTATTCTCACTGAGAATATTTCTTTATTTAATTTTAACGAATTTATAATTTAAGTAAGTTATACTTATGCAAAGATAAATAATTAACGTATATCACGGATGCAGGAGCTAAATTACCTTTAAGTATAGAATGTTTAAGCATATAAGGTCTAGTCTAATGTCTAGCCAAATTTTTTTTTTTAGAATAGTAGTAACGTGGGTCACACATTACAAGTATTCTTGGTTACCCCTCCAGCCAAGCTAAATGCTAGTGTTAGGAGTGGGTTCACGTCGGTAGTGCACTGGGTGGGTTCAAACCAGCGACCACTTGATCGCAAGTTCGTAAATATTGGTACATTATTTATATTGTTTGCAGTTCTTTCGTTGAATATATTTGAAACTGTCTCCAAGACAATATTAATAGAAAACTACTTTATATATTCAGAACACTAAGAGCTATAGCTGAAATCAAGACAGTAAAATTGCTATATAATACATTATGACAGTCAGTATTTAATTACTGTGTCATATGCTGGGGCTCAGCTAACAAAATTCAGCTCATATAAGTAGAACATGCACAAAGAGTCATATTCCAAACATGTAAAAAAGAACCGACCACCCGATTGTATCAAAAAGCCCGTATGATGACGGTGCGCAAACTGTACGTAATATCAGTAATCCTGAAATTTCACACAAATGCATTATACACAGTGGTAACTGACCAACGCTCTAGAAGGAAGCCTAAGTGAAGAAAATACAATTGCAACTTGACTTTTGACAACAAAACCTTCCTATACATGAGACCGCACCTGTATTCGAAAATAAACAATTTCCTCGACATCCTCACGATGACCAGGTCGATCTGCAAAAAACTGTAAAAATTTGGCTACTTAATTTGGATTACACAAACAGAAAAACTCATTACCATTACATAACTAACACATTATTTCACATGGTCACAAAGGTACATACTCACATCTCTTCACCCACACATACACATGAATGGAGTGCAAATCAGTGTAATCAATGCCTCTTTCAATGTAATTTTTTGCGTATTTTTGTTTAGTACCTGGGAGACCGAGTTTCGCTCTGTAGCTTTTGTAAACTCGTATTTTTTTTTTATTCCGTTTTTACAGTCAAAACAACTATGCAGTTGAACTTAAACCAACCAATGTAACAAACCTATCATTCTAAAATATAAATAGACGTGCTAATTACTATCATACATATTTAAGTAATAGCAGTCCGGACTCCGGAGATGACCAGCCCCAACCAACGGCACCCTTTCGCGAGCATGACGCACACGCCAGCCATCGTTCAACCATATTGAAAGAAACCGAACGACCCGACACATACGCCACCATCGACGGGACTTCTAGGTGAGCATGACATACTCAGAACTGCCAAACAACATAGGAAATTTTAACTAAATAAGTGACTACACAGTTCTCACATGAACAATTCATTTTTTTCTCAATAATGCTTAAAAAATTATAAAAATAAATAACTAATAAAAATGTAATACCTTCAATGTCAACACAGTACACCTATAGATAATGTCAATGTTGTGTAAAATTAACAATGTCACAAATAATAATGAAAATATCAATAAAAAGATAGAAAAGATACATCACACTAATATAAAAGCGAAAGTGTGTGTGTGTGTGTGTGTGTGTATGTTTGTTACTCTTTCACGCCGAAACTACTGAACCGATTGCGATAAAGCTTGGTACGTAGATACCTTTAGACCTGGATTAACATATAGGTTACTTTTTATCCCGATATTCCCACGGGATCGGGATTTACGCGGGTGAAACCGCGGGGCGCTGCTAGTGTGAAATAAAAAAAATACAAAAGTGAAAAAATATTCAGAAAAAGCAGAATCTAAAGATCACCTAACTACCTACTCATGGACAGTGCTGTGTAGCTGGACCAGCATTTTGCCAAGCAGTGTTATCAGCCATATAATCATCAAGTTTATAATATGCTTGTTTACATAGTGTGCGTTTTATACAACTTTTAAATTTTTTCTTCCTTAGTTAAAGAATATTAGGAGGTATTTTAATATAGAACTTAACACAGTACCCCATAAAAGACTTTTGCACTTTTTGTTGAACTAATTTATTTCCATCTCTAGTAATATAATTATGTCTTTCACACCGTTTTGTAAAGATATATATATCGCTCGTGGCTAAGTGGTAACCGAGTAAGTTGGCATATTACAAGGTTAAGTAATCCTCGCCAGATCAGTCTTAGGATGGGTCACCATTATTAACACATCGAGACCACTCCGTGCCTCGGAGAGCACGTTAAGCCGTCGGTCCCGGATGCCAAACGAACATCTGTGGCATTCGTTACGGGTAGTTGGAGCCCGAAGTTTGAAGTCAATGTTTGGCCGTATCGTAGTTAGACTGAAAGTAGACCCCAACTTAGTTGGGAAAAGGTGCGGAGGACGATGATGATATTTAAAACTATAAAATTTTGTTAGGGGTTAAGATTTTTTTTGCCCTCTGCACGCAATGGTGTTGCTGCTTTCTGTTTAAGAGGCTGCTAAGATCCACCAGGGTTCTCGGGGAATTCCTAAATAGTCCCTTGCTGATGAAACTAGGGCGAAAGTTTTTTGGGAAGTAACATATGACCAAAAATATTTTGCCCAAAGGGCAGTTACACGGGTACACCTCAGTCATGCCTGAAGACCATGTAGTTTTAGTCGGTTCGATGCCGGCATACCACTTCACTAATAGCCCCGGAGAGGGAATGACCCGTGGGGGTTTCCACAAGATAAAAAAGGTGTTACAAGAATATTTTAAATTCCTCAAATATTTTTTATACTAATTTAGCAAAGTCACGAATTTGATCTCGGGAAAGGACTTAAGATATTTCCACTGAAGCATAATTACCGTTGCTTGAGAGTTGCACATAATTGGACTCATCCTAATTCCCAATATGTCTCGAATAACACGAACTACATCACTCTTTATTCATTTTATAAATGTAAGTAAACGTTGTAGAAACAAGGATTCTAGCTAATGGCTCGTTAAAATACAATGTTACTAATTAAAGCTCAAACAGAATACATCAGAATAACTTTAGTATATTAAGCTTTAGACGTTTCTTAAGTAATTTAGGAAGTGTGGCGGTATAAAGACGAATAAATATCTGAGACATTTACAAGTCTCGGATATTAGTCATTTTCATAGTTATATATAGCGAATCGTATAGTGATGAAAGTCATCAATGATAACGCTTGCACTTTCGATACCTATATCTCACACTTAAAACTTTCTCATGCACCATGGAATTAAGTCATTATGATGCAGTATTTTATAACAAAAATAATATCAATTCACGAACGAAGGAACCTGAAATTTGGAATAATTAAAGTCTATAATATATAAAATAAGTACAGAAAGTAAAATTTTTTTGAAGTGAAAACTTCTTTAGCGGTTTTGTGAACTTTTTAGGAAGGGTAAAAAATGTTAAACTCGCGTCAGGACACGTGACCCTGATCGAAAATTCGTAAGACGGAGCTGAGTTTCCTATATTTAAAAAATATAACATTCGAAATCAAACATTTATGAGCGGCCAGAGCGCAAAACTTCCAGTGTACCCTATGTATACCTTTAGATATGTTATTACCTACTTTTTGAAGTAAACATTAACATTAAAAAATTGTAAAATGTTTGTACATAAAGTGTTTAAAATATGGAAATTGAACAAAGTGCTCCATTTATGAAAAAAGTGACGAAGAAATAGTGAAAGAAAATGAGCGAGTACTTTATGACAATATACATATGTACCTACACATTATAAATGTCATATTTGTAATATGTTTATACTTTATAGCATTAACTTATATTTTTAAGTAAAAATGTATTTAGCGGCGTTGTGCACTTTTTGGGATAAAGCAATTCGTGCGAAATTGTTATATATTTAAAAATGCACAATGTTAATGTTCAAGTTTTCACTTCTGCCGGCATTCCCGGAGTGCAACCCGTTTTTTTAACAATATGTGTTACAAATTAAAAAAATTACGTGAAAACGGCTACATCAAGCTACACGCGTCCAGTATATATGTTGACCTGTCATGGTACGCAAGTCTACACAATGACAGTTACAGTTGTACTGACCAATGAAATAAACAACCACTTAATAAATTAGACAGTTTTAACGTCAGCGGTATCATTCGCGATTCGCTGACGTTGTTAAAATTAAGAAGGGTTTTCGGCCTCAGCTGCATTCGACTGCAAAAAAACATAGTTTACATGACTACAGTTAAACAACGTAGTATTTTGCTCAGAAAAGGTAGGTTTGAGGTAGATAGGAGTGAGTGAGGTATCCAGACTTTTATAGTAGATTTTTTTTCGGCAACTTGCGCATAGCAATAATTATAGGAAGTAGAAATCTGGTGCACCTTACTTTACCTGCCTTTACCCAACTGCCAATACCTATTTTTATGATAATTATATTATTCTTTTTTTTTTAAATGTTTCAAAGCTAATTTAGTTTTCAAATCTAGTCGGCCATTATGGTGAACTGTAATGCTGACATATTTTGTAATGACAAGGAACTCATTGAGGGTAGTTCAAAGACTTTATTTGGATATATTTAGCTCTTCGCTAACGATTGTAAGCATCTATTTATCCAAATTAACTGGTCTTCTGTCTGTTTCTCTTTCTGTCTGTCTGTATCATGGCCGTGCATCACGCTGAAACTACTGAACGGATTCAAATGAAACTTGCCATGATTTGAATTCATACTACAAGGTAGGACATAGGATACTTTTTATCTTTAAATTCAGGACGATTTCCTTGAGAATGTCAAAATGTGTACTTTGTTGAAATTCATTTACGAGTACCTAATACGAATCAATTCGTGAGACACAGAAAGTTCAGCGGCTATCTCTCTCAAACTTGAATATGGATTTTCAGTCACAATTTCCTTCACTTTAGCGATGGAAACTTGAAAACGTTGATGGCCGACCAGAGCGAGGAAAATCTTCAAACAAATCTCGACCGCTTTTGAATGCACACACACACACAGACACACACAGTGCATTCAAGACTGCAACCTCGTGCACTCATATGCACGAGCTTTTGATAAAGTCGACCATATGATTTCTGTAACATTTCCAGCTACTCTGAACATGAAATTCCATTTGCAATGCAAAATTTAAGACACACTCTTTGTTCGATGTTTTTATCCATTATATAAATCGCAAAACACTCTTGAGATGACCTTACAAAATCAAGTACTGAAAACAAACTAAATAACAGATCTGATATTGCTCAAACTTCGCGCCAATATAGAAAACAGTTGTGCCAACTTAACCACAAAAAAGAATTATTGGAATTGAATTTGGAATTAGACTTAAATTACCAATTCCTGATACTTTTTTGACAGAATGTATGTGTAAATTGCCGAGAAATATAATAATAAGTTTGGTACAATAAAGAATATTTTAGGGATCTTATCTTGTAATTTTTATTCGCGACGTTCAAATGACATGTTATATTTCAGTCGAATTTGTTTGAAAACCCTTTTTTTTTTATTCCTGTGCCACTTTTTCTGTTTTAAGTTTTTAACTGTATGTGGCACATATTAACACAGAATTCTGTGTGCTTTTATGAAATAGCATTTCATAAAACCACTAAACTTCACTGCGATTTTGGTAGTGAAGTTTTAGTTTAAATTGCTTTGAGAAGCCAAATTATAATATCTTCTACTTGTTAATACATATAACAATATAATTTGTGTGTTAGCTTGAATGAAAAATAAATGCGTTGTTGAACTTTTCAGCAAAAAAAAAACATAAACAATGGAGGACTGAGCTTGTTCAAGGAATTTATATTAATTTTATTACAATTTTATGCATACTGTCACTGATGCAATTTAAAATAAATAATAATAGTTATATTTCTCTTTCCATTGTACCCTGAATATAACAATTTACAAGAACCAATATTTTAAAATAATTATTCTTATAATGGTTCTGGTGCTACGGGTTAATATTTCAAGAATCCTTAAAAAAAATACATTATACATGACATACATTAACAATGAAAATGCAGAAAATGCCTAATACATTTACCTTCATGCAATTTTTTTTCTAAATCTAATTACGTTACCTAAACTACACCAAAACCATTAAGATTTAGTTTCGTCCTGCGAAACAATGTTTCGTTTTCTGGATACGGAAGACTAAACCTGTTTATGTGTGACACAATTAGAATCTGTTAAGTTGCTCAAGCAAGTCAATAACTATTTACTATTCCATAAGTCTTGAACGTCTAAAATAAGAAACTTCACATAATCTCTCAGATCTTTCGTTATCTCAACAAAAACACAGTCTTAATTAACTTTAGTAGTCAGTCTTAATAATTTCACTATAGAATAGCATATTATTTTAAATTTCCACTCATGCACTGAAACTTGCAGTTTCATTAAAAATTTTAGAAACAAAAAGTGCCCGTTCTAGATGACTTCGTTTGAAGTATTCTAAGTTAGCGTATCTGGTGATTAATAACGGCTTTTCACCAATCAAGTCCTATGATCGGTTCCGAACAGCACTTAGACGCGTCGGAAGTTCTCTAAATGTATTTCATCGCTGATTCGGCAAAGCAAATCAACGTCCGAAAATAACACATTCCAAACTGGAAATCTGACTTTATTAGTAGGTTAAGAGGTATGTTGCATAATATTAACCCGTACCTGCCAGCCTGTTGTAGTTACCTGATTGCAAGTGCGATACCTTTAAATTTATTATCGGTGCTGACAGTAAACCAACCGCAACCCATTCACGGGTGCATATAGTATACAAAAGAGCACTTTTCAAAAATGAGCAGGATTGCAACAAAAGAGATAATGCAGATGTGCTAACCTTCAAATTTCTGTTGACAATGTCCCAAAATAGAAAAATAAATTCGGGATCTGCGACTAGTGTCCAACCCGACGGGGGGCAAATAAGAATACCATTGGGCCATTTGTGCAGTCGTTCAGAGTTTGGATCTTTGAAACTCAATGACGTCACATAAGAACAGTAAAACGGATTTGTATGAAGTCAACAGATATACAGTATTCTGAATTAACATTTAGACATACGAGAGTAGAAATGTAGCTGACCGATTGAAAGTTATTGATATTATAAATGTCTAAGGTTGTGAAAAGTTTTGTTACTCAATCACGACCTTGTCACAATTAGCTTTAACGGTAGAAAATAGATCGCGTCTATGATGTATAACATATCCATAAGTATGCACATGGAAATCGATCCACGAGAACAAAGTCACGAGCGTAGGGTATTGATAACTTAATACTTAACAATGTAGCCATAAAAATTGTGTCTGTTGGAATGGTGAAATAATAAAGATCTATTTAAAAAAGTATCACCGACTTCAATATGCTTTTTAGTGGAAAGTAGATGTATTTTATTTAAATATTATATGGGTAGGCCAACGAAACGCACTGCTCCAATGAGACAGTGATGTTTCGGAGCAAACGAAAATATCATCGATGTATACAATTTTTATATATTATATTTTTGTATACGATTTCGATAAAATTTAAATGGGACCACCTGGGAAGTATACTATTTGAAACAAAAAAACGTATGCATCTTATTATATACGTATGTATCAACTTTACAAATTAAACGTTGAATAAATTACCTTAAAAATCAAGGACGAAAGCAACGCTGTGGGCTGTCGGGTTATTCATGATATATTGGCTTAACGGAGTTATATGTAGCGTCAAGCTCTCACTGATGACTGACACCCGATTGATTTATTTGCTCACTTTTTAAATAACGTTCTTTGGGTGGGGTAACTAGAATATCTAAAGCCACTGAATAAGACTATTCATTTTCTGAAATAACCTCAACATATATACTACTACTATGCTATTAGTACTCTTTAAAAAAACTTACACTGACGCCTGTATATCCGAAGGGGTTGGCAGGGGTATATTAACCCACATTTTGGCAACTACAATTGCTCCCACTCACGTAATAGAGGGCAATCATTTTGGCACCAACCGGACACTTTGGGAATTAAATATGGGAAAATTGGGAGCATATTGAAAGGGAAAGCTGAAAGCCTGCCTCTACACATCCAGTAATTTGCTTAGAGGATTCAGAGAGTCCCCCCCACTTTACCTTTATCCGGTCTTATACAGCCGACAGGCTAAGCATTGTACTCCATTGCTCCATACAGATCTCGAGGAAGTCTCGAACTGTATCTTCGATCTTATACAGGTCGAGGACCCTCTTGAGCTAGGTATGGGGGACCGAGTCAAATGCTTTCTTGTAGTCTATCCAGGGGGAGGAGAAGTTGCGTCGGTTGAGTTTGACCTGTTGACCAACGGCTGCATCAATCAGGAGGAGCTCCTTGGTATCGCGGCTACCGCGCCTACATCCGTTCTGGGCATCAGCAAGAACGCTACAGTTGTCTATATGGTTCGCTATCTTTGCCTCCAGAACTGATGTCAGTGCCTTGTACATGGTGGGCAGGCACGTTATCAGCGGTACTGCGATGGGTCCACGGTACGTTCAGATTAGGTACGTCGAGGCCAGTCAAACACCCTGGCACATCCACTCTCTAACTTACATGTAAACTATCTTTTTTTCTTTTCTTTTTTTTTTTTTTCTTTAACATCTTAATATTGTCTTTAAATCCACATTTTTAATATATCTTTTGTTCACATACCGTGTTGCATCATCGGAGTTTAATGCCTGAACACTTATGGTTTTATAATTCATGGTCAGATAATTTTGCACTAGTGTTGTTTTAATTACAGAAATGTAATAAAGAGATCATCGGTGTCTATAAACACTATTAACACCCGTTTCGGTCAATCACGTATTACGTAAACCCTCAAACGATTTTTTTTAGTCGCGGTATTTTGTATGTTGTAGGAGCTTCTCCAATTCAAGCAGAAATCTACTGTGCCTTACTGCTATAGCTATGTATAGAAGGTAAGATAAAACAGATTTAAGTCACCATAAGGGAAATCTATCAAATTTGCTATAGATTGTTGATACTACTCACAACGAAATAACTCATTAGTTTGTGTTATAAATGTCATTGATTAATTAATAGTAATAAAAAATAAAATTCAATGTTTCTCGCCTGCACACCACTATAGATAAATTTACCTAGTGGTCGCATGCGCATAGCGCGCGTGAGGGTATTTTACATAGATTCCTTTCGATCATTCATACTATCGCGTGGGAGAGCCATACTTCGGCACGTATGGCCGGCTCGACTCCGCTCGATACCACGGCATCACAGAAACCGGCAGTGAAACAATGAAAAAGGCCCTGTACCCTCCATGAACAATGAAAAAGTTGTTAAGAGTAACATCATCAGACGTTAAATGTCAGACGAATAACCTCTATGATAACGCCGACTAAAATATCATGCATGATATTGAATCTCACTGATATTCAATAACTGGAACTGAAAATAAATGGAACTTGTATTTTACACAGACATTCAATATTTTATTTATGTTGAGTACAGTTATTAGGTACGAAATTGCGGATAGCTACATATATGTAGATTGATTGCATATTAAGAATTGTGCTACGCTTATATCGTAAATTTTAATGTAATATTATTTACGTATACCTAATAAGTACCAACATTGAATGTAAAATACATCACGATTGCTACGCTGCGTAGCACTGCTACGAGCCGTAGAATAAAAATAAGCCCAGTTCAGGAACTAAAATACGTAAATTGTGGATTACCACGCATTTTTATTTTTGAATAATTAGTAAAAAAATGCGCTGATTAAGAATTTCGACACCCGCAGTCTGGGCAAGTGCGGCGTCATTTTTTAATTTAATAATATAACGCAAATACTTTTTTTTTACATTTTGTGTGATTATTAAGTGGGTTTCAAACGGTGATATTTTTTTACTGAAATTCCAAGTATTCAACTGTAACATTTCAGCCAAATCGGTCAAAAAATTATAAGGTTATTTAAAAAGATATAACCTATAGTTTAAGAAATAAAAATACGTGATTATCGAAATGTCCATTTTTGACCAAAAGCTAGGTTGATTGCACTACAACTAATATACTATGTTACTTAATATAATATACTAATGTTGATACTAATCGCACATTTGTCTTAGTACGTTGTAACTAAATAATCATCATTAATAATTGTGATATAGAAAAACCTATAAACAATTTTGTTTAATTGAAAAAACAATAATAAAATTGTTTAAAAACGCAGTAGTTTAGTAACTATTATCACTTGAAATCACCAACCTGATCCATTACGTCATAAACCTAGCATAAACAAGCTGACAGCTATCAGTTTATGCTTGCACTACACTATGGAGCACTGCCAGTTTATCGATTAATGACGTAATCAAACTCATGTCGTAGATGTGATTATTTTAACGCGATGTTTTAAAAGTAACTTTATTTTTTCGACTTTTTCTTTTCAAATAAGTTTTTTTAACAGATTTTTTTGCATTAAATATAAATTGCTAGCTATAAAATAAAAGTAGTTCCGAAAATTTGTGAACATCATTATTTAAGGTGCTCGGCCAGATGATGTTCTCGTAGTCCCTTGATTTACGAAAACCTTACTATATACTTCCGATGCAAAAAAGGAAACGTAACAAATAATTTAAATAAAAGTACCTTATGAAAATATTAATCTCAAGCGACAATAAGGCAAAAAAAAATATTTGGAAGCACCATCAACAGTAAAGTTTTAAGTATGTATGTTTACTTCACGATTCTATGGCACATATAAACAGTATAATAATGAAAAATCCTAAAACAAAAAACAAGTAGTTCCAGACATCTAAATGCGAAACTTTTGCAGTCCCATTTCGAACATTCTCGCAAAAGGGTGTACATAACTGCGTGAATTTCGCTATGTCCCGTTTTAATAAATCTCTATTTACAATTCCGCGCTCGCCGAGTGGGAAGGCTTAAGCCAAGACATTTTTCTTCATTCGCAAGTGTGTGCTAACAAACTCGATGTCGCGGCGTCGCGCGGTTGGGGACGTTACCCTTCTCAATGTTGGTGAATTCGGTTACAATCATGATGTTCCGAAAATGCCACACAAAACTTTTATTTTAATCTTGTTTTATTCAATAACCTCAATGGCTCCAAAAATGTCTTTAAAATGAGTATGTAAGAAGCCATCACGAGATTACGACTTCGACCCTCATTCTTGACATTATCTTTTCATATGAAAAATGGAGCGTATGCCTCGTAGAATGGGAACATGGCCTTACCTGGTGTGCACTAAAATTAGTAGACCGCGGCGTACGACGTCGACTACTACATTAACTAACTACTCACCCCCTTTTTCCTACGCTACACTAAAACCTGATATGCGCTTTGCGAATAAAATTATTTGACCGTTGAACCCTCATTGCAATCTAAAGTGGCATACTGACACGGTTACAAATACATTATACAACATATTTACTTGGCAAGAATATATCTTTCATTTGAATCTATTAGCAAAGTAAGTGATACAAATTGATAGCACGAAATAGAACACTGTTTTGTTTCTGAAGATAAAATCTCGCATATTCTACTAACGCAATTTTTTTTGTATTTTCATTGATATAACGTTGTAACAATTATCGCTTGTCTTAATTAATTTTCCTCACTGTTGGGGATGTTTTAAGCATTGACCACGTAGCCTGATTATATATAACGATTCTATGGAGATGACTTTATAACTAACTTAGAAGTCGTGTTATCTGAATACTAATGAATAATAGCTTAGAGATTCTCCTCGTCCGCGTCCGAGTTTTATTGCAGTAGCGGATTTTGAGAAATATTCTTTCATTGCTTTTGTTAGAATAACAAATACTATGTTGTGATGGTTTCTTAACTGTAATGCCACAACGAGCTTAGACGCTTCTCAGAAGAAAAGAGCTTTAAAATAATAGAATATAACAAGCTCGCTAAATCTCATCGCCTTAACCTAAGACCTGTGAAATTGGAATTTCAGTGGAACATTCCGTGGTACATCGGAGGTAATTATATATACTCGCCTCCACCTCCGAATATGAGGTCATTGCGTTCGTAACGGGACATTATGGCGGACCGTAACTTTTCAAGTAAATGTTCCCAATGCGTTTTATATACGATATCTAAAAGTACCACTCGCGTTCAAGAGTAAAACCTGCTTCTATAGGTTGTCCGCCGGGGTCACTCATAAATTTCAATGTTCTATTCTGGCTAGCCTACTTTAAGTGAAATATTTACTCCATTTGGGGATCCAAACAGCCAAACTACTTGATGAATTCCAATACTCTTACGTGACTCACAATATAAGAGTGCTGGTAGCTTTGTAGCCATCATCTTTTACCTCCATTACTCAACATTACTTTTTTTTAAATTTGATAAATAATGTACGCTACTTGAACAATTTCATGGTTCAAAAGTTTAAAGTAAACTATGTAAGTAACTGATTTTTGAACATGCTACAAACGGGATACGGGGTATGGTACGAGTAAGTAGGTCGCCCTAGACATCTGACTTGATATGCCATTAGCCTTCTGGGTTCACTACAACGAACATAGAATAACTCTACATGAACAGATGATGAAATTCGCTGTCCGGTTTGTGTCATTCTCGGCTCGTTTTAAGAATAACATTCTTGCCAGTAGCGTTTGCAAAGGTGTTTTAGTAGACGTTACTTTAAAGAAGTGTATAGACTTCTTAGCGCTGCTAGTAAAGCAAAGTTTAGGACGTTTCAGATTTTTTCAAGATCGGTAGCGGAAGAAAATTAAAAATGACAAAACTTTTTTTAAACAAGCATTCGGTTTACCTAATGGTAAATGGCTACAGGTGCTTAATCACTCTCGTAATACTGTAGTATTGTTGTCAATCCAATGGGAGCACATTACGCTTTTTGCTCCAATACCCCATTCCCACCACAAACCAGGAAAGAGACGGATTTTTCCAGCCCACTCCGGCTTGGCTCCAGTTTGAGCCGAAATCTGCTGTACCGGAACCTCTCTCAAAATATAACAGTAAATGTCATGAAGGTTGAAATTTTTCTTGACCATTTTACACATTTCTTAAAAATTTTGAGGTTTGAGATATCTTTATTTCTCATAAGAATTTGAACAATTCACTTATATGAGAATTGAGAAGAATTTTTATATTACATTAAACAAAACAGGTAGGCACTATACTTGAGAAGAATTTGAAAATGAAAACTCAATGCAAGTATTTTAAAATTGCTGGTAATTACAACGTGCACGATAACGATACATTTAGCTCTCTAACATTGTTTGTTAACCCACGACGCAAAAAGGAGGTGTGTAAGTAGTATGTGTGTCATTCTATTCTACAGTAATTTTATTGTAACTTGGCCTAAAAATAATATCAATTGTGCTTTAGGTATTAATTTCTGAACTTGCCAAATAAAAATTAAGTATGTTTTACTTATTACTGTAAAAAATAATATAAAATCTTAATTTTCGCCAATTTAGGAAATATTTAAACAGTCAATGTGAACACGTATCCAACGGGGGTTGTCAAGTTTGAACCTCGTAAAAAAATTTATAAATCAATAAAATTTGATTATTGTAAATAAGAACATTACTAATTAAAAAATATAATAAATAAAAAAATACATAATGATTTTTTGTCTAGTTATTGTGGATTCTACTCGCGTATCTAAAAAATCGTCATTTCTGTGAACAATGTTAATTTTGGTAATAAATTCTGTGTGAAACGATTTTCTTGAAATTATTTTTTACCATAATCACAATATTCAGGTGTCACTTCGATTGGAATGAGTCACGCGTCCGTTTGTGTTTTGTTTAATAAAAAAAAAAACTTAGAGGGAACAATTTTAGGTTTGTAAAAGTTCGTGCCTCAATCCTGTTAACATCACAAAAAGGTAAGTATCCATTGAAAAAATTATTTAAACATTTGGTTTGAGAGCTTAACATTGATATCTTTTGGAAGACATAACCTAACCTGTAATAAACATAAAAACTGTCGAGCGTCATTATTTTAAACACTTGTTCGTCAAATCTGTGAACATCATTCCTGTCAAATCCCTGTGTTTGATAGCAGGAATTACTAAATTAGTGTTTTTGTGAGTTATATAGCAAACTTTTGAAGAAAAACACTTGATTATAATAATTCAGTGTATTTATTATAGATAGAATTAGCATATTTTTACGTTTATTAATGAAATATGATGTTTTTAAATTATAATATAAAATATTACTATGTTCACTGTAATGAGCAAAAATGTAAACAAACCATATAGAACTTTCGTTATGTAATAAAATTGCTGAAAATTAATAAATAAATTGCTTGCATGCTTCGAATATTTTTTTAAATATTTTTAAATAGTATAATTTTATCGTATCTTTATGAACTTATTATAACAGAAACGACGAAAATTCACAGAAATGATTATCACCTTTTAGTTGGTGTGATTTAAAGAGGGTTCTTGATTTTTTAAGGCAGTATTAATGATGGCCGGAAACAAAAATGCTGCAAGGGATGAATAAAAACGCCCCAAAGGACATATTCAGATAAAAAAAAACGCTCTGAGACGAATGCGCTGGAATATGGCCGAAGAAAAATAAGAGCGAAGAGAAAGGCAAAAGTTACGTAAGAAATCTAAAGCGATTCTTGAAAATAATACTGCACCTGCACCATGACTCATGGTCATGGATGTAGTTATCACTAACAGTGGAAGATCAAGAGCAGAATCTGGAAAAAAAGTTATTCGTAAAAATAAAAGAAGATTGCAAGTGGAGAATGATTTTCTGAAATCTCTTTTAATGCAATGGAAAAAAAGACTCAGGCTTTATAATATGAATAGAGCATACAAGAAAGAAAAGAAATAAATAAAAATAACTTATTAAATGCAGAACGAAGTGGCCGAAAAAAATAAATATTAATTATTTTTTATGAAAAAATCAAAACGTCTATTAACTGCAAAGTTAAAAACCTTTTTGAATATTCCCACCAACCGCAAGAAAAAGACATATATCGTGAGACAAAATATTTTTTCTTCATCTAATGATAGTTCATAAGAAAAAGATCAATTATTTTGATTGGTATTTAATTATGAAAAATATTTACAGGAATGATGGATCATTTCTGTGAACTATAGAATTTTTTTTTTTTTGTTTGTTGAATAGTACCTATGTAAACGTTTTTTTATTATGTTATGTGAACAATTAGCTAAATAAGATGTACACATTATAATAAATATTATTATTTTTTTAAATACAGAAATATTCTTCATTTCTGTGAACATTTGAATCATTTCTGTCAACAGTTAATTTCGCAATTTTGGCAATTTTTAGGTATTCCTTCGCTAGTGACCTTTGATTCCTGTTTTAATCTCATTATTATTACATTTTTAAGCAATCTAAATAAAAATAAGTTTAAAAAATGATGTTTGCTTTTTTTTAAAAGAATTTTACGTTCAGTAGAATGACCCTAAATAAGTTTAACGTGTACCTGGCTGAGGCATCGCAACTTCTAAACGGATTAACCGATTTTGATATATTTTTTTTTTATATATTTTTGATATATTTTTGTTTGAAAGGTGACTTGATCGAGTGTAGTTTTCGATAATATTCAAGAAAATCTGTGAAGTCGTTCTAATATCATCAGCTCTTTTGTAATCTTTGAAAGCATTTTTCGGGAGTATTTTAATATTTTAACAATATTTAGGCGTGATTGCGATATGATGAAATTCCATGAAGCCTACGAATTTTATATTTAGTGTATGTAAGTATATTATTTATTTATAGTTTTATTTAAAAAAAAAAAGTTCACATAGTATTTTTTTATAAATAATAAACGCCTATTGATATTAATAGCAATTACCTTTTATAGTTATAACTATCCGTCTGTTTCCAGTGTATATTGTGTATGCAAGTAAGTACGTTAGCTGAGCGGTGCACGACTAACAACGCGAGCACGCACATATGCAGAATCTGTTCATACATTGATGGCTCAATCGATTTCACTCGGGCAACGTTTAGTCACAGAGTAATAGAACCTCAGATCATAGAAACAAGGTTTGTTTGATCCTTGTTTATATGATCTAAGGATCAAACTATAAAACGCTTCATGAAATTTAGCAGAATAGAATCTTTTTGAAGTTTTATTCATCGATAATGGTTGGTACCTGTAGACATTTTTATTCAGGCGTTCCTTGTAACCCGTTACAGAGAAGGAACGGAAGGAAAACACACATTGTATTTCTTACTTTTGTACTACTAAAATTATATATTTAAAAATGAATCCCTATATCCTTTGGTCACGGCATCACGCGTGAACGGCTGGACCGATTTCTATAGTTCTTTATTTTCGTGTTTGTTATTGTCCGAAGGTTCTTATGAAAAAAAAATTTAAAAAATTGGAAAATTTAAGAAAACTTAACGAGGGTCTTACCAGGTGAAACCGCGGGGCGTAGCAAGTATAACTATAAATGTCTTTATAGCAAAATGCTTTGTTCAAGATTTCCCGGTTCCTCTGAAACATAGGGCCTAATAAATATTCCCGCTGTCGGATCTCCCTTCGCTTCGAGACAGGTTCTGGTTAAGATGAGGAAAACCGCTGAGATTTGTACCATAAACCCTCCTGTCACCGGAAAACATCGCACATGCGATAGGATCGCAACTGAACGCAAATGAATTACTGCGCGATCTTCTGACGGTTAGATTTTGTGGATACTCGTATAATAGTAAATTGATTTGTCAGGTTTTTGACTGAATTTAATATTAGTTAAGTTTGATAGTATAAAATAAGGATTTTGAGGAACGTAAACCTATAGATCGGTAGGTATTCTGATACCGTTGTAGGTGAAGAGAGCAACTGACATATATATATTTATATGTCAGTTGCTCTCTGGTAAATGTTTTACCAAAGAGCAACTGACATTTAGCAAAGAAGATAAAAATCAAAAAATTTGAAGGAACAGGCTATTTCTGACATAGGTTAACTTCTTCAACGAAAGCTAGAAGCTGAAAACAGACTTTTATATGAATGAAACTGGTGGTTACTTCAGTATTACAATTGATTTCAAATGAGATAAAACTAGTATTTGAATAAGACATCAGCTGTATTTTATGCTTTGGTACAAAGAACAGAGGTAGTGGGTGGGTATCAACTTCAAAAAGTCTTCGGAACACAACCCTTTACACAATCAGTAAAACGAGGAAGAATCGGAAGAAGAGATTTTACTTCCTTGTAGTGCGAGGACGTAAACAATAGTAGGGCCGCGAATCTTCGGTGTAAACCGTAATTACAGTAACATAATTAGCGCCGCTTCGGGTATGTGTCACTTTGCTAAGGACCATATTTGTTTCACACTCACACTTATGAAAATAAATACTAAAATGTTCTTTTAGTATTTATTTTCATAAGTGTGTTTCATAAGTGTGTCCTTTCTGTGGTCGCAAAATAAATGTTTTCTTATTCTCGTTCTCTCTTTTATTTTATCGAGGGACAATTGTTTAATAATGAACTTCCCTGAAGTTGTTATATAGCTTAAGCGAGCAATATGAATCAGATCAGTATTAATTAAGCAATCAGTATTTCAAAAATAATATTTACTATGATTAACAAGTCAGATATAAATGCATTATATGTAATTAATGAGATAAATAAGGCATACATTTATTTTTCATGAATGTTTTTATAATTTTCATATTTTTTTATCAACTAAGATGGCAAACTGCACCTGGTCCGTCCCTTATAATCAGTTACTGTAGCCCATAGATATTGTAACAATAAGATTATTACTTGTAAGTTGCCATCCCTGTAGAAACATAAACGGAGTTACTGCACTGATCCTCTAGAGTCTCTCACCATCGGAATACAAAATTAAGTTATTTCAGTGTGGTGTCTACGTTCTCGGTCAAGCCACTCTTGGCATCTGAATTTCCCGGATGGACATGAATTGTTTTATTTTGGAATAGTGATTTTATTCAAAAACAAAATTGTGGTTTTAATCAAAAACCAGTCAAACGTTTTAACCCCAGATTGTATCATGAACCCAATCTTCCATAAGTCATGCGTTTCTCTCAGATCTGCCTTTGCCCTTTTCATCTTATCGATGACAGTTTGCGGTGGACCATTTCGTATCTCATTGTATATTCAGTCAGCTGAAATAGTTCTATGTAAATTTTGATAATATTATTGTTCAATATTTAAATTTATGTACACGTCAAAACGAATTATATCTGTTTGAAATAATGTCATTTTATTTTTAACTCCCTTTTCAAATAATAAATCACTGCTATGCGCCGTTTTCATGTATGTCACGAAGTAATAAATTGGCACCGCAGCGACTTTATGGGAAACTGTCAACACAAAATATTTCGATTTTTTTTTTTTTTTTATGACATTACTAGCAATTAGCAGCTCCGCGTATGTGACCGGTGTTTGTTCATCCTGTATCTATAGTTCTACCTATCCGGTTATGATGAAACTATGAGCACAATACATAGAGTTTGGACAATATGGTTACAAGCAAACTGTCTTGAAGTGAAAACTTCTTTAGACTGTTGGGCACTTTTGGTATCGGGAAAAAGCACTGAACTCATGTGACACACATTACTAGTAATCTTGTTAACCCCTCCAGCTAAGCTTGACGCTTGTGTTAGGAGTAGGTTCTCGACGGTAGTGCACTTATTCACACGGGTTCGAACCCGCAACCACTTGTCGACGCCTTACCTATTACCCTACCGCCGCCGTTGGTTTCTTTTTAATTAATTTTAAAAATATGTGCCATTTCGTTCGATAACTGTTGCCATCTTGTAGGTAGTACCATAATCCCGTTGCTGTAGAAATCTTGTGATTTTTTATCAAAACTGCGACAAGAAGTTTTGACAGTCCTCTCTTGGTATTCACCTAATACTACCCACAGAATTCTGACGAGACCGGAACATGTGAAAATCTGAGGGTGCAAGGTCAGGACTATATTATTATGGTGGATGTATTAACACTTCAACACCAAACTCTCTCAATCTTTGCTGAGTGGCCCAAGATGTGTGTGTCTGGCGTTAGCATGATGAAAGACCACTCCTTTTTTGTTGATCAATTCGGGCCGTTTTTTCTTAATTGATTGCTTGAGTCTCATTAGAAGTTGGCAGTAGAGATCCAAATCGATCATTTTGCCCGTCGGTAAAAGATCATAATGAATGCCTTAGTACTTACTGACACGGCATTAGGTTTATAAACGTCACAATTTTTTTTCTCGGCTTGAGTCGCATTTTTTTATTATTATCATGATCAATAAAAGTTCAGAATGTATCGAATTTCTTCGTGACATTCACTAATTTAGGCGGACAGAAAAACAATTGATTTTCTTAATGTTCTATTTTTATTGATATTAAAACCAGCCAGATACACGCAGTACAACCAAAGAGATTTTTCTTCAATTTAAACATACAAAATCACAGATATATTGTAAAATACGAAAATCTCTCACCTCAAAATCCGTTCTGCCTACACAATATCTTGCCTAACGATATTACAGGTATGAGAAATGATAGATTAGATTTATAGATGAGCTTCTCTATCGTGAATGGAGATTTACAACGGTATACTACACACTTGATTTTAAAATTGAAATTACCTATAGAAAAACTTACCATGTAAAAAGTAGAATAAAAGCAACTAAGTAAAAAAGCATGACACACGCATCTAAACTAGTGACAAAAACACAGACATTTTTTTTAATCAAAATATGAAATGTTTGTGACATCAATGTCACTAGACAAGATAACGCTTACAATGAATATCTAATTAATCGTTGTAGAGATCTCTATCGCATGAAGTTTGCCGACTCTGAACAATATAAGAAACGAGCCGAACTTAATTGGGTCACGAACAAGCCGGTGTCGAACATGGGACGCTATTAATTGAACCACTTCTTCCTTTGCATTAAAGACGAAGACACGGCAAGCCTTAAAAATAATTACTTGTCATTTTGTTCAGGAGAGAAGATGCTCACTCAACTTATATTCTTATCCGTGACTGTTCGACAAAGTATTCTCAGAGTAGAATATTTCATTGGCCTTTAAACTCCAGTCTGTTTCACTGAAATTTAATTAATTATTACGTATACGAAATCTTCAGCAGTTAAATGATTTTTTTTTTGTATTTTCTGGGGGATATGTGTCTGAGATGTAACCAAGGAAAGCACTCTTACTATCTTAAAGCCATAAAAGGCTATAGTATTCGATCGAAGAGCCCGTAAGCGTACAAACAACGATGTGCTCACGAATAGGGAACTGCATACTCGTGCTCAAGAGTATCTCGTTGTAAAGTCATAGAGTAAAGTTATAGAATTCACTTTGGTAAGTGTACGACAGCCCTCTTCAAGCTAATCGAACCCTCACCATTCCTTCATCTAGTACTAGACGCCGACAAAGATTCTATCCTTTCTTTAAAAAGCCCTGTCTTTAAAAGTTACGAATTACACCGATCGTGTTCACGAGTGGAGACCACTCGTGACCACGATCGGTGCAATTCGATCGAAACGTCGGGTAACTAAGAAATATTGTACATTTAAAATATTATCGCGTTTAAGTCCCGAATCACACATCTACTCGTAATATGTATCAAAGTCGCGAAAGTTAAAAAACTATTATTCCATCCTTTCATTGTGGAAACACCACAAATCGAACTAAACGGTTTGACAGCTCCTTTTTGTTCGAGACGCCAAAAGCTGGAATGAACTGCCTGCGTCTATTTTTCTGGATAATTATAAGCCTGGAACGTCGAAGAGTAGAGCAAAGAGATTTCTCTTCGATAGTCGTGTACCATCTTCGTCTTCATCGTCACTTTCCATCAGCTGAGTTGGAAGATCTATTCCATTACTAAACAAAAAAAGTCAGGTGGCAAACAAGCAAACAACTTGCCTTATTTTTGTTTAATATAACTTGTCAATATGACCTCAACACGCTTGATGGTAAGCTAGATTGAGCTTTAAATATTAAAGGCAACTATTACAATGTCGAGCTTTATTAACTTGACAACGGAGTCGACAAGTAAGCAGTCGGCCGCGCTGATGATATGCGATTATATAAAATTAAGCATAAATCCGTTGTGTTCTAAAACAAATGCAGATATTAGTCTGATGAACGTGATGAGCTTCAAGAAACACAAAACACACTTATCTAGATAATTTGATTAGCAGTTTACCATTTCTAACTAGCATCAAATTTATTAAATTTTCCAAGCATTTCCTCCGAACTATTATATTGTATTGAGAATTTTTTTATTTAAGTTTAGTTAGGTTACTGATACTCAGGCATACGCATTGTGACAATCACACTCAACAGCTCAAACAATCGCAACAACAACAAAAAGCAAAGCCTTATCAAATAATAATCGACTACTCAAGCAGTCACTGTCAACTATGCAAGCAGAATCCATTTTTTTATCTCTCACTGTGTATGATAATTTTCATATCAATTCTTAGGCTTACGGTAGGTAATTTAGCTAATATCTGTTTGTGTTTTTTTTGTTTCCTTAATAGTTTATCTGCAAAGGGAACAAAAAAAAAAGTAGTAAGAGTATTTTATTAGTTGAGTTCTTAGGTTTAGGCTAAATAAGCTAGTCTCTGATAAACTATGCATTGGTGAAGCGAGAAAATAGAACACTAACTTTACAGTAATTGACTGTACGTTAAAAGTACAATTGAGTATGAAATGCAGCTTGCGCATAGAATAGAAGCCCCACAAAAGTCCTAACTTGTGAATATGTACGTTCTTAACCACCATAGCTGTCTCTACGTCGCGTCGTAGGCCCCTCAAAAAGTTACCCATAAATGCCGCGCCGTGCTTCTTTATTTACCTTAACAATATGTAGTACAAGTATTAATTGAATAATTAAAATGCCCCGACTCAAAAATCAGTCGAAAAGAGTTGTAGAAAAAAGCTGATGAGCTTCAAACGGCAGAACAGATTTTCTTGAATTATAGCTAAGAACAAGTCTCGATCAAGTCACCTTTTAAACAAGAAAACTAAATCAAAATCGGTCCATCCATGTAGGAACTATTGCCACAGACAGACACACAGATACACAATCACACAGATATATACATGTTAAACTTATAATAAACTTATAATACCCCTACTTTTTGCGTCGTGGGTTAAAAATAGCCAGTAATCGTAGCACTGAAACGCACAGTTTTAAACTAAATGTGAAGAAGCAGTTAGTATGCGGACACAATTGGTCGTGGACCTACAGAAGAGCGCTGTTTGACAGCAGCTATAGCCGTAGTGTGGCTTTTCAGCGTAGGGTTGGAAGAGATCGACGGAGAGAAGGTAAAAGGAGTTGACAACGCACAAGTCACACCACAGTATTTCAAGTACTTATAGGCATTGGTAGCTTTTAAGTGTATTTTGTAATTTTAAGCATACACACATGAAATTCTCATATGGACTGTCCCGAATATACGAAGAAAAAACAATGATTTTTGAATGTTACCTTTGTAAGATACGTGAAAAAAAAAAACAGATCTGAAGTAAAGATAAATTCGATTAAATTTTGGGTAAGTATGTCAACAGTTATTTCAGGCTGTATACAACATGTTTTATAAACATACATTTCCAAATAACATTCACTAAAGCCACCTGTGAGATTCATAAACATCACAGCCTCTTACCATATTTTCTTATTGTATCTAACATAGAGTTCTGCAAAAAATAGTGCCTTCGAGAGTCAGCCCACTTTATGATAAAGAGGATGTAGTAATTCCTGGAAATGTATAAATCACAAGTTAAAAGGTTTGCAAAAACCGGTGGCTCACGCACCAACTTCCGAATGTAAACTGCCGTCCGAGCAATGGTTGTAAACTTGTTGAGTCAGATGACAGAATTAATAATTACTGCTTGCTTTTCATTCATTTATTCATTTTAATTAATTCTTGTTCATTTCTCTCGTAAGGCTTCTTGAGAAACAAAATATACTGTACTAGCAACCTACCCCGGCTTCGCACGGATAGCAGAGACATTTTCAACAACCATCAACATTTTTCAACCAATTTACACAAAATCTTAACAAATTATATACCTAAACCTTCCTCATGAATCGCTCTATCTATTGGTGACAACCGCATGAAAATCTGTTCAGTAGTTTTTGAGTTTATCGCGCACAGACAGACAGACGCGGGGGATTTTGTTTTATAATATGTAGTGATTAATAGTCTGGTTAAAGGCTTATATCTGTTGTAAGCATGCTTTTTGGAACTAATATTCGTCTTGCAATTATGTGCATTCTTACGTCTAGGCCCTATGCTAATTTAGACCGAGTACAACAAATTAAATGTTAACCTTTTTTTGACTAACGCCGCCCATGGGCACCTGTAACTCAAGAGTCACAAGTGCGTTGCCGCCCTTTAAGGTGGGAGAAGAGGGGGGGGGGGGGGGGAAGAGTGGGAAGAGGGGAGAGGAGGCAAGGGCCGAAAGAGGGGCAGAGGGAAGGGTTAGGGCCTCCAGTAACCTCACTCCCGCGGCGAAAAGCAATGCAAGCATTGCTTCACTGCTCGTTTTCTGTGAGGCCGTGGTATCGAGCGGAGTCGAGCCGGCCCATACGTGCTGAAGCATGGCTCTCCCACAAAAAAATACTAGCTAAACATAATATAAATAGCAGCTAGACCGTTTGTAAGTTTCTTTTTTGTTATACGGATGTCTTGTCTCGTTTTTGTTATACGGATGTCTTGTCTCGTTTTTGTTATACGGATGTCTTGTCTCGTTTTTGTTATACGGATGTCTTGTCTCGTTTTTGTTATACGGATGTCTTGTCTCGTTTTTGTTATACGGATGTCTTGTCTCGTTTTTGTTATACGGATGTCTTGTCTCGTTTTTGTTATACGGATGTCTTGTCTCGTTTTTGTTATACGGATGTCTTGTCTCGTTTTTGTTATACGGATGTCTTGTCTCGTTTTTGTTATACGGATGTCTTGTCTCGTTTTTGTTATACGGATGTCTTGTCTCGTTTTTGTTATACGGATGTCTTGTCTCGTTTTTGTTATACGGATGTCTTGTCTCGTTTTTGTTATACGGATGTCTTGTCTCGTTTTTGTTATACGGATGTCTTGTCTCGTTTTTGTTATACGGATGTCTTGTCTCGTTTTTGTTATACGGATGTCTTGTCTCGTTTTTACTATAAAAACATGTATAGATATAATAATACATTGCGATAAAATTATTAAGAGTTATTTTTATCACACTGTAGATTTCTATAACATACTTTTGTCTTTACTTGACACAAGTAGACGTCGGCTTTGCCTAAGCCAATTGACATAGCATGAATCCTATTTCGTAGATAGGTACGCATTCCATGGACAGGCTAGCATCTGACAGCCAGTATCTATACTAATATATAAAGCTGAAGAGTTTGTTTGTTTGTTTGCTTGAACGCGCTAATCTCAGTAACTACTGGTCCGATTTGAAAAATTCTTTCAGTGTTAGATAGCCCATTTATCGAGGAAGGCTATAGGCCTATATCATCACGCTAAGACCAATAGGACCGGAGCATCAATGAAAAATGTTGTAAAGACGGGGAAAATTTACAAACGCAGACGAAGTTGCGCGGGTCAGCTAGTAAAATATTAAGAATTATGCTCAGAAGTTCTCTCCGTTTTGAGGAATATTTATCATTCTTACAAAAAAAATAACCGTGCTGAAAAAGGGAATAGATTATTCTGCAATATAATTTATTTCAGATATAGTTGCATAGTTCCATTAGTTAGAATTAGGTTATAACTTATACTATTAGAAAACAATAAAACAAACTTCATAGTGCTATAATATGGTGGCAAAATCAGTCGAATGAAGTTTGTTGTCTGAAAGTTATTATTATCTTTACTGAATGTGAATGTTGTTGTGCTGAAATTGTTATGACACGAACCCTTCTCTTGTTATCGCGCCAAAAATAGAATTAAGAAAGAAATAATAACATTAAAAGAATAAGCGAGCTGTTTAATTTGTATAGTCTCTACACGCTTTCTTCACCACTGCAAGTATATGCGAGTACCTATATTTTGAAAAACAATAATGCAATATGGTACAGTCGGCAACGAACTTAGCGTAGAAGTCTCCGAATAGGGGGGTTGATCCTCACACTTTCAAAACCAGAACGGTCGCGTACTTCCGGGTTTGTGGAAATGGTGAAATAACCTTTCTGCCAAGGTTTTCTTTAGAGACTATAGAACTGGATAGTTCTTCAATAGCCAGCGATAAACCACCAATTTTGACCTCTCTCAGGTAAATATAACAATGTAGAGAAACATTATTTATTTGATGTTTGCGTAAAAACAGACACAAATTAGTTTTTTTATTTTATTCAATTTCAATAAGGTTTTTTTGCATAAATCGACTTTGTCATCATTTGCAATTGCAGATATCCCAGGAATTTGATCTCTTTCTCTCTTTTCTCTTTACCATGTCCTTTGCACGACTGAAGAAAAATACGTCACGCGTAATGGTAAGTGATGATTATAGCTTATGGACAGACATAGTACCTATTATGCACATTGTGGAATCATGAGCGAAAATTTTTATATTATGTATAAATCATGCCAAAGTTTATGTGCTGATGATATTATACTGATTAAGGATCATTTCTTGATTGAAAAGCTTAATTAAAAATAAACCAACATTTTAGTAAGCTATACTATTTGCCAATAAATGTTTAAAAACGAATGTTATATATCAATACAATTTTATTAATCTACAGCCTGACGCAATACAGCGTCAGCAATCCATTACTGTTACAAAAGTTTATTTACGTATCACCAACTATATTATTGCTTGGTATTTGTCTACAAATCTATACTATAAAATATCTATTAAAATGGTTTATAATCTTTGTATATAAAATTTTCGTTTCACGTTTGTCCGCGATGAATTCCTACACTAATGAACCGATTTTAATGAAATTTTGAACACTGTTCAACTTGCGAGATAGGATAGTTTTTATCTCAATTTATAGTCACAATATATTTTATTGCAAATTACTTAGCCACAGCAACGTTAGTTATAATATAATTCTATCTGTTCTTAAACGATGTCTTTACGAACGAACAGTATTTCAATTTTCTTTTCTTCAAAAGTGTAAAAACATTCTACATGTCTGACATCATACAATAGGGTATTATACCCTTTTTTGAACAGTGTTGTAATTTGATCCTAAGGCAACAATAAACAACCAAAAAAAATACTAACATTTTATTTAACTGATAAGTGGTATTAAAAGATATTTAAATTTTACATTTTAAATTTCCGCGCCTAAACTTGATTAAAACGCTAGCCTCCATGTTGCTCATTCGTCATGACGTCATGTGGACAGTAAACGATAAAATTATTTAATTTTATTAAATTTAAAATGATTGGTGATGGAGATAGAATAATACATCCTATATCGATGTTTACACATTCCGTAATTTGATATAACTACAATAGATCCCTATTGTAGTTCTATCAAATTACGGAATGTAAGAACATTCAACAATTAAGAGAGAAAAAAATCCTATCATGAAAGTGCTTATTCTGTTTAGATTTGTATTTTCTGCCTTTACAAAAACCGTTATCCATGGCAATATTGAAGTTAAATTACACGGGAGGAATAAACTATCCAAAAAATTTACAGCAAAATTCACAATTTACTTAGTTTTCTAGGGTTCTGTACCTCAAAAGGTAAAAAAAGGAATCCTTATAAGATCACTCTCTTGTCCGTCTGTCCGTCTGTCTGTCTGTCCGTGTGTCATCACCGATTTTCTCAGGAAAGAGTGGACCTAGCAAGTTGAAATTTTTACCAGATACTGAGGTCTATAGTTTCTATTAGGTGTAAAAATCAAGGTCCTGAGGTAACACGATAAAAAGATATGGGCAAATTTATATTTTCACGAAAACTTGTAAGTACCAAAATTTACGTTTAATTTCTCACTCAATTTCTTTTTATTTTTCGGAATTTTCCCTTTACTTGTGCTGTAAGACCTTGCTTTTAACCAAAATTGACAATTCTAGATCAACCGGAAGTACCCTATGGTTTTGGGTCGAAAACCTATAGGGTACTTCCCATTTACCTAGAATCATGAAATTTGGTAAGAAGCAAGGTCTGACAGCACAAGTGAAGGAAAAAATACAAAAGTCGTTAATTTGTTCATATATCACATAAAAAAAAGTTTTTATGATTACAAACCTTTATTTTGCGGTTGGATTGTTCACTTTGTCGTACATCGCAACCGCAAAGGTAAGTTTGTCTTTCGTAAAAGACGAGCAAAAGTCTTTAAGAATTGATTCCCGAGATGGACGTATACAAGTTTGTTTGCTTACGGAACCCTCGGTGCGCGAGTCAGACTCGCACTTGTCCGGTTTTACTGACCTGATGACGTAATGGCATGGCGGCTTGCGTTTCGCATATTTGAAGAACAGGTAAAGAAACTAAAAACTTTGAAATGAATTTATAAATTTAATTTCTAAAATTATTATCTGAAACATACATTTGTAGATTGCCTATTGCCTTAACTATCTTATTATTGTGTTTATTAATTATTACATTCATAGAGTAAAATACTCTATTGTATACATTATGACAGCAACAAATAAACAGCTGGAATACTTATTTACGTGTCCACGAATAGGTAAACCACACCATTCATCACCAAAAATTGTCCCCGTATTATCGTTTAGTAAATACTCAAATGTGACGATTTCATTTATGAATTCAATTCATTCAAATAGCTTAAATATTAATATTCTGATTATATTTTCTGTAAAGCCGGTACCTTTCTATGTGTTACAAAAAAAATATAATTGAAATAAATAAACAATTTTTCATATCATTCTGTTTGAATTACTAGAAATGTAGGGATGATAAAATTGAACTCAAAAATATCGATTGCTAATAGCGAGAGCTAATAGACATAATTATGTATATAGAAGAAATAATCGATTTTAGGTGCAAAATAAATGAGTTTAATTTAGTTTTTAATTAAAAAAAAACAACTAGGTGAAAGGAGAAAACAGTTTTGAATATAATTCCAGATAGCAATAGCAACAAAGTACACCAGATCAGTTACCGGTACTTTCTTTGATTATTTCTTATTTTGGGTTGAAGGTTTTCCCGAGTGATTCGAGAAACAGTGCTGCTCCCAATATCCAACCGACTTACCACTTGATCTTAAACGTTTTAAAGAGGCAATAGCTACACAGTATCTAATTCGCACTCAAAGTAGTCCTTACGTAGTAGACTTGACTACCGAGAACACTATTTTTAGTAATGTAGACCACAAACAACAAGAACTCATGCAAACCGCATATAAAGCGTACATACAAACTCAGACGGTGGCTGATCCTCCCTTAGCCAGTGTTACTATTATACTTATAATATAGCTACACAGTAAACTTATCAATTATTATTAACATTAATTCTAATTGTTGCGAATATTAGAATATTTGGATAATGATGATTATGAAAGTTATATAACAATTTACTCGATTATAACGATTTCATTATTTCAATCTCTACGTAGACAGGGTTCAAGTAATGCATTAATCTGAAATTGATTTTTCATTTGAGTTAATTAATTGAGTTAGGAAGTAAATAACTTAAATAAGAAGTTTGAGGTGAAGTAAAAATCAAAATTATGCTTTGAAATAAAAATTAAAACAGATTTTTATTTATCTATAATTTCTTGTATTATATATTTTTATTTTTTACAAAAATAAACTGATTAAAGTGCATGAATTTAAGTTTCACCGAACTCATGCCATGTGAAAAATGGTATGATAATATAATATATACATTATGGTGATACACTTACTTATATAATCCTTAGAATTGTCCTTTTTTGAATTATTACAACCTAGCACTGTACAAGAAACTATCGTAATAATGTTAGTAATACACCTATCAACGAAATCATTTGAATTATCATCGAAAGATTTAAGCGTACGCATGTCAGCTACTGGATAATAAAAAAATCTGTGTGGTCTCTATTACTCTTAATCTCCATCTTCCTTTCTCTTAGTCTCTCATCGAAAATACTGTTCGGTTTTTCGTTTTTACTTTGGTAATCAATGCATGCAGTTTATAATAAATCTATACCACTACCCATACGTTGATGGCCAGTCACGGTTCCTTTAAAAAATTAAAAATGTAAGTTGTAATATTATTACAAATGGAACTTGTTGATGCAGCGTTTTCAGATAATGTAAAGATTTTCTGTGTTCTTCCTACAATCACCCTAATGAACGGAATGAAAGCGGTAAGTGTGGCTTAATTTCATTTCAAAAGACATTAAAACTTGCTGTCAAGAGTGAAAAATAATCTCAGCATTAAATTATTGCTTACAAGATGAATGGAGACAGATAAGGCCGGCCGCGGATTACGCCCAAGGCTAGGGTTGTGCCGATGAGAATCCAGTTTATTTCATCAAGATACTAATTGTTTTCCACGGTTACGAAATCTTGCCTTCAATCTTAACTAAAATTTGTATTACTTAAAACTTGAAGGTACTTATTCGATTAAGTTTTATCAGTTTAATTCATTCGATTTTTCTTTTTGACAGTCCCCCTGAAAATCTCATCAACTTCACAATCCTAACACTTCATAAGTTCCGGAGACGAAAAAACGAAAGGATGGTTTGGATCAAAATAAATTGTTAGCTTAGGACTCCTTATTTAACTTCTTATTAAAACAGGCTAGCTAGGTAGAATGTTTTTCCGCGCCTTCAGATTAATCTGATAAAAACTGGTCTCAGTTAATCTCTGAAAAAGTTAGTAATGAGCTTTGACTAACAACAAATCTGCCTCTAGACTTGTACGTATTTAATTACCAGTAAAATGATATAGGAAAATAAAATACTCACAATTTACAAACTCTGGTTATTCTTAGAAATCTTCAGTTAAAAAGTAAAATAAATCTAGAATAAAATTTAATTAAATATTCAAACAAATAAACATAAATTGAATTTATTTAGTTTTACTGTAGCGCATTCCTTAAACTGCCTCAGAACTTATAATTAGTTTTAACAGATAAAAAGGGGAACATTTCTTTATATCTATAACTCCACAGTGTTACATGATTGAGTTGACAACGACAACGATGTTGTTCGAAATCACTTTATTATATTATCTATATTAATAATTCGGTCAAGGGGTACGGTAGACTCGATTGAAACCTTACCTGAATAATAAAAGATAAAAAAAAAATGATTTAGAGTCGAAAACATATATTCGCAAAATTCGGATTGTAGAATATTTTGTTAAATTCTAATGGTGCAAATGGCAGTCGCCATATTGGCCACTCGGATGCCATCTTGAGCTCGTTAAGGCCGATTCACACGTATATCTACTTACATTTTGTAAAAGATTTTGTATTATGAGTCACATTTCACCCGAGCGAAGCCGGGTTTTAATCTAGTAAATATAATAAAGTCCCAGTACCTATTTGAAATGGGTTTTCTCAGAATCAAGTGTCTTCAAAATAGAATCGTGTAAGTAATAAAGTACCAATTAGATGTGAATATCCTCTAATATAGTATAAAGATTACACATATAAGAGATCATGTCGCAGTGACACCTAATAGATATAGATAGAGAGAACCACTTTAGGTGGCTAAAGTGGTTCTATCTATTCATAGAAAAAAGAATTCAACCTTTTTTAAGAAAAATGTATACAACACGCTACGACATCAGTTGTTTCCAAGTAATACTAACTATGCTATAACGTTAAATAGTCATTTATTTTTTTAGATATTATCATAAATATTTATTACTAGTAGCGCCCCGCGGTTTAACCCGCGTAAGTCCCGATCCCGTGGGAATATCGGGATAAAAAGTAGCTTTTGCGTTAATCCAGGTCGCCAGCTATCTACATACCAAGTTTCATCGTAATCGGTTCAGAGGTTTTTGCGTGAAAGAGTAACAAACATCCATCCATCCATCCAAACTTTCACATTCATAATATTAGTGGGATGTATAATATTAGTGGGATTACTATATTATTATATACTTTATTAGCATAGAACACACGCATTAGGAATATTCCTTTGTCACAGGAGGCTTCACAAACATTTAAACAACGGTCACATCTGTCTGCCTGTTCCGGAACGGATTTTCATGCAGTTTTCACTAATAGACAGAGTGATTAATGGGGAAGTTTTAGGTGTGTAATTTGTTAAGATTTTGTGTAAATTGATTGAAATATGTTGATGATTGTTGAAGATGTTCTAGAAAACATGTCATTACAGTGCAATTGGCATTTAGTTAGTTATAATGTTAAATATTCGTTTATTTTATAAAAAAAGGCTAATTCTTAAAATCAAGTTAAAAAATATTTTTTACAAAATAAACCAAAAAAAAATGTTTCAAATGTAATACCTACTTTCTAAAATATCACATAACCTACAAAGTGTGGTGTGTGTCTGCTTTATGGATGGCTTTCGGAAATTGTTTGAAATGGGTTTGAAATAGGGATTAGGATTTGGGTTTGGGATTGAAATAGGTTTTGGAGAATCTTAACACCGGTTAAGATTCTCCAAAACCTAATAACTTTTGCGTATTTATTTCCTTAAATGGACATACCTGTGTTTTCTCTATGTGATTATAAAATTATTTGTTTGCGGTTACAAAATAATAAATCTTTCCGTTATGGTAAATTTTCAATCCTAAGATTCGGTGTCGAAAGAATAGAAGTCGGTCTGAGCTTTGCGTTCCGTTATCCTAACGTTATCCTAAGATAGCGTAGGGGAACGCAAAGCTCGGTTATTTGCTGACCGTGAGCGTCACGCGCTGTCACGTAAGTCCGAGTCTTCTAAAAGGAAGTCACACCTAAGTATATACATACAGTATTCGGAAAGAGACTTTTTAGAAAGTGATGAGAAACGAGAACTTAACTGATTGATATGCACCATCACGCAAGTCTAAAACCCAGTGCATGATAGCACACAGAACAATATGACCTACCGATCGAAGGTATTATTCTGCTTTCCTAATGTAATTGTGGAAACAGCAAGGGTTTTTTATTGTTTGTTTTTTATACCAGAGTAACCGGTAGCAGGTTCTTGGGTATACCAACGGGCTTTTTGCCCCCTCGCAGCCATCAAATGCCAGCAATAAATTCACAAATATGTTTCAGGGGGTTGTAAGGAATACAATATATACATCTATATATATATTATAGAACGTTTATAAAACAAGAAATCTCACACGACACACTATCTCCAACAAAATTATATCTAAGCCGAAATATTAAAAGATAGCCGGTGAAGTTCTTTTACATTTCTAGACCATTCGTTTCCCGTTCTTCCGCGTAACTCTAACTATAAACCAAGCTTGGAGCTAAACATTTATTTCTTGACGGGATGGACCTTAATATTGACCTTAGTATTAGGGGCCCATAGTTTCTAGGAAGTCTAGATCTAGTCTAGGAACCATAACAAGCATAAAACTCGAGCTTCTTCATACCTACTGGTTACACCTAAGCATCGAACTGCCGCTTTCCGTGGAAGTTTTAAATTAGCTAGCACCAGGTGCTGGAATGATCTCCCACCACTTATACGAACCTTAAACTCGGTTCCTAAATTTACTACAAAACTTAAACAGCATCTACTTTTTAAACAAAAACAAGTAATTTGAACATAGCTTTCATATGCACACCTCCTCTGTGCCTCTATAGCTTCTCTTTCTTTTAACTGCTCGGAGAACTGTGTTTTGGGACTAATTTTTTCTGACATTACAATTCTTAGACACAAAACAATTTTTATTTCTAAACAAAAAAAAACGCTTAATTATTATTACATTAATTTCACGCCAGTCATTAAAACATTGCAATGCGTTCTCCTTACTTGCAAACGAATAAACTTAATTTTCATTACAAAATAACCTCAGTAAACTAAGCGTTATTATTCAGAACTAATGAAAACCCCTTCAGATGAGTGACAGCAATACCATGCATGCAGGGGTATTGCTTGAAAATAAAAAATTGTAACTTTAATTTAATTAGGACAACTCCATACAACTATTGTTTTAAACCCGTATACCTGTGTACGAGATTAAAATAAATTTGTTTCTTTCTTTCTTTTCTTTACCACAAACTCGGACTTTTTACTTGTTAATGATTTGGTAGGAAAGTAATAATTTACATTAGCAAGAGTATAATTATATTTAAATAAAAATATTCAAATTAACGTGTCTCCTTTGTAAATATAAGAACACTAAGGTTAGCTGACTCTTCAAATATTATAAGTGCCGCGTAATAAGTCAAGTATATGAGTATATCTTACAAATGAAAGGGGCCGGTTTGGTCGTAAGTTTGTTTGCTCGATTTCTTTTTACATCTGAGCTGAAATATTGAAAGATAGCTGGTGAAATTCTTTTACATTTCCAGACCATTCCGTTCGGATAGATTAGTGAGTAATCTTATATACACGTACACCGTGACTATAAACAACGCTCAGAGATAAAAAATTATTTCTTGCAGTTACCTGTTATGTATATAACCGATGACATGTTGGTGATAACCCTAGGGGCTATAGTTTCTAGGAAGTGATACTGACCCCCCATTTGCCGGACGAATCGAGACAGTTGTTTAACAGCCGTTTCACGACCGCGATCTTCTGCGAGGATAACATCTCGCGTAAGGAGGCAGCGGAGATGATTCGGGGTCGGAACCGTTTCACTTGTGCTCACATGCGTACTGTAAGAGTGACCACGGGTGGTTGAGACGCATTTTATATTCTTCTACCGCAGTAGAGTCTCCTGTGAAGGGTGTGAAGGGTGTGTCTGGACATCGCTCAGTTAGTATACGGAGCTCGCTTGCCTCCCGTGGGCTGGCGCTGGGTGGACCATTGGAGACATAACGTCGCAGTACCGACGGCGAACTTATTACAGCTGCTGTAAAGCACACAGTGTGGTTTTAGTCAGTTTAAGTCTGATATACGGCTTCACCTTAGCCCGGTGAGGTAAGTCTCTAAACGAAAAAAAGGGTGCTTTTTCCACCGCCAACTAAGGTACGACGTTATTTCGCGTGTAAACAATCAAAACAATGTTTTTGTATAGTCCAGGTTGTTTTACCGCCAATCACTACATATTATAAAACAGTCTGTCTATCTGTTCGCAAAAAACTCAAAAACTACTGAACGGATTTTCACGTGATTTTCGTCAATCGATAGAGCGATTCATGAGGAAGGTAGTTTATAATTTGTTAAGGTTTTGTGTAAATTGGTTGAAATATGATGATGAATGTTGAAGATGTTTCTGCTACCTTTTCGAAGCCGGGGCGGGTTGCTAGTACAGTATAAAATTAGCCTTAGATAATAGATTATTCCCCCCTTTAAGGAAGAGGTGGATTCCCCCCTTTCACGCCTATTTTAAGCGACAAATTTTTGCTTTCCAACATAAACGCGAACGAAGTGTGATAAGATTGTGTTAATCACTACATATTATAAAACAAAGTCCCCCGCCGCGTCTGTCTGTGTGTCTGTCTGTCTGTCTGTTCGCGATAAACTGAAAAACTACTGAACGAAATTTCATGTGGTTTTCACTAATAGACAGAGTGATTCATGAGGAAGGTTTAGGTATATAATTTGTACCCGTGCGAAACCGGGGCGGGTTGCTAGTCTATAATATTTAATTTAAAAAAAACACGATTTAAATTTTTTTTCATTTTCATTCTACAAAATAAAGAAATTTGACTTTAGCAAATAAAGCCACACCAAAAAAAAACAACAAAAGTTACTCTCAACTTAAAAACCTTCGTCTTAAAATGGTTGTTGTATAAAATCAGGGAACACAATTACACAAACCGGTACAAAGTAATATACGATACGGTATTACAACGAATCGCTTAATTAGAAATGTTGTCGGAACCTACGCAAACGGGTTTGCTTGTTCACGTTACCTCGAGAAACTTATCGTCGAAGCGTGCCCTTTATCCTTTCCATTTAGAAAATATTTATTTAGCATCCTTTCCTTAAGCCCCTGTGCTCAGGTGCGAGATCGCCCTAACTCAAATAAGGGGGCAGATATTTAAATAAGGCACTTGTTTTCATTACACTTCTGTTCACAGCGGTACTTATTCATTTATTATGTTTACCGCAAAACTGATGTAACGTTTCTGTTACTACATGTGTAATGCTTTTATACCAATAATAGCCATTCCATGATTTTGATACCAAGTGCACCCTAGGTTAAACAGGTTAGGAGATGTCATTCCCCCTGCATTAATGGTTACTGTTCTGATCCTGTGAATCTAACTCGTTAAACAATTAAACCTTTTATTGCTTATCCTAAAAGCCAGCAATCATGTTGAAAAAATTACATTTTATTTTACCATTGTCCACCAAAGTTAGTTTATTTAAAAATGTTTTATGAAAGACTATTTGCATTGGTTTGGGTGTTTCTATGTATGGTGTGTATGTGTTTAAAAACTAAAAGCCGGACAAGTGAAAGTCGGACTCGCGCACCGAGGCTTCCGTAAGCAAACAAACTAGTACGTAGATAGTACGTCCATCTCGGGAATGAATGAGTCGGTTTAATTTTTTGTTAAAAAGATTTTTATTTTATGATTTTTTTTCATCATCAGCTCAGCTACACGATGTGATGATTTCTAAACGCAAATACCTGATAAAGTAATGAAAAGTAAACAAAAACACTAATCGTTCCTATAATTTTCGAGGGTTCCTCTCAATTTTATCAGGATCCCATCATCAGATCCTGACTTCCTTGACATGGGACCACCCTTGAGGTATACCCTATCTAAAAAAAAATTAAAATCGGTTCATAAATAACGGAGTGAACAGTGAGCTGAACAGATATTAAAAAAAAATAAAAATTATACGTTCGAATTGAGAACCTCCTTTTTTTTTCGTCGGTTAAAAATACTCCCCCGTACATGGATTTACGATAAAGTCAACTTTTCAACCGCAAAATATAATCACGAAAACTATGTTTAGTGTGATATAACAACAAATGAACGAGTTTCGGATTATTTCCTTTACTTGTGCTGTCAGACCAGACCAGACCAGAGTACTTGCTATTGACCTTGAATCATAAAATTTGGTAAGGGTAAGGTTACCAAATTTTATGATTCTAGGTGAATAGGAAGTACTCTATAGGTTTTGATTTACCTGCGAAATGTTGCGAAAGCTTGATGTTTTTACAGCTTCAAGGGAAACATAAATATTTGGTATTAATTTCAACTTTTTTTTTTCGTGCAGTTTCGTTACACATATTAATTAGAAGCGAAAATCTTTTTTGTTACCGCTTACATATCTACTTGCGACTTGTAAGTATGAGTTAAGTATATTGGAGTTGTTTACGGGCCAATTGATCAATAAGAGCTCCTCCACGTTGGTCTATGGCTTAAGGCACATCAGCTCTTTTTATATCAGATTTTACATCACTTTATATCACTTTTATCGATTGGTGGGTATCGTTAGGTTAAACAGTAATGCAAAAGCAAATGCAAGGAATTGACTAGATTATGAGTGTGATAATATTATGATGATAAAATATGAGTTGTACTACATTTTGAGTAATTAAACAGTAACATCGATAAGAGTCTACCTTTAGTAAAAAATGCTCTAAATTTGTATTATCATATTGCATTATATTTTTTTACCAAGTATAATTTATTCATAGGCCTTTGTAACAGCAATATTCTAAACTTAGAATATATTTTGTTGCCACATCAAAAACTCTTATTTATTTTATTAAAAATAGGGACAAACTATAATAGATGATAGATAACACAGTTCACTATTTAATAAACATAAGTTAATAGATATTATTTTGACTGGTTATACCGGTAACGCAATACTATTGGTCAATGGATAAATATTAACGAATAGTGGGATTATAAAAGGGTAGAAATAAGTGAAGAACGATTGACTAGAGTGCGAACAGAGGTACGAACAACTTGGCAGTTACTGTTACTTAGTGATTTTCATAGTTTATATCAGTGATTTTGAGACTGTTTCTGACATATATTACAGAACTCAAACTAGAAAGTTGCAAGGTTGCGATAATAATCAACTAAAACAATTATTTTCGGAATAAGTTGAGCTGGTATATAACCTGTCTTTATGCTAGAGCTGCCTAGAGAACATCATTAAACGAACGAACATTTGATTTTTGCATAAATATGTATGTATAATATAACATAACTATGTATGAGTCAAATGCTCGTTGGTCCTGGTCAAATTATATTATGGTCCTGCTCCACGATCGAAGCTGCCGTAACCTTTCTCAATTCGAACATCACCTTTGATATAAAAATATCTGTTAAACATTTTTCATCGTTTTATGGTGTCATAAGTTTCACAAACCAGGCAGCTCAGTCTCACATAATAAATGCAGTGGTTAGAATATTCTGAGCCGTGAGATGACTATCACTATCTATGACGACTGTTTTCCTCGGTACACATAGGTAGGAAAGGTAGGTCTGGGTAGCACGCACTTTTCGAGATAGAAAGGGGGCTTGCTCATTTTAAGTCGACCCCGTCTACTTACAATTTAGTACTTAATTTATTTCCGGCGGGAAATAATGCCAAAAATGTCTAACTTCTACATCCTTTCACCGGTTGTTCACTGTACCTTCTGCTTAACAGAAGGCCACATTTATGACAACATTATTACTAGTATTATTTTTATAAGAGAAAAAATTAAAACTCGACGCCCTTTTCACAATAACCTGCATAATTATTATTCTTTAACGCATTTGCACAATATTGCATAAACAAAAATACTGGCGATGAGCACCAACCGTCTTTTCAATTTATCTTATTAAGGTGGCAATCAAGATTACAGCATGTCTGCTATATTTGAAAGTACATATTTGGAACTAAATTAACTAACAATGATTTAACAAATACGTACTCCTATCGTATATTTGTTAATTATAATTTTGCAAGGTATGATACTTTGCTAAATTAAGTCGGCCTTTCAATTATTTATGACAACTCAATTTAAATTTAAATCTATATTCTACAAATTGGCCGTTTTTCACTAATTAGAATTGAAGCTGGAGTCGGTTCAGGCTATTTTCAAAATAAATGTTTCACGGATGTCAGTCCCGGCTATTTGTATTTAAAACGTAAGCACTTTTTAATCATAACTTTAGTATATTTAGGGACTAGAAGTGAAAGATTATATTATTAGTAATTAAATATGGTGGTTACTGGTGTATAAAAAACATTTTGTAATTGTATTCCAAGCGTAGAAAACCAATTTGGACTATATTGAGTAGATTTGAAAGTCGCTATTAATGTGTGTTCTGTATTCAAGTACCAAATCTGTAAAATTTAGAAATGGAACGAAATATTTGTCTAGCAGAATTAGTCGGTGCATCGTTTTAAAACGTCTCATTAACGTGGCTAATGAGCGCACCGTTATCGGGACACACCTATGATATGTCGTTGTTTGGAATCCCCTTTCAGGATTACGAGTTGACGGTAATTGTTATTACAATCCTTTGCTATTATGTCGTTACATTATATAGCCTCGCTGCTATATTTTGTCTTCTTTTGTTGCATTAGAGCTTGCTTGCAACAGAAAGAGAGGAAGCATGGCCCATTTAATCCTGAGCTCCTCAATGTTCATTAGCAGAGTATGTTCCTGCCACAGACTTAACACTCTAGCTCTAAAGTGATATTTGCAATAGGATAGCTAAGATTAGGAATAAGTACCTACAAGTCGTTTAAACCAAACTTTTGATAAACGTGTGATATGATTTATAATAAGATATAAATATTATTTCATTCTATATTTATATTTAAGGTAAGCAATATATCGCTCCTCCGATAAAATAGTGTACTCGTAACAACTCAAAAAGTAAATTTTTTCAGAAAACACAAAAATGTTTACGTAATTTTTTGTATTTAGAATTTCATGCACTTTAAAAAAAACGTATGTGTGTGATATATCATGGTAAAGCTTATAAAATCGCTATTTAATGCCATAATTAATAGTTTTATTATTTTTATAAATAATGTAGAACCTAATTAACTAATGTTGCATGCCCAAACAGGCAGAACATGGCTTGGACATCATCATGTTACACCTTAGGTATTATTAATTATGTACTTGTGCTCAGCAATAAATAAATGAAAGTGACTTTAAATTTCCTTACGTCACATGTCCTAATAAATCTGTGATTAAGAATAGTAAGAAAAATCTATATCACTGTTTTTAAAATATTTTTTTTATTTGTAACTCTTTTTATCAAAGACTATTCAATTGTTTAAGATAAAATGTTGTATTCATGTTGTAACATTCTTTATTTTGACCAAAATAAACAATAAAATTCGAAACAGAAAACAGAAATTTAAACAGTCTTACTATCTTAATAATATATATAGATAGATAGAATATTCTTTATTGTACACCATTAAATAACATTAATTGGAACAGATCATGGCTTAAAAATAGAGTACAATGGGCGGTCTTATCGCTAATAGCGATCTCTACCAGACAACCTTTAGATGGAGATAATTATAGAAGTATTAAATAAAAGCAATAGTTGATGGCGTACTATATAGAAAATACAGACAAGTATTTACACGTATTAATATATATATATATATATATATATATATATATATATATACATATACATACATACACACATAAATACACATACATACACACACACACACACACACATACAGACATATATACTTACTTAAATATATATTAAATAAATATATATGCCTATCTAGGAAAATATACTTGAGATTTTTATCATTTATTATTAAGGGACTTGTACAATCAACTATAAAATCAACCTTAATACATAGTCAACATTACAAAAGGACGTAAAATACTATCCCATAAATAAAATAATAAACTAGTTGCATTTTTCAAATATTATGAATTCAAAACAATAATAAAACCGTTATATCTTAGTTACATAGGATACTTACATCTATAAAAATATACTAACTTTTAAACTTTCACGTTGTATGATATGATTGCACCGAAGTCTACTACCGAAATTATTATGGTATGCCCAGAATACACAAGCCCAACGTGCTGCTCCAGCCAATTGTAAGTTTCTCCTCCTCCCGTTGCGTCAGTATTGCAACCACTTGTAGACAAAACACTGTCTTTTGTAAAAGACTCAGTCACTTCACTTTGTACAAATGATGAAAGTTCTTACGTTAGAACCTGGTGACCTCATGGTGAGCTTTGATGTGGAGTCACTATACACCAATGTTCTAATACAAGAGTTCTTGAACGTCGTGCTGAGAGACAACGAACTGCCGTTGAATAACATTGATCTACTTGATCACTGTTTAGATGACAACTGTTTCCTTTTCCAAGGTCAACATTACTTTCAGATTTAAGGTGTCGCAATGGGAAGTCCTGTAGCCCCCATACTTGCCAACATCGGGATGGAACATTTTGTAGAAAAAAAGTCATAATACTATTGCCATGTTCCTTAAACACCGTTATATTTTGAATGAACCCGGTAATGGGTCGACCCACCGGGACCACGGGTAAACAGTCAAATGATACTGTTTCAAATTCGACTACGGGTAAACAGTGAAATGATACAGTTTCAAAATCATTGTAATAATATTAGTAGTAGAAATCATTACATATTATAAAACAAAGTTCCCCGCCGCGTCTGTCTGTCTGTTCGCGATAAACTGAAAAACTACTGAACGGGTTTTCATGCGGTTTTCACTAATAGACACAGTGATTCATGATTAAGGTTTAGGTGTATAAATTGTACCCGTGTGAAGCCGGGGCGGGTTGCTAGTTAAAGCATATATACAGTAACATTTCAAGTTATGACTATTAGAAAAATTTATTACACTATCATTTCAACCAAAAGCACAGATACCTGTCACAATTTAAAATGTCACACTGCCTGAGATCGGCTCTGCACGTCGTACGTAAAACTCCACTGCAATGTAATACTATGATAATTGCAGTTTATGGAAGAATAAGTGAATTTACAGTTATTATTCTTTTATGGAATGTAAAATGAGAAATAACGATATTTTTTATTAAAAAAACGCTTAACTAGAAAAATGGTTCACCTACGACAAGAACGTGTGAAAAAGATTATGGTCAAAAGGTAGTCAAGCTCCACGGACTGTAGCGAAATCCGGATTAACTCGCAATAAGGTGATGCTGTGTGTATCGTGGTATTGGAAGAGCATCATTATAAGCTTTTACCGCCTGGCGAATCCATCGTTTCGGATTTCTACTGCCATTAACTAATGAGATTAAGTAAAACGACCGGAATTGATCGACAGAAAAAGAGTGGTTTTTCATCATGGTAACGCCAGACCACACACATTTTTGGCCACTCATCAAAAATTGAGAGACCTTGGTTGGGAATTGTTAACGCTTCCACCATATTTTCGGTCTCCTCAGAATTCTTTGGGTAGTGTTAGGTTAACATCAAGAGAGGGTTGTCAAAACTACTTGCCGAATTTTATTATTCAAAATATTCTACAGTTACGGGATTATGACACTACCTAAGATGGCAACAAGTTATCGAACAAAAAGGCACATTTACAGCGTGTAAGTATCACCGTCACGAAGAACTTACAAAAACCTCTTTCTGTGGATCAAAAAAATGCGATATTATGGATTTACAGTCATTAGTTTGATTTTGCGCTACACAATGTAAGCGCAACAAACGTAGGTATCATTTTTATGCACTACGGTGAATGATCTTAAACATTCAGCGCCACTGAAGCATAAATGTTATTATTTGATTACATTGCAGTTTCTTGGCCGTATGGGGTACTTTTTCTTTTTTTTTTTTGCTTTAAAATGATCTGAATCTACTATTTCAAGATTCGGCAGGCCGTTCCTTACAACCGTTATATTATATTGAAATGTAATTAAAATTTAAAAAAAATGTCTTGAATTTATATATAAATTAGAATAAACTTTTTCCCCGACCTTATATATTATATACTCGCAACGTCTCTCGTGGATTATTAACTTTATTCCTTTCTTTATGGATCTCAGGCAACTTAAGTCAAGAGTAGAAAAAAGTCCTTTGCAGAATGAAGGAACTGCCTACGTCCAATTCTAGTATACTCATAAAAAATTATAAGGCCAAAGCCTAATCAACTTTTAGCACGAAAACATTTTCTTTGAGATACATTTTATAGAATGTTTGCATTGTCATTACAAGATCCGTATTTAGGAAGTGTTCGCTCGCGACGTGCTCAAGTGAGGTCGTTAGCAATCCGGTTGGAGTGTCACATTGGAGTTTTGAATTAATGCCTTTCCGATCGTGATTACCTGTGCTAAGGAAACGGGCAACAGCCCCACTAACGTTCGTGACTTAATTAAAGCGAACAAAAATCGTTCACCATTTTGTTCGTCAAGTGTGTCTCGGCTTTATGAGTGGATGGAATTGGAACAAGATCGGCCTCTGGAATTTTGTGACCTCTTGCCAGCTATTGGTACATTTACCTTTTAGTCGCTTGAGTAGCTCTTACAAGAAGTTCGTAAATATATATTACATAAGTTAGTTTGTTCTTGTTATTAGACAAGCAAAATAAATCAATGTTTATCATAAATTGAATGGTTGTCAAAATATGATTTTTTGTTCACACAGTCGTAAAAGCCCTTTTAATAAAATATTTTTTTAACCTTTTGCTTTTTGCTAACTAAGGCGGAATAGCCGGATATCTGTCCGAACATTGTTAATTGCCTGTCCTGGATGTCGAATGTTATACGTCGCAGAGTCAAAGCGTCGCATTCTCGCGTCCTGCTTCTCAAATACAACGCACCTTTCGGCCGCTATGGCAACTAACTTTCGCAACCAGTTGTGAAAGAGGATTTTATCCTTGGCAACTGGTTGCGAAACTTAGTTGCCATAGCGGCCGGAAGGACAATGCATGGCGACACGCGTAGTCGCACGACAACGCTCGCATTAGTGCGCCCGCATCACAGTGCTGGACGAGCAGAGACTTTGGAACATTCGTGAATGGCGCTCGTGCTCGACAGTATATAATGGTTAGATATCGATCTTATTATATCTGAAGCTGAAGAGGAAGAAAGTGAAATTATATCAGACGCTGAAGGGAGCAAAAGAAAACGAAAATTTTGGGTTTACGAGTTATGGAAGAAAAGATGTACGGGCGTCACACTGAAAGTTTATAGAAAATAAAAAACGGAATGATATAGAAGCCTGTTAATATTATCATTGCTTTTCGAAGTAGTCTTCTTTCCGTTTCACTTTATTTTAGTTCGTTCTTATTAATAAAAATCAATATTAATTTAAATACAAATGTTGCAGTGAACCCTTCATTTACATTTTATAACGTGTTAATAATAAAAACTTCATAAATATTATATTTGCATCTTCCCTATTGTAAGCAATACAAAACAACCAATTGAGTTAAAACTTATTACGTATTACTAACTTTTAGACTTTCGCGTTCCATGATATAATTATGTATTTCCACAGGAATTAACGCGATCAATTCAGGGAATCAACGAATAAAAAACATGCCACCTCGCTTTTATGCGCAGTCCGTTGAACACCAGAATAATAACACATCGGTTTGCTTGCAGAATAGGGACACTGTTAGTATAGTATGTGACGGTACATGGCGAAACCAAAATATCGAAAATGTGCGGGTGGATGAAGAACCTTCTACCGCACGATCTCGACGCTCACCGCTGAGCCAGTCAGCCTGTGACCACGGCCAGAACAACCTGTCTAGGTCAGGCCTAATACCTTTTCGTGATCGCGTTAATTCCCGTGGAAACACATAATTATACATAATTCTATCATGTATATGTTAGCTTTTAACGTAGGTACATTATTATATATTTTTTTTAATTAACTGTTCTAATTGCGTAATCCACTCTTAAGCACGGGTCACACAAAGGCGGGAGCCGCGATAAAGCGATCGATCGCAAAGCGATAGCGGTCCCTACCATGTCACACAGGCTACCGTCCGCAGCCCGCAGCGGGCAGGTGGCGGGAACACAGCGGGTGTGATACCAAAAGCGATCAAATTGTTCACGACCTTTCGTAACGCAGCACCATGTCGGACAGCGACGAAGAAGAAATTCTGCTTTTATTAGCAATGTACCAAAAGAAAAAACGCAAACCCAAAAGAATTTGGGTTCACGACATAAATATGAAACGAGATATGTTTGGAGAGTACCACCATTTGTGTAAAGAGCTGCGTGCATACGAGGACCGGTTCTTTTACGTATTTCCACATGAGTCAAAGCAGTTTTGATGAGTTGCATGAACTTCTACGACCTTATATATATCCTTGGCTATCTTTCCCAAAGAATATCCTTCTTTAAAGTGTTTTTATAATTCCTGTCTTTAGTATAACATAGACATGGGTGATGTCTAACAAATTCAATTAGTTTTTCTGTTGGATTCATATTGAAACTGGAACTATCGTACACCTAAGTTGTAAAAAAATACAATTCGTGAGATCGGATCCCGACTGCCCCGCGATCGCTTCGCTCTGTGTGACAGCTTGTAGTGACTACCGTAGAATACAGCGCCCGCGCCGGCCGCCCCCGGGGCGTCCTTCCCGCGAAGCGATCTCCTGTTTGTCGTACCGATCCTATTGCGCGGGAGATCGGAACGAAAAAATCCCGTCCCGGATCGTGGTTGCTTTACCGCGACTCTGTTTATAATAATAATAATAGTTTATTGGTTTTCTCTCACATAAAATTACATATCACATTTAATTATAAGATCAAAAAGTACAAAATTGCACAAAAGAAACCTATTCAAGACATGTCATTTGCAACTATGTGAGAGACTGGTATCTGTACTAGGAGACCTGTATGACAGATTACCAGCCTCTCCAGGCACCGGACTCGTGCAGCACCGGCATGTCAGGTAAGTGTCTCAGTGGGCTGCAATGAATGTTGCTACGTAATATGCGTGAGCTTATTAATGTGAGTGTATGTGTGCGCGAGTGCGTGTGCAAGTGTAATGTGTGCGAGTGTGTGTATGTGTGCGTGTGTGTGTGCGTATGTGTGTGTTAGAGTGTGTGAGTGTATGTGTGTGTAAATGAGTGTGTGTGTGTATGTCTGTCAATTCAGGTAATGATGTGCAAGAGATTTTCTTTCTCGTCGTAACTAAGGCATTTCAGCCATGTTGTGACCACCTTTTTACAGTTGAAACGTGTGAGTGAGTAAATGCTGATGTCTTTATTAATTTTGTTATATAGATAACCTCCTAGGAATCCAAAAAATCTCCTTGAGAACGCTGTGTCACAAGTGTGATGTCTTCGACGCTTGTTTGTCATAGTAGTGGGGTCATAAGTAAGTGTGGCATGCTGCTTTAGGACGATCCCCAGGATAAACAGTTGTCTTACTGTTAGGACGTCGGTAAGTTGGTACAGGTCTTTGGTAGAAAAAAGAAATGGCAAAGACCGACTAACCTTCAAGACTGCTATTTGCGATCTTTCTAATTTTATCAAGCTACTCTTACATGCACCGCCCCACACAGTAATGCAATAGCCTATAACTGATTGGCACAGTGCCAAATAAATCATTTTGATGACCTGTGCGTCCGCTATATGCCACAAGTTCCTGAAAATTAACATTAACTTCCGCATTCTGCAGGAAAGTAGGTCCAGGTGGTGACTGAAATTCAGCGAATCATCTAAAACCACTGATACCACTGTTTGACGAGGGCTTTGTTTTGGGTTGCAATAAAAAATCTATGGTGGCTTTTGCTTCTGCAGTTTATGCTGCATTACCCCATCCGCAATTTTGTTAATGTAAATTCTGCCAGTCATAAATATTAGATTGTGACTTTTATATAATAATAGTAATAATACATGCATGGGTATGTGTATCTCTAGGTTAGCGAAATACATGTTGTAGTTGGAGCGTGCTCAGCCAGGATAACTCGCTCATCTTCTTCTTGATGGATTGCCAATAACCACTAATGTCATCCGCTCCTGATCTATTCAGATAGTGATACTTAATCATAGACGGATTGCTTCCTGTGCAGCGTGTGTGCGATTTTTGTGCAGTGATAAGAGATCTTACTCAGTCATTTTGTTTGGCCTTGATATGAGAGCCTAATATTGACATCGATAATCAGCTAGGCATCTGACTCGAAAAGTAAAAGGATCAGAAACGTTACTTGGTAACTAAAATTATTTTTTTTTCTTTACTTTTACTTGCAAAAAATAAGGTAATTTTGAATAAAGCGCTTCATTTGAAACTCGTCCTATACCTAAAACTCCTCTCAAAATAGTGAGGATGCTGTTCATTCCAAATACGGTCTTATAGGTAACTAGATGGGTCCTATTAGTTAATTGGATAGTACAATGCCTACACAATAGAGATTTCAAAGACGACGATAATCAATTGTACGTCTAACGAAGGCGAGTACAAACAGTTGCCTCAATGGCACGCCAATTGCCACTGTGACCAAACATACAGACGGGCACAAAACTAAATTCGTGTGCCTACTTCGAACATACCTAACTATGCTAGGATACTCACAGATTCCCGACTATTGTGTGTTTAAGAGTTATGTGCTCAGTAACTGCTGGAAATTTTGATGTGTATTTGGGAATTGCGATCGGATAAACCAAAGGTTTTGCATTGTTTATGAGCTTTCGAAACTATGGGACAAAAGATGCGGTCATATATGTACCGACTTATCAGATTTCTTTTTATTATGTAAACAAGAAAATGACTGACATAAAATACCCTTTTCAGTCTAATATAAAAGGTGCATTTACATAAGTTAATGTAAATTTTAATGTTATTTTTGAAGATGATTTATTATTGACGTGACAACGTCTTATAATTCGATGGAGCCAGCTGCACGAATGAAAAAACATGACTCATCCGGCGTTACCTCGCTCTGAGGCGTTACTATGACGTCGCTCAGCTCGCCTCGTGTGCACTTGCCACCACTCGGCACCGCTCGTAAAGCAATTTCGGGTACGGAGGAGTGTGATATTTATAAAGCAATACAATGTTCATAGTTTTTACAAGTATGAATGTGCTTTGAGCAATTGTTTTACAACTTTTATTTACAACTTTTAAACATGTTGTATTAGAAATATATTTGAAAAACCATTCCATCAGTATTTTCTTATGACGTTGTCACGTTCAACTATTGTCCGTAAACGGACTTTACAGACAACCAATTTTTTTATTGAAAATTGCTTTCACTTTTTCCATAATGTAATTAAATCTAAATTACATATCCACAACTAAGTTTCTTGCCTGTTCTTCTCCATAGGCTCTACGTATTGGAACTGGCAACTAGCTTCACGACTGACTTATGCCGCAAAACGAATCGTTTTTGTTTATTGGAACGCGGCATTAGTCCGAAGACTCCTACTCCTGACAATTCAAAAATACCTTTGGTTTCATTAAAATAAATGGTTTTATTTGATTTGATTTGACTTGATGTTCTGTAACTCAGGGCAAGACAGAACCTCGAGGAAAATAATTGCCCTATTTTTAAAGGTTTTCTTAGTCACAGCTTCGAAAGCCCCTCCCGCTATTCGTTAGATGTTAGATGGAATAGGGTTCTTGCCACCACAGCAGTTGAGGCGTCCTGCTAATGTGGAGTGGGGAACACGTAGAGAAAAGCATAGACTAAAACGCTGAAACACAATTGCGACGAGTGCACTTGTTTGAGATCTCAGTGAAGCAAAAAACATGCCATTTAAATCAGGTGTTCTAAAACAAATATGCATTTAAGTATGTATATCATACCTACGTTTTTATAATAGGTTGATCTTTAATAATTAATTACTTTAACATTAATTAAGTAAAGTTCAAACTCAAGTTCAAATAAAGCCTGCTTTTAACGTTTAATGTCTTTCAAAAGTTGAAAAAAAAGAAAGAAAAAGAAAACATTGAAACTGTAAAAGAACATCAACTATTTAAATTTATTGGAACATTAACGTACAAACAAAGCAACCGTCTATAGGGCTCTCACAGTTTTTACGAGACTCGTTAGAGGACTCAAAAGTGGCTTTGTGACGTCACGGAGTGCTGTCAATTTGCGTGCACTGTATTTATACAGACAGTTTGATGTGCTAATGAGCTACATTAACGTTTAGTCGACGCCAATAAACGTCACTTTGTCGATGCAGGGGCACGCGTACTACGTCCCTGCACGTACCATGTTTAACATTTCACGTAGCTCTTGTTCAATATTAGATAATTCACTGATATACACGTCAACGTAATTCAATCAAAAAGTTTGAGCTCTGATTGATTGTCAAGGTATTTTAAGGCAGTATAATTACATATACATACATAGTCGTTATTTCCTGTATGAAACATATTTTATAAGTAGACATACAACACAAAGACATACATGACCAGGGCGAGGGAAGTGAGGTTGGTTCAGCGATGCTTTAGGCTATACTAATATTTTTGTTCGATCAACTGCAACTCTAGCCTCTTAATCCAGTCACGAATTATTTTTAACAGTAGATTTTGTAACTGAATGAAGGTAGATGTGCACCTTGAATGATTTCTATGTTTAATAGGTTCAAACCTTCAACGGTATCACTGAGTGATTTTTATTTTTTAGTACGTTAGCTTTTGAGCATTTCAATAAAATGAAATTCAGGTGGCATCAGCTTGCATCCTGTTTACCTTTCGTGTAACACTAACACTATTGTACCTGAAGATCTGACTTTTAAAAATGAGTTTCTTTGCCAGTATTCTTCTCATAAGGCTCTACGCATTTTGGAAACTGAAAGTTATAGATCGACACAAGCAGGGAGTAGATTTTGGTGTTTTCACCTAATTTACCTCGACAACCCAGTACAAGCTGGGGCGTCTGTTTACGCCGATCTATGGTTTTCAATTTAACGTTCATAAATGTCACTTAATGTCTTAATTGAATAAATGATTTTGAATTTGAATTTGAATTTGAGGTTATAAAAGATCACAACAAAAAAGCTAGTGTTATATCCTGACTATCCTAGCTATATATAAAAGTAAACATCAGTTTATTTGTTTGTTTTTCCGCTTTTACGCCTTAATTACTCAACCTAGCGCTCATCACAAACTTTTTCATAAATATGTGGCCATGGTTACAAAAAAGAACAACCTTTCATCCCGAAAAAAGTACTGTTCCCGAGGAATAACTGACTGATTATGACTGATTGAAAATGAATTAATTGCCAAAAAATTTTGTATAAGAAACATATTTTATAAGTACAACTAGCAACCCGCCCCGGCTTCGCACGGGTAGCAGAGACATTTTCAACAATCATCAACATATTTCAATCAATTTACATAAAATTTTAACAATTTATACACCTAAACCTTCCTCATGAATCACTCTGTCTATTAGTGGAAACCGCATGAAAATCCGTTAAGTAGTTTTCAGTTTATTGCGAACAGACAGACAGACAGACGCGGCGGGGGACTTTGTTTTATAATATGTAGTGATAGAGGAAAGAAACGCTTACTAAAAATCGTAGCTGAAACAACTTCGTGTTCGTAACATAAAACTGACCATCAGCGTCCTCTTATCCATAAGACGTCCTCTGCTGGAAGCAGGTCAGAGCCAAAACTACTACAATCTCTTAAAACCTTGATTCTGTAACTTTATGTTTAGAGGCCGAACCGCTGTTACAAGAGCATTATCTGTCACTGTCACAGGGTTTTTTGTAAAACCCTGGTGTACAAATAAACTGTAGTATATCTATCTATCTATTTGTTTTTAACGAAATAAAAAAACACTCAAACTTACACGTAAACTTTCACATAAATAGAATTACTTGTTCGATTAAACTTTCATTGTTAGTTTTTAGTTACTAGTGCTTGTAAATTAGGCTTCCTCGGAGCCAAACTAACTGAATCCAATGAATATCTGAAAGCCATTGGATCTACACCAATTTACACTAAAAAAAATTAATATATGACCAGCACAGAGCTCTGACCTCTCTGACCTTACGGAAAGATTAGTAATCCTGACCCTCAGTATGAGGCATCATATTGACACTTTGGGGCTACGAGAAAGAAAACTATCTGTCAGAAAAGCGGTGCTGGTGAGAACAATGGAATGGGCCGATCACCGGACGTGCACACCTTTCTAATGATCCCGGCTAATGATCTAGCGCCAACACATTTCTACAACCAATTAAATATTTATCATAAATTATAATTATGACAAAAACTAAACAGTACCACTTAATCAACAAAGGATTATAATAAATACCTAGAACCGAATATACATAAATTAAATGATACTTGGAACTGTTTGAACACATTTACTCATTCAGCAAACACCTAAGTTATTTATGAAAATATCAAACTAAAACACTTCTGAAGGAACGGCTTTACAACATACTCAATAGGATTGAGAGCACATTTAATAGTTAAAATCAAATCTAATCAAATCTAATCAAATCTTTCTTCTTTTCTATATTATCCTATTGAGGTTACCCTATTTCGAGGGTGGTCCTACATCAATATGTGAAAGCGGATAATTAAGCTTTATTATACTTTGTAGTTCCATGATTATACTTACATATGTTTAGAATCTTCTTCAATATTGTTTACCAGATTAGTGTAGATGCGTGTGTTTATTCATTGTTCTACTGTAATACGATCATATTATTATTATGAAATATGCTAACAACCTATTACAGACATAGGTTTCGAAGGTAGGTAATAGGTTTTACATGGAAAATGTAATACTATAAATCTTTGTGTGAGTCATATAGATGCAGAGTGGTTCCGTTGCTTCAAGACGGTGCCAGCCAGGTGGAAAATTGCAAACTAGCGTACCCAGTACTCCTAGGCTTATGCCTCTTTACCGTGTACCACAGATATTAATTACAAACCGTAATACGCTCTACTAAGGTTAATAGATTTAGGAAGTCTCAATTTGTGATTAAGAAATGGACGGAGTGTAATCCGGCAATAATACAAACTAATTATTTATTAACCTATTTACTCCTTCATGTAGATTATGTAGAACATCATCTTAAAACATTAAGCTGGGGGCAGATTTTCAAAAAAAAAAATTAAAAAATCCGGTCCCGCAGCAGGCCCGCAGAGGTAGATTTCACAGGAGGTCTATTTATGATCCATAGACCCCAAAACAACCGAAAGTTAAAAAGTATACATATATATGTATATCTGTATGTACCTAAATTTTACCGGCACGATAGAGGTCGCAATTATGCAACGATTGCTTTCAAAGTTGTACGACTAATCAACAGTGCAAAAATTAAGGTTAAGCGAATGGGGGATATTCCCCCAAAAGGGGGGACTGGGGGCAGATTTTCAAAAATCAGTTTTACACCATAACTATTTTCCTATGGATTTTTTTTGGACCGTTTAACAATAATAGCATGCCCATAGTAAATACGAACATTTTTTTAATATCAACCCTAAATGATTCCATCCTTAACCTGGGGAGGGGAACCTGGGGAACCTGGGAAAAAAAATTCATAGCTCCGAAACTGTAAACCTTTTTACAATCGATAATATTTTTAAATGAAAGCAATTTTTTTTATTTTACTCTACAATGTAGACATTTAAAGTTTTTAATGCCACTTATATTTTTTGCGATAAACTTTTAAAAAAACACGAAATCTACCTCTGCGGTTGTTTTTATGACATTATAAGTACATAATGACAATATTAAACTGTAGATTACGTAAAACAAAACATCTAAAATATATCAAACAAATTTCAATTTGCACGTTCCTTTCAAAATACGCCGTCAATGTGTTATATCATAATGTTTTATAGGCCTACCTTTGATTAAAATACGGATGAAATTACCTAACATCCGATGCTACTCACATTGTTCTCAAAATATGGGACGAGAATAAAGTAATTATGTTTATAATACTTCGTCTTTATTAAGCTGAAGGTTTCGTATTCATTAAGACTTAGCATCCAGTCGTGAAAAGAAATTTTAATGTACATATTACCGTGCTAGCGTATTGTGTATACACGAATATCCACTAAGTGTTATGTCTTCCAAGATGAAATATTTAGAATATATTTGAATTATAAATGCGATGACAACGAAAACAGCTATTTTAAATTTAGAAAAGATCAATATAGACCAAGGTCCCAGGGCTGCCAGACCTTACTTATTTTCTGACGAACAAAATGTATCGTATTGAGTTGTATTAGTAGAGACTCTGAAGGTATGCATATCTCCTAGCTTGGAACGGCGCAGCGACCTATTTTCAGGTACTAGGTGCTAAACTTACACAAAACTGTTGGTCAGTTATCTTAAATTCTGGGTGCTGATTTTTATAGGTATATATTATATATATAGTACACAATATACCCCAGGTCCATTTATATGCGCTCACGCTTATACTCACGGTGACATTTTAAATGAATCTGGGGAGGAAGGAAGAGAGGGAGAGGTAAGGGCTAAGGCCTCTGGTAACCTCACTCACTCGGCGAAAAGCAATGAAAGTATCGCTTCACTGCCGGTTTTCTGTGAGGCCGTGATATGACTCCGGTCGAGCCGGCCCGGACGTGAACACACACAAACTTATATTTTGCAGTTGAAAGTTGACTTTCTCGTACATCGATGTATGGGAGAGTATTTTTAAAACCAGTTAATTTTGTCTTTCGGAAAAAACTGACAAAAATCTTCGAGAATTGATTCCCGAGATGTAATATGCTTACGGAACCCTCGGTACGCGAGTCAGGCTCGCACTTGTCCGGTTTTAATCACCTTGAGGAAAATGTAAATTATATAGATACTATTGGTTTCTATGATGAATAATCGTTATAGTGTTAAAAGAATTGTTAGAAATGAACAGTCATTAGTTATCCTAGAATTACGTAGTGCCGCCGTGTGCATGCTCCGAGTTGCGTCGAGGGAGCATATTTATTCTGCCTACATATTAAATTACTTTTACAACGAGTAACTTCGGTACGTTGCATCTCCGCTCGCTGCAGTACATCACAAAATTATGATTTACACTGCGCGCTACTGAAACTTTTATTTAAGAGGCAATGCACAAGTACCTACTGTGAATTTGGTTGCCAACATTCCGTAAGTACTAGCTACTAGCTTGTTACGAAATCTCATTGTATTTGTTTACAAACTTTTGCTGAGGGGTAACAAGAAGTTGCTTATTAATTGATTCTTTTTACAAGTAATGGCAAGCGGTTCCCGTCGCCTAAAAACACTTGAGCATCCTATCCCTCCCATTCAAATCGCATACCGCTCTAACTATCCTAATACTCATCTTGTACTGTCCAGTGCGATTTTCTATACCTACGATAGAGTTTCTTCTTTGGTCGGGTAATTGTAATTTTAACTTATATCTACAATGACCTTGATTCTTCTATCCACTTTGTCTTCTTCATTAATTTTCGTAATAATTAGATATTTTTATTTAAATTTTTCTTTTTTTTTTTCTTTTTTTTAAAAGACAACTCCCGCATTAGGATTTACTCCTGTGTCGCGGGGGACTTTACAAACATACAAACAACGGACACAAAGAACACCCAGACTCAGATGGGAATCGAACCCACGACCTCTGGCTCAGCAGTCAGGGTCACTAACCACTAGACCAACAGGCCAGTCATTTTAAATTACTTTAATTATACAATGAAACTAAGATTAAACGCAATGCAATGCAATAGTTAAATATAGCAGTCATCAATGAATCTTTACTTTTTGTTTAGTAGCTATACACGATCTTTATCACACAATATCATTAAAACAATTGTAATATATTTTTCAAAATAATAATAATATTCATGGTCGAATTTTGACCACAGTGGGTGAACACTACACTACGTTCATACAAATATGTACTACAGCATTGTTAATGACAATGCATGGGAAGTACCAACAAGTGCCTCGTGCTCTGTTGTTGCAACACTGGTGATTAATATCAACTATTGGCCATGTCTTCCTAATGTAACGCCAACACTAAGCAATTAATGTCCTCGTAGCGTTATACTACGGCGTAGCTGCTACAATGTCTACGAAGCCGTAAATTAACAAAATAATACTCACGGTACACTTCGTTGAGTACCTATCGAGATGAAATTGAATGTATTAAGGACTTTCATTGCTAAACTCATTAGAGGTATAAAAGCACTAAATAACCTAAAGTTTTTCTATACAATGAAGAATAAGTTGGCTAACAAACATACAGCTACCTGATGGTAAGCGCTTACCGGTGCCTGTAACTTGCTTGCACTTGCAACACCAATAGTGTCACTTGTGCGTTACTAACAGGAACAGAACATTGAGAATACAACTAGTACATAGATCGCGGAACTCAAAACATCCTGATGAAATCATCGTCCATTCGTTCAAACAAGTCACAGATACAGGTATGCGACTTCGGCGCTTGCTGTAACACATCACATACTCAAAAATCCATACTAAAATGATAAGTTTGTCTGAGCAAGCAATTTTGTACATAAAACAGCTAAATAACAGATTGCTGACAACAAACATTGTTTGCTATAAGTGAAATAATCGATTTATTTTAAATGACATCAAAGTGCGATAATTTCAGCACAATTGAAAATGTCCCCGGCAGACATCCGCTAATCATCCGGAACGGAGAGGGGTACACGACGTTTGAACTAAATTTATAGCGTCGAAATGAATTGGACTCGGCGAAGAACCAAATCTCCTGAATGTACTTTATTAATTGAACTCAATCCAAATGACAGCTCCTCTATGATCAATGGAAGCACTTTAATAAAACGAGGACTACCTATGGTTAGTCCTCGTTTTATTAAAGACATTGTCGAAATCGTTGACTGCCTTATAGCAAAATTTTAATGATAGTCTGTTAAATATCAAAACTAAGATAATCTAAACTTGTCGAATAGTATAGTATAAATACACCGTCAAATTCGTTGTTAATGTGTTTAATGTCTAGTACTTCAGTCAATAATGTTTTGTTCAACACTGGACGAGGTGATGACGAATATTCTGCTCAACACATTGTTTTCTTTTATAGTTAAAGGTCTTTTAGAATTGTCATTGTGAAAAGGAATAATGTATCATTAAATTCAGCTTAAGTTATGTCGGTAATAGCCCAGTCAACCTAACTGTTTTATGATCAAAAATAGACATTTCGATTACCACGCATTTTTATTTTTGGGCAAATAGTAAATAATTGCGCTGATTAAGAATTTCGATACCCGCAGTCTGGACAAGTGGGGCGTCATTTTATTTACCAATTTAATGAAAAAAAAAAAACTTTTTTTTTACATTTCGTGTGATGATATCTCGTTTCCAGTACGTTTTTCGTCATATGTGCTGAAAGCATTTTTGTTCTGCACTTGTTTGCAAATTAAGCCTTATAGCCTAAATAAGGCTAAATTTAAAAAATTTAATTGGAAAATTCCCATCTCACAAATATTTCTAGAACCAAAGCTACTTAACCAACAACTGGAAGACCATTCAAATAATTTCAATACAAAACTAAAAGATTTGTATAGGTCACTAACCACATCAAGTCTAGGACGCCGTAGATTTCGGTTAATTACCTAACTTTATAACAGTACTTACAGCAATTAAAATAGTAAATTTAGACGACGCTGACTTGACCAGTGATGGCAGTGATGTTATCGGCCTCATGAGAATGCAATGAAAGAGTATTTATTAGCCTTAATTACAAATATGTAGGTATGTATGTAATGTAGGTACTAAAAACTGCAGTTCGTCTAACTTAAAATTTTGGCACAAGCCAGTAGAGATACGTTGGCGTCACTGCTTCAAATCTTCTAGAAATTATTCATGCCATACCGTAATACTTATGTTATTTAAGTTAGACGAACTGCAGTTTTTAGTACTTACATTACATACATACCTACATATTTGTAATTAAGGCTAATAAATACTCTTTCATTCTGTTAACACAAGTCTATTATATTGGAGAGGTGTAATTATCTATACCTATATATAAAAATTTCGTGTCACGTTGTTTGTTATGATGAACTCCTAATCCTAAACTAATAGACCGATTTTAATGACATTTTGTACACTGTGTGCAATTTGGTACAACTTGAGAGATAGAGAAATCCAAATACTTATGTCAGCGGACTCTTGAAGTTGTATAAAACCAAGCTTCTAACTCAAAATCAAAATCATTTATTTTAATTGAACTAACTATATGTATTTTTAATTTCAGGAGTAGTACCTAATCAGCCACACTAAGTCAGTCGTGAAGCTAGTTGCTTGTTCCAATACGTAGATCTATGGAGAAGGACAGGCAGCAAACTCCAAGGATACTCTTTTTCAACACGTTTTTATTCGTTCATTTGCTTATATGCAAGAGCGTACTCCTATCTCAAAGGCCGGCAACGCACTTGTGACTCTTGAGTTGAAGGTGTCTATGGGCGACGGTAGTCATTTACCATCAGGTCACCCGTCTGCTCGTTTGCCACTTATAATATTTAAGAAACATGAAATGTGAGGACAATGTAACTATCGTCTTGTTCTAAAATATAAAAAGTTGCGCAAATTACCTACTACTATCATCGAGATATTATGTACTAGAGATTCAGAAGCCACTCAGAACAAAATACATGTTCCGTTTTTATTTGAATTAAAACTGTAAATAATTTGTAGTCAAATCCTACGGTATAAGCATGCAGCACTCGATCGTTTTTGAGTTGTAGTTTTCTCGTGAGCGTAAGGTCCTAAGCGCCATGATTTTCATGGCGTTTACGCGTGTTGCCCAACGAACTGCTACAAAGAATTGTTTTTTTATAAATTGACGGTGTGACCACTGCGAGTACACCTGAGAAATGCCTTGGTTGCAGCGTGTAGTAACTATGATAATTCTATGGAAACACCGTGTACTAATGGAACAAATACACAGTGAAATCAATCATGGTTACACAGTGCCTCCACTGTGTTTTCACCGTGAAGTCAAGACTGCGAGGGTTTCCCTAGCACAATATTATTGTGTGATGAGCGTGATCATTTGTTCTGTCTGGGTGTAATTTATCTATAATATGTCTGTATTTATTTAGAAATATATAAGTATGTTTATCAGCTATCTTGTTACCATACGATAGTAGGTACAGGCTCTGCCTAGTTTGGGATCAGAAGGCGATGACGATGTGTGAGATGTGTCAAATTATTATTATTATTATCTAGAAGGCTAATCATTCATTCTAGGTTTACAAGTACCAAATACAGACAGCTTATTTCTTTATGTCAGCTTTCCAATAGAAAGACGAGACAATAGCGCAGACACGATTATTCATATAGATGGATATTCCGTAACATATCGTAATACGAGCAAAATAGGGTTGAGAATGAGTTGTTGTGTGTTGTGGCGTAACAGAATTGTATAGATTGTAATAAGCCGACTATTGAAGAGGGGTGGCGAGAGCTCTTGGGCGGCCAGCGCCCCGACGACGCTCGGCCCCTCGACCTAATGAAACGTAGACTTCCATCTGAACAACACTAGATTCTCTAAACTTTGTCGCCTCGAGTGGCAAAACGAACATTTATGCTCTGCATACTTTAAAATTCTTAAAGTTTTCGTAATAAGTAGGTCAGTAGGTACGTCTCAAGTTTAACTGAAACTGCTAATCATTGTAATATCCAAATAATTCATAAGTAGGTTACCAATTTCTACTAAGTATTAAAATAACGGACTTATTTACTTTTGAACTAATAACTAAAATATAAGTTTTTTAGGCTATTAAGATTAAATATAAACGAAGAGACTGCTATGCCAGTGATAAATAATATAAAGGAGTTCGGTGAAAATCCATGGACAAGATTATTAGATATTTCATTAATACAATTTATCATTTATCTTTCGCAAATTAATCTTGGTTTTGTTAGTTTTCTAGAACGTTTAATATGATGTTCATTTTATTAGATCACTACAATTATTATAAAATAAAGTCAACCGCCGCGTCTGTCTGTCTGTTCGCGATAAACTGAAAAACTACTAAACGGATTTTCATGCGGTTTTCACTACTAGACAGAGGGATTCATGAGGAAGGTTAAGGTATATAATTTGTACCCGTGCGAAGCCGGAGCGGGTTGCTAGTAAATAATAATTTTGGAAGTACTGTTTGTTCAACAGTAAAAAACATTAAATTCGTGTAACTTATTTATAGATGGAGGATTCCTTTATAAGAATTAAAATTTTGCTTTTTACTTTGCACTTGTGTTTAATATTTTCAGCAAACAAAATGACATCTAACAATGAGGGCAGGTAATAAAATAAAAATACAATAATTTTCTTCGTTGTTTTTAATGCATGACAGAATGAAAGATCTTCAGCTACAGTGATAATGAACGACGCTATGATGGCTACAGATGAATCGTATATGAAATAAGTCAACTAGCATTGTTAACACATTTTAGAAAATACTTATAGGTACATAGTTTTTGAAATCACACAAACTGGTAACAGCGTTGGGCACACATACGAAGTACTATCGTCATAGAAATCACACATTTATATTACTGACCCTTACACCACCTTTTACACCCATACTAGCTGATCCCCGCGGTTCACACGCGTAAGTCCCGGTACCGTGGGAATATCGGGATAAAAGTAGCCTATGTGTTAATCGAGGTCTCCAGCTATTTAAATACCAAACTTCATCACAATCGGTTCAGTAGTTTTTGCGTGATCTTTCACGCAAAAACTACTAAAAACATCCATACATACCATACGTTTATAATATTAGTAGGATGACTCGAGCTACAGTAAGACGCTTCACTATTTTGTTCATTATAATATACCTAAACGCCACTCAATTAAAATACTTGATTAATTGTCGAGTGAAACCGAAATTTCACTTTAAAGTGTATGGAGGCAACCAACGAGAATTAACGACATCGTATATTGGCATTTGGGTATTAGGCTGTTACCTAAACAAGAGTATTCAACCAGTTCCATAGTAAAAGTCTTATTACAATGATTTTAGAAATAGTAATTTGTATTTGTACCCTTCATGAATATACATTTAACATAATATATAATATCAACTGCCTTAAATATAACGGAATATACATTTCCCTAAACATTCGTAAAGTTATATGTATAGCGCTCTCACAGACAGTGTAGAAATACAAAGTCACTGTTAAATAAATAAAATTTCAAAATAAAAGTCAGTCTTATTTCATTGCAAGACTAGGATCAATTTGATAGCCATTCGTTATTAAACATCTGGCTGGTTATTGAATTTTAATTACATATGCAATACTTTTTATAAAAGAACAATGATTATTAATTTATCCTCAAAATTTACAACAAATAATATTATTACGTAATATACGGTTTATCCACATATTACCTAGATATAATAGAAGAAGCTAGTACCTCAACATATGGAATGTATGGAATATTATGTATGGAATAATGGAAAATTATTGTAGTACAAAAACTGGAAGCTTTCTTGCGTTGATAATGACTAACCAGTACATGCTCTTGGAAACGAGTTACACAATTTTATATACTATTTTATTTCGAAATAATAAATAATAATAAATATGATAATAATTTTCAAAAATATTAAAAATGTAATAATAAATCTTCAATGCTTTATAAAGTGTAATACCAACTAAAAGGTTGCTGCATCGGTAAAATTTGATATTAAACTCAAATAAGATTATTATAAGATTTCATAGTCTGGTAATTACCCGACGTTGAAAATCTTTAAAAAATGTTTACGACATTCTGTACATTATAGCATTGTTACTTTAGTACCTATAAGAAATTAACAGTAAATCTGACTATTACTTTCTATGGAGGTCTATATTACTGTTAAGGTGCACCTTTTGCCTGATAATTTTCAATTTTGATTCGTATATAAAAGTGAAATATGTGTATCTTAAAAAAAACATTGCAAGTAAATTGACCCTTATAACTATGAATTTTGAATTCGAATTAGTATAATTTGCAACGCGCATTCTGTCAATCGCGCCAACTGTCAAACGACTGACAGTTATGTCAAAAGCAAGCGCTAAGGTTACATTAGAAAAGTTAATATAGTCGTTAAGTTTTGTTAAATTTTCTAATTTTCCGCTCAACTTTCTTATTATTTTCATTTTATAAGAATCTTTGCCTGAGAATAACAAACACAAAAAAAAAGAATTCGCGAAGAATCGGTCTATCCGTGCACGCGTAATGCCGTGACCAAGGGAAATAGGGATTAATTTTTATATATATACATATATAAATTAATTTGACTTACCTCGACAAAAGTCCTTTTTCAATTGCAGACAAATTAATCTAAACATAATTCTTTAAATGAATGTAGGCGAGACATGGGAAATATTTTTTTCTTATTGACATTTTATTTGTAATGAAATCAGCAATTTAAAAGTGTGAATACTAGGTAAGCAGTGGATGGCAAAAACAATAGGGTCGCCTTTAACATGTTTACAGTAGACAATTACTTCTATACAGCCTATCCTATGTAGGCGTTATACTCACCCCGTACCTCACCCCCTTACATAGTCGAAATTTAATAATTTACCATAATATAAATGGTTGCCGCCAGTAGAAATTCTAAGAGATTATAAGATATTATCTTAGTGTAAATTTATTGGATATGGAAACTTTTAGCACATATCACCAAGTATGTCCTAAATACGTTAAAATCGTGGTAACTATAATAAATTTATGAGTAGCCTTTAAAAGTATTGTGTAAACATATCTTTAATTTCAAATTGCCTTACAGAATATAGTATTAGGCGCTCCGCAAATGTAAACACGTCGTGATACCCTATAGCCTGAGGAAATTTCTCTGAATCCGTGAATGTCAACCGAAAGGTTTCTAGTAAGTTATGCAGAATATTTTTATGTGTCGGTTGGAAAAAACTTAATATACACTTTTGCATTTGAAGTATTGACTGATTAATTATCTACATGTAAATAAAAATTCACACTTCAGTAAAAGGTTATGTGTAAAGCGACTCGCAAACTAAGTGTTTATATTCGCAAAGCGCCTTGAGGTATTACTTAATCGATTAATTCAGATTTTTTGTTGACCTGTTTCATTACTACTGTATGTATCGTATTAAATACTTGACGTGCTGTTTGCTTAAGATAAAAAATACAACAAACTTTGAAACAGATCTTTTGTCATTTACATTGTCTTTTCTTACAATAGCAGTACAAATATATTAGTGAATACATAAAAGCCTACGATTCGTCAAAGAGGGTTAAACAAACTAGAAAAATAATTTAAAATTAACCTGTAAAGTGGTTAACCCATAACATAAATTATATTTTCAGCCTAGAAACTAACATTCGATTATGCAACCAACAGTTATAAAATCCTTGTTCAGCAAGTATTCGTTTTAGTTTAATGAAAATTAGTAATAACCCTTATTGATAAATTCAAGTACATATATATATACATATGTGTATTTTATATCTTAAAATTAAGGAATGTAACAAATACATTATTAGTGTATAAATTAATAAAATTAGTGTAAAAATGAGTTAAAGTTTAATAAATAATTAATTGGTGTAGATTTATTATGACTGAGTCGCGTGTTGAAACTCATTGTGGTTAGTAATTGCAATTCAGGATTGTTCGTCACTCTAGTATGTACAAAGATGAATGCGTAAACAGGTGTTAGGAAAGACTTACAAAAGTGATTTGGGTATTTTTTTTGCAAGCTATTGTGGTATGTTGATGACTCGCAAACTAAGTGTTTATATTCGCAAAGCGCCTTGAGGTATTACTTAATCGATTAATTCAGATTTTTTGTTGACCTGTTTCATTACTACTGTATGTATCGTATTAAATATCTGACGTGCTGTTTGCTTAAAATAAAAAATACAACAAACTTTGAAACAGATCTTTTGTCATTTACGTTGTCTTTTCTTACAATAGCAGTACAAATATATTAGTGAATACATAAAAGCCTACGATTTTCGTCAAAGAGGGTTAAACAAACTAGAAAAATAATTTAAAATTAACCTGTAAAGTGGTTACCCCTAACATAAATTATATTTTCAGCCTAGAAACTAACATTTGATTATGCAACCAACAGTTATAAAATCCTTGTTCAGCAAGTATTCGTTTTAGTTTAATGGAAATTAGTAATAACCCTTATTGATAAATTCAAGTACATATATATATACATATGTGTATTTTATATCTTAAAATTAAGGAATGTAACAAATACATTATTAGTGTATAAATTAATAAAATTAGTGTAAAAATGAGGTAAAGTTTAATAAATAATTAATTGGTGTAGATTTATTATGACTGAGTCGCGTGTTGAAACTCATTGTGGTTAGTAATTGCAATTCAGGATTGTTCGTCACTCTAGTATGTACAAAGATGAATGCGTAAACAGATGTTAGGAAAGACTTACAAAAGTGATTTGGGTATTTTTTTTGCAAGCTATTGTGGTATGAAACATATTTTATTTTTCTTCTTACATCTTTGAATGTTTTTTTTTTATTGCAAATGGCACAAAATGGCGAGCCAGTTTCTTTAAAGAAAAACAAATACCTTTCAACCATTGAAATGAGTGTAAGCTCAACAGTCGAGACCTACGAAAAATCAAGCATGATACCTAATAACTGAAGGAAAAGTTAAAAGATCTTGAAATCCACTATGAAATGAGTGAAGGTTTGATTATTGTCAACATGAGTTTTGTATATTTGAGTCTTTTCGGTATAGGTACAAACTTTTTAAATTATGACAGTTAACGACAAACTGTCTCAATTAGTTTTTTTTTATGACCGTAAACCAACTTCAAGCTCCTGAATACAAAATTACTATGATCAGTCACGATTCTTTCGTTAAAAAACTATTTAACACTAAAAAAATTGGCAAGATTAAATTTTTATAAGGTCACGTCTGTCTTTCGTATAATAATATAAAAACTGAATTTAATGAAAACATTTCTATATTGATATATTTTTACTAAAAAAAAACCTGACTAAATTATAGATTGCCGCTGTTTATACCAATAAAGTTAGTACCTCGTTAAAACAACTTGCAATAATGCATGAAATAACGAACCCTAACATCTTATTGCGTCTAAACTCTAAGTAAAATAATTTATTTCATACCAATCATGCACCGCATAATGATGCACGCTCAAAACACTCATGAATCGCCAAAACTGTACCCTCTTAATGAACTTAATTATTCATTATCCATTCATTAATATACTTAATGAAGTAACGTTTAAACTGTAAACTAATTAAATTGTAAACTGTAACATAATAATAACAGGGAATGTAACAATTCATTATCAAATAAATAGCCTCCCTAAAACATTTAAACTATTACCAAAACTGTACCTAACCTCTTTCAATAATAACAAGGAATGTTATGATTCGGTGTGAAATAAAAAGATCCTAACACTCGTGAATTACCAACATTGTAACCACTTTAATAATACTAGGAAATGTTACAATTCGATATCAAATAAATAATGACAATAAGCAAGATAATCGCTTCATATATTGTTATCCTTTAACTAGATTCACGTGACTACACCATACATATTATATTATTGTTTAAATCTTATCCTAAACTTACATAAATTAAACGCTACAAATATTAAAGCAAATGTAAACTTGTACATTCTGGGAATGTACCATTTATTGTATACCTATTTATTTACAACACAAATTATAAAAATACATTATGTCAAACGATAATTACATCTTCTACGCTACGTTAAGCTACAAAATGTCAAACAAAACAAAAAACAAACAAACTGATATCTTTGGAAGAACAATGCCAGCCACATACTAACGAAGCAGGGTACGATGAACGAATGCGCCGACGCCTAGCGTTATGCGATAACGCAGGGGCATCATTAGCCGATAGTACAGGGAACTATCGCCGCTATAACAATTAGCATATTGTCGTTATTCTTTTGAACTCTTTGGCAATATTCATTTCACATATACCTTGTATGTACAACTAACTAGTCTAGTCAAATAAGGTCTGAAATCAAAATTTGGCACTCAACTTTGCATTTTTGATATATTGAAGTTTTAATGATACAAAGACAATGTGTAAAGGTTTTCGTGTCTGCAATCCCCGGCAAGGGTTGGAAAAAAATTTTATGTGTTTTTTCGCAACTGCTCGGAAACGGTAAAAGTTGGACAAAAAATTCTAATTAAAATGTGTAGAGCTAAAAATTTTACATACAAAAGGTTCTATGACTTTTCTTCCTCCGGTCAAAATTAACTGAGTTAGGGAGGTTTTAAGTTTAAGGGATGAACGTAAATTATAAAAAATAGTAGGGAGCGAATTTTATTTTTATATTTTTTAAGCTGTTTCAAAAACCTAATCGTCAATTTTAGAAATACAGATATATTTTTTTGTTTAAAAAATTACAAAATTTGAATGTTTTAAAGCTATTGAATTTTTTTTCAATTGTAAAATTTAGGAAATTTTACGAGGAATAGAAGTATGGCAAAAAATAATAATTAATTAACTTTTAAGCATTCAAATTTCAATTTGAAAATTTCAAGTTGAGTGCCAAATTTTGATTTCAGACCTTATTTGACTGGACTATAACACCACAAATTGATTGAAGGGTTTACGTTACGACTGAGGCGACTCACAACATAAGAGTCGGTCTTTGATGGTCTCCTGGCGCGAGAACTTCAAATTTATTGAATACTAGCTGACCAGACAGACATTGTCCTGTCTTAACTATGAATATTGAACAATCGCGGAAACTGTGAAACGACTGACAGTTATGTCAAAAGCGCTAAGGTTACATTAGAAAAGTGAATATGGTCGTTAAGTTTTCTTCAATTTTCTAATTTTCCGTGCATCTTTCTTAATTTTTTCATTCATAAGAACCATCTCCTGACAAGAACAAACACAAAAAGAAGAATTAGCGAAATCGGTCCAGCCAGTCGGCGACGTCACGCGTGATGCTATTTCCCTTGGTCACGCCAAGGGAAATAGGGATTCATTTTTATATCTATAGATATCATCGCCTTGCCAGGATTTCATACATCTGTCTTGTGCCTCAGTCTATTTATTGACAACGATTTATTCACGACGCAAACTGAACATTAATCAATTGTAGACACAAAAGGGAGAAATAATTACAATTCTATCGCCATTAGCGATCTGAATGAAATTCATTCGATATATCTTTACAAACACTAAATTCACAGATCGTTAATTTTTATTTTAAAATTATGTATTCACCACTGATTACTTTTAATTGAAAAATAGTTCTGCGAACTACCGTTACTAAATTAGTTTACAAAATATCGATATCAATGCAAGGATCCGATATGAAGGGAGTATTACTTGATAAAATGTTTATACATCACAGATACGTCAATTACAAGAGATTCGATGAGAATATTATTACAAACGTATGGTTTAGATTACAATTTAAGCATACAAACGTAATCAAACAATGATGGAAAAGATACCGAAGAAGCCTACACATTTGGATCACATTTCCCAAGTAGATACAATTTCATTCACATTTTCAACAATAAAATTGGTGAAAATGCACACAAAATCGGATAAAAGCAAAACGCCTACCTCGTTAAAATTACCTGAAGGTTACGTTCACATTCACAACTCGGAGTCGGCTTTACCGATTATAATTATTAATCGATAATGACCAAAACTCTAAGGAGCAGCTAGTCCAGTCCAGTTCACAGCCCCGTGGGCGCTGCGGGCGCTGCGGGCGCTGCGAGCGCTGCGAGCGCTGCGAGCGCGGGCTCGGCCTCGGGCCAGGCGCGCGCCGCCGGCTATAGCGGCGGCGTCGCACCCTCCACCGGCAGCTGGTGCACGCGCGCCGACAGCAGGTTATGCAGGATGAAAACCGCCGGCTTCGGACTGCCTTCCATATCTAATTCCTGTGGAAAACGAACCTTTATTAGCCATTGCACGATGCCTTTGTACAATCAAGGAGTCATTTTTGTTTTGTTCTAATTCAGAAGAAAGTTAAGCTTAATGTTAATTTTAAGTTAGGTTAACTGGCAATATCCAAAATATTTCATAAAACTCCATCAAAAGTAACAAAAATTTCGATAGATCGCACTTCTAATATTGCTATTAAATAAAAGATTATTTTTTTACATCATCACTACTTGACTTCTAATCAAACTGTCAAAAAGAAAATTAAAGAATGGCAAGATTATAGTAATAATAATAATGTCGTGCAGTTACCACCGTGTCGTCATCGGCGAAGTGCAGCCACAGCGCGGTGCGATCGTCGTCGGCGGAGGCGCGCAGCGCGTGCAGCGGGCGGCGGTACAGCGCGCGCGCGCCGCCGCGGCCCAGCGACCCCGCCGCCTCCCACACGCACACGCCGTGCGCGCCCAGCGACAGCCGCGCGCACGCGCCGCGGAATCGACAACCTGCGCGACGCGATACAATACAGTCTACTCTTGCAGCGGACGGCGGTGCAAGCCCCTCTGTTTACAGCTACGTATTTGTTTATACACTGCCCCAACCCCATCCCACGCAATCGTTATATGAGCAAGGTCAGTATACCTGCATCAAGTTCCCCAAACTAAGGTCCGGAGACGCAAGGACCTTTATACGGCAAGTCTTACCTCCGACGCCATAGCGTCGGTACTAATTAAGGTTAGTTACCCGTATGCCTATCGGTCACAGGGTATCGCTACTCGCGACCCCCCGTTCGCAACCGGCACACACCCTATTGTCAGATAGGTACCGGAGCTGTAATGCACCCTCACCATATTTGCATATGCTTGCAGTAACACCGCTAGGATCGTCAGAGAAGATGACTGCCAGTTGCCAGCTGGTACCGGAGTAGATGGGTGTCCGGATCAGTGTCTAGTCTCCTTGCTTAGCAGGCAAGTGCCTGAGATGCATCGGTCCGACGCGACGGGACTTCTGCTAAGGGACGCTCCAAGCCCCGCAGCGGAAAACCAAACGGCCTTTCGCCTTCGACCGGTTCATTACGCTCGCTGCGCGCAAGACCAGACGCTCCACCAACACATGATGAAGCAGACGACATGCCCGTTCTCTACAACTAACCACAAACCACCACGAGTCCAACTCCAAAGTAGGTCAGAGAGTTCAGGAACCGGTTCTCGTGGTACCCTGATCCTAACAGACGGACCCGTAGCTCCGGTGCCTAGTAGATAGGCGGTAGAGCGAGCGCGTAGCCGCGGCCCAGGGACCTCGCCGACTAAACACGCACACGCCGTGCGCTTCACCGTAGTAGTCGCGTGAACTCGCGTGACCGTCACGCTCAAATGACAGATGTGTCAGTTATGTTTTCACTTCTGACGTGCAGTATTATTTTGCGGTATGATTAAAATCAATGAAAATTTAAAAAAATCATAAGTACCATAGAATAATTAAATGTCAGGGAATACATTAACAGATACTAACGGAACGTAAACTCCGGTTGTGCTCGCACTGCGTGGTGTGCGCCGTCGACAAGCGCGCCGGCCACAGCGGCCAGGTCGTGCGCCGTGTCGGCGCGCAGCGAGCGCACGGCCAGCCCCGCCGGCGTGCCGGCGCGCACGCCCAGCGCCGCGCCGCCTGCCCCACCTGCGCGCCGCCACCACGCCAGGCGCGTGGCGGCCAGTCCGAAGCACTCGCTGGGCGCGCACCACGCCTCGCCCGACCACGGTGCCGCCTCGTACAACCTGGTGACATACGTCCACGATTGACATAGTATGTGTTAACAACTGAAACTAAATGATAAACAAACATCTTCACGTCTTCTTAACTTCTTCTAATCTTATATATCTTAAACGAAGTATATACGAACTGCGTCTGCAACTTGACGTTTTAATTTTCAATCTATCTCTTAAACTGTTAAAATACACGCAACTATTGCACACTCGCACAAGGTTAACGAGCTTTGAAAATGTAATTTTGAATGATTATCTTTCTCACCTCAGTTCTCGGTCAGTGATGGCGACAAAAGTTGGTTGCCACCCATCAGCCTCGTCGGAACTATCAGAACCACCAGAAGCGCTCATCTATCAACAAATTTGATAAGACAATAAATTTATAAACATTACTTGGAAATATAATAAAATAAATTGGTAAACATTACTTGCTGAAGGTTTAAAATCAAATTACTTTTTTAATTCCAAAGCTTACTATAAGTAATGGTTTTTGCTAAACATATAGTACTTATCATAATTCTGCTCATCTCAATGATAAGGTAAAGATCAGACTCACAACCAAAAATCTCACTCTGTATTATCTAGTGAAAAAGGCTTACGTGATCTTGAGGTGGCCGTCGAGCCAACCAGCCGGCGTATCGTACATCTCCCAACAGTGGGCGCAACCTGGGGCGAGCTCGTGCCAGCGCCGCGCGCGCGGCGCGTCGCACGGCGGCGTGAAGCGCGCGGTGCCAACCTGCCGCGCCCTGAGCACTACTAGCTCGCAGAGCTAGAGCGTGGACTCCATCCGGAGAATAAATCTCGATAGTTCTTTCCTCTGAAAATTAAATGTTAAGTCTTTTATAAGTTTTAGCATAGCTCTTTTACCAAAAAATATTTCATGCATTGTCTTTGTTTGATTCATTCAATTGATGATGGTGAGAAAAAACGAAGAAGTTAGATAAGGTATGTTTCCTTAGCAAAAAAATTATACATTATGTTCCATTATGTTAAGTAGTTCAATTAGTAAATAAAACAGGTATTGTTTTTTTTAATAAGGGAAAGTAGACAAGACTAACATCAAACACTATGACAGTTTACTTTAAGTTTTACCAGGGTCACGGTGACGCAAGTTCTTAGCAATGCAAGCCATCAATAGCGGTACGTAGCGGGTATCAGCACGGCGACGTCTTGGTGAAGGCGGTGATGGAGGCACATCAGCCATGAACCCTCGCTGTAACTCCCAACCCACTTCACTGATAATCGACGCTTTACGAAAGTAGGGTGTTACTTCTCGAAGATATTTGACTGTAAACAATACTTTTATGATCTATGGTGTAACACTTCTATTTCTCATACAAATAAGGTAGCAACTTGCAACTCTATCTGTTACTGTGGTACTTGTTACTCTATATGCGTTAAAGTCTATAATAAAATCTCAGAAGCCTTTAAAGTACCTACTACCCTTAAATAAGTTTATTCCAGCCCTGAAAGTTCTTTTTTTTTAAAGACAACTCCCGCATTAGGAATTACTCCTGTGTCGTAGGAGACTTTACAAACAACGGACACAAAGAACACCCAGACTCTGGTGGGAATCGACCCACAAGGCCAGAGATTGCTTAATTATATTCTGTCCATTGTTTTATTTTCTTGACAGTTTGATAAGTTGTCAATTAGAGAAGACCTAAAATGTAATCAATTCAATTAAAAATAATAATCCATTTTATTTAAGGTTAATTTCAACTGAAAATACTGAACTTCTTATATTTGAATAAATTCTATTAACAACATTCAATATACTGTATAAAAAAAATATTATTTTATTAATGTTACTGAGGACAATGTCACGAATCTAGCGTGTATCATCTTTTATTTGTTCATTATTGATTGCAAATACAACTATATTTATGACTATTGAGAGGAAAGGCTTTAATTCATAAATATGCAGTAGATACATATAGATTATGTTTTGAATTCGATTTGAGATCCCGCCTACCATATATGGAACAGGCAATATACAGTAACATCATTTGGTAATGGGCCACTTAGGTTGTTTGTTACTGTTCTGCTAAGAGGTACTTTTGAGTTTAGTAAGCTTTAGCTGTAAGATACGTATGAAATTTTTATAATAAAATAAAAATAACTTGACCTCAGGACAGATACTTTTGGTAAAGTTTATCCAATCCATTTATCTACATCCATGTTTGGTAATGGCATAAATCAAACATTGGTTAAATATTAAAAATATACTTCTGAAACATGATCTTATTACTATAAAATCATGCCAACAGATGAAAGTAATTTTTTTTTTTTAAATAAGTTATTTCAAAGCTATATTGTATACAGTGTTATACAGTTATTTTTATATGACTAATGTATCTTCATTTTAAGCGTTTAACTATACTAATATAATAAATCTTAAGATTTTTTGTTCGTTTAAAGGTGCTTATCTCTGGAACTATCAGTCAGATTTGAATAATTATTGTTGTATTGTATAGATTATTTATTGAGAAATCATGTAACATCATGCTTCATCATCATTAACTTTTGTATAGGAGGAACATATTATGTGACTTTTTGCTTCCTATTCATATTTGCTTTAAATTAATCAGCATTATTACTCAAACTGTAAATGCATAATATTCATGAAACAGCTAAAAAAATACTTCAACTACAAATGCTACACAGTCCAAAATAGCTCAATTGACAACTTAGCTCATATGGACTACACCAATTAAGGTCAAATTCATTAGCCCCTAGGTCGTACCTAACTAAATAAATACAATTATCTGTTATATAACATGAATTAGGATACTTGCCTTCTAATTGAACCATTTTTCCAGCTCGCTTCAATGCTTTTACTGCTTCCTCATGTGTTGCATCTTTTAAATCCTCACCATTCACAGACAATATAGCATCACCAACATATAACTGCTCCGTAAGATCGGCTGCCATCCCCTTGAATATTTTGGATATCAATATTGGCATATTATTCTCAATTCCGCCCTTGATTGATATACCCAGGCCATTATTGTCTGACTTTACCACCTGTACGAGACGTTTTTGATTCGCAATCGCTTCCGGCACTTCTGTAAAATCGCTATTTGGAGTTTCAACATTGTTGTTATTTAATGTTCCGTTCAGAGTGGTCGTCGCATCGTACCCATCATCCAAACACACACTGAGATAGTCTTCTTCAAGCGTACAATGAACGCGATACCATACCCCACGAACTAATGTCTCTAGTAAGCCTGAACGAGCACAAGTAGCACTGGGGCTATCACTGCCCCCACTGGATGCTCCGTTTTCCACCATAATTTTTCTTATTTTCACAACAAACAAGAACTAATAATTTGAGCCACAACTGGATTCAATACATTCAAGCTTTTTGACTTAAAATCTTTTTTAGTTCATTTTATCATTGTTACTGTGAAAGTTTTTAGGGAAACTAACATTCGTATCACAGTTGATTATATATCATGATAAAATACGAATTAAATTGCACAATCAATAGGTATACATTTTTGACGTTCCACCCTGAAAATAATGAACACTTGAACAGAACAGAACAGATCAACAGACGAGTAAAAATTACACAGTTCCACAGACTATTCACAGAATAGAAATATTAAATCGCTGTTTTAGAGTACGTCTATAAAATGACCCAAGCAAAAAATTAAATGAAGTGTATGTAGCTATAGCATATTTATTTATTTTTATCATATACCTATACCCTATTATATATAATCTATACTCTTCATCGAGGGAAACAATAATCAAACTTTTAAAATTAAATAATGTACCGTAAATCGTAATATGACGAACACCCTTATTTCTTTGACAAATATGTTTTGACATTGACATGTTGACTAGTGGCAATTGTCATACATACGTTGACATCACCAACTTATAAGTCATAGGACTGATGTGCATTAGGAAAGTAAATAAAAATATATAAATGTGATTTTTATGAAATGATGAATGACTCCAAACCCTTGTATAATTTAAATATAACTTGAACTTTAAACTGAATGTATAGTCATGGAGATGTGCAGGGTATGTTTATCAACTGAGAAAGGAATGCATCTATTGGATGAAGCTTTTGTCATTCAATACAATATATTAACCAACCTTAATGTAAGAATTTATTATTTTTCTAAAGGTCTAGGTTGTATAGAAAGATACATTTTGTATTATTTCATTGCAATTATGATTCTTAAAAGATTCTCAGAAAGTAACTTATTTCCAGATATCTATAATGGACGGAATGCCACAATATACCTGTAAAACTTGTTTAGAAACAGTCAAATATTTTAAAGAATTCAGGGAGAAATCGATTGCTTCAGAGGCAACGTTACGGGAAATTATTTGTTCTGTAAGTAGGTATTTTGTTTTAAATTGAGAAATGGCATAATCAAGAAAAAAATATTAAACACTCTTTGTGGCCAACTGTCCTTCTGCAGGACCGTCGCGTAATGCCAGATGTAGTCCTGCCTTGCAATAATTAGTAAAATAGTCTCGCAAAACATTGAATGTGTCCCGCATGTCCCATATGCGTATTTTAAGTATTATGTATGTCTCTTATGTAAGTCTACTGCACTACACACACACCCATAGCGCATATGTCACCATGACGATGTCCTAAAGGATTGGGTGGAGATGAAGTACAGTACAGAACAATGATAGATGAAGGTGTTGGAAAATGTACAATAAACCGGAATATCATTAAAAAAAACTGTTTAGCTATTGTCCAGTACCTGCTTTGTCTACCAGGATAGAATGCGCCTACCGAAAGATTTGGTTTTGGATTAAAGTTGAAACCCTATGTGCTATCTGAAGAAGATAAAGATTTTATGATTTTTTTTTGTGCCCCTAGCACTCAAGAGATACATTTTAGAAATAAATATCTTCAGTACTTAGGTATATTTTTTACTGACTAAAATTTTCATACTTCACATGTACACCATCTAATATCAGTATCAATATACCTCATAATATGTCCTGCATTCAATTTTCAGAAAGTTGGCCACCTCATTAAACTAAACATAATAACTAAACATAGGGTCATCATATGTTATAATTGGTAATCTTGTGAAATTGGCAGTAAGTATTTGAAATGATTACTCTTATATCTTTAAATTACAGAACATAAAGTCAGAAGAAAGAGGTATTGTAACGAAATTTGAGGCCCAACAGAAGGAGGAGAACTTGGAAATGAAAGAGGATGTTTTAGAAAAGTCAATTAAAGTTGAAATAAAGGACGAAAATGTTGTAGACAGTGATATTGTTGCAGACAACTTTGAATTTACATTTGAAGAATATGAGAGTGACATACAGAATCTTGTGAAAGATGAAGATATAAATGAAAAACTTAGAGGTTTCCAAGAAATTATCATTGAAATATAAAAGTTAAAAATATTTCATTAAAAAAATGTTCATTAATTTCTTTTTTCTAGATATAAAACTGAAAAAGTTGAAAAAAAGAAAACATAAGAGAATGAAAGAGAAAAAAGCATTTGAGTCTGTAGAGAAAATTAACCTCGATAGCAGGTGGATCTGTGGTAAATTTGGTTTTATTATTAAACTAGCAATCATAGATTGACACAAAAGTCACTTAATTTTGTAGTAATAATATCTTGTGACTGAAGCATATACTATGGGTTCTAGAACAGGGTTAAACATCATTAGCAGTACACCATCATTAGTAAAAAAATGCACTGATTAAAAATTTCGATACCCGCAGTCTGGACAAGTGGGGCGTCTTTTTTTTTTTTAACAGCAAAAAGGCTTTTTTTTACATTTCGTGTGATATCTCGTTTTTAATACATTTTTCGGCATTTGTGAACAAAACATTTTTGTTCTCCATGAAATTACCTACAAAATGAGATCTGTTCAAAGTCACTAAATGCTTTTGTTTAACAGCAAATGAAGGTCAAAGTCAAAAAAGAGCGTTTTTTTTTTCAACATTTAACAACTTTGAAAGGAACGTACGTAGAAATCTGAAACTTTCTGAAATTGTAGCTTGTGATTATATTAAAAAGTGCTATAAATTTCAGCGAAAACGGTTTTAAACTTTTTAAATTATTAACGATCATTTTATTTTTTAGCCTTAATTGCAAAATAAAACTAAAACAACTATTCGGAGCAGTTTGGAAAATTCAAGAAACCATTTAAGTTTATGAGCCCGTTGGAATTTTTTAGAAATATCGATTTCAACCGATTTTATAACGACATTTTTTTACGCAAGACGTATAAAATATACATCATTTTTATTTTATTTTTTTCAAATAACCGTTTTTTTGGTATCTTATTAAATATAATAGATATTAAAAAGAGGTTATTTGAAAAATTAAAGAAAAAAGATATTAATTTTTAATACGTCGCGTAAAAAAAAAAGTTCCTAATACAATTAACAAAGGTATAGGCTTAGTAAATCCGTTCCAAGTGCCTAATCCAATGTGTTAATCATAGACTTATAGACCGTATATTATAATTTATGAAAACGATAAACTGAAAAGTTTTGTATCTTTTTAGAATCTAACTTATATTACAGGTATATGCCCTAAAGCTTTTGAAGAAAACACTGATTTGAATGAACACTTAGATGTTCATAAGGATGATAGACAATGTGAGCTATGCAAAGAGAAAGTGAACAGCCTCTCTCAGCTCCTGGCCCATAGGCTGACTCATGTGCCTCCTAAACAACACAAATGTCATATTTGTAATAAACGATACAGATCTTGTTTGTATTTGGAATATCACTATAGAGTAACGCATATCCACCATGATGTAAGTACTGACATATATCTACCTACATCTTTTTTATACTACATACAGGGTGTCCCAGAAGTCGACGTCGACGGAATCGGGTAACAGGCTAAGTCATTATAGTTATCAGATAAATATAAAACAAATCTAAGTTACGCAATTTGAAAATTATAGACATTTAAAGAAAATCGAGAAAATCTACATCCTGTGACGGTTCATCACCCTGTTACTACAGATATTTACTTTTTTAAGTATTGTTTTTGAGGTAATCCTGAATACTGCTTCTTTAAAGTCTGGCCTAAAATTTAAAGTCAACTGCTCCAGCTTGGAAGTAAATGTCACTTTTTGCCCAAGAAAAGATTTAAAATTAATACTTAGCCCAGTTTAACTGACCATACTAAAAAAAAATGTACTACGCGAGTTTGGCAAATAACCTTAAAAGTTGGCACATTTATAAAGGATTCCAAAATGGTATGACACTTGCTAATTTATTTCTGAAATTGCGGACAATTTTTTTCTTTTCGAATAAAACCAAGTTTCGAACAAATTATTCTTACTCACTTAAAAAGGATTCAATGTACCCGTGACTTTACTCAAGGCCGTAACTTTTAAGATTCCAGTTGGACAGAGTCATTTTACGAAGTGTGAGCGATACAGATAGTGACGCACGTGATGTAGATTTTCTAAATTTTTTTAAATGTCTAATTTTTAAATTACGTAAATCCCACACAAGACAAAAATGTATGTGATCCACAAATAGTTGTCCCGAGTCTGGGTGATTTTCGTGTCCGCTCTTTCAATGCTCGGAATCGGAAGCTTAAAGCGCAGGTCACACCGCCAGTTAGCGATCGAGGCGGACGAGCATCGTTTCACCTCTTTTCAAACTTCGGTACACACCGCGAACTACAGAGATAAGCTACTCAACTGCGCGAGAGTGACGGAACGCTCCCCTCGCTCTCCCGCCCACTCACCCGTCCGTCCGTTGTTTTCGGTGTGAACCACCATAGTTTAGCTTCGCTTATTTTATATAGTTTCCCTCGCCTCGCTTCGCCCGCCAGCTCGCTCGCTCGCTCGCCAGCTAGCTGGCTGTGTGGCCTGCGCTTAATGCGCTTTAATTAACACATATATTTCCTTAAATGTACATTACTTAACAAGATGTAGCATTGATATCTTGTCGACTCAGCTCCGCTTCATGCTCTTCCGTAAATGAATAAACATCGTTATCAAGGAGTCAGTTTCAGAGCAAGGCTCTAATGCCGTACCTACACATATTTGCTCTACCTACACATAACCAGTCTCATACAAAAAGCTACAGGAGCATTTTCTGTACATAACTTATTGTTACGGAAGTCTAACCCGCAGACGCCATCTATCGTCGAGTATAGGCAGTCATAGAGGGTTACAATTACCTAAATTGAGCGAACAAAATTGAACGGAACTAATAGTCTATTATAGAATGTCGCACAATGTATAGAAAATTCCAGAGTGGTTTCGAGTTTTCGGGAAATGTTATGAAATAAGGTTCGGAGTAGAAAAGGGTAGTTGCATTGCGGTATCAAATGAGTTCTAGTTGAGCGATCAGCGATTGAACAAGTGATTAGAGAAGTGGAAATATAAGTACGAAGTACAAGTGATAATTTAAATAGTGAGAATTAAGTGTTGAATTATTCAAATAAATTTTGTCTATTTTGGTAATAAATTGGTGTAACTTTCTAATCCCGAACCTCAGCTCGTAACAATATTGTTGATGATCCTAAGCTCGCAAGTTGTACCGCACAGTATGAAAAATGACCTAAAAAACGGACATCCCCCTTTTTTTTCATTTTTTTTTAGATAAAGAATATGATTTTAAATGCACGAGTAGAACTCCCGAAGTTCAAATGTCCTTGGATCCGGAGATACAATTTTTTTATCGTTTTTTCTATGGAATTCAGGAAAGCCATAGAAATAGTTGTTGTTCAAAAGGCGTTCAGTTTTTATTATTGATTAATAATCCATATTATCAAAGTGTAAATTATCTATAATATGCAGTTAGTAACAAAGTTCTAGCACTTAAAACAACATAAAAAAACGATTTTAACAATACTTTCGTAATTATTTTTTTTTTATCAAGTCTTACTTTAGTAGGATTCAATTCTTTAATTAGACTATAGAACAGGTCCCTCTTAACAGGCCTTCAAAACCTGAAATCTTAATTCCTTGGGATTCGTGACTTATGAGGTTTTAAAGAAAGTATCCTACGGTTGCCACCGATTTTTTTTTATTGTGATTTGATATTAAGTAATAGTTATAGATTAATAGAAAGTAGGTTGATATCTTTTGTAAAATATAAGATTGAAATATATGAACGTAGCTTGTTTGACATTACATTACTTCTAAATTCTTTAAAATGGAAATAATTTCCGGTGAAAAGGAAAATGTGGTATGGGGAAGGGGTGAATGTGTGAATGGTGGTGATGTGGATGCTATACCTAAACCTTATACCTAAACATTTTTTTTTGGAGGAATGGGGGTGAGGCACCATGGAGCCGAAAATCCATAAAAACTTAAAAAAAATTATAATTCTTAACTTTACACATTGCACCTGCTATTGTGATAAACGGAGTAAAAAATACAGTCGTAACTTGTAAACGGATAGTGTTTTTACAAAATTCCTATTGTAATTGCATGCTAGAGTCATGCCCTTTCAGTGATTGTTAGCGTTCCTTTTTCAAATACACAGGGTGTTAGTGAAACGCTCCCGAAAACGAAGACAGACGATAGTACTAATGGTACCTTTGATTATGGGTCAGAAAAAAAATCGATCCTGATGGTATTTAGGTGTCTATTTAAATTTTATTTGATTATTACACATAACTCAGTGAAATAGTCGTATTATTGAATATTCATTACACACGCACAAAATGACCGATGCAATTAACGAAGCTAAATAGCGAATCATTATAGTATCCCGTTTGGCAATCCGATATATATATATATGTCGGATTTTCGAGATGGGGGTAGCTTTCATTCGTACCCAAGTTATCGCTCCAACTACCCTCTACAAAAATTTTAATAGCGAAACTAGTTTCAAGTAAATCAAAATGTAAATATTTTAACAAAATCAACTAAATTCGTTAGAGAAATCAAAACACATTACAAAAATATAGGTGATAATATGCTCGCGCCGTCATATATATATATATAATAGGTAAGTCACAAATTATATCTAAAAATTATTGAGATAGAGAGAACTAAAATTTTTGACAACCCTGTAACCATAGAAATTAGATAAAACTTTAGAAGCATATAACTCCAAGATCCAAAGAGATTAGGGTCTAATTTTTTTTATATAATTAGCAAGATATCAAACAACTTTAGTTATCATGGTTTTGAATCCAACTGTGGCAAAATATTACAGTAAAAAAATAAAAACTAAAAACCTTTTATTAAAAATATCTTTTAAGTTAATGGATTTTAAAACAAATAGTTTCATACATCATATGCCCGCGTAAAACCTACATACACGTAAAACACTAGATCTGCATAAATATTTATTTTTACTATAAATTTTAACAATTTACTAAATACCTAGAATAATTTAAAAAAATCGTATCTTTGGATCTAATTACATTTGACCTTCGGGTGTTCTACTCGTGCATTTAAAATCAGTTTATTTATCGAATGAATAAATAAAAAGGGGATGTCCGTTTTTTATGTCATTTTTCATACTGTGCCTCGGCGAAATTTTGCCTTCTTGTGTCAGTTAGAAGCAGATTTCTTTGTAGCTAACCGTTCGTCGAGTTGCTAGTTTCGTAGTAAATCATGAAAGCACTTCATCTCATGAATAATTTTTTCAGCTGACCATGGTATGAGTTTCTTCAAAAATGCATAGGATTTTTATTGGATCGATAGCCCTCGAGTTGCACCTTAGTAGTGCATGGGCTCCTACCTTTTCCTAACAGTTGGACCGTATGCTTGTTTGCAGTTGTATAAAATGGTTAGTGAGATTAAAAATTAACCCTTTCATCTTTGTTTCAGAACCCAGAAGTCACTTGTAAGATATGCTTATCTAGTTATGTCACTCCAAAAAAATTGGCTAGTCATATATTCCATTGCCATTCCGACGCGCGATTTTATTGTGACGTCTGTTCTAAGGGGTGAGCTAATCTTTTCAATATTGTGACGTGAGTCGCAATATATGTATAGTGTGGTTAAATAATAATCTTATTTTTTTATTGTTGCAGTTATCCAAGTAAAACAAATTTGAAGTCGCACATAAAACAACACAATAAGATTAAGTTTTTTGTATGCGATTTATGTGGATTCTCTTGTAATTATAAGAGCGGACTTGAAGTAAGTACTTAAGACTTAACTGACCATTTTTATACATACATAATTATACTTAATCTGAAATTACTGTAATTTTTTATAAACCCTTTTCTTCTCATTAAAACCACGAAAGAAAGAAAACATGTTTCTCTAACTCGAATTCTAGCAAACTTAGTTAGAAACAGAAAACAAAAAACAACTTGAAATTTTAGAAACGTCACTAACAGATGTAACAATACATTAAAGAGGTGAGTCAAATCTCTTAACTACTCCTCCTTAAATCCTCCATCAATAAAAATAAATAAAATTTAAGTGTCTGTTTGTAATGTCAAAATAATAGTTTTTTTAAGCTTATACAATTATTTGCATGATACCTATGCCTAAAAATCAGTTTTTAAAAGTTTTGTCTGTCTGTTTGCTCCGGCTAATCTACGGAACGGGTGGACCGATTTCCAGGGGCTTTTACTGATTAATAGCTGGTGTTATAAGGAGTGACTTAGGCTATTTTAATTTTGGAATAAGAATTAGGGTTCTGCTCAAAATATATAAATATGTGCAAGCGAAGCTGCGCGGGAACTGCTAGTAACAAATAATCGCCATATTTTCTTTTACAGCTAAATTTGCCTTTTACTGCACTAAGAGCAAATTATGGTGAATGAATAGCATTAAGGGAAAATAAGCTTGTCTTTATAGACAAAACCACCATCAGAAGAGTCTTCCGCTGTATACACTGCTACAGGGTGCAACTTTCATATAAATTGTGACAAACTTCGTGAAGTCCTTAGATTGTGTAGCATTAGCTGACTATCAAATACTTAACCAATTAAGTTGTTGTAGTGAAGTATAAATCAATTCAATATAATCACCATCTTTATGCCGTTCTCCTTAATTTATTTAGGGTCGACGCAATTTGTTTACTTCTTCCATTCTACTACAACATTCATCATTTTCTTGGGTCGTCCTCTACTCTTCCATGAGTCAATTTCCATACATAAAACGCTTTTTATCACATTTTGCTTTATCTCTCCGCATCACATATGATTAACACGATATTGCTCCACAATATTTCATCCACTGGCCCTGCCTTCTGGCTCCAGGTACTATAATGTATTAAGAGCTCACCGTGAATCCTAGTCACATCACAAATCCATCGTCTCACCCCTTCGTGGGCCACATTCAGATCCATGCAGGTCGGCATGTCATCGCATGGCTTGCCCCCTATTACGGAAGTGGAACAGACATATAGTTCTCCAGGAATCCAGGCTTGAGAGACAGAATACAGACAGAAAGTGTCGTAAGCTTCGCGAGATACATCTGACTCTGTTTCATCTCTACGTTTTTAGCAGCTGTTGAAAATTAATAGCTACTGGTAGTACTCGTCGTAATACATTTTTAACCCCCGACGCAAAAAGAGGGGTGTTATAAGTTTGACGGCGATGTCTGTGTGTGCCTGTGGCATCGTAGTTATCAAACGGATGGATGAAATTATGAAAGCCAGTTTCCTTGCGGTGGTTCTTAGCTATGTTTGGTTAATATCGGTCCAGCAGTGTAGAGTATCAGCTCTTTTCCAAAATGATGTAAGGCATTTTTATTATTATTTTGTGTCGGGGGTTTTTCATTTTTTTTTATAAATGCAAATATAATCGTATGTACCTATGTCTAGTTATTTCAACTTCAACAACCTCCACGTTGAGCTGAAACGACTTTCTAATTCAGCTTTTAAGGAAACCTTCATGCGTGGTAAATCAAGAAATGTTTTTGCTGTTTCATCTTTATCTGTTTTTTTTTTCAGCCAGCAGCAGCTATCAGTTTCATCTCCGAATATGACCCTCTCTCATCTTTATATTAACTTTCGTTTCATAGTACCTAACACATTGTCAATATTTTAGGACCACAAAGTAAGAAAGCATTCTCAGATGAAGATAAACTGTAAGAATTGCACGAGGGCATTTCCAAGCCAAGAGAAATACGAAAGACATAAGTGTGGAAAAAAATTAATAGTTTGTACCATTTGCGGACTGCAGCTTATTGGAAATTCCAGGGTAAGTGAAAAAAAACCCTTCTTCGTGGGAGATCTAGGTAACATACACAAATAATATAAATAAGAGACCTACATTCAGGCTTAGAAACACTCTGTTCGGCTCTTCCTATCAATTTTTTCTTTTGATTTGTCTTCAATAATATTATTCATTGCTTGTTCAGTCACCTCAACTGTGGCGTGTCCATTGTTGAACGTAGCACTCTCCTTAGAACTTAAACAAAGAGCGGTCTGGTTCCGCTTCCATCCTATGGCCGTGCCACTTCCACCAGGTCTTTCATTCATCTAGTGTAACACGCCGCATTATCAAACCGTGGTTTCTTCGGCGCCGATTGTAACAAGTCAATGTCTTATATTTCCAGATGTCAAAGCACATGGTGCGCCATAGCAAAGTTGGCAAGTACGAATGCGACCGTTGTTCTGCTAAATACAAGTCGAGGACCGCATTGACCGCCCACATAAACCGGCACGATGGTAACCGCACTAAGCAGTGTGAATATTGCCCCGCCAAGTTTTATACTGACACTGTGCTGATAAAACATCGTCGGATACATACAGGTATATTGAAACTTGATTATATGACGAAGACAAAACTATCATTCTAACTCTGGCACAAGGATATTCCGATACTGGGTTATTATCCTCCGGCCTCGGACGGGTAGCAAAGACATCTTCAACAATCATCATATTTCAATCAATTTACACAAAATCTTAACAAATTATACACCTAAACCTTCCTCATGGATCACTCTGTCTATTAGTGAAAACCGCATGAAAATCCGTTCAGTACTTTTTCAGTTTATCGCGAACAGACAGACGCAGCGGGGGACTGTGTTTTATAATATGTAGTGATGCGCCATTTAAACCTCATTGGAGAATGATCATAGGTGCGTGCAACACTTACAGTGCCACTCAATGTGCAATGCAATGTTGTTAATTTTTAATCGACTTCAAAATAGGAGGGCGATTTCAGTATTTCTTTTTTAGTTATATATATTCAATTAGCTGCACGTAGATTTTTTAAATTCTGGTAGTTCTAGAGATTAGCATGTTTAAGATATCAAACAAAAAAACTATTCAGCTTTATTATATTAATATTTATAAAAGTTTCGTGTCACGTTGTTTGTTCGCGATGAACTCATAAACTAATGAACCGATTTTAATGAAATTTTGCAGACTGCAGTTTGGTCCATCTTGAGAAATAGGATAGTTTTTTTATTGCAAATTATCTAGCCACAGCAACGCGTGGCCGAGTGTGATTGTCCAAAATGGTAATAATAATTATTTATTTATTTCAGGTGAAAAACCATACGTTTGTAAGGTTTGCAACAAAGGATTTACTGGGAACTATAACCTCAAAGTTCATATGAAAGTGCATGGCGAATATTTAATTGTTAAAAAGAATAGCGAACCTAATTTTAGTAGTATAAAGAATGTTGCCAAATAAAAATAGTTTATGTTGTTATGTGACGAATAGTTCTTCCAGGTTGTACTTATTTTTACTAATAAATAAAGTTATTTTAGAAAACTTTTTAAAAATCATTTATTTTAGAAATACATTTACATTCAATTAAGAAACTAAGGGTATCACATTAAAAAAAAAAAGTCTTTGGCAAGTACGGAAAGTACTAAATATTAAATATAAACATCTATAAAAAAGTATAAAATCGGTAAACAGTATAATTTCCAAAAAAGAAAATTGAATAGATTTAGAAAAAAAATAAGACTTATATTCTACTAAAAGTATTATTTATTAGGTACTAATGACAGGCAAGTTTAATGTTTTGATGTCACCGACTTCAATTATATCAGAAGTGATCATAGTCCTAACAGTACATGAATGAATGAATGAATTTCACACCACGACATCGCCTTTTGATGATAGGATAGTTTGATTGCATGACAGGCATAGTATGGTTTTGGTCTGTTCAATTCCGACATACACTCTGTGCTATGCTATCACCGTGAATGTTATCTAGTCTATTTAGTAGTGAGTGGTGGCTACCAAAAATAAGTTTCAACTATTCCCGAGTTGCAAAAAACTGTAAATGAATTTATACATAATTAGTCGGTGACGCTAAGTGATATTTTTATTCAATGAGATCATAATTTAAGGCTGCCAATACATTGAATTGAATTTAAATAATTTTAAAGCATAATGTAATACAAACATTTCAAGCTATCGATTTGGTTGGTGGGAAATGATTTCTATATTAGTTGGATACTGAATTATGTAACTTTGATATTTTTAGTCAGTCTTATAAGCTAATACAATTTGTAGATATCGTAGTTATTTTCCTATAGAACAAATTCTGTTGTATGTTGTAGTGTTCTTTCACAATAGTATACAAAAAATATTTTAAGACCTGCCAATGGAAATGTCATCTTTTATCCGACAACTAAATACTATATTTAATTCTGCCGGATTAAGCTAATTATAATTATTTAATGTGTCTTACTGAAGTTTAAACACCAAGCATACACACCTAATCAATAAACTATCTAAAATAAATAATTGACCAACAAAATAAACTAATAGCTATGTGACGGGTTCATGTGGACTAACAATTAATTGTAATAAGTAAAGCCAATAGAGTACACCATATTTAAAAAAAGTTAATAATTTCTATGACTACGTAGTTTTAACAAATTTCTTTTCAACTCGCACAATATTTTTTGTGAAAGCTTAAATACATTTTAGTTCTGACGGTACAAGAGTAATATAGATTATAGGTATTGCATACCGCTAGAGGTCCATTATACTCTTGTATAAAGTAAGTCTGCTGGATCAGTTGCCCTTGCGTTCGGACTATTTTAGCTATTTCAAAAACACAATTATGATGCGTCCAAAGATACTCTTTCACAATATAGTACACAACCATGATTAAAACTACACTTATATTTAAAGGAACAAACTGAAATTACAAAATATGGAAACATATCTTATTGTAAAGCACTCTTAAATGCTATAAAATGAAAATAGGCAGTTTTTATTATGGTAACTGACCTTCGCAGAAATATTCTTAGTAAACTATTTATATATGTATTTAATTTTCAAGTGTTTCTTTATGTTAGAGAATGAAAAAAATAGTAGCGTGTAAAGTTAAATTTGCTGACTGTGCATCAATTCTTCTTTCAAGTTTTACACAGTATTTAATAATCATTTATAAATTAAAAACTAGAAAGTGCTGTCTGCGAAGGCCGTATACGCGGCAAAAAGTAGAATAATTTGGAGTATTAAGCATTGACAATGGATAAACAGTAAATAAACACTATTTGTTCTTCAGGTCGCACATTCACATATAACGTATAAAGACAAGTGTTACAAAAACTACCATCTTTTTACAAACCATCTTACAATTAGCTGCTTAGACATTAAAATGCTTGATAGCCACGGAGCATAGGCAAGAAGATGAGCCTGAAACATCTTTGCCCTGCTACTGCATTTGTCTCAAAACACACGAGTATATACTAATCCTACTAATATTATAACGTGAAGGTTTGTGAGGATGTATGAATGTTTGTTGCTCTTTTACGCAAAAAACCGATTGTAATGAAACTTGGTATGTAGATAGCTGGAGACCTCGATTAACACACAGGCTACTTTTTATCCCGATATTCCCACGGCATCGGGACTTACACAGATAAAACCGCGGGGCGCAGCTAGTAATAAATAAATTGTAACTGTATATTATAAAAAACCCACGTTGCAAAGAAAAGGATGTTAAAACCTTGATGTCTGTCTGTCTCGCTCTGTAAAACAGATGGACCGATTTGATTGCAGCTTTTTTTATTCATTACACCTAACTTAATTTTGTTTGATGATATCAGATTTGAAGATATTAACTTTATTCGTACCCGGCCTATCGTACATACGTATAGGTGTTTTCAGTACCTAAACGTATGATGAAAATTGATCACCTGAGAAAGTTTCCTTGAAATTGCACCGAAAATGTTTACATCATCGCCACCATTGTACAGGTTTTTCTTAGAAAATCGAACATTGAACACGTGCATACTATTGAGTATTCTAGATAAGCAATAGAATATGTGTTTTATCGTTCACAAGTTTGATCGTCATGTTTCTACGATGTAGGTAATAATACTTTATACAGTATGTGATATACGTATGTAAGTCAAAGTCCATTATCTTGGTTTTTGAGGCGTAAAATAGTGATATATGCTACGTCACACTTCAAACCTTTTGCACAAGTGTATATGGGACAACATAACCTGGTTTAAAAAATATTGTCATCGATTGTACTACATACTTTCAGATTCTTTATACCAGTAGGGTGGCAACGATAACGCCTACGTGCGCATTTTGCTGATCTTTTAAGGGCACGAGGGCAGGGAGATAATCTGCGTATTGATCGTCTGCAGTATCAAAAATAATGGGAAAAATGAACACAAATAGGAAAGTCAATTTTGAAGCTAAGCGAATGCTGAAATTCAGGGGAACCAGTTCGGTGCAACGCAGTGCAGAGCCAGTGGTTTTGTAATGCAATTACTACATGTATTTGATCAAGTTTGTAATGTTTAACTAAGTAAACAGCATTCATACAAAAAAGAAATCCTCTGCATTACGCTGCGTGAAGGCTCCGTCGGCTTCCCAGCGTATGGTTAGACTCGACATCTTTTCTTAAGCTCCGTGACAACAAAACCTGAAAACGATCTCGAATATTCGCTATCTATTCTAATTTTTCATATTTCGTTCCCATACTGAGTGTTGGGTATCCTAACAACGGTATCTTTAGTACCTACTTTATCGGTATCAATGAGTGACCCCGAACTGTGTTTCTTTGTCTTCGGAGCTAGAGGAGGTACTTCGCTGCATGTTGAACAATTGTCTTCTGTGACCTTAGAACTGGATCCAGCTGCGCTAAATTTTCTTAAGCTGCCTGTAGCGAGAGAGCCATTAGACGAAGAACAATGAGGAGGTAGTAAAGGTACTCTTTCCTGAAGGTCTTTGCTGGAGCCTGGCGGTCGGTGCCCGAAGGTACTGCTTCCACAGTCTGAAGGAGCAGGACATCCACCTTCTGGACATCCACCCATTGTTATCCATTCTTGTATTCTGCAAGGATTTGGAAATAAACTCAGTTTTATTTTTAATATATTAAATACAATTTACATAAAGGATACTGAGACTGGACTACACTCCCTATTGTTCCAGGCGAACTAAGAGTATTTGGACTATTCAAGTGCGTGTGTGTTCACATCGACAGCTCTGGAAAGTAGAAATCGAACGAAATAAAGCGACACAGTTTTCACTTCACCAGGCCTTAATATAAGGTCTCCTCTCCTTTCGAGTCGCAAGCAACAAATGAGCATGCCGTTTTTCGGACCTGTCAGATCGTGTGCAGGCTGCCATTGCCGTTATCACCCTTTCTCTAATAATTTTCTGTAATCAAATGTGGTAAGAGCTTGGGGCAGAAGTCGATTTACGAGTCGAGTCCGCCAGCGGTAAAGCAAATCGAGCAGTTCCAACGACGATCCAAAAAGGACAGCATGTCCAATTTTGATGAGTATTATGCAGGAAATCTTTAATATATTGTTCGGGTATTAGGTTCATCAAGAAGTTACCTATTAACAATTTCCTCGAAGTTAGGTCGTCTCTGCGGCACGTGTCTCCAGCAGTCGCGCATGAGCGCGTACATGAGCGGGGCGCACGCCGCCGGCGCTGCTAACAGTTCGCCGCCACGCACCATTGAAATTACTTCTTGATTGCTATACCTGAAAATGAATAAGATCGCCATAGTGCATAAGACGAGTACAAGACACTCAACAGGCCATGTAGGTTAAGTATATGTATAAGCCAACTTAAATTTATAATAATCAACTTAAAAAAAAGTATCACCGACCATCAAAGTATCAATGGGCCTATATCGTAATAAATAAATTGTAATAAGCCGTATGCTTCATTCCTTAATATCCCACCTTTAGAGGTGGAATATTTTCTTAAATTTAAACGGTATCAACCTTGAGTACCTACAGCCAATTCAATTTTAAAAAAGATTTAATGAAAATTTTAGAATCGGTTTACAAATGGCGAAGATATCGCGTAACATCATTACATATTATAAAACAAAGTCCTCCGCCGCGTCTGTCTGTTCACGATAAACTGAAAAACTACTGAACGGATTTTCATGCGGTTTTCACTAATAGAGTGATTCATGAGTAAGGTTTAGGTGTATAATTTGTACCCGTGCGAAGCTGAGGCGGGTTGCTAAGTACAAGAATAAAAGTCTGTCGAATTGAGAACCTCTTCTTTTTTGAAGTCGGTTAAACAAAACAGATACAAGCCCAATATGAAGACCGCGCTGGAACTCTAGTCTTAGTCGCGCTAGAACTCTGTGTAATCTAGAACCTATCGATATATTCCAATGTTTTGTTGCCGCCGGTAATAAATAACTTAGCAACTTACCCGTAATACGGCTGTAATCCATAGCTATATATTTCCCATAAAACAACCCCGTACGACCAGATATCGCTCTCAGTAGTGAACTTCCCATAAAGTATAGATTCCGGCGGCATCCATCTTACTGGTAACAAGCTCTTTGATTGTACCTGAAACAAGTTGTTAGATTTAAGAGTGCTCATACTAACTATTAAACTTTCGCGTTCCATGATAATATTATAATTATGGTATGGTATGGTATGGTGGAATGGTGATCGCGTTAATTCCCGTTAACATAATTTAAGAGTGCTCGATAATAAAGTAAAGTAACCCATTCCCAAATTAATACATTTGCTTTCAGTTACCACTCGCTGCGAAAATATTTAAGGGCGGGTGCTTTTATAGCTCTGGCCGCTTTATAAGAAGGCGGCTAAATGTGTGTCCTGACTTCCTGATTAGCTGCGGCAGAGAGCAGCGTAGAATTACGCGAAGAGCTATATTTAGCGCACTCATTTCTCAAATTTTGACAAATTTTAAAGTAAGTCGTAAATGTATTGAATGTGCCAAATTTTATGGATATAAAATATATAGTAAAACCCCATTAAACAATATATTTATTCCCCTGTACGGGAGTCACACTGAAAATTTTTAGAAAATAAAAACACGGATGATATAGAAGTCTGTTACTATTTTTATTGCTTTTCGAAGTAGTCTCCGTTCCTTTCTAAGCACCGTCGCATGCGATGGAACCATCAACTGAAGCAGTGAGCCTACTCTTCTTTAGGAAACGCCTTCCACGCCTTTATCAAACGCAGCCACGGCATCTTCAGGGTTCATAAAACGAATTTCTCTAAGTTTATCTTGTATTTTTGGAAATAATTAAAAGTCACAAGGTCGGCGGTCACTGTAAGGGGGACCCGCGAGCTCCACACCTTCGATAGTCCGTCTGGCGGAGTGAGCTGGAGCAATGTCGTCGTGGAGTAGGATCCTGCTTCTTGGGCGCTGCTATCTATCATTTTCCAAGACTGGTACTGCTAGAACTGGTAGACAATGACTGACATACCAATCTGCAGTAACAGTCCTTTTACCTTCTAGAGTTATTGTTGCGAAATGACCCGTCCGTCCAATGAATGAGGCAATCATCTTTTTCCCTTGACTTCTACCCTTCTTTACTTTTGTCGGCAATGGAAAGATCCATTGAGCAGATTGTCTTTTGGTTTCGGGTTCGTAACAATATATCCAGCTCTCATTACCTGTGACGATATCATTCATTCGGCTTGACCCCTTGGCGATGCGTAGGGATGTAGCTTCACCCTGCATTCTCTATCGCATGTATCATGGGTAGTGCTCCGTGGAATTGTTCGGACTTATACCGGCCGCAGCGTTTCGCCATCGTTCAACGCGACAAAACTTTCATCCCCATTACCTGGATAATTGGCAATCCACCACTGTGCGGTTCTCCAGATTTTTTTTTGCCTCGCACAACCAATCTCTGGAACTTCCGGACCGATACGACCTTCAAACCTTCAAGAAAAGAGCGTACTCCCATCTCAAAGGCCGGGAACGCACTTATGACTCTTGAGTTGCAGGTATCCATGGGCGACGGTAGTCACTTACCATCAGGTGACCCGTCTGCTCGTTTGCCCCCTATAATATAAAAAAAAAACTTCCGTCATAACTTTTCAAGCATTGAGCGGCACCAATCCAAACGCGATTGATCTTCCGTCAAATTATAAGGTATATAAGGACCCCACGACAGACACTTTTTAAATTTCCGCCAATTTGTAAAAACAAATGACATATGATGAAACATCTACAGATTCCCAAAGAATTCCTAATTCGAAATTTAAATAAGTTTTCGGCTGCTTTTCTTACTGGCCTAGTCTAAAATCTTTCAGTGTGACCCACGTATATCGTGGAGTATACCTCTGTCCTACTGACCGCAACATATAAAACACGTGCTGAATATTACTAAAACTAGGAAATAGGAACCCATTTCCATAAGTTCGCGCATTTAACTCGTGGATATGTTATGTCGATTACTAGTAATGTGCGAAATCATTAGTAGTCATAAGATTATATTTTTTAGTCGCCTAATGTGCGAGAACACTTAGCCAAGTCACACTTTCTAACACTGTTAGTGTATGTTAAAAAGAATAATTGGTGTTCCAACATACATTCCATCACGTATAGGCATTGGAGAAGATTATAGGCGTTAAATATGCACGCGAACTTAGAAAATTTTATGCTAATGCGACATACATATTCAACAAACATTTATTAGGTGATAATGTAAGCTGCCACAATTGTGAGATTAGTTCAACAAAAGAAACTAGAATAATTTTAAATTATTAATTGATCATCTGATCAATTAATAATTGATCAATAATGATTGCCAATTGCCAAGAGTTGATGGGTTCATCGCCACTTGCAACAAATACATAATCTCTGAGAGCCTATCTAATTACATAGGGTTATGATAAAGAAAGTTGAGATAGAAACAGTTGAGGACAATCATTACTACTACCGCAAAAAACAAACAATTGATAATTAATTAACGGAATAGTCTAAAATCTAAAATGTGGGTGATTGTTACTGTTATTAGTACTACAACATGAATGGGTTTGGAACAAGCCATAATAATATGTATAAGTACGAAAAGTAATATAATAAAACTTACTCTGTAGTAATCAGAACTGTAGATGTCTCTGGACAGCCCAAAATCTGATATCTTAACAATAAAGTCATCAGAAACCAAACAATTTCTTGCTGCCAAATCTCTGTGCACATAATGATGAGAAGCAAGGTATTGCATACCAGATGCAATGTTAAGAGCAATGTTTAGCAATCTCATTGGTGGTAACCCCTTTCCAGAAGGTGGTGCTCTTCCCATCAGGAACTCATGGAGGTCCCCACGGGCCATGAACTCAAACAGCATACATAAAGGTTCTTCTCTCAATGCTACACCTACTATACACACAATGTTGTCATGCGTTAACTCAGATATAAGATCAATTTCTCTCCTAAAGTCCGCTTGAGTTTTTGCTGAAGCATTCTCTTTCAGTGCTTTAACTGCTACAAATTGTGTTTCACCATTCTTCTTCAAGCCTCCTTTGTAGACTTTACCAAAAGCTCCCTCACCTAATTCTTCAAGGAACTTTATTTGTGCCAAGGAATACTGTGGTATGCGAAGCACAGCACCACTACGAGTGTTTCTGGTCAAATGTGGTTGATTAGAAACATTGTTAGTTAATAATTCACTCATCTCTATTGGAGAGTTTAGTCTTGAATTTCCATAAATATTCTTATCAGCATTTGGTAAGTTTATGTCTCTTATAGTGGCAGCATTGCTTTTCTTTTTATGTTTGTAGCACAAGCAGATAATGAAACCAATGATACTTAATGTTATTATTAAAAAAATTACCACAATGTAAATCCAAATCTTGTGGGCACATTTTGGAATATCACAAAGGTGTTTGTCAGATTTGCCATCTTTTTCAATAATACACCAAGGTTGATCTTTGACTCCCCCAGGATTCCTGCAGTAGCTATGCCTACCTGCCAGTTCCGGATAATCAGACACTTTAACATGCAACTGCTTTGACCATTCAATACAGGGCATATCATTATTTGCTACACTGACCGTTCCAAGATAACCACTGCCATTTTCCCAGTAACACTCATCATCAGATACCATCACTGCACCAATACTGATTCTGAGACAATCAGGGTCATTTTCTGGCAAATCTTGACATTCCTCAAGTGTAAGTTGTTGCCCAATATGCGGATGTCTCTTAGCTATAGCATACTCTTTCTGACACAGCTCATTCTCTAATATTTCACAGTCCTGTCTACATACACGCCTCAGAACAGTTGAGTTGTAACGATAATTAAACAAAGATGCAATAGAGCTGTTTGGTTGTATATACATATCTGGTAGTTTTCCATCAGGTAGGTTTTCAAAGATAATTTCAGGCATTTCACCATTTTCTGTCTGAGTAGAACCTGAATCTGAAAATAACATCTTGGCATCTCTAAAGAAGTTATTGTTTGTAGTGAAAGGATTTCTACATATTGGGAATGATGAGTAGCACAAACTGGGCACTGCATACCCCTCACAACGTGGGCTTATGTCATTGGAATATTTAGTCACTTGAAAGGCTTTCATTAACTTATTTTCAAGATATGCTTGGCTTGTGTTATAAGGTATGTAAACAAACTGACCTTTCAAATGTTCCTCACATACTTTGCCAAGATACTCTTGACATACTGGCTGTAATTTCTTAGGAGTGGAATCACTTACATTTGTAGATAGTATACTTTCTGATAGTAAACCTGGAGTTGACTGTAAATGTATATCTAGTTGACTATACACTTCTGTATTAGGAAACAGAGATGCATATGTAGGGATTTCATAGTTCTCAACATTTTCTTCAACCCTTAGTTGTGATGTTTGCTTTTTCTCATAATTTTGCTTTATCACACATGAGTAATTACCTCTATCAGCTACAGAAATGTCTTTGATTCTTAGATTTGTGCCCACTGTGCCATTAGTCTTATCTATTTTTGTAGTTATCTTTATTTTCTGTGTCGAGGCGTCGTCAATAACTCGATTGTCTTTTAACCAATATACTTTCACATTTTCTAGTAACTTCTGTTGTATATGATCAGGGGGAGATTCTTTCAGTAATAAAGCTATACCTTCTTTGTTTTTAGTATATTGCTCCACCTTGGTGTAGTTCATTACCGCTTCACATTTGAATCGTACATCACTTTTGGGGGCTCTAGTGATTACGGCAGGTAATGTTTTTGAGAAGAAAATGTCAAGTTTTATATTCCATACTTTTTTCTCCGAAGTTGAGTTTAACTTTACCAATGAACTAGATTTAATTTCACATAAACAGAGGCAGAAAACAATAAACACACTGCAGTGTTTCATGATTAACACTGCCCATAACAACACCGTGCCACTGTAATCTTGAATCAGATGATTACTTTATGAAACACACTACAACTTATTATGTGACATATAACTAAGTTCATCAAATAACTCAAATATATAATACAATTTACATAACTATTGTGAGTTTTATTCGATAAAAATAAATTTATTAAAACCCTCCATGACAGCGAAACAACACCACGATCAGAAATAATCAGAATGACAATCAGTGTTGCAACTGTTGCAAGCGCACAGGTAATATAATTATGTATCTATCTATAGCGGTCCACCGACGATCATCATGCTTAATCATCAAGCTTCATGAAGGACCTATTGAGAGTCTATCATGCAGCATGATAATTCTCTTAGTATAAGCATTTTATTCTGTCGATAAAGATAGTACAGTGAAGAGTTCTTCTGTGCTGGTATGAAAATGTCTTTGTCAAAGGCAGATTTATAAATAAATAAATTTATAAAAGGAATTGTCAATCAACTGCCAGCACGTAATTTGCATGTCGTGTACGTAGTTTTGCATGTCATTCGCATCAATCAATACAATCAAACGATCAATCATGCATGACAGCACGTAAAGCATGTCAATCAGCATGATCGTCTATGGACCGCTTACACCGACACTGAAAACAGTAAGCTATTTATGCTATGATTTTATATGATTATAAACGAGGGTTAACCTTCAAGGGATCTCACGAAAATTTACAAGCTGCACTTATTGGTTTCATGAATTTAATCGTGGTCGAGAGAACCTAAACGATGACCCCAGACCAGAAAAAAACATGTGTTTCTCGGAACGCCCGACAGAAGTGATAACTTAAACGTCAGGCAGACTGGCGTCGTAACGCGTTACGTAACGAAGCGATTTACCCTCCCATAAGAATGCATCATGGGCGAAAATTTAACACTGCAGAAGGGGTCATCGAAGAATTTCAGCGGTTATTTTTCGACCTCCCGCAAGATACATTTTTTAAATGTTTCGAAAGCTGGTTCACCCGAATGCATACGTGCATTGGGGTTGAAGGGGAATATTTTGAAAAGCTATAAATCAACTTTTTTTCACATTCCAACTATTTTTCATTTCACTAACAATGTTTGAAACAGATCTCGTGTAAAGCACGTGTCCTGCCAAGTACCTGTCTTTTTTCGTGTAAAAAAAAAATACCCATAAGAAACAAATATCTTATGACCACCTAAAGCCGTCCTTGCTACATTGTAAACCAGAATAAATGAACCATAATGTCTTTAGTAGCAAAAACCATGAACTTTAACATATAATTAGACTCCCTTAAACCAACCTAGTCAGAAAATCCAGCTGATGAAAACTACTAAACTACTGTTTGGCACAATTTCAAGCCTCTGGTACGGGAGTACGGGTAGGACTTATAAACGTGTGAAAGCCCTTAGACATCCTTAATCTGCTCCTATCGTAAAATCCATTTTTCACTTGTCCTTGCTAAAAGCTTGCCCTGTCAAATTTCAGGTACTCTAGTAGGTCTAGTACCTACAAAGAAACCAATGTCTTTTATAATTATGTATATATATATATCGCCAGTGTATAAAAGTGGTTGTAAAAATGATGTCACGAACTATCGGCCTTAGCCCTTAGACCTCTTTAATCCAGCCCTGTCACAATATCCGTTCTAAACTCACGTGGTCTACCTATAAATGATCACCCTGCCAAAATTCAGATCTCTTGTATACCAAGGACTTTCAAATAAATATCCGAGAGCCCTTAGACTGTCGCAAAATAAGTTCTAAACTCACGTGTCCTAAACATAATTAATAACCTCCCTGCATTTTAATTTCAGATCTCTTGTGCAAAAAACCAAGGACTTTTACATAAACCTGCAAAAGCCCTTAGACCTCTTTAATCCGACTCTGTCGTAAAATCCGATGTTTAATAAATCCATGTTGTTGTGGTATAATAAAAATGTGTAAGCTCGGATAAATAGCCTTATGTATGAGTCGTTCAAAAACTTTAGACAAGGTGTACAACAAAGAAATTGGTCGATAGTTCGTGACATCATTTTTACAACCACCTTTGTACACTGGCGTAATGTTTGCATTTTTCCATAAGGACTGAACAACACATTCACACAGACTTAAATTAAAAAGTATACTGAGGGGCTGACTAATGGTTTCAGCAGAATGTTTCAGAAAGAATGGTGGAATAAGATCTGGACCAGGGCCCTTGGTTTTATCTAAAGATTTTAATTCATTAGTAATTATATCTCTACTTAAGCGCAGGTATATTAGATAAGTTTACATTGCTAGAAGAAGAAGGCAATGAATCTGAGTCAACATTATTATTTAAATCACTACTTTCTGATAATAAACTGGACTGAATAAACTACAGATTCCTTTTGGGTTGTCAGATTTATCAGTCTTTTAGAATATTGTACCAGGAATGCCTGAATTGTTCGAGGATGTCTTTTCCAACCTCACAATTGTGATAGATACAAGAGATACATATAATATCGAAGTATCAAACATAGTATCGATTACAAAGAGCTCGAGTTTGGTATACCTACATAACTCATTTTTGAAAATATTGTGAATTGGATCTTTTTAATTTAACGATGGCCTAATTTTCAAGAGTATTATGAGGCATGAGTATGAACAATGTATTATAACCATAAACTTAATACACTAACGTCAAGTTTATGATTATAACTTACCAGTCTTGCAACATGATTTGAATAAATAAGGTTTTTCTTACCTTTTACCTTTTCTTAATACCTTGCACCAATTGTTTAGTATGGTTTTTTTTCTAATAGGCACCATAACATGTCATAAAGAAAAAATCTACATCTGATTCTTTTTTATTTTTATTTACCTAATCACAGTATGTACAAAAGTGTAACTTGCAACATTATAATTTATTTCATAATAATAATCGAATTACGCAGTCCTTTAGTGATGGAGAAATTAAAGTATATTTTGTTCTAACTCCTCCTCAATTTCTTCTTTCAAAATAAGTCCACCAAGGAGAGAGGAATCGGGAGGAAGCCACTCGCAGCTAGTGTCGTCTGATGAACATAACTGCCAAGCAAATGTGCTTTATATGTAGGTAAAATATTAATCGACTTATACACCTACCTACCACAAAAGTAGCAGCGACCTTTGGCTGCTTGTGATAATTTCAACGTCAACGTTACATATCTAATAAAATATTAATAACCACTTTATTAAGATCGAAGGAAGTACTAGAGTAAGTACTTATATTTAACTTATTTAAGAAACAATATTTCACATAATAGACTAATGCTTTAGGAAATACCAATAATAAGTGGAATTTAGTAGGTAGGTACAGCAAACGTACAAAAAATTACCAAAACTAAAATTCTTTAGTGTGGAGGTGCTTTAACCGACAGCCCGACAGCCCGACATACAATTCGAACAGTAATCTCTTGTAGAATTGAGAAAGTCAACAGGAAAGAAAGTCTTTCACACATGCACATTTGCTGTTAGAAATGTCTGTCGGGCTGTCTGTGGAAGCACCTCCACACTACGCTACGCTCTATGAATAATATGTATTTGAGGAATTTACGGACCTGGCATTTACAAGAAGTAGCTTCCACATAGTGATACACATCGGTCCCAGGCTGGACGCCATGATCGCAGTTACGCAACTTCACTGACGCGTGTTTACGTTCGCCGTGCATGCACACTGGATGGTGAGACTCTTTGTACGGGAACTGCCAGTCAGAAATCTGAAACAAGACGAGTAATCTTAGATGGTTATGATCAAAATGGTTTACTAACCAGTCTATTTAATCTTCCAGAGTCAGTTGTAGTTTTTTCTAGAGATATAAAAAATGGAGAATATTAAGTGTTTGTTTTTGACTATAATATTATGATTAAAATGATAAGGACGACATTGGGCCAGTTACTTTGGTATAAACGTTACCTACATATATAAGGAGGACATATTATCAATAGATTATTGGATCTTAATGCAATATAGGCGCTTTCCATCTTCTTCCAAATAACTCTTCTTACGACATGAATTCGACTACTTACTTAGTCTAAATCATTAATAACTTTGGGTTTTTCATGTTGTTTTGCCGTAATAATTCAATTCTTACTCTTAGCTTGTCAGTTCGTCGTCTCTGCGTATTGTATAAAAAAATTCATACCTCATATGACAAGCAGTATCCCCAACAAGACATGATCTTGATGTCATCCCAACAGCGTCGTCCATTGAGGTCTGTTTGCATGGCTTTGTGCGGATGACGCTTGAGTTTGCACCGGCCGTTCAGCGATGCACCCGTGGTCATCAGCACCCAACAACAAAAAACCAAAGCCACTGTTGTTGCATTGAAACCCGACATGCTGCGCACTGAAATAAATTATTTAAGGTTGTGTGAAGGAACTCAAATAGTTATTGATATTTAAGTATTTCAAATAAAAGGAGGCTCGATTCATAAACATATAATAATTTGTAGGTGTAAGGATTGACAATTCTTGAACTCCTGTTTAAAGAATATTTAATAATTATAGATAATAAGAAAGTTGCAAGACTTAGAAATACTTAGGTTAAGTACTTAAGCTTTTAATTTGTTACGATTTTAAGCGTTTTACTTGTATTGAACCTTGTCTGAAGCTGAATCCTGATCTGTCTGCAAAATCTTCTCTGAAAATACTTTTTATAAGAGCACGAGGAAGACGTCAGAACATTTCATTCGCTCGAGTTCACATCGCAATGGGGTACGAGCCATTAGCCTCGCGATTACACTATTAAGCTGGAAAAAATGGACAAGACAATGTTTAACTGAATAAATTTGAATACTTACAGAATTTTTATACTCTTATACTACACAATAGTAATATGTAGGTAGGTATGTATACTTATATTAATAATATTCTGGAACTTAATTAAGCAACCCTTTCTGAACCCTAAGTAAGCATAGCTTGTACTTACTATATGGGCTCAAGAACACGGATAAAGTGATAAACATACTTAGATCTCGTTTTTTTGGTAAATACATACATTCAAAGAATCACCCAGGCCAATGAAAATAGACATATTCATGATACAATTGTTTAAGAATAAATATTGAGACTATATAGGTTAAGTGTTTATATTTATACTCTATACGAAAAGATTGAAACTAAATCTCAAATATTAATTAAGTAATTCTACCAATAAATGCATAAAAGTTTATGACTGTTGATGGTGCAAAATAATATAGGTAATTTAAATGTTATCATTTTTGCTCTTTCTATAAGAGCTTAATGTTTGATTATTTGTTTCAGAAATTGGTAACCATAAACTTTATAATATTAATACTTTTTATAATTTCCATTGCAATATCAAACCCCAAACATTGTCTCAATAATGGAGTCTATCCTTTCGTATGACTTGAAGATTTTGTTCGTTTGAAATTATAGCTGTATTATGTTTGTAATTAAAGTCCAATAAATTTTTCATACATGTTCCTAAATATTTGCACTGGAATCGAACTCTCTAGCGTTGCAGTCGAATGCACTAGGTACCGCCGCTGTGCCAATATTAGCTGTTTACGCACGCATAAAATAAACTACGCAGATTAACATCGCTTACAAGATATGAAGAAAAAGTAAAGTAATAAATTATGTAGCAGAGCTTACTAAATAACGAGATTTCGAGTCAACCCAAAAAAGTAATTAAAAGGCGGTACCGCAGGAGAAATTTACTCATTGGTGTGAGGGCCTTTAAATCGTCTCGCCCGCGCCATCTGCTCGGTGACGCTGACCAAAATCAAAATTTCAAACTAATTGCGTCGCGTTGCGGTTCTCATATGTTATTTCATAATATAATGTGCCAAGCGTATTTCACGTCAAAGCCAGGTACCAAGTATTGCAAATATTTTTTTTTTGTTTCTCTTTCAGTAACGGTGTATATTCGATATACCTAGGTCAACATTATGCCTCAAATAAGTATATTACATATGTAAGTTCTGTATGAATAAAAATATTATCTGTAAACGTTGCAAAATGCACAAGTGACATCACATTGGATGGTGACATCACTTTTGTTGTATAAATGTTTATGGTTACAGGTGACCGCTTACCATGGAATAAGTCTTATATTTGTTTGGCAACTTAGGTAGTTGCTTAAAAAAATATGAAAGTAATTACCTGCATGCGACCTATATTTAGTTGGTGGTTCTTTTCGCTCTACGATAGCGTCATGTTTGTCTTTTATGGGGAGAAAGTTGATTAATTTGTTTGATCGTTTTGTAACGAAAGCACCTACTTTAAGTGAAAACCTACGTACAAAATTATCACCTTGTATTATGTGTTCGTAAACCTAGTTAAACGCTATAAGAAGTCCAGAATCAAAAAGGTCCTATGTCGCTACAGTTGAGGGGGGAAAAGAGAAGACTTATTTCGAGCAGTTACAGCTACTTTTTCGTTATAAGTGGAGATCAAAAGTATCGATAATGCGATAATCGCTTCCTATCCGTCCTGTGTGCTTTTTTCTTCTCTAGTATAAAACATATTATGATATAAAATAGATGCAAACCAAAAATAGATGTTACCTACATAATTTCAAAAATCTTTTAACTCCCTGCTGCTACTACTTTGTAAATTTTGCTTTTTGTTTGGCTCGTGGTTGAACTCTGAGGCTGTAGGCAAACAACCCATGGTGCATTCGTCAATTTGGAGCAATTTACAAGCATTGTGTTTATCCATATTTGAGCGTGCCCTTACAGGTTTGTGTTTGTACGAAAACGAGGACTTATCGCTGACATAAAACTGGTCCACAGACACCAACTTACAATGTAATTAGTATTTGTTGTAATTATATTTGTTTATGCATACGTATCTTTGTTTTATTGTCTCAATAACATCGTACCTTGCACGGATCTCAATTAGGGTTTGAACTCACTCTTAGGCCTCCATTAGACGCTCATGCAAACGTCAATCATTACCAAAAGTCATGACTGACGGAATAATATCGACATTAAAATCTTTTCATGCAACCGTAAATCACTGCATTAGACGAAAGGTTATTCGTCAATCACTGTTTTGATAGTGGCAAAACTGACAGCAAAACCTACCGTGTATTTGGGCGCCTATATCTGTCGTTATAACACATAATATGTACCTATATCATTTTGGTAGATACTGAGATATTAATTATGCTTTGATTATGACATGTATATAATCAAAGAAATTATGTAAGTATCTTCGCGGTCATAGTTTACTACGCGTATTTTTTCCTGCAGAGATTGAACTAAATAGATAGACGTTTATGGTTGGTGCTTCATTCTTATATTCCGATAAGTGATGTTTTAACCCCTAACCGTCTTGATTATAGAGATTATATACAATGCAAGAAGAGTTCATAAAGTTGGAATGGTAGATCCTGAGTAAAAAAACGTATTTCAGCATTTTTAGATTTCTGACACATTAGTAAATAGAAAACCGCTACATAGGTACCTAGGGGAGGGTTATATGGTTAAATACCTACACATTTTCAAGGCCAATGTGTGCATTTTCACTTCGTAAAGCGTGAGTTATTGTCAAGGTAGTGAAAGCAGAAATGGGAATGTGACAAGAATAAATACGTAACAATAATCTCCACAAATGTTACTACGACTTTGTAAGAGCACTTAACGATAAGTGAACTTATATGATGGATGAATGATTGATGTGGATGTTATGACCTCTTTTATATAACAAAGTTAGCAAATAATCATACTACCTGCTTGATAATAAGCGGTTACCGTACTTATAAGAACTACTAACCCTAGCCAACCGAAGATCTGAATTACAATTTATCCGAAGTGAAATTTATCTATTACTAAATTCAATTTGTTTTTTTTAAATAAGTAAATACCTAGTAACATGATTAAAATCTATCCGATTTTAAATAAAAAAAGATAAGGTTCGAATAGTGACAAGTTTGTCTTAGATAAGTTATAAGTCGTATGAGGACTTATGGTTCTGCCGACACGCGGACGCCAATCGGGTATTAATATAATTTTGAAGAAAGTTAAATTTTAAGTCGATTGTTCAAATCCGGTCCAGTAATCGAGCTACAGACCATTATGCCGGTAAATTTGTAGTGTGAATACTGTTATGGTAGTGTATGATTATGGCCATAGCTAAACTGCCGCAGAGCAACACTGCCGCTCCCCTATCCGCCATGTTTAGCTAACAATCGTCAAATATTATGGTGATGGAGAATAAGATCTAGAAAGCTCGCTGACACCTTGCTTGTGATTCATAATATTTGTATTTATATACTAGACAATGGCAAATAGGTTTACTATTTGTCAATTATTTATTTTATGGTTATTTGATATTGACATCGTATAAATGGGTCCTTTATTAGTAAAAGAGTATTACTTAGTGCACCATGACAAATATGAATTTATGCATAGAAATAATTTAAATAAATGTATAATAAGGTCGTGATTGTGATATGTATTATGTACTTAGATAGTACAGACACGAGTAGGTACCAATGTCTGGAGTGAAATGCAGGAGAGTTCAAGTGTCCTACTAGGAATAAGTATTAACACTTGTAGACATGTGAATTTAGCATTTAATCCAGATTTATTTTTTGTACCTATTTGTAGTATAGAAGCTAAAATTTCTTAATTCCAATACAAAAAAATCGATTTTCCTTTTTATGTTAAATATATTGTTATATACTTTTAAGAATTATAAATATTAATTATTTAGAAATTAAGTAGAGATAAAACGGATATCCAGTCACTATCCGGTATTTGGTCTAAATTTACTATCTGGCCGGATCCCGGATAGTAAGCAAGTACCTGACTGGATATCGGATATTAAATGATGTATCTGGTCTTTGTTTTAGTTGGTACACCTACTTACACTCATTAATTTCACTTTTTTTTTAAATAGGTAACTGTTTAGCCCTCCATTTATTTTTTACTTTCACTACAAAGTATAAATACCTATATACTTAAATGGTTCATAATTTCGTGACATAGAATTATACAATAAGACAGTACGTTTAACGTTTTGTACCTACATACTATACAAAACTGCTTATAGTATGTAGTAAATATGTAAACCTAATTTATCGCATGATGGGAAATTGGGAATATTCTTCTCTAAAGAGGATTCAAAACACTATATCGGCAACACGTATTAGGTAGGTATATTAGACGGCATTAAAGGTTTTCATTCATATCGATACGTACTCAAACTACATTACATTTACAAAATGTATTAGGTACTACTAATAGCTAAGTAAAAACTCCTTAATAAGTATTGAGTACAAAATTCAAACATAAACATTGCAAAACATTCGATGAAAGTGCTCGTAAGATACAGCGTTACTTCAGTGTTATCGCTCGCTAAAGCTACACGCGAGATTAGTAATTTTCGAAATTAAGATAAAAATATTTCTTCGAAAACACCTATTGAAAAGTGTGTGTGTACTAACACAATAAGTTGAGTTGAACTACGCTGTAGAAATTCTCCAATGCAGTACTTGTAGATGGTACGTATTTTTCAAACGTTTTAAAAAACAATTTATTTCTTGACAATTAGCCTTGAAATGTATGTACCGTGTTATTTTCATTACAAACAATCTTGACCCCAAGTTTGTTAGGCATTAAATAAAGGCATTTAAAAATTCCTCCATTTAAATTTTCCTCTGACGAATTGTGTTTCTGCAAACATTGAGAATTTCAATTTACATTATCTATACAATATAAGTACCTATAAGTACTTATTTCTATTTTTATCAATATGAAAAAGATTTTAAGTCATAATATGTATCTCTATGGGACGCTTCACAGAACATGGGCGTCTATTAATTCCTTTGAGAGGAATATTTATTAAAAGAAATACCACTGTTACTTGTTCGTTATTACAATATCTTTAAACTGAAATGCCTATATTAGAAGTAGGTCGAGATCGATAGTGTTTTGGATGGTATTGGAACCTGGAACGTCTATGCTACTTTTACAAAATATCACAATTTTCTTTTTTATATCTTCCTGTGATTTATTACATATTTTCAACACCGACAAAATCATATAAACGGACGATTTAACCTCTGTCAATCATTTTTATCAAAAATCAAACATTTTTATCATACATATAAATTTATTTTAATTACCTATCATTGACTGACCTCTTGGTCTAATTTTTAGAGATCCTGACTGCTAAGCCAGAGGTCGTGGGTTCGATTCCCACTCAGGACAAATACTTATGTGATGAGCATGATCATTTGTTCTGTGTCTATGTTTAATTTATATATATTATGTATGTATTTAGATATATATAAGTATGTTTATCAGCAGTCTAGTTACCATAGTACAGGCTCTGTCTAGTTTGGGATCACGGCCGTATGTGAGATGTGTGGAGGAGTTATAATTATATCAATTTTTAAATAATGTTTATAACTATAAACCTTACATTCCTATTACTATATGAATGTAAGAAAAGACATGTTACATAATTTATTTTAATAGTAAGGGTACTGATTCTGTGGTATTATGGTTCGAACCCGGTACATTTTTAACCGACGAAAAAATGGAGGAGGTCCTCTATTCGACCCGTATATATATACTCGTATATTATATTTTTGAAGTGAAAACTTCTTTAGGCACGTTTGTGCACTTTTGTTATGGGGAAAAGGCACTGAACTCGTGACCGTCACGCTAATAATACATACTCGTATATAGATCCACTAAAGGGTGCTAATCTAAACATTGAGTTCTCTCAGCTCCTTTAATTAATGTCACCAACCTGCTAATGTGACGTTAAGTTCGTCGTTTCGTTTATATTTTCACTTCTGTCGGCAGTCCCATGACTGCCTTTTTTTTTCATGTGTGGCCACGCATAACTTTTTATAGGGTAGTCCGATTTCGAAAATATTTTTTATTGGATATCAATTAAACTACTTATCATTTAGAAATTGGTCCCATTTAAATTTTAAATAAATATTTCAACCCTAAAAATCTAAAAAAATAGTAGACGAATGATTTTTCAGCCATTGACTTTTCACCTGTGAACCGATTTGTTGACAACATGACGGAGACATGTAGACGTAGTTGATTATTTTAGCCACAAAAAACTAAAAAATAAAAACTTTTTGACAAAACCGACGAAAGAAGACAGTAACTGTTAGACGAAAAATAAACTTATTATCCTAACTAAACTCCTACACTAATCTAAATACCTAAATAATTTTGAGTCTCGGAAACAGGTGGAATAGAAGGAAGATGGGAGAAAAGTTTTGCTCTCCTTCAACGAGAAGGTTTTTTTCATGAACTAATACTCGATTCAACACTTCTAGTCGTGAAGACGCTGTCTGATTTTTTCGTTGTTGCTCTAACATGATTACTTCGACTAACGGAGGATAAATCATATTAATGGAAATTTAAAAGACTTTTTTTTTTAGTATTGATAATGATAACTCTAGACGGAACAAAGGATCCAACAAAACACTTTATCGAATGGGATCACGTTATTGACCGCAATGGGGAACAGTGACTATGGGCAGTATTTATTGTCAACCTACAGTCTAATGATTACTATAGGTAAGCATAAAACTTCGATTTTAGTAATTAACTGCATGTAGGATTTCCTGTTATTCACTCTTTCCCACTTTTTAGGATTCCATTCCTCAAAAGCGAAAAAAGGAACCTTTATAGGATCACTTTGTTGTCCTTCTGTCTGTATGTCTGTTTGTCAAGACCCTTTTTCTCAGTTACCCGTGAAGGCAACAAATTGAAATTAATACTAAAAACTTATGTCTCCGGTTCCTTGGAACTGTAAAAAATCAAGATTCTAAGTCAACGAATCTGAATCTTAACATTTAGCAGATAAATCAAAACCTAGAACCCCATTGACCTAGAATCATGATATTCCGTAAGAAGCAAGGTCTCACAGCACAAGTAAAGGAGAAATCCGAAAGTCTTCATGTGTTGTTATATCTGTCTGTGTGTGTGTGTGTGGATCTGTCAAGATCCTTTTTCTCAGGAAGCCGTAGAGTCATCATCATTAAGTTGAAATTAACATCAAAAACTTATATTAGCGGTCCGTTCAAGCTATAAAAAAATTAAGCTTTTTAGTCAACGCTATCAAAAGATGCAGCCATTGAGCGTTAGGTTCAAAATCGTTAGGCTAAATCAAAACCTATAGGTACTTCCCATTGACCTAGAATCATGAAATTTGATACGAAACAAGGTCTAACAGCACAAGTAGAAAAAAAAGAAAATCATTAATTTGTTATTATATCCCATAAAAAAATTGTTTTTGTCAACGTTTTGCGGTTGGAAAGTTGACTTTGTCGTATATCGATGTATGGGAGAGTAATTTTAGAACCGCAAAGCTAAGTTTGTCTTTCGGAAAAGGCGGGCTAAATTCTTCGAGAATTGTTTTCCGAAATGGACGTACTATCCACATACAAGTTTATTTTGCTTACGGAACCGTCGTCGGTGCGCGAGTCAGACTTGCACTTGACTGGTTTTTTATATGTTGTTAGATACAGAAAGTTATTATCATAGTATGTACCTAATACTCGATATAATATGTGTGGTTAAACTTTTGCATGTGTTTGGTTAAATAATGTGAGGTTTGTTCACCTTAGTTGTTTAAATAAATTTTCAAAATTAATCTCTGAGAAATACTTTTCTCTGTTGCTGGTTCTCTAAAAGCACTCACTACGAATGCGGACTTTCTGCAGTGAAATGGAGAGTTTTTCAAAAATCAATTCGCTTGAACATAATTTAATGATAGCAATTTACACTTAGGTACCTATTAATTTTTTGTCCATAAAGGCTCTTAAAGTTTTTTGTCCTAGAGTGTTTCATGTCTCTGGAACTAAAGGAGCTACATGTACCAGCGCACGTGGTACAAGGCACGAGCGCGCAGTTGTCGTGTCAGTGGGAGTTGAGCCCCACCGATACATTATACTCAGTCAAGTGGTACAAAGACGGCAAGGAGTTCTTCCGACATGTGCCGCGTGACTCGGAGCCAATGAGGAAGTTTCCGCTACCTGGTGTTGATGTCGAGGTCAGAAGACTGTTTTATTTATTTTAAGACTAGCTGTTGTTCGCGACTTTGTTCGAGTGGATATTCAAATTTATCCCACTTTCGTATACGACTTTCGTAAACAGCTGGGTGAATGTGCTCATGAAACTGTCACAAAGGAACGTGGTTCAATGTATAAAAAATTGATCTCCTAAACAAAACGGCTCAGTTTAAAGTTGTCAACCAAATGTTGAGTCTTGACTTGTCTTAACGCCAGCCCAGTAAGCAAGTTTGTATTTTAATCTTTGAAACAAAGCGCTAAATGCAAGATTGCTACAACATTAGCACAAACTTGATAGATTTTCAAAAATAAACAAGAATGCGGCAACTTTGTAATTAGATTATCTTGCCATATTGTCATGACAATTCATTTTCAAACAAAAAGCAAGTTTGCGGCAAGCTCACTTGCTATCTGGGTCACAGATAAGATAATAGTTACTTTGTCTGGGTATGATGCCACAGACAGATACACAGAAACGCAGACACACATACACACACACACATTAAACTTAACACCCCTCCTTTTCGCGTCGGGGGTTAAAAATTAGCATGGATGGTAAAACATAACCTTATGAATGAATTAACACTATAGTGAATCATTGGAAATTCTTACAAAACGTTTTTGATTAAGTACAAGATTATTCAACAAAGCTTTATTTTTATAAACTTACATTTATGTAGGTGCATGTATCTTATTACTTTAAACTACATACATACAATTCTTGTATATATATCACAGAAAGGGCTCTAACGATTTTGATGAACTTAAGTCATATATACAGTACTGTTTTGCATTTTAAGTTCAACTGCATAGTTGTATTTTCTGTAAAAACGCAACTTTACAAAAAAAATATTTAAATAAAAATAATTGTTAAAAAAAACTGAAAAACACGCTTTTATAGAAAATCCAACTATAAAATAGAAAAATAAATTAAAAAAATTTGGATTAAGAATAGTGTAAATAAGAAATAAATGTATATTATTGGAAAAAAGCGTGGGGTGCATATAGTGTCAATAAAATGTTTTTAACTATTGACACTATGCATGCACCCCACGCCTTTTTCCAATAATATGCATTTATTTCTTATTTACACTATTCTTAATCCAATTTTTTAAAATTTATTTTCTATTTTTTAGTTGGATTTTCTATAAAAAGGGTTTTTAAACTATTATTTATTTATTTATTTAATCGAATTATTGCATTGTCATCGGTCTTTGACTGGTGTGCAAAATTTTAATGAAATCTGGCCGTTTAAAGTGACGATGACAAACAAACAAACAAGTGAAGCTAATATAAAGCGTGTAAAAATAATGACGATGTTACAAAAAACTACCGAGCGAAGCTCGTTCTCCCAGGTACTAATTATAAAGTGTCAGAATAATAAATGGCATTTTATCACGGTCAAAGCATGCAAACAATCAATCAGACAACTAAATATGTAATGTTTTCCACAACGTGACGGGGTTTTTTATTTTCTTAGTCAGGTTTTAAATTAAAACATAGAAAATGCTAGAAGCCCACTATTCTTGTTACCAACAGAATTCCGACTCTTCGGGTTCAAAGATAGTGTTATCACCAGTAATATTCGAGACAGCAGGACGATACCGCTGCGAGGTGTCCGGCGAGAGGCCGCACTTCCCCACCGTGTCTGACTACGCGGATATGTTTGTACTTGGTAGGTACTGTCTTTGCATAAACAATTTTACGTAATTTATTTATTTTTACATAAATACGCTAGCTTTAGCCTGCGATCGCTTTAATGTAGATATTTTCAACCTAAGATTCACGTATCTCGCGGTTACATTACCATAACTATTTAGTGATCTGTGACAGTATAGGTACTTTTTTTTTACCTGAGTCATGTTTTTTTTTGAAAAAAATAATATCTACGAGAACTAATCAGCATAAAAACAATTGTTTTTTGATTTGTTTAGCAATACCTATCAGTTAATTACAAACTACCACGACGTCAAAACATACAAGTCACGCCTCAGATTTTTCTACTTCAATGCCCGGAGCATACGCAAAAAAGGAAAGCTTGACGAGCTCGAATGCATTCTTCAATCTCTGCCTAACACAATACATCTTATTTTACTGACTGAAACGTGGATTAGCACTGAATCTCAAGCCATAAAACTACATATAAACAACTACACACACTACTACAACTATAGGACAGACTCTAGGGGCGGTGGAGTCTCTGCGTATGTCCATAATGATTTGAAACATAGTTTATCAATGTCCAAGTATGAAGGAGGTAACAATTACTTATGGATTCGCTTAGAGATATACGCCCTAGAAGTGGGTGTAGTGTACAACCCCGGTGATACGAATTTTAATGATTTTCTGCAAGTCTATGACGACCAACTACAACAAATGAAGCGGGCTATAGTATTTGGGGACTTCAACATTGACCTATTAACTAAAGACAGAAGAGCAAAACAATACAAACAACTTATAAAGGAAGCCGGACACACACTATTAAACAAAATCAGTAAAAAATTCTGCACAAGAGACTCAAAAACTAGAAAATCCATACTCGACCATGTCAGCTCTAACCTTAAAAATGATCACTTTCATATGGCAATAATTGATTCATCAATGTCCGATCACAAACAGATATTTGTTGAAATTAAAAAAACTAAATACCCACCACAAATTAGAACTCGATACGAAGCGATAGATTACACAAAACTACAGAATCTACTGAAATCAAAAAATATTGAAGAACTGAGTGACGACTACAGTCTACTAGAAAACAAAATAAAACTGATGATAGACAAAAGCAAAATAATCAAGACCAAGATCCTAAATACTCCTCAAAGCGACTGGATAAACAAAGACATAATAAACAGTATTCACCAAAGAAATGAATTATGGACCGCACTTAAAGAGAACCCATATGATAACAACCTTGAAGCAGAATATATTGCAAAAAAACAACAAGTATCTACACAAATTCAAAACACAAAGAACTCCTACTACTACAAAAAATTTAATGATTGTATTAATAATAATAAGCCAAAAAGAATGTGGAACTTAGTAAATGCGAATAATAAAACTAAACAAATGAGTGCTCCTTCAAAACTGTTTATCGATTCAAAATATGTAACTGACGAAAATGAAAAATGTAAAACTTTCAATCATTACTTTGCCACTATTGGCCCACTATTAGCAAATGATATACCTAAAAACTTCCATGACAACTCTCCTTGTGCTTTTCCCAATAATCTCCCCAGTCTTGACTCCAACTGTAGTACTGGATTATGGTGGCATGGTGGATGGCATAAACACTAAAGCAATAAAAAGTATGAACAATCTAATAGCTGGCGCCTTGAGTAAATGCTTCAATAAACTTCTGTTCACGGGAAAATTTCCTGATACCCTAAAAATTGCAAAAGTCACACCTATCTATAAATCCGGTACAACATCAGACCCAGGAAACTATAGGCCAATCTCGGTGCTACCCGTTTTATCAAAAATATTGGAACGAATTTTATACAGCCGTTTAGAAAAACATTTAACTTCTATCAATTTTATATCTGACAGACAATATGGATTTAGACCAAATAGTAGCACACTTTCAGCAACTATCGATCTTGTCACAAAAATTAAACAAAATGTAGATAACAAAAATATTGTCTTAGGTATTTTTATCGACCTAAAAAAAGCATTCGATACCGTATCCCATAAAATACTGTCAAAAAAGTTAGAATTGTTGAATATTACTGGGAGCGCCTTCAAAATTTTACAGTCATATCTGGAAAATAGATCCCAAATTGTCAAATTAGATAACATCCATCAAAGTGACACATTGCCTATTACTTGTGGGGTTCCACAAGGATCTATTTTAGGGCCTTTGCTCTTTTTAATCTATATAAATAATATTCAAGAACTTAAATTACACGGTCATCTCACGCTTTACGCCGACGACACTTGTTTGTTTTATTTTGGATCCTCTATTCATACAATAATCTCCCAAGCTCAATCTGATTTAAACATTTTGTACTCATGGTTTCAACATAACTTACTAACTATCAACATCTCAAAAACATGTTATATCGTCTTCAAAGCAAAAAATAAAACTATACCCGCACACACATCATTACTAATAAACAACGAACCCCTACAACAAAAATCATGTGAAAAATACCTTGGCTTAAGAATTGACAGTCTGCTATCGTGGAATACTCACTTGGATCACATACATACCAAACTTTCGTCCCTATTCGGATCACTTCGAAACATAGTTAAATGCATTCCGAACAAATTACGCCACAATATATATAATGCCTTAGTTAAACCACACTTACAATACTTAATAGAAATCTGGGGCAATACAGCTAAGACTAAATTATGTGAGCTGCAAATTATGCAAAATAAACTCCTAAAATTGATTTTTAATTATCCACGCCTTTCACCAACATACAAAATTTACGAAGAAACCAAAATTATGAACCTCAAACAATTATTTACGTACAATACTTGCATTTTTATTCGAAAAATTATAAACAAAAAAATACAATCCACTATATCATTCACCAAAGTGAAACACACAACACAACGTAGTACTCGCCGAGCAAGTTTCTTAGTTTTACCTAAAACTAGAACAAATTATGGTAAAAAAATGCTGACATATGAAGGAGCACAGCTATATAATAAACTACCATCGCACATTAAAAATGTACACTCATTTAATGTATTTAAAACCCGACTAGCTCAATATATACGTACATCAGTCAGATAACTTGTCCTCGGGCAAATGAATACATTAAATTAGTACCTACCTACAAAATTATAAATTGTTGAGTGAAATGACGAACTTGTAACTATATTTTAAGTTATTATTGTTCTCAAGTAAGTGACTATGTTTTTATTGAGAATAAAGAATCTTTAACCATAAATAAAATTCATGCTTTTTAGTTGAGTAGTTAAGGCGTGCAAGCGTAACAAAAATATCTCTTATCATTTCAGATCCACCACACCATGGTCCTGTCGTATCAGGCCTCCACAAAAAGTATCACCAAGGTGAACGCGTACAAGTCAACTGCACATCAGGTCGATCTCGGCCCGCGTGCCAACTGCAGTGGTACATCAATGGAGAGCCAGTACCAGCCATAGCGGCACTACCACCTATTTATCAAGTACATGGAGATGAGCGTGAAAGCACAACATCGGTGCTTGATTTTACACTTACTCAGCAACATTTTAGAAATAAGGTCGTTAAAGTCAAGGTGAGTAATACTCAATTCGTGGTCTGAGCGACACATTAACTGCGGAATAGATTTAATTTTAAAAAAAAGTGATAAAAATAGCAGCATATAGAAAAAGAAAGATTTAAAGGACCTTCCTTTAAATCTTTTAATTAAATCCTTAACTCCCACCAAAAACATAGGTAGGGAACATGTAGTAAATACAAGTTACACAACGCAGTTCTTCTACCGCAACAATAAGATCTGATGTAACACCAAGTCGGTTTATTTATTCACTAATCACTAAGTACCTATCTTAGAAAGCGTCTATCCAACAACTCCGTCATAAATTGTTACCTTCCTAATAAAGTAGTTAACAATATTAGACATATTTATTTTTCTAAACGACTTCAAAAAAGGAGGAGTATGTACCTATGTTCACCGGTTACTCGAAGGCGCATTGGAGCAGTGCGTTTAGTTGGCCTACCCATATTATATTTAAACAAAATACAGTTTATCATGATTTAGGCACATTGAAGTCGGTGATACTTTTTTAAAAAGATAATTATTAATAAGTACATACAAGTACAAGTAGGACTGTCCCAAAATTTAATTAAAAGAAATCTCGGTTTGCCCAGCCTCTTAAGAGCCATTTCACGTTTTCACGCCATTTTTTAAGATTTCGGTCGCTTAATTTATGATCTTAGGTAATACTTTGAAATTCTAAAATACATGTAAGCTATAGAATACTCTTTGATCTTGTTCCTTAATGTATCACATTTAAGAAAACCAACTTCGTTGCTCTGTGGTGATCAATCTCCCACAACTCGTTTAGTGAGAAATCATCGCAGAGACAATTTCCGATTCCAAAATCTATCAATAATATTTATAAATTTGGGTGAAAAAAATACGGTAAGCATAGGACATATCTTTTAATCTTTAGATAATGTACTATTTTCTCAATTATTGATTACATTAATTAGCAAAAAAATAAAGACTTAGTCCAATTTATACGGCTTATATCGCAAATTTATCGCGATTTTTTGGTTACAATAAAGCGTAATTTCAAAAAAATATACATATTTAAGTAAACTATGTTCTTTGAAGAATCTAATTCTAAAGTTTTTTTGACAATTGCTTATTTGAATTAGAAATAAGATCATTTTTAAAACTACTCTAAATTGCAATAAATTACGATGCGCAAGTGGATACCAATCAGTACGGCCATGCTATGGCAACTTGGAACATAAAAGAATTCACTTTTTTTATTGAGTCCAAATATTGTAACACAGTAATTTTAGTTCCGGTATCTATCCTTGGGATGGCAATCCCAAGGATAGATACCGGAACTAAAATTACTGTGTTACAATATTTAAATTTATAATATGTATGAGGGGAAATTTATTACCCACAAATGTATTACGATATAAAATTCGCATTTGTAAATACCAAAATATTGCATATTAAATATCTAAAACCACTTCAAATTCTTTACAAACAACAATTTGTTCACCAAAACACAATAATATTAATTAAAAATACAATCGTAACAATCAACATTTTTTTTTAATATTTGGAACTTATTAATATTAGGTTGGCAGCACTTCACTTATATTGCAAATGGCTGCGTATGAGTACCGATTGCCGGTTTCTTGTGCTTTTCTTTTTGCAATAAAAGTTTTGGTTTGAATATAAAAATCGGAGATTAGTCATAAACATACATTAATTAGCTAAAGTATAAAATTCTCATGTTAGAACCAATAAAACAAGAAACAGGCAACAACAAAACATTCATACACCGTATAAGTAGGTACCTATATATTGTTCAATTGTATATATATATATACCTATAGATATGTATATTATATTAGTTTTCGGTATCTGACCACTAGGCAGAGTTTTGTGTTGTCAATAAAAAGAAGCAGAGTTGCCTGTCTATATCCTATATACTATTGTAGTCTTTGATACTATTGTAGTCTTTGAGTACGGCGTTATCGCCCGTCGAAGTAGGACCTGTGTCACTTTTCCCGCTTCCCGATTTTCGAGCGCTTGTATTGTAAACGCATTATTATACTACGACAACAAAGTTTTGATTCTCAGTATAATTTTTTATCAGGTAAGGTAACAAAACTCTTAAGTTTTGTTTATTTTGAAAGTAAAGTATTATTTGAGTATATTGTAGAATAAAGATGCTATTTTTTTATCAGTTTAAGAAATGGGGCGCAAAAGTTCTGTATACCATTGTGTCAAAAAAAGAAAACGTAATAATTCTGCTGTCATAGAGAAAGCAACAGAAGCAAGGTAGATCTTTTTTATTTTTTCAAATCATTATTCATTCAAGTTATTTGTAGGCATTGACCTTAATAGCTATGTTTTATTTTAGAATGAGAAATCGCGCAAATCGAGTAGGGGAGGGTAGTATCATTAAAAGGAAGGAAGGACGCTGTGCCGGGTACAAGTGAAAATTTAGACCCGGTAACAGAAATTGATTCTTTTAGAAACAATTCTAGGTTTAAACCATACCTCTAATTAGCAGTAAATAATATAATTTATTAAATTTTATAGGAGAAAAAACCCGTTGCATTAAACCCCGGACTGGTCGATTCAGTGGAATTTTTGGAATCAATCGTAAATATTTCAGTAGTACATTTTTTTCTTTACTTTTCATTTGGGCATTCTACCGAATTGACATAGTCAGCCATCACTATTTCTATTTAATTAGATAAATATGCGTTAAAGGGACTTTAACAAACTTTTATTATCTTAGTTTATACAAACAATATGATTTCTTAAAATTTGTAGGTGAAAGATGCTGTTGTATTTGACCACGACCTTGAGGAATCAGTGGAACTTTCAGACTCAATCGTAAATATTTTTTGTATATACTATGTTTATTTTGTTTTGAATTTGAACTACGTAGATGCAGATTGTCACTTTTATTTTAGAATTACATAGGATGGCAGGCGAATAATAGATTTTCAATACTTTTGGAGTCAAATAATGTATATAAGGAAACATAACGAGAAGTTCGGCTGCCATAGCCATTGATAATGATCACCCCCCCCCCCCCCCCATCCCTACCTTTCATACCAGCCAGAGTCTTTGCAGCCCTTAGTAACTCATTCAAGAAGACATTTACGCTGTGTTAATTGTGGTTTAAATGGCGCCAAAATACGGAGACATTTTGTTGGAAATAGCAGAAGTTCGAAATCTTATAAAACAATGAGTTCGACCACAGCAAGTAAATAGTTGATCACGTCACCATACCTGGCAGATCTAATCAAAATTTGATAATGTAATTTATAATGTGATTGATAATGTGTTACAGAAAATTAATGTTTAAAACTATATTTGTAAAAATAAAAACCATTTTATCTCAAAAATCCGGACTTTTTTTTAAACCAATTTCTTAACCATTTAATTCTGTAACTTGTAAATTTCATATGCTTTTATATATGTGCACTCAGGGCCGAAGTGTCTATAGTAGGTGCGCATTCCTCTTTGCCAATATAAAATAGTTAAAATATTTAACTGTTAAAGGAGATATTTGTTTTCAAAAGTATCACTTTTTCTCTTGTTACTTGTAATTTTTTTTTTAAAGAATACCAGTAACGTGGGTCACACATTACTAGTATTCTGGTTAACCCCTCCAGCTAAGCTAAGTGCTTGTGTTAGGAGTGGGTTCACGCCGGTAGTGCACTGGGTGGGGTTCGAGTCGACAACCACTTGATTTACCGATCGACGCCTTAGCCATTACGCTAACGCCGCTTTAAAAATTATACATTTACACAATATTATATACAATTATACATAATCATATCATTATACAATCATTCTTCAAATATAAAAATATCTAATCATTTTCTCACTTCAAAAATGTTTTCGGGGTACCAAGATTTATAATTTTTGAAGTGAAAACTTCTTTAGGCACGTTGTGCACTTTTACTATAGCAAAAAAGCACTGAACTCTTGACCGTCACGCTAATAATACATATATAGATCCACTAGAGGGCGCTAATCTAAACATTGAGTTCTGTCGGCTCCTTATTAATTAATCTTTAAAAATATAATTAGCTTAATAAAGTACTCATTGTGTACGTGATTTATATGGTAAAATAAAAAAAAAACATATTTGTAATTAAGGTGAAAATTTATAACGCCTATAGAGCTCAATAGCGAAAACCTTTATTAAAAATTTCGTTGACTCGATATGTCGTTTTAAGGCTCTTTTTATTATACGTTTTATCTACACAAATATTTGTGATTTATTATTAGTCTAAAAACCTTCATTCTACTGCATAATGAAATATTTCTTTAATAAATCTCTAATTAGTGCATTACTATTATAGCAGCTCAAGATTCTTTAGTCTGCCTCGTCACTCGCGCTACACTGCTTGCAGTGTGTTCGTGTTAGTAACTACGCACACATACAAAATGCTGCCGTCATTTACCTAAACTCGAGCGTTCAAATTTTGTGAAATGGCTCTTAAGTTCGTCAAAGTTTCTGTAGACATTCTGATATACTGAAGTAAATAAATTGTTTACAGTGCTTAGCAACACTCTCCACATTGTATTGGCAAAGCAACGAGAAAAGTGTTTTGCTCGAAAAAGAGAAGATCCGCGATAGAATATTGCCGACTATTCAGAAATCGAACTCCAGAGCAGACATCAGTGATAATCTTGGGAGTTCCCTTGCCAGCTCATCCTGGAATACCGTTTATACATTGTTTATCTTCCTGTTACGGATTTCTGTATGACGTGATGTACGTATTATCTCAGACAGAACACATAACAGTACCAGTATTATATTGATTAAGAATTGATATTATTTACCTACGGATTTTTTACAGTATTTTGTAATTGTGTTTTTGAATAAAAAAATATAACCTTTTATAGAATTCTTATTGAACTTAAACACGTAAATACCCTATAGAATTGTTGAGGTAGATTTAGCTTGGTTCCCGCGATTAATAAGTGTAGTTTTCTAATTAAATTCCTAATTCGAAACGTAATCTTTTACTCCCGGTTTCTGAAAAGCTGATCAAAAATTAAGTAATTGAATGTCAAATCTATATAATTATTTAGGTATATTGAGTTCCTGAAACCGTAAATAGGCACTGGCAATTTAGTTTTAATATCGGAGCTGAAAATCCGTTTGGTGTCATACTGATTTCCAGCGGTAGACGATCCCAGAAAATAATGCAGGGAGGAGTGATTAAAACATGCAGATGTATCAGAAGAAAGAGAACAAATATAGGTACCTATGTATTTTGGGAAACTCATTTAATGCTGTATTCTACTTTTGATTGTAACACTAAAGATTAAATACCCATACCGTTGTGAGTTCTCCCGTATCTACCCACTAACTTTTTTTACTTTTTATTTGTTTTTCCAAATTTAACGATTGCCTACTTTTTCTGATCTCTGGTTACCAGTTTTATTTTGTACCTACCTTAGTAGTTATCGCTGCAGTTGATCATATACTTTCGATCAAATATACCTACGATAGGTAAGTAAAGAATACCTAAACCCTGTGGGTGTTGGGTTCCACCTCCCGTTATGTTGACATGGTGCGGGAGAACTTATCAGTACAATTTTTTTTAGAGGATACTAGTAACGTGGGTGACGTGGGTCGCACATTACTAGTATTCTTGTTAACCAGTCCAGTTAAGCTAAGTGCTTGTGTTAGAAGTGGGTTCACGTCGTTAGTGCACTGGGTGGGGTTCAGACCCGCAACCACTTGATCGGAAGCCTTAGCTACTAATTAGTTTTCGTGCCTAAAAGTCTACATTTACTATTTGGCCCTCGTGGGTGCTGAGAGCACACACTAAGAAGGTTACTTTGCGTACAATTTGAGCAGCATTCATGAAAGAGTATACACAAACACTTGACATTTATTTTAAAAAGTATAGGCAGGGTGTAGCTAGTGCCAAAGAGTTTATAATGTTAAAAAATCTAACCGTCACTCAAAAATTCTTGTGTCAATAATTAGAAAACCTAACCTACCTATAAGATTTCAACACATTCAAAAATAATCAATAAACGTTCTTTGATAACAACCTTCAGGAAAGTATGTAACAATAGTATATAGTTGGCATCAAAATAATAATATTATTATTTCCTTCATGTAAATCGGAAAATGTGTGACGTCGAACGTACGCCAAGAATGTGCACCATGGTGGATTCAAAAACACCTCGTGATCCTTTTGTTGGTAAGTGTGTTTATGATATATTATTAAAATTTCTATTTATGTAAATACTTCTAATGTTCACTGACCGATGTACGATAGTGGAACAGTAACATTTCTCATGCTGTCCTGGTATGTCCTGCTATACGCGGGTTCCACACGATACTGAAAATCTAGTCAAATTGTTAGTGAAATTGTGCCGTGTGTACGTCGTTTTAGTTTCCTTGCAGGCTGTATATCTGTTGAGCTGATTTTTTTACAGTTGTGTGTTATCTAGGCGTTTTATCAGTTCGGTGTTTATAGTTAGAAGATGATTTATAATTAAAGATCAATACAGGTAGCATTCCTCAAAAAAAACTATAAGGTTAAAGGTAGTAAGAAACTTTCTTGTAAATGTCCGTTCAGCATAGAAAATAAAATCAAATGAAAATTGGCGATTAAAGTTGTTGTGTATGTGTGGACGCGAAATCTGTTCGTAAGCCAAGCCAATTAATCGCGAATTTTAATGTTAATAACTTGACACATCTCACATGCCGTCGGATCCCATATTAGACAGAGCCTGTACTATGGTAACCAGACTGCTGATAAACATAATTATATCGAACCCACGACCTCTGGCTCAGCAGTCAGGATCACTAACCGCTAAACCAACAGGCCAGTCGCCACCGTTTTAATTTATCTGCCATTATCTGTAATTTCTAGGAAAATTTGTCGCCGAGCAAGCGAGCATACGTTTGCTAAAATTAGCAATTTCAATTACCATTGAGTATTGTGACGCGTACGCGTAACTAGATCTCGTGGTCAGTAGTGGTAGTCTCTAACTTTACTCCCTAACAGTTAGTGGCTAACTACTAACAGGTGGCGTTAGTAGTATTAAACATTCGTGAATAATCTCGTTGGTTCTTCTCAAACACATCTTTGAGAGGAAGTATCAAATTCAAGTACTTGAAAACGACCGAGATCAATCTGACATACATGAAGTGCGAATCTACACAGATGGTTCCAAGATCAGGGACTGGAGCCGAAGTTTTCTCACAAGATTTAAATTAAAAAATATCACTGGCGCTCGGTCAACACAGTTCCATATTTCAATGCGAGTGTGTTGCAATAACCTACGCCGCGACTGCGGTCATGTCAAAAGATATAAAGGAGTACAACATCCTAATACTGTCAGACAGTAAGGCCGTTTTAAGGGCCCTGGAGGGCAACACCATTAACTCCGGTCTCATTTATGAATGCCACCAGACGCTAGGGCGTTTAGCCTCTGCCAATGGGATGATTCTGCAATGGATCAGAGGGCATAGTAATTCATTAGGGAACGACGCCGCCGATGAGCTGGCAAGGAAGGGATTCGCAACGTCAGTGGCAGTCTCAACTATATTACTGCCACTTCCCTTTAATCACTAGCACCTATTCATCATCAGTGCGACAGACAGTCCTCTATGCAGAGGATGTCTCGACGCGCAGGAAACGGCCGCCCACGTTATCCTGGAGTTCTAGGGAGTGGCCACACAACGGGCAAGTATCCTCGCGGGTGCGAGATCGCTCCTAGAAGCCTGCGTACGCCCCAGGAGACTTCTGTGCTTCTGGAAGGAGCTAGGCTGGCTCAACTTGTCAGCCTATCTGAACGCATAATGGACCATCTATGAGTCTAAATGCGGAAACAGAGCCCTACACCAATACCAATACAATCTCGTACGTTCGAATTTCTGGTTTAGTCTACTGTACTGACTTCGAGATGGCAGTAATTGGAGTATAAATTGGCTCGCGGCGCCACAACAAGTTAATCTGCCTAGGGAAGGCCAAGGGAGCGAACTCTATTGTGAAATAAAGTAGTCAGTAAACCCGTTTAACTAAAACTATTAAAAGACGTCTTCCAAACGTCCAACGCCAGTACGTAACAATCTTTTGATTTGACTTTTTGTTTTATGAATGACTTATTAATATGGTAAAGAAGCGAAAAAAAGACTGTGAATGCAGAACTTTTAATGACCAATGGAACTTTAAATATTTTGTCATCGAGTCCGGTAATAAGGCGCTATGTTTCATTTGCAATTAAACCATAGCCGTTCTCAAAGAATATAATATAAAAACGAAACATTTACAAAATTATGCAAAATATGAAGGTTATATGCGGACTGAAAAATTGGAAGCGTTGCTTGAAATCGCAGCAATCTCAATTTACGAAAGTCAATGCTGAACAAGAGGCTGCAACTCGTGCCAGCTTTCGCGTTGCTCTTGAAGTCGCAAAACGTGGAAAACCGTTCACTGATGGAGAAATGATCAAGGAATGTGTAATTGCAGTCGCCGAAGCAATGTGTGCCAAAAAGGTAAATTTATTTAAAACTGTCAGTTTCTCAGCACACACCGTGGCTCGGAGGGTAGACGACATCGCAGAAAATATATTATCATCTCAACTTTCTGACAAAAATGGTCATCTTGAGTGGTTTCCTATCGGTTTGGATGAGTCAACGGATATTTCAGATACTGCTCAATGCTGTATTGATTTTGATTATCGTTCGAGGAGTGGATAAAAGCTATGAAGTGTAGGAAGATCTTCTGGATATTGATAGAATTCACAGCAGGACTACTGGGGCAGATATTTTTAAGGGAGTTGAAAATGCCATTAATAAAAAGAACCTTCTTCGAAGGAAGAATTTGAAATCTATTACAACTGTCGGTGGCAAAAACATGTATGGTAAAAATAAAGGACTTGTATCAAAGGCTGTAGAAAATGATGGTGGTTCAAAGCCATTAGTTGACATTACAATGTTACACAGAAACAAACACAATACAAACAGTTCTTGTGCGGCAAATATTTGGATATATCTGAAGTTCTAAAACCACTCATATCAGGTGTTAATTTCATCAGATTCACGGGGCTAAATTACCGACGATTCCGCGAGTTTATTGCAGAGGTCGGAGAACATGAGTTGCCATATCATACTGCCGTACGCTGGCTTAGTTGCGGAAAGTTCTCCAGCGCTTTTTTGAACTTCGAGCAATGATTGAAATTTTTTTTTATGAAAGTATCAAATGTTACAGAATCAGGAAATAAATGTGAATGGCTGTGGAAGTTGGCATTCCATGCTGATTCGACGAAACATAATAATAACGAACTGAATTGAAGATTGCTATGAGAAAACCTGCTACTTCCTGATTTATACACCAATATCAAATCGTTTCGGCAGAAAATAATACTTTTTCATTTTTATTAAAAACTATACGGTTTTACTCACGTTTGTATTTCGGGGATGCCCGACTAGTTTCGGACCCGACGGGGGCCCTTTCTCAAGGAGTGAAGCGTCCTGCCGCGATGGTGTCAGGCGTCACACTGGGTTTACAACGCTGCCACCGGTTCCTTTGCCTTTCGGAACGTGCGGATGTAGACAGTTGCGTTTCCGTTGCGTTGTGTGATGCGCTGTTGTTACCAACATCCACTGCGGTGCACACCATACTAACCGTATCACTTTTTATAAGGTCTGTCAGGTCTGTCTCATGGGATGTGAGTTTTAATGCCGGCCGCCAGGCAGGGGGCAGTGACCAGCCACTGTCTCGAGGTGCGAAATATTTTTCTCTCGCCAGTACGGAAGTCTTATCGAAACGTATGTAGTGAGGCGTGTCCGTTTTGCATGCGTGTTCAGCGACGGCCGACCTGTTGCAGTCCATGTTTTTTCATACATCGTATGTGTTCCTGTAGTCTGGCTGCGATGCTGCGACAAGTCTCTCCTACATACCTCAAGCCACAGTCACAAGGGATCGAGTATACACCGGGGGCCCCCAGTGGATCAACATCCTTTGGGGAGCGCAATAGTTCTCTAAGTTGTCCGGGTGGGCGGAAGATTGTTCTGATACCGTAGTTTCGGCTTAATGTTCGCCCAATCTTATCGGTTACTCCGCGTATGTATGGGAGAAACACGGGGTTTCGTTCTACACCGGGTGTCCGTCGATTGACTACCGCGCCCGCAGCCCGGGTACACTCCCTCCACCGGTATCCATTCCGCTCTAGTGTGTGACGTAGATGTTTCATTTCGTCATCCAGATATGGTGGGTCGCAGATGTTGAGAGCTCGGTTTATTAGAGATTTAGGCACAGAAGATAGGTGAGAAGGGTGATGGTGGGAGTCAGCTCGAAGGTACCTGTCCGTGTGTGTTGGTTTTCTATACACCGTGTGTGTTAGCCGTCCGTTTTAGCCTCGGATAACTAGTACGTCCAGGAACGGTAGTGCCCCATCTACCTCTTTTTCCAGCGTGCACTGTATCTTATGGTGTACCGTGTTCAGGTGCCCGCTTAGCTCCTCTAGTGAGTTTCGGTCAACGATCGCAAAGATGTCATCTACGTATCGCCACCAGTATCGCGGTTTCTTTGTCGCTGTGCTTAATGCTCGTTCTTCGAACCACTCCATGAAAATGTTTGCCACCACAGGGGCCAACGGTGAGCCCATCGACACTCCGTCCACTTGTAAATAGTAGTCTCCTCTCCATACGAAGTATCCGCTTTCAAGACAGAATTTTATACAGTTCATGTATGCAGTGGGTAAATCTGTGCCTTGTAACAATGTTGCAATTATGTTTAATGTCTCTTCCACTGGAGCATTTGTAAATAACGAAGTAATGTCGAAACTGACCATCAATTCCGTGTCTTTTAGCTCAACCTCCGATAGTAAGGAGATAAAATGTCTCGAGTCTTTTACATGACTGTCCGTTTTGCTAGTGTAAGGTAGCAAACAAGTAGCCAAGTGTCTTGAGAGTTTGTATGTGGGAGCATCTATCTGACTAACTATAGGTCGTAGGGACCAGCCCGGTTTGTGTATTTTAGGGAGCCCGTATATTTTCGGTGGAGTGGGATTGTGAGGCCTTAATCGTGTTTCCAGGTCTTGGTTGTTAAGGTCGTGTAACAGTTTCACTACTTTGTTAGTGACCCTAGCGGTTGGATTATACTTAACCTTTTTGTAGGTAGTGGGGTCGCTCACCAACTGCTTAATTTTGTTTTCATAGGCCTCGGTGTCGACAACCACAGTTCCGTTACCCTTGTCGGCCGGTAACACCAATAGTTCTGGATCATCACGTAAATTTCGCAATCCCGTCAATTCCTGACGGGTCATGTTCTGTGTGGGGGGTGATGCTTTACGTAAAAAGACCGATATATCTTGTCGTAAGCATTCCGCGTCGCTGTGGGGTATCCTATTCATTCAACCGGTATTTTGGGAGGTGTAGGTGCGTAATTTAGTCCACGAGACAGTGCACTTACCATGTCCTGGGTGAGTTCTTTTGACGAAAGGTTGACAATCGTAGAAGATAACGGGTTAACTTTTTTGGCGTCATGTAGGTAGGTAGTGTTTTTTCTTGTTAATTTGATCAACTTGTTATGATGTCTTTTAACTATGTGACCCGCGACATTCTCAGTGCGACTATACGTCATTGTCTCTAGAATATCCCATGCCTTTGTTTTTATGCCATGTTTTTTAGTGTAATACTTTTTCAATCACAATTACGTAGCAAATGTTTTACACATTTTTAAATATGTGAAATATTCAGCCAGACTACTGAGACTGAGTTTCCCTTCGATTTTGCAATCAAAACTTTGAGTGCCTTAGAGACAAATTTTGAAAGTCGTTTCGCAGATTTTGATGTCATTGCGAATGAAATTAAGATTTTTCAAAATCCTTTTAATACTGACATTGAAACCCTATTACCGGAACTTGAAATGGTAATAATCGATTTACAGTACAGTGATTTTATTAAGAACAAATATCAAAACTCATCTTTGTTGGAATTTTATAAGAGTTTTCCACTGGAACAATTTGGTAATTTGCATAAATTTCTTTGTTAGGCTGTTTTCTATTTTACTTGTGGTACTACTTACTTGTGTACGAAAACATTCTCCAAAATGAAGTAGGTATATAAAGAATGTTACAGATCCAACTTAACCGATGAGCATCCTAAATCTCTTTTAATCATTGGTACAAGTAAAATTGATCCACAACTACAAACTATTGGAGGAAAATCACACTCATAAATCTCATTGTTGTTTTTTTACAAATGAACAGCCCTCAGTTTCAATCGCGTTCGTTTTTGTAGTAAATAGCTAGCTAGTAAGTAAACTGATTTATTAATCAATCTGCGTTTTATTATTCAACATAATTATCACAGCATCAATACGAGCCATTAGCCGTCGCGGGCCGGATTGATGAGAATGGCGGGCTGGATATGGTCCGCGGGCCGTAGTTTGGACACCCTTGAGGATTATGTACAATCCTAAAGCAGAAGGACCCTAAACCATCATGCGGCATGACATTCGTTACGTGCTGTCATGCATGCATGACCGTTTAGTTGTATTGATTGATGCGAATGACATGCAAACTACGTGCATGACATGCAAACTACATGCTGGCAGTTGATTGAAAATTCCTTGTATATTCATAAAATTTCTTTATAAATCTGCCTTTGACAAAGACATTTCCATAGTATCGCAGAAGACCTCTTCACTGTACTATCTATATCGCTTGAATAAAAAGATTATACCAAGAGAGTTTAGGGATTATCATGCTGCATGATAGACTTTCAATAAGTCCTTCATGCAGCATGATGATTCAGAATGTCATGCCGCATGATCGTCTAGGGTCCGCTTAACACTCACGAATTGTATAGATATAGACAATAATTTATAAAGTACCTTTTTTTATTTACTATATCATTTCATTTTTAAAGTAAGTTTTTAAAAATAAAATTAGATCAAGAATTAATCCTAATATTGTTATTGTAATTTTTTGCGTAAAAGACATCACTGCATTGTAAAGCAGTGAAGTTTCGTGTTGTACATTTTGTTATCTGTGTTTAATACTGTCATCGCCACTCATCGCTGTCAAATTTAACATTCTAGGGTGTGTGCATACTAATGGTTGATTTATTTTTACTTTCGTTTAATGCATTCAAATTAGTTTTAATTTGTTCTGTAACTGCAAGGCGTACTTATTTTCAATAGTACCAATTTTCTACAGTTTAACTATTGATGAAACGCCATTGATTAATATTTGTTTTGCAAGTAACAAAAACAGACACCAGTATAAAAGCTTCTTAACTTGCCTTCAACAAAAACAATGATGATAGAATATATCGCTTCAGTAGTTCAGCAATAAAAACATACCGCAGTTAATAAAACCGAATAAAATGTCGCAAAGACCGCATACTAAATCTCGAATTAAATTTTGTAACAAATCTATATTTCATCTTCAAGATAAAAAAGCGGACGAAGGTGAATTATCCATTGGATTGCTTAAATCGGCCAAGAGAACAGGGCAGTTAAGTTTATGCAATAGGGGACTCGGTACAGGTGAGCCAGACTAATTTATGACTTTATGACATGTAGTAATACATACTGTGCTATCTGTAATCTTATAGGTACTTACTGTATTTAGTTCTTCACATTTACACTTGGTATCAGGTATAGACTAACACAGTTGTTGTAAAATATTACCTGCCTATTTGTCATTCATATCAGAGTTCAACCAGTTTTCAAAATTTATTATTACTAGAATATTCTCAGCTTATGCACATATAGTTCTTTTAAGTACTAAGTTTACTGATTTATTTAGTACCAGAAAATGTATGGAAAATTGATGAAATGGTTATGGATGAAACAAAAGAAGTTGACTTTTCAAGAAGTAATACTAATAATTGGTGGAATGCTGAGCCACTAAAGACCCTTGACCTCGGCTCGAATGTTATAAAAGTTGTATCGCCCAATATCAAGTATCTGCAACACCTCATCACACTCAAGGTGAGCAAGAGACAGGTTCCACACAGTTTCCAATTGATACTTGGCTGACTCTTATTTAGTATAAACTCATTATAACTGGCTACACAGAACAGCTATTAAAGTACTATTCTTAGTAAATTATTAAAAAGGCAAGCATGTAGGTATATATTTGTAACAAGTTTTTCTGAATTTAATTACTCATGCAAAATAATTTTTATAGTAGTTTTTTTTTGTCCACATATGTAAAACAAATTGAGCATATAAATAACTTACTTTTTTATAAGGTCAAGACAGCCAATGAAGCACATGACTTATTTGTCATGTTGAGTTATTTCATTTAAGTCTCCACAAAGGCAGGGAAAGACTTAAATTTATACTTTGGTCTTAAATTGAAATATGGGCATATATAATTATTTAAACTAATTTATTGGTTCTTACAATGAAAAAGTAATGTCTGTATTCATTAGCTTTTAATATTCAATTTAATAAATAAAGATTATGCAAAAGAAATATAAAAATCATATATATATAAAACATACTGCTGCTTTAAAATCAACATGAACTATTACTAGTGCTATGCTGGTATATTTTATTTTTATTATGAATAATTAATTTAAATTAATAATAATTTAAATGAAGGAGTTACTAGTACTAGTCCTAAGACAATGTGTAAGCTTACAAACACTTAAAAAGTATTGCTTCTTTTAGCTTCATGATAATGCTATAACTAGTCTACCAGCCGAAATTGGTGAGCTAAAAGAGCTAATGAACTTAAGCTTGACTCATAACAAACTAACAGTGCTCCCCAAGGAGTTCTATGGGTTGACAGAGCTACGATGGCTAAGTATATCTCATAATGGACTTACAATAATTGAACCAGATTTTGGGGACCTAGTCATGCTAAACTTTTTGGTAAGTAAGTAATTAAGTTATATTATCTTATGCCAAGCTTCATACATTTAAGAAAATAGCCTATAATTTGTTATTTAATTTATTATAATGTGTAGTGAGTGTCACTCACACCACAATAACACGGACACCCACACCACACCCCTATTTGCACCCACATTTACGAGAACATCTACACTCACATCCACACTCCTATCTACACTTTCATCCACACTCAGGTCCATGCCCACGCCCGCATCCGCGCCCCCTACACATCCACACCGTTTACGCATCTGCATCCGGAATTAGCACATGCATTCACAACCGTTTTCAGTTGCATGGTTTAAACCACAGAACTGAGAATTAAAAAGAAGTGCGATGGGAGTGGTAGGCCTGCCATCACTTAAATGACCGACGCTGGATAAAAACTTCGAAAACCCCGGACACATGCAATTGTTAAGCGGACACCCTAATTTTTTTTTATGAAAACACAGTTTCCATTTACCTTTTTTTATTAATTTACAGCTAGTTAACGATTTATCTAACAATTATAATTTTCCCTTGACTCGAGTCTAAAAACCCGTCCGGACGCTACCCCGCACATCCTCTAAACTAGGACAAATCCGGGAAAACCCGGAAGGATGGTAGGGCTACCCTAGGGGTGGGGCACGCGCGCCAAAACTATTAGCAAACGCTCATAGCTTCGGCAAACACGTGCAAACATTTTCGTATTCGCGTATATACCTATTTCGCCAGGGACGTAGCTGGGTGGAAAAATAATAATTATGCCGAGTAAAAATTCACAAAGTATAGAAACCGTTATGATCTCATAACGGTTTCTATACTTTGTGAATTTTTTAAAATTTACTACATAGTTAGCCTACTATCCTACTAATATTATAAACGTGAAAGTTTGTGAGGATGTATGGATGTATGTATGGATGTATGTATAGATGTATGTATGGATGTATGTATGGATGTATGTATGGATGTATGTATGGATGTTTGTTACTTTTTTACGCCATTTACTGAACCGATTGCGATGAAACTTGGTATGTAGAGCTGCAGTGCAGTGCAGCTGGTGACCTGGATTAACATATAGGCTACTTTTTATCCTGATATTCAAACGGGATCGGGACTTATGCGGGTGAAACCGCGGGGCGCTGCTAGTACATCACATTTGAGTACTAACTATATTGGAACTACGAGAACACGCAATGAACTACATTGCTTACAGGAATTTTGTTGTAAATTTTGCATGAAAAATGTTAAGATGAACACACACTAGCTCTCTATTGACGTACCGCTGTCTCAGACGTAACAGCTGGCAAGTGTGTATACGAAGCGCTACCTTATACTAATCAGCGTAATGGTGTATTTAGTATAATTTATAAATGGCATTTTAGTATTCATATTTAATAACTTCTCTGTGACGAATTAGCGTTATATGTTTACACACATAACTCTACGCCAATGACTATCGTCTAAGCGTGTGCAACTGGCGATACATTATTCTGCAGCTGATGGCATATCTAAATACATATTTTCAGTTCTGTGGTTTAAGGATTTAACGTTTAATGTGTAATTTGTGGAGATAAATAAAAACATATATATTATATTATTAATCGATTAATCGAATGTTTTCTAAAACACAATAAATTCAAACTGTGTGAATGACAACCATAAAAATCTAAAAATAGAAACTTATGAAAACATCCTTATTTCTAGTAACTGAAAGTGAAGTGAAGGTTGTTTGTTTGTAAAAAAGAATCAGTAACTTAACTGTTACTGCAGTATGTTATACAGTCGTCCAACCTACGGCATTAATTTTAAGTATGGTTGCAGCATTCGATATAATATAATATAGGTATTGCCCGAAAAATTAAGTTAAATATAAAAAAGAAAACAAAACAGCACAAACTATTTGACAGTACGTGTATTACGTATGTGAAGAGGTATAAGTAGGTACCTACCACGTTTAGTAAACTTGCTAAGATGAAAGGGGACAGTATTCAATATTCTGTTCAATTGCACCACTTCGGAAATATAATCCTTTTTGTTTATAATATTTTTTTCCTTTTTTGTCTGGATATCCACACGATCAGGTACGATTCAGAGGGCAAACATTTTTATTGTCAAAACTATTATGTCAATTTTTGTTTTCAGGACTTATCACATAACAAATTAACGTCCTTACCACCGGGCATGGGATATTTGATTCGCCTTGTGGAACTGAACTTATCCCATAATGAACTTCAGGAACTTCCTCCGGATATTGTGAATTTAAGAGGTATTTGAAATAATTAACATTATTAATATTAATTACTAAGGTTAAATGGAAGGATAAATTTCGAAATGAAATCAGCCGACAAAGAACCATAGTTACCGACAGAGCTCGCAGGATAAGCATGCTGAAGTGGCAATGGGCTGGCCACGTATGCTGAAGGACCGATGGCCGTTGGAGCAGACGGGTCCCAGAGTGGAGACCGTGAATCGGTAAACGGAAGGTAAGACGCCCCTCAGCCAGATGGACCGACGACCTGAAGAAGGTAGCAGGGATAGGTATTGGTATTGGTATCGTGTAGAACTCTGTTTCCGCATTTAGACTCATAGATGGTCCATTATGCGTTCAGATAGGCTGACTAGTTGAGCCAGCCTAGCTCCTTCCAGAAGCACAGAAGCCTCCTTTGGCGTTCGCAGGCTTCTAGGAGCGATCTCGCACCCGCGAGGATACTTGCCCGTTGTGAGGCCACTCCCTCGCACTCCAGGATAACGTGGGCGGCCGTTTCCTCCGCGTCGAGACATCCTCTGCATAGAGGACTGTCTGTCGCACTGATGGTGAATAGGTGCCGGTTTGGGGCTAAGTGGCCCCTAATGGTTCCTACAACTATTCTGATGTCGAGTCGGTTAAGACTGAGCAGTCTGCAAGTTAAACGTGGTGAGACCTCCGTCAGCACCAGTTTAGACTGCCTACAGCCCGGTGTGTCGGCCCAACGGCCGTTGTGCGCTTCACGAGTCCGTTGTCTTACCCATGATCGAAGTTGATTAAAGGGAAGTGGCAGTAGTATAGTTGGGCCTGCGACTGACGTTGTTCCCTAATGAATTGCTATGCCCTCTGATCCATTGCAGAATTACCCCATTGGCAGAGGCTAAACGCTCTAGCGTCTGGTTGCATTCATAAATGAGACCGGAGTTAGCCGCAAACTGTTAGGGAGTAAAGTTAGAGACTACCACTACTCACCACGAGATCTAGTTATGCGTACGCGTCACAATACTCAATGTAATTGAAATTGCTAATTTTAGCAAACGTATGCTCGCGTGTTCGGCGACAAATTTTCCTAGAAATTACAGATAATGGCAGATAAATTAAAACGGTGGCGACTGGCCTGTTGGTTTAGCGGTTAGTGATCCTGACTGCTGAGCCAGAGGTCGTGGGTTCGTATTTGATACTTACTCTGAAAGATTTGTTGTTTCGGGATCCTGTCGCATGGGGCAGCGATTAGTGGTTGATATTCCACTACTTGATTCTATAATTTTATATGGGGACCCTCTCGGTTATACCACAGACCCAAAAATTTAAGTCTGATGGCTGCCACAGCTGCCTCCTGTTGTATATACAGGTCCAGTGGGCCTAGATCAAGAGCCACCTCAAGGGCAGTTGTGGGAGTTTTGCGCATGCAACTAGTGACGTCAATACATGCTAGTCTCTGGAATCGCTGTAGTTTGTTTCTGACAGTGCTTAGCTCCGTTCTCTGCCACCAGGCAATAGCACCGTATGTGATGATTGGCCGTATAACCGTTTTGTACAGCCATAGTGTGATTTTCGGTGATATCCCCCAGTTTCTGCAGAGGAGTCGCTTGCATTGGCAGAAAATAATGCAGGCCTTATTTAGTTTGGCGTCCAAGTGCCTGTTCCATAGGAGTTTACTGTCCAGTATCACTCCTAGATACTTGACCTCCTTGGTAAGGGCTAGACGGATGTCAAATAGTTTAGGTAGCCTCAGATCTCCTAAACTTCGTTTATTTGTGAACATAATCATCTCCGTTTTTCGCGGGTTCACTGTTAGGTTGTGTTTTTCGCACCACTGTTCTACGACCTTCAACGCGGACCTCATTTGGTCGCATACCACACTCTCAAAGCGGCCACTAATGAGGATGGTCAGGTCGTCCGCATAGCCCACTGTGAAGAACTTGCGTTCATTGAGCTGGGTAATAAGCTCATCGACCACAATGTTCCATAAGAGAGGTGAGAGGACTCCGCCTTATGGACATCCTCTGGCCACCACCCCTCTCGATGTGTTATTTACAGTAAATTGTATAGCTCTGTATCTAAGCATGCTGTCGATCCACCCAGCAATTGTGGAGTCGACATGTCTTGACAGAGCCTGGCTTATGCTGGTGAAGCTAGTTTTGTCAAAGGCACCTTCGATGTCTATGAAGGTTCCTAGGGTTGAAATTTTGTTTATTAGATTGCCCTCTATATATGAAACGACTCGGTTCAAAGGGTAGCTGACTAGTGCAGTGCTCCTGATTTCCCTGTCTATTAGTCTCTCCAGCACTTTAAGTAAGAATGATGTGAGACTGATGGGTCTAAATGATTTCGGTTGTGTGTAATCTCCTTTGCCGGGTTTAGGAATGAAGACTACTTTGACTTCTCTCCATTTCAAGGGGATGTAGCGGTGAGCCAAGCAGCTTACGTAGATGATCTGGATGTGATCTATTAAAGACCCATCACACCATCATAGCAGGCCTGGGAAAATACCGTCCAATCATCCTTTCATGATTCACGATTTTTCGGGCAGTGGTCCAGTCTGAATCACCTGGTGTATTTTCCCCACTGTCTTCCCATGTGTCCTTCTCATTTGATATTCGACATCCTGGGAAGTGAGTTGTCATTAACAGTTCTAAGGTCTCTGAATCTGTTTTTGTATAAGTCCCATCAGGTTTTTTCGAAAAGCTAAGGCTGTGACCTCTTTCACAGCTCATAATGTTTTTGACTCTGTTAGCCTGATTGCTGTTATCTATGTTAGTACAGAAGCTTCTCCATCATTCAGTTTTTCTGGTTCTGATTCGCTTCTTGTAGTGATGTCGGGCCTGCTTATATACTTCCCTATGTTGGTCAAGTCCAGAGTTCTTTGCTTTATTAAACAACTTTATAACCTTGCGGCGTAGTTTCTCCAGTTCCGGTCCCCACCAGTAGTGTTTACTGCATGGTCCAGTTCTGGGGGTCGAAAGTGGGCATTTTTGTTCAAAGCAAGTGATCAACGTAGTACTAAGGTTGTCTACATAATTATCAATGTCCGCTGTGGTCCCGTGAGCATTTGGCAGATCCATGTTTTTCAAACAATCCGCGGGAACTTGCTCATACTTACGTACTTCCATCTTGCGAGGATTTCGTCTGGGTTCGGGCGGTGTGAGAGTCATCTTTACGTTAAATTTGATCCAACGGTGATCCGAGCACGACGCCTCATCCGAAACATGCCAATCCGAAATATGTGATGACGCGTGCTCACTGGCTAGTGTTAGATCTATAATTGTTTGGGCTCTCAATGTAACGAATGTTGGTTCTGAGCCGTTGTTGATTACGTTCAGCTTAGTGGTAAGTAAGAGAGAAACAAATTCCTCACCTCGTTTATTGTTGGTCTGGCTGCTCCACAGCACGTGATGTGCATTGGTGTCGGCAGCGATGATCAGCTCTAGTCCCTCCCGCTCGCAATTACTTACTAGCGCGGCCAGTTCAGTGTGGGGATGTCTGCGTCGCCGGCAAGTAGGCCGACGCCATCACCACGTCGGGTAGGCCTGAGGAAGGTTCCCTGAGTCTGATGGTAGTTAGGTCTCTAGAACAGAACTCGGTCATTAAGGTTGTGTTCGCATGTTTCGGTGTGAAAATACATGTACGCGGGTTATCAAAAGTAGTGTCAAGAAGTAATTTACCTCCGATGTTGCTTAGACCGCAAATCCTGCCCTTCCTAATCCACGGCTCCTGGATTAGGGCTACGGTCATGGTGTTGACCTCCAGCACTCTGCGCAGATTAGCCGTTGCAGTTTGGCTATGTTGGAGGTTGGTTTGAAGAGCGACGAGGTTATGGATGGGGGGAGCTGGCAGCACCATCATCGCTGTCCAGTAATTCCTCATCCAAATCGCTCTCTTCCTCCTTAGAGAGACTCTTTACTGGCGAGTTGTCCTTCGGTGGTCTGGTCTGGACGCTTGACCCCTTGCTAGGGCCAGGTTGGCCTTCGCCTTGCGCACCGCTGCCTAGGTCTCCAGAGAGCTCCTGGGACTCAGCCTCAAGGTTCGGCTGCGGTTGTGGGCGGTCATCAAGGAAGCGAACATAGAGATTACCGAATTTATAGTAAACTCTACGCTCGCTAGCCCTGAGTTTCGATGCGTCCTCTTCCGGTATGCCGAGCACCAGGAACAGACTCTTCTTTTCCTCCTGGGGCTCGGCATGGTAGAGTGCCCAATTGGACACGTTATATTGGCTGTTTTGACACGTCAGCCGCCTGCGGATGCAGTCCAACTTGTCCTCGGGACCTACCTGTGGCACCAGGAGTCCCGCCTTGATGCGCTTCGGAATCTCAGACTGTCGTTTGACGATCAGTCTGGTTCCGTCGCGCGGTGCTGGTACCTTGGTCACGGCTTGGCGAAGCCACTGAAGGGCATAGTCATCATTGCACCACATCTTGAGGACGCCCTCACTATGGAAAGCCTTCCCCCTGAATTTTGGCGCAACGAAGTGGCCACCGGATACACCGGGCGCGAAGTAATCGTCGTCCAGTACATCCTGCAGCCGACCCTAAACGGCTTCAGCCTGCTCTTTGGTCAGGTCGTGGTACGGTTCCATCATTACGGCGACGCAGTAGTCGTTTGACTTTAAGGCGTCGGAGTAGCTAGTGGAGCCATTGGTGGTGAGGTGGGATTTTAGACGCTTACCAGTGTCCGGTGGAGTAAAGGAATCCTCTGGACGATTCCTTTTGGTAGAATTGGACTGGCCTGAAGGCTTACCCGCTTGGTTAGCGTTCCCAGCTTGTTTACCTCGTCCAGCCAGACCGATCCTGCCGTGGGGATGCATTCGCGGCAGCAGGCTTCGTGGCAGCCGGTGGCGTCCCCGTAGGAGCAGCTTTTCCCTCGGCTAGGCAACTGCCTTTGCCATGGGTTGGCGCATCACTAACGTGAACATCGTGGGGCCTTGCGGTCACTTCAGCAGCTTCAAGCTGCTTACTACCACCTTCTGCCAGACGCCGCGTTCGCTTTAGCAGGGATAGATTGGATGCGGAAGGCGGAGGACCGGATGCTGTGGCGCACATTGGGAGAGGCCTATGTCCAGCAGTGGACTATGATAGGCTGATTGATTGATTGAAGGTTAAACGTTTATAGAATTTTTATGTCAAAACCCTTTAAGCGTTATTATGATGCATTACTAATGTACTCACAGTACCTTTCTATCTTGTACGTACTTAGAAAAAGTTGTTAACATAAGCCAACTGAAAAGAAGGACAATGTTAGTTAGTTTCAGCCACACAATAGAAGGCAAAACTGGATCAGCCTATTGATTCTATTGAAAGACATGCTCTGCCAATATGTATGTGGGCGCGCAGCCCACGACCTCCATAGTAGATACCTATTCATATCAATGGCCTCAATTCATTGGAGTTTACATCACCTTTATTCGGGAATTGAATGAGTTTAAATTAAGAATTGCTAATAAATTTACCCACAAATTCGATTCTCAAAGTTACGTACGGCAAACTAATTGTTAGATACGCTACACTTATAAAAAGGAATAGCACTTGGAGTGCTACTCAGCTTATTATTACACTCATCATCAACTAACTTGACTGAGGTACGAACTTCTTGAAGGCCAGCCTTTGCCTTGGGGTTCAAAAGAAGACATCAATTAGATTTGATAAATAAAAGTACCAAAGTGATTTTTTTTAAATGATGAGAGTTTATAGGTTACTTATTATTGTCGTGGGAAATTCGCTGATGTAAAATTATGAAGATAAAAGAAAAAGTTTATCAATTGAACATAGATTCTCTTCTTCGTTTTATAATAATAATTCATTTATATTGAGATATGAGACACAAATCAAACGACTATTAAGCCCGTGTGGCCGCTGGTGCGTCTTAACATTGTCATTTCAATTTCTCAAGGGGACACTATTCAACAGAGGAACACATCTATCATGAAAATAAATCTAATTTATTTTATTTGCGATAAGGTGGACGCATTTAAATTTTGCGTGACACCTTTGTATCCTCATTTATTTTATTTATTTATCGTAAATATATAACGTAAAAGCGTTGACTGATAAAGTAATCAGACTAATTAGTATAATCCACATTTCAATTGAATTGCTGTTGCAGATTTGAAAAAAATGAACATAAGTAATAATAATTTGAAGAAATTGCTTCCAATGGGCGAACTGAGAAAGATGGAGGTATTAGAGGCAAACCATAACGATATCGAAGAACTACCCGACTTTTACGGTTGCACAGCTCTGAAAGAAATATATTTGGCTAATAATTTTATTAAGGTAAGAAATTACTAAAGTAGAACTTTAACTAGTGTTTATCCGTTTTGCAAATAGATCGCTAGCCAATGTCGATCTATAACCGCCCGTTTTCAAGTAGTTGAGCCTTGTGAGAAGATTGCCAGTGTTATTATTACTTAACAGAAAGGGTAAAAGACTTGCTAAAATTTCTTATTGATAACACTAAAAACCACCGCGCACTGGTAATTAAATCGGCCCATAGATTGAGAGTTCCACCTAATCAGTATGAAGCTGTATGGCAGTGCGCGCATTTTACGATTTAAAATCGACCAATCAAACCATCGACAATCGACAATTACTGTCCGATTTTTATCAAATTACTTAGTATACAACATTCGTGAAAAATTGGGTACAAAAAGCATCATGCAGCATGAATGTTTCAAATTCAACAAAAAAAGCTCTTCAGCTTTTTATTAGGTTAAATATAGATGTACTACTACGTACTACTGTGTTTCAATATATTATGCATTTCAGGAAATTACAGAAGAGTTTTGTGATCAGATGCAGCACTTGAACGTGTTGAATATTAGAGACAACAAACTGGAAGTGCTGCCGGAAAACATATCATTGTTACAAAACTTGAAGAGACTCGATCTCACTAATAATGATTTGAATAAGTTAGTAAAAATCACATATTATAGCCTGCAAATGATTTTTTTTGATCTCGACAGACAACTGGTTGAAATGATTTGACACTAGCTGCGCCCCACGGTTTCACCCGCGTAAGTCCCGATCCGGTGGGAGTATCGGGATAAAAAGTAGCGTATATGTTAGTCCAGGTCTCCAGCTATCTACATACCAAGTTTCATCGCAATCGGTTCAGTAGTTTTGGCGTGAAAGAGTAACAAACATCCATACATCCATACTCACAAACTGTCACGTTTATAATATTAGTAGGATGTGCTAAGAGAGTTAAAAATCAAAAGTTGAAATATTTTTTCTACAGATTAAAAATATTCGTTCAAAGGTTCGTTTTTAATGTTCTGTGACTCATATGGAAAAGCGAGAAATTGTAAAGGCACATTCTATAAAGTAACTTCTTTTTCCGTCGTGTTTCAAGATAAAAACTCTTTTCTCAGAAACTCACGGAAGTATAAATTAAAATTAATGGTGTTTGGACCTGTAAAAAAGTCATGAATTTCATTTTAAAACGTAATCTAATATACGCCATTTATAATGCATAATTTAAAACTTACAAGTAAGTATATAACTTTACTGCCTGTTGACCTAGAATCATGAAATTTAGAAAGCAGCAAGGTCTTATGGTACACATACACACACAGGAAAAAAAGAATCTTGGAATTGTTAATTTGTATATAAATCACATTAATTGTATGTTTCGAGTAATAACTTAGGTATATAAGTGTTGAAGAGTTAACCTTCACGTATGTAGGTATATGTGCTTGATTGAAATAGTATAGTATTGTAAGACAATTACTAACGATGAAATATATTTCTGTAGAAGAAAAATAACGCACAAAAATTAAGGATTAAAAAGAAGATATTCACCCGCCTACTACAGTCCCGATCCGAATGTCTGGTTTCAATCTGCTATACTTTATTTACTGCAGTGAGCGCATCTCTGACCATTTAGTTAGCGGGCAAATGTCTCTCTGTTCTTTAAAAATTTAAACCTAACGATATTTGAATTTATTTCGACAAATATTTAGGTTATTGTAACAATAAATAGATATCGATATATGTGAAAAAAAAAAATTCCAATGCAAAGCTAAGTTTTTTTTTTTAAGAAGAATACTAGCAACGGCGGTCACACATTACTGGTATTCTTGTTAACCCCTCCAGCTAAGCTAAAATTGTCTCTGTTAGTTTGGTTAAGGGAGCACTCTCCCTTTACCAATAGATTCCAATGTTAGTTAACGGGCGCGTACTTCTCGGCAACAACCAGCTTCGAGTTACGACCCTGATCTATTACTTCCACTCCTCAATCCTTCCGTATAAGTAATGTCCCTCGCTTTTTACCTTCCTTTCCCTTGCAATATACTCCCAATTTTACCATGTTTAATTTTACCATGTTTAATTTTACCATGTTTAATTTTACCATGTTTAATTTTACCATGTTTAATTTCCAAAGTGCCCAGTTGACGACAACAGGCTTGCCTCTTATTACTTGAGTGGAACCAAACTAAACTTTTGTACGTAACCTTCAGGGTGTTTTACAATATGTAGTGATATATATGTATGGCCGTGTGTGAGGTGTGTCAAGTTATTATTATTATTACTCTCGACAATTCCATATTAAGGCATAATTCTTTAAACTTCTTTTTGGCAGGTTACCACGTAATCTAGGCCTGTTGTCTCAGCTGCAGAGCATCAACATGGAAGGAAATAAACTGTCGTTTGTAAGACAAGATGTAATTCGTGGTGGTACGGAGCGAATGATGAAATTCTTACGTGACCGCATCACTGAGGAGGTCGTCAGCGAGACTAGGTTTACTAATGATGATTGGCCTGATAAGTAAGTATTATAAATTGCTTTTGGATGTATTTTTAACTATAAAGGCTTTAAAAAGTTCCAATTATGAACTTGTCATTGTCATACTGGCACTGGCACACCATACTATATAGACGTAAACAATAATTTAAAAAAATACCGTTGTGCGTTAAGTCTATACTTTGATATTATCAATATTAAAACAAATAAAATATAATTACTCACTGTATTTAAAAGTAGACAAAGAACAGAATTCGTGTTTATCCTATTTTGATAGTCAGTGAAAGCCTCGTATTTGCCGTTCATTACGTGATAGTTGCATAAACAGCTCCTTTCTCCATTTATATATGGTGGTGGTAAACAAGCACCCGGCCCTTCTGATGGGAAGCATTTACACTTGCATTATTATTCTTCTCATTAGACAGCGGTCTCCTGCGCATAGTGGCATTTCTCTTTATTATTTCGTAGTGAACTTGTTCCCTCCTCTACATGGAGTTACTGCTGTGCCACAATGATGACCGCCCTGTGATATTATAGGAATTTTTGTCAAGGATTTAAAATTTCAAAATAATTTATAAAAACAAGACAATTGAGGCAATACTTAAATTCAGATAAACATTATTATTTACAGATACACATTAAAAAAGAGTCTAGCTCTGATGGTACCGGCCCGGGACCTGACCGAGGTGCCGGACCACGTGTTCAGTGCCGCCTCAGAGGCTGAGGTGCACATCTGTGATTTCTCCAGAAATAAGTTTACTTCATTGCCCAAAGGGTTAGTGATTTTTTTTTAAATAAATACTACTAGTAACTGGGTCACACATTACATATTCAAAGTGTTTCGTGGTAAGATAAACAACCCAGGCGTCCTGCGAATATTGGAGTTGTGTGAACCGGACGAGTACGTGAGTCGGCGCTGCTGTGTGTCCCGGACGAGTACGTGAGTCGGCGCTTCTGTGTGTCCCGGAAGAGTACGTGAGTCGGCGCTGCTGTGTGTCCCGGACGAGTACGTGAGTCGGCGCTGCTGTGTGTCCCGGACGAGTACGTGAGTCGGCGCTGCTGTGTGTCCCGGACGAGTACGTGAGTCGGCGCTGCTGTGTGTCCCGGACGAGTACGTGAGTCGGCGCTGCTGTGTGTCCCGGACGAGTACGTGAGTCGGCGCTGCTGTGTGTCCTACGCGCGCGCACCAACCTATTGCAACACGCGCCGCTGACGCGTGCTCAATGCGATGTCTGGACATATTGATTTATTTAACTGTACTCTGAATGAATTCACAAGGGCAGCTTACTGTAAATTATCCCTACCCTTAGTAACCTTAAGTATGTAACTACACTATTGTGTTAGGTAGTACCCTGTGATGATAGTTGTATGTGGTAAATAAATAAATAAATAAATTACTAGTATTATTGTTAACCTCTCCAGCTAAGCTAAATGCTTGTGTTACGAGTGGGTTCACGATCGTTAATTAAAGAAAAATTCTTTGAAATTGGGAGCTGTGGAAATAATGGACGATCTAAAACTTGTGATAAAACTTCGTAGAACCGGCGGCGGTTCGGCGCCACCAAGGTATTTTGTCACACCATATAATATTTTACGATTATGATCATATATTAGATGTGTAAATCGGGACTTAATCGCGATAATAATCACAATCTACGATACATCTTGGGATCCTGTCATCAGCAAATGCAATCGTCAGCGAATACGCGCTACTCGACAGCAGTAAACGGACGTATATAAGTGTGGTCAGTCGAGGCCCTGACAGTGCCAACACCAACAGTACCAACATCGACAGTACCAACATCGACAGTACCAACACCGACAGTACCAACAGCGGCAGTACCAACACCGACAGTACCAACACCGACAGTACCAGTGAACACCAAGTTGCAGCAGTTGCTGAAACTCGCACTTCCGGGCTCACCACTCCACCCGCGACCACGATCGGTGCAATTTGGTCGAAACGTCGGGTAACCAAATAAGATATTGCACCTTGAATTCTAATTTGAACTTAATAAGTATTAGTCGCGAAAGTTCAAGAACAATTATGAACATGTAGCAGCCATTTTGTAACTCAAGTTTACTTGGCAACAACAACAATAAATAATGAATCGGACATTCGTTATTTAGTGTTGTTAATCAATAATAATAATAATATGCTATCGAAAAATTTAGAGTTGGATATCGGTTAAAGAGCTCGTTTTGCAAACATCTTATTTCTGTCTCCTTGTTTTTCAGTTTCGTCCGTCTGAGCGAAACATTAACACAATTAATTATGTCTTCTAACAATCTCACGAGTATTTCGCCTGAAATAAGCTGTTTGACTCGACTGCAATTCCTCGATGTGAGCAAAAATAGTCTTACAGATTTACCCATGGAACTGGGACATTTAAAGAATCTAAGGGAACTAGTCATTTCTAATAATAAGTAAGTAATAATTATATATGTATTATGTAAGTAGAAGTGACTGCACTGCTATAACTAAACAATAGAACTTCTTTAAAATTTAAATTAAACATGAGCCCAATGTGAAATCTGGTCGACTTAAGTTCGTAATTAAGTGCACAGTTTAAAATAACTATAAATTAAAAATTTAAAATGCTCCTGACTCAAAAATCCCTTCAACGATTAGAAAAGACCTGATCTTCGCCTGAACAGATTTTCTTGAATTATAGAATACTAGCTGCGCCCCGCGGTTTCACCCGCGTTAGTCCCGATCCCGTGGGAATATCGGGATAAATAACCTATTTTCTAATCCAGATCTCCAGCTGTACATACCAAGTTTCATCGCAATCGGTTCAGTAGTTTTGACATGAAAGAGTAACTAACATCTGTCCATCCATCCAAACATTCACATTTATAATAATATTAGTGGGATTTTATTATAGCTACAGTTCACCAAGTCACCTTTCACACAAAAAAATAAAATAATGTAACATCGATCCATCCATTTAGGACCTAAGGATGCCATACAGATACACACGTTAAACTTTTTGCCTTTTTGGGTCGGGATTTAAAAACAACAAGATCACTATACAATGAAATTTTTTAAGACTCGAAACTCTTGATTAAATAAATATAATATCTCCTTGTGTCATAGGTTAACAAAAATACCAAGGGGCGTCTATGACGTGGAAAACCTAGAAATACTGTTAGCCGCTGATAATAAGATCGAGGAGGTCAACGTGTCGTCAGATGCTCTCGCGAAGCTGAAGAACTTAGCTGTACTGGACCTCAGCAATAATAGTATATTCACTGTTCCACCGGAACTCGGCAACTTCACACACCTTCGGTAAGTTAACACACTTCTGTTTTAGTCATTACTAACTTATTAAAGGCAGTTTGACACTCATTTAATTTTGTTTTTTTCATCTAAATCATTGAAACTATTTGAAACAACAAATAGGCTGTATGTTAAAACACTACACTAGTGTCTATATCCTACATTATGTTTTAACATTGGCTATATTTAAAGTTTATTCAAGAAACAAGCCATCACACCATTGTTATATAAAAACCTTAGCTACACAGTCCCATTCAAATTATCGACTACACTACTTTAACAAGGTCAAAATACAAAATTGTATTCACATAAAGATCAACAAAGTATTTCATCAGTTGAAGGTCTGCATTGATATTCGATCTTCGACTAATAGAATAATTTTATCAAGTTGTATAGATACAATTGTTTACAGGACCTTGGAGTTGATGGGCAACTGCTTCCGTCAGCCGCGACACGCCATCCTCACTAAAGGCACCGAGTCTATTCTCTCCTATCTGAGAGATCGCATTCCCACCAAATAGTTTTAGTTGATAATTTGGCCAAGCATGGCGTGCCATCCCCACGGAGGTTAATTTGCTGTGAAATATTCCCAATAAAAATAATATTTTAGATCTTAATTACTGCTTGAAAGATCAGTATTCATATTTTTAAACTTTCGCGATATGTACACACTGTTTGTTATAGACTTATACTCCGTTCGTATAATCAAGAAACGATTCGTTTTGTTATGGACGGTAAAATTTTCGTTGAAAATTCTATGAAATGTTCCCGTCCGTAAGCAAAACGAATCGTTTCTTGATTATACGAACGCGGCATTAGTGGTTTTAATACGATTTGATTTGATTTTTTTCCCGATAAGTGTATCCAAAATCTACTGGCACCAAATCACGATCAGTACCAGCAAAGCGCATCTTACATATAGTAACTCTGAATAGTCATTCATATTTAATATTGCTTATTTGAAAATTATTACTATTTTGAAAACCACTACATATTACGAGTATTACCAATTAAGGAATGCGAATTTTTACGTTATTGCACTTTGCAATAAAGTACCAATTCACACAATGACTATTTAAGACTCATGGAGTCTATTAAATATCGTATCAATATCCTAAGAGCTTGCATCGACCTCGGCCTTTATTCCTGATATAAGATCAAATTAAATAAAACAGAAATAGTGAGTGAGGAAAAAATCCAAAAAATTTTCTAACGGTACTTAACCGTGCAAAACTATTTATTTATTTTTATTTTTTAAAAGACATCTCCCTCATTAGGAATTACTCCTGTGTCGCAGGGGATTTTATAAACATACAAACAGCAGACGCAAAGAACACCCAGACTCGGGTGGGAATCGAACCCACGACCTATGGAATAGCAGTTAGGGTCAACACACAACTGTCAGTTTTATTCACTTTATGGTGATTTCTATTAACATTATTATTGAGGAATATTTCGCAACGGGTTTGTTCAGTTATGTACAGAATGCTATGCTAAAAGCGTTGCCATATAAGCGAGGTCAGTTTACTGGAGCCAAATATGTTGTTTTTTGTTTTTCGTACCTGATTGTGCTAAACCTGAATCTCTAATCATATTCGCACTACTCAGGTATTTTGTTAAAGCTATGGGTTATTATTTACGATATTTTTTTTTTGTTTTGTTTTAAATGCTATTGTTATTATTAATATCGCCAGTATTGTTGATATTATATAATTCGATTTTGCGGTTGTGATGATACAGAATGTCACAAATATCATTGAATTCTCTATTAAGGAAACTAAAAGTATTTACAATGACTACTATCAAGTACTCAGTGCTAATTGCCAAATGTTTATGTATATTTTTGGACATATAGTTTTGACGAAATGTTTGCATATTGCCAGTGCAGTGTTCAATTTTACTAGGAGCTGTATTATATAATCTGGTATATTTATGTTTTGGTAAAAAAATATTCTTAATCCAATATTTATAGAAAAAATGAAGTTAATCAAAAATATTATAATAATACTAATAGTCCATTCGGATTGTTTAAAATTTAAAATTTTGTATTCTTACATCAACCTGTAAGGAGTTTCGAGTCGAATGTCGGGAAAAAATTTGTTATTGTAAGTTTCTGTGGGAAACAGGTGAACGAGCATACCAAACATTTTAAATAGGCAAACCTTTTCAATTTTCAGTACTTTCGTCGGTTGGACTGTGACGACTTGTCGAAACTTGTTTAAACTCGCCTAACTTTTCGCCGCCATATATATTTGTAATGCCTTATACCTAATATGCTATAGAAAAATGCCATTACAATTTTTTTCTTTTTTGAACGTACCTACCAAATTCGCCTGTTTCCGAAAATGAAAAAAGTTATGTATGTAATATAGGTTGATGTAGATGATGATAAAATATAATCTAACATATTCACAAATTGATTGAAATTCTACCAAAGTATCATTCCGTGTACCTGATTTTTTTTAAATATACATATGGGGCATATGTTAGCAGCTTTAGTGCGTGAAACTAAATAGTTATATAAAAATATGCACAAGTTTAAAATTCATAAGCACATTTACAAAAATTGAAAATCTGAGCATATCGTGTGATTATGAAATAATATATGCTTTAAAAGTATGTTTGCGTTTTATTTAAAAATACTATCAAGTTATCCGCATTGACCTACGTCAATGCGGTATGCCTACGCATACTCTTACGAATTGGTGCATCTTGCATCAAGGTTGGAAGCTATCTCTTGGCTACTCCTTCGTACTCCTTGGTTCTCTAAAAGAAGAGGAAAATAGCCAGAATCTACACACTAGATTAAGATTTAATTTTATAAAATTCTAATTAACAGGTACAGGTAGGATTTTGCAAGTGAATATATACCTGGATAAGAAGCCGTTTTTTTTACCCTACCCTATTGTTTACCCTAGATAGGGCTGCCACCAGCCTATTAGACTTGTTCTTAATAGGGCGTTTGGTGGATGGGGCAACCATTTTCGTAACTGGATTGGGGAGGTCGTCAATAGTTTTCTATCATTGACCCTTTGCTTCGTTTTTCATGTAAAGTTCCATGTACAACGAACAGTTTATCAAGTGAAAAGAATAATAAATATGTGACAGAACGATTCGATTTCATCATATCCCCTTGACGAGGTGGTACAAGCAAACTGGTTATCCCTCACGAAAGCCCCAAGAGTCGTCATCTAACCAACAGTGCTAAAGGATGGACAACCCACTAAAACAACATAGCGTTCTGCTATGAAATGCTATCGGGAATAGCTGGGAACCTTTGCAGATATAAACCACTTGTTTAAGCCACTCCACAAATAGTGGAGCGGAGAAGGATGTTGAAAATATTAGCATACAGCATACTTAAAAAAATAACAAACAAACTCATTGAAATTGCATGAAAATTCATAAAAAAATATATTCTAAATATATTTTTTTTACTTTTCGGCTTGAAAAATTGAAAAAATTCAATGATTAACAGAGCATTGAGATAACAAAACTGTCAAGTGAATATCTAAGCGGCAAAATTTATAGACGTAAGCAAAAGGTACGTGTAAAATACATTTGTCAACTTTACATCTTAAGCTTTTTTTCTAATTCTGAACCTTTTTTCATGCGTAGTAAGATTCATTTAATTTAGCAGAATACTAGATCATGAATAGAGCCTTGGACTTGAGAATTAAATCTATAAATAATAGCGGTGTGAAGAACGTTATAAATTATGACCGTCTGTTGTCGTGATTGTCATTAATTATATCTAACCTGCAGATTTACATTCGCAGTCCGAGTCTATGAGATCGTTATAATCGTCAAGGGTAAAACATTCATTTAAATAATAGTTTTTACTAAATAATAATTTTGTACTCTATTAAATCTTTAATAAATACATTTACATACCTATTTTATATTTAGCTCCGACTTATAAAAGGGAGGGATGTTAAAAGTTAACCGTTTGTATCCGTGTATCTATCTGTAGCATCTGCGTTCCTGAGAAAAAGGGTCTTGACAGACAGACAGACGTTCAGACGGACGGACAACAAAGTGATCCTGTAAGGGTTCCGTTTTTTCCTTTCGAGGTACGGAACCCTAAAAATGTAAAAAACGACTTCCAGTCGACCTAGAATCTTAAAATTTGGCATGAAGCAATGTTTTATAGCACATATAAAGGAAAAAATTCCGAAACCTGAAATTTTTAGTTACATCACATTTTTAGGGTTCCGTACCTCGAAAGGAAAAAACTGGCTGTCTGTCAAGACCTGTACTTAATACAAACTGCTTATCCTAAAGCTATTTCTCAATAAATATAGGTATGTGTAGGTAATTTGTAATTGTAGGTATAGCTACATAGATATTATGATTCATTTCCTAAAACTTATATCTATCAAAACGAAAAATAGCCTATGCTTTTTAGTTTTTCAGCTACCATAATGGAAAAGAAACAAATAAACCAGCCAAGTGCGAGTCTCACTCGCGCATGAAGGGTTCCCAACCATTGTACAAGATTTAATACTAAGTACGAAGGTAGGTACTTTTTATGGCCATTATTAAGATCGAGCAAATAAAGCCAAGAAAAACACGTTTCTAGTAGAACATAAAGAAATAAATTAAAGGGGGCTCTAATTTATTTCTTCATCTTCTTTATATTTTATTCTACCCATTACGGATCATGAGATACAGCCCGCTGACAGATAGACTGACGGACAGACGGACGGGCAGCGGAGGCTTAGTAATAGGGTCCCGTTGGTTACCCATCTGGTACGGAACCCTAAAAAATAAACACCAAAATTTTTATGGTCTAAAATAAGGATGAACACTAATTTTACTAAACATCTGACTGCGGTTATACCGCAATATGCAGCAGTCATAGAGATATTACACGTAGATTGCGGAAAATACGGCTAGACTAGACCGACACGCACTTTTTGTTGATGTGATTCATTGTGGGAGAGCCATGCTTAGGCTCGAGCGGAGTGATACCACGGCCTCACAGAAAACCGGAAGCGAAGCAATGCTTGCATTGCTTTTCCCCGCGTGAGTGAGGTTACCGCAGGCCCTAACCCGTCCCCCTCTCCCCTATTCCCGTCCTTCCCCTCTCTCCCCTTTCCTCCTTCTTCCCCTACTTCCTTCCCCACCTTAAAGGCTGCAACGCACTTGTGACTTGAGTTGCAGGTGCCCATGGGCGGCGGTAGTCATTTATCATCAGGTGACCCGTCTGCTCGTTTGCCCTCTAATCCATAAAAAAGTGATGTTTCCAGCGCCTAGACGTTGAAGTCAGGTCATCATTCGTTTACTCGCCTCCATGCCTCAAAAGGAAAAACCCTTCCAACATCACTTCGTTGTCAGTCTGTCAACACTTCGCAGGTAAACCGAAACCTATAGGGTACTTCCGTTTGATTTGACCGGTTTTTTACCTCGTGATTAATTTAACGAACTCGCGGTCAATACTGTTTATATCCTTACCTACTTATGAAATTGTCGATTTCTAATACCTACTTACTGGTTAGTGTAAAGATTGATATCCGCAAGTAAACGCCCTGTGAATTGATGTTCGTCGATACCGTTCTTCAAATATTATGTCCGTAGGGAGCTCCGTGGCCAATCGGAAACGAAGTTTGAAAACGATAAATTTGAAAACCCTAATAAAACCAGATTAATTTCAAACCTACATAGGCACTTTAATAGGTATACTACTTCTACATTCACTACTAGTCCACGAACTCATGATCACCTGTAATAGCGATTTTTTTTAAATTTCAAGAAATATCATAGGTAGGTAGGTACATGTGTTTAAGTAGACATTTCTAAAATGGAACATTCCTTAGCTTTCGGTTTAAATAAATTTTACTATATTTCTATGCCCCACTACCACTGAATGGTCTTTGGTGATCACTTTTATAGCAAATCATACTCTAAATATAGTTTGATAAGGATGTACCTTTACATTGATATAAATTTTATTGATTTTACTATACCTACATATCAGTAATTTTTCTATAAAATCGGCTAACCACAAGGGCATGCAGTTTCCTTTTAAAATCTTGGCTCCCTTATCCATAAGGCCATGCTTTCCTATTTTATACGTGAAGTCTCTATGACGATTATCCACCCCATATTATTTTAATAATGCTTGAAACAGTATAATAAGTGCATCATCAATCTTAGGTAAGTAATTTATTTTTAATCTAGAAGTTAAACACTGTTTTACCCTTGTTTTGGAATACATTATTTTATAAAACAGGAGGGTAAAAGAATCTTTAATATACAGGATGTAAGCTATACCGTGCCGAATACTGAAATAGTCTATTCAGATCATCTTATTGAGTCGAAAATCATTGGAATATTCTGCCGGAAAATTCATCGTAATTTTTTTATAATTTTACATTTTATTGCTTAAAAGTGATATCACAATTGGTAAACAACATATTACTGAGTAAAAATCTTATCTGACTAAAAAGCTTTAAACATTTTATGCAATCAGCTTGTCTTGACGGCGCCGAACGCTTAAGGTCATTCATCGTACCGCACAAAAATAATACCTACGTTTGTAACATTTACATTGCGTAGCGCCAGATGAAACTAATGACTATAAATCCTTAATCTCGCATTTTTAAAATAAACTGACTTTTGTATTGTCATAAGTATCCACAGAAAGACGTTTTTGTAAGTTTTTAGTGTAGCCGAAACTTACACGCTGTATATTAGGATAAATTTGGGATTTTTGTATTAAAATCTTTCTTGTTTATAATAAGCCGTTTAATAGGTAGAGTAAGGTAACTGCTGCTATACATGTAGTGAATACCTACATTACGCGATACGATGATCTAAACTGATTTTTAAATGCGAATATGAGTTTGTTTATTTCTTTGTTATGATCATCATGTCATCACCTATTCACCATCAATGCGACAAGCAGTCCTCTATGCAGAGGCTCTCTCAACGCAGAGGAAACGGCCCCCTACATGGTCCTGGAGTGCTAGGGAGTGGCCACACAACAAGTAAGTATGCTCGCGGGAGCGAGGTCGCTCCTAGAAGCCTGTGAACGCCTCAGGAGGCTTCTGCTCTTCTGGAAGGAGCTAGGCTGGCTCAACTAGTCAGCCTATCTGAACGCATAATGGACCACCTATGAGTCTAGATGCGGAGACAGAGCCCTATACTAATACCAATACCATCATCATGAAATTTTAGATACACCTGTCAACGGTTTAGAAAAGGAAATATCGTCTTTCATCCAGAATGCATGCATGCTTGGTAACCACATTAGTGTAGTAAAAAAAGATATCTGAAACTTTAAAATTTTAGAATTTGGTTACCACTAAATGTATGTGTTTTAGTAGAAGAAGTTCCCCACTTTTAATTTACTTAAGTAGATTACCTATGTCATTATTTTACGGTTGGCTGAATTACGGAAGGAATTTATACACTGTGATTTTCATAATAGATCATTTCGATCATCATAGACCGTGTTTCGAAGCAAAACGTCGCTTTAATAAATTGGTTCTGGTCTATCCCATCAACAAATTGTTCTATGTTGTAATATATGTTTTGGAAGAGCTCGTGGTTAAGTGGTAACCGAGTAGGTTAGCACATTACAAACTTAAGTAATTCTAGCCAGGTACTGACCAGTACTGACCGGGACTGACGGTTTAACGTGCTCTCTATGGCACGCAGGGGTCTCAACAGACTGCTGTTGAGACCCCTGCGTGCCATAGAGAGCACGTTAAACCGTCAGTCCCGGGTGCCATACAAATATCTGTGGCATTCGTTACGGGTAGTTAAAACCTGGTGTAACTACAGAACTTCGATATCGCCTAGTACTTGGGTTGTGGAGGTCTGATGGTAGTCACTTCACGTAAAATATCAAAGTTCGGCCGTATCGTGGTTAGACTGAAAGCCGATAGTATATGTTTTGACGGTCTTGTGCATATACACTTCACAGCCTGACCGTTGTAGGATTAGGTGTTTGGAGGGTGACCCTGGTGTTTCAAGTCGAGAGGTAGAGGGGTCAGTAGAAAAATATAAAGTCTTTCCACAAAGTTGTCTTAATCCAATCCAACTGCTTCCTGCCACTGGAGTAGGCCCGTCGAATGTAGGGAACCCACTGTCATGTCCAGTCAGTGGAAGGCATTCGAGAGCGTTTGTTTCCCAGCGGTCCAAGTTGTTGATGGTCCGTTCTTTATCATCTGCCCATTGCTACTCCATGTTGCTAATGACGAGAGCCATGTCGTTTTCTTGGGTACTCCACAGGAGAGTCTCGTCCCGTGTCATATTTTGGGAAACACCCAGCATGCCAGGGTTGTTCTGGATGTTTCCCAACTGACTGAGTTCATTGTTTAACCATAAAGTGTTAAAACAATGAAATTAGTTGCACGACCTCGTGCGCGCTCTGTGTACCATAACAGTATCTGACTGTTGTAACTAATGAAAAACTGGACGGTTTATACACATTTCCTAAAGTTCATCACATCTTAAAATAAATAATTTTTAAAACACATTTTTTTAACATAATATTGTAAGCACACTATGTTTACATTAATCTATACCGCACTTACGCACAACACAACACAATTTAGTATATCTATTTATTTATGTCGCAGATCATAGACGGTTTTTTCTTCGTTTTTATAAAACCTTATCATCATCTCATCCATGGGACGTCCACTGCTGAAGATTGGCTTCTCCCACAGAAGGCGGCGCAGGTCTGATATCTGCGTCTTTACAAGTGGCCTATATTGTGTATCTTCTAAGGTTTTATGAATAATTAGTTGTTACTTCCAAAATATAAGATTTACAAATAAGTAGTATAAATGGTTTACTAAAATAATGTTTTTTTAGAAAATACCTAACCAATGTTTATAACAATGTTTCGTAGGAGTTAGTTGAAAAATAAATTAAAAAATTATACATTATATATATAAAAACCGGACAAGTGCTAGTGCAAGCAAACAAACTTGTATTGAGATAGTGCGTCCATCTCGGGAATCAATTCTCGAAGACTTTTGCCAGTCTTTTTCGAAAGACACTTAGCTTTGCGGTTGCGATGTACGACAAAGTGAACAATCCAACCGCAAAATATAAGTTTGTAATCACAAAAACTATGTTTTTATGTGATATTTTCAACAAATTAGAAAAAAAGAAAGAAAGAAAATGAATTTATTTAGTAAAACAAAGCATACAACTTATTTCTATTATAAATTACTTAACAACTTTCAGATTGTTTCCTTTACTTGTGCTGTCAGGCCTTGCTTCTTACCAAATTTCATGATTCTAGGTCAATGGGAGTGGTAGGTTTTGATTTACCTGCGAAATGTTCAAATTTGTTAAAATCCAAGGCTTAATGGCAAGGCTTAACTTTTGATTGCGTTGACCGCTGACATATGTATTTGATATTAATTTGAACTTGATGAAATTTCTGGTTCCTGGAAAAAAGGGTCTTGACAGACACACAGACAGACAGACAGATATAACAACAAATTAACTACTTTCTAATTTTTCCCTTTGCTTGTGCTGTGAGACCTTGCTTCTTAACAAATTTCATGATTCTAGGTCAATGGAAAGTACCCTATCAAATGTGGTCAAATATCTTTATATCCATATCTTTTGATTGCGTTGACTTAGAAGCTTGATTTTTTTACAGCTATTTAGTATTAATTTCAACTTGATGCGTTCACGAGTTCCTGAGAAAAGGTCTTGACAGACAGACAGACGGACAACAAAGTGATCCTATAAGGGCTCTTTTTTTCCTTTTAACGAATGGTGCCCTAAAAATAATCCATATATCCCTTGGTCACGGCATCACGCGTGAACGGCTGGACTGATTTCGCTAATATTTTTTTTTGTGTTTGTTATTGTTTAGAGAAGGTTCTTATGAAAGAAAAAATAAGAAAGTTGTGCGGAAAATTAGAAAATTTAAGAAAACTTAACTTAGGTGAACCCGCGGGGCGCAATAGACCCACTTGTGACGGAACACCGTGTGGTTTTAGTCACGTCCAGTTGTAGTCAACCCCCACGGGTCATCACTTCACTGTTAGCTCCGATGAGGTGATGACCCGTGGCGGTTTCTACACTTTCCACACGATAAAAAAAAAGCTAGTAAAATAAATAATACTTACACATTTTTTATTAACCACAACTTTGAACTCGCTTGTCAAGCCTTTAGACATGACTTCTCGCCTTTAAGATGCCATAAGTTATGTTATTAACTTGTGACACTATAGCTAATATTGTGCAATTGCTTGCTGAAAAATGAGGCAAACTATAATAGATAAGTTTTCATCTTCGTAATCGGGGATATTTAAAAAATAGCTTCCAAGGGTTATCGTGTCCAAGATAATGGTATACCAGTTCCATTATGTACACGTAATGTATTTGGCGTATTATCAAGTTGCTTTGGTACCGTGACTCGTTCCAACAACATTTACATAACAATAGAATGAACGTAGTTGAATTAACATAACAGATTGGCTTTACTAGGTCGAGATGGGACAAGCGACTAATGTTCATTTTATTAATATTTGTCATTTGCAGACATTACTTTACTGTTTATGTGTTTTTGACGCTCACTTCCTTCTATTTTGTACGATGCGTGAGCGCGTAACGGTAACATTTTTGTACGTATTTTACTTAATTTAATAATGTTTTACGAATTGGCATTAGATTAGGCAAAAAATAGTAATAATACCTACTTCATTAAGTTATACGAAAGTTAAAGATTGCGAATAAAGTGATATAAGTTACTTTGTTAGGTACTGAATCTCAAGAAACCACTAGAGATTTTTGTATATTAAAAGGAAAACTGTCTGTCGTAGGATTGCACGTCAGAAGTGAAAACACATACACACATATATATACCGAATAAGGAGCTGACAAAACTCAGTGTTTACATTAGCGCCCTCTAGTGGATCTATATATGTATTATTAGCGTGACGGTAACGAGTTCAGTGCTTTTTTCCCCATAGCAAAAGTGCACAAACGTGTCTAAAGAAGTTTTTACTTCAATAATTCTATCCTACTAATATTATAAACGTGAAAGTTTGTGAGGATACATGGATGTATGGATTGCAAAAACTACTGAACCAATTGCGATGATACTTGGTACCTATGTAGATAGCTGGATACTTTTTATCCCGATATTCCCACGGCACCGGGACTTACGCGGGTGAAACCGCGGGGCGCAGCTAGTAATGTATAATTATCTTGTCTATTTATGTATATATACCTACCTACATGTACCTGTAATTACTACGTCCGTCATAGAATGGATATTTTCGTAAGAGGATGTTGAGGGCGGTGTTTCATACTTCTGCTTATTAATGTATTCAGCCAAAAGTCACCTGTGAGCGGATGTTTGGCAAAATTTCCTTCAAACTCGAATTATATACAACCTCAGGAAATACAAATGCTTAGTACAGACGACGGTTTATAGAAACATGTCGGCACGGATCATCGTTACAACATACGCCGTTCTGCGCGTCTATTGCCGTCATTATTATCGTTTTCACTATCGTTTGAAGTTGACTCGTCACTCTATTGTAAATTGTAGTCTGTAAACCCATAATAATAAACTGCAAGGTCGTGTCGGCGAATACTTACTATAGTGGGGGCCGGCGGCCGGCACATGCGAGCTGCACTTCATACAATTTCAGTAACCGTGGAGTGGCTGACGATCGCGACAACCGTGATTATTTCAACCATATCGCACTAATATTAACAATCGGACAATTTAGTTGTTATAGGCGCTTAGCCGCTTACTATACTCTACAGTTTACTTGAATGGTAGTAACTGTAACGAGGGAAAAGTTTTTTTTTAATTCAGACAGAGTGTCTTATTATATAAATAAACTTTCCAAAAATTTGAATATAGTAATTCGGATGCAATCAATAGAAGTATTTGAGTACAAGTGGTCTATTTGTTCAGGTGCAGCTGTTCTACGCGGAGTGTATCAAAAGATACAATTCGTTCATCGACTTGGTAGGCTCAGTTCGGTTACAGAAGTGCAATAAGCCGAAGCCTTTAATTTGTGGTTTTCAGTTTAAACGTAACGTTTACAACAATGTTGTTGGTGTGGTTTTGCGTGACTTTTTAGAAAAACGTTTTCTTTAACATGTGATACACTTTTACCATCCAAAGTTAATAAACAGTTGTGTACATATTGGTGTTAACCTATGAGACAGACAGAAGTAAAGTTGGACGTGTTCGGAATTAAATATTATGAAGGCATATGGAGTATTCGTTGTCTGGTCGTTCGTGTATTATCATTGTAAGTATTTTATTATCGCAGAAGGATTGGTGTCGGTGCCCTTTTTTCTAGTAATTGCTATCATTAAGATGTGGTATTTCTTAGACCTTTAACAATAACTTTGCTTTGATAGTTTTTATATTACAATTTTTTTAAGCAATATATGGCCAGACTGAAGGTAAGTGGTTACTGATACCTGTAAACACATTCAATTCCAATGATATAGCTTATTACACAACAAGCCTATTAGCCTACGAGCCACCAAGGAGCTCTATCGTTACTCGGCAGCAGACGGAAGGAACCACACGACGGACGACGAACGACTTAAAAAAATGAGGTTCTGTATTATATCCGATTTAAACAACTATATATAATATATATAAGTTTAATAAAAAAGTTTAAAAGAGGCTTTAAAATTAACTATTATTATGGAATGTTTGTAGGCAATTTTAAAAATAACTTTATTAAGAGCGTTGATTATTCAAAAACTTATAGGTACATGTAGCCGTAGAATAACCTCTAGTGGAGAAAATGATGTCAATTCTACAAATGTCGAAAACAGGGCGGACCTTGTTTTAATCTCTTGATTATGGTATTAATAATAATGGTAAAAAGTCCGCTTCATAAAAATTCCGGCTGGAATACTTATTAAACATAAAAATCTTTTTAACAAAAAATTAAACCGACGAAAGGAACTAAAAAGCAAAAAATAAATAAACCTTAAGTCTTAAGTATTGAGCTTATTTACATGAACTATAAAATTTTATATAAACTTATTTTGAGTCGGCGCCAAACAACAAACTTTATTACTTTGATTAATTATCAGAATTTTATATGTACCTAGAGAGATGGACATGGCTCTACGTAGGTAATTAATCATTTTATTATTTGGCGCCGACTCAAAAGAAGTTTTTTAAAAAATTTGATAGTTTATGTAAATAACCTCAATACTTAAGACTTAAGGTTTATTTATTTTTTGATTTTTAGTCCTTTTCGTCAGTTTAATTTTTTGTTAAAAAGATTTTTATGTTTAATAAGTATTCCAGCCGGAATTTTTATGATGCGGACTTTTAGTACCCTATAGGTTTTGATTTACCTGCAAATGTTTAAATTTGATAAAATACTTAAATGGCCTTATCTCTTGATTGCGTTCACTTAGGAGCTTGATTTTTTTACAGCTTCAAGAGACCGCAGACATATGTAAGTATTTTATGAAATTTCAACTTTATGCCGCCGCAGGTTCCTCAGATAAAGGGTCTTAGACAGACAAACGGACAACGAAGTGATCCTCTAGGGGTTCCTTTTTTTTTTCTTTTGAGTAACGGATTCCTAAAAACAAACTCTTCAGCTTTATGAGTTGGCTATTCATCACGTTTAGCTATTAAATAAGTACAAACTGAGACATTTAGGTGGTATTGCTTGTCACTTGCACTTAATAATTTCCACGACACGAATTTTACTTCATACTGATAGCAATAGTGTAGTCGCCTTATAACAGGAAACAATATTATACCACCGGCACGTACGAGACATGAAGAATAGATGGATAATATTATGACTTATTCTAAGTAACGTTTTATATTTTATTGTAGCAATTTCTTTTTTAATTCATCTAATACCCGGTACTTACTTTATTACACAATTCTCTAGATAATATACCTCAAGGTTATAAAGCTTGGAAAATGTTGGACTCAGATTGTCAGAACTGTTTTTTTTTACCCATGCTTATATTATAGTAGGTATCTCCTCTTTATAGCTAATTAAACAGGTACCCACATAAGTAAAATTTTATAGAATAATGTTGAAAAGAAAATTAAGTAGTTAAAGGATATTTCATGAACGTATCTAGACCGAATATTTAGAAGCAGCAGATTTGTGCTCTATAAGGGGCGATAACTAAGTCCAATACCACCACCAGGAGCTGGCGTAATGTTAAAAATTATAAAAAAATGTGAAAAAATGTTGCTTTAAAAAGTTTTATGTAAGTCATAACAAAACACTTCATACTTCAAAAGATTACGTGTTTAAAAAAAATTACACTGGCTGACACAAGAATGACTCACCTTGCTATATATTACAATGAGTCTTTTAATTGATTTAATGGAGTCTGAGAACCTAGAAGGAAAGAACAATAGAAGACCTTGCGTGTCTAGTGCCTACAGAATATCAGTTCACTTCAGCGTGGAGGGTACTCCACCATATGACAAAGGAGCTCCTAGAAGGTAGAGTAAAAAAAATAGAGCACCTAATAAATATCTATGGTTATGATAGAAAAGCGAGGAATATGTCTTGTAAGATATGTATATTATTATATCTTATTAATATTATAAACGCGAAAGTTTTAGATGATGGATGGATGTTTGTTACTCTTTCACGCAAAAATGGTCAAACAGATCTGGATAAAATTTGGCACAGATATAGATTAAGTTTCTACGCAAACGAAGTCGCGGGTAACAGCTAGTGTAAACATATTCCCCGCTAGTGGTACACACACTTAAACTTCATTCCATCCTTCTCCATTCCGGTATTTGTAACGCCAGGTGATTACTGTTACAGACACTAATGGCTTATCGCCTGTAGTATCCTTAGCGTTTTCATTACAAGTACTAGAGAAAATTTACATACTTACACAAAGTTGTTAAACGGAGGAAGCGCACTGCAGATTTTTGATCGTATAAAACGGCAGAGGTGTCTGTATATTGTATCCACAAGTCGGTACTGGCCAGATATTATTTTTTTATCCTGTGATGAACATACTTATTATTTCCTACTTCTGTTCAAGGACGAGCCGTTCTTCCTGTGTGCGATGGTATCATCACCTTTCACTATCCTATCAAACAGTATGCTATAGGTATGCAAAGTATAATATGTGTTTACAACCATGAACTATGTAAGGAGTTATTAATGGGGTGAGAGTTATTCTATACAAATCAAACAAAAATGTATATTTAACTACTTTTTGAATATATTATTTAAAAATGTAATCATAATCTATCATTTGTCTTTGTCAATACATATGTATTTGCCGTTTATGAAAACAGGTCTCGTGCCTATCGGACACCTAAGAGGGCTGCTACCTATAGCACTTTGAGTGTACAGGATCGCTATCAACACCAGCACGAGGCAGAATACTCGAAGCATTGTAATCTAAAACAATAAAACACAATTTATTATGTAATAACAAACTATTTTCCTTCATTGCGACATCTAAATGTGCCTCAGCGTCATCTAGCGAAAGAAAGCCAAACTACATAATAACATCAGATCCTGCACCACGCGACGCGACGTTGTCCGAGGCGGATCAATTGATCCTCCTTAAGTGTCGGAGGGACATATTTATTTTGCGTTTATTATTGAGATAGACTAATAACATTACGCTATGACATAGAACAGCACCAGAATAGTAACCATACTAAGTTAAATAATTAAGTTTGTTTTGAGCTAAATTTGCCATAAGTATTTTCTTAGCTAGAATTTTTTTAAATTTAATTTTGTGACCGGAATTTCGAATATTGAAATAAACTTGCATAGATAATATCAGCGTCATTTTCCTTTTAATTCGATTTACTTTGTTTATTATTCTATATTTTCCTTGTTTATAGGTTACGATCAGGAGAAAATAATTATGTGAAACCTAATCATACAGGTAGGAGTACCAGGACATACCTGTCATAAATATTTATACTATATCTACTTTCTTAAACGTTTAAAATGCTACTTTTTACAATAAAATTAAAATATGCATAGCTTGTAATAGTTGTATTATACTAGCAACCCGCCCCGGCTTCGCACGGGTAGTAGAGATATGTTCAACAATCATCAACATATTTCAACCAATTTACACAAAACGTTAAGAAGTTATACACCTAAACCTTCCTCATGAATCACTCTGTCTAATAGTGAAAACTGCATGAAAATCCGTTCAGTAGTTTTTCAGTTTATCGCGAACAGACTGACGCGGCGGGCGACTTTGTTTTATAATTTACTAGCAATCCGCCCTGCCTTCGCAGGGGTACAACTTATATCCCTAAACCTTCCTCATGAATCACTCTGTCTATTAGTTAAAACCGCATGATAATTCGTTCAGTAGTTTTTCAGTTTAACCGACTGAAATCACAGGGTGTCTCCGCCACCGTGAGTAGGGTCGGCCTAGCTCCATACGGGATTGGTACTATTCTAGGAACTTCGCAAGTGATATCACTAGTGTTCTGAATGTTTGTAAGCGCTGGTAACCGTTTACCCTCTAGGCGGCCGTATACTTATTTGATAAATTAGTTGTATCAAAAAGTAAAGTTATTTAAAGGTCACCAATCGTTTAAAAGATATTCAAAAACAATAAAATATTTAAAACGTTTCCAGTAGTCAAGTGATAAATTATAGAAACTATAACAATTTGCATTAGTAAATAAACAATTAGAAACTCCTTACTGTGTTATTAAACTGTTCTTGATCTGTTTTTCACGTCACGTCCCTCTAAAACACTTGAAAGCGCACTTGCACAAGAATTTAGATTTTATTTATTACTTAATACAAACTTGCAAATAAAATCATCATCAAAGTCGGAGATCATTTACGGACTAACAGTGAGCGAGCGTCTTTCCTGTAAGACCAAACAGGCTACGAAAGCAGAATTTTAAGACTGGTACATCTATAAATAGACAGACTTGGTCTTATGCTTGTATGAATTGATTGCATTATATGCGAGTGATATGACTCGTTCTAGATGTTTCTTGAGTGATTGTGTGAGATGTATCAATGTTGGTTTTTAGTATCTACTGTCTGCCAGACTTGACGGACATAAGAATAATATTTTTGATTCCTCAAGTTGGATTCTATCTCAATCCTGTTATCGTGAAGAACATATTCGGGAATTGTATGCACTTTGTTCCTTTCTTCTTCAATACGTAACTATAGCAGTAACTATTTTCCTTCAGGGTTGTAAGGAGATAACCTCTTAAAAATTATTTCGGGTATGGAAATCGCTTTTACGGCCTGCGAATTAATTCACATTCGCAAGACGGGGAATTTGGTCTTACATTGCGACCAATAAATATAAACTTTGAATAGGAAAACAAAAACCAAACAAGTGCGAGTCTGACTCGCGCACCGAGGGTTCCGTAAAAAAAAAACTTGTATGTAGATAGTAAGTCCATCTCGGGAATCAATTCTCGAAGATTGTTGCCTGTCTTTAACGAAAGACAAACATAACTTTGCAATTCTGAAAATATTCTCCCATACATCGATTTACGACAAAGTCAACTTTCCAACCGCAAAATATAAGTTTGTAATTACAATAACTACTTTTTTATGTGATATGAAAACAAATTAACAACTTTCGACTTTTTTCTTTAGGTACTTGTGCTGTGAGACCTTGCTTCTTATCAAATTTCATAATTCTAGGTCAATGGGAAGTACCCTATAGGTTTTGATTTACCTGCAAATTGATATTTGATCAAATCTAAGGCTTAAATGGCCTTATCTTTTGATTGCGTTGACTTAGAAGCTTGATTTTTTTTACAGCTTCAAGGGACAGCAGACACACTTATTTGGTATTAATTTCAACCTGATGCGTCAACGGGTTCCTAAAAAAAATTATATTGACAGACAGACAGACGGACAAACAGGTAGACGGACGGACGGACAACAAAGTGATCTTACAAGGATTCCTTTCTTACTTTTGAGGAACGGAACGGAATTACAAGTAATTTACTTATTTTTTTCGTTTCGAAGCTTCTCTTCTGTTATAAATATACCTATCTAAGAGCATTGCAAGAGTGTTTGAGTTCACCCAATATTATCTTTTCCAGCTGCCAATACTCAATGTGTTGGCACACGTTCAGTAACTTTCACAAGATGGTCAGGCGTTACTCCGGAGACCGCTACTCCTGTCTTCGTGTACTCCGCGAGTGGTGACGAAGAATCCTTAGCTGGAGCCTGCCTAGCACGGTGTAGGGAGCTGGAGGATTGCGCTGCGGTAGTTGTGGCGTATGGCAGAGGAAACTGTCAAGGTATAGCTGACAGTACTAAGTCCAAGTTGAAGACTGACAATGATGTGGCTTATTTCAAGAAAATTTGTTTAGAACGTAAGTATTGGCGTAATAGTTTGAATAATTAATGCCGCGTTCCAACAAACAAAAAACGATTCGTTTTGCTTACGGACGGTAATATATCGTTGAATTTTCAACGAAAATTTTACCGTCCGTAAGCAAAACAAATCGTTTTTTGTTTATTGGAACGCGGCAATAAACTGACTAACATAAAAACTACTCGTTACAATACAGGCTGTTACAGAATGGTGTGGTATTATATTTTAGATAGTAGACCCCATAAATAACATAAACCGTTAACAGTTTTAGGAAAAATTTTGAAACTGACTAATGCCGCGTTCCAATAAACAAAAAACGGTTCGTTTTGCTTACGGACGGTAAAAGTTAATTGAATTTTCAACGAAAATTTTACCGTCCGTAAGCAAAACGCATCGTTTTTTGTTTATTGGAACGCAGCATAATTGAACTTGAAAATTGACCGATAACGCTTATATTTCGTATGAGAGAGGGCTGACATGAATTAAACTATGGGTATTTAATACCAAGGATATTGATGGAAAGTCCAGGTTTTTCTGAAAATAATAACAATAATAACATATAATAAAAAAAGTTTGCACAAAAAAATTAAATCATTGAAATTGAAATGAAAATCATAATAATGTTGTTTAGGAATGTGCACCTATACTAGGATAAGCATCTTCCGATTTTTTTTAAAAATTAAAAATGTTTTTTTCAAAATCCATACCTATTTCTTTCAAGTAATATCAACTGTAAGCATATTATTATGGGTTTCCACTACACGCTATGTGTGTGACCTCAATAACAACGACCCTAATATTATTTCCTTATTCATTATATACATATAATTTTACTAAATGTCTGTAAATTATAGTAAGTATAAATACTAACACAATCTACTAATAAGAAGAGTAATAATAAAATAGTATCTGAACATGCCACAGTAGTTTCACTACATCAACATTTCTCCAAAAATTTTACCACTCCTTTATGGAACACTCTGTATATATGAAATGCATAAATTGCCTGATTACACCGTGTCAGTGGTGGTTCCTTCGCAAAAGTTTACAATTAAGTAGATACGGTTCACACCGAACGGGCCGCGCCGGAGCATATTTTTAGTACGGTGATAGAAATTGAAGTTTATATTAATTACTTAAAATTCATTTTTGCATGGACTTCTTGCCGCCGCGGGCGGTTGGTTCCGTCCACTTGCGCTCCAGGGTGTCCCGTTCGGTGTGAATCGTACTTTATGTTTCCGTTTTCGATCTCGGTTATGATCAATTATTATTGAGTTATTCTATTAGGAAATTGTCAGTGGTAGAACGGAATTTGGAATCCTGCTCTGTTGAAGACAGCAGTTTCGGATCCTATATGTTTACATTCTATTCGGAAAATCACAGTAGCGCACGGAGTCTGGAAACATGCCCGGTTTTCACCCCAAACCTTGGGACTTAAAATATAGCTGGCTAAAAAATGCAAGTTTAATTTTACCCCTGCTTATTTTGACTTGTTTTTTAGTCCCAGAAGACTGCACTAATCGGTGGTGGGCTCTGGAGAATACTCCGGGTTACCACTTGCATTCTGAAGGCTCCCACCTGAAAGTGATTCTCAATGCTACCGTTTACGACTGTTACGACGCCCTGTTTGCGCCCAATGGAGATAAACCATTTCGGTATGTACCTCACACAACTCATCAAACTAAGAAAATATAACTTAAATCGCCTAAGTTAGATAATAGCCTATCAAGTTTTATTTATTGTAAACGAATTAAAAACCGTAAAAATCACAAACAGCGTTTAACACAGCTTGTTCTTGAGATAATTTGCTCCACCCTAGAGTATTCATTCCAGTAACATTCTCAAGAGATTTAGAATGGAACTAGGCACCCGGCATGCGCCCCAATGCCTTTTGATCTTTTTTTAACAACTAAATAATGGCGCAATGGTTTAAGTAGTCACCTCGCCACTACGCCGCGCCGCGCCGAGTGTTGTGGGTTCGAATTCTACACGGGACAAAAATTTGTGTGATCCACAAATAGTTGTCCCGAGCCTGGGTGTTCTTCGTGTCCGTCGTTTGAATGTTTGTGAAGCCCCCCGCTACATAGGATTATTTCTAATGCGGGAATTGTCTTTAAAAAAAAAAAAAATTATGTGAGGTGGGGCAGGAGGGTGAAAAACACTTTACGACCTACCCAATATTGGTACATCCATTTTTAATTTATTGTTATTTAATATGACTATGACGTTGCATTATTTTGTAAGAAGTAAACATTAAGCCAATTCTGTATTTTCAAGTGTAATTAGTAACCGTAAACCGCTTCATCAGTGCAGAAGTACAGACAGTGTTGCTGTAGTGACACGGAATACATAACAGTAGTGCTGAACGTGCTTATGTTAAAATTTCAATGTAGACATTTAAAGTTTTTAATGCGACTTATATTTTTGGTGATAAAAATTAAAAAACACGAAATCTACTTCTGCGGGCTCGCTACGGGTCCGGATTCTTTTTAGTTACTTATTATTATGATTTTTTAAGCATAATTTAAAATATTTTGAATTGTTCTTGTGAGAACTGTATAGTCACTTATGTAGTTAAATTTCCTATGTTGCTTGGCAGTTCTGAGTATGTCATGCTCGCCTAGAAGTCCTGCCGATGGTGGCGTATGTGTGGGGTCGTTCGGCTCCCTTCTAAAAAAATACTATTATTTTGACTACAAACAGACTTTAATTTTATTTAATTGTATTGATGATGACAATGACTACAATAATACGTTCTTAATAAACTCAACAGTTAACCCTTGAACAGACTAGCGTCGATCCCACTAATCCCACTAATATTATAAATGTGAAAGTTTGGATGGATGGATGTATGTTTGTTACTCTTTCACGCAACAACCACTGAACCGATTTGGATGAAACTTGGTATGTAGATAGCTGAAGACCTGGCGCATAGACTACTTTTTATCCCGATATTCCCACGGGATCGGGACTTACGCGGGTGAAACCGCGTAGCGCTGCTAATAGTTAAATAAAAACGTATGTCGTATTCACATAATGTCAAAGGCAAAAGCATTGTTCCTTTTCTTGTTGCTTCATTGATTCATATGATAATTAGAATTGGCGAAGCAAGAGACTTTCTCTCAATGAAGTACATAGCAGACCAGCTGACAAGAAGGTATCATCAGTTCATTTTGACTTTTGTATTCTATTTCCTACTCGATTAATATTATTAATTAACTAACAAACATATACCAAACATACCCCTGAAATGCCTGACGTTTCGACCAGGTTACAGTGGACGTGGTCACAGGCTGACTGACTTAGCGGTGCACGCCCTCCGTCGTTGAGATCGTGAGGTAGAAGGTTCATGATCCACCCCTACTTTTTCGATATTTTTGATATTTTCGTTTCGCCATGTACCGTCACATACTATATTAACAGTGTCACTATTCTGTAACCAAACCGATGTGTCCCTATTCTGGTGTTCACCCGACTGCGCATAAAAGCGAGGTGGCATGTTTTTTTTGTCACTTGATTCCACGCTGTAGATAATTTGAAACCATCTTCCCGATTGAAAGTTTTGTGTTTTTTAATTTCAATCGCTTCACGTACTCTTGAGTAAAAGTGACGTTCCGTGGAGAGGACTTGCGTACTTTGACACTCAATCCAGTGATTGGTGCCCGCTTCGAGTGCATGTTCTGCAATCGCTGATTGCAGAACTTGTCGTAGTGTAATATCCAAGAACTTTCTTTCCAAAAAATTGGCCTTTTTCGACGAATTTGCTCTCTCAAACGCCGCATAACGCTCAAACAATATTCTTTATTTACAGTCTGACCTTGTGCCAAGAATTTCGAGTGCACATACCCTCGATAGTCAAAGAAAACAGTCAACATGACCTTGACTTTTGATCGACTTTGTCGTGGTTCTTTCGGTTTCGGTTCAGTTGGAAGTCGCCATTCCGAAGCTTGTTGACTAGTTTGCATGTCAAACTCGTAAACCCATGTCTCATCACCAGTAACGAATGTAGGATCGGAATTAACTCGTTCTAGCATGTCTTCAGCTACTTTTACGCGATTGAGTTTTTGAAGAAAATTCAGATCTTTCGGGACTAGTCGAGCGGCAACGAGTTTCATGCCCACTGATCGTTTAAAATAGTACTGTTGTAGGGTCCCTTTCAGAGGACGTTTTAAAAAAAGGATTTTTAAATTTGACACATTTAATATATATTATTTAAACACGTACTTAGTCTGAAGGGACCCTTAGGCAACCGTTACTCGCGAGAGTTGAGAATAGACTGACTTGCCGCTGGACAGTTCCCGAGTCTAATGCCAAAAGTGCTGAGTAGTGTTTCTGCGGCCACACCTGGCTGCAGATGCAGTCAGCATATTTGGGTACAGGAGGAGGTTATAACAGTACGAATCGAATCATGAGACAGCGGCTATCTCTCTCAAACTTGAATCATGATTTTCAGTCACAATTTCCTTTATTTTAGCTATGTTAACTTTAGTTGAAGACATTGATGGCCGACCAGAGCGAGGTAAATCTTCCAACAAATCTCGACCACTTTTGAATGCACTGTACCACTCATATGCACGAGTTTTTGAAAAAGTCGATTCACCGTATGCTTTCTGTAACATTTTCAAGTTTCAATGCAAAATTTGAGACAAACTCTTTGAGCGATGTTATTATCCATTATAAAAATCGCAAAACACTCTTGAGATGAGCTTACAAAGCCGAGTACTGACATTGAAAACAAACTAAATGACAGATATTGCTCAAACTTCGCGCCAATTTAGAAAACAGTTGTGCCAACTTAACCACAAAAAATAATTACTTGATTGAATTTGGAATTAGAATTAAATTATCAATTCCCGATACTTTTTTGACAGCATGTATTACCAAAAGTAATTGAATTACGAGTATCAAACCATAGCAGTGCGTTAGCGATTGATTTTATGAAACAAACTCTGCCAACTTTTCAATAATTACCAATTTTGTTAACACAATCAAGTTGACTAACTATTACATTTAAGAAAAAAACCGTAAAACGTTAATTATCCTAACAAATAACAATTAAAAAAAAAACACGATCGATAGATCGATTTATCGCCCCCGAAACGTAGGGGACATACTAAATTTCATGAAAATCGTTGGAGCCGTTTCCGAGATTCAGATTATATATATACAGTAATTGCTCGTTCAATGGTATTAGATAAGAACCTTGAAAACATTACACTCCTTGTTTGGGCACTCGTGTAAAAACTGTTAAGTTGGCTGTGATAAGGAGTAAAGGTATTTGCTGGCTTAGAAGGAGTAGAATATGACAAGGCTAAAATAACAAACAGGTCAAACTCCTTATTGCTTGATAAAAAAATACCAAACCAAGACCCAAAGGAATCACGATGTATTTTGTTTAGAGCGGTAACAGTCTTTGCTTACATTTCCGCACTATTCAAATATGTCCAGGTATACCTAACTACCACGTAATACTGTGTTTGATAAATATGTGTTCTGTGCCAATAAGCCGAATTAGAACCTCGACCTCACTATGTTTAGTTAGCGGCTAGTGATACCTTATATAACGAAATAGTAACTTTTCTAATGTTATTCATAGATTGCCCTTTTTTTTCCATTGCTAGAATTTTTGGAAACAATGGCAGCTATTATAGCGATATCATATTGCCTATCGATATATTATGTAAATATTAAAATGCTTGTATGACACCCCGCTCGTAAGGCTGTCCAGCACAAGAACCTAAAAACTAGTGCCATGGTAATACATAGTCTGCTGACATTTTCTTGTAGTAGCTACTTAAACGTAGCCTCTTGGCCTAAGGATTCGGCGGATATTGTACAAAATAAAGATTTAATTTCATAAAATGTAGTGACTGTTGTACTTGTTGACGTCACCAGAAGAAGGAGGACTACCATGTCCTCCTCCTTCTGGTGACTTTTTACTTGGATTGGCGCTGATCTGATGACGGAGCCAGGAGGTGGATTGTGGAACTCTTCAGTGGCTACTAGTAAACCTTCCAAGTTTGTGCTCATATGATCGTTTTGACGAGTCCAATAGATTGGATTTGCTAACGATCTGCTAATGAAGTCAGGAGCTGGATAGTGGACCGCTTGTTTACTTAGGTTCTCCATTAAAGCGTGATTTTTAGTTTAACTAAATTATAATCAATATGTTACATTTGTATGCTTCTGAATGAGCCTTACTTTTCTTTTTAAATATCATGTAGGTCAGCACAATGGGTGTTACCTCAAGGCGAATTCGACGGGGAAATGATCTCAACTTCGGACTCTGCGGTCGGCAATTGTATTCTGAACCTGGAGAACAGATTCACTGAACCGGAGTCGTATCGAGTTTCCAATTACTACACGTTTTATATTGAGAGCCAGTGTAGCCATGACTGTAAGTAGAATTTGGTTAAATTGCTTTATGACAGAGATAGACCAGCTTTTAAACGCGGCTTCACTCGCGAGTAGATTGATGTAGATTTTGTCAATCAATCTATCCCTTGAAAACAGTACTTTTTATGGATGAAAGTTCTTTGTGCAAGGTTGCATTTCAAGACAATCGGTTGAATAGTTTTGGCGTGAAAGTGTAACAAACAAACAAACAAAAAAGCTTTATACCTTTCCATTTGTAAGATTAATTGGGATGCACACGTATATACTGGTACCTACACTACTCATAAACGACTTCCGAATTAAGTTAGATTCAAAACAAACAAGCACAATGAACCTTTTTGAAGAGTAATAGTAGGTATAATATTGGTGTTTGTTGCTGTTGCCTTCAATAGGTACAGTCAGCAGCACAGGTATATATTCTTCTTAATATTTATATAAACTATTTTATATTCTCATAAAGTTAACTTGTGTATTTTTATTTCAGTAAATATTCTTAATTTTTCGTAACAATCAAAGCCCATGACGCCATTTGTCAGTAAACGGATTCTAAACCGCGTCTGGCAACTTATTTATTATACGTTTAATTAAACCGTTAATGGTGAAGAACGACATTTATTTTTTAGTCAGTAGTTCAAAAACCACAGAACTGAGTATTCTCAAGTCTGTATCATAAACGATGTTGCGATTGATTTCGTAGTTAGCTTTGTTTGTTGAACGATTTTTGCACCCTTTGATATTAGACAATGCCGCAAATCGATGATGTTACATAAATAAAAATATTTAGGTAACTGATTGACATAATACACCGAAACCTACTACTACATTCTTAAAATATACACTAGCTGTGCCCCGCGGTTTACCAGCGTATAATTTAAAAGAAATCATTGATTGGTGATTTATAAATTTATAATACTTCAGTATAGACAATATTTTAGTAACATTTTCTTTTTTTTTATGGTATATTGGGCAAACGAGGAGACGGGTCACCTGATGGTAAATGACTACCGCCGTCAACTCAAGGGTCACAAGTGCGTTGCCAGCCTTTAAGGTGGGAGTAGGGAAAGAGGGGGGAGAGTTGGGAAGAGGGGCAGGAGGGTTAGGGCATCCGGTAACCTCACTCACACGGCGAAAAGCTATGCAAACATTGCTTCACTGCCGGTTTTGTGTGAGGCCCTGGTATCACACCGGTCGAGCCAATGCCGTTGGCATGGAGGGGTTCACAGTTCGTCTCTTATTGGCAATGCTCGTTTCTCATCGGGCAGCCAGGGTTATACGTCACCTGCCCATTATCCTAGCAGAAGCAGACCACTATTTGACGCAATTCGTAGCTTAATGGCTAAGGCGTCGGACTTGCGATCAAGTGGTTGCGGGTTCGAACCCCACCCAGTGCACTATTGACGTGAACCCACTACTAACACAAGCATTTAGCTTAACTGGAGTGATTAACAAGAATACTAGTAATGTGTGACCCACGTTGCTAGTATTCTTCAAAAAAAAACAATTTTTTTTTGTAGCAGATCTTGTATCTATGGTATATTGATCTAAGGAGCACGCCTCTCTATACCGGAAGAGGGGCAAAGATCTTAGCATCTCTCTCTTGTGGCTGCCTACTGTTTAAGAGGCGGTTAAGGACAGCCAGGGTTCTCGGGAACTACCTTCCTAGGGTATACCCGAGTCCCTTGCCTGACTCGCTTATGACAGAACACCGTGTGGTATTTAGTCGGTTCGATTCCGACATACCATTACACCGCTAGCCCCGGTTAGGTCATCATGATCCGTGGGGGTTTTCACACGATAAAAAAGGGTTATTTTCCATTATCTTATATGCTATGCGTCCAAATAAGATGCTGTAAAGGGCAAACTTTGTCTTTATAAAATTGTCTGGATAATATAATCCTTTCATTAAGGATTAATAAGGATAAGGATTAATATGTCTATGCCTAATAATAATGCTCATAAATCAGTTTTTATTTTTAATATTTTTGGTCACAAAATACCTTATTGTGGCGTATGTATGTGAGAAATGCGCGGTATCGCGGACTTTTTGTATTAAGGACTATTATTTTTTGTAGAAGATTGTTTTTACGTCGTATCACTAACCATTACGCTAGCGCACGCGGACAAAGCAGCGTAAGCGCTTTTTGTTCTGAGTTACTTAACAAAAATATTTTAGGCTAGCTGGCAGGTGTAACCTAATGCTAGATAGTCTATACTATTCCTCGTGAATTTGGCTATCATATACAAAAAGTTTTTTTACAAAAATAATTAAATCCTACTGGTACCTACTTAGTTCCAGAGATTAGCGCGTTTAAACAAACAAACAAACGAAAAACTTCAGCTTTATTATATCATAACATTGAACGGTCACAATTCACAATAACGTCAGCTGACCTAAAGTAAAACAACATTGTCCTAATTCTTTTGTAATTCCTTTAGAGCTCATGTAGGTACATACCTACTCTCTAACTATTATTGACGCAACCTGTTCTCGTTTATGACAGCCCGCATGTTTTGATAGGAAATTCCGCAAAAATATGAGGGCTTTAAATAGCAATAATTACTGGCATTTTACAACAACTAGTTATATTATAAATACAAATAGTTCACTCGTTGCTCACCATTTCTGATAAGGAGATTCATATTTTAGTTTTTACATGCTGGTCATACTTGTTATTTTAAATATGTCTACTTGTACTCGTAGAAACTCATTATAGGTAATATGTGTGCATACTACATTATAATATGTCACTGGTTTAGATACGGCTAGACATTTAAGTTCGTTGCAAAGAGTAGGTACTTTATGTTGTACTAGCCGGTCCTCGCTGTTGTATTTGCGTTTATAGTCACTGCTCGGCTCCTAAGAGTTATAGCGTGATCTTAAACAGCCTATAACTTTGGGTTATCAAATGCAAAAATAATTTCTCAAAGCCGACAGAGAGTTTCAGAGATCTGTGCGTTCAACCAAAAAAAAAAACATTTGCTTGACTATTATATAGTATATAATAGATAAGTATAATGTACTAAACAGTTAACTTTAGGAATCTACCACTACAGCATAAGGGTGAATTTTCTAGAAAAATCGCTGGTTTTTCTACTGTTATTCATCCCATATTACGCGCATTATCAGCCAGTAAGTTTTAGATATAAGGTTTAGATACAACTGCTGCATCCATAAAACTTTTTTAAAGGCTTTTTTGAACAGTTTATTTTTCGTTTAGACAATTTATTATTCATTAAAAAATTCATTAACAAAAAAGTGACATAATCTTGAGGAAAACAGACCTGTTTTATTTTAAACTGTAAATTATTTTGTTAATTAACACATAAACTATTATTCTTGTAGATCCAAAAAAGATTGATAGATGTTCTTATGAAGAATACCATAATCAAACGTTGAAACACGTGGAATACACAATCAAGAATTACACCAAAGATGAGGTAAGTCACACATAAAACTGTGATCCTGATAGGTTATTTTACAAGGTATTCTATACAGAGATATATTGATCGGGATGCAGAGCAAGAGATGTCATTGGTAAACTTTCGATTTTTACTTTTGAATATAGCTGGGCCATTCGAGCGAGGTACTGAGGATATCTTTCGAAGAGGCTAAGAGATAAAGTAATGAAATGCTGCTGTGATCATCATGTGATTCATTTCGACAATCATCCACATCCCGTCTGTTAATCTCAGGGTTTACCACAGAGACCCTGACTCGAAAAGTAGATATGAATTGACATGATTACTTTGTAATCCTAAATTCCACAGTAGCTCTCCATGTCGTTACAAGTAAATGTGTTTATAAAGATCTAGGGTTACAGATCTTATATTCTTAGATGTTACGTGTTGAGTTTACCTACTCGTGACAAAAAGGCACGTAAATACAGATGAACAAGAAACATCATTAAAACAGAATTATGTGTTGTGTTATCTGTGCACGTGCACGGAACATAATGGCACCTACAAAATTATAACAGGTAAACGACTCAAGAAAAAAATAAAACGTTTTCTGATGTTTTCGTGGAAGCAGAAATATATTTAGAACGTCAGAATATTTATTAGAAGTCATGCTAATACTTAATTAGGTACCTCTTGACAGGTATATAATCAAAGCTCTTGAGAGTATTATTTGATTATTTGATTGTATCTATAAAATATATTATTGATCATTTAATAATACTGAATTATAAAATCAAAACCCGTCTGCGTTGAGAATAGTAACTAAGAAATAGGTAAGTATATTAGGTTTATTTAATTTGTAACCACATTTTAAAACACTTCATTCTAAAATAACTACTCAATAGGTTTGGGATAAAAAATATACATATATACCCAGTGATAATCACGCAATAAAGTTAATCTAACAGCATTCATTCATCAAATTGGTTCATTCGTTTACTTGTTACGAGAGAACATACCGACGGACATACCTACAAACAGGTCAAACACACAACTCTCCTTTTTGGCTTCGACAAGGTCGGCATGAAGCTCTGACTACATAGTCAACAAGTCTTAATAGAGCTGATTCAAAGTCAGGCGGCTCGAATTCGATCAGGAATTTGCAATGGCCTTGGCTTATCTGCTCTTCATGAGTGCTAGATTAATGAAGACATGTAATCTATAAAGATTAAAGGTTAACATTTGAACTATTGCTATGAGTTCCTAAGTTATCGAAACGACCAATCTTATAGGCTTAAAGAAAAATCTAGAAACCAGTTGAAAGACTTGGTCTTCAAAAATCAAATATATTTCGACATTACGATTACGTTTTGAATCATGTTTTCATTCGCGTTCTAAAACTACTGTCAAGTTTTGTCTTTAATTTCTTTTGTTAAAATCATTGCTGCTATTTGTTTGGTGTACAGTGCAAGACATCATGTGAGATAGCCGAGCGGTTTGTTTGCCGTGGGTTCACGTGGACAACAGAAGGACAGGCTAAAGGTAGCACAGTGAGGGGACTGTGTGACTTACACAATGAGGATCTCATCACCACAGGCTCTTGGCTCTTGAGGAGGATTTCAGCTGCTACTTACTACCGTAGAGTGATATGTCTTAACAGTAAGTAGCTTTAATTAATTATTTTCATGCTTGTATTGGATTTTAATAGATGAAAACTAGAATGCTGATTAATTGAACCACTTTAAAATTAAACACACAATATCTTCACTGCAGCGATACCCAGTTATAGTGTTACAACCACAGATATATACGTAATTAATTATTTGTTTATTGTTTTTACATCATAAAAGGTGTATGACAGGTTAGATAGGATTTGTAATCCTGTCAATCCTCATTGAAGCGTTATTAGGAATGATGTCCCGTGTGATTATACCGAATAACCGTTAGATTAGGTATACAGTATATAGGTATAATAGGTATGTTGGTAAAGTCATTTTAATGTAACACTCGTACCATAGAAGTAAAATACATAATGTTGTTCCCAGTAAGCGTAGAATGCGAAGGAACTCAGATGGTAGTGACGTACAAACCGCGCGGTGTATTCCGAGGGCGCATGTACGTGCCGGCCCGAGGCGATAGATGTAGCGCACGTGGTACAGGGGCGCAAGTAAGGCTTGCACTGCCTCTGCACGGGGATTGTGACGTCAACTTTGCGTATGGCATATCTAATGGACCTAATGGAATCATTAATAGGTGAGTACCTAGTGTTTGTTACCCGTATATTCGGTAGCGGTAGCGGTGTCTAGGACCAGACTCTCTTTTATCTATGGTAGCTAAAGATGGGGGCATGCAACAGTCGTTGTAAAGTACCACTCTACACCGAGATACTTACTGCAGTGGTGGTGGTGGTGGTGAATACACTAATATATTTCTTTTTAACTTAAAGTGTATTTTAAAAAGGTTTTGCATAAATGTGCAGTAATAGTATCTCACAAAGTATACACAGTTTCGTATGAACTTTAATATTCCTTTAATTTAGGACTATGGTGTACGTTCTGCTGATGATCCAGAACAACCCCATCATCCAGACTGCTGGTGACCGCTGGGTTCGCGTGGGGTGCTCACCAGGAGCGCGTTCAGCCACGCAAGTTGATGCTACGATCGCTGTTAGGGAAATTGGGTAACTATGTAATTTCCTTGACCTTTTTAAATATAGATTTTAAATTGATTGTTGCTTATCTTGTCGGACTGCTACTTCGTCGGAACAAAAACGCAATTTTTGTCAGCTTAAATTTTTTTATTAAGAACCAACTTAAACATGTGTTGCCACAAAAAAAAACGGTTACCACGACAAAAATATATTTTACCAGTAAAATTTAGTGTGCAACATATTAATGTAAAAGTATGTATAGGCCCACTGGTATAGTAGTCAAAAGGTGACAAGCAAACAGACAGCTACCTATCTATTACATTTGCACCTTACTTCTTTGTTTGACCAAAATATTGCATCATGAAAAATTACCTACCTACCAAGACACTACGACTACACGACCTTACAGTTATTGTAAAAAAAACCATTTGTAAGAGAGCGTCGAAGGATCGAGAGGATCGAACTGCCATACCGGAATAGGAATAACTGACCATTCAAAAGTACCTATATAGTAAGTATATATATGTTCTACCGTGGGAGAGCCATGCTTCTGAACGTATGGGCCGGTTCGACCGGAGTGATACCACGGCCTCACAGAAAACCGGCAGTGAAGCAATGCTTGCATGTCTTTTCGCCGAGTGAGTGAGGTTACCTTGGCCCTAACTCTTCCCTCCCTCTCCTCTTTCCCTACTCCCACCTTAAAGGCCGGCAACACACTTGTGACTCTTGAGTTGCAGGTGCTAATGGGCGGCAGTAGTCATTTACTATCAGGTGACCCAGCTGCTCGTTTGCCCGCTATACCATAAAAAAAAAACCTACCTTTACATGGTTTATTAAAAAAAATGAGTTTGTTTTTCATGGATAGTATTCTCTAATAACATTTAACTTAAAACAGAACAAGCTATAAGCCGCCAATATCGGTGAGCGAGAACGAAAGCCCAGGGTCGGTGACCCCAGGAGCTGCAAGTGCTGTCTACGGCGCGAGCACTGCCCCCATCACGATGTACGTGGTACGAGCACTTGACGACACTGGGGCAGGAGCGGTCTCACTCGGCGAGCCGCTGGAATTGAGGATCGAGACTACTGGTAATGTTCATCTCAAAATCCTTAAATTATAATAGATATATTGAATTACATTTATATACTAACTTTTAAACTTTCGCGTTCCATTATATATTTATGTATTTATACGGGAGTTAACGCGATCACGAATAGGTATTACATACCTCTGAATTGCCTCAGGTTTCGACCAGTTTGCACTGGCCGTGGTTACATACTGACTGGCTCAGTGGTGCACGCTCTCCGTCGTCGAGATCGTGAGGTAGAAGGTTCTTCATCCACCCGCATATTTTCGACTTTTTTGATATTTTTGTTTCACCATGTACCGTCACATACTATGTACAGTGTTCCTATTTTGTAAGCAAACCGATGGATCCTTATTTTGGTGTTCACCTTAGGGTTAACTTTCTGTTCGTTAATAACAATTTAGTAAACGTCTAAACGATATTTCCCGTTTTTTTTTTAAAAAACCCAAAATCAAGCTTCGCCCTGCTTCGGTTTTAGTTTTATAACTGAAATATCAAATTAGAATATCATCTCAGCTAAGGAATCTAAGCTAAGATTTTATTTATCTATCAAGATAATCACTAGGTAGGTACAGCGTTGTTGGTTCAATAAATACTTGAATTAATTGGTAAATCAGTCGTGCTTCTAACAAAAACCTCCAATGACGAGTCATTACAAGTAATTTCATGTCTCATTATGAAATCTACTTCGTCGTTTATGTACTACTTGTAAATAGTGTTATTATTAATCTGTGGCAGAGGTTAGAACTACATAGCAAGGTAACTTAGATTATGTTTATGCGCCAGGAGGCCAAGTTTCGTGATTTTGACTTTAAATATTAGTTGTTAATCCTAGACAAAAGTTTTTAAGCTAGTTTCCAGTTTTAGTTTTAGATTCTCAGCAAATTTTTTGTTGAAAAAATTAGAAGTACTTTACTTACCTACTTTTTGTCAAATTACTATACGGTTTTGCCTAAATTTTTCTTCCGAATCATTTACATTCAACATCCATCCATTTTTTTAAAGACATAAACAGAGTTTATGTACTTACCTATTTATATGATATACACATTTTATGTACTATGCACTTTTAATCTGTATTATAAATGCGAAAGTAACTGTTTGTCTGTCTGTATATCTGTCTATATAAAAAATGGGTCTCATTTTTTCTCCCAATAGGTAAGGCATCGGCAATCATAAATGGGATCTACACAATACGAGCAATTTTTTTTTCATCTTATAGTGATACATGGCTTAAAGCCATGTATCACTAGAAGATGATGTTAATATTTTCTATAACCTGGAACAGTACCTACTTTGTTTCTGGATAAAACGTGTATGCAAAACTTCATGGTGATCACATTAGTAGTTAAGGCGTAAGGCTCGCCTTACAAACGAACAAACTATAAATATTAGTTAGCATTAGTAAGTTAGAATTTACCTACGAGCGTAAATAGCACAGGGATAATCTAACAGACTTTGTTGTATAGCCTGTAATTGATGTATCTATCTATACGTTTGATCACAGATGCGACGGAGGTTGAGGCGTATCATCTGGTGGCTTCTTCCAGGCTTGGGGACAGCTCGGTGCTGCTTCTCGATAGTAGAGGATGCCCTACGGGCCAGGTAACGATAAAAAATCTGAAAATTAATTCTCACTTCGACTGTTTCTTTTGTAGATTTTAATGATTGCTGCTTATTCTTTGTACCTGCATATCCAAACCTTTTTTCCTGAACCGCTTTTATAAAAATTATAATGTAATTCCAAGGCTGGTAAAATAGTTAGAAAAGTTGCAATTCGCATGTTTTATAATTTTAGATTCATCGAAGTTTGTTGTAATTATTTAAAACAATTTTTATTATTGTTATCAGTTAATCTCAATAATCAGTTAGCTGTTAAGCATATACATAAACTGATTTATCTACTAACAATCAAACAAAACAATTATTTAAATAGTTAACAAACTTAATTAAATAATTAATTAATTATAATTGACAAAGTTAGTTATAGCACAGAATACATGTTATAGGTTAAAAAAATTCTCTTAAGAGTACACCAATTTCCGTAATGTATATAGTACGTAGTAATAATTCCTATTTCATACCTGAGTAACATTATGTTTCAGGTGGATTTCCCGGAGTTCACGAGGTCTTGGCTAGGTGGAACCCAGAGACTCTCGGCTCGGTTCAAAGCGTTTCGCTTTCCTACATCGCATGTAGTTCGATTCGCGCTCTTGGTGCGGTTCTGTGAGAACAAGTGTCCTTCGGTAAGTTTTTCTCTTACGACTTCTTAAATGGTGAATAATCCTGCTCAGGCCTGAGGGCATGAAGAGGTTAATATATATAGTAATGTAAACCACCCGGTGTTCAAAGAAAAACGTTCTCTTCATGTCTTCTTCTGATAGGAAAACTTTTGCCTGATAGGAAAGTTTTGGTTCTCTCATCTTTAATACCACCGTCTCTTTTGCGTATAGGTACCAATTTACAGGAAAAAACTAAACTAATTAACTAACTGAACTAAACTGGTACCTATGAGTTTTTGTTGCACGTTCGGGAACTTTCCAAGGGTGTAAGAGCGCGGCGGTATCCTCACATCACAACACTATCTAATACTTACATCATGGATGGTTTTAAAATATGAAGGGCCTAATTATCATCATCATAATATTAGTATTTAAGGTAGATGTCGGTTTTCGATGATGTCCAATTTAAATTGGTCTTGAAAAGATTTATAGACCTAGGTTTGGTGGATGGTTTTGAAAGGTGGCCATAGGCACTCTTCATTTACTCAATACAACTCTATCATGTTTGGGCTCGTCCATTTTTTTTAAAAAGTAGGTACTATAGACCTAGACGGTTTTCAGGATCTGATGACTGGATTTGAGAGGTGACTATATGAACACCATATCTCATATCACAGTGGCGTAACAATAGGGTGGCAAAGCGGTCAAAATGCCACGGGACCTCGCTCGAGGGGGTGCCGGGCACCAAAGGCCCTGAACACAGGAAGCACTCATTACAAAATGTATTAATGAATTAGCCACGGGCCTCAGATGGTATAGTTACGCCACTGTCTAAACATCAACATAACTCCAGTCAACAAAACTTATTTATTTTATTTATCGTAATTAGAAAATTCAGAATGCGTAAATGAGTTTATTAATTCAGATTCAGATTCAAGATTCAGATAGTTTATTGTTATCACAGGTAAACAGGTATACAAGAAAGGTCTTAGCTCTAAAGTACAGATCTCTGTGACATACCGTACTAGATTGTTTGAATGTTACGCTTTCACGCCATAAGTACTAGACTGATCTGTCTCATTTTGCCCGCTCTGCCACCCTATTGTTACGCCACTGGTTCCTGAGGGATGGCAAACTAACTTGATATTAAATATTTTGTAATTTGTTGTTGCAGAGGGAATGCAGCGGAATACAAAACAGGAACGTACGTCAAACGAACGATAATTTCTACCAGTGGGGGGATGAAGTCGAAGCGGCGGTTACATCAGATTCTATGACGTCACGGCGAGGAGGCGTGGTAGCGCAAGGTGGGGCTCCACCATGCACACCTGCAGTTGCTGGTGCGATGTCGATGGAACTAGAAATGCTAGTGGGTTCCAATTATATACTGTCTACTGATACGCTTGTACGAGCTGATCATCGATCTACTACACGTAAGTATTTATTGTGTTCAATCTGTGGGGTAAGCAAGTTAGATATAAGTTACGGAATGGTCACAATGATATCATCGGTAGATTCGGAGATTATTGCGTTTAAACAAAGTTTTAAGCAGTGGCGTAACAATAGGGTGGCAGCGCGGGCAAAATGCATCGGGCCTCCGGGCCCCAAAAACCTTGAACATAGGAGGCACTAATTACAAAGTGTATAAAAAATATTGATTTTAGCTTTTTGTAAAATTGCGTGTCTTTTTTTATATTTTTTTTTGTAAAATTGCGTTTTTACACGAAATACAATCATGCAGTTGAACTTAAAATGCAAAACAACGTACCTATCCAAAATTTCATCAAAGTCGTTAGAGCCGTTACTGAGAAAACCGAAATATAAATACCGTGAAACATGCCAACTTTGCCCACTTTTTTCGAATAATTTAATTTTTTGGAAGAGTTTTTTATGGGGACGTAGGTATTTTCTGTTATCATATGCAAGTCTAAGATTATGTGCGTGTCTTGGTGTAGCAAAATGTATTATTCTTCAACATTTAATGCAATATTTTATTCATTTTGTTGATGGGCAAAGTTATCTGGACTTTTAGCCAACATTGCCCACCTTGATTTTTGACGCAAATCGAGCCCTTTAAGCAGCTGACATTAAAAACCAGTACAAGAATTTTGGCAAAGATGACGTTATCTTTAGAAATTAAAATGATACCGTGAAACGCTTCCTACTAAAATGACTGGGCAATGTTCCCCTGACATTTTTTTCTTTTCGATACAATTTGCTCTTCGCTTTTTAAAAGTACTAGGGTTGGCACAAAGCCATAAAATGATCTTGATTTTTTATATTTCTACAAAGAATATGTGTTTAGGTAAAAAAAGCAAAAAAAAGGAAAAATGTTTCACGTTTATTATCCTTAATAAAATTTAATGGCATTTCTGGCATAACTCTACTACTTTAAAACTTAAATGACTAGATAAGTTGTCGCAAATGACAACCTTAGTGCCTAAAATCTTTTGAGCCCATGGGAGGATAATGGTTTCAAAATAATTTTCAAACATGGCGCTGTCAAATTCTGAGTACAAATTTGTTGCTTTGTAAACAACATATAAGGGAAGACATTTATCGCTTGCGGTAGCTATAAACATTAAATAGATGTTTCCTTTGGTGGAATTGGCTATTCTTTCGGGATACTTAACTCCCCTCCGAAAGATGCACTAGGAAGAACCTGGATCGTCTGACAGGTTAGTCTCATCAAAGTTGGCTATATTTTCTTCTGGTATGTCTTTTAATGTTGTGCTTAAATTGTTAAAGTATTTGGCTATTTCTTGGGGTCCCTTTTCAGCTCTCGCCTTTGAAATATTTTGAGTGGTTCTTAGACTCAATTCATCGGCATGTCGCGCCAAAAAGCTCTGAACCCATGCATCACCAGGAATCCGATTCTTGAACTTATGATCGCGAGATTTTTTTTGAGATATTCATGAACTAAAAGCTTCAGGTCCACTTTAGTTAGCGGGGAGCCGAAATCACTAGAAGCTTACAATACTCTTACGATTCGAGTCTCCTCTGCAGATGACAAAACGGTAGGATGTCCAACTGACTTAATATGTTTGTTTTTTATTTTATTTTCTATTGTGCTTCTTGGAAATTGTCTTTAAATTTGGTAAAATTGTCGTTGAGCATATCGTGAAGAAATTTGGCCTGATTCTACTGATGCGCATGCAAGTTTTAACATTTCTTCACTGTAGTTTTTATACATTCTGGATCCAATTTGACGTCTTGACTTTCTTTGTCGAATTGGAGATTTATGTTTATTTCTCTGAAATAAACCACTTAACGACAGTATTAGAAGAAGACATCATAAATTTTTTTTTCAATAATAACGCTATTAGTTATTACGGTAATACCTTTACAGTAATAACTAATTTCGTCTTTGAATTTTATTTTACCAATTTTGTACCAAAATACTTTTCAATAAAATAAAATAAATCACAAAGTCTCGTATGCGCCAGCCCTAAGCATTTTTAGATGGCGGGCAATGTTGTCAATCGTAGATTGGAGCATTACAGGGTAACTTTGCCCATCATTATAACTTTAGTTCTAAAATACTCTCATTATTGACACTAACAATAAAATACTCTACAAATCATTTTTTATAACATATTATAAAGTAAACTAACCTGTGTTTTTGCCATCAGGCACAATTGACTATCAAATCTGCACCAGAATTTGCCCGCATAAATCCTCACCTTGCTTAACGAGTTCCAACGAGTTACTGATTGAAGTTAGCAATACTGTTGTGAATAACGTGGTACATCCCCATTTTCGCCAACAAATACACACAATAGTCAGTATTGCCAGTCATATAACCCATTTCCTACCTAAATCAACCAATGTTGCCTTAATATTAAAATATTTTTGATCGTCAAAGATTTGCTCATAAATTTGTTTTAGGGCAAAGATGCCCTTGGTGGCAATGTTGGCGTATTACACGGTACATAAATAAACACATACATACAAGAATTGCTCGTTTAAAGTAATAACTAGTAATAAGATAAGTTATCTAATTTAATAAACCAAATAAAATATACGTCGTGGTCTAGATGAATTATCAAGATTTCAACACATGTGTAAGAAAATAACGGCCAAGTGCGTGTCAATCTCACACACATCCGATGAATTGGCGTCAGGCAGCAGATGGTATAGTTACACCACTGGTCTTAAGATTTATATTACAAGTTTAGACAAGGAGAAATATATACCTACATATACAAATGTATGAAGCGGGCATGAGGGCCTAATTTATGATGTACCAATAACAGGTTTATGATCGTGTCATTTTTAGCGGAGGAAGAAAAGGTGGTAGATGGCGCGATGGTGTGCATCCATGAGTTGCTCCTGGTGTCACTAGTGCTCGCCTGGCTTGCCGTGCAGATAATGCTGCTACTCGGATGCTGTGTTCTCGTTAAAAGGTAAAACCGAAAAATGTAATCCTTTAGATTGGTAGATTTTGGAGAGGACCATTCCATGGAATTGATGAATGGAAAGTTAAAGTCAGTTTATACGCTTCACCGGTTGCTGAAACGGAACCTGTGATTCGCTCGCATGGCTTCTTCGCATTTTTTGCCACTATTCTAGCCTAAGCTAAGAGAACTTGAATAATAAACGAAAATCATGAGCCGAAATAGCATTTAGTAGTACCTACTAAAAGATTATGTTCAATAAGATTACGCGTTTCACACTGCAAAATTAATATTAGATATTTGGTTAAATTACAGGTATCGTAACCTAGCCGAACTGAGCATGCAGAAAGACTACCAGTCTTTTGACAACGTAGGTTTCGACACCGTGTCCACACATCGCCGAGTACACTGGCCGGATCAGAACATCGACATACTGCACGCCACATAATTTTATTTCATTTCGTTCTTTTTTGTATCTAATAGCGGGTAATGATTATTTGTACAAAGCTAACGACACATTCGTACTAATGTCTAGGAAAGCAAGCTTGGTTTTGGGGTACAATGTTATTTTTAACATTTGTTTTTGTTTGTGGACCCTCACTCTTGTTCTTTATCTGGCATTGTTTACAACAAAGAAATACGATTTTGTTAAATAATGTTAATACAATTAATTATTACCTACTGAAAAGTCCTAAGTCTGTTGCTGCGTCGAGAGTCGAGGATGACATTTGTTGCAATCATTTTTATGATTTTGAAGATCTGATGTCTATGTATCTAAGTGCTTGTATGGTGATCAACGTTGATGTGTATTCTTAATTACTTTTGCTGGACTAGATGACTTGAACACAGCTCGACTTTTTCAACAATTGCTAAGCTAAGTGCGTTATGTCCCATTGTGTTGCGAGTGCTACATCCTATATTAAATAGTAATCGATGCTTATGGAGACCGAAGGTTTCAGTTTTAGATGGAATTATTCGGAGGAGAAACAGTAGAGTGAGTCTCTTGTAATCACCATAAGCAACCTTAAATACCGTGAATGATTAGCAAGTTTTTTTTGTCGGGGTTGTTGTTCGGTTGTTAAACCAGACGAATAAGATTTTGCGAGACGTTTTCCACCGGGTTGAATTTTTATACTGCTACTTGATAAGTTGTTTATGATTAGATTTTAAATTAAAAGAAGGAAAGGCCAAATTAGTTGTTACCTATTCTTTAAATACCATATAATATATGAAATAATTGTTTTGATAAGTAGATACAAAAAAAAACCTACTAATGTATCTAAAGTTAGCTAAGTATGTACTCTATAATTGTAAATATAATTTTTTAGATCCATTTTGATTTTTAATTCATCCTTAAAACGACCTATTTGTATAGCATATTGCATAGATATAAATAGCAAAATATTGCACAAAACATTAAATCATAATAAATTCTCAATCAATCTTGACAAGGCGATTTGTATGGACATAAAATCCAAATGGGAACTATTTCCATTACGTATAATTTCAAAGCTTTACATTAAATATTTATTGGGTTGTTACTGTAATACTTTTGTTACTGTAAGCTATCATAAATCTGAGCAAAAAGAATACCTATAGGTATAGCTGAATTGGCTTCAATTGTTAAATTTAAGAATAATGTAGAAATCGCAATAGCAAAAAAACAGTCGCTAAGAGTGAGAGAGACGACTAGCCATTAGATATTGGGAATATTTTTTATTATTTATGTACGAATCTAATTTCAAATTGTGTTTTCATATACTTACTAATATTTATTCCTTGCTGGAAGTGGAATTTGCTAAAAGGGATATGTCTGTCTAAATCATAAACTTAGTAGGTACGTAGGTATACCCACCTATACTAAGTTTATGGTTTAAATGTTCACCAATGGCGTCTAAAACGTGGACACCAGGGATTACTATATAAAACAGTTCTGAAAACACCTATCACATGTGGTGGGCTTTAAATAAATCAAGTATGGTGGATAACAATATCTAATTCAGGTATTGTTATCCACCATACTTGATTTATTTAAACTAACTAACTAATACTGCGCTTGCAAGTCCCCTAAAATTAATAATTTTGTATCTTTAGGTACTAATTTTGTTAGATAGATTTTAAACACGCATCATTACCTTGACGTACCTAAGACATTTTTCTTATAAAATATACATTAAACTTATTAGTAAAGTCCATGTTATGCCTTTTTCGAAGTAAAAAGTACGCGCCCTTCTTTTTTCATAAGAGGTATAATTTCATATTTGAACATCACCACCACCAACATTGTTGACTTTGAAAAAAAAAGTTGTTAACATCTTGAAGATAATCATAATTATGTTAAAACGTTAAAGGCAGTTTAACTTTATCATCTTATTGTTAGATTACAGAAATAGACTGTCTATGTAATGGCCCATTTAGCGCGTTTAAATAAATCACTCTTATTTCAATTCGATTCTTAAGTAAGTAGGTATATGAAGATAAAACATGTAGATACTCGAACTGTAACATTTTATTTACATGTGACAGTATTTACAACAGTTTTTTAAGCTTTATAATCGCTCATAGTAATATCTAAAACAAGAATTTTTAATTTTAATTACATATCAGATATCCATCCAACATTACCCGGACGAGATTAGCTATCAGCCTTTCTTGAAGTAGGTGTATCATTCCACATGGTCATTGTAATAATCATATATTTTTCGTTTCCTATCGCAATGCTGTGCTGTGATCATTGAGTCGCATTAGGTGATGCAGTATGAGGCGGCGGTGCCGACTGCGGTGCGGAGGGCGCGGGCTGTCGCGCAGAGCCTCGTGGTGCAGCTTGTCTTACACTTTGACGGTTCGATGCCGCATTGTAATGATAGCCGTCGAATTTGTCACCTGTCGATGCTGGGGGAAACGTTGCGGTGCCCATGTACATCACCTGAAAATATGGATCTTATACAAAAATACACAACGGGTAGGTTCTATAAGTACAAAAATTTTAAAGTGAATAGCATTTATGAACTACTACAAAGACATTTAACGCCATCTAAAGATATTAAGCGTAACTACTTCTAATGAACTGTACTGCATCGCGCATTTAAATTTTACACGGCTGATTGTTAGAAAATATCAAGTAAAAAATAATCAGTATAGCAGGATTTGAGTAGGTACCGGTAGTCTCCGTATAGTTTAAGCGGCATACCTGTGGTTTGTACCCATCAGGCCCAGCTTCGTACTCTACGAGCTGCATTCTGCCATCAGGCAATAAGACGTGGTAGGAACCAGTAGCGTGGTCCTCTTTCCTCTTTTCATTGTGGCCGAAATCAAGGCTCACTCCATTGTCTTGCACATCGTACGAAAAATCGTAGTTAGCTGGAGGCTGCAACAGTGAAAAAAAACTGAAAACTTCAAGTATAGATAAGGCATACAAAAAAATTATTCATATCATTCATTAATTCATATCTTTTACTGGTTTTTTTTTCGATCATAAAAAATATTTTATGATCGAAATGATGTACAAGATAGAACTATTTTATTTTTGTAGTGTGTTTGGCTAGAAACTTGCTCCTTGCTTTCCATAGGGAACATAAACAGCAATGCAATAACCTTTTCTTTGGATTGTGTAGTCACTGCTTCCGAGTAATGTACTGTGACGCGACAGCACATTTATGTATACAACGAAGACAGAGTGAGGTCGTGGACAGGTTTGCCATCTTTCAAATCTTTTGGATCAATGGACACAGTCTGGCACAGACTTCCTCATCATGCACAGATCTTTGTTCAACTAACTCGTGAAGAAGAAGAGTGTGAAGTACGGGTTTCAAGGTAAATACCTGTCACTAGTAAGCAAAACTATTTGTTACGGCAGTTCGATTTGGCTTTCTTGTTTCATTTTGTTAAACTGAGGATGAGTGGTGAGTTTCCCCTTATCAAAACCATCTTTGATGGGTATGCATTCGAAAAAAATGTTTCGCTTTTACCGTCATTAACATACAATGATTTTAGAATATCTCACGTCTATGATTTACAGTTTATATACGTTCTTAAATAAAATGATATAAGTAAATCTAATACATGCATAGTTTTAGTGAAAATATCTTACGGTTACCTCAGGAACAAGTTTCTTTCCCCCTCCTATCTTGGGGGGTAAATATTCCTGTGCAAATACGCTTGACCATATTGATATTAGCACCAACAAAACAGTCTGAAAGAACATAGTTTAGTCGTCACTTCTTTGACATGAAGATATGAAAAGTAAAAGTATGTCTAAAGTTTTAAAACTATAAAAATAATATACCACAAACTAGTAAAACTAACTTGTATTGAAAAGAAGTTAAAAAGATTTTCAATGGTTTATCATTAAAATAACCATTATCAGAGTAAGTTTTCGCAAAGCTCATTTCACACAAAAACGCCCTTTCAACGCCCACCCACACTGATTTAAAGTGAGACTAAGTATATTGATTTCGGAATATGGAACTCTTATTAGGGGTAGATAGGTAAAATAATATTAAACACTTAACTTCGTACTTAAACTTTGACATTTACTTCGTGGCTTAGGTTTAAATAATATAAACCGATCTAAAATATAATTATGTAGAACAGAGATAGCAGAGTGGTATTCAGTGGCGTAGCTAGGTAACCAAAGGCCTTGGGGCAAAAAATAAACTAGGGCCCCAACTAAACTATTTAAAACCGTTTGTTTCCGTATTCGTATTGTTCCGAATTCGACGTACTCCAGATTTGTCGTAATCCAGATTCGTCGTACTCCTTATTCAAATTATCAAGTACGCAATTTAATATGAATAGTGGTTTAGTCACAACTCTAGTACAAACCTGATAACTTCTGGTTCTAAAAAATCTAGTTTATTTATATTAGGAATGTGGGAGAAATTTTCACTAGTTCAATTTATAGTTTGTAACTCAGATTCCGAGGGGCCCCTAAGCTTGGGGGCCCCGGGGCACTGCCCCGTCTAGCCCTCCGGTAGCTACGCCACTGGCATTACCATTGACATCTCAAGCTGATAGTCCCGCAAATAACTTTCCGAAGTTTATATTTGCATGAAAAAAATTTTTTTTTTTTTTGCTTTATCGTTGAAGGAGATAACCTGCATATGTGAAAGTTCTCCATAACGTTCTAGTTACTTTGTAAAGTACACTAAACACGCCTTTTAGGTACGGTCTAATCACTCTCGAAGGTGGTCCGTGTCCAACAGTGGGACAGTTACTATACATGGCTGATATATACTAACACCTACAGTTTTACCCGCGTTCATGCTCATTCATCCGCGTGTAAAGGCCCAAACGTGATATTGAATAGTCTATACCTTAATAATTAGGCTATCATATATGTGACTAGCAACCCGCCCCGGCTTCGCACGGGTAGCAAAGGCATCTTTAACAATCATCAACATATTTCAGTCAATCTACACACACACAAAATCTTAACAAATTATACACCTAAACCTTCCTCATGAATCACTCTGTCTATTAGTGAAATACCTTTACACGAGAAATTCTTGAAATTCTTCGTGTTAGTATGAAGGGGGTTTCGGGGTCGATAAATCGATCTAGCTAGGTTTCATTTATAGAAGACATAAAAAAAAATCGTTCGTCCAGGTACTATTAGTAAATTCAACAAAGATATATTATGTCACTCACAAAAATAACTCGCGCCATAGTAAGTTGTGTTGTGCTCGCGTTCTTTCGTCTGGAGGGCACTGGGTGACTTTGGAACAGCTGAGCGACAGAACGAAGTTTATAAACCCACAGGTCTGCGGTTGTGGTTGCAACGCCTTCTAGTATTTTTCATTAGCAAGGTGCACGATCTACGAAAATTTCGAAATTATTTTAAATGACAGAGCTATTCTTAATTTTCATTGTAGTAATAATATGTTCAGTATTGTTGCGATGGCTGGAGAAAAGCCTTGTTCTTTTCTGAACAGTGAAGTAACTAAGAAAAAAAAAATTGGATACCAATTGAACACCTGCGACAGACTTTCATCCAGGACACGCTGAGTCTTTGTCGTCCATACGAGTAGGTACGTTGCCGTCACCCCATTTAGGTCCTACCTAAAGGTACTCACAAATATATTATTATGTCATTGTAAGTCTTTGTAATGTTATAAGTACTAGTATCTATAAAATGGTCTGACATCTTATCGTGTCTGTCAAAGTTATTTAAACTTCCTTTTTTACATGTAAGCGAATAATTAAGCGGTGTAAATGCGCGAGCGACAGATCCATGCTAAGAATTTATACAGTTAACAACTATGATGAATGATGAGTGTTATTGAATTCTACAAACATTCACAACACTGACTTAGGCAAAAATTGTGGCAAAATCAAGTTATGTATTGAGAGAGTCAGCGACCTTAATCGTTAATGTGATATAAATAAATCTCATCCTACGGGTACTAATATATTTTGTAAATCACTAAAATAACAACGAAGAAAACGGTAATCCTGGAGGTAAGTGGTTATCGTAATCTACAGGTGCCCTAAGCACAGATTTTTTTATTGTAAAAGTTTACTGGCAACTAAATGAAAAAAGAAAATTCCTCCGCTTTCATTCAATGGCTTCATAAGGATACTTCATGTAGTGGTGCCTTTTCTGCGACAAATCTGTATAAAACTAGACAAATATTGTATATCTATCTATATCTACGACTAGCTTATTCGTGCACATTAACGCCTGTATCCCCAAAGGGGTAGGCAGAGGTCACCCCACATTTTGCTAACAATAATATAATTTGGTCCCACCCACGTATAGGGGGCAAGCCTATTCGTCGCCTTAGTTCTTATTTGTCCTATCTACCATTGGTTGATTTTTACAGGACGAAGACTTTTTTGCTCTATTGAAATAATAAGCCATGGTTTCAAGATTTAAAAGTCTTTCTTAATACATGAGTTACCAATGAATTGATTGTTATAATTTTCATCTATTGATGGTAACTAAATATACCTTATTTTAAAGATTTTGTATGGAGATAGAACAAAAATGCACAAACAAAATTACGTATGTTAAGTTAGGACACACCTCATTAGAGATAGCACAAAATGACAGTTCAATTTGTGCGTGCTTATTTGTCCTAAGTGCCAAAATGTGCATACAGGATGTGAAAAAACTTGTACCTATTTTTTTACTTTTTAGTTTTTAATGAACACATAAAAACTAAAACCTCGAAAAAATAGCATAAAACACTTTAAACTAAAACACTACCTTAAACTAACCCCTTTACTTAAGAAGCTGCTTAAAAATGCCCCGCCTAATAATAAAAAAAAATACTAGTTAGTGAATTATCTATATAATATTAAATTAAAATCAATTGCAACATGTATAACGGAGCATTACTTGAGAACAGCTCAACCGATTTGGATAATTATTTTTTTTGTTGTGTTCATTATTCTCAGGACACGGTAGTGGTGCATGGCGCTAGTGTACCAGCAGGTAGGCCCTTAAATCATATAACGAAACAGTTATACTAGTTGCTAAGCGTTTTAAAACCGCACTATAATTAGTTAATAAATTCTTAACCTACCTTTACTTTACATACATACCAAATAACTTGTCATTTCTGCTTTCCTGGGGTAATTAGATGTTGGAAAAAAGTTATTAAAACAAAAAAAGAAAAGTAATCGTGCTTGATAAGAAGATAAAAATAACGAAGACATTACTGAAAAATAGTTAAAGAAATAAAATATTTTAACATGACAAACCGGGAATCAATCTTTTCTTTTGCGTCTAGGCCAAACAAATTATGTTACTTATTAATATAAAATAACAAACGAATGCACTCTTAGGCTTAGCATTAATGTTCTTGAAAGTCATTAAAAAACAACACCCTGTTTCAAAATCATAACGGACTTGATTGTTAATTAAAAAGTACTTTCTGTTCAGTTTGCGATTGCGTCTGTTTATTTTTACTTTTGAAATATGTTTCAGACATAATTAGGCACTTGTCTAAAGTAATCTAATCACAAAAATACAATAAATTAAATGATTTTAACAATATTTTCGGTATATATTGTGGTGTCGCCAGCCACAGTGACAAATCATAGAAAATAGCGGACATGGCGTCGTGACCTGTGATTGGTCAATTAGGTGGACATAGAACACTCAAGCACTCAACTTCTCTTACGACGTAGGATATAGAACAAAAACTGGACATAGAACAAATAAGCACAAAATTTTCATTACGATACCGTGTCACAAATAAAATTCAAATAGATTTTTTGTTGCTTTAAAAGCATAAAGTTTTAAATATTCCATAACCAACAGGTGCGAAATTTGGGTCTTAACAATACTGCATTTAAAGTTAATTTTCGATAAATGTGGTCGATAGGACAAATAAGCACTAAGGCGACGTATTGTCAAATTGTAATGCTAATGCCAATATTGGGTTTCGCGCAAAATATATAAATATGTACACGCGAGCGAAGCCTTGAGCGGAAACTGAAATTTTACAATACATTTTGTTTTAATTGTTTTGTGTTCAAGAGAATGCCACGTTCATGTAATAATTCATCATACAATTTTTATTATATTGGTGGTGATTTTGAAGTGGACGCCTATAATAAAAAAACCCGAACAAGTGCGAGTCTGACTCGTGCACCGAGTAAGCAATGTAAGCAAACAAAATTGTATACGTCGAGAATCAATTCTCAAAGATTTTTGCCCGTCATTGTCGAAAGACAAACTTAACTTTACGGTTGCGATGTACGACAAAGGAACAATCCAACCGCAAAATATAAGTTGGTAATCACAAAAACCTTTTTTATCTGATATAACAACAAATTAACGACTTTCGGATTTTTCCCTTCACTTGTGATGTCAGACCATGTTTCTTACCAAATTTCATTTGGTATAAATTTCAACTTGCTAGGTCCACCCTTTCCTGAGAAAATCTATGGTGACACACGGACAGACAGACGAACAAGAGAGTAATCTTATAAAGGTTCCTTTTTTAAATTTTGAGGTACGGAACTCTAAAAAGGCGTACATATGCAATAAATCGTTCTCACGGGTTTCTTGAAAAGGACTAAAATTCATTAGGTACGATTGACATCCTATGATCTGGAGGGAGAAACAAAACCACATAAATGACTGCAACTGTACATGACAGATATCAAAGGTTTTTCTAGAAAACATAAAATAAAATATTCTGATGTCTCTTCGGCCTACAGGGCCAAAGGCCTCGTTTCTTATTGAGTATCATATTGCGTAAACACACAGAATGGCCATTCGACGTACGTGGTATCTATTTCCCAAGTGCGGAGGTCAGACAGAGTATGCCATATTGAATTAATTGGGTTTGTGGTGCTCAAGCGTCCATATTATTTCCTTAACCCTGTATTATACAATCGAGTAAATAGAATATTTAATATCTATCCACTTACCGTTAAGTCTTACAAATTGGTTACCAATAAGTGGCTGTACACCCTAAACTATGAAGAGCTTGAAATCATGGCTAAACCGCATGCTTACGAATAGGCTTTGTAAATTTCCTCCAAAATTCTCCACATTAGTCATTCTTTTCAAATCACCCACAAAAACACACACCCCCTCATTTACACACAAGCACACACATACACACGCACACACACACGCACACAATAAAATATACATTCTACCAAATACTCCCACTTAATTTTGGTTTTGTTTTTGTTTTTTATTTTACTACCAATATTTACTAGTTTATCAGAGCAATAATAATTATCAATATTGTAATTGTTACATACATACTTCTTTTTTGTAAGATTGTTTATGATGGAACTCTGACGGCTCCAGGCTGGAGGTGCCGTTAATGGCTGCGACACAGTTTTTAACTAATGCACCAGACATTATCTTATATATATTTATTATTATATATTTATGTTATTGTACTACTGTCTAAGTTTCCAATAAAGATTTATTATTATTTTATCATTAATTCTCCGCAAAAAGGAATTACCAGCTTGAGTTCCTTCTTCGGAAGCACAAACTGCGTGGTATTTGGTAATATTAAATCACCAACCTATGATCTGTAAAATCAAATGAATTTATGCTCAGCAGTTCATCTAGTTTAACAGAAGAACCACATCTACTCAAACAATCTGAGCCTAATGATCTCGTGAAACAGCAGCTAAAACTTTTATAAGGAGTTTTTGGAGTTTACTCCTTAAGAATCGATTGTCATGTGGCGCCCGGTATAAAAAAAAATATGTAGAGTAAAATTTATTGATCGAATGGCAGCCTTTTAGGTACGTTTTTTGTGCGCAACCTCTCGTGCGGACTTTTCACTTTTGACGTGACAACGTCTTATGCTGGCACTTCGTGCACGGCGAGCCGCTCGGGCGAGCCTCTCGACGAGTGCTAGCGAGCGCGAGCGGCCGGCCACACGCTCGTGACCGCTCGTGTAGGCTCGTGTCATTCAGTTACCAATGTTGCCACGAAACCTTGGAGAGCGTAGTAAAAATCAATAGTGGAGGGCGATTGTGAAACATACTAATGGAATAATACGATTATGAAGATGACTCGACATATTTCGATTATAACCGTTAGTAATAAGTGTAATAACTAAATAATTCGTGCGTGTCTATCGCGGGGATGCGATGAAATGTGAACAAACGCCCTAAACTATTTTTCGACCCCCCAAAAAAGCGTTATTTTTAGGCTAGGACAAACCGTTTCTGCGTTATAAGCGATTTTTTGAATTTTTATTTAGTTTCCAATTTTACCTAGACGAGAGATACTACCTATATATTTTCATAGTTTTTTCGAAAACAGCAATTCGCACGCTGTCAGACCGGGATGATTGATATTTCCAGAGATTAACGCATATAAACAATATAATTACTGAATACACACTAATATCCTGAATTGAACTGCTCGTAAGTACCTATATTAGGAAAAATGAGAATAATGTTGATATTTAACTAAACCCGTTTTATAAATTAAAAGATTACGTTACATTGAAGTATTAGATATAAAACTATATATGTTTTAAAAATATTTTATAACATAATAAAAAAGTGCATTTGAAAGAAAACTTTACTTATCAAGGGCGTTTGTTCACATTTCATCGCATCCCCGCGACAGACACGAACGAATTATTTAGTTATTACACTTATTACTAACGGTTATAATCGAAATATCGATTCTATCGATAATATAAATAAATCGAGTCATATTCATAATAGTATTGTTCCATTAGTATGTTTCACAATGGCCCTCCACTATTGATTTTTACTGCGCTCTCCAAGGTTTCGTGGCAACACTGGCGACTGAATGACACGAGCCTACACGAGCGGTGACGAGCGTGTGGCCCGGCCGCTCGCACTCGCCACCACTCGCCCGAGCGGCTCGCCGCGCATGAAGCTTTCGCCAAAATACCGACAAGAACGCGAGCGGTGCCGAGTGGTGGCGAGCGCACACGAGTCGAGCCGAGCGACCCTCTTCACATGCGCCACTCGCCACCGCTCGCCTGCACTCGGCGTGCGTGAAGTACGGGGGTGAAATGCAACCATTCCATCAGTATTTTCTTATGACGTTGTCACGTTCAACCATCGTCAGTAAACCGACTTTACAGACAACCGATTTTTAGTAATGTAAATAGAATAGAATAGAATATCTTTATTTGCAGTAAAATGCGTTAAGAACATAGGTTCTTACAAATCAAGGAGTTAGTTCAGCACATTTTTGTCATATTTTTAACATGCAAATATTTGTATTGTTTTATATTATAGATTAAGTTAATTACATTGTATTATTATTTATGGCATGTCAATTCATAATTAGTCACAACTATACTAATCATCGAATATTATTATACCTATCATTAATCATGTCAAGATTACTTTCATGGGTTAATTACACTATATAATAAAATAAGTTACTATTATATTAGAACCATAGTTATTACAAAAAAATAAAATAAAAATATCATATGTTACATTTTAAAAGTTCCTCTACAGTATAAAAGCATCTTTGTATAAGCCACTCCTTAAGGTTTTTTAGAAACACTGAGACTGAGGTTGAGAATTGCTTTAAATCGACCACACATCACATAGCAGTTTCTTTGGTAGAGGGCTGTTTTAGGTATTCGTGATAGGACAATTCTATCCGGATTCCTAGTATTTCTCGGGTACACGTCCTTCGCTCTCACAAATTTTGCAACCTCGTGAATATACATGCAAGCGAGGGTTAATAAATTTTGATTTTTAAAAATGGGTTTGCATGAATGCCATGGTGCAGCTAAAACTATGGCTCTGACAGCCTTTTTTTGGGCAATAAATGCTCGATACACGTTTGTAGAATTTCCCCAAAGTAACTGTGTCCTAAAAGTGTCCATAGTTTAATACTGATGCGACGTAGCCATGATATGCCATAGTAACGGTTTTGGTATTTGACGTGTTTCTAAGTTCAGCTAGTACATAAACAAATTTATTTAATTTATTACACATCTTTTCTACGTGTGCCTTCCAGTTTAAATTTTTAATTTTTAAATAAATTTGCTATACCCAAGAATGTCATTTCGTTTACTTCAGTCAGATTGTCAGTCAAGTATTTAATGTCAAGATTTTGAGGCCGCTTACCATAGTTACCAAATTGAATAAATTGCGTTTTCGTTAAATTAACTTGTAAATATTTATATATATATATATAAATATAAATATTATACAGCCATTAAATTATAGAATTTATTGTATTATTAATGTCATTCTTGTAATTAATATTGGTATTATTAGTTGTCATAATGAGGGAAATATCGTCAGCGAATAAAATACTAGGGTTTTGGGTCACACTTGGAAGATCATTGCTATAAATCAAGAACAACAGCGGGCCAAGTGTACTGCCTTGGGGCACCCCTGAATTATTAACTCTGTACGAGGATCTGTAAGCTTGTAATTCTCTTTTATTATTAACGTTTGAAATTTCGACGCACTGTTCCCTATTCTTTAAATACGTAACAGCCTTATCACTGTGTGTATAAGGCTGTCTTAAGTTGGCGGAGAGATGTCGTTTTTTTACATTTCTTTTGCAATTTCAACTGTTCGTTAACTGTTCGTCATTGTTCCAACAAAATTTTTGTTTGTTATCCTCAAGTTAAATACCCTCAAGTTGAGGTAAGTAAGTAGTAGTAATAGAGTAGTAGTAACGGAGTAAGTAAGATTGAACAAAAAACTTTTGGTCAAACAATGACGAACAGTTGAAATAGCAAAAAAATAAAAAAAACGACTTCTCCCTGCCAACTTGAGGGTATTTTTTTATTTTATTTAAAAAAACAAAGATCGAACAAAGAAAAACTTGATCGAACAATGATGAAAAGTTGACGAACAGTTGAAATAGCAAAAACAAATGTAATAAAACGACTTCTCTCCGCGAAATTAAGACAGCCATAGACACACAGAGTACTCTCCATGTATTTATCTCAATGGTTTCAATAGACTTGCGGGTTTTGAACTGTAGACCAGTGTCATTGCGACAATGACGTACGAAATGTGTCAAATTCATCAGTTGTCATTGTCATCAATGTCATGTCATCATTCTCATCTGTCATAGTCATAGTGTCATTCTGTAAAAATCTAATGAAAAACACGCCGATAGTGAATTAATTGTGCAAGAAACTGATAACAATATTAATACATGTGACTATCTCTAAGAAAATAAAATTAAATCAGTAATACGTAGTTTTAAAATGAACTCTTTCTTAAGAAATAGATGTGTCAGCATTTACCGTGCGTTCAGTGCTACGGCTGTAAAGAAATGTGCAGGTTCTACGGCTCCACCTACCAAAAAGCCGAAGAAATTTTTCTCGGCTATAACATGGAAGTCTATGACAGCGACAGCCCTCATAGGCGGAGGACTAACAGGATTCATGATGTACGTCAGACAAGAAAAACAGGAGGCTTTAGATCGCGAAAGGAAACGACAACTTGGAAAGGCTAAAATAGGTGGTGATTTTGAGTTAGTGAATACAGAGGTAATGTAAAAAGTTGTCTTCTATTTGATAACAGCATCAACACACTAAATCTAATTACATAGTTAGTAGTGTAAAATGCCGTAAAGACATGGTGTAATCACTCGTATTTCCTACTTGTTTTTACTTCGTCAATCCATTACACATGTTTAAGAAGTATAATAATAATAACTTCAAACATCTCGCACACGGCCCTCTGATCCCAAACTAGGCAGAGCCTGTACTATGGTTACCAGACTGTTGATAAACATACATTTATTTAATCATGTTATCAGATATTACAACAAACATAAGCACAATGAATATTTAAATGTAAATAAAGCTGTTTGTCTATGTTTTATAGTTAGTTATTAATTAAAATAGTTTTTTTTCCTCCTGTAAAATTTGACCAAATGTGAGATACAAAGTTGGAAAATTGAGCCATCAATATTGTATTGATAGCTACCTAAGAGTAACCAGGTTAAATGTAGATTATGCTTAAGTCATAGATTAACTACAGTGTGGAAGCTTTAGAATTTATATCTAGTAAGTTCTGTGTAGTGAGAACTAATTTTCATGCTTAAATTTTCTTGATAGGGCTGATAATCAAGAAAACAATTTCTAATTACTTATAATAGGTATAGGGCACTGCTTCCGCATTAAGACTCATAGGCGGTCCATTATGCGTTCCGATAGGCCGACTAGTTGAGCCAGCCTTGCTCCTTCCAGAAGCACAGAACCCTCCTGGGGTGTTTACAGACTTCTAGGAGCGATCTTGCAGCTGCAAAGATACTTGCCCGTTGTGTGGCCACTCCCTTGCACTCCAGGATAATGCAGTTTCCTGCATGTTGAGACATCCTCTGCATAAAGGACTGTTTGTCACATTGATGGTGCTGGTTTAGGGCCAAGTGGCCAGTAATGGTTATTACAACTATTCTGATGTTGAGTTGGTTTAGACAAATTTGAGCAGTCTGCAAGGTAAATGTGGTGAGACCTCCGTCAGCACCAGTAAGTGATGCGCACAACGGCCCACTGACCGTTACCTTACCCATGAGCGAAGTTGAGTAAAGAGAAGTGGCAGCAGTATAGTTGGACCTGGTTGGACTGACGTTCGAGATCCCTTCCTTGGCAGGTCTTCGGCGGCGTCGTTCCCGAGTGAATCACTATACCCTTTGATCCATTGAAGAATTACCCCACTGGCAGAGGCTAAACGCTCCAGCATCTGGTGGCATTCATAAATGAGACCAGATTTCATGGTGTGGCATTGGTATACTGTCTGACAGTTTACCAATGCCCTGAATTATATTAAGCGATATAATGAAACAGACAAATGTCTATATGTATGAATGTGATATGAATGTAGATAATGTTAAACTACTTGCCTAGCCCACACATTTAAATTTAGTCCCCCTTTCGGCAACCTGGTGCTAAACCCCACACTGTCATATTGAGTGTCAATTAGAAAGCTGTAGAAATTTAAAACAACAAGTAACAACCCAAAAAAACACATTGTGAAGAAGCTAATCGTCTCATGTGATAAAGTATAAAGTTAGTAGGACAAGTAAATCTCATGGATTTTCTGTCCTGTACCAATTGTTTAATTGTTGTGCTTAAATAAAAAACAGCCAACCAATTCACCAATTTTTTTATTAGACACATAGGCTTAATATTATTTAGGCCACTAGTTGAACAGTGCCATTTAGTATAAGGCTGGGTTGTTAACTGAAAGGCTATAAGCTAGTTTGCTGCAACATGTATATTGGTGCAATTCGGCCGAAATGTGGAGTAACCAAAAAAGGTATTGTATCTTGTGAATATTATCGCGATTAAGTCCAGAATAAAAAAAATACAGATTATTTATTTATCCGCGCCTTTTCCCTTCCAACTAAGTTGGGGTCAGCTTTCAGCCTAACTACGATACGGCCGAACTTTGATATTTTACGTGAAGCGACTGCCGTCAGACCTCCACAACCCAAGTACTAGGCGATATCGAAGTTCTGTAGTTAGACCAGGTTGTCGGACTTTTTAGGGCTCCAACTACCCGTAACGAATGCCACAGATGTTTGTATGGCACCCGGGACCGACGGTATAACGTGCGCTCCGAGGCACGGAGGGGTCTCAATGTGTTAAGAATGGTCACCCATCCTAGACTGACCTGGCGAGTATTACTTAACTTTGTAATGTGCTAACCTACTCGGTTACCACTTAGCCACAAGTCCCAAAATACAATAAAACAATATAATATAAGTGCAATAAAACAAACATCTTTTAAAAAAGCAATTTTCAATCATTTTTAATTTACATTTTTTTGGTTGAAAGTGATATTACAATGAGTAAACGGAACATTTTACCGAAAAAAATCAATAAATACCCCGTACTGTATAATAGACAAAAATATCCACAGCATGCTAGTTTTAGAATTGGACATACATACTTAATCTAACTAGCATGCTGGTAAACAGCAATTATGGAGTTTTGAATAATCAAGTTTAATTAAGCAAGGATAATATTATGAACTTCTTGTTTCAGGGCAAATTGGTAAAAAGCTCAGACTTCTTAGGAAAGTGGCTTTTAATTTACTTTGGATTCACCCATTGTCCTGACATCTGTCCTGATGAGTTGGAGAAGTTAGCGGAAGTTGTTAATATGCATGGTATGTATGTTGTCCATTTGTTTATTCTTACTTACACTTTAAATCCTTAACTTTTAATTCTAAAAAAAGCATCTGGAATGATGTGTTCAACTAATTATTCATCATCCATTGTTTAATACCATGAATTACTTGTAAACAAACCCGTAACATATATTTTGTTTTCTTTCAGAGAGTGATAAATCTTTGCCCCCAGTACAACCTATTTTCATTTCTGTGGACCCTCAAAGAGACACTCCGGAAATAGTAGGAAAGTGAGTAGTTTTTAGTTATAAACAAAAAATAATGTTAAAAGCTTAGCAGTGCCCTCTGTGTTTAATAGCTTGGCCAGTCTCATAGAAAAGTTAGTGCATTTTAGTATGTTACTTAATGTTACGTAATTTATTTTAAGTATCACTTTATTTCCTTTTTTAACACATACAGAAGTGCTTAAGATTGCCATGAAATGTTACATACACTTTGTCAAGGGTACACACACAGAGACATAGGACATTTTATCCAAGAAAAGAGTACTGTTCTCGAGGGCAACTGGATTAACAAAATCTACATGAATGCAAGCGAAGCCGCAACCAAAAGCCAGTAAATAATTATGTTACACAGAACTATTAAGTCGATTAAGTCCCAAAATACAGATGTGCAATAAAAAAAAATCTTTTAAAAAACTTTTCCTACATAATTCGTATTTGTCACAGGTACTGCAAAGAGTTTTCACCGCGATTCTTAGGCTTAACCGGCACTAAAGAACAAATACAAAAGGCGTGCAAGTCATACAGAGTATACTTCAGTGCTGGTCCTCAGGATCAAGATGACGATTACATTGTAAGTAATATTGAATTGATGAAGCAAAACTAAATAGGGTTTGTGGCAATTCAGTACTAGTTTTATAAAATCATTATACATGCATTGCAGCACACTCTTTTTTATTTATCCTTTCATCATACATTATATTTGACGATTTGACTATAGGCACCTACGGTAGTTGAAAGTTAAATAAAAATATGTCATGTTTTGCAGGTGGATCACACAATTATTATCTATCTTGTAAATCCAGACGGTGAATTCGTTGATTACTATGGCCAGAACAGGAACGCGAAAGAGATTCATAATTCAATGTTGGTTAACATCAAGAAGCATCAAGATGCAAAGAGTTCGTGGTTTTAAATAAAGCACAAGCATTTAAGTAGTGATAGAGCATAAAGTATTTCTATTTATGAAAATAAAATTAGTGTTACTCCAGTTTCATTCTTCTCTTTCTTAGACCTTTAGATAAACTGAAGCGTTACAGTTAGTGACCATTATAAGACTAGGCGTACAAGCCTTTTATGCTTGGGTGAACATACAGTACACTTTTGCTATGAAACAATTTCATATTACATCAAGGAGTCAACCATTGCATTGCATTGGTCATGCTCGATTGCAGGCCCACTCCGTACTTCAGGAACGAAGCTATAAGTAAATGACGGGCTCGACTTGTTGGGCCAATTCAGGAGGGTGCCTGGCGCCGCGCCGGCCAGGTCGCACCTGTGCGAGCACGTTAGTTCGATATTCATACAGGCGCAGCGTTAAATGGAAAAGCAAATGAAGGCAAAAGCATATTGTATCGTATTCTGTTGCTTAGTGTAGGAATATAACTTGTAATTAAATATTCAGGTTATTTATTCTTTAAAAGAACAATTCAGACATCTTCAGAAGAGATAAGCGTTTTGCGGTAAAAAAAAGAGGCAACTTCTTGGTGAATATAACAAGATAGGTGATTAGCGCTGTGCGACCTGAGTTGCACTTTATTGTGTCGGAGCAAGAGTAGCTATTTATTTAACTGATTTGCCGGAGCGAGACTTCTGAACCTTTACAATAGTAAAGGTTCAGAAGTCTCGCTCCGGCAACAGTGTATAACTTTACAATGAATACATAATAATGTATTCATTGTAAAGTTATACACTGATTTTAATAAGCATGCAAAAATTAAATTGCTCACAAATAAAATAAAACATGAAATTATGTCAATGTTTAATAGGTAACGTTCAAAAATTCGCAGTCATTTTACTAGTAATTTTACTAATGGTCACTTGACTACCAGAACTGTGTATTTGTAGTAAACTTTGGTCTAACTGGTACAATTTGACCGTCGTCCCTTCTAGGGCCGACGCTGAAATACTGACGCCTCCTTCGTTCACTGTCACTAGATTCACATCACTACCATAATTCACTTCACCATTTATAATATTTACATTTCCAGAATTCAAACAAATATCATTATTACTTATTGGGTAGTTATTTTCGCTATTTTCTACAACCAATATATCAGCTTTTAAGTTGCTATCATCTTGTAGAATTAACTCGCCCGTCACTTCTAATGGGACTTGTTGAACAAAATCTAGAGTTATTTTCTTTTCAACATTGTTTGATTCAATATTTTCAGAGTTCTCAGTAACATTGACTAATTCACTGTCTTGTTTGTAAACAACGTTGTTGGTTTTAGCAGAGGGAACTTGTTGCGTTATAACTGTTTCACGTTTAGAGCCCTTTTTCTTCTTTGGTGGGTCGTGTGATTTCATATGTTTGACTAAGTGCGATTTTGTGGCAAACGTGAAGGTGCAATATGCGCATTCGTATGGTTTTTCACCTGCAAAAAATAAATTTATCAGAAATAACGTTTTAATTAAGTATTTGATACTGAAAGATTGATTGTCTCGTTATTCCATCAATCGATCTTTTCGCAACGACGAGGAATGTAGTGAAAAATGCTAAGGGTATTGTGTAACTATGTGCTCTAATTTTATCTGACGCCACATTTAAAGAAAGAAAGAGGAACTCCTTCTGGCCACTAGAACTTCCTCTTCTAACCTCCATTCGATTCAATGCAGCTAAGCGTACATTTAGAAAACAATTTAAATCGCTCCAGGGCTTATCCCTGAGAGGAAGTCCATTGTGTAGTAGTTAAACACTTGTATGGATATGGAGGAAAAACGCCAGGTTCCTTAAAAACCAATAGAACCCCAGGAACGTCGAGAGAGTGAGATAGAGTTAGAGAAGGCGATTTTTGAATCTCCTAAGTGAATTGCGTTATGCAGGTGGTCTTAGAATTTCTGATTGGACAGCGACACGAATTATTTTGTTTATTCTGTAGTTTCATTCATACAGACTAGCGGTAGTACAAAAACTTAATCCACGTGATTATATTTCACGAGCGTGTAAAGCTTTTGTGAAAAAAGCTGCCTCATTATGCTCTTATGTTCTTTCGCGACGAGATACATTTTCATGTGTCAGTATCTTAAATTCTTGGTGTATACTAAAATCCTAGATGAGCTAAAGAGTATTATTCATGGTCATATTGAACAAAAAGGACGAAACCTCAGATTTTGACTCTCCTAATGTGTTAGGAAGCTTAGTACATTACACCAGGCTTAAACGCCAATTTTAATTAAAAATACTGTTATTAAAAAGTCTACTGGGTGCCGTGGTTCGTCTGCTCAAAACTGAAATGGTTCTTTTGTATGAAGGTCACCCTAGATGCCTACATGGCACTTGCAGCTTGATCTTGGATCCTTGTGTTTGTTTCGGCGTTTTTTCTCAAGGCTAGTAATGAAATGCCGTCTTTAAACATCTAATCGACGACGTGTAAAGTGTCCGAAAAGATGTACTTGCAAAATAAATGAATGTATCATTCACCAGTATGTATTCGGCAGTGGTCTCGTAGTCGCGACGCGTTAACGAACTTCTTTGGACACGCGGTACATGCAAACGGACGCTCGCCGGTGTGCTGGCGCATGTGGGCTCCCAGGTTCATTCGCGCGAATCTGTTACAATTTAAGAAAACTTTTTTAAACCGACAAAGGGGGCAAACAAAAACAGTTCGGCGAGGCTAACGGTGTAGTGCCGGAATCTAACAAATTACATGTATACTACAGAAGCATCAAGGAATTGTATGTCCCACTATTACATAAGTGACATTTACTGTAGGCTGTGTTACTATTTTTTTTTCTCCATGTAGCTGGTAGTATTGGACATATCTAGGCGTACCTAGTATCGTAATTCCCACTCTAAATACAATTTGTTTTGACAAAAATTAACTTGTAACATCTATTGTTACCTTTTCCCACAAATGTTACAGCTGTAAGGCCGCTCCCCAGTGTGGATTCGTTGATGACTCTTAAGCGATGAGCCCGATGTGAACTTGCGCTCGCACATCGTACACGAATATGGACGCTCACCTGTAATTAATACATACATGGCTATTAAATCCCAACTACAGTGATGACGCAATCAGCGTGTTTAGGCAACGTTGTCAAAGGCCGTTCTATAAATGAATAGGCGGTGCGTGGATGAAGTGTATTGCAGAATATTGCAAACCGTCACATTCAATAATAACACAACAGATCGCTTCGTGTACTTTCGTGACAACTGTCATCGTGACTACGGATTTTGCGGACGCAAAATTATGTACATCCGCGGATGCGAATTTTTTAATGCTAGCATCAGCGGATGCGGATCTTTATATTTATCTTTAATAACCTTTTATACAATTAATTGTTATATAAAAGGTTTAATATGATTAATTTATATGGGGCAGAAAGATAGTTATATTAAATATTTAATTGGTTATTAATATGATAAATAAAGAATTTGTGTTTGCAAATTGCGTTATATTTAATAAACAGTAGTATCGCCACCTTTTCAGGTTCGAGTCTGTTTTGCAGAGGTTCATAAATTAAGCCAGCTCTACTGAACGAGCTTTCAAACAAATTAACCTCTTCTGGGTGCATCGATTTTAGTCATAGACCAGGTGACTTGCACTTCATCTGCATCCGTATGAACATCCGCATAGATTATTGAAAGAAAGAAAGAAAGAAGAAAGAAAAATATTATATTGGTATCTTCAACAAGGTACTTAACAGAATAAATTGCGGATGCGGATGCCAAAATGGATGAGGAAGCTCCGCGATTGCGGATGCGAATATCCGCAACATCCCTGATCGTGACGTGACAACTTTTGACAATAACTGAAATTCACTCTATATCTTGCGCCAACACGAGCTTATAAATGTACGTACGTACACGCTGCTTAATATGTGTGTACTTATTATTAAATTAGAGATTCAGCGCAATGTTTTAATTAACCAAATAAAAACGACGATGCTGGTCAGAAAGCTACTGAAATGAAAAAAATCAATTATTTAATATTGAAATATTAAAAAATCTTTTTTTTACCTAGGCAAGAATTTCCAAATAGCTTTTAAATTTATTTACTATTATTCAGCGTTAAACTAAGTTAAAGTTAGAGTCAGTTTAACACAAATTAATGTTGTTTTTCTAGGTTATGTTTAGTATACTATAATTTGCATGTTTTCATTTTCTAAAATGCCTGACGCAATATTTAACTACAGGTACCTAAGTATGCTAGGAATTTAATAAAAATAGGAAAATGTAATAATTTTTTCGTTTACAATCAGTGGTGGTTAGTATAAATAATAAATTAATAAATTACCTGTATGAGTTCGCATATGTAAAGTGAGGTTAGAGTTCTGTATGAAGTTCTTCCCGCAGACGGAACAGACATATGGTTTCTCGCCCGTGTGCGTGCGATGATGGATGTTTCGAGTCGATTCGTGCCGGAACCTATGATATAAATTTTTTTTATGCTTCAGACGTATGGACAAATAAATCGATATCTTTTTTCTTAATATGAGGTGCCGCAATACTAGGAAAAAATAAATAATACCATAAATATTTTGTAATCCAAAACAAAGCATTTCACTCTTGTGAACAAAAATAGTACAATAGATTTTTTTAAACATGCCATGAAGGCTGTGTTTAACATTATTTAATTAAAGATTTGAATATTTGGTTATCTTTTGTTTTCGTAATTGATTTTAAATTATCTATTTGTAAAATGAATTTCATCAGAAATATTCGCTAATTGACTGACGTAGCAGCAAGTCAACAAAACATAAACAAGTGGAAGCGGTATCTTTGTGCTGCAAAAGTAGGTAATTCGAATAATTTATAAATGAAGTCGTAGGAAGGCACTAAGGAAAATAGTTAATTAACATAGTAACATTGCCAGGCCCGCGTATACGTATAAAAGTTTGGTATATGTACTTAAAATATATTCGATAAGAAAATTTTATATATATAATGTAAACACACATAATAAAGATAAGTTAATTGTAATGGCGTCCGCTCCAAAAAATAAACAAGTCCTTCTGGAGGTCAAGTCAGTGTGTATGTTTCAGTATACCTAAACATTATTTCATGTCAATTTAATAATTTATGTAGGTATCCTTTTAAAAATCATACTTATTGGAAACGAATAGCCTTTAAGTCTGTTGCGAACTTCTTTACAACTCTCTACTAACTTTATTTACAAGTTAGTTTTAGTAGAGTATTCATTTGTTTGCTTTTTGACAAGCGCTTGAGAACGTATCTAAGCCAGAATTCGATTAAATATAAAACACGCGGTAAGAAAAATATATAGAACCACCATTCGTAGAAATTGTGATACTGTACAATGTATATTTTTTCTTTTATTTTTTTAACCGACGAAAAAAAAGAGGTTCTTAATTCGACCGTATGTACCTATATATTTTTATGTAGGTATGTTAAGTCCTCACTCCGTTATTTATGAACTGATTGATGATTTTGATGATTCTTTTTTGTTAGATACCCTATCTACCTCAAGGGTGGTCCCATGTCAAGGAAGTCAGGATCTGATGATGGGATCCTGATAAAATTGAGAGAAACCCTCGAAAATTGTACGAACGAAATCAGGTATTTGCGTTTAGGAATCACCACATCATGAAGCTGAGCTGATGATGGAAACCATCCCTTTCCTAAGCAATAAAAAAAAACTAAAATAGTGCCTGTCTACGACTTAACTTATAAATTATTCGAATTGCCTATATTAGGTATAAAACTGTAGTTTTCAGACAGACAGAAATCATCAAACGTAAATCACTTAATATGCTTTGAAGAAAGCATTTGATAGCGTTCCTCTGTATCTCCAATGGATCAGGATTACCCCATACGCTCCCAATGAATGAAAACACTGTTTAGTGCTGTAGTTTTTTTTCTAGATTTAAAACGAGGTGCATAAGTGGTCAGTTACCGTTTATCGCAGTAGCTGCAGGCGTAGGGCTTGTTGTCGGTGTGAACAAGCATGTGCGAGGCCAGCAGGCGCTGCGAGGCGAAGCGCTTGTGGCACGTGGCGCACTCCCAGGGCCGCGCGCCCGCGTGGCGCGCCACGTGCGCCGCCAGCAAGCCGCTCTCGGCGTACCTAGCATTACACCACATATACTTACTTGGTCGCTTTTTATCTATTTGCCAATTTTTATTTCAATAAGAGATCAATTTATTTTACCTACCTGTATCCATTTTTCACCCGCGTATAATCTATATATATATATATAAATTAATCATTATTTCTCTTGGTCACGGCATCACGCGTGAACGGCTGGACCAATTTCGATAATTCTTATTTTTTTGTGTTTGTTATTGCCAGAAGAACCTTTCTTATAAAAGAAAAAATTAAGATAGTTGCGCGGAAAATTTAAAATACTAACTTTTCTAATGTAACCTTAGCGCTTTTGACATAACTGTCAGTAGTTTGACAGTTGGCGCGATTGACAGAATGCGCGCTGCAAATTATACCAATTCGAAGTCAATTTTCATAGTTAAGATAGGAGTTGTCCTGTATCTGTCGGGTCAGCTAGTTTAAAATAAATCACTGATTGATGATATATTGGTTTTCACTGTACCCTGTTCTAGATAAGCCAGTACAATTGCCACACCATTACACACTTATATCTATAACCACGTGCTTAAAGGTCTGTCCCTGTGTTTTATTTAAAGTGACTGCAAACAGTAGCTCTCTACGGGTCTCTAAAACTAAATGGTAAATTTGTGGGTATCATAGAAATTCGTTAGTGTTAGTGCCTTTTGCACGACTGCTGGCAAAGTTAAAGCTACACAAACTATGATATTGTTTCTAAGAAATTTAACTTAGTCTAGTACTGTTATATAAAGTTGATGGTCGTAGGTTTCGTATCAAAATAATTATAATAGGTAATATATAGTAATATTTAAAAGGTATAAAATCTTTTTTTCATACCCGACGTTTCGATCGAATTGCACCGATCGTAGTTACGGATGAAGTGATGGAGTCTACCCGTAAGCGCGATTATAGCCCGAGCTATACATCTAATACTCGTATGTATAAATGTCGCGAAAGTTTAAAAAAAATTATAATTTATCCATTATCTCCTTAACTATGCGTCCAAATAACATGCTATAAAAAAGGCAAAGTTCATTTTCATAAAATTGCCTTGATGATGAACAAACTTTCGTTCGTAAGAATTAATGCCCGCCATGCCATACCAAATAATCATGCTCATAAATCACTTTTTTAATTTTCAATATTTTAAAAAGAAGATAGGCATATTATGGTATCGCTAACTTTTTTTTAAATTTACTTACTACAAACAAATATTTTTGTAGAATATTTTAATTACGTAACATTAACCATTATAAAGCAGTTCGGGAGCGCTTTTTCTTCAGACTTACTTAACAAAAATCAATATTTAAGGCTGGCTGAGATCTGTGGCTCAATGCTATAATAGCCTATACTAATTCTCATGAAAGATGTCACTATTATTCCGGCAGGTAGTTTTAGAATAATTTCTGAAACTACACGTCAGAATAATGTAGTGTGTAGACACGCATTATACCTATATATACATACCTATATATATAGGACAGTCTTGGAATAAACCTATCCTTAACAACACGTGTGTCTATCATTTCTCGCTCCCGCTACTCCGAACCGTACAATAATAATAAGCGCGTTTAAGCAATTAAACAAAAAAAATCTTCAGCTTTATTATTTTAGTATAAAAAAAAGATACACATAGGTAGGTTGATAAAAGCAATCGAGATTTTTTTTCACTTTAACCTTTTGAACGTCACGGTCGGCTTAACTAAAAACGTGCCCACGACGCCACCGCACTATGATTTATAGACCTCGATTTTATGTCAAGTCCTTTTTTTTCTTAAGTTATTATCATTAGAAACATCAGAGTAAAACACTCGGATCGATACCGCTTCTAGATTTTTTTTTTTAAATACCAAAGTTTATGTTTTTGTGGGTCAAGAAATTACAAAAAAAATGTTTGAATGCAAACTTGATGATTTTATTTAAATTTGATTGTATTGAATAAATCCACATACTATACCACATCTTTCTTCAAATTTTCATGGATTTACTATGATTAGTAACAGAGATATAAATAATTTTATCATTTTAGGATTTTATTTTTTTATTTCACTATAACGGCGTATTAGCAAAAGAGATATATATATTAAACGATAGCCTAAATGTTTCTTTACCACCAGTATTAAAACCACATGCTAATTATATTCAAAAGTTACAAAATAAACCTATAAAAAACTTTTCAGTTTTTTTCGCTATTATTTAATACTACAATAATCTATTATTTTTTATAGTATTCAAAGGTAAAACAATTAATCTTATTTAATTGTAGGAAGAAAGGAAACTATTTATCGAAAAAATTCTCATAAAAAATAGAAAACCTTTAGAATCGTTTATTACAATTACAATCGAATTCTGAATTTTTTGCGAAATCCAAACCCACTTGGCATTTACCGACAGCGGAAGACGTCACGAACGCTAGTGCTGTGACTAAGTAATTTGAGATATATAAATTACAATTTTTTATTGTTTTGTTTGCTCTTGCATAACTTGGTAACTTCTGTGTAATCGTCATTATTTTGGGAAATAAGATGATATTGAATGGAACTTCATGCTAAAAGTGATATATTATTGTAAAAATAGGAAATAAACAGCAATAACTAGTTGGTTATAGATACGATCTTGGAATCCCTATGATTTTTTGTAGGTATTTGAGGTGAATTTATTGCTTGCCGTGGAAGAAACCGATGCATTTACGCTCTGGCGGTCAAAGTATTAAGTCAACTATACAGTTCTGTAATCAGTGGCGTAACTATACCATCTGAGGCCCGTGGTTAATTCATCGGATGTGTGTGAGTTTGACTCGCATTTGCCCGTTATTTTCTAACTCGTGTATTTTATTAGGTTTATTAAATTAGATATATTATATTGCTTAAATACAAAACTAATATTTTTAATACATTTTGCATTTAGTGCCCCGTGTTTAGGGCCTTTGGGGCCCGGGGCCCCCTCGAGCCGAGGGCTCGTGGCATTATGCCCGCTCTATCACCCTATTGTTACGCCACTGTCTGTAATGTTACATTTTGTAATGATGACTGTAATTATGGTAAACGATAAGTGGATTTCAGTACCAGATTCTTTCATACTACCTTTTAACCTTTCTTCGTCTTTCTTTCGTGCACTACTTTTTGAGCCATGGCCATCGCGTCTTGTTACTATATTTCATAGGTGAATGAATCAATTGTATTGCAAGTAGAGATGGGTAATCACCCGGGTATTTACCCAGTCGTGGGTTTTAACCCGGGTGTTTACCCATCTCTAATTGCAAGGTATCTTAAAATAGATCTCGCAGGTTAAAATAACTATTGACAGATTTGAAAGTCCCTTTACCTCTTGTCACAGATATGACACGCATGCTTTTTCTCGACACATTCGCCCGTGTGCACGCGCACGTGTCGCCGCAGCGCGTAGAGCTCTGTGAACGTTTTGTGGCACGTGCCACATGAATGTGGCTTGAATTGCATGTGGCGCTGCAGATGGCGGCGTAACGTCGTTTTGGCTGTAACGTAAATGTGGAGACAAAAGATGAATGCTCGAAAAACTCTTTTTAGTTTACTTTAAAGTTGGTCGCGTTTAAATTGAAAAAAAAGAAATAACCCAAAAGGGTAGAAAAATAGGCAATGAATAAATGTTCACCCACTAAGTTTTCACCTGTGAACCGATTTTTTATCCACTAATTCTATAGTACAATGTTAATATTATACATTTTCTAGTGCCGTTTAGGCACTGTATACAGTACCTGGTAAATACATGTATTAAAGAATCGTAGATAAATTATTTTACACTTTTCTTAAATTGGCTCGGAATTGTCTAGCAATTGTATATAATTCCTAGCTTTCATACATTTCCGATAATATATAGATAAATTACAATAAATTTATACAACAAAGTCCCTTTGTCATATGATGTCAAAGAAAAATCACTTACTGTTATATTGCTTCTGACATTGATTGCACTTCCACAAGGAACCCTTAGTATGTAAAGCTGAGTGCACAACTAGGTCATGATCAGAATCAAATGACTCTTTACATTGGCCGCAGGGATGTGGCCGCTTTTCGCTATTTATGTTATGCTTGGTCTTTATGTGCGTATGGAATGTTTTTGATTTCAAGAATACCTGCAAATAGCAAAAATATTTTATTTTAATTATAAAGATTCTGCCAACTTCATTACATAGTAAATAAAATAATGCGAAAAAAATTATTTTCTTAAACTTACCCTAGAACAATGAATACATGTATATGACTTTGGTTTTTTCTCCAACTGTGTTTTTTCAGATAAAAGATTATTGAGGGTACCTGCATAAAGAAATAAATATTTATTTCCATTAAAATAAATTCACATTCTGAATGGTGAAACTTTTATTTGCGCAACTTACCCTTTAAAGCATTTTTTATGGTTCGTCTGAAATAAGAAAAAAGATATACAATAAAGCCACCAGTCACCATATTATACCTGTAATACTAAAACTTAAGATTACCTTTTTCTTTCTCCAGCATCTTGCAATATGCAAAGTTCACTATTATTGGGATCATCCATGAAGTCCTCTAAATATTGGACATCTATAACCAAATGTAGTTCACATCACAAAAGATTTTAGATATATAAAATATAACCAATTTTTTGAAAATTTCATTTTAAAGTTTAAAAAAATGTGCAGGTAAGGCCTCTTTGTCCATTGAGACAAAACATTTTCAAATAATAATAATACAGTTAGAAATATTGTTTATTAATAAATAAAGAATTCTTAAAACCTTTACCTTCTACAAACTCTGGTTCTTTTTTGACATCAGCTTTATTATCTATATTTGCATCTACTTGTTTTACAGGCCTAGAAAGAAAACATTGTATTGGATTATTAATTTCAATATAAAGGAATATTATCCCAAAATATGAGCTTTTGCTTAGTTTAGGAATCAGTTAAAAGTACCTTACTATGGTAATTAATATAATGTCGATTTCCAATCATCATGTATTAATTGTAAATGTTTTAATGACAAAAATAAACTTTTCTTTAAAATTATGTTCAATATTATTATGTATAGAATTAGTTCTTAAGTTTAAAAAACTAAGCCATCACCAATTCTAATAATTTAATCATTGAGTCATCATAATGAAAAATTATTTACCTAATTTTAAACCAATTTTCTACTAAGCTAACTCTGGTCATTTATAACCTTCTTTTTATAGTGTGGTAACCCCATGAATCAATTGACGAACAACAATCAAGAGAGCAGGCCGGATTTCATTCATTCATGTAATAAAACTTGAACTTAAAACTTGATTGAAAAATGTCAAGAATACAACTACCCACTATATTTGGCATTCGTGAACTATAATAAAGCTTTCGACTCTTTAGAACATGACAGCATTTGGGAAGCCTTGATTAATCAAGGACTTGATAAGAAGTATATAAGAATAATAAAAAATGTCTACTTAAACAGTACAGCTCGGATAAAGCTAGAAACTGAGGGCAAAACTTTCCCAATAAGCAGAGGGGTAAGACAGGGTGACCCACTCTCACCTAAACTGTTCTCCTCAGTATTGGAGGAAATATTCAGGAAGGTGAAATGGGACAATATAGGCATTAAAATTAATAGAACACAGCTAAACCACTTAAGGTTTGCTGATGACATAATTCTTATAACAGATAATCCAGAAAATCTCCAAAAAATGCTACAAGATCTGTCACAAGAAAGCAAAAAGGTGGGTCTAACAATGAACAATACAAAAACAAAAATAATAACAAACAGATCTCATGAGAAAATCAAAATAGACGAGGAGGAAATAGAATATGTTAATTCACACTTAATTGCTTTTAATGACCAAATTGAGATGGAAATGGAAAGACGAGTTGACATCGCATGGAAGAGGTTTTCGTCACTAAAAGAAATAATGAAAAGTACACAATACAACACTGCAATAAAAAGGAAAATATACCAAACATGCATATTAACTATATTAACTTACGGTTGCCAAACCTGGGCCAACACAAAGAAACAATAGCAAAAATTAATTACATGCCAAAGAGCCATGGAAAGAAGTATACTTGGTTTTACAAAAAAAGACAGAAAAAGAAAATAAAATTAAATAAAAATAAATGGACAAAAGACATAACAGAGTGGACTCCTAGATTCCAAACAAAAAGAAAAAGAGGATGACAGAGAAAACGCTGGTCTGACGACATTAAAAAGACTGCAGGACCATTATGGCTAAGAACGGCTAAAATACGAGAGAGGCCTTTGTATCGCAAAACACGCCAACAAACTAAAAAATAAAGTAGTAGTGTCTATAACTATAAATTGTACAAAATCAGTTCACAATAAAGGCTAATAAATAAATAATAACAAAACCCCATGAATCATCAATTGTATGTTGAATTAAAACCACACAGTGTTTCATCACAGATGGTGTATTGCAGGGGATCCAGTATACCCTATTATTATTTATTTATTGTTATAAGTGCCTAGTGCTACCACAACCATTTTTAATTTTTTGTAACACACTCTTGCTTGTTCACCATTCAGACTTATGGCTTAGAGGAGCCTCCAGATGAAGTGATTGTTTGTATTTCCTATGGTTACATGATGTGCAACCCAAGGTTGATACATCGGTATTGCATTAGAGGACGATGAAAGTATAGAATCATGTTGTGTTTTCGCCCAACTTTAAGTTCAACATATACTTGGTCACTTTCTCTTTTCAGCTCCAGAAGTTCTTTTGATACTTTGATATCGTAGCCCCTTATCAAAGCTTTCGCATGTCTTAAACCACTTCCATCTTTACATTGCCATTGCTATGTATAGGGAGTTTATGATTGAATAAATTACAGTACTTAATTAAAACCTACATCTAACCTAACAAATAGAGCCATTACAGTAACTTCCACACTATGTCGCCGTAGTGTGAAAGTTACTGTAATGGCTGTAATTGCCATGAAGATTTTTTATTGTAATAATATTAAACATAATATAGTACACCTACATACTGCTCTGATCAGGTGGCTCCTCCTTAGTGATAAATTCTCCTTTCAAGATTGACCTAAGCATACATTCTGACCTCTGGCACTTGATCTTAAAATCATAATACTGCACCACAAGGGTCTGACATTGTTCACATATGCTTGAAGGTAAGCCATCTTCTGGTGTTGGCTGGAAAGGAAAACTTATAATAACTGAACACTTAAGAATATTGTCTTAGTGTAGTTAAATTATTGTAATCCTAATGTGCAGAACATAGTCGATCATTCTTGTAAACATCTTATGTTTACCTATGTTTCACAATAAAGAATTTTGATTGATTGATTGATAGTGTATTTAATATATCGACTTACTCGTACAGTGACCAATGCCATAAACATGTCGATCAAATAGCTGTTTTCTTTGGCAGACACTAAAGGATATAATACATCATTGTTTGTAGATAGGCATATTCGACACATATTATGCACATTGCAGTCTTCCGAACTAAGAAACTGAAAGAGAGTATATGGTATTTCTATTTCTATATAGGTCTGTTCTTCTTTCGTTCCATTATTTTCCTTTTTAGGAATAATTTCCATGACCGGCTGAGACTCCATCATACAATTCGTAGAGGTAACATATGATATATTTTGCTTAAAGCAAAGTTTTAATACCCGAATTGTCCATAATGAACATAATATTTATTTTTTTATTGTATTTCATAGAAAACCAATTTTTATTTCGCATTCACATTTCACGGTAAAATGAAACTTTCACGGAGATTTAAGTTTTTTTTTAGACAGCTTCACTGATTTGACAGTTAGGACATTATCTAAGCGTTCCGAAATACACAGAGAGATTACTGTAAGGTATGACGTCATTTCAGTATACTGCGAAGCCGTTCCTTTATAGTTAGCTATACTGGCTACTGTTTATAACTACACAGAACAAGTATAACCTATTAAGCTTAGAGTCCAGGCGTGTCCATTTGATGGCTATGACGTTGCACGGCTTTTGTAACAATTAGTTCGACAGCCCTGATATAACAAACCTAATATGTAATGTTTTGCCCAGAATGGTGTATCGCGGGGTGCATGCGTGCCGGCTATTTTACACCGTAAGATGCAAAAACGAATGCTGGAGTGCGCTCGCCTATGCCCCGAATTCTGGAAACGTATAACACACATGTCCCAGATCTCGATTTTTTTTCTGTTCCTCAAACATAGGCGTATGTAGAGGGGGGGGCCGGGTGGGCCGTGCCCACCCCAGAATGGTCTGATGCTCACCCCAGGATGTTTGGGGACTGATTCGAAATTATAGACTGGATACATACCGGGTGTTAGAGAAACGCTCCCGAAAAGACAGATGATAGTACTAATGATACCTTTGAAGATAATAAAATTATGTTGACGAGAATCAACGTGACTCGCAACAGTAGTCAGCCTGTGACCTCGACCAGTGCAAGCTGGTCGAAACGTCAGGCGGATCAAAGGTATCTTTTAAATACGTGATCGCGTAATTTTATTATCATATATCATTTATGATAATTAGGTTTTATAAAAAAAAAGGATACCTACCTTTATTATTTATATTATAAAATCGGCAAATTAGATTTGAACTACACTTTTTTTCTTGGTAATTGTAATTGAGATTTTATATAATTAAATTAAGAAAATTAGGGACCTCCGATCTTTCTTTCTTCTTTCTTAGAAGCCAATATAGCTCCAGGATCATCTGCGTAGGTTGCAATAATAACCCCAAGTGTTTGCGGTAAATCTCCTGTAAATATGGTGTACAAAACTGGGCCAAGTTCTGAGTCTTGTGGTACCCCATCAAGTATGTCGCAGAACATGTATATTCAGCCTCATTTACTTGAAAAATTCTATCGCTCAGATAAGATTTCAGAATTCGATCGATAGAATCCGTCAGAACCAACGAGACTCAGGGACGATGACCACAGAGCCCCATTAATGCGCCATTACACTGAGGAAATACCCGAGATTGACCAATACGAGATAGAGGCGGCTCTCAAACAGCTGAAGAACAACAGAGCTCCAGGAGATGACAGAATTACTACTGAACTCCTAAAAGCAGGGACCCCGATCCTGAAAGAGTAATTCTATCATCGAGTAGGGTTTAACACCTAGGGCATGGAGCCGGAGGGCGGTGGTATTGTTATTCAAAAAAGGCGACATTACCTTGTTGTAGAACTACAGACCCATCTCACTCCTGAGCCATATCTACGCGTTGGTGAATAGTTTGGGGGATGTAATATCCCCCAAACTATTCACCAACGCGCTTGAGGACGTATTCAAGACACTGGATTGGACTGGACGGGGAATTAATGTAAACGGGGAGCATATCTCGCACCTTCGGTTTGCCGATGACATCGTCTAAATGAAGCATCTCGACGCGTCGGTCTTAGTGTGAACTTGGACAAAACCAAAGTTATGTTCAATGAACACGTCACACCCAGACCGATTGACGTCGAAGGGTCGACGCTCGAAGTTGTTCAAGAATATGTCTATCTTGGGCTTACGTTATCCAGCTCGGTAGAAACAACTTCGAGAAAGAAGTCACCAGAAGAATCCAGATTAAGGTTGGGCAACATTTGGCAAACTAAACCTCAAATCCAAGGTATTTCAGTGTGTCCTACCTGTAATGACCTATGGTGCCGAAATGTTGACACTAACTTTGAGGCTAGTCCACAAACTAAAAGTCGTGCAGCGGGCCATGCAGCGAGCAATGATTGGAGTCTCTTTGCAGGATAAAATTCGAAATGAGGTCATCCGACATAGAACTAAAGTTACCGACGTAGCTCGCAGAATAAGCACGCTTAAATGGCAATGGGATGGTCACGTATGCCGAAAGATCGATGACGTTGGAGCAAGCGAATCTTAGAGCGGAGACCGCGAATCGGTAAACGGACGGTAGGACGCCCTGCAGCCAGATGGACCGACGACGACCTAAGGAAGGTAGCTGGAAGGGACTGGATGCGGAAGGCGGAGGACCGGGTACCATGGCGCACATTAGGAGAGGCCTATGTACAGCAGTGGACTAGAATAGGTAGAATAATTGATTGATTGATTGACTGTACATCCATTATACAAAGCCAGCCTTCGATCTCAAAACCACAATTCATTGTTTGTTTATACGTATTAGATTCGGTATAGAAGAGATAGAAGAGTTTGCACAAAAGCATGAACTTTGTCTGGAACCTACTACAAGGGAGCAAAGGAAAACATAATCGAGCCGGTGGCGGTGGAGGAAGCTGAGATAGAGACTTTTATATTTAATCTAAACTTGGTAAAGAAAATTGGATTGATTTGCCGCCTAATTCATGAGCCAGTGAATATTGAAAATTGATCATTTAATAGTTAATATGAATAACAGGTTTGAAAGTATACCTTTAGCCCAATCGATCGATGTTTTTGAATCTCAAGGTAGAAAGCTTTTTGTTGATAATTATAAGGATATTCTCTAAATTAATGGGACTATTTTAAGAGCAGAATGTTAAATAATGAAAAACGTGCTAAAAGAAAAGGAGATTACATTAGAAGTGTTGAAGAACGTAAAACAATTGTGTCCAAATCTCTTTAAATTGATCCAACCTGCAATAGTCATTGCAGTTAGCTCAGCAGGATGCGAGTAGAGCTTTTCAGCAATGAAGAAATAAGAATTAAGACGTAGCTGAGTAGTAGACACTAAGGGAGAAAAGGGGTTCTCAAGTACTACCCTTCTTCACATAGAAAATAACTACGTCAAGAAAAACGTCACACCAGAGAAAGTTTTTAATATTTTTACTGAGAAGCAACGTAAATTAACTTTAATTTTAATAAAAAAATAAATAAAAAGAAAACAGCTTAAATTACGCTGGTCTTAATCAATGATGCTTAAAAGTCAAGTAAAATTACTTTAATGCGTTCGTTTGACGTCTTATACTATACCTACAGTGTGTATATGAAAATAGATTCTAGCAAGCAGCTATAAAAAGAAAATCAAAAAAAACTATCCGTTTACAAGTTATGACCGTTTGAATTTATATTCTATATTTACCTCCGTTTCTCAAAAAGCAGGTAGAATGTGTAAAGTAAAAGATTTTAAATCGTACATATTTTTTTATTTTGGAATTTTTTATTCCGTTATTATGATAATCGTTAAAAACTAATTTCGAAAACTTTTTAAGTTAGTTTTTATGGATTTCCTCAATAACTAAGTAAATATTTCGAAAATAAAAAATACGAGTAAAAAGTAGAGTACGATTTAAAATCTTTAACTTTATAATTTCGTCCTGCTTTAATGAGAAACGGAGGTACCTGGAAATTCAAACGGTCGTAACTTGTAAACGGGGAGTTTTTTTCATAAGTTATTTTTGGACTGCATGCTAGAGTCATGCCCTTTCAGTAATTTAACTAAGTGATCCATTGTCAGATACACCTTGTATACTTTGTGACTGTATCGCTTTTAAATTCATATAGCTATTCAAACATGCGAAATATAATGTTACGTTAGAGCGACAAAGTTCATAAGAAGTAATTTATGAATTATGATGCTAATTGTGCTAACCGACTGAATTCGTCGTATCTCAGGTTAGGGGCCAGGCCCCCCTGGACAAAATTCCTAAATACGCCAATGTCCTCAAAATAAGTTTAAAAGATTGGTACGCGATGTTTCGGCCAGTAAATGATTATTAAATTATTTCAAATTAATCTATTTACTAAGATTTTCGGCAAATAGGCACTACATTAATTACTTGCGCATTTTGCGTATATACTAAATGTTCACTATCAATTTCTTAACATGTCTGTAAACATTGGTGTAGGACGTTTACCTTATTTGAAATACATTTTTTGTTATTTTAGTAAGACAGAGCGTGTAACTGTTTTTGGGACCAATAAAGAAAATAAATAAAATAACGGAACCCAGTCCAGTATACTGTCAGTTGTCAATTCAAGTCAATTGTCAAATCGCATAATAATTCTTTTAGTGACAGTGTGATTTCCATGTGATAGCACTGAGAGTACTTACCTCGAAAACTCCAGTGCTCACAGTACAAAAATGGCGACGTTGATGACGTCATATATGACGTCATTTATGAGTGTACAGTATGTTCACCATAACACAAGAAACACTCGTTGTATTACACTCTGCGATGGGTAGTGGGTACCGGTCATGTTTAGATATGTGAAATTAAGTGGCTTTGGCATTTGACGAGTTTCGGAGCCAAGTTATGAGTTAGATGAGGGATGATGAAGAACAAGAAATACAAGTGGAGTTTTTGGAATCGTTTTCTGGTTGTGCTGAATAAAGCTTTAAGTTTTTTGAATAGGGATGTTGACATATTTTCAAAACTGGTTTTATTTTATACCTAGACCCATAATGAAATTGAAAAAATAAAGTTACTTTTAAATTTTCTCGCCGAAACACTCACTTCAGTTTGGTAACGTCATTATCCGAAAAACATTATTCAACTGTCAGCCCGTCACAGTAATAAGTGTTCTTGGTGTTTGTGCTCGCGGTTACCTTCACGAATATACCAAATTTTAGTGCTTTACCTGGGAGAAATGGACATAAAGTATTACAAATGCTGTGCAGTGCCCAAGTGCAAAAGCACAACAATCAGCACACTGGAAAAACTTTTTATAAATGTCGCAAAAATTAAACAAATAAGGAGAAAGTGGCTAACACTTTCACGTTCACGTTGTTCCTAAGTTCAGCAGCACAAAAATCTTGGTTTCCTATAAAAAATTTGCCACCATCAACGAATCTATCTTCGGTAAGTTCGAAGAGTTTCCTTTGATAAATCCAGTTTCCATAGTGATGAGATTATTACCGAGCTGCAACTAATTTGGAGATAATTCACGCAATGAGTGACGTTTTCTATGTTAATATCAAACAGTTAATATTATTAGGATACCAACTGACAGGTGGCTGTCTATCAAGTATCAACTGTCAGTCTCTCGGATAATTACGTAATAGAATCTGATTAGTGTTTTCAGTCACGTGGTCATGCCACGTGACTGAATTTTTTTTTAACCACGTTACTATTTTAGCCTTTTTTAATCATCTATAATATATTTTTAACAGTCTTTTTAATGAAAAAACATTGTTTTAGGTTTTTATATATCACAATGAATCATTTAGTTAAAATGCAATATAAATTTGTGATTAGTGTCAACATCCCTATAATTTAAATCCGCGTTTATTTTCCTACTAGCCTGCAGCCCGTGGCTTTGCCAGCGTTCTCTTAGGGATTCCTTCAAATTTCGGGATAAAATGTAGCCTATGCCCTCCTTTGTATATCACATCAGACTATGAATTTAATGAAAATCCAAAAAACTTACGCTAATTTTGAATCCTACTGGAGCTAAATATTTAAGCAATTCGTAAACTAAGGTGGTTGCAGATTCGGATCTCAGTGCCAGTCAGTGCAGTACACTACATTAGGTACATAGGTATTTAGCTTAGTAAGAGGGGTTATCAAAAATACTAGTTACTAGTAATAAACAATAGTAATTCAAGAATTCAGGATAAAAGTTAAATTCTTTGGAAGACGCATGCACAACACGCATCCGATATCGAGCAGTAGATATTAACGTAAATATGATCACTATAAGACAGGTTAAGAATATCCGGTTAAAGATATAGATAGTCTTCATTACACATAGCGAGTGAATTCTCAGTACCATATATACTATCCTGATGCACATAAAAATCTAGTTGATCCGAATTTTCTTGCTGCGTCACAGAAAGAGCCGTTAATGTAATGGTTTTACTTCCCTGCCATGGTTTCGGAGATGACAGGATACTTCAAAACTGAAGCTGTAATTTTTTATCATTAAGCGGTCTGCATGCTTGCTGACTACTTTAGTGGCATAATATGTAAAAAAATAAAGACTGGTAGGTATACATACTGCCGTAGTAATCGAGATAGCAGTAAGTCGTTTCTTCTGTCTTACTGCTGCACAGTGTGGTATTTAGTATCAAAACCTGGCCAAAAATCGTTTTTCTTTTTATTAGTTACTGGTATTGTATTGTCATTCCTTAATAAGTTAAGTTCTTGATGCAACAAAAGCCGCAAAGTGCACAGAGCTCGTCCGTCACAGCGCGCTACATAATCATTCGGAAGTTACCGTTCGCTCTAAGTGGTCGGTCGTGTGATTAGTCGAAACTCTCGCATTTTATTGTTTTAAAAACTCTTGTGGTTTTATGAAAATTCAATTTAGTGGTTATGTTTGTGATGGATACTTTTATTGCAGGTATGTTCTTTACATATTAATAAATATTTTTAATAAAATTCAAGGCAATAATTATCTATAGATCGAAACACTTAGGTGTAAATATTTGTTACCAAAATAATAAATAAATATGTTTATAAAGGGTTTTGTTATATTTCTAAACATTTCTAAGTTACGAAAACTATTGTGTAGTGTAATATACTTAGCATAGAATTAAAAGAATTGCCGCCCCAAACCGCCCCTCTTTTTTTAGTATTTAGTATTTTTGTTTAATACCATATTCTTACAAATTATTTACTCTTATTCAGTTGTTGTTTATTTTATTATTAGGACCTTCTGGAATCAGATTGATGACTCGAAATGAGCTATATAACATCATACAGCACTCAAATAAGTTAACATTTGATGGAAAGCTTGAATATTTGGAACAAGAATTGATAAGCTATTATTCTGAAGATGACACAAGGATAGCAAAAGCTCTCTGTTATCAAATACCAATTTAAACAGAAATGGTTAGCTGCTCATAAAACAAAATCAAGATTCGAGAAAGACAATGCTGAGTGGCTTAACGGCACTATATCGATTCCCAGTGCAGGTACGTGAGACACAATAGATGCATACCCTTTATTCTTATTTTTATTTTTATTTTTGCGTGTCGGAGTCGTACAAAGACTCTTTAGAAATCTAAGGAGTCTTTAAACAACACCGCACGACCGAGTATTTAAAAAAAAATTACTTGTTGTTGTTACAGGAGTCAGCCCTGGTCGTCCTCAGAAATCTTTCTTAGAATCAAGTGAAAGAAGGAAAAGACGGAAAACCACAGACTTGTGATCAAAAAATGAGGAAGAATTGACGTATGCTACACAAATGAAACTGCGTAAGTCAGGCAAAGTTCATGATTCGAAAGTTGTAAAAGACCTTACAAAAAGTCCACGAAGAGCAAAAAAATATGTAACAGTAATGGAGAATATAATTAAAAAAAGTGAGCAACCTCAAAAATTATCGCCTGTACAGGCTTTGTCAATGTACACCGAAGCAGGGCTTACTAAAGCCCAATATGAAAGAATTCGAGAAACGAATAAGACCTTTTTCCCGTGTTATTCTATTCTTCAAAAATTAAAAAAGGAATGCTATCCTGAAATTCACCGCGTAACCAAGACCTGTGCTGAAGTGCAAGTGCAAAAGCTGGGCATCATACGGCAACACGACTGATTTTATCTTGGAGAAGCTGTAAACCATTTGAGTGATAACGAAAAACGATCTTTAGTTTTAGTAAGTAAGTGGGGTTGTGATGGATCTCAGCAGATGCAGTTTAAAATGAAGTTTGAAAATTAAGCTGATTCTGATGCCAATATTTTTCAAAGTTCTTTAGTTCCGTTTCTATTAGTTTACGGGAACGAACAAAAAAATCTCTGGCAAAACCCAACACCATCATCACCTCGCTACTGCCGCCCAATAAGAATAAGATTCATCAAGGAGACAAATGACGTAACAACTGAGGAAATTGATTATATAAAATCGCAAATTATTGCACTTTCCAACACAGAATTTGACAATAATATATCGATAAAACATAAATTGTTATTTACCATGGTAGATGGCAAAATATGCAATGCGACGATGAGGTGTTACATATGTGATGCTACTTCAACAGAATTTAACGATTTATCTAAGAAAAGAGTGTGTAAGAAAGAAAATTTAAGTTTCGGTCTTTCTTTACTGCATGCTCGCATAAGATTTTTTGAGAGTATTTTACATGTAGCGTATAAACTGCCTGTAAAAATATGGAATGTAAGGCTTATTGCTGAGGAGAAACAAGTAACAGATAATAAAAAAAATGAAATATACAACATACCTAAAGCCAATTTTGGAAATACAAATGATGGAAATACTAGTAGAAGATTTTTCGAAGAATATGAAACATCAGCGGCGATAACAGGAGTAGATAAACATTTAATATACAGATTAAAAATAATTTTAGATGCATTGTGTTGCGGTTTTAAAATCAACATAAAAGTATTTGAAAAATATTGCCAAGAAACGGCTGAGTTATACGTCTCGCTCTATAGTTTCTACCCCATGTCTCCTACAATGCACAAGGTGCTACAACATGGAGCCGATGTCATAAGTGAAGCTATTCTTCCAATAGGTCAACTATCTGAAGAAGCAGCAGACGCACGAAATAAACACATTAGGTTATTTAGATTAAATTATACCAGAAAGTTTTCGCGCGTGGCTTGCAACATGGATGTACTCAACAGGCTTCTTTTAACTTCTGACCCTTTAATAACGGGTATAAGATGCATCTCCTACAAGAAAAGAAAGCCCTTGTCTTCAGATGTTTTAAATTTATTGCTAGAAAGTGATATAACAAATGTTAGTAATTTTGCAGATAGCGAAAGTGATGATTAAATGCTTTAAAATATAAAAAAGTCTTTGTTTTACCATTCTGTAATATACAATGAATAAAGAACGTAGTTTTATAGCCTTAAGATGTATAAAACATTTTTGACCAGCTTTTGAGACTAAATACCACACTGTGTGCTGGCAGAATAGCAGGGCGTAGCGGCTTAATATGCATACTTAATACATGTTTTCCAAGAAAAGGTGTGATAGAAGTCACCTGCTTTCTTCTGTCCCTACTCTAGAATGTGATCTAAAATTTTGATAACATTGATACCACAGTATATGTATATCAGATTCGAACGCTTCTACATATAATCAAGTGTTGTTGCTTAAAACATTAGATCTCCATATGAACCCATTAAAGAACAGTGAAAACTTTTTTGTGCTTATTTTGTTTTTGGAAATATTTTTCTAACCCCCCATTTATGGCAATTCACGTGCTCGCATTTGTATGCAATTGCAATTTACAGGACTTACTTTAATTATACTAAAAATGCGTTTAAAAGAATACATAATGTAAACTAACTCTTGTGTTCAATATATATTCGGCAGCTTATATCGTTTTAAATACACACTGTGAAGAAACTGAAAAAGGAGTCAAACACCTGTTAAGCGTTAAGTAATGTTAACACAATAAAAGCCTGTGTTATATTTTCCGCCGATTTATATGAACATGAGTGGTAGGTTTCCGCTATGACCGATCACCAGTATTGATTAGGTAAAATGTCAAAGACGCATTGAAATTATCTTACATACGATGCATTATTTCGCGTTTATATATAACTGTATATTGAGATATTTGTTTCAGCAAGGTTAAGTTCCCACTGGGGTTCTTTGTACTTTTCAATACAGAAATAATAATCTTTAAACGACTTTGAATGGAAAAATTGCAGTATACATTTAATATAGGTAATTATGTTGTTCTAAAGGCATCGATAAACCGATGACCTGACATAATGACGTGTAGAAGCATCGCGATAGTTTTGTAGCTGTATATGATGCGCGGGCACACATCCCAGCTGTATATCCAAGAGGCTGGACCGCCGTCGGACGCTTCGCAGACGGTCTCTATCCTACCAATATGTTCATTGGAGTCACCTCAAGTGGAGGCAACGTGAATTCTCATTACGACTACCTGATTTGAACGCTGGAGGTAAGAAGTTTTTTGTGAACTTGTGAAAGGTCAAGTCTCCAATCAGCTGTTGCAAAGTTAAACGTCAATAACTGATTAAAAGTTATTTTAGTTAATTGGAATTCAAGATAATGAATATTCTCTGTAGAGACCTGCCTGATGTAACTCACTTCTTCCCCTTGCAAAAACTATAGTAAAATGTATTAAGCATGTCGGCATAGATTGGCAGGGAACTAAATAGTGGTAGGTATTAAATGCTTAGGGTTTAGTGTTTCAAGAATATGCCTAGAATGGAAGGAAAATAAACTATACTATTGTTGTCTTTCAGATACAGCCTTGTGAAATTTTTTATCCTCTGTGAATAATGGCTTTGGACTTTGTAGCAGGATGTATAGGAGGTACATATGAAAATTATATAACATTTTACTTAGTTAATATTTTTAGGCAAAAATTTGCTATGAATATACAAATAACTCTATATTTCAGGTTGTGCTGGCATCATAGCCGGTCATCCATTGGATACTTTGAAGGTACACATACAGTCAGGAAGAGGTAGTGCATTGCAATGTGCAAAATCTTTATTGAAAGGAGGAACATTAGCTAGTGCTTACAGGGGAGTGGGAGCTCCCTTGGGCGGAATAGCAGCTGTGAATGCCATCGTGTTTGGAGCGTACGGAAACACGAGACGGGTTTTACCCAATCCCGACTCTATATACACACACGCAACAGCCGGTGCCGCCGCTGGCATGCTTCAAAGCTTCGCATGTGCTCCTGTAGAATTAGTGAAGACACGGCAGCAACTTGCTAAACCTGGAGATGGCACGCCAACCGGAGCATTATCAGGAGCACGACACATCTACAGGACTGGAGGTATCAGAGCTTTGTTTCGTGGACAAGGAGTGACAATAGCTCGCGATTGCCCGGCGTTTGCGATATATTTTGGAACATATGAAGCGATGACGCGTGGCGATTTAAGTGTTATGAAAGTTTTTATTTCGGGAGGTGTTGCAGGAGCGCTGTCATGGGTGTGTCTATATCCTATCGATGTGGTGAAATCAAGATTGCAAGGTGACGTGGTAGGGCGGTACACTGGGGCCTGGGACTGTTTCGTACAGTCAGTGCGAATAGATGGGTGGAAATGCATGGGACGCGGTATTAGTGCAGTGGCTTTGAGAGCCTTTATCAGCAACGGTGCGTGTTTTACGGCAGTGGTATGGACAGAGCGTGTGTGGCAAAGCATGGCTTCCGAAGCCGGTGTAAACACATTTGGACCGACAGCAATTAGTGATGCAGTTTGTAAGGAAAATAACGATCGACAATACGACGCGTAATGGGCTTTCAAAAAAGTTAATTTCGTGAATTGAAAAGAAACATATTGTTACGAGGTAGATACTGTTACGACAGATTTTGTTACGAGAAGGGCAAGATAAAATGTTGTTTTGTTACTACTTATATTGTTTTTCTTAATTATTCCTATTTCATCTCTTATCATATTTGTCTAAGTATAAGTTTATAGACATTAGATAAGGACATGTTTGTCGAGGAAAGGGGTTATATTATGTAATTAACACTGAATAATAGATGATAACAAAATCGATTGCGTCTAATAAATTGATAAGTAGTTAGTATTTATCTTATCTGCTTTAAACTAAAACATGTAGGTACTCTAAAATTAAATCTAAAATAAATTATATACTTGATAGGTACTTCATAACTTAAGATAGAACAAATTCTTCTTAACATAAAATCTATTATTCAATTGTTGTCGGTAGCTAATAATAAAACACGGCATTCTTTCTTATTAAGTATCATATACTTGTCTGAAAAATTTGATACAATTTTCAAAAATATTCCAAAAATACAGGAATGATTTACATTATGAAAATATCACAACATTATAAATGTGCCAAAATTGCTAAAATAAACGTAAATATTTTTAAAAATAAGGACGGTTACATAATAATTTTACATAATATTAACTTCACTATACTTTTTCCTAAGATTTTTATTTTTTCAATAACTTATTGATTAGGTAGGGGGTACTTAACTGTCGGAATGGGTTTTTCGAAATACTGAAAGTTTAAGGGGATGAGGATCTGAAATGCAAAAAGAACAGTTAGTTAACACTAGCGGTATGGAGACGAGGAAAATCTGTAAGAATTTATTGGCAAAGGTTCAAAGTTACATGTGTGGGCATTCTTTTTAATCAATGGAAAAATAATTGGAATAGTTTCGGTCCTAATACGAGTATACAATAATAATAATGAACTTGTTTATCAGGGCGCTACCTCATTGATAAGGACAAAATAAATATGCATTATAAGCATACAAGTTGATCGTTGTATTTATTATATCGTTTTAAATTAAATTAAACAAGTGATTAGTATTACAAGGCAAGCAACATGCTACGTAAAAAGTCGCATTAAGGTATTATATTCGTTTAAACGTAGGTATCCTTGTTTTTAAAGAACTTTTAGAACATCTCACCTTTGACACTGAAGCAGCTAATCTTGCTCCATGGGCTGCGGCGGCAGTGGCGGGGGCGGTGGCGGTGGCGGTGGAGGTGCGTCGTTATTGTTCACCTGGTTTTCCATGAGGCCGAGCTGCTCTAGCATGTCGTCGTTGTCCTCCATCAGGTGCACCTGCATCAACCACGGCCGGTTACTCTGCAAAACAAATGTTTCAATATCCGACACCGAATATATCTCCTCCTCTGCTTTGTGCAATATTATAGAACAAAGGTGGAGGACGGTGGAAGGTGTACTTTGAACGTTTTATTATTATACTTTCTTTATTAAAAGTGTTAATTTTCATTACTTCTATTTAACCGATAAGGAAGAAGTACTTTCAAGCAAACTGACTAACTTCTTAAAAGATGGCCGACAATACTTTTAAAGGTATTTAGAAAAACCGGGCAAGTGCGAGTCTGACTCGCGCACCGAGGGTTCCGTAAGCAAACGAACTTGTATGTAGATAAAAGGTACTCCCGCCTCGGGAATCAAGTCTCGAAGATCTTTGACCGTCTTTTCCGAAAAACAAACTTAACTTTGCGTTCTAAAAATACTCTCCTGTAAGTACATCGATGTACTTATAGGATTTTTTCCTTTACTTGTGCTGTGAGAGCTTGTTTCTTACCAAATTTCATGATTCTAGGTCAATGGGAAGTATAGGTTTTGATTTACCTGCGAAATGTTCAAATTTGGTCAAATCTAAGGCTTAAATGACTATATTTTTTATTGCGTTGACTTAGAAGCTTTAATTTATTACAGCTTCAAGGGATCGCAGACATAAGTATTTGGTATTAATTTCAACTTGTTGCGTCCACGGGTTCCTGTGACAAACGGTCTTGACCACAAACAAACAGACGGACAACAAAGTGATTCTATAAGGGTTCCTTTTTTACATTTGAGGAACGGAATCCTAAAAAATAAAGATTTACATAAATATTGCACTCAATCAATTCCTGCATTTGTATAGGCTTATCCTCATGTCGAGCAATGGTCAAATAGCCATAGGAAAGATGGTAGATTTTTTCAAAGCGATGAACATGGTCTGGGATAGGGGATAGAGATTCATAGGACGCAACCCCTACGATGAAACGCTGAAATCCCTAGTTTACAACGCAGAATTCCCGTAAGAAAGAACAAAGTGGCCAGAATCTGTAAGCGCTTAGCGTGTCTTGCTGCCGGCGCGCCGTCTCACCTAGCAATAGAAATAATGTTGGCGGCATCATGTCATTTTAGTTAAAATACGTGGTGAAACAGATTAGCGACATATAGGCGTAGCGTATTCTATTAAACAAAATAGCAGGTTAACTAAAATAGTTACTAATATTTGATTTGAGAATGGATCTCTTAATTCATTCACAATTTACATTTGGCTTAAACTAATTTTGATAGCTATATCCTCCTGTCACTATCACTGGTGACCGTTGCCCTCTTTATCAACGATTACATTATATGTAGTATACATAGCGCTACAAAAGACCAGAAGTGGTCGAGGTAGCACCAGGCACTCAAATCATCAATAGTATACATAAACTTCTTTTAATATTTCTTAAATAAAATTATCATCTCTTAAAACTTAATGAACTATATACCTATACATATATACTAACTTGTTTCTTCAACCAACCTACCAAAACCCGCCCGAAATTACTTTGAATGTTCATTTCGTTCCTTGTCAGTTAGTTGTGTAACTGGAGGGTGCAATAATTCAGCATATAACTAACGGATGGCTGAAGGTGTTTTTAACTTCGTTTAGCAATAGAAGAATAAACCTTTTGGTGGTTAGTAATGAAATAAATATTAAATTTGTACTGAAATAATGGTAGAAATATAAATGAATAAATTTAAAACATCAATATTATTTTGTGTTGTTTTTGAAATTGGCATTACGAAAAGTAGCAAAGTCTATGTCTTCTTCACAACTAAAATTATCTCAGTTATATCTATATCATTATTTTTTTTTTTATAATAAGAATAACATAAATAATAAATACATACATTGCTGATTAAGGAAGTGCACCCAAAGATGTCATCGATAGAGCATGTCAACATCATCAAGAGCATACTTTAAATTTCCATATTTAAATTTTGTTAGAATTGATAGTTTTGATTCAATAAAAAAAAGATAAAAGTAATTACTTCTTGTTTCTTTTATCCTATAATGTCCATTGGTACGTTGAACTATAGAGTAATTAGTGCAAAATCAGGTGAAAAGTCAACCATTCCCCGGCAAGGGGTAGGTTGACTATTATTTAAATTTCTACGAGATCAAGCTTGTACACAATTTAATAATTAATTGCGAGCTGTTTGTATTTTTTTTCTAAAGCTTAATATTGCTTAATGTATTGGTTTTTATAATAATATACATCAAAACAAAAATAAAACAAGCATTCAAAGTGAAATTCGGTCAACCATCCCGTCTCCGCTACTGATCCTTGCGCTGTACCCTCGGTAATGGCTTTGTAATCACTGTACGTATCATTTAACTTAACTGTAAATATACGGTTGTGCAGGTAATTTTTACACCATAAGTAATGTCCAGGTACTCCGGTGCTTTCTTTATGGTCTAAAGTACCCAATGCTCGTGAGAAGTCAATAAACAAAACCAGAACATGTTTTTGATCATCAAGGTACGTATTCACTTCATTAGTGAATTTCGATAAGAGTTCTGTGGTACTTTTAACTTTTTGAAAACCGTACTGGATCTGGGTAATGACTTCGTGTGTTTTGTAATAATGGTGTTTTTCCCGACTAATGTATTATTCGACAATTTTACCGACGAAAGACAGTAGCCTTATAGGCCGCTAGAGTTAATAAAACCGGCAAGTGCACCAGAAACTTCGGTAACGGTACGGTAACGGTAGGTATATTGTTAATTCGTTTTTTTTTTTGAGCTTGTTAGAAATTTGTCAACAAGCAGAACTGGATCTTTTATTAGCGTTGCTCCGTCGCATATAGTGATGCAAAAGACTCAGTCGTTTCTTTTAAAAAAGACTAGACTAATTTTTGAAGACTAAAGACTAGACTAGCCTTTTAACTCTCAAGTATAGGAGTAAAACTGAAGGCTGTTTTCACTGCTTAATTTAGTATTATGTTAATAAAGAACGAAGATAATGAATCATCGATGATTTTTTAATGTAGTAAATAACTTTATAAGAATGCTACCATCGATAATAGTGCCGATTATATTGTACACTCGACTAAACTAAAACCTGACTTAATTTCTTCATATGAAATCAATCTAGTATTCTTTGTAATAAGGTCTATTTGTTACTAGCATCTATTTCTCAGCGCCGCTAAATGTCAATAAAACCTGTCAACGTATACTCAACTTTATTTCCACTCAGCGAGAGTCTTCATTTATTCAAACGCTGTATAATTGCCGTATAAAAACTTGTTCAAAACGAACGAGGATGACGTGTTTTTAATCTACACCTACGAAGACGCTTACTAAAAACACAGAGCAAAAGAGATGGCATTCAACGGATAGCGGCTCTTGCTACGTGGTATTAAAGTTTATTTAAGCGTATCAGACTTTAGTCGACAAATAAATTGCTTATTTCGATAGCGACATATGTTACCTACTTGTTTCAATTTGAAATAAGACCTTGTTTCTAAGTGGACAAGGTTTACTTCTTATATGAAGAAAATTTAGTGAATTTTAATTTAGCGAGTGAAGTAACAGAATTGGGGCCAATAACTACCTACATTATTTTACTGATGGTATTTTAAAATTACTCTAAATTACTCAAACATTTTAACCTTAGAGCTTGAGCTGTATTGAATGGCAAGCACGACTCAGGCGCGAGTCCTTTTAAAAACAACTCGAGTCGTTTAAATATTTTAGTCCTTTAATTTAACAACTGAGTCCTATTACTAAAAAACTGGAAACTCTAGTCTTGTTTCCAGACTTAAGTCGTGTAAAATGAAGTCGAGTCTTTTTAAGAGGCCTTAATTAAACGACTGAGTCTCTTGCATCACTAGTTCCACACCTACGTTAAAATTACAGAGAAATCCTAACAGTAGTTTTTTTGGATAACACCAAAGATTAACGCTAAGTAAAAACAGGGGTAGTTCTAATAGCCTATTACTAGAGATCGCCTGGTGGTCGAACTGCGACTATGGTTTTTTCATTGGCTAGTGTAACTTGAGCTGTCATTGTGTAGACATACATACCCCGACAGGTTTTTCGCGTAATTTTTAAAGTTGTAAGACATATTGTTTAAAAATTTTAGAATATAGAAAAACTTCAGAAAGCTTTCTGCACTTCTTCTATATATAAACTGTAAATATTCTAAAATTCACGTTACTACGTTCGCGAAATTATCTTAAAAAGGGGTACAAAGAATTCTTTTCACATATCAATATAATGATAATCTTAACTATTTGCAACGCGGTATTATTTAATTTTATATAGGTACACATTATAAGTTTTACTTTTCACAAAGTAAACTATTGTTGCGGTGACATTATGTTCATCTATACTTATTAACTTTTAGTTAAAAAAAAGGAGTTTCCAAAAAGTTTTTTAAGAATTTGATGAAATAAGTAGGTACCTACCTAATTGTTTAAAAAAGACTGCTTAAGTAGCACTAAGGACAAATAGCCATAAGGTTGGTGGTAATTTATTCTGTAGCCGTGAAAATCATCTAGGAAAAATGTTTTGAAACCCGTAACACATTCATCAGTTTCTCGAAAGAAAAGAAAAGAACAAAATGGCCGGGACCTGCTAGCGCGGCCTTACCTAGCAATACAATAAGTACAATGTTGGAGGCATCGGGTGATTTTAGTTACTTCCACGGAGAGCATCATTCGGCAAGGTGATATCCAGGAAGCAGGAAGGAGTCTTCAACACGGTAAAAAAGGGTAGGTATTCATGAAACGGGAAAAAAGGAAAGTTTAGGTCCATTAACGTAATTTTCTATATTTATTTGAATTTATATTCTTAACTTAAGTAAATAAAAATTGCTTGCTAGTAACGGAGGCGGCAGAGCATCTATTCTTTTCTGTGGAGGGGAAACTGCTTCCGTATTATGGTACTCAAGCTTTTTTTGTTTCTGTGTTTTCTTCTGATTAGCAGAGGATACCATGGTGAAATGATAAATCTTTGAACTGGCTACTAATTTATTCGGAACCAGTCATCACAATTTGGCGCAGATATTGACTAGCAATTGGCTAGGAAGCGACCATAAGAAACCACTTGCGAAACAAAACGGCGATTTAAACAATTGTTTATTTGTTTTCTATTAGAGCAAGATCTCAGGGCCCGCAGACATTACTTATTTTCTCAGAAATAAAATATATTTGATAAAGTAGTGTCAGTATGTACTTTGAGTGTATGCATACCTGCTAGCTTGGCCCCCATTTGTCAGGTACCAGGTGCTAAAGCCAGGTAAACATAATGGTCACTTTTCTTAAATTTTCAGTGCTGATTTTTATGTATGTTTTGGAAAATATTGCCAATATTGCCAGACAATTTCCGTCGGCGATAACTTTTACTAAACGCTTTAAAGCTCTCAAAAAATATAGTAACTTTACTTATATTCTCATTCTTGATTTTTATAAACGATACTCAGGGAACTAAGACTTTTTGTAAGTAGCCAGACCAATCGGAGGGGCCAATCATCCCCCCAGACACACATAAAGTGTCGCTATGAGTATGAGTGACGGTCCCGGTCCCGTCATCACGCGTGTTCACGTGTGATGCCGTGACCAAGGGAAATAGGGATTCTTTTTTATACATAAGTATAGAGATTTATAATAACATCATTCCCGACCGATTTCGATAATTCTTTTTTTGGCGTTTGTTATTGTCAGGAGAAGGTTCTTATGAAAGAAAAAATTAGAAAATTTTTAGAAAACATAACGAGGGACTTACGCGGGTGAAACCGCGGGGCGCCGCTAGTAGTTTATAAATATAAAAAGCGTTTTTAGTTTAAGTTGGTAGCAAAATGTTTGTTTTGTTAAACAAGTTTTTTCTAGTTATCTAAATATGTTACTAGTAATTTTGTTGATTTTAATTTTACTATTATTTTATTCAATTAATAACATAATATATAAAACACGATGGTATTTTTTAAATTTTGCTTTATTACAAATTAGACTGATAGATGAGATCAATTAAATCAAATGGTAAATTTTTTGTTACCCTAAATTGCATTTATTAATTAAGCAAACAATAAATTATACAAATAATAATAACTCCACACATCTCACACACGGCTGTCTAATCTTAAACTAGGCAGAGCCACAAATAGGTAATATAGGTACTTAGCTTTTTTATAAGTAATTATTGGGTCCCTTACCAGTTCCAAAATGTACAACAGCATTAAGTCCGCCATTGTACATTTTATTGTGCATAAAGTGTAAATAAAATAAAAACAGGTCTTTACTTTTTATACATGTAGACTACCCGAGTAAAGTTTGTATTATTTATTGTTCGTTTAATTAATAAGTGTAATTTAGGGTAACTAAAAATTTAGCATTTCATTTAATTGATCTCATCTATCAGTCTAATTTGTAATAAGGCAAAATTTAAAAAATAACATCGTGTTTTATCTAAAAATTCCAAAATTTCTCGAAATACTCGAGAAACTTGAGACATTCTGGTCGAGAATTCTCGTGCCTCGAGAAATAAAAAATGTCGAGAAACTACAAAACCCTTGTTTTAAGGTTGCCTATATGAGATTGCACTTAGCGATAAGGCCGCCTATTGTACATATCCACTAACTGTATTTATTTTAAGCAATATGTTGTTGGTGTGCAAAAAAGATTATTCTATTCTAATTCTTGTACATTGCAGCATTGTACAAATGAATACTTACACTAACATCCGGCAGCGCGGTTCGGTGTTGTCCGTGGCGCGCAGTCTCCGAGAGCAGGATCTTCTGACGCTTCTCCTCCATAAGGCGTTCGCGGTGTTTGTGGATGTAATCGTACACGTTAGGCAGGCCCATGATCACGCATGCGGACAATGCTGACCGGTAGATGTTCATATCTGTGGCTTCGTACCTGTATGTTTCAGGATAAAACTAACGGTATGATTTAGAGAAATTGGTAGTATCTAGCCAGGGTGATATTATTCATAGATTAAATGTGGGACACTCAGTAAATTTTGCGAAACCTAAAAAAAATCTATGCGGTCAATTTTTAGAACAAAATTCCTTATCGCACGTTACACTACAGACGCTCGGCGGCGGCGTCGGCGAAACGGAAAAAAGTGTTAGCCCAACGAAAAATGCTGACCGCGAGTTGATTTATTTTATTTACGCCATCTGTGGATTCTGTGCTTGTACTGTGACTTGATGTTGGTTGTATACTAATTATGGTTCGGAGAACGCAATTTTAATTTCGAGTTATTACAATATTTACGAATGGAAGTTCGTTCCTACCGGGTCCCAAACAAACCCCACGCGTTTTTAATAAATCTTTTCACTACTATTTATGCTAAGTTTCATGCGTCTAAACAGATTTTCAAAACACTTTTTCCAATACGTCTCATACTTCCTCTACAGACTCTTCGAATAGGTGCTAGCGCACCTTCCGGTGATGAGAACTGTACCCCTTTGATTTGATTTATTATTTTAGGGAATAAAAAGTCACACGGTGCCAAATCAGGGCTTTAAGAAAGATGACCCAGACCGGTGTATTATCCAGGAACTCACACGTTTTGAGCGTATAGTGCACGGGCGCGTTGCCGTGGCGAAGCGCCAGCCCGTACTCACTCTCTTCCTGCTTACAGCAGTGAACACTTCTGGCAAGCATTTAGTAATATACCATTTAGCATTAATGCTACCATGATCCAGGGACGGTATTGACACCAGATTCCCTGTCATAGTGAAAAAAAAATGATACCAAAATCTTCCCTGCGCGACTCGATCGCTTCACTCTGGTAGGAATCGGCTCATTTTCAAAATAAATTAAATTGCTAGACTGTTGACGGGCTCGTGTCTGGATTGTATTGATAAATCCAAGATTCCTGTCACAATGTAAAAAGTAGTAAAAAGGAAATTATCTGTGTTCTTAGCATATTAATACACCACTCGTTGCACTCGTTGCTAACAGTTGCCTCAGAGCAGAAGGGCCTTCGTCGACAAGTGCAATTTGAGTTTATCATAATCGTTTTTAAGTGGGTGAGCCATGCACGTATGTGTCATGGAGTGATGCCATGGCCTCATAGCAACGTTGTGTTTCGCCGAATAAGTTATGTTACCGGAGGCCCTAAGCCTTCCCTCTCTCCGCTTTTCCTCCTCTTCCCTCCTCTCACCCTCTTCAATCCTCTCCCTCTACTTGCACTTTAAAGGTCGTCAACGCACTTGTGACTCTAGAGTTGCAGGTGCCCATGGGCGGCGGTAGTCACTTACCATCAGGTCCCCATCTGCTCTTTTGCTACCTAACCCATAAAAAAATATTAACGCGCAAAAATGTTGTGAAAACAGATCCAAATGTCAGTTCATATCATATCTTTTTGTATGTTACATACTTGTCGTAGTTTTTATTATTATATTTATTTTATTTATTTTTTAGGTAAAATTTTTTGCCCATCAGCAGTGCATTATTTCATAGCCCACTCTCTATATTTGCCTCTTTTCTTAGTGGGCTTATTATTAATTATCTTACTAATATTATAAACGTGAAAGCTTGTGAGGATGTATAGATGTATGGATATTTGTTACTCTTTCACGCAAAAACTACTAACCGATTGCACTGAAACTTGGTACGTAGATAGTTGGAGATCTGAATTAACACATAGGCTATTTTTAGTTATATTTATTTTTATCCCGTTATTTCCACGGCGTCTTACGCTCCGCGGGTGAAACCGCGGAGCGCGGGAGTTTTCTTTTATCGTTTTGTAAAAAAGTTTAGTGATGTAAACAGAAAATCTTTTAGATTGAAAAAAATTAAATTGCTCTTCTTGTTATCGTCATCGGTCAATGGAGGGTATTGCTCTTGGCATATCACTGTGATTTGTATCTTATACTTATATAGACTTATATGTATTGTAGTTGTCCAAGAAAGAGATCTCAAGTGTCCTTCTGTGAGGTCTCTGATATGAAATGTTTATGTAATCTTATTGTGTTCTTACGACCTTTGGGAATGTGTAGTGGAATGAGATAAGAAATTGTAATCAAGCAAGGGTTAGGTATAAAGAGTTATATAGTAGACTAGCAGTTATCGCGCGGTTTCGCTCGCGTGTACGTATAAATATATTTTGCACGGAACCCTAATTCTTTTTCCAAAATAAAAGTAACCTAAGTTACTGCTTATAACACCAGCTATCTGCCAGTGAAAGTCCCGTGGAAATTGGTCCACCCGTTCCGGAGATAAGCCAGAACAAACAGACAGAGAGAGAGTCAGACGAAAAAATAAAAAAAAAACTGATTTTTAGGCATAGATATCGTGCAAATCTAGTGCAAAAACATAAGTTTTTTAACCTAACAAACTATTATTTTGATATTAGAACAAGCAGACACTTCAATCTTATTTATTTGTATCTATGTTCATACATGATGATATAGAAATGGGTTATATGTACTTTGTAAATACTTCAACAACTTTAAGGATTTAGGCTAGTATCTATTTTCTTTGGAAATATTCGGATAGGTCGATGCGCCCTCGGAAGGTGGGACCGCAACGACATTAGAATCAAATTAACTGTCACTGTCAAGATTGACTTGACTCTTTTTGCCTCTTTTCTCAGCAATGGCAACGGTACCATAGATCAATTAGTTGTATGTGGTTTTAAAATAATGTAAGGCAAGTTTCTTTTAATAAAGTAGAGAATAAATAAAAAATGTAAGATGCACCATCTCTCACAGCTGTTGGTCATTCCCTCGTCAGGCATCGCCGCCGGTTCGATTCGTAAATATCTCTAATGTCTCATGTAAGTATCGCGTGAATCTCTACTTGTCTAGGTCGTATCGTTTTTATTCTATGTATAATCTATATATGTATATAAAAATTAATCAATATTTCCTCTGTCACGGTACCACGCGTGGACTTATTTCGCTAATTCTTTTTTTTTTGTATTTTTTTTATTGTCAGAGATAATATAACACTATACTAGTATTAATGTCAAGAGAAGGTTCATTTGAAAGAAAAAAAAAATGTGTGTGTGTACCAGAGTACACAGGTAAGAAGTGAAACTTCTTTACGACATATCATTTTTCTACTATTTGCAACTTCACGAAAATGGGGTAGATAAGGCTTAAGCCTTAAGAAATTATAAAACGAAATATATAATCACTCTCACTTTTCTTGTAAATTCACTTAAATTTGAATAAGTCTTTTTATTTTATCACTTTCAAATTAATATATTGTTATTCTTATTTCAAACCAAACTTCAAAACTAATATATTGTTGTTATTATTATAATATATTACATTATATACTTTACGTCACTATACTAAACTTTGATAAAAAAAGCAACATGGCGCGTAACCGAAAAACGTGACGATTGCTACAAAATTTCTCCCATACGTCGATAAAGAAGTTTCACTTAAAAAATTAAGAAAGTCGCGAGAAAAACTTAACGACTATATTAACTTTTCTTATGTAACTTTAGCGCTTTTGACATAACCGTAAATCGTTTGACAGTTGACGCGATTGTTAAATATTCATAGTTAAGACAGGACAACGTCTGTCGGGTCAGCTAGTATGAACATAAATATTCACTAAAGAACCTACGCATCCTTGTTCTAGGTACCACAGTACAGTAGCCTACTTGAGGTCTAGATAGCGTTGTGTAATATGTCTCAGAATATCATTACTATGATAATTTTAGCATTACTTTATTTACAACCTACTTCGAGTATCGAGTCGAAAGGAATTCGATTGTATTGTTTATTGCGAAGCGATAAGGAACAAGGACTTTGTAACAATAATGTTTCTCTTTTCAATACCATTCAGAAACACCTAGAATGGTATTGAAAGAAAGGTGAACATACAAAGTAAATAAATATGTTAATAATGTAAATAAATTTTGCGTAGTCATATCGCGTCGGACAATCGTAACTACAAAATCGCGAATTAACTTCTCGGGGTTCGATGTAGGCTCTACATCCAGGATATACATTTTAAGAATGAGCATGAAAACTACTGTCCTACACTGAGGTGATATCTTTCTATGCGGTGATACTGAACAAAAAACTAATATAAGTTCTGTTTAGATATTACAAAAAGTACCTACCTAATGATGATGAGATTGTATTGCATCATCCACATAGGCAGAACGTAATGATATGACGATTGACGACTGTTTATTATCAACAGAATAGAAAGATAAACATATTTGAAAAAATAAAAAAAACAAGATTAATTACTACTTAAATAATAAAGTATAAAATTCGCTTCTTCGCAATAGCAATTATTTGTGACGTTTTATACTATGCGACACGCAAAAATATATTTGTGTACCTAGCTAATGTATTTTTCTGTAATGTTAGTGGAAGTTGCGTCTTCACGAAAATAATTTTTAAAGACGTATTATGCATTCGTTCCTTAAGTATAACTATAAAAATGGTTAAGTAGGTATATACTGCTGTAACCTACATGTGAAATAGTAGCTCAAGAGCTATAATAATTTCGAGGATGTATTGCCGTTAGATATTTTGAATACTTTTGTTTTTATGATGAATAACATGTCTGCTTTCTCTTTTTCTTTCAGTTTCATTCGAACTAAAACACCTTATCTGTCATTTTTTTAAAACAAGTTTAAGGTCGTCAGGTCATAATTTCAAACAAAGTAAAATGTCTGGTACTTTCGTTTTATATTAAACAAGCAACCTGCCCCAGCTTCATACGCATACAAATTATACATTTAAACCTTCCTCATGAATTCCTCTGTCTATTAGTGAAAACCGCACGAAAATCCGTTCAGTAGTTTTTCAGTTTATCGCGAACAGACCGACAGACGCGGCAGGGGACTTTGTTTTATGATATGAAGTGATGTAGTGATAGTGTCTGCTTTATATTTATTTAGGTTCCATTGGAACTAAAATACCTTTTTTGGCTGAAATATTTGGCGTTAATTGCATCATGCGCAGTAGGTACCAATGACTGCCGATTTGGTCTGCCAGATGTTTAATTCCTTACTTCCATAGGTTCTCCAGTTTTACTGTTTAAAATATCTAACGCCTTTAAATATCTCCTTGAAATTCGTTATTAACTCTTACTCTATAGGTATATACCATGCAATATTATTGTATGTACATAAAAAATTAGTGTCAGTATGCGCTTCCGATCCTTCTGTATACTCGCAATAGCAAATGTGTCATTGTTCGTTATCAACGCTCTGCGCTAATAAAACTATTAGCTTAGGTTAGCCGCAGTTTTCTGTCTTCAATTCATACTGAAATTTGCTATACCCTGTACTACTATTACTGCTACTACCCTCATTATTATACCCGTGTTTATGTTACAAAACAATAATCTAAAAGGAGTACTACCGACTAGTTACCTTACCGCTTTATAAAAGACAGAACTGACTCATGTTATACTCAGTAGGCTTTGTGTTCTTTTACGAGTATGTCACCGGCTCTCACAGTCCTATGAAATAAATTGAACTGAGCCGTATCTCATAAATCCATTTAGTTTAACTGAATAACATGTTCACGCATCCACCACGGACTGAGATTACAGTCGTATATAGATAACCCGGGTAATTAGTTATAATATAATTGGCTCTTGCAAGATTATGCCCCATTTGCTTATAAATTTTCTAGATTGTTGAAACATCGTAATACGCGTTAATATTCAATATTATAGGTAATTATTAAATTAATTTAATAATTATAATAAGAAGACAAATGTACTAGATATGAAGTACAAGGTGCTTTGAACTTTCAAAGAAACCTTCACGGCTCATAACTTGTTATTCAATCTCTACAGGATTTTACTTGTCAGCCTAAGGACTCGTATGTCTAGTGAAAATATGATTAGGATACTACATGTAGGTAGGAATATGTAAATATTTTTTTACTTTTGTTCAGAAGTTCTTACATATATACACACATCAAAAAAGTCTTAGCAACATGTACGGTTTTGAATTTTTTGAATGATTTTTACTATTGTAATATATTTATATTTCTTTTAAAAGTAACTAGCTACCGCCCGCGGTTGCACCCGCGTAAGTCCCTCGTAAATTTTTCTTAAATTTTCAAATTTTCCACACAACTTTCTTATTTTTTTCGAAGCACAGCTCTCCCACTGTTAAACTTTAAATATGTCAGTTTAGTTAATGAAGTACTTTGAATTAAGAAAATGAATGGTTGATGTTTTGTTATTTTTATAGTCATCACCATCCCACAATAAGTAATAAGAAATACCAAAATATTTATTAAAAAAATTTATATGGCAAAACAACGTGTGCCAGGTCAGCTAGTTTTTATATAAATAGATAACTAAGCATTTTTTAATGCATTAGTGACTAAAGCAACAAAATTCTTCAGTCAGTTGTTCATTTAATCACAATAATTAACAATATGTGTAACGTAACATACGTAGTATAAAATAAAGTTAAACGAAATTGAACTTTTCAGGTTTTACAAAATGAAATAACGACATTTTTTTAATTATTTGAAAGAAAGAAAGAAAAATATTTTATTTGTATCTTCAGTTATAACAATAAATCCTTTGGTAATTCAATACAGAGTGTGACCGCCTCTGTTGTTTAAAATTTGTCGGCAACTATTTTTCTTTAAATCTATAAGATTGATTGTTTTGTCACGTCTCTGGAGCATGTCCCATGCGTGCTCAATGGGATTGAGGTCTGGCGATTGTGCAGGACACGGCAATACCCGGATGTTTTCCATTGCCAAGTACTCTCTGGTCCTCCGAGCTGTGTGCGAACGTGCATTGTCATGCATCAGCCTGAAAACGCCAAAACCAAAGGCTTGGCTCAGATTTAGCTTTACAAGCTAATGGGGGAACATAGGGCCCGAAGACATCTTCAACGTAAGTTTCAGCGTTCATATTACCATCTACAAAAAGGAGCTCAGTTTGTCGGTTCTTCTTAATACCCGCCCATACTATCACTGTGGAGTCACTGTAAGGGTGCACTTCCTGGACGCATCTCAGCCGTTCAGCATTTTCGGGACGACGATCTTACCCTTCTCGTATCAGGCCTAAATCGAAACCGGGATTCATCGCAAATTAAAATTTTATCCTACAATTATTGACCCTAAAATGCCGAAATACCTGGGACAGATTTCTTCCCGCTTATAGCGTTCCTACAGCTCTCATCAGCAGTCAAATGGCGTCGCTCCATGACATCAAAAGTTACTCTAACAGTTACTGTAACATATTAGATTTTCATTCAATTTTGAATATTGCAACGTGCATTTTCACGCATTTTAATTTCTTTGCATTTTTCATCTTTCTCGCTTATTTAAACAATGGAAACAATTTTCTAATTTTTTAACGCCTAATCCTTATGTAGAATCGTCGGATTAACAGCTTTTGCATTTAACATTTTGCTCTAAAAGCAGTACTTTTTTAGATTTTTAATGAAAACCGAAAAAAAAAGGCGATTTTCAATAATATTTTGCAATAATAAACAATGACGCGTATCTTCGTCGAAGTAGACACTTTAGTATGTTATTCTACGTATTTTTCTTTAAATTTAAGCCAAGTATCGTATTGTGTTAAAAGACCACCACCCTCAAACGCTCTGGTGCCCGGACTAACAGGGGCCGACATAAACTTACGTCCCTTAAAACCGCTCCGCACTAAAATGTGATACAGTGGGTCCGGTATGTAAGACAGAGCCTATCAAAAACAACGCGTAATCCATGAAACAAAATTATGAACGTGATGGTAGTGATGATAATTAAAAAAAAACAGTTTATCAAAGTTTTTTTTTTGTGACGGCAGCTGTTTAAAAACATTAAAAAATAACAAACAACTGAACTATTTAATTACTATTAAAAGTAACCTAAATAATGTAGGATAAATTTACCACTCATTGGTCCTCTCATCGTAACACTCGACGTGGTAGATAGTGGTGACTCCGTTAAAACCTCCGATGGCGAAAATCATGTCGTCGATGACCTCTATGGCGAAGTTGCTGCGGGGATTATACATGTCAGGCACCGGGGCCCAAGTATTCGTAGCAGGGTCGTATACCTCACCGCTGCACATTCTCGATATTCCATTGAAACCGCCAATCACGTAGATCTATAAAAAAGGTAAAAGGCAAGGCAAGAGTAAAATTGCCATTCAAAGGGCGCATAAAGTCACTCTGAACCTATCTTCCCGAATGATTGTCCATTGGGTTTAGGCTGAGATTTGTAATTTATAGTATGTATGTATGTATGTATGCATGTATATTGTGTATATAAAGTTAGTGTTTATTACTCAGATGTGTGATATGTTCTTCAGAATCTAAACAAAACTTGAAAGGTATATTATGTATAAAACTATGGGCCTTAAGTTGCCAATCCGCGATTGACTAGGGACCATGGTCAGATTCATCGCTCTAGAATCTCTGTTAATAAAAGAAATTACGCCATAAAGCTGTTTACTAATAAGTCTCATACGATTGTAAATTGTAAAACACAAATATATCGTTATTTGTTTACATTTGTACTAATTACTGTCTTGTTATTGACTACCAGATACGGCGTAGGATCTTACATTGTGGGAACATGACCGATCTGACAGGCACGATACTTTGGAATGATGCTACATAATGAGATCTAATTATATATCCGGTTAGAACTTGTGGAGTAACTTCTATTCCAAACACTTTGAAACAATGTTATTTGAATGATGATACTCCGAACTTTACAATCAATAATTTAAAGGTCTATGGCCGATAGCTCATAAGAATGGCAAAAATATGCGTTCGCGTACGCTTTTAAGTAATACTGTGGTCAGTATTTTTCTAGAATGGCGTGTCGGTGATATATTATGACACCTACTAGCATTCATAGAGGAAAATTGACGCTGTGTTTGCTATTAAGGTAAAAGGTAAATTAGATTTAACTTATGGTATGGGTACCAGGCACGGAGTAGATACAACGAGGTGTTTTGTAATTAGATTTCCCTATGAAACAACGCGTGACAATTTGCGGGGTGAGGGGGTGTTAAGCTCCGCCCACTTCACTTTTTTCCATCTACCAAACAATAGTAAAACTACTCGCATCGTTCTATGTCGATGTTGGTATGTAGTTTAGCTATTTCACACTAGTTATAGGATGTAAGGGGCCGTACTCAAAATTTACTTACCAGGTAGTAGTTTTTTCAAGATTCATTTTGTACACCATCTTGCTACAAAAGCGAAAGCTTCTGAGTTCTTTCTTTCTCCTAGCCTTGACCTTATCCTACAGCTGGACGGATTTGGATAAAATTTGGTATACAGATAGATTGCGACCTGGCTTAACACATGGGCATTGAGCATTGCTAGTGTGAGAATAAAAAAGTTTGTGGTAAATCACGAATGACGATTCATATTTGTTTACTTATTTATTCTTATCTTATCTTTCTTTATTCGTATATGTGCCGCAGCTGCAGTTTATTTTGTAGTTCTAAAATTAATGAGCTTAAAATACCTTTCAAATCATCAGCCTAAGTACAATTTATTTCATTTTAATATTCAAAGTACTTTCAATTCAAGATAAATACTCGTATAGTCGTGGGTTGCTAGGTAAAATAATTGGGTTCTAATTACGGCCCTGTCTTTTTGTTTTGTTTATATATGTTCTTCTAGTTGAAGATAGATGACAGTCTATTCAAAAAATGATTACAAAAAATACTTTGACGGCTAAAAAATCTTTAGGACTGGATGTAGAACACATTTCAGTATCTTCGTATGATTTATTTTAATAATACTGAGCTCTACGTACCTTTGTTTTTTTAGTTCCCATTACGCAAAGTTTTGCCATCTAGTGACGAATAGATTTAATTATATTTCAAAAAACACTCCGAGATTTTTCTAGAACTATTTTAATAAATTAAATAAAAAAAAAATAGTTACAAATGAATTGTGTCTATCCGAATAGTTTTTACATGATAAAATACAACACTTCATCTTTTATTTCTTAATACAACGAAAATTTACTGATTTGCGATTTTTTGATACAAACGTACAAGACGAACGCTGACAGTGTACAACTATAAGCCACGCCCACTGTGATGACGTCAGGACCTAGTTATAATCACAGTGCACAGTTGCTTAGGCCCTCTCCTCTTTTTATCTGCTCCGTGGCACCAGGGGTCTTGTACTTAATTGCAACAGGTTGTTAATGAGAGTGTAGTGTATCGTAGATGAATATGCATAAATAAATTGCTTAAGGTAGGAATAACCTATATTTACACATTACAAAATGATTAAAGCTCGAATGGTGGTCGCATCCTTCTGTCATAAAAACACCGTCTCGCTATATGCCACATTAATCAGTGTCCAAGTGCATAGATCAGACAATTGCCAATCCTGTCACCCGCACGGAGACTCCCTAAGCAGTGACAACGTTTCTCATCTAGGATAGGATAATAGGTAATGTGATGAGAGTCCCATATAATTACGTGATAATTGCGCTACTTATACGCTAAGTAGAGGTATATCTTACCTGCTGGATCTAAATAAAAGTTAATATGGTTACAGTAATTGAGTGGATCTAAAGCATCATACTACTTACTATTTGAACTTTACATTATCTACAAAGTCGTAAAATTTAATTTGAGCTAATGACGAAAGATTAATGATCACGTTGATATTATTTCTCAGCACTCCCCCCTCGTCTTTGGTTATCATCACTAAACTTATGATTAAATAATAAACATTATTTGTTTATGTTAAGCTGTGCTTGTTTACTGTTATGCAAAAGGAGGATTGTACCAAACGGCCCTACTAACTGCTCTAAGAATAGAGAGTAAGGTTAAGTTATTTTCTTTCATAGCGCCCCCTTTTTCTTCGAATAAAATTCCAGCCAGTTAAACAATTTACAAAAGTAACACTTTCTAAAGACTTTACATAAATGATTCAACCCCGTTTTCTGAAAGACATGATTAATTGTAATGAATCTGTGGCGGTAATACTTATCTGAGCGCAACTGTTATTCCTCTACTCTATTTTTGAAATGTTTGCCTAGATTGCCAAAATAATGGTTGGATTTTTTTAAGATAATTGTAATGAACTAACGATATGAATATTCGACAATATAATAAAATAACAAATAATATACCTAAATACCTTGTTGTGGTAAGCGATGCAGGAGACTCCGGAACGACGGGACCGCATTGGCGCCAGGTTCGTCCACTGATTCGTGTCCGGGTCGTACACTTCTACGCTGTTCATGCACTCCTGGCCGTTGAAACCGCCAGTTATGTATATTTTGTCTAAAGAAAGATAACTGTGCTTTGATATATATGAATAAAAGACTCAGATATTCAATTCTCTAAAGGCAAGTCAGTCCACCTAGCTCCTAGTCATCGACCTTTCACCAATTATATTTTTGATTTCACATACTGGGTGATGAGCCTAATACAGCCTGTTTTTAAAAATCTGTGCTACTCAGAACCCAACGAAAAAAATCAATAACACTTTTACCGATCAGGCAATCCGCAGTGCCATGGCATACTCACCAACTTATGCCACGGCACCAATGAATGATGAAGCAGGGACAACAGTTCGTTACTTATAACACTTTATTAAGATTAATAATCTTGCCATTTCCTTACTGTCAAGGGCTGCAGCGCTGGCGTCAGATCTTTGAGCGTTCATGGGTGCTACGAGAGACCACTGGTTGGTGCGGTGGTTGAATCGTTCAGCGGTGTTCTGGCGGTGGTGTCCGTCGTAGCCACCCATTGCATACACAGTCTCTCCCAGCACCGCCACAGAGACATAGCAGCGGCGGGCGTTCATTGGTGCTACCTGATGGAAGTTAATTATTGTTCTCGATGTAATAAATATAGACGAAAATGAGTAACATACAATAGATATACTATGCAAATGAATTCCTAAAAGGATACATTCAAACGCAATTACAGAGAAAAATCGGATGTGTTACTACTAGTTCTAGGCTCAAAATGAAGGCTTAAATATGTCCTGAATGTGAGGTATCTAATTGTCAATTTTTTTAATTTTCCGCAGTCAAACTTGACGTAAGTCAGCATGAAACGCCTGTGGAAAGTTTATCAATATACAGGCTGTGTTTTTCAAAGGCAAATTACCAGTAAAAGCAGCGAAATATCACATTGCACTACAAGTAAATTTTAATTATACAAGTTTAAATACAATGAGAGTGAATATATCAATTACAGAAAAAGAAAAAACGGATAATATATAGGTAAATCGATATAACAAGCATTTTAAAGCTTGCATTTTAAAATTACACTTACCGTTCTAGACCTAAGTGGACGTCGTAACTAATTACTTGATTTATTGAGTTACCTCACGCCATGTTTTGGAAACTGCATCAAAGCAACGGCACGAGTTGAAATAATCCATTCCATCAAAGCCACCGATCACGTAGATACAATAACCTAGAACTGCTGTGCCGTGATATGCTCGAGGTCCAGCCGGGTCTACTTCTTCTACCTGACAACAAGAGAAAATAATTTTCTTAGTTGCATGTCATCGACTGGAACTCAGGATTGTAATAGATAGTATGAGACTACGCTTCGTTCTCTTATTTTAGTCGATGTTGCTTATATAATTTAAATAGACTCTAGATGATTAGTTATCTGTTGTCAGGTTGATTACTTAAGGTAGTGACCGTAGCCAAAAACATGGTTATATCTAGGTTAAGAACAATAAATTCAACTGGACAGCTTGCTTTAATTTTCTATAATATACCTATCATAAGTTTTCAATAATTGTTTCCAGCAATTCTAGCACTTACTGATGGGGACAAAAATACTATGACTTACCTTAATCCAGCGATCAGCTCTTGTATCGTAGGTTTCAATAAATGCAGTAGGCGAACCTCCGCTCCAACCTCCAATAGCAAACAGGACCTAAAAGTACGTAATGTATTGCTTAAACATCTTACTAACTATTATAGGCATTGAAATGTAGACGACTTTTCCAAAATCTAGAGGAAAACAAAACTCTGCCTGCGATATGATCGCAAAGATCAGTGTTAGTTAATGAATATTTGCTTTAAGTGGAACCGCTAGAGGGTCATTATCTTCATTTCTACACATAAATAAATGATCATTAAATTACTTCATGAGGAACTCGAGGTCGGGCAATTTCTGGCGTTGCGACTTCACCATCTCTCTGAGCAATCATCTCCAGGTCGTACAGGAACTTCAAAGTTTCTATAATGATAGGCCTTGAACCTTCGTTGCCGGTGACGTACGGGTGGTCCTTTACATTTTCTAAGAAAAACTGTATCAAACAAAAAAAATGCTTTACATATTATACACAATTAGTAGGTAGTGAATTTATTTTTATAATTATATATAATCTGCAGTTTAAATATAAAATCTATACACTTATATAAAAATGAATCCCTATTTCCCTTGGTCACGGGCTCTCGGCATCACGCGTGAACGGCTGGACCGATTGCGCTAATTCTTTTTTTTTGTGTTTGTTATTATTAGAAGAACTTTCTTATGAAAGAAAAAAACTTTAAAATTTAAGAAAACTTAACGAGAGACTGATGCGAGTGAAACCGCAGCTAGTTTGGAATAATAATCAGAATAGTACTTGTGTATCAAGGAGTCCTAGACGTATGCTACCCATCAGTTTGACAGTGTGCTGCCAGCGACTATCCGAATCGTAGTTAACCCATCGCAGCACGGCCTCCCACACTACTTCTTCGCTCTTAACATTGAGTTCGTCCTCTAGTATGATGGAATTGAGCTCTTCAAGAGGCAGGTGTAGAAATTCGTCACTTTGGGTCGCAACAGTGACGAAATAACGCAACAGATACCTTCGAGCGTCGGCCTCGAGCTTATAGCAAAATACGCGTCTGAAACGAAAGTAGAAACTGGACTAGGTAAGGTAGAACATGTTCGATAACAAAATGGAAAGATGTAATTTTTTATGAAAACATTAGCTAAAAATTTAAATCTATACATATAAAATGCTTTGTCCTGAATGACTGACTTACTGACGGTTGAACGCACAGCCTAAACCGTAGGTCGTAAAGACGTCAAATTTAAAGGACGTATTCCTAATATGATGTAGGCATCCGATATCAAAGGATTTTCGAAAATTCGAAAAGTTAGTATGGGAACACGTGTTTACTTGGCTCAAGTTGACAATAAAAATCAAGATGTCAATCATGCGACAAGTGAGGTACATGGCGTTAAAATAAAAGACTTTCATAATAAATGACGTTGTAAGAAACTATACTACTTTATACACATACATAATTTCATGACTCTCTATATTTCAGAATTTTGTGAAAAATACATTGCGAGATAGTAACAAAAATTATGACTATACCCATTGTTTTACAGCACCAAAAATAATTTAATATTTAAAACACAATAAAGGAAATAAAAAAAAATACTCAAAACTGAAAAGGTAATAAATTATAAATACAGTTAAGATATAATACCATATAATAGATGACGTTATAATAAATGAAATTTTTTTTTGTCTTAAAATGTTTGAGATTTTTATGTTATTTTATTATCTTCAGTTTATCGTCAAAATAAATAAGTATTATTAACGTATACAGGTAATAATAATTTGGAGGACGTATTTCTTATATGATGTAAGCGTTCTATAAGAAACGTTTTTTTTTTCAGAAATTTATCCCTTAAAGGGTTAAAATAGGGGATGAAAGTTTGTAAGAATCTTATATTTTGATTGCATCACGCATCGATTATTACCCATTTAAATAATTGAATTTTCTCACCATGCGAATTTGGTAAAGATGTGATAAAGATCTCGGGATCCGGAAAAAGAAATACCTTCGCGGACATTTTCCTCAACGAATTGTCATAGATCCAAACCGAACACCCTCCACAGTGAGATATACTTACCAGACGTTGCAAGTACCTCCAAAACCTTAAGCCTTAAATTGCAATCTTACTCTTCTATCTTACTAATTCTCTAAACAGGGCCGCGGGGCATCCTCGGGAATATTATCGGGAAGCAATATATAATATGTCTATGGCAATTCGTTGAGGTATATTCTCGGCTGTGGTCATCATTTTGGTCTACAAACCGAAGATGACTGGTGGGTTTTCCCTCCTCAGTTACTATCTAACCTCTACGGGTTATCATCTCAGCGGGGCCCAACAACAAGGTGGTATGTCGGACTCGATCCAACTAAAACCACACAGTGTTCCGTCACCGGGTCTTATGGCCGGGGCCTCAGGTTAATTAGATTACCTTCACTCTACGATGTCTGATGTCCACCAACACGCGGACGAAGTGGCGGGCAGAAGCTAGTCATCATTCTAATCTTTATATTATAATACTACTCATACATATAATCTTAATGCTTGCATAAAACCTCGAAGATTTATTAAATATCCAAAGAGAGAGATGAGAAGAAAGAGAGAGAGAGAGAGGTGTGGAGATTCCGATTCTGGGTGTATTATATTTTCGATAAGACATTAGTTTTAAACTTTTGCAACTGGTATACCGAGATTAATCGAGACTACCTTATCCATATTATCTCGAGTTAGTCCCCATTTATAGCTATTTAACGATTGTTTTTTGAAAAAACATATTTTTAATTAACACTTAACTGCTCCAATGCAAATATTATACCTAGTTACACTAAGAAATTAGCTAGAGCGATTTTCTTTATAATAAAAAGAGCTGTATACTAACCTAGCAAACATCATAATACCGAGACAGTTTTTGGGGTTCAGCGAGGCTCTGAGGTGATCACAGCATAATTGCAGCACGCCGAGGAAAGCGAGGTAGTCAGCGGTCATGAGTAGCTCGTGGACGTTGGTGTCAGTGACCTCGATTCGCCGCAAGTACGCGTACTCGATCAGCAGTAGCAGAATCTCGGAGCGCACGCCTGATATCAACACGTCGCTTTGTTCTCGTGAGTGCAGTGTTGTAGTAAATAGTGCCCTGTTGACAATCATTTAACAATCACTACCCCTAAATTCTATCTACGAATACTTTGGAAATTTCTTTAGTGTTTGCGGCGTGCTATTTTTAGGAAAAAACCTAATAAAGAAATATAGTTGCTTCTTCAGATTATACCGACAGGAATCCTATTGTGGAATACAATAGAATTCCAGGAGTTAACGAAGTATTTTAAAAAAATTGCCCTAATCACCATAGGCTAAGAAGACCGCTTGACAGAATGCTTGTTATACCAGTATCTTACATGAAAATATAATCCTATTTTTATGGATGAATGACACTCTTTTTTTATAGGTACGAAAGGTACACTCCTTTCGTACATATAAAAAGAGTGTCATGTTCATAGCTTTGATATTTGTTCGCACAATAAACAACTTTGTAAAGAAAATATAATTTTGCTTTTGAGGTGCATGCTTCTTCAACATGGCTTGCTAGGAGAACTTACTTAAATTCTGAGCCAGGAGAGCTTTCTGCATTGAATGTTCACGAATACGGAAGTTATATTTTAAAGAATATATTTTGCGGTATTCACTTCGAGGACTAAGGTTTATAATTACAAACAAGATGTGGCATATTGTGATAATGAAAGTAGGTGATTGTAAGCGGCTAAAATGTAGTATAAGAAGGATATGTACAGGAAGTATGGGCTGCAGGCAGAAAGTATGGCGCGGTGAACTGGGAAGGCGGCGCCGTCGTCCGCGCGCACTATCGCGTCGCAGAGCAGGCGGCACTCGCGCAGCCGGTGCAGCGCCTGCATCGCCGCCACCGACATGCACCGACCCGTCTCGCGACCCGCCGTCTGAACCAATAGTAACGAATACGCCAATTGGAATGAAGCCTTCTAAGAAGATAGCACAACGACTGCATCATAGGTACTATGACTACAGGATTTTTTAAGAGGTAGGTTTTGCCAACTAGATACAGTAACCAGTACCTAGGCTTTAGGTTGTATTGCACCACTGGCAAGTCCGCGGATCACATTAGTACAAAACCTGCCTCTAATTGATAGAGCCTTTACAAATTCATATTAATATCACTGTCTATACCTTGGATATGTAATCCACAAGTGATTCATTATGAACTTTACGGCTTTGGATGGGAGCTTTTTTAAGCAAGCGCTTTCAAAACCCAACTTCAATTAACTATATATTTTTATTATAATGCAAAATCAACTAAATTGTTTCTTGTGAACAAGTACAGTGTTCTTTAAATAAGTAAATGCAGTCAAGTGGGACGGACATAGAACGCATGTTGACATAAAATAATTAAGACAACCTCGCCGTTTTGCTGATATAAATGGAACACAATTTGTGGAGGTGTGTTTCCTTAACTCGTAATATTAAAAAAAAACGTGTTTGGCAAGCTTCTGGGCTTCAACTAAAAGTATAAACAGTAAAGAAAGCGCACACATTGGTGGTATAAAAACCTCTGAATTTCAACATGGCTTACTTAAAGCACATAAACATAATAAAAATAGAATTATTATACCAGTCCAGACTGTAATAGTGGTGGGGAAAGATAGGACTATATGTTTTGAAAGTGCATAAATGTAGGCCTAATGTCGTATCTCATTTCACATCACATTAGCCGCATATTACCTTTGCAACCAGTAACCCAGTGGCACAACCTATGCCTCCTCATCAGTACTTACTGTGCTGTTCGGGTCGTTTTCCATTTCAGTGTGACTTTAACGCAAAGTCATCATTTTAAATAGTCACACATAAAAAAATCGTAAGTGCAAAATGGACGCGTCACCACACAATCGAGATTTAGCTCAATAAATTTATAAAAATAACCGTAAAAAATAACTCAAAATAGCAAAATCAAGTCTTTTGATAAAACATTTTAGGTTAGCAAAAAAATGATATAAGAATGACAATCATGTCACACCTTTTTTTTCCAGATGACATTACTGGATAACAATATTTTCATTTTCAGCAGTTGCCTTGCTGAAATCAAAAACGTTTGTAACATACTTTTTTTTAACATAAAGGCGTCTGTGTTCTTTGCGAGACTGGAAAAGTTTGAGGTTAGTAATATAAGGGAAATTATTAAAAACGCTCATAAAATATTTGTCGGCTATTAATCTTAGACTCTTTTATCTTAGACTCTTTTATTAAGTCACGATATTCAGATGCGTTTATACTCTTTATTAAATAGGGAAATATGACTTAAATGGTATTGTGGAGGAACGGGTGTTATGTCCCTCCAACACAAAGGGAGGATCCTCCGACCAGGCCAGGTGATCATGCCTGGCGGGCCGCAGCCCAACGGTTGATGTTGGGAAGTTGTATATATACTAATCGGCGCGAGAACTCTCATAGTGCGATGCAGGATTAGTAGTTTCTTCGTAGTTCAGCTTGTCTTCGCTAGAAGATGTTGGAGTATGTTTTTGCTGTATGTTCAAGTCGAAACAGTATTTATAACTAACATTATTTCTTTAATGGCATGGTGCTACACTACGTGCATTCAAAGGCTATTTTGAAACAAAAGTAAATTTTGTTAACAGTAGCCGTAAATGCAAAAGAAAATGTCTTGTTTGTCTACAAATTAGTTACATAAACTGAATAGCTCGCTACTGTTTACTGATATAAATTGTAACAACTGATTTATGGACCGACAAAGTTGCGACGGAGGTGGAATTCAAAAAAGGAGTTTTATGAATGAGTAGAGACACGTAGAGACGTGCAGCTAGCGTGCTCTGGCACAGAAGACGACAACCTGTTCTACCGACAAGAAGACCTCCAGGAATATGTTATTCAATGCCTTCTTGTGTGGAGAGTAACGGAGACGTGATGTGAGGCACCCGAGTATGGTCACAAGTAGCACCCGAACTTGCAGTTTCTTCTGCATCAACTTTAGTCGCTAGTTGAGGAAATTATTTCCACCATTTTTTGTATTTCTCAAAATAAGGTAAGGTAATAAAGTGTTTGCTGAATCACGCAAGAGATTGAGTATTAAGGTTATGGTGAAAAAAAGACACTTAATTTTCTTTCTTTTTATTAAGAACATACTTAACACACAGTACTGAATTTGTACAATTCATAACAATTAACATCAGGCATCATCATATATTATTACAAATATAATTAAAACACTAAAAACTCATAAAAATATTTACATCACCTAATTTTATATATTTTTTTTCGCTCGCGTGAGCATATTTATATATTTTGCGCGGAACGCTAATTCTTTTTCAAAAATAAAAGTAGCCTAAGTTATTCCTTATAACATCAGCTATCTGCCAGTAAAAGTCCCCTGGAAACCGGTACACCCGTTCCGGAGATTAGCCGGAACATACAGACAGACAGACAAAATTTTAAAAATTGATTTTTAGGCATAGGTATCGTCTAGATAACTGTATGAGCTTAAAAAAACTATTATTTTGACACATTGATATATAATAAACCAATGTTTTGACATTACAAACTGATACTTATTTTTATCACTACATATTATAAAACAAAGTCCCCCGCCGCGTCTGTCGTCTGTTCGCGATAAAATCAAATACTACTGTACGGATTTTCTCGCAGTTTTCACCAATAGATAGAGCGATTCATGAGGAAGGTTTAGGTATATAATTTGTTAAGGTTTTGTGTAAATTGACTGAAATATGTAGATGATTGTTGAAAATGTCTCTGCTACCCGTGCGAAACCGGACGCAGGTTGCTAGTCTATTTATATTGACTACCGGTAACGTGAGTTGGTAATTTTCGCCTTAACCACTCGTTTAAAATAAATTATTTCATATAGTCTTCAGTAGTTTTTTTACGTCTGATTATTTTTAAATGAGGATTTGACGATAGTTAAGTATGACGTCAAAATTGTTACTTCATACAAAATTTCTATAGACCATACCTTTTTAGTCATTTAAAAGTAACTGATTTGACTTGACATTCAAATACCAAATTAAGCTAAATGTTTGTTAGGAGTAAGTTCACGACGCCTGTAGTACAGTGGGTGGAGTTCGTACAGTTACTTACTGCAATTGTCAACGTTCGTTAACTCGCAATCGTGATTAAAAAGAGACAGAAGGGACCACGTATAGCAGCGTTCTCTTTTTATTCATCTATCGCATAATATATCATGTCCCCTTCCGCGGTATATTCATATATATCTATGGGGTCGGATGCGGTTGATCGCACCAACATATTATAATCATTATTATTTTATTTTCTATTTTTAATGGTTGAGGTTCAATTTAGTGCGGTGGTGGTTTCTTTGGCAGTGATGCCGTCAGCCCTTAGTCGCGACAATAACGACTTGTAGACCACAGGGGCGAAGGGCAGGACAACACCACGTTCTTGAATTTCACCTGAAATATTACAAAAAAAATTAAGTCTATAGTATTACATTATTATCTTATTGCTTGCTGAACCTAAAGCGGTCCCTAGACGATCATGCGACATGACATGTGTTACGTGCTGTCATGCATGCATGACCGTTTAATTGTATTGATTGATGCGAATGACATGCAAACTACGTGCTGGCAGTTGATTGACAATTCCTTTTATTTTTATATTTATAAGATATTTATTTATAAATCTGCCTTTGACAAAGACATTTCCATACCAGCGCAGAAGACCTCTTCGCTGTACTATCTATATCGACTGAATAAAATGATTATAACAAGCGAATTGTCATGCTGCATGATAGACTCTCAATAGGTTCTTCATGCAGTATGATGATTCAGCATGTCATGCCGCATGATCGTCTAAGGGTCCGCTTAGGTATTTGTAGGTCAGATTGATCGCGGGCGGCTAAACAAAGTCAAGTTAAAGTAAAGTAATATAGTTAGTTAAGGTTTTCCCACCATCTAACACCATCTTGGCAGCAATGGCAGTGGGCAGTCCGACGGTCCACGCCATGGCAGTGTGCGTCGCAGGGTCGCCTCTGACCGTCATAGTGACCTCGCGCCTTTCCTTCTTGCCATCACTCCAAGTCACTCCAAACTCGTGTCGGAGGACTACTATATCTGTTTCATCTTCACCTGTTAAGGTGTAATTATTCACATGAAAGTTTTAATAGTAGTAAGTGAAAATTTAAATTTGAAATAGTAGAATAAACTATGTATTTACACGGGAATTAACGCGATCACACACCTATTACACACCTCTGAATTGCCTGACGTTTTCCTGATCGCGTTGATTCCCGTGTAAATACATAATTATATCATGGAACGCGAAAGTTTAAAAGTTCGAATAATAGACCAAGCCTTTAAAAATAATAAAAAGTGAAAAAAATAATAGTAGGATGAAACCCATTGGAAAAGGAGGAGAATATTATTAAAATTAAAGGAAAAATAATTTACTGGCGATCTGAGGTCGGGAAGGGGAAGGGGGTGAGATTTAAATTTAAATTTAGATTTTTTGCATTCATTTTCTGAGAAGATTTACTATGGTAATATATTTTTTTTTTTACACCATCAGAAAGCAGAGATTTCAACGAATAGAAAGCACACCAACTTTTTGAAAAAAGCTGATGTTTTGACGGGTGAATTTTCGATTGAAAATTGGGGTGCTTTTTCGATATTAAGTCAAAATAAGGTACACTGTATTTGGGATATAAAAAGGTAAGTTTTCACAAAATTTCGTGTTAAAAAAAATGTTTTGTAAAAGAAAAAAATAAAACCAAAAACTGGTTTTCTAAATTTTTTACATAAATTTTGAGTTATGTAAAAAAAGTGTAAATACAAAAGTTGTAGATCTTTTTATTACCTACAACTTTACCATTAGACTTTTTTCCATAGGACTTGTAGTTTTGCCGGAAATCGAGATAAACCGTTTTTTACCCTTAAAACTCACCCCCTTCCCCTTCCCGACCTCAGATCGCCCGTGAATTATTTTTACTTTTATTTTTATAATAGTCTCCTCCTTTTACAATGGGTTTCATCCTACTATTATTTTTTTTCGTTTCAAAAATTATCGACCCTGGTCTATAAACGTTGGCATTGATTTCAACTAAGCAATTTTTTTTTATTATTTAGTGTAATTTAAAGTTACTTTAAATAAATATTTTTTGACTCGGCTTCTTCCTACTTTGTCTTCATCATCACTTTCCATCAGGTGAGTTGGAAGACAGACGCCCATTCCATTACAAAATAAAAAAAAATACTGGAACGACTTAGTATATGTAAAGAATTCATGAAAAATATAACCTCAATTACTTGGTAAGTATCGTACAATCCCTTAACCTCACATCACTCTTATAACAAATGGTACAACTCTATTATTATGTAATCAATTATGCAGCAAAAAGTTATGTCTAACTTTTAGACCTTCGGTGTGTGAGTATTAATGTAGAGCGTTATGTACCTAACTGCAATTTCTTGCTTAGATAATGGCTAATGGTATCCAACGGGGTATCGCACTTAATGATCTCTACGTCTGTCAGTAGACCGAGCGACTCCAGAGCCTGTGCTCCCGACACACCTATGCGCTCTGCTAGCCTCGTCCTCAAGTTCTCGTAGAAGATTGATGAGTCGAGCAGGCCGAGTAATTCGCAGGCAAATTGCCGCTGAAAATAAATAGATAAAGCTTTAAAAAGTTTATTCAAAGATACGGGTAATATTGAAATAGTTAATTAAAAATAAATTTCCAATTAAAATATTATTAATATTTCTGCGAAAACAAGCACTGTCAAATAAATATCTTCTATCTATCTTACCCATGTTATTTTAGGTCCATCAGGGTGCAAGGACGGATGAGAGTTGGGGTCCATTAAACCAAACAATTGCATTGCAATAACGGTTTCCGCAAAACCTATACAAAAATAAAGTTATTAACTCTTCTCCTGCTTTGCTATGAAGTTAAATTTTATATTACTTCTAACTGACCCGGCACACGTTGTTTTGGTAGTCAAATGAAAAATAACTAACTTATTGTGGGGATGGGTTCTATAACTGAAAGAAGAATGGAGCGCTGTGGTCTATTGACGGCCTATAAAAATAACAAAACACCAACCATTCATTTTCTTAATTCAAAGTACTTCATTAACTTAACTGACATATTTAAAGTTTAACAGTGGGAGAGCCATGCTTCGGCACGTATGGGCCGGCTCGAAGGGAGTGATATCATGGCCTCACAGAAAACCGGCAGTGAAGCAACGCTTCGTTGTACTTCGCCAAGCGAGTGAGGTTACCGGTGGCCCTAACCCTTCCCTCTCTCTATCTTCCCCCCTATCTCCCCATCTCCCCTCCTCTCCTACTCCCACCTTAAAGGCCGGCAAGGCACTTGTGACTCTCGAGTTACAGGTGCCCATGGGCAGCAGTAGTCACTTACCATCAGGTGACCCGTCTGCTCGTTAACCCCCTATTCCATAAAAAAAAAATTTACATCGACTTAACGGCAATTGATTATTACAATCGATTATAACAATCGCACTTTCTATTTTCACTGGATTTATTTATTATTTTATACTTTAAAAAAATTATACCAATGAAAGTATTTTTATACTAATATCGCTATTAAAAAACAGGGGTTGATCGTAGAGGGTTGAAAATTCAGGGTTGTATGTATTTTCTAATGCTGTATCATAAAAAAAATTAAAAAAAAATAAAAATCGCCATGGAAAATAGGGGTTAGGCAATAGATAGGTACATTAAAAAGCATCTCTTTTAACAAGCGCAAATAAACTATAATCTGAGTCCTATTCAAGTTAGTAGGCGATCGCGTGGTGTGAAGGATTTAAACGAATTAATAATTACCCTGTTTAAAGACTTATTTTTAAGTTTATTTGGAGTCTGCGAAATATGTTTTGCTTCTTCCATTCAACTCTATCTATCATACGTCATTTCACCGCTTACAGGGAGTAAGCAGTGAAATGACGCATTATAGGATTTTAGCCATATCCTCTTTTACACAATTAATCAATCTTTTCTTCGGTCGTCTTTATTTTTGAATCCGTCAACCTCCAAACATAATCTCTCTTTACCGCATTTTGCTCATCCCTCCGCAACACAACACTCTAAATCTAATATAATCTTTAAAAATACCTTTATATCTGATAGTTCCTCTGAACATAGTGTGTGCGTCTTCAATCCCGTAGAGTGCGGTATACTTGGTGCTGTCCCTGTTAGGGAACCCTTCAAAAGCAAATCCGGGGAGGAAATTCAACTCTCGAGCCACCGACATCAGTTCTCCTCCGCTCAGTACTTCTACAATCTAGAAATCATACAAACAACTAAACCTAAGGTTTATGCGTTTTATCCTGTGGCGACTTCCACATACAGCAAAAACATAGTCTAACAGCATCTAGCGAAGATGAGCTGAACTACGTAATAACTACTAATCCTGCATCGCGCTATGAAAGTTCTTTAGCGTCGATTAGTATATAGAACTGCCCAACATCAACCCTTGGGCACGCAGTCCGCCAGGCATGATCACCTAGCCTGGTCGGAGAATCTTCCCTTTGAGTTAGAGGTACATAATACCCGATCCTCAACAATATTCTTCTAACTAGACTTTTAATAAGATAATTTAAAAAAATATATTTTCTGATTCTAATTCTCAAAGTTCATCTAGGAAGGCAAGTGTCTGCTCGTAAGTAAACACTGCGAGATAGAATAGGTGTATACAAACATACTGGAAATTAAAAAAACAAACTTAACGGGTATTAAATTGTTAATAAGTGTAACTTGTGTCAGGCCATCACACTAATATTATAAATGTGACAGTTTGGTTGATGGATGGATGTTTGTTACTCTTTAACGCCATAATTACTGAACCGATTGCGATGTGTATGGTATGCAGATAGATGGAGACCTGGATTAACATAAAGGGTTCTTTTTATCGTGATATTCCCACGGGATCGGGATTTACGCGGGGGAAACCGCGGGTTGCTGCTAGTGTGTAATTAAGAGGAATAGCGTGAGAATCAAATTTGAAAGTAATTTTAATAAAATATTTAGTTGAGCTGCGAGTGACAAAACCAGTAGTCTTCTTATTCTTGTTCAAGACAACTTAGACATCCGAACATTTTGAAAATGTTTCTGAAGCCGATTTCCTGATATCGGATAAAGAAATATTTAACACATCTTTGTTGCCACTAACCTATTGGTCTGTTCCTTTTCGTTACACATTCAAACGGTACTCAATGTAATGATCTTAGGTTGCTCAAAATTACAAAAATGAACTTGAGACTAACATTCTTGGAGTCGTCATCAATATACGTGAAGAAAATTCTTACTCTTGAACTCCTTTTAAGCAAAGTTCAAAGGAATATGAAATATAGGATACCTACTTAAAGTTTATACGTAGAACAAGTCGTGCACTATGTGTTATACATTTAAAAATTACTCGAAAACGCCTACAATAATTATCTTTTAAAAACAAGTATCACCGACTTCAATGTGCTTTTTAGTGAAAAGTAGATGTATTTTGTTTAAATATAATATGGGTAGGACAACTAAACGCACTGCTCCAATAAGACAGCGATGTTTTGAAGCAAACGAAAACATCATCGATGTATAATTTTTTTTAGATATTTGTTGATTTTTCAAAACCCGCTCGACCGATTTCGATAAAATTTAAATGGGACCACAACCCTTTGAAACAAAAAATAATTTTCCAAATTCGTTTAGGTGTCTTCGAGTAATCGGTGAACATAAATAAAAAAACAAAATTCCTACGAATTGAGAACCTTTTTTGAAGTCGGTTAAAAACACTACAGGGGTCCAGTAAAATGTTGACCTATCATGGTACGGAAATTCTATACAATGACAGTTGAACTTATACTGGTCAAGAATATAAAAACAAAACATTTAAAGTTCATGAATGAAGGTCGAAATTCGACCACCAGGCAATCTGAAGTATTTACAGACGCGTCAACGGTTGCTAAGATCTATCGTCAAATACAATATGTTTGGTAAACATAAGCTTCTTACCTGTCCTTTACTTAAATATTTAGCAGCCGATATTGTATTAAGCAGTACACCACGAGGGCTCCATGAGAATTTGTACCTCAGCGCATTGTCACTAAATTCAGGCGCCGGTAGCCCTGAAATAACAGCAGTTCTTGTACATACCCTTTATAATAAAACACCACTAAGGTGTTAAATACGCCGCTGAAATAATCAAAAGAGGCAGCGTAATAGCTAAAGTCCATTTTTTTTTATCGTGTAGAACCACGGGTCATCACCTCGCCGGTACTAATAGTGAAATAGTATGTCGGAATGGAACCAACTAAAACCACACGGTGTTCCGTCACAAGTGAGTCCATTAAGGGTGACTCAGGTGCCTTGCCCTTCCGATTGAGAGAGGCTCAGGCTCGCTTATGCTAGGGTAACAGATAGCCTCACCCGTTACTCCCAAGCCAGCACATCATTACACTAAAGTACATCCTAACTTCAGTATTAAATCTTATTATAAAATTCTTCACATACAAGAATGAGGCAGTAACTACACGAAAATATTCTGGGAAATTTACTTACCTCCACAATAAGAAACAAACGATTCGATTCTTCCTCCGCGGTTCTGCAAATCGTGGATGCATTCCAAAGCAAGAAGATGATCGATACCAGGATCCAAGCCTACTTCATTCAGTAATGTGATGCCAGCCTCTTTTGCACTACAACATAGAGATGGACAAAATGTCTTAGAAACGTTTCATCTGATAATTTATTAAAAATATTGAGAGTTTATAGGGTAGCAGTGTTTTCCTTTATTTTTAGAAACCAGGGAAACTGTAATAACACAAGGGTTCTAGGTTATTTGTATTCCGCATCTAGCAATATACCCTAATTCTTATAACTTGAACAATGTTTTAAAATTCACCAAATCCTCTTGAGCACCGGCAATACTTATTTGCGCCAAGTGTGCTACAATAATAACAGTGGGTACCTAAAATTAGTATTGTAAGTGGCAGCAGTGGCCGGATTCAGTATCAAGAGATGACTGTATCGAATCGCATCCCCTGCACTACACTGACGTCAACCGATTTCTATTATGTGACGTCCGTTAGAAGCAAAACTACAAGTTTACGTGCGCTTTGTCTTTTCTTTAAAAAGCGCCAAATATGTTTAATTGGTATTTCCTTTTCATTTGGAAATCCCCACGAGTCATTACCTTACCAGAGCTAACGGTGAAGTTGTATGTCGGAATCGAACTGACTAAAACAACTCGGTGTTTCGTCACAAGTTGGTCTGTTGCAAGGGACCTGGGTATGCCCTAAGAGGGAAGCCCCTGGGAACCACTAAATATGCTCCACGCTGTCATTCACAAAACAGAAGTAGTTAAGGCAATGAAATAAGCATAAACCCTCTCAAAGATAAAGAAAAATATAAACTTACGCTTTGTGCAGCTCTTGGACTTCAGGCCTAACGTAGGATGCCGTGACCATATGAGCGCCAGTACTTAAACATGCCTTTGCCACAGATCCATGTAATTCATACGGCAATAGAGACACAACTACCCTCGCCCTAGACGTGAGTGATTTGAGAGCCAACTCGTCGTTAGCATTGATATACTCGGAGGAAACGCCGTAGCGCAACGCCAAAGCATCCGCTTCTTCCTTTACTGCTGACGCTAAAATCATCATTATTCATGATTAGTACTTCATACTTACTTTCAAAATATCTATGAGGTGTCGTATAGACAATAGGATTTTCCATCATATGTTTCGCTGCGTTATGATTTTTTTTTTATTTCTTGTAGCTAGTCGGTTTTAGCTCTAAGTGCTAGCTATTTGAGCGTTACCTAGAAGATTACTTATAATATAAGCTACAAGTCTCACGAGTCGAACTCAGTGAGGAGCCTCACAACGGTTGTGTTTGTACGTCTACAACTCATGCACTGCATCGAGCCGCTTGATAGGTAATTTCATTCAACGTGTACGGTAACGTCTGCCAACATTTACCATGTCAGTTAATACGACTTCTATGACCAACTGTAACAGTTTATTAATGCAGACCCACCTGAGTAATAATTGCAAACGTAATATTGCTTTCACTTATTCATTATTATGTAACTAATTAGGACTTACTATTATATTTATACTTTTTATATTTATATCACCTCAAGTCCGTAAGTATCGGTAGAAATATACTTCAAATGACCGTTAAAGAGAGAAAGCGATATTCGACTTAAATGCATTGAAGTAAGATTCGACATAAGGATGGCCGTGACTATATTTCGCTGAGTGTACGTATGTACGTACCTATTGTGATAGCAATATTCTTATCCCTCGCCAAGTATTCCACAACAGGAGCTGACACCAGACCAGAGCCAAGTATAACGACAGAAGTTTGCTGATCATTACCTTCCACCTTATGCCGGGAGCGTCTGTAATTTAAATCTTGGTTACATTGATAGATATAAATAGTATTTTAATAATATTTCAGGCACGAAACTTTTTGTACACTTTTCACAGTTTTTTATATACTCACGCCTGTTTATATACTCACGCCTGTTTATATACTCACGCCTGTTTATATACTCACGCCTGTTTATATACGAAGGGGTAAGTAATTGATCAAGGGAAAGTTGTTTAGAAACAACAGATCTCTTGTGCATTAAAAATTGACCGATAAAGCTCTTACCGACTCATTGAATAACTACACTAGTCTACTACTACTTATATTTTTTTTCTTTCTGCTTCTTCTTTAATGAATAGGTTGCTTTCGCTATATCAACCATCATACTTCTACATCTTCCTTGCACTCAGTCAATCAAAAGTGTAAACAAGGTGTTAAGGTCTCTCGAACATATAAACCATGTGGTATATTTGATCGTATGTTAAGGTCCGTTGTTTCCTCTTTGATTAGTACCTACATGTAGAAATGGGTAATCGCCCGGTTTTTTTTTATGGTATAGGGGGCGAACGAGCAGACGGGTCACCTGATGGTAAATGACTACCGCCGCCCATGGGCACTTATAACTCAAGAGTCACAAGTGCGTTGCCGCCCTTTAAGGTGGGAGTAGGGGATGAGAGGGAGAGGGGGAAGAGCAGGAAGATGGGAGAGGGATTAGAGGGGAGGAGAGGGGGAGAGGGGAAGGACGGGAATAGGGGAGAAGGAAGGGTTAGGGCCTCCGGTAATCTCACTCACAAGCAATGCAAGCATTGTTTCACTGCCGGTTTTCTGTGGGGCAGTGGTATCGATCGGAGTCGAGCCGACCCATACGTGCCGAAGTATGGCTCTCCCACGTATAGGGTTGGTAAAAACCCACGACTAGGTAAAAACCCGGTAGATTACCCATCTATACCCACACGAGAGAAGTAGAAATGTGCCTGTATACGAAGTTGATGTCCATATTTAAATGCAATAGCATAGAAGCAATGTACTTTTACTTCTTTCAGTAAACAAAAGATTTAATTACCAGTTAAGGTACACTTACATCAGTGCACACTGCACATGTCAAGTAGCACATTCATAGTTAGCTTTGTACTGGCTATTCACCAAATTACCATTGATAGTTGAACATAACATAAAAGAAGTGCCAAACAATCTATTTATTATAGAAATGGACAACGAAAATAATCATATCAAAATTTACTGCATGTATAGGTAAATTCCTAAATTGATAAGTACGAAATATAAAAGTGTACAAACAATTCTTAATCACAATATTAAAAAAAACAAAGTATTCTTATTAAATTACTTACGTAGCGTTCATTCTGAGTTCGTTAATGTATTCGAAAGGAGCCGTCAGCTTGCCGTTGCTTGTGATAATAGCCTGCAAGATAACAGACTTATTTATCTAAACATAATGTACATAAGTATACATGATTATAATAAATAACAAGTGAATGTACAGAAATGTCAGTAGGTACTACTTAGTTGTCGACATGATGTAATAAAAAACAAATTTGGGTTCCAATTTTAAATAAATGTGCTAGTAGATAACGTTCGTTGATTTTAAAAATGTACAATAACATAATTACAATTTAATTTTGCAATTAAGTCACGTTTCGCAAGATATTAAGCAAAGTACATCTGAACCTAACAGTTAGTAATACATCTTACAAAAGAAGAAGAAAATGACCTTACGATGTGATTCTGTAGTCATAATTATTGACCTGGTAACACTGAGTTCATTGAGTCATCCTTACATAACACAATTACATTAGTGTTATTAATTAATAATGCCCTTCGCGATAAAGGACAATCTGAAGAGCTAGAGGTAACTTAAAAAAACCTTTTTAATCTGCAGTATGTCTTTGTATTAAAAAAAACGTTGTTACCTGTTATATCAATAAAATATTTTTTCTTACCCCTTGAACTACTGGTGAAAAGTTATGATCTTCGAGTGGTTTAGCTGCGTCAGAATTGATAATATCATCCGCATACGGTAAAAGCAAGTCACCAAAGAAATCAGTCGACTCTCTCGGTAACTGTGTAGGCATGTTATCTATAGAACATACTAACACACCGGGCCCTTTGAAACTGAAACAAAAGGTATGTAATAACCCGTATGGTCTAGTGGCTAGGAGACCTAGCTTTCACCCAGGAGGCTCGAGTTCGATGCTCGGGACGGTACCGAAAATGTCTTTTTCTATACTTATAATAAATCTGTAGCGGGATGAATTCTGTACATTGAATATATTTAAAAAAATCGACTGTGGGGTATGAAGATATCGATACTGATGCCGAATATGCGATTCAAACAATTTTTGTCTGTCTGTCTGTCTGATTGTATGTTCACGATAAACTCAGAAGTTACTAAAGGGATATGCTTGAAACTTAGTATGATAATAGTTTGAATGTCTGCGCAGGTTATAGGGTACTTTTAATCCCGGGTTAATCTTTGGTTCCCACAGGAAAATCAATGAAAGCTGTAATAACATTGTAACGTTAGTAGAATGTATATACTTATTTCGAACTAAATTACTGCGAGCGTTTAGCTTGTCGTGTGTAGAGTACGAAGTCCACTAGGTTGGGTGCCGGGTCGAACCCCTCTTTGACACTGTTCTTTTTTTGCACTTTTTTTGAAATTAGGTTTTAAAATTAGGTATCGTTTTGTAAAAAAAAGGAGGTTCTCAATTCGACCATTTATATACATAATTCTTTTTATTTTTCAGCCCTCTTCGTTATTTATGAACCGATTTTGATTATTCTTTTTTGTTAGATAGGGTATACCTCAAGGGTGGTCCCATGTCAAGGAAGTCAGGATCTGATGATGGAATTCTGATAAAATTGAGAGAAACCCTCTAAAATTGTAGAAACGAATAGTGTTTCTGTTTACTTTTCATTACTTTATCAGGTATTTGCGTTTAGAAATCATTACATCATGTAGCCGAGCTGATGATGAAAAAAAGTAGCTGGTTCTTGACTATGTCAACGAGCTATTTTGCCTTTCGCAGCCATTAAATTGATAAATATGTTTCAGGGCATTAATAATAATAACAACTTTACACACCACATTTACGGCCGTCTGATCCTAAACAGAGCCTGTACTATGGTAACCAGACTGCTGATAAACATTCTTATATATTTCTAAATACATACATATTATAAATAAATTACACCCAGACAGAGAAAAATTCGTCCTGGGTGGAAATCAAACCCACGACCTCTGGCTCAGCAGTCATTGTCACTAACCACTAGACCATCAGGCCAGTCCAGTAAATATACGTATATTTATAAATAGAATTATAGAAAAAGAAGATCCAAACTTTTAAACTTTTGCGTTCCATGATAATATAATTATGTTGACGGGAATTCACGCGATCACGTATTTAAAAGTATTTATTATACAGGCCTGTGATCACGGCCACGACCACGGCAAAGCAAAGGTATGTCATGTCATACCTTTTAATACGTGATCGCGTTGATTCCCGTCAACATGATTATATTAGAATAGAAAAGAATTTTTATTTAAAGCATCTATGACTTATTACAATAAAAACTTTCGTGAGTGGTATTCATATTTATTAAACGCGACGGTGTGACGCCTGACACCGTCGCGGCAGGACGCTTCACTCCTTGAGAAAGGGCCCCCGTCGGGTCCGAAACTAGTCGGGCATCCCCGAAATACAAACGTGAGTAAAACCGTATAGTTTTTAATAAATATCTATGACTTAGTTGTTAGTTTAACTTAACACTTTATTAGTATTACAGTATTTTACTATACTAAATGCATGGCAGACACTATCGCCAAAAAAATTACATCTAAGCTGAAATATTGACATGTAACCGGTGAAGTTTTTTTTACACTTTCAGACCATTTATTTTCCGTTTGGTTACGGTTACGTAAACGGTGCTGTGAGGCACACCGTGTGATTTTAGTTGGTTTAATGTTGGTTTAATTGAATGATATACGGACTCACCAATAGCCCGGTGAGGTGAGCTTCCACACGAAAAACAAATGAGTAATGTTACCACGTCCAAATTATGTCGTTATATTACGTGTAAGCACCCAAAACAACCTTTTTTGTACGCTCCAAGTTGTTTCACCCCCAATACAGTATCAGAAATGCTGCCTGGAGAAAGAGGTACTATGCAATAAGCGACAAATTGCTGTTTTCCGAAAAAAACGCGACCGAAGTCGCGGGCACAGCTAGTTACTTAATATGTTTCCATTTTAATCATTTCAATATTTTTATTCTTCTTTCGGTAATAAGTTTTAAATAATATAAACTTTTATTGAAGTTATACTTCTTTTGGCGCGTTAGGGGAAAATGATGAGAATAATTTTTAAAGATGCGCGCGCACCGTCACTAAAAAACCGACACCCTGATATTAGCTAGTCAACATTTTATTATATAGTTTCAATGTTTATTTAATTGAATACATTTTGAAAATTTGCAGCAGTGCAGCTGCATGCACTATTCAATTTATCAGAATTTATTTATCGACAACTTCTCTTTGACTTTGGCAAGTCTATCACTGTGCATTACAGAATAATGTAATAGATTTATAGAACCAATATTTGTTTTAGTACTTATAAATATTTGACATATGTAGTTCCATAGATTCAAACAAAATTTATATTTGAAAGTCCTATCATATACCTATGTGTGTTATTGTGAACGCCCGAAATTAGTTAAAAATGAGATCCACTAGTGTAAATCAATAATCACCAACTTCGAAAGTATATACTCCAGTGAATGTTAGCAATACCACAGAATACATAATAGTATGGCAATACCCAAGATCCTTCAATATGGTAGTAGGTATGGTATATTTACACATTACGTGAATCACAATCAAGCAGTCATTGTTTGAAATAGTGCTATAGTCGCATCGCGTGCATCGATATGTCACAGATAGCCAACATTTTAAAAGAAAATGTCAAAAAAAGGAATGTCTAATTTATACTTGAATATCTGTTAAATGTAGGCTGTTGTCTCTCATATTAGCCATAATATACAGCAAAAAAGTCACTGGGCCCTTTTCTAAATTACAAAATTTAATATCTGGTCCGAGGCAACCCATAAGAACAACCGTAGGTACATCTCCAGTGCTGTGATTTTTTCTCTGTGTTCTGCTTACACGTAATTTTACACTCAGAATGAAGTCACCAAGTCATGGTCTTACCTATCTGCTCCGTGGTCTTACCCCTATGTCGCTATGTTTGTTACGACACACGTGTGTGTTCTTTGTGTTGTTCGAAAAATAATTCGAGTAAATTGTTGGTTGTAAATTACGCTGTCAACCGACAGCGTACGTCAAGTTCATCTTTGCATGTCTGCGTCGGTACATTTACAGTAAAGCAAAATTATTTAAATTTATAGTTACATATTATTTACTTATTCCTACAAAACAAGCCTGGTACTCCGTAGTTTTTTTTATTTTTTTTTAATTTATCTTAAATGAACTTATTCTAAAATTCTAATTCTATAAAATAGGCGAATGTGAGTGTAATATTTTTATAATTGAGAATGTAAGTTTGTTTCATTGTTTGTTACATTTTCACACCTTAACTACTCAACCGATCATAATGAAATTTGCATAAACCTTGTCAGGAGTACAGAAAAGGTTAGTTTCCGTCCAGAAAAAGTACCGTTCCCCAGGAATAAAAACAATAGGTAATTATAGATTGTCGTCTGACTTAATGGCATAAGCTAGTAATTAATAAATGTATAATAAAAAGTGTGTGTGTGCAATTCACACACGGCAGAAGTTTAACTTCAGAAAAGTAGCTTACGAGAGAATGAGAAATAAAATCAACACAAATAATTTGTCAATAAATTTAATTTTAGGTAATTTTTATAAAAGTTATTCGTCAAATTAACACAGATGTGTTAAATAATTAACATAAAATAATTAACCAATTTTTCTTCGTAGCCCGCAGGAGCAAAGACACGAGCTAGCATGCGAAGATTATAGGAAAAACTGTATATACAAGTATATATATTCTATCTCATTCTCTCGCAGGCTAAATCCTATTTATGAATATGTTTGTCTCTTTGAAGTGTGACTTTTTCGTTTCATAGAATTTTCAAATCACAACGATTCTAAAGAAGTTTCACTTCAACAATGTACTAACCTCTTTGTATCCTTATTCCTATCGGCATCGTAGAGACAGAAGGGCGTATCGATGGTGGTGCATTCGTTCATAAACTCGATAGAACCACCCGGATCAGCCGAAATGTCACATATAGCCAACATTCTGAAAGAAGTCGTCATACATTTATTTAACATTTTTAACCAGCTATGAAATATATGCTTATTTGTGTTCTCCCTCATAATAGCTGGCAAACACTTAGATGCATCCAATATCTAGCTTCTAAAACTTAAACCTTAACTTAAAGCGTCGTATATTTATTTATGTTTTTTAAAAATGATTGTAGGTATTGCATAAAAACAACAAAAATTCAGTTGCGGCGTACCCCGCACGCTCTTCGCCATATTTTTTCCCTCGATTTTCGTGTAATAATTTTTTTGGTAATAAAAAGGATTTTTTTCAATATTTTTTGTTTTGCTTTTTCAAATTATATATATAACTATGTCACACTTTTCGCTAACACCTATCAATTCCAGTGTCTAATCTTTGCTCAGTGCTAGCTGCTAGCTGCTGCTGTACCAAGCAGCGCCCAGAGGCCCATTCCTGTCCGTTAATAATTGACCGGACTGACTGAGGGGATTCAGACTTCATGATAAAGAGATTGTGTTCCTAGGTGTGATTAAGACAAATAAGTTAAAACCATGATCATCACCTGTGTGGTAAAGCAGGAGCTCCAATACTCTTTGGTAACCACGGCGTGTGTGAAGGTATCAACAAATGCTTCGCATCAGGAATCGTCAGCAACTTCGGGCTCCCAACTGCCCAGTAGATACAGTTCACGAGAACTGATGTGTATGGTGCAATCTGAGCAAAGGATTGCAAAAATTTATTAGTTCTATGTGATTTTGACTAGACTATTCACTTCCTATACACTAAGGATGTCCCTATTTAACTTTATATTCAAATGACTACACTTAAAAATAATCTGTAAAGGGATGTCTTATGTCACAATATGGATAAGCACGGTTTTGAACCTTGCCCACGATCGTGCGATTGCCTACCCTAAGCACAGATAAGATAATAGTTACTTCGTAACCCTAAGTCAGTTGGTTTTTTCTCCTCGGCCGCTCTTCTAAAGATTAAGCCCAGCTTTCTTGCGTATAAGCTTTATGTTAACCTAAAGCCTAATATAGTAAAATAGTCAATAAAAACAAAGAAACGTTTATCAAGATTGTGTACATTTATCAAATTATGTCACTAATTTCAAAGACTGCCAATTTATACAGCCGGTTTTCAGGTAGAAGTAAACAATAAACATACTGATAGGTACAATAACCGATAAATTAATCTGCAATCATACTATTCCGTGATTAGATTGTAAAAAATCGATAACGTTATTCGCAATCAAGTTTCAACTTCACCATTTATTGTATACTAATATTTTAGAGGGCTTAAGATAGGATTTCTTCTCACAAGGTTCTCAACCATTAAAATTTGAAAAGCCGTAGTTATAGATCGACACAGGTAGGTCTATTAAATTTTTTTTTATTTATAATTTTATTATAAATTTTACATTATACAAAGGAACCTAATGTTGCGGTGACTCTGTGTGTGTATTGAACTATATCATAGATAGAATACTTTTTTTTAAATTGACGGTTTCGAATAGTTGAAGACCAACTTTATGAAATAAAGATATTGAATTTGGGTGAAGTATCAGATCTACGAGGTTACTTACCGGATACTATATTTTTTCCACTAATAGGTAGCTACATTATCCCTGAGTGACATAGGTACCTTTTTAAATTGATAAGTTATTGTAATAAGATACTTTATTCACGTGTTCTTTATCTAAACGGTTTAATATGAGGGAATAAAATGTGTCGGACCTACGTACAATATTAGTTTTTTATTACTTTAACTAAAACGTATTGAATGTTATATAAGTTTATGCATTTTAGTCACATAGGTACGCACGCGGCTTTGACGTCCAGCGTCATCAAACGTTTGCTTATGATGAATGATGATTATAAAAACAAATACTTTAGTCATCATCAAAATAAGTTTTACATTTTACAGCATATAGGTATTGGATGTATGTTGTTGCTACATCAAAAACTCTTTTTTTTTTTAATTAAAATAGAGAGACAAACTATAGAAGTTGATAAAACAGTTCACTATTTAATAAAAAATTGTTAATTAACATTATTATAACTAGTTGAGGTATAAGGAAGCAAAAACGTCAGCCAACTGTTGGCAAGAACGTGAAGCATGATGAATGTAGGTAGGTACATATAATCTAAATTATTAACAGCTATTGTATCATAAATCTTTATGACAGTGTCGAATTATCTTTAAAAAATATAAGTTATCTACATGACCTACAATAATAAAGATTGTTGAACGCGTGGTTGGTGGTAAATGACTTGCGTCCAATCTACGTAAGTCATTGCCTTGATAGGAAATGTGCATAAAAATGTGCCAAATAGAGTCGTGGCTTTTCTTGCGACTAGATTTCTTTTAAACAAACGTCGTAAATGAAGGTTCTGTAACAAGTATAAATTTAAAATATTAAAATACCCCTGACTCAAAAATCCCTTCAATGATTAGACAACAGCTGATAATCCTCAAACGGCTGAATAGAGTTTCCTTAATTATACCTAAAACACTCACAATCTTGAAACTTGAACTAACTGAACTTGAACTTGAAACAAAAAAAAACTAAATCAAAATCGGTCTATCCGTTTAGGAGCTATGATGCCACAGACAACACAGATACATAGACACCAGATACACTTTAAACTTATAACACTCCTCCTTTTGCTTCTTTTGACGTTTGTTCGAGTTGGATATGGTAAATATAATCATGTTTTTCTATTGAATTATGTTATTTAATAAAAATAAAAAAAAATAGTATAGGTAATCTTTGGAACTATAAGTCGGATTGAAATTTTTGTTTTGCCTTTCGCTACATACTTAGGTAGGTACATATTAAGATTTCACCAAAGGGAAAAATCTTAAAATTTTATAGGTAGACCTTTTGTGCAAACGTAGAGATGTATCGCTCGGGGAACTCGTCGTACTCCTGTGCATCGTAACCTCCTCCATTCTTTCTTTCCAAGTGATGTCTTCTGCGCACTTCACATCCGTAGATTTTATTTGGACCTTAACAAATTTTGAAACAATCATCGTAAGACAAAGTTCTTACACCTGTACATCCCCTGATAATAATAATAATTTGATTTAAGTGTTGTAACAAAACTGAAATTTTGACACGCAGAATAGGGAGTAAGTTCCAATGTTTCTAAAAAAATTGTGTACCTACTCAAGATTTTGATTGTGATTGAACTGATTTAATCAATGAGTTGTTTATTCGATTACCTTAATTATAGGTACTAAGTACATCGCAAAAGTGAAGGAATTGATGAAGTGAGCAAAGGAATTAAGCCTATATTCTTTTCGTGTACTAATTGAGTTGTTAGCTTTCCAAAGATATGAAGTACACATGACTATTTTTATCCAACGGTTTGGATGAAATAATTGCAAAACGTGTTCCACAAAGTTCGTTTTATGAAGTCGCTTCACTTGCTTATCGATTATGTAACTTCGTATCGTTATTAACTTAAATTTTTATTTATACTAGAAACTTATTTCTGCAATAAAAATATGATGTATATAACCTACTTCCATGTTCTGCCACTTTTCTCAACATCTCCGGTGGTACGTATTCGTGAGGTAACTCTTGAAATATTTCTTGACTTCCCTGGAAAATGTTCATGTTTATAGTACACTAAATATTTAAAAGTACCCAAAGTATTAAAGGCTTAGAAGACATATGTTTCATACAAAGTATAAATTGCATTCTAGTTTAAAATCAGGAATAAAGTTATTAAACCGCCTTCGATTGCTCAGAATAAGCGTATAATTAGATTCATAGTGTCATCCTAGAAATTCAAATGGATCATTTTGCCAGTGCTATACTCCTACATGATCTTATAGATGTAGAAATAAGTACCTAAAATGTATAGATGAAAGAGGATGCTGGTTATGTATTAAGAACAGGCCCTAACAAATTGAGGGCCCTACTCATAGAGAAAGCCGTTAGTTAATGTATATATAAATGTATACATAGATATAGTAAGTATAGCCTTAGAATTTAGAATTACTTAGAATTATTTAAAAGATCTCTGTGATATAGTTCTATTTGCTGATGATACGTCACTTATTTTTAAAGTCGATCGTAAGAAAACAGTTTTTGACGATGTGAATAGGGCACTAAATGATGTATTATATTGGTTTTCAACTAACAATCTCCTACTAAATTCAAATAAAACAAAGTGTGTGAGATTTACTATGCCAAATGTAAAACAGCTAGGTACTAATTTAACTCTAAATAATGAAATGTTAAGTATTGTAGACTCAACAGTATTCTTAGGAATTACATTAGACAGTAAACTACAATGGGGAGCCCAGATAGACAGTAAAAAATCACCTTATTAGGAAATCCTACTATACGATCAACGATTATCTAAACGACAAACAGTCTTGGGCTTAAAGTGTCATTAGGTATATACACACAAACTTCTTTGTCTTATAATTAAGCTAAATTATTAACAAACCATTGTCAGTTGAAAGTAATGCGTGACGATTATTATGGTAATTTGACTATTAGTGATTTTTATCAGTATCTCGACTATGGTTCGTCATGCTCACTAAAATGTCATTGCTTGCGGCGTCATCATGGGGCGGGTCATTTATTTCCCTCTGATATGGCGAAGAAGATGATGGCTGGTCCATGCGTCATACTCGTGAACGGGTGCTGCTTGGGGTGACTGGTCGGCCTAGTCAGCGATGCTTTAGCCTATACTATTATTTTGGTTCGATCAACTGCAACTCTAGCCTCTTAATCCAGTCACGAATATTTTTAACACTAGATTTTGCAATGAATGAAGGTGGATGTGCACCTTGAATGATTTCTATGTTTAATAGGTTCAAACCTTCAACGAAACTGAGTGATTTTTATTTTTTAGTACGTTAGCTTTTGGAGCATTTCAATAAAATGAAATTCAGGTGGCATCAGCTTGCATCCTGTTTACCTCTCGTGTAACACTAACACTATTGTACCTGAAGATCTGACTTTTAAAAAGAGTGGCCATGAGTTTCTTTGCCAGTATTCTTCATATATCATTTTGGAAACTGGAAGTTATTGATCGACACAAACAGGCAGTAGATTTTGGTGTTTTTCACCTAATTTACCTTGACAATCCAGTACATGCTGTGGCGTCTGTTTGTGCCGATCTATGATTTTAACTCTAGCTTCAATTTAACGTTCATAAATGTCACTTAGTGTCTTAATTGAATAAATGATTTTGAATTGAATTGAATTGAATTGAATTGAATATATAGCAGCAGGTACGCTAATAATTGAATTGTAATTTCAACGGACGAGGTGGCCGAGTGGTTAAGGCGTTGGACTGCTAATCCAATGTGCTCTGCACGCGTGGGTTCGAATCCCATCCTCGTCGACAACTTTTTGATTATTGTACAATCTGAGGTACCAACAGTTACTATCTAGCTAAGGGTAAGCCATTTACAAAATAAGTTTGCAAACATTACACAACGCATTTATTTGCTACAATTTATTAATTATAAACTGGATGAATTCTATTTAATAAGAGAAACCTATCTTTGAGACACTTTTTAAAGTAAAGTTATAAATGATACACACATTTCCTGTAGTCTTTTTAAACGCATCATCTGCTATAATAATATTCTATAAAAATACATATTATATCTTAATTCAGATACCACACGGATATTTAGTAGTGTTGGCAACTACTTATTAATCTGTGGTGTTGGATATACCATACAGGTGATAAAAAAACTTTACTCCTATTTTCAAATTAAATCAAATCAAAATCATTTATTTTAATTAAACCCATTACAGGTATTTTTGAATTGTCAGGAGTAGTAGTCAGTCAGACTAAGTCAAATGTGACGCTAATAAGCTAAGCTTTTAATAAGCTTTCGTTTGTATCTAGTTTAATATTTACCTGAGACACATTGCCGGAGCCGGTGAAGACGAATGTAAGTGGTCCTAAAGATTTGGGCATCATACCGAGCGCCACTTCGTAACCGGCATCCCGGATTACTTGGCGAGCCATCACGGAGTTACGGTAGTTGTGTGCTGGTCCTATGTGCTGGTGAATAAATGAATGCTTTAACAACTTTAATTACTTAATACACCATTAGGTATTAATTACCGGGGAAAACTCAGGTGAATCCTTGTGATCATGTTTTTTCAACCTAATAAATAGCAGTAAATTAAATTTTAATTAATACTTGTATCTTTGACTAATTCATGGCATTTAGTCAAGTGATATCTATGCTAGTAGATAATGAAGCGGGATACTTATATATATTTAAAGAGGAATATCTATATACTTAGGTATATAAAAATGTCGTGCAAGGTTGTTCTAAAGTAATGAACCGAATTTAATGGAATATTACACACTGTGTGCAGTTTGATAGAACTTGAGAGATAGGATAGTCACTAGCTAGTATACTATAATTTTGTTCAAGGTCTATACCAAAGACCGAATTGACCGAATTTTTTGTTCTTGAACTTAGGCCGCTAACTTCAATTATATTCTTGATCGAAGGACGTTACTCGATCGAGAAATAGCAGCCCCTTAAACGCTCGTACATGTTATGTTTGTAAATCTAACATGATCGTTTTAGATATAGGAAGGTTACTCTTTATCCGTCCACTAAAGCTTTTACAGAGTGTTTGTAATGAGACTTTTGCCGAAATTCTGTCTAGATATATATATAGAATTTTGGTGTTATTTCATTATTTTTAAAATAGTAGATATATGATTAGTAAAACTAGGTAAATAAAAGGTAGATACATTTAGTAATTGAATATATTCATCGATTAAATTATTAAGCAGATGTTTTACATGTAGATACATTTTTTTTAAATCATATAACCTCACATAGTCTTCAAATCTTAGTTAAAACTAATGATTCATTCTAGATTGATCCACAAATCGGATCCACCGCCAAGTATTATTATTATTATTTAATACCTAACTGGGTCCCTATATAATTTGTACTTCCGAACGAATCCCCAAACATTCTTTGTAAGATAAAGTATACCTAGTCAAGAAAAAGAGCCTTTTAAATAACTTAGGCCTATCAGACCGGAATAAAATATTTTAATTTATTTCTAATCCCTTCCGCGGAATAAAAAATGAAAAATAATAAAATGAAACATAATAAAACTGACAAACACAAGTGTATCAGTTTTAGGGCATCAGACCAGATTAACTCAAACATAATGTACCTATCGATGTCTTACTATTCAACGCATCATTTTGATGTAACTTGTAACATCATTGTTACTACACGCGCTATCGGTATCATTTTCAGTCCATGTTGGTCTACTTAACATAAGTTTATATTAAGATTACTTACGTATGATAACAACACACCTACTGTAAATTATTATTTTATGTCACATAGGTCTTACGATTATATCAATGAAAGCGTTCTATATTCTTCATCAAGGTCGAGTAAGTATGTGAAGGTGATAGGTTTTCTTTCTAATTGTACCTAGGTTCGTATAATCGTCGGTAAATCGGTTAATACTTGCGAAAATATGCAATATTATAATCAACCAATTTTGACTTGACTTTAACGTACTTTCTTAACAAGAGCATTACAGATCATAATAAAATATGTCAAGCGAAGGTTCTCTATCGCTATCTTGGTGTCATAATAAGTCTGCTACGCTAAGTATTGGGGTAACATCTTTATATAAATTTTAATATTTATTAAAGTAGCAAATTTTAATGAAATTATCACCCACGCAAGTATATTTATACTTAAGTCAATATGATGGAACTGCCAATTATTATTATAAAACAAGCATGTATCTTACATATCAGCAGCGAACTGGATAACATTTAAAACTACGTGCAATTTAATGGTGATTTAATGACCTTAAATCAAACCTTAAAATAAAAACATACCATAAAAGGTGTGTGGTGGCCAAGAGCAAGCAGTCTTAATCCAATGCCATGTAGTATATTGATCATGCCAGCCACCCCCGCGTATTTACCAAACGCCACCACACGGTTTCCGGAATTGTCCATTAGCTTTTCATAATCTATTAATCTGATTTTCTGAAACAACATAAGCAGCTTTATACTATACACGATATTAATTGAAACTACCTAGAGATATCGCCTGGTGGTCGAATTTAGGTGGCAAAAAAGCTAAGAAAACGCTTTTTTTTTATAAAGGCAAAAAAAGTTAAAGGTTTTTTCGTGAAAAAATCACGTAAACAATAGGTTTCTAAAAAAATATGGAGTGTTGCGAACAAAATATTGAATTAACTTCCTTCGTTCATGAGTTTTAGGTTAATAAATTTTTAACTTTCACGTTCCATGATAATATAATTATATTAAATACCTTTTAAATACGTGATCGCGTTAATTCCCGTTAACATAATTACTTATATTGACACTTCATAGTTTAATTAGTTTTTTATAATTTGGTTTTGGTTATTAAGTAATTTTTTTTTTTGGTTAAAAGTGATATCACAAAGAATAAACAGAAAATTTTACAATTATTTAAAAACTACAATATAATAAACATTTATGCAATCAGCTGCTTCGACGGCGCCATACGTTTAAGGTCATTCAACGTACCGCACAAAAAGAATACCGCGTACATTGCGTAGCGTCAAATAAAACTAATGACTATAAATCCATAATCTCGCACTTTTATGATGAACTGACTTTCGTATTGTGATTAGTATAAACAGAAAGAGGTTATTGTAAGTTTCTCGTGTAGCTCAAACTTACGCGAATGCAGAAACCGTGAATATGGATTAGCAGTTAGTTTGTATGGGATTAGTGGGATACGTTCCAAGGTTCCGAAATAAAATAGCGAATATAGAAATAAATTTAGCGCTTTTTAACAACATCTATTAAGAAGAAATAGTGTCAGGCTTTTAGTAAACCGTTACTAAAAGCCTGACACTATTTCTTCTTAATTTTTTACACCGGTAAAGAAAGAGCTTAGTATTTTTCGTAGGCTTTTGGCGGACGGGCAGCATTGTTGAAACCTAGTCTCTTTATTTTCAAATACCTAATTTTCAACTTGATGAACAAAGACAACTCCAGAACCAGTCACAAAATATACCATTTTTCATCTACACTTTTCACGTGTCAAAACACAGGCAGCATGTACATGACTAATGTCATCCCATCTTTTGCCACCTTAAAACCAGGAGTGAACTCAAAAACCGAACCCGAATGCTTTTAGTATAGTTGGATCCGCGAATAAGGAAATTTTTATCCGTGAATAAAGGAACTGTGTCGCATATTTTTAACTCCCAAATAATGGAAACATGAATCAGGAAACCGTGAATAAGGAACTTTCACTGGACTTGCAGCCACTGCGTACCTAGGGAGGGTAGGGGAGGGCAGCTAGCAGCCCCCTTGGTTTTAGCAAGCTTACGTACCTACCTACTAAGGCAATTTTGAGGCAAATTTTTGATTTGACCCCCCCGAACCGACAAAAACAATTTTTTTGCCCCCCTGTGGGCTAAAAGCTGGATACATCCATGCTCTGTAAGCGTAAATTTTTTATTGTTATCCAGTGTAGCGTGTCAGAGCTTATAATATGTAGTAAGCTTTACACCTCTAAAGTACTCGTACATACAGTCAAGTGACATTCCAACAATTCATTCTGACTTTTTATTCCGCGAAATCTGATTTACCTGTGAGTATGACATTATAATTTTGCGTTTGACCTTGTGCATGTGTCATAATTTATACCGTTACAATCATATTATAACCTTACATGCGACCTAATTTTGCACACCTTCAATAAACAAACATTTATTTTATGCGTACTTAGATAAAACATTTTACAATTATCACTACATGAACATATTATCAAACAAAGTCCCCAACCGCGTCTGTCTTGTACCCGTGCGAAGCCGGGGCGGGTTGCTTGTATCACTACATATCACTACATATTATGAAACAAAGTCCCCCGCCGCGTCTGTGTGTCTGTGCGCGATAAACTGAAAAACTACTCAACGGGTTTTCATGCGATTTTCACTAATAGACAGAGTGATTCATGAAGAAGGTTTAGGTGTACAATTTGTATCCGTGCGAAGCCGGGGCGGGTTGCTACTACAAAATAAATATTGCGTAAGAAAAACTTTTACACATCTAAATAGCGAGTAAATAATTATTATAATATTTATTACAGCATTCAAAGTAGTCTTATCTAAAAAGAAAATTCATTTTGAAAATATTCCTCTGCCTCACAATCAATTACAGTGCACCTAATTTTAACATACTATGGGAATAGGTAGACTTATTTAAATATGCGTAAGTAATTAGATATATATATTACCTTTGCTAAAATGGCGTCCAACATTGGCATATTAGCCTCCTGAGCTTTGATCGTATGAGAGAAGAAGCAGTATGTTTTGTTGGGTATGAGGAGATCGACCGGTGTTTGTTTCACACCGAATATTACGCTTGCCTCGCTAATATCTTCCCGGACAATTGCTCCTGCGTTTAAGTATGTCTAAAAAGTAAAAGAACAATAAAGTGTAATTAATATATTAATTTAATATTATCTCATAGAAACTGCATGTACCAGAGTGCTTTTTTATTTCTCACTAGCTGCGCCACGCGGTTTCACCCGCGTAAGTCCCGGTGCCGTGGGAATATCTAGATAATAAGAAGCCTATGTTTATATATATATTAATTCAGGTCTCCAGCTATCTACATAACCAATTGCTTTCATTTGTTTATGAAAATTAATTTTTTTATTAGAAGTCTTAATGACCACTTTTAAGAATTACATGAGTCCATTAAGTAATTTTTAGGTGAGAGTCTAGGTACTCTATTGCGAACTCAACATTTTTGGCATTTGTAAATCCTTGTGCAAATGGAAAGGCACAGCAATTTAATTGGGATTATGCATTTAATTAATATCATTTTCATTCATACATAAATATTAAAAGCAACTAACTCTGGATCAGTGGCGTAGCAAAGGGGGGGGGGGGGCGGCGGGGGGGGGCCGCACCGGCTGTCACCTTTTTTGGGGTGACACCCACCCGGTCTCTCAACTTTAAGAACAATGAACAAACAAAAAAAAAATCGCTAGCACAAAAATTTCTTTTTCAGGGATTCCTCCACTAGCACTATCTCAGCTCTATGTATAATTCGGGGATTCCCGCAAAAGAGCCTACATCTAAACTGATTCTTTACTGATTTTTATGATAAGGTTTCAGAAACCGAATTACTTTTGGAGATACCAAGACTGCGAAGAAACTTAAAAGCCGCTAATGTTACGGTTATTGATTGGGTGTCTCTAGATTTTTTAAAGTTTATTGTAGAATGGGATTTTACAGAATCTCTTCCAAATCTTATGATTGCACTGAAATTGTTCATGACGGTTTGCGTGTCCGTAGCTTGATGTGAGAGGAGTTTCAGTAAATTAAAATTAATAAAAAACTATTTGCGGGCAACAATGACCCAATCGCGGCTTAGCAATCTTGGTATATTAGCCATCGAACACGAGGCAATACAAAATATAAATTTCGATGAAGTTATTGCTGAGTTTGCAGTTGTCAAAGCTAGAAAGAAGAAATTTTAATTGTATAACAATTCCTATTCTGTCTTAGTTATTATTGTGTTTTATTATTTCTTCAATATTATAAATAATAAATGATCCATGTCCTTTATCATATAAAGTTTATTGCTTTTTACTTTTGATGGGGTGACACCACCAACTTCCGCACCGGGTGCCACCCAAGGTAGCTACGCCACTGCTCTGGATCTCTCTATAAAACTGGACACTAATGTGACTAATAACAATGGCATGGCATGGCATGTTTAGAAACTATATAAAATATAATATATAAAAAAAGGAAATCTATGCATATAAGTATTAATTATCGCCGTCCAACAGTCGGATAACAAGTAATGCAGTTTCTGTATTTATTCGATTATTATAAACATATTATACGTAGAATACATTGCATTTCAATTGTCGCAATTGAGGGAACTGATTGTTCAAAAATTAGGATTCAGTATTAATTTGAACTGATAATAGTCTCTATCTAAGCACTGAGAACTGTAAGTACCAGGTCAAAAGTTGTACTCTTTAGCACCCCATCTATTTCGAATATAGAAGTACATCAAATTTATACATACCTGCATCGGATAAGCTCTACGGTTGGATGGTTGAACGATAACTTTGACACCTTGCCTGACCAAACGGTTTACGTTGGCCGGTGAGAATGGTGCCCGTCTTTCCCATACTGACTGATCTTCTCTGCGTATCGCTATAACACGACCATTCTGCAAAAAAATAAACAAGATTTCAAATGCTATACAAACTTAGTACCTAACCATGTAGTAGTTAGTAACCACTGTTAGTCTTAAGGTTCTAGTAATCCTAATAACATACCAATAAGGTTGTCTGGTAGAGATCGCTTTTGGCGATAAGACCGCCCATTGTGCCTAGCATTTAAATTAAATTTAAGATCTATTGTAAGTTTATATGGTGTACAATAAAGAATATTCTATTCTATTCTATAAAATATACCTAAGTATATTTTTACTTTTGAAAGCCACTAACTAAAAACTAATCTTTTCGTGTTATTTATAGTCCTTCTTCATTATACAGAAAGGTCTGGTCATATTTCCTTTTTTTTTATTTTTTTCATAATCCATTTTTTCCCAAACTAAATCTCTTATTTGTAGACTACATATAACACTCATAAAATTTGTCCACACCTTTCTGTAACAACCTCTATAACGCTACCGAGTTTAGTGGTAAGTAAGGAGTCTAGTGGGCTATCCGAAAATATATTTTCATTTTATTTCTATTTAAAAAATGGTACGTACTTTCACTCACTAATTTTGCTACAGGTGCCAAAAATTTTGGAATTCTGTTTTATTTTTATAATATAGCTGAACCTTTGTGCTATGTTAACAATAAAGAGTTTCCTATTCATGCGTAGAGGCACATAAATTAAGAGTAAAGAATATAATTATCTTTTGAAAAAAAATATCACCGACTTCAATGTGGCCAGTGCCTAAATCTTTAATAATAACTTTTTTTTTTATGTCTGTTAAGTCCTCACTCCGTTATTTATTATTTCTTTTTTTGTTAGATAGGGTATACCTCAAGGGTGGTCCCATGTCAAGGAAGTCAGGATCTGATGATGGGATCATGATAAAATTGAGAGAAACCCTCGAAAATTATAAGAACGAATATTGTTTCTGTTTACTTTTCATTACTTTTTTAAATACTAAATTACTTTATCAGGTATTTGCGTTTAGAAATCATCACATCATGTAGCTGAGCTGATAATGAAAAAAAATCATAAAATAAAAATCTTTTTTTCAAAAAATTAAACCGATGAAAAGAACTAAAAAGCCAAAAATAAATAAACCTTAAGTCTTAAGTATTGAGCTTATTTACATAAACCATCAAGTTTTATGTAAACTTATTTTGAGTCGGCGCCAAATAATAAAATGATTAATTACCTCCGTAGAGCCATGTCCATTTCTACGTAGGTACATATAAAATTCTGATAGTTAATCAATTTGTTGTTGGGCGCCGACTCAAAATAAGTTTATATAAAATTGAATAGTTTATGTAAATAATCTCAATATTAAGACTTGAGGTTTATTTATGTTTTGCTTTTTAGTTCTTTTCGTCGGTTTCATTTTTTGTTAAAAAGATTTTTTGTTTAAATATAATATGGGTCGGCCAACTAAACGCACTGCTCCAATGAGACAGCGAGGTTTCGGAGTAAACGAAAATATCATCCATCCACAACCTTTAGATATTTGTTCATTTTTCAGAAACCGCTTAACCGATAAAATTTAAATGGGACCACTATACCCTTTGCAACAAAAAAGAATTTTCTAAATTGGTTCAGGTGTCTTCGAGTAATCCGTGAACAAAAAAAGATTCCGACCAATTGAGAAACTCCTCCTTTTTTGAAGTCGGTTAAAAATAAAGAGGCAAATATTAGAATATTACAAAAAAATTAACATGAAATGACAAAAAATTCTTATTGATTATTATATGGTAACAAACCAAATAATAAAAAAAATTATGACCATTTAACGTGATAGTATAGGTAGTTAGTATTACTTGGGACCACCAGATGACGTTACGTGTTGTATTGTATACATTTTTCTTGAAAACATTGATTTCTTTTTTCTATGGATAGAAAGAACCGATTGTGATAAATTAAATACTAAATGTTACACCGAATTACACACAATACTTGTGCATAATACGTTTCCACGATAATTTTGTACTTTTTACGAGAAGCGACCAAACAGACAAGCTTCACGTCTACTGATTTATTATTTACTAGCTGTGCCTTCTTCGCGTCGTTCTCACTCACTTCGTTCGCGTTTTCTTCGGAAACGGGAGACGCTGCTTCGGGTGAAGAACATAAAACTCGTCTCATACACCCACGGCCACTCTTAGCGTACGCATGAGAGCGCGAGTGAAAAGGTTCCGCCTGGAAGTTTTTCTACCGAATCCACACCGTCACCTCCTCCTTGCGCGAGATGTTCTTCTCGCAGAAAATCGTCATAAAACAACTGTGACGACCTAATATCTCGATTCGTCCGAACAATTGGGAGACTCTTGCTGTAGTCAGTCAGTCAGTGCCACTTCCTAGAAACTATGGGGCCCCATCGGTATACCTAACAGATAAATGTTTGCTTCTGAGCTTTGTTTAGTCACGGTGTAACATAAGATTTTACACTACTGTAATCGAACGCAAAATAAATGGTCTGAAAGTGTAAAAAAAACTTCACCGGTTACATGTCAATATTTCAGCTTAGATGTAATTTTTTTGGCGATAGTGTCTGCCATGCATTTAGTATAGTAAAATACTGTAATACTAACAAAGTGTTAAGTTAAACTAACAACTAAGTCATAGATGCTTTAAATAAAAATTCTATTCTATTCTAATATAATCATGTTGACGGGAATATTTAAAAGGTATGACATACCTTTGCTTTGACGTGGTCGTGGCCGTGATCACAGGCCTGTAGATACTGTAATACTTTTTAAATACGTGATCGCGTAAATACCCGTCAACATAATTATATTATCATGAAACGCAAAATTTAAAAAATTTGGATCTTCTTTTTCTAAATAAATATGTATATTTACTGGACTGGCCTGTTGGTCTAGTGGTTAGTGACCCTGACTGCTAAGCCAGAGGTCGTGGGTTCGATTCCCACCTGAGTCTGGGTGTTCTTTGTGTCCGTTGTTTGTATGTTTGTAAAGTCCCCCGCGACACAGGAGTAATTCCTAATGCGGGGAGTTGTCATTTTAAAAGATTAAAGATTTAAGATTTTATCAGAATTCCATCATTAGATCCTGACTTCCTTGACATGGGACCACCCTTGAGGTACACCCTATCTAACAAAAATGCTGGGGCTGAACATACATAAAAAAAGAAATATGTATATAAACGGTCGAATTGAGAACCTCCTTTTTTTTCGTCGGTTAAAAACGATACCTAATTTAAAAAAGTAAATTAGTTTATATATTAAAAAAAAAGTGCAAAAACAGAAAGTTAGATATAGAAGAAACAAGCCTACTTTCCTTTCCTTTACTTAAAAGGATGATTGTAATCGGACTACGTGTTAATTAATTACAACTAATTACACATTTTGACTTTCATCCCAGCTCTCAAGGAAACCGTCCTGAATATCGTGATAAAAAGTATCCTATGCCCTACCTCGTAGTATGAATTCAAATCATGACAAGTTTCATTTGAATCCATTCAGTAGTTTCAGCGCGATGCACTGCCATGAAACAGACAGACAGACAGAAACATAGACAGACATACAAACATAAAAAAAAATATAGTTTTGGGTTATTAATTATAGAGTGCCCCCCAAATTTTTTTTTCTAAATATCTTCAATGTACAGGATTGTACCTGTTACAGTTTTATTATAAGGTTAGATTCCGAAATGGCAAAATACTTATTGTATTTCGCGATATTTATAAAAAAAATTTACACAAGTTCTTTATGACCAGGATTTTTTTAAGCAACTAAATTATTAAGTTAACACAAACGAGTGTACAAAGTTACTGTGGTAAATATGATATAAATGTATCATATAATATATCTTATATTTATCATTGAAATATTAGCTATCTTTTGTAAATAAACATGTACAGATCATGTGTAATTACAACGGCTTATGTGTATTTCTAATTACAAAGTTCTTGGTTCTTGGCACACCCAAAAGATAAGAAGATGTAAACAAGTTTAAGGTAACAAACATTGATAATTATACAATTATATATTGCGATACAACATGAAATCGTAAAAATATTCCATAACAGTGGAGTGTTATCTAACATGAGGGATCTGATATTTGTGTTAGGGTGCGTTCCCACTGTGTCGTAAAACTCGTAACGATAGATAGTCGCCCCACCTAAAGCGTCGTTGCTTGCATATTTAAATGGAGTTGTTTACATAAATTGCTGCACGATTACGTTTTACTGTATGGCGACAGACAGTCAAGACATTGAGAATATATAATCGACAGCGCCAAACGATAAACGAAACATCACGACCAGTCGTAATCGGGGCGACAACTAGTAGTCGCGACTATTTGTCGTAGGTACGATAAAAATGTCATATTGTACCCACAACAGAACATTTTTTATCAAATTGATAGAAGCCTTTTTTCTATATTCCTTCCACTATATATTATTTCCACTTGGTATTCATTACAGAAGGAAGTGACACTCTTTTGTCAAGACCAAAGATACAGAGAAACAGAAAGTACTCAAATATGAGACAATTTGAGAAAAAAAATTTGTGAAGTGGTTACTCCACTCCATTCTTTGCCAGTAGAAGAAGAATGTATTTATTATTAACATATAATATAAGAAAATTGTCTGATATTTTTTGATAAATAGTCTTTTATATACATTTGGATATACTTGGATTTATATATATTTTAATAATTGTTATATGTGTACGCCATCAATATGGCAGATCATAGCGTTCCTTTAAAATATTTAGATTTTTTTAAAATAAGGATTTGTAGTAATTCTGAATATAAGTCATCGATATTGAGTATATATATATAGATTTTATAGCTCCACATACAACCGATGATGAAAACTGTATTTTGAATACTTTTTTAAATAAATGAAAAATAAACAGTATCAAAGAGCGAAATTCTAATATTTTTAACAGTATGGTTGGCAACTCTATTCCAAGTAACCTCTGTTTTGTCCCATAGTAATCAATGTTGCGGGTTGGCTGAGCGGGATTCACAGTCTATGCCAGACCGTGCTCACCGCATCCAAGAGGGATGTGTACAGTGCCGGATTTACACATTTGCCGCCTGTAGGCTAGTTAAATTTTGCCGCCGATACCTTTTCTTCGTTTACAACTTTTTTTTTGTCAATGATTTGTGCACTAACTACTGGTGTAATTAGTACACAAATCATTTTTTCCACAATTAGTATGATTGTGAATTAGGAGATCGAGGTCTCAGTTTCTAGATTTTTTTTTACTACCTAAAAATTTTGCTAATATTTATTGTTTTTTTTATGGTACCTTTATTTCTGAACTAATAAAAAAGCTCGAATCATGTACTACTGTTAAGACGAGGTAAGGTGTGCCTTAATACTACTTTTTTTTTTTTTTTTTTAATTATTAACATAATGTAATTAACAAAGATGGGTTATTAATAAATATACCACAAAAACCATCCAGAGTTTATCAGTGGTATATCGGACACATCATCTCAGTGCATGCATGGTTAGACATTGTATTAGTAGTTCTCTAATATATGTTTTCCGAGTACAGATTTACAATTTTTTGTATTAATAGCACAGCAGAGTTCGGAGGGTAAGCCATTCAATAATTTGGGCAGCAAGTATTCCCACGTCCGTGCACCATAGACATTTGTATGTTTAGGCAACCTGTAAGTAGGCAAATATGGCAGGCAACGCAGTGACTCATACCTCACATTTTTTTCTAAATTTACAATGTTGTGACATTCCTCGCTAATCACACACACGCAGACCTTATCGAATACGTTTAATATTTTACAGTGTTTGACTTACACATGTACATTCAATAAACGTTCAATCGATCAGCCTATAGCAGTCCACTGCTCTCCTAACGTGCGCCAAAGCACTCGTTTCTCCGTCTTTCGCATACAATCAATCCCAGCTACCTTTCTCAGTTCGTCAATCCATCTGGCGGGGGGGCGTCCTACCTTTCTTTTACCAGTTCACGGTCTCAACTCTAGGACCCGATTGCCCAACGACCATGCCAGGCCACATCAGTTTTCAGTTTTTTACACCAATCGACTCGAGTCCGTTTTTGTTCTGAGGTGAGTTCATGAGAAATCCAGCGACAATAAAGTTTTCTAACTTTTAAATGTTGATGTAATTTTTTTTTAATTTAGCTCATACCAATGCCCTCGAATCTCCTAATGGGTAAATACGCCCGTTTTCTTCAATTATTTGCCTGACGGTAGCCACATTTTCCTCAGTGATCGCAGTTGAGGGCCGACCTTCACGAATTTCATCATGGAGAGAAACACGGCCACGATCAAATTCTGTGTAAAAACGCCTTACGGTGCTCAAATGAGGTGCTTTCCTCCCAAAAGTATTTTGAAGACGAGCAGTGCAGTCTTGTAAAGTCAATGAACTTTAAAAATCATAAAGAATCATCACCCTATAATCTTTCCGATTTAATTCCATTTTCGCTACAGACGACGAACTACAACTTGTGATAAAAAACAATTGACACGCAATTTCCCAAGGGTGTTGGTGAATAGTTTGGAGATAAAACTCCCTTGTCTAACTCCACGCTGCAAGTTTATCTGATTTGTCCTCTGGTATTGGAGCTGTACGGTCATCGTGTTGGTATCATTTAAGCTTTTCAGCACCTCGATATATCGCCAATCGACATTTAGTCTTTGTCGACATGGAGTCAAAGGCTTTCTCGTAATCCAAAGCCGTACACAGCCGCTAAAAATACTTCTCGCTCTTTTGCACAATCTGTCGAACAGTATGGTAAGGTACGGTACGGTTCACGGTGCCGCAACACCTAGGTGTTAAACCTTGTTAGAGGACAGAACTAAACTCTTCAGCCGGTCATAATCGAGTAGTCAGGGCGGCAGCACGAGACCGTTTCATTCCGACTGACGCAGTTTCTTTCCGGGCACGGCTGCTTTGAGAAGTACCCGCACTCAGTCGCTAGGAGACAATTGAGTCCCACCTGTCACCACTGCGACTGCAGTGAATGCTCGACTCAGCACACGCTGGCGGTCTGCTCCGCCTGGGCGACGCAGCGTCGGGCCCTCACTGCAGTCATCGGAGGCGATCTCTAGCTACCAACCATCATACGCTCCATGGCCGGTAGCGACAAGAATTTTACCGCGGTCGCGACCTTCTGTGAGGACGTCATCTCGCAGAAGGAGGTGGCGAAACGGGTCCGGGAGGACGAACTCCATTCGGACCTAATTCGCCGCTGGTGAAACGGGCGGCGGAGGCGCGCGTATCAGCGCCTCATGTCGCCCTGAGGGTGGCCGCGAGTGGACGGGACTAGTTTTCCCCTCCACCCGCTGTAGTAGCCCCCCGCGAGGAGGTGGAACGATGGAACTAAACTACTACCTATTATTATTATTATTATTATTATTGTTTTAGTCTTTAGTGCCACCTCAACTATTTTTGGTCCTTTGAAAAGCACTTTTGCTTTATAGCTCACTGCTCAGACTTATGACTTCGATAAACCTCGACGATGATGAACGATTATATCACGGATGCATAATGTGGAACCCTAGGTTACTACTTCGGTACCGCATTAGTGGGCCACAAAAACATAAAATATGCATTGCAGTTTCTTCTGCCTCTCGACAGAATCTGCATATTGCGTTCTCGTCACATTTAGATTGAAACATATGTTTGTTCAGTTTGCAGGGTTTGGTGACGATTGAGAAGGAGCTCAGGTTTTGTATCTCTGAGCTCTAGAAGTTCTTTTGATACTTTGTTATCATACCCATTTATTAAGGCTTTCGAGTGTTTTAGACCAGTCGTGGTCTTCCGTCTCTTAATTGCCATTGATATGTATTGGGCGTTTATGATTGAATAAGCTCGCCGCAGAATGGTTTCGATCCATGCTGTTGGTTGTCTGCACCAGCTCTGGCGAGTTCATCGACTTTTTCATTGCTACCTAACTTAGAATCTCTAGCTCTTTCAGGAGTTGCATCTGGCCTACCTTTAGAGCTCGGTAGTAATTCCGTCATCCCAGGAGATGCGTTTTTTTAGCTTCTCGAGAGCCATCTCTATCTTGCTGTGGACAATTTCAGGTATGTCCTCCCTCTAATGGCGCTCTGTGATCATACTGATCATCATCACTGGGTTTTGTTGGTTCTATCATCCGTGATGCGTACAGCTATAAAACTTCTCGATCTCATCGAGAATCTGGCACTTTGAATTGACTGTCGTTCTCAGTTTTGAGTTTCGTCAGATGGGGAGGACAAGTGCTGAACGAACACTTAACCCCATGTTCCATTCAATTGCATTCTCTATTGTGTGAATGTTGAAGCTTGGGAGATCGCGTCATAACAATTTTTAGGTTCTCCTATCTGACCAGACGGCTGAGTAGCTGACAACTCGCGCATTTTACTCATAAGTTCGAGAGTCTTGGGAGAGAGTTTGGACTGTTGCTGTTTGCGTTTCCCGGGGAACAGCTTTCCAGACTTAAACATAATAAAATATTTTTTATTGCGTTTAAAAATTTATATTTAATTATCTGGTAACAATCCGCCTGATGATGACGATAAAAATAAATTATATTAAATTATGAAAGGGAGATTTTTAGATAACTTTTCAATTGTGTTTTAAGTTAGAAAATCTTCTCTCACCCGAACTGTGTTGGCCCCGACACACTAGTGAAGGTAGTCGCGTTTGGTTTAACGCGACTACGAAAATTGTAGAAACATTTATATAGGTGGTGAAACATTTTACATGTTGAATTGTTTGTGTACCTATTGACATTTAGGTAGTTAGGTATATATGTAAATATGAATCTTTTTACTTTTTGTAAGACAAAATAATATTTTCCAAAATTCGCCGCCCCTAAAATCCCTTTATTGCCCGTTACACTACTGCTTGGCACTACTAATAGTGTCATGGGATTTTTTTTTTACCCATGACACTACTCCTCTAATTGGTTCATTGGACGCATACAACTAAATTACCCGTGATACACTTAATTACCCGTGGCACTACCAACTAGTGGAGTTTGATTTAAATTCTGGTTTGTGAATTAAAATATAAGGAAACAAAAGTGACTTATCTTCTATTTAGTACTAAGCTTATTTAAATAAACAATTTCATATTGATACGTATCTGCCGCCCTAGGCTTCAGCCTACTCAGCCTATTAGTAAATCCGCCACTGGCTGTGTAATACTGTCTAATATGACAAGAAAAACAACGGATGAATATCTAATAATTAGGTTTTTTTGTATAAGATTATTTAATTCAGTAAATAATTTACGAATCTTTTAGACGCAATAAAGTAAGCAAGCCTGTCTACGCATATATGTAATAGTTCGACATGATGACTGATGAATGACGTAAATTAAAATTCTCACTGTTATACATTATATCTACTTATCAAATAATTCGCATGACAAAATTTTACGCAGGTAAGTAGGTACGCCTATTTTTATATCGTGTCATTAAGATAGCACTATCTTATATATATTGTACAATTATTATTATTCGTAAACAGAACATAAGTGTATCGGGCATCATAACAATAACCGCTGTTATCAGTTGTTGCTTAGGAATTAAAATAACTCTTGTGACAGCTGTAACTGCGAACAAACAGCGCAACAGGTAAAAACCAACTTTTATATCTGAAAGTAAATTTTGTCTTTTTTAAAAAGTAATATTGACTAATTATAGATGAGTAATTACTACCATGGCCACAGCATTTTTTAGTAAATTTCCCAATCTGATTTCGATAAATGTAAAAATGTTATTTATTACCTATGACCGGAGAATGGCAAGGCCCTCATATTACATGGTTCCATTTACTGTTTAACAGACTCCAAGGTTTCTTAGGGTTGAATGGGATTCTCTTTCTAGGTTTTATGAGCCCTCCATCAACAGATCGGCCTATAACGAACCATCATCTAGCTTGCAGTCTGTACAATTTAGACACAGGTATTAATCACTCCACCGTTGAGGTGATGACCCGAGTAGATTTCTATAAGACCATAAAAAGTCTGAAGCTTTGACATGAATAATAACATTTAGAACAGGGATGTTGCGGACATTCGCATCCGCATCTGTAATTGCGGAGCTTCCGCATCGATTTGGAATTCTGCATCCGCATCCGCAATAATCAATGCGGATGTTCATACAGATGCGGATCTAGTGCAAGTCGTGACAAGAAAGAAAGTGGGTAGGGCTAGCGACTGGCGAATACCGTAAACAAGTGCTGATTGACCAATAGGAGCGAAGATTTCGGTGACAAGAAAGGTCGGAAATTCCGATTGATTTTATACTTCCGATTCCGACTTCGGTTCCGATAAAATTGAATCGGAATAACGAAGGTTGAAAATCAAAACGATTTGTACCTATACTGCATCGCGTGAAGGACTTTTAATGCGTTTTACATGTACCTAATACCAAAACTTATATATATTTTATGTAGTAGCAGCATACAGATGAATCCGTTTTTCCTGTCAAAATGATCGATTAAAGTACAGACTAAGGAGGATTTTGAAAAATCTGGACATTTAGCGTACCTATCAAGGATGTAATCCGGATGTGTCACCAGACCCCTGAAATTCGGGACCCCTGGCTGCACGAGGTATAACTACTACGTTAAAGGCTCATTTAAAAGCTTTACGTACTACCGATGAAATATTTAAGTTCAGTTTACACTGAGAATAAAAAACAGTCCACGACTTCAACTCCACATGATGAGGCCAAAAGACAAATATCTCTGAACAAGTCAATAAATTTAAAATGTCTTGGCTGTGCTTTGGTTGGGTCTAGATAGTCACACAACAACTGATACAATATTAACCCACAAAAACTTAAGTAAGTAGGTAACTTTAGTGAAAATTATAAAACAAAAAGACATTTATAAATGTCTTTTGATAAACTTGTACTTGTTACTTGTAAAACGATTTGTACCTATACTGCATCGCGTGAAGGACTTTTAATGCGTTTTACATGTACCTAATACCAAAACTTATATATATTTTATGTAGTAGCAGCATACAGATGAATCCGTTTTTTTCCTGTCAAAATGATCGATTAAAGTACAGACTAAGGAGGATTTTGAAAAATCTGGACATTTAGCGTACCTATCAAGGATGTAATCCGGATGTGTCACCAGACCCCTGAAATTCGGGACCCCTGGCTGCACGAGGTATAACTACTACGTTAAAGGCTCATTTAAAAGCTTTACGTACTACCGATGAAATATTTAAGTTCAGTTTACACTGAGAATAAAAAACAGTCCACGACTTCAACTCCACATGATGAGGCCAAAAGACAAATATCTCTGAACAAGTCAATAAATTTAAAATGTCTTGGCTGTGCTTTGGTTGGGTCTAGATAGTCACACAACAACTGATACAATATTAACCCACAAAAACTTAAGTAAGTAGGTAACTTTAGTGAAAATTATAAAACAAAAAGACATTTATAAATGTCTTTTGATAAACTTGTACTTGTTACTTGTAAAACGATTTGTACCTATACTGCATCGCGTGAAGGACTTTTAATGCGTTTTACATGTACCTAATACCAAAACTTATATATATTTTATGTAGTAGCAGCATACAGATGAATCCGTTTTTTTCCTGTCAAAATGATCGATTAAAGTACAGACTAAGGAGGATTTTGAAAAATCTGGACATTTAGCGTACCTATCAAGGATGTAATCCGGATGTGTCACCAGACCCCTGAAATTCGGGACCCCTGGCTGCACGAGGTATAACTACTACGTTAAAGGCTCATATAAAAGCTTTACGTACTACCGATGAAATATTTAAGTTCAGTTTACACTGAGAATAAAAAACAGTCCACGACTTCAACTCCACATGATGAGGCCAAAAAACAAATATCTCTGAACAAGTCAATAAATTTAAAATGTCTTGGCTGTGCTTTGGTTGGGTCTAGATAGTCACACAAAAACTGATACAATATTAACCCACAAAAACTTAAGTAAGTAGGTAACTTTAGTGAAAATTATAAAACAAAAAGACATTTATAAATGTCTTTTTGTTTTAAAATTATTTTATAAATTTTTATAACTCAATCCCCGATAAATACTTCGTCCACCTCTGAGAACGGTGTTGATGAACAAATAATATCTTTAATTTTCCTTAAGGAACACCAGTTTTCGGCAATACTGTTCCAATTTTTTTTTATTCAATAGCCATACATACTATTATTGCAATGGCATATATTATACGTATTCTTAAATATACATGTGCAGTGATACAAAACAATATTTCTTGAACATTTCTGAAAAGTTTTGGGAGAAAGCACGATTTAATCCTGACCTACACTTACGCTACGGCCGATAGTGTTAGCAGTGATTCGTACCGTTACAAACCGTAACACTAACGATTAGAAATATAATATGCACTTTGATGAAGAGAGTACGACAAATATTGTTCTAAGTTACCAATAAACACTTTAAAATTTATACCAAATTTTAAATTTACTGCATCTTGTTCCAAATTTGAAATAGCACTTGCCGTATGCTTATTATACCTAATATCTTTCCTTTTTTAATTATTGAATACCTATTAAAATTTACGTCTTTAGTCGATGGTTCAGTAACTTAACCCTAAACATAAAATTGTCTTGAAGAAACAAAAAATCGTAGTCCTAATTTTTTAGCAGTTGACTGACCGAACATAGTCAAAATTATATCCTTTGCTAAATTTGGAATATGCCGCAAAATTCGAATAACATGACAAAGATAAACGATGTTTAAAGGCGTTTTAAGGTTTTAATATATTTGTGGATATAGCCAGCAATTAGGTATGTATGTGGATGTCCCACACATGCTCTAAATATTCAAACGTAACGATACTTAATAAACTATAACTTTTCAAATCGCACAAAAGATCTAATTTCTTTCATTAACAAACTAAACAGTTCTTTATTTATAGGTTGATAAAAACTTTCTGCTTAATGACGCTGAACACTCGCAATTAAAAAAACTAGGCCTTAAACGAAGCTTAAATTTGAATCTTTCTATTTAATGGAATATTGTTTAATTCTGAAACTATTTTTTTTTGTATTATTATAATGATTTATATACAAAGGAAACACTCACCTTAGTAGTAGAATAGTAAACAACTTGCTTTAAATAATAACTCCTCAATCGAAGAAACGCCGATTTGTGTAACATATTAAAATAAAAAATCACAAGATAGCAGTGCAAAGCCCAATAAAAAAACTTGCACAAGGAAAGTGTTCTGCATCCGTCGAGGCGTGTAAGTAATCTATTTTAAATAGCGTTCGAAATAACGAGGTTCCTTTGAGAAAACATTACTATCGCTCTGACGTTTTATCACAAGAGATACTGATGTTATATGTAATGAAATGAACTATTTTGCTCGATTGATGCTTACACACTGACATATATGATTGTTTTCGTTCATAATAACACATTAGCTTTCCTAAATATTATTAGTTGGGTGCAAACCGCTGATAACTAAAGGTTGTTATCATTTATTTTACCAGCTACTTCTCTTTTTAATAACTGTAACTTCATTAAGTTTTTCATAAATATGTATAAAGATTCCTGACACTGTCTATAGTGGATTGCTTTTTAAAATAAAATCTATAGGTACATTAAATTCTTTAAATTAATGATGTGTGTGCAGTACATATCTAGTTTGCAAATAAGTACAACTTAGGTATACAACTTCAAACTACTGATCATGTATAGCGTAATGATAGCTCTCACACAGATTAATATACAGAATGTATATAAAACACCACACCTTATACGTAAAACTTCAAAATCATAACCGTGGGCTTCGGCCAGCCACACATGATCAGCCAGGCAGGTCTTTCAACAAATAGCGGTGATCTCGATGATTATAAGCAGCTCTTAAGAACCAGAGAAACATCACCATCAATAAATTACTCATCAACGTCTAGGCACACATCGTCTACAGTCCAGGTAGTGAAAAGAGCACCCCACTCCTATCTCGGCAGTAACCAGCTCTGACTCCCAAGAGACTTCTACGCTCTTACCGGAGCACTGGATTCAACCCCGACTTGCACACGGACCGGCGGGTTTTATCACCATCTCACTCGGACATCGCATACGGAAGAAGAGCGTTGACGGGGTACTGAATTCTTGACTGTAAATACCAAATATCTTTTGAATAGCCATGCTAATAACCTTCTAAAAGCTTTCCTAAGGGAACCGGGCAGAGTACCTAATAACCTTTGTCCAAGTCGGTCCAAGCAAGCATGCTTACGTTCTATGAATACGTTTATCTATACTGTTCAATTATTAGGTACATTTTGTGTAATTGTTGCTTACTCTTTGTCGCAACCCTGAACAGCCAAATACTCGTTCACGAAGCCTGCTAGGAAGATCTTCTCTAAAAACTACCATAATTCAAAATATACCAAAATTCGCGTTAAATCTCCTTGAAATGGACTGAGTTACCAAAAATGGTGGTAAGCTTCTAAGGACGGGTAGGTTAATTGCAAAAACACAGATTAATAGGCGTTTCCAGCAATAGACTGACAATTAAATAGTTTCGCTCTGACGTACCCATTGGTCATGCTAAAAGCAGTATTGCTTAGCATTACTTTAGGCTCTTTGCATGAAAAAATTAATTATTATACTTAATTTTAACATTCCAAGCATTATTTACTCATTTAGAAATGAGTAAATAAACGTTTAATGAAAAAAATTGGCGTTTAAATAAACGCCTGCCTTTAATTTTATGGCAATACATGGATATGCATTCTTTGAAATCTTCATTCACATAGTGCACACATTTAATTTTCCATTTCTAGAATTAGTTACATAAAATCATTTTAATTTATTAATCCCTATTTTCGGATAATGGTGACCGTCACGCTTAGATACATTAGATGTGTGTCTTCTGACGTGCAGTCCTACGACTTACAGTAATTTTTATATACTGTATTGGCGGTAAAAAAACCTGGAGCGTACAAAGAAAGGTTGTTTTGATTGCTTATACGCGAAATAACGACGTAATTTAGGCGTGGGGAAAGTACCTCTTTGTTTTTCGATACCCGCGGGTGGTAACTGGGTGATGTCCAGACACCCTATTCACGGGAGACTGCTCCGGGTGAAGAATATAAAACTCATCTCATACACCCGCGGCCACTCTTAGCGTACGCATGAGAGCGCGAGTAAAAAGGTTCCGCCTGGAAGTTTTCCTACCGGACGGACCACACTGTCACATTCTTACGCGAGATGTTCTCCTCACTCAGAAGATTGTCATAAAACAACTGTGACACCCTAACGTCTCTAGTCGTCCGACCAATTGGGAGACTCTTGTTGTAGTCAGTCAGTCAGTGCCGCTTCCTAGAAACTATGGGCCCCCTCGGTATTCCTTAAGGATTACTCAAAGTCCCAGTAATACTAAGGTCCAACCCCGCAAGAAATAAATGTTTGGTTCTGAGCTTTGTTTAGTCACGGTGTTACATAAAGATTTCATACTAATGTAACCGAACGGCAAAAGAATGGTCTGAAATTGTAATAAACTTCACTGGTTATCTGTCAATAAATATTTTAGCTTAGATGTATTTTTTTTTTGGCGATAGTGTCTGCAATCTTTTTTATCGATCTCGATTGATTAACGTGATCACGAAATTAAAAGGTATGTAATACCTTTTAATTACGTGATCGCGCTTTGAAAATGCGTCAATATCAACGTGGTGTCATTTTTGTGCATATGCGTCTTAAAATTCGTTGGTTAATTAATTTATGTTAATTATTCAAATTAACACAGATGGAGTTAATTTGACCAATAACTTTTATATAAATTATCTAAAATTAAATTTATTAACATTAGTAAATTATTTATGTTGATTTTACTTTTTATTTCTCATTCTCTCGTAGGCTACTTTCCTGAAGTTTGTGAAGAAGAAGAAAAAAATATTTTAATCTTATGATATTATCTGTATAGATGTAATAAAATAAAAACGTATCTGTAATAAAATAATTAAGCAATAATTATTTTCCTGCTCAATGACAGTTCAGTGACAGCTACACATAATCTATGGTGATAGCCGTAAACCGTAAATTAAATTTTCAGTTGTCATTTTCAATCGCCGGAGTGTGTATATATCTGTAATCTTTTACAAATTACGTTGTTCATAGCAAGAAAAATATCGCACAATACATACAAAAAAAAAAAAACTTCTCCCTTTCTTTCTTATAAGTTATTACCTGCAAGACGATGATTTTAATTTATATTGCTTTCGAATAAGAAACGTAATTTAAACATAGTCATGGCTCGTTTCCTGTCGGAGGATAAATTAAAAGGTTTCGAAAAATACAAAGTGAGTAACTTTAATAACTATTTTACTTCTAAACTACTTGATATTTAAGTAAATAATTAATTAATATTATGATCAGTATACATGCGATTTATTTTCATAAAAATAAATTCGTTCATTGTGTGTTATGGAAATAAATACCTGTGTGTTATTAAACTTATTATTGCTGTTATTACAGTATAACTCAGTGGATACCAGCGTACTCAGTAATTATGTTATGCATCCGTTTTGGAATTGGTGCGTTCAGGTAAGTTTCCATTCAGAAATGTTATTTCCATACATGTATCAACATCACAATAAATTTTACTGTAACAATTTTACCCAATGTAAGTAATAACGTTTATCAGTAGTATGCTGTGGCACAAATGAAAATACCAGAACGCCTACTTTAATAGCATTATTTATGACCAATTATACAAAAAAAAATATTTTAGTAAAATTAAATACAATAATTGTTCGCATCTGTTCATCAAAGTAAGTATGTAATTTAATAAAGGGATTAGCTGAAAATAATTATTAAGGAGGAATTAGTTATTTATTTTAAACCTTGGGGCCTCAAAAGTCATATAACATAAGTAGTTGTATGTTCTATATATTATTTTTTTAACCTGGATGTATCTTATGTCATGATTCAGAATTTCACCTATAAAGTAAGTTAATTGAATGACTATCTATACAGAGTGTAAGTGACACCGTACTAAATCCTGAAATAGTGTATTTAGACCATCATTCTGCAATTTCTGTAAATTCATAATTTTTTTGCTTACAAGTGATATCACAATAAGTAAACAGAACATTTTACCGAAAAAAATCAGTTAATACCATAGGGCCAAAAACTGCAATGTAAAACATTTATGCAATCAGCTGTTTCGACGGCACCATGCGCTGAAGGTCATTCACCGTACCACACACCTACACATATCGCATTACATTGACTGTAAATCCTTAATCTTGCATTTTTATAATGAAATGCATTGTGTTATGTATACCAAGATAGATGTTCTTGTAAATTATTTGAAACAATGTTACTTACACGCTGTATATAATAGGGCCATTGCAAGTCCCTAATATATATATATATATATATATATATATATATATATATAGTAGGGACTTACAATGTACTTGTATAATAATTTATTATTTCTACACTTTATGATTGTTTCTTCTCTCCTTTCTTACCCATTAACAATGTGTTGTTACATGTCTATTACATGCTTATGAGTAATTAAATATATAAATCAGTTATTATTCTGAAGTTGTCTGTCATTTTCTATTAATATTTTGGTTGATGGCATACAATAAACTGGACTACTACATAAATAAGCTTATGATTAAACATGCAGTTCAATATATAGAAGTCATATATTGTTTAGTCATTGTTATTTTTTTCAATGCAATATAGGAGGAAATATATTACCTCTAATAAAACATTCCATAATAAATTTAATGCAATCATTATAAAATAAAAAACTTAAGAACTGTCATTGGAGAGCACTTCTTTATTGCCTCAATTTTTGTTTACAAATAGACAATCTCATTTATTGGATTAAATTGGTTTACAACAATCGCAATTTGGATTTATTTCAAGTAATTTTGATTTTGATAGAACCCTTCCAAAGCTTTTTTTTACATATTATTACATCCTCTCTATTCAGTATTTTATACTTGGTTATCAAAATATTAAAAGACTAAAATACTCAACATAAACACATGAAATATAAATCACTTTTCTTTAACAAAGGTTTCTTTTGCAGTTTTGTCCGGAATGGGTAGCGCCCAACTTGCTTACATTCAGTGGCTTCCTGCTAACAGTCTTGAATTTCTTCCTGTTCACCTACTATGACTATGGATTCTATGCTATGACCAAAGAGAATATCACCAATGACTACATACCAAATTGGGTGTGGGCTCTTTCAGCTGTTAATTTGTTTGTGGCGTACACATTGGGTAAGTTAAATTGTTTATTTACTGGTAACACAAACAGGCCCTCTCCTCCTCACGACTACGTATTTGTTTATACTGCCCCCACCCCACGCAACGCAAACGTTATATGAGCGGGGTCAGTATACCTGCATCAAGTTTCCCAAACCAAGGTCCCGAGACGCAGGGACCTTTATACGGCCGGTCTTACCTCCAACGCCATGGCGCCGGTACTAATTAAGGCTAGTTACCCGTATGCCTATCGGTTACAGAAACCACAGAACCACACTCGCAGCGACCCCCCACTCGCAACCGGCACACTCCTTGTCCAGATAGGCACCGGAGCTGTAAGGCACGCTCACTTCCCGCATATTTGCATATGCTCGCGGTAACACCGCTAAGTTCGTCAGAGAAGCCGACTACCAGTATCCAGCTGGTACCGGAGCTGTCAGCACGCTCACATCCCGATCTACAATCAAGTGTAGGTCTACCCTGGCCTACGGTCGGGTGTCCGGATCAGTGTCTAGTCACCTTTCTACTTGCTAAGCAGGCAAGTACCCGAGCTGCATCGGTCCGACGGGACCTCTGCTAAAGCACGCTCCAAGCCCCGCAGCGGAAAACCAAGGAGCCCTTCGCCTTAGACCGGTTAATTCCGCTGCTCGCTGCGCGCGAGAACAGACGATCCACCGACAATAGTGGAGCAGACGAACGTGCCCGTTCTCTGCAGCTAACCACAAAACCCCCACGAGTCCAACTCCAAAACCGGTATCTGACAGCTTTCGCCATCAGAGGGCTCAGGATCCGGTTCCCGTGGTACCATGATCTAATAGCCGGACCCGTAGTTCCGGCTCCGAACCTATCTACTCCGGGTGACTAGTAGATAGATAATATACAGTAGTAATATACCATATAGTAATATATAGTAATATACTAGTATATAGGTAGTGGTAACACAAACAGTAAAAACTGTCTACAACATCAAACTATTAGAGAGTGCACCTATAATTATAATAATAACTCCACACTCCACACATCTCACACACGGCCGTCTGATCCCAAACTAGGCAGAGCCTGTACTATGGTAACCAGACTGCTGATAAACATACTTATATATTTCTAAATACATACATATTATAGATAAATTACACCCAGACACAGAACAAATGATCGTGCTCATCACACAATTATTTGTCCTGGGTGGGAATCGAACGACCTCTGGCTTAGCAGTCAGGGTCACTAACCACTAGACTAACAGGCCAATTATGTCTGGCTTAAAGGGTAGTACCGAGGGATGTGGATGCGGAAAGCTCTGTAGGTGGCCATTAGCCGCTCAGGAAAAGAAAAGAGATGTTGGAGGGACACACGAGGCGCAACAAAAGCTCAGTGTGTTTCCCTCCCCCCTCCCCCTTTCCCCGCAACGGGTGGAGCACACCCCCTATCGATGGCTCCTCTGACCAACCATATCCATCCTCTAAACCTTTAAGCAAGGAGCGTACTCCGACCTCAAAAGCCACCAATGCACTTGTGACTCTTGAGCGAAAGTGGTCACTTACCATCAGATCCCGTCCCTGACCCGTCTGCTCGTTTGCTCCATATACCACAAAAAAAAACTCTTTATTTAATACCGATTGAAGCGGTCTGAAGTCAGGATCAAATGTTACTATGTACTGTGTTGTACTTTGTTGTACGGATTTACTTCAATGAGACAGAGAGAGTGATCAATAAAACTATGTAGTAGGCTGCTCATCTAATAGGTACTGACTACATAATACAGATTATCTAAACTTCGAACGAAGTATCAAGGCGAGTGCCTTTCACCTCTAGCAAACCATCTTTAATAGGTACATGTTTACGATAAGACAAATAAAATCTTTCCGTTAAAAAAAAAACAGTTGAAAGTGCAAATTGTTAAACACATTAATAAATATTTCAGTTAGTAATGGACTCATTACCTATAATTTATCAATAACTAAATGATAAAGTTGGGTTGATATTACGGGTCACATTTCTGATAAATTATTGGTAATAACTAAAATAAGCTTACTAATTGTGCCTGTATTTAGATTGTGATAGGGATTGCACTGTTTATCATATGGCTCTGCCAAAAACGTCCAGACTTTTGGCACTATAATCTTAATTGAATTGCTAGTGAGAAGTGTTAAAAAACTTTATAGGGCAATTTATTTAATTATACCTCTTTGTATAATTTTGCTATTTTTACAAAAACACGTCTTTTATAATTGAGTGAAAACGGCGATTGTAATTTTTGGTTACGATACACATAACTTTAGGTATTAATTAAATTACATGATGTGCTTAAACATTATGTTCTCATATTAAATTGTTAAGTAAATTGTGTAGTTTTCGTCATATTTTTATCCAAGGGGTATGAAATAATCTTTTAGATATGATCTGTACCTAATTGAAAAGTTACTAAGACTCAGTGATGGTCAAAAAGTAAATAGATTAATAATTACAAATTACAGTTACATTGTAATTAGTTATTAAAATACTTTGAATCTGAAATTAAAATACATTCTAATTGATTTCATTGCACATCCAAACTAATTCTAACTCTAAAAATTCTAAGAATATAATTGAATACTGTGTACTTGTGTAATAACGATGATTATACACATTTTAATAAAATTATTTTGTAATTCAATTATTAATTAGATTACATAAGTAACTAGTTACGCCCATCCGGCCGGCGCTTTGAGTACCTACTGGAAAAAACCCATTGAGAGACTTAAACCTTAGGATTTAAGCCTGTCATCGGAATTCTATACAATACATAATTAGAAAAAATATCCAAGTGCCCCCTTCTTATTTACATTTTCAGAGTAGAAGTGTAACCAGCCGATTAATAAATTCATCCTCTTTATAAAGGTACATAAAAATGAGCTTGGGTGGGCACAAAACTTATTTACTTTATACTAGCTTTTGCCCGCGGCTTTGTTCGCATAAAACTTGTTTCTCTAATTATTTTTTCAAAATAAAAGTTACTCCTTATAACACTAGCTAAATACAGTAAAACTCCCGTGGAAATCGGTCCACTCGTTCCAGAGATTAGCCTTAGCAGACAGACAGACAGACAAAAAAATTAAAAATTGTTGTTTTGGTATAAGTATCGTGTAAACAGCATTTAGAAAAAACATGTTAAATTTTATTTATAGGTATGTTTGTATAGAATAACATTAGTAGGCATTTTAGACCAAATGAATGTAACGCCACAAGAAACTCAGAGGATACGGAAGCAGTAAAATGGTAGTAAAACAGTACAGAATGGTTTCTAGCAGGCAAGAAAAACCAGGTTAGAAATGAACAATAGCTATTTTGGCTTATTACGCTTACCCTGCCGCACTAAAAAAGACCGGACAAATGCGAGTCTGAATCGCGCACCGAGGGTTCCGAAAGCAAACAAACTTGTATGTAGATAGTACGTCCATCGCGGGTATCAATTCTTGAAGATTTTTGCCCGTCTTTTCCGGAAGACAAACTTAATATTGCAGTTCTACAAGTCACCTTTCAAACAAAAAAAATCCGGGCCCGCAGCAGACCCGCAGAGGTAGATTTCGTTTTTCTTTTTATTTTTATATTCAAAAAATATAAGTCGCATTAAAAACTTTAAATGTCTATATTGTAGAAAGCTAAAAAAATAGCTTTCATTTTATTTTAAACAACAACCCAAAACAATTTACAAACTTCGAAGTGATAAACAACAAGATGTTTCCATCAGATCACAGAATGATACGGGGTACCATAAGTCTTGGAAAAGCGACAAAATCAAGAAAAAACTACGTCTCAACATATATTAACCTAAAAGATCAGTCAGTACATAATAAATACCAAAACCTCATAAAACAAAAAACTCAAGAGCTTTATCTTAAAAAAAATGTAATGTCTTATTAAAATTAAACCTAAAGAGCCTGTCAAAAAGAAAAGTTTTATATCATTGAACACCAAATCCTTGATCCCCGCTCAACAAATAAGACAAAAAAGTAATTATCACAACTACAAAACGACGAACAAAAACCTAAGAAAAGAATATCAAACTATCGTACACAAATATTATATATATATATATATAATATAAAAGCACCTCAACCACAGGTTAGCCTGAAGAAAGCTTTTAAACAACACAATCAAAATAAAATCTGGATACCGCATCTAAAAATAACTGACAAGGTAATATAAACGAGAAAAAACATTGTAAATATAGCAACAGAATTCTACGAAAAACTCTACACCGGCGACACGCAGTCTCTCGATACACTTATCTAGGAAAACAAACATCTTTTAACAATGCAAGAAACGAGGACGAAATTAATAGACGCATAACTATGTCATTTAATAAGTTCTGGAGCCACAAAGAAGTCCTGATAGCTAACTTAACCCTAAATATAAAAAATATAGTTATGGTCTCTTGCATACTGCCATGTCTTACATACGAGTATAGATTCCAAACATGGATCTACAATAATACCACCAGAAATTAAATAAAAGTATGCCAGCGTGCGATGGGCAGAAGTCTATTAAACATCAAACTAATCAATAAACATACCGATATCAGGAAGAAAACAAAAATTATAGATGCATTAAAGCACTGACACGTGCTCAAATGGAAATGGGCAGGGCACGTACCACGCTCCACAGATTCCAGGTGGACTAAAAGGTCAACAACATGGACAGTACCGAAAGGAAAAAAGAAAAATCAGGGACGCCCGCAAGAAAGACGAAATTATTCAAACGGCTGGCCAAGACTGGCTTACCAAAGCCCATGACAATAAAATGGCAACAGATGGAGGAGGCCTTTACACAACGAGGGGTCCTTAATTAAATAACCTTTTCTCTTTATTTTAATTAAACTTTTCAATAAATGAGCCATTACGCTGCCCACCGCTTTATAAATAAATAAATATATGGCAAGTGGCGACGTCCTGTTAGAAACACAAGTTTATGAGATCCGTACCATGTATCCTAGGCCACAATTTTTTTTTTATTATCGTCCGATATCGATTGCCATTGAACAGAGGCGAACAGAGCACTGATTTTGATAATAAATTTTAACAATTTCAACGCGTTATTGAAATGTGTAGCGTTTGGTGGAGCGCCAATATATTTATAAAATGCATACATAATCGCACCATAATATATTTCGTTATATTATAAATTTCATAGTCTTTATAGTAAACCACATTCTGTTTGTCGAATGCAATTAGTGCTGGTACTGCTGTAATATTGCCAATGTACTCGACGATCTCAAGAGATGGCGTTAGCAGTCTTCAAATAGTGTAAACGCGCTGCACCTGATTGGTGCAAGAAAAAACGGACATACCCTGCTCTCATCGCTTTTCGCTAAGAAGACGCCTTTAATATAAAAATTTTGTTCCGCCACGGACATCAGTTATATTTCTCGTGAAAAGAAGCTGATTTTCCGTTAGTCCTATAGCCGTGTAGTGTTTGGACTCGCTTGTAACCTTTACAAGGTGTATGTGGAGTGCTCCAGTCTTCGATCGTGACCGGCCGGTCAATACCTTGCAAGAGACCGTAGAAACCTCGCCGCTGCTCGCTGCCTTCATGAGGATCGGGACTTGGTCGGTGTTGCAGGTTAGTGCTGGCATGATTGTTTTGATCGATAGAAGTGGTTTACTTCCCTACACCTCGTACGCTAACTGTTGAGCAATCACACCCTGGTCGGGCTATTTACACGCCTGACCATATAATTTGGTCCTTACGAGTACGGATAGGCCAGTGATTCACGTAAATATTAGTGAATTTACTTTTCTATTCATATCATAAAAAAGATTCACGTAATTCTAGTGAATTCTTGCCGCCATTTTTCCTCGCTCACAGATTTACGTAAAATTGGTAAATTCTGTGTTTAAAACGCACGAGAACTACGTAATTATTGGTAGACTCGTATTTAAATATAATTAATTGTTAGATTTGGTGAATTACGTATTAATTGGTAATAATATCCATTATACTCAATTTAGTTGAACTTGTTTATACCTACCCACTTATTAACCGCTCCACCACTGTACTTTACGCTAAGTCATTTTAGGATTTAAATTTAACTTGTGTTTTTACACTAACTAGGTAGATATACCTATCACTTTGTAGTTGTATTGTGATATTATTTTATAAACATGACGGAAAGCGAATCAAGCCGCGAAGTCATGTTGGTTATGTTGAATCAAAAGAAAGAATTATTATTTCAACGTATTAATCGTATGTACACATCGTCGAAAGGTATAATTTCTTTCGATTCATCAACGCGAGCTAACGAGAATTTTCTGGCTGAAACGGAGATAATAGATGAGTTACGCGATAAATTTGAGTCCATTGTTGATAAAATAAATAATATAAATTTGTTATCAAAGATTACGGTCAATCCCGAGTATTCTTGCCTCGATTCATTTGATGATTTATACTCGAGAGTTAAACGCGTTACAAATAAAATATTAACCACTTCTAAGGTGCGTTCACTCGAGACCAGTAGCTCGATCAAGTCCGTAGTGAAATTAGAACCTTTAGTAATTCCGAGTTTTGACGGACGCCCTGAAAACTGGAATACCTTTTATCAGTCTTTTAAAGCTAATATTCATTTGAATCAACAGCTTTCTGACTCGCAACGTGTACAGTATCTAATTTCTAAACTCACCCACGACGCACTAAAATTCACTTCCGGTATTATTCCGTCAGGTGAAACATATAAAATACTGTGGGATAGTTTGGTTAAGAAATACCACGACAAACGCTCATTAGGTACATATTATCTCAATAATATACTGGACTTAAAAACTTGCTCGCACACTGCGAACGCTCTTGATACCTTTGTTAGTAAATACTCCGCTTCGATTTCAGCTCTAAAAGAATTAGGCATAACAGATCTAACTGATTTTATTTTTCTTCAATGCGCTTTGAGAAGGATGGATCCTCAAACCATCCAAGCCTTTGAACTTTCGATTCGGGATGTGGAAGTGCCTACGACACAACAGCTTATCGCTTTTATACAAGATCAGGCTAAGATTTTGGAGCGCTCAAACCCGCGAAATTCGTCATATACGAAACCCGCTGCTGTTGTTACGTCGCCCTCACGCGACCGGCGCGTTCATCACACCTCTAAATCTTTTGTCGCCAGTGAGTCCGCTAATAATGCAAATACTCTCACATATTCGGCGCCCGCAGCAGTTACCGCGAATTGTTGTTTGTGTAGTGGTAACCATCGACATTTATATGATTGCGCTCAGTTTAAAAATATGCGAGACGCAAGGGCTAGATATGAGTTTATTAAATCGAAGTACGGTTGCGTTAATTGTTTAAGCACTTTACATAAACTTCCGGATTGTAAGAGTACGTCAGTCTGTTTCTGTAATAAAAGACACCATAGGTTATTGCATTTTGATAGTAATAATTCGCAATCGCATGCGGCTATGGTAAATACCGCCGTCGCGTACTCGCCGCCGCCCGCTCATCGAGCGACCGTTACTTCGCCCGCGCCTTCTCATCGCGCTCACACGACTTCGTCATGCATTCGAGCGCCCCCGCTTGCTACAGAACCAGTTACACATACACAGTCTTACACTTCTTGTCATAAGGGTGATATACTTTTGTCAACCGCTCAGGTATACGCGCGCTCTAAGGGTAGCGCTGGTATCAAATCTGTAGTTAGGTGTTTGATAGATAATGGCTCGCAGAATAATCTAATAACATCTGCTTGTTCTAGTTTATTAAATTTACCGATAATACCGTTGAATAATTCCTATGTTAAAGGTGTTGGTTCCGCTTCAAGTCCGATAATCGGTTATGTTCATTTAGACATTGAATCCCGTATTTATCCGGATCAGAAATACACTATACATGCGCTTGTTGTAGAATGCATTACGGATCAATTGCCTTCGAAATTTATCGATTGTGATCGCGACCTAGATTTTCGTAACCTTCCGCTCGCTGACTTAAGCTGGAATATTCCGGGCAAGATTGATTTATTGTTAGGTGCCCAGCTATTCCCATTTATATACTTAGGAAATATGGTCGAGTGTGGGCCGCGCGCACCGTGTGCTTTATCTACAACATTTGGTTACGTAGTTATGGGAGATTACCCGCGTAAACATATTTTACCTACTGCCGCGTCTTTTTCTGCGTTAGCGCTTAATGATATAGTGCAAAAGTTCTGGGAACTTGAAGAAGTACCCATGAAACGCTTGTTGTCACCAGAGGAGACAGATTGCGAAAATATTTTCACGGCTACCGTGACCCGTGACGACGTAGGTCGTTATACAGTTGCATTACCGTTCTGTAGGGACCCTTCGGAATTAGGTAATTCGCACGCTACCGCTTATCGCCGTTTCGTTTCACTCGAGCGTAAGCTCCGTCAGGCACCGATAGTGCGCGAAAATTATAACAAGGTTATTCAGGATTATATTGATAACAATTACCTCAGTCCTGTTAAAGAATCTGAGCTGTCCTCTGATGGTTATTATATACCGCATCACGCAGTAGTCCGACCTGATAAACCGATGCCGCGCATCGTATTGGACGCGAGTGCTAAAACGCATACAGGACTTTCGCTTAACGATATATTACATATTGGACCCAATTTACAGGCCGATCTGTTTTTATTATTGTTAGGTTTTAGATTATTTCCTATTGCAATGAACGCTGATATAAAACAATATTATTTACGGATTGGTGTACCAGTAGACCAACATAAATACCTACTACGCATTTTATTTAGATTCAACGAATCGGAAAAAATTCGCACTTATGCCTTTAATAGGCAACCTTTCGGTCTCAAGTCAAGCCCTTACATAGCTATGCGCACTGTGCGACAGCTGGCTACTGACATGAGTCCGCTCTATCCTGATGCCGCGAAAGTGGCAGAGACCTGTCTGTATATGGACGATTTGGTTCTTTCTATTGCAAATGAGGATACTGCCACGCAATTAGCTCACAACTTGATTAAGTTTTTCAAATCGGGTGACTTTGACTTAGTGAAGTGGTCTAGCAATTCACCAGTGCTACTTGACTCGCTTCCCGACACGCACCGCAAGTCGCTTGATTTTGATGTTGACAATAATGTCTCTAAGGTCTTAGGTCTCTCATGGGAACCATGTGAAGATAATTTTCATTTCACATGCGCCGCAATTAATGAAAGGTGCACCAAGAGAAACATACTCTCGATGGTTGCACGACTATTTGACGTGCTCGGATTGGTCGCGCCTGTGATTCTCTATGCCAAGTTGTTAATTAAGGAACTGTGGCTCAGCAAGTGTGATTGGGACGATCCTGCACCGGAGCGCATACGCACCCGTTTTTTCGCTCTTGCGCAAGAACTTCAAATGCTTGACACTTTAAGGATTCCACGTCATGTAGGCGTCGAAGTTGGTTGTGAATTACGTCTTGTTGCTTTTTGTGATGCTAGCATGAATGGTCTGGGATGTGTCATTTATGCCCATTGTACCTACCCGTCTGGCATTCAAACTCGCATTCTTTGCGCTAAATCAAAGGTTTCGCCGACAAAAATCACTACGCTCGCTCGCTTAGAATTATGCGCTATTTTACTTATGTCAAAATTAATAAAAACTGTGCGAGACACATATGCAACACGTATGACCATTGCCGGGATATACGCATTTTCTGATTCCACTATTGCTTTATCATGGGTTCATTCTTCACCACATCGTTGGTCAGTTTTCGTCGGTAATCGCGTCGCTCAGTGCCAAGAAAACTTGGACTCTAAACATTTTTATCATATTGCCGGAGCTAGTAATCCAAGTGATTGTCTTTCGCGTGGTATGCTTCCATCGCAACTTTTGACCCACGATTTGTGGTGGAAAGGTCCTCCGTGGATTCGCAGCTCATCTGAGAAGTGGCCGATTAAGCCATTCTCGCTTAATAATTGCTCTGTCTTGCCTGAACTCAAGGCAAATGTGTTGGCTGCCATTACTCACACAGAGCCGCCGTTGCTGTGTACGTTAGCACAACGTGTTTCTTCTTGGGAAAAGTTGCTACGTATCACCGCATATGTATTAAAATTCGCAAGACCTAAAGTTAAGGTCGAACCTCGTTCTATAGCAGGGTTGACAAGTGCTGAGAATGCGTTAATTCTCGCCGTTCAATCTGTGCACTTCTGTGAAGATATCAAATTGATCAAGGCTGATAAATTACCTTCAAAAAAGCTGCAAAGCCTCTTCGTCTTCTTAGACAAACAAGGGATTTTACGCATTGGAGGAAGACTTTCTGGATCAATGCTTCCTTTCGAAGCTAAACATCCGGTTCTTCTCCCTAAACGCGATCATGTCGTTGACTTAATAATACAGCATTTTCATGTTGTTAATTGTCACACCGGACCTGGACTTCTTATGTCTATTATACGACAACGCTACTGGATCTTGGATGCCAGGACTGTTATCAGGTCCAAGTTGCGAAAGTGCAACACTTGCTTTAAATGCAACCCAACGCATCCAACGCCTATAATGGCTGATCTTCCTGATTACCGTGTTTCAGAGGCCAAGGCATTTTGTCACACTGGTGTAGATTACGCTGGTCCGATAAGGACAATCCTTTCTCGCCGCAGAGGTCAACATGCGCAAAAGGCGTACATCGTTCTTTTTGTTTGCATGGTCACACGTAGTCTACATATTGAAGTGACCAGTGATTTAACTACTGAAAACTTTCTAGCCGCTTTTAAACGCTTTATTTCCCGTCGAGGACCAGTTTCATGTCTCTATTCCGATAATGGATCTACTTTCATCGGTGCGAAGGCACATTTAGATGAGCTGTATAGTTTTTTATTGAACTCTAGCTTCAAAAACGCGCTGTCGAATGAGTTGCTCTCTCGACGCATAGAGTGGAAGATGATTCCCCCAAGATCACCAAATTTTGGTGGGATGTGGGAAGGGAATATAAAGAGCATGAAAACGCATTTATATAGAGTAATAGGAAGTCAGTTACTTACATACGAAGAACTGCAAACTGTTCTTACTCAGATAGAGTGTATTCTTAACTCTCGTCCATTGAGCGTATTATCGTCAGACCCTTATCCTGAGGTGTTAACTCCCGCGCATTTTTTGATGTCTACTCCGTTGCAATATTTACCCGCTGCTGATTTGTCAGATCAACGATTGAGTCTGTTAGAACGTAAAAAGTTGTTAGATAGTATGGTCCAATCCTTTTGGAAGAAATGGCACTTAGAGTATTTGCACACGTTGCAAGTTAGGCAAAAATGGGCTACTCCCGACAAACCGGTAGAAATCGGAACTGTTGTTCTTCTTGAGCAGGAGAATTCTCCACCGTTGCATTGGCCGTTAGGAGTAATTACGGACGTGTTCAGAGGCTCTGATAACGTTGTACGCGTGGCGATAGTTAAAACGCAAACTGGAATTTACAAACGCGCTGTAACTAAATTATATCCTATTCCTACACAATAAATTCAACTTAGTTTAAACCTTATTTTTTAGTTTAGGCCGCTATATTTATCATATTTATTATTTAATCGCATAATGCATGTGTTACTCTCAGTCAGTTAGAAAATTCGCGTGTTTTGAAACATCTTGTGATGTTCCAAGGCGGGGTGCATGGTGGAGCGCCAATATATTTATAAAATGCATACATAATCGCACCATAATATATTTCGTTATATTATAAATTTCATAGTCTTTATAGTAAACCACATTCTGTTTGTCGAATGCAATTAGTGCTGGTACTGCTGTAATATTGCCAATGTACTCGACGATCTCAAGAGATGGCGTTAGCAGTCTTCAAATAGTGTAAACGCGCTGCACCTGATTGGTGCAAGAAAAAACGGACATACCCTGCTCTCATCGCTTTTCGCTAAGAAGACGCCTTTAATATAAAAATTTTGTTCCGCCACGGACATCAGTTATATTTCTCGTGAAAAGAAGCTGATTTTCCGTTAGTCCTATAGCCGTGTAGTGTTTGGACTCGCTTGTAACCTTTACAAGGTGTATGTGGAGTGCTCCAGTCTTCGATCGTGACCGGCCGGTCAATACCTTGCAAGAGACCGTAGAAACCTCGCCGCTGCTCGCTGCCTTCATGAGGATCGGGACTTGGTCGGTGTTGCAGGTTAGTGCTGGCATGATTGTTTTGATCGATAGAAGTGGTTTACTTCCCTACACCTCGTACGCTAACTGTTGAGCAATCACACCCTGGTCGGGCTATTTACACGCCTGACCAGCGTTCCGTGGTGAAATGTCAACAGTAAATAAGTATTCTTGTCAAATTTGACAGCTATCGCTTTACCAAGATGAGCGCTATACGCTGTCAAAGTTCTAGCGTCCCTATTGAAAAACCTTTTATATGTACCTATAGATACATTTACCTCGTCTGTGAACTAACGAGCTTAGTTAACTCGGCCTTTGTTATGAGTTTACTGCAATAAAAACTACGTTGTCAATAATGACGTAGGTCGTACATACTCGCTGGCAACTTATTAAACTTTATTTTGATTATTTTCTAAAGTATATTTTTCCCTAGTGATATGACTAAATAAGCGTTTCAGTATTTTGCCAAGACTTAGACGGGATTACGTCCTGTCTCTCTGATGAGTGGTTGTCACAGTAGAGAAGTCGCTGTTTGGCAGACATATCCCCAGATTTTAGATTATTTTGTAGAACATTGTGAACGTGATCTGGTCAGGGAATTAAGCTCTTCGTGTTGCCAAAGAACTCTAAACCACTGTACAAAATAATAGACATCATATTTTTTTTGTGTCTGGGCCGATTTGACGGTGGCAGAAGCGGTCTAATACAAGACGTCAGCCCAGTATCTTCTCTGACAACAGAGAAGTATGAAGAACTTATAAAAAGTCGCAGACGGATTGAGCGATAATTAGCTCATTTGTTTTTAGATTTTTTTTAAATTTATTCAGCTATGCATGAAAAAGAAGCGAGAGCGAAAACTGGAGCTTAAGTGTTAAACAAAAATAATTTTGCTGTATCTTTAAATATCTTTTATTGCACTGTATTTTTGAATATTTTAACGTAAAATTTGTATGCTAACCAAACAATTTCCTGAATTCGCTCGTGGAAACGCATATAAAATTTCATTACGAGCCTATGAAGTACTTAAGAAACATAACATAAATACGCGAGTTCTTAAAGTGGGACGTCACGTTACTATTGTTAACCAATCATCTGAACAGGCGGTGATCGCGTCAGAGATGATAAACATACCAATATCGTTTATTTTATTTTTCTCATTATAATACTGATGCGATATTTGATGCTTAGTGCAGGTCACAGGATATTTCGGTCAGATTTACTAATACGCCCTGTATTTTATTTTATGTTTATGTTGTCATGTTTTTTATGTATTGGAATGTTATTTTATAAACATAACCGAACATCCGAAACGTCAATGGATGAGCTGTTTCCACTATTGGAGACGCATCCCAAAGCGACAGCTGATACTGCAGCTGCACCCAAACAAAGTGGTAACTCTTTTTCACGTCATTACACTGTCTTGTATTGCTGATGACTATATTTCTAGTGTTTTGTTTTAACGTAGCTTGTTGAATTGTATACTGTTATTTATAATGATAGCTCTAAGTTGGCTATGTTATTTTTGAAGTGAAAACTTCTTTAGCGGCGTTGTGCACTTTTTGCGATGGGTAAAAAATGTTAAACTCGCGTCAGGACACCTGACCCTGATCAAAAATGTGGGCACATTTTTCATATATTTAAAAAAATATTTTTACGCCATCTGTGGATTCTGCGCGATACTACTGTAGTTTGATATATACTAATTATCCATATATTAGTAAAGGCAAATTTCACAGATGGCGCAATTTTAATTTCGACTTTTTAAAATACTATTACTATAAGTATTTATTTTCACTTCTGTCAGCAATCCCATGACTGCCTATTTTTTAGTTTTTTTTTTGTATTTATCTTCTATATCCAGCACCTAGCTTATTTAACAAATTACTCACTTTAAATAATATATAATAATATATTATTTTATTATGGACTCTATTCCACGCGACGAATCAGCGCAGGAATTCCGCCAATGTCAAGTGTTTTATAATTATACAAGTTAAATAACAAAAACGTAAAAAATGAACGTCTTGAAATAAAACCGTATATTCTCCACTTTATTTTATAGCCCAGTCAAGGAACTAAAATACCGAAATTTTGCATTACCACGCATTTTTGTTTATGGGTAAATAGTAAAAAACTGCGCTGATTAAGAAATTCGATACCCGCAGTCTGGACAAGTAGGGCGTCATTTTTTTTTTAACAAAAAAAAACTATTTTTACATTTCGTTTGATATCTCGTTTCCAGTACGTTTTTCGCCATATGTGCCTAAAGCTTTTTTGTTTTTCATTAAATTACCTACAAAATGAGACCTATTCAAAGTCGCTAAGTGCTTTTTATTAACAGCAAATGAACGTCAAAGTTAAAAAAGAGAGTTTTTTTTTTAACATTTCATAACTTTGAAAGGAAAGTACGTAGGAATCTAAAACTTTCTTTAATTGTAGCTTGTGATGATATTAAAAGTGCTATAAATTTCAACGAAAACGGTTTAACTTTTTAAATTATTAACGATTTTTTTTTATTTTTAGCATTAATTGCAAAATGTGCCTTTTTTTCTAAATTACTAAAACTAGTCGGACCAGCTTAGAAAACTCAAAAATCATCTAAGTTTATGAGCCCGTTGGAGTTTTTAGGAAATATCGATTTTAACCGATTTTATAACGATATTTTGGGGTATGTATACCTTTTTTACGCGACGTAGAAAACTACACGTCTTTTTTCAAATAACCGCTTTTTAATGTCTTAACATATTAGATATTAGAAAGCGGTTATTTGAAAAATAAACTGTTTTTTATACATTATAACTTAAATTAACGTAATACGTAAGGTACGTAAAAATAACGTAAATATTTGTAGTGCAATATTCATTATAATTTAATAGAAATTAATACAACTTACATATACATAATTATGTATAATAATAATAAATGTATAGAGATTGCCTTCAAAAATATTTCCTAAAAAATTGTAGAACTGTTAAAGGACAACCAACGATTTTTGGAATTTGTGTCTGTTTCCGTTTTGTTCGTTGTGCAACAAGTTGCATACTTGTAAAAAGTACAAAACAAACATGGAAACCTTTTCTGCAAAACAAAAATATTGTACGTAATTCACTGTATCCATAGAAATATAAGTATATAAAATGTTCTAGAAAAAACTTATCATTACAATGCAGTTAGTATTACTTTAGATTAGATCTATAGATCTCCATACATTCCGTTTTGGCCCAAATTAATTTGAACGAATACAGATGTACAGTTAAATATTCGTTTATTGTATAAAAAAATGTTAATTCTTAAATTCAATCACGAATAAATATTTTTACAAAATTTACGAAATAAAAAGTATTAACTGTAATACTTGCTAAAAGAGCACGTAACGTACAAAGGTTTGTGTATGTGTGCTCTATAGAGGGCTAAATTAATTCTCCGCAAAATATCAATGCGTAACGCGTTACGTAACGGAGCGGTTTACCCTCCCATAAGAAGTTATCACTTCAAAAAAAAAACCCTCACAACACAAACATCTCCCGGGCGGTTAACATCGGCTGACGTCTTGCAGTCAGTTGTATTGTATTGGTCCTGTTGAGCAGCAATACTTAGCAGCAATACTTTATATATTTATATATTATAATGTATAATATATGTATGTATGTTTATGTATATATATTTATATATCCCCATATCTTACTCCTCGTTTCTTTTTTGTTTTGGTATTTATTTTTCTTTCATTTGTCCTAAAGTTTATGATTTAAATTTAGTGCACCTACTTCACCTATTTCTGCACCACCCTAGGGTAGACTGGTAGAGAATGTCTATGGCATTAAGTCCGCCATTGTACATTTTTGTGCATAAAGTTTTAATAAAATAAATACTTACTACTAATAAATTTATCAAGCAACGAAAACATGAAATCGGGAACTTATAAATAGGTTCCCGTGTTTAAAATCAGTCTGTATATGTTTCCGAGAACAAAAAAATTGTACCTATCTACTTTGCTAAGAAAAAAATAAAATATCAAAAAAAAAAAAGAAATTGTAACTGTAAATGATGCAATTTGCTTAGACTTTTTTGATGTGTGTATATTGTATTTGTGTACCGGCTGTTACAGAAAAGTGTGGTCCGAATTTTAGGGGGTTATGTGTATTTTTTTTAAATACTGGTTTTCTTCGGAAAATGGATTTCCTAGTGTAGGCGCACATTTCTAAACAACATATTATGAATTGAATTTTTTTATTTCAACATTTACAGAAAAATCTGATTATTCCTTGAATATCCTTGGTATTAAATACCCAGTTTCATTCGTGTGCGTTAATATAATATAAACAAGTGGTGTTTACCTTTAAGTAATTGCTTGTATTATGTTGTAAGTGTTTCTATATTTAAGTAATTGTTGGTGAACCTTAAATAAATGAATGAAATAAAATGTTAGCTCTTACGAAATATTAGCTATATCGGTCAATTTTCGAATTCAATTTGTCAGTTTCAAAATAAGGTTTCTGTTTAAAAATCTCGAATTTTCGTTAAATTGTTAGCGCTTTTACGCTTCCATGGCGTCTACTATACGACCCTAAATATGACCACACCTTTCTGTAACATCCTGTACATATACCAATATTGTTTTTTATATTATTGTCTTATATTTTAGATATCTTTAGAACAGTTACAACTGAACGCACAGATAACTAAAATTTCCGCAGTAGGCATTCCAAACCTTTCGCATTAGCTGGACTAAATAATCAAACATTCGTGGCTGAGCCAATTCTTATCACTACATACTATAAAACAAAGTCCCCTGCCGCGTCTGTCTGTTCGCGATAAACTGAAAAACTACTGAACGGATTTTCATGCAGTTTTTACTAATGGACAGAATGATTCATGAGGAAGATTTAGGTGTATAATTTGTTAAGATTTTGTATAAATTGTTTGAAATATTTGCTGTTAATAAAAAGCACTTAGCGACTTAGAATAGGTCTCATTTTGTAGGTAATTTAAGGAAAAACAAAAAAGCTTTAGGCACATATGACGAAAAACGTACTGGAAACGAGATATCAAAAAAAATGTAAAATAGTTAATTTTTTGTTAAAAAAAATGACGCCCCACTTGTCCAGACTGCGGGTATCGAATTTCTTAATCAGCGAATTTTTTTACTATTTAACTATAAACAAAAATGCGTGGTAATCCAAAATTTCGGTATTTTAGTTCCTTGACTGGGCTATAAGATAAAGTGGAGAATATACGGTTTATTTCAAGACGTCCATTTTTTACGTTTTTTTTATTTAACTTGTATAATTATAAAACACTTGACATTGGCGGAATTCCTGCGCTGATTGTTCGCGTGGAATAGAGTCCATAATAAAATAATATATTATTTAAAGTGAGTAATTTGTTAAATAAGCTAGGTGCTGGATATAGAAGATAAATACATAAAAAACTAAAAAATAGGCTATACAAAAAAAGAAATATGTTGATGATTGTTGAAGATGTCTCTGCTACCCGTGCGAAACCGGGGCGGGTTGCTAGTCCTATACGTATTTTGGTTATTATGAAATGGGATATCAAATCTATATTAGCTGAAACAATGAAGTGTTGCCTAACGATTTTTTTAACTAAAATAATGTATCTGTTATTCATCATTTACGAAGGCGCGATGATGCATGCGTACAGACCTGTTAGAAATGTTTAGCAACAACAATATGCTATTAAAATGAAATATAAGCTTTTATTTTAAATTCAACTGCTAGTGTGGTTAGATTGAATTATGATATCAGTTTTTATTATTTCTATCGCAGTAATCGACCTGCAATGTAACACGGAAGGTGGACTTAGAACTTGTTAACAAGGTACACAATAACCCCGCCGTATTTGAATTTGTTAGCTTACACTGGTAATGTACATACAGGGTAGTTGTTTCTTTTTACTTTGTTTTAATAACAATAACTTGACACACGGCCGTCAGATCTCAAACTAGTCAAAGCCAGTACTGTAGTAACCACATACTGATAAACATACTTTTATATTACTAAATACATACATATTGTAGATTAATTACACCCAGACACAGAACAAATGATTGTGCTCGTCACACAATTATTTTTCCTGGGTGTGAATGGAACTCTGGGCTCAGCAGTCAGCACCACTAAACACTAGAGACCAGTTATAATGTTAATGTTATAATTATTTCATTGCAACTAAACATGATTAGACAGCACTTGATTTCTTATTGTTGTTGCTGCCCTTTCTTATCTAATGTTAAATGTTATGTTCCCCTTGATAACAGTGTAGTTTCAACATATCCTCATTCTTTACAAAGTTCAAATCAATTTTATTATCATTCAATGAATGTCTACGAATATAGTAATATTCCTATAATATATACTAAACATATACTGTCATTTGTATGTATATATAGGTATATATTAAGAATCCGGATAACAGTGGGTTTCCCTTGTTTTTTAGATTTTACTACTGAGCGTATTATTTACATATTTTATATTAAACAATTGACCGGACAGACGTTGTCCTGTCTTAATTATGAATATTGACTGACAGTCATGTCAAAAGCGCTAAGGTTACATTAGAAAAGTAAATATGGTCGTTAAGCTTTCTTTAATTTTCTAATTTTCCGCGCAACTTTTCTTTCATTAGACCATCTCCTGACAATGACAAACACAAAAAAAAAGAATTAGTGGAATCGGTCCAGCCGTTCACGCGTGATACCGTGACTAAGGGAAATAGGGATTAATTTATATATATATAATAATATATATAGATTTATTACTTCAGTTCTAGTACTTCAGCTTCAAAATAAGACTAAAAAAAGACAAAGATAGCATGCAGTCTGATGGCATTTGCAAGGCTTTAGGGGCCTGCAACATCTACGCAACATTCCTAATCTGACAGTGTTTTATCATCTATAGTAATATTATAAAGCTGAAGAGTTTGTTTATTTGGTTAAACGCGCTAATCTCAGGAACTACTGATTCGAATTGAAAAAACTTTTAGTTTTAGATAGCCCATTTATCGAGGAAGGCTATAGACTATATAACATAACTCTACAACCAATAGGAGCGGAGCATCAATGAAAAATGTTGCAAAAAACGGGGAAAATTTACAAACGCTGACGAAGTTGCACGAGTCAGCTAGTAGGACATAAATAGGAGGAAATAAGTAGAAACAGTACCAAACATCCATCCATCCATCCTCACAAAGTTTCGCCTTTATAATATTAGTAAGACTAAGAATAAAGGTTTTAATTTTAGTTGTTCAGCTTCTGATATTAGGATAAATTATAAGTTCGCTCTATTTTTATCTTCTGATAAACATACCCAATTCTATAATATTATTATCTTTTTAACCTTTAACATTACCGTTCTAAGATACTTTTGTTATATTTATATTTTTGAGTTTATATTGTACTATATTTGTTATATTTATACAATAATAATTGACACTACATTGTAGCTGCATTATGTGCGCAGCCAGATAAGTGCCCAGTGCAATATAGTCTTATTTTAATAGCCTACAAGATTATTAAATTAAGTTCACTTTGAGTCCGAAGATTACTAATACAGGATGTATTTGTCAAAGAAACACTAACTTAAATCACTGAAAGGGCATGACTCTGGCATGCAGTTATCAAAAAAAAAAAACTTTCCGTTTGAATCTCCACGTATTATCACCTCCGTTTCTTATAAAAGCAAGTGGAATGTGTGTAAAGTTAAAGATTTTAAATCGAACATATTTTTTTATTTCGGAATTATTTAATCTATTATTGAGAAAATCCATAAAAACTAAGTTAAAAAATTATACACGTTAGTGATTTAATACATGGATAGGTATTACGTATGCTCGATGCATATTATATTTGTCTCTTCAATTTCCCATTAAGTAATTTAATTATGTTTTATAAAGAGTGGTGTGATAATCGAAAGTGGCTAGAGTTCAAAAGTCCAAAACAGTTATCATTTTATGGGCGTGCGCGTGCGTAACACGTGGTGGAGATCTCGACTTACATAGTTTAAAAATGATAAGCCACATGAGATGAGGGAGCGAATCTGAATTCTGTCAAATCGTTTCGTTTAGCTAGAAGTTGGACCTTGGTTTTGACATTCAAATCGTCGTTCTTAGTTATGCCTATCTTTTATTTTGGGAAATAAATAAAAGTCACAAGGTGCCAGGTCAGGACAGTAAGAAGGATGACTCACTTGCTCCACACCTTCGATAGGCAAATATGATAGTCCGTCTGGCGGATTGAGCATGAGCGTTGTCGTAGTGGAGGAGGATCCGGCTTACAACTGGTAGACATGACACTGACATACCAATCTGCAGTAACTGGTTCTTTATCTTCTAGAATGACTGTCGCAAAGAATGAGGCAATCATCTTTTTCCCTTAACTTCTGCCCTTTACTTTTGTCGGCAAATCTTCGAATGGAAACATCCATTGTGCAGATTGTCTTTTGTTTTCGGTTTTGTAACAATATATCCAGCTTTCATCACCTGTGACGATGTCATATACAGCATTCGAGTCACCTCCGTCATACTTTTCAAGCATTGAGCGGCACCAATCCAAACGACGGCGTTTTTTATTTTCCGTCAAATTAATGGTATAATAGTATAAATGTTCATGTAAGACTGTTTGTACTTGACTCATACCAATGCCTAAAGCTGCCCGAATCTGATGATATGTCACCCTTCTATCAGCTTCTATCATTAGCCGCACCGCACTCACGTTATCTTCAGTAGTCACCGTAGAAGGACATCCTTCTCGAGAATCATCAGTGAGTTTGCTTCAACCACGTTGAAACTCATCAAACCAGTTGTAAACAGTGGCACGAGGGGGGGCTTCGTAATAAAATGCTAATCGAAGTCTATCGTAACATTGTTGTTGAGTAAGACCGCAACGAAATTCGTAATAAATCATTGAGCGAGAATTTTCTATAGTCAAATCGATGCACGACAGACACTTTTTAAATTGCCGCCAATTTGTAAAAACAAATGACATATGAAATCATTAAACAGCTACAGATTCCCAAAGAGTTCCTAATTCGAACCTTAAATAATTTTTTCATCGGCTGCTTTTGTTACTGGCCTATTCTAATAGAAGGCCTTTTCGAAATATAGTGAAAATAATAATAAGAGCTACTGAAATGTAAAACATATTGAGAGCGGCACGTATTGATGTATTTATTTGAATAGGTAATTTTTTGTTATTTAATACTTTTGTATAACATATAATGTTATATAAAAGTATTACATTGGAGCGCATATCATAAAACGAGTTGCCGAATAAAGGGGTGAAGGGTGACGCTCTCATAAGATACATACAAACAATGGCAGGTAGCAGGCAGATACCTTCTTGTCTGTAATGTAGTTAAAAATTTTTTGTTTCGTATTTTCAAATTCGAATACCTACCAGCAGAGAGTTACTTGTAGAATTTTGTTGTAAAAGTAAGAATGTTCATATCTGTATATATGTCACCGTATGATTATAAGTCGCAGAGTAAAAAATAACAGTATTTTAGACAAATAAACAGTACTTATTGTTTTTTAAAATTGAAAAACATATTTTGGAGCTTTTCGCACAAATCAATATCTTACTGTCGTTTTTAAATATTAAGCCTCTCCACATATTAAATCTTAATTAAAATAAATGATTAGCAAATTCTTTTTATCAAATTGATGGAAGCCCTTTTCCTATAATCCCGCCACTTGGCACACATAACAGAAAAGCAAACATGGCATCGCAAGGAGAGTATCTTTGTTCCGTCCTACGCAACAGCCATTAGTAGATATATATTATACGTACATGTCTACAGCATCAACATTTTATGTTACTATCGAAGGTTTAAGAGTATTTTAATTACTTATAAAAATTAAACATGTAAATTTCATAGGGAAATAATTTTATTTATCATTATATAAAACTCAACATCCATTTGATTATCAAATAAGTAATATATTTCATTATTTGTGTACTTTGTACAACCCTAGAGTGTCCGGCAGTTCGGCTACACACACAGACGAAGGTCGAGCGGTGGGCAAGGCGTTCTCAACTTTCGGAAAACGTAAATAAAATATATTTCTGGTCGCAGCTAACGCCATGTATTATTATTTGAATTTTGTAGGCTATTATATCGTAGGTATTTTCACTTTGGTGTGGGAGTGATGTATCTCTTATGAAGTAACTATTATCTTATCTGTGCCCACGTATGTATAGTGATCGTGTTTATATGCTGAGAAAGAATAATATTAACTTATAATAAATTAATTTATCAATGTTGTCAACCAAATTTTTCAATGTTACGGGCAGTAGTTAGTGTACCTATATATTTTTCATGGAAGTAATAATTTAACTCCGTAATTATGACGGTATGCAATTAGGCTTGTTTCACACATACCACAACCACACCACACCGTCGTGAAAAAATATGGTCAGGCTGTGGTTACGTGCGAATAGTGTTGCTGCGGCTTCTTGCGGTTGCGATACCTACAAAATGTGGATGTGGTTACATTGTCGCTAGTAGTTCCGATGTCAACCACATCGGAACTACTAGCGTAGCGTGTAGCGTACAGATAACTAGTTCGACTGCGGCTTTTGTGGTCGCATCGGCGCAACGTTGTGGTTACGACGTGGCTGCGATGTGGTCGGTATTGCACAAGCGGTCGATAATGACGGCAAAATGTAGTCCGTGTGTATTTAACTACTAGCTGACCCGACAGACGTTATTCAATTCAAACTGGAATACTATACTAATAATAATTATTTCTATTGTTGTATATTTTGATATTGTATAATATATGTTTGTAATTTTTCATTATCTCTATAACATATTGTTTACACAACATTGTTAGTTTTGTTTTCTGGCGCATAAATAAACAATGCTGATGGTTTTACGACACGGGAACAGGTGACATACAGTTGGCCATGTGAAAAACATGGATTTTCAAGATTAATACAACAAACACTTAACGACTGAACGAATCATAGGGATGCGTGGAATTAATCTCATCATCATCTTCTCAGTCTTTGCCTTTATACTTCCCTTTTAAAATTGTGGTTTCGATGACGTTGTTAATTAATTTCTTCACCGCAAGCCGGGTGTAAAGAATTACAAAGACGTGATTTGCTGTGAACTGTAATCGATTGCCACGTTATAATTGAATCCAACTCGATGTGGATCAAATTCAACATTTCTATTTTCTTGATATAGATTCGCGCCTAGCGTTGCCCATCAGTATGACTTGCTCTTAAATATCTTTAATTTGCGGCATTGCGAGTTCTGCGATCTATGTTTGTACGTTTACTTTTTGGCATTTTTAATATCAAATTTTACTGTTTCATTTTATCAACTAAAAATTATAAATGAACAAACTTCATAAATTTTCCAATTCAATCGACTGTGCAGTGTGCACTGAGAAATGAAAACCATAATTCATTAACGATTTGCAAAATCAAAGCAAAATGTTTTAATTTTACCTCGTCAAAGATATCGTTCGGACCAGGGAGCTGGGTAAGGGTTATAATTTGTTCTTAATGCCGACCATGGATTTCCATGATGAAGTCCTTGATTCCGACCGAGACAACTAATTAATGCAAAGGGAATATAACGCTACGCTAGAATTATGCGATCTTTGTAAACGATATTGGCGGTGTACGATCTGTCTCTTACGGTCAAACAACTGACAGTTATTTCAAACGTGCTTAGCAAAGAGTATATAACGCTGGGGCTAAGGTTACATTAAAAAGTTTATAATAAAGGAAGTCGTTACGTTTTCTTAAATTTTCTAAGTTTCTGAGCAATTTCCTTAATTCTTTTTAATGTAGGAACCTTCTACAAAATGTTAGAAAATACAAAAAAAAAGATGAATGAAATCGGTAAAGTCGCTCTCAAGTTATAGCGTGACCAGGAGAAATAGAGGTTCATTTTATATATTATATAGATTAATTTTCATACAAATTAGCGCCCACACACGTATTGTGGTTGTAGTGTGGTTGTGGTACATGCAAAATAAGCCTTAGGTAGCGGTGGAAAAAAGCGACTTTGAGCCGTCAACGTCAACGACAAGTGCGGCAACATATGATGAATTGTATATCAACGTTAAGAGTTGGAATGGGTCATAATCATAAGGTACCATTATTCTGACTTTTCACGTGAGAGTACTCCAACTGAAAAAAGAGGACTACTATGTCCTCCTGTTCCAAATTGAAATTTAAATAATACTATGTCCTCGAAACTCAAACACTATGTACCTATTTACATGCTTCTAGGATTAGAGGTAAAATGTAAACGGCGATTGGCGTTCTCGTTCTTGTACTTTCTATAGAAATAACCAGACACGGCCTGGTCAAGACCGTAAAAAACAATACACGGCCATAGGCCATATGGGTACATCATACCTTGGGTCAGCGAAGGTCTTCTGTGCGACGAGAAGAGAGAACAACTCTCTCTTTTACAAAGTAAAGATAATAAAAAACCTGTGGTAGTAGGTTAGGTACGAGAAATAATCTATCCTACCCTAAAACAAAACCCTAAAATTGTACCACTTTGTAGTTCGTGGTCTGTAGGTAGGATAGACTCATCATCCGCCAATGATTGCGGATCGAATGTTTGCGCTATATTATTATGATACTTACAAAACACTTATTTATTCAGACGGTATCGACGGGAAGCAAGCGAGAAGAACTGGCACTAGTGGTCCACTCGGCGAGCTGTTCGACCATGGGCTTGACTCGTACTCAGCTGTCCTGATTCCAACCTTTCTCTACAGCATATTTGGCAGGTGACTTATATTTTTTTTACTAACAACGTACTAATTATTCAAGTAATACATCAGCAGGCATTGGAAAGAAACTGTTATCCACTTACACCCAGAAATAACTAACTATTCCTGAATAAATAAGGTTTTTTTTGGGATAGGGGCAAGATAGCAGTCAGGTCACCTGATGGTAAGTGACTACCGCCGCTCATGGGCACCTGCAACTCGAGAGTCACAAGTGCGTTGTCGGCGTTTAAGGTGGGAGTAGGGGAAGGATAGAGGAGTGGGCGGAGGGGGGGGGGGGAGAAGATGGAGAAGCTCTGTTTACCTTCCCACAATGCTCCTTTTATGTATGTAGTTTTCCTATACTAATATAAAAGGTTTTTGTTTTATTGTTTGTTTAAACGCGATAATCTTGGGAACTAAAAGTGGGATTCGAAAAATTAGGTTTGTGTTAGATAGAGTATTCATTGAGGAAGGTTATAGGCTATGTAACATCACGCTACGACCTTATGAGCGAAGTTGGTAATGACCATAAACGTAAGACTGCATTCGGAAGCGCCTAATCTGGAATTCACACAACTGCAGTTTAAATCGAAAGACTAATTTCAATGATAATGGTAATAAAGCCGTTATTGTGTTGATTGCTGGACTATAAGCAGGTTTCTTTCGTGACTTCTGAATATTAGTAGACTGTTTCCGTAGGATTTAGAATAACAACAAATTTTAAACAGTGATGGAAAATGTACATTATAGTGGCAGTTTAATGACTATGTCCGAAGGTATGTTGTTAAATGTTATGTATTAATTATGCTATTACGTATGTACCTACTTACAACGAACTATACATATACATAATTGTATCGTACGTTATATAATTATCAATATGAATTATTATCAGTGATGTTACTTTTTACACGCTTTGTGTTGGCTTGACCTGTATAAATCTACTAGCTGTGCTAGTAGAGTGCACGGAGGTAGGACAGCTTTCTGCTCTCAAGAGCTCCATGTGGGGTTAAGAATAGGATTTGCAACCGTACAATCGTAAATAGTGAAAAAAAAACTTGTAACACATTCGCATTTTGAGTTTATCCACGTCTAAAACATCGCCTTGATTGTTGCTCTTTGGCCGGGCTACTCGTTTGGTGAATTATTGAGCAATTAATTAACATTATTAATTAAAAACCTGCGTACGTACAATTCCAATACGTATAATTAATTACAGCATATTGATCACTACTTTTATTTACACACCAATTTTCCTTCTTACCTTGATTTGCCTGTGCTTAAGTTACACAACAACAACTCTATTTCTCAGCATTTTTTATTTAAAAAGTATTAAGTTTTATGGTCTCTGGCATTACTGTAACTATTATTGATACTTAGGTGCCATTATTAAGTACTAGATATCGCGTGGTGGTCGAATTTCGTTCATGGTTTTTTCATTGGCCATATACTGGCCTTGAGCTGTCATTGTATAGACTTACTTACCATGACAGGTAATCACATATACTGGACACGTGTATATATATATATATATATATATATATATATATATTATGCATATGTGTGTAAGTATAGGTATTGTTATATATAGTACACCGTCAGCTACCAATTACTCCTGACACTAAATCCATCCAAAGGTTGTCTGGTAGAGATCGCTTTTAGCGATAAGACCGCCCATTGTACCTAGCATTTAAATTAAATTTAAGATCTATTGTAAGTTTATATGGTGTACAATAAAGAATATTCTATTCTATTCTATTCTAAATTTTTAAGTTGTAAGACATATTGTTTAAAACTTTTAGCTTTCTGCACTTCTTCTATATATAAACTGTAAATATTCCAAAATTCACGTTAAAACGTTTTCGAAATTTTCTTAGAAAGGGGAACAAAGAATTCTCTTCACGTATTAATACGAGTTTAAGGATTACTTTATAGTTCAATTCAATCAAAACAAATAATGTGTTAAATAAATAATAGTTGCTTTTTTTACAAATTTCTTATTTTTTTGCTTTCCCTATTTCTATAGCGTGTCGTACATAATAATATAAACCGTATTTTTTTCTATTTCTTTTCCCATATATTGAGAATAAACATGACTGATTAGTTAGTTCACACACAGTGGCACACAAAAAGGGTACGTAGGTACATGATTAAATTCACAAAGACTAATATCAGTCTTTGGACCTCACTCTAGCTTTCCATCAGGCGGGTTGAGGTCACTCTGACGTGTCACAATAAAAAAAATTATAAAGGCAAAATTTTGTTAAGATAGATGACGTTACTGATAGACGTACTGATAGAGTAGACGTTTCTCTCTCAATATTTCATGCAGAAACGGGTGAACGGATCTGGATGAAGTTTGGCACATAGATAGATAATAGTTTGTAATAGCACATAGGCTACTTTTTCCCGGTAAAATGTACGGTATGTACTCGTGGGAGAGATTACACAAAACGAACGAAGTCGCGGGCAGCAGCTAGTAGGTTAGATTTTGATACTAAAAGAGTTTTAAAAACTCAACCCTAATTATTTATGTAAGGACCTCTTTATAACTGAATCTATTGATAAAAGGTTCTACTTCTCAAGTGTAAAATCAAAACATTGTATTACAAGATAAATATAACATTCCTTACAGAGATGAAGTGAGTCCGCTAAGATTCCTGTTCCTGATATGGAATATATTCTTCAACTTCTACTTGACGCATTGGGAGAAATACAACACTGGCGTCATGTTCCTACCTTGGGGATATGACTTCACTATGATTGTAAGTTGCTAATATATACGCAGAATATGAACCTGTAATTTTATACTAATTTACACTACCTACCATCGCATCATTAGTAAATCCATAAGATTCAAGATTCATTTATTTCACATATCCATCCTTTCCGGAGCTATGATGCCACAAACAGACACACAAATACACATGTTAAACCTATAACACCCCTCGTTCTTACGTTGGAAGTTAAAAATGGTCTTAATCAACGTCAGTTTTAGTTATTTCACTGATGCACAACATGTGGAATGTCAGTGCAGATAACACAATTTTGATATTATCTAATGAATAAAACAATAATAATACAATTTTGATATTTAAGAATAATTAATAAATTCGCAACAGTACCTAATAAAACAATTTTCTACAGTAACTACTGTAACAATTTGGTACTTATCATTGTAATTACAACTAATCAAAGAGGTCACAAATTGAGTAAAATGACTTTTCTAGCAGCCATAGTCTTGATTTAATTATTATCTTTGCTATTTGTTTTATTTTATCTAAACATTAAACTTAAATACTTAATAAAAAAAATCTGAAAGATTGTTAATTTCATAAGGAGGTTATATGTACTCGTAAGTAGGTATGATTGCATGACGAGTTTTGTAATTCAAGTAGCTTGTTTGTAACTAAGCAATTAGCGACAAATTATTTCGAAAAACAATGACTGTCCAAAATGGTTTCTGGTCATATTTAGCACCTATTAAGTGTCGAATCACTACGCGTGAGAGCTGTTTTTGCTCTTATACCTTCAGAATTGGCCTGTACTTATGATTTAACTTATGCTTTTGTTGTTGTTGTGAAGAATTTAGCGAGGTTTCATCTGGTCGGAATTTTAGCTTGAGCGTCCAATCCTACTAATATTATAAACGTTAAAGTTTGAGGATATACGAATGTATGGATGTTTGTTACTCTTTCACGCAAAAACTACTAAACCGATTGCTATGAAACTTTATATGTAGATAGCTGGAGACCTGGATTAACACATAGGCTACTTTTATCTCGATATTCTAACGGCACCACATAGAGAAGAGATAGAGAAGTAACATAACATCCAGTTAAAATTACAATATGTGTCTCTCATTATCTGCTTACACTTTGTCTCTACAATTTTAACTTAAACCAAAGATATTTAAAATTCCAATTTTTAAGTAAGACACAAACAAGAACACATTTATGAATGTTTAAAAATATTGTGTGGATAAATTTTAGAATTATCAATATAAACATAGCTGTTTAGCTGGCCTGCATAACTGTCTGCAACACCTAATATAAGTACAATGTGTTTTAGGGTTCCTGCTTATTGTTGCTGGTGACATCAGCGTTCGGTCCCAAAGCGTGGCACGCGCAGCTTCCCGGCGGCATCTCACCGGGCGTCGTTTTCGAGTTCGTGCTTTACTTCTCCGCAATGCTCACTAGCCAGACTGTTATCCTGTGGAACATTTACAAGTGAGTATATTTTAGAAATGATGTGGCGGGGCTGAACACGATGCTGCGGTGAAGTCCCCAGTGTGTCAGGGCTGCGTACGGTGCTGCGGTAAAGTCCCCAGTGAGTCGGGGCTGCGTACAGTGCTGCGGTAAAGTTCTCGGTGTGTCGGGGCTGCGTACAGTGCTGCGGTAAAGTTCTCGGTGTGTCGGGGCTGCGTACGGTGCTGCGGTAAAGTCCCCAGTGAGTCGGGGCTGCGTAGGGTGCTGCGGTAAAGTCCCCAGTGAGTCGGGGCTGCGTACGGTGCTGCGGTAAAGTCCGCAGTGAGTTGGGGCTGCGTATACGATGCTGCGGTGAAATCCCCAGTGAGTCTGGCTGTTGCGTAGACGGGAAAAAAAAAATGCTCTGCTTAAGTGGACCGTAGGTACAGTGTGCTGTACCTTGATGATGATGTGGCCGTATAAGACTTGATTACCGCTCATTGCAGTAGGAGTGGGCTGTAATGACGGTGGCAATGATGATGCTGCTGATCTGCTTCTTGAAGGCTACTTCCAATCACGTTGGGGTCACCACTGTGGAGGAACGGTTGGTTTCACTATACGACTCTAAAATATGAAAGTATGTATGTTTGTATGTCCGCGATTTGCTTTATTAGTAATTGATAAATTTTCATGATTATTTAAATAACATATTCTACATATTTTCAGCAAGGTTTTAGTATATCATATATACGGTATTATTTGCTTTGTTTGGTGTTGTCATTATATTTACAGGAACTGTACGCAACTATCGTTTCTAAAAATTCTTTATGTTAATTTTGGTTCCAGATCATACCGAGACCGCACAGGCAAGATGCGTTCATTCAGCGAGGCGGTGAGACCTCTAGTGCCGTTGTTCCTGTTCTTCGCGCTGAGTTCCTTGTGGGCCGTGTACTCGCCAAACGACATCATCAACAGAGCTCCGCGGATTTTTTACATACTGACAGGGACTATATTTTCCAATATCAATGTGAGTGAACATCAACCGTTTCTTCTTCATATTTTCAATTTAAAAAACGATGTAAGTAGCTACTACAACATATGGAACGCTTAATTCGAAACTGGTGAAATATCCCTTAGTATAAACGTGGGTGTGTCAAAAACCTAGACTGCCAGTTGAAACATCATTACTACCTTGCCTTTGTAACGCTGGTAATCGTAATTTTATTTTTCATAGAACACCGTGCCATTAGATACTTACATTTTGAGCCATTTTAGATAGATATTTATAAGCAGTCAAATACTAAAAACTCTTCTTTTTTTATTTATTTTATGAACCGCGCTGTGTCAATTAACTAATTATTGTAACGTCTATTGTGCTCGTTTTCGGTTGCAGTGTCGGCTAATAGTGTCACAGATGAGCGACACGCGGTGCGAGGCGTGCAACGGGCTGGTGGCGCTATACGCGGGCGTGGTGGCGCTGGTGCTGCGCGGCGGCGTGGCGCCACGCGCCGAGGTGGCGCTGCTCGCCGCGCTCTGCGTCGCCAGCTCCGTCGCGCACATACACTACGGTACCAAAGTGGTACGTACATATTATCTTAAATACAGATAAAATCGCGCGTTCTATACGAAAAAATAAATACACTTCATATCTCACTACACCACCCCCTTGTGATATTTCGTGATTTTTACCGAACCACCTCCCCCCTTTGAGTCTCACGTGATTAATGGACAATCCCTATGCAGTTGATGTTTCGGACGGTTTTACTAACAATATTATGTTATGCTATGTTAGCTTCAAACTTCCCGGCAACAGCCAATTCGACTTACAGGTATGCGACCGTGACCTGCTCTAATTGCTTATACAAAAAAAAAATGCCCCATAAAACTTGAATAGGGTCAAACTCATCGGTAAAATGTGTGTATTCGTGACAGCTCTGCCTACCTCTCAGGGGATACAAGCGTGAGTGTATGAATGTGTTACAACGTAAGCCAATGACTTACAACGAGTAATATCAACATTAACTGTTTGTTCCTTTTGCAGGTACAAGAAATGTGTCAACATTTCAATATCGATTGTTTCCATATCAAACCAAAGATAAAGTAAGTCATTTTATTCACCATTTTTAGATGTGAATGGTTATAGAAAATTATTAAATCTCTTATAAGCTGTATTATAATATAAAGGTATGCGATCATAATGTCCTATCTATTTCGTAGCTCTTAAATTGATCCTCGCTTTTCTTCCTCCTAGCGTCGGGTAACTCAAAGTGAGTAGCACCCTTATTTTTTATAATAGCTCTACATATCGCTTCCCGGCAAAAAAAGTGTCATAATACGAAAACATCTATGTCGAGAAGACACGACTTTTATGCCTGTGAACAAAACAGCTCAGTGAATAAGGGAACTTTGTTTCCTTTTTCACTGACCTAATAACGGTGTTTTTAAATCTGACCGAATGCAACATTTGCTATTCAATGCTATAAAAATGTCAAAACATACCTAACATGTGATAAGTATGACACTTTTTTGTGATCTGACAGTTTTTTGCCGGGAGGCGATATCTGCCGCCACTTGTCCGCGATATTAGTTACAACCAGTTACTTTTCTCCGAACACTTAAATTATTATTAACCAAATATTGCCACTAAAGCGGGGTTGCCTTAAATACTAGCCGTACCCCGCAGTATCACCGCGTCACTCGATCACTGCTCCGCTAAAATTAAATAGTCTAAAGCCTTCCTTCAGAATTATTTTAAAAATATTTTCGTCAGCAGCGTCAGCTATCGTCCACCTAAACCATATTAAAGGGAACCACTATCACCGCCATGCAAAAACTGACTTTGTTAACGTTTTAATTTATTTCTTGCCTATTTAAGGAATAAATCTTATTTAAAAAGATAAAATGAATGATAAAAACACACTGCGACTGGAATTGCAGTACAAGAATATAAAACTCATTCTTTCACATCTAGCAAGACATGTGTATCCAACAATTTACTTTGACTAAATACGGTTTTTTACGATTACCACAACGGTGATCCGTCATCGAATGAACGAGGAGTAACATGAGTCTCTAACTATATGACTAGCTACAACTCGAAGGTACACCCAGCCTTCTATCATATTGCAGCCAATCGTGGCCACCGTTAATTCGAGAAATAATATAAATTTTCCTGCCTTGACGGTACTTTATTTATTTCTTTCGAGAGCTGGTAAAAATATCAGCTCTCGAAAGAAATAAATAAAGTGTCGTTTCATAAAAACGAAACGAGTAGGATTCTCTACCTCCCATAGAACTCATAGTAATATATATAAATACGGGTGTTATCTTTGACAATGTTTTTGGGGGATGTCTCGTGCAAATGCATAAACAGTGTCAACATATTATAATGTGATTACGTAAGCACATTATTAAGTTTACTTGAGAAGGTATAATATTTTTTATAATCATATTTTATATTCATACTAAGGGAAGCCGAAAGGAACGTGTTATATAGAATACTGTTATTTTTAATCTACTAGGCTAAACTAAAAATAGATATTCTGAATGATGAATCTATAATATGATAAGCTGAGTTCTAGAATCTCATGCTTTCAGTGAAGTCTTCCAGGTGTATTACTTTTTAAGAAACTTCCCCCGTATTTATTTACTATAATATTCAGGTCCTATGAACGCATACCTTTATAGTGCTGCTCTCTGCTTTAGTGTAATGTTGTAGTAGGTACATTCTTAGAAATGTAACGTGAATAGCAAATTAATGTTAATTTATTAAATCGGCCCTTGGTCGTACAGTGATGACTATACAATCCAATGCTATTTTCTGAGTGATATTTAATTATTTTCACAAATTGAGGACCAACAACCAAACGAAATCAACTGATTATATTTATTAGTTATGATTTTTCTTGCTCTAATAAGGCGTGTAAATATAATTTTAGTTCAAGATAAGTTTCATATTTATTACATTGTGGTGATAGCTATTGGATGGGCATTTATTTAATATTTACGCTATAGAAAATTCTTAATTTGAAAACAGTTAGTGTTCAAAACGGTAGAGTACTTCCTCAACCACTGTCTACTATGTAACCTTTTGTTGAAGATGAACTACAAATTCTCCTAAAGTGGGTCTAAATCAAATCGTTACTAGTAACGCTAGTCATGTCTATTAGTTATTAAATTGTTAATCATGCCATATAATGTCATATGATAGTTATATTATTTCATGCCAAATGTTTCCATTTAGGTTTAAATTAGTAAATGTTTATCAATTGAAAATGTTTCTAGAGAGTAGTAAGTGTCTAGTGTAAATGTATTTTCATACTCTGATTTTCTGTCTTATAAACTCGGGTACCGATACACATGTGTATACATTTATAGAAAATATTATTATATTTTAATTTATAATGATCTGAAATAACTCTCTCAGATGTGTGCCTACATGTTCCTTTTATGTTAAGTACCTAATATATTTTGCTTGCGAGGCAAGCTATACTGTAACTTTCATGCATTGTTACATTAGCTAATTTCTTCCTTAATTATAGAATAATTTGTTTATTGTTGAAGCTGTTTTTTAAAGTTGGGGCATATAGCAGGTGGAGCGGGACGGCGACGCGGTGTGAGCGGGTGACATGTACTAGCGCCGAGGGCGACGGCTGTCTGTGACATCTTCTATATTAAATAGTACATTACAACCTGCACACGCCGCGTCGCCGTCCCGCTCCGCCCGTTGGTTGACTCAACCTTTAAGTGTATACTACTTGCAGTAATGTGTCAATATATAAGGTGAGGATAGCTCAATTCTGTACCTTTGTTTTATTATCCGTTTATGTAGAGATACGTACATGGCAGTTTTAAACTTCAGGCTAAGAACTGTTCCGATTCTGCCTCATTTACCTATGTTAAAACTTGTACTATGTAATAAACTATTTATTAATTACAGTGTTTTATTGGTAATTTAATTGGTATTTTATTCCAAATCACACCCAACGCTTAAAATAACGCCCTTACTGGAAGTAACCCCCAGATCGCAACTCTTTAGAGCCGCACTTAATCGCACATATGTATGCATACACACATTGGCGCAAACGTATACGTGTGCACACTTATCTTCTGAAAGTATATAGTTCTTTTAGATATTGTTTTTTTTTAAATTATTCAATGACTTGTTACAGCCCGATGATTCTAAAGTGGCATTAAATTCTGGCATATTATTTTACAGTGTTCTTAACTAATGGAAGTGACTTCCATGTCTCAGCCTTTGTTTGGATATCATCAATCCTATAATAATAATAACTCCATACATCTCACACACGGCCGTCTGATCCCAAACTAGGCAAAGCCTGTACTATGGTAACCAGACTGCTGATAAACATACTTATATATTTCTAAATACATACATATTATAGATAAATTACACCCAGACACAGAACAATTTGTTATCGTGTTCATCACACAATTATTTGTCCTGGGAAGGAATCGAACCCGCGACCTCTGGCTTAGTAGTCAGGGTCACTAACCACTAAACAAATTGGCCAGTCATATATTTTATATCTATATGTTATGTTTTTTATAAAATAATACTAGTGCATCTTAAATGTAAACGTGTGCGTTCGCGCAGCAGAATGTTGTTGAATTTAAAGATTTTAATTATGCAGATATTTAGTGTATGACGTCGTGTAATTGTGTATGGTAAAAAAAAATTTGTGCATGCAGCCCTTGTGGAGAAATTCGCTAAAAACTGATTCCGCTGTGCAAACGTTGTCCTGGCGGAACTTTTTTAATCCATGGACTTGGAAGAAAAAAAATTTGTCCAAAAATTAGTGTGTATTTGTGTGTAATTGTGTATGTATGAATAAAATTAGTGCATGTATAAACTTCGGAGAAATTCAAGTTTCCGCTACGCGAACGTTTGACCATTAGCTAGTTTTCATATAAAGCGCTTATATAGAGACCTGTAGATTTTTACATACGTTGTTTTGAATTTGTTTACATTTGTTTAAAAAATAGATTTAGAAAAAATCGTAGGGTTTAAAAGATAAAAATATAAACGTAAAATACGCGTATTAGGTCTTAGTTAGTAAAGTATGCACTTTGGGGTCTAGATTTTCACGTTTATACAAACCTTGTAAGAGTGTGCAACATGTTGCCAAGTATCAATGATGTTCCGTTAGTGATTAAAGAGTTATAGGACAATTTAACATGAATAGACCACTGTTTTCAAAGCAGTCAAATATCACGACGTTCTAAATGAATTGCGTAGTAAAATGTATTTCAATAGTTAGTGTATTAATTCAACTACTCACATGCAAAATTTCATCTCATTAAATTCAGTAATTAAAGAGAAACAATTAAAATACTGACAAAGCATCGAAAACCTACATAACCCGACCAAGTTAGGATGGCTACAAAAAGCGGCCGTGCCATATATCTAAGTAACGTTCTTAACCTTCCAGTATAGTATTTATTAATATGGTACAGTTGCGTACTCAAGCGTTAGAAAAAAAAAACAATTGTATTTCTTGAATAAAAAATATTTTTTTAATAATAACGCCACCAAATAATAAGTCCATAGATTAAAAAAAGTTCCGCCAGGACAACGTTCGCCCAGCGGAATCAGTTTTTAGCGAATTTCTCCACAATGGGCTGCATGCACAATTTTTTTTTTTACCATACACAATTACACGACGTCATACACTAAATATCTACACAATTAAAATCTTTAAATCCAACAACATTCCGCTGCGCGAACTCACACAATGTAAACTGTACTTCTGATGGAAAATAAGTATTACATTATTTATTATTTACACTTAATTTTTTTTATTTGTACATGTTGATATCTTTGCCATGCATTCAGAAAACTTGGGAGCACTATTAACAACATTACCGAGGAATCTTCATTGTAGGTCCACCTTTTACTGCTGCACATGTTTATAATATTAACGATCAGACCGTCATATCCCGCAGAACTTATGGCACTGAAAGCCGTATCCCTTCGTGATCTCGATTATTCGGGGCGATCCAGGTGACCACATACTGCAACAGCAACAGACAAATCTGGGTAACGATGCCGATGAGACCATCGTCATCAAGATTTGTCTGTAGGACTACTGATATAGTTAGGAGGTGGATAGTGGAACTCTTTTTTGCTTTTTAATTCGGTTTTCCATTAAAGCGTTTTCTTAGTGTTACCTACTACAATTTTTTTCTCGTTACCTATATGGCATTTTAAGATGTTGCAATTTGTACCTACCTATAGCACCCAAATTTTCAATAAGTTCTATAAAAGTAGAACAGAGTAAGAACCAAAGAATTTACAGGTGTAAACTCTTTGGTTCAAGCAAGCAGGAACTAAAGTATAATTAGTAATTTTAACCGACTTCAAAAAGGAGCAAGTCCTTAACGTTTTCGATGTTATTGGAAAAAAACCTCTGATTCTTACTCTGGTCTACTTTTTATTTTCTATAACTAATATAGATACTTGGAAGTAGAAAAGATATTATAATAATAAACGTCATAAAGCTGAACAGTTTGCTTTTGATACCACGGCCAGAAACAATGTTTTGTCGGATTAATATTAATTCTTAAGAAGGTATACAATGTACCTACGTATAATGGCAGGCTATTTAACATCACAGCACAGTGCGAAGCAGTGACCAGTGACGGCTTTCAGTGCCATAATTTCTGCGGGATATGACGGTCTGATCGTTAATTAAAAACATGTGCAGCAGGAAAAGGTGGACCTACGATGAAGATTCCCTTGGTAAGGTTATTGATGGTGCTCCAAAGCTTCCTAAATGCAAATAAAATTAAAGTGCCTCTCTCAGCTCAAATTAGGTACTCGTTTTAACGAAAATAAATAGTGTAATACTTATTATCTATCAGAAGTACAGTTTACATTTAAGATGCTCTAGTATTAATTTATAAAAACAATGTAAATTATAGGATTGATGACATCCAAGCAAAGGCGAATGGCTCAGACTTGGAAGTCACTTTCCTTAGTTAGGAACACTATGAAATAATATGCCAGAATCAGATATAATAAAACTAAGAAAACGCTTTAATGGAAAACCGAATTAAAAAGTAAAAAAGAGTTCCATCATCCACCTCCTAACTATATCAGTAGGTAGTCTAACAGTCTGTTGGACTCCTCGAAACGAATCATATGAGCTCAAACTCGAGGGGTTTACGGAAGAGTGAAGTTCCACTATCCACCTCCTGGCTGCATCATCAGATCAGTTCCAAGAATCCAAATTATACTAATGCATACAAAGTTTAATTTCGATATGACAATAATAGGAGTTCAAATTTACTTCCAAGATTTCTTTACATGGTCACAAATAACTTATGACAACTCACATAAGGCCTGTGCTGTAATTGAGCAGTTTGCTAACGCTCAAGTCGCTGCTCGAGTCGGTTTTAAAACGCTCGAGCGTTGGCTTGAGCATTTTAGTAAAAAAGCTTCTTCGCAGCGTTGAACTCGACGCTTGACTCGAGCTTGAGCGTGACCGTCGAATACAGGTAGATAATTTACTATTTTTGTTATTTGTAATGTGTTATATTTTATTGTAATCTAGAAGAGAACAATATGATTAAGTATTTATTACGTTTAATTACCAAAGAATTGACGAAAACACCATATGCCTTTGTTGTGCTGTATATTATGAGAAATACTCTATATTCAAGAATAATGATAATAACTAATAGGAAATACGCAATCTGGTAGAAAGTAACAAGGTATTTTGTGATTGACTATCATAACAACTCCACTCACCAGTGGTAATTAAGTATGAGAAGCTGTAATAAATAAGTTTAAGAAATAATAACTGACACAACACTCCTTCAGATTTATAATATTACAAAATTAAAAATTAAAATTATAAAATCATGTTTGTAGGTACATACACACGTTGAGTAAGTGTATTTATTGATCAAGGAGGTACATTTTTCAAAAGTGAACATAACTATTTATTAAAAATGGTATAATAAAATATTGACTGTTGACCACTTTGAATGCTTATAACAATTTGCATATTATAATAAACTAACTATATAGTTAGTTTATTATAATGTGCAAATTTATGCAAAATTATTGGAGAAACAACAATTCATAAATGTATATGAATTGTTGTTTTTCCAATAATTTTTATTACTTTGCATGCTTGTATAAATCTGATTCAGACTGTACTGTACACCTGACAAGTCTATTTTACCTACTGAAATTTAATGTCAGGTACAAAATAAAAACATTAATGAAACACAATTGAGAAGAAAACACACTTATATAATTACAAGCAATAATAACACATGTTGCTCTTAACATAAGGAACTAACTGTTTCATTTATTTCATCACCAAGTGACAATAACTTTCTCCATTGCTCCGGAGTCATGCTGATGCCCTTTTTACCAGGTAACAATTCACCATTCTTTTCATAAAACTCCCTTATGTCTACATACACCTTGCCTTTGAACTCCCTTACTTTAACCAGCTTTTTTCCTTGAAGAACCCATGTTGGTTCTTTGTCATCTGTTCTGTTACTGCTAGCTAATTTGGCTTTCTTTTCAGCGGGAGGATTTCTCTGTAATTGTTATAAGTGATACACTGTTAAAAATGCTTTTGGAACATATTATTATTTTTGCACAGTTTAGTATTCCATATGGGTAGTTTTTCTGTAAACAAATTAAATATGTGAATGCAACAATAAAGTTACATCTCTTGGGTTGTTCAGAATGACATATTTATCTTAAAAGTAAATCAAAGTAATAAAATATTCTGGAGTTAGCCAAAATCTCATGCACATAATAAAAACGAAATATATTCTGATCCGTTTATATTTTAATTAGTGAACAAAATAAGTATCAAAATGTTTTACTAGCAAGATTTAAACCATTTAAAAATGAATGTAAACTCGACAAGTGCCAACATAGCACCTGTATTATTTTGACGATAATTTCTCAGAATTGTGCATAAATGGTATCAAAGTTAATTAAACGGAGAAGTCAGGAATACTAACATCCACGGGTCCATCATCACTATCGGAACTGCTGGAACTCTCTTGCTTTTTCTTATTCTTCGGCATCGTGAAATAAGTAGAACTGAAAAAGTATTGTGATGAGACTTTTTTTGAGAGAATTTTTCCCTTATTAAACTATTCTATTTACAAACCTGTATATATTAATAAAAGTTTATATCGATAAACCCGTTAAACTGATATGCAATGTACCGGCGTATCTTTGCAAAGAAAGTAATTTATTATAGTGATGAATCAACTCGAGTTACTGACTCGAGTTGGGCTTAACTCGATATAACTCGAGTTGGATTTTCCTTAACTCGGGTTAAGACTTGATATCCACAAACAAAATATTTTGTTTCGTTTTAGAGAGGAGAAGGTTCTCAATTCCTGTTTCATTGTGTACCGATTTCAATCATTCTTATTTTAAAGAATTAGTTGTACTCTAAGTTGATCCCATTTAAATTAGAACAAAATATTCCTTTAAGGGTGGAAAAATAAGGGATGAAGAAACACAGTTTTTTTTTATAATAAATAATAATAATAATTTGAGATGCCTCACACACGGCCGTCTGAATCCAAACTTGTGCTCATCACACCGATTACGATCACCATCACGATTTAAGCACATCGAAGTCTTGTATTTATTCAGAAAATACTTAATAAAAATACTTTTTAACGACGGGGAGATGTTTACAATATTTTAATATAAATTTTCTAGTTGTTCCTATTGCAACGATCGATGCGTCACAAAATCAAAAATTATGAAAGTCATCAAAGGGTATTTATACTAACAGAATAATTTTGTCCCAACATAGAATTAAATGGAAGAAAAATATAGTATAGAAAGTCACTTGTCTGTCACAAATAACTTACTCAGCATCGTCCTGCTAACTCGAGTTCAATTCAAGTTACGAAAATTTCAACTCGAGTCATACGACTCGAGTTGAAATTTTCGAAACTTTATTCGAGTTGCCACATCTATAATTTATTTTAATAGTTTCCTTATAAAAATTTTCACGTCACACACACGCCTTGGCTGTCTTAAGTTGGCGGGGAGAAGTCGTTTTTTTACACTTTTTTTTTTGTTCTTTCAACTGTTCGTTAACTACTCGTAACTGTTCGATCAAAATTTTTATTTTTTCGATCTTAGATTTTTTTATTAAAAATAAAATAAAAAATTACCTTCAAGTCGGCGGGGAAAAGACGTTTTTAACTTTTTTTTTGGCTAGTTCAATTGTTCGTTAACTGTTCGTCATTGTTCGATCAAAATTTTTATTTGTTTGATCCTAATTTTTTTTTCAATCAAATAAAAAATTACCCTCAAGTTGGCGGGGAGAAGTCGGTTTTTTACATTTTTTTTTTTGGCTATTTCAACTGTTCGTTAACTGTTCGTCATTGTTTGATGAAAATTTTTATTTGTTCGATTTCTGTCTCTCACTTAGTAATTCAGTCGCACGCCTAAAACAATAAAAACTTGATTTTCCTTCGCCCACTTAAGAGAGTTTAGACTAATAATAGTTGTGCACGACCTATAGTGACTAAAGAATAAGTGTGTGCGTCAGTGCCTAGTGAATAAGATTGCGTAATGATAGTTGTAAAGAAATTGAATTTTAGATTGTAATATTGTTATAGATGTAATATTGATTTAGTTAAACGTAGTATAGTGTTGGATTAAGTTTTATAAGTAGGTACACAATTATTAGCCTAGGTCTTTAGGACTAAAGTATTAAGTATAAGACTTTTAATGGTGAATTCTACATAAAGAATGAAAATGTATATGATAGGATAAGCAAACATGTTTTATCGCTGTTTTATACGCAGCGACGCTCTGCTATCGAATGCCAGCGACCGAACGGCGCCTTGCTGATAACATGTAAAGGTAATAAGTTGTGCAACCTTAGGTACTATGATAATATGTAAGTATGATAAGAATATTTTGAATGGTTTTTGTTTGCTGAATAATTAAAATTAAGGGGTGAGGAACAATCAACGCGACGGAAACCATATCAATAGAGGGCGGTTTCTAGGCCAAAATGCATTCGATCTAAGAAGGACAACTCAAGATAAACCTCTGTTGGAAAGCTTTGAAGAAGTATATAGCTCTCCACGGCAACTCTGGATAAATGGGTGGTTGTTCCTCGCCGACGTCCGATTTAAGAAAATACTACTGCGTTACATTTTCCCTTCCTGATTCTGAACAGATTTAAGTCTGAATACGGGACTACCAGACAAAGGAGTCTTGTATAATACTACTAGACAAAATCAAGTACTTGATTTTGTCTAATTTTTGCAATGAGTAAATAAATATATTATTTTAATGAATTTTTTAAACTCAGCTGTATAAAATAAGTCGTCCTTTCTGGCAACCCTGCCATACTGGATGTCAATTAAATTGTCAAATTTGTCAATTTGATACCATTGCTTGCCGCATGAGTATATTTAGGTTTTAAACTTTCAAGCTTATTTACTTCCAAAACTACTGATTAATAATGTTACAACCATGGAATAATTCGTCTATATTGCCACCTCCGGTCAATATGTTTTTATGTGACAAGAAAGTTGGTATGTTATATATTACCTGCACAGTTTATATGCCTTTGAATTAGTGGATTAGAATCCATTTATGTTTTGCTCTAAACAATCCTAAAGTATAAGTAAAGTATAATAAAGTTAACTGGGTCCAATTATTTTTCATATTGCAGATATATCAGCGTTGAAGCATGTGTTCAATAATGTTATCAAAGTACTCTCACAACAGTCACCATTGCATAAAGAAAGTGCATTATGCTCCAGATTTTTATATAAGTATGATAGAAAGTTCAGCAATGATATTGGTTACAGACATTTCAGAAAAGTCCATACAGCTCTGAAGAAATATTTGGCTCTGAACCTTTTGAAAGATGTTAACAGTTTTCTTTCAGCTCTTCCATCAGAAAATGATGATGAAAAATACTTACCAACTAGACAAATGTTGGAGTACATAATGTTGAGAATTATAACATTTTCTAAGATTATGTTGAGGATTTGCATTTGTTCTAAACAATCAGCAATTTTTTATTTAAACAGGTTGAAAAGAGGTGAAAGTCATTGGATGAGTTTGTTGCCATATGCACTGCTTAGCCGGTTGTGGTCTATGACATTGGTGTTAGTTCAGCATTCCACTAGTTGGTATTCAAACATATACCCTTACCTAAATATTTTAGAGTTTAAAGGAGTAAAGTTTCTTCCTGACAACTATGAACTTCCACAAGATCTGGAACAATGGCTAGACTTAAAGAATGTTGATAACTTTGGTAGATTTAATTGGGATCAAAAGAAATTGATTGATTTAGACAATGTTTTACTGGATGATGATGAAAATGAGCTGTTTGATAATATTCTGAGCTTTGTAAACCAATTGAATAAAAATGATTCAGAGGAAGAGATTGATGAAGAACTCAAACCACTATTGGATAAATGTAAAGGTCAATTAAATAACTTGGCGACAAGAACAGAAATAGATTATGGTAAACCATCAAGGGATCCAGGTGATGCGATAAGTAGAAAATTTGAACTTGGAGAATGTTTATCTAGAGAACATTTTAAAATGGATCATGGCGAAATTCTTTCAAGAGAAAGCTTTAATGTTCTCAATACTCATATTAAAGCTGCAAAAGAAAATAATCAACTCTCATGTGAGGTGAAACCCCAATTGAAGCAGAATAAAGATCCTGACATTTTTAAACAAGAGAAAGGAAAGTACATAAAATTATCAATAGAAAAAATTGAAGTCACCAAGGCAAAAGATGAACACATTCATATGAAAGTTACAAATTCTGAATCATTGAAAAATTTTTTGAAAACAGAAGAGAAATTCAGAAATGAATCCAACATAAAATCACTGACTTGTCACTTGAGTTTTATGCAGTGGCATGCCCTCAAAAAAGCATTACTTAAATTATGTGATGGTCTCACTAACAGAAAAATAGAGAAAAAATTCCAAAGAATTTGGAAAGAAAAATGTTTGGAGTATAAATAATAAATCATGTTGTTATTATATTTGAGTTTTATATTGTTTAATAATAATATTTACAGATGCAACAAATGTTACAGCACCATATTTAGATGAATAACAATTTCAGGCATTTCAATTAATACAATGCAATAAACAGTATTTCAGGTACAATTATATACTGGGTTGTTCAATAATATTCTGGGTGGTACAATACTTATGTAGGTACTCATTTTTAGGAAGTGGGTACTTTTACAGGCAGTTTTTTTTAATAATTTATTAATTGATAATAATTAATTATGCAAAGTACACATATCTTGTACTGGATATGATGACAATATGTAAAGGTTTTCCATTTTAGAAATATTATAGTAACCAATTCATTGTGGCATTTATAGGAGTTGCTAGCAAGAAAATTACAAAAAAGCTAGTTAGTATACAAATTTGCTAAGGCCACTAAAAATAAATATAAAAATAAATTATAATGACTTCAACAAGGTGGTAGGCCTTTTTCAGTACACACAATGTGAGACTCAATATATCACGTTAGCAATAGTTACATTTATAAAAAAAATACAACAGTAAAAATTAAGCTGTTAGTTTCCCTTAACTTTAAAGGATTATCTGCATATGGAATGTCTTATCTGGAATGCAAATACTTAGCAGTAATTGTGCGATAAATTATAATAAATTGGCATGGCAATATACGCTTTAGTAAAATAGTCATAATCCTTATTTCTTAGTAGTACTGGACAGCTTCTGTAGTCGAGACTTTAAACCACCTTCCTTTTTAGGTTGTGTAAGAGGCTTTCTTTCTTCCTGAAGTTTTTTCGCTTCTTTTAATCTGAAAGAAGGGTATTTTAACATTTTATATTTGAATGGTCATTAAACTGTACGACATTGTAGAGTGACTGATAGACATGCTGTGACCCCTTTTTCGTCACTTCAGATAATGGAAATCTGCAGAGGGTTATAGTTATATCTATAAGTAGTCACATTTAAGATAGTACCCTTTTAATACATAACCAAGATAGATATTTCTCTGGCTTTAGACATACAAAATTAAATTAAAAAAAATACTGCTACCAGATAGCAGCTGATGTATATTTAATTAAAACTTTCTCTTTCCAAGCATTGTTACATCTTTTACTGACAACAGTGCCATTGGCTTGTTTGCTGTCTTATTTAAAAATAGGTAGTAGACACCTACTTCTCCTTTATCGCCAGTTGTTCTTCCTTTTTATAAATATCTTTGAGATCACTACAAAATGACGTCCATAGTGAAAAAAATTCTTTCGGCTCACAGTCTTCCAGTTTGCCGCACTTCGGTGAGTACTGGTAAAATTTAACAGTTGCTATGAACTTAGTTCTGCACTCCTCTAAGTTTTCGTTTTCAGTCTTTAGTTTCTCTTCAGCAGCGTTTACAAATGCTGTCATCTTATCCTTGAACACCTCCATCCTTCGCTTATTCTCATCTCCAGATTCTTCATTTGTTAGAGCGTCGTTTTCTATTACTTTCTTCATTTTATCTTTACACCCTGTATAATAAATATCGACATTAAATTTATTATACGTAATTAAAACTGTAATGAGTTATAAGTATTATGAATTTGCAGTTGTAAAAAGATGTTATTCAATTGTACCACCTTTGACCTCATTATAATGTAACAAAAGCTATTTACAAGGGATTGTAAAGAAAATTATTAGTTAGACCAAAGCAAACACCTGGTTGATAATTTATTATACATATTTCTAAGAAAGCAAATGGTTGTTCTTGTTCTCGGTACACCTTGTTTTAGAACCAAATAGTAAGCTTCAGCTCCGCTTCTATTTGAGAATTTGGGGTAAATAATAACATTCTTAATCGCAAAATATCTAGGTGTGTGTAATCGAACACACCTAGATATTTTGCGATTTAGCGTTACAGAACCAATATCCGATTATTCGATTTATTAATATCGGGATTATAGCTCATCTAAACCGATGGTATAATTTATAAATCTTTTAAATTACAAGGAGCCTTCAATGTATTCTAGGTATCAGTTAAATACGATGCCATATGCGTTTGCCTTCATTACAATTAAGTAATATCTATCGGACGACGCGACGCGGCGTGACGCGTGAGTGAGTATCGATTTAATGTGCTCGCACACGTGCGGACATGCATAATGACCGAGGGCAATGCGGGGCAGTGGCGATTTTCTCCATGGAAACGGTGTGTGTTTCAATCGAACAATATGTAAGTGAGGACTGACCGTCGAGCTGCGTCCTGAGCGCGAGCAGGTGCGCGGCCACGTCGGCGAAGTCCAGCGCGGCGGCGCGCGCCACGTCGCCGGGCTCGGGCACGGGCAGCGCGCCGCCGCACGCGTGCATGTACAATATGTAAGTGAGGACTGACCGTCGAGCTGCGTCCTGAGCGCCAGCAGGTGCGCGGCCACGTCGGCGAAGTCCAGCGCGGCGGCGCGCGCCACGTCGCCGGGCTCGGGCACGGGCAGCGCGCCGCCGCACGCGTTCATGTACAATATGTAAGTGAGGACTGACCGTCGAGCTGCGCCCTAAGCGCGAGCAGGTGCGCGGCCACGTCGGCGAAGTCCAGCGCGGCGGCGCGCGCCACGTCGCCGGGCTCGGGCACGGGCAGCGCGCCGCCGCACGCGTGCATGTACAATATGTAAGTGAGGACTGACCGTCGAGCTGCGTCCTGAGCGCGAGCAGGTGCGCGGCCACGTCGGCGAAGTCCAGCGCGGCGGCGCGCGCCACGTCGCCGGGCTCGGGCACGGGCAGCGCGCCGCCGCACGCGTGCATGTACGATATGTAAGTGAGGACTGACCGTCGAGCTGCGTCCTGAGCGCGAGCAGGTGCGCGGCCACGTCGGCGAAGTCCAGCGCGGCGGCGCGCGCCACGTCGCCGGGCTCGGGCACGGGCAGCGCGCACGCCTCGCTCAGCGCGCCGCCGCACGCGCGCATGTACGTGCGCACGATGAAGTGCAGCAGCGTCACGTTCGACTGCTTCGACTACAACACACATATAACGCCGCCTATATATCTGTTTTTAGCAAATTGCTTCAATAATTTTAAAAATATACTGTCGAAGTGGCAAGGATTTTGTCTAGCAGAGAAACACACAGAAAAACAGCTAACTACAACTTTGATCCAATAAAAAATCTGCAAGACCATTTACTCTAAAAATTATTTCTACCCAAATTCTTTGATTGTGATCACTATATAACTAGTTATGTAATTAATTCTATAATAATTTACCATCCCTATTTATTGTCTCTGGTTTCCAGTACGCCATGTTTGTTTACTAAATAAGACAACTAAGGAAAAACAGATTATACTTTTAAGTTGAGATAAACTACTAGAAAAGTAGCAACGCGTGAATGACCAGATATCTGTGACCGCCTATTGTCATGTGACCCGTGTGCTTTAAAACTTATAACCATTTATTACACAAGTTATAAATAAAGCTATCTTACCTTTACATCCTTTAACTTGGACAGTATTTCTAAACCGAATCCGTCAGCTTGTCCTCTCTGCCCGTTGCCACCATTCATGTAGTTGCCAAGAGTCAGAATTATAGCAAACAATTTCTTTAGAGATTCACTTGTCATAAGAAACTGAAATAGAAAAAGTATAAGCAATATTATACCAGAAATTTTAATTAGCGTGACACTAATCAATCAAAACATGAATTACTGTTTAAACGAACTTGAATAATGCCGATATCAATAAGATAATAGAAGGAAATGATTCCCTATACTAAGAACCTAAAAACATTTATATACCTACATAAAATTACCAACCTCACAGGTATGTTTCAGATTATCCAATTTGTGCATTGTTGTGCTAACACTATCTTCAAAATCAGCTTGAAACATAAAACAGGATATCCGCTCAGCGAAGTTTGGAATGCCGGACAAGTCGTGTAGGAAAGCTTCCGGCCTATCTAAGGGCACATCCGTTTTACTTTTCAGATGGCTTTTTATTAAACATAATTCTTCGTCAGAGGCACGCTGAAAACGGTAATTTCAAGAAGTTCATCTCATCGGGAAGTTATAAAGATCGATTGCAAAGTTTTATCGAATATTAACGTGGTATAGTCAATGTGACACAAGAATATTTCAGGCAATTATATAAAAAAAAAAAACTAAAAACATTACGTACTTATACGCCGTTTCCGTTGCGCACTGTAAACTACTGAAATAACATTTACAGTACATACAATCGTAGTCTGACCACCGGTAGGATATAAGAAGTGCTCGCCGTTTTAAATGTTAAATGTCACATTAGGATATTTGTTTTTTTTTTGTATTTAGACATTTTATTTTAAATACTAGCTTAGAAATAACAATTTAGTGCAGTAGGAGCCTGGACTTCCAGCCGACACCCCACTTGCACTAGCTTCGATGTTGACAAATGTAACCGATTCATGTCCTGTGCATACTTACCAATTCATAAATTTGTTGCAGTGCCTCCAAACTGACTACTGAGGTATCAAAATTGTAAATAGCATTCTCAATCTCTGAGAACTCAACATGTAAGCTCTGCGCAAGTATGCCAACATTCTGTGATCTCTTGCTGTCTAATATCTTGATGGGCTGTCGCTTTGTTTTTACTTCTACTTTCTTTTTCACAGGTGCTTTTACAACTTGTCTCGAGAATAAATCGGTGAATTCATCAATATTGTCTAAATGGGCTTCTTCTATTTCCAACCACAACGGTTTTAATTTAGTAGCACATGCTTCCCCTTCGCTTGTTGGTGGTGGCGGTGCTGCTAAAATTCGCGTCCAATATAATGGTTTCATAGGTGCCGCTGGTTTTATTGGAGTTTTCCGTAAAGCTGTGAACACGATCCTTAATTACATAATTTAATTTTTTTTGGAAATAATAGATTTTTAAGAATTGACCTTACTTGCTCTTTGAAGATTCCATCCTCCTACTGGTGGGGCAGGGAAAGGGACGGGCCCGCTTAATGGCGGTGGCGGAGCCATTCCCGCGATATTTGGCGGTGGTGGCGGTCCACCTACTCCGGGAAGAGGGGGCGGAGGTGGACCCATACCCACCATTGGAGGAGGAGGAGGGCCTATACCTGTCATAGGTGGCGGAGGAGGGGCCATTCCTGGCATCGGCGGTGGAGGGGGACCCATTCCTGGCATCGGCGGTGGAGGGGGGCCCATTCCTGGCATCGGCGGTGGAGGGGGGCCCATTCCTGGCATCGGCGGTGGAGGAGGGCCCATTCCTGGCATCGGCGGTGGAAGGGGGCCCATTCCCGGCATTGGTGGTGGAGAGGCGGCCATTCCCGGCATCGGTGGTGGAGGGGGGGCCATTCCTGGCATCAGTGGTGGAGAGGGACCAATTACCGGCATCGGTGGGGGTGGAGGGCTAATTACCGGCATCGGTGGGGGTGGAGGGCTGATTCCCGGCATCGGTGGTGGAGGAGGGCCCTTTCCGAGGGTCGGTAGGGGAGGAAGGCTCATTTCTGGCATGGATGGTGGATTAAGAGCTACATCAAGTTTAAGTGGTGGTGGCGATTCCATACTAGACATTGAGGGCGAGGTTGGAGGGACTGACTGATCAGGCGCTGACGGTAGCGACGAGCCTGCTGTACATGATACTGAAGATTTTGAGCTTGGACCACAATCAGACACTACTGCTGAATCGTGTATTGATAGCGAAACAGGCGACATTAGTTCAAAGATTGCTGCTGACGATGATATTTGGGGCGTAGATGGTATTACTTCAAGCTTTGATTGAGATAAATTATGTTCAGGCTCTGATGGCAAATGTGATGGTTCATGTATTTGCAAATCTAATGAACCTGTGAAGCCTGTTGTTCCTGGCATAGGTGGTGGAGGAGGCGTCATTCCTGGTAAGGGAGGTGGTGGGCAGGTTACACCTTGACTAGATGTTTTGAGTTCTACTATTGAAAAATGTTCTACAGAGGAATCTGAGTCACATATGGAGAAGGTTAGTGCAGCTTCTTTTTCTGCAGTTGTTTTGCAATCTTCATTTTCTATACTTTTGTCAATACCATGTTCTATGAAGCTTTTGCTTGAGTCTAATGAAAATCTACTAGCCTCCGTTGATGTAAATTGATTTTTATTCGCTGCTGTGTATAGGACTTCGGTGGTTGAAACAGAATCGTATTTTGTAATATCTTCGTTCTTTAATAAATCTAGGGAGCTTTTTGCACTATATGTACTTAAATCAGTTGAAGTATTCGTGCTAAGAAATGAGGCATTTGATGAACAAACGCTAGTTTGTTCTGAACCCTGAGAACATTGTAAAATATCATTGTTGGTTTCTTCAATATTATCTTTGAGCTCGGATATTTCATCCTTCCTAAACGTTTTAATACAATCTCTACTTTTATTTAACTTACAATAATTTACTATTTTTTCAGATCTTACATCAGGTTTATTTGTAATATCTTTAATAGCCATCTCACTTTTATGGTCTAAACTACTTATATCTAAATTTCTATCAATATTTACATTTGTTCTTAGAGGGTCATATTCAGGTATGCATATCACAGCTTTATTATTTGATAGTTTATTTATTTCACTTGCAAAATTGGAAGTTTGCACTTCATTGTTTATTGATTCTGTTTTGTTTTTAATTATTTTGTATTCGTTTATAGAATCAAGCCGTTTTTCGAAATTTTTGTTGAGTGTTTCAATTTGAGAGTTAAATCTGTACTTTTCTAATTGATATTCCAGGTCCTGAAGCTTTCTCTTTAATTGAGATATAACTACTTTGGCTTCATCAATGTCACTTATTTCCTCATTATTATTTTGGCTAAAGAATTTGTTATTTTCTAGATCCCGTTGGTTATCCTGTGTTAAAAAAGTATGTGTCTCTTTGTCAGGTGGCCATACAGACGTGTGCAGTCTGCCTGGTGTCACTGGTTGAAGCGTTGGTACCTCCATATGAGCCCAGTAGTACATCAAATTTGGCTGAAATAAACATATAATGCTACTGTTTTTGTAAATACATTTAAAAATATTTTTATTAGATTTTATATCTGCTGAGAGTTGATAAATATTATGATAACAACTTAGAATAGGGACTGTCGCTTAATGTTATTGTGTTGCTTAATCATGTTGCAATTTCGTTCTGGTTTGAGTGTGAATTGAAGTAATAGAGAGTCAGATATAACTACTGATTATATAATGCTTGAAAAGTTAAAAATTAATATCATAAGGTTGGAAAGGTGACTTTGCTTTTAGCAGTTTGTCAGACTGTACTAGTCAATAGCAAAATTTTAATATATTTTTTATACAATCAAAAAATATATGGCGAACCTCATATTAATTACTTTCCAGTGCACTTGCAACAATAATGCTGCTAGTTGTGTTGACAACTAAAACCTCTTTTCATAGAGATTTAGTGAACTTAATCACCAGTAAAAAATAGCACTAAGCAAGTTGTATTTCCTAATGCTCTGTCCTATCCTATACCTGTCTGACTTTCATTGGAATTTAAGCACCACTCTGCCCTACTTCCTTAGAAGGTCATAGTGAAGCATTTTGAGAAAAATGTATTGAATAGTAATGTGTAAACATGTAACGGTTCACAAGGTGCAAGGAGATTTGTAATATATATATTATATATATAAAAATTTCATGTCACATTGTTTGAACAAACTAATGAACCAATTTTAATGAAATTTTGCACAATGTGTGCAGTTTGGTCCAACTTGAAAGACAGGATAGTTTTTTTAATTTGCAAATTCTCTAGCCACAACAATGCGTGGCCATGTCGGTTAACAGTTCCAAAGTTATAATTCTTCTAAAGTATTTATTATTTCAAACAATGTTATTATTTTAAGAATACTGCAATAAAAAAATTACAATCTATGTGTTTATTAAAATAAGTGCTTTGGATGGCTTATTTATTCTGTGATGTCTTACAATGATTTTAGTCAAACATCATTTTGTTTGTTGATGTTACCTAACTTGGTTTATCTATTCACAATGTTTCTTTTTCTAATGAGAGATGAATATGGCTGGGCCTGCTATCACTTTAATTATCAACACCGGACAAAAACTTCAAAAACCTCTGACACATGTGTGAAATCGCAATTTTTTCACCCAAAACTTATTTTAAAAATGCAGTTTCCATTAAATTTTTTTATTAATTTAAACAGTTTGTTAATGATTTATCTAACAATCATATTATTTTTTTACACAGGTTCTGTTGGTTTAACTCGGACACCATTTGAAAACCCTAGAACAAATCTAGAGAAACCCAGACAGATGGCTGACCTAAATATGGCTAACAGTGTCTATGAGCATGGACTGACTGACTGAATATTTTCCTGCATATTTTAGGTAAATTATGTATTTATAATGACATATTAAATAACTAACAAGCAATAGTGTGTTTGTTGAAAAAATAAATTTTGTTCCCTGTGCAACAATATGTCTTTCTCATGTGCGATTATAATAGGTACAGCAATTTGTGGGCATGAATGACAATTGATGTAAAATCGGCTAAAATATTACTTATTAGTTAGTGTTCTTTTATTCTAAGAATATGCTATTATAACTGTGATTTTGAACTTTGACACAATTTGAATGAATACAATAAGGTGAATTTTGAATATGACCTACTATACATAGTTTCTCTTATTCAGCCGAAAAATAGCAACTTAAAATAATGGCGAACTGTTCCCTGACATCCATGTTTGGATAAGAATCAAGTTTTATATGGCAGGCTAGATTATAAATATTGCTGAAAGTAGGTATTTACCTTAAAAATAGTTTCTGTAGGTGCATCTTTATCTGATATTTGCCTGAGTACTCCAGCAGCAAGGAGGTGGGTACAATATTGTATGCCAAGGTTCCGCAGATCTTGAATACTTAACAATGTTTTTAAGTGGCTGTTCTCTGTTATCGATGATACAAACCAGTTTATGAGCATCTGACCTGTAATTAAACACAAACAACACGTTCTATACCCGTAAGATATAGGTTCAGATACATCTTTGGAAAATAAACAAGTTTGATAATATTGGCATTGAAGTTTGACAGCTGAGCCGATGCAATTAGTGTGTTACACATAAACATAATAATATCGATTTTAAACTTGATTTATCGATAATTGTACCTAAAAATATCGATAAATCAGGTGCAAAATTGAAATCGTAGGTAGATACGTACCTACCTACGATTTCGATAGCATTAAACATAGCATTTTTAGCGAGGATCAAGCTTATGAGGAGAAACTATCTGCAAGGTGTTTACAAAACTGTCTTTATTTGGTCTATTAATAAAAATAAACAACTCGCTTAGATCAGTCTATTAAAGTCAATTATTTATTTGTGAGGTTTACCAATATAGACTTAGTTGTTCTAAGCCTAGGTTTAATTTATGTAGATACTTGCCTAAATTGTTTGATTTTCATTTTATTTACGATGTTATAAACCGAGTTTTATGAAATTGATGCCTTGAAGTGATCGCTAGCCCATATTAGTTTTTAATCAAATCAAGGTCCCTGAGAAGGACTAGCTAGTGTAGCTTACACTTACAAAATATTAATTTTGTAATCGGTTACCTACTTATCTACGGAATTTACTACGGCCATGAAGTTTAACCAAGCTGATTGATTATACCGATCGACTTTTGTGTAGGAAGATTCATAACATTTTATCCAATCCCAATACAATAAACGTAACATTGTAATAATCTAAGAGCACGACGAACTCTAACTAATATTATAAATGCGAAAGTGAGTGTGTTTGTTTGTTACACTTTCACGCCTTAACTACTCAACCGATCACCATGAAATTTTGCAGCATACACGTTACCGGGGGTAAGTACATACAGGGATGTCCCTTTGCGCGATCGTAGCCGCGGGCAAATGCTAATAGAATAATAAATATGTATTAATCTTTATTTACGTAACAGGTACTTTGTTACTTAAACTCTACCAAAGTACGTGTATAATGAAACTGTTATTGAAATAAGCGGATTAAAGTATAACACACTAAACTTACTGTTATGTACATTCCTTTTGCATATAAAGCTGTATTTTACTGTGTTAATTGTCCACCAGGCTGTTATCTCACTGATGTAAAAATATGTTGTAATCAAAGACATTTTGATGTCACACTCGATTTGAATTTTATGATTTTCTCTATTTATTAACACAAATATCACGAAACGATACCACTGTAAACACCTGGGGACCTTTATAATTAATTTCTTTTGAGCTACATATAAAACTAAGGCACGGTTCTTAAGCAAACATTTTGACACAGCACGCCGAAATTTTACTTTTGCTGTAAATCCTGCTTTTAACGCGAAGCCATCGTTGTGTAAACGTAAAATATTTCCTATATCCTGCACTCCTTTCTTTTTGGAACGAAATTGACTTAGGAATGTGACATAATTGAATTGTGCTACTGAGGCATTAGTAAAATTTACACGACTTGTTGACAGTTGCATGGCTTTCGATCGTGATACTGGAGCAGGTGCTCCAGTCACGTACGCACTCTGCTAACTAATGAGTAGTATCTTTAGCCAATGATTAATAGCGATAACAAATTATGGTCTATTTGTTAATAAAAGATAACCTTATCGTGATGTTCATTCACCTACTGCTTTATCTGCGTGATAAACACATAGGTACAGACAAAAGAGTTTAGCTTGATACTCTTGAACAACTTAAATCTCTTTCCAATTATAGCTTTGGGTGTAAATGTCAGGTATTTTTTTTTAATCTGAAGTATCTGAAGACATTTTCATATACTTAACAAAAAAAACATTACCATAATTGTATATGACCAACAACCAACCTAGTAGAAGTCCTCACAGTGGTGGCACATAGAAGTATAATAGTTTGTATCTATTAGTTAGCTATGGCATTAGTAATCTGTGGCTGTGGTCTACGTAGGGTATAAGTACTTCAGAAATGTTACATCTTGCAGAAATCTGCATTCTACTATCCCCTTCAAAATCGCCTTTAAAGTAACTATAGTAACACGTACCTTCGAATTTCTCATACAGTTTGAAGTCCAGTTTGTCGGGCACAAACTTGGGGCGAATGACTTTGGACTCTGTCAGCTTATCAAGCGTTAGGGACGCCACCTTCCTCAGGACATTCGACTCGGTCATCGGTGCGTCACTCACACTTGAATGCCTGCGATCTTTTTCTGAAACAACTGTTTGTACATTCTCTTTTAACAATCATATCGGGCGAAAAATAAAAATAGTGACTGGTTAAAATTATTGTTATAAATACAAAGTTAGTAATAATAACCTTTTAGAGTGAACGCACACTTTTTTTAAAAGAAAATACTCTCGGATCTTACCATAACGTGTGACCTTGCAGTAGTATACAAAACTATAAAAAAATTATGGGTTTTAGTAACTACAGCTAAAGCAGAATATAAAAAAATCACTGATCTGGATCCGGAAGATCCATAAAGTCGCGTCGAGTATTGTGCGTACGTACTATATACTTAGGATAAATTATTTTTGTGATCTACAGTTGTCGTTTTCAGTCCGGATGTACATTGCATTCGTTAAATAATACGTTTGTAGATCCTTACGCGATAAAAACGTTTTCGATTCTGATTAAATTAATTTAATGTAGGTATATAACAAAATATCCTGAGGAGCTTTTATTTAGCTGCATATTCTGATTTAAATGAATTTAGCTCGTCTTTCGGGCGGTTCCAAAGACGTTTGCGTCTCATTTCAATTATAACCTCTACAAAATTGTAATATTATTATTATAATTATTTTATATAAGTCAGTTAAGTATGTTTTTTAGGTTCTTAAGATTTGTGGCGGTAATAAAAATGGAACATTATGTTAAGTAGTGGTCGCCCAGAGGTTGAAATTCGACCGTAATCCATTAATTATTCATCACAATAAAGATCCGTCGAAAATAGGAAAAAAAAACTGGTCCTAACATTTTGATATTGATTTGAGTGCGATTCCTAAAGTGGTTCCTCGAAACCTAAGGGTTCCGTGGCAAAGTCGCCAGGGTACCGAAATAATCTATCCACAATTAATATCAGCATTAAACCACATTAATTTCTAAACGACCAATTTTACCATTGCGGTCCACCCGTACAGTCAAAGTTCACAGTAGCCCACATAAAATTTTACCGACGCCGCGACGTTTTTAAACCGACTTCAAACATTTTGTTCAGGTTTTTCTTTGAAAGACCAAAGATTATTATTATTTTACTATATACTACCCTGTATTTTACTAGTAATGTTGGGAGCTTCGTGGTTTACTACCGATGTTCCTGATATCCTGGACGTGACTAGTAGGAGTGTAAACAGAATTAGTTGAAAAAAAAAAAGTTATGACAAAAACCCGTCTATTTTATTCCTGGAATATTGTTTGTTCAATTCAGGATTCACATCTACACAAAAGATGATGATTTAAACCTTATCAGAGATCTTTTAATACTGTGGGTAGTTACTATTGTTCCCAAAAGAAAAAATAATTACGTTGAGTACTTTACTATTCTACGCATCACTGCTCACGTGTCTGAACATTTTTGTTCACATCATTATTGTAAGAGGTTATTGGACGCAGGTGTGTATTAAAAATAAAAATTTAGTTTTATGGAAAATACAGAAGCTATATAGTAAAAAGAATGACCAAATATGTTAGAGAAAAAGATCATACTATAATTGATGTTCCTCCAATAAGAGCTAATCATTTATAAGATAATCAGGATTTATTACCAGAACAGGTGATTGTTGATTCGTCGTTCGTATAAAAGTATATTTTGTAAATATGTAGTTACATGCACAGTCATGAACTCATGACATGATACACATCTAACGACTTTAGTTCCCTGCAACAGAGCTGAAAATAGAATGTAAGTCATGTGTTGGGCATCGGCCGGCGTGCTTGAAAACATCAACAAAACTGGTTTGTTCACCCATTGTGAAAAGTACATACTGTATGAGAGCAACAGGTACTTAAATAGAGGTTGCAGCAGTTGACGTACAATCTCAATATGTAGGTAAAGTACATTGCGCTGTGCGTAGATATGAATGATTTGTGATTTCAGATAAGATGTCCGCAAATAGGTACGGTTATGTAAATACTTTATCAGTCAAATACGGACTTGTATTTTGTCCTTTGTAAGCTGTACGATAGATATCAATCGACAAAAGTACCTATGGAGAGCTATAGCTAATAGTCTGGCATTAATAACATTACAAAAAATATTCAATGACAGTGGTTGTAAACATGCCTTGTGTTTTACTACTAAAATCTATTATGAACCAAAGGTGTGTATAGTAAATTAATCATATACTCATAATTATACTACAGTAAGACTAATTGCCTCAATAGGAAACTGACCGTTATCTAGTAAAGTAAGTGATGGTTCCACAGGAGGGAGCTCCACTTTCCGGTGTTTTGATACAGTGAATGAGGTCTGTCCCGCAGAAGCTTTCAGCCGGTTGTCGCGGAAATCATGATTACACTCGTGTGTACTTCTCTCTAGATTTTCCTCCCTGTTATCACCACACAACCCCGAAAATACAGTGCCCATAACCTTTTCATTCTCGGCTTTGTCACTAATGACATCGAAAACGTCATTTTTTTCTTCTTTATTGATGTCGTCAGCGGATAGCGAGGAGGTGGCGTCCTCATGCGGCACGTCTACGGTCATAGTGGGAACACTCGCGGGTAAATCCAAGGGGGAGGGTGTAAGGGTTCGAGGCAGCTCGTCGGGAGCGCTGTCACTCTCGGCTGAGTAGTAGCAGTGGTTGAGCTCCACGGCGAGCGGCGTGAGCGGGTCCGTAAACACTGACTCGGAGGTGGAGTCGTTCGCGGGCGAGAGCGCCGGTGGAGCGACGGCGGCGGGCGACTGGTTGCGGGTCGGTGACCGCGGCTGGGCGCGCGCCTCGCACCTGGTCACCGTTACCTCTGACTGCACGCTCGGCGATTCCGCGCCCTCCCCCTGACGCGCCAATGTTTTGAACACGCACTCGAACGTATCGTTATCTGATATTTCGATCGGTTCGTTATTATCGGAATCTGGTGTTTTATCAAACTCTCTGTCGATTGCCTCTCGCTTAGCATCGCTCTTTTTCCGCCCATGTTTCTTACTGTCTCTTCCTTTTAAATTTCTGATGAAATGTTTACCCTTTGCGGGTGATTTTCCTGTTTTGGATTGTTTTTCGTTTGCTTGAATATTTCCCATGTTTTAGGCGACACTACATTTCTGATATAATAACTAACTAAACGTTATCGCTCAAACAGAAATAAATATAAAATCTAACATGAAGCAACTCACAGCCCTTTATTATCTAAATCCACCTCAACCTTTACACATGCGCAGTTTATGCTACCAAGATCAATATTTTAGATGCGTACAAAATTAAACGCTAAGAAAATATGTAGCAAGTAATAGTAAAATTGACTTTGATTAAATTGAGGAAAATGTCATTCAATTATTGCAAGTTTAAGGAACCTATCAAAGCAATTTAGAAACCGCCCTTGCTTTTTAATTTGAAAAGCGCGGGACATACTTTTCGTTTCAACTGTCACTGTCAGATCGCGCGTGAAAGTTTTCCACATTTCGGCACATTTCGCTAGATGGCAAAACTAGTATCAATATAATTGTAATGTACATAAAAATCTTATTAATTTATGGAATCTTTATTTATCTATATATATAAAAATGAATTCCTATATCCCTTTATCACAGCATCACGCGTGAACGGCTGTCAGAAGAAGGTTCTCATGAGAGAAAAAATTAGGAAAATTACGCGAAAAATTAGAAAATTTAAGAAAACTTAACGAGGGACTTACGCGGGGCAGGGCAGTAGTAGCAAGGCGCAGCTAGTATATATAAAAATTTCATGTCACTTTGTTTGTCCGCGATGTATGCTTTGATCCAACTTGAGAGATAAAACTATTTTAATCTTAATTATAATCACAATATTTTTTTATTGCAAATTACTTAGCCACAGCAACGCATGACCGGGTAGCTAGTATATTGTATTTATTAAATTACAAAACACGATACTGCATACATATTATCTTATGTATATACGAGTATGTACCCATGCAGTATCGTGCATATTCCTATATATCATTTATTATAATTTTATTGTAAGTTCAACTATTTGTACATAGATTGATAAAAATTTAAGATCTGTAATATTATTATAGCTGTTAATTTTTACTGTCTGACAGTTCTTGTACTATAAAAACTTCCTGGGGTATTTAGAAAACTTACAATTAAGACACACAACACGACAAGATATACACAGAATAAACAAAGACATAAATATTTTTTGCGGGTGGAGACAGATCGTACATTCCCAACTAACCTAACTAGAGTGAGAGACTCTAAGAGGAGGCCCACGCCTCAACAGTGGGACAATAATTTATAACCTAGGACTGCTAACGTATGTAGGTAACTAGGTACCTAATGCACCTCAATTATATAATAATGTGGCGAGAAAGGAACAAAACTAATTTAAAATTTCATTTTGAATATGATCAGCCTTGATTTCTTAAACATGTGTAAGTACAAAGTACAAGTTAAAACATTATTTATATTCAAATAACAAATTATATAAAATCCTCTACGAAAAAGGGAAAGCTGTCTCGATATGTTTTGAGCTTTATTACAGTATTATGGCAACACATGACATAAAAAATCCGATAAATAAAACGTGAGTGTTATTCATAGCGACGTTTGGCATAAAGAACATGTATCCTACAGGAGCCTGGATCATAGTGATATGGACCGAAAATATTATCAAACGAACAGTAGGTTTTAGGCAAATCTATTAAAGTAGGCAGGAATCACTTTATGTATTTACCCGAGGAAGATTTCCGCAACGTTAGAATAGTATAGAATAGAATAACCTTTAACATACACCAACGACTTATTGTTAAAAATAAATACACAAAGTGGATATGTACAATAGGCGGCCTTATCGCCAGACAACCTTTAGATGGACAAAATCGTTACTAGATAAAAAGAATAATGAGCAGTTACGTTTCTTTGAAATATAATTTCTTTTGCCCGTGTACGTATGTCTGTAATATTCCTTATTACTTCGTATAATCTAAACGACTGGATGGATTTTGATAATTAAGGTAACGTTAGATTTGTCTTGGCAAACCTAGTGCCCTAGAATTGGCAAAAAAAAAAATCATAATGGCGGCTTTTGGTTGCCATTTTAAGCAGCATCACTACATATAATAAAACAAAGTCCCCCGCTGCGTCTGTCTATCTGACCATCTGTTCGCGATAAACTGAAAAACTACTGAACGGATTTTCATGCGGTTTTTACCAATAGACAGAGTGATTCATGAGGAATGTTTAGGTGTATAATTGTGAAATATGATGATGATTGTTGAAGATGTCTCTACTGTCCGTGCGAAGCCGGGGCGGGTTGCTTGTAAAAAATAAATAAAATCCAAACGTATCGAATGGGGTAACAAAATGAAGGGTTTTACAAGATGACTACAGAACTATTTGTAACTTATATGTTTATTAGTTGGTATTTTTAACACTGCCGGGTTTATTGTTTCATTTAATGATTTCTTGTGGATACATTTTCCGCCTGTAAAACTTTATTTGACATAGCTAACGACATACATTAAAAAAAAGTCTTATGATAATAATTTAGAATGAGATAGGTTTTATTTTACAAGTAATCTTTACAATCTCTGAGAACTTACGAAGCGCGAGTGATCAATCAATCACTTTGTTTGGCATCCATGTTGACTACCACGGATTTAATCTAAAGGCCTAAACCAAATACAAAAGTAATTGAAGTTTTTTAATAAAATATCTTTAGACACGATGTGAGCGCAATCTTTTTATGACGGAAAATAGTAGTTTTTACCGGTTTTATCTATCTAATACCTTTAAACGAGCATTTCTTGTGTATGTATATGTATGTAACGGCTCCAACGATTTTCATAAAATTATGTATACACATACAGTTTTGCATTTTAAGTTCAACTGCGTAGTTGTATTTCCGGTAACAAAAAAAAAATAATTACAAAAGCTAACGAGCAAAGCTCGGTCTCCCAGTCCCAGGCACTGTTTTTCTTCATGACAGATACAGTGTTATGCAATACGATTCCTTGATAAAGTACACCTAGTTTTAGCCCTGTACGGTAAGGTGCGGCGGTGGTTAAACCAAAGTTCAGATTCGTTACCAGTACCACTAATGTCAAACAAGTTAAACTAGTATACTAATAAAGACCCTTCTAGATACCACGAAATCGTTGGTAAAGCAACTCCACTAAGTAACCTATTGTGGGTTACTCAGTGGGGTTTGGATAGAACCTCTTGATCAGCAATTCTTCTGCCGGCTCTTATTATATTACCTACTTACTAACCACAAAGAAAAGGTAGGTCTGAATGTAGTTCACCACCCGAGGGCAAGTGGGACTCTTACCTTTACTGGCTTTTATTTTACTTAAGTACCTACATCTACATATATGTATTTTGGAATAAAAAATAAAATTTCAGTGCTGTTATAAGTAATCTGTGGTTATATTAACAATCTGTGGAAAATATGTAGTGAAATAGGTACACATAGATCATAATCGTTTGTATTCACATATCGGATATATTAGATTTTACTGTCGATTAAAAAGATATTGGCGGTAGCAGCTTGGAACTACGCTCCTACTACTCGAATAAAAATTCTGAGTCGGTGCACTTCACTCACCTTGAGTTAAACACCTCTCAAACTTAAGTAATGGCCTTAAAAACAACTTTAATACATTTTTGGATTAGGTAATAAATCTTTTTAGACATCATGAAGATATATTCATGACGGGTAGTCACGAACGTAATATCTGCGTCCTGCTTCATTCCCGTTTATGGTTACTGCTCCTCTCCCATGAGTCAAAGCGGGATTCTATAAACGATCTAGTTAACTAATAACAGATTTTACAAATGGTCAGGAACCGGTCTGGACCTGAGATAGCGTGTTTGAACAAACGAATCCCTCAACAATAAAATATTATTATTTAAATACACTTATTAAAGGAAGTATACTTGTGACATACAACAATGGAGCGTTGTCGTCATGTCTACCATTAGTACCTTTATTCTTAAATAAATAACTATTAAAATAAAAATTTTAAAAATCCCCGATTCCAAAAATCAGTTTAGAAAATTGCTGATCATCTTCGAACGGCTGAACAGATTTTCTTGAATTATACCTAAGAGCACTCTCGATCAAGTCACCTTTCAAAGAACTGAATTAAAATCAATTTATCCGTTAAAAAGCTACGATGCTACAGACAGATACACAAATACAGAGATACACACTACCCGCGTTTAACATATAACACCCCTCCTTTTTCCTCGGGGTTTAAAAAAACATATGTTACATGATGTTTCGAGACGTGATATGTTAACATACTTAAAATGCGCAAGCGTTTATATACATAAAGCACCATTGTTTACATGATTACGACAATATAATAATGAAATTTGAATAAATGAATTTTGGATTAAACTTCAAACGGCTGTCCTATGGGACAGCGCTGGCACAATATTGAAATTTATATAATCGTTTTCTCGTGAATTTATTCGCCCAAGATTAAATCCCTGGTAAAATAAAGTCTACACTTAGACATGATGAAGAAAGCTATTACCTAAAAGAATACTTATTTTGCTTATAAAGTATAATACAACAGTATGTTTATACATAGTAGTGACGGTTAGGAATTAAGGTGGATCATACATTTGCATGCATGAATATATATATTACTGGAGTATTTTGGAAGCCATAGTACAAGCTATGCTTAGTTTGGGCTTTGAAATTGCCGAATAATACGTGGTGGAATGTGAAACATTATAATTGGAAGTCTAAATCCTTGTCTCAATTCTATTTAGAGTCGGCGCAATATGTCTTCTTACTTTTTTATGGGCAGCCGCCTGCCTGACGTCAACCCTCCTTGGGAATATTATCGTTTTAAGGCTGAAAAAGGAACGAGGTATGTTGGGATAGGGAAAATTTTTAGGGGAACGAAGCTAGGTTAGGTGATACGTCAGGTCTCGGGCGAGGAACGGAACTGAGACTGCAGTAACTTGAAGAGTATGTACAATATGTCCTGTTGTTGGGGAGGCCACTAGGACAAGTACATATGGGCGCAAATCTTCAAATATTGTTTTTTTTAAAGCGATTATATTATTATAGAAATATCCAAAATACATTAGACTAATATTAAAAAAATTATTAGTAAACATTAAAGCAATTATTTATCAAGCTCTAATATTTGGTTCTCCTAGACACTGTTCTGCGGACGGTACACTCGAATAACTTCTTTTGTTTTGCTGGCCCATACCTTTATAATAAATTAAACAAGGTATTAAATATCTACCCACTACATAGATTTAAATGTAAAGCCGTGGTAACCCAATACCTTAAGACCCTTGATTATAAGGCTACTGAACGGCTATTAAGTCCACTTTTATAGCTTAAATTGTTTTCCTTTTTACTTGTCTGATCACTTTTCTCCACAGCCAAGTCTCATAAAACTTCTCTTACCTTATTGGGGAGATCGCACACTACTCATTCCCATATTAAACACACCAATACATTTTTCTAACAAGAGCAATGCACACCTGTCGCCGCACATACTTCACGCTTTCTCATGACTTCTGGTTTCCCATTTGATTTATTATAGATTATTTTTGATTTGTTTGTTAGACTTTTAGAACTTTATTTAGTTTCATTTAGGTTAACTGCGGGAGGGCTCTGGTGACCTGTATTACAGGTTGTGCAACTGCACAAACCTACATCAGGCTCCAGTCTCTCACAAAGTAAAATCTATATGCATCTGTCAACTCTTGCAAATAATAGTTCAGGACAACCTTTGTGATGAGAGAAATAAATTTATTATTATTATTATACTGTTTTGGCTGTTTAAAGTCGAACTTATGATTGAAATACTCCGCTACTACTCGCATCGCCAACATACACCTACTGGCCGATGGGAAGTCTACATTATCTTTGAAATCAAAATTAATTCATGTGGATAACAATAAAAAAAACACAAAAAATTTAGATGAATACATTTAATATAGTGCTTACATAGTTCGTAGTTACACCGTGGAGATCTAGAACCCAAACTAGGCACAGGCCAGTATTTCGAGTCCCTCCGCTTTTGCATGAACCGCTTTCGAAAAGGAGTGACGATTTCAAGTCGACAACGATTTCTTCTCGGCAATTTCTTTATGGATTTTCGTGATTATTTCTCTTTAATCGATGACTAAGAAGTGTTATAATAAATTTTATTATGATGGAACTATTAGGTTCTTTACAAAAACCATTATTTCGTATACTTTACAAACTTTTCCTTATTACGTACCTACGTAAGCATTTCGGTGAAAAAACTATGAAGTTATAGTGGTGAGCGTAACTCTGCCTGTATTATTCGCATGTGATTTTAAGTTTAACTTTACGATCGGTGTTCGATAAATAAAGCCATTTTTCTTATTATACCTATTCTTAAGTTCTATAGCGTTGATTTAGTTCAAAGGAACCCATGTATACATGCGACATAGTACATAAGTCACAGGACTAGAGTTCAATCCTAAAAGAATTTATGATACCAGCATCAGCAGAATGCATTGTACTATTTGCATCAAGGGCTAGTTCTCTATGGATAAAACTTTTCTTTTAATCACCTTTTGCCAGTGTTTGGGCAAGGTGTGTAATGAGACTCGAGATGTTATTTAGTCTTTATTATTTCAGGTACAAGCAGAACTTATATACTAATGTGGTGCGTGCGTAATATTGTTTTACTTAATCTCTAAAGTTAATCTATGAGTGTGACTTATTTAATTACGTGCAATTATGTATATACAATGTGCTCGCCACAACCTAATAGCATACTGACGACTTTTGGCGAAGCGATAGAGCACTCGAATGCCACGTCAGCGCTCGCAGGTTGTATTGTCGCTCTGTGCAAATATATGTATGCAGGGATTTGTTTATTAGGTAAGAGAGCTCGGTTTGCGACCTAGACCTGCACGAGCTCACCCTCCTCAATGCATCCGTATAAGCAGTGGCGTAACAATAGGGTGGCAGAGCTGGCAAAATGCCACGGGTTCCCGGCTCGAGGGGCCCCGGACACCAAAGGCCCTGAACAGAGGAGGTATTATTAATTACAAAATGTATTAATGAATTAGCCACGGGCCATGGTATAGTTACGCCACTGCTGTAAGCAATGTCCCTTTCCTTCCATGGTGTTCACTTCTTAACCACCTTTACCTTTCAAAATACTCCTAAATTGCCCATCTTTATTTCCCATAGTGAGCGGTTGACGGTAATAGCTAGCCCGCAATTAGGTGAGTTTGACCAAATTTTAGATTGCAAAATGTGGGTGTTTTATTACACCGTGAGTAAGTATATGAATGTATAACTTTGTCTGTTTGCATTGGCCTGGGTGCTTCTATGAATAAAATGTATGTATTTACAAAATTACGAAAAAAAGTATATATATCGGATATTTATGGTATGATCTAGAACCCCTAGTATTAGCTGTGCCTAGTCTAGCCCCAGAAAGCGCTTTGTAAATAATATGTCCAAGAAAATTATTATTATTCACATAAGAAATGTATTTCATAGAATTTATTACAAAAGTAATGTACACAAACATTACGCTACTTTTACTGCAGCTAAATAAATTCAAGCGCGGCTCTAGTAGTGCAATTATTTAATTTTAGTTTCCAAGCCGAGGGCCCAACTTTCCTATTCGTGTGAAAAAATATGGTAATCGGGCTTTTTTAGGTCTGTTAGTTAAATACTTAAGCGTTTTACGTTTTCTTACTAATGCAAATTTATGCAATTCCGTTTTTTACGCGTTTGAATCTTATTATTAAATAAAGAAATGGCAATATTTTAAGGGATAAAAAAATGTTTTAGGGTAAGTACATACCCACTTGATTGTTACTTCTGATTAAATTTAGTAAGTATAGCTACGTGTTTCTCGTGTACTATAAAAATTGTGTTTTTAATGTTAAGAGCATTATGTACATATTTTTTATCGCGTACAGCATTATAATCATAAGTTAAACAATGAAAAAAATTGTAAAAAAAGCATAAGAAAAACGACCCCTTAGTTAGAAAACTTACGGAACTTTAAGGAAGCCGATGTGCACATAGACTATGCAAATTTATTAGCGCAAGAATGATGCGTTTCGATTATACATCACTACATATTATAAAATAAAGTCTGTCTGTTCGCGATAAACTGAAAAAATACTGAACGGATTTTAATGCGGTTTAGCTAATAGACAGAGTGATTCATGAGGATGGTTTAGCTGTATAATTTGTTAAGATTAGGTGTAAATTGATTGAAATATGTTGATGATTATTGAAGATGTCTCTGCTGTTCATTAATTAAGAGTAGGTGAATAGATTTTTTACTTTGCTACAGCTATCTAAGGTGAGCAAAATTGTATAGAACTCAAAACCTATAAAATGCAGTTTTCTCCAAAAATGTATTTATTTTGAAGAACCTCTGAATTTGACTTGAATGTTTTTAACCTTAACTTCGTCTCGAAAAGGAGGGGTGTTCTGAGTTTGACGTGTGCATCTGTGTGTCTGTTTGTGGCATAAAAAAAACTACTCCTAAACGGATGGATCGATTTGGGTTAAGTTTTTTTTTACTGGATCGAGAATGTTCTTAGCATCTGCAGGCTTAGACTTAGCTCAGCTTAGAAGTGTCAAAGGTTTCTTAGCGTTTCCATTTCTTGCCCTTACTAAAACGATAATAGATTGGTAGACAAGACGTGTACTTTGGTTTAGTGAACGCTAATTCTATTCAAGCTTCCTCTAAAAAGCAGATTGTTGTCTACGGTTCTTTAGAGGGGAAGACAAAAAGTCACATAATAACATAATATTTTTTCGCACGAACCTGTGAAAAGTCACTCTTGAGACCCCTCATGACTCCGTGTGGATTATAATCATTATTCTTCTTTTGCTATTAAGGTATTTTATAGTTCGATTACCCTACTGTGATTGCAGACTACGTTATGTCTAGATACTAGTGTTCACTAGTCTTAAACAAAACTAATTAAGCTATTTAAGTATTTTTTGAATAAATCCAACGCAATCAAGACGATTACCTTTTTATACAAAAAATATGCAGTTTAAAAAATCTCACGTGAGATTACTGGGGGAGGAAGGAGAAAATCGAGCTAAATCTACACATCCATCTCATCAAAGGGAAGGAGGTCTATAAATTATATATCACTTCACATAATAAATGGATGGAAAGATGAGTTTTGCGTACCTAGTATTTTAAGTTTATTGTAAGTATAACTCCTTGTTATGGACAGCCTACAAAAGCTGCAACGATTGCATTATACAGAAATTTGAACAATTATATTGATTCATTGCAAAAATCGCCATTTTGTTTCGTTTTCTACAAGGTGTTGACGTTCGCTCGGTAGCTCGGTAGCGATCACTCCGTACCGAAAGCGTTAGTAAAAAGTGTCACCATCTACCGGTTGTCTACCGGTTTAAATTTCTATAAGCTTAGTCACGTGATATTTCTTTGGCTTATGTCAATCCCATACATTTACATCTCTATTCTACTGTCGTTATAGAGAAGAAAGAAAAGAAAGAGCCACATATCTAGGTCTACTGTTCAGCCGTTCGAAGATCGTCAGCTCTCTTGAAATCTTTGAAAGGATTTTTGAGTTGGGAGTATTTAGGAATCCCTTAAGTAGGCAAAACTGTTGTTCTCGCGATGGGGAATGAAAATTGAAGACTGATGAATTGCCATTAAACATGTCAACTGTATTTTATGAGTCAATTACAGTCGTGGCTTATGTAAATCTGACAACAAAACTTGACAGCTAATAATTCATAATTCAGGGTCTAACATTGCTGTGAAAAAAGTTACGGAACATGAGCATCGAAGTCACGTCACACGCCCGCGCCGTGCCGGTGGGCGAGAGCATAATATTCTTATAATTCTAACAAAATTTAATTTCCCTTTATTTCAGTAACTTGTTAAACTAGCGATTGTTTTATACAGCTCAGGGACTACAAAAACTGGTTGGAAGTACATTCAAGTATGCCATTATGTATTATAATTATATTTAATGCAAAAAGTTTGAAGTTCAGGAAAATGTAGTAGTATTTAGCGGTTGTTTTGAAATACCAAAGCGAAAATATGTATTGCATTTTCCTTTAGGAACTGATTCTAAACATTGCTATTAATATTATGTTCATTTGGTAATAATAATAATAACATTAAGAGTTTATGAACAGATGTAGGTATATTCATAAGTATAAAAATAAATGGCTTTTAAAGAGTTTGGTCTTTTCCTTCTTAATTCAACATCATTTATTTATATCATGGATACCTATATTTTCGTTGCATCCTTCCTTATTTCAGTATACATATTTATGTATAAATATATATTTTAAAGAAACACAAATAACTTTATTATTTATTATCACGGCTTTATTTTCCTTGCTGTTTGCTGGAAAGAGCCACTGTAAAAAAGTAGGTGACATATTTTGTTCTGTTTTGAAAGTTAGTTAAAGTGTTTATAATTCCACTACTGTCTAAACAATTATTCACAATGGACTACTACTATTAGGCCCAGATCAGTAGAGTATAACGTTTATACTTACAACTTACAACGAATAATCTTTAACTTGGCTCACTGAGAATGAACACACTCGTGACGGTCTCGACGACGCGATGCTCGTTATCTTTTTTCTTTCTTTTGGCGATCGCGATCTTTGGCTTTGCTGGTTAGCTGCCTTTGTTGCTTTATTTGTTAAGGGAAAACCCTTTAATGGTACTGTAAGACTTAAAAGTACTCGTGTACAGAATTAAAAGTAGTTATTAGTAAACGAATCCATTTAATAACTACCAAAACTAAACAGAAACTAATGAAGCTTCCTTCCAATGTTAATATTGAAGCTATGAGCAAACTCAGAAATAAAACCATTCAAATTAAATAATTTAGTTGATAGTGCTAATATATAAGTGAAATGAATTGCAAGTTGCACATACAAACAATAAATACTGTGGAGGAACGGGTCTTATGTCCCTCCAACATAAAGGGAAGTTCCGACGACCAGGCGAGGTGATCATGCCTGGCGGGCCACGGCCCAACGGTTGATGTTGGGAAGTTGTATATATACTAATCGGCGCGAGAACTCTCATAGCGCAATGCAGGATTAGTAGGTAGTAGATGTTTATTTTTGCTGTATGTGGAAGTCGCAACAAAAACATTATCGAAATGACTTTGCCTTAATAAAGCCCAATATGTTAAATTCAACTAACGACACACCGCGGCTTGAGGCCATCAAATGCTCTCATCTCATAAAAAATATGAGACAGGCCGAGTAATCGGATAGATTGTTTTCTTTTGTTTTCCTCAATAGACTGAGTTCAATACAATTTCTTGAATCATTCCGTGAACACCGCATGGAATCTGACACATCAGTCATCAGTCTTCTAGAACGAATCTCTTCCCTTCTATTTTAAAGTTTTCTAGAATAAATGGAATACCATACATACCAAACCTTTCTCTATTTGACTATTTTTTTTCGAAATTCCGAAGAAATATAAATCCGACGAGGCGGTGAAAAACGCTTGTAAAGAGAAGCTTCATTGAATCCCGCGATTTCAATAGCAGAGGCATCAATGAAATTCCATTAAAATGACATACCTAAGTGTATTTACAATAATGACCAATACTTATCTTTTTTTTTAGGTAAAGAACCTAATAATAATCTTCTTTGAAGTACATGAACGCCTATTTATGCACGGACGTTTGTTTTATCTTTTTACATTGGAATTTTTGGTTTTTACTACTAGCCGTCTACTCGGGTCGCACCAATGTCGATAATGATCGATTGATTGCCACAGTGGAAGCAAATTCATTTTAAATCTCGTCAAAGTAAGCCACGATCAAGGTGAGTGACAAAATCATATTGATTAATTAATCATAATTTTTTTTGCCCTTGACTTCTCTGTCAATAAAGTTATTATTAACAATAACTATCATATATACTATTATATATTGTTTATTAATTTTGCATACACATGATCAGGGGAATAAAACTACATGTACCTCATTCACAAATATGTCCCTTATATGATTCCCAATGTTGCAGTGGTATTGGTTGGGGATGTTGAATACGCTTCCCTTATATTTATGTACCTATAATATATATTTTCTTCTTATATATTAACATTGATGCTGTATGTAATGTAGACAAATATTTTTGTTTGTTGCTCACATCTTATGTAACCTGTAAGTTCATCTGTTGCTCTCATAAGGACTGGTTGAAAACCAGCGTTAGACAATTGTTTAGCAGATGCTGAACCAGTACGTATTCGACTGGCGCGTGATGTACACTTAAATAATGTTTAAAACTTGTAATAATTATCTAGCTTAGTTTTATTACGCCATAGAATGTACTGTGCGTGTATCTCAAGCGTCGATGAATAAATCACTTTTGTTTTTCTTTCTTTTTACTGGGTACCTTCAATTTAGAAAACAGTATTGTTCCCGAGGGATATCTGAATGTACATAAACGCTAACGGGTAGAGGCTGGTAGTAATTTATATATTAATAATTAAAGAGGAAACTTTCTCGGAGTACCAAGTTTTTAAATACATTAACGTTCATACTGCTTATATTAATCACATAGGACGAGTAGAGAGTAATTTCGTTTGTGTACGTACTAGTGAAACAAAAAACAATTAAATAATAGTCTAATGAATATGCTGTAACTTTTGTGTGATTTCAAATGATCCTTTTTCAGTAAACAGTGCAAATCAAGTAAATGTGAAGACAACAATGCGTTAATTTTTTTATTGTATGTTACAGTGCAAATGAAAGACAAAAACTGGCTTGTTTATGAGTAAGTTTCTAAGTTTATACACGTCTAATAATTTTAAATTAAAAAATGTATGTATTATACTTTCATTTCCGAAGGCACAGTAAATAGTGAAAACTTTGCGTCTACTAGATAATAATTTGTAACTACTAGAAGACAATTATCTTAAGTGGAAACTAGTTCGAAATTCGTAAAAATACATTAGACATTCAAAAGAAATTTACCTATCGTTAACTTGGATATTACGTGTCGAATGGAGTCGATGACGAGTCAGATGTCATTTCACGTAGGTACCTATTATTGCAAAAATAATACAGCGATCGTGCTACACTACACTTCACTGATTCAAGACGTCCGAGATATTTGGCATGGAAGGAAGTGAGACAGGCCCGGTGATGGTGATACCTGCTGTAGCTATAGTATTTATACATATTTGCTTCCGGATAAATAAAGAGAAACAAGCCCTGGTCTACAAGTTGCTGTTCCATGGCAAATAATCAAACTATAATAATTAAATTATAGTAGTAAAGTGTTGAATTTCTACACGTGATAATTTATTTTGTTCTAATTGCGATTTGTTGAATGTCATTATACGACTGCGCGCAGGTGTAATGGCCGTCACACAATACAGAGAGACTGTCAATAAATTGATTAATACGATACAATTTTACTACCAGATCAGATTTGTGACTGAATTGGTTTACGAACCGATTTTGCGTCTACACGTACAAAACTAAATCGCCAACTTACATTTGATTTTAATCTCTGTGCTGGACGGACGTTTGTAAGAAAGGTTAACCGTATACCTAATAGTTTTTCTTTTTGAAGAAATTCTACCTGTATATCGATCGTATAATATAAATCATGTTATAAATATAAACACTGAACTTATGAAACGCGTAAATAGACACCTCTGTAAAAAAACATTGGAACGCATCCGCTCAGTATGCCGCCTGCAGGTAGACTAAATTATAAAATTGGCTGATTAGCGTCCACAAAACGAAACGATTTGATGTGACACGATCAAGTCGTGTGGTTCTGACCACCCAACTGAAAATTGTATTAAAAATCTAGTCAAATAATGAGTGAAATTGTAGCGTGTGGACGCCGTCTCACAGAAGTGTGCGGAGTGTAGAGCGCATCAATGACACCGGTGATGTGGGGATTCGGAAAGCACAATATAGTGGAATCACTCTCAGTGCTACAGTTGCTACTTAATCATTACGCTATTAACACGTTTAATCTAAATTAACTTATTAAGTTATTAGCCGATTTAAGAAAAAACTAACTTTTGTGTATAAATAGATAGGCTATACCATAATGTCAATTTTACTTTATAGGCTCCAAAAAGTAGCAAATTATATAATATAATTTAAGTCTCATCATTTCGGTTTGTTGCGATTTCAGTTACTAACTATTCCAAATAACTACACCACTACTTATGGGTTCAGTTTCTCATATTATAGGATAAATATTTGTGGACCACAAATAATAGTAGTAATGTGCGTTCTTTTTGTCGGCGAACGTCCCCTGAGGTAAAGAGCAGATAAACATCGGCTAATAACGATAATAACGAGTAGTAAGCGGCATCCCGGCACAACAAATACTAGGGCTGTGCCGTGTACTGAAAACAATAGATTGCCTTCAGTTATTTTGGTCCACATAAAGGAGCTTTTTTAAAACTAAACGCTTTGATCAGAGGTGCAACATTTCTGAAAGGTGCATGATAGTCAGTGCACTTATAATCTATATATATATATATATAAATGAATTCCTATTTCCCTTGGTCACGGTATCACGCGTGAATGGCTGGACTTGTTTGTTCTTGTCAGGAGAAGGTTCTTATGAATCGTCTGGGTGTCTGGATGTAATTTATCTATACTATGTGTGTATTAGTATATAGTACAGGGTCTGCCTAGTTTGGAATCAGACGGCCGTGTGTGAGATGTGTGGAGTTATTATTATTATTACTACTTATCCGATGTCGAGATAATTTAATAATTTCTTAAATGTTATCTACCTGTACTTTTTACCTTTTTTTCTTAATTGTTTTGCCAAATGTACCTTCTCTTCTAAAAGCCTCCTTCTAAGTGAGAGATCCTTGTCATGCTCTTGCACCAGATACCAACCAACCAACATTTACTTTAACAACGATATTATAATCGATTTGGTTCAGGTGTACAACTTTTAGATCGAGTTTGAATATGAAATGAGTTCGAATCAAAACTAAAATTGAATTCGAATCAGTCCTCTTTTTTTTTCGTGTAGAACCTACGGTTTTAACCCCGTCGAGAAACCACGTTTTGTTAATGCTGGAGTAGAATGGACAAAAATAACGCGGTCAGATTTATTGCCTGGAGAGGCTGTTTACACGCGGCTTTGCTACCAATCCCTGATTCATGTTCCTAGGTCATGTTATTTACACACCTTTTTAGTTCACTTTTTACTCATCTGCGGTTTTTACTTTACTGTTTTATTAGGTTGGTTATTATATGCTGGAGTATTATACTTTCAGTGCCGTGATTGTTGTGCTTGAAGGAACTAAAAACACATGGATATCCAAGAGCAAGTTTTAAATTATAAGAAAAATATACTTTAAAATATTGCTCCTGATTCCTTCCCATAGAATGATGGTAAATCCTGGTAGCCTCGGCGAAAAAAAAACCTTCGAATACGATTTGGTTCGATTTTATATTATACAGGTTGATGGGGTTTTCAGAAGCTCTAGTGACATTATTGGTTTTGCAAGTGTGGCAACCAACCGATCGAAATAGTGTCCTTTAAATGTAGGATCTTGATAACAAAAAGCAATCTAAAACATTATGGGCTCGCTTCTAAAATTATCGGACTGTTTAAAGTGCGATAATTTGCATGCCACTCGGAAATCCAAATTCAAATGAACGTTATAAAACAGAAGAAAGCCTAAGGCTGACTTGTTTCACGGTGACAGTTTCGTCACTCTTTTGATCAATCTATGCAAATTTAAAAAATGTAACGTGACTCGCTTTCGTCACTGACAAGAGTGATCAAACCATCATGGTGACGAAAGTTTTCTTAAAGCTATTAAATATATCTACGTTTATTGAAGTGAAACTTCTTTGGAATCGTTGTGATTTGAAAATTCGATTAAACGAAAAAGCGACTTTAAAAAGAGACAAACATATTCATATAGATTATATATATATATTATATATTCATAGGATTTAGCCTGCGAGAGAATGAGACAGCATACAAGTATACAGTGTTTCCTATAATCTTTGAAAAGAGACAAACATATTCATATAGATTATATATTCATAGGATTTAGCCTGAGAGAGAATGAGATATAATACAAGTATACAGTGTTTCCTATGATTTTTATTTTTGCGCCTGCGTACTACAAAGCCTTCAGAAAATGCGTCATAGTCAACGCAGAGTATCATTCACGTGTATCAATTTTGTACATTTGTGTATTAAAATTCGTTGGTCAATTAATTTATGTTAATTATTTAATACATCTGTGTTAATTTGATCAATAACTTTTACATAAATTATTTGAAATTGAATTTATTAACTATTATTAGTAAATTATTTGTGATAATTTTACTTTTTTATCATTCTATCGTAAGCTACTTTTCTGAAGTTTCACTTCTGCCGTGTGTGAATTGCACACACACTAACACTTTTTTTCGTTCAGTACGCTGTCTCTTTGATAAAAAAAACGTTATTTTCGGATAAGAGTTTCGTATGAAAGCAAATTCATCGAAAATAAATTAGAGCTAGTGGCTAGCTCTAATTTATTTGCGATGGATTTGCTTTCAACCTTCAACGTAAGTACGATACTAATTTATTTACGTCAATTTGGAACAGATAAAGAAGCTGGGAAAGAGGGTGCCGTCAGGTCAAAGTTTGACTTAACTTGTTGAGTCTATACATGAGGAGGTAAAGGAATATTGTATGGATTGAATATATAAATGTAAAGCTGTTATATATAAAAGAAGTTAATATATTACCATATGCAATATGGTAATCTATTTCTGGTTATATACATATGTAGATATCATAGTCAAGAAGAGACATCAGTATCTAGAGAGAACTATAGTGATAAGAGAATTGCGTTTTTTTGTTCCTATTTTAATAATATATAGTTATGTATTTTTCTAATATTATCAGTATTATACGTATCTTCCATCCATAACCACTACCAGTGCAGTTCGATAGAAATGTAGCATAAGCAAAGGGTGCCTTATAAATATTTTTATTTACAAGTTCAGTAAGTCTGAACAAAATATTACAATAAGTTTATTTTGTTGATGTAGAGTTTTAATAGGAAACTACAATCTTCCTTTAGTTGTACCGGAGTTTGTCCGTGAATCGTTCATCAATTTCAATATCTAAAAATGTTTTAAACTTAAGTTGTGGTATACTGATCTTTATAAGGGAACTTTGTGCTGGCAGAGGTCTATGAGACTTAGAACTACTTTCATATCTTGAGGTGACCACTTCAACCATTGCGCCATCCGTGCAGTCAATATTATCAATCAATTCGCGTTGACGACCGTCAAAAATTAATTTTTATATTCCTCGGTAACATTATTTTTGCTGGGTGAAAGGTATCCTGTGTCCTTTTGTGTACCTCCTAATCATAAGTCGCCTGCAACTTCAACAAAACCTTCTAAGATTTAATTTTAGAGACGAAATACTAGTACAGATTTAATTCGATAACATCAAGACTTTCAAGAAATTAGTAGGTATCTGTATTTTATACAAACAGAATCGTTTATAAAGAAGAAAAAGCTAAAATGCAATAGTTTATTTGCTGCCCCTAAACTACATTTGGTAGTGTATTCTAAAACAAATTTAGAAAAATAAATTCTCTGAAAATATTTTTTTCAAAATGTTTACATAATGTAAGCTCATAAAGAGCATGTTGGTGATATTAGGTATTAAATTATTACTTTCACGCTAATTTTGATGAAAATTTATCACTTTTATCTTTCAACAAGAGAAAAAACTTGAGATGAAATTCTGCCGACATATTTTACTCCTTTACGCCTTACACAGCTCCGCCTCTGGGAGCCATAAACGAAAACAATTGAAAACAATTTTCCCCTCGAAAGCTTTTTCATAGGGAACATATTACACAAAACTCACATAATACCCATACAATCTTGGGAATGTACGACTTTAATTATATAAAGCCGTGTCAAACTCGGACGCGTGTATTTTCGTGTTGTTGATTGGTTTTAATAGCGTAGCATGGGCCGAGGGTTGGGTATGCACGCTATCAACTGTGTATTATTAACTCATATCTACTATGTTTTATTATTTCATACACGTTTTATGTATTTGTCAAACACACGTGCAAGAATCAATTTGAAGATTTACCCATATATATCTGAATATTTCGAAGGAATTTATTTCCTTTTCATCTTGATACCTGGCGAATTATAAACGACGAATTTCTTGTGTAAGCATCGATTCCTAGAATGTTTAAAATTTAGTTTATCTGAACATTTGATTGATTTGTATTACGTCATGAGAAACGGGAGTACAACTATTGTTGTCAACCAAGACTATATCAGAAATTTCCCGTTTGGTTATTTTATTTTTGTTGCTACAGGGACGTTTAGTTTTTGCGTGTTTAGTTGCGTGTTACCTATGTTATTGAAGAGGGATGAATGCTAGGGACAAAATGTAAGAATAGTTACAGTTAGAACAGAGATAAACATTTATTTACATAAGCCGATAACGGCTAATGCATGTCAATATGTATATAGATGTTTATCTTTAATATCGTGGTATATAATGTGTTCAAGAAAGGTATGGTGTGGTCATACTATTTTAGGATCGGATTGTAGACCCCGTGAGTGACGTACGAGCTAACAACTTTAGGAAAATTCGTCGTTTTTCATACCTAACTCTTTTGAACTGATTTTGAAACTGACAAATGAATGTCTGGACTTTTCGCTCATGTCAAAATAAAAAACAATATCAGTGAAATTGACACGAAAATTATATATTTTGTTTAAAAATGCATCCTACGCCAGATAGAAGATTTTTTTAATCCATTTTTTAAGTTAATTTTACTACCTACACATAAAAATAACTTCCTAAATTAAGACAAAGTATAAACGTATTTTAAAATGGCAAAGAAAAACTGTACCAATCTACTCTCAGTAAATTAATATTTCATAGCATAAACAGTCTGAGACGCTCGTAGATTCCTTAAGAATTCTAAAATTTATTACATTTTTTTTTCAATTTGGATTAAAAGCATTTCAATCTGGATTATTTGTGAGGCATTTGATTGAATACCTTCAAATACACCCGAATGTAGCGTAACTTACTCCTTTCGACAGAAAATTATTAGTTGATTGGAGTCAATAATACATGAACAAGAACACTGTTTAAATACCGCTTTAATCATTAACGGATGAATGAATATCAAAATTATTCAATGTTTAGGAAAGTTTGGTTTGAAAATTTTAATTCAAGATTATTAAAGGGTTTTCCAATTTAGTGAACGAACAAAGCGCTTTCATTCTAGCTATTAGCGGGCGGCCGATAATTTAGATATAATTACACGACAGTGATTGAGTACCGCTCAATCTGTTAACAGATCTGTAGATCAAGGTCTGTTATAAAAGAGTAAACGATCATAAAACTCCCTCACCTCTACACTTGGTGCTTCAAGTATTTCATAAAATACAGAAAATACTTAGGTTTATTTTATAAAAATGCCTGTTAAAAGTTAGGGTTTCGTTATTACTAAGAATACACAACATGTTAATGCTTTATGGGTGAAATAAAGAACCAAGAAGTCTTCTCTTTTTCTTCTTTTTTGCAAAACTATACCTAATTTTAAGATTAGCAAAGCTAACCTTCAAGAAAAGAGCGTACTCCTATCTCAAAGGCCGGCAACGCACTTGTGACTCTTGAGTTGCAGGTGTCATGGGCGACGGTAGTCACTTAACATTAGGTGACCCGTCTGCTCGTTTGCCCCCTATAATATATAAAAAAAATAATAGATTCTTTTAGACTTCTAGACTTCTAGATTTTTTTGTAGATTGCTAAACCAGTCGGCAAACTTGCCTTGTAAAAAACTGATGATGACTGAACGACGTTCTGTTTTTCTATATATAGTATTAAATAAGCATACGGTGCGCCTATGGCCTATAGCCTATGGACGTACTGAAACAATTTGCTTGTGAATACTTCTTCTAAACATTTATTATTTTTATTTATTTCTCCTCACAAAAAGAACATAAATATAGATCTATTACAATCGCATATACTTTAGCTTACTTACATATATACATATACTTTATATCTTCTAATTTGATAGCATTATATCTTCTAATTTGTGAGGAGCTGGTGTTTGAAATTAGGCAAATCTTGCCTGTGGTACAAATCACCAGGTCCCCACAGCAGGGAAAACACCATTTATTTTAAGTTTGACAGTAAGTTTAACATTGATTAGTAAACCTTTGTGAAAAACAAATTAATATTTTATTAAAATGAATTTCTTTATTTGTAAATACAAACTTTTTAATTTTCTTAAATGTAAAAAGATATGAATACCTCGTCTGACTTCTAGTATAAACCTGAATCCACATGTCAATATAACGAGAAAAATGGATACTATAGAATAAAAACGAGAAACAATTTCAGTAACACAATCTGAAATATCTATTTTATTTGGAAGGGTGCTTGTCAAATACCTGTCATGTGTAATAAATGCCCTTCCCTCGTTTACATTTTCAATAAATGAACCCAGGACCTACGAAAATCTCATTTGGACCTTTGCAAACGTGACGGGTATGTAAAAGTAGAGTTTGCCTACCGTGTCAAATACTATTCTACGCTACAGACTACAGATAATTAATTCTGATTTTATTCTGTATGTAAGTAATATATAATGTACGTTAGCATATACGGCTCATCTACATACACGTGAATAATAAAATTACTTTGGGTTTACTTTACGATATTTTTGCAAAAGCATTGAAGAAATTTAGTTATATCGCAATCAAAATCATTTATAATAATAACTTTTAATTGGTAGCAGAGCTATTATTAGCCGTATCCGTTCATTTATGTCACAAATGGAGCTAAATTCTGGCCTACGTTAATTCACAATTAAATTAGTATTAATGTACTAAATCCTATTTTTATGTAGTTTCAGCTAACTAAATTTACGAATTCGTTGTATGATTTTTCAGTCCGTAGAAAGGACTTTGAGTTCATTCCTAAATTTTTGGGAACCTTCTAATTTTTTTATCTTAGAAACAACTTTACTAGTAATGTTCAATTTAGCCATATCGGTCCTCCGTTGTCAAGTGATGCGCTTACCAATGATTCAATTTTCTTCTCGGGAACAGTACTTTTTTTTGTATGAAAGGCACCTTCTGTACTTTTCTTTACATTTGACAACGTATTTGCGAATTTTCATGATGATTGGCTGAGTAGTTAAGTCGTGAATGCGTCACAAATAATCTTATATTTCTCATGAATAATATTTGTTAGGAATATAGCAAACATTGGGTAGGCAAATTATAATCAATGTCGTCTTACTTCCTTCCTCTGGCCTCTAGTTAGCCTTTTTCGTCAACTCTTAAGCATGTATGTTCTCACAGTAACTAAGACAAATATTTAGATAACAAACGGGATTGTAGGTGTTTTATCTTAAGCGCTGACGTGATTAACAATCTCTGTAAGATACCAGAATATTCCTTAATATATATTTTACGCAAAAGGTGAATATTTTACAAAGGAAAACCGATATATTTCGAGTTTGCCTGGGAGGTGCACGCCTGTTTGACTTTTTAGAGACAGTATACATATTGATTGTGATCTTACATTGAACCGTTTTAAAACAGAAAATCTGAATTCAATATCTCGGAACTGTGCTGTGAATGAACCGCTAATGACGTTTATATGCCTCTCAGTCCTGAAGTGAGTCCTCAGGAAAAATTTCTAATACTACGTACGTAGTAATTATTATATTGAATGCTTCAGTAATATATGTATATATTTAACATATTGCGGTGTCCCGCACCTTCATCCATTATAGATTTCAATGATAAATACGCCGAATGTCGTGTATGTAATCAGGCAAATATCACAGCATCGCGATACATGCTTTTACACCTTCTTCGATTATCTTGCTATCTAACGCTAAAAGTTTTTCGTAAAATAATCCTAATACCGTTGATTAGACGTGACTAGTATTTTGTTACCCCCCCAGGTAAGTGAAGAGATGTATTAAGAGTGTACTGGGATTGGTCCGAATCACCACTTGATTGTAAGTCCGACGCCTTATCTATAACGATGCCATCGTTTTTTGTAATGGTAGACTGCGTGATTAGCGCGTTCAAGTAAACAAAGAAACAAACTAGTAGTGAAACATATTTATAATATTTGTGCAGATATATAAAAATATATACTCTGTGGATTTACTGGGTACTCGTATTACCCATATTTTACTACAAATACGGATATCAATTATTTTAGTATATAAATATATACATATAGTTGGTTTAACCTTGAAGCGACATTAATTCTCGTTAAGGATTTGTGACACCACATGTTTCGACTTGCACAGTGCTAGTTTTTTTAATTCATGATTTAAATATGCATATCACATTATAAAGATAGTTGAAGCAACAATAACCACATTGAAACTATTAATAATATTGATAACTCACTACAATTTTACAAATATACAGTCATTCTGGGTTACATTGGACCACTTGAGACTATTTGCTGTGGTTTGACAATAATTCGTATGTAATAACTATACAGTGATTGATTTAAGTTATCTTTAGACGTTGTTTATAAAAAATAAATTTGAAACATATATAAATTATGTGCGAATCCTGAGATATCGAATATCGAATCGAGATAAACAGAAACAGTGTGTGGACCAAAGTTACACTTACTGTGGGGTAAATTTGGAGCATCATTTTTTAACACCTTTGAAATCTATTTTGTTGTGTTAATAAAGGTCATCAGACCATATTAAAAATGATTAAAAATTAGCAACCCGGCTTCGCAAGGGTAGCAGAGACATCTTCAACAATCATCAACATATTTCAATCAATTTACACAAAATCTTAACAAATTATACACCTAAACCTTCCTCATGAATCACTCTGTCTATTAGTAAAAACCGCATTAAAATCCGTTCAGTAGTTTTTCAGTTTATCGCGAACAGACAGACAGATACACAGACGCGACGGGGGACTTTGTTTTATGATATGTAGTGATAATATGTAGTGATAATCAAACTAAAATGTAATATGTAGTAATATAGTAGTACATGTAATAATTTGTACTCACCAGGTCAAGAAGGCGACAAACCTTGGTTTTGTAGAAATAATTAAAGAAGTTTGAAAGCTTTTTAAATTTAAGACCAAATAAACAACCAGCATTTATATAGAAAAATCTTTAGTCCGTAAGCTTTATTAAAATATAAGTGTCACTGCATAAATATGCAAGATCCAAGATAAATTATTATTTCCCTCTTTTTTGGCTTAATATACCTGTCCTTACTGCTAGTAATTATAAACATTTTAATTGTGTTTTGCTCAAAATAACTAAAATCATAAATAATAAATGTTAGATGGCATAAAAAAGGGAACTTTCCGATTTCCAGCAGCACGTTGTGGACCGTGTACGTGTTACCCAAAATGACTGTTATTTCAGCAATATAAATCTAAATATTAGTGTTTTATTGTCACCGAGGTATATTTAAAATATCATAAACTTGAAGAAACATAGCAATGTAAAAGATCCGTTCAAAATCCACGAAAAAGTAACGGAGACGGATTCAGATCTGTTTTCTCTGTGGGATATCCGCGGATACCGATACGGATACCCAAATTCCAAAACATCACTAATTATCTAAACTAACATTATAAAGAAGAAACGTTTGTGTGTACGTTTGTAATGTTTTCACACAAAAACTACTCAACCGATTGCGATGAAACTTGGTATGTAGATAGCTGGAAACCTGGATTAACGCATAGGCTACTTTTAATCCCGACATTCCCACGGGCCGATCCGACTTACGCGGGTGAAATCGCGAGGCACTGCTAGTTATTTTGTGAATTTGATAGTTTATAGCAATAGTGGCGTGGATGTTTCAAACATAGCCGCATTACACATCCCCTGATAGTATCCCAACAATACATATGTAGGTAGGTACGTTAAAAAAGAGTTGTTGCACCCTAAAGTTACGCTTCCTTGTTTGGGTACTTCAGTTTTATCCTTCCCTTTGATTATTTCTGTCGTGTAGTTCTTAAAAGATTGTATGTAAAAATTCTCCACACCGAAGTCAGCTTTTTTTTTTATCATGTGGAAACCCCCACGGGTCATCACCTCACCGGGGCTGGCCGTGAAGTGGTATGTCGGAATCGAACCGACTAAAACCACACGGTGTTCCGACATAAGTGGGTCTATTGCAAGGGACTCGGGTACACCCTAGGAAGGAAGTCCCCGAGAACCCCGGCAGACCTTGGCCGCCTGTTAAATAATAGGCAGCCACACCAAAATGTACGGGGGGCCTCGCCCCCTTTCCATCAGAGGCGCGCGCGGAACACGTCTCGCTACCATTCACCCGTTACCCCCAGGCCAGCGCTCATGGAGGTCGGAGATCATTTTGGGGTCTCCATCGCCTGGTGCCTCTTCTACGGGACGGGAGAGTACTAGCTCTCTCCCGTTCCCTTTCCGCTGCCTCTTTAGCGGACATCACTTCCTCACACCGAAGTCTTTGTACAAAATATGATTTCTACGTCTATTTATTATGAACGTCTCCTTTATAAATATATTAACGATGAGAGATATTTTTGTAAAGTATCTTGTTAACAACATACGTAGACTAAATTTGGAAGCAGTCGTTCAATTCTTGTATACATGTTAACATATCTACTCCTACGTATCTATGTAACTGATTCGAACCGGAATTGTGGTTTTACAAGGCTATCAGTAGAAATCGGTTAGAAACTTTGAAAATATCAGAGGTTTGAATTGTTTCAAGGAAATAAATCGTTGATTTTCATAGCAAGGAAAACTCAATTTGACGATTTTCAAGGGGGATTTAAAACAATTTTATTTGTTTAAATCAAGAAAATTTAAATTTGAAATATTTTATGTAAATGACCTATCTATAGATATAAAAAAATTATGTCACGTTGTTTGTTCGCGATGAGCATCGAAACTAATGAACCGATTTTATTGAAATTTTTCATTGAAGGTTCAACATTAGAGATAGGATAGTTTTATCTCAATGTATAGTCACAATAATTTTTATTGCAAATTACTTAGCCACAGGAAAGCGTGGCCGGGTAGCTAGTATATAAATATATCTTTCCAAGTTCCATGCAAAAATGAGTCTTAAGTATTAAATACAAACTTCAATTTTGGCCCGTTCGGTGTGAATCGTACTTTACAAGTTCCGGTCCGGATAAAGGTCTGTGCCAGATTATGTCCACTGTGCTAAATTATTATGACTAAAGAGATCTGGATTTATTTTGGATTCTGGATATATTTTACGAACCAAAAATTCCGATTGTTTGCGGTCTTAATAACGCTTGAAAAATGAACAGGGGCGTGAATAAGAAGATTTCCACCGCTCCGAAAGAATAGAATACATAAGCGTTCATCTATCTGCTTTTTACCAATTCGCCCTCAGCCAAATAGACAGTTATGTGGCGTAACAGAGTCCCAGAATATTGAATTTTCTACCTTTATTTAATACATTATTCATAATCCTATTACAGGGTATTAAATTTTTTTAATTGGTTTCCGATTTTAGAAACTCTGAAGACTTGTAAAACAAATTAGCTACGCATATTAAAAGCTAATTTGAATATGTTGGCAAAACCAACAAACATTTCTACAATGTAGCACGAATATTAATTTTATTTTATTTGTCTTTCATAATTAATTAATGTTAGTCAAGAGTCTGACTTCGAGCTCAAGATCGGCTATTTATATAGACTACTCAAATAAGACAGTCGAGTGTTTCAAGATCCTTGTAACACTAGTTTTCTTAAGGCTACTTATAATGGGTTAAACATGGAATACCAGCCACTAATAGCTGCCCCATGCGATAGGATCCCCAAACAACATATCTTCGAAAGGAGATACCGAATACAGCTATATGAAAATGAACGAGATCAATCTGGCATAAATGAAGTCAGAATTTACACGGACGGTTCTAAGATGGGGACAGGGACCGGAGCCGGAATTTTCTCACAAGACTTGAACATAACAATATCACTGGCGTTAGTGCAGCACAGTTCCATATTTCAATGTGAGTGCGTTGCGATAACCTACGCCGCTACCGTGGTCATGTCAAGACGTATAAAGGATTACAACATCCGCATACTGTCAGACAGTATGGCCGTCCTAAATGCCCTGGAGGGCAACACCGTGAACTCTGGTCTTATTTACGAATGCCACCAGACACTGGAACGTCTAGCCTTTGACAACAGGCTAATCCTTCAATGGATCAAGGGCATAGCGACTCACTCGGGAACGATGTCGCTGATGAGCTGGCTAGGAGGGGATCTGCAGCGCCAGTAGCAGGCCCAACGGTACTGCTACCACTCCCCTTTAGTCAACTCCGCTCATGGGTAAGACAACGGACTCGGGAAACGCACAACAACCGCTGGGCTGACACACCCGGCTGTAGACAATCCAAACTGGTGTTGACGAAGGTCTCACCACGTTTGACTTGCAGACTGCTCAGTCTCAACCGACTTGACATCAGAATAGTGATAGGAACTATTACGGGCCATCTGGCCCTAAATCGACACCTATTCACCATCAATGCGACAGACAGTCCTCTATGCAGAGGCTGTCTCAACGCGGAGGAAACGGCCGCATACGTTGTCCTGGAGTGCGAGGGAGTGGCCACACAACGGGCAAATACCCTCGCGGGAGCGAGGTCGCTCCTAGAAGCCTGTGAATGCCCCAGGAGGCTTCTGCGCTTCTGGAAGGAGCTAGGCTGGCTCAACTAGTCAGCCTACCTGCACGCATAATGGACCGCTTATGAGTCTAAATGCGGAAACAGGGCCCTATACCAATACCAATACCAATGGGTTAAACACGTTACTAGTATTCTTGTTAACATCTCCAGCTATGTTAATTGTTAGTTAAATGTTGGTGTTTGGAGTGGGTGCACGTTGATACTGTACTGTTGCAGGATACCGCCTCTGAAATGGAACTGACTTCCTCATTCGGCTTTGCTCTGTAACCAAACTGTTAGAATCATATCTCAGAAGTTTTAGAATCAATTTTATGCTTTCCAAAAAAAAGTTGCATTTTATCTTTTAAAACCTTGATCTTACTTATTGTTTTCAAAACTGGCACTAAATTAAAATATACCTCCTCCTAAAGTTTCTATTTTTTTCTCACATCCTGTTCTACGTAAATAAATTATTTTCAGCGTAAAAAGCCAGGCTGTTTTCTTTATTTAGGCTGGTCAAAGTGGCGGTTAGGCCTCATTAAGGAGTACATGAGAGTCAATGAAAGTGGGGACAATTGAATAAGATTAGACAGAATTCAAAATGCGGCGTTAGTCAATTGGTCGTATTATTTTAAACGTTTCATATTACCTAAATTTTTTTCACACCAGTTTTCTGCCTTGGGAACAGAGTCGTTAACAGATTTCAAATTGTTGGAGCACTTGAGTTGGAACTGTAGTTTGTGTAGCGAGCAGTATATTCTACTATATAGATAGTGTGTAGTGATTTTTGGATTGTCATTATATTTGTCTTAACAATACTTCTTATGTGAAATCACTATTCAAACTACAATACATATGTAGTGTACCAGATAATACTGAATGATTAGTAACCTCATTTTATTGGTGTTAAATAGATCGTCTGGATAGGTCTATAAAGAAAACAAAATCTATGGTTAATTCCAAATGACCCCCTTATTATCACCTAAACTTCTTTCTTCTTGGATAAAATAAAAACTTCGTTAGTCCAAATTTTAACCGTCTAGTTATCGACTATGGTGATATATCATATTTCGAATTGTAGGTGAAGTACTGTACAACCGCAGCATACTTTTATTCATAAACTTTCGCGACACTTTCGGGTAAAAGAGCGATAATTTCGACGACGAACAGATAAACCATACTAGTGACGCGAAGATTAAGTCACCAGTCCTCAACAGAGCCCGGTCCAAATTTCTCTCATCTCCGTTCTCTTGGAAAATAGCAACCCTCTTACAAAAAGTGAGCGTTATTTACGAGTGCGCTTTGCGTTAGGTACATAGTTCAACTTTTGCCTAAAATAAACATTCATGTACACAACCTTGAAAGTAATTAAAATTATGAATTACCCTGTTAATAACATAAATAACAAAAACTTATCAGACTTGATAATGCCCGTACAAGGTTGTCTGGAAGAAATCGCCGTGACTGATAAGATCGCCAATTGACGCGCCTAAATGTTTGTAGCATGTGTGTATTGTATTTTACTAAAAAGGTATCGTAATAAAATGTTATATGTAACTATATGAATGGAGAAATGCTATTTGTATATGAACATTAGAGTTGCTGAATCAAGTAAGGATTTTTTAGTTATGTCATGAGCATACTCTAAAATATTACTTATTATGAACATTTGGGTCAGATCCTGCATCGTGCTTGGCCCATGCATGTTATAATAAAGGCATTTAAATGAATACTGATATATAAAACCGTAATAATTTTAAAGAATTCTTTATGTACCTATACTTATACTTTTGCAACGAATGTCGCTGAAAAGATGGAATACAATACAATCTGGAATTAAAACAAAACAGTTGACGTTTATGTTTAACGATTTTTCTAATGTTAAGATACAATAATTAATTAATTCTGAACTCTTTTTACTAAACTTGAATGCTTAAAATTTGAGTGTACAAGTGATGTTTATTAAACATTAGCTGCGTCCCGTTTCATCCACGTAAGTCTCGATACCGTTTGAATATCGGGATAAATAACCGTTGTGTTAATCCAGGGGTCCAGCTATCTACATACTAAGTTCAGTATTTTTTGCGTGAAAAAGCAACAATCATCCATACATCCTCACTAACTTTCACGTTTATAATATTAGTAGGATATACACGGATTTACCCACGCGTGTATTTCGAGGATGCCCAACTAGTTTCAGACCCGACGTGGTCTCTTTATCAAGGGGTGAAACGACTCCGCCTCAGCATCAGTTTTTATTCTAATATATCGGTTTTGTGTCAATTGGAATATACCTATCATGTGAATTTCGTATCATTATATAAAAATATTGCCAGAGGTTTTTGACTGCAGAAGCACATTCACCTGACAAAAAACAGCGGTTTAAAAGCAGATTAATCGTAGTGCTGTATTTCTGATTCTGAATAGAGTTGCCAGATCTCCAATTAGGGTTGGGTTGGCAACGCGACACTGATTTCACGACTGTTTATAGCACCGGATGATTTAACCTCAATGGGTCGATTGTCAACTCAGTTGTAAAAGAATGAAAGAGGTACTTTATCTTACCGCAGAGGTTAGAAAGTTTTGTGAAAAAGAGTTTTTATGTATGGAACACTGGCAGATTATACTTTATTGTAAAAATAACACTGACCTCTAGGCACTGAACTTGTATAATAGAGGTCAGTGCCTCTAGGCCAGTGAAAAATAAGATTATTAACGATACAATATTCAAAAGCAGTAACTCCAATTTTTGCGTGATGGTATTCTAAGATTTCAAATGTGGCCTAAAACCGATAGAATCATTATGTAGACTTGTAGTCCAACTGTGTACCGAATTCTAGCGTGTTTTTCAGCGCATTTAAGCAAGGTCGGAAAAATTTAGCCGAAGATGTGGTGGCCCTTTGGCCATCAAACCAAACAAATTTGTTGTCAAAGTTGAAAATTTCTTCTAAGAGAATTGGCGACTGCAACTTCACGAAAATGGGGTAGATAAGGCTTAAGCCTTAAGAAATTATAAAACGATATATATAATCACTCTCACTTTTCTTGTAAATTCACTTAAATTTGAATAAGTCTTTTTATTTTAGCACTTTCAAATTAATAAATTGTTATTCTTATTTCAAACCAAACTTCAAAACTAATATATTGTTGTTATTATTATAATATATTACATTATATTCTTTACGTCACTATACTAAACTTTGATAAAAAAGCAACATGGCGCGTAACCGAAAAACGTGACGATTGCTACAAAATTTCTCCCATACGTCGATAAAGAAGTTTCACTTAAAAAAATCTAAATATTTTTTTTTAAGCAAAACTAACTAACGCTGATACTCATTAAATCTTTGGACAGTAGCAAATTAACTTTCTTTATACGTTATCCTATTTGATAATTTTACGAATTACGTTAAGATAATTAAGCTTACGATTCCCGGGATGCCTGAACTTCTAACTAGTCATTTAATTAACTTTGTCCTTGGGTTCCGTAGAAACTCAGGGCGTCAGTCCTAACCGCATTTGCTCGGCTTTTAATACTTATTATTTCAGATACATTTCATTTCTTCGGATTAGACTTTTCCCATACTATACTGAATGAGTATTTATGACTCATTTACAATAACTAGAGATCGCGTAGTGGTTGAATTTCAACCATGGTTTTTTCATTGGCTAGTGTAACTTGAGCTGTCATTGTATGACATATGATGTATAGACTTACTTACCATGACAGGTGATCATATATACTGGACGCGTGTAATGTCATTAATTTGTTCGTCGTCGCTGTCGCTGTTTTCACGTAATTTTTAAAGTTGTAAGACATATTGTTTAAATTTTTTAGCTTTCTGCACTTCTTCTATATATAAACTATAAATATGCCAAAATTCACGTTAATACGTTTTCGAAATTTTCTTAAAAAGGGGAACAAAGAATTCTCTTCACGTATTAATATAATGATTTCTCTCTAAAAGCAATGAAAGTATTGTTGTTAATTCTTTTGTTTAGTGTTTTTTGACTGATTTTATATTATTTTACTTTCTAGGATATTATCAATCGATGTTCTCCTTAGTTTCTTTTAAGTGTTGATACAAGATAAGACAGCCGATAAAAGTTAAGTACAAGAAGACAGCTAAAAGAGAAAGATGTAATGAGCATTGTATTAGGCGAAGCGTAGGTGAATCCGCCGGCGAATTGGTTCATTTATCACTCGTCCGCGGAGATAAGATAGGTAGATGGTCTTTACCTCCGTCGAAATGTATTAGGGGAAGGCATTATACTTACTGTAGAAGGTCACATTGTCAAGAGGATCCCATATATATGCTTGTTTAAGGAGACAGGCGAAAACCAAACGAGAACGCGTAGATTATGTGTTTAATGTTATTAAAATTGTTAAAAATGTTTACAGCAATTATCTGTGATGTGTGAAGTTTCTGCCGGAATTGGAGCGAGCGGCTGCATCTCGAGTCGAAAATTACAAAAAAAACGGTTTAAAAATACCCTCGACTTACAGAAGATAATACATTAATGCAGCATTTTTCAGTGTTTTGACTAAACTGAAAAATATCATTATTATTTTTCTATCTCACGAGAATAGTAGGCAGTAACTTCTTCTTCCGAATAAAAGGTACCTACTCCATGTCCTTTTCTACTCCATTGACAATGTGCAATATAGGCATGTAAATTGGAAGCTGATTGGTTGAGTAGTTACGGCATGAAACCTACCAAACATTCACACATATTATTCATATAACTAAGAATTATTCTCGTTCGTTGCTGCCGTAGCATGAAGACACTTCTCGTTTTCTTTTGTTATAAAGAAGGAAAAATAAGTTTCATACCCATATTGTAGTTTCAACATTATTGTCTTAGCAATGGGAAGTCCAACGCTGAACATAGGACTCTCCTAAAGACTTCCACAAGATAATTGGTTCTCAGCTCTTGTAACATTGTTTTTTGATAAAACTGTACAAGCCAGGTTAGTAAACATAAATGTAAACGCAGATAATAACCTTTTTTCTGAACAACGTTGTGATGGCCATTAATGATAACATGTGAATCTCTTAAACTAAATATAATCTCTTCAATGCCATCATTCAGCAGGGCCCAGCACCTAAAGCGGAGGTACAATATTTCTGTTCATCCTAAAAGGCGATAAAATATTTCTGAAGTTCATTAATTATAAAGCGAAAACGGAAACACAGTGTTTGTGGAAGAGAACAATTAAATGTATTCTCAAGGGTTTACATTTTCTTTCATTATTAATTTAACATTGTATATTTGTAAGCTTTGATATGCGGGAGTTCAGCAAAGTTTCTTCAATCAATGTAATTATGTATAACATAACACATGTTGTATTGTATATTCCACTAACAGTTTATTGTTACCTGTTGTTGTAATATTGCCTCGAATGGAATTGTTTCCAATCTAAAAACTTTAGGGTAAATTCAGTAAACTGTAGGATTATTCTTAAGACATTTCATTCTTAAGCAGTTGATTCCAGAACCAATTGAGATTTACCTTTAGTTACTTATATAAATAAACAGTTTTTTCGCTTAGTCCCAAAAAAAAAAACCAACGAATTAAATGAATCTCATTTTTTTTGTGTATCTGATCCTCTGTCTATTGAAAGTAATGAGGCTAAAATGAAGGCCAGACTACGAATGCTTAAACCCAACAGAAAGTCACTTATAAACAGCTATACCCGGATAATCTTGTGTTTCTGCGGCAAGAAGCGGAGACGTGAGGAAGGCCATGAAGTTAGCAAAGTACAAGTTGTCCCAGGTATGTGCTGGAATTCATAAGAACCGGTAACGTAACATAACAAACATCTTACCATCATCTCATCATCATTCCTTTTCACATTTTTAGAAAACTTTTGAATTAAATAATAGTAAGTATAACGGTAGATAAATAGCGGTTTGAGTTTTGTAAGAAACATGAGGTGGTGCGGCCATGCTTATAATTGTCAAACTTAAACAGAGTTACCTAATTTAGGTTTGTTGGCATTCATATTACCAACTAGCAATAAACTGGAGCCGAGCTAGACACCTGGCAAGGCGTAAATAAATTTCGTTTTGTTAGCTTTGATAAGTGACTAAGACTAAGACTAAGTGACTTGAAAAAGAAGGAAGTTTTCGAATGTACAGCATTGTTTTTTTTGTGTATGTTGCGCGATATCTTTGCCATTTGTGAACCGATTTCAATAATTCTTTTTTTGAAGTGAAAACTTCTTTAGGCACGTTTGTGCACTTTTGCTTTGGGGAAAAAGCACTGAACTCGTGACGGTCACGCTAGTAATATATATAGATCCACTAGAGGGCGCTAATCTAAACATTGATTTCTGTCAGCTCCTTATTAATTAATGTCAACAACCTGCTAATGTGATGTTTTAAGATCGTCGTTTCGTTTAAGTTTTCACTTCTGTCGGCAGTGCCATGACTGCCTTTTTTATTGAATTGGTTGTAGGTACTCAAGGTTGGTCCCATTTAAATTTGAAGAAAGTATTCCATCTCTAAGTGTAGAAAATAAGAGGTTAATAATAAAGCTTATTACAATTTTCATGATTGCAGTTAATTATTGACTATAAGTTATTTTAAGTTGAGATTTAAAATAATCAACTTATTAGCATAATGGATTCTACATTATTCCTCTTTAATTACATCGTGCATATGACACTAAAGTGTCATAAAGTTAAACAAAGTAAAAGTCTCAATAATTGAGCGGACCTTACATGTGTACTGATTGTAAGAGGGTAAACCCAGCTTCCAAATACATCGGTCAAGTTTTGAATGGGTTGTGTAGGGGCTATAAATAAACCACTAAGTAGGGTCAAGTTGCCTTAATGTGCACGTGTTGCTAATAGCATTGGGTGTGTTTCTCAACACTAAGCCACCGATATTACCGTTTCGGTAAGGTAACATATTCATAGGTCTCACCTAATAAACTATACTTGATAAAAATATCGTGTACCTAATAACTTCTACTAAACTACGTCCATATATATAATAAAGTTGACTCACATGAAACTTAAATAAATTTAATTTAAAGATATGAAAGAGAATGAAAGTGAACTTTATTTTACAAATAGTTTTTTATATATACTTTTACACATTAATTTTTATTTATAAGTCGCGTACTAAACCCCACAAAATTGTATGAAGTTAATTACAATCAGGAATAACATTTTATTTAAGTTTGGTTAAGACTGAATGACCCTTAAACAAGTCTATAACAGCTGCCGAAATTATCTTCATTTAAGTTTAAAGTTCCAAACTTTTATGCCATAATGGTCCTAACGAACGAGTTGCACGGGGTCAGCTGTTTACGTTAACCCACGCTATTTGAACCTTATGTCTGACAGTTTCAAAGCATTAGGGATTCCGTGTACTTATAACCATAACGAAGAATAACATTTTAAATTAACACAAAATAACTATCAAAATGGGAGACCCGCTCTTAAATATTAATACGTAAATAAAATCCTTTGTAAGCCTTTTTAAGCAAATTTCGCACACAAGGAATGTGATACTTGGAATCTTTAAAGTTTATATAATGTAGAGCAAGTGATAGTTTTTAGAAAATAAAAAACGGTATAATATAGAAGTCTGTTACTATTTTTATTGCTTTTAGAAGTAGTCTCCGTTCCTTTCTAAGCACCGTCTCATGCGATGGAACCATTAACTGAAGCAGTGAGCCCACTCTTCTTTAGGGATCTATTCCATGCCTTTTTTTAAAACGCAGCCACGGCATCTTCAGGGTTCATAAAACGAATTCCTCTAAGTTTATCGTGTATTTTTGGAAATAAATAAAAGTCACAAGGTGCCAGGTCGGGACTGTAAGGAAAATAACCTACTAGCTACACACCTTCGATAGACAAATATTCGATAGTCCGTCTGGCTGTGTGAGCTGGAGCGTTGTCATGGTGGAGGAGGATCCTAGTTCTTGGGCGTCTAACTTTTTCCAAGACAACTGGTAGACAATTACTGACATACCAATCTGCAGTAATAGTCCTTTTATCTCCTAGAATTATTATTGCGAAATGATCTATCCGTCCAAAGAATGAGGTAATCATCTTTTTCCCTTGATTTCTGCCCTTTTTTACGTTTGTCGGTAAATCTCCGAATGGAAACATCCATTGCGCGGATTGTGTTTTGGTTTCAGGTTCGTAACAATATATCCAGCTTTCATCACCTGTGACGATGTCATATACAGCATTCGAGTCACCTCCGTCATACTGTTCAAGCATTGAGTGGCACCAATCCAAACGACGTCATTTTTGATCTTCCGTTAAATTATGAGGTATCCACCTAGTACAAAGTATTCTGACGCATAATTGTTCATGTAAGACTTTTTGACTCATACCAATGCCAAAGCTGCCCCAATCTGTTGATATGTCACCCTTCTATCAGCTTCTATCATTAGCCGCACAGCACTCACGTTACCTTCAGTAGTCGCCGTAGAAGGACATCCTTCTCGAGAATCATCAGTGAGTTTGCTTCGACCATGTTTAAACTTATTAAACCAGTTGTAAACAATGGCACGAGATGGGGCTTCGTAATGAAATGCCAATCGAAGATTATCAATTTGTAAAAACAAATGACATATTAAACTTTGTGTCCGTCGTTTGTATGTTTGTAAAGTCCCTCGCGAAACAGGAGTAATTCCTAATGCGGGAGTTGTCTTTAAAAAAAAAACAAGAACATATTAAATCATTAAACACCTACAAAGTGTGTTGTGTGTACATCTACAAGTGTTTCTAATTCGAAATTTAAATATTTTTTTCTAAAAACTTTCAGTATGACCCACGTATATAATATATGTTGACCTATCGTAGTGTCTTGGTACGGAAAATTAATACAATGACAGTTCAAGTAATACAAGTCAATGAAATGCGGCACTTCGAAAACTCAGGTCTTCTTATGATGGAAGTGATGTCTGCTGAAATTTGCAGTCACGGGAACTGCGTAAGCGGACTATAACCGCTTACGCAGTTCCCGTGACTGTACCCCGACTTTGTATTTTGCTGGTAGATAATGTGTTATATAGACGTAATGATTCTGATGACGTATGATTTCTGCTCTCCTTGGATAATGTAACGCCAACGTAAAGGTTTGTTCTAGACAAGCGTCTTACACTGAAGTTTCGATAAGTACTCACATTTGCGGCAACCTCTCTCTCTAAAAATCACAGTAGCATTGTGCTGTGTCGCCGTTGTAAGCCAATTTCTTTCAGAAACTGGATTCGTTACAGGACTGGTTCGTAAGTTCACTCAAACTCAAATGTAATAAAATAGTGGTTTCGGTCTTTTTAGGGTTTCGTTCCTCAAAAGAAAAACAGGAAACCTTACAGGATCACTTTGTTGTCTGCCTGTCGGTCTGTCTGTCTGTCTATCTGTCAATACCTTTTTTTAGGACCCCATAAAGGTATCAAGTTGAAATTAACATTAAATACGTATGGCTTGCGGTCCCTTGAAGCTGTAAAAAAATCAAGCTTCTAAGTCAACGTTATTATGTGTCTTAGAATCATGAAATTCGGTAAGAAGCAAGGTCTTACAGCACAACTAAAGGAAAAATCCGAAAGTCGTTAATTTGTTGTTATATCACTTTATTAGGATTATTTTCACATACTATTGGCATTCATTAATTGTATTCTACAAATATGAATCAATCATGACATGTATAGCTTTAAATACTCACCCCTATAGAATAAGCTCTGTGTCCCGGGGATATTAATACTTTTTGTCAAAATTTTAAATTAACATTATTATGCCCACGTAAAAATTCATACATAAACTAAAGCTTTTCCTCTACGAGATAAGCAGGATCAACACCGCTCCGTTTACTGTACTTATACATTACTTACTTTTTTTTTTACTTACTTACTTATTTAACATACCTGTATTTTACTGGCCAGTATAGAAAATCTGCGTCTCCCTTTCCCTTTTCAGTCAATATTATTTTTTTTTACTTTTAAACTTTCACGTTCCATGATATACCTATGTATAATTATGTAAACGTACGGAAATTAACGCGATCATGTAATATGTATTACATACCTTTGAATTGCCTGACGTTTCAATCAGGTTGCACTGGCCGTGGTCACAAGCTGACTAGCTCAGTGGCGAACACCGTCCGTCATCGGAGGCATTTCCTTTTCGCTACGTACAGTCACATACTAAAATAACAGTGTCCCTATTCTGTAAGTAAATAAGGAACCACTGGATAAAGCAATACCACAAGTACTCTCCTATGTAGGTCCAGCGACTTACACGTTGAAGTGATTTTGATCTATTTCTGATCACAATCGGGGCTCAATCCTTGGTATTTTTTTCATTATGTCTGTAATAATGGTATTAAATGTATAATTTTCATTTAATAATAATATTTACTAGTCTTTATTAGATTCACGGGCATATGAAATGCTCGTTATTAGTCTGTTGTTGTATATTTAGTTCTAAAGCCAATATTCGTTATTACATTTTTGTTTGTGTTTTTGCGAGCTCCGTTAAACCAACACGACGCACGATGTAGGTAGGTATGTCAAAATTCATTACAGATTACAGCTTATTTGTTACGGGGAAATTTAAACATTTTGAAAAGATAGCGTATTAAAAATGTTCAATTTTATTTTAGGTTTCTGAACAACTTTATGTTAAAAATCATTAAGACAAACTAAGATAAATTATAAGAGAAAGCTTTACGGTGTTCTCCAGTGTACTTACATACGACTCAGGTCTCTCCCACAGGCCTAATAAAAGCAAAAGTAGCTTCGTAAGTACGCCAAGCTATTTAAAAAAAAATTAAGAATAAAATTTAGAAACTCAATTTATGAGATTACTACCAGCTTTGTTATTGTTCATTGTTTCACGAAACTCTGATCATATTAACCGTCCTCAAATATTGCATATTAATGACTGGCCATACTCCTATAGTTGAAGGAGTTTTATTCTATACTAGCTGTGCCCGCGACTTCGTTCGCGTTTTTTTCGGAAAACAGCAATTTGTCGCTTATTGAATAGTACCTCTTTCTCCAGGCAGTATTTCTGATACTGTATTGGCGGTGAAACAACCTGGAGCGTACAAAAAAGGTTGTTTTGGTTGCTTACACGTGAAATAACGACATAATTTGGCCGTGGTAACATTACTCATTTGTTTTTCGTGTGGAAGCTCACCTCACCGGGCTATTGGTGAGGCCGTATATCAGGCTTAAACCAACTAAAACCACACGGTGTGCCTCACAGCACCGTTTATGAGTTGACCGTCGGTACGGCGACGTTTTGCCTCCAATGATCCACCCAGCGGTGGCTAGCGGTCGGCAACTGGGCGATGTCCAGACACCCTCTTCACGGGAGACTCTGCTTCGGGTGAAGAACATAAAACTCGTCTCATACACTCCACTCTTAGTGTATGCACGAGAGCGCGAGTGAAAAGGTTCCACCTGGAAGTTTTTCTACCGAATCCACACCGTCACCTCCTTCTTGCGCGAGAGTTGTTTTCCTCGCAGAAAATCGTCATAAAACAACTGTGACGACCTAACATCTCGATTCGTCCGACCAATTGGGAGACTCTTGCTGTAGTCAGTCAGTCAGTGCTGCTTCCTAGAAACTATGGGCCCCCTCGGTATACCTAACAGATAAATGTTTGCTTCTGAGCTTTGTTTAGTCACGGTGTAACATAAGATTTCACACTACTGTAACCGAACGGAAAATAAATGGTCTGAAAGTGAAAAAAAAACTTCACCGGTTACATGACAATATTTCAACTTAGATGTAATTTTTTTGGCGATAGTGTCTGCCATGCATTTAGTATAGTAAAATACTGTTATACTAACAAACTTCATTAATCTAACAACTAAGTCATGATGCTTTAAATAAAAAATATTTTCTATTCTAATATAATCATGTTGACGGGGATCAACGCGATCACGTATTTAAAAGGTATGACATACCTTTGCTTTGCCGTGGTCGTGGCCGTGATCACAGGCCTGTACGTATAATACTTTTAAATACGTGATCGCGTGAATTCCCGTCAACATAATTATATTATCATGGAACGCAAAAGTTTAAAAGTTTGGATCTTCTTTTTCTATAACTTTATTTATAAATATATGTATATTTACTGGACTGACCTGATGGTCTAGTGGTTAGTGACCCTGACTGCTGAGCCAGAGGTCGTGGGTTTGATTCCCACCCAGGACGAATCATTCTCTGTCTGGGTGTAATTTATTTATAATATGTATGTATTTAGAAATATATAAGTATGTTTATCAGCAGTCTGGTTACCATAGTACAGGCTCTGCCTAGTTTAGGATCAGACGGCCGTGTATGAGGTGTGTGAAGTTGTTATTATTTTTAATGCCCTGAAATATATTTATGAATTTAATGGCTACGAGAGGCAAAATAGCTCGTTGGCATAGTCAAGAACCAGTTATTTTTTTTCATCATCAGCTCGGCTACATGATGTGATGATTTCTAAAAGCAAATACCTGATAAAGTAATGAAAAGTAAACAGAAACACTTCGTTTCTACAATTTAAGAGGGTTTCTCTCAATTTTATCTGAATTCCGTCGTGAGATCCTGACTTATTTGACATGGAACCACCCTTAATGTATACCCTATCTAACAAAAAATAATAATCAAAATCGGTTCATAAATGACGGAGGGCTGAACATACATAAAAAAAAGAAATATGTATATAAACGGTCGAATTGAAAACCTCCTTTTTTTTCGTCGGTTAAAAACGATACCTCATTTTAAAAAGTAAATTAGTTTAAATATTAAAAAAAGTGCAAAAAAAGAAAAGTGTCAAGGAAGGATTCGATCCGGCACCCAACCTAGTACAATTCGTATTCTACACCAGATAAGCTAAACCCCGCTGTAAGTTCTTTCGAAATAAGGATATACATTCTACTAACATTGTATGTTATTACAGCTTTCATTGATTTTCCTGTGGGAACCAAAGTTTAACCCGGGGTAAAAAGTACCTTATAACCTGCGCAGGCACTCAAACTATTATCATTCTAAGTTTTAAGCATATCCCTTCAGTAACTTCTGAGTTTATCGTGAACATACAAACAGACAGACAGACAGACAGACGGACAGACAGACAATTTTTTTTTTAAATCGCATATTCGGCTTCAGTATCGATATCTTAATACCCCTCAGTCGATTTTTTTAAAATATATTCAATGTACAGAATTCATCCCGCTACAGATTTATTATAAGTATAGATATATTACTACGCGAAGAGAATTCCATGTACGCATGGTCGTGGGTTCGATTCCCACCCAGGGCAAATAATTGTGTGATGAGCATGATCATTTGTTCTGTGTCTGTGTGTAATATCTATAATATGTATGTATTTAGATATATATAAGTATGGGCATCAGTAGTCTGGTTACCATAGTATATACAGGTTCTGCCTAGTTTGGGATCAGACGGCCGTGTGTGAGATGTGTGAAGTTATTATTTTTAAGACAATTTCGAGAACGCAGGAATGTGAAATTTGCAATACTTAAAGTTAATGTACAAAAAAGAAGTGCAGTAAGCAAAATTTATTAAACAATATGTATTGCAAATTAAAAAATAACTTGAAAACGGCTACTTCAAGCTACACGCGTCCCGTATACAGAGTGTGGCGTAAATAATGGATAACCCCGCACCTGCCGATAAACCTGCTAGTGGGCTATATTTTTTATTTTTTAAATTTAGGCCTGGTCTTAGATACAATAGGAACGTTAACACACTCCTAACAAAAGCATTTAGCTTGGTTGGAGGGTTTAATAACAAACTTACTAATAATGAGCAAACCACACTAATAGTTTTTTTTTTTCAATAAAAATACAAAGAAACTTCGTCATTCGGTATTTCATAAACACGCTGTTTACCTACTGCAAACAGAATTTTTAGCTCATCAATAATAATATATTTTTTAATCAAGCATTTATTACTTATACCTACTTAATGTAATAAACTTTACACTTTACTTATTCATCTTTTTCATTTGCAACCAATTTAAACATTAATATGGAAACGATAATCACGATAATGTAGGTTACCGATAGTCATGTGAGCTCTCTATAACATTACACTAGTACCTAATTATAAAAAATAAACTTGTTTGGTTTAGACCTAGTTGACTAAAAGCCATCAATAATCATTCAACCCAAGTTAATCTTCGGAAGTGTCGATAAGGCGAGATGAATTAGTAGATAGGACGATAAGTGGGTTCATATGTGCTAACGCTTTAATAATAATCGATCAGCGACTGACTGCCGTAGAAAATTCTGGGCGGCTTTTGAAATGGGTCTATTACTAAAATGCTGAAGTGCGAGTAAGCGACGAAGCGTTAATTCGATGTAATAATATATCCGTCCGTCTCCTCGAACAACTACTATATAACATATATGTACTCGTATATATGACGTACAGATAGGTTCAAAAAGTCGACACTCTGTGCCAAGGGACAATTATAAATATTAGCTGAATCGGTAACAAGCTAAAAATTTAAATGGAATCGGCGTTTTTTTAAGGTGTCCGGGAAAGAATCTCGATTTTGTCATTTGATGGCAGGCCTACCTAATGTCTAAGACAGTTGACGAGGACTACGACAATTAATCATTCAAATATACCTGAGATCGAATTTAGATGACGAATCTATGACTGTAATAGTCTAAACTATTTTTTTTTTATTGTTTTAGAACGGTTAACACATAGTAAAAACTGCGACTAAGAACAGTGAGTTCTTAGTCGCAGTTTTGTAATAAGGAGGCTACAGTTTTTTTAAATTATTATTCAGTACAAAGGCGATGCAAAATTCTTAGAGGCTGTGTTATGATTTTTGTGTAAAATTATTTCAAGAATTATTTTGTTTTACACTCGAAAACGTTATATTTCTTGTCGGTAAATTCTAGAAACAACTCTCAACTGCTTTTTTGGCACTGGATGTCGTGCGGTCCCAGTCTAATATGGCAATACCCACCTTCTTCACTCAATGCCAGAGTAACTTCGTTCACATACAAGATACTATGATCGTACAGGGGATTGAAGAATCATATGGTGAGCTTTAATCATCACGGATTAAAACTCACCAGTTCGGGGAAGGTAGCGCTTACTGGTGTAGATAAGAGAGTAAGAATGAGACAAGTGACTTATTGAAAGGCATAACCGCCCCGAGCATAACCATGCAAGATCTAGGTAAGTATATTTATATAGCAGAAGCGTGTCAATACATTATTTATATTTACATTTTATGTTAACGTAAGCTCATAAGAAGATGGCTTACTTATTATACTATTATTATTAATCTGTAGCATTAGTCTACTTGCACGAAAAAGGGAATATGCATGTTGTTTAAATTTACTTGATTAAATTAATAAAATATGCAAAATAAGGGCGCGAAATTCAACTTTGCAAAACGCTTTACCATTGGTCGAAACAAAACATGACGTGACATTCCACGTTCTGTCATTTATCGGCGCCTATATTCGTAGTGTTACGGAGAAATATAGGTGTTCCTGTGCTTTTTGCTCTTAGCTAGTGCAATTTAAGCATTCCAGTGATATTAGAAATTATCTAGGACAGTGACTGAATGTAGTTTTGTCAAAGCACAATGGACAATCTACCGAAAATAATGATGACTATATATTTTGCATCAAATCCAGATTTTACGTCCGCTGAGGTTAAAGGAGTGAAAGCCGCAAGGTAATTATTATAATACTTGTTATATTATAATCTAAAGGATAGGTAAGATATGTATAGTTAGTTATATTCATGAAGTTTTATTGGACTTTTGTTACCTAGTTTAAGTAGACAAGCAAGGTGACTTCTGCTTGATATTTAAAACAAACATAAATTACTGCTGACTAATTCACACTATACTAGCAATTAAATTGTAATATGCTTACATTAAAGTGATCTTCACAACAATATAAACACGATATTGAAGATACTTCATCTGTTCTCATTAATGTACACCATTGTTTTCGTATTTTACATTATTATTTTGTACAGGAAAAAATACAATACAATACAGTACAATATTCTTTATTGTACACCATAGAAAAGTTACAACACAAATGAAATACATTGAATAATGGTACAATCGGCGGTCTTATCGCTAGCTGCGATTTTTCCCCACAACCTTAAGATACTGTATAGGGTACTGTACTGTATTGTAAAAAATACTGTAGTGGATGTACTTCTTATGGTGTTTTTTCACTTAGGGACAAGGCAATACCTATAAAATGTTTTTTTAACTTTATCCATCGTCTATTAATTACAATAAATAGTAATTACAACTGGAAATCGGTATAAAATTACTGTAACACTTTAAGTAAGTTTATGAAACAAACACTAAGCGTGGAACGTGACGTCATCCAAGGCCCGAGAAATATGGCGGCGGTCAAACAGATCAAATTTTATCAATGTTTTCAATGTTATTTTAAAAATTAATTTGAACATTGCTAAGGTTATTTATATTTTTTATTAGGGTGTAATGATGGAACAAGTAAATAAAAGATAAAAAAAAAAATACATGCATATTCCCTATTGTCACTCAAATATTTCAGACTAAGTGTATTTTCACACAAAAGAATATAAAAACCTGTACACTGCCAACTGCCAGACATTAAATGTCAAGTCACATTTCAAATGCCACAACTCTTTAATATAAAAGTAGATGGGTTAATGGTTATACGTACGTGTAATCAAATCAACTCAAATCTTGTCTATCTAAATCTCGTCGACTTCAGTTGCTTCAGTCTGATAGTTTTCAGTTGGTTTTAACAAATATAGCAACTTTTAATATGTATAGTGATGTATTCTGTTATTGTTGCCCAAACATTGCTCGTAGGCATCTTTACTATGCTTTGAAAATGTTTTGCCCTATTCGTGCAATTGCCCCAAAACATCATGCCGTATCCCAAAGAATGTCCATAGTATGTGTGTTTTGGTTCAAATCTTTAAACAATGCTTCGACTGGGTCCCTGGGGCGATATTATAAGTAAAAGTACAACACAGCTATAACAGTTTTCCCGACACGGGAGTCGAGATTGGGACCTCATTGCACGCAAATATAAGCGCTACACTTAACGTTTTTTACATAGTTATAATTTTGTTGTTGTTGATTATACAATAATTAGAGCCAATAATAATGTATGAGTAGTATAAATAATGTGTAAGCATTTAATTTATATAATATTAGTTATACTAGTGAAATGACCAATAGATAAGAGTTTATGAAAAGAAGCGTGGAAATAGAATATATTATGTCGAATTGGAAGGGAGAATCGAAATTGTTTTTACAAAGTTTCTTACCGCGAAATCCGGTTATTACTTCCTTCTTTTAGTTTCACAAAGCGCTTTTTAGCGATGTTAACGCACAATTGAACATCTTTTAGGGAAATAAAATTTTCTTTTTATCGATATCTCCTATTACATTATAGCTTTTTGTGGATACAGATATCATTGATCATATTATTCTTCTGGTTATGAAAAGATACGATTAATAGATTAATAGGCAGCAGTTAAGATGCAAAGATAATAATGATAATAGTTTAATATTATTTAATATCTAAATTGAGACTCTGTTCAAATGTACAATATTTTTTTCCATTTTGTAGTACCTATGTGTACATCGCTCAGATCATAGAATATGAATACTATGATCTGAGGTACATCGATACTACTAAATCAAACAAAATGTTTGTGCAAGGAGTAAAAGGAACTCATCGGTTTACGTTTCGAGGTCATAATTTTTCTTATTAAAATATGAAAAAAAAAAAACCTTTTTTGTCACAATACCAGGCGTAGCGAACTCCCGTCCATGCAATCAAACATCTCAGATATCAGGCATTAATTAGTACGTAGATATATTCCTATGTTTATTAATAAGACAAAATAAACCCTAGTGTATAGGTATTCGACTTATTCATTAGCTAATAACAGGGTAATGATTTTGTATATGATTTGTCGTGGTCGCGGTAAATTTAAGAGTCTTCATGGTTGAGCCGATAATACTATTAAGCGATCAAACCAAAACTAAAGGAGCCGAAGCAAAGATTTGGTCCGGCCCATTTGCTATTAGTTGCTGGTATTGTATGTAGGTATTTAAAGACACATGATTTTTTAAGACATTTTATTTCTATCAGACAAAGCCCCATTCCTCTCCATTGCCATTGAGGGTTAACATTTCGGTTCAATCAACTTTTATTCGACCAAGGGCGACATCAATCTGTCCCTGGTCAAAAACAGAAAATATATATGAATATAAGTATTTTATCCAGTGGAACCAATATGGGCTAAATATTAACGGAGCGCAACCCTGTACTATTATGTATTCTGTAGCGCAACTAAAATTTGCAGACGATCAGATACTTATTTCAAGCGGGTCCAGGACACCTACAAGAACTCAAATGCTCGAACAACTTCTGCCTGAAAGTGATAGTATTGGATTAGCAATGAATACGTCCAAATCAAAAGTAATGACAAACGTTGTAAAAACGTTATAAATTATAGTCAACGAAACCACGATAGAATATGTTACGAATACACACGTATCTTGGTCAAATAATATCGCTAATAGAACAACCAACCAACAACCAAAGAAGCGAACAACAGAAAGAGCCTTTTTTTTTGTATATACATATATATTTAATCCCATAAAAGTGCCAGAAAGCATGGTGTGTGTATAGTGTTGGCAAGTCGGTTTCCTTGGCAAACAATTGCCACCGACTGCCGTTACGATACTATCATAACCAACCGCGACACGTTATCGTCAGTCAGCCGAGATCACTAAGATATATAAAATAAAATAAATTGATATAATAAAATAAATTATAGTAGATATATGCTAGATTGAATTTGATCTTAATTTTACTGTGAGCGTAAGTTAAAACTGACAGATGTTTACGTTAAGCGCTATACTTATTTGCAGATTATTATTAAGCTATTATGTTTTTATTAGTTAAAATTACTACAAAAAATAAAGAAAATATCAGAACCAGGACAAAAGAACTTGACTGAGCCTAGATCCAAAACATATATTTTAATGCTTCGCTGGAATAGTAACTAAAAACAGATACATAGAGAAACATCAAAAGAAAAATGCGACTTTGCGTTGCCACTTTGATGTGTCTTGATCTCCAAGGTAATAGTAACAGTCAATCTACAATAGTAGTATAAGACAAGAAAAAAATACATTCACATATACATACATACATACGCCTATATTCCCGAAGAGGTATACCCCACTCCTTCTACAGCTACTTATTTGTTTATACTGTCCTCACCCCACCAACGCAATCATTATAAGAGCAGGGTCAGTATACCTGCATCACGTTCCCCAAACTCCCAACCGGTACACTCCCTATTGTCCAGATAGGTACCAGAGCCATAATGCACGCTCATTGCCCGCATATTTGAATATGCACGCGGTAACACCGCTAGGATCGTCAGAGAAGCCGACTTCCAGCTACCAGCTGGTACCGGAGCTATCGGCACGCTCACATCCCGATATGCAGTTCTACCCAGGACAGACTAACAGACGGGATCAGTGTCTAGTCACCTTTTTCCTTGCTTAGCAGGTAAGTGCCCGAGCTGCATCGGTCTGATGGGACCTCTGCTAAGGGACGCGTCGTCAGAGGGCTCAGGACCCGATTCCCGTGGTACCCTGATCGTAATAGCCGGACCCGTAGTTCTGGCTGCGAACCCTATCTACTCCGGTTGGCTAGTATATCTACTAGAAGGGAAAGGGGGAGGGGAAAAGATAGGGAGAGGGGAAGGGGTGGGCAGAGGTGTATAAACCACCCACATTTTGACAACTGTAATTTGGTCCTACTTTCGTAATAGGGGACGTAAGACTATTGCCGTCAGTCGAACACTTTGGGAATACAAATATCCTTTTTCTTCCACTGCCTAACCTTCTTAACTACCTTTCCCTTTCAATATACTATTACTCCCAATTATCCCATCTTTAATTTCCAAAGTGCTCGCCAGCTTTAAAAAAAGAAAAAGGGTTAAAAAAAGGAAATGTTTTTAAGCACTCTGAAAAGACTCCTTACCTACAGTCCATTATAGGAAATAGATTTTATGGTCAAAGTAGGTATGTATGATAAAGTATAAAGTGAGAATAAGAAAATTGGTATAGGTATATTTTAAATAAGAAATTGCGTCTCTACTTAATAACATGTACAGGTAATTTCCTAACTTCAATTTCAGTTATCTTTTACTGAATATTGAGTTAAAATGAAGCGCTGCTCGCCGCTGATTCGTAGCAAAGGCTAAACCCGGAAGCTAAGCTCCCAAGAGATTGTAATCTATTTAAGTTTTCATGAAGCAATCACATTACTGCACTTTGTATATAATTAATAGGTATCCGGCCACGGATTGCTGTGGCTAAGTAATTTGTAATAAAAAAAAAATGTGACTATAAGTTGAGATAAAAACTATCCTATCTCTCAAGTTAGATCAAACTGCACACAGTATGCAAAATTTCATTAAAATCGGTTTCGTTTCGAGAGTTTCGTTGGCCGCCTGAAAAAGGTACTAAAAAGTCTTTTATCGAGGGGGTAACAAAATTCGTGCCTTCAACGTGGGTCATGCCGGTTATGATGTATTCCTTTAGTATACTTAGATGGACTCAGACCGAATCAGATGACACGAAAGTCCGTACACTGCTGACTGCATTCCGAATGCACCACCATCGTTCATCAGTACTGAAGGTGTATATCCCGCGAAAGTTTGGGGGTCGTGGACTCTTAAACATTAAGACTCTACACCATCGCGAGACATAAAGAACCTTAGAAAATATTTTCTTATTACTGATGTGGAAGTGCATTGTAATGTGGTCGCAGATGACAACGGACTTACTCCGCTCGCTCTGGCTAAAGTGGCGCAAGCCTGTAATAATTAGTACTAATGATCGCAGGGAGGTATGGAAGGGCAAAGAGCGGGCGTTTTTGTCGGGTCCTAAATGGCCCTGATATACACTTTAAAGCATCTATATCTTGGCTATGCTTTGGAGATCTTTTCGCAGAAACTGAACATTTTGTCCTTGCAATTATGAACGAAGTTGTTATGAAGAATAACTATCGATAATATATCCTGAAAGATGATACGGTGGACATGTGTCGGGCATACCACCGTCCTGGTGAATCTATCAGTCATATTATTTCTGGTTGTTTCGTCTTGCCAAATGCGTATCAAGGGATCAGCGTAAGCTTAGGGTGTTAAAACGGAATACGAAAGCTCTTCTATACAACTTGAGGTATTTTGTGATATTTTAAGCTGGTTTTATCGTTATAACTGTATAAAGGTTGTATTTGCATGTGATCACTAACTTACTACAGTTCTAAGTGTTATTATGGTATCACTCAATACTTGCTTTTGTATAATGGTATATGCAAACTCCATTATAAAACTTATTCTTATCGCGTAATTGGACGATCTTGTGAATACAGTGGTGATTGGTACTTTGTATACAAGGGTGCTTTAAAACTAAAAGAAAATAAAATTACATCAATAGTACAGCTTTTTAGCCTGCTTTACTGACAGAGTCATTACTAATATAGTTATAGTATAGTTCTTATAGATAGTAATTGTTTCAAGGAGATAATTCCATTCCATAAGACTTCTAAAGTCCCTAAAGGGATTCGTGGAAAAATGTTTCGAAACCATTTCATCAATAATATGGTAAACCTATTACATATTTTCTTCCATATAGCTAATATGCCACTGTAACTGATTGAGTTCATAGGGTCTAGAAATGTATTAAAACGCAGTTTTGTAGATAAAACAGCTTCTAGTGAAACTACTTTTGCGTGTTCAAATACTACTTTATTACTCTTTTTGTTATTAAATAGTGTTAGTATTTATAGTCTAATATTATCCGTTGTGTATAATGTTAGCTCACAGTAACATCGATACACACATGGAACAGAGATTTAGCTGACTAGCAGAAATATTATAAATAAATAATTAATAAGGAAATTATTGGGGTTGCTGTTATTGAGGTGACAGACATACTCGTAGGTGTGTATTGAATATGCTAATAATATGCTTACAAGCTTAATAACCTAATGTGATATAAAAATATCTAATACAATTTTAGAATCTAAATACTCACCTAAAACTAAATTATTTGAAATAATCGTGAACTGTAAATGTGACTTATCTGAATATTATTACTCTGTTTTAACATTTTGATCACGATGACATGATATAGATATCCCATACAACACGAAGGTGATTCTAATATCTACAAAAATATTATTTAAATTAAGTAAAAACAAACATTGTTTCGATTAACTAACATATTAATAAATAATATAATATGAAATCTAAATACTTAAATTTTATAACTTCCTTATGTTTGTCAATATTATATTATGGCAAATGAAAAAAATATATATGTAGACTATAAAATTTGCTCATAGATTTTCTTTAAAATTCAAAACCTTTCTGTTACACGTAGTTTATTTCTCAATTTACTGACAAATGCATAGGGTTTACAAAAAATGTCTATCTAGTATTTTCTGTTTCCGATCCCGGCAAGGTTTGCCGATCATATCTCGTTTATTGCATGGGTTGTTTGTTACAGAGAACAGCTGACAACTGTATGCTCCAGCAGCTTTATTTCGAGAATTCGACGAACCGAGGACGCAAACACTATGATGTCTCTCGATATCTCCGACGGAGTGGCTCTTGAATTTCAGTGGGGTAAAAGCCCTTTGAAGGATTCTTGCAAGTAGCGAATACATTTCCTCCAGCGTTGGATAAATACTAGTCATATTAGGCTCTGCTTCAGATAGTATTTTGAAGAAGAGAGAGTTGAAAATAAAATGATAATAAATAAATATGCGTTTAGAATTTCTATCTGGCTGTAGTTTGCGACCTTCCGGTCTGTTAGGACAGTTTCTTATATTGTACCAATTATTACAAGGAAATATAGAAACTTCGGCTTCAAACGTTATAATACGTAGGGCGCTACATAAGTTTTGTCGTATGCAAACTAGGTAGGTATTATAATATTATGATTTGAAGTCAGATCCATCAACTGTAAGTAATATTTAAAATAAAAACTTGATGGCAATGAATCGTTTGTCCGATTATGAAATTAATTGTCTAAATGAAAATGGTGAAATATTTCTCTCGTTATGACATTCGTGTAATTTTTTTGTATAATTTTGAACGTGGCTTAAGTAAACAAAAATGTTTCAAGGAAATGAGTAGAGTACGGAGGGAAACTTGTCCATTTCTAAGGGCCATAGAGCAGTGATATATTCTAATCAATAGCGTCAATATTAACTCTGAGGATGATGTAAGGTCCGGCAGGTCAATAGAAATGATTACCGATAAGAACATAACAACTTACGACATTATATTTATACTCCCACTAGCAAGGTCTATTGGTCTTCAGTACCACCCTAGTCTTAAGCCATATGATTTTTATTGTTATCACTGAAGATACAAATAAAATATTTTTTCTTTCTTTTCTTTCTTTCAAGGGGGATGACCAACATGTGATATATCAACAGATAGAGGAAACCCTCAAGTTATGTGCATCAACTTTTCATCAGATTCTTCACGACTATGTAAAAGCACGGCAGCTTTGTTTACTCCTAAAATGTTTTTGTAAGAGAGTTATTGTAAAAACAGATAGAAAGCAAATGAAGTACCTTGTATAAAACATTTTATATGGTATTCGAGAACTTGTTAAGTGAGTCAGTGTGCATATCGACCAGGACGCTGTAACTGTTGAGCAGTTTGCAAGGCGTGGAATGGTGGAGTTTGCACCGAGAACACTTGTTCTTGTTTGAAGCTATACTCAGAGATATTATAAAGATTTTTAATAACTGTTGGTATTAATTTCTATTGCAAAGTTTCTACAGAAGAGGAAATCTATTTACATTTTTTTTCCCTATTCATTGTGAATTTCATTTATTACTTAAGGCCGAAAAGCCCGGGCAAAGCGTATAAGCTAAGGAAAATTTAAAAATAAACACAAATAATCAACTTAGGAACGTCGTTTATTTTTTGTGTATGGGCCCATATAATCATCTTTGAAAACATAATATCATGATGATTGGTCAGGCGTGTAAATAGCCCGACCAGGGTGTGATTGCTCAACAGTTAGCGTACGAGGTGTAGGGAAGTAAACCACTTCTATCGATCAAAACAATCATGCCAGCACTAACCTGCAACACCGACCAAGTCCCGATCCTCCAGAAGGCAGCGAGCAGCGGCGAGGTTTCTACGGTCTCTTGCAAGGTATTGACCGGCCGGTCACGATCGTAGACTGGAGCACTCCACATACACCTTGTAAAGGTTACAAGCGAGTCCAAACACTACACGGCTATAGGACTAACGGAAAATCAGCTTCTTTTCACGAGAAATATAACTGATGTCCGTGGCGGAACAAAATTTTTATATTAAAGGCGTCTTCTCCGCGAAAAGCGATGAGAGCAGGGTATGTCCGTTTTTTCTTGCACCAATCAGGTGCAGCGCGTTTACATTATTTGAAGACTGCTAACGCCATCTCTTGAGATCGTCGAGTACATTGGCAATATTACAGCAGTACCAGCACTAATTGCATTCGACAAACAGAATGTGGTTTACTATAAAGACTATGAAATTTATAATATAACGAAATATATTATGGTGCGATTATGTATGCATTTTATAAATATATTGGCGCTCCACCATGCACCCCGCCTTGGAACATCACAAGATGTTTCAAAACACGCGAATTTTCTAACTGACCGAGAGTAACACATGCATTATGCGATTAAATAATAAATATGATAAATATAGCGGCCTAAACTAAAAAATAAGGTTTAAACTAAGTTGAATTTATTGTGTAGGAATAGGATATAATTTAGTTACAGCGCGTTTGTAAATTCCAGTTTGCGTTTTAACTATCGCCACGCGTACAACGTTATCAGAGCCTCTGAACACGTCCGTAATTACTCCTAACGGCCAATGCAACGGTGGAGAATTCTCCTGCTCAAGAAGAACAACAGTTCCGATTTCTACCGGTTTGTCGGGAGTAGCCCATTTTTGCCTAACTTGCAACGTGTGCAAATACTCTAACTGCCATTTCTTCCAAAAGGATTGGACCATACTATCTAACAACTTTTTACGTTCTAACAGACTCAATCGTTCATCTGACAAATCAGCAGCGGGTAAATAATGCAACGGAGTAGACATAAAAAATGCGCGGGAGTTAACACCTCAGGATAAGGGTCTGACGATAATACGCTCAATGGACGAGAGTTAAGAATACACTCTATCTGAGTAGGAACAGTTTGCAGTTCTTCGTATGTAAGTAACTGACTTCCTATTACCCTATATAAATGCGTTTTCATGCTCTTTATATTCCCTTCCCACATCCCACCAAAATTTGGTGATCTTGGGGGAATCATCTTCCACTCTATGCGTCGAGAGAGCAACTCATTCGACAGCGCGTTTTTGAAGCTAGAGTTCAATAAAAAACTATACAGCTCATCTAAATGTGCCTTCGCACCGATGAAAGTAGATCCATTATCGGAATAGAGACATGAAACTGGTCCTCGACGGGAAATAAAGCGTTTAAAAGCGGCTAGAAAGTTTTCAGTAGTTAAATCACTGGTCACTTCAATATGTAGACTACGTGTGACCATGCAAACAAAAAGAACGATGTACGCCTTTTGCGCATGTTGACCTCTGCGGCGAGAAAGGATTGTCCTTATCGGACCAGCGTAATCTACACCAGTGTGACAAAATGCCTTGGCCTCTGAAACACGGTAATCAGGAAGATCAGCCATTATAGGCGTTGGATGCGTTGGGTTGCATTTAAAGCAAGTGTTGCACTTTCGCAACTTGGACCTGATAACAGTCCTGGCATCCAAGATCCAGTAGCGTTGTCGTATAATAGACATAAGAAGTCCAGGTCCGGTGTGACAATTAACAACATGAAAATGCTGTATTATTAAGTCAACGACATGATCGCGTTTAGGGAGAAGAACCGGATGTTTAGCTTCGAAAGGAAGCATTGATCCAGAAAGTCTTCCTCCAATGCGTAAAATCCCTTGTTTGTCTAAGAAGACGAAGAGGCTTTGCAGCCTTTTTGAAGGTAATTTATCAGCCTTGATCAATTTGATATCTTCACAGAAGTGCACAGATTGAACGGCGAGAATTAACGCATTCTCAGCACTTGTCCACCCTGCTATAGAACGAGGTTCGACCTTAACTTTAGGTCTTGCGAATTTTAATACATATGCGGTGATACGTAGCAACTTTTCCCAAGAAGAAACACGTTGTGCTAACGTACACAGCAACGGCGGCTCTGTGTGAGTAATGGCAGCCAACACATTTGCCTTGAGTTCAGGCAAGACAGAGCAATTATTAAGCGAGAATGGCTTAATCGGCCACTTCTCAGATGAGCTGCGAATCCACGGAGGACCTTTCCACCACAAATCGTGGGTCAAAAGTTGCGATGGAAGCATACCACGCGAAAGACAATCACTTGGATTACTAGCTCCGGCAATATGATAAAAATGTTTAGAGTCCAAGTTTTCTTGGCACTGAGCGACGCGATTACCGACGAAAACTGACCAACGATGTGGTGAAGAATGAACCCATGATAAAGCAATAGTGGAATCAGAAAATGCGTATATCCCGGCAATGGTCATACGTGTTGCATATGTGTCTCGCACAGTTTTTATTAATTTTGACATAAGTAAAATAGCGCATAATTCTAAGCGAGCGAGCGTAGTGATTTTTGTTGGCGAAACCTTTAATTTAGCGCAAAGAATGCGAGTTTGAATACCAGACGGGTAGGTACAATGGGCATAAATGACACATCCCAGACCATTCATGCTAGCATCACAAAAAGCAACAAGACGTAATTCACAACCAACTTCGACGCCTACATGACGTGGAATCCTTAAAGTGTCAAGCATTTGAAGTTCTTGCGCAAGAGCGAAAAAACGGGTGCGTATGTGCTCCGGTGCAGGATCGTCCCAATCACACTTGCTGAGCCACAGTACCTTAATTAACAACTTGGCATAGAGAATCACAGGCGCGACCAATCCGAGCACGTCAAATAGTCGTGCAACCATCGAGAGTATGTTTCTCTTGGTGCACCTTTCATTAATTGCGGCGCATGTGAAATGAAAATTATCTTCACATGGTTCCCTTGAGAGACCTAAGACCTTAGAGACATTATTGTCAACATCAAAATCAAGCGACTTGCGGTGCGTGTCGGGAAGCGAGTCAAGTAGCACTGGTGAATTGCTAGACCACTTCACTAAGTCAAAGTCACCCGATTTGAAAAACTTAATCAAGTTGTGAGCTAATTGCGTGGCAGTATCCTCATTTGCAATAGAAAGAACCAAATCGTCCATATACAGACAGGTCTCTGCCACTTTCGCGGCATCAGGATAGAGCGGACTCATGTCAGTAGCTAGCTGTCGCACAGTGCGCATAGCTATGTAAGGGCTTGACTTGAGACCGAAAGGTTGCCTATTAAAGGCATAAGTTCGAATTTTTTCCGATTCGTTGAATCTAAATAAAATGCGTAGGTATTTATGTTGGTCTACTGGTACACCAATCCGTAAATAATATTGTTTTATATCAGCGTTCATTGCAATAGGAAATAATCTAAAACCTAACAATAATAAAAACAGATCGGCCTGTAAATTGGGTCCAATATGTAATATATCGTTAAGCGAAAGTCCTGTATGCGTTTTAGCACTCGCGTCCAATACGATGCGCGGCATCGGTTTATCAGGTCGGACTACTGCGTGATGCGGTATATAATAACCATCAGAGGACAGCTCAGATTCTTTAACAGGACTGAGGTAATTGTTATCAATATAATCCTGAATAACCTTGTTATAATTTTCGCGCACTATCGGTGCCTGACGGAGCTTACGCTCGAGTGAAACGAAACGGCGATAAGCGGTAGCGTGCGAATTACCTAATTCCGAAGGGTCCCTACAGAACGGTAATGCAACTGTATAACGACCTACGTCGTCACGGGTCACGGTAGCCGTGAAAATATTTTCGCAATCTGTCTCCTCTGGTGACAACAAGCGTTTCATGGGTACTTCTTCAAGTTCCCAGAACTTTTGCACTATATCATTAAGCGCTAACGCAGAAAAAGACGCGGCAGTAGGTAAAATATGTTTACGCGGGTAATCTCCCATAAGTACGTAACCAAATGTTGTAGATAAAGCACACGGTGCGCGCGGCCCACACTCGACCATATTTCCTAAGTATATAAATGGGAATAGCTGGGCACCTAACAATAAATCAATCTTGCCCGGAATATTCCAGCTTAAGTCAGCGAGCGGAAGGTTACGAAAATCTAGGTCGCGATCACAATCGATAAATCTCGAAGGCAATTGATCCGTAATGCATTCTACAACAAGCGCATGTATAGTGTATTTCTGATCCGGATAAATACGGGATTCAATGTCTAAATGAACATAACCGATTATCGGACTTGAAGCGGAACCAACACCTTTAACATAGGAATTATTCAACGGTATTATCGGTAAATTTAATAAACTAGAACAAGCAGATGTTATTAGATTATTCTGCGAGCCATTATCTATCAAACACCTAACTACAGATTTGATACCAGCGCTACCCTTAGAGCGCGCGTATACCTGAGCGGTTGACAAAAGTATATCACCCTTATGACAAGAAGTGTAAGACTGTGTATGTGTAACTGGTTCTGTAGCAAGCGGGGGCGCTCGAATGCATGACGAAGTCGTGTGAGCGCGATGAGAAGGCGCGGGCGAAGTAACGGTCGCTCGATGAGCGGGCGGCGGCGAGTACGCGACGGCGGTATTTACCATAGCCGCATGCGATTGCGAATTATTACTATCAAAATGCAATAACCTATGGTGTCTTTTATTACAGAAACAGACTGACGTACTCTTACAATCCGGAAGTTTATGTAAAGTGCTTAAACAATTAACGCAACCGTACTTCGATTTAATAAACTCATATCTAGCCCTTGCGTCTCGCATATTTTTAATCTGAGCGCAATCATATAAATGTCGATGGTTACCACTACACAAACAACAATTCGCGGTAACTGCTGCGTAAGATTTGGAGGTGTGATGAACGCGCCGGTCGCGTGAGGGCGACGTAACAACAGCAGCGGGTTTCGTATATGACGAATTTCGCGGGTTTGAGCGCTCCAAAATCTTAGCCTGATCTTGTATAAAAGCGATAAGCTGTTGTGTCGTAGGCACTTCCACATCCCGAATCGAAAGTTCAAAGGCTTGGATGGTTTGAGGATCCATCCTTCTCAAAGCGCATTGAAGAAAAATAAAATCAGTTAGATCTGTTATGCCTAATTCTTTTAGAGCTGAAATCGAAGCGGAGTATTTACTAACAAAGGTATCAAGAGCGTTCGCAGTGTGCGAGCAAGTTTTTAAGTCCAGTATATTATTGAGATAATATGTACCTAATGAGCGTTTGTCGTGGTATTTCTTAACCAAACTATCCCACAGTATTTTATATGTTTCACCTGACGGAATAATACCGGAAGTGAATTTTAGTGCGTCGTGGGTGAGTTTAGAAATTAGATACTGTACACGTTGCGAGTCAGAAAGCTGTTGATTCAAATGAATATTAGCTTTAAAAGACTGATAAAAGGTATTCCAGTTTTCAGGGCGTCCGTCAAAACTCGGAATTACTAAAGGTTCTAATTTCACTACGGACTTGATCGAGCTACTGGTCTCGAGTGAACGCACCTTAGAAGTGGTTAATATTTTATTTCTAACGCGTTTAACTCTCGAGTATAAATCATCAAATGAATCGAGGCAAGAATACTCGGGATTGACCGTAATCTTTGATAACAAATTTATATTATTTATTTTATCAACAATGGACTCAAATTTATCGCGTAACTCATCTATTATCTCCGTTTCAGCCAGAAAATTCTCGTTAGCTCGCGTTGATGAATCGAAAGAAATTATACCTTTCGACGATGTGTACATACGATTAATACGTTGAAATAATAATTCTTTCTTTTGATTCAACATAACCAACATGACTTCGCGGCTTGATTCGCTTTCCGTCATGTTTATAAAATAATATCACAATACAACTACAAAGTGATAGGTATATCTACCTAGTTAGTGTAAAAACACAAGTTAAATTTAAATCCTAAAATGACTGAGCGTAAAGTACAGTGGTGGAGCGGTTAATAAGTGGGTAGGTATAAATAAGTTCAACTAAATTGAGTATAATGGATATTATTACCAATTAATACGTAATTCACCAAATCTAACAATTAATTATATTTAAATACGAGTCTACCTATAATTACGTAGTTCTCGTGCGTTTTAAACACAGAATTTACCAATTTTACGTAAATCTGTGAGCGAGGAAAAATGGCGGCAAGAATTCACTAGAATTACGTGAATCTTTTTTATGATATGAATAGAAAAGTAAATTCACCAATATTTACGTGAATCACTGGCCTATCCGTACTCGTAAGGACCAAATTATGTGGTCAGGCGTGTAAATAGCCCGACCAGGGTGTGATTGCTCAACAGTTAGCGTACGAGGTGTAGGGAAGTAAACCACTTCTATCGATCAAAACAATCATGCCAGCACTAACCTGCAACACCGACCAAGTCCCGATCCTCCAGAAGGCAGCGAGCAGCGGCGAGGTTTCTACGGTCTCTTGCAAGGTATTGACCGGCCGGTCACGATCGTAGACTGGAGCACTCCACATACACCTTGTAAAGGTTACAAGCGAGTCCAAACACTACACGGCTATAGGACTAACGGAAAATCAGCTTCTTTTCACGAGAAATATAACTGATGTCCGTGGCGGAACAAAATTTTTATATTAAAGGCGTCTTCTCCGCGAAAAGCGATGAGAGCAGGGTATGTCCGTTTTTTCTTGCACCAATCAGGTGCAGCGCGTTTACATTATTTGAAGACTGCTAACGCCATCTCTTGAGATCGTCGAGTACATTGGCAATATTACAGCAGTACCAGCACTAATTGCATTCGACAAACAGAATGTGGTTTACTATAAAGACTATGAAATTTATAATATAACGAAATATATTATGGTGCGATTATGTATGCATTTTATAAATATATTGGCGCTCCACCAATGATATAATTCTAACATTTTCAAATTGAACTAAAATTTAATTAAAAACTGTTCAATTATTCGCTTTGCCCAGCCCGTCTTCGGGTAAAACGGATACCCCCCTTGAGCACAGTCTAGGGGCTAGTTCAGTTAGCAATTATCGCACAAGTAGCTGCCTTGCCCACTATATAAAGTACAATTTTTATGGGCCCATTAGGTTTTACATTTTCGTTTTTCTTAGCCTTTCCTTTTCCTAATGCTTTCCCACCTCCTGACATTTTTTTCCTGATACATTTCCTTTCCCCATCTTGTTACCGTCTAATTCCGAAATTTTGGTTCGTTTACTGTCAACCCTTTGGAATTTCGTAGCATAGGGTTTTGCAAGGAACTTTCTGACCACGAAGCTTGATTTATTTTACGTTTATACTTAAACACCATTTTGTAAAGAAAAAAAACGTGTCACGAAAATACTAAAGATAAAGCGGATGACTTATTCTTTGCCCTATTCGCTTTACCCAAAACGTGTGTTTGTAAACCAATGTTTCTAAGACTTCAATATCGGCTCAATGTAATATTAATATCATAAGTAATACTCGAATACTTCGGGAATCTACAAAACTAAACTGTTCCTCGGTTAGCTTACAGTAAAAACAAATGAAATGTGTACAAACCTGATCGAAAATCACAATAAAACATTTTTTTATCACCAAAGCAATCGAACGTCTTATTTTGTTTTGAATCAACTGTCATGCACTGAGTTATTATCACTAGCGTATAATAATATATGGGTTAGGTGTATATTAGTATCAGGTGTATATTTGAAAGTCATAAGATAAAATAGTAAAATAATCTGTTACGTAAATTAGCCTTTACATATGTACTACATACTAGTGATGAGTGTTGATTTTTCACATTCGCGAAAGCGAATGCGAATGCGAATATTTATTTCTAATATTCGCGAATGCGAATGCGAATATTGACTTTTCAAGTAAAAAGCAATCAAAATGTATGGATGGATTGACATTTTGCATTGCATTTTATTGATCCGAGGAACAAATTTTTATTTTTTTTAAAGTTGTTGGAGCCGTGCCGTTACCGTGACGGTATAGTGTGTGATGACCTTAAGCACAGATTACTAAGTAGTTACTACGTAACAGATAAAGCACTTCCTACAAAAAACGTCCGTACCCACCGTTTTACCTTTTTTACCTACTCTCTCCGAGCGCCGACCCCCGCATGCGAAAATGATCTTAAATGTTCTAAAAACACGATTATTATTACCTCGCAATAGCGCACGGTTGCGTATGCCGTAACTGAGTTTAGGGTTACCTTTTTTTATGTAATATTAAATATCTATATTTTTATAAAAAAAGGCTATGTTAATTAATTAAAGTTTTATTACACAAAAAATCGGGTGTGTTACCTGACTTAGAAAAGTGTAGCACCGAATACCACGTCCCCGTAAGTTTACTAATACGGAACACTTAACAACGAATGCGCGATTTACGAAAAACTTATCGCCGAAGCCACGTGACCATGCTTAGCCAAACCCCTAACGAGAAACATCAATAAATTATTAGAACAATTAAATTCACAGTCTCAAGAAACCAAAGAGCAAAAAAAAAAAGAAAATAGAGATGAAAAAATTTTAAAAACATTTGGAAAAAAGGAAACAATGGACTTAACATCATTTTTAGATGGTCTTGCATACTTGTGCTACTTTAAACGATGACTGAACTCATATTGACATATTTTAATTATAAACTAAATAATTTATTGATGTTTAATATAATGATAATTTTTCACGTTTTTGCTACATTTTTCATTGTTGCTCTGCTCCTATTTGTTCGTAGCGTGTTGTTATATAGCCTTCCTCTATATATGGACTATCCAACAGAACATTTTAAGAATGTTTCAATTCGAACCAGTAGTTCCTGAGGTTAGCGCTTCAACCCAACAAACGAACTCTTTAGCTTTATAATATTAGTATAGATGTGATGTAGTGATAAATCTAAAGAACAATGTTGCATTTGTATATTTAGTATCATTACAACCATAAACTTAGTAAAGTTTATGTTTACAACGGTACAAAAAAAAAAAGTAATAATATGCATTCTTTCTTTTGAGTAATGACCCACATCCTTCACTTCTTTTTATTTCTATAGCCAGTTCAAAATATAAAAAAAAAACAAAAGACCGTGTATATGGCAAGAACTATGTATATATTCAAAACATTGATAACATTTAAAAAAAAAGGTATAAATTTTAAGGAAATAATGGTAAACGAAATTCCCTTTAAGATACTCCGGTTTTGTAACCGGAGTATCTTAAATCCAGGTACAATAAGTAACACGGCTAACTGTTGAAACTATTGGTTTTATTCTTATGAAACTTCATGTGAGCATTGAGCATTATGCAAATATACGCCACGATTTAAATAACATGCCATCCATATTGAAAGGTCACGTCTTGCCAGGGAGATCACGTCAGAGTCACAAATTTGGCTCCTGGATAGAAAGCTCTCCAAATAAAATGCTCTGAGGGTACTGAATAATAATGAACCTCGTAGTACATTTTTTATAATTACTTCTCCATTTGCGTATTTCTTTGCATCTACTCAAATTCGCACGCACGTACACCCATTTATGTATGACACAATCACACACGTGTGTGTATGACATGCGTATAAACACGTATGTACGCACACGAAAGTAGTTAGTTGCATATAGACAAAGGATGTTATTAATCTACGATTTCGTTATAGATATTACATAGTTAGTACGATAATCCTTAATGGAGTAGACAGAAGTTAATACAAACTGTATTAGTGTTACGTTCTCGTATTTAAGTTGCTGTCTTAATTATCTAAAGGCATAATATTATCTACGTATGAACGGGAATTAACGCGATCATGAAAAGGTATTACATACCTCTGAATTGCCTGACGTTTCGACCAGGTTGCACTGGCCGTGGTCACAGGCTGACTGGCTCAGCGGTGCACGCCCTCCGTCGCCGACATCGTGAGGTAGAAGGTTCTTCATCCACCTCCACTTTTTTGATATTTTTGATATTTTCGTTTCGCCATGTACCGTCACATACTATACTAACAGTGTCCCTATTCTGTAAGCAAACCAATGTGGCCCTATTCTGGTGTTCACCCGACTGCGCATAAAAGCGAGGTGGCATGTTTTTTATCACTGGATTCCACGCTGTAGATAATTTGAAACCATCTTCCCGATTAAAAGTTTTGTGTTTTTTAATTTCAATCGCTTCACGTACAACTCTTGAGTAAAAGTGACGTTCCGTGGAGAGGACTTGCGTACGGTGAAATTCAATCCAGTGATTGGTGCCCGCTTCGAGTGCATGTTCTGCAATCGCTGATTTGCTAATCTGTCGGTTCTTCACAGCAGCGATGTGTTCTTTGACCCTTTCAGCAATGGTCCGCTTTGTTTGGCCTATGTAGGAACTACCACAGCTGCAGTTTATTTTGTAGACACCTGGAGTTTGTAACGGCAAGACGTCCTTCGGTGTACCCACGATGTTTTGAACCTTTATGCCTGGTGTGTATACTGTCGGAATGGAGTATTTCTTTAATACGGAGCCGATCTTATCCGTTACTCCTTTCACATATGGCATGTAGGCTGGTTGTCTGTTCACCTCCGGATGCTTGCGTCTCATTGTCGGTTGCTTCCGTGTTCCATTCACCTGATATCCGTTACTTTTAAGTACCTCCTGAACATGATCCAGCTCTCGCTCCAAATGTTCAGGGTCACAAAGATCGTATGCTCTGTTCTTGAGTGAAGTCATAACAGACTGCAGGTGTCGGGGATGATGATGAGACGTGGCGTGTAGGTACCTATCCGTATGAGTAGGCTTGCGGTACACACAGGAGGTACTTAAAAGTAACGGATATCAGGTGAATGGAACACGGAAGCAACCGACAATGAGACGCAAGCATCCGGAGGTGAACAGACAACCAGCCTACATGCCATAAGTGAAAGGAGTAACGGATAAGATCGGCTCCGTATTAAAGAAATACTCCATTCCGACAGTATACACACCAGGCATAAAGGTTCAAAACATCGTGGGTACACCGAAGGACGTCTTGCCGTTACAAACTCCAGGTGTCTACAAAATAAACTGCAGCTGTGGTAGTTCCTACATAGGCCAAACAAAGCGGACCATTGCTGAAAGGGTCAAAGAACACATCGCTGCTGTGAAGAACCGACAGATTAGCAAATCAGCGATTGCAGAACATGCACTCGAAGCGGGCACCAATCACTGGATTGAATTTCACCGTACGCAAGTCCTCTCCACGGAACGTCACTTTTACTCAAGAGTTGTACGTGAAGCGATTGAAATTAAAAAACACAAAACTTTCAATCGGGAAGATGGTTTCAAATTATCTACAGCGTGGAATCCAGTGATAAAAAACATGCCACCTCGCTTTTATGCGCAGTCGGGTGAACACCAGAATAGGGCCACATCGGTTTGCTTACAGAATAGGGACACTGTTAGTATAGTATGTGACGGTACATGGCGAAACGAAAATATCAAAAATATCAAAAAAGTGGAGGTGGATGAAGAACCTTCTACCTCACGATGTCGGCGACGGAGGGCGTGCACCGCTGAGCCAGTCAGCCTGTGACCACGGCCAGTGCAACCTGGTCGAAACGTCAGGCAATTCAGAGGTATGTAATACCTTTTCATGATCGCGTTAATTCCCGTTCATACGTAGATAATATTATATCATGGAACGCGAAAGTTTAAAAGTTAGTATATCTAAAGGCATATTTAATTCGCGATGCTCTGCAACATTATTACAACAATGAGGCCAGCATTATTTTTTTAAGTTTACCTTAATAATAAAAACCATTGTAAATGTGTAAATATAGTGTAGGGTAATTGCTATAATATATATGAACTAGCTGTCCCCCGCGGTTTCACCCGTGTTAATTTGAGGAAAAAGGCCTACTAAAATATATGCCATTACTTTAAGAGTATTATTGAAGTTAACAAAAGCAAAACGAATTACTAACTTATTTATTTAAAAAGTATAATACTTTTTAAATAAATAAGTTAAACGACGAGATATCGCTAATAATATTATTAAAAAAGCAGTTGTCCACCGCCCTCCCCCCTCATGACCGCCCGCCTTGCACATCACAAATGCGCGCGTGGTACTTGATCATTATTTCGTTGCGGAGTTTATTTTGAAACTATGATATCTCCTAAGATATTCATTTAAATCAAATCATGTCAAGGGCAATTATGCTCAAAATTAAATACTTGTGATGATTAACGTATTTATTTGGATAAGGATTAATACCATGTTAATAAAAACACCTTCGCAAATAATGTTTTATTTTAGAACAAATTTAATTACCATAGAAAAGGTTATAGTGATTCAGCCTTAAAATATAGACATAATAAGCTGTTGCGGACTTTTTTTAAAACTTTTAAAGGGGAACAATTCCGTCATACATAATTTTTTGCGTAACTTTAACTGTTTACGCAGCGCACGCAACGGAAGCACTCGAAAGGAATAACTTTCCCCTTTTTTGCAACATGTTTCATTGATGCTCCGCTCTTCTATTTGTCATTGCGTGATGGTATATAACTTATAGCCTTCCTCGATAAATGGACTATCCAATACACAAAGATTTTTTTTAAATCCAAACCAGTAGTTCCTGAAATTAGCGCGTTCAACCAAACAAACAAAGAAACTCTTCAGCTTTATAATATTAGTATAATAATATATTAGTATAGATATGTAAAAAATAATCTTGCAAAAGATTACAGGGTCTTTGGAGACTTAAGCCTAGCTTCATTAAACCTAAGTATATTTAAGTCGCTGGATATCCTTATAGAATGTAATCTGATTTCAATAATTTCAATTTTATCTTTTGAAATGATTTTGTGTTTTGATTGGCTCGTTTTTAAACATTATATTTTTAATATTTAGTTTTGGATTTGAGGACGTTAGTCCAACAAAATTCGGGGGTTCTTTAATTCGAGGATTGTCATCAGATACCGCAAACAAAAACGAACAAGGACATTCTGTGGTTTGACCGCTATTTAGTAACCCTTTCCTTCGTAAGTCACCCTGAGAACTTACAAATGATAGGGTTACTATTTGTTGAGGGAGAAGTATATTGTTATAACTATAGAATTTAGAATGGTTTAATATACGACAACTTAAACTTTAAAAATATTGACTGACCTGTTGGTCTTGTGGTTAGTGGTCCTGACTGCTGAGCCAGAGGTCGTGGGTTCGATTTCCATCCAGGACTAATAATAGTGTGATGAGCATGATCATTTGTTCTATGTCTGGGTGTAATTTATCTATAAGATGTATGTATCTAGAAATATATTAGAATGTGTATCAGCAGTCTGGTTACCATAGTACAGGCTCTGCCTAGTCTGGGATCAGACGGCCGTGTGTGAGATGTGTGAAGTTATTATTATTATTGCAATATAATGTGACGTCCGAAACGTCATCGCCAGCTCTCGATAATGTTAACGCCATGCAAGACTTGCTATGCAACGATTTCGTTTTTCGTGTCTCGTCGATATTAGGAATGTTCTAGATTCATGAACTTGTATTTAAATATTCTCAGGCTCAGGAGTCACCTAAGGAAAGACTATCGAAATGAAGAACGAAAATAAGATTTAAATTACGGTCTAGTAGGTTCGATAGGTTACGGTCTAGTAGGTTCGATAGGTTACGGTCTAGTAGGTTCGATAGGTTACGGTCTAGTAGGTTCGATAGGTTACGGTCTAGTAGGTTCGATAGGTTACGGTCTAGTAGGTTCGATAGGTTACGGTCTAGTAGGTTCGATAGGTTACGGTCTAGTAGGTTCGATAGGTTATGGTCTAGTAGGTTCGATAGGTTACGGTCTAGTAGGTTCGATAGGTTACGGTCTAGTAGGTTCGATAGGTTACGGTCTAGTAGGTTCGATAGGTTACGGTCTAGTAGGTTCGATAGGTTACGGTCTAGTAGGTTCGATAGGTTACGGTCTAGTAGGTTCGATAGGGGTATAAAAGGAACCGCGAGTCGCATAGCTATCAGTCAATAAAAGTTTAAGGAAGTGAAAATAACAGGTAGAGGTAAGAAGAAAGAGGAAGAAAGAAGAAGGAAACGAAAAGAGGAAAATAATGTTAGCGTTAGAGCGAAGCTACGTTAGAGAGGACAACGTGAGAGCAACGCCGCGTCACACCACGTGTGTAAAAGATAAGAAATAAAGCGTCATCATAAAAAGATAGTCCTTTCCTGCCAATACCGATACGCGCCAACCCATTTTAAAGTTGATTACAGAACTTTAATTTGTAAATTTAAGGCAGCTGAAATTTCAAAAGTTACTGTCAAAACTACTTAATTAAATGAGCTGTGTTAAAAACCCAGTTAATTTATCCATTCATCCATTTTAAAAATCGCAGAATCGATACGATTTCACATTATTATTTTGTTACCTAAATTTGCAAAGTCAGGCCAACAGATTTGATCTGCAAAACAAAATCGAACCAATTTGAATCACACAAATACATTAATTATAGACTTACTAACTAACATCAGAATTGGTACGATTGAAAATTTATAATGATATTAGTATCTTCTGGCTCGATATAAAAAAATACACTTTTTGCAAGGTAGTTTATTGTGGACAGTTATAATCACACTGCGGTTCATAAGAGCGGCGGCGTGCGCACACTTTAATAACGTTTTTACACAATGTGGCTGTAGACAAGTAAATTTAATGAAAAATTAAAATGTGATAAAATATGGAAAATAAGTAATTTATAACAATAACTCTAGAGTAAGTAAGTATGGGCCACTTCATTTTCTTGGGGAAGCTTAATAAATTTTATATTTTATCAATTTTTATATTTTTATCTGCCTTTATGTGTAAAAGTATATTAAGCATGTCACTTAAGTGAGACCAACCGATGTCTCCTCACTCTCTCTACAAAGACTAGCTCAGTAAAATAAGGTTGCACATTAACACTATATTTTTTTCAACTAATCTAAAGTTTTTAGTAAAGTGTACGAATCTCGGTATGCATTGTATTGATCTAAACTAAAGGTAGGTACGTAACTACGTACTCCTTTTAGTATGGGCACAGATAAGATAATAGTTACTTAGGTACAAAGGTCAGGTTAGGCAAGTACAGGTCCTCTTAGTATAGTACAAAGCGGAGTACGTACCTGCTACCTTTAAATTTCGCCATCTTGATTGTGATGTTCCAGAACCCCTAAAATATTTAATCATTCAGTTTATATTGCTATTTTATTTTGAATCAGAACTAAGTTGTTGGTAAGCGGTGCTTATGATAGTAATGATTTTAAACCGCGATGTGGGTGGGGGAAGGAGATCTGTTTCCAACGACCTTTCGTTTCTTCCTGTTTTTAATGGTCTTTTCATCTGTTACCGAGATTCTGGTATCTATGTTAAAAGATGACCTCAATATCTCTACTTCATAATTCAAGGTAATCAAAAAAACTAATCTTGATGGACTGATTTATTAGTCTGCCAAGATACGGAATGTCTACAAACAATTTGATGCAGTACTTAGGTGTTACACATGATGGGAAGCATAGGACGCTCTTAGTCGGACTATATCATTATACCTAGATACATATTTAATTGCCGATATTCGTATTTTACGGTAGTAGAGGCACAATAGGCCATTTACTGGTATCTTAAATTTACGGAACAATTAAAACAAATTTTATGAAGATGTATGGGTATATATATATATATATCTGAACCACGCTTTTGCCCTAGTAATTTTCAGTAATAGATTTGTTGCATTTATTTCATGTTATTGTTCCTTACGAATATGCAATCTAAAAAAAAAAAAAATCACTGAGCGTGGCTAAAATGTATGTCTCACCTGGCGCTACGAAGGAAAGGGACTCCGTAATGAGAAGATAAAAGCTAGGTTGGACGCTCCCACTTCCGTACAGTATTATATACATGCGCCCGTGATTAAACAAGAGCGTAAAAAATATAAGTCAGCCTTTCTTTGTAGGATATTCTCTAAAATATCCTGTTAGTATAAAATACCCTGTTAGTATAAAATACCCTGTTAGTATAAAATACCCTGTTAGTATAAAATACCCTGTTAGTATAAATGAAAACAAAACTATCTAGACTTTTATATATTGAAAGTAACTCATTCAGGTATTATTTCAGCGATTTCTTTTATTGGCGAAGCGAAGAGTTTGAACGCGCTAATCTCAGGAACTACAGTTCGAATTAAAAAAATATTGTGTATACGGTTAAAGTTACGCAAAAATCATGTATGACGGAATTGTTCCCTTTTAAAAGTTCTAAGAAAAGATAATATATGTCTACCTTTTAAGGTTGACTCACCTTTAACCGTTTTTGTGGTAATCAAATTTGTTCTAAAATAATGGATTATTTGCGAAGGTGTTTTTATAAACATGATATTAATCCTTCCCAAATAAATACGTTATTCATCACAAGTATTAAATTTTGAACAAAATTGTATTGTAACAAAATAATGATGAAGTACCATGCAGTAGCATTAGTATAGTTAGGGATAGTTAGGTATAGTTCTAGGAGTTAGGGATGGAGTTAGGGAGGGAGGGAGGGAGGGAGGGAGGTAGAGAGAGAGAGAGAGAGAGAGAGAGAGAGAGAGATGTTTAGTAAATTTATTAAAAAAAACAGAATGAAAGACTGGTTTCAGGATATTTTTACTACAACATTTATGGAATCGGGTTACCTAATAATCCTACTCCTACTAATATTATAAACGTGACAGTTTGTGAGGATGTATGGATGTATGGATGTGTGGATTTATGGATGTATGGATGTTTGTTACTCTTTCACGCAAAAACTACTAAACCGATTGAGATAAAACTTGGTATGTAGATAACTGGAGATCTGGATTAACACATAGGCTACTTTTTATCCCGACATTCGGAAACGGGATCGGGACTTACGCGGGTGAAACCGCGAGGCGCTGCTAGTCTATAATATGTCGATAAATGTGTAATAGAATACATCTCTATAAAGGTAAGTTTACATTTCAATTGAACAATAACAATATCAATCAATGATTACACATTTTTAGTCAAATCAATAAAGTTCGTAAATGTGTCTATACTTACTTTTTTACGGGCGTCGTCGTCGTTTAGAGATCCAATAGTTGAAACTAAATTCATCTAAATTGATTTAGCTACAAAGTTATGGAAACGTCTTCTGAAACTAATTGACTTTGCACTACAAAATGTTATAGGGCCCTATTTTATATTAATAAATTTTAATTTGATTGTAAGAAACTTTCGCAATATTAACTTGTTTACATAGATTTAGTCGTACTAAAATTACGTTATGAAACTTCAATTTATGATCTTTGATAGAAACACATTTGTTTGTATGAAAAATAAGCACAGAGTTGATGATTGACTCATCTGAGTCAATCTTATTATTCATTATTTTATGAAATGTCAAAATAATCAAACATTAGTCCAAATAGTAAAGCTTCTATTTAGCCATCGAAGACAGCACGCAAACCCAAACCAAAACTTAAAAGTTATGTAACTTTACATTACTTATATATTACGTTCAATCACTTAATTTGCTGACGGGTTTTGCCAAAGTTACTCACTGAAACTATCATTAATAATCATTATCATATTACCATCAGGTGATCATTGGACCACTTAGTTGAATAAAAATACATAATATCCATTCATATAACGGTTACATATTAGTTGTATAAGAAGTCGGATCTCTGATTATATATTATGGTTACGTGACACAATTTACCATAATATAAAATCATAAAATGCAATGCTACAGAACTTGAACATACGCCTTAGACATATGAAATATGCAAAAGTATTGTCACGTATAGTTGAGACGCCAAGTCTACCGTGCACGCTCTTTACGAGCAAAATGTTAAATATTCTCGAGCTTCATTGACATATTAGACTCGTTTGCTAGATGAATTTGGTAGATAAAATTTACATCTTAGGTTAAGGTTAGCTTAAGCCTCTGTATTATTTTTCATCTACACAAAGGCACATAAAGCCATTCTTATACTGACGATATGCTTTACATATAATACCTACATTACTGCCTGTAATTGCTTTCATAAATAATTCTTAGTACTTTATGCTCTAACCGTTGTATGGGATTATTACTGCATCAGGACGGAAACGACGGTAGCGGAGCGGTGACATACCTTGTGTCTAACAGCACTTTATTTGATTATATTATAACTACATCAGGACGAAAAGGCTATTTGTGACCGATGCTATAATTTGTATCTCGATAATGTAAATAGGTATGTCCTCATTGAATAATTTAGTAAATACTATATTTAGTAGTTAAGTACAGCAGCTATAATGTGACTAACACTTTGTTCCTTATATACTGAGCCCGCATGGCTTTCTCCATAACCCTGATGTATAGGATATACCTCGGAACACTGACAGCTTTATGACCGTTTGTCTTTAGAAGAGGCTAATGATCAGCAGTTGACGCCCCCATGGATGTGAGAAATTACATAAGTACTTGTTATAAAACAAAGACTCGAATAACCTCGATTTGAAACAGACTTCGTAAATTTGGCTGTACTCTATATCTGACAGACTGAAAGAGTGACAACTATTTACAATTTATTAATCTGCATAGTATGTCGTGTGAAATATGTGCATTCGTAACTTGATTGTTATCAGTTTTTATTTCATTTGTAGTGTTTTTGTAGTAGATTCCTTGTTATTCATAGAAACCCTACATACATTTGAATATTCCTCCCCCTCAGACGAAGACGAACTTTGATGTTTCTAAACGATCCTAAAATCACAAGATGTATTAACCTTTAACTATTTCAAAAGTTTGTATTATGAGGAATTATTGAAAGTGATGCTCGTGGCTACTTTTTACCATTGTATCACTTGTATGATTTGCCGTCACAGTTCCAAACCAGATAGATTGGGTTCGGTTCGAAAGGAATTGTGAAATGCTCATCTTTTGGAATGTCCTCCCAGGTGTCATTTTCAAAAATAACTACAGAATAGGGTTTTTAAAAATTTAAGTAATTTTATTTTAGAATTTTTGACCAATCGTGCTGCAAACGTCAAAATGCCAATATAAGGTTTATAAAATAAAAGTTCCTGTTTGTTTTTAAAATACCGCGTTTTGTATTCAGTAGTGCTAGCTTAACCAAAATAAATATGGCTCTTGATAGGATTATGCAGCGTGGAACCAAATAGGCGATATAAACTATTTTGTATTCTAAATGTACAACAATAACATCTTTTATTTTGCTTTATGTTTAGTGTATTTAGTTTAGATGATAGTTTTAAAACCGCACTGCATACCGCTTTCTGCAACGATCCTTAATACGGAGGGATTACCACGATTACAATATTTAGCTGTAGCTACCTACGGTATACGCAAGTCTGGTTTTAAAAATCTAGTCACAGTAAGTAAAACAGAAAGTCCCAGATGTAATGATTACCTGTGATTTTAGATTGGGTAAATAGCTAGCCTAGAAGCTAGGGCACAGCACATTTCTACTAAAATTGTAGATCGCTTGGGAGTGTTTGAACTCTACAGTACAGAAGATAGCGATCGTTAACTCCATGGGAAGGGATGTTTATAGGCCGGAGACCGCTTAGGCCGGCGCTATGTCCTTGTACTCGTATATCCCATTTACTAGATTGTAAAAGACAAGTGCAATATACATACTTCGTGATAATCTGCTTAAGATGAACCATTTGTCTTACTAAAAATGTGATTATTATTATATGAATAACATGACAATTTTATAAATAATTCGATAACTTGGATTGAACATGATTAAACAAGATACACTTAAGGTTAACCAACCGCTATCAAGCACATCTAGCACGTCTACTAAGAGGTCCCGGACTCTATTTTAGGTGTGGTATGGCACACCGTGTGGTTTTAGACGGTTCGATTCAGACTCACCATCTCACCGAAAACAAGGTAGGGTGACGGTTCGAGGGGGTTTACACACCAACATATAAAGGGCGAAAACTAGGCGTAACCGCACCTTGAATTTTAGCCGTAATCTTAAAATAGACATAAACATAGTGATGGAGAAAGACAATTATAAAAGTTTTAGTGAAATATTACAACAAATTAGTATAAATGCCGAAGAAAATACCACACTGATTAACTATGTGCGGCAGAACTATCTCATCGAGTCAACACGCAAAGTTAGTAAGTTTCAGCACAGTAGGCTCGTATAACTGTCTATGAACCTACTTGGCAACTTTGCCAGAAATGTGTGCCTTTCGATGAACCTCCTGACTTAAATCTTTGGTTAGAATATATTTAGCCTCAATTTCAAGAACACAAGCAAACAGCGTAGAAATTTTAAAGTTTCATGTCTATAGAAATTTTAGATCTGAAAAGCCTTGCCAAAATCCCTGATGATTTAATATTATTCGATCCATACTCTTATTAAAAACTGAAGTGCTATGAGTATGGTTTGAACGCGCTATGGGTCAAGTGCGCGTCTTCTGTCTGAAGTAAAAAAAATGTTTTATCTTACAGCCCAGTCAACCTAGTTGTTTTATGATCAAATATGGACATTTCGGTTACCACGCATTTTTATTTTTGAATAAATAGTAGAATTTACATTTCGTGTGATTTCTCGTTTCCAGTAGGTTTATTGTCACATGTGCCCATGACTTTTTGCAAAAGCAAATGAAGGTCAAATAAAAAAAAAGTTTTTTTTTAACATTTAGTAACTTTGAAAGGAACGTACTAAGAAGTCTGAAAGTTTCTGAAATTGTAGCTTGTGATGATATTAAAAAGTGCTAAATTTCAGCTAGATCGGTTTCAAACTTTTATAATTATATTTTTAACGATCTTTTTTTTAGCCTTAATTGCAAAATGCGCCATTTTTACTTCTAAATAACTAAAACTAGTCGGACCACCTTAGAAAATTAAGAAAACCATTTCTGTTTATTATTCAAGCTATTTAAGTTTAAACCGATTTCGCTGAAATTAATTTATAGCACTTTTTTCATCACATACAAATATGCGGTGAGCCTACATAGCTCCGGTACTAATCTGGACAATAGGGAGTATGCCGGTTGCGAACGGGGGGTTGCTGCGAGTTGACCGATAGGCATACGGGTAACTAACCTTAATAAGTACCAGTGTAAGACCTGCCGTATAAAAGTCCCTGCGTCTCGGGACCTTAGTTTGGGAAACTTGATGCAGGTATACTCACCCTGCCTTTATAACTATTGCGTTGGTGGTGTGGGGGCAGTATAAACCAATATTGTGTATAATTAAATACTACGTATTTGTTAATACGTAGTGTAATGCAGGAGAGGGAAGTGTACTTTTAGGCGAGTGAGATGAAACATGAAGGACAGAATGTCCGTGATAACATTTGTTCGATAAATATCTTTGAAGATGTAAATAATATCTACTTTTAATATTCATCCTTCCTGCTAGTCATATGTCCCTACGTGTAAAACATTTTTGAACACTCCTAAGTCAGTGAGTGAGTCGAACTTCAAACATTGAGAGGACTGGCTTATTGCCAGTAAAATAATCTCTTAAATCATTGTTGGCAAACTTTCACATCATCTGTGAATACAAACAAAAAAAAACACCCATATAAATGTTTACGTAGAACAGTACAAAGTTATCTAAGTGATATATATTTAAGCGCTCGATGACTCCCATGTGGCATGTCGATAAAACTTCTGCGGTGATCTCCGCTTTTCAAGAAACTTCCAAAAAGTTTTGTATTTCATCCTAGCCTTATATAGGCGAAGAATGTTTCATATAGAATCTAACTTTTAGCTTCGAAATTCTTGTTTGAGTCACTAGTTTTGAGATACAGCGCATATAATTTATTTAATTTCGTTTTCTTTTGTATTTCTTTATGGTAAAGAATGTAAACGAGCAGACGGGTCACCTGATGGTCAGTGACCACTACCGCCCATAGACACCTGCAACTCAAGAGTCACAAGTGCGTTGCCGGCCTATTTTTTAATGCGGCACTTATATTCTCTACTAGCTCTGCCCGCGACTTCGTTCGCGTTTTTTCGGAAAACGGCAATTTGTCGCTTATTGCATAGTACCTCTTTCGCCAGGCAGTATTTCTGATACTGTATTGGCGGTGAAACAACCTGGAGCGTACAAAAAAGGTTGTTTTGGTTGCTTACACGTGAAATAACGACAGAATTTGGCCGTGGTATCATTACTCATTTGTTTTTCGTGTGGAAGCTCACCTCACCGGGCTATTGGTGAGGCCGTATATCAGGCTTAAACCAACTAAAACCACACGGTGTGCCTCACAGCACCGTTTATGAGTTGACCGTCGGTACGGCGACGTTTTGCCTCCAATGATCCACCCAGCGCTGGCTAGCGGTCGGCAACTGGGCGATGTCCAGACACCCTCTTCACGGGAGACTCTGCTTCGGGTGAAGAACATAAAACTCGTCTCATACACTCCACTCTTAGTGTACGCACGAGAGCGCGAGTGAAAAGGTTCCACCTGGAAGTTTTTCTACCGAATCCACACCGTCACCTCCTCCTTGCGCGAGAGTTGTTTTCCTCGCAGAATATCGTCAAAAACAACTGTGACGACCTAACATCTCGATTCGTCCGACCAATTGGGAGACTCTTGCTGTAGTCAGTCAGTCAGTGCTGCTTCCTAGAAACTATGGGCCCCCTCGGTATACCTAACAGATAAATGTTTGCTTCTGAGCTTTGTTTAGTCACGGTGTAACATAAGATTTCACACTACTGTAACCGAACGGAAAATAAATGGTCTGAAAGTGTAAAAAAAAACTTCACCGGTTACATGACAATATTTCAACTTAGTACGATAGTGTCTGCCATGCATTTAGTATAGTAAAATACTGTAATACTAACAAACTTCATTAATCTAACAACTAAGTCATAGATGCTTTAAATAAAAATTATTTTCTATTCTAATATAATCATGTTGACGGGGATCAACGCGATCACGTATTTAAAAGGTATGACATACCTTTGCTTTGCCGTGGTCGTGGCCGTGATCACAGGCCTGTACGTATAATACTTTTAAATACGTGATCGCGTGAATTCCCGTCAACATAATTATATTATCATGGAACGCAAAAGTTTAAAAGTTTGTATCTTCTTTTTCTATAACTTTATTTATAAATATATGTATATTTACTGGACTGGCCTGATGGTCTAGTGGTTAGTGACCCTGACTGCTGAGCCAGAGGTCGTGGGTTTGATTTCCACCCAGGACGAATTATTCTGTGTCTGGGTGTAATTTATTTATAATATGTATGTATTTAGAAATATGTAAGTATGTTTATCAGCAGTCTGGTTACCATAGTACAGGCTCTGCCTAGTTTAGGATCAGACGGCCGTGTATGAGGTGTGTGAAGTTGTTATTATTTTTAATGCCCTGAAATATATTTATGAATTTAATGGCTGCGAGAGGCAAAATAGCTCGTTGGCATAGTCAAGAACCAGTTATTTTTTTTCATCATCAGCTCGGCTACATGATGTGATGATTTCTAAACGCAAATACCTGATAAAGTAATGAAAAATGAACAGAAACACTATTCGTTTCTACAATTTTAGAGGGTTTCCCTCAATTTTACCTGAATTCCGTCATCAGATCCTGACTTACTTGACATGGGACCACCCTTGATATATACCTATCTAACAAAAAAGAATAATCAAAATCGGTTCATAAATAACGGAGGGCTGAACATACATAAAAAAAAAGAAATATGTATATAAACGGTCGAATTGAGAACCTCGTTTTTTTCGTCTATTAAAAACGATACCTAATTTTAAAAAAGTAAATTAGTTTATATATTAAAAAAAAGTGCAAAAAAAAGAAAAGTGTCAAGGAAGGATTCGATCCGGCACCCAACCTAGTACAATTCGTATTCTACACCAGATAAGCTAAACGCTCGCTGTAAGTTTAACATTGTATGTTATTACAGATTTCATTGATTTTCCTGTGGGAACCAAAGTTTAACCCGGGATAAAAAGTACCCTATAACCTCCGCCGGCACTCAAACTATTATCATACTTAGTTTCAAGCATATCCCTATTTATCGTGAACATACAAACAGACAGACAGACAGACAAAATTTTTTTGAATCGCATATTCGGCATCAGTATCGATATCTTAATACCCCTCAGTCGATTTTTTTTAAATATATTCAATGTACAGAATTCATCCCGCTACAGATTTATTATAAGTATAGATTTTTGTGTTTTTATTGTTTTTGTTAGTCTTCCCTTTCCTCTTGTCTGGTCCTCATTTAAATAGGTCCAAGCCTTGTGTGGGGACTTAGTAATTCACAAAAATCCACGATAAACTACATACGCACTGGTTTTGTGTTAGCTGTAACTGTGCTGTTTAGGATTATCTTAAACCTACCTGTGACACAGTTTATTACTAGCACGGGAATGGGGGAGGCTAGCCTTGATGGTCGCTACAGCCGAACATAATTACATTTATGATTTACATGTATGATTGTATCTTTTTTTTTGCCAATAAAGTGTTATTATTATTTCTCTTTATTAAACTTATAAATTACATTTTTAAATATTAAAAGAAGAAAAAAAAATATAAAAAACATAAAAAAATAGTAGACCACCGACATCTCATCAGGCACTTCCTCACTGTACGGGCCGTGTTGATGAGAACGGCCTTCTGCATCAGTCCCTTGATCCAGCCGTCTAACGCGAGCCTCTTAAGATGTTGATTGACAATTTTTTTATGTGATGTAACAACAAAATAACGATTTTTTCCTGTCTGTCTGTCACACCTTGCTTCTTACCAAATTTTATGATTCCAGGTGAATGGGAAGAACCCTATAGGTTTTGATTTACCTGCGAAATGTTCAAATTTGTTAAAATCTAAAGCTTAATGGCCGTATATTTTGATTGTTTTGATTTTTTTACATCTTCAAGGGACCGCTGCCATAAGTATTTGGTGTTAATTTCAACTTGATGCCTTCTTGGGTTCCTGAAGAAAAGGGTCTTGACAGACACATAGACAGACATACAGATATAGCAACAAATTAACGCCTTTCGGATTTTTTTACTTGTGCATGAGACCTTGCTTTTTACCAAATTTCATGATTCTAGGTCAATGGAAGTACCCTATAGGTTTTGATTTACCTACGAAATATTCAAATTTAGTCAAATATAAGGCTTAAGTGGCCCTATCTTCTGATTGCGTTGATTTAGAAGTTTGATTTTTCACAGCTTCAAGGGACCGCAGACTTATGCATTTGGTATTAATTTCAATTTCATACAGCTAGGGGTTCCTGAGAAAAAGGGTCTTGGCAGACAGACAGACAGAGAGACGGACAACAAATTGATCCTATAAGGATTCCTTTTTTTCCTTTTGAGGAACGGAACCCTAAAAAGAAACCACGTTTTACCTGGCTGCAATGTAATCCTTTTGAAAAAAAACTGTGAGAGCGCTGGTATCCATAACACAAGTTTAATCTTGGCTTGGGTATCAGAGTTCAATATAGGCTACTTACAAATAAATATATGTGTTATATACTGTTAATCTACAGTTGACACATGAAAAGTGTCTAGGGATCAAGTACATTTTTAACTTTAAAAAATTATCTAATTAATTTTTACCAAATCTAGTCTTCCAGACTGGATTCTTACTATAATTCTTAATTTAACAATTTATGCCTACATTTTGTAAAAATTGAGAAAAATTGCAATTTTTGCAAATTGTGGGACATTAACCTAAGTTATTGTCGTCAATTAAATGGCAAAAAAGACAAAAATGAGGATTTTTTAAATTTTTATTGTAGAGATGAAAAAAATATTAATCTGTATTTCCACCACTGACACGAATCACACAATCACAGCATGCTTAAAATCACTTCATCAAAATCACTTTCAGGAATGACCGTTCTTTCAATAAGTCAAAAAAGTTGTTGTGCTGTCACGGCATCCATACTCGGCAGTGCTCTTTTTTGGACTATATCCCATGCGTGCTCAATTGGGTTGAGCAGGCCACGGCAGAACGTTGATGCGAACATCGGCAAGAGTGCGTGTTACGACTCTAGCCGTGTGTAGACGTGCATCGTCGTGCATTAGTCAAAACGAATCACCCAACCGGCTCCATAAAGGGATGATTACGTTATTGTTCCCCCTCCATATGAATGAACTTCCTGACAAAATTTTAAACGTGCTTGACGTCCAGAGGTCCTCCAAATTCGAGTACGTCTTGTATCCGGCCTCATACCGAAACAAGATTAATCGGAAAAACAAACACAACGCCAGTCTTTTTCCTCCCAATTTCTGTGTTCGCGAGCCCATTGTAAATGGGTCCTACGATTGCGGAGTGCTATAGGTGGAACTCTCAGCGGCTGCTCGGCGGCTTTCGGGAACGCAAACCAACTTCACGTAAACGACTTCGGATGGTTCGGTCGCTTAACGTAACTAACATCATGGCAGTCATGGTACGATTCCTTCGAGCAGTATTTTCGATGTACCGGTCCTGTCTGCGAGTGGTAATGCGAGATCGTCCTCCATGTGGCTCGGCCAGGCTGCCCGTGATACGAATCGTATCGCTATCGTATCATACAATAGCGTGTCCAGAGGGGGCTTATGACGCTCTGTGTAGCGTTAACAGCCACAGTACGTTGCCTGGAAATAGCTTCCAACATTCCGACGGCTCTCATCATCTCATCTCGTGTAAAATGATGTCGTCGGTCCATACAATGCAATTTTTTCAGTTTCGATGCAGAAGTTGTAATGGTTTTGTTAAAACGCTATTGCACACTTTTATAGAAATTGACAGTTGATTTTCTATTTTTAATTAAAATTTAAAAAAAAAATATTTATTCAAATAGTGGAATTTACTAAAAAAAATCAATAACGACCAAAAAAAGTTAAAATAATAATCCTTCATTGCGTCGATGCTCTAAAACGTACTTGGTATCTAGGCACTTTTGATGTGTGTCGATTTAAGATCTCTTATAAGTGGTTAATGTACATCTTTCTGAAAATTAACTTATATTGTTATTATTTTGAAATTCTCTTCTCTTTGAATACATGTTTTTTCCAGCCCAATTTAAATTGCTTCACATCATTACCAAATTTAATGAATGAATGGGAGTGAAATGAGAAAGATGTCATAACCGAGGCCATCTACTTACCTTTCAATAAAGAAAAGTGCTGTGGCAATATAGATATTGCGATATTACGAAGAAAAGAAATACCCGACATATTTCCAATTCCGACGTCATCAAAGCTGACACTGTGTCCCATCGAGACACTTTATTGATAAACAAAACTATAGTTTAGCGTATACGGCAATATAACGTAAATATATTTGAGCAAATCGCAAGGTTGTAGCGTTGGCGAGGATGTTATTTATGAACCACATAAAATAATGATATCCATGTAGATGGTGAACATTCTTGTTATGTATGTATGTATGTAGATGTATGTATTATACCGTGGAATATTTTTGTCTTTTTTTAACCCGTTTAGTAGTAGGTTAAGGAGGGTTTTCTGCAAACAATCATGGTGGTAAATAAACATATGGCCTGTGCCTGAACGAAGGTCGCATTGCCAAAACTGGTCTTGGAGTAGTACTAGCATCGCAAGGAATATAATAGAGAAGTGAATACATGCATACACAAAGAGTATAACATCAGTAATCGTAAGGTCATCAAATTTCTAAGTATTTTAATTTGCTTCATTTTGCATTTGTTACAAGTATAAGACGCTCCAGTACCGTGGAGAACTTTTTGCACGCCATACTCAGTTTTGTTTGTAATTACCGTTTGTAATTAGCTCTCTTACTGTGATTCATTATTTTAGTATTGTAAACCAGGACTTACAATTCAACTGTTAAACTTCAGGTTTTTTAACCTTTGTTGTGGGTACTAACCCTAACCAGATGAAGAGCAAGCGCGTAGTAATAGTTAATGAGAATATATTAAATTGCTATCCATGAATAGCAATTTAATATACTTTAGATCTTTATATAGGAGACGATAGTAAACAAAAATACTTAAACATGAATGATTCGAGTTAACTGAGTTCGACTTTTCGAGTTAAATGTTTTGTCTCTAATATTCTTGAAAAACCAACCATTATTTTGAAAATATGTTTCGAGATGAAACAAAAAATGGTGGTCTGGAAAATGCGGGGCAGCGACCAGTAAAGTTAGTATTAAAATTAAAAATTTATTTAGGGGACTATTTACTTCAAAGTTTGACAACCAAGGAGGTAATTTATAAAAGATATTTTTTAAATTTCGAACTGGGTTGAAAATACAAAGCTCTATAAAGTACAAAAAATATGTATACGGTTGAATCGAGAACCTCCTTTTTTTTTCGTCGGTTAAAAGAAGGAATCAATGAGATTAGTAAATGCTAAAACGTAACAATTGCTGTCCGTCGTTATTTCTGAAGTTTTAAGTTTTTTAATTAATTTTAGTTATAAATCTGATTTATAAGTAGAATTTAATACAAGAAAATGTTATGACGGTAGCTGAGATTCAAGAGGTGGCAATAGAAAACTTTTGCGCAGGATGCGAGAAGAAGAAAATTATTGAACGTAAGTTTATTTAATACTTAGTTTTAACTTCTACGCATTGATTAAAGGATGTATTATAATATATAAGCCGTGGCTGGAATCTGGCCTGGGTAGATTTACAATGTGTTCTCACCAACAAATGCCTAGACAATTACACCTAAATGATGTGTTGTTTAAATCATTAAACCTGTGAATGTTTATGACCAAACTCATATTTTTACATTGGCCATTTATGTTTCTGATATTACGGTTAACCCCTCGTTACGCTGAATCCTTGTGTATTTTCCATCGATAGCTCACAGCCTTAAAAAATTCTTCTAAAATAATTAGACACGATTCCGTATAGAGTAAGGCGCCGTAATAGACGTACCCAGCCTTTATGGAAATCCTTCTTCAGTACATCCCCGCGGGCAGAGATGGACTTAATGCCAAACGCATTCTCTGCCAGTCTACCTTAGGGTGATGTAGAAATGAAATAAGTAGGTACATTAAAAAGTATAAGAATGAGTGAAATAAGAAAAAAAGGCCAATAAATTAATATATACTTAGATACATACATACAAGAATATTTAAATATAAGTATATATATTATAAATACAAAATTACCTTTATATTTCTACTTTTCTAATGACTCCGCCAATTTACGAAAGAGGAGAGGAGGTGCCGTCCTGATTTCCTGCGGCAAGGCGTTCCAGAGGAGGACAGACTGAATTATGAAAGAAGAACTGACACATGTTGAAGAATGACTGAGACTTAATAAGAGAAGATTATTTGAAGAACGGAGGAGGAGGTATCGGAGTAGCATTTACGCGTGTTTATCGTCTAGAAACACTAATTCAGTTTGTCTCAGCCTGTGGGGATGTAATGAAGTAGGATTTCAACAACGCTACCCGGCACAACCCAACGTTAGCTATTAGAGCACAGTTTATGTGTGTGTTTCAAAGTGTGTTATATTTTAGTCATTATGTATAAGAAATAAAAAAAATCGAAGAAGGAAATATTAGATCGTGGTGGCTAACTTGTGTTTAAGCAACTAAAAGTAGTCGACGCGACCTTAGTAAATTGCTCGTAACGGAGTAAAGGAGAATTGTACAGGATAGTCATGTAATAAACTCCTAATTTGTACCTCATCGGTATTAAGACACAAGCTTTAAAATAGTTTGAAAAACTTCAAAGTTATTTTATCAGTTCCTAGGTTTTTTTCAAATTTAGGAACATAACAAAGCTATTTTAATTTTAAAGACAATTAAAGGGTCTTTCAAAAAGGACGAGTCGATGTTAAAATTGAATAAAACAAGATGTGTGTGAGATATTAACGATTTTTTTTTTATTTGAAAGGCCCATTTATGCCATTATGGATGGAATATGACATCGTTCAAATGTCCGCCGCGGGTTCGTATGGTGGCACGAATCCGAGAGGTCCAATTTTTAATGACTCTGCTGCATAGATCAGGCTGAATCTGAGCGATGGTAACTTTTTGTGGATGCATTGTCAATTGTACGGCAATTTTGTTTATTAACAAAACCATTCATCCAAAAATGTGCCTCGTCGCTAAAGATTACTTTTCGGCAGAAAACGGGGTCCTCTTCCAAGCGTTCCGAAACCCATTCAGCGAACACACGGCGTTGTCTATGGTCATTAACTTTGAGCTCTTGGGTCAGTTGGATCATGTACGGATGCAGGCCCAAGTCCCAACGCAAAATTCTCCAAGTTAAAGTCTGCGAAAGGCCGAGTTCTTGTGCACGGCGAGAAATCGACTGCCTCGGAGTCTCCTGAACACTCTCACGTACAGCGGCGATGTTCTCGGCCGATCTGGCGTTCCTTTGACGTAAAGGTGTTGGTTGGTTGTTTACCGAACCGGTCGTCTCAAATTTGGTCACCAATCGATGGAGAGTAGACTTTGAAGGGCCACCGCGTCTGCCGTAAAATGGGCGCAATGCGCGCAACGTTTGCACTAACGAACACTCATTTTGAAAATAAAGTTTTATCATTTGCACATGCTGCTCAACCGTGTAACTTGCCATTGTGATTTGGCATCAGTGACTGAATAAGAAAAAACAGATTTGACAGATGCCGCCAAAACAACTGGCCGCCACAGATTATTAACATCGACCCGCTCTATTTGAAAGACCCTTTACTTTATCGATCATCAAATATCAACTGTGATATAATAATATTTAATTATAGTTATTTATACGGTTAGATATTTCAATAGTTCGTACTTGCTGTACGCAGGTACAAGCTTTATGTACTAATGTCAAAAGCTGCGGCAGTAATGAAAAATATCATTCAACTTCCTTACTTATGCATCCCTTTATGGACTGGTATTTGTAAGAGCTTTTAGAGAGGTTTTTGTAAGACGTTTTTATTTGATGTGGGAGGCACCGTGCCTCAGGGCATGCCTTTTGTAATTAAATTGTTTGGTCATATTTATTTTTAAAGGAATTTATTAAATTTTTATATATACCAAAAGATATGCTTTGTTTTTTCATTTAATTTTCGTATACACAAAGTACGTGGGACATACATTACTAGTATCATCAAGTACTAAACATATTATATTAGGAGTGGGTGGTGCACCAGGCGATATCCAAAACTACTGTCTTAGGTCTAACACCTTAGAAGTGCTACCGCCACGGTATACTACACTTACGAATATACTACAATTTCAACATAATATTAAAAAACCGGCCAAGCGCGAGTCGGAACCGCGCACCGAGGGTTCCGTAAAATATTGTTATTATATGATGTAACTAAAATTTACGGTTTTCGCAATTTTTCCTTTATCTGTGCTATGTTATAAGACGTTGCTTCTTACCAAATTTCAAGATTCTGAGTTCACGGGAATTACTCTGTGTTTTTTCACACAAAATGTAATGAATTTAATAAATGATTTGCTTTAATTTGAAACTGTTGTGTGTGTGTTTTTTTATGGTATAGGGGGTAAACGAGCAGACGGGTCACCTGATGGTAAATGATTACCGGCGCTCATGGACACCTGCACCTCAAGTCTCACAATGCGTTGCCGACCTTTGAGATGGGAGTACGCTCTTTTCTTGAAGGTTTGAAGATCGTATCGGTCCCGAAATACCGCAGTTTGATTTTGATGCAACTTAGTATAGGATTTCATACATTTATGAGCATTGTCCTTTAAAGCTCCCGAGGTGTTTTTTGGGCTTTGCTACTAAAATAGGTCTTCGAAGGGCAAATTATTTTGAAAAGTCACAAGTCTTAATAAAGGCTGTAGCTTTAAAAAAGGGTTACAGCCTTTTTTAAGATTAAAGGGTTATTTAGAGCTATTAGGCTTTTTTGCGGTTTCAGTTATAGTTTTGGCTCTAGTCTTAAATTATATTAAAAATATTAAGCCTTTTTTTTCAATTTAGATTAGGCTTTTTTTATATGAAACAACAGATTTATTGTTTTATTCTTAAACAAATCAATAATAGAAATTTAAGGATACTCGCACCGTGGATCACACATTACTAGTATTCTTGTTAACCCCTCCAACTAAACTAAATAAAAAACAGATAAATTTTATAGACATCTTAAACTTTCACTCTTAAAAAAAAATTATAACCTTTGTTATGTTTTTCTCGTGGTGAGAAGGGTCGGCAGAATAGACAGACAACAGTTCCTACAATGGGTGCAAGCATACACACGTCAGTCTGCAAAACGGGCGTGTATTAATAATTACGTAATGTTTATGTTTTGTTATGAAGATTCTCAAGTCAACCCGTATATTTTTTTATGTTTTTATTTACAGGGCAGTTCGATTTCCATAATTTTTTGGTGGATAAGGCATATTTTAAAGTTAGTCCCATTCAAATTTCAAATAAATATTTCAACCCTAAAGGATAATTGTTCACCAATTGACCACCTGTGAACCGATTTTGTTGAAACTTAGCACACATATCATGTAGTTCTAATGACACTACAACATGACGGACACCTGTAGTTGATTTGATGAAGAAGAGTCTCATCATACTACTATATACTACTTCTCAACGATTTGCAGCAGCTATCTCGTATTTGTTCTTATTAATTAATCTAAGTGAAAACTTAAAACCTAATAAACGAGGGTTGAATATGTGTTTTTTTAATATTTATAACAAATAACAATAAATAATTTAAGGTGGGTAATTATATTATACATAAGTTAGTTAAGTAACTATTAATCATTGGTGGAGCGCCAATATATTTATAAAATGCATACATAATCGCACCATAATATATTTCGTTATATTATAAATTTCATAGTCTTTATAGTAAACCACATTCTGTTTGTCGAATGCAATTAGTGCTGGTACTGCTGTAATATTGCCAATGTACTCGACGATCTCAAGAGATGGCGTTAGCAGTCTTCAAATAATGTAAACGCGCTGCACCTGATTGGTGCAAGAAAAAACGGACATACCCTGCTCTCATCGCTTTTCGCTAAGAAGACGCTTTAATATAAAAAAAAATTTGTTCCGCCACGGACTTCAGTTATATTTCTCGTGAAAAGAAGCTGATTTTCCGTTAGTCCTATAGCCGTGTAGTGTTTGGACTCGCTTGTAACCTTTACAAGGTGTATGTGGAGTGCTCCAGTCTACGATCGTGACCGGCCGGTCAATACCTTGCAAGAGACCGTAGAAACCTCGCCGCTGCTCGCTGCCTTCTGGAGGATCGGGACTTGGTCGGTGTTGCAGGTTAGTGCTGGCATGATTGTTTTGATCGATAGAAGTGGTTTACTTCCCTACACCTCGTACGCTAACTGTTGAGCAATCACACCCTGGTCGGGCTATTTACACGCCTGACCATATAATTTGGTCCTTACGAGTACGGATAGGCCAGTGATTCACGTAAATATTGGTGAATTTACTTTTCTATTCATATCATAAAAAAGATTCACGTAATTCTAGTGAATTCTTGCCGCCATTTTTCCTCGCTCACAGATTTACGTAAAATTGGTAAATTCTGTGTTTAAAACGCACGAGAACTACGTAATTATTGGTAGGCTCGTATTTAAATATAATTAATTGTTAGATTTGGTGAATTACGTATTAATTGGTAATAATATCCATTATACTCAATTTAGTTGAACTTATTTATACCTACCCACTTATTAACCGCTCCACCACTGTACTTTACGCTAAGTCATTTTAGGATTTAAATTTAACTTGTGTTTTTACACTAACTAGGTAGATATACCTATCACTTTGTAGTTGTATTGTGATATTATTTTATAAACATGACGGAAAGCGAATCAAGCCGCGAAGTCATGTTGGTTATGTTGAATCAAAAGAAAGAATTATTATTTCAACGTATTAATCGTATGTACACATCGTCGAAAGGTATAATTTCTTTCGATTCATCAACGCGAGCTAACGAGAATTTTCTGGCTGAAACGGAGATGATAGATGAGTTACGCGATAAATTTGAGTCCATTGTTGATAAAATAAATAATATAAATTTGTTATCAAAGATTACGGTCAATCCCGAGTATTCTTGCCTCGATTCATTTGATGATTTATACTCGAGAGTTAAACGCGTTAGAAATAAAATATTAACCACTTCTAAGGTGCGTTCACTCGAGACCAGTAGCTCGATCAAGTCCGTAGTGAAATTAGAACCTTTAGTAATTCCGAGTTTTGACGGACGCCCTGAACACTGGAATACCTTTTATCAGTCTTTTAAAGCTAATATTCATTTGAATCAACAGCTTTCTGACTCGCAACGTGTACAGTATCTAATTTCTAAACTCACCCACGACGCACTAAAATTCACTTCCGGTATTATTCCGTCAGGTGAAACATATAAAATACTGTGGGATAGTTTGGTTAAGAAATACCACGACAAACGCTCATTAGGTACATATTATCTCAATAATATACTGGACTTAAAAACTTGCTCGCACACTGCGAACGCTCTTGATACCTTTGTTAGTAAATACTCCGCTTCGATTTCAGCTCTAAAAGAATTAGGCATAACAGATCTAACTGATTTTATTTTTCTTCAATGCGCTTTGAGAAGGATGGATCCTCAAACCATCCAAGCCTTTGAACTTTCGATTCGGGATGTGGAAGTGCCTACGACACAACAGCTTTTATACGCTTTTATATCGCTTTTATACAAGATCAGGCTAAGATTTTGGAGCGCTCAAACCCGCGAAATTCGTCATATACGAAACCCGCTGCTGTTGTTACGTCGCCCTCACGCGACCGGCGCGTTCATCACACCTCCAAATCTTTTGTCGCCAGTGAGTCCGCTAATAATGCAAATACTCTCACATATTCGGCGCCCGCAGCAGTTACCGCGAATTGTTGTTTGTGTAGTGGTAACCATCGACATTTATATGATTGCGCTCAGTTTAAAAATATGCGAGACGCAAGGGCTAGATATGAGTTTATTAAATCGAAGTACGGTTGCGTTAATTGTTTAAGCACTTTACATAAACTTCCGGATTGTAAGAGTACGTCAGTCTGTTTCTGTAATAAAAGACACCATAGGTTATTGCATTTTGATAGTAATAATTCGCAATCGCATGCGGCTATGGTAAATACCGCCGTCGCGTACTCGCCGCCGCCCGCTCATCGAGCGACCGTTACTTCGCCCGCGCCTTCTCATCGCGCTCACACGACTTCGTCATGCATTCGAGCGCCCCCGCTTGCTACAGAACCAGTTACACATACACAGTCTTACACTTCTTGTCATAAGGGTGATATACTTTTGTCAACCGCTCAGGTATACGCGCGCTCTAAGGGTAGCGCTGGTATCAAATCTGTAGTTAGGTGTTTGATAGATAATGGCTCGCAGAATAATCTAATAACATCTGCTTGTTCTAGTTTATTAAATTTACCGATAATACCGATGAATAATTCCTATGTTAAAGGTGTTGGTTCCGCTTCAAGTCCGATAATCGGTTATGTTCATTTAGACATTGAATCCCGTATTTATCCGGATCAGAAATACACTATACATGCGCTTGTTGTAGAATGCATTACGGATCAATTGCCTTCGAAATTTATCGATTGTGATCGCGACCTAGATTTTCGGAACCTTCCGCTCGCTGACTTAAGCTGGAATATTCCGGGCAAGATTGATTTATTGTTAGGTGCCCAGCTATTCCCATTTACATACTTAGGAAATATGGTCGAGTGTGGGCCGCGCGCACCGTGTGCTTTATCTACAACATTTGGTTACGTACTTATGGGAGATTACCCGCGTAAACATATTTTACCTACTGCCGCGTCTTTTTCTGCGTTAGCGCTTAATGATATAGTGCAAAAGTTCTGGGAACTTGAAGAAGTACCCATGAAACGCTTGTTGTCACCAGAGGAGACAGATTGCGAAAATATTTTCACGGCTACCGTGACCCGTGACGACGTAGGTCGTTATACAGTTGCATTACCGTTCTGTAGGGACCCTTCGGAATTAGGTAATTCGCACGCTACCGCTTATCGCCGTTTCGTTTCACTCGAGCGTAAGCTCCGTCAGGCACCGATAGTGCGCGAAAATTATAACAAGGTTATTCAGGATTATATTGATAACAATTACCTCAGTCCTGTTAAAGAATCTGAGCTGTCCTCTGATGGTTATTATATACCGCATCACGCAGTAGTCCGACCTGATAAACCGATGCCGCGCATCGTATTGGACGCGAGTGCTAAAACGCATACAGGACTTTCGCTTAACGATATATTACATATTGGACCCAATTTACAGGCCGATCTGTTTTTATTATTGTTAGGTTTTAGATTATTTCCTATTGCAATGAACGCTGATATAAAACAATATTATTTACGGATTGGTGTACCAGTAGACCAACATAAATACCTACGCATTTTATTTAGATTCAACGAATCGGAAAAAATTCGAACTTATGCCTTTAATAGGCAACCTTTCGGTCTCAAGTCAAGCCCTTACATAGCTATGCGCACTGTGCGACAGCTGGCTACTGACATGAGTCCGCTCTATCCTGATGCCACGAAAGTGGCAGAGACCTGTCTGTATATGAACGATTTGGTTCTTTCTATTGCAAATGAGGTTACTGCCACGCAATTAGCTCACAACTTGATTAAGTTTTTCAAATCGGGTGACTTTGACTTAGTGAAGTGGTCTAGCAATTCACCAGTGCTACTTGACTCGCTTCCCGACACGCACCGCAAGTCGCTTGATTTTGATGTTGACAATAATGTCTCTAAGGTCTTAGGTCTCTCATGGGAACCATGTGAAGATAATTTTCATTTCACATGCGCCGCAATTAATGAAAGGTGCACCAAGAGAAACATACTCTCGATGGTTGCACGACTATTTGACGTGCTCGGATTGGTCGCGCCTGTGATTCTCTATGCCAAGTTGTTAATTAAGGAACTGTGGCTCAGCAAGTGTGATTGGGACGATCCTGCACCGGAGCACATACGCACCCGTTTTTTCGCTCTTGCGCAAGAACTTCAAATGCTTGACACTTTAAGGATTCCACGTCATGTAGGCGTCGAAGTTGGTTGTGAATTACGTCTTGTTGCTTTTTGTGATGCTAGCATGAATGGTCTGGGATGTGTCATTTATGCCCATTGTACCTACCCGTCTGGCATTCAAACTCGCATTCTTTGCGCTAAATCAAAGGTTTCGCCAACAAAAATCACTACGCTCGCTCGCTTAGAATTATGCGCTATTTTACTTATGTCAAAATTAATAAAAACTGTGCGAGACACATATGCAACACGTATGACCATTGCCGGGATATACGCATTTTCTGATTCCACTATTGCTTTATCATGGGTTCATTCTTCACCACATCGTTGGTCAGTTTTCGTCGGTAATCGCGTCGCTCAGTGCCAAGAAAACTTGGACTCTAAACATTTTTATCATATTGCCGGAGCTAGTAATCCAAGTGATTGTCTTTCGCGTGGTATGCTTCCATCGCAACTTTTGACCCACGATTTGTGGTGGAAAGGTCCTCCGTGGATTCGCAGCTCATCTGAGAAGTGGCCGATTAAGCCATTCTCGCTTAATAATTGCTCTGTCTTGCCTGAACTCAAGGCAAATGTGTTGGCTGCCATTACTCACACAGAGCCGCCGTTGCTGTGTACGTTAGCACAACGTGTTTCTTCTTGGGAAAAGTTGCTACGTATCACCGCATATGTATTAAAATTCGCAAGACCTAAAGTTAAGGTCGAACCTCGTTCTATAGCAGGGTTGACAAGTGCTGAGAATGCGTTAATTCTCGCCGTTCAATCTGTGCACTTCTGTGAAGATATCAAATTGATCAAGGCTGATAAATTACCTTAAAAAAAGCTGCAAAGCCTCTTCGTCTTCTTAGACAAACAAGGGATTTTACGCATTGGAGGAAGACTTTCTGGATCAATGCTTCCTTTCGAAGATAAACATCCGGTTCTTCTCCCTAAACGCGATCATGTCGTTGACTTAATAAAACAGCATTTTCATGTTGTTAATTGTCACACCGGACCTGGACTTCTTATGTCGATATACGACAACGCTACTGGATCTTGGATGCCAGGACTGTTATCAGGTCTAAGTTGCGAAAGTGCAACACTTGCTTTAAATGCAACCCAACGCATCCAACGCCTATAATGGCTGATCTTCCTGATTACCGTGTTTCAGAGGCCAAGGCATTTTGTCACACTGGTGTAGATTACGCTGGTCCGATAAGGACAATCCTTTCTCGCCGCAGAGGTCAACATGCGCAAAAGGCGTGCATCGTTTTTTTTGTTTGCATGGTCACACGTAGTCTACATATTGAAGTGACCAGTGATTTAACTACTGAAAACTTTCTAGCCGCTTTTAAACGCTTTATTTCCCGTCGAGGACCAGTTTCATGTCTCTATTCCGATAATGGATCTACTTTCATCGGTGCGAAGGCACATTTAGATGAGCTGTATAGTTTTTTATTGAACTCTAGCTTCAAAAACGCGCTGTCGAATGAGTTGCTCTCTCGACGCATAGAGTGGAAGATGATTCCCCCAAGATCACCAAATTTTGGTGGGATGTGGGAAGGGAATATAAAGAGCATGAAAACGCATTTATATAGAGTAATAGGAAGTCAGTTACTTACATACGAAGAACTGCAAACTGTTCTTACTCAGATAGAGTGTATTCTTAACTCTCGTCCATGGAGCGTATTATCGTCAGACCCTTATCCTGAGGTGTTAACTCCCGCGCATTTTTTGATGTCTACTCCGTTGCAATATTTACCCGCTGCTGATTTGTCAGATCAACGATTGAGTCTGTTAGAACGTAAAAAGTTGTTAGATAGTATGGTCCAATCCTTTTGGAAGAAATGGCACTTAGAGTATTTGCACACGTTGCAAGTTAGGCAAAAATGGGCTACTCCCGACAAACCGGTAGAAATCGGAACTGTTGTTCTTCTTGAGCAGGAGAATTCTCCACCGTTGCATTGGCCGTTAGGAGTAATTACGGACGTGTTCAGAGGCTCTGATAACGTTGTACGCGTGGCGATAGTTAAAACGCAAACTGGAATTTACAAACGCGCTGTAACTAAATTATATCCTATTCCTACACAATAAATTCAACTTAGTTTAAACCTTATTTTTTAGTTTAGGCCGCTATATTTATCATATTTATTATTTAATCGCATAATGCATGTGTTACTCTCGGTCAGTTAGAAAATTCGCGTGTTTTGAAACATCTTGTGATGTTCCAAGGCGGGGTGCATGGTGGAGCGCCAATATATTTATAAAATGCATACATAATCGCACCATAATATATTTCGTTATATTATAAATTTCATAGTCTTTATAGTAAACCACATTCTGTTTGTCGAATGCAATTAGTGCTGGTACTGCTGTAATATTGCCAATGTACTCGACGATCTCAAGAGATGGCGTTAGCAGTCTTCAAATAATGTAAACGCGCTGCACCTGATTGGTGCAAGAAAAAACGGACATACCCTGCTCTCATCGCTTTTCGCTAAGAAGACGCTTTAATATAAAAAAAAATTTGTTCCGCCACGGACTTCAGTTATATTTCTCGTGAAAAGAAGCTGATTTTCCGTTAGTCCTATAGCCGTGTAGTATTTGGACTCGCTTGTAACCTTTACAAGGTGTATGTGGAGTGCTCCAGTCTACGATCGTGACCGGCCGGTCAATACCTTGCAAGAGACCGTAGAAACCTCGCCGCTGCTCGCTGCCTTCTGGAGGATCGGGACTTGGTCGGTGTTGCAGGTTAGTGCTGGCATGATTGTTTTGATCGATAGAAGTGGTTTACTTCCCTACACCTCGTACGCTAACTGTTGAGCAATCACACCCTGGTCGGGCTATTTACACGCCTGACCAATCATATTTATATTTAAGTAACAAAAAAATAAAAACTTTTAACAGAAAAAAGGCGAAGTCGAGCCGAATCGAGTCAAACGATGGGTCGTCCACGACTGTCTTTTGACGATTTTTTGCGGAGTAGATTTTTTTTTTTAATCTTTATTTTTTAATAAGGGGTTTTTATCCACAAGGATACGCCAGCCCCATCGTACCCTATCACATACAACACAACCTTATGCAGAGTAGATTTCTTATACTAAACACCGTCTCTACACGACCTGTGTGTACAAAGATATGAAACAGTAACGCAACATAAGTGATAAAATAATGCTTTCCAATTGATATTAAAAACATACGTTGCAGTACCTTTTTAACAAATATGTTGTTTGATGATTTTAGTTTATATTTTGAACGACTATTATATTTATTTAACTATCTTGACTATCTATCTATCTAGACTATTTAATAATCTTTGTAACCTTTTGGCAATTTACGAGTATACCTCAGTTAACGGACGGGAAACAAAAAATCATTGACTGTCATTTCTTCGTCGAATAGTGTAATTACAAAATTTAACGTAAATACTCTATGAATGTCATGAATGGTTAGCAGGTATATTGAAAAATTGAAATATCACTAACGAACCGATTTAGCAGAGCGAAAAAATATAATGAATATCCCAATCCTACGCATACAACAAGCAGAACCGATCAGTCGACAATTAATTGGCGAGGTGAGTGTCGTTTCTTTAGGAAGTACTATGTCCTTGGTGAGGGTGTCAATTGTCAATTAAATAAATACGGGTCAAATATTGTAATATATTGTTACTATATTGCAATCAGATGAGGCCAGACCAAGTTTCATAACAGAATGCAAGAATTACAAGAACTCCGAAGTGCCTTAAACTTATTCAGACTAGCTCAGCTTCTTCGTTTTTCTTCTTCTTTGCTAGAGCAGTTGCATCACTGGCTTTATTCACCGTATGCGTATCCTTTATTCATCAAAGTACAAACTTCGTTTCGACACTTAAGACAACTTAAGACAAATAGCAGAACAACTAAAAAGTAATAGAACTTTTGTAGTATAAACAAAGAACGCAAGCAACAAACTGGTGGTTTAATTCAACCTATAATATACTAATATATGACGAGAAACGAAACGTTCAGAAGGATAAGCTAAACCTTTCACAATCGATTGAACATAATCAAGTAAATGTTTGAACGATTTCCGATAATATACAATAGAGTTGAGCTCAATCAATTGTTCAAATTAACTAGCATAAATTTATCATAGGGATGGCGCAGCATTATTGCTACAAGGCCGGCGTCGTTTCATCAATCATTTGCTCATATACCCAGATGTTCCAGGTTACATAGAAGAAATTGAACGACGCTAATCACCAGCAGATTTCATTACATCCCTTATAATTACTGGCTAATGTTCTGTGTAACGACTTGCGGTAAACTTATAATATTTATCTCATTACTTATCATGCGGATTTTATGTATTTAATATGAATATTCACACGGGCCGACTGAGCCTGTCAGCAGTTACTCACTTGCGTCCTTTCTATTTTCTGAAGTGTTTGGTCTGTTTAAAAAGGAGAAAAACTTTATTGATTCCACACACACAGTTTTACAGATTTTCGTGATTGCTATAAAGTAGGATTAAAGATACTAGAATAATTAGCTTCTCACACATTTGGGATGCTATTTTGAAACAAATTATTTCGTTCACCTGAGGACTCATTTCTTAAAATTAAATAGAGTCATATCTTTGTGTGTCAAACGATCCATTGACTATCATAAAACATTGGGACGACCGCGTACCGATACGATTAATCGTTTTGATATCCGATAAATGCAAATACCCAAATTTATAGAGCGGTAATTGCAGGTACCTATACAATTACCGATTATTAATACCACTGTAATAATGCGAAGATCGATATCTTTCATACTATTTCAAAATCATCTCTGTTTAGATAACTTTCCTTGACTTCCGTCCTTAAATATAAAGTAATGATTTTTCTATTTTTGGAAAGACATGAATTCGTAGTTGCAAGAGGTAAGGTTCAGCTGAGTTTGGTTTGAATAGGATTGTCATCCGATTGAGGAACTCCTGCTCCTTACAGTAGGCCAAAATTCAAAATTATAATCAATAATTGCAAAAAAAACATTATATTTACTGGCGATTAGTAGAATCACTAGAACTTCATTAGGAGGCCGATAGGGTTGGTAACGCGCTAACAAAAGTGCTAGAGTTGAGAACGTTCAGTACTCGCCGGCGCCTGCGGCTGATGCGACGAATTATCTATTCATCTATACAAATAAATAAAATTGAAGTGTCTGTGTATAATTTCATAATAACAGCATTTTGCTAAATGCATTAGAATGTTTACAACAATTTATAAAATATTTTATAAATTGTTTGTCTGTCGGGCTGTCTGTTTACTATTTGTTCCGGCTAATCTCCGGAACGGGTGGACCAATTTCCACGGGACTTTCACTGGCAGATAGCTATTATTATAAAGAGTAACTTAAGCTATTTTCATTTTGGAAAAAGAGTTTCACGCAAAATATATCAAATATATAAAGATTCATCATCATTTTGAATTTGTTTTTAACTTGAAAAATAGATACAATTTTCAACATCTAATGCTGTAATGGTGATCATATTCATCATCATCATGGCGTTGTTTCCCGGTTGCAACCGAAACTTTCGCTTCGGTGCCCGGGGTCCGCCTTCCGACTTTTTCGCCTCCACTTCGCACGATCTTCGGCATCCCTATTAGTGAGTCCATTGGCACGCATGTTACCCCTTACGACGTCAAGCCAGCACTTTTTAGGTCTACCCCTCCTGCCGGGACCCGGCGGAGGCGGCATGGCCAGACATTTGTTCCCCACGTAAGTAGCCGGTTGCCGTAAAACGTGGCCATAACAGCGAAGACGACACTCCTGCAATTTATCCGCAATGTCACATACATGAAGGCTGCCGCGAATGCGGGAGTTCCTAACGCAGTCCTTCCGCGTTACTCCACACATCCACCGCAGCATATTCATCTCCGTGACACGCAGTTCCTGCTTGTGTCGCTCCAGCAAGGGCCACGTTTCACAGCCGTATGTAAGGGCAGGTCTAATGATGGTTTTATAGACCTGTCCCTTCAACTTAACCGGTACCTTGGGGTCACAAATGACACCAGTCACCTCACGCCATTTGGCCCACGCGGCAGCAATGCGTGCCTTGACATCGTAATCGATGTCGCCAGACGCGTGAAATACATATCCCAGGTATTTCGCCTGATCCGCGCGCTCTACCGTGTCGCCGTCTATGCACACGGGTGTGGGATCTGTCGAGTTGCAGGCCAAGTACTCGGTCTTCGCCACGTTGAGCTTCAGACCGCCGTTCTCAAGCGACTCCTTAAACGCCTTCACGCGTCGCACCAACCTACCCTTGTCCGCATCCACCAGCGCGATATCGTCAGCATACATGAGCAGCCATGGAGGCCGCTCATGTGCATCTCTAATGCTGTTTGACAGGACTTCTAATATCATGCTGAACAGAAACGGACTGAGGACGGACCCTTGGTGTACCCCAACGGTGATGGAGAAGGGTTTAGTGTCACCAACAGCGGTCCGGACTACGGAATCGGAGTCGCTGTACATATCTCGGATGGTGTCAATATAAGCCTCAGGAACCCCTTTAGACCGCAGTGCCCACCAGATCATCACGCAAGGAATACAGTCAAAGGCCTTCTGCATGTCCAAAAACAGACAATGCAGAGGCGTATTCTTTGTCCTGTATTTCTCCGTGACAGTTCTTAGGGCAAAAACAGGGTCCATAGTCCCGTGACCAGGGCGAAACCCATATTGACACTCCGAGACAGTACATTCCTGTCGGATCCGAGAGTCGATAACCCTCTCGAAGAGCTTCATGGTGTGGGACATGACCTTTATACCTCGGTAATTACCGCACTCCTGCACCGATCCCTTGCCTTTGAAGACTGGAGTAATGATACTCAGCCTCCATTGGGTCGGGATCATACCGGTGAGGAGTGCCCGGTTAAAAAGGTCGGTTAAGATGCCCACACCACGAGAGCCCATCGCCTTCCAGGCTTCGATGGGGACTCCATCGGCTCCGACAGCTTTCCGATTCTTCATGCGGCGAAGACAATTCTGGACTACTGCAGGCGTTACTGGTGGCACTAGTCCTTGATTTGGAGGCAGATCCGGCGGCTGCACCTCTCTGTGCTGCTTGTTCAGCAGCTTGTAGAAGTACGCGCGCCATCTCTCCTTCACCGCGAGGTCCTCGCATAGCAGGTTGCCCCCACGGTCCTTTACACAGCGGAAATATCCTGTGCCGCTTTTATCCTTGAGTGCGCCAACTTATAGATGAGCTTCTGCCCCTCAGACGATTCCAACTTATCGTACAGTGGCTGTAAGTGGTCCTGTCTTTCTCTGGCTACAGCTCTCTTAGTGGCGCGCTTTGTCACCCTGTATGCGTCGCGATCTTCAGGAGATCTGGACGCTTGCCACTTCTTAAAGAGGGCTCTCTTTACCCTAGTCTCTCTCTGGACTGTGTTGTTCCACCACCATGTCTCCTTGTCACACTTGCGACCGCCCTTAGACTCACCAAGCACCTCACTCGCCGACCCAAGGATAGCCGCCTGAATCCTGTCCCAGTAAACCTGTACCTGTTCGCCATCACCACCGGTGCACTTGTCACCGATAGCTGAAGCGAACTCCTGGGACGTGTCTGTCTTTCGGCTTTACGCAGAGGTCCATGACAAGGTATAACCTTGCAGTTGGCTACTTTGCTGATGTGATGTCTCCTAGTGAGTAGGAAAGTCGATTTGGGTAGCATTCCTCCCGCTCTTGTAGGTGATGAGATGCTCGGGTTTCTTTTTGAAATACGTGTTCACGATGGCAAGGTCGGCAGCCGCACACGTAATGAGGATGTCCTTCCCTTCCGCGTTACGGCTACCGTACCCAAAACCACCGTGAACACGCTCAAATTCCCCACATCCCTCACCCACATGACCGTTCAGATCGCCACCCAAAACGATCCCATGTGACAATGGGATCCCACGCAGCACTTCTCCGAGAAGATCCCAAAACGCCATCTTATCGGCGTCGCTACAACCGATAACTACCCCACCGATAAGCACCCTCACAACCATAAGCCGGTCGCTACAGCGTTTCACCTCCAAGATGTCATCCTGGAGCTCCCCCGAGAGCACTACGGCGACCCCATTTTCACCTCCAGGTGCACCCGTGTAAATCAGCTTGTAGCCATTCTCAATGAACCGGGATCTGTTGGCCTTCCACCGCGTCTCCTGCAGGAACGCCACGGCCACCCTCCGCCTGGAGAGTACATCGGCCAACTCCAGTTAGCGTGCCAATGTTCCATGTTGCGAAGCGGAGTTTCCTTTTGGATTGGGCTAACGTCTTTAGCCGTGCTCGCCTACGGCACGGCAGCCCTTGTCCACTTGTCACAGGAGTCGGGCGAGGTTCCTGCGCGTCGTTTTGCGGCGACGCCCTATCCGTGACATATGCTTTCTTAGTTCGTACCATTTTATTTTGGCAAATTTTGGCTTTTACGGGAGCGACTGCCGTCCGACCTCCCAACCGCAAAGGGAAAAACCAAAAGGTGTCCTTCCCTTGCTGCATGTGAGCTAGCAGAAGGAGTGGTCCATCAGTCGCCTTTTACGACTCCCTTGGAATGACTCGGGGTGGCCCTATTCTTCGCATTGGCCGGGGCCACACAGCCAGATGATCATATTACGGATTCCAAAACTATTTAAGTACTACTTCTTAAAGAAGTAAAAATGAAATCAATTTCAAATTCAAAATGAAGAAATGAAATATTATTTATTTTTTAATTAACAATATTTTAAACCTATAAACTTTTAGAGATATCATGTTTTGCTATAGTTAGATGTTGCTGTTGTAGTGTTGTTAACCTACATGTGTGTTTTTATTTGTATTCCGATCGACTTACTTATAGATATGTAGTGTTAGTGAATCAAACAGGATAACTAAAGTTCTCCTCTCATAGCATTATTGTGATAATCCTCACGGCTGAACACTTGTTTGTTATTATCAAGATGTTTCTTGACTCTTGGGGAACAACCTCTTAAGCAATGTTCAAATAATAATACGAACATCCGCGTGCGACCTGTATATGTTATACAGGTCGCACTCGGATGTTCCATATTTTATGTGCAACAGCAGTGCTTGCCAATAAATGCGGTAAAAGAAATTAAAAAAGAAAATCAAATATTTTTTTATTTCATCTTAGTGTTCCAAAGGATTCGAGTCTTTTAGCTCGTTTTTTAAGGCTCGCCTCTTTTCTTGGTGCCTGGGAGGCTAAAAGCCTATAAAGCCATTTAGTCTCGGCACATAGTGTACTTCTTTACATTAGCCTTGGCTCTGAGAACTTTTAACAAAATTATAAAATATATTATTTGATTTCAAAAATAATTAAAATGTTCCCGACTTTAAAAGTATGTAAACTATAAATAGAAGCTAAAGTCTAAAAAACCTTAAATAATTTTAACGTCCTTTTTTGTGTAGTAATTCATAAAATGCTTGAGTTTAATAAACTTGGTGTTAGTTTTTAATGTAAACAACTAAATGAATAAAGTAAATAAATGTGACATGATCGTATATATGTATTTCGTGATTGCCCGGACAATCAAAGATTCGTTCCAATGTTTATGAATATAAAATGTTATTTATTTCAACAAATCTATAGTACTTCAACAAAATAATTAATTTATGTATTTTAATTTTACGAGAATTTTAAAATCTCTAGGCATAAGCACAAAATATAGAAATAAGCAGAAAAGGGTATTTGGTATATTATTCAAACAAGCCACTAACGTTCCTGGTGAAGGATCGTTTTCTAAAACAGCCAATTTGATAAAAAAAAAAACTAAAGCCAAATCAATAATTAAGCCTTTTGTCTTATAAAAGGCTGTAACCCTTATTTAAAAGCCATTGCCTTTATTAAAACTTGTGACTGTTTTAGTAGCCCAGCCCTTAAAAGGACTTTAAATTTTGGCCTAAAAGACTCTAGTCTTTTGGAATACTATTTCATCTCCTTATTGCGGTCGCCTTGGATATGCTATTTGTAATATCAATTGGGTTGAGCGTGAGAAAAAACAACAGAGATATGAAATACTCTGTCGTATATGAGGAAAAATTTCTGCATTACAGTCTATGGTAAAGAAATTAGAAAACATTATTGTATATACTTATTTGTTTATGTTTTGCGATAGGTGTTTCTAGTATTTTCGAAATGGGTTTAGATATTTTGATTACAAAACCTACGCACACGATAAGAAAATATATGATTTCATAATTAAATTATTATTTAGCTCAGCTGGAGGGTTTAACAATAATGCTAGTAATGTGTGACCCACGTTACTTGTATTCTTTTCATAAAAAAAATAATAAATAATTAAATGCACCGAATTAAAAGCACCCATGCTTTGAGTGATAAACAGTATTGTGCCTTTGTATTATATTTTAAGTGAGTTGTGAAATACAGTACATAAAACTAAACATGCATTATGAATAAATTTCGGTACTTATTATAAAAATATTGTTTTTTTTTTGCAAGCAATGGATGATGTTTCAATACATGATGTGTAAATACATCAGCAGACATTTCAAATCTCGTGTTTCAGATGGCCACGTTCGAATTAATGTGAAACAAAAATAATTCGAAATGAAACGTAGAAAATTGTAGTGTCATCTCTTTAATCTCACATGGATAATGTTACAGAGTAGTTGAAGGAGGTGCATTTTTTATTTATGTTCTCTAGCATCTTCAAAGAAGTTGTAAACAAAGAAGTTGACTGGCCTGTTGGTCTAGTGGTTAGTGACCCTGACTGCTGAGCCAGAGGTCGTTCGGGTTCGATTCCCACCTGAGTCTGGGTGTTCTTTGTGTCCGTTGTTTGTATGTTTGTAAAGTCCCCCGCGACACAGGAGTAATTCCTAATGCGAGGAGTTGTCTTTTTAAACCAAGAAAAAAAAATACATTTACTAACCATAAATTATTAGACTAACATACGAGTACTCCGGACTAAAATAACTTTTATAGTTGTATGTGATAAATGCATAAAAATTATGATATGCTCATAGTAACTTTGAACAAAAGAGATTTAGTTTAATAAAGGTGGTGTTAGAAGCAAAATCACCATCTAGTAAATACCAGGAATATACAAGATAAGTCACAAACCTTCGGTTACAACATTGAAAACGTGATTATGTAGAATAAAACCAGTTACGCGGAAGTCCCCAAAAGAAGTCAGAAGGTGGCTACCGTTTCTGGTGACCATTGAGTATATTATACATGATTGAGTGCTATCCGCACTTTGGTCAATGCGTCTAGTTAGGACTTCTAACACAAATTCCAGAAATCAGTAAAATTTACTTGTAATGTTTACAATACTAATAATTAAGTAATTAACAGTAACACAGTATGTATTTAAAATTAAATTAGATAGAGATAGAGCAGTGTAAGTTACAATGAACTTTTTAACTAGTTACTAGCCTACTTTGAAGTTTTAATATGTTCAACGAACCGGATCTTACAATAGTTAAGTAAAATTCAATATTTACTTTCAAAGCAGTCTGAAATTAGAGATTGCAACTAGACGGAGTTGCCAGGATAAAAAGAATTGTAGCAAGATAAACTCCGTCTTGTTGTACATTTTAATTTACTTATCTGTAACATATAAATACGCTTATCTGTATATTATATGCCAGTGAATGTAGTTAATAATAAAATAGGTAGATAGATACAGTTAATTTTAAAGGTGTTTGGTAGGTGATGAGTTCGACTCATCGATAATATCGTGCTTTTAACTGTTGTAGCTGTTAATACTATTACAATTGAAGTGTGAATAAAATTTGTATTAGGTAACACCTAATACAAATTTTATTCACACTTCAATTTCATTCAATAAATTATGCTCGCAAGTTAAAGTAATCTAAAAAAACTGGTTACGATTTTATACGGTGCTGTTGACAGTTCAGACTAGGAAACGAGCTGTAATGCTGACCAACACGACACGCAAATTGGCTTCCCATGATAACACGCAATGTGTCTTTCACCGCATAATATCCAAGTCGATCTTGTTAGCAAACAGGTCACCACAATATGTTCCCAGGTTTATAGAAACCCTGCTATATTATATCATCATCATTTCAGGCGAAATAGAAACAACTTCTAGGACCAATATTCAATACAAAATAATTTTCCTAAAAATATACAAACAATATACGTTATATTTATATTGTTACATCGTTGTCTGTTTTAAAGGTTCATAAAAATACTTTTGCTAAGTAGTTTCGTGAAAGCTGTGTGTTTTGGCATCGAAAAATACAACTACGCATTAACTTAAATGTTACGAGTACATGTATTCTAAAATATTCACAGGTTAAATTGTATGTTCATAAAATATTAATATTATTCTTGGAAAGATTTTTTATCGTATGTAGCCATTTTGAAATTTCAAAGTACCTACCTATTTTGTTTTCGATCATTACGCAAAGTGTAGTGTAGGGCTTGGTATAATTATAGGTTCACTATAAGCCACAACTAAAAGACAGGACTCACAGTCGGTCAATCTGTTATAGAATCAAGACAGAATCGGTGTATCTGTAAGCTCCGCGTAGCCTCGACGTGTTACGATTTGGTAATGAGGAATACTTTTAAGAAACCAAAGTTGCGGACATTTATAATTCTAGGTCAAAGGGAAATACCCTATATGTTTTGATTTACCTGCGAAATGTTCAATTTTGTTAAAATCTAAGGATCGTATCTTTTGCCTGCGTTGACTTAGAAGCTTGATTTTTTTACAGCTTCAAGGGACTGCAGACATAAATATTTGATATTAATTTCAATTTGATGCCTCCACGGGTTCCTTAGAAAAACGGTCTTGACAGACAGACGGACAACAATGTGGTCCTATAAGGGTTCCTTTTCTTCTTTTTGAGGAACGGAACCGTAAAAACGGTCCTGGCATAATACATGGAATTGGAATTGTAATCAAAAAGTTACAGAATTATTGTCTATATATATAAGTAGAAGTCAATATTATAATAATATTCACCCATAACAAATTACTTTTATCAAATCCCAAGTTCTTAATATGTAAATTTTGTCAGATGGACGGATGCACCCCTGAGTGAGGCCAACAAGAAAAGTAACAAAATGGAATGGGATGCTAAAACAAAGAATAAAAAAGCCCCCTGCTTTCTAACTTGTAAAAGTACAAATAAGGGTGTATTCTGGGCTAAGCTGTATCCTCTTTTTATTCAAGAGCCGTTACTAAAGTGAACTGACAGCAGTTTCTTCTGAGAGAGGACTTGACTGGGAAAATGCAAATTATTTAACCTAGTTTTATAGTATCAGCGTTTTCATCAATATGCCCAGGCCTACAGATAAACAAAATGTCATTAAAATTCAATAACGTGACTGCACTTCTTGCATTAAAATTTCTGCCTATACATCGTTAAAAATCATATTTAAATGTAGCATTGGTATAATTGATGGCATGATTGAATGCAAAATACATATTATGCATGCCCATAATTAAATATTTATATGAATAATGCAAGAGTTATTAAGTTGTTTTTCGTATTTACACTGCTGCATTGTATATGCGGTAACTTTTTTATAATAACATGGTATATTGTACAAGGCTTCTCATAATAAGCAGTCATGCAATGGTGTTGCTGCCAAACGTAGGCCTAGATAATAGCTTGCCATCAAATGATGCGGTGCTATATGTGTGCTGGGAGCACACACTAGCCTATTATGTCTGTGTGACCCGTTTATAATATCAAATAGCATTTATTGTAAAAAAGTAATTACATCTGGCTCGAACTGACAGGCTTCTCTTGCAACTACCACCGGCCATATCGCTGACTTTTAAAGAGACTTGGAGAGCTTTAACTACGAACTGGTCTACTTTTATGAAACAAACAATATACTTTATATAAACTTTTAATATCGAATTCGTAATTAATAAATTGAAAACAAATCTGTCCGCTATCAAAGTTTGTCTGTTTGTAACTATTCACGACAAAACTTGGCAAAGAGAAATTTGGCAAGTCTGGAAGTTAAAGAAGGTTACGATATATCCCTGAAAATGGTCAATTCCTGTGGGATAGTTACCTACCGCATGGTTGAGCCGATTTTGATGACATTTATGACATTACTGTTACGGTGTGTATGTCTGTGTACAAGGATTACTACTACTCTGCTACGATAGAGCTACGATATCTACATCGTAGCTCTGTCGTAGCAGAGTGGTAGTAAATTAGTACTGTTTTTTTAAATATAAAAATATATTTTAATTTACGGTGAAATTGTGCAGTTTTACAAGAAAACATCGTGAAAGCGCTGCATACACGAGATTTCTCCATAATGTTCTCGAACCCTGCCACACGCAGGAGGCTTGTGCTGAGCAGTGAAACAGTTTATAACAGTGTTGTATATTTTAGATACTTAGATTTTAATGAATTTCTTTTAGTTTTAAAAGGCGTGAATGATGTTGGGACGAAATGCTGATGCAGTAATTTATATGCAAAGGCTCGCGTCTGTCCAGTCGTCTGCCCACAAGGTATGAGCTAGGTCGTATAATAATTTAATTATGTATATTTATAAGTGCTATCAGTATGTATGTATATGAAATATAATTATATATTCCAATTCAAGAAGAAGTCTATATCATTCAAGTCAACAACCCACGCAAGCAACCCCCACGTAGTCATTTGTTTGTCAATTTATTGTCAACCTGTAGGAGGTAATACGTTCATCGTTTGAAGTACCTTTTGATTTCAAGATACGTTTGTTCCATTTTTAAATAATTATCTAAATGAAAATGGCGGTTGTTTTGTATAGCTTTAAGCGAGGAAATGAATAGTGCACTGTGGGAAACTTGTCAATGTCTAAGGCGCATAGAATAGTGTTATATTCAATCCAATCGGCCGAGTTGTAGGACGACAGACGTATGACGTATTTAGTTAATTGCACCGACTGTTAATCGTATTCATTACCATTTAAAGTTACGAAAACTTTGTTCACTCTGGGTACCGAGTCGATGTCGCGTAATATGTTAAAAAAATTTGAAGATGGCTGATCAAGCTACGTGAACTCGATTGTTACATGTGATGAAACCTGGTTGATTTATTTCGACGTTCCTACTAAATCCCGGAGTATAGTGCGAGTGTTTAAAGTTGAACCACCGCCGACGTCTCAGACAATATCAGAATCAGAATAAGGAAAAAATGGGTGCTGTATTTTTTACTCAGAGACATATATTGGCTACGGTTGTGCTTGACAAAGGAAAGACTTCTGCTGCATAGTATACAGGGTATGTTTACCGCAAGTATTAGAAAAGCCTTAAAAAATGAACAACCAAACTCAAGAATCGATGCTTGGCTTTTGCATCAAAATAACGCCCCCGCACATCGAGCCGACAAAACTATAGACTATTTGCACCAATCTGGAATCAAAGTGCTGGGATACCCTCCTTTTAAAGTCAATAATATATAAATACAGTGAGTTCAATGACCTAAGAGGAGCTCCTGGCTAAGTGGTAACCGAGTAGGTTAGCACATTACAAAGTTAAGTAATACTAGCGAGGGTAGTCTAGGATGGGTGACCATGAGACGGCTGTACACGGGGGTTGTCCGGTCAATGGCACTTTACAGTGCACCGGTGTGGGCGGGGGCTCTGACCGCCCAGAATAGGGCGCGCCTCTGGCGCCCTCAGAGGGTTATGGCGGTTAGAGCCATACGCGGCTACCGCACCGTGTCGACGGAGGCGGCGTGCGCGTTGGCCGGGACTCCCCCGTGGGATTTGGAGGCGGAAGTGCTCGCCGAAGTTTATCGGCGGACGACTGAGTTCCGGGCGGGAAGTGGCAGTCGGTCCCCGCCCGAAGAGGTACGCGAGTGGCGTGAGGCCGCTCACCGAGCCACGATGGCTCGTTGGTCGTCCGGGCTGGAGGCTCCACGTGCTGACTTTGTCGCCGTGGAGGTGCTCCAGCCGGTCATCGTCGAGTGGGCAGGGCGGCAGCACGGGACCCTTTCCTTCCGACGGCTGCTTCGGGAAGTACCTGCACTCGGTCGCTAGGAGGGAATTGAGTCCCGCCTGTAACCACTGCGACTGCAGTGAGGACTCGGCTCACGCTGGCGGTTTTCCCCAGTTGGGCGGCGCAGCGTCGGGCCCTCACTGCAGTTATCGGAGTGGATCTGTCGCTACCGGCTGTCATACGCTCCATGGCCGGTAGCGACAGGAATTTTACCGCGGTCGCTACCTTCTGTGAGGAAGTCATCTCTCAGAAGGGTCCAGGAGGACGACCTCCACTCGGACTTAATTCGCTGCCGGCGAACCGGGCGGCGGAGGCGCGCTTACCAGCGCCTCATGCCGCCCTGAGTGTGGCCGCGGGTGGACGGGACGGGTTTTCCCCTCAACCCGCTATAGTGCCCCCCCGCGAGGAGGCGGCGTCCGCGTGTGCCTGGACGTCACCTAATTGAGAGGTTCTTACCCGAAGGTGGTGCCCGCGCTTTTGCGGGCAGGCGCTAGGAGGGTTCCGGATGTCTTAATAAAAGCTGTTCCCGGATCCCTCCTACTTAAGGCGCAGTACGGCACACCGTGTAAAATAGGATGGCTGACCATTCTTAACAAATTGAGACCCCTCCGTGCCTTGGAGAGCACGTTAAACCGTCGGTCCCGGGTGCCAGGTCCTTGTAGTTGGAGCCCTCAAAAGTCCGACAACCTGGTCTAACTACAGAACTTCGATATCGCTACTTGGGTATCGTTGGGGTATCGTACTTGGGTTGTCGAGGTCTGATGGCAGTCTCAATCAGTCATTTTTGTTTCATTTATTTGTATACATTTCAAATGTATACAATGCAAGTCTTATCTTGACTTCGTCTTTTTAAATTCAAGTAAAAACGAACAAAATTATGTAAGTCCTTGTATGTTTGGCGCCGGCTCAAAATATTTAAGTATTTACATTAGTGTAGGATAAGTTTATTTTTGATTAGTTTTCGCTTTTCAGTTCTTTTCCTTTTTTTCTTGGTTAATTTTTCTGTCAAAAAATTTTATTTCAGCATGATTTCAGCTACGCATCAATTTATTCAGCTTAAGTTAACAATATCGGAGAGTGCTATTGCCTACCTGTTTCATATCAATACTTAGTCTCTCTATCAGTCCCAATTAAAATAGCATTTGTCTAACGTATTTCTTGCATCAAAATCATCTCAGTAACTCCGATACAAGCTATGTTGTCCTAATTTCAAGAAAATAGTACCTACATTATCATTTGCTCACAAATTACAAAAAATTTCTTTAATGGGCATAGTTATTTTTTTATAATTACCTAAATTCTACGGTTTTTCAATGTCATATTTTTTTCTACTGAATCATATATTGTTTGCCAAAGGATGTAATAAGGTTGTAGATCGTCAAGTCAAATCAGCTCCTTCTTTATTAAACACCAAAACGAGACGTTCCGTAGAGAAGAGACTTTGCCATGACATCATACCCCTTTGTTGTCAAATCATTTACTTTAATGTTTTGTTTACTATACTATTGAATAATAACAACAAATTTGTAAATAGTAACAAATCTAATTTTTCGAAATTTTAAAACACCTAATTTCCGTAGGAGTGTTACATAATTCATTTAACAACAGGCTTGTTATTTAAACTACACGATCCAGTTATTGCCATGACATACACAAATAACGAAAAGAATCCTTGCCAGAAACTACATAATGTAGCCGTGAAGATTAAACTCCCTGGCCCTGTGGCTAACACAGTGCTTACTTTAGTTCAAAAGTTAAATATGAATGGCTCTCAGTTGGGAAATAATCTTGATACATTTGTGCTTTTGGAAGAACTACTATATGATATAAAATTGTTTGAGTCAGATGTATGTACATACATGTAGTAAATTGGTATTTCGTTTATTTTTTGGCTGGATAACTGCTGCAGTTACCCAAACAAACTCATTTAGCCGTAGAAAGTCGCAGCGGTCTGTGTTTTTAAATATTTATTTTGTGTAGTTTTATTCTGGCACAGTATTTATAGCTTATTGCTTCATGTCTGACGTATTTTTTAGATAGGTATATATATATATATATATATATATATATATATATAGATTAAAAATACAATATAAAAAAAGGAATGAATAAATACCAGGAGCTTCTGCAACCCATGCAAAATAATTTTCTGTTACATATTATTATGTATTAATGTATCTACCATTTTGTTATTGTTACAGGAGCCGTCCTCCTAATCATCATTGCTATTGGACGTTGATCTTTCATGATTTAAATGCAAATAAAATGAACACTTGTATGGTTATCTTGCAAGTTTTATGTGTTTAATGATGATTTAAATTTCGATCTGGTATTTCTGTCGCACATTTCTGTGTACTCAAAAATCTTCAATTTCGGCGCTCAATAACTCATTTAAGGTGAACTGTATAATTTCACTAAGCAGAGTAAATACGTTCATCAAGACAGAAAATCCTCGAATTCACTGCTCGAAACCATTTGCTGTAATTACTTCGCGAAAGACGAATTAAACTTTCAATGTTGTCCCATGATTTAGTCATTTACTTCATTTTCTATCGCTATTTTAATAGACTATTTCCTTTGAGTTTAAAGACTGTGAGTAATATAATAAATATCCTAGATAAGTGTAAACATATCTTGAGATGATGTTATTTTTAAAACCTACTGCACAATTTCACCGTAAATTAAATATAATTTTTTAAAGACATATATATATTATTTTTCTCTGCTACGACAGAGCTACGATGTCTACCCTTTTGAAGTGCCTCTCAGTAACTCTGTGAAAATTATGTATTATTGTGATAATTATTTTATTTCATTTATTTATTCTCTTTAAAGACATATATATATTATTTTTCTCTGCTACGACAGAGCTACGATGTCTACCCTTTTGAAGTGCCTCTCAGTAACTCTGTGAAAATTATGTATTATTGTGATAATTATTTTATTTCATTTATTTATTCTCTATTGTAAAAACAAGGAAATGGTATGTACCATAAACTTAATATACTAACGTAACTAAGTTTATGGTATGTGCAAACGCGAGGTTAACCCAAAACTGAGTTCTCTTTCAATAATCTGTTAAATGAAGTCGTGAGTAATTTTCTTATCAACCCTGTTATAAACTATCCCACTGCTCAGCACAAGCCGTCTGTATATGGCAGGACCACAGTGCACCACGTGGTAGCCTAACCTCAGAGAGCTTCGAGAACATTATGGCAAACGCTCATGAATGCAGCTTTCATGTTTCATGTTAATTAAGTTGTAATACGAGAGTGCGATCGTGGATCGAATACAAAATAAGTCACAAATAGTTGGAAAACTCGACTAGTTGGGTTTAGGTTAAAGTTTACATGATAACGTCATAATACGTTATGGTTTTTGTTTTAACGAAATTAATTGATTGATGCAATAACAATAATTAAATAGTGCTATGTTTTCAAGCAGTATATGATATTCATGTTCAAGATCCGCGCCGGTTTACAACATAAATAAAAAAAACTGCACTATCTACTAAGATAGAAAGCATTTAGAGTAACTTAATCAAAACTTTTATTGGTTATTTTATTTTTACTGTGCCACTAACTGGGTGCACTAAATAACGGAGTAAATACTGATATTTTAGGCCAACCATTAAACTGTTGCGTTATGCTTTTAAAGAGTTCTTTATTCTTTAAAAAAAAAGACATCTCCCGCATTAGGAATTACTCCTGTGTCGCGGGGGACTTTACAAACATACAAACAACGGACACAAAGAACACCCAGACTGGGGTGGGAATCGAACCCACGACCTCTGGGCCAGCAGTTAGAGTCACTAACCACTAGACCAACAGGCCAGTAAAAAAAGAGTATTGTACCTATTATGTGGACTAACTGATTATACGCTTGTGTAATTTTCACGTCACGTTACAGCACATAAGGGCACAATTCTGAGCTGCGAAATTACAAATCTATGCCACACACTCGACACAAAAACCCGTAATGTGAGCATCAGCAGAGTCTTACTAGGACCTTTCAGGAATCCCCAATCCACTTTACTAAGACTTAAATACTCCTCACCAAAAGTACAAAAAGGAGTATAAAAACAAAGGTTGGTTTTGTATATAGTTGGCTGCTATAATAAAAATGGTTGGTTTAGAAGCAGTTAGCAATACAACGATTTTTTTCAGTGATTGATCATTTGTAAATGTTTATCAATGTTTCATAAACGTTCCTAATGCAAATAACACAACAACAAAAAACACGTATCGGTATACCTTAAATATGATTTCAACGATGATTTACTTTTTGGTTAGCCATTAAATTGTACCACTGACAATCTTTACACAAAAGTAAAATTAGTATAATGAGATATCTTTATCAAATTAAGGCCCATTTAATATATACCAAAAACACTATATGTACACAGTAAATAAAAAAATACCAATACTTTTACTTGAATCAATTATTCAAATACCAATTTATATATTTACACAAAAACCTGTTATTACTTTCATGAATTACACGATGCCAAAGCTTCAATTCTAAAATATTATAAAATAATACGATACGATAATATTTAAAAAAGTACTCCCAATATAAAAAGTACGAATTCCAAGTAAATGATTTTGTTCCATTAGCGTCACAATTGAACTGACTGGCTTGTTGGCCTAGTGGTTAGTGACCCTGACTGCTATGCTACAGGTCGTGGGTTCGATTCCCACCTAAGTCTGGGTGTTCTTTGTGTCCGTCGTTTGTATGTTTGTAAAGTCCCCCGCGACACAGGAGTAATTCCTAATGCGGAAGTTGTCTTATAAAAAAAAAGTCCGACTTAATAATCTACAATTATTGTTATCCTAAGTATACGCTATTTGTTTATAACCTATTGCTTTGTGTTAGATGAGGCGATATCCTAACAAAAGTTTAATGTTAATTAGCTTTTGCTCACGGCGTCGCTCTGTTATAGGATGCCTCTTTGAATCGTTTTAAAAAAAAATATATCATATCTCTCAAGTTTCACCAAACTGCACACATTGTGCAAAATTTCATTAAAATCGGTTCATTAGTTTAGGAGTTAATCGCGAAAAAACAACGTGATACAAAATTTTTGTATTTATAGATAGTTCAAACCTTCAACGGTATCACTGAGTGATTTTTATTTTTTAGTACGTTAGCTTTTGGAGCATTTCAATAAATTGAAATTCAGGTGGCATCAGCTTGCATCCTGTTTACCTTTCGTGTAACACTATTGTACCTGAAGATCTGACTTTTAAAAAGAGTGGCCATGAGTTTCTTTGTCAGTATTCTTCTCATAAGGCTCTACGCATTTTGGAAACTGGAAGTTATAGATCGACACAGGCAGGCAGTAGATTTTGGTGTTTTCACCTAATTTACCTCGACAATCCAGCACATGCTGTGGCGTCTGTTTGTGCCGATCTATGATTTTAACTCTAGCTTCAATTTAACGTTCATAAATGTCACTTAGTGTCTTAAATGAATAAACGATTTTGAATTTGATAGATTTTGAAAATATTGTTTACGAATTTTGTGTAACATAGTTATCTTTATATCATACATGTGCGGGAATCGAACTCTTGACCTCGCACTGGCGTGACAGTTGGATACACCATCGCCGCGCCACAGAGGTCGTCGTAAATGTGTTATACAAATGTGTTACCAAATGACTTTCTTGTTTTATAAATACATATAAATGTAATGTTCCCTATCCAGCACAAAGGACATGGAATTAAAATCTGACCTATCTCTAACAATCGACAGCGAGAGATAATTACAGTAATTAATTAGTATTACTTCATTGTTGTCCAACACAGTGTCTTCTGTCAAAACGTACAGAGCAACAGCTCTATTGCATTTCGTGGTTAGGTTACTGTGTAATGACACACAACATAATGAAAACAAGAACAATTGAATAGAATCGTGTTTCGATTTGTCAACAACAAACATGTTAATCGCACTTTAGGTGACGTCCGCTATTAGGGTGCTCCATCTATTACGCCAGGACTTAAATACTTCGTCTTCGTCGTAGAAAAACGACGGATTTGATCAAGTTACTATCCTTTACAGGAGCGTACTTTAAAGCTTTCAAAAGATGTTTTACGTAAAATTTTGAAAACGGCTGTTTCTGTTAATGAAATCTACAAATGTTACTGTTTGTATGGAGCTTTGAAAAATGTTTTGTTTTATGATAAAGTATTATGTTTTCAGTAGGCTTTAAGTCAAAAACAAAAATTGTTGAAAAATCCAATCCACCGTTTTCTACGACTGCAACGATTAAATATTTACTATTTTCTGTTCCCAGCTTTGCTCGCGTTAATTAAGATTTTGACAATCAATTGAGGTTATTCCTCGAGAACAGTACTCTTTTTACACGCTTTTTCCTAGATTCCCTTTTCTCTAGATAGAGAAAAAGGGTACTTACCCTATGTGCTTTTATGTACTCCTGATGTGTGCCAAATTTCATGATGAGCGGTTGCTGCTCAACTGAATGGCGTGAAAGCGTAATAAACAAACCCACTTATACTCATATTTATAATATTAAGTTACAATTTCACTATTCTCAAGTTTGACATATGTTTACATTTTTTAGAGCCACACGCGAGGTCAACTCTTGGATTTATGAGCTGATATTTTAGTCAAAGTATGCGGTGTGGGTAATACAATCACATGGTCGAGCGGATGGAAACTGCGGAAGACTTTGACGTCGTTCGATGCAACTGGCATCGAGCTACGAGGTCATTTGTTAATAACACTGGTTCGTAGTATTGGATATTACAACAAAATATCAATGGACGTGGGAACTGTAATTTAATTGGAAAAGTTGGACAATTTAATTTTTAGGGAAAAAGGAACCCTTATAGGATGATTTTGTTGTCCGTCTGCCTGTCAAGACACATTTTCTCAGAAACCCGTGGATGCATCAAGTTGAAATTAATACCAAATACCATAAGTATTTGGTATCTGCAGTCCCTTGAAGCTGTTAAAAAAATCAAGCTTCTAAGTCAACACAATCAAAAGATACGGCCATTTAAGCCTCAGATTTTAATAAATTTGAACATTTCGCAGGTAAATCAAAACATATAGGGTACTTTCCATTGACCTAGAACTATGAAATTTGGTAAGAAACAAGGTCTCACAGCACAAGCTGTCATACCTTGTAAAGCAAAAAATCCGAAAGCCGTTATAATTTGTTGTTATATATATACATAAAAAAAAAATCGGTTGTCTGTAAAATCGGTTTACTGACGATAGTTGAACGTGACAACGTCATAGGGACACCTCATAGCGAGGTAACGCCGCATGAGTCATGTTTTTTCGTGCGTGCAGCCGGCTCCATCGAATTATAAGACGTTGTCACGTCAAAAACTGTTTTTGTGATTACAAACTTATAGTATTTTCAGAACTGCAAAGTTTAGTCTGTCTGTCGAAAAAGACTTTCGAGAATTGATTAACACAACAGAAAAACACTACAACCTACTAAATTGTAGGTACTTAATATAAGAGACCAAACAACGGTAACTAATACAAGTTTCAGAAAAGCACAAGTAACATCCACGCCCGTCCCTCATGGACTTTAGGAGGCCACACTTACCAAAAGTTATCATAACACGTGATCTAGCATTTTGGACATTTACCTAACTACACAGACTTCTACGAGATGCTCACTCGTACACTGAAACTCGCTCTGTCTACTACTTCCTCCAATTAACTAATAGCCTACAATGTCTGTCGTATGTAAATATCAAATTTAAATTAAATCAACGTATTTAAGGATAATAAATAACTCAGGATAATTTATCCTTTGATCAACGTTTTAGAAACTCGAACTGATTTTACACCACTCTCTGTTAATTGAACTATATATTGATCAGCCTTTCAGAAACTGATTGTTGGTCAAATATAAAGAGTAGCCAAATAAACGAAAAAGGAAGTCACCTATTATGATGTCGAATATTAAGAAACTATAACAAATAAATACAATTTGAATTTCTTAACCTAATTCTTCAATTCTTAAAATGTTTTTTTATTTATAAAACCGCAGCAGTAATTAAATTTACCTACATCTATTATGTACGTACCATAACAGAAATTAAGAAATAACGGTACCTAACTAAAAACGGGAGTTGCAACAAAAAAATTAAATGTAGTTATTTGGAAAGCCTATAACTATATAGTGCCCATACTGATAAATTAAAAAAAATAAAATGTTTGTTTTATCAGTCAGCATCTGCGGAATGCCTAGGATTCGGAGTAATATAACTAAAAATAAACATTAATTTCTCGTATTTTTCATTTAGTTATACTATACTTTTAACTATTACAGGTTGTTCAATTGCTAATTTGTTTCCACACACAAATGAAATTTAATATTTATTAAATTCATGCACCCTCCTAAACCAATTAGATATGGTAGCATTCACAAGATGAAGTCATTGATTAAAAATTTCAATCCTAAACCATATTATTTGTTAAATATTTTTATGCTTTGATAGTGTCTAATGATGATGGTGACATAAAAGAGTATAATATATACTTTCGGCAGGAAACAAAACTGGAAGTAAAACAACGAGGAAGCATATCATGCTTCCTCAGCGGGCCAGAATGAAAAGGCATATTGATTGTATTGTCAGTCATTCCGCTCCTTCATTATCATTTATTTTAGTGTTCGAATTATAGAAATGTATCTCTTTCGTCACGTCAACTACACGGTGTTGAATGCAGATTCTACATTTCGCCAAGTTATTTTGTCTATCCCTCGGGAGCAGTATATTTTTCTGATTTCGGTTCAGTAGTTAAGACGTAAAAGCGTTACGAACTAGCAAATAAACAAACTCACTTTCATCTTTATAATATTATAGTATCGATTTTGTGATTGAACTAATGTTTTTCACATGCAGGGTCCTGTTATTTTGATCTAAGAGAGGAATAGTAAAAGTTAAATTGAGTAACTCAAAATTCAAGCGACGGTAATGTAAGACTTACCCTAGCTTGAACGTCGGTATGCGTTTCAATTTAAATTTTGAGGTCTTAAGTTTTGGAAGTATATGTAAAATATGTAGACCTGGAAAATCTTTGAAAATTGTATTTTGTTTTTCTTATTTGTCATTTTATGTTTAAGTTAAGGTAAGACACGATGAGGCGAGGCGAGGCCAAGCTTATAGGATGCCAAAGAGTCAATATTGTTATTGTATGTGTTATTACAATATTACTATTTATAAGGCTTATTAACTTACATGTGTAAATGTTAAATAAATGACAATAAAAAGTGTTTTAAAAACCACATTATGTCATTATTCAAATTATAGTTAATATTGCAATGAAAAATACATTGGTTCGAAGAACAAAACTATTTGGGTCGTCTCAAAATAGTTTTGCATACAAGTATAGTTCTTGCGGTATTATTAATTCTCACTAGATACTGCGTCCGTTACGCGAGGAAGCAAGTTAGGATTAGTTACAAGTATTAAGATTTCTACAATTTATTATTTGTATCATGTAACGTTATTGTGTGTAGGAGATGGTAAAGTTACTGTGTAATATTTCTTAAAGTAAATAAGCATCTGTCCGTGAGTTACAATTCAGTCACACTCATCGGGTAAATTTTTTTATATAGGCTCAACTAGTCCATAATACGTGGTAAGTTATGAGAAGTGATTTTTTTTTTTTACTACCGCCGCCCATTGACACCTGTAACTCAAGAGTAAGAAGTGCGTTGCCGCCCTTTAAGGTGGGAGTAGGGGAAAAGGGGGAGAGGGGGACTCCTAAAAGCGTATACCGGTATTGTTAAAACTAAGTTAGGCAAAGGTTAGTACGAACTTCATATAAACATTGTTGTTAAAAATCTAAAAACACCAAATGTTTTGTTCAAATAATGATTTAATTTTTAACCTCGACGCAAAACGGTGGGGTGTTATAAGTTTAACGTGTGTATCTGTGTACCTGTTTTTGGGTCTAGCTCCTAAACGAAGTTGAACGAAGACGTTTGTTTGGAAGGAGGCTTGATCGAGAGTGTTCTTAGTGGCAACACACTGGGTATGCGACGCTGCCGCCGTTTTTTTTTGTCTTTGGGAACGAGCGGATGTAGACGCTTGCGTTTCCGTTGCGTTGTGTGTTACGATGTTGTTACTAACAGGCTCGATTGTGACGCATAAGTGACATCTTGGCAAAACAATGACTATAACAATAATTCTCGTGTTATGACAGAATCGTGAATAGTTTAAGAGAACCATCTATGTTTTGTTTCTTACATATTGGGTCCATATTTTTGAAATTGCCAATACTAAGATCGATTATCGTTCACTCTTCTTAGAACTCCATCTTCAAATGAATAGAATTATAACATTTCTTAAAAAGAACTTGTTATTAAACAAGGGTAATTTTTTTATACCGCTGTTTTATTACCATAGATAACGTGCGTTATTTTCTGACACGAGTTTCGACGTGGCACTAACGCAACACAGATGGCACAATATGGAATAAGACGGTAATGTATGGACGGCGTACCGCAAGTGAATGCAATTTGCGTTTTTGGTTAGATTGTTCTAAATTTTTCGCAGGATCTCAATAATAAGCATGATTTCGCATTGGAGCCGGTGACAAAAATTAATAACGATGAAGTGGAGGCAATAGTGGAATCAGTGTTCAATATAAACGATTCCGATAAGTTTATTTCAAATTGGGCAGAAAGGGCTTGAAAAGTGAATACCAAATACAAATCTCGTCAATGCTTGGATCGGAACGTACATGAAGGGAGCCTGAATCGGATTGTCACTTATGAAATAATGATTAACAACCTCGCATTGAAACAAACGTTTTGTCATTTAGTTGTAACCTCGTTGTAACGCTGCACGACGTTCCGTCAGAATCATAGTTACGACTCTCAATTCTTCGTTCGCCAATATACCTACCTACTCCCCAGAAATTCTTCTTTCGTTTTTTTTAAGTAATTAGAGGTCTCTATGTGAATTGTGATTAGTTTGTATCCAAATAATGGTATCCCACTGTGGTGTTTATTATATGACTGTTATACATACCACAATAGCATCTCCCTATACTATACTATGCCAGATTAAAGTTAATAATATTAAATTGGTAATGTTATAAAAAAACATTGTTTCACGATTAATAACAAAATATGACATCTAAACATGGAAATTTGCTTGACAATAAGCTATGTTACACTGTATCGTGTACAGTGTAATGTGCGAAAACTATTCACACTCATCCCGTTATAGAATATTACATTACAAAGTTCAACCAACTATCTATTGTATTGCAAGTCGACGATGGACACATTTTGCATGAGATATGTCGTCATTATTTTTCAGAATGCCCTGATTATGACGTATGGAATAGCATATCCGTCAGGGTGTTCAGTAGAACCTGATTAGCTACTTGAACTAGTTCAGAGACGATCTCAATTTATAAAACAAATGTTTTTAAGTTCGGAGTCGTTGCTATAGGTAAATCCTGCTTTTCCGGTCGTATGCTAGTTTGCAGTTGGCATACCTACTTTGTCCCATTGTAGTTCTCAATAAATGATATGCACATAGTTAATATCAATTAACCAAAACAAACCAAAATGCCTGCAGATATATTAAGCAAAATGTATAAGTATCTACAATTGTAATCTTTTTCAAATTTGCTTACATAGAATCGCGAAGTATTTCCCAATATGACCTAAAACGACCAAAGCATTAATGTGCTAATCTTTGCTAAAATCAACATAAAAATCTGCTACCTAACATCCATCAAAATGTTAATCACCATTTAATGTGTTTGCAAATCAACTGACATGTCATGAAATCAACAAACGTCATGAATTTCGACATGCACTTACGAGTACTTACTGTGCATCCATCTTCGTATTAAAAGACTAACGCAGTCCACGAATTGAACTCATCGCATCGCAAGTAGTTTATATTCATGTCATCTTAGCTACGCTAACATTGATTGATGACATGCAAGATAATTTGTAGTAATCCATTAATTTCTTGTATTATCATGTACTTTTACTCTATTTGTGACATTTTAAACTACCGGTCTTTGTTCTCATGGAAAAAACATTCAATATAAAAATTCAAAATAAACTTATTTCAACTTTAAAAGCTCTTGCTGTGATACGTAGACTTACTTGGCTTCAAGAGAGGGTTTATTTCATTACATTAAAGTGGTGTGTTTAAGAGATGTTCTAAATAAAATTGTAGTTATCTGAAAGTAAACTTGTGTTGCGAAGCACACTAATGAAAATAAAACTATTTATGACAATACAGTTTTACAGTCTTCGTCTAAGCTTCTGGACGACCACGCCGTGCGGCAGGCAACACTTCAAGTATTCTCTTCTGTTCTCTTTTTATCAAATTTTTTATTTAAAAAAAATCTGGCATCTAAATACTATAGCTACTCCAACTAAACCAAAACAATGGCACTGTATGAGATGCAGCACCGTAGACTTCAACACATCCTGTTCTTTCATTCGTTTACCGGCTGCAGCACATCTCCAACTTTCAGGAGAAACAAAGATGGCTCTTCAAAATTGTACGCTTGAAATGGTATGCGCCGCTAAGACAAATCTTCTTAACCAGCACCGCTTCCAGTCGTTCACGAGATCTGTGGCAAATGTGAAGCCTGACATCATCTCCCTCCCTCCAACAGAGAGCACAGCATTCCTAACCTAATCTAACACCAAGTGCAGCAGTGGCTCGGGATTGAGCTGCCCGCTTAAGAATGGGGATGGAAACATGTAGGAGACACCCTGGTGCTAATTAAGCTGCTAATGCAGCGTGCCTGTTGCCGAGGACGACGGTGATGACGACGTAGAATTACCATTCACCAAGAACCACCCATTAATTTTGGTGAAAATGCCATGGGCGAACAACCCTTGCCAGGACCCTTACGTCCAATTAGGATGAAAACGTGAATCCATTGAGAACAATGAGGTTTAGAATTTTACTAGCAACCCGCCCCGGCTTCGCACGTTTAGCGGAGATATCTTCAACAATCGTCATCATATTTCAACAAATTGACACAAAACTATGCTAAATAGTAACAGTGACCTCGTAGACGTACATGTTGACTCACTGAGCAAGCTCCGTAAAATATTAAGGTCGCAATTTCTTAATTGATCTTGCATCAATTATTGTAAGTTTATATTTTATAGAACTATCCTGGACATACAAAATTTATTCATGTTTTTTTATATAATTCTAGCTTAAGTAAATAAACAGCAGTAAATAACTCAAGTGGTGCTTACCTGTAATAAATTGCGACACTTAACTTATTATAAGTTAATATAAGTCTGTTTTTTTGTAATTTAACCAGTGTTAACAATTGTTGGTGAGCCAATAAAATAAATAAATAAATAAAAAACTTTAACAAATTATATACCTAAACCTTCTTCGTGAATCGCTCTATCTATTGGTGAAAACCGCATGAAAATCAGTTCAGTAGCTTTTACGTTTATCGCGAACAGACAGACAGACAGACGCGGCGGAGGACTTTGTTTTATAATATGTAGTATTTAATGTAACGAAATAGAATAAAATAATCTTCACACTTTTTTATCTGTAAAATACAATATTTAATTTATCATGTTACATGATTTTTGTCTACTTTATTTAATGACAGGCTTTAAAGTGTGGCCACACATAATTAAACTAACGAACAAAAGTTGTGGGCCAAGAAAAACATAACTTTTACTGAATATGACAAAATTTTATGATTTTTTAAAAATAGATGGGACTGTAGACTGGTTGTAGATCAATTTACATAATATATGTTATATACATATTTTAAAAGGGAATTCAAGTCTCTACAACTTATTTTAAATTAATTTCTTTCGCTGATGAATAGGTTAGACGATATAAAGGAATGTTTGATGAAAAATGTGAAGTAAAATGATTGTTTTCAAAAATAAATTCTAAACGTGTAGCTCGAAAACGGTTGAGAATCCGGAAAAATCTTTTAAATAAAAGTTTTAGATAACATCATTCATTAATTTATTAAAAGAAATGCCCCTGGGACGGACCGTTTTTGAGAAATCAGCGGAAAACCAAAAATTAGGACCTTTCCTCTCCGACCTTTTCTCTTGTCAGCACTTTTGGTATGTTCACACCCGAAGCACCCTGAACAAGTTTCTGAACTGAATTTTTCTGAATCGCTCAGGTACGAGTACCTTCTCACGCACTAAACACAGCCTTTTGGGCTATTTTTGGACTGGACAGTAGGTCTATAGGTGATTTAAACCCCAAATCCCTGTAAAACACCACCGATAACACAATATATTAGATAGATATTGTGTTATCAAATTCGGATTTGTCCGAATTTTTTAACTCCAGTTTTTGAAGCTAATTAAATTATTTTTCGGCTACCCATTACAATCCTAAAAAATGACTACATCTTTTTGTAACATTCTGTAGCATGTTGTTTACTTTGCAAATGTATGAGCACAAGACACTGTTTTCTATTTTAAATAAGAGTTAGGGCGTAATCAGAACGTAAGAACCTCCTTTTGTGTATTGTTCTTTCGCTGAGGACCTTGTCCATAAGGGTTGTAATACTACTAAATAGCATTATTATCCTATTGACTTCACGACTTGAAATAAAATAACGAGCATTGTCGTAACAGCACTATACACCTAGGAATATACGACGCCTTACACATTTATTTACCGACAAAATTTATGGTTGTGATACGAGAAACCCTAGTGAGAAATGTGTTCTAACATGTACATTTACGATGTACCTACGTAATATATGTATAACTATAGTTTTATACGTCAGCGAGCCGGAGACAAAATGTCTCACTAGTTCCGAGACATTTTCTCTTTCTGGAGGGAATTTCAGATTTATTCAAATTATGATATACCGAGCTATCGATTTTTTTATTTCGTAACTTGTAGACTAAAGCTGTTAAACGCTTAAAAATGTGTGATAAGACGATAATAAAATAATTAATGCTCACTTAACTAAATATCGACCTACGTATTTGACATTAACTTACTAAACTTTATTATTACATCACTTGCTGTTACCCGCGACTACGTCCGCGTGGAAATTTTGATGAAATCTATCCCACGGGAACCGTAAACTTTTTCCGGAACGTGGGTCACACATTACTAGTATTTTGTTTTCGTATTTAATTTTTTACCTAAAAGAACTGGTAGTAATCTAAAAATCATTTTACTGGCAATTAACTCGATCGATTTACAACAGACGTTGACATTGACTTAGGAGAATGATTCAATTCGTAAGTCAATAATGTAATCATTAAAGCGAGTTCGCACCCAAAACCTTCTTAGTATTCATTTAATCAACCTAAATAATTACTACTTCAGTAAGTAACAGACAATTAAAATTGCTCTACATAACATTAACTCCTGCAAGTATGTACGTCTGTTTCTGTATTTCGTTGAATTCTTGGTCTATTCCACTATGCATTACAGAGGTAGGTTATGAATCTTGTGGAATGTAACATGTTTACGTGTTGAAGTATATAATTACGATTGTTATTCCTTTTTCTTTTGTTTAATAAGACTCCCGTACTAGGAATGATCCGTGTCGCGACACAGGAATCATTCCTAGTACGGGGGACAAACAACTTAACAAATATTCAAACCACGGGTACAAAAAACACCCAGAGTGAGAATCGAACCCATATAACTCAGCAGGGCGTAGTAGCAAGACGACCAGTTGAACCATTTCGTCATTTTATGCGCCAAGTCATAGCGTTAGATGCAAAATTATTCTGTCGGTTTGACTTCTTGTTAAATTTGATTTAAGGCAATGCTCTTCGTAAAACAAGAAGCAATTAAAAATTATGCTTGTTGTCCTTGCACACTATTTATTTAGGTACCGTATTCATAATATATTCTAGGTAGCCTGGGTCTTGTCAATAAAAAACATTACTATGGACAAAAAAATTTAATAAGTCTTACTCGCAGTTTACATTAAGTACTGTTAATTATAAACTAGTATATACAAAACCTTAATATTAAAGTCTTACTTAGTTATAACCAAATTTTAGTTATAACTAATCTAGTTCTGTAAACTTCCATTAGCATATTCTATTGGAGGTTAAAAAACCAAAACTTATCAATTACTTTTTTTAAATTGAGACTTATTTTTTTTAATTATGGCCCCTACATCATTTGGTAGTAGGAATAATAATTTATAATGAAATATGATTAATAAAATACAAGTCGGACTATTTACAAAATTTCAGTAGATTTACACCCAAAATTATTTTTTCCAATATTGTTTATGTCACAATCATCGTGGAGTGATACAGTAATCCACAAGGAAGTATGACACAACTACCACAGATTAACACAAAATGTATTTCATATATTAGAAAAAATAATGTTAGAATACATAAAACTATTCGGCATTGACTATCAAACAACATAATGAAGATACCCACGATACAAAGAACTGTCCAAAACGTCAGTAATACTTGCCCTTACATTTTTTTAAGTGATTGCGAACTAGCTCAAAGCTAATATAAAATGTATTGCATTGCGAGAATGATAAAGATGGCTCGAGTTTAATTTTTCATATTAATTCATGGTTATTGGTTTATTTGCTGTCATGACCGTCCCCGCGCAGCGCATTACCACAGATTCCGACGCTCTTTGTTTTAAAATGACTATGGGTATAATTTATTTTATAATGCCGTTCTGAATCATTTAATACTCCAAAGTTGGTAAATGTTTAAAAATCGTAACTTTAAGTAAATAACTATATTAGTAAAATTAACTATAATATTATTTCGATTTCATTAAATTGTGATGAATCGTGCTTTTGCTAAGACTAAGGAGAAACTTTACTGTGTTACACAACAGGAACACAATAAATTATGCTTCCAATCGAATATATAACGGTAAATAAATCAAATCCATTACTTTACAATTTTCTAAAAATGGCAGTATTTTGTTAAAGATATTATTTAAAAGACTAGGATAGATTAAAAGAAGTATACCTTTAGTATGTGTGTACCTACTGTTTCCTTGTGAAGCGAATAAATGTATACAAGATGTTAAATAAGTGCCTTAAATCTTGTTAGTATAATACTTATGAAAGCGAAAGCTGTTTCATTCACCAATTCCATGCAAAGTTCAACAAATAAATATTAAACTTTGAAACGAACATTTGAAAGTTGACAGTGACTATATCGAAAAAAATATAATGGAAATCGTTCTAAACACGCTTCGTGAAATTTGACTGTAAAAATGTATTCATTTCGCAAAAATGATTTTACGAATGGAAGTTATGTGACCGTAATTTATCGAATGTTGTTCGCGGTTTAGAACTTGTATAACGATATATCAATTTTTTTTATAAGATTATGATGAAAAGGTCGGGATTAAAGTTGTAGATGTTAGAAAAAAGACTTTACAATCCAAATCTAATACAAGTAAATTACATCACAACAGGTCTATGTGATTGTGTAAAAAAAAATGATTGTCATAAAACAAAAGGGTAGATGCCACTTATTGAAATATTACTGAAAGGTTAACAAATAAGTTAATATTTTATTTTGTTATTATTTTATTATATTAACTTTGTTTACCTTCTACGAGTTTGCTGTTAACAAAAATCTTATCAGCAGCGAAACGCAATGGAAGTTAATAGACGTAAGTAGTAAATAAATGTAACAAATTTTGACGTTATAATTTAAAGATTACCTCTTACCTGCCTCGGTTATATTAAGTACTCTATGCATCTAGTCAGTTGCAGTCATATTATAGTCAGTTGCAGCCCTATTATATCGTAGCAATGGCATATAGAGTCGCTTATTTATTAACAGCTAAAAACAGTAGGAAATAAATGGTACCTACTAGCTAAAAATTGTTTTTTAAATATGAAATGATCTAATCTCATACAATAAATGACATCTACCCTTTTATAACAAAGTAAGCCGTACAATCATTCAATATACTGCTCTAAATCCTACATCTTAAATATAGGTGTACTGTAAATACATTTTCGAGTAGGCCAATCTTAAAGGTGGGAGATTTCGTAACGCTAGATAAACCGAATGTAGACATGAATGTATCAAATAGTACTAAATAAGCACGTGCCCTGCTTGTGTAGATTGTCAAACAACGAATCCGGCGATCTACCTGACGACGTGGTCATTTCGAACTACTAAGGATATCGGTATTGTACCTACAATCTCCCGTGCACTTAACTAAACATGAACAACATTTTTCTATGTAATAAAAAATAAGCTCAAATTGAGATTCAATTCCAATAAGAAAATATCGTAAATATTTATGTACATATATAACCATATATGTACATAAAAAAAAAACAATATTCAAAACACTAGTGTTCCACATCGCAAGTAACTTATATAGCAAAAGGTGATTTTACATTATTTTTATTTCTTTCTAATTCCCGACAAATCGTCAATCTTGAATATTCAAAGGATCTTTAAACTAAACTGTTCTAAAATCAATGATCTTCAATTTTAACCTTACTAACTACCTATCACGTGCTCGGGTTCTTTTTATGATTTAGTAAGTCTATTTTTAAACTGTATGTGAGTTTCACATATAATTTATGAGAATTTCCGCACGGATATTATCATTATTTTAAATTCTTTCTTACAATATACCTACTAAAAGTTTGTTACAAAAATGATAAAAAATATGTGTCAAAAAAGAGAACATAATATTTGCCACTTTGCACGAGAGTAGTGCAGAGAACATTCGCGGCTGGCTTATGTTATCTTCATATCACATTCTTTTGTTAGTTCCAAGGCTTTTCTATGGAACTGTTTGTGAATATAATTATGATATTGATGTTTAATAATTTAAAGTTATCAGTATCGTCAGCTATATTTGAATAAAAAAAAAACTAAATACAATTAAGGAAGAATGCCGATTAGGATCGATCTACAAAACACATATAAATCATGAAATTGATACAAAAGCTTTTATTTCAACATTAATTCATTAGATTTTATTCAAAACGAAGAAAATACTTATTGATATAAACAAAACTCTCGAGTTTTATTCAAATGAAGGTTTAATTAGAACAAAATTTTAATAAATGGATGCTGAATATTAACAAAAGTCTTGCGTTCGATTCTCATTCTTCGACACGGTTTTAAAACCATTTTCGTGCTTAGACTCGGTGGAATACATACTTATAATGTATTTATTTTTCTACGTCATCGTCATCATACGTCATCGTCATAAAACTTATGCTATGAATGTAATGAGTGACATGTTATATTACAATGAGTACTTACTATGGTTACCTCTAAGTAAATACAAGCGGTATACATTTATACATTTCAAAATCTGCTACTGTAAATAAATCTGTTATAGTAGGAGATTTTGATAACCAGACAAATATCGAAAAGCTATAATGAAATAAAAATGTATGAAGACATAACATACCGTGGTACTTTTCGCTATATTCCGCCGAGGATTAACATAATCCTTCACGCGTGGATTTTAGCTGGTTAAACCCGGTAGTGGCCTACTGCAGTGGTGTGTTATGTTAATTGAGATTCGTCTAACTAAAAATTAACTACATTTTATTAAATAAAAGGAGAAAAAATCAGGGACTGAACGTTTTTTGCCATAAGTGTGTTTTATAGAAAAAATGTTAATTCAGTTCGTGTTGGCGACGTTTCAATTGTAGCATGAAATAGGCTACACAAAAAAAAACGTAATTGAAACACAGTTTTATCTGTGTAGCTAGCCACAGATTGTGTAAGAGACGTGCCATACCTATCGAAAAAATACACAGCTGAAAGAAGAAAAAAAATAGAAGTAAATAAAAAATTCAAAGTGAATAACAAGAACTTTTCTCGCACAAATGTTTTCCGAAAGATGTTAAATTTGACGGTAAATAAAATATAATGAAAATTATATTCAGGATAGGGACAGGAGCCCGAGACAGTTCCAATACAGTGTTCTGGAGTTATCATATCCGGGTCTCTTATTCTTTAATATACTGCATCTAGTGCTATTACTCATAGTTCTATAGATTTGAACTGATAAGTAAGACAATCTAAATGAAATGCTTTAGATGTTGCAATTCTAGAAAAAACATTTTTGATGACTGACTCAATGATATGATAAAAAGGTTTAACTTAAAAAGCATCCCAACACCGATAGGATGCTCACGTGAATTATGAGATAATATTGCCATGGAATTGCTTTAAAAAAATCATAGGATTCTTTGCATCTATGCTTGTTGTTGTTGTTGATGTTGCTACAGACTGTTTACTCACTATGTAGTTTCTATTCACTTTTTGTGTAATTATCATTAAAATACTTATAAATCAGTGTTTTTACAAATTGCCGTCGATTTTATGATTAATAACATTGACATGTAAAACGTACTTACTAACTATATTTACAATTAAAACTGTCCCTCAAGGGATAAGTGTTCAGGTGTTTGGTTGCTTTATGTAAGATGGAATTCCTACTTAAAGCAACTAAAAAGTACCTACTACTCAGTGCCGAGATTCTGCGTGTGCAGGGTCGCCAAAACTCCTCCTACGCAAGTGACGTGTTGTTTTATTTCTATTGAGTTGTTTATCTATCTTACGCTAGTACTTATTATAGAACAACTCCTTCGAATAACTGTCGAAATCGTACTTAACACTAAGAGTGGGTAAATAAACCTTTTATTTAATTACTTACGTTTTACGAATGTGAGTTTATGACCATAAAAATCAGTTAAACAGAATATTTAATGAGTAAAACCAATAATAAATACTATTAGTCGGGATCAAAGTTCATCATCATTTTAATCGGATAAAAATTCTAAAATATGTATGTGAATAACCATTGGTAGGATGGATCGAATTCGTTTACCGCCTTCTGTTATGTACCTAGTTAAAAGTAGTAAACAAAGCAACGCAATTAGTTACATTTTATTATATAACATTTACTTAAATTAAGAGAATGAAAGTAGGAATAGCTTTTTTATATATACTAAATAAGAATACATATAATTTATGAGAATGCTATACCTAACGATTTTATTAAAATTCTACTGAACAAACCAAGTTCCGTATCATCCGCGAAGTAGTTTTTTTCTTACAAACACCAGCATTTCATATTAAATATGGAATAAAATGAAATAACGGTCGTTACTGAACATGCTGTAGACATTGTAATCTTCATAACATCACTTTCACAACGCAATTCATATACAGAATCAAGGCATTACCAGACCACGTCTCGGGACGACGAAACAAGGCGTTTGGGACTTCGACAAGATTGTCATATTTAGATCTGGCCACAATGTTCAACACAAAACACATTTATTTTTATGGCGACCACATGAAATGAAAATTAAAAAAACATTGTATGTTCGTCCCTGTTTGTAAAATTTTAGGATGCGTTAACGAGCTGGAATAATCTAAATCCATTTTTTTTTTATTTTACAACTCAGAGTGTGCAAAAACTCTGTCCTTGTGTAATTGAGATGTCATTTATTTCTATGCTCATAAACTCGAGGCACTTTGCCACGTTGTACCATAGACATAATATTACAAAAGAGTAGGTGAGTTTAATCTTCTGTATCTACTTTCGCTGCTGAGCCTTCCAAAAAAGGTTAAAGGTATAAAGGGTTTGTCTTTTTTTAAGATAAAAACTGTATTTTAGCTCGTGCTTTGTAGGTCTCTCTGCATTTATGACTAAATAAAAGTGTCATTTACATAATATTGCTGTACACATTCCTACTCTACTCTGTGACATTTCTATGCTAATTTTCGATGGTTTTGTAACATTTAATATTTCATAATAATAATGAAGCTCAGGCGAAGGTAATTTTTTGTATATATATACATCTTAATACAGAGATCACATTAATAGCAGTTTGTTATCATTGAAGCATTGTGCTTCGAAACGGAAATGAAATGAATGAAGATCCTAACTATACTCTGTAGAGAATGAATTATTTGCAAGAAACAATTATTACTTTTAACTCAATTTTACTTATTAATACTTTTATAACTAAATATTACACTGTTAAAAAATATACCAAATTTATGGCCACTTAATTATAGTACAATTCAATACTCGCAACAAACGTAATATAGAAGAATTTACAGTTGAACCGATTGAAAGTAACGCTGCATTGTATCATGTTATTGCATTTTCCCTAATTGAATACCAATTAGTGATTTTAATGATGGCAGTGCGATTATTTCATATGAAATTAAAAGATCATATTGCACATGTATTAAATAACATGAATGTATAGAAATTTAATTGTGCAAGCAGATGTTACATTTTAAAGGGTATTTTTTTTTAAGTAACATATAATAAGTAATGAAACTATTTATCGACTAAGATTTGAATTGTAAATATTCGTAAACAGTCATCCAAATAGTGCTTGCTCAACTACATGATGCAATAAATGAACGATTCTTTCTCCAAATACTTCATAACAATATAAAATATTGAGGCGCATATTAAAGCGCCTATTAAGAAGTGGAAAGTTTGTCGTCAGTCAGAGAGTTACCACAATAAAACAACAACAGCACACATCGAACAGCACTCATTTCGGGCACAAATCTCCTAGCATTTTAGGTTACCTGTATAAAAATATTTCAATCGACTTATCACAAATATGTGCTTAGCACTAGATGCACTTTGAAGTTCACTGCTGTCTTATGTTCACACAATGATCTCGCGGATGACGCGGCGCGAGCGCGAGTTGGGCGTGGAGTAGCCCGACTCCAGCGACTCGTCGTAGCCGAGCGACGCGTGCAGCGGCTTGTCCTCCGCGCCGCCCTCCTCCGCGCGCAGCCCGTACTCGGGCAGCCCGCTCACCTCGTGGTACGGAGACTCTGTTGAACGAGCACCGGTACAGACATCCATCCACTTTAACGTAACGTTTTATTTACACAAAGATCTTTCATATACACAGAGATTAAGTGTAACATAATGTCATACGCATATGCATTTTCTCCCTATCAAATACTAACAGTTGTGGCGTATTCGTAGCAGCTGCTTATAAATACTAAAAAAATTTGCAATACATTTTTACACAATTTTTGCTGATATCGGTGCATATCATGAATCGATCGAATATTGCAGGTAGGTATTAAACCCTGTGTAATAAATCGTTGAAAGAAGAACTTACCGATGTGTTGGTCCATACGTTTCTTGGGCTTATGCACGGAGGCGTATGGGTCGGAGCAGTACTCTTGACGCGAGGGATTCTGGGCCGATCTCATGTCATAATCGGCCGGTGGCGCAGCTTGACTGGCGTTGGGTAAGTGAGAGTAATGTGCGTAGTCATCGATGTTCCTATAGCCAGCGTGAGAAATCGGATCGTAATCGTAATTGCTCTGTCGGTCTAGGACTTGATGCGAATTTAAAACTACCACGTTGTTCGCTGTTTGCATCTTCATCTGCCACAAAGAGTCCTGAGAGTTCACGCTGCCCCCGTTATTGCTGTTGGTGTAACTGTTTTCTATGAAGCCCATGTTCCCTGTGAACAACCACATTATTACTCTGTAGTGCAAGGTCTGGGATGAGACAGCATGCAAGTCATGCAAAGCGTGCTTGCCGGATGTTTCATATTTTACCTTTTGTGGTGACTGAAGTTAGTCCTTAATGATTGCACAAGAGAAATAAATAAACATAATATAATCCAAATCAAAGAAACCAATATAATAATTGTGTTCAATAAATTTGAAGAACGGGTGAATGGAAAACCGTATTTGAAACTAAAAGTGATTAAACGACTCAAATTACTTACAATCAGAATTTGGCATGGTTTGCCCTAGATGAGCTTGCGTGTGGGGTGGTACATGATAGGCGTATCCACCTGTGGAGCCATATTTCGGAGATTTCGAGTCGTCTATAGACAATGCCAAATCCATAGAATGTTCTAGTGCTTTGTTTTCCATCCCCGAGCTGGGATAATATGGCGGTGGAGCTTGATTCTGTGGTGTTACTTTAGATGGCCTCATTGAATCCATTTCGTGGTCTTTTGACCTATCTTTTTTCTTCGGTCTTCGCCTGCACTGGTAGATTAGGAATAACAGTCCCACGAATAACAGAACAACGGATGCTGTTACAAATATTCCCACAATAGCAGCTGTCGTGCTACCGTAGGGTTCTTTGATGTACGATGGTCCAACTGTTAAAGAAAACTATAAATTAGAAACTAATGATAAATAGTAAATTCAAGCTTTTTTTGTCATTTCCAGCATTACATAAATCGTTGTATACCAGAGTAGTTTTGTAAAATAAATTTAATGCAATCAACGTTCTTTATTTATTTCTATTGAACGTTATTATTTGTTTTTGGCACATTCCTCACATTTTTTTTGCACTTTTTTAGTCAGAATAAACGATTTAAAAACGAATGTAATACGTATGTAATGATCATACATAACCTAAAATAACTGTTTTATTGTTGCATTTATATTGGTAAAATAACGAAAATCGATTAAACAAAAGCCAGGTTACCGAAATGAACAATAGAAGTTAATTGACATTTTACTTTCACTTTTGGGGGTCTTAAACGGATTCAGGGTTTAGTTATGCAAGGTATTACTCAATTTACGATATTATTATCGTTGTGTAGGACTCGTATGGCATACTTACTCTCAGCATCAGTGTATTCACTGCAGACTTCTTGATTAACCTGCAGACAGAGCTTGAGTCGTATCTTCGGATCGTTTTCATGAGGCATGTCTGTCGCGTACCGCGCTGTCTTGCGCATTGCTTTGCTGGGTAGTTCTACAGTAGCTTCTTGAACTGTCGCCACCGCACCAGACAATCGGAGATTAACTGTATCTATTACCTGTTATAAATGAATAGTATCAATTTGGTTCGTGTATTAGCCTAAAAGTTAATTCAGAAATAATTCTGCATAGTTTCCTATTTATCTGTACTTAATAATATAAGGCTGTAAAATGGAAATCTCGTAACAAGTACGCTTTGAACAGTATGACATTTTATGTACACTGTACATGGACAATGTGAACCACTTTTACGAATTGTATTCTTAAATATTTTTGGATTTAGATATCCGGTGGTATAGGTATTTAAGCTCGAAAAGTCGAAATTGTTCGAGCTTCATAAATTGAATCCCGTAAAAAAATAAACCGAACGTGCAAAACTGAATTCACAGATATAAAACGTTACCTATTTCAAACTGGCGCTCAGTTAATTTTCACTTAATTTCTTCAATCTAATGGAAAATTCCTTCTTTTTATTTAGTTACTGTTTTAAACAGAACGGCTTATTGCCGGGCCGGTTAAATTCGTGGTGATGAAGCACGTCTATTTTCGTAAGATGTCTTATTTTGAAATATTAATATCATTTCAGATGAGACATTCCTGATAATGAAATATTTCGATTAGTAAGTGAAGCGCAATTAAGATTGTGGATATTAAAATCAGCGACAGTCTATACTGAGAATGCAGTTTATTGAAATAACGTAAAGTAATTAGTAATCGGTATTTTCTATAGGACAACCCAGCATACATATTTAATTGCTGAAATATGCCCATAAATCAGTAAATCTAAGAACTTCTTACAAATATATCACTTGCCTACAATTTATGTACAATTTAAATTTGTATCATGTTATACTAAAGTATAAATTGATATAAAAAAATGTGTTTATAGAAGTAAGCTAATGATCATAAAAACATCTACGTGGGGCACACTGAAAGTTTTTAGAATAGGTCAGTAAGAAAAGCAACCAAAGAAAAATTTATTTAAATTTTGAATTAGGTACTCTTTGGGAATCTGTTAGATGTTTAATGACTTCATATGCCAATTTGTCTTTACATATTGGCAACAATTTAAAAAGTGTCTGTTGTGCATCGAAATGGATTTGACTAGAGAAAATTTATTTATTTATTTACTCAATGATTTATTACGACTTTCATTGCGGTCTTACTCAACAACAATATTATAGACTTCGATTGGCTATTGGCATTACGAAGCCCCATCTCGTGCCACTGTTTACAACTGGTTTAATGAGTTTAAATGGTCGAAGCAAACTCACTGATGATTATCGAGAAGGACGCCTTCTACGGCGACTACTGAAGATAACGTAAGTGCTGTGCGGCTAATGATAGAAGCTGATAGAAGGGTGATATATCAACATATTCGAGCGGCTTTAGGCATTGGTATGAGTCAAGTACAAAAAGTCTTACATGAACATTTAGGCTTCAGAAAGCTTTGTACTAGATGGATACCTTGACGGATGATCAGAAACGCCGTCGTTTGGATTAGTGCCGCTCAATGCTTGAAAAGTAGAACGAAGGTGACTCGAATGCTGTATATGACATCGTCGCAGGTGATGAAAGCTGAATATATTGTTAGACGAACGGAAACTACTTCGAAAAGCAATAAATATATTAACAAGATTCTATATAATTCCGTTTTTATTTCCTAAAAACTTTCAGTGTGACCCCCGTATACGCAAAGCATTAACACTGGTGTGAGCATTAGCGAAGGTCTTGTGATTTTGTGATATCTAATATTTAGAAAAAAATAATATTTACCTGCCATACAGATGGACCTCCCATAGTAGATATACCTTCCACAACTCCGACAAGAGACAGACAAGTAGGAGTGACTGTGAAAACGATATTTTGGGTGCTTGGGTCGTAGGTCACCTGTTCAGGTGGATTGATTTTGTCCACCTTCGTTGTCACCGTGATCTCGTTAGAGTAATTACTCTGTCCTTTTGTATTAACAGCCTTCACCTGCAGTTGAAGATTTAATTTAGAAAAAGATTGAGTAGTAGCAAAACACTAGTTCGTGCGCATTTTAAAGCGTGTCGAAAACCATAGCGACGGCACAATGCGAAAAACAAAAAGAAGGTTTTAATAAACTAACGGCGCGCGCCGGATGATTTACCTTGAAAACAAATGTGAGATGCTGTCGGTAGCGTAGCGATAAGAATGAAAACAAAAATGTAAGTTAATACCGTATTTTGAATAAACAACTGATTGAAGACTCAAATGAAACAGTGGATGATATTTTTTTTGTAACCAAATTGTCTATTAAGTAGGGTATTATTTTTTTATTTCGTACATGAAATTATATTGTAGCTGCAATAAGTGAAAATGTTTCGATTTTGAATAAAAACATGTTGACTATTAATTCTTTATATTTCATGTATTTTATTTGAAGTCATTACCTACTAAAGTGGGAAAAATATAGACCTCTAAATAAATCCTCGACGAGATATCCGAAAAACTATAAACCACTAAGGTTTATAGTTTTGTCATAGAGCATAAGGGGTCTGGTAATAGGCAAATGAGTAGCCACGAAGCTCGTGTGAGTGTATTATTTATTTATGATTATTTGTACAGTGATGCTCTGATGCTTTAGGATTAATATCACTTTGTGGTACAATGTTACTCGTAAACTGGCGATGAACCTTCATGAAGTCGCGTGTGACGGCCTACGGAGAGTTTTCAAGTAGAAAGTCTAGTATCTCTAGAGTATTTATTAAATACTGTATATACATAATTATACAGTTTAATATTATAGTACCAAATTATTTAATCCTTGTCTCTCATGGTTTCGCTAATATAGACTAAGCCCGCTGGAAATGCCCTGAGAAAGAATTGTTATTTTGCCATACCATTATAAATTCTTTCCTGGAGTCATTGCCCCTGACCTCGCCGATGCACACTCACTTTTAGACCCTAAAATTGTTATTTTTTTATGGTATAGGAGGCAAACGAGCAGACGGGTCACCTGATGGTAAATGACTACCGCCGCCTACGTCGTCGCCAACTCAAGAGTCACAAGTGCGTTGCCGGCCTTTAAGGTGGGATAGGGTTATTCAGATGTACACTTTATTGCAAGGAAATGTTCAGTTACTATAATGTGAATAATAGTTATAGAAAAAGAAATAGATATTATAATTGAATTCTTGAATACTTGATATTATATTCTCTTAAGTAAGAGTCGTTGCGAATATAAAGTTTATGTACCTATAACTTACTTTGAATGAATACGTGTTGTGCTGATCGAGACGTGTGACATTACAGGGGTTTGTCCGGCCGCAGTCGTACTCCATCCAGTCGAACTCCGTGTGGCGATCAGCAGCACAGTGTTCAGAGCTCGTGGCTCCTGCACCTGACCCTCGAAGAGACACACGCCGGTACAGAATAAAGTATTTTGTACTTGATAGTCCTCCTTCGAAACCGGCTTCCCATTTCAACGTAACATACGTCGGGCCTACTTTCTGACTCTCGAGAGAACGAGGCGATTCGGGCGCGCCTTTCGGCTGCAATTTTATCTGTGGTCTTATACTTCCCAGTGAGTTTTTAACTTTGCAATAGTAGTCCCCGTAATCTTGAGGCTTCACAGTTTTAATTTTTAAAATGCTAAGGTAGGAATCATTATTATCGGTTGTTGTGTTTATTTCATAGTGTCCATCAGAAGACATTTGCAATGGAGCTGTGTTGGAACCGTAAAACCATTGGAATTCTGGTTTCGGGTACGCTTGAACTCTACATAATATTTCGGCACTTTCCATTACATCATATGCTACCTTGTTCTGTTGTCGAATCGATATTGGTTCGTCTGAAATGTAAATACAATGATTACAAAAAAGTGTCATTATTAAATGAGTATTTTATGCTGTTTTGATTTACTAGTGTAGAGCAATATTTAAAGATAATCCAAAAACATTTTAATAATTCAGGTACAATAATATATTATTATATGAAGGCAATAAAACTATATGTCATATTTCTACTCACGTTCTATTCGGAGATGCATTGTAGACTCAACCTTCTTCACTTCGTTCTCGAAAGCGCATGAATACAGTCCTCTATCATCTGGCAGTAGGTCGTTAGTGTTGGCTCGCGCTTTTCCGTGAAATTTGAGAGTACTTTGAACATTATATACAAGGTTCCTGTTTTCGGTAATATCAGTTTTTACTTCGTACAAATTGGTATCAGGCTTAATCTCAGAATTGTCTTTGAACCATTTGACATTGGGGCGTGGTTTCCCGAGTGCACTGCAAGTGACCGAAAAATCTTCCTCTCCGGATCGTTTCGTCATGTGGGTTTGTAACTTTGTTTGAAATCGAGGAGGCTGGTGAACTTCCAACGTAACCGACGCGAGATCACCGTGGCCTAATTCATTAGTGGCCTGACAGTGATAAACGCCCTCACTGCCTAAATGTGCGCTAGGTATCGAATATTGACTCCCTGTAGCCAACACTGTTGGTTTGGTATCTGACGGTTCCGTATTTCGAAACCATCGGTATTGTGGAGCTGGCCAGCCCGGAGGTTTGGCACTACAAGTTAAAGTGACCCCTGCTCCTTCCTGAGCAACAGGTCGGTCAGGGCTAATTTGGGCACGACCAGGTTTGTGTCGCACTAGTACAGCAACTGATGCACTGCTTTCTCTCTCTTTGCGTTTTCCATTACTGGATGATATAACATTAATAGCCTTACAAACATAAGTACCAGCCACGTCGGCATTCACTCTTGTTAACGAGAGAGTATGTCCATTTTGACGAAATTCAGGCATTCCTTCCTTCGCCCATTCAATGGATATAGGTTCTGGATTTGCCGAAACTTCGCAGTGAATTTCAACATTACCACCTTCTTCGGCCTCGTAAGTTTTAGATTCAACAGTAACGGTGGGAGGAAAGAGTACATCGAGGTACATTTCTTTCTCCCCTGAGCGCCCCAACCCGTTGTTAGCACTACAAGTATATTTGCCAGCATCTTGCACCGTCACACCCTGGATTGTATGAGTGAATGAGTTCGAGATATGTTTGCCGTCTCTAGTCCACTTTACTGAGCTTACTTTTGGTTTGGCGTCAACTTTACACTCCATTGTGGCTACTCCGTCAATTTCTACTCTTAAAGGATTTTCTGGTGCTACTTCAACTCGTGGAAAATCTGGAACAAAGGAATAGTGTGCAAATAACTTAATTATTTCTATTAAGCTAATGCTTAAACCAAATACCATGAAATGTTGTTCATCAATCAATCTATCAGATCAAAATACTTCATCTGTAATATAATGTTTGGGCAGTGGTTAGTTTATAATCTTAAGCGCTATACAAAGGAAGCGGATGTGCTGGTCCGTTTGCTGTACGAATACCAATAATACATTTGTTTATAGAATCTGTCAGATTAAAAACATGTAGTGTGCGCATTCACGGTGCGTGTGCTTCATCTGGTAAGATGTTGCTTATTCAGGTCAGTTCATAATAAACATTGACCAGATGTTACGCGGAAATGCAAGTGATGATCGAGGATAAATTAGTTTTATTTCCCCTTTAATTTTTTAAATAACCTGATTCGTGAACATTGACCCTCTGTTTAGAAATAGTATTTTTTTTTAAATAGCTGCAATCTAATGAAGTGAGTATGATAAAGACCATATTTAATAACAGTGCAACAGAACCTTTGAGAAACTAAAGGGTAATGATATACCGGTTTCGTTCACCGAGTTACTTTATCGATATCGTATTGTGATTGGAAACGTATAATAGCAGTAGCGTTGTATTTCACGTTTCCATTTACAAAAAGGGGTTTCTTCATAGAACATCAATTTTCACACCAAATAAGTGCTGAAACACAGTACAAATCGTTAAAAGCAAAATTAGCGATTTGGTGTTTCGTAATGTTTCCCTGGATAACCAGTAAAGTATAAGTAAATCTTTGAAAATTAGATATATGAAGTTAATGGATAAAATAAAATCTAAAATGTAAAGTTCAAAAGCAATTTCGCTATTGTTAAATGATTTACAAGTTTTTTAGTTCAGTATTAGGAATATAGAGCTTTTTTATTGTAAATGGAACTAAAGTAGTATTTTTAGTATTGGCATTATTTTCTATTGTACGAGAATATTGGGGCTTATGGTGTTTATATGGTGTTTTATGTTGTTTATAGGTATCACATACACGTACTTTTATCTGTCTTGTTTCAGTTATAATAAAAGGAATATAACATTATCTTTACGCTTTCTCACGCTTTATTTTCGAAAAACTTAATTAGCTCTTATGCATAAGTAGTATATTTACAAACAAAAGTTAATGAGTATCAGACTTTGTACTTAATTTGTTACTAGATAATAAAAAAAATATTGTCTGTTAAACTCCTTTTTTTGCGGTTATAAGCCTTTGATAGAATTGGGACCAGTACAACAATACATTTTTATTACATTTCTTCATTTACTAAGGCATACGGATACGATTGAACATTCAAAGTTGAATTAATTGAACCGCTTCTGCAATAGGTTCGCACGGTGAACGAATTAAAAGTCAAAGATAAGGCCATTTTTTTAGAAATACATTCATTCACCGGTTTCAAAATTAAGCAGCTACAGATAATTTACTACATTAGTAACGCTCTTATAATTGTGATTATGACTTACCAAATTAAGTCAACACACGTTACGGTCAATCGGGGGTTTGCAAAATTTTTTATCCTACACGTCTTCGGATGAAAGTTGTCACATTCATTGGACGGACTTCACTACTAATAGAAACTTACTGGTTAGAAATTAACTAAATATATAGAATAAGAGACGAATTAAACGTAACATTTTAAGAACGTAGGATAGATCATTTGCGGATTTATTTTAACAGAAAAAGGAGAGTGAAGCTGTCTTAAGTGACACACGGAGGATCAGTGCCCTCGGATAGCCAAAAATTTCCACATTAGAGAGCCAAATATCTTTTTGTTGTTCATGCGGTGGGGAGAGTCTCTAAAGTTTATTGAGCTCATTGATAATGGTACAATACCAATTCATAAAACGGAAAACACTTTTTTTTGCTTCGCTGGTATTACCGCGATCTTGACATTTTCATTAAGGTTTAGATAGCGTTCGTGGGGTACGTGATATTGGCGCTCATTGGTGGTACTACTAATCATAGAGAGATGGCATAATGCATATTGCGTCTGACTTGCACCTGAAACCCACGGAATAGGTCCATTATTGACATGAACCCACTTCAACATTAGCTTAAGACATAGTCGAAGCGATCACGCGAGTACTAGGGATGCAGTAGTCTTCAAACAGCGTTTCCTCAGAGCTAATACAGTTATTACATTATTCATAGTTGGCATTACTTTCATAAATTGCAATTTTGACAACCTTGGATAAAATATACCAACTCGTGCCGTAAAAATTAGCTAGCTAGCATTCCTAAAGAATTAACACTAATAAACATACTGGATGCTCAAAGGAATTTGCGCAAGTTAGTGCAGTAAAAAGGAATTAAAAGAGAAGTTTTAAAAGTACAATTGCTTTTTTTATATTTAAAAATTTTCAGCAGCAGTAATAAGTGCTGAAGTTATTGCTGGAAGGTTCATTAATTATTCACAGATTATAATATTTTAGTGGATTAAATCTTGGCCAGATTATACGAAATTAGGTCGGCGTTATAACGCGAGTGGCTTTCGTTGTTAACTGGAATGGAAAAGAATTTTGTGTAAATAAATGTGATATTATGATTCAGAAATCAATACTATTTAGAAGGAAAATAGGGCATGCAATTTGTATTCTGAAACTTGTTTCATTCAAATTAGTAGGTACCTACCTACTAATTTGAATCCACAGAATCGCCCAAAGCGTTTCGAGATCGATTACTAGGTGGCAGAAGCAATTCTCTGACGCAACATTTACCCAATTGTTCATTTTTGTTCATTTATTTTTTTCCGGGACACAGAAAAGATAAAATTTATTTTTCAAGAAAAGAAATTGTATCTTTAGAGAGCACTAACGTAACCGTAAATTTTACTGGCATAATACTATAATAATATAATATTATAAAGTTGACGAATTTGTTAGTATAAAGAAAGATTTAGCAGGAAATATAAAAATAGTCAACGAGCTTCGGAATGGCGACTTCCAACTGAACCGAAACCGAAAAACGACGACAAAGTCGATCAAAAGTCAAGGTCATGTTGACTGTATTCTTCGACTATCGCGAGGTGTTGTGCACTCGGAATACTTGCCAGAAAATTAGACTGTAAATAAAGAATATTATTTGAGCGTTATGTGGCGTTTGAGAGAACAAATTCGTCAAAAAGGCCAAATGTGTGTAAAGAAAATTCTTGAATATTACACCACGACAACGCGCACTCGTATAACGGCCATCATTGTGAACGAATTTTTGACTAAAAACTAAACAAATACCATCGAATAACTACCGTATTTACCGGATATTGCTCCGGCCGACTATTTTCTCTTTTCAAAATTCAAATTACCATTTCGAGATACCCGTTTTTAGTCGATAGAAAATATCGAAGAAAATTCGCGGCGAGAACTGAAGTCGATTCCGAAAAATGCATTAAAAAAATGTTTTGACAACTGTATTATTTGTTGGCGTAAGTGTATTATTTCTGAAGAAGTCTACACTGAAGACGATACATTAGGAAGAAAAAGTTAACATTTTGTGTATTGTTGACCTTTTCCCGGTACTTTCTTGACAAAGTAGTAAGTCATAATTTATGCGTGTTATTACTCACTTACCAGTCTAAGGATTCCCTAAGTGCTTATCTCGACAGTGGAACAAAGGAAGATATAATCATAACAAACATTTTAAAATCGTACCCCAACGCTCCACAACAAAGTTCTGCGTAAACCGATTTGTTGTATTGAGCTTGTGTTGCTTGTTATAGAGTCTAGTCTCAGGCTAAAATTATGAGGATATAAACGTAGAATGATTTTCATTATAAAATATAGGTTTAATCACAAAAATTAGAGAAGTTAGAGAGATTGAATGTAGCTATATTACTTTTTAAGTTTGTTAACGGAATTAACCTTAATTTGAAATAGGTGTAAATTAATTTCTGATATTTTTGAGATTTCATTTATAATTCGTATATAAATCTATAGTAAGATATGCTGAATAGTTTATTTGTTTGTTAAGTCTTAGTCTAGCGTTAGTCTTAATTCAATTAGTCAAGTTAGATTCTTACTGAGAAAGTAAAAGTCAAATGCTATGACAACACGCCACTCATAGGGGCGAAGCAGTGACGACAACGGTGAAACGGCACTGCACGACTAGTTACAACATAATATTACAGTCGTGTTTAGTAATAGGTAATAACGTTTCCTTATGATGCAGCTATTTAATCATTTATAACTTTCTTGATGAGTTTTTTCACGATCATGTAAGACCCAGTACGATATTAGATATTTTTTGTGGTATTTACCCTTAAACATCAAATAACTTGCAATACTGTGAATTTATTTTGAGGCATTTATTACCATATTAATACGTACGCATGTACATTTTATTGGTGTCAAGTGTGACGTTTGTGTAAAAGTATTTTTTTAATTTTTCTTTCCGAAATTGTTGGTTGCTTTGCCTTGAAAAAGTTTATCTTAACATCGAGCGCCTATGCTACAGGATTTACCGCGCTGCGGTTTATTCTGAACTAACTAGGTAAATAAGACAACTAAAAGGAGGATATTATAATTTTCGTTAAAACACAAATTGAAGAAGGGAATTTAAATAATTTAAACCATGTAGCTGAATAAATATGTGAACTATCTCTCTTCGTAATTACGTCCTAAAAACCTTGGCTGTCGTTGGCAAGATGATTATTGAGTACCCATGCGTGTTTTACTACAACCAAGATGGGCATCCCTTTTTTACATTACTTAACGGTAGGTGTAATTCTGAAGTTAAAGAAAAACCAGCTTCTTGCTTGTCAATTATTTACACAAATTTAGAAATATTCATTATGTGTCTAACACTAGTTCAAATACGGCAAGAGTAGAGGAGAAACTAGTAGAACCTGGGCATGATAAATGTAGGTATTCAGATGAATATTTTAAACAAAACAAGTGCTCACTTAAAAACTAAAGTCTAAGAGTCAATTTGTTAAACAAAGTTAAAGCGAAAACTTTAATCAAACTTTCTTACATTTACAATAAGCTAATGTTAACTATAACAGATAGAACTTCTTTCTCAACGACGCGACGTGCGAGCTACTTTAAGTCATTCCGGTTATTTGCGAAGAGGTTTTGCGTTGCCTTGATGGCCGGTGGCTTCGCTAAGGGATTCCTGCGCCTTAGACGGCTGTCTACATTTGAACGCGAAAAAGAGTCCATACAAACATTGTACACATTGCCTCTTTACACTTCACATATGAGCTCTGCTGATACTTTTATGTCACTAGTTTGTTGTTATACAGAAGTTGTTTTCCGGTCTTGATACAATTATTCTCTTTACCTTACCTATCTTATTTACAACGAGTGAGTTCTAGTTATCAAAATACTAGTTTAGTCACTTGGTGCCTGTCGCATGATCATCGCAACCGTAAATGTAATAGTAACTCAACAGTTACTGTGTTTAGTTACGTACAATACAAGCATTCGCAGAACCGGGAGCTACTGCGCAGATTCCGACAAACTAATTAATTTAATATATAAAACATCTTATTTAAAGGCGCAAAAAAAGTACGTACATTTCCGAGAGATTTTCATTGATATAACCAAAGTTATTGTAAAAATGGTGGTAAAGCAGGAACACTTTATTACACCAATCACTAAATATAATTATTTAGATCTAAAGCTTTGAAGTTTGAATTGAAAGATATAATTTAGGAAATAAGAATTTCACTTTGTAAATATTCTATCCAGTCAAGTATTTAAAATATGTTTTGCTCTGTAAATATCATTTGTAAGTAAATTGCTGTCTGTGTGACCAATATTTTGTTTTATATATATAAGGATGATTTAAAAAGCGATGCAAAGACAAGCATGGGAGTTATTAACTACGGGAGGTTTAATATTTCCTATAATCGATATGAAAGCGATACAAAGGCAAGTAAGGGAGTAATTAATTCCGGGAGGTTTAATATTTGCAATAATCGATATAAAAGCAATATTAAGACAAACAAGTATGGGAGTTGTTAAGCGTAACGACGAATCTAAAAATCAAGAATTAAAATATTATTCAGCAATAAATAAAATCAAGTCTAAGTTTAAGAAACAAATTTGTTTCTCTTTCACAATTCAATTTTATTTATTTACACAAAATGAATGTCAATGTTTTAGCTTGACTTTATTTTTCTAATAATTCTAAATCGCAAAATGGTAGGTAGGTATATAAAACGCTTATGCTATCAATTGGCATTAGTAAAATTTTATTGAATTACTTTTTCCCTCAGGTAATCCGTTTTTATTTTGCCTTTAGTTTGGGTAAAACCCAAAAGTTCTATATTGCTATATTTCAGCAAGACAAAGAAAAGGCGTACGTAGACATAACAAGCGTATAGGTACGACGACGTGTAGAAAATCACAGGTGGGAACAAGAGCTGCCAGTGTGGATTCCAAACGTTGTAAACTGTATCGATATTGATTTAATTCCTTGTGGTGACATCTCTGTGATAAAGCTTTTACAGTTACCGAAATAGTTTTTTGCGTTACTACTTCAAACCATTTTTTTCTGCTAAAATAGTTCAACCATATCTAGCAAACGTGACGTCTATCCAATAATTAATGAATTAATTAACAATTCTAATTGTTCGATTCTAAAACTTTAGAGCATTTGGTATTTGGTTTGGTTAATTGCTCTACCTTTATCTTCTAGAATACATACTGATGTTATATGAATACATAAATTAATTTTATTTTCTATAAATGCACAATTACAGCTGTCTAGTCTTTGTTTTAATACTCTTAAGACCTTCATTAGGATTGACAGAACTTTGAAAAAAGTTTTGTGATTCGATCATTTATAAATAGGTTGATTGATTTATAATTATATTTTGTAAAAATTCCCCACGAGAAGGACGTTGTGCAAATTTTACAATAGTACATTGATATTATGTAAATCACCACTTCCGTTGCAACATAAGATGCGCGGTCAGTTTTAAAGTAGATTGCGTGAGAATATTTGCACCAGATAGATACACTTTAGATAGATTCGACTCAGTTTGTCTTATTTATAATAACTTTTAGATGTAAACATTCAACGTGCATTTTAATGACTAGTAATAAATAAATGAAATTTGTATTTATTTAGTTTTTGCATTGAACTAGAGAGCGTGAACTGCATTAAAAACTTTAAACAGGTAAGTCACCAAGTCATCCCCTATTCGCACTTAAATCAGGCTTGATGGAGAGTTACTGAAGTGTTTTTCTACTGATGCTGAATTACTCAAACATACTGTTTCCAAGTCTGAGCTAACCAAAACCGACACGAAACTAAATAGCACATATTCTCTCTTTTTAAACAGGTTTGCGAAAAAAGTAGTTAGCGCACACATAGGATCATATCGATGCAAATGATGTTCCATTTAAAAATTAGGCCGCTGTACGGAAACAGTTCAAAGCAAAAATAGGTTGTCTATCTACAGACATTCTTTTACGCAGCAATTTTTAGCACCACCGACAGCTGTGTTAAGCATGGGTCTTTTATTTTTTATATCATTCTTATCATAATTTCATAATATAGTAAATCAGATCTGATAATGGGATCCTGAGGAACGAATAGTGTTTCTATTTACTTTTCATTACTTTATCAGGTATTTGCGTTTAGAAATCATGATGATGATAAAAAAAAATCATGAAATAAAAATAACTGTAACAAAACTGTAATTTTAACAAAAAATTTAACTGACGGAAAGAACTAAAAAGCATAAAAGAAATAAACCTTTTAAGTCTTAAGTATTGAGCTTATTTACATAAACTATCAAATTTTATATAAACTTAATTTGAGTCGGCAGAGGCTCTGAGCCTCCGCCTATTTACCACTCAGACGAAAAACAGGGAATGTTTTTAGTTGGGTTGCCCGATATAATTATGTGTCTGTTATTAAGGTGTCCTCCACGGATACCTCTTCGCACTTCGTGGTTTGATACGTGAAAAAAGACCGGCCCCCATTCACTAATGTAAATTCTAATGTAATGTAAATATATTCATTATCACTAATGTCTGAAAAGTAGTATTCCCAGTAAAGAGACGCACGAATACATAAACATTTATAAATGTATTATTTCATTCTGTGCCGTAATAAAAGCCCTGCTAGGGCATTTATTATTGTGTAAAGCCTTATAATTATTGTTTATAGATAAGTAATCTTACTTTTACTCTAAATTTAAATCGAATATATATATATATATAATATATATTATAAATGCGACAATAACTCTGTCTGTCTGTCTGTCAGAAGTGATTTTATAAGAAGAAGACCTTACAGTTTACAGTTTTATTTTAAGGTCCGAAGTTATGAACTTTTAACGTAGGTACATATTATTCTAAAATAATATAAAAGATTTACTTACAGTTAACACTAAGTTCAACTGACGCCTCAAGTTGCTGTCCCTCAGACATGGCTCGGTTCCACACTACACAGCGGAACACTGCTCCATCATCTTGTCTAGTTGGCATCAGTGTGAGAGTGGCTACTGTTGGCTCCGAACGCGTCTTGGCATGCACTATCGTCGCTTCCATGGGATATGTTGAACCTTCGCGGTACCACCTAAGAAATAAATTACAGGGTTAAACAATTTATTAAATATATTCGTAAAGTATTATTTGGTCAGAGTTTTCATTCGTTGACCCGCTGATAGACGTCACCGTGTCACTGTGCTACTGTATACCTACATGTTGTAATTTTTTTGAAAACATTACTCAACTGCCGGTTTTCAGTGAGGCCGTGGTATCACTCCAGTCGAGCTAGCCTATACGTGCTAAAGCATGGCTCTCCCACTTACAAAGCCTTACTACCTCTATAAGTTGCAAACTAATAATAGTAAGAATTTGTCTAATTCATATAAATCTTTTAAGCTGACATAATGTATGTAGTATTACTGCGAATGTAGGTACTATTAAAAAACAAACATGTATCTATTATGTGGTGATACGTTCCTTCTACATATTGTCGAACCTAGGTGCCCATGGAACCTTTACTTCGTTTATATTCAGTGACTTCCGATTTGAATTTCGGTTAAGGGAATTGAATAGCAACTGTGGGGTCGACATTTTTCCTAAAAAATCGCTGATGTTTTGAGAAAAAATCTTTCACGAAGCGGATGGGTACCTAATGATTACATCTATTGCTTCGCTCATTGTGACATTCCATTTCCGAGCCCTGTCCAGTACACGTCCAACGTAAATCTAACCTTTAAACATATTTCGCTATTTTTTTTTTAAATACTATATAGGTTTTCTTATTAAAAAAAAAACTAAATTTATTTCGTTTTTCTTGGTACGCTTCGACTCTAGCTATCAGAATATTACGGACATAAAGCCGTATTGGTCTTAAGTCCCGAAAAAAATTATCCCATCAGACCGTGGAAAATAAGTCTGTTTTAGAAATCTCGAAAAAATATCTGATAGAATTAAAAATAAATAAAGGTCTTTGATCTTATGGAGCTCTAAAACGTCTGTAAATTTGAATATTAGGAATACTCGTAACATAATGTTGTTATCATAAACGACGCTGTTTTGGCAAATAAACGGACTTGATACCTATAGCTCGGTTCAGACTGCTTACAATGTAACAAACATGATATAGAACAGTAATATCGCCAAGCATTCATTTTCACTAACGTGATTATGATTTACTATATTATGTAAATAGTATGGCGGCCTATAAACTTGAACGATTTTTAGAGGGACTTCCCTACTCGCCCCGTAAGGGTTTATTTTTAATTAATGGTAATTTTGATTGTATCATCATCGTCGCTTGACGATTGTTCTGGTGGATTGCGATGAACTGGAGATTTCATGTGGTTTAAAACAAAAAGGTTCAATTGAAGAAACAAAAGGTGTTAACATTTTTAAATAAACTATTAATCTCTGTCTATGTCCTGCTAGGCGTACAATTTATAAAACATACATTAATTACAAGAGGATACATTTAATATAGGATATCATTTACTATTTTATCATTATACTACATTTATGTACGAAAATAATAATTATAAATAGTGCTAAATGTTTTTTCTATTAAATAATTAAAAAGATTAAATTTATTAACATTGATAGACTGTCTTTTAAGGAGTAAGAGACATTCAACTACAACAACAACTTTATAATTTCAACAAAAGGTTCGTATATAGAACTTTGACTTTTAGATATTAGTCTTTAACAGTGACACAGTAAGTATACAAATATTCAAAACAGTAACACGCACAGTAAATATTCAAAAGTTCATAAATCATTTACAACTTTTAAATTTGGAATTAATAAAGTTAGTATATCGATTAAGGCCTAGGTTACTAAAATATTTAGGCAGTTAACTTCACTGATATTTCTCGGAACCAATCAAACTTTAAAAGGAGGTCATTATTTATCTATACAGGATCTAGAACATTACAATTAAAGGTGAACTAATTATCTTTGAAATATGACTTATGGCGAATTTCAAGAAAGTATTTAATCTACTTTGAAATTTACTCAGGTTCTTGAAATGATGTCCTTCAGTTTTTAGTTAATTACGACTATTTCGTTAACTAAAATACCAGGACATGACCTTTCTTTTCATATCCAACTACTCAATTTCATATTATTTGATCAACACAGGTAGAATCCGGCCACGCCGCGCCGTCTAGACTTGAAGTTTTAAGTTTCTCTTACAAGGTTACCACATATTGAGGGAAGCATTCGTTCACAAACACGTCTATATCCTCTTATTTGTGTTAGAGATAACGTAAAAGGTTCAACAAAATAGTCATTAAAAGATGTTAAACAAGTTTTAAGCAATGTTGGTGAAACCAAAAATTCTTTTTATTAAATACTTCGTGAGTGCATTATTGAAGGACGCTTTGGTGCGCGCTTAAAATAGGGAATCTACATCAAAGTCGAAAGCCTAACATTGTTGGATTACAAAATTCTTCCTCTAAACAGGTAAATTAAGTCTAAAGCAGTAACTACAATTTCACTTGCATTAAAATTTTTGTAGAGAGCATTCGTGATACCTACTGAATTATTTGTTTTGTACATAGCATTCGCTCATGTTTGTTGTGAAGCTGCTCTAGTACGATGTAGTATCGATTTTGCTGGATATTTGCTGGTACACAAGTTGAGTGTTTTGTTACAATAAACACGAGTCGGCACCGACTTCAAACAGACAAGTAGGTACCTGGTGCCTTTAAAATGCTATCTATTATTTTAAAAGTGTCACATGTATGTAGTATTTTCAATTAAGTTGGAATTCGATTATTTTTCACTTTTCAATGCCCTTTCTTAGTGCTTTTTGAAGACTGCTTAACTTTTTCTTAAAGTGTTTATTTTTACTTTTTTTTGTGCAAGGTATACTAGATTCGGTATTTAGAATATGACTCACTGTAAAGTGAATTACCGAACTGCAGTTCGTTAAATTTTATTGATTTTAGTTTAATAAGCCCGATACTTTATTGAGATACTAGCAACCCGCCCCCGCTCCGCACGGGTACAAATTATACACCAAAACCTTCCTCATGGATCACTTCGTCTATTAGTGAAAATTGCATGAAAATCCGTTCCGTAGTTTTTCAGTTTATCGCGAACAGACAGACACACGGCGGGGGACTTTGTTTTATAATATATAGTGAAGGGAGTAAGATTTTAGAAGACAATGGGATCACCTGGGGAGCATACCCCTTCAAACAAAAAACGAATGTTTGAAATCGGTCCATAGACAACAGAAATATCGATGAACATGCATAAAAAAAATACATACAGCCGAACATAGAACCTCCTTCTTTTTTGAAGTCGATAATAATTTGATTTTATAGGAAAAAAATGCTGTTGTTGTGTGTATTTGTTGGATATGTCTGAAATTTTAAATGCGTGTTATAATGCGTGTACTAAATACATAATATAAACCGAAAAAAGTAAAAAACTAAAATAGCAGTTTCAAATAAAAATGCATATGGAAATTGTAGTTGAAAATATATTAGTGAAAATTACTGTAAATTAAAAAAAAGCTTTAGTTACCGTTTTAATCAACAACATAGTTATGAAATACTTTCTTAAAAAAGGGCCATCATGTGCTACTGTTTTCGACTAACTCTATCACTTTAAACGTGATTTGCATGAAGGTTGTTCTTCTATAGTGATAAGGATGCCGTGCGGATCATAGTAAAACTTACAAATTAGTGTTTAACTTATAACCACTAAGTCGCACAAAATTCGGGAATAAATATCTAGAACAGAATATAGATTAATTCTAAAAATTATTAATACACGCCTCCCATTTCCCTTACTGGTTTTTAAACACGTTTTAACATAATCACTACATATTACAAAACAAAGTCCCCCCCCGCCGCGTCTGTCTGTCTGTTATGTCTGTCGCCATAAACTCAATAGCTACCGAACGGATTTTCATACGGTTTTCACCAATATACATGAGGAAGGTTTAGGTGTCTAATTTATTAAGGCTTTGTGTAAAATGGCTGAAATATGACGATGATTGTTGAAGAGGTCGGAAAAAATCAATATATGCTTTGCTACCCGTGCGAAGCCGGGGCGTAGTTAATAATAACACAATTGATCAATTAATAAAAACACACTGACTGTCAAGTCAAATCACTTTATCTATATATAAATAAGCAAGGAGAATTCATTGAACGCATTTTTTAAGTAAACGCGAACTGACTAGAATGTGTAATTTTGAATACTTAAAGTTTATATGTAGTTTTATGTACAGGCTAACATTTTTGAACAAAATGTGCTGTAAAATTAAAAATTATGTAAAAACAGGTAAGATACATAAAGCTATATAGGAGTCCAATATATATTTTATTAAAAAAAAAGTCTATACAATGACAGTTCAAGTTATACTGGTCCATGAAACAAAAAAACGCATTCAAAATGGTCGAAATTCGATCGCCAGACGAGTTATTATTAAAAGTCTCAACGCCTACCTCTTTCTAGAAACTTATAGAAAAACCAACTAGAGACGTTATATTAATTAAATATACTATATATACTAATTAAATTAAAAAGTTATCATTTGCCTTTAAATATGATAATAAGTAGTAATAATAACTAGTTAATAGTAATAGTGAGTAGTTTTATTATTCAAAGGCTTATTAAAAGACAGGTGTATAGATCTTCTAATTTGCAGTTACAATTTTAAATATTATAGATTGAAATTAATAAAATATTATTATAATGTACTCAGAGGTAATTAGCGCGTTTGTTGTACCGTGTGAACATTGGCCTGATATATGATAGGATATGTACGGATAATGATATTTAATTATACGCCAGTGTCCGAGACTGTATACAAAAATACATTAATGTACCCAAATGTGTTGCGCAGTGCCGCAGAATCCCAACAATTACACATGCACATTGTGCTCCACACATATGTATCAAAAGCAACGTATATTTATGTTAGATCCTTCTCAGAATAGAATTTAAAATTTAAACAGGAAGGTTCCTAAGTTTCATGTTTTACAACCTTCCATCCAATTTAGTACGAGCAGTTGTTTGGATTTTCTTCTTCATTAAACATATTTTACTGTGTTTTATGGTTTATTAATAAGGAGGTTAGTCTCAGCGGTGCTACTCGTAATGTGGTCCTTGGTGCCTATTAATACGGGCTTCGTAATTCGTAACAAAGCCACAACTTTTTGGTAAGTTGCGACAAGAACACGCAGGTGTAAGCTACAAACTTTGAGCGGTTGAATTTACGAGCCGATGTCGTAAATATATTTTAATTAGAAATTAAGATAAGAGTTACTTTGGAGGATAAACTGGTTTTGCGATGATTTTTGGATACTATGCATTTAATACATAGGGCACGCTAAAAGTTCTGCGCTCCTGGCCGCTCATTAATGTCTGAATTTTAAATGTTATATTTTTTAAATAAGAAACTCAATCATTGATTAAAAAAAAATTGGTGGGAAATCACTTGTCAATTCCTTTTATCACTAGTTGAAGTTCGTCGTCCGTAGCAAAAATTAACGTGAAAAGATTTTAGGGCGATGATTTTTTATCATTTTAAAAGTTCACTGACTTCGCAAGACTGCACTGCTCGTCTTCAAAATGCTTTTGGGAGGAAAGCACCTCATATGAGCACCATAAGGTGTTGGCAGAATTTGATCGTGGCCGTGTTCCTCTCTAAGCTGAAATTCGTGAAGGTCGGCCCTCAATTGCGATCACTGAGGAAAATGTGGCTACTGTCAGGCAACTAAACTTTGTTGCCTCTGGATTCCACATGAACTCACCCCAGAACAAAAACGGACTCGTGTTGATTGGTGTAAAAAAATGTTGTTAAAGTATGAGCACGGACGTTCAAATGATATGTATGACATTGTGACAGGATATCAAACGTGGATACATGCCAGAAAGAAAGCAACAGTCTTCTGTATGAGTGTTCGAAGGTGACAGCAAACCAACAAAATTGAGGCAGGTGAGAAACGTAGGCAAAAAAATGATGAATTTAAAATTAAAGTAAAGGAGAAACGACCAAGAAGTCGCATCCTATTGCACCATGACATGACATTTTTGGTTTCTGAAAAAGGTAGAGCTAGTGACCCATCCCGTACATAGTCCAGACCTAGCACCGTGCGATTTTTTATTTTCCCAAAAATTAAAGATTTGATTGGTCCTCATGTTTTCAAAAATGGTTGGACCAAATGAAAAAGTTTAATTTAATAATATATTTAATTATCATTTAACATTTCCTTTAGTCAACACTAATTACGAGGTAAAACTGTTTAACTAAAAGTTTTCATGTTTAGCAGCACCATAGTCCATATATCCGGGACACGTCACGTATAAGCGTAGTAGGTACTTTACACTTTGAGTTTTGTCACGTGTATCCAGAACACCTAGTTTCTTCCGGCCGAGATACCGACCTTTTTATGCAAAATAGTGCTTGCTCCGCATGAACGATGACGTAACGTATGCACTAAAGATAGCTGAATAATTTTGTCTCATATTTTTTTCTTGATAGAACCGGAGAGCCGGACAAATTCCATCATGTGAGTTGGAAGACAGAACCCCTATGCTATTTGACAATTTAAAAAAAAATACACTACACAGTCGGTTTCATACGAGTTTGGTTACCTACTGGAAAATATATTTAGAATTAACTTATACGTATCTGTCGTAAAGATGTATTTTGCAGGTATATAAGCAGAGGCAGAGTGGTTATTAGATCAGAAGGGGAAATAGACTAGAATATACTATTTTTGTATTATAATTTCTATGTATGTAGAATTAAAAAAAATTATTAAAAAAATGGAAATTCGTGATTTTGAATTTAGAACCATTATTTTGAAACTGAGGTCTTGGATTTGAAATTTTTATAAAAATCGTTTACAAAATACGTGCAACGTGTAAACAAATGGTAACTGATTATAAATGTGAACACGAGGAAATAAACATTTAAAAGAAAAAATGAAATGTAACGTTTCCGAATCGATCAGAATGATAAGTTCAAATACCAAATTCAATTTGACTTTATATCTAAAATTGACTACCTACTTAATTATGTTTCTTGTTACCTTTGCACCAATTAATTTGGCATAAACTGTTTGTAATCAAATGTAGCTAAGATGTGACCTAGACTCCTTGACCTTAAAAAAATCAAATTATTATAATTCTTCCTAGTCGATAACTACGCGGAACAGATGTCAAGTTTTAATTAATTAATTGTAATTGTACGTAATTACATCCACCAAGTGATGATGATCATCACTGACATCTCAGCTAAATGTCCACTGTTGAATAGGCTAGTACCAGAATTTCACAAGTTATTAAAATCCCACAGAACAAATGATATTAAATAAGGTGAGTTGTTGTTGTTATTGTTACAAGGTAAAAGTTTCATAAAATACGTTTGCACTTTTGGAACGATTCCAATTTTATGCCTGCAATATACTATAACTTTAATAACTAATTACATTCCAAAGTAATCACAGATTAAACTTTTAAGCATTTGTGATTTAACATAATATGCTTTTTAGATATCGTCAGAACAATATTAAATCCGGTAAAAGTGATAGGTAATTCCGTATATGCAATCTGTACTCTAAACTGCAATGTTTTATGACGTAGTACATAAGTTGTTTTTATTTACCAGGAATTTATACAACGTTTGTGTTTCGTTGCTTACACCAGATCTTACCTGTATAAACGCGGCAATGGTCATTTTGACAAGCAGGCTGCCCGCTGGGCATCGTACCCAACCTTCACCCCGACGCTAATTGAATTCGAGTCACTGCCTACATGAAATTTATCGCCGCATTTATCAGCTTTTTACCTTACCCGTACGCCCTTCTTAATGCGTGAGGTAAAAGTCAATTACGGTTTGGTACGAACACTTGAAGAAAGGGTTGTAGTTTACTCCTCTTAACCCCAAATTCGACTGAAAGTGCCACAACTGATAGTGAATTTTGTCTGGACGTATGTTTAATTAATGGGGAGGATGTCTTAAAAAATATAAGGATGATTATGTGTTAAAACAAATTAATATCAATTCATATTCCTGTTATCGCAGTTCTACACAAGAAAAGATCTTGATGAACGTCTAGCACAGCAGATTTCTGCTTGAATTGGGGCCACCGGACTGGGTCAGTAGCACCACCCGTAGAACAAAACACTATCTACTGCCGTATTACTTTTTCTATGCTTGTGAAGGTTGGTACCGCACAAGTGACACCTGTTTTTTCGATAATTTACGTTTAAAGGCACCAGTAGCCCATCCCATGCGGCCTGTGTCCTTATTAGCAAACTGAGTTGTATAAAACATAAATACTGTTAAACTTTACGACAAAATAGCGAAAGGCGATCACTTCATAATGTTCGCTAACCGATAACAAAGCCTATCAATAACTAAATACTTGAAATCTTCGTTGTCTTTCACATAAGCACCCTTATTTAGGGTGGCCAATCATCTGAATAACGAAGAGGGATATGAGAAACTTCTCGTGATCGACATCGATGTCATCTTTGATAAGTAAATATCGATGTTCGACATGTAATCGAATAAAAAAACGTTAGTCGTAAAAGTAGAATAGTCAAATATTACGAAACGTTCGATTTTTTTTACCTACAGAATAATATTTCGTACTGTAATATTAATATTACAATAATCGGTTCCATTGTTTAATAGTAATATAATTAAGATTTTGAGTAAAACCGTTACTATATTCAATACTGGAAGGGTTTATTTGTTGATAAATTAGGTTTGATAAAATCATTTGGCAATTATAACACTCAAAATTGATAAAATCTTCTCAAAATCTGCGTATTTTTTCCAGCTCACCTACAAAACACAATTGTTCTCGGGAAATGGCGGATATATGAATTAATAATTAAAGCACCTGAGGGAATAATATTATAGTGATTATAATTAGCCTACGATCCTGGCTCAGAGAATTGCTATTAATGACTTTTATTTCTCTGAGGCTTAAGCAACATGTCCAATAAATTATTTCGGAACGTGAATGGCGTTCACGTTTTCAGACATCACAATTAATACGTCGAACGAGCGAACATATAGTGTTACCCTAAATCTTCAATATAAAAATACGATAGACTTTAAACTACTTAGTGTCTTCAACAAATCTTACTAATATTATAATGGCGAAAGTTTGTGAGGACGGATGGATAGATGGATGAATAGACTTTTGTTACTCTTTCATACAAAAAGCGGCTGAATGAATCTGGATGAAATTGGATTGGATTGGCAATGAGATAGATTATAGTGTCGAATAGTACATAGGCTACTTTTTATCCCGGAAAATGTACGGTTAAGTGGGACAGATTTCACCGAAATTTCCACGCGAACGAAGCTGCGGGCAACAGCCAGTCCTTAATATTACCCATTCGCTAAACCACACAAGTACCTAGAGAAAGAGGGGGAGAGGGAGGAGAGGAGGAAAGAGCGGGAAGAGGGGAAGAAGGGGGAAGAGTGGGAGAGGGAAGGGTTAGGGCCTCGGTAACCTCACTCACGCGCCGAAAATCAATGCAAGCAATGCTTCACTGCTGGTTTTCTTTGAGGCCGTGGTATCACTCCGGTCGTACCGGCCCATACGTGCCGAAGCATGTCTCTCCCACGAATACAAACAAAACATATTTTTAGGCGCTTTTTCATAAATACTTTTAAAATGCGTTGCTTCTTAGTGTGCGATTATATTTATCGATTGCCGAATTTGTACTGAAATTCCTACTGAACGAGAATAAAAGATGTCATGTCTTGAGATTTCACCATCAGTCAATTCATCATCGGATCATCTCAATGAGAGGTACCTGTCAAAGTATAAAAATATAATAAATATATAATAATATAATATAATAAAGCTGTCGATATTATAATGCATGTCGGTAACATTCAAAATAATTATATAAATCAAAACTTGAAATCTGTGTGTAAGTAACTAAGTGTTTTAAGTGTTTAGGTTCATATCAATTGCCATTTAGTAAATAATCTAGTTAATTTAAAATACTAGATTTATACCTCTCTCTACTCACCAGCAGAAGCAACATTTTTATGTTAATAAATTTGTTAATTTACGGACTTCTGTAGTAGTCTGACTAGGTAGTCAATGAAAGTGAGAAGTTATTCTAGTTGATCCCGAAATACGAATTTGCTAGAGCTTGGAACGAAACAAAGGCCTGTTTTCTGTTAAACAAATTAAAGCGTAATTTCGAAAGTCACACATGTTAACAGGCAATTACAATTAAATGTTTAATTTGGAACTTCATGTTTAACATTTCGGATAAGTTTAAGAGCCGGCACACATATATCAGGGCGGATCTGCGAAGACTTACATTATTAATTTTGTTTTCTTGAGTTGCTTTTTTAATCATAAAATATTTTAGAAGTGAAAGTAAATGAAATGCAAATATGTATGTTCTACAACTTTTTGAATTACTTTGATAATTATATAGAATGAATTAAACAAACAGTTTTCTTTTTCCAGTGCGGGGATTTACATAAGTAGGTAGGTAACAAATAGTACAGTCGTTTGGTAGTTTTACCTGGAAAGTTTTCCAGGAGTTTAGAAAATTGGTAATATTATAGATTTTTAAGTGCTCTTTCCAAATTTCTACTTTGTCACCTCATATCTTTGCTTATCGAGAAAAAGGTACATAAAACAGTTTTTTGAACACATCTCGTTTCCTACTCATTTACGATATATACATAATAATATATTATATATATACGAATAACATATGATCTGAGGCTGTTTTATTAATGATACTTTTTTTAAATTACATATATTTATTAGATTAAGCCTTACTTTAACCTCATGGTGATATGGAAATGAGTTTTTTGGACAAAACGTCTATTGAGGCGTCTTTGCTGTGCTCGTATGCTAAAAGTACCTATTCATTTAAAAAAAAGGTTATTAGAAAATTATAGGAAATTTTATGAAGTTTTTTTTATTACATTACTATATTCATAGTCAAGTGAGTAGGTAAGGCAATATTGTCGAAAACAGTTATTTTGGGGCCATTTTTTCTAATAAGGCGGGGCGAGCGGCAAAAATACGAGGTGACAAAGTAGACATTTTAAAGAGCACGTCGAAATCTATAAAATATATATTTTTTTAATTTCCGGAAAGCTTTCCAGGTTACCTATTAAGTATATCAAGCTTTTTAGGTCAGTTGCTCTAGAACAATAGGCAGCGCTGGTATTCTGATGAGTCCTAATTTTGGGAAAAAAAAAAATTTCTTCTATATTCTTTCGCGTGAGTCATTTTATAAACAATTAAGAGTTTTACAATAAATAAGTAGCTATATTTTAATTAATATATGTATATTTCTAAATAAGACGTGAATCTGAGACGTATTTTACAATTATTTGGTATGTAGATTTTTATTTTTAGGGTTTAGACGTTTACGTTTTATATTTACGATTACGATACGATACGATATTTAATATGATTTATGTTACGTAACTAATTGTTTTCTAACAGAATGCAGTTATAACTATAACTTTCTTTATAAAATAAACAATATTTAACAACATTCTTCTAATTTTAGCAATCACGTCTTACAATTTTTTCAACTGTTTCACATAAAAGACGGAGCGAATGATTCTGTACTGACCCAAAAGGTCTTAAACTAAAAAGTACCTCTGGTTTTATCACAGTATGAAAGCTTCAGGGCTTTAACGGATATATTTTTTACTCAAGTAGTTCAAACATAAGGAAACGGCTTCAATCTTACGGAATAAAATTGTAGTTTCAATGAAAAATAAATTAAATAACATTGAAGACCAAACTTACTTGATGGTCGGTTCAGGCGAACCACCAGAGCTGGAACATGAAAGATTGAGTTCCCGTTCTTCCTGCGATTGAGAATGCGAGCCAGGAGAGAGCACGGGTGCACGTGGGCTCGTCAGCACAGTAAGCGTATGCCCTTGCGCATGTAGAGTACGTCCAGACCCGCCAGCCTTCACTCGGCACTCGAACCGCCCGTTGTCCCTCTCGTAAGATACGTTTGACACCAACAGGTCAAATCGACCCTCTGTAGGCGCGTACGATATCCTGGAACAAAAGTCTCTGGTTAATTCAGCCGAAACTAATGCATAAGAAATTGCAATCTCTCATCTATTCTCCGATATTACTTTGCAGCTTAGACGTTAGGAGGTGGGTGTAGTAGGTAGATCTATCCAAACTACACAAAGAACAAAGCTTGGCTCCGCTGACATGAATACGATCCCTCGGGATCTTTACTCTTAAGCAGTGAACCGCTAGCACTCCAGATTACTTGCAGGGCGTCTATAAGGTTTACATAGAAACAAACATATGTTTAGATACCTTTTTTTCGCTGCTGATACTCACAGGAGCGTCGAATCCTGCCTTCAACTCAATTAGACACTAGTGAATAGTAAATAACTCATAATCTAATTGACAAAAATATTTCAGAAATGCTACAGCTTTAAAAAAAAATATAGAATTTTAAAAACTTGGAAATACATTGAAAATATAAAATTAGACGATCGCTAAGATTTAAGCAAAAATTTATTACTGCGGGATAGGTTCCAGAGGATTCATGACCCCAAGCTGTCCCCGTATATTCGAAGCATCTATGAAAAAAAGCTCGCCACAAATACTTAACATTTGAAAGGACGGTAATCGTATGTATCTAGGGAAAAAAATTACACAAAGGATTCCCTCTTAGCGGTGACAAGGCTTGGCATGTGTACCTTAATATGATTGTGGTCGTTTCTGGCATGTGCGGAAAAATTTCCTGTTTTGTGTTTGGGCTTGTGAGATGACGTCAACATTGACAACTATATTCCATTTGCAACATTACGTTTATTAATATTATGTTTATTCAAGAAGGTTAATCCTAGTCAACTAATTGTGTGAAATAAAGAGAAGCTAACTCATAATAATCTAAATGGATGGTGTAGGTATATTTATAATATAATATCGTGAACTTGGAAATATACAATATTGGAAAAAAAAATCTTTAATTATTATTATTTCAATACCTGCAAGAGCAAAGGCTTGGCAATTTTTATTATAGACAATGTATGAAACTTAGTATTCATACTCTTAATACAATTAATAACCACTAGCAACCCGCCCCGGCTTTGCAACGGGTACATATTATACACCTAAACCTTCCTCATGAATCACTCTGTCTATTAGTGAAAACCGCATATAAATCCGTTCATTAGTTTTCCAGTTTTTCGCGAACAGACAGACCGACAAACGCGGCGGGGGACTTTGTTTTATAAGATGTAGTGATAACACACGTATTTCAGTTTTTCCCAAGTTTAACAAAAAAAGAGAAACTAGGAGATGCAAATTTTGTATGTATTATGTCGTATTTAATTAGACCTCGAATCACTACACAAGGAACAGAATCAGAACACAGGGACCATCGTGCGATTACTTATGGCGCACTGCGATGGTCTGAGATCGCATGCTCCATCTTTCATTTTGAAATATGACGAAATCATACCCGAACATTGATATGTAGCAAAATGCTACTAACAACTAGCGCTTGGCCATGTCACTGACTATTTATTGACCATCGTCTAGAGCCCCTATAAAAGACTGCTGATTTGGAGCGCTCAGTTCTAACATAAACACATTAAGATTAGTAGGATTACGAAGCTAAAATATACCTATGTATAGTTAGTATCTCAGTGTGACATATTGTGTAAATTTACATAACACACGTGTTGTATGTAAATATATACAACATAATACATTACAGTATTACCAATTAGTTGCGGTCGCTGAGGTACATAGATATTAAGCTCATAACCTGTTAATATCTGTATGTTACTGTAATGGTACATTAGCAAAGTGTTACTCTGCTAATAATATAAGCAATAATAAGCATATCGGATCCTTAAGAATGAAAATAACATTAGTGTTTCTGATAAGTAACGTATTTTCTTGATATAGGTATAAGGTTTTAAATATTTTATAGTTGTGGAGATTTATTTTTTTCGTGAATAGAAATGGCGACTCGTAGGGGAGATAAGGAAAAAACTTGTGTGAAATCTCTCTACTTCGAATAGGAGCTGCCAGTAACCAATTTACGGGAGCGGTGCGGCGCGCTCATGACCAATGTGAGCTTTGCCCAATGGACTGGCCGTAAGTACCTTGTCCTCCTAGCCGGAGGCGCCAGAAATTGTGGCCATGAGTTGTTGAAGGCGAGTGAATTAATATCCGCGTTGGGTCGCAAGTGTGGTTTTAGTAAGGTTGACATAGACATAATCGGAGGCATCCACACGTATATATTTATACCGGGCTACTCACTCTTTTTTAACCGACGAAAAAAAGGAGGTTCTCAATTCGACCGTATTATATATATATATATATATATATATATATATATATATATATATATATATATATATATATATATATATATATATATATATATATGTCTGTTCAGCCCTCACTCCGTTATTTATGAACCGACTTTGATTTTTCTTGTTTTGTTAGATAGGGTATACCTCAAGGGTCACATGTCAAGGAAGTAAGGATCTGATGATGGGATCCTGATAAAATTGAGAGAAACCCTCGAAAATTGTAGGAACGAATAGTGTTTCTGTTTACTTTTCATTACTTTATCAGGTATTTGCGTTTAGAAACCATCACATCATGTAGCTGAGCTGATGATTTAAAAAAAAACATAAAATAAAAATCTTTTTAAGAAAAAACCGATGAAAATAACTTAAAAGCAAAAAATAAATAAACCTTAAGTCTTAAGTATTCAGCTTATTTACATAAACTATAAAATTTTATATAAACTTATTTTGAGTCGGGGCCAAACAACAAACTGATTAATTATCAAAATTTTATATGTACCTACGTAAGTAATTAATCATTTTATAATTTGGCGCCGACTTAAAATAAGTTTATATAAAATTTGATAGTTTCAGATCATTTACGAAAAAAAAAAAAAAGTTGCAAGTACCAATTATCTTCAACATTTTATTACGAACTAAATGTAATTATCGTGTCTTACTGAAAATTTTACATTTTCGCGCGATGATATTTTGTAGACGAAAGCCGTTTTAGGGCAATTAACTGTGTACCGATTTTTAGAGAATTTAAGCGGCGTCGACGTTTGTTACGGAAGAAAACGTGTCAGAAATAAAAAAAAAATTTGAAGCGAATTGGCAAATCGCGTATAAAGAGATTCAGTACATATTTATTGAAGATTGGTTCAGAAGGCGTTCATAAGAGTTTAAATGAACACCTTCGCGTTAGGAAGTTAGTTTTGCGCTGGGTACCTACTGCATAATCTTACGGACACGTCCCTCAGTAGCAGGCTCAAGTGGAATGGTGCCATGATATAATAGCTAAGTTTGGTGCAGACTTGTCTCGGCGCGTTTACGAAATTATGATAGGTAACGAAACTTGGATTGATGAATGATGAAGTACTAGTCAACAGTTTGGCTGTTTCAAAATGAGCCAAGGCCTACCAAAGTGAAGCTATCAAAATTCGCATAGAAGATTTATGCCCGGTTCCTATAATCAAGAAACGATTCGTTTTTACCGTCCGTGAGCAAAACGAATCGCTTCTTGAATATAGGAACCGGGCATTAATCGTCCGTTTTTTTACTTTGACAAGGTCATTATGACAATGTCAATAATTTTACGGGATCAAATAATCAAATTTAATTTTTAATTTATTAATCAAATATAATAATATATATATAATAAATTATATTTTTACTAATCAAATGCCGATTGGTAAACCACCAAATGGTTGCAAAGTTGCCAAAAAAGTGAATACGTGACTCCGCGGGCTGGTACCTACTTCACCACGACAATGCGCCCGTGCACTCGGCGTTCGGCCTTCAATGGGGCTTCCTGGAGCAGACCGAACGAATTTCTGTATTATCCTTCTTACAGAACTGATTTGGCAGCGTGTAACTTATTTTTATTTCCTTATATAATAATTAAATATAGTTTTTATCGCCTGAAGATGCGCTATCTGCGTTCGAGCAGGCTGTGGTGTGTGGAGCCTAATTAGAAAAAGTGTATTGAGAATTGATTTAGATGCCTGAAACTTAGCATAAATAGTAGTCGACAGTTATTTGAAAATATTTAATATAACATTTAATTAAATAAGTAGGTATATATTTTTTTTGTTCTCATCTTTTATAGAGCAAGAGCCCGTGAACCCCAGACCTTCGTTATTTTATAAAAGCTGAAAGTTTGTCAGCGCATGCTCAAAACACAGGTAAGAACGATGGACCATTATGAAGTTTGGGTTGCCCTGGCTTTAGCAGGCAAACGGTACTAAAGGTGTGTAAAATACCGATCTAACTTCATCAAACAATAAAGTGCGATTTTTTGGTATTTTCTTCAGAATATTATTAAAAATCACATTATTCATTGCCAGACACTTAACATCCTGGCAACCCCTTGCCAGACACCCTTAATGTTCATGAAATTATAATTTTTTAACTTACGTTATAGTATAAAAGCTGATTTTTATATTTAATACTTGAGTAATAAGTTAATGATGTTTCCTCATTAGCCAGACATTTTTAATACTTCCAACCCCTTGCCAGACAAGAATGTAGGGTAGCTGTAGGAGCGAGCGCGAGGCAGTCCCTCACTGGCACTCACTGCGAAGTTGTTATTTCTACTACGTATGTATTGTTTAGTACTCTGTACATGTTTCATCAGCTAAAATAATATTATATACTATCTTCAAGTATTATTAATTTAATATTCATTATTAATTAACAACATAAAATATTTCGAATGTATACAGACTATAAAGTAAATTCTATATTATTGGTGTATGATACGTAGATTATATGTTTACAATTTGTTTATATGACTTTTTAAATAAAAGTGATTGTGTATTAAAAAACAAGTCATGGGTAAATACATTAATTTGTGTTATTTGCAACAAAAGTAGTGGCAAAATAACATTGTTTTCTGACGAGACATTGAAAAAATGTGAATTAATTTCAAAATTGCGAAAAAAACATAACCTTAAATACAATGACATCATTCTTCCACGTGAATATACAGAGGGTGGCTATCACATTGAATGTTACAAATCATTTACAGAGCTAATGAAAAAATATTTTACCTCAGAACCAAAAAGTTCTGAAAAGACTACCCAAGTATTATATATAAAAACCAGCTATTATACTATAACGTAAGTAAAATTATAATTTCATGAACATCAAGGGTGTCTGGCAAGGGGTTGCCAGGATGTTAAGTGTCTGGCAATGAATAATGTGATTTTTAATAATATTCTGAAGATAATACTAAAAAATCGCACTTTATTATTTGATGAAGTTAGATCGGTATTTTACACACCTTTAGTACCGTTTACCTGCCAAAGCCAGGGCAACCCAAACTTCATAATGGTCCATCGTTCTTACCTGTGTTGGGAGCATGCGTTGACAAACTTTCAGCTTTTATAAAATAACGAAGGTCTGGGGTTCACGGGCTCTTAGACCATTAATATATCTATATAGGAAAACAAATATATATTTTAATATAGCTATGTATGTTGTGTTTAAATAAGTATGTTTGATGAAACTAAATCAGATTTAATCAGTATCGGTATATGTTAATTGGTATCCGATCAGTAGCTTGTCAAATAAGTGTTGTTTCAGTATGATTTTTTTTCGAATAATATTGTCAAATATTCTTAATGGCCAAATGCCGAATATTGTCGAAAATAAAATCGTAAGGAATAAAAAAGAAGCTTAACAGCTCATGTTGTTGTAACGACGAAGAAATAAATAAAAATACCAATAATAAGAACCAAGACAATAAATAAAGAAGAAGATATGTAACCATGTTCACATACACTAACAGCTGCACTTGTAATGGAATATTATTCTTTTTTAGTTAATGCTGTGGTAATATGTCAATGTAATAAATATTTCACATTAACTTAATAAAAACATTGTAATGGATAACATATCATTAAAAAAAGCTAAAATACTGCAACAAAAATACTAACTAAATGCTAAACTTGTTAAAATACTCATACGGTGCAGATTTCTAAAAAGAAACAAACATCTTAAAATAAGATGTTTGTTGGGCAACTGATAGAAAGAAAGAAAGTATAAAATAAATTAGATGACCCGGTGAACTTCGTATCATCTACAATTTATTTGACGACTTTTATATAATCCTTCAAGAGCACTTAGATATCTTTCTCTTTAATCCGGCCTTATCGTAAATTCTATTCTTAGCTGAAGTCTCTTACATAGTAGCTACTTGCCTGCCAAATTTCAAGTGTCTAGTACAAAAACCCAAGGACTTTCATATAATGTGGTCAGAGACATAATATATACTAAACTTGGAAGAACCCATAGAACTCCTTAATCCGGCCCTGTCGCAAAATCGTTTTTAGGGAAAATCCATAAATTACGTCACACGTTTTATTCTTTTTTTATGGTATAGGGCCAAACGAGCAGACGGGTCATCAGAAGGTAAATGACTACCGCCGCCCATGGGCACCTGTAACTCAAGAATCACAAGTGCGTTGCCGCCCTTTAAGGTGGAGTAGGGGAAGAGGGGGAGAGGGGGGAAGACGGGAGAGGGGGATTAGAGGGGAGGAGAGGGGAGGAGAGGGGGGGAGGGGAAGGACGGGAATAGGGGAGAGGGAAGGGTTAGGGCCTCCGGTAACCTCACTCACGCGGCGAAAAGCAACGTAAACATTGTTTCACTGCCGGTTTTCTGTGAGGCCGTGGTATCGAGCGGAGTCGAGCCGGTCCATACATGCCGAAGCATGGCTCTCCCACGTAAAGTTAAATTGATTTCTCACAATCTACTAGCTCTCACACGTTAAGGGGCGGGGGGGAAGTGTTATAAGGTTCGTGACGACAAACACAATACATTAAAATTAGAACTGCTCTTTTAAGTTCTGACTGTAAGAGTCAGGCAAACCAAAACCATTTGTATCCATACAGATTCTTTTGGTAGCGTGAACCGCGTGGATACTGAAAGAAGCGGTAAACACAGCTTGTTGGATACAAACAGTTTTTGGCGCTTCCTACCGGTACCGAAAGAATCGTTTCATGGTGCAAAATCATAGTCGACAAAAGGAGTATCACCCGCTCTTTACAAAGCGTCTCCCAAATAGTGAATGCAAGTACAGAGCGTTGTGCTAGTAGTAGGTATTATTTATTCTCTATCTTTTGTAAGATGGTAAAAAACTATGGACTATGGCGTTACATCACTACTTATTTTTGAGTAGTCTTTGTTTAGGCTGTATTGTATTGATAAACTGTTTTGCAGCTTTTCAATATTATTTTTTTATTACTTCAATCTACTGATGAAAGTATGCTGCTCGCGTCTGGGTCATTGGTTTTCAATATAACTGAGTACTTTCCACTTCCGATCTTTCAGTAACAATTGACAATTGTTACATAACAAAATAATGACTGCCTTGGTGTAGTGACATTTACAATAGAATAATAATGTCAGTGAGATAAACAAGTATTGCCATTGGCATAGGCCAGTGAATAGGTGGAACGTGTATATAGTACGAAGATATCGTAACTCAGCGGTACTAAGTGACAGTTGTCACGAATATGAGTGTTAGTCGATATGGGCTTTTTATTTAAATCTTGACAAACGGGTTCCACTTCATAACTCTATACCCATGATTACTGATTTCAAAATATTTGAAGTTAGAAAGCGGTCAATTTGTGCCCGGAATGCCCACCTCACTCTTAACCACTCTAACCTTAAGTATATGAATTAATTTCAGCTCAAATTTCCCTAAGCCGTCTCTGTCTATACCCGCAAAAAATATGTAAAGCGTTAATAAATTCATAGAAAAATTACTTCTATTACCACTCGTTATCAGTAGTTCAGTTGATTTGTATCGCAAAAGTAATGGGATAGAAGTCGTAGAAGTCTCAGTAGATGGTAAACCGAACTGGCAGGCAATGTCTTTTGGGACTTTGGGACTTTAGACTTAATAACTTTTCAGAGCAGTCCTGCCGTCTTTCTTGTTATAATAGTAAAGCAAGTAGTATGTTTAACTAAAGCGTATATGTGACACGTTTGTAGCGCCGTTCGAAAGGAATTTTCATTGTAATAGGTATCCCGATATAAAAAGTGTGCAAGGGAGGAAAGAAAGAAAAATATATTTTCCAATTTGAGATTTGTTGATGATTATGATCCAAGTGACATGACATCTGATCTTATCATACAACATGATGCCCGCGCGAGCCATAACAGGCTTGTGACAACCATCTCACGGGTAGGTTCATCGACACTAAGTTTATACTGCGGACACCAACGCACACCCGTCAACAAAGAGCGTTGCCAGGTCAATAAATAATTGGTTTCAAACCACACATACGTACCTTATGGTATAGTACAATAACGCCTAAATCAATAATACCGCAATTTTCCGGTATTATTGGTTTCGAGTATTTTGAGATCATACTAATTGTTTCTATCTCTCGTAGTTCTAGAAGCAGCCGCTAGATTAAAGAGGCGGAAGACCGCTTCTTGTTGAAGCCATTGACATAGGTTGTTCAGCGGTGGCCATTCTATGCCTGAGAGACAAAGAAAATTGTAATATTTCTGCCAGTAGAAATTGTTATGAAGTATGTGTTGGTCGAAAGTCCCTGTACTAGTCCATTAATATACATTCTTATATGAAAATACTAAAACACCGTTTCCCAATCTGTTTATGTCAATAAATATTTCTCTTTATTTGGAAGGGACAAATTCTACGAGCAGATACTAATTCTTACAATAGCTTTCGTAAGGGTCGTACATTGGCCTTTGTCATTGCTACACCCAAGGAATGTTCGACTATCTAATCTATCGTTCTAGGTTCTGTGACCGTCATAATTAATAATGTTAGGATGTTAAATTGATTTTTCACAATCTAATAATATCATCGTCATAATTTGTGTACAATTTAATAAACCTACCGTACAACTAATGTAACGAGACGTAAATACTGACAGAGAATGTATTTAGTTTACGAGGAATCAGGATTTATAATCCTAGTATTTCCGTAGAATTAAAAGAAAAACGATCAATAAGGTGATACGTTATATTACGTAATTAATTGATAAGGAACATCGCAGAAGTTAATTCTAAAATAAAAAAAACTAAGGAGAGATATCAACAACTCACATCGGTTTGGTACATTTGACACTTAGATTATAAACATATATAATGTCAAAGATTTGACATTGTCAAGAGCCAAATAAATCCTTAAAAAAAACGAAAAAAGAGATGGCGAAAAGTAACTTATCGGTCTCTTTTCTATTTAGTTTTACTTGTCACAAGATCATTTTAAACTAGGTAAGTAATATAGGTACATATGTAATTATGTATGTATGTAAAATCCTCTGCGTTCAAGAAGTGAAATTATGATACGTATTTATACATTATTATGTATATTTTTAATAAAATGTTACTTTCAACAACCAACTTAGAGCTAGATGGTCATCGATATTATTTATAGTAGCCTGTAAAACCGCCTTATTATACAGGTTCCCTGTTAAGACTACTTATTAGTACAACAAAACGTAGGCCAGTGTTGACAATACTGCATTTTCTAATAACGGTAAAGCTTTCCGCGTGAAGACAACCTAAATGTATATTATTTAGTATTTTCTCTATACGACGCAAAATACCTGCAGTTGCATAAAATACCTATAACTGATATCAGTTCATAAATTCTATACGAGACAAAATAATTGAACTAATAGTTTCGTAGCCAAACTACACAATGCCCGGGACAGTGACGCTTTGCTACGGTAGTGCTTTATAGGAACATACTTCTCACGAAAAGTCCCGTTTCATAACCAACAAACTGTCAAATTGCCAGAGTTGTCATATTACATTGTCGATTGTTAAAAGTTTTAGAAGAAAAATATTATTGAGTTCAACTTTTACGTTCGACTTGTATCATAGATCCCGTGACATAAGTTTTACTTGATGCTTATGTTTGCGATCGTGTGATCCTACATTAAATTGGCGAACATCGACGAGTAACATACCTCTTTAGTAATTCACTATTCACATTTGATTATTTGGAATCAAAAATAAATTAACATGTATTAAATGCAATTGCTATTGTGCTTGTACAAACTTAGCTTACTGTTTGATAATTTGTTATTAGTTTAGTCTTTAATTGTGCTCCTGAGACAAACTGTGTCAACAATACCATTAACAAATTGCGAAGGATTGCTAATTAGCTCTCTGTCTCTGCCTGCTACTGAAAAGCTAACATAGATATATATTCGAACGATGTCAATCAGTTACCAATCAGTTGCATAATAGGTACTCTAAGTATTGTAGTACGGGTACGAAGTAACTATTATCTTATCTGTGGTAAAGGCCACATTTTCGGACGACTTGTTCGTCAACTGGCGAGTGCGAAACTCGCTAGCGCGCGCGAGTTGGCATCTACCGATTTTACCTATAAACAACATGACAAAAATATAAAACATCTCAACATTTATTAAAACGTTTTTGTAGATGACTATACAAATACGTCAGATTTTCAGGATCAAGCGAGTTGACGACAAAAAAATTGGTAAAATCGGAATGTGCCAACGCTCGCGAGTTTCGCGCTCGCCAGTTGACGAACAAGTCTTTCGGACAACCGAGGATTTCCGATACTGAGTTAATATAGTAATTACTCATATAACAATGTATTTGTGTGCAAATTCCATTCTTAAAATATTCGAGAGATAATATATGAGACCAAAAAGTATTTATAGGCACTGAACCGGTCATTCATTATATTTAAAATTAATAGAACATCTAATCCCTCGGTTAGCTTGCAGTGTCCATGCGGTAGTCGCGAAGACCGCATTGCTCTCTCTAATTTAAAGCGTAGTTTGCCAAAAAAATAGAACGTATTTTGCTGTGAAACGCACACGTGCTTGCCGCGGCGACGCATAGCTTACGTGTTGGGTTTGCGCGAAAACTCTTCTCAAATAAATCTGATCAAAGTCCATAATGTATTAAATATTAATTTCTAATAATGTTATAAAAAAAAACAATTTTTTTTAATTACCTACATATTATTTATTATCTTAACAGTCATTACATTAAACAATTTCTTTTGAAACAGTATAAGTGAGGATTATTAAAAGACTATTTCAGAATGTATCAGATAACACGTATCCTACCTTTTGACTGACTTTATTTTCAACTGACTTAAACTATAACAATATATATTTTTAATTTAAAGAATGTTTTAAACATTCTTTAGAGTAAAAAGCAAAGAACATACTCTCTGGTGTATTCGCTCACATACAATACAAAAACCCAACTATCACAAAAGAGACCTTTCATGCATTTGACCTTTACGTTATCTTGTGTTTACTGGTAGTCATATTGTGTTTATACCCGTCATTCTAATGGACGTGCAGAATACAATTTTCTTAAACATTTCACGTTTGCCTTGTTTCTAATGTAGTCTGTCCTTAATGTTTGTATGTGTTTCAATATTTACTACCACTGTTTCCCATATTCCCGAGTTTGTCAAAGGAGATAAGGATATCTTTTCACGATTACATACTTACCGATTTCGTCAATGACTTGAATGTGATTTACCTACACTGTATGTATATGTTACCGTGCGCAGTGTATGTTAAGATACACCGGTGTCTGTTAACATCCACCAAGGTAGCTGGTGAATGTCCGTTATTTATTCTTTTCGTTACGATTTCGGTCATTTACAAATCACCAGTGAATGTTATCATATCATACACCACGACGACTTTGTCTATCTTCATTATAAGCGACGGTAATATGAAAATATAATTTAGAAAAAGTTAGTAGGGTAGGTGAAGTGTATGGCTTTCTTGCTTTTCGAAGAAATACTGGTGGGTGTTAACATTCGTGTATATTGTAAATCGCTAAATCTAAGATTTACAGAATCGTCCTGGTGTATGTTAACTTTCAGACTTACACAATCTTAATTTTAGATTGTCGACATACACCGGTGCATCTTAACATTCACTATTTCGGACATTCAGACAGTATACCAACTCCTAAATTCAGACATTTTAGATTTTCATAAAAAGCTCAGACTTTAGTAATGATTTTACAATATCATAGGGTCAAACTTTAGGGGTTTAATTACTATTTTTAGGTGTGTAATGATTTATCTGGAATATTTTACTTTTATAGGATAATAAGATGTTACATATTTAAGTGTTATTTTATATTAAAATACTGTTAATTTTTTTTTGCGATCGTTCACTGTTTTTGGATTAAACAACCATAATTTGGAATTGGTTGCTTTAAGTAGGATCGCAAGTTGTAAAACTTTTCGTTCTAATTTACTAAAGTGGGACTTATTATACTGATATTGAAAGCACAGAAGAAATGTCTTCATGATTTGCCTCTCTCCCCAATGTACCGCTGTTGCAGTTCACAAGAAACAATATCGAACAATTGACTTTGTAGATACTAGGTAATTAGATACTCTGTCAATATGAGTGTACCGACTGCCGTGTGTATAGGTTTGTGAATGATTATAATAACTAAGAATATATAACCGTTGACCTTATTAAATCTGTAGGGGTGTTTTGGAAGTTATGTTTAAACAATACACGACGTATTTGTGTTATACATTTCATACTTTATGGTGTTTGTTTTTATCATATCGATTACAAGATTATCATATTCAAACCCGGTCACCGCTTTATAGCAAATGAAGTGCCTACTTCAATTCAAAATGTGGATCAATAACCTAGTAATTTACTAGGTTTAAATGACTCATAAATGCTTAAGATACTTTTTTAAAATAATATTAAAAGCTAGAATGTTGTATGTATGTAATCATGTGTAATCATGTAATCTTAGTGTTTGGTGAGATAATTTTTTCAGTATATTTAGTATTCAAATTGTAAACTTCCTTTTTAACATTTAAAATTGAATTGTAAAATTATATGGTTAATCAATTTAGTGCACTCTATTATAATTATTTAATTGCACTATAATTTCACTTCATATTTTTCCTATTCGTGGTGGCTTGTAAGTGGCTTCCAGGTGACTGTTAAACTTCCAGGTGACTGTTAAATATACATTGTATGGATTATTTAAACAGGGGCTCGTGGCTAAGTTGTAACCAAGTAGTTAGCACATTACAAAGTTAAGTAATACTAGCCAGGTCCGTCTAGGATGGGTGACCATTCTTAACACATTGAGACCTCGCCGTGCCTCGGGTGCTATACAAACATCTGTGGCATTCGTTACGGGTAGTTTTAGCCCTAAAAAAGTCCGACAACCTGGTCTAACTACAGAACTTCGATATCGCCTAGTACTTGGGTTGCGGAGGTCTGATGGCAGTCGCTTCACGTGAAATATCAAAGTTCGGCCGTATCGTAGTTAGACTGAAAGCCGACCCCTACTTAGTTGGGAAAAAGGCGCGGAGGAGGATGATTTATGGATTATTTATGGCTGCCGTTTTCCATGTTTTAAATAAATAAACCGTTTAAATTTAAACCTAATTCTATTGTTACTGCATATTACATAATAATAATTACAGTCGTAAGGGTCGGAAGTCAACATATAAATTTGATCCCCGTCTCAAGAGAAGACTGGTTTTTCTTTTTCCCAGAAAAGTATGTAGTATCGTCGGAAATAAAATTAATTACTGCTTCGTTCGTATCTGGGACATTACTAATGTGCGTAACAAGAAAAAAGGACTAATAAACTACCCTGACGAACGAACATATAGGTTGATCTGTATGTTTCCTGTTAACGCTTTTTAGGGTTCCGTTCTTCAAAGCAAAAAAGGAACCCTTGTAGAAACACTTCATTGTCCGTCTGTTTCCGTCTAGAACCTTTTTCTGAGGAGAGTGTGGAGGTATCATGTTGAAATTAACCACAAGTACTTATTTATGTCTGCAGTCCCTTGAACAAGAAAAGAATCGTGATTCCAACTCAATGTCAGTTAAGCCTTATATTTTAACCAATTTTAGCATTTGCCACATAAATCACAACCTATACGATACTTCCCATTAACCTACAATCATGAAATTTGGAAGGTCTCACAGCACAAGTACAGAAAAGATTGCGAAAGTCGCTGTCGTCGTCCGTAATTTGTTGTTAATCACATAAAATAATACTTTTTAAAAAACTAGGTTGGCACTTCTAAGACCTGTAAAAACTCGCAACAACAGAAGCGTTACTACCGCTTTGTGCACCATATCCTCTAGCCCCTGAAGGCTGGAGCTTTAGCACTATAATACAATAAACACGCTATGCTGTCTGACATCGCAGTCCAAATGAGCAGAAGTTAACAATATTCTACTCCCTTTAAAATATTAGCAATAATCTGTTTGTCACATTCCAACTTATTGGGTAATCTTTCTTCTTAGCAATTTATCAGCAAACCGTTAACCATTACACGTAAAATAAACACAATACTTGAAAAATAGAACTATCTAATATTTACTAGAGATCGCGTGGTGGTCGAATTTCGACAATGGTTCTTTCATGGCCAATATAACTTGAGCTTTCATTGTATAGACTGACTTACCATAACAGGTCAACGCATATACTGGACGTGTTTAATTTCATTAAGCCGTTTTCACGTAATTTTTAAAGTTGTAAGTTGTAAAAATTTTAGGTTTCTGCACTTCTTCTATATATATAAACTAAATATTACAAAAATTCACGTTACTACAAACAGTGCAAAGAATTCTCTTCACGTATGATATAATTGTATTATAAATAAACAGTTGAAAGAAGAATTCGCTATAAAGTTTTACAGTTGAATTATAAATTAAAAAGAAAACCGTATTGCTCATGTCTATGTGCGTATAATATCATTATTATATATTTTTTAAGTTCAAATTTTTGTACGTAAGAGTTCTCCATCATATATGCTTGAAAGTTTGTGGTCTTTAACTATGGCCTAATGCTTCCTTAAATTGACTCCCTTTATTAACAGTGAGACATTTTATAAAAGCAGCCGATATAATATATTAATATATGGATATATCAATAATGTATACATGCTGTAAACTATAAAATGTAAACCGTGTAAACCGTTACATGGGGAGTGCAGACTCGTGGATTATTTTTCCTATTATAGGTTTCTTTTTCATTTATCTCTGCTCCTTAGTGAAGATGAATGGGAAAGAAATATATATTTCAAATTCGCTTTAAATGTGTGACAGATAATATTACGAACACACTGACAAAAAGTTTTGTGGGTACTAGAAATGTCAAAAGTATATGCATCGTTCACATTCAATACCGATCCTACTAGATCAACTTGATAAAAATAAACCCAGGTGTTCATAAAACAGAGATATTACGGCCCATCCCTTCTTAGCCGTCCTTTAGCCACCTCTTAAAACACCCTCGGGAGACACCGAGGAGGCCGTTCTTAGCGGGTACCACAAGGCCATAATTTACTTGCTTTATGCGAAATGACAACTCAAAAAAATAAAACGGGTGAGGACACCGGTAAGCGGTGTAGAGAAAATAAAAAGTATGATACAATTTTAAGCTCAAAATATTCTGCTTGAGCGTGAACTTTTAGTAATACAACATGACAAACCATTTTTTTATTTCTTTACATAACGCCAAATGCAATTTAAACAAAGTGTTACTTTTTCCCTCTCAACGTTGTCATTTGCAAATTGAAATCATCGTTATCCAAACGGTGGACCTTTTACATTAAAAATTAAAGTATGTTGAATTGTTTCATTCTTTCACGTGCGCCATTGTAAAATAAATATACTTCATTTTTTTATTGATGATAAGAGTATAGCATTATATAAGCTTATAAAAAGCAGTATTAATGTTTATTTACAATACATTACCTATCTAAAATGCAAACATCTAAATTATTAATGCAAGGATACGTTTTAAATCCTGCCTGTTATTCTTGTTATGTTATCCTTAACAAACATACAGACTGTTGAATATATCTTCTTCGCATTAGAAGATGTCGCGCCGTATTCAATGTGTCTACTCGGGCGTGAAATTACATTCATGTACGTATTTCTTATTTGTGTATTTGCTTTTTGTTTTGTATCACATTTGTAGATTTCACCTCCCCCTAAGCTGATCTCGATTCGCCATAAAATGTAATTGAAGATATTAAGGGACGCACGGGTGATAGCTTCAAACTTCTTTGGAAAGGTGACCACCTTGCATTTCATAATACTTGTTAACTGGAAAATAACCGATAATATTTCACGAGCTTTTTTGTATTTACTTTTTCATGAATATTAATATTTTTTACAAGGTTTGCAGATGTCCGATGTTCAAGGGAGAAATTGGCTCTCATTTAAATATCTTGTCAAGGGGAATACATAAAAAGGTTTTTTCATTTTGACTCCAAGTGTGAAACAAACGTCGATAGAGATAATATAGTACGTACGTTCTTATTCATAATTAACTCTTACGTAAGCTCATCTGTAAGATACGCAACTACAACTGCACGTTAGTTTGGTTGTTTAAATCATGCGGTGCATGACTTTTTGTACTCAAAAATATTTAGATTTTTGTATCAGAAACCTATCAATAAATAACCTATCAAGAAACGGAATCAATGTTAGAACGCTGCGCCGTCTGTCAGTATTTGATAATATACGAATAACCTGCCGTCCTTTACAGCCTGTAAAAATAAGGGTTCTAAACATAGTCTTCATTTAATCGCATATTTTGATACTAACAAGAAAATCAAACCTATTGGGTACTTCTGGGTAAACTAAATCATGCAATGTATCAAGAAAAAAGGTCTTACAACAAGGAAAACAATCAAGAAATCATAATTTGTTATTATATCACATAAGTATGTTTTTTTACGCGCTCATCGGTCTATGTCATGAAGCTTACAGTAGACCAGGGTAGAAGCCTTTAAAAACAAGAAAAAGTGAAAATAAAATAATAGTAGGATGAAACCCATTGGAAAAAGAGGAGAATATTTTAAAAATGACTATCCGATAGCATAAAATTCAGGAAATTAATTGAATTTTAAGTTCATTCCTAAACGTGATAACTATAGTGAAGTTTTCAGTTTAATTCAAAATACATACAATTCGCAATGAGGAACTTGGCACATTAAAATTTCCATTTGTATTCAGGTTGTTAACTCTAAGTTGATGAACTGAGAGAAATTAAACTGATGCCAATTGTAAACGCCCTTCTTCAAGATTATATGTGAATGAATAATCACAGCGCTGGTGAAACATTTGATTTTTTAATATGATGTAACATGATTACATGAACAATCGGTATAATCGGTTTATTAGTGGTACGGAACGAGCAATCGACTGTAGATTACGTTCAAATCGTTGCTTTTAGAACGAATTCGGACACTCCTATAATAATTAAATATTGAATAAACCTTTTCATCGTTATTGAATACTCTTATGACCTCCTATCCTTTCTGCAGATTAGAGGATCATAAAACCATCGACCACCACCACATGTGGTGTGGTAGAGGTGTTTTTCTAAAATGTTTTTACAGGATCAACAATGCGTTGACGTTGGCGTTGAAGACTTCAACAGACTACAGAAACCGTGAAGCAGGCGGGATTCACAATCTCAGAGATAAAATTATTATTAAGCTGATAATATAGTTATGGTCACTCCTTGGTGTTAAGATGTTATAAATTGAAATTTGAACTTACTGATAATTGGTCTCGAGCGGAATGTTCCCGATGGCGACATTTTCGTGTCCGCTGGCGGTAGTCCGCACCCAGTAGTATGTGAGTGACTCTCCCGCCAACGGTTCCAGAGCAAAGCGACACTGCATCGTGACGTCATCGCCTTCTCGCGCATCATGCTGCTCGTCGTCGCCGTGAACCACACACCCGACTGTAAAAAAAAAACCTGTTAGCCCTTCTATCTCAAAATGGCGGTAATGGGTTCCATGATGAGTTCTTACCTTATTCAGTATATAAATACTACTAACTCTAGATTTTAAGACTGGGATATCATTATAATACCTACATTATATACTACCTACCTACTACTACCTACCTACATTATAATACCTACTATATTTTTATTGACATAAAATAAGAGGTGAGCCAGATAACTTTGGTCAAATAAAATAATGCGACAGCTAAGAAACTGTAAATTCTTTAGCCTATTGCTTTCTTACTTGGCATTTTGATGTTATACTTTTAAGAATATACTTAATATTAGTGATACGAAAAAAAGCTTATACATAAAAATTCTTTTGAATAAAAAGAAAAGAAAACAGATAACGTACAACCGTGTGTAAATGTATGTCTGAGGAAGTTTTATAAAGTAGCTATCTACATAAAGCCAGTGACTGCGCTACGAATATTATTCCAGTAAACTCTTCCGTCAGGCTAAAACAATAGTTTAACGATAAAAATATTCATAAGCTTTGATAGTATATTCATGGAATAGTGTTTATTTGTAAATTGCATTTAACTTTTCGAATATAATTATACAAAACATATTTTTTTATAATTTTAACAGGAAAGAGTCAGCAAACAGAGTGTCTTAAGAACAGAAGCTACGCTACGTCTCTTCTCCAACCTTATTCTTAACATTTTATTATTATTCTCTTTATTCAACATAAATTATTATTATTATTTTATTATTATAATTATTAAGAGTCAAATAATGCTACTTCGATCATTTCTGGTCTTTTTTTTTTAATACATACAAATAGGTCATTTATTTTTTATAATCCAACTCTAATTCATGTAAGTGGAATATGGTTTGATATACATATTATACATTCCATGTCATTCCTTGTCATTGCTGAACGTACATATGTTTAATATTTCAATTGAATCTGACTTTCGACGTTACCATTGTCATTCTCAACAAAGTCGTAAGTTTATTTGATAAGATAAACAAAAATATGTATGGTACTGTGACACGTATACACACACAGTAGCATAATTATATTAGATGCTTGTTTTAGGAAATAGAAACATCATTCTATACTTAATATAAAAAAAGCTGAAGAGTTCTGTATATGATTCATGCGCAATAGTATTGGCTATCTAGTGTTAGGTTAGACCTCTCAGTTAGTCTTAAATATTGATTATTGTTAACTAAGTCCTAAGAAAAACTGTTCTCGAACTGCTTTATCCGTGTGCGCTGGCTTAAAGGTTAGTGATACGTAAATCCAAAGCTCTACAAAAATGTTGGCCCTTAGCATAATTTTAAAGTTCGGGATAACATATATGCCTTTCTGTTATACTTATGTATGCCTCAATAAGGTAATTCGTGACAAAAAAATATTTAAAATGAATAAGTGATACATAAGCATTATTATTAGGCATGAAATATTACACCCGTATTTACAAACAACACTTTTGGTAGTATGGAAGCAACGCTAAGCTAAATAAGGAATTTTTCATAGCGTTCGTTATAGCTAGCCTAGACATTCACAAACGATATTCAAGTTACCCTCTGCTAAGCGAACGCTGTGCATCGAATACTGATCTATGATTGGTCCATTTCCATTTTGGGTATTTGATTGATACTTGACATAAATACAACACAGTTGTTGCCGCATCGATTTACGGTCAAAGCAGAATAAAATCGATAGATTTGGTTATTCTGATTCCAAAATACCTAATTTCAGAATTTTTCACGTAACATCTGATCTGACCGCATTTTTAAATATGTTTAAAACTTTTACCAAACTGTTTCATTGCATCTGTCTGATGGATATGGTCTCGGTCGTGGGTTCTTGTACTGTAATCGTATGGTGATTTATGGGTGCTAAAGAAAAATCCGTGTAGTTAAAATTCTATAAGGATGCAGTGGGAGAAAATATTTATAGAAAGAGGGGAGAATATGTTAGAATATTGAAAAGGACTTCATCATTTACAAAAATAAAATCTAAAGGCTACAAATCATTGACAAAAAGCCGGCATTAGAAAGCTCCTTTAGTTAATTTTATTAGATTTAATTTAATAAACGGCACGAGTACAAAAAGTACAGTATTCTTCCTCACAGTAACTGTAAGGAGTTTGAAAATCTCGAATTACTATTCTCATAATTATTGTCCTCTGTTCAATCAATAGTATGAAATAAAACAGCAATTTTCATCAACTGTCTCTCCCACCGACGCTATGCTTTGCGTGAAATAGTTGTCGAGCTACTTTACATAAGGGTTCCTTTTAAAGAACGCATAGCGTTGTCCATCGCTCAAGTATTGTTTAAGAATTGAAATTACCGAATCTAAGTGTCCGGGCTCACTGTGAGTCCTCATATCATTGTTTGTAAATAGGGCTGTCAATCTTTACGAGCGAAAGGAACTTCATCATCAAGACAATTTTATGAAGATAAATTTTTCCCTTTGCTATATGTTATTTAGACGCATAGCTTAGGAGAAATTAGATAAGCTCGTTGATGTGCCTGTCCTAGTGGCCTCTCAATTCACAGGACGGAGATATGGGTTCGCGACCCTGGCCTCTTCGAGCTACTGCAATCTCAGTCCCGTTTCCCCATCCAAGACTTGCGGTATCCCTTACCCTAGCTCCTTCGCCCTATTCATTTTCCTGACTCCAATATACCTTCTTCCTTTGTCCCGTCTGAAAACGGTTACATTCCGAATGTTACACGACCCCAAATTAAATTGTTAAAAGGGCACGAAGTTCAGGAGGTAATTGAAAATTAAAATAATTCAACATTCGGATCGGTTCTCGGTAGTGGCGCAATGACCATAGTAGTAGTGGCGCGCACGAGCCGTGTGACGCATAACCTTTTTTTATCGGGTGGAAACTCCCACGGGTCATCACCTCACCGAGGCTAGCGGTGAAGTGGTATGTCGGAATCGAAACGACTAAAACCATGACAAGCGAGTCTTGCAAGGAGCGGGGGTATATCATAAGAAAAAAGTCCTCGAGAACTGAGTTCACATTAACTTGGGTTAATTTTCCACAATTTGCAAGAATTGCAATTTTTCTTAATTTTTACAAAATAAGTATAAGGATAAGTGGTTAACTTAAACATTAGGAATTAAAGTAAAAAGCCAGTCTGGAAGACTAGATTTGGTAAATATTAATTGGATATTTTTTTATAGTTACAAATGTACTTGATCCCTAGACATTTTTGATGTGTGTAGAAACCAACACAAAGTCACGAATCACGAAAAAGATATACTATAACACAGAAACATATAGCTATTTAAATAAAAATAAAAAATTATATTCCAAAAAAGTCTACATACATATGAATTGAAATCAAACAAATGCTAAACAAATTTTTTAAACTTAAATATTATGTATATCGAAGTTATTTAAGAGAACTGTATGCTATATATAATAATTTAAAAATGTTGATTTACTGAATACATATGCTTTAAGTTTATTTTTATGTTTATTTGATACCCGAATAAAAACATAGGTTAGGTACCTAAATACGTAAATAAAATAAAAGCAACCGTCAGATTGATGAAACCTTACTTCGGATTTTAAAACCAACACTGGAGCTTCTTAGAGTTGGATAAGGACATAATACAACGAAATAGGAAATATCTTAATACATAATCGTATACCTACAAATCAATTTAATTTTTTTCTGTCTGTTTGTTTCGGCTATCCGTTTGTTTCTCCGGAACGGATGGACCGATTTCCACGGGACTTTCACTGGCAGATAGCTGGTGTTACAAGGAGTAATTTAGGCAACTTTTATTTTGGAAAAGAATTAGGGTTCCACGCTCAATATGTAAATATGTACACGCGAGCGAAGCCGCGCGGTAACTGCTAGTTTATAATAAGATTTACAAAATCCTTAGTTTACAGTGTCGTATAGACTCGAGACTTGAATGTCATACAAAAATTGAGAGACGCTTGTCACAAGCTGTCAATATTCAAAACATGTTCGGTACATGAGCACATATCTGAATAATTTAAATGTATAGAGGGTACGAAGGTTCCAGAAACAGTAAGGACTGCCTATATAGTACGCATTCTTAGTTTTAATGTAGTGTAGTGTGTGTGTAGTGTGAATACATGTAGTATTAGCTATCCGTATTAAGTAGTGTTAAGTGCCACACTTATAGACAGGTAATGGTTTAAAGATTCATAAACTAAAAAATAACTATCCCATAATACAGATTTTCTTTTGAGTATTTCTATAGAATTACCATTAACATGTCTGAGCGCGGTCGTAAGGTACAGTGTGCTAACCTCAGATCATAGAGACAAGGGAGATTTGCCTTTTAGATCGAAATGTATGAAAACTGCTGTCTCCAAATTGTCCCGTCTACAAGCTTACAACTACATATGTAGTTCAACATAACCAATAAATGCAACATAATCATAATCAACAAGTCAATGACTACTAGACAATCAAATACACACCTTAATGTATTAGGAATAGGATTTATTTAGAGTTACCGTCAGCCTTACATACACATAGATATAAACAATTATCGTTGTACTGTGTAAAAGCGGTAAATGACCAGTAAAGTGCAAATACTATAAAATACTATAATAAAAATGATACTTAAAACTACAAATAAATCTGCATAATTTGATTTATATTCATGTATTTTAAAGTTCATTAGATAAAAATAAGCTATGTGTACTTAACTCAACTTACAGGAATAATAAAAATCGTAAGAAACTAGAGCAACGTATCATGTGCACATCTCTAGTTCACGGGACCCAGCTGCAGCCGCACTACGAGTTTATCGCACTGGCGAGGGAATCGGCAAATAAATTAATACATTGCGTTGCCAACAGTACAATTTATAATGTCGCCCTACTATGCCAGCAATGGTTTTTGTTCTATAATGGGCGGATTTATTGTTTCATCATCATAAATATGTGTGTACTATATTTATTTATTGAATATTATGAAAAAATATAGTATAATTATTGTAGTTACGTATAAAATTATATATATATATACTAGCAGCGCCCCGCGGTTTCACCCGCGTAATCCCCAATCCCGTGGGAATATCGGGATAAAAAGTAGCCTATATGTTAATCTAGGTCTCCAGCTATCTACATACCAAGTTTCATCGCAATTGATTCAGTAGTTTTGGCGTGAAAGAGTAACAAACATCCATACATCCATACATCCATACATCCACACATCCATACATCCATACATCCTCACAAACTTTCACGTTTATAATATAAGTAGGATATATCTTTCATATAATTTACTTTACAGTTGTTATAGCCGCATACGACCATTGAACAACTCGGCATTTCGTACTATTGACAAAATGCAAGAGAAGTGACGCGGTAGTTGGTTGATACTCGATTAAAGACAGAAACGCATAACAAGCCCAATTTAAGCCGGATAAGCACGCGCCTCACCTACCTACCAAAACTCTCTTGTTTCTGTGATGTGAGGTGCTAACTATTATTTTTATTAAAGATACATTTCTTGTTTGTTTTGCTTAGATAATTAAATATTTACTGTAGTTATTATTACACAACACTGATTTGTTATGGACAGATTGTCACGAACGGGTATTATTGCTAGACAGATCTAAATTATTCAGTGAACCAATTACGTGTGATTGCTGAATTTAGAGAAATGTTTTTGTTATTCACGTATTATTTGCAAAGCAGGCATAATAATGTCAACATGAAAATTATAGTATCTATGTTACTGCTGTGTTAAATTTTATAACATAGACCTGTAATTATGTCTATGTCATAAACTTAGTATAACGCTAGTAAACTAAGTTTATGGTCTATGTATTGTATATATGTGCATACATTTTATGGTTTGGGCTGAAAAGAGGGGTGTGTCAAATCCCGTGTACCCCCGCTATTTCTCCAACGTCCTCTCTGCTAATCAGAGCAGAAAGAGACCGGCCCAAATTGTCTTTGGGCTACTACCACCCTGGCAGGACATTAGGCGGAAGCAACGACGTCCCTGGCTGTCTAAAATATATATAGTTAATAGCCTCTCATGTACCTACATATATCTCATCTAGGCTACGATAAAATATATATCAGTAGTAGTATATAGTAGTATATAGTATTTCTTAAAACCTGTTAATTGAGTGAAATACTGGTAAATCCTGACTATGCTAGGCTTAAATTTAATAAGCTGAGTAATTATATTTTATTGTATTGTGAAATGTTTTCTAGATTCCGGTGCCTTGACAACATTAACCCCTTCGGATTGCCCCAAGCAATAATGTCAAAACTTTGGAATATGAAAAGTATATGTTAGGTTTTTTTTATCAAAAGCCTTCATTTTGTCTTGATGTCTAAAAGTTCTTAATGAAAAGTACTAACATTTTACTAAAATTTTTGAGAAATTTTAGTAAAATATTCTATATATTATATTTATATATTAGGTTCAAATCTGGTATATAGGTAGCTAATAAGCTATTTGCCTAAATTTAAATAATTGGTTAATGTGCTACCTTCGTATGTAACTTAACCAAAATACCTATTATTTTACAAAAAAAACGTACATTGTTTTTCATATTTGTGTTTTACAGTTTATGATATATACCATAACCATTTTTTTTTTCAAATATTCCCACATACAAATTAATCAGAACAGGCACTGTAATCAAACACCTAGACAGAAGCTTCACTCTCACACTAAAACCAAAGAGGTTGCGTAAAAGGAACTTATAAGAAAGTTCAAATTGTATGCGGCCATAATTTTCCCAAATGATTAAAGTATTGGGTTTTTCAAAAATGCCAGAAAAGCGCAAGTGTCCATAGGCTATGGTGAGCACTTCTTATTAGGCGGACTGTATACTTACTAAATGAATATTTAAATGTCATTCAAACAAATAACAACTCAACATAATTATATGCTGTTACGAAAATACTGCCAATAAGTGTTTAGGGGGTATGTTCAAATACGCACATAAAAATCTCCAATTTTTAGATTGTCTACTACCAACTGACATTTTAAATTAAATGCCATTGGTACCCGCATTACTAGAATCGAATTGATTTTGTTTCCTCATTTCTTTGAACTCGTGACATTATTCATCTCATGACATGATAATTCCATTGAACAGCTTCATGGAATTACATTCTAATCTGAGATGATTCGTTGTATAAATGGATGAAAATGTTATAGGTTAAATTACCCAATTACTTGATTCATTTGAATTTTCTTTTAGTTTTTCACAGGTTAGTTATTTCTCGGACTTGGACTAAAAAGCTCATTCCTTTGTCAACATTGCGACAAAATACAAACCATTTCGGAATTCATAATGACTGGACATACTTTTTCTCACACTGAGGTCTCTTTTTTAAACCTCCACAACTTGATTATTGTTGTCTCTTTCACGCATGTTACTAGATACGAAAAGTCTTGTCTCTTTCTTTCACTCGGCGTATATCTAAACGGTTTAGCTAGGGCTGTCACCGTAGTTTGATAACTGTTTATTATTTCACAAGTGTTTTTTAATATAAATGCAATGATAATCGATTATTTGCCATATATATACCATCACAAATTAATTACAGTCACTTTCAATACTAGAGGTTTATGTAATGTTTTTTACAAAACATTTAATACATATTATCGTTCTATAAATACATAAAACTTTTAATATTCTTCATATATAAATGGAGTGCGCAGTGTCAAATACCGTCTTAAGCTTCGCTCACAATACAGGGCGAGCGAAGCGAGCACACGACAAAGTATTTTGTGTGATTCACAGATTAGCTGCTCTAAGTCTTAGTGTACTTTGAACCTGTGCTTTATGTATGTTTGAAGTAGACTGCAAAATTAAATAATTATGTTACTTAAGTATTTTACACAATAGACTCATGACACTGTATGGAGATAATTCGTAGTGCAATAGATATATTTCTAGATTTAGAAAAAATATAATGGTTTTGTAAAATAAGTAACGTTAATATCACTTTGTCCTATAGTTTTACCCGAGTAGAATTTGTAGTTAATACTGCGATTCTATTAAATAATTTGTGTGTGTGTGTGTGTGTGTGTGTGAGAGAGAGATATATTTTTCACATTTACAAGCTTCACTGTTACAGTCGTATTGTACATTATCTATACTGTATTATTTAAGAGGAAGGATTTGTTTGTCTGTAGACGATAAACTCTGAAACTACTGAACTGATTTCGATAATTATTTTACCATTAGAAAGCTCCTTTGTTACCTATTTTATTTTAGTAATATGATGTAAGTATAGGTAAACAAGGGTGAAAGTGCGAATACAACTAGTGTACGTTTATGCATATTTAACTTTTTCCTTCTTCGCCACAAGCGGATGTTTAAGCGAAGTGGAACATTGACAACCTTAGCATGACACCCATTCGTAGAAGCACAACGGCATCAGCGCGGGCGCAAACGGCGCTGCGGTCAATGACACGAGGTCGCGTGCGCCGATGCCTGCCAGCTACCGGCGAGTTTCGAGTCAGCCACAGGACCCCAACACGCGTACAACTTTCAACACAAGCATATGTTAGTTGTAAACGTCTAATTTTATTGTTAATATATTTCAGCTGACGTAATTTATGTGTATATCTATATATATATAAATGCTATATAAATGAACCCCTATTTCCCTTGGCCACGGCATCACGCGTGAACGGCTGGACCGATTTCGCTCATTATTTCTTTTTGTGTTTGTTTGTGTTGTATTGTATTGAGAAGGTTCTTATGAAATAAAAAATTAAGCAAGTTGCTCGGAAAATTAAAAAATTTAAGAACACTTTCCGAGGGACTTACGCGGGTGAAACCGCGTGGCGCAGCTAGTACTCTAATGGGCACGCCACCATTGTGGCGGTAAGACCCGTCATGGAGGACCGGCTGGAGAGGCCACATGGCTGCCTCTGTTACCGGCTGACGCAGGTGCTTCCGGGGCATGGCTGCTTCGGAAAGTACTTGTGTCGCATAGGCCGAGAGCCAACGCCCTCGTGCCACCATTGCGGACGCTGTCGCGAGGAGACCGCATTCCTGGAATGCCCCGCGTGAGCGTGCTTGTGACGGCTATCGGTGCGGGTTGCCTCTCGTTGGAGACCATGGTTTTGTCCATGGTCCACAGCGAGAGCGCATGGGATTCCGTCGCCTCGATCTGTGAGGAGGTGATGCACACCAAAGAGGCGGCGGAGAGGGAACGGGAGCGATATAGTACTCTCCTATCCCGCAGGAGACGCACCGGGCGCCGGAGAGCGCTTAACGATCTCAGGCCTCCATGAGCGCTGACCTAAGAGCAGCGGGTTCGGCAGATAGGCAGGTCCGGAGCGGTGGCGTGACTCATCCCATGCACACAACTATGCAGGAGGGGTACAAGGGGGGAAAGTCCCCACACACTATTCGACGCCGCCTGACGTCCTGACAGGCAGGCGAAGTCTGTCGGGGGTTGAGTGGTAATCCTTCTAGGGCATACCTCAACTCCCGACTATAGGCTAAAATTTCGTAAACCGTGTGGTTTTGACATAACCACGTCATCGTGCAATCGGGTGAAGTGGTACACGTAAAAAAAAACCTAACCTAACCTCATAACAATTCCGTTAAAATAGTTAAAAAAGAAAAATATATTTATATTTTCTAATACAAGAATTATTAGTCAGTCTATTTCTATCTATCGTCTATCTATATCTATTCGCCAGGCGGTCGAATTTCGACCAGCATTACTTTTTTTTCATATTCCAAATTGTTTTTATTTAAAAAAAAGTTTTTACTAAAGCTCATCAATAGCTACTAAACAAAAAAAATAAAGAAAATCAGTCGACAAATATCCTGTAGTAAATATATTAAACTATTACTTTTTAATTAAGTATGTAATTATGCGTATCAGAAGTAGGTGTACGTGGAACCTACCTACAAAAGGATGTAAATCAACTTATTAAAATTTAAATCAACAGATCTCCGAAGGATTACTACTTAGGTGTACAAACTCCCGGTCTGCGGAACAAATTAACGCTGACTACATAGTTTATAATTGCAAATGAAATGAGTTCGCGACAACAATCACGCAAACAGTTCTCTTGAATACATTTGAGAACTAACTGCTCGCAACACACTGACCTTAAACACATAACTTGCTTCCCACGACAAAAAAAAAGATATTTCGACTGCAAATCGATTATAGAGAATTGGAAATTTTTACAGTTACACCTGCCTAAACAATTTGTTCTGGACGTATTATCAGATGACTTTATAATTGATTTTCATGTAATAAAATCTTTTTAATCAATTTTATATTTGTAAGTAACGATAACAGTTTATCAAGTTGAACATTTCTGATACATTTTCTGCCAAATCAAATTTATAAACAGAGATCAACGTTCAGTTATACATAGGTACTCGAACAGCTGATTTTACACTAGAAAACGCATCTCATTACAAATTATTTAGTCTTTAAATAAAATGTATTTTATCGAATCTTTTAGTTTAATCAGTAACATTTATGAATTTCGCTGCCATGTTACGCCGTATTATAAAAAAAACAAAATAATATCAGAATAGTAAAGGCATTCGACAGTAACATTATATCGATATCATGTTTAAAGTAACGATTATAAAAACCAAAACATAAATAGGTAACTTGACAATTTCGGAAAGTACTCGAATAATGATTAGAAGACCAACATCAAAATTAAAATTTTCAATTCAAGATTGTTTTACAAGTTTTTCATACACTACTACTACTGCACTACTGCAAGTGCTCCCTGTAATGCTCACTGTGCTGTTTCCTAATGTCCGGCAGTTGTTGTATAAAGTGTCTTAAATGAGCATGTTGTGTCACGTAATGTTCAGATTCAAACGCAGTATAATTTGGTAATGTAAGCGTATATAATAAATTATAGGATTTTAATATTTGCCTGACATTCACACTACATTTCTACTTATTTCTACCCTTTTATAATCCCACTATTCGTTAATATTTATTAATCGACCAATAGTATTGCGTTACCGGTATAACCAGTCAAAATAATGTCTCTTAACTTATTTTTATTAAATAGTGAACTGTGTTATCATCTATTATAGTTTTGCCCTATTTTAATAAAATAAATAAGAGTTTTTGATGTGGCGACAACACATTAGGGATCAAAATTATTTTCACTATCGAATAACATCGCATTTTGCTCACTGTTTTCTCTGAGTAAAAGCTGCCTGTCTAAATGCCTAATGTTGATATGAACCTAGAGAAAACTTTATTCTTTCACAGAAATTATTTAGGAATAAAAAATTACTGCACTATCGTGTAAAAATACCTTTTGCATTTAGCGTAACTGTTTACCAACCTTCGGTTTGAACGAGGCCGGAGGGCTGACGGCTAATTTAACGGAGAATTTTTAGAAAAATAATCAAAAATGAAACAGCTGTCGACAAAGCTGGAACTGCTCTGTAAAAAGCCGACGGAACGTTGTTAAACTTTTCATGAAAAAAGTAGGTTCTCAGAGGCTTCCTTCTCAGGGTATCCCGGGTCCCCTGTAATAGACCCACTTGTGATTGAACACTGTGTGGTTTTAGTCGGTTCGAGTCCGGCATACCATTTCACCCTCGGCTCCGGTAAGGTGATGATCCGTCGGGGTTTCCACTACTTTCCATACTATTAAAAAAAATTATATGAGTAGGTAGGAACTAAAACCTTCAGATGATTTAAATGTGTAAGTTTAATAACTGATTATATTTTCTTCGATTCTTTGTTAGTAATTTGACACCCGTTAGGTTCAAGGGACTGTTTTATATTTTATACTATTTTAACTTTTTTATTGCGTGTAATCTTAGGCGCTCCGTGTCATAGTTTACAACGAAATTATCGTGTGTTAAGGTAAGTGTTTTTAAAATTATGTTATGTGTAGGTTAGTAAATAAAGTACAACTTATAAAAACTTTTAGTGGTACTTGTAGCTTTCACTCTATAGAAAAAAAATATTATTTCTAAAACATGAAATTCGATAACAAAATCAAGTAGTACGAAACCTACTTGAATTTGTAATTTACAAGTTTTAATCATAAGAAATTTACTTATAAATAAATGTACCTGAAAGATTGAGGTCGGCTTAGTTTATTACTTGACCCCTTCCTTAAATGAGTTTTCATTAAGTCGAGGCCTAGTTACCGCCGTCCGGAAACTGAGATATACATGATTTATTTCATGAAAAACCTAACGTTTTCATTTGAGAAGGAATTTACTATGAATGCTGATGATAGCTGAATAAAGGAAGTGTTAATGTTTATTTATATACTATACTATATAATTACTCTGTGTTATATATTCTCACATCTAAATTATTATTTACGATTGTACAATTCAACTGATCTTCTACTTGTTTTACATTGAAGAATTTATATATTTGTAGGTATGGGAATATAACTGTCAAACCATATTATTTTCTACACTTATTTTATGTGCAAAAATAGTAAATGTTTGATATTTTTAAATTAACTCATAAACTCAGCAGAGTCGTCCAGTGTTACTACGGAAATGGAATGTACTTACATAAAACTAGCATAGAGCACACAGCATAAAAATAACTACCATGATCCAATATTGCATCCTTTTATTTATCAAAGTAATTATTCACAGCAATTTTACCACCGCGCCCATGTCATCCATGATATATGGTAATAAATCGTGAAATAATTACATAACATTCCTTTAACTACAATTTTATTGCTATTATCTTCACATTATTTATTTGACGGGCCTGATGGTCTAGTGGTTAGTGATCCTGACTTTTCAGCCAGGGTCGTGGGTGAGTCCTCAAATTTGCTGCTACTGGACAGGATTGTGTAAGTCGCGTGTCGCGTGCTGTCTGTGTTGTGTGATTGTGTGTGATGTTATCACAGGATTTACACCGACTACCAGTTATCAAATGACACCCTTAAATATTGATTAAAGTAGCAGTCAGAACAACAGAAACTCTCTACCGTAGACATTCGATAGGAAAGTGATTTTTTGAACATTGATTCTTGATTTTATTATTTTGAAACTATTCTGTACTGAATTGCGTAGAAGTGAGTGTATTGGTTTGGATATTTTAAATGTTGCAAACAATCTGAAATATAGTGTATTTACATCCATATCTAAACAAAGAATCAAAATACATATTTTTTTTAACCCGCTACAAAAGTATTCAATACAAATATTTTTCATCTATATGATATAAATATTTTGTAAATGTTTTTTTCACACGCTTCCTTTTTTATATGTTTTTGTTAGCATCACTTATAACAAACTAGCCAACCTTAGATGTTTTTATGTCATTGTAGCCAGCTAACTATGTAAACAACTCTTGGAAATAAATTTTAACCTACTTCTAATAATGTCGTATCCAAATGAAACTGTGTTTGTATTTGTAGTTTGAATGACAATACTGTAATTTAGCATCTTGGAGCTGATCTGATGATAGAGAGAAGAGGTTGATAATGGAACTCTTCAGTGGCTACTAGTAAACCCCTCGAGTTTGGGCTAAACGAATCATATGCCATTTTGTAGAATCCAACAGAATGATAGAGACCAAGAGATCTGATGATGAAGCCAGAAGGTAGACAGTAGGAATATTTTTTACTTTAAAATCGGTTCGCCATTAAAGCTTGTTTTTTTGTGTTACTAAACTATATTTTTGATTACTACTTGACTGTTTATGCATGCAACACGCCTGTCAGCATTTTCTAAATAATGACATATTAAGACAAGTCTGCATTCATACCTTCTTCAGTTAATTAATATTCTACTTTTGTACATCTCTGTCCGTGTAGACAACATACGAGTATTCTACAGCCTCCTAATTATCTGTCACGACAGTCTACATTAGCTCATAAACCCATGATTATTTCTTTTTTTACATTTTGATTTTTATTTTGTAGAGAAAAACATGAAGCAATACTATGAATGTTCAGATTTAAAACTGTAATAACATTAAGTTACGAGTAAGTTACTTTTTGGGTCGCCAATTAGTATAAGTGTAAAGCCAGCTCAGAAATGCTTTAAAACTATTTGGTTGCTATGTTTAATTGTAAAAAAGTATATAAAATATTGCAATATGGCATAAAGAGAGAAGAAGTTGGATAGGTTATATACCGATGGAAATAATCAAAAGATTTCAAATCACACTGTTTGTTCATCCCTTCAGTTGTACTAAGACGGCGAGTACTATACATAGACATAACTACCTACATTGCTTTTTAATATTACAGAGTGATTTTCTCAATAAGGAATTGAGGATCTCCCAACCCGATTATCTTTAAATTCGAATTCAATTTGTCCTTCGCCCAGTAGTCTCAACTTATATCAATCCAAAAGAATGTTTGCTTTCTTCTCGCCACAAACAAGGTTCTTTAAGTCCGTTAAAAAATCGGGTCCACCCTCAGGCACATACCTTTTGGATGTGTATTTATTTGTTTGCGGAGAACCTACTTATACATAGTTACGTATTCCCGGCGTTTACAAAAGGGTCTAGAAAAGGTTTCAAATTTTACTTTGTCAATTTCATTCCATTTTTTATAACAGAAATTAATCCAAACTATGCTATGCGCGCGAAATTTAACTATTTAACCATAGAATCAATATGATGAATAAGTTTAAAAATGTTTTTAGTAGTTTTGAGCTGTTACATCGTGTTTATATATCGCACACCTACATCTAAACAGGTATTAACTCAAAAACAACTGTTTCCAGAAAAGGCGATAAACTAATTATTGTGTCCCTGTGCACTGCAGGAATTTTTGAGTTTTATATGCAGCTAGCAGAAATATGTTGTAGAAATCATGTGTTTTAATCATATTTTGGGTTTGAAAATTGGAATTTTTGTAATTATTTCCCTGTTGGTTAACAATGTATGTATATTTTTTTTATTATTTTGAATTGAGCCCATGTTGATGAATTTACGTCTAGCGTCAGTAGTGGTGACATTTTTAAATCTGGTTTATAGGTCGATAGGTATTGAGATAAGGAATTCGATGGTTTGCATAACTCAAAAATTTTAATTTAGCTCCCATTAGATCTAGGTGTGCGATATGTGTTTTTATATACACTTTCCTTTCGTATGCAAAATATCCTGACATTTACATATGGAGTTTAGCAGCATAATAATTTAATTATTAATATCTTATTAGCTACTTCCTTTTACTTGTTTATTTAAAAACGAAACCTAATTTCCATTGCAAAATTGCCATATTTATTAAGAAGAAGACGATAGAAGGAGAAGGATAATAAAAATAAATTCTAATTTTTGCCTACAGAAGCATTACTCGTAACAGTAATCTATTCCAATTTAAACCAATAACTGATGTAATATAAGGTTCGGATCACGTCGCCAATGTAAAGTATGGAAACCCTATTCCAGTCAACTTTTGGCGGAGAGGTTATTTTTTATGGTTTTGCTGGTTTCATTTCCATCATCATGGAAATTTATTCCTATAATATTTTTACGATAAGTAATACCTAGGGAAAATTAGCAATAAGTTTAAATATAATACCGAACTGAACATAATATATATATACAGAGGTTCATCAAGACTTCCTTTTTAGGGTTCCGTTCCTCAAAAGGAAAAAAAACTCTTATAGGATTACTTTGTTGTCCGTCTGTCTGTCTGTTGTCTGTCTGTCAAGACCCTTTTCTCAGGAACCCGTGGACGCATCAAGTTGAAATTAATACCAAATACTTGTCTGCGGTCCCTTGAAATATAGTTTTTGTGATTACAAACTTATATTTTGCGGTTGGAAAGTTGACTTTGTCGTTAATCGATGTACGGGAGAGTATTTGTAAAACTGCAAAGTTAAGTTTGTCTTTCGGAATAGACGGGCAAAAATCTTCGAGAATGAGATCTACATTTAAGTTTGTTTGATTACAGAATATTCGGTGCAGACAGGTACTCATACTTGTCCAGTTTTTTAAGTAAGGATTATTAAAGTAAGAGAATTACTTTGTAGAGCGTGTGATATTTTTTTTATGGTATAGGGGGCAAACGGGCAAAGGGTCACCTGATGGTAAATGACTACCGCCGCCCATGGGCACCTGTAACTCAAGAGTCACAAGGTTGAAGGTGGGAGTAGGGGAAGAGGGGGAGATGGGGGAAGAGCGAGAAAACGGGAGAGGGGGATTAGAGGGGAGGAGAGGGGGGAGAGGGAAAGGATGGGAATTGGGGAGAGGGAAGGGTTAGGGCCTCCGGTAACCTCACTCACGCGGCGGAAAGCAATGCAAGCATTGTTTCACTGCCGGTTCTCTGTGAGGCCGTGGGTATCGAGCGGAGTCGAGCCGGCCAATACGTGCCGAAGCATGGCTCTCCCACGTATAAGCACATGCTTTACAAAGTAATTCTCATATTTTACGATATCGTAAACTATGACGATCTTAAGAATATTGATTACTAGCCCCGGCTATGCATGGGTAGCAGGGCATATAATATAATAAAAAAACGCACATATAACATACTTACTTCAGATCATAATTGTTTGGGATTTATCTACATTAAAATTGAAACATTTTAATGTTTATAAAATACAGAAAAAGATCGTCTAATTTAATTAAATAAAGACACCACATCGCTTAATTTAAATATATGTTTAAAAGACAGTGGCAAGATATTTTCGTTTTGCGTGTTATATCTTAGAAGATGACAGCGTTACTATATTTTAATAGATCTTTTTAAGAGTAATAATTCCATAATAAGTACATTGTTTTCTTATAACTCTATTGGTTTACGCTGGTCTACGCGGCGCTCTTCAGTATCGCCGGCATGATTAGCCCATTATCTTCATCAATCGTCGTCATATTTCAGTAAATTTATACAAAATCTTAATTAGTTATACATCTTAACCTTTCTCATGAACCACTCTATCTATTGGTGAAAACCGTATGAAAATCCGTTCAGTACTTTTGGAGTTTATCGCGTTCAGACAGAAAGCCAGACGCTACTATACTATGTGTAGTGATTGAATGAAACTAAAACCGTAAACAATATTGGTGTCATTGTTCAGTAATTTGATAATTTAGAATACATAAATGACTATGATGTTGAAACAGTAAGAGGCAGTAAATATAATACCCACAATAGCTTCGAGGTCAAATCTGGATATTGGCATAAGTTAATATGAATTACACACTCCTTTGTTTTAACCTGAACCCTGACTTATTAAATGAATGGGTACGTGATATAATAGGATATTATTTACCGATAAATGCGAAGAACAATATAATCTTGAAACAGTATTTTCACAATAACATATTAGAGTATTTTGTAATAAGACCCCATATCTAGAGAAAATCCGCCAAATAAATGCAGATTGCAGGTAGTTTTAATTACCTTAAATAAATACCAATATACCAACCGGTCTTATGTATTTACTAGCTGACCCGGCACACGTTGTTTTTCCAAATTAATTATTTCTAATGAATATTTTGGTAGTCAAATAAAAAATAACTAACTTATTGTGGGGATGGGGTCTATGACTGAAAGAAGAATGTAGCGCTGTGGTCTATTGACGGCCTATAAAAATAACAAAACACCAACCATTCATTTTCTTAATTCAAAGTACTTCATTATCTTAACTGACATATTTAAAGTTTAACAGTGAGAAAGCCATGCTTCGGCACGTATGGGCCGGCTCGAAAGGAGTGATGTCATGGTCTCACAGAAAACCGGCAGTGAAGCAATGCTTCGTTGTACTTCGCCAAGGGAGTGAGGTTACCGGTGACCCTAACCCTTCCCTATCTCTATCTTCCCCCCTATCTCTCCTACTCCCACCTTAAAGGTCGGCAAGGCACTTGTGACTCTCGTGTTGCAGGTGCCCATGGGCGGCGGTAGTCACTTACCATCAGGTGACCCGTCTGCTCATTAACCCCCTATTCCATAAAAAAAAGTTTGACATCGACTTGACGGCAATCGATAATTACAATCGATTATAACAATCGCACTTTCTATTTTCACTGGGTTAAATATTTAAAAAATTGTACCAATGAAAGTAAAAATACTAATATCGCTATTAAAAAACAGAGGTTGATCGTAGAGGGTTGAAAATTCAGGGTTGTATGTATTTTCTAAATATCTAAAAATTAAAAAAAAAATTTAGGGGTGGACTACCCTTAACATTTAGGGGGATGAAAAATAGATGTTGTCGGATTCTCAGACCTACCCAATATGCACACAAAATTTCATGAGAATCGGTCAAGCCGTTTCGGAGGAGTTTAACTACAAACACCGCGACACGAGAATTTTATATATTAGATATTTACGTGCTCTAAGTATCCAGTATATACAGATAATATTCGTGTTTGTATACTCTTTGGGTACTATGTTTAAGAATTTAATAAACTGTTCTTAAAAGTGACTGCATATGTTGAATATTGTAAATATACCTACTTGTAATATCTTGGTATAGAAAGCCGCAGGTAATATATTAACAGGTTATATGCAGTTGTACGTGTTCATTATTAATTCAGTTCGCTTCACGGAACATGGTATAATTATAGGATAAGTGAATATATTTCAAAGTAGTATAAGTGCGCTGATATTATTTCACATAGTTATATCGTATGTTTGACATATATGTGTATGATATATATATATGATTATATGACTTTTCTTTTACGTAAATTATTAAAGTGCAAATGGTGTTAATAATGTAATGGCCATAAACCAACATAAAGGGATAGACAGAATGGTATTAAGACACACATTTCTTCATTTCGGGCTTCGGAACTGCTATTAGACCTTGCAATTAGGGATAGCTATTCCTAATTGCAAGGTTATCAAGGCTTTTGGCTATGAGCGTTGGTATAATAATCGTATGAATGTGGTATACGTATGTAATATCTCAACTACGCCTAATGTCTTCGCACAACTATTTACTTATGTATTTAGCTACTTACAAAGAATATTGAATTAGACGAATATCATTATCAAATGATTATGAGAATAAAAAATGGTAGGTACCTAGTAAGATTTAGTGTTTTTTTATTAAATCTACTAATCAATAAACAGGACATGTATTTTTATTGAACACTTATCATTTCATTCACAACGAATTTAATTTAATTAAATTAATTATAATATTCAAAATCACAAAACTAGAAAGAAACTCAAGTAGGTTGATGAAATTATGGGCAGAGCCCTATCACGTGTTTACGTACCGTCCGGCTTTAGGTAATTATTTCAAGGACAGGGCCGAGTCACAATACTGTATAGATAACTGTACCATGGCAGACGTGCCTATTTCGAAAATCTGACGTCTTGTAGCTTCCGGTTAAAGGTCATCACACACTATAACGGCACTGCAACGGCACAGCTGCAACACGCCGCCGCCTGGGTCGCCTACGAGGTGTAAGCTCACAGTCCGCGTGCCGCCCGCGAGGTGCAAGCTAATTTCATAGTCTTCATGTGTGACACGACGCGAAGTTTTTTCGCTGGCGGTCAGTCGGCGCGCTGTAAGTACGCGGACCGCGAAGCTGTAAGCGAGCTGACCGCGAGCTTACAGTGCGCCGACTGCTAGTCGAGTTGTATGGTTGCTGAACAATTCCTTTGTTCAGGGATTCGAGTGTAAATAGCTTGCAGGCCGTCGGGTCTGAGGAAGAATCAGGGTGCAAAAACCCGGTTCAAGAAGCAACCAGCAGTAGATTGGAGGCATGTCGTACGCGCTGTTATTGCGGAGTAAAGTTGTAACACGAATCGAGGAGTTACTACGGACTAAGAGGGTCGCTCCTGTGAAACAATTCTCTATCCCCAGGTTAGAATTATGTGGTACCGTCCTGCTGACGAGATTGCTGATGGAAGTTGCTGCGGTGCTGAAAGTAGACAAAAATAAATTACATGCGTGGACAGATTCAACTGTAGTTCTTGCGTGGCTCAACAGTCACCCCAATCGATGGAAAGTGTTTGTTACGAATAGGGTGTCAGAAATCTCGACGAATTTAGACTCGCACAATTGGTCGCATGTAATGCCGAAGGAAAACCTGCAGATAGCGCATCCAGAGGATCACACCCATCTGCACTTATAGGTAATCAGCTATGGTTTCAGGGGCCTGATTTTTTACACGCCGAACACGTTGTTTATCAGAAATCAAAGGATTTAGACACGGATTTAGAGGAAACAAAAACATTTCACATGACCGCAGACATATTTATGTATAACAGATTTTCATCACTGATGCGGATGGTGAGGGTTATTGCGTATTGCAGACGATTTGTTAGCAATTGTAAAAAGGGAGACAAGAAGACAGTAGGAGTTCAGTGTTAACCAAGTATATTCAAATTCAATAGCAGGATTATTAAACCTTCCGAACATTTCAATACCGCGCACATAAACCGCAGAGCGCCATCCAGTGGCGGCAATGAAAACCACACAACACAAAAGTCGCGTATAATAACCTGCTTGTACAGTTGCTGATCCACAGTTTGGACTACTCTGTTTATCGGCCTGTCTTTTTAATAGTGCATGATACAGTGGACGCGCCGAGGGTTCTTTAAGCAAACAAACTTGGATGTACATACATAGACAGTAGGTAGTGTCGTTGCCGAAAGACAAACTTAACTTTTCATTCCTAAAAATAATCTCCCATTCATCGGTTTACGACAACGTCAACTTTCCAACCGCAAAATATAAGTTTGTAATCACTAAAACATTTTTTTCTGTGATATAACCATAAGTTATGATGATTTTTTCTTTTACTTGTGCTGTGAGACCTTGTTTCTTACCAAATTTTATGATTCTAGGGCCATGGAAAGTAGTACCCTATGGGTTTTTATTTAACTACAAAATTATTTTGATTGCGTTGACTTAGAACTTCTAGATACGCGGCAGCGTGTCAAGCCAAGTTCAAGAAAAATGAACTGGCGACACAGCAGCCGTGTGTTATATTACACGAACGATTGGGAGCCACTTTTGACAGTGTTAATTCATAATCTATTTTATATAAATACTTGAATTTTCGTTTATTTATTAAAACCCTTTAGCTTAACTAAATTCCCAAATTTCATAAATACAGATAAAACAGTCAGTGAGATATTATTGTTTAAAAATCGGCATTTTTATCACCAACCGACTGCAAATAGACCAAAAACCTAACCCACTTACCGATGACTTAGAAACTTGAAATTTAGCGTCCAGCTGGGTAATTGTGCAAAGGAAAAAATCAGAAAACAGTGAATTTTTACTTACTTTAACTTTTAAAAATATAGGTTACGTAAGGAAGGATTTATCAATGAATGGGCAATGCGCTCTAATATTTCTAAAGTTCAAGAAAATGTACAAAATGGCACAATAAAGAAAACTTTTAAATGATGAATAATAATTATTTCTTAACAAAAAGTAATGATATCCCATCAAGAACATAAATGTGTGCCAAGTTCAATATTAAGTATATACGTGGTTATCGACTACGCTGACAAAAGAATTGAGATCTAAATGATTGCCAAGTTCTCTAGATTTGACTTGGCTACTGAAGTCGCGGTACCGTTACTTTTTTTCTATGTCTGTGGACAGAACGTTTCGGTAAATAGCTCGTCTAAATTATATTTTTCAAGACGACGTACCAGTTTAAGTCAACATTAACCTAGCACTGTTCATTTCGTATTGATAGGTTCGATCTAAATATAGCATAATTATTATTTATGAGGTTTACAGACAGTGGTTGTGATTTGAGGTACCTATAGGAAGGTCAAATTGGAATGTCCCTATATGGTTTCCTTAATTTCTTCTTTATAAATTGCTTTATTTTTATATCTGTATGATATCTTATTACACGTATGTGAAATTCGGTTGGTAATTTTCTCTTAGACTACCGGGTTAACATTTAAGGTTACTCTTAAAGTCGTAGCATGTTTACGCCGTGGCAGTTTTTATTTGTTTACTCTTCCTTTAAATTATATGGAGCAACGGACTAATGTAATTTGTATCCTGTAAGAAACAGTCTCGAAACCACTGATATAAACTATAAAAATCACTAACTAACAGTAACTGCCAAGTTGTTCGTACCTCTGTTCGCACTCAAGTCAATCGTTCTAAGCATATTCCTACCCTTTTATAATCCCACTATTTGTTAATATTTATCAATCGACCACTAGTATTGCGTTACCGGTATAACCAGTCAAAATAATATCTATTAACTTATTTTTATTAAATAGTGAACTGTGTTATCATATAGTTTGTCCCTATTTTTAATAACATAAATAAGAGTTTTTGATGTGGCGACAACAATCCTAGAAAAATGCAAGTCTGCCTGTCGGAGATCTAAAGTCTGAATATCAGAAGGACTTTGAAGAGCTATAATGTGTAAAAGGTATTGGTACATATGTTGTATTAGTGGCCACTTACGCCTTTTCTACCTTATAGAAATTTAAGAAACGCAAAAATCCTCATAAGTGACCACAACGTTGAAAAAATGAAAAGAAAAGAATAAAAACTGGTAACTTCGTAGTAGGGCTCGGAAAAGCTTCTTCAGTGTAAACCTTAGCTCCAGTCTTTATGTTGTCTACTAACAATGGCAACAGCAATGGGCAATGGCCCGCAGTTTCACCTGCATTTATGGTCATTACTCTTTTCCCAAGGGTCGTAGCGTTACTTACCTTTAACGTTGCTCAATACTCTAACCAATACAAAAATAATTATTCAAATCGGACCGATATGCGATAGTTTCAGAGATTACCGCGTTTAAACAAACAAACAATTGTACAAAAAACTCTTCTGCTTTAGTATTTATAAGTACCATGTATAAAACCTCAACAAGTACCACAGTGTAATATAGTTATATCCTCATTAAGATCCTTATAGTCAATATAATACATAAAATACGTATTTGGTGAAGGCTGATGAGGAACTCGTAAGGCGTTGAGTTCACGAAATGTTGCTTCATAAATCAGAACGGAAAAGTAATACAGAGACTGTTTACAAAGCATTTGTTGACCCACATTTACTTATGATTGCATTACTTTGTATATTTACAGCTTTTAGAGAAACGTTTGTTTATATGCGGATGCAGGTGTTAAGGAAGAGCGATAAAATACATACAGAAATAAACTCTTATATGATGTTATTTGTTGATGTAAGGAAATTATGAAATGAAAGCCGGATGCTGCGCTGTTGCAATATTTGTAATTAAATGTTAGTTTTTATTTGCGGCTGCGTAGAAAACATTAAAACTTCTATCATTTTAAAAAGTAGACAGTTTAACATGTATTTTCTGTGGCATCATAGCTTGTAAACGGATGGACCGATTTAAATTTAGTTTTTTTTTTGTTTGAACGGTGACTTGATTGAGTGTTCTTAGCTATAGTTCAACAAAATCAGCTCAACCGTTCGAAGATCATCAGCTCTTTTCTATTCCTTGTAATAATAATTATTATCAAACTCTAGGCGAAATGGCTCGTTGAAAAAAAGAACTACACTATGTATGCATTTGTTACCAGCAATCTGTATACAATAGAATATAATGTATAGAATACCGATTTAGGTAATGTATTATAATGTTTTTTTATACATTCCCCTAATGTGTATAAATGAAAAGAGGAGGCAACAGGGCGACGTGCGGACAGGCAGTAAACAGTTTCACGTTGATTTTTTGTGATTTGCAACACATATAAGTAGCTCAAATACTGTAAAATAAATAAAAATATTCCTCGTTTTTATCACTCAGTACCTACAATATTTTTAATACCAGTACAAAGTAGATATAGTCGCTGTGTTATTAAATTATCCAAAACACAACATTAAAAATATGGCCTACTTTTCCCCAAATACTTGTGACACTCGGAGCCATGATTAGTGACACTGCCTCCAATAAAGTAAAGCGATACGACTACCAATTACTTAAATTGATGCCCATTATACAGTTTACAAACCATCATTTTATTCTAATCACCTTTTAATAAGCACAATTACAGAGCCTTGTCTATCATATTCAAACGTTAGCAAAAAAGTTAATTTCAAATCGACAGAAGATGAAAACTGATCAAACAACCCCTGACATTGATTGAAATTGATTAAATCAGTAATTCGAAACAATTCATAAATAGGCTGCCGAGTTGTCTCAAGTAACAAAGACGCTCTAACTTAGTGTTCCAATCATAATTTTTCAATGGACGTTAAACAAAATGCAGACGAGTTTCAACTTACTGAATAAAATGGTTTAATATAAATATTTTTATAAGGTTGATGGATAGATCCATCAACTTCATGAAAATATTTCTATTTGTTGGTTGGTTGGATGGTTACAAACTGCCAGTACTAGTCTGTTACAAATATCTGAAAGTTAATAAAGATTCAAATTAATTTAGACCGTAATCGTCGTATTGAAGAGCCCAGAGACGCCAGACCTGCGTTATTTGAGCAAAGCTGAAATTTTGAGAATAAGTAATTTAGATACGTAATATGTAGTTATGAAAGTATGCGTACTTGCCAGTTTGAAAATCGGGCCGTTTTGAAAGTATTCAGGGCAAACGTTACATAAATTCTTAATGATTTACCTTACAATATTCTGGGTGGTTGGTACATAATAGAATACGAATAAATTAAAGTAATTATTACTAGACATTTTTAGAGACGTTTGTCAGATGCTCTTATTTCCGTGAAGAAGTTTGCGAGTGTCGACTTAATAGAGACTTAGTAGACATAGTGTAGACTTAAAATTTGGACAGGTAGATATAAAGGAAGGTTTATATTTACCTAATGCCAAAGAAATGACAACCCGCTATTCGTAAATCTATTTTACAAAATATATATTATTTACTCCAGCAGTAAAGAATATCAAATACAGGTTTTTTAAAGATTTTCATAATACCTAAAGGGAATTCCTGGAAAACTGCGTCCAGGTCACTTTAAGCTATGGTAACACCATCAATATCCAAGTTTCGATATAAAAGAAGCTGAAAGCCTGAAAATAACCAAAAATGGGCTACGCTACTTCTAACTAACGGGTGAGACAAAAAATTGGCCATTGACCAAATAATAATTTCTGAAAAGATCGTCGCTTCGACTATAATGTTTCCCCATTAAAGGCCTCATATCCAACAAAATTAAGTAGAAATTGTCTCCAACAAACAATATTTTGAAATTAGGTCCTCGAATCAACAAAAAGTCATTGCTGGTTGTTGACAGATACCTTTTTATTTCATACGCACATTTAAAGGAACCATCTTTGTAATACTTAGCGATATTAGAATAAATTGCGTGTAGATAAGTACGGTTCCCGATTGTCGGGACGTGTACGCATTTGATTCAAATGCGTACACGTCCCGACATTGAATGTCAATGTGAATGTCAACGGGCAACAGCGGTTGGCCGTCTCCGGCCCGACTAACAAATGGATACCATTTGTGTGAAAGAATTTTATTGATAATATAAATTGAAAAAAAGGACATAGTTGGTCGTTGATTTTTTTTTTCTCGGTAAAAACGTGATGTATTTTCGCTACCATTGTCTAGAGATATCACATATTTTATTTGGCCGGTGATTATGCCATAGTTTTTTAATATGACTGCGTTGCCCCGATCTGTCTTGTGATACTTAATTGACATTGTAAACATTGTAATAAAAAAGAGTTCCCCTATCCATCTCTTTCATCATTAGACCATCTTTATTAAGCCCTATCTGTTGGACTCGTGGAAACGAATCATATGAGTTAAAATTCAAGGGTTTTACTAGTAGCCACTGAATAGTTCCATTATCCACCCCCTAGCTACTTCATTAGATCAGCTCCTAGATGCCAATTTATAGTATTGTCATCTACATATACACACAAAGTTTCATTTCGATACGACAATTAGAAGTAGGTTAAAATTTACTTCCAAGATTTGTTTACATAGGTAGTTAATCAGTTAGTCGCACGTGAAGCACGTTAAGGCGTGTTATAAATACAGGCGCTTATATGTAGATGTTTACCATTATATTTATAGCACTGAACTTTTGTATTTTATTAAAGTTTAGAGAATAAGAAACCTTTGAAACTAACAAAACAACTAAAAAAACTATATAAGTACGTACGTACTAAATTAAGAGCTATTCAGTAATAACATCAATTGTAAAATAGTAAAAGGATCATAAAAGTACTTCTAATAATTTTGGAGCGATTCTGGTTTTCCTCTGCGGTAGAATTATCTTTAGAAATTAAATGTCCTCTGTAAATACATTATAATATATCCACTTATTAAATAGTTAATCTAAACAGCTATAATAGCTTTCTTTGTCTATATATCCGGTTCTAATGAGGTACGCGGTTCGTTTTGGTCTAAAAACACTCACTTGAACGAGCTCATTGCATTTGAGCTTTTGCCCATTTAAATTGTTTGAGTTGGAGGGAACCTAGGTTTGAAAATTCAATATATGCGTTTCAAACTAAAATATATTTGTCAATCCTATCATGTTCATAATTGTTCATCCCCTGTATTCAACTTAGGTTAGGTTACAATTAATCATCAAGAGCTTTATTGTTGAATCATATTATCAATACAATGAGCAGCATGGGTTCTCTCGTGAAATCGTGACATGTTAAATTATTTTTCTCTTAGTATTTTCTTTACATTATTTACATTACATACATTTGTAATCGAGGCATTAAAAATGCTCTAACGTAATTATATATTTTATTTTATATTATAAAAACTATTCTTCTAGCTGTAACCTTAGTTTAAAAGCAATCAAAATGTTAAAAATTGTTCCCGCACCTAAATAATATATCTCTTACACTGACTGACTGACCCTGACTCAGCAACTCAGAGCTCTAATGCATCGATTTATAAGCGAGATTTTTTTTTTAAATATTGTCGTAGGTATATAATAGATGTTATTATTCGATGTAAATATTTTAGGAAATTCATCATGTAAAGGTGTTAAAAGTTGCCAATGGAAAAAGGAATGCCGAGTGTGTGGCTAGTAAATATAATAACGACAGTCGCCAAAGAAATTACTTTTATCAGAATGATGTCATGTAAATACAGAACACGGGTATAATATTCTGGATTTTTTGTTATTATATATAAACCTAATATTATATATATAAGACATATATAAAGAGCCATTACAATATACTAATTATAATTATTATGCTGGTATGATTTTCTTTGCTTCACTACGTACATTAATGAGAAAACGACTACATAGTTAAAGTTGTGCGAGGCTATGAGCGAAGGTTTGCTCTAGGGCTTATTTCGAGAATGTTGTATTTACTTTGGCTCATAAGATCTCTATGTATTATAGGTTAAATTACATAACTAATCAAAATATTTCAAAACTATTTAACATAGGTCTGTATTTAAGTATCAATATTGTATTTCGGGTTGTACTTTTTAAAACATCTGCTTAAAGTACCATGTCTGTTACTAGCTCTTATGATAGTATTTAGTGAGTACATAAAATACATCGACTTTTAAAAATAAGAAGAAAACAACTACACAACAACAATTTATTACTAGCATTCAAAAACATTAGGTACAAATTGAATCTTAGATCAAAGCGTTTATATGAACAAAATTTCCGCTTTATAATAACTTCCGCTAACATAGATTCTAATGTAATAAAAAAAAACCAAATCCTAACTTGGTTAAGATTTTTCTTATATCCTTTAAGATGTCGAAGTATTTGTAAGTATTTCATACTTTAATCTACTATATTAGTGTATTTATAACCATAATTATATATTCGTACTTTCACTGTCTATGAATAAAATTATATAGATTTATAATTTTAGTACCAACGTATATACAAACTATTTTCATTTAACAAATTTGTTGAATATTTAAATCTGTCTGGTGTATTTTAAAATATTGCTACATGTGAAAAGAGCCTTTGTTCTAGTTGAATACTACATGGCACTTGGACACACGTGTTCCGCATTGTTAATAGTAGTGGTAGACCAAATTGTGTGATCAAGTGGGAAGAGCGGTGGGAAGACGCACACATTGGAAAGATGAGGCCGTGGGAGTATGCGGGCTCGGTTACGTGTCAGGTTGCTACTAAATAAAACATAGAGATGAGAAACAGAGAGTAGGAAACCGTTTTTATTTATACGATACATTAATGTATATTAGATTACTGTTATAATATATCATATTAGCGCGTAATTCTGTGCCTAAAAAGCCCAAAATACTGGTGTTTTTTAAATTTTCATTTTACATAACATAGAGATTAGACAAATAGAGTAGAAACCGGTTCTATTTATAGGATAGACATTAATGTATTATACATTACTATTATGTATTATATACTACTTACTTATATTTTGTTTTTAGGTTTTGTTGATTGCCTTGGGTGCATTTGGAAAGTACCTACATAGGTGTTGTTAATTGTCGTGATATCAATGAAAGGTGCTAATCACTTAATTTTTTTACAATATTGCGAAACACTCATGAGGGATAAGCTTTATGGCTGGTTTCCAAGCACGAGGGAAGTAGTTCAAGTATCAAGCGCTAAGTAGTGTGCCAAAAAAGCCCCAGATACTTTATTACGTTTACGTAATAGTATCTGGGTACTAACGTAACTACGTTTTTTTTTTGTATTACGTGTTAGATTAAGACAAGAAATGTAAATACTGTTATTCACAAAATAAAATATGTAATTATAAATTCAAACTAAAAATCTATTTACGTGAATAATAAATACTGAAAAGAATGACAAAAAAAGGTTTACAGGTGATTTGAAAAATTTCGTGGAGTCAATTGACAGAACCAACTTTAAATTATCTCTTCTATCTAGCAATTCGCTTTAGATATCATTATGACAAAGATTGAATATGTAACACTAGGGTCGTAGTGTGATGTTACATAGCCTATATAAGTATAAGGGGCCATCCATAAATTACGTCACACGAATTTCATTATTTTTAGACCACATTAAAATTTGTCCCCCTTCCTGGTGTGATGTAACATATTTTTAAATTTTACACCCAGAACTGAAAAGAGCAGTTCTAATTATTTTTTTAGTAAAAGTGTTATGTGTTGAATACTTTAGATTTTGACATGTGACGTCACAAAGCTTATGATCCCCCACCCCTTGTCCCACAATGTGAAACTTCGTTGACCCCTCCTTAACGTGTGACGTAATTTATCGATGGCCCCTAATCGTCCTCAATAAAACTCTACCCAATACAAAAATAATGTTTCGAATACAACTGTTAGTTCCAGAGATTAACGCATTTAAACAAACAGACAATCAAACAAAAAAAATACAGTCAGGATTATTATATTAGTATAAATACTTTGTAGATTATGTGTAATTACGCGTACTGAATTAGGACCTTCAACATAATGATGAATAGGTAAAATGTACCGTTGCACTAGACAATTTGTAACTCGAATTCCGATACCGGATCTTATGCGTCACCCTTGATTGAACCAGCTGTATCAGAGTTTCACAAGCGTAGGTTACTCATGTTTTAATCGTAATCAAGCTTTCGAAATGAAAGGTGAAAATAACGTCAGTTGCAGTAGTTCATTATTTTATTAAGTACCTAATCTAAGCCCTTTTATCAAGTGACGAAATTACCCGACTGCGGCTAAGCCTAAAGGATGGTATTTCTAGTTTTACAGTGTTCCGTGCCCGAAAGGTAACCAACGGGACCCTATTACTAAGTCTCCGCTGTCCGTCTGTCAGACGGGCGTCTGTCTGTCAGCGGGCTGTATCTCGTAATCCGTAATAGGTTGACAGTTGAAATTTTCACAGAATGTGTATTTCTGTTGCCGCTATAACAACAAATAATAAAAATAAATTTAAAAGTACCAACATAGTATTAAATCTTGTACGATGGTGCGGAACCCTTCAAGCGCGAGTCCGGCTCGCACTTGGCCTGTTTTTTTATGTTACTGCTATGATGTATTGTGATTTCAAATATTAATTTGTAAAGAGACGAAATAATTGACAGCACTTACAAGACAAAGTATCTATTAAAGCACTTTTGAATCACTGTTTGATAGTGCTTCAAAATGTGACGAGCGAAATCGCTCATCATATTAAGAAATACATACCATTCTTTATTATGTTTTACTTTGTCAACCATATGAAGTCATCCAGCAAAGTACATACCTGTAACAATACATACAAATTAAATAAATTATTAAGTATTTATGTATTAATCAAAAGTTAAAATGTTACGATCGTAAGATAAAAGAACCGCAATAGGAACATCCATGGCTAGCGTCTATCCATGCGTCATAACCATATTTATGTGTGTTTATTACTTAAAAAGTCGGTCACATGTCTTAGAGTGCGCTACATTCTGAGAATAAAGTCAAGCAACCGCGACATAAAAAACTAAAAAGCCAGCCTAGTTCAATTAATTAATCGAAATTACTTCATTGGACACATCTGATTTGTGAGAAAAACAATCTTTATTCCTAGAATAGTTTTGTATGTTGGGACAGGGAAATTGATAAATTTGTTCAAGTATAAAAAACAGTTGAACGATATTGAAATGTTTTCTTTTTTTATAACAAAAGAGAAGGATCTTTTTTTAATCCCAACACTCGAATTTTAAATAAAATAAAGCGTGTAAAAATGGCGATTTCGAAACATTTAAGGATCCATTTTTGATCCCAACTCTCTAGTGTGCAATGTGGGCAATGTATTTGTGCCCGGCGGGCAGGCAAAAATGGCTAAAACTGGGCATTTTGGGCATCAATTTATTTATGCCGGAATATAATATATGCGCAATCACAGGGCAAACATTTTTTTTATTGTTTAATAGTATTTGAAATAAAATAATAAATATTAACGATTGAACACATTTATTTTAAAATAATAACATTGATATATATTTTCATCACAAAGTGAGGTTACCTATTATTAACATCAAAACTTTAGAAAAAGAAAATTTTAAATAAAGATAGATAAAATGACAAAACGTTATAAAAAATTTAATAATCAACGTCATAATAATTTTTAATATCACACAATCACAGTAGAGAATCATAATTCTTGTTTGACACCAAAACGGTATTATAATAATCAAAAAATGTTTATTGCAGTGTATATTTATTTGTCCTAATTAATGAGTATCGCTATCGTATATTTGTTTGTTGTGAAGTTGATGCTGCTGATTCTATATCTTACCATCTACTCTCCACTAAAGAAGATTTTTCTCTTTGTTTTTAAGCACCATAAATACTTCGTATATGTTGAATCCATTGCCTTCCAGTTTAAATATACTGTCTGCTACTCGCTCAAGAAGACTGATGGACTAATCTGTCATAGACCAGAAGTCTTCATCTAAAATCGTAGATTTAATATCGGGCGTTGGTTGAAGGTTTTCATGTACTGCTAAACTTCAGAGAGGGATAGTTAGCTAACGGCTAACGTTCGTAACAGCCACAAAATGGCGGCGCAGCATGCTGTGAGTGCGCATCCCTCGCCCCGCCTCTTCCACTCGGTGCTAGTGTTCGGACCAAAGCTTCGCGTGTAATTCGTAATATTTATATCGTTAATAGAGTGTGCTTAAATTCTAATTATAAACGATATCAAAACTCAACAACAAATTCCATTCTCGTTTCCAAAGATAGTATCATTTTGTTAATTTATTTTGAAACAAATATATATGAACAGATTAATGCCCAGGGAAAGAGATTTATCGGCACTTATTAGGAATATTCCCAATTGTTTTTTTTTTTTTTATCGTGTGGAAACCCCCACGGGTCATCACCTCAACGGGCTGGCGGTGAAGTGGTATGTCGGAATCGAACCGACTAAAACCACACGGTGTTCCGACATAGGTGGGTCTATTGCAAGGGACTCGGGTATACCCTAGGAAGGAAGTCCCCGAGAACCCCGGCAGACCTTGGCCGCCTGTTAAATAATAGGCAGCCACACCAAAATGTATGGGGGGCCTCGCCCCCCTTCCATCAGAGGCGCGCGCGGAACACATCGCACCACCATCTCAGGCCTGCTTCTGCTAGGGTAAGGGGCAGCCTCACCCGTTACCCCCAGGCCAACGCTCATGAAGGTCGGAGATCATTTTGCGATCTCCGTCGCCTGGTGCCTCTTCCGCGGGACGAAAGAGTACTAGCTCTCTCCCGTTCCCTTTCCGCTGCTTCTTTAGCGGACATCACTTCCTCACAAAACGAGGCGCCAGAAACCCAAGCACTCTCACTTTGGACGATGGACAGAACCATGGCCTCTAGCGAGAGGCTTCGCACACCAATAGCAGTCACGAGGTCGCACCGCTGCTGCACCCACGCTGAGCACTCTTCTAGAGTGTGGAGTGCAGTGTCCTCGTGACCGCCTCCGCAGTGATCGCACACAGACGTTGGGTCTCGGCCTATACGACACAGGTACTTTCCGGAGCAGCCGTGTCCGGTCAGCACCTGCGTCAGCCGGTAGGAGAGGCTGCCGTGTCGCCTCTCAAGCCAATTGTCCACGATGGGTCTTACCGCCGCAACGGTGGCGTGCCCTAGGAATATTCCCAATTTGCCATAAATCCCCGGGCATTTGCCCATTTCTAATCCCAACACTCGAATTTTAAATAAAAAAATGGCGATTTCGAAACATTTACCTATTTGTATTCTAACTTAATATTATAAGTGCGAAAGTGAGTTTGTTTGTTTTTTTGATATGCTTCCACACCTTAACTACTCAACCACTCATTATTTAATTTTGCATAAGTACACGTCGTCAGGAGTATAGAAAAGTGTACAAACAAGGTACGTTTCATCCAAAAAAAAATCCAAAGGATAGTTAATTGATTAGCTAGCGAAGTCGCGGACAAAAGCGGGGGAAAGAGGGGGGGGGGGAGTTTAGATAGAAAGAGGGGGGGGGGGAGATAAAGGGAGAGGAGGGGGAGAGAGATAGGGAGAGAGGGGGGAGAGAGAGAGAGAGATAACCTCCAGTAAATTGTAAACTCCAGTCGTGAGTCGGAGCTGACACACACCTTTTTTATTTTGACTTTTTTGAAAATATTAACATTTATAGCTAGGGATTATAGTACTACCATACTATCAAAGCCGCTTGATACTTTTTTACTCAGGTATTTAGGTCGATGGCATAAAAGAACAAGTGATGCGGCTAGTAACTCAAACGTAACTATTAATCCGTGGCTTTAAGGTGACCATTAAAAAATCCTTTAATGAAACTAATCGATTTTTACAGTTGTGGGCTTCACATCATTTAAATAAATTTATCTACTATACGCCCGATAAAACGAATGCATAAATGCTATAGGGCAGGTTTTTAAGAGCACTGGAAACGAATTGAAAACGGTAATTTAAATACCAGTTATAGAAAAATGTAGTTAGTATAATTGATATATTACAATAAACTGACCTGGCCTACTCTCAGTAAGAATGAATTGATTTTAATCACTATTTGTGTTTTCAGAGCAATCTGAATGTACTGAGAGCCACTCTCTGTAGGAATATCGTTTATTCGTTACGGAAATATTTAGCACAGGTAGGTATACTTTGTCTAGAAAAATTGCATTCAACATTTAAAAACTTTTATCTTCAAATATCAAAAGTGGTATTTCATCCTCACACATTGGAACCTAAATCGTCGCACACGGTACGGTTCCAGAGTAATTTCCTCCCGCGAACGCTCCGGCTGTGGAATGAGCTATGCCGAGGTTTGCCCGAGGGAATACAGTATATGGTTCTTTAAGGAAGGAGTGCATAGGTTTTTAAGGGTCGGCAACGCGCATGCGAGTCCTCTGGAATAGCAAGCTTTCATAGGCTACGGTAACCGCTTACCATCAGGCGGGACGTATGCTTGTTTGCCACCGACGTAGTATAAAAAAAATCAATTTATATGAGACAACCTCTAAAAAAACAAATGAATATATTATCAAAAACGGATAGTTTAAGCTCATATCATACCTAATAGTAATGTCTGGAAAATAGAACAATTTAAAGCATCAGTAGTAGTAATAACTAAAACAGAATTAAATAACTTCCATTACCGTAATTGAGAAGTTGGCGAACACTTTCGTTAACTTTCGTGTTTATTGTGTAATAATGTAAATCTACCAACCAAATATTTAATAGGTCCTTAAAAGGGAAACCGGTATAAAGTAGGGAGAAAATGTATAATCAAAATATTATACGGCATAATGCCTTTACCCTTTTGAGGACAGTACTGTAAAAAGCAAATTAATTACTATGTCATAGCAAACCAAGTGCGTGAGGTGCTGAGGTGTTACTGTAACTTAGAAGTGGTTAGGTCTCGGGGACAAACGGTTCCGTGTGGATAACGGTCGTGACAGTTCGACAACGGTGAGGAGTTAGTTTCATTGCTAGCATTGAGCGATTAGCAATTCGAAATATGTACTAAAACTCTTTGGGTTTTCTGTTAATTTAGAAGGCTTTTTTTATTCTGTTGTAATATACTCTGTAAAATGATACATTAAATATCGAAGTTATAATTCGCTATTCGGTACAAATCCTTCATATTCCTCTCATTAGGTACAGTAGCTTACAGTACATGGAATTACATTTAATAAAATAAATAAGTACTATAAAGTTCCTTGGTGAGAGCTGGAGTCTATACTAGGCTCGAAACCTGTATGACAGATCTCCAGGCCCACCCTACGGCCGAAAAAATGTCCAATTATAAGCATAACCAATAACTATAACTTAAAACAGTTTTACTGCATATAGAAAATATGTATGTAGTTGTAGACAGTTGTAGAACGCTGCTTTTATCTTATTTCATTAATAAATAATATGAACGACAAACTAAATGTATAACTCGCTACACTCATACAGGTAGTCACATTTTTCATTTGCAGCAAATAGTCAGCTGAGCTGGATGACCAACTGACTATACACTGTAACCGCTACAAGTAGTTGATGGGCCAGTAGCCTTACATCAAACATGCGGCTATGCGGCGCTACTATCAATACCGTAAGCTTTGTCTGCTACGTTATTAATGACTTTATGATTTTATTGTATAATAATATTACGCGAACGCGCTGGCACCCACGGCTATATAAACAGCTATCCCTTAAAGTCATGCACATTTTTGAGATAAAACTCTCTACTGTGTCTTAATAAGTATCAACTACTGACAGCTACATAGGTACTATTCCTATGCAAGGAATGTCGTGGATCACCAGTCCGTTAAGTCATGAATGCAAACATTTTGATAAGTTATTATAATTACGTTATAAAGAGTGTGCAGAATCGCGACAGAAAGCAGTACACATTAAATTAAATCGAAGAACAGTTAAGCCCCAAGCTATAAATATTGTCGGTTTTGGTAATAACGAAACGAGACACATTAATACATGAGTGTCTCTTTTGTTTCGGTACCAACACTGACACAAACATAGTGACATTAATAAATAAACAAATGATTTTACATTCAAACAAGATATGTCGTATCTGTTAACATTTAAAATCACAAACATTAGTACCCAAATAAACAAACTGGTATAAAATTGTTACAGTTTACTTATAACAAGATTGTCGCAATATGTAGTTGTTCAGAAACTACCGGAGCCATTTTAATTAAACATATACGAGCCCCTGTTTGATATTCTCGTGGCGTCTTGGCCTACCTTACCCTGAAATAGCCAAAGACATTGTGAACTAGATATGAAACCTTTAAGTTTTAGATTATTCATATAGGAATTCACGATATTGCTTTTAAACTGTCACAATTTGTCTTTATACTTGAGTTAATAGTACAACAGTTATAAAACACAATGGTATTTTTAACCGACGAAAAAAAAAAGGAGGTTCTCAATTCGACCGTATTATATATATATATATTTTTTTTTATGTGTGTTCAGCCCTCACTCCGTTATTTATTAACCGATTTTGATTATTCTTTTTTTGTTAGATAGGGTATACCTCAAGGGTGGTCCCATGTCAAGGAAGTCATGATCTGATGATGGGATCCTGAAAAAATTTAGAGAAACCCTCGAAAATTGTAGGAACGAATAGTGTTTCTGTTTACTTTTCATTACTTTATCAGGTATTTGCGTTTAGAAATCATCACATCATGTAGCTGAGCTGATGATGAAAAAAACCATAAAATAAAAATCTTTCTCACAAAAAATTAAACCGACGAAAAGAACTAAAATGCAAAAAATAAATAAACCTTAAGTCGTAAGTATTGAGCTTATTTACATAAACTATCAGATTTTATATAATTTATATTTTTAGTTCTTTTCGTCGGTTTAATTTTTTGTGAAAAAGATTTTTAATGAAATATTTTTATTGAGTAATATAGTTCTTAAGGGATATTATTATATAGATAATCTGTTAGTCCTATATCTTGTTTAACTACTAGGGGAGCAGAAAGTCACAGATATTGCTATCTCTTTTCATTACGTGCATAGCTACAAATCCTCACTAATGACTTTTTATGTTGAAGGTTGTCCCTGTCAGAATATTTGTAGAAAATTATATTAACGGTTTCACCAGCGTAAGTCCCTCGTTAAATTTTCTTAAATTTCCTAAATTTCCGTTAAATTTTTCTTAATTTTTTCTTTCCTAAGAACCTTCCCATAACAATAACAAATATAAAAAAGAATTAGCGAAATCGGTCCAGCCGTTCACGCCTGATGCCATGACCAATGGAAATAGGGATTCATTTATAAATATATATATAGATTAAGATATTGGTAAAAGTAGAGTCATTATGAAAATATCTTTTAAATCACCCAAATATTTTTTACAATTAAATCTTTTTTTTTGTTAATCATAGCGTGATTACTATTTTTCTATTATTTATCTTTTATAATGTAAAATATGTTTCAAAAACATACAACGATCACGAGATAAAATGCGGCCTAAATTTATACATTGTAGTTGTAACAGTAGAATTTGATGAAACACTGCGCTTGTAGTGCTAACTAAATTTGACTTAACTTAGTGAACATTCTTACATGTGTCAATATAAATACCTTTAAACTAGTTTATAGATAAGAATTATTGAATGAATTGAGTGCAATTTTTGCTGGATGTTGTTGATGTAGGATGTTCAAAATTAGTCAGCTTCCTAATCTTTTATAAGTGCACTGCAGAAACACACGTAATGGATATTGAAAAACATATTTTTTTTTTTTTAAACACAACTCCCGCATTAGGAATATTCTTCACAAACATATAAACAACGGCCCCAAAGAACACCCAAACTCGGGATAACTATTTGTGGATCACAAATAGTTATCCCGAGTTTGGGTTACAAATTTTTGGAACTTTGGGATTTGAACCCACAACACTCGGCGCGGCGTAGTGGCGAGGTGACTGACCACTTAAACGATTGCGCCATCCGTGCAGTCGTTTTTTTTTTATTAGTTGAATGTACCTTCAGACATGCTTTCCTTTCTTATCTAGTATGCAATAGGTCTGTGGCAAATATTACGTACATAATTTCTACGAGATTAAATTTAATGTGATTTGCAAAACTATTTCATTTGTGGAAACGACTACTGCTTATGAATTAAGAAATTACGTTGTTGTCTTTGACAAAAAAACTTTCGTGCTCATTTTAAGACAATCTCCAATATGTTGTCCGGGAAACACAAAGATATGCAAGGGTATCCACTAACCGTCTCGACTGATATATTTTATTACCTGTGTGCATTATCTACCTTTTAACAGCCTAAGATTTTAAAATATGACCGTTGGAGGTGTACTAACTATGCCAAATCAAATGCCAAGTAATAGAATATCAATGGATCGACGACTATAAATCGAACGTCTAAATACTCGAACGTTCTTAATATCGAATGATGGTTAATAAATCAAACATTAAATATATATCGTACACTCAATACATCGAGTGTTCAAAATATCGAATGTTTGTTACAAAAAAAATGTGATTTTACAATAGATTCCGGTATTGTAGGAGTTAGGAGTTCTAACCTAACCTAAACTTAGCCATTTCTGTTCAAGCGATGGGTTGGACGCTGGATCAAACAAGTATTCGATATTTTGAACAATCGATGTATTAAGTGTACGAAACATTGTATGTTCGATTTATTAAGAATTCGATATTAAGAAGAGTGGTCGATTAATTGATATTCGATTATTTGACATAGTATAACCGTTCGTCTGCAACGTTTTTGTTTTATAGGAGTTTACCATCTTTTATGTATTTTGTATGTACCAAGAGGAAGTGAGAAAAAATGTGTAGTGTATGCTCAAATTCTGAATCATTTTCTTAAACATTTTAACAGCAGCGTTCCAGTTCGTTCGGTCGTTTGCCCCGGGGGGGTAGGAGACAACATATTCAGTAGCTAAACCAGTAACGAAAATAACTTATATTGACTGTTTAAATACCTGATTTATATTGTTTTAGAACCAGCCGTGGTCATAGCCATGATACCGGAAATGGGATATATGCTGTCATTTAAAGAAATCTAGTGATCTTCCAGAGTTTATAATTCAATTATATTATTTATAACAATGAATTGCCCATTTGTCTTTAAAAACGAATTGTTGAAGGTGGGATACATTACCAAAACTTTTTTATTGATAAACTGAAACTAGTCAATAGATAGAAAGGAAAATAAAAATCGCTTAACAAACGGGGATAAAAGGGTACTGAACTGAAAACCCGGCTTCGCTCGGGTGAAATGTGACGCATAATACACCATCTTACAAAATGTAGGTAGATAGTGAATCGGCCTTAACGAGCTCAAGATGGCATCCGAGTGGCCAATATGGCGACTGTCATTTGCACCATTAGAATTTAACAATATACTCGATAATCCGAATTTTGCGGATATGTGTTGTCGCTTCGAAATTATAATTTTTTTATGTTTTATTATTCAGGTAAGGTTTCAATCGAGTCTACCGTACCTCTTGACCGAATGATTAATATTGATAGTTATCTTACTTTTATCATTTGTTGAGTGGAAACATTGAATTCTTAGTCGGAAAATTTGAATTCAATTATTATGTTTTTGTTTTCAATCAAGTGTAAATTCTACTACAGAGTCAATTTTAAATGTAAGCTTAAGATTAAGGAACCTTTCGACTAACAATATCCCGAAAGTTTGTTAGTTTATAAGTTTGCTGACAATAGTTTCAAAAGATATAAAAACTTGGTCTCTTCTGTAGCAATGTTTAATAGGATACTCACAGGCCATTTTTTTAAATATTGTTATTAGTAATAATATGTGCTACAAATAAAATCTACTTCAGTGAAATGAAAAACATGGACTTCAGCAATACCACATAATACATAATAGTACCAGTAGCAATACCCAATAATGACATCTTATATTAAATTTCATATCTATTTTGAATTGCCTATTTATTTTGATAACAAAAATAATCACATTTCTAACTCTAAACTTATTTATTACCAAACAATAATAATCAAATACTAAAATACTCAAACATCAGTTGCAATATACTTTAAAAAATTAATATCATAAAAAACTAAAAAAATAAATTCATACTTTAACTGTTATCATATTGATCAAATGAAAAATAAACAATGTTTCATATCAGTAGCGAGTGAGACCGAAGCGAATAGCCTCATCTCGCTCGCAATCGTAGTAACTTAAGTAAATTTTGGACTAAATTAAGCCGGGCTTTAAAATAAAGTCCGCGAAGGTGACGTTTGGATTAAAATTCAGCTTTGTTTTGTTTATGAGCGTGCGAGTGAGTGGTAATGAACAATAAATTATCTTAAATTTAAATTCAATAGTAAAATGTATTCAAATGTGATTGAATTTGTTCCTTATGACGATTTAAAGTGTGTGTAGAAATTAATTGGCGGAAATAAGGTAAATTCTTAAACTTTTGTAAAATGTCCGTTAATAATGTCTCCGAGACGAACTCCCAATTTGAGTAGTTGTCAAGTCTCTAGATCTCATAACAGGCAATTTAGTAGATCGGTATACAAAACTAATTGGATTGCCGGTTGTCCACATTCAAATAAGTTATATTGTTGATATTGCATATTTTTTTAACGAAAAGAACGTTTGGTATTCTTCTGGATATAATGATTTAAATAATTTATTTAGTTCCATAAAAAAGGTATCAAATAAACATTTGCGAACTGTGATTTCTTGTTTGATATTTTCATAAACAACGTATAGAAACATCTTTATCTCGTCTGTTATCTAACGAAATTTGTAACCATAACAGGCGTGTTTAATTTAATCCTAAAGTTTCTCAAAGATTAATAATCATTCATGTTGTTTATCATTTAGCACAACAAGAAAAACGATGATTCCAAAAGATCATTAAATATAGGCAATGTTATCGAGATTGTATCGCTGTTTTCGAAATATGATTCCGTTTTAGAATAACACTTTCAACTAAAATATGGCGGCCAACCATCTGTTTATCGTTTCTCCGCGGAGCCATTTTGTGTCATTGAAGCGTATTCATACTTATTTGAGAAATACACAAGGACAATAGCGCATTACCAAACTATCAATGATTGCTATAGAAAAGCGTTTATTAATAAAATTAAAACGTTCACCAACATTTTACTCAGATGTAATAAAATAATTTCTACAGTCAAGACCGTCTTTGGGTAGGCCGGGGCCCCTGGGCACACAACAACTTGGGGCCCCATTGGAAAGTCCAAATCAGTAAGTAAATGACAAGAAAAACAGTTTTATTGTTGTGATAATTTTATATTTATTTATTAAAACATATTTCAGTACTTATTGTTACTAACAAAGGCTTTTTTGTGTAGTTGTTTTTTTTTAATGCGCATATTTAATGTGTAATTTTTTTTTAATTATGTTGTTGTAAATCTTTTCTTTGCCATTCAACTCTGATCTTTTAAAAAAGGTGATGAGTGTGCAGCGAATTATTTTTCTTTTGTAGTTATCTTTATAGCCAGCATTAGGGTTTTTTCTTCAGTAGCCGATTCGTAGTAATCGAAATTATTACACGTTACCGACATAATCGATCAGAGATACATAGACTTTTATTGCAACGTCCATGGTTACGGTGGGTGTTATTCTGTAAACTGGTGCTTGTTTTATTCATAACTTTTAAAAGATCACAGTGCACCATATCTGCGTTAGAAGTCTCCGATTTTTTTTTAGGGTTCCGTACCTCAATGGGGAAAAAGGAACCCTTAAATGATTACATGGTCTGTCAAAACTATTTTTCTCAGAAATGCGTGAAGGTATCATGTTGAAATTAACATCAAATATTTATGTCTCCGGTAGTGCGGTCCCTTGAAGTTAAAAACAATAAAGCATCACATCAAAAGATGACCATTAAAGGCGTATATTAAAACATTTCGTAAGTAAAACAAAACCTATAGGGTACTTCCCATTGACTTAAAATCATTAAACTTGACGAGAAGCAAGGTATCTCAGCAAAAAAATCCAAAAGTCGTTAATTTATAGTTTTATCACATAAAAAATGATTTTTGCGATTACAAATTTTTATTTTGCGCTTGACCGAGATGGCCGAAAGCACACGCACACGGGACTAAAATTGCAAATTCTCATTTTTTATTTATTGTAGCCTGAACACCATAATATTTCCGGGTATATTTGATGCATTATCAAAGTAACTCTATCTGCGACAATCCCTAATAGCGTTACCAAAGCTTTCAAATAATGTTATCGAAAACAAATATAACTTTGAACAAGCAGCTTTTTAATTCGGCGGCAATAATAGCGGCGGTAGCGTAATGGCTAAGGCGTTGGACTTGCGATCAAGTGGTTGCGGGTTCGAACTCCACCCAGTGCACTACCGGCGTGAACCCACTCCTAACACAAGCATTTAGCTTAGCTGGAGGGGTTAACAAGAATACTAGTAATGTGTGGCCACGTCCCTAGTTCTTTCGGCCATTCGGCTTTGCAGCCGTTTTTTATAAAAAAAAATAATTCAACTACGTACTATTTGAAAAATATAAATTGAATATAATACTTGCTTTTTGTAATTTTATGTTATACTTTGGGGGCCCCCCTGAGGTCGGGGGCCCTGGGCACGTATCCCGCGTGCCCTTATGGTAAATACGGTACTGCCTACAGTCGACAAAGTAGGTACATCAAACCATTTTTAATACCCTGGGCACACCACGGGAATAGGTAGGAGTAAATACACACATCAAAAGTGTCTAGGGATCAAGTATGTTTTAGAGTATCACCGCAATTGGGAATATTATTATAACTTTTTTGGGTAGTTATTGATTCTTTTTAGTGTATGTCACTATTTGAATAAAGAATATTCTTAAAAATTTAGCTAAAAATAGAAAATGTTGGTTTTCAAAATTTTAAGAAAATTCCATCCATTTACAATAAGAATTTAATAAAATCCTCATTTTGCCTTTTTGCCATTTAATTGACGACATGAACTTAGGTTAATTTCCCACAATTTGCAAAAATTGCAATTTTTCTTAAGTTGTTAACTTATTCATTAGGAATTAAAGGAAGACTCGATTTGGTAAATATTAATTGGATAATTTTTTATAGTTAAAAATGTACTTGATCCCTAGACACTTTACCACAACAAGATAATTTAAGTTTATGTGTGTATAAATATACGCATGTAAGTAATACATAATATATATCCATATATTTTTTATGTATTACTTACATGCGGCTACTATTTCGTTTCACAACTGTATTCAGGACATACAAAGGTCAAAATGACATGTCCGGAGCCTAGCAACTGATATAGCCCCTTGTCATAGTTTTAAAATTTGCTGTAAGAGAGTGTAGAAGCCTAGGAACTGTGCTGTGTGTCATATTATTTCTCACCCTCCTCCGGAAGCTCACAATTAGTGAACGATCCTCTGATATCAGATCGGTCCTCTGACATAAATATTATACCTATTTATTTGTGTCCTTGCGTTTCTAGTGTGTGTAATAAAGTTTAATTTAGATACTTAATATTTTACATCCTTTGGTTTTATAGCTCTAAGCATTTGAAATTTATAATACTCACGTAACTAGTATTAATATTTTAAAGTAAAAACTGTAGCTATTTATACAAAAATCTACGAAAACTGTCGCCGACAAATACGACCACGGAGCGACCGTTTATTTAAAAGAACAGAATTTTAATGAGGTCGACTAGAATTTTTCGGTCAATATTTAATTTAAATGGATTGACGGCAATACTGTAGGTAATTGCCACACGGCTGCGATAATTACTACTTTGCAGAGAGAAATATTTTACAGTAAGTGGTAATACCAAAAATTGTGGCTGATTTAATGTAGACTGTAAATTTAGCTGTGTTATTAAATATTCCGTATATTTAACAGCTTTCATTCTAACTGTCCGAATAAATCAATTAATACCAGTTTACAATGAATCCATATTTACAACACAGTCTGGAACAATATCAACACCTTCAATAAAAAACAAAAGATTAAAATGAACTTACTACGGCAATGAAAAAATTCCGCCATCCGACCACGAAAAAAGTTGTAGTCACTTCGCGATGTCCCTAAAATATTGCGATCACACAGCCGTCATGCCTTCTATAGGCACACGACTAACATCTTTTTAACGCGAGTTTCATAAAAATATTGAGATTTGTCGAGTTTAAGGACTGAGAATCAAGAGTTACCTTGAAATGATAAATATGGATAACAAATAGCTTTATGGTAACATTAGACTCATAAAAACATGCAAAAGAAGTAAGGAACGCATCGAGAAAGTCTGACCAATGTTAAAACCTCGCTAATAGAGGTTTAATATTCATCTCACCAGAGAAAACAAACAGTTCACGATCCTCTAGTGATGAACGGAAACAATGGGGCAGAACCGCCAACATAGTTAATAAGTTAGGGTTTCTCTGACTATTATAAGTATATTCCTGTACTTAAAACGGTCATTTAAATTTAATAGGAGATGGAAAATGTACCAAGTATAGAAACTCTTGAATCTTTTAAAACATTTACGATTAATAAGCAACCATTACACCCGTAAGTAAATAAGTAAACCAATATTCATAAAAGTGAAAAGATCAGAAAGAGCTGTTAAGTAAGAATCTGGGAAATGATTAATAGGATTTCTGATCAGCTGCATGATTTTTGGTATGCTTAGGTTTAAGGCACAAGAGAGAAAGAGAGAGAGAGAGAAAGAGAGAGAGAGAGAGCCAGAAAATACAGCTAAGCTTTTAAATTGGATGATAATACTCAATGTATATTATCATCCAATAATGCCAACATTCGTCAAATTCATGTAACAAAATAAAATGGTACGATTTGCTTACAAAATGAAAGTTATTTATAATTTTCGACATGCGATATTAGTCCGTGATTGATTTATTCTTGTATTGAGTTCAATTTTATTTTCGGTGTCGTGTTTAGTAAAGTATTATTCATGACGTGGGAATCATTTTGGACATTCGTCTTATAATTCATGTTATCTATATGTGCCATTATTTAAGAAGCAGACCGTAACACTATAATATTGAAAGGAAACTTTGCAGGTAACAATTTTTTCCATTTACGTCTGAGCTCAACGACGGACGGGAAGAAACTGTTAACCTACACAGATCTGATGTCGCTCTCATGTTGAATTTCTAACTGCTAAGTCTTTTCCTTAGCATTTACAAATTCAACATGAGAGCTATGTGTTTAGATCTGCTCGTAAATTGTGTTACACCATGGTATTTTTGTTGTCGTACAAGAATCAAGTAACCTTATCTACATTATTAGTCAAATCTCTTCTAAAAATTTGTAGTTCATTTCACAAGGTCTTTCCACTATTAGTGCTGAAATGGATGTTACTTTGTAGGTGTGTTTTAAATCAGACTAACTATTTTGTATTTTTTGCTTAGCTTAAGAATAAAGTGTGTTCAATGTACTGTTAAGTCACCTTCGAACATAGAAGTACCTTTCATTGAATAAAGTTTACCTTTCCAACAACGAAACATAAAACTTTATGCGGTTTCTGGAATACAATAAATAATATTTTATTCTAAAATGCTCTATACCTGATTTTTATATATTTTGTTGTATTACAATATACTTGATGGATAACTGTTATCAGATTTAAAAAAAAATAATACTTAATATTTGAGTACCTATGTGAATAGTTTGATTGAGTGAATCATGAAAGTTATTACTCTACTTTTTCAATGCTTTTAAAAGGTAATGCTGTAATCAAGGTGATATTCAATCAAATCTTCTTAAATCTGAAGCTAACCTGGATTGTCGATGATGAGATTGATGAGGTTCTACAGAAAATAGATATTAGGATCTATAAGGGATTATGCCAAGATCTAGCCATAACACGTCACGTCTGACAAACATTCTAAAATATGGTTAACGGATGTACAATCCTCTAAAACTTTACCGTCCTATATAATTCTCTAATATATTTCTTTTTACAACATTCCATAGAGTCGGTTACTATTTAAAATCTTGCCAATCTAATAATTAATTCCTATGCATTCTATAAATATATATTATTATTTTATTGTTGTACAAGTGCCATGATAATGCTATGCCTACTGAAAATCTTTGGGGGTAGATAGCAATGTTAGACACCAACAGCGTTTCCAGACAAAATTAGTGATTAATTATGATGACGTAATGTATGAAGAAGAACAATTTATTGTACATAATCCCTGACGTTTTCTGTACACCCTTAAATACGCCTCATTAAATAATTTATAGTAAGATGTTTCTCGACAGGTTAATAGGCTAATAACTATTAATTTAAATATTTTACCAGGCTGCAATTGTTAAATTTAATGTAGTAACTGAGATTTCAAATGCGATTTCGATAAGAGTATATTTATGGAGTTTACTCTATGTTCTAATAAAAAAGTATATTCTCTGTTTCTTATACATCTTAACTTTGTCCTTTTTAGCCAAAAATATTAAAAAAATTTATTGATTTGTGTCATCCTTCTTTTAAATCTTAATATTTGCTTGCATTGTTCTTATTAAATACACTATTTTCTATAGTTCTTTACGAAATCACTAATGTTCTTTAAGCCCAGTCATGATCCAGTCAAATAAATTACAAAGAACCTCCATAAACTTTGTTACCTAATTATTAGTTAGCATTTTGTTTGCTGAATGTATGTAACACTTAGGCGAATAACGTAATTATATTAAGTTAGTACTTAAGTTATATTGTTTATCTCAGTAAACATTTAGTATATATTCTTAATCTCAAGTTATTATTATTTCGTCTCTCACTCTTCAGGTAGGTTAACATTACAAGGTGTGTTTTTTGCTAGCGCATTCTCAAATTATTCATCGATCTTTTTCTTTTTTGTCTTGAAAAGAGGGCAGCGTATTCAAAACTCTTTTTTGGTTAATATCTTTCAAGTTTTTTAATTCCTAGATTGTATTTTTTAATATTTTTCTATTGAACCAAAATTGTTGATGAAACTTTGCCATATTATATTTAAAACAGGGGGTGGCAGTGTTAGTTAACTGCAACTAAAGCTACGAGGCTACAAGGTGACAGATATGATAAAGTAGTAAACTTTATCATATCTGTCACCTTGTGCATATCATATCGATACCTTATCTTCTAAGGGTCTCATTCATAAATAAGTGTTTTTAATGTTTGTAACTAAAAAAGTATCCTGTGTAAATTTGAGTTGTTAGAATAATAAATAAGAATTACTGCATTTACTTATCAATTTGTATATGTTTTTGCGAATGTTTTATAATTTTACACCTTTTTATTTAATGAATGATTATTATTATAAAAAAAAACAATATTTGCAACCTAATCAAAATCACTTTTATCTAAGCCTATTACACTTGGTTTTGATACATTGTTATTCAATTATGTATTTACGCACTGAGCCCACATTGCGTCCTTGCAAAATTTAAATAAAAATACCGTTTGTATGGATATTTCAGACTCAGGTGCCATAACTCCATATAACAATAGGTGGATATTCGTGTGGATTCTGAAACTAAAAAATTCTCAGCCTGACTTGCATAGTTTTATTTGAAAATTTAAAATGTAAAATAAGTTTTAACTTCACTCTAAATTTAAACCTTTTTACAAGCTTTTATTTAGTTTCACTTGTTCCGTTGTTTGTCTGTAATCAAATCTTGCAAGTTAAATGTGTCATACTTCCCGGTTTCCGATTGAGCTGAAATTTGCACGCATATATATATATCGCGTGACAATGCAATATTATGATGACATGGAGCTGATCTGATGATGGAGCTGGAAGGTGACCATAGGAACTCTGCAATGAAACGACGCAATCCCATCGAGTTTGGACTCGTTTGATTCATTCTCGTAAATCCCGAATAATAAATAGTAATAAGTTAAAAACAAAAATAAAGATTTTTTTAAAACAAACTTTTATTACTTGTTAATAAAATAAAAGGTTAAAAATAATAATGAAAGCGTGTTACATTTTGACGGCAAGATAAATAAAGGTGTAACGCGCTTTTATTATTATTTTTAACCTTTTAGTTTTTTTTATTAACAAGTAATAAACGCTTGTTTTAAAATATTTTTGTTTCTTTATTTACGTAAACTTGAATAATAATAATATAATAATAACTAGACACACACACGGCCGTCTGATCCCAAACTAGGCAGAGCCTGTACTATGGTAACCAGACTGCTGATAAACATACTTATACATTTTTAAATACATACATATTATAGATAAATTACATCCAGATACAGAACAAATAATCGTGCTCATCACACAAATATTTGTCCTGGGTGGGAATCGAACCCACGACCTCTGGCTCAGCAGTCAGGATCACTAACCACTAGACCAACAGGTAAGTGACGATAGCGGTATCCGTCAATAAAGAGCCAAACTCATACATATTCTAACAGATTATTATCTCACAGTATTTACATGATATTTATCAAGATAGTAGAAATACATTTTAGATTTTTATTCCTCTATATATTCATGTCGTTAATATATTGCAATGATAATATCAACTGGATCAAAACTAAACTAAACTAGATCTATCTTCAAGCTATATCTTGAGTGACTTTATGAAGTAAATCTAAGATTTACACCATTGACTTTGAGTTTTGTAATAAAATAGTCAACAGATTATTTTTGTAAAGCTGTAGTCATTTATTGTGCTTGTTTTAAATACATAAAGTTAACCACATTTTAATGGCATATTTTTATAATAATTGTATGAAACCATTCATATCACACAGCGCTGTCTAGACCCAAACTAAGGAATGCTTGTTCATTAAGCTAAAACACAGAATGTGTTACATCGTTTAAGAACCTGACGACAGATTCATCTTTTTCACAGAATTCACAGAACGGTAACATGTTTTTAAAAGAAACTACTATGTTAACTGTACCTAAAACATAGTAGTATCACGTCTAATGCAATGATCGAATTAGAATACCCAAAATAAAGAGTATATCGTCATGAGTTACTTATTTGAGGGTCTACGGCATACCATTCAGCATAGCGTTGAGGCTAATCTTTGGGAGTTGCCTGGTTGCCATCATATGGGTCCTTGGTCAAATGGGCCCTATGGGTCATTTCTGCCAACTAATATCAAGGAATATAAAAACATTATATTACGTGTATAGCCACACAATTACGTATGAACACAAAAGTTTTTTTTTTATAACTTCACACATCTCACACACGGCTGTCTGATCCCAAACTGGCAGAGCCTGTACTATGGTAACCAGACTGCTGATTAACATACTTATATATTTCTAAATACATACATATTATAGATAAAAAGTAAGTAAGTCACCCATCTGCAGAAGTTACATAACATTTTTAAACACCTGCTCAGATGAAAGTTTTTTAAAAGTCTCTTTAGTGAATATTTACCGCCTCAATTCTAATATTCGTGGTTTGAGAGTTATTTTTGCGGTTACGTAGTATTTTCCCCTCTGCATTTGTTTTATGCAAAGGAGTAAAAAATCGGCATCCGTTATGCAAAAGTATAATAATTTAGTTCTTTGAAACAAAACAAACAGCCATTTATTTCTTTAATGTTTACAGACCGTTAGAGTCGGTTTATAACAAACTTAATCAAATTGGCAGAAATCTTTCTATATTATTTGTATGAATATAGTAAATATAAAATATACAAGAATGATAAATCTTTAAAATAGTTTAGAATATAATTTATTGGTATTATGTACAAACGTGGAATAAAAACAGTTTAAAATTATACCTACATCTAAAAATAGATCATAATCAGTAACAAAGTCTGTCACAATTTTTAATTGGCTTTCTTTTGGCTTGTTACCATTCAACGTGCACACCGCGGAGTTCGCGTTGCGATTGCGAGTAGGCATCGTCGTTTTGACACTACACAGGCATCACATCAGACTGGCTGATCTATTTTAAATTATGTTTTAGAATAAGAATTGAAGTTCGTGAGTTTTCATAGTGAATATAATTTCAAATACATTTCGTTGTAGACCAGTTTCTTTTAATCTACATTACTAACTACAACCTGCAACTGCAACCTGCAACGCTGTACCTACGCCATCGATTAGGCAAGTCTCTTAATATTTTAGTCTTTAAGGTTCCGTACCTCAAAAGGTAAAAAAAGGACATCACTCTCTTGACCGTCTGTCTGTCCGTGTGTCACCACTGATTTTATTGTGCTTTTTATTTACTTGTGCTGTAAGACCTTGCTTTTGAAGTTAAGGAAAAAATCCGAAAGTCGTTAATTTGTTTATAAGTTATATTTTGCGTTGGATTGTTCAATTTGTCGTACATCGCAACCGCAAAGTTAAGTTTGTCTTTCGAAAAAGACGGGCAAAAGTCTTTGAGAACTGATTCCTGAGATGGACGTATACAAGTTTGTTTGCTTACGGAACCCTCGGTGAGAGTCAGACTCGCACTTGTCCGGTTTTTTTTTTTACAGTGTAGGCAATGCATGACTATGAGTACGTAATACGACTTAATAATAAGAAATTTGTAATAAGGCCGCCAAATAAACAAACCGCCATTTTTATTTATTTATGTTACTCTTTGATTTTTTTTCTGGTGTACAAATATATTGTTATTACTTGTTTATTGTTGTACTTTTACCGCTTACATTACTATGTATTAAAGTCTTGTTTGCTATCTTAATAACATTAAAACGTATTAATGTAAATACGCATATACAAGTTGTGTGTTAGCGTCTTTTTAAGTCATGTCGTCATGACGGCAGACAGGCAATACCGTAAGAATTTGAAATGAAAGCCGGTTTCGGCAATTTACTGTTAATTTTCACTTAGACAGCTTTCTTGCGTGTTGAGAACCAAAGTGAAGTGAGACATTAATTAAAATTGAAAAATGTACCAATGAATTACTCTTTAAAATATACATTATGCTTATATACCACTAAACAATAGCACTGGTCCCCTACTAATGCGGTTATCGTGGTTGGTTTCAACAGGAGTGTACTTTCAATGAGTTTTGAATACCATCTTTGAAAATTGTAGTATACTGTTATTTGTAGATAAAAGTACTGACTATTTGTCATTGCTTTAGGTAGGTAGATTTCGTACGGAAATAAAAAAAGCCTTTTTTCGATTCTTATTGTATCTAATTGGTATTTTCATCGATTTCTCCGAAGCGTCTTTTCTGACTTAGATTGTTCGAACTAATATTAACCAGATACTCCTTACATAAAATGGCATGGTATATATACATATACTATTTTAATGATTAAAAACTAAGTGGTCAGGCGTTAAATCGAAAATCTCTTTATAAATTTTTCATTATCGTTTTGTCTCTAACGTCATCATATTCAATCAATTAGCCTCCACCCACTGCTGGATATAGGCCTCTCCAAATGTGTGCCATAGCACCCGATCCTTCACCAATTCCATTTATGGAATTATCGTCGTGCTCTATGACACGAATAAAAAAAATGTAAATTACAAAGAGGGTTAGGAAAACATCATTTTCATAAATTACGTAGAAAACACCATAGGTGGTTTAAATTATGTATTGATCTCAATGTCGGGATTCAACCTTTTAAGTGGAACAGAATGAAACTACACGTAATTTAATTATTTGTGTTCTGATTGTGACTGTTCGTATACCATAATATAAGCTTTAAACGATAAATCAATAGAATCAAAATAATCTTAAATCGATATGTTTTCTGTAAAGAAAAGTTTATATAAACTACATCTCAGTTTAAGTGGACCGATTTATTGTAAGCGTCTGTATGCTATTATGAACTGTGAAATCCTAACCACATTAACCAGCGAACCGCGTGATACAAGGAGAACACACATGTTAGACCAATTCAAGGCTGTTTGTAGTTAAAGTTAGTACAGGAATTTTATAGAATTGTAATTTAAATGCTACTGAGATTTAACATCAGTGTAAGGACTTGAGTAGTTTTATTACAAACTTGTATGTATGATTAAGTTTAATTCATTTATATTACCAGAACCTGAAATGCAATAACATAATAATATGCCTATGTATTTACACAGAAATTAGCGCGATCACGAAATAGGTTGCCTGAGTCAGCGTGTGACCACAGCCAGTGCAACCTGGTCGAAATGTCAGGCAACTCAGAGGTCTCAACTAAAAGTTTGTATATGCCATCGACGGACTGTGTAAATGTTGGCTTTTCACTTGGTTTTACATCTTTTTCCGATCGCAAACCTCAGATTTTGGGCATTCCTAAACATCTTAGAAACCTAATCTCAAATCTTCTAAATCTAGCTGTTAAATGTTAATTCCTAAACCGTTGTCGAAACGACAAAAGACTAAGGTTCAGTGCAAATTAATAATTCATGAGAACTGGCTTATTTATAAAGATTGAAACAGATTTCCGAAAGCAACATTTTAATATTTAACGATTATCTTTCCTTTTGTAAAGATTATTATTATTCTAACAAATCTGAAAGCGACATTTGAAACAAACACGTTTCTGCTATTTGCCTCCTAAAATGACAGGCTGAGGTGGTATAAAGGTTACTTCTGTTTTCATAAATAAAAATACAAAACCCTGTAACGTTTGGAGTACGCTGACGTAATAAATTACATAATAAATTGATTCAGAGATCGGAAATATGAATTTTAGTTCAATCCACATTATAGAGACCTTGTGGTGATATTTGTAAATGTAATTTAGTTGAACCACTTATACAAAAGCATGCCCATGTTACCATCTAAAATATTATTTATACGGATTTGAATTGGAATCAGGTAAGAAGGTACACCTTACTTGCTTTGTTGTATTCTAAAGCGTAGCCCAGGGCCTTTGTGACTTGCCTACCTGTTCACGAAAAAGGGCCAACAGAAATTCAAAAAGACATTGTAAAAAGTATTTGGCAAAAATGTGTATTGACGCTGTATTGTCAAACATCACGACATTGTAAAGTATCGAATAGCCTACAAATTTGAGCATGCTTAAACTTGAATATAATGTTTCATTCTTTTGAAACGCTTGCAAATTCTTTAAAAATCTAAAGAAACAATAAAAAAAAAATTACCGTATTCGTCTTTAGAACATAGCTATGATTTACGGGTTCTAGTACTTCTAGTATATCTAAATCAGCAAGTTGTTTAAAAAAAATCGTGAACTGCAAGCTGCACGTTTATCTCAAAATCTCTTGATAAGGCTAGTAGCGTTACACATAAAAATTAAACAAATCGGAAATAATTAACTAACATCAAAGTTGGACCAGTTTTCCACATTTATAAAAAATGTCGTTTTAACTTCACCTTTTTGGTAATATCATCTAAACTAAGCCACCTATCAATAAAGTGATCCATACAAAAGTTTAAGAAGAATAAATAAAAACTGGTCCAACTTTGATGTTCAGTAGTATGGGAACGAGTGGTCCGAAAAATGTGCGTTTAGTCACATTCAATGCAGAATTGAATGTTCTTAAACTTTTATGACGACCATGTTTTCGATATGTAAGTCCTTTAGGATATATAACCGAAAAAGCGCAAAAATTCCCCATTGGGGGGTACATTTTCACCCCCCACCACTTTAGCACAACTACGCCGGGGGGGGGGGACCTAGGATAGTGATATTGGAATGAAACCATTAAAACTATAAAACCTTCTGTAGCAATTATTTCCGATTTGGAGTTTAAGGCTACTGACCTTTGATCTAATTTGCTATTTAGGAGAAATGCTATGTACGAGGGGTGATCCAAAAGTAATGAGAATGGGTACATTAAAATAACTATATACTTAAAAATAAAATTTATTTTTCTACATAGTCTCCTAATAGGTCAATACATTTAGTCCATCTCTTTTCTAAACCAACGATACCCTTCAAAAAAAAATCTTTATCTTGACTCTCCCAAAATGCCTCTACAGCGGCCATCACTTCGCCGTTATCCTCAAATTTCTGGCCCCGGAGGTGTTCCTTGAGCCGAGGAAACAAATAAAAGTCGCTGGGGGCTAGATCTGGAGAATAGGGTGGGTGTTCAAGCAGCTGGAAGCCAGCTTCTTGAATGGCAGCCATCGCAACTTCAGCTTTGTGTGCAGGTGCATTGTCTTGATGGAACAGAACTTTTGCGCGCAGTTTACCCCGTCTTTTTTCCTTGATGGCCTCTCGCAATCTTTTGATTTGGTCAGCATAGTAGGAGCCTGTTATGGTAGCGCCCTTATCAAGGTATTCAACCATAATTATTCCCTCAGCATCCCAGAAAACAGACGCCATAACCTTGCCGGCAGAGCTTGAAACTTTGAATTTCTTGGGAGTCGGTGAAGATGGCCTTTTCCATGTCATTGACTGTTGTTTGGTTTCGGGATCAAAATGATGAATCCACGTTTCGTCCATAGTCACAAATCGAGCCAAAAAAATATCTTGATCCGCCTGGAACATTTCAAGATTGGTCCTTGAAATGTCGAATCGTTTCTTCTTTTGTTCGTCGGTTAACATTCTCGGGACCCAACGTGCAGAGACCTTTCTCATGTTCATCTCGGTAGTTAAGATCCTTTGAATGCTACCAAATGAAATGCCTGTGTTCTCAGCTAAATGACGAATGGTCACTCTTCGGTCTGCCAAAACCAGATCTTGAACTTTTTTGACGTTTTCTTCAGTGAGGGAGGAGGACGGACGGCCTTCGCGGTGTTCGTCTTCCGTGGATGTTCTTCCCATCTTAAACTCCTTGCACCAGCGTGCAGTTGTAGAATATGGAGGAGCAGAGTCTCCCAATGTTTCCACCAAGTCAGTATGAATGTCTTTGGTGGACATTTTTTTCAAGCACAGGTATTTGATGACGCTTCGCACTTCATGTTTCTCCATTTTGATGTTATCACTCCGACTGCTAGTATTCAAATGAATGTATATTTTAAAAATGACGTCCTATTTATACCATTTTTTGTCAGGGAAGTTGTGAAGGATTAGGGAGTTGAAAAAATATTTTTTTTGAATTTTATTATTACTAGAAATATCCGTTTATCATTACTTTTTGATCACCCCTCGTATAATGTAACAATATTTACCAGATTACTAGTATGCCTTTTTTCAAGTATTTGTTGGGTCAGGTTGTACTTGTTTCAATATTAAACTCGTAATTAGCCTTAATTTTTACCTATAGAATCACAACTTTTCATACCCAAAATTGTGGTTCTATTTACCTACATAGTAGCTATTAATAAAATTTCGTCACGACCTTTACAGTATTCCGCCGGAAATAACATCCTTATTTAATTTTTTAATTTACACAGGCCATTTACATTTTCGGATATTAGGAAAATACGTGGCAAAGTATTTGAAATAAATTCGAAGCGCACAAATTAGTTACTTACTATTTAGAGCTGCTGCAAAATCTCAACACTTTAAATCTATAATTTTGAAACATTTTTATCAAATTTTATTTGATGTGGCCAATATGTATTCGAAACTCGCTTTTAGCTGTGTAGCAATTTTCTAGGCCGAAGTTTTGTCATTAGGTAGATTGGATTGCCACTCGACTTGCTCGTACTATCATTATCGAGGATTAGCACTACTCGAAAAACTTAGGAAGTTCGAAATTTGAAGTCAATCAAGATCTACTTACTATGGATCGTCGTAGTATGACTATCGACACATGCTATCAGTTTCACAATCTATTTCATACAGGCTAAGCAAACAAGGGCTTCGATTGAATAACCCTTATTTTGATAGCAAACGTGAGTTAGATACACATTCATTCATACGTACATTCCTCTGTATTAATAACAATACGGTACCGCAAAGGGAACATCAGAACATTGGCCCGGTTGTTTCGATGAAATAACTTTATTAAACTTTATTATTATAAAAAATCAACTTTATGCGGTGGCCAAATTTTTTATTAAATTCATCCGCTATATAATATTTAAAGAGCAATTGACAACAGTAATGCTATCGACCCAGTTAGTCTCGAACGACATCTAGAGAACTGAAAATGTCATCATTTGCTTTGAAGATCTAAGGCAATTTGTATAGAGCCTAATATTGTAATCATTTTGTAATAAATAATAATTGTGTGTCGTGTAATTCTATTGCCCCTTTTCAAAACTTTAGTTCTGATAACAAATTCAAAGTGCCATTAGAGAGAAACGCTCTCAACGTCGCGAGTCGTTGTCGAGATGGGTGCCATATTTATTAACGTTTTTTGCTTGTCCGGGTCGACATGTGTGCGGAACGAAGGGTGACGCTACGTAAAACGCTAACATGTGGCGTGCTCCTCGCTCGCACCGCCACAACACATCCGGGACAAAATCCGCTAGCCCCTACTCATCAACTAATAGTTACAGCTTTAAATAAACATCACGTATTGAATGATTATCTTAGAATTGTTATCTACAGAACAATAAAAGGATTTTGGAATGTGGAACAAAAATGTACAAAATTGTTATTAATGTAAGTGTCCAACGCGGGCCATAGATTAATAAAAAATGTAGTGTAGGTCAAATGGCACGGCGAACTCATCAACAATACACAAACAAAAAGGCGAATAATGAAACCCACTGAAGACAAGATGACTGATGAATATTTATAATACTTCAAGCTTACCTAAAACTGTCTTTCTCTCGGATGAGGTTTATTACTCGTTTTATCTTATTCAAGCGAGTTGCTTTGATTATTAACCGAGATGTTAGTTTGAGATTTTATGAATTTCAAGATATAACGTTGAGTACTTCTTTATTTTAATGGAATTCATTATTATTTATTTCACCTTACTTCCTCAAAAGGAGCACAACTTTAATAATAAATATGTATTAGGTGCAAAAGCTTTTATTATTTATCATGTAACTTAATGTTAAGAGTTGTTATCGAAGTTGTTTTGTATAAAATGTAATTGTATGTAGAATTTAAATTCAAGATTTATAATAGGGATCTTCCGAGCTGATTAGAATGTACAATATTTTAAAACGAATATTTATGTGTATTGTGGTTTTACTTATGCAAATTGTAAATGTATTAAGAAATGTAGGCACAGATTACTTTGAAATATTGGAATTAAGAACTTTATTGAAAAATACTAATTGTACCTATGTTGGACAGAATTGATGCAATTTAAAATGTCATCAAAACAAGATTGTAAAATAGTTAAGTATAACAATGTAATAAGCTATAGTCAGGCTGACATGACCTTATTGGATAAATGCTTCAAAAAAAAATCTAGATAAAAAAAAACAGATTGTAAAAATTTTACAAGATGAGCATATGGCATGGTAGACATAACGTTGTTTGGCCATTTCTGCTCATTTACGCTGTAGAGGATATACCTATTTATATATTATGCATAGACTGCAACCGACAGGTAAGTAAAACGATCACGTTTCGGAACGACTGAGTGCGCTCGCGCGAGTCTGCACGACCGGCCTGACTAGCAAGCAGCATTGCCAACATAACAACATTTAGGCAATCCTCTTTGGAAAATAAAATGTTATCGATAAAATGTAGTTATTCACTCTTATAAAATAGAATACAGTTTTATTAAACATTCACTGTAATTCCAATGTTGATGATGATGAATTTCGAATTTTCTGGATTCAATATATTCAAGATATTTCCAATATTTTTCGTGTTCATTTTTGAGTCAATAATGTTGGAAACACAAACAAAGCTACTGTTAAATTATTCACTGTTGTATGAGAGGAAATTGTACCTACCCTGCAAATAATTAAAGCATTATGATGCTATAATAAAACTAGTTGGTTTTAAAATAATAATTATGCCAAAGTGAAGAAAGTTATTAACACCAACCTACATCTTCATTTAACTCATGCTGTTGGCAGCACTGTTTATACGTAGAACCGATGTTGCTTGGCTACATTCACGTGTAAAAGAGAAAGAGTTACGTTTCTAGGGAGAAGGGAAAGAGATAGCAAGAACCGGCTGAGCAGGTAAGCGACGCGGGCGCCGCCCTGCGTGCACTGATATCACAAAGCCAGATGCAACAACCGTCTGTTCAACACTCAGGTAGGTAGGTATACAACACGTTTATTATATGAACTTATCTATCTACAGCGAACCTACTCAACTCCATAACGCGGTGCGTGGGCTGATTGTCCTTAAGTATTTTACGTTTGTTAGCGAATTCTTCTTTATTTTTTTTTAATTACTTGCGATTTGAAATTCGACGGTCAAGTTATAAATCACTTTACTAACCTTTTTGTTAGTTTGGTTCTTTTAAATAAAATTTACGAGTATGTAGACACGAAACTATTGTAATGTATTTTTTCTATATGAACCACTGTCAAGATTCTAGGACGATAATGAGGTAGATGATTTTTTTACCATGCCATGTTCAAAAATATTTCGTAATTAGCGAGGTGATTTAATTTTGGAAATACATGTATAAAAAGCTGGTATGCTCACAATAATTATAGTCATTCCTATGAAGTATTATACATTTAAGCAACTTATTTAATTCACCTAACAAATTGTCAACAGTTGGGTTTGGCGTATTTCAAAATTCCACATTATCTAACTAGTATGTTTAATATGATACGCAGTAATTCTAAGGTACACATAGTACATGGTTACTGCGCACCATATTATGACCCTGGTTGCAATACCGAAACTGGTAGTCGCCTTATGAGCACAATCAGCTGTAATAGACGTTGTAGACACGGAATAATAATAATTATTGTCGGTTGACTACCTCTGCACTAAACAAAAAGGTTTCGTGCGGAGTACTTTGATAAAAGTTATTTTGGTATACATTTTACATTTCTTTTTCACTAGCCCTCCACTGTAATTTAGTCATGTTTATGTACACCGTAAGTGTTACACATATCAGACATAATACTATTTATTATATAATTTGTTAATGTAATTAATAGTACCTGAATGACCGACCGCTTTGCTCGGTTATTTTTTTTACGTTTTCTAAAAATGAAACCTAGCTAGATCGATTTATCGCCCCCTGCATACTAAATGTCAAGAAAATCGTTGGAGGAGCCGTTTCCGAGATTCAGATTATATAATATATATATATATATATTTACATATATACAAGAATTGCTCGTTTAAAGGTACTAGACGTATGCTCTGGGTGTACTCTTTAATAAATAAATAGAACAATTCCGCTGTTTGGTTTGATTGTATCATAATTGAATTACCTTGAGGTACCTTTTTATTCGAAACCATGATTGACATGGGAGAGCCATGCTTCGGCACGTATGGGCCGGCTCGACTCCGCTCGACACCACGGCCTCACAGAAAACCGGTAGTGAAGCAATACTTTCATTGCATTTAGCCGCGTGAGTGAGGTTACCGGAGGCCCTAACCCTTCCCTCTCCCCTATTCCCGTTCTTCCCCTCTCCCCCTCACCCCTCTTCCCACTCTTTCCCCCGCCCTCCTCTTCTCCTACTCCCACCTTAAGGGCGGCAACGCACTTGTGACTCTTGAGTTACAGGTGCCCATGGGCGGCGGTAGTCATTTACCATCAGGTGACCCGTCTGCTCGTTTGCCATATACCATAAAAAAAACAGTTACTGTATAATATCAAAGACCTTTGCTGTCGACCTTGTCATCTTATCTTTCCACCACCTAAGCGCAATGTTCCCTTGTTTAAACACCAATCTCATTTTGGCAGTCCTTGCGTCACGAACTTTGGGTTCGTGACGCAAGGACTGCCAAAATGAGATTATAAGACTATAAGACGTACCAAAAATTGTACAAATATTAAATCTATTTCATCTTTAATTCATGAATTCTAATCTGGGAGAGCCATACTCGTACTTCGGCACGCATGGACCGACTCGACCGGAGTGATACCACGGCCTTACAGAAAACCAGCAGTGAAGCAATGATTGCATTACTTTTCCCCGCGTGAGTGAGGTTACCGGAGGCCCTAACCCTTCCCTTTCCCTATTCTCGCCCTTTCCCTCTCTCCCCCTCTCTGCCCCTACTCCCACGTTAAAGGGCGGCAAAGGACTTGTGACTCTTGAGTTGCAGGTGCCCATGGGCGGCGGTAGTCATTTACCATCAGGTGACCCGTCTGCTCGCTTGCCCCCGTTTGCTCGTTATGGTACAAACCATAAAAAATTTAATAAATTTAGTATCTGAACAATTAGCAACTCATGTTTAAAATCGCAACAAACCAGACCCTCAGTTTTATTATAAAATTAAAATGAGAATGTTTCGTACAGTTAATGACCGTGTTCAAAACAAGAACCATTAAGATTGAGTCCATTAACTGAATACCTACTATTTACATTGAAACTGAAATCTGTTTTATTTTGATAATTAAACGTTGCAGTTAATATTCCACTTAACTCAGTTTTATTAAAGTTTCAATCAATTCCTCGGGGCTAGGGAAGGCAAGAAAGCGGAGTAATTGAATTGGTCGGCACCACAGCGCTTACGCGACTGACAGGGAGAGGGTAACCTCCCTTGTATGTGGTCCACTATAGCTTTTACACTTCCCAAATATGATAGTTGATTATTATTTTTATTTCTCTACTTTAAATTATTTATTTATTTTATTTATTTACTTTTTATTTTATTTATTACTAACAGATAAATATATATTCAAATAAATACTATATATAGATACAAAATATACCTATGGTTGTGTGGTTATGAGGATATTAATGCTAACTGCTTCCTGTAAAATTCACGGACCTTAGCTTTAAACATGTCTCTGTTGGTGGATATCCTAATCCCAGGAGGGAGCGCATTCCATAGTAAAATAGAATAGATAGCAAATGAAGAGTGAACAAGAGAAGAAGTCTGTGTAGGGCATAGGAGTAAATTATGTGGGTGAATAAGTTTTTTTTTTGAAGTACTTACATCCTTTTTTTTCTGATTCACCGATATGTTCAAACGTATAAAATCTTTAATTGTTTATAAAAAATCATGTCACGCTGTTGCTCCGCGATGAACTCCTAAACTAATGAACCGATTTTAATGAAATTTTGCACACTGAGTGCAGTTTGGTCCAACTTGAGAGATATGATAGTTTTTATCTCAATTTATAGTCACAATTTTATTTTTTTTGCAAATTACTTAGCCACAGCAATGCATGGCCGGAAAGCTTACTAACTTAATCAGTTAAATAAAATTATAACAGGCCGTACAAGTAAATATATCAGTAAAAAAGTAAAACACGTCCTTTTATTTCATAAATCATGCGTCTGTTTACATGTGTACAAAATTGATTATATTCAACAAAATGTTACATAACATAAATTGCACTTTTGGAACTGGACAAAAAATTGGGTTGCAAAATGCCACAACTGATAGATAGATGGTCAGGGCAAGTACATATCGCACACCTAGATCTAAACAAGTATTACCTAACTCAAAAAAGCACTTTTTTCAGAAAAGGTGAATACTATAATAATTACTGTGTGTAGATTTATGCTTTGTATATGCAGCTAGAAAAAAGATATTGTAGGTATCTTGTCTGTTAATCATGTTCTGGGGCTGATTTGATTTAGATTTTTGTAGTTATTTCCACATGCTTAACAAAGTATGACTATGTACTTATATTTGTTTTATTGAGTTGAGCCCGTGTTGATGAATTTAGCGTCTACCGTCAAGTGTTGGTGATATTTTTAAATCTGTTTTATTGGTCGGTAGGTAGTGAGATAAGGAATTCGATGGTGTACATAATTCAAAAATTTTAATTGTTAGCTCCCTTTAGATCTAGGTGTGCGATATAGCTTTAAGTCAAAATAATGTAAAGCATAAAATACTTTAATATTTAACTCAACAGTGTAAATAACGTGACATTTTCAATCTGTTGAAGCAGTATTATTACTCCAATTTGTATTCGAGAATTCGAAGTTGCGAGCGGTTTTAATGACTGGAGGGATTGGGGCTCTAACGTTTTAACGCGCGGCGAAGCCTTGTGTAATATTTAGTTCGCTAGTTGACAAATTTCCTCGTTGGCGGTTTTATTCCACTTCATATAATACATTAATTACACTGTTACTTCATATATTTTATTAATTAATCAAATAGCTAACATTTTTATTAGTTTTAGTTGAAAGCGGACACTTTCATGATTTCTCGTAATACAAAAATATGCATTATAAAGAAACAATGTGATATTAAATTTTATAAACCGCAACAGAATTTAATACATTAAACATGATTTTCTCAGTCGTATGAGCAGAAAAAACATCTCATGTTTAAAATAAAGAAAAGGATAATCATAAATATACTTATTCTTAATCTTCCTGCACACTAAGTTGGTTTCCACCACTCATCCTTTAGATGCAAAACACAAGTAGGTATATTCAAGGTTTTGAATAAACTAACTATTTTATGCTATTCATAATTCTTTAAACACAGATATTTTTAAATAAATATAAATAGACTAACTGACCCGGCACATGTTGTTTTGTCATATTAATTATTTCTAATGAATATTTTGGTAGTCAAATAAAAAATAACTAACTTATTGTGGGGATGGGGTCTATGACTGAAAGAAGAATGGAGCGCTGTGGTCTATTGACGGCCTATAAAAATAACAAAACACCAACCATTCATTTTCTTAATTCAAAGTACTTCATTAACTGAACTGACATATTTAAAGTTGAACAGTGGGAGAGCCATGCTTCGGCACGTATGGGCCGGCTCGAAAGGAGTGATATCATGGCCTCACAGAAAACCGGCATTGAAGCGATGCTTCGCCAAGTGAGTGAGGTTACCGGTGGCCCTAACCCTTCCCTCTCTCTATCTTCCCCCCTATCTCTCCATCTCCCCACCTCTTCTACTCTCACCTTAAAGGCCGGCAAGGCTCTTGTGACTCTCGAGTTGCAGGTGCCGATGGGCAGTCACTTACCATCAGGAGACCCGTCTGCTCGTTAACCCCCTATTCCATAAAGGAAAGTTTGACATCGACTTGACGGCAATCGATTATAACAATCGCACTTTCTATTTTCACTGGGTTAAATACTTTAAAAATTGTACCAATGAAAGTAAAAATACTAATATCGCAACTAAAAAACAGTGGTTGATCGTAGAGGGTTGAAAATTCAGGGTTGTACGTATTTTCTAATGCTGTATCATAAAAAAATAAAAATTATCTAAAAATAAAAATAAAAATTAGGGGTTATTACCCTTAACATTTAGGGGTATGCAAAATAGATGTTTTCCTATTCTCACACCTACCCAATATGCACACAAAATTTCATGAGACTCGGTCAAGCCGTTTCGGAGGAGTTTAATTACAAACACCGCGACACGAGAATTTTATATATTAGATACCACTGCTTTACAGTGCAGCACACAGTTTACAGTACTGTAAATAACTCAACTTTGAAACTTCTCTTTGGGGAAAACATTTCCTAAATGAAGTTAAACTTAAATTAGAAATTACGTGCGGAAATGTGTAGAATCGTGAGTTTAAAATAATACCCAGAAAAAAATAATGTCAATTCCTAAAAAAAACGTTAAGAGTAAAATTTTTTACTATTAACTTTTTACTTTTAATACTATATTATAATCAATGCAATAAATGACACTACTGTACAAAAAAAAGAAACAATTTTTAGTGAATTTGTCTGGTTTCTACGTTCCCATCACTAAAAAAATACTATCTATATATTTATATGTGAACTGAAAATGTGTGTACAATGAACCAAAGAGTTCATGAGGTTGGTAATATACGGAAGACGGTAGTTAACTGTCAAATCAAATCAATCACTTGATTTTAAATGTCAAAACGGTACATTTTATAGAAATTTGTATGAGATGACAATTTTGACGTCATACTTAGCAATCTTCAAATCGTTTTCCTTTAATGTTTGGGTTTACATTTAAAAATAATAACAATCGTCAAAATACTAACGAATCAATTTTTTTGAAATTTTCTTACAAAATGTAACGACTATAAGATAATTTATTTTAATCATAGGCAAACTACTTGTCAGTAAACATCTTAATAGTAAAAGGACAATCGCCATCTGAAATGACGGATCCAGAGAATTTCAGCTAGTGTTTTACTCCATAACCAACATTTTAACAAATAAAGCTTATGTTCAGCCATCCAAATAAGAGAAGAAGTAACATTGAAGTAGCAAGCCTTAAGGGCTTAAGGCTTATCCACTTGGAACGATTCTGGTGCCGCGGGGGACTTTACAAAACATTCAAACAACGGACATAAAGAATACCCAGACTCGGGACAACTATTCGTGGATCACACAAATTTTTGTCCCGTGTGGGAATCGAACCCTAAATACCCGAGACGGCCTAATCGCGAGGCCATCACTTTAACCACTGTGCCATCCGTCGTGTCAGTATGTGTCTTTATTATTGCAAGGCATATATGAAGTCATACTATGAAATAAAGTTATTATGGTTATATGTAATACTTATAACAAAAGTTACTAATTTATGTATACGGTTCCGATAAAATCGTTCAATACTACATCAGCATCTATTTTGTTAACAGCAGATACATAATTACACTTTATAAATAAGTAAATAAACTATTGTGTATTTTGGTTAATTATACACAAAACAAGCAATTAAACAAATACCACGCACCCTGTCAAATTCACTATTTTAATTCACATAAAATTGTCTAATTATGCGGATGAGTACCTAATTCTAAATTATGGATTTGTACAGTCTATAAAAATTGTTTACCGCTAAGCGTCTTCAATACTATATGTATACTGGATTTTACATACTCTATAAACTTCTTCAATAAAAGTATGTACTGGCTGAGGCTAAAAGACTGAAAATCGGACACTAGCGCATTCAACTGTAGTAACTCTTCAGTTTTACAATGTTGATTTCAAATATAGATTTATATTCAAGATGGAGTAGGTGAGAAAAGATAGTATATAGTAGAGGTATCATGATGTGTATAGCCTATATAATTACACACATACATGCCCACTATCACGCCGTGTTTGTTTACGAACTTATTTCAATAGCAAATACTGTAGTAGTAGTAACAGTATTACGAGGGCGGCACTGAAAATTTCGGGAATCAAGGAAGTGACACAACATTACTATTTAAAAATGTATTTATTGCTTTTCGAAGTATTCTCCGCGAAATTTGACACATTTTTCCATACGATGGAACCAATCATTGAAGCAACCATTCCATTCGGAAGTTGGGGTCTCCAAAATGGTTGTTTTTGTAGGCGTCCACACTTCCACAGCTTCTTCAGGTGACGAAAATCTCTGACCACGCAATTTATTCCTTTTTTTTAGGAAAGTATAGAAGTCATTAGGGCTTAGGTCGGGGCTGTACGGCGGATGGTCTAATAATTCTATGTTTTCTTGCTTTAAAAACTCTTTTGTTCTGTACGCGGTGTGAGAACTCGCATTGTCGTGATGGAGGATGATGCGGCGGTTGCAGTTCTCTTTACGGAGTTCAAAAACAACCTGTGGCAAACAAATGCTAGCATACCATTCTGCATTAACCGTTCTTTGTCCCTCAAGAGAAATAGTCGCAACAAGGCCGGTTTTGGAGACAAACCACCATGGCCACCATCTTTTTTGCAACACTCCGTGAACGAACAATTTTTGTTGGCTTTAACTCATTTTCGAACACCCAAACTCGTGACTGGTTTTTTGTTTCGGGTTCGTACGCGTATATCCAGGATTCGTCACCTGATACGATGTTGTATACACAGCATTTGAGGATCCTGCGTGGAGTCTTTCGAGAGTGCTGACGCACCAAGTAACGCGAGCCGCTTTTTGCTCTTCACAGAGCGAATGCGGTATCCATCGGGAAAACAACTTTTTTACACCTAATTGTTCATGCAAGATTATTTGTATTTGACTCATGCCAATGTCTAAAGTTGCCTGAATTTCGCGGCATGTCACATGTCGATCTTCCTCAATCAGCTTACGCACAGCATCAACGTTTTCTTGGGTGACTGCAGTTTTTGGACGACCTTGACGGGGATCATCACTGAGCTTGAGTTTTTGATGGGGCTTCATCACCAAATGCAGAAATCATCCGGTCAACACACTGTTTTTGCGTTAAACCACTTCGAAAGTCATAATAAATCATCGCTCTTGAATTTTCTCGAGTCAATTCCATTTTCTCAACGACTAAACAAGTTTGACAAAACCGTGTGATAAGACCGAGAATCTTTTTTTAAATAAATGAATGGTATTCGATTTTTAAAACCAAGGAGTTTTCAATTAAAAAGATTTTAATATGACAGAAACAGTGGAAATATTCCATTCCCGATACTTTTAGTGCAGCCTATGTATACTTTATTTCACTCTTGAACACTGTTGACTTTTTTATTTTAAAAAACTATTCAAAATACTGCATTATATATATCTACATTAGGTAGATGTCGAAGAAAAGCCTACCTATTGGTTTTGTACCAGTTGTCGAGTTTTCCAAAAATTTCTACACAGGTGTACCCAAACAGACCCCAAAACAATAATATATTGTATATGTATGCGCCTCAATTTTACCGGCACGATAGAGGTCGCAATTATGCACCAATTGCTTTCAAACTTGGACGACAAATCAACAGGGCAAAAATGAAGGTAAAGTTCGTGAATGGGGGATATTCCTCCAAAGGGTGGGACTGGGGTGAAGATTTTCAAAAAAAATTAAATACGGGCCCGGGTTTTTATATCTGGAGTCACAAAATCTATTTGAAAAGTAAACTCAATATTGATATCCGATAACTTACCTACTTATATTCACAATTAATACAAATTTTAGTTAACTATTTACAACAACTTTATTGAGGAATAAAAAAATATCTCCTCTTTTATTTTAATTGTCTTAATTTTTTTTTTGTGAATAGGCTTAATATTTTAAATAAATGTAAATAATTTTAAGTAAATTATTGATTTGAAAGTGCGAAACTAAAAAAATATTGTTTCTAAACTTTTAAATAATATACCTACTGTTTACTTTTCTAAAATACGGTTTTTTTTTAACTCTCCTATGTACTTAATTTCTCATCTTTTTTTTTACGGTATAGGAGGCAAACGAGCAGACGGGCACCTAATGGTAAATGACTACCGCCGCCCATGAGCACCTGCAACTCAAGAGTCAAAAGTGCGTTGCTGGCCTTTAACGTGGGAATAGAGGAAGGAGGAATTAGGGCCCAGGAGGGGAGAGGGAATGGTTAGGGCCTCAGGTAACCTCAGTCACTCGGCGAAAAGCAATGCAATCCTTGCGGTATCACTGCGGTCGAGCCGGCCCAAACGTGCCGAAGCATGGCTCTCCCAGTAAAGATATAAAAACTAAAAATCTCATATAAAAACTTGGCAACCTTAGTTCAATTATCCACCGTCACATCATATTTACTAAGCCCAATCTGTTGGACTCGTCAAAACTATTAATATGAGGAAAAAAAGAGTGTGTGTGCAATTCACAGAATTTCCAGAAAAGTAGCCTACGCGAGAATGAGAAATAAAAAGTAGAATCAACACAAATAATTTACTAATGTTAATAAATTTAACTTTAAATAACTTATATAAAAGTTATTGATCAAATTAACACAGATATATATTTAGAATTAACCAACGAATTTTAATACGCAAATGCACAAAAATGATACACGTGAATGATACACCACGTTGACTATGACGCATTTTCTGAAGGCTTGTTGTACGCAGGCGCAAAGACAAAGATTATAGGAAACACTGTATACTTGTATTCTATCTCATTTTGTCTCTATTTAGTGTGCCCTTTTTGTTTCATCCCATTTTCAAATCACAACGACTCTAAAGAAGATTCGCTTCAACAAATTCGAGGGGTTTACTAGTAGCCACTGAAGAGTTCCACTATCCACCACCTGGCTTCATCATCAGATCAGCTACAATATGCCAAATTATAGTATTGTCATCGAAACTACAAATACACAGATTGGATACGACAATAGAAGTAGGGTAAAATTGACTTTGAAGATTTGGTAATACAGTTAAGTTCAAGTGAAGCAAATAAAAGCATGTTATAAAAAGCCTTTCAAAACTACAAAATCGCACACGTATCTATTATCACTTATTTTTCTTTTTTATAAATTAATTGTTTACTGTTGTGCTAATGCCTGCACCGATTATTTTTGTTACCAACCACAAAAAAGGCGGTGCTTAATTAACTAGCGATTAACAAGACCAAAATATATTACATAATTTTGGAAGCTAACTGCACTTATTTGTTGAATTATACAAATATAATAACAATAAACTATGTCGCCTACACAGTTAGTGAAGGCCTTGTAACATCCATCAATTCAAACCAACAAAAATCTGTGTTTTTGCCACGACATGTTGAACAAGCTTATACGCGTGAGATTGCGACAAATAGCACGACCTTAGGAGCCTCTGTCGCCGGTACTAACGCAACGCCTCGAATACATAATGCGTTCCCCGTATCTTGACTTCGAGGCAGTTTTCCTAACGGACGCTTTACACGTGACACGGAACGCAAATGTTTACAAGACCGATTCGCTTCCAAACTCTCATTGAGGCTAGCTCGCTAACTTTTAAGATAATTATTATAATCTTTTCAAATACTTTCTCCATAAAGACTATTTAGAGAAAATTACGAAACCTACCTGCTCGGATCGAAGGGTTATGAGAAAGAGAAAAAAAACAAAAGAAGCATTTTTAAATAATGTTAATAGTTGTTAATTTAAACAACTTAGTAAAATAAGTTGTTTAAATTTTGTGTTGTTGTTCAGTGAATACTTTTATTTTGACTCTCCATTTGTTTCGCGCTTCTAAGTAATTGTATTTCAGTCCCATTTTAGTAAAATTTTAGGAAGGTATTATAATAAGTACTACAGTAATTTAATATTGTTCATTGTATTGTAAAATGGCAGCAAACACATTTCCTAATAAATGAACACGAACAGTTGGGACAGAATGGTTGGCCATCTCTTTCAGGCTGTTTTGAGATACACAGGAATACATCATGTAGATAATAGACAAGTGGTCATCGTGTCGTTGCTGTACCATATCAACATAATACTTTTGTAATATAACATTATATACATTAAGGCCAAGAAACGGTTTTGTAGATGTAGATACAAGTTCTAACATTGTCACTAATTTGTAAAATAGTTCCGTGAAATCGAACTTGAGGCAATTGCGACTAATCTTTGTTATTAATCTAGGGCTACCAATAACAATTAATTGTATTTTGGGTGGATTTAGTATGAATCAATAATTCATACTCGATTCGCAGATCTACTTCAAATTTATGCTTAGTTTGGTACTTGGTCCTGTCAGATTATTTTAGGATGTCTGTGTACCATCCACTCTGTTAAAATTTCGGAGAATGTTATACACATGTTTATTACATTACAAAAACCTTCACTTGTGTATATTTTAAGAGAAAAATTAAAAGGTACCTAAATTTTCATTAAACATTCTGACCCCGAGAATCTTTTGAATACAATCTTGTTTTACGACAGTGTTTCTTACCACTCATACTTCCGTCGAAACTTTAAACAACCGTAGTTCTTCTAAGTGTTTCTTAATTGTGTTCAAGTTTGGCTCTCGAACAATTCCCGAAAGCGACATTCCACAACTTTCTAGCTGAAATAAACTCAAAGTTATTCCACTTAACAAATTTTGTAGATAACTTCACCAATGTCTTTTTAAATAAATGTCGGGACCCGCACAGTTTGCGTCCTAGTATTTTGTAATAATTGAATTAAGAAATATTTGAAGGGAATAGAGAAGAATTAGTTTTGAAGATTATTTCAAAGTCCTTTCTTCTTGTGAAATCTTTATACGACATTGCTTGGCGTTAAGACGTAATACAAAACTAAATTTCTATTACTTAAACTTATTGTCAAGAAACCTTAAGTTTGCAAACTCTAAATGTTATTGAAGTAAAAAAAGAAAATCTAATAAATAAAAAAAATATATATAGTCTTATTAATAAATCAAATCAGTCTGTACTTATTAAGGTGTGCTTATTAGTCAAATTAGTACAAAAAATTGTTTCAGTTTTCTACAAAGTTCTTTATCAGTTGTATACCTTCATATTTATGACGGTCAAAGTCGCAAGTCCATCTAGCATTACCAAAGAATAAGCCATGAGCCCAAGATAACATTCAATTACATAGTCTCTACTTCCTAGTGGCATTTAATGACTTTTGAGCCAAGATATCATGTATATTTTCAAACTGAGAACCACTTAACGATTTCACATGACAGTACCCACAAGACAGCAACATTAACCCCAATAAACAATATATCGTTATGAAATTAGATATATTAGATTAACCTGTAGTCTTACGCACATTGACCTTATTCCGTTATAAGAAGTGCAAAGTAATGAGAAAATTTTGTGCGAATGAGATAGTGGGAAAGAAGAGATAAGATTCAAACACCTATTGTATTGGAACAGTGGTGTGCAAATAACCATACCGCTATTGTTTTGCAGACGATGAACAATACGTGTACAAGAGTACTCACTTACACATGTAGTGTCGGTGTAGTTACTGGAAACTCAAATGGAATAATATGGATCACACTCACACGTATTTTGTGCAAAACAAGTAACAATACTTTGGGTCCAGAATAAAATCGATTTTATTTAAGTAAATAAACTACACATCTGGTCCAAAATAAGATAGCTAAATGTTGGAAAATTTTGTAAGAAAAAAATATGTCGGGTAATATTCGGATAGACTAAACGTAAATACAATATAAGGGAACAATAACTGTCGGATTCATTATCTCATTTCCACAAAGCAAGGCTTTTGGTTTAAGGGTGTTGTTGTTTACACATGTTGCCTTGAAAGGGTACGCGATACCATGTAGCGAGACACATCGGCTAGGGATCAAATTGTGTGAGAGTATTAATTGGATTTACTCTTAGTTGTATAATACACATCAATGTAAAACGGTAGGCAAATATGTCAACAAACGAAAAGCTTATGAGTGATACTGAGATAAAGCCCATAAACTGTACCTTACTGTCAACACACCCACCAACAATGTGAATAATGATTAAACAAAAAATAAAATGGCTACAAAGTTATTACTTAGTTCAATATTGATACATCGTCTATCAGATTCTCTCGATGGATGTCACTCAAGTTAGTATTATATATTTTTACCTAAGCCCTGGTCAATGCGTCTTAAATGTTTTTTTTGGGACAAAGACCTTGTCAGGATGTGCTTAGTATTGCCAATTTTTCATTTCCAGTTTAACATTTTCGCAGAGCTGTCCTAAAATGATTTTTTATGGCACATAAATGATAACCATAACGCTGCCCTTATCCCAATTTTATCGATACCGTGCATTGTATTTCATTGCCTCTACGCACTTCAAAGAAATGATATAATCTGTATAAAAACTTAGAAGGTTACTAAAGGATTTCCTAAAGAAAGTGGAACTGTGATTCCTTGAAGTCGAAAGCGGGTCTATTATTAAAAAACATGGAAAAGCGACACCGCTAGATACACATCTAGCATTTTCGAATTTAAGAGTTCACAATATGGCAACCGTAGTGAAGGAAAGATTTTTGTCGTACTACACAATCGTGGTATGTGGATGGATGTTTACAAATGAGAGATAATAATATGGGTCGTCCAATTGATTGATATCAATGTATTTAATCATTCGATTAGAATATATATTGTTACATTTGCATCAGGCTCATAATTGAGCTTAAGGGATTGAGAAGTCTACTGAATATACATGTATTGACCACTTGCCATTTATAACCAACCATTTCAGTTCTGTCTTGCTAAAAGTACCAACGAGTCAGCTCTTTTTTTATTGAGACGTTTTTAGTCCAGTTACGTGCAATACAGTTACTTGTTTTGTATATAATCATACAGATAAATACTCGTCGCGTCAGACAAATGTGTATCACACATCCATATTTTCCCAGATATATTTTTGGTCCCATGTAATAGAAGGCAAGCCTACTGTGAGTTATCAAAGAATACTGAATAACAACATGCCCACATACAAACGTCAATTTGTGCAACGGTGCGTCATCGTGGTAGTAAATTTGGATTCTTCTTGTTTAAGAAGTATAATTCCATCCGAAAAGAAAAAAAACAAAAACCTCAGAAAGTAGGAATTGTTAGTTTAGGATTATGTATTGAGAGTATTTGTTAATCAACAGGTAACAAAATGCCTAAGTAATCGATTGTATAATAGTTGTTATTCCATGACTTGGAACGGTTATAAAATAAGTTATCGTGCGTCATGCAATGCCAACATAACTCAGTTTAAATGAATTCACCGCATAAGTCATCAAATATATAGCTATAAATCTAACTAGACTCAATGTACGCTGTTTTAAAAATTGTATACAAGTTATACAACCCAACTCTTTCCAAAATATATTTACCAGAGACCTTACCCAATCTTTTGGGGAAGGTCTCCGGTAAATGAAAAAAAAACAAATGTATGTAGATACAATACAATACACTAAAGTGTACTGGGACCTACAGAAATAATAAATAGATATTTGAAGATATATCGATGTCTAACTACTGCGCAGCTTTCCTGAAACATTTATTTGGAACCGTTAAAGCGTATTAATTTTCGAATAGTAGCTCCACTTTGACATTTCAGAATTGGGTCCAATTAAGTGTTATCAGAAAAAAAAACAATGGACATTGAAGATATTTAGAACATGGACTCATTTTGTTGGACCTACGAGGGCACGTTTCAAAATATCTGTAGTATAGTGTAACAACGAACGTACAACGTATTTGCCGCGTGGCTGAAATCGGTATCAGGGTTGCCATATTGCAAAGTCACTACAGCGTTGCTAGATAAACCCGTTCTTTAATTTTCACCCTGTTATTTTGTCTCCCTTTTCATCAGTGGAAGTATTACCTAATATGGTATTATTACCACATGGACTCATAATGATTAGCGTAAAAAATGATAAACATTTCCAAATTGTCTGAAGTGTAACGTGCGATAAGGAACTGCGTTTCAAAACATGACACTTTTAGGGAACACTTCATTTTCCCTAAAGTAACGGTTCTATTATCTGTTAAATATACTGTTATAGTAATTAATACTTAAACAATATCGTACAGGTTTATTATATTTTACTTTGGATATCTACAAGAAAAATGCAACAGTATATAAATGAACGACTTTTCCAATTCCCGTCTGTCGTCACAATATCAATTCACTTTACGAAATCGCTTAATAAGTTTTAATAAAACCTTCAAGTGTAAAGATAATAATCCGACTTCTTATATGCAATTGTGAAAAATCAGGAGAAATCACAAAAATGTAACATAAAAGCACAGAAAATGAAAACATGACTGTGTGTTAGGATCAACGAAACCACCTAAACAGTTTTAAATTCATTTCATTCGTTCATTCCAACTGTATTGTCTTGTAGACGGTAGTATTTACGGCCTGTGACTGGTTCTATTCAAGGCTAAACTGTCCAATTGTATTATACAGTTAGAGTGTAAAGACACCTATCACGTCATTGACTACCGTTTAAATAGCAGAAAGCGGTACAAATTTCTACGCGAAGAGTAAATTAAGTGTACTTGCCATAGCATCAACATCTAACTATTTTATTTCATGTCTCTGAAATAAAATAGTTAGATGTTGTAGTGTACTATTTTTAGTGACAAAAATTATAAAATGATTTTTCTTCTTCTGTCTTTTTTATAAGCATACAAATCGATGTGAATTAAAAGGAAACAAAGAAAGAGGGGTCAAAGAAACCTGGGACAGAATTTTTACAATAGGTACATAGGAGTAGGTATTTTATGTATCACATGATATTATTGGTTATTGTAACGCGCTCGGTGTTGGCACCTTTGGGAGAGACTTATCACCTGTATTGGACGTCCATGTTTGAGATACCGTAGAGATGTAAAGACCAATGACCTGTAACTTTTTCATTCAAGCTATTGATCACGAAAAAATTGAAAAAGATGTTCCACAATTGCGAATTCCTGAAATTGTGAATATCATACAGATATAGATCTATTTTGTTGTTCATATTGTTTTACTGTCCGCCTTTACGCTCTAAGATATATAGCTTACGAAAATTTATTTACAAGTTTGACTTTACTTTTGCCTGTCTTATGCGAAAACAAGAACAAGGGAATCTTTGTAAAGGTCTGCTTCCTCTATATTCCGGTAGATTTAGTTGTCTGGTATTGAATTTATTTATTCAGCACCCAGAATATAGAAATACTACGGTCACTTGAAGCCCTCTACATTTTTCGGAATACTTATATGACTTATTCAGAAAATTGAGAAAATTCCGAAATACATACCAACAAATTGGGATTCCGTAAAACCGCAACGTTTTGGTAAAAGTCCCATATTGTAACCGCTGAACCGTGTATTTGTTCTGTTAGATTTATGCCTCGTCAAATTTTGAAAGCAAATAAAAATCCCAGAGTCACATTTAATAAACCTTCAGGAGAAAAGTAGCTTCGACTTTTACGATCGCAGAAGCGAATTATTTAAAACATTGAAATAATAAAATCCGCCAAAAGCGAGTTAGTCTCACACAACCAATCTTTGCCATACACAATTTTACACTTCAATTCGTTTTTTAGCCATTATTACAATTGATGTCATAGTGATAATATTCAGTAATAATATACTTACATTTAAATTATTCTTAAATGTCTTCTACAATCGGAAGAAAGATAGTCGTTAGTTTATAGTACAATCACAACTGAAAACTAAAATATGCGCAACAGGTTAGCATTATATTCTTCAAATTCAAGACCAACCCTATGCTCCATACCTTTTTTATTAAACCAGAACATTAGTGACAATAGAAAGAAATAGATGCCTAGAAAAATAAATATACAACCTGGTCCAATTACAGAAACTTGCTTCGACTCCAATTTATTGCATAGGATGTATGGAATACAAAAAACAAATAAGGTAACCTAAAAGTATGGAACTCTGTAACTGTCAAAAACAATTCCACCGTTTTGTTGTTAATAATTATACCTCAGACCTTCCAGCAATAAATTCAACAGGGAATTGCGAACAATATAGTACATGTGCTTAGTTAAATCGTACTCTAGGACATATTGTTATTGACGACGGCAAACAATAAGAGGTGGAACAGACTGCGAGTATAGCAGGAAGCTAAGTAGGTAAATAAGATAGTAAATTATTGTTACCTCCAAAACTGTATCTTTTGGGTTGCTATTTTTTTACTTGGGCAATAAATTAATGTTAACTAAACAATCGAATTTGAAATTTCACATTTTGATAAAATAAATTATATATAATATACTGTGTGTTTCTAAGATTAGATAAGTTCCACAGGGGAGCATTTTGGGCCCCACCCTGTTCTCCATCTATGTCAATGACCTCTGCGAACTTATTTCAACAAACTGTAAACTTTATGCATGCTGATGATACACTGCTTTTTATCAATGGTGCAACTTGGTATGAAGCAAAATGCCATGCTGAATCAGCTCTCGCAAAGGTCAAACCCTGGTTAACAGCGAATCTCCTAACTCTTAACATTAACAAAACCTGCTTTCTGACCTTTGCTCACAAAGCATCTATGCTTCCACCTTTAGGCACCTACCAAATTAAACTGCACACCTGTATAAATCGTACCACCAACTGCGATTGCGTATCTGTTTCCAGGACTAACCAGGTGAAGTACAGTGGTGTCTATATTGATCAGTTCCTAAAATGGCAAATTCAAATAAATAATTTAACATCTCGTGTCAGAAAACTTATATACGTATTCAAACTTATTAAAAACTCAGAAGATCATAAAACGCTCATCATGACCTACTGGGGTGGTGCCGCAAAAACAATCATACTTCAGATCGCACAGAGAGCTGTCCTCAAGGTCATGACCAAGATGATCAAGTCCATCAAACTGTTTCTAAAAAACATTCAATGTTGATATATTGCCCTTTTTTTTTTTTTTGTGCGTGTGGAAACCCCCTCGGGCCGTCACCCCACCGGGGTTTTCGGTGGGGCGGTGTGTCGGAATCGAACCGACTAAAACCACACGGTGTGCCGTACTGCGCCTTAAGTAGGAGGGATCCGGGAACAGCTTTTATTAAGACATCCGGTTGATATATTGCTCTAGCATTCACACAAATAAACGGCGTTCAGATAAAGTATGTCCCGCAATCCGTCACAATACAACTCTGGCAAAACGTCACAACAAAGTTGTAAGTAATTTCTTATATAACAGAATTAACAAAATTCTAAATTTCTATCCACTTAACAGTTACAACTTTCACAAACCCAGTTACCTCTTAGTTCTATATTACTATTATTTTTTTCTATAGGTTTAGTAAGACTGGGTCCTAAACACAGGCTTGCCTACCTTAAGGGCCCAGTAGTGATATAGTGCTACTGTAAACATATTATTAACTACCGGAAGTGCGCGTCCTTGACGGGGCCTCATTACTTGTAACACAGGTTTATTCCTAGCACAGGAGTGGTGCCCCGGCGTGGTTGCGACCACGGTGGAAAAAAAGTTGATATTGGTAGTAAACTATGTACACTTTATGTCACTTCTTAATGAAAAAATAAAGATTATTATTGTTATTATTATTAAGATAAATTGCGATAAACCTAAAAACAAATAAGAAACATTATTATATTTATCTATCTTATTCGTTTAAAAGATTACAGCACTATCTTTTTAATATTGTAATTTATTAAAAAATTGCTCTTTCCCTTAAACATTCTAAATGTCTAAATATATTTTGGCATTTATATCTTTTGAAACTAGGGATCCAGTGACGTTTCATTTTGACAAAGACAGAACTAGCCCTTTCGAGCACACTGCAATAGGCCAATGATTTATTAACTTTTGATATTATGCGTACATAAAATCATATTGGTAATGTTTGTTAGGAACGTAAGCAGCTGTTATATAATTCTCAATATAACGTCAAAAATGTTGGAGGGGTTTTGAAAAACCGCCTTCACCCGTGCCACCAAAAATTTTAGTAATACTGTATTTTGCGTCATTTAATATATAATTTTTATATTTATAATTTATTATAAAAACAAATATGTAGTCAAAAAGTGCAGATAATTATTAGCGGTTTTAGATTACTTCAAAATAACTCTCAATTGAATAGTTTTAGTGAAATAAGACTACACATTTAACTAATTATATTATCATTGATTGGGTAAGATCATCGGATGATACCTTTTAAATCTAAACTAAAATTATAAAGCTGAAGAGTTTGTTTGTTTGGTTGAACGCGCTAATCTCATCTCTATCATCTCTCAGCATCAATGAAAAATGTTGAAAATGGGGCAAATTTACAAACGCAGACGAAGTTGCGCGGGTCAGCTGGTATTTCTATACAATTGTAGCATTTTGCTCTTTACAGCTCCAAGACTGGTAACCGCTTAATAATTTGTTTGCCAAATTAGTTGTGGAGAAAATAAAGATCCGATAACTATTTTGATCCTTTCGCAACAAAATAAAAAGCCTTTTTTAGCAATTTAAAATTATTTGTAGTAGATAAATACAAATGTAACTCGTATCTTGGTAGCGTGATTAATCGGGAACGGTTTCGGTTTGTGGTTTAAGCATTGGTAACGATGTATGTATATGTATTATTGTCTTGAGATTAAATCGCGTCGCCTACAGATGACTTATAATTTATATCTCTATATAATATTGGGCCATGTTAAGACTTCATTTATTCGATGGTAATTCATATTGGACGGCAGCAAATTTTCTATTTTGTCTCGTTTTTGAACCAGATCGCCATTGGAGAGAAATTAATATAGTTTTTTTTATAAACCTACAACCTTAGGGAATATAATATAGTGTAGGTACTCAGGGTTATCAAATTAACTATCTTTTATATGACCTATTGTCATGTCCGAATATGAGGACAGGTGTTTAATGTGATGATTATCGATAAGGTAGCCATCACCAGCCAGCTGTCTCTTTGCTGACATAGGGGAAGCGCGACGCTGACTTTTTGTATATCAGTACCACGATCAGTACACAACCGCAGCATTGAACTAAGAAGAAAAACAATGCTATTTTCCATATACATTTTACTTGCTTATAAGTATGGTCAACCGAGTTCCATCAAGAGAAGGGCACGGTTGCATATACGTTTAATCTTTGTACCTGTGTGTCTATGGCATAATAGGTACCAAGTAGATAACCGATTTTGAATTAGTTTTTACTTGTTTGAAAGATGACTTGATCGAGAGTGGTCTTAGCTATAATTAAAAAAAATCTGTTCAGTCGCCCTTTTCTAATCGTTGAAGGGAGTTTTGAGTCGGGATATTTTTAATTTATGCCTGTTATTCATAGGTAACCTGTTATTACCGGATAGAAAACTTGTTAATCACCTTACTTTAAAAAAAAATAAGTTGTTAGTCGTTTCTACGTCTACATGACTTAAATTATTGCAGATGACTAATTAATAGTCTTTCATAATTATCACAATAATTAAATGCTTCATCGATGAATTGATAGTATGATTCAAAGGTAAGATTAACATATCTCTCTCAAGTCTACGCATATAATAATATTTAGCTTTTCGGATTATAACCAAAATTGTAGCGGGCGTTAATACTGCTGGTAAAGAAGTATTTAATAGAAAACGACATCTGTTTCAAAAGGTATGTATTACATTATATAGTATAAAACACAGACCATCAGTCTCTCACACATTATCATCCTACCACCTATTAGATATGCAAAATGTTTCGCATCTACCTTATAATAATAATTTAGTTTGTTAGTAAAAAAAGTTTATAAAATAGTATAATGGGGAGTATATTTATGTGTTCTGTGAGTGCAACACTAGTGAATTAATAGTAGTTTAGACTAAAACAGCACAACGAAAAAAAAAATCAAGGTTTGTAAACCACAACTATATTATTATTATCTATTCAATCAAATACTAGCTTAAATCGGCTTCCTGTTTTCTTTTTCTTTGTTTAATTATTTTTTGTTTTATGTTGATGATGGTGCCGATTCTATTGTACACTCGACTAAACTAAAACCTGACTTAATTTCTTCATATTAAATCAACTCTGTGTTCTTCGTAATAACGTCTATTTGTTACTGGCATCTATTTTTCAGCGCCACTAAATTATACTAAAACCTGTCAACGTATGTATACTCAACTTTATTTCCACGCAGCGAGAGTCCCCATTTATTCAAATGCCGTATAATTGCCACGCAGCGATAGTCCCCAAATATTCAAATGCCGTATAAAAACTTGTTCAAAACGAACTAAGATGACGTTATTTTAATCGACACCTACGAAAACGCTTACTAAAAATACAGAGCAAAAGAGATGGCATTCAACGGATAGCGGCTCTCGCTACGTGGTATTAAAGTTTATTTACGCGTATCAGACTTTAGTCGACAAATAAATTGCTTACTTCGATAGCGATATTATGTTACCTAGGTACTTGTTTCAATTTGAAATAAGACCTTGTTTCGAAGTGTACAAGGTTTACATCTTATATGAAGCAAATTTTGTGAATTTTAATTTAGCGAGTGAAGTAACAGAATTGGGACCGATGTATATTTTAATTTAATTTCATTAAAATAACAGGTTCGTATTATATTTCTAAAGAATTGACAACAAAATGATTATAGAGAGAGATGATGATATTTAAGACAAGACATGATTCTATGGTATTCGTGCATTTCAGAGGAATAAAAAAGAGTTCGCATAATTTACCTTTAACCTGATAAGCAAATTACGAGTGTAACTAACATTTCATCTAATATACACCTGAACCATAACTTCGCCTGGAGCACACTCGTTGAATGTATTAATTAATAATAACATTGAATTATAAATCAGCAACGTGGAAGATGTCGACGTGTTTAGTGAAGATCAAACAAAACACTGAAAAGCTATTAATTTTCTATCAGATTAGCAGTATATACAGTATATTTCATTTCAATAATATACTATATGTATATCTACATAACATAATATCAACATTACCTACGGTACACATACCTTAACATAAATAATACTAACCGATGAAAATTACTATTCTTTAGTAGGAAATTCCTGAAGATTTGATTTCAAAGTGAATCTCTAAACGTTTCCTTAACCACTCGGGGATAATGCTAAACGGTATAGTATTAGTGAAGATTATAGATGAAGAAACTAGAACAGTAAGTTCTACATATTCATCTCAGATACTTCGTGTCATTTTCTCTAATCTCAAACTTGAGGGCAGGATTTGACGTGAACTACAGGGTTGGATATGTTTCTTGTATTAAAATAAAATTAGAATTATACCTACATATACATTAGTATATCAAACTTGAATTTGATTGTCAATAAATTATTCATATTAGCATCTCTTTTACTGAGTGAAATAGAAACTTAGAGGAGTTAGAGGGCTCGGATTTCCCGGCAACAGCCAGTTCGAGTTACCTTATAAGCAATATAGTTTTCCTATCTTTACCTTTTCTTCATACCTACCTTTCCCTTAACAATATACTCGCAAATTTCCCATCTTTAATGCCCAAAGTGTACGGTCAAAGACGGCTTACCCCCTATAACGTGATTGGAATCAAATTATTGGCAAAATGTGAGTGTTTAATAAGTCTCTGCATACCCCCCTTCAGGGATATAGGCGTGAGTGTATATTATATATGTATGGAAAACTACAATAGTTCTGAAATGAAAACAGTGTCATGACAACTACCCATCGGATTTTTAAGGCCTTTATTGTTTATGCTAGAATTGATGATTGAAAAATATAAAAAAAAAAACGGCCAAGTGTGAGTCGGACTCGCACATGAAGGGTTCCGCACCATCGTACATGATTTAATACTATGAACGTACTTTTTTATTATTTGTTGCTATAGCGGCAACAGAAATACACATTCTGTGAAAATTTCAACTGTCTACCTATTACAGATCATGAGATACAGACCGCTGACAGACAGACAGACGGACAGCGGAGGCTTAGTAATAGGGTTGATTACCGTTCGGATACGGGACCCTAAAAACGATATATTAAAAAAGATTTCACCATCCTCAACTAACAAATGGTCATAATTAAATCCTGTACCAATTATTTAAAAATATTGGTTTTATGTTCCTACTACGAGCACACATTGTTTCGTTCAGGGTATTTCAATAGATGGCGACGCCGGCGTTCACTTGTAGCACCAAGACAAAGGATATTAGGAGACTTGGGCGTACCTCGCGAAAGTTTTATGTATAATTGTATATATATTATAACATCCCTATCCAAATGGTTTTTTAATATTAAGAGTTGCTGAAAAAAAAACTTAAACTGGACTCGAAAAAAAATATATATTTCAAATTACGACTACCGTTTGTAGTGCCAAAACCTTTAGTTATATTAAAATCATTACTTCCTTGGGCATTATCCATAATTATAAGATACAGTTGTACATAATTAGGTGTTTTGGGGATCAGGGGGTGAAGCGACCTATCGCTTCGGTGTCAAGCGCCACACTTGTGTTTCAACCAAACAAACTTTTAGTTAATTTATACAGGATCGATCTTTCAAAACAGGTCCTTCAAAAGTTCTCCACTAAGTCATTAATTTCGCGCTGTGGTAAAAGTGAAGCAAGCATTTAATAAAGATATGACGCCAAAATTTATCACTTTATCAATTAAGTAATTGTACGATAAATCCTGTGACGGTTAAATTTAACAATTTATAAGACCGTATTGAATCATTGAGTAATTATCTGATGTGATTAATGATCCCACGAGTTAATTAAGTGCTCGCAATTTCAATATAACGACTTATTTTTTGCTTTTGTTATAAATCCATTTCCTGGTTAAAATAGAATATCTATGTTTCAATGTCTCAAAATAGTGGCAATATATAGTAAGTTATGAGGAATACACATAAGTTGTGACTACAGAATTCAGTTCACTCAACTACTAGTGTTGAACACAGCTTTGCAACGGTAGTACTGATGGCTGTACACACTTTTATCGATTATTAGAACTTGTAAATGATCAAAATTAGAAAAACCGTCCAATTAAGAGTTAAACTTGAGTGGAGAAGGGAGAGGGTTCCGTAAAATCTTAACTATGAGACGTGTAGTGTTAAAAAGACGCCTCACTCCAAGAGTTTTCCAAATGAAAATCGGGCGCTGCTTTAATCCATTAGCCCCGAGTACCACTGGTCAGGTCTTCGATTCACCTAGAGACGGGAAGTCCCATGCTCTCACGCAGCCTGTCCTTTGCTATTCTAACTTGCTAATAGAAAGAGCATTATCGGTTACTTCCGGATTTCCGGTTCGGTTCGGATTTCCTCAACCTTTAAACTTAACCTAACCAATGTTCCGTGGAGAAATCCCATTGCCCGCTGCGTTTAAAGGTTTTTTATGCTCATAAAATAGTAACTAGGTATATTGGACTACCCGGTAATAGCCAGTGTGACTTACAGGTATGCGGTCCTGACCTTCTTCAGATATTCTACCCAATCCATGCGTATAAGCAATATACTCCTGCGTGTTTTCCACAATTGCGGCGGTAAGACTGAGGATTGAGGATTGGCCCTCCACAAACTCACAACAGAACTATATATATTACAAACAAATTTCAATCTCATAGTTCGAAATTACCGGTTTGAACTAAAATCGTATAGAACCAATTTGGCTTTAGCGTGATAGAATATAATTACATGATATTATGGGCTAGTGAGTTTAAGGATAAATTGTGAAAGCCGCCTTTGTTAATCTAGATTGAAACAACACGGTTTTAAATTTACCTTTCTATGTACAAGGCAACAAACGCAATAACTCTCGAAGTTAAATATATGGTTTTTTTTTTTTAAAGAATTCCGCATTAGGAATTACTCCTGTGTCGCTTGGGACTTTACAAACATACAAACAACGGACACAAAGAACACCCAGACTGGGGTGGCTATTGAACCCACGACCAATGGCATAGCAGTCAGGGTCACTAACCACTAGGCCAACAGGCCAGTCTTATATTTGGTTTAAATTTCAATAGAACTGGTACTGCACTAAATCCAGGCTACCTGAAAATGACTGCACGAAGAAGACTAATAATGTCAAGCAACATAATTTATCAAGGTCACAGAAATAAAGTAATATTGTTTTTATACAACAAAGTTGTCAGACAAAAAAAGGCCAGCTTGATGGTAAGCCGTTACCGACGCATATATGTACATATATCTCATCAATAACATAACATGTAAAAAATGCAAGTTTCGCAACACAGTTTTCCTACCGCAAAAAGTGGTTAGATCTACTTGTAACCGAATTAGTTAAGTACCAATATTTTATACTGAATATGCCTAATGGTCACTGAAAAAACAGGTTTCTAATTTTAGCTACAAGAATTACAGAGGATCGAAAACGCCTGAATGTTTTGAGAAAAGAATGGTACGGCTGTACTTAGCTAGTTTTTTGCTCGACTTGGCAGGAACACTGCCGTGGCCCCAGATATACACTCGCAAGACATGTGGTGTCACTGTCAATTTTCCAGTATTACTCTCCCATCCTTGAAGCTCTGAGGATTTTACTTAATGTGAGAGACACGATCACGATGTTCTAATCCTGCTGTCTCTTATCTCCTGTCATTGCTTGTATTATACTAGCAGATGTCCTCTTAATGAAGGACATTTATATATGATGAGCCCGTAATGGTACAATATGGAATATTGGTCCATCGTGGTTTGGATAATTAAAAAGGTGGTACTGTAGTATCCAACTATTCCTAAAGACCTTTAGCGGCCCGAGTGGTTCATAAATTTTAAAAAATTATTCACTTCGTAATCCATCACAAATTTCAGATCCTTCATAATAGAAAAATAACATCGATATCATTTATAGTTTCATCTAACGCAGAAGTGAGGACATGTCAACATATCCTGCTCGAGATAGTTTTGGTTCATCTCACACTGTCATAAAATATACGTCACAGGATTGTATATCGCTCAGCAAATCTCCCATGTTTCCGGATCTTATAAATCTGTAGAATCTTATTGTGTACCGCTTGATAGATCAAAGTTATTGTAGTACAAAATTAATAACACACAACGTGGAAATACAAAGTGGTGCTACATAATAATTATAGGGTGAATTTACCTACCTATGACACAATTGTGTCATACTAACTCAAGCCGTTAATTATAATGATCATTCTCGCCAACCCCCAATTAGTTACCTAGTTATTATTTCTGATGTTAGTTACCAACAATGAACTTCGTTTTAGCCTTTTTTTGGTTAAAAACAATAATTTTACCTAACCTTTTCTAATGTTTACCTTATAATATGACTATATCGTCACTAAAATTCTTTTCTTTTTGTACAAATAATTAGGTAACTTATTCATTTTGAATATATATTTTTTACCTCTGAGTTACGAAAAATATGAAAAAAAGGTATTCACCTAACTTTTCATAATTTGAAAACTATTATAGTCCTTTTACTAACAATTTATTTAATGACTCCAAAAACAATAACTTGTTATTGTAATAACTATTTAAGTGTACATAATTTGTCGACTAATTTATTTAGTACTAGCTGCGCCCTGCGGTTTCACCCGCGTAAGTCCCGATGCCGTGGGAATATCGAGATAAAAAGTAGTCTATGTGTTAATCCATGTGTCCAGCTATCTACATGCCAAGTTTAATCGCAATCGGTTCAGTAGTTTTTGCGTGAAAGAGTAACAAACATACATCCTCACAAACTTTCACGTTTATAATACTAGCAGCGCTCTGCGGTTTCACCCGCGCAAGTCCCGATCCCGTAAGAATATCGAAAATAGCCTATGTGTTAATCCAGGTCTCCAGCTATCTACGTACCAAGTTTAATTGCAATCGGTTCAGTAATTTTGGCGTGCAAGAATAACAAACATCCATCCATCCATACTTTCACATTTATAATATACGGTTTACTTACTGGTAATTAAAAATATTGTTATAAATTAATATAGAAAAGAACTGCATGCACTGTAAATGCATATAGGGTATGAATTTCAATAAATAGATACATTGGCATTCACGTTCTATGGGACTAAACTCTCAGTATTTATAAAACTACATCTGAATAGCAGAGCAGAGTTTTTTTAAGAGTTCTTACAATAATAAACACAGCAGTTGAGAAAGACTTACATTAATTTACACTTGCATGAAATAACTGTTCAAAGATGCTTAAAAAGCTATTGCAGTTTAAATAATTAAGCGCAGTCTTTATGCACTACAAAGGTAATAAAGTTACTAGTTACGATAACGAATACAAATATTTTACTCATGGAAAGAGTTCAATTTGAGGCTCAAGATAAAAGGTTGATTGGTGTACATCTTATCCTATATTTTTTTTCCGAAGGATTTGGTGGATTAAATTCGTGATGCAGTGTGAGAAAATTACAGCAAAGCTTGGGTACAAAGAAAAGTACAAATACTTGAGATTATTTATGAGGTTACCTTAGAAATATATTCTCCTAACGTTATGGGTAAATAAGATGCAGCTTGAATTGGCAGACAATGTAAAACTACAACATAATTTTGGGCAGATCAATCGTCAGGCATACTTAATGTACTATTCAAATGCATAATGTAGGAATGGGGACATAAATAAATAAAATTCCACTTTTGCCCACATTCCTCCCTATAGCTCCGAAGCGTCGACCGACGGACAGCACTAAAGAGTTAATAAACGATGAAGAAAAGTTTTATTCTTGTTATCGAATACCTAAAACTAGTTTCAAATAATTGTTTGGAAGTTTAATCACACTCGTTTCAACGAAGCAAAATTGCAGTAATATTCATTTTTATAGCCATAAAGTCAAGGGTCTCATAGCTATGAAAATATTTCTAGTCAGTAAAATACCTGTAAGTAGGTACGGGAAGTATTTACAGGTTGTAATTTCAGGAAGTATTTTACTAGAAAGACAAACAAGTTTATTTACAAACAAGCAGGTGGTTTAACGCATGTAAATAGATAGCCATAATACAAATAGCGTTTTTTATATACTTTCTTTTTTATTTGAGAAAAATATTCTTAATCACGTATACGTCTTCCGGTTGCTGATGTTACACACGGGACACTAGACGGCACTTATGGATCCAAATCAGTAAGCTTGTACCTACTTGTACTAACGGTTCCAGAACATGGATACTTGGTTTTAGTATAGTTGTAAAAACTGTAGGTAAAATTTACGTTATCTATATCTAAATTGCCAGCATCATTTATATAAAACCTCTGTGAAAATTTCAAAACAAACGAGATCAAATCAAATTTTACAAAGACCTAATTTTGCACAGTGGGTATCAATTTTTAGTAAGCGAATCGCCACGTTAAAAGAACTATATCATATTTATAAGGCGGCTAAATTTAATGAGGATAACGTGTTGTACCATGTGCTACAAATATAGAGGAAAATAATACATAAGACATTTATAGGAAAAGAAGTTATGGATAGAAATAAGTCGTTAGACAACATATCTTGTAATGCTGGAGGCTGTAGCAGGGTAGTTTATTTTATAGCTAGTTACCGTTGTCTGGTAAAAGAAACACTTCTAATTAGGAAATAACGAGTAAGAAGTACGAGAATTTTGCCAAAGACTTGCAACACGTGAATGTTCCTTTTATTACAATGACAAAATACAATATAACTGCCTAAAATATAAGGTTTATTTAAAAGCTTTATATACAGTTATGTCTCTTTAAGCACACTTAGATAACTTAAAGGGGACCTCACCCCTATTGCATTGGAACTTAATATGACCCTCATCGAACGACTGGAGTGTTGGTTTATGATAAGTTAAACCTATTATTCTACGATAGTATCTCATTTCGTGGATTTTAAATTTCTTTGAGCGATTAAATAAAAGTAAAGAAAAATGTAACTGGCCTGTTGGTCTAGTGGTTAGTGATCCTGACTACAAAGCCAGATGACGTGGGTTCGATTCCCACCCAGGACAAATAATTGTGTGATGAGCACGATAATTTGTTCTGTGTCTGAGTGTAATTTATCTATAATATGTATGTATTTAGAAATATAGTATGTTTATCAGCAGTCTGGTTAACATAGTACAGGCTTTGCCTAGTTTGGGATCAGATGGCGATGATGAGATGTGTGGAGTTATTATTATTATTAATTATAACTGCGAGAAAACAAGGTGATATCAGGATTAATGATAGACACAAATAAAATATCAATAAATAGCGAACTAGATAAGTTAAAACATTTATAACATTTATTATGAAAATTACTAAGTTTTATCTAAAACAACCAAAAAAATAACATTGATAGATGAGAAATTGAGGAGGTACACATTGACAGATTCAAATATAAGAGCAATGTAAGAATGTGTCACGTAAGAGACGGATACAAATGAATCCAAAAACGTTCCTCATTGATAAATGATCGAACAAACCTAACTCACTGATCGTAATGAATTACTTCTAAACTAACTAAATAAAACAAAGATAACACGTATGCGAATTTTCTAGAGTAAATGTTTTGCAAAGTCACTGATTGATTTGATATGGTTTATATAAGTAATAACAATATACATTAGCTACAAGAGAAGAATTTATCAGTTCACGAGGCGACGAAGTATTAAACATCGACTAGAAAAAAACAAACCATTAAATTGAGTAAAAAGTTGAACGCAAAAGTGTACATGCATCTGAAATATTAATTAATTTTTATATACTCATACAAACTCGACGTTCTTCGATGGTGGTATTTAATTTATGAAAATTGTAACGTACACTGTGTAGTTACTACGTCAATGTAGCATCAATTCATAACCTACTTCAATTTAGAAAGAAAATTGAAACAATTTGGTCATCTAAATTCATATTTTACATTCAAAAGAATTTCTATTTTGAAATGCTTTTCAAATGAATTAATCACATATTAGCAAAATATAGAAATAAATAAAAGGCATAGGTAATATAATTCATTTGGTACATGCTTTGGTACATATTTGTTTCACGCATGACGACTGATGGGGTCACTTAATAGCGACAGAGGACTGGTAGACAATCAGTCTCAGGCAAACGGAAGCCCTCGTTCGCCTGTGAACCTCTAATAAAAGAAAACGAGCTTCTTGTGAACTGAACTATGACGGCGAAACCAACCGTTGGGAATGAATATATTAGACGTAGGTACTACTAAATAAAATTTGAATGATATCAATTTGATTCGTTTTAATAAATCGTGAAAATAACTTATTACATTGCAACAAAGAAAACGGAAAGCTATTGAGTTAATTTTTCTCATGAAAAAGTAATTTTCTCTATTTTTTACCAGTTATTAATAATAAGTAGTAATCGATAAACACAATAATACATTTATTTTCCATTTTTTTCTGAAATACATTTTACATACAAATGAAATGAGCCAATCTTGTTACTCAGGCATTTAATGAAATGGGAATTGTCAAGTACAAAAATAGAAATCTAAATCCATGTCTGGACAAGAGTAAAGTAACAAAACATACAGTCTGTGTATTCTGCAGATAGAAATTATTGGCGTGTTAATTTTAGTTTGGTGTATTCAACGTCGAAAAAATGGAAAAGTATTTTTTGTCATTTTGGTCCACCACAGAATAGCATGAGAGAGTTTAAAGGAGTTTTACAAAGTGTAGTGATTGCCGACCACAAAGTTCAGTAATAAAAGTTATTTGTTGTTGTACAGGACGTACGTAAAAAGCTACTTTAATAATCTAAGAAGTCAACTCCTAGTATTTTTACGGAAATAGCAAATTGTTTGGCCACGCTTTCGGGCAGTTTCAGGACAATTTGAAAAGTTTGTTGGCATAATTCGTGGCGCCTTTTGTTTTATCATTCGAGTAATTCTGTCTGATATCTGGCCCAAGCTTCCAGGTCATAAGATACAACAAATATCAGGTTTCAACTAAAAAATACATCAGAGCCAAGTATTGACCGTTGGAATGTTACGTAATTATAAACCTACAATCAAAATTTAATCATAAGTATAATAGTTAGTAGTTTAGTTGTAGCTCATGCATCCACGTGGTACGCTTGCAATTAAATTTACTGCCCTCCACAAAATTATAGGTATCGACATTTTCTAACTATAAATTCTATCTTTAACTTCAAGTTTAAAACATAAAATAAAAAAATATAAAAAAAAAAAATTAAAAATGTTACTCGACTGCAATTGAATTGACAAAGTCATACTTGATGAACAGCATAGCATACCTGAGCTAAAATGGATTAATTACACACAAAGTAGTCTCCAAGTTGAAATTTTAAGATCAAGTAAAATAAGTTGGAGAGATAAGACCACTGGATCTACTCTGGGCCGAACAGCGCGGCCCGCGCCGCACACCTGCATCAAAACCGGTTTCTATAAACATGATTTCACTCTCTCAGCACCACTGGCGTTGCCTAATTTACGCATTCATGCTTGAGTCAAACACGAACCAATTTTTCTATAAAATATTACATCAATGTTTTTCTAAAATACGAAAAAACAGTACGGTCATTCTTTGGGATATTGTAATGTTTTAGCATTCGATTTCGAATGATGTATTGATTTATAGAAATAACATTTGTTACAGTAAAGTACTTAATGTATAAAATATTACTTTACTGTAACAAATGTAATTAATTTCTTTCGCAAAATTCTATGGTACTTTAAGTATTACATTACCAAGCGCTTTAAATTAGTAATGAATTATACTTAGAATGATAAATGTATGTTAATATAAGTATTTTGGGTAATTAAGTAAAATTATTTCCTTGAAAATGATGTCGTTATGTGAAAGTAATAAACTAATACCAAACCCACTATACTAGCGGAATACTCAAATTGTGATTAAGCTTTATTCAATTCCATTCACTTTGTTTGTCAAAATTAAGTTTATTAAACTGATATTCTAATATCTAAAACCTATTCATTTTTAATGTTTTAGTATTATTCTATAAGAGTTAGTTTGTTTCTATTGTTATTAGATTTTAGCTTGGTGGTATAGCCGGCAAGTTATTTTACTTATAATGACAAATGGCAATCATGCACTTCAAAACATGCAGATTAAAATACACTGGAAATAATCGCTGCGGAACAACTGCCAAAGCTGTTACAATATTATTGAAGTTTCACAATGGTTTATATATGTTTACGGAAGGATACCGCATTGCGCGTGTCTTTTTTATTCTCTCGGAAATCTCGGCTTTTACTATAATTTTTCTCCTATAACAAATAGCAATAAGGTTTAAATATGATTAAATTACGAATACCTAAGTATTTATTACTATTATTAAATACCACCAGTTATTTGTAAAACAACTTACAACACATCGGCGGTATGTATTGTAAACGTGGCCCGCACAATAGTTCATCTTACCCTATTCTATACATATAGCTGAGGCAGCTTCCCTTGCATATGGTTAAAAGAGTCAACAAACGCACACATAGGTGTTCTGTTACACCTCAACACACGGCACGCAGGCACTGTGTGCCTCGCTTGTTGATACAGCAACACAGTGTCGAACGTCGACCGTGCTGAGCGAAGGTGAGTCAGAAGTAAGTAGGTAGCTCCGCTTACCTGTACAAATCAGCAGCAATGTTAATGGTGAAAGCAGCCGATTGGTCCCCATGTTGGCGCTCCGGTTACTTTCTATCAATTATGCACTAAGAAACAATCTTATGCGCCCATCTTGCAGCACATTTTTATAACGTGCTTAACTTCAACTTAACTGTTATGCATCGCACACACTTATTAGAACGTTTTCACCACAGGAAGCTCCAAACACTTTTGTCTAAAAATTGACTAGAACAGGCAATATCCACACTTTTCAAATTGATGCACTTCAAAAAACGTTCTCATTTTCCAATCTTCAATGTAAACTTTGGCGCGAAATTTCCGTTATAAGCGGACATGGGCACGTTGTACGCGGGCGACGGTTAGCCCAAGGCTGAATAAATTTCAAATCACAAAGCGGCGCGAGCAACTGAGACGGCACCTACACACAGAGAGAGACAGACAGATAATAAAGTTTGTGTGTGTGCCTTGTCTTCTTCGGGAATGAAGTGGCAACCAAGCGCCGTTTTTAATGTCTTGTATCTTGCGAGTTTTATACTAGATGGCGGCTCAGAATTAAAATGCTGAGCTGGTTATGTTAGACGTATGCACATAAAATTATAAAGATAGTAGGCATTCTTAGTTTAATTTACAGGCATTGAAATTGTTTATTTTGATATACCTAACTAGTTACAATAAATTCTTTAATTTGAAAACGGTTAAGTAAAATTAAAATGGGCTATTTACCATAACCTTTTATGACAATTAATATAAAATGTGCTACCTAAAACACTGTTTTACCAGTCGGTATATTGAAATGGTACAAATTAAAACTAACTTTTAGGTATCTAATATAATTATTGTTAAGATTCGTTCAAAAAGCAACACAACTTATATTTAAAGATTTAGAGGTACTTAAATCAAGGTAAACAACAAAAAGTTCATTGCTCATGGACACTAAACCTTTTTTATTAAAAAAACATAATCTGTCATAAAATAACAAACTGTTGAATATTTGTACTTTGTAATCCTTAATTTTTCTGCGTTATTGTTCTCTTGTACAAATAAAATTAATCGTTGGTAATTGTCCTAAAACACTATATAATTGAAATCAAGCACGTGACATAATGATAAGGATTGAAATATTTCCAGTTTATAATTATGCATACGTACGGGAATTAGCGCAATCACGCTATAGGTATTACATACCTTTCAGCCTGTGATCACAGCCATTGCAACCTGGTCGAAACGTCAGGCAATTATAGGGCATGTTGTATTACATAATACGTGATCACGTGAATTCCATGGTACGTAAAGTTTAAAAGTTTATTATGCCAACACGGAAGTAAAAAGAATAAAGAATCACCCAAAAATGCTAATTCAAACCCCAAGACTCTTATACTGTCAACTGTTCTATAAATAAAGTAACCTTTGATACAGAACTCTCAATTCGGAGTGAATTGAGAGTTATTGTTTAATAAAATATTTATAACAAAATAATTAAAAAAATTATTGTGAATAGTATACTATTAGTAAAGAATACTAGACGACTTCATTGATGACAAGACTGAACGACTACAAAGGTTTGGGAAACCTGGCTTTTTTAAATCAATAATAACACAGGTTTACATTAAATACAAAACTTTATTATACAATGAGACAGGAAGAAAAGCTTGTTTAAATTATGAAAAAATTTACTAATGTAAAATGTAGATACATATAAATATAATATTGTGTAATTTGTTTACCTCTAATTTTCGAGTATAGTGGAGCATTATTTTTATGTACCAAGAAACTATTTAGTTTCTCAAAAAAAACCTGAAAATTCTTTTCAATTATTTAAACTTAAAAGTGTAAATATGGCGATAAAGTATAAACTGTCGTGACCGAAATCTTGCCTTAACTGTTACCATTAATATAAACACTTATGAATACGCAATCTAAACTAATATTTTAGGGAGGAAACATTTGTGTGTAAAGTTTTCACACAAAAACTACTGGACCTATTGCGATGAAACTTGGTATGTAGATAGCTGGAGACCTGGGTTAACGCATAGGCTACTTTTTATCCCGATATTCCCACGGGATCGGGACTTACGCGGGTGAACCCGCGAGGCACTGCTAGTATTTAATATAAAGATGGGGTGTAACAAAATGTTATGTAAACAAAATAAATAGAACAAAATCAATTTCATTAAAACTTGCCCGACTTAACTGAAATAAAAGAAAAAAATGATAAGATTTTACTAAGCCGATACTTGGTAGGTATTGTCCAATTTTCACTGGGTCAAGATATTTCCTCCCTCTGTCGACTCACGTTCGTAATCATTCAGGCCCTCTCAGCCTCACTTCATTTTTAATAAACTCTTTCAGAATCCTTTCGCTTCTGTTTCGGGAATGAATTTTGCTTTCTAGGTTATTATTATGTTAGCTTATACCTACTAGCTAACATTTGTATATGAAATTTTTTAAAGTACAAAACGATTTAACTTCCAAATAACAATGAAGGCCTTTTACAGTGGAGGTTATTACTTGCGGCCTCACCTACCTATATATATTGTCAGCTGCAAAATTTATAATTTTACGTAGATATTAGGTCCCCCCACCACTGCTTCAAAGGGCGTTAATTAGAAGTAAAGGTTTAGGTCTGGTTACGTAATGGCTAATTCAATTTATAATGGTGTATTTATATGGTGGCAAAAGTTATTACTTGGCTTAGATTATTAAAAGGGTCTGTTTTTTTAAGATAAACAACACAGATTACAATGCGAAACAGGGTAAAAAAAAATTAAAAACCCCTGACTCGAAAATCCATTCACCGAGTAGAGAAGAGCTGATGATCTTCGAATGGCTGTACAGATTTTCTTGAATTATATCTAAGAACACTCTTGAGCAAGTCACCTTTCAAACAAAAAGATCGCACTTAAATCGGTCCATTCAATTGAGAGCTACGATACCACAGACAGACACACGGACACGTCAAACTTAAAACACCCCTCTTTTTAAAAAAGCTTAAAAACATTTTCGTTTAGATCAGATCTGGAGTTCTAATATTATCATAAAATAGTACACATTGTAAACTTATAAGGAGGTCTGAAAGCTTTGCATGGGAACGCGTGGGGCAAGTTAGAACCAAAGCCAAATCAGAGGAACCAGATACGGACAAGTTCGAAAGAAGATATGACATACTATATTATATAGACATTCTTGAAAAATAATTAAGTATTTTAAAACTAATTAAAAATATATTGTAAATACGGACCATTTACATGTTTGCGTCCTAAAATTCCTCCGCATCGTCGCCTACTGGCAGTGTTCCCAGAAGGATGGCATCATTGCCATGTTGAATGGCAATGCTAATGTGTCGATCAGTCGCTTAGCTAAAAAAAATAAAAATAATAACTATAACTGTATTTATATTTACTACGACGGTTTCATGCGAGCTAAAGACGAAGTACGGATTAAAAGACACCTTTGGCTGTAAAATATACGACAAGGGGAATTACATAACTAAACTAACTGACCCGGCACACGTTGTTTTGCTATATTAATTATTTCTAATGATTATTTTGGTAGTCAAATAAAAAATAACTAACTTTTTGTGGGGATGGGGTCTATGACTGAAAGAAGAATGGAGCGCTGTGGTCTATTGACGGCCTATAAAAATATCAAAACACCAACCATTCATCTTCTTAATTCAAAGTACTTCATTAACTTAACTGTCATATTTAAAGTTTAACAGTGGGAGCATGCTTCGGCACGTATGGGCCGGCTCGAAAGGAGTGATATCATGGCCTCACAGAAAACCGGCAGTGAAGCAATGCCGTTACCGGTGGCCCTAACCCTTCCCTCTCTCTATCTTCCCCCTATCTCTCCATCTCCCCTCTTCTCCTACACCCAACTTAAAGGCCTGCAAGGGACTTGTGACTCTCTAGTTGCAGGTGCCCATGGGCGGCGGTAGTCACTTACCATCAGGTGACTCGTCTGCTCATTAACACCCTATTCCATAAAAAAAAGTTTGACATCGACTTGACGGCAATCGATTATTACAATCGATTATCACAATCGCACTTTCTATTTTCACTGGGTTATATACTTTAAAAAAATTGTAGCAATGAAAGTAAAAATACTAATATCGCTATTAAAAACAGGGGTTGATCGTAGAGGGTTGTAAAATTCAGGGTTGTATGTATTTTCTAATGCTGTATCATAAAAAAAATAAAAATTATCTGAAAATAAAAATAAAAAAATTAGGGGTGGACTACCCTTAACATTTATGGGGATAAAAAATAGATGTTGTCCTATTCTCAGACCTACCCAATATGCACACAAAATTTCATGAGAATCGGTCAAGCCGTTTCGGAGGAGTTTAATTACAAACACCGCGACACGAGAATTTTATATATTATTAGATAGATTTTTTTAGTTATTCGTATTTTTTTGTTAGTTGCAGTAGTAGTGTATACAAAAATATAGATATCGTGTTTCAGTTGCAACATTACCATGTTTAGGTATTCAAGTTTTACTGGAAGGAATTGGAGACATTTTCTTTTTTTTCTAAGTTCTGCCACAATTCTCCACACTCAGATTGTAATGCATCGTGGTCCTTGTACTCCATGATTCGGTTCCAATGATGGATCAATATCAGATTACGTGACGTTACCTATGACACGCTATATTACACCTGCTTCTTACCTTCAAAATATGTTTAAAAACTATGCTTTTATTTTTGAGAATCTTGGTTTGATACAAATTCTTGCTATTGTTTAAATAGAATTACGTGTAACCCAACAAACATAACAAAAGACAATAAATAAAAATAAACAACAATTAAAAGTAAACAGAATGGAAACATTGAACTTGACGAATAAATAAAATAAATAAACTTTTTAATAAGTGGGCACGTATGGGCTGACTCGACCGGAGCGATACCGGCCTCATAGCAACGCTTTGTTGTGTTTCGCCTACTGAGTGAGGTTACCGGAGGCCCCAACTCTTCTCCTACTCCCACCCTTCCTCTACTCCCACCTTAAAGGTCGGCAACGCACTTGTGACTCTTAAGTTGCAGGTGACCATGGGCGGCAGTAGTCACTTACCATCAGGTGACCCGTCTGCTCGTTTGCCACCTATATCATAAAAAGACAGATCTTTCGGTTGTTTAGATAGAAAACAGAAACTACCACTTTTGTTTGGTTTTAATTTTACGTTATAAGATCTTGATTGTGTTCCTATAAAATTGAGCAAAATGTCTCCTGGACCTGACCATATATTGATAATGTCATAATCTTTCCTTTTGGGCGTAATCGTTTAAAAATAACAATACGTTGTACATATAACACCAATGAAGACGATTGTATTAATATTGATTTCTTAATATGACTTATGTTACTGGCTTCAACTAGCTTCAACACTTTACTAAAATACCTACATTAACTGTTGCTACAAGTCTTTATAATAATTGTGATGATGTAAAAAGACACGGAGTATATACGTCGTATCCTAGTATTTTTTCATAGATACATAATACTCATACGCATGGGCGTACCGAGGGTGGGGCAGGAGAGGGCAGCTGCCCCCAAATTTTCAGTGAAATTTTTGATTTGCCCCCTCCTGGGATGACAAAAACAAATGTTGCCCCCCCCCCCCGCTAAAAGCTGGGTACGCCCGTGACTCACTCCTACGTCCCCTAAGAGCTAGGCAGAGGTGTATTAAACATCCACATTTTGTCAACTATAGCTTGTTACCACTCACGTACTTGGTGGCACTCCTATTGCTGTCAATCGGGAACTTTGAGGATTGAAGATGGGAAAATTGCGAATATATTGAAAGGGAAAGCTACATTAGGAGGGAAGGCAATGGAAGGAAAGGGATACTTCTTATGAATGCCGATGGATCAGGCAGTGTAAGCAATAGCTCGAGCATGTTTGAATGGCACATGTGCATCTGGAGTGAACAATTTTGACTACTTGCTGAAAACATGACACTCAGTTCAACGATAGATACAGCACTATTCTTACTACACTTATTATACACACTACATATTCATATTCATTAAATATTGCACTTTGCACTTACATAACTTGATGAATTCTTTAATGTTTGGCTTCGCTGGTGGGACGCTATTACGTCACCCAAGGTTATGCTGAAACACAGCCACAGCAATACTGAGCATATACCTGTTTTGCACATACTTGAGGTGGAAATTGAAAGATGACCAAAACAAAAATACGGTATAGTTTTTCCCATATTTAGTCAACAGATACTATTTTAAAAGATTAGTTGTGCCCACACATTTAAGCAGGACCACAGATTATTTTAAAACGACCATAGACAAAGCACATTTTTTGTTTTTTATTTTTTATATGTCGTTTGCTTTTCTTCTGGTGTACATGTTTTTTGATGCTTGTGTAAAATAAAAGGGTTTCTTATTTCTGTCTTTCAGATCAGGATCGCATGCCTGTAACTCGAACTGGCTGTTACCGGAAAGTCCGAGCCCTTTAACAGGTTAAAAAAATGCACAGGCTATATAACATCACGCTACCACCAATAGGAGCGAAACAGTGACCATAAACGCAAGTGAAACTGTGGAGACGGTTATATAATAAACAAGATAAAGTTTGGTTACGGAATTCATTTTTAACCAATAATTTTCACGTTTGACCGCATGCTATTTGATGGAATAGTTTGAAATATATTTGTTAAAAAAACAAACATCTTACGTAACTTTAATTTCCAGTTAGCAATCGCAGATTATCACGACGTGATAACACGCCTATATATCACGATCGCTCTTAAAAAACACTTATTTATACTCCTTACTGCACGTATTATAATTCTAAAACATCAAGAAATTACTAAGCAGCCTATTGTCATCTTTATATTCCAGTTTCTTTTGCCCTATTAGATATACAGTATAGACACACATGTTATGAACACATTATAAGATAATTTAAGTCCTTTTACGCAATGAGCTCAAAGCCGCACGAGTAATTTTTGTGGAAATTGGCTTACATCAAAGCCTCACAAAACTAACAGTTATATTAAATAGCGTCAGTGACTCGATTTACTAATAAGGTTATTTGGATTTATTCAATGATCCTAGATGAGTGCTTAAATCATTTTTTGATACAAGACACTAGAATGTCAGTCATTCGTATGAATTACTGTCTACCTATTGTTAAGCTGAATTTTCTTGCAAGGTTATGATAACTAGACTATATCTGAAAAGTTTCGTCAACAAATCTGTTCTTTCAAATTCGAGTACGAATGGGGATAGTGACTAAAACAAAGAATAAAACTGTAAGAAAATAACGTACAAATATAATAATAATGCATTCCGCTCAAACAGTAGAAACAGAGACCTATCATCTAAGATGTTTTTATAGGTATGTCATTGCCTACCATCGACTACTTTACGAGACATCTATCTATCTTGTTAACTTATTATAAGAGATGCTTCTTCCTTTAAGTCCATTATATTAATACTAAATAGAAATGTGTTTTTTAGGTTTATGTCGAAGTAAATTTTTTCACGATATTAAATCAAACCCTTGATGTTACTACGTACAATATTATTAAAAAAAATCGCAGATGCTTGCGTAATGTTTTAATGAATTCTAATAGAAATAAGTCTTCTAAGTGAAGGACCACTTTATTCCGCTTGACACTTCGGACATTAAATCATGTTTTAGAGTAACAATTCTGCCTATGGAGTTAATACTTATGATTAATTCATTAAAATTAGTTCAGGGATTTATTGGTTTTCCAAGAACAGTTGCGTCAGCATTTTAGATAACGCGTTTCTTAAGAAACGTGACGGAGTCGTTTGTGAATAAGTATGAATTACACAAAAAGGAATTTGAGTTAGTTGCTATCGTCTTGCTTTAGTTAATTTTGTTGTTTTTAATGCTCTTTGTTATTACAATACTTGTAAACAATTAGTTGAGTAAAATTGGGCATTTTGTATTGCTCTTAAATAGTTATAAATACTATTAATACTGTTAACGGAAATGTTGCCAATATACCAACACCCTTCCCTTCTCAACTCTCAGCAGCAACAAACCAATAAGTTGTATCGTTAGTAATGCTGGTAACCCTATACGGTTGTGGCATTTCCTCAGTGTAGATACATCTTTTTCTTTTTATAGATATAATAAAGCGAATAAACGCAATCATAAATGGTTTTAAGCTAGTAAAATACATATTTCCGGTAACATATTGTTACTGGTTTCAGAATTCATATCGCGGGCTTCAAACCATAGGGACGTATTTTTGCAAAAATAAGTTTTTCTTTTTTTTAAATCCTATTCGACTCCAGTTATAATGTTACACATCCTCTATTTTTTTAATAATTTTATGTAAATAATTTAAATTATTGAGAAAATTATGAAATACTTTTTGGCATATGATTTAACGTCAGATATTATTTCAAACCAGAAAGTCGTACAATGGCAATACGAACAATTAATCCGACAATTATGCAATTTTTGTGTTGTAAGCGTAAAAATATACATTTGAAATACATTGTTTAGCAACTTTTGAATAAAACATTGTACATAAATACATAGAAGACGGGTCACCTGATGGTAAATGACTAGCGCCTCCCATGGGCACCTGCAACTCAAGAGTCACAAGTGCGTTGCCGGCCTTTAAGGAGGGAGTAGGGTAAGGGTGGAAGAGGGGGAGAGAAGGGTGAGGACCTCCGGTAACCTCACTCACTCGGCGAAAAGCAATGCAAGCATTGCTTCACTGCCGGTTTTCTGTGAGGCCGAGGTATCACTCCGGTCGAGCCGGCCGGCGGCCCATACGTACCGAAGCATGGCTCTTCCTCTCTTGCCCATACACGGCTCTAAAATTAATCACAGAGTAGATTATAGAATTTGAGGTTTTCTCGTGCTGGTCCGCTTGCTTTTGTTTTTTGGAAGTACCTACTATTGTAGTCGCCATATTTGCTTTTGTTTGTTTATCACGCTGTACAGGAAAGGACATTTCCTGTACAGCGGGATAAACAAAAATAAAAAACAAAGTTTACTTTCGCGTGTATATGAGGATAATAGCTGCTATTAATATTTAAATGGTTCTTGACTTAAACCTAGTTACCAAAAGTAGTTTGAAATAATAATAAATATTATGACAGCGAATAATTTAATAATTATATGTATTATTCTTTAGTTAATTCAACGAACGTATACATTTTCGATAAATATAAAAAAATGCAAAGTACAAAAGTATATTACGATTACGATAGACAAAGAATAACAGCATTTATTACTTTCACTTTGTTTGCCACGTTATTTTGTTTCATTAAATAATAAATATATTGGGAACTGAAAAAATATTAAAAGTAGTAAACCAAAGTGCTGACCCACATTTCAGAACCCTTTTAGGGTCTGATATGCCTGGCGTGATTGCCTATCGGCATTTATCGACACCGGTTCCAATCTCGGGCCATAACCAAGAAACCGCCTAGTTAAACCACAGCCACAGAAAATATTCCGCCTAGGGAATCAGAACCTAATGAAATGTTCAACACAGTAAAATGTATTTCACAAGTGAGTGTTTTGTTTTTTTTTAGTTCAGTAGAAACCATATGGAGGTATACTTAGTTAAAGTAAAATGAGTTATGCCAAGACAATCATCATCATCATCATCAGGTATAACATTGTACTATTACTTGTTACTTACTGACTAGACCGGGTAATGATGATGGTGCATATGAAGGTGCTTATTTAGGAACCTTCTCAATGGACTCCGTGAAAAATGGATAAAGCTTAAAATGGAGTAAATGTATGTTTCTATGAAAGTAGAATGGAACAAGAAAACATTTTATAACGATTCCATATATAATAGCCAAAGAAGTAGGAAGATGGTGATGACTGTGCCCCTTGGGTAAAGGAGCTGGCAACACCTTTTGCCTCTTTCCTTAAAGAAAACATTGTTAATTTAATACTAATTACTACGGTGAGCAGAGTAGAGAGTGGAGGAAGGGCCAAGATCTTGACAACCAAATAGACAGACGGTCAAATGGCTTTACGGGTTCTAGTCAAACCAAGTAATTTATATACTACCGACTACCGAGATTTATAAAAGAAAAAAAGAGAGCTTTGCAACTTAATTAGATGCAAGGCTCCAAGCAGTACTTTAATACTACGGTAAGCAGAGTAGAGAGTCGAGGGATGAGCCAAGATCTTGACAAACAAACAGACAAATGATCGAAAGATGCACCTTAAAAGATGCACCAATAGCTTTAGGAGTTCTAGTCAACCCAAGTAATCTAGATGCTATCGAGTGCGGAGATTTATAAATGATAAAAAACGAGCACTGCAACTTAATTAGGTGCAATGTTTCTTTAACATAACATATTATCATAACTCTAGTGATGACAATATTGTTCATTTCGAGCTATTACTAAATATCATGTTTCAGAATTTCAATTATAATAGATTTGTCTAACTCTTACAAACATTAATAACAATTCTGACGTACGGAAATGAAGAGGACTTTGTCCCTGATTGAGAAATAAAATAGGCCACGCATCGGGATTACTCTCTTTTGTGAAATCTAAAATAATTTGACGAATCAGTATTGATTCGTCATATTTGTCAAACTACCTTTAATTAATCAGTAAACTTCGATCTATTCTCTTTTTGTACACCAAAAGGATTTTTTTTTGTTTGTATTTGTGTAATTTTCTGTCTCAACGGTATTGTAATATTCCGGACCATCTTAAAACATAACAGATTTGCATTATGCTATGCCAAACTGAAAGGCGCGGCATACTATGTAAATTGCTAGTCTTACCATGCATGAAATACTACTGTGGAGACTCAGGTGGACCCCGGCTTTATTTATGGTGTACCTTCTGTGTGTATCACAAATTTGTAAATCCCCATAAGATGATTCATGTTTTAAAATTTGTCGGATAATGAGGTTAAATACATAATGCTTTGATGCTCTCTCCCCTAGTATTGCTGCGATCGTTAAATGTATACCTATACGTGCAAAGTTTAAATAAAATCTGTCTTGTAGTTTTTATTTATCTCTTTATTGTACACCTTTAATGTAAGATACAATCAAAAAAACAATACAAACATTCAGGCATATCAATTGGCGGTCTTATCGCTCACGGCGATCTCTTCCAGACAACCTTTTTACGTAAAGTTAGACAAAAAAATTATCGACCGATTTTTATTCTGTACGACAAGATTTGGGAAAGCCCTCAGCTGTGGTCACTAGAGAAAATAAGACTACTGTCAGGCAGCTAACTGAAGTATTACGAACGTAAATGAAAAGATTTGAAGACAATCGGGAATGGAAATGCATGGTAAAAAAAACCGGGCCCGCAGCAGGCCCGCAGAGGTAGATTTCATGTTTTTTTAAATTTTTTGAAAATCTGCCCCGCAGTCCCTCCCTTTATGGGAATATCCCCCATTCACGAACTTAATTTTCATTTTTGCCCTGTTGATTTGTCGGCCAAATTTGAAAGCCACCGTTGCATAATTGCGACCTCTATCGGTTATCTAAAATTGAGGTACATACATATATACATATATATATATATATACTTTTTAACTGGCGTATGTTTTGTGGTCTAGGGATCATAACTAGACCTCCTGTGAAGAAATTTCAGGAAAACTCGACAACTGGTACAAAACCTACCTAAAACTGTACTTAAAAGTCACGGAACTTAGTGGTCGGTCAATGAGACTGGACATAGTACTTTAAGATATGTGGTTACACCATAGAGCAAGAACATATCGTACTAGTGACTCCTTGTTGTCGATTGATCGACGTGAACGATCATGAACTCTTAAATGCTTATTTATAGCGTTGTGTGTGACTGGCAACTAAACGTAGATTTATTGTTACGGTTGAAAAAGATAGAAACAACCAGAAACAACCTATCCAATCCTCGCCTCGTCTCTGAATGTTTTGTTATGTTGTGACATCGCCCGTTTATGCCTTGAATTTATTATGTAAACATGTGATTAAAACTCCTGTCAGTCAATGCTTTTTTAATATGAAAGCTTGAGTAACATTAAAGAAAAAAAAAGTGTGTGTGTGCAATTCACACACGGCAGAAGTGAAACTTCAGAAAAGTAGCCTACGGAGAATGAGAAATAAAAAGTAAAATCAACACAAATAATTTACTAATGGTAATAAATTTAATTTTAGATAATTTATATAAAAGTGGTCAAATTAACACAGATGTGTTAAATAATTAACATGAATTATTAATAACCCACGAATTTTAATACGCAAATACACAAAAATGACACCACGTTGACATTGACGCATTTTCTGAAGGCTTCGTAGTACGCAGGCGCAAAGACAAAGATTAAAGGAAACACTGTTTACTTGTATTCTATCTCATTCTCTCGCAGGCTAAATACTATTTATGAATATGTTTGTCTCTTTTTAATGTGAGTTTTTCGTTTCATCGAATTTCAAATCACAACGACTCTAAAGAAGTTTCTCTTCAAAACTGAAATAAAAACCTAAAAATCTATTGTCACATAACTACTTTATTTACTGATCCAGATAATGATATCAGATCGTCCGGTGGCCAGGGTGGGCCAGCGGTTTGTTTTTCACCACTCGCGACACAAGTGAAGCACGTGTTACTGCTGTTGCTAGATTTATTTATCACGCACGTGCCACGTCTGTCCGTATCTGTCTGTAATACACCGTAGTAGATTTTAGGACCTCTTGTTTTCACGTAGTAAGTAACGAAGGACACAAACTAAAATATCATATCTACTAGACAGTGAAAACAGTAATTTCCGAAGTTGAAAGTCGGTATAATTGATGTTGACACATTAATAACTTTATCGAACTCTGCAGGCTATCTGTTATGTACGTGATGTTCCTTCCATAACAGCCAATATCTGTATAAAAAGGAGCTTTAAAAATATATGTACATATTAATTAAGTAACAAAGTACCTACATTCTGCGCCTACGTACATCTCTTAAGAGTAGGTAACATTTCATAACAGTATGGAGCAACAGTTGTATTTTGACGCATGTACATGTGTGGTCAATACTCTATATCTGTATACGGTCGGTGAAAGTTTTTTTTTTTAATTCTTCAACGAATCAGTCGTATCTGTGGTGTTGATATTGGTTTAGGCTTGGGTGACAACTTGCCAGTAAGCAGTCTTAACAATTATTTATCAATATTACCTATGTCTAGTCTAGCTGGTCTTAAATACGTCTAGTCTAGCTTTCAGAAAATCACGATAGAATAATATTTACACCTGTGCTTCTAAGTAAAGTAGTACATTAGAATTAAACTTAGGAGCTCATCCATGGTGTAGAACATCTTCGGTGACTGCACGTACCCAGTGTGTCATAAGAAGACACAGAAGTCTGTACCGTTTCTGGTGTTTGTCAAAATAGTTATACTACTTTAAACTTTGACCTCCTAGTCGGTCTAGAGTCTAGACACATAATTGTACGTAGTTTACAATCCCGAAGCTACGGTACCACCGAAATACCAGTGCAGAGAGTCGTAAGATTTATCCGCATCAGTTCATTATACCTAGTCCTTACGCTACTTCCTCTCTTGGAAGTAAGACGTCAGTGATTTTTTAGAGGACGCCGACGTGATTAATTCCAACCGTCCTGTACCTTTATGGCTTGAACAGTTGGTAATTAACTAACCAAACTTAACCAATTTTTTTATGTTAGAACCTTGAAAATGTTGATAAAGATTTCTGTAACATTATTAAAACTGCTGCTTAAAACTACAGTATTACAGTCATAAGCGGATTCAGGAACACAACTTTACTTTAAAAGGATACATCGATCCCAGTATGTAATGGTATTATCATAACTGCAACGATATATTATTCATACGACGTCAGTACTTAAATACTATTAATTTCATCAAATACATAAGTATATAACTGTCGGGTGCCATTAACATAATCATCTATTGTCTAAAAGGTCGTCATTTACTATAATTATAACTTCACAAAAAATAATTATTAAGACAATTCGTTATTTGGGAATGCATGGAATCAAAATTCGTCACAAATTTGAATTTAGGAATAAGTTAAGAAAGCAAAAACAGTAGAACTCAAACTCTCACGCTCGGTACTAACTTAATTTCATAGATTGTACCTAGATAGTTCATACATCCCAGGAATCGTGAGTCGATTTAACTTATCATTAGGCAGACAACTGAAACGTCGGGGCAGTCAAATGCATTATCCCCGTGCCGCAAAGCTCGTCTAAAATAAATAGGTACTATATAATAACTTAATGACTACACACATCTCACACACGGGCGACTGATCCCAAACTAGGCAGAGCCTGTACTATGGTAACCAGACTACTGATAAACATACTTATATATTTCTTAATACAAACAGATTATAAATAAATTACTCCCAGACACAGAACTTATGATCCACAATTATTTTTCCTGGGTGGGAATCGAACCCACAACCTCAGGCTTAGCAGTCAGGATCACTTACCACTATACTAACAGGCCGCTCATAATATTCTAGAACATAATATTCTAGAATTTATTTCTTAGCTGTCGCGTCGGTAAGCGGTCATGGGCTGCCAACTAAAGACACCCTGCAGCATACCGGCTGCTAATTTACTAATAAATTATTTAGTCCATTATCGGTATGTTTGTAATTTGTTATCCGAAGTTAAAAGGGCCTGCGAATCCTTGACTGGCGATTTATGCCCATAAATCCTACTAATATTATAAACGTGAAAGTTTGTGAGAATGTATAGATGTAATTAATGTTGTTTGTTGCTCTTTCACGCAAAACTACTGAACCGATTGCGATGAAACTAGTATGAAGATATCTGGACACCTGGATTAACACATAGGCTACTTTTTATCCCAATATTCCCACGACATCGGAACTTATACGGGTGAAACCACGGGGCGCAGCTAGTATAATACACAATAAGTTAATATCTTAATGTATATACACAAATGTTGGTAGACAAAACCATACTAAAACTATCTTTTGTTATATGTAGACCTATAAAAGGTACACACACAGTAAGTACGTATCGACTTTGATTATATACCTATCTACATATAGAGTAATTCAAACAAATGATACATACACTTAATACAGTCTCCAATTCCGCATTATGTGTGAGTACGCACGTGTGGTTATTGTCCACAAACTGTCACTGTGCGCGTGTTTAGGGTGCTCTAAATTATTTCCTGACCTGTCTATTATATAAGGAAATTAAGGGATAATAAAATAATGATTTAAAGGCTTACGGTTTGGCTAGAATTATGACACCGAAATATCATATATATTAATTTTAGTGTTTAGTTCCCTAGGTCGGAGAATTTCCTAGTGCGTAATTTTATTTAGATTGACAGCCATTACTCTTATATAAGTAGCTTTAAGTTTTAAAATCAATTTAACCAAGTTATAATCACTTAATGGAGTAGCTTTTGCAATAAATAGTTCAGGCATCCATTTACAGTAGCTGTCAACATAATTTAATATCAACTCGCTCATGCATCAATTAGCACAATAACTCGAGATCTATTCTTAATCTTGATTTTAGAAATACATCTTTTTTATATAAAATTAAAACAGATGTAGGATTTTTGTATACCTACTAAAACATTGGAAATGAAACATAGGCGTTAAGTACTTAATACACATAACTATTGTATTTTTTTTTTTAATTATTGAAAGCATAAACACACATTTTAAGGCCCGGAAGGAGTAGACAATTAAAACAGTAGGTATCGATATTTTTGCAGGGAGTGATTTATCTGTTCCGTAGTGACTACTTAGTAATCTGTTGTTCAAAATTGAAAACGTAACGAACAAACAAACTCACATTTGCATTAATAATATTATTCTATTAAAATATTATTAATAGTTAAGATGTCTTAGTTGCAAATCCATTTGTAATTAATTTACAAATTTTAAACCTAATTCTGTGTTATTCAACCTTCAACAACATGGCTTTCTTTAATTATATTATGAATAGAGGAAAAATGTCTTTCGGTTTATCTAAAATACAGCCGTAAGCATTTTGTTCTTTTATACGCTTTGATAAAAAAAATTACTTATTATTTGATAATTTAATTGATGAATGTCAGCCCAGATGTTTTGATTTTGTCGTTTTTTTATCCTTTGTTAATTAATATTTTTTATTGAAATATGTACCTTGTGATTTGTGAACGTGATTTTGAAGAAAATAAGAAGAAGCAAATTAGGAAAAATACACGAATAGACTTTCTTACCACAGTAATACTACATCTTACAATATCATTCAGTTCAAATATTTAATCAATTCCCACTTCACTTAAATAGGATAGGAATAGGTTATTTATTTAATAATTTTTATACTCTAGATGAATTGCCTGCATTACCTATTTCGTAACTGACAATGTTCTTGTAATTGTATTATTTTAAGGTGTTATTCAATAGAATTATAATTCAATAATATTTATTTATTGATTATAAACAGCATAACATATAACAGCATTGTTATTATAAACTAAATTAAAATAGTATTATTCACTTCCTTGTCGTTCCTATATTTTAGGTATGATCGAAATGCTATCACAATATAAACTATTTATTAATAAAATATATTTAATTGAATTCAACAAAATCGTATAATATCATTGTTTTAATTTTTTTATTTCAGGTATGTTTTGCTCAATCAATAACTATTAACAAGTAATTAAAAAAAAAACACGACTACTCTGCTAACATTTTTTTAACATTTGAATATGGTGCCATGCAGCTGCCATGTCGATTTTTTTCAGAAATGATATAGCTTGCGTTACTCGAGATGATGTAAGGATTGTAACGATACTCCATACTTCCAAATCTGTTTTTGCATTTAGAAGTTATGGTGGAATAAATACTCACATACGTTTATGAACCCTGAAAACATTACACTCCTTTTTTGGGCAGTCATCTAATAAAATAAAATGCAGTTAAAATAATAATAAAACAGTAGGGTATAGAATATGCCAGTTATAATGAATGGTTAGAGAAATAGTTGGACCAATTGAGCCAAAATAAAAATTGTTTAAAAGTAAACCGGTTTGTTTTGTGGGTTTATATTCATACACGTAACGACCATTAAAAAGCACTGAGACGAATACTTTCAAAGACACTATAGTATGTACAAAAAAGTTTTAAAGGAGGTAAGACATGGCAGATTTCTGCTCCAATTGAGACGGCCGACTATGGAAATTAATCTGATGTATAGAACACCACGGTTAAATGCAGTACTACCATAGTGTTTGTATTCCTCCTGCACCGCTCTGGAGGTCTATTGACGGTAGACCATAATATGTGAGCAACACTACATAATAAATAAAGGCTAAATGTTTTATTAAATTATGTAAGAGGGAGAGCCATGCTTCGGCACGTATGGGCCGGCTCGACTGGAGTGATAAAACGGCCTCACAGAAAACCCGCCGTGCAGCAATGCTTGCATTGTTTTTCACCTAGTGAGTGAGGTTACCGGAAGCCCAAACCATCCTTCCCTTCTTCCCCTACTCCCACCCTATCCCTACTCTCACCCTAAAGGCCGGCAACGCACTTGTGACTCTTGAGTTGCAAGTTTCGATGGGTCACGGTAGTTACTTACCATCAGATAGTAACCTTTTATTTATAACCAGAAGGTAACCTTTTATTTATTTTTTTAAATAATGTAAGTCATTTATTTTATCTTATAATTTTCCTTAAAATCTCTTATTTTTATTTTATTAAAAAGGTGAGAAATATTTATAAACTCAATATCATTACATAGGGCACACTGAAAGTTCTGCGCTCCTAATTCTCAATCGTTGTTTAAAAATAAATTATCGGGAAATCGCGTGTCAATTGTTTTTATCACAAGTTAAAGTTTTTAAAAGTTCACTGACTACGCAAGTCTGCACTGCACTCGTCTTCAAAATACTTTTGGGAGGGAAGCATATCATTTGAGCACCGTAAGGCGTTGGTATGCAGAATTTCATCGAGGCGGTGTTTCTCTCCATGATGAAATTTATGAAGGTCGGCCCTCAACTGCGATCACTGAGGAAAATGTGGTTACTTTTTTTTATGGTATAAGGGGCAGACGAGCAGACAGGTCACCTGATGGTAAATGACTACCGCCGCCCATGGACACCTCTAACTCAAGAGTCACAAGTGCTTTGCCGCCCTTTAAGGTGGGAATAGGGGAAGAGTGAGAAGACGGGAGAGGGGGGAGAAGGAAAGGACGGGAATAGGGGTGAGGGTTGGGTTAGGGCCTCCGGTAACCTCACTCACGCAGCGAAAAGCAATGCAACCATTGTTTTACAGCCGGTTTTCTGTGAGGCCGTGGTATCGAGTGGAGTCGAGCCGGTCCTTACGTGCCGAAGCATGGCTCTCCCACGTAAAACTGATTAAAGAAAACTAGCGTATCACCTATGAGGAGATTGTCATGTCGAATGTCCTCGCATTTGACTGGCCTGTTGGTCTAGTGGCTAGGGACCCTGACTACTAAGCCAGAGGTCGTGGGTTCGATTCCCACCCAGGACAAATAATTGTGTGATGAGCACGATAATTTGTTCTGTGTCTGGGTGTAATTTATCTATAATATGTATGTATTTAGAAATATATAGGCTTTGCCTAGTGTGGGATCAGACGGCCGTGTGTGAGATGTGTGGAGTTATTATTATTATTCTCTTTATTTACTTAATATGCATATAAATTATTTATAAATACATTCACTATAAAAAAATAAAAACAAATACATTTAAAAATATAAAAATAGTGTCCCACCGGTATCGGGTACAGGGACCAAGCTACCGGTGGTTAGGGTTCCAGAGACAGAAACCTCCTCATTATGCGTGCCGTATCAAGGAGGACTGCCTTCTGCATCAGGCTCTTAATCCAGCTGCCTAACGTGAGCCTCTGAAGGTGTTGGTCGAGGCTCTTCGCAATTAACCCATGGGCCGAAATTACTATCGGCACAATAATTACGGAATCCACATCCCACATGTCGACAATCTCGTGGGCTAAGTTCAAATATTATATTTCTTTATCTTTTTCGGCTTTTATAAGATTATTCGTCATGGGGAATGGTGATGTTAATAATCATTGCTCGGCGCTCTAATCGGTCTATCACCACTAAAGGCTATCAGGCTTATTGGCAACAACACTCCTGTCAGTGATGATAGATCGATCCCAATACAATGTTGCACGACCATTTTCGAAAACTTGTTATTATTATTCCTCTTTATTCAACTTAATACTTACAAATTATATTTTTAAATATTTAAAAAATAATATATGTATTTAAAAATATAAAAAAATAGTGGACCACCGACATCGGGTACAGGGACCAAGACACCGGTGGTTAGGGCTCCAAAGACAGGAACCTCCTCACTATAAGGGCCGTGTCGAGAAGAACTGCCTTCTTACTATTATTATTTGGGGATTGGTATGAACTAAATTCAAAAAAATTTACATCGACATTTAAAAGTTAGAAAACTTTGTTGCCGCTGGATTCCTCATGAATTCACCCCAGAACAAAAAACGGACTCGTATTGATTGGTGTCAAAATTTTTTGTTGAAGTACGATCACGGACGTTCAAATCCTGTGTATGACATTGTGACGGGAGATGAAACATGGATATATTGTTACATGCCGAAAAGAAAGAAATTACCAGTCTTCTGCATCAGTGTTCGAAGGTGACAACCAACAAACCAACAAAATTGAGATAGGCGGAAACGTAGGCAAAAAAAATTATTGCGTTTTTTTTCTCGCCGACGGGTCCTGTCTGTACGATCCCCCTTGAAGAATAAAAGACAGTTAATGCTGAGTGGTACACCATCATTTGTTTGCCCAGTATCTTTGAAAAAGTTAGAGAAAAACGAACAAGAAGTCGCATCCTATTATATCATGACAATGGTCCTAATGTTTTAAAAAATTTCGAAAAGTAGATATATAACTTTACATGTAAATTGTTTTATTAATGAGTGACGCACAACTTTCAGTGTACCCCACGTATTATTAATACGTGAAGAGAATTCTTTGTACCCCTTTTTAAGATAATTTCGCGAACGTAGTAACGTGAATATTTGAATATTTACAGTTTATATATAGAAGGATGCGGATTGTCCAAGACCGGGATAGTTGGCGCTCCTTGGGGAAGGCCTTCGTCCAGCAGTGGACGGCGATAGGCTGATGATAATTTAGAAGAAGAAAGCTAAAAAATTTCAACAATATGTCTTACAACTTAAAAAATTACGTGAAAACGGCTTAAGGATATTACACGCGTCCAGTATAAGTATGTGATTACCTGTCATAGTAAGAAAGTCTATAGAATGACAGCTCAAGTTATAATGGCCAATAAAAAAACCATGGTCGAAATTCGACCACCCGCGATCTCTTGTAAAATTAAATATGTAACCGCTTTGTTCACTTACTAATTTCTTCGTTCCGAATCATATCTCGTTTATAAGCTTCTTTCAATAAAAAAAAGTTATCATTGTTGACTCGAAATAACGTGCTATGTCCTCATAAGTTATTATTTATTTAAATTGAACATAAATAAAAGTACAAAATAATTAAAAACATTTATTAGCAATTTATTCTCTATTCTTATTTCATTAAAAATAAATAATGACAAAAACCTTTATGTAACCATAGAAAAATAAAAATAAACAGAAATTTCTTTGACAAATTAAAATTATTCCCCTAGGTGGCACGTTTTAAAACGGTCTCTTACAATGAATGTTATAAACAGTCTCCGCGCAGTGCGGCAACATAATTATGATGTTTTGATTTCCCGCGTAATTTTAAAAAACCGATCAAACCATTCTCGTTCGCTGACATTTTAACACTTATTCTTCTACAATTGGTCATTCAGAAAATATATTTTTTTATTGGAAATATGGAATGGAAATGAAAATGGAATAAGCGTTTGTCTTCCAACTCATCTCCTTGATGGAAAGTGACGATGAAGACGAAGATGGTACACGCCTCCAAGAGAAACCTATTCACTCTACTCTTGAACGTTCCAACATTACAGATAATGTGTATTTAATCAATTTTGTTGTGTTCTCTAAATAATTATACATCCTCTTAATTTAGTGCGTTGTTAGTTTATAAGGTCATAGGAAAGAAATGTACCTATCCAATTGTTTCACGAACGCTTTCTTATCGTCAGCGACGTCTTTGCTCTGTATTTGGGTCAGAGTCAAAGGTTATCTTATCCCATTGACTGTCTATGTTCATTTTATTAGGCTTACACAATCTCTTATGATGGTTAATCGAATAAACGTCCACCCATTTGTTGCTTGTCCACACAATTGTCTATATTTTATGCTTCAGGCAATCAAGTTAATCCGACTTTCAAATAAAACGTTAATAAACTAAATATAACAATAATTAAGTAAGCAAGGCATAGAAAATTTATCAGGAATTTAAGTGGCTCCACGCCTGGCCAATACTTTCCGTGCATCCTCTTCCGTTGTCGAGTAGGATCACTAGAGCTTATAAGAGGGTGGGAGAGGGCTGACCACGCACAAATAACACGAAGGCCTATGTGGAGAAACAATTACCAAAATGTGTTAATTAGTGCCTCAAAATGCAATTGGGTTATTGAAAAAAAAAAATCTTGTCATAAATCGAAAGATCTTAAACGAGTTTTATAAAATTATAATAGAACTATTGTTTGTTTGTTTTTTTTTTGTTGGTGTTAAAAAGTTATGACAAATTAAAAATAATGTTTTAAACTCAGTACCGAAAATACACCGACAGTTCCCGAACTAACCCGAGCGCGCCGTGAAGTCATGATGTTAATGTCTAAGCATTACATGTAGTTGATACAGTGTTTTACGTTTTCATCAATTAAATCTTATTATTATCGTCAATTTATTTATAAATTTATCAAAAATGACAAACCTATAGCTAATGGCTATAACCTAGGTCGACGTAACTATTATCTTATCTATGCCTAGGTATACAAAAAATGGAGTTATCGTGCTGGTTTAGTACCCAACTAATATAATACAAAAACAACTCCCAAAAAATGTTTTTAAATGTACAACAAAATGCTAAAACTAGTGGTTTCAAGCAGAGCGCCGAGTAAATCCTAAAACGATTTCCTTTACCTAAGTATCACAAAAGAGTTTAATTTTTTTTTTTTTAAAGATTAGGAATATTCCTGTGTCGCGAGGGGCTTCATAAACATTCAAACAACGAACACAAAGAACACCCAGACTCGCGACAACTATTTTTGGATCACACAAAATTATGTCCCGTGTGGGATTTGAACCCACAACATTCGACGCGGCGTAGTGGCTAGGTGACCACTTAAAGGATGATTTTATTAAATACTTTAAAACAACCAATGAATGAATTTTTATGCAGTTGAATGATCTTGGTTTCATTTAGTAATTAAATATTATTATATTTCTATGTTATGTTTGATTATGTATTGGACAAAATTAAGATTTTTTAAATTCTCTATGATGATGGTTCTCTTGTTATAATAACATTTAAATCATTCTGATAATTATTAATTTAGTAATGTTTTTGGTGCTACTACGAATCATCCTAAGTTACCTCATTTCGTTTCTAAAAATGCCGACTTATCCAATGGTGTAAATATAATAGGATGCAGCTAAACACAAATAAATGTTACTATCTGAAATATACAACATATTTTAATATTTAAATATATTAACAATTTGGGCGTCCTTTTTGATAATAAATTCACATTTAAATACCTCACATGTAACATATACTTAAAAGAGCAAATATAATGTTGGGCTTCGTGATGCGAAACACCAAAGGCTTTAAAAGTAACACAAAAATTATGTTATACCATAGTCTCGTGCTATTCCAAGATACTCCATCTTGGAATAGGTACTGCAGTGTTGTATGGAGACCTCACTACGCGCCACACATATTACGTATAGAATGCGTACAAGGTTTTTGTGGCACCTCACGATATTTACAGGTAAAGATAAACTTTGAACTACGTATACCAGCCGATTGCAATATCTAGGATGCACACACTTTCGATGCGAAGAGATGTAGCTGACGCATTGTTTTTATTTGAATTGGTTAGAAACGAAATTCAGCTAAATTAACCGAATATCATTTTTGAGAAAATCCGTAATCATAAATATATCTACACTAGGTATATTACCAGGCTTTGCTTTTATAAATCGTTTATCACATATTATTCACACGATAAAATTTATTATAAACAATAATTTTATTTGCAGTAAATTTCTGAAATTATTTAACAATACATATGTAGAAATCGTCGACCGTGTACTAATGTGGATTGACTTTAACATTATGACGTCACAAATAAGGCGACGGCGATGGTGCGTTTGGAGTAGAGGTTTCGATCCCTGGATCCCGGATCTCGGGATCCCGGTCATATTTTAGTGACGAAAATTTCGGGATCAAATTTAATGAATCCCGGGATTTTCGGGATGGATACATTTTTAAGTCAATAAAAGTATGCGTGCGAAACGCACTTACCTTGATTTGACATTTTGACAGCCATCTTGTTTACACAGCTGATTTCATTTGTTTTTGCTAACGACCGGTACCGGCTTATGCGTAAAAGTGTGTAAAAATTCCCGCTTCACGTCGTGTAAGTATTGATACTTTTTTGTTAATTGGTGATAATCAATGTAATTATTAAAAAGCAACAATGCATTAATGTGACTGAGTAAATATAGATGAAAAACAACAAGTGTTATTTTCTAGTCTAAAGAAATTGATTTTTTGAAGTTTATTGTCAGTTTCATAAATTATTTATAGAAGTGTCTAGTTTGTTTATAAGAATAAAGTATAATTATGTTTAACCGCTTTTTTGAAGATTTAAAACTTTAATATTATCCTCAGAAAACTAAAAGATAAATAAAAATTGGTTTTGACATGTTTTCTGTCTTTTTGTTACCACTTTCCATTACTAATACAATCCCGGGACTATCCCGGGATCCCGAGATTAACTGTAGATAATCCCGAAATCCCGGGATTAGAAAAATCGACCGGGATCGAATCCTCTAGTTTGGAGTCACGTGATTCTTTTTAAAATTTAATCACTTTTAAATTGTTAGTAATTAATTGAAACAAATGTTTTTCAATTGTTTTTGTTTTAAATTTTATCTAAATTATTTATAATAAAGTTTTAAAATACATGAAAAAATAGGTGACTTTTTTTTTTCCAAAAACCCAATTGGCAGAGTACCCCAAAGAAAAGGCCTTGCTTATCTAAGGTACACTATAAAGAGGCAATAAAATAAATTTACTCAAACGGTGGTAAGCGGGCTCGCTTTCGATGGATTCAGTCGGCAACAGTGGATATAGTCTGTTGCTCTTCGGAGCTGATGTAACATCAATATCCCATCTGTGTGTTGATAGCCGTAGGTTTCCTGAAACCTACCTACCTGAATAATAACATATTCTTTGTAGATTAACATTATAATTCTCATTGAAGTTGGAAGTAGACAGAAATTAAATTAATAGACCGTCAATAATCCTGTGAACTGAGTAAATTAATTAAAATCTTGACGTAGGCCGCCGCTGACAGTCCTAGAGAGTAGAGTGCCTCATCTCTACACAGGAATACTAATCTTCCAACCAGGGCGTGTGAAAATTGTCCCAACTTAATTAAATTTATACCCGACAGTCTTAACATTTAATTTAGATATTCGGGAAGCATCAAAAGTTTTTACTTCGTATGAGCCGCAAGATGATCGTAAATGAACCTTGTCCAAATAATTATGGAATTATTATATTTATGCTGGCGTTCGCTGGGTTTCCATTCTCATTACTTTTCCGGATATTGAATGTTTATCTTGATATAACTTCATTGTTATTTTATTACAACTTTCCTAACCAGCGAGACTTCTATTATGTTTTAAACAACATTATACTTTCTGTATGTAAGAGTTATTAAGCGAACAGAGTTTGAACACAGTTTTATGTAGATTTCGAAGCACAGTCTACTTATTGGTTTTGTACTAGTTGTCGAGTTTTCCAAAAAATTGTTCAGAGGAGGTCTAGTTATGATCCCTAGACCCCAAAACAACCGGTAGTTAAAAGTTTATATTTATGTATATATGTACCTCAATTTCACCGGCACGATAGAGGTCGCAATTATGCACCGGCTGCTTTTAAACTTGGACAAAAATCAACAGGGCAAAAATTAAGTTTAAGTTCGTGAATGGGGAATATCAATAATTTGAACCCTAAATGATTCCATCCTTAGCTTGGGAAGGGGGGGGGGGGGTGAAACAAAATTTGTTGAAAAAAAATTCATAGCTCCGAAACTGTAAACCTTTTTACAATCGGTAATATTTTTAAATGAAAGCTATTTTTTTATTTTACTCTACTATTCTTTATTTTTGGAGATAAAAATTTAAAAAAAACACGGAATCTACCTCTGGGGGCCCGGATTTTATTTTTTGGGATAGGGGCGACGTATAAACGAGCTGACTGGGCACTTAATGGTAAGTGACTACCACCGCAACCACTGCAACTCAAGAGTCAAGTGCGTTGCCGGCCTTTAAAATGGTAATAGGAGAAGGGAGAAGAGGAGTCCGGTAACTTCACTCACTCGGTGAAACACAAGGGTAGCATTTGAACAACGGTTTTCTGTAAGTAAGTAATTATCTAAAACTAAGTTTGGTGTTTCGAACCCACATAATAACATACGCATAATAAAATAATTAATTCGATATCATACGTATTTTGTGATATCACGCATTTTGATATATTGTACATTATCTTATCTAATGAATGAGTTCCGACGGTCAAAGAAACAAAACTACTGAAAAAAGTTGGAGGTAAAGGGATGATGCAGTTACACATCGATCGTCTATTTCTATGAGATCCTCATTTAGATATCAGTGATCTGGTTGCATACTAGAATACGCACACACGCACACACAAACACACACGCATGCACGCACACACACACGTGCACACACACACACACACACAAAATTCCATATTGTTTTTGTCTTTAGTTGTTAATATTTAAGCTAACACTATTTTTTATTATTGTATTATTATTATTATTTTCTTTTTTATAAGGAATACATCAGGTGAATATGTACAAACGTCGGCCTTATCGTTATCGTTTATCCAGAGAACAAGTACTGTTCCCTAGGGACATACAAAGCTAGTATACCATAAATAATATTAGATAAAACAGGGAAATAAATGTCAACTTTTTATATAAATATACAAGCAAATACATTTACATTAATTTATTTATTACTTTAAATCCGTTACATTCAGCAACGGGATCACCATCACCCTGGCCCAAAATTCGCATAATTAACGTTATAAAAAAATAAAATAAATGGATGGTTAATTGTGCCATATTTTTCGGCATACTTTTGAGTTATTCTTACAGGATAACTCAAAAGTAATAGATTGCTACATTAATTTAAATAAAAAAAAATATTAGCTAAAGGACTTGAAATTCATAATAACTTTAGAATTGTAACGTTGCGTTATATACGATTCCGTTTAGGGACATTGAGGCCATTGTTTCGGTATGTACATACCTTTCAACTTCCTAACGTAACACTAGCCTTGTTTACAGGCCTACAGGAGTTATTATATGTTATTTAGTATCCATACTCCGCTTCATATATTACTAGTTAATAATAAGAATAACTTCACACATCCTTCACACGGCCCTCTGATCCCAAACTAGGCAGAGCCTACACTGTGGTAACCAGATTGCTAATAATCATGCTTATATATTACTAACTACATACATATTATAGATAAATTACACCCAGACACAGAACAAATGATCACACTCATCACACAATTATTTGTCCTGGATAGGAATCGAACACACGACCTCTGGCTCAGCAGTTGGGGTCACTAAGTAGACCAACGATAGATCGATAAGTCAAAAGAAGTTAACAGTAAAGTCAGATTTATCATTTTAAAAGTACAATTTGAAAACTTTACATAATTATAACTTGTTTATGTCGTGGCTAACATTCATTACTATTACCTCCATGTTTGGCAAGTTCACCCATAACTTCACTGTATTAATTCTAAGGCTTTCTAAGGCGTCTTTATTCAAAAACTTGAAAGTAACGAAAAGGAAAATCCGGCCCCATATGGAATGTACTGCTGTCATTCCTAGGCAGGAACGCTTGGATGCTAGCCAAAAGGAATTGCATTCTATATTGTCAAAAAGGAAAAAAATTAGAAGTCCTTTACTTTACTTAATACTACGTAAGCATATAAAAGCCAGGGGGCCTGCTCCTACTTGCTTACGCCATTTCTAGGGCTACTATCAGTTATCCAACTCTCGCCACCAACAGACAGGTTCAATTAACTCTTTTAAACCAAAAGTCAGAAACAGAAGTTATTTGTTTTTGATACCGTAATATGTTTGAATATTTCATATTTATTCTGCACATTTAAGGTGGTTAAGTCTTTCGCTGGTCCCCTTTCCTGTTTGGAAACTTAACGGTTCTTGTAGGATCTCTGCAGGTGTTGCAATTGTTTATTGTCTATAGCGATCTCCTCAGCCCTCAGGTGGATAGTAGGTATACTTTATTGCTAGCTTTAAAAAAATCACCTATAGAGGTAGCCAGAACCATGTACCTACATACTCATATCGTAACAGAAAGAGCAGTAACACATGACTTGTCGCTTGCAAACTGAGACAAAGCATTTTAGTGTTCTATTTAGTTAAGATAAAGAGATTCAGTAAGTAATTTTTTGTAATTTATAACTTAAAATATTATAGGTTTAAGGCAGGTGTTGATTTTTTTAACTCTATGCACTATGGTTGGGTACTACAAGAAATATTGCCGAAGGGTAGGTAAAAGTATGGAAAAGGCGCACAAGGTCCTCCGCCTTTCCTATACTTTTACCTACGACTGAGGTGGCGCGGAATACAAAGTTAATTACCGGCTAGCATAGTTTTGCTAACATTCAATATTTGTTATATATTCATTATTCATTCAATATACATTCGTTAGCTGACAGACAGACCGGCCGATAATTAGTACATCTACAAGCATGTGTGGGTAATTCTATTAGGGGGGCAGATTCATGCAAGGGGTACCTTCTTACACTAGAGATTTCTGTTGTTAGGCGCACATCAATTGAACGACTTATGCGTGTATGCGTAGCTTATTTATGTGTGTGTTGGCTCACGAAGTTTGACAACAGTCGGTAAGAAACGCGCGACGAGGTGTCACGGAAAGTGATTCGGCCACGCGTAAGTAATTTTATAACCTCACTTTGAACATCTTTTTATTGATAAAAGCTGTTTTCTAGATTATTCAGAACTGTTTAATTTAAAAGATAATAGGGTCAAGTTTGTGAATTGATAGGTAAATAATTATATATATGATTGGTTTTTTTTCAGGCATATTTTTATTTTAATTTCTTGTGATGGGGTAGGTTCTTACAGTAATTATTGATACTACTACTAAGTAAGAATTAAGCAATAGGAAAATATCTAATATTTAAATACTGATATGACTGATCAGAAAGACTGTTAGGTTAACTAAGTTCCTTCAATGCCATAAAAAGAAAAACTACCTACATTTATGTTATTCTTTTTTTTACTTAGTATTATTTGGTTATTACTTAGTATTGTGTGCTCATAAAGACTAATTGCTTTTGTTTTCAAAAACGTGGTATTTTGATATGTTAATTTTGATAAATAATTAAACATTTGACGTTAAATTTGTGTATTTTTTTTGCACATGTATGAATCTGCCCCATGCATACATTTTTTATTTATTTCTTTATAGTTTACAGAAAGCCGCACAAGTGTATTTACACAAATCACATATTTCTGATATAAAGTCAGATAGTAGGACTATTAGTTTTTGATGAATCGATACAGATATTGGTACCAGAGAAAATTCTATAAGACAAAATATAAAAACTGTATGAATCTGCCCCACTTCCCCCTATGTAGTGAGACATTCAGTAAGAGATACATGTAATAAGACTCACTCAAAACGTGTCTATTTTGTCAATTATGTTCTACTATGTGTCCTATTTTCTCAAAATTAGAATCTTCAAAGATATACTAATCTTATCTTTCAAAATCTATTGATACATTGTAACTCTAGCTTTCAAAGTGAACAACTTAGGCGCCGTCTTTATTACAGGTAATCTTGAATTTTCAACTTTATATCAATATTCGACGCCATAAATACTTTGTCCTTGTTACCAATCCGTCATAAAATAAAAAGGCATATAACAAAAAGTTACGATGTAGGCAAGAAATCAAATCGGATACTGTAAAAGAAAACGCTTAGCAATAATCTTCATGCATAAGCCATGTTGAGTAAATTCTTTATATTATTATACAGTATACTAATTTCAAAGTATCAACTTATCGTAGATAATCAGCAAAGTCTATCACCTTTGTAACAGACTTGGCTATGGCAAACGGTACTTATACAAAATAGATGCAGGTTTTCTAGATGCTTTACTATTGATATTGATAAATATTATGATTTTGCAGATAGGACTACCACAACAACAAACAAGAAAAAACTTTATCTATTATACAATAAATACGTGAAAATAATTCATTTATGCCCGCCCGTGCCCAAATGAGGACACCTAAAGAAGTACCATCAATTCTTTACATGTTTCTGATTTTTTCTTTAGTCACCTGTAGATATTTAATAGCTTTTGGACAACATAGTGATCAGAAATTAAAAAAGTAATTTTTCATCAATGATTACGAAGAATAAATATTTTTTTATTTTTTTTACTTTTTAAACACACAAATATATTATGTAAAACCACGTAAAATTTTGCTATAGTAGAATAGCTGAGTATTGTTTGTAGTAGGATTGTTTTACAATGGTGTCCTGAATAGGAGCCAATAAATTGATTTTTCAAATATCCAATGATGCGGGTTTAGTTTTTATCAAAGCGGGCCCCGAGACTCCGTTAAGTACTTTTAGCTATTATTCCTCATAGTTTCGGATTTGGCTATGCACGCCCACTTGAAAAATTTACTCTGTATGTTGACCTGTCATAGTTCGGAAAGTCTAACAAATATAATTCAACGTATAGTGGAAATAGATAGGTAAAAAGTATATGAATTACGGTAGAATTTCGACCACCAGACGATCTCTAGTTAAGATAAATTGGTAGGTACTGTAAGGTCTCACTTAGCACAGTTATTTGTTCTATCAGTTTTGCATTTTTAAATAATTCGAATATAATTCAGTGCGGACCTCACACCAGTCCTAACGTATAATATCACATAGGTACTACTTTACTAGTATACTACAGTACTTTAGATTTTATCCGTACAAAAACTCCATCGTAATCCTTATAATTTCTAAGGACCGGCAATTCCTATATTATGTGTAATAAATTATCGAGATACAAATACAAGCGGCGGTAGCGTACTCGTCAGACTTGTGACCGAGTGGTTACTAGTTCTACCCCATTCAGTGCACTACCGACGTGAACCCACTCCTAACAAAAACATTTAGTTTAGTTGTCGGGGTTAAAAACAAAAACCGGACAAGTGTGAATCTAACTCGCGCATCGAGAGTTTCGTAAGCAAACAAACTTGTATCTAGATACTACATCCATCTCGGGAATAAATTCTCGAAATCTTTTGCCCGCCATTTTTCAAAGACAAGCGTAACTTTGCGGATGCGATGTATGACAAAGTCAACAATCCAACCGCAAAATATAAGTTTGTAATCACAAAACTATTATTTTATGTGATACTAGCAACTCGCCCCGGCTTCGCACGAGTACAAATTATACACTTAAACCTTCCTCATGAATCACTCTGTCTATTAGTAAAACCGCATGATTCTATGTCAACAGGAGGTACCCTGTAGGTTTTGATTTACTTGCGAAATGTTCAAATTTGGTCAAATATAAAGCTTAAGTGGCCATATCTTATGATTGCGTTGACTTAGAAGCTTGATCTTTTTACAGTTTCAAGGCACCGCAGACTTATGTATATGGTATTAATTTCAATTTGATGCATCCACGGGTTCCTGAGAAAAAGGTCTTAACAGACAGACAGACAGACAGACAGACGGACAACAAAGTGATATAGGGTTATTCTATAAGGGTTCCTTTTTTTCTTTTGTGGAACGGAACCCTTTTAATTTTTTTTTTGTGTGTCGTGTGGAAACCCCTACGGGTCATCACCTCACCGAGGGTGAAGTGGTATGTCGGACTCGAACCGACTAAAACCACACGGTGTTCCGTCACAAGTGAGTCTATTGCAGGGAACCCGGGATACCCTAGGAAGGAAGCTTCCGGGAACCCCTACAGACTATGGGGTCCTGATCAGCAGGCGACCACACCATGCGATAGGGGGGGCCCTACCCCCCCTCCAGATGGGAGAGGCGCGTGCGGAACCCGCCGCGCCACCGTCTTAGGCATTCTTCTGCTGGGGTAACGGTCAGCCCAACCCACTACCCCCAGGCAGGCGCTCATGGAGGACGGAGATCATTCAGCGCCCTCCGGCGCCTGGTGCGTCTTCTGCGGGATGGGAGAGTGCTTGTCCTCTCCCGTTCCCGTTCCACCGCCTCTTTGGCCAACAAATCCTCCTCGCAAAACGAGGCGGCGGAATCCCACGCACTCTCACTTTGGACCATGGACTGAACCATGGTCTCTAGCGAGAGGCTACTCAAACCAATAGCCATCACGAGGTTGTAACGCTGTTGCGGTGGAACGGAACCCTAAAAAGTTGGTGTTTGTGACCCACGTAATTAGAATTCGTAATTAGAATATGGTGGTCAACAAAACAGATATCCCATTCTTATTAGTAATTATCTGCACCTATAAAAACACGGCACTTTCACGATGTCTACCCTTTTCCCCTTTCAGAAGGACAGTGACCCTGCTCACATGTAGGAAGTCTGTTTGTAAAGGCTTGGAGGACTGAAAATTTATATGATTAATCCTTTATATCTCATAATTGGATCGGAATACTCACCAGAAAATTTTACCATACCCATACATTATGTACATTATGTACAAAATAAAAAAAAAACATCTTATTTGTAACTAGGAACGAATATTTGTCATCTTATTACCACTATGTTTAACAACTCAACGTTTGGCAAGGGTCTAGTGCTAGCCTTCCTATTGTATTGACATCTTTTTCATGATACGAGGGCGGCACTGAAAATTTCGGGAATCAAGGAAGTGACACAACATTACTATTTAAAAATGCATTTATTGCTTCTTGAAGTATTCTCCGCGAAATTTGACACATTTTTCCATACGATGGAACCAATCATTGAAGCAACCATTCCATTCGGAAGTTGGGGTCTCCAAAATGGCCGTTTTGTAGGCGTCCACAGCTTCTTCAGGTGATGAAAATCTCTGACCACGCAATTTATTCTTTATTTTAGGGAAATTATAGAAATCATTAGGGCTTAGGTCGGGGCTGTATGGCGGATGGTTTAATAATTCTATGTTTTCTTGCTTTAAAAACTCTTTTGCTCTGTGCGCGGTGTGAGAACTCGCATTGTCGTAATGGAGGATGATGCGGCGGTTGCAGTTCTCTTTACGGAGTTCAGAAACGACCTGTGGCAAATAAATGCTAGCATACCATCTGCATTAACCGTTCTTTGTCCCTCAAGAGAAATAGTCGCAACATGGCCGGGTTCGGAGACACACGTGGCCACCATTTCTTTGCAACACTCCGTGAACGAACAATTTTTGTTGGCTTTAACTCATTTTCGAACATCCAAACTCGTGACTGGTTTTTTGTTTCGGGTTCGTACGCGTATATCCAGGATTCATCACCTGATACGATGTTGTATACAGCATTTGAGGATCCTGCGTGGAATCTTTCGAGATTTCTGACGCACCAAGTAACGCGAGCCGCTTTTTGCTCTTCACAGAGCGAATGCGGTATCCACCGGGAAAACAACTTTTTTACACCTAATTGTTCATGCAAGATTATTTGTATTTGACTCATGCCAATGTCTAAAGTTGCCTGAATTTGGCGGGATGTCACATGTCGATCTTCCTCAATCAGCTTACGCACAGCATCAACGTTTTCTTGGGTGACTGCAGTTTTTGGACGACCTTGACGGGGATCATCACTGAGCTTGACACGTCCACGTTGAAATTTAGCAAACCAGCGATAAATTGTGGTTTTGGATGGGGCTTCATCACCAAATGCAGAAATCATCCAGTCAACACACTGTTTTTGCGTTAAACCACTTCGAAAGTCATAATAAATCATCGCTCTTGAATTTTCTCGAGTCAATTCCATTTTCTCAACGACTAAACAAGTTTGACAAAACCTTGTGACAAGACCGAGAATAGTTTTTTAAATAAATAAATGGTATTCGATTTTTAAAACTAAAGAATTTTCAATTAAAAAGATTTTAATATGACAGAAACAGTGGAAATATTCCATTTGCGATACTTTTAGTGCAGCCTATGTATATGCATCGAGATAGGTATTATCTACCAGAGAAGCCCGTCAGAATAAAATACATGTTGCTTGATTTTCATGGCGCTTACGCGTTTTACCCAACGAACTGCTGCAACGATTTGTTTTCATAGATTCAGCGCCAAGCTACAAAACAGAACGGACAAATAGTATACACCTAAGAAGCTTTGTGATTCGATCAAGAAAGTAAAAAATTGTAGCTCCGTCAAGATTGATTTAGTCAGTTACGATCGTTAAAAACAACATGGCCGATCCTACTGCATCGATTCGTAAATCTTACAATATATACTGAAAAGTCTACAATAAAAAAACGTTGGTAATGGTGCATCCTACAATACATATTTCAAAGTTTACGGTCATTAGTGTCTAGTGTGACCAATACGTATATTTTAAACCGACAAACAAGTGTATTCTGTTTTGTTATTGATTAACTAAACTTGTAATATTAAATGCTAATTAAAAATAAACAGTAAATACTTGTTACTTAAGCAATTAAGCTGATAATAGCTGCTTCAAATAAATTGTAGAATCTTACTTGTGTATCTTCGAGGCGATTTCACTATTATTATTATTTTCCCTAATTGATATATATGTATATGTTTGTGTAAATATGTATGTGATCATGCCTATACTAGTAGTAGGTACATATTAGTTAAATTTTGTACATATTATATATTTTACAACATAACCGCCCACACTAAATCATTACAGTCCTGTCCATCCAAAGGTTGCCTAGAAGATATTGCTTGTTGTGATATGAAGGCCCGCCCATTGTGCATTTTATGTTTAAGTTGTTTTTTTACATGTATATATATCATGTGTTTGGTGTACAATAAAGAATACTATCTATCTAACTATCTATATTATCATCTCTTTCTCATGGAAGTTATTTTTTTATATGTATATATATCATGTGTTTGGTGTACAATAAAGAGTACTATCTATCTATCATCTCTTTCTCGAGGACAACCCTAGCCGTTTTTTCTCTTTTTGGAAAAAATACAGAAACCATTATTTTCTTTAGGGATCGGGACATTTTAACAAATGTCAGCAGTGGTTCATCGTCAAACCCACACTTTGATCTGGGATTTAGTAGGAACGTCGAAATAATACAGTTAGGTGTCACTACAGGTAACATTCAAATTCACGTAGTTTAATCGGCCGTTTTAAATTTTTTTAACACATCGCGAGACCAAGTGATATGCTGCTCAAACAGCGCATCAGTCTGATGACTGATGCGCTGCTGTGTGGTACCCAAAGTGAATATAGTTTCCGTACTTTCAAATGGTCATGAAGAATCCGATGAACTGTTGGTGCACTTAACTTAAGGGTTTCTTCGATCTGTCCATATGTCACACGTCGGTCTTCCTCTAAATATTTTCGTGTAGTCTCTTCCATCACATATTATACACATATTATACTTCTATCAGCCTTCTGCCAGACCTTGCATCACATCACCCTTCAAGTTAAAGTTGCCACGATTCAATTGAATATACCACCATTCTATAGTCCTTAGAGATGGACAAGTTACCCTCAGCGCACTACTTATTTCCTCGAAATATTTTTATTTAATTAGGCCACGCTTAAATGTATAAAAAATAAATACATGAATGTCACGGAGCGGCCCGCAAATTTTATTTAGAACATAAATTTCAATCAACATTAATCGAACAAAGGAAATTGTTTTTTTTTTAAATCACTAGAGTTTCTAATAATTATTATGAAATCTAGTTTGCAGGCGACGAAACTTATATAGCGCCCTACGTGTATAACGTTAATTATTAAGAATGATCTTGAAAAAGATAGAGAGAAATAGTTGTGCTGTTGTCATAAACATTTACAGCATCGCATGTATTAGGTCCTATTCCAATTGTGATATTGGCCTTCCGTTGACGCTGCTTCATATTCAAGCAATGCCTTCGCACCTTCATATATAAATGTAGATTCTAATTTTCTTCTTACACATACAACTAAGCAAAAAATGCGAATGCGAAAAAAAAAAAAACAAAACGTAGTAATAAGTGTAATAACCGTGGTACATTGTTGTTAATACAGGCAGTCACGTGTTTTTCTACGTAGTCATTTTGTACAATATTATATACCTATTGTAAGTGCTTATCGGTTCTCAATTACGGAAATAGTTAGGATGACCTAGCTTTTTCTCAATAACGGAAACAGTTAGGATGACCTAGCTTTTAAAATTTATCTAATTGAGCACGGGTGCTACTACACAATACATTCTGAAGGTCTTATGATGACCAGATAAGTGCTTATCGGTTCTCACTAACGGAAATAGTTAGGATGACTTAGCTTTTAAAATTTATTTAATTGAGCACGGGTGCTACTGCATGATACATTCTGAAGGTTTTATGATGACCAGATAAGTGCTTAACGGTTCACAGTAACGGAAATTAGGATAACCTAGCTTTCAACATTTACTTAATTATGCAAGCGTGCTACTTATGACACATTCTAAAGCTCTGATGATAACCAGGTAAGTGCTTATCAGTTCTCAGTAACGAAAACAGGATGACCTAGCTTTCAACATTTACCTAATTGTGCACGGGTGCTACTATATGACACATTCTGAAGGTCAGATGATAATCGGGTAAGTGCTTATCAGTTCTCAGTAACGAAAAAAGGATGACCTAGCTTTCAACATTTACCTAATTGTGCACGGGTGCTACTACATGTTACATTCTGAAGGTCTGATGATTACCAGGTAAGTGCTTATCGTTTTTCAGTAACGGAAATTGTTAGGATGACCTAGCTTTCAACATTTACCTTATTGTGCACGGGTGCTTTTTCTTTAGGACTTTGCCCAACAATGGTTTGATATATTATGGAAACAGGTTTATTTTTAGTGTTAAAGTTAACTGCAGACGCTGAACATCGAGTTTGGTATCCACGCCGGCACGAATAATTCACTCTTTTACCACCCACAAATTTGGCAACCACGCTATGAAAATTTTCCACGATGTTACTGTAAACGAGACTTCTGGAATGTTCTGCAATAATACTAATAAAAAAAAACGTATTTTCTGCCATAAGAAACTTGTAAAAAATGCTTGCGGTAGAATCTCAACTTTTGTGGACTGTTACAGAAATGGCTTTTACATTTGGTATGGTTACCAAAGAAATGTAAATGTACAGCTTGATGTCCTTAAAAAATTTCTGAGTGCTAAAATCTAAAGGGGAATACACTGCCAACTGATCTAACTAGACTGTCGCGGGTTCAAGTCCCGTCTTGGTTGTTAACTTTTTCCGATTTAAATTTGTAAAAAAGTTAGCGTAGTAATTGCTTAAAAAAATTCAATATTCTTTTCTTTTGAATTTTTTTGAATAAAAATAAAAATAAAACAAAAAGAAATTTAAAAACGATGTTTAATTTTTGTTTTGTTTTATCGTGTATAGATATCGATAAAAAACGTAATAATTTATAGTACATTTGAAAAATAATTGATTTAAAAAATACCGCAGTGGAAGCAACCAGAATAAATTACTGTTATAATTTGCTCTGCCCCCTGATCAACTATCATACTAGACAGATTGTATGTTTCTGTTGACGCCTGAAGTTCCCGATTTCGTAATTCGGTTTTCTTAATTACCTTAAATAAACTAACTTCAGTATGCTAAGGTACTATTTTTGCTAGTACAGTCTGGTAATAAACAACACACCACAGAAAAACAAAAGTGATACTTTAGTTTTTCTGTAACTAGGTATTTTTTCTCAAAATCAAGACTATCATTTTCACAGCCAATCTAATCTCTATGAGCCCTTTTAAATGCGTTCAACACGATGGTTCTACGTAGTTCCGTCAATGAGATACTATACCTACCATCAGAGTCCACCATCAGGTAGGCGACATCATCAGCCACCGAGGTCTCCATGAGACCTTTCAAATGAGACCAAACACGATGGTTCTACGTAGTGCCGTCACTGAGATCCTATACCCACCTTCGGAGTCCGCCAACAGGTAGGTGACATCATCAGTCACTAAGGTCTCCATGAGACTTTTCAAATGAGTCCAAACACGATGGTTCTACGTAGTGCCGTCACTGAGATCCTATACCCACCTTCGGAGTCCGCCATCAGGTAGGTGACATCATCAGTCACCAAGGTCTTCATGAGACTTTTCACATGAGTCCAAACACGATGGCTCTACGTATTGCCGTCACTGAGATTCTAAACCCACCTTCGGAGTCCACCATCAGGTAGGCGACATCATCAGTCACCGAGGTCTCCATGAGACTTTTCAAATGAGACCAAACACGATGGTTCTACGTAGTGCCGTCACTGAGATCCTATACCCACCTTCGGAGTCCGCCAACAGGTAGGTGACATCATCAGTCACTAAGGTCTCCATGAGACTTTTCAAATGAGTCCAAATACGACGGTTCTACGTAGTGCCGTCACTGAGATCCTATACCCACCTTCGGAGTCCGCCATCAAAAAGGTGACATCATCAGTCACCAAGGTCTTCATGAGATATCACACCTTCACCACCACCACCTGAATTGCAAGATATGTTATTTCTATATCTTGTAAACTGCTACTGCTGCTTGCAAGCATCACCTGAGCTCGTTTGATACCTTGCCCAATACATTTTGTTTTGTTTGGCGTATTACTTTTTGTTGAGTTGGTTATATTTTATGTTATTAATTTAAATTATTATATGTTTATGTTGATTGTTGATTAGATGATTAATAAAAAACAAAGCTTTAATTAAAATTATATTGACCAGCAGTTTAATTAAAATTTGTTTCTTCCCGAATACGCCTGGCCTCTATCAAGAAATCTTGGTTTTCTTCCACTATCAAAATATTAGGATCTTGATTCTCTATCTCATCTGCATCATAATCATTATCATCTGGAAATAAGATAAAAAGTAGTTATAATTTCAGATATAAAAGGATAATTTCGTATTAAAAATTAGTTTTATTACCATTTAAGTCATCAAAACACATGTTAAAGAGGGTGCAACATGCTTAAATAATTTTTGCAGCTGTCTCTGGCTGGTAATGTAGGCAGCGATGGCGATGTAGGCAACGAAATTTGTTTTTTAGCCGTCCATTGCACATTTCCACAACATTTCTAGCTCTAGCATGACAGTTATTATATGCAACTTGTGCCTCTGTTGTTGCTTTCATTAATGGAGTCATAAGCCACGGTTGCTGAGGGTATCCCTTGCCCCTGATTTAAGAAACAACATTTTTACACTGCCTACTATTTATAAGTATGTAGCAATATTGGTAAATTAATATAAACAACTAACTTTTAAACTTTCGCGTTCCATGATATAATATTATCTACGTATGAACGGGAATTAACGCGATCACGAAAAGGTATTACATACCTCTGAATTGCCTGACGTTTCGACCAGGTTGCACTGGCCGTGGTCACAGGCTGACTGGCTCAGCGGTGCACGCCCTCCGTCGCCGACATCGTGAGGTAGAAGGTTCTTCATCCACCTCCACTTTTTTGATATTTTTGATATTTTCGTTTCGCCATGTACCGTCACATACTATACTAACAGTGTCCCTATTCTGTAAGCAAACCGATGTGGCCCTATTCTGGTGTTCACCCGACTGCGCATAAAAGCGAGGTGGCATGTTTTTTATCACTGGATTCCACGCTGTAGATAATTTGAAACCATCTTCCCGATTGAAAGTTTTGTGTTTTTTAATTTCAATCGCTTCACGTACAACTCTTGAGTAAAAGTGACGTTCCGTGGAGAGGACTTGCGTACGGTGAAATTCAATCCAGTGATTGGTGCCCGCTTCGAGTGCATGTTCTGCAACGCTGATTTGCTAATCTGTCGGTTCTTCACAGCAGCGATGTGTTCTTTGACCCTTTCAGCAATGGTCCGCTTTGTTTGGCCTATGTAGGAACTACCACAGCTGCAGTTTATTTTGTAGACACCTGGAGTTTGTAACGGCAAGACGTCCTTCGGTGTACCCACGATGTTTTGAACCTTTATGCCTGGTGTGTATACTGTCGGAATGGAGTATTTCTTTAATACGGAGCCGACCTTATCCGTTACTCCTTTCACATATGGCATGTAGGCTGGTTGTCTGTTCACCTCCGGATGCTTGCGTCTCATTGTCGGTTGCTTCCGTGTTCCATTCACCTGATATCCGTTACTTTTAAGTACCTCCTGAACATGATCCAGCTCTCGCTCCAAATGTTCAGGGTCACAAAGATCGTATGCTCTGTTCTTGAGTGAAGTCATAACAGACTGCAGGTGTCGGGGATGATGATGAGACGTGGCGTGTAGGTACCTATCCGTATGAGTAGGCTTGCGGTACACACAGTGCGACAAGGACCCATCTGACCTCGCGGTTACTTTGACATCTAAAAATGACAATGACCTATCCGCCTCCACCTCATATGTGAACCTTATCTTGGGGTGAATGGAGTTGAGGTGTTGTAAATATTGATCTACTTCCTGTTTATTTCCCTTGACGATACTAAAGATGTCATCCACGAATCGCTTCCAAAGCCTAACGGTCTTCGGGCTGAGACTCAACGCCTTCTCTTCAAAATGCTCCATCCAGATGTTGGCTAGTACAGGGGCTACAGGACTACCCATTGCGACACCATCAATCTGAAGGTAATGTTGACCTTGGAAAAGGAAATAGTTGCCCTCTAGACAATGTTCAAGTAGATCAATATAATTGAACGGCAACTCGTGGTCTCTCAGCAGGTCTTTTACGACGTCCATACATTCTTTTATTGGAACATTGGTGTAAAGTGATTCCACGTCAAAGCTCACCATGACGTCATCAGGTTCCAACTTGAGATCTTTTATAATTTGTATGAAGTGCCGCGAGTCTTTCACAAATGACGGTGTTTTGCCTACAAGTGGTTGCAATACTGACGCAACATGCTTCGCGAGATCGTAAGTAGGAGAGGCAATTTGACTTACAATAGGCCGCAGCGGCACGTTGGGCTTGTGTATTTTGGGCAGACCATATAATTTCGGTGGCTGATGTGACTTTGGTGCATAAAGTCTGTTGTACTCGTCTTCTGAAAATAGGTCCTCGTTATCCTGGATAAGAGATCGTATTCTACGCGTTACTCTGGCCGTGGGGTTATATGATACCGGTTTATAAACCTTATCGTCATCCAAAAGTTCAAGTACTTTACGTTGGTAATCAGTTGTACTCATCACTACAGTGGCGTTTCCCTTGTCGGCCTTAAGCACTAAAATATCCCGGTTATCCCTAATGTTTTTCAATGCTTGACGCTCTCCCATAGTGATATTACTAGCCGGAAGCTTTGATTTTCGTAATATTACCGCGACGTCCTGTCTAAGGATATCGGCATCGCCGGGCGGTACCTTGTTACGTGCAATAGATTCCTCAACGCTACTGATTACTTTCTCGAACGGTATTTGTTTAGGTGTTGGAGCGAAATTCATACCTTTAGCCAAGATGTTTATGGTAGTATCATCTAAACTCACGTGTGATAAGTTAATGACGGTGTCCTTCGACCGATCGGGTACCACGGGTGACGTCTTATTTTTTGCATACCGTCGATTATATTCCTTCGAGAACTTACGCTCAAAGTTCTCACTACACAATTCGAAGGTACGACTCGCTTGTAGAAACGTAACCCGATCACACAAATCATAGTCCGTTTGAGATAGATTAACACAACACTTCAAATGTAACGCATATAATTCTCTCTGTATACACTCCAAATCACTGTGTTTGTTGCGAATTAATTGTCTCAGGAGGCGTACACTCGCGTTTGTTAGAATTTTACGTGAAGATGCGACAATCTGACAGTTAATACTGTAGTATCCCTTTCTATTGTAAAATAGATTTCCAGGTGCAGTAGGGTGATTTAGTGGTGGCTTTGCTATTGCAACAACAGTCCCATCTACTACACCTATGGTGTGTGGCATATTAAACAATTCTTGAAAACTGAAAATTTCATAATTATAAGTCTTATTTGGGTACAGTTTTAATAGAAATCTACCTACCTATGGTTAAAATGAATGAGCAGGATTATAAGAAAAAGTATTATAATTATTATCCAAGTTAACATTTACTCGTCATTGCAGTCAGTTTTTCACTTTCAGTAACAGGGAATTTAATGTTGTTTGATGTAAAATTTTCCACAATTACATTTGATGTTATTTTAATGCACCTGCTTACAGAAGGCTGACTAAGGGCAATATAATTGTCTTGCCCTACAGCAGCTTGATAACTTCCTTGGGCAAAAAATTGTAGAGCAGATAAAACCTGAAAAATAGATAGGTACTTAAGTAGATTGTATAATTATACCTCTATCTAGTGTACCTACTTACATATTATGAGTAGGTACGCCAAGTTTATATTAATAAGGGGAAAATGGCGTTACATAGAAATGGTTAAAAATCAAGCTAACCTTCAGATGATTAGATATGAAGCTTTCATCCAGGCGTGGATCATCGAGATCATTAAGTAATCTAGAAGTTCTAGACCTCGAGAGCCTAAATAGTTTCTGGAACTTTTCCTCTGTCATCTCAAATGGATTAGAGTTGTCTCTCATGTTTTCTAACCGTATTCGTTCTTGATAATTTCTAAACATAATGTAAGTATTATTTATTTCAGATACACGTCATGATTATTAAATGTTAACGTAAACAGTAAGCCCTCGTACTAAAATAATATAGGTACTATTTTTTTATTTCAAATAAAGCTCATGATTATTTAACTTTAACGTAAACAGTCTGGTGAACCCTCGTACTAAATGATGAAATTAAAATATATACATACCTTTCCGCCGAAGCAACCAAAGCCAAAATCACAAATTCATTATTCATCGTATAAAAAATATTATTAATTTAATAAATATATACAAAAATGTTAAGAACTTCTATCACTAAAAGTTAGTCGGCATGTATTTATATGTCGTCTAATTGTAGTGTGACGTTTATAATTTTAGACAAATTTCGACGTTTAAAACGTACAACAGAATAGCTTCTGAGTAAATTTTGACTAAGTTGAGTAACTTAACCAATTTTAGTGCTGTCAAACTAAAATAAGTTTAATCCTACGCTTTCAGAATGCGAAACGTCATTTGACAGGACTTAACTAAATTTAAGTAATTTTTAGTCTAGTTTAGCGAGTTTTGTAACAACAGAATTGGCACCAATGTATTTGTGATGACTTTAAGTACACTATATATTTTTTATATGGAAAACGCACAAAGGGATTCATCTACAATCGTTTTTAAACATATGGTGTTTTTAGGATTTGAGCGAGGTAATCCCCTTAAGTAACAGTACAAAGGGTGGTCTTATCTTATCGCAGTCTGCGATCTCTTACAGACAACCTTACAATGGACCATGACTGTATAGTTGTAGGTAACTCGCACAGAGATTGAAATAAATTAGTTCAACTAAAATTTTGATTAACAAATTCGCTTATAAGAAATGTAAGCAGAAAATTGTAAAAAACATGTTGAAAAAGAGTGTCCTTGGAGTTTCTTGCCTTGTTCTGCCATAGGATCTACGTACTTAGTCCTTCTCCTGACAATTCGAAAATACCTATGATTGGTTTAATTGAAATAAAAGGTTTTGATTTGATTTGATTGAGATACCTAAAATTATTTTACTTGAGATAATTGTCTGTCTCATTTTCATGAATCATAAGTAGCTAACTGTAAACCTTGAAGCTATACCTATTTGTTATTAATACCATGTTAAAAAAATACGTATACGTATTTTTTTTTTTTTATTGTTCAAAATAATTCCAGATATCTAACATTATCTACATGTAAGCTACTCACTTAAACCGTAACGGTTTTTGTGTGAGCAGAGTTCGCGTTCGCCATACATATTAGGTAGGTAACTATATCTTATACCTGTAAGATATAAATACCCTTATACTACATACAGAATCTTAGATTAAATCAGTTCAAAATTGATTATCTTATTACTAGTTTAGATTTGCTGTTACACCGTGTACGCGCAGGTGTACACGCACACACCTTATATAGTTATACACATACCCATGACTGCATCATGCGCAGTCAATGCGCGTACACACACACACACACACACTCACACACACCCATATTAGATTGCATAACGCAGCCGCGCAGTAAACAAATTAATTAAACCCAAAATATGTGTAGGTATGTATGTGTGTACGTACACATACAAACACGCATTTACAGAACATTGAGACTACATACATTCAAAGGTTGTATGTTCAGGGTTTGTTTTGAGATGTTTTTTTATTACAATTTTAAGTTTATTGGAGAAGTCGGAATTAGAGACATATTCATTAACAATGTGATTAGGTAGGCTATTTAATATCAGAGGTAACAGGTAAGTATTGGTTCTATTACCATATTTGTTTTTGGTTTTTGGTAAGCAATAATTTTTCATGTATTCTAAGGACCTCAGGTTTTGACTTCGTGTTCGTTCGTTTTGAATTATTTCTTCTTTGAGAATGGATAACTTAACCTTACTTTGTACAGGTATTACATCGCAGTACTCAAACAAATCGTTATAACAGTTTCTATGTTGGTGTTTTACAGTCTTAGGCACAATTGTTTTTAATAGTCTTATTTGTAAGTTGAAAATTTTATCTAAATTTGTTTTGCACGTACGTCCATAACTGCATATACCATATCCAACAATACTGTCAGCCAGTGCCAGATATAATAATCTTAGAATTTTATATGGTATTTTATATTTAATTATTGAAAGTTTGCTCAGTATAGCTCTTAGTTTGTTGCATATGTAGTTAATATGTGGTTTCCAACTAAGTCTATTGTCGATTATAAGGCCTAAGTACATGTGTTCATTGACTATATCTAGCCTGGTACAGCAATCATTATGACAATACCGCATATTATGTTGACAATTATGGCTGTGGGCTATTATATTAGGTGTGTAATCAGTCTGTCGTGCTTTTTGAGACGACTGAATACACATTAATTTAGTCTTATGTGCATTAATAACCAAGCCCATATCATGCGCCCACCGACACATTCGATTGAAATTCTCCTGCATTTTGCGTTCAGCACAAGACAGGTCTTTGTCTGCCACCACTATACAAGTATCGTCAGCAAACTGGTACACGGAACCATGCTCGAAAAGGTTGCACATCTCATTCACGTAGATAATATTTTCTTTTGGGCCATTCACTGAACCCTGTGCCGTCCCCATGGTGGTCAAAATACTTTTACTTAGCTGTGTTCGCACCTTTACTCTTGTGAGTCTATTTTCATGGTAGTTTTTAAGCAGTTCGAGCATTTTTCCACGAATACCAGTCCGCTCGAGTCTCCTATACAGAACCTCATAACGGAGCATATCAAATGCTTTGCTAAAATCGATGAAAATAACGAGCACGTGGTACCCATTGTGCAAGTGCTGATTTATCTCATTACAGAATTGACACAATAATTGAGACGTATTTTTCTTCTTCTAAATCCAAATTGTTTTTTTGTGTATTATGTTGTTTTTTTGCAAAAAATTATCTAGTTCGTTGCCTATATATGTCTCGATTATCTTGCCAATCGAAGGCAAGATGGTTATTGGGCGATAATTATTACAGTCGGTGTGATCGCCTTTTTTTGTTACCGCTGTTGCCGAGTTACAATTAAATTACCAGAATCTTACAATAACTATATTACATTTATTATTGATATTCTTACGTACTTATTAAGTTTATATAATTAACATAATTATAAGTAAAAAAAAATGTTTTACTTTTGTCCCCAAAAGCATGTACGTGAACTGTATTAGCTAGCTGGGCATTTTCCGGAAAAATGCACCATTGTAGATTTGACATGCCCTGTGACTTTGATAGTTATTTATTGAGAGACTATTTTTTTGCCGAGTTATAATTTTTTTTTATAAATTAGCTATTATCCTAATAACTGTATTATTTAAAACTTGTGGAAATAACTTAATAAAAATTAAATATTGCTAAAACAAGGCAACATGCAATGCGATTTTGTCATATCCCACGACCTCCTTGCTAAGTTTGGAGGTAAAAATTATAGTAATAAGTATAGTAAAAAGTGTTCATGTCACGCGGTGCTCAAAATTCTGTTCCACCTACACGACGGTTATATTCAAGGTAAATATTACTGTTATAACTTTCTGTTTATAAAGTTGAATACAATAACCTATTTTCATTTAGATTAATTACCCTTTAAAAGTAGAAATAGTATTATTTTGAAGTGTAAAGTACCAAAATGTAGCGTATGGATAGTAATTATATAATAGCACTTACATGTCTGAGGGTAATTATAGTGTTTATAATTTATTGAGAAGTCTATTATGTTTATATTGATATAACAAAGATAATTTTCGAAAAGTATTATATTTTCATTTAAAAAAGACTGTTCGTGGCGTCTTGGAACTTTCTAGTCGAAACATAAGTTTTTTTCGGAATTTCGTAATAATTTTGATATAAATATACTTTTATTAAAATTTATATTAATTTTCAAACGCATTTAATCACAATTAAATGAAAACCATTTTTTTTGAAGTGGAATTTCCATTATGCGCCGTGCAAATTTTCTGAATAACGCCCAGCTACAAGAATTGAGATGGTAAATAATACGTAGTACATTTTTTGAGGTATGACGTAAACTAAAACAAATCGGATCGATCAATCGGAATACTCTCTGAAGTAACTTTTGTATTAAACGTAATGTTCGTACATCTTTTGGTGTATGTCACTGTATCTACCCTATATTTAAAAGGGTTCACCCTTGTTTGGTACAACAACGTTTGGTCGAAAATCACTTCGACTAATTTTAGTTACAATAAAGTCATTTAACATAATTATTCATTTGACCGAATATTTAATTGGAATTTATTTAAATAGAATTTTATTTAGCATAATTATTTATTTGGAATAATGTAATTTCCCCGAATTTTCATTTGCACTAATTTTATTTAAACTAATGCTTCATTAGACTAATAATAATTTAGTCGAGAAGTCATATCGAATATTCGGTTTAGTAATAATTAGTTTCCTTTCATTGTCAATAACCTGACGGTGGTTTCCTTGTTTTTATAATATTTTGTTTTTTGTCTGGCACTCGGCGGCCGCTGCTGCGGCACGCTCGCTTCGCTCGCTCGCCTCGTGCTTGTTGTGGTCACAGTTCTAACCTTACCTAACCCTGCCGATTGCACTGAGAATTTTTCAATTTTACTTGTATTGTTTTTCATGAAACATACTCTTAGTGGTTTTCTTACATCACTGAAATCGGCAGGGTTAGGTTAGGTTAGAACTGTGACCTCCAGCCGGTCATCATCGAGTGGGCAGGGCGGCAGCACGGGACCCTTTCTTTCCGACTGACGCAGGTACTTTCCGGGCACGGCTGCTTCGGGAAGTACCTGCACTCGGTCGCTAGGAGGGAATTGAGTCCCGCCTGTCACCACTGCGACTGCAGTGAGGACTCGGCCCAGCACACGCTGGCGGTCTGCTCTGCCTGGGCGACGCAGCGTCGGGCCCTTACTGCAGTCATCGGAGGGGATCTCTACCGGCCGTCATACGCTCCATGGCCGGTAGCGACAGGAATTTCACCGCGGTCGCGACCTTCTGCGAGGACGTCATCTCGCAGAAGGAGGCGGCGGAACGGGTCCGGGAGGACGATCTCCACTCGGACCTAATTCGCCGCCGGCGAACCGGGCGGCGGAGGCGCGCTTACCAGCGCCTCATGCCGCCCTGAGTGTGGCCGCGGGTGGACGGGACGGGTTTTCCCCTTCACCCGCTGTAGTGGCCCCCCGCGAGGAGGCGTCGTCCGCGTGTGCCTGGACGTCGCCTAATTGAGAGGTTTTGAATATTTTACCCAGAGGTGGTGCCCGCGCTTTTGCGGGCAGGCGCTAGGGGGATCCGGATGTCTTAATAAAAGCTGTTCCCGGATCCCTCCTACTTAAGGCGCAGTACGGCACACCGTGTGGTTTTAGTCGGTTCGATTCCGACACACCGCCCCACCGAAAACCCCGGTGGGGTGACGGCCCGAGGGGGTTTCCACACGCACAAAAAAAAAAAAAAAAAAGGTTAGAACTGTGACCACAACAAGCACGAGGCATCCTCTTTTCGCAGCGATCCAGTTCCAGATCCAGAAACTATTCAAATTTTATATCCCGTTGGAATTTAAAAAAAAATAGTTTGAACCGATTTTATGACGATTTATTTAACAACCATATTTAACACCGACCAAGGTGGTGGTAACGATTTGTTTAACAACCATAGTTTATGGTTTAATTAGCAATTCCTATATCATGGGGGATTTAAGACTCGGGACAACTATTTGTGGACCACTACTCCGACGAAGATTAATGACAGTTCACTATCTTGTATTTTACTAAAACTCATAATTAACTTGACGACAAGCATGTTAAAATGTTAAATGTTACTTTGAACAGCACGCATAAATGTAATTAATAATTTTTAATGGCTTTTATTATATTTCTGAAAACGTTAGGAAACGGCTCAACTTTATTTTACTGAAGTCTACAGAACGTCTTTATAAGCCTTTTCGATAAGGAATTCAAACACGCTAAATTTTCAAAAAAAAAGGTATCATGAACCAAAGTAGCTCAGTTGTACAGATTCGCAGAAAAATGTTCCGAAAACTTTTTTCTATGTGTTCATTTCTGATAAAAACTTTAAAAGTTATTGTTTGTTATCGAACTTACACTACATTAAAAGCAATCGCAATTATTGTTTTTACAGTCAAATTAGGAAAATAATATGAATGTGTCCTTAACTGAACACAACAGTACTGGAGCATCTTTTAATTGGTCCTCCCTTGTTTGGTATAACAACGTTTGGTCGAATGTTACTAATTCGAATACCGTTTGTATATCTATATAATAATCGCAAATAAATTTTCATTTCATCGAATATTTATTTGCGATAACAACATTTGCGCTATAGATCATAAAGTATAATGCTCATTTCATGTAATGTTCAGTTGGTATAATATGTATTTCATCGAATATTCAATTGGTATAATGTAATGTTGCGTAGAAAAGAAAACATTATAAATATTTGCAAATTTTTTTTTTTTTATAAAAAAGAAAACACTAGACTAATCTCAAATTCGATGCGATGCCTCGTGCTTGTTGTGGTCACAGTTCTAACCTAACCTAACCCTGCCGATTGCACTGAGAGTTTTTCAATTTTATTTGTATTGTTTTTCATGAAACATACTCTTAGTGGTTTTCTTACATCACTGAAATGCCAGACAAAAAACAAAATATGAAATAAAACAATAAAATCACCGTCAGTTTATTGACAACGAAAGGAAACTAATTATTACTAAACCGAATATTCGATATGATCTCTTGACTAAATTATTATTAGTCTAATGAAGCATTAGTTTAAATAAAATTAGTGCAAATGAAAGTTCGGTAAAATTTCATTATTGTATAATTTCGTATGATTTTCTACCTTGGAGGACGGTGACATGTCAGTACATCTATAAAAACTTGATTTATGTTCATAAAAATAAAGACCAGTTTAAAAAAAAAGTGATATGCACTGTTTTAACATATGCCATAAGCATCAACTTGTTATACCTGCCTCTAGGTTTCAAAACGTTAATAAAATCAAAAATAATGTAGAAACTTTAAGTCTGAACAAATTTAAGTCTATAGTAAAACAACAACTATGCTTAAAGGACTAGAAAGAAAGAAAGAAAGAAATACGTTTATTAAACACACAACGACATATACATTTTAACATTATTTATTAGTGTATCACGATGCGCGCCACTAGGGCGACCGCGGGGAGGCCAGAGGGCTGCGGGACGATCCCCTTGCAACAGTCAACAACACAAACACAGCGTCGACTGGCACAACACCGCTAGCATTTGCGTCGGATCCACGTTACCCGCCATGCCAGCACTGCACCAAATGCGCATATGAAATTATTCGGTTATCGAAACTACTTACTAAATATATTGCTCTCAGTTACGAATTTGGAATTTGTATAAAAGGGCGCAGCTAGGTAACGCAGCGACCAAAGGAGTTGCCGAGCAGATCATGGAATGTAGGATGAAAACGCTTGGGACTAAATTGTTCTTAGATTCACAGACTATTTTAAACACTTAATAGAAATGTCTTTTTTTTATGGTATAGGTGTCAAACGAGCAGATGGGTTATCTGATGGTAAATGACTACCGCCGCCCATAGGCCTGTAACTCAAGAGTCACAAATGCTTTGCCACCCTTTAAAGTGGGAATAGGGGAAGAGGGGGAGAGGGGGGAAGAGCGGGAAGAGGGGTGGAGAGGGAAGGGTTAGGGCCTCCGGTAACCTAACTCACGCGGCGAAAAGCAAAAAAGGTTTTCTGTGAGGCCGTGGTATCGAGCGGAGTCGAGCCGGCCCATACGTGCCGAAGCATGGCTCTCCCACGTCAGCCTTTTATGTTTTTCTTTTCCTATTTTAATTTTAGCTTGTTCAGTTTTCGGTATCCATACTTTCATAGCTTAATTTAAGCTTGCTTACTTTGAATGTTAACAACATAATAACCCACAACAAGACAGTGCTGTAAGTAATTGACTAAATATTGTAAAACTATCTGGTTTTTCCCTGATGCCTAGGCTATGTAATTGAGCCTTGTGAGATGAAATTGGGTAGACAAATTCACGGCTACTCTTTTAAACCGCCAGGGTACCTGAGGCGGCTGGTGACAGTCTATTTAGAGGAGCGTACCGTCATGTACGAGGACCGAGATGGAGTTTTGCGTCGTCGGTCCATGTCGTGCGGTGTTCCGCAGGGGTCTGTCCTTGGACCACTCCTGTGGAACATGGGGTACGACTGGGCCCTCCGAGGCGACTTCCCCCCGGGCTCGGCGTAATCTGTTACGCCGATGACACGTTAGTCACAGCTCGGGGGGTGAACTTTCAGGAGGCGGCACGCCTGGCCACCAGGGGAGTCTCTCTGGTGGTCGGGCGCATCGAGGCGCTGGGTTTGCGGGTGTCCCTGGATAAGACGGAGGCCCTTTTATTTCATGGGCCCCGTCGTGGTCCACCCCCTGGCGCCTGTATCGCGGTCAACTCGGTCCTCGTACCGGTTCAGGCCCACATAAAATATCTGGGCCTGATCCTCGACGGTAGGTGGCGCTTCGATGAGCACTTCCTGCAGCTTGCTCCAAGGCTGGTCGGTGCTGCGTCCGCCCTTGGGCGACTCTTGCCGAATTTGGGCGGACCCAGTGTCGCTACGAGACGGCTGTACACGGGGGTTGTCCGGTCAATGGCACTGTGCGGTGCACCAGTGTGAGCGGAGGCTCTGACCGCCCAGAATAGGGCGCGCCTCTGGCGCCCACAGCGGGTTATGGCGGTTAGAGCCATACGCGGATACCGCACCGTGTCGACGGAGGCGGCGTGGGCGTTGGCCGGGACTCCCCTGTGGGATTTGGAGGCGGAAGTGCTCGCCGAGGTATATCGGCGAACGGCTGAGTTCCGGGCGGGAAGCGGCAGTCGGCCCCCGCCCGAAGAGGTACGCGAATGGCGTGAGGCCGCTAGCCGAGCCACCATGGCTCGTTGGTCGTCCCGGCTGGAGGCTCCACGTGCTGGCTTTGCCGCCGTGGAGACGCTCCAGCCGGTCATCGTCGAGTGGGCAGGGCGGCAGCACGGGACCCTTTCCTTCCGACTGACGGCTGCTTCGAGAAGTACCTGCACTCGGTCGCTAGGAGGGAACTGAGTCCCGCCTGTCACCACTGCGATTGCAGTGAGGACTCAGCTCAGCACACGCTGGCGGTCTGCTCCGCCTGGGTGACGCAGCGTCGGGCCCTCACTGCAGTCATCGGAGGGGATCTCTCGCTACCGGCCGTCATACGCTCCATGGACGATCTCCACTCGGACCTAATTCGCCGCCGGCGAACCGGGAGGCGCCTCATGCCGCCCTGAGTGTGGCCGCGGGTGGACGGGACGGGTTTTCCCCTCCACCCGCTATAGTGGCCCCCCGCGAGGAGGCGGCATCCACGTGTGCTTGGACGTCGCCTAATTGAGAGGTTTCTACGCGAAGGTGGTGCCCGCGCTTCTGCGGGCAGGCGTCAGGGGGGGTCCGGATGTCTTAATAAAAGCTGTTCCCGGATCCCTCCTATTTAAGGCGCAGTACGGCACATCGTGTGGTTTTAGTCGGTTCGATTTCGACACCGCCCCACCGGGGTTTTCGGTGGGGCGGTGTCGAAATCGAACCGACGGCCCGAGGGGGTTTCCACATGCACAAAAAAAAAAAAAGGCCCTAACCCTTCCCTCTCCACCCCTCTTCCCGCTCTTCCCCCCTCTCCCCCTCTTCCCCTATTCCCACTTTAAAGGGTGGCAAAGCATTTGTGACTCTTGAGTTACAGGTGCCTATGGGCGGCGGTAGTCATTTACCATCAGATGACCCATCTGCTCGTTTGACACCTATACCATAAAAAAAAAGACATTTCTATTAAGTGTTTGAAATAGTCTGTGAATCTAAGAACAATTTAGTCCCAAGCGTTTTCATCCTACATTCCATGATCTGCTCGGCAACGCGTTTGGTCGCTGCGTTACCCAGCTGCGCCCTTTTATACAAATTCCAAATTCGTAACTGAGAGCAATATATTTAGTAAGTAATTTCATATGCGCATTTGGTGCAGTGCATGGCGGGTAACGTGGATCCGACGCAAATGCTAGCGGTGTTGTGCCAGTCGACGCTGTGTTTGTGTTGTTGACTGTTGCAAGGGGATCGTCCCACAGCCCTCTGGCCTCCCCGCGGTCGCCCTAGTGGCGCGCATCGTTGTACACTAATAAATAATGTTAAAATGTATATGTCGTTGTGTGTTTAAAAACGTATTTCTTTCTTTCTTTCTTTCTAGTCCTTTGGATTGTTATTTTACTATAGATTTAAATTTGTTCAGACTTAAAGTTTCTACATTATTTTAGATTTTATTAACGTTTTGAAACCTAGAGGCAGGTATAACAAGTTGATGCTTATGGCATGTGTTAAATCAGTGCATATCACTTTTTTTTTAAACTGGTCTTTATTTTTATGAACAGAAATCAAGTTTTTATAGATGTACTGACATGTCACCGTCCTCCACGGTAGAAAATCATACGAAATTACACAATGAAAATAAATGAAATAGACTATAGTGGCTGTCTCAATATCAGTAATTTTTTCTAAGTGTATATGCTGCAGAGTCCATTTGATTATTTACCAACATGTGGGCCCCGCTGAAGCTTAGTATCTAGAGTAATGCCTTACAATTTTGTGGTATCCACTCGTCTTACCACTATAGTGGTTTTCACCTGTGTTAGATAGTAACATTAAAAAAAACAGATTTTGATAGTTATGTGTGAAAGTTATTTACATTTTAGTGTTTGATTTTTTTTCAAGATGCAACATATTTCTTTAATTAAAATATTTACCCTCATTATATATACATTGCTGCCATCCGAGTGGAAGTTCATTTATGCCTTTGCGATAAAACTCTGGGGATCTAGATTCGACAAAGTGTAAAAGCCTAAAGTTCTGGGAAGTATTTTTTTACCACGTAGAAAATTGTCCAAATCACGAAAAAAATGGTAGTCAGCTGGAGCAAGGTGTGGCGAGTAAGGAGGATGACGTATGGGTTCCAACTGCAGCTCCTGTAGAGTTACAACGGTGTCCCGTGCAGTATGAGGTCTTGCGTTATCATGGAGCAATAATGGTGAAGATCGATTTACGAGTCAGGGCTGTTTCACTGCCAGTTTCGCCATCATTGTTCGAAGTTCGGCATAGTAAACGTTTGCTGATATTCCTTGACCAGACCTGAGGAAGCTATAGTGAATAACACCATGAAGAGACCACCAAACAGTTACCATTACCTTTTTATTGGTAGGCTTTGCTTTAATGCACTGTTGCGGCGTTTGACCTGGGGTCAGCCATTGCATTTTTCGCTTACGGTTATCGTAAAGAGTCCACTTTTCGTCACATGTCACACTTTGATTCAATATTCCTTCATTTCTCTACCGATTCAACAAAGCGGCGCAAGTTTCAGCACGCCTTTCTTTCTGCAGTTCAATAAAATCATGAGGCACCCATTTTTCATATTTTTTTATCTTATTGATTTCATGCAAATGAGTCAATATTGTAGGTAAGGTAACGTTAAACCATGCTGCTAATTTCTGGGTTGTTTGACTCGCATCGGCTTCCACCATCTCCTTCAATTCAGCGTTATTCACCTGTGTGGGCGTTCTTCCACGTGGTTCGTTTTTCAAGTCGAAGTTTCGATTACGACAGCGTTTAAACCAAAAACGCACGGTGCGTTCATTAGCAGTCGCCTTTCCTAACGCAGCATTGATATTGCGAGTTTCTGCCACGTTAGTTCCGCTTCGGAATTCGTATTCAAATATAACTCGGATTTTCGAAGTATCCATCTTTTCCGTCTAAGCTAAATAAAAAAAAAAACAATTGAAATTCGAAAATCGAATGTTGCACATTTTTTAAAAGAAAAATCTCATAGATATAATGTAAAAAAAGTTTGACTCGAATATCTCACACCATGAAGGTTTAATGTCAATTCAAAGTATCTATTACTATAAAACGGCAGTTTCATACTATTATTATTACGTATCTTTTCAAATTCCAATTTCTCTAAAACATATCTACCTGAATTGAACTCAAAGCAGGGAGTAAGATTATTTGATCTTTTATACGCACTCTGTTACTTTATTCCATTCGTTCAGTTAGCCTTTTGCTTTTGTTTACTCGTTCAACGTCATAGAGGAAACGATTCAATCGCTTCAGCCGGACGTCAGATTACATCTATGCTTCTAGGTCAAATACGAGGGGTGATCCAAAAGTAATGAGAATGGGTACATTAAAATAACTATATACTTAAAAATAAAATTTATTTTTCTACATAGTCTCCTAATAGGTCAATACATTTAGTCCATCTCTTTTCTAAACCAACGATACCCTTCAAAAAAAAATCTTTATCTTGACTCTCCCAAAATGCCTCTACAGCGGCCATCACTTCGCCGTTATCCTCAAATTTCTGGCCCCGGAGGTGTTCCTTGAGCCGAGGAAACAAATAAAAGTCGCTGGGGGCTAGATCTGGAGAATAGGGTGGGTGTTCAAGCAGCTAGAAGCCAGCTTCTTGAATGGCAGCCATCGCAACTTCAGCTTTGTGTGCAGGTGCATTGTCTTGATGGAACAGAACTTTTGCGCGCAGTTTACCCCGTCTTTTTTCCTTGATGGCCTCTCGCAATCTTTTGATTTGGTCAGCATAGTAGGAGCCTGTTATGGTAGCGCCATTATCAAGGTATTCAACCATAATTATTCCCTCAGCATCCCAGAAAACAGACGCCATAACCTTGCCGGCAGAGCTTGAAACTTTGAATTTCTTGGGAGTCGGTGAAGATGGCCTTTTCCATGTCATTGACTGTTGTTTGGTTTCGGGATCAAAATGATGAATCCACGTTTCGTCCATAGTCACAAATCGAGCCAAAAAAATATCTTGATCCGCCTGGAACATTTCAAGATTGGTCCTTGAAATGTCGAATCGTTTCTTCTTTTGTTCGTCGGTTAACATTCTCGGGACCCAACGTGCAGAGACCTTTCTCATGTTCATCTCGGTAGTTAAGATCCTTTGAATGCTACCAAATGAAATGCCTGTGTTCTCAGCTAAATGACGAATGGTCACTCTTCGGTCTGCCAAAACCAGATCTTGAACTTTTTTGACGTTTTCTTCAGTGAGGGAGGAGGACGGACGGCCTTCGCGGTGTTCGTCTTCCGTGGATGTTCTTCAAATCTTAAACTCCTTGCACCAGCGTGCAGTTGTAGAATATGGAGGAGCAGAGTCTCCCAATGTTTCCACCAAGTCAGTATGAATGTCTTTGGTGGACATTTTTTTCAAGCACAGGTATTTGATGACGCTTCGCACTTCATGTTTCTCCATTTTGATGTTATCACTCCGACTGCTAGTATTCAAATGAATGTATATTTTAAAAATGACGTCCTATTTATACCATTTTTTGTCAGGGAAGTTGTGAAGGATTAGGGAGTTGAAAAAATATTTTTTTAGAATTTTATTATTACTAGAAATATCCGTTTATCATTACTTTTTGATCACCCCTCGTACTTCACATCGGTAAATACCAAACCAATTGAAGATATTCACCTTAGATTGGATGGCACCTGTAAAAGTCTATAGAGAATAAAAGAGATAACAAATTACGGTATTCTTTAATTCATGGCAATCTTAAATGGTGACTATAAAGCTCTTCCAACTGTAGAGCTTTGACAAAATAATTTTATTTATTTTCATTTTCAAAGCTTTAGTCAGTGAATCTACCATAAAAAAACAAAAGTAACTTTTTAGTAAATTTTTCGAAGCAATTTAATAACTTATTTTAGAATAATTTTTATTTGATAACCCAACAACGTTTAAAAATTAAATCAAGATAGGTTAGCAAGAAATCTCAGGGAAAGTAAAAAGAAGACATTAAAAGAGTAACGAAGAAAATGCGCCCGTGGAGACTAATGAGTAGTACTGCGCTATTATATACACTAAAACTCGGAAAAAGATTTTTCTAAAGTGAAACAAGAAAAATATCTGCAATCAGTTTCCAAAATAAAAAAAAATGCTTTTATGTAACGTATTATCTACAATATTGATTGCTTTCTCAGGTTTTTCTTAAGGATACGTGTATGTACTCCTCAAATTTCAGTTTAATTATTCGATCGCCAATAGACTAAACTCCTAACTAAAACAATATACCAACCCCAACATCAGTCCACAACATAACTGCAAAGCCGTTAGTATAAAGCAATATATTTAGGCTACTATGCAAATAAATACATATTTTTCTTTATCTTTATATGAAAGGTGGCGGTGGTAGTCTTAAGAAAAACATAAGGGAGGAATTCAAAATATTTCAATAGAGAAAAAAAACATTATTTCTCTGTTGTACAGACTGTTACAGAAAGGTGTGGTAAAATTTTTGGAGTCGTCAAATAGTATGTGTATAAAAATGAATCCATATTTCCTTTGGTCACGCCATATTTTGGGAACGACTAAACCGATTTAATTTATCTATTTTTTATTTTCTCCAATACTTTTTAGAAGGTTCTTACGGAACGAAGAATTAAGAGAATTGAGCAGAAAATCGGTTAAAGATGGATAATTTTGAATTTCATTATTTCATTAATATTTTGAATGTTCATGTCATTTTCAATAGAAAAATCTGGGCATTCCATCAACAATCTTGGTATTAAATATCCATAGTTCCTCATATCAACCCTCTCTCATACGAAATATTAGCTTTATCGGTCAACTTTTAAGTTCAATTTGGCAGTTACAAAAAAGATCTCTGTATTAAAAATTACAAATATAAATAAATACAATGACATATATATATACAAAATTTTGAAGCGGCAGTAGCGTAAGGGCTAAGGCGTCTGACTTGCAATCAAGTGGTTCGAAACGAAAAGTGGGTTCGAACTCCACTCAGTACTCTACCGTCGTGAACAAACTCCTAACACAAGCATTTTAGCTTAGCTGGAGGGGTTAACAAGAGTACGTAATGTGTGACCCACGTTGCTAGTATTCTTAAAAAAAATACATACTAGAATAGCTCGTTCAAACTTATTTGATTAAAAATGTTGCTAAATACAAAGGTTTGAAATTTAAAGACGAACATTTTGTCAAAAATCAATAATTCTTTGCCAATTTCTTATATTCTTTACTTTTAGAAGCTCCAACTCAAGCTAGAGCATATAATATTCAAACAATGCTGGTAGTTGTAAGGCAATTACGTATACGACTACGTATGGTGAATTCGTTAAAACAGTTTTGGCATTTTCCCTTGCTTGGCGGCTTTTGGTTGAAAATTAGTAAACTTAACTTACATAGAATGGAATGTAGCTAAATAATCGTACACCGCCATCGATTCAAATTTAATCCCATCACAACACTGAAAAACTGCTTGAAATGCTACTGCTGTTAAATAACCACCACCATGCCTTACAAACGTGGTCACTTTCGGATTGTTTTTTTCTTTTAGGAAAAACAAATCAGATATGATAAATGTCTTTTGCACGCGGCTTTGCTTGCGTTAATGGAGATTTCATTAATAAAGCAATCCCTACAGAAAATGTTTTTTTTTCTGCATGAAATGTATCCTATGTCCTTTTATTTTTAAATAGTTGTTTATATCTGTATACATAAATATAAATCCTTATTTCCCTGGTCACTCCATAACTTGAGAACGACTTAACCGATTACATTCATCTTGACAAAGTGTATGTTAATTTCATGATACTAATATAAAAGGTTGTCTGGAAGAAATCGCCGAGAGTGATAAGATCGCTAACTTTCTTGCCTGTATAAACATAACATATCTGTATTATCTTTTCCTCAAATGGTGTACAATAAAGAGATATAAATAAAAAAATCGGTTGAATATCTCGGGAATTTTTTTTCTGGATGAAAGGTTCTTTTCTGTACCTTTACATCGTGTATGCAAAATTTCATGATAATCGGTTAAGTAGTTAAGACGTGAAAGCGTAACCAACAAACAAACAAACTCACTTTCGCATTTATAATATCTACTAACATTTTTTTTTTATTAAAAGACTACTCCCGCATTAGGAATTACTCCTGTGTCGCGGGTCACTTTACAAACATAAAGAACACCCAGACTCAGATGGGAATCGAACCCACGACCTCTGACTCAGCAGTCAGGGTCACTAACCACTAGACCAACAGGCCAACATCTGCGTGCGGTTTCACTCGCGTAAACGTTATTTTACCCTCCCTCGGGAACAGTACTTTTTTCTAGATGAATGGTACCTTATGTCCTTTCCTGTAAGCTAAGAATTTAATAATTATCGATTTAGTAATTGTAAATGTGTAAAAGCGTAAAAAACAAACAAACTCAATTTCCTATTTAAAATATTATTATATATGGGATTATATTAGCTAGGATTGAGACATGAACTTGAACATGAACTGTTACACGCATGAATAATATGTTAAAGTGCTTATCATCTGGTGGGTCATATTCTAGTTTCTGTTAATGGTATAAAGAAAAGTTTAGCACAGAAATAAGAAGCTGCATTTCGGAACAAAATAAATACAATAAAAATAGACCCAAACTACAAAACAATTTACAAGATTTAAAAATATGTCGGCAGCGAGTCGACGCACATAGCGTTAGCATTTACTTTGATTTTAATTTAATGTTTAGTTAAGAAAACAACCGTAACGATATAATTTGCATTTTTGTACCATATTTAATTAAATTTTATCACAAGTTGTCATTAGCGGTAGTAGTTAGTACTTTATCAAATAAAAGCATTAAAAGGCATAAAATTTAAACATATAGTAAACAAACATGACATGACTAACCATCACGTGACCCGTCTGCTCGTTTGCCCACTATTATACATAAAAAAACCAGGGGCAATAATAGATAGAGATGGGAAAAAGAATGACTGAACTAAATATTTATTATAGTGATCACAACCAAAAATTTGGTTAGAAATAATACGACAAGCTATTTTTTATATTTCTATCACTCGAATGTTTACTCGATACATCATTCCTACTCGACTCTCTCATGTATTGTGAAACTCGGGGTGGAGGCATCTGATGCAGCATCTATTAAGCAGTATCATTTTATCTTCTTCTTCCATTTTATCCTCTTCTTTTTTTCTAGACGCCCCAAGAATTTGGCTTAAGCCTTCTTTAATTAACGCCTTGACTTCGGCCATTTTAAAACTTTGTTTTTCTTCCCTATATGCGATTTTAATTGTGCCCATATTAATTCAATTGGGTTTCACAGCCAGCATATGGTTAGTATGGTTTAGCTCGGCTATACTGCATTGCCGACGTCGATGGACGGCGGTTACCACTCAACACAGTTAATCTTTAACAAACTCTTTTTAACTTTAAATTTTTATTTAAATAGTATATGCCATTTAAGTAAACATTGAAGTTTTAAAACCTCACAGCATATTACGATGTCCCATCACTGTGATTCAAAGGCATAATAGCATTTCGAAATGTCTAATTAATTGTCATCTTCACAATTTATCCGTGGTTATTGATTCTGTAAAACATTATATTTTAGATGTTTAACTAGCAGCACTTTTTAGTGTTGTTCATATCGTATGTGTTTCTCAAATAGTTGAAAACATTAATCCCAAACCAATAATGTGTATCCGAAAACTCGTGCTTTAATTTGTTTTCCTTCTGTAATGTTTGATTTTGCTTTGAAGAAATTCTTATTTTTTAAGATTTTATTTCGGCAACTCGGTAAGACTTGACACTGGAGTTATCCTAGTACATGATGTTGTTTATTATAAAAACAAAAAAATATGTCCTGTGGTTAAACTATAAAATATATTTCGTTCATATTTTCTAATTCATCTAAGAAGGGCATAGACTATATTTAGTACAATTTAAAGTAATAGATAGGGCACCACTGGCCGGAATTATAAGAACTAAGCCTGGCGAGCATATCGAAGACATAGATTTGTTGATGAACTACTTAAGATATAAGAATAGAAACAAAAATGGATAATTTCTGCACGTAATCCAGAATCCACGGTTTTACACAAATATAGTGATTTGACAGAGACACTGCAGTGAAACTCTTCGTTTGTAACATTTGTATTTTAAATATGTATATATGTTCTACAGAATATATTTAATATATTAAAATTATTAATACATATTGTAATAAAGATTCAAGTATTAATCTATCGTTCAATATCATTGGTGCACATTCCTTAAAATGTTGGATTATAATAAGTAATATGTATATGGAAATAAACGCCAGTCTTGTGTGTATCCTAATTTCTTGAAGATTTTTAAGGTTTAAATCTTCCTAATAACTTATTGCTATTAGTTATAAATTATTGTCCATGAAAAAGGACTGAATTTATCCTAATAAAGGAATACACTGATCAATCGAGAAATTTGAATGCATCATTATTATTTTGCGCTTTGATCGAATTTAATACGTCATCTTATTCTATTACTATTAATTAACTAGGTCACACCACAAATACGTTTGAGTAAACTGTTCCAATTCCTTTTTTTCTTAAGAATCGTGCTTTTGTGGCAATCCATCTAGCAAATAAATCAATTTATATATCGCCGCTCCAACAATATACCTATCGTTTTTCTTTAGAAATTATTACAATAATTCTTCCATACTCCATTAGACGCAAAAACTTTAGGTGGCGTACTGAGAGACGTAGGCAGTTTTCTTTTACCTTGTTCGTATTTCTACTGTTCAGTAACAATGGCAGAAAAAACAAACGTGTACGTAAGAAAAAATAGACCATCTTCCTATCGATATACTTTATTTCACTACTAAATATGTAATCAAATACTACGAACTAAAGAAAATTGCCATGATGATTCAAGACTTGACTACTTTCAGTTTTTATTAGACCGTGTCACCGGAGAGATACGCTGTAATGACGAACTGGCCTTTCATTTTATTACCAATAAACTTCTAAATATTAGGTCACATTACTACCTAAGAGTGGTCCACGTGATAACAATATCTTTAATTATTTTTGCAGTTTGTGACGTCATTGGCCATCTGGCGAACCGTAAAACGGTTACGTCGTTTTACGGTTCGCCACGTGTAATATATATTATTATGCTACTTTAAGCGTTAAGTCTACAATTTCGTTTTAAATTTTTATGAAACAAAAGTTATAATAGTTATTAATATTGTATTAATTTATTTCTAAACGTTGTTAAATTTAAATTTTTTGCATTCTATAAGACGTAGACATATAGTTATAAAAATAATTGAATTATGAAATACCTTTCATGTAATTTCTCCTAATAATAAATATATAATAATAATCTGAAACATATTTAATAGAAACGCCGACATACGCAGCAAAGTCGATTCGAAAAAAACGGCGATTCAACAAGTCTGGAATTTCCTTAAATCACTTGGAGCAGAGTTCAGTTGTGGGGTAGTGTCTGGTTCATAAGGATGAAATAGGATACAAAAAATACGTCAATAGATACATACAATAAACATAAATACAGCATATGAATATATTAAACATATAGTAAACGAATACCTATTACACAAAATACTAGTGGAGTGGGTATCAGGGGGTAGACAGGGTATGTATAATGAAAGTAGGTAGAATTGGAAAGGGGCAATGATGTGGCTAGTTTTCTTGCAGATAGTGTGCTATGACAATTTTTTTGAAAATGTGCAACGACTGTGCCCTTCTGTTAACGACCGGCAAGGAATTCCACAACCGAACAAAAAATTGGAACATGATTTGTCCATAAAGTTAGTCGAATGTGCCGGCATTTTCAATTTCAAATTGTTCGATGATCTCAATGATTATGAGTGTTTCACGGACGCGGTTAAACATAATGTTATACAAAAGGAAAAGAATGTAGGCATTTCGGCGAAGGCGCATGGGTAACCCCTTGAGATTTAAGTAATACTCAGAAACATGATGATAATTGCGAAGTCCAAATTTTAATATGAATCTTACACAAAAGTTGTGGAGTCTCTCAAGTATATTCAGTCCTCGGTGAGAGCTAACTGGCATCGGCATAATCAAGAATGGGGAAGAGAAGGGATTGTGCAAGCCCTATTTTTAAGCATATTATGTAAATTTTTTTGAACATTTTATTAGTCGTGCGTGTGACTGTGCGTGCGTTTGTGAATATATATGTGTAAGTGTGGGAATTGTGTATGAGTGTGTAAGTGTCGGTGTTGTGTATGAGTATGTGGGTGTAAGTTTTATAGAATAATTGTAAGTTTAAGTAAATTTTCGATTTCATCATAATCTTGATCGAGTAGCCAGTTAGTCACTTTAATTTTACATTCGAACATGAAGTACAAGATGCATGAAGTGTATTTTAATATTGTAAACACAGCGAGGTGTAATTTAGAAGTGTTTTTGCGCATTTTATTACTCATAAAGGAACCCCCAGTTTCGACACCCTGCCATAAAATCTTGACACAAAATAAAATATATCGCACTGCTATTACAAGAGTGTATCGACTCAAAATGAAGCTTTTTTCAGAAACGACAGAAAACTGATTTCGCTTCCTGTTAAAGATTATAAAAAGTGAACACTGTATATAGATTATTGATAAAATTAAGGGATTTCTGTATTAATGAATTATTTAAATGATTGCAGGTTATCAAGTTATTTCTAATTTTTGAGTTAATACTCTATTGTCTGAACAAATAAAAAAAAAAAAATATAAATTATTTTTTGTTTTGTTGAAAAATTTGGCCTATTACAATTTATTATTATTATTTTATATTTATGGACGCGTAGGGAATTGATATTTACGTATGAAAAATGAATTATCTCAAATTTACCCTATTTTGAGTTGATACAGTCTCGTAATAGCAGTGTGATATATATATATATATAATTGCGGTAATACAGTTAGGCTTCAGACGAAAATTCAGAAAATTTGCCGTTGCTGCTCCTTAAAATTTTCGAGAAATAACAAAAAAATGTTGTCACAAAACACACAATCATTTAGGATGATGATAAGCCAACGCTGTAGAACACAAGTCTCAAAAGAACTCACCCTAGAAAAGTATCCTAATATCGAATAAAATACATGTTTTTAAAGTTATTTTTGGGGAAATTTAGCAGCACTAAGACGTAATTTATTTAAAAACTAGCTGACCCGACAGACGTTGTACTGTCATTCAATTCAAACTGGAATACCTCACAAATAATAATTATTTATATTGTTGTATATTTTGATATTGTATGTTTGTATTTTTTTATTATCTCTATAACATAGATAGACATATTGTTTATTGTAATGCTTGTTGATACACAACATTGTCAGCTTTGTTTCTTGGCGCGTAAAAAAATTATGTTGATGGTTTTCCGATACGGGAACAGGTGACATACAGTTCGCCATGTGAAAAACGTGGATTTTCACGATTAATGACAAACACTTAACGACTGCCCTTGCGATTTATTTATTGACATTACAAATGCAAGCCGCACTGGAAATTGTAACCGTTTGAAAGTCGAATGGCATGTCGTTCGGAATCAGAGGGATGCGTGGAATCAATCTCATGCGTGGAATCAATCTCATCATCATCGCCGTTATACTTTCCTTTTAAAATTGCGGCTTCGATGACGTTGTTAATTAATTTCTTCCAAGCCGGGTGCCATTACAAAGACGTGATCTGCTGTGAACTGTAATCGATTGCCACGTTATAATTGAATGCAGCTCGATGTTGATAAAATGCAACATTTCTATTTTCTTGACATTTATTCCGTTCAACTTCATTTCGAGCTTTGCGTTGCTCATCAGTTTGACTTGCTCTTAAATATCTTTGATATGTATGATTGCGAGTTCTGCGACCTATGTTTGTACGTCTACTTCTTGGCATTTTTAATATCAAAATTTCAACTGAAAATTATAAATGAACAAACTTAAAACTCCACAATTTTTTCGATTCAATCGACTGTGCAGTGTGCACTAAGAAATGAAAACCATAATTCATTAACAATATGCAAAATCAAAGCAAAATGGTTTAATTTTACCTTGTCAAAGATATCATTCCGACCGGGGAGCTGGGTAAGGGTTATAATTCGTTCTTAATGCCGACCATGGATTTCCACGATGAAGTCCTTGATGCCGACCGACACAACTAATTAATGCAAAGAGAATATAACGCTACGCTAGAATTATGCGATCTTTGTAAACGATATTGGCGGTGTGCGATCTGTCTCTTCTGTCAAACAACCGACAGTTATTTCAAACGTGCTTAGCAAAGAGTAAATAACGCTGGGGCTAAGGTTACATTAAAAAGTTTATAATAAAGGTAGTCGTTAAGTTTTCTTAAATTTTCTAAGTTTCTGCGCAAATTTTCTTATTTTTTTACGAAGTATTCTACGAAGTATTCTACGAAGTATTAGAAAACATTTAAAAAAGAAGAATGAAATCGGTATAGCCGTTATATATATAGATAATTACTATATAAATAATTGTGTGATGAGCATGATAATTTGCTCTGTGTCTGGGTGTAATTTATCAATAATAAACAAACACATCAACCGGTCAACTTTAAAATTCTACTATAATTAACCATATACTACATTACGTTTAGCTGTCAGTTGCGTTTTGTTATTCCATATCAGTTGCGTTTTGTTATACCACGTTTTATGTCACGTCCCACGGGAACGTGATAAAAAGTATCGTAGTAAAAAGTAAAGACTTTCTTTTATATATATAGATATAAATGCCTGACTCTGAAAACGCCTTAAATGCCACTGATGACACATGCATTTGAGGTGTTACTCTATAACTATTAAAAATCTCTCTTTAATCTGCCTAAAAAAATAAATTCATATATCTTATTAAACGAACTTCTTAATTCTAAAACTCATATTAAATAACGAAGACCATAAGACGAATATGACATCTTTATTTCAAGCTTTATTAAATAAGGAAAAGCTAGATTTTGTCAATGAAACTGTTTTCCTAGGGATTACGATAAATTCTAGATTACAATGGGGCGCTCACTTATCATCGCTTTCAAAGCGGCTAAGTTCTGCAGCGTATGCTATAAGGAAAGTCCGCCAATTAAACAACACGTCCGACCTTAAAGACGCCTAGGCGGGATCGGGTGCAGCATCAGATATTTTTAACATGCTTTTTTCTTTTTAACTCAATGCAATAATGAATTCATTTAATGTAATTTTATAGCTTGTCTAATAATGAATACACCAATCTATTTATATAAATTTAAATATACTTAGTCATAAAATCTCGCATTTGTACGTGTTTAAAATATTCAGTAGTGCTACTTATCATATTCAGTCAATTATTATAATCTATATTTATAAAAGCGAAAGGACACTCACTCATCTACTGACTAATAATGAATTCTGAACAACTACTTGAACTATCAAGATAAAATTTCACAGGGAGGTAGACCATGAGTAGGAGACGTCAGCTAAGAACGGATTTTGCTACAGGGATGGGTTTAGGGGGTATATGAGCCCTCGCAAGTTTATATTAAAGTCCTTGGTTTCCTTGGTTGTACTAGAGACCTAAAATTTTGCAAGGGGGTAGTTTAGAGGTAGGACACGTCAGCTAAATATGGATTCTTATTAGTAAGTACATTAAGCGTACGAAGTCGCGGGTGTCAGCTAGTATAATATAGTGTTATATGTAGTGACATACAAATTATCATGCGTTCAGTTCTATACATATATCACATTAGTTTATGATCCCGTCGCTAAACAGAACACGTGATTCACTAAGGCGACCGTATTCACGAAGCCGAGATGTGCCCAGGGTGCCGTAACTATAAGGCATACCAACGTCCGCGTGGATAAACTCTGTGTACTGACCTGACCTTTCGACCCACGTTTTTATATATAACTCTTTGCCAGTACCCTAATATGCTAACTGGACCTTCAGTCAGCTATGGCAATACTCTTTAGAAAGTTTGGTCCCTATTTGTAATTGTAAAGTGTTATTAAGTCTTCTAATTATTTCATCATTTTTTTTAAACAATAATCCTATAACGGTACGCATTTTGCAGGAAGAAACCTGTGCCGAATTCATACTTTCACACCTTTTATTAAGAATATTATGTTAATGGTAATAGTTATTACTAATTGTGAATTTAGATAATAAGCTTGACTACTATACTGCTGCTGAAACAAATCAATTGCCTGTCAAATACCATCTTACACTCAATTACCATGCAGTCTGTATAAACTGTTTGGTTTTGTTCAATCTTGTTTTGCATATCAGCAGAGATAAACACGTTTGGAGCAAAAGCGCTGAAAAAAAGCCTTAAAGTTTCTACTTAAAGATAGCTATTTCTAATCTATTAGATGAAAAATTAAATCAACAACTTCACACACAATTTATTTACTGTGCACCTAATCTTAAATAAGACGTTTAAAGCAAATGGTTATTAATAAAATTAAACCGCACTTAAGAAAAGCGCCACTCCTCTTTTATATAAGACCAGACGTAGAGTCTAAACATCATCATCATCTGCCTACCCTTGTCCCAATTTTATTTGGGGTCGGTGTAATATGTTTTATTCTTCCATTCTACTCTATCGTTCATCATTTCACTGCTTACTCCGTTTCTAGCTTTTCTATCTTCTTTCACACAGCCCATCCATCTCTTCTTTGGTCGTCCTCTTCTCTTGTACCCGTCAACATCCATACATAAAACTCTTTTCACCACATTTTGCTCATTTGCATCACATGTCCATACTACGATAACCTATAACTCCTTAGCTTTTCATCCACTGGTGCTGGTTTCAGGCTCCCTCTAATATATTCATTTCTCACCTTATCGATCTTAGTCACACCACCCATCCACCTCAACATTCGCATTTCAGCTACGTGCAAGCTCTCTCATCGGTTCTCTTTGTGGGTCAACTTTCAGATCCGTACAGGACGGCAGGTCTGATGATAGTCTTATACACCTGTCCCTTTAAATTAATAGAAAACTTGAAATCAATTGTTCCTGTTACCTGCCGTCACTTTATCCACCCTGTATTGATTCGATGCTGTACGGTCCGGTCTATTTCGCCATTGCTTTCAAGCTTAGATGTAATCCATCCAGTAGTTTCTGTCTAGGACTGAGAAACCGAACGAAACAGTTTAATGAAATTCCGAATTAGGAAACGGAATTAGTTTCGCAAGTTTAAATTAGTTTTACAAGGGTAAGGTAAATAAAGTATTATAAAGCCGCAAGTGAACCATTAGTTATATTAAAGGGTTTCATTGCTGACATCCTATATATCAAATTAAATAATGTTTCTCTTCTATCTTTGTAGTCCGAGAGCTGGTGAACAATTTAGGGTAGGTTCTTGAGGCACTATAAAAAATTTTGTGATAGTCCTCAAAAGACCTCTGAATAATAAAGTCGAGATCTGGCTAAACGGTAGTTAAAGGGTAAAAACATTTTGCAAAAGTCTTAACACTCGTATATTTGATTATCAAGTAAATAAACTATTTTATTGTTTCTAGTATTTCTTTTAAGGCCTGCGAGCCAGCAAAAGATTTTCATGACCAATTTCCTCTCGGTGAAAACTCGTAAACTGCTTCAGATAGTTGTATGATGAAGCCTCGTGAACGTCAGCTGCAGTTCCGCTGGGGAGTTGAGGAGCAGCAGCCTCCCGCGCACGTAGAAAAAAAAAAATTATTTTTAGTCATTTCCTTCTGATTGAGAATTGTATCGAATTATAGTTAACTCAATATCTTCAAGAAAAAGAAAAGTCAGCTGACTATAGAGTTGTGGATTATACGTCAGCTGGTCACAAAAAATATGTAGGTACTTATACGTTCAGTGATTTCCTCTCAATTGAAAATTTATAGAATTACAGTTTATATGCTATTGTGAATAAATACAAATGTTAACTGGCTGTATCTCGGTAAAAAGATTGTCAGCTGATGCCCGGAAAGGTGTAACGCAGGAGCCAGACGGGAGTATTTAGATGCACCGGCTGACGAGTTTTCCCTCGGCATACGTCCAGCTGTTTTTTATGTAACTTACAAGATAATTTTTACAAGCAGCTTACGAATTTTTATCCGGGAGGATATGACGTATCTATTTTTGTTCGACATTATGGTCCAAACAAATATATAAGCGAAAATATATATACTAAAAAATTAAGGGTAACCGCACCTGACGCTTACAAGGCTTTATGATACAACTTTCTGAAGCATTTTACGAATTATCGCCCGACGAAATGACTGACGGAATTTGTACCTGCCTCGTGGACTATTTCTTCTTATATCTCCATCTCCATCTTATTATATCACCACCATCTTTGTACAACTTTAGAGCGTCGGCTACTGTGCAAAACGCATACAAACAACCGTCGCGCGATGGGCAAAGCGTTACCAACTTTCGACAAGTATGCACAAGATATATTTTTGGTTGTAGGTTATTACAACGTAGGTATTTTGTACGGGAGTGATGTATCTGTTACGAAGTAACTATTATCTTTTATGTGACTAGGTGAGGTTCAAGACACGACTTCCATTCGACAACCAATGGAACCATTTTTTCATTATTATAATCATATTATGTTCACTGACTAAATTAATAATAGTTTATACTGCTGAGTTAAGTTAATATTTAAGTTTCACTTTACAAAAATTTCCGTTTAATCTAATAGCCTAACCTACCCTAATAATACTTATTCTAAATGGCATTCTGATTATGTATGCTAGGTAATGAAAGTGAAAACAACAATACAGAAGGAGTTTAAGGAATGGGGATAAATTGCCTGAACCCCTGAATGCCAAAATCAGGTTTTGTTCAGAATCCAGAACATGGTTTGGGGGGAATCAACCTTACTAGCAAACTTAACCGTATTCATTTAAAATAGTTAAACCACCACTATGGCACATCTAAGCCTAGTAGCCTATCTAGTAACAATTGGAAACATTTCTTCCTGGAGTGTATTAGTTAAATAACAACTAATAAGTGGATAAAAGACATCTTGGATCTATGTATGTTCAGTGTTGATAAGTACTCTTTATTGCACGACTAAAATCGAGATACAGAAGTAGATATTTTATACAGACATCATTTGTGTCGTTACAAGCAATTTCAATGCTAGAATCTGGATTGTGTGCGAGTGTAGTTTTGGAGTTACAATGTGTGCTGCAGCGTATGGAGTTTCTGGGCCGCACATCTTCGGATTGGGAGAACTTTCGTGTAACGACTACGCTTTTTTTGCAAATCGTTAGAAAACAATATTCTCCATATTCCATAATCTTAAAATAAATTTGATATTTTCTTTAAGAACTTTTAATCATGTTAAGAAAGATTCGCTTTAAACGTTTGGAGTTAATACAATGTAAGATTGCCAAGGTATCATATATACCGATAACATACAATTTGCTATACATAGATTAGAGGCAATCATTACTGAAAAAAATGTTAAAATGATAAAAATATAGTTTTTAGTGAATCCAATAGTCCGTGTGCCTCTTCGGTAACATTACTTAGCCATAAAAACTTCCGGTAAAATCGGTTTTCATAAACGCGAGTTAAAATAATATATTAAATCAAGAGGTATACAGAACTGCAAACAGTTATCAGATCCCTCCATTATAGATAACACTTCAAGAGGAGTAAATAAAATACTGCTGGCTTGTTGCTATGTCAACAATGTTAAAGAAAAGGGGAGGAGTGGAGGAAAGCCAAAGTAATTGTTGTTTTATTCACAGCTAATCTGCTTCAAAGGCTTCTGAACCATACTTTTACCAGACTGACTGGTCAGTGCCAGCCAGTTTAAGTAAAGAAGAAGAAAATAACAAGTTAAAAAGTAACGAACTAAATATATAATGATTAATTTATATGCTCATGTGTTCATTGTTTCATTACACAATATGTCTGTCTGACTAATTATTTCTCTAAAAACATAAATTTATACAACTAATTGAAAAAAACGACCCTCTTTAAAATTTCATTCTAATAGGGACGTTGCTTTTTTTGAGTTTATTAACATTTTTTATTATATTTTTAAGTTTTAATCTTGGCGAATATTTGAAAATACAAACATTAACGAACATGAATAAAATTTTCGATTTGTACTCATATTTTCGAATACACCACCTGACTAATACCAATCTCTTTTCTCTCTACGGAATTATATGGCCATATTGTAAAATACAGCTTTGACATTACGAGATAATAAATGATCTTTGAATTTTTATCTAGTGTAATTGTAACAATCTGCAAATATACAAGCTGCTGCAAAGAACTAATCGGCAGGCTCATTAATGACTGTGTGTGCGTCTTGGACATCAAGTGGCTGAGTTCTTACGTCTCACACAGCCACAGCGTGACAGCAGTTGTGGTCTTTCTATAATAATGTGTTTTAAATAGGCAACTAGATAAATTAAAAGAATAAATTGCAGGTACCTACACATTCCATACCGTAGACAGAGATGTATTATGCTATGCTTATATATATTATGTAAATTAACTCACCATTTTTTGATATTGTATTCTGTAAAGAGCCTATCGGCCAGTTTGCATACAAATATCGATCTTCTCTTAGCCGTATTACGACCTGTATATATTACCGAGCCATTGTTCCGACCATTCAATTTGATGTTTCAATTTTGTAACAAGGTTCACGGTACACGCCTGCTAAGTAGGTTTTGAGTGCTTACATTGTCATTAGATCGAACTGCGCTAGTAACGCATTAAATATGGCCACATTAACGCGTCATCTTTATGAGTATTAATTGAATATGTATGAGAAACAAGAAGCTATTGCCTATGCCCCGGCCAAATTCGATAAAAAATACACAACACTACTCAATAGGATCTTTTGAATTTCAACTTTCGTGATTTTTCACAATGAGAATGGATTAAAATTTCCCGCTAATACACTCGCATCTGTCACATGAGTTTGATTACGTCACTTACCGATAAATTGACAGTGCTCCATAGATATTATATAAATATAATCTAGATACTCGCACGAACGATTACCTTAATGCACGTTTTCTGCCTACTCATACATTACCAACGACAGGTCAAAATTGTCTAATTCATACAATTTTAAAAACAAAGACTCAATCCCTCACTTTTGTCTTTGAGACCACAGTCACTGACCACCATTCCTATTTGCTTTGCATGGACAAGGAGGAAAAGAAGAACAATTTCAATTGAACTATTACAAAAACTGACTTTAACGCTCTTGACAATTCAGGAGCTTTAGGTCTCACTTCCATCTATTCATTAATGGACCCTGATGAAGCTACTAACACACTCGTAAGAAAAGAGAATCATGAAGCCCTGGATCACACCAAGTTTATTAAGATGTATATAACAGTGCAATTTGTTATATAAACATAGCCCTCTTTCTTGCGCAGTCGGGTATAAAGGTTAAACAATCTCCCAAAAATATAACACTTAAACTCTCATACAACCGATATACAAATTACTGTAATAAACTATTAAATAAAACCAAAAAATAATATTATACCCAAGAACTTACAAAAACTGTCAAAAACACAAAAAAGTCATAAAAAAAATCACAAACATACCTAAAACACAACTCACGACCACATAACTTTTATCTCACACATCACACTTTAAAAGAATCATGTAACACTCAATAAATATTTAGTGGAATCGGCAAGCAAGTCGCAGATGATATTATATTATCATTGGTAAAAACTGCCGCCCATTGTGTCATCATCATTTTGTTCTAGAGAAGACTGATGTAACAGAAATAGCTTCAACCATAAACTCACTGAAATCTAATGCTGGGACCGGATGGAATGGTATCTCTCCTATCATATTAAAACGATACTCTGATACGCTGGCACTTTGAGCCATATATAAATAAATGCGACATCATTTAAAAAGGCTGTCATTCATCGAGTCTTCATGTTAGGTTGCCGGAACCCTAACAGTAACTATTATCCTGTAGCAGTACTCACACCACTATCGAAGGTTCTTTAAGGCCTGGTTAGCAAAAGATTAGTTGGTTGATAAACTTACTTTGCTGTCTCCAAAACAATGTTTCAGGAAAACGAAATCAACTTCTGCTGCAATACTTGATCTTAAAAAGCTATATCATCCAAAACCTCAATAGTCATAGGAAGGTACTTATCATATTTCGAGATCTTGCCAAATGAAGGCTTTAGCAAAATCTAGAAATATAATACACAATTCTCATTCCTCTTCTTTTACTTAAACTTGACAGGATGGCTGTCATGGATTCACAACTAAATTTATTTAGAAGCTAACTATACTAACTCTTAAAGTTTCGCGTTTGATGATAATATAATTATGTTGACTCGAACTAACGCGATCACGTATTTAAAAGGTACATACCTTGGTTTTGCCTGACGATTCGACCAGGTTGCACCTGCGTTGATTAAGATTGACCACGAGTCAGTCTGTGACGTGTTTGAAAGCTACCTGACAAAAGAATCTAAAATTGTTAAGATAGGCGATTATACCAATTAGAAATTATAAACAGAATACGGCGTATCACAGGGAAATATTCTAAGTCCCATTTTGTTCTTTGTCTATATTAATGACCTCTGCGATGTTAATATAGCAAATACAAAAATATATCCCTCGCCGATGAAACTGCACTTACCTTTGGCTTGCAAGAGGAGAGGTTGAAGACATGACTTTCACCGGCTTCAGTTCTGTATATAATTGGCTAAATACACACGCTCTAGCTCTGAATGCGTCAAAGACAACATTTATTTTATGACATTCTCTATTTGCCTCGAAACCTAAAACGCACAATACGTTAAAAGCTCATTCTTGTCAGTCACATATTATATGTCTCACTCCATTAAATATTTAGGAGTAACTCTAGGCCAGAATTTAAATTATGCAACTCACATTAACCTACTCACAGTTAGGGTCAGAAAATTAGTATACATCTTTAAAACACTTCATCACGTTGCCAACCATTCGGTTATTCGTAGGGCGCGACGGAAAGATAAGATATGCACAATCCTCCATCCCTACTTTACTTTGAGCAAAAGGCTAGACTACTTAGAACCATATCAGTACAACAACAAAAAATAACTACCTACCTATTTATCATCTACTAAAAAATAAAAATTTCGGGGTTGGACTGTTTTGCGTTAATACAGACTACTCCGTAATACAGCGGAGAGAACAGCTATATAATACCATAGTAAAAATAGATTGAAATGGTATGGTATGTATAATGGCTTGTGATGAATTATTTTTATTTAATGTTATATAGTTTGCTTAAGAAACTTAATCATTGTTGTATTTAAAAAAGTAAATGTGCATTTTCCTAAATACTTTTTAGTTAATTAATATGATATTAAATGTAACCAATAAAATACATTACATCAATAAATAATTATTTAGTTTTTTCGAATTTATTTTGCAAGTGTGTCTTGATAAAGTCATGTCTATCTAAATAACCATAAAACGATGGGAACTCGAAAGACACGTAGATACTCCACATGAGTATAATTATATTCATACAGTACCTGGACGGTTTTGGCGTGTTATTTACTGTTATAACTTATAATATTACAGACAGCCTTTTGGTACTGTGCAGTACCTCAAGTATACGCACAAAACTTTTGTTTTTGTTACTAAGTACCTACTTTTAATTTTACATCTAATTATAAACTAAGTCATAATCAAGTAGAATTAGAAAGGGAGGAATTCCTTAATACGTGTATCCATTTTTGCGTCGGTAGTGTACTGGGTGGAGTACGAACCCGCAACCACATATTTGCAAATCCGACGCCTTAGCCATTACGTTACCGCCGCTTTTGTGTTTATTTATTTACGAGTGGTTAAGAGATACCTAATGTAAAGTAATAATATTTAGAAACTAAAAAAATAAAATAGCGAAAAATGGCATGCATAAACAGAAAGACAACTCCCGCATTAGAAAATACTCCTGTGTCGCGGGGGACTTTACAAACATACAAACAACGGACACAAAGAATACCCAGACTCGGGTGGGAATCGAACCACTAGGCCAACAGGCCGGTCTCTGTAAACTGTAAGTAATTTACATAGAATCAATATATTACAATACATATTTAGAAGGCAAATCAAATATAAGGTGTACTATTCTTCCAGAAATTCTATTTTTGTGTACAGGCTTTCAAAAAGTATTCCTAAGACCCTATAACCCCCTTAAACTCCCAATTTTTTACAATTCATTACAGAATATAATTTAGACATGCAATAAATTATTTGTATTTAAGTATTTCCATTGTAACGAATACAATTTTTTAGCACATATATTTATTTCCAGTTGAATCACAAATAGAATTTCACGCCACCTACATAGGAGTTTAGTTGTGAAATCAATTTCTTCCGAGCTTCCTTCCTACTACAACAATTCTCAAATGCCAGATGTCGATTATAACAACAAACAATCCACACGCACTGTGAGAACACAGCTTGAGTTTGTTTCTGAAGGGAAGCCAACTACGAAGAACTTTATTTAACACTAGCTGACCCGGCGAACTTCGTACCGCCATATTTTATTTCTCTAATCGCAACTAAGGAAATAAAACCATTCCGGTAAAATCTAATTAGCTAAATTGAAAATAAAACTAAAGTACTCAATTGAAAAATTCATATTGTTGTACAAAATGACTCGTCCATCAGATGTTAAATCGCAAATAACAGACAAATAATTAGCTGAATTATACGGTATTTCGTTCACTACAAAATAAATTTAATTAATTTTATAGCGTCAACAACACGTGGTAATTATGCTGTTAAAATGTAGCTTATATGACACGTTCGTAAATTTACCATAGCAGCGCCATCTATTGATTACTTACTCAACCCAGTCGAAAGGTATCGACATCTGTTAGAATCATTTGGAGTTAACAGATAATTGTGACTGTCAAATAATAACAGACAAATAATTAGCAATAAATTAAAATTGCGACTATAATTTGAGATTTAAACTATCCTATCTCTCAAGTTGGATCGAACTGCACATGGTGTGCGAATTTTATTATAATCGGTAAAGTGGTTTAGGAGTCCATTGAGGACAAACATTGTGACACGAGATTTATATATATATATATATATATATATATAGTTATATCTTCTAGGAGTTGTTTGATCAAGCGGTACGTATAATCAGTTTTAAGTTGATCCGTTCAAATTGGTTGATCCGGACCCGATTTGTTGATCCAATGCCATCTACGTATCTCATTGTTGTGGCTCCATTTCGGATCAACAAATGCTTGACACTCTTTTTTTGAAAATGGTCAAAACCAGTCAAAACAAATACAAATCCACTCCGTAGTTGTTTGATCCGATTCAAACGGGCCAATCACGAAGCTGCTTGTCTGCTGATTGGTTGTGTTGTGTCGATCGCTTTAAGATCACATTGACCTTAACGATAACCTTAATCTTACAATAGTTGTTGATCCGTTTTTTAGACAAAGCAGATAAGTAGGTTAGGTTATGTGAATGATTCATCATGATATAGTTCACGGTTCGTCGGTAATCCATTTCACGTCTAAGGGGTAAGTATTTACTTGAAGCAACATAAACGTAATTAAAACACGTAAATTTAAATTTTCAAGTACCCTTGACTCAAAAATCTCTTTAACGATTAGTAAAGATCTTTAAAAGGCTGAACAGATTTTCTTCAATTATAGCTAAAAACCCTCTCGATCAAGTCACCTTTCAAATAAAAAAAAACTAATATCAGTTTATTCATTTAGGAGCTATGATGCCACATTGGTGTGGGTAGCCCCTCGCTAGAAACCATGGTTATGGCCATGGTCCGGTGCGAGAGAGCATAGGATTCCGCTGCAACCTTCTGTGAAGAAGTTATGTTTGCCAAAGAGGCGGCGGAAAAGGAACGGGAGAGAACTACTTCCCTCTCGTCCCTCAGAAGACGCACCAGGCGCCGTAGAGTACAAAATGATCTCCAGCCTCCATGAGCGCTGGCCTGAGGGTGATGGGCTGGGTTACCCGTCGCCCTAGCAGAAGCAGGCCCGAGTTCCACGAGCACCTCTCTAAATCAGAGGGGGCTAGGTCCCCGCACCAAATTGTGGGGTCGCCTGTTGTCGAGCAGGCGGCCAAGTCTGCCGGGGCTCACAGAGATTTCCTTTCTAGGGTACACCTGAGTCCCCGACATTAGGACCTGTGACGGAACACCGTGTGGTTTTAGTCGGTTCGAGTTCGACCACCTTGCCGTTGACCCCGGTGAGGTGATGACCCATGGGGGCTTTCACACGAAAAAAAAAAGGAGCTATGATGCCACGGACAGACACACAGATACACACGTTAAACTTATAACACCCCTCCTTTTTGCGTTGAGGGTTATAAATGAAATGAAACAGTCTCGCTGGATTGAAAAGTAGACCGTCATTCCAGTTACCTTAGTCTAATATTGGTACTTTCAGTAAGTAACTACACAGACATTTAATGTACGGTAACCTGATCGCCTGGTGCACAGCTAGGCTAGAGCTAGGGTGCCCGAGCGGCGCATCTACCTAACACCGCGCAGTTCTAACGAGCGAATTTAATACAAAAATTACCCAAGTTAAATACATGGATTAATATTTTTGAACCGTAATCTATAGGTATACCTATTTAGTTGACTGACATATAACTCCTTCCGGACCGGACTACTTTGTTACACTCGAACTAAACAAAAAGCTTTTACGTAGGTAAGGTAATAGGTACATTTTAATCAGTCACTTTGCGCAAACTACGTTATTTGTGTCTATGTTATGAATAATGAAATAATGTATATTTAATAATTTGCTTGAATATTTGGAACACAAATATATATCCATACAACGGATCAACAACTATCGTAATATGAACTGTCCTGAGGACGGTTCATCTTACGATAGTTGTTAATCCCTTTCTTTGGCAAGGCAGATAGGTATGTAGATATTTATGAATATCGGTGGCGCGGCGTGACATAGTGAGTAGGTAGGTATCTACGGTTCTCGTGTGGTTTTAAAATATTAGTAGGTATAGTTAGGTTTTAAATTATTGGGTGGATGCTCAGAATACCAGTTCCGGCTCTAATCTATACATATATCACATTAGTTTATGATCCCGTCGCTAAACAGAACACGTGATTCACTAAGGCGACCGTATTCACGAAGCCGAGATGTGCCCAGGGTGCCGTAACTATAAGGCATACCAACGTCCGCGTGGATAAACTCTGTGTACTGACCTGACCTTTCGACCCACGTTTTTATATATAACTCTTTGCCAGTACCCTAATATGCTAACTGGACCTTCAGTCAGCTATGGCAATACTCTTTAGAAAGTTTGGTCCCTATTTGTAATTGTAAAGTGTTATTAAGTCTTCTAATTATTTCATCATTTTTTTTAAACAATAATCCTATAACGGTACGCATTTTGCAGGAAGAAACCTGTGCCGAATTCATACTTTCACACCTTTTATTAAGAATATTATGTTAATGGTAATAGTTATTACTAATTGTGAATTTAGATAATAAGCTTGACTACTATACTGCTGCTGAAACAAATCAATTGCCTGTCAAATACCATCTTACACTCAATTACCATGCAGTCTGTATAAACTGTTTGGTTTTGTTCAATCTTGTTTTGCATATCAGCAGAGATAAACACGTTTGGAGCAAAAGCGCTGAAAAAAAGCCTTAAAGTTTCTACTTAAAGATAGCTATTTCTAATCTATTAGATGAAAAATTAAATCAACAACTTCACACACAATTTATTTACTGTGCACCTAATCTTAAATAAGACGTTTAAAGCAAATGGTTATTAATAAAATTAAACCGCACTTAAGAAAAGCGCCACTCCTCTTTTATATAAGACCAGACGTAGAGTCTAAACATCATCATCATCTGCCTACCCTTGTCCCAATTTTATTTGGGGTCGGTGTAATATGTTTTATTCTTCCATTCTACTCTATCGTTCATCATTTCACTGCTTACTCCGTTTCTAGCTTTTCTATCTTCTTTCACACAGCCCATCCATCTCTTCTTTGGTCGTCCTCTTCTCTTGTACCCGTCAACATCCATACATAAAACTCTTTTCACCACATTTTGCTCATTTGCATCACATGTCCATACTACGATAACCTATAACTCCTTAGCTTTTCATCCACTGGTGCTGGTTTCAGGCTCCCTCTAATATATTCATTTCTCACCTTATCGATCTTAGTCACACCACCCATCCACCTCAACATTCGCATTTCAGCTACGTGCAAGCTCTCTCATCGGTTCTCTTTGTGGGTCAACTTTCAGATCCGTACAGGACGGCAGGTCTGATGATAGTCTTATACACCTGTCCCTTTAAATTAATAGAAAACTTGAAATCAATTGTTCCTGTTACCTGCCGTCACTTTATCCACCCTGTATTGATTCGATGCTGTACGGTCCGGTCTATTTCGCCATTGCTTTCAAGCTTAGATGTAATCCATCCAGTAGTTTCTGTCTAGGACTGAGAAACCGAACGAAACAGTTTAATGAAATTCCGAATTAGGAAACGGAATTAGTTTCGCAAGTTTAAATTAGTTTTACAAGGGTAAGGTAAATAAAGTATTATAAAGCCGCAAGTGAACCATTAGTTATATTAAAGGGTTTCATTGCTGACATCCTATATATCAAATTAAATAATGTTTCTCTTCTATCTTTGTAGTCCGAGAGCTGGTGAACAATTTAGGGTAGGTTCTTGAGGCACTATAAAAAATTTTGTGATAGTCCTCAAAAGACCTCTGAATAATAAAGTCGAGATCTGGCTAAACGGTAGTTAAAGGGTAAAAACATTTTGCAAAAGTCTTAACACTCGTATATTTGATTATCAAGTAAATAAACTATTTTATTGTTTCTAGTATTTCTTTTAAGGCCTGCGAGCCAGCAAAAGATTTTCATGACCAATTTCCTCTCGGTGAAAACTCGTAAACTGCTTCAGATAGTTGTATGATGAAGCCTCGTGAACGTCAGCTGCAGTTCCGCTGGGGAGTTGAGGAGCAGCAGCCTCCCGCGCACGTAGAAAAAAAAAAATTATTTTTAGTCATTTCCTTCTGATTGAGAATTGTATCGAATTATAGTTAACTCAATATCTTCAAGAAAAAGAAAAGTCAGCTGACTATAGAGTTGTGGATTATACGTCAGCTGGTCACAAAAAATATGTAGGTACTTATACGTTCAGTGATTTCCTCTCAATTGAAAATTTATAGAATTACAGTTTATATGCTATTGTGAATAAATACAAATGTTAACTGGCTGTATCTCGGTAAAAAGATTGTCAGCTGATGCCCGGAAAGGTGTAACGCAGGAGCCAGACGGGAGTATTTAGATGCACCGGCTGACGAGTTTTCCCTCGGCATACGTCCAGCTGTTTTTTATGTAACTTACAAGATAATTTTTACAAGCAGCTTACGAATTTTTATCCGGGAGGATATGACGTATCTATTTTTGTTCGACATTATGGTCCAAACAAATATATAAGCGAAAATATATATACTAAAAAATTAAGGGTAACCGCACCTGACGCTTACAAGGCTTTATGATACAACTTTCTGAAGCATTTTACGAATTATCGCCCGACGAAATGACTGACGGAATTTGTACCTGCCTCGTGGACTATTTCTTCTTATATCTCCATCTCCATCTTATTATATCACCACCATCTTTGTACAACTTTAGAGCGTCGGCTACTGTGCAAAACGCATACAAACAACCGTCGCGCGATGGGCAAAGCGTTACCAACTTTCGACAAGTATGCACAAGATATATTTTTGGTTGTAGGTTATTACAACGTAGGTATTTTGTACGGGAGTGATGTATCTGTTACGAAGTAACTATTATCTTTTATGTGACTAGGTGAGGTTCAAGACACGACTTCCATTCGACAACCAATGGAACCATTTTTTCATTATTATAATCATATTATGTTCACTGACTAAATTAATAATAGTTTATACTGCTGAGTTAAGTTAATATTTAAGTTTCACTTTACAAAAATTTCCGTTTAATCTAATAGCCTAACCTACCCTAATAATACTTATTCTAAATGGCATTCTGATTATGTATGCTAGGTAATGAAAGTGAAAACAACAATACAGAAGGAGTTTAAGGAATGGGGATAAATTGCCTGAACCCCTGAATGCCAAAATCAGGTTTTGTTCAGAATCCAGAACATGGTTTGGGGGGAATCAACCTTACTAGCAAACTTAACCGTATTCATTTAAAATAGTTAAACCACCACTATGGCACATCTAAGCCTAGTAGCCTATCTAGTAACAATTGGAAACATTTCTTCCTGGAGTGTATTAGTTAAATAACAACTAATAAGTGGATAAAAGACATCTTGGATCTATGTATGTTCAGTGTTGATAAGTACTCTTTATTGCACGACTAAAATCGAGATACAGAAGTAGATATTTTATACAGACATCATTTGTGTCGTTACAAGCAATTTCAATGCTAGAATCTGGATTGTGTGCGAGTGTAGTTTTGGAGTTACAATGTGTGCTGCAGCGTATGGAGTTTCTGGGCCGCACATCTTCGGATTGGGAGAACTTTCGTGTAACGACTACGCTTTTTTTGCAAATCGTTAGAAAACAATATTCTCCATATTCCATAATCTTAAAATAAATTTGATATTTTCTTTAAGAACTTTTAATCATGTTAAGAAAGATTCGCTTTAAACGTTTGGAGTTAATACAATGTAAGATTGCCAAGGTATCATATATACCGATAACATACAATTTGCTATACATAGATTAGAGGCAATCATTACTGAAAAAAATGTTAAAATGATAAAAATATAGTTTTTAGTGAATCCAATAGTCCGTGTGCCTCTTCGGTAACATTACTTAGCCATAAAAACTTCCGGTAAAATCGGTTTTCATAAACGCGAGTTAAAATAATATATTAAATCAAGAGGTATACAGAACTGCAAACAGTTATCAGATCCCTCCATTATAGATAACACTTCAAGAGGAGTAAATAAAATACTGCTGGCTTGTTGCTATGTCAACAATGTTAAAGAAAAGGGGAGGAGTGGAGGAAAGCCAAAGTAATTGTTGTTTTATTCACAGCTAATCTGCTTCAAAGGCTTCTGAACCATACTTTTACCAGACTGACTGGTCAGTGCCAGCCAGTTTAAGTAAAGAAGAAGAAAATAACAAGTTAAAAAGTAACGAACTAAATATATAATGATTAATTTATATGCTCATGTGTTCATTGTTTCATTACACAATATGTCTGTCTGACTAATTATTTCTCTAAAAACATAAATTTATACAACTAATTGAAAAAAACGACCCTCTTTAAAATTTCATTCTAATAGGGACGTTGCTTTTTTTGAGTTTATTAACATTTTTTATTATATTTTTAAGTTTTAATCTTGGCGAATATTTGAAAATACAAACATTAACGAACATGAATAAAATTTTCGATTTGTACTCATATTTTCGAATACACCACCTGACTAATACCAATCTCTTTTCTCTCTACGGAATTATATGGCCATATTGTAAAATACAGCTTTGACATTACGAGATAATAAATGATCTTTGAATTTTTATCTAGTGTAATTGTAACAATCTGCAAATATACAAGCTGCTGCAAAGAACTAATCGGCAGGCTCATTAATGACTGTGTGTGCGTCTTGGACATCAAGTGGCTGAGTTCTTACGTCTCACACAGCCACAGCGTGACAGCAGTTGTGGTCTTTCTATAATAATGTGTTTTAAATAGGCAACTAGATAAATTAAAAGAATAAATTGCAGGTACCTACACATTCCATACCGTAGACAGAGATGTATTATGCTATGCTTATATATATTATGTAAATTAACTCACCATTTTTTGATATTGTATTCTGTAAAGAGCCTATCGGCCAGTTTGCATACAAATATCGATCTTCTCTTAGCCGTATTACGACCTGTATATATTACCGAGCCATTGTTCCGACCATTCAATTTGATGTTTCAATTTTGTAACAAGGTTCACGGTACACGCCTGCTAAGTAGGTTTTGAGTGCTTACATTGTCATTAGATCGAACTGCGCTAGTAACGCATTAAATATGGCCACATTAACGCGTCATCTTTATGAGTATTAATTGAATATGTATGAGAAACAAGAAGCTATTGCCTATGCCCCGGCCAAATTCGATAAAAAATACACAACACTACTCAATAGGATCTTTTGAATTTCAACTTTCGTGATTTTTCACAATGAGAATGGATTAAAATTTCCCGCTAATACACTCGCATCTGTCACATGAGTTTGATTACGTCACTTACCGATAAATTGACAGTGCTCCATAGATATTATATAAATATAATCTAGATACTCGCACGAACGATTACCTTAATGCACGTTTTCTGCCTACTCATACATTACCAACGACAGGTCAAAATTGTCTAATTCATACAATTTTAAAAACAAAGACTCAATCCCTCACTTTTGTCTTTGAGACCACAGTCACTGACCACCATTCCTATTTGCTTTGCATGGACAAGGAGGAAAAGAAGAACAATTTCAATTGAACTATTACAAAAACTGACTTTAACGCTCTTGACAATTCAGGAGCTTTAGGTCTCACTTCCATCTATTCATTAATGGACCCTGATGAAGCTACTAACACACTCGTAAGAAAAGAGAATCATGAAGCCCTGGATCACACCAAGTTTATTAAGATGTATATAACAGTGCAATTTGTTATATAAACATAGCCCTCTTTCTTGCGCAGTCGGGTATAAAGGTTAAACAATCTCCCAAAAATATAACACTTAAACTCTCATACAACCGATATACAAATTACTGTAATAAACTATTAAATAAAACCAAAAAATAATATTATACCCAAGAACTTACAAAAACTGTCAAAAACACAAAAAAGTCATAAAAAAAATCACAAACATACCTAAAACACAACTCACGACCACATAACTTTTATCTCACACATCACACTTTAAAAGAATCATGTAACACTCAATAAATATTTAGTGGAATCGGCAAGCAAGTCGCAGATGATATTATATTATCATTGGTAAAAACTGCCGCCCATTGTGTCATCATCATTTTGTTCTAGAGAAGACTGATGTAACAGAAATAGCTTCAACCATAAACTCACTGAAATCTAATGCTGGGACCGGATGGAATGGTATCTCTCCTATCATATTAAAACGATACTCTGATACGCTGGCACTTTGAGCCATATATAAATAAATGCGACATCATTTAAAAAGGCTGTCATTCATCGAGTCTTCATGTTAGGTTGCCGGAACCCTAACAGTAACTATTATCCTGTAGCAGTACTCACACCACTATCGAAGGTTCTTTAAGGCCTGGTTAGCAAAAGATTAGTTGGTTGATAAACTTACTTTGCTGTCTCCAAAACAATGTTTCAGGAAAACGAAATCAACTTCTGCTGCAATACTTGATCTTAAAAAGCTATATCATCCAAAACCTCAATAGTCATAGGAAGGTACTTATCATATTTCGAGATCTTGCCAAATGAAGGCTTTAGCAAAATCTAGAAATATAATACACAATTCTCATTCCTCTTCTTTTACTTAAACTTGACAGGATGGCTGTCATGGATTCACAACTAAATTTATTTAGAAGCTAACTATACTAACTCTTAAAGTTTCGCGTTTGATGATAATATAATTATGTTGACTCGAACTAACGCGATCACGTATTTAAAAGGTACATACCTTGGTTTTGCCTGACGATTCGACCAGGTTGCACCTGCGTTGATTAAGATTGACCACGAGTCAGTCTGTGACGTGTTTGAAAGCTACCTGACAAAAGAATCTAAAATTGTTAAGATAGGCGATTATACCAATTAGAAATTATAAACAGAATACGGCGTATCACAGGGAAATATTCTAAGTCCCATTTTGTTCTTTGTCTATATTAATGACCTCTGCGATGTTAATATAGCAAATACAAAAATATATCCCTCGCCGATGAAACTGCACTTACCTTTGGCTTGCAAGAGGAGAGGTTGAAGACATGACTTTCACCGGCTTCAGTTCTGTATATAATTGGCTAAATACACACGCTCTAGCTCTGAATGCGTCAAAGACAACATTTATTTTATGACATTCTCTATTTGCCTCGAAACCTAAAACGCACAATACGTTAAAAGCTCATTCTTGTCAGTCACATATTATATGTCTCACTCCATTAAATATTTAGGAGTAACTCTAGGCCAGAATTTAAATTATGCAACTCACATTAACCTACTCACAGTTAGGGTCAGAAAATTAGTATACATCTTTAAAACACTTCATCACGTTGCCAACCATTCGGTTATTCGTAGGGCGCGACGGAAAGATAAGATATGCACAATCCTCCATCCCTACTTTACTTTGAGCAAAAGGCTAGACTACTTAGAACCATATCAGTACAACAACAAAAAATAACTACCTACCTATTTATCATCTACTAAAAAATAAAAATTTCGGGGTTGGACTGTTTTGCGTTAATACAGACTACTCCGTAATACAGCGGAGAGAACAGCTATATAATACCATAGTAAAAATAGATTGAAATGGTATGGTATGTATAATGGCTTGTGATGAATTATTTTTATTTAATGTTATATAGTTTGCTTAAGAAACTTAATCATTGTTGTATTTAAAAAAGTAAATGTGCATTTTCCTAAATACTTTTTAGTTAATTAATATGATATTAAATGTAACCAATAAAATACATTACATCAATAAATAATTATTTAGTTTTTTCGAATTTATTTTGCAAGTGTGTCTTGATAAAGTCATGTCTATCTAAATAACCATAAAACGATGGGAACTCGAAAGACACGTAGATACTCCACATGAGTATAATTATATTCATACAGTACCTGGACGGTTTTGGCGTGTTATTTACTGTTATAACTTATAATATTACAGACAGCCTTTTGGTACTGTGCAGTACCTCAAGTATACGCACAAAACTTTTGTTTTTGTTACTAAGTACCTACTTTTAATTTTACATCTAATTATAAACTAAGTCATAATCAAGTAGAATTAGAAAGGGAGGAATTCCTTAATACGTGTACCCATTTTTGCGTCGGTAGTGTACTGGGTGGAGTACGAACCCGCAACCACATATTTGCAAATCCGACGCCTTAGCCATTACGTTACCGCCGCTTTTGTGTTTATTTATTTACGAGTGGTTAAGAGATACCTAATGTAAAGTAATAATATTTAGAAACTAAAAAAATAAAATAGCGAAAAATGGCATGCATAAACAGAAAGACAACTCCCGCATTAGAAAATACTCCTGTGTCGCGGGGGACTTTACAAACATACAAACAACGGACACAAAGAATACCCAGACTCGGGTGGGAATCGAACCACTAGGCCAACAGGCCGGTCTCTGTAAACTGTAAGTAATTTACATAGAATCAATATATTACAATACATATTTAGAAGGCAAATCAAATATAAGGTGTACTATTCTTCCAGAAATTCTATTTTTGTGTACAGGCTTTCAAAAAGTATTCCTAAGACCCTATAACCCCCTTAAACTCCCAATTTTTTACAATTCATTACAGAATATAATTTAGACATGCAATAAATTATTTGTATTTAAGTATTTCCATTGTAACGAATACAATTTTTTAGCACATATATTTATTTCCAGTTGAATCACAAATAGAATTTCACGCCACCTACATAGGAGTTTAGTTGTGAAATCAATTTCTTCCGAGCTTCCTTCCTACTACAACAATTCTCAAATGCCAGATGTCGATTATAACAACAAACAATCCACACGCACTGTGAGAACACAGCTTGAGTTTGTTTCTGAAGGGAAGCCAACTACGAAGAACTTTATTTAACACTAGCTGACCCGGCGAACTTCGTACCGCCATATTTTATTTCTCTAATCGCAACTAAGGAAATAAAACCATTCCGGTAAAATCTAATTAGCTAAATTGAAAATAAAACTAAAGTACTCAATTGAAAAATTCATATTGTTGTACAAAATGACTCGTCCATCAGATGTTAAATCGCAAATAACAGACAAATAATTAGCTGAATTATACGGTATTTCGTTCACTACAAAATAAATTTAATTAATTTTATAGCGTCAACAACACGTGGTAATTATGCTGTTAAAATGTAGCTTATATGACACGTTCGTAAATTTACCATAGCAGCGCCATCTATTGATTACTTACTCAACCCAGTCGAAAGGTATCGACATCTGTTAGAATCATTTGGAGTTAACAGATAATTGTGACTGTCAAATAATAACAGACAAATAATTAGCAATAAATTAAAATTGCGACTATAATTTGAGATTTAAACTATCCTATCTCTCAAGTTGGATCGAACTGCACATGGTGTGCGAATTTTATTATAATCGGTAAAGTGGTTTAGGAGTCCATTGAGGACAAACATTGTGACACGAGATTTATATATATATATATATATATATATATAGTTATATCTTCTAGGAGTTGTTTGATCAAGCGGTACGTATAATCAGTTTTAAGTTGATCCGTTCAAATTGGTTGATCCGGACCCGATTTGTTGATCCAATGCCATCTACGTATCTCATTGTTGTGGCTCCATTTCGGATCAACAAATGCTTGACACTCTTTTTTTGAAAATGGTCAAAACCAGTCAAAACAAATACAAATCCACTCCGTAGTTGTTTGATCCGATTCAAACGGGCCAATCACGAAGCTGCTTGTCTGCTGATTGGTTGTGTTGTGTCGATCGCTTTAAGATCACATTGACCTTAACGATAACCTTAATCTTACAATAGTTGTTGATCCGTTTTTTAGACAAAGCAGATAAGTAGGTTAGGTTATGTGAATGATTCATCATGATATAGTTCACGGTTCGTCGGTAATCCATTTCACGTCTAAGGGGTAAGTATTTACTTGAAGCAACATAAACGTAATTAAAACACGTAAATTTAAATTTTCAAGTACCCTTGACTCAAAAATCTCTTTAACGATTAGTAAAGATCTTTAAAAGGCTGAACAGATTTTCTTCAATTATAGCTAAAAACCCTCTCGATCAAGTCACCTTTCAAATAAAAAAAAACTAATATCAGTTTATTCATTTAGGAGCTATGATGCCACATTGGTGTGGGTAGCCCCTCGCTAGAAACCATGGTTATGGCCATGGTCCGGTGCGAGAGAGCATAGGATTCCGCTGCAACCTTCTGTGAAGAAGTTATGTTTGCCAAAGAGGCGGCGGAAAAGGAACGGGAGAGAACTACTTCCCTCTCGTCCCTCAGAAGACGCACCAGGCGCCGTAGAGTACAAAATGATCTCCAGCCTCCATGAGCGCTGGCCTGAGGGTGATGGGCTGGGTTACCCGTCGCCCTAGCAGAAGCAGGCCCGAGTTCCACGAGCACCTCTCTAAATCAGAGGGGGCTAGGTCCCCGCACCAAATTGTGGGGTCGCCTGTTGTCGAGCAGGCGGCCAAGTCTGCCGGGGCTCACAGAGATTTCCTTTCTAGGGTACACCTGAGTCCCCGACATTAGGACCTGTGACGGAACACCGTGTGGTTTTAGTCGGTTCGAGTTCGACCACCTTGCCGTTGACCCCGGTGAGGTGATGACCCATGGGGGCTTTCACACGAAAAAAAAAAGGAGCTATGATGCCACGGACAGACACACAGATACACACGTTAAACTTATAACACCCCTCCTTTTTGCGTTGAGGGTTATAAATGAAATGAAACAGTCTCGCTGGATTGAAAAGTAGACCGTCATTCCAGTTACCTTAGTCTAATATTGGTACTTTCAGTAAGTAACTACACAGACATTTAATGTACGGTAACCTGATCGCCTGGTGCACAGCTAGGCTAGAGCTAGGGTGCCCGAGCGGCGCATCTACCTAACACCGCGCAGTTCTAACGAGCGAATTTAATACAAAAATTACCCAAGTTAAATACATGGATTAATATTTTTGAACCGTAATCTATAGGTATACCTATTTAGTTGACTGACATATAACTCCTTCCGGACCGGACTACTTTGTTACACTCGAACTAAACAAAAAGCTTTTACGTAGGTAAGGTAATAGGTACATTTTAATCAGTCACTTTGCGCAAACTACGTTATTTGTGTCTATGTTATGAATAATGAAATAATGTATATTTAATAATTTGCTTGAATATTTGGAACACAAATATATATCCATACAACGGATCAACAACTATCGTAATATGAACTGTCCTGAGGACGGTTCATCTTACGATAGTTGTTAATCCCTTTCTTTGGCAAGGCAGATAGGTATGTAGATATTTATGAATATCGGTGGCGCGGCGTGACATAGTGAGTAGGTAGGTATCTACGGTTCTCGTGTGGTTTTAAAATATTAGTAGGTATAGTTAGGTTTTAAATTATTGGGTGGATGCTCAGAATACCAGTTCCGGCTCTAATACCAGCATTTTGGTCTTTTTAGGTCTCTGTTCCTCAAAAGATAGAAAGAAACCTTTATAGGATCACTTCATACTAAACATTCTTCTGTATGTGCAGTAACAGTCTTACCTGTATTAAGAACAACCGTAGCCAATATTTCTCTCTTTGTAAAAAATACAGCAACCATTCGTTTCTTTACGGATCGAGACATATTCATAGACGTCGGCGTGGTTCATCTTCAAATACCATCACTTTACTCTAGGTTTAAGAACGTCGAAATAATACAGCAGCAAATTCAAGTAGTCAGATCAGCCTTCTTCATTTTTTTAACATATCATGAGACCAAGTCACGCTGTTCCCTCAGCACATCATCAGTCACAGTCATCAAGTGCGGTACCCAGAGTGAACAAAGTTTGCGTGCTTTAAGATGGTCGTAAAGGATCCAATGAACAATTGGTGCACTTAACTTGAGGGTTTACTCGATCTGTCGATATGTTAAACGTCCGTTTCTTATCGGTAGTCACTCTGCCGGACCTTGCATCATCCTCCAATTTAAATTGTCGCTATTGAATTGAATTAACCACCGTTTCATCCGTAAAGATTGACTAATTTCCCTCAGTTCACTATTCATTTCCTCGAAACATTTTTTTTTAGTTAAACCACGCTTAAAGTTAATGTAACACAAATGTCATAACGAGATAAGCCCACCATTTTCATTTAGAAAATTTATTTAAATATCGAACAAACGATTCCTTGTCTTCAAATTTGTTTTTTTTTTCATTACTACCTAGTGTTTATGAATATGACTTATGACAAATCACAATATTAATATTATTTGCATACGACTAAACTAATGTAGCACTCTACGTACATACATACATTCATGAACCCTGAAAACATTGCACTCCTGTTTTGGGCAGTCGTGTAAAAATCTTCAAATCTTCGAGGATCTATTCCCAAGATCCGAGATGGATGAATAATGTACTTATTAATTTCAGTTAGACTCGCACTTGCCCAGGCTTTTTTATCTTTTGTGGGTTTGATACTTTTCAATGGGAAACCGGGGTAATGGCAAGGTGGTATATTCGACTAAAGCCACATGGTGTTTTGTCACTGGGTTCTATTTGCCGGGGTCTCAAGTGTATCCTTGAGAGGAAATCCTTGTAAACCCTGACAGACATGGCCGCCTGTTAAACAATAGATGACTCCAATATGGAGTGCGAGGATCGTTGCCCCCTGTGATTCAGAGAGGCACACGCAAAATACGTCCCTCCGCCGTCTCGGGTCTGTTTCTGCTAGGGTGACGCGGCAACGTAATGCTACCCATTTCCTTGCGCCCAAGCTGAGCACTATACTGAATGTACTACTGCTGCCGGCTTACCAAAAAAGCATGTTAATGGTGAATTGTGACAAATTATTGGTCTCCCATAAAAATTTGATCCCCTATTTTGCCAGCTTCAAGGTTTATTTTTGTGATAAACTTTGGCCTATGTCCTGTACCAAAGTCTTGTTTATCTCTGCATAAAAGTTCATCCAAATAAACTTCTCATATAATTGGTCTCCCACACAAACTTTGATAACCTATTTTACCACCTTCAAGGTTCATTTTCGCTACAAACATTAGCGTATGTTCTTTTTCAAGGTCTTTTAATTTCTATAAAACAACATCCAAATAATTTTGACAAATGATTGGTTTCCCACAATAAGTTTGATGGCCTATTTTGCCACATTCAAGGTTTTTTTTCGTGTCAAACAGTAGCCTATATCCTTTTCCAAGGTCTTGTTTATCTCTATACAATAATTCATCCAAGAAACTTGACAAATGATTGGTCTCCCAAACAAACTTTAACAGCCTATTTTGACATCTTCATGGTTTATTTAGTTGACAAAAGTAACCTATGTCCTCTTCCAAGGTCTTGTTAATCTTTATATCAAAATTAAAGCGGCGTGAAAGCTATCAGACCGACAAACAGAGTTACTTTTGCATTTATTATATTAATACGGATACTTATCAAAGTCGATTTCGTTTACCAAAGGCAAAACAAAGTAAAACTAGTGTCGAAAATATGTATATTTCTAGATCAACTTACTCCAGATAACATTGTAATATGTCCCAATGACCTCTGCGTCTAATATTGACCGGTGAGTTACCTCATCTGTATAAATTGAAGATGGATCAAAAAGTGCCGGGAACGTTTTCGATTTAAAGATCAAGAAATGCGTAACGAGTGTCAGAGAAAAAACCGTTAGATGGAACCACAAGGTAGTTCAAAATATGCAAAAAAATCGGTAGAGTATACTAATAACTGACGGAATATGCATAAGTAACACGATGTGCTGTTGAAATATATGCTTTCAATCAATGAGAAAACAGTTTAGGAGCCAGCAAATTTAATAGTTAAGGTGGATCAACAACATTTCTGAAAAATTCGCATGATCCAATAAGTAGCAGAAGACGACTATATATATATATATATATATAGATAAGATTTTGTGTTTTTGCCACACGTCTATTGCTGGGTGCACTTTCACATCACAAAGACTCCTTTTAAGGTGACAACTTGTTTCTTCATATAACAGACATCTGTTATCGAGGCTCTTAACCCCTAGTACAGAGTATTATTGTGTATAGAAACGTCGCTCGTTCCCTCCTTACTTACACACAGTAGATTTTACTTGAAAATTAGAAATCTGAGCTGATGATAATCTAAGCTTTGTGACATTTTTTTTTACTGAATTGAATTCACATAAATATATATTGTTTTAATTTTTCCAAATTCATTTTTGTTTTTCGCCTACCTCATCCGGGGATTTTCGTAAATCAAATGCAAGTGGCAAAAATAAAACAAGTAAGAGTATCGCATTCACCGCAAATAGCTAGCTTTTCTATAAGTGTTCGAAGGGTGCTGTGTTTTATTCGTTACGTCTGTCCATTCGTTTCTATCGCCATTGTAAATGTAGAAAAGTTCTTCTTCTACAGGTTTACAAAATTTATAAACGTCGAAAGTCGGGAAATAAATACTATATTACGGTGTCTCTATTCCACGTAAAGTTGTGGTATTCCTTTATTCATGTAGTTTGATTAATAGTAGGGGAGGCCATTAAGGGATTTTTTTGGATTTACCCCTGTGCGGCAGATTATTATAAGGGGGGGTTAATTACATGCTGATAAGTGTACATTTTGATAATCTGACGGTTTGAGCGTGACGCAAGGCAGTGGGAAGGTTACAAACTTGCAAAAAAAAAATCGTCGATTTTTTATTTTTATTTTGAAGGAATTAATTCAAGGATAACAGAAAACATATAATTTGCCCATTTCCACAAGTTACAAAAATCGTAAAGACAGTTTAGTGCATACAGCTGCAGTGAAGCATGTATTTCCCACTATACGCCTCTCTTTCCCTTTACATTCTCTCTATCTCTCACTCTCTCATACCATCCCCACACTATACTCTATCCATTTGTTTATGTTCTTTTTTAAAGTTGTTGGAGAGCTTGCGTGCAAACCGATCTCGATTATTTAATTACGTCATCTTCATCATAATTTACTCTTATTTAGACTAAAACGTATGAGTACAAACTTTTAAATGATGCTATTTCGATAGTGGTTTGTTGGTTTAACGTTAACTACTTTCTATCCATATGGAGAAAAGACTTAATGTATCCTAATCACTACTCCAGACGTTAAACATTTGGAAAACACTATAATGGTTAAATAAGACGAATTAAAACTAGTTGATACCACGAAATTATCATTAATTAAAATAAATAAAAATTATCGAATAGACTCAGCTCAGCAGCATACGCAGTTAGAAAAATTCTTGAACTTACTGATATTGAAACAGTCACAATGCAATCAAAGTATTAACAGTTATGTTTTTGTATCAAATAGTTTCTACAAATAAAGAAATATTCGAACACCTCATTTTATCCATTTACCCTCTTTTTTAAATAAAATACGTGTACCTATTGCAACCCGTAGATTTTTTTTTAACAAATTAGTAAATTATAAATAATAGTTAAGCTTCCAACTCTAAATTAACCGTAAGAATATCACAATAATGAATCCGATAGTACAAGTATTCGCTTCTATCACATCTACCCACATTAGAATAAACACACACTCGGAAATTACTAATAAAAACGTTTTTGCTTACTGTTAGGTGCATACTCATTGCATCACGATTGCTTGATAAATACCATGATGAGGACGTTGGGATTTACGAATAGCAAAATCTTGCACAAGAAACTTTTTGCTTACTAACACTTTTTTTTCTTTCAATTGGGGCGCGTTCTTTATCTCACTTCTGATGTAAGAAACAGTCTAAAAACCACTGATATAAACTATGAAAATCACTAACTAATAATAACTGAAAAGTTGTTCGTACCTGTTTGCACTCAAGTCAATCGTTCTAAACATATTCCTACCCTTTTATAATCCCACAATTTGTTAATATTTATCCATCGACCAATAGTATTGCGTTACCGGTATAACCAGTCAAAATAATATCTATTAACTTATTTTTATTGTAGTGTATTGTAGTGAACTGTGTTTAGTCTAACTCTATTATAGTTTGGCCCTATTTTTAATAAAATAAATAAGAGTTTTTGATGTGGCGACAACACACATTTGACACATTTGATGATAAAAATACATGTATTTTTTTTTTCAAATCATCAGATTAAGAGTATCCCTCCAAATAATCGTCAGCTTGTCTAGGACATTAAGCTGAACCATCTGTATGGAAATCTGACGCGCTCGACGTGGTCAAAACGGCGATTTTTTTTGCATTTTCAAAAGCCGCTACGACGTGCGTCACTTCCGAATCGTCAGATTATTGAATGGGGGTTTCTTGCGGGTGTACTTAACATCCCCTCTTAATATCTGACGCGCTCGAATATTTTTTTTCCTATTTTCTACCCTTCCATACGGCCACCCCCACCATGCAAATGGGCAGATTAACCTACCCTCATTATCAGAGACATGTGGGGTATCTACACTATTAATATCTGACACGCTAAAGTAAGTCCGTTTTACAATTTTTTTTTACGTCTTTGAAAGCCTGTAGAAACTCCCCCCACCAATGAAACGGATACATCGCATAAACTCTTTTTCTTTCTACCATCTAATCTTCAAAATCCAATAGATCCCAACGACGCTGGAGTAAATACACATTTAGCATCGTGGGGTCCCCTTCTATAAGGTTTTATAGAGTAGGCAGGCCTCAAAAGACCTGTAAAAACATATATTAATAATGTCAAACTATCAATCAATGTCATTTGTATCTATATGTCATATCTATCTAATACCTTTAAACGAGCAATTCTGGGATATATGTATATATATAATCTGAATCTCGAAAACGGCTCCAACGATTTTTATGAAATTTAGTATGCAGGGTGTTTCGGGGGCGATAAATCGATCTAGCTAGGTTTCATTTTTAGAAAACTAAAAAAATCGGTCATCCAGGTTCTTTAAATTATATTTTGTATTCCCTGTACATTTCAGCACATTCCCTTGGAGTAGGAAGAAAACATTCAATTTCTAATCATACGTCATATTTTTATCATATTGCCCGCAAAATAGACATGAAGTAAAAACCAAAGTGACTGCGTGGCTACAACAACTTGATTATCAAACAACAGAAGAGCTACTCACATATATTGAGACACACACCACATACGCGTACAATCTCTCTATCACACACACACACTCACACACATATACACACTCACACACATACACACAAGTACATCCGGATGTTTACTGTATGTTATATTTACTTTTCATGTACCTTAATCTGTCATAAATGACCTCCACAGAGACTTTCACATCTGTAGTTAATAATGTGCCATAATTCCACATCTGAACGCTGTCTTCCAACATACGGGCTTTGATTATTAACTCTCTAGAGTTAATAATCAAAGCATACAGGCTATTGCCTAGTTTGGAAAACAGTTCTCAGTACCGTTAGAGAAATACATCTTAAAATGTGTAAACTATAATTTGTTCGAGTAAATGAATGTGTATGTATGTATTTATTTTTGTGTCAAATAAACATTTTCATTTTCATATAATATAGTTAAACTGACTGTAAATATTTGAGCGATTTAGATAAAAAATACAAAAAGTAAATCATTTATATTAGACTAGGTTTTGCCCACGGCTAATGTTATTTGACCTGTGGGTCTAGTGGTTAGTGATCCTGACTGTTGAGTCAGAGGTCGTGGGTTCGATTCCCACCCAAGACAAATAATTATGTGATGACCATGATCATTTGTTCTGTGTCTGGGTGTAATTTATTATTAATATGTATGTATTTAGAAATATATATTAACATAATATTATCTCAAATCGTTGATCTATGAGAAACAAAGACGTTAACTAGCAGGTAGTTTATTTCTCAGGTCTGTCCCTGATGCCTGTCTATACATATTAATATATCGACTCGCCTCCTAATATTAAAATACTTCAACTCTGAGATGAATATTAAAGTTATCCCGGAACACCACGTGTACGCCTTATACAGGATCCAATAACATTGTATGTATTATCCGAATATTGAATACAAATGTGTGAGGCCGTCGCGTTTTTTTGAGTTAAAACGTGCAGTCTGCACGAACATCTGCGATCCAACTAGAATAGAATCTTCAATCATCTGAGTAAAAGGGATTGCTGTTTTTTAATAATAATAATAATAATAATAAATACTTTTTCGGACAACGAAGAATCATATCAGGTAGTTTTCATAAAAGTAACATACACTGTGGGCGGCCTTATGGCTAAGATTTAATCTCTTTCACATAATGCTCCTTATCACTTTGTGTATCTAGACAAGACATGTGTTGTTGAAAATCCAAGGGAATAACGAACATAACCTATTCTTAAATCTGGGGTCAATGTTTAAAAAATTAGAAGTCTACTAATAATGTTTTAAATTTTTCATTACACAGTTATGCCCTCTATGCTCTCATCTTAGTTCCTCGTTTGCATTTTATCTACTTATAGCCCAGTCAACCTAGCTGTTTTATGATCAAAAATGGACATTTCGATTATCACGCATTTTTATTTTGGATAAATAGTAAAAAAAAATTGTAAACTACCCGCAGTCTGGACAAAATTTTATTTTTTAACTTCCTGCGATATCTCGTTTCCAGTACGTTTTCGTCATATGTGCCCAAAACTTTCTGGAATTGTAGAAATTTCTTGTGATGATATTAAAAAGGGCTATAAATTTCAGTGAGATCGGTTTTAAACTTTTTAAATTATATTAACGATAATTTTTTTAGCCTTAATTGCTAAATGCGCCATTTTGTTTGTAAATTACTAAAACTAATCGGATTAGTTTAGAAAATTCAAAAAACCATTTAAGTTTATGAGCTCATTGGAGTTTTTAAGAAATAGCGATTTTAACCGATTTTATAAATATACTAGCTGTCCCCGCAGTTTCACCTGATTATGATCACAGGTCTCCTATTAGTCGTAGCATGATGTTGTATAGCCTATAGCCTTCCTCAATAAATGGGCTATTCAACAGCGACCTAGCGCGGGGCACGCCGCTATAGCGGTGGTAAGACCCGTCCTACAAGAGTGGCTGGAGATAGGACACGGAGCCCTCACCTTCCGGATGACGCAGGTGCTTTCCGGACACGGTTGCTTCGGCAAGTACCTGTGTCGAATTGGCCGGGAGCCGACGTCACGTGCCACCATTGTGGTGATTGTTCCGAGGACACGGCGCTTCACATACTGGCGCAATGCCCAGCCTGGGCTGACCAGCGCCGTGACCTCGTTGTGGCAGTCGGAGCTGCGGGTAGTCTCTCGCTCCCAACAGTGGTTCTGGCCATGGTTTGGAGCGAGAGTGCATGGAACGCCGTCGCTTCCTTCTGCGAGGAGGTGATGTCCGCAAAGGAGGCGACGGAACGGGAGAGAGAGCGGAGTACGACTCTCTCTGCCCGCAGCAGACGCACCGGGCGCCGGAGGGCGTTCAATGACCTCCAGCCACCTTAGGAAGCGGCCTGCGGACGACGAACTTTTGGGGAAGTCGTCGTCCGAACAGGCCCGAGAGGTAGAGCGTAGTGTTCCACGCACGCTTCTCAGAGGAGTGCGAGCCACGGGTGACGGTCGCACCGGGTGACGGGACCCGTCTAGGGTGAGACGGGTCAATGCCTATCGGGGGTTGCGGAAGAATGCAATGGCGACTTTCGCTCCCCCGATCATAGGCAATTAGCGGAACACCGGGGTGGTTTTTAGTCGGTAAGAGTCCGACAGACCCCTTCGCCTCCCCAAAGGCGGAGGACATCCAAGAGGATCTTCCACCCCGTCACCAAAAAAAAAAAAAAAAGTCTATGATATTTAATAACCACCAAAGGTACACCTTTAAATATACATACCGTACCATCATGTATAACGTCAGTGTTCATGTTTTCATAATTAATATAACCATTTATTTATTATTACGCTGGGTTGTTTTTAATTTTAGTTTCATTTTGCTACTACGGTAGTGGTCATAATTTTGTAATTCATCCGCGTCGGTGCTTAAAGCTCAATGCTAAGATTTTTACCAACAATATTTAACAGAAATAGTCTCTAGGGTGTTACAGAATGGTATGGTCATAGCTTAGGATCGTATAGTAGACCCCGTAAATTACGTAAAGCGCTAACAATTTTAGAAAAATTCGTGATTGTTAATTGAGAAATCGTATTTTGAAACTGACAAATTTTACTTTAAAATTAACTGATAAAGGTAATATTTCGTAGGAGAGAAGGCTGACATGAATGAAACTATGGATATTTAATACCAAGAATGTTTATGGGGTGTCTGCATAAATAACAATCTGGTGGTCATAGTCGGAGGACCATACCTCCACATCATCTCAACAAGGAGCTGGTGCAGAAATAACGAATTATCAATCAACGCATACAAAACGATGATAGTTCTATTTACAAAGAAAAGGAAGCTGAAAAGATAATCAAATCCAAAATTAAACGGCAAAATCCTTTCTTTCAACAAGGTTAGGTTAAGAACCTAGGGGTCACACTTGAGCAAAAGTTAACCTGGAATTCTCACATCACAAACATAGTCCATAAAGCAAACATTAATCTAAAAGCTCGCTCGTCGACGAGGGGAACTCATCCCTGCACGAGATACGAAAATGTTATCTATCTTAACTAAACTTACCGCGCCGTTAATGCGTCGATAATTTGTGGTAAAGTAGCACTTACAAACAGAAGTCACACTCATTGAAGACACATACATAAAAAGTGACTCTCAAACCCAGGCAGTTAAGTTCAAAGTAGCTCGAAGTGAATAAAATAAAAAGTCCATATACAAAAAATTTGCCTATCATTAGTTTGTGTGAGCTATAATGTGTCAAGTTCATTTACGTGAAAGTTTCTTTTGTTTTGACCGCGACTTGTGTTTAAGATAAAAGCGTGTCTTTGGACGCCTGGGTGTACTGGGCATGATTACCTAGCGTAATAATATAATAAAACACAGAACATGTCAGTCAACTTACAGTAGGGTCCCCGAAACTGCTGGATGGAAGACAGGAAGAGAGCTCAGTTTGAAGCAATGTCTATCAAAGTAGTGTTTCCTTTAGAAGGTTATCGTGGAACTTATCCAAATAAATCTATTGGAAAAAAATTGTTTTGCAGATATTACTACTCCTCTTGTGTTATTTACTAGCTCGCTCACGTTAAAGTTCTCCATATTTTTCTATCCCTCGTCCTCCTAGTTCTTTTTTGCATGAAAGGTACCTTATATCTTTTTTGTACTTGTTTCTGTACCCAACGTATATGCAAAATTTCATAATGATCGGTTAAGTATTTAAGGCGTGAAATAAGAAACAAACTCAGATTCGCTTTTATAATATTATAGTTAGAATTAGGATTTACACTCAAAGTGTGTATGTTTATGGTTCAAATACGGTACGGTTAAATTTGCAGACTTATGACTTAATTGCAATAGATTGCAGCTACCCCGATGAAAAAACTAGCTTTAGTTTTTGTGAAGTATTTTCACATGGTTAGCGAGGCGTGGTTTTTATTCACAAGATTATATTAATTAAGTAGTGAAACTCAGCAGCAGCAGCTAAAAATATAAAAATCTTTTATTTTTTAATAAATTTTATTGACTGCTTCAGAAAACGGTGCGGTAAATTAACGGCGCAATGGTTTAAGTGGTCACTACGCCGCGTCGAATGTTGTGGGTTCAAATCCAACACGGGACAAACGTTTGTGCGATCCGCAAATAGTTGTCCCGGGTTTGGATGGTTTTTGTGTCCGTTGTTTGAATGTTTGTGAAGCCCCCCGAGACACAGAAATATTCCTAACGCGGGAGGTGTATTTTTAATAACCAAACGTTCCCTTAAGTAATCTAATGAAGTCGAGTGGAAAATAAATTTATATCTCCGAGCTTCTCTTGATCTCTTTATAATGTAGGAAATAAGTTCAAAATATTTGCATATAGCATATCCATTTCATTAATATTTATATTTGCTTTTATCTAAAACTAGCAAGCCTTCGCACGGGTAGCAGAGACGTCTTCAACAAGCATCATCATATTTCAACCAATTTACACAAAACCTTAACAAATTATATACCTGAACCTTTCTCGTGAATCGTTCTATCTATTGCTGAAAACCGCATGAAAAAAATCCGGTAACTAGTTTTTTAGTTTATCGCGAACAGACAGACAGACGTGGCGGGGGATTTTGTTTTATAATATGTAGTGATGTAAGTGATGTAACACAGTTTATAAGGAATCTGGAATACACGTTACTGATCATGAACTTATCCTGCCAATACTGTAAGCCACTTAATGGTATGATATGGCATGGTAGATACTTAATTGCAAAAATATTCAAATATTGTGCAGTCTAGCTTTTTTCCACCGCTTCGGTACTTTACTTGATAAAAGTACCCTTCCCTCAATTTTCCAAGCTACAAATTTGATAACCACATTTTTTCCATGACAGTGACCGTTAACAACCGAGATAATTGCGAAAAAACGTATTTTGTGACATTTGTCACCGAGCAACTGTTTTAGGAGCACACGGATAGTATGAGAAGTTTTGGATTTAGAAAGTTCATTCAAAAATCCAGCTTTCTCCTAATTATTTCGAAGTGAATGTTTTTATTCTCCGTACTAAAACAATAAATGAGAAAAAAACATCAAACCATATACACCGTTGCCGTCTAGACAACTGGTACGAGTATGGGTATTTTGGACTAGTACAGCCTATCAAGCGAAAGACGGGAAACAAATTTATTGCTAAACCAGATCCCATTTGAAACAGACAAAACTTAAGGACCCAACGGACTATCGCTTTTGAGTTGTTGTGATTATTGTCAAGTAATTCTTTAACAAAATTATTTAATTCTAATGTTATTTTTTTAAAACACCATGAGCAGCCCTTTCGTTGTCGCGGGTTAGGTCGCTGTCAGCCTCATAGAGGGGTCGAGATATGTGAACAAAACCAACTCTCTAGAGACCAGCAACCCTCAAAGTTACTTAACTACCTAGTTCGATCGATTTGTAGCCATTTAACCATGAGCACCCTTGGGATTATGTATACTTCGTCAACGGTCGGGAATAATTATTTCATTTAGTATTGAAAAATTGGCTGGGGTAACCGAAGAGTGGTACAAATTTTGTTATAAGTTCTACTAATTTAGTATTTCACTGGCTCGTGGCTAAGTGGTAATCGAGTAGGCTAGCACATTGCAAGGTTAAGTAATACTAGCAACATGTAGTAACATGACCATTCTTAACACATTGAGACCCTGAGAAAAGTTGCCACTCAATGTCGAGCTCGACGCCTCAACAACGGCCGGTATGCTGGAAGTGGTGTCCGGGGGCCACGAGGTCGTATTCTTATGTATTGTTTTTCCATTTTTATTGGACATGACCACCCATTTTTAATGAAATAGACACAAATTATTTAACTACTTAGCAATTAATACAATAAATTAGAAGGTAGTTATAGTAATTCTCATAATTATTCTATTACCAGTCCCCGCAGTTTCACCTGCGGTTGTAGCGTGATGTTAAATACGTATTACGTTATAACTAATTGATAAAAAAATTGCGTAGGGTCTAAGCGACTACCACACCGTATCAAAGAAAGACATCGAGGCGCATTTGCCAGAGCACGGAAACTTATACTATATTTATACCCATTGGGACTATTCTGGAGGTGCTAAGTTGCCGGCTAAACCACAATAGCTTCTATGCCGTCCTGTCTAAAGATTCTATTTGCAGGCTTTCTACTACATACATAGTCGCTGAAGTCACTTTATACATCCAACCAAAGTACCTGCAAACGGTTGGTAAGAGAAATTAGAATGCTATCTACAACCACTAAGACTGTAGCTCACAGAGACATGAGCGCCTGGACGTCGCTAAGGTAGAGAGTAATTTAGTGGGTCTGCCCTCACTCCATCTTGGGTCCTCAGCCTGGAGCCGTCCAATTGAACATTCTCAGCAATTTTCAACAACAAGTAAGGCCCATGTCCTTACATTTACCTTACATTTTTCTCCTTGCCCAACAATAAACCACAAATATCAGTTCATTTACGAAGCTTATTTTTCTCTTATAAAACAACTTCCTTTCATATTTATTGAAATAATTACTATCATGTCGTCCTCGAGGCACAGAAAAGAGATACCCAGATTCACTGCCTATGGCTCATAAATAATATAGGGATAAGTTTTGGATATGATAAAGAGGACGTATTGATCTCAACCAAAACTGATGTAAATCTTTTATATTTTCTTCTTGTGTATGAAAATGAATTGCTGTTCGTTAGTCTCGCTAAAGTTCAACTATGGCTGAACAGATTTAAATAATTTTTATTTTGTTCGCACTCATAAGGTTTGGTTGGTTTAAAAAAATATATATAACGAAAACATAGAAGAACAGATAAAAATCGAAAAATAAGCGATAAATAGCGATGTACAGGTTTTGATAATAGTCGTACGTATTAAACTCGGTAGGGAGGTAGCTTATACGGTAGAAGACGTTAGCTAACGGATTTAGGACACGGCTTTATTAAGGAGTTCTTAGGGCTTTTCGTAAAAAAAAGTTGATTTTTAAAAAATATTTAGTTAACCTACACATTGCGATTATTAATTTTGATCTGCCATCCTGTCTACCTGAATTGACTTCGTAGGTTTAGACACACCCAACCAAAAATTTTAGTATGACTCGTGGACTTAGTTTGAGGTTTTCAAATTGACCGATTCGATTGACTGTAAAAACAATTCCGTGTCGTTTTATAGTGTTCATTACAATACCGAAGAATAGACGAACTGTCATAGGTCTTCGAAGTCAATTAAATATGTGTGCATCTAACGTGCAAACCGATAATCAGAGAAGGACAGATATTGATAATAGTCTTATTAAATTTATCAGGGAGGTAGCTTATACACTGGTAGGAGACGTTAGCTAACGGATTTGAGACAGGGCTGGATTAAGGAGTTCTGAGGGCTCTCGTTTCTGTCTTCCTTATTCTTATTTTTTTAGTCATAGTCTTATTTTTTTCCAATAGAGGCGTGAAATTTGGCGAGAAGGTAATTTATATGTAGGACACATTACCTTAGAATGGGTTTTGCAATAACAACTCAAAGGACTTTAATCACTACAAATCAACAAAACTGAAACTAGCTAGAATGTGATTTAATGTTGGGCTACAATATAATTTTCAAGATAACACATAGTGGTACACGGACGTTTAAATATCCAATGACTGTACCGTGGTGTACAGGTGAATGAGATAAATTCACTTTACCTGTTATTATTCGAAAATATATACTTGTTGTCCCTAATTCCCCTGCTTTAAATAAAATGACTTCCACTTTAGGACACATAAATAATAACATCGCGAGAATAGCTTATGGTGATGGAACAATTATAGCCGATCACGCGAACGTATTAAATATGGAGGAAACAATTAAAATTGGAAGCGATAAATTGACTTCAGTGTAGATAGGCGATATATAGAAACAATTGTTTTAAATTTACCTATAATTTCATAATAGTAGTCACTGAAAGGCAGAATAATTGTCACGTATCTTGAGAACCAGTCTCAGTTTGGTTATCTATAATATCTTCATACTTTGTTTTACAAACTACTTTACTATTAGAGTACATTCAGTTTTCATTAACGTAATTTATGTTACGCAATTTCATATGCAATTACAATTAAAAGGGGTATGAATATGTTTTTATTAATTTTTCGTTGCGTAGCGAAAATCAAGATTATTATCATTAAATTAAATTAAAACTAAGTGATTTGTACAATTGGGGCGGCCTTATCGCACAAGGCAATCTCTTCATTTTTTGCACCAAGAAGTGCAACCATGGTGAAGTAAAATTAAATAAATAATATCAACGTTTGGCTGATTTCTTTAAGAATTTAAAAAAATCAGTGCTACTTATTAATAATAAAATATTAACAGATTAAATTGTCTGGCAAATGTTTTAATTCTATCTACATAATTATATTAGTTTGACTACACGCATGGTGCAATGGTTAAAGTGGTCGTCTTGCAACCCTGCATTCCTTGCCTGCACCCTTGATTCCCAAAAACAATTGTATGATTCACAAGTAGTTGTCCCGAGTCTGGATGTTCCTTGCGTCCGTTGTTTCAATGTTTGTAAAGGCCTAGTAAGAGTATATAAGAGTAGCCGTTTTCATAAAAAAATTTCATGTAGCCTACAAATATAAAAGTCACCTATAGTTTCAAAACTGAGATGCAGTGACATTTTATTACTGTTAACAAATAATATCTATGGTTGTACTATTAATTACGATAGTGATACATTAAAAATTTACCATTGATATATAATATACTAGCTGACCCGACAGACGTTGTCCTGTCTTAACTATGAATATTGAATTCGAATTGGTAATTAATAAAAAATTATATATTCCAAAAATATAGTTCCGACCGATGCATCTGTTTTAAACGATATTTGCAGCGCGTATTCTGTCAATCGCGCCAACTGCAAAGCGCTAACATTAAAAAATTTGATATCTAAGAACCTTCTCCTCACAATAACAAACACAAAAAAAAAGAATTAGCGAAATCGGTCTAGCCTTTCACGCGTGATGCCGTGACCAAGGGAAATAGGGATTAATTTTTATATATAAAGATTATCAGCACTGTACCGATTTAATAAATATAATGAATTTCCTAGTGAAATGACGCAGAATGGTATAACGAAATGGACCATTGTATGTCAGCGGTAACTATAGGAAACGGAAGTCGTTGACTGAGAGATAAATAATTTACGTATTATACCATATATATCTTTCATTGCGGTGGCGTCGAGGGAGAATATATTTATAGGAAGTCTAGGGAATGTACGCGTAGGTTAATGTGAACTCATCTCTGCTTTTATGAGTTCGGATATTTAGTGTAATGACGGCAAATAACTTTAGGCTTATCACTTTTGTTTTGATTATATTACTTAATAAAAAGAGGTAAGTATCAAAAAGGTAATGAATATTGGAAACAAATAAGAATTAAGCTTTATTCTAGTGCTTAAGTAGGATATAATTATTTTTTTACTATAATGCGATGCGATATTTTTATCTTTTTGAAAGAATTCCATGTAAAATAGACCAATAAGTATATAAAGAAATTAAAACAATTTAATTTATTGCCAAAAAATGTAGTTTTAAACAGACAATATACATTTGCGTGCGAAAACGGACTTGTAGCTCCAATGACGTCACTCGTGTCTATCACTGTTCATGAATACTTTACTTTTGCATTGTTAGTAAAGACTTGAGAAATATTTTTTTAAATAAGTATGATAAGACACTGTAAACTATTTGAAAAAAACACCCTGATCATCCATCAATATCAAGTGGACACAACAACGCCACCAATAATATTCAAAGAAAAAAACCCATGTTTTGTGTCAATGTGTCTATTTGCTTCGACAAAGGGTCAGCCTGCAAACACCTCAAAAAATAACATTTTTTTTTTTTTCAATATACCAATCAAGTGTATATTATAATATAACAGCTATATATAAGTAAACATTATTTTGAATTTTAAAACATTATGAACTAAGCTAGATACTTACTTGTTACCTCAACTGAAACAATCACAATGGTATTCAACCACTTTGAAAATAGTCGTGGAAAACTCTTGTTAGCAGATAGGTTACATTGATGACAAAACATAACACACATAGTCCGGCCACAGCCTTAGTGCCTCTAGCACGTAGGATGTGGTGCATGACTGAACTGTAGTAGGTTGTGTCACTTGGTGCATAAAATATTCAATCGAATCAAATTAAAACCATTTATTTCAATGAGGCCAATTATAGGTATTTTTGAATTGTCAGGAGTAGAAGTCAGTCATAATAAGGCAGTCGTGAAGCTGGTTGCCTGTTTTAATACGTAGATCCCATGGAGAAGAACAGGTAAGAAACTCCAAGGACACTCAAAACATTGCTTATAAGAAATGAAATGTGAGGACAATGTAACATATTGTTCTAATATATGAATAGTCACGCAAATTACTACTAAGTATATTTAAGTAACACCAATGACACCCGTTCCCGACCATAACGCACGCGTTTACAATTGTCCAGCTCATCCATATTGAAGAGAGCCGAACGACCCGACACCGACACATACGCCACCATCAGCAGAATTGCCAGGTAATATAGGAAATTAACTTAATAAGTGACTGCACAGTTGCCTACTGAGTGAATAATCAAAATTTAGATACTAAATGAATTATAAACATTCATATCATACATAAAATGTCAACACAGTGTATACGATAATATCAATGTTGTGTAAAATTAGGAAAACTAATAATAATGAAGATGATAATATTACCGACTATACAGCAACCAACTGCAGCAATAGTACATAGTGACCCATCTCTTATCACACTGAGACACCTGAGTGTGACTACTAGTAAATGGTTCCCGGAGGCTCCCTTGTGACGGAATACCGTGTGGTTTTAATCGGTCCGCTTCCAGGAAACCAATTCACCAATGACCCGTGGGGCATTCCACACATTCTAAATATTTATACTTTGAGAGCACACCTAATTTCTTCCCAGCCCTTTTAGTCTAGTTCGCTTTTAGTTTTCCCTTCGACTCATAAACTGTATTTTTAAACAAAATAGTCAACAATCTGTAACAATAAATTAATAATCTGTATTACTGAAATTCTGGCTTCGGGTAACAAATTGACTTGCCATAATTTTGTTTAAGGCGTTTCATAATACTTATTATGAAACGCCTACTAGCAATTTGCCGTACACTAGGCAATTGGATGCTTCGAATTTCAAAATGTTGGTTAGGATTGTTATAACTTTAAGGTAAATAATATCACAAACTTTTTTAATAATAATTCAATAGTGAGCCCCGTTTATGCTCACTGCTCTGCTCTTGAGGCCGGTAGCGTGATGTTAAATAACCTAAGTACAATCTTCCTCCTCTGAGTTGGGCTATCAGAAAAAGCAAAAAGAATTGTAGAAATCAAATCCGACTAATATTTTCAGACATTAACCAAAAAACCAATTTTTTAGCTTTATTATAAATATAAATAGGTACACGCGAGCGAAGCCGCGGTAGGCACAGTTAGTATATTATATATACGGATTAATTGTTATTCTGTGATACCTTTCCTCACTATTCCTTGATACCTTCTTCTTTGATTCAAAGAAAACATTACCTATTCTTCAGTCTTTTTAATAGTCTTACTAGTAGAACTTACTTATTTATTTATAACTTTAATTGTTATCTCAGTAGATTGCGTAGGACTTATTTATTCCCACTCAAGTTTTAATATCAAAATGTATATTGATTGACCATTCAGGCAAAGCCATCGACATAAGAGAAATTTGTCGCAAATACGACTTTATCATTAACAAATTTCAGAGGGACCTATTTATTTATTTAATATCTTTTGAAGAAGGCTTACAGACTAATAATAACAATTATGGTAACAACAAATATAATATATTCACGTTGCTAACAACAAGCCTCCATAGTTAGGTAACAATATTAATACTACACTCAAGAAAAGTCCATCTTAAACCAACACACACACATACAAATACATCTACAAACCACAAAAGAAATTCTTAGAAATAGTACTTATTAATAATGTAGCACTAACGAGCTCGAAATGAGATGCTATGTTTTATGCTAGTTATTATAGGAACAAATGAGTTTGTTATTTGTATGTTGTATTTTTCTTCTGACAGATGTTATGCATATATTGTTTTTTACATTGTAGAACAACGAAATGACAGTAACTTTTTTTTTTTATTAACTGCCTTTACTGTAATTAATAAATTTTTAATGTATTTTAATGTCATTTCTTGTTTTTTAAGTAATTATCTGTAAAATATTGTAGGTAGTATTTTAGAGTGGTGGAAGAACGGTGAAAAGTATATCTATCTCCCTTGCTCTTCGCAGTTTTTATAAACTCTATATCCAATAAAATAATTTCGTCCTACCACCTCTACGCAGATGATTTACAGATCTATACCCAAGCACCTGTGGAGCGGCTTTCAGAAGCTATTTTCAATATAAATAAAGACATAGAGCATATTTGTGTATGGAGTAGGCAGCATGGATTGAACGTGAATCCGTTTAAAACACAAGCTACTGTTGTCGGTAGCTCCAGGATTTCATCCAGAATTGATTGGACACAGCTGCCCCAAATATTCTGCGATGGTACTTCTATTCCCATCGCAAATACAGAAAAAAATTTGGGAATATACATTGATAAACATTTGTCCTGGGGTCCGCAGATACAAGAGGTTAGTAGAAAAATGTTCGACTCTGCAGGGTCCTTGAGAAGATTACGTAGTTTTCTACCGGTTACCACCAAAATTGCGCTTGCAGAATCCCTTCTTCTTCCAATTCTTGACTACGCAGATGCCAGCTATCCTGATCTCACCGAGGACCAATTTAACAAACTTGAGCGACTTCAAAACTTTTGTATACGGTTCATCTTTGGATTGCGCAAATTTGAACATGTTTCTGAATATCGAAATAAGCTTAAGTGGTTACCCATTCGCCTTCGCCGGAATATCCATATCCTTTCACTATTATATAGTACACTTTTCAATCCAAACACTCACTCCTTATCTCAAAGAACGATTTGAATTCTTACACAACACACATTCAAGGGATCTTAGGTCTTCAGAGAACTTGACATTTAAAAAGGCCAACACATTCTGCGAACTTCATGGATAAATCCTTTTCAGTCCAGGCCATCCGTCTGTGGAATGCATTGCCACTGACTATCAGGCTCGCAAAAACGCTACCCAATTTTAAAAAATTAACAAAGGAGCATTACTTGAGTAGTTGAGTGGTTGACTCATGATGCCCGTTCATTTATATGTGTGCACCTATACTTATTTATTTGTGTAGTATATATATACCTATATATTTATATATATGTACCTATATTGTTATTTATATGTATTTGAAAATATATGTTATTATTATGACTTAGATAATATTCTTAATTATACACTGCAACTCCTCTTGCCATACATAAACTCTCGTTCCATCCAATGGTTGCCTGGAAGAGATCGCAGAGCGCGATAGGGCCGCCAATTGTACAAGGTCACTACTTTTAGTTTGTAAGAATGTCTTTAAACAGTTTTGTATGTTTTGTACAATAAAGAGTTTATCTATCTATCTATCTATATATATATATATATTTTAATGTCATTTCTTGTTTTTTAATTAATTATCTGTAAAATGTTGTAGGTAGTATTTTAGAGAACGGTGAAAAGTATATATATATATATATATATATATATAGTGATTACCTAACACGCCTAACGTGGAAAGTGTAGCAAAAGTTGAAAGGTTTACCCGACTGAGAAGTGAAGTGTTCACGAAAATGATAAAATGAATGTCATTGGGAACGAACGAAGTATACTCTAAGAATGAGATGGAGGTCATGAAAAAGTGTTTGGTTATTTGCGGCAATTCCCGACAAAATAGACTTCGAGTCGGGTGGCCCGCCGATGTGGTGTAATGGGATAGATATATACAATGTATGCCAAAACAGATGACTGTTGACCATAAACTTACTAAGTAAATAAAAATATTTAACAAAAAATTAAACCGACGAAAAAGAACTAAAATGCAAGAAATAAATAAACCTTTTAAGTCAATATTGAGCTTATTTACAAAAACTATAAAATTTTAAATAAACTAATTTTGAGTCGGTGCCGAACGACAAACTGATTAATTATCTAAATTTTATATGTACGTAAAAATGCAGAAGGCTCTACGAAGGTAATTAATCATTTTATTAATTGGCGCCGACTGTATCGAACGCCGATAGTATGCTCTAGTTCTCTAAACAATTGTTCTGTACAAAATTATACAATTCATATTGTCTTAGTTACAAAGTCTATAACTGTTTACATTACGAATTCGTACCACATATCACTAGCTTTATTCTTGTTATCTTGTAACTGGCAAGAATAACTAAAGAACTGCAAAGTATACAGCAACTGAAAACGAAACTTTTCAAGAATATTATTAGACAAAGAGAGCTTCGTTTATAATACGTATGGATCATTAACATAGATATAAGCATTTATTACCATAGATATAAGCGATTTGGTGTAAAACTGTGATGCTTGTATTTTATAAATAAATGAATAAAATTGTAAAAATAAGTAATAAATAATAATAATAAAAAAAGCTTAAAAAGATGAAATGGAATAAATGAGACAGTATCCATAAAAATATATTAACAGGTCTTATTATTGCGCTTCTCGTAGGATTTGAGATAAGGACATTCGAACATACAACCAATCCCTCGGTTTTATAATTCATACTTATATTATAAACGCGAATGTAAGTTTATTTGTAACACTTTCACGCTTAAATACTCGACCTTGAAATTTTGCAAACTTACACAAAGTCAAGGGTACAAAAAGGACACAGGGTGCCTTTCGTCCAGACAAAAAGTACTTTTTTTATGGTATACGAGCAGACGGGTCACCTGATGGTAAATGACTACCGCCGCCCACGGGCCTGTAACTCACGAGTCACAAGTGCGTTGCCCGCCTTTAAGGTGGGAGTAGGGGAAGGGTGGTAGAGGAGGAGGGAGAGAGTGGAAGGGTTAGGGCCTCCGGTAACCTCACTCACTTGGCGAAAAGCAATTCAAGCATTGTATCGTATGTATATATGGTATCACTCCGGATAACATAAAACAACTGGCTAAAGCTAATAAGGTTCGTATGTATGTACGTAATCATGTACTGGGCCCTAACCGCACGATTGACTATGCAGTATGCACTTTTACTAAGTCAGTACAACGAACGTCTCAACATAGATGTTTCCCACATAGATAAATCTTATTTTTCGTTTCCTTAAAACCTGGTTGTACATTGTACTAATTTTAAATGTGGAAGCTTGTAATTGGCATCTGCTACTATGAATTTCATTCTAATACTGTTTAAGACGTAAGCCTCCCAAATAACAACAAAAACAAAAAAATTTAAATAAAATATCTTCTCCTACCTGTCTACGACACAGGGAATTTTGCTTACTATAATTTACTTACCTAGACCTAACCGGACTACTTCAAGTGCAAAGTATTTGCACCTGAAAACTGGCTTAATATGACACATTTTAAACTATTAATTGGCGCAAAACACTGAAATAACTTGGGATTCTACATGGAGTAATTTGGGACAACATGGAGTAAAACGTATCGGAGTTTTACGAAATGTTAATTAACATTTCATCTGCAGCGACCAAAATTGGAATGACGACTGTTGTAATCAAGCATGTCTAGAAATCGTAACGCTTGATAAGATTTGGGATCGACGACGACCCAAAACTTATACAGAAATTCCATGTAACTCAAACAATTGATTTAGAACTGAGATTCTATTATATTTTTTGAGATTCTATTATTACACTGAAATAAAAATTAAATCTTTAGATTAATTTTAAAGTACAATACAAAAACTAACACTACCACTGTGACCGCTTGAAAAATGGCTTATCAGAAAACGGGTGTGTTTAAGTTAAGAAAGTTTTTATCGTCATTTTTATCTCAGCCTGGGACGTCGACTGCTGTAAATAAGTGTCCGCCTTAAAGAGAGTCTTAACACTTATACAGAAAGCGGTTTTGTGCCGCCTTCATCCATCGGCTCCCTGCCACATTGACCAGGTTATCTGTCCATCTAGTGGGGACGTTCCATCAGATGAAGTCCACTCAAGCTCCTTTCTTGCGTATCGGTTGTCGACTTCTTTCACACACAACCTTCAGAAATGAAGAACACGAACACACGCTTCTGCTTTAAACTCTTGCGTGCTCTTAACAATTACAGAATTGAAGTGCTTCTGAAATATTTAGTACCGCCGTTCCGCCCGCTTTCATGCATTATGTCTTTCGTGTGTCACTGCGAAGAAGCTATTGATATTCGGATGTTTGCGTGGGAGGAGGGTATCGGGCAATGGAAGTGCAGCCTGAATACTTCAACATGCACTTATCAAGGATATTGTCCGAGCTCTAGCTGAGCTTAACGTTTTGGTTCAGACGGTGACGAGATAGCATTGGAATGCAATGTGCGCTTACAACCATCGCCATTTCATCAACAAGCACTACGGGTGTACTGGCGCTATCGCTGCATCCGCGAAGGTATTTTTCAGTAGTTTAGATTATTTAGATTCAACTCATTCATGTACTATGTATAATACACATATATATCAATTTCGAATATATGGAATGTACTAATTACATTCACAATGTTCTCAATCAGTACAAGTCAAACGTCACATTTAAGGTCTTTTGATGTTACATTAGATTGTTTATTTCAAAAATAATAAACCTCGTATCTTCATCCTCTGTTTCATAAGTAACTGAAGTAGTATTGGTCTGTAGAATTTGTTCTAGCATGTGCCTACGATCGATAATTCTCTCCGGTTTATCCTTCGGGAATACTTTTATAAGGATTCTGACGTGATGGATGAAGCTCAAAAAATGTTTATAGAAAACAGCTCGTAGTAATGATAACAAAACATCCCAACATTACATTTGTCACTCAATTTCTGTTAAAATACTTCAAGGAAAAGTACGGATAAACTTAGTTTATATCTGCGTATATCGACATAAATGAGTAGGTAACACAACGAAAAGGAAAAGCCTTTAATGGTGAAAAATGTGCTTGTATTAATTTATTGATTAGGTTTTTGATACTAAGCTTTTCACACTGACCCCTCGATCCGTTGGATTTACATACATCCAGCTATGGACGATTTTCAACACTTAGGTAAATATTTTTCTTTTAGTAGCACACAACTGCCATACTTCCCTCATGCATGCACTTATTTTACACTTACACTTAAAAAGACGCACTTTCACTTTTAATGTTTATTTTTTTCCTATAAATTCTACATGCAATTTATATACTTTTTTACTTTTGAAACAACAGTTTTTTAGGCACCAAAAACTACATTAAACGGTGGATGGCTTATTTTAACAATATATATTAACTCTCCCTATAAATGAGTAAAAAATAGATGATAAAAAATAGAAGTTTTGTTTAATTTAGATTTTAATTTCCGGGAGGTTTCAAAGCTTAAGGGCGCACACTTGACCCACATGACTCTATATATTTATAATCCTACTAATATTATAATATAAACGTGAAAGTTTGTGAGGATTACAGTATGGATGTATGGATGTTTGTTACTCTTTCACGCAAAAACTACTGTATGGATTTTAATGAAACTTTACAATAATATAGCTTATATATATATCAGAATAACACATAGGCTACAATTTATGAAGATATTGTGTATATTGCCCAAAATATAACGATAAGTGTTAAGTAAGTCGGAAAAAAATCTGTCATCTGCAAGCTATTCTGGCCTGCGGTAGGAAAACTGTAAGAGTTACACGAATATAATGTACGGTAGGATTGTTTCTCCTAAATAGTTCTACAAAAAAGTCCGCGACAGTTTATATCCATATTTTATGTGTAAGCCATTATTACCAAAATAGTGAACCATAAATACAATAAAATTTTATTTTTCATTTCCAATTAACAATTAGCAGTAACAAATTGATTTTTATCAAAATAAATAATTTTATCGCTTCTGATATTCAATGTATTTTAAAGTACGTAATTTGGTTAAATATTTTAAAAGTTACGACGAAAATTAATATAAAATTGTGCGGTGCGGGGGAGGGGGGAGAAAACATCGCTCATCGCCGCGTGGCGTGAGCCACCCAATGCGGGCAGACGCGTGAGGGCAGACTTTGTTGACGGTTATGTCCGTAATGGGAATTTTCAAGACACTAGCGATTTGTTAAAAGGCTCTGTATACATACTTTTATATAATACTAGCAACCCGCCCCGGCTTCGCACGGGTACAAATTATACACCTAAACCTTCCTCATGAATCACTCTATCTATTAGTGAAAACCGCATGAAAATCCGTTCAGTAGTTTTTTTGTTTATCGCAAACAGACAGACAAACGCGGCGCGGGACTTTGTTTTATATTTTATAATATGTAGTGAAGATATTGAATGTGAAAAAAATTTGAAAGTTTGAAGGTTTGGATGTTTGTTACTCTTTCACGCAAAAACTACTGAACCGATTGCGATGATACTTCGTATGTAGATAGTTGGAGACCTGGATTAACACACAGGCTACTTTTTATCTCGATATTCCCGTGGCATCTGAGTTACGCGGGTGAAACCGCGGGGCGCTGCTAGTAACAATATAATCTTGATCGCTCGCCAGTACACCGTTACAACGTTACAACTTATATTCTTCAAATACCAATCGATTAGAAATTCTCGCCAACAGATTTGGCTGACATTCATCTGCTTACAGTGTATGAAAAGTCATACATAATACCAGTTAGCAAGCAGCGGCCTTTGGCTTAGGTAGGTGCAAAGTCTGTACTACGAAGCTAATCGGGCCTGGTGTAACGATATTATGTTTTGGTAGAAATAAAATACAGTCAGGTTTAACAGCGTTAATTTATTTTTATTCTTCTTGGTAACAATAAAAAATCGTAGGTAATAAAAGTACTATAACTATTTATTTAAATTTATTCTACGTGCTATTGTTACACCATTAATTCGAAAACAACAACAAGTGAAACAACAATTGATGTTACCGACTTTTCTTAATACTGACATGGTCTTGACTTTGTCTGTTTAGTGGTAAACAAACTAACAAACATATTGCCTGTAACTATCTAGATAGAAACAAATATTCTCAAAAGACCCATAACATTTCAAAAGAACAGAACGCAACCCTTACTTTTATGATAATATACGCACACATTCTAACGACCCCTTCTTATAACGTAAGCAACAATATAATTAGGAATCACTTTTGATATTTAAGGGGGAATGAAAAGTGAAATGTGGTATCGAAACAGTCGCCGCGGGCTACGTACCTACACAAAATGTATCTTAGCTATTCGAATCACTACATATTATAAAGCAAAGTCCTCCGCGCGTCTGTCTGTCTGTCTGTCTCTTCGCGATAAACTGAAAAACTACTCAACGGATTTTCATGCGGTTTTCACAGACAGAGTGATTTATGAGAAAGGTTTAGGTGTATAATTTGTACCTGTGCGAAGCCGGGGCGGGTTGCTAGTATTCTATAAAATTTCAATTGTATTACTGCGATCTTTGCCTACAGTCCGAAGAAGAACGTAGTGAACTAATAACAGCAAAATAATTATGTAATTTCAAACATTTCACATTTAATGTGCTGCTAATATTAAATTAGTAAAACGTGTTTTCACGAAACAAATATGTTAATTTATATTATATGTGAGGTACATGACCTAAATTTATTTACTGCTCAAACAAAAGTTTGCCTATTTTCTAATTAGAGTTTGCGTATTTTACTCGATTTTCCTTTTAATAATAATAAAATAATACTATCAAAGTTAATTTTAATACTGATTTAACAAATATATAGCTAGGTATAACAAGTGCCAGGGGAGTCTCTATCAAAACCGTAAAAAGATGTTCTGATATGGAGCATCGTAAACTTGTTAATGAGTTTGAAGCTCATACCGTCACACCGGCATTTTAGCGAACGCTATCTGAAACATTTGTAGGGACGTTCTAGTGTACAAATAAATTTGCTCGCTTAACAGTCCAAACGGGAAAGGGGAAGGCGTACTTATCAGCTACTAAACACATACCACTGAATAGATTTGTAACCTAAAGATTGTATCCCTTTAGGACTACTAACAAACACAGAAGTCCGACGTGCTTGCCAAAATTTATGATATTTGACGCTGAAAGTTCTTCGCTTTATTTATTTAAGGAAGGAATTTCTACTAGTTAAATGCTGCTATAAGATGGTAATATTATCTGACGTATGCGGTCTTTTACCTTGCGTTTGTGTCGTCAACGTACTTACGTCATATAAATATGATTAAATTTTAATAGGTACTAAAACTTAGTACATAGTACATCCTTAAGGGAGTAGGTAGAGGGCTACCGACGACAATTCCATACTTTGTGTTTATACTAATAATTTCCTTATTCGAAAACATAAACAAATAAACAACAAGGCAATTAAAACAACATACTGTTTAAGTCGCGCGCGTTAAATTGCAAGTGTTTGCTGTACAATAATAAAAAAATATAGATAGAGTATTATGATTGTGTATAATAAGTCAGGGAAAAAGTTTTTTTGCATTTACAAAATGCAAAAAAACTTTTTCCCTGACTGTTTAAAATTGAAGAAAAATCTCTTTGGTTGTACTGTTTGTATCCGACTGGTTTTAAAATCAATAAATATAGGACATTAAGAAAAAGAAAAATATAAATTAAAATAGTTATTACGTTTATCGACCTAATGCAGTGTCAGCAAGAGTAGCACAAAGTTGGTTCAAGTGTTTTCTGTCCGTGAATTTTTATGACAAAGATGCAGCTCGCTTTGGTCGCCCTTATTCGGATAAAGACGGTGCCATTTTTGAAAAAGTGGAGCCAGATCGGCATATTAGTAGTTGCGATATAGTCGAGGAACTGAGGATTGACCACTAAACAGTTTTGACCCAGTTCAAAAAAGCTCGATGTTTGGGTGCCACACGAGCTCACAGAAAGAAACCCAATCAATGGTGTACTCATTTGCGATTCTCTATTGAAACGTAATGAAAAGTGGTTCACCTACGATAAGAACGTGCGAAAAAGATCATGGTCAAAGGGGTAATCAAGCTCCACAGACTGTAGCGAAACGCGGATTAACACGCAATAAAGTGATGCTGTGTGTTTAGTGGGATTGGAAGGGCAAAAGGTAAAAGTTATAGTAGATAGCTGCCAGCTCTTAATTAGAGCCAGTCATGCTTATCACGTAGCACATGACTGGCCTGTTGGTCTAGTGGTTAGTGACCCTATTAGTCTAGTGGTTAGTGACCCTGACTGCTGAGCCAGAGGTCGTGGGTTCGATTCCAACCTGAGTCTGGGTCTTTATGTCCGTTGTTTGTATGTTTGTAAAGTCCCCCGCGACACAGGAGTAATTCCTAATGCGGGAGTCTTTTTAAAAAATAAAAAAAAAACATTGCTTTTCTGTTTTGCTTGGCTGCATCGCCAAGGAGCATTTCTTAGAGTCAGAGTTACGGCTTGGGCCAAACGAAGGTCTATCAGAAAGAAATTTTATGCGTGGGAGAGCCATGCTTTGATTGCATTGCTTTTCACCGTGTGAGTGAGGTTACCGGAGGCTCTAACCCTCCTACTCCTACCTTAAAAGCTTGCAACGCATTTGTGACTCTTAAGTTGCTGCTCGTTTGCCCCCTATACCATAAAAAAAAATCTAGAGACCACACCCTATTACTCCCACCCCTTCCACTAATCAGTAACAGAGCAGTTTAAAACGTGGGCTACTCCTGCTTTTGGACACTAAGTGTGGGCGTTATTTCACATCACTAGTTACAGTAACTATCTACGTAACATGTCGCAACCGCATAACTAGTCTCAAGCCAAATAAGACACCAGTGATTTTTGTGACTACGCTAGTTTCTCGATAACACACTCGATTCTAGTAACTATTACAAATTGAGACGTCGTTTTATTGCTGCGTCATACAAACGGAGTTTCAAGTTAACTAATGTACGTTACAATGAGGACACGTTGCGTTATGCGCATGCTGTATTTTTTACACTCGGGTATAATTAATATATGCATCAGATGTACACACTCACACATGGGCCCTGTCAGGACAGGAAAAAATATCTAAAAATACAAAAAAAAGACAAAATATACGGATACTAGCGGACCCGACAGACGTGCCCTGCCGGAACGTAAAAAATATTATTCCTGTAACCCTATCACAGCGCCATCTACCAGGTCCAAATTGTAAATTTAAACCATTCTCGAATCCACCTGAAGACACACAAACAATTTCATTAAATCGGTCCAGCCGTTTAGGAGGAGTTCAGAAACATACACACGCACAGAAGAAATATATATATATATATAAAGATAGCGGACACGACAGACGTTGTCCTGCCGGAACATAAAAAATATTATTCCTGTAACCCTATCACAGTGCCATTTACCGGTTCCAATTGTAAATCTAAACCATTCTCGAATCCACCTGAAGACACACAAAAAAATCAATAAAATCTGTCCATCCATTCATCAATCCATTTAGAAGGAGTTCAGGAACATAAGAAATATAAATATAAAGATTTTAAATAATTTTAAACATACGATTGAACTTCTAAATACGCCGGTATTAACATTTTTATAATAATCATAGTAAAGTCAAACAAACAAATAAATAGACCATTCATTGAATGCAGTCAGTCCTAATCCTAAATAAATTATGAAGGAAAGTTCATTTGATTTAGACGTTTACTGATGTAACTATAACCACAAAACCGTAGCTTCGACTTAAGACGTTACGAGTTACAACATGACTATGTTCCGTGCATAACGTAGCCGTACTAAGTAGCCGCACACTGAGATGAGGCTAGTTACGAAAATCACGCGTACCCGTAACTAGCGACGCCTGTAAAGTAACTAGTCACGTTACGTTTCGTGAACTCACATTCACAGTCTTATGTTATGCTTAAGTTCTTGAGGACTGTTAAATCTGGTTAAAGAATCTTTATTCTCAATAAAAAGAAAGTCACTTACTTGAGAAAAATAATAACTTAAAGTATAGTTACAGGTCCGTCATTTCACGCAATAAACATATCATTGTAGGTAGGTACTAATCTAATGTATTCCTTTGCCCGAGGACAAGTTATCAGAATGATGTACGTACATATTGAGCTAGTCGAGTTTTGAATACATTAAATAAGTGTAAATTTTTAATGTGCGATGGTAGTATATTATTAATTAGCTGTGCCCCTTCATATGTCAACATATTTTTTTACCATAATTTGTTCTAGTTTTAGGTAAAACTAAGAAACTAGCTCAGCGAGTACTACCACAGAATACATAATAGTACTAGTACTACGTTGTGTTGTGTACGTGTAGGTAAATAATTGATTAAGGTTCATAATTTTAATAATTTATTTAACTAAAGGAAATTGCCCTATTGAATATAAATTATTGTTTTGGTCAGCAACAAGTTAATAAATTTGAATCAAACTAGAATACCTGTGGTCCGAGTTCGGATTAACAGAAGACATTTATAAGCTCACAGCTTAAGTTGGACGCGGATTTCAAAACGGTTAAAAGGATGTAGAGTCCGATTCTTGCAAGGTTTAAGGTAGAGGTATATAGAAGACTAGCAGTTCCCGCACGGCTTTGCTCGCATGTATCTACGTATTTATATATTTTGCGCGGAAATCTTCCAAATAAAAGTTACTCCTTATAACACCAGCTATCTGGCAGGCATAGGTAATAGGTATCATGCAAATAACTGCATGAGCTTAAAAAAACTATTATTTTGACATTACAAACAGATACTGCAATTTACTTTAATAATTGTATTGATGTGGTACCTTATTTGGCTTCCGTTTACTTATTCCTTGAAAGGTGCATTTAAATTTTTAGCTGACATTTACAAGATAATGGTGCCGATTCTATTGTACACTCGACTAAACTAAAACCTGACTTAATTTCTTCATATGAAATAAACCTAGTGTTCTTCGTAATAAGGTCTATTTGTTACTAGCATCTATTTCTCAGCGCCTCTAAATTTCAATAAAACCTGTCAACGTATACTCAACTTTATTTCCACGCAGCGAGAGTCTTCATTTATTCAAACGCTGTATAATTGCCGTATATAAACTTGTTCAAAACGAACAAGGATGACGTGTTTTTAACCTACACCTACGAAGACGCTTACTAAAAACACAGAGCAAAAGAGATGGCATTCAACGGATAGCGGCTCTCGCTACGTGGTATTAAAGTTTATTTAAGCGTATCAGACTTTAGTCGACAAATAAATTGCTTATTTCGATGGCGACATATGTTACCTACTTGTTTCAATTTGAAATAAGACCTTGTTTCTAAGTGTACAAGGTTTACTTCTTATATGAAGAAAATTTAGTGAATTTTAATTTAGCGAGTGAAGTAACAGAATTGGGGCCAATATTCCTAGAAAATGTATCCAACGCTAAAAGTGCTTCTTAAACAACAGTCTTCTGTTAGATATAACGAAAAGAAATGGTTTGATAACAACATTTTGATGATGTGAGTTTAAACTATCTTACTAAAATTATAAAGGCGAAAGTTTGTGAGTATTTTTAAAAAAATGTAGAAATATGGGTTTATTTTACCTAGTTCTGGGAGGAGCCCATGTAATCTTTGGTTTAATGACTAGCCCATAATTTTCTGTATTAAATACTGTGCAAACAAATAAAAAACTTACAAGCAAATTTTTTTTGTCAGTCCACACTGTATTGTTGTTTTACCACCTTCCCGTTGTGTATACATTAATTAAGAACTTAGTAATAATATCTACAGCTTTTAATGTAAAGGTATCTAGTTTCGTTGTTATATAAATCTCTGTCAGTCTCGTAAGCACGGCTAGCTAGGCAGGTTGCTATGGATAGAGCAATATTGAGAAGGAAACGGCCCTACCCTGCCTAAAGGGTCTCACCGGACTACTATTATCCCTAATAACATTTTCCTTTACCTGCTAGTCTCGCGTATATGAAAATAAGCTTGTTTGTGCGTCGATATGGATTCTGTTAAATATAGAATGGAGGCTATTACAAAGGAGTTTATAACTATTTCAATATTCCTACGCATATATTGTGGATGGTTGAAGATAATTCATAGGTGGATGGGCACAACTGAATTGTTAATAATGTTATTATACACAATAACTCATATGACTTCGATACGGATGTAATAAATTAACGGATATATTTACAATTAAGATATAATTCATTAATTTACAATCCGGCCTGTTTTATAAGCTAGGTGCCAGGTGTCTTCTCAGTTTGAAAAGAGTTAGGCTTTAGTCAACTAGTTTAATTGTGATCATTTGTAGATAAAGAAATAGCACATAGCGCTTAGAGGTCGTCGCTATCGATTTCCCTTAAGCATCCTTAGAATGGGTAGCAAGAGACAAACAGGTAAATAAGCTGCTGGTACATATACATGTAATACGGCACTCACCTTATTGATGGCTCAGCAAAATATCAACTTGAAGAAGCACTGGACTCTGTCAACCGAGTAAGCTTATCAACGACGATGTGCTTACGAAAAGGGCACTGCATACTATTGAGCATCGTCGTAAAATCGCCTGCTTATCAGTTTTCTATAGGATTTACTTTGGTGAGTGTGCGAAGGCTCTTTTCGAACTAATTGGACACTCTCCACTCCTTCATCGGACGACTGGACGCAGACAGAGGTTCCACCCTTTCATTGTCGAAACACCAAAAAGTCGAACATAACATTTTAACAGTGACAGCTCTTTTTGGGTTCGAGCGGCCAAGGTCTGGAGGGAACTGCTTGCGTCTATTTTTCCAGACAAGTATAATATTAGAACATTAAAGAGTAGAGTGAATAAGTTTCCCTTGGATAGACGTGTACCATCTCCGTCTTCATCATCACTTTCCATTAGGTGAGTTGGAAGACAAACACCTATTTCATTAAGTACACAATAAAATGAAAAAAAATCAATGAAAATAATTCTTTTGTTTGAGGTAAATTGATTTTTTGAATTGAATAGACGGATCAAAGCATTAAATCGTATATATATATTATATACAAATACTATTATGAAGATTTTTTCAAAACAGGCTTGTATTTCTTTGTTTTTTATACGACTAAGTGGGCAAAACGGCCCGTCTGATAGTAAGCGGTTACCAATGCCAAAAAATAAACTGAAAAACTACTAAACGGATTTTCATGCGGTTTTCACCAATAGATAGAGCGATTCATGAGGAAGGATTAGGTATATAACTTGTTAAGTTTTTGTGTAAATTTGTTAAAATTTGACGATGATTAGTCTCTGCTACGAGTGTGAAGCCGGGACGGGGTGCTAGTATTACAATAAAAACTTTCGTGTGTGGTATTCATATTTATGAAGGACTAGCAGTTCCCGCGCGGCTTCGCTCGTATGTACATATTAATATATTTTACGCGGAATCCTAATTCTTTTCCAAAATAAAAGTAGCCTAAGTTAATCCTTATAACGTATGTATAAGCTTAAAAAAAAAATATTATTCTGACATTACAAACAGACACTTCAATTTTATTTATTTGTATTGATGATACATTGATATACGGTTTTACTCACGTGATTAAAACCGTATGTCCTTTATGAAATTAATATTATATATTCTTACTAAATACAAAAATGAAGTATTTCATAATAAATGCTCTCTTCGTGAACACAATTTGATAGCGTCAGAACAGAAAAGAAATCACATAAAATATCTAAAAATAAAATAAATTGGGGACTTGGTTTATAATGAGGCCCACTCTTGATGCCGGACAGAAGAGGTGAGAATCTCTGTGATATATAAAAACCCGCTACAGTGTGAGTGACTATTGAAGGTCTAAATTACACAAAATCTCTCCACGATTTTCAAATTTAGTTCTTTGACAGATTTTAACAGAATATTTGTCGTTTGTGACAAATGTCGTGGGGTAATAGAGAAACGAGTGAAATTATTAGAATCAAGTTTAGCTTTCTGACTTCTTCGAAATGAATGACGGATGGCATGTGATAGGATAGCTGAGTCAATTCTAGGATTGTAACAAAAAAGGAAGACAATCAAAGACTTGAAAATCTGTCATCAACCGATCTGGTGGACTCTCAGCTAAAGCGAATATAGTGGATAGAAGTAAAATGGAAGAAATAATTATTTACAGATATACAGTATAATTTATGTTCTCCTGTCAAATACACTACTTTCTCGAAGGAAATCCTCTCACCACACTAGAGAGTGCTACGATACCTACATACAACCTAAGTATATGTTGAGTATTAGTCAAATAAACCTACGTACTTAGTATCATACATTGAATATCCCGAACGGTTAACAGGAAATAGCAATAAAATACATATTTTATATTTATAACGAAGGGATGAAAAATAAACTTATAACCCGTCTGATTCAAATCCATTTAAAAATTTTAATATTTATAAATTATTTAGGTCTTCAGGAATCGGCAACAATATTGAGAGGGAAGGGGAAATGATATCAGATTTACCTTCATTAAAATGCAATTATTTAAAAGGTTAGGTGGAGAAAAGAGATAAAAAAGAACATATTTATTCAAAGAAATATATATTAAAGAAAACGCTTAATATCGAGCGCAAGAGCAGCAGAAGAATTTACAGTTAGTATTTTTACACTGCTTTCGTTTTTGGTTGAGGAATTGCAAATAAGTTGAGTAACAGCAATCAGTTTTAAATGAAAAGTTAGAGGTACAATATAGACCGCAATTTTTTACTCAAATTAGAGACCTACAACCTACAACTGAGACAGCAGTTAACGTTTACGAGAACCGTGCAAGTACAGATAAGAAACGTTACCGTATTAAGAAAATTCCACGTCCTGTAAGTGGGATTTTCTTAAGCTGAAATTCACAAAAAAAAAAACAATACATGCCATACATACAACATTCCTAATTCGCAACGTAACTATTGTTATAACAGATGTGACTGACCTACCTCGCCCCAGCATCACAGACTCTTTTCAGTGTTCTCCAGTTGCACCAGATGACGTCAAAAAGATAATCGTATCAATCAAGTATAACGCCATGGGAAGTGATAACATCAATCGTCGCATGATCACACCTATCCTCGAACACCTCCTTCCCACGCTTACGCATATAGTAAAATTTTCAATAGACTCAGGGACTTTCCCTTCGCTGTGGCGTAACGCGTTTGTTATTCCTATCCCCAAGATCCCTAATCCATTCTTCCCTTCCTATCCAAAGTGCTTGAGGCGCGTGTGCACCAACAGCTATCACAATTCGTGTATCGGAACAATTTACTCCTAAGTCCTTTTCAATCCGGGTTTAGGCCTGGTCACAGCATAACTTCCGCTCTCCTTAAAGTGACAGGTGACATCCGGGCCGGCATTGAAGATTCTAAAGTTACCGTGTTAGCTTTGGTTGATTTTTCAAATGCATTTAACACCGTCAGTCACGATATCCTTCTCTCTATCCTCTCCTATCATATGATTCCACCTAATGCACTGGAATGATTCTCGCCATATCTTCGAGGGTGCCAGCAGTCCGTCCGTGTCGAGGAATCCACCTTAAGTTGGTGTGATCTTGACTCTAGTGTCCCTTAAGGCGGCATTCTCTCTCGTCTATTATTCTAAATTTTTATTAATCTCATCACTCAAAATCTTCAGTGTGCGTACCATCTTTATGCCGATGACTTGCAACTTTACTATCATGCTTCCATAGAAAAAATAACAGAGGCTATTTCTAATGTTGTTGTCGAACAGGTTTGGTTTGGCTGTAAACCCTACCAAGTGCCAGGCTATCATCGTAGGCAGTCAGCGAATGACCAGGAGGCTTGATTCATATAAACTGCCATCTATAATCTTTAACGGATCAATCATACCTTTATGTTCCTCTGTTAAAGATCTGGGTCTGTTCATTGATAACAACCTCAGCTGGCAAACCCAAGTTACAAGCGTCAGCCAGAAAGTTACAGGAACGCTACGAGCCTTATACCAGCTCAAGAACTTTCTTCCATCCGAGACAAAAGCGATGTTGGTACAGACCCTAATTATCCCCATTATTGATTATAGTGATGTGTGCTACTACGACCTGAATGCAGATCTCCTCAACAAATACGACCGTCTTCTGAATAACTGCATTCGATTCATTTTTAACCTTCGTAAATTTGACCATGTTTCCTCCTTTCGTCTTGAGTTAAGTTGGCTTCCGATTCGTCAGCGCCGTCAACTGCGCGCTCTAACCACCCTTTACACTATTCTCAACTCACCTACTTCTCCTACATACTTGACTTCCTCCTTTCAATTCCTCTGTTCTAATCATAACAGAACTCTTCGTTCTACAAATAATCTTCTTCTGTTATGCCCCTCTCATACTTCTGCATGTGTCCATTCTTCCTTCTTCATACAATCTGTTCTCCTCTGGAACGCTCTTCCTCAGGAAATTAGAATAGCACCCAGTCGCCTATCCTTCAAGGCGAAGGTACTGTTACATATTAGATATTAGTGGGTAGAATTATATAGCGATGTAAGAAACCGTCTCAATGTTTTGTATAAAACGCCGCTAGAATTATAAGTTGTGTTGAGTATCAATATACGTTCGGGTTGAATACGTGCCTTTCATTTATCAGTGGCGACGAGGATAAAAAGTAGTTTGGAACAAAATATTATTGTTCGTATCGCATTGTGTTTTTAATCGCGTGGTATAGCAAAATGTCGGTGGGAAAAATCAAAGAGTTTGATGTAAAAAACGGGAATTGGTCGGCATATGTTGATCGACTAGAAATGTATTTTGTAGCAAATAAAATAGCGGACGAAATAAAGCTACCTACTTTAATCGCGCTAATCGGTGAACAGGCATATGAGCTGTTGTCAACATTAGCGAGTCCCAAGAAGCCATCAAGCTTATCCTATGACGTCGCGGTGGATCTACTGCACAAACATCTGCAACCGAAACCATCAATCCTTGCCGAGAGATATAGATTCCGACAAAGACGGCAAGTAACAGCCGAGACAATAGCGGACTACGTGGCGGACTTAAAAAAGATGTCTAGGTATTGTGAGTTCAGATCTAACTTAGATGAAAACCTTCGAGATCAGTTCGTGTGTGGGCTGCGGAGCGACTTTATTCGTCAAAGACTATTCGCAGAAGATAACATAGACTACAACAAAGCACTACTGTTATCAAAAACCCTGGAGGCAGCCGAGCGGGACGCCGGGGCCGTCGAGGGTTCACGGGAACAAGGGCCAGACCGGCACCTTAGCGAAAACTTGCACAAATTAGTGCTTAAAAATTGTTCATCGTGTGGGGACAGCAGACATTGGTCACAGAACTGCAGGTACAAGGATTTCGAATGCAGTTACTGTGGAAAAATGGGCCACTTGCGAAGAGTTTGCTTGAAGAGGGAATCCGATCGCCGTATGACATTGAAGAATACAAACGGCGGTAGCCCACGGGCAAGGTCACGCGGAGGTCGTGCGCTCGGGCCGAGCGATGAGGGCGTGAGGCAACACAAGGGAGCTTCAGCGGCAGTACGCGGGGCGCGCGGCCGTACCAGCGCCGGCGCCGGGCGAGACGCAGGCGGTACGGCAGCGCATTGGCTACGTGAGCCGCCCGCAAGCGACAGCTCCGGTTCGGAGCACAACGCGCATGAAGAGGACGAGGAGGCTATGTACCAGATGTCTTTAGAGAAATATAGACCGGTGTGTATGAATATTATGGTAAATAATAAACCATTAATTATGGAAGTGGATACAGGGTCGGCGTTATCCTGTATAAGTTACTCAACATACTTAAAATTATTTAAAAATTTACCGTTAAAAACTTGTCAATTGAAGCTGAAATTTTATGACGGCTCAGCAATTCATCCTATAGGGTACTTAGAGACAAAGGTTATATACGAAAATAATGTTAAAAACTTAGATTTATATGTAATAAACAAGGGTAGCACGAATTTATTAGGTAGACAGTGGTTATCCGAATTGTCTATAGAAATACCTAGGCTAAGTAAGCATACGGAAATACATAATATAATACCATGCAAAAGTAAATTGTTTAATGATGTTATCTCCAGGCATAAGGACCTATTTGACGGCACATTGGGAAAATACACCGGGGAAGAGGTCAAGCTGTATGTGCGGGACGGGGCGCAGCCGATTTACTGTCGCGCGCGCCCGGTACCGTACGCACTACTCTCGCGAGTCGATACCGAGTTAGATGCCATGCTGCGCGCCGGTGTCATCGAGCCCGTCGACCGGTCCGACTGGGCCACGCCGCTGGTTATAGCGAGGAAGGCGGACGGCGGAATACGTCTGTGCGCGGATTATAAGGTGACACTAAACAAGGTTTTATTGGTTGATAGGTACCCGGTTCCAAAGGTAGAGGATTTATTTAGTGGCTTGAGTGGTAATTATTATTTCACGAAACTAGATTTATCACAAGCTTACAATCAGTTGATTTTGGATGAGACTTCTAGGAATTACACGGTCATTAATACGCATAGAGGACTGTTTAAATATAACCGCTTAGTGTATGGTCTCTCTTCTAGTCCGGGGATTTTTCAGAAATTAATGACGAATCTCTTTAAAAATATTCAAGACGTAGTGGTATTTTATGACGACATTTTAATTAAGAGTAAATCATGGCAGTCCCATTTAAAGAGTGTAGAACAAGTATTTAACATTTTAGACACAAACGGCTTAAAAATAAAAAAAGAAAAGTGTGAATTTATGGCACGACAAGTAGAGTATTTAGGGTTTATAATAGATAGAATGGGTGTCCGGGTTAACCCAGACAAGTTGAAACCAATTTTAGGAATGCCTCACCCGACCAACGTTTCAGAATTAAAATCGTTTCTGGGAATGGTTAATTTCTACGGAAAGTTTATAAAGAATTTAAGTACCCACATTACACCTCTTTATAGTCTACTTAAAAAAGACAAACATTGGAAATGGACAGTATCACATACATACGCTTTTAATAAAATTAAAAAGCTATTGTGTAGTGCGGAGGTGTTGACACACTTCGATATGTCGTTGGAGAGTATCGTAACATGCGATGCGAGCTCGCGCGGGCTCGGCGCGGTGCTGGCGCAGCGCGCACCCGGCGGCGCGAGTGTCGAGCGAGTAGTGGCGTACGCGTCACGCGCACTCACCTCCGCCGAGCGACACTATAGTCAGATCCATAAAGAAGCACTCGCGATCATATTTGCTGTAGAAAAATTCCACCAGTATTTATTTGGTAGGAAGTTCACTTTACGCACTGACCATAAACCATTAGTTACAATTTTTGGACCTCATGCAGGTATTCCTAGTACAGCAGCTAGTCGATTACAGAGATGGGCAATAAAGTTATCAGCTTACGATTTTAAAATAGAGTATATTCGCACAGATAAGAACACAGCAGATATTTTATCTAGGTTGATTAGTAGGCATAAGGAAGAAACTAATAAGGAGGAGTTAGACACACCGGAACAAACATACTTACATTTCGCTTCCGAAGCGTTACTGTTAGACTCGCGTAAATTAAAAAAAGAAACGGCCTCGGACAATATTTTAAGCAGAGTAGTTAGATATATTAATGACGGCTGGCCTCAAGATGTTGACATTAAAGAATTAAAGCCATACTTCAATAAAAAAAACGAGTTATATGTTGAATTAGGGTGTGTAATGTGGGGACATCGGGTCATAATTCCAGGTTCTTGTAGGGATAAGGTAATTACGGAGCTTCATGAGGGTCACATGGGTATAGTTAAAACTAAGTCGCTGGCCCGGAGCTATGTATGGTGGCCCGGTTTGGATGAGGCACTGGAGGTGGCGTGCCGGGCCTGCTCCGTTTGTGCCTCGGTGGCCGACGCCCCACCTGCACACGCGCCGCGCGCTTGGCCTTGGCCCGACCGTCCATGGGCCAGAATACATGTAGACTTTCTGGGGCCGATAGTGGGGCAAACTTACCTTATTGTAGTAGATGCTCATTCCAAATGGATAGAGGCTATTAAAATGAATAGTACTACGGCGAAAGCCGTCATAAAGGAATTACGGGAAATGTGGGCAAGATTTGGGTTGCCGAAGCAAGTAGTAAGTGATAATGGCCCACCATTTTTTAGTACTGAGTTCAAACATTTTTTAAATACCAACGGAATCGAACATATTGTTTCAGCCCCGTATCATCCGGCCTCAAATGGGGCGGCGGAAAATGCCGTTAAAATATGTAAACGTAATATAAAAAAAGCAATTAAATCTAAAACTGACATACATGCTTCCTTGTGTCGATTCCTACTAGCTTATAGAAATACACCACACTATACAACCGGTGAAAGTCCAGCAAAAATGTGCATAGGGCGCAACTTGCGCATGCGTTTAGACTGCTTAAAACCGGACCAGAAAGAATTAGTTAAGGCCCGTCAGGTGCAGATGGAAGCGATAGCTGGGGGGGCGATTAGGCAGTTTAGACCGGGAGAGAATGTTTGGTTTAGAGACTACCGGGGTAATGATAAATGGGTGGCAGGAACAGTAGTGAAGAGGACGGGTAAGACGGATTACCAAGTCAGATCTATCAGTGGAACCGAGGAACATAGGCATATTGACCAATTAAAGCTAAGAGTGTCAAGAGATATAACGAACAAAGTAGAATTAACAGCACGACCGGTGCAACGATTCCGCCCTTCGCTAATGTTTCCGGTAAGTAATGACGGACCGGTCGAGGAGCCGGTGGCAGCCTCGCCAAAATTACTAGCATCTAACACTCCACAGACACCAACCGAGATTGCATTGACGGCACCTTCAGTAATGTCCAACGGGCGTAATTTACGGGAAATAGGTGCTCATGGCTCGACTCGTAATGTAAACAATGAAACAAATGATGTTCGACGTGTACGTAAACCGGTTAGACGATATGGCATCGACGACTGTTATGAATAACTTATGAAGATATTTTATATTTATATAGATTGTCATGTATTTATAATATTACGGTACTTAGTCTAAGTAGCATTGTAAATAATAGTAAGTAGTATGTAAGTAATTTAGTTTTAGTTAATATTTTCCCTTTATGTATAAATTGTCAAATAGATAAGTTCGAGAGTACAAATTAAGGGTGAGGGTGTTACATATTAGATATTAGTGGGTAGAATTATATAGCGATGTAAGAAACCGTCTCAATGTTTTGTATAAAACGCCGCTAGAATTATAAGTTGTGTTGAGTATCAATATACGTTCGGGTTGAATACGTGCCTTTCATTTATCAGGTACGAGCTCTCCTCTCTCAAAACCTAGCAGGATCATCAAAACATTAATACTTTATAATATAAATTATATATTATATAATAAAGTGTATGTACATATGCATGTATGTATCTTTTTATGTATGTATATGTATATATATTTATATATTCCCATATGTTACTCCTCTTTTTTTTTCGGTTTTGGTATTTATTTGTGTTTCATTTTTAAGTGTATAATCTAAATTTAGTGCACCTACTTCACCCATTTCTACACCACCCTAGGGTAGACTGGTAGAGAATGCCTATGGCATTAAGTCCACCATTGTACATTTTTGTGCATAAAGTTTTAATAAATAAATAAATAAAAAAATGTGTTGTGAATTTAAATTAAAGTTGTATGTGAATTTAGAATAGGTTATGCTAAATTCACATACAGCTTTAATTTAAACGGAGAGTCTGATCCGTACTAACGCTAAACGTTCTTTATAGGATTTAAAAGCGAGACCTTTTCCAAATTCAACAGATTTAGGTTGGGACATATTTCATCTTTATAAAAAATATAAAAAAGTATTTTCGTTGTTTATCTTAGTCTATCAAGGAAGAAGATATGGCATAGAATATTCATGATTCAATTGGAGACGCCCGACTGGGTAGGCACTTCTCAAAGAGCTAGTCTAGCTTTGTTGTCGTCAGAGCTCTATAGGATAGTTGGTGGGATTAGTGACGGTTTTGTAAGCTCTACCTAACTCTCTTTTCAACAGACTTCAAAAACAGGAGGAGGTCATCCACTCGTCAAATGATTACTCAAAAAATATTTTTTTTTCTCTTTTTATTTTAAAGGGTAGTCCATCTAGTTGTCTCACTACGGTTTCTGTAAGGTCGAGCACGGAATCTTCAGTAGATTTATTTTTTCTAAAACCAAATTGACTTTTAGCGAGGAGATTATTTTTCTCTAAACAACTAATAAGTCGTTTATTTAACACCTTTTCTAGTATTTTTGAAATGGCAGTGAGTACTGATATGGGTCTATAATTTGTAATACTGTTTCTATCCCCAGCCTTATGAATCGGACTAAGTAATGCTCTTATAAAAATATCGGGGAATGCGCCCTTTTTAAGCATAGATTGCACAAGTGAGTAATATGAGGGGTAAGTTCTTTCTTAGCAGCTTTTAAAACCGCCACAGGTATCTACTCCTACTGCACAGTTACTACGTAGAGACATGACGATTGCTTCAATTTCTGACTCATCGGTGTCACGCAGCCCCATAGAGTTTTCCTGCATATTTCGTTCCATAGGATAATTAGGAGAGGCTAGTTGGTGATTAGCTGGCTGAATGTTTAGAGCTAAAAGAGAACCAATTTGAGCAAAGTACTTATTCACATGGTTAAGAGATTCCTGCGGATCCTGTGCGATCTGTGTCAGGTCATATGGTGGTTGAACTTCGCGCTTTGTATTAGTTATGTCTTTTATAGTACGCCACGTATCCTTAGGATCGTTTTTGCTTTTGTTTAATTCACTTTTTTCGTACTGAACTTTTAATATTTTGAGTAAGTTGTTACAGAAGTTGCGATATCTTGTATAAGTGGCATGTAAAATTGCGTTCTGAGGACATGCTTTTGCTTTACTGTGGAGAGTGTCTCGATGCTTGATACATCTTAAAAGACCAGTAGTAATCCAGGGTTTTATACATTTTTTTTCGACTAGGGATTTTGACATACTTTGAGTTTTTAGTGATAGCTTTAGATAATATTGCAACCAATGACTGTGCTGCAAGGTTGGCATCTGGAGTAAAGTAAATTGGAGCAAAGCTAGTTTTCGACAGCTCCTCTACTAATGCAGGATAGTTAATTTATTAGTTAGTTAGTTGTACCACGATCTGGGACACGACGTTCTAATAAGGGGTATGTGCAGAACATTAGAGGGGCATGATCGGTAATAAAAGAGTCAAGAACAAAAAAAGATGAGCCTACGTTTGATTTAAGCATAACGTGGTCTATACAGTTTTCTTTACGGGTTGGGAAAGAATGTCCAGGTAAGAGTTCATGTGATGCTGTGAGGTCGAGATAGGTATCCGACCGGGTGTCTGTCTTGTTTGGTGATTTATTAATATTAATGTCCCCAATTAAAGCGATGGTTTTTGTAGATGACAATGACGTTAGGACCTGATCAAGGCTTTCGTTAAATTTTTCAGTTGATTTATAGGAAGAAGAACGGTACATAGCAACTAGTGCGAGATCATTACTAGATTTCATTACCAGACATTTCGCTTCCTGAAACACCGGTTCTATAATAGTGTGGCAAATGGCGGATTGTACATACATTACCACGCCATCATTTTGGTTTGCATAGCCATAGGAGTATGCCGTATATCCTTCCTTTACTGGTAGCTCAGTTATTTTACTAAGCCAACATTCAGTTAGTATTATTACATGGAACTTAATAACAGTGCGTGTCAAAAATACTATAAGCTCATCAAAATTACGGTTTATACTTTGGATGTTCGTGTGTAAGACTTTTGTAGAGTTGTCTGTGTTATTAATATACAAATCCAGATCTTCAGGGGAGCACATTAGTGATTTTGATACTGAAATAGCATCAATTTCAGAAGTGATATCAATTAAAAAATTCATTATAAGTCGTCAGTATTAAAAATGTTCTGGTTAGTAGAATCTGGGTTTTTTATTATTCCCATAAGCAACAGGTAGCATTGTTGGTTTGGTATGGATAAAATCTCATTTGTCTTGCTATTCGCGAATAAGTACTTGAGGTTCGGGCGAAGGTGTATGAATGTCAGATATTTACAGGTTTTATTAGTTTGTATTATGATTATGTTTGATTTGTATATTAATTTTATAAGCTAAGTATTGACTATTCTTCGTAACAAAAAAGGCAAAGCACATAAAAAAATAGTTAGTGAATTGTGCGATTGTGTGTTTTTGGTTGGATTGAATATGATTTGCATGACATCTAAAAATACGATTTGATTGCATTAAGTGTAAGGGTATTGTATAAGAAACTGTTGTTTTAGGCATATAAATTTAATATTCCTTTTGATTAATCATCAACTTTTTAATTTGATTCGTAATTCGGTAGCCATTGTACTCGAAATTAGAAAATGGACTTGCCCACTTTTTTGGAAAATGAAAATTATTGTACCTCTAGCCGGGTGCATTCTTGCAACAGTTTCTAACTGCAGCATTGGATGAATGATGAAATCATGTATTTTTATAGTAAGTACGATCTACTACAAAGGAAAAATTTGGTATTTGATAGACAAAGCATAATCCGGGTGGTTTAGGACCAGAAAATGTGGTATACGACACCACATATGTTATGAACACTCTTAGAGGAAAATTGGCTGTATTTGAGATATAAGAAAAGAACACCAACTTAGGCTCTCACGGATATACCTAGAGAGAACGTCTCCCTTCTTCGATCACCAACAAATTCAGCGTGAATTAGTAACCCACAAACCTGTCCGCTGGAACGGCGAAGACTTGAGGCTGCGTAATTTCTCTGCTTAGGCGGCTGGCACAAATTTACTTCACTGTGTACTGTCTGAGCCCAATGAACACACGGTGATCACCGGTAAACAAACAATTTACTGTTAAAAGAGCAAATTTTCGAAAACAGTTTTACGTCTCACGCACGGTTTTCAACGTTTTGTTTTTCTGCCGGTTGGTGGCGGTGGCGCTGCACTCACGCCAATGGCAGCGCGGTAACGCGAACGCCCATTGGTCGAGGTCGAGCGCGGAACACTACTCGCGCCAAATTCGAATGATCGAAGATCGAACATAGTTATGTACGAAGCCAAGTAATAAAAAAAAACATAGTTATCTATATTTATTTTATAATGTTAGTAAGGATATTATTACATATCTATACTAATATTATAAACCTGAAGAGTTTGTTTGTTTGGTTGAAAGCACTAATCTCAGGAGCTACTGGTTCGAATTAAAAAAATATTTTTGTGTTGGATAGTCCATTTATTGGGGAAGGCCATAGGGCTATATAACATCACGCTACGACAAATAGGAGACGAGCATCAATGAAAAGTGTGGCAAAAACGGGGAAAAATATTTCCTTAGAAAGAAAGAAGAAAGAAAGGAAATTTTATTTGGTAGAGTCAGAGACACTTAATTATAAGGTAGTACCCACCCATTAGGACATTTAGGACGCACACCACTAGCAACATGTACCTTATTTATAAAAGTGAACGGCGCGACTACTAAAATAAAAAAGAAAAAAAAAGGCTTTTACCTTTTGTGAGCTTAGCGCTGCGTAAACGGTTAAAGTTACGCAAAAATTATGTAAGACGGAATTGTTCGTCTTTAAAAGTTCTAAAATAAACGTCCACGACAGCATATGTCTATCTTTTAAGGTTAACTCACTATAACCTCTTACATGGTAATCAAATTTGTTCTAAAATTATGTATTATTTTGCGAAGGTGTTTTTATTAACATTATATTAATCCTTATTCAAATAAACACGTTATTCATCACAAGTATTTAATTTTGAACTAAATTTCCCTGGACATTATTTGATTTCAATGAATATCTTAGGAGATATCATACTTTTAAAATAACTCCGCAGCAAAATAATGATAAGGTACGCGCGCATTTATGATGTGCAAGGAGGCGGTGACGGATCACCTGATGGTAAATGACTACCGCCGCCCATGGGCATCTGCAACTCAAGAGATATAAATTGAGATATACTCGTATTTACGTAGTACATTTTAATCGATGAGATAGATTGTTTATTTGTTAGCATACATACGCGTGTTCATTGTTGAAGGCTATATAACATCACGATACTACCTATAGAACGAGAGCAGTGACCACAAACGCGGTTGAAACGGTTACTCCTTTATAATGTAAATGGCAATAAAATGACTCATACAGGCCCATCAGGTTGCGCCCTCGTCAGTTATGTCACATTATTATGAAATGGAATTGTGCACAAAATATCCCAAATATCCGAGTGGACTTGGTCATTTACATAGAAATTCGTCAGTAAATAGAAGCAAAGTCGTGGACGTGTTCCGGAGTTCAATTAGATAGCTGTGTGTTTATTCCCTGACTCCACTTCAACTCATACATAACTATATTATAATATGTACAGTAACTACGCGAAAAAGTGTATAATGGTTATGATTTTTCTGGTTTGTCAGCTGTTATTTTCTAGAGTTGTGTAAATATTTCATAAAACAAAATCCAAAAACCTAAACAAACAAAAACAACACAGACAGCTGGAGTCTATGTAACTGACGAAATACCATACTCTTAGTATACTAGCGTAAAATATACTAAGTTTATGCGGAATTCCTAATACGTTTCATTCGTAACTGAAGTCAGTACTCAGCTAAAAACTCAGCACGTTAACTGAGACAACAAGACTGATTCATCCGCCTGTCTTTTGTTTAGAACATTTTATATATTCATCCAGTTCATACTACTACGCGGTGACGGCGGATTATGATTCTGCTTCGTTCATAACAATAAATACAATTTTTACTTGTGAGACTATTGTGATAGGGTTATTTATTTTAATTATTGAATTTTTTCAAGCTTTAATATTTGGGAAAGTCAACTCATATGATGGAACTCAAATGAGTTCATGATTCTGCTTCATTCATAACAATAAATACAATTTTTACTTGTGAGACTATTGTGATAGGGTTATTTATTTTAATTATTGAATTTTTTCAAGCTTTAATATTTTGGAAAGTCAACTCATATGATGGAACTCAAATGAGTTCATGATTCTGCTTCGTTCATAACAATAAATATAATTTTTACTTGTGAGACTATTGTGATAGGGTTATTTATTTTAATTATTGAATTTTTTCAAGCTTTAATATTTTGGAAAGTCAACTCATATGATGGAACTCAAATGAGTTCATGATTCTGCTTCGTTCATAACAATAAATACAATTTTTACTTGTGAGACTATTGTGATAGGGTTATTTATTTTAATTATTGAATTTTTTCAAGCTTTAATATTTTGGAAAGTCAACTCATATGATGGAACTCAAATGAGTTCATGATTCTGCTTCGTTCATAACAATAAATACAATTTTTACTTGTGAGACTATTGTGATAGAGTTATTCATTTTAATTATTGAATTTTTTCAAGCTTTAATATTTTGGAAAGTCAACTCATATGATGGAACTCAAATGAGTTCATGATTCTGCTTCGTTCATAACAATAAATACAATTTTTACTTGTGAGACTATTGTGATAGGGTTATTTATTTTAATTATTGAATTTTTTCAAGCTTTAATATTTTGGAAAGTCAACTCATATGATGGAACTCAAATGAGTTCATGATTCTGCTTCGTTCATAACAATAAATACAATTTTTACTTGTGAGACTATTGTGATAGGGTTATTTATTTTAATTATTGAATTTTTTCAAGCTTTAATATTTTGGAAAGTCAACTCATATGATGGAACTCAAATAAGTTCATCGTGAGAACGCCTAACCGTTTCTGTGGCTCAACCCAGGTTTACGTGCGATCCTAGGTTCGATTTCCGATTGTAGTAAATTTTTATGGGGTTTTCAGTTAAGTACGGAATTCTCAATGATAAGGGACTCGATATACTGACTACTGAATACTGAAACAGTCCTCCATCTGTCTCATGTGGGTCCATAAAAATAGCTTGTGAAGTGTGGGTGTCAGTCTACACAGACAAACTGTAACCAAAAAACATTCCATCTCCTTATGGCCACTCAAATTATGTCGACTTAATGCTAGTCGGCTATCACAGGCTATGCATTGCAAACCAGGCACTAAATGATAATGTAATGCCTGGCATTCTTAAGTATCACTTTCTGACCCACACAATTAATTAATTTCATTCTTAACGTAAAATTGTATATGTAAACACAAGGTTTGCAGCAATAAGATGCGTCTTTAAAATTTAAGTTTTAACAAATATACGAACAGTGATAATGATGCTGTTAGGTATGTCTCTGAATTTCACATCATCATCGATTGCTAACCGTCATCATCGACCACCAACACCCAGGACCGGTCTTGACAACAATATCTGGCGACCAGGTCTGTTACCGAAACCAGATTTTGCGACGACCATCCCGTCTCGCCAGCACTAAACTACCAAACTCTGTAATTATTTTCAAAGGTTTTAAAACAAAAGATTAAGTTCTATGCATATATACTCGATTGTTTAATTAGGGATTTAATTGGAAATGTGTTCACTTTGAGACAATTTCACACGACACCTCGAGACTTTACCGCAGGAATGTTAATAAAAATGCTTTTAGTGCGTGTTAACCTTAGTATATACTAATGATATGATTTAAAGCGACAAACAAGTATTTTAAGGTTATAAAGCTTGTATCGTACCTTAAAAGCGGCTCTAAACACCACGTTGAGTAGTCCATTAATACTGGCTTTATATTTAACGCGTCAAAGGGGTTAGCAAATAACAAGACGGGTCAAATCCGTCCACCGCAAAATTTCCAGCGTCAAATGTGCAAACAAACTCATCCTGGCTTAATAACACAAATTTTAATACAAAGTTAAAAATAATATCTGCAGAATTATGAAGAAAATAACACTACAATAACTTAATATTTTATATCCTCAATAAAATTATATATTATAATATTTGTTTTATACTGCTTGTCAGTGATTTTCATTACAAAGGAAACGGGGCCAGAGACACCTATAAACATTAGCTTTTAATGACAATCTAATTGGTCAATATATTGGTCAGGGTCCTGTCATGTCGGCAATTGATGACAATAATTCATGACAGTGATTGAAAGAATAACATGAATTATTATTCACATTTTGTACACACAATGTCCTTGAACTCGCATATAAGTAAACACTGCATGATAGATCTGTTTCATAATAGGGAATATGCATGTATTTTTTTTTATCTTTTATTGACTTGTTCCATCATTCTACTCTAATAAAAAATATAAATAACCTCGACAATGTTCAAATTAATTTTTAAAATAACATTGAAAACATCGATAAAATTTGATCTGTTTAAACGCCGCCATATTTCGCGGGCCTTGGGTGACGTCAGATATCACGCTCAGTGTTTGTTTCATAAACTTAGTATACTTACTTGAAGTGTTACAGTAATTTTATACCGATTTTCAGTTGTAATTACTATGTATTGTAATTAATAGACGATGGATAAAGTTTAAAAAACATTTTATAAGTATTGCCTTGCCCCTAAGTGTAAAAACACTATAAGAAGTACACCCAATACAGTATTTTTGTCCTGTACAAAATAATAATGTGAAATACGAAAACAATGGTGTAAATTAATGAGAAGAGATGAAGTATCTTCAATATCGTGTTTATATTGTTGTGAAGATCACTTTAATGTAAGCATATTACAATTTAATTGCTAGAATAGTGTGAATTAGTCAGAAGTAGGTCATTTATGTTGGTTTGAAATATCAAGCAGAAGGCAACTTGCTTGTCTACTTAAACTAAGTAACAAAAGTCCAATAAAAGTTCATGAATATAACTAACTATACATATCTTACCTATCCTTTAGATTATAATATAACAAGTATTATAATAATTACCTTGCGGATTTCACTCCTTTGACCTCAGCAGACGTAAAATCTGGATTTGATGCAAAATATGTAGTCATCATGAATGCATCTATTTTCGGTAGATTGTCCGATTGTTCTTTGACAAAACTACATTCAGTCATCGTCCTAGATAATTTCTAATATCACTAGAATGCTTAAATTGCACTAGCTAAGGGCAAAAAAAAACTAAAACACCTATCTTTCTCCGTAACACTACGAATATAGGCGCCGATAAATGACAGGACGGGGAATTTGACGTCATGTTTTGTTTCGACCAATAGTGAAGCGTTTTGCAAAGTTGAATTTCGCTCCCTTATTTTGCATATTTTAATTAATATTTTTTGCAATTAAAGAAAAACTAAATACGAAAATAATTGTTTAGGCATAATATGTGGACAATAAAGATTCAAGGGAAAATTAATCAAGTAAATTTAAAGAACATGCATATTCCCTATTATGTAAAATTTCATAGAAGTCGCTATAGTGCATGCGTTCATATATATAATGTGTAATATTTATATCTTGCCTTAAATATTAGATTGTCATTTGTATATGTAATGTTTCAAACACAATGTAAATTGCAAATCAGAACAATTAACTTTTATCCACGTCAATCTGAAATACCTAACGCCCTACGTGTCTTCGACAGCGTACAGGTTTAAACTTTTGTTTGACTTTGACTTTTATTAACATCTAAATTAAATGAATTTTATAATCTAAAAGTTCACTATACAAAGAACAACTTATAAACTTTCATTCGTATGAAATAATCCCATTAACAATCTATTTGTGTTCCAAATTTCATCTAAATCCGGTTAGCCATTTTAAAGTTTAGGAGCAAACATTGTGACTGACACACACAAAGTTTCGCATTTAATAATAATCAATGAACTTCAACTACCGATTGCCAGGTCAATTAAATGATTACCAACTCAATAGCTATTTTTGTATTATTATTATTTGTATTAAGGTTTCTCGCTTAATTAGTTTAAGTGGCGAGGGGCCGTTCTGGTTAAGATTAAATAAATAAACAAATTAGATAAAATATTAGATATGTAAATTCTGTAAGTTTTGACTTAGGAAAGTTTGAGAACAAACAAAAATGTAACAGTTTTTTAAATAATATTATTAAAATCATATAATGCTTCGCGTCTGACACTCTGAACCAACAAATAACCAGAAAAGCAATTCCTGTAGGCTTCAAATAACTTATTTTGAGGGTCGTAATTAAATTATGAGCATCCCTTTGGCGGGTTCGTGAGCTTAATAAAAGCGTAATAGTTATATTTCGAGGGAGGGTGGCTGCTTGGTTGCGCAATTACGTCGATTACAAGGGACGTTATTTAGCCAACTGCGGCGGCGAAACCGAAGAGGATTGTGGTGCGTTGGTATCGCAGAAAATTAGTAACGGTCCAGAATATAAAACAATTAAGTTATTGTGGTCAAACTTTGACTCTATTCTGTCAATAACTTTCACGGCATTTATTAACTATGTAAAATAGATTTGAGCTTAGGATTACATAAATTAAGAGAATTTGTTCGTACATTAATATAATATTATTTAATTTGGCTAAAAACTCGAGAAAAATGTTCAGAATTAAATTTCAATTAAACTATTAGTTAATGATTCAAATACGTTATATTATTTTAACTTCGAATCAGTATTTAACATTAGGGTACAACAGTTAATATAATAATATGGTGGTTTCTTAAACTTTGGTTCCCAAAGTTTTGCCAACTAAATTCAACTTAGAAGTTTTTCATTGCGATGTGCCATCAATTATTGTATGTGCCATAAATATTATTATATTATACCTGTACGTAGTAAGTACATAACCCTAGGATCGCAAACAAGTGGACCACAAAGCTTATTAGTCATCTTAGTATAACACCTAATAGAGACCACATACTACAGAAAAAAAAATAGTTCCAAAGCCGAGTAAGTAACATAAATTGAGAAGTAAACCAGCATAAATTAAAAATACCCTTGACTCGAAAATCCCAAAGCTTATAAATGAGCGGATGATCAAGTCACCTTTCAAACAAAAAAACTAAATCAAAATAGGTCCATCCGTTTAGGAGCTACGGTGCCACAGACAGACACACAGATACACACCTTAAACTAATAAACCGGAGAGTGTTAAAAACAAATTAGATGACTAGAGCTATCATCCTCAAGACAAGTCTTTAACTATTGTACTCTAATGCTTAAGATATGATTTCAATAAAGAATATTCTATCTATCTAAATTTTGATATGTTAGATATTTGTATTATTTACTCCTGTCTTCTGACAGTTTTACATTCATAAAGTGACCATGTTATCCAAATTCAGGAGTCAATAACAAACAGACATTCTACATAATAAAAATAATAAAGCCAATAGAGACGTCAATCTGCAATAAAAAATAACTTTTATGGATGAAAACGTGTCATTTCATTGAGACGATAACCGTATTTACACATAGAAACATGCATTGTACGGAAACGCTTTAATCCAGAACACTTAACATGTAAACATGTTGAATAAGAAATTCGGAAGTGTTCTAATACTTCTCCTGAAAGTGGCTGTCTTAAGCGTGTTCTCAAGCAAACTGGATAACACTTAACTTATTGGAACACTTATGCAAAGCCTGGCAACTCCACGGTTTGACTACATAATGCCAGGGCAAGAAGTTAATGAGTATTACGCGACTTTGAACGAGGGTGTGAAGCTAGTGAAATAATAAGAAATATAACAATAGTTTGGCTACTTCGTTGGACAAGATATGTACGACGATACCAATACTTTCAAATCAAATCAAATCAATCAAACTACGAAGTTTCCTTGTGTGGGCTGGCTGATAACTATGGAAAGGCACTCGATACGATCATAAACTAACGTAATAAAAAAAATAGAGAAAAGTAAATAGGTACATCTGTCCGTGCAAACTCATACCAACAATGTATGCAAACGTTTGAATCAATACTCTTATGCACTGTATAATCTATCTAAGATTTTAAACCAGAAAAGCGTGTTACTGCAATCACCCTTTTGTAACATCAACTTTACGATTTCGTGACATATACTAGGATAACTCAACCAACAAGGAGACAGTTTTTAAAGCCCAAAAATGATGTGTTCGAGCGATATGCCGTTTACAAACGACCGATAGCTGTATACCTCACTTTTTAAATCTTCAAATTTTAATATTTCCTTGTTATATGTACAATATAGGAAATGGTTATTTTCGTAAAAAAATATTGTTTATTTATTTGATACTCTAAATAGTTACGACATGATCATAAAAATCGTTTTACCAAAAATATGTAATAACCTATCAAAATCTCTCTTACAAATTAACAATAAGAAGGAACTTATTTCAGAAAAAAATTATAAATCTGTTAATAATTAAGGTATATTATATGTACAATAGATGAATATTCAACTGACACAAATTGATAAAAATATTTTTTTTAAATAACGAATGTTTTTTGTGTGACATTTTATTCATTTCTTTTATTATTTAATTTTGTGTAATTTTTAATTATGTATCGGCCGGATATGATTTACTTTGCATCCTATAACACCTTAGATGTTAACATTTTTATGTTTTGTGTTCACCACTAAATAAATCAAATCAAATCATTTTATTTGCGAGAAAAGTAGTACAGATATGATAGTACAAAAATGTTGTCCCTCTCAATTCACCAACTATGCATGCATGCAAATACAATCGTAGGTTACAAAACCAGAACCGCACTACTACAGCCATTCAAAAACACAATTATATTTTTGAGATGTCATCAAAAAATATAAATAATGCCAAGACCAAACTCAAATGATACCAATAAAGCTACACAACAAACACACCAAATTAAACAAGGAACACATACTCGCAATAAAAATATAATATGTCTCATGCAATCCCTAAAATTCTTTAATTGTGTAGAAAGTGTGTTTGTATCTATTTACCAGGTTTTCAATTCCTTTTTATTTTTTTGTAATAGATTTGGCCACTTTATTAAACACTTTTATACACATCACATAACAAATATTTTGAAACAATGATGTCCTGCAAGCAGGTGTTATCAATCTAGTTGGCAAAGAGTATACAAGCACTACGCTAGTTGGGTCTCTTTTACCTAGGATTAAATTATCACGGACAAAAAAAAAATTCATTCGAAAATTTCTTCAGATTTCGAAGATATACAATCCTACAAGAGTAAGTATATTATGGTTCCTAAACAGGGGTCTGCATGAATCCAATGGGCCCACATTTCACAGTGCTCGTATACATTTTCTTAAAGATAAACGCCTTATTCCTATTATAATAAATAATGATGATGACAACACTCAAAGGGCAGCAAATATCAAAGCTTGACTCGGAGACGAGCGATATCTGATGATATGAATTTCGTACTGGTATGTGAGGTTTACTGAATTCGCTTTAATATTTTAATCTATATGTATATGAAAAAGTCGTGTCACATTGTTTGTTCGCGATGAACTCCTAAACTAATGAACCGATTTAAATGAAATTTGCACAAAAACTTGGTCGCAAGTTGGACCAAACCCTGGTCCAACTTGCGAGACAGAATTTTGTTATTGCAAATTATCTAGCCACAGCAACGCGCTAACCGGGCAGCTAGTACTATATAAAAATGGAATGGTTAGGCAACAGAAAACTTTCGGGGACTTAAAGTTTGAGCTGGTTGATGGTGGCAGTTCGGTTTAAAGATATAAAGTGCTTATATGTTTATTAAAAGTTCCCAATATATATTATTATATATGTAAACATATATTTGTCCCAATAATAGATAATATTCTTAATCAATTATACACTGCAACTCCTCTTGCCATACCATACACTCTCGTTCCATCCAATGGTTGCCTGGAAGAGATGGCAGAGCGCGATAAGGCCGCCAATTGTACAAGGTCTTGACCTAAGTCTTAAAACCCTAATTTAAAAATTTTCTCAATAAAGATTGTGGAGTTCCAGAAAAATTGAATATGGAAGTATTCACTCATCGTTTGATAAGTGGTGGTAGCTTGTGGTAGAAACCACACTTGATATTAAATTAAGAGTCAAATTTTTGTTAAACAGTATTATGCATGTGTGCTTTACATTTATGTACCGTAAGAAACTGATATAACTTTGAAAATATGATATAAACTATGAAAATCACCAACTAACAGTAACTGCCAAGTAGTTCGTACCTCTATTCGCACTCAAGTCAATAGATCTCCACTTATTTCTACCCTTTTATAATCCCACTATTCGTTAATATTTATCAATCGACCAATAGTATTGCGATACCGGTATAACCAGTCAAAATAATGTCTATTAACTTATTTTTATTAAATAGTGAACTGTGTTATGATCTATTATAATTTGGCCCTATTTTTAATAAAATAAATAAGAGTTTTTGATGTGGCGATAACAGTACTAGATAACATGTATGTATAGATTATCTAATAGTCTCTATTCAATGAAAACATGCTGCTGCCTATAAACACTATTGTCATGAAACCCACGGCCACACAGTCGAACAATACCAGAAGAAGTTCTATATCTAATGCCGTTATATAAGTTACAAAATAAACAGCTAAATCTTCATTTGTGAAAGTGTCAATACGTGGGGAAACATAGCACTAAATCTTTACATTTTTAACACGTCAGCACGTTTGGTCTGAAAGATACATAGCGCTTTCGACAAAAATAGATGTGTAAACACAATGCCCCGAATCCTGCACTATGACAAATAGATACATATGGCGCCGAGGGTGTTTATATTTTATCTAATAAACATAGTTGTAACGTGTTTAATATTGCTAGTACGACTGGGGTTGGAATTTAAATTCAGTTGAAAGCTGGTATAAAGTGAACACAACTTCAAAAAAACATAAACGAGGCCTCATTTATGTTTTTGTGCCTTTATTTTAAATTTCTGGTTATCATCATCTGGTTATATCATATTTATTCGTAGTCCTAGAGTGGATATAATATACATTATAGATTACAGCATTTTCTTATATTTCGTAATGTTACATATACACAGTGATTCAGTGGACTCGAACTGACCACAGCTTTTACACGTGACCGGTAATAGAGAGGAACGCGTCCTTTGGTATATAACGGGCTGCGGCAAGAAAAAATACCCAGTTCCACTTCATATCAAACTCGAGGCATTTTTACATAAGCGTTTTGTCAACTTTGATCGGATCATCAAAAAATAAACCGCAAATATCCGTATGAAATAGCAACAGATTACCTACACCTATCTCCAAAAATGTTTCTCAACTACACATGAAGTACGTAATCGTTTCCTTCAGAGAACTTTTATGACGCTGTACGACCGCCTCAAAGTGAAAGTCTCCCCGGTTTTTATTGTTTTCTCACTACTAGATCAGTGAAGAGTAAAAAATATACTAGGAGCGCTCTGATTAGTCTTGTTATTTAAATCCGCTATAAAATAAATGTTTTAAATTAATGTGGCTAAGTGATTAATAGTCTAGATTTCGAATCCTTCATCACACTATAGAATTTCTTTATCGATCTATATCATAAGAGTAGTGTTATCACTAGCGCGTTGCAAATCCTTTCTCCATTAGACGTCAACCGGATCCGGTACCATATTACCGAGTCCAGTCACCGGATCCGACGAAAAATAGACGTCTCCAATTTTTTCGAAGGATTAACGCGCATTGTTACCTGCGCAGTACCTACAGCACCCTGCAGATTGATTAGATTGCAAGTCCACAACCGGGAATCATAGAAGCTGAAAGAGCCTTTTTAACCGCTGGTTATATTAATTGTAACTTTCTTAGAACTATATTGGTAAACGACACGGGTAACACTAATACAATATTGCTAGCATTTTAAAAGCAGCATTTTAAAACATTTCAAGAATTATTTTTAATAATTAATTTCAAATATATAATTTAAACTTTAGGATAATTACACAATACTGTGGTCTAAGGTGATCGTGGGTTGTTAAGTTACATTTAAGTAATATAAGTTACATTTGAAGAATTTTTACTGGCGTCATGCGTAAACTCTAGAAAGACTGAACTTAATATTACTAATACGAACCCTGATATTTTGACTAATTACATTAGATACTAGATTTTAATTGTTTGTTATTAACAAGGAAGAAAAAGAGTTTTGTCTGTCTAAACGGAAATTTTTATAAAATGTATGATAACTCCCTTAAACCTCCTTTATACAGTTCAATTTGGCACCAACCAAAAAAGATGTTATGGTATGCCCAATCCAAAATCTTGTAAAGTGTTGCCATTTCACAAGGTTTTGGATACGATTTCTCTTAGTTATAAGGACTTATACTTACCTTTATGAGTGATGTTACAAAACATGCTTCATTACTACATGTATTTAACATGTAGGGTGAGAAAGTAGCCTCTAGCAATTGCATTCGTGACTAAAATATTATTAGCTAATACGACGCTTCTCTGTTCATATAGCACTGGTTTAATACCGCTAAACCCTAACACTTTTATTTATTTTTAATATAGCAGCTGAGTTTTTAATATACTCAAACCCAGTTACTCAGACCAACGCCACATGGCCCGCCCACTCCTAGCGAGATCAGCAATAAAAAAATTACTTCGCACTATACCTAGGTTGTGCCGAAAATTGTTAGCTACAGAATATATACAATCTCTTTTTTTTTGATTGAGGGATAATTTCAATACAAACTTCTTTGCTCAAAGTCATTGGCCACTTATGTGCAGTTCTTTTTTAAAATATTTTTTAAACAGTAAATCTGTCACTCTTTTGTTTGTAACAAGGGACGTCTCGCGGGAAGCTTTTCGTGCTATGATTTGTTATGATAATAGAGGATTAACCTTCAAGGAATCTTACAAAAATTTACAAACTGCATTTGGGGACTCTGCTCCTGCGTTAGCAATAGTTACTTATTGGTTTCGTGAATTTAAACGTCTTTGAGAGAACCTAAACGATGACCCCAGACCCGACCGACCTACAACTGCAGTAACTCATGAAAATGTCGTCAGGGTAGAGTGGCTATTGCTGGAGAATGGACACATTACACATCGAGAGATTCAGGGGGAACTGAAGATTGGATCACAGGCAGTTTCCACCATCCTGCATGAATACCTTAAAATTTCTCTTACCGAAGAGTGGAAATCGCGTCGTGTTGATTGGTGCAAATTTATGCTAGAAAAGTTCGTAGGAGGAATTTCGCAAAATTTATCCTATATCCTTACAACTGCAGAAACTTGGATCTACAGCTACGATCCTCTCATAAAGCAACAGTCCACGCAATGGGTGTCTGAAGACGAGTGCCCACAAAAATTGTTCGCGGTCGGAGCGTTAACAAAAAATGATAGCGGTTTTTTTTGGACGCAGTGGACCAGTAGCAGTTATTCTGCTAGAAGACCGTATAACAGTTACTAGTGAATGGTATTGTGAAGTTTGTCTGCCTCAAGCTTTCGGGGAGTTGAATAGCAAGTGCCCAAGGAGCGGTGGCCGTGGCATACTTTTTCACCAAGATAACGCGCCCGCTCACACAGCTGTAAGAACCATGGACTATTTCCCATCCTCCGTACAGCCCAGATTTAGCTCCATGATATTTTTTTTATTTTCTACGGTTGAAAAAATGGTTCGTGGGTGAAAATTTAACACTGTAGAATAGGCCTGAGGGTAAATTTTTAACCTCCTGGTTCACCCGAATGCACAAGTGTATTGGAGTTGGAGGGACATAACTAAATAAGTAAACTTTTTTCACATTCCAACTATTTTTCATTTCGCTAACAATTTTTGGAACAATTCACGTATACAAATCAAAAATATTTTATTAGTCTAGATATCCCATCTTCTTTCATCAGCCGCCTTTACACAAAAAAAAAATCACCTGAGTTCCAATAATGTCACACGTTATCACTTTTATTTAACACGATTCTCGTTTCATTTTCAAACTTGTCTGTCACTGTCAATTGAACGCGTCGACCCGTGCTCGGGGGTCCAATTAACGTTTTTAATAAATTGCTCTGTGTTGCATATACCTTTCATGTGTACTCTGTCCCCAGTTTCCTTACTCCCCGATACTCTGGCAATCCGTGTCAAATTGACTAAATTTATGCAACTGCTGTTCTGCTCGCCCTACGCATCAAATGTCATAATTGAGAGGGGATTGCGTTTGAATAATGCATTAATGCACATAAAGCACAAACCAAAATAACTGTCATTATAAGCACACTCTCATTAAAGTTTGCAAAACCCTTTTAGTTTGCTATTCTAATATTCACTTTGAAAATGACTCCCGTCCCATCTGCTGAACTTTGAGGTTTTTGATTGAAAAAAATAATAATATCGAGAAATTACGTTGATGAGAGGGTTTTGCAATAACTCCTTGGTGCCAGTGACTGTATTAAAAAACACTCAGCTCATACCTATACCTATAAATGAATAAATACCTAATGTTACCTAAAATTTATAGTAAAAAAGTGCTTTATTTTTATACAATAAACATGATTTTTACTTAAATGTACTTACTTAATAGTTTACCTATGCTTAGATTGGGGCTACATGGTCTGGGTATTATGCCTCTTAATATTAAAAAAAAATAACTTATTAAGTATAAATTTAAGGAATTCCTTTATTTGCATTTTTATTTAGCATATTTGTGTGTTCAACTAATTGTGTAAGGAAATTAATGGATACTTTTTACTTCATTCAAATTCAAAGTAATTTTGGTCCTTTAGTTTTTTTAAGATATTTATTGAGAGATAGAAATCATGCTCAGTAAAAAAAAACCATAGATACATACACTCTAGCCCCCAAAAGGGTAAGCAGAGGCGTATTAGAAACCCACCTTTTGCCAACTATTATTTCGTCCCACTCACGTAATATTGCAAGCCTATTGTCGTGAACTGGGCACGTAGGGAATTAAAGATGGAAAAATTGGGAGTATATTAAAAGGGAAAAGATGGTAAGGCGGGAATTAAAAGGAAGAAAGGAATTTTTCTTTTAGATTAATACCTGTAAGTCGAACTGGCTGTTGCCGCAAAGTCCAAGAAACGATTCGTTTTGTTTACGGACGGTAAAATCTCGTTTCTAAATTCGAATTGTTTCTTGATTATAGGAACCGGGCATATATCCTCTATTTTTATAAAACTCAATATTATTGTTAATATCCTGAAAGAAACACGTTAGAAGTAGAGGAAACTCATCAAAAGCAAAAGGGCTACTTCTGCTCCTATCTACTCAGTAAGGAGTAAGAAAAAAATAAAGTAGGTATATATAAAAGTATTACTTATTGTAATGCAACTTTTCCTCGAGACGCCAACCTATATGTAAGAAAATCGAACAAAACGTGTATTTTTGTGTAATGAACGAACTTTCACGAATTGTGAGAACTTTGCAAGTAACTTCTTCAGTTGTAGAAAATGGGCCACCATACAGACATTCAAAACGAGGAATCTTGCTCTCACTTGTAACTTTGACATAATTTTATGTACTCACTTTAACATATGGCGCACTGAATGCAAAAGAGTTACACACAAAAACTATATTAGTTTTTTACTAGAACACAACTAACAAAATGGCGGGTTTGCATTGCCCTTGATTAAGTATTGTATTTCTTCCACTGAACATAATCAGCTATCTACTCCAAATAAGAAGTAATCAAAGAAAGCACTGGTAACTGGTGTGGATATAATATATTTGATGCCCATATGCTATCTGGAATGATTTTTATACCTATTTTCTCCGCCATGAATTACTAACCTTACTTGATAGTAAATAGAGAATTAAAAACTTAGAAATCAGCTTAATTTTTGTGCCTTAAATCGATATTTTCTTCAATATAAATTATATCGCTTAGATTATTCAGTCGATAAATTTTAGTTCGATTTGTTATCACTACATCTCTAATAACTTCAAATACCAAATGTCACCAAACTCATGCTATGTGAAAAGTTGTGTAGTTGGCTGTAGCCCAGGATGGCATTAACTTTATTAAGTTCATTTATGTCAGCCCTTTCTCTTACAAAATATTCAATTTATTGTATAATTTTCATGTCATAGTAATATGCTGTATTGAAAAATATGAATAGCTCTTAAACTTTTCAGCACTTTTCGTAATTTTCAGCTACTAATGTGAGCTACACCACTTTAAACCAACCGAACCGATAGCACCCTTTCCTGGAAAATGCGTTTAAAAAATATTCTGATAACTGGATTATTCGTTGGCGTCAGTGTGTTATTTCTTAAGGGGCCTACTTTGAAGGCGATACAATCCATTTGGAAGAATAGTTAACATTTTTTGTTTTATAGACCTTTTCCCGGTACATTCATAACAGGGTGTAATATATAATATATATATAACACGTTCTACCAACAGCCCTAGTCAACGTTGTAGAATTTTATATCATATTTTTTTTTAATACATAATATTTGTTACACATGTTGATTATTACACATAAAAACGAAAAATATATTGCGCAATTATAGACCGGATATCGTCTACGAAAGGGACATATTATACTTTAACCGGTCAGGATATAGCGGCAATTTTGTTTGGTATGAGGGTTAAGCAAAGTTAATTCTTAGAAACAGCATGGAACAAAGACACGAGCGCGGTAGACGGCAATAGGATCTCCCATTATTTAGCACTAAAAATGTAGATGCTGAATGGTTGACATAATACATTTCTGTCTAGTGCTTCAGGGATATTAAGCCCTATATATTAACCAATAATAAGATTGAATTAAATTTGGAGCAACCACATCAAAATGTAAAAAGTATTAACGTATATAAATAGGTACTCAGGCTTTTTACAACGTGTACTGTTTTATTATATTTCGTGTTCAGCATTAATTATTTTATTTACAAACAAAATAAAAGCGCGAACCACTAAGGAGGCGTGTATACCGACACGTTTATTGCTACCAAAGTTCGTTGGCAGGCTTAATCAGCCCTTTCTACTAACAACTAGAAAGCATCCACGCTTTTTGCATTAATTAAAGTTGTGTATTATAACTATTTATGTCTCGTAGTAAATTGAATACATTAACATTACATATTATGGTGTATAAAGAGGAGCGAGGAGCTTACTCACCATTCAATTTTCTCACGAATCCAATTTTTTCTCCGCGTTCAAACTTTTTTTGTGTTTTCAAAATAAGTTTTTTACAATAAATAATCTGTGTGTGTAATTGAATTGTATGTTTCTAATTTCTGTTATTATGCTAAATGAATTTAAAACGTATAACTCATTGTCTCCACGTGTGTAGCTCATAGGATTAAAGTGAACTAACCAATATTGTAACTGATTAGTTTATCATTTATTTAAAATAAAATATTTTTACTCGCGCCACTATAATACTTTTAATATCTGTAGGCATTTTTGCCCTGAAGCTATTTTTCTGAGAAATATTTCGTTTGTTGCTCAAATAACTACAAAACGCAAACGAATATAAGTAGATACATGTAAGCCATTTTTTTTTAAAAGAACGTAGAAACTGACTAAACATTGATCAATGCCTTTTCAAATTATCAAGAGACCATGTGGTTTGAAGGATTGGCACTAATTAAAATTCATTTAACATTCATAAAATATCTATCGTCATCTTAGATGATACATATCTGTAAAGCGCGATAATCAGCTTTTGATTCCACTTTGGATATTACAAAATTATTCAAATTTTACGTAATTTATTGTCATTCCTGACGCTACGGTACCACAGACTATAGGGCAATAGTAAAAAGTAGCAGGATAACGTTGTCAACATTATTATGTAACCAAAAATTGCAGAAATGTGGAAATATTAAATGAAATTTCCTAGCGAATCAGCGTTATGTTGTCTGTGTATTTCATTTGTAGAAAACAAAATATGTTATAAATATAATAAGTAGAATTCTAGATCTATTCTATTTTGTAAGCAGTTATGACAATCTTTTAAATAATATTGAATTCAACTTCGCGAACACCACTTCATCGTTTCGCTCAGTCGACTTTCTGATATATGCGGGAACATACGCAGCTGATATATTATTTTATGTTTTTCTTTCATTCTCAGATAAGCGTGAAATTATTCGTATATTGTACACTACGCTCTAAGAAATATGAACATCTGAACTGAGAGATAGCGAAACATTCTATGTGTTTATTATATCTTTATATAAACAGTAAGTGTAACAATAATATCAGCGTACCTACCTACATTATGTTTGCGTAAGTGTATTGTTTATCAAAAGGGAAGGGGATGAAATAAAATGTTGGCTGCTCATCTTGTTCGTGCACGCGCGGTCATGGGGTCCCCCAGTTTTTTCACCCTAATGATTTGCTTTAGGGCTCCTTTGAACCCATTGTTTATTTGGGAGCGATCTCTGAAATTGTTTTTTTTTTTACACTTGATGTCATTTTACATCAAGCTATATATCACGTGGGTATAATATGTGACACTTGCAATGTTTTCATTGGCTTTCAAAATTTCAAAAATGTTTATGATACCTGGTGCGTGTGGTCTTATTCTACTATAGTCTATTAGTCTAGTAGTGTGTCGAGTCTAAATACTTCTTAGACGGATTTATTCTATACCTTAAGTGTTTTAAATTAGCTTGTCTTATTTGAAATTGTACCAGTTCCTCAATATAGTTTAGATCGTTTTATCAAGATTATTCACCTCTATTGTCAATTCATAATGTTAATACTAATACATACTTACTTTTATTTAAAAAGTACTAGAATATCCTAAATAATCAGCATGGCCGAAAAGTAAGCAAAATGGAAACTAAGCTCCTAAAGATAAAAAATCCAATTGCTGATCATTCCCAAGAAAAACATATACAAACAATTTTGTTTATCATAGTTTATTTTTTGTATTATTTTTAATAAAAATACAAAAAATAAATTTAAAAATTAGTGTTTTTTGTTTATAATAGTTTCTAAAATAGTGCCTGATGATCTGACCTGAAAAGTGTAAGTTAAACTGAAAGCATTCAAACATTAAGACCAAATTTCATACATCGGACTATGTTTTTGATCCAATTTTACACGTATACATCTTCGTCTTCGTCTGCGATTTTATTTACCAAAGTTACTTAAACTACGTCCGCCGCTATTGAACTGTCGTACATATTTGTACGATTGTCGCTATTCAACAATGACAACTGTGCGACATATTGTCATCATACTTTCATAGAGTTTGCCATCTTTTCATTCAGTAAAGTTTTTTCATATATATTTTTGCAAACACAAACTTTATTCTCACTATCGTCCTTCGAAGTTTTGTTCCCTCATACATTTTACGCTTAGGAACACTATTTAATGAAGTATTTATATCAGACAACTTAGTTATTCATTTTAAGAGGGTGAAAGTATAATAATATAATAATAATAATAATATAATAATAATTTATTAATACATAATATTAGTGCAGTGCATACATACATATTATCACAACAATATACTCGTATTACTTAGAAACTAATGCAGTCGGGCTCTGGCACCCGTAGTAAGATGTATGGGATGGAACGAATAAACATAATCAATTCTAGAGGTGTGTAAATACCCTGAGAATAGGTACGCGCTACCACAAGTCCGGGTAGGCCGTCAACTACAGACACCCAGTAAATAGTTAAACATTTTCCCAATAATATTATCTGATGTCCGTTTCGATATCATTTCAATAAAAAGCGAGATCTTATTTTGTTTACCTTCCCGTAAAGACATGAAAATGTATTTACGGGAAGGTAACCTGTGTCTTTTTGAAGCGCATGTACCTACTCAGGTTCGAAAAAGTTACAATACATGTATATTGTAACTTTTTCGAACCTGTGGCTCATCAGAAATAGGCAAATTTATAAAAGCAGCTATAGCGTGATGGCTAAGGCGTCAGACTTGCGATCCAGTGGTTGCGGGTTCTCCACCCTGTACATCACCGACGCGGCGACGTGAACTTAATCCTCATACAAGCTTAGTTGGGTGGGTTAACAACAATTAGTACCTGGTACTACTAAAAAAAAACTAAAAATAGCAATCGCTAAGTACTAAGCACTTTACGTACACGTTACACTTACCGCGTATCATTCGCGAGCACGTAAACATTCCCTCCTCTCCATCGCATCCCTTATCCTTTGATGTGTGAAAGGAGGAGAAACCAACAAACACTTTATTTGTGTTGTGTTTTATATAGATAGAATGTATTATCTTTTTTTTTATGGTATAGGGGCTAACGAGCAGACGGGTCACCTGATGGTAAGCGACTACCGCCGCCCATGGGCACCTGTAACTCAAGAGTCACAAGTGCGTTGCCGCCCTTTAAGGTGGGAATAGGGAAAGAGGGGGAGAGGCGGGAAGAGCGGGAAGACGGGAGAGGGGGATTAAAAAGGAGGAGAGGGGAGAGTAGGGAAGGACGGGAATAGGGGAGCGGGAAAGGTTAAGGCCTTTTTTTTTTTTTTTTTTTGTGCGTGTGCCGACGCGCGGAGCTTTTGTTGCGCCACGCGATATGGGCGTCCCCAGGGGTCACCATTGAGACCCTCCAGCATCTCCTTTCTTTTCTCCTCTTTGGCGCGGCTAATGGCCAGCTTCAGAGTTTTCCGCGCCTCTCGGTACTCCTCATGAAGCTGGTCCTCCTCCCCCTCTTCGCGGCGACGCCGCCGGCTGCGAGTGTAGGACCTCCGGGCACGAGTACAGGCCGCTCGGAGGTCCGCCAACTCCTGGGACCACCAGTAGACCTCCTTCCTTGGAGGCCGACGACCTCGGACGCGGGGAACGGCCGCATCGCAAATCTGCGTAATCGCATCGCGAAAGTGGCCTGCCCCCATGTCTGCCTCTGCCAGTAAATAATGGCTGCCTCCTCCAGTAGGTCCCTATTCACCTTTGTAACAGCCCACCGCGGGAAGCGGGAAGAACGCCGCGCCGTGTGACCCCTTCTGGGGTCCTGGATCCGGGAGAGCTCGAATCGGATATAGAGGTGATCCGAGAGCGTCTCAACCTCTTCCAGGACACGCCAGTTCCTTACTCGTGCGGCGAGAGCAGGGGTAGCGAACGAAAGGTCCACTATCGACCCCCCCTGCTGTCGCACGCACGTGTTGGTGGAGCCTCTGTTTAAGAGACAGAGGCCCACCGATGCCGCCCACTCCTATACGGCATCGCCCCGTGCGTCCGTCCTGGGGGAACCCCACGCAACGGACTTTGCGTTGAAGTCCCCCAGCACTAAGACGTGCCCAGACGCTAGTCGCCGCATCGAGGTCTCCATGTTATTGAGGAAAACCTCGAAGTCGCTCAGACTCCGACTGGGGGAGAAGTAGACACCATATATGGTGATCCCCCCCCATGCAGCAGCAACATATCCATTACCCTTGTCTCTTAGCGACAAGGGCGGGGAATGAGCCGCCGTGGAGCCGACGACTGCCACGGAGCCGTCCCGGTCACCCACTCAGTTTGGACGGGGAGGAACATAATAGGGCTCCGAAACTACGGCTACACCGATCGACCACTCTGCCATGGTTAGCAGGAAAAGATCTTGCGCACCGGCAGAGTGGTTTAGGTTCGTCTGGACAAGGAGGCTTGAGACTTGGTCCATTTATTGGACCGTCTCTACAGCCTCCTCCATGGGCGACGATGTCGACGCACGAGTGACATCGGAGGTAGCCTGGGTCGATTGGCTAGCTTCCGATGTTTTCTGAGAAGTGCGGGGAGGCTTGCAGCCCCCCTGCCCCATCTGGTGATTGGCGGGCAGATTGCCCGCTGCACACGCTGGGCAGTGAGGGGCGGCGGAACATTCCGCCGCCTTGTGCCCCGGTCGACCGCAGCGGAAACATAGTCCGCTACAGTCGAAACAACTCGAACACTTGACGCGGGTGTGTCCTGACCCTAGGCATTTGAAACACCTCATCGGTCTCGCTACCAGGACTGTGACTCTGGCGTTCACGAAACCGATGAGGACCTTGCCGGCGTCGCCCAAAATTTTGGCCGACGCTACGGGACAGCTGACCCATACCGCGCCAAGGCCCCCTGGACCGGGGCGGATGGTGCCGACTCTGATGTTGTCCGCGCCGCATCCCGTCTTCTCCTGAACGGCAACGCGGACATCCTCCACCGTCACAGAGTCGTCCAGGCCCGAAATGCGCAGGTCCGCGCACTTGGTGGGCCTGGCGATCTTGACACCATCCGTTATTGGGAATATTCCCCGCAACTTCTCAGCGAAGGTGTCGGCCGCCCTCGCACCTTCAGCCCCGGGGAACTCCAGTATTCGAGCTCCCGTCTGGGCGAGTCGCATCCTCACGCCTGAAGCCCCGAACTCACCGGCGAGGCCATCCCGGGCCTTCTTAAAGACGGCTGCATAAGATAGCCCACTGTTCGCTGCCTCTGGCGACACGGTGATAACCACAGCCGCCGTTTTGGGCGTCTGCAGTTTCCGCGGCTTCTGTTTGTTGGCCACTGCCACTGACGGCGACTGCGGTGTAGAGGCCGCTTTCTTTGCAGCCTTCTTACCCCGCTTTCGGGACTTTTTCCCCTCCCCAACTACTTGCTACCCGTCGCCAGAGGTGGCAGACGTAGAGGGACCAGATCTTGAGGGGCCAGGCACAGTTTTGGCACCAGATGCGGCGCTCTTCCCATTAGGTGCCGGAGTGGGGAGCGGAGGGAATGCCACCGCCTCCGTAGCCGAGGCCTTAGCCGGATACCCGGATTTGGTTGCGGCCTTAGCTGGTCGCCCGGCTTTCGACGTGGACGCAACGGCCACTGGCGCTGACGTCGCCACCGCATACGAGACCGTGACGCGCCCACCCGAGACGGGAAGTGGCGTCGGGACTGATGCGGCCTTAGGCTTATCCGCTGCGAGTGGCGGCTGCAGAACAGGGGCCGCAGGCAGCCTTGCTTCGAGACCCGCGAGGCGCCCGTCCATCATTCGCCACACTGCGTCTATAATTTGACGCAAGTGGGGATCGGGAACGGAGGATGGGGAGGTGGAGGGAGCAGGTTGCTGCGCAACCGCATTTGTCTGTTCGGGGCGATCCGAGAGCGCCCCCGCCCGAAACTGGGTGAACTGAGCACTTAGCTCTGCAACCTGCTCCGACAGGCGATCATTGGAGGCCATAAGGCGATCATTTGCCTCTTGGAGTTGCGCCACGTCCGCGATGAGGCTTTCTACGACCATGCGGCCACGGCGGAGGAGGAATCCTTCAGGGCCCTAACAAACGAGCCCTTCAGGTTGGTGGACTTGGTGGCCACTTTGTTTATAATGGCCACCGCTGCTGTCGTCCTCTCCTTCAGTGACACTGATATTTGGGGGTCAGAACATCCTTCCACCGGTGCACGGACCTTCAGTAGGAGATCCGCTATTTCCTCCTCTGCAATGATTTCGCCTTCCACGCGAGCTTGCCCATATGCTTCCGACCTTGAAAAGGCGGAACCTGCCCGAGCAGGGATCGGTGTACGTGACCTCGACCTCCCTCTTTGGCTGCTAGGCACTTTTGGTGGCAGCATGTCATGCGACGCATCGCCTTCTTCATCTCTAGAGCGACCGTGCTTCCGACTTTCATCGCGGGGCTCCACCTCCATTTCTTCGGCCGAGTTAGGTGTTGAACTGGCGACCTTGGAACGTAATCGTTCCGATTTCCTTCTGCTAATAAATGTTCAGCTTCCATAATTACTCCCACGAGTGGGTGAGAAATAAAGGTCAACCCGAGCAGAGATCCCCCAATACCCGGGCAAGCGAAAATTTATGCCCAACCGAGGGGTCCGCAGGTGCCCCGGCTGGGAGTGCGCTTGCGACTGAACTACCCATCAGCCATGCATCCCCTGGTCACGCACCAGAACACGGGATTCGGGGTGATTTTTTAGAGAGGTTTTCTTCCTCGGAGTCCGGGCGGCAAAGCCAAGACCCTCGTCCCCGATCGGAGTCGCGAGACATGATCACCACTCCTTTCGGGATTACGATATGCCGACGGTGGCCAGGAAACTAAATTTCCCATGCCTGCTCGGTGGCATTGTAAGTGCACGCCGAGCCCGTCCTCCTTCTCTACTGAGGACAGCGGAGAAACTCCGGGAAAGGGTCCCTCCTATGTGATTTTTTCCCGAGGTTTTCATCCTCATAGCTCCGAAGAGCGAGGAGCCAACAGAGGAATCGGCAGAGACGCCCACTCTGTTGGACCAAGCTTCGACCGAGTGGCCGATGAAAATGGCCTCCTCACCTCTTACTAGAATATTAGCCGTTGGCGATGACGCCCTCCCCAAAACGGAGGAGGAAAAGCAAGCGTCATCGTCAACGTTTCCAGGGTGCAAAACGTGGAGGTTTTCTAGACAGCACCCCAGGGGGAAAGGTTAGGGCCTCCGGTAACCTTACTCACGCGGCGAAAAGCAATGTATTCATTGTTTCACAGCCGGTTTTCTGTGAGGCCGTGGTATCGAGCGGAGTCGAGCCGGCCCATACGTGCCGAAACATGGCTCTCCCACCTAAAATAATAACGTAATTAAACTTAAGTCATTCAAAATTATAAAAAGTCACCTACTACGTTCGAGAAAAAGGTAAGGCTCACAAGATTTTATACTTTTATTTAACACTAGCAGCGCCCCGCGGTTTTACCCGCTTAAGTCCCGGTACCGTGGGAATATCGGTATAAAAAGTAGCCTATATGTTAATCTAGGTCTCCAGCTATCTACGAAGTTTCATCGTAATCGGATCAGTAGTTTTTGCGTGAAAGAGTAACAAACATAAATACATCCACACATCCATACATCCATACATCCTCACAAACTTTCACGTTTATAATATTAGTAGGATGAAAAATAATCATCAAATGTATCACATACTGCATTGTAACTTAACATTAAAAACAAAATGTGGAAAACGAAACTAATCCTTCTTTCACAGCAAATAAAACTAACGACATTTTTTATCGCATGATCGATATCAAGTGGCTATTTGTTGAGCTATCAATGAAGCAGGATATATTGGGGCCGAATTCCCGCAGAGCGTGAGCAATAGAATCAGTTCCCCGGAGTACGGACTTGCTCGTCGTTCGTCTACAAAACACCGCAACGTCTAAATTGCCTCTGGCGACGCGTAAAAAGCAATGAAAGCATTTTCACATGACCAGTTTTCATTTCACTGACGCCCCTCTGATCCCGGAGGAATTTCAAATACTATCTGCAGTAACTAATAATGCGAGGGGCGAGGGCGCCCCCGCTATGCATCCTCGTAAAGCGTATTGTTATTAGAACCATCAACCATCTAATATTTTATTTTATAGTCATTTGAATTTTTGTACGAGGGGAGGAATTGTATAAATTTGTTTTTTTTTTATACGAGTTTGATACGGCTATACCATATAACACTAGTATTATATAAGAGGCACTTTGAGTTTTTGAGTTGTGAGTAGTGGGTTGCTCTCCTCATTCTATCTAGACCAGGGGGATCCAGACTTTTTATCAAAAAACCCCAAGAGGTAAAAAATCTATAAAATCAATGAAAAAGTTCAGTAAAGTTGAAAAATATGACCTATAGAGGAGTTCCCACAAACAGGCAGACAGACAAAAGCCGATGCGGTTAGAACTGAAATGGATGCGCTTCGCTCTCTTCAATCCTCGCTAGTTCATCTATATTCTGTAAAAAAATACAAATTATATTAGTCGATGGTATTTCGATAAAATTACAACTGTTTTGTAAAATTTGCCCCATTTACCTGTGCTTACTGGGTTTTCAATATTAATAATAAGCCTTCTAGAAAAATGTGCTTGAATGAATGAAATGAGCTTCTGTAAAAAGAATATATTTTTCAACTCTGCCACATTAGCGTATTCAATAAAAAAATATTTTAAAATGTATATAAAAACCCTTCTTTTAGAATTCGATTAAGAACTGTGTGTAATAATAATATAAAAAATCTTATTAAGACTTATTTTGTACATATATGTATAAGCCATGAGCTGAAAAATTTTTACTCATTTCCTTTTCTCTCATGAACTCTCCCTAATTACGAAATGGTTATGATATAAGATGTTACAGTCCCGCGAAAGCGGACGTGCGTGCTCCTGAGACAGACGTCATATAAACGCCGCGCATGCCATAACAACAGGCTGCCTTCTGGCTTTCAATATTTATACTATTATATATTACGATAATCTTACGTAGCTTTGCATATCGTCTTTAATTGATCACGGGTCCATTTAAATGGATCTACAGACTGATTACACAGATTTAATAATACCTACTTTCATACTTCAAATAGTTTAAAAAATATATTATACATACACATTTATAGGAATTAATTTTGCATCTTTGAAGCCCAAGCCCATCCAAAGTACATAACTATGAGTGTTTTTTCGTACTTAAAAACATTTACGGAGACAGCAATTCATAAAAAAATGCGCCAATAGCTATAGTCTAAATACTAAAGTATAAATTCCCATAATTAAAGGCGGACAGAATGAAAAATAAGAGTGAGTTTATTGCCATTAGGGACCCTAAAAAAATTTTTAAACCCGTTTCTATTCCGCTGGAAATATTATCGAAAGAATTGATACACCCCATTGTTATGCAGAAATAACAAAAGTATATTTTTTACCTAAAAAAAGTGGATGAGATTTAATAAAAATTGATTGAAAATACCGGGGCTAAATGGATTATTTAAAAAAAATAACTGAATCGTTAAAAATGTGTACCTAGGTAAATCAAAATCGAATTCATTTATTTGCAAAATAGTTGATACAAAAGGATGCAACGTACAGATTTTAGTTTATAGAATTTTAGAAAAATTTATTGACATGCAAATGTAGTTGTTGACATACTACAGACTTTGAACAAGGGCCAATATTAAATATGGTGTCGCGTCACAGAATACATAATAGTACGAGTAGTCGCGTTTGAAAATTAAACCATTTGACAAACACAAGAAGTAAATGTACATACATTAAACTTTAAAATCAAAATCTTTAAATAAAAGTCTTAAATTGAAGTGCGGCCATATTTATTTCTCTATATTTTTGAAGTGAAAACTTCTTTAGGCACTTTTGTGCACTTTTGCTATGAAGAAAAAGCACTGAACTCGTTACCGTCACGCTAATATTACATATATAACTCCACTAGAGGGCGCTAATCTAAACATTAAGATTTGTCAGCTTCTTATTATATATATACTAGCTGACCCGGCACACGTTGTTTTGCCATATCATTTATTTCTAATAAATATTTTGGTGGTCAAATAAAAAATAAGTAACTTATTGTGGGGATGGTGTCTATGACTGGAAGAAGAATGGAGCGCTGTAGTCTATTGACGGCCTATAACAATAACAAAACACCAAGCATTCATTTTCTTAATTCAAAGTACTTCATTAACTTAACTGACATATTTAAAGTTTAACAGTGGGAGAGCCATGCTTCGGCACGTATGGGCCGGCTCGAAAGGAGCGATATCATGGCCTCACAGAAAACCGGCAGTGAAGCAATGCTTCGTTGTACTTCGCCAAGCGAGTGAGGTTACCGGTGGCCCTAACTCTTCACTCTCTCTATCTTCCCCCCTATCTCTCTATCTCCCCTCCTCTCCCACCTTAAAGGCCGGCAAGGCACTTGTGAATCTCGAGTTGCAGGTGCCCATGGATTATTACAATCGATTATATCAATCGCACTTTCTATTTTCACTGGGTTAAATAAATACTTTGAAAAAATTGTACCAATTAAAGTAAAAATACTAATATCGCTATTAAAAGACAGGGGTTTATCGTAGAGGGTTGAAAATTCAGGGTTGTATGTATTTTCTAATGCTGTATGATCTAAAAATAAAAAATAAAAAAATTAGGGGTGGACTACTCTTAACATTTAGGGGGATGAAAAATAGATGTTAGCCGATTCTCAGACCTACCCGATATGCACACAAAATTTCATAAAAATTGGTCCAGCCCTTTCGGAGGAGTTTGGAAACAAACACTGTGACACGAGAATTTTATATATAAGAATATATATATATATATATGTATATGTGTGTGTGTATGTGTTTTTACTTCTGACGTGCAGTCCTACGACTGACAGTTTTTTTATTTATTATATTCTCAGTTTGTCGGAATATTTTTAACCGACTTCAAAAGAGGTAGAGGTTCTCAATTCCACTCTATTTTTTTTTAATGTTTGTTACCTCAGAACTTTCTACTGGGTGAACCGATTTTTATGATTCTCTTTTTATTTGAAAGCTGGTGCTTCCCGTGTGGTCCCATTTCAACTTGGTCTAGTTCTGTTTTTAAGTCGGTTATTTTTTGAAATAACTATTTTATGTATGTTACCCTATTACTCAAAGACGGCTAGACCGATCTACAAAACACTTTTTTGTTGGGATCTTGGAGAAATCGAGAGAACTCTTTAAATATTGTAGGCATACCTATAGCGATTTGGGTATTCATTATAGTAACTGATTGATTGTGATGTAACAAACCTAAAACCACCTTTTTGATTTTAATAAACTATAATAAATTTAATAAAATAGATTACAAAAGGCTTAATTAGTAGCTGTTATCACGTAAATGAAAACACCAACCAGATCCATTACGTCATTTTTTTTTCAATGGAAAATAGACCAAACGAGCAGACGGTTCACCGGGTTGGTAAATGACTACCGCCGCCCATGGTCACCTGCAACTTAAGAGTCAAGTGCGTTGCCGGCCTTTAAGGTAGAGGTAGGGGTAGGGTGGAAGAGGGGGAGAGGGAGGAGGGAAGGGTTAGGGACTCCAGTAACCTCACTCACTCGGCGAAAAGCAAATTGCTTCACTGCCGGTATTCTGTGAGGCCGTGGTATCACACCAGTCGGCCGGCCCATACGTACCGAAGCAGGGCTTTCCCACGATAAAAAGCGATAAACAAACTGCAGCTGGTATCATAACATTAACTATTTAAATAATAAATTATTATTATTAATAATAAATATTTAAATAACATTTATATAAATACTTATACTACATACTCGCAGTGTCAGTTTATCGGTTAATGCTGTAATCAAACTCATGTAGTAGATGTCAGTAGATGTCAGTAGATGTCAGTGGTTTAGCGCGAAAGCTTAACTAACTTTTTTTTCTGTTTTTTCTTTTCAATTAAGCTTCTTTTTAATAGAATATTCTTTTTTTCGTAAAATGGGGGCATAGCTATAAGGTAAAAGCTGTTTCAAAAATTAATCAAATCCCTATTCTGAATGATCAGATGAATTCTACAGTTCTATGGTCAAGTCTAATAAGTCTATTTAGATAGATAGATCTGTAAGGCACACTTACACTGATTAAAATGATGATTAAAAATCCACAACAGGAGTTTTGTTTTGCCAAAATATTTTGCCACCCTCACAAAAATAACTTAGTGAGCATATTTTATTTTAAACTTTATGCACATAAAGTACAGGGGCGGACTTAAGGTTTTCTCTGCCAATCAAATTTCGGGTGATGCAGAGTAAACGGAAAAGGAAGTAGGTGGTGATTATTCAAAAAAATAGTTTATTAAATTTGCAAACTACATATCAGACAAAAATACCTTAATAAAGTATATAAGTATATGTTTTCAATCTGTTTATCGTTGTCGTCACGTTAAGCTTGGAAAAATGTAACTTAGTGTCTACAAAAACTTAGAATCGTTTAGTTTCATTATTAGTGGAGCATTATAGGTTAAGCATTATTGGTTCTTTTTTTTGGACGGAGGAGCGGGAGGATTACTTCGTTACCGGTTTTCTGTAAGGCCGTGGTATCACTCCGGTCGAGCCGGTCTCCGGTCCGCTGAAGCATGGCTCTCCCACGTTCTTCTCTTCACTCTAGTACTGGCTTTTGGAAACGGCTTTGCTCGCGTAAAAGTTATTTTTCTGTCCCTCGGGAACCGTAGTATTTAATTGATGAAAGGTATTCCTTTTCTGTACCTCTGTGAAAGTGTAACAAACAAACACACATTCGCAACATATTATAAAACAAAGTCCCCCGCTGCGTCTGTCTGTCTGTCTGTCTGTTAGTGATAAACTGAAAAACGAACGAACGAACGAATTTTCATGCGGCTTTCACTAATAGACAGAATGATTCATGAGGAAGGTTTAGGTGTAACCCGTGCGTAGCCGGAGCGGGTTGCTAGTTTATAATAAAAAAGTTAGAATACCTAAGATAAAATGTTTATTATTTTTAACAAAATATGTGTTTAACGGAAATCTGTAACAACTTTGCTACTACCAGACTGAAGTAGATTGGTTCTTTGGGAAGATGTTACTACTTACTTCCAGGTAATGTTCTGCTTAGGAATGACCTACATTCTGGGCCGCGTGTTCTCCACGTGTCCCTATGATAAACATTGTATAGTTTTATATACGATTTATATACTAGATAGATTTTTATATTTAGGCTCCTAGTTTAAAACCCCCTCCTACACCCCATGAGATCACATCGTGAGCCCTACTCGAATCTTTATTAATAATAATCTATACTTACAAGCATACATTAAAAAATTAAAAGAGCCCCAACTCAAAAATTACTTCAACGGTTAGAAAAGAGTTCATCATCTTCGAAGGGCTGAATAGATTTTATTGAAATACACTCCCTTTTCTCTCTTTAGAAGCTATGATGCCACAGACATACACACATAAACACACGTTAAACTTATAACACCTATCCTCTTGACTTGATAATAAAGCTGCAGAACTTGCTTTTGTGGTTGAACGCGCCAACCTCTGGAAGTACCAGTCGGATTTTTTTTGCTGTGATAGCCGCAATTCTTGAGGAAGGTTATATACTATTTTACATCACGCTATGACCTTTAGGATCGGAATAGTAACAATAAACGCCTGTCAAACTACAGGGAATGTCAATATCTGAAATATAGTTTTGGCGTTGATAAATTTTAGAATTGGATTGTTAGTCATTTCGCCATTTCGTCGAGATTATTATCGTAAGTGGTAACGGTGCACTATCACAACTATTAGAGAATAAAGAATATGGACATACTAATTCAATTCTATTCTATCAGTTACTTAATTTTATATTTATATACCTACTCAGATTTTCTAGTTTTAATCTTTTCTTATGTATTTAAGTATTTGTCTGTAAAAAAGCTATACCCGCCCTTTGCGCAATTATAGAATCGAACCCTAGACTAGATTGCTTTTTGCGAATTCAATCCGTCCCAAAATATCGTCATTGCACATCACCATCCACCTCAGGCAGAGACGCCTCGTTAAACTCAAATGTTTTGATCACGTGAGTCACAATGTGTGACATGAATGCCAGAATTTAAATTTCAAAAATCAGTCATCAGTTTTTCTAAAATAAAAAGTTTCTTGTGAGATTCTTCTCGTATCAACTCTAAACTTTGAAATTCGCAACCTAACTTTTCAACTTGACTTCATAAATTTGTTTTTACGAAATATGGAGCATTTTACTTAGCCTTTGAATTCGCCAAACTAATATTCCAAAAGATATATAGCTACCTATTATACATTATAGCTTAACCGCGTTAAGTGACTTAATAGTTTGACAATAAACAGGCTTTTAGGGACGATAACCACGAATAATACAGTGCAATAAAAGGTACCTACTTCCAAAGTGCACAAGACAAATAGTCATCAAATTGTTGTCTCCAAAGGACATATTTAAAAGATTGCAATATACCTATCATTATTCAAGTGCTCAGTGCTATACATGAATAAAACAGATACATATTTATAACATTGTGTAGACTTAAACTTATAGCGTAACATCTTGAGATCGAGCTCTTAAAACAAATTTACTCCACCTAGACCGTGCTCAAAATTCAGTTTTAAATGTTGAAGCATCGCGACGTCTTAGATATCACATACATCAGAGATTTAAAGGAAAGTTCTAACAGTTAGGTAGTATTTATAGTGTTAAAGTAATCTTAAAATAACTTTTTTATTGTCACAATTTTTTGAGTCAACAGTAACCAAACAAACATCCAGTAAAACAGTAATCTGCGTCTGTACATTATTACAAATTTTTAACAGCTTTGGATACAAAAGGAAATAAATAATAATAATAACTTGAGACCCCTCACACATGGCCGTCTGATCCCAAACTAGGCAGAGCCTCTACTATGGTAACCAAACTGCTGATAAACATATACGGTACATATACCAAAAAACATTTTTTTTTAATTTTTGTCTGTTTGTTTGTTCCGGCTAATCTCCGTAACAGGTGGGCCGATTTCCATGAAAATTTTACTGGCAGATAGCTGGCGTTATATGGAGTAACTAAGGCTACTTTTATTTTGGAAGAAGAATTAGGTTTCCACGCAAAATACATAAATAATTTATGTACACGCGAGCAAAGCCGCGCAGGGTACAGCTAGTTTTAGATAAATTACACCCAGACACAGAACAAATGATCGTGCTCATTACACTATTATTTGTACTGGGTGATAATCAAACCCACTACCTCTGGTTCAGCCAGCCAGGACCACTAACCACTAGACCCAGAGACCCGAATATTCAGTAAGTTTAGTGCTTAACTGCTTAACTGTTTTGTTTATGAGTGACCGGCCACGCTGACCATTTCTCTATAGGTACGTATGTAATAAATTATTATGGAATGGACATTATAAAAGTATAATATAGCGTTCTGTAGACATTACGGAACTTATTGATCATGTAATAATACGTGGGGTACACTGAAAATTTTTCGTAACTCAATAATAAAACACTTTACATGCAAAGTAATATATTTACTGCTTTTCGAAGTATTCTCCATGCTATTTTAAACACTTTTTCATTCGTTCAAACCATTTTTGAAACTTGAAGACCATTGGTCTAAGTACATGTTTTTCACGTGCTGATTGAAAGCTATCACGGCCTCTTCCAGACCCGCAAATGTCATACCTCTTATTAAATCTTAAATTTTTGGAAAAATAAAATCGCATGGTGCCAGGTCTGGACTATGTGCGGGATGGGTCACTAGCTCTTCCTTTTCAAAAGCCAAAAATTACTTTGTCTTGTTCGCGGTGTGCGCCGAAGCATGGTGCAATAGGATGCGACTTCTTGGTCGTTTTTCCCTAACTTTTTCAAAGACACTGGGCAAACAAATGGTGGTGTACCACTCAGCATTAACTGTCTTTTGTTCTTCAAGTGGGATCGTGCAGACAGGACCCGTCCGGGAGAAAAAAAACGCAATCATTTTGTTACCTACGTTTCTCGCCTGCCCCAGTTTTGTTGGTTTTTTTTGTTTTTTTTATGGTATAGGGGGCAAACGAGCAGACGGGTCACCTGATGGTAAATGACTACCGCCGCCCATGGGCACCTGTAACTCAAAAGTCACAAGTGCGTTGCCGCCCTTTAAGGTGTGAATAAGGGAAGAGGGGGAGAGGGGGGAAGAGCAGGAAGACGGGAGAGGGGAAGGATGGGAATAGGGGAGATGGAAGGGTTAGAGCCTCCGGTAACCTCACTCATGCGGCGAAAAGCAATGCAAACATTGTTTCACTGCCGGTTTTCTGTGAGGCCGTGGTATCGAGCGGAGTCGAGCCGGCCCATACACTGTCACCTTTTTTGCTGTCACACCCATAGAGAAGACTGTTGCTTTCTTTCCTGCTTGTAACAATATATCCATGTTTCATCTCCTGTCACAATGTCATACACATTACTTACATAATCCATTACACTAATCAACACGAGTACTTTTTGTTCTGGAGTGAGTTCATGAGGAATCCAGTGGCAACAAAGTTTTCTAATTTAAATGTTTATGTAAGATTTTTAGAATTTTACTCATACCAATCCACAAATGTCCTCGAATCTACTCCTAGGGGATACGCCGGTTTTCTTCAATTAGTTGCCTGACAGTAGCCACATTTTCCTCAGTGATCGCAGTTGAGGGCTGACCTCCCACCCACACGGGTTTTCATCTAGTAGGTTTGATAAACTTAGGTATATTAATATAGGTAGGTACATTACGTGTGCTAAGCAGACATAATTGATATTTTAATTAAAAACTCTTGTGAGAAAAGAAGTTATTTAATTTAGTTTTTCTTTATTAGCTACCTACATATTATTATATTGTATCAAAATTTGAGCAGGTGGTGGTCAGGTTCGGTACAGGACTATTTTAGTCCTGTATCGAACCTCTTCCTCCACAATACTTAAACTTATGATGCCGTATCACGCGATTGATAACTACTGACACCGATACATACAGATTAAAGTATTCTGTGGTGTAAGGTAGACTCACAAAACCGAAATATAACGTATGACATGACGATAGTCGTAATGTGGACGGCACAATATGAACAGCACTGTCTCGAGTGCGATAATTGTTTGTGTAATTTACAGTTAATTGTTACGTCTGGTTGCATATTTTATCCATTAATTGTGTTTATAAGTCTACGTGACACGGGTAATGCCATAATGTCGAGTGTGGTGTTTAAAAATAAAGCTTAAAAGGATTCTAATACCAATTTGAAATAAACTAAGTTTAGGGAGAGTGGACGGTGAGTTTTTGCTCTACTGCACGAATGCATGGTTGCATCGCACGATTAGGCCTCTAACAGACGATATACACCTTACAGTTTCGGAATTGTATATCGTTTTTGACGTTGAATTTTACAGTTGAAATAACTGTAAAATTCAAGTTTTAGGACATTAAGACCTTTTATAGCTACAGCAGATCATGCTACATCTATTTTTAACAATGTGGTATTTTTTCTATGTATATGAACGTTACTCCATCAAATTAATTTTTGATGTACAGCTTTAAAGCAAACCTAGACACAGATTTGAAATTTCAGGCATTTAATTTACTATGCTGTTGATATTTTTAGTCAGTGTAGAAATAGCAACTGGTGTCAAAGCCAACTTTGATGGCGTTTAGTTACTATACTGAATGAATCAGACTGATCGTCATTATGTCTTAAAAAACATTTCAACTAAATGTTTTACTATCAATATTAACATAGAACTTTGAGCAAAGCGGCAACAGCCTATCGCACCGACCGGCGACCACAGGATGAAGCTCGCTGTGTCGGTGTCGCAGTGGGCGATTCCCGAGAGAGGCATTAACCACTCGTTCAAATTATTAATTAACAGTGGGAAAGCCATGCTTCGGCACGTATGGGCCCGCTCAAACGGAGTGATACCACGGCCTCATAGAAAGCCGGCAGTGAAGCAATGCTTACATTGCTTTCCCCCTCTTCCCATCTCCCCCTCTTCAACCCTTCCCCTACTCCCACCTCAAAGGCCGGCAATGCACTTGTGACTCTTGAGTTGCAAGTGCCTATGGACGGCGGTAGTCACTTACCATCAGGTGACCCGTCTGCTCGTTTGCCCCTATAACATAAAAAAAAATAATTTAATAGATAGATAGATAGATAGATTACACTTTATTTGTACACCATATTTACAGTAGAAGTATCATACATACATGTGTGAAACAGATAATGCACAAAGGGCGGAATCTCTTCCAAGCAACCTTGGGATGGATCAAAATCATTCGATTTTTTTTTTTCAATTCTAATACATAGAAAATATAAAGATATTCTGTATTTTCAACTACTTTACTTCCTATAAATTTATGTCAGTACTTAACCATGAAGATATATAAATATGAGTACATAAACTTAAGTATAATATATACAATATCATACCTACATATTAAATATACCTAAAAGTATATAATTATGAGTGTCAAGTAGTACCTATAATAATAGTGACAAATAATGTTCGTGAACCATTAATAATAACGTCTGTTAAGGAGTTGACAATTTAAATACATTTTTTACCAATCTCAGGTTTAGAACATATTCAAATATTATTGTATTTCAACAATACACTGTCTTTTAAGAAGAATATTCAATCTAGAACTAAACCACCATTAGTCGTACTAATTTAAAAAACAATTATAAGCTAATTAAACCAATAGTTACGTTTTAAAAAAAGTTTCCATTTGTAATCAATGAATTCGAAACATAGTGTAAGCTTCGTGCAGTACTTAATCTAGAACGATCCGAAAGCCTTTTCATTATTTTAACCACATTAGGTAATTAAACATGCATGTACTACCGGGTAGTCCAACAACATCGGACAATTAGTGAGTCTATATACTCAGTTAGTTTGTATTTACACTAACGAACTTTGACCTTCTAGTTAACTCGTAGCATTTCAAGGGTGATTTAATACACATTTTTGCTGACAGTTGTGGTAATTGGAAATGCCAACTAAATTGTATATTACGTAACAGCTATCTTATGTCTTAAGCAAGGTTTTAGAGCTCAGTTGCACCAGACTAGGAGTAGGGACATTCAAATTTCTACCCTTCATGAAATAGAGACACGGAACATAATAAACTGATTGTAGCAATTACTACTATGACATAGGGATTGCTGTCAATGCAAAATTGCATTTTATTTCGTAGTTATTGGTGCCGATTCTATTGTACACTCGACTAAACTATAACCTGACTTAATTTCTTCATATGAAATCAACCTAGTGTTCCTTGCAATAAGGTCTATTTGTTACTAGCATCTATTTCTCAGCGCCGCTAAATTTCACTAACACCTGTCAACGTATACTCAACTTTATTTCTACGCAGCGAGTCTCCATTTATTCAAACGCTGTATAATTGCCGTATAAAAACTTGTTCAAAACGAACAAGGATGACGTGTTTTTAATCTACACCTACGAAGACGCTTACTAAAAACACAGAGCAAAAGAGATGGCATTCAACAGATAGCGGCTGTCGCTACGTGGTATTAAAGTTTATTTAAGCGTATCAGACTTTAGTCGACAAATAAATTGCTTATTTCGATAGCGACATATGTTACCTACTTGTTTCAATTTGAAATAAAACCTTGTTTTGAAGTGTACAAGGTTTACATCTTATATGAAGAAAATTTAGTGAATTTTGATTTAGCGAGTGAAGTAACAGAATTGGGACCATTGAGTCTCTATTTATTTGATTTTAAATAGTGTGCCTTCTGTAGGCAAGCTTGAAGTGAATGTACTGGCAGCACCTGTTTTTGTTTCCAGAAAGAAATTAGCAAAGTAGTTCTAGTAGCGTAAGCACAATCAAACAAGACACATTTTGCATAGCTTTACGCCGCTTATTACATTTTACATTTAGTCCACTTAATAGTCCGGAATAGTGGTAAAACAGCACTGATTTCAAAAATTTGTTCATACTTGTTCCTTAGACCTTCCAGTCCAAAAGCAAGTGAGGGTGGTTACACCCCTATTAATCAGCCCTAGAGAGAGATTACAAAAAATCAAAATTTCACCTCGGGAATCGTCTCTCAGGGGTTATCCGGGTTTTTCGATTATAAAGCAGAGGTCAAAAAGCAAGTGACGGTGGTTGCACTTCCATTAAAACCACCCCTAGAAGCGACAGAGATAAAAAACATTTAAAAATTAAAAATTTCACCACGGAATTCGCCTCTCGGGGGTTTTCGGGGTCGCTGATAACGAACGAACGCACAATACGATATGCGCGCGAAATTTAGGTTTAATATCGTTAAAAAATTGTAAAAATAAATTACGAGTGTAAAATTATTTTTTATAAATAAAGAACACAAGCAATTGCTCCATCATCAAAGCACTTGCATATTATGCAATTAACGGACTCGTCCATGGTTAAAGATCTGTAACAAAAATCGTTTAAAATTAAGTAGGTAATGTAATCAGGAGAATGTGCAAATGTTCTCTTACCTGTTAAGAACAACTATATCGTTAAACAAAAAACATTTACGTTGTGTACACCAGTACTCACAATTCATTTTAAACATCACAATGATACAAACAATACTATTTCTGTCTGTTACTAGGTATTATTCCATTAGTAATTATACTTACTAAACCACAAACATGTTAAAAAAATCTAAACAACGTGGGTCTCCATGGATCTGAGTTAGAGTAAAGGAATAAAGGTTACGATGCACATAAGGGAGAAGTTACATGGAGCGGAATGAAGCCATGACGAATAAACGAAGAGCGCTAATTGATCATTCCCATTCGTCATTCTTCATTCGTCGGCTCTATTCCGCTACGTGTAACTTCTCCTTAAGACCATCGATGAAAAATGCATACCGTCATACCACAGGAAAGTATAACAGTTGTTGCAAGTGTGCATATAGCTCCCCTTTCGTAAGCAAGAACTACGCTACTGACTGCAGAGGACGGTAAACAGATGAAGAGGGAATTTCGAAACATAAATATAGAATTTTTCACGGCAAGAATCTCAACGTAAAACCCTACAGCTTACAAACGAATCAGCTATTGAAAACGTGAAAGTGAATTTTTTTATAGGAATTATATCGTTCCATTGCATTAGTTGTTTAATTTGTCTAATTGAACTTGAGATTCGGGATCAGCGACCCCAAAAACCGCCGAGAGACGATTTCCGAGGTAAAATTTTGAATTTGTTTTTATCTCTGTCACTTCTAGGGGTGGTTTTATTGGGGGTGCAACCACAATCACGGATTCGTAATCGTCAACCCCGAAAACCCCCGAGAGACGATTTCCGAGGTAAAATTTTGAATTATATTTTTTTTATGCTTTGGGGTGAGAAAACTACTCTACGTTTTTATTTTTATACTAAGGCAGAGGTTAGTGGTGATGAATGTTACTGAAAGTCTAGGGAACACGTACAAACAAGAATTTTTGAAATCGGTGCTGTTCCACCACTTATCCAGAATTTACAGTATTTTCCGGCTTATTCACTATATCCGGAAAAAATTAAAACTTCTGTGTGACAGGTAACTTCACAAGTAACAAATTAGACTGTAAGAAATAGATCCTATGATCAATTTTTGTTCAAAACACAATTACTTCCTGGTTTATATACACGCGAAAAGCCCAGCTCAGAGATATTTTTCTTTCTTTTTCTTAAAGCGTGAAGAGATGAAGAGATGAAAAATTAATGAGGGCAAAGTAGGACGTCTTGTGAACAAAGCAACGAAGATATAGGCCTAAGCTAGAAATACAGTAGGTGAGTTTCCAAGTCCTATATTATTGCTAAAGGTTTTAGACAAAGTAACATTTTTAATGAGTAGTAACGATGTATGTGTATTACAGCTAGTGTTTACGATAGGTACAAGAGTTTGCTAAAATACAATCTAATGTATTTAGCAAATCTCTGTCCATTAAGGGTTCTTTACTTCCACCAGAAGACCACAACTAGTATAATTGTAGGGAAGTGTACTTCTATAGACAATAATTCTGAATTGGTGGGTTCAAGCATCACCCGAGAGTTGTGTATATTAAGACACTGAGTTTTCATAAAATTACGTCTGAGTATCATATGGGCGCTAATGTACTATTACATCCATATGTATGCAATTATCTACAGCTTTATAGACATATAGATCACACCTAGTAACATACAATATAAGTCTAAAAAAATCTCAAGGCACGAAAAATAAATAAAAAATAGTGATTTTCATATCACACACCTAGATCTAAACAGGTATTAACTCAGAAAAACACTTTTTTCAGCAAAGGCGAAAGACTAATTACTGTGTGTATGCGTGTAATTTATGCATTTTATATGCAGTAGAAGAAAGGTATTGTAGGAATCTTGTGTTTGTTTTGGGGTTGAAAATTGGGTTTTTGTAGTTGTTTCCCTATTGCTTAACAATTTATGTATATTTTTTTCAGCAATGAAACTACACTCGAGAAAAATGAATCCGGGTCACATAAAGATACGATCCCTGGTCACGTAAATATACCTGAAAATTGGTTTGGCATTTGTACATCAAGTTTCTTATACGATGTTTGGTCCCAATTTTTTTTTATTTTTACTGTTTTGAATGCACGACTTTACGACAACTAAGAAGTATTATTACTTTCATTTAGGAGTGTTTAATTTTCTATTAGGCGCTATTTATTTCATTAATCTGGCATTATTAGCTGCCGACATTTTCAGGTATTTTTATGTGACCTGGATTCATCACCACTCTCAATTTATTTAGAAATTCTTCAACAAAATATTAACTTCTACAGAGGTAGAGAATCCATGGTACCTGCTGAAAAGTTATAGCCTGAATAACCTGATAAATTTTATTATTTTTTACAAACCTTAACGTAATAAATTGAATTTGATTTATTTCTCGGATATAGACGATTTGGGGAATAATGAAGCAAAAAGTTATGAATAAATCATTAAAAAAATAAGTTTTCTCAGACATTGATGTAGAGAAATAGCAAAATTATTGTCAACATGTAAAGAAAATCAAAAACAATTTAATTGGGCAAGATAGAACAATTGAAAGGCTGAAAGAGAGATTTATAATGCATAAATATACCTCTTCACTTTCATCATCTTCTCCATCTGGTGAAAAACAAGAAATGCAAATTCAGTTTTTTTAATAAGTTTCTAGTTTCGAATAAAGCTTTAGGTTTTTAAATGATTTTAATCCGCGTTTATTTTCTTACTAGACTGAAGCCTTGAAATTTCGCTATTAAATGTAGCCTACACATGTATGTATATTGACTAAATTTCATCAAAATCTGTTTACTAGTTTAGCGGTGAAAAGGTAACAGAGTTGCTGTAGCTTTATGATAATTATAATCTAAATGTTTAATGAAATCGTTACCCCATCGTGTCCATCCCTCAAATTAGTTGTGTTTTTACATACCGAAACTATAGCGAGATATAATTTTTCCACTAATTGCATCTTCTGTTCTAATTTCTAATTCTCAATCGCGCGTTTTACGCGACCTCAGAAATCCGTTGGAACCGTTCAAAAACCAAAGGCGGTTGTTGTCGTGTCAAAAGTGTGGGACCGTGTGCATTTTCCTTTCCAGTATAGAAAATTGTTATCAATGGTGGACACAGCTATTTCAAAGCTGCAGACCTAAGACTTGGTTAATGTTTACATGCGTTGAACGCAAATCTCAGCAACCATAAGTACCATTTGAAAAAATATTTTTATTTTTTGCCGGTTAATTGAGAAAGGCTGCAACCATGCTGCGATCCACAGAGGTGGAGCAGTGACAATAAAGGTAAAAGAAAATCCCGTAAATTGTAGAAAAGCATAGGATGGTGCATGAACGTGGTATATATTATATTGCGTGTGGAACCGCTTGCACTTAATGTGTATAATGTATAATATAATATTCAGTATATAATGTACAGAAACCACCTATAATACACTACTTATTGATGAATACTAAATACTTACATATAAATAAATAATCAGTGTCACGATCGTTCAATCCAATTTCCCTAGTATTGTACACTACGAATTTCGATTTCCCTATTTGCCACGAGATTCTGGTAGTAAGTATATTACTGATATCGCCGCTTAGTCAGATCGTATGCTTATTGGCCAACTTACTTAATTTGAATCAAAAATGTGTTATTGTATTCCGCAATAACATAAAAAATAACTATCATTTACTTTACTTATGAAAGAAAATATCGAATATATATACTTGTCATTAAGTCTCTCCTGGAAAACCTTGTAAAAGGCAAAGACCGATCAGTATCGGGCATGCAATGTAGCTAAATAGCCTTTACTCTGCCTATATTGCAAAATGTTCCATCCTCCCATTACAGCAAATTACTGCACAATGTCATGATTGAAAACAATCTTATGGCAGCACTTTCTCAGAGTATAAATTATCGCCTCCGAGTAAAAGTCATAGTACTAAGCTACTAAAACAATAATAATAAGATTATGTTCCAAATTCATGGACTGAAGTTTAAGCTCAATTAAAAAATATAAAGAACAAGACAAAACAGTTTTTCTGAACTGTATAAAAAGACAGTCAATTTCCTTATTTTGAGTAAGATGGAAAAACAATTTATTGTGATCCCCGTAAGCTACGAAAATTAAAAACACTCCGCTTCATATTATGTAAATTTTAAATGAATTACCTACAAAGAGAAAAAGTTAAAAGAGCTATAAGCCCACTCAGAATACTTATCCTGTTTGTTATAGACGCCTATTAGCAGGGCACCAAGAATACAATAATGTGAACGAAATTTACAAAAGCTATGTTTAATTTATATCGTAATTATAAAGCTGAAAAAAGTATTTATTTGCTTGTTTGAAATAATCTCGGCAAGAGTTCAAACTAGTTAGTACACATTTCTGTTTTGTGAAATAGATAATTGTTTGTATAAGGAGAGTGATTAAATAACAGCGAAACTGACTGTAAAAAAATATATTTACTGTATTATCTAATGAATTATAAACTAAAACGTTCCTGAAAATATGTATTACTTTTTAAGAAAGTCGCGGACATACAATCAAACATACATCCGGATCGAATTGAAGTCGGTTAAAAATGAGTAAGTGATTTAGCGGTAGGTATGGTATTATGATGAAACTGTAATGACTCTTCCCGACATTTTACTTCTGAGCACAAAAGACCCTCTGTACAACCCCGAGGGTAGAATCAGCTACATTGAAGGGTAGCTCTTGACATTGCGTGGTACCCGCCCCATACATAATATATGCATTATCTTAGCTTCACAAATTGTTTGGACGTGACGAAACGTGTTTCATTGCTTGTCCTCGTCTTCCACATGTATCTTTGTATAATCTGATTCGAGATGTTGTCGAATGGTAATCCGTGCGTTGTACACGCACCTTTGCAAAAGGCTCCAAAATAAAAATATTAGATGGCTTGATTGAAAAGTTCCTTGTAAATCTTTAATTTGTATTAGGACAATGTTTGATACCTAGGTTCGAATTCCCTCGAATGTTAGTCAGCTGGGGTCAGAATAATTTTGCTAACTTGATTCCTTGGTACTTTTTATTTACTTGGTTGAACTTTTGGTATCTTGATTATACTTTATTTCGAAAAGTGGTTTGCAATTTTTTCTGTTTTCAAATATAACGACACCTTATTTATAAAACTAACGTAAGAAAATGGAATTTCAATGTTTTAAAATTACATTTATGGATTCGTTTTAATTCGAAACGTCAATAGTGTCCTAGGCTTTTCGTTCATAGCCAAAGCACGACATGAATTTGTGTTTTCACCCTTTATTGGAGGCGAATGGTTTCTATCGTGTGCGCTAACGGGAGGTTTCTTGGGGCGACAATGAAGGGGAAGGCCCACTTTGCCGAGACGCTGAGTTGCAGCGGTAAGAAATTGATTCCCCTAGCATTGGTTTTCTAAATATGAGATACCTATGGGATATTGTTCTCACTTATTATTTACTTTGTTCATACTTGAATTTATGCATACTAAATAAAAATCACTATCTTAATACAAACATACTTATGTTAGCGGTGTGATCATTAATTAATCTGGCAAAATTATCGATAGCTGTCGAATGAACCCTATATTTTCAATATTATTACGGAGTTACGATTATACTCGTATACCTATATATTGTTTTTTATGGTATAGGGGGCAAACGAGCAGACGGGTCACCTGATGGTAAATGACTACCACTGCCCATGGGCACCTGCAACTCAAGAGTCACAAGTCCGTTGCCGCCCTTTAAGGTGGGAGTAGGGGAAGAGGGGGGAAAGAGGGGAAGGGCGGGAATAGGGGACCTCACCTACCACCCTAGGGGGCCTCACTCACGCGGCGAAAAGCAATACAAACATTTCTTCACTGCCGGTTTTCTGTGAGCCCGTAGTATCACTCCGGTAGCAACCCAATACGTGCCGAAGCATGGCTCTCCCACAGTTAATTTCAAAAAATATACAAGAGGTTCTTGATGTGCGAATTACATTCACTGCATAATTTAAAATTCAATAATATTTAAGTACTGAAACTTGTAATTACACGGACACCTATTTATCTACTAACACACATACATACACTCACGTGGGATCAAATTATAATTGGCTAAAATGTGCTAAATACGATAACGAAATGAAGACGTTCAGACTGCAAATGCGCATCCATCTTATAAGTCACATGACGATTTCGAAACCGGTTTTAGAAAATGGATATTGATAACCTTAGGCCCCTATGGTCTATATAAATTCCTTACAATATTGTCATGAATTATATTGTATATATTGTAATCTCATCTTCAAACGTATCCGTTTATAAATAAACATTTACACTTACTTTCTTTTCATTACAAATGATTTGTTTACCTTGTTTGCAGAGGATAATCGTCGTGATAAAACAACATTATTTTTAATGTCAACAAAATATAATAACATGACATCCTTTTTGGTCCTTTTTAAATGCAGTGAGAGTAAAAATCTCATTACATTATAGTCACGCATCGTCATTTGGTGTACACAACAATACAAAAGCGCCAATTCATCCTTACAGTAGAATAGAATTTAGCGAAGAAAATTAACATGACATAATGATATAATTAATTGATTTAAAAATAAGTAATGAGTTTGTTCTATCGTAGAACTTATAGTAGAACTAGATGGATAAACCTTTTAGTTAAAGGTTTCTGTCATCTATGAAGCCATCAGAATCCAAAGTCAAGTTAAAAAAATGTTTTTAAGTTAAACGGTGATAATGATGCAGATACTTTACTAAAAGCTAAACAATAATTCGGAAATAAAATCGTCTAGCGTAGAGTAATCTGAGTAAATATGTAATGTTTTGTGGCGGCGGCCTTCTTGGATTTACAATGATGCTGAATTCATATAATTGTTTTCTCATCAGTACTAAAGGTGTGTACCAAATTCCAGATCAATCGGTCAACAGGAAGAGGCTCATATTACAATTACTAAATTTGAATTTTTAAAAAGAAAACTTTTAAATGAAACCTCAACAGCATTTATTAAACCACAACCAACAATAGTATTACACAAATGTATTTTCTTTTAATTGAAAACAATCATGAGTCCCTTTTCCTTGCCTTTATAGTTCGATCAACAATGTATTTTCAAGATGAAATGGTATTATTATTGATCGTGTTTTCGAGTAGTCCTAGATATTGGTAGCCATTATAACTTTTGCTACGACAAATATAGTTTTGGATTGTTCAAAGCATAAATCGAGAAGTTGTAGCAATGTAGAATGAGGTTCACTGTACTATTATCAGAGATGAGTTCTCGCGTCTTATGGTCATAAACTCTTAAAATTCAGAACGATATTCTCGTGATACCAACATTAATTTGCAAACTGTTCAAGTAGGCAATCCTGGTGCCGCTAATTCCTAAAAATCCTAAAAAACAAGCAGAAATCCATAACCGCAAACTCTACACGGATAAGTGTTCCAGCAAACATGTATTTTAATAAATGATGTCTTTTTAAATGTTCGAATCCTAAATTCTGAATTGGCGTTCCTCTTAAATATTATATAGTTTTAACCTTTCTGAATAACGTGGCTTTTTTATACAAACAAACAAAATTTTTGTATTTGGACCTATAGCTTTTCTGTCCCTTACGCTCGCTAAGAGGGGTCCAGATGTCTTAATAAAAGCTTTTATGGGACTCCTTCTATTTCAGGCGCAGTACGGCACACCATGTGATTTTAGTCGGTTCGATTCCTACACACCGCCCCACCGAAAACCCCGGTGGGTTGACGGCCCGAGGAGGCTTCCACAGGTACAAAAAAAAAGGGTATCCCCTGCGCTATCCTACGATTGAGAATGACAAACAAATAATATTCCTACAATTTTGTTTTTTTATATTTTTACTATACCTACAGAAATAATTTCTACAGATTTATTATTATTAGATAATTATGTATTATGTAGATTATATTAGTAGTAATATTACACTACTAATATTTACTTAACTCGTATATATTTATATTATGCTCGGATGGCGCAATGGTTTATGTGGTCGCCTCGCCACTACGCCGCGCCGAGTGTTGTGGGTTCAAATTCCACACGGTAACACACATGTAACATAATATAACCTTACGTTTTTCGAGTAATTAAAGTGTAAATTTTAATATACAGCTCAAAATTGTATACATATTAATTAAAAATTGAATTTTAATTCGAATTCGACTTTTTTCGATTTTTTGCATTTTCTGAGAAGATTTACTATAGTAATATATTTTTTTTTTACATCGGAAAGTAGAGATTTCAACGAACAGAAATCACACCAACTTTTTGAAAAAAGCTGATGTTTTGACGGGTGAATTTTCGATTGAAAATTAGGGTTCTTTTTTGATATTAAGTCAAAATAAGGTGAAAAAATAAATATTTCAAATCAAATAAATTACAGTGTATTTGGGATATAACAAGGTAAGTTTTCACCAAATTTCGATGAAAAAAAAATGTTTTGTAAAACATAAAAATAAAAAACCAAAATCTAGGTTTTTTAAATTTTTACACTTTTTTCACATAACCTCAAAATATATGTAATATTTTGAGGTTCTGTGGAAAAAGTGTAAATACAAAGATCTTTTTATTACCTACAACTTTGCCATTTGAATTTTTTCCATAGGACTTGTTGTTTTGCCGAAAATCGAGATAAACCGTTTTTTACCCTTAAAACTCACCCCCTTCCCTTTCACGACCTCAGATTACCCGTAAATTATTTTTCCTTTCATTTTTATAATATTCTCCTCCTTTTTCAATGGGTTTCATCCTAATGTTATTTTTTTCACTTTTTATTATTTTTAAAGGCTTCTACCCTGGTCTAAATAAAGAAGATTACGTTACAATCTTCAAAGCAGGTACTTTGAAGATTGCAATTATTCTTTTTTTGTTGGAAAGGAGGATCAAAAAGAATAATTGCAATCGGACTACATGTTAATGAATTACAACTAAGTACACATTTTGACTTTTATACTCAAAATAGAAAGCCGTTCTGAATTTCGGGTTAAAAAGTATCCTATGTCCTACCTCGTAGTATGAACTCAAGTCATGCCAAGTTTCATTTGAATCCGTTCAGTAGTTTCAAATAAACAAACAAAAATTAAAAACATATAGTTTATGCTTCAGCATCGATTATAGAGGGCCTCTAAATTTTTTCAAAATACATATCTACAATGTACAGAATTGGACCTGTTACTGTTAAAACTTAATAAGCCTGCTTGGCACTTATAACATAAATATTTAAACATGTTAAAATACACAAAGATTCATATTAAAATTACATTTGTATGTTAAACTAATATATGCATATGACCGATTTAAGTAATACCCTGAGACTGATTTTATAGTGACGCTTTTAGCCGCGCGTACAGTTAAACGGGTTGAGCAAATGTATGCAGTACTGAATCAGGTTTTCTTTCTCTCGCTTTCTTTTTCGAGACGTTAAAAAATCCTAAGTGATATTATAAATGTGAATGTGAGCTTACAAGGGATGTTTTGAGCTCGGAATGACTGCTGCGTAAAAAACCTGCAAGCCGACGGAATGTCCTTTTATTCACGCAGTAAATAAATCATAATTATAACATAATGCATTCTGAGGCGCGGTTCAAGTTTAAAGATAGTCGCGACTGGTACTTTTTGTCCAGAAAAAAAATACCCGCAGGTTACCTAAATTGACTGACAAAATCTACATTAACGCGAGCGAAGCCGTGCGTAAAATATAATAAAAAAATAAAATTATGTTTATGATAACAATTATACCAGAAAAATGAATGCCCTACACTCAACATGTTTCTTTGTTTGTTTCTATTCTATGTTGGAGCAACGCACGTTTGAACCGCGAGACACGGTGACCAGAAGCGTCACTATAAAATGAGCCTAAGTAGATTTCGGATATGTAACACGCAACAAAAGGGAACGTTCATGTTTCTGATATGTAGATTCTAAAAAACCTAAATACCATTTAGGGCCTTTTGAATCCGCAGAGAAACAAGCTTTGAGGAATGTCGAGGATGTGAATGTGAACTCACAAAAGGTATTGATCCTCTAGCAACATACTTTTGATAGGAGTGACTTCACATCGGTAAAACATTGTGAGGCGAGGGAGTGTTTTTTGGTCAGTGATAAGCAAAATAGAAAATTTGAATTAAATTGATAAAATGAACGCCAATAAATACGTGTTTTAAGATTTCTTACTCTGTGCTGTCTCTAGATCTGGCAGAATAAAATAAAACTTACATCATCCAAGTCAACTAAGCCGTTATCGCAAAATATATGTCAAAAAGGTACCTTCTATATAAATGTGTATGAAATAACTGTTTTGACGTCATAGTCAGCTATCGTCAAATATTTTTTTAATGCTTGAATTTACATTTAAAAATAAAAACAACCGTGAAAATAAGAAAATAATCAAATTTTTCAAATTCTCATATTAGACTTGATTTCACGAAGACTGTAAGACATACAAAAGAAAAAGACATCTGAACACGAGGAACACAATAGGTAACTCCTCTTTCTTTTTCGATACCTAATTCTAAAAGCCGTTCGAAATAGTTTTTAACAAAAACAAGTATTCTCTGTTATTCTATTTCTATAGCATTTCTGATGACATTGTATAAAACTCCTTGATAAATCGAATAAAATTTAACTCTCATGGAGTACTTTTCACAGTACTGCTCCCTTAATGTTAAGTGGTCACCTTATCCAAATCACGCGTTATGTTTTTAGGAAGTATTTATCAGGAAGACTGTATGTACCTACTATAGTCTCTAGGGAAAACCATTTCAAGAAGATAATTACACACCAATGCGAAACAATAGCCGTGCAAGAAGTGGGGACCCCACTTCTAACCACTTCTCACTCATTTAAGGACCCACTGTAAATCCTATCAATCGTTTGTAACGCTAACACGTCTCTGTGTTCAGAGTGTGGAAGTCTAAAGAGACCTACTCAAAGACTTATTAATGATGTTTGCAGATACATTGATTTGCATAAGTTTATAGAAATAGTTGAAAACGGCGTAAAAAGATGAAACATGATAAATAAATTAAAATAAAAGGCTTTCGGAAAATCACCATGAATGTTTGCAGATATAGGTAAAGTCTGAGGCGATACACTGATGGCTTTTTAGTGGGTCATTGAAGAGCAACCTACATCTGTTGAAATTTAATAATACAGTACAAACAACAATGTACTAACAAAAGAATAAGAAGCAGCGTGATTATTATTCCATGTAGCGTATCTGACCTTATTTCGAAAGTCTGCAATAATCCTGTACAAGATACTAAAGCGCGTATGTACTAAGGCTCCGTTTAGAATTCACCGTAACGCACCGCTCTTTCTTTAGATTTGTTTTGAACAAGTTGTGTAATAGCGTATTACAATTACCCTGATACGAAAAAAACAGCTTACCTATAACAAAATACGTTGTCTTTTCACAACGTAATTTTGTTCAGTATTAACTTAAGCAAACTTTTTGTCAAATGTATTTTTCATGAAACAAACAAAACCTTTTCCGGTAAGGAATTACCAAGGCGTATATGTGTATCGAATCATTAATACTAAACGGTAGTGTGCTGTGCTTCGCTGCACTGTGCTGTGCTGTACTATGGTACAATTTAGTCTCTAAGAAAAACATTAATGGGGCAAATAATCCACAGCTTGAGCGTGAGCGGAGGAAATTGAATAAAAAATGAGAACACATAAAGAAGAATTAAAATGTTAAAGGCAGCCGTGTGCAGTTAATCAGGTACAGAATTGTAAAACGTCTTGTAGGAGTTTAATGAAGGGTCATTAAACTGTTTTTCTTAAGAGTGATGGTAACATTCCTTCTGAATACGCGAAGAATAGTTTGAAAATTATAACGAAAATAAGTTTCGAAAGTACTCACCGCTGACGTCTGTACAAAATTACACGCGTATAAACTCTTCAGAGTTAGTTTCGAGTAGTAGTTTCGTGTAGCTTTTGTTTTCCAGTCTGTTCCAGACGCCTCCCTTACCTCGACACCTGCCTGAGAGTAGACTTATCTTCATACGACAATTTTAGAAAAGGTGTCACGATCACTAGATACTGCTCCTACATAAAAAGGATAAAACTTAACCTAATCAATCTTGCATAACTATTTGCAGATTATACTGCAATCTTACCAACTAATCAATTTTCAAATTATAATCTAATCAGTTTTCATTATATAAAAATAAATTAGCAACAAACAAACAGGAACGACAGATATGCTTACGCCGTATAGCGAACTGTCTTTTCTAGAGAATTCGACAAGATGACTCATGCGAAGGCGGCGAGCTCGGTGGCGCGCGCGCAGCCATCAGTCGTCTCAACACTGCGCTTGAGACACGACACGTACTTCAGCTCGGTGCCGACCCTCAGTGTAACCGACAGTTAAACTATTAAACCTCGACTCTCATAAATCTGTTAATAATTATAACAGTTAACTATATTGTGTAGCTGACCAATGTAAATAACTATTCGTCGCTGTAAGTTGCCTCGTATGAATTGTGAACATTGGTGCCGATTCTATTGTACAGTCGACTAACCTAAAACCTGACTTAATTTCTTCATATGAAATCAACCTAGTGTTCTTCGTAATAAGGTCTATTTGTTACTAGCATCTATTTCTCATCGCCTCTAAATTTCAATAAAACCTGTCAACGTATACTCAACTTTATTTCCACGCAGCGAGAGTCTTCATTTATTCAAACGCTGTATAATTGCCGTATAAAAACTTGTTCAAAACGAACAAGGATGACGTGTTTTTAATCTACACCTACGAAGACGCTTACTAAAAACACAGAGCAAAAGAGATGGCATTCAACGGATAGCGGCTCTCGCTACGTGGTATTAAAGTTTATTTAAGCGTTTCAGACTTTAGTCAACAAATAAATTGCTTATTTCGATAGCGACATATGTTACCTACTTGTTTCAATTTGAAATAAGACCTTGTTTCTAAGTGTACAAGGTTTACATCTTATATGAAGAAAATTTTGTGAATTTTAATTTAGCGAGTGAAGTAACAGAATTGGGGCCATTATATCTTTCACCCGCTTATTGTTTAGCACTGTCTAGTTACTATAATATCATATATAGTGGTGGTAATGTTGTAAACGATTACGGACACCAGTACTTTTATATAATACCTTCTATTTTCTTGTTTATGTTATTTAGTCCTTTAGATATCTTAATAGTAATTTATTAATTGTTGTTATTGCCTACTGAAACAAGATTAGCCATCTAGTAGATGCCAATCTCCTACTGTTAGGTGAAGGGCTTTTCATGGCAAGCTGTCTGTATTAGCTGCTGATGCTAGATGGAACGGTTTGCAGGAACTCCTATGGGGCTTGAGAGCTGCGCTCGACTATAGCTCTCGAGAACTTCTGCTGCTCTCTTCGACTGAGGTGTTACCTCAGTCCTCCTGGGCTACGCTCCGCCAGGCCACGCCAGGCCTCTGCTACTCTCTTCGCCCCAACCGCTACCTCCGTCTCCCGGGTCCTCGCTCCGCCGGACTACGCCGGGGCCTTGCCAGCTGACATCGACCAGGGGAGTGCGGTACCTTTTGACCTAACCGAACTCACTACCCATTTTTTTTTTACTATTTATATTTTTTAAATATAACAACAAATCCTAAACTTTGTTGATAAAATAAAATCAATCAAAAAATAGGACAAAAAAAAAATACTTAAAACTGTACAAATAGACAAACAATTTGTCTATCAAACTTAAAATGAACACGTTAAACAATCTAACAACAATCCCGTAACAAAAAAGTTTTATAAGAGATTAATGTTTACCTTACTAAACTCAAATTATTGTTTGAAATTACTAGAAACTTTGTCTTATTTGCATCGCGAAAGTAAAATCTGAGTATACATACGAGTACGTGCACATTTGTTCCAAATTATGGCCACGACTGGGATTTGCATTAAATATTTTTTTTACATCTTTCAAAATGTTTATATGTATATATAAATTAAGTTCGGGTTTAGCAAAATCCCGTAATTTATATATGTATTGAATGAATATGATGAGTTGAAATTTTCGGGACTGGAATACGATCGGGATCCCTGGGCGAGACCTGGGGTCGAATCTTCTAATCGTCATCCAGTACGTTCAAAGTTTGAAGAAGTTGATATTACATCACCAAAGGGCCTTACTTGCCTCAATTAAAACCTTTCACGATTGGCCAGTTAGTGTTCCTGTCCTAGTGGCCACTTCAGGCACCGGCAATACAGGACATTCGGGTACGTGACCTCGGCCTCTGCGAGCTACTACAATTTCAGTACCGTTCGAGACTTACGCTAGGTTCCTCTCCCTACCCATTTTCATTTATACAAATTTACCTTCTTCCTTCTGTCCCGTCTTAAAACGACTACATTTCTAGGGAGGGTTGGCGTCAGGTAAGCTGCCGGCCATAAAAGAAACCAGCCAAAACCCTTTGCAATGTTAGACATTGCGCTGACCTCAATGAAAATTTCGGAAAAGGAAGATGATGATGAAATAAAACCTTTCACGAAATTAGTTGTGCGATTTTTTTCACTGACCACTGTCCAAATTTCGTCCACCATCATCCTCCAGGGCTTTTCCCAACTAAGTTGGGGTCGACTTTCACTCTAACTACGATGCGGCCAAACCTTTATATTTTACGTGAAGTGACTGCCATCAGACCTTCACAACGTTAGTATTAGGCGATATCGCCGTTCTGTAGTTAGACCAGGTTGTCGGACTTTTTAGTGCTCCAACTACCCGTAACGAATGCCACAGATGTTCGTATAGCACCCGGGACCGACGCGCGACGGTTTAACGTGCTCTCCGAGTCCAGATTGCCAAATTTCGTCCAATGGTTCATTTTTAAATCATACGGCAGCATACATAAACACTCGATAAGTAATTATTTTTTATTGTTTAACTGAATAATCTATAATGACTTTGTTTAGTAAATTAGTTAAGTTCGTAGCAAGTATATTAAAAACTCTTCTTCAGCGCTTTATTAACTCTTCAGAAGACAATTGTCTGTTCAACAACACATAATTACTGATTTATGTACAATTATGCATTGTTTTACCTTTATCACCAATCGAATCGAATGGTAATAGAGGCAAAACCAATAGCTTAATTTCGTTTACAGAAATCAAACCTAAAGAATTGGAGTTCCTGTTAGTTTAATCACAATTTTACGACCTATGTTTTGTGGCTATAGAAGGAACGGGTTCGACTCTCGCTCAGTGAAAGTATTTGTATACATGAATATAGTCTATATTTGCATCGGTTTTAGTGTTTCTGTGTATTCCATAATGTATTTACAAAAGCAATATCTAAGTATGCTTGTTCGTGTTCTAGAACCTTAGTACAAGCGATGCTTAATTTGGGTCTTGATATTTCTGTGTAAAGTGTCCTAGAATATTAATAAAAAAATCACATCAGGAAAAGCTTTTTTAATGCCCTATACATAATGGTATTTTTATTTAAATGACTTTCAGAGACAGAAAAAATGTAGCTTGTTGAATGTTTGAGTCATCTCACCGCTTTTTTTAATAGATTCGATACCCAAAAGGATATATTTATTCAAATGCAAATCCCATTCGTTTTTGGTATGAGTTTTAAAACACGAATGTTTTTTACGCTCCCTATAAGCCTGTTAAAAACTCGCATAATTTAAATTAATGGTTCAAAAGGCACGAACGATTTCAAGTCCTAAATCACACATCTAAACTAATATTATAAAGAGGAAACATTTATGTTTTTGTATGTATGTTTGTAAAGTTTTCACACAAAACCTACAAGACCGATTGCGATGAAACTTGGTATGTAGATAGCTGGAGACCTGGATTAACGCATAGGCTACTTTTTATCCCGACATTCCCACGGGATCGGGACTTACGTGGGTGAAACAGTTGAAAGCTCGTTGCCAAGTCATAACTCAGAATAGTTACCTCTAGTAACGTGAAACAGTAGCCAACTTATCGTTCGGGTAGTTCTTATTTCGAGAATAACTCATATCGACTAGGCCGGTTGCAATCCAACGTGTGCCACCACTGCGGGCGCACCGCAAATCACACTGGTTGAGTGTACAGCATGAACTACTCATAAATGTTGAGAACTCGCGATGGCCAACGAAACCCTCTCACTGTGGCACACGCACACGGTACAGTTCATGGTCCGTGAATGGGCATGGGTTTCACTGCTTATTTTGCGAGGAGATAATTTACACTGAAAATGTTGTGAAAACAGAGCGGCCTTGCATTCTCACATACCCGCAAAAGACGCATCAGACGCGCCAAAGAGCGGTAAATGATCTCCGACTTCCATGAGCGCTGCTTTAAGGACGGCGCTTTCGGTTGTCCGTTATGCTAGCAGAACACGCAGTAACGTGACGGTGGGGAGATACTAAAGCGGAAGGTGGCCTGGGTCCCGCTCGTAACAACGTCAACGGATAGATTCAAATCGGATATTTTAGGGTTTCTATCAAGAAAATGTAACAAAGGTCACCCTAAAAAACTTTTTACAAGTAATTTAATTAACACACTTTCTTTTCCTATACAAAACACAGAGTAAATAATAATTAAAACACAAGTCCCCAGCTGTCAAACATTTGTCGTCAATCAATAACTTTTGACAGAACGAAGTCTGTCGGGGCTGGTCGGGGCAGCTAGTTACATATATATTCATATATAAGGGTCAGAACCAAGAACGTTGCGTGTGTAGAGCTGTAAAGTATCATTACTTCACATTTCAAATCTGGTTTCTGGAGTTTTGGTGACAAATGCGCATCTACCTACCACGGAAGAGCATTATTATAGTAGTTAACTGGCTAAAATGTTCGGTATGAAGAACTGAACCAGTCAAAAGACCCTGATATCAACTGGGATTCGCAATGTAGCTTGCACATTTTTTTTTATAAATTCTAATTTATTCAAACAGACTTTTGTGCTTTGAAGTGATTCCCCGAAATTAGTCCGCGTTTGAATATGTAATACAGTTGATTGTACTATAACACGTTACACGGATTACACCTAAATGAAGATGGATTATGTTAATATCTTAATACGGTGTGTTTTGTTGACATTAAGTTTATGCTAATATTGGGTAAGTTATGATGTTTATCACGTATTAGTTTCTTAGAGGTCACAGCAAGTAACGGTTTACTTGTGTACATAATAAGCAAGGAAAACACCCAAGCTCCCACTCTACCCCCTCTTATAAGTTGGAGCTTTGTAGAACGTACAGGTACTTTCAGGTACAGATATACGAAATTGTACAAGTGTGACATAATAATATCTGTATATTAATACGCGAGGAGAGTTTTTTGTACTTACGAATTTTTTAAGCAAACACGCACAGACAAGAATGTAAAATTTTGAATTCTTAAAGTTTATTTGTAGAAAAAAATTAAAACAATGAATATATTAACTATAAAGTAAAAAAAATATTTAAAAACAGCTATACATCAAGCTATAGGACAAAGTATCTATTTTAATCTGTCATGATTATGATACAAAAGTCTATACAATTATGTAAATATAATAAATACTGGTCATTCAAAGCGGTTGAAATTCGACCGCCTGGCGATCTCTGGTTTATTATTATTATTTAAGTGATTTAAATTATGAATTTTATTAAGTTTCAATAGTAAATAATATTATCTAAATTATTTAGTTGTAGAGGGACGGGTGTTATGTCCCTCTAACACAAAGGGAGGATCCTCCGACCAGGCGAGGTGATCATGCCTGGCGGGCCGCGGCCCAACGGTTGATGTTGGGAAGTTGTATATATACTAATCGGCGCGAGAACTCTCATAGCGCGAAACTCTCATAGCGCGTTTCAGGATTAGTAGGTTGTAGATGTTTCTTGTTGCTGTATGTGGAAGTCGCCACATCACTCCCCTCCAAGACTGGAGGTCGATATCTTGATGAGTTGATGAGTCAGCTGTCTATGCTCTATTAAGGAGCGTGCCAGGGCCAGTGGTGAGTAGTTCCGGTGAGTCGGAACTGAGTGCCGCAAGTTCCAGTGCGTCGGAACTGTATTCCGCTAGTTCCAGTGAGTCGGAACTGAATGCCGCTCGTCCCAGTGAGTCGGGACTGAAGTCCGCTGTTCCCAGTGAGTCGGGGCCGCGTGTGGTGCTGCGTGCGGTGCTGCGGTGAAGTCCCCAGTGAGTCGGGGCGGTTGCTGCGTAGTGGCTGGCTGCCGCGTAGACGGGAGAGAGACGCTCTTCTTACGTGGACCGTAGGTGCAGTGTACTGTGCCTAGACGCTGATGAGGCCGTAGGGGTATAACCAGGCTGGAGCGGACGCTGCAGGCGTGTGGTATCCCTGTTGAGGCCGAGGATGCTGGCTGGCTGAGACTTGATTACCGCTCATTGCTGTAGGAGTGTATACGATGGTGGCGATGATGATGCTGCTGATCTGCTCCATGAAGGCTGCTTCCAATCACGTCGGGGTCACCACTGTGGAGGGATGGGTGTTATGTCCCTCCAACACTAAGGGAGGGTCCTCCGACCAGGCGAGGTGATCATGCCTGGCGGGCCGCGGCCCAACGGTTGATGTTGGGAAGTTGTATATATACTAATCGGCGCGAGAACTCTCATAGCGCGATTCAGGATTAGTAGGTTGTAGATGTTTCTTGTTGCTGTATGTGGAAGTCGCCACAAGTTAATAAATAAATTTCATATCATTTACCTTAAATATAACTTTCCATACCTTATTTCAAATGATGAAATTAGAGGAAGCACCAATAATCTGTAAGTGTGATATCTCCCAGGGGATAAGGCTGGCTTGCAAATTTCACTTTACAACTGAATCCCTTGTCTAAGGGATTCAAGTGGCTTAAATTTTGTATAAAATTGTATTGATTCCCTGGATCATAGCTGAAGATGTAGTACGTTCTTCCATTATCATTGTTCTTCACGGTAAGTTTAAATTCTTATTAATAGCAAGACATATAATATCTATGATCTTGTTAAAAAATACTGCAAATGCTAAGTTTATTGCTCAATTTATACAACTACATATAAGTGTGAGTACCTCCGTACTCCAACATCAAGTACGTTTATAAAACATGCTCTGTATAATTTTATGTACTAAATAATTTTATACTTGAGTGTGTTTAAGCCTTATCATAATTTTGCTGGCAGGGGAACGTAAACATAAAACAGGTATGATACTTCCGTAGCATGAGGAATAAGGAATTCTACATATTGCTAAGTTAAGAGAGAAAATTCACCGACAAACTTTTCATAGTCATTACAAAATATTGTAACAAAACTAACTGGATTGCTTAGTTTATAAAGACATTTCATATGCTTGAATATGGAAAAGATAAATACTAGAAACATTATCACAATTGAGCAGTATAGCAAAATACAAGCAAAACGAATACCAATATTAAAAGACGACAGAAACTCGCAACTTCAACAAAAATGTTTACAAACAGAACCGTCGTCCCTTTGATATATTAATGCCAATAGCCGTTACTGTTCACTCATTTTAGTTTTGTATAATTCTGTGAAAATAACAAAAATGTGAAACTGAAACTCAAGACTCTAGCTTTTCTTTTTTTTTTCTCAAATATATTGCAAAACAGTGCTGCCACACGGCACAAATATATTGCAAAACAGTGCTGCCACACGGCACAAATATATTGCAAAACAGTGCTGCCACACGGCACAAATATATTGCAAAACAGTGCTGCCACAAGGCACAAATATATTGCAAAACAGTGCTGCCACACGGCACAAATATATTGCAAAACAGTGCTGCCACACGGCACAAATATATTGCAAAACAGTGCTGCCACTCGGCACAAATATATTGAAAGGAAATACTGAAACTCGTTTTTCATTCTAAGCGACTGTTTGAAATGGCAAAATTTAGTCGGATATTACACTATAGTTTTAACGGGTGAATTCGTGAATGGAGAAATATTAAGTATTGTATAAAAACAAAAATGCAAGGAACAAACTTTGTTTCTTTAGAATAACGGTGCCTGTAGAGTAGATGGTTGAAATCCTCCGTCGTCGTTAAAAGGAACTACTTATAGGATACTGAAAGCCTTTTTATATGTATCATTATGTGGTGGTAATTATTCGTAATAGCACCAGCCATTACAAAAGCGAATACAGATATTTTCTTTCGGGGAAATTTACCACAGAAATAACGTTGTTACAAACAAAGTAGATCCTAAAATGGTGTATAAAAAGTTCCCAACATTATATATTATATTATTATAATGTACTTAATTATGTGCACATGCTATACATAGATTTTTTATGCACTTACTTATTACAATTTTTTTAAAGCTAATTTCGGTTGTTTAGATTACTACCTACCTTAATTTATTTAAACATCAAAATAATATTTTTTTATGTGTCATAGAGTCCTGATGCACCTATAACAAACAAAACAGTTCACTTAAATTTTAGTCACAGAAATTTTTCAACTTCATAAAATGCGATAATTCTGTACTACTTGTTTTATCTCCCTTGGTCTTTCGCCGCCGGGGTGACTTCATCAAGGCCATAGACAAAGACAAAACTTCCTAGAATGTACGCATATGTACATTCACTTGTGTAGGTCCATAGTTATACACTTATACCACAAACAAGCTAAACTTCGCAAACCTGCTACCTACGTCAATAGTACCGCGTTAATAAATTCTGTCCTCGTTCCACGAGTAATTTGAATCAAGAGGCCATTGAATCTATTTTCATTTGCTTTATAATTAAGTACTGTTACTTAACATTTAATTGAATTCACAATTTTGTCGTGGATTTTTCCTTCTTGAAACGTTAGAAGCTTAAAGTTATTGGCTAGAAATGAGTGATAATATTAGGTTCATATCTACTAGTTTAAGGTACTATACTTTTAACTTAAAGGGTTTTATTTAACTCTATCTTAAAAGCAATTCTATTTTTATCTATTTATAAAAAACCCAAAGCAAAGTTATATTTGCACGTCAGAAGTGAAAACATACCTTACACACATAAATATCTTCATATATACACACACACACACATAGGTGTATAATATATGTACTGAGCGTGACGGTCACGCGAGTTCAGTGCTTTTTCCCCATACCAAAAGTGCCCAACTTGATTATAGAAGTTTTCACTTCTTAAAATATAAAAAAAATCATGGCTTTAAGAAACTTCAAAGTATGCACTGAAATGGACTTGCAAGTTCACAAGCCGTATTGATAAACCAATTCAATAAACTTTAGTGTAGAAAGAAAATATTTGAAAGACAAATGTTAACAACCAAAGAACTATTCAGGTGTTTTGAGCAGTAACTTCCATAATTGACTTTCCTCTAATTGTGGATATTGTTTTCAAATGTCCTTCTTCGAAAACCGCTTCTTTAGAAAGCGAGAGTATAGCTTTTCCCCGCGGCTGCGCTTGCGTTAATGTACATTTTGTCAATGAATTAAATTTTACAAGTTTTTTCCTAATGAAACAGACAAGACAACCTGTATGCAAACTTACTTGATGTTCGGTTAAGTAGTTGTGGTTTGAATGCATAACAAACAAACAACTCGCATTTACACTAAGTATTAGTTAGGTAGGATGTTAAGTTTCCACCTAACTTTATTTTTGGCATCTTTCACTGTATTTTTTCGAACTAGTACTAAAAACAGTAGTAAATAACCAAACAAATTGGGAGTAGTCATAATGGTCGTCTGTCTACAGATGTGGCTAGTAAAATCTAGTAAGAGAAATACTATAATAAATAAAATCCTTACAATGTTTACATGACAGAGAAGGTATTTGGATAACAAAGTTATTACAAGCCTGCCAAGATACTTTGAACAAAGTTAGTGGGTGAGTTCTTAAAACAATGAATCATAAATTCATAACACTCTTCACAAAACAAAGTGAATAGGTAAACCAAGTAATTATTAGTACCTACAACACTTCAAATGATCCAAACAATGTGAGGTGCTTCAGTGAGCGCTTCTACAATATATATGTTATTTTCCAATGCTAAGTTCTGAAAACAAAATCTGAAAATACGTTTTCAATTATCCAGTTAAATAACCACTTGATGTTTTTTTTTAAATTATAGATAGGACCAATACACGAGCGGTGCGCAGCTCAATTTGTTTATCCTATGCAATTAATGATTCTCTGAATTTACTTCTATACTTATATTCAATTGAATTTATTGACATAAGTTTTGTCGTACTTGGTGAAATATATTTATTTTCGAAGTAGTCGTCGCCGGCAGTAATATAGGTCTTCATACGTATACCCACACTTTACTCTGGGATTTAGTAGGAATGTTGAAATAATACAGCCAATTTCATCATATGTAATGTAATGTAAATCTAATGTACGAGACCCGCTCAACAACTGCACACTGGCACAAAAAATCCGGTGCCATAGATGGGACACATGCATATAGCTTAATTTCAGGTAATTTATTTAACTAACACAGCACCTAACCAAAAAGGATATTAAAAGTTGCCTACATTTCAGCATTCTAAAAAATACGTTGAAACTTAGAATAATAATTTCAATGCAAATAGCAACAATAACAACATAAGTAATAATTAACTTTAAAAAAAACCGGGCCCGCAGCAGGCCCGCAGAGGTACATTTCGTGTCTTTTGAATTTTTTGGAAAATCTGCCACCCTGTCCCCCCCTTTTTTGGAATATCCCCCATTCACTTACCTAACCTTCATTTTGCCCTGTTGATTTGTCGTCCAAGTTTGAAAGCAATCGGTGCATGATTGCGACCTCTTTCGTGCCGGTAAAATTGAGGTACATACATATACTTATACATATATACACATATTTATATATATACTTTTAACTGGCGTTTGTTTTGGGATTATAACTAGACTTCCTGTGAAGAAATTTTTGGAAAACTTGACAACTGGTACAAAACCAATAGGTAGACTTTTCTTCGAAATCTACCTAAAACATACTCATCATCAGATTTTTACGAAACCACCATTTCGGTATAAACCTCTTTGGAACAAAATAGGAATTTTGCAAACCCATTTATATATGAAGGAGTTATGCCCGAACATACATAAAAAATATGTAAAAATCGGAACTGAGGACCTCCTCCTTTTTAAAGTCGTTTAATAAAAAATAAACTCATCATCAGATCTTTACGAATACAAATACGAATTAACGTGGGAGAGCTAAGCTTCGGCACGTATGGGCCGGCTCGACTCCGCTCGACACCATGGCCTCACAGAAGACCGGTTCTGAAGTAATGCTTGCATTGCTTTTCGCCGAGTGAGTGAGGTTACCGGAGGCCCAAACCCCAACCCCCCCCTCACCCCAATGATGGCGCCGTTAAAAAGTACATTACCCCAGGGGGGTACCAGCTGCGCTAGCGTTGGAGAATCCCCCTCTGGGCGTCCACGCTCAGAACACAGTGCACCTGGGCGTGGACGCCCAGGCTGCCCCTCGTACTCTGGGGAGGGCACAACCGCGCTTAAAACATCTTCTAGGGGCAAGAGCAAGCATACCAAGGCACTCCTTGCCACGCTCACCGTGGACTTCTGCAACATACATTGTAACCTCAACGCTGTTCACCACCACCTCGAAACAGCAAAGCCGCTTTGCTCTTTTAAACTGAGACGCAGATATCGTCTCCAGCGGACACATCCTATCTCTCCTACCCTGGGTACGGTCCAGAGCACTCCTTTGTTCCTAGGGCTAGTGTGTGCGTGTACGTTAGAGACGATATCAGTTCTCGCCGCCTCGGCAATCTTGAAGGCAGGGACCTTTCCATCTTGTGGCTCCGTGTAGACAGCGACGATCACCCCCGCGTCTATGCATGCCTCTATAGGTCCCATAGCGGTGATGCCGAAACTGACCGACTCATCGACCACGTTCAAATGGCTACAGATTCTGTGCTGCAGCAGATCTCATCCGCAGAAATCGTGATACTTGGTGACTTCAACGCCCACCACGCTGATTGACTTGGCTCACGCAAAACCGATAATGCGGGGAGATCTGTTCACGGCTTTGCCCTAACATATGGCTTGACACAACTGGTAGTAACGCCTACGCGAATCCCAGATGTAGAAAGCCACGAGTCTTCACTGTTGGACCTTCTCCTGACCTCTCACCCGGATGGCTACCAAGTCTCCGTTGAGGCCCCAATTGGCTCCTCGGACCATTGCCTGATCCAAAGTACGGTGACACTCACGTGCTCGCCGCAGCCCTGAGTTGTAAGCTGCCGCCGTGTGTGGCACTATAGGTCAGCAGACTGGGATGGGATACAACGGCAGAATTGGTGAGAGACTGGTGGGTCTTCCTTCTGGAACTCGTGCTTTCTGGTCTCTTGACAAAGCTGTCCAGGGGAATTTCTGTAAACCATCCCTTCCACTCCTGCAAATGGAAGATAATTCGTTGGCCCACGACGCTAAGGAGAAAGCCGACCTCTTGGGCAAACTCTTGGCGTCCAACTCGACTTTGGATGACGGGGGAAACGTACCGCCGACCATACCGCGGTGCGACAGCTGTATGCCGGAAATCCGCTTCTTCAAAGCTCAGTGCGTAAAGCACTTCTTTCCCTCGATATTCATAAGTCGAGTGGGCCCGACGGAATCTTTCCCATCGTGCTGAAGATGTGTGCTCTAGAGTTGGCACCGGTTTTAACGCGCCTTTATCGGCTCTCCTACTCTTTCGGCGTCGTCCCGAGCTCATGGAAGACAGCTTTAGTGAACCCGACCAATAAAAAGGTGACCGCTCGGATCCGTCCAACTACAGACCTATAGCCATAACCACCTTGTTCTCCAAGATAATGGAATCCATTGTCAACCACCTGCTCCTTCGGTACTTAGAAGACCACCAGCTACTCAATGACCGCCAATACGGTTTCCGTCGGGGTCGTTCAGCTGGTGATCTTCTCGTATACCTGACTCACCGTTGGGCACAGGCGATCGAGAGCAAAGGGGAGGCGTTGTCAGTCAGTTTTGACATAGCGAAGGCCTTCGATCGGGTGTGGCACAAAGCGCTTCTCTCGAAGCTTCCTTCCTATGGGCTTTCCGAGAAATTATGCAACTTGATCACCAGTTTGCTCGCAGACAGAAGCATCAAGGTCGTTGTCGATGGTGCATGCTCCGACTTCAAGTCTGTGAATGCTGGTGTCCCACAAGGCTGTGTGCTATCACCCACGCTGTCTCTTCTGCATATCAATGATATGCTGCAAATCAGCAGCATTAATTGCTATGCCGATGATAGTACGAGTGATGCCTTGTATACCGGCCGCGCTAATATTTCTCGGGAAAACGTCACTGAGAGTCGATCCAAACTTGTGTCTGAAATCGAAGCCTCCTTACAAGGAGTTTCCGATTGGGGTCGACTAAATCTAGTCCAATTTAACCCAACAAAGACACAGGTTTGCGCGTTCACCGCTAAAAAGATACCGTTTGTCGTTTCACCTCGCTTTGAGAGCACTTCCCTGACTGCTAAGCCAGCATCGGAATCCTTGGCGTTGATATATCGAGCGAAGTCCAGTTTCGCGGTCACTTGGAGGGTAAGGCCAAATTAGCCTCGAAGAAGCTTGGTGTGCTCAACAGATCGAGACAGTATTTCACCCCGGCCCACCGCCTACAACTTTATAAGGCGCAGGTTCGGCCGCATATGGAATACTGTTCTCATATCTATGCAGGAGCACCCCAGTACCAGCTTCTCTCTCTTGACCGCATTCAACGGAGAGCGACTCGAATCATCGATTGCCAGGATGTTTCAGATCGGCTTGACCCCTTGGCGTTGCGTTGAGATGTAGCCTCACTCTGCATTCTCTATCGCATGTATCATGGGGAGTGCTCCGAGGAATTGTTCGGACTTATACCGGCCGCAACGTTTCGCCATCGTTCAACGAGACAAAATTTTCATCCCCATCACCTGGATAATTGGTAATCCACCACTGTGCGGTTTTCCAGAATTTTTTTTCCTCGCACAACCAATCTCTGGAACAAATTGTCGCCTGCGGTATTTCCGGACCGATACGACCTTCAAACCTTCAAGAAAAGAGCGTACTCCTATCTCAAAGGCCGGCAACGCACTTGTGGCTCTCGAGTTGCAGGTGCCCATGGGCGGCGGTAGTCATTTACCATCAGGTGACCCGTCTGTTCGTTTGCCCCCTACACAATAAAAAAAAAACATCGCACAAACTCTTCAACTGTGTTACAAAAAAAAACAGAAAACAAAAATTTTAAAAGTTTGCGGCAACTGAAGCAAATTTAGTGACTGGAATTTTATCTAAGAACAGCACAAAATTAAAAAATTAAAAACATATTCGAATAGCCAACCAGCACGCTCATCGGCAGATACGGGTACGATTGAGTTAAATAACTTTTAGTTACCCAGTCCTTGTTCAAATTCCATACTTATGAATAAACAATGTAAGAACAGAAGCAATCTCAGGACAAAAAGCTACATAAAACATTCATCTCCTATCTATGAAGGGTTGCTTTAAATTATTCAGAGACGCTTTTACACGCTTTTAACAAAATAATCCTATGTCCTTAATATAGTTCCTTTACGTTTTAAATGAAATTTTGACGGCCATGAACCACCATGAACTCTGGTCTCATTTATGAATGCCACCAGACGCTGGAGCGTTTAGCCTTTGCCAATGGGGTACCTGATAGAGAATCTAGAATATCATTACATTCGGTAATAGAAATTTGTCATTTTGAATGCGGTTGTTAAGTTTTCTATAATCGATGACCAGACGCCATTTCTTTTGTCAGGAAGCGTTATTTTTTTGGGCAAGACCATTCACTCTTACATGGTTTCCTCTTTCTCTTTTCCTTTAGAAAAAAGACAACTCCCGCATTAGGACTAGTCCTGTGTCGCGGCGGCTTTACAAACATTCAAAGAACGGACACAAAGAAAACCCAGACTCGGGACGACTATTTGTGGGTCACACAAATTTTTGTCCCGTGTGGGATTTAAACCCACAACACTCATCGTAGCGGAGTGACCACTTAACTCATTGCGCCATCCGTGCAGTCAGTTTTGAGATGATATGTCGTGAACTTGTTTTTTAATTTCAGACTTTTGTGAGTATAGCAATAGTTAAGGCTTAACGGGTTAAATATATTTTATTTTATGACTAAATTGGCGTGATGGATAAAATGTCCCCTGGCAAATGAAAAATGACAGCATATTTAGCGCTAAGATTTTGAATGGAAATCTGTTCTTCTAAGTTTAAATGTTTTAAATTAAGCTGAGATATTAAAGCAAATTTGCACGTGATTCGCGTTTTGTAACTATTAAATGTACATCATATATTTTATAGTCACTCACTTAATATGATTTAAAGATTAAGAGTTTTCTGTTGTATTCAAAATTCTAGTAGGAATCTTGCTATTAACCGGTATTATTCGCATCTATTCTCCCACTCTTCTATGTACCTAGCATTAGCCAACTCCGTGATTGGGCGCACGTACATAAGCTATTATTCAAGTAAATCTTTATCAATAAAAATCAAAACAATTTATGAAAATGATGAAAGTGGGCTATTCAAACACTGAAAAATAATAAAAGTATTCGATAAGGCCTGCGTGTGTGTGATCAGCGAGGAATGCCACAACGTTGTATATGTCGGCGATACGCCAGGGTTTCCATGTTCAGGGTCCACCAGAATGAAAACAAGCACTATAAATTACTTAGTTTATTTTCACACAACCGCCAGCACAGTACTAATCTCTCTCTTCACAATCCAAACATTTTTATAAATAACCTTACAATAGATTTTTAAACGGATAAGCGACTACAACCTGTTTCATAAATGAAATGACTAGAAATAGTTCTTGATTTACACACGAATATTCAAAGTAAATATTTTAATCAATTTTACACAACATTAAATGATTTGTTTTACACGAATTACATTTATTTAATATAAACAAATGTTTTTATTATGAAGATCGTCAGCAGATGGCGCTGCAATCAGGATTTAAAGAATTGTATCAAATCAATTGTTTATGTTCTAAATAGACGCATGATTTAAAGAAAGAAAGAAGAGAAAGAAAGAAGACATAAAACTTGTGAAATGCTGTCCATGTCTCTAATTCTATATAGACATAATCAATGCTTCAACTTTGCCCCAAACCATTAATAGCCCAGTCAACCTAGTTGTTTTATGATCAAAAATGGACATTTCGATTACCACGCATTTTTGTTTTTGGATAGTTAGTAGTAATAGTAATTTCGATACCCCACAGTCTGGACAAGTGGGCGTTATTTTTTTTAACAATTTAACAAAAAAATATGATTTTGTATAACTTTGAAAGGAACGTACGTAGAAATCTGAAACTTTCTGAAATTGTAGCTTGTGATGATATAATAAGTGCCATAAATTTTAGCGAGATCGGTTTTAACGCCCAAATTGTGAAATAATCTTTCTGCCATGATTTTCTAACATGACTACACAAGGAGATTCCTCAAAAGATAATAAGAAGGTTTGAACAGCAGACACCCCTAGTATTAATAAACGTCAATAAGGTTCGCCCCACACTTGTAAAAAAACTGAAAGATATTATTTGAATAGAAGTCGTATAAAAAATTCTCAAGTTTTAAACAGATGCAATCAAAATTAGAAACATTCAAATAGACTGCGAAAGAAGTTAATTTGCGGTTAATTGGTAACAAAAATATCGTGATTCGACGCAACATAATTGAATTCGTGGAAGTTATAACCCGAAAAGCGGCTATTTTGTCAGAAAATGTTATCCTGACTTATAATTCTATGTTCTTTTTCCTTTTACAGATGCCACAGTAACACAAATAATAATAATAATAATAATAATATTTATTTGTTCCAAAACAACGTAACACTATATTACAAATAATTTGGCATTATTTTTACAGACCAATGAATGTAGCATCTGTAACCGAACTAGGCAAAGCCTGTATTCCGATTATCAGCGCCTATCCATCCCTTCTAATTTTTTTATTGTAATAATAGCCTACTATTTCTAATCTGCCAGTTGTGCTATGTTACAAACATATTATACCCTAATACTTAACTTAAATATAATTTGGGAAGGTGTGAGAATGTCCTTTTTGTTGAGTGATGTTAGTAATGAAGTGTATGTAAGTATTGTGACAGTAATGTAAGTGATGAAGTATATATAAGTGTTGTGAGGGTGATGTAGTTGTGTATTGAGTGGGTGTATGCATGCATGTTTAAATAGTGTGATCAGTGTGTGTATGTATATGTAGGTGTATGTGATGTGTGTATGTTTGCGACTTTGTATGAATAGTTTTAAAGCTAACATTTTAATTACTGTGCTATAACTAGTAGCATTTCTGTTTCTTCGTAACTAAGTTTTTGTAGGTACTGGCTCATTTTTACTTTACATTGTTTTTTTGTTAGAGGGTAAATGTTTAATGTTTTATTTATTTTGTTGTATAAATATGGGCCAAGAAATCCAAAAAACCTTCCACTAAATTTGGTTTTCCAGCTGGTATGTATCGTACATACTTTATGTTTTCGACGTTTTTCTAACAGTTGTGGAGCGTAAGTTAGGCAAGTATGTTGTTTGAGAATGATATTCAGTATGAACAATTGCCTGACAGTCAAAACCTCCCACGTGCTGTAAAGTGTCGTGGTGGAAAAATGGATAGGCTTAAAGTTGCCAACCTTTAGAATAGCCCGCTGCGCGATTTCAACGGGCTTTATGGTGGTTTTGCATGTACCTCCCCAAGAAGATATACAATAAGTAAGGACTGACTGGCAGAGTGCATAGTATACCTGCTTCAGCAGCTTGGGCTCAGCAACGTGACGTAAGTTTTTAAAAATATAAATAAGTTTGCGTACTCTAGCACATAGTAGCTTGATATGTTCCCTGAAGCTGAGGCTACTATCTATAGTGACACCTAGGTACCTGATAGATTGGACACGTTCCACTGGTGAGCATGTGCAGGCAACATCAGGGTGACACTCATGCGATATAATTTTGTGGCTGTTGCTAATCCCAGTTGCCTGCCTAATGCTGAAACATATATACTTGGTTTTGTCTACGTTTAATGTTAGTATATTTCTCTGAAGCCAGTCACTTGTGATATTAAAACCGCGCTGAGCAGCATCGAAGACCTTGTCCCATGTATCAGCGGCAAATACTAAGGCACTATCATCCGCGAAGGAGATAATTTCACCGAGGGTGAGTTTAAGACTCGTGAGCTCGTTAATGTAAACGAGAAATAAAGTAGGTCCAAGGATGCTACCTTGTGGAACGCCGTGTCTAACAGGAAGGTATGTACTTCTGTATTTATCTACCCTCACACACTGAAATCGCCCAGATAAATAACTTTTAAAAAGTTCTAGTTGTGTGCCTCGAATTCCCAGTCCCTCAAGCTTGTCCAATAAGACGGAAACAGAAACCGTATCAAATGCCTTTGCAAGGTCCAAAAAGATGCAGAGACATTTTTTTCCTTTATCCAAATTTGTACTGATAAAGTTTGTGAGTTTATTCACAGCTTGTTCGGTTGATCTTCCATGCCTGAAACCGTACTGATTTGATGATAACAGCTTATTTTTTTCAAGATAATCGATTAGCCGAGTATTTATTATTTTTTCCAAAATTTTTGAGAGTGTCGGTAGGATGGATATTGGCCTGTAATTGTTGATACGATTTCTGTCTCCGCTCTTGAAGATTGGGCAGACTTCCGACCCCTTCAACGCGTCTGGAAATATTCCTGACCTTAGGCTGTCATTAAATATTTTAGTCAAAGGTGGAACAATTATAGTTTTATATTCTTTGATAAATTTACTACTAATTTTATCATACCCCATGGCACAATCAGTTTTTAAGCCCATTATAATTTTTTCCACCTCTTCTTCGTCAGTATCAAATAATACAAATGAATGCAGTTTGTTATTTTTGCTTGAATGTTTTTGTAAGGTTGTGTTTAATGTATGAGTATTTTTTTTATTGATTATATCTGCCAGTGAGCTGCCTACGTTTATAAAATAGTTGTTTACTTCGTTGAGCGATTTTTGAGGAGAAGTGGAAAATGTTAGCAGTTCTTTAGGGTGTTGTGTTGTTTTTGTGGTGTTGGTGATAGTTTTTATTACTTTCCATAGTCTTTTGTTGTCGTTTTTTGCAGTTTGGATTTGGTCTTTTTCATATGCTCTCTTTACTTTTCGTAACAAGTCGTTACAAAAGTTTCTATAGCGTTTGTAGCAAATTTTTAAGATTTCATTATCCGGTGTTAAACTGGATTTTTTATGCAGATTGTCCCTATTCTTCATACATCGTAACAGTCCTGGAGTTATCCAAGGTTTTATAATTTTTTTACGTCTTGGTAGATATATTGTTAGAGTATTTTGTTCGATTACCGTTTGGAGGCATTGTGTGAGGTAATTTAGGATAAGATTTGGATCTCTTGATTGGTAAATTGGTTCGAAGTTAATTTTCAGTACATCTTCGCCTAATCCTATGTTGTTAACTTTAGTCATCCTTGTATTTGAATATTCACGTTGTTTTGATAAATTAATGCAAGCTAAAACTGGATGGTGGTCTGTTATTGTTGTATGTGGAACTATTGTAATGGATGTCCTATTAGTCTTTATTAGTACGTGGTCAAGGCAAGTCTCGCTGTCACTGCGGGTTATTAATTGGTGTGCTGATAGAAGACCATGTGTAGCAGCCAAAGTTAAATATCTTTCTCCGTTGATGTCTATTTTATTAGCATTTATTGCTATGTTTATGTCACCCATAACTATGGTGTGTTCAAGGGATGAGACCGTCTGCAGAATGTTATCTAAAGAAGACAGGAATGGGTCTATTTTTGTATAAGATGGCGATCTGTACAACGCAATAATGGCAGTGCAATTGTCAACGGTTGCAACTAGACAGTTACAGTCTTGGAAATCAGGTTCTATTACATGTACATTGAGATCTTCCTTATAGTATATCACAACTCCGTCATTCTGCTTGGGATTTATCTTAGTTGCAGCGTGGCAATAGCCGACTAAGTTGGGAATAACAGATGCACAGGGTAGCCAACACTCTGTCAATATTAATACGTCACACTCCAGTTTCATTCTGTGTAGCATAACCTCCAAACTTAACATATTACGGTTTATACTGCGTATATTCTGCGTCAGTATGAGTAGGCGGTTGGATGAGAAGGTGGTAATAATCTCTTGGCATTTTTCTAAGTCTACGGTTTGGGAGTGCGATACGGATAACTTGTCTAGGTCATCAGTTAAGGTGATTATGTCACCAAATGTTGTTGAAAGATGTATGTTTTTAAAGAATTGTAGTCGTAGTATGAACTCATTTTATGGAAAGTATTTCTAAGTTTTGGATTTAATGATGTGGTTATGTGTATTTTAGTAGTTTGGTAAAGGAGTATGTGTATTTTAGTGTACTGTAGTTGTGTTGTATATTTTATAATAAAAGTTAATAAAGTTATGTAAAGTGTGTTTATCTTTGAGTGTGTGTTATGCATTGTTCCGATTTGTGGGCAACGATTTGAATTGTATAATAAGTTAGTGTTCTTTGTGTAGACGATTTTGTTAGTGCAACAATAAAATCTTATAAAAATGAAAAAAATAACATGCATATAAAAAAGGAGCAACATTTGACAACGGTTATCCACTAGAACAAAAAATAGTCATTGTGGTTTTACATTTTTTCTTAACTTATCTAGATCAATGTCATTATTAATACGTATATGAGGAGAGTCTTCATTTTTTTTGACGTACACGATTCCGTTAGTTGTCCAGCAGAAGCTATAGTCATGACTCTTTCGGAATTGTCTTGCTAAGTAATACAGTCTCTGGGTTTTTTGAGTGAGAGTTTCTGAAATATATATTGCCTTTGGTTTATAATTTGGGTTTAGATTTGCTGTGTTTAGTTTACTGCCTTTTAGTTTCGATTTATTAAAAGTCTTAACAGCTTTAAGGACCTTTTGCTTCATTAGTGTAGTGGTGAAGTCAACTACAACTGGATCTGAGGCATCTTTTGATTTTAGTCTATATATGTCTCTCACGACATTTCTGTCAATATCAACATCGAGTGTCTTGCCCAACTTTGTAATTTCATTTACGAGAGTATCCTTTGTTTCTCCGAGTTGTTTTGGAAGATTGCGTATCTCTATTCCACAACTACGGGTTTTCCGCTCTAGCGATTCCAGTTTTTCCTCTAGTTGTTGAATAGTAGCTTTATCTGTTTGTCTTTCCCTATAATATATATAATATAATAAAGGTAAATACTTGTTTTTTTTTTTTCAGTAAACCCAAAATCGTACGTTATTGTGGTTGAATAAAACATTTTTAATAAATATTGATATAAATAGTATCAGTAGTAGTAAGTATCATACTTTCTTGTGTTAATTTCTAAAACACAACCCAATTCTTACATAACGGGAATATTCTCCCATTCCTCTATGAGGCAGCAGCAGTAGGCATATTTTTACAACAACCTAGAGGTTTCATTACTGTCATTTAAGGAGTGTTTAATTGTCTGTTAAACACAATTTGTTTCGCTGAGCTGGCATTTTTGGTGTCCGGGATTTTGTGTGTCCTTATGTGACCCGGATTCATTGCTCTCGATTATAATTATACGGAACGCTCCATAAGCCCCAATTTATAAATCTAATAATTTAAAAGATCAATTTTTATTTATGTTTAAAAACAATGAATTCGGATAAACACTGCTAAAGCGTTCAGTAACCTCTCTCATATTAATTTCTTAAAAAAGTGTGTGTGTACTTATTTACGCACGTAAGAAGTTATACTTTTATCTAGTTAAATAAAGGTTATTTAAAAATCATAATAAATAATACATACCGTCAACTAACCTTAAAATTCTATAAACGGGCTCAAAGGAATATGTAAAAACCATTTTTATCACGTATAATCACAGTAAATTATATTTAAATCAATAAATTGTTGATAAAATCGTGAAGTTGGTAACTTTTTTGAAAAACTAAAATGTTGACTAACTAACTTCAGGGTGTCGGTTTATTGTGACGGTGTGTGCGCGCATCGTTAAAATATACTCTCATCATTTTCCCTAACGCGCCAAAAGAAGTAGGTATAACTTCAAAAATGTTACTCTATGTGATGACTAGCGTTGACGGCATAATATCGTTATATTATTTATCTCACTCTAATGTAATGAATGTTTTGTAACGAGTGATAGCCGTGAGAACAGTGGTTAGGAGAACAACCCTATGTTTCTCTAGGGAGTCGTCGAAATCAACTAAGAAATTAAAGCAGGGATGGGAGACGAAACGCAATCCAACCCCTGTTTTTATAACCGCCATCACCAGCCCGTTTCTCAAGCACCGTGATAAATACTAGTCAATCATTAAATAACAACTTTACTGACTAAATAAAATACGATGAGGGATCTTTTAGGAGAGAGGTCACAGCAGATGTATACTCGAATGGGAACTGCCCGTCTACCCAAATCGGATTGAAATTGATTCTGACTTCATCCAAAACACCGAAGATCGCTTTTGGACAACAGTTTTTAGTATCATACTAGTCTACTAGTACACTTTATCAATACTTTTTAGGGTTCCGTTCCTTAAAAGGAAAAAAGGGAACCCTTAAAGGATCACTTTGTTGTCCGTCTGTATGTCTATCTGTCGGGCAAGACCCTTTTCCTTAGAAATCCTAGGACGCATCAAGTTTAAATAAATATCAAATAGGGGGCATTGTATCGGCTGCCAGGTTTTTTTTTTATTCGATCTTCGTGTTTCGACGGTCTGAAGTATTAGTTTAGTAAAATTCGTAAAAATGAACAATTTCCCGCCTGGAAAAAGTACAAGAAGTACTTTTTCTACTTGAAGAAATTGTGCATTTTTACAAATTTTAACTAGGTAAGTGTCATTTTTACCAGTGTAGGTGTATTTTAGCTGCATCTCAGGGTTTTGTCAACTAGATTTGCTTGGTGTTCAATGAGAATAGATTTTAGTACCTAAGTTTTTTGTGGGGAGCATTGATACAGGTAACCAAGGGGTGGACTGATACACTGTATCAACCGTCTCCCTGCTAAGTGGCTTGATACGACAAAATATATGCCGCCAATTGTTATGCCTGAATGTTTGCATTGTTTTTTTTTTATTGTATCTCACATGAAAGGTGTACAATAAAGAGTTAAAATATAATAAATAATAAATAAATAAACAAGATATAATACTTTACATTTTGCTGTTTTTCAGCACGAGCTTCACTTAATAGCATAATTATAAACTGTTTTCCAACGTAATAATAAACATACTGATTAATTTATCCCTGTTTCTTTCCTATCCAATCTCTGTATCAATCCACCCCTTGGAGGGGGAGCATTGATACAGAGGCCATTTTATTTTTAAGTCACTTTTTACACTAGTAATTTTACAATTTCACCCAAATTAGCTCGTGAGGTTTAAAATAAAGAACCAATATTATCGAGCAAGTACTTTTCATTCAGACTAATTAATGGTAAGACACCTAAAAACGGCATGGTTTGAAAATCGTATCAATCCTTCCCCACTCCCTCTTACTCATATCTGCGGTCCCTTGAAGCTGTAAAACTATCAAGCTTCTAAATCAACGCTGTCGATATATCGATCGATCATTTTTGCCTTAGATTTTAACAAATTTGAACATTTCGCAAGTAAATCAAAACCTATAGGGTACTTCCCATAAACCTAGAATCATGTAATTTGATAAGAAGCAAGATCTGACGGCACAAGTAAAGGAAAAAATCCGAAAATCATTAATTTGTTGTTATATCAAATAAAAAAATGGTTTTTATGATTACAAACTTATATTTTGCGGTTGGAAAGTTGACTTGACTTGACTTGAAGTTGACTGGAATCATACATCAGTAAAGGTGGTCTTTCGCAAAAGACGGACAACAATCTTCGAGAATTGATTCCCGAGATGGACGTACCATCTACATACAGGTTTGTTTGCTTACGGGACCCTCGGTGCGCGAGTCAGACTCGCACTTGTCCAGTTTGTAGTATTGCTTTCTTCACATACCTATAACAAAATCTACATTCATTGCACCTGCACGTACCTTGGGACCAACCATGTGTATAATATTACACGAACCGCTGCCACTTTTGACGCCTTAATAACTTAAGTATTTAACATAAACACCTGAAATTTGGTTTATTTATTAAACCCCTTCCGTTAACTAGTACCCGTAATAGTTGTTATATTGTAAGGTCAACTTATCATACTTTTCTTCATGTTTGGTTTGGTGGTAAAAACTAGCCTAGTTAAATCTCGAACTTCAATTTTATTTATCGTAAATTATCTGATTTATGTAAAAATTAGACCGTTTAAAATTTAAGAAGCTATATTTTTAAATAGCAAACATTGTTGTAGGAGAAAAAAAACAAGGATTTGTATTTTAAATTTATTTTAGAATGTTGTATGTTCTTAAAAATACATTTCAGGATTATCTACAGAACTTGGCACCCATTTAGATATAAATTATTTTGTAGGCGATGTCGAAAACCACTCATATTCTTAATATTGAACTTGGCTCCCGTTTTCACATTTAGGCCACGTTCAGATGACGTTTCCTTGACGCGGCGTCAAAGCCTATATATAGTATATTTTATGTATATATAAAAATTCAGCTTCCTTATGTTTCTTGTCGCAAAATTCGGAAAGAGTTTGATTAATTGTCTTCAAATCTTTATCTTTTTATTCCGAAGTTTCAATAGAAACGAATGAATTGATAACGAAAAAATACTGTGCGTTTTAGATTCACTTCTAATTTGTCATAGTAACGCTGATGTGATAATTGCCAATATACCATTAACTGTTATAGTAACATTTATGAAATTTTACTGAGCCTTTACTGAGCTTAGTTTCATGAAATAAAATGAAATGAAATGAAATTTATTCTTTTGCAGAATATGGGTGTACAAACACAGATGGTAGAGTTATAAAAATAGTAAAGGCGCAATACCATATTCAACCGTTGCCGGTGTGCAAAATAATTATATAATTTATATTAATTACATTATTTGCATTATTAATAATTATAAAATAGAGAGAGAAAAAAAAAATAATCATAATTATATAAAATGTCATCTCAAATTCAAGATAATAACCATGTCAATTTTATATAAATGTTAACTATAATCGAAAAAAAATCAAATGCAAATTAATTAAATTGACATGCATCAGATGAATCAACAATATGATTGGAATACAATATTTATTTATTATTATAAAGCATAATTTAGAAATTCATTTAAGGAGTAGTAACATTTAGAACTCAACATTTCGTGGAGGTACTTTTTGAATCTAATTATATTTTGAATGGCCTTTATTTCCTTAGGTATTTTATTGTATACATGTATAGCCCTGCAGAATATGCTTTTATGCATTAAAGTTGTCTTCATGTAGACTGAGTTTAGGATATAAAGTTGTAAAGTGGCTTTCAGTAAGTCTGGATGTCAAAATGGATGAACCCAGTAATGCCGTCTCTTCTAGTGTTGTTGTTTCTGACGTCGATATAAAAGCACTAAATACGAAGCTATTTTTACGTCCATCTTTTATGAATACAGAATTCGAATTAAATGCGACAACGCGCATTCAACGTACCCCGTATCCCGTACAACCCTCGCCGTGTGAACACTATGTAAAAAGCCAACGCGCGTTTGTACCGCCCGTCATCTGATAGCACTCTTATGATTTTGATGAGATCTTGTTCACCGCAAGCGTAAATAAATTGGCGCGCTCGGAAGTGTGTGCTATTTGTCACAGTTAAAGTATATACGGAGAATAGTTTATCGCTTGTTGTTGTACGTACACGTTCTCAGTTTACGTAATAAAACAAAGTTAATTATAAAAGTATTTTTTTTTAAATCTCAGTCCTAAATATCACTGATCTTACTAATATTATGAGGGCGAACGTTTGTGGTGATGGATGGATAAAAGATAAGGTACCCTATGTCATCCAGGAAAGGATATGTTCCCGATTGATAGAAAAGAAACCTCTAAAACCCCGGCCAGAAACTCGTAGCTAATAAAGAAAAAAAATCGGTGGACAAAAAGAGGACTCAAAGGTACATGACAATTGCTATTATGCAATGATTATAGAGTACACTGTTTGATTAAAGTAACGCAATTACGTTCACACTTAAAAGTTGAAAGAAGTGTGGTTGAATTACAACTTTTGGATGGCCAGAGTTTATATATAAATAAATAATTTATTCCAACAGAGTAAAGATAGTTGTACCGTTAATGGCGATCATTCTGTGGAAAGAAATCTATACAAAACATGCGACAAACAAAATTATATTTTACATTTGCGTGGTTTTTTAATAAACTTTGCCAGGTGTGCAGATTCGGTAACTAAAGGGTTTTGTCAACACACAACAGTCATAACTTAAGGCCACGTTTAGAAGACAGGCGTTGAACGTGCGTTTCTAAACAACGAAAAAACGGAGTAGCTTCTCAAGTCTACCCGTATATTGTTTTGCAAACGTGCGTGGACGCGCGTCAACAAGAACATGCATTTTCTTTGTTGAAGCCCGCGAGATCGTTGGTTTACTCTATATTCGTTCACACGAGCGCTTGTTTTCAACATGACAACACGTGATTATAATATAATATAATACCTTTACACATCTTACACACGGCCGTCTGATCTAATAAAAGGATTTTCCATTTAAATAAAAGTCCTTATACCATTTTTCACGGTTCGGTGACACTTCATTTCATAAACTTAATTTTTTTTAGTTATAGCAGTTTATTTTTGTATAAAATAAAAATATAAGAAATTATCCCGAATCGATGGCGAAATTAAAATCCGTATTAATTTTCTGTTTTTTTCGCCCATTTTCATCGAATACATAACTCGAAATGAACATGACAATGCGTGTTTAAGACCCGAGAAACCCAACCCTCGCCGTACATACTATACAAAATCCAAGGCGCGTTCGACGCGCAGCCAACGCCCGTCATCTGAACAGTCTTACATTAGTTCTAAAGCTGACAGAAACAGAGAAATGTTGACATTGTGCACCTCATGGTTCGCTCTCTTATCCTCACTTATTTATAAATAACGGTAGTTCGTACACAACGCAAAAGATGAAGCATATACACAAATATACAATAAGGTAACTTCACACTATAAATAGCAAAATCATGAATATATAGTACCTAAGGACACATCCCAGAGTTCTGTCACCCTGACCCTCCACGCAGATCTTGAGGATCTGAAGTCATCTGACTAAATTTATATGTTTTTTTCCTCATTCAACTACTCTAGTTGCCAAAAAAAGAATATATTAACTCCGCCTATAACAGCTAATTCATATCATACCCTTTGTCTACACTAGCGCCACTCTGGTCGCTTCTTGAACTATTATTTATTGCTTTCATGTTTACACTTTTTTGGTTTGGTTACCCATACAAGTTGGTGCTCCTTACCTCTACCCTCGATACTACTTTTATAACATTTCGCGAGACAAGCTTTTTGGAAACAAATAATGTCTTAGATGGCTTAAATAAAAGCTTGTTTTTGAAAAGGTTTTTCATTAATTTTATTTTATGTTTTTTGGTTAGAACTGCAACGTTCGTCGATATTACGAATCCTTCCAACAGCCCCTTTACACCGTCTAGGTCTGTAATACTTGTGAGACAAATACAAATAGCCCAAACACGACGTAGTTATGTTGAGTAGATGAGGAGTTCCAATGGCCACCTCACGAATCCATAATGAAACAATGAAACGACCTCCATGATATTATTGTATTATCCCCGAAGTTACATAAATGTTCTAAATTTCAGCTCAATCAGTTTTGAGGGATAACTGCAACTAGTATAAAATTCAGATGCAAGATGACTGCATGGTTGGCGCAATGGTTTAAGTGGTCACCTCTGGCCAATACGATGCGCCGAGTTTGTGGGTTCGAATCCCACACAGGACAAAAATTTGTGTGATCCACAAATAATTATTTATTTGAATCATCGACTAAACATTTACAGTTAATATAATTAAACTATACTGTTCTGTAAAATACAATTTTATTGAATAAGTTAATTACATAATTTGATTTATGATACATCTGTGGTCATAAAGTAGATCAGATACACTTACACTTTACAGGTTGCTAAAATAATGTCCCTATTATTTCCTACGTTAAAGAGTACAAATGAAAAGTTTTAAATAAATGTAAGCGTAAAAAACCCTATAAATTTAAACAATTCATAATGTGATCGTGAAGCGATATCGAGCGGTAATCTCAAAAGTATATGTATAGACTAACGTCGGGTAAATCAGCAGGGCAAAGTAATGAAACAGTTAGCCACAAGGCTCAAGTCTTGGCCTAGAAAGTTGACTTTATCTTATCCTAAATACATATTAATCGTAGCTGTTTCAAACAGGTCATCACTCAGCTGGGCCTGGATTACTTACCGATTCAATTCGGAAATATATTTATAATATAATAGTAAGGCCTCATGTGCACATTCGGTGTGGTGTGTATATTGTAAACGGAATAAAGACACCCGTAACGCTTCCCGAGAAATCGATAGCAAACACTGTAAAAACTCATTAACCTGCCTGTACAACCGTTATGTAAATATAACTTGTAGCGGAGTGTTGGCTAACGACCAAAATTTGATTTGATTAATTTATAGAAAAACTGCTTTTTATTTGATTTATTTAAAGGTTGTTTAAAGGAAAGTCATTGGTTGTATTGTTAATTGATTTATGACTCAGCATTAGAGTATCAGTAACTTACCATGTTTTGCGTCGTACAACCGTATTAGGTTGTTTTAGTATTTCAATTAAGAATGTATATTAAGAGAGTACATTTCAATTACATAATATTTTAAACATACATATAAAGATATACCTAAAGGTTTTACTAACCAAGCAACTTGTTATAAACAGCGGTATTCAACAATATGAATTCACTACAAATAAAGGTACTGTGAAGATATTAAAGTGATAATGAGCATAAATAAAGCTCAGAGTTCTTTTGGTGACGCAAATTACAGGACTTTACACTCCAAACAAGCATTCAATATCAAAGAGATAAAGACATAATAGAAAGTATTATTTGCTTTAAATTCTTCTAAGATAATATATCAATCCAATTATATTCGTTGCTTACCTATACAACATTTTTTTATCTAACAGTAGGAGCGTAAAACTTAAGGTTTGTTTACTTCGACAGAAGAATGATCATTAGAATATATTACCGCACTTCCGAACAAATATTCTTGCTAGAAAAAATATGCACATAATATACTTAAGCTATGCAAATCCCGATACTATATATTAAACAGTTTCATACCATTTAGATGAAAGGGTTTATACGATATCTCTTTATATCTACTTATAAACAGAACATGTGTTTACGCTCCTTACGAACCTTTGTTTACGCTCGTAAGAGGACAAGGACACTGAATGTTACCGTCCGTAAGCAAAACGAATCGTTTCTTGATTATAGGAACCGGGCATGATAGCGTAGTAACTACTTAATAATCTGTGATGATAGTATCGACAGTTAACAGGGCGACAAAACACGCGGAACACCGAATATGGTGTGAAAACTAACCACATTGCTCGTTGCACTAATCAAAACCTATTCCACTTCTGATGATTAAATTAGAATAAAAGCTTCCCTGAGTGGTATTCATATTTATTAAAGATATTAGCATAGCTACGCCGCGCAGTATCACCCGCGTAAGCCCCGGTGCTGTGAGAATATCGCGATAAAAAGTAGGCTATGTGTTATTAAATTTCTCCAGTTTTCTAGTTAATCCAGCTATTTATAATATTGGTAGGATAATACGGTTTTACTCACTTGACAACGACGCGAAAGATCGCTTCCTAAATGGCCCTCGTCGGGTCTCAAACTAATCAGGCATCCCCGAAATACACACGCAAATAAATAATAACACAGTTGTTTAAGGGGATTACCTCGCTCAAATCCTAAAAATACCATATGTTTAAAAAAGATTGTAGATCGAATCCCTTTGTGCGTTTTCCATATAAAAAATATATATTGTACTTAAGGTCATCACAAATACATCGTATTGTTTAAAATTTTAATAATCTTTTCCAAATTTTGTTAAAAAATATCATTAAACAGGTTCTTTTTCAACCTAATTTGTAATTTTTCTCTACAACGGCCAAATAGTTCGACATGAACTTTGTGCCAGAAAATATGTAATGACGTATTTCACAATTTGTATTGTTTTCTTTTTTCTAATATTTTAAATAATAACTAAAAACCCGAAACCGAAACCCGAAACGGCAAAGGCCTGTGACGCCCAGTCCAGACGCGATACCTCAGTGGCTCAATGACTGAATGAATTAATGAATGAATGACGAGTGGGCTGTACGCGCGTAATTTTTTCCAAGTGAACATTTTACTCAATGAAATTCATTGATTAAAATGTGAAAACGCAGTTTAGTTCGACTTGATCTCGATCCCTACCATTGATCAAATCGTTTGACGGAGGATAGAGACCTAAATGACTGATGATGTCACCTACCTGATGGTAGACTCCGAAGGTGTATAAGATCTTAGTGATGGTACTATGTAGAACCATGTGTTTGATCTCATTTGAAAGGTCTCATGGAGACCTCGGTAACTGATGATGTCGCTTACCTGATGGTGGACTCCGAAGGTGGGTATAGGATATCAGTGATGGTACTACGTAGAACCATCGTGTTTGGTCTCATGTAGACCTTAGTAAACTGATGATGTCACCTACCTGATGGTGGACTCCGAAGGTGGGTATAAGATCTCAGTAACGGCACTACGTAAAACCATCGTGTTTGGTCTCATTTGAAAGGTCTCATGGAGACCTTGGTGACTGACGATGTCACCTACCTGATGGCGGATTCCAAAGGTGGGTATAGGATCTCAGTGTCGGCACTACGTAGAACCATCGTGTTTGGACTCATTTGAAAAGTCTCTAGGAGCCCTTGGTGACTAATGATGTCACCTACCTGAAGGCTAAATAGATAGGATAGATAAATTTTAAAAGCTAGATCATCTTAACTATTTCTGTTACTGAGAACCGATAAGCACTTATCTGGTCTTCAAAAGACCTTCAGAATGTATCATGCAGTAGCACCCGTACTCAATTAGATAAATTTTAAAAGCGAGGTGATCTTAACTATTTCCGTTCCTGAGAACCAATAAGCACTTATCTGGTCATCATAAGACCTTCAGAATGTATAATGCAGTAGCACCCGTGCTCAATTAGATAAATTTTAAAAACTAGGTCATCTTAACTATTTCCGTTACTCAGAACCGATAAGCACTTATCTGGTCATCATAAGACCTTCAGAATGTGTATGCAGTAGCACCCGTGCACAATAAGATAAATTTTAAAAGCTAGGTCATCCTAACTATTTCCGTTACTGAGAACCGATAAGCACTTAACTGGTAATCATCAGACCTTCAGAAGGTGTCATATAGTAGTACCCGTGCTTAATTAGAGAGAGTATAAGACTACAAAAAGTAGAGATACAAAATGTTAATTAATTATCTCAGAGGGCGAATGAAATAGGCAAAAACGATAACAACTCCGCGCGCGACACATCTGTGTTTTTGCTTAATCGTAGTCCTTATATTTTTAGTATGGTCACAGATAAGATAATAGTTATGGTATGGTCGTTTGTCGGTAGACGGCGCCGAAGTAACAAATACTAGTACAGACATCCAATCTCAAGGTCATTGAGCAAAGTAAAGTAAAAGTTTATTTCTCTCAGACAACATCAACATCAACAATCAGTCATATGCAACAGCCAAGACTTTGTTTCTGCAATAACAAACCTCACGAGCCTCCTCTCCCTTCATTAGACCTTTCAATTTACGCTTATCATTTCCGGTTCTGCTTCTTCAGGAAATCCTAAGGGATATTATGAATACGATAGTATATCTGTTGGTTTATCCTTTTTACCGAACAACGGTTTGACATCATTGTTGCATAGAAATAATTTTACGGACGGAGAGTGACAAAGAGTCAGGCGGCGGGCGCAGTATGTAGATAGGAGTGTGTGTGTTTGATATATTAGGGAACGTAAACGTCGCGGATAGTGGTAAAGCAGATGAACAGAATATGCGCTTTTTCTACCTGGTGTATGTCTATACTTCGATTAAACTTATAGGCTTGAATATTTAAAGTCAGCAGCTACCCCCCCCTGACAACTCCCACCGCCCCCACTCCCCTCGATACGCCCATGTATATCCGCATTACGCATTTATAGTCTAATATGTATAAAAAGTACTTATTGAGAAATCATCAAACGTAAAAGCTGTTTACTCAAATTTATTCAACCTTATCTATGATTAATTTTATTAAATAAGTAACAGTATAAAAATGCAAATAAGTAAATAAATGGAAAAATTATGAAATGGGATGGAAATTTCATTTAATAGGCATTAATATTTATATTTTCAGCTTAGTGGATACCTGTGGCTTCGCTGAAAATAATAGAACACATTTATTCAATTAAAACAAATTATGTATGCATTCCGACATCTTGTATTGAGGATTTCAGGTAAATCAACGATGAATAAACCTGTGACCAAATATTTTTAAATTACAACAATAATAACTTGACACATCTCTCACACACGGCCGTCTAATCCCAAATTAAGCAGAGCCATAACCAGACTGCAGATAAAGATATTTATATATTTCGAAATACATACATATTAAAGATAAATTACACCCAGACACAGAACAAATAATCATGCTCATCACACATTTAATTGTCCTGGGTGGTAATCGAACCCACGACATCTGGCTCAGCAATCAGGGTCACTAACTACTAGACCAACAGGCGAGTCCAAATGAACCACTTATGTACATCAGGGGTACTAAACTTGTTGTTCAAGAATACTCAAGACTAATGAGGTGCTCAACTTCACACCTTACATAAACTTCATAGACGGCTAAAACTGCACTTCAATATACATTATACATAGGTACATATCGACACTAGTATAATCTATACATATATAAATAGGTATAGTTAAAACAGTTCACTTTTTCTCGTCTATTTGTCGACTGACTTATGTTTTTTGTTAAGTATCTATTGACAAGCTTATCCTACTAATATTATAAACGTGAAAGTTTGTGAGGATGTATGGATGTTTGTTACTCTTTCACGACAAAACTACTAAACCGATTGTGATGAAACTTGGTATGTAGATAACTGGAGATCTGGATTAACATATAGGCTACTTTTTATCCCGATATTCCCTCGGGATCGGGACATACGCGGGTGAAACCGCGGGGCGCTGCTAGTCATCAATAAAAATATGTTGTGTTTATGTTAGTTACAGCTTCACTTGTAACTAATCTTGGAAGTAAATATTTCTAATTGTGGTATCGAAATGAAACTTTGTATGTATATGAAAACATAATGGTACATTTTTAATATTTAAAGCACAGTATAATTTGGCGTCTCGTAGTTGATCTGACGATGGAGCCAGCAGGTGGATAGTGGAACTCTTGGGTGACTAATAGTAAACTTCTCGTTTGGGCTCATATAAGTGGTTTTGACGAGTCCAACAGATTGGGCTTAGTAAGGATGGTCTGATGATGAAGCCAGTAAGTGGATAGTCAAAATCTTTTTTACTCTGTAATTCGGGTCGCCATTAAAACGTGTTTCTTTTAGCTTTTTAAATAATATAATAATAAAGCCTTTTATTCGGACATTAGATACAATTACGTTGCTAACATTTCTGGACGTGTTTATATATATTATTTTTTACATAATTAAAAATAATCGTGTATTTGGTGCTTCTTTACTTTCTGTAAGTCCGTTTGCCAGTTGGCAAAGACCTCCTCCAACCTACTCCATTTTGGTCTCTCCCTGGCCACTCTACTCCATGTTATGCCTGTAACCTGGTTGATATCATCGTCCCATCTTTTTTGTTGTCTACCTCTTCTCCTTTTACCTTCCCTTGGGTACCATTGTGTAACTTTTTTGCTCCACTTGCCCTTTCCTCTGATCATGTGTCCCGACCACTTCCATTTTAGCCTTTGTATTTTCAGGGTTACGTCCTGTATCCTGTAAAAGACTTTCAAGAGAATGGCTTGAAAGTCTTTTAGCTTTACTTAACCATAAATATTATCAATAATTTAAAGAATTAACTGTAATATTTCGCCCTTTGGATCAGTAAACTAAAAAGCGTAAGCGTAAACTACATATATACGGGAAAAAATGCAGCTTACAGTTAATATATGTATGTAGATATATATCTATACTCACTATACGCCTGTATATCACCGAAGGTAATACAGGTAGTAATAATAAAGGAAGGTAAGGTAAGGCAAAGATGTGAAACGTAATAGGGGTTTAGCCAATTTGTGTCACCTTTTAGAAATACCCAGAAACAATTAGTCACAGCAGATAGCAAATATAACCGCGGTCTTATGCTACGAGACCAAAAAGGTAGTATATTGTCACAATTTTCGTGCTAAATTGTAGTAAAGTTCAACGGGTAAGGCGTGTAGGTTGTACATTTTCCATTAATTGACGCACATTGTACATTAAAGATAAGTCACACGCAAGCAAAGTGATATCATATTTTACATTCTTATTATTAATATTAAGGTAAAAAGGTCGTGTGTAAATAATATATTTCGTAAGAAATTGGCAATAAAACAGTATATTTTCGAATAACGTTTGCCCATCGTTAGTTGGCGTAAATTCGATGTGTCCAGTCTTTTCACGAGAAGCTCTCATTGGCTCTGTCTGCGAGTGCTTCTGTCATCTCCTCGCCGAAGCTAACGGCAAAGTGGTATGTGGTATGTACACAGAGTGTTCCGTCGCGGGGTCCTACTGCGGGTCCTCAAGTGTATCCTAAAAAGGAAATCCCTGGGAACACCGCAGACTTTGCCGAAAAGAACTCCCACGCGGAATTCAGGTAACCCTATGTTCTCTTCTATAGCCCTGACAACGTTTATTAAAATATCATGATGATTGGTTGAGTAGTTAAAGCGTAATAACGTAACAAACAAACATACAAACAAACTGTTGTGATATATAGTTACGATATAATTAGGATTACAGTTCTATTATCTATACACCTAAATCTTAATATCATAAACAATTTGTTATCTTTATTTTTGGCAGGCAACAGATTACCCAGGTACTATTTAATTACTTCAGCGTAAGTAATTTTATGAGTGATATGAACCTTTTTTTATTTATAACCTCTGAAATTTATTTATATTTAAGTACTTCTTGTGACCGCACACAAACGATCTACTTTCGATAACGTTGTATGAAAAAGCTTATTGCTCTATATTTACTTTGTAAAAGGGTATTTTAAAAAAATGCTTATTTCAGACGCTTACCCACACCGTTACAATAGTACCTAATCGTTAAGATAAAAATCGTCAAGATTATTAATTTAGTCTTTGTGATGAGAGTTTAAGCCTAATAAGGTCCTTGACCAAGGACAACGACCGCAGTCTTTTTAACGAACCCAGTTTTGACATTCGCTTTTATGGCAATAAAATCGTTACACAAAATAATAGAGTACCTTACTAATTAATAGAGCCTAGGTTTCTTTTTGTATAAAAAACTAAAAAAAATGCTAAAACAAACGGACAGCAGTACTGTAGCAATAGGTATTATCACTCAATGAATAACGAAAAAGCCAAATGAGAGTGTATTCAAATTTTGTCTCAATTTATATGGGGTACCCCAGTTCTCAGTGTACTAATTCAATGATGCATCATGGCTACTTCTACAGGTAATTTCTCTAAGTAAATAAAGATGACAGAGTACAAACGAGTCTAGATTTGTCCATAGGTAACCTAACTTTTCATCTACTAATACCAAATGTGCAAATGTAGTGTTTGTATATTCTTTCACAGATAACTATATATTGTGATATTCTTTGGTGCGAACGTTCTAAGTGAGTAAACATTTTGAATGAAAAATAAGAAATATGAATCGTCTGAGCAAACATTGCGTTATATGTTACTTTGAAAATTTATACACACTTGTAAAGCAATAAACGTCTGATTGGTACGTACATAATGACAATAATTAACCGCGTTCAACCGCGTTATTATAACTACTCTGGTTTTTTTTTAGGTTATAATGTGGTGTTCCCCGCCAACCTTCTTAATAAACGGTCTATATACTCAAAAATATTTGTTCAATGGGACTGAAAATTGCCTAGATGAGCACGTAAACCGGTACAATTTTTTTCTAGACAACTAATAAATGGTTAATAGCACACGTTGATGCAAGTTTATAAAAATTAAGATAGATAAAAATTATTCGTTTAACAACTTGCCATCCCTCGCAATTTCAACCGCGTTTATGGGCACTGCGCCGCTCCTTAGGGTCGTAGCGTAATGTTAAATAGCTTATAACCGGCCTTCACAAAAAAACCAAAGTTCAGCACATTCAACCAAAAAATACAATTTCTTCAGCTTTATTATATTAGTATATCTAGATATATGTAGATCGAATAATATGATTTAGAATTATTTGATCACTGATCAAATCCAAAAAATTCAATAAATTCCTTCCTAAACTAAATAGCTCACGATTCAGTCGTCACATACATTTGAGAAACTAAACACCTTTGAACAATGACATTATAAAAACATCTTAGCCGTTGAATGTCTATCAAGAAATACGAGGCTGAAAAAGTTGTAATTTTTCTTTTAGTAATAGTTTTATGTTCTTTCAATAATAAATTTTACCGTTCTGACAAGGTCGACAATACTGTAATGATGCTTACTTTAGTAGATAATTCTCTCTACTAATAGCATAGTCAACACAATTCAACCATGCAGTCGTCTAGCCAGAAAATCGTGCGGGGTGCAAGGGGTGATAAGCGGGAAAGGCGAGCTCAAGTTGCATACATCGCCCGTAGTAGTAGATCGCGACACGAAATACAGGGTTAACGCGTGTTTGTTTCGCTTGTTTTCATTATACCTATATTGAATTGTATGGACAAACAAAGTTATATATAGGTACGATATGTGCTGTAAGAGATCACATATCAACATCTAGAATAAATAAAGAAAAACAAAGGTTAGTTAAATATTGATCTTGTAATTTTTAAGCACCTTATAAATTGCATCATTTTCCGCCAACGCGGCAATGTACCTAAACAAAATGGCGGACGTAAAATAAAAGTTGCAGGCATAAAGGGCGTTAAAAATTTTTATAGCGGAATTGCCAAATCTACTACGGCAGACGTTTTTGTTAAATGGACACTGGATGGGTTTACTTTTATGTTTGCACTTCACGCTCAGCGAGTAAAGGCGAGCGGCGGCGAACGAGCATGTGAAGAGGGCCCGCTCGACACAATTCGCCACCGCTTGTTTTCTTGGTAGTATTTTGGCGAAGATCAAAGTCGCGAGTGGCGAGCGCGAGCGGTCCCTCACAATCGTATCGTGTAATCGTGTAGTGGGCGAACATGAATAATTGACATAGTCGAAACATTTACTAATATTGATATTGTTATTATTATTATTATAGCCTTGTAGTTATTCCTTAATAATAAAAATACTGATATATTAATCGTTTCTTGATTTTAATTTAATAAAGATTTTATTTTACTTATTATTTCTTTAAGTATTTAACTAAAATCCGTTATAAATAATGACTTTACGTTACAATAAATTATAAGATATGAATAGGTATAATTAGTATAGTTATATTTTATAACGAAACAAAACAGAAAATCTCTTTGAAACTTTATTTATCAAGGGCGTATACAACTGCCATGGTTTGCAAACGTGGTCATTGACAAGGAGGACGAGGAATAAATTGCTATCTGCCAACGTAAAATTGCAAGAAGTATGCTTGGAATAAAGCTATCAGATAAGATATGCAACGACGAAATTAGCGCTAAAACAAAAATAATACATGTAAAGCAAAGACCAAGACCGGACATATCTGTAGATTGAGTGACAACAGATAGACAAAACGTTTTACAGTGAATGCCGAGACAGGAAAAGAGGAACCGGAAGACCAAATAAATAAGAAAAGAGATAGATGGAAAGGTTTAGCAGAGGCCTACGCTAAAGAGGCGACTACTAAGTGCTACCAACATGCACTAGTATTGTTTTAAATAATGTTTAATATAAGCATCTATAAAAGAATATATATAAGTACATAGTAATAAATACATTACATATATTATGATTGTGATACTCAAAATTATCTTGTGTGTGTATACGTTAAGTTATAAATTTCTTAAGTTATCATGTAAAGTACGTACTTAGTAGCAAATAAAGGCTGGCCCGTTGGCCTAGAGTCTAGTGACCCTGACTGCTATGCCGTAGGTCGTGGGTTCGATTCCCACCCGAGTCTGGGTATTTTTTGTGTCCGTTGTTTGTATGTTTGTAAAGTCTCCCGCGATACAGGAGTAATTCCTAATGCGGGAGTTGTCTTTATTTAAAAAAAAAAGAGGCTATTTTTATTTTATACAACTGCTGTAAGTGCTGTGTGTATGTTTGTTTACCGCCTACCATATTTCATCTCATCCTCGCGAAAATATCTGAAGGCATCTTCATAATCGAATTATTCCATTAGTATGTTTCATTATTGCCCGCCACTAGTGCAGCGGAGACATTTTTCATAGCGACCCGCGTCCTCGACGGTTCAGTTCGATGAAAGCCTCGCACCTCGGCATCACTCACCGAGTGCCTTGCCCGAGTGTAAAGTGCCTTCATTAAAGGTTTCTGTATTGTGTAGTGTATTTATGTAGATGACGATAATGCCATCCATTCGCCGATGTTAAAATTGTGATAAAATTCATTTAAGATTTCAAAATTATATCAGAACATGCAGTCTCAGGCAAATCAATATAAGCGGACCAGAAAATATAACAATAATTGACGAGAGATATAATTGAGAAAGAGATTGTATAAAAGTGTAGTAAACCTGATTTTATAATCCCATCTGGTTGTGATACTAGCCGTGATCATTTTGATAGACTGGCCGCTCCTAAGGATTTTAACGGTTACTGGTTTTGGCCCGCGGCTTCGTTCGCGTGAATGTTGATTTTGTCAATCAATACTGGCATCCCTCAGGAACAGTAGTTTTTCTGGGTGAAAGGTACCCTCCTGACACCACCGGGGGTGTCATGGGGAATAGGCGATTCCCCATGACACCGCTGGGGGGGGGGGTATCATTTGGAGTTGTCACGGGGAAAGCGCGGTGTCCTTTCAGTACCCTTGACACATGTGTGCATAATTTCATGATCATTGGTTTAGTAGTTAAAGCTTGAAAGAGAAACAAACAAACTCACTTTCGCATTTATAATATTAGTTAGGATATCCATAGCTTGGTAATGTAATACTTACATCTATCTATACTAATTTACGGTAAGCAAAATTTGTTTCAAACTATTTTAGCTTTATACTTAACTAGCTGTGCCCCGCGGTTTCACCCGTGTAACTCAGATGCCATGGGAATATCGGGATAAAAAGTATCATCTCAATCGATTCAGTAGCTTTTGCGCGAAAGAGTAACAAACATCGATACATCCTCACAAACTTTCGAATTTTTTCCACATACAATATCTTCACTACATATACAGATAGAAATGTATGTATACAGAGCCTTTTAACAAATCGCTAGTGTCTTGAAAATTCCCATTACGAACACAACCGTCAACAACGTCTGCCCTCACCTGTCTGCCCGCGTCGTCCGGGTGGCTCACGCACGACGATAAAAGTATTTTCATAAAAATCAATTTGTTACTGCTATTAATATGAACTGGAAATAAAAAATCAAATTTTATTGTATTTATGGTTCAGTATTATGGTAATAATGGCTTACACATAAAAGATAGATATATACTGTCGCAGACTTTTTTGTAGAACTATTTAGGAGAAACAATCCCACCGTACATTATATTCGTGTAACTCTTACAGTTTTCCCACCGCACGCCAGAATAGCTCGCAGATGACAGATTTTTTTCCGACTTATATCGTTATATTTTGGCCAATATACACAATATCTTCATAAATTATAACCTGTGTGTTATTCTGATATATAAGCTATATTATTGTAAAGTTTCATTAAAATCCATTCAGTAGTTTTTGCGTGAAAGAGTAACAAACATCCAAACATCCATACATCCTCACAAACTTTGACGTTTATAATACTAGTAGGATAAAATTCAACACCAAACAATTTGCACGCTTGCCATTTTTTATTAGATGGAAATTGATTACACTACATGGATTATAAATATAAACTAGAGCTTCTTCCAAGACGTTGCGTTGTCATAGGCGTCCTATGCTTTGACGGTATTCATAGATTATTACTATGCAGGACGTGATAGCAAGTCTCGGTCTACAACGGAGGTCTTGTATTGAAATGTTCGACTGCGGGAATGCTGCTACCTACTAAACTATTAAATAACGTTTTTTTTTTCAAATATTTGTTATGTGACGTTTACTTGATGTTTCGATCGAATTGCATCGATTGTGGTCACGGGTGGCCTCGCGGGTGGCTTAATTTCCCTGCATTCTTTATTATTTATAGGAAATAATGTTTCTATAATGTACCCACTGTGCCACTAAACCTATTACATCCAATTATGCCTGATGGATTAACATTATGTAATTCTTAAATTTGATTAAGCACTTATCGTCACATGCCTATGACCTGATAAAATAATAACACTGATTCATTCCTTTCGGCTTAAGACTCTATGTAATATAGAATTGTGATTCTACTACAAGTAAAAAATAAATTTAACAACAAATTTGTTAATAAATTACCTCTTAACTGCCAGCAGCATTTGAAATATCATTTTACTGATTTTATTTAACTAAGAACTAACATATTAAAATCGATGATAAATAATTGACTTTACACATAATAAAAGTGACAAAGAAACATTATTATTTAGATTACCGTCCCCGTATACAACGGGTACTGTCACTCTACATTTCTGGCTTAATTTCTGATTAGCAGAAAGCAAATCGCGGTTGTTCTTCGGTGTCACTGTTGCTGGATCAGTTTGGACATGACATAGCAGGCCAGTACTATACAGAAACAGCGGCTTCTAAGATCTGTGACGAAGGGAACCTCCCTATTAGATGTTTCTATGTACGATATTAGACCATCTTGACTTTCACCGACGATGAACAGAAACCTATGCAAAAAAAGTGACACAGGGAAAGGAAGGCGGGCGAAATAGAACGTATTCCGACAGAACCTGCCTGGCGTAGTTTTCGTTTTCCGTTTTTTTTATTAGGGCAAATACGCCCATAAGCCTTCTTATAGTACCTACTAGTAGTAGCTTACCATCAGGCGTTAAGATCATATTGTTGAGATAATTGTAAGTTCTAGCGACCTTACTTACCCAATTGCAAAATAGAACTCATCTGCGATAGTAGAGCTGGTTAAATGCTGACTTAGGTAGAGAGGCTTAAATTCGAACAGAAACCTACACTGCCTCACCTCCAACATCTAAACAATTGCGGACTTTAAGCTCCTCTCAAACACTCCTCTCTAATTCTCAACCTCTCTTTGACGTTGAAGATGCTCTGCGGTTTTAATCGGTAAAACTTTCTTGTCACTTCAGTGCACAGAATAATAATACCTGCTCCAGTGTGTGCTCAACAAATTGACACACAGAAATAAAAGCTTATCACATTATATACCATTTCATCATATACATTATTATTATTATAGTATTACATGACATGATAAGATAAAGTATTGTGTTGTCTCATATTATTTAATGATAAATAGTTGACGGTAGTGGACAGATTCTCTACGTATGATATTAGTACATTTATATTCCCGGAAAGTACATATTTGTTTTAAATAATAATAAAGATGCATTGGCGATCAATATTTTGCAATCTGTGCCCACGGAATGAAGATAGAAATAATACTGTTCATTTGTAAGTATAGATGTTAACATTAAATTAATTATTAAAAAGTTTATGGGATAGTTAAAATAAGTGTTGGTCCTCATTGAAAAGGGAAAACAAAAAACTGTTACCCGGGCGTAAAATGCTTGTTTTACGCCTATTCTTTTTTCATTTTCAATGTTTACATCTATTTATGTATGTATTTAGAAATATATAAGTAGGTATGTCTATCAGCAGTCTGGTTACCATAGTACAAGCTTTGCCTAGTTTGGGATCAGACGGCCGTGTGTGAGATGTGTGGAGTTATTATTATATTATTTACAAAAATAGACAAGGATTATTAAACGGTTCTGTATGTACAATTTTTTCCTACGTTTGTCAACCAATTTTAGTTTTTTTTTTGTTTTGTTAAGCAGCTTTTAAAGAGCCATTGCCTTTTATTGTTCTCAATGATTTAATGAACAATTAAACATACAATGCGAGTGTTTCTATTTTCTGAAGTATTTACGGTAGGTACGTTGTTATTCAATTTCTATTGTTAAAGGTATGTGAACTAGGAGTGTTAATATAACGGTTTAAACATCCGAAAAACGTGAACACAACATTAGTGAAGTAGCCAATAAGATAGTTGCGCATACGTGTCGGTGCTGTGCACATGTTTACAAACAAAATAACTACCCCAGGTATGAAACTTGTGCTCTATATGTTACCTACACGAGTCCGTAAGAAGTTTAAATATTCATTATCAGTAATTAAGTTAATTATTGCACATAAACCTTCAGTATTAGTTCAGTAATATTCTCCTTATTTTTTTTTAAGATTAAAAAGTTTTTTATTATAATCGTTTTTAATCGGATACTGTAGGTACCTATACCTAATTTAATATCTCCTCATTCCAAGGATACTGCAAGAACCTCAATACGAGTAGATTGTTATTCCTCATAGTCCACCAGCTCTAATGGCTGGCATATTTAGGTAATTTTTTTAATAAGTACAGTTAAAAAAAGTGCTTTCTATATACTCAATATCTTACAAGGTTAATAACGGGTGAGTCATATCTCTAGTTGATAACAGCTATTCGATTTCCCTATCTCTAGTAAACCAAAAAAACAGCCAATAGGGACAGATTATTTCATATCGCTGAGCCTCAGAAATTTATTATACAAATGTCTCAGAATTATAGAAAAGCAGCGCCCCACCACATGTCACAGTCGAAGTTTGGTTTCTCTCCTATCGGAGGTTGCACATCATCATGGTCATGCGGGCTTTTGAGTCAGCCGCTGTGTGCTGCATCCAAATCATTCTTACAGATTCTTAAGCCACGAATGTCTTTTTCTAACTACACCTCTTTTTTCTACTATCTTCCCCTGAATAATAACTTGAACAGTCGGTCCTTGCTCGTGTCGGGACCAAAATACGACAACTTTCCACGCTTAGTGCTATACTTACCTACCTAACTATTACTAAAATAAAATGTAGCCTATTTTACTTCTGGATAAAGTAACTTTCTAATGGTGAAGGAAACATACATTCAGTAGTTTCAGAATTTATCGAATACAAAGAAATAAATATTTCCTCTATGTAATACTTTTATTATAATATATAGACTAGTAAGTATAGAAGTAGTAATATTGTTCGAACTATATTTTGGGTATGCATGCAATACATTATACTATTAAAGAAATAAGTGCACCTATAGTATGTAGGCTAAACTATTATAAATAATAGTGATGTAATGCATGTTTATTTTTCATATTCACGAATGCTAATATTGGGAATATGGGATATGGGAGAGCCATGCTTCGGCACGTATGGGCCGGCTCGACTCCGCTCGATACCACAGCCTCACAATAAAACAACTTTTCGCCGCGTGAGTGAGGTTACCGGAGGCCCTAACCCTTCCCTCTCCCCTATTCCCGTCCTTCCCCTCTCCTCCCCTCTAATCCCCCTCTCCCGTCTTCCCCTATTCCCACCTTAAAGGGCGGCAACGCACTTGTGACTCTCGAGTTACAGGTGCCCATGGGCGACGGTAGTCATTTACCATCAGGTGACCCGTCTGCTCGTTTGCCCCCTATACCATAAAAAAAATATATATATTTCTAGTAGGTATTCGCGAATGCGAAGGTTGACGTTTCAAATAAAGCGCGATAAAAATGTACGAATAGTTTGACATTTCAATTTTTTTTTTCAAAGATGTGATCACGAAAAAAATGTATTGAAAACGATGAAAAGTTCTGTGGTGGATAGTATAGACAGAGAATATTTGGTTTTTCCGCCAACAAGTGTGCTCTCATAAAGAGTTTTTAGTAAAGCTGAAATTCCTTACCTCAGTTTCTTTTTTGAGTTTATGTTTCAATTATCCTTCATTATATTCTTATTTTATTATAGAAATTTCTGGATTATAGTATAGGTACTCGAACTTGATCCCATTTAAATTTGAAAATTAAATCTACCCAAAGAGTAGAAAAATAGGGGATGAATGATTGTTCACCCACTGAGTTTTGATCTGTGAATTGATTCTGTTGAAACTTGGACCACTAGTTCCAATGACACAACAAGACGGGGACCTGTAGTTTATCTGTTGAGAGACTGAAGCCTGGTACATTGATATAGCATAGTGTAGGTACATTGGCACAGTAACTTTGTTTATTTGATTTTTCGATGAAAGACCAATCTTCCCCTACCGTTTTTAGGTTACCTGCTTGAAATTTCGTGATCGGTCATGCTTATCTTCTCTTTATATGTAGGTACATACTACTACTACTATACCTACTTTAAAAATATTTTAGTCGATCAATGAGTATGTAGCAAAAGTGAACTTTCGCGTCTGCCTCTGAATTTTGTATGGCAGCTGCCTTCAACAACAACCTTCACGGAATCAGGTAGATAATATGTGATAATTTTATAAAAATCACCAATTTATTGATTAACTTATTTTCCTTAATAGGTGATACCTTCTACGGCTTTTTTTTGCATAAACCTATGTAGCTACTTTTAGTTATAGTTATGAACATAATGCTCCTCAAAGTCAAGCTAAGCGTGCTAAACACGTGGACACTGTACACAAATCAGTAATTAAGTAGGTAGTGAAAGTAGGCCGCGTTCCGCGCGATGATGGCTTGAATTCTGGTTGAGCCAAATCTTGAGATAACGAGACGGTCGTGGTCTGCCTCTATTAGTCAAGACCAATCGTAACAAAACCAGTGTGCGTCTGACCGGCCAATTTACGTAAGCATTATATTAAAATTCATTAATGTCTATTTCATGAGTTATTAAAGTTTAAACTTAATGGTAAGTATAGTTCTAGGTCTGTGTCTTACACTAAATATAAAGTAGGTAGGTACGAAAACATTACCGCTCTATCTACTTGGATGTACCTTACCTACCTACCTATCTATGCGTAGCGTACGTAACTATATAGGTACGTATTTAATCGATTGCTTTGTTTTATAGTATACCTAAATATATAGGTAGGTGTCTATAAAGACATCTATAGTTAAAATAGGTACAAAAGACCTAGCCATGTAGATTGGACATAGAAATTAGCCAATCACATCATGTTGATCACAACACTCACTCCACTCATTTATTATTTTATCTATGTATTGTACAAGGTTACGTAAACGTGTAACGTAATATTCATTTCTTATATGTAGGCAATTAATAACTTCTGGCACCAAACCAACTGTAAATTGCTAGGAATTACACTACTACAAATACCTACATGCCTAGTTTTAGTCTACACCAGGACTACCAGGAGGCTAAACACTTAATTTTATAAGTATATAAGTGTATTACAATTTAAATTGATTTTCACAGAGCAAGTCGAGACATGTTACTCGTAAAGACAGAATATGGCGAATTGAAGGGTGCTGCTTGTAGCGGTGTAGAAAATTATATTGCTTTCAAAGGCATACCATACGCCAAGCCACCTCTTGGCGAATTAAGATTCAAAGTGAGTAATGACATACCTACACATACCTTCTCTGATCGTACACTCAAGTGCTAATAAGACAAATGTGCACCACAAATTACCTGTTCCTAACTGTATAGTCCATCTACAGGTTGCCTGTAAGAGATTGCAGACTGCGATAAGGCCGCCTATTGTACTGCTGTTTCTAATGTATTTCTTTTTAATTGTATTCTATTTATGGTGTGCAATAAAGAGTATCTATCTATCTACACAGTAAGTACTTACATACCTTCTTAACTTTTTTTTCATTTCAAACGAAAGCATACCTACCTGAGCGTTCACATTAGTATTCACTTCGGGACTTTGGACACATACTGCATTCGCAGTAGGTACATATCTAATGGCAATACCTAATTTTAGTGTACTACTCCGAGACGTCTCCGCAGTAATAAAATTCATATTTCATTATCTCGTATTCCCGTGTCCTTATTAGATTAACATAACATTACCATAGTAAGCAGATCTACTCAGACTGTTGCTGTACATTCTTACACATTTCATAAGAAAAGTGGTTATAGTAGATTATGAGGATGTTTAAATTTGTTGTCCTTAATAATACCTATTTGCATTCTAAGAGACAAACACAAACTGAGGATCCTATAAGTTCGGTTTTCTAATAGTTACATTTTAATATTTAATTTGTGGAGTAAATCATGACGTCATCGTCATCGATGTATTTTTTACATCCCAAACTAGTAAAGCTTAATATTGTTACAGGCTCCCATGCCTCCGGAACCATGGGAAGGCATTCGTGACGCATCGGAGCATGGCGCAGTTTGTCCGCAGTTCAATGAACGCATGAATCGTATAGAGCCTGGCAGTGAAGATTGTCTTTACCTTAATGTGTATAGTAAATCATTGAAACCAAAGGAACCTCTTCCTGTAATGGTGTGGATCCACGGAGGAGGTTTTTACACAGGTTCCGGTAACTCTGATTATTATGGCCCAGATTTTTTTATGGCCCATAATATGGTTTTAGTTACAATAAATTACAGGTTGGAGGTTTTAGGTTTTTTATGTTTGGATACCGAAGAAGTGCCGGGAAATGCTGGCATGAAAGATCAAGTGATGGCTTTGAAATGGGTTAAAAACAACATAAAAGTCTTTGGAGGTGACCCCAACAATGTTACCATTTTCGGTTGCAGCGCAGGCTCTGGATCCGTTGGTTGTCACTTAATATCAAAAATGAGCCGAGGTCTATTCCATAAAGCTATTTGCCAAAGCGGTACCTGTCTAAATGAATGGTGTTACAATATCTATGCCCGTCAAAGGGCTTTTCAATTAGGAAAATTGCTCGGAAAAGACACCGACGACCCAGTTGAACTTCTAAATTTTTTAAGAACTCAGCCTGTTTCGTCGCTATACAGAATAGAGTTACCACCACTAGAAAATGTTAAGTATAATGACTTATGTGATGGTGTTTTATTTAGTCCAGTAGTCGAGAAAGTCGGTCCGATTGATAGTAGGTTTTTAGCAGAACTACCATATGAATTAGTTAGCAAAGGCGACATTGCAAATGTCCCCCTTATCATAGGATATACTTCAGGCGAGGGTATTGAAATAGCAAGGAAACTACCATACATTCTCAAATATTACGCAAAAGAAGGCTCTGTTGTGCCGAGAGAATTGAAATTGAAGTGGCCATTACAGAAAGTACAAGAGGCTGATGAAAAGATACGACAGTATTACTTCAAAGACAAGGAGATAGTTGCAGACAGTCACCAGGAGATTTCAGATTTTGAAACAGATAAAACGTTTTTGTACAATCAGCTTAGATATGCCCGTTATCACAGTCACTACGCAAAAGAACCCGTTTATTTTTACAAATTTGTCGCAGAGACCGAAAGAAATTATACAAAAAAAAGTTACAAAATGGATTTCATAAAAGGTGTATGTCATGCAGACGATTTACCGTATCAGTTCAACGTCACATGTTTGGATATACCGCTGACAGACGAATCAAGATACATTATCAAACAAATGGTGCAATTATGGGTAAATTTCGCAACCACAGGGTAAGTAAAAACCTAAATCAATATATTTATATTCTAATATTTTAAATGCGAAAATAACTCTGTCTCTCTGTCTGTTACATTTTTACGCGTATCATCATGAAATTTTCCATACACATTGTCAGGGATACAGGGAAGTACATAAATCAGTAGGATAAAAAAATAAAAAAACAATCAGTGGCCTTGACATGAAAAGTCATGTTAGAAATGTCAAGAAAGGCATTATACGCCCAAAAAAAACTAAAAAAAAAAATTTTCAATATTTTTTTTTTTTTTACTAAATTATTTGTCGGCTACATATAACGATACTTAAATTTGACCATAGAATAGCTAATAATAAGTATTGAAAGAATAAACCTTGAAATAAAATGGGCTTCCGGAGAGGGGAATCAATATTGGTAGATTATAAATGAGACATCCACACCAACGTCAAGCTCTAATGAATAACATAATATATTGATTCCTATGAATATCATATCATTTCAGGAAACCAACTACGAACGAAGAATGGAGACCATATACAGACCCGGCACGAAATTACGTCGTTATAGGAGAGACACTGGAACACTACCAAAACCCGAGCGCTGAAAACATGAAATTCTTGGAAAATATATACGAAGAATCACAATTGACTATTCATAAATAAATGAAAGTAATCCACGATATAATATGATATAAAAGTAAAGTACATTAAAAATATTCCAATCCGTGTAGCTATGGCAGACAATATTTCACGCTTAATTGAAACTTATTAATTAAATCGTTTCTACAGCGGCAAAAGGTCACCTAGAATACCACTCCTATATTTTATTCGATGTGAATGAAAGTATTATCTAATACAAATAAAGTACAAATTATACATAATATATATATATATATATTATGTATATATATATATATATATATATTATGTATATATATATATATATATATATAATAATAATAAAAAAAATTGTCATTGTAGTTTTAAAGTAATTTTAAACTATTTTTGACAAGGTTTAAAAAACAATCTCATGTTATATTAATGTTGGCGAGGGTTTTATAAACAGGTGGCTGCCTTCTGTTTGAGGGCGGCCAAAGTCTGCCAGGGTTCTCGGGGACTTCCTTCCCTTATATCCGAGTTCCTTGCGATAGACTCACTTGTGACGGAACACCGTGTGGTTTTAGTCGGTTCGATTCCGACATCTCATGATATCGACATAAGATTCAAACTGTTTGTTTAAGTTCCATTATTCCTGGGTATATAGTAGTATATGGTAGCTAGTTGCTGGCTGGTCCCTTATTTAGAGATTATGTGAACGTATATAGCGACCAGTGACCTTGTGTTTATTAGTGATACCTGTGATATCTCTCTTTTTAACCGACGACAAAAAGGAGGTTTTCAATTCGATAATATATATATTTTTTTAAGTTTTTTTTTTTTTATAAGTCTGTTCAGCCCTCACTCCGTTATTTATGAACCGAGATTTTTTTTTTTTTGTTAGATAGGGTATACCTCAAGGGTGGTCCCATGTCAAGGAAGTCAAGATCTGATGATGGGATCCTGATAAAATTGAGAGGAACCCTCGCAAATTATAGGAACGAATAGTGTTTTTGTTTTCCTTTTCATTACTTTATCAGGTATTTGCCTTTAGAAATCATCACATCATGTAGCTGAGCTGATGAAAAAAAAAAAATCATAAAATAAAAATCTTTTTAACAAAAAATTAAACCGACGAAAAGAACTAAAAAGCAAAAAATAAATAAACCTTAAGTCTTAAGTGTTGAGCTTATTTACATAAACTATCAAATTTTATATAAACTTATTTTAAGTCGGCGCCAAATAATAAAATGATTAATTACCTACGTAGAGCCATGTCCATTTCTACGTAAATACATATAAAATTCTGATAATTAATCAGTTTGTTTGGCGCCGACTCAAAATAAGTTTCTATAAAATTTGATAGTTTATGTAAATAAGCTCAATACTTTAGACTTAAGGTTTATTTATTTTTTGCTTTTTAGTTCTTTTCGTCGGTTTAATTTTTTGTTAAAAAGATTTTTATTACTTGAAGAATATAAGCTAAATAAATACATGTAAGAATTGTAAACAAAAAGAAACCGTTCCTAATTCTTAGGTTGACATACAAAACTTATTGATATTCTCTGCCAAGATTATGTACTCTTTACATTTCAAATTCGTTACTATTCTAAGAATAATAATGATAATAATCTAGGACATATTGAATTGTGCTATCTAAATCCAAACCAAACAACTGAGATGTAACATGTATGCATTTTGTACATAGAGCATGTTATTCAAGAAACATTTAGACAAATGTAAATTGAAATAATGAAGTATATAAATATTTGCTTTGAGCGAAATTCCAACCCAAGGCTCCAGACGTAGCAGTTTAATGTTCGACTATAACACATCGGTGCGAGTCAGCACATTTTATAACTTTGTTTGTATCTACCTACATATATTGAACAAGCTTTCATTTCTGCACAAGCATGAGACACCACGATGGTCGACGTATGTACCACCGCTTGACAGCAGACTATCATTTGTAGATAAAAAGGTAATAGATTGCTAAAGGCAAATAAAAAAAAAACAGTATTAAAGAAATTAAATCTTAAAATGATTTTATTTATCGTCCACATTTTACTTATACTGCCCTAGATAGGTACTGCAATACCTAACAGTACAGGTCCAGAGGATATTAAAATGCTACTCATATTTCAGAAAATATATCTACAGTATAACTAAAATATAAATTCTTTATAATGGAAATCTAGACCAACTGTACGTTACTGCAGTATTTACATAACTATAATAAACATGTAGTCGCCAAATCACTTCAATGCATGCTTACAATACAAATTTCCATTTCAATTATTTCGAAGACATTTTAACCTATTTCATAAAAAAACCATTCAATGCATTTTGTACACCTACACTTGCGACGTTTTCGACCTAGATGTGATCACTTTTCACGAAAAGTTCATAAAATTTTGCCTTTACATAACTCAAAAAATAATATTAAAATTAAAACTAAAATGTACTGTAATATTTAAGGCGACTTGTGATCGACTACATCTCACCTGATGTGCACAAACGATATGAGACAAGACAATACCAACTGGACTGCGAATAACAAAGTTTAGAATCGCTTATACGAACCGAAGTTGAATCACCGCATAGACAAATTAGTGGGCAATGTAAAGCGAAAGAATATTAAAATTCGATTCTCATAATTACATAATAATTCAATTACAGTTTACAGAGCGTAAACAGGGCGACTCGTAATGCTGATCCAGGTGAATTTTCAAAAACACGTATACTTGACACTCTATAGATTTATGGCCGCCATGGTGGACACCATAACAAGTGAGCTAGGTCGATGGTCGCACGCACGTCGTGTGGGTGGCGGTCAGTAGCGACCCGAGCGCGAGTTGCGCGGCGGCTCGCGGCGCCGCTCGCGCGAGCGGGAGCGGCGCCTGCGCTCGCGCGAGCGGCTGCGAGACCGGCGCGCGCCGCCCTTGCGCCGCGAGTACAGGTACCTGGGAACAAATAAAAAAAAAATTCAATTGATATGTTCACACTGCTATTGGATAAAGATATGTCCCCAGTTGACCGCTCTGATTAAACTAAAAATTGGCTGTGTCTTACTCTCTCACGTTTTAAATAATTTGTTTAAATGATTCAAAAAGAAAAGTTCTCACGTATTGAAGGCTCACTCCATGTAGACGCTGAAATAAATAGCAACTCTGGCACCACGCAATAAAGTGCAATGCAGCACGCACTACAATTGTTATGCCGCGTCCAGACGCTTGCCAAACCTCAACAAGCAGTCACAAATTCAAACGTGTGGATAGTGTGTTTGCTCGATTTGCCAAACGTTTGGCTTGGCTTGCCGTCGATCCGAACTCTGTCGGTTTTTGACGGCCAAATCAAAGGAAGCTTGTGGCAAGCGCTTGCGATGCATCCACATGTTTGTGTGTTGTTCGTATGCCATGCGCGCTGACGACGACCAGACGTGTGCGTCCGTACCGAATGCCGATTGTTTTTGATACACAATAATTAAAAAAAACGAGTAATTGGTCCACCCAAGAATCGGTACGGTTTTTATGAATTTTTAACATCCACCATTTTCTTCGCCGTATTTTTCTTTTACTTATTTTCTTGTTTTTAAAATAATGTATTTTTGTGTTTTTGTTTGTTTAACGGCTTGATAAAATCTACATTAACGCTAAAGCAGCCGTGAGAAAGTGCTAGTTACAGGTAAACGAATGTATTTCTTCTCACAAGGCTCAACCATTTGATTATAAATTGAAACAGGCAGATATGAAATTGTGTTACCCATTTTTGTTTTTATAATTTTACTTTTGACAAAACAACTTTTTATTGCGGTGACTCTGTGTGTGTTGATCTATATATTTTTTTTAATTGACGATTTCGAATACCATACAATAATGATGACCAGTTTGATGAAATAGTGATACTGAATTTAAATTTGGACTTGAAACGAATCATAATAATATGCATTTAGATCTGGTTCTTAATCTGGATTGAACACCGAATAAACTGCTTAATACGAAGTCAGATAGACTTTGATTCTAGATGTGGTACTAGACATCTAGAATGGAAATCTACACAATAATTAACCAAGATTATTACGATTTTCTATAGGTTGTGTACTCTCTGCGCCAGTAGACTAATTTAACCCTAAAAACTTTATTAAATTAATAAAATCGTGTCCAACAAAGATTTATCTTGAATTACTATCGCGGCAAAGTGCCAAGCCCGTAACTCTAATAAAATGATGTCTACAAAAGATTAATCTATGTCGGGCGTTCGCTGTGCACTATAAATCAAAGCTATTTCCATAAACTTATTATTTATTTATGTTCACTACTTTAGACCCTAAGTGTTGAACATTCTGGCGAAGTCTCAAGAATTGAGATATGGATCTGATCAATGTATATATTTCAATCAAAACTCTTAACGAGACAAACCCTCTTTTAAATAACAAAATCAGTCAAAGCACTTATGCCAAATGGAGCTCGGTAAAACTATTATTAGGTTAGGTTAAATGTTCTTATTTACATTGTAACTAGTGATGAAACGGATATCCGGCCTCTAACCGGTATCCGGTCTATTCTACCAAAATTTATTATCCAAAAGTAACAATTATTTAGTAGACATTGGTATCCCATCAATGTCTATTAAATAATTGTCACTTTATTGAAAATTGTATTGTGTCTAATCATTCAATAAGTTCCAAAATAATATTGTTATAGTTATACATATAATGTGTACATAACACTATTTAATATAAATTAACTATATTAAGTAAGTTAAGTGTTACGCTATTATAGTGAGCAGACCATAGAGCAATTGTTTGTAGAGAGACCAAGTGTGTGTTGGTCATGGTATGGTTATGAACTGCAAATATCTTAAGACAAAGCAGACAGACACAGTAAATTATAAAACTGAACAATCTAATATTAGAGTAACTTAATAATGTGTACAACTGTTTTACCCAAATAAAGAAATTAAAAATATTTTTTTTTTTGTTTATCTGTAACACATATTTACGCCACACACGGTAATCAACCAATCACCATGAAATTCTGCATACACGTTGTCGGGGATAAAGAAAGTAAGGTAGATACTTTTCATACAAAAAAAGTATAGAAGCGTAGGTAAATGACTTAAACGGGAATGAAGCCGAGGGCAAAAGGTAGTAAATAAATAAATTTCTTTGCAAAAAGGAAATAAACTGTTTTTCTATATATAGGGGGCAAACGAGCAGATAGGTCACCTGGTGGTAAGTGATTACCGTCGCCCATGGACACCTGCAACTCAAGAGTCACAAGTTGCCGGCCTTTGAGATGGGAGCACGCTCTTTTCTTTTCGGTTGTCTTCATAAAAAAAGTCCTTTAAGAAAAAAGGATTCTGCTGTATACAATGCGGGTGCATGTTTCACGTTAGCTGAACACCAAGAAAGTTTAGTCAAAATTACCTACTTTTGACTTTTTTTAGGGTTCTGTACTTTGAAAGAAAAAGAGGAACCCTTATAGGATCACTTTGTTGTCCGTCCGTCTGTCTGTCTGCCAAGACCCTTTTTCTCAGGAACGCGTGGAGGTATTTAGCTGGAACCTATATCAAATACTCAAGTCTACTGTCGCTTGGAGTCCCGTGAAGTCCGAGTCTTGAATTTGGTACGAAGCAACGTCTTATAGCACAGATGAAAGAAAAATTGCGAAAACCGTAAATTTTTTGTTATATCATATAATAAAAATGTTTTACTCGCACTTGGTCGGTTTTTGCAGTTGGAAGTACTTTTAACCTTATACTAGCTGTTGTCCGTGTTGTTAGAAATGTTGGTGAAATCTTTCCCACGGGAACCGTACAAAGAGTAGTTCATATACATGTAAAGAACTTTGATTGATGATGATACTGCAATCAACTTTTAAACTCGTGGTCAGAGCTTCAGACAACCGCACAAAGGGGCCTCAACTCTACCGCAGTGGCTTTACTCCCATACTTGCACCCTCAATACTCTTAAAACAAAGTTTATCACATTCTCACTCTGTACAATATCCCAACTAAATCATTATTTTTCTAATTGCCAATGCCCCTCACTCACCTCGGTTCCCCAAACTAAACACATATCTAAACATAATCCTAGACCAAACTCTAAAGCGAGAGCTACATTAGGCCGACGCACACGTCTGCGACGCTACATTAGGCCGACACACACGTCTGAGACGCTACATTAGGCCGACACACGTCTGAGATGCTACATTAGGCCGACGCACACGTCTGAGACGCTAGGATTTACATGACATACATACATATATATATATATATATATATATATTTATATATATATATATATATATATATATTTATATATATATATATATATATAATATAAGTTTCCGAATCCTATACTGCTACGAAAACAGTAATTTATTAGATTTAGATGCTTTCATGTACATTTACAAGCCACAATGGTAATTAAAAGAAAATGTTATTGATTATTTATGAGTAACAAACCACACATATTCCCCTATAAATTCAAGGTCACCACAAACATACCTAATAAAATTTTCAATGTTTACTGAAACGTTACACATTTTAAATTAATCGATTTTAACGCATTTTTCCGCAATTTGTTTTGCCAGTAATATTTGTACGATAGAATCAAGTAATAAAAGTTTAATTTCAACAAGCTGTCTCAGTGGAGCGTATCCATTATCGGGAACTTTTTGTGATTGGTAACTATTTTAGTTTTCATTCAGATTTCATGTAAATAAAATATAACTGTTGACATTCTGAGAATTGAAATCAATAAATTAGTTGGAGCACGGGTCTATGTGATGGATAGAGAACTATGGACCCCCTGATTGGAGTTAATAGTTGACCCATTGTCCGTTATTTTGTTATTTATTTGTTATACAAATATAACTTATTGAATAACAAAATGTATTTCTAGTAGGACAATTTATTTTTATTAAATATGAATATTCAATGTTTGTTATTTGGTAGCCTTCTGGTGGCTAATAATATCACTTACCTCCTAAGTTCCCTAGAAATAGGTTTGAGATGCATGAAGTTGCAGAATCCACTGCGTGTGCACTCTCCCATCTCGTACTGGCGGCAACACGCTTCACGGAAATCCGTGACTGGGGATAATTCCGCATACACCGGGCGCCCGCCAAACCAGCGGTTATTCAAATCATTCACAGCTTTCTCGGCATCCTCTTCTCGACGAAACTAAAATTCAAATCACATATAATTTGAGTACTTCAGTCTAAAAACAAAGAGCGCGTGGCTTTCTAGAGACATCCGTAATGATGAAGTTTATTTTGAAGCAGTTTTGTCTGAAACAGTTTTTGTTGCATGTTGTTCAAAGTTAATGAATAAAGTTTATGTTACTTTATACAAATTCAATGTTTATGAAGTCTGAGTATACCAAAGATAAAATATTTTCCTATCATTTATAGACGGCGCCGAATGTGCCATAAATGTAAGGACCGTAGACTCTGCGACTCAAACCAACCACACAGTGTTCCTTCCCAGGTCTTTCCCTGTACCCTCGACAGATTTGGGAACCTATCTTTAGATCTGGTTCTCTCCTACTCGATCCTGAATCCTTTTTGCTCGAACATCCCTAGCTGGAAACCCTCGGACCCTCGGAACCCGGAATTACTTCAGCAGTTTGTTATATTGATTCATCATAATCTCGAAAGAACATCGAGCTTGGTGGATCGAATGCGTGATGAAATCTTGAAGCATCATAATATATCTCTAAAGGTCGTAAGGACGAATGTAGTAAGAAATTATTTTTTAGAGGGATTAGACTTCAGAGGAACAGACAGCTCTGACCTGCTCGAGCAATTGCTTACATTCCCCAATCTATCCATAAAACAAATGTCTCTTGCCTTCCCCTTGATTGTTGAGTGCTCAGTTGAGGGCAATAGGCCCCTATTATGTTAGTGGGACCAAATGAAAGTTCACAAAATGTAGGTATTAAATTTTCTTCCGCCTACCTCTTCAGGGATACAAGTGTGAGTGTGTCTGTATGAGTTTTCTTTTTTTCAAATTTAATTAGTAACATTACTTATAATTAGTCTAATATTATTATTTTCAACCCTTACTAATAGTATATCTACCTAATGAATGACTAACAAGTATAGAGCAAATATATATTTGACTGCTGCCATACTATTTATATAACAATTGCAAGAAATTGCAATCAATGTTTAGTTACGGCAAGTAGTGTAGAAAATAGTAACGTTAGATTGGTTTAAATAATTTATTACTTAATTCGTAGCTACGATCTTTCGAGATGTAATGCTTTAAACGCATTAAATCCATCAAGCTTACATTTTTTGAGATTTCCAGGAGAAGTTTTCCAGCTAGTGATGTTCAAGCCAACAGGACTTGACTGCAACCCCTTGGCAAGGCATAATCAGTACCTATTAACACATACAACACTAGAGTTGCTACTTCTGAGTTGTTAACACTACACCAGGCAGGTTGGAACTCTAATGAATATATAATTAATTAATTATGACTACATTACATAGATATATGAATATACAAAAAAATCTTTAAATTTTAAAAATGTTATTTGGCTCACCTTAATATAAACATTCCCCACTAAATGGTCACCGAGGTTGTCACATACATTCATCTCCTCTATCTCTCCATATTTATCTTCACACTCTACAAACACATCTTCAAAGAAGTTATCATAATGCTCTTGCATCTCTTCATCGGACACATTGGCTACCACCACTGTAAATAAACATAACCAAAAGTTTAGACCTACTCAAAACAGGAATTATAGGTACATATTCATAGAAACATTTAAATGAAGTAACTAGAGCCAGGCCTGACTCGTATCTCCTAGCCGCAGCAATCTGGGGACCCTCAAACAACTTGAGTGTTGCCATTGGTTTTTTTGTGTCATATTACTTATTACCCTTACATCTAGTTGTCAAATAATGTAATAATATTCTGGGAGATTATTACACATCACTGTCTTAGCATAGTTTATACTGTGGGTTCTGGAACACAGATAATCATACTTGGAGTGGAACAGTCCAATGTTTTTATGATCATTTAAACCTTTACTGAGCTAATAGTGTCTAGCTGTTATTTATAAATAGCTATTAGTCGTTCCTTGAAGTTTAAAAAAACAACAAAATTACTGTTAAAATCAGAAATGCTACATTACTTTCTATTCAAAATGGTTAGTAGTAGTTTTTTAGCATCATTAAAATTCACATACCTTTTATTATTGAAGCTTCAACAACAAACTACTGCACTGACCACCCTCACAGTATTATTCTTTAAAAAACATTATGTAAATAAGCCCTAACTTAACATATTCCATTTCATAAATAAATAGTATATGAGGCAAATGAATAGGAATTTAACAAACCAATCAGTTGTCAATGACCTCAAACTAAACAAGAAGCGAAGTTAAGCTACAGAGGATGGTCTGGTTCCTTGGCAATTCGACTGTAAACCTAATGATATATTGACAGTCAAGAAAGAGGATACTGTTACTATCTGAGAAATTATCGAAATTAGCTTTGCTTTTCCTTGAAGTATTCCAAATATTATTGTAAGATATTCTATACACTATTGTCATAATTATTTTAACTAGTTTAAGGTGATTTCTCCTAATTACTAATTAGAAGTAATATTGTACAACAACAATGATTCAGAAAAGTAGTGCAACACTGCAACTTGTAACTGCTTTTTAGTGGCAAAGCTTTAAATATATATTTATTTTTTATTGTAAAATGGCATAAGCATTACCTGTATAGCCTGTAACTTTGCACTAGATCACTTAACCAATTATTTTTATCCATAGGATGTTATATAAGATCATCTCAAATACTTACAATGACTGCCATCAGCAGACTTGGCAGAATTCTGAGGATTCACATACAAATTTTGTAAGAGTACTGTTTGTGAAAATGTTGGCTTGTTGTGAATTCGGGAACAGCGATCACCATGTCGACATGCTCCAATTTTAAAGTAAAAGGAACAATTTACTCTGAAATAAATATTGATTTACAGTATATAGAAAATAAAACTGTTAATTATTTGATTTAATCATTTTTGCGTTTATTAAATCGGTAAACATAATAAATAGAAAATACTGAGTTACGAATAACGCTTTTTATTAATTGCAAAGAAAGCTAAACTAACCTCTCATTATCAGAACGTATACATTTTCAAACACTAACAATCAAAGAAATGAATGAAGTTATAGTTAAATATCTTAAGTTAAAGTTTATGTTTTAAATTTGACTTACTTGTCTTTTTCTGTACCAAATATAGCAGCTAAATATTCTGCCATTCTAAAACACCGACAACACGGGTTTATTCCCCGTGTCACAATCTATGACAAAACGATGCCTTTTGCTGCAAATACCTAGAGGAAAAACCGTATAACTCTCGTATTTTTAGTAGAAACACGTTAAGAAGTTAGAAGTTACTATTTTATCACGAAAATAACTGTTTCAAAAACCATCACATCAATCAAGGCAGGAAAAATCCAACCAAGCCATCAATGACAATGCATGATCAATGTTGCTATTTTAAAATCAAATATTTAGTTTCCTTAGAACAATACCAAACTATTTGTATTAACTACACTATTGTGTAGATAACGAAAAGTGCGTGGCTTTTGTGATCAAATGTTAGAGATGAAAGAAATTGAAAACACAAATATACAATTTGTGTCCTTGCTAAAGTATAAGTTCCTTGCAGTATAAGCATGTTTTCTATAAGAGATTTACAGCAAAGTGCAGCATTTACAAATGACTACTACATAGTACATTTACAAATACAGATCTCGTAGAACGCTACAGAAAAATACATAAATACAATACAAATTTTGATCTTACTGAGGACCAAATAAACTTGAGGGGTTTTAAAATTTCTGAATAAGATTAATTTTTAAGGTCAAGTGGCTTCCAATTCGCCTTTTGTAACAGAAATTAAACCGACACAAAGAAGAACGGAACTGAAAAGCAAGAAATAAACTTGTTAGCCCATCTTAACTCCTACACTAATGTAAATACCTAAATAATTTTGAGTCGGCGGCAGGCGAGTGATGTATGCCAACTGCCAAGTCGAGAGGTCTATCTACACAGTCGGGCTGACTGCCGGGCCATATCGTCGAGGGTGCAGGTTGGTAGAGAAAAAGTCTGAACCTTAGGTAACACTCTAAAAGTACATAGTGATCTCATTGTACTACTCACATTCGTCTTCAATTATTATTTTTCTGCTACCGATACGTCCGCAATTTGTATTAGCGTTGACTAGGTTAGCCGAGCGTACACGAGTCAACCCCAGTGGGCCCTCTTCAAATACGTGTGAACCACCGCTCGCCTTTACTTGTAGAGCAAGAAGTGCACCCTGCTTATAATCTTCTAAAATCAATTCTGCTTTATTCTAAAAATTCACTCCAGCTAATTATAAGACGTTGTCACGTCAAAAAAAACTGTCAGTCGTAGGACTGCACGTCAAAAGTGAAAACACATACATACACATATATATACCTAATAATGAGCTGACAAACTCAAAGTTTAGATTAGCGCCCTTTAGTAGATCTATATATGTATTATTAGCGTGACGGTAACGAGTTCAGTGCTTTTTCCGCATAGCCAAAGTGCACAAACGTGCCTAAAGTAGTTTTTACTTAAAAAAAATAGCGGCTATTAAAATAATAGGACAAAGCCGCTGGCCAGGATAGCTGCTAGCAGCTTTTTTCTAATATTTGTAGTTTTGTTTACAAAAAATGCACAAACAGCCCGTTCACATGCTTGTGCCATTGAATTTCGGTTTGAACGCGAGACTGTCAACATACCCGACAGTCGTCCTGATCGGCGTCAAGCGCGAGCACATTCACGCATGCATGTACAAATAGCCTGTACACATACTTGTGCCCGTGCTTGTGCTCGTTGAATGCCAGTTTGAACGCGAGCGTGTAAACCCACCATTAAGTATTGAGCTTATTTACATAAACTATCAAATTTTGTTTAAACTTATTTTGAGTCGGCGCCAATAATATATCAAATAAGAAGATGATAATAAGAATCTTATAATCACATTGCCCCATTTTCTTCTTTTCCGGCTGTCTGAAGCCACTGCAAAAAAATAGTGCATGGAGTCCCTCCGCGCGGAAGAAGTGAAACTTCGTAATGTTTTTATACCCCCTCCATGGTAGCGTTAAACGTTTAACGCAACCTTTTTGGAAGTCGCACTATAAGTTTCACTTCAATAATAGAATATCTGTCGTGTCTCATATATGACACTGACTGAACAATAAAAAATAACGCATGTTATTTACATTACATAAGAATAATGTGTTATCCTATTAAGCTTTAGAAAAAATAAACTAATACTTGTAACAGATTTAATGTTATTTATGTATATAATGTCTTCATTTAATATTACATACGAATTAACAAAATATATATTTTTTTTTAAATAGTCCCTAAATTTTGGAATAAACTCTATGCGCTGCTGGTAATAAAATCATCAAACACATACACAAGTTACACCACAATAGTGTGCGTAATACGCTCGCGTGTGGCGGGGTTCACTCATAAAGCTCCAAATAGTGGCTTCATAAAAAACGAATAGTTTTGAATAAGACACGGTATCTACCTTTATATAATATTTTGTGCTATTCATTTTTATAATATATAATAATGTGTCCCTTTAGTAAGTTTTAGGACGTAGTAGGAGTTATGTTAGTAGTTTCACTATTTTTAAAACGGCAACACTGCTTTTAACAAACAAAACGTCAAGTGTTTGTATATTGTCTAGCGATGGGATGTCGATGTAAAAATGGTTAACGAAATTAGACGGTCCATTATCGTTTATCAACGAGTTGATCAACTAGTTAAATTCTTTGACTTAATAAATTTTTCAATTAGTCTACGTGTCAACGTATCCAAGCTTTCTACGTAAACGCCGTCCACAACGATGTCTACGACGTCTAAAGTTGACGACCTTGACGTTAGTCTATTAGACTAGTACTATTCCAATTTTCGTTTTTAACTTCATTAAGTAATTAAAAAATAAATGTTGAGTAGATATTTAAATAAATAAAGTGCAGATGCACCCAAATATTATTTTATAATATTTAATTACACTATTATTAGCACCTACCTATTTACAATAAATCACAATATTTATATACCTATAGTATCCGCTGCCTATAATGAAATATACACAAAACCCATGAACTAACTAGATAAACTCAACATTAAAAAAGAACTTAAACCTTATAATTAAATTATTTGCCACTAAAACCTCAATGAACCAAATAGGTAATATGTACAGAAAGTTTAGTAAAAAATATCCTTGTACGAACCTACATACCATTGTCTCGCATCGGTCAGCCAGTCCATCCCCTTAGTTTTACGGCCGTTTTCAATAACCAATCTATCTGTAAATGCACCTACAGAAGATAGACAAATATATCGTTTGGTCCTTACTTGCTTTTCAATATCCTACTGGGGTAAAGCATGTTCTATCGAAGTTGTCAATCTATCGTCGAGAGGACAGGTAGCCTACTAGAGATAGGAATCCCATACAAATGGTTCTTGCTTTCATTTCAATATAAGTTTTAAGTGACTTTTCGATAGACGGAGCTAACTCAAGTAACATCATTTGCTTATCTGTCAACATCGGCCGTTTTGACAAGGATAACTTTTTAAAAATGAATAGTTGAAGTAGGAAATATATACTAATAATATAATACCATTGTAGTTGGAATTATTTAAAATTATAATTGTGGTGAAGAAATGAATAGCCGTGAATACTATGCATACAGATTTATACTGAGTCTGCTGTAAACCAGTTAAATAAATAATTTAGTACTAATAAATAAATCTTTAATATAACAGATTTAGTGTAATACCAATTTAAAAAGTAAATTTGTTTTAACAGAATACGTATTACTGTAGCTGCTTCTATTTCTGTCAATTAGATTTTAATGAAGTTTTATTTTTATTCCAATCGAAAAATCGAAGAATTAAAATCATTTGTTAACAAGCCTGTACTTTGATTCTATAATTGCATTCATTGCTTTGTTATTTGACACGACTTTTGCCGCCACATGTTGCACAAGCAGCATTGTCTCATATTTTGTCATGGGCCGCTTTCATTGACTAAAAAAATTAAAATCTATAAAAACTAGAATGGGTTTAAGGGTGATTATTGTGAAGTAGTTAACAAAAAACGAGATGTTTCAAGAGGCGTGGATAGACGAGAGGAAAGGCCTGCGTTGGATTAAGATAGATAGCACTTATCTCTGATTGTGAAACGCAGACTATAGATAGATAGGACCTTTCTGTTTTTTTGGAGATAGCGATCTATCGGTAACTACAGCTTAGATATTGGAAACGGCCGTTAAACAAACTCAAAACTACCGTTACGATATAATTATCTTCCTTTTGCTATTCAATTTAAACTCTATCTTTTCATATTAGAGCTCAAATTCGTTTTGCTCAAGGTTGTTATTTTACAGGACTAAGCGATGCGACGGTCTACGGTAGTAGCGTTGTTTGTCAACGTGAACGGTTCAACGTATCAACGTACTAGTTGAGCCGTGGACACCATCGATCGTCTACTAGTTGAACGATTCAACTAATGGATTGATAGTTGATGAACCGTTGATTCGTTTATTAGACGTCGACGGTGGAATTAACTAGTTTGTTCATATAACGCTCATCGCTTATACTCTTTGCAAAACGTCTAATTCGTCAATCAAAAAGTTTCGTTCCGGGGTGGCGCTTGTTAGTGCGCTAAATTTAAAATATTTTTAATTTTTTTGTGAAATAGTTTTGTGCTTGTGTTTTCCAATATTAATACAAACTCTCAAATATGGATTATTTTTGTGGATCTACATTTTGGGTATGTCATTAATCCGCCGAAATTAGTTTTCATAATGAACTTTTACAAACTTTCATTGTTGTGCAATCACATTTTTTTAAAACTATTGTCTTCCTAATATTGTTTTATATTTCCATGTATCTTATGTTTACTATTAATAATACTGTATCATATAACTTCTGTATATTTCAGTAAACTTGATTAATTTTATATTTTTTTTTGGTTAAATGATGGAATATATTGTGTGTATATTAAACACATGTTACTGCAAAAAGTTTGCCTATTGATATTTAATTTTTAAAAAGTCTGTTTCAATGTTCAAAATCAAATCAATACAAAGATGATAAAATGTTTATAAAGTAACATACCACCGAGGATGTGCCTTCTTTCTGTATGAGAATGCAGGCAAGAATATGATAAAATCTCTTCTTATATTACTGTATTGTATTTAAGTTGTTACCTTAACCATAAGGAGCTTTGATTGCAGCATTTTTATTAAATTATAATTAATATGATCAATATTACAATTATGTATATTATAATTATGAATATTATTGTTAACTAGCATTGTAATGTAAATGGTGATGGAGGAACAGTAACTATGGTTTTTACTCTCTTCTCTTCTCAATCTAATGCATTGCAAGCCTAGAAGAAATGTATGTAAATACATCTTCTGACAACTACTACTATGTCTATTATATACGTTTGTACAGTGGAATGCACCCTGCATGTGACATATGTATTTACAAAAAAATGTGATATGTTTATGTATGCTTGAGGACCTATGGTACAACATATACTTAGTTTTGGGTCTAGACTGCGCTACGTAATATGTTTGAGAATAGTATATTATATTGTTGTATACAGGCAATAGGAACGTGTTATATACATTTTTAAAAGACATGAAATTTTTGAAATTAATGGTGCATGTTCAACAATTTTGATATGGTTTTAACCTCTCTTGAAACTCTATTAGACAAGTAGCTTTTATTTTTAATAAATATTATGTCCATCTCTATTTATCAAATATTCTTGAAATTAAGGAGTTATTTATTTTAGCATTTTTATTTTAGAATATCAGCCTGTCATGGAATACAGATAATCCAGACGTCACCCCATGCTTCCAAAAGACTGTTCTTGTATGGGTACCATGTGGATATCTATGGCTGGCAGCGGTGATTGAAGTATACCAAATGAGTATCAGTCAAGAGGGCAACATACCACGGAATAAACTAAATATTAGTAAACTGGTGTTTACATTGCTCTTGATACTATTGCAAATAATAGACATTGGTCAAGTTATTTATGTATCAACTAGAAAACAGAACAAAGTTTTTTACGCAGATTATTTTGACCCAGTTGTGAAATTGCTCACTTTTGTAAGTACCTACCCGTCATATCCTATATTAAATTTTTTCTTATATTATTTCTGGAAAATACACAAGAATCCCCAAAGGTCGAGAAAAATCAAGAGGGCCCTAGTAACCTCAAGAGTACCGCAAAGAAGAATAACAAAAAATCTTTTTAACAAAAAATCAAACCGACGAAAAGAACTAAAAAGCAAAAAATAACTAAACCTTAAGTCTTAAGTATTGAGCTTATTTCCATAAACTATCAAATTTTATATAAACTTATTTTGAGTCGGAGCCAAACAACAAACTGATTAATTATCAGAATTTTATATGTACCTACGTAGAAATGGGCATGACTGTACGTAGGTAATTAATCATTTTATTATTTGGCGCCGACTCAAAATAAGTTTATATAAAATTTGATAGTTTATGGAAACAAGCTCAATACTTAAATCTTAAGGTTTAGTTATTTTTTGCTTTTTAGTTCTTTTCGTCGGTTTGATTTTTTGTTAAAAAGATTTTTATTTTATAATTTCTTTTTCATCATCAGCTCAGCTACATGATGTGATGATTTCTAAACGCAAATACCTGATAAAGTAATGAAAAGTAAACAAAAACACTATTCGTTCCTATAATTTTCGAGGGTTCCTCTAAATTTTATCAGGATCCCATCATCAGATCCCTGACTTCCTTGACATGGGACCACTCTTGAGGTATACCCTATCTAACAAAAAAAAATAAACAAAATCGGTTCTTAAATAACGGAGTGAGGGCTGAACAGACATAAAAAAAAAATTAAAAAAAAATATATTATACGGTCGAATTGAGAACCTCCTTTTTTTTTCGTCGGTTAAAAATACTGAATCTATTAGTTACTGATGAAGTCGATCGTCGTTCGACGACGATCGACTTCATCAGTAACTAATAGATTCAGTATTAAAAAAAAAATATATTATACGGTCGAATTGAGAACCTCCTTTTTTTTTCGTCGGTTAAAAATACTGAATCTATTAGTTACTGATGAAGTCGATCGTCGTCGAAGTAAGTGATTGAACTCTTAAAAAAATAATCAAACTCTCTTGTAATCTGTTTGGGGACAGTCCACTCGACATTTTCATGTCACAATTGATGATTCTTTATATTAAATGTGTAAATTGGGATTTAATCGCGGTAATTTTTACAAGGTAGGTACTAGCATTTCCCCGCGGCTTCGCTCGCATGAATGTAGATTTTGTAAATCAATTCATTATTCCTCGGTAACTGTTTTTCGGGATGAAAGGTACCCCTGGAAACGTGTACCCACTGTAAAGGTGCCGGTGCCGACAGTAGATCAGTCGTGAGTCCAGTACAGTCGCATATAGAAGCTATGAGGCCTACAAGGGAAACGACAAGATGTATGATTTCGTTTCGTTCACTGAAAAGAGCCTAGTACCTACATACGGTCTATAGTCCTACAGACAGACTCGAATGATGTTAGCAGGGCTGCCAGTATCGCAAACTTATTTTATACCGCCGAGTCTCAACAGTCCCAGAACTTATACAGAATAACGTTATATTATATAAAATGAGTGTTGTACAACTATAGTAAGTACGTCACTCTTAGGGGATTTCAATAAAAGGTGGATTAGGATTTAACAGTTTACCACATGACATGATTTGTTTTAAGTATCTCTCGGTGTACGTACGTTCTTATTACGCTATAACATCAGTAATGATGAAAATGAAAAATAAATTATACGAATTTTGTATCCAACTATACAATCTGGCAGCCCTAGATGTTAGTGCCAGGGCTGCCAGATTGTATAATTGATTAATTTGATAGGAAATTCTAACTGCGAATGCTGTTGATCTGAGTCTATTTGAGTCACTAGTTCAACTCGTCTTCTTTAACCATTATAGGGTTTTTCACCTGTGTAATGTTTTGAGTAGTGAATTGGATACGTTTAGTCTTTACTCCAATAAGAAGTAAGTTGTTAACAAAACGTTAAAAGAACGAACCACTTTCAAAATAACATCATTTACGTCATCAAAGTTTGTACTCATACGTTTTAGTCTAAATAAGAGTAAATTATCAACCGCAAACAACACTATCTCTTAATTGCTCTTAACAAGATGAGGCCCTTACGTTCTCCAGCAACTTTCAAAAAGAAACATAAACGAATGGACAGAGTATAGTGAGGGGACGGTGTGAGCGAGTGAGAGATAGAGAAAATGTGAAAGGGAAAGACAGGCGCGGAGTGGGAAATATGCTTCACTGCAGCTGCATGCAGTTTACGATTTTTATAACTTTGGCTTGTGGAAATGGGCATATATGTTTTGTTATCCTTGAATTATTTCCTTCTTAACAAAAAAAATTCGACCGCGCTCAAAAATGTCAATGTGACGATTTTTTTTTGCAAATTTGTAACCCACCCACTACCTTGCGTCACGCTCAAATCGTCAGATTATCAAAATGTACACTTGTTAGCATGTAATTAACCTACCTTATCTTAATCTGACGCGCTCGAGTTTGTTTATTTCAAGTAGTCGAGATAAAGTACAGGGTGTAAGTACTAAGTACGGGCATAACCCAGGAATCAAATATAAAATTTCTTTACCAAACATGGAATAAAAGAAACAACAAGAAATGCTCTTAAAGTTATTTTACACGCAGACCTGTGTTGCCAAATGCACACCTCAGGAAATAAGTGAGGATATTCCAATATACAGAAAAAAGTTATTTTTCTTCTCTCTCACGCTTTCCGTAACAAGTTGTATAGGACTCTCATGTCATCCAATAGACCTCAATGTTTGCCAATTCTCCCAATTAGACATAATCCCTTTTATTTTTTTAAAGGTGTTCAAAATTAGACTATTGTCATGATATTATGAAAACCGTAAAGTATGAAAAAAGGTATGTTTCAATTATATTACAACTTTATCGAGACTACGTACATGCGCCTAATGCAGAGCCGGGCAAATTTACCTTTTTATGATCAAGAACCTTGAAACCTTCTCTTTTCGTTCAAGATTTAAAATTTTATAGGAAAAATAACAACATTAAGATGTGTGTTTAAAGATTAACCACGAACGTCTACCGACGACAAAGCAGTATTTCTATATCATTATTATCATTCCACACGATTATATTAAATATCAACTGTATGTTTATTCTGTGTAAATACTGTTTATTTGCTTGCGGCATACGGCTTCGTTCGAAGATACAAACTTATCCTCCCTCTCATCCTCAGAATGCACAATGATTTCTTGAAAATATTGAAACACATATTGTTATTTTATTGGTCAACTAGCAACCCGTCCCGGCTTCGCACGGGTAGCAGAGACATCTTCAACAATCATCATCATATTTTAATCAATTTACAAAATTATACACCTAAACCTTCCTCATGAATCACTCTGTCTATTAGTGAAAACCGCATAAAAATCCGTTCAGTAGTTTTTCAGTTTATCGCGAACAGACAGACAGACGGGGCACTTTGTTTTAATTTAATTTAATTTTATTGTACTTTGTTAGATTACTTTGTTTTATTTTATTGTGATAATCACTCTCATATTCAGTCCCGTCAGTGGATATCGATCCATTTTCTGAGATTACTTATCCTTAGTACATTTATTTAGTCTAGGTAAGGCTCCGCTGCGCCGAGTTTTATTTTGACGTTGGTTAGACCATACCACACATATCATACATTCAAGCCATTCTCCCCCCGGCAACAAGCAGTTCAGTTACAGGAATGCAACCCTGATCTACTCGAGTTATTGCTTACCGTCCCCCATCCATCCGTATAAGAAAATATATCTTTTCTTTTATTGATTTCACTTCTTGTCCACTTTTCCCTTTCAATATACTCCCAATTCTAATAACTTTAATTTCCAATCAATTTGCCCAGCTAATGGCAATAAATTAATCGGCATCGGCATTCGACGGTAATCAAATAATTTAATCGTGGGAGAGCCATACTTCGGCATGTATGGCCGGCTCGACTGGAGTGATATCACGGCCTCACAGAAAACCGGCAGTGAAGCAATGATTGATTTCTTTTCGCCGAGTGAGTGAGGTTACTAGAGGCTCTGACCCTTCCCTCCCCCATCTATTTCTCTCTCTTGTACTATGTAAATACAAACATAATAATTTAAAAAATTAAATATTATTACGCCATATCCTAAAATACTGCAGATTAACTTGTTCTCAGTGTCTACGGGCCTGGAGTTGCTTACAGACTATAAATATATTGAAAGACGCGAGATTAATAACTAAAAGTCATGATCTCCGTGCTTTGGAGCGTTCGTACATCCGCGTGGCCCAGTCTGTGACCTCAACATAGAATATCATTATTTCTATTCAAACGGCAGTTCCCTTCAAAAACCTCATCCAACTGAGTCTGCATTAGTATATTCCGAGCCGAGTTGCCGTTCGAGTTAGGCGAGCAAAAAATTAGTAGCAGTTAAAAATAAATAAACCAGGTTAATAATATCAGCTATTAGCTTTTGCCCGCGGCTTCGCTCGGTTATATTTCGGTCCCTCGGGAACAGTAGGTAATTCTCTTCTACCCTTTGTCTTTTGCTTAATTTTATGCCGAAGGTCTGAAAGCGGAACAAACAAAGAAATAAACTCATATTTGTATTTATTGCTGTTCCTCGCGCGGCTCCGCTCTCTTGTACAAATTTATATATTTTGCGAGGAACCTTAATTCTTTTTCCAATATAAAAGTAGCCTAACTTACTCCATTTAACACCAGCTATCTGCCAGTGAAAGTCCCGTAAAAATCGGTCCACCCGGAGATTAGCCAGAACAAACAGACAGACAGACAGGCAAATATTAAAAAAAATCAATTTTCCTAAAAAAATATTTGAATGTTTACACACTATCATTAGATTAAAATGCTGTTATTATCACATTACAAACAGACACTTCAATTTTATTAATTTGTATGTTTAGATATCAGTGAAGTTGAAAGTCGTAAGCGCTGTTGCTGACGTCATTGCGTCACGGTTACAATAGAGCCGGACTGCGACGAGAAATACCTAAGTTAGCATTGCCTTTTGGGTGGTTCTATAATATACCTAAGCTATGCGCTTCAAGCCATATGATGACCGCTGATTAGATATCTTCGGTGTAATATCTAAACCTATATGCGTTGTTTAAGTTCAGTCTATACTAGCGTTCAACAGAACGTGCTTGAAATGCCATAATATATTGTAAAGCTTCCACCACGTGTAACACTTTTACCAACGTGTAAAGCTTGGGGCTTTAGGGTATCGGGGTACGATAGGTGTTAGCTGGAGGAGGACAATTAAAATAGCAGGCAAACGCACTATGCGATATAATCAAGATCAGATTATTTATATAACAATTATAACTTCACACAAATTAATTATAAATACTATTTCTTGAATTATTCCGTGCACCTTTGGCACGATCGTCGTCCAGACCGTCCTCTGTCTGCCCGGCGACTCTCTTGTCTTCAAAATTTATTCTTCATAAAATATTTCGAACGTGTTCTAAATTCGAGTTTGGTGCCACCAGTCTGTGCCTCTTGCGTAGTAAAGAGTTATTCTTCCAATCGAAGGAGTATATAAGCTGTGCGAGAGTTCCCGTCGCTACAATATATTTGGGGCAATTTCATAGCCTTCTGTTCCACTCTAATCCGATTGGCATAATAAGACGAATGTAATATTTTAGAGGGACCTTAAATATAGCTCTATAGCTTAAACCTAACATTGTCAGTATGGATTTGATGAACCAGAATGTAATTATTGATCACCTTAGACCCAACCGATGGCCATGACCTTATAAAAAACAAAGGAGGGGACGTGAAATATATATTTAGTTCAAGGTAAGGAAAAGAAAACATGTCTATCTTTTATTATACCTACATTGTTTTTCTTTACGTTACTGACAAAAGTTAGAGCCAGAGACAAAGTTAAAAAGGTTCATTCAGCGTCCATTCATACTCATGAATGGACGTGGAATAATAGCATGGGCTGAAAAGATACCCTGAATTCCATGGTGTATTTCAACTTTTCTCTAAAGCTTTCTTCCTAGGGTATCCCGGGTCCCCTGCAATAGACTCACTTGTAACGGAACACCGTGTGGTTTTAGTCGGTTCGAGTCCGACATACCACTTCACCTTCGGTGAGGTTATGACCCGTGGGGGTTTCCACACGATAAAAAAAAATTGTGTATTTCAACTTGAGAAACATATTATTTACTACTATTTATACTCTTGGTTAGAAACTTCAAATAGGTAATAGTACTAGGGGAACTCCCCTGATCCGACAAACAAAGACTAAAGCGAATTTGTGTTAACAACTTGATTTGGATGGCTATGTGGCGACTTCCACATACAGTAAAACATCCTCCAACATCATCTAGCGAAAACGAGCTGAACTCCGAAGTAACTACTTATCCTGCATCGCGCTATGAGAGTTCTCGCGCCGATTAGTATATATACAACTTCCCAACATCAACCGTTGGGCCACGGCCCGCCAGACATAATCACCTCGCCTGGTCGGAGGATCCTCCCTTTGTGTTGGAGGGACATAACACCCGTTCCTCCACAGCCACAATTAATAATGTTACCTACACACAAAAAGAAGTTGAATTAAACCTACGCGCTATTCTCTGGAACTGTGTATCAGTCTCTTTGCATTTTATAGATCAATCCTTTATGAACATTACCAGTATTACATTACCAGTGTTTACCCACTGGTCAAAATTAACTATAATTACCTATACATTTTAAAACAAAAAACGTTTTATTTATTCTCTACTAGCAACCCGCCCCGGCTTCGCACGGGTACAGAATATACACCTAAATCTTCCTCATGAATCACTCTGTCTATTGGTAAAAACCGCAAGAAAATCCGTTCAGTAGTTTTTCAGTTTATCGCGAACAGACAGACGCGGCGGGGGACCTTGTTTTATAATATGTATTGATTTATCAATAAAAAAAAACTAAAAAAACAGTTATAAACTAAACAAATAAAAACAGTTTTTCAGACAACAGAATTTTCTATTTATATACATACTAGCAACCCGCCCGGGCTTCGCACAGATACCAATTATACACCTAAACCTTCCTCATGAATCACTCTGTCTATTAGTGAAAACCGCATGAAAATCCGTTCAGTAGTTTTTTAGTTTATCGCGACTAGACGACAGACGCGGCGGGGACTTTGTTTTGTAATAATTATGTAGTGATAGATGTTACGATTCTTAACAATTAACGCTGGTGAAACTGCAGAAAACGGCCAGTGTATGATAAAAAATTCAAAGCTATTACATCAGTCATGAAAATTGTGAATGATGACCAATGACAATATGACTAATACCGGCACGTAATCACCGTGTTTTATTGTGAAGTGTACTTGTCATTATAATAATTGTAATCTGTTTGAATGTTTTTGACGTAGGTACACCGACTTATTTTAGTGATTTACGAGAATGTGACAAAATATGCTGGTTTTCATATAATTTATATCTGTACGTATGATAAGTGATCAGTTTGTCACTTTATTTATATTGTTTTTCTCTATTTATAAGTAGTCCATTGAAATGTTACATTTTTTAGGCCTTACCTTGCGTTTTTTAGAGGACGCAATTTTATTTTTTTGATGTGTAGGGGGGGTAAGTGTAAAGATAAAATGAAGTTTGTGGGGTCGCCACCCTTGTCCCACGGCCGCCATCTTGAAAATAGGGGTTGAAACGGTTTTTACGATATATCTCTTAAACTATTTATCTGATAAAAAAAAATTGTTAACGTTTTTTGTTGCAAATTAAATTCTCTATAACTTTGGTCCAGTAACTTTTTGTCGTAGAACTATAAATAAAAAGTTATAAGTGAAAATGTTCAGAAATTCGAGAAAAAAATTATATTTTTTGATATAACTTTAATTTTTATCATTTTACGAAAAAACGATATCAGACCATTTTTTTATATCGTTTTTTAAGGAACAACTTTTATAAGCAACATTTTTTCATTAAGTCAATAGCTAAGGTTTTACAGCGCTCCGAAGTGAGTACTATTTTTCAGTACTCTTAACTATACATATTTTATACGTGGGTACTAATAATGTGTCATCAGTGTTATTAATAATTAATTATTGACTCTTTTCCACTCCATTACAGAATTTTACAATTATTGATTTTTAAAATAATTTTAAATGTGACGGCCGTTACCGAGAATGCTGTCCAGGTAGAAAATACCCAAGCGACCATTAGGAGATGTCATTGCGGATAACTTGCTGTTTGTTCATGCTTTTTCGGGATGTGACACAACTTCAGCTCCTTACAATATCGGTAAAATGAAATTTGTGAAAACCCTGGAAAAACATATAGAGTTTGCAAGTGGAACGGCTTTGTTTCTCAACAAGAGAGTTGACCCTGCTTTGCTCACTGTAATTGGTGAACGTTTTTTTATCTCTTTATACGGTGGTAATAAAGATGATAATTCTCTTGACAGCCTAAGATACAAACAATTTGCCAAGGCAGTGACAAAAAGTACATTTAACTTATCTTCACTTCCTCCAACACAAGACACAGCTCGCTTTCATACTTTCCGAGTCTACCATTAGGTCCAGTCGTGGCTTGGTAATAATAATGATCCTGAAGACTGGGGCTGGAAAATTATTGATGCCAGTGCAGAGCTCTAAACCTCCAGCACCCCCTGAGCTTCTAAAATTGATCTTTTGTAAATGCAAAGGAAACTGTGGAGCGATGTGTGGATGTCGAAAAGCAGGGCTAAAATGTTCTGCAGTGTGCTTCCATTGTTCTGGAGAGACTTGCAGCAACGTAATGGAACTCTCAGAATTAATAAATGAAAATGACTTTGATGATGAACCGCCGACATTGACACCCTTTCCTTCTCCAGTTCTCCCACTGATATTTGATTCAGAAAACCGATCAGATGCTGAGCCGCAGCCTGGTCCATCGAAAAGACCGAGGACGGAGTAGTTCAAATTTATAAATTCACCGTGGATTAGGCCTATTGGGGATACCACGGAAAAAAAAAACGCGCCTCCATATTCTACCTCGTGGGTGGTGAGGAAAAGAGTCAATAATTAATTATTAATAACATTGCAAAATTACTAATTAAAAGAATTATAATAACAAAATAAAAAAAATAAATAAATAACTGATGACACATTATTAGTACCCAAGTATAAAATATGTATAGTTAAGAGTACTGAAAAATAGTACTCACTTCGGAGCGCTGTAAAACCTTAGCTATTGACTTAATGAAAAAATGTTGCTTATAAAAGTTGTTCCTTAAAAAATGATCTACAAAAATGGTCTGATATCGTTTTTTCGTAAAATGATAAAAAAAAAGTTATATCAAAAAATACAAATTTTTTTCTCGAATTTCTGAACATTTTCACTTATAACTTTTTTATTTATAGTTCTACGACAAAAAGTTACTGGACCAAAGTTATAGAGAATTTAATTTGCAAAAAAAAACGTTAACAATTTTTTTTATCAGATAAATAGTTTAAGAGATATATCGTAAAAACCGTTTCAACCCCTATTTTCAAGATGGCGGCCGTGGGACAAGGGTGGCGACCCCACAAACTTGATTTTAGCTTTACACTTACCCCCCCTACACATCAAAAAAATAAAATTGCGTCCTCTAAGAAACGCAACCCCAAATGTAACTTTTCAATGGACTAAAGTGCAAGGCACACAGTGTAGTTTTAGTGGGTGGAGTCCGAAACACAGACCCACTGAAAACCCCAGTCGTGGCAATGGCCCGTGGGGGTTTCTAAAAAAACATGTCGTTGTTAACTAAGTAAATATTTTTTCAAGTTGTTAACTACAATTTTAACAATAATTCTTGTATATTTTATGCTGGCTAAAATAACCATGGGATTTCGGAGTCTGCCAGCTTCTGGGTTTGCCTTACTAAGATGGTTTTAATTCTAAATATATCACTATACTTTTCATCGGGTTATTGAGCTTCCCCACAACTTGCAAAATGAACAATGAATACTTAACAGAATAATTTTTAACAGTGTTATTTACACAGGCTGTTAGCCTGTGTGAATAACAGAGGGTCTTGCAACACAGCACGAAAACAACCCAGTGTTGTTTTTGCTTCCAAAATCCATTAGAGTAAGGTACTTTCATATTTGGGAATCTCCGATTGAGACGGAATATCTCTTTAGCCTACATATTTTCTAATGATTTGTGTCATGTCAATTGGTATTTTCATGGACTGCAATGTGCACGAAGTGTACATAATACGTAATCAATCTCTACAACAGTTACGTCAATGGCTAAGAAATGAACCTCTAAAAACTATATAGAATGTATATTAGCTACCGCAAACTGGAGAAGGCTCATTAATTTATTGCATGTATTTAATTATTTGTATGAATTTATCACACTGTGTGATGGGTGATAGTAATTAATGCTAAGGTCTGTTTCAGGTGTTATCAGCGACTCTGTTGTCCTACAACAGAAAGTATGGCATACGGACTTCTACACTACTTTTCATATTCTGGTTACTTCTCATATTTGCTGGGTTACCCCAGTTGAGGACTGAGATGATTAACTACATTGCCGCAGATAACGAGTATGTCAGATATAATTTAGCAAGTTATATCCTGTACTATATGCTCGTTATGATAATGTTTGTATTGAACTGTTTCGCGGATTTACCGCCCAGAGACACATGCTACATTTATGATGAGGTAGTTTTTTTGTTGTAGTTTGTAAACCGTTTAAACGTTAAGCTGAAATACAATTATATCTTTATCCTATACCTATAACCTTACTGTCTAGTGCTAAATGATGGTACCGGTCTTATTTCAATAGTCTTGTGTCGAACCGTAATTTAATTTTAGTTTTTTTTTCCAATTACATGTTGTATAGGCAAGTAGCCATTTCAGTACTTGAATACAAAGGTCGTTTTAAATATTTACTATATATTGTCTATGTTTATTGCACTGAAGTTAAAGGATAATTAATAAAAATAATTCTAATCTTTTGAAACAGTGACCTTTTAGAGTAGTCAGGTAATTTTCGTAATTTAGAGTGAGTTAGCCTTGCCTAAACATATTTTCATTAAGTTTAAATGCTTTGAATCATGAAGTCTTCTATTTTATTTTAAAGATTGTGTATATGTTGTAGCTATAAAATGCCATAAACATCAAAAGTTAACATTGGATTATTAAGTACCTACCTAATGTATTTTAATTAATAACCCCTACAGAAGCAATCCCCGGAGAATTCAGCAAGCGTGCCCAGCCGCCTCACATTTAGCTGGTTCGATCCAATAGCTTTTACGGGATACCGAAGATCCTTAACTGAGAATGACTTCTGGCCTCTGAATCCTCAATATGTTTCTAAGGAGTCTGTTACAAAATTTGAAAAACTTTGGAATCGAGCTTTGATGAAAAGAGAACCGTTAGTATAGTTTGAATACATATACTTATCTACTTTACGGTTACTTAATACTTTTTATCATCTTTTTTATTTTTGTCGTTTATACTTTAAATGCAACTCCTTGTTTTATAATGCGTAATTAATAAGTGTAAGATAACGTCGTTAGATATTATCTATAATATGCGGAATTGTCTATTATTGTTTCCTGTAAACGTTAACTAGGTATATAACGTTAACTAACATAATCGTATGAGTAATTTATAAATGGTTGTCCGAATTTCTGCTGCTTCTGGTTTTTTTTGTACTAAAAATTTAAAATTCAATAGGTATGTCAGAGTTCAGAGTAAATGTATAGAGTAATTTATATATAATAGGACTTTTCTTGTCTACGTCCTTTCCCATTTTGTTATGAGTCCCGATTAGTCTCGAGACAAAGGATCGTTTTATGAACTTGCAAACTCTTACTGAACAATTTTAATTGAAACATGCAGAATATTGACAATAATTGAGTACTATAATATCGACTGGCTTGTTGCTCTAGTTGTTAGTTACTCTGACTGTTTAGCCAGAGGTCATGGGTTCGATTCATACCCAGGACAAATAATTATGTTATGAGCATGATCATTTGTTATGTGTCTCGGTGTAATTTATCTATAGTATGTTTGTATTTAGAAATATATAAGTATGTTTATCAGCAGTCTGGTCACCATAGTACAGGCTCTGTCTAGTTTGGGTTTAGACGGCCTTGTGTGAGGTGTCTCCAGTCATTATATTATTATACTATTCTTGGATGTTTTTTTAAGCCAACACTTTTGTATTAGACAACTGACTTAAGGAAAACTGATTATATAACTATATACTTATTTGTGCAATAACATCGGAGAGTAACGTAGGTACTCGTAGTTCGCACAATAATGACTAGGGAAAAAACCTTTCGAGTTCTAGAAAAAATACTCGTCTGCGTCTCTCTCTCTTCGAAAATATAGGTGTGGGTATTTAGGTTAAAAAATAATATCATCGTCAATAAAAAATATAGTATAAAACATTAATAATTTCTTCTCGAATTGTCTCCTCCAGACTTGGGAAGGAACAAAAACAGTGGCGTAACTCTGCCAGAGTGGGCAAAATGCCACGAGCCCCCGACCTTGGGGCCCCCGAAATGCCAAGGCCCTGAACACAGGAGGCACCAAGAGAAGCGTTTTCGTACACTATATAAACGTTTCAAGCGCCTACCTAATGCTATTATTAATTAAAAAACACTGTTTTATAGAGACTATTATAGGTGTGCGTTGCCCCAGTTGGAAAGTAGGTTCTAGAGTGATATGCGTGGAACGTATAATTAGTGCCTAATCTGCTGTAAATGTGCGCCGCTCTTGTCTCGTTGAATTCCTCCTTTTTTGAAGTCGGTTAAAAAGAAATTGCATCAAGAAGTAGAATTCTCTAAGTTATGAACACTATTGATTGATTTCACAAGCAAATCATTCGTCAAAACCAAAACGCAAACGCAAATGAATTTTAAAATCACAATGAAAGTGGAAGTTGTGACCTCGCGTTCGATTTCATATCTTTGTTTTATTCTGAGACGTTATTGAACGTACCTAGGTCATTACCTCTGTATTCAATGTAACGCAACTGAGAGTTTATAAAGTCAGGCTTCTCAGGGTGTAAGACCAAGGCTATGCCAAGTCCTCTGCTCAAATGTATTATGCAAGTGTTTTGTAACATTATTTTTTTGTAGAATTTCTTCATTAAATCGTCTGTATAATACATACACATACATATGTACAAATATACACTCACGCCTGTATCTGAAGAGCTTGGCAGAGGCATATTAAATACCCACATTTGCCTGCTCTAGTCATAATACACGAAATTCTTAAAAAAATACAACGGTATTAATCATGAATGTAAATACACTTTTACTTAAATTCTAGAAAGAGGAATGCATCAAACAGTTCAGAAAGTTCTTCAATGATAAATCAAAAGAAGAAAAAACCTGTTTCTGTATTTCCAGTGGTGTGCAAAGCTTTTGGAGGACTGTTCTTAGTCGGTATGGTATTAAAGCTTTGCAACGATATACTGACTTTCGCGGCACCAGCGTTACTTAGGTGAGTACTACCGTAAAATAACATTAACATAAGTATATCTAAAATGTATTTTTATAATACTTTTATTTGAATAATACTAGCTTGATAATCTTCAACAATCATCATCATATTTCAACCAATTTACACAAAACCTTAACAACTGATATACCTAACCTTCCTCATCAATCGCGCTATTTATAGGTGTAAACTGCATGAAAATCCGTTCAGAAGTTTTGAGTTTATCGCGAACAGACAGACAGACGCGGCAGGGGACCGTTTTATAATATGTAGGGATTTATAACTAGTCGTTCTCCACAGCTTCACCTGCGTTTATGGTCACTACTCCGCACCTATGGGTCGTAGCGTGATGTTACATAGCCTGTCACCTTCCTCAATACAAAAATACCATACATACAAAAATAATTATTTAAATCTAACAGATAATTTCAGAGATTAGCACGTTTTAACAAACAAACAACTCTTCAGATTTATTAAATAAATAGATAGATACTTACATGCACATACAGCGAGAACTTATTCAATCAAGGTCCTTTTATTTATTTTTTTCGCATCGTATTGAGTGCATTTTTTGCTTTTATTCATTATTAATATTTTGCCCTTTCAGATTACTTATAGGTTTTGTAGAGGGTAACGAGCCTGTATGGAGAGGCTACATCTACGCTGTGGGAATGTTTGTATGTTCTTTCGTACAGACTATGATCATGGGGCAATATTTCATAAAGACGACTATTGTGGGTGTGAAAATCAATTGTGCATTGAGCAGCATGGTGTACAGGAAAGCCCTTAACTTGTCTAACTCAGCCAAAAAAAAATCTACAGTAGGAGAAATTATAAATCTGATGTCCACAGACGTGACAAGGTAGATAGCTTATATTCACTTTTATTAACTAAGTAATAGTCAAAAATGTACGACGTGTTAAGCAATGCCTGTTTAGTATTATGTGAATCACTTCTATTCTGAGGCCGTAATCTTAGCGAAGCTTATTAACAAATAAATTCAATTTACAAAACTGAATTGAAAATGTTTGAACTTTTGGTGAACAGTCGGTTTATCGGACGGAGTGGGCAATGAACACTGCCTGCGTTATAACTGAGTGTACTGTATAACGAAGAAGTATTAAAATCTATATACACCTACCTACCTATATATTTTTGTCACTTCAGGTTCAGCGATTTGACATTCATAAATTTGATATGGTCAGCACCATTGCAAATAACATTGGCGTTGTACTTCTTGTGGAATCTGTTGGGGCCGTCAGTCTTGGCCGGCCTCGGTGTGATAATCGTACTTATGCCGTTGAATGGAATCTTTGCTGGCGTAGAAGAGAAATTACAGACCAAACTAATGCATTACAAAGACCAAAGGATAAAACTTATGAACGAAGTACTTAACGGCATAAAAGTAAGAGAAAACATCTGGTGATAAAACTAACATTCTCTTACGGAATAAACGATATTTAAACCTTATTTTCCTAACAGGTTCTTAAAATATATGCATGGGAGTCAAGCTTTCAGGAGTACATACTTGAAATAAGGAATAAGGAAATGAAAACTTTGAAGAAGATGGCTTATTTTAACTCTATCTCCACCTTCATATGGTTTTGTACTCCGTTTTTGGTAAGTATACGAAAAATAGTCTTAAGTCTATCCATAAGAACGGGTATAACGTCTATCTTACACCAAAACTACCCGGTATTTTTTTATTTAAAGGTTGCCTGTAAGAGATCGACCAATATGTTGTTGGTGTACAATAAAGATTATTATAGTCTATAACAGGAAAAAAAAAATGTTTAAAGTTGTTGTGCTTGGCTTTCTAGGTATCGCTGATGTCATTCACATGTTTTGTGTTAGTAAACGACAAAGAAGTTCTCAATTCGGAGAGAGCATTCGTAGCGTTGTCTCTTTTCAACATACTACGTTTCCCAATGTCAATGTTGCCTCACGTCATATCTAATGTTATACAGGTTGGTAACTGATTTCACAAGTAATTTTTCTTCTTCATTTTATCCTCTACTGAAATAATTAATTGTATTTTAACAGACTTACGTCAGCGTCAAGAGGTTGAATACATTTTTGAATTCTGAAGAATTAGACACACGTATGATAGAACACAATCATAACGAACGTGAGTATATCCGTCATCCAAACATACATACAGACATACAGTCAGGCCTGCATTCTCTCAGGGTTAGTTAGATTCGTACTAAACACCTATAATTTGGTCTTCGTCACTTTGGGAATTAGAGATGGCAAGGTTGAGAGTATATTGAAAGGGAATAGGAGGCCAGGAAGCAATGGAAATAAAGGTTTGTTTATACGCATACCTGACACTCCAACTGGTGGTTGTCGAGAAGTCCGAGCCCCTCACACTACATTCAAATACTACACCGCAAAGGGTTTCAATTGAGTATTTAAAAATGTATTATAATTTAAAATACAGACATTGCTTCTTAAGCTTGCAATTAAATAAACATTACAATTTAATATACTTGTGGCGACTTCCACATACAGCAAAAGGAAACATACTCCAACATCATCTACTACCTACTAATCCTGCATCGCGCTGTGAGAGTTCTCGCACCGATTAGTATATATACAACTTCCTAACCATCAACCGTTGGGCCGCGGCCCGCCAGGCATGATCACCTCGCCTGGTCGGAGGATCCTTCCTTTGTGTTGGAGGGATATAACACCCGTTCCTCCACATACTTACATATCTCACCTCGCCTGGTCGGAGGATCCTTCCTTTGTGTTGGAGGGATATAACACCCGTTCCTCCACATACTTACATATCTAATTTTAATATTTGTTCTGTTGTTTTAATTTTTAATATTAATACGTGTAGAGAATTCTTTTTACCCCTTTGTAAGAAAATTTCGCGAACGTAGTAACGTGAATTTTGGAATATTTACAGTTTATATACTAACTTTCTACAGTTTTTCTAGAAGTGTAGAAAGTTAATTTTTTTAAACTATATGTAACGGCTTAATGAAATTCCACGCGTCCAGTATATGCGTTGACCTGTCATGGTAAGTAAGTCTATACAATGACAGCTCAAGTTATACTGGCCATGAGAAAACCATGGTCGAAATTCGACCACCACCGTCACCACGCTATATATAGTTTTTATTTTTATCTATAGTTTTTAATAATTTCAGCCCTTATTTCCTTTTTTTATCATAAGTCATTTTAGTCAATATAAAAACTATTGTTGTAACAATCATTAATCACTGCAGATATAAGATAACAAACTATTGCTCTTACTGTAACTTCCATTTCAGCTGATCAAATCGTAATAGAGGGTGGTCACTTTAGTTGGGGCGGAGAAGACGCGGCGCCGGTGCTGAAGAAGTTGAACGTACGCGTCCCTCGTGGCGCGCTGGTGGCCGTGGTGGGCGCCGTCGGCTCCGGCAAGAGCTCGCTGCTCGCCGCGCTGCTCGGGGAGATGGACAAGCTCTCCGGACGAGTTAATGTTAAGGGTAGGTATTCTCTTAACCGAAGATATTCTTGCAATACCGAAAGTAATAGGTAGGAAAAGGAATATAAATAATATCACTTATTGTGAAATCTACTATCAGATTTTTTTATTATTATGCAAGTAACAAATCTTATGTCAGAGATGGAGAAATGAAAGAAGTAAAAAGAGAAGTCAGAGCTCGCATATTGCGGCGCTATCAAATAGGAAGCCAATTTCATTGGGAACGTAAAGCAGACACATGGTCATACTTGCGAAGATTGAAATTGAATCGAATGCAGTTATTGAGAAGGCGGTCTAGCTTATTGAGGAGATCTGTATTCAGGTCGAAATAACACACGTCACCATAGTAAATTTTTGGAACGACTAAGGACTGCATAAACATAGTTTTGGTTTCGGTGGGAAGGAAATTCTTTAGTCTATATAAAGTTCGCAGAGTGCCAGTGACTCACATGAGTGACTTGGGCTCGCCAATCAAACGTCGAGTCAATGTGTAAACCAAGGTCCTTAACCACTGGACTCAGAGTCATTAGCAGCACAAGCTTATCCTTATTTCTCGTATTAATGCTATGTACGTCACTATATCAATACCAATAAATAAAATTGAAGTCTCTGTTTGTAATGTCAAAATAATAGTTTTTTTAACCTCATACAGTTATTTGCCAAATTAAATCTCTCAATATTGTGCGTATAATCTTACATTTGCAATTTGCGATTCGTTGTAGCGAATCCTCTCTACGCGAGTTCAACTTGCAATTTGCCGGATTTTTAAATATTAGAACGTAAGGTGCTGCAACCATCAACCATTATGCAATAACATTTACGTGGGAGAGCCATGCTTCGGCATGTATGGGCTGACTCGACTCCGCTTGATACCACGGCCTCACAGAAAACCGGTAGTGTAGCAATGCTTGCATTGCATTTCGCCGCGTGAGTGAGGTCACCGGAGGCCCTAACCCTTCCCTCTCCCCTATTCCCGTCCTTCCCTTCTCCCCTCTTCCCCTCTCCCCCTCTTCTCCTACTCCCACCTTAAAGGGTGGCAACGTACTTGTGACTCTTTTGCCCGTGAGCGGTGGTAGTCATTTACCATCAGGTGACCCGTCTGCTCGTTTGCCCCCTATACCATAAAAAAAAAAACAAAAGAAGACTTCAAATTTCAACTATTTATAATAAAAAATACAAAAAGAATCAAAATCTTTTAACGTTAACATTATTTTTACCACGACATATTATCTTTGGACAGTACCTATCAATATTTTTTTCTTTATTGCACACCTTTTAAGTAGTATAATACAACGATAACGATACGACGGTAGTATATAACACACGGCGATTTCTTCCAGACAACCTTTGTACGGATATTGTCAAATGTAATTCAGGGTGACTACCCTTGACTGACAGACTTGTGGTTCCCTCCTATTTGAGGCGCATTACGGCACACCGCTGCACCGTGTGGTTTTAGTCGGTTCGATTCGGACACACCGCCCCATCGAAAACCCCGGTTGAGTGACGGCCCGAGGGGATTTCTCACGTACAAAAAAAAGTCTAGTCTGTGGTGTACCTTCTATTATAAGGTTAGCTTTAGATATTATACGTATACTTAACAGACGGGCCTGTTGGTCTAGTAGTAAGAAACCCTGACTGCTGAGCCAGAGGTCGTGGGTTCGATTCCCACCCAGGACAAATAATTGTGTGATGAGCATGATAATTTGTTCTGTGTCTGGGTGTAATTTATCTATAATATGTATGTATTTAGAAATATATAAGTATGTTTATCAGCAGTCTGGTTACCATAGTACAGACCACCTAGTTTGGGATCAGACGGCCGTGTGTGAGATGTGTGAAGTTATAATTGATACTTATAAACATATTGCATACAAAATATATCAATACACATTGAATTATTAATATTACATATACTTACATATAAGTACTTAAAAAAACATCCGTTATTGGAGCAATTACCTTTTTCAGCGGTGTGGTCGACTTTGACTTAGACAACATAACTCGAGTCAAGAGTAGCGTTATACTAGCAGTCGGTTAAAAAGGTAACAATGTACAGTAGTCTCGCGAGGTGAGGCGAGGTTTGCGGGGCAGCGAGGGGAAATGCTCCCGCCCTTCACTTCAGGCCCGGCCTGCATTCAACTTGCGCGCGGACTATAGCTATACCAGCTTGAGAAAAATATCTAGGAGACACAAAAGATACTGTAATTAACAATAGTGATGTTTGTCTTATAGAATGACGTATGATAGAAAGTATGTCATAGTAAACCTACTTGAGAATTCGGTACCGACTTTATTAAGCACTTAAAAAAAAAATCTCCAAGAATATCTTCAAAGTTAAAAATGTTATTTCTATGAAAACCTTAAATTTTCAGGTGATACAGCATACGTTACTCAGCAAGCGTGGATACAAAACGCTACTGTTCAAAATAATATATTATTTAGAAACCCATTGGATAAAACTAAATATAGCCAAATTATCGAAGCTTGTGCATTAAAAACCGATTTGGCTATTCTCCCTGGTGGCGATCAGACGGAAATTGGTGAGAAAGGTAAGGTAAAGTCCTGAGATGATGCAGTGTCTTCTATGTTGGCCAGAAAGGTATTCGTTATTCAATATACTTTCTTTGTTTTTCAGGTATAAATCTGTCAGGCGGTCAAAAGCAACGAATAGCTCTGGCCCGTGCGGTATATTGTAACGCTGACAACTACTTCCTGGACGATCCTCTCAGCGCGGTTGATTCGCACGTTGGGAAACAAATTTTTGATGACGTAAGTGCAGTATCAATAATATTTAACTATTTTCGTTAAGAAAAGACTCGTAATTCGAGTAATCCTTACTATATTATATAAAAGAAAGTACGTCACCTTGAAATTGTCTTGCAAAATTTTATGTTTTAATAGTCGGCAAACAGCTGGTGTTACCTATTTACCTATATATCAAGTTTCTAGTTTTATTTCTGTCTGTTGTTTCTAGGGGACCTACATATAAATTACTTAATCTTAATATTTTTAAGATTATGGTGTTGAACCTTTACATAATAATGTTGTTTTAAACAGGTTATAGGTCCAAAAGGTCTCCTGAAGAACAAAACGCGTGTATGGGTGACCCATAACGTCTCTTACTTGGCGCAAACCGACCTAGTGTTGGTACTGCGCGATGGAGAAGTATCAGAATCTGGCTCTTACCAACAGCTTCTCGAAAGGAAAGGAGCATTTGCTGATTTCTTGCTGCATCATTTGAGCGTCGCTGAAGAATCTGCCTCTGCTGAAGGTGAGCCTGGGCAAATGTTGTCAATATGACCAAAGTACATAATCTGTAGAACTTTAGGTAGACGCTGCACTTACTTTCATATTTATTTAAAACCATCTGGTATTACTTATATGTTATGATCAAAAACTATGGTTTTCTTAGTAACTATAGTCTTCATCGTACTATAAATGGAACCCAATAAGAAGATACTATTTGTTACATGAAGAACCATTAATCGTACTTTCACAGTGCTTAATTTTGAAAAAAAAACATATTTTTTTGGGTTAGCAGTTGATCAAGCAATTTACTTTTATTTAATTTACTTCGTCATAACGTTTTTTTTATACAACAAAGGCGTGAAAAACCTAAACATGATAGGTAGTTTCCGGTGTTTAGTGTCGATATGTCCTCACCTTCGAAAGCTTTATTCAATCTACACAATAACGGCATGATATTTATTTCTAAACTAATATTATAAAGCGGAAACATTTGTGTGTATGTTTGTAATGTTTTAACACAAAAACTACCATACCGATTGCGATGAAACTTGGTATGTAGATAGCTGGAGACCTGGATTAACGCATAGGCTACTTTTTATCCCGACATTCCCACGGGATCGAGACTCACGCGGGTGAAACCGCGAGGCGCTGCTTGAATACGATGAAAAGGAACCGTTAATTAGTTTTTGAAAAATCAATACACTTAGAATATGTTGTCCAAACACATACCCTTAGATGTATACCTATCATCTGCCTATTTTCTACATTTAATAAAACATACATCAACAAGTTTACATATAACTTATTGTTTTCGATTAGTGGTAAGTATAATTACAAATCTGAAGGTTTAAACCGCCGCAGCTAAGCTTCATGATTAGGGTTCTAGTTTCTCCTAAAAACGAAAAAAAAACAAACTCCTAAAAACTACTACCAAGTTCTTTAAATTAAAGTTGAAAAAATACGACTTGTACACATGTAGACAGACGGAAGTTAAATATTCCAGACCTGAAAGCCAGACGCCTCGGCCGCTCTTGTCACTTGGCAAATAATAATATCCCAAACTAAGAACAGCTTGTGTAAGAACCCCAGTGGGTTCTTGGACACATAAAAATATCAGAATACATTTTATTTTTTTTGGCCACGACACAGTTTTTAACTAATATGGCTAATATCGAACATACTTCAATTTGTAAATGGGGTCTCGGTCTTAATAAAGATTAATATTATTATTTTAAATGAATAGATGCGTATTAAACAAAGAAACTGTCTGCTATTCTCACTCTTCAGGTTTGGAAGACATTAAACATGACCTAGAAAGTAAACTCGGCTCAGATTTCAAAAGGAAATTGCAGTGGGCACGCTCTTTGTCTTCTGGTGGACGTTCTCAAACATCTGAAACAACTGGCGCAGGTAATTGAAAATAATACGAATATTTGTGTAAATTAGTTGGGAGTAGTTGTCCTTTAGCATATTTTGCGACAGTTGTAAGTTCATATTTAATATTTTTATTTATAAAGTTTATATTTAACTTTATAAATATTAATATATTATAAAAGGGTCGATAATTCCTCGCGCCGACATTGCGGCCCATACTGTCACTTTAGGCTAAATGAAGGTGGTTTTTGATGCTTGTGTTTTGATTAGTTGCACTCCAGTAGCAGCAGTTCTGCTTATTCACGTGTCCATTAAAATGAAAATGAATCCGAAAACAAACCGAAAAAATCTGTGTGTAGCTGGTATCCAATTGGAATCCTAACCAATATTATAAATGCAAAAGTGTTGTCGCCACATTAAAAACTCTTATTTATTTTATTAAAAATAGGGACAAACTATAAAAGATGATAATACAGTTCACTATTTAATAAAAATAAGTTAATAGATATTATTTTGACTTGTTATACCGGTAACGCAATACTATTGGTCGATGGATAAATATTAACAAATTGTGGGATTATAAAAAGGGTAGGAATATGTTTAGAACGATTGACTTGAGTGCAAACAGAGGTACGAACAACTTGACAGTTGCTGTTGTTAGTTAGTGATTTTCATAGTTTATATCAGTGGTTTTGAGACTGTTTCTTACAAAAGTGAATCGATTGACAAACGAAGCCACGGGCAAAAGTTTGTAAATTATATAGATCGAACATGTTGTAACAGGTGATCATCAGATAATCAACGACAAATCAAGCAAAGAACCCGAGACAGAGGTTGAAAAAGACTTTGACCAACTTATTGATGATGAGAAAGCAGAGACAGGAAGAGTAAGTATAATTTGTTTTTGATTGTACTTAATAATTAATGAATTTACCAGAAAATTTACAATTTGTAAGATTACTATGACAAGAATATCATTAGAAAACTGGGAAGATGTGTTGGACTTCCCCTTCTACAGAGAGTTACAGGTACGCCGCAGTTCCCTACGGTTGGGGATATCTCGTGTATTCGGGGATATGGCTGTCTAGGGGATGTTATATGTACTACCTACGACCTACATATGTGATCATATTTTGTCATAACTATGTGTTTGTGTGCATTCTTTAACATAATATTTTCTCAAAAGACAGATACTAGCTACTACTACTAGCTTAGTTTACAATCCCAAACTAAGTTTAGCTTGTAACTACTATAGGTTCTGAGAACACGGGTAAACAGTTATAGATACATTTATTTATAGAATCTCAAAGACTAATGCGAATTAACACATTAATGAACACAAATATTTGCACCTGGATGTTATCATCATCATCATCATCTGCCTACCCTTCTCCCAATTTTATTTGTGGTCGGCGCAATATGTTTTCTTCGTTCATTCTAGCCATGTCGTCTTTTACGCAGTCCATCCATCATCTCTTTGGTCGTTCTCTTCTGATATAGGTCCGTAGCTTATAGTTCGAATAGTAATGCTGTTTTTATTTCCTAGGTGAAATGGGCAGTTTACAAGCATTATATATCCAATATTGGATTCTACGCATCGGTGGGAACTGTTCTAATATATATATTGTTGAACTCCCTACAGATCGGCGCCAACTTCTGGCTAGTCCTTTGGTCAAATGATGATAATATGGTTTGTATATGAGTTTAAAATAGTAGGGATACTTGATAGTGTTCTTTAAATTCAGAAATACGATCGCGAGGTCGAGACAAATTATTCATATTATTATAGTTTTTTTTCATTTATCCACTTGCTTTGACGAAAAACACATAAAGAACAAAACACGTAAAGAACTTACAATTGGTTAGTTAATGTTCTTTTGTGGAATTAGTTACTATTTTTGCTTTGCATGCATTATTTATTTATTAAAGTTTATAGTTTTTATTTATTTCCTCAGCTTATAAACGGCACAGTAAACACTCACTTACGAGACGTGTACCTAGGAGTATACGGCGGCATTGGACTAGCTCAAGGTACCAACCATTCCTAAAATTAAACGCATTTTTACACTCACATCTAAATTAACTAATAATTTCAAAGTAAAACTATAAAAACACAAATTTTGTTAAAGAAAGAAAGTTAAAACCATTAAGTAAATTTGTACGATTTCACTTGTTTGTTTATAGCAATGAGTGATAGAGAGTGATTTTCGTAACAATTGTGTGGATGGATGAAGTTCGATTTTCATACTTTTAGAAGTTTACCTAAGTAAAACTAAGATTTTTTTAACGAGTGGACCCACGGCTCAAACCTTATCAGTAACGGTATCGGTAAAGCCGTATATCGCAATCCAACCGAATAAAACCACATACGCCAAACGCGTATAACTCCTTAAGCGTTAGTCCGAAAGGTGGCTAACAGGATCCTCCCATGACCACTCGAATCGACTCTGAGTGGAGGATTTCCACAGGGATCCTCTCCACCGCCTCCTTACGCAAGATGCCAGCGTTGCTGAGAGATACGACTGCGGTTTAACTACTGCCACTACCAGCAGTAGATGCAGAAGTTTTGCTTCGTAGTAAGCGTGGCTGCCAGTGAGGGACCAACTCCGTTTATTGCAACGGCTCTAAGTTCAAGCTTATGTTGCGCCATGTCCTTGCTCCAGTCATAGTGGTGGCAAGCGGCACTTAATTCCAAGACTCGATTATGTATATTATGATTATCTAGAGCGCCTCGCCCATGGCAAGGCTGCATCTGAGCGGGGACGAACAAAGCTATAGATAACGAAGGCGCTCTGGCTAGTGCTCAGAACAGTTCCATTGATGCGGTGCTATATCCAAGTATCGTCGGTCAGTCAGTTGATAAATATCATGTATGAATAGGTAAATGAATGCCGTAAGTATCGACTTACCTAGTTTAGAAATAGAGACCGCATTCGAAACGATGGTTATGATATATATACTCTAAAATAAAGCGACACAACATGCCTGCAATTTCATTTGTTAAGATCACCTACAAGATGAAAGTTAATTTTAAATTGGAAGAAAGAACCAACTGAATTTTACTTTATTTATTGCACATCATGATATTTAATACAACTGCTACTAAGGGTCACCTAAACTTGTTATTTTTGGTACGAGAGTTTAACGGAGTAGCGAAATAGTACAGAATAAGAATTAAAATTACTAATTACGTGTCGACTTCATTTTTATTATTCTTTATACAAAAAAAAACATTATACAGAAGGGAAATGTTATGTACAAAGACAAGCTTAACCCATAAAACTACCCTGTAAATTCTCTATTCATTCCCAAGGTTTTGCTGGAGAAAAAATTATAGTAAAAGTAAATTAGAGACAAAATGATGTGTACGATAAGACAATAGAAATAGGAGTATATAACTAAATATATAAGATACACCTACATGTATACTACAATAATAAGTTCATATTAGGATATACGGTATAAATAATATGTTGCACGTATACATACATAACATACCTACACATAAACATGATATCTGTCTGGTTATTGCTAAGAGCGAAATAAACTATATTAGTGTAGTGGGCTTTTACTCATTAGTTTTACTCTTATAAATTTTGTCATGTAATTTATGAATGGTTTGCAGCGATAACATCATTATTTGCGGATTTGGTACCATTCTTGGCTTGCTGGAAAGCAGCAAAAGTTCTCCATGAAATATTATTGAACAATATATTAAGAGCGCCGCTACAATTTTTCGAAGTGACCCCTGTTGGCAGAATCATCTCAAGGTTTTCAAAAGATGTGGATTCTGTAGATACTGCACTCGCTTGGCAAATTTCCAGCTCACTCAACTCTGCGTTTGAGGTAAGCCTACTGATTTGTACTCTTAATGTAATAAATACAACTTAAAACTTTTGGAAGACATTCTTGAATGTCATTTCAATAAAGAAACGGTTAATCAACCAGTGTGTTATGCCCACAATAACTTCTGGCAACGAAATATATACTATAGCTATTATACGGGCATCGGTGTGTAATGGGTGTTGTTTAAGAAAATATAGACTTTAAAAATCTTATCACACAAGGTTAAAAACTAGGATAGCTGAAAGCCTATTCCAAGCAGAAACCTGTAGTGACATTCAGTGCAATCGCTTGCTTCCTTTACTTAAAGGCTGACCTCTCAGTGTAAAGGTCGTAGCTCATTTATACGATACCGCTGCCGCCTCAAACACAGACCACTCGCTGTCCACACGCAGACTATTTGCAGTCCACACGATGACATCATCAAGGCGCCAACCATCGAATGGTTAGACTGCGGTAGGCGCGCTTGCCGCGCACTGTTTGCAATACGGTAGTTGCCTTGCTAAATAATTTATTTTAACAATTAAAAAATAATAAAAATACTTGAAAACAGTAACGAATATAGTTTTTCATTGTCTTATGTCATACTAAATTTCAAGAGGACTGTTAAACAATTGATATTAACCAACGGAATCTACCCTATTATAATATGTTAACATTGTAAAATGTACCTAAACAGCACGACTTTATACTTGTATTTGAATGTTCATTATTTTACACAGAGGAGTGGTGACGTATAACTGAGCTACGACCTTAAGGTTCCATTACAATGTTTCACCGCTTGAGTTCTAAATAGTCAACTATTTAGATGTGGGTTACCTAATTACGGCCCTTTCATTCACTCTCATCTTATCTTTTTCTGTCGCCAGGTAATAGGAACTATATTCGTAATAAGTTATTCAACACCGATGTTCATGATTGTGATACTGCCAATCGGTCTACTTTACTATACCATACAACGGTTCTACGTGCCAACGTCACGGCAGCTCGTAAGGATTGAGTCTGTCGCTCGCTCTCCGATTCTTTCACATTTTAACGAAAGTATTTTGGGTGCAAGTATTATTCGTGCTTTTGGTGTTGAAGACAGGTTAGTATCAGATAAAGTTGATTAGCATAGAGATTATATAATAATAATAATTCCCAATAGAAGAGCTTAATCACTTCAGAATCACATCGGTCATTCAGCAATGTTCTTCTTTCTGTCTATACTATTTATCGCCCCCGAAACCCCTTGTATACTAAATTTCATGAAAATCGTTGGAACCGTTTCCGAGATTCAGATTATATATACATATATATATAAATACAAGAATTGCTCATTTAAAGGTATTAGATAGATAAATGCGAATGTGAGTTTGTTTGTTACATTTTCACGCTTCAACTCCTTAACTGATCATCATAAAATTTTGCTTACACTTTAGGGTTACAGAAAGGGTTACAGGGTAGGTACCTTTCGCCAAGAAAAGTACTGTTGCTAAAGAGTATCTAAATATAGATTGACAAAATCTAAATTAAACGCGAGCAAAAAAACCCAAGTATTTCGAATAGCTAAATGTGCTCTTATATACTAAATTAATGTTGTTATTATAATTTTAAATATCATTTTCAGGTTTGTCAAAGAATCCCAGAAGGGAGTTGATCATTACCTGTCGTTTTCGTACCTTAGTGCTGTTGCGGACAGGTGGCTTGGGATCAGACTAGAGGTGATCGGCAGTTTTATTATTTTCTTCGCTGCATTATTCGCAGTAATAGGGCGAGAAAGTATTAGTCCAGGGCTCGCAGGGCTCTCTATCAGCTACACGTTAGAGGTAAAAGTTTTTCTTCCCAACATTTTTTCTCTTTGAAACATGATTCTCATAATCTATTTGGCATTTTAGATTACTCAAACTTTGAGTTGGTTAGTTCAAATGGTATCATCACTGGAAACTGAAATTGTAGCTGTGGAACGCATGAAGGAGTACGCTGAAACGGAAAAAGTAAGTGATAGCTTTAAGATATGTAATACTTGTCGTTCAAAGCCGCTGATGACTAACTATATTTACAGGAAGCTGAGTGGGTAAAACCTACGTGTCCGCGGCCTTCGTGGCCAGAGACGGGCGCCGTTCAGTTCGAAGGACTAACTATGGCATATCGAAGTGGAGCGGAGCCCGCTCTGCGTGACGTCACGTGCACGGTGGCGCCGGGCGACAAGCTCGGCATCGTCGGCCGCACCGGCGCGGGCAAGTCCACGCTCACGCTCGGGCTGTTCAGGTACGTACGGACACCCGCACGTACTGTACTTGCTAGATTCACACTTATGCTCACGGCTCATGTAATTCTGCTGTAGGATCGTGGAGCCGGCGGGAGGCCGCATCTTAATCGATGGTCTGGACATTAGCAAAATAGGTCTTCACCAGCTGCGATCGCGTATAACCATCATCCCCCAGGATCCAGTGCTCTTCTCAGGTTCATTGCGCATGAACCTGGATCCATTCCAAACGTACTCTGATGACGACATCTGGCGTGCGCTTGAGCACGCCCATCTCAAACCGTTTGTGCTTGGTGAGTAGAGAACACTACATTATAAATAATGTTTATTGAAATTGGATCTTTACTAATGGAAAAATGGAAAAAAAAAATCTAATTTCTATCGAATTAAGTATTCTAATTGGATAGAAATTATATATATTTTGACAAGTGTTTTGTGCAAAATAACTGTCGTAAGCAATCACACAAACGAAGAATTACTCATGTTTATGACATATTGGAATCTGCAGCAGTTTTACTTTTCTTCGTCAATTCTTTCCCCTGCAAATGGGAATCTAACACCCTACTAGGAAGTGATTTTTAATCAGTCGATTGGGGTTAATCGTGGTGTTGTGTATGTTAAACATCAACGTAATAATATGATATGATTAAAATACAATTTTGCGTTATACGTAATTTACTAGTATTGAAGCATGTATTGCCTGTTACATGTATTTGCAGGTCTGCAGTCAGGGTTGCTACATGAAGTGACAGAGGGCGGTGAGAACCTGTCTGTGGGTCAGCGGCAACTCGTATGCCTGGCGCGGGCGCTACTGCGCAAGACGCCACTGCTCGTGCTGGACGAGGCTACCGCCGCCATCGACCTGGAGACTGACGAGCTCATTCAGGTGCACAGCATTTCTGCCCGACTTACTATTAAGACTCTTATGCTAGCTGAGGTACTGTTACGCAAGATGCAACTGCTCGTGCTGGACGAGGCCACCGCCACTAACGACCTGGAGACTGACGAGCTTATTTTGGTATAATTATTTCCAACTTTACTATCTCAATTCATGTGCCCTTCTTTAATGTGTAGAAAGAAAACCCCACGGGTCATCACCTCACCGGGGCCAAACGGCGAGTCTTATAGCCGGGCCCTCATGTGTATTCTAGAAAGGAAATCCCTGTGAACCCCGGCAGACAAGGCGACCCCACTATGAGGTGCAGATGGTTCTGTCCCCTCTAGTTTAGAGAGGCGCGCCACCGTCTCGGGCAACTCGTGTGCCTGGCGCGAAGAATGCTGTGCAAAATGCACCACTCGTGCTTAATGTCCTCACTTATTTCTACCTGTGGTAACAAATGTACTCACAGCGTAACTTCATTTTGCAGAAAACCATACGATCCGAGTTCGCAGCGTGTACCGTGCTAACCATCGCGCATCGGCTAAACACCATCATGGATTCCACTAAGGTCATGGTGCTGGACAAGGGTCAGTTAATCGAGTTCGCATCCCCTGAACAGCTGCTACAAGATAAAAACTCTATGTTCTATAGTTTAGCCAAAGATGCTGGTCTTACAAACTAAATCAGAATTCAACTGTTACATAGTTTATAGACCTCCATTTGTAGGTAGCCGTGCTTAAACGCAAATAAATCTACTCTATCCTACAACCAACTATGGTAGGTACTTATACCGTCACTCTTGACGGGCGCCCGATGTATTTAAAAAAAAACCTTAAATATAGAGTCTTGAATTCAAATTGGTTTTTGTCATCATTTTTTTAAGTTACCTTATCCTCCTCCCTATTGATTCTGTGATTAGTAACATACCTACGTCGCATTCTCTAGACAATCGCTGATGATTTTAACATGAAATTGTTACGAAACATTACGGGATGGTAAGAAATATGGCGTACTCGTACATCGTTATTATGGAATTTAAGGCAAGTAGAGTACCCCGGATTAGGTTTCTGGTGATAGCTATTGGCACAGTGACGAGAAACAGAACCATCTCATACAGGACTCCCAGCCCATAGGAAACTCCCCAATTCGGCTGCCTTATACATTATGTGTCTAGCTTCGGTGCAGGGTCGATGAAACCACAATCTGGTTTTTGTTCCCCCAGCGATCTAATGGTTAAAAGTAATAAATTACTATCACGAAACACGTTTTCAAAGGGAGTTGGTTAAGAGTTAGGGGTAGTCCTTAGTTAGTGTGTCTCTTAATTATTACATTACTCAGTCGATCAGAAAGTAAACATCGAGAGAATGAAGCGCGTACTACCTTAACACCAGGGCCGCGCCGACTCTCGGCAGCGCCTGTGTGCGAGGCTTATGAAGCGCCTCTTTGCTGTCGTGTTTCCATGTCATGATTTTCTTTTCAAGTTTTGACGGAAATGTGTTTTCACTTACTTTTAACAAAAAAAAGCATTAAAAGTCGAAAATGCCTGCAAATGTCATCATAATTATATTATTTTCACTCTTCTCGGTTTTCTGTTTGCGAAAAACTTGATAGTTTCATGCATATCTATATGGTCTAATAAAATTTGTTAAACTTTCCTGGCTCATTGGTTAACGCAGGTAATTTTTTATCAGTTTTAATTTAGGAAACGACCATTCTGCCCTTGCACTGTAACTGGTTTTCACCACATCATTATTAATATAAAAAAAAACTGATATGACATGATTTTTTTACACAAATCATCGGCGTTAATAGCCATCCAATGATTAATTTGCTGAAAGTCTTTTTGCAGCTTATTGCAGCTGCTTTTTAATCGTTTATCGTCATATTTAGTTTAAATTAAAAAATAAACACGTCCATATGATTATTTAGCCTGTGGGATTTTTAATTGATGGCATGATCAGCAATCTCATGTGAGTACCTACAAGGTAATCAAAATTCTAGAAAATTACAAATTTGAGTTTTAACAGGGCAACATACACGTACGTACGTATGTTACGTACGTACACTGAAAGTTTTGCGTAACTCATTAATAAAACAATTTACATGTAAAGTAATATATTTACTGCTTTTCGCAGTATTCTCCATTACATTTAAAACACTTTTTCATTCGGTCAAACCATTTTTGAAAATATGAGGACCATTGGTCTAAGGGCATGTTTTTCAGTGCTGGTTGAAAGCTATCACAGCCTCTTTTGGGTTCGTAAATGTCATACCTCTCATCAAATCTTTAATTTTTTGGAAAATAAAGAAATCGCATGGTGCCTGGTCTAGACCATATACCTACGGGCTGAGCTCTACCTTTTCAGTAGCCAATATTGACTTTTCGCGGTGTGCGCCGAAGCATTATCATGGTGCAATAGGAAGCGACTTCTTGGTCGCTTTGCCCTAACTTTTTTAAAGACATTGGGCAAACATTTGGTGGTGTACCACTCAGTATTAACTATCTTTTGTTCTTCAAGTGGGATCGTACAGATAGGAGGAGGACCTGTCCGGGAGAAAAAAAACGCAATATTTTTTTGCCTACGTTTCTCGCCTGCCTCAATTTTGTTGTTTTTTCTGTCACCTTCGAACACCCATACAGAAGACTGCTGCTTTCTTTCCGGCATGTAACAATATATCCATGTTTCATGTCCTGTCACAATGTCATACACAACATTTGAACGTCCGTGATCGTACTTTAATATTTTTTTATACCAATCAACACGAGTCCGTTTTTGTTCTAGGGTGAGTTAATGAGGAATCCACCGGCAACAAAGTTTTCTAATTTTTAAATGTTGATGTAAGATTTTTTTTAATTTGGCTCATATCAATCCTCAAATGTCCTCGAATCTAATCATAGATGATACGCCGCTTTTCTTCAATTAGTTGCCTGACAGTAGCCACATTTTCCTCAGTGATCGCAGTTGAAGGCCGACCTTCACGAATTTCATCATGGAGAGAAACGACTACGATCAAATTCTGCAACGTCTTATGGTGCTCAAATGAGGTGCTTCCCTTCCAAAAGTATTTTGAAGACGAGCAGTGCAGTCTTGAGGAGTCAGTGAACTTTTAAAATCATAAAAAATCATGGCCCTAAAATCTTTTTGCGTTAATTCCATTTTTGCTACGAACAACGAATTTCAACTTCTTGTGATAAAAACAATTGACATGCGATTTCCCGTAATTTTTTTTTCATCAATGATTGAATTTCTTATGTTTAAAAACGCGCAAAGTTCCTTCCACCCGACGCGACGCTATGTAACATAGCGACAGCAGCGGTTCTTTTGATTTTAACGCAGAGCGAGAGTTATTGTTGGCGAAAATAATAGAGAGTTCTACTTATTTATCATCTAATACAGTAATTTATAACATTATTTTATAATGCTCTATGAAAAGAAAAAAGGATAAGAAACAAAAGCTATCTAGACATGAAATAGTGTTGTGCACCACACAGACTAGGGATAACGTGGTACACGTTATTCACAACACTCCTCCTCACAAAACTATTTCTTCATTTTAATCCTAAGAGACTCCTCAATAGCTCTAATCTAGGCTTGGGTAGTCCTGTTGTAAGGATATCTGCTTCCATTCTGGAAGTATCTAAATATCTCACTTCTACAGCGCCACTATTTATATGTTCTTTGAGGAAATGCACTCTTAGGTCAATATGTTTCGTCTTGCTGCTGATGACAGCATTCTTACAGATCTTCAGTGCAGCCTGGTTGTCGTTGTATATCACAATTTTATCTGTTTTTTGTTTGGCAATATCACAGAGCAAGATCTTCAGATGCAGTGCTTCTTTTACAGAATCAGACAGGGCCATGTATTCCGCTTCAGCGGTAGACATTGCTGTGGACCGTTGTTTTCTGGATTCCCAGCTTACCATGGCACCACCAAATTTAAAACAGTAACCGGTATAAGATCTACGGTCAATAGAATGGCATGCAGCCCAATCTGCATCAGCATATCCACATATTTGTTTTCTGTTTTTCTATATTCTAAACGAACTGACTTCGTGCTCTTCAGGTATCTAACGATTCTTTTAACACATTTAAAATGTTCAGTTCCATAGCAATGATTAAACTGTGACAGGTAGCTGACTGCAAAACTAATATCTGGGCGTGTAGCAACAGATAGAAACATCAGTGCTCCTATTAGATTTTGGTATGGTAAATTTTCTTCACATTTTTCTTTCTTTTCCAATTTTAAATATGGTTCTATCGGTGTACCAATACCATTACTGTCTTCTAATTTGAATTTATCTAATAACCTTTCAATATACTTTTCTTGCTTCAATTTTATAAAATTTTCTTCCTTTACTATTTCTATTCCGATAAAATCTTTTGCTGATCCAAGATCTTTCATTTCGAACTTTTTAGTAAGTTTCTCTATTATTTCTTTTAATATTTTATTACAGGAGTATGCCATTAAGAGGTCATCAACATATAGTCCAATTATGATTTTATTGTTACCTCTTTTCAGTGTATAAATGCAAGGATCTGCTTCAGATGGAACAAAACCAAGTTTTTTAAGCTCACCATCCAATTTCATGTACCATTGGCGGCCTGACTGTTTTAGTCCATATAGAGCCTTCTTCAATAAGCATACTTTTTCACCTTTTATTTTCCTTGTGTCTTCTAGCATCTTCTTTGCTTTTAGAAATACAGATAAGTCTTCATTAGAGCTTTCTTCTACCATTATGTCGGCAATGTACTCTTCTAAATATTCTGGTTTTTTCATTATAATTTTTTCTTCTAGATCCCCGTTTAAATATGCGGTTGTTACATCTAACTGGTGCAGCTCCATATTCTCTTCAACCGCTGTAGCTATTAATAACCTTAAGGAGCTTAGTTTTGCTACAGGAGCCCAGGTCTCATGGTAGTCTATGCCTGGCTTTTGAGTAAAACCGCGGGCGACCAGTCTAGCCTTTTTAATTTCGCCTTTGTCTTTAAGTATCATCTTGAAATCAACTTTATTAGTTTTGTCTTCATTCTTTTGAATGACCCACGTACCATTTTTTATATGCGCTTTAATTTCTTTCTTTATGGCTTCATGCCATTCACCCTTCTGGTTCTCAGCGTCACATAAAAAAGTAAATTCTCCTTCATAGTTTTGAACTGGTAAATCCTGATATTCATCAGAAGAACTTCTTGATTTTTCATTTAGGTTATAGTCCTTTAAATAAGCAGAAGTTTTAATTTGTCTTTTAGGTCTTGTGCTTGATCCATCGTTTTCTCCTCCTATCCTGGTGTTCATTTTGAATATTTACATTTTCAGTACTAATATTTTCTTCAATACTTTCAGGTGGGGTTGATGCAGAAACTAAAGGATCTTCATCACAAATTGTGGGTATTTCCTCTTTTTCTGTTTGAATTGATACTGTTTCTAATATTTGATGTTTATTTTCTTCTTATTTTTACCTTTATTTTTAGATTTTTCACTAATTATTTTCTTTTCTATTTCAGGTTGCAGCTGCTCCGATTCATTGTCTTCAACAAGAATGTTTTCGTAATCTTTCTCTTCGATGTCATCGTAGATTTCGTCATTATCTTTATAATACATTCTATCAATTATTTTCACGTCTCTGCTTATAATGACATCCTTTTTATTAGGGAGGTATATCCTGAAACCTTTTGCGTTTTGAGCATAGCCCATGAAAATCCCTTCTATGGATTTTGGTGAGAATTTTCCCTTCCGTTTCTTTTGCAGGACAAATGCTTTGTTTCCGAAAATCTGGAGATGTCTGCTGGACGGCGTTCTTCCAGTCCATTTTTCGTAAGGGGTGCTTCCATTCAAAAGTTTTGTAGGGCTTCTATTTACTAGATAATTGGCTGTATGCAGTGCTTCTGCCCATAAATTCGATGGTACTTTTGAGTCTATCAATAAGCATCGTGCCTTATTCAGCAGTGTCCTATTTTTTCTCTCACTCACTCCGTTTTGTTGAGGTGTGTAGTGCGCTGATAGCCTTCTCCTTATTCCATGTTCTTTTAAATATTCGTCGAATTCCCTGTTGCGGTATTCAGTACCGTTATCACTCTGAAGGTTTTTAATTTTCAACTTCCAATAGTTTTCAACCTTGTTTTTATATCCTTTGAACATGGTAAATACATCACTTTTCTTTTCTATGTAATATATGCAGCAATACCTTGTGTAATCATCAGTAAAACTAACGTAGTATTTAGATCCAGCAAGAGATGGATTTTCGAATGGCCCACAGACATCACTGTGTATTATTTCTAATGGCCCGGAAGAAACAATCTTATATATGGATGAGAAATGCACGCCTGTCATTTTCCCTCTTATACAGGTTTCGCATGTTCCCAGTTTTTCATCTTTAAAAGTTAGTCCTCTCATTAATTCATTTTTAGCCATAAGCTTCATGTCTTTTTCATTCAAGTGACCTAACTTTTAATGCCATTTCATAATGTTACTCTCATTATCTGATGTAAGATTTGCTTTCTCTTCCGATGTTTCGATGTAGTATAGTCCATCTACTTTTTTTGCTGTTAATATTACTTCTCCATCTTCTATAACTGATGCTTTGTTTTTCTCAAGCACTACTTTGCTTCCTCTATCAGTAATTTTCCCGACAGACATCAGGTTAACAGACAGCTCTGGTACAAACAACGTGTTGTGTAGATTTACCTTCTCATCTTTCACTTTTATGGATACTTTCCCTTTACCTTCAACTTCGGCAGTATGTTGGTTGGAAGCCAATTTCAGTGTGTTACTTTCTTTTCTAACATTTTCAAACAAACTTTTCTCATTTGACATGTGAGAAGTACATCCACTATCCAGACACCATACCTTTGAAGATCTGTTGCTGCTAAATGTTAATAATAAATAATAATAAATTGTATTTATTTCTCTCATCACAAAGGTAGGTACAATTTAGGAAAAACAAAAACAGATCAGTCAAACTATTATTCCTTTGTGAGAGACTGGTGTCTGTGTTAGGAAAAACCTGTGTTACAGATCACCAGGCTCTCATCTCCTGGACGAACCATAGTTACATTAATTGCATTGCATGTACCAGTTTAAATTAAATGTAAATAGTTAGTATAAAGACAAAAACTGTGTGTGTGTGTGTGTGTGTGTGTGTGTGTATGTGTGTGTGTGTGTGTGAGTGTATGTGGGTGTGTGAGTGTGTGTGTGCGTGTGTGTGTGTGTGTATGTGTGAGTGCGAGTGCAGGTGCGTGTGCGGGTGAGTGTGACGGTACCCATCAGTATAGTTCGAATTAAATAAGCTATATTATCTTGGTGGCACAAGTAGGCTTTCTGTATCATCATAATTTAGGTTTTGTAGCCATGTCGTTAATACTGTTTTTAATTTAAATTTATTAAGGGAGTATATGCAAAGGATTGAATTTATTTTATTATATAGATATGGGCCTAAAAAGCAATAGAATCTATGTGATAAAGTTGTTTTATAAATTATGTCAGTTTGATAGATTTTATGTTTCCGTCTTTTCGCCGCATTAATTAAAGGATCGTATCGTATCGTTGGTTAGTGAGTGAGACTTAAGAATTAAACGAAATACAAAAAGTTGCCGAACTGTATAAACATTAAACTTTTGGTATAAGTCTCTTGTGGGATACAAGAAGGGTAGGTAAAGTGCTAGCTTTAAGACTGCCCTTTGGGCACGTTCCAATTTTATCAAAATAGTTTTAGCGGCACCTCCCCAGGATGTGATGCAGTACATCAGTATTGATTGACATAATGCGAGATACGTTATTTTAAGTACTTTCTTATCACATACATGTCGTAAATTTTTAAAGATGAAAATTAGTTTCCTGGTTCTTAAAGTTAATACATCTATGTGAGCTTGGAAGTTTAAGTTTTTATCAATTAAGATTCCTAGGTATTTAATTGTATCTACCTGTTGTAGTTCCTTGCAGGTACATGGAACAGGAGTTACATCTGGATTCTGACATAGATGTGCAAATATGGGCAGAGGTGTTTCAAAACGCAATTTCTTATTTGTTAGTTGGAATGCTATGTATTTGGTCTTATCGACATTCAACGATAGGAGATTGCAATTAAGCCAATTGGTGACTCGATTCATACCCTTTTGTGCACTCTGATACGTATCGTTCCAGGAATCGCCTCGAAAAATTAGTACGGTGTCGTCAGCAAAGGTGATTATTTTTCCAGTGTTAGATATATCCAATTGGCAAAGGTCATTAATAAAAATTAAAAACAAAGTCGGCCCGAGGATACTACCTTGTGGCACGCCTATATCTATAGGGAGATCATGACTACGTACACCGTCTATTTGAACACACTGTGAGCGATCTGTGAGGTAACTTGCGAAAAACTGCAGTTGCATTCCACGAACACCCATTCGTTCTAGTTTACAGAGCAGTAGTGGGACAGAGACCGTGTCAAATGCCTTGGCCAAATCAAAAAATATGGCCACAACTTTTTTCTTATCATCCATATTAGTAACAATGTGATTTGTAAGCTCATGGACCGCGTCATCGGTTGACCTGTTCCTGCGAAAGCCGAATTGGGAATTCGAGAGAAACTTTCTTGTTTCTAAGTAGTTAACAAGTCTATTGTTGACAATTTTTTCAACGATCTTTGAGAAACCAGGAAGAATGGATATAGGTTAAGTTTATATTCTAGTCATTTTTGTGAACCTATTTTAGTAACGTCATCCTCGCAATCTATGCGAATGGCTGGATGTCCTTCCTTGAGTCGGATAAAAACTTTTCCGAAAGCAGTCCAGCAGCTGGCTTGGTGGTGAGATTTCGTGAATTCCCGGGCTAAGAAAAATAGACGTCTAGTTTTAACAGTTAGATTATCTGTCACATAAACCGGTGTACAGTTTCCTTGTATTTTGAGATGACCTGTATTAATCTTTTCTTCTTTTGTCTTCACTTTATTGAAGTTGATAACAGATTTGATCAGATTTTCTTTTTGAAAGGTTGTAGTGAACTCCACTATTATAGGTCCTGGCTCCTTCTTAGTTTTAATACGGAAAATATCTCGAATTTCACTTTCTGAAATCGGGTGGTTGACAGCTTGGCTTAGGTGCAAAACATGGGTTTTGAGGTCCTGTTTTTTCTCTGGCTTAGCCAAGGGGATGTTGCGTATTTCAATACTTGATGACTTAAGGCTCCGTTCCAATTGATCTACCTTTGATTCTAATGAATTAATGCGGTTTTTATGCGATAAATTTTCTATCGAAACAGTTTCAAACTTTTGCAATAGGGTATCATACATGCTTGACAGGAATTCCAACGATTTCTGAGTCTCAACGTTTTGTTTTTTAATAGTTGCCATGTCCTGTTTAATACATAAGAATTCCGCTTCTTGTTTCCTCTGTATAGTACAAAGGAGCTCTCTAAGTTCAGCATTGGCTAAATCACCGTGTTTACGCTTTGGTCTCCTTGAGATATTAGAATATCCTTGTTCAATATCGGATTGCATTATGTCAGAGGCTGTGTCCGATTCTTGCGTAACAGTGATTTCATTAGGCGGAATGGGTAACGCCAAAGTAGATGAGGATTGCAGAGTTAAAGGCGGAGATCGGTTAATCGGCATGATTTTTCTTTAAAATTGGTTTATAAAATATTTGATTTGTAATTCAATACTAAATGCAAAATTTTATTATATCAAAGTACTAAGTGGTGAAATTGTTATTATACGTCCGCAAAAAGAGAAACGATTACTGAGATTTGAACTTGAGCCTCTTGATCGCAGTTGATAATTCCTGAGTATTGCGCCACTGTTACAGTTAAGGTTGATGTTGAATTAACGCTTCTGTACTGTAGATCCTCTGGTTATTAACCTCCTGGTTGTTCTGTTGTCCTGGTACTTTGTGTATTTTGTTAGAATAAAATATGTTTGTCTCTCACCCGAAGGGGCGGTGCCTTACAGGAGCTTGTGCAAGCGATGATGGTGGCCAGCCGGGCGGTGTTTGCAGAAACAATTGCACAGCAATCTCTTCGCTATTTATGCACTCCTATTATTTTAGATGATATTTTTAGTTAATTTTATTTAAATAACGTTAGATTAAAACTGCGTGAATTTAGCACACGTCTGCTCGATATCGAGGTCCGGAGGAGAGGGTTAAGCATGCATTGTAGTTACTTTCAACTCTTTTCTTAGTCTTTGATTCTTCCTTTTCGTTCTTTTTCGACCAACAGGATTCGGAGAGATGACCTTTCTTTTTACAATTCTTGCAAAAAACATTTTTCCTTTTTTTGTTAGTATAATAGGCTTCTGACCTACTCGTAGAATCTACATTTTGACTTCTTGCTTGAGATTCGTCTATAATTTTTATTTTTAGCTCTTCCGGCTTTGGTAGGCTATCTCTTGATTCAATTGCAACATGGAAATTGTCATAATTTGCAAGCAAACTATAACGCATCATGATGCTTAACAGTTCCGGATGAATTTTCACTTCCATATCCTCCAATTTATCGACGATGTCGAGAAAGTTGTTAAGATGATCTTGAATGTCGTCATTTGAGGTAAGTTTTTTTAGTACTAACTGTTTCAGCAAGGTTGCTTTTCTTGCAGGTCCAGAACTTTGATAAATACTTTTCAGCTTGTCCCAGACTGCTTTGGACGTTTCGCATCCTTTGATCTATTTCAACTCAGATGGCGACATAAGTAGTAACAGTTCCGAACGCGCCATGAGGTCTCCCTTTTTAAATGCAGCTTTTTCTTCCGCCGGAGACTTCTCAGTAACGTTTTTCTCGCCACTAACATAGCACCACAGGTCATTTTTAATAAGAACTGCTTGCGCTTGCATGCACCATGTGTCGTAATTTGACTTGGAGAGCATCTCCACGCGGTGATACGATGTTGAAGCCATTTTTGCACTTTAGTGTGAATAGCACGTAATTCTTTTGCGTGATAACATTAGAACCACGCTCTGCTACCACTTGTTGGCGAAAATAATAGAGAGTTCTACTTATTTATCATCTAATTCAGTAATTTATAACATTATTTTATAATGCTCTATGAAAAGAAAAAAGGATAAGAAACAAAAGCTATCTAGACATGAAATAGTGTTGTGCACCACACAGACTAGGGATGTACCACGTTATTCACAACAGTTATATTTCGAGATCCGGCTGGTGGCTTTTTAAAAAGATTTTATTTAATAAAAAGCGAGGACTAGTGTCCACAGTGATGGTCAGAACAGAACTGATTTTATTTAATAATCTTTTTACAAACAATCGTTTATTTTCTTATCTTAAATATGTAATCAAGCGGTGTGTTGGTTTACACAAGGTGCGTTGGGTTACGCCAACGTAACTCGTGGCACAGATAAGATAATAGTTACTTCGTCTCGTGGCAGAGCTCATAATTAATGTAAACTAAAACCCGAGACGTAAACATTGAGTCAGTTGAAATAATGTAAACTTAAACCACAGACGTAAATATTGTCTTAGAGACTTTTTGAAGTCTGTTAAAAATATAAGCACTTAAAATAAAAGATATATTTTCTTGTAAGTTCGTTTGTGTACATCAAGCCCAAACCCGAGTTAAAAGAAAATCCAACTCGACTTAAATCTAGTCAAACGCAATTCGAGTTTTTTCGAGTTAGTAACTCGAGTAGACCCATCACTAACTGTCATTGCCAGTTTGGCCAAAGATTAGACAAACACTAGGTTAGAAGTTTGGCAGTTTCATCAATCCAAAACAGCAGTTTTGCTGCAGGTGGTGCTTATTTGTGCGCTAAATTTAAAATGTTTCTATTTATCAATCTTGAAATAGTTTCGTGATTCTGTTCATATTAGTTCATAATGGCTACAAAGTCAAATATGGATTATTTTTGCGGATCTACATTTTGGGTAAGTTTGTCCGCTAATATTTTCCGTTAAACTTTATTTGTTGGGTAACATGTAATTGTTTTTAAAAAGATATAACCTTTCCAAGTATTATTATTTTCTTTTGTAAATAAAATAAAATTGTAAGGAAGGAATTTACTTTACAGCAAATTTTAATCAAATGTGTCTTTCTCTTTTCTACCATGGACATAACATAACCTTTTGTCTAGCAAGGTTATTTATAAGCATAAATAATAACATAGAAATTTTTATGTTTATTTTTACATGTAAAAAACTATTAAAAATAAAGTAACCTTTATATACCCTTTTATTTAAGGAACATTGAAAATTATTAGCACTAGGAGAGTAATACTGCTGGATGGTCATACAAAGAGGCTTTGAGACAGACAGATGAAATCTAAATCGGTCAAACGTTAAATGGAGATGGTTTGCTTATTTCATTAAAAAAATGGCAATGTAAATTATAACTTTGGCAGACACTGTGTTCGGCAGACGAATATAATCTAATATAAGTATAGAAAATTTAATTCTATGAATTAAAATTTTTTGGAATATAAACTTGATAAAAAATTAGGCTTTATTTATTATGATAAGAGAAACTGTCATTCTGTAACTTAAGCATGCTATCAAGTACTATGCTGCTAGGAAAATACCTAAGTATGCATGTTTTCTAGACGTGGCAGGTATCCCACCTGGTGTCCAATGTCTTATAGGATAAATTCTGGGAAGAAACTGGTACACTCAAGGAAAGTCTATTGCTAGTTCTCGTTTTCTACAGAGTATTTAGGGCAGGGAATTAGTTACCTAAGACTGTTCTGTTGTCAGTCTAAGAGAAGTCCCGCTAAGTAGGGTATGTGAAATGAAATGTGGGATATTGGGCAATCGAAGATCTCTCTGGTAATCTAGACATTAAGATTGAGGGATGAGCATTGGCAGTGAGATGCAAAATGTTGGCTCACAGGTTCGCAAGGTATGCAAAACATACTGTCAAGCTTTTTACACCTGAAGCCACTGGGTCTGCTATAGGCAGAGATGTCTCAGTGCCTTTTGAGTCCGCCACAATATTGGCTTCAGGATGCTGCTAGGGCTGCAATGTTTTTGCAGTGCATCACTAAAGGTTTCTGAAGCCAGCATAGGCAGCTTCAAAGCAATAATAAGGAAAAGAGTAGCCTCCCTGATGCATCTACCATAGCACAGTACTAGAAGCCTCATAAATACGGATAATCAATTTTAGAAAAATCATTTTATCATTCTATCATTATGTTAATTTTATTTAATGGGATTTATTTAATACAAGTTCTGTTTGTGTAATTTGTGGTTGCCCATAATTTAATGAGCATAAGACATGTACAGTGGGGCCTCGACCAAGCCTCCGCTAATCCGCACCGCAAGTCCGCGAACCCGCAGTCATAATGTTGTTTGAACAATGTTTTAAAGGCTGTAAGGGTTTCAGCCTACCGTCTTTGTATCGGTAATGCTATCCAGTGACGAACACAGCGCAATGGTTTAAGTGCTCACTTCGCCACTACGACGCTTTTCTTTGTGTCCGTTGTTTGAATGTTTGTGAAGACCCCCGCCGCGAGACAGGTATATTCCTAATGCAGGAGTTGTCTTTAAAAAAAAACATAAATGATTTGTCAAAGAAAGTGCACCAGCACTTTTAATATCAGGTTTTCTGATGATCGTAGGTAAAAACTTCGAAGGGGCAAACGAGCAGACGGGTCACCTGATGGTAAATGACTACCGCCGCCCCTGAGCACCTGTAACTCAAGAGTCACAAGTGCGTTGACGCCCTTTAAGGTTTGAATAGGGAAGAGTGGGAAGACGGGAGAGGGGGATTAGAGGGGAGGAGAGGGGGAGAGGGGAAGGACGGGAATAGGGGAGAGGGAAAGGTTAGGGCCTCCGGTAACTTCACTCACGCGGCGAAAAGCAATGCAAGCAGGTATCGTGCAGGAATTCAAATCGTCCTTTTAAATATGAAGGTGTATAAGGGTTAAACAGAATACTGTGTAGTAATGAGAGAATATAAAATACTTTCAATTATAAAAATCTTTGTTTCATTTATAAAAATACTAGCAATCCGCCCCGGCTTCGCACGGGTACAAATTTTACATCTAAACCTTCCTCATGAAATCACTCTGTCTATTAGTGAAAACCGCATGAAAATCTGTTCAGTAGTTTTTCAGTTTATCGCGAACACACAGACAGACGCGGCGGGGACTTTGTTTTATAATATGTAGTGACTTTTCAAAATATCTATATACTTACTATTATCCGAACGCTTCATTAATCCGAACAGGGTACCTATACATTTTGAGTGTTCGGAATATCGAGGCCCTACAGTATTTTTCATTTCTTTTGTCGCATTTCTCGCATTAGTTATGTTTCATTGGTGGGCAATCTTAATAGATAAAGAAAACATAACATGAAAAATAGTTTAATAACGAGGTTGTAAATAAATTTTTTAAAGTAATATTTTCGATAACATATATAGTTTCCTTTCGTGGTGGCGGGCGTGGTGAGCACGTCAAACATTGTATTTCCAGATGATATTTTTAATTAAATATTTCTATTTACCTTTAACCTATGTAATTTATGATTATTGTAGTTTTAAATAATAGCGAAAAACGTATTTACTTATAAAAAGTTATTTTTATACGTTTATTTTGTACTGCAAAAACCTCGACGATAACCGACTGTGGCGTTCAAAAGGTTAAATATAAGTATAGCTCATATTTTATCATCATATTAATTTCAGAATACCAGTCTAACATGGAATACAGATAATCCAGATTTCACCCCATGCTTCCAAAAGACTGTTCTTGTTTGGATACCATGTGTGTACTTATGGCTGGCAGCTGTGATTGAAGTATACCAAATGAGTATCAGTAAAGAGTCCAACATACCACGGAATAAACTAAATATTAGCAAACTGGTGTTTACAATACTCTTGACACTGTTGCAAATAATGGACATTTGTAAAGTTGTTTATGTGTCATATAAGAAGGTGACTAAAGTATTTGATGCCGATTATTATGATCCAGTTGTAAAATTTCTCACTTTTGTAAGTACCGTCCATTTTATATTTATTTACTAATTAAACTTAGGAAAGGAAGGAAAATCCCCTCAAGTGTTACTGAGAAGTACCTATTATGGTAGTTCATAGTAAGACATTAAACATGTATGTACATATTGTACATATCGCACCTTCGGTAAGACAAAAATTCACAGATATTTAACGCATGTCAAGAACAAGCACCGAATCACAAAAGTGTAAGACCTATTTCATACAAAGCACATCCACATCAAGGCCATAATTATCAGCATATTATACTTAAACGTGATTAAATGTAAAAAAATATTAAAAATGGCAAAAATTACAAAAAGTGAAGTTATGGTATTTTCTTACCGAAGATGCGATAAATAATGTGGAAGGTAGGGGAAGAATAAAGAAACGTTAAAAAATTAAGAAAAAATAAAAATTAAGTTAAGTAGGTATCTACAGATCCTATAAAGCTGAAAATGTGTCTGATTCAGCGTTAATCTTGATTCAACCAGTTCTTCTTGCATAGGCCTGCCATCACTTAAATTACCGACACTGGACAAAAATTTCAAAACCCCGGACACGTTGAAATCGCAATTTTTTTCCCGGACACCCAATTTTTTTTTTATATAAACGCCGTTTCCATTTACATTTTTTTATTAATTTATACAGCTTGTTAACGATTCATCTAAAAATTATAATTTTCCCCTGACACAGTGTCGCCTTTGAAACATCTTTCGAAAATCCCGTCCGGACGCTTCCCGGTCGCCCTCTTAGCTAGGACAATCCGGGGAAACCCGGACGGATGGCAGCCCTATTCTTGCATTAGATAACCCGTTTATTGAGCAAGGTGTAGGCTGTACAATTATGTGTATCATCCCGCTGTCAACAGTAAGAGCGCAGTAGTTACTATAGTCACAGATTACTGAGTAGTTATGCTATAGTATAGATATAACTAGATGAAACTGCGCGTCTAACCAGTACTTTAAAATAAATGTTAAAGTTCAATTGCGATATAAATGTTTTCAAACGTTTGTGATATTATTGTAAAACATAACTTGTCTTTCTCTCATATACATATTATGTTATAATTTTATAATCCATACATACCTAATTATGAAATGCAATTCTCTTTGTCTCTATGTGGTAATGTTTCAAGACCATATTTCAGTTGATATTATCTATAGGTACATACAGCTTTATTGTGTTTATTCTGTAGTTATATATGTATATGTATAGGCTGTAGTTATATAGGTATACATACATTTATAAGTAAATCTCAATAATTGTCATGTGGGCATTTTTCAGAAAAATGCACCTTTGTAGATTTGACGTGTCCTGTGACTTTGTTAGTTATTTATTCAGAGAATATTTTTTTTCCGATTTCTACATTTTTTGTTCTTATAAAGTATATAGGATAATATCCTAATAACTGTATTATTTAAAACTTGTGGAAATAGCATAATGCATTGTATATTGCTACAACAAGGCAATATGCTATAGAATTTTGTCGTGTCTCACGACCTTCTTGCTAAGTTTGGAAGTAAAAAGTATCGATCCCTCGTTTTTTTGTGCGATGTTCGAAGAATTTGTATAAAACAATCATCAGACCTGCCGTCCTGTATGGTTCTGAAAGTTGCCCTACAAAGAGAACGGATGAGAGACGCCTGCACGTAGCCGAAATGCGAATGTTGAGATGGATGTGTGGTGTGACTAGGATGGACAAGGTGAGAAATGAATATATTAGAGGAAGCCTGACAGTAGCTCCAGTGGATGAAAAGCTGAGGAGCAATAGGTTATCGTGGTATGGACATGTGATGCGGAGGGATGAGCAAAATGTAGTGAAAAGAGTTTTAAGTTTGGATGTTGACGGGTACAAGAGAAGAGGACGACCAAAGAAAAGATGGATGGACTGTGTGAGAGAAGATATGGCTAGAAATGGAGTAAGCAGTGAAATGACGAACGATAGAGTAGAATGGAAGAATAAAACATATTGCACCGACCCTAAATAAAATTGGGACAAGGGTAGGCAGATGATGATGATGATGATGATGGTTAATTGAACAAAAGTAATTTTCGAAATGTATTGTATTTTCATTAAAAAAGACTGTATAGGTACTTTGTGACATACTGGAATTCTCTAGTGGAAACGATAAGTCTTAAATTAGTTTTTTTTTCGGAATTTCGTAATAACTTTGATATAAATACGCTTTTATTAGTATTTATATTAATTATCAAACGCATTTAATCATAATTAAATGAAATCAATTTCTTTTTAAGTGGAATTTCCTTTACGTGACTAACAAATTTTCTGAAAAATGCCCCTGTACCAAGGTTACACAATAAACGAAAAATACTGTCTTTCAACTCTGCATCAATCTTAAAATAAATACCGCTGAGACTAGATTGCGATTTTTTAAACAAAGCTCTGCTAGTAATATTGGTCGGACACGCAATACTGGTATTCTTGTTAGCCCCCGCCAACCAAGTTAAATGCTTGGTCCATGGTGTACTAGGTCTGGTTCGAACACTAACCATTGATCGTACGTCCGAAGTCTTAGCCATAATATTACCTCAATATTTATAGATACCTACTAGGGGTTGAGTAGGTAGGTATACGGTAGCTACTGTCAAGTCAAATCATTTTGATACTTTTAATGTTTTTAACAAATACCAAATAAAGACAAACATGAAAAATCATAAAAAAGCTAATTTTTCAAAGTATTTTATATGTATGTATATATATTTTATATTAACTCCTAATGCCATGAGGTCTGTTAAATAATTTATTTATTTTAACCATGTGCAACTACCTTATTCAAGAAGTTGGTGGGAACTAAACTTTTAAGAACAATAACGTCATTTACATCCGTCAAAGCATTTACCTACGAAAAAAAAAATTAAGATAAAAAAATAATTTGCTTTTCAGTAGTTTTAATATATCAAGCTTTGTTAAAATATGATTTACCCACAGAAATGTACATAATTTTAGTTTTACGTTCAATCAACATTAGATTTATGAAAATAAAAAATCTTCGAACCAATTATTTTTAACGACTGCCACGGCCGCAAAGTGCTGTGAAAAAATAACTATGTATTTGTATAAGTTCTGAAACTGTGACTGATTGTCGTTGTTGAAATGTCCCTGAGTACTAAGTACTAGGGATGTAACGTATATTCGCAATCGCGATTATTTGCATAATTTTTGACATTCGCATTCGTATTTGCAAAAAAGATGCGAATGTTTGGCGAATGTGTTTGACAAACGAAAAAGAATTATTTGTGGTAATTCATCTGCTAACGTCTATATTTTTTTAGTTACATTAGAATAAAAATATTATAATACATAATAATGTCTTTATAGAAAAGGACTTGAAAGGCATCTCGGGAAAACTAAAGTCTCGCTTTTTTGTGAGCTGTGGTAAGCTGTAGACCTCGAGCTGGTCGAAATGAATCCCCACCAAAACAAAAGGTTGCCCGTTCACTGCCAATAAAAAACATACACAGCCCCACAGTTCCAAGACATCCATATCCTTAGAGAGTAATATGATCCTCGATCTGGACATTGCCAGTTTCGATGTCACCCAGAAGACAGGACCAAGCTGGCGTCCAAAAAGCTGTGTGCTTAATAGAGCGAAGAGGTACTTCGTCCCAGGGCAAAGACTTCTATTATATAAATCTCAAGTCCGTCCTCATATGGAGTACAGTTGCCATCTCTAGGCGAGAGCACCTCCTGGATACCACCTGAGGTTTTTGGACTCGAGACGTGTTAGTGAATCGTCGACGATCCTAAACTCACAAGCAAAATAGTCAAAAAAAAAATAATTGAGCCCGCTACTTATACATATTTTTTCCCCTCACGATCAGAAGGTCTAAGTAGCAAAATGTGCAATTGCGCGAAACGCCTAATTAGCAAAATGTCCATGTAGCTAAACGTCCAACTCTCAGATGGTCTGTATAGCAGAACGTCTATTTAGCAAATCATCATTTTTAAAATGAGTACACCCATGACAGAAAGTGAAACTCATTTATAAACTTAAGGTTTATTTGATATAAAAAATTGTGTTAAAAACTAGCTTTTTAAATATTATTAGGATATTCGGCGCACAAATTCCCCTGAATTTATGCACCTCATATCCTTTTACTATGGCCAAGGTTCACTAAAAATTTAAACAAGATTTTGAAGCTCTCTTTTTTATTTGAAATTAAACATTATATTTATCGATTTTTCTTCTCTTATTTAGTTCAAATAACATATTCTTGAATTTGCGATCTTTCCAAAGGGCTTCTTTTCTAAGAGTTTTGAGTAATAGTAACAGGGTTGACTTTAATTTTATATGCCTTTTTTTTTTCTACGTGTTTAAAAGAACTTGTTTAAAAAACCGAAAACCCCGGTGGGATCGGAGTTTTTGGTGGGGCGGTGTGTCGGAATCGAACCGACTAAAACCACACGGTGTGCCATCCGGCACCACCTTCGGGTAAAGATCTCTCTATTAGGCGGCGTCCACGTGTGCCTGAACGCCGCCTCCTCGCGGCTGGCTACTATAGCGGGTGGAGGGAAAAACCCGTCCCAACCACCCGCAGCGACACTCAGGGTGGCATGAGGCGCTGGAAAGCGCGCCTCCGCCGCCCGGTTCTCCGGCGGCGAATTTGGTCCGAGTTTACATCGTCCTCCCGGGCCCGCTCCGCCGCCTCCTTCTGCGAGACGATTTTATATGCCTGTGCCAACCTTCGAGTGCATTGTTTGTGCGAAAGTTATAATTGCTAGGACAGTTTATATCTGCCCGAGATAGCCATTCTCTTTGAAAGTAATCTAAAAATATCACCATTTCTTCGCTTTTTGTGGCCTTTTCAACAATGCTAGTCCAACATTCCATAATGTATGGAGCAGGTAGCAGAGGTAAATTGGCACATACTCTGACAATGTTTCGGCACTCTTTGTTTTCAGGATGACTCAACGTTGACGCTTTTTTCCAAACGGCCTTATTGAGATGATAATATGTAGCAGTTATTTTTATTTTTTTTTAAATTCAAAATTTTTTTTTCACCTAATCCTTATGTAAATTCGTCGGATACACAGCTTTTGCAATTACCATTTTGCTCTAAAAGCAATACTATTCGAGATATTTAATGAAAACCGAAAAAAAGGCAATTTTAAGTTATTTTGCAACAATAAACAATGTTGCATGTGTGCCTGAGTATCCAGACATTTTGAGAATGTGACGACTTGCTAAATAGACGTTCTGCTACACAGACCACCTGAGAGTTGGACGCTTTGCTACGTCGACATTTTGCTAATTAGGCTTACTGCTCATTAGACGTTTCGCGCAATTGGACGTTTTGCTACTTAGACCTTCTGATTGTGAAGCATTTTTTCTACCAATTAAAGAAAATGCGTTACTAAAAATTCTTTCAGTGATACACTTGTTGGTATTCTCAGGCCATTCTCTCTCTGACCATCCATCATAGAAGTCTTCATTGTTAAAAAAAAATTACTTCATCACATCTTTAATAAAAAATCTATTTGTACCTTGGATCAATAATGGCGATGCGAAATATCAAGCCATTCGTACATTTTGATCGCTCTTTAGTTAAAAAGTCAACATTCGCATTCGCGAATATGAAAAATTGACATTCGTTACATCACTACTAAGTACACATAACAGGCGGTTCTATCATTTCTGTTTGTACCTACGTGTTCTATTGTTAAAATATTTGTCATCATTATCATTATTGTTTTGTATGTACCTACCTACAATTATAAGGCACTATTTTTTTATTGACATACTAAGAAAGGAGGTGATGAAACAGCGCACCTATGCATTTATTATGTACTCTATACCAGCCCTAAACCTGTCTCATGCAAATAAATGATTTCATTTTATTTGAAAGGAGCCAGTAGGTTCGTTCTTAATTTTTTAATGTACACCGATTTATCACATGTCTCTAAACTGATTAAGGAAAGTTTTTTAGACTTGGATAATCTGCTTGTTTTTTGTATAAGTCTTTATTATCCTTAAAAAGGTTAAAACTAAAGTTTATGGAAACCTTTTTTGTACATAAATGTAGGTAGGTACCTATGTAATTTTATTTTATCATTCTATTGCTAAAGTTTGTTTCGCTATGTATGGATTAAACAAAAGTTCTTTGCACAATTCATTGAAGTCTTTACTTGCTCGCACCACAAATGTATTCATTGTATGATTCGAATGCGCTAAATGTACAAAAATAGGTGGATTGAACCTGATGCTTCTTGTCGGAACATTAAACTCAAGTTTGTGTAGGACGTCTGGGCAATCCACTTCATTGGACAAGATTTTAGAAAAGAACGTGCAATCTGCAAGTTCGACGGCGATAACCTAAAGGTTGAAAACGAGATTTACTACAAAAATCTAAATACCTTTCAGACTGGTATGGTATATGAATCGGAAAGCATAGGAACTTAATGAATCGCCTTGGACACCCTCAATACGGTTTCTGTATTTGTTATGCTGTGGATTTCATATCTGAAATGCGTATTCTAGATGGCTCCTAACATACGTACAGTATAAAATTTAAGTAATGTAAGTTACATTTGAATAATTTTTACTGACGTCATGCATGAACTCTAGAAAGACTTAACTTGATAGAGATTTATATTACTAATACGAACACTAAGACTTAACGAAAAACGAATTGTTGGTTACAAGGAAGAAAAAGTTGATTGGCTGTCTAAACGGTATTTTTTATAAAATTTATGAAACTCCTTGAACCTCTTTCATACAGTTCATATTGCTAAAAACCAAAAAAAAAATAATGATAGGCCAATTTCAATCGGATCGGATCCGGCCGGATCCGACAGGATTGGAATTGGCGTATCATTAAATTTTTTTAGTTGGTAGCAATATGAACTGAACAATCGAAATTGGTGCCGGATTGTAATCCCTTCTCCTAACGGATGATGGTGATTATGATTTAGTTTTTGTGTTTGAAAGGTGACTTGATCGAATATTCTTAGCTACAGTTAAAGAAAATCTGTTCAGTCGAAGATCATCAGCTCTTTTCTAATCGTTTTAGGGATCTTTCAGTCGGGGGCATTTGAAATTTTTAATTATGCTTGTTATTATATTGTTGTTGTGTGTGTATCATAAAAGGGTGTGCCTATCTGCCATACAAAATGTCTGAAATGAACAAAAATGAAATATACGCCATATTATATTTGAAAACGTAGGAAATCCATTACAATTTCAATAATCATGAAAACACTAGGCTGAAGCCAATCAAAACATTTTTTCTAAAATATAGGTTATTTTAAGGTCGGGGTTAGAATGCAATAATTAATCAACAAAAAAAGTTTATTAATATAATTAAGAATAACTACTATATAATCGAGAAAATGTAAAGGAGGATAAAATTAGAAATTGAATTAGTATCGGGCCCAAGTATCAAATTATTGATATTGTATAGACAAATGGTGTGTGTAACTTTTTGATCAATCGTGCAGTGATGACAGTCGCTAATAAAATTGCTGCGACATACAGCCGCAATAAAAGGACAAACACAAAATAAAATGGAATAAAATAACTTATAACATTTTTCGTGAAATTGCTAAGATTCTACATGAAACAGACATCTTTCTGAATGATTGTATTTCTCATTGTGTTAAGTTGAATTAAAATGCTTCCTTAGATTGTGAATGTATCAGAGAAGATAGAGGTACCTAACTAATGTTAAGATCTGTTTCAGGTATTATCAGCGACGCTTATGTCCTATAACAGAAAGTGTGGCATACGGACATCAGGAGTACAGTTCACGTTCTGGTTGCTCTTAATTGTGGTCGGGTGGCCTCAGCTGAGAACTGAGACGATAAAATATTACGGCGCGGACGACGCGAACCAGTATACTTTTGCAAGCTATATCCTGTACTATTTGCTTGTTTTAATCATGTTTATGTTGAATTGTTTCGCGGATTTGCCGCCTAGAAACACACCCTACACTAATTATGACGAGGTATTCTTTTGTTTTATTTTAAACGTTTTAACTGACTGATTATAATATAATAATAAGAAGAAAGAAAGAAACAAAAACTATTTATATCTAAAGTGACGTTAAAAAAAGGGCTTACAGTTCTTAAAGTGCCAAACCATAAAAAAAAGAAATACAAATAAAAATAAAGAAAAAACAAAACAAAATAGAGCGACTTGCACGTCACTTATTGAAGTTGGTCACCGCTCAGCATTGATGATAATTGAGCCGGCAATAAAGTTGCTGTGCGCTAATCAACGCTGATTTTCAGTGAATAACTTGACACATCTCAGACACGGCCATCTGAGCCCAAACTTCATAAACCTTGATGTAACATAAACTTTAAATATTTCAAAACAGCTGCTGATAATTGTTTTAAGTAAAAAAAGTTGGGGTGTAGTCATTGAGGATCTAAACCGCATATTACTGTTTGTAGAAGTGATTTGAAAAAAATCACAACAGTCAATGGACTGTCTGACCTGTTGGTCTAGTGGTTAATGACCCTGACTGCTAAGCCAGAGGTCGTGGGTTCGATTCCCACCCTGGACGAATAATTGTGTAATGTGCATGATCGCTTGTTCTGTGTCTGGGTGTAATTTATCTATAGTATGTATGTATTTAGAAATATATAAGTATTTTTATCAGCAGTCTGATTACCATAGTACAGGTTCTGCCTAGTTTGGGATCAGACGGCCGTGTGTGAGATGTGTCAAGTTATTATTGTTATTATTACTCGTTTGTCGGGGTATGTTTTCGTAGGATCATGTGAAGGCGGGAGCAATATTTGGTTCAATCAGTTCGATTCCGAAGTAGCCTGAACGTAACTTTTCGATGATGTGGTGTTTTTGTACCAGACGCCAAAAAAGGCCTAACTAATGTTACGTATCCCTCCCTATAACATGTTACAGTTATTAAAAAGTAACCTAATATGAAATATCAACAGAAACAGTCCCCGGAAAATTCATCAGGGGTTCCCAGCCGCCTTACATTCAGTTGGTTCGATCCCATAGTTTTGACGGGATATCGCAGAACTTTAACAGAAAACGACTTGTGGCCTTTGAATCCTCAAGACGTGTCCAAGGAGTCGATTGCAAAGTTTGAAAAATTTTGGCTTCGAGCTTTGCACAACCGAGAATCGTAAGTATTGTTCATGTACCTATGTAATAAGTTTTTACTATTTTGTCTTTGCTATGGTTTTTATTTATCTATAGGTAAGTTGTTCTATACTAATATAAGCTTAAGAGATTTTACAAGCTTTTATTTAGTTTCACTTGTATGGTGTTTGTTGACTTAGAGAAGGTGTATGATAGGGTACCAAGAGAGGTTTTATGGTGGGCTTTGAAAGAAGAAGGAGTGCCTGCTAAGTATGTGGAATTGATTCGTGCTATGTACAGAGAGTCTAGCACGCATGTGAGATCGATGGCTGGAAACACCGAACAATTCAGTGTCTCTGTAGGCTTGCACCAAGGATCGGCTCTAAGTCCATACCTCTTCCTGTTAGTAATGGATGCTCTGATATGGGACATACAGGAGGAGGCACCTTAGTGCATGCTATTTGCAGACGACATTGTGTTGGGCGGAGAAGATGGGTGCGAGGTCCAGAGCAGACTGGAAAAATGGCTACACAGACTGGAGAATGTTGGCTTGAATTGAATCAGTAGAACCAAAACTGAATATATATTCTGCGATTTCGGCGGTCTCTCCAGTCCTGAAACCATTACGCTGAATGGAACAGCGATCCCAGTGTGCTCCGACTTCAAGTGCCTCGGTTCTCTTCTTCAAAGCGATGGCGAAATAGACCGCACTGTACAGCATCGAATCAATACAGGGTGGATGAAGTGGCGGCAGGTAACAGGAACCATTTGTGATCCCAAGTTCCCTATTAACTTAAAGGGACAGGTGTATAAAACTATCATCAGACCTGCCGTCCTGTACGGTTCTGAAAGTTGGCCCACAAAGAGAACGGATGAGAGACGCCTGCACGTGGTCGAAATGCGAATGTTGAGATGGATGTGTGGTGTGACTGGGATGCACAAGGTGAGAAATGAATATATTTTTTACTTTTCCATGGAAGGTTAACCACCCCCCATGGGAGTTTATTGCTATGTGATACGCTCTGCTATTTGATACAGAGTTTTGATGCTTACTGGAGTATCTATTACAATTATTATTTACATATTGATAAAAATTTAGTACATAAAGTCAAGTAAATGTTGCAAAATATACAGTTACCTATTTACAATGTTTACATTATTTACTGTATGTTGTACTATTTTACTGCTATTTACATGTTATTTATGAGGTCGAGAGTATGGTGCGGTTGTAAATGTAGTGCTAAGTGTTGTTAAACTTTTTTAGAGTGTTCACTATATGTATGATGTGTGTCATGAATGTTGTGGTTGTGTCTTCTTTGGTTATTATTTGCATAATGTCGTTTGGGTTTATGTTGTTTATGCGGCACATCTGTTCATGTCTATATCTAGTTGTGTGATATCGTGGGCAGTCATTTAGAATGTGGTGTATTGTTTGCGTGGTGGTGTCATCGCATGGGCATGGCGTGGTGGCATGGTGTCATGGCATTGTCAGTAATTTTGAACCTGTGTAGATATTATTTGTGGTATCCGTGTCCTGTAAGTAATTGTGTTAGTGCGAAAGAGTGTCCAGTGATTCGGATGATTTTGTGTAGATCATCTAGTGTGGGACACCAGGTTTTAATTATTGTACCCTTATGTGTACCCGTGTTTTGAGTGTATGAGTCGGATGCTTTGGAGTGACTTGATTTTAGCTAGATTGCGGGCATGGCTAAGGGGAAAGTGTGTGAATATGGGGGTGAGGTGGCTATCAGCTGCTGCTGCTTTTGCTACGATGTCGGCTAGTTCATTGCCATCAATGTTATTATGTGCTCTCATCCATATTAATCTTATGTCAGTGTCGTGTGACGCGAGGAGTTTTTGTATGTTGTTAGTGAGTGTATTGGTGCTATTGATGTTTGCAATATCTTCCAGAGCTGAACGAGAATCTGTATCTGTGTATACTGTCGGAATGGAGTACTTCTTTAATACGGAGCCGATCTTATCCGTTACTCCTTTGACATATGGCATGTAGGCTGGTTGTCTGTTCACCTCTGGATGCTTGCGTCTCATTGTCGCTTGCTTCCGTGTTCCATTCACCTGATATCCGTTACTTTTAAGTACCTCCTAAACATGATCCAGCTCTCGCTCCAAATGTTCAGGGTTACAAAGATCGTATGCTCTGTTCTTGAGTGAAGCCATAACAGATTGCAGGTGTCGGGGATGATGATGAGACGTGGCGTGTAAGTACCTATCCGCATGAGTAGGCTTGCAGTACACACAGTGCGACAAGGACCTTCTCGCGGTTACTTTATTATCTAAAAATGACAACTACCTATCCGCCTCCACTTCATATGTGAACCTTATCTTGGGGTGAATAGAGTTGAGATGTTGTAAATATTGATCTACTTCGTGTTTATTTCCTCTCACCATCAATCTGAAGGTAATGTTGACCTTGGAAAAGGAAATAGTTGCCATCTAGACAGTGTTCAAGTAGATCAATATAATTGAACTTTAACTCGTTGTCGTTAAGTTTTCTAATTTTCCGCGCAACTTTCTTATTTTTTCCTTTTATAAGAACCTTCTCGAAGAACTAATTTTTGGTTTACACGTACACATCTTGGCTTGAGCCAGTTTCTTGTATGTTGACGTCAATGTTATGACACCGTCGTTTTGACTTTTAGTAATATTATTCAATAACGCATATATGTACACTTCTGAACCTTTTTTATGGTTATTATAAGCGCCAATAAAGACCTAATACAGTTTTCAGCGAGATAATGCGTTTTCTCATTTAGGCGCTGCGATCTATTTTTGGGTTTTCAAAAAAGCGCGATTACTTAAAAAATTATAAATATTGTCTTAAATCTTATTCTAGCACAAATACGCACAAATAAAGAGCTACTCGTATATGTTTATTCTACAGACGCACATACAATGAGATATACGATTCTGCAAAACGTCACTCCAGTAGGAAATGCAATATCTCGAAAAACTGAAGACGCACAAATTATATTTTCGGCCCACATTTTTTCACAAATATAAGCTAATTTGTTTAGAATTTTCCTGCTAGAACAACATTACTCCAGCAGGAATAGTTTTTCCGTTTTTTTCTAAAACTAAAAATGCACAATTTTTTATGCGGCGCACATTTACAGCAGATTACGCACTAATTTCCTGCTGGGGTAACGAACACGATTTTGACTATGTTCCCAACTCTGCCTAAATAGAATTTTCTTAAATATTACACATACAATGCAAGCAATTGTTATTAAATATAATAAAAAACATAGCATAGCTTTGTGAATATTTTTAAAACCAACAGTTAATAATAAAATTGTTCAACTGGCATCAAAAGTTTAGTTTATTTATTTATTTTTTATTTATTTATCTCTTTACTAGCGGCCCGCTCCGGCTTCGCACGGGTATAAAATATATAGCCTATGTCATTCACTGAAAAAATGATTAAAATCGATCCAGTAGTTATGTAATTATTTACGACATCACATTAGAAACCTCAAAAATAACAGTATATCTCCACTATTTAATGGATGTTATTATACATATAAACCTTCCTCTTCAATCATTCTATCTATTAAAAAAAACCGCATCAAAATCCGTTGCGTAGTTTTAAAGATTTAAGCATACATAGGGATATAGGGACAGAGAAAGCGACTTTGTTTTATACTATGTAGTGATTCTACACCTTTAATGTTAGATACAATCAAAAAACAATACAAACATTCAGGCATATTAATTGGCGGTCTTATCGCTCACGGCGATCTCTTCGAGACAACCTTTGTACGGATATTAACAAATATATTTCAGGGTAGTCTGTGGTGTACTGAGATATGTTAACGTAGATTTTAATATACCTATACTTAGTATACTATACTTATATTACCATAAACATACTACATACATACATAAATATATAAATATGTACCTATATATGTATATAGAAAATTATTTTTATCTTTATCCTCGAAACGATTCCGTCGTTCGTCGAACGAGCTAGGGAAAACACTCTTGAGTGCATGCGACAAACCTACTGAGTACTGACTGAGGCGCCTTTGATCATCGACATCGCTCGACTCGGGCCGCAGCACGCTCGGACGAGGCAGCGCGTGCTTTTGCGTCGGGCTGAACTAAAGTAACCTCTATTTTGCTCGGTTACTACTATCGTTTTAATATCTACAAATATGTAAGAAAACTGCCTTTTGTGACAACACTTTTATCTATATTTCAGAAGGACAAAGGCATCCGAATGCCCAGAAACTGCCCCTCTACGAGGTCAAAGAAAAGAGAGTAAACCTTTATCTGTATTTCCGATGGTGTGCAAGGCTTTTGGAAGGCTGTTCTTAGTTGGTGCGTCATTCAGGATATTTAACGATGTAATTACTTTCGCTTCACCAGAATTGCTTAGGTGAGTATTTTTCTTGCATGCATAATGCATTTCCAATGCTTTTAGTTTACTTTTACACCACTATTTAGTCATTTACTACCTTGTAAATGCAGACTTGTATCATCCCGCCTGTAAATCATTGGTGCCACGAGGTAAACGTTTGACACAGAAAGAGTGACATCAAAGAAAAATACACCGGCGGGACACTAAATGAACAACTGACTTTAAAATAACATGATTGAGCGTAAAATTGCACTTTTAAAATGAATGAAATATTTACCTTAAAATATAACTGAAAATCGTATGCAAGTAATATCATCTAGTCCAGCGGACAGCTGCTTACGATTTTCAGCTCTAGATGGCGATTGTATCGGATCGTCTGGCTCCCTTGTGTTGTTTGACCTGGACGATGGCTGATGCGTGCGTCTCGACCGTGAACGGGTTCCGTTGGTCGGTACTGGTTATCATCTATTGCTTAAATATAGTAGTAATGTTCGCGACTGTTTATATTGAGAATGTAACCAGAAAGTTGTGATATACCAAAAACGAAAAAAAAAAAATTGAAAATAAAAAAAAACTTTTCGATACTGCACTACGTTTTAAGTGCGTTTGATTCCTGCGCTTCATTTTGTGAGGAAGTGATGTCAAATAAAAAGAAGGCGAAAAGGGAACGACGAGAGGGAACTGGTTGCCCCTCATCCAGGCCCCCTGAACTATTTTGTGGAACTATGGTTTGCCAGGATTCCCGAGAACTTAATTCCTAAGTTATACCCAAGTCCCTGGCCATTGGGCCCACTTGTGATGGAACACCATGTGGTTTTATTCGTTTCGATTCCGACATACCACGTCACCTTTAAACCATACGATTAAAAAAAAACTGCTTTACACAGAGTTATTGGATAGAATAGAATAGAAATATAAAATAGAATCATCTGAATAACACTTTGTAAATGTATTTGTATGTAGATATATGTGTAGGCTCTTGCAAGCAAGTAGCAGGAACAAGCAGATAGAAGAAAATAATTCGATAGTTCGGAATTAAGTTGTAATGGAAATTGCACACAAGAAGTTTTACACAAGAACAAGTAAGCACAGAAGGAGAAGTAGAAAACTATAGATACGTAAATTAGACTGTTTGTACATAGAAAACATAAGAGGCGCAAGCGGCGGCAGTTTCGCGTCGAGTGTGAAATCCGACTGGTCCGCGCATGTCGTTCGAATGAATGCACTGAGCCACCGCCGAACCGGTCGCTGTGACGTCACACTAGATCGAACGCTGCATCGGCCGTTGCCAATAACTACATACAATAAAATATGTTTGTCCGTTGTTATGAATATAAAATAAGATAATTAGCAACAGTGACAGATTTACAAATACAACAGGATATATACATATATATAAATTATTACACATAGTTTATAAGACATGTACAACAATGTAGTTAATATATAATAACTACGCCACATCACTCCCCCCGGAGACCGTTTCAAGGGCGATAATAGTTGGGGAAATGCACCCTGCGACCTGAACGCGTCCTTCTAACATCAGGCTCCTCAGCTTCAGGTTCACTGGCGGTCTGCGGTTGTATTGTTGAATTTAGTGGCGTGCATTGTGTATGTCTGTATGTCAGTGTGTTTGTGTGTGGGTCCTGCAGTATGTAGGCTGGTTTGACTCGGTCTACCGATACCGTGACAACCTTACCATTTAAAAGAATAGTTAGCACCTTGTCCGTTCTTTTGAGTACCTCGTGAGGGCCGGTATAGGCAGGTTTTAGGGCCCCACGGTTTATTTCTTCCCTAAGGAAGACGTGTGATGCGGTAGCAAGGTCTTTAAACACGAAGACAGTCCGATTTCCGTGACGTGCTGCTGGTGTTGGCTGGACTTTTGCTGAGAACGTACGTAAACGTGAAAGATAATCAGTTACGTCAGTGGGGTCATTGGCTTGGGGGTGAAAAAATTCACCAGGCAGCCTAAGCGTTTCGCCGTATACGAGTTCGGCCGAGGAGGCCTGTAGGTCTTCCTTGTACGCGCTCCGAACGCCCAGCAGGACAAAGGGGAGAGATTCTACCCAGTTGCCTTTACCGTGGCATGTAATTGCACATTTAAACTGTCGGTTAAATCTCTCGACGAGTCCATTGCACGAAGGGTGATATGCTGTCGTCCTCTTATGGTGGAAACCTACAAGTTCCGATAGGCGTTTAAAGAGAGTAGATTCGAATTGCGTGCCGCGATCGGTAACGATGTCAGATGGACATCCAAAACGGGCAATCCAACCATACAGTAGTGCGTTGGCCACTGTCTCGGCGGTAATGTCGCGGAGTGGTATTGCCTCAGGCCAACGCGTAAAACGGTCGACGGCAGTGAGACAATATCTATATCCATGAGACAGTGGCAGTGGGCCAACTAGGTCTATATGGATGTGAGCGAACCTCGAGCGCGGCAGCTTAAATGTTCCAATGGGTGGTGAAGCATGACGGGAAATTTTGGACATTTGTCAAGCCAAGCAGCTCTGTGCCCAGGTTCTGCAGTCCTTTCTAATGCCTGGCCAAACATACCGTTCGGCTACGAGCTTGGCAGTAGCATTCGCACCTGGATGACTCAAGGAGTGCAGGCTCTCAAAGATGCAATGCCGAAGCTCTCGTGGGACATATGGCCGAGAGATGTTACCGCTTACGTCACAGAACAGTTCAGCATCGGTACCCGGTACGTTTACCTTTCTAAGACGCAACGATGTGTTGCTTGACAGTAGTTTGTCCAATTCCTCATCGGGTTGTTGTAACCTTGCCAACTGCTGTAAGTCTACTGGCTTGGCAATCTCTTCTATCCTAGACAGAGTATCAGCGATGACGTTGTTCTTCCCAGATATGTGTCTGATATCTGTGGTGAACTGGGCTATAAAGTCGAGATGTCTGAACTGTCTGGGCGAGCAGTTTTCCTTGCGGGAGTGAAAGGCGAAGCAGAGGGGCTTGTGGTCCGTATACACTACGAAGTCCCTAGCCTCGACCATATGCCTAAAATGCTTGATGGCTTCGTAGATAGCCAACAACTCGCGGTCGTAAGGAGAGTACTTACATTGTGAAGGACTGAGTTTCCGGGAAAAGAACGCCAGAGGTTGCCAGGCACCATCTTCTCCCAACTGCTTCAAGGCTGCACCTAACGCCGTATCGGAGGCATCTGCCATGATGGCCAGTTTGTTCAGTTGGTTAGGATGAGCCAATAAGGTAGCCTTACTTAGGCCTTCCTTACAGGCGTTGAAAGCTTCATGCTCAGCTGCAGTGAATGTGACGGGGTGTGAACCCTTCACGGAACCCTCGAGAAGCGCGTTCAAAAGAGCTTGGTGTTTGGCAGCGTCGGGAATGAACCTCCTATAAAAATTGAGCATACCCAAAAATCTCCTGAGCTCCTTTACGGTTTTCGGCGCTGGGAAGTCCTGGATGGCCTGGACCTTAGCAGGAAGTGGTGTAGTACCTTCAGGGGAAATACGGTACCCTAAAAATGTTACTTCTGAAGCTCCAAATATGCACTTAGCGGTGTTGATGACCAAGCCGTACTCCTTAAGCCTGGAGAAGACCTCTCGTAGGTGATGCTGGTGGGAGGCCGCGTCCTGAGATGCTATTAAAAAATCATCAAGGTACGCATAGCAGAAGTCCAGCCCTTGGAGCATCTCGTCTACAAATCGTTGAAAAGACTGTCCCGCGTTACGGAGTCCGAAAGTCATGCACGGAAATTCAAATAGACCGAATGGAGTGGTGATAGCAGTCTTCGGAATGTCATCGGGGTGGACTGGAACTTGATTATAGGCCTTGACCAGGTCTATTGTAGAAAAGACCTTGCAACCTGACAGGCTGTGGGCGAAGTCGTGGATGTGGCGTATAGGATACTTGTCAGGAATAGTCCTGGTGTTAAGCATCCTATAGTCACCACAGGGTCGCCAGCCGCTGTTCTTTTTAGGGGCGAGGTGTAACGGAGAAGACCAAGGTGAGTCGGAAGGTCTAGCTATGCCCAACTGCAGCATAGTACGAAACTCTTCCTTAGCGATCTTTAGCTTGTCTGGAGCCAACCTACGTGGTGTGCATGCTACTGGTGGACCCGGTGTAGTACGTATGTAGTGTACAGTGTTGTGTTTGGGTGTATGAAGTGTACCAGAAGGATGAGTAATGTCGGGGTACTCCCTTAATATGTTATGATACACAGACTCACCAGTGATTACCTTGACAGAAGAAATGATGTCAGAAGGATGCGCAGGTAAAGCCACGGCGGCGAGGCTAGTATTGTTGTCGACTAGGCGCTTGTTCCTGCAATCAACAATTAAATTAAAATGAGATAGGAAATCTACACCTATTATCGCCTTTGTAACGTCGGCAACTATAAATCTCCAAGCATAGTCACGACGCAGTCCTAGGTTTAATATTAAATTTATAAAACCGTAAGTATTTATTGTAGTACCGTTAGCCACACACAAATCATAGTTAGTTTTTTGTAGCCGTTTCTTAACACTGGTAACGGGAAAAACACATAGATCACTACCAGTGTCTACGAGAAATTGCACTTTAGACTTAGTGTCCATAACAAATAGGCGACCGGTACTAGTGCAGTCTGTTGTCGCCATCACTGACCGCCCGGTGCGTTTCCCGTGTAGTCACAAGGTTTTATGCAGCTTCTTGCCTTGTTGCCAAAACGTTCGTGGTACCAACACAATGGGTAGTCGTGGTAGCTCGACTGAGACCTGGACCTCGAACGGTGGCGTTGACGGCTGCCCGATCGTTGTCTCTGCGCTGGTCGAGATCGCCTGACCTTATAAGACAGCGCCTTGACTTGTTCGGTGAGAGCGGCGATCTGCCGTTCCATGGCCGCGACAATATTATTAGAGGATGTGGGTACCTGGGTGTTGCCACTGGACGTCGATGCGACGTGCATGTTGGGTGTGATAACATCGTGTACCCGGTCTGCAAGCTCTGCCAACTCCTCAAGCGTAGCTTTTGGTTGGGAGGCGATAATTGTCTACGTGCCTTGCGGTAGACGGCTTGTCCAGATCGTTCGTAAAAAGTCCTCTGGCACACCTGGGCCCGCCAGGTTCTGTAGGTGGTGGACGAACTGCGACGGCTTCCGGTCTCCGAGCTCTTCGTGGATGAGCAGCTGCTTCACCTTTTTCTCTCGCGATGCCGAGAGACGTTTGACCAGCTCAGCCTTGAGCTTGTCATACTTGCCGCTGGTGGGTGGCGAGGTGATTACGTCTTCGACTTCGGCGGCGTATTGTGGTTCCAGTTGGCCGATCGTGTGGTAAAACTTTGTGCTGTCGCTCGTTATATTTGCGAGGACGAATTGGCCCTCCAGCTGGGCAAACCACAATGCAGGTTTTTCTGGATAGAACGGGGGTACTCGCACGCCGACACGGCATGACTCGCCAAAAACTTTAGCACCATCTTGCTGTTCACTCGGTTCAGTCATGTCTTCTGGTTTTGTCGTGAACGTATCGGGGTCACCAGATATGTAGGGTCTTGCAAGCAAGTAGCAGGAACAAGCAGATAGAAGAAAATAATTCGATAGTTCGGAATTAAGTTGTAATGGAAATTGCACACAAGAAGTTTTACACAAGAACAAGTAAGCACAGAAGGAGAAGTAGAAAACTATAGATACGTAAATTAGACTGTTTGTACATAGAAAACATAAGAGGCGCAAGCGGCGGCAGTTTCGCGTCGAGTGTGAAATCCGACTGGTCCGCGCATGTCGTTCGAATGAATGCACTGAGCCACCGCCGAACCGGTCGCTGTGACGTCACACTAGATCGAACGCTGCATCGGCCGTTGCTATTAACTACATACAATAAAATATGTTTGTCCGTTGTTATGAATATAAAATAAGATAATTAGCAACAGTGACAGATTTACAAATACAACAGGATATATACATATATATAAATTATTACACATAGTTTATAAGACATGTACAACAATGTAGTTAATATATAATAACTACGCCACAATATGTGTATGTATATACATAGTATAATATAATATTTTATTCAGGGTTATAATATGTAATATATTGTTACGGAACTAAATTAAGATGCATGGTGATAAGAAAAGACAAAGGTGAATAAATCTTTATCTGTATTTCCAATCGATTCAAGGAATTTCTATTGACGATTAGAGGAAGTCATAAAGGGTTACCATTTTGACAATGAACTGAACTAATAGTCTATTTATATACTGTCCCACATTATATTAGAAGATTCCGGAGAGATTTCGAATTTTCAGGAAATGTCACGATTACTACGAAATTACGTTCAGAGTATATAAGGCGTTGCATTGCGTACGAGTCGAGTTCCAGTTTTGCGATCGGCGAGTGAAAAAGTGCGAAGTATAAGTGATAATTGAATAGTGTTATCTGTAAATTATTAAAATAAATTATGTCTATTTGGTAATAAATTAGTGTACCTTTCTAATCCCAAACGTCAGCTCGTAACAATACTTTTTTTTTATTATTAGTCATTTTATAAATTTACAATCGCAATTATAATTTAAATGATACACCTGTCACACACAGATATGCCTACGGCATTAAGTCCGCCTCATGCTATTTATCTACAGGAAGAGTAAATAAATAAAAAAAAACAACGAGTTCAGTTTGCAAATACGTTTATATATATAATGTAGGTATATAATAAAATGCGTAACACCCTTTACAAACCCCCGATCGTTACCCAACGAAAGTATACATATGAGTCGTGTGGTTAAGTATAATATTTTTTTGTAATAAGCAATTTACTTTAAAGTAACGCGCCATGGGCATTTTATTTATATTTTACCCTTGCAGATTACTAATAGGCTTTGTGGAGGGCAACGAGCCTGTATGGAGAGGCTACCTCTATGCTGTGAGTATGTTTGTATGTTCTTTCGTACAAACTTTGCTCATGGGGCAGTATTTCATTAAGATAGCTATTGTGGGCGTGAAAATAAATTGTGCATTGAGCAGCATGGTGTACAAGAAAGCTCTAAGCTTGTCCAACGAAGCTAAAAGGAAGTCTACAGTTGGAGAAATCATTAACTTAATGTCTACCGACGTCACCAGGTATGTAATTACTTTAAAATTAAGTAAATTGTGACAAGGTTATTTTTTCTTAAATTTTAATGGGACTACCCTTGAAACTATGTTAAAAAAAGATCATTATAATGTTCTTGAACAAATTTTTAAGATTATCTGTTAAGAGTTAAGTTGAATATGTTAATTCTGGTTTCCCGATTTCTATTAGGTTTTTTCGATCTTATTATTAACGATGTCTGGAATTGTACCCGGGTATGTGTATAATATTCTACATTTAAATGTTTACGGAAGCGTTTCCCTAATGCTCGATATATTTAACACTCTACAACTTGCAGTTGTTGCGTTATCCACCTGGGCTTGAATCTGAGATTGAGTAATTATCTACTGCTGAACATCGACTCTTAAAAACTTCAACTAAGAGTCCTTTATGTTTACACATTCGACAGTACGAAGGAGCTAAGTATCACAGACTGAGTATTTACACTACACAGTACCGATACGTAAATTAATGTTATAAACACAGTCTTTACCAAGATGGAAACATCGGACTATTCCTGCTACCCAATCTTTGAGTAAATAAAGAAAATGATTTCAAACAGAAGTCCTCTCTCCCTATCTCAGATTCAGCGATTTGACATTCATCAGTTGGATATGGTCAGCACCATTGCAAATTACGTTGGCGTTGTACTTCTTGTGGAGACAGTTGGGGCCGTCAGTTTTAGCCGGTTTGGCTGTGATTATCATACTCATGCCGTTGAATGGATACTTTGCTGGCATGCACAAGAAATTAAGAACGAAATTGATGCAATACAAAGATGAAAGAATTAAACTTATGAACGAAGTACTTAATGGCATAAAAGTAAGATAAAACAGGTGATAAACGAGACTAGCTAAATCTAATGTAAACATTCTCCAGACCTTTACTGTAATCGGTTTGTAGATATAGGTGCCGATTCTATTGTACACTCGACTAAACTAAAACCTGACTTAATTTCTTCATATGAAATCAACCTAGTGTTCTTTGTAATAAGGTCTATTTGTTACTAGCATCTATTTCTCATCGCCTCTAAATTTCAATAAAACCTGTCAACGTATACTCAACGTTATTTCCACGCAGCGAGAGTCTTCATTTATTCAAACGCTGTATAATTGCCGTATAAAAACTTGTTCAAAACGAACAAGGTGACGTGTTTTTAACCTACACCTACGAAGACGTTTACTAAAAACACAGAGCAAAAGAGATGGCATTCAACGGATAGCGGCTCTCGCTACGTGGTATTAAAGTTTATTTAAGCGTATCAGACTGTAGTGGACAAATAAATTGCTTATTTCGATAGCGACATATGTTACCTACTTGTTTCAATTTGAAATAACACCATGTTTCTAAGTGTACAAGGTTTACTTCTTATATGAAGAAAATTTAGTGAATTTTAATTTAGCGAGTGAAGTAACAGAATTGGGGCCATAGTCGAATATATTGTCAGTGTATTTGTGTCTAATACTATAAATAATTTCAAGGACTTATCTGTATCTTCAATATTTTTTTATTAGTACTATGCCGCTATTAAACTATAATTCCAGATTTATTTTCCCAGGTTCTTAAAATATACGCATGGGAACCAAGTTTTCAGGAGTATATACTTAAAATAAGAAGTAAAGAGACAAAGATTTTGAAGAAGATAGCTTATTATGACTCTCTCTCCAGCTTTGTATTTTTTTGTACACCGGTTCTGGTAAGTATTTGTAATTAAGACTACCAATCCATAATCTGTCAAGTAAGTACCGGGAAAAGGTCAATGAAACACAAAATGTTAACTATTCTTCAAAATTTATTGTATCGCCTTTAAAGTAGGCCCCTTCAAGTTCGCCGCAAGCCGCATCTGGAATGACTTGCCACCGCCATTCCATGCTCTAAACTCCGTTAACTCTTTTAGAAATAAATACAGAACACACCTGTTGAACAAACAAAAAACTTTTAGACACTGAGGATGCGCATTGGAGACGAGGCTACGATAGGATGAGAATATACCGGCCGGTCGTTATTGTCTGTGAACTTCATTATACACACACACCCAAAACACATAATAATACAAAAGTACAAAACAAACACGATACGAACTATACACATAATGTTACAATTACACTCTAATAGAAAAACAAACGTTACATAATTTCTATAAACAGACATGTTACGTAATAACAATGGATTCCTGATATTTTTATTATTAATTATAGTTAACAATACGAGTATGACAGCTATCTGTCACTAGGCTGGCGTCACTCGTCATATCTGCGCGGGAGCACAGATAATGATTTGAGTAGTATTACTTTGCTCTCTGGATTTATAATTTAAGCCGAAGAACCAGAGAGTATACAAACACTAATATATACGTTAAAACCGCATAGTATCCAATTTTCTACTTTTTATTTTTAAAGTGATAACTTCTTATGGGAGGGTGAACCGCTTCTTTACGTAACGCATTACGGCGCCAGTCTGTCTAGTATTTAAGTTATCACTTCTGTCGGGCGTCCCGATACGCACAAATTTTTATTGTCGCCATTATTTTATACCCAACTGGGATATTGTATAAATAAATAGGAATATAATTTCTATATATGTATGTGTGTAAAGATGTATATATGCGATAGTGGCTATTTATGTATATATATGTATATGTGTGTGTGTGTGTATGTGTATATGTGTACATGCATGTGTGTATGCGTGTGTATGTATATATGTGTATGTATATGTATATATATGTCTTTATATGTATGTAAGTGTGTATGTATATGTATATTTGCATATATATTTTAAATGTGACAAAATGTGTAATTTTTTTTTTTTTAATTATGTATAAACGCCCGTGACGTCCCTTTTAAGAGGCACCATCTGAAAACCAGCGCTGCACCCGTTGTTAGGTGCAGCATTATGCTGAGATGGTGACCTTTTCAGGCCCGCACTAATTGGCGTAAATCCTTTTAAATGTATAAATTTATAGTTTTTTTTTTTTTATCTTCTTTCTTTGTTATTTATGTTATGAATGTTGCGGGTTGTGAATAAATATATTTTTCTTCTTTTCTTCTTTTTCTTCTTCTTCAGAAATAATACCCTTACACCAACGAATAATCCAGTTATGAAAACATTTTTTAAATGCATTTCCCGGAATCGACTTCAGTTCTCGCCGCGAATTCTCTTTGATATCTTCTATAACAGTAACAGTTAAGGTAGGAGAAAAAAGTCGGACGGAGCCATATCCGTTGTTCGATGGTATTTGTAGAGTTTTGGTCAAAAATTCGTTCACAGTGATGGCCTTATGCGATGGCGCGTTGTCGTGGTGTAATATCAAAGAATTTTCTTTCCACAAATTTGGCCTTTTTCGACGAATTTGCTCTCTCAAACGCCGCATAACGCTCAAATAATATTCTTTATTTACAGTCTGACCTTCTCGCAAGTAATAAATAGGCATCTACGCATATATTTTAAAGAAGATTCTACAACTTTCTCAAAATATTGTAGATGTGTTATGAAATATTAACTTCATTAACTTATTTGTTTGCTAATTATAGTAGTATATTTCGATTTGCAATTTTTGTTTATCAATGTAACACATAAGCTTACGTTTTTCGAGTAATTAAAGTGTAAATTTTAATAAATAACTCAAAATTGTAAATAATAATTAAAAATTTAATTTTAATTCGATTCGGAGTTTTTTTCGATTTTTTGCATTTTTTGAGAAGATTTACTATCGTAATTTTTTTTTTTACACCATCGGAAAGTAGAGATTTCAACCAACAGAAAGCACACTAACTTTTTGAAAAAAGCTAATATTTTGACGGAAAAATTTTCAATTGAAAATTAGGGTGCTTTTTCGATATTAAGTCAAAATGAGGTGAAAAAATAAATATTTCAAATCAAATAAATTACAGTGTATTTAGGACATAAAAAGGTAAGTTTTCAGAAAACTTCGTGAAAAAAAAAATTGTTTGTAAAAGATAAAAATAAAAAACCAAAAACTTGGTTTTTGAATTTTTTACATACATTTTCAGGTTCTGTGAAAAAACTGTAAATACAAAAGCTGTAGCTCTTTTTATTACCTACAACTTTGCTATTTGACTTTTTTCCATAGGGCTTGTAGTTTTGCCGGAAATCGAGATAAACCGTTTTTTCCCCTAAAAACTCACCTCCTTCCCCTTCCCGACCTCAGATCGCCCGTAAATTATTTTTCCTTTCGTTTTTATAATATTATCCTCCTTTTCCAATTGGTTTCATCCTACAATAATTTTATTGGTTTCAAAAATTATTGACCCTGGTCTATATGCCCAAACGATCATTTAAAATAGTACGAATCAATTCACGAGACACAGAAAGGCAGCTATCTCTCTCAAACTTGAATGAGGATTTTCAGTCACAATTTCCTTCACTTCAGCGATGTTGAAGACGTTGATAGCCGACCAGAGCGAGGCAAATCTTCCAACAAATCTCGACCGCTTTTGAATGCACTGTACCACTCATATGTACGAGTGTTTGATAAAGTCGATTCACCCTATACTTTCTGTAACATTTTCAGCGACTGAACATGAAATTCCATATAAATGCAAAATTTGAGACAAACCCTTTGGTCGATGTTTTTATTTACTATAAAAATAGCAAAACACTCTTGAGATGAGCTTACAAAATAGAGTACTAAAAACAAACTAAATGACAGATATTGCTCAAACTTCGCGCCAATGTAGAAAATAGTTGTGCCAACTTAACCACAAAAATAATTATTTGAATTGATTTTAGAATTAGAATTAAATGATCAATTTCTGAAACGTTTTTGACAGAATGTATTATTTTTCAGATATCTCTGATGTCATTCACATGTTTTGTGTTGGTAAACGATAAAGAAGTTCTTGATTCAAAGAGAACATTTGTAGCCTTGTCTCTTTTCAATATGCTTCGCTTCCCAATGGCAATATTGCCTAATGTCATCTCTGATATTATACAGGTAGGTAACTAACTTCAGAAATGAATTATTTTGTTTATTCCTTTTGACTTATGATATGACTATTAAACTTTATCGTATCTTTAACAGAGTTATGTCAGTCTCAAGAGGTTGAATAAGTTTTTGAATTCTGAAGAGTTAGATACGCTTATGATAGAACACAATACCCACGAACGTGAGTAAACCTTTTTTAGTATAGAATTACATCCTTTTTTTTTCTCTTCTGGAAACCCTCGGTATATATGTCGCCACCCGGCAAAAAAAGTGTCATAATACAAAAACAGCTATTTCGAGAAAACACGACTTTTATGCCGGTGAATTGAGTAAAACAGCTCAGTGAAAAAACTGAGCTAATAACGATGTTTTTACAGCTGACCAAATGCAACATTGGTATTCAATGATATAAAAATGTCAAAACGTACCTAACATGTCATATGACACTTTTTTTTTGCCGGGTGGTGATGTGTAGGACCGATACATATTGTTACGAGCCGAGGTTCGGGATATGATAGGTACACCGACTTATAACGATTTGGAAACAATGTATTTAAATAATTAGCAATTAACACAATTACAATTAATTCTCACTTTTGTACTATTCGGCATACTTCGCACTTGTTACTCGCAGTATCGCTCACTTAGAACTGAATGTCCATCTCGCATTGCAACGTCTTTACATAGATATAAAAAGATATCATAGAAAGTTCGACTACTTGTAAAATCTACTTGACTCGACCGCTGTTCGAATTTCTAGAACTCAGTAGAACATTATATTCTTAACGATAGACTATTCCGTTTCGTTCCGTTATTCGCTAAAAAAGGCGCTGTGTCTCAATTTAGGAAATGTATGACTTTCTCTACTCGTCAATAGATGGCGCCCGCGGGTAAATTTAGGCTCCTTAACAATATTATATAGTGTGCCCTACATGAGAACCCATCAAACCCCCAGCACTTCCTCTCTATCATATATTTTTCTTTTTTTATTGTATCATAGCTTTTAAATACACGAACTTATTCACATACTACACTCTTATTATCTTAAATTCTTTTCTTCTTCCTTTAATCGTAGAAAACGTGCATGTGGTGATGAAGTTGTAAAGAAAGTCGTAAGGTGTAATGTAATAGAGGAGCAGGTAGAACCAAAGCAAGCTTTTATATAAAATTAATTGCATTAAAACCCGTTTAAAATGATTACGTTTAATACGGTTTTTTACGATGGCCTCTTCTACTTGAGGCAGGTTTGTTTAATACAATTTGCCTTGCCGATTTTTCTTGTCAATTTACTACTACGAAGTTATTGTAATTTATATATAATAATAATAACTTCACACATTTCACACACGGTCGTCTGATCCCAAACTAGGCAGAGCCTGTACTATGGTAACCAGACTGCTGATAAACATACTTATATATTTCTAAAAACATACATATTATAGACTAGCAGCGCCCCACGGTTTCGCCCGCGTAAGTCCCGATTCCGTGGAAAGATCGGGATAAAAAGTAGCCTATGTGTTAATCCAGGTCTCCAGCTATGTACATATAAAGCGCAAACGGTTCAGTAGTTTTGGCGTGAAAGAGTGAGAGCGTAGACAGCAATGTCCTCATCTATAAAATCAATTGTTGTGTAAAATAACAGAGTCACTTACATCTTCTTGCAGCTGATCAAATCTTAATAGAGGGTGGTCACTTTAGTTGGGGTGGAGAAGACGCGGCGGCGGTGCTGAAGAAGTTGAACGTGCGCGTCCCTCGCGGCGCGCTGGTGGCCGTGGTGGGCGCCGTCGGCTCCGGCAAGAGCTCGCTGCTCGCCGCGCTGCTCGGGGAGATGGACAAGCTCTCCGGACGAGTTAATGTTAAGGGTAGGTATGTCCAAGAGTAAATACGTTTCCCTTCTAACGATTTGAATTAAACACAGTTAAGCCTCTGTAATAAATCACAAAGGCACATAAAGGTGTTCCCTCACCGGGAGCATTCGCCAGTTACAGATCCGAGCTGTAAGGGATATAGGAAAGGTATTTAAACTCCGAATGTTTTTTTATTTTTATTTTTATTGGGGACAATAAACAGTTGTACACTATGTTATACAACAGTATAAATAAAAACATAATAATTAATGCACAACCAACTTAATTATCCACGTTATACAAACAAAGTATTAAGGACCGGTGATTTTAATATGCGTGTCTTATTCTAGATGGGTATGTCTTAATACATTAACAATCGTACTTCTAAATTTAGGAGCGGACAGTGCAAAAAGTCAATGTGTTCGAATTGATTGTTATAGGCATTAACCAGCTGATATATGGGGGCGCGTCGTCCGGCGTTACTTCGGCACGAAGTAGTGCCGAACAGACGACCCGCTCTTACTGCGCGTTTGTGCACTGTGCGGGGTACACTATAACACAGTTTGTTAGTGAGATCAATGCAATCGTACTTGTTATGACACACGTTGTAAATAGTTACTGCTCCCAAAAGTAAACGTCTCTGCTGCAGCGTTAGAATGTTGTATTTACTAACAAGTTGTGTATATGAAGGATAGCAATGAAAACATTTGAAATGCATTGCTCGATAAAACTTTTTCTGCACTTTTTCTATAGAGTCTTTATATTTAATGTAGAGAGGGCTCCAAATCGAGGTTGCATATTCTAAATGAGGCCTTATGAGTGTGTTAAAAAGGTAAATATAGGTAGTGGGTCGATTAAAGTACTTACTTGATCTCATGGCAAAGCCATACATTTGTAGTGCTTTGTTGATGATTCTTTGAACATGTATATCTAAATGTAACTAAGAGTCTAAGTCCAGTCCGAGGTCCCGCAAGGACTCAACCCTATTTAATGTCGTATCGCATAAATGATATTGACAATTGATAGTGTTTTTATTTTTGGTAAAATTAATAAAGTTGCACTTTGGAAGACTCAGGTGAAGTTTATTTACTTGACAGTATTCAGTGAGACGATCCAGATCCTGTTGTAGAAGCAAACCATCATTTTCGTTGTTGATACTTTTGTAGACCTTAAGGTCATCACCATAAAGTAAATAGTTGGAATGTTTAAAACATGAATTTATATCATTAAAAAATAAAACGAATAATAAAGGACCCAGAATTGATCCCTGCGGGATACCAGACGTAGCCTTGACAATATCAGATCTAAATCCATTTATCACAACCCTTTGACTGCGGTTTGATACATATGACGCGAACCATCTTAATAAATTGCCTCTAATACCGTTGTTAATCCATTACCGTAGTTAATCCATTGCAGATGACACCTTTTGTAGACACGATATCCACCGTATAGTATGCCAAACACCATCAAAGCGAGCATCACCATCAGAATAACATTTGTAGTTTCAACATGCGTCCTTATTTCTTCAACCGACGCCTGATTCTCGCCCTCAGCTGCGTTCTGGGGCAATGATCACCTCTTCTTATGATTTATTGGAACCCATCTTCGCTCTTACTAATAACTATTGTCGCACACTGTCTAAAACCCAGTTGACAACTATTCCCACTCATCTGCGCACCGAACATCTTGGAATTTTGATGCTAATCCTTATATGTCACAATAATTCTAAACAAATGCTTCACTGGACTTTGGCAGGGTCGCCATGTAAGGCGGGGATATAGGAGAGGTATTAAAACTCCGAATGTTGAGATAATACTGCCTATATTGTTTAGTCACGCCATTATATATAAGGGATACAATTAGATTAATTATAAAGTGTGTACACACTACAGAGCATTACATCAGTGAGGGAGGAGAACCGAGCATTACAGTGTGCAACCTGTAATGTTTTGATACAACTTGTAACATCAATGCGCACCATTCGAAATCGAGCGTGTCGCGGACGCAGAGCATATCCCGCTCAGTAAATGAAGTGAATAATTCGCATGACACCAATAACGTTTCCTCTGTTTTTTTAACGTAAATAACAAATTCTAATAATACTGCCGCGCTCAACAGAACGGTCGATTCGTCTGACATCGTAGAATTAACTAATCAACTCGAATCATAAATTTTACATTACAGGCGAATGCTCGTCAGCTCGTCATTATAACGTAATGCTCAAATCGACTCACAAATGTTACGGTACAGGCGAGTGCTCCCGGGGTGAAGAATTCTTTTTCTTCCAAGTCAATGAAGTCACCAGAAATGGTGGCCAAGATCCGCCGGGGGTACATGTGGGCTTAAGTTCCGGGACCGGAACTTCTCTACCGGTAATAAGTCTGTTGTTTGAGACTGCGTATGTTTTTAATCAATAAGAAACCTACAAAACCGCTTAACCCTGAACTCGCATGTCACCCAGGGATTTTAAACACGAAAAAAGTACCACGCCTTAGAATACTTATAGTTTTAATTTGATTCTGGACTCTCGCATTAGGATTCCGATGTTTTTATTTTTAACGTAATTAATAAGCTTACCATATTCCACATTTTCAGGTAAAACGTCATACGTTGCCCAGCAAGCGTGGATACAAAACGCAACAGTACAAAATAATGTTTTATTTGGGCAGCCATATAATAAAACTAAGTACAATCAAGTAATCGAAGCGTGTGCTTTGAAGACAGATTTAGCCATTCTTCCTGGTGGCGATCAGACAGAAATTGGTGAGAAAGGTAAGGCCCTAATAATGTACTAATAATATCGTGAGCAAAAAGGTACCTACTACTGTTGTTTTAATATGTTTCAGGTATAAATTTATCGGGCGGTCAGAAGCAGCGCGTGTCCCTGGCTCGTGCAGTGTATTGCGACGCTGATAATTACTTTCTGGATGACCCGCTTAGCGCGGTGGACTCGCACGTTGGGAAAGAAATTTTTGACAATGTAAGGCTACTATTTTTTTTTTTTCGTTTTCGTTACCCCAGTACTTTTAGCTCACTAGGTTTTCCCATCATGTGCTTGTACAATTCAGGTACTACTATGTTTCTTTGAGTAAGTGTTCTAACACAAGCGATTTCTATGTAACGAATACATTTAAACAGGTTATAGGTCCAAAAGGTCTATTGAAAAACAAAACGCGTATATGGGTGACACACAACATCTCTTACTTGACTCAAACCGACCTAGTGCTGGTACTGCGCGATGGAGAAGTATCAGAATCTGGCTCTTACCAACAGCTCCTTGACAAGAAAGGTGCCTTTGCTGATTTCTTAGTGCATCATTTGAGCGTCGCTGAACAAACAGCCTCTGATAAAGGTGAGTTTCTACCACCATTTTCTATTTAATTTTTTGTAAATCTGAGGCAACCTATAATATTAGAACTTCCAGTAATGCTCTTAAATATGTAGTTCTTTATATCATATATCAAACTTACTTTATTGCTATCATTTTAAGGTACCAATTTTTTTTTATTAAATTGTTTAGCTTTAGAACATGTTTAATTTTCTAAATGTTTTACTTTAGTAGTGACTATTTTTTAAATTTAGAACGTAAGCGTTAATTATATTTTTAAGAATAGTTTTTTTTTTTCATAATTACATTTTTAATTATCATATCACCTTCTAGATGTTTACAACTTTCACCTTGTTGCCCGACCTTTTAAAATTGGAATAACTCACATACATTGGGTCAATTTTGACGTTCGCTATCCTCAATTTTCCAGACTTGGAAAACATCAAGCAGGACCTGGAGTGCAAACCGAGTACCGAAATTCATCGCAAAATACAGTGGGGTCGGTCTTTGTCTTCTGGTGCTCGTTCTACTACGTCTGAAATAACTGGCGAAGGTAAAAGTAAAGAAGTCATGAAAATATGCGTAACTTTGAAGCCTTTACAGTTTTAAAGTCCAAAAAGATATTAGTTAAATGGAGTAGGTACGTTACAATTAATTGTTAGGCTTCATTTTCTCTAGGCCCCCGGTAAGACAAACCGAAGCTTCTTCAAAACAGACATTTGACTTCAAGTCCACACTCGAGCCAATGCAAATTATATTAGGTCTTTACCTATGAAATCACCCCTGTAATCGATGCATGTTTGCCAACGCAGTGGCTGTTTATTGATGCCCTTCTTGAAGAGATCAACTGGACGGGAGGCAACAAATTCTTCAAAGGCATTTTGTACTGCCTCGGGTATTGAATTTTTTTCCCGCCAAGAAGTTATCCAAATTCTGGAAAAAGTAGACGCAATAGTAGTCTGTAGACTCATGGTCTGGTGAGTACGGTGGTTAACGGAGAGCTGTCCATCCCAGCTCTTGCAACTTGGAGACCGTCTGCTGTGCAGTATGAGGTCGCGCATTGTCGTCCAGAAGCAGCGGAGACGAACGATACGATACGTAACGATGTGGGTCAAAATTTCTTCGTTTGTGTGCCTGTTTGTGTGCCTGCAAGGCATGTCTCGACGCGTACTTCGCGCTGGCGATCATTGACTTCGTGGGGCACTCATTTGTCAAACTTTTTTACCTTGCCAATTTGACGCAAATGGACCAATATGGTTTTGACGATAACGTCGAAAGCTGCTGCTAGTTCAGCCGTAGATTGACAGTTATCAGCTTCTACAATCGCGTTTAATTCGTCATTGTCGACCAAAGATTTCGGACGACCACGAGGTTCATTTTTCAGGTCGAAATTTCCAGAACGGAAGCGGGTAAACCAATAACAGGCGGTGCGTTGGTTTGTTGTGTTAGCTTAGTAAACGTTGTTGATGTTGCGGGCCTCTTGTGCCGCGTTACTGCCATGATGATACTCATATTCCATAATTACTCGACTTTTTAATGTATCCATGATGACGAAAAAGATTCAAATGCGATGCAAGCATAACACTAATCAATAATCAAACGACTACTCTTGAAAAAGAAATTCATGTTTTTTAAATATGATTAATTTGAAATTAGAATTCTCAGCCAAAAAAATATATTTTGATTTGAAATAGCCAGTACAGCAGATTTCATGGGTAAAGCCCTATTATTTCATGACCGTAACGCTTATTTTATTTTTGCCAGGTGACATAGATGTAAAATCAAGCAAAGATCAATTGAAAGAAAACAAGGTAGCAAATGAATTTGATCAATTTATTCAAGCAGAGAAAGCCGAGACTGGCAGTGTAAGTATGATTTAGGTGTAAAACTAATAAAAAACGCTTAATTATATGTATTGCTCTAACGTGGTCTATGTTTTAGGTAAAATGGGCAGTTTACATGCATTATTTGTCGAATGTTGGCGTGTACGCATCGGTGGGAACTTTATTGATATATATCTTGATGCAATCCTTTCAAATCTTGGCCAACTTTTGGCTTGCGCGTTGGTCTAACGACAAAAATATGGTTAGTATGAGTAAAAAACAACATAATACATAATTAGACAACACATATTTATTATGACTCAATAGCATATTAATAGTATTATGAAATATATATTATACCAGCCCGTGCAAAATGTGATAAGATAAAAATATGACTGTGTAGTGTGTACACTAAGTCACGTTTTCCCGAACGCGCTAAAAGTAGTATACATTTAAAACTTGAATGTCTGTTTTGTTATTTTTAATTAACTTAGTTTTTTTATATCAATATGCTATTAGACTGTAAAGTCAAATCAGAGACTACTCTCTTGCCATAAATATACAAAACATAAAATTTTCGTTGTGGAAGTATAACTTACTACTGTTACGAGCCGGGGTTCGGAATTAGAATATCCATCAATTGATAACAAAATCATCACAATTTGTTTAAAAAATTAGCAATTAACACAATTACAAGTCACGGTTACAGTAATACTCACTATTTCCACTCACTATCACTAATCACTTGTACTATTCGCTATACTTCGCACTTTTTAATTCGTAGTATCGCCACAGAATACATAATAGTACTAGTACAGAAGGACCTCTTCGCGATACCATTTAAATAAATAGCGACTCTTGCTCCGACACAATAAGGTGCAATTCAGATCGCACACCGCTAATTCCAAATTGGCTATATTAACCTAAAACTTGCCTCTCTTTCTATCGCATAACTCTTATCTGTTCTGATGCCGTTAAGGTTGTCTTCTGTAAGAAAAATTAATCTAAATATTTAATAACCAGTTATGTGCCTATTACTTTAATTCTGTAAACAAATGCAGTTTTAAATAAACCTAGGCTAGGTATTTACTTAAAATTATTTTATTTTACAACCTCTGCATAGATACTTTAATCTCTAAGAAGATTGGCATTTGCCATACGTTAGTGTGTACCATGGAATGAAACTATCTCCTTTAGGTGTTTAACTCGCGGAACCCTACTCCTTATAACACCAGCTATTTGCCAGTGAAAGTCATATGGAAATCGGTCCACCCGTTGCGGAGATTAGCCGAACAAATAGACAGACAGACAGACAAAATTGTTGTAGTCCTAAACTTTTTAAAGCTAAACTTGACTAAGTTACTCCTTATAACACCAGCTATCTGTCAGTGAAAGTCCCGTGGAAATCGGTATACCCGTTCAGTAGATTAGCCGGAACAAACAGACAGACAGACAAAAATGTGAAAAATATTTAGATAGGTATAAGTACCGTGTAAACATTCAGATGCATTTAAAAAAAAACTGTCAGTATGTCATTATCATTACAAACGGAGACTTGAAATTTATTTATTTACTAGCAGTTCCCTCGCGGCTTCGCTCGCGTGTACATGTTTATATATTTTGCGCGGAACATTAATCCTTTTTTCAAAATCACAGTAGCATAAGTTACTCCTTTTAACCGAAATCGGTCCACCTGTTCCGGGGATTAGCCGAAACAAACAAACAGACAGACAGACAGACAAAAATTGTAAAACATGTTGTTTTGGTATATGTACCGTATATACATCCAAATGCACTTAGTAAAAAGCGGTTATTTTAATATTACAAACAGACGCTCCAACTTGTAAATATCTAACTATACTGATTGTCATTAATAATATAATCTAACTACGTAAATACGGGAAACGTAATTCGTAAGCGACGATCGGACGAAGCGACCGTAGCGCGTGAGTGAGTATCGAAGTAACGTGCTACCCGGCCGGCGCGTGGCAGCCCACTGAATTTCGCTCGACTCGTCGCCGCTGCTAGGTACCTGTAACTTCATACCTACTGACCGGAGTGGGCCTAGCCTGGGATCGCTCAACTAGATCTGAATGTCCATACCGCAATGCAACTAATTTTATGTAAAAACTTATGCAAATTTTGAATAAATAAATTAAAAAGAAATGAAAACTTCCTTATATAGTTCGAGAAACATCTCATAGAAAGTTCGTGAACTTTCCTGAAACATCTCGTACTATGTATCTATTTGACTCTACCCTTCTACCTGTTGTATGAACTTCTAGAACTCAGTTGAACATTCTTATTGACAGACATATTAGTTCCTTTATTCTTCAAAAGATGTCGTGTGTCTCAATTCAACTAATTCTAACCTTCTATGATTTCTTTTATTCGTTAATAGATGACGTCAGCGCGTCAGTTTAGGCTTCCGTAATACTATTTTTTGCCCGCGGCTTCCGAATTCTTACTGTACCCCTGACGCAAAATTTTGTAGTGATCGTTGAGTATTTAGGGCGTAAATACGCAACAAACAAACAAACTTTCGCCTTTTCACTAATAGAATATTACTAGCAACCCGGCCCGGCTTCGCTGGGGTAGCAGAGACATCTTCAACAATCATCATCATATTTCAACCACTCTACACAACACGTTAACAAATTATATACCTAAACCTTCCCCATGAATCACTCTATCCATTGGTGAAAACCGCATGAAAATCCGTTCAGTAGTTTTTGAGTTTATCGCGAACAGACAGAAAGACAGACAGACAGACGTGGCGGAGGATTTTGTTTTATAACATGTAGTGATTTATAACTAACAACAAGACAATTATAAGAATATGTTTGTAACTTTTCTCAGCTCGTAAACGGCACAATGGATACACAATTACGAGACATGTATCTAGGAGTGTACGGCGCCATTAGTCTTGCTCAAGGTACCTATCATGAATCCTAACTAACGTAAGCATTAAGAACCATAATGAATTTTTTTAATCAATTTAATCTTAACCTAATAAAATTAGTTAAGCTTTCATTATGGTTGAAATAAAAACAAGATCACTGACTTACACGTGAAAGATAAAGTAAATCGAATACTTACACTTTAGTTTGAAGTAAATTTCAGGTGGTTCGCCTTTAAATGATCTTGATCTCCCGACGCAAATAGAAATAATAAGTTTAATGTGTATATCTGTGTGTATTTGTATCTTTGTGCCTGTGTGTCCGTGTACTTTTGTGTCTGCCTATGGCACCATAGTTCCTAAACGGAAGAACTGAATTTTATAAAGTTTTTTTGCTTAAAATGGTACTTGATCGAAATTATTCTTAACTATAATTCAAGAAAATCTGTTAGGCCGTTCGAAGATCCCTTTAACGAATAAAGAGTCGTTTACTACCAGTACAGTAAATTATTTGCAGCGATAGCCACATTATTCTCGGATTTGCTACCGTTCTTGGCTTGCTGGAAGGCAGCTAAAGTTCTCCATGAAATATTATTGAATAATATACTGAGAGCGCCGCTACAATTCTTTGAAGTGACCCCTGTCGGTAGAATCCTTTCAAGGTTTTCAAAAGATGTGGATTCTGTGGATACTTCTCTTGCTGGGAAAATCTCTAGCACACTCACCTATTTATTCGAGGTAAACTTACTCAAAGTATTATTAAACCTCAACATTAACTTACACTACATATATTAGCACGCATCACCAAAGGTTTCATTCACAATGTACCAGGTTCACTATATCTTCTTTATGGTCTGACACAGAATATCGACCGGCAATGAATACGAGCTTGAATAGAAAGCTTCAGTAAAAATTGACATTGTCATATGTGGACCACAATTGGAGGTCCGACCAGGCGAGGTGATCGTGCCTGGCGCCACATCTAACATGTGCCTCTTATGCGCTACGCGACGAGCTGTGCATCTATGAATAATGGTTAGAGATTGCCGGGGATTGATAGATCTTCATATGCATTACGTTTTTACTACTGTTCCATTTTAGAATAACACAATAGGTGTTTTACATCGTACCTGACCTTGAGTGAGATCAACTGTTAAATGTTGAATAATTTGGTTCGAGCGATATATTTAGCTTCTATGACATCAATTTTTTTTTCTGTGACAGGTAATAGGGACCATTTTCATAATAAGTTACTCAACACCAATGTTCATAGCCGTGATAGTCCCAATTGGGGTACTTTACTACGCTGTACAACGGATTTATGTGCCGACGTCACGACAGCTCATGAGGATGAAGTCGGTAGCTCGCTCGCCAATATTTTCACATTTCAACGAAAGCCTTTTGGGTACAACAAGTATTCGTGCGTTTGGTGTTAAAGACAGGTTAGTATAAGATGCAGTGAATAAAGCCGACAATTAAAATAGATTTCCGTATAATTATTGATTTTTAGATTTTGTCTTGACAGTTACGAACCTTCTTGATGTTGGAAATATTCGTTTTTGTAAAGGATTGAATTACGCTATTATTGTAATCTTATAGTAAATATACAGACATACTTATATTTCAAAAGGACAAGGGTGTGTCTGAGAGATTCAGAGCTGATTTATATAATAATAATGACTTTACACATCTCACACACGGCCCAAACTAGGCAGAGCCTATATATACTATGGTAACCAGACTACTGATAAACATACTTATATATTTCTAAATGCATACATATTATAGATAAATTACACCCTTTAATTTAATTGAAGTGAATACTTGTTTCTATATAGCTATAAGAAACACAACACAAAACACTTAAAAGAAATACAGTGTATACCCGTTAAGATTCCTCACAGGTTTATTTTCTACTTGTCCCTAACTCCGTAGCCGTAACTAATCCATGTAGTTGAAACCATAAGGTATAACTAAAACTACGTAACATTTTACATTTAAAAGATCAATTTCAGATTTCTTAAAGAATCCCAGAGGAAAGTTGATTGTTACCAGTCATTTGTCTACCTGATAACCGTTGCAAATACGTGGCTTAGTGTACGACTACAGGTTGTCGCTGGGCTTATTATTTTCTTCGCTGCTTTATTCGTGGTTATTGGTCGCGAAAGTATTAGTCCGGGCCTGGCAGGACTCTCCATCAGCTATACGTTGAAAGTAAGTATTTTTTTGTCCAACATTTTTTTCAATTTTGAATATAATATTTCATTAGTATTTTGGCTTTTTAGATTACAAATTCTATGAGGATGCTAGTTCAAATGGTATCAACAGTTGAAACTGAAATCGTGGCAGTGGAACGCATGAAGGAGTATGCTGAAACGGAGCAAGTAAGTTGCGTTATGGTAGGCAATACTCTCCATTCCTAACTGTTGATGATCATTACCAATATTTATAGGAAGCCGAGTGGGTGAAACCTATGGATCCTCGGCCTTCGTGGCCAGAGACAGGCTCAGTACAGTTCGAATGGCTAACTATGGCATATAAAAGTGGAGCGGAGCCCGCTCTGCGTGACGTCACGTGCACGGTGGCGCCGGGCGACAAGCTCGGCATCGTCGGCCGCACCGGCGCGGGCAAGTCCACGCTCACGCTCGGACTATTCAGGTACGTACGGACACCCGCACGTACTGTACTTGCTATGTTCACACTACGTTTAAAGCTAACGTAACTCTGCTGTAGGATCTTGGAGCCGGCGGGTGGACGCATCTTAATTGATGGTTTGGACATTAGCAAGATAGGTCTTCACCAGTTGCGGTCGCGTATCACCATCATCCCGCAGGATCCAGTGCTCTTCTCAGGGTCCTTACGAATGAACCTGGATCCATTCGAATCGTATTCTGATGACGACATCTTTAGTGCGCTCGAGCTTTCGCATCTGAAACCTTTTGTTATGGGTGAGTATTTGCTGTGTGCGGAACGACAGCGCCAACTAGCGGCAACCATTATGGCGGAGATTAACAATGGCTGTGTGGAGTAAACAAACAAATCATTTTATTTTACAGTAATTTTTGATATAACGTCCGCCATATAAATAAAAGCGAAAAGATCTGGACAACTTGACCTATGAAGATGAAGTTTTATGACTAGCAGACGTCAACAAAGAACGGACTTTGTGACAGGGCCAAATTAATGGGGTCTAAGAGTTCTCGCAAGTTTATATTAAACTCCTTGTTTTTTTTTTTGCACTAAATTCCTAAAATTTGACAGGGACATAGTTTATAGATAGAATCCGTCCGCTAAAAACAGATTTTGCGTCAGGGCCGGATTAAGGAAGTATAAGTCTTGCCTTTCGAAAGTTTGTGTTAAATTTCTTTTTTTTTTATGATAGAGACCTGCATTTATGTTTTCGGTCCACGGCACAGAACAGTTAACTAGGAAAATTCTAATAAAAAAACACATTGGTTATGTCTGAAGTGACCTGCAAGACCGATGCCATAAATGCTTAGGCACTTCCATCGCCTAACATAGGCACCTTGTTGGACGATAACACATTCCGCCTTGCCACTTGCCTTCGTTTAGGAGCTCCTTGTGTTTCTCCGCATCTTTGTCACTGTGGAGAAGCTGTCGACGGTCTCGGACATCATGGAGTTTTTTGTAGCAGAAGCGCAGGCCGTATATCTCGACATGCTAATCTTAACGAAATAATCCGTCATGCCCTTGTCACCGCCGGTGTGCCAGCCGTACAAGAACCCAATGGTCTGGTACGAGACCTGCCTTTCAACCTGTGTTGACACAATTCTGTGTTGGTATAAGTATTAATATATAAGGCATATGTATATACACAATTTGAAAAGTTATTTTCATAATATTATTAGTGTAAATCAATTGAAAATATATAGTTCACAAAACCATTTGTGAGAAACCTATGATAATGGATATAAACATACGCTAAACTTACCTCCTCCTTTTTTAAACTGTAAAAAATTTACGTCCATATGTTCACTTTATATTTTCTATTCCTTTGGTTGCCACTGTGTAATACTGTCTTTATTTGCGTTAAAGTAAAGCTCATACAGACTGCCGTATGTGTTCATAGGCCTGCAGTCAGGGTTGCTTCATGAAGTGACAGAGGGCGGTGAGAACTTGTCAGTGGGCCAGCGGCAGCTCGTGTGCCTGGCGCGGGCGCTGCTGCGCAAGACGCCACTGCTCGTGCTAGACGAGGCTACCGCCGCCATCGACCTGGAGACTGACGAGCTCATTCAGGTACGAAATGTTTCTGCCTGACTTACTATCAAAACTCTTGTGCTCGGTGAGGTACTGTTACGCAAGACGCCACTCCTCGTGGTGGACGGGCCAACCGCTGTCGTTGATCTGAAAAGTGACCAGCTCTTTCAGATACGAAACATATTATTAACATTTATTATGAACATACCTGACTACCTGACTGTAGAGTTCAGTTGACTGAGGTTTGATTATACTTGCGCAAAACAACGCAGTGTGTGGTTGACGAGGCAAATGTGATCGAAATGCAAGACTGCCGAGCTTTTTTAACTGTTACTATTACAATCGTGTGTCTGACATGGGAGCTGATGCGTTAATTAATTCACTACTGCCCGCGCTCGTCAAGGCCACACGCTGCTGACGTCCTGGAGACTGACGAGCTCAATCAAGATGAGCGTATTGAGCTATTTCTATTCACTGTGACACCTATGCTCACCACTTTTCCTTCGTATTGCATATTACAGAAAACCATACGGTCCGAGTTCGCATCGTGCACCGTAATAACTATCGCTCATCGGCTCAACACTATCATGGACTCCACTAAGGTCATGGTACTGGACAAGGGCCAGCTCATCGAGTACGCATCTCCAAAACAGCTACTACAGGATAAGACATCGATGTTCTATGGTCTAGCCCAAGATGCTGGCCTAGTTAGCTAAATCAGTTTTTCTCTTTTGCAAAATTATTAACATATTTTCATTTAATTATTTTTTAACCAACAAGTAATGCATAATCAAGAATTTTACAGTATTATTTGGTTTTCTTTTGTATATTTTTAAACCAGTTACGCACCATGGGCACATGACAGTATAATTTTTTTCTTTCCCTTCAATCAAAAAGTTGACATTATTAATTTGATTTATATCTTTAAAATTAATTTTAAAGAAAAAAAAATAATTTTAAAGAGTTTACTCAACAAAAAATAAAACTTGTGTAAGTATTACATTTTGCTAATATTTTTAATAAGTAATCCAACTATGAGTGATCCTCTATTAAGAGGTAGACGTTATTTTTTATATCAATTTGCAACCGAACAACATACTTAAAACATCTTAATGAAATAAGACTTAAATACATAATATTTTTTTTAATACTTTAATTGTCCGTATAGTGACGTATTTTAGTGTTCCGTGTCTCAAAAGGAAGAAAAGGAACCCTTATAGGATCACTTTGTTGTCCGTCTGTCTGTCTGTCTGTTTGTCTTTTTCTCAGGAACCTGTGGACGCATACCAAATACATAAATCTGCGGTCCCTTGAAGCTGCAAAAAAATTAAGCTTCCAAGTCAATACAATCATTAGATAAGGCCACTTAAGACTTATATTTGTCCAACTTTGGACATTTCACACACAGGTAAATCAAAACCTATAGGGTATTTCCCATTGACCTAGAAACATGAAATTTGGTAAGAAGCAAGGTCTGGCACCAGAAGTAAAGGGAGAAATCCGAAAGTCGTTAATTTATTGTTATATCACATAAAAAATAGTTTTTGTGATTACAAACTTATGTTTTACGGTTGGATTGTTGACTTTGTCGTATATCGCAACCGCAAAGTTAAGTTTGTCTTTCGAAAACGACGGGCAAAAATCTTCGTCGAAAATTGATTCCCGATATGGACGTACTATCTACATAGAAGTTTGTTTGCTTACGGAACCCTCGATGCGCGAGTCAGACTCGCACTTGTTAGGTTTTTTTACTCTAGAAACATCTGAGCTTTGTAATAGCAAACATCTGGTTTTAACAAGTGTGACGATTTGTGCTGATGAGCGCGTTCCACATACAAGAGATATAGTATATTGAACATTTTAGTGTAATTTTAGAACATTTCATTACTACAACAAATAAATGTACATTTTTTTAACTTAGTTTTAAAATCAACATAATTATGAAATAATTAATAAAATCACCAAATATTGTTTACAAATAAAGAAGTTTATTTCAAGTGTTATATCGGTATCATTGAATTGCCTGTGAATATGTAATGAAACCTTAACTGACCGCACGCCCCGCCTCAATAACTAAAATAGCTATTAAATAATGTATTATCAAAAACATTAAATTAAGATCTACGAGGAAGAGGGCGGTAGATACAGTTCTTTAATTAGGCTCCAAATATATATGAATAGTGGAAGTTATTTTTGAATTCGTTGATGGATAGTTTCGTTTGCTCCGAATGTGTGACTTTGTAGTACGGAACCTATTATTATTGAGCGAGCGTATCTGGGGCGTTGAACGCGGTCTGTAGCGGTTCAGTTCGAGTTCTGTATTCGTTGAAAGTGGCGTGATATTTTTGGAGTTTACTTATTAAGAATAGATTTTCATATAAGGTAATGGTATGGAAATTTTATAAAGTGTAAAATTAATAAAAGCGTTCATTCAAAACTGTTAAGTTTTCTGTCACTTTAAAATCTTGTATGTGTATAAAAGTGTGTGTGTAAATTTAATTGTATTGTAAACTTCAGTCGTGCGTCGAATAAAAGAGAGGAACAAGAAAAGAGGGTGAGATAGGAAGGGAGAGAGAGAATAAATACAAAGAGAGAATAGAAAAATATAAAGAGAGAGTTGTTAAACTCCAGTCGTGGGTCGGACTTGACACACACACACTCCTTTATTTCTCTATCAGTTCGGGTTCAGTTCTGGTATTTTTCTTTTATGTTTTAGGGGGCAAACGAACAGACGGGTTACCTGTTGGTAAATGACTACCGTCGCCCATGGGCATCTGCAACTCAAGAGTCACAAGCTCGTTGCCGTCGTTAAATGGCCCGAATCCTTTTGTTATAATTACGCGCTGTCGCGTTAAAAACGTGTTGTGAACGAATGTACGACCAATAATCACACAAACCAATGATCTCAAAGCGTTGGCGCCGCGTCAGGCGCGCGTCGCGTCAGAAGCGTGTCGCGTCAAGAGCGTGTCGCCGCAAGTTGCGCGTTAACATTTGAACGACTTGAATAAAATGCGTGTTATCAACGCGCGATTGCAAAAGGCGCGTTCAACGGCCGTAACCTGAAGATGGTCTAAGGCGACTGTTTGTGGAGGGTCGTTACATTGCCGACTTTGCCAAGAATGCATTTACGGTAGCTGCGACGTCTGACGCGAACTATATTCATATCATCGCTTTTTTGGATTTGTTTAGGTTAGTTGGTTGTAAATCTCGGACCGTGAGTGTTGGTTGATAGTCTGATGGTAGCGCGTCGTTTATAAGTTATATTTTTTGTCCATTGTCAGTTTCAGTTCATTTAATTATTTTAGTGGTTAATATTTAATAATAAATATGTACGGGCTCACAAGTTGGTCACACTGTTATTATGACCTACTTATAAAAATAGATACTACGAGTATAAACATTATATATCATTAATATTTTTTACACTTGATAAATATTAGTTTAATTTCTTTCTGTGTTCATCTATATCAATAAAGAAATATACGCATTGCCGTCGCGTCGAAGAAAAGTTTTACTTTAACCGAAAGTGCTGCACACGACTACACTGTGCTTCATACAAAAGCGGTTGTGTTAAGGGGATTACCTCGCTCAAACCCTAAAAACACCATATGTTTAAAAACGATTGTAGATGAATTCCTTTGTGCGTTTTCCATATAAAAAATATATAGTGTAGTTAAGTTCCTCACAAATACATTGTATTGTTTAAAATTTTAATTATATATTTACCAAATTTTGTTAAAAAAATATCTTTAAACATGTCCTTTTTCAACCTAAACTACAATTTTTCTCTTCAACGGCTAAATAGTTCGACATAATTTTGTACCAAAAAATATGTAATGACGTACTTCACAATTTGTATTGTTTTTTTTTTGAATATCTTTTAATATTTTAAATCATAACTAAAAACCCGAAACTTCACCAGTACCCCGCTGGAGCACCCCGCAAATGCCTGTGACGCACAGTCCAGGCGCGATACATCAGTGTCTCAATGACTCTTGTGACGGGTGGGCTGTACGCGCGTTATTTTTCCAAATTAAATCTAAAACTTCTCGTGTTGTATGATTTTTGAATGAAATCATATCGCAAATAGTACAAATATAAATATTTCGTAAAATAAGAATAGATATTAAGTTCGTAAATATATGTAAAGTAGTTTGTAATTTCGTTTTGCTATAAGAACGTGTCATAGAATAAGCTTGATTATAAAAATAAATGTAAGAAGAAGCGAGGCCGGGAAAATCTGTTTAACTAAACTGAGTACTCACGTTTTATTCAATGAAATTCATTGAGTAAAATATGAAAACGCAGTTTAGTTCGACTTGATCTCGGTTCCTGCCATTGGTCAAATCTTTTGACGGAGGATAGAGACCTAAATGATTGATGATGTCACCTACCTAATGGTAGACCCCGAAGGTGGGTATAGCATCTAAGTGATGGTACTACGTAGAACCATCGCGTTTGGACTCATTTCAAAGGTCTCATAGAGACCTCGGTGACTGATAATGTCGCCTACCTGATGGTGGATTCCGAAGGTGGGTATAGGATCTCAGTAACGGTACTACGTAGAACCATCGTGTTTGGTCTCATTTGAAAGGTCTCATGGAGACCTTGGTGACTGATGATGTCACCTACCTGATGGTAGACCTCGAAGATGGTTATAGGATCTCAGTGATGGTACTACGTAGAACCATCGCGTTTGGACTCATTTCAAAGGTCTCATGGAGACCTCTGTGACTGATAATGTCACCTACCTGATGGCGGACTCCGAAGGTAGGTAAAGGATCTCAGTGACGGCACTACGTAGAACCATCGGGTTTGGTCTCATTTGAAAGGTCTCATGGAGACCTCGGTGACTGATGATGTCGCCTACCTGATGGTGGACTCCGATGGTGGGTATAGGATCTCAGTGACAGCACTGCGTAGAACCATCGTGTTTGGACTCATTTGAAAAGTCTCGTGGAGACCTTGGTGACTGATGATGTCACCTACCTGATGGTGGACTCTGAAGGTGGGTATTGTATCTCATTGATGGCACTACGTAGAACCATCGTGTTGAACGCATTTGAAAGGGCTCATAGAGATTAGGTTGACTGTGAAAATGACAGTCTTGATTTTGAGAAAAAATACCTAGTTACAGAAAAATTAAAGTATCACTTTTGTTTTTCTGTGGTGTGTTGTTTATTACCAGACTGTAATAGCAAAAATAGTACCTCAGCATACTGAAGTTAGTATTTTTAAGGTAATTAAGAAACCCGAATTACGAAATCACGAACTTCAGGAGTCAACAGAAACATACGATCTGTCTAGTATGATTGTCGATGAGAGGGCAGAGCAAATTATGACAGTAATTTATTCTGTTAGCTTCCACTGCGATATTTTTTAGTTAAATGATTTTTCAGATATACTATAAATTATTACGTTTTTTTATAGATATCTATACACGATAAAACAAAAAAATATTTCAACATTGTCTTTTGATTGGTACACCAATCAAAAAACAATGTTTAAAAAATAAAAAAAAAAGACAATATTGAATTTTTGTAAGCAGTTACTTCGCTAACTTTTTTTTTATAAATTTAAATCGGAAAAAGTTAACAATCAAGACGGGACAGTCTAGTTGGCAGAGTATTCCCCTTTAGATTGTAGCACTCAGAAACTTTTTGAGGACATCAAGCTGTACATTTACATTTCTTTGGTAACCATACCAAATGTAAAAACCATTTCTGTAACAGTCCACAAAAGTTGAGATTCTACCGCAAGCATATTTTACAAGTTTCTTATGGCAGAAAATATGTTATTTTGTTAATATTATTGCAGGGAATTCCAGAAGTCTCGTTGACAGTAACATCGTGGAAAATTTTCATAGCGTGTTTGCCAAATTTGTGGGTGGTAAAAGAGTGAATTACTAGTGCCGGCGTGGATACCAAACTCGATGTTCAGCGTCTGCAGTTAACTTTAACACTAAAAGGAAACCTGTTTCCATAATATATAAAACAATTGTTGGGCAAAGTTCTAAAGGCGAAAGCACCCGTGCACAATTAGGTAAATATTAAAAGCTAGGTCATCCTAACAATTTCCGTTACTGAAAAACGATAAGCACTTACCTGGTAATCATCAGACCTTCAGAATGTAACATGTAGTAGTACCCGTGCACAATTAGGTAAATGTTGAAAGCTAGGTCATCTTATTTTCGTTGCTGAGAACCGATACGCACTTACCTGGTTATCATCAGACCTTCAGAATGTGTCGTGTAGTAGCACCCGTGCATAATTAAGTAAATTTTAAAAGCTAGGTCATCCTAACTATTTCCGTAACTGAGAACCGATAAGCACTTACCTGGTAATCATCAGACCTTCAGAAGGTGTCATATAGTAGCACCCGTGCTTAATTAGAGAGAGTATAAGACTACAAAAACTAGAGGTACAAAATGTAATTAATTCTCTCAGAGAGCGAATGAAATAGGCAAAAACAATAACAACTCTGCGACATATCTGTGTTCTTGCTGAATCTTTGGCCCTTAATTGTTTAGTATGGTCGTTTGTCGGTAGGCGGCGCCAAAGTAACAAATACTAGTACAGAGATCAAATCTTTAAGGTCATTGAGCAGGGTAATAGCCTTAAGACTTATCGATAGGAACATCGATATTAACAGACGTGTGTAATCGATACACAACCATAGTTTCAATGTTTGTTTCATCACTGAAGATAACATTGCCAGTGTACCTAGATTATATATAATATATATCGCACTGCTATTACAAGAGTGTATCAACTCAAAATGAAGCTTTTTTCAGAAACGACAGAAAACTGATTAGTCGCTTCTTGTTAAAGATTATAAAAAGTGAACACTGTATATAGATTATTGATAAAATTAAGGGATTTTTGTATTGACGAACTATTTAAGAGAATGCAGGTTATCAAGTTATTTCCAATTTTTGACTCGATACTCTATTGTCTTAAAAAATTTAAAAAAAAATTATGAATTATTTTTAGTTGTTTTGTTAAAAAATTTGGCTTATTACAATTTATTATTATTCTATATTTATTGACGCGCAGGCAATTGATATTTACGTATGAAAAATGAATTATCTCAAATTTACCCTATTTTGAGTTGATACAGTCTCGTAATATCAGTGCGATATATATAGTTATATATTCGTTTCTAAATTGTTCAGCATTCATGAGTTTATAGCAGTATTGTGATCTCTTTGTTAGTACATCGCCCACGGAGGTCAGTTAACACACGTATAAGGGGATTACCTCGCTCAAATCCTAAAAGCACCATATGTTTAAAAATTATTGTAGATGAATCCCTTTGTGCGTTTTCCATATAAAAAATATAAAGTGTACTTAAGGTCGTCACAAATACATTGTATTGTTTAAAATTTTAATTATATTTACCAAATTTTGTTAAAAAATATCATTAAACAAGTCCTTTTTCAACCTAAACTGTATTTTTTCTCTGCAATGGCTAAATAGTTCGACATGAATTTTGTACCAAAAATATGTAATGTACTTCACAATTTGTATTGTTTTTATTTTTTAATATCTTTTATTATTTTAAATAATAACTAAAAACCCGAAACTTCACCAGTACCCCGCTGGAGCACCCCTGCAAAGGCCTGTGACGTACAGTCCAGGCGCGATACATCAGTGTCTCAATGACTCTTGTGATGGGTGGTCTGTACGCGCGTTATTTTTTCCAAATTAAATCTAAAAGTTCTCGTGTTGTATGATTTTTGAATAAAATAATATCGCAAATAGTACATATATAAATATTTCGTAAAATAAGAATATGTATTAAGTTCGTAAATATATGTTAAACAGTTTGTAATTTCGTTTTGTTAATAATTTAAAGGACTTTCAACTCAAGATATTTGTAATTTCGTATAGTCGTGGGTTGCTAGGTAAAATAATTTGGTTCTAATTACAGCCCTGTCTTTTTGTTCTGTTTATATATGTTCTTCTAGTTGAAGATAGATGACAGTCTATTCAAAAAATGATTACAAAAAGTATAAAAATAATACTTTGACGGCAAAAAATTCTTTAGGATTGGATGTAGAACACATTTCAGTATCTTCGTATGATTTATTTTACTAATACTTAGCTCTACGTACATTTGTTTTTTTAGTTCCCATTACACAAAGTTTTGCCATCTAGTGACTAATAGATTTAACTATATTTCATAAAACATTCTCTAGATTTTTCTAGAACTATTTTAATAAATTAAATAAAAAAAATAGTTACAAATGAATGGTGATGCCATACATGGCATCAGAGCGTCTATCCGAATAGTTTTTACATGATAAAATACAACACTTCATCTTTTACTTCTTAATACCACGAAAATTTACTACTTTTCCATACAAACGTACAAGACGAACGCTGACAGTGTACTAACTATAAGCCACGCCCACTGTGATGACGTCAGGACCTCACAGGAATCACAGTGCACAGTTTCTTAAGCCATCTCCTCTTTGTATCTGCTCCGTGATGTAACCTCATATCCTTAATTAGTTCAGAAACACTGCCATATTCCGACGTCAATCTTAATTTAGCCGACTGTGATAACCGACTATTTAATATAAATTGTATCAAATTGCCTTTTGAAGCGTCATCTAAAATAAAGGCGTAATATTCGATACCATCAATTAATTGTTTAGTATTTAATTCTGTGTCATTCATTACTGGTAATAAGCTGAGCGCAATTTTAAGGTCAAATTTCGCCATCGTGATACTCGTCTTAATATTACATAAATCAAAAATGTCCAAATATAATTTCTTAATATTTACGCAAATATCATCGATTATTTCTAACTCAGATGTATCTTTAGATTGTCTTACTTTACTAATTTCCTCCAAGTAACTATTATATTGTTGATACAAACTCTCAGTTTCACTTAGTTTTTTCTCGCATACCTACTTTGTCGTTTACTGGGACCGACTTCAATTAAATACGTTCTAATTTTTAGTAAACCATCACATAACTTTAAAACTATAGCAAATAAAAATTGTCCCCCGAAAGCTCTAATCAGAACAGGAAATATGGAAACAATTTTTTTCTTCTCCTTTCCGCCTTTTATTGACGATGTTTCTGAACAAGATGACTCTTTTGTCCGTCTGGAATTCAATAAAGGTTCTAGAATTAATAAAACAGGTTTAATATATATTTGTCTTATCAAACTCCTATCGCGACTAATCGACAATCATAAAGCATTGACTTCGGTTCATAAAATTCAATGTACGTAGTAATAGCAAATACAACACTTACAATCCTCGTTTTTTCAACGCATGTTTGCAATATTTGTCAAATTGTGGAACAGTTTCCTTAGAAAGTAATTTAGGGCTCAAAGAATACAAAGATTCAACACCAACAAAGATCATTAAAATGTGGGTCTAAGTGCATTAAACTACCGTGAATGTAAAAACTTGCTGATTCCAAGGAAATGTTTAATTAAAATTACTTACAGATTGCAGTTATCTAATTCCAAATTTATCGAAAATGTTAAAGAACAATTAATTAAATTTAAACCCAAAGAAAGCTGGTCCTGAATTTTCTGTTCTTTCTACTTGTACACTAAGTGCACTACTTATTTAATTCGTTTGATTTAATTTAATGCATGGAAGACTTACAGCTATATAACAATATAATAAAAATCACACCTGTATCACACCTGTTCATAAAAAAGAGTCTAGAACAAGTTATAGACCAATTTCTAAATTATGTATAATTGCGAAAGTGTTTGAGAAGATCATTTAAAAGCAACTTTACGCAGCCGTTTCTAAATACCTTAGCCCGTTCCAGCATGGTTTTCTGGAGAACCGGTCAACAGTAACCAACCTAGCTTTATTTAATGACTATCTCACTCTGGCTATGGATAATGGTGGACAAGTTGATGTTGTGTATACAGACTACAGCAAGGCATTTGATAGAATTGAACACAATATCTTATTAAAGAAATTACATGACATCGGAATACATGGAGATCTACTGAGATGGTTCGCATCATATATAAATAATAGGTCACAAGCAGTTGTACTTAACAACTACATTTCTAGCTGGGTTCTTGTACCTAGTGGAGTTCCTCAGGAGGTTCTCTGCTTGGTCCCTTATTATTCATCATATATGTTAACGACATCGAGCAATGTTTGCATTCGTCCTCACTCCTGTGTTTTGCTGATGATATGAAAATATTTAACACTATATCATCACCTAATGATGTGACAGCTCTTAAAATTTACCCCTGCCGTCTTGAAGATTATTGTCGAACTTACAAACTGGACCTAAACCCCTCAAAATGCTCAGTTCTGACATATACTAGGAAATTGGCACCTATATCCACTAAATACACACTGGGAGGTAAAACCTTACCAAGAAGTACCACTGTACGTGACTTAGGTGTATACCATGACTGCAAGCTTTCCTTTGAGATGCATGTTGATATTATTGTCAAAAAAGCGTTGAAAGCACTTGGCTTTATAATGAGACCATCCAATAATTTTACTGAAGCTAAAACACTTAAAATCTTATATTGTACCTTTGTCAGGAGTCACCTGGAATATGCGTGTCAGATATGGAACCCCTGTTATCACAAATATATCGACCGTATTGAAAATGTTCAAAAGCGCTTTATCAAATACCTCTGCTTCCACCAACATATTCCATATCAGTCTAGTAATTATTATCAACTTTGTCGTAAATTTCATCTCTTACCTCTTCATAATCGTCGTGAGATAGCTGATTTTATCTTCGTCCTTCGAATATTAAATAATAATATTAATAGCCCCGAGCTCTTATCTAAGTTTTCCTTTAATGTACCCTGTAAGTCAATCCGTTTTAACCCACCGCTGCAAGTATCAAGTGCTACTACAAACTATAGGCAAAATAGTATTATTGTGAGAGCAAGTAGAAACATTAACAGGCTATGTAGACTGACACGCATATTCCAGGTGACTCCTGACAAAGCGCAATTTTAATTCAAATTCGATTCAGAAGTGAAAACATAACACACACATCTATATATGTACCTGACCGTGACGGTCACGCGAGTTCAGTGCTTTTTCCTCATACCAAAAGTGCCCAACGTTTCTAAAGAAGTTTTCACTTCAAAAGGTAATCACGACAAATATGGCACCTCCATTTGTTTTAATTCGTTCGGCAATTTGACAGCTTAAATTGTAGGTCGGTCCGTTCGGTAACCAATAAGAAGTTCGGCAATCACTCATGAGGTCAGACCTGTTTTTGAGCAACTAAGGCCTGTTTCTTAAAAATAAAAAATAACAAACTCGGCTCCGTCGTATGAATTTTCGATGGGGACGGACATCAGTGTCTGACATCAGGGTCACGTGTCCTGACGCGAGCTGCTAACCTTTCAAAATAGCATTAAATACTCTTACAGGGGAATTTAGGTTTAAAGAACCTTATTGATACTCAAAGAACATTACAGTCCACTTTTTATTCTAATACTAGCAACCCGCCCCGGCTTCGCACGGGTAAAAATAATACACCAAAACCTTCCTCGTGAATCACTCTGTCTATTAGTGAAAACTGCATGAAAATCCATTCAGTAGTTTTTCAGTTTACCGCGAACAGACAGACAGATAGACAGACAGCCCGATGCGGTGGGGGACTTTGTTTTATAATAGGTATTGTAATGATAATAATGAGTGTTTAATTCAGTTTATTACTAGTTTTCACCGTTTTTAGGGTTCCGTACCTCGAATGGAAAAAACCGAACCCTTATAGGATCACTTTGTTGTCCGTCCGTCCGAAGGTCTATCTGTCTGTCAAGACCCTTTTTCTCAAGAACGCGAGGAGGTACGAGTATCAAGCTGAAATTTATATAAAATACTCAGGTCTACTGTCCCTTAGAGCTGTGAAAAAATCAAACTTCTAAGCCAACGCAATCAAAAGATACAGCCGTTTATGCCGCAAATTTTCGACACTCGCAAGGGAATGAAAACCTACATTGTACGTCCAGTGAACTCAGAATCTTGAAATTTGGTACGAAGCAACGTCTTATAGCACAGATTAAGGAAAAATTGCGAAAACCGTAAATTTTATTTGTTATAAAAATATTTTACGGAACCCGCCTCGGTGCGCGAGTCCGACTCGCGCTTGTCCGGTTTAGTTGTAATATGTATCCCTTTGACTGGCCTGTTGGTCTAATCATGACTGCTAAGGCAGAGGTCGTGGGTTCGATTCCCACCCAGGACAAATAATTGTGTGATGAGCATTATCATTTTTTCTGTATCTGGATGTAATTTATCTTTAATATGTGTATGTGTTTAAAAATATATATATATATTTTTTATGGTATAGGGGGCAAACGAGCAGACGGGTCACCTGATGGTAAGTGACTACCTTCGACCATGGGCACCTGCAACTCAAGTCACAAGTGCGTTGCCGGCCTTTAAGGTGGGAGTAGGGAAAGGGTGGAAGAGAGGAAGAGGAGGAGGAGGGAAGGGTTAGGGCCTCCGGTAATCTCACTCACTCGGCGAAACGCAATGAAAAACATTGCTTTACTGCCGGTTTTCTGTGAGGCGATGGTATCACTCCGGTCGAGCCGGCCCAAACGTGCTGAAGCATAGCTCTCCCACTTATGTATATAAATACACATACACATACGTTTATCAGCAGTCTTGTTACCATAGTACAGGCTCTGCATAGTTTGTTTCCCGGCACGTAAATAAATAATGCTGATGGTTTTCCGACACGGGAACAGGTGACATATAGTTGGCCATGTCGAAAACATGGATTTTCAAGATTAATGCCACAAACACTTAAGGACTGCCCTTGCGATTTATTTATTGACATTGTAAATGCAAGCCGCACTGGAAATTGTAACCGTTTAAAGTTTAATGGCATGTCGTTCGGAGTCATAGGGGTGCGTTGAATCAATCTCATCATCATCTCAGTCTTCGCCTTTATACTTCCCTTTTAAAATTGTGGCTTCGATGACGTTGTTTATTAATTTCTTCACCGCAAGCCGGGTGCCATCACAAAGGCGTGAGATGCTGTGAACTGTAATCGATTGATACGTTATAATTGAATGCAGCTCGATGTGGATAAATTGCAACATTTCTATTTTGCTATAGATTCCATCATTTTGCGCTTCGCGTTGCTCATCAGTTTGACTGGCTGGCTGGCTCGTAAATATCTTTTATTTGTGGTATTGTGAGTTCTGCCCCTATGTTTGTACGTCTACTTCTTGGCATTTTAATATCAAAATTTCAACTGAAAATTCTAGATAAACAAACTTAAAACTCCATAAATTTTTCGATTCAATCGACTGTGCAGTGTGCACAAAGAAATGAAAACCATAATTCATTAACAATATGCAAAATCAAAGCAAAATGGTTTAATTTTACCTCGTCAAAGAAATCATTTCGACCAGGGAGCTGGGTAAGGGTTATAATTCGTTCTTAATTCCGACCATGGATTTCGAATATGACGCTACGCTAGAATTATGCGATCTTTTTTTTTTTTTTTTTTTTATATATGGACTCTATCTCGCGTGTAATAAAATGGCTGGAATTGGGATCACTTCCATCGAACAATGGTTTCAATGGCAGTGGTGGTGTAAGTAATGGATCCAGTTTGACTTTTCCACTTGCGCAGCACAATCCAGCCGTTTCTCTTTTGAACTTTAACGCATTGCAATATCGGCATATAGTCGTCATTGGTCCAATATCTAAATTTTCATCATCACTGTAGTTCGCAGTGGGATCATATTGGAATGCCAAGCGATTGTATGATGCCAATGATCTTCGTGTGCTCATGCGTTGTCTCAATTGGGCATTTTCTCTTATTATATTTTGTCTTTCTTCGCTTAAGTTCTGTGAATACACTTACCTCTGAATTGCCTGAGGTTTCGACCAGGTTGCACTGGCCGTGGTCACAGGCTGACTGGCTCAGCGGTGCACGCCCTCCGTCGTCGACATCGTGAGGTAGAAGGTTCTTCATCCACCTCCACTTTTTTGATATTTTTGATATTTTCCTTTCGCCATGTACCGTCACATACTATACTAACAGTGTCCCTATTCTGTAAGCAAACCGATGTGGCCCTATTCTGGTGTTCACCCGACTGCGCATAAAAGCGAGGTGGCATGTTTTTTATCACTGGATTCCACGCTGTAGATAATTTGAAACCATCTTCCCGATTGAAAGTTTTGTGTTTTTTAATTTCAGTCGCTTCACGTACAACTCTTGAGTAAAAGTGACGTTCCGTGGAGAGGACTTGCGTACGGTGAAATTCAATCCAGTGATTGGTGTCCGCTTCGAGTGCATGTTATGTAGGAACTACCACAGCTGCAGTTTATTTTGTAGACACCTGGAGTTTGTAACGGCAAGACGTCCTTCGGTGTACCCACGATGTTTTGAACCTTTATGCCTGGTGTGTATACTGTCGGAATGGAGTATTTCTTTAATACGGAGCCGATCTTATCCGTTACTCCTTTCACATATGGCATGTAGGCTGGTTGTCTGTTCACCTCCGGATGCTTGCGTCTCATTGTCGGTTGCTTCCGTGTTCCATTCACCTGATATCCGTTACTTTTAAATACCTCCTGAACATGATCCAGCTCTCGCTCCAAATGTTCCATCTACTATTCCATCGACGGCCAGTAGATAAAGAGCTCCCCGCTTCATTCAGACAATCCCCGGACACTACTAGAACCTTAATCCTTACATAACTGTTCCATCGGCGGTCAGTTATACAGCCAACGTTAAGACTCGAAGTTTACCCTTTTTTTTTTTTCGTGCGTGTGGAAACCCCCTCGGGCCGTCACCCCACCGGGGTTTTCAGTGGGGCGGTGTGTCGGAATCGAACCGACTAAAACCACACGGTGTGCCGTACTGCGCCTTAAGTAGGAGGGATCCGGGACGAAGTTTACCCTAGGCGATGCCTTTGGCCAACCCTAGTTGCATATCACAACAAGTCTCAACATCTGGCTGTAAGAATTTACTCGTGCGTGTATAACTATTCCATCGGCGGTAAGTTATACAGCCAGCGTCAAGCACCCGAAGCTTCCCCTAGGCGATGCCTTTGGCCAACCCTAGTCGCATATCACAACGGGTCTTAACGTCTGACTTTACACGAGTAAATTCCGCATATAGGTTACACAGTATTGTCCGAAGCAAATGTACTAGACTAAATATCATACATATTTTCTTATGTTCTTATTCCTTACTCTTAAGACTATCATCATACATACTTCTCTTAAATATCAGTCAACAAAATTATGACACAGTCATAATTATGTACTAGGCAGATTTCACAAATACAGAAATATAAATACCGGCCAACATCCTGGTCTATCCAATTTCAGGTGGTTTTCATCCAGTTCTGCTAATTTAGTCCAAGGTATCTATATTTAAACACATTATGTTCTTAATGTTTGATAGCCACTGGCCTGACTGTAATGCTTAAGTGTCTAATAAAACATTAGCACCTAGCAATTGCATTGATAAAAACCAATTCTTTCTTTTTTGTTTGATATCAGCGGAGAACAGGCACTAATAGTATTTCTGCTTAAAGCGTTAATAGACTACTTTTGCGAAACTAGAGAGTATAAATCTACTTTAAAAGCTTTTAACAGGATTGGGGTGTTCAACACACTTTTTGTGACTACTTCATATTTCAACAAAAACCAGTTATTAACATCACTTTAAAGGGATATTTAACCATGCTTCATTTTCGATTTTCGTCTCAGTAGGTACCTACTACTAGTACTTTTGATAAACACTTCGAATTAAAGTCCGAATTATTTTATTTTATTTTTATAAAATTCTTAACGTAATAACTCGTAAAACCCATTTTTAACCATTTTGTCGTGCAAAAATTAATCCAAGTAATCAAAGTATTAACAGTTATATTTTTGTGGCAAATAGTTTCTACAAATATAGAAATATTCGAACACCTCATTTTATCCATATATCCTCTTTTTTAAATAAAATACATGTACACTTTTTCAATCCGTAGACTTTTTTGAACAAATTTGTAAATTATAAATAATAGTTAAGCTTTCAACTGTAAATTAACAGTAAGAATATCACAATAATGAATCCGATAGTACGAGTATTCGCTTCTATCACATCTACCCACATTAGAATAAACACACACTCGGAAATTACTAATAAAAACGTTTTTGCTTACTGTTAAGTGCATACTCATTGCATCACGATTGCTTGATGAACACCATGATGAGGACGTTGGGATGTGCGAATAGCAAAATTTTGCACAAGAAACTTTTTACTTACTAAAACTTTTTTTCTTTCAATTGGAGCGCGTTCTTTATCCCACTTCTGATGTAAGAAACAGTCTCGAAACCACTGATATAAACTATGAAAATCACTAACTAACAGTAACTGCCAAGTTGTTCTCAACTCTGTTCACACTCAAGTGAATCGTTCTAAACATATTCCTACCTTTTTATAATCCCACAGTTTGTTATATTTATCCATCCAATAGTATTGCGTTACCGGTAGAACCAGTCAAAATAATATCTATTAACTTATTTTTATTAAATAGTGAACTGTGTTATCATCTATTATAGTTTGTCCCTATTTTTAATAAAATAAATAAGAGTTTTTAATGTGGCCACAACACAGGCGTAACTCGCCTGCTCTTCAAGTCTGGCAGTGCCACGGTGCCCAGAAACTACAGACCTATAACGTGTTTACCTACGCTTTATAAATTACTTACGTCTATTCTGAGAGTAAAGATAACATCTCATATATTATAACTAACAATACTATTATGGCTTACTCTCAGAATGGATGTAAAAGTGGGGCCCGTGGCACTAAAGAGCTCCTTATTATTGACACGACCATTAATCAACAAGTTCGTCGTAACCGAAAGGAATTGACGACATGTTGGATAGATTACAAAAAAGCCTATGACTCTGTACCGCATACGTGGCTCTTGAGAGTGATGGAGTTGTATAAGGTAGATACAACTCTATGCACTTTCTTGAAGGCATGTATGCAGCAATGGAGAACGGTGCTCTACTATCCAGGATGTTGGCGGTCTCAGGGTTACGGCGAGTATATTAAGATCAGGAGGGGTATATTTCAGGGTGACAGTTTGAGTCCCTTGTGGTTTTGCTTAGCTTTGAATCCTCTCAGCACTTTACTGGACAGTTCAGGGCCAGGCTATCTTTTGCAGAAAGAAGGTCAGGTTATATCCCATCTCCTTTCATGGATGATTTGAAACTTTTTGCCTGCAACAATTTCCAACTGATAAAATTACTTGAGGTAACTGAAAACTTTAGTAAATGTATCAGGATGGAATTTGGTGTGGATAAATATGCAGTCATGCATGTAAAAAGAGGCAGGATTGTGGAATCTGAGGGGATGGAACTCTCAGATTCGCAGATGTCTTTCCACCAACTAAACTTACAAGTATCTAGGTATGACACAGGCGTTAGGTGTAAATGAATTGACTATGAAGCAATCGTTACAGGAACGTTTCCTTGGCCGCCTGAAAAAAATACTGAAAAGTCTTTTGTCAGGTGGTAATAAGGTGCGGGCCTATAATGATTGGATCATACCAGTCCCAACCTACTCCTTTGGCATACTTAGATGGACTCAGACTGGACTAGATGCCCTGGATAGAAGAGTCCGTACACTGCTTACCGCGTACCGATTGCACCATCCACGTTCGTCGGTCATGAGATTGTATATCCCGCGGAAATATGGGGGTCCCGGTTTTTAAATGCCAAGACCCTCCATAACCGCGAGGTATGCAATCTTAGAGATTACTTCCTCTCCGTTGACCTGGATGTGTATCGGGATGTGGTGGCAGTTGACAACGGACTCACTCCGCTTGCTCTAGGAAAAGAGAACTGGCGCAAACCACCAGTACTTACTATTACAGACCGCAATGAGATATGGAAGAGCAAGGCGTTGCATGGACGTTTTTATTGGGCCTTAAATGGGTCTGATATAGATTTATTGGCATCAGTATCCTGGCTACGGTTCAGTGACCTCTTCGGAGAAACTGAAGGTTTTGTCTGTGCAATTACAGATGAAGTTGTTATGACGAATAACTATCGGAGACATATCCTGAAGGACGGCACAATTGACATTTGTCGGGCGTGTCATCGTCCCGGAGAAACTAATTTCTGGTTGTTCTCGTCTTGCCAACGGCGAGTACTTGCATAGACATAATCAAGTGGCCAGGATAGTCCATCAGCAACTTGCTCTTAAATATAATCTTGTGGCTGTCGAGTTACCGAACTACAGGTATGTGCCCGACCCAGTTCTCGAAAATGGTCGTGCAACATTGTACTGGGATCGATCTAACATCACTGACAGGACTATTGTTGCCAATAAGCCTGATATAGTGGTGACAGACCGATTAGAGCGCCGAGCAATGGTTATTGACATCACCATTCCCCATGACGACAATCTCTTAAAAGAAAAAGATAAACAAATAAAATATTTGGACTCATCTCACGAGATTGTCGACATGTGGGATGTGGATTCAGCAATCATTGTGCCGATAGTCTTCGGCCCATGGGTTAATTGCTAAGAGCCTCGACCAACACCTTCAGAGGCTCACGTTAGGCAGCTGGATTAAGAGCCTAATGCAGAAGGCAGTCCTTCTCGACACGGCACACATAGTGAGGAGGTTTCTGTGTCTGGAACCCTAACCACCGGTAGCTTGGTCCCTGTACCCGATACCGGTGGGTGTCCCACCGGTATCGGGTACAGGGACCAGGGACAGGGTACAGGGATTTTTTATATTTTTAAATATATTTGTATTTTTTTTATATTGTAAATGTATTTAAAAATGTGATTTATATGTTTATTAAATAAATAAAGAGAATAATAATAATAATAACTCCACACATCTCACACACGGCCGTCTGATCATAAACTAGGCAGAGTCTAGTAGTTTAATTTATCAAACTATCTCCGAATACATTACATGACTCAAAATTAGTTTATTATAGGTAGGATAGAATTTGATAGTAGGATCAGATGGCCGTGTGTAAAACGACTCAACTTATTATTATCTAATATAAAAAATATTGCTGTATTCTTCATCCTTTATTTTTCCACCCTTAGAGGTAGATTTTTTTTAAAGGAGAATGGGCGGGAGAATGGGCAAAACCTACTCAACACCGACAAGCGATGTGTAAATGAAAAGGACATTTCTTGTGCTTAATTTTTTTGTATGACAGCTAATCTGTAGCTCATGGGCTTTCTCGTATAACTGGACCAGACTTTATTTTAATTGGAACAGAATTTTCATCTAATGTTCTATAGTTCTATAGTTCTTATAGAGAGGATAAGGCGTGGGGTGGTTTTGAATTACCGACGCAAGCGCGGCACAAAACTTGTTTGCAGCCCCTACCTCCGCAACACGCACGCAACAAGAATTTGTTGATACCAAATGCCATTTTTGGAGTCCAGAATAATTCGAAACTAATATCGATTGGTGACGGGACGTACATTAACATCCAGAAAAGTAGCAATTACCTTTTTCAAAGACGTAGTTACAGTCTGCATAAGTACAGGAATTTGCTGAAGCCGTTTCTCATAGTATGTAGCAATGGCTATATAATCGATGTAACAGGCCCTTATGCAGCCACTACATCGGATTCCACGATCATGAGCAATCTTTTAAATGATCATCACAGTGCTTTTCATTGGTTTTATTCAGCGAAAGACGTGTTTATTTTGGATCGCGGCTTCAGAGACGCTTTACCTGATTTTGAAGCATGCGGTTACGAAGCACACATGCCACCCAGCAAGGATAGAAGCAGTACGCAGCTATCCACAGACCAAGCAAATAAGTCTCGTTTGGTTACAATTGTAAGATGGGTAGTGGAAGTAGTAAACGGAAGGTTCAAACGTGACTTCAAGTTTTTACGGATTGACAACTTTAATAAATCTGTTCCGCATATGTTCGAACATTTTCGGATTGCTGCAGCACTGATTAATGCTTTTCACATGCCTATTCGTGACAATGCGTATGCCGACGCGATAATGACAATTGTTAATGAAAGAATTCATTTTGAAAATCATCTGGCAAAAACTTAAATAGGCAACGCGTTGTATTTACCAGTATAGCAGCAAATCTTCCTGATTTTGAAGACGTTCATCGATTAGAAGAAGAACACCTAATTCTAATCACCCTAGGAACGTATCACATCAAGATAGCCAGTTCTTACTGTGCCGAACATTTCCATGATGGATTGTATATGATAGAATTATACAGAGACAATGAACTCGATAATATCAATGAGTATAACGTCGAAGTGGTATAAAGAAGTTTTTCGAGGATGAATACAATCACGTCATTCAAGAGCCAAGCAACACTACACTCACGTGCTAGTAAACACAGAGATTGAAGGAAGAGACGCTTTTAAGTACTATTATTGTACGTGTTTGACTGGACGTCGAACAATTGGGATATGTGCATATATGTCATATCAATCCTATGGTATTTATGCTGGGCACGCCATCAGCAAGCTGTCGTACCGCCTGCCGCGCACATGAATAATGTAATTATAGAGACTAGTATCATGTAATACTACAAATATAACATTATTAATTTAGTCACCGGTGTTGTATTTTTACCTATTGTTTTCTTTTTTTTTCAAAATATTGCCAGCCCCTAGCACTTTTTGACTATTGATTATTGATTCCCTAAAATATTCTCTATTTTTTGGCATAGATGGCGTTGGTGTTGAGTAGGTAGACCAAAGCTCATACATTTTGCCCATTCTCCTTTTAATGGGAACAACTTCGAGTTCAACAAAATCGTTAAAAAAGAATCATTGAAATTGGTACACAATGAAACACAGGCGTTGAGAACCTTCTCCTTTTTGAAAGCTATTAAAAATATAAGCACATAAAATAAAAGATATATTTTCTTGTAAGTTCGTTTGTGTACATCAAGCCCAAACCCGAGTTAAAAGAAAATCCAACTCGACTTAAATCTAGTCAAACGCAATTCGAGTTTTTTCGAGTTAGTAACTCGAGTTGACCCATCACTAACTGTCATTGCCAGTTTGGCAGTTTCATCAATCCAAAACAGCAGTTTGCTGCAGGTGGTGCTTATTTGTGCGCTAAATTTAAAATGTTTCTATTTATCAATCTTGAAATAGTTTCGTGATTCTGTTCATATTAGTTCATAATGGCTACAAAGTCAAATATGGATTATTTTTGCGGATCTACATTTTGGGTAAGTTTGTCCGCTAATATTTTCCGTTAAACTTTATTTGTTGGGTAACATGTTATTGTTTTTAAAAAGATATAACCTTTCCAAGTATTATTATTTTCTTTTGTAAATAAAATAAAATTGTAAGGACTTATAATAGTCATGAAATTGTAAATATACATATTTACTTTACAGCAAATTTTAATCAAATGGGTCTTTCTCTTTTCTACCATGGACATAACATAACCTTTTGTCTAGCAAGGTTATTTATAAGCATAAATAATAACATAGAATTTTTTATGTTTATTTTTTAGCCAGATGTACTTAAGAAACTTTTTGTAAAATATTGCAAGAGAGCAACTGTGCTCTCTTGCAATATTTTACAAAAAGTTTCTTAAGATTTGAGAAACGATTATTATTACCAACAATAGTCAATATTGGTTGGTTATTCACACTTCAGTGAACTGCCATGTTCTTTGGCCGGATCAGCTCTGCAATAAAAAATCACCAACATGTAAAAGACTATTAAAAATAAAGTAACCTTTACATACCCTTTTATTAAGAAACATTGAAAATTAGGAGCACTAGGAGAGTAATACTGCTGGATGGTCATACAAAGAGGCTTTGAGACACACAGATGAAAGCTAAATCAGGCAAATGTTAAATGGAGATGGTTTGCTTATTTAATTAAAAAAATGGCAATGTAAATTATAACTTTGGCAGACACTGTGTTCGACAGACGAATATAATGTAATATAAGTATAACAAATTTAATTCTTTGAATTTAAAATTTTTGGAATATAAACTTGCTAAAAAATTAGGCTTTATTTATAATGATAAAAGAAACTGCCATTCTATAACTTAAGCATGCTGTCAAGTACTATGCTGCAAGGAAAACACCTAAATATGCATGTTTTCTAGACTTGGGGAAGGTATCCCACCTGGTGTCCAATGTCTTATAGGATAAATTCTGGGAAGAAACTGGTACACTCAAGGCAAGTCTATTGCTTGTTCTCATTTTCTACATAGTATTTAAGGCAGGGTATTAGTTACCTAAGACTGTTCTGTTGTCAGTCTAAGAGAAGTCCCGCTAAGTAGGGTAAGTGAAATGAAATCTGGGATATTGGGCAATTGAAGATCTCTCCGGTAATCTAGACATTAAGATTGAGTGATGAGCATTGGCAATGAGATGCAAAATGTTGGCTCGCAGGTTTGCAAGGTATGGAAAACATACTGTCAAGCTTTTTACACCTGAAGCCACTGGGTCTGCTATAGGCAGAGATGTCTTAGTGCCTTTTGAGTCCGCCACAATATTGGCTTCAGGATGCTGCTGGGACTGCAATGTTATTGCAGTACATCAGGAAAGTTTTCTGAAGCCAGCTTAGGCAGCTTCAAAGCAATAATAAGGAAAAGAGTGGCCTCGCTGATGCATCTAACATAGGACAGTACTAGAAGCCTCATAAATATGGACAATCCATTTCAGAAAAATCATTTCATCGTTCTATCATTATGTTAATTTTATTTAATGGGATTTATTTAATACAAGTTCTGTTTGTGTAATTTGTGGTTGCCCATAATTTAATGAGCATAAGACATGTAGTGGGGCCTCGACCGAGCCTCCGCTAATCCGAATGCCTTTATGTATAATCCGAATCGTCTTCCCGCAACCTGCAGTCATAATGTTGTTTGAACAATGTTTTAAAGGCTGTAAGGGTTTCAGCTTGCTGTCTTTGTATCGGTAATGCTATCCAGTGACCAACACAGCGCAATGGTTTAAGGGTTCACTTCGCCACTACGACGCTGTTCGTTGTGTCCGTTGTTTGAATGTTTGTGAAGACCCCCGCCGCGACACAGGAATATTCCTAATGCAGGAGTTGTCTTTAAAAAAAAACATTATTGATTTGTCAAAGAAAGTGCACCAGCACTTTTAATATCAGGTTTTCTGATGATCGTAGATAAGAATTAAATATGAAGGTGTAAAAGGGTTAAACAGAATACTGTGTAGTAATGAGAGAACATAAAATACTTTCAATTATAAAAATGTTTGTTTCATTTATAAAAATACTAGCAACCCGCCCCGGCTTCGCACGGGTACAAATTATACACCTAAACCTTTCTCATGAATCACTCTGTCTATTAGTGAAAACCGCATGAAAATCGGTTCAGTAGTTTTTCAGTTTATCGCGAACAGACAGACAGACAGACAGACGCGCCGGGGACTTTGTTTTATAATATGTGACTTTTCAAAATATCTATATACTTACTTCTATCCGAACGCTTCATTAATCCGAACAGGGTACCTATACATTTTGAGTGTTCGGATTATCGAGGCCCTACAGTATTTTTCATTTCTTTTGTCGCATTAGTTATGTTTCATTGGTGGGCAATCTTAATAGATAAAGAAAACATAACATGAAAAATAGTTTAATAATGAGGTTGTAAATAATTTTTTTTAAGTAATATTTTCAAAATCAAAATCAATCAAAATCAAAACCATTTATTTAAATTAAACCAATAATAGGTATCTTTGAATTGTCAGGAGTAGGAGTCAGTCAGACTAAGTCAGTCGTGAAGCTAGTTGCCTGTTCCGATACGTAGATCCTATGGAGAAGAACAGGCAAAAAACTCCAAAGACTCTTTTTCAAAATGTTTTTTACAAATTTCTATTTACATTGCTTATAAGCGTAAATGAAATGTGAGGACAATGTAACGTACCTATTATTCTAAAATATAAATAGACGCGCTAATTACTACTATACATATTTAAGTAATAGCAGTCCAGAGATGACCAGCCCCGACCAACGGCACCCGTTCACTAGCATGGCGCACACGCCAGCCATCGTACAGATCAACCATATTGAAGGGAACGGAACGACCCGACATATACGCCACCATCGACATTTCGATAACATTAGATATAGACTTCGTGGTGGCGTGGTGAGCACGTCAAACATTGCATTTCCAGATGATATTTTTAATTAAATATTCCTACTATTAAATTATGTTAATTGATTTTACCTTTAACCTATGTAATTGATGATTATTGTAAATAAGAAAAACGTATTTACTTATAAAAAGTTATTTTTATACGTTTATTTTGTACTGCAAAATCCTCGACGATAACCGACTGTGGCGTTCAAAAGGTTAAATATAAGTATAGCTCATATTTTATCTTTATATTTATTTCAGAATACCAGTCTAACATGGAATACAGATAATCCAGATTTCACCCCATGCTTCCAAAAGACCGTTCTTGTTTGGATACCATGTGTGTACTTATGGCTGGCAGCTGTGATTGAAGTATACCAAATGAGTATCAGTAAAGAGTCCAACATACCACGGAATAAACTAAATATTAGCAAACTGGTGTTTACAATACTCTTGACACTGTTGCAAATAATAGACATTTGTAAAGTTGTTTATGTGTCATATAAGAAGGTCACTAAAGTATTTGATGCAGATTATTATGATCCAGTTGTAAAATTTCTCACTTTTGTAAGTACCGTCCATTTCATATTTATTTACTAATTAAACTTAGGAAAGGAAGGAAAATCCCCTCAAGTGTTATTGAGAAGTACCTATTATGGTAGTTGATAGTAAGACATTAAACATGTATGTACATATTGTACATATCGCACCTTCGGTAAGACAAAAATTCACAGATATTTAACGCATGTAAAGAACAAGCACCGAATCACAAAAGTGTAGGACCTATTTCATACAAAGCACAACCACATCAAGGCCATAATTATAAGCATATTATTATCATACTTAAACGACATTGAATGTAAAAACATATTTAAAATGGCAAAAATTACAAAAAGTGCAGTTATGGTATTTTCTAAGAATAAAGAAACGTTAAAAAATTAAGAAAAAATAAAAATTGAGTTAAGTAGGTATCTACAAATCCTATAAAGCTAAAAATGTGTCTGATTCAGCGTTAATCTTGATTCAACCAGTTCTTCTTGCATAGGCCTGCCATCACTTAAATTACCACCGACCCCGGACAAAAATTTCAAAAACCCCGGACACTTGTGTGAAATCGCAATTTTTTTCCCGGACACCCAATTTTTTTTTATATAAACGCCGTTTCCATTTACATTTTTTATTAATGTATACAGCTTGTTAACGATTCATCTAAAAATTATAATTTTCCCCTGACACAGTGTCACCTTTGAAACATCTTTCGAAAATCCAGTCCGGACGCTCCCCGGTCGCCCTCTTATTAGATAACCCGTTTATTGAGCAAGGTGTAGGCTGTACAATTATGTGTATCATCCCGCTGTCAACAGTAAGAGCGCAGTAGTTACTATAGTCACAGATTACTGAGTAGTTATGCTATAGTATAGATATAACTTAGATGAAACTGCGCGTCTAACCAGTACTTTAAAATAAATGTTAAAGTTCAATTGCGATATAAATGTTTTCAAACGTTTGTGATATTATTGTAAAACATAACTTGTCTTTCTCTCATATACATATTATGTTATAATTTTATAATCCATACATACCTAATTATGAAATGCAATTCTCTTTGTCTCTATGTGGTAATGTTTCAAGACCATATTTCAGTTGATATTATCTATAGGTACATACAGCTTTATTGTGTTTATTCTGTAGTTATATATGTATATGTATAGGCTGTAGTTATATAGGTATACATACATTTATAAGTAAATCTCAATAATTGTCATGTGGGCATTTTTCAGAAAAATGCACCTTTGTAGATTTGACGTGTCCTGTGACTTTGTTAGTTATTTATTCAGAGAATATTTTTTTTCCGAGTTCTACATTTTTTGTTCTTATAAAGTATATAGGATAATATCCTAATAACTGTATTATTTAAAACTTGTGGAAATAGCATAATGCATTGTATATTGCTACAACAAGGCAATATGCTATAGAATTTTGTCGTGTCTCACGACCTTCTTGCTAAGTTTGGAAGTAAAAAGTATCGATCCCTCGTTTTTTTGTGCGATGTTCGAAGAATTTGTATAAAACAATCATCAGACCTGCCGTCCTGTATGGTTCTGAAAGTTGCCCTACAAAGAGAACGGATGAGAGACGCCTGCACGTAGCCGAAATGCGAATGTTGAGATGGATGTGTGGTGTGACTAGGATGGACAAGGTGAGAAATGAATATATTAGAGGAAGCCTGACAGTAGCTCCAGTGGATGAAAAGCTGAGGAGCAATAGGTTATCGTGGTATGGACATGTGATGCGGAGGGATGAGCAAAATGTAGTGAAAAGAGTTTTAAGTTTGGATGTTGACGGGTACAAGAGAAGAGGACGACCAAAGAAAAGATGGATGGACTGTGTGAGAGAAGATATGGCTAGAAATGGAGTAAGCAGTGAAATGACGAACGATAGAGTAGAATGGAAGAATAAAACATATTGCACCGACCCTAAATAAAATTGGGACAAGGGTAGGCAGATGATGATGATGATGATGATGGTTAATTGAACAAAAGTAATTTTCGAAATGTATTGTATTTTCATTAAAAAAGACTGTATAGGTACTTTGTGACATACTGGAATTCTCTAGTGGAAACGATAAGTCTTAAATTAGTTTTTTTTCGGAATTTCGTAATAACTTTGATATAAATACGCTTTTATTAGTATTTATATTAATTATCAAACGCATTTAATCATAATTAAATGAAATCAATTTCTTTTTAAGTGGAATTTCCTTTACGTGACTAACAAATTTTCTGAAAAATGCCCCTGTACCAAGGTTACACAATAAACGAAAAATACTGTCTTTCAACTCTGCATCAATCTTAAAATAAATACCGCTGAGACTAGATTGCGATTTTTTAAACAAAGCTCTGCTAGTAATATTGGTCGGACACGCAATACTGGTATTCTTGTTAGCCCCCGCCAACCAAGTTAAATGCTTGGTCCATGGTGTACTAGGTCTGGTTCGAACAATAACCATTGATCGTACGTCCGAAGTCTTAGCCATAATATTACCTCAATATTTATAGATACCTACTAGGGGTTGAGTAGGTAGGTATACGGTAGCTACTGTCAAGTCAAATCATTTTGATACTTTTAATGTTTTTAACAAATACCAAATAAAGACAAACATGAAAAATCATAAAAAAGCTAATTTTTCAAAGTATTTTATATGTATGTATATATATTTTATATTAACTCCTAATGCCATGAGGTCTGTTAAATAATTTATTTATTTTAACCATGTGCAACTACCTTATTCAAGAAGTTGGTGGGAACTAAACTTTTAAGAACAATAACGTCATTTACATCCGTCAAAGCATTTACCTACGAAAAAAAAAATTAAGATAAAAAAATAATTTGCTTTTCAGTAGTTTTAATATATCAAGCTTTGTTAAAATATGATTTACCCACAGAAATGTACATAATTTTAGTTTTACGTTCAATCAACATTAGATTTATGAAAATAAAAAATCTTCGAATCAATTATTTTTAACGACTGCCACGGCCGCAAAGTGCTGTGAAAAAATAACTATGTATTTGTATAAGTTCTGAAACTGTGACTGATTGTCGTTGTTGAAATGTCCCTGAGTACTAAGTACTAGGGATGTAACGTATATTCGCAATCGCGATTATTTGCATAATTTTTGACATTCGCATTCGTATTTGCAAAAAAGATGCGAATGTTTGGCGAATGTGTTTGACAAACGAAAAAGAATTATTTGTGGTAATTCATCTGCTAACGTCTATATTTTTTTAGTTACATTAGAATAAAAATATTATAATACATAATAATGTCTTTATAGAAAAGGACTTGAAAGGCATCTCGGGAAAACTAAAGTCTCGCTTTTTTGTGAGCTGTGGTAAGCTGTAGACCTCGAGCTGGTCGAAATGAATCCCCACCAAAACAAAAGGTTGCCCGTTCACTGCCAATAAAAAACATACACAGCCCCACAGTTCCAAGACATCCATATCCTTAGAGAGTAATATGATCCTCGATCTGGACATTGCCAGTTTCGATGTCACCCAGAAGACAGGACCAAGCTGGCGTCCAAAAAGCTCAGTGTGCTTAATAGAGCGAAGAGGTACTTCGTCCCAGGGCAAAGACTTCTATTATATAAATCTCAAGTCCGTCCTCATATGGAGTACAGTTGCCATCTCTAGGCGAGAGCACCTCCTGGATACCACCTGAGGTTTTTGGACTCGAGACGTGTTAGTGAATCGTCGACGATCCTAAACTCACAAGCAAAATAGTCAAAAAAAAAAATAATTGAGCCCGCTACTTATACATATTTTTTCCCCTCACGATCAGAAGGTCTAAGTAGCAAAATGTCCAATTGCGCGAAACGCCTAATTAGCAAAATGTCCATGTAGCTAAACGTCCAACTCTCAGATGGTCTGTATAGCAGAACGTCTATTTAGCAAATCATCATTTTTAAAATGAGTACACCCATGACAGAAAGTCAAACTCATTTATAAACTTAAGGTTTATTTGATATAAAAAATTGTGTTAAAAACTAGCTTTTTAAATATTATTAGGATATTCGGCGCACAAATTCCCCTGAATTTATGCACCTCATATCCTTTTACTATGGCCAAGGTTCACTAAAAATTTAAACAAGATTTTGAAGCTCTCTTTTTTATTTGAAATTAAACATTATATTTATCGATTTTTCTTCTCTTATTTAGTTCAAATAACATATTCTTGAATTTGCGATCTTTCCAAAGGGCTTCTTTTCTAAGAGTTTTGAGTAATAGTAACAGGGTTGACTTTAATTTTATATGCCTTTTTTTTTTCTACGTGTTTAAAAAAACTTGTTTAAAAAACCGAAAACCCCGGTGGGGTGACGGCCCGAGGGGGTCCTCGGAGTTTTTGGTGGGGCGGTGTGTCGGAATCGAACCGACTAAAGCCACACGGTGTGCCATCCGGCACCACCTTCGGGTAAAGATCTGTCTATTAGGCGGCGTCCACGTGTGCCTGAACGCCGCCTCCTCGCGGCTGGCTACTATAGCGGGTGGAGGGAAAAACCCGTTCCAACCACCCGCAGCGACACTCAGGGCGGCATGAGGCGCTGGAAAGCGCGCCTCCGCCGCCCGGTTCTCCGGCGGCGAATTTGGTCCGAGTTTACATCGTCCTCCCGGGCCCGCTCCGCCGCCTCCTTCTGCGAGACGATTTTATATGCCTGTGCCAACCTTCGAGTGCATTGTTTGTGCGAAAGTTATAATTGCTAGGACAGTTTATATCTGCCCGAGATAGCCATTCTCTTTGAAAGTAATCTAAAAATATCACCATTTCTTCGCTTTTTGTGGCCTTTTCAACAATGCTAGTCCAACATTCCATAATGTATGGAGCAGGTAGCAGAGGTAAATTGGCACATACTCTGACAATGTTTCGGCACTCTTTGTTTTCAGGATGACTCAACGTTGACGCTTTTTTCCAAACGGCCTTATTGAGATGATAATATGTAGCAGTTATTTTTTTTTTTTTGAAATTCAAATATTTTTTTTCACCTAATCCTTATGTAAAATCGTCGGATAAACAGCTTTTGCAATTACCATTTTGCTCTAAAAGCAATACTATTCGAGATATTTAATGAAAACCGAAAAAAAGGCAATTTTAAGTTATTTTGCAACAATAAACAATGTTGCATGTGTGCCTGAGTATCCAGACATTTTGAGAATGTGACGACTTGCTAAATAGACGTTCTGCTACACAGACCACCTGAGAGTTGGACGCTTTGCTACGGCGACATTTTGCTAATTAGGCTTACTGCTCATTAGACGTTTCGCGCAATTGGACGTTTTGCTACTTAGACCTTCTGATTGTGAAGCATTTTTTCTACCAATTAAAGAAAATGCGTTACTAAAAATTCTTTCAGTGATACACTTGTTGGTATTCTCAGGCCATTCTCTCTCTGACCATCCATCATAGAAGTCTTCATTGTTAAAAAAAAATTACTTCATCACATCTTTAATAAAAAATCTATTTGTACCTTGGATCAATAATGGCGATGCGAAATATCAAGCCATTCGTACATTTTGATCGCTCTTTAGTTAAAAAGTCAACATTCGCATTCGCGAATATGAAAAATTGACATTCGTTACATCACTACTAAGTACACATAACAGGCGGTTCTATCATTTCTGTTTGTACCTACGTGTTCTATTGTTAAAATATTTGTCATCATTATCATTATTGTTTTGTATGTACCTACCTACAATTATAAGGCACTATTTTTTTATTGACATACTAAGAAAGGAGGTGATGAAACAGCGCACCTATGCATTTATTATGTACTCTATACCAGCCCTAAACCTGTCTCATGCAAATAAATGATTTCATTTGATTTGAAAGGAGCCAGTAGGTTCGTTCTTAATTTTTTAATGTACACCGATTTATCACATGTCTCTAAACTGATTAAGGAAAGTTTTTTAGACTTGGATAATCTGCTTGTTTTTTGTATAAGTCTTTATTATCCTTAAAAAGGTTAAAACTAAAGTTTATGGAAACCTTTTTTGTACATAAATGTAGGTAGGTACCTATGTAATTTTATTTTATCATTCTATTGCTAAAGTTTGTTTCGCTATGTATGGATTAAACAAAAGTTCTTTGCACAATTCATTGAAGTCTTTACTTGCTCGCACCACAAATGTATTCATTCTATGATTCGAATGCGCTAAATGTACAAAAATAGGTGGATTGAACCTGATGCTTCTTGTCGGAACATTAAACTCAAGTTTGTGTAGGACGTCTGGGCAATCCACTTCATTGGACAAGATTTTAGAAAAGAACGTGCAATCTGCAAGTTCGACGGCGATAACCTAAAGGTTGAAAACGAGATTTACTACAAAAATCTAAATACCTTTCAGACTGGTATGGTATATGAATCGGAAAGCATAGGAACTTAATGAATCGCCTTGGACACCCTCAATACGGTTTCTGTATTTGTTATGCTGTGGATTTCATATCTGAAATGCGTATTCTAGATGGCTCCTAACATACGTACAGTATAAAATTTAAGTAATGTAAGTTACATTTGAATAATTTTTACTGACGTCATGCATGAACTCTAGAAAGACTTAACTTGATAGAGATTTATATTACTAATACGAACACTAAGACTTAACGAAAAACGAATTGTTGGTTACAAGGAAGAAAAAGTTGATTGGCTGTCTAAACGGTATTTTTTATAAAATTTATGAAACTCCTTGAACCTCTTTCATACAGTTCATATTGCTAAAAACCAAAAAAAAAATAATGATAGGCCAATTTCAATCGGATCGGATCCGGCCGGATCCGACAGGATTGGAATTGGCGTATCATTAAATTTTTTTAGTTGGTAGCAATATGAACTGAACAATCGAAATTGGTGCCGGATTGTAATCCCTTCTCCTAACGGATGATGGTGATTATGATTTAGTTTTTGTGTTTGAAAGGTGACTTGATCGAATATTCTTAGCTACAGTTAAAGAAAATCTGTTCAGTCGAAGATCATCAGCTCTTTTCTAATCGTTTTAGGGATCTTTCAGTCGGGGGCATTTGAAATTTTTAATTATGCTTGTTATTATATTGTTGTTGTGTGTGTATCATAAAAGGGTGTGCCTATCTGCCATACAAAATGTCTGAAATGAACAAAAATGAAATATACGCCATATTATATTTGAAAACGTAGGAAATCCATTACAATTTCAATGATCATGAAAACACTAGGCTGAAGCCAATCAAAACATTTTTTCTAAAATATAGGTTATTTTAAGGTCGGGGTTAGAATGCAATAATTAATCAACAAAAAAAGTTTATTAATATAATTAAGAATAACTACTATATAATCGAGAAAATGTAAAGGAGGATAAAATTAGAAATTGAATTAGTATCGGGCCCAAGTATCAAATTATTGATATTGTATAGACAAATGGTGTGTGTAACTTTTTGATCAATCGTGCAGTGATGACAGTCGCTAATAAAATTGCTGCGACATACAGCCGCAATAAAAGGACAAACACAAAATAAAATGGAATAAAATAACTTATAACATTTTTCGTGAAATTGCTAAGATTCTACATGAAACAGACATCTTTCTGAATGATTGTATTTCTCATTGTGTTAAGTTGAATTAAAATGCTTCCTTAGATTGTGAATGTATCAGAGAAGATAGAGGTACCTAACTAATGTTAAGATCTGTTTCAGGTATTATCAGCGACGCTTATGTCCTATAACAGAAAGTGTGGCATACGGACATCAGGAGTACAGTTCACGTTCTGGTTGCTCTTAATTGTGGTCGGGTGGCCTCAGCTGAGAACTGAGACGATAAAATATTACGGCGCGGACGACGCGAACCAGTATACTTTTGCAAGCTATATCCTGTACTATTTGCTTGTTTTAATCATGTTTATGTTGAATTGTTTTGCGGATTTGCCGCCTAGAAACACACCCTACACTAATTATGACGAGGTATTCTTTTGTTTTATTTTAAACGTTTTAACTGACTGATTATAATATAATAATGAGAAGAAAGAAAGAAACAAAAACTATTTATATCTAAAGGGACGTTAAAAAAAGGGCTTACAGTTCTTAAAGTGCCAAACCATAAAAAAAAAGAAATACAAATAAAAATAAAGAAAAAACAAAACAAAATAGAGCGACTTGCACGTCACTTATTGAAGTTGGTCACCGCTCAGCATTGATGATAATTGAGCCGGCAATAAAGTTGCTGTGCGCTAATCAACGCTGATTTTCAGTGAATAACTTGACACATCTCAGACACGGCCATCTGAGCCCAAACTTCATAAACCTTGATGTAACATAAACTTTAAATATTTCAAAACAGCTGCTGATAATTGTTTTAAGTAAAAAAAGTTGGGGTGTAGTCATTGAGGATCTAAACCGCATATTACTGTTTGTAGAAGTGATTTGAAAAAAATCACAACAGTCAATGGACTGTCTGACCTGTTGGTCTAGTGGTTAATGACCCTGACTGCTAAGCCAGAGGTCGTGGGTTCGATTCCCACCCTGGACGAATAATTGTGTAATGTGCATGATCGTTTGTTCTGTGTCTGGGTGTAATTTATCTATAGTATGTATGTATTTAGAAATATATAAGTATTTTTATCAGCAGTCTGATTACCATAGTACAGGTTCTGCCTAGTTTGGGATCAGACGGCCGTGTGTGAGATGTGTCAAGTTATTATTGTTATTATTACTCGTTTGTCGGGGTATGTTTTCGTAGGATCATGTGAAGGCGGGAGCAATATTTGGTTCAATCAGTTCGATTCCGAAGTAGCCTGAACGTAACTTTTCGATGATGTGGTGTTTTTGTACCAGACGCCAAAAAAGGCCTAACTAATGTTACGTATCCCTCCCTATAACATGTTACAGTTATTAAAAAGTAACCTAATATGAAATATCAACAGAAACAGTCCCCGGAAAATTCATCAGGGGTTCCCAGCCGCCTTACATTCAGTTGGTTCGATCCCATAGTTTTGACGGGATATCGCAGAACTTTAACAGAAAACGACTTGTGGCCTTTGAATCCTCAAGACGTGTCCAAGGAGTCGGTTGCAAAGTTTGAGAAATTTTGGCTTCGAGCTTTGCACAACCGAGAATCGTAAGTATTGTTCATGTACCTATGTAATAAGTTTTTACTATTTTGTCTTTGCTATGGTTTTTATTTATCTATAGGTAAGTTGTTCTATACTAATATAAGCTTAAGAGATTTTACAAGCTTTTATTTAGTTTCACTTGTATGGTGTTTGTTGACTTAGAGAAGGTGTATGATAGGGTACCAAGAGAGGTTTTGTGGTGGGCTTTGAAAGAAGAAGGAGTGCCTGCTAAGTATGTGGAATTGATTCGTGCTATGTACAGAGAGTCTAGCACGCATGTGAGATCGATGGCTGGAAACACCGAACAATTCAGTGTCTCTGTAGGCTTGCACCAAGGATCGGCTCTAAGTCCATACCTCTTCCTGTTAGTAATGGATGCTCTGATATGGGACATACAGGAGGAGGCACCTTAGTGCATGCTATTTGCAGACGACATTGTGTTGGGCGGAGAAGATGGGTGCGAGGCCCAGAGCAGACTGGAAAAATGGCTACACAGACTGGAGAATGTTGGCTTGAATTGAATCAGTAGAACCAAAACTGAATATATATTCTGCGATTTCGGCGGTCTCTCCAGTCCTGAAACCATTACGCTGAATGGAACAGCGATCCCAGTGTGCTCCGACTTCAAGTGCCTCGGTTCTCTTCTTCAAAGCGATGGCGAAATAGACCGCACTGTACAGCATCGAATCAATACAGGGTGGATGAAGTGGCGGCAGGTAACAGGAACCATTTGTGATCCCAAGTTCCCTATTAACTTAAAGGGACAGGTGTATAAAACTATCATCAGACCTGCCGTCCTGTACGGTTCTGAAAGTTGGCCCACAAAGAGAACGGATGAGAGACGCCTGCACGTGGTCGAAATGCGAATGTTGAGATGGATGTGTGGTGTGACTGGGATGCACAAGGTGAGAAATGAATATATTTTTTACTTTTCCATGGAAGGTTAACCACCCCCCATGGGAGTTTATTGCTATGTGATACGCTCTGCTATTTGATACAGAGTTTTGATGCTTACTGGAGTATCTATTACAATTATTATTTACATATTGATAAAAATTTAGTACATAAAGTCAAGTAAATGTTGCAAAATATACAGTTACCTATTTACAATGTTTACATTATTTACTGTATGTTGTACTATTTTACTGCTATTTACATGTTATTTATGAGGTCGAGAGTATGGTGCGGTTGTAAATGTAGTGCTAAGTGTTGTTAAACTTTTTTAGAGTGTTCACTATATGTATGATGTGTGTCATGAATGTTGTGGTTGTGTCTTCTTTGGTTTGGGTTTATGTTGTTTATGCGGCACATCTGTTCATGTCTATATCTAGTTGTGTGATATCGTGGGCAGTCATTTAGAATGTGGTGTATTGTTTGCGTGGTGGTGTCATCGCATGGGCATGGCGTGGTGGCATGGTGTCATGGCATTGTCAGTAATTTTGAACCTGTGTAGATATTATTTGTGGTATCCGTGTCCTGTAAGTAATTGTGTTAGTGCGAAAGAGTGTCCAGTGATTCGGATGATTTTGTGTAGATCATCTAGTGTGGGACACCAGGTTTTAATTATTGTACCCTTATGTGTACCCGTGTTTTGAGTGTATGAGTCGGATGCTTTGGAGTGACTTGATTTTAGCTAGATTGCGGGCATGGCTAAGGGGAAAGTGTGTGAATATGGGGGTGAGGTGGCTATCAGCTGCTGCTGCTTTTGCTACGATGTCGGCTAGTTCATTGCCATCAATGTTATTATGTGCTCTCATCCATATTAATCTTATGTCAGTGTCGTGTGACGCGAGGAGTTTTTGTATGTTGTTAGTGAGTGTATTGGTGCTATTGATGTTTGCAATATCTTCCAGAGCTGAACGAGAATCTGTATCTGTGTATACTGTCGGAATGGAGTACTTCTTTAATACGGAGCCGATCTTATCCGTTACTCCTTTGACATATGGCATGTAGGCTGGTTGTCTGTTCACCTCTGGATGCTTGCGTCTCATTGTCGCTTGCTTCCGTGTTCCATTCACCTGATATCCGTTACTTTTAAGTACCTCCTAAACATGATCCAGCTCTCGCTCCAAATGTTCAGGGTTACAAAGATCGTATGCTCTGTTCTTGAGTGAAGCCATAACAGATTGCAGGTGTCGGGGATGATGATGAGACGTGGCGTGTAAGTACCTATCCGCATGAGTAGGCTTGCAGTACACACAGTGCGACAAGGACCTTCTCGCGGTTACTTTATTATCTAAAAATGACAACTACCTATCCGCCTCCACTTCATATGTGAACCTTATCTTGGGGTGAATAGAGTTGAGATGTTGTAAATATTGATCTACTTCGTGTTTATTTCCTCTCACCATCAATCTGAAGGTAATGTTGACCTTGGAAAAGGAAATAGTTGCCATCTAGACAGTGTTCAAGTAGATCAATATAATTGAACTTTAACTCGTTGTCGTTAAGTTTTCTAATTTTCCGCGCAACTTTCTTATTTTTTCCTTTTATAAGAACCTTCTCGAAGAACTAATTTTTGGTTTACACGTACACATCTTGGCTTGAGCCAGTTTCTTGTATGTTGACGTCAATGTTATGACACCGTCGTTTTGACTTTTAGTAATATTATTCAATAACGCATATATGTACAGTTCTGAACCTTTTTATGGTTATTATAAGCGCCAATAAAGACTGAATACAGTTTTCAGCGAGCTTATGCGTTTTCTCATTTAGGCGCTGCGATCTAGTTTTGGGTTTTCAAAAAAGCGCGATTACTTAAAACATTAAAAATATTGTCTTAAATCTTATTCTAGCACAAATACGCACAAATAAAGAGTTACTCGTATATGTTTATTCTACAGACGCACATACAATGAGATATACGATTCTGCAAAACGTTACTCCAGTAGGAAATGCAATATCTCGAAAAACTGAAGACGCACAAATTATATTTTCGGCCCACATTTTTTCACAAATATAAGCTAATTTGTTTAGAATTTTCCTGCTAGAACAACATAACTCCAGCAGGAATAGTCTTTTCCGTTTTTTTTTCTAAAACTACAAAATGCACAATTTTTTATGCGGCGCACATTTACAGCAGATTACGCACTAATTATCCGTTCCACTCATATCACTCTAGGAGCCACTTTCCTGCTGGGGTAACGTACACGATTTTGACTATGTTCCCAACTCTGCCTAAATAGAATTTTCTTAAATTTTACACATAAAATGCAAGCAATTGTTATTAAATATAATAAAAAACATAGCATAGCTTTGTGAATATTTTTAAAACCAACAGTTAATAATAAAATTGTTCAACTGGCATCAAAAGTTTAGTTTATTTATTTATTTTTTATTTATTTATCTCTTTATTGTACACCTTTAATGTTAGATACAATCAAAAAACAATACAAACATTCAGGCATATCAATTGGCGGTCTTATCGCTCACGGCGATCTCTTCCAGACAACCTTTGTACGGATATTAACAAATATGTATATTTCAGGGTAGTCTGTGGTGTACTGAGATTTGTTAACGTAGATTTTAATGTACCTATACTTAGTATACTATACTTATATTACCATAAACATACTACATACATACATAAATATATATATATACAAATTTATTTTTATCTTTGTCCTCGAAACGATTCCGTCGTTCGTCGAACGAGCGAGGGAAAACACTCTTGAGTGCATGCGACAAACCTACTGAATACTGACTGAGGCGCCTTTGATCACCGACATCGCTCGACTCGGGCCGCAGGACGCTCGGACGAGGCTAAAGTAACCTCTATTTTGCTCAGTTACTACTATTGTTTTAATATCTACAAATATGTAAGAAAACTGCCTTTTATGACAACACTTTTATCTATATTTCAGAAGGACAAAGGCATCCGAATGCCCAGAAACTGCCCCTCTACGAGGTCAAAGAAAAGAGAGTAAACCTTTATCTGTATTTCCGATGGTGTGCAAGGCTTTTGGAAGGCTGTTCTTAGTTGGTGCGTCATTCAGGATATTTAACGATGTAATTACTTTCGCTTCACCAGAATTGCTTAGGTGAGTATTTTTCTTGCATGCATAATGCATTTCCAATGCATTTAGTTTACTTTTACACCACTATTTAGTCATTTACTACCTTGTAAATGCAGACTTGTATCATCCCGCCTGTAAATCATTGGTGCCACGAGGTAAACGTTTGACACAGAAAGAGTGACTTCAAAGAAAAATCCACCGGCGGGACACTAAATGAACAACTGACTTTAAAATAACATGATTGAGCGTAAAATTGCACTTTTAAAATGAATTAAATATTTACCTTAAAATATAACTGAAAATCGTATGCAAGTAATATCATCTAGTCCAGCGGACAGCGGCTTACGATTTTCAGCTCTAGATGGCGATTGTATCGGATCGTCCGGCTCCCTTGTGTTGTTTGACCTGGACGATGACTGATGCGTGCGTCTCGACCGTGAACGGGTTCCGTTGGTCGGTACTGGTTATCATCTATTGCTTAAATATAGTAGTAATGTTCGCGACTGTTTATATTGAGAATGTAACCAGAAAGTTGTGATATACCAAAAACGAAAAAAAAATTATTGAAAATAAAAAAAACTTTTCGATACTGCACTACGTTTTAAGTGCGTGGGATTCCTGCGCTTCATTTTGTGAGGAAGTGATGTCAAATAAAAAGAAGGCGAAAAGGGAACGAGAGAGGATTAGTACTTGTGTCTCTCTGAACTGGTTGCCCCTCATCCAGGCCCCCTGAACTATTTTGTGGAACTATGGTTTGCCAGGATTCCCGAGAACTTAACTCCTAAGTTATACCCAAGTCCCTGGCCATTGGGCCCACTTGTGATGGAACACCATGTGGTTTTATTCGTTTCGATTCCGACATACCACGTCACCTTTAAACCATACGATAAAAAAAAAACTGCTTTACACAGACTTATAGGATAGAATAGAATAGAAATATAAAATAGAATCATCTGAATAACACTTTGTAAATGTATTTGTATGTAGATATATGTGTATGTATATACATAGTATAATATAATATTTTATTCAGGGTTATATTATGTAATATATTGTTACGGAACTAAATTAAGATGCACGGTGATAAGAAAAGACAAAGGTGAATAAATCTTTATCTGTATTTCCAAACGATTCAAGGAATTTCTATTGACGATTAGAGGAAGTCATAAAGGGTTACCATTACCTAAATTGAGATGCACGCCATCTTTTGACAATGAACTGAACTAATAGTCTATTTATATACTGTCCCACATTATATTAGAAGATTCCGGAGAGATTTCGAATTTTCAGGAAATGTCACGATTACTACGAAATTACGTTCAGAGTATATAAGGCGTTGCATTGCGTACGAGTCGAGTTCCAGTTTTGCGATCGGCGAGGGAAAAAGTGCGAAGTATAAGTGATAATTGAATAGTGTTATCTGTAAATTATTAAAATAAATTATGTCTATTTGGTAATAAATTAGTGTACCTTTCTAATCCCAAACGTCAGCTCGTAACAATAGTTTTTTTTATTATTAGTCATTTTATAAATTTACAATCGCAATTATAATTTAAATGATACACCTGTCACACACAGATATGCCTACGGCATTAAGTCCGCCTCATGCAATGTATCTACAGGAAGAGTAAATAAATAAAAAAAAACAACGAGTTCAGTTTGCAAATACGTTTATATATATAATGTAGGTATATAATAAAATGCGTAACACCCTTTACAAACCCCCGATCGTTACCCAACGAAAGTATACATATGAGTCGTGTGGTTAAGTATAATATTTTTTTGTAATAAGCAATTTACTTTAAAGTAACGCGCCATGGGCATTTTATTTATATTTTACCCTTGCAGATTACTAATAGGCTTTGTGGAGGGCAACGAGCCTGTATGGAGAGGCTACCTCTATGCTGTGAGTATGTTTGTATGTTCTTTCGTACAAACTTTGCTCATGGGGCAGTATTTCATTAAGACAGCTATTGTGGGCGTGAAAATAAATTGTGCATTGAGCAGCATGGTGTACAAGAAAGCTCTAAGCTTGTCCAACGAAGCTAAAAGGAAGTCTACAGTTGGAGAAATCATTAACTTAATGTCTACCGACATCACCAGGTATGTAATTACTTTAAAATTCAGTAAATTGTGACAAGGTTATTTTTTCTTAAATTTTAATGGGACTACCCTTGAAACTATGTTAAAAAAAGATCATTATAATGTTCTTGAACAAATTTTTAAGATTATCTGTTTTAGTTAAGTTGAATATGTTAATTCTGGTTTCCCGATTTCTATTAGGTTTTTTCGAACTTATTATTAACGATGTCTGGAATTGTACCCGGGTATGTGTATAATATTCTATATTTAAATGTTTACGTCAGCGTTTCCCTAATGCTCGATATATTTAACACTCTCACACCATTAATGTTATAAACACAGTCTTTACCAAGATGGAAACATCGGACTATTCCTGCTACCCAATCTTTGAGTAAATAAAGAAAATGATTTCAAACAGAAGTCCTCTCTCCCTACCTCAGATTCAGCGATTTGACATTCATCAGTTGGATATGGTCAGCACCATTGCAAATTACGTTGGCGTTGTACTTCTTGTGGAGACAGTTGGGGCCGTCAGTTTTAGCCGGTTTGGCTGTGATTATCATACTCATGCCGTTGAATGGATACTTTGCTGGCATGCACAAGAAATTAAGAACGAAATTGATGCAATACAAAGATGAAAGAATTAAACTTATGAACGAAGTACTTAATGGCATAAAAGTAAGATAAAACAGGTGATAAACGAGACTAGCTAAATCTAATGTAAACATTCTCCAGACCTTTACTGTCATCGGTTTGTAGATATAGTCGAATATATTGTCAGTGTATTTGTGTCTAATACTATAAATAATTTCAAGGACTTATCTGTATCTTCAATATTTTTTTATTAGTACTATGCCGCTATTAAACTATAATTCCAGATTTATTTTCCCAGGTTCTTAAAATATACGCATGGGAACCAAGTTTTCAGGAGTATATACTTAAAATAAGAAGTAAAGAGACAAAGATTTTGAAGAAGATAGCTTATTATGACTCTCTCTCCAGCTTTGTATCTTCAATATTTTTTTATTAGTACTATGCCGCTATTAAACTATAATTCCAGATTTATTTTCCCAGGTTCTTAAAATATACGCATGGGAACCAAGTTTTCAGGAGTATATACTTAAAATAAGAAGTAAAGAGACAAAGATTTTGAAGAAGATAGCTTATTATGACTCTCTCTCCAGCTTTGTATTTTTTTGTACACCGGTTCTGGTAAGTATTTGTAATTAAGACTAGCAATCCATAATCTGTCAAGAAAGTACCGGGAAAAGGCCAATGAAACACAAAATGTTAACTATTCTTCAAAATTTATTGTATCGCCTTTAAAGTAGGCCCCTTCAGAAATAATACCCTTACGCCAACGAATAATCCAGTTATGAAAACATTTTTTAAATGCATTTCCCGGAATCGACTTCAGTTCTCGCCGCGACTTCTCTTTGATATCTTCTATAACAGTAACAGTTAAGGTAGGAGAAAAAAGTCGGACGGAGCCATATCCGTTGTTCGATGGTATTTGTAGAGTTTTGGTCAAAAATTCGTTCACAGTGATGGCCTTAAGCGATGGCGCGTTGTCGTGGTGTAATATCAAAGAATTTTCTTTCCACAAATTTGGTCTTTTTCGACGAATTTGCTCTCTCAAACGCCGCATAACGCTCAAATAATATTCTTTATTTACAGTATGACCTTCTCGCAAGTAATAAATAGGCATCTACGCATATATTTTAAAGAAGATTCTACAACTTTCTCAAAATATTGTAGATGTGTTATGAAATATTAACTTCATTAACTTATTTGTTTGCTAATTATAGTAGTATATTTCGATTTGCAATTTTTGTTTATCAATGTAACACATAAGCTTACGTTTTTCGAGTAATTAAAGTGTAAATTTTAATAAATAACTCAAAATTGTAAATAATAATTAAAAATTTAATTTTAATTCGATTCGTAGTTTTTTCGATTTTTTGCATTTTTTGAGAAGATTTACTATCGTAATTTTTTTTTTACACCATCGGAAAGTAGAGATTTCAACCAACAGAAAGCACACTAACTTTTTAAAAAAAGCTAATATTTTGACGGGTGAATTTTCAATTAAAAATTAGGGCGCTTTTTCGATATTAAGTCAAAATGAGGTGAAAAAATAAATATTTCAAATCAAATAAATTACAGTGTATTTAGGACATAAAAAGGTAAGTTTTCAAAAAATTTCGTGAAAAAAAAAATTGTTTGTAAAAGATAAAAATAAAAAACCAAAAACTTGGTTTTTTGAATTTTGTACATACATTTTGAGGTTCTGTGAAAAAGTTGTAGATCTTTTTATTACCTACAACTTTGCTATTTGACTTTTTTCCATAGGACTTGTAGTTTTGCCGGAAATCGAGATAAACCGTTTTTTCCCCTAAAAACTCACCTCCTTCCCCTTTCCGACCTCAGATTGCCCGTAAATTATTTTTCCTTTCATTTTTATAATATTATCCTCCTTTTCCAATTGGTTTCATCCTACAATAATTTTATTGGTTTAAAAAATTATCGACCCTGGTCTATATGCCCAAGCGATCATTTAAAATGGTACGAATCGATTCACGAGACACAGAAAGGTAGCTATCTCTCTCAAACTTGAATGAGGATTTTCAGTCACAATTTCCTTCACTTCAGCGATGTTGAAGACGTTGATAGCCGACCAGAGCGAGGCAAATCTTCCAACAAATCTCGACCGCTTTTGAATGCACTGTACCACTCATATGTACGAGTGTTTGATAAAGTCGATTTACTCTATACTTTCTGTAACATTTTCAGCGACTGAACATGAAATTCCATATAAATGCAAAATTTGAGACAAACCCTTTGGTCGATGTTTTTATTTACTATAAAAATAGCAAAACACTCTTGAGATGAGCTTACGAAATAGAGTACTGAAAACAAACTAAATGACAGATATTGCTCAAACTTCGCGCCAATGTAGAAAATAGTTGTGCCAACTTAACCACAAAAAATAATTATTTGAATTGATTTTAGAATTAGAATTAAATGATCAATTCCGAAACGTTTTTGACAGAATGTATTATTTTTCAGATATCTCTGATGTCATTCGCATGTTTTGTGTTGGTAAACGATAAAGAAGTTCTTGATTCAAAGAGAACATTTGTAGCCTTGTCTCTTTTCAATATGCTTCGCTTCCCAATGGCAATATTGCCTAATGTCATCTCTGATATTATACAGGTAGGTAACTAACTTCAGAAATGAATTATTTTGTTTATTCCTTTTGACTTATGATATGACTATTAAACTTTATCGTATCTTTAACAGAGTTATGTCAGTCTCAAGAGGTTGAATAAGTTTTTGAATTCTGAAGAGTTAGATACGCTTATGATAGAACACAATACCCACGAACGTGAGTAAACCTTTTTAGTATAGAATTACACCCTTTTTTTTCTCTTCTGGAAACCCTCGGTATATATGTCGCCACCCGGCAAAAAAAAGTGTCATAATACAAAAACAGCTATTTCGAGAAAACACGACTTTTATGCCGGTGAATTGAGTAAAACAGCTCAGTGAAAAAACTGAGCTAATAACGATGTTTTTACAGCTGACCAAATGCAACATTTGCTATTCAATGATATAAAAATGTCAAAATGTACCTAACATGTCTTAAGACACTTTTTTTTGCCGGGTGGTGATGTGTAGGACCGATACATATTGTTACGAGCCGAGGTTCGGGATATGATAGGTACACCGACTTATAACGATTTGGAAACAATGTATTTAAATAATTAGCAATTAACACAATTACAATTAATTCTCACTTTTGTACTATTCGGCATACTTCGCACTTGTTACTCGCAGTATCGCTCAGCTAAAACTGAATGTCCATCTCGCATTGCAACGTCTTTACATAGATATAAAAAGATATCATAGAAAGTTCGACTACTTGTAAAATCTACTCGACTCGACCGCTGTTCGAATTTCTAGAACTCAGTAGAACATTATATTTTTAACGATAGACTATTCCCTTTCGTTCCGTTATTCGCTAAAAAAGGCGCTGTGTCTCAATTTAGGAAATGTATGACTTTCTCTACTCGTCAATAGATGGCGCCCGCGGGTAAATTTAGGCACCTTAACAATATTATACAGTGTTCCCTACATGAGAACCCATCAAACCCCCAGCACTTCCTCTCTATCATATATTTTTCTTTTTTTATTGTAACATAGCTTTTAAATACACGAACTTATTCACATACTACACTCTTATTATCTTAAATTCTTTTCTTCTTCCTTTAATCGTAGAAAACGTGCATGTGGTGATGAAGTTGTAAAGAAAGTCGTAAGGTGTAATGTAATAGAGGAGCAGGTAGAACCAAAGCAAGCTTTTATATCAAATTAATTACATTAAAACCCGTTTAAAATGATTACGTTTAATACGGTTTTTTACGATGGCCTCTTCTACTTGAGGCAGGTTTGTTTAATACAATTTGCCTTGCCGCTTTTTCTTGTCAATTTACTACTACGAAGTTATTGTAATTTATATATAATAATAATAACTTCACACATTTCACACACGGTCGTCTGATCCCAAACTAGGCAGAGCCTGTACTATGGTAACCAGACTGCTGATAAACATACTTGTATATTTCTAAAAACATACCTATTATAGACTAGCAGCGCCCCACGGTTTCACCCGCGTAAGTCCCGATTCCGTGGAAAGATCGGGATAAAAAGTAGCCTATGTGTTAATCCAGGTCTCCAGCTATGTACATATAAAGTTTCATCGCAAACGGTTCAGTAGTTTTGGCGTGAAAGAGTGAGAGCGTAGACAGCAATGTCCTCATCTATAAAATCAATTGTTGTGTAAAATAACAGAGTCACTTACATCTTCTTGCAGCTGATCAAATCTTAATAGAGGGTGGTCACTTTAGTTGGGGCGGAGAAGACGCGGCGCCGGTGCTGAAGAAGTTGAACGTGCGCGTCCCTCGCGGCGCGCTGGTGGCCGTGGTGGGCGCCGTCGGTTCCGGCAAGAGCTCGCTGCTCGCCGCGCTGCTCGGGGAGATGGACAAGCTCTCCGGACGAGTTAATGTTAAGGGTAGGTATGTCCAAGAGTAAATACGTTTCCCTTCTAACGATTTGAATTAAACACAGTTAAGCCTCTGTAATAAATCACAAAGGCACATAAAGGTGTTCCCTCACCGGGAGCATTCGCCAGTTACAGATCCGAGCTGTAAGGCGGGGATATAGGAGAGGTATTAAAACTCCGAATGTTTTTTTTTTTTTTATTGGGGACAATAAACAGTTGTACACTATGTTATACAGCAGTATAAATAAAAACATAATAATTAATACACAACCAACTTAATTATCCACGTTATACAAACAAAGTATTAAGGACCCGTGATTTTAATGTGCGTGTCTTATTCTAGATGGGTATGTCTTAATACATTAACAATCGTACTTCTAAATTTAAGAGCGGACAGTGCAAAAACGTCAATGTGTTCGAAGTGATTGTTATAGGCATTAACCAGCTGATATATGGGGGCGCGTCGTCCGGCGTTACTTCGGCACGAAGTAGTGCCGAACAGACGACCCGCTCTTACCGCGCGTTTGTGCACTGTGCGCGGTACACTATAACACAGTTTGTTAGTGAGATCAATGCAATCGTACTTGTTATGACACGTTGTAAATAGTTACTGCTCCCAAAAGTAAACGTCTCTGCTGCAGCGTTAGAATGTTGTATTTACTAACAAGTTGTGTATATGAAGGATAGCAATGAAAACATTTGAAATGCATTGCTCGATAAAACTTTTTCTGCAATGTTTGCTATAGAGTCTTTATATTTAATGTAGAGAGGGTTCCAAATCGAGGTTGCATATTCTAAATGAGGCCTTATGAGTGTGTTAAAAAGGTAAATTTAGGTAGTGGGTCGATTAAAGAACTTACTTGATCTCATGACAAAGCCATACATTTGTAGTGCTTTGTTGATGATTCTTTGAACATGTATATCTAAATGTAACTTAGAGTCTAAGTCCAGTCCGAGGTCCCGCAAGGACTCAACCCTATTTAATGTCGTATCGCATAAATGATATTGACAATTGATAGTGTTTTTATTTTTGGTAAAATTAATAAAGTTGCACTTTGGAAGACTCAGGTGAAGTTTATTTACTTGACAGTATTCAGTGAGACGATCCAGATCCTGTTGTAGAAGCAAACCATCATTTTCGTTGTTGATACTTTTGTAGACCCTATGGTCATCAGCATAAAGTAAATAGTTGGAATGTTTAAAACATGAATTTATATCATTAATAAATAAAACGAATTATAAAGGACCCAGAATTGATCCCTGCGGGACACCAGACGTAGCCTTGACAATATCAGATCTAAATCCATTTATCACAACCCTTTGACTGCGGTTTGATACATATGACGCGAACCATCTTAATAAATTGCCTCTAATACCGTTGAAAGCAATTTTGTTGAGGAGAAGCTCATGATCCACTTTGTCGAAGGCTTTTTGGAAGTCCGTGTACACGGCGTCTATTTGAACTCTACGATCCATGTTTTCAAATATGAAGTTCGTAAATACCAACAAATTCGTTAGTGTGGAGCGGCTTTTAACGAACCCATGTTGTTCTTTTATAATAGTGGAATGAAGTAGGGGGTATAGCTCGTTATGTACAAGCCTCTCGGATATCTTCGACAAAGTGGACAATAAGGATATGGGGCGGTAATTGGACACGTCGTGTCTAGATCCATTTTTGAAGATAGGTGTAATGTATGCTAATTTCCATTCTTCAGGAAACACACCTGCTATGATACATTTATTATATATTATGTGTAAGGGCTTACATATGCTAGAGCTAGTGTTCTTTAAAAAAATAGGATGTATTCCATCAGGTCCCTTACTTTTAGTAGAGTCAAGTTTACCGAGTTCTAATTTAACTTTATCTATATGTATATTGATATGACTGACTATAGGACTGTTTCCAGCATATGCTTCTGGAGGGGACCAATTGTTTATAACCAATGTTGACGGCTCGTATACTGACTGAAAGAAATTTGCAAAAGAATTACAGATGTCGTGTGGTGTGCTTAATACCTGACCTTTATATATAGTTTTGGATGGTACTGTAGGTTTATTTTCAAGGTTAGCAATGAATTTCCAAAAGTTTTTTACGTTACTACGAATATTGTCCTCGACCGACTCCATGTATCTGGCATAGCAGTCATCACACTGTTTCTTAAATATGTTTCTGAAATGAGCGAAACGTTTATAGTCTGACTTATATACATAAGTTTTCCATTTCAACCAAGCCTTCGATTTGTTCTTAAAGATATGTTTTAAGGCAGGAGAAAACCATATACGTCATTCAATACATAAAATCGCAATGCACATTTATTTCATAGTAATTTTAATTCATTTAATAGTTTTTCTATAAATATCTTATTATTTTTATTTTTCAAAACATAAATTTCGTTGACGTTTATTTCTTTACATAATATATCCAATTCGACGAATGCGGCTCGCGTCAATCGTGATTGGAAGTCAGGATTAATAAAAATTGTAGACTTGCTCTTTATATAACAAAACGCGTTCCTTTCCACATTTATTTTATTATGTCTTCTTAAATTGTCTAAGTCATGTTTCTCTATACATCTTAACTCTATAGCCTCTCTTGGTTTTGTATAACTTCCAATAACATTTGGCCGATCAGACCAACTGCTATTAGAAACCATATCGCATGGAGACTGCTGTAACCTTCGAGCCTGAGCCCTAGTTGTTACATTTATATGATTTTCTCCCATATTTTTTAACTCTTCAGGCATAAAAGAAATCGGAGACAAAGCATCTGCAGCTGCGTTATCCGAACCTTTCACGTACTCTACCATAAAGTCGTACTCTTCTAATATTAGTCGAAATTTTGTAAGCCTACTTGATGGATCTCGCATATTGAATAGATAGATCAACGGACGATGGTCTGTAATAATTTTGAATTTGCGACCATAAAGGTATGGGCGAAAATGTTTCACGGCCCACACTATTGCTAACAACTCTTTTTCTATAGTTGGGTAACGTTGTTCTGCGACATTTAAACTTCTACTTGCGTATGCGATAGGATTATTATTTTGATTACTTAAATCTGCGCCAATCGCGTAACCTGAAACATCAGTCTGTACTATAAATTGATTTGTTTCCGAAACGTCTGGATATTGTAACACTGGAGGGGACACTATACGCTGTTTTAAAGTTTCAAACGATTTTTGATACTCCTGATCCCAAAGAAAAGGTACATTTTTTCTACACAATTTATTTAGTGAATAGGGTTTTGCCGCAAAATTCGGTATACATTTTCTGTAATAATTAACAAAGGCTGTAAATCGCTTGACCTCGTCGTCAGACCTTGGTGGGGGGTTATTTTTTACAACTTCAATTTTAGCTGGATCCGGCAAAACACCGTCACGAGATACTGCGTGTCCTAGGTAAGGCATTTCCTTTTTGAAAAAGTCACACTTTACCGGGTTTAGCTTTTTAATCAATAAGAAACCTACAAAACCGCTTAACCCTGAACTCGCATGTCACCCAGGGATTTTAAACACGAAAAAAGTACCACGCCTTAGAATACTTATAGTTTTAATTTGATTCTGGACTCTCGCATTTGGATTCCGATGTTTTCATTTTTAACGTAATTAATAAGCTTACCATATTCCACATTTTCAGGTAAAACGTCATACGTTGCCCAGCAAGCGTGGATACAAAACGCAACAGTACAAAATAATGTTTTATTTGGGCAGCCATATAATAAAACTAAGTACAATCAAGTAATCGAAGCGTGTGCTTTGAAGACAGATTTAGCCATTCTTCCTGGTGGCGATCAGACAGAAATTGGTGAGAAAGGTAAGGCCCTAATAATGTACTAATAATATCGTGAGCAAAAAGGTACCTACTACTGTTGTTTCAATATGTTTCAGGTATAAATTTATCGGGCGGTCAGAAGCAGCGCGTGTCCCTGGCTCGTGCAGTGTATTGCGACGCTGATAATTACTTTCTGGATGACCCGCTTAGCGCGGTGGACTCGCACGTTGGGAAAGAAATTTTTGACAATGTAAGGCTACTATTTTTTTTTTCGTTTCCCCAGTACTTTTAGCTCACTAGGTTTTTCCCATCATGTGCTTGTACAATTCAGGTACTACTATATTTCTTTAAGTAAGTGTTCTAACACAAGCGATTTCTATGTAACGAATACATTTAAACAGGTTATAGGTCCAAAAGGTCTATTGAAAAACAAAACGCGTATATGGGTGACACACAACATCTCTTACTTGACTCAAACCGACCTAGTGCTGGTACTGCGCGATGGAGAAGTATCAGAATCTGGCTCTTACCACCAGCTCCTTGACAAGAAAGGTGCCTTTGCTGATTTCTTAGTGCATCATTTGAGCGTCGCTGAACAAACAGCCTCTGATAAAGGTGAGTTTCTACCACCATTTTCTATTTAATTTTTTGTAAATCTGAGGCAACCTATAATATTAGAACTTCCAGTAATGCTCTTAAATATGTAGTTCTTTATACCATATATCAAACTTAGTTTATTGCTATCATTTTAAGGTACCAATTTTTTTTTATTAAATTGTTTAGTTTTAGAACATGTTTAATTTTCTAAATGTTTTACTTTAGTAGAGACTATTTTTAAAATTTAGAACGTAAGCGTTAATTATATTTTTGAGAATAGTTTTTCTTTTTTTCATAATTACATTTTTAATTATCATATCACCTTCTAGATGTTTACAACTTTCACCTTGTTGCCCGACCTTTTAAAATTGGAATAACTCACATACATTGGGTCAATTTTGACGTTCGCTATCCTCAATTTTCCAGACTTGGAAAACATCAAGCAGGACCTGGAGTGCAAACTGAGTACCGAAATTCATCGCAAAATACAGTGGGCTCGGTCTTTGTCTTCTGGTGCTCGTTCTACTACGTCTGAAATAACTGGCGAAGGTAAAAGTAAAGAAGTCATGAAAATATGCGTAAATTTGAAGCCTTTACAGTTTTAAAGTCCAAAAAGATATTAGTTAAATGGAGTAGGTACGTTACAATGAATTGCTAGGCTTCATTTTCTCTAGGCCCCCGGTAAGACAAACCGAAGCTTCTTCAAAACAGACATTTGACTTCATGTCTACACTCGAGCCAATGCAAATTATATTAGGTCTTTACCTATGAAATCACCCCTGCAATCGATGCATCTTTGCCAACGCAGTGGCTGTTTATTGATGCCCTTCTTGAAGAGATCAGCTGGACGGCAACAAATTCTTCAAAGGCATTTTGGACGACCCCGAGGTTCATTTTTCAGGTCGAAATTTCCAGAACGGAAGCGGGTAAACCAATAACAGGCGGTGCGTTGGTTTGTAGTGTTAGCTTCGTAAACGTTGTTGATGTTGCGTGCCTCTTGTGCCGCGTTACTGCTATGATGATACTCATATTCCATAATTACTCGACTTTTTAATGTATCCATGATGACGAAAAAGATTCAAATGCGATGCAAGCATAACACTAATCAATAATCAAACGACTACTCTTGAAAAAGAAATTCATGTTTTTTAAATATGATTAATTTGAAATTAGAATTCTCAGCCAATAAAATATATTTTGATTTGAAATAGCCAGTACAGCAGATTTCATGGGTAAAGCCCTATTATTTCATGACCGTAACGCTTATTTTATTTTTGCCAGGTGACATAGATGTAAAATCAAGCAAAGATCAATTGAAAGAAAACAAGGTAGCAAATGAATTTGATCAATTTATTCAAGCAGAGAAAGCCGAGACTGGCAGTGTAAGTATGTTTTAGGTGTAAAACTAATAAAAAAAGCTTAATTATATGTATTGCTGTAACGTGGTCTATGTTTTAGGTAAAATGGGCAGTTTACATGCATTATTTGTCGAATGTTGGCGTATACGCATCGGTGGGAACTTTATTGATATATATCTTAATGCAATCCTTTCAAATCGGCGCCAACTTTTGGCTTGCGCGTTGGTCTAACGACAAAAATATGGTTAGTATGAGTAAAAAACAACATAATACATAATTAGACAACACATATTTATTATGACTCAATAGCATATTAATAGTATTATGAAATATATATTATACCAGCCCGTGCAAAATGTGATAAGATAAAAATATGACTGTGTAGTGTGTACACTAAGTCACGTTTTCCCGAACGCGCTAAAAGTAGTATACATTTAAAACTTGAATGTGTTTTGTTATTTTTAATTAATTTAGTTTTTTTATATCAATATGGTATTAGACTGTAAAGTCAAATCAGAGACTACTCTATTGCCATAAATATACAAAAAATAAAATTTTCGTTGTGGAAGTATAACTTACTACTGTTACGAGCCAGGGTTCGGAATTAGAATATCCATCAATTTATAAGGAAATCAACACAATTTGTTTAAAAAATTAGCAATTAACACAATTACAAGTCACGGTTACAGTAATACTCACTATTTCCACTCACTATCACTAATCACTTGTACTATTCGCTATACTTCGCACTTTTAAATAGTATCGCTCAACTAGATCTGATACATACCGCAATGCAACTAATTTTATGTAAAAACTTATGCAAATTTTGAATAAATAAATTAAAAAGAAAAGAAAACTTCCTTATATAGTTCGAGAAACATCTCATAGAAAGTTCGTGAACTTTCCTGAAACATCTCGTACTATGTATCTATTTGACGCTACCCCTCTACCCGTTGTTTGAACTTTTAGAACTCAGCTGAACATTCTTATTGACAGACATATTAGTTCCTTTATTCGTCAAAAGATGGCGTGTGTCCCAATTCAACTAATTCTAACCATCTATGATTTCGTCTACTCGTTAATAGATGGCGTCAGCGCGTCAGTTTAGGCTTCTGAAATACTATTTTATGCCCGCGGCTTCCGAATTTTTACTGTACCCCTGACGCAAAATGTTATAGTGATCTGTTGAGTAGTTAGGGCGTAAAAGCGCAACAAACAAACAAAGTTTCGCATTTTTAATATTACTAGCAACCCGCCCAGGCTTCGCAGGGGTACTAGAGACATCTTCAACAATCATCATCATATTTCAACTAATCTACACAACACATTTACAAATTATAAACCTAAACCTTCCCCACGATTCACTCTATCCATTGGTGGAAACTGCATGAAAATCCGTTCAGTAGTTTTTGAGTTTATCGTGAACAGACAGACAGACAGACGCGGCGGGGGATTTTGTTTTATAATATGTAGTGATTTATAACTAACAATTTATATGTTTTCTATACCTACAGAAAATATTAAGATTATGTTTGTAATTTTTCTCAGCTCGTAAACGGCACAGTGGATACACAATTACGAGACATGTATCTAGGAGTGTACGGCGCCATTGGTCTTGCTCAAGGTACATATCATGAATCCTAACTAAAGTAAGCATTAAGAACCCTAATTAATTTTTTTTAATCAATTAAATCCTAACCTAATAAACTTAGTTAAGCTTTCATTATGGTTGAAATAAAAAAAAGATCACTGACCTACAAGTGAAAGATAAAGTAAATCGAATACTTACACGTTAGTTTGAAGTAAATTTCAGGTGGTTCGCCTTTAAATGATCTTGATCCCCCGACGCAAATAAAAGGAATAAGTTTAATGTGTATATCTGTGTATCTGTTGTATCTTTGTGCCTTTGTGTCCGTGTATTTTTGTGTCTGCCTATGGCACCATAGTTCCTAAACGGAATAACTAGATTCTATAAAGTTTTTTTGCTTAAAATGGTACTTGATCGAAATTTTTCTTAACTATAATTCAAGAAAATCTGTTAAGCCGTTCGAAGATCCCTTCAACGAATAAAGAGTCGTTTACTACCAGTACAGTAAATTATTTGCAGCGATAGCCACATTATTCTCGGATTTGCTACCGTTCTTGGCTTGCTGGAAGGCAGCTAAAGTTCTCCATGAAATATTATTGAATAATATACTGAGAGCGCCGCTACAATTCTTTGAAGTGACCCCTGTCGGTAGAATCCTTTCAAGGTTTTCAAAAGATGTGGATTCTGTGGATACTTCTCTTGCTGGGAAAATCTCTAGCACACTCACCTATTTATTCGAGGTAAACTTACTCAAAGTATTATTTAACCTCAACATTAACTTACACCACACATATTAGCACGCATCACCAAAGGTTTCATTCACAATGTACCAGGTTCTCTATATCTTCTTTATGGTCTGACACAGAATATCGACCGGCAATGAATACGAGCTTGAATAGAAAGCTTCAGTAAAAATTGACATTGTCATATGTGGACCACAATTGGAGGTCCGACCAGGCGAGGTGATCGTGCCTGGCGCCACATCTAACATGTGCCTCTTATGCGCTACGCGACGAGCTGTGCATCTATGAATAATGGTTAGAGATTGCCGGGGATTGATAGATCTTCATATGCATTACGTTTTTACTACTGTTCCATTTTAGAATAACACAATAGGTGCTTTACATCATACCTGACCTTGAGTGAGATCAACTGTTAAATGTTGAATAATTTGGTTCGAGCGATATATTTAGCTTCTATGACATCGATTTTTTTTTCTGTGACAGGTAATAGGGACCATTTTCATAATAAGTTACTCAACACCAATGTTCATAGCCGTGATAGTCCCAATTGGGGTACTTTACTACGCTGTACAACGGATTTATGTGCCGACGTCACGACAGCTCATGAGGATGAAGTCGGTAGCTCGCTCGCCAATATTTTCACATTTCAACGAAAGCCTTTTGGGTACAACAAGTATTCGTGCGTTTGGTGTTAAAGACAGGTTAGTATAAGATGCAGTGAATAAAGCCGACAATTAAAATAGATTTCCGTATAATTATTGATTTTTAGATTTTGTCTTGACAGTTACGAACCTTCTTGATGTTGGAAATATTCGTTTTTGTAAAGGATTGAATTACGCTATTATTGTAATCTTATAGTAAATATACAGACATACTTATATTTCAAAAGGACAAGGGTGTGTCTGAGAGATTCAGAGCTGATTTATATAATAATAATGACTTTACACATCTCACAGACGGCCGTCTGATCCCAAACTAGGCAGAGCCTATACTATGGTAACCATACTACTGATAAACATACTTATATATTTCTAAATTCATACATATTATAGATCAATTACACCCTTTAATTTAATTGAAGTAAATACTTGTTTCTATATAGCTATAAGAAACACAACACAAAACAATTAAAAATAAATACAGTGAATACCCGTTAAGATTCCTCACCGGTTTATTATTTATTTTCTACTTGTCCCTAACTCCCTAGCCGTAACTAATCCATGTAGGTGAGGTATAACTAAAACTACGTAATATTTTACATTTAAAAGATCAATTTCAGATTTATTAAAGAATCCCAGAGGAAAGTTGATTATTACCAGTCATTTGTCTACCTGATAACCGTTGCAAATAGGTGGCTTAGTGTACGACTACAGGTTGTCGCTGGGCTTATTATTTTCTTCGCTGCTTTATTCGTGGTTATTGGTCGCGAAAGTATTAGTCCGGGCCTGGCAGGACTCTCCATCAGCTATACGTTGAAAGTATGTATTTTTTTGTGTTAACATTTTTTTTATATTTTGAATATAATATTTCATTAGTATTTTGGCTTTTTAGATTACAAATTCTATGAGGATGTTAGTTCAAATGGTATCAACAGTTGAAACTGAAATCGTGGCAGTGGAACGCATGAAGGAGTATGCTGAAACGGAGCAAGTAAGTTGCGTTATGGTACTACTCTCCATTCCTAACTGTTGATGATCATTACCAATATTTACAGGAAGCCGAGTGGGTGAAACCTATGGGTCCTCGGCCTTCGTGGCCAGAGACAGGCTCAGTACAGTTCGAAGGGCTAACAATGGCATATAAAAGTGGAGCGGAGCCCGCTCTACGTGACGTCACGTGCACGGTGGCGCCGGGCGACAAGCTCGGCATCGTCGGCCGCACCGGCGCGGGCAAGTCCACGCTCACGCTCGGACTGTTCAGGTACGTACGGACACCCGCACGTACTGTACTTGCTATGTTCACACTACGCTCAAAGCTAACGTAACTCTGCTGTAGGATCTTGGAGCCGGCGGGTGGACGCATCTTAATCGATGGTCTGGACATTAGCAAGATAGGTCTTCACCAGTTGCGGTCGCGTATCACCATCATCCCGCAGGATCCAGTGCTCTTTTCAGGGTCCTTACGAATGAACCTGGATCCATTCGAATCGTATTCTGATGACGACATCTTTCGTGCGCTTGAGCTTTCGCATCTGAAACCTTTCGTTATGGGTGAGTATTTGTTGTGTGCGGAACGACAGCGCCAACTAGCGGCAACCATTATGGCGGAGATTAACAATGGCTGTGTGGAGTAAACAAACAAATCATTTTATTTTATAGTAATTTTTGATACAACGTCCGCCATATAAATAAAAGCGAAAAGATCTGAACAACTTGACCTATGAAGATAAAGTTTTATGACTAGCAGACGTCAACAAAGAACGGACTTTGCGACAGGGCCAAATTAATGGGGTCTAAGAGTTCTCGCAAGTTTATATTAAACTCCTTGTTTTTTTTTGCACTAAATTCCTAAAATTTGACAGGGACATAGTTTATAGATAGAATCCGTCCGCTAAAAATAGATTTTGCGTCAGGGCCGGATTAAGGAAGTATAAGTCTTGCCTTTCGAAAGTTTGTGTTAAATTTCTATTTTTTTATGATAGAGACCTGCATTTATGTTTTCGGTCCACGGCACAGAACAGTTAACTAGGAAAATTCTAATAAAAAACACATTGGTTATGTCTGAAGTGACCTGCAAGTCCGATGCCATAAATGCTTATGCACTTCCATCGCCCAACATAGGCACCTTGTTGGACGATAACACATTCCGCCTTGCCACTTGCCTTCGTTTAGGAGCTCCTTGTATTTCTCCGCATCTTTGTCACTATAGAGAAGGTGTCGACAGTCTCGGACATCATGGCCTTTTTTGTAGGAGAAGCGCAGGCCGTATATCTCGACATGCTAATCTTAACGAAATAATCCGTCATGCCCTTGTCACCGCCGGTGTGCCAGCCGTACGTGAACCCAATGGTCTGGTACGAGACGATGGGAGGAGACCTGCCTTTCAACCTGTGTTGACACAATTCTGTGTTGGTATAAGTATTAATATATAAGGCATTTGTATATACACAATTTGATAAGTTATTTTCATAATATTATTAGTGTAAATCAATTGAAAATATATAGTTCACAAAACCATTTGTGAGAAACCTATGATAATGGATATAAACATACGCTAAACTTACCTCCTCCTTTTTTAATCTGTAAAATATCACTTTATATTTTCTATTCCTTTGGTTGCCACTGTGTAATACTGTCTTTATTTGCGTTAAAGTACATACAGGCTGCCGTATGTGTTCATAGGCCTGCAGTCAGGGTTGCTTCATGAAGTGACAGAGGGCGGTGAGAACTTGTCAGTAGGCCAGCGGCAGCTCGTGTGCCTGGCGCGGGCGCTGCTGCGCAAGACGCCACTGCTCGTGCTAGACGAGGCTACCGCCGCCATCGACCTGGAGACTGACGAGCTCATTCAGGTACGAAATGTTTCTGCCTGACTTACTATCAAAACTCTTGTGCTCGGTGAGGTACTGTTACGCAAGACGCCACTCCTCGTGGTGGACGGGCCAACCGCTGTCGTTGATCTGAAAAGTGACCAGCTCTTTCAGATACGAAACATATTATTAACATTTATTATGAACATACCTGACTACCTGACTGTAGAGTTCAGTTGACTGAGTTTTGATTATACTTGCGCAAAACACTACTGCTCGCGCTCGTCAAGGCCACACGCTTCTGACGTCCTGGAGACTGACGAGCTCAATCAATATGAGCGTATTGAGCTACTTCTATTCACTGTGACACCTATGCTCCAACTTTTCCTTCGTATTGCTAATTACAGAAAACCATACGGTCCGAGTTCGCATCGTGCACCGTAATAACTATCGCTCATCGGCTCAACACTATCATGGACTCCACTAAGGTGATGGTACTGGACAAGGGCCAGCTCATCGAGTACGCATCTCCAAAACAGCTACTACAGGATAAGACATCGATGTTCTATGGTCTAGCCCAAGATGCTGGCCTAATTAGCTAAATCAGTTTTTCTCTTTTGCAAAATTATTAACATATTTTCATTTAATTATTTTTTAACCAACAAGTAATGCATAATCAAGAATTTTACAGTATTATTTGGTTTTCTTTTAAATATTTTTAAAACAGTTACGCACCATGGGCACATGACTGTATAATTTTTTTCTTTCCCATGAATCAAAAAGTTGACATTATTAATTTGATTATATCTTTAATATACAAATTTTAAAGAGTTTACTCAACAAAAAATAAAACTTGTGTAAGTATTACATTTTGCTAATATTTTTAATAAGTAATCCAACTATGAGTGATCCTCTATTAAGAGGTAGACGTTATTTTTTATATCAATTTGCAACCGAACAACATACTTAAAACATGTTAATTAAATAAGACTTAAATACATAATATTTTTTTAATGCTTTAATTGTCCGTATAGTGACGTATTTTAGTGTTCCGTGTCTCAAAAGGAAGAAATGGAACCCTTATAGGATCACTTTGTTGTCCGTCTGTCTGTCTGTCTGTTTGTCGATACCTTTTTTCTCAGGAACCTGTGGACGCATACCAAATACATAAATCTGCGGTCCCTTGAAGCTGCAAAAAAATTAAGCTTCCAAGTCAATACAATCATTAAATAAGGCCACTTAAGACTTATATTTGTCCAACTTTGGACATTTCGCAGGTAAATCAAAATACCGCCGCGGAAATGGGTATTTCCCATTGACCTAGAAACATGACATTTGGTAAGAAGCAAGGTCTAGCAACAATAGTAAAGGGAGAAATCCGAAAGTCGTTAATTTATTGTTATGTCACATAAAAAATAGTTTTTGTGATTACAAACTTATATTTTACGGTTGGATTGTTGACTGTCGTACATCGCAACCGCAAAGTTAAGTTTGTCTTTCGAAAACAACGGGCAAAAGTCTTCGAGAATTGATTCCCGATATGGACGTACTATCTAAATAGAAGTTTGTTTGCTTACGGAACCCTCGGTGCGCAAGTCAGACTCGCACTTGTTAGGTTTTTTTACTCTAGAAACATCCAGCTTTGTAATAGCAAACATCTGGTTTTGACAAGTGTGACGATTTGTGCTGATGAGCGCGTTCCAGATACAAGAGATATAGTATATTGAACATTTTAGTGTAATTTTAGAACATTTCATTACTAGAACAAATAAATGTACATTTTTTTAACTTAGTTTTAAAATCAACATAATTATGAAATAATTAATAAAATCACCTAATATTGTTTACAAATAAAGAAGTTTATTTCAAGTGTTATATCTGTATCATTGAATTGCCTGTAAATATGTAATGAAACCTTAACTGACCGCACGCCCCGCCTTATTAACTAAAATAGCTATTAAATAATTTATTATCAAGAAACATTAAATTGAGATCTACGAGGAAGAGGGCGGTAGATACAGTTCTTTAATTAGGCTCCAAATATAATGAATAGTGGGAGTTATTTTTGAATTCGTTGATGGATAGTTTTTTCCAATTCGTTTGCTCCGAATGTGTGACTTTGTGGTACGGAACCTAATATTATCGAGCGAGCGTATCTCGGGCGTTGAACGCGGTCTGTAGCGGTTCAGTTCTGTATTCGTTGAAAGCGGCGTTATATTTTTGTAGTTTACTTATTAAGAATAGATTTTCATATAAGGTAATGGTATGGAAATTTTATAAAGTGTGAAATTAATAAAAGCGTTCATTCAAAACTGTTACGTTTTCTGTCACTTTAAAATCATGTATGTGTATAAGTGTGTGTGTAAATTTAATTGTATTGTAAACTTCAGTCGTGCGTCGAATAAAAGAAATGGGAAAGGGAGAGGAACAAGGAAAGAGGGTGAGAGAGGGAGGGAGAAAGAGAATAAATATAAAGAGAGAATAGAAAAATATAAAGAGAGAGTTGTTAAACTCCAGTCGTGGGTCGGACTTGACACACACACACTCCTTTATTTCTCTATCAGTTCGGGTTCAGTTCTGCTATTTTTCTTTTATGTTTTAGGGGCAAACGAACAGACGGGTTACCTGTTGGTAAATGACTACCGTCGCCCATGGGCATCTGCAACTCAAGAGTCACAAGCTTGTTGCCTCGTTAAATGGCCCGAATCCTTTTGTTATAATTACGCGCTGTCGCGTTAAAAACTTGTTGTGAACGAATGCACAACCAATAATCACACAAACCAATGATCTCAAAGCGTCGGCGCCGCGTCAGGCGCGCGTTGCGTCAGAAGCGTGTCGCGTCAAGAGCGTGTCGCCGCAAGTTGCGTAACATTTGAACGACTTGAATAAAATGCGTGTTATCAACGCGCGATTGCAAAAGGCGCGTTCAACGGCCGTAACCTAAAGATGGTCTAAGGCGACTGTTTGTGGAGGGTCGTTACATTGCCGACTTTGCCAAGAATGCATTTACGGTAGCTGCGACGTCTGACGCGAACTATATTCATATCATCGCTTTTTTGGATTTGTTTAGGTTAGTCGGTTTTAAGTTATATTTTTTGTCCCTTGTCAGTTTCAGTTCATTTAATTATTTTAGTGGTTAATATTTAATAATAAATATGTACTCGCTCACAAGTTGGTCACACTGTTATTATGACCTACTTATAAAAATAGATACTATAAACATTATATATCATTAATATTTTTTACACTTGATAAATATTAGTTTAATTTCTTTCTGTGTTCATCTATATCAATAAAGAAATATACGCATTGCCGTCGCGTCGAAGAAAAGTTTTACTTTAACCGAAAGTGCTGCACACGACTACACTGTGCTTCATACAAAAGCGGTTGTGTTAAGGGGATTACCTCGCTCAAACCCTAAAAACACCATATGTTTAAAAACGATTGTAGATGAATTCCTTTGTGCGTTTTCCATATGAAAAATATATAGTGTAGTTAAGGTCCTCACAAATACATTGTATTGTTTAAAATTTTAATAATATTTACCAAATTTTGTTAAAAAAATATCTTTAAACAGGTCCTTTTTCAACCTAAACTACAATTTTTCTCTTCAACGGCTAAATAGTTCGACATAATTTTGTACCAAAAAATATGTAATGACGTACTTCACAATTTGTATTGTTTTTTTTTAATATCTTTTATTATTTTAAATAATAACTAAAAACCTGAAACTTCACCAGTACCCCGCTGCAGCACCCCCGCAAAGGCCGGTGACGTACAGTCCAGGCGCGATACATCAGTGTCTCCATGCTATGGCAACTTGGAACATAAAAGAATTGCACTTTTTTTATTGAGTCCAGTGCCATCCCAAGGATAGATACCGGAACTAAAATTATTGTGCTACAATATTTAAATTTATAATTTGTATGAGGGGAAATTTATTACCCTCAAATGTATTACGATTTAAAATTCGCATTTGTAAATACCAAAATATTGCATATTAAATATCTAAAACCACTTCAAATTCTTTACAAACAACAATTTGCTCACCAACACACAATAATATTAATTAAAAATACAATCGTAACAATCAACAATTTTTTTTAAATATTTGGAACTTATTAATATTAGGTTGGCAACACTTCACTTATATTGCAAATGGCTGCGTATGAGTACCGATTGCCGGTTTCTTGTGCTTTTCTTTTTGCAATAAAAGTTTTGGTTTGAATATAAAAATCGGAGATTAGTCATAAACATACATTAATTAGCTAAAGTATAAAATTCTCATGTTAGAACCAATAAAACAAGAAACAGGTAACAACAAAACACATTCATACACCGTATAAGTAGGTACCTATATATTGTTCAATTATATATATATATATACCTATAGATATGTATATTATATTAGTTTTCGGTATCTGACCACTAGGCAGAGTTTTGTGTTGTCAATAAAAAGAAGCAGAGTTGCCTGTCTATATCGTATATACTATTGTAGTCTTTGAGTGTCTCAATGACTCTTGTGATGGGTGGGCTGTACGCGCGTTATTTTTTCCAAATTAAATTAAAAATTCTCGTGTTGTATGATTTTTGAATGAAATCATATCGCAAATAGTACAAATATAAATATTTCGTAAAATAAGAATATATATTAAGTTCGTAAATATATGTAAAGTAGTTTGTAATTTCGTTTTGTTATAAGAACGTGTCATAGCATAAGCTTGATTATAAAAATAAATGTAAGGCGAAGCTAGACCGGGAAAATCTCTTCAACTAAACGTGATTACTCAACTCACGTTTTATTCAATGAAATTTTTTTTTTTTTTAAAAGACAACTCCCGCATTAGGAATTACTCCTGTGTCGCGGGGGACTTTACAAACATACAAATAACGGACACAAAGAACACCCCCACCCAGTCTAGGGTGGGAATCGAACCCACGACCTCTGGCTCAGCAGTCAGGGTCACTAACCACTAGACCAACAGGCCAATCATTGAGTAATATGTAAACGCAGTTTAGTTCGACTTGATCTCGGTTCCTGCCATTGGTCAAATCGTTTGACGGAAGATAGAGACCTAAATGACTGATGATGTCACCTACCTGATGGTAGACTCCGAAGGTGGGTATAGGATCTCAGTGATGGTACTACGTAGAACCATCGCGTTTGGACTCATTTCAAAGGTCTCATAGAGACCTCGGTGACTGATAATGTTGCCTACCTGATGGTGGACTCCGAAGGTGGGTATAGGATCTCAGTGACGGCACTACGTAGAACCATCGTGTTTGGTCTCATTTGAAAGGTCTCATGGAGACCTCGGTGACTGATAATGTCGCCTACCTGATGGTGAACTCCGAAGGTGGGTATAGGATCTCAGTGACAGCACTACGTAGAACCATCGTGTTTGGACTCATTTGAAAAGTCTCATGGAGACATTGGTGACTGATAATGTCGCCTACCTGATGGCGGACTCCGAAGGTAGGTAAAGGATCTCAGTGACGGCACTACGTAGAACCATCGTGATTGGTCTTATTTGAAAGGTCTCATGGAGACCTCGGTGACTGATGATGTCGCCTACCTGATGGTGGACTCCGAAGGTGGGTATAGAATCTCAGTGACAGCACTGCGTAGAACCATCGTGTTTGGACTCATTTGAAAAGTCTCATGGAGACCTTAGTGACTGATGCTATCGCCTACCTGATGGCGGACTCCGAAGGTGGGTATAGGATCTCAGTGACAGCACTACGTAGAATCATCGTGTTCGGTCTTATTTGAAAGGTCTCATGGAGACCTCGGTGACTGATGATGTCGCCTACCTGATGGTGGACTCCGAAGGTGGGTATAGGATCTCAGTGACAGCACTGCGTAGAACCATCGTGTTTGGACTCATTTGAAAAGTCTCATGGAGACCTTAGTCACTGATGTTGTCACCTACCTGATGGCGGACTCCGAAGATGGGTATAGGATCTCAGTGACAGCACTACGTAAGTTCATCGTGTTTGGACTCATTTGAAAAGTCTCAGGGAGACCTTGGTGACTGATGATGTCACCTACCTGATGGCGGACTCCGAAGGTGGGTATAGGATATCAGTGATGGCACCACGTAGAACCATCGTGTTTGGACTCATTTGTAAAGTCTCATGGAGACCTTGGTGACTCATGGTGTCGCCTACTTGATGGTGGACTCCGAAGGAGGGTATAGGATCTTAGTGACGGTATTACGTAGAACCATCGTGTTTGGTCTCATTTGAAAGGTCTCATTGAGACCTCGGTGATTGATGATGTCGCCTAGCTGATGGTGGACTCCGAAGGTTGGTATAGGATCTCAGTGACAGTACTACGTAGAACCATCGTGTTTGGTCTCATTTGAAAGGTCTCATGCAGACCTTGGTGACTGATGATATCACCTACCTGATGGTGGACTCTGAAGGTGGGTATAGTATCTCATTGACGGCACTACGTAGAACCGTCGTGTTGAACGCATTTGAAAGGGCTCATAGAGATTAGGTTGACTGTGAAAATGACAGTCTTGATTTTGAGAAAAAATACCTAGTTACAGAAAAACTAAGGTGTCCCTTTTGTTTTTCTGTGGTGTGCTGTTTATTACCAGACTGGAATAGCGAAAATAGTACCTAAGCATACTGAAGTTAGTATTTTTAAGATAATTAAGAGACCCGAATTACGAAATCAGGAACTTCAGGAGTCAACAGAAACATACGATCTGTCTAGTATGATTGTTGATGAGGGGGCAGAGCAAATTATGACAGTAATTTATTCTGTTTGCTTCCACTGCGGTATTTTTTAGATAAATTATTTTTCAGATATACTATAAATTATTACGTTTTTTATAGACGATAAAACAAAAAAAAAGTTAAACATTGTCTTTTGATTGGTACTCCAATCAAAAAACGATGTTTAAAAAAAAAACAATATTGAATTTTTGTAAAAACAAAAAAAAAACCTAATAATTAAAGTGAATAATTAGTCATGATCATGATGGAAATCAGTTACATCATAGTAACATTTACTGCATAGTATAGTCCCTTAAGGATAGTTTGAAAAAGTTAATGTGTAAGTCTTTGATAGTTCTAGGTAAACTATTTATTTAAACGGAATTAACGCGATCACGGAGGGGTATTGCATGCCTCTGAGTTGCCTGACGTTTCGACCGGGTTGCACTGGCCGTTGTCACAGGCTGATTTAAAGTTTAAAAGTTAGTATAGTTCTAGGTAATTTGTTATAAATCTTAGGAGCTAGGCAGAAGATGCTCTTGTTCATAAGTGTCGGTTTGACACTTTGTATTCTTAACCGACTGATGTTCCTTCGACTGCGTGTGGCACCATCAGCCATTTGGGAAAGAATATTAACGGGAATAGACGGAGTAATAAATTTTATTGATGACATTTTGGTCTATGGAGAAAATGAGCAACAGCATGATGAGAGATTATCAAAAATTTAGGAAACATTGAAAGAAAACAATGTTTTACTTAATGAATCTAAGTGCGTGTACAAGGTACAGAAAATAATTTTTCTTGGGCATGAATTAACACCAGATGGCTCGAAACCGCTTAAAAAATATATATGACCAGCATCGCAGAGTTTCGTGTGCCCAAGACCATAGAAGAACTTCAGAGCTTCTTGGGATTGGTTAATTATATATCATCAACTATATATATATATATATCAATCTATATATATATCAACAAATGGTTACCTAATCTTGCAACTACGACTGAGCCATTGAAGAGGTTGTTGAGACAAAAGAGAGGAAAAAAGGCAAATATGGAGGAGGACCTGTGGAAAGATGAACAAGACAAGGCATTCGACCAGTTGAAGAAAGCATTATCGTCTGTCAAGTCTTTGGGGTACTATGACGCTAGGTATGATACACAGGTTATTGCTGATGCTAGTCCGTTTGGCTTGGGAGCAGTATTAATTCAAAACGATGGTCGTGGTCCCAGAATTATTGCTTATGGCAACCGAACATTGACCGACTTGGAACGTAAATAAAGTCAAACTGAAAAGAAGCGCTCGCGACAGCCCAAATGTCGAACATTTTTATATATTTTTGTTTGGCAAGAGATTTACCCTTATTACGGACCATAAGCCCCTGGAGTTTTTGTTTGGGCCAAAATCAAAGCCTTGTGCGAGAGTTGAACGCTGGGTGTTACGGTTACAGACTTACCGTTTTGATATTAAATACAAGCCCGGAAAAGCAAACATCGCCGATCCTTTGTCGCGACTTTGTAAGTGTTCAAATATACATTCGGGTACTATTGAAGATTACGTTCAAAATATAGTAGAACAAGCCCGCCCTTGTGCAGTTCCTATGCCAGATATTATTAAGAGCTCCGAAAACGATCCAGAAATAAAAAATGTTAAAAAAGGAATTTATAATAATGATTGGGATGACTCTATAAAAGAATATAAAATTTTTGAATAAGAACTTTGCTTCTATGATAAAATCGTATTGAGAGGTAGTCGGATTGTTATACCAAAATAATTAAGGAAATGTGTTTTAGGAGCAGCCCATGAAGGCCATCCAGGCATAGTTGCCATGAAAAGTCGTCTAAGGTCAAAGGTTTGGTAGCCACGCATTGACAAAGACGTTGAGATTATTATTAAAAAATGTAAAGGATGCACAGTTGTCAGTTTGCCTACTCCTCCAGTACCCATGTAGCGACGAGAACTCTCTGTAGCTCCCTGGGTAGACATTGCGATGGATCTACTTAGACCTTTGGCAAATAATGACTACTTGTTAGTTGTTATTGATTATTACAGTAGGTACAAGGAAATAAAATTTACCAAAATAATAACAAGCTCACAGATTATAAAATTATTAAAAGAAATATTCAGTCGCCTTGGCTATCCCACCTCTATCACAGCAGACAACGGTCGTCAATTTAAAAGCGAGGAATTCAAAGAATATTGTAGACAATGTAATATAAGACTATTCAACACCATTCCTTACTGGCTTCAAATGAAGGGCGAAGTGAAAGACAAAACCGAGATATTCTAAAAAGGTCAAAGATTAGCCAAGTACAAAAAATTGATTTAAAAGAACACCACACACTGTAACGGGAAAAACACCTGCCGAACTATTTTTCAGGAGAGTTAATAAAGATAACATTCCTTCATTATTATTTAATGAACATGGGCTGGACGATTCAGAAGTTAGAGACAAAGATGCAATACATAAAGAAAGTGGAAAATAGTACGGGGATAGGAAGCGACGGGCTCAAGAAACAATAATCACAGAAGATGACAAAGTATACGTGAAGGAAATGGAAAAAAGGAAATAAATTGTCAGCAAATTTTAAATTAACTCCACATGTCGTGGAAAGAACAGAGGGCGGAGATGTGTTTGTGAGAAATGAAGAAACGGGTCAAACACTCAGACGCAATATTATAAAAAAAAAAAAAAATTAATGTAAATGGAAAGTTGAAAACAAGGTTGAAAAAGAAATTGAAGAGGGAAAGGAAGAAAATGGATTGGATCAGAGTGAAGAAAAACAGTAGAGTAAGTAAATAAATAAGAAAATTATAAACTTGTTGATTATGGACAATGTAATTAATAGTAGTAGAGGTTTGTATTAGAAGTAATTTTAAATTCTTGTATTACCTACTGTTTAGCAACTGATTGTTATATTCCAGTTCACACGGCCAGTTCTTGGCTGATGTCTTTTCCTATCACGATCTTATCTTTCTTTCTTACAAAATTTGTCCCTCCAAGGCTAAGTCAAAGATACTAAATGCAGCGTAATTTTGGTAGTATGGACGTTGAAAAGCTTCGTGAGGATACTGCTAAAATTGACTGGGTACCTCTCTACAACTCTGGCTCTGTTGATGAGAAAGTGAGCATTCTAACAACCAACTTAGTTTCTTTATTTGATGTACATGCACCTGTACGTGCAATAAAGATAAAACATCTACCATCCCCTTGGCTTACTGTAGAGATAGAAGATTTGCTGACAAAGAAAGCCAGGGCTAAAACAAAGTTTAAGTGCCGACCAAATCAACATAATCACGATAACTATGTGGCAATACGAAATCTCTGCAATAAGGCGTGTAGGAAAGCGCAACGCCAACATATTCAAAAATCTGTCGAAAATGAAAATGCTTCCAAAGTTTGGAAATTTCTTAAAACCCTGGGAGTTGGGAAGTCAAAACAAGAAATCAATACAAAAAATATTGACCTCGATGCCTTAAATAGACACTTCTCGTCCTCGTCTAGTTTTGATGATCGTACCAAAACTAATACTTTAAACTATCTTTCGCAGCTTCCAGCTCCCCACTATCCACCTTTTGTATTTAATCAGTTCACTGATTCTGATGTTAAAAAGAGTATACTGAGCATTTCTTCCAATGCTGTCGGTAACGACTGTATTAGCCGAAATATGATCCTTCCAATTTTAGACTTAATTCTTCCAATAATATGCAACATTCTCAATCACTCTATCTCCTGCGAAAGACGCCCAAATTATACCCTTACCTAAAAAGCCCAAGCCTTCCTCTTTTAAAGAATACCGACCTATCTCTATATTACCATTTCTATCATAAGTCTTGGAACGCCTTGTATATGCCCAACTTAACTCCTTTCTATCAAGAAACAATCTTTTAAACTCCTTTCAATATTAATGTGAATAATATATTTACACATTTGTTGGCTCGGAATAGAGAATTACTGACGAGATGATGTAAAATGTTATAAATTCATAAAATAATTATGGAATACATTATTGATACCTGAAATAAGATCAATAATAATAAGATCGATTTTATTCTGTTATCAAAGAATGATCACCTACAATACTGTTGAAACAAGCTTACTTTAAATTTATTGATCACTCATTAGTTACCAGCTTTTTAGGGTTCCGTACCTCAAAAGGTAAAAAAGGAACCCTTATAATCTTATAAGGATTCCTTTTGGGGGGAGAGTGATCTCACTCTCTTGTCTGTCTGTCCATCTGTCTGTCCGTGTGTCACGGTCAGACAAATCAAGGTTTTTGCACGTCTTTTTCGAAAGACAAACTTAACTTTGCGGTTGCCATGTACCACAAAGCGAACAATCCAACCGTAAAATATAAGTTTGTAATCATGAAAACTTTTTTTTTAAGTGATATTACAACAAATTAACGACTTTCGGATTTTTTCCTTCACTTGTGCTGTCAAACCTTTCAAGCAAATTTCATGATTCTAGGTAAATGGGAAGTACCTTATAGGTTTTTTGAATACAAACAAGTTAGTTTGAATATACGTATTGGAGTTGAGTTCTTAATTGGACCGATTTAAGCAAAAATGATCCAATCCACAACCCCGAAAATTTCGAGTTTTTGTGACCTATGTACTCTGAATAAGCTATATTTTATTGATGTATCTGTCAGGTTGAAGACCATTATAGTCTATCTAATCTAAGAAGTACCGTTTGACGTTTCATACTTTTCAAGCCGAAACAACTTTGTATAGGCGTAACTCACAAAAATTCAGTAACCTTTTCCGTAAAACCATCGAATTATGAACCTTTTTTTTATTTTATCACAAGACGTACAATTCGTAATGACTAAATTCAAATTTAAATCTTTCAAACGAAGCAAAATAATTTAAATATAGAATAGATAGCTTTTTCTTCAGACTTCGTTTCAAAGTCACGTAGTTAGGTCCTTTACCGTAGTGCTGCGACTCTTCAAATTCACTTGTATACGAAAAATCGTTAAAATGTACGAATAATCGAACTTATTAATAACGAGTCTTTTTCAATTCAGGCATCTTTTAGTATTTAATAATACTTCAATGCCAGCTAACATCCAACTTTCAACGAAAAAGCATAATTAAAATTAAAAGTATGTAAGTTAATGAAATTTTAAATAAATATTTGTAGACAAAATCGCTCGTGTCAAAGTCACTACAAAAAAATATTTTTTTTTAATCTGGCAACACTGCCAACTATAACCCATGCAGTCTCTCGCCCTCTTGGAAGGTGACTGTGCGCGTACTTTTTCCGTTTGTGTATTTTATCATAATTTGTGACTTGGCTATTACTTTCCTGGACTGATTCTTCTTTATTCGATTACAATAAATAAAATAAAATAACTACAATATTTATAGTGCCAAATCTAAGGAAAAAAGGGAACTAACATTAATAAAAAAAATAGTTAGTTTTCAACATAATACTTCATGAAAATGAATGATTTTAAGTCAAATTAAAATATGTTACCTCTGTTTAACTGTACTTACGTAAACTTCAAGCATATTACTTAGACCCGGGGCACGCCGCTATAGCGGCGGTAAGACCCGTCCTACAAGAGTGGCTGGAGAGAGGACACGGAGCCCTCACCTTCCGGATGACGCAGGTGCTTTCCGGACACGGTTGCTTCGGCAAGTACCTGTGTGAGCTGCGGGTAGTCTCTCGCTCCCAACCGTGGTTCTAGCCATGGTTCGGAGCGAGAGTGCATGGAACGCCGTCGCTTCCTTCTGCGAGGAGGTGATGTCCGCAAAGGAGGCGGCGGAACGGGAGAGAGAGCGGAGTACGACTCTCTCTGCCCGCAGCAGACGCACCGGGCGCCGGAGGAGGGCGTTCAATGACCTCCGGCCACCTTAGGAAGCGGCCTGCGGGCAACGAACTTTTGGGAAAGTCGTCGTCCGAACAGATACAGGCCCGAGAGGTAGAGCGTAGCGTCCACGCGCGCTTCTCAGAGGAGTGCGACCCACGGGTGACGGTCGCACTGGGTGACGGGACCCGTCTAGGGTGAGACGGGTCAATGCCTATCGGGGGTTGCGGAAGAATGCAATGGCGATTCTCGCTCCCCCGATCATAGGCAATCAGCGGAACACGGGGGTGGTTTTTAGTCGGTAAGAGTCCGACAGACCCCTTCGCCTCCCCAAAGGCGGAGGACATCCATGAGGATCTTCCACCCCGTCACCAAAAAAAAAAAAAAACTATTACTTAGACCCAACCCGTCTGTCTTGTGTAGTGCATATGTTAATCATCGAACTTCAGTAAATCCTAAGATTTTCCAGTAAAACCTAAAATTTACCAACTGTTTATGGCAAAAGTCCGAACTGCTCTTTGCTCATGTATGTGCACAACAAGTAATGACAGCGGTCGGCGAGGACCAGGATCGAATCACTTTTACGAAAATCAATAATGTACAATGTCGGTTAGGTTAGGATGGAACTGAAAAGCCCGAAAAATTATCTCTTATGAAATTCTGACATTTATCTAAACACTTTGGTATATACTAAGATTTACTAGTAAAACCTATTTATTTATTTATTAGGATCTCTAACGGAGAATACACATAAGATGTTTATTTACAATTTTTGTTCTTTTAAAATATATATATATATAGAATAGAATAGAATATTCTTTATTGTACACCATAATACGTTAAACTACAGTGATTGATCTTAATATTAATGTTATGTACAATGGGCGGTCTTATCGCTAAGAGATCTCTACCAGACAACCTTAGGATGGATTTTGTGGCAGAATTAAGTGGTAGTTGTCGGTGTACTACATATATACATATACCTAGTCTTATACATAAGCATACAATATACATATATAAATATACAAATATATATCTATATATACATATATTTTCATATATACCAAAGCAATAACATGAATAATTAAATACTGAGAGAATACACACAAATTCTGCATATAAACATTATAACGATAAGAGTGTCACATGATTTCAGTATACCTCTTGATGGAGCTATAAGGTTAAGTAGTGACTTTTCACCATTGCTTTGAAGGCGTTTACAGTTTGAGCCTTTCTTATTTCTATAGGTGATGCATTCCACAACCTTGTTGCTACAACGGTAAAAGATTTGTCGAAGAACGCTGTGGAGTGCAAAGGCATTTTTAACTGTGAGTTTTCTGATGATCTTAAGAATCTCGAATGTGTGTCATGAAGGAACTCAAAGCGTCCCTTAAGATAGGAAGGTGTGGAAGGGTTAAACAATATATTATATAATAAAGAAAGGATATGAGCATTCCGGCGAAGGCGTATGGGTATCCACTCAAGCTTTTGACGAAATTCTGAGACGTGATCATACTTGCGTAAACCAAATATAAATTTTATACAAAAATTTTGGAGTCGCTCGAGTTTGTCTAATTGGGCCTCGGTGAGATCTGGATAGCTGACATCTGCATAATCAAGTATTGGCAGTAGTAGCGAGTTTGCAAGTGCAATTTTGGTGACAGTAGGAAGAAAGTTGCGCAGCCGTCTCAATGATCCCGCAGATGGAAACATTTTACGGTTTACTTCCTGCAGCTGTGGGCCCCAAGATAATTCAGGGTCAATAAAGATTCACTGATTGGAACTGGGACGCCATCAAAAATAACCTGCGGAAGTTGGGAACAGACAATCCTTGAGTTCTTCCTAGAGCTGCCAACAATAATAACTTGGGTCTTGGTTGGATTTACAGTAAGCCCATGTGACACACTCCAATCACGGATTCGAGTCAAATCATTATTAATGTTGTCAACTGCTTCAGACAGTTTTTCTACAGGTGCTTGAGAATATATCTGGAGGTCGTCTGCATAAAGGTGGTATTGAGAGAGAAGTTGATGTGAGATTGAATTTATAAACATTGCGAAAAGAAGAGGAGATAGAACGCCACCCTGTGGTACGCCGACAGATATGTTGCACCAAGATGAATTAGTGTTTTCGATGCATATGCGCTGACGGTGGCCGCACAGGTAACTACGAAGCCAATCAATTACCGTTGGAGATATGTTAAGAGAGCTTAGTATGTCAAGCAGAATGTCGAAATCTACTGTGTTAAAAGCGTTGGAAAAGTCAAGGAGAGCAAGAACAGTAAGATTTCCATTTTCCATTCCGGTTCTTATATCATCCGTAATATTCACCAGGGCTGTGACAGTACTATGACCGGGACAGAAACCGGATTGATGGGAGTTAAGAAGGCTATTTTTGGTAACAAATGAACTAAGTTGATTATGGACGAGGCGTTCGAGGACTTTAGAAAGGAAAGGCAATATAGAGATCGGACGGTAATCAGAGTGGGAAGCAGGATTTGGTTTTTTTGGTATAGGAGTGACTTGGGCATCTTTCCAAGCAGTTGGGAAAACTCCGCTTGATAATGAGTGATTAAGGATATGGGTGATGACGGGAAGAATTTCGTCAAGGATAGGAAGGATCATATTACGGCTAACAAAGTCACTTCCAACGGCATTGGATACGATCCCCAAAATGCTCTTCTTAACATCACAAGCCGAGAATTGATTAAAAATAAAAGGATTATAACTAGGCGCTGGAATGGAAGAAAGATTGTTCAGTGTAATTGCCTTAATAGTCCTATCAAAATTGGACAGGGCAGTGAAGTGTTGATTAAGTAAATCAATATTTAAACTTTTTGGGGTGACATTAGGCCTTGATTTTCCAACTCCAAGTGTCTTAAGAAATTTCCAAACTTTAGCTGGGTCTCCGTTTTGAACAGAATTGTGAATATGTTGGCGTTGTGCATCTCTACACACCTTATTGCAGCGATTTCGAATAGATACATATTTTTCTTTATTAGTGTCGTTAGGTCTTATCTTAAATTTATATTTGGCTGTAGCTTTCCTAGACAAAAGTGCCTTTATCTCGCTTGTTAGCCATGGCGAAGGCGCGTGCTTTAATTTAACAGGTCGTATGGGGGCGTGCTTATCGTACAGTTTTAGGATAGAGGTATTAAAAAAATCCACTTTATTATCTACAGACTCAGTAGCTAACAGTGGTGACCAGTCGATACTATTCACATCCTCACGCAAATCATTTACGTCCATGGCACCAAAATTGCGCTGCATGAGGATTTTTGGTTTAGATTTAGGAGGGCGGACTTTGTAGGAAAGCAATAAGAGATCATGATATGAGAACGCGTCGGCTGAGCACTGACCGTACTTGGCGACGTGGTCCCTAGATGAAACGAGGATAAGGTCAAGAAGAGATGGAATAGAATTTGGAAAATGATGAGTGACACTGAGGTGGAGAGACCAAAGATTGGTTGATTGAAATATTGAAATAAGAGAGGAAGATCGGAAGTCATTTTTTAAAAGGCGAGTATTGAAGATCCGATATATATATCGGATCGCCAAACCGAATACTATAATAATTCACTATTTTGCTTCCTTGATATCATCGGCCATTTTGTATGTATGTAATTTCCACCAAAATAAATATGAAGTATAACGTTGTTCAATAATACGAATGTTTCACCAAGTTACATGTAATAATCAAATACACAACTAAATATTACATGATTTCAAATAATTAACGGAGCCGATGAGTTTCGCTGTCTCTATCAATTTCGCCATTACCAGAAACTGACTTTTTGTAAGATGACATCTTTTCAACTTCATCCGGCCGAAGGCCGCTCCAAAGATAATATTGAAAATCATAATATAAAAAGTTTGCAATGCTATTTCAGCCATTAACAAAACTAGCTTCACGACTGACTTAGTCTGACTGACTACTACTCCTGACAATTCAAAAATACCCATAGTGGTTTAATTGAAATAAATGATTTTGATTTGATTTGATTTGATTCAACACCATGTCCAGACTCAACCAGCCCGAACAACACGCGCCGTCATATATATAATATATGATAAACCAATATACGGGCAACATACATAAATCTGTAAAACTGCAATTGATTAGTAAATACAAAGAAATGATATCGATATCTCTTAAGAATCGGATATTGCAGTAATCGATTTCTTTGACCCCATGCCTATTCATTAATGTGTCAGAACTGTCAAACGGTACTTCTTAGATTAGATGGAGTAGAGTCCATTGAAAAATTACATTTGGGGTTGCGTTTGTCAGAGGACGCAATTTTATTTTTTAGATATGAAGGGGGGTTAGTGTAAAGTTAAATCCAAGCTTGTAGGTTTGCAACCCTTGTCCCATGGCTGCCATCTTAGAAAAAGAGGTTCAAATGGTTTTTACTTTATATCCATACACTTTATAGCCATTGCGCATGCGTCAAATGCTAATGCTTTCAACCACCGCACCGGTGCAAACATTAGTAAGGACGACTTAATAAGTACTCCAAAAGAAATGTCCAATGTTCCTTTTCAAAATGACCAATTTAAAAATTACAACAAAATTTTATATTGATGAAAAAAAAAACCTAGGTTACTTATGTAAAAAAATATTTTATTGTGCAAGTACTGTTTGAAAAAATAATAGATTTTATTCAAGTATTCAATCGTCTGTTACATATTAATTAAACATTTAGGCAAATAAAAAATAAAAAAATGTATCTTATATTTCCGTGACTCTTATTTAACAATCTGAATCATCGGAGCTTTCACTTAGACTATCATCGCAGCTATCACTTTCATGGCTACAAATATCAGAATCGTCGTCATTATCGGAAGATTTGTTCATAGAATCACGTTATTCGAGTTTCCCAAGAACCATGTTCAGTTGAGAATACTAGTATTCCACGCATGCGCAATGGCTATAAAGTGTCGAACAGTTAGCAATCGCTATCCTCGTCGAGTTAGTGATGTTACGCTCTAACTCTCTCATTCTCTCTCATCCCCTTTAATACTTACCATCTTTAATAGCCAGCAGCCCTTATTTGCGGCCACATTTAATTAGGCAGTCGTATATCATAATAAACAGAAAAAAATTAGCTTTAATTTGATATAAAAATTATAAGTGTACGTTATGAACGTATAAATGTGTCAGAATCATACCTGTTTACACTTGGCTGCGAAGAGGTGCGGCCAAATGCGCAACGGCAGCTGTGATTTTTCAGGGTCTTTATACATATTGCCGTGCAGTGGACGATATTTTATTTAAAAAACAAGTGAATGAATTTTTTTACCAAAAATCATTTAACAATAATTTAATTAAAAATACTAGCGGCCACATTTTGAAAGGCAGCCTGGTAGATGTATATTCTCCTAATCATAAATATACGTAAAAATTGGTTTTTAGCAAATACTCGATGAGCGCACTAATTCTACGGCCGGATCTTAGACCAATAATATCTCGATGTCTAAACTATCATAATTTATGCACTACATAAATGCGTGTAAATTAGTTTAGTACCTACACCTAGAATTACATTAAATTAAAAACACAACGTTTGGCATTACAAACCCAGAGAAATACCGCAATAACGTAAATGTTAATTATCTCGGAATGAAGTTTGTGTGGATTGAATCATTTTTGCTGAAATCTATCTAATTATCTCTGACAGTAACATGAAGACTGCCATTTACAAAAAAAATACTCTATAATGATATGCAAAGCGTTTTATTGTTTCTCGAAATAAAAACTTCCTTTTTTCGTCATTAAAGTCTTATGCCGTTTATGTTTAAACAATTAATTACTTACCTGTCCTTGTAAAAGATAATGAGACAATTATTATTGTTAGATTGCTTATCATTCCTATTGAGATAAAAGTGTCTGCTGACTAACAGAGTCACATGACTTGCATGTATGTACACTGCTATTTTGAAAGCTAGATTAGTCGAAGATGTAAAACAGTTTATTTTGTCATGGGGCAATAATATTACTGTGTGCTCCATGGGATTACTTGTAAACAAAACACTCTTCGCTCTTACAGGGGAATTTAGGTTTAAAGAACTTTATTGATACTCAAAGAACATTACAGTCCACTTTTTTCTCTAATACTAGCAACCCGCCCCGGCTTTGCACGGGTAAAAATTATACACCAAAACCTTCTTCGTGAATCACTCTGTCTATTAGTGAAAACCGCATGAAAATCCGTTCCGTAGTTTTTCAGTTTACCGCGAACAGACAGACAGATAGACAGACAGTCAGACGCGGTGGGGGACTTTGTTTTATAATATGTATTGTAATGATAATAATGAGTGTTTAATTCAGTTTATTACTAGTTTTCACCGTTTTTAGGGTTCCGTACCTCGAATGGAAAAAACGGAACCCCTATAGGATCACATTGTTGTCCGTCCGTCCGAAGGTCTGTCTGTCTGTCAAGGCCCTTTTTCTCAAGAACGCGAGGAGGTATCAACCTGAGATTTATATCAAATACTCAGGTCTACTGTCCCTTATAGATGTGAAAAAATCAAACTTCTAAGCCAACGCAATCAAAAGATACAGCCGTTTATGCCGCAAATTTTCGACACTCGCAAGGGAATCAAAGCCTACATTGTACGTCCAGTCAACTGAAAATCTTGAAATTTGGTACGAAGCAACGTCTTATAGCACAGATAAAGGAAAAATTGCGAAAACCGTTAATTATTTGTTATAAAAATATTTTACGGAACCCGCCTCGGTGCGCGAGTCCGACTCGCGCTTGGCCGGTTTAGTTGTAATAGTTCAAATTCAAATTCAAATTCAAAATCATTTATTCATTTAAGACACTAAGTGACATTTATGAACGTTAAATTGAAGCTAGAGTTAAAATCATAGATCGGCGCAAACAGACGCCACAGCATGTGCTGGATTGTCGAGGTAAATTAGGTGAAAACACCAAAATCTACTGCCTGCTTGTGTCGATCTATAACTTCCAGTTTCCAAAACGCGTAGAGCCTTATGAGAAGAATACTGGCAAAGAAACTCATGGCCACTCTTTTTAAAAGTCAGATCTTGAGGTACAATAGTGTTAGTGTTACACGAAAGGTAAACAGGATGCAAGCTGATGCCACCTGAATTTCAATTTATTGAAATGCTCCAAAAGCTAACGTACTAAAAAATAAAAATCACTCAGTGATACCGTTGAAGGTTTGAACTTATTAAACATAGAAATCATTCAAGGTGCACATCTACCTTCATTCAATTACAAAATCTACAGTTAAAAATAATTCGTGACTGGATTAAGAGGCTAGAGTTGCAGTTGAACGAACCAAAATAATAGTATAGGCTAAAGCATCGCCGACTAGGCCGACCAGTCACCCCAAGCAGCACCCGTTCACGAGTATGACGCATGGACCAGCCATCATCTCCTTCGCCATATCAGAGACATTTTAGTGAGCATGACGAACCATAGTCGAGATACTGATAAAAATCACTACTAGTCAAATTACCATAATAAACGTCACGCATTACTCTCAACTGACAATGGTTTGTTAATAATTTAGCTTAATTATAAGACAAAGAAGTTTGTGTGTATATACCTAATGACACCTTAAGCCCAAGACTGTTTGTCGTTTAGATAATCGTTGATCGTATAGTAGGATTTCCTAATAAGGTGATTTTTTACAGTTTGCTTGAATTTATCAACAGGAAGGTCGCTAACATGTATAGGAATTTTGTTATAAAAACGTATACCAAGACCTTCGAACGAGTTGTGTACTTTATGCAAGCGATGATAGGTACCAACGAGTTTAGACTTGTTTCTTGTATTAATATTGTGTATATCACTATTTTTCTTATAGTCATTAATGTTGTGCCTAACAAACATAATATTTGCAAAAATATACTGTGATGCAACAGTTAAAATACCTATATCCTTAAACAACTCTCGAAGAGAGACTCTAGCACCTAAATTGTATATGGAGCGGATGGCTCGTTTTTGGAGAATAAAAATCGTTTCAACATCAGCCGCCTTGCCCCAAAGTAGTATACCATAGGACATGACGCTGTGAAAGTAGCTAAAATAAACTAGCCTAGCTGTGTCCGTATCAGTGAGCTGACGTATCTTCCATACTGCATAAGCTGCCGAACTAAGCCTACCTGCAAGGCTATCTATCTGGGCTCCCCATTGTAGTTTACTATCTAATGTAATTCCTAAGAATACTGTTGAGTCTACAATACTTAACATTTCATTATTTAGAGTTAAATTAGTACCTAGCTGTTTTACATTTGGCATAGTAAATCTCACACACTTTGTTTTATTTGAATTTAGTAGGAGATTGTTAGTTGAAAACCAATACAATACATCATTTAGTGCCCTATTCACATCGTCAAAAAATGTTTTCTTACGATCGACTTTAAAAATAAGTGACGTATCATCAGCAAATAGAACTATATCACAGAGATCTTTTAAATAATAAGGTAAATCGTTTATATATATGCGAAAAAGTAGAGGACCTAGTATAGAGCCCTGAGGAACGGCCATAGTAACAGGTAATCCAGAAGACCTCGCACCATTGACATCTACATGTTGAATTCTATCTTTCAAGTAGGAAGCAATTAGTTCCAAAGCAATACCATTAACACCATAATGTTTAAGTTTAAGAAAAAGTGTGTTATGTTCTACACAGTCAAAAGCTTTTGAGAGATCGCAAAATACACCTATCGCATCTTGCGAATTCTCCCATGCTTTAAATATATGTCTTAAAAGAGTTGCACCAGCATCAATTGTTGAACGACCCTTTGTAAAGCCATATTGTTCTTTGTGAAATAGATTATTTAGATTAAAATGGCTTTCTAGTTGTTGCAAAATAACTTTTTCAAAAATTTTACTAATAGCTGGTAACATTGAGATTGGCCTAAAGTTACTTGGTTCAGTTGTATAACCCTTCTTGAATAAAGGTATTACTTTGCTATACTTCATCAGGTTAGGAAAAACACCAGAATCAACACATCGATTGAATGTTATAGCTAGAAATGGTGCTATATTAAATATAATAGTTTCTATTAATTTAACAGAAATTCCCCATAAATCCCCTGAATTCTTAGAATTAAGAGACTTAAACGTTTTTATAATGTCTGTGGGGTTTATGAATTCAAATACAAATAAATTCTTACATTTGTTTACATTGGCCCTTAACAACAATTCAGACCTGGACGCACAAGAATTCAAGGTACTGGTTGTACTAACTGGTATATTTGTGAAAAAGGTATTAAAAGATTCAGCTATGTCTAAGTTGTTTGTTATAAACCTATTATTAATATTTAATTTTAAATCATTATCTCGAGGTTTACTACGTCCCGTTTCATTATTAATAATGTTCCATGTAGCTGTTATTTTGTTATTTGAAGACTTAATCTTATTACTTATGTATAAAGACTTTGCCATAGTACATGTTTTCCTAAAAATCTTTGAGTAATTTTTGACATATTCATGAAATTTTGGGTCAAAACTACTCTGTTTCATAGCATATAAATCTTAAAGTTTTTCTCTACTTTTGTATATTCCTGTTGTCGCCCAGTCACAGAATGTCGTTTTTGGCCTTTGAATTATTGTTTTTGACTTAAATATACTGTTAAATTCGATTTCTATCATATTGAATAAGTAGCCGTAAAGCTTATCCGGATCTCTTTGAGTCCAATCTAAATTGGAAACCTTATCACTAATGTTATTACTAAAATTCAATGATCGGTTACAAGTCATGGGCCTGCATATAGTTTTGTTTATTCTATTTTCTTTCATACAAGGAAATGTAACAAATTGCCCACAGTGATCAGATGTTAACTCACTTAAGATTGACCTATTTAAATATTCACCATTGCTAAACATGTTATCTAAGCAAGTTGCCGAGTGAGAAGTAATTCTTGTTGGCTCAGAAAATAAATGATTCAAGTCAAATGATTCAAATAGGCTCACTAATCTTGTACTGATAGAACACTTTTCTAATATATTAATATTGAAATCTCCACAAACTACAAAAACCTTACTACTGACACATAAACGCTTCAAAACTTCTTCCATAACTATCTCAAATATGCTAAAGTCACTCTGTGGTGGCCTATACACACTAACTATAATATGGTGTTCCAGTTCTACACAAGAAAGTTCTACAGTGCGCTCAGCAGACAAATTCATAACATCTTTCCGGTTTTTGCACTTAATACTATTACGAACAAAAATTAACGACCCTCCATGAATTGACTTCCTTCTTACATACACACTTCTAGCAGAATAAAGTTCATTATCAATTATTAACTGGTGTGCCTGTAGCCAATGCTCTGTGATACAGAGCACATCAACATTATATTTATCAAAAAATAATTCTACTTCTAAGTCTTTCCTAGATAATCCTTGAATATTTTGATGCAATAAAGTAAAAAAGTCAATGACCATAAACATAGTTCTGTTTATGGTCATTGACTTTTTTACTTTATTGCTACAATTTTTATTTATTATTGTATTTCTACTATCAATACCATTATCGAGTAAATGATTTGATATGCAAGAGATAGGCTCTGTTGTCTTAGCAATTAATTTAAAGAATTTATGTCAAAATATGCGGCCAAGCTATTGCCTGAATTAATATTAATAACATCATTGTTAATTAGCTCAGAAGGAGCACTATATGAAGCCAAATGTTTGGCTACAGTGTTCTTACATTCTAAGGGGTGCTCTATAGGAGCTGTCAGGTTAGCCAAGTTCTTGGCTGTTATTCTAAAATAATATGATAGCGAAACAGCTATTTGTCTTTTAAAATAATATGGCAGATAATACTATCTGTGGTCAAAAAACTATTATCATAGACAATCCTATTGATGTCAATTAAATGAAATTTATTATAAAATCTACCATTAATTGGGCTTGTTAAGTTAAACATAGTCATGTTTAAATTAGTCCGCTAAATTAGACGCTTGTCCGGTTTAGTTGTAATATGTATCCCTTTGACTGGCCTGTTGGTCTAATCATGACTGCTAAGGCAGAGGTCGTGGGCTCGATTCCCACCCAGGACAAATAATTGTGTGATGAGCATTATCATTTGTTCTGTATCTGGATGTAATTTATCTTTAATATGTGTATGTGTTTAAAAATATATATAAATTTTTATGGTATAAGGGGCAAACGAGCAGACGGGTCACCTGATGGTAAGTGACTACCGCCGTCCATGGGCACCTGCAACTCAAGTCACAAGTGCGTTGCCGGCCTTTAAGGTGGGAGTAGGGAAAGGGTGGAAGAGAGGAAGAGGAGGAGGAGGGAAGGGTTAGGGCCTCCGGTAACCTCACTCACTCGGCGAAACGCAACGAAACATTGCTTTACTGCCGGTTTTCTGTGAGGCGATGGTATCACTCCGGTCGAGCCGGCCGATACGTGCCGAAGCATGGCTCTCCCACTTATGTATATAAGTATGTTTATCAGCAGTCTGGTTACCATAGTACAGGCTCTGCATAGTTTGTTTCCTGGCACGTAAATAAATAATGCTGATGGTTTTCCGACACGGGAACAGGTGACATACAGTTGGCCATTTGGAAAACATGCATTTTAAAAATTAATGCCACAAACACTTAAGGACTGCCTTTGCGATTTATTTATTGACATTGCAAATGCAAGCCGCACTGGAAATTGAAAGCCGTGTGCCATTACAAAGGTGTGAGATGCTGTGAACTGTAATTTATTGCCACGTTGTAATTGAATACAGCTCGATGTGGATCAAATGCAACATTTCTATTTTGCTATAGATTCCGTCATTTCGCGCTTCGCGTTGCTCATCAGTTTGACTGGCTGGCTGGCTCGTAAATATCTTTTATTTGTGGAATTGTGAGTTCTGCGCCCTATGTTTGTACGTCTACTTCTTGGCATTTTAATATCAAAATTTCAACTGAAAATTATAAATGAACAAACTTAAAACTCCATAAATTTTTCGATTCAATCGACTGTGCAGTGTGCACTAAAAAATGAAAACTATAATTCATTAACAATATGCAAAATCAAAGCAAAATGGTATAATTTTACCTCGGCAAAGAAATCATTTCGACCAGGGAGCTGGGTAAGGGTTATAATTCGTTCTTAATTCCGACCATGGATTTCGAATATGACGCTACGTTAGAATTATGCGATCTTTGTAAACGAAATTGGCGGTGTGCGATCTGTCTCTTACTGTCAAACAACTGACAGTTTTTCAAACGTGCTCAGCAAAGAGTTCGAAACGCTGGGGCTAAGGTTACATTAAAAGTTTATAATAAAGGTAGTCGTTAAGTTTTCTTAAATTTTCTTAGTTTCTGCGTAATTTTCTTATTTTTTTTTTAATATAAGAACTTTCTAGGAAGTATTAGAAAACATTAAAAAAAAATGAATGAAATCGGTAAAGCCGCTCTCAAGTCATAGCGTGACCAGAAGAAATAGGGGTTAATTTTTATATTTATAGATTTGTATATAATAAAACTAACCTATGATTTTTAGACACTATACAGACAGAGCACACACCGTTAAAAAAACAAATGCAATCGAATTTATATTTACAAGGTAGTTCAAGACCTGCTTGTCCATATAGAATATAAAATATTATAAAACTATTTAAAAAATTATTCTCTTTTTTTAACGTGTTTAAACTCTCACAGCTGAGGTACCAATTCACCCATATATTTTATGAATTCACCGATTGCACGATGACTGGATGAAAACCAAACGGATTACGTCATTCACGTCACAATAGAAGCTAATCATTTAATTTGTAATGTGTATTTATTTTGAAGTTGGATAACATCTATACTTGACAAAAACAAAAGTTCTCCGACCTCGCGATTGATTGTATAGCAACGAGATAGAATATTATTTATCCCCGTTAGTGAATATTAGTAGCGTAATGGTGATCAAGAGGTTTCGGGTTCGAACCCCACCCAGGGCACTACCCATGTGAACCCACTCTTTTTTTTTTTGTGCGTGTGGAAACCCCCTCGGGCCGTCACACCACCGGGGTTTTCGGTGGGGCGGTGTGTCGGAATCGAACCGACTAAAACCACACGGTGTGCCGTACTGCGCCTTAAGTAGGGGGGATCCGGGAACAGCTTTTATTAAGACATCCGGAACCCTCCTAGCGCCTGCCCTCTCAAAAACCTCTCAATTAGGCGACGTCCAGGCACACGCTCACGGGGGGCCACTATAGCGGGTGGAGGAGAAGACCCCTCCCGTCCACCCGCGGCCACACTCAGGGCGGCATGAGGCGCTGGTAAGCGCGCCTCCGCCGCCCGGTTCGCCGGCGGCGAATTAAGTCCGAGTGGAGGTCGTCCTCCCGGACCCATTCCGCCGCCTCCCTCTGCGAGATGACTTCCTCACAGAAGGTTGCGACCGCGGTAAAATTCCTGTCGCTACCGGCCATGGAGCGTATGACAGCCGGTAGCAACAGATCCACTCCGATGACTGCAGTGAGGGCCCGACGCTGCGCCGCCCAACTGGGGCAAGCCGCCAGTGTGTGCTGAGCCGAGTCCTCACTGCAGTCGCAGTGGTGACAGGCGGGACTCAATTCCCTCCTAGTGACCGAGTGCAGGTACCTCCCGAAGCAGCCGTGCCTGGAAAGCACCTGCGTCAGTCGGAAGGAAAGGGTCCCGTGCTGCCGCCCGATACTCGACGATGACCGGCCGGAGCGCCTCCACGGCGGCCTCGGAGCCTCCAGCCGGGACGACCAACGAGCCATGGTGGCTCGGCGAGCGGCCTCATGCCATTCACGTACCTCTTCGGGCGGGGGCCGACTGCCGCTTCCCGCCCGGAACTCAGCCGTTCGCCGATATACTTCGGCGACCACTTCCGCCTCCAAATCCCACGGGGGAGTCCCGGCCAACGCGCACGCCACCTCCGTCGACACTGTGCGGTAGCCGCGTATGGCTCTAACCGCCATAACCCCCTGTGGGCGCCAGAGGCGCGCCCTATTCTGGGCGGTGAGAGCCTCCGCCCACACCGGTGCACCGTAAAGTGCCATTGACCGGACAACCCCCGTGTACAGCCGTCTCGTAGCGACGCTGGGCCCACCCAAATTGGGCAAGAGTCGCCCAAGGGCGAACGCAGCGCCGACCAGCTTTGGAGCAAGCTGCAGGAAGTGCTCGTCGAAGCGCCACCTTCCGTCAAGGATCAGGCCCAGATACTTGATGTCTTCGCGGTGACGTCGCCGACTGCGAGTGTAATACCTCCGGGCAAGAGTATGAGCCACGCGGAGGTCCCTCAACTCCTGGGACCACCAGTAGACCTCCTTCCTTGGAGGCCGACGACCTCGGACGCGGGGCATGGCCGCATCGCAAATCTGCGTAATCACATCGCGAAAGCGGCCTGCCCCCATGTCTACCTCCACGGTCAGAGGCTGCGAAGACAGCAAACGAGTAAATGATGGCTGCCTCCTCCAGTAGGTCCCAGCGTCGCGACAGCCCACCGCGGGAAGCGGGAAGGACCAGGAGAGCTCAAATCGGATATAGTGGTGATCCGAGAGCGTCTCGACCTCTTCCAGGACACACCAGTTCCTTACACGTGCGGCGAGAGCAGGGGTAGCGAACGAAAGGTCCACTATCGACCCCCCCCTGCTGCCACACGCACGTATTGGTGGAGCCTCTGTTTAGGAGACAGATGCCCACCGATGCCGCCCACTCCTCTACGGCTTCGCCCCATGCGTCCGTCCTGGGGGAACCCCACGCAATGGACTTGGCGTTGAAGTCCCCCAGCACCAGGACGTGCCCAGACGCCAGACGCCGCATCGAGGTCTCCAAGTTATTGAGGAAAACCTCGAAATCGCTCAGACTCCGATTGGGGGAGAAGTAGACACCGTATATGGTGATCCCCCCCCACTTGGCAGCAACATATCCCGTACCCTTGTCTCTCAACGACAAGGGTCGGGAATGAGCCGCCGTAGAGCCGACGACTGCCACGGAGCCGTTCCGGTCACCCAGCCAATTTGGACGGGGAGAAACATAATAGGGCTCCGCGGCTACGGCCACACCTATCGACCACTCCGCCATGGTTTGCATGAAAAGGTCCTGCGCACCGGCAGAGTGGTTCAGGTTCGTCTGGATAAGGAGGCTAGAGACTTGGTCCATTTATTGGACCGTCTCTACAGCCTCCTCCATGGGCGACGACGTCGACGCACGAGTGACATCAGAGGCAGCCTGGGTCGATTGGCTAGCCCCCGATGTATTTTGAGAAGTGCTGGGAGGCTTGCAGCCCCCTTGCCCCATCTGGTGCCCCGCCGCACACGCGGGGCAATGAGGGGCGGCGGAACATTCCGCCGCCTTGTGCCCCGGTGTACCGCAGCGGAAACATAGACCGCTGCAGTCGAAACAACTAGAACACTTGACGCGGGTGTGCCCCGACCCTAGGCATTTGAAACACCTCATCGGTCTCGCCACCAGGACTGTGACTCTGGCGTTCACGAAACCGATGAGGACCTTGCCGGCATCGCCCAAAATTTTGGCCGCTGCTACGGGACAGCTGACCCACACCGCGCCAAGGCCTCCTGGACCGGGGCGGATGGTGCCGACTCTGATGCTGTCCACGTTGCATCCCGTCTTCTCCTGAATGGCAACGCGGACATCCTCGACCGTGACCGAATCGTCCAGGCCCGAAATTCGCAGCTCCGCGCACTTGGTGGGCCTGGCAATCTTCACACCATCCGTTGCTGCGAATATTCCCCGCAGTTTCTCTGCAAAGGCGTCCGCCCGGGCCTTCTTAAAGACGTCCGCCACCGGCGATACGGTAACAACCACTGCCGCCGTTTTGGGCGTCACCAGTTTCCGTGCCTTCTTTGTGGTGGTCACTGCCTGCGGCGAAGAAGGTGCACTCTTGGCAGCCTTCTTATTCCTATTTCGGGACCGCTTCTTGCCTCCTTCGACCTTCTGCCACCCATCGTTGGCGGGGGCAGAAGTGGAGGGGCCAGACGTGGAGGGGCCAGACGTGGAGGGGCCAGACGTGGAGGGGCCAGACGTAGAGGGGGCAGATGTGGAGGGAGCAGGCGCGCTCGTCCTCTTAGGTATTCCGCTACCATCTTCGTCGAGGCCTTAGGCGGTCGCCCCTTCTTCGGTGCAGCTGCAGGTGCTGGCGTTGACGCCGTCGCGGCATAAGAAACAACGATGCGGCCACCCGAAACGGGAAGCGCCGACGGGACTGTAGAGGCCTTTGACTTGGCCGCGGCGAGTGGCGGCCGAACGATGGGGGCCGGTGGATGCCTTGCCTCAAGGCCGGCGAGGCGCCCGTCCATCATCCTCCACACTGCGTCAATGATTTAATGATTTGACGCAGGTGGGAGTCTGGAACTTCGGGGAGGGGAGGGGGAGGAAGCAGGCTGTGCCACAACTGGTCTAGATGGCTCAGCACAGTTCGAGCGCGCCTGAAATTGGGCGAACTGAGCGCTCAGCTCAGCCACCTGCTCCGCCAACCGATCGTTTGCCGCCTGGAGGCTCGCGACGTCACCAATTAGGGTCCTAACGACCCCAGAGACAGCGGAGGAGGAGTCCTTAAGGGCCTTTACAAAAGGACCCTTAAGATTCGTGGACTTGGTGGGTGAATTATAGCCACCGCCACGTCCGCTCTCTCCTGCATGGTTACCGGTGTTTGAGGGACCGAACCCCCTTCCACCGGCTTCCGTATTTTCTGCAGGAGATCCGCAATCTCCTCCTCGGCTTCAATTTCGCCCTCCGCTCTGGCCCGGGCGTAAGCGCCCGACCTGGTGAAGGCGGAACCTGCCGGAGCTGGGATCGGCGTGCGCGACCTCGACCTCCCCCTTAGGCTACTAGCAAACTTTAGGAGGGAGCATATCTGTGGATGGCTCATAATCCTCATCCCTTGAGCGACCTCGTTTTCGGCTCTCGATTTCGCGCAGCTCAACCTCCATCTCCACAACTTCAGGAGCTGTTTCTGTGGATGATCCAGCCTTGGAACGCAGACGTTCTGATTTGCGGTTGCCCCCAGGAGTCAGATTGACTTCTGGGAGCTCCATCGATATAGTCGGCTCAGACGAGACTTCGTCGTCAGTTGACGAAATTTCAGCAACTTTTTTGTTGCTCCTCTTGTTCTTCCTTTCTTTTGCTTTCTCCTTCTTTTGTTCAACATTTATTTTGTTTTTGTTTTGTAAATTTAAATCCATATTTAGTCCCACGATTGGGGGAGAAATAAAGGTCAACCCGGGCAGAGATCCCCCAATACCCGGGCAAGCGTAGATTTATTTTTCTGTTCTGTCTCACGCAATTGTAAAGAAATATGACAGACGGGTCGGCGGCCATTACTGTTTATGTGTCGATTGACAATAGTCACGGTGATAATCTCTTAACTTAAATAGTAATACTTCGGGAACTCCGTTTGAGTGTTTGTTTTAAACTACTTAGCGTGTTTCATGAAACTTACGATAAGGCGTTTTTATATTTAGTTAAGTGTTTTATTACGCCAGGACGTTTCATGTATTGTATTTATGAACTCTTTTCAGAATACTCTACTGTAATCATGTTTGATCCTGATCAACCGATAGGATAGGTGGTAATAAGGAGAAGCCGATGTGTCAATTGTTCGCTTTTGATACCCAGAAATGACGAGGAGCATTCTTTCTTCACACTATCCAAGATTGTTATATATTAATCATCGTCTTACTTAACTTATACAATGATATTCCTGCTGATTTTACATGTTAAATACGTCCTACGTAGTTAACATGTAAAATCATCTATACATATACTTGTTCTAACATTAGATAATGACTACATGAAAAGTCTGTCTGTTCATAATTATGTGGTACCTTTATATACATTGGGTACCTTATTTATTTGTGTATAGATCTGGGGTAAGTTAATGCTAATAAAAATATTATACTATCTGACTGAAGTTGTTATTTCAATTCATGAATGATGCATGAAAAGGTAATAGGTATAAATATTATGTATTGTTTTTTTAATAGCAGCTGGTATCTTGTTTTGTTTTTAACTAACATTGTTTTTTTTGTACATGAGTGATCTGTGGTTGTTTTATAAGTTGCGAGATTGCGCGACAAAAACGGAGACACCTACAAATTACCTCTTGTAGGTATTCTCCTTTTTTGTCTATTTACTTAAAAACTCGGGTATTTTTGGAAAAATGAATTCTTTTACTTGATAATAAATAAAGCGTACTCTATAATACATAAAGATTCATTGTTCAACAACTTAAGACGGAATTCCATACCTACATGGTCATTGTGAGGATAAGGACCATATTAAAAAAAAAAACTGAGGTAAAAAAATAGCAGCTTATCACCCAATGCGGAAATGGCATAGCAACTTGCGCATTTGCTATGCCATCAAACTTAGGATCAACTAAGTATCTAATCTGTGGGCCTTTTATTTCACTTCTTGGTATCAAATTCAAATTCAATATCTGTATTTCATAAAATTGCCCAACAATAAATCGAAATCGCCTTTTCTTAGGGTTCCGTACCCGGAACAAAAAAAACAGGAAAAAACGGAACCCTTATAGGATTTCTTTGTTGTCCATCCGTCCGTTCGTCTGTCTGTCTATCAAGATCCTTTTTCTAAAGAACGCGTGGAGGTATCAAGCTTTAATTTATATCAAATATTCAGGTTTACTGTTCCTTGAGGCTGTGAAAAAATTAAACTTCTAAGTCAACGCAATCATAAGATACAGCCGTTTATGCCGCAAATTTAGGCAAATTTCGACACTCGCAAGGGAACCTAAACCTATGAGGTACTTCTCGTGAACTCAAAATCTTGAATTTTGGTACGAAGCGGCGTCTTATTGCACAGATACAGGAAAAATTGCGAAAACCGTAAATGTTTAGTTACATCATATAATAAAAATATTCTACGGAGCCCTCGGTGCGCGAGTCCGACTCGCACTTGGCTGGTTTTTTATAAAATAATAATTGAAAATTATGGATCAAAATACATAAAGTCACCGCAACAATAGGTTGTGTCAAATATAAACTATATTTAAAAAACCGGACAAATACGAGTCTGACTCGCGCATCGAGGTTTCCGCAAGCGAACAAACTTGTATTTAAATAGTACGTCCATCTCGGGAATCAACTCTCGAAGGCTTTTGCCAGTCTTTTTCAAAAGACAAACTAAACTTTTCGGTTGCGATGTACGACAAAGTCAACAATCCAACCGCAAAATATATGTTTGTAATCACAAAAACTATTTTTAGGGTTCCGTTCTTCAAAAGGAAAAAAAAACCCTTATAGGATCACTTTGTTGTTCGTCTGTCTGTTTGTCTAAACCTTTTTCTCAGAAACCCGTACACGCAACCAGTTGAAATTAACACCAAATATATAAGTCTGCGATCCCTTGAACCTGTAAAAAAATCAAGCTTCTAATTCAACGTAGTCATAAGATGTGGCCATTTAAGCCATACATATGACCAAATTTGAACATTTCGCATGTAAATCAAAACCTATAGGGTACTTCCCATTCACCTAGAATCATGAAATTTGGTAAGAAACAAAGTTTTCCAGCGCAAATAAAGGAAAAATCCGAAAGTCGTTAATTTGTTGTTTTATCTGTCTGTCTGTCTGTGTGTCTCTCAAGACCCTTTACTTCTAAAACCCGTGAAGGCATCAAGTTGAAATTAACATCAAATACTTATATTTGCGGCCCCTGAAGCTGTAAAAAATCCAGCGTTTAAGTCTAAAGAAATAAAAAGAAAACTTAAACTTTCGATTTTAACAAATTTGAACATTTCGCAGGTAAATCAAAACCTACAGGGTACTTCCCATTGATCTAGAATCAACAAAATTTGGTAAGAATCAAGGTCTGACAGCGCAAGTAAAGGAAAAAATCGGTTGTCTGTAAAGTCGGTTTACTGACGATAGTTGAACGTGACAACGTCATAGGAACGCCTCAGAGCGAGGTAACGCCGCATGAGTCATGTTTTTTCGTGCGTGCAGCCGGCTCCATCGAATTATAAGACGTTGTCACGTCAAAAATCTGAAAGTCGTTAATACGTTGTTATATCACATTAAAAAAAATGTTTTTGAAAGTTGCTTGCGTTTGGAAAGTTGACTAAAGTCGATAAATCGTACATCGATGTAGGGAGAGTATTTTTAGAACCGCAAAGTTAAGTTTGTCTTATAGTCTATAAGAAATAAATATTTTTGAATTGTAAATCAATTTAATATATAAATATTACTGAGTATTAGCACAGATTACTAAGGTATTAGTGTCAAACAACAAGTAAATTTTAATAAGTAAAGACGAAGTAATTAAAACAATTAACTGACTAAAAGTGAGTCATTCAAACGGATTTTAAATTTTTATTATCAAACTACAATTAATATTAGATTTAGTTTTACTTACTAAGATAGCTGATAACATATAAAATTTTGAGCAATATCATTTATTTATTTCGTTGATTTTCAACGAAAATTTTACCGTCCGTAAGCAAAACGAATCGCTTTTTGTTTATTGGAACGCTGCGTAATTCATATTACATCTGTGCCAATTGATTATTTCTAAATTTGTGATATTTTTGGTTATTGAGCATGTGGGTATGATCGCTATTTCAGAAATATTCGGCGACACTGCTCCTTGCCACCCACAGTGATGACAAGGCTCAAGTACCAGGCTCCTTTACGGTGCTACAGAGAAAGAAATAGCCAGCACAAGGAACCAAATCCCGTCGACAGACCGAACTTGGTGTTGTAGAAGATTTTGCTATATTCAATGAAAGCATAATATTAAATTTTATATTTAGGAATGGGATGATATTAATAAACTTAGGAAAACACTATTTTAATCTTTAACAAAACCGAAAGTAATAGTAATAACAACCATTTTATTTGGATTGTCATGATGACATCGCTTAAAACGAAATGCGAAGTTTCTCAATTTGAATTTTGACTTAATCCTACGATAAGGTATATAGATAGATAGAACATTCTTAATTGTACAGTTGGACAGAAATTATCATAGTTTGTAACAATTTAGTAGCAACATACTAAGCGGCAAGTACAATGGGCGGTCTTATCGCTAAAAGCGATGTCATCCAGACAACCTTTTTAGGGAAAAACAGAGGAAAATAATCGGTAGCTGGTGACGTACCAAAAATATTTAGAACTGGAACAATGAAATAATAATAAAGGAAATGGCGTGAAAAGGAATACGTGAAGTATCTTTTACACATACACATATATAGTAAAATAACTATAATAAGTATATTATAATCCAAAATGCATTCCTCACACACACACACACGCGCGCGCACACACACACACACACATGCACCCACACACCAAACATACACACACACACTCACACATATAAAATATATATATGTATATATACATATAACTCTAATAATACTAAATGGGTATATAATTATAATATTAATGTGTATATATAGGTTATTCCTACCTTAAGCAATTCATTCATGCATATTCATCTGCGATACACTTCACTCTCATTAACAACCTGTTGCAATTAAGTTCGAGAGCCCTGGTACCCATACCACAAGTTAAATTTTATTTTGGGTACCAGTGGTCAACATAATTATAATACATGTTAAGATTGTTATGATTCATGTGTTATTCCTTTGTATGCATCGTTTTTGAGATAATAAATTATATTATTATTAATTAGTAAGACATTTTAGTGGAGTTACTTATTATGTGGTCTATTGCACTAGGTTATAGTGTTAGATAGTATTCCTTTACGAGTGCCTTAAAAGATGTTAAGGTTTGAGCCCGTTTAATCTTTACAGGTAATGCATTCCATAAACGGATTGCAGTTACTGTAAAGGATTTATCATAAAATGCCGTGGAGTGTGCAGGCATTTTTAGTTGCAAATTTTCTGATGACCTTAGAGATCGCGGATGTGTACAATGTAGGGACTCGAATCGGTCCTTGAGATAGGAAGGTAGCGAAGGGTTGAACAGTATAATGTATAGAAGCGAAAGAATGTGAGTATTCCGGCGTAGGCGTATAGGTAACCACTTGAGTTGTTTCCGAAATTCAGAGATATGATCGTATTTACGCAAACCAAATATGAATCTAATGCAAAAATTTTGAAGTCGCTCAAGTTTGTCTAGTTGGTTCTCGGTGAGATCAGGATAGCTGGCATCTGCATAATCGAGGATTGGAAGTAGAAGGGAGTTAGCAAGGGCAATTTTGGTAGCGGTTTGAAGAAAGTTCGATTGATATCGGTCTACAATCAGAAAAGGACGAAGGATTGGATTTTTTGGGTAAAGGAATTATTTGGGCTTCTTTCCATGTTGATGGAAAGGTGCCGCTAGAGAGGAAGTAGTTTATTATAAAAGTGATAGTAGGTAGGATTTCGACAAGGATAGGGATGTTCATTTTGGGGCTGATAAAATCACTTCCGACAGCATTAGAAGTAATCGATAGTATACTCTTCTTAACATCACAAGCCGATAACTGATTAAACACAAATTGTGGAAAGTTAGGAGTTGGCAAGGATGAAAGATAATTTAAAGTATTTGCCTTTATAGTCCTATCAATATTGGACACGGCTGAGAAATGTTAATTAAGTAAATCAATGTTTAAATCTTTGGAAATTACATCATGTTTGGATTAACCAACCCCTAGTGATCTAAGAAATTTTTAGACTTTTGCTGGTTCACCGTTTTGAATTGAGTTATGGATGTATTGGCGTTGTGCGTCCCTACACACCTTATTGCAATGATTACGTATAATAATAATAATAATAATTAATTCTATTCTGACCTCGAATAGGGCCCCCGCTGCCGGTGGTGATGTGCGCCGCATGAAATGGACTTATTCAATTAATGAAAACGTCATGCGGGCATATTATTGGGCTACAGAGTTGGGAACTAACCTTACTGCGTATCGTGTTCGATTACTGTCTCTGTTTCAGGAGCTTGAACCAGCTGTCAACGTGTCAGCACAAAGACTGTCGGATCAGGTACGGGCTATACAGCGCTGTCACCTGCTGGATGATACCGTACTTGAGAGGCTACGCTCTGACGTACGGAATAGCTTGGTTATCCCTTCTTCATCGCAAGTTGTGGGTTCGGTGGCCAATCGCACACCGCAATTGGTAACACAGTTACATGTTGATGAAATTGTGGATAGTGAAGCTATATCTGTAAGTACCAAATGCAACGAAAGGTTAAGGAGCGCCTTGGAGGATGCGATTCTGAAATACCGGTTTGTGAACCACATTAATAGACCACGTTTATCCCGTTTGCCTATTCATAGACGAAATATAGCGCTGGTGTGTGCCCTGGATTCGTTATTGTCTGATTATTTAGACAATAGCGAAGATCTTAGTGATACACACTCTATTCTCTACTGTGCGGCTGTCGCAGCATGTCGAGTAGCAGGAGTACATTTCTCTGTAAATACCGCTACTACTCGACCCAAGCCTGCTGTGCCAGCCTGGCAGTGTAGAATCGAGCGTCGTATTGCTGAGGCCAGGACACTCATCGGTAAGCTAATCTGCTTTAGATCGGGTAACACGCGGCCGAGAGTGATGCGCTTTGTGAAACAGGCATTCTTGGGGACTGACATTAGTACTCAACAATATATGTCATGTGTCACAGAGCGCATAGACTTTCTAAAGCAGAAAGTTTATGCATGGGCAAATAGGATTCGAAGATACAAAAAGCGAACAGATCGGTATAATCAGAATCGTATGTTCCACAGAAATGAGAGGTGGGTTTACCGAAAATGGGAACAATCGGATCCCTGTGTGAGTGACGGGCATTTCCCAGATGATGATGCTACACATGAATTTTGGCGTAATATCTGGTCGGTGCCTGTCACTCATTCAGAAGGTGATTGGATACGAGATGTCGGGTGCTCATGCGAGTCTATACAAGCAATGGAACCAATTTCCATAGCCACAGGTGACGTAAGTAGTGCAGTTCAGTCATTATCAAACTGGAAATCGGCTGGACCAGACGGACTGCACAACTTTTGGCTGAAATGGTTCCGAAGCTCGCATGCTCGTTTGGCATCTCAGTTCCAAGCAGCATTGGATTCCGGTTCATTACCCCATTTTTTAACAACTGGCGTAACCCACTTACTTTATAAATCTGGTAGTGCCATGGATCCCAAAAATTATAGACCAATTACATGCCTACCAACTATGTATAAGCTTCTAACATCTATTCTGAGACTCAAAATTACTACACATTTAAATAAAAATTCGATCATATCTATTTCTCAGAATGGATGTAGAAGTGGGACCCGTGGCACTAAAGAGCTCCTCATCATGGATATGGCCATTAGCCAACAGGTGCGTCGTCACCGTAAGAATCTGGTGACATGTTGGATAGACTATAAGAAGGCCTTTGATTCGGTTCCACATACATGGCTTTTGAGAGTGCTGGAGTTGTATAAAATTGATACAACTCTTTGCACTTTTTTAAAGTCATGTATGGGGCAGTGGAGAACGGCACTTCGCTATCCAGGATGTCAGCAGATTGCGACAAACGATGCACCAATAAAGATCGAGCGGGGTATATTTCAAGGTGATAGTTTGAGTCCCTTGTGGTTCTGCCTAGCTTTGAATCCTCTCAGTACGCTGTTAGAGGGTTCAGGACTAGGCTATAGGTTGCAGAAAGACGATCGAGTTATATCTCACCTTCTGTACATGGACGATTTGAAACTTATTGCCCCCACTAATTTGCAATTGACAGCGTTACTGAAGGTGACTGAAAACTTTAGTAATTCTATCAAGATGGAATTTGGTGTGGACAAGTGTGCAGTCATGCATGTAAAGAACGGCGTGATAGTAGAATCTGAAGGAGTCGAACTTTCAGATTCAACAAAACTCAGATCTCTGTCTGCAACTGAAAGCTACAAGTATCTAGGTATATCACAGTCATTGGGAATACCTGAATCTCATATGAAACAAACGCTGCAGGAGCGCTTTTTTGGCCGCCTGAAAAAAGTACTTAAAAGTCTTTTATCAGGGGGTAACAAAATGCGTGCCTGCAACGGTTGGGTCATGCCGGTTCTGATGTATTCCTTTGGTATACTTAGATGGACTCAGACCGAATTGGATGCCCTTGACAGGAGAGTCCGTACACTGCTGACTGCATTCCGAATGCACCACCCACGTTCATCGGTAATGAGGTTGTATATCCCGCGAAAGTTTGGGGGTCGTGGACTCTTAAACATTAAGACCCTACACAATCGCGAGATATACAACCTTAGAGAATATTTTCTTCATACTGACGTGGGAGTGCATCGTAGTGTGGTAGCAGTGGACAACGGACTCACTCCGCTCGCTCTGGCTAAAGAGAACTGGCGCAAGCCTGTAGTACTTAGTACTAATGATCGCAGGGAGGTATGGAAGGGCAAAGAACTTCATGGTCGTTTTTATCGAGCCCTAAATGGGCCTGATATAGACTTTAAAGCTTCTACATCTTGGCTACGGTTTGGTGATCTTTTCGGAGAAACCGAAGGTTTTGTCTTTGCAATTATGGACGAAGTTGTTATGACGAATAACTATCGAAAATATATCCTGAAAGATGGTACGGTGGACATCTGTCGGGCGTGCCACCGTCCCGGTGAATCTATCAGGCATATTATTTCTGGTTGTTCTCGTCTTGCCAACGGGGAATATTTGCATAGGCACAATCAAGTAGCCAGGATTGTACATCAACAACTTGCCCTTAAATACAATCTTGTGCATTCAGAGGTGCCATATTACAGGTATGTGCCCGACCCAGTTCTCGAAAATGGTCGTGCCACATTGTATTGGGATCGATCTATCATCACTGACAGAACTATTGTTGCTAATAAACCTGATTTAGTGCTGATAGACCGATTAGAGCGCCGCGCAATGATTGTCGATATCGCTGTTCCTCATGACGAGAACCTCGTGAAAGTTGAAAAAGAAAAACAAATAAAATACTTGGATTTGTCTCACGAGATTGTCGATATGTGGAATATCGATTCGGCAATCATTGTTCCGATTGTCATATCTGCACATGGATTAATAGCCAAGAGCCTCGATCAACACCTTAAGAGGCTCGCGTTAGACGGCTGGATCAAGGGACTGATGCAGAAGGCCGTTCTCCTTGACACGGCCCGTATAGTGAGGAGGTTCCTGTCTTTGGAGCCCTAACCACCGGTGTCTTGGTCCCTGTACCCGATGTCGGTGGTCTACTGTTTTTTATATTTTTAAATATATATATATTGTTTTGTACATATTTAAAAATGTAATTTATAAGTATTAAGATAAATAAAGAGGAATAATAATTTCACACATCTCACACACGGCCGTCAGATCCCAAACTAGGCAGAGCCTGTACTATGGTAACCAGACTGCTGATAAACATACTTATATATTTCTAAATACATACATGTTATAGATAAATTACAATTATAAAGTATAGTTATATACTTTTCACGGTTCTCGGAGTTCTGATTCCTTTTCAATTTAAACTTGGCTGTAGCTTTCTTAGCTAGTAAGTTTTTTTATTAAAAAGTTTAGAAGAAAGAATATGTTCCTAGGACAGAGTGTTTAGCTACTTTTGTTATTGACCGTACAATGTAAGTGATGCCATGACCTGATATGATGATCCAATTGTAAAGTAGGTAAATAGGACATTATCAGGTAAATAAGTCACGATAGCGACAATCACTATATACATGTGTATCTGTGGTACTTATATTATCATAAAATATTATCTGTCTGCTACAATTACAAACTTAGGTATTACTATATTATATTTTTTTTTTTTTCTGAAAACAGCAATTGCACCTCTTTTTCCAGGCAGAATTTTTTAAAGGTACTGTATTATCATTTTGGTTGCTTACATGTGAAATAACGACATAATTTGGCCTTGGTAACATTACTCATTTCTTTTTAGTGTCTAAACTCACCTCACTGGGCTATTGGTGAGGCCGTACATCAGGCTTCAACCGACTAAAACCACACGGTGTGCCTCATAGCGCCGGTTATGAGTTGAACGTCGCGTCGGTACGGCGACGTTTTGGCTCCAATGATCCACCCAGCACTGGTTCACGGATGGCAACTGGACGATGTCCAGACACGGAGACGGGAGACTGCTTCGGGTGACGAACATAAAACTCGTCTCATGCACAACCGGCCACTCTTAGCGTACGCATGAGAGCGCGAGTGAAAAGCTCCTCCTGCGAGATGTTCTCCTCGCAGAAAATCGTCATAAAACAACTGTGACGACCTAACGTCTCGATTCGTCCGACCAATTGGGAGACTCTTGCTGTCGTTAGTCAGTCAGTGCCGCTTCCTAGAAGCTATGGGTATACCCCCCTCGTTATACCTAACAGATTACTCCCAGTCAATACTAAGGTCCACCCCCGCAACAAATAAATGTTTGCTTCTGAACTTTGTTTAGTCACGGTGTAACATAAGATTATAGGCCTCTTTTCAAGAAATTAAATTTGCTCACTTTCACATCAATCTATATATATGAAATTGGAATATTTGTGAAAAGGCACCCTGACTTATTTGAAAAAGCATGTAACAATAAAAAGTATATCTCTAGAGATACAAGTAAATTATGGCTGCCGATAATGTCAACTGCCTTAAATAAAAAGAATAGCTTTTGCATGATTGTGCATCCAAGTCTTTAACAAGAACCCGAAAGCTATAAGAGATCTGACACTAACTCGCTTCGCACGCATACTAAAAAAATGGATTATTGACAAATGTTTCTACACTATGCAAGAATTTGTGACATGCAAAGATGAGGTTTTTATATAGAGGACTGAATTACAATTCATTATATTATTATTATTTTGGACATTTATAAATACTGCCACAATTTGAACCTTTTTTTTTTTAAATTGATATTGACATTGTTTACATTTTTAATATTTTTTTTTTGTTTTTTATATATTTTTGTTGACATTAATTAAATATACATATGCATGTTTATTAATTTGTATGCATTAATTCATTAACAATAATTGTATAACTTTGCTAATTTGTATAGTTTTTGCACACCCTAAACGGTGAAACATGCTGTACTGTACCCACACATGTATTTGTCTAAACAACTTGTAACCTTGTATTTGCATGAAACATATGCAAATAAATATTCTTATTCTTCTAATTCTTATTCTTATTCACACTAGTGTAATCACAGATCAAGGAAGATTTGATAAGTAAGCGTGGCGCGTGCGCCCGTATCTTGCGTAAATTGTGCTTGTTATTCATTTCTGTCTTTAATCGAGTGACAACCAGCGACCACGTCATTTCTCGAATAATACGGAATGCCGCGTTGTTCAATGGTTATTTTCGGAAATAACAGCTTCTTATTTTATACGTAACTACAATAATGAAACTATATTTTGCCATAATAATCAATAAGCAAATATGGTACACTGATATTTATGATGATGAAATATTAAATTAACCATATTATTAAATTAAAACAAAACCATTGCAGGCCTAGTACGGCTTACATAATAAATCATACTGTTAGCGACGAAATGTATGAGTTTGTTTGCCGATTCTCTCACTAGCACGATAAGCTCTAATGCACTGACTGATTGATATCGTATACACTTAACAACGTGTGAGTCTACGCATCTATTGGTTTTGTTGAACTACATATGTAGTTGTAAGCTAATGGAAGGGACAATCTGGAAACCGCGGTTTTCATACATTTCCACCTAAAAGGCAAATAAATGGTCTGAAAATGTAAAAAATACTTCACCGGTTACCTGTCAATATTTCAGCTTATATGTAATTTTTTTGGCGATAGTGTTTGCCATGCATTTAATATAGTAAAATACTGTAATACTAACAAAGTGTTAAGTTATACTAACAACTGAGACATAGATGCTTTAAATACATATTCTATTCTAATATAATTATGTTGACGGGAATCAACGCGATCACGTATTTAAAAGATATTACATACCTTTGCTTTGCCTAACGTTTCCACGAGGTTGCACTGGCTGTGGTCACAGGCCTGTAGGTGCTGTAGTACTTAAATACGTAATCGAGTTAATTCCCGTCAACATTATATTATCATGGAAGCCGAAAGTGAAAAGGTTTGGATCTTCTTCGTCTATAACTGTATTTATAAATATTTATTTATTATTACACACACACAAACTATCATTACAGGTTAATACCCATTTCAATAGTCGGGCCAGACGATATAAACAATAATATACAACATACCTTGTTATGAATATTAACACAAAAAATTACAAATAAAAGAAAATTACAAATAAGCAAAAATTCAAATTTCATATACCATAGCAAATAGTACATAGAACTACTTTTGCGAGTTCACTCAAATTGCACGAGATATATCTACCTTATCATGCACCTCATTTACTAGCCGAACTGCCCGCGTTAGCGGCGTTGCTTCCAGTAGGTTGGTCCTGGCAGCGGGTACCGCCAGCAGCCGCGGTCGCCGCCGTCTTTACACATACCTGTCCGGCGCACATATGTATAACTGTTGCAGTATGCCCGGATTGTGTTCCCTACCCCTCAGCAGTTTCACCATGTATAAGACGAGTGTAGCGTCCCTCCTAACCCTCAATTCATTGTATCCCACCATACCCAATACGAACAAGGTGGGATACATTAACGGGTAGAATGGGTACACACCGTACATCTTTTGATACAAGTGTCTCGTGAATTTATTTTGAATACGCTCGAGCATAGTTGTGTATTTTGCTTCACGTGGGGCCCAAATGACGGCGTTGTGTTCCAGATGACTCCTGACCAATGCGTCATACAAAATCTTTCCTGCGGTAATATTGGTAAATCCACGAGACTGTCGCAGTATCAATCCCAAATTACGAAATGCCTTTTTACATATCGCAGTGATGTGACTTTGATATGTCCGCTCCGTGAGAGTCACTCCTAGATCACGCACATTCTGAGACTTGCGGCATAGGTGTTGCGTCCACTGCGTACTCATGGTGTAGCGGTTTTCGCGCACGTGTGAAAGACATTACCGAGCATTTAGATACGTTGAAGTACAGTTCGTTTTTATGACTCCACTCTACTACTCTATCAATGTCATTTTGTAACGTCTTACAATCAGATAGACTGCGAACATCAACCAGCAGCTTAAGGTCATCTGCAAATAATAAACATGAACTTTGTTTTACAACCTCTGGTAAGTCGTTGATCATTATAAGGAACTCTAGAGGACCTAAGTTGCTCCCCTGACTCACGCCAGACCTGGTGTAATAGGGTTCAGATTCGCAACCATTGCCATTAACAAACTGTTGCTTGTCTTTAAAATAGCTTACAAAAATTGCAAGAGGTGGGTCCAACTTCCGACAAACTTATATATGTATATTTACTGTAACCTTATAACTTTATAACCGTATAACTTTATATATGTATATTTACTGGACTGGCCTGATGATCTAGTGGTAATTGACCCTGACTGCTGAGCCAGAGGTCGTGGGTTCGATTTCCACCCAGGACAAATAATTATGTGATGAGCATGATCATTTGTCCTCTATCTGGGTGTAATTTATCTATAATATGTATTTATTTAGAAATATATAAGTATGTTTATGAGCAGTCTGGTTAACATAGTACCTAGTTTTTAGGCATTGCCTAGTTTAGGATCAGACGGTCGTGTGTGAGGTGTGTTAAGTTATTATTATTACCAATGCCCTGAAACATTTATGAATTTAATGGCTGCGAGAAGCAAAATAGCTCGTTGGCATAGTGAAGAAGCAGCTACCGATTACCTACTCTGGGATCACCAAACAACCAAAAATAAAAAAACCTGCTGTTTCAACAATCACCACAGAAAAGCACATTAATGCTAACGGCGCTCTGCGTTCCCCTATGATATCCTACGATTAAAAATATACATGCACTCGAAATCCTTCAAACAGACTTGACTATCTGCAGGTAAAATCTAATGTAACTAATAATATTTTTTTAATCACAGGTAAAACTCGATACTTTGGAATCTTAATTTTTTTTTATAGTATATGGGGCAAACGAGCAGACGGGTCACCTGATGGTAAATGACTACCGCCGCCCATGGGCATCTGTAACTCAAGAGTCACAAGTGCGTTGCCGCCCTTTAAGGTGGGAATAGGGAAAGAGGTGGAGAATGGGAAGACGGGAGAGGGGGAGAGGGAAGGACGGGAATAGGGGAGAGGGAAGGGTTAGGGCCTCCGGTAACCTCAATGTTACGAGCGCGGCGAAAAGCAATGAAACCATTGTTTCACTGCCGGTTTTCTGTGAGGCCGTGGTATCGAGCGGAATCGAGCCGGCCCATACGTGCCGAAAACTCTTAATATTTATGAGTTAATTAAATTGAGTGGTTTTATAAAAACGATACCTAATTTAAAAAAGTGGGACTCTGGCACACAGCCGAGTAGAACGTGTACACTATACCAGATAAGCATAACGCTCGCTGTATTGTAGTTCGAAATAAGTACCTATATACCTAAGAACAATAATTACTATAGAAGGAATGTTTTAAGCAAAAACAAAAAACCTATAGTTATCTCTCTTTACCTATACAAAACGCCATAAGAGTGACAGAGATGATGTATTGCATCGGTTCCCTCTTAGCGTAGCCATGAAACCATTTTTACTATCGAAACTCATGTATACAAATATGTGTCAATAGTAATAGATGTCATAAATATCGATAAATCAATTAATTTTATTTTGTTGATAAATCAGACCAAATAAAAAAAAATCACAGAGAAGAAGACAGAATAAATAAAAACCTAAAATCTAGTGTCAAAGACGGTAACACTGCGTTTGATTAACGATCCGCCGCCATTCTATTATGAACGCAGCGCAAACTAATAGTAAATAGAAATCATTAAAAAAAACCGTATGTGGTGAAATCTCTTCGGGGGGTTATTGAGATCATGAGGATGTAAGGACTCTAAAAGGGGGATAAAAATTTTGATGCGAGACAATCAATTCAAATTGGAACTATTCTAGGGTTTAAGGGGTAAGGGTTATATTTCTATATTAAAACATTGATCCTTATTTTAGGTTTCATAGCCATAGCTTATCAGATAAAATGTGAAAAAGTCGTGAAATCTAGGGGACTCAGTTATAGATGAACTACCCTACTAGGTGTATGTATACTTACATTAGGAGAACCTTTTCTCATCATGTAACAATCATGTAGATATAAATAAAAATGCATTTATCTTATAATTGTTTTTAATAACATTGGATCACATAAATAATATTGTAGAGGCATGGGTGTCGTCGTGTCCCTTCAACACAAAAGGAGGATCCTCCGACCAGGCTAGGTGATAGGCCTGGCGGGACCGCGGCCCAACCGTTGATGTTCCTTCACGATAAGAGCAGCAGGCTCAAAATGCAGTGAACACAACCGAGCAAAATTTGAAGGATTCCACTCTCCTCGTCGCATTTTTCTAACCCATTTTTCTTTTTAATTCTGCGTCTTTTGGAAACCTACAATAAGAAAAGTTATTTTCATACTAGCCGAGCCTTGAGCCTTCAGGAGTGGAGGAAAGCTTACAATACAATTGAAGCTTAGAATTACAAAAATTACTTTAGATTATGTACAATGCATATCTACAGAATTGTAGTAATTCACTCATAGCCTTGAAGTGTTAGTATTGCCTCTCAAGCGCCCAAACGTCAAATTAGATCTATAGCGCCAAGCGCCAAAATCAAATTTTGCGTGCGAATCTAAGTTGGCGGTCTGCGCTCAAACGCCGATTTTGCCATGAATCTATATGAAACCCATATATTAATGGGTATAATTTGGAATCTTTATAAAATTTACTATAAAATAACAGTAAAACAAACTAATTTTTCTATACGATTAAAATTATTGCAGCCCGTCTAAACAGTGGAATGTGAAAATTTGGAAATCTGTATGAAAAAACCCGATGAAAATAAACATAAAGCTGTAGTAGTGTGATAATGGGTTTATTAATATTATTTATTAACTATTTCATTGATATAAATTTAAATAAACAGCTCTTGCACTTTAAACCAGTCAAAAAAATTATTTTAAAATGCGGTCATTAAATCAAAAATTTTGAAACAGAAATGAGTTCGAAGTTCTCTCTGGCCAAGTATTTCCTCTTTTATGGTAATTTTTTGTTTTCTTTTTCAATTTCGACTTTTTAACGAACTTATACAAAACTTTCCATGCCATTAGATTCGTAAGTTTTTAAGAATTTGACAAAAGAAAAAATATATACACTAAAACTACGACTGCTAAAGATAAGGCCCTATTAGAAAAACTGTTTGCAAGTTATGCAAATAATTTTTTTTTTAATAACTACACAAATTATATAACCGAAACACATAAATACACATATGTAATGATATTGTAGGATTAATATATTTGATTAGAAAAATTAGAAAATTACCTACATAACAAACTGAGCGATGAGGACAAAAAAATTATGGAGTCGTCTTTCGTTAGATATGTTTCATTTATTTTAAAGTCTATGTTTGATAAATTTAATTCAGTGGGGTGTATTCAAATTAAAAAAAATCTTTATTTCATAAAATTGACCATCAATTATTCGAAATCGTCGATTTAATAAATAATTATTATAATTAAAAATTATAGATCAACACACACAGAGTCACCGCAACAATAGTTTGCTTCGTCAAATGTAAAATGATTAAAGAAAACAAAATGGATAACATAATATCACATCTGCCTGTTTCAATCTATAACCGCCCGTTTCCAAATGGTTGAGCCTTGTGAGAAGAAATCAGGCAAACAAACTCACTGCCACTCTTTTAAAAAAGAAAAACCAGACAGTTTCAACAATATTCAGTAAATATCACATCATTTTGTTGTGTGCTATTATGTTTTTAAAATTAAAAGTGAATAAACTAGAAAAAGAATATGACAATAGGGAAACTGAAAATTAAGGAAAAAATTAAAAAGAAGAAAAGAAAAACAGGAGAGATGGAAAATAAGAAACATATTAGCTCACATTAGACTTCTATTACAATTCCATCCCCAGCGTTTTTATCCTGTATATAATCGCCTACTGAGTAATAGCCCTTAAAGCATAGCTGTCGTTTTACTGTAGACTTAAACTTGTTTATACTTAACATTTGAATATTATCTGGGATTTTATTATAATATCGCACACATTGACCTTGAAACGACTTGTTAATTTTTAGGAGCCTAGAGGCAGGTACAACAAGTTTATGTTTATTACGCGTGTTAAAAGAGTGTATATCCCTTTTTTTACAGAAGTGATCTTTATTTTTATAAAGGTAAATTAGATTTTCATAAATATATTCCCACGCTACCGTCATTATCTTAATTTCTTTAAATTTCTGCCTCAGTGAATCACGATTGCCTAAGTTATAAATTGCTCGAATAGCCCTCTTCTGCAGCACGAAGATAGATTGAAAATAAGTGTTTGTAATTTTTATTTTTATGTTGTAATTATATATTTATTTTATGTATTTTATGTTTTGTGTGACTCGTCTCGAACTCGTAAAAAATCAAATAGTTTAAAGTACATAATAAAACTGTTTACATGATATTTTAAATGAACTAAAAAAAGTAGAAAAAGTTACCACATAGATACATACTCACGTCAAAAAATCAAAATGTCCCAATGGAGATTGAACTTTATGTGTATAACATTAAGTTGACAATTGTATGAGGAAATTTCGCAAATATGGTAGGTTTGATGTGTGTTATAAACTAATTATTAATTCAGCAAGGTTGTTTACATAAAACTCTTGCATGTTCCTTTCAAGGGCTTCATACCCGTAAGGTGCCAACGGGACTATGTTGTCCATCCTTCCGTCTGTCTGTCAGCGGACTCTATTTCATAAATCTTAAAGTTTTTACAGTGTTTATTTCTATTGCCGCAATAAGCCGGGATTTTTTATTATACCAGCACGTGAATGGCTTGTCGAGAAGAAGTGTATCGTCACTCATCAAAACAAACGGTTCGCGGTTCGATTCCCGCACTGACACAAATGTCTGTTTCATTTATTATTTAAGTATTACTTTAAAATAAAGTGAAATACAGTAGGTACTTGCATGAAATAAATCTTAGTTAAAAATTTGTGACTTGTTATGTCAATACATATTCAGTTAGAATAATAACGATTTCCGAAATCTAAACAGCAAAACATACCAACGGTTTAAAATATTCAGCGGCGACTCCACGATGTCTATGTTCAGTAGTAAAATAATAGTTTGCCGCCATTTTTAAATATGTATTCGAGGCGCCCCGCCACCGTACAACGGTTAAAGTCAACACCGTCGTCATATTTTGCCTCTCAGTTCTATTAATAGCACTGTTTAATGTTATTTTTAATCATATAACAATAGTTTATGATATTTCCTTCTAGTAAAAGTCAAATTCAAGTAGAAATACTATTTATAATACGAAATTTATAATAAACAATGTAACGGTTTCTAATAGGTAGCCATACGGAATTCATAAATGTCGTAAAATAAGTTCATAATAGCTCAACTATTATGATAAGTTTATAACCCTAAGCAGATAATAAGATAAGCTACTCATCAAAAACTTTTTTCACACAATACACACATAAAAACATGACCACTTCACTCCACAAAGTGGACTGAGTTATAAGCACTTGCCAGTATAATGCTGCCTTTTGTTTAAAAGTAGATTGCACTGATAGTAAAGCAAATATGCATGCATGAATATTAGATGTGCGTCTCGTTTCATTACGTTCAATGTTTTATACATTCGACAGAGATGAATATAGTTATGACGATTTATTTTAGAATTATTTGGAACTAATTAGCAATAACCGTACAACGGCGGATGGACGCTTGACGTGGGTAATATTTTTTGGCGGGAAACGGCGGGGGACGCTCCAGAGGGTAGAAGATTCTTACTTTTCCAACACAAAAACATTCAGACGTTCCCTTTGACTTATTCTAGTACCATTACTTGCTACATTTGCTACCTCATTGTTATTGGCGCTGTTGCAAATATATATATAATCGTACATATTGATAAGTAACTACCTTTTCAGAAATCGATATGTTAACGTGATCTAAGTTCCAACACTATATGGGTAGTACATAAAACGTCAGTCGCGCTCTATTTTTATCTAAATTCTTTTCAAAGTAATTTTCAATAGTAATTAACAGAATGAATAGGTGTGTAATTGTTGAACATAACGATCAGTTACAGTTTGGCATGCTTTACAAATCTTAATAAAACGAATTTGGCTGATAATCATCAATTTACTGAGTATGACTTACCGATGGAAGGATAGTTTTGGACCGCATTCGGTCAACTTCTGCAGCCGATAACCGCACAAAATATTGTCATTTTCTTTCATCTTGAGCGCATACAATAAACCACACAATAGGTTTCTGCAATATTTTTTACGAAAAACACTCGACACGTCCAAACATCCAGCTGGTTGACAGAAGTTCAACAAACGACGCGTTGCATTTGAAACTGACGCAAGACATCTATTGCTATCTCACTTTGTGTTATGGACTTGACGCCTTAGTGAGAACGTAACCGTAGATATGTTTTATGCACTTACTTAAAATGTTCCCTCCCTTGATGAATGTGTGGAGGAACAGGTATTATTTCCCTCCAACACAAAGGGAGGATCCTCCGACCAGGCTAGGAGATCATACCTAGCGGACTGCGGCCCTACGGTTGATGTTGGGAAGTTGTATATATACTTGGTGCATACTCCAACATCATCTAGCGAAGACGATCTGAACTACGTAGTTACTACTCGCACCGATTAGTATATAGGTATACAACTTCCCAACATATTTTTGCTATATGTGAAAGTCGCTACAAATGACTATTTCGGTTGGGTCTGTCGGTACCAGTATCAGTATCAGTCAATCAGTAAGCCTATTGTAGTCCTCTGCTGGACGTAGGCCTCTCTTAATGTGTGCCATATCAGCCGGTCCTCCGCCTTCCGTACATCTATCTATATATATAAAAATTAACCCCAATTTCTATTTGTCACGGCATCACGCGTGAACGACTGGACCGTTTTCGCTAATTCTTTTTTTTGTGTTTTAATATCAGGAGAAGGTTCTTATGAATAAGTTAAAGTTGCAGCTAGTCTTTAATGAGTATATATATTATGTATGATATTATATTACTCGCTATCTCATTTGTTTTCGTCTTGTTAAGCATACGCTTTATTTTATCTCTGAACACCTAAACCTAATGTTTCTTTGTGTATAAAGTCCAAAATAAACATAAAATACGAGTATTGATATGCTCGAGAGATAACTTATTTTTTATTTATTTATTTTAAACTTTATGCACATTTGGTACAAAATTCCTATCTCATACCTAAGTATATATATCCACGAATAAGTATATGTTTTAACAATATTCAATGGTTAACTATTGAAGAGTTGAATCTGCTAAGACTTTGAGTAAGAGCTCCTTTACTTTCACTTTAAAAGAATAACGATTAGTAGCCATCTTGACCTCGAGAGGAAGCGCCTTCCATAGTAGAATAGACTGAACCGAGAAAGAAGAACCGATAAACCCAGTGGTATGAGAGGGACAAACAAGTAGGTTACTTGACGACCGAAGGTTTCTGTCATGGTTATTACACAGTAGTTGGAAGTGTGGTGTTAAATAAGTAGGGGGAGATGGAGAATTGAGGATAGTGAATAGGGTAGTGAGTGCGCGCATTTTTCGGCGTTGACGAATAGGCAACCATCTGAGCTGAGAACGAAAGGTGGAAATATGGTCATATTTACGAAAATTAAAAATAAATCGAATGCAGTTATTAAGAAGACGGTCTAGTTTATCGAGAACATCTGCATTCAGGTCATAACAGCACATATCACCATAGTCGATTAAAGGAAAGATAAGAGTTTGCACGAGCGTGGTCTTAGTATTCGCAGGGAGAACATTTTTTAGGCGATATATAGCTCTGAGGGTTCCGGTAACCTTTTGACATACGTTGGTAACTTGGTCGCGCCAGTTTAGCTTAGAGTCGAGATGTAAGCCCAGGTTTTTCACTGAGCGACAAATGGGTATAGTTGTACCGTTAAACATCACAGCAGGGAGTGCCTCAGAGTCGACTCTACTAATCGATCGGTGACTACCATTTACAACGGCCTGACACTTTGTCGGGTTAATAGATAACCCAAACCTGTTAGACCAGTTTTCAATGACTTCGAGGTCTTTTTTAACCATGTCAATAGCTGTTGTTATGTCTTCAACCTTAGCTTGGGAGTACAGTTGCAAGTCGTCGGCATACAGATGATACGCACATTGAAGTTCAAGGGTTAGGAGATTAATAAACACAGAAAATAGCAAAGGAGAAAGAATACTGCCTTGAGAGACACCAGAGCCAACATCGCACCAACTCGAAGACAGGTCGTCAACACGAACAGACTGCTGGCGTCCCTGAATATAAGATGAGAACCAATTCAGTGCTTCAGGTGGGATCGTAAGATAGGAGAGGATAGACAGGAGTATATCGTGACTGACAGTATTGAAGGCGTTGGAGAAATCCACCAGTACCAAGACTGTCACTTTTGTGTCTTCCATGGCCGCCCTAATATCGCCAGTCACTTTAAGGAGAGCGGTGGTAGTGCTATAACTAGGCCTGAAACCAGATTGAAGTGGGCTTAAAAGGTTATTCTTGTAAATGATAACTTCTACGTGCACAACACGAAATGAGTTGTACATACATATATAAAAAGTTACATAAAGAAATAAATAATATACTAAGTCTAAATACCTACCAACTGAACACCACTATCACACACTGGCTACTGAAACAGGACTACGATAAAACAGAAACACTTTTGACCTACGTAGTATAACCTTGAAACAAACACAAACACACGCACACGCACACGCACACATACACACACATACACATACATATACAAAAACACACAAACGCACATACGTATCACTCCATTTCATTATTTCACCATTTATTATCACCATATTTCAATTATTGAGTCGAAACACTTCCACCAACAGCAACTGTATTATAATGTATTTTAATATAAAAGACAAATAAGTAAGTTAATAAAATCTTGGTCGACTACTGCCTCTTAAGATACAGGCTTTGCCTAGTTTAAGAGACAGAGTTCACAATCTTTCTTTGAAACCTAAATATAACTAATAATCTGTATGAATAATGTTTAACCTTTGTAACTACTGTAATTAGTTGTGATAATAAATAAATAAATAAATAAAAAAAATACATATAAAACATATATTGTAACAGTAAATTTATATACATATGTATATAATCTTAATCCTGACGTAGATCCGGCGATAATTATAAACAGACAGTACATTTAAAACCTATGCTTATCATGTATTGTCGCCACACCAAAAACTCTTATTTATTTTATTAAAATTAATAATTTATATGGATGTATGGATGTGTGTTACTCTTTCACGCAAAAACTACTGAATAGATTGCGATGAAACTTGATATGTACGAGTATATAGCTGGAGACCTGGATTAGCAAATAGGCTACTTTTTATCCCGATATTCCCATGGCACCGGGACTTACGCGGGTGAAACCGCGGGGCGCAGCTAGTGTATAACAAATCTTTGACACGAAGTTTGTCTGTTTGGTTGCTTCACGTAAAAATTACAAAATAATCGTGGAATCAACACGATTCCACGTTTATTTTGTAATAATAATGCTCATTTAGTACTTGATTTATCACAATCGGCTCTGTATCCTACTAATATTGCGTTACGTTTATAAAAACGTGAAAGTTTGTGAGTATGGATGTATGGATGTTTGTTAATCTTTCACGCCAAAACTACTGAACCGATTGCGATGAAACTTGGTATGTAGATAGCTGGAGACCTGGATTAACATTTAGTTAAATGTTCATTTAGTTTTTTAGATATTTAATATGAGCATAGAACACACACATTAGGAATATTCCTGCGTCACGGGGGTTTCACAATCATTTAAACAACGGATACAAGGAACACCCAGACTCGGGACAGTTATTTGTGGATCACACAATTTGTCCCGTGCGGGATTTGAACCCACAACTCGGCGCGGCGTTGTAATACATATAAACATATATATTATACCTATAATTAAATATTTGTGATACAGTATTCATTATAATTTAATATAAACTAATACAATCTACAGATACATAATTTGTACATATAATAATAAGTACCTGGGAGACCGAGCGGTAGCTTTATGTAAAATCGTATATTTTTTTGTATTTTGTAAAATTGCATTTTACAGAAAATACAACTATGCAGTTGAACATAAAATGCAAAACGCTATTTGTACAAAATTTCATCAAAATCGTTGGAGCCGTTTCCTAGATTCAGATTATATGTATACAAGAATTGCTCGTTTAAAGGTATTAGATAAATCTATAGAGGTTCGGATTCTGTAGGTACAAGTAAAAGGTAAAAATATTTTTAAAAAATTGTAGCAGTGCAGAGGACAACAAACAGAACCCATTTCCAACATTTTTGGAATTTGTGTCTGTTGTCTGTTTAGTTTTGCACGCTAAAACAAACAAACCTTTGTTAATGTCAATACATTCCGTTATTGACCCCAATTAATATTAACGAATACACTCAACTGCTTATTTTTTATGAAACAATAATATTAAATATTCGTTTATTTTATAAAAAATATTAATTCTTGATTTAAAAAATAAATATTTTTACAAAATAAACGTAAAAAAGTACAGTAGGGCCTCGAGGCGAAAATTTAAACCATGTTCGGATTAATGTAGCGTTCGGATTGTAGTATGTAGATATTTTTAAAGTATTTTTTTTAAATGAGCCAAAGATTTTAATAATTGAAAATATATTATATTCTCTCATTGCTATACAGTATTCTGTTTAATCCTCATACGCCTATTTGTAAAGGACGATTTGAATTCCTTGACGATACTGATTCGATGTTCTTACGATCATCAGAAAATCTGATATTGAAAGTGCCGGTGCATTCAACAACTTTCTTTGACAAATCATTTATGGTTCTTTCTGTTCGTCTGTGAAATGCATTACCGATACAAATACGGCAAGCTGAAACCCTTACAGCCCTTAAAAACTTGGTCAAGCAACATTATGACGGCGCACAGTGTGGTATTTAGTATCAAAAACTGGCCAAAAATCGTTTTTCTTTTTATTAGTTACTGGTATTGTATTGTCATTCCTTAATAAGTTAAGTTCTTGATGCAACAAAAGCCGCAAAGTGCACAGAGCTCGTCCGTCACAGCGCGCTACACAATCATTCGGAAGTTACCGTTCGCTCTAAGTGGTCGTGTAATTAGTCGAAACTCTCGCATTTTATTGTTTTAAAAACTCTTGTGGTTTTATGAAAATTCAATTTAGTGGTTATGTTTGTGATGGATACTTCTATGGCAGGTATGTTCTTTACATATTACTAAATATTTTTAATAAAATTCAAGGCAATAATTATCTATAGATCGAAACACTTAGGTGTAAATATTTGTTACCAAAATAATAAAAAAATATGTTTATAAAGGGTTTTGTTATATTTCTAAACATTTCTAAGTTACGAAAACTATTGTGTAGTGTAATATACTTAGCATAGAATTAAAATCTTAAAAGAATTGCCGCCCCAAACCGCCCCTCTTTTTTTAGTATTTTTTTTTTGTTTAATACCATATTCTTACAAATTATTTACTCTTAATTTTTTTTATGAATTTTTTTTGTTGTTTATTTTATTATTAGGACCTTCTGGAACCAGATTGATTACTCGAAATGAGCTATATAACATCATACAGCACTCAAATAAGTTAACATTTGATGGAAAGCTTGAATATTTGGAACAAGAATTGATAAGCTATTATTCTGAAAATGACACAAGGATAGCTGATATGAAGCAAAAGCTCTCTGTTATCAAATACCAATTTAAACAGAAATGGTTAGCTGCTCATAAAACAAAATCAAGATTCGAGAAAGACAATGCTGAGTGGCTTAACGGCACTATATCGATTCCCAGTGCAGGTACGTGAGACACAATAGATGCAAACCCTTTATTCTTATTATTATTTTTATTTTTGCCTGTCGGTGTCGTACAAAGACTCTTTAGAAATCTAAGGAGTCTTTGAACAACACCGCACGACCGAGTATTTTAAAAAAAATTACTTGTTGTTGTTACAGGAGTCAGCCCTGGTCGTAATCAGAAATCTTTCTTAGAATCAAGTGAAAGAAGCAAAAGACGGAAAACCACAGACTTGCGATCAAAATTTTAAATGCTTTAAAATATAAAAAAGTCTTTGTTTTACCATTCTGTAATATACAATGAATAAAGAACGTAGTTTTATAGCCTTAAGATGTATAAAACATTTTTGACCAGCTTTTGAGACTAAATACCACACTGTGCGGCGGGTTCCGGGAGCAGGGCCCCCCCCAGTGCTCCCGGAACCCGCTATATCCTTATTTCGCATGTAAGCAATCAAAACAATATGGTTTTGTTTTGTTTTACAGTATCTACTTAATTAGTTTTCATTTTTTGTTCCATCCTTAAAGGTAATCTTATATAATCGTCCTTTGCATATCACGTTTCCAGTGCAATAATTAATATTTCATACATAGACTATATAATATTATCTACGTATTTACGGGAATTAACGCGATCACGAAAAGGTATTACATACCTCTGAATTGCCTCTCCTACTTACGATCTCGCGAAGCATGTTGCGTCAGTATTGCAACCACGTGTAGGCAAAACACCGTCCTTTGTGAAAGACTCGCGGCACTTCATACAAATTATAAAAGATCTCAAGTTGGAACCTGATGACGTCATGGTGAGCTTTGTCGTGGAATCACTTTACACCAACGTTCACATAAAAGAATGTTTGGACGTAGCCGTCGTAAAAGACCTGCTGAGAGAACACGAGTTGCCGTTCAATTATATTGATCTACTTGAACAGTGTCTAGAGGGCAACTATTTCTTTTTCCATGGTTAAAATTACCTTCAGATTGATGGTATCGCAATGGGTAGTCCTGTAGCCCCTGTACTAGCCAACATCTGGATGGAGCATTTTGAAGAGAAGGCGCTGAGTCTCGGCCCGAAGACCGTTAGGCTTTGGAAGCGATTCGTGGATGACATCTTTAGTATCGTCAAAGGAAATAAACAGTAAGTAGATCAATATTTACAACACCTCAACTCTATTCACCCCAAGATAAGGTTCACATTTGAGGTGGAGGCAGATAGGTTATTGTCATTTTCAGATGTCAAAGAAACCGCGAGATCAGATGGGTCCTTGTCGCACTGTGTACCGCAAGCCTACTCATACGGATAGGTACCTACACGCCACGTCTCATCATCATTCTCGACACCTGCAATCTGTTATGACTTCACTCAAGAACAGAGCAAACGATCTTTGTGACCCTGAACATTTGGAGCGAGAGCTGAATCATGTTCAGGAGGTACTTAAAAGTAACGGATATCAGGTGAATGGAACACGGAAGCAACCGACAATGAGACGCAAGTATCCGGAGGTGAACAGACAACCAGCCTACATGCCATATGTCAAAGGAGTAACGGATAAGATCGGCTCCGTATTAAAGAAATACTCCATTCCGACAGTATATACACCAGGCATAAAGGTTCAAAACATCGTGGGTACACCGAAGGATGTCTTGCCGTTACAAACTCCAGGTGTCTACAAAATAAACTGCAGCTTTGGTAGTTCCTACATAGGCCAAACAAAGCGGACTATTGCTGAAAGGGTCAAAGAACACATAGCTGCTGTGAAGAACCGACAGATTAGAAAATCAGCGATTGCAGAACATGCACTCGAAGCGGGCACCAATCACTGGATTGAATTTCAACGTACGCAAGTTCTCTCCACGGAAAGTCACTCACAAGAGTTGTACGTGAAACGACTGAAATTAAAAAACACAAAACTTTCAATCGGGAAGATGGTTTCAAATTATCTACAGCGTGGAATCCGGTGATAAAAAACATGCCACCTCGCTTTTATGCGCAGTCGGGTGAACACCAGAATGGGGCCACATCGGTTTGCTTACGGAATAGGGACACTGATGTGACGGTACGTGGCGAAACGAAAATATCAAAAATATCGAAAAAGTGGAGGTGGATGAAGAACCTTCTACCTCACGATGTCGACGACGGAGGGCGTGCACCGCTGAGCCAGTGACCACAGCCAGTGCAACCTGGTCGAAACGTCAGGCAATTCAGAGGTATGTAATACCTTTTCGTGAACGCGTTAATTCCCGTATATTATACTAGCTGTGCCCGCGACTTCATCCGCGTAGAATAGTGTCTTTGGGTAGAATTTTTAATTATTTAGTCTAATTGACGATGCTTCTATACAACTTTTCATCCCCACCTTTCAACCCCTTACTCCCTTTTTTCGCATTAAAAAGTAGCATATGTCCTATCTCAGGCTCTAGACTATCTGTGTACCAAATTTCATTCATTTAAATCGGTTCAGTAGTTTCGGGCGACAGACAGACAGACAGACAGACAGACCGACAGACAGACAGAGTTACTTTTGCATTTATAATATTAGTAAGGATTATACCATTAACCGCTAAATACTAGCCAGCTAGTGAAAGTTCTGTGGAAATTGGTGCCCCGTTTCGGAGATTGATGAGGCGTTTTTTAGGCATAGGTATCGTGCAAATAACTGTATGAGCTTAAACTACTTCAATTTTATATATTTGTATTGATAAAGAACGATACAATCTTACAATTCACACCATAGCGCTTATATGTTATGCTAACTTAATTTAAAGTTTTTTTTTTTAGGGGGCAAACGAGCAGACGGATCACCTGATGGTAAATGACTACCGCCGCGAATGGGCACCTGCAACTCAAAAGTCAGAAGTGCGTTGCCGCCCTTTAAATTGGGAGTAGGAGAAAAGGGGGAGGGGGGAAGAGGGGGGAGAAAGGAAGGACAGGAATAGGGTAGAGGGAAGGGTTAGGGCCTCCGGTAACCTCACTCCCGCGGCGAAATGGAATGCAACCATTGCTTCACTACCGGTTTTCTGTGAAGCTGTGGTATCGAGCGGAGTCGAGACGGCCCATACGTGCCGAAGCAAAGCTCTCCCACGTTAGAATAGTTATAGTTTCTTTATGCTTACAGTGTTATACATTTTACCTAATATATATATACAACTAATTTTATCATGCATCAGCGTATATTAAAGATAATAAAAATACATACACATGTTCCCGAAATAGCCAAAATAGGTACCTACATTCAGAACGTCGATAACTGTCTTCGTTATTTGTGAACCAAATGATTGAATATACGCGCAGTAAGTAATTATTTATGATGATATATACTGCAAAGTCTACGTGCCGCAATTTCCACTTTTCTGTCCCATCAATCGCTAAATAGTGCCCTCGTAATGTTATCAGGGAAACAAGATTACATCGAAACTAACCATGAAAATATATTCTGCTTTATAATTAATTAAAATATAAAATTTATTGATAAATATTAGTAGTCAAATGTAGATCAAATGAAGGTCATAACTCCTAAAATAGACAGCAAGAATTTTATTGCGGTTCCATGATTATCCTATTAAGGAAGGCCTACACCCTCGCCAGTCGTGGAACCTGACAAAAAACAGGCGACCGCGCCGTGGTGTGCTGTAAGTAACTTACTGTATTTTATGACTCTTTAAAGTCAAGGTCTCACATAAAGACATTACATGTGTCACCGTTCCTGATGTTTTATTGAGTAATTGTAATATCTTTTTATTAGTAATAATTCATAAACGTTATTTAACTATTAAAATTAATGGTTAAACGTTATTTTTACGTTAGGTTACAGTTGTAAAATTACTTTGCGATACAATCAAATCAAAATCATTTATTTAAATTAAACCCATTATAGGTATTTTTGATTGTCAGGAGTAGCAGTCAGTCAGACTAAGTCAGTCGTGAAGTTAGTTGCCTATTCCAATACGTAGATCTTGTGGAGAAGAACAGGCAAGAAACTCCAAGTACACTCTTTTTCAACATCTTTTTTACAACTCTTTGGTTACATTGCTTATATGCGCACATTAAATATGAGGACAATATACCTACTTAACCTATTGTTGTACAACCTTGTACAGATGGAGATACAGTGAAAATTCTCCCATACTATACGGACTGTATCTACTTAGTTAGAAACCGATGTTATACATGTTGGAGTGAATACTTTGATCAACGTTCTAAAGAGAAGGGAATTTAGTACAAAACCATTGTTACGCAGCCATTAAAGAAACCTTGGATAGATAATTGTGAGTTACGAAGATCTGATATAGTTACCGCTTTTAGGCTACGTTCTGGGCACACTCCATGTAGAAGTTTCGCCTCTTTGATGCGAAAGGTCGAGAACCCTCTCTATCCAGACTGTAAAGTCGTGGAGGACACATACCACCTCCTCGTGGAGTGTGCGCGGAACGAGGCTTACAGGGCTTCTCTGGGTTTCGACATTAAGAATGTTGGAGTATGCAATAGTGTGTACCCCTGCCCGATATCGGACAAAGCCAGATTATTGTATAAATTATATGCATTAGCTATAAACACTTAGTAGATTTTGTGTTATAGGATATTATATATACCTAGTATAGCATAAGTATATTTTCCGTCATATAAGTATGTATTATGTTATTGAGCGACATTGTCAAATATGACAAAGCTCATTAAATAAAGAAAAAAAAACCTATTGTTCTAAACTATAAACAGTCGCGCAAACTACTACTACCTATATGTAATTAATAGCAGTTCGGCGATGACCAGCCCCAACCAAAGGCATTCGTTCACGAGAATGACGCACGCGCCAGCCATCGTCCACTTCAACCATATCAAAGGGAGCCGAACGACCCGACAGGTACGCCGCCTTCGGCAGGAAGTCTAGGCGAGCATGACATACTCAGAATTGCAAGGCAATTTAGCAAAGTTATTGACTACACAGTTCTCAAATGTACAATTCAAAATTTTCTAAATGTAACATAAAAATGTATATCAAATTCATATAAGATAATAATGGTCCCAATTCTGTTACTTCAATCGCTAAATTAAAGTTCACTAAATATTCTTCACATAAGAAGTAAACCTTGTACACTTATAAACAAGGTCTTATTTGAAATTAAAACAAGTAGGTAACATATGTCGCTATCGAAATAAGCAATTTATTTGTCGACTAAAGTCTGATACGCTTAAATAAACTTTAATACGACGTAGCGAGAGCCGCTATCCGTTGAATGCAATCTCTTTTGCTCTGTGTTTTTAGTAAGCGTCTTCGTAGGTGTAGATTAAAAACACGTCATCCTTGTTCGTTTTGAACAAGTTTTTATACGGCAATTATACAGCGTTTGAATAAATGAAGACTCTCGGTGCGTGGAAATAAAGTGGAGTATACGTTGACAGGTTTTAGTGAAATTTAGCGGCGCTGAGAAATAGATGCTAGTAACAAATAGACCTTATTACAAGGGACACTAGGTTGATTTCATATGAAGAAATTAAGTCAGGTTTTAGTTTAGTCGAGTGTACAATAGAATCGGCACCAGTGTCAATGTTTTGTAAGGTTAACAATGTCAATAATAATAATAAAAAATATTAATAAATAACATGTCAGATAAAAACTAGTATACAAGTGAATATTCACATATATATGCATATTTCTTAGGACTACCAGTCATCTACAGTGTGGCTGTGGAGCAGGACTAGCATTTTGCCAAGCATTTTTATCAGCTAAATAATCTTCTAGTTTATAATATGCTCGTTTACATAATGTGCGTTTAATGCAAGTTTTAAATGTCTTCACATTTAGTTGAAGAATATTAGAAGGTATTTTATTATAAAATTTAATACAGTACCCCATGAAAGATGTTTGCACTTTTGTTTGTCTAAATTTTGGTATTACTAATTTATTTCGTTCTCTAGTAATGTAATTATGTAATTATAATGTCTTTCACATCGTTGAGTAAATAGGTGCAATTTTTTTCTGACATACATAATGTTTTCATAAATATACTGACAAGGCACCGTCAGGATGTTAATTTCCTTAAATAGATCCCCGAGGGATTCACGAATCGGCTCTGCTAGCTCTTTTCTGCAGAATTAATTTAGATCCTATATCTGCAGCACGTCCCCACAACAAAATCCCGTAGGACATGACACTATGGAAATAACTATAGGAAACTAGTCTTAAAGTATCTATGTCTGTTAATTGGCTGACTTTCCTTATAGCATATCATGCTGCACAGTCTTAGATGAATAACATGTTATTATTCTAAGGATACAGCCATTTCTGCTCACATACGACAATTTTTACATGTGAAACACAGTTAAAAAGGGCGCTTAAAACGATTTCATAAAACGCAGTCATTAACATCTAATACTTTTGAAGGCAGTAAGTACTTATGCCAGAAATAAATTCATTGAATTTAACGTCAAATAAATAAATTTTTGTACTTGTAAAAGGCGAAAGATTAATATATAATAAATCTGATGACAAAAATTAAATTGAAATGAGTATAATTATTAGTTTACTAAAACAAACCAAACCGCGGTTCTTGCGTGAGCTTAATCATAGTGAGTTTACGGCTCTACTGTGAGGACGCCAGGGGTGTCCTCGCAACAGCCCCCGCATTGGTAAACCTAAATTCTAACTGTCACGAGGGGCTAAACCATTACATTGCTATGGTTGTCTTTATATGTCCTTCCTTGCGCTTACTTGCATTAAACGCTACATTTGTGTAGTACAACAACTTGAGGCTATTATAATAATTATGGTTGATTAAGTGTTTTGTTCTCGACTTCCAAAATGTTTTTTCAGACCAACAACAATAGCACTCCTCGCTTCGAGGCCTCGACCTTGCATAAAACAAAAGAATCACACAAATTGTTTAAAAACTCAGGTTTATTTAGTTCTTAATATGACATTATCTATGTATTTACCTAACTAAAACGTCACTTAATAATCTAATTCTAACTAACCTTGCAATTCTTGTATATATGTATCTATATTCATAAATATATTTTGTTAATCTCAGCAACGGCTCTAACGATTTAGATAAAATTTTGTAGTTATATACTCGTATAAGGTTTTTGCTTTTTCAGTTTCTACATCGCCAGATAGGCGTCCTTCCTAAAAATAAACGTGATTTTACACAAAACGCCAAGGGAAGCTCGGTCGCCCAGGTACTGACATATAAATCTTATAAATGAATTGCAGATAAATAATAACTGCACCGTTTAGGGTTCAGTTTATTTATCTATTTTTTTAATTTAGAAAATACAACTCTTCCATTAGGAATGGTTCCTGTGACGTAATATACCGATATTATATAAACATTCCAAGAATGGACCCCTAGACTCAGAACAATAATTTGTGGATCTCACAATTTTTTACCCCATGTGGGTATCATACGTCAAACACTCGGTGCGGCGAATTGGCGAGGTGACCACTTTAACCATTGCGACATCAGTGCCGACATTTCTGGTATAATTTCAGTCGCCCCACTGGAGAAGCTCCTATGTCCTAGAAAGCGTATATCCAGCTTTTCCAATGTAATGTTTTATTTTCTGCGGCTAATTACGAACACTAATACTGAAGGCACCGTCAACAGAGAAACACTTAGCAACCGCTTGTTGCTAAGCGTTTCCATTCCAAGACCCTAAAGACCTTGTCCACCAACAAGTATTTATCTGTCATATAGTACCTATCTCATAGTATTAATTAATCATTATCATCAACATTATACGTTAACACCAAAATTAAGAGAGAGATACCTAATGGTAATAAAAGTGTGATACTTTTATTACCGTAAAGATAAAGGCATAATCAACAAACAAATGAGATCTCTTACAATAAGGAAAAGTATAAAATGCTATTTCACTTATGCTCATGACACTTTCATAACATTTTCATAAACTTCTCAAATGTCGCTTATTAGCTCTAAATTGAAGGCACTCGATCTCTAAATAGCCCAGTCATATGGGCTATTTAGAGATCGCGTGGTGGTCATTGTATAGACTTACTTACCATGATAGGTATTCACATATATTGGGCGCGTGTAATTTCATTAGCCGTTTTCACGTAATTTTTTAAAGTTGTAAGACATATTGTTTAAAAATTTTAACTTTCTGCGCTTCTTATAAACTGTAAATATTCCAAAATTCACGTTACCACGTTCGCGAATTTTATAAAAACGGGTACAAAGAATTCTCTTTACGTACCTATTAATATAATGATTAAGATAATTTTTTTTAGTCTTTATTTTTTTAATAAGGGGTTTTATCCACAAGGATACGCCAACCCCATCGCCAAATCATATCGCATATCATACATAACACTACATTAGTAAGATTAAAAAAAAATATGTGTGTGTCAGCTCCGACCCACGACTGGAGTTTACAATTTACTGGAGTCTCTCTCTCTCTCTCTCTCTCTCTCTCTCTCTCTCCCTCTCTCCCTCCCCCCTCCCCCCCTACCTCCCTCCCTCCCTCTATATATTCTGTATATATTTACACATATATATAACATAAAGGTATACACATATCTACTTACATGCGTCGAGAATAAGGAGTAAACTCCAATAAAGCATAAAAAGCACAATAAAGCGTTACGCTGCCCTCCGATCACTTAATTTTACTCTTCATATTTTTTTCATACCGGGCGCCTTATATGCAAACCGATTCTTAAGGAGTAAATTCTGATAAAATGGTATACATTTTTGACAAACGTTACTGTACACTAAAGCAGGACTGTATTTGTATTGTAACTAACATGAGACTTAAACGCAGGCTACGCGGTTGAAATGCAACCTCGAATCAGTTTTGCTTAATTGCAGCCACAGAAGGTAACCAAAACAAGAGGACTGAAGGTAGGCTTTCAATGTTTTTTATATCGTTATTTGTTAATCAATGTTAACGAAGCCAAGATAAGTCATACGAGACTCCTCGCACAAAGAATTGACAGATTTCAATATAAATCCGGTTTAATAAAACCTTTTATTATTTACATTTAAACGTGAAATGTTGATTTTTAAACTTTCGCGACTTTGATACTGTATATTAGATGTGTAATTCGGGAAAATATTTAAAAGGTTACCCAAAACAATACCTCTTGGTTACCCGACGTTTTCACTCGTGACCACAATCGGTGCAATTCGATCGAAATTTGACATGATCTGAAACATAAATGCATTGCACTGAATGATAAAGCATTTTTTACTACCTACTGTATTTTACATGACTTCCTTTTTACCAGTATGTACATAATTAATGTACGTCTTCTTGAAATATTTTTCTTTAAACAAAATTAACTTTCAAATAAAAATTATTATAGTACAATATACTTATTATCTTGTTAAGTTTTCAGTATCCATACTAACATTGCTTTAGTTTGCTTTGAATCTTAATAATATAATAGCACACGAAAACAGTGCTGTATTACATTTTAGATGTGTAAATCGGAACTTAATCGCGGTGATAATTAGAAGGTAGGTATTTGGTTACGTTTGGTTGGTTGTTTGGTCCGTTGAGTATTGTCGGGTAGCGTGTATTCGCTGACGATTGGATTTGCTGATAGATTGGATTGGGAGTTGTACATTATTTCACAAAATTTTGTTAAAATATCTGGTGAGTTCAAAGAGTGGCCGTGAGTTTCTTTGCCCGAATTCTTCTCACAAATCTCAACTACCTATATTTGGACACGGGCGGATATAGATTGACATTGGCAGATAGTAATCTTATATCTATTTGTATGTTAATCGGTGAGAGTTTTAAAATAAGACATATTTAAACCAGAATTTTATGAAGTAAAGATATTTTGTTGACTTTGAATTTAAAAAATAGGTAGAAACATGTTATCCATGTAACGTCTACACAGACCTTAAGGTACACAAAAGTCATGGAAACTCGCGTTTCGGTAGAGCGCTATAATTCAGAACTAAGAAAATCTTAAGCGATCCTAACTACCAACCAGCAAGTTAAATTCGTAGTTGAAGAAATGACCACTGCCGGGGAAAAAGGTTCTCATGTGGTGACAAAGTACCTATTCGTTTCTAGAATAGAATTACGTTCCATTTTTAACTAAATACTATGACGTCACTCGCTAGTTATATAGACAATTGTTGTTTGGAGTGTAGTAATTTTTAACGGCTATTGTTAAAGTACTTTTTTAGACGAGATGAGACGACACGGTGTCGTACGGAACTAAGAAATTATATAATATACATTACTTTACCAACCGCCTATAGTTGGTAAAGTACGACTTCTAACTAAACAATATAGGTAATAAATAATTTAGAATCGGAAACTTTTTGTTGTCAACAGCCATGAAAGACTTGGCATTAAACTGTTAATGGGGCTATCTATCTATATAGGGTTCACAACAGTAAGCTTTCACCATAGTTTATAGAGGCTTCCAACACTTTCCGACCCTGTAAAAATATAAGTTTGAACATTAAAAAAAAAATCATAGACATTGAATTGGTTAGGCACGAATTTAGGGCTGCCATCCGTCCGGGTTTCCCTGGATTTGTCCTAGTTTAGAGGACGTCCGGGGAGCGTCCGGGCGGGGTTTTCAAAAAGTGTCTCTGTGCCAGTGGCAACTTATAATTATTAGATAAACAAGCTATTTACTTTTATAATATAATACTCTCTCTCTAGCGGCACCTTTCCATTCACATGGAAAGAAGCCCAAATAATTCCTTTACCCAAAAAATCCAATCCTTCGTCCTTTTCTGACTATAGACCGATATCAATCCTACCGTTCCTATCCAAAGTTGTGGATCGTCTTGTTCATACCCAGCTTTATTCTTTCCTGTGCAAACATGACCTCTTCAATCCATATCAATCTGGCTTTCGACCTGGACATAGTACAGTAACAGCCTTAGTTAACATTACCGATGAAATCAGATTTCAAATGGAAAGTGGCATTCTCACTGTGCTCGCGCTTTTGGATTTTTCCAATGCGTTTAACACAGTGGGTTACGATGTTCTGCTAAGTATACTTACCTCACTTAATATCTCCAACGGTGATTGATTGGCTTCGTAAGTGCAGCCGCCAACAACGTATTTGCATTGACAACACTATCTACCTGGTGTAATACATTTGCTGGTATGCCTCAGAGTGGCGTTTTGTCTCCTTTACTTTTCGCAATTTTTATCAATTCTATCTCAAACCAATTACTTTATTCCTACCACCTCTATGCTGATGATCTGCAGATGTATACTCTTAAACTACCACTAATAAATTTACCTCAAACTTTTGACAACAACAAAGGTTTGGACCAGATTAGTTACTGGAGTAAGGTCACACGGTCTTCAGGTAAACCCAAACCCAAATTATTATTGTCGGTAGCCCTAGAAAAATCGCACAGATTGAGTGGTCACTACTTCCACCAGTTCTATTCGAAGGCATCGTGATACCATTTAGTAAAGTAGTAAAAAACCTGGGTATACAGATAGACACTGACTTATCTTGGGCCCCACAGATGCAGGAAATAAGTCGCAGAATGTTTGCCTCTGCAGGAGCCTTAAAACGTTTACGGAACTTTCTTCCAACCACTACCAAAATTGCCCTTGCTAACTCCCTTCTACTTCCAATCCTCGATTATGCAGATGCCAGCTATCCTGATCTCACCGAGAACCAACAAGACAAACTTGAGCGACTTAAATTTTTTGCAACAGATTCATATAATAATAATAATAACTGTTCAACCCTTCGCTACCTTCCTATCTCAAGGAACGATTCGAGTTCCTACATTGTATACATCCGCGATCTCTAAGGTCATCAGCAAAATTGCAACTAAAAATGCCTGCACACTCCACGGCATTTTATGATAAATCCTTTACAGTAACGCATTACCTGTAAAGATTAGACGAGGTCAAACCTTAACCTCTTTTAAGGCACTCGTAAAGGAATACTATCTAACACTATAAGTGGTGTACAACTCTCTCACGTTGTGCAATAGACTTCATAATAAGTAACTCCACTAAAATGTCTTACTAATTATTATAGTTATTTCATTAAATATGTGTATGTGTGTATATGTATATATATGTATGTGTTTATATGTATGTATATGTGTAGAAGATACTTAACGTATTCCTTTTCACCTAATTTAATTTATTATTATTTCATTGTTCCAGTTCTAAACATTTTTGGTACGCCTCCAGCTACCGATTATTTTCCTCTGTTGTTTCCATACAAAGGTCGTCTGGAAGACATCGCTTTTAGCGATAAGACCGCCCATTGTACTTGCCGCTTAGTATGTTGCTACTAAACTGTTACAAACTATATTAATTTCTGTCTAACTGTGGTGTACAATAAAGAATGTTCTATCTATCTATCTATTTAATTTAATAAAAAACTTTAATCAGCGTTTTTTTTAAGGTGTCCGGGAAAGAATTTCGATTTCACACGTGTCCGGGATTAAAGTGATGGTAGGCCTAGGTACGATTAAAACTTATCAATGCCAGCCACTACTACAGTGTGCAAGCAAGAGCAATAGAACGGCATCCTTTTCTAGCCACGTGCGAATAAGTTTAGCATACATAACATTGATAACATTAACAATAATAACTGCGTGATGTCGTGATGAGCATGATCATTTGTTGGCCATGTGTGAGATGTATCAAGTTTATACTACGACTGCTTAAGGCCTCGGTCACGAAGTCAGCGGGAGCGGGGAACTTGCCTCGAAGGCAGCGGCGCGGGGAGCGAGCGGTGAGCGGCGTACGAGCGGGCCCGCGCGTCTGCCTTGACATAGTGTTGAGTTGTAGTATTCTTTTTTGATTTTTAACGACTGAAGTTTCAAAATGCCCGCCGACGTGTTGCAACAATATATTACAATGATTTTTGATAGAACACTAAAGACAAAGATACTAATTTCTCGTAACACAACACTACGCCGCTCTAGCACCGCTCGGTCTGCCCGCTGGCTTCGAGACCGGGTACAGCTCTCTATCTGCTCCGTGGGGTACAGCTACAGCGTTGCCGCGCCGCTCCCCGCACCGCCGCCGCAGCCGTCGCGCTCCCGCTGTTTACGTGACCGAGGCCTAAGACGTTAGTTTATTAAATAATTTTAAATTTGTATATTATTTATATTAAGCATTATAGTCTATTACTTCTGTACTACTCATTAATACGTTTACTATTTCTTTAAAAGTACGGTATTTATTTATAAAATAAGAATAACATACATGATTAACATTACAATAATCGTATTCATTATTGGTAACGCCAACCCGATAAAACTTTCTTGATTTTAGATTACCTACCTATCTTTTGCTGCAAGCAGAAAATGATCAAATTCATTAAATTCTGTAAAGTAGCGTTTTTTTTTATTATGACACCGAATTAAAGAGTTAAAAAGAGTTCCAGTATCCACCTCCTGGCTTCATCATCAGACCATCGTTAGGGGCCATCTATAAATTACGTCATACAAACTTCATGATATTTTGACCCCCTCAGTCCTTGTCACAGATGGTCACATTTTTAAACCTTCCCTCCATCTGACGTCACATATTTTGCAATTTTACACCAAGAACTGAAAAGAACAGTTCTAAATATTTTTTTAGTAAAAGTGTAGTAGCATATGTAGTCTTTCGTTTACAGATATTGTGTGTGTATGTTTTGTGTTTAATACTTCAGATTTTGACATGTGACGTCACGAAGCTTAGGGGTGGGGACCCCTTGTCACACAATGTCACACTGTGACGTAATTCATGGATGGCCAAGGGGCCACAGGGGGAGTCACAGGTTGGTCTTGGTGAGGACCAAGACCAAACTATGACTCGTTTTGATGAATCCATCATCAAAATGACTCACACGAGCCTAAACCCGAAGGGTTTACTAGTAGCCACTGAAAAGTTTCACTATCCACCTCCTGGCTCCGACATCGATCAGCTCCAAAATGCCAAATTATAGTGTTGTCATCCAAACTACATAAACATACTTACAAAGTTTCATTTCGATGCGACAATTACAAGTAGGTTAAAATTAACTTCCAAGATTAGTTTACAGTTCGTTAGTTAGTTAATTAATTAGTTAAACGTGAAGCTAATAAAAGCGCAGATCACCAAGTAGTTACTACGTAATAAAAGAACAGTTAGTTTACATTGATCATTATATACAACTACCAAAATTACCTAAAAAAATTAACAATTCAGTAGGCACACTAATGTTAAACATACCGATGTATACGATGCGCAAATAGGTTTAGCTCATTTGTATGCATAGATCATACCATTAATGTTTAAGCAACTTAATACATAAGGTTGGGGAAACATTTTTTCGTATTTCATATACAAATTAAAGAATTTGTTTTTAAAGTTTAGTTACATTTAATTATAATATCTATGTGCCGTTTTGTTCGATAATAATGTGTTGCCATTTTGTAGGTATGAGGTGCGGCTGATAAATTCATCTCGTTACTGATAAGTGATAATACTAGTTGCCTGACTAATTGGTAGTACAAATAACACCCCTTTTTTATTTGATTCATTAACACTTCATCCCTGGAAATTCTCGCAATTTTGAGCACCCGCAGTGATTAAATTCCTTGTGAAAAAAAGGTAATTCACCTACAGAAATTTTTGAAGAAATGTCATTGGTTCTTCAGGATTCTTTATATACGATGGTAAAAAAATTGGCTCGGGTATTTCAACAAGGAAGAGAGAGTTGTGCTGACGATCCCCGCCCGGGCCGCCCAGTGACGTTAGTTACCGAAGAAAATATTGAAAAAGTTGAAAAATTTATACTGGCCGATCGTAGGATTGAATTGTGGCAGATAGCTGAAAAGCTACAGATTGGTAAAAAACATAGTGCACGTTGGGTATCGCGAATCTTCACACCCCTCGACTAACAGCTATGACTGGCGAGTTGTAAGGATTTTTCGGAGTTGTGTCAGAGTGATTTGGACGAAATTTGTAACCGATTAGTGACCGTAGACGAAACCTGGATTCATCAGTATAATCCCGAGTCCAAATAAGAGTCGATGCAGTGGATTAAGAAGGGAGAAAGACCCCAAAGAAGTTTAAATTGGAAAAGTCGGCCTCTACGATTATGGCAGCCATTTCGGGATAGCGATGGTATTTTACTGATTGATTATTTGCTTATAAGAACTACAATGAATGGCCTGAACTATGCTAATTTATTGGGTCAGTGAGGCAGTCATACAAAAAAGACGTGGCAAGTTTGACGCGCGAAGTGCTGTTTCTGCGAGACAACGCGCCCGTTCACATCGCTCGTGTTGCGAGGGATGCCTTAAAAGTCACGGGGTTCGCGTTTCGGAAATCGCATTTTTCCATTTTTTGAAAAAAAATTGAAAAATGACGGTAAGGTGTTTTTTACTTTTTATTTTTCTGTTTCTTAATGTTCTTTATTTACTGATATTAAAACCAGCCAGATACAAACAGTACAACCCAAGAGGTTTTTCTTAAATTTTCTTCATGCAAAATACGAAAAGTCTTGTTTCCCGCCATATTATTAAAAAGTGAGGTTCACTAACTATTGTATTCGATTATACCAACCTAGTTGGAGAGTGTGTAAAATTATTAACTTTAACAAAAAGTGTCGCTGACTTCAATGCGCCCAAATCATGATCTCTATCCCTTAATTTTCGACCCTTAGAGGTTGAATATTTTCTAGAAATTTAAATGGGACCACTTTTGAGTACAACCATTTTAATTGAATAAAGAGTGATTGGAATCGGTTCGCAAATGGCGAAGATATCGCGTAACATACAGAAAAAAGCCGTCGTATTGAGACCCTCCTTCTTTTTGAAATCGATTAAAAGTTTTCGAAATACAAAAAACTATATTCTGTTATTTTGAGGGTCACTAATTATTTTAACTGATGATTGTATTTCAGATAAATAATCCAACTCTAATAAATGGCTGGAGCCCCATTAGATTAGTTAGTAAAGAATGCGTTAATCATTAAATTATGTCATGTTCAAGAACCATAAAATGAATGAAATAAATAAACACTTTTTATAGTTAACACAGACGCCTCCAAGAACTCTAGATGCCCTAGGTATTCATGTTTTATCAACTGATATCATTATTATATAGATAATCACTTCTTGGCACATATAACATTGTTTGTTTGTTTGCTTTTTATTTGTAGGTAAAATGGGCAGTTTACAAACATTACTTTTTAAATGTCGGCGTTATGGCATCGGTGATAAGTATCATGAGTAATCATGACGTACGGCTTGGTGCATTGTCTACAAATCACGGCCAATTTTTGGCTCGTTCGCTGGTCCAATGACCAGAAAATGTGATTAGTTTTTATTTATGTTACTGGGCAATATTTTTTCAAATAGCCATAATAAAAATGTATTGTTTTGTATTTTATAATTTTCATACCCGAATATATATTTTTGCAGCTGGTGAACGGCACGGTGGACTAGAATTTACGAGACTATTATCTTGGAGTGTACGGTGGCATCGGCACGGTATTACAATTTTTTTACTTAATCTAATTTGCAGTTGTACCAATACTTGTGTAACTTTAAACCATTTACAAGGACCTACAATAAACAAGAAGAATGTGGACAATATTTTTTACGCAATTGATACGCTTTCATTCCGTTCCGTTAATACATTTTCAGAAAAATCATAGAGCATTACACCCGTATTCACAAACAATACTTTGGGCAGCGTGGAAGCAACGCTAAACTCAATAAGGAATTTCTCATAGCTCATAGCGTTCGTTGTGGCCAGTCTAATCATTCACAAACGATACTCAAGTTACCCTTTGCTAAGCGAACGCACTGCATCGAATACTGATTAGGTATTTCCGGTATTTGACTGACAAATATGTGTACGACATAAATACAATATTATTACGAGAGCCCATGACCAACATGTTTGCCTCATCGGTATACGGTCAAACAGTATTAAATCGATAGATTTCGTTAGTCTGATTCCAAAAATACTTCATTTCAGAATTTTGTCGCGAAACGTCTAACCGAATTTTCAAATATGTATAAAAAAATTACCGAACTGTTCATTGTATCTGTCTGATGAACATGGTCTTGGTCTTGGGCTCTTTTTATTTAATTAGTATGGACTAATTGTGTAGTAATTCTTCTGTGCTAAAAACCGGTGTAGTTTGAACACTTTAAGGATGCAAAGGGAGAAAATAGCTATTTATAGAAAGAGGGAAAAATATGTTAGAATATTGAAAGGACTTCATCACTTACAAAAATAAAATCTTAAGACCACAAGTCATTGACAAAAAGCCGGCATTAGAAAGCCCATTTTAGTAGTTTTATTAGATTCAAATTCATAAACGGTACGAGTACAAAAAGTACAGTTTCTTCTCACTATAGTAATTTTAAGGAGTTTGAAAATCTCGAATTACTATTCTCGTAATTATTGTAGTCTGTTCAATCAAAAGTATGAAATAAAACAGCAATTTTCCAACTATACCCAACTACAACTCCTTACTTTGCGTAAAATAGCTGTCGAGCTACTTTACATGAGGGCTCCTTTTAATGAACGCATAGCGTTCTCCATTGCTCAAGTATTGTTTAAAATTAAAATTGCCGACTCTATGTGTGCGGGCTTACTGTGAGTTTGTGTGTACGGGTATTAGTCAGTAAGTAGGTTAAAATGTTCAAATCTTATTTGTAGGTAAAATTAAGCTGATGTAAGTCGATTTTGCAGCTATAAGCGGAAATAATATAAATCATGTTTTAGCTCCGCACGCCCCGACCACCGCGCGCCCCACTCACTAGTAGGCGCACATATATTTTTATTATGTATACACAACATCTGTCTTTTACAAAATCAAAACAAATAAAATATATGTTTACTTGGACACAATCATTCAACATAACAGACTAGACCATGAAAATCACAACGCGAAATAAAGTTTAACAATTTAAGGTTTATACATTTAGTCCTATTGACTAATATAGCCTACATTATCTGTTCATTAACTTTGTTATTAGCAAGATCAGTCACAAACTTCCCACTGTCCTTCAACACGTTTTAGATGTACCACGTTATTCCATAGTCGCTGTCCACTGTTATAACTTTCCAGATCCACCTCATTCCTTGCCTTATTTAACATTTATTTTCTAACTTGAATAGTAGAAACCGCTACATGTATATTTATGTCCGCGTGCTCTTTTCCTTTCGCTTTCATTTCTGCATTTTTAACCTTAATTTCGGAATCGGTCGTTTTAATTTTTTTGATGAATGGAACAGGCATCTGCCCTTCAACACACCTATAATATCGGTATCCGCGAACTCTCATCTACAACGTCATTTGTCTCGAAATTGGCGTTTGTTTAATAGTTCTGCAGATTTTTCTGTAACGGAAAGGGGAATATTATTATACATGGCCATGTATCGGTGCAAGTCATTTTGCAAATTACATTTTATAGTTTGTAACCTTTTGAAGATATTTCGGTTCTGTCTTTCGACTGTACTGACTGACTGTAAAGATCTCACTACATTATCAGCCATAATTAGTTTTGATTTAGTTTTAATTAGTTTTGATTGTGGCACATCTAACCGTGAAAATATTTATTTTAAGAGTTTATGGTGTAGATAGAATCTTTAGTTTTATTTATTTTTACTTCTTTATAACGTCTAAAATAGTCTATAATCTCAAAATGCTTAACATTAACAATTATGTTCACTCAGTAATGGCCTAAGGAAATGCACAGCCACATCAATCCAGGGTTGAACTGGTAATTGCTGTCTAGCATAGGGTTGGAAGGATTTGATCAACAAGCTCTTACGTAACGTTCTACATCTGTATCCATGACTGGATGGACGATGTTAGCTTAGCAAAATCGGTGGCCAAATCCCGCGCGCAAACAGATGAAACTGATGTTGTTGCAACTGAATGCTTGTCAACGTCTACTGGACTTCAGACAGTGCCAAATATGCAAGAGACAGGTAGTTCTAGGGTTCCAGTTATTGTTAATAATGGAGTAAGTTAGCGTACACGCGAACCGATTAAGAAATACGGTATTGATGATTATTTTAAATAAACGATATATTTGTATGTTTGATATAATTAAGTCGTTTAGTAAGTAAATTCCATTGGTGCTACATATAAATATATGTGATTGTTTTGTTATACTATATAATAGAGTGCGAGGGAGTTGCCATGGTCCTAGAAGCCTGTGAACGCCCCAGGAGGCTTCTGTGCTTTTGGAAGGAGCTCGGCTGGCTCAACTAGTCAGCCATATCTGCACGCATAATGGACCGTTTTTGAGTCTAAATGCGGAAACTGAGTCCTTAACCGATACCAATATATTTTATAATACAGCGCACATTCACTGTTGAACTAGTCCAAATATACGCTTGAACCTGAAATAACGCACATCTATTATTTACCACATTTACACATAGGTCGTGGATTCAACTCCCACCCGGGACAAACAATTGCGTATTTTATTATTATTGTTTTAAGTGCTTAGTGCTATCTCGACCATTTCTGGTCTTTTGTAGCGCACTTCTGGTTTACAGTTCACTGCTCAGACTTATGGCTTCGGGAACCTCCAGATCATATCAGCAGTGATTGTTTGTATTTCCTGCGGTTGCATGATGTGCAACCTTAGGTAAATACTTCGGTGCCGCATTAGTGGGCCACAAGAGCATAAAATATGCATTGCAGTCTCTTCTGTCTCTTGACAGAATCTGCATATTGTGTTCTCACCCAATTTTAGATTGAACATATGTTTGTTCAGTTTGCAGTGTCCGGTGAGAACTCTTGTTACTGCACAGCTTTTGTATCTTTTGAGCTCCAGAAGTTCTTTGGGTACTTTATTATCATAGCCCTTTATTATGGCTTTCGAGTGTCTTAGACCAGTCGTGGTCTTCCATCTCTTAATAGCCAAAGATGTATATTTGGCGTTTACGATAGAATACGCTCGCTGTTTGCTAACAATTGCGTAACGAGCATGATCACTTGTTCTGCGTCCGGGTGCAAATTATCTATACTATGTATGTATTTAGAAATAAATAAGAATGTTTATCAGCAGTCCGGCTACCATAGAATAGGCTTCGCCCAGTTGGGATCAGACGGCCACGAGTGAGATATGTGAAGTTATAATTATTATTATTAAATTTTTTTTTGGATCTTTGATTTCAGAAAATGCACCATCAACTGTATTTACTTCTAGGCCTACTATTAAAATATAAGTTAAATCGCAGTATCTTTTCCAAACAAATCTCTGGTGCCATTTTTCAACACATAAAATGTTACTTTATCAACTAGACTCATTTTTTTACCTTTACAGTAGAATCAAAACATCCAAGTATTTTTAGTTATGGTGCCGACTGCCATAAGCCATAAAATTCTTATCTTGATTCTTTACATATTTTTTAAACCGACCACCTTTAGGCTTGACAATCTCCCAAATAACGTCGTTGATGATATTACATTTAGATGTATACATCGGGACTTAATCGTGGTAATAATTATAAGGTACAATAACTTTTTTGGTTACCCGACGATTTAGACATCTAATATGTATAGTCGCGAAAGTTTAATAACAGTATATTACATTTACTCCCAGAATCTATAAACATTTCAATTTCAACGTTTCCAAGTGAACTTGTAGTGGAGTCATCACACTCATCACCGCCAATATAAAAGATGCAATCTACTTATTAGTATTGTTTTCACTTTAAGCTTTTTGAACATTGACGGTTGAAACTGGGAGATCGCTTTAACGTTTGTTCACTCTGGTTCTACAATATCTGCGAAATCTGAACTTTAGACAATGTTTTCTATTGCAAAACATTGCTTGCTATTACTTGAGTGACTTCCACCTCTTTTCCATTTTTTTCACCATTTCCCATTGTGAACCAATTGAAGCTGATTTGCTGTTATAGTCTAATGGAGTCCTCCATTGGCGGTAATGAGTCATGATTTTGGAACTATTCGTAGACAACTTATTTTCCTTTTTGTTTACTATTCTAGGTACCGTTCGAACTTCATAGATCTACTTATGTAAAAGGTACAATTCTTATTTTAATATATATTTTAAATGTCCGTTCTAATTTTATGGAACTACGCTTTAGAAGTTTATAGGTACCATTCTAATTTTATAGAACAACCATTTAGCAGTTTGTAGGTACCATTCAAATTTTATAGAACTACCTCTTAGAAATGTGTAGGTACCGTTCCAATTTTATAGAACTACCTCATAGAAATTTGTAGGTACATTCTAATTTAATAGAACTACCTCTTGGAAATTTGTAGGTACCGTTCTAGTCTTATAGAACTACCTCTCAGAAATTTGTAGGTACTGTTCTAATTTCATAGAACTACCACTTAGAAATGTATAGGTACCGTTCTAATTTTATAGAACTACCTCTTAGAAACTTGTAGGTAAAGTTCTTATTTTTAAAGTTTATTCGTTACATACAAAAATACAAATCTTTCCTCTTTATAATATTAGTGTAGACGTGTAGACATGTAGACGTGTTCTATAAATGGCCCGAAGCGTCTAGCAAGAGTTGTATTAACCCCAGGGCCATGCAACTCTCATACAAATTGTAGACAGAAAATATTACTGCGAAAAAGGACATCTCGCGCACTAGGGGAATCATTTTTTGCTTACATTATACTATAGAAAGCAACTAGATGGCAGCTTATGCTCATGTCAACATTATAAAAAAAAATTATCTTGTAAGTTAAAATAATTAACTAAGTTCTTAAAATTATAAATTATAACAAAAAAGTATCTAAATAAATTATTAATAATATAAATTATTGGGAATATATTTTCCATAAACAATTATTTATATGGCAATACTAAACTGTTTTTATGTCAACGAAAACTTTCAAAGTTTAGCCGTATAGGATTCGCGTCGTTCATAGACTATATACTTATACTGAGATAGATGCGCAACTCCATGATTCAAAAAGATTTTTATTTACCCCGTGCGCCAAATGGCGTTTATCTATCTAGTTTTCAGAAAATCCACTAGATGGCGTAATTTATGTATTCTTAATCCACTTTATTTTTCTTTTCGATTTCATAGAACAAATCGACCAACGCTTTTGCAATTACAAAATAAAATAATTTTGTATGCATGAAAAGCATAGTTTGGTCGATTTGTTTTACGAAATCGTTTGTCGATTTGTAATAATAATAGTAGTGTTAAGAAAAAAAACAAAAACAATCGGCATCAACATTTTAATTTCTTATTTTTCTTATAATATTCAAACGCTTTGTGTTTGATAGGGTCATCCTTATCAAATTTTGAAATTTTTCCATTTAGAATTCTATTTACCCCAGTGCACCAACTATGGATAATTAATTTGATTGAAAGATCATTAATAAATTCAATTAACTGTTTTTTTATGTAAATCACAAGTAATCATATTATAATCGCATGCACAATTTAATAAGAATTTAATTTTATCTTTTATAGAAGAGGTTTCTGGTGATACACGTAAATAAGCAGCGATCAGGTAATAAATTTCAGTCATTAGTTCATTGAACTTTTCGCTAGGATAAAATAACGATTTTTTTGTATAATCTATTTCATAATTAAATGATTGTATGTCAATCACAGAACTACAAAAATCACGCATGCAAATTGAGCAATTTCTAAATTCTTTAGATTTACATTTTTTAATTATGAAACCAGTTACATATTTTTTTGATTCAGAAAACAATACAGAATCAACATTTTCTTTAATGTTACCCATCACCGTAATAACTGAATCAACATCACATGCAAAATCAACATTTGAAGAATCAACTACGGGTTTTTTTATTAGATGAATCAATGATTGAATTAAATAATTATTGTCTTTTTCAGAATTTGCATTAGGGGAATGTGGCGAATTAAAATTATTAATAATCAATGTCTTGTAAGAATTAATAAATTGATTACATGTCGGATTAATATTTCTAACTCCATTGCTTCTAACACTACTGAAGAAATTTTCTAATGGATCTTGATTGAAATTTCTAGTTTACAAACTGTGTACATCATGATTACTATTTAAATCAACCCACATTTCCTTAAAAATTTTAATATTATGGATACAATTCTTAATTGAGGGAACTGATTCAAATTTAATTATATAATTTTAATTTTTTGTTGATTGAAATTTTATAGATTGTAAAACGGGCAGTAAATCATTCCATAGTTGTATGTGGGGTGAGTCTTTTTTTAGGCATGATTTATATTTTTTACTTGTATCTTGATAAGAATGACCATTCAATGAATCAAATAACTTATCGAACAAAAGCAAAAACTCAGCTGTTTGTTCACATTCCGGAGGCAGTATCTTGTATTCTGAAAGAAAAAAAATTAAAACAATTTTTTATCAAAGTCAGGTCATATAGTTTTAGGTCGACTGAACCCATTGAGAATATATGTATGTATTTACACAATTCACCTGTTTTTCAAGACTTTTATATTTAATTTTATGCAAGAATCTAATAGTTACTGCTGTGATCGAGTTATATATCATCATGACTTTAACATTATGACGTCACGAATAAGGCGACCGTGATGGTGCATTTGGAGTCACATGGTTCTTTTTAAAATTTAATAACTTTTAAATTGTATATAATTAATTTAGAAAAATGTTTTTTAATTGTTTTTGTTTTAACTATCTAAATTATTTATAATAAAGTTTTAAAATAATACATGAAAAAAATCACTTTCTTTTTTCAAAAACCCAATAAAATTGTGTTCCTTGAATATTTAAAAATGCAATAATGCCTTATTCAAGCATATATTGTTACCTAAAAATAAAGTTGGTACAGCATTTCTGGTCAATCGATGTGAAGTCGGTAGCATTGGTTGAAATGCCTGTCACAAATTCTTATGTTGTCAAATATATAGTGATCTCCTTTCCCTTGTTCAGCTACATCAAGTACATATTTCCACTCTTTAAATCTATCAATATCTTCCAACTTTAGGGCATTCGGATTTAGGAACTTGTGTAAGGGGCCTGGAAAAGTTAAAAAATTAAAAGTTTTATTTTTAAGGTTTTGTACTCAAAACCTCCTCTTAAACAGCTTGACCAATTTTTATGAAATTTATTAATGCCTTCTTAAGTGGCTGTGCTCCTAAGAAGTGGTCAAGTTGTTTAGGAGTTCCGTGACATACAAACATATAGAAGAATTATATATATATAAACATATATTTATACATATAACAAGACAGCAGAACCTGGTATGTCTGGACATTGAAAGAAAAGTAATAAAAAAAAAGGGTTGACTAAAGAAGAGAACACAAAACCGTGAAAGAATAATTGGGAGCAAAACATAGATTATGTTTCATGAAAATGAGATATTGGAAAAAAGTTTCCGTCAATTTAAGATATTTGCATTATTTACCGGCCTGTTGCTTGTAAAGTAATTACCATAAAAAAATAAGGTAATATAACTTATGACGTATGGTTAACTGTAAGATTTCTAGAGGTCTAGTGGTTAGTGATCCTGACTGCTAAGCCGGAGGTTATGGGTTCGATTCCCAACCTGGACAAATAAATGTGTGATGAACCAATCACTTGTTGTGTCTGGGTATAATTTATCTATAATATATATGTATTTATTTAGTAATATTTAAGTAGTAAGTTTATCACCAGGTTCTGCCTAGTTTGGGATCAGGCAGTGAGTAAGATGTTTCAAGTTACTATATTATTATTACTTTTAGATTTCTAAGTCGTGCAAAATAACACTAAATTCTATGCAGATGAAGTCGCAGGCACAGCAAATATAATATCGACGACAAATATAAAACAATACACATAGGGATAGGACACATTTATTTGTTTATGAGAATCACAATAGATTCGAAATTTGGCCTTTGACCACTATTTGGTGACCAGATGTGTCTGTGTTAGAGAACAACTGTTGTGCCATAACTATTTTAGTAAAATAGTTGGTCATTACTACTTAAATCGTGATCCAAAAATATTAGTTATTAATATTTATCTGGTAATAATGTCGTAAAAACAGTGTTCTTTATAAGCATTCAGCCGGAACCTATGGTTTGGTATAGATTGACTAATATGTTGTTCCATAGAATGTCGTTTTTGACTGTATTCAAAATATGTTCATAAAAAATAATCTATAAGTTTAAAATATCAAGACTAACAACAATCTTTTGCCAAGATATTAACAATGTGACTAGGTATAGAAAAGTACGAAAACAGTAAGATATCTTTGCGAATAGTAATACCACAGATAATATAATACTATACTAGTACAGATACCTCATCCCATACAACAAAACGCGACCTTCCTAACTCGGGCCATTTTGCGGGCTCCGCGCCAATTAAGGCGCTAGATGCCGCTAGCAGCGCGATAGCTATGGATAGCTAGAGCCACCTAGCGACGAAATGGATTTATTTACCTACTAATAAACGCGCAACCAATAGATGGCGATAATTATACTTTATCAAATTTAGGATGATAATTTTGACAGCTCACGGTAGGGATGCGGTAGTGTATAATTGTCATTAAACCTATTCGATTATCGATTGTTATTATCATATATCTTGGAATCGATAGTTGCATGGTTATGCTGTATGGTCGATTATACATTTATAATACAAAATGAAGTCTTTCCTATTCAGTTTAATAAAAAATAATAATATTACTATAAATGATCACAGAAATAAAATGAAACGAGAAATAAGAAGTTTCTCCAGTCATCCGCAGTAACGTTTCCACAGGCATTTTGCAAAATAAAGTCAGTACTTTCTTACTCGTAAATAGTGGAGATATGTTATGTTTGGCTGCATGGCCTAAAAAATAATAATAAAACTTAAGAACCTATTTAATAAACTTAGGTACTTAGTATAATTACAAAAAAGAGCACAAATCCGTTTGATGGCTTTGTACATTGACCTACGTATGTTGTACTTATATTGTTTTACGAAATTGAATACTTACTAAAAATACTATGATTTCGATTATTCGGTTGTTCGTTAGGCGTGGCACTTCACTAAGTGGGCGGTCTTACATATTTAATAAAAAAGTAATAATATCACTATAAATGCTCACAAGAGCTAGCCAAGAATAGCAGGGCTGCCTGAGACTCAAGGCCTGGTCATTCTGTTTGCTTTCATTGGGGGCAAAGTCGCAGGCACATAGCTAGTGGCAGGAACATTACGCATTATTAACAATATTTCAAGAAAGGAAGTAAAATAAATAACTTAATATTGGAAAAAGGATCATGATTGCTGATTCACTACGGTAGCGGCGGCACGGCAATACTATCTATACAATATTGTATCTATAGACAAACGGTCGGGTTGCGAGACATACCTACACGCCTCGAGTTCGGTATACACTCGGTACACAAACAGTCGCGAGTGCACCGTAGTGACCAACAAACGGTGTGATGGTTTTTTAAGCAGTAAGCGTGCGATTTGTGTATTTCATTGAAATAAATACAAATACTTCCTTTATACGGCAAAGAGTAATTATTCACTATATTGTGCTGTTTTTGGTTGCTGAAATTCTTCAAAAACGCACCCAGAGATAAAAATTTTTAACCTACCTGGAAACTCCGAAAGTATAAGTAAACTATAAAATAATTTTTATATACCTACTAGAACGTAATTTGTTTCTTTTTTAATAGGTAGGCATTTCGCTTTTTCCACCGAGTAAAATACCTGGATTAATAAATAAATAAGTTGATAGGGTGACAAAAGTGACACACGATAGACCTACCAACGCTCGCGTTAAAAAAAACTAGTAGGTAATTTCCTAGGCTAACTATTTACTCATGTGTTTAACTACTTACAAATATTATTATGAAATAATTATGAGAGTAAAAAATGGTAGGTACCTGGTAAGATTTAGAGTGTGTTATTTTATTACATCTAATAATAAAAAATCAGGACATGTATTTTTATTGAATACTTCTCATTTCATTCACAACGAATTTAATTTTTTAAATAAAAATTGGTTGTCTGTAAAGTCGGTTTACGGACGATAGTTGAACGTGACAACGTCTTAAGAAAATACTGATGGAATGGTTGCATTTTTCAAAAGAAAATTTTAATTTTATTTGTTTGATAGATATTTTGTATGGATATAGAGAAGGAGGTAAATTTAAATCACAATTGAATTGATCAAGTTACATTTATTAGTACGCATAAATATAATAAGTTAAATATCACACATGTTTAAAAGTTGTAAATAAAAGTTGTAAAACAATTGCTCAAAGCACATTCATACTTGTAAAAACTATGTACATTGTATTGCTTTATAAATATCACACTCCTCCGTACTCGAAATTGCTTTATAATTATCACACTCCTCCTTACTCGAAATTGTTTTATAAATATCACACTCCTCCGTACGCGGAATTGTTTTATAAATATCACACTTCTCCGTACCCGAAATTGCTTTATAAATATCCACTCCTCCGTACCCGAAATTGCTTTATAAATATCACACTCCCCGTACCCGAAATTGTTTTATAAATATCACACTCCTCCGTACCCGAAACTGCTTTACGAGCGGTGCCGAGTGGTGGCGAGTGCACACGAGGCGAGCCGAGCGACGTCATAGTAACGTCTCAGAGCGAGGTAACGCCGGATGAGTCATGTTTTTTCATTCGTGCAGCCGGCTCCATCGAATTATAGGACGTTGTCACGTCAAAAATAAATTAAAATATTTACAATCACAAAACTAGAAAGAAACTCAAGTACGTAGATGAAATTATGGGCAGCCGTATCGCGTGTTTACATACCGCCCGGCTGTAGGTAATTATTTCAAGGACAGGGCAGAGTCACAATTTATTATAGACAACATTGCCGTGGTGTCGGGAACTCGCGAGTTTGACCGAGTCGTCGTGCGTAAATACCTAGTTTTGTAAAATGCTATTATGTGATATAGCTCTTAACTTATAATTACTTAACAGTTTACCACAGACATGATTTATTTTAAGTATCTCTATGTGTATGTTCGTACCTACTTATTACACAATAACATCAGTAATGACATTGTATCCGATTATACAATGCATCTACTATACAAACAGGATACCTACTTATGATTACCGAATTATACGAATTTTGTATCCAATAATACAATCTGGCAGCCCTGCGATCGAGTGAGGTCCGAGGTAAAAGATTCCTATTAGCAATGTGTATGTGTAAATAGATAGTACGTGTAAGTACTTAGTAGGTGGGTTAGTAGGTATCTATTTGCCAAATCATAATGTCGGTTACATAAATACCTAACCTGGTACAGAACAAAGTTGACACATACCATGCGTTTCGTTGTTCACTATTAATTATTGTGTCCTGACAATATGAAAAATATGTAAAACACAATGAGAAAAATTAATTCTTAATTTTTTTATAGTATCTTTGAAGTTCGAATAAAAATTACAGTGTCAATAATTTAACTACAACATAACGCAACAATAACAGTTCAATAACATTTGGCCAACTGTCAATAGTCAGTACCTACAAACTATTAAACTACAAACTCAATAACAAAACCGTATCAACCTCAACGTAGTACGAGTAATTGCCGCCAGAGGAACGATGACAATATTGAATTTTGTGAAAACAAGAAAACTGGACTTCAGAAGCTTTTATTCAATTTTCCCGTGTTTAGGGTATTTTATAAAATTAGAAAATACGTTTATCAGGACCTAATATTGATTTTCCATACATTTCAATAACAAATCGATACCCGTAACGCCATCTATTGATATTTGTTTGAACCATTTTGCTTTCTTTGAGATGGGACCCCATGGTAATACTAAAAACAAATTGTCTTATCATCATTTATGCAGCCAAAATAGCACTTTAAGTATGCTTTTCGAGGCATCCTGTCGATCGAATCCGTATCGAGAAGTTAGTCCAGAAGTCCGAATAAGCGAGCCAAGTAAGTTGTAAAAGCAGCAAACGAAGTCCAAAAAACACAGCCAAGTCACGTATTTGAATCGAGGTTCACAATGTCCGATTAGATAAAGCCAAATTGTAGGAAATATAGAAAAAGCAAAATGGTGTGTGTAGGAAAGTTCTCAAACGACGCCAAGGGTATGCAACTGCCATGAAATCGGGTCAAACAAAAATATGCATAGAAAGTGCTGTCACCTATCGATTACCGTATCTAAAACTAAAGCTTAGTTTTCAGTTTAAGTTCATAGATGGCACTTTACTATTTTTTATAAATTATCGTAGGAAAACACTGAAAATAAAAAATCTTGATATTAAATTTGAAGAGAATATAAACACAATATAATTACTTCCATGTAATTTATAATTAAATAATATTTAATTAGTCTGTGGGTATTTTTGACAGAAGACTGATTGACGTTGATTCGGTTACCCTTTTTACAAACGGTGTTAAAGTTTCAGAATTTGAAAACTGCCTATTGTGTTTTGGTATTTTTACGACGAAATTCTGGACTGTGCTTATTTCTGTGATATCTTCTTAAATCATTTTACCCTGCTTATCCCTTGGACTTATCTATCATATACGATCGACTCTGCTATTCTTTACTGGACTTTGTTTTCGTGTTAATTTGGATATTGAAAGTGCAAGAGGAACCACATACAAACAAATTGAAAAATACTATAGTTGAAAAGTAAACATATTTTGCAATTTTTCTTTCCTGTCATGTACTGATCATAAAAACAAGCTTTATGCCTATTTAACAAATTTAATGATTAATGTCGTGATTCATAGTTGGTGCACTAACGTTTACAGACTTCTTATGGGTAAATTAAGCTGTCCTCAAATAATCTAACAAAAATGGAAGCCATAAAATATTTTAAGACCCACGATCTTAAAAGAAAAAAAGATTATATAAAATTACATTCACCGTTTTGAGTTTGTTTCATTGCTATCGAACCTTTTGAAGTGATAACTTCTTATGGGAGGGTGAAACGCTTCGTTACGTAACGCGCTACGGCGCCAGGCTGTCTGGCGTTTAAGTTATCACTTCGCAAACATCTGGTTTTGACAAGTGTGATTATTATTTTGTGCTGATGAGCGCGTTCTAGATACCTATGAGAAATAGTAAATTGAACGTTTTGGTGTAACTTTACAATATTTTTATTACTAGAACAAATGAATGAACATTTATTAACTTAGTTATAAAATCACTAAATATTGTTTACAAATAAAGAAGTTTATTTCAATGTTGTATCTGTATCATTGAATTGCCTGTAAATATGTAATGAAAGCTTAACTTACCGAATGCCCCGCCTCAAAAACTAAAATGGCTAGTAAAAATTTAATATCAAAAACATTACATTACAAAAGGAGGAGGGTGGTACAGTTCTTTAACTAGGCTCCAAATATTTATCAATAGTGAGAGTTATTTTTGAACTCGATGGGTAGTTTCGTTTGCTCTGAATGTGTGACTTTGTGGTACGGAACGGAACCTATTATTATCCAGCGAGCGTTTCTCGGGCGTTGAATGCGGACTTCTGTGTTCGTTGAAAGTGGGCGAAAAAAGAGAAAAATGAAACAGATTTTTAGAATTTACTTCTTAAGAATAGATTTTCGTATAAGGTCCCCGGATGGAAATTCTTTGAAGCGTGAAATTAATAAAGCGTTTACTCAAAACTGTTATGTTTTCTGTCACTTTAAATTCATGTATGTGTATAAATTTAATTGTATTGTAAACTTCAGTCGGGAGTCGAATAAAAGATAGGGAAAAGAGGGGAGGGGGAGGAACAAGTAAAGAGGGTGAGAGAGAGAGGGAGAGAGACAGAGAGAGAGAGACTCAGAGAGAGTTGTAAACTCCAGTCGAGGGTCAGACCTGACTCACATACACTTTTTTTTATTTCTTTATCAGTTCGGGTTAATTTCTTGTAATTTTTTTTATACAATAATATAGGGGATAATAATATGGGGACGTTACATTGCGAACTTTGCCAAGAATGCTCGACGTCTGACGCGCACTATATTCATATCATCGCTTTTTTGGATTTGTTTGTTGTCGGTTGGTAATCTCGGACCGTGAGTGTCGGTTGATGGCCCAATGGAAGCGCGTCGTTTATAAGTTATAATTTTTGTTTCATTCCATTTCAATGTTTTAGTGGTATTTATTTAATAATAAATATGTACTTGTTCACAAGTTGGTCACAATGTTATTATTACTTCTGCGTTCATCTATTTGTTAAAGAAATATTCGCATTGACGTCGCGTCGAAGAAAAATTTTACTTTAACCGAAAGTGCTGCACACGACTACACTGTGCTTCATACAAAAGCTGTTGTGTTAGGTAAAGTTAGGTTAGAATCGATAGGAACATCGATATGAACAGACGTGTGTAATCGATACATAACCAAAGTGGCCATGTTTGTTTCATCTTATCACTGATAACATTGCCAGTGTAGATATACCAGTGTATATATGTTCAACATTCATGAGTTTATAGTTATAGCAGTATTGTGATCTCATTGTTAGCGCACGCGTCGCTCACAGAGGTCAGTTAAATATTATGTTATAGGTACTCGCGGTGCTAACTTGTGCGGTAAATCTGGCCATCGCGTGTGTGAATTTACTGCCGAACAATAATAATTATAAAATCCAATGGATTATTTTTGTGGATCCGCTTTTTGGGTACGTATAAATGGTTGTTTATTTAAAAGTGTTTCGAGTACGGTGTAGTAAAATACGTGATGTATCTAATGAATATTAGTTGTAATGATTGTTTGAAAGAGGTGTTTGTTTGTAGGTTAGGTAGTTCTGTATTTATTTATACAAACACCAGAAATTATATGATTGTTCAGTCAGTTTCAGAACTATATAGTCAGAATCTTGACAGAGGCAGCAAATTTAGTGTCTATAGTTAGTGAGTGGACGAGAAAATGAACCGTAGCCGTATTAAAAAAAAAACAGTTTTATATTTAAATGCTATTTTGCTTGAAGTAATTATGTATTAAAATAATTATTTATTTAATTGCAAGTAATAGTTTTGAACATCACTTAGAAGTCATCTTCAGTCATGATTAAATTTAATTTAAGATGAGAAAGAACATCCTAATATGTAGTAACCATTCTAGTTTAACTATCTGTTAATTTGGAATATTATTATGAGTTATTATTTTGTTATGGCTAGACTATATTTTGCATAGTCTACACGAGAGTATAGCAATTTGTATAATATTTTGATGGCTAGGTGTTTACCGATCAAGAAAAAACAAATCACGCTTATTTATTCGAATAATAATATTTATATTAAAATAAAATCTTGATTGAAGCCTTAGAAGCCTAGCTCCTAAGCTTTTATAATTTTTACTGACAGATATTGTATATATTTTTTAAAAATATAAAAGTTATTAGTAGTTCCCGCGCGGCTTTGCTCGCGTGTACATATTTATATGTTTTTTAGGAACCCTAATTGTTTTTCCAAAATAAAAGTAGGCTAAGTAGGTAGTCCTTATAACACTAGCTATCTGCTAGTCCCGTGGAAGTGGTCCACCTGTTCTGGCGATTAGCCGGAACGAACAGACAGAGAGACAAAAGTTTTAAAAACTGATTTTTAGGCATAGGTATCGTGTAAATAACTGTAAGGACTTAGAAAACTATTATTTTGACATTACAAACAGACACTTTAATTTTATTTATTTGTATTGATTAATTATTTGGTATGTTTTAAATTTTATTTATTTGTATTGATTAATTATTTGGTATGTTTTAAACTTTATTTATTTGTATTGATTAATTATTTGGTATGTTTTAAATTTATCGTATTGTAATCGAACCTTTATAAGTTTATTAGTTATAGTATTATTTAGAATTAATTGACAATCCTTTTATTTAACCGGGGCTGTCCAGATTATACTCCCACTAACATTATAAATGTGAAAGTTTGGATGGATGGATGTTTGTTACTCTTTCACGCAAAAACCACTGAACCGATTGCGATGAAACTTGGTATGTACATAGCTGGAGACCTGGGACCTACTTTTTATCCCGATATTCGAACGGGATCGGGACATACGCGGGTGAATCCGCGGGGCGCTGCTAGTATATAATAATAATTGTTTACAGTATTATACTTTAGTCATATACACAATTTCGTATAAGTATTTGTATACCTATATTTATTTTTAGTATTTTTTATTAGTAGTACAATTGGACAATTTCTATTACTTTACTAGTTTCTACGTTACGTCTAAGTCTATTACGTTACTAGGCAAGATTGATTGCCTATTCTTCCAATTATCACTCACAATAATAATTTTATTCCCGTTGCATATGTCGTAAATACTTTTTACTTAAAAATAACGTCTAAAAAGAATAAATATACAGATTGTTACAGAAAGGTGTGAATAACTCCGTGAATAACGTAAAACGCTAACAAATTTATTGAAATTCGTGATTTTTAATACCGAAATTTTAGTTTCAAACTGAAAAATGAAACTTGAAAATTGACCGACAGAATTAATATATTGTATGAGATAATTTTTTTTTTAAACCATATTTTTCAAGCAACTATTTGTCGGCTACATACGACGCTCCTAAAATTTGAACACACCTTTCATACACAACTACTGTGACACCCTGTGTGAATAATGCTCGTCGATCGTTGAAGGCGAGGGGTGGCGGGGTGAGGTCATTCCTGGATCCCCAGGAATGACCTCATCTAGGAATATTTGTGTACCACGCTAGAAGATTATCCCTATGTCGAGGAGACTTGACAAAAATTCAATTAGCGGATACAATGTCCCATGTGGGAAATCAAACCCAATAATAGCAGTCTGCACAGTTAAACCTTTGCCCCGTCCATGTAATTCAATATGATAATATTATATACCTATGTATTATAAGAAAGAAGACACTCACAGATATAATCTTTCTTTGGAATCTAATAAGAATCCATTTTGCGAATGATTATAATAATATTATTAAAGGCAAAGTTCAAGACTATGTGACTGTGTTGTGAATTCTATAGCAGCGCGAGTAAAAAATACAAGTAAAATAATACAATAGTAAGTTAAAAAGATTCGTATTTATACACCATAGCTGAAAATGACGCGTAATATAGGTATCCATTTATGTAGTAGCTTGGCGTTAATGCATGTACATTTTTATTTTTCTTTAGTTTCTTTGACAAAACACTAAATTTCCATTTCGAAATATTAGAAGAAATACATAGTTTTTTAATAAATAATACGAGTAACGTGAGTCACACATTACTAGTGCACTGGGTGGCGTTATATATGTTATGGTCCAAGTGATTAAACATTGAAATATTTTTATGGCCGGTAATATGAATAATGACATCGATCGTAGATCGATGAATAATGACGTGATACGTCATTATTCATCGATATTATGTATGTTATGGACCAAGTGATTAAACATTGCAATATTTATAATGCCCGGGCAATATGAATAATGAAATGTCAAATCGGGCTGTGTGATGAATACTATACAAACTTCGTTATTTATCACAATGTTTGACCATTATGAATATTGCTACATAACTGTTGGGCAAGTTAATAGTCAAGCCAATTAAGACACAACACTAACGAATATCGGCATCAAACGAACTAAAAAACCACATGATACAATATTAGATACGTCTCAAGTATTCAAGTTTTTCTTGTCTGACTACGGTTGAAAACGAATACTGGTTTTTATATTTTTACAAAAATTGTATTTGTTCTCATCTACCATATTGATTTTATAATAATAAGGTATGGTGTCATTAAAGCAATAAGGAATGTGGTTGTTTTTTTTTATTCATCACATAACAGAAATATAACACATTGTACAAAATAACAAATGTGGTATTTGTTATTTTGTACAAAAATCTACAGTCTGTTTCGTGTGAATTACACATCGTCATGTAAAAGTTATTTTAAATATTGTATTATTCCTATTTTCTAAAATATGTTGAAAACTGGACGTGAGAATGTGTACAATTTTTATATACCGCGAGATGGCATTTTAGAATTTAGATTTAAAATATCATCTTCTTAATTATTAAATTTTACACTTAAAATACGATAAACTATATAAAAAATAAATGTAAAGATACATTTCTATTGCAATCAAGACTAAAACTTAAAATATTTATGCTATTTTGGGGTCACGTGCATATCCCCATCGAATACAGCACTTACCTTTATTACTCTGTCTAATAGGTGGCACATTAGTCACACAGCCCGGTCAATTCGTTTAATAAACATTTACAGTTTTTATTAAGTGTATTGACTACTCATATTTGGCAATATTTCAACGATCTGGACACTATCAATAATGGTATATTAATGACTTTGTCCATAATATATACATATGAACGAATCTTATTCAAACAATCATAGTATTAAATTTTTTAGGGTTCCGTTCCTCAAAAGGAAAAAGGAATCCTAATAGGATCACTTTGTTTTCCGTCTGTCTAGCAAGACTTTTAACCAGGAACTCGTGAACGAATCAAGTTTTAAGTAAGTTATGTATTTGGTATTAATTTACCAAATACTTAATCACTAAAGCACTAACTTTAGTAATAAATTTAAGATCCATTGTAAGAATATTATATTGTAGGTATTCTATCGTACATCAATATCATCATCATCATTATCATCAAGGCCTCTGACATCTTAGCAGATGTTTTTAAGCTTCTGTAGTTAAAAAGCAACGCCGTGCGTGGCTGAAAAGCCCGATGTGCGAACGGCAGGTTCGTCCGCACTTTGTCCGGGAGAAGAAAATGCAGAAAAATGTATGTGCTAAAATAGCCATGGCGAACTCCTCTCCGAATTTCAAAGGTATCGGATGTCTGACCATTAAAGACAATAGTGCCCTTCATTTCCTCGTGAAAGAACTTTACGAACTTTAGCAGTTTTGGGGGACATTCTAAATGTTCAAGTGTGGTATAAAGCCCTTCTCTGCTGACCGTGTCGAAGGCCTTGTTAAGGTTAACGAACGCGATAATCAGCGGAGTGTGCCGTGTGTGAGTGTGTGTCAAGCCGCACTGTGCCTTAGAATATATAATATACTTGGCAAGACTTTGCAGTTTCGTCAATATGACTCTTGCAAAGAGCTTGCTGACGATGCTAGAAGAGAAATCCCGCGGTAAGAGTTGCAATAACCGCGGTCACCTTTGCCGTTGTACAAGGTAATATTTGCATTACGCATGTCGTGTGGAAAGTGCTCCATCTCCCAGCATTTCCCTAGGAATTTATGCAGCAATGGTAGAACACACTTGAGCTTCAGGAGTTCGGTGAGTAGACCATCTATCCACGGACTCTTTCCGCATTTGAGCTGCGAGACGGCCACATGGAAATCTTGCACGGTAGGAAAGTCGTCGAGCTCAGCCATGACTGATAGCTTTGGTATTAATTCCAAGGCCACATGACTTACCTCAGCTGGACGAGAATAAAGCTCGGTGTAATGTTCTACCCATCGATTGAGTTGTCGGTTGGTGTCGCTGATAACCGATCCGTCGGCCTCTTTTAGAGGGGCTGTCTTCTTTTGTACACACAACACCCCAGAGGTGTCCTCGGTCTTTGACAATCCAGTACATGCTGTGGCGTCTGTTTGCGCCGATCTATGATTTTAACTCTAGCTTCAATTTAACGTTCATAAATGTCACTTAGTGTCTTAATTGAATAAATGATTTAGAATTTGAATTTGAGGAACAGGCGACGCCGGGGCGGATCAGTACCATATTCACCGGGCTTTCAATGGACCCTCCCACTGTCGAGTGACCCCTGGCGCCCGCCCTTACGCCCATGCGCGAACTTATAACCGGTGGTACGGTGGAACGACGACGTGGGGGAAGTGTCCTCTCCACAAATCCTGCATCGACGTAGTTTATTGGCGCAGGGCTGCCCAGAACCTACACCACCATCCTCTCGACCTTCCCAGCTTGACTCACATACCAATACGTGCAAGCCACCAGGTCGACTGCAGGTGACTGCCGTTTTCCAGATTGCATCCTACTTACGCCTAACGGAGATACCATAGTCCAGGATGCAGGGTCCATTTTTACAATGATTACTATCAAGCTAATGTTCCGTGAGTAGCTTCATTTTGATGAGACGCCCAACTTTTTCTCTCTTGCAAAAATTCTCGATTGTGGTACGGAACCGCAAACTTTGTCTTTCGGAAAAGACAGGTAAAAATCTTCTATAATTGATTCCTGGGATGGGTTTATCTTATTTAGTTAAGAAGTTCCAAAGTTCGCCTTCTTCCGGCTCCAGCATCAGAACATCTCCATGGTACCATATTATTGTATTTATATATATTCTCATTAAAAATACAATGTACACCAAATTTGAGCCCAATCGGCCATCGGGAAGTGGTTCTAATTTAGCTTTAAAGATTCGTGCCAAACACATACTTATAAACATTGCAAGTTAAATAAAAGCTTGTAAAAAGTCTCTTGCTTGCAATTTGTATTTTATAAAGACTTCCATTCTCTTTAAAAATTAAAGATTAAAAGGAATTTAGTTTTTTTATTCTTATTTCTTTCTTTTTGCTGCACAAACTTTAACTGCGTAGGAATAATTTGTAACAGGAAAAAACTTAAAATCTTTTTCTTTAATGATCAAATCAGGTTTTCAATGTGATACTTTACCAAAATGATTGAATCGAATGAGACGACATGGAATGTGCGATGACTTCGATGTTGGACTTAATTAAAAAAAAACGTTTTTTGAGGAACCCCAATTAAAGATTCGTAGGTCTACTATTCTTTCATGCAATATAGATTTCTCGACAGACTTTAGTAATAAATCATTGTATATTGTAGGTTCCTGTTCCCTGTTATATCATTAGTCGATTTATATGGTCGATTGAAGTCAGTTTATGTCATGAAGTTAATTTACCATTTTTTCGAATCACGCCTTTATGATTCCAAAGGTGCGTCCACATATTTGACCGGACCCCTCTGATACACATAAATCCTTGATTAAATATCAATAAAAATAATATTCCATATTCATATTATGAACTCATTGTGACACACCATAGAACTGTTATAGTTCTCCCCGTGGCCAGAGCGAGATTTACTGCGAAAGCGAGACAGACGCGGCGGTGGCATAAAATTTGCACCGGATCTTGTAGTTGACCTATTAAGATAACGTTTGCCATGTGTACAATATACCTAATAACAAAGACTTTATTTTAATTTTTAATGGCTGTAAGGTAGAATGAGTAGCTAATTACAAAAATTAGACTACGCGGTTCAGGTACTAACGTTAGTAACTCGTGAAGCCTTTGCCCTTAGAATAATAACCTAATACGAGTGCATAAAGTGAGGCAATTAAAACTTAGCCATATAAACGTATCATATACGCCATACGCTCAATTAGTCGTCAGTACTCAATGTCACGTTCTGTCAAACACAGCTCGCGAAGAATTATTGAAAACTAGCTGTGCCCGCGACTTCGTTCGCGTTTTTTTCGGAAAACAGCAATTTGTCGCTTATTGCATAGTACCTCTTTCTCCAGGCAGGATTTTTTAGCTTTTTAGTTCTTTTCTTTTTAGTTTTTTTCTTCGGTTGATAATGCTACATGATGTGATGATTTTAAAACGCAAATACCTCAAAAAGTAATGAAAAGTGTTTACTTTTCATTACTTTTTGAGGTATTTTGCGTTTTAAAATCATCACAACACTTTTCATTACTTTTTGAGGTATTTGTGTTTTAAAATCATCACATCATGTAGCATTATCAACCTATTAAACGAATAGTGTTTCTGTTTAGAAACACTATTCGTTTCTACAATTTTAGAGGGTTTCTCTCAATTTTATCAGAATTCCATCATCAGATCCTAACTTCCTTGACATGGGACCACCCTTGAGGTATACCCTATCTAACAAAAAAGAATAATCAAAATCGGTTCATAAATAACGGAGAAGGCTGAACAAACATTAAAAAAAAAGAAATATGTATATAAACGCTCGAATTGAGAACCTCCTTTATTTTCGTCGGTTAAAAACGATACCTAATTTAAAAAAGTTAATTAGTTTATATATTAAAAAAAAGTGCCAAAAAAGGAAAGAGCGTCAAAGAGGGATTCGATCCAGCACCCAACCATTTTGAAGTCGTACTCTAAACCATATAAGCCAAACGTTCGCTGTAATGTAGTTCGAAATTAGTATATACATTCTACTAACGTTACAATGTTATTACAGCTTTCATTGATTTTCCTGTGGGAACCAAAGTTTAACCCGGGATAAAAAGTACCTTATAACCTGCGCAGGCACTCAAACTATTATCATACTAAGTTTCAAGCATTTCCCTTCAGTAACTTCTGAGTTTATCGTGAACATACAAACAGACAGACAAAAATTGTTTGAATTGCATATTCGGCATCAGTATCGATATCTTAATGCCCCTCAGTCGATTTTTTTTAAATATATTCAATGTACAGAATTCATCCCGCTACAGATTTATTATAAGTATAGATAGATGACAGTTTGTTGCGTGAAGAACTTATAACTCTTCAGGAAAACAAAAAAAATGTGATCTAATTACATTTCAAATGTAAATACTTACATTTTATACATTATTTTTACGTAAACCAATCATCACATAAAAATTCTAATAACCTTACTTATAACAATACAGTATTGCTAGTTGTGGGAAAATAATACCCACTTCGGTTTGAATTTAGTTCTTATTTTAGTTGAATAGTTGTTTAAATTAAAATGTATGTTTTGCGTAGATGCCCTAACAGAAACAACTGAACTTTGGTTTCACAAATTAGTTGTATTGAGAGATAAAGGTGGTTTGAGCTATGCTTCAAAAGAAGTATTTTCTATATGTTGCGTTGCTGAAGCTGCTGTTAGAAATATTACTAAAGAAAATCGTTTGATAAATAATTCTCAAGCATTAAAACGCCTCCTGCTCCTCGTGATAATTAAAACGTTTGTAGGTACTCCCTGCCTTCCCACATCAGACGAACGTGTAAACGGTCATATCCATAACACGAATTTAATACGTCTTGTTGCGGAACAATATGTTAAAACGAGGTTTTTTTATGTTACGAAAAGGGAAAATACGATAAGAGATGTTGAATCGAAGTGAAAACTTTTTAGGAAGCAGTTACAGCTGCAAGGTTTTTTAATTATAAATATAGGCGGTTTATTGGTTTGAAGAGTGTCAAAATAAATATTACAGTTATTGATTAACACGTTTATTATTTTTATAATTTTTAACGACATTCCATTCTTAATGCGGTTAATTTACTTTTATTTTGAAATAAACTGAATTTTTACCTCCATTTAAATATGTAATATTACATAAAAAATAATCTTCATCTTATCTAATTAATGATTATCAACTCTTCTAAATACATATCTAAATAAATATTTAAACTTAAAACTAAATACAAATACATATAATAAAGTATTTATAGGTATATGTTAACATTCCTGATAACATAAAATGCTTGTCTTGATTGGATCCAGAATCCTCGTTTTCCCATATTTTGGGTAAAAAACCTAATGATTGTAATACTGAAAATTATATTTGTGTGCGTTTGAGGAACGTAGACACATTCGGCTCACGCAAACAAAGAAAATAAGTGGACACACGATATCGCTCTTGTTTTGTACATAACGCGGTTTCTATGCGTTATTATTATTCTAAGCCTATGCCTTTGGTAGTGGATAAAGACAGAACAAAAGAATATTTTCTCAAATTCTCTTCAGCTATTTGCAATAATTAATTGAAAACTACAATAACTTGAATTAATTTATTTAATTTTTTTGCTCCTGGTGCGTGGGGTCACCAGTGTTCCACGAAAACGGAAATAGAATTAAAAATTCCACGACAAGGCAACGATTCAGCTGTTGTGAGGGTCTACTAGGCAACGGTAACTGGTCGTGTGTATGCTTGTCTGTTGTTTGTCTCTGTGGAAGAATAAAAATAAACAATCTATGATAAACGAATTTGTGTTTTTAGTTCAATGTTACCTACTAAAGCTTGTAGATGTAGAAACCTATACAACATTTCTTGAAACAATAGAACATAACGTTTCATTTGTAATCTTGTGAGTTTGCTGGCTTGTAGCTATATCGGTCTGCCTACAAATTAAGAAAGGGAATACCCCTCGTTGTTTTTCCTTGTTGTTTTTTATTATTCCGTAAAATACCCTTAAATTTTTATACGGGAATCATAATGATCAGTATATTTTCAAATATTATTTAATGTTTGCTATTTATGTATTTTTAACTATGAAGGCAATTTCACAATAAAAACATATATGCATAATAAAAGTTCAAAGGTTGTTTGTTCCAGATCAACCATTCTCATTTTCCTTACAACAATGCTAGTCACATCATAACAATCCCTCTAAAGATTTTATTATGTATTGTATTAATAACATAAATACTCTATATAACGGCGCGGTGGCATCTTAAACCTTGTACATGGCATTACTTGACAGCTTAATGAAGTTAAATTAATAACTTAATGGTTTAATACTTACTCTTTTTTGCTGAATAAGTAGGACAAAAGAGTTTCAGGGACAGATACATTGTTTCTAGAAAATATCCGAAAAAATATTCTAAGGTAACCATAAATTATAGGTAACCTTTCATCATCTCACATACAAATAAACGCGTCTTATAAGTCTTATAATTAGAGATCGGATATTCGGATGTATATTTACCTAAAGTTGAGATATTGGCTATTATGGAAAGCACTTTTTTATCGAAAGAATCCCGCGATTCCAGGAACTTCAAATTTAAGTGTACCTATACTCCGTGAGATGTAATAAACCCCAGTTTGACACAAATGACACTTCCTCTGTTACAACGTATAATGGTTGCTTTTCCCTACTTTTATTGTCAGTGATTTTTGACGAAGCAAAAACTACCTTATTACGTAGTAACAAGTGTCAAATAGGGCCTATTAAACCCCAGGAAATGTAAGCATTTTGTAAGTTTACTTGCTTGTGCGCAAGTAGGGACGCGACAATACAACTACATTCGTAAATAAAAATATACTTAGAAGCCGCTTCCATAATTTGTTATCCAAAAAATAACAGGTAAATATGCATCCGATTATCCGATCTCTACTTATGATTTACTAGCGGCCCGCTCCGGCTTCGCACGGGTATAAAATATATAGCCTATGTCATTCACTGAAAAAATAATTAAAATCGATCCAGTAGTTCTGTAATTATTTACGCCATCACATTAGAAACCTCAAAAATAACAGTATTTAATGGATGTTATTATACATATAAACTTTCCTCTTCAATCACTCTATCTATTAAAAAAAACCGCATCAAAATCCGTAGGGACAGTGAAAGCGACTTTGTTTTATACTATGTAGTGATATTTAGAATCGTCATGTTCGCATTTCTATTTGTGTCTGGTGACTGTTGAACCTTGAAAACGTAAGCAAACTTTCTACAAACTTTCTTCATTATTTATATCTTAATAGTCGGATAGAATTAACATATTCGCAACTTGAATTGAGGCAGTCGGTTTTTTTTAAGTGATAACTTCTTATGGGTGGGTAAACGTAACGCGTTCCAGCGCCAGTCAGTCTAGCGCACAGAAATCTAAATATTTCTGATGTCTAGCGTTTAAGTTATCACTTCTGTCGGGCGTCCCGAGACGCCCACGTTTTTTTTATTTGTTAGATAAAAACGTCACAATTAACATACTTATTTCATTTGAAGGCATAATCACACATGGCATCACCGTCAAAAAAGTTGTCAAAAATCGTAAAAACCGTTTTTTTTTCGATTTACGAGTAAACTTTGCATCTTGCGTGAAAAGTGTTTAGACATTTATGTATAAACGCTTAAGGGTCATTATCTGAAATTCAGCTGAAAGTTGTGGACGTATTGGGTATTATATTGGATATTATAATAATATATGATAATATTTAGGCCTGCATTTTGGGGAGAATGTGGGTTTCATAGCCCCCAATACGCCCACAACTCTCAGCTAAATTTCAGATAAAGGCCCTTAAAAGTTTTGGGCACTTAGAGACTGAGTACTTTATACTAGCGGCGGATAGGTACTCCGAGGCCGTGGAGTGCCTTGACCTCGTAATGAATTTGGGTACAGTTTGCTTTCGCAAGTGTAATTCTGACATTCACTGTCTCTTTACGAAATGAACAAAAATCATATTGCTTACGATTTACCAGCATGTTTAATATTATAAACAATACTGACTGCACGGATAGTGCAATGGTTTAAGTGGTCACCTCGCCAATACGTCGCGCCAAATGTTGCGGGTTTTATTCCCACACGGGAATAAATTTGTGATTATTGGAGTATTTATGGGATATTTGTGATCCACAAATAGTTGTCCCGAGTCTGGGTGTTCTTTGTGTCCGTTGTTTAAATGTTTGTGAAGCCCCTCGCGACACAGGAATATTCCTAATGCGGGAGTAGTCTTTTAAAAAAATAGATATTCTTATTGAGCGACAAGACCGTTTACATATTATGATAACACAGTTCACTATTTAATAAAAATAAGTTAATAGACATTATTTTGACTGGTTATACCAGTAACGCAATAGTAGTTGGTCGATTCAATTCAAATTCAAATTCAAAAAAATCTTTATTTCATAAAATTTACCATCAATTATTCGAAATCGTCGACTTAATAAATAATTATTATAATTAAAAATTATAGATCAACACACAGAGTCACCGCAACAATAGTTTGCTTCGTCAAATGTAAAATGATTAAAGAAAACAAAATGGATAACATAATATCACATCTGCCTGTATCGATCTATAACCGCCCGTTTCCAAATGGTTGAGCCTTGTGAGAAGAAATCGGGCAAACAAACTCACGGCCACTCTTTTAAAAAAGAAAAAACCAGACAGTTTCAACAATATTCAGTAAATATCACATCATTTTGTTGTGTGCTATTATGTTTTTAAAATTAAAAGTGAATAAACTAGAAAAAGATTATGACACTAGGGAAACTGAAAATTAAGGAAAAAAAATTAAAAAGAAGAAAAGAAAAACATGAGAGATGGAAAATAAGAAACATTAGCTCACATTAGATTTGTATTACAATTCCATCCCAAGCGTTTTTATCCTGTATATAATCGCCTTCTTTTATTGTAATAATTGTGTGCGGTCCTGTGAATGTCAGAATAAATGTTTCTCTCTCTTTCTTTCTTTCTTTTCTTTCAATAGTCCTTAAGGCATAGCTGTCGTTTTACTGTAGACTTAGGGCCTCTTTCACCATCCTCAAGTAAAGTGTCGAGTAGGCTGCTCACCGGTTAAAGTAACCAGTAACTTAAGGTGTCAATTTCACGAACCTTTGAGTAGGGCTGCTCAAAGGATTAACCGACCAGTAACTTACTTGCCACGTCATCTACCAAGTAGCGTGATTACTTGACGGTTTTATATATACCACGTTGTTATTTTGTGCGTGTTTCTAACGCATACACCGTAAAAATGGATTTATTTGATTTGATTGATCATCAATTGGATGAATTAGAACGTTCTTCAACGTGAAGGATGCCGAGGATGCGTGTATTTAAATTCCGTGTTGATTATTTCACGGATCTAGATGAAACGGATTGCTTTGCTAGATTTCGTCTGTCGAAGATTGCAGTAACCCAAGTGCATAACCTTATAAAACACAAAATTATGCCTAAAACGCCAAGGTGAGTGGAATTATCCATATTTTTAGTGAAGTGTAGTAGTGTAGTTAGTGAATTTCAAATAGGTACATATGTTATCCCTTACAAATATAATTTCAGAAATCAAGCAGTTTCAACAAAATCATGCCTATTATTAACGTTAAGGTATCTCGCTACTGGATCCTACTTCACTAAGTAAGACTTGAATAACAAGTAATAATTAAAACACACGCGTAAGCTTCTCCCAACAAAGACAATAATAACACACAAATGACAACTGCAAATCGCAATGATGTTTGACGGATGACACTTGACGTAAATTTGAACGACTGAAACGTATGTTTTGTTACATCATTCAATTAACCTGCAAGTTGTTACTCGAAGCTTTAATTTCGTTTGTGAAATTGACTAAAGTTACTCAGAACTTTTACTTGGCACGTAACGTTAATTGACGATTAACTAATCAACACATTACTTGGAGATGGTGAACGACGCCGTTAAACTAGTTTATACTTAACATTTGAATATTATCTCGGATTTTATTATAATATCGCACACATTGGCCTTGAAACGACTTGTTAATTTTTTGGAGCCTAGAGGCAGGTACAACAAGTTTATGTTTATTACGCGTGTTAAAAGAGTGTATATCACTTTTTTTACAGAAGTGATCTTTATTTTTATGAAGGTAAATTAGATTTTCATAAATATATTGGCACGGTACCGTCATTATGTTAATTTCTTTAAATTTCTGCCTCAGTGAATCACGATTTCCTAAGTTATAAATTGCTCGAATGGCCCTCTTCTGCAGCACGAAGATAGATTGAATATCGGCGGCATTCCCCCACAGTAGAATACCATACGACATTATACTATGACAATAACTAAAATAAACTAATCTGGCTATTTCAACATCAGTCAGTTCACGAATTTTCCTAACTGCGTATGCTGCTGAGCTGAGTCTATTCGATAATTTATCAATATGAGGGCCCCATTGAAGCTTAGAATCAAGAGTAATGCCTAAGAATTTTGTGGTATCAACTAGTTCCAACTCGTCTTCATTAAGTAGTATAGTCGTTTTCACCTGTTTAACGTTTGGAGTAGTGAACCGGATACATTTAGTTTTTTCTCCATTAAGAAGTAAATTGTTAACGTTAAACCAGCGAACCACTTTCGAAATAGCATCTTTTACGTCGTCAAAATTTGTACACATACGTTTTAGCCTAAATAAGAGTGAAGTATCATCCGCAAACAATACTATTTCGTGGTTGTTCTTAACAATATAAGGTAAGTCATTAATGTAGATTAAGAACAAAAATGGCCCGAGGATAGATCCCTGCGGAACGCCCATTTTTACCACAGACCCTGGAGATAGCTTGCCATTAATATCGACTTTCTGAATCCTATTACTTAGATAAGATAAATATTAACGAATAGTGGGATTAAAAAAGGGCAGAAATAAGTGAAGATCGATTGACTTGGCTGCGAATAGAGGTACGAACAACTTGGCAGTTACTGTTAGTTAGTGATTTTCATAGTTTATATCAGTGGTTGTGAGACAGTTTCTTACAGTATAGTTATATTATCTAAACTAATATTACAAAGAGGAAACATTTGTTTTTTATGTGTGTTTGTAATGTTTTCACACAAAAACTACTGGACCGATTGCGATGAAACTTACTATATAGATAGCTGGAGACCTGGGTTAATGCATAGGCTACTTTTATCTAGACATTCTCACGGGATCGGGACTTACGCAGGTGAAACCGCGAGGCACTGCTAGTATATTATAAAGACTAAAAATAAAAATATTTAGGCAATTTTGAAGTCATGTGTATATTCCCAATTGAAAAAAAACATATTTTATTACTCTGTTAAACAGATGGGGACCAATATTATACAGCCCGGTTAAGTCACTTATTTCAATCGTTTTCATTATATCGACTACTCATATTGAGCATTTTTTTAACGGTCTGGATACTATGAATAATGCTATATTAATCACTTGGTCTCAGTGACGGATCCAGGAATGACATTTGGGAGGGGCTTGACCCTGATGAGGGAAGGTTTTAGCAAAGTAAATACCTACTTAAAAGGCACACGTTTCAATTTAGTTAACGCATTTATGAGCCACCTCGAATAATTGGCACTGACTACATGGCAGCCAACCCGTTAACCTATCTTCGATCATTGTCGTACGAAGGTACGATTTTATTAGTTTAAGCGAAGAGAAGCTGCGCTCCACACTCCAGTGGTTACTGGTAATGTAGCTAGAATATATTTGGGAAAAGCTCATTTGTCTCTTATTGCGCTTCAGCTGCTGTTTGGAAGAGACGTTTTCTATCAATCCAAAGCTCCTTCCAAAGAGTTTTTTCCGATAATGAGAGAGGATGAGGTAAATCTCTGCAAACGCGTGCAGCTGCCACTATCGAGGTCAGACTTTCTGTTTTTACGGTGGCACTTGGTAGAAGGTTCAACAGATCGAAGTTAAGGAAGGTTGTGTAACTAAAGTCAAAATCAAATTTACTTAATATAATGTGCTTGGTACAGCTTATCAAAATGTCAATAATTTAAGAATTAAATTAAATATTTACTAAAATTATTAATATTTATCTATTAAGTATATATTGTACCAATTAATTTAATTATTGTGCCACCCGTCAAAAGGCAGTTTTTCCCTATGAAGAATGGGCAAGAAACTCAAAAGTTGCACCTGCTCTTATATTGTTGAACGTTTGGCTGTCCTGGGTGCTTGCACTGGGATCTATAAAGGTTCTATAATACGATACAAAACTGCTAACACTACTTTGCTATGATACTGTGAACACTAGGCAAGCTGCATGCCTTCACGATAGCTAGGTTTAGGCTATGCGCGGCACAGTGCATGTAAGGCGCTAGCGGTTGAAGCTGCTTTATACGGGATTGTACACCACTAAACTTTACAGACATGTTAGCTCCCCCGTCATAACCTTCACCTCTCAAATTCTCAATTTTTAGGCCGTATCGATTTAATTCTTGAATGATTTTCAATCTTAATGCAGCACCAGTTAAGTCAGTTGCAGACAGGAGGCATACGAACTCTTCCTGTATTGTGCTCTTCTGTATATCCAAACACGCCATTTTGTGGTAATCGGTAACGGAACGGTTTCTGAAGATTGGTGGTTCCAAAGATTCCATCAAATATTTATAGTTGCCTGTACTGTAACTACTATACCCTACTATGCCCATTTATGCCATTATGGATGGAATATGACATCGTTCAAATGTCCGCCGCGGCTTCGTATGGTGGCACGAATCCGAGAGGTCCAATTTTTAATGATTCAGCCGAATCTATGCAGCCTCTGCTGCATAGATTCGGCTCTCGAATCTGAGCGATGGTAACTTTTTGTGGATGCATTGTTACCTGGTGAACCTCATGTGGGTTGTGGTCATCCCATATACGGCAATTTTGCTTATTAACAAAACCATTAATCCAAAAATGTGCCTTGTCGCTAAAGATTATTTTTCGGCCAAAATCGGGGTCCTCTTCCAAGCGTTCCGAAGCCCATTCAGCGAACACACGGCGTTGTCTATAATCATTAACTTTGAGCTCTTGTGTCAGTTGGATCTTGTACGGATACAGGCCCAAGTCCCGACCCAAAATTCTCCAAGTTGAAGTCTGCGAAAGGCAGAGTTCTTGTGCACGGCGAGAAATCGACTGCCTCGGAGTCTCCTGAACACTCTCACGTACAGCGGCGATTTTCTCGGCCGATCTGGCGTTCCTTTGACGTAAAGGTGTTGGTTGGTTGTTTACCGAACCGGTCGTCTCAAATTTGGTCACCAATCGTTGAAGAGTAGACTTTGAAGGGCAACCGCGTCTGCCGTAAAATGGGCGCAATGCGCGCAACGTTTGCACTACCGAACACTCATGATAATAAAGTTTTATCATTTGCACATGCTCCTCAACCGTATAACTTGCCATGGTGATCTAGCATCAGTGACTGAATAAGAAAAAACAGATTTGACAGATGCCGCCCAAACAAATTGGCCGCCACAGATTATTAACATCGACCCGCTCTATTTGAAAGACCCTTTATAATGTTATACCGATACCAGAAGTATCAATTAATGTAAGGGTCAAAATACTGTTTTTCAGGAGAGACAAAAAACAATTTTATTTTTTTAAATCTCTCTATAACTTTTTACTGTCCAATTTTAATTGTGTCTAACGCAAAGTTTCTTAGATTTTTCTCTTCTTTCATGCTATAAACAAAAGATTTAGGAATACCCAGTGGTTTAAAATGTAGCATGTCCCTTACATTAAAAAAATATGTTTAGTTGTGCCTTACGTTACTAATATTTTATGTGTAAACCGTCAAGCATAGCGTAAGCAGCAAGAGAAATGGAAAATTATACATAATTCTATTGTAAAGGACTTTTACAGTGTTGCCATTTGATGTAACTATAGATTATCCACTAAAATTACAGTATTTTAACACCATGAAAATAGGTTCTTTGCACGATTAAATGTTAGTTTCAGACTGGCTATCACAGATTTAAATGAAATTTAGGGATACAAAAATAAAACGATTTATTATTAATATTATGTTTTTTAACATTGAAAATGTTTTTTCGATCGCTCCGGTAGGGCCCCATTTTCGCTGAAAGTGTGTTTGCCCCGTGGTATATAGTGGTTTAGGGCCATGAGGACGTATGAGGGCTCAAAAGACGCAGACATTGAATGGCTTTCAGATGGTGAAAAAAAAATTGTAAAAGTCGAAAACTTTTTTCGAAAATTGAAAAAAAAAACCTTGATTTTTAACACCTTCCCTCGGAATATCTTCGATATCTCGTGAATGAGGTCGAAAATCGAAAAACAGAGAGACGCCTAGAGATATTGAGACGGGGAACATTTTATGTTTTGTACTTTTTTTTGTGGGAGTGATAGGGTGGGAGTGATAGGGTGGTATACTCCCCCTTAGCGGCGCGTGGAGCGTCGCCGTGCGGTATTACTCGGGCGTCATAGACCTGTGGAACTTCGCAGCTTTGAGATACGAAGATCTTTTAGGACTTAATAGACGCGGAAAATTAAGGGCTTTAGGATAGTATAAACAAATTTTGGAAAAGTCTATAATTTTTTTGAAAATAAAAAAATCAACTGACTGATTTGTGGTTTAAGGCAAGGGTGTAAATTATTTAACACCGTGCATTACTTTATTTTTCAGAGAAAAAAAAATGTAAACGTTGTTACATATATTTTTTTGTCATAAATCGTTTTACGCAGACCAAAAATTTTTACTGTAAGGGATTTTTTTTAACGATAGAATTTTTTCAATAATACCAATCGATAGAGCAGAAAATTCTGAATCCAATGATGTATATAACTCATTTTCGCCAAAATGTCCCTTACGTTAATTGATACTTCTGGTATCGATACGAGTAAATGAATTTATCACTTGACTGATACACTCAGTGTAAGTAGGTACTTAGTTACAGTACTCCATAAACCATTATTAACTGAAGCCTTATCATAAAAGGCCGTGAAACTTGTTATCAGTGCCTATACAATGAAATTTTGCAGTTTGCATAATGATGAACGTCTACGACTCTCCACATATAGAAATTGACTTTCACCGCACTAACCTTCTTGTCGGTGTCTATTACAGCCCTTCCTGTCATATTGATTACTTCTCGTCTTTTGAAACTAAACTAGAAAATCTATCTCCCTTATACAACGAAACTATTATTCTTGGAGACTTCAACACGTGTCTACTCAAGAATGACATTCATAGTAGGAAACTCTGCTCGCTTGTCTCTTCCGGTAACATGCATATTCTCCCTTTAAAAGCAACGCATCACGCTCCTCACTGTACTTCCTCTCTCTTAGATCTAATTCTTGTTTCAGACTTCAATAAAGTTGCTGCACGTGGACAACTTCCTGCGCCTTTCTCATACCACGATCTTATTTTCCTTTCTTACAAAACTAGCTCACCTAAACCTAAGCCTAAATACGTTGTTCTTCGTAGGTTCAGAAACCTCAATACAGTGGATTTGAAAGAGGACATCGAGAGTATTGACTGGTCTCCTATCTACAATAGTGGTGATATTAATAACAAAGTCGAAAGTTTCAATAAAATACTCTTAGATCTTTACAACAAACATGCTCCACTAAAAAAGTAAGGGTTAAGCATCTTCCTGCGCCTTGGCTTTCCGAAAACATTAAACAGTTAATGTCCAAACGGAATAAGGCCATGAGAAGATACAAAAAGAATTCCTCGGATGAAAACTGGTGTGCCTATAAAATTTTCCGGAATCGCTGCAGTCGTCTGAGTGGGGATGCTAAAAGGCGCCACATACACGATTCAATAAAAAAATTTAACACACCACAGGTATGGCAATTTCTAAGGTCGCTTGGTATTTGTAAGAAAGCCAACCAATGCTCGATTAGTACTAATCTCGACTTGCTGAATAGGCATTTTTCATCTCCACCGACTTGTGTAGATGTTTTAGAAAAAGCATCTACTCTTAGGTATCTTTCCAGCCTTCCTTTGCCTCAATGTACATCATTTTCTTTCAACCCGATTACAGATGGTGACGTAAAGAGACTTATCCTATCAATTTCCACAAAAGCAATAGGTGATGATGGGATTCAACAACAAATATTGCGACCTATTGTAAGTGACCTCTTTCCAGCTGTCACTCATATAATAAATTACTCCCTCCAGGAAAGCGTGTCTACATCTCCCTGGAAGAAGGCCCATATTATCCCTCTACCTAAGACTGCTAACCCTTCCTCAGTATCCCAGATTCGTCCCATATCCATACTTGCGATCCTTTCCAAAGTGCTTGAGAGTACTGTCCGGAATCAACTGAACAGTTTTTTATCCTCTAATAGCCTGCTGAGTCCATACAAATCTGGATTTCGTTCTGAACATAGCACTGTAACTGCATTAGTTAAAATAACTGATGACATACGACTGGCTATGGAAAACAAACTTGTGACAGTATTGGTGTTATTGGACTTCAGTAGTGCCTTTAACTCTGTTGACCTTGACATCCTCTTAGGCATCCTGTCGTCTCTGAATGTCTCTAATTCTGTAATCGCTTGGTTTAGCTCTTATCTTCGGGGTCGCTCGGAAGAGGCATCCTCTGACTGGTGTGACCTTACGGCGGGCGTACCTCAAGGTGGTGTACCATCTCCTCTACTTTTTTCCGTGTTTATTAATGCTATCACCAAAGTTATATCTTCTCGATATCATCTTTATGCAGACGATTTGCAGCTTTACCGACATTTTAAGACTGGTAAACTCACAGAGGCTGTCGCTACCATCAATAATGACTTTCAGAACATTTGCAAATGGGCAAAATCGTTTGGACTGCTTGTCAATCCCGCTAAATCGCAAGCCCTCATTATTGGTGGCAGGTACATGTATAATAGCCTCGACCACACATCACTACCTCCAGTCTTATATAATAACACTGTTATACCATATTCGACTAATGTCAAAAATCTCGGGGTTTTTTTTTATAGACTGTAACATGTCATGGACCACTCATATAACACAGGTGAGCAGGAAAGTTTTTGGAACATATCACTCCCTTAAATGTCTTTATAATTTTCTTCCATTTCAGACTAAAGTTTACCTTTCTCAATCCCTACTTCTTCCCATTCTTGACTATGCTGATGTCTCTTTTCTCGACGCTACCGAAGAACTCTGGAATAAGCTAGAACGGTTGCAAAACCTTTGCATCCGCTACATATCTGGCTTGAGAAAATATGATCATGTTTCAGAATTTCGAAAGAAACTGAATTGGCTACCTATTCGGCGGCGTCGAGATGTTCACATCCTTTCCTTACTTTATTCAATCCTACACAACCCTAATTTTCCTTCATATCTGCGTGAGCGCTTCGAGCACTTTGTTCCCAGGAGCAATCCCTGTCGCTCCTCTTCTTCTCTTCTCCTTCGAACTCCTTCCCATACGTCTACTCGTTACGACAATTCTTTTAGTGTTTCTGCTGTCCGGTTATGGAATGCCTTACCGCATTCAATACGCGATAGCCCTTCTCTAAGCGTGTTCACGCCGAGAGAACCAGGAATTATTTTCTCTCTCCACAATAAAACAGACTTATAATATGTATTAGTATATGTACGTATATATGTTGTATGTATTTATATGTTTAATATATATCACTTATAAATGTGTGTAAATATAGGTATTTATATTTCATAATGAGTATACGTGTCGGTATACATGATATTTAATTTATTCAAGTTATATATTAATTGCTATTTCTAATTGTTTAACGTACATGACTCTGCCTCTAACGTTTTCTACTATCCTCTATTCACTCTAAGGTTTGCTGGAAGAAAACTCAGGTTTAGGTTAAGCTCGCCTTTGTACATACTATTTCCTTGTCTGATATGTAATCTATTTTTAGTGTACAATAAATAATAAAATAAATATACATGCTCACATACTATCTTAGCGCACAAATCGCACAACATACAACAGCATAATATATTAAGTTTATGGTCGAGACACTTAGATCTGGCAAAAAATATGTTTGAAGAATATGTCAGCACAATTAACGTGTAGGGAAACCTACTAGTAAGCAAATGATTTTAATGACCAGTAAAATGATCAATATATTTTTCAGTACCGCAGCAATATTAACAGGATCTTTATTAGACATTGCATTTATCCACTTTTCTTTTTTTTGATCTTTTGGAAATCTAAAATAAAAATTACACAACACTAAAAGAATATCTGCATATTTGACACTATACACGTGTTTTGAGGGTAGTTGTAAGCTCTATACAAACTTAAAAAAGCTCTTCGTAATTAATTCTAATTAAATTATAATTAAAGCATATTTATTTTAATTAATGTTCAAGAATTGAAAATAAATACACTACCTGCCAGAACAGTGTTTATTTCCTTCAATTAAACTTTTATAACACAGAGAATAATGTCACATACTGCAGATTCCATTGAAAACACTATGTCTGCTATGGTAAACTCCTTCCAGAAAAGAATGGCAGACTTTGAAGCACAAATGGAAGACTTAAAAAAGCCCAATGCTCCACCTTCTATTACATCTTTAGCAGCAGAATTTACAAACTATAAATCGTTTGTAACACAGGCACTTTGTTTTTTTGCTACAAAAACAAGTGGAACTGTTGAACATGAATTTTGATCAGATGGAAATGAGAAGCAGACGCAAAATGCTGATGCTCCATGGCATTCCCGAATCCAGCATAATATACTGCGCAGATGCTGACTGGTGTTGTACAGGACCACTTGAAGTTGGAGAATTTCAATGTTGACAGCATCAGACTGGGTAAGCCACGTACTGCTAAGACGTCCACGTCCTCTTTTAGTCAAGTTGCAGGATGTAGCGGTGCGTGACAAGATCTGGTTCGCGTAAACTAAGCTCAAAGGGGTCCGGAATAACCATGTCTGAGTTTTTAACGAAGTCCCGTCATGAGGTTTTCATGGCAGCCAGAAGTAAGTTCGGCATTTCCAAGTGTTGGACAAAAGATGGTTGCATATATGTATAATAACATCAAGCATCGGATCACATCTTTAACTGATGTTAGCACAGTCGACTCCGAAGTAACCACAAAAACAGGTCCGACAGCTGAGAAGGTCACGAAGTCGAGACGAGTTGCTACAATGAAGAAGTAAGCCGCCCCTTCATTCATTTTCTACCATCCGGGCGAAAGGTAAAGAAAGATCTTCCATTTTAATGTGTATAATCTATGATGTTAATACCAATGCTGACTGATACCCACTATTTTTCTTTTTTTGTTTTGTTTTTGCACTGTACCCAATAATCATATATTTACAACTTTTATTTATCATTGTTATGCGGTCAAAGTTACGTCATAAAGTTCGTTCGGAAAGTATGATAGTTTAAAACTTTTTGTTTGTTTGATAGTTATAAAAAAATTATAATTTTTATTTGTAATTGTTATTACATATTTAACGCCCGGATGTGTATCCTTTTATTTGTAATTATCACAAATTTTAATGTGTTAGGTTGAAAATATTAAAATGTAACACTCAACTGGCGGGTGGACAGTGTGCATTGCTGGTTGTACTAGTTTGTAATTGTAACCAGGTTATTTTAATTTTATTTTATTAATATAAATATTATTAATTTACTATATTTTATCTTTATTATAATATATTATGTGTGATAGTGATTTAAATACTAGTAGTGAGTCAGAAAGTTTTTTTTCTGTTAGTAGCGATGATAGTTACGTTAGCATGCCCTCACTTGCTGAAACTCTTCAGTGTTATTTTTCCGATGTTGTCAAAAACTTTAATGTGGTTCATATCAATGCCCAGAGCATTCTGGCTCACTTCCCTGATATGCTGGCAAGTTTTGACTGTAAGAATATTCAAGCTATTCTTATTTCTAAATCTTGGCTAAAACCTTGTCTTTCTTCCAACTCTTATAACCTACCAGGCTATCGACTTATACGTAACGACCGTACGGGTAGTGCCGGTGGTGGTGTTGCCATATACCTAAGAGACATTTTGCAATTTTCAATTATTGATGTATCTACACAACCACCATCGCGCGATTCCGGTGAACACGTATTTATCGAAGTTATGCTCAATCGAGTGAAGGTCCTGGTGGGTGTATATTACTGTCCCTCTTTAAGAGTTAATTACTTTGCTTCTTTCGAAAATATACTTGAAAATCTTGTCTCTTCTTACAGTCATACTATAATAATGGGAGATTTTAATACCTGCTTACTCAAAAAATGATTCACGTTCTTCTTCTCTTCATACCATCGTAGGCTCTTGCAACATGACTATTCTTCCTCTATCAGCCACTCATCACTTTCCCAATTCAACTCCTTCTCTTCTAGATCTTATGATAGTTTCCTCGCCCATGAACATAGCTAAGTTTGGTCAATGTTCCGCTGACTTATTTTCCTATAATGATCTCCTTTACTTGTCCTACAAAATTCGTCCTCCTAAAGCAAGGCCTAAAATTCTTCACCAGCGCAATTTCAGTACCATGGATCTTGACGAGCTTCTTGAGGATGCTAACAATATCGACTGGTCCCTTCTTTTGAATTCTGAAACGGTAGATGAAAAAGTAGATATTCTCACCTCTAGTCTGATACAGCTGTACGACAAACACGCTCCGGTTCGAGAAATTTAATTAAATCACCCTCCGTCACCATGGCTTACGCAAGAGATTAAAGCTATCATTGCAAAAAAGGCTGCAGCTAAAACAAAATACAAACGCCGACCGACACAGCAAAACCTAGACAAATATATATCTATACGCAATCACTGCAGTAAGGTGTGTAGGAAAGCCCACACATTTACGAGTCTGTTCAAAACAGCGATCCAGCTAAAATATGGAATTTCCTAAAATCACTTGGAGTTGGAAAATCACGACAAGAAACAATTCATAATAATTTAAGCATTGATTTACTTAATCAACATTTCACAGCTTCATCTACTTTTTTTGACTTTGGAGCATATCTTCCAACTCCCGATTATGTTCCATTTAATTTTAATCAATTATCCAGTTGTGATGTTAAAAAGAGCATATTATTAATAACTTCCAACGCTGTTGAAACTGATTGTGTCAGCCGTAATATGGTTCTCCCTGTTTTAGACATCATTTTACCCATTTTAACACATATTTTAAACTTTTCGTTAACCAGTAACGTCTATCCTTCAACATGGAAAGATGATCAAATAATTCCTTTACCAAAAAAGTCTAACCCTGCTTCCTTCACTGATTACCGCCCAATCTCCATACTACCATTCCTTTCAAAAGTTATGGAACGTCTTGTCCATAATCAACTTAACACATTTCTTAATCAAAACAACCTTTTAAATCCTTTCCAGTCCGGCTTCTTACAACCCTTGTCAATATTACGGATGACATTAGATCAGGTATGGAAAATGGCTATCTTACGGTACTTTCCTTGCTGGACTTCAGCAATGCATTTAACACTGTCGATTTTGACATACTACTAGCTATACTCCGCTCTCTTAACATATCTCCAACGGTGCTTGATTGGTTTCATAGTTACCTGTCTGGCCGCCGTCAACGTGTTCGAATCGAAGAAGCCCTTTCTTCGTGGTGCAATACTTCTGCTGGTGTGCCGCAGGGTGGCGTTTTGTCCCCGTTACTCTTCACAATTTTTATTAACTCTATCTCCTCTAAACTTCTTTCATCCTACCACCTTTACGCTGATGATCTGCAAATCTATACACGCGCTCCTCTCGAACAGCCAGCGGCAGCCATTGATATTATTAATAAGGATTTAACGCACATAGCTCACTGGAGTGCACAACATGGCCTCACCGTAAATCCTGTAAAGAGTCAGATTATTATTGTAGGTAGTCCTAGACTTATTTCTAGAATAACAGGTTACTTTTAATGGCATAATTTTACCTTACAGCGACAGAGTAAAAAACCTGGGACTTTACATCGACAAAACTTTGTCTTGGGGTCCACAGATGCAGTAGGTCAGCCGCAAAGTGTTTGCATCGATAGGATCTTTGAGAAGATTGCGCAACTTTCTTCCTATTGGCACTAAAACTGCACTGGTCCAATCTCTCCTCCTGCCAATCCTCGATTACGCCGATTCCAGCTATCTTGATCTCACTGAAGACCAACTTAATAAACTTGAACGCCTCCAAAACGTCTGTATCAGGTTTATATTTGGTTTGCGCAAATATGACCATATTTCTGAATTTCGTATTAAGCTCAAGTGGCTTCCTATACGGCTTCGCCGAAATGCTCATATTCTTGCCCTACTTTACAATATTTTGTTCAACCCCGCTACTCCCACCTACCTTAAAGAACGTTTCGAGTTCCTAAATGACACACATGCGAGGTTTCTGAGATCATCGGAAAATCAAGTACTGAAAATACCTTTGCATTCCACAAATTTTCTTCACATATCTTTTAAAGTACATGCAGCTCGCCTGTGGAATGCATTGCCTGAAGCTATTAGACGTGCTCAGTCGCTGCATACTTTAAAAAAAATGGTCACTGATTACTATCTGTCACAGTAATATTTCACTTGCTTTTAATACTGGATATGTGTATATATTTATTTTAATATCGGTATGTATGTATCTATATGTGTAAATGTATGTATGTATGTGTAATATGTGTATGTATATATATAGGTAAGGTATATATAATTATTATTTCCTTGTCTCTTAAATTTATTTAAGTTGCTACTTAGCTAGTCGTAAATTCTTTTAGTTACGTATGAAATAAGATGTCATCTTTCATATAATTCACTTTAGTTATTTCCAATGCCAATGTTGATAATCATCATATGGCCATGATTTTATATTACTTTTTGTTTGTGGATAAAAAAATAAGTCTCTTAAAACATTTAATTTTACGGAAAGGGTAATTGAAAAATTGAATAAAATTAAGAAAAGTCTGTTTAGCGATCCTTTTGAGTTCACTTAAGACCTTAATTTAATCTATCAAATATTACCTATACACAAAAATAAAAATAAAATACTTTTCGTTGGTAAGCGCATCCCTCGAGAACGGCTTGACCTGATTAGGTTTTACTGTTGTCCTGTTTTACTATCATAGTGTTTGTATACTCTTTGTTTTATATTTTACGTTTGTCCAATGTCAGTGAGTTCTAACAGGGAATGCAGTTACTTACATCTAGCCTCTCGTGATCTACCTACACTATATTTTAGAATCATATTGTCATTTGCATAAACTCGCTATGAATCGTAATAATGTGAAAATGTACGTATGATTCTTAACTCATATTTACTCACGTAATACGTTTATATGTACACAGTAAACATTTTATCTTCAAGTTCTCGTTATTTCAAATATCGTAAATTCATATGTTCACGTAATCATTTCTAAGGTTGTTTATAAGCGTTTTTGGGCTTTTACTTGGTTGGCCAGGTTAAAACGTGCGTGCTAAAACGTGCTAGGGATACTTACTAGTCGGAAGCATTTCGGTATTAGATTAAGTTGTATCAGTAGGTATGTAAGTCCATTTTACAGCAAGGAACAACAGAAAGTCTAAACTTCGATAGTAGCAGCTGCACGCGTTTACAGTGACGATATACCTCATGCTCTGACGTTATACGAAATAACTCTTTGGAAGGAACTTTGGAGTGATAGGGAACATCTCCTTTAAACAGCAGCTGAAGCGCATCAAGAGACAAATGAGTTTGCCCAAAAATAGAAATTCTCACTACATTACTTCTCTTCGCTTAAACTAATATAATCGTACCTTCCTACGACAATGACTGAAGAGAGGTTAACCGGTTTGGCTGCCATGCATATTCATCGAGATTCTCTGGTAGTCTTCAACCTAACAAAGTCATTGAAGATCTTGCGAAAACTTATTCTAGGAGGCTTATTAATGTGTTAAGCAATATAAATGTTGTGTGCTTTTTAAATATTTACTTTTCTAAAACCTATCCTCAGCGGCATCAAGCCCCTCTAAAATTTCAATCCTGGACGCGCCACTGTGTACGGAGCTATTTTAAATTTTATAATGCGATTCTTTAACATAAATATTATTTTCAATACAAACAAACCATATAGTACTACCTAATAACATACATTAACTAACATACAATAATTCATATTGTTATTATTATTACAAAATGTTTGTGTATCAATGTATTCGGAAGTATCGCAAAAATACGGTTTACAACCTACATTACGACCATCGCCACGCATTTTTATTTTTGGATAGGTAAAAAATGGGCTGATTGAAAATTCCGATATCCCCAGTCTGACCCGTTTTTATATTTGTATTTTGGTCGGATCCGTGCAGTTTTTACTTTTAAGGTAGTGTTTTCGGTAAAAACAATAAGTGTTGTAAAATAGTGATGTGCAAATGGGCTCGTGATGGTACTTGGCTACCGGTACTTATGTACACTCGCAATAATAGACCACTAGTGATGTTACTTGTACCTCGTTAATCTTATTGTTAACTCCTTTGTGGGGAAAGCAGGTTATCTATAGGGTTAACATGGCGCGTGATAACTATCAGAGGGACCTATTGAGGATATCCCTCACCCACTTACAATTATATCTTACGCTAGTAATAGTGGTTATTTGCAATGTTCTGTAAGATGGTTCCAAAGGGAACCGGCGCCCAATTGAGCTAAAATCTACTGTACCTATCTATCTTTAAGTTACGTTCATTTCAATTACAATATAAAATGAAGTAGTAATGAGTAATAATTAATGGCTAAAAGCATACTCTTGTTGACCTAAAACATTTAAACGTCATAATGTCGTCGACCGAACTGAACTAGGCCAGTTTATCCATATTGAATGTATGACATTGATATGCACGTAGTCCAAGGCGAACGCATTTATGTACCTACATGTCGAATAGTAAGTAGGTTTGTCTACATCTAGCTTTTCCCGGCGACCTTTATGATATTGCAAAATGATTTGAAATACAATGGTATTTGAACATATTTACTATCATGATAAAAAAACGTTTTTTGTTGTTATTACTATTTCTATATACAAATTTAAGTAAGTAGGTATTATTGGAACCTGTTGTACGCTTTTACAGTGTTGTACCTAGGACAATTGTATTTAAAAAAACCTGTGCTTAGAGACTCCAGTAAATTGTAAACTCCAGTCGTGCGTCGGAGCTGACACACACATTTTTGGAGTTTACTCCTTAAGAATCGATTTGCATATAAGGCGCCCGGTATGAAAAAAATATGAATTTCACTCTTCATATTTTTTTCATACCGGGCGCCAGAACACGTGGTGCAACTACGAGATGCCAGTCGATTCTGCCCTTATAGTATATAGTATATTATCTATGATTCTGCCTTTCCAGCGGCCTATCCGAACTGTGACTGTCATCCGTCTGGCGTTGCATCTGTGTGTAACTTCTGACACTTTATTAATAACTAGCAGCGCCTTGCGGTTTCACCCGCTTAAGTCCCGATCCCGTGGGAATGTCGGGATAAAAGTAGCCTCTGCGTTAATCCAGGTCTCCGGCTATCTACATACCAAGTTTCATCGCAATCGGTAAAGTAGTTTTTGTGTGATAACATTACAAACATACACACAAATGTTACACAAATTTTTCCTCTTTCTAATATTAGTTTAGATGTTACCAATTAAAAGAAGCTATCCTCAGCTATCCTCTATATTTCTTATAAAGCATTGTCTCTGTGGTCACGATAGCGAAGTGGTGTTTGTGAACGAATTACTAATCTTCGTTTTAAATTTATAATGTTTTTGTGTTACCAACTAGCTGATGCTGATGCGTTTCGAATTAAAACTTTACAGAAATACAGAATGAACTTAAGTGTTTAGGGCTTTTTACGAAAATGCAATATTTATTATACCTAGTGCTTCTGTATAAATAATATTAAGTGAATATTTCGCATTTGTTAGGACAATGAGTAAAGCATTTATATATATATAACCGCCTTCTTCAATGTATGTGGGCTTCGGGTTTATTTATTGTCATTGAAAATTTAACAGCTATGGGGAATTGCACTCATTGAAAGTGGAACTGGAACTCGTAGAAATTATGGGTATTCTAGGCATAAATACCTTTTCGCCTCTGCCACTACCTGTTACAATAATAACCTAATTATATTTTTATGACGTAAAAACAGAAGAAAATTATAATTATCCAGTTTATATGAAAAATTACTTACACCTACTTATTAAATAAGGTACAGACAGAAAAGAATTACAAAGTAATTTCGTCAAACCATCTCCAACTTATTAATACACTATCAGAACAGTAACCAAAGAACAGCACTACTGTAATTGCTTTTTATGATATTTTTACCAAAGCGCGGGAAATATTCTATATATATATGAAATATGTCCTTCAAAAACTTAACGCCATCGCCATCCATCGAAGTAAGATGTAAACTTTTCTTCAATTATGGCATATGTGACAAAATTATAAATAAAAGGAGTGATACCAATACCACGGCCTCACAGAAAACCGGCAGTGAAGCAATGTTTGCATTGGTTTTCGCCGAGTGAGTGAGGTTGTTCTGGAGATTAGCCAGAACAAACTGACAGACAAACAGACAAAAATTAAAAAACCTTGTATGTAGATAGTACGTCCATCTTGGGAATCAATTCTCGAATACATTTGCCCGCCTTTTTCAACAGACAAACCTAACTTTGCGGTTGCGATGTATGACAAAGTCAACAATCCAACCGCAAAATATAAGTTTGTAAGCACAAAAACTATTATTTTATGTGATATAACAAAAAATTAACGACTTTCGGATTTTTACTTGTGCTATCAGACTTTCCTTCTTATCAAATTTCATGATTCTAAGTCAACGGGAAGTCGCCTATAGGTTTTGATTTGGCCAGCGAAATGTTCAAATTTGGTCAAATATAAGGCTTATGTGGCCATATCTTATGATTGCGTTGACTTAGAAGCTTGATATTTTTACGGCTCCAAGGGACCGCAGACTTATGTATATGGTATGAATTTCAACTTGATGCGTCCACGGGTTCCTGAGAAACAGGTCTTGACAGACAGACAGACAGACAGACAGACAGACAGACGGACAACAAAGTGATCCCTACGGAAACGAAACCCTAAAAAATACGTTTTAAAACAATTCCTAAAGAATTTTATGACATTAAGATATTTGACTTTGGCCGTATCTTTTGTACTACCTACAACACTTGAAGTTAACGTAAACTATGTAGTAGCAGGCCTATGCCACTCGATGTACTTACGTGCGCTAAACAACTACCGGCCGCATGGCCGCTGGCGGCCCTTATACGCAGTCTCGCGCAGTGGGTTGCCGCGACAGCTGTACCGCGCGCTCACACTTTTATTTTTGAATTTTACGTAACTCGAAATCGTATTTTTATACCTTTACATACTTTAAATACAGACAAATTGACATGGTTTCTGGTAGTTTATGTGCTGTACATGGACGTAGTAGATCCAGTAAGAGAAAAAATTAACAAAATTTGTAATTGTTTTTGTTTTCAAATATATTTTGTTCTATTTTGATGTTATGGTTTCTGTTAAAAATAAATAAGAGTTAATACGGGTTTCACCGTCACATAGAGTTGTTTTTTAGATAAAGATTTTTATGCAATTTCTTTAATATACAAATACCTACTTAATTCGAATGGTAAACCATTCGAATTATACAATTTATTTAATTAATCAAGTGTTTGTTTCGAATACTAATAGTTAATTCTGTAATAAAAGTAATTAATAATGGTTTACCATTCTTATTAAATATTTATAATAGTAAAGAAAATACGTAATTTGGAAATGGTTTTAAGATTCTATTTATGGAAAAAATATATACCTACTTAGGTAAGTACTAAATACCTTATCTTTATAATTTTTAAGTAAATGATACTATATTAGTTTATATTTATAAGAATGCCATAACTGCAAGAAATAAAATCTTTAGTACCTAGGTACCTTATTTTTTATCCAAAAGCAAAACGCCAGCGCGCCAGCGGTGCATCCAGCCGACCAAAACTTTTCGTTTTTAGATTTTGTCGGCACTATTGCCGTCAAGGACAACGACGCATCTACTCGTGTAGTGAATTCCACGCGTTTGATTGGGAAAAGATTTGGATGTAGTTACTCAACTTTAATTAAGGAGCATCAACAATATACATATGCAACATCGTTCTTTAGATTTTTCACTACATCACATCTATACTAATATTATAAAGCTGAAGAGTTCGTTTTTGGTTGAAGCGCTAATCTCAGGAAGTGCATACTGGTTCGAATTGAAAAATTCTTAAAATTTTGTGTTGAATGGACTATCCATTTATAGAGGAAGGCTATAGGCTATATAACATCACGCTACGACAAATTCTTTAAGTTTCTTTTCTCGAATTGTTTATTGATGTTTCTCGTTAGAGGTTATGTTAAGCACGGTCGCGTGGCTTCGGCAATAAGTTTTTCGGAGAAGCGATTTGTTGTTGCGAAGTGTTTCGTGTTAGTAAACTTACGGGGACGTGGTATTAAGTGTTACATTTTTCTAAGTCAGGTAACACACCCGATGTTTTGTGTTTTAAAACTTTACTTAAATAACATAGCCTTTTTTATAAAAATATAGATATTTAATATTACATAAAAAGAGGTAACCCTAAACTCACTTACGGCAACGCAACCATGCGTTATTGCGAGAATATTAAAGATCATTTTCGCATGCAGGGGTCGGCGCTCAGAAAGAGTAGGTGATTAAAACGTCCATACCTACGTATGGACGTTTTTGTAGGGAGTGATTTATCTGTTACGTAGTAACTACTTAGTAATCTGTGGTAGTAGGTAGGTAGAATAGCTTCTTACGGTAGATACTAAAACGCTTTATCAAATTGTATATCTACATAAAACCTTATTACTAGTATTATAAATATATATACGTTAATGATTATTGAAGATTATGTTTGATGCATCGAAAAACCATTCTATGGTTTTTTTATAGTTCCACGGGAATCCTGAAAATGTATTCAAATTCAAAAGTTCACTATAATAATATGCTCTGAAAGTCGCTTTTGCCACAGAAATTACAGACAAAGAGATTTAAATTATTCATAATGACAACAAACAAAGACATCGGATTCGTTGGCTCTGCTTTGTTCGATGAATAATTACATTGAATGAATAACTGTATGAAGGAAATTAGTCATCATATCACAGCACATGACTGTGATAGCAATATGGCAGTGATAGACATTTCCTATACTTACTAGCAAATGTTAGTATTTTTTAACAAATAATATATTTGATAACAACGAAATGTATCTATGTCTCATAATAAGGTATGTTTATTATTACTGAATAATACATTGTTTAGTGAAGTTAGCGTTACCAATGTAATATATTATTAAAAATTCGAACCTTGTGTCAGTGTGCAGTGCCCTAATTATCAAGGTACCGAGTCATATTGGTTACGAGGATTACTAGGTGTTTTAAACTAGTAATAACATACAGCTTTATTTACATTATGATATGATTTGCCTTCAATACGCTTGACACAGATCTTTACATTACATTGAAACTCTTTTGACACAGAAGATCTGAGTAAAATATGCAGTGTTAGTCTAAATTCTTTTTAGAACTAAATTGATATACTTAATCCAATCTTTACAGATATAGAAAGCCATATCTTATCTATTTGGCGAGACATGATGGGTGTTAGCTATCAAGGAGTGACTGAGCCATATTATTGGTGAAAAAGTTTTTAAAATATCGGCATAGGTGTATCCAGATACGATTCTTGAAAAGGTAGTTAAGCCTAAGAAGTTAGTTATCAACACCTTGTTATTGACCTTTGGAATGGACCTTTCAGCATAATCAGCAAGGCTTAGAAGGCCCAGCGTTTCTGACTTCATCAGAACTGAAGATTGACCTTCATATAGTCCCGATCAAAATCCCCTTGATTATGATTTGTGATCTCTTTAAGAGAGTATGGCATGCCAATTTGGAGTAGCGAAGATTGCAGTGGTGAATTTTCCTATTTAGAAAATTCATGCATACATTACAATTCATTAGATAATATACAATTGTGATTAACTTAACATCGTTGTTTTAATTAAATTCAAACTTATAATACTCCATTTGATTTATCAGATACATAATATATATTTGTTGTTTTTTGTAGATTATGAAGGATCTATCAACGAGTAAAGGCCAAATGTTTAATGTCATACCCAAAAAAAATCATGTTTTCCTTGTAACAATATTTTGCGCAAGACAGTATGTACTTACATTTGATTTGTAAGATGAAATCGTATAAATCCAGAAACGGAATAAAATTAACTCAATGATAAGCGTCTTTAAATGTATTTAATAAATGATTGTAAAATAATTATAAATCAAATATTGTTGTTAATATGAGTATGAAGAACCATGAATATAGAATAATTAAAAAAACACTTAGGGTATTAGTTAAAATCATCATCCTCCTTAGTTAGTTAAAATAATTATATAATTACTAGCAACCCGCCTCGGCTTCGCACGGGTAGCAGATACATCTTCAACAATGATCGTCATATTTCAACCAATTTATACTAAACTTTAAAAAATTATATACTTAAACAGACAGACAGACAAACGCGGCGGGGGACTTTGTTTTATAATAGCAGTGTTTTACCTGAAAATAAAACACATTAAATACTTACCTTATTTGAAGCTTACTAGATTGAGTTCTTGACTTCCGCTTTATTTTCCTTCTCTTTTACTCTTTAGTAGTATTTATATATATCTATCTCTTTCGCTTTAATGTTTCCCACCAGGTGTCGCTGTCCGACGACAGCTAAGACTCGGTAGAGTTTTACAAATCATTGAGTCGATAATCTACACTAGGTAGAAATAGAATGTAAGCTTCAAATAAGGTAAGTATTTAATATGTTATTATCTACGTATGAACGGGAATTAACGCGATCACGAAAAGGATTTACCTCTGAATTGCCTGACGTTTCGACCAGGTTGCACTGGCCGTGGTCACAGGCTGACTGGCTCAGCGGTGCACGCCCTCCGTCGCCGACATTCATCGCCGACGTTCCGTGGAGAGGACTTCAGAGAAGTCCTCTCCACGGAACGTCACTTTTACTCAAGAGTTGTACGTGAAGCGATTGAAATTAAAAAACACAAAGGTATGTAATACCTTTTCGTGATCGCGTTAATTCCCGTTCATACGTAGATAATATTATATCATGGAACGCGAAAGTTTAAAAGTTAGTATTTAATATGTGTTTTACTCGTATTTTCAGATAAAACACTGCTATTAAACACTTGACCGTTATTTGAAGCTTACTAGATTGAGACGTGTCTGTTATCACCTGATGGAAAGAGGACGGCAATGTGATATCTGTAGAAGTATTTAGGGGATCTATACGTTCTACCAGTCGGTAGACGTGTTAGAGAATGTTCAATAATACTCGTTAGTAAATTCACTTGTTATATTTATCTATTATAATAATAAAATGGGTAATTGACATTATTACAATTATTTAACAAATTGGAGAAAATGTACTTGTTAATTCACAACTAGGTCTCGTTGTTATGGTTGGCATCACCTCTTTGCAGTAATAATGGGCAAACGTGTTTTGAGACTTCCAGTTACCCCTAGCAAGTATTTCATCCAAGGGACAATTGTTAAGCCAACTCTTAGATGCCACCGCAGATCTAAGGCTACCCGCTGGAGCGTCTATGCCAGCTTGTAATAAGAGCGATTTAACCCAACCAGCTATAACTGTACGAGAGGCGACCTTGGGTTTACCTCTAAGGTTAATAAATAGATTGATAAGACCGCCTTGCTGCCATTTTTCCTTAAGAATAGTAGTACAGTGCTTAATCCAAAACACAGAATCTAAGTTTTTATTTGTTGTATTAGTCATTAACTTTCAACCCGACTGCCTGTAGTTAATTCCATCTGTTTTATATCCAAACAAAGGCCATAAAATAAGACAGCCATTAGACTCGGAAAGGTGAGTTGAATCAACTGCAAGTAAGGTAAGGCTATGGACTCGCCTGCCTGAACAGAGGAGTAATAATGTCGCTGTATGTCTACAAACAGCAAATGCATTACTTTCATCTATGTCATAACTTTTTAGGTAGGTCGCTAGTTTGTCTACATTCCAAATTGTAGGGTTCTTAGTCACTGGCTTCTTCAGAGCGATGGACTTTAGTATATGAGTAACTAAAACGTGAGAGTTTAGTCTACTGGCTTCGCGCTACATAAAGTACAAACCACGGACTTGTGTAGCAAAATTGAATTATAGGCTAGCCCTTCTACGAGGTATAGATCTGCCAAGAACCGAGCTAGCCGGTTGGAACGGGTTAGCACCATGCTTCTTGGTCCAAGTTAGCCACCTTTTCCAGGCTACTTTGTACGTCTTCCTCGTGGATGGGCGCCAAGAAGATTTTAAGAGCTCTACCTGATCCTTATCCCATTGTTCTAGGTTTTGAGACCACCCCCACACTTCCATATTTCTAGTGTCATCTCTTGGACTCTTGGTGGTGGTAGACCTGTAGCTGTGTCTTAGATATAGATGTAGGTTCTGGATTGTGAACGGTGGGGCTAGAGCACAGGCTTTCACGTCCGCTCTCCAGAAAACTCGTTCATACCACGGCACTACCAGAAGGAATATTCCTGAGGCAGAGTTGAGGTGTGCCAATACCTTGGGGACCAGGTAAGGTGGTGGAAAGATCCTTGCCAAGGGATAGAGAGTTTTACTTCCTCTAGCACATGCTGCGTTAGCATTTGTGAAATGATAGCAGACATAGCCTTGGATTGCTTCGTTGCGAACGAGCTTTGTAGATTGGGTAGCATGAGAAGTGGTTCTTTGATAAAAGGTATGCGTTACCCTTTTATTATTCGAAGTAGTATGTTTGGTGCTCCCAGTTCCTGCCATCGATCGACATAGAGAATCAGTTCCATGCGAAGGCTGGTGATATCTACAGCTCTGCGTGAGCTGTTCATGTCCCCAGCCCTGCGAGGGCTGGGAGGTGCATAGTGTAGCCTACTTAATGGGTACCCTGCGCGGATACGTAATGGTGAGCTGAACCCTGCCAGGGGTAGCGAGGGGGTTTTTTAAAACCTGTTTGCGAAACAGGTTTCTGACCACTAGCTTTGTTCGGGGGTAAAAATGCCTTCTTAACCCCTCCCGCCTTTTCCAATGCCAATGATAGTAAATCAGCATTAAAAATATGTTGATTGGACGGCGGTATTTTGCGTAAGGTAGCCTTAACAAGTGGATTTCGAGCGTAATTTGTTATCCCATCTCTGCAGATTTGGATAGTTTCTGCACGGTGACCACATAAGCTGAAGCATATCCGAGTACACTTTATAATTGATCCGCTGTCACACTACCTTTGCTCCGAGTCCAGGAGACAAGGTCACACATACTTTTTTGTAATTGCTCACGTTGTTTAAGGGCACAAAAAGTCAGAGCGCCATAAGTTTTATCTGCATGTGCTAAATGGCGAAGAGAATCGTAACTTTTTATTTCCTCATTAACTTCCAGTTCAGTAAACCCAGACGTGTGGTTATATGTTTTTTGTACCTCCGAGTACCTAACCGCACACCATTCCGTATATTCAAAGCGTTGAATTTGTTGTAAGGACTTGAGAAAATCACTACGTGCCTTAGGAATCGAGGGCTCCTTTAGTTTCACTTGTAGGTCAAATCTAGGTCTATATTCGCGTGATGTTTCGTCGTTACTACACATAGACTGATTTTCAAGTAAAGAAATTTCGTCATATTTATCTGCTTGCGAGTCTGCTGACCTGTGAGCCGACATTTCCAATTGACTGTATCCTACAGAGTTATCACCCTAAAAAACACGATTACGTAGTTCACTAACTTCTTGTGTTTAAACAGCAAATCATCTTTGCGATTATGTTTCCCCCCCTTATTTTTATGATAGTGACGGCGTTGTCGTTTTTTTTTTATGAGGTGATTTTACCGATGACGAGGATGAAGAACTACGAGTAGAACTACAGGATGAACTAGAGGTCGAACTTTGATTTGATTGTCGGTCTCGACGCGATTTAGGTGTCTTATTTTGTAAACCAGAGGGTCCCGGTACCTTCATCTGCTCAAGATCACGCGGTTTCTCCATCCTATTTTGACAAAAGTTCAATTTATTGTATTACGTAGACTTCTGTTTAAAATTATTAAACACTCAAGAGCAAATTAAGAACTACAGCAAAAGAGGGTACTTTGTATTATCATACACGTTACTATAGACTTCTAAATAGGGCAAAAGTCGAACGGTAACACCGTTTAAATGATTAATACTTCGCCCATTATAGCAACGCACATTTTTAAATAAGTTTAAGAATAAGTAAGTACTTACGGTTTTATTCGATGTGGGTATTGATCACACACTCACAACACTTATTTTAATTGTAATATAATACGCTAGTGACTAGCGATACTGTGATATGTAAGAAATTAATAATTATATTTAACAGAAATTGTGCAACGTTGAGTAGCCAACGACTGCTCTGTGCGGAGTTTTAGATGCCAATGACTTGTAAAACTCTACCGAGTCTTATGGTACGTTTACACGCACGCCGTGCAGCCTGGCAAGCAGCATGGCACGCAGCTCGGCGCGCAGCCTGCCACGCAGCGTGCCACGCAAGCTTTTCACACCAGGGCTGCCAGTAAAGACAACTTATTTTATACCGCTAAGACTCGGAAATTATACAAAATCATGTACTATTATACAAAATCAGTGTTTTACAACTATAGAACGTCACTCTTTGGGGATTTTAGTAAAAGGTGTTTTAACTTTAACGTATAAGGATTTAACAGTTTATCACAGACATGATTTGTTTTAAGTATCTCTATGTGTATGTACGTACTTTTTACGCTATAACATCAGCAATGACATTGTATCCAATTATGCAATGCAATCTACTATACAAACAGGATACAAAAGAAAACCGATATTATACCAATTTTGTATCCAATTTACAATCTGGCAGCCCTGTTTCACACACTTGCAGGCATGGTCCGTAGGGTATTAGTGTTCTGTGGACATGGTAGTCAGTGCAAACATGGGAGACGATGTAGACGTAGATCTCGTAGGAGCTACTGCTTTGGGCTTGATCTTTTTTTATTGAAAAAAAAAACAGCCCGACATAATTATGCATGCGAAATTTTACTTAAAACTATTAGGTTTTACAATTAAAAAATCATTTATGGTGTAAAACACTTTTCAAGTAGCCAAAACTTTAAATTTGATTTTTTTATTTGACATGCGTTATAACTATTTTTACATCGAAGAGAGCTTTTACATAATTCGTTTCTTACTTTAGTGGGATCTCTTTGAATGAATTTACTATCCTCGCTAACTTTTGAATATAATTTTTTATTATTTCTAATAAACATGAACATAGTTAACCATGATAAGCATTGGGGGCGGCTTCTTCATTAAATGTGTTTCGTAACTGTTTTAAGGCATACATAAATCTATTTTATTTACTGCACATCATTGATATGCGATTAGTTACAATTCTCTAATCGTCAATCAATCAATACTAACTTTAATCCTAAGAATTGGCACTATTTTGTTTCATATTTTTTTGGGCCCTGATAAACAATATTTATTTTTACTAAAAGAATAGTTCAGAAACATCTTTCTGAAGTCTTCTTTTGCTTTCGATTCATGCATGATAAAGGTTCAGACCACTCCGATATATTTGGTGTCGTCCAAAATTAATTTCGATCGTTACGTCGTCTGTATGCCACGAAGATGAAAACTATACTAACGCGGCCGAGAGCGTGTGTGTGTGTGTGTGTAAACAGGCACACAAGCACATTCACCCTTTGAAGTGTGTCAAAAAACCGACAGTCGTCCCGATCGGCGCCAAGCGCGTGCACATTCACGCAAGCATGCACAAACAGCCTGTTCACATGCTTGCGTCGTTGAATGTCGGTTTGAACGCGAGCGTGTGAACGCAGGCGTTAGTCGTCCCGATCGGCGCCAAGCGCCATCACATTCACGCAGGCATGCACAAACAGCCTGTTCACACGCTTGCGTCGTTGAATGTGCTCGTTGAATGTCGGTTTGAACGCCAGCGTGTAAACGCGCCATTAGCTGTCGTCGGACAGTGCCACCTGGTGGCAAACATTAAAGCGAAAGAGATAGATATATATAAATACTACTAAAGAGTAAAAGAGGAGGAAAATAAGGCGGAAGTCAAGAATGCCACTCTCAATCTAGTAAGCTTCATGGTGGGTTTACACGCTGGCGTTCAAACCGACATTCAACGAGCACATTCAACGACGCAAGCATGTGAACAGGCTGTTTGTGCATGCCTGCGTGAATGTGATCGCGCTTGCCGCCGATCGGGACGACTAACGGCTGCGTTCACACGCTTGCGTTCAAACCGACATTCAACGACGCAAGCATGTGAACAGGCTGTTTGTGCATGCTTGCGTGAATGTGCACGAGCTTGGCGCCGATCGGGACGACTGTCGGTTTTTTGACACACTTCAAAGGGTGAATGTGCTTGTGTGCCTGTTTACACACACACACACACGCTCTCGGCCGCGTTAGTATAGTTTTCATCTTCGTGGCATACAGACGACGTAACGATCGAAATTAATTTTTGACGACACCAAATATATCGGAGTGGTCTGAACCTGTATCATGCATGAATCGAAAGCAAAAGAAGACTTCAGAAAGATGTTTCTGAACTATTCTTTTAGTAAAAATAAATATTGTTTATCAGGCCCAAAAAAATATGAAACAAAATAGTGCCAATTCTTAGGATTAAAGTTATTTTAGATTAAAGTATTGATTGATTGACGATTAGAGAATTGTAACTAATCGCATATCAATGATGTGCAGTAAATAAAATAGATTTATGTATGCCTTAAAACAGTTACGAAACACATTTAATGAAGAAGCCGCCCCCAATGCTTATCATGGTTAATTATGTTCATGTTTATTAGAAATAGTAAAAAATTTTGTTCAAAAGTTAGCGAGGATAGTAAATTCATTCAAAGAGATCCCACTAAAGTAAGAAACGAATTATGTAAAAGCACTCTTCGATGTAAAAATAGTTATAACGCATGTCAAATAAAAAAAATCAAATTTAAAGTTTTGGATACTTGAAAAGTGTTTTTACACCATAAATGATTTTTTAATTGTAAAACCTAATAGTTTCAAGTAAAATTTCGCATGCATAATTATGTCGGGCTGTTTTTTTTTTCAATAAAAATAGATCAAGCCCAAAGCAGTAGCTCCCACGAGATCTACGTCTACATCGTCTCCCATGTTTGCACTGACTACCATGTCCACAGAACACTAATACCCTACGGACCATGCCTGCAAGTGTGTGAAACAGGGCTGCCAGATTGTAAATTGGATACAAAATTGGTATAATATCGGTTATCTTTTGTATCCTGTTTGTATAGTAGATTGCATTGCATAATTGGATACAATTCATTGCTGATGTTATAGCGTAAAAAGTACGTACATGTATGTACATACTTATAAATACTTAAAACAAATCATGTCTGTGATAAACTGTTAAATCCTTATACGTTAAAGTTAAAACACCTTTTACTAAAATCCCCAAAGAGTGACGTTCTATAGTTGTACAACACTGATTTTGTATAATAGTACATGATTTTGTATAATTTCCGAGTCTTAGCGGTATAAAATAAGTTGTCTTTACTGGCAGCCCTGGTGTGAAAAGCTTGCGTGGCAGGCTGCGCGCCGAGCTGCATGCCATGCTGCTTGCCAGGCTGCACGGCGTGCGTGTAAACGTACCATCAAATAACGGTCAAGTGTTTAATATGTAGTAATGACATTGGCACAAGGTGGACGGTTGTGTCAGCAGTTATTTTATTGGTCATTGTGCTTTAATAAAATGCCAATGAGGAGTGGTATTGCGTTTTCCTACAATGTTTCTACAAGCACAACGCCGCGTATTGAATTATTTATCTTTTACTAGCATAGATATTAAACTTAATAAGATATTACATAACATACTTTGATTATATAGTCAGGTATATAATCCTCGATGACATATAGTCTTTCCCATCTTCATTTTTTCCCGGAACCCAATAAATATAATATAATAATAAATATAAAACCCAATGTTTGTTTTTGCAGGTCAAGGGGGGGCAAATCAAAAATTTGACTCAAGGTTACCTTAGTACTACGTAAGCTTGCTAAAGCCAGGGGGGGGCAGGCAACTGGCCCCCCCTCGGTACGCCCATGCATATAGCTATGTGTTTAAACAATAGTTTACGTCTTACGTCCTTCATGCAGTTACCTATTCAAATTCTGAAATTAATTGGATGTTGTAAATTTAAAAAAGGGCGATCCTTTTTTTAATTTATAATATCTTTAAAAGCTCATAGTTTTCTTTCCTTTATCTCAATATTTTGGGTTACCTTAATATTAGGTGTAATAATGCACATTTAATCTATACGTAAACAAACCGTTAAAAATAAAAAAAAATCATAAACATTAAAATCCGTTTTACCTATTTAGCAACAGAGTATTTTTTATGTTTTAAGTAGATCTATCTCCGTCGATTCTTAGTTTTCTTAACCTTTACCACAGAATACATAATAGTACTAGTACAGAAGGACCTCTTCGCAATACCATTTAAATAAATAGCGACTCTTGCTCCCATAAAATAAGGTGCAATTCAGATCGCACACCGCTAACTCCAAACGGGCTATATTAACCTAAACCTTGCCTCTCTTTCTATCGCATAACTCTTATCTGTTCTGATGCCGTTAAGGTTGTCTTCTGTAAGAAGAATTAATCTAAATATTTAATAACCAGTTGTGCCTATTACTTCCAATTATTTATTCGTACAGATGAGCAGAAAAGTGGTTAGTGAAAAAAATGCTATATAATACGTAATAATCGTATTTAAAAAAAATACAATTTAAACGTGGCATAATCACAGATTGAATAATAGTACTACAAAATAGTCTATACTTTCGTTTGATTCAACTTACCCATACTTACTGATTTCGTAGCAAAATAATGTTAAAGGGAAACCTATGTAGTACGGTCATAAACAAGCTTACAAAAATATTGCCTCAGCTCTTGGTCTATTATATTTTTATACTTTAAAATGCTTAGTCTCCGTTATTTATCATTATTTACCTACGTAAATCGGCAAATAAAAAATATGAAACTTGTCTACATCATCAAAATCTTACTACATACCTACCTAAACACTTAAATACAAGTAAAATAGCTACTTATCTATTATTGTATTTATACTTTATAGATTTAAGAAAACAGATTATGTTGGGTCCAAACTTGGGTAGTTTCTTATGTATATATGTAAATGTACCTACTTACTAGGTTTGAATTTAAATTGTCTGTAGTTTTACCTCACTTTTTTAATGTTATCTTTATGTTCCTAATTTTTTTTACAAAATAAAACTATCCTAAGTTACTCCTTATAAAACCAGCTATCTGCCAGTGAAAGTCCCGTGGAAATCGGTCCACCCGTTCCGGATGTTAGCCGGAACAGACAGACAAAAATGTGAAAAATATTTTTTTTGGTAAAGTATCGTGAAAACACATTTAGTAAAAAGCTGTCATTATGACATTACAAACGGACACTTCAAATTTATTTATTTTTACAGAAGATGTGTATCAGTTGTTGTGGTCCTAATAAATAAATGTACTTATCAAAGCTAAACTTGACTTAGTTATTCCTTATAACACCAGCTATCTGCCAGTGCAAGTCCCGTGGAAATCGGTCCACCCGTTCCGGAGATTAGTCGAACAAACAAACAGACAAAAATGTAAAAATATTTATTTTGTATAAGTACCGTGTAAACATTCATACGCATTTAGTATAAAACTGTCATTATGACATTACAAACGGACACTTCAAATTTATTTTATCTGTTGTTGTGGTCCTAATAAATAAATACACTTATCAAAGCTAAACTTGACCTTGTAAACAGAACTTGTAAGTATCTAACTATACTGATTATAATTAATAATATAATCTAACTACGTAAATACGGAAAACATAATTTAGGACAACAAAAGTTAGCACTTGGTAGTATCTACTAATTACCTATAAGTAGACGTGCATTTATTTACCTTTCGATGTCCCTTGGAAGTCTGAAAAACGTGAGGTTTGGATCCTTGTTATTATTATAACAGCCAAATACCATGCAATTTGCGTTTGCCTTCATTTTACTTAAGTTATTTTTAGTACTATATTGTGTAATAGCCTAATAGGTAATCGATCGAAAGATAATATTATCGTAGTTCCTAAGCGACGAACGGACGAAGCGACGTAGCGCGTGAGTGAGTAGCGAAGTAACGCGCTACCTAGACGGCGCGTGGCAGCCCACTGAATTTCGTCCGTCTCGACGACGCTGCTAGGTACCTGTAGTTTCATACCTACTGACCGGAGTGGGCCTAGCCTGCCTTTACCGTTTAAATTGTGTTGTTCTGTCATGTAAAACGTGTTTATACTAAAATATTTAAATAATGTTACAAAACTATACTATAATTAATATCACTTCAGTTATCAGCGGTCCATTACTCACAATATGAGTTCACAGGACACAGAACAGCAATAGCAAGAGGCGAGTTACAAAGCAACGCACAAAACTATGTAGGTACCTACTTTACTTCAGTCAAATTCGATTTCGAATGTTTACGAATAAACCGTTGCTAAGCAATAAATGATGGGCAGGTGTTAATAACTTGTTTGCAAATATATACTTTTGAAAATATTTGTTATTGAGGCAACAGATAATTTGAAAAATATATAATTTTGGGAATTTACGTATTTGACATAAAATGACCCTAATATTATTTATGTATTTACGGGAATTAACGCGATCACGAAAAGGGATTACATACCTCTGAATTGCCTGACGTTTCTACCAGGTTGCACTGGCCGTGGTCACAAGCCTGAGGCATCTTGTGGTGCCGGGATCCGGGAACGGCTTGTAAGACATTCGAAAAGCTTCCAGTCCTGCTCTGAGCATAACTCTGTCTCCACTCACGCGGATTCCAATCTGTGATAGATTTAATGTAAAATTTGAATTAAAAACTGTGGAATCTTGTGATCTAACATGTACAATTCATGTCCATTATTTAGCTTTCCTTAATTGACCACGTGCTAGCACGAGGCCGGCACTTACCATGTTACACTATTAAAAAATTCCATATGTCATTAGATTACCGACCAAAAAAACTGAAACACATACCTACAGCTATTATCAATCGAACAGTTTAAAATTAAAACCACCAAAAGTTTCGTGTGGTTCAAATGCTTCCATTTTGGCACGTCTGTTCTATGATGTCAGGGACCACGACGTCTTGTACATATTCATTATAAATAACCAAATTGTTGTTGATCTGCGAAAGTTTTAGAGTTATAGGGTTGTAAGGCGTATAGTTGTTATTTTTTATTTGCAAATTCTAGTTTTAAGGTATTTTTAGGGTTCTGTTCCTCAAAAGGAAAAAAAGGAACCCTTATAGCATGACTTTGTTGTCCGTCTTTCTGTCTGTCAAGACTCTTTTTCTCTGGAACCCGTAGTCTGCGGTCCCTTGAAGCTGTAAAAAAATCAGGTTAACGCATAAGATATGGCCACTTAAGCCATATATTTGACCAAATTTTAACATTTCGTAGGTAAATCAAAACTAAGTACTTCCCATTGACCTAGAATCATGAAATTTCGTAAAAAGCAAGGTCTCACAACACAAGTAAAGGAAAAAAGCCGAAAGTCCTTAATTTGTTGTTTTATCTGTCTGTCTGTCTGTGCGTCTGTCAAGACCCTTTTTCTCGGGAACCCATAAAGGCATCAAGTTAAAATTAACATCGAATCATTATTTCAGCGGTAAATCTGTAAAATATATATATATATATATATTTAAATCTGTATAAATATAAATAAGCTGTAAAATATAATACTTTAATGAGTTTTAAAGTGGTCGAAGCAAACTCATAGATGATTCTCGAGATGGACGTCCTTCTACGGTGACTGCTGAAGATAACGTGAGTGCTGTGCGGCTAATGATAGGAACTGAGAAGGGTGACATATCAACAGATTCGTTCAGCTTTAGGCATTGGGATGAGTCAAGTAAAAAAGTCAAAAGCATGAAAATTTAGGCGTCAGAAAGCTTTGTACTAGATGGATACCTTATAATTTGATTGAAATCTGCGCAAGAAGCAGGATCCTCCTCCACCACGGCAACTCTCCAGTACACTCCGCCAGACGGACTATTGAATATTTGTCTATTGAAGGTGTGGAGCTAGTGAGTCATCCTCCTTACAGTCCGACCTGGCACCCTGGTACTTTTATTTATTTTCAAAAATAAAAGATAAACTTAGAGGAATTCGTTTTATGAACCCTAAAGATGCCGTGACTGAGTTTGAAAAAGACGTGGAAAAGTTCCCTAAAGAAGAGTGGGCTCAGTGCTTAAGTCAATAGTTCCATGATTCGATCGCATGCGACGGTGCTTAGAAAGGAACGCTTTAGAAAAGCAATAAAAAGATTCTATATCTTCTATTTTATTCTGTTTTTTATTTTCTAAAAACTTTCTGTGAACCCTATGCGTATCGGTTACCCGAGCATAATGTCGAAATTAAGATACACATGTCCAAATTTGCTTACATACGCATTATTTAAAGCTTTATAAGTCGGTTTTATTTTTTTAATTTGCATGTATTATTACAGTGATAAGTTAGGTTTACATATAATTTTTTTTGGCTACAAAGAATATATAAGGACGTAAATACCAAACTGTTGATTTAGTACTATCTATTGCTTAAGGTATTCGACTGTTTATATCCGTATTACGTCACATATGACGCCACTTGGCTAGTATACAGACTTAAGCAATAAACTGAGAGCAAAATCACTCAAAACCATTATAAAATTTGGAGTTGTCGGTGTACTAATTAATTAGTTTTACAACAAAGAATGATATTATTGGTTAGAACATTGTAATAATTGTATTATTTGCCACATCTTTAAACAGGGGCACTGTTTAAAGATGTGGCAAATAAACATTTTTTTAGGATGTCCGTAACAAGTTGAGTGCCTATAGTCTGAACAACCTAGTAAGTAGTTTACATGTTGGAAATTTAGTGGTAATGCCACAGATTACTAAGTAGTTACTACGTAATGCTTCGTTAGCTGATTTAGCTAATTAAAATCATACATTTTAAATACATATCTTTGTGAACAATAGTGACATACAAATTTTAATTTAGTTTAAGGAGAGTGGGAGTTTTTAGAGGTTTTGTCTTCGAATGAATTACATATAAACTGTGTTTTACCTACGTTTAGAGTACAATTTTTATTAATTACAGACTCGGTAAAAAGTTATAATCGAAATGTGTGTAGTATGTAAACAGAGACTTAAGCGCCCTCTATAATCAGGTTTAAGGAGAATGCGTAAAATTTTTCTGTCAGTTGTACCATACCTACTCATTATCGATATTTTGATGTCCTACAACTAAATTCATGACTAGCTATAAGACTCAGCGGCTGATGTGACTGTTGGCTGCAGGCTGAGACAATAAATAACTAGTGATGCTTTTCAGTCAAAATGTCTAAAAATAAATATTGTTTTTTAAATATGTTTCGTTATTTGAGGGGAGTGAGACGGTTACATGAGTGGAACCACATCATAGTTGGCAAAATGTGGGCGTTTAACAAATACAGGCGTGGGTGTATGAATGTACGTTATGTTATTTGCCTTTATACCAATCTTTTCAATTTATCAAACAAAACTATTAATAAATTTTTATCTCGAACAAAACCATAATATTGTTATTATTCATTTAATCAGATGTTTCGTTTCGGAACCAGCATTATGTTATTTATAAAATTAACTTAATTACAATATTTGTTTCAGAATGCAAGCTTGATATGGAATACAGACAATCCGGATTTTACACCATGCTTCCAAAAGACTGTCCTTGTATGGATCCCATGTATGTACCTGTGGCTGGCCGCCCTACTTGAAGTATACCAAATGATTATTAGTAAAGAGGCCAACATATCATGGAACAAACTCAATGTTATCAAGATGATATCGACGTTACTGTTGATACTGCTGCAGATAATAGACATCAGTCGAACATTTTTTGTGCTTTCAAGAGAAGAGAACAAAGTTTTTAATGCAGATTATTATGGTCCAGCTGTAAAATTTCTGACTTTCGTAAGTATATACTTGACTGTAGAATAGACAAATGACATAAATGCTTGTAGAATAGAATAATACATTAATGAGATGACGTTAAATATTGTAAGACAAAATTCTCCATATGCGAGTAAAAGCGTACCTACAAAAGTAGCACGTGCGTCTGAAATGTTGGGTAACTTTAAGAACAATAATGTTAAGATACTGTCCACTGCCTAAGCAACTACACAAATTAACTGTCCCATAGTTAGCCTCTTCAATTTAGGTCTCGTGAGCGCGTACCAAGAAACAGTAATGCAATAAAACACTCGTACGCATTTTGATGCTCAATATATCGCACTGCTATTACGAGACTGTATCAACTCAAAATAGGGTAAATTTGAGATAATTCATTTTTCATACGTAAGTATCAATTCCCTACGCGTCAGTAAATACAAAATAATAATAATAAATTGTAATAAGCCAAATTTTTCAACAAAATGACTAAAAATAATTCATATTTTTTTTTAAATTTGTTAAGACAGTAGAGTATTGAGTCAAAAATTGGAAATAACTTGATAACCTGCAATCTCTTAAATGATTCATTAATACAGAAATCCCTTAATTTTATCAATAATCTATATACAGTGTTCACTTTTTATAATCTTTAACAGGAAGAGAGTAATCAGTTTTCTGTCGTTTCTGAAAAAAGCTTCATTTTGAGTTGATACACTCTTGTAATAGCAGTGCGATATTTGCAAGCAAGTGATCGTGTTAAGATCATAATTAGATTGCCTTATACGGATATCATATCATAAAGGCGCAATTACACTTGGTCGTTAGCTCGTATTCGATTGCCTATGGAATTCGGACAAACGACTAAGTGTAAATGAACGGAGTCGAGTCGAGTACGCCCGTCTTCGTACAATCTAGTCCAGCTTTCGTCAAAGAGCAACAAATATCCATACATCCTCACAAACTGTCACGTTTATAATATTAGTAGGATAATAGGATAAATACTTCAAATGAAGAATATAATTGTATCGGGTTAAGTGTAAGTAAGAGGGCTCTGAGTCCCGGCGATATGGCCAGTTCTAATTAAAGGAATGCGAGCCTTTGTCGCTTGGACCTGCCTACATCTTCGGAGATACAGGCATGTATATGTTAAATTTGTGTTTATTGTGTTTTAGCCATGTTTTAGCTTATAATAAAGACCATGTGCTTGAAGATATTTCTCATCCCACTAATATTATACATGTGAAAGTTTGGATGAATGGATGGATGGATGTTTGGTACTCTTTTACGCAAGAACCACTGAACCGATTGCGATGAAACTTGGTATGTAGATAGCTGGAGACCTTTTTATCCCAATATTCCTACAGGATCGGGACTTACGCGGGTGAAACCGCGGGTGCTGCTAATAGCTTATAAAACCATACTCTTTGTGTAGTTTGGAATTAAGAATATAAAGATTTTAATAAAAGGTAATGGCATACTGTGAATGTAAATAATTAACTTTGAACTAAAAATAAATTACTAACATAAGTTCGAAACTTGGTTGAATCCCACTATCCCACTAATATTATAAATGTGAACGTTTGGATGGATGGATGGATGGATGTTTGTTACACTTTCACGCCAAAACTACTGAACCGATTGCGATGAACTTGTAGATAGCTGGAGACCTGGATTAACACATGTCATCTAGGCTATTTTTTGTCCCGATATTCCCACGCGATCGGGACTTGCGCGGGTGAAACCGCGCGGCGCTGCTAGTACTTGAGAAGAGTCACAGTCATCGTGCATTAATTCAGCTTACCGTTATCTATATCCATGGGAAATTCAAAACTGTAAAACCGTTTGAGCGTGAAAGAGTGCAATACAAGATTTAACGTTCTTTATCTTATTACTTTAAACGAGCAATTCTTGTATGTATGTATTTATATTTTGGGTATCTCGGAAACGGCTCTAACGATTTTGATATTATTTTTCTATACAGATACAGTTTTGCATTTTAAGTTCAACTGCATGGTTGTACTTCCTGTAAAAACGCAATTTTACAAAAAAAAAAAACATTAAAAAAGAGACGGTTTTAAAAAGGCTACCCAGGTCTCCCAGATGCTATATTTATTAAAAACAAACCTTTTTACTCACGTGCGTATTTCAGGGCTGCCTGACTAGTTTCGGACCTGAACTACTAGTTATTTTCAAAGTCTTTGCCCTTTCAATGATTAAGAAAGTGTTCTATTTTCAAACACACCGTGTATTATACATATAATATGAAGGTATCTGATCAATAAGGTAAGTTATAATCAGTGTATTCACATTTGAATGTCTCTTTCAGGCATTAACAGCAACACTAATATTCTACAACAAAAAATGTGGCATGAGGACTTCAGGAGTACTTTTTATATTCTGGTTGCTCCTTATTTTTACTGGGTTACCTCAGCTAAGGACTGAAATAAGAAACTATAAAGATCCGGATACAAATAATCTATACAATGTTTCAAGTTATATCGTATACTATTTCCTTGTTATAATAATGTTTCTATTGAGCTGTTTCGCTGACCTACCACCAATAGATACACCTTACGTTTATGATAAGGTACATTTTTAAATTTACTTATGTATGTATAGCATCATTTTGCGCTGTAACTTTTTGGGTGGCTGTATAATTTGTATTGGTATAATTTTTTTAGAGACAATTACCGGAAGACGCATCTGGCTTCCTCAGCCGCCTCACATTTGCCTGGTTCGACCCTATAGCTATAACAGGGTATCGAAGAACTTTAACAGATAGTGATTTGTATTCTTTAAGCCCTAAAATTAATTCTAAGGAATCTCTTGCAGAGTTTGAAAAAAAATGGAAGCGAGCACTGAAGAAGCAAGGACCGTAAGTGGTCACGTTTTTTTAAGTAAACTAAATGGTTATTCGTTTTTATTTGGGACCATAAACTGTCTACACAATATTTACTGCTGACGTATGAGTTAATGCTGATGGCAAACAATTGTGGGATTTTTAAACGATGGGAATTTTTAATAACACCTAATTCTTGAATATACACTTGAATATGTAATATCATCATTTAGAGCCATTTGTTTTAGTGCTGCTGGCCTAGTTCGTTATCTCGGTAGTTATTTCTGATCAGTTGTATTTAGAAATGAACCGAATAGCTGTTTGACCGAATACCGAGTAATGGATATCCGGCCAACTGTGAGGCCGGATAGCCGGATATCCGGCTGCCAGATATCTAGCCTAGTGCGACTATTACGTTGCTGCCTTAAAAGCAACAGTTAATCTTTAACACTGGCCAAAATAAGTACAGATGAGGAGACAGACTCGAATGAATTTTGCGAAGCTTACAACGTGTTCTACAATTACTGTAATGACGTAGGAAATAAAAAACAATAAGTAATTAGTGTCACGAATCAGAAAATAACGTAATTTCATGTGAAATTGATTTTTATATCTTATCCTGATCCTTATATTCCGCTGGTCAGCTAATACACGAACAACACACTAGACTGGGGCAGTGTATACAGCAGAAGACTTTTTCAAGTTGATATCTGTTTCATCTCTAGTAATGATATTGTTAGTTTAACTTACTCTCTCTCTGTACTATAACTTACTCTATTATAATTTGGTTAAACCCAAAAAAGTTATAACACAGATCTAAAGAAAAATATGATTTTTTTTATTTACAAAAAGATGTGTGGGTGGATCAGCAATTATTATTTGCATTTTAATCGATATTATACATCGAAAACTATCGTCAGTCCATTAAAGCAATCAGTCATGGCAATCAACGTGTTTGCAAAAGTTATTATACATACCCAAGTTGGTAGATCAATTTGGATATCTATTTAATAAATTTTAGCCCAAAAAGACCGCATTAAAACGTGTTTATAATTCATGTCGAGATTATAATCCTGCCATAGGGAAAATCAATACATAAATAGTTCTTACTACTAATATTGACAGAAAAGATTATGTTCTTAATATATTACATACATAGTCCGTAAAAAAGTATGCCATGTACCATAGATACAATTTCTTTACACAAATAATAAATGTCTTATGTTTCTATGAGTCATGCTTATCACTATTTGCACGCCTCACGTTGTTCGAATTTATTATAGAACTTGTATGGCTTAAAAATGCTTTCTTCTACAAAATTTAAATAATAGACATTTTTGGATGTCGGTTTGTCGTATTGTCGATTTAAAAATGTTAATTAACATTTTTAAAAGAACACAAAGAATCCTAGCAATGACTTTCAAATCTATTTTGATGTTGCTTGGCCCAACTCACCATTAAAATGTTTGCTTTCGTTTTTTCGCCCATGACACTATTTGTAAGCGACTCGCGTTTTGCATATATTACTTACATACTTGTTAATATAAGGTAAGTAGCTGCCATACATTACAATTTGGTATTTCGTACGCGACATGACGGCGATACTACAACTACACGTTTGACGTCAGTCATAGCTAGGACTCATCCCTTAACTTTCCTCCCTCTAGAGAAGTAACCTCAGAGGTATAATTAAATTAATTTAATTTAAATGGAACCTTGAGTACAACCAATTCAATTAAAAGAAAAATAATGGAAATCGGTTTTAAAATGGCGAAGATATCTCCAAAAAAATGAATCAGTCGAATTGAAAATCTCATTTTTGAAGTCGGTTAATAATAATGAATATAGTCGAACATGTGTAGCGCCGATAGGCACGGAAACCGATTTGATAGAGTAAGTAACATGCGTCCCAGTGGTGAACAGTAGAAATTGTCTTCTTCAGTAACTTCAGCTGAAAATATCTTCTAGAGACGATTTACCAAAAAAAAGTTATATGGTGCAACTGAAGCCCAAACTGTTAAGCAATCTGGAAAATACAAAAAATCTAAATTATTTTCATTCATTACCATGTTAAATTGTAACGTCGGCGCAGTAAAAGATAGCTGGTCCAGTAGAGTTTTTCAGAAAACTTGAACCTTGGGTTGTGGAGAAACTGTTTGACATGACAACTACGGCCACATTTTGCCACCAATAATACGTTTGACAAAGTAAACCTATTGTTATGGTGATACATGGTTTAAAAAAAGACCATTTCATGCAATTTTATGAATTAAAGATATTTGACGTTGACTCACATAGACCCAAGTCTTATTATATACTTGTCAGGACTTATCATAATCATGTCGAGACTCATGCTAGTGTCGAAACGACAAACGATAGTGTAATTTAAGTATTTTTATTTTAGAAAAATCATAAATAGATTTCACGATATTTTAGGCAGTTCTGCAACTATTAGTTTTTTTTCGGAATGTGTGTTTGTGTCTTGTATTTATTATAATGTTTAGAAAACCGTACCTACCTATGATTTTAACCATCTTCAAGTTGTGTGTTTTTCACATTCTCATTAAGTTGTACCAAGCGGATTATTAACGATTGATTTGTATCCATTAATATTGAGATAATTATGAATGATTATGTTATGAGTTAAAAAAATTAGTTACAGAAAACCAAGCGAATTAGAGATTTCCGAGACATCCTCACTTAAAGGTCATAAGAAAGAGAAGAAAATTATCTCGGTAGTTGCCATCCTGTTTAAAGCTTTCGGCGTACAGTTCTTAATTGCTATGGTGTTAAAGTTCTGTAACGATATACTTTTATTCGCATCACCACAGTTACTTAGGTAAGTACTACTAGTTTCTTCCTTCATTCTCCAATAGTTAACTTAAATTGCAGTTACTTTGTATGTAAATTTGGCCTTTTTCCATTATGTTTGCGAGTTTGGAAAAGAGTTATGAAAGGTCTCAAGGTTTTGAAAAGAAAAGGCTAGAAAAGTAGCACAACGCCAAGTGCTAGGGCCAAGTGCTAGGTCGTCCACAAAGAAAGAGGACATCTCCTAGAGCATTTATTAACTTAAAAAATTACAAATAAATCAAAATTCAAACTCAAAATAAATATAAGTTTATACACAGCAACATATTGCTTGAAATTAAAGCAAGTTGCTTCAACTCTTTTTATATTATCGTTGGTGGTCAGTTGAGATCCACCACGCCAGAGGACTTCTGTGAAGTAGTAATAATTTTGAAACTTGTTTTTTATACATAGCACTCACAATCCACTTAGAGACTTGAGAAGTGCGGTATGTCAGGTTTTGGCATGTTACGGTAAGATTCGATATTTTAGATAAGATTTGAAATCATTCCCACTTAAGAATCTCTGACGTGGCGTAGCGATCTTGAGCCTCCGCCACATTTTTTGGGCAATGATAATAGACAAATCCTAATTTCTAATAACTTTAGGATACCGCTTCATAAATCTTTTATCACATTTAGATAAACGCTTTACTGTTTCAGATTACTAATAGGGTTTGTCGGTAGCGACGAACCTGTATGGCAAGGCTACCTTTACGCTGTCACCATGTTATTATGTGCTACAATACAAACTATGTTTCTGGGTCAATACTTTATTAAAATATCCAAAGTCGGCGTGAAAATCAGCTGTGCATTAAGTAGCATGGTATATAAAAAAGCCTTATGCTTGTCTAATGAAGCTAGGAAGACCTCCACAGTAGGAGAGATCATGAACTTGATGTCTACAGACGTGAGCAGGTAAATAATATAAATTAATTAACTATTTAATAGGTAAAAAGAATATTCTTCATTATTGAAGGTATAAATATAGGTAATTAGGCCCCCTTTAGCGTGTAAAACAGTACCTTTAGGGGAACCAATTCCCTGTTCCAGGCTTCCTTCATAGGATATAACCGGATCACCTGCAATAGGCCCACTTTTTAGTCGGTTCGATTCCGAGATACCACTTCACCGTTAGCTCCGGTGAGTTGATAACCCGTGGGGGTGTCCAACACGATAAAAGCAAGGTAATCAATTCCTCAATATTAGTTGACTTATGAAAAACTATCCGTAGAACTGGTTATGCATATAATATGCTTGATTAGTTTAGTTACATAAAACGGGCACTTTATTAATAGTATTTTGCATCCCATCCGGACTCTTTTATCTGTTGTTTAATGTAGTTTTCGTGCGTTCATAATCATAATCATTTATCAATGTTCTTTATGTCCTAGAACAGGAGTCGGCAACCTGCGGCTCGCGAGCCACATGCGGCTCTTTGGATGTGAAGTTGTGGCTCTTTAGTTCCATACGCAAATATAAGTTATAAAAAAAAACATTTAAACATCGTTCTGAATCGATTAACGAGCCACCATTTCTATCTCACAGCCACTTGTATACGCTTTTCTCAATTACATTTTGATTCACATTTTTATCTAAAAAAAAAGCTGATCAAATTCTTTTACGGCGAACAATACCGTAATGTGGCTCTTTAAAAAACTTTGAAATTTTTTAAATTGTAATTTTGACAAAAGGTTGCCGACACCTGTCCTAGAATATACAAAAATCTTTAAACATAGTTCTGTTCTTCCTTCTTCAGATTCAACGATCTGACGCTTATAAATATGTTATGGTCTGGACCATTGCAAGTAGCACTGACCATGTACTTTTTATGGGGTGTGTTGGGGCCGTCGACCTTGGCCGGTCTCGCAGTAATTATTGTACTTATGCCAGTCAACGCATTTTTTGCTGGCGTACAAAAGAAATTTCAAACCAAGCTCATGCGCTACAAGGATGAAAGAATTAAGCTTATGACTGAAATACTCAATGGCATGAAAGTAAGATTAAAAGATTATAATATTAATAACATTTTTTACCCTGAAATATTAATAATCACTTTTTCCTAGGTCCTTAAAATCTATGCATGGGAGCCAAGTTTTCAGGAATATATACTTCAAATAAGGAATAAAGAATTAAAAATTATGAGGACTATGATCTATTATGGAGCTATCTCTGCATTTGTATGGTTTTGTTCAACAATCACGGTAAGTGGTCTTCAATGTGGTTCACAAATTTAAGATTTCAACCAAGAATAAATATTTTTTTATTTTCAGGTGTCGCTGATGTCATTTGCATGCTTTGTGTTAGTAAACGATACAGAAGTTCTTGATGCAAAAAGAGCATTTGTAGCGTTGTCTCTCTTTAACGTTCTTCGTTGGCCAATGACTGTTTTACCAAACGTCATATCTAACGCGATTCAAGTAAGTAACATATCTTGTACGTTCAGTTTATTGGGAGCTGATCAAATGTATAGTCTGTCTATACCTCATTTCTATCTTAAACAGACTTATGTGAGCCTGAAGAGGTTGAATAAATTCTTGAATGCTGATGAACTGGACGTTCGTATGATCGAGCACAATCCTAATGAACGTAAGTTGATATACTTACTCAAATATTCTACGTCATTTTTTTATTTTAATAAATTTAAAACATTCAATTTGCAATGGTAGCTTTAACAGTTTGGATTAGAGTTGGAGTTGCTGCATAAGTTAAAATTCGGAATTGTTTGTTTTATAAAATGGGTGAAAATGATTTCTGCAATCTCAAGTTTTTTAGTACCCGGAACTCTATATTAATTTTATTTCTAACCTTCCACATCTTTCTCGTGTTGCTTATTTCCATGTCTTATGTAGGTATATTATGATCTCTATGTATTAAGTTTAGTTTTCTGTGAATTCCATCCTTACAGTATTACAGATATCTAATTAAAAACATTTTAAATAAAATAAACAACAACACGAGACACGAGATTTAGTAATGAGCTATATTGTTTCAGCGGATCAGATAGTGGCAGAAAATGGATACTTTTCGTGGAACGGTGTGGACTCGGAGCCGACATTGACTAATCTGAACCTGCACATTCCACGTGGTGCTCTTGTAGCCGTCGTCGGTACGGTTGGCTCCGGCAAGAGCTCGCTGATCGCTGCATTACTCGGAGAGATGGACAAGGTTTCCGGCCGCGTTAATGTGAAAGGTAATGTTTTAATTTCAACTTGTTTCATTAATTTCCGAAGCAAAAAGGAGCGGTGTTATAAGTTTAACGTGAGTATCTGTGTGTTTGTCTGTGACATCATACCTCCTTAACGGATAGACCGACTTTGATTTTGTGTTTTTTTGTTTGATATTTTACTTGTTCGAGAGTGTTCCTAGCTTCAAGAAAATTTATTCAGTCGTTGGAAGATCACCCGCTCTTTCTAATCGTCGAAATGATTTTTGAGTCGGCATTATTTTTAATTTATACTTTTTTAAGAACAAACTTTGTACCCATATATAACCATAACCTGGATAGTGTAAAATCAATATTAAAATGTTTATATGCCTCATTAAGGTAACAAAGGGTGTTAAAAGTATACGATTTGAAAGGTCCCTGTATAACACATTTTATGTAAAATTTTTATTTACATTAAAATACAAATTTATTGACTGTTCATTACTTTTTCTGTTATGCACTAGTTCTTGTAGTAACGAAACTGCCAGACCATATATTTTGACTAAGGTGTGAAGTTAGGGCTTGTAGAGTTAGGGCGTGTAGAGTTAGAAGCTTGGCTCTACATGATATCTGATAACTTTTTGATAGCGCGAGCCATGTGGTCTCGTCTTGGCAACATTTTACATGAAAATGGTTTTGGTGGGATCATTACATACCCTATATTTAAAAAAATAATATTATCAATTATATTATCAAAAATATCACTTTTAAGGGGGTTATCAAAGCTATTGGTACGATGTAGTGGCGCCATCTGTGGCAAAACTTGTAGTTAGGGGCAATGACCTAATAAACGTCAGTCTGTTGTAATTCACGCCTTTTATTTACGTCTCAGCTAACACTTTACATTATTATTAAAATTATCTTTACAACAATCGTTCACTTTGGAGTATAAATATCTTCTATACATATAAATAAAATGAAGTGTTTCTCTGTGACTTTGAAGTATAAGTGGATGCAAATATGCAATACTGTGTCAAGCCACACAATTGTCATTTTGAGAAATTTGAGTATAAAGTTTTTATACCTCAATATATTGAATTGGATAGAAATTAAACGAATTTTATTGATCTAAAAAGTTATTTTAGATTTGTATACGTTTATTTATGTTTTTGTATGTAAAGTACAATAGAACAACTTGTAATATTATAGAAAAATGAAAATAATTATTTTGCGAAATTCTCTATAGCTGATTTTAAATAATAAAACATTTTAAGTTACATAAATCTTTATTGCAAATATCAATAGAGTTTTTTGTTTTTTATATTAAAATAATTCAAATGTTTTGACACACTATTGAAAAAAACAGAATACTTTGGTGTTCTTTAAGAATTTGGTATTATTTAGCTTAATATATTATTGAAAAACTTAACATAGGTACCTTCTAATTCTAAGAGACGGTCAGTCACAACATGAAATCAGTCTTAGAGATTAACTTCAATAAACTTTGTAAATACAAAAAAATATCAAAAAGAGAAATCTCAAAACTATAGGTCCCTATTGGTACCTATTCATAATTATTATAGAACATCTATTAAGAGGCTGTATACGAAGTTTTGCCTGATTTACTTTATTTCGCTGATTTACGTGGTTTTACAGACGTGATTTTACAGTTAAAATACTATATTTCTTTAAGTTTTTATGAACAACATAAAAGATCATTTCAATTTAGATCTAATGTATGAGTCACTTTTTTACTTTTATTATAACTTTACTATTGCACGATACTATGACTAAAAATCTTTTTTTTTGTTTGTCTTTTTGTCTGTCTGTCTGTCTGTTTGTTCCGGTTTTACAGGCAGATAGCTGGTGTTATAAGGAGTTGCTTAGGCTACTTTTATTTTAGACAAAGAATTAGAGTTCCGCGCAAAATATATAAATATGTCCGCATCTGCATGTGTACCTGCAACTCAAAAGGCACAAGTGCGTTGTCGGCCTATAAGGTGGGCGTTAGGGAAGGGGGAAAAAGGGGCGAGGAAGGAAGAGGGAATGGTTAGGGCCTCCGGTAACCTCACTCACTCGGTGAAATGCAAGCATTGCTTCACTGCCGGTTTTTTGTGACGCCGTGGTATCACTGCGGTCGAGCTGGTCCATATATGCCGAAGCATGGCTCTCCTACTTGAAACATGTAGTTCTAGTCAAAATTAACCTCCATTTCCTTGAAGTAATTTAAAGCGAATCTCTTGAGCTCCAAAGTTTAACTTTAAGTTCAGCTTTTCTTTCCACTACAGATAAAACTTCGGGTACATTTTTAGGGCATCCACACAAATAATCTTCCGAAAATAGTTTACTAATTTTCCATTAGCACTTACGTAATCTTGATTTGTGTTAATTCGTTTTTTCTGACATCCCTGTTTTGATCTGCAATTTTCCTTTTACATCCCCTGCTTGGTCTTTTGCTGGTTGTAGCTGTGGTTTTCGCATCATAATTGTCTTCTACTGAGATATAATCAGGATCTTCTAAGTTTTAGTTCGCATTTGTTACGCCTACCTCATCTGATTCTGCATCCCTTTCTATTTCACAGACTATCGATCATACTCTGTTGTTGACAAAATTGTAACAGAATTTTATAAACATTACAGTAACAGTAAATCGAAACTTTGGTCTTCAGTGTTCTCACTAGAATTTAACTGAATAGCTAAATCAAGTTTTTTTTTTGACACTGGTAATTAACTGTTTAGCACGCTTAGTTTGAGTGGCAGACATCTAAAATAAAATATAATTAATTACTTTGTGAATTCAAAGAAATAAGAACAAACAAAATGTAAACAAAAATCAAAAAATAGTTTAAAAAAAAGGTGAACGAAAGTTTGAGGTCTTGTTTAAAATAAAATTTAAGCAACACACATTTTTAATGGTATGTTATGTTCCTTAAATCCTCATATTATACACTTATATTTCTTGATCATAAATTTGCAAAAACATGTTATTTAGATTAGCACCATGCGTCTCAGGCCTTAAAAACCGATTCAACATTTTGCAATAACCAGTTAACTAACTTTTGACCAAAAACGCCCGAAAATAATATACAAAATATGTAATTAATATTAAAAATATATAAAAACCAACTAATTCTATCAAAATACATAACATTTATAGCAAATAAACTGGTTATTTCTGTTTTATAGGCACCAGACTGTTATAAAAACTTAAACGTAAAACGAAAATCACTTAAATTATTATTAAAACACTCACCTTGTATTGAAATCACTGTTCTATAATGATGTATGATAGTTTGTTAATGTCACTGAAGCAAAGAGCTGCTCAAGTAATTTTTTTTAAATATTAAAATTAAATAAACGTCACAATCTCGCAATCACACTTCAAACGACAGCTTTAACCGACTAGATTTTCGCAAAAACATGTTAAGTTTCATAAAGTTTAATACCGAAATATGAGAAGGCGCTTTGTGTTTGCAAATGTAAATCAAGGTACTTGAATTATCTTTGAAAAATTATTAAAAGAACATAGTGGTTTAACATTTTTAAAAAGTATTATTTTTACAAGAAATATGGGTTATTTGTTTTACAACGTTATTGCAAATCGTTCTTAAATCAAAATGAGAATGGGTTTGTAGAAAAACTCAATATTTTTATTTTTGTGGGTTAACATGTTATTGCATATTTGCATCCAAGTTTCTTCTTACGCTTATATGGTATCACGATATCAAAGCTTAAACACGCTTTTAAATGTTTGTTGGTTGTCTGTCTGTCTTTCTATTTATTCAGCCAAATTTCCAGGACGGCTGGGCCGGTTTTACTAGGATTTTCCCTGATTTAGGACTTTTCAGAGCATAGCTACTATGGGCTAGCTACTTTTAAATTTGAAAATGTAAAGGAAAGGTAGATAATATTATATCATGGAACGCGAAAGTTTAAAAGTTACTAACGTAAAGGAATTTCATGTAAAAATAAAAAAACCATAGAATTATTAGTCGGTGCTAAACTCCGAAATTGCTAAACCGGTTTTGCCGGGACTTTCACTGGAATATTCAAGACTTTTCAGAGCATATTGAAGGCTGCTTATAGATTTGATAATATTTATGGTTCCCCCCTAAAACAGAAAAAACTGTACAAATTACTTCAAGTTTACACGTTAGTTAGACAAATGGCGTTAGCGTCAAGTTAGATCGATCATGTATGATCATAATAAATCAGCTAAACGTGATTTGGACGCTACCATAATAACCACAGCACCTGCATATTTTGGTATTCTCCCAAGTCCCGTCTGCTCGTTTTCCCCCTGTATTATAAAAAAAAGTAATTCATCCGGCGCTAAGAATCCCCTTTTTAACGACAGTTTGAACAAATGTCACAAAACTTTACACAATTTAATTTGATAGTTTGAGTTTAGATGCAAAATATTTTAGTTATAGTTTAGTTATAGTAAAAAAGAACAGAAAACGTGTAGGGTATGATTAGGTGAACCTGTAGGACAAGGATTTTGGCGCGGGCAAACCTAGTACCCGTGAAAACAGCACTGGCGATCGACATCTGTCAACTTTCTTAACAGATCAATGACACCTTGTGATCGCGTTCAGATATCATTTAACCCAAGACCGTTATATTTTTCTTTTACTATGTCAATTTGAATATTATTCGAATTTGGCGCAAAGTCTCCCCGGCAGGTGCAAAGTCACCCCGTCTTACGGTACCTACTTAATTAGTTTTCATGGTTTGTTCCAGCCTCTAAGGGTAATCTCATCTAATCGTATTTTGCATATCACGTTTCCTGACTACGTTATTGTTCATATCAAGTTTATAAATTTATTAATTAATCAAATATGAGGTCTTTCTTATTCACTAATATTTTCAATTGATTTCTCTCGGTTATAAATATGTTAATTTTATATTAAGTTGATTTTCCCATAATGCAGGCATTCTGTGTGTTAGGTACTCGCTTAACTTGAAAAGAATATTTTGTGTAGGTATTACAGTAAAAAATTGTGTCTTTTTTTATCATTTGCAAGTGATATTTTTCCTGTTTTTATTAAAGCTACATAAGAAACTTGCTATGGGCCGGTTTTTCTGATATTCTAATTCCACCTTATATTATTCAGTCAAAAGTGAGCCTTTTTTGTTTAGTAATTAAGTACGGCTCAATAATTATCTTCACAATATAAATTGCCCCTAAAAAATAAATAGGTTACGTTTGATTTCGCTGTTGTGTTCCTACTACATAGACACACGCACACATTTTTTGAGTTTTTTAATATTAGAATTTTTTTTTTTTGGTATATCGGTACTTTTTAAGTTTGTGTTTTCTATATATTTATTTTATTCAATCACTGGTAAAACTAATTTCAAAATCTGAGAGGGGTGGGCCAGGAGTCCTTAGCACAGGGTATCCCAGTTTGGACTCCTGGCTCCCACAAATTTTTTGGACCTTCGAACAACAGCATGTAAACATTTTTGAACTTTGTAAATCTTTTGTAAAATATTCTTGTAAAATTTTTTGTCGGATTGAAATAAATATTATTTAATTAAATATTATTTATTATATTAATATTATTATTATTCTTGTTAAATATCTAGTTTATTTTATCAAATAAATCAATATTTATATTTTTTAGAAAAGATTGTATTAAAATAGTTTGCTTGATGAAAATTAGTTAATATTATTTGTAAATCTTAAAAATAGGAATGATTATTAATTCCAAACTTTTAAGAATTATCAAATACTTTATAACTGTATTTTTAACTTTGTTTGAAAAGTAGTAAATTGTCATTGTCGTTAACATTACATACAGTTAACATGTATGTTAAAGTGCAGATTATATTTTCAGATATAAAAATAATTGTCTTGCAAGGCAGTTTTTCTACCGCAACAATTTGTGAGATCTAATTGTACCTACCCTAATATTTTATAGTGACTGCAGATGTTGAATGCCGGCGGCAGTTCGACTTCGGTTTCTACAAGTAGTAGTAGTGTTGTTTTGTATGAGAAGTATATATTATTTACGTTAATAACAAAATGTCAGAATTTAATTTAGATGAAAGTGCAGTAGGCTATAATTAATAGAAAATAAACTAACTTCGATGATAGTCACAACAGTGCTGCGGCAACTGCGGCCTGAACCCAAAATTAGGCGGCATCTCTATTTCTTATATCAAAAGAATTGGCCATCGCATTGCAACATAATCTACTTATTTAAATAGTCCTCATAGAATATATCGCTCGCGAACCATACACAAACACAAATAAAGCGCTTCGAGCGCTTATATAAGGTGGGTTTTGTTGAATGTAGATTCTGTTGCCGTATGCGATTGCCAAATCAATTATAGAAAAGAAGATGTCTAATATTGCCACGGTCACTAGATAAAAAAAATAGGTAACAATTAGATCTTGCAACTTTTTGCTGTACAAAAACTGTGTTGCGAGACTTAAATTTTTTACATGTTATGTTTTATGGGGATCTCATTAATTTTTGTAGGTATGCATACCTACCTAAAAAATAAATGAGAAACAATGCTTCTTTTATATAAAAGGAAGCATCATCCACTATTTACCTACTAAATAATAGCGACCAAAAATATAACGAACTCCAAAAGTAACTTTGTAATCCCATATCTATTATATAGTATTACTAAGTTTCTTATGAAGTTTGTATATCCTGAAAACAGGGCTGAAATTGCAGTTTGTTTGAATTTTGCCTTGCTTTATAGGCTGAATATTAAGTGTGTTCAGAATTTGAAGCTGTCTGGTAAAAACACCTTAGAAATTTGATGATCGGTGATCGGTGAGTGAGTGGATCAGTGACCAAATTAAGAAACTCTGACGTGCAATAGTTTTCAAACTACAGGTGCAAAATTAATTAAAGCTGGGTGTATTCACTCCTTGTTATATTAAGCCCTATTGGTTACTGATAATTCAGGCTCTCTAAAACAAAGTTACAAGGGGTTCAAAAATGTCCTGAATGGCTTGGAGAAAAGGAAGTTACGGCTATGCCTTTGTTTTCTTTTGCTCGACTTGGCGGGGGCAGATTTTACAACTATTCATAAACGACGGGTATAAAGGAAGTACATACATAGTTCTTAAACTTTTAGTTTCGACTTACAATGTGTTTAGTATACCTATTATAAAAACTATTCCATACTAATTTACGATATCACTCCCCAGTTTTTATCACAGTTTATATTGTTTTTTCGTAACTATAATATAACTGAACGCTGATAAGCGTGTACATTGGTTGCAATATGATGATGATTGTTAAAGATGTATCTGCGTCTCGTGCGAAGCCGGGGTGGGTTGCTAGTTACTAGCAACACACCCCGGCATCATCATCATATTGCAACCAATTTACACAAAACCTTAACAAATTACATACCTAAACCTTCCTCATGAATCGCTCTATCTATTGGTGAAAACCGCATAAAAATCCGTTAAGTAGTTTTTGAGTTTATCGCGAACAGACAGACAGACGCGACGGGGGACTTTGTTGTAAAATATGTAATGTAATGATAAATATACACAGTGAACAAATAGTTAAATTGTGGCACTTGGAAAATCTACAATCCTTAACCGATTCGTTTGATATTATTTGTGTTGTATTTAGTATATTTTGTATAATTCACTTTAGCTATTTTTAGGAAGCTATTGTAAGTTTGTTTTACGAGGTACATCTAATGTTGGCGGTACAAACGACCTTATATATGCGATAATTTATGAATAATGCGGCTAAGCGGTTATATTTAATTACATGAAAGTTTATATTTGAATTAAGCTGAATTATTATGAGTTTCATTGACATCAGGGGACTGGCAATCAACGAACTAGTATTTTTACTAATGTTGTTTTTGGATCTATTGCTAACAAAGTAAACGAAGTCACTTCAAATTATCTATATTTGTTTTTTTCTACCAGGTACTACAGCATACGTCACTCAGCAGGCCTGGATACAAAACGCTACAGTGCAAAACAATATTTTATTCGGCAAGCCACTTAATAAAATTAAATATAATCAAATACTACAAGCATGTGCATTAAATACTGATTTAGCTATTCTTCCCGGAGGTGATCAGACGGAAATTGGTGAAAAAGGTATGGGAGACCCTGAATGCATACAGTTACTACTTGTAGCAAGTAAATAAAATACGATTTTATACCGAAATGTTTAACTTTATAGGAATAAATTTGTCGGGTGGTCAGAAGCAGCGCGTGTCACTAGCGCGTGCGGTCTACTTTGACGCCGACAACTACTTCCTGGATGATCCACTCAGTGCCGTGGACTCGCATGTTGGAAAACACCTATTCGAAGAGGTAAGTATATATTTATGTAACATACTTATTGCTTTCCATATTTTTAGTTTTTTTTTTCACTAATTTTTTTTTTATTTTATTTTATTTGGGATGCTTACGGCTTAAATACTTATGAAATGACATTCGTTGTAACAGAAGCCAATTACAAGCTTCCACATATAATCATTGTAAGATCGTTCAGTTCGGTCAACATTTTGAATTCTAATAAGTTGAAATCTGTCTCGGTTATCGTATTACTTTCCCCATGTTTCAATAATTGGCTTGTATGCGCAGGTAATAGGGCCGAATGGTGTACTTAAAAACAAAACGCGTATATGGGTGACACATAACGTGTCGTACTTGGCGCAGACAGATCTGGTATTAGTATTGCAAGATGGTCAGGTGCGGGAGGCTGGCAAGTACCAAGAGCTACTTGAAGAAAAAGGCGCTTTTGCTGATTTCTTGCTGCATCACTTGAACAACGCTGGAGAAACTGATGAAGGTCAGTTACGCAAACTAAATTGAAAGGAAACAAGCTTATCCTAATTAAAAAATCATAGGTTACTGCAAACTGTAACCCATGATTTTTTAATTAGGATACACAGTTTTACTCACGTGTATATTTCGGGGATGTCCGACTAGATTCGGACCCAACAGGGATTCTTTATCAAAGGGTGAGCCGTCCCACCGCGTCCGCTGCAGGTTAAGGGGCCCCCGTCGGGTCCGAAACTAGTCGGGCATCTCCGAAATATACACGAGAGTAAAACCGTATATGTATGGTTTTTTGTCGTAACTAGCTATGCTCAGAAACTTTTTAAAGCTTCTTAAAATTAAGATTATATATTAGATAATTCGAGTAATGTCTTATTTTCAGTCGATGGTTTCGATGTCTGTTTACGGGCGTAGTCGTGCTCTTTGAAAATACGCCTGCCTGATTTATATATAAATAATAATTGGCGCTCTTATAGAATGCAAATAGTTTTTTCATCGATTGTTATAATATCTAATAATATAACTCTTAGTAATATTACTGTTGTTATTACATTTGGCATTAAAGGCAAAGCCCGTGGTTACCTCTAAGCGACAATTTCCAGATTTGATATTTGTATATCATAAAATTTTAACCTCTATGATGGTCAAGAGTGAGTCAGCTTTTTGTCTATATAAAATCAAGATTAAATTGGTTAATATTTTATCCCACATGGCAACATATGTATGTATAATAACTAATAAATTTACTTTTAATTACACAAATAAACGAATCTGAATAAAAGGCGCAGGTAAATTATTTTTTTATTTCTTAAAAATATTATTCTCAGATGATGATGTCTCAAAGGATCAACAGCATTTGTTACCTGGCGCACTTCCTGTATCTGAAACTCCAGGTAATAAAGGTAATATAACTACAATTGCTGGTATTCGTTAACACTGTAATGGTTTAGGTAAAGATAGAAAGTACAGTATGTTATATGTTTTTATACAAATTGCAAGGTGTTGAGAATTTGTCACGCTGGGAGTGAACATCTAAAAAGTAGAACAGATGAAGATTACATAAATGTAACTAAAGTGCTTTAACGGCACAATTATTAGTTTAATATCTTTCAGTAAATGTTTTGTTAATAATAAAAGGAAAAGGATGCATTTTAATCTAAAATAATAAAATGGAAATGTATGTACAATATATATCAATATTGATGTCTACCTAATATATAAAAAATAAGGGATATTGTAGGTAGGTACTGTAATACAATTTAAATAATGACAAAAATGTTATTTTATTAGGTGATCATGACATGAAATCAAACAAAGAACAATTAGACGCAAACGAGGAAGACAAAGAGTATGACCAACTTATCGAAGCAGAAAGAGCCGAAACCGGAACAGTTAGTATACATTAAACATTATATACAACTAACAAAATTACCTAAAAAATTTAACAATTCAGTAGGTACCTACACTAATGTTTCAACATACCGATGTATACGATGCGCAAATAGATTTAGCTCATTTGTATGCATAGATTATATCATTAATGTTTAAGCAACCTAATATATAAGGTTGGGGAAACATTTCTTCGTATTTTATATACAAATTAAAGACATTTTTTTTTTAAGTTTAACTACATTTAATTATAATGTATATGTGCCGTTTTGTTCGATAACTTGTTGCCATTTTGTAGGTATGATGCTAAGGTACTTAGCGATGACTCATCATCTCGTTACTGATAACACTAGTTGCCTGACTAATTGGTAGTACCTATAAATAACATCCCTTTTTATTTGGTTCATTAACACTTCATCCCTGGAACAAGCAACTACAACATGTCAACGGAAACTGAAAATTCTCGCAATTTTTAGCACCGCGCAGTGATTAAATTCCTTTTGGAAAAAAGGTAATTCACCTACAGAGTTTTTTTAAAGAAATGTCATCGGTTCTTCAGGATTCTTCATATACGATGGTAAAAAAATTGGCTCGTCTATTTCAACAAGGAAGAGAGAGAGTTGTGAAGACGACCCCCGCCCGGGCCGCCTAGTGACGGTAGTGACCGAAGAAAATGTTCAAAAAGTTGAAAAATGTGTGCTGGCCAATCGTAAAATTAAATTGTGCAGAAAGCTATAAAATTTTACATCAACTTTTACATTTGAAATAAAATAGTGCGCGTTGGGTACCGCAAATGCTCACACCGCTCGACAAACAGCGACGACTGGCGAGTTGTAAGGATTTTTTGGAGTTGTGTCAGAGAGATTTGGACAAAATAGTGACCGTACGCGAAACCTGGATTCGTCAGTATGAGCCAGAGTCCAAACAAGAGTCGATGCAGTGGATTAAAAAGGGAGAAAGACCACCAAAGAAGTTGAAAGTGAAAAAGTCGGCCTCTTAGATTATGGCAACCAGCCATTCGCTAACCATTGATGGATAGCGAAGGAATGTTACTGATTGATTACTTGCCTAAACAGACTACAATGAATGGCCTGTACTACGCTAATTTATTGGGTCAGACACGTGAGGCAGTCATACAGAAAAGACGTGGCAAGTTGGCTCGCGAAGTGCTGTTTCTGCAAGACGCGCCCGTTCACACCGCTCGTGTTGCGAGGGATGCCTTAAAAGCCACGGGGTTCACAGACATTGACCATCCACCCTTCAGTCCGAACTAATGTAATCCTACAGTTCCCAACAAAGCTCTCTCAATTTTTACTGAGTGGCCAAATATGTGTGTGGTCTGGCGTTATCATGATGAAAGACCACTCTTTTTCTGTTCATCGATTCCGGCCGTTTTTTCTTAATTTCTCGCTTGAGGATTCATTAGGTTTCTATAGTGAGCTTGTGTGGCTCCCAAAGTCCCAAATACCGAGCTTTTTTGTTTAGCCAGATAAGTTTTGTTTTTCATAAAGGTCAAAATTGTTTTGTGGTCAATCCTCAGTTCCTCGTCTATGTCGTTACTACTAATATGCCGATCTTACTCCACTTTTTCAAAAATGGCATCGACTTTATCCGTAGGAGGGTAACCAGAGCGAACTGCATTTTTGACATCAAAATTCCTGGACTAAAAACCGGGAAATCGGTTCGCAAATGGCGAAGATATCGCGTAACATACAGAAAAAACCGTCGTATTGAGAACCTCCTTCTTTTTGAAATCGATTAAAAAGAGTTTCGAAATACAGAAAACTATACTCTGTTATTTTAAGGGTCACTAATTATTTTAACTGGTGATTGTATTTCAGACAAATATTCCAACTATACATAGATAGCTGGAGTCCCTTTAGATTAGTTAATAAAGAATGTGTTAATCATTAAATTATGTCATGTTCAAGAAGTATAAAATTAGTGAAATAAATAAACACTTTTGTATAGTTAACGTTTTAGCCAGACATCCACGTTTCATCAACTGTCATTTCTCGTTAGGGACTTATGGCAGTTGGAGATATCATTATTATATATATAATTAATCACTTCTTGGCACATATAACATTGTTTGTTTGTTTGTTTTTTATTTGTAGGTAAAATGGTCAGTTTACAAACACTACTTTTTAAATGTCGGCGTTATGGCATCGGTGATAAGTATCATGACGTACGGCGTGGTGCATTGTCTACAAATCACGGCCAACTTCTGGCTCGTTCGGTGGTCCAATGACCAGAATATGGTTAGTTTTTATTTATGTTACTGAGCAATATTTTTTTAAATAGTCATAATAAAAATGTATGCACCTATTATTTTGTATTTAATAATTTTTATACCCGAATATATATTTTTGCAGCTGGTGAACGGCACGGTGGACAAGAATTTACGAGACTATTATCTTGGAGTGTACGGTGGCATCGGCTTGACTCACGGTATTACAATATTTTAACTTAATCTAATTTGCAGTTGTACCAATACTTGTGTACCTTAAACCATATACGAGGATCTAAAATTACAAAGAGAATGTGGACAATATTTGTTACGGAATTGATACGCTTTCGTTCCGTTCCGTTATTACATTTTCAGAAAGATCATAGAGTATTACACCCGTATTCACAAACAATACTTTGGGCAGCGTGGAAGCAACGCTAAGCTAAATAAAGTATTTCTCATAGCGTTCGTTGTGGCCAGTCTATTCATTCACAAACAATACTCAAGTTTTTGCTAAGCGAACGCACTGCATCGAATACTGACTGATCTGTGATTGGTCTATTTCCGTTGCTAAGGTTTTTCCGGTATTTGACTGACAGATGTATGTATGACATAAATACAACATTAGTACGAGAGCCCATGACCAACATTTTTGCCTCAACGGTTTACTGTCAAACAGTATAAAATCGATTGATTTGGTTATTCTGATTTCAAAAATATCTAATTTCAGAATTTTTTCGCGAAACGTCCAACCCAATTTTTAAAATATGTAAAAAAAAATTACCGAACTATTCATTGTATATGTCTGATGAACATGGTCTTGGTCGTGGGCTCTCGTACTAATTGTGTGGTGATTTTTGTGTGCTGTTGTAGTTGCGGTGTAGTTTGAACACTCTTTAAGGATGCAGAGGGAGAAAATAGCTATTTATAGGAAGAGGGAAAAATATGTTAGAATATTGAAAGGACTTCATCACTTACAAAAATAAAATCTTAAGGCCACAAGTCATTGACAAAAAACCGGCATTAGAAAATCCCTTTTAGAACAGTAGAGTGTACAGAGTACAATAAATAATAGTTTAAAAAAACTAAAAAAAAACACGCTTTTATACAAAATCTAACTAAAACTAAATTAGAAAATAAATTTTTATAAATTTGGATTAAGAATAGTGTAAATAAGAAATAAATGTATATTATTGGAAAAAAGCGTGGGGTGCATATAGTGTCAATAAAATCTTTATAAGTTTATAACTATTGACACTATGCATGCACCCCACGCTTTTTTCCAATAATATACATTTATTTCTGAAATTACTACTGTATTACATATATCACACTTTAAAAATTTAGAAGCAACTATCATCATTAATTAAATACATCTTTCTGTGTGCTGGTGCTGCGACGCAACTATTCCTGTAGCACTGCTCATAGCTTTTCAGTGCCGAACATAGTCTCCTACTTTAAAAAATCTCTGAATGCTAATAAGATACAAATGAGATCAGTAGACAGTGTTTACACACCGTAAAAAATGAGTAAGATCAGTAAATCTAGAAAAAAGATTCACCACCCGCTGGACGTTATTAAAGCAACTTCGAAAAAAAATTTTTTTAGCATATTAGAAGTTGCGTTTAATGCTAGTAAGTAGCAGTATAATAAGTAAAAGGTCGCGTGTTTTAGATTGGTGCAATAACAAATTTGTACTTGATATTTTTGTATAAAAAATATTTAACCAAGACATCGCTATATAACAAATACCTAATAGCAGATTAAACACCAAAGTTTAATAGGATAGTGCGCTCCGAAATCCGAGAGTTACAGCTCAAATAGAAATACAAAAAGTCGTTTCACATAATAGTTCATTCACTTTTTACAATAAACACAGTAAAGTGAAAAATAATCAATTTTAAACTTAATTGAAAAGGTTACATACATGTGACACTTTTAAAATAATAGGTAATATTATAAAGGGATCAGGTACCTACTGGTCTGTTTGAAGTCGGTGCCCAGCTGAATAGGTGCTTGATAGATAGGCTAGGCCCACCGTCGCGATACGCGATGTGTTTCTAGCTTGGAACCGACTTACTATAACTTATCAAGTCATACTTATCAAGCATTGAGCGGCACTAATCCAAACGACTGCGTTTTTGATCTGCCGTTAAATTATGAGGTTTCCATCTACTTTTTGTATTTGACTTATACCAATGCCTAAAGCTGCCTGAATCTGTTGATATGTTACTATTTTATCAGCTTCTATCATTAGCCGTACAGGCACAGCACTCACGTTATCTTCAGTAGTCGTAGAAGGAGGTCCTTCTCGAGAATTCTCAAAATTCATTAAACCAGTTGTAAACAGTGGGACGAGATGGGGCTTTGTAATGAAATGCCAATATAAGTCATTGGTGAAATTTTTCTTTAGTCAAATCCATTTCGATGCACGACAGTCACTTTTTATTTTGCCGCCAATTTGTAAAAACAAATGACATGAAATCATCTATAGATTCCCAAAGAGTTTCTAATTCGAAATATAAATAAATTTTTCATCAGCTGCTTTTCTTACTGGCTTATTCTAAAAACTTTCAGTGTGACCCGCGTAACTATTTTAAGTAATAAACTTAAGATCCATTGCTATTTCATAAGGTGTAAAATAAATAACATTTTATTCTATTCTACTCTATTCTAAAATACTAAGTAGAACTTTTGAGTCATTTACTTCTAATAAATACGTATAGTAATATTTATGTTTGTGAATGAACGTGTCATTTTGGATAGCATTTTCTAGCTTAATTTTTACAACAGTCTGGCAGTTTTAAGTATTTTATTGGCCTTCCCAAATGTCTGATTGCAGTGGCAGACCGGTTGGAGTCTTGGAGCTCCCTAAGATGTGGTTGAGTTTCGTGATTACTTATCTAGTATACTGAGTGTCGTAATTGGTTAGGTCAAAACCGAAATGGTTCTTATTATGGTGGTATAAATACCACCCCAGACGCCTACATGACACTTGCACAGTTTGAATTGATGTAGATTTGGATCCTTGAGTTTGTTTCGGCGTTTCTTCTGTAGGCTAACCATAGGAAATGGCGGCACCGTCTAGCTTTAAAGAAGAAATCGACGTGTAAAAGTGTCTAAAACGAACTATTTGCAAAATAAATTCATTTATCATTTATAATGTGACACGGATCTTACTCTTTATTGTCGTGCGGGGTATTTTCATACCCCATTTCATACTCCATTTTGTTAGTTGCGGTTTATTGTATTACCCACAAAAAAAAAAATTAAAACGAAATTATCCTTAAGTAAAAATTAAATATTATTAAGCTAGTATTATGTAGTGCCTAGATGTCGAAGTTTTATTTTTAGTTTAGGTACTAAAGTTTAAATGTGTTCTCATGTAAGTGAAATAAAAATTTCATTACGAAGAAATAAACTCTTTAACCATAAACAACACTAACTATAATAACTTCAATTATATTTATTTGTATTGATTGAGTGATCAGTGTGATCACTGATAAGTGATTATTGCGAAATTGTATCTATCAATAAGCAAACTGTGAACAACAGGTGTATTTTAGTTAGGGTATGTATTTGTGGTTTTTGAAAATGCATGTTTATTTTAATTCATTTTTCATTAAGTTTTTAATTCTCAGGATTGAGTTTAGTTTCATATCATTCATAGGTATTGTAAGGTAGGTACGGAAAAGCGGAGGCTCCTGGCACAGGCATTCTACATGCTTAAAAGGAGTCTCCAACAATAACTGTTGTAATGTATACCTGTGTTTATTAAATAAAGTTATTAACATTATTATTATAATAAAATATTCTAGTTATTTACTCCAACGAAAGTCTTAACTACTTTCAGAATTCAATTCGTACTTGTGTGCAGTTTGTTAAATAAGCAAGGTACCCATTTGCGTCTGATGCCACAGAAACTATCCATTCCTACTACCATAATCATGTTTGTACAGAAGCGGGGCTGATCCGTTACCTGAATTTATTATCTTATTGGACGCGCAAAACACTAAACAATATCGGTGAACAGTTGACCCACCAGTTGATCGTGTAGACCGTATGGCAGTATTATTTAAACAGTGTGAATGGTAAAAGCTTAATTTATATAGGTTAATTTTTTCGTCACTACTGACAACCATCCCCAGGTTTTGTCTTTACTTATTTTATTACACTTGCACGGCTTTTGGTTGGCATCATCTTGGACATGCAATGAGCCTCTTTTCACAAAATCCATACAATAAGTTACATTATATGCAACAACCACTCTGATATCTGAAACTTTTATGCTAGCCTAGCTAATTTTCCTTTCATTTTCATCTTATGTCTCACTCTCAAATAATTAATAGGATTTCATGGGTTTTTAAATCAGGATTGCTTCTTCCTCATTTGGTCTTCAGAATTACGTTTACTTTTTTCATAATCTAAAACATCCTTGAAGGCGCTATAAACTTTGCAGTGTCACTGTCATATCTAATTGTCCAAGATGACTGAACAGGTTTACATTACACAATATTTTTATTTTTTGCATTTTTTTCTGATGCACCTAACCGTCAAATGAACCTCTTCGTTTTCCAGACAGACTCTTTTGTTTTAGTTGCATTGTTTTCATGATAAATTGCAAAAAGCTTTCCACTTTGGCCTTCTTTTCTAATGTTTAAGAAAATCACGATTATGTTCCTATAGGTCCAGATTCGTAATCCGCGCCCCAAAAACTGAAGCCAAAAATATACGCGACTAATATAAATATCGATCGTTCGCCGCTGAAGTAAGTCCCGACACTGTTTACAATATTCAAAAATGCCTGGTTGTGCTGTCAAAACCTGTAAAAAATATACTAAAAAAATCATATGTGTCCGAACATCACATTTCATATCTAATCATTCTATTTGGTAATATTTATAAACAATATAACAAAATTTCAAATTAATAAAGTAGCGACGCCATTACTTGAAATGTTGCCAGGGACGTGAATTACTTTTACCCATAACACATTCTAGCAGTATGTATTGTATATTTGTTTGCCAAACTTGTTATTTATAGGAAGACGAGAAATATACATACTGTTAATTAATTTTAGTAAGTACATTAACATTTTGCTATATTCTAAAAAGAATTACATTATTGACATAATTTTTCATGGTATTATCTTAATTTTTCTATTGCATCTTCATTGTACCGTGCTCAAAATAATGTTATTTAAGTAGTGTTGAATTATGTATATGTTTCCGGTAAAAAGTATATACAAAATGTTAGCAAAAATAATATATGTAATTTTTAATATTTGCCTGCCTACAAGCCGACTGGTTTTTTAGTTAATCCCAAAACAAACTAATACGGCGAATTAAAAAATTAATAATTTTTTATTTGTCGTCTCGTCCCACAAACCAAGGCGAAACATTTACTTTATTTTATGAAAATTCCTTTTGTTACTCTGTTCCTGTGAATAAAGTTTCATTTAATTTTATTACTCAAAATTACTTAAGACGTCACATTTACGTACTATAAAAAAAAAATTGGTTGTCTGTATAGTCGGTTTACGGACGATAATTTTACGTGATAACGTCATAAGAAAACAATATTTTTAATTTTCAAATATTATTTACAGTTTTTGCAAATTTAATTTAAATAATTTGTTTAAATATAATCACGAACAATTATTTATAGAAATAAACTGAAATCAAATCAATGTCAATAAACTGTTAATTTGAAATGACGAAATATCGTGCCTCTCTGTCGCTTTTTCCGTGCTCTCGCTTGCACGCTCGGCTCAGGCGAAACGTTACAATTTTTCGTGAGTGCAGCCGGCGTTCATCGATTTATAAGATATTCACGTCAAAAAAAAAAAATAGTTCTTACTATGTAGCTTTATTTTTATTTAACATTTGTCTTTTATATCTAATTATCACATTGCCCCATTTTCTTCTTGTCTTGGTGCCTTAAGCCGCTGAGAAATAATAGAATATCTGTCGTGTCTCATTTATGACATTGATTGAAATATAATGCATGTTATTTGATCAAATAAATTAATAATAAGAATAATTTGTTATCCTACTAAGCTTTAGAAAAAATAAACGAATGCTTGTAACACATTTAAATATAATTAAAATGTCTTTATTTAATATTACATAAAAAAAAATTTTTAGTAAATAGGTCCCTAAATTTTGGGGTAACCTCTATGCGCTGGTAGTAAAACCGTCATGCACAAAATATTGTACGTAGACGATCGCGTTGGGCGGGGTACACTCACATAGCTCCAAAAAGTGGCTTCAAAGTAAAGTGTTAGTTTTGTACTGGTCACGGTATCTGGACCTATATATAATCTTAGTTTCGACTTTTATAAACAAAAAAAAACAAAACCTTACCTTTAACATCTAAAAACAAAAACTTTAATTTCTAAAAATAAGTAAGTCTTTAATAAATAAGAAATTATTTCAAATTATACAATTCTGTTGTTCATTTTCCTATGAGATTTTAAAACTTGATGAATTGAATTAACTTTATTTATTTATTTCAGTGACAATATCAATCGTAGTTGATCTATTACCATTCTTAGCCTGCTGGAGGGCCGCAAAAATTCTCCACGAAACGTTGTTGAACAATTTATTAAGAGCTCCATTGCATTTCTTCGAAGTAACTCCAGTTGGTAGGATAATCTCAAGGTTTTCTAAGGACGTGGATGCCGTGGATACTGCTATACCTTGGCAACTTTCTGGTGTAATCAGCTGTACCTTCGAGGTATGTACTATATATATATACACTATATAATTTATAGATATTTGTTATACCCATGGGCATACCCAGCTTTTAGCCCAGGGGGGGGGGGGGGGGGCAAATTTGTTTTTGCACATCAAATTTGCAAACAAAAAATTTAAATCAAAATTACCTTAGTACTACGTAAGCTTGCTAAAGCCAGGTGGGGCAGGCATGACCGCGTCTTTTTAGGGTTCCATTCCTCAAAAGGCAAAAAAGGAATCCTTATAAGATCACTTTGTTGTCCGTCTTTCTGTCTGTCTGTCTGTCTGTCAAGACCATTTTTCTCAGGAACCCGCGGTAGACGCATCAAGTTGAAATTTATACCAAATACGTATCTCTGTGGTCCCTTGAAGCTGTAAAAAAATCAAGCTTCTAAGTTAACGCAATCAAAAGATATTGCCTTTAAACCTTAGATTTTAACTAATTTGAATATTTCGCAGGTAAATCAATACCTATATATTTCCCGTTGACCTAGAATCATGAAGGGGCTCGTGGCTAAGTGGTAACCGAGTAGGTTAGCATATTACAAAGTTAAGTAATACTAGCCAGATCAGTCAAGGCTGGGTGATCATTCTTAACACATTGAGACCCCTCCGTGCCTCGGAGAGCACGTTAAACCGTCGGTCCCGGGTGCCATACAAAGATCTGTGGCATTCATTACGGGTAGTTGAAGCCCTAAAATGTTCGACAACCTGATCTAACTTCAGAACTTTGATATCGCCTAGTACTTGGGTTGTGGAGGTCTGATAACAGTCGCTTTACGTAAAAGATCAAAGTTCGGCCGTATCGTAGTTAGACTGAAAGCCGACCCCAACTTAGTTGAGAAAAGGCGCGGAGGATGATGATGACCTAGAATCATGAAATTTGATAAGAAGCATGGTCTGACAGCACAAATAAAGGAAATGATCCGAAAGTCGTTAATTTGTTGTTATATCACATAAAAAAATAGTTCTTGTAATTACAAATTTATATTTTGCGGTTGGAAAGTTGACTTTGACGTGAATCGATGTATGGAAGAGTATTTTTAGAACTGCAAAGTTAAGTTTGTCTTTCGAAAAAGACGGGCAAAAATCTTCGAGAATTAATTCACCAAATTGACTTACTATCTACATACACGTTTATTTTCTTATACGGAACCCTCGGTGCGCAAGTCAGACTCAAACTTGTCCAGTTTTTTATTTAATATGTACTAACAGTTCCCGCGCGGCTTCGCTACATATTTACATATTTTGCGTGGAACCCTAATTATTTTTCTTTTTCCAAAATAAAAGTAATCTAAGTTACTCTTATAAGACCAACTATCTGCCAGTGAAATGCCCGTGGAAATCGGTCCACCCGTTCCGGAGATTAGCCAGAACAAACAGACAGACAAAAGTAAAAAGAACTAAGTTTTAGACGTAGGTATCGTGCAAATAACTGTACGAGCTTAAAAAAAATGTAATTTTGACATTACAAACAGACACTTCAATTTTATTTATTTATATTTTATTTGCATATTGTCTCTTTGTGCTTTAGAAGCTTTAGAAATGAAGTCTTACACATCACTTTCTAGACATAATCTTAGCATAGTTTGTGCTGTAGACTTTAGGACACGGATAAACATTGCATTACTAACTTTTAAACTTTCGCGTTCCATGATATAATATTATCTACGTATGAACGGGAATTAACGCGATCACGAAAAGGTATTACATACCTCTGAATTGCCTGACGTTTCGACCAGGTTGCACTGGTCGAAACGTCAGGCAATTCAGAGGTATGTAATACCTTTTCGTGATCGCGTTAATTCCCGTTCATACGTAGATAATAAAACATTGCATTGCATACATATATTTGGACCGAGCGGCTAAGTAAATCCTCAAATCGAAACTGGCGTTGTCCCATTGTTGTGAATCAGGGGCGCAACTAGGGGGGGTGTCCAGGGTATCCGGACTCCAACTAGAAACTTGTGGACACCCCCTTCGAGGATGTCCAAGTATCCGGACATAACCCAGAAGACGATGTGCCGAGAAGTCTGCGGAAAATTTTAATAAAAATGTGAAAAAAAAAACAGAAAACACGTTTCACCTGGCTCAATTTTTTGCACTTTTGATTGAATACTTTGAGGGCGCTGGTACCCATAACACAAGTTTAATCTTAGCTTGGGTACCAGAGTTCAACACATGCTTCTTTTAACAAAGGTAATAACTAAATGTAAAAATTTTTTTTAACTAAACCTGGATTGAAGATCTTTTATAAGTGGCTATTGTACATCTTTCTGAACAAAATAAAATGTATTATTATTATTATTCACTAGTATCATTTAAAGTAATTTTCTGAAGAAGAAGTGTAAGTGGAAGTGGAAGGACCATTTGCACCCTTACTTATTTATACACTTACTTATTTTTTGATGTTGCAGGTGTTAGGCACAATATTCGTGATCAGTTACTCAACGCCTATGTTTTTGGCTGTGGTACTGCCCATCGGAGTTGTATACTTGGCCATACAACGGTTCTACATACCGACATCTCGACAGCTCATGAGGATTATGTCTGTAGCTCGCTCGCCGATCTTTTCACATTTTAATGAAAGCATTTTGGGTGCTTCTAGTATTCGTGCTTTTGGAGTAAAGGAAAGGTGAGCATCAAGTATATTAAGTAGGTAGACTACTAATGTTCATCTATCTTTAGATATCAAAGATATTTATTTACCTCCAGTATTTTACACTTCGAGATCGACTCACTTAGAGATGCTAGAAACATATAGAAATATGTAAATGAAGACCTATTTTTTAGAGAATTCTGTCTTTACGTTTTGTTGTTTATTGTGGTCCGAGTAAGAACTACAGAATATTTTTTTTTTACATACATCATATAATAAAATAATAATATTACAGAACGTTCTTAAATATGACCCCGAAGATCCCGCCAAAGAAAAATGTACTCGTACAGTATAAAATATTTTTCACTTAGTTATGCAAGTTTTTATGATTTTCAGTCATACCGTGTCGGAGTTTCTAAGTATCCTTTTTTATAAATAAGTATATCTATATACCTATTTATAAAAAAGGAAGCCTAGAAACTCTGGAACTTAGGAAGTTCATATAATAAATATACTTATTTTAAAGATTAGTAAGTGCCACTTCCTAATCTAATTTTTTTTCAGATTTGTGAAAGAATCTCAGGAAAGGGTTGATCACTATCAGGCCATCTCCTACCTGAGGTCTGTTGCAGATAGATGGCTCGGGGTCCGACTTCAAGTAGTCGGCAGTCTAATCATATTCTTTGCTGCATTATTTGCAGTCATTAGCCGAGATACCATCAGTCCAGGTCTCGCAGGTCTTTCTGTCAGCTACACGCTAGAGGTATATTCTAAGTGTTAATTCTTAAAACATATTATTCTCAGCTGACTTTTTGCTAATCTTTTTTTTTTAATTACAGATCACTCAAATTTTATTTTATTTAGTCTTAGGGATATCTATAATAGAAACTGATATTGTAGCAGTGGAACGCATGAAAGAGTATGCCGAAACGGAGCAAGTAAGTGAATGCTATACTCGTATTTAGGTCGTAATTAACTCTTGGTATCAACCAAGAGTTAATAAGCATCTGATGACTAAAACATGAACATCTTCAGGAAGCCGACTGGGTAATACCCAATGGTCCTCGATCTTCGTGGCCAGAGACGGGCTCAGTACAGTTCGAAGGGCTAACTATGTCATATCGAAGTGGGGCGGAACCCGCTCTGCGTGACGTCTCGTGTACTGTGGAACCGGGTGATAAGATCGGAATCGTGGGTCGCACTGGTGCAGGCAAGTCCACGCTCACGCTTGGACTGTTCAGGTCAGTATGCAGATCTACGTCTACACCTATCTGTGCAATGTAGTCTTAACAAATATTACGTCTATCTTACAGAATCGTGGAAGCAATTGCAGGCCGCATTCTCATCGATGGACTGGACATCGCTAAGATAGGTCTACATCAGCTCCGTTCGCGTATAACCATTATACCACAAGACCCGGTGCTGTTTGCAGGGACACTGCGCATGAACCTAGATCCGTTTTCGACGCATTCGGACAACGAAATTTGGCATGCGCTCGAGCTCGCACATCTTAAGCCGTTTGTAAATGGTGAGTAACGACCACATATGGTATGTATCGTTAATGGACTCTGTAATTGATAAAGTAGGACTGCCAACTAATGATCGTTTAAAGAGGCCTGATCAGCAGGGTGGCTTGGTTTAATGATGGCCCTCAATAAGATGGAGACCCTTTTCTTTCAAGGGCCCTGTTAAACCCCGTGTTGTCCTGCCAATGGCACTGAACGTAGCGTCAGTGTTGGCAAAAGCTTTATCCACTTAGGATAGGGCGCGCCTCTGACGTGGGAAGAGTTTTAACAAAAGCTGCGCGTTGGCTGGCACTGCCTCGTGGGATTTGGAAGTGGAAGTGCTCACAGTCGTAAAAGTTAACTATAATTGAACGAAGGAACTGTGTTCCGCTAATGAACAGTGTATGTGTTTGCAGGACTGCCAGCAGGGTTGCGTCATGAAGTGTTAGAGAGTGGCGACAACTTGTCGGTAGGACAGCGGCAACTTGTTTGCCTGGCGCGGGCGCTTCTGCGTAAGACCTCATTGCTCGTGTTAGACGAGGCTACCGCCGCTGTTGACCTGGAAACGGATGATTTGATCCAGGTAAGAACGTGTCCGACTGTTTAATACTGATTGCCTCTTAAGCCAAGATTACTCAAGTACGCCCATTATCTCGCATGTTATAGAAAACCATCCGCACCGAGTTTGCATCGTGTACCGTTATCACCATCGCTCATCGGCTCAACACCATTTTAGATTCCACTAAAGTTATGGTGTTAGATAAGGGCCGGCTCATCGAGTACGCACCTCCTGAACAGCTACTACAGAATAAGAACTCTATGTTTTACAGTCTAGCAAAAGATGCTGATCTAGTTAGTTAAGTTTTTTTTCTGTGTATACATATATTGTACCAATAAGCTTTAAAGTGAGACGTATTTTTAAGTTTATTTTAGTTTAAATAAAAATGTAAAATGCGAATTGTCTTTCTTGATCAATTTTTATATCCTTTCATAATTATTTAACTTTTATATAATTATTTAAGTTTCAGACCTAATCGATTTTTCCATCAATAATCAATTTGGATTCCGAAAATCCTTTTATGCACTTTTGGCAACAGAAATATAATACTTATGGAATAACTCATATTTATGACAACTCTGTTACTCTGCATATAGTGGACACAATCAAATATATTTCTATAATAACTTGACAATCCAGTTGAATAAACACCCTCACAAGATTTGTCTTGTGTTTAAAACGGAATTCATTCAATCGCCACCATTGCCGGAAGTGGAACATTAATAACAAGGGAAAACAGATCTACAACAGTAGTGGATTAGTGTCATCATTTGTGGAAAAGAATCCCTCGGTGGATTTGCTTGGTGGGTCAGAGTGGAATAGACATTTTTTAAATCACGTCCTCATAAATTTCACTGTTGTAGCTGTATAATTAAACAAAAAACTTTGATGGTGCAATAAAACCAATTGGGCCAATTAATTTTAAGAAACTCCTTCACATGATTTCTGTACCAAAGAATGTATTCTAATCGTATGAGGCGTTGTTGACATGAGCTACTACTAAGCTTATACCTGTGTATTATACCTATTTATAAAGTTAAGGGCCACATGTAGAGTATCAGAAACAAATATGTTGAGGAATGTCTAAAGACAAGTTAAGGCCTATATAGGGGCGGAACAGGATTGGATCGCAGACCTTCGCGTAACACAACCCGTCACCCTATTCATCATGCCGTGTCGATTTTACTACGATCTAGCACATACCCCCTTTTTGTTTGGCTTGGCACCTTCTTTGGCGGACCTACAATAACCAGCAATGAGGGCATGGCTATTGCGTTGCAAAGAGTCTGTGTAAAAATTAAAGCCAAAAGTGGTGGTGATGATGTCATGTGATTGACTGAGTTGCTTTTTAAAAATGAAAATTATACAATGATAATATTAACCTTTTAATCTGTTCTGCTTCCAAAAGCGTCTACCAAAATGAGTATAAACCATTTTCAGTCGTAAATGTAATTGGCCTGTCACTATTAAGCTAAATGCCCGGATGGAAAAAAGTTATGAACTATTTATATTATTGCATGCGTTCTTTTATATTATTGCATATATGGATAGTACACAAATATTTTACACGGTTACGTAACATAATTGTGTTCCAAAAACATCATGATTACATTTTTAAACTAACAAGTATTTTTTAAGGCCAGTTAAAGACTACGTTTCCACCAGAGATGTGTGAGGATGCGTAGCGAGGGATGTGTATGTTAAGAAGCAATAGAATCGTTTCATTTACCTAGCCTCGCTCAGCGCAGCTCCTGTAGAAACGGCTTAGCGGAGCGAAGTTTTTGTACGTACAAAACAAGCGAGGAATGTGTGCGGGGGATGGATGCGAGCGAGAAACTGCTAGCAGTCACTAGACGGTGTTTGTTAGAGGTCGATGTGTATTATAAGGAAAATATGGATCAGTGGAAAAACATACACGTGTTAGAATTTTAAGCTTATAACCTCAATAACCTCAAATAAAATATATCGATTAACAATATTCCTTGCATAAAATTATCTAGATACAGTCACAGAGTTTATTAAAAAACCGTTTATAGATGGCGGTAGCAGGAATAATTAGAAACAATAAATCAAACTCATAAATATTTATTTCAAGTACACCAAGTCTGGAAATACTACTACAGATGAAAATATCAATAAAATTCTAAACACGTTAACCTCCTTTGACCAAAGGTTGAGAAACATAGAAAGTATACAACTACCTATTCATCCAAAACAAAAATGAGAAACACTAAAAATTATGACATGGAACGCAAACGGACTCGTAAAGCACCAGAACGAGTTGCAGGCAGTCTTATCAACAGAGCAAATTGATGTGTGCCTAATATCAGAATCTCATTTTACAAGAGAATCCTTTATTCACATACAAGGCTATAAAGTATATCATGCACTTCATCCCAGCAACAAAGCGAGCGGAGGAAGTGCCATCATTATTAAAGAGAGCATCTACCATTACTTAGACCACAAATGCGAAGAACAGTTCGTACAAACTATAGCCGTTGTAGTCAGAACCAAACTTCATGACATTACCAAAGCAGCTGTATACATTCCACCTAAGAATGCGCTGAAAACAGAGCAGTACAGGAATCTATTGAAAGTTCTTGGTAACACATTCATATTAGGAGGTGACTTCAATGCAAAGAACACACATTGGGGGTCCAGACTAACTAACACCAAGGGTAAGAAATTGCTATGTGCTATCAGAGAAATCAAGTGCAATGTAATTTCAATAGGGAAGCCCACCTATTGGCCTACTGATATAAGAAAAAAAACCAGATCTGATTGACTTCTTCATTTACAAGAATCTATCAGCTACATACCTTAATATAGAAGAAGGATATGATATGCATTCCGATCATTTGCCTATTATATTAACTCTAAGCAAGACAATAATACAAAAAGAAAGCAACCCAAGTCTAGTAAACAAAAACACTGACTGGGAGAGCTTTAAATTTGATTTAGATTTCAGAAAGGACCTCAAAGTACCACTCAAAAACATACAGCAAGTAGATAAAGAAGTAGCAAAATTTGTTACTGACATCCAACGCTGCGCCTGGCAAAATACACCTGTCATGAAAACAAGAGTTGTAACTCACCGATATCCAGTAGAAATAAGAAATCTTATAGCCATAAAGCGAGTCCAAAGACAAAAGTGGCAACGATTTAGATATCCGCCTGATAAAACACTGCTCAATAAACTCACAAAAAGACTGAGCAGAGCAATTCAGGAATTTCATGATAAGACTGCAAATGATTACCTTAGCCAACTATCAAGTAATGGAACATCAGATTACTCACTATGGAAAGCTACTAAAAGCTTAAAAAAGCCTACCATTCACGTTTCACCTATTAAAAAAATTAATGGGAAATGGGCCATAAGTAATGAACAGAAAGCGACTATTTGCAGAGTATTTAGAGCAAATTTTTCAAACGGACAGTGAGGAAAGCTCTGAAAACATAGCATTGGACGTAACTAACCATGACGATTTAGAAATAAAACTCGTCACCCCAAAAGAAGTTAACAGCATGATCAAAAAATTGTCCAAAAAGAAATCACCGGGATACGACCTTATCACTGGTGAACTTCTCCAAAATCTCCCACGTAAAGCCATAGTAAAACTTACAACCATCATCAATGCCACATTTCGACTAAAACATGTGCCTAGTATGTGGAATGTTGCCGAAGTTATCATGATCCCTAAACCAGGAAAACCACCGTGTGAAGTAACATCATACAGACCCATATCACTTTTACTAATCATATCAAAATTATTTGAAAAATTACTACTCAGGCGTTTGAAACCTATTATAGAAAATAGAGAACTGATTCCTAATTACCAATTCGGTTTTAGAGAAAAACATTCCACAATAGACCAAATACACAGAATTACCAATGCTATTGAAAAAACCTTAGAAGAAAAGAAAGTTTGTTCTACAGTATTTCTTGATGTAGCTCAGGCGTTTGATAAAGTGTGGCATAGAGGTCTTATATACAAATTAGGTAAAATGCTTCCAAAACAGTTTGTGGACATTTTAGAATCTTTCTTAACAGAGGGGACATTTAGAGTGAGACATGAGGATGCTTATTCAGATATCAAACAAATAAAAGCTGGGGTACCACAGGGAAGTGTTCTTGGACCTACCCTGTACCGATTGTATACCTGCGATATCCCTGAAACAAAAAACAGCACCATTGCTACCTTTGCAGACGACACGGCTATCGTGGCTACAGGCGTCACTCACAAAGAAGCAGTGGAGAAGGTACAAACTGCCGTGAATGCTATCACCGATTGGACAAAAAAATGGCGAATCAAATTAAATGAGTCAAAATCAACTCATATAGATTTTACAAACCAACGATCTAATCATATACCGGTATACATTAACAGTCGTGTAATACCATATGAAAATACGGCGAAATACTTGGGTATGACGCTAGACGCAAAACTTCGCTGGAAGGCTCATGTCAAAAAGAAACGCCAAGCCTTAGACCTACGCTACAAAAATATGTACTGGCTACTTGGTAGACATTCTACTTTGTCAGTGTATAACAAAGTACTTTTATATAAGCAAGTACTCATGCCTGTATGGACATATGGCATTCAACTTTGGGGCTGCACAAAACGAACTAACGTTGAAATCATTCAAAGATTCCAAAATAAGGTACTTCGGAGTATAGTACGTTATATATAGTGTATATATATAGTGTTCCCTGGTACGTTAGAAATGATGACATCCACCGAGACCTAGTAGTAGATCTTGTTAGTGAAGTTATAAAACAATACGCCGAAGCACATGAACAAAGGCTTCTACAACATGTGAACGTTGAGGCTATCCAGCTCCTTGACACCACGGACATAGTTAGAAGACTAAAAAGAACTAATCCCTTTGAGTTAGTTTAGTGAAGTTAGTGTTAAGTAGTGCAGCGAGTGTTACACTTAAAGAACACAAGAACAAAGTTACTTTCTATGATATTAGAGACCATAAGAAAAGTGCCAATGGACACATTCTTAACTTTGTAAGTTTTTAGCAAATTAAGTTAAATTTAAATTACTTATTAGCCTCAAGGTCTAGATTGTAATTTTTATGAGTAACCGTTTAATTATAGTACAGAGTACATCATAATGAAAAAAAAAAAGAAAGTACACCCATTGTAGGTATTTTTAAATTGTCAGGAGTAGGAGTCAGTCAGTATAAGTAGGTCGTGAATCTAGTTGCCTGTTCCAATACGTAGATCCTTGGAGAAGAACAAGGCAAGAAACTCTTTTTCAACATGTTTTCTTTACAAGGTACTCGTTACATTGTTTATAATAATTGTGTATATCATATATTCGAATAAACATATAATACTATAAGCATATTAATCATACATGATATACGGCAGTATATCATATCATATCACACAGTAACAAATCATCACAACATAATTTCTCCTATTTTATAATATAGGACATTAGTTTCATTATAGATCACCAACAATAAACTATATTAGAAAAAGTATAACAGCTTACGTAACTTAGTAGTGACTAGGTACTTCCAGTTCCAAGGCCTGCAATAGAAATGCCCGATATTGAACCCAGACGGGGTATTTATAACAATTCAACACTTTAACAAAATAAAACCAACATACCCTACAATTGTATCTCATTATTTTAAATGTAGACATAATTAAAATACAAATACCGGCCACTTTGGCTTTGTGTAATAACGTCATGTTGGCACCTAAATTTAAATATATTTTATAGAATCTATTACACGCTATATATCCTCGCACCGCTCAGCGGCCAAGCTCATCTCTGGTGGAAACGCAGCCTAAATCTGGCAATTGACCAATTTCTGTCAGCTAGACATCTTAATACAGGCGATTAGGTATATGTATTCCGTAAATGTTGTAATTAGACTTGGACATTTTATATTGTGGACAATGTTTTATTGGGAATGACAAATGCCTGCAAAATCTTCAGATTTTAATTCTCTTAAGTTGACATCTCGATGAGACCAGTGAGTGTACACAATTATGTAATTAAAGCGATATTTGCGGTAAGTAACTACAATGCTAAATTTCGTAGCTAAATGGCAGCATTGAATAGTAAGGTAAATATATAAACACGTTAAACATTTTGTTATATTATGACACTGTTGAACCGCCATCAGCATTAGAACATTTATAATTTATTCGCTCTACCTAAGCTTATCCTATCCAAAAGCCACTGAAACATTGCCCTCATTACTTCCTCACGGACCAATCCAAATCCAGATTAATCTGTGTAATTTGAAAAGACAGGACGCAACTGATTTAAGTTGTTTACTTCTCTATTGTTAAAAATAAATAATCATTTTACTCTAAACTACCCTGACATGAAATATTCTACTGATGCCTAAATGTCACATAATCAATCCCACTAATATTATAAATGTGAAAGTTTAGTTGGATGGATGGATGGATGGGTGTTTGTTACTCTTTCACGCAAAAACCACAGAACCGATTGCGATAAAACTTGGTATGTAGATAGCTGGAGACCTGGATTAACGCATAGGCTATTATTATATATTTTATCCTGATATTCACCCAGGATCGGGACTTATGCGGGTGAAACCGCGGGGCGCTGGTAGTTATGAATAAAACGAAAGAAAAAACGAAACAACGAATTTTATTAGACATGCGCAATGGGATTGAACCTGGAACGGTTCCTTTCCTTGTCGGAACTAGTTGCAGGAAACATGTCCGAGGAACTATCTAGTTCCTTAGTTTTATCCGGACATTGTAGTTAACAGTTTTATTTCGGTTCAGACAGTTCCTCGGACATACATGGTGGTTGTAAACAATATCCATTGATTTTCCTTAATATAAAACTTGAAAAAAAATAATTAATTTATTGACTGGGTCTTTAAAAAACAATTGATAGTATATATACATAATTAAATAATATTTACATTAATGGTACATACATAATATACTAGGTATTTATTTATAATTGCTAACATAAAAAGCAGCTCAGACACCCTTGATTCCTTCAATCGTTGTCTGTTAAAGTAAGTTCGTCTTTCAAAATACACGGAACGGAACGGAACTGAAGTAGCGGACAGTTCGTAATCGTTAGTCGTTCCACCATTCAATACCGCTTCGGCCACTCCTCCAATCCGCGTGATCGTTCCGAGGAACTGTGGAACTATTAGGTTGAGCAAGTCGGAAAGAACTAACATAGTTCCGACTGCGAACATAGTTCCAGGAACTATTACGCTCCGGAACTGCACATGTCTAAATTTTATTATAGTTGTGTACTTGATCACATGGCGACAAAACATAACCTTCAAAACTTCGTAAAGATTACCTACTTTAATACCTTTCACATTGTCTATTACAATGTGAAAGGTATTATTTAATATATAAGGATGTACTCGCACCTTTGAAGTTTTACAAATACCTACGTTCAACATAGCGGATTATAATAATGTTCTGTATTGTATCTTTCCATACCAACAGCCAACTGTGACCGGCAACCTTTATTACCGCCAACTGCGTATTTTTTCATCGATAATTCCTTTTCTCTTGATATAAAACAATCGGTGTGTCCCAGTGGGGTACACTGGGACACACCAATTGTTTGTTTCTACACACATTTTCCCCACATTGTCAACATTGTACCCACATTCATGTATTATTAACAAAACAATGCATATGGGTATGCGTAAGCTAATTATGGCTTCACTTTATAAAATAACAACATACAAACAATTAAAATAATTTTACGCTAAAAAGCAAATATACAAAAAACAAACTTTTGTCCCTTTCGCCCAATAAAGCACAATTACAAAGTACACTGTTGTCAGCCAAAATTATTTCGAGAATGTCTATGAATGTTGCGACCATCGATCGTAGATCTTACGACGACATGAATGCGCGAAATTTAAAATGAATTTGATTATATTTATAAATATTCATTTCTTATCCTTGACATATTCATGTAGATCACACCTTGATCTAGCCTTTTAAACCGGTCGCATTAGTTTAAAATTCAGTATAGTTTTCAATATTCCATTTACAATATAACTAGATACAAGTATCCAATATGTAGTAATAAAGACTAGACTAGACCGTTCGCATCTTATAAGCATAGGTACCTAACCTGCAAACATCTACACTAATTACGAACAACAATCTGAACTGGTCAGTTCTTATTGAGTATTATCTACAACATTTCCGCGCGGTCGACTTCGAAAGGATGAGTCTATCGTCGCATCGTCGATATTGGGATCCCAATACAGGACCTTATATTAGTGCCTCGAGATATCAAGACATTCCCAGTGCCAGCAGAGCACAAGAAACGACTTGGGCGAACGAAAGGCAGCTTATAACTAAATCTTGAGGGATTGGTTAGACAGGCGACATGGTGACTTCTGCTACCGGCTGACGCAGGTACTAACCGAACATGGCTGCTTCAGAAACCATTTGCGTCGTGTAGACCGAATGCTAATGTCTGCATTTTACCATATTATTATCTTCGAGTAACATGCCATAATTGAATGGAAAATTATAGTATTTTATTCTTAACTTTATAAGGATCCTCTACTAGTATTAAATTCAATCGCAATGCTTACGGAGTTCTAGTTTGTGCAATAAACATTAAATTTTGCCCTAATTTAATACACACTTCGTATAAATCAAAAGTTCTATGAACTATTTTTGTAGATACATACCCAGTATGATATTTTATAAAGTGCTATATGCAATGGAATAGCTTAACACAGTGAACTGTTCCTAATAAACCTGGTTTCGAGTTAATATTTCTAATCTACTAGTACCTATTGATTTAGAAGCTTTTGCGTAGAAATTTTACCGCGGTCGCAACCTTCTGTGGGGAACTCATCTCAGAAGCAGCGGCGGCTTCCCAGCGCCTCATATCGCCCTGAGTGTGGCCGCGGGTGGATGGGACGGATTTCCCCCTCCACGCGCTATAATTATTAGTTATAATTAATTGGTATTGATAGATTCAATTTGTGATGAAAATGAAAAAACAAAAACGAGTTAGTTTGTTAGTAAAGTGAGACCTCTCCGTGCCTCGGAAAGCACATTAAGCCGTCGGTCCCGGTTGCCATACGAACACTTGAGGCATTCGTTACGGGTAGTCGGAGCCCTAAAAAAAGTCCAACAACCTGGACTGACTACAAACTTGGGTTGTGGAGGTCTGATGTCAATCGTTTACCATAAAATATAAAAATTCGGCCGTTTCCAGTTAAACTCAAAGCTCACTCTAAATTAGTGGGAAAACGCTCGGATAAAACAAAAATCAGTAGTTTCAGAGTTTACTTATCTTAATTCCAAATATTATAAAGAGACGGTTTATAACCTACGATATGTTAGGGAAGAGGAGGTTGATAACCTAAATAACGACTCTCCCCTCTGGGATAGGCAAAGTTGTAAAGCGAAAGCAAGACGGACGTGGCGTTGATTTACCTCGCAGAATGCCTAATAGCAGTTATTGGGTATCGTTATCAACAATTGTTTCAATACTACACATGTACATCGTTTCATCGGCCTGTTCAGGGATGTCTAATTAATATTTACCAAATCTAGTCTTCCAGACTGGCTTCTAACTTTAGTTTCTAATGTACTTAAACATTACACTCTTTCTCATTACAAACTTATCCGTATATTTTGTAAAAATTAAGAAAAATTGCAATTTTTGAAAATTGTCAATCGTTCTACATGTGCAGCCTCTGGCTTCAGCCTTCAAGGAGAGCAATACATAACAAAAGAGTCTAGTATAATATTGCCTTTAGAACCCTTATGTGTCTCCTTAAATTTTGTAGCGCCTCAGGTATACTTACCGAGGCAAGAGTGGATGACTTTTATGCCATAATAAGAAAGCGTACATATTCATTTTTGAAGAAATTAAATAAATGTAAGATTTAATAATAAAATAATTACATGAAAATTTATCTAATAAAATTTACATGATTATTATTCATAAATTGACATGTAACAATAATAAAATGTAATTTTGTTTTTTTGATATCAACATTCTCTAAGTTTGCTTTAGTCTCGATTTTAATTCAATGAAAATCCACACGTGAACGCAGATAAATAGACAGATTTGCATTCTAATGTGTCTACCCTCTGTTTTAATATGTGAATACATGTAGGTATTTCTTATCCTCTTTTCGTTCTTGTTCGAGAGAGTGAATTCATTATAAAAACTATATTCATGAGACAATTGTTTCAAGAAAATTAGTGAGTTCGGCATTCCGTTCTCGAATACAATTTACAGATTCGAGATCTTGGAAAAGCTTATTTTGTGATGCTGAAAAAGAGTAAAATATTTCTTGCATCGTGCACTATAAAGCTGCTAAGATACTATTCGTCGTGAATAAATGCAAGTTTGGTTGCGAATCATATCATTAACGTGCTTTTGCCGGCGAAATAACAGCACTAGTTTCCATTAAAATCGATTCCGTGGCAGTTATAGGTACAGTTACCACCGTAGTATTTATCGGCATAGATGCTCTGCCGGGTGAGAGGGGGTGGTGCGTGAACCTTTGCGTGTAATTTTGAGGCAAGGTAATTAGCAGAAGGTCGTGTTACGTATGTAAGGTCATTAAATATTTTTAAAATATTACCGGATCAGTTTACTTTATCTCTCTAATATTTTATTTCATATCGATCCTTGTATATTCATAGGTACCTACTTTATTAAACACAAGGAAAGGATATAGGATATAATTTATAAAACAGACGATAATAATACATATCATTTGTCTATTGTATTACAAATATAACATTATGTTACAAGAGTAAGTTTTATATATTATATTTGCTGATTGACTTAACAAAAAAGAAATTTCAGAAATCACCGGTATTTGTTTTAAGGTGTTACGTGTTTCTTTCTCTATTCTGCTAAATAACTCAAACAATATTTAAGAAAGTAGGTATTAACAAATTTTGCTGATATTATTACAGAGATGTGCAATAATGGATTTTCTAGTTGTAAACATAATTAATATTGAGAGAGATATATATAGTAGAGTACGTAGTCTATTTGTAAGGAAGAATAATATAAGAAAAAAAACTAATCGATCCATTAGATTTTATACACAGCTAGTAGGTTATATACCTCAATAATAATAATTCAATACATGAACATATTTTTGTATTTTTACAAGCAACGTAACAGGCATATAAAATCCCAGAGTTAAACAGCAGTGTGTTTTGATTTTTGATAGATATGTAACCGCCCAGATGTGCCCAGCACTAGAACAAGACTAGTACCTACCTATTACGTTCTCTTTGGCAGCGCTCGCATTGCTCACGCACACTTGAAAGTTACATTTCAAGCGCGATGCCAGTTTGTGCGGTAAATATTAAATTATTTAGTGTCGGTGTTTAATATTATAAATAGTACGTGACCAGTGCCTGTCAATATGACACTCAATGGTTCAATGGATACTTTTTGTGGATCAACATACTGGGTATGTCATTTTATGAAATTTTACTTAAAAAGTACTTAAACACAGTGAACTATTCGTAATAAATCTGATTACAAACTGTTGCATTTCTAAGCTATAGTTTTGTAATTGTTTTTATTCGTTAAAAATGTATGTTTATAATAAAAGTGTTGACCAGTGAAATTATTTATTAATATTTTTAATACCAATAAAGTAATAAACAAGCAATCGGTCACTTAAGCGTTTCAAACCATATCTCCGAAAAATCATGCTTTTGGCGACTCTGTAGTGCTGGTTATCCAAGGTTGTAGTGTTCAAATATTTATCCAGTCAATCGAGCAGCTCCAATTCGACTTGTTACTTACTACTTACTTTCTACTAATATAGCGTTAAATATAACTGCAGAGCTCGTTGTGAGAAAGGGTTGGTAATGCACCGGTAAATTCATACCGTCAAAAAGGCTGTATTTATTTCCCAAATTAAATGGATAAAAAATGTTGATGTTTTTGTTTGCGAAAATCATTATAATTATCTATAAAGAACTGATGCTTACAACTCCTGGATCGAAGGTATTATAGATAGATAGGTTTCAATACAGTCAAGTGTATTTTTATCAATAATATCGTTCCATTACAATTATTGGCCATTATTTCGTTTTTGTCACTTTTACATTTTAAATTCTAGGAATATTGAATGAATGAAACTAAAATGCTAATTCATTCAATTTTATTCAGTTATTTTTTGTAGATTTTTCTTTGTTGTCGGTCGTTGTCTTGATTAACATACACTTGTATGTTAATCATGAGATACAAGTGTATCTTATGTTCCGTTCATCAAGACAATTATGTGCTTGTTTGTATGTTTGCTAAAACAGCGTGCATAAGATATGAATTAGTGCCCAAATTAAATGAAACAGGACGAGCATGGTCGTTAAAAATCTCTGTCATGTTATCTTGTCAGGACAGGACTTATTGATCATACAATAAGTAACTTCTACATATATTACTTATAAGATCAATAACTCCTGTACGGCTTCCAGAAGTCATCCGAACCCTAACATCTTTGCTTAGAAATCAGTAATCCTGAGAAGTTTGCATCCTGACCTGCCACGTGGTGGTCTGGTCTGGTTGATGTGCAAGTCGTAAAATCCAAATCAAAAACAAAAAGTGAAGATATTACCAAAAAAATGTAATGTTTGTGTTAGTTTGAAGAAACAAGTCAAAATAAAAAAGATATTCTATACTATCTTACTTTTTTTCCAAATTTAAATATGTAATATTATAATATTTTATTTGAGTTTTACATCGAACTACTTTTATAAATGAGATCACTCTTTTTTCCAAAGTAATAATATATTATTAATTTTCTTAACTATATTTTTTTTTTTTTTTTACAGTTACACTATATACTTCTCACACTTTTTCTACTTCACCTTAAAACTAAAAGTTATATAGGTACCTAGTGTACCTACATATTAATTTACAAAATTTTTCTCTCGCACAGCGTGAAAGTTTTTATATATAGTGTAATATGAGGTAGGTGGGTACTAAAACCAAAATAATTATATGTATTTTAACCATTGATCATGGTAAATAAATATGTTAGCTATTGGTTGCCCAGGACACGCATCAATTGATAAGCGCGGATAGGCAAAGTGGCTAATGGCGTACTGCAATCATGAATACCGGTTACAGTACTATGAAGTATCCTAACAAAGTCCCCTATGAAGGAAAGTCGTAGCAAATGTTTAGCTCAGATACTTCGAAAAAGAAAGGCGAGGCTAGAACACTTCTAATGCGCCCTCAAGCGAGCGCCCATTGAGGCCGAAGATCCATGCTGAGAGACTTTGCCAAATCTCGTAATGGTAGCACGTGGACGTTGGTTTACATCCTATTTCAATATCATAAATTCCCAGACGTGTCCGATGAGCACTTACGTCATCCAGTTGGAGAAGGCGCCATGACGCCATTAAAGCCAACCCTCTGTTACGGCTTATGGCGTGCCCTATATTTGTCTATCCATTGAACATCGTTTATCTTTTTACTTGTAAATTAACCATCATATATTGTTTTTAAATTTTCGCGACTTCCATAGGTACTAGATTTGTTAATCGCGATAATATTAATGCATTTCGAGAGGATTGTTCCGATCGTATTTACTTTTTGATTAACATAACTAAGAAACCTTAAAGAATTTTAATAAGTAATTCAACGCAACTCGTGAATATTTATAGTTATTGATCAATTATATTGATATTAAAATGATACCTAGGTATGGGGTTACTGGTATTATTACACCGTTGACGCCCTTCACTGACAGATTATTACGTCTAATACATAACTTAGTACATTTTTATATTATTGCTTGAATGTGTATTCAATAGGTATGTTTGCTTAATTAGAGCTTTTGTAATAATTAATATTTCATAAGCATTCTAAGGCTTCCTCTTTGGTATCAGAATCCTTAGAGTTTGGAGTCCGGTTTCCTGCCGACTATCAGCGTTGCCTTACATTCGTTGGGCGTTAAGAGGGACTACCATGTCACTACTCTGATAAACCCGCCATAACCCGTAACGTGCGCTAAACTGAAGCAACAGCTGCTGCGCCTTCTCGCTCCAACTCATCCTTTCTCCGTACTTTTACACGTCAATCACATCTGGTAAAACTAGACCGACATTTCCTATGACTAGCCTTGAGAAGAAACACCGAAACAAACTCAAGGACCTCAGTCTACGTAAATTCGAAATGAGCAAGTACCATGTTGGTTGTTTTTTGAAGCGAAAACTTCTTTAGGCAGGTTTGTGCACAGTCAGACATTTGGGTAGGCCCATGAAAACACTTTAAATTCCCTGACTATTGTGAAGCCTACGCTTGAAATTACTATCCCAGATACTCTTTCAGTCACAAACGAAATTACTATGAAAATAAAATGTAGTAAAACGTGTTACAGATTAGTAACAAAAGAATACGGAAATTATTACAATGCAATAACTCAAGACAGCATACATAACGTCAATAGCAAACCTATGCGAAGACATTAGAGCTACTTAAGCCCAAGCGTATTCATCCTCAACACAGATAATCATAAAATTAAAATTTAAAACACCCCTGACTCAAAAATCCCTTCAACGACTAGAAAAAAGCTGGTGATATTCGAACGGCTGAACAGAATTCCTTGAATTATATCTAAGAAACTATATCACTCTCCATCAAGTCCTTTCAAACAAAAAAATACACTAAAATCGATCCATTCGTTTGGGAGCTACGATGCCACAGACAGACACACACACAGACACGTCTAACTTATAACAACCCTCTTTTTCGACAGGGGTTAATAAATAAAATTGAAGTGTCTGTTTGTAATGTCAAAATAATAGTTTTTTAAGCTCATACAGTTATGTGCACGATAGGTACCTATGCCTCTAAAATATTTTTTTTATCTGCAGCTGCAGATAGCTGATGTTATAAGGAGTAACCTAAGCTACTTTTATTTTCCAAAAATAATTAGGGTTCCGCGCAAAATAAATAAATATGTACACGCGTGCGAAGCCACGCGGGAACTGCTAGTCTTGAATATAATCTGTATCTATGAAGTAGTATTAAACTTGTGATTCCTCAGTGATTTTTTCACATTTTATCTGTTTCCAATAATAACCATCACAGTTGCTTATGGGCTAAAATTGTTCGCAAATTTTATGACGCAAGAGTTCTCTTTTCAAGATCAAAATTCGTAGATATTTGTAGATATAATATTATACCACATTTTAATTAATATGACACTATTGTTTGCAAATAGAGAAGTATGAATATTGTTTGTATGTTCTAATTATTATTATATGTATGATTATATTATTAATAAATATATTAATAATATTTCCTTAATGTTATTTATTAAAATACAGAATTATATAGTCGTGATCAACTGATTAGGGATACTATGTACCACTTAAAGGCAAATATTTTCCTCAATAGGCCGCTTAATTTGAATAAATAGGTTAGTTCAATGCTCGTTATTATCTTAACTAAATATCTCTTCCCCAAACGGTAAGGTGGTAGGTATGTCGGACTCGCACCGACTAAAACCACCCAGTGCTCCGCCACCAGGTCTTATGATGGGGCCTCAGGTGTACCCTAAAAAATGCTAATTAAAACTGAATTTAACTTACTTCACAACAAAGCACCGATTCAGCATGCATGGTAACAATTAATTGCGTGTTTTTATTATAATTTTGTTTCTAGCTTATTGTACCCACCTCCTACTCATACAAATACATATATTATACATATTAGACGATTTAAAGTGCACGTGCTTGATGTGTTTTCAAAGTTATTCAATGCTATTTGACCCAACCAATCTTAATCTGACACAATCCGCTTGTGATGAAACTTCGTTGGGGAGCGCTGTATGCGGTCGTAATCACAGACCATCAGGTATTACGACCTTTTCATATGAAGCCCAAGCATGCCATTTTTAATTAGCTGTCATTCCGTCACATCACATGTAATATGCAATGTATATTTATTCATCACTAGCAGTGCACGCGCGGCTTCGGTCGCGTGCACATATTTATATATTTTACGCGGGACCCTCATTGTTTTTCCAAAATAAAAGCAGCCTAGTAGTTACTCCTTATAACACCAGCTATTTGCTAGTGAAAGTCCTGTGGAAATTGGTAAACCCGTTCCGGAGATTAGCCGGAACAAACAGACAGAAATAAATTTTATAGGGTATATATAGGTATCATAGGTATCGAGCAAATAACTGTATGAGCTTAAACTACTTCAATTTTATTCATTTGTATTGATAAAGAACGATACAAGCTTACAGTACACCATAGCGCTTATATGTTATGCTAACTTAATTTAAAGTTTTTTTATGCTTACAGTATAAATACATTTTACCTAATATTTATATACAACTAATTATATCATGCATCAGCATATATTAAAGATAATAAAAATACATATACATGTGCCTGAAATAGCCAAACTAGGTACCTACATGGGTGTATTCAGAACGTCGATAACTGTCTTCGTTATTTATGAACCAAATGGTTAAATTTACGCGCAGTAAGTTATTATTTAAGATGATATATATATTGCAAAGTCTACGCGCCGCAATTTCCACTTTCTGTCGCATCAATTAATTTTACTTTATGTTTAAAAATTAACAGCTTTAATCGTTAAATAGTGTGGTCGTAATTTAATCAGAGAAACAAGATTACATCTATTATCATGAAAATACACTTTGCTCTTGTGTTCTTTAATAGTTACACTCACTGCACTACTTAGCACTAACTTCACTAAACTAACTCAAAGGGCTTAGTTCTTTTTAGTCTTCTAACTATGTCCGTGGTGTCAAGGAGCTGGATAGCCTCAACGTTCACATGTTGAAGAAGCCTTTGTTCATGTGCTTCGGCGTATTGTTTTACTACTTCACTAACAAGATCTACATCTGCTCGTTTACATAGTGTGCGTGTAATGCAGGTTTTAACTTTCTTCTCATTCAGTTGAAGAATATTAGAAGGTATTTTATTATAAAATTTAATACCATGAAAGATGTTTGCACTTTTGTTAGTCTAAATGGTTGTACTAATTTATTCCGTTCTCTAGTAATGTAATTATGTCTTTCACATCGTTGAGTAAATAGGTGCAATTTTTTTTTCTGACGTACATAATGTTTTATAAATATACTGACAAGGCACCGTCAGGATGCTAATTTCCTGAAAGAGATACCTGAGAGATCCGCGACTACGTAGAGTATAAATGACTCTGATAGCTCTTTTCTGCAGAATGAATATAGATTCTATATCTCCAGCACGCCCCACAACTAAATCCCGTAGGACATGACACTTTGGAAATAACTACAGTAAACTAGTGTTGCAGTATCTATGTCTGTTAATTGGCGGACTTTCCTTACAGCATATTATGCTGCACAGTCTTAGATTAATAACATGTTATTATTCTAAGGATACAGTCATTTCTACGCACATACGACAATTTTTACATGTGAAACGTAGTTAAAAAGGTCGCTTAAAACGATTTCATAAAACGCAGTCATTAACATTTAATACTTTTGAAGGCAGTAAGTACTTATGCCAAAAATAAATTCATTATATAAAATAAATATATTATATACAAATAAATAAATATATTTTGGTACTTGAAAATGTCGAAAAATTTGTATATAATAAATCTGATGACAAAAATTTAATTGAAGAGTTTAACTATATCATTAGTATACTAAAATAAACCGAACCGCGGTTCCTGCGTGAGCTTAATCATAGTGAGTTTACGGCTCTACTGTGAGGACGCCAGGGGTGTCCTCGCAACAGCCTCCGCATTGGTAAACCTAAATTCTAACTGTCACGAGGGGCTAAACTATTACATTGCTATGGTTGTCTTTATATGACCTTCCTTGCGCTTACTTGCATTAAACGCTACATTTGTGTAGTACAACAACTTGAGGCTATTATAATAATTATGGTTGATTAAGTGTTTTGTTCTCGACTTCCGAAATGTTTTTTCAGACCAACAACAATAGCACTCCTCGCTTCGAGGCCTCGACCTTGCATAAAACAAAAGAATCACACAAATTGTTTGAAAACTCAGGTTTATTTAGATCTTATTATGACATTATCTATGTATTTACCTAACTAAAACGTCACTTAATAATCTAATTCTAACTAACCTTGCAATTCTTGTATATATGTATTTATATAAATATATTTTATTTATCTCAGCAACGGCTCTAACGATTTAGATAAAATTTTGTAGTTATATATAAGGTTTTTACTTTTCCAGGTTCTACATAAGTAGATATGCGTCCTTTCTAAAAATAAACGTGATTTTACACAAAACGCCAAGGGAAGCTCGGTCGCTCAGGTACTGACATATAAATCTTATAAATGAATTGCAGTTAAATAATAATTGCATCATTTAGGGTTTAGTAATTTATTTTTATTTATCTATTTTCTTAATTTAGAAAATACAACTCTTGCATTAGGAATGATTCCTGTGACGCGGTAGATTATATAAACATTCCAACAACGGACACCTAGACTCAGCACAATAATTTGTGGATCTCACAATTTTTTTACCCCGTGTGTGAATCATACGTCAAACACTCGGCGCGGCGAATAGACAACGTGACCACTTTGACCATTGTGACATCAGTGCTGAAATTTCTGGTCTAATTTCAGTCGCCCCACTGGAGAAGCTCCTCTGTGCTAGAAAAGATTGCGTATATCCTGGGCTACCAATGTAATGTTTCATTTTTTGCGGGTAATTTGTTGTTGTTACTAAGCGTTACTAAATACTAAGCGTTGATATGATACTGAAACAAATTCTTAGTAGTAGATAAGGTACAATTTTGAAGATATATAGTCCTACTAAATTTACACAATTGCTATTAATTTTTAAGACCCTAAAGACGGTAGACAAGTTACCAACAAGTATTTATCTGTCATATAGTACCTATCTCATAGTATCAATTAGTCATTACCATCAACATTATGCCACTATACGTTACACCAAAAATTAAGAGAGAGATTTAATGGAGATAAAAGTGTGATACTTTTATCATCGTAAGGATAAAGACATAATCAACAAACAAATGAGATCTCTTACAATAAGGAAGAGTATAAAATGCTATTTTATTTATGCTCATATTGCTCATGGTACTTTCATAACATTTCCATGAATTTCTCAAATGTCGCTTGTTAGCTCTAAATTGAAGACACTCGATCTTTAAATCGCCCAGTCAAATGGGCTATTTAGAGATCGCGTGGTGGTCATTGTATAGACTTACTTACCATGATAGGTTCACATATATTGGACGCGTGTAATTTCATTAGCCGATTCATGTAATTTTTAAAGTTGTAAGACATTGTTTAAAATTTTTATCTTTCTGCACTTCTTATAAACTGTAAATATTCCAAAATTCACGTTACTACGCTTCTTAAAAAGAGGTACAAAGAATTATTTTCACGTATAAGATTAAGATTATATAATGATTAGGATAAAATAAGTTGTTGTTTATTACGTAATAGGAAATGAGAATACTGTCTGAATGAAAATAAAATGGTAAACATTTTTGACAAACGTTACTGTATATTTATACACTAAAGCAGGACTGTGTTTGTACCTAACATGAGAGTTAAACGCAGGCTACACGGTTGGAATGCAACCTCGAATCAGTTTTTCTTAATTGCAGCCACAGAGAATAACCAAAACAAGAGGACTGAAGGTAGGCTTTTAATTTTTTTTGCGAAACTCTTCGCACAAAGATAATATCATCACTACTTTACCAACTGCCTATAGTTGGTAGAGTACGACCTCTAACTAAACAATATAGGTAATAATTTAGACGAGCAGTATCGGAAACTTTTTGTTGTTAACAGCCATGAAAGAATTGGCATTAAACTTTTAATGGGGCTATCTATCTATATAGGGTCCACAACAGTAAGCTTTCACCATAGTTTATACAGGCTTCCAACACTTTCCGACCCTGTAAAAATATATCTATGAACATTACAAAAAAAATCATAGATATTGAATTGGTTAGGCACGATTAAAACTTATTAACGCCACTACTACAGTGTGGTGTGCAAGCAAGAGCAATAGAACGGCATCCTTTTCTAGCCACGTGCGAATAAGTATAACACACACTTATCATTAACAGTAATAACTGCGTGATGTCGTGATGAGCATGATCATATTTTGTTTTTCATGTGACATGTGTGAGATGTGTCAAGTTTAGACTACGACTGCTTAAGACGTTCCCTTTTTATATAATAATAAATTTGTATATTATTCATATTAAGCATTATAGTCTATATACTTCTGTACTACTCATTCATACTTTTACTATTTCTTTTTTTTTAGAAGCTTGCCATAATATGCAAACACGTTTAATATTTAACGATTGTAAATAACATGGGAGAGAACATTATGACAGAAAAGTGTGGTATTTATTTATTTAATAAGAATAACATTCATCATTAACTATAATAATCGTATTTATAAATGGTATCGCCAACCCGACAAAACTTTCTTAATTTTAGAATACCTGCCTATCTTTGGCTGTAATCAGAAAATTATCAAATGCATTATAAATTACGTCACACAAGTTTCATGATTTTTGGACCCCCTCAGTCCTTGTCACAGGTGGTCACATTGAACTGAAAAGAGCAGTTCTAATTTTTTTTTTTTGTAAAAGTGTAGTAGCATATGTAGTCGTTAGTTTACAGGTATTGTGTGTGTATGTTTTGTGTTTAATACTTCAGATTTTGACATGTGACGTCACGAAGCTGATGCCCCCCACCCCTTGTCACACAATGTCACACTTCGTTGACCCCCCCTTAACGAGTTGCGTAATTTATGGATGGCCCCTTACTAAGACCAACTTGTGACTCGTTTTGATGAATCCATCATCAAAATGAGTTATAGGGTTGTCATCCAAACTACATATACAACAATAATTCGAAGTAGGTTAAAATTAACTTCCAAGATTTGTTTACATAGTTCGTTTGTTAGTTAATTAATTAGTTAGTAGTATATTTTAGAATAATAGGTACGTTACATTGTCCTCACATTTCATTTACGCTGCTACTATGCTTATAAGCAATGACTCCTACTCCTGACAACTCAAAAATACTTATTATTAGTCTAATTGAAATAAATGGTTTTGCTTTTGATTTAAACGTAAAGCTAATAAAAGCACAGATTACTAAGTAGTTACTACGTAATAAAAGCGCGTTAATAATAACACTATCTTTTGCCGGCGGCTTTGCTCTCGTAAATTTTAATGCTTAAAATTTTATTGCTCACATACAACATTTCATTAAATGCTATAAACTTCATAACTTAGTTTATTTTCTATTAATGTCGCAGTTATTTTTAAGACTGATATATAGCAGCGCCTCACGGTTTCACCTGTGTAAGTTTCGATCCCGTGGGAATATCGGGATAAAAAGTAGCCTATACGTTAATACAGATCTCCAGCTTATTATCTACATACCAAGTTTCATCGCAATCGGTACAGTGGTTTTTGCGTGAAAGAGTGACAAACATCCATCCCTCCATCCATTTTTTCTTTTTTTTCTGAAAGGCAACTCCGGCATTAGGAATTACTCCTCTGTCGCGGGGGACTTTACAAACATACAAACAACGGACTATCTATAATATTAGTGGGATACCTGCCGTAAAGATTTACGAGTTTTAGATATTAGTTAATCTGCCTTTAGTGAGACTGTAGTCGTAGATATGTACCATAAACTACTAAGGCAGTTATCCATTATTTAAGATTCTTTAACAGTATTAAAACACGCCATCAATGAGTAAAATGTTATTATAACATCTTTATCGATGCCAAACACGACTAACAAACTTCAATTCCTCACGGCCCCTGCCGATGTGTGTGAATCTATTGTAAGTTATAAAACCATTCAGAACGCATGCTTCTGACCACCATAGATAATAATAACTGTATTGTTTCGTAAAATGTGACAATGGTTTACAATTGTCACTAGAAACGTGCGTCGCATTATTGACTAAAGAAGGTAAAAGAACGGGCACACTCGTTCTTAAAACAAAGGCTACAAGGTCACTAATGACTAGGCCTACCATCACTTAAATTACCCACACCGGACAATCTCTTTAAAAATCCCGGACACATGTGTGAAATCGAGATTCTTTCCCGAACACCTTAAAAAAAACGCCGATTCCATTTTTTTTTAAATTAAACAGCTGGTTCATCTAATAATTTATAAGTTACCACTGGCACAGAGTGTCCGGGTTTTACCTAGACGCTTTTTGAAAACCCCGCCCGGACGGCCTCTAAACTAGGGCAAATCCGGGGAAACCCGGACGGATGGCAGCCCTACTAATGACTAACTAACAAACGAACTATGAAATAAAATCTTGGAAGTTAATTTTGACCTACTTCTCATTGTCGTATCCGTAATGAAACTGTGTAAGTATGTATATGTAGTTTGGATGACAACCCTATAATTTGGCATTTTGGAACTGATCGATGTTGGAGCCAAGAGGTGGATAGTGAAACTTTTCTGTGCCTAGTAGGCATTGAAAACCTCCCTCGAGTTTGGGCTCATGTGACTCATTTTGATGATGGACTCATCAAAACGAGTCACAGGTTGGTCTTGATAAGTGACCACCCATAAATTACGTCACACGTTAAGCGGGGGGAGGGGTCAACGAAGTGTGACATTGTGTGACAAGGGGTGGGGGGTCATAAGCTTCGTGACGTCACATGTCAAAATCTAAAGTATTAAACACAAAACATACACTACCTGTAAACGAATGACTACATACGCTAATACACTTTTACTACCAAATAATTTTAGAACTGTTCTTTTCAGTTCTTTATAAAATTGCAAAATATGTAACGTCACACCAGGAAGGGGGAGGTTCCAAAAATGTGACCATCTGTGACAAAGACTGAGAGGGTTAAAAAATCATGAAATTTGTGTGACGTAATTTATGAATAGCTGCTAACGATGCTCTGATGATGAAGCTAGGAGGTGAATACTGGAACTCTTTTTAACTCTTTAATTCGGTTTACCTTTAAAGCGTGTATTTTTAGTTTTAATAAACAATAATTATTATTAAAAAAAATCAATGAATTTGATCATTTTCTGATTGCAGCCATAGATAGGCAGGTATTCTAAAATCAAGAAAGTTTAAGTTTGTAAAATTGCAAAATATGTGACGTCACATCGAGAGGGGATGCTTCCAAAAATGTGACCATATAACACTCCCGGCGGCCGGCTCTGGCAAGTTTAGCAGAGGAATTCTTATAAGCTTGATGATTTTCTGTGCTTAACTCATTTAGCACTCTATGGTAAACTCCTAATTCTCCCTGAGACCGCGTGGTCCGACTGCTTCGACCGATTGATCGGACGACGCGGACCTTTTTTTTCCTGTTGCTTCGATGTAAGAACCCGACTATACCAATCGGACGACCCGGAATGTTATTTTCTCTCAGAAAGCCTGGACTGACAGCGTCGTCCAACTGGTCGGACGACTTGGACCTGTTTTTCCGTTGATTTTCCAATTAATTAATGAATCGGGCTATGGAAAGCGAGTCTCTTTTAAAGATTACGGATATCCCAAAACTACCCTTTTCTAACCATTTGATTACGTATGTGCTAGAGGAGAGATACAGCCATTCAAAAAGACAGATGAGATAGTTTAAATTTCAATATTTTTACTTAATAAAACATTACCGTGGGAGAGCCATGCTTCGGCACGTATGGGCCGGCTCGACTCCGCTCGATACCACGGCCTCACAGAAAACCGGCAGTGAAACAATGCTTGCATTGCTTTTTGCCGCGTGAGTGAGGTTACCGGAGGCCCTTCCCTCTCCCCTATTCCCGTCCTTCCCCTCTCCCCCTCTCCTCTCCTCTAATCCCCCTCTCCCCCTCTTCCCTACTCCCACCTTAAAAAGGGCGGCAACGCACTTGTGACTCTTGAGTTACAGGTGCCCATGGGCGACGGTAGTCATTTACCATCAGGTGACCCGTCTGCTCGTTTGCCCCCTATATCATAAAAAAACAGCATTTTTGTCGTTTGAATTAAATCCATTATTTAGTTTTTTTTTTCCTTTTGAGTGAACATAACTGATTTTTCTAAAGCAAATATGAGTAAACCTACTATATCCTCCTCGTATAAAACAGCGACCGATCCGTCGGACCAAGTAGTCGGACCACGCGGTCACGGGGCTAATTCTTGCCTTTATTAATCCACTGGTGTACCCAAACACTTATTTTGCGTTTACGTCGTTTTTTTATTACAATATAAGCAGCAATAGCGGCTACACATCGTTTATCCATGCTGACCGAGCACCACTAACTGGAATTTTGCGTATGAACAGCTCGGACACAATGTCCGCGTACACTTAAAATGAGACACTAATCAGACACAAAAATTCCGTAAAAGTTAAAACAGTACAGAATCGAATGTCTGACATTTATGTCGCAATTTCTGTCGTAGTCTTAACCTAGCTTAATACTTAATGATACACCAAACTATACACAATACTTGAGCATAAACGCTCTATATCTGTATTATATATGTAGAAATAGAAGAAAGAAGATTACGTGACAATCTTCAAAGTACCTTCTTTCCAACAAATAAAGAATGATTGCAGTCGGACTACGTGTTAATGAATTACAACTAAGAATACATTTTGATTGAATATCGGGATAAAAGTATCCTATACCCCGTAGTATGAACTCAAATCATGCCAAGTTGCATTTGAATCCGTTCAGAAAATTCGGCGTGATACACGGCCATGATACAGACAGACAGACAAAAATTAAAAACATGCCATGTTATGACATCCGCAACTCAAGAGTCGCAAGAGCGTTGCCGGCCTTTAAGGTGGGAGTAGGAAAAGGAGTTAGGGGGAAGAGGGTTGAAGGAAGGGTTAGGGCCTCCGGTAACCTCACTCACTTGGCGAAAAATATATACGTGCCGAAAGTATGGCTCTCCCACGATAAAACTACTACACTAATATACTCGACCTCGCAGATCTATAATTGAGAGATTATAAACTCGGCAATTAAGGAGTTGATCATCTCTTATTGCAACTTTGCGAGGTCGATGCCTTACATACTTGGTTAAAGCCATCACGTTTAGTTAAATTTGTACCGCTATCTGGCGTGAATAATCGCGAAAACCAACCTCTGCGAAAGAACCGTTAGAAACTTAACTCCGGTAAGTCTAGCTAAAATATAGTTAAAAAACGGATATTTCACATTGTTTAGATACAAAATTTTGTTAGATAAAAATATGTAATTCTTTTTTAAACGTACAACAAATACATATTGTACACGGTTTTCTGTTTAACTGTTACTAGGGAAAACGTTTAAATATAATTTATGAATGATATTTTTCTTATTTATGTAAGTTACTAGTGTTACTACTTTACTGCTTGTGATCGTTTGTAAGCAGAATAGTAGGGAGGTATGTACCTACGGCCAAATAACGGCTAAGGCGACGATCAATGCTAAAAAGCCACTTGATTATGTTCTGAACTGTACGAAATAAGTGACATACAGTGTGTGGAAGGAACGGCCTATTGTTGACCTTATATATTTTGCAATGCAGTGGACTGGTAACGCCGCCCATAAGGCACAATAGGCTAGTATTAGTATCTAAAAGCAATTGTGTTTCATTGTGCTAGATTAAAAGGGTCAGCGTCTCAATTGGTTTGTTAGTTTCAAATTAACAAATAGTGGCATTTGCATCAATTGCGTCTATGGTTAATAATAATCCATTAACTTTTAACGCCGATTCTGCAGTTGTAATAGGTTTTTTAAAAACAAATATCGCCATGATATGTCAGATTCAAGATATAATAATAATAACTCCACACATCTCACACACGGCCGTCTGATCCCTAATTAGGCAGAGCCTGTACTATGGTAACCAGACTAACGATAAACACATACATATACGTATTTCTAAATACATACATATTATAGATAAATTACACCCAGACACAGAACAAATGGTCATGCTCATCACACAATTATTTGTCCTGGGTATTTGATATAATATTATATATATCATCGTTATGCAAAGCGGGAACATACATCTTTTTTATAACTTGGCCACTAGACGGATTTTCCCCTCTAAATGGGGTATATTTAGAGGGGAAAGTCCGTCTAGTGGCCTAGTTTGAAAAAAAGAAGTTTTTTCTACTGTTTAAAATAAATTAAATTAAATATGATGGCTGTGTTTAAAATTTGAATACATTCTTATTTATTTAATTTTTTTTTTGTTTTCCGTTGGCTTTCCGTCAATTAGCAAGATTTTATATAAATCGCTAGTTTTTTTCAAGGATACACATAATCTGTACATGCATTGGTGGAAGACTGACAATTATAAGCTTTACAATATTGAAAATAAAGTCTTGGTTCTGTTTTATACGTAAAAAACTTATTTGGGGACTATTCCGGCACACTGAAGAAGGCAGGGGTAATAAACTTAGGGTATTTAGTGCACTTTTATTAGTTTAGACTTTAATAAATTAATAAAATACTTTAAGCACGTCATTAAATGTTGCAATTTCATTCTAATAGTAATTTAATTCTGATAATAATGGATATTATACTTATAAATAAACAATATTTTCACCAATAGTAACTTTGTACTAAGCATTAAAAATTTAAAAACCGCTGGCAGAATTGAGGTACTATTTGGGCGTTTTTCAGAAAATTTGCACGTCACGAAATAGGAATTCCATTGTGATTAAATGCATTTGATAATTAATAAAAGTATATCTATATGAAAATGATTACGAAATGCCAAAAAAAACTGATTTAAGACTTCTGTTTCCACTAGAGAATTCCAATACCTACATCACGAAGTATAGTCTTTTTTTTAATGAAAATACAATACATTTCGAAAATTTACATTTTAGTATATTACATTTCAAAATAATACAATTTCTATGGCACGAAAGAAACATACAATAAATATATAGTAAATTTAAACACAGTTTTACCTTTTTAATTATTTAACAAAACGGTCTTTATTATGTTTGATATTTACTCCTAATTACTTATTCTTAATCACAGATTTATTAGGATATGTAACGTAAAGGGAATTTAAATATTATTTAAGAAATTAGGTATGGTCTACAAAGTACTGCCAATTAGTACTCTTTATTTTAAATCAACTATGGTATTACAATAACTAAATAAGCTTTCAAATATTAGTATCATTGCTCAACACCAAGACAAACAGAACAAATAAAATATTTCGGGATCTACTAGTACAACACGTGACGTAGTGGATATGACGTATTTGGTTAATTTAATCTTAAACTGTAACTGTAAATAAATTGATGTAAATATCCCAAGTATTACAAGGTAATCTAAATAAAGATCGGTTAATGTATTCAACTTTATAAACAGAAAGTTAAAACAGTAATATTTACCTTGAATAAAACCGGAACAAAAATTTGAGCACCGCGTGACGTGAACACTTTTTACATTGAAATCTTTCAAACTAAGCTACTAAAATGAAGTGGCGAAAATGGCGATTATAATTATCAATACTAAAGAAATTGTTAGGAGAATTCAAATACACTATTTGTTTCAAAAGGATTATTATTACAGGTCTTACAAAATACCGTACCGTAGTTGGAATTTCCACCATACGTGATTTCGTAGGACAACACGAAATTTATATTTTGTTCATGTTTTCGATCTTTGCTTGCTTGTTTTAGAGCGGAAATTAAGAAATTAGGTACTAATCTTTAAGTTTCATTTTCGAACATCGTGCAAAAAAGGAGGGATATATAATTTTTACCTAAAACTTAGCAAATAGATCGTGGGACACGACAAAATCGCATAGCATGTTGTCTTGTTTTAGCAATATTTAATATATTAAGCTATTTGAACAAGTTTTAATTATTACAGTTATTAGGATAATAGCTACTTTATAAGAACAGAAAAATGTACAACTCGGGGAAAAAAAGAATCTCTGCACAAATAACTATCAAAGTCACAGGACACGTCAAATCTACAAAGGTGCATTTTTCTGCATAATGGCTATTTACCTCAATTCTGCCACCAGTTTTTAATTATTGTTTGTTCTATTAGACTACTTTATGAAATACATAAAATATAAAATTTAAAATGCTCATTATTATTGTAAACATTTAATTGAAAATTAAACAATCAAATCTTTAACATGCTAAAAGGAACTAAGAGTTATTGTTTGTTTGATAAATCATTTAACATCAAACATGTGCTATGTTCGAAATACAGTGGTTTAATGTACTTTTTCGAGTTATAGAGGTAAAATGTGTACTGAAACGAACTGTAAGGGCTCACTGATTATTTCAACTTATAGAGGGTTTAGATTTCGACTAATGGAGGTTTTGAGGCTTGAAAGGAAGGAAACAAAACATTTTTTCGAGTTATAGAGGTTTTCGACTTATCGAGGTTTTGCTGTAGTTGATAGTGTTACAGACTGTGCCGACACTGTTAAAGCTTAAGTACATTGTCAATTTATTGAGTTTTACAGCAAGATTATGTAAATATATGTTCTGTAGAGATGGATAATTCCGTCCGTGTATGTATAATAGATAAGTGTTTAATTTTTATTCGCTGTCTAGACAGATAATCTTAGATAACTTTACAGATCACAAGTTTTATTGCATCAATTTGCTGAGTTTTACAGCGAGATTATATAAAATCTTTTTAACAAAAAATTAAACCGACGAAAAGAACTAAAAAGCAAAAAATAAATAAAACTTAAGTCTTAAGTATTGAGCTTATTTACATAAACTATCTAATTTTATATAAACTTATTTTGAGTCGGCGCCAAACAACAAACTGATTAATTATCAAAATTTTATTTGGCGCCGACTACCCTATCTAACAAAAAAGGAATAATCAAAATCGGTTCATAAATAACGGAGTGAGGGCTGAACAGACATAAAAAAAAAGAAAAAAATATTATACGGTCGAAATGAGAACCTAATTTTTTTTTCGTCGGTTAAAAAACGTGTAAATTTTCTAGTGATACACACTCTGTCACACACGTCAGCCACAAAAGTAGAAAATAAATTTCAATTTTTTTTTTGTTTTGATGATTAATGGTGGCCTGATGGTGATGGCCTGGGTTACCCGTCGCCCTAGCAGAAGCAGGCCCGAGACAGCGGCGCGGCGTGTTCCATGTGCACCTCTCTAAATCGGAGGGGGCTAGGCCCCCGCACCAAATTGTGGAGTCGCCTGTTGTCGAGCAGGCGGCCACGTCTGCCGGGGCTCACTGGGATTTCCTTTCTACTCTTTCACCTGAGTCCCCGGCATTAGGACCCGTGACGTAACACCGTGTGGTTTTAGTCGGTTCGAGTCCGCCATACCACCTTGCTGTTGACCCCGGTGAGGTGATGACCCGTGGGGGTTTCCAAACGAAAAAAAAAAAAGTTAAGAAGCCAAGTCGAGATTATAGACGTTTACATTTTTTATTTCTTTATTTTGAAAATACTAAAACTGAGCCATAAAATGGTTATTACGTAGTGTATTATTGTTGAACTAATTATAACACATAATATAAGGAAAACACAATAAAACAATGATGTCAACAATAATATTGTATTTAACAATAAACAATATAACAATAACAATAAACGACTGGCCTGTTGGTCTAATGGTTAGTGACCCTGACTGCTAAGCCAGAGGTCGTGGGTTCGATTCCCACCCAGGACAAATAATTGTGTGATGAGCACGATAATTTGTTCTGTGTCTGGGTGTAATATATCTATAATTTGTATGTATTTAGAAATATATAAGTATGTTTATCAGCAGTCTGGTTACCATAGTACAGGCTCTGCCTAGTTTAGGATCAGACGGCCGTGTGTGAGATGTGTGGAGTTATTATTATTATTATAATAATAACAACAATGGTCTGATGCTGTATTCTATATTAAATGGAGTTAGCCTTTCAGATATATTTTTAACTACTTGCGCCGCGCGGTTTCACCCGCGTAAGCCCCGGTGCCGTGGGAATACCGTTATAAAATATTTCCTATGTGTTAATCCAGGTCTCCAGGTATCTACATACTAAGTTTCATCGTAATCGGTTCAGTAGTTTTGTATGAAATAGTAGCAAACATCTCACAAGCTTTTACGTTTATAATATTAGGAGGATTAACTGTATGAATGTACATTTTTGTAAATAAATTTGGATATCGTTCGATAACAATACTTTTTACTGGATGAAGGGTACCTCCCTATGTCCTTCCCCTGACAACGTATATACAAATATTTTATGATGATCGGTTCCGTAGTTAAGACATAACAAACAAACACCCATTTGCATTTAGAATATTAGTAAAGAGTATTGCATGCAATTTAACATGTGCCTGTGTTTTTATTTACTAATCACCTTACTGATAAATCCCTATATATCAGTATTATTGTGTTCTAACGCTTTTAATGTGATTCTATGGGAATGGGGAACGTATGGGCCGGCTCGACTCCGCTCGATACCACGGCGTCACAGAAAACCTTTGCTTTTCGCCGAGCGAGTGAGGTTACCAGAGGCCCTAACCCTTCCATCTTCCCTATACCCGTCCTTCTCCTCTCCCTCCTCTAATCCCCCTCTCACCTCTTCCCCTACTCCCACCTTAAAGGGCGGCAACGCCTTGTGAGTCTTGAGGTGCAGGTGTCCATCAGCGATGGTAATCATTTACCATCAGGTGACCCGTCTGCTCGTTTACCCCTATACCATTAAAAAAAAAATTACGAATGAAGCCCTCCCTTAAGTCCCAATAATTGGGTATTTTACATATAAAGGTTAATTTTTAGATTCACATATATTAAATTTTCGTCTTTTCTCTATCTTTTCCTGTGGTAGGTATATTCCGTTGCGTTAATACTTTATGCTGCTTAACATTAAAAAAATTTCTCTTAGTTGTCATTTCTGAACTTGACCAACTTGAACTTGAACTGAAAATTGTGGTTATCGCTGAAAATACCGAGAATCTCGACGCCAAAGTTTATTTTAATGGTAAAATTATATTATGGATGGCTTTCTAGAGAAACTAAACCTTTTATCAAATTTTTGCCTGGTAACATTTTTTTATGTTTCTTTCATCTATATGCAGTATCTTTTTCAAAAGCAAATTTTGTGCAGTTTAGTCACTCTCGAGTTAAAAGACTCGACGTTTTGCTGCTTTTGTGGTGACACCTCACCTTAATGTATAAGTTTATAACTTACAAAACTTTCATCCCCATCACCTGGATAATTGGCAATCCACCACTGTGCCGTTTTCCAGAATTTTTTTGCCTCGCCCAACCAATCTTTGGAACAAATTGTCGCCTGCGGTATTTCCGGACCGATACGACCTTCAAGAAAAGAGCGTACTCCTTTCTCAAAGGCCGGCAACGCACTTGTGACTCTTGAGTTGCAGGTGTCCATGGGTGACGGTAGTCACTTACCATCAGGTGACCCGTCTGCTCGTTTGCCCCCTATAAAAAAAAAAAAAAACTTACCTACACATTCATCAGAATAGTGTGGTATATTGTCTGCGAACAATGTTATCTCATTATTTATCCTTAACAAAACAGTAACAATAGCGCGTCAAAGTATACAGTCTGGTTGCTCACATCAATTTCCTTTAATTAATCTGAACTGTGATGAAGGTATTGTCCTGTGTTTATGTAAAGTAATTTATTGGGAATAGGCGGAAACCCCGCTAAAAACCTCTCGACTACAACCTAGGTCTACAGAAATTCGCAGTTAAGTATCCTGGGTGTTGGTATTCTTGCGATTAATAGTGTTACTGTCAACGTTTTTAAAGAGGTTCTATGCTATCAGGAAGTAGCTTAAAGATATCGTTCGCGGGATCTCTGCGTGGCACCCACGAAGACTTGATGGGAATCGACCAAACGCTGTCACTCACAGGTCGAATGGGTTCCCAAACCTTGGGATTACCTTTAACTTTGCGATGTCAGACTTTTCATTTAACCTCTTTTCTAACCTCTGAAGACTTCTGTAAGTCTTTAGATGACCCAAAAAGACAAATACTTTTTAGTTCGAAAAATTAAATTGTCGAAGAATCGATAAAAATACTAAAATACATACATTCTTATTGATACCGTTACTGTGTATTTAATATATAATATACCACATATATAACAAGTTTATTTAATATAATACAGTATAAACTTATATTTACGGTTATATATTATATCGAAAACAAACACACACACACAAACACATTGCAGCATTTAGAGAGAAAAATAAAAAAAATCTAAATTACAGATAGTAATCAAAGAGTATACAAACACTACATAGTAATCTTTCACCAGTTTTTTCAGGATTGCATTACATTAAAGCACACCATTTTTGTCCCAGCTACAGATAATGGAATTCTTAGCGCTTTATGAATTTACCACAACTGTTACTGGTACCACCCTCCAATTGACAAAACCAACACATTCAACTTATCTTTTTTAAGAAAAACAATACGAATAATTATTATTATTTTATTATCAAAACTTTCGTGACTAGTAGGTATTCATGTTATCTACATTTTATAGTTTTTGTAGCTAAAATGCTGGTCTCCGTCATTTTGTAGTGTCATTAAAACTACATAATATGTGTGCTAAGTTTCAACAAAATCATAGGATACAAATAAAACAATACTCAACAGTAAGTATCGGGCGCCCGGCGGCAGGCGCGCTTTCACACATAATCACAGATTGCGTTTATCACATGACAAAGTCACCCACCCGCTCAGAGGACCTCTTTTTTTTATTGTATAGGGGGCAAACGAGCAGACGGGTCACCTGATGGTAAATTACTACCGCCGCCCATGGGCATCTGTAACTCGAAGAGTCATAAGTGCGTTGCCGCCCTTTAAGGTGGGAGTAGGGGGAAAGGGGGGACGAGTGGGAAGAGGGGGGACTGGGACAGGGGAAGGACGGGAATAGGGGAGAGGGAAGGGTTAGGGCCTCCGGTAACCTCACTCACGCGGCATTGCTTGCATTGCTTCACTGCCGGTTTTCTGTGAGGCCGTGGTATCACTCCGGTCGAGCCCGCCCATACGTGAAGAAGCATGGCTCTCCCGTGGTCTAGGTACAGCCCTGGCTCGAATATCCTTGTGTTCCATTGTTTACTTGAGTAGGTAGGCATTAGGCATGAACGAACGAACATCATCTGTGTGATCAAACATCAAAGCTATCCGCGGAAATTCAAATGTTATTAAGACATGATTACATGATAGAAACGATGCACAATAGGTAGGCATATTATAATAAAATCTATACGGTCAGTGGATCTATTCGTGAATTTTAGCTGTTTGACATGCGCAGTGCAGCATTTCATACTAAATTGTCTACTGCGCATCGAAACTGCTAACTTTACGAATGATTAGCACTAGATCCGTTGACCATATTGTACCTACTGATATTAGGTAGATACTCTAGCTAGGATACTGCAGGTACTTACGTCAAAATGATCTTCGCAACAGTACCTATAAAGGAGTTTTGTCATCTCTCCGCATTGCTCTACACCATTTTTTTTAGTCCATAAAAGCTTATTAGGTGCATTAAGGCTTGTATTTTTGCATTTTGGCACAATGCAATACTTATTTGACGGCATTATCACTTTAAAAAATAATCTAAAAAATCAGCAATCGTCAGGTCGTTACCCTAACTGCGCTGGACTAGAAGCTTACCAAGCTGGCGACGCGTCGGCGACTCGCCACTTTTGCCGATACGCGATGAATGACGTCACAGCCTATACGGTCTTCTCTCGCGCGTGTTTTTTAAGTTGGTGCGCTAAAAACTCTGTATCTTAGTAATTTTTGATCCGATTAAAAAAATTTAAACACAGTATTTATTGTTTTTTTTATAGCTAAAAATCTGCATACTTAACAAAAAACGTGACTGATCCTCATTGGCGGCCTTATCGCGGTCTGCGATCTCTTCCAGGCAACCATTGGATGGAACGAGAGTTTATGTAGTGCAAGAGGAGTTGCAGTGTATAATTAAGAATGTTATCTAAGTCATAATAATAACATATATTTTCAAATACATACAGATGACAATATAGGTACATATATATAAATATATAGGTATATATATATACACAAATAAATAAGTATAGGTGCACACATATAAATGAACGGGCATCATGAGTCAACCACTCGACAACTCAAGTAATGCTCCTTTGTTAATTTTTTAAAATTGGGTAGAGCTTTTGCGAGCCTGATAGTCAGTGGCAATGCACAGACGGATGGCCTGGACTGAAAAGGATTTATCCATGAAATTCGTAGAATGCGTTGGCATTTTCAATGTCAAGTTCTCTGAAGACCTAAGATCCCTTGAATGTGTGTTGTGTAAGAATTCAAATTGTTCGTTGAGATAAGGCTCCTCCTTATTTTTGGTTTGTATGTTTGGATTGAAAAGTATACTATATAATAGTGAAAGGATATGGATATTCCGCCAAAGGCGAATGGGTAACCACTTAAGGTTATTTCGATATTCAGAAACATGGTCAAATCATAGTCAATCATGGTCACTCCAAAGATAAACCGTATACAAAAGTTTTGAAGTCGCTCAAGTTTGTTAAATTGGTCTTCGGTGAGATCAGGATAGCTGGCATCTGCGTAGTCAAGAATTGGAAGAAGAAGGGATTCTGCAAGCGCAATTTTAGTTGTAACCGGTAGAAAATTACGTAATTTTCTCAAGGACCCTGCAGAGGCGAACATGTTTCTACTAACCTCTTGTATCTGCGGACCCCAGGACAAATGTTTATTAATGTATATTCCCAAATTTTTTACTGTATTTGCGATGGGAATAGAAGTACCATCGCAGAATATTTGGGGCAGCTGTGTCGAATCAATTCTGGATGAAATCCTGGAGCTACCGACAACAGTAAGCTTGTGTTTTAAACGGATTCACGTTCAATCCATGCTACCTACTCCATACACAAATATGCTCTATGTCCTTATTTATAATAAAAATAGCTTCTGAAAGCCGCTCCACAGGTGCTTGGGTATAGATCTGTAAATCATCTGCATAAAGGTGGTAGGACGAAATTATTTTATTGGATATAGAGTTTATAAAAACTGCGAAGAGCAAGGGAGATAGAACGCCACCCTGGGGCACGCCGGCATGCGTAGTACACCAACTTGAGAATCTATCGTTAATACGCGCGCACAGGTAGTTACGAAACCAGTCAACTGCCGTGGGAGATATGTTAAGAGAGCACATTATACCGAGTAAGACATCGAAGTCAACAGTGTTAAAGGCGTTACTAAAGTCAAGCAGCGCCAGCACCGTTAGCTTGCCGTCTTCCATGCCTAACCGTATATCATCCGTAATATGAGCCAGCGCAGTAGTGGTACTATGTCCAGGACGAAAGCCAGATTGGAGAGGATTAAGGAGATAATTTTTTTAGAAAGAAATGGACGAATTTGGTTGTAGACGAGGGATTCGAGAGCTTTGGAGAGGAAGGGTAGGATTGAAATGGGACGATAGTCAGAGAAACTGGATGGGTTACACTTTTTTGGTAATGGAGTTACGTGTGCCTCTTTCCATGCCATGGGAAAGGTTCCACTTATTATAGAAAAAATAAATATGTGAGTAAGGACGGGAGTGATTTCGTCCAGGACTGGCAGGATCATGTTACGGCTGATACTATCACATCCAACTGCGTTGGAACCTATAGAAAGTATACTCTTCTAAACATCACAATCGGATATTTGACTAAAGAATATAGGAGAATTCGGAGTTGAAAGAGAGGAAAGATGTTTTAATGTATTTTATGTTATTGTCCTGTCAAAATTGGATGACGCAGAGAAGTGTCGATTCATCAATTCGATTTCGTTAATAGGGTTAAATATTACTTTTTGGATGCTGCTGTCCGTCTTGACTTTGTAGCGGCTGGTTTGGCAGCAGTAGCAGGCTTTCCGCTACTTTCTCCGATCGCGTTCAGCTCGATCATCGACGTGACGCGATGCTGCTTTTCGTCAGGACCTAATACAAACACATCACCATCTCTGGTCCAGCAGTTGATTACAACAAACTTTTCTCGTGCGGCCATGAAGATGTCGTGCCGTGTCTTCGTGAGAAACTCTGACATGGTGATGCCGGAGCCCTTCAATTTGGTTTTGCTGAACCAGATCTTGTCTCTTGTGGCAACATCATCTTGAAGAGGATAGGCCTTGGCTTTTGTGACCCAGTTTGGCGACCGAGCCTTTGGCATCGCTTGATGTCTTTAACGCCAATCCGCTTCCAGCTTGAATCGATCTTTGATGACAGCGGCAACCACCTGAGCGGTGTCCTCCTTCTTACCTTCAATCACTCCATGTAGAAGAAGGATCTTCCTTAGGCCACGCATCTCAAACTAACACTGCACTGCACACCGCATTTATGGTTTTTTGACATAACACATATAACGGTTACTGCTGCCTGCTGCGGAATTTAAAAAAAAAATTGATAAATATTTTTTTATTATTTTCTTAGTAATTAATTTTAATGCATCAAGTCAAAATACTAAGTACCAGTTAGCTATTACTGATGCCCCGACCTGATAACGCATGTACAACAGTTTATGATGATGGGTTGAGTAGTTAGGGGTGAAAGCGTACAAACAAACTCACTTTTAGATTTATAATATCACTTACAATTTAAAGGTGAATTCATGGTTCAACTTTTAGACGTTCGCGTCATTATTTCAAATGTTTTAAAAAAATATATTGTTTTTAATGTGACTTTTCGACCCTGAATCTCTTCTATAAAACTTAGGGTTTGAAATTAAATCTTACAAGGACTAAAAGTTTAATCAATGACCAAGCAATGACCATTTCCATTTTAAGTTAAGTGAAATGTTGCCATTATCACTACATGTTATATAACAAAATCTCCCGCCGCGTCTGTCTGTCTGTTCGCGAAAAACTACTGAACGGATTTTAATGCGGTTTTCACTAATAGACAGAGTGATTCATAAGGAAGGTTTGATTTAGGTGTATAAGTCGTTAAGATTTTGTGTAAATTGATTGAACTATGTTGATGATTGTTAAAGATGTCTCTCTGTTACCCGTGCGAAGCCGGAGCGTTTTGCTAATATAAAATAAACCATAAATGGTTGAATGCAAATGAACGTCGTTTAAAAATGAAACGGTTAAATAATAATATAGGTACGTGATAATAATTCGTAATGTTACATTAAAATATATTGCAGTTTAGTAATCTTATTATTTCGTGTATGCAGTCGTAGTTTATTGTGAATGTATGCTTCAGTGTTAGTTTTGTCTTAATTTATGATATCCCTGTCAAAAACGTGATGCCACAAACATTATTAAAAACAACTCTAAAGTCAGTGTCACAATATTTTCTCGTATCGTACTTACTTATCGTTGCTATTTTTTTAACATAATATTGACATCTAATTTGTGTAAACTGAACACTTCCAACAGTTGAAACTTCGTCTGTGTTAAGCATGTGAGTCAAACTAAAGCTATGAAATAATGGTTGATTTTATAATTATAAAGACTTTTGTTCAATGATCTAGAAAAAAATCGCAAACACTAATTTCAAAATAGAATTAACAATAATAGGCATATTATAAAACTAGCAGCACCCCGCAGTTTTACCCGCGTAAGTCCCGATCATGTGGGAAAATTCTGATAAAAAGTAGCCTATATGTTAATCCAGATGGAGACCTGGATTAACATGGCATAACATTAGCTGGTGAGCTATCTACATACCAAGTTTCATCGCAATCGGTTCAGTAGTTTTGGCGTGAAAGAGTAACACACATACATCCATCCAAACTTTCTCATTTATAATATTAGTGGGATAAAACCATCCTGATTCATATGTAATTTGTTAGCTTATTTTATACGATTCCAACGACGTAAGTTTTTATATTATACGGCTTTTATACGAACTTAAAACAAATCGTCATTTTTGTTACACGTGCCGAGATCGCGCAAGGTCCCTTAATAGTAGCGCGATGCATGTTTGCGTTAAGTCGCGCAAAATTGTCGTGACGGTCGAGAGGCTAATGGACGCCTAAAAGTAACTGACACAGAAAAACGTGACCTTGAAGGTGTGCCTACCTACGTGCAACATGTAGATACAACTGTTGCCAAGGCATCTTATCACAGAAATGTGGTACCTATGTAGATTTCTTAAGACTACAAAGAATTAAAAAAAATATGAAGTACTCACTGCACAAACAATACTAACAACGTGTCAATATGGTCATAGAATTGATTGATGAATTTCAATAGCATACAAAGATGTTAAATTTGTTTTTGCCAATGCATCCCTGATACGTACCAAGAGGTCTTTAGCATCCCAGATGTTAAGGTGTAGTTTGATATCTGCTTAAAAGTGCCTAATATACTTCGTTCAGATGAACTGATTGCACTACCGTGTAATTATGATTTATAGACATGTGTAGTTCCGGAGCGTAATAGTTCCTGGAACTATGTCCGCAGTCGGAACTATGTCAGTTCTTTCCGACTTGCTCAACCTAATAGTTCCAGTTCCACAGTTCTTCGGAACGATCACGCGGATTGAAGAAGCGGCCGGAGCGGTATTGAATGGTGGAACGAATAACGAACTGTCCGTGTGACGTATGCCGCGAACGTTGCGCTCTGGGCCGACATTCCCTACTTTTGTTCCGTGCAAGGGTGTATTTTGAAAAGCAGGACTTACTTTTATGGACAGAAGGCAACGATTGAAGGCATCAAAGGTGCCTGAGCTACTTTTCATGTTAGCAATTATAAATAAAATACCTATATATATTATATTATGTACTATGATGTACAAATTTAAATATTACTTAATTATGTAATACTATCAATTGATTTTTAAAGACCTAGCCAATACATTAATTTAAAATATTTTAAGTCTAAATAAACAATATCATTGTTTACAACCATGTATGTCCGAGGAACTGTCTGAACCGAAGTAAAACTGTTAACTACAATGTCCGGATAAAACTATGGAACTAGATAGTTCCTCGGACATGTTTAATGGAACTAGTTCCGACAAGGAAAGGAACCGTTCCAGGTTCAATCCCATGTCGGACATGTTTGCGCATGTCTAATGATTTACCGTGTAATATTTAAATGTTACACCTACATAATATCGTAAATATCGTAAATTTAGTGTATATACCATGCACTGAATTCAGAAATACTTTATATTTGAGATTACGTATGTTTTGGGGCCGTCAATATTTATTGAAATTAGCATAGTGCTGGCTGAATAAATAGCACTCGAGTTCACTGATAATCGGACCTCATATCGTTTGTCATATTTTATGTCATAGTCATAACACTTTGTAAATGTATGTAGATATATGTGTGTATGTATTTATATAGTATAATATAATATTTTATTTAGTTTATGTATTGTATTTTAAGCAGTTTTATATATGTAATATATATGTTTCTAATACTGTTCTTCATTTTCTGAATTTATATTCGCAATTTTAATTATAATTATACACCTGCCACGCACGTCTCTGTATCGCCCAAAGGTTGACTGGTAGAAAATGCCTACGGCATTAAGTCCGCCTCATGCCATTTATCTGCAGGAAGTGTTAAAAATAAATAAATAAATAAATAACTGTACTGCCAGCAACAAAACGTACATTATTAAAAATATATAACCTATTCAACGATTTATACATCGTTTTATTATGTATTTACTGACATAACTGTTGTACTTATAAATAAATTAAGCCATCAGAAATGATGAAGTAAGTATACACATTGTTTGACTGACAAGGTCACGATAAAATTGCCGTAATAACATAACATTGTACACAGTGATATTTTATTGGTATTACGACTTAATGGCGACCTTTGGTGATAAACCTCACACAATAGTAAAACATTTCATTTTTGATGTGATACATCAATATCATCTGACGAAGTTAAGCGAAGACGAGCTGAACTACCTAGTTACTACTGATCCTGCATCGCGCAATTAAAAGTTCTCGCAGCGATTAGTATACAAACTGTTACAGAAAAGTGTGGTCAAGGTTTAGGAGCGTAACGTGTAACCGGAAAATAGTTAATTTAGAAATGGCCAGTTCATATTCCTATGACGGGTACGCGACCTACTCCAGCCTCAGTCCCGTTCAGCCGAGACTTGCGGTATCCCTTACCCTAGCTTCCTCGCCTTATACGTTTTCTTTACCCCAATTTACCTTTTTCCTTAGTCCCGTCTGAACACGACTACATTCCCAAGGAGAGTTGGCGACAGGCAGGCGGCCGCGGCTGGTCATAACAGAAACATGGAATGTTTGAAAAAAAAATTGTAACTGGAGCAAAGACATATATAAAGTTAGAAATTACCATTAAATTTACTTAAAAGCATAGTTAAATAATCTTTAGATTTACTAACGGCTAAATTCAATAATTTTAAGAATAGTTTAATCATTTCAATATAAATTATAATGGATAAATATATGTGTAGGTTGCACCGACCCCAAATAAATTTGGGAAAAAAGCAGGATTATGGTGAGTTCATTTCATCATGAGGTTTAGCATTTCTCTTTGGATAATGCTTTTACTTATGTAGGTAAACGTTTCTTAACAACTTTTTTGATTTTTTGTTTGATGACAAAAGGCTTAACAAAGCAGTCGTGGTTCCGAGTGAGCTAACAACAGACTACGGGAAAAAAGTTCTCAATTGCAAACTTAAGAGTCTAGCTTTGTGACTTTTATCATCGTAAAATTCATTTTAAAACCTTAGTCATATTACATAATGCTATCTACATCTACACTAAGCATAGCTGCTAATATGTGCGCAGTACTAAATTAAGCACACACGGCGACAGTCAGATCCTGTCGTTGGTTGCGACCAGCAGATATTGTATTCCATACCATGTCTGTTATCTGATCTGTAACATGTTGACGTTTATGTTTAGCAGTTTCAGCTGACAGTTATATTAGCTGAAATCGCATGGCTTCTTAAATGTCGCCAAGGCCGTGTTCAATTGTTCACTGACTGCCGGTTACTAAACCGTTGCAATGTTGAGTATCACTTCGGCAGATAGCGTTCAGTAATTTTAGTAAATATGCCAAGTCGATAATGAATGGTTGGCTGTAACACTGACGGTCGATCGGTAGCGTGTCCGTTTCGCTTAACGGCTGCCTGTCGCCTGACATAAAATACGCGTAATCGATACGAAGAAAATAATAGATGTTTTTAGAATTTGACTATCTAATTACTATATTTGTAATAACCCTTTCTTACATTTCTAATCGATAAATTAGCAGCATAATATTTTTAATGAACCATGTAGTATTATTCCCACTCCCAGGGCTTATGGGTCTCGAACTGTTGCATACGACTAAAATGGCAAAGAAGCGTAAGGACTAGCCGTGGTATAATTGGAATCGGGGTCCCCTTTAAGTCAAATTAAGATTGCTGCATAAGAGGAAAATAAAACTAAAACGTCTTTAAAAATTACTCTCTGGTGTGTAGCGTCTGGTCACATACACTAATCACTTTGGACCAAATAGACCTTGAGGTTACATAAACAGGGATACAGATTGTCCACACACCCTCCCACCGTATTCTCGGTAATCTATGTTCCTGTTTTTTTTTATTGAATTGAGACAGTTTTTTTTTAAATCATTTTAAGAAAATAATGCTCCACTGTATTCATACTCGAAAGTATTGCTCTTATTGTAAGTAAACAGTAACCAGGCGAAGCATGTTTACACTTGTAAGTTAAACAAAGTTCAAGTTACATTCTTGACCGTCCGATAACATACAATGAGCAAAATGCTGGCAAAGCAGGCCATAATTGAATGAGTCTTTACTGTTTGATACCCATAGCACAGATAAGATAATACTTACTTCGTAACAGATACATCACTCCCATACAAAACTGAAAATACCTACGTTATAATAGCCTACAAAATTTAAATAATAATACCTGGCGTTAGCTGCGACCAGAAATTTATCTTATTTACGCTTTTCGAAAGTTGAGAACGCCTTGCCCACCGCGCGACCTTCGTCTGTGTGTGTAGCCCAACTGCCGGACACTCTAGGGTTGTACAAAGTACAGAAATGCAGTATCCTAGGGAAATATATGACGTCATAAATCGTCGCCATTTTTGTACTGTGAGCACTGGCGTTTTCGAGGAAAGGTGCTCTCGGTGCTTTGATTACGTGATCAACTACAATTTTTTTCCAGTTAAATAGTAAACAATGAAGTATTTGTCGAAATATGTTCATCACTTTTAAAGTACATACATAGCCCCATTTAAATAATTCGGTTATAAAGTTATTATGCATTCAGTTACTTGAAAAACAATATTTTCTTTTAATAAAAAGTAAACTTACTTTTATTATGCGAGTAATTCAACTGCCAATTGACTTAAATATTACATTTTTAAATAACTACATACAAACAATAATTTTGCTTGTTGGACAGATAACTAGTACATATATATGATAATTATTTTACGTCAAAACAGCGCCAAAAAACATAGATGACAGTATACTGGACTGCGTTCCGTTTTAAACAGTAACCAGTATAGCTAATTATAAAGGAACGGCTTCGCAGTATATTAAATTGACGTCACTTCTTATAGTGCTTGCAGTGCATATCGGAACACACGCTTGATAATCAATTTTATGGGTGTTAAGTTTTATATAATGATAAATAAAATTATATCCCCTACGAAATTTATATCTTTAATTTTTATAGGTAATTGAAGTATCCCTTAAACCTTCGATAGTAACATAAAATTTTGATGCTGTAGACATACACATCACTATCACTACATCACTACATATTATGAAACAAAGTCCCCCGCCACGTTTGTCTGTCTGTTTATCTGTTTACGATAAACTCAAAAACTACTTGACAGATTTTCATGCGGTTTTCATCAATAGATAGAACGATTTATGAAGAAGATTTAGGCATGTAATTTGTTAAGGTTTTGTGTAAATTGGTTGAAATATGATCGAGATTGTTGAAGATGTCTCTGCTACCCAAAAGGAGCTGGGGCGGGTTGCTAGTAATGGCTGTTGCGTAGACTAGAGAAAGATACTCTGATAATTTAAATTTTGTAAAACATATTATGTTACACAAAAGTATTTCTCTCTCAATATGTTTTACATTTCAGTAGCTCTTATTATTATTTTCACTATATTTCTAACTATATTACATATTGTGTGAAAGAAGCAGCCCTCAGTTCGCCTTGCCTACAAGTTACAACAAATGAATACGCTGGCAGTTCCCACCTACTAAGTTCGTCACCTTTCGTAGAAATTATGGGTTTATTATTGACGGTGTTGATTTATAAACTGTCTCCGTAGCTAGAAGCTACTTATTATACCTACCTACTTACCTATACGTTGTTATTTTGTGTAGATTCACATTTAATTTTGTCTCAATACAGTCGCCAAAAACTTGCAATTGAAACACACGTGCATTTGTTTCTCTCAGTTATAAACACGCAATAGTGAACCTTATTACACTCAACTTAGGGTCGAAATCGAGCCGGATTTACTACCTGCGGTTACTAGTCGAGAGAACAAAAGACAACATTCCACAATAGCGATAAGCCGAACCCTTTTTTTGTTTACATCGCTCACCAAGAATTATAAGTTATTTCAATAGTTTTACATCAAAATGACGACGACTACAACTACAAATGAACAACAACTTTTTTCCGTGTTAGAAGATACTGCCCGTCTATTCCAGAAAGCACAGACTAACCTCAGAAAATGCCCGAAGGCTCGCTTAACAAAGGGATATATAGAAGCCCGTCTGAATATCATAGACGATTACTGGAATACCTTTAAAAGTACGCATCAGGAATTAGTAAAGATTACGCCTAAAGAACAGAAAGGAACAATGACGTACTTTTAAATGAGGAGTTTTACATTTACGAAGATTTATACAATGTTCTACAGGGAGACTTAAAAGATATGATCACACAATTATCTAATAAATCAAATATAGATTCAAGATCTGTTGAAATGCAAAATGCTATTGTACATTTACCTAAAATTCACCTACCAAAATTATCTGGAAGTTATGATTCGTGGCAAACATTTCAAGACTTGTTTACGTCGTTGGTACACAATAACAGCTCGTTGAGTGATGTACAAAAACTTCACTACTTGAAGTTAAGTGTTACACAAGAAGCTGAGTCGCTGTTGAAGCATGTAATGGTTACCGCTGATAATTATTTATACGCATGGGATATTCTGAAACAAAGGTATGGCCACAAACGTTTAACTGTGAATTCAATCATGAAAAGGTTATTTAATCTAAAGAAATGACTACTCAATCCGCTGTTCAATTAAAGAGTTTGTTAGATACAACAGCTGAATGTTTAAATACCCTAGCCAATTTAAACGTGTCTACGGCCTCTTGGGACCCAATCATTATATATCTTCTGGTACAGAAGATGGACCCAGAGACCCACAAGAATTGGGAAGAGTACGCTCATAAAGAAGAAGACATTTTACCTTCTTGGAATGATCTTAAGAAGTTTATGGAGGTAAAGTTTCGCACCTTAGAATTAACACAGCAAACAAGCACTAAAGACAGTAAATTAGTTAAGGAACGTTCTTTTCATATTGCCACACCATTTAAGGAGAAGAGTTGTGCTATGTGCGCGGATAACCATACATTAAGTCATTGCAAGGAGTTCAGCAAAATGGAACCAGCTCAAAGAAGTGAGTTTGTCAAAAATAAGCATTTATGTTTCAACTGTTTAGTATCAGGTCATTCGGTATTTAAGTGTAAAGTACCTATGTCCTGTCGCATATGCAAGAGACGCCATCATTCTCTTCTGCATGAAAGGGAGACCTCACAACCTGGGAATTCATCAGTTACTTCACACCCAGTTGTGACACATGTAGAAGAAGAGCAAGACGTAAAGGTCAATACAATGATGCCATCCCATTTCAATGCTAAGCAGAAGCAAGCACTGTTAACAACTGCAGTAGTAGAAGCAACAAGTGAGCATGGACACACTATTGTGTTACGGGCGCTAATAGATCAAGGTTCCGAAGCAGCATTTATAAGCGAGAAGGCGGCTCAACTATTAAAGCTCAAGCGACAACCAGTCAAGGGCAACGTTGTTGGGGTGGGATCTACAAAGATTGAAATAAAACATGAGGTACAGCTGCAAGTGAGATCACTATGGGACAAGGGTTTCTGCTTGCTTTAAAATAACAAAAATTAATACTTACGTTAATAGAGATGTAGAAGTTTCCGAAGGGAGTATTATTTCACAATTTGAAGGTTTCGCAACCCTAACGGAATTAATAAAAACTGTTACTTACTGCAGAAGATTTCTACAATACAAAAAAAATACAACTAACTATTTGTCAACACAGGAATTAGAAGAGTCCCTAAATATTTGCATTAAATTAATTCAAGAGGAAGAATATAAAGAAGAAATAGAACTACTGAAGTGAAATAAACAAGTAAAGAAGAGGAGCCATCTAAGGTCCCTTAACCCTTACCTTGATGATCAAAATATACTCAGGGTGGGCGGTCGCCTCCGGCATGCTAACTTACCTCAAGAAAGAAAGAATCCTATCATATTAGGAACTAGAAACACTTTAACGTTATTAATAATCGCTGATGCACATGATAAAACACTTCATGGTGGAGTATAACTAATGCTGTGTTACTTACGTTTCAAGTACTGGATAATTAGAGCCAAGTCACTTGTGAAGAAACAAGTGCACAAGTGCATCAAGTGCGCCAGAGCAAGGGCAACTAGTAAAACACAAATCATGGGAGACCTACCTGCCGAGAGAGTAAATCCAGCAAGACCTTTTCTGCACAGTGGGGTAGATTTTGCAGGACCCTTACAAACACTGATGGCTAAGGGGAGAGGGAACAAAACTACAAAAACATACATAGCAATCTTCATATGCATGTCGACCAAAGCAATCCACCTAGAACTGGTAGGAGATCTAACTTCGGAAGCATTTATAGGCGCTTTTAGACGTTTTGTAGCAAGAAGAGGTAAATCTAGTCATCTGTGGAGTGATCGCGGTAGAAACTTTGTGGGTGCAGACAGAGAGCTACAAGAGGCTTGGACTGAAGCAAATCTTCATCTCACAGGTCCAGTCCAAACAACTTTAGCAACAGATGGTACACAATTCCACTTCATCCCAGCTTATAGCCCTAATTTTGGAGGATTGTGGGAGGCAGGTGTTAAATCTGTTAAAACCCACCTTAAACGAATATTAACAACCAACCTTACCTTCGAAGAGATGACTACAATACTATGCCAAATCGAAGCCTGTCTCAATTCACGTCCATTATGTGTAATAGATGATACTGACCCGGAAGTTTTAAATCCATTGACCCCTGGTCATTTTTTGATAGGAGAAGCACCCATTACTGTTCCATCACCCCTTATGAAAACTGAAAACGTTCATAATTTGTCACGCTGGCAACATACACAAAAACTTTTAAGTGATATCTGGCGGCGTTGGCAGGATGAATATTTGACAAAACTTCAGCAGCGTCCTAAGTGGAAGAAGAGAGAAAAGAAATTGGCAATCGGAGATATTGTCTTAATCAAAATGGAAAATCTACCACCTGGAAAATGGTCATTGGGACGAATCACCGATAAGCACCCCGGTGCTGATGGCCACACAAGGGTATACAGTGTGAAGAGTGGAAATACAATAACAAAAAGAACTGTTACCAAGCTATGTTTATTACCTATTGATCAAGACTGACATGTTGTTAATGTTATTATTTATTAGCACTTTGATTTTCTTTATTGTAATCATGATAAAAGGACTAACAATCCTTTTGGTGGGCGGTATGTTGATTTATAAACTGTCTCCGTAGCTAGAAGCTACTTATTATACCTACCTACTTACCTATACATTGCTATTTTGTGTAGATTCACATTTAATTTTGTCTCAATACAGTCGCCAATAAACTTGCAATCGAAACACACGTGCATTTGTTTCTCTCAGTTATAAACACGCAATAGTGAACCTTATTACACTCAACAGACGGTTTAATAGACTACATTTATTACATCATCATCATTTTGCAACATTGTATAGAATTTATATAAGCAACATTTATTTTTTTGTTGAGGAGATAACTATTATTTATTATTAGTACAGCCACTCTGCAATGGCGAGTAAAGAATAAACACCTGAAGTGGAGATGTTTTTATATTATATTGACAAAAAAGTAATAGCAAAAATCATTTTTGCAACTTATTTTTAAAACTTACTAACGTCTAACAATTACGCAATTGAACATAATAAATACATTTAGCAATAACAAAACATCTCCACTTCATAATAAGTTCGATTTGACGTTTTGTTTTTATTTACGGAGAATACCGTTCTGCCGTGCGTGCGTGCTCTCAGCTACGCGTTGTCGCCCCTACTGACACTTTTACCGTGGACGGTGAGCTAAATTGGTAGGTATATAAAACGCGACCTCGAGCGAGTGATATAGCCCTGCCCATAGTGTTATTAAAACACAAAGTCATTTCGAAATTATTAAAAATAGCTGAATAAAAAACTTATAAAAAAATATTTAAAAGAGTAAATACTAACTACAACTATCTATATATATATAAAAATTAATCTCCATTTCCCTTGGTCACGCCATAACTTAAAAACGACTTAGCCGATTACATTCATCTTTTTTTTAAATGTTTTCTAATAGTATGTAGAAGCTTCTTAGGAAACGACAAATTAAGAAAATTGCGCGGAAAATCGGTTCCTGTTAGATAAATTTGAATTTCCATGCGAACGAAGTAGAGGGCAACAGCTAGTGAGATATCTAATACTTTTAAACGAGCAATTGTTGCATATAAGAAACAAGAATGAAGCAAATATGATAAAATTATATATCCTACTAATATTATAAACGTGAAAGTTTGTGAGGATATATGGATGGATGTTTGTTACTCTTTCACGCCAAAACTACTAAACCGATTGCGATGAAACTTGGTATGTAGATAGCTGGAGACCTGGATTAACACATAGGCTACTTTTTATCCCGATATTCGCACGGGATCGGGAAAAAATATATTGGATGCGGTGGTTTAAAGGTGGTCCCATAGAAGTTATTAGACGACTAAAAGTAACTAGAAAAAAATTTCGCTCAATGATTTATTACGACTATTGCGGTCTTACTCAACAACAATGTTACGATAGACTTCGATTGGCATTTCATTACGAAGCCCTATCTTATGCCACTGTTTACAACTGGTTAAATGAGTTTAAAAGTGGTCGAAGCAAACTCACTGATCATTCTCCATAACGACGTCCTTCTAAGGCGACTGCTGAAGATAATATGAGTGCTTTGCGGCTAATGATAGAAGCTGATAGAAGGGTAACATATCAACAGATTCGGGCCGCTTTAGGCATTAATATGAGTCAAGTACAAAAAGTCTTACATGGACATTTAGGCGTCAGAAAGCTATGTACTAGATGGATACCTCATAATTCGACGGAAGATCAAAAATGCCGTCGTTTGGATTGGCGCCGCTCAATGCTTAAAAAGTATGACGGAGGTGACTCGAATGCTGCATATGACATCGTCACAGGTGATGAAAGCTGGATATATTGTTACGAACCCGAAACCAAAAGACAATCTGCGCAATGCATGTTTCCAGTCAAAGATTTGCCAACAAAAGTAAAGAAGGGCAGAAGTCAAGGGAAAAAGATGAGTGCCTCATTCTTTGACGGACGGGTCATTTCGCAACAATCATTCTCGAACATAAAAGGACTGTTATTGTAGATTGGTATGTCAGTCATTATCTATCAGTTGTCTTGTAAAATGTAAGACAGCAGCGTCCAATAAGCAGGATCCTTCTCCATCACGACAACGGTCCCGCTCATTCCGCGAGACGGACTATCGGATATTTGTCTATACACTAGAGCAAGTGAGTCATCCTCTTTACAGTCCCGACTGGCACTTTGTGACTTTTATTTATTTCTAAAAATAAAAGATAAACTTTGAGGAATTCGTTTTATGAACCCGGAAGATGTCATGGCTGCGTTTGAAAAAGCATGAAATAGATAGCTGACTGCTTCAGTCAACGGTTCCATCGCATGTGACAGTGCTTAGAAAGGAACGGAGACGAAAAGTAAAAAAATATTAACAGTATTCTTCCATATCATTCCGTTTTTTATTATCTAAAAATTTTTAGTGTGCCCCCGTAAACCTTTTTTTTTAAACTAAGCAACCATATGTAGTTCTAATGACACTACAACACGACGGATGCGGCATCCAGTCGAGGGAACTCCTCAACGGTTCTATTTCGTGTTTGTTCTTATTAATGCATCTTATGAGAACTTTAAACCTAATAAAAAAATGTTGAATATCAATTGTTGAATTGTTAGTAATAAAGTTAAAGTAGGTAATTAAATTATACATAACTTAATTATGGAAGCTAAGTAAGTAATAATTTTAAATTAGAACCATTAAACATAATTACATATTAGCCACAAAAAATAGAAACTTTTGAACTAATAATTAAACCGACGAAAGAAAAAAGAAACTGAAAAGCGAAAAATAAACTTGTTAGCCTAACTAAACTCCTACTCTAAATAATTTTGAGTCGGCGCCAAACATGCAAACAACAAAAAATTTAATTCGAAACCACTTCGGCAAATAATAATCATAATCATAAAAACATATAAATCTTATACTGTACGTAAATCAACTCAATCCTCACCAGATTTCAAATTTTATATTCACTAGTACAATAATTGCAACAACTACTTAGATGGTGCTTGTTCTTGTCCCAGTATTGAAAAAAACACTTTCTATCAAATACCTTGGTATTCATATGGATCAGCATTTGTCTTGGCATAAACATTTAGAGACAATCTCTAGCAGGATTAGAAAATTGATTTAGACGTTCACAAAATTACGTCATGTGGATTACAAGCCTCTACTTAAATCAATTTATGAGGCCTTAGGGAATCCACATTAACCTACTGCATTCTCATTTAGGGAGTAGTAAGAAAAGTATTTTATTTTTAAGAAACGGAAAGGTCACAGCAGGCCCTTCTTAAGAGGGTTTTCCTCTAAACCCGCTATAGTGGCCCCCCGCGAGGTGGCGGCGTCCGCGTGTGGCTGAACGTCGCTTAATTGAGAGGTCTTTTAGCCCTTTAGTGTGTTTTACATGGTGCCCGCACTTTTGCGGGCAGGCGTTAGGAGGACTCCGGATGTCTCATTAAAAGCTGTTCCCGGATCCCTCCTACTTAAGGGGCATTGCGGCACACCGTGTGGTTTTAGTCGGTTGGATTCCGACACACCACCCCACCGAAAACCCCGGTGGGGTGACGGCCCGAGGGGGTTTCCACACGCACAAAAAAAAAAAGGCCCTTCTTAAGATAGCATATTTTACGACCCGAATTTACCCCACTTATAAACTGTACCTAGATTGTGACTTATTGACTGTAAGAAAAGTGTATATTCTCTCCCAATACATTTCTTAAGAGGCGAAACACGGTAACTGTTTGTCCTTTAAGTCAGCTCAGACGTAGGAAGCACGCTGTTGCAGTGGCGGCATGAGTCAGGACTATTTTTGCAAGGCGACAATTTAATAGGCAATTAACTCATTTGTATAATTTAATCAATAAAAAGTTAAATATTGACAAGTTAAGTTACAACAAATGAAGGTAAAAAAAGGTTACACACACAAACTCACTCTCACACACACGCACACGCGCACGCACACACACACACACTTATAATATTATTTTTAAAATAACTTTTATTTAGATATTATTTTAAGCGCTAGGGGATATTATAAGGGAACAGTAATGTTCTTGTTATGGAAGAGCGTGCCCTTTTGATACAGGTGTATTTCACTTAATAGAAAGTCACAATTACGAGAAAACACTATGTACCATTTTGTTGAGAAATAAAAAAATAAAATGATATTATATTTACAAAAAAGAAACTTCATTTTATATTCATTGTTTCTGTTTGACGTCGAGTAAGTAGTACTACTCTGGTCAATGCTGTTATAATATGTTTTTTCCCATTTTAGTTATTCCACTCTGGCAAAACTCGTGTTGCTTAAATAGCCTTTGTGAAAAAAATCGTAAATATTCGAAGAAATTATAAATAGTGAAGCAAAAGTGGTATTAATAGTTGCGTTTTATAAGTGACAATATTTGTAAAAACTTTCAATCAATGCAATAGTAAACTGGACATATGTAATAAACAGTGACGAACCATGTGAAAACAAAATGTATTACGTTGATTTAAGAACATAACATTGTGCTAAAGACATTTAAAATCAAATATCCACGAAGGTGCTTTTATTTCTTCAACAGTAACAATAAAATTCATCATAAATAAAAATTACCAAAACGTTGCACAATGGCAAAAAAAAATTGCTCAGCTCAACGTATGCTACGTTAGATTTAATTCTATCTACAGTGCCTTCATCTGAATCTTGTAGCTTTTTGACCGTTGTTGACAAGTTACATCCTCCACTAGATGTTACCTTGTCCGTATTGAGTGACAGTCGTCTGCCATATAATACATGTAACACAAGACCAAATTTTCGTAAAGCGGATTATGAAAGGATAAATAGGTATTTAAACAAATGTCGCTATCCACTAATAAAACCATTATTAATTCGTTAAAAGAAAAAAAAATGCACTTAGATTACGTTTCAAAAAGTACAAAAACCCTATGGACGGATTTGAACTGAAAGTAGTGGCTGAAAGGTGCCAAAATTGGTAAAGGAAGTATACAAAGACTACATGTTGAATTTATAGTCAGAAATTAAAAATATTCCAAAATTGTTTTGGTCGAATGTTAAATCGAAATGTGGTGGTTCTAGTGCCTATCCACTGACCATGACCGACGGACAAACTACTTCATCAAATTAGTTTTTTTTTGTATAAATATTGATATTAATATTTTGCTAAATAAAACAGACATGCTATTTTATTTTTATTTTTATTTTGTGGTTGACATTTCGTTAATGTTAATTTGATAAATTATTCTAATTCTTGATATTTGTTTTTACTTTTACATTTTACTAGTATATAATCAAACTGTCAGTGCATGTGGTGTTAACCTGTCAATAACTGCTACAATTGTTAATGTTGTTATAATGTTGTATATATATGATATGTATATACAGCATTCTATAAGTTGTAAAATGTATAAGTGTAAGTAGTTGTAGGTTGACCAAATAAATAAATTCCAGTGTAACAAAAATTTACCAATTAATTTAACTTAATTGTTTTAGAATACAAGCCTGACATGGGATACAGAATATCCAGACTTCACGCCATGCTTTCAAAAAACTTTTCTTGTATGGACTGCGTGCGCATACCTGTGGGTTGCATCCCTGGTTGAAGTATACCAAATGATCACCAGTAAAGAAACCAATATACCATGGAACAAGTTTAATATCACAAAGATGGTCATAACATTATTATTGATACTGCTGCAGATAATAAACGTCTCTCAAATAATTTACACAGCTTCAAAAGAGAAAAATAAAATTTTTGATGCAAATTACTATGATCCAAGTGTTAAAATGCTGACTTTCGTAAGTATATCTTATTTTTATCAGTGAAGTAAAATTTAAAGGTTTTCAAAATTTAAGGGACTACTTATATGCTTAATTATGTATGTAGGTAGGTATGCGTTTAGCGAGAGACCAAAATAAAGTGGTAAAAACGGTGTATTCCACTCTAATCCCCCCCAGCAAATCTCCCGTGGGATTCCTTTCCACAAATTATGCGACTGGTGGATTTGTTTCTACTCATTATTCCACCACATATCACTGTGTTAACTTGTGGATTTGTTTTCTCTACCAAAGAGAATTCTATATTTAGCACTAAATCGATTCATTTTGAAGCGACGGATACAAGAACTGGTCTCAGGTAGCTCGAGTTTAAAACCTAACTTGAGATTTGACTACTTGATATGTTGATTGAACTTATGAACAATTGCGAAGAGGTCGATTTCTGGTCGAATTTAAGCCTGACAGCCGACTATTGGAATTTTTTAACATTAGCACTTAGTACTTACCTTCACTCAGTAGTTTTTTTGTGCCAATTTAATATATATACAAGGATCGGAGCAGTAGATATCGATTTTCGTTCTACCACGTTTAAGATATCAATTTCTAAATTAATTTTAACAAAACGTCACCTTTTTCCTCAGCAGGCTAATGTTATATTTTTTGCTGAGTATTAAGATTAGTAGTAGTGTTACGATAGCAATAGTCTATCGATATTATCGTGATGCTATCATGGCCTTCAAAACTACTAACTTTTTCGATAGTTAACGTTGTTATTTTTATCCAATATAGTGCAATGCAATAAACTTTGGTATTTTTTATTTATCGTAAAGGACTGTTTCAGGTGTTATCAGCAACACTTTTGTTCTACAACCGAAAGTGTGGGATGAGGACTTCCGGAGTACTCTTTATATTTTGGTTACTCCTCATTTTGGCCGGATTACCCCAACTGAGAACTGAAATAACGAACTACAAAACATCGACCGACACGAATAGCCGATTTAGTTTTGGAAGTTATATAGTGTATTATTTGCTTCTGTTTATAATGTTTATAATGAATTGTTTCGCTGATTTACCGCCAAAAGATACACCCTACCAATATGATAAGGTATGTACTCCATTTGAGTGTGTTATTAGTATTTACAAAATATTTATTGGCGAATGTTGTCGCTCCTCACGCATTTATTTAAGCCACAGCGCCCAACGGTAAGGGTCGAAATTAGAAAGTGTATAGAAAAGTTTAAGAAGTACCTACTCTATAACTTTTAACTTGAGCTTACCTTGATCGATTCGATTACGAAATGATTGCCAGCACCTTAAATTATTAGGAAGTGCGGCAATGAACTTTTAATTTTCAAGACCAATAGGAACAAATTCGATGCACGTTTCCTTTATCTAATATAGCTTAATTACAATAGTAGGTTCTGCCTAGTTTAGAATCAGACGGCCGTTTGTTGGGTTTCTTAAGTTATTATTAGTCTTATTAATTTAGAAACCATAGGGTTGCCAACAGTTATGGGATGGAGCTCCGAAACCGTAACCGAATCTGATATAAAAGTAATATAAGTAAATTCGAATAATTTCGAACAGGGGTGGGGTCTAAATGAAAGAATGTTATGACAAGTTTTTACTATTTCTATATGTATAGTTGAAATGTTTGTAAAATGTGGTTTTTGTTAATTATAAATTAGTTAATGCATTTTATTACTTAAAAATGAGTAGTAATGTTAAGCACTTAGAAGGCTAATTGTTTGTTGTGTGGAGGTAATATATATATTTTCATACTAGAATCTCTTAAAAATCTAATATCCGTTACTAAAATAATCCGAAACTATTGGATCATCTGAATATTTTCATCATTCGTAACTGTATCTGAAAGTGGTATAATATTATTCATATAACCATATCCGCATCTAGATCCCAAATATTATATCCATAACATCCCTGATTGTCAGCATTTTTTTGAATGAATATAGTTACGATTGAATCCCTAAGTAGCGGGAAAAAAGATAACTAATGAAATATCTCTACTAAATCTGATAAGTTGCTTACATTAACTGATATTAATTGATTTTATTAAGTAGGCGATTCGTTTATTAAACACTAAATACATAGTTATCGTAGCGTATGCGTAGGTATGTTTCTCCAGTCCAGTCCCTGCAGTCCTAAATTAAAGTAATATATTTTGGTATGTTTGGCAACGCTACGCGAGACCAACACGATGTCTATTTCTTTAGTAATACCAGTTGTGTATTTTGCACGTTAACGTGCCGTTAATCAGTCTGTGCAATTAACTAATCGTTGAAATTTTATATCAATCAACAGAAACAAAGCCCTGAGGATTCGTCAGGCTTTCCGAGCCGCATTACCTTCAGCTGGTTCGACCCAATAGCTATAACAGGGTACCGAAGAACTTTAACAGAAAATGACTTGTGCTCGCTCAGTCCTAACCTAATGTCTGAAGCAACTGTTCCACAATTTGAAAAATACTGGAAGCGTGCAATGAAAAATCGTGGATCGTAAGTGTTTGTTTAACTTATACCTTCTGTATTCTTATCTATGTATCTACTTATTCTAAGATAATATTTGGTATAAGTATACATGTAATCGGTCAGTCAGTCATAGCTTCTTCAGCAGTTGCTGAAGAAGCTATGATTAATTCAAGTTAATAACTATTAACTTCAATTAATTAATCTATCGCACGCCACTGCTGGACAAAAGTCTGCGCCAAATCAATATAGGCAATGTACCAATGTACCAGCGCTAATTTTCTATTTAGTAAATGATGTTTTGCTTATTTAGCGATGTGAGCAGAGCGTTCTAACTTCGGATACTGGATTCTGATGCATAGCTAGAAAACCTTTCAGGGAGTTGATGTTGCTTCCGGCTAATATTAAGGCCGAGTCAGTAGTGGCCCACCCTTTTTAACCGACTTCAAAAAGGAGGAGGTTCTCAATTCGATTGGAATTTTTTGTACCTTTGTAAATGAATGATTTTGGTCTAACGTGAGACAAAAACAGAAAATATTTAAATGTTTTATTTTGCATTTGCATTTGATAGCTCATCGTTTAGCCAATACCAGTAATTCTAGAGTAAAACTTTTAATTCATGTTATTATGTTTAGTAGTAATTTGAACGCATGACTTTTTATAAACCTAATTGCTTACATACATGTGTATAACCAGGCCAAAGCGGCCCTTGGCACAGAATACATAATAGTACCAGTACAGAAGGACCTCTTCGCAATACCATTTAAATAAATAGCGACTCTTGCTCCGACACAATAAGGTGCAATACAGATCGCACAGCGCTAATTCCAAATGGGTTATATTAACCTAAAACTTGCCTCTCTTTCTATCGCATAACTATTATCTGTTCTGATGCCGTTAAGGTTGTCTTCTGTAAGAAGAATTCATCTAAATATTTAATAACCAGTTATGTGCCTATTACTTTACTTCTGTGAATAAATGAAGTTTTAAATAAACCTAGGCTAGGTATTTACTTAGTAGTACCTACGTAGATGTAACTTATATTAAAGAAAACTATTTTATTTCACAATCTCTGCATAGACACTTTAATCTCTAAGAAGATAGGCATTTGCCATACGTTAGTGTGTACCTTGGAATTAAACTATCTCTTTTAGGTGTTTAGCTAGGTGTGCATATGCAAATCAAATCGCGGAACCCTACTCCTTATAACACCAGCTATTTGCCAATAAAAGTCCCATAGAAATCGGTCCACCCGTTGTGGAGATTAACAAAACAAACCGACAGACAGACAGACAAAACTGTTGTAGTCCAAAACTTATCGAAGCTAAACTTGACTAAGTTACTCCTTATAACACCAGCTATCTGTCAGTCAAAGTCCCGTGGAAATCGGTCCACCCGTTCCGTAGATTAGCCGGAACAAACAGACAGACAGACAAAAATGTGAAAAATATTTTTTGGTATAAGTACCGTGTAAACATTTTATTACAAACAGACACTTCAAATTTATTTATTTACAAGCAGTTCCCGCGCGGCTTCGCTCGCGTGTACATATTTATATATTTTGCTCCGAACCCTCATTCTTTTTCCAAAATCAAAGTAGCATAAGTTACTCCTTTTAACATCAGCTATCTGACAGTGAAAGTCCCGTGGAAATCGGTCCACCTGTTCCGGGGATTAGCCGAAACAAACAGACAGACAGCCAGACAAAAATTGTAAAACATGTTGTTAAACCGTATATACATCCAAATGCACTTAGTAAAAAGCAGACACTCCACTTTTACTTATTTCTATAGAGTATAGATGTATAGATAGAAGATGTGTATCAGTTGTTGTGGTCCTAATGAATAAATATACTTATCGTAGCTAAACTTGACCTTGTAAACAGAACTTGTAAATATCTAACTATACTGATTATAATTAATAATATAATCCAACTACGTAAATACGGGAAACGTAATTCGGAAGCGACCAACGGACGAAGCGATGTAGCGCGTGAGTGAGTATCGAAGTAACGTGCCACCTGGCCGGCGCGTGTCAGCCCACTGAATTTCGCCCGACTCATCGACGCTGCTAGTACCTGTAGCTTCATACCTACTGACCGGAGTGGGCCTAGCCTGCCCTCGGGCAAAAACTTTTTTGTCGGCCCCGGGTGGGGCAAAAATTGTTTGAGTCGAAATAAAAATTTTCGATACGCCCACTCTTACATACATACTTGACAAGTCAATAATAATCAAAAACTATGATTCTTTCTTATCGAGTCATGTCATAACTAAAGGTGTACGTGACAATAGGGACAGTGTTTTGAATATTATAAGAATGTACATATATATTATGTATTTAACAAATGTTTTGATAACACATTGTTACGAGTAGGTTTGCCATAACAATTGCAACTTGTTCTGTAGGACCTATTGAAATTTTGCAAGTAAACCTGACATACGAACAAGTAGATAGAACGAAAGGCAGACGAAATAAAAAAAAACCGTACAAGCGCGAATCTAACTCGCGCACCGAAGGTTCCGTACCTAAGCAGAGAAACTTGTATGTAGATAGTACGTCCATCCCGTGAATCAATACTCGAAGATTTTTGCTCATCTCTTCCGAAAGACAAACTTAACTTTGCGGTTCTAAAAATACTCTCTCGTATACATCGATGTACGACAAAGTCCTAGTCCACCTTTCCTACGGCAAAATATAAGTTTGTACTCACATAGCGGCGGTAGCGTAATGGCTAAGGCCAGTGCACTACCGACGTGAACCCACTCGTAACACAAACATTTAGTTTAGCTGGAGGGGTTAACAAGAATTCTAGTAATGTGTGACCCACGTAGCTAGTACGTACGCACGTACGACATTACTTTAAAAAAATTAAAACTATTTGTTTTTATAATATAACAAGATATGTACTGTTCTGCTTTACACAATAAAAAAACACAAACAGGTTGACTTCACTACAGTGTAGTCAACCTGTATTTTTATTCGTTACATTCGTCACATTCGTCACCGTAAGATATAGTTCTAGGCCCTTCTTCCATTTTTCCCAGTGTAAACCAATTGAAGCTGATTTGCTCTCATAGTCTAAGGACTTCATTAGCGGTAATGAATCATGATCTTGGGACTCTCCGTAAACTACCTATTTATTTTCCTTTTTGTTTACTATTTTAGGTACCGTTCAACCTAATAGATCTACCTATGTAAAAGGTACCATTCTTATTTTATTAAATGCCCTCTTAGAATTTTGTAGTTGCCGTTCTAATTTTATAAAATACGCCTTAAAAGTTTATAGGTACCGTTCCAATTTTATAGAACTACCATTTAGAAGTTTGTAGGTACCGTTCCAATTTTATAGAACTACCTCTTAGAAGTTGGTAGGTACCGTTCTAATTTTATAGAACTACCTCTTAGAAGTTTGTAGGTACCGTTCTAATTTTATAGAACTACGTCTTAGAAATTTGTAGTTAGCGTTTTAATTTTATAGAACTACCTCTTAATAATTTGTAAGTACCGTTCTACTTTAATAGAAATACCTCTTGGAAATTTGTAGGTACCGTTTTAATTTTATAGAACTACCTCTTGGAAATTTGTAGGTACCGTTTTAATTTTATAGAACTACCTCTTGGAAATTTGTAGGTACCGTTCTAATTTTATAGAACTACCTCTTACAAATTAGTAAGTACCGTTTTAGTTTTATTGAACTACCTCTTAGAAATGTATAGGTACCGTTCTAATTTTATAGAAGTACCTCTTAGAAAATTATAGGTACCGTTCTAATTTTATAGAACTACCTCTTAGAAACTTGTAGGTAAAGTTCTCATTCTATAGATCTAACTTTTCGTAATTTGTAGGTATAGTTCTGATTGCATCGATCTGCCTTTTGATATTTATCTGTTATATGCAAGTCTTTGTTTTTTCACTTGTCGGGTAATAAAGTAAATAAAGTAAAAAGACAATAGTCTTTTAGGTTAGATACCGTTTGGTTATCCAAACTACCTCTTACATTCAGCATTAACCTCAATTTCAAATTGTTATTGTAATAGCTAAATGTTATTATTTAATTCAAATCATCATACACATTGATCTGATTCTGAAGAAACAGGACGATAGTCGAACCTGCGAGGGTCATAATTTATGAAACAGATTTTATATATTTTAGGAAAAGTAAGTTTATTTTTTTTTAACTAGATAATATAGCGTTGAATACCAAGAGAGATTACATGCAAATCATATAGACACCTGCGCATCGTCACCGGCTTTCGGATTTTTTATTTGTACTGTAGACCTTGCTTCTTGCCAAATTTCACGATTCTAGGTCAATGGGACAACCCTATAGGTTTTGAATTATCTGCGAAATGTTCAAATTTGGTTCAATCTAAGGCTTAAATGGCCGTATCTTTTGATTGCATTGACTTAAAAGCTTGATTTTTCTTACGGTTTCAACGGACTGTAGACATAAGTATTTGGTATTAATTTTAACTTGATGCGGCCACGGGTTCCTGGAAAACAGAGTTTTGACAGACAGACTTTGAGTTCCCTTCTCTTTGATTCCCATTGACGGCAAATCCCAGCCTTGTTTTGTTCGATCCTGAAAAACGGCTTCCCGTCTAAAGCAGGAATGTTACCAAGAATGGGCAATTACAATGACGGTACGGGATGTAAAGACCAGCGCATTAGAAAAGCAGCTAGACTTTGTCTCCAGGTCCGTCAAAAGAGACATTGCCAGGACGAAGTCGAAGCACATCGGCAGAAATGGTAAGAGGCTGGTGAGTTTCCATTCTAGAACTCATGCATTTTGGTCTCTTGCCAAAGCCGTCCGGGGTAATTTCTATAGACTTTCCCTTTTGCCCCCCTGCACATGGGCGATAATTCATTGGCCCATGCCGCTAAGGAGAAATCCGATCTTCTGGACAGACTCTTTGTGTCCAATTAGACTTTCAATGACGGGGGAAACGTACCGCCGACCATACCGCGATGCGAGAGCTATGTGCCGAAGGTCCAGTTACTTACAAAGCTCAGTGCGTAAAGCCTTTCTTTCACTCGATATTCATTTGTCTAAGGCGCAGGTTCGGATGCATATGGAAGCTTAACTCCTTAGCATAGCGTAGAAATGTAGCTTCAATCTGCATTCTCTATCGGTTGTATTATGGGGAGTGCTCTGAGGAATCGTTCGGACTTATACCGGCCGCAGCGTTCCGCCATCATTCAAAGCGAAAAAACTTTCATCTCCATCACTTGGATAATTGGCACTCCACCACGGGCGGTTTTCCTAATACTTTTTGCCTCGCCTGCGGCATTTTCGGACCGATACGACCTTAAAACCTTCGAAAAAGAGTGTATTTCCATCTCAAAGGCCGGCAACACACTTGTGACTTTTGAGTTGCAGGTGTCCACCCAACCAATAATAACAATAAAATTATTATTATTATTATTATTCTCTTTATTCATTTAAATATTCATATAAATTACATTTTTAAATACATTCACTATTAAAAAAAACAAATATATTTAAAAATATAAAAAATAGTGCCCCACCGGTATCGGGTACAGGGACCAAGCTACCGGTGGTTAGGGTTCCAGAGACAGAAACCTCCTCACTATGCGTGCCGTGTCAAGGAGGACTGCCTTCTGCATCAGGCTCTTAATCCAGAGGCCTAACGTGAGCTTCTGAAGGTGTTGGTCGAGGCTCTTGGCAATTAACCCATGGGCTGAAATGACTATCGGCACAATGATTGCTGAATCCACATCCCACATATCGACAATGTCGTGGACTAAGTCCATTATTTATTATTGTAGTTCGATTACAGGTGTGAAACATGTTATCAAGTATAATTTATGTAATAGGTAATAAAATAATTATTTGTGTGATTCATGTAGGTACCTATATGTAGTTGTTCTGATTATACAGACTTTGCGTCAGTAATTGTATGTCTGTAAAGTCCCCAAAACGCGGGCGTGTGTTATTTCTCAAAATGAGAGTATTCCAAAAGATAATAATGTAAGTATTAATACCCTCGGCCCACTTGGTCTAAACAACGCCCGCTGTCAGCCCCAACCTATAAGCATTTAAGGATTTCATAAAACAAACTACATAATATACTATTCGATCTTATCAATCAATAAATATCGAATATGTACCCATTTATACTAAAAACAACAAGACCAATTATTTTTCATTAGTCAGTTCTATTAATCTTTCAATCGATTCTACGAAAATCTGTGCTAATAATACCTACATTATTTTATTAATGTATCCATGATTGAGAATAAAAAATATGACGAAGAAATTAAAAAGATTATTTTTATTTATACATTATATTATAGTCTGCTATTTGAAAGACCTGATAATATACGAGGCTCCTACTAACCTGGGTCTGGACTCCAGACTCCAGAGTTTGGAGTCTCAGAATATGCAGTAGCTAATATGTTATACATATATGTAAGTAGCCCTAGGCTTACTTACTGACGACACAGGGGAAGAAGACATTACTTAATAACAGTCGTTCCCATATTCCAGACACACCACCCAACCGAAAACTGTGGTGGAAGGCTAAACCCGAGTGGAAGATTCATAACACAAGATCCCAAAGCTTCCTGAAAGGGGGAATAGAGTTGTCAAAGCATAAGTAACAAAACAAGTATTGTGAGTGTTAAGACGCAACGATAGTCGATAACCACTTACCATCAAGAAGGCTGTGTGTTTAATGTATGCGGCTGTGTGTGGGGTAATTTACTAAGTTGTATAAAAAAACACATTTGATATTAACAAAAATCAAACCTCGAAATCTTTAATTTATTGTTATCTCACCCGCACTGAGATTATGTTAATATTACCTGCCTGCTAACTTTCCTTCTCCAGTAAGGGAAGATTGTTTTAATGAAAAATAACGTTCTTAAATCTCGTGAATGCTCAATATGTATTGTTATAAATATTTCTCACTTTGCAAACTCTTCAAAGATGAACTAAAAACTAAACTAGAACGTTGTTTATTTATTAAACAGTTTTGTAATGACGATTTCGTCTTGCAGAAATTAATATGTAATATCATAGCATAGAAACAGTACATACATGTTACATAATGATAAGATCTTTTTTATCATGACCATATATTTTCAGGAAGTGTTAATAAATAAATAAATCTTAACTCTGGTATCCCACAAGGCGGCATTCTCTCTCCTCTATTATTCTCAATATTAATCAATCTCATCACTCGGAATCTTCAGTGTGCGTATCATGTTTATGCTGATGACTTGCAACTTTACCATCAAGCTACCATAGACAACATAACAGAGGCCATTTCTATGGTTAACAGAGACCTAGAGGCTATTAATGGTTGGTCTGACCGGTTTGGTTTGACTGTAAACCCAACCAAGTGCCAGGCTATCGTCGTTGGCAGTCAACAAATGATCAGGAGGCTAGATCCAGATAAACTGCCATCTATTACTTTTAACGGATCAATCGTACCCTTAAGTACTTCTGTTAAGGATCTGGGCCTGTTTATCGATTCCAACCTCAGCTGGCAAATTCAGGCTACTAGCGTCAGCCAGAGAGTCACAGGCACGTTACGGGCCTTATATCGGCTTAAGAACTTTCTTCCACCTGAGACAAAAGCGATGCTAGTACAGACCCTAATTATCCCCATTATGGATTATGGTGATGTACGAGTATGCTACTACGACCTGAATGCAGATCTCCTCAATAAATACGACCGACTTCTGAATAACTGCATTCGATTCATTTTTAATCTTCGTAAATTTGACCATGTCTCCTCCTTTCGTCACGAGTTGAATTGGCTGCCGATTCGGCAGCGCCGCCAGCTATGCGCTCTCACCACTCTTTATTCTATTCTCAACTCACCTACTTCTCCCACATACTTAACATCCTTATTTCATTTTTTATGCTCCAATCACAACAGAACTCTCCGTTCTACAAAAATCTTCTTCTGTTATGCCCCACTCATACATCCGCGTGTGTTCACTCTTCCTTTCTTATTCAATCTGTCCTCCTCTGGAACGCTCTACCTCTGGAAATCAGGATAGCACGTAGTCGCCTTTCGTTGAAGGCGAAAGTACGAACCCACATTTCGCGGAGCCTAGCAGAATCATCACAACAGTAATACATTATATTTATTTATATATTTAACGTGAAAGTTAGCACGTATCTATGTTTGTGTGTCTTTGTATGTGTGTCTTTGTATGTGTATGTATGTATAGGTATATATATTTGTTCTTCTGTCATCTTTCCTAGTTTCTTTTTTCTTTCTACTTAAACTTAGTGCACCTATTCACTCATTTCTGCACCACCCTAAGGTAGACTGGTAGAAAATGCCTACGGTATTAAGTCCGCCATTGTACATTTTTTTGTGCATAAAGTGTAAATAAATAAATAAAATAATATGATAACACAACATGTATCCTTTGAAGACAATGATTTACTTACCCTTCATACAAAGCATCGCGATGCTAGCGTTTATCGAGTTTAGACTAGGGTTTCATAATAGGGAATATGCATGTATTTTTGTTTTATCTTTTATTGACTTGTTCCATCATTCTACTCTAATAAAAAATATAAATAACCTCGGCAATGTTCAAATTAAGTTTTAAAATAACATTGAAAACATCGATAAAATTTGATCTGTTTAAACGCCGCCATATTTCGCGGGCCTTGGATGACGTCAGATATCACGCTCAGTGTTTGTTTCATAAACTTAGTATACTTACTTGAAGTGTTACAGTAATTTTATACCGATTTTCAGTTGTAATTACTATGTATTGTAATTAATAGACGATGGATAAAGTTTAAAAAACATTTTATAAGTATTGCCTTGTCCCTAAGTGTAAAAACACTATAAGAAGTACACCCAATAAAGTATTTTTTCCTGTATAAAATAATAATGTGAAATACGAAAACAATGGTGTAAATTAATGCGAAGAGATGAAGTATCTTCAATATCGTGTTTATATTGTTGTGAAGATCACTTTAATGTAAGCATATTACAATTTAATTGCTAGAATAGTGTAAATTAGTCAGCAGTAGGTCATTTATGTTGGTTTTAAATATCAAGCAGAAGGCAACTTGCTTGTCTACTTAAACTAAGTAACAAAAGTCCAATAAAACTTCATGAATATAACTAACTATACATATCTTACCTATCCTTTAGATTATAATATAACAAGTATTATAATAATTACCTTGCGGATTTCACTCCTTTGACCTCAGCAGACGTAAAATCTGGATTTGATGCAAAATATGTAGTCATCATGAATGCATCTATTTTCGGTAGATTGTCCGATTGTTCTTTGACAAAACTACATTCAGTCATCGTCCTAGATAATTTCTAATATCACTAGAATGCCTAAATTGCACTAGCTAAGGGCAAAAACCACAGAAACACCTATCTTTCTCCGTAACACTACGAATATAGGCGCCGATAAATGACAGGACGGGGAATTTGACGTCATGTTTTGTTTCGACCAATAGTGAAGCGTTTTGCAAAGTTGAATTTCGCTCCCTTATTTTGCATATTTTAATTAATATTTCTTGCAATGAAAGAAATAGACGAACTAAATAAGAAAATAATTGTTTAGGCATAATATGTGGACAATAAAGATTCAAGGGAAAATTAATCAAGTAAATTTAAACAACATGCATATTCCCTATTAAGGTATTAACAGTTCTTGTTTGATTCAAAACTGAGAAACATATTATCGCGATTTAAAAATAAGGTAAGGAACAGGAAAACAAGATCTGGATCTATATTTTGTAGATTTATCATAATAACTTTGGGTCAGCACAATATGATGTGTACCTGACATATCTTCTGCAAGGTCAAAAGAAAATAAAACTAAGTTACAACTGGCCAGATGGGTACGCGAAGAATGTTTACAAACTTAACAAACGTTAAACATTCGACCTCAATTTCATTTCTTGGTTTTACACTATAACGTGGGTCATTGACTTGTTTTTAGGTAGGTACCAAATGTTAATATGCTTAGATACCAAGGAGAAGAGGCAGAGATGGGCATAAAATCAGTACATTTTTTATTAGTACGTACGTACCTACCTACAGCTTCACACTAACATAACGCCCGTAGCATAAAAATCTCATTAGATCTTTAGCGGTATAAAAACTAATGCGGACTTAAAATTAAATCCTATTTGTTATTTTCAAAACATTACCTTGACCATGTATAAGAAATCAAATACCTTTATTCATCAACGAACACAAAGTAATTCTTTTTTATACAAGTTAGTTTGAAAAAGAAACAGGCGTTCGGCTGTATTCTATACTTACAATTTAATGATACTGTAATTGGTAAGCTGTTATTGGTGTTTTTAAAGTACCTCAACATCCGTGATGTCACTTGTGCCTTACCAAGCCTATTCACCAGTAGAATAAGAGCGTAAATAGGGTGGGGGTGAACTTACAACTCGGATAGAAAGTAGAAGTTTCGTGTGGCCCACCATCCTTCAACAAGTTAGAAACATCAAAATTAACGTTAATATACACAGTACAGTGGTCACATTAAGAAAAAACTTCTAGTAAAATAGAAGAAAGTAAAAGAAGTTTATATGTATTTATGTATATATATAAATAAGTATAAGTTTATATATAAATATTTAATATCGCTGCAGTTCTGTGCTGAACGAAGCGCAATAAATGGAATATATCCTATTTATACCGTTTCGATAGGCGATATCGAAGTAAAGAACTGCAGCTATCATTAATAACAATAACCCGTAATTACTGATCCAATTACACAATATGCAATAATTTATTAAGATGAAAACTCGTATCTCCTATATATATTATATCTTATTTATTGAGACTACAGTCTTTAGCAGCTCGACTCATACATAATATCATATGAGAAGCTGAAGGGTAAATAAATCCTTTTGATATCTAGACGATTCGATCTACTTGCACTGTGTACCTGCTAAACTAGGCTTACCATTAAGTACATTATGGGTATAGGTTACGAAGTAACTATTATCTTATCTGTGGTATAGGTGCAACTCGCTTTATATTTACCCGGCAGACAGTGTTCGAAATATAAAAAAACAATAGAAATACTAATTAAATTTCAAAAAGTTGGAACAACAAATTAACCCTGATCCTAGGGGGTGTTTTCTACTTTTTTACCTAAAACGAAAGTCATGCTTCCAATTAATTACTTGCCCTTTATAAAATTAACCTAATTCTTAATTGAATAATTTGTATAGTTCTCTCAAAAACTGTGGTCACTGTAAAAGTAAATCCCTAATATCAACGATAATAGTATATATATCACCTTTAACAATGCATGGTGACCACAGTTTTTACCACAGTTAGTAATTCTGATGAATTACTAAGCCGGATTACGGCATAAATTTATTTGCATTCAGCCAAAGTTATGGCTTAGGTTATATGTGAGTATGCTATCCGTAACAAAATGACACCTGAAATTGATAAAAATATATAAACATAACCATACCTTTACAGCTCTCATACTTCTAATCTTTTCGTATAATATACCCCCCAAATACTATTTACTATATTTTAATATTTATTATGTGCTAAAGAAATACTTTAGATTCTGCGAATAGACATGACCGGAATAGAGCGTACATGGCTCCAACACCGTTCCTAATTCCGCCTCTGCCAAGTGGCTAACTACTAACCTTCAGTAGTAAGATATATTTTTTATTTCAGGAAAACAGCTGAAGCAGATTGTTCAGAAACTACTTCATTAAAAGGCCAAAGAAAAGAGAAAAAGCTAGTATCTATACTACCTATCATGTTTAAAGCCTTCGGAGGACAGTTCCTAATTGCTGTAGTTTTAAAACTATGCAACGATTTACTAATATTTGCCGCACCAGAATTACTTAGGTAAGTACTGTTGCCTTGAAACTTGTGTTGGCGAGCGGCGAAGCCAAACTCAACAATAATAATTATTCATAATTAGCAGCTGTCTGTGGGCAACATTATGAATGAACATTGCATTTGGTTACATTATACCTACCACTTATTTTTGTTGGTTTTTTACTACAAGTGTAAATATAGACTTCTTGCAATTCTATGTAACTCCATAGGTGCATTAAACGCCCCCAAAACAACACAGACTAAATTCGTTATTGCTATCCGTGATCTGTAACACCAATAAAACAAATTTATTTTTGTAAAACATGAAATCAAATAAAGCTACTATTGAATTTTTATATTAAATACATAATATTGATTTAATTTAGTTTGAAGTCTATTTGTTTTAAGTAATGTATGCTCTCTTTCAGATTAATTGTAGGTTTTGTTGAGGGCAATGAACCGGTATGGAGGGGCTACTTGTACGCCGTTGGCATGTTAGTATGTGCTTCGTTACAGACTGTGTTCTTGGGGCAGTACTTTTTGAAGACATCCAAAGTCGGTGTGAAAATCAACTGTGCGTTGAGTAGCATGCTCTATAAGAAAGCTCTATGTTTAACTAACGAAGCTAGGAAAACCTCCACGGTTGGGGAGATAATGAATCTGATGTCTACAGATGTGAGCAGGTAAATAATATTATAAGTACAAACAATCTTAAATAATATACAAACACTAGCGGCTTCACACGCACTTTTTTTACTGTCGTAGTGTCATAAACAAATAAACTACAATATTTATTTGTAAAAAACCTGCCACTAGATCACTTCTGCCACATTACGTGTAAAACAAATATTTTATGTTAAGATGTCACACGTGACAGGGCAAGATAGTCGCGTCGTATTTCTTCGCGCAAAATTACATATTGTATATCACACCTCTGTGATATATTGTGCAAGGACAGTTTAGATCTAGATAAAATATAGAAAACGATAAACAAATTTAATTTTATAACACACATCTATATCCCCGAAGAGGTAGATTAGAGGCGTAATAAATCTCCACATTTTGCCAACTGTATTTTACCGATTTACGTAATAGGGGGTAATCCTATTGCCGTCACCTGGGCACGGTGAAAATTGTGAGTCTATTGAAAGGCAAAGGTAGCTAAGAAGGAATGCCAATGAAAGAAGAAAATGAAATTGCTTATACGAATGGATTGGGCAATGACCTCTGACTGACTGTTGCCGGCAAATCTCATCCAAAAAACACTTATTTAAAGACGTTTTCCGTCAATTGCTGAAAATCGTATGAAAATAAGTTCGGTAATTTTCTAATTTATGGCGTTCAGACAGACAGACGCGGTGGGGGGAACTTTCTTTTATAATAATTATAATTATTGTTATGTAGCGAAGTATGTGTGTGTTCATCAAACTTTGCATATACGTAATACAACAAAATGCTTATTACCGCGTCTCTTGTATGGACCGCAACCCAGTATTGAAATGAGACTACAGGAGCGAAAAATTTATTGCATTATCATAATTAGGAATAATGACAATGAGTGTAACATTTGTTACACGGCAAGTTAACGAGGCAAATCTTGGTCGCCTTCAGATATAATAACTTTTTTTTACAAACTACATCCGGAATAACCATTATAAATATTTAAATTATTTCTCTTGTCAGTCAAGATTCCCATGTGAAACCTGAAACAATAGTATTGTTGCATAATGCTGTGGCAGGTTTTTACCAGTAAACCGTATTTATGTTTAATTCAATCACTTAATTAAATGATTATATAAAAAACTCGAATTCGTTCATCTATGTCCTATCGGTCATATTTGTCACCTATTTGGATGCGACTGAAAAACAAATATAAAAATTTCGTGAGTCGAGGGGATTTTTTTTGTTCCCCGAGCCACATTAATTTTTCATTTTCTTATTTTGGGATTTCATACGAAATCATGAATCAGTATATTTACATTTGTACGTTTCAATACCACTAAATACTGACGGACCATATGTATACCACAATATTTTATTTCTCATATATATTTTTGGACCAGAAACCATCGCGGGGGTTTTCAAAAGACGTTTAGAAATGCATATAAGACGAACATACTTACATTCATTTTTATTTATAAGATTAAAGCAGAAGATAAGATTAAAGCAGTGTATATAGTGTGAGTATTGAGTATTGAGATTCAAGCAGTTCGAAATTTTCCCCTTATCCTATACATGTATTTCTTTGTTTTGTTTTATAATACAATTAAGTATTATAGTACAGAACAGTAAAGTATTGTTTTATAGTACATTTTGGTAATCCTGGAATATAAATGATAAACCGTGAGAAATCCCTAGTGCTAATAGTTATATTTTCCTATTCCAGGTTTAGTGACTTAACCCTCATACATTTAGTATGGTCTGCACCATTGCAGGTGGCATTGGCAATGTACTTCTTATGGGGTGTCCTAGGGGCAGCGGTCCTAGCCGGTTTAGCAGTAATTATATTACTAATGCCGGTCAACGCATTCTTTGCTGGTGTACAGGAAAAATTCCAAACAAAGTTGATGCACTGTAAAGATGAAAGAATTAAACTAATGAGCGAAGTACTTAATGGAATGAAAGTAAGATAGAACTTAATAATGAGTCCGGTTTTTTTCTTTTTTATTGAGTATTGATAAACTTTATTGTCTTGTGCTAGGTTCTTAAAATTTACGCATGGGAGCCGAGCTTTCAAGAATATGTGCTTAAAATAAGGAACAAGGAGCTAAATATTCTGAAGAAAATGGTCTATTATGGATCTATCACGGCGTTTGTATGGTTTTCCACACCATTTCTGGTAAGTGACATATTATTATCATTTTGGCTCATCACACCTATTTACTCAGGTACTTAGAAATATGTTTTGTTTCCAGGTCTCACTGAGTTCATTTGGGTGTTTTGTCTTGTTACACGACAAAGAAGTTCTAGATTCAAAGAGAGCATTCGTAGCTTTAGCTCTTTTTAATGTACTGCGTTACCCTATGACGATGTTACCTAATGTCATATCTAACGCAATACAGGTTAGTTACATTGATTACAATTTTGTTTTTTTTTTTGTTAATACTTATTAAAACTTATTGTTTTATTTACAGACTTACGTAAGCATCAAGAGGTTGAATAAATTCATGAACTCTGAAGAATTAGATACACGTATGATAGAACACAATCCAAATGAACGTGAGTAAAAACGGATGAACCTGAAATCTGTTTTATACTAAAGTGTTCTTAATTTTTTTATTTATAACTGATTATTTTCTGTTTTATAATAATTGTAGGTGACCAGGTGATAGTTGAAAATGGTCACTTTTCTTGGGGTGGTGAGGATGCAGAGCCAGTATTGACCAACATAAATATTCGTATTCCTCGAGGATTGCTTGTGGCAGTTGTCGGCGCCGTCGGCTCAGGCAAGAGCTCCCTAATTTCTGCACTGCTCGGAGACATGGATAAACTTTCCGGCCGCGTTAACATAAAAGGTTTGCATTTCCAAAGTGTTTGCGATTTCAATTTTTAAATCTATATATACACATTCAACTTGGAAATAGCACTAGTTGCTTGAGAGAGAATCTTCTTACTTTTAGTATGATAACGTCATTTCCTTGAGATCAGTACTCTCTCAATTTATGTCTGAACTACGTCAATACTATTACTACTAGAAAGTATTCATAAAATTGAAGAAAATTTAATTCTAATGTACTTACATAATATGTGTAGTTCAATCGCCTTTACAGTAGTTGTGATCAGAAATCAGAAATTTATTTGTGATACATAGGTACAATAATAATTGATGGTCAAATATGATTACATTTTTATGTCCTCTATGATCTGCCAATTAGGCGTACAAATATATAGAAATTATTACAGATTAGGATTAAACAAAAAAAATACAATAATAATTCAAGTCAAAAAATAAAAAGAAAGCAAGTAATAATCATAAACTTAATATACTATACTAAGTTTATGGTAATAATTAAATAAAGTCAAACATGTCAATAGAATTGGTATAAAATTAAAATTAAAAAAGCAATTTTAATGTCTTGTCGAATGTTAGGCATAAATCCATAATACTCATTTCCACTATCATTTAATTTATGTGGTAAGTTGTTAACTAATTACAAGTACTTACTAGCTTTTAAACGCGACTCCGCTCGCGTGAGTGCAGATTTAATTAATCAAATGATGTACAATTAATCAAATGCCTAAAAATCAGTTTTTAAAGTTTTTGTCTGTCTGTTTGTTCGATCTCCGGAACTTGTTAACCGATTTCCACGGGACCTTCACTGGCAGATAGCTGGTGTTATAAGAAGTAACCTAGGCTACTTTTATTTTGGAAAAGAATTAGAGTTCCGCGCAAAATATGTACACACAAGCGAAGCCGCGTGGGAGCTGCTTGTTACTAGTAAGTAGAGCATTAGTACGAAAATGAGAACAACATGAATTAATTATTCACGGTGTGGGTCTGTCGCAAGGCTCGCAATAAGGGTGACCTAGCCCATATATTTTTGGTATTGAACTGTTTGGGATTCTACATTCAAAGTTAAGTGTGAAATTACTTCGTATTAGTAATTACTGTTAGAAGTAAAATAGCATAATAAAATGTTAATTAAAACTAATAAGACTACCAATATCCGTATTTAAATACTAATTTAACTCAAGTTCGTTCATTTCTACTTATAAAGATGCGAGAAATTATAACATAGGTAGTGAATTTGTTTTTTTTTATTGTGTAATGGAATTGGCATTTGTCTTTCAACTCGCCTGGTGGAAAGTGATGATGAAGACGAAGATGGTACACGCCTATCCAAGAAAAACCTTTTCACTCGGCTCTTGAACGTTCTTAGAAAATAGAAAAATAGACGCAAGCAGTTCATTTCTGACCTTGGTCACTCGAACCAAAAAGGAGCTGTCAAAACGTTTCGATCGACTATTTGGTGTTTCGACAATGAAAGGGTGGATGGAGCCTCTGTCTACGTCTAGCTCCGATGAAGGAATCGAGAGGGTAGTTCGAAGAGAGCCTTCGCACACTCACATTTTCAAACTTGATTATACACATTTTAGTGTATGTACGTCATAACTATAGTACAGTTATATACATTGTCTTCAAGTGGATAGAGCGGGGCGCATGTCAGCCAGTACTGCGTGAGCCACGGGCGGGTCGATTACTCCTTAACAAATAGTAGTAAACTAACTTTGATTGAAGATATTGTCTATTAGTAGTAGGAATTTTACAAAGAGCAACTTTTTTAGCGTTAGGTTAATATATGAACAGTAAAACTATTTATAGAATCTTAATTTAATAACATTATAAAATAACCATACATACAGTGTGAGACATAAATGTAATAAAATCAACTTATAAACGAATTTTGAAAGCGATTTGTGATTCGATAAACGGAATAGCTATTTTGGAGGATTATGAGACCAATCTTCGTTCATTTCTTACTTTGTAATGATAAATTAGAGGTTTTAAAATTTAGTTTCTGTTTTATTTTTATTATTTACCATATTAGAGGGTAATAAGGATTAATACATATATGGTATAAGGTATACAATGGTACCTAATTCTTACTACATATAGTGTAACTCTTGATTTCACACACGACCACACTTCAAAAAAAAAATCAAAGAGGAATATAAATTTAGAATGATCATAATTTTTCAGGTAAAACAGCATACGTTACCCAACAGGCCTGGATACAAAACGCTACTGTGCAAAACAATATTTTGTTTGGCAAGCCACTTAATAAATCTAGATATAATCAAATTCTCGAAGCATGTGCGTTAAAGACCGATTTAGCTATTCTTGCTGGTGGCGATCAGACGGAAATTGGTGAAAAAGGTAACGTAGATTCCAAAATTATGCAATGCATACAACTAGTAGACGAACATATCATACTTCATGCATTCATACAGGTATCAATTTGTCGGGTGGTCAAAAGCAGCGCGTGTCACTGGCGCGTTCGGTATACTTTGACGCCGACAACTACTTCCTGGATGATCCACTCAGCGCCGTTGACTCACATGTTGGGAAACATCTTTTCGATGAAGTAAGAATTCCAAGATTTAGCGAAAATTATCTGCATGAACTACCGAATAGTATTTAATTTTACATAAATTTCTGGCTATTTTTAATCTCTTTTCTATGTTTGAACAATAGTAGGCAGTAACAATGTGTTGTTAACACTATTATGTTTGCGTACAGGTAATAGGCCCGAATGGTGTCCTAAAGAACAAAACTCGCGTGTGGGTTACACATAACGTGTCCTACCTCGCGCAGACTGACCTGATACTAGTACTGCGCGACGGTCAGATTTGGGAAGTTGGCAAATATAACGAGCTGCTGGATAAAAAGGGTGCTTTTGCAGATTTTCTTTTGCACCACTTAAGTGATGTTGAACAAACCGCTGGACAAGATGGTAAGTAATTGTTAAATGTATGTATATTATAATCAATGTTATAATTTTTCCAAAAGCTATTTGGACATTTGGCTTAAGCTGAGAATACATTTTGTAATTTGGTCGTTCTTTCACAGATTTAGAAGATGTCAAGCACGATCTGGAGAGTAAACTCGGTTCGACTTTTGAAGACAGATTCCAAAGAGCTAGATCTTTGTCATCCGGTGCCCATTCTGTGCCTGAAACAATTACTGCAGGTAATTTCAGTTATAAGCTTTATAGAATATTTAGTTTATATTATCTATAAATGTACTTAAAAATTGTTAAATCTGAATCTCTAAATCACCTTATTTCAACAGTTAAAATTATTCTAAGTTTACTTAAAATTGCATAGTGAGGGTTTTCATACATCACAGTACCTCAACAAGGTTTAAGTATTTGTTGAGGGAATGATTCTATTAAAAGTTGACAGTCCACTGGAGCAAGCTATTATTCAGCATAATATATATTATATACAATAACATGCAAAATGAACACTAGATATACTTTCATTTTTATTTGTTCGTGGTACACATAAATCAGTAGGTACTAATTTAGTTAAACAGTATGTGATGAATTTGTTACGTTTTTTTAGATTTAAATCTTTACTTCCTTACTTATATTATAAATGCGAAAGTAACTCTGTCTGTCTGTCCGTCTGTCTGTCTGTCTGTCGCCTTTTCACGCCAAAACTACTGAACCGATTTGAAGGAAATTTGGTACACAGATAGTCTAAAGCCTGAGAAAGGATATAGGCTACTTTTTAATGCGAAAAAAGGGGTATAAGGGGTTAAAAGGTGGGGATGAAAAGTTGTATGGAAGTATTGTCAATTAGCTTAAATAATAAAAAATTCTACCCAAAGGCACTACTCCACGCGGACGAAGTTGCGGGCACAGCTAGTCAACAATAAATAAAACTCTTTCTCCAAAAAAATTCTGACACTGGTCAAAGTGAGATAATCTTTGCCATCTTATTATGCTGAGAAATAGAATGTCTATTATCTTATTTCTCTCCAATAACAAGAATGCGTACTGTAGCTTGTGCTGCTGGTTGAAGTTTAAGAGTCTCATCTATGCTCGTACTTAGTTGCCTGGGTAATCTAATAATCTATGAAAACAGGCCATGCGCCAAAACGAAAAAAAAAACACGTAACTTTATGTGGTCCTAAGGGATGCACGCTGTTCTAATAGTAATCTTAGGAGTAGCGAGCGAAATGCCCTCGAGCGAAAGTTGGCTTACGGCTAACTTTGGGAAGGTACCTAGAAGCGGAAGGAGTTACGGTGCACGCAGTGTTTTTTACACACCCTCAAAAATTTTACATAGGTCTAGTCAAGAAGTTAATACATAACTACTATTTATTAAAGTGAAAAAATAACCAATAATATTTTACAGGTGATCGTGTAAAGTCGAAAGAACATTTGAACGAAAATGAGGTGGAAAATGAATTCGATCAACTTATTGAAGCAGAAAAAGCCGAAACAGGCAGAGTGAGTGTATTGAATGTATTAATAACTAATTTGTGAAACTATTCCAAGACCATGCAACTAGTAAATTCATGTCTTATGTGAAACAAAGCCACATCCACTTCAATTTATCTTTTCGGACAAGTTTCTCTAGCAAACCGTGGCCTAATACATTTGTAATTTATTTTACTCTTAACATCACAAGCTGCTCTATACAATTGTTGACCAAAGTCTACTTGTTCAAACAAATGTATTATGGACAAAAAATATAAATGCATTTAATCTAACTAAACTGATCGACTACGCCTAACAATACCTTTAAAGTTTAGACCTAATAAATAAATGGGGAAATGAGATATGATAGAGCAGGGCAAGAACGGGCTTCAGGCTGCAAGATTTCTAGAATTATATGTAGAAATATCTCATAACTAGTAAAATAGTTACCATTTACTACGATTTCCTTCTTCAAATTTAAGAGCTACGCTCTTGTCGGTGAAGCAATCGCCACTCCTCTTTTTCCTCTGCAATCCTTTTGACTTATTGATTACACACAACATTCAGCTAGGCATTCTCTGTTTCCTCTTTCCCCCTAACTTCTCATTTTTCCCTTCTTGTTATCTATGTTCCATTTACTAGCAGGATGAAATCATCCTATTCTAAGTTATTCTAAGCATGATTTTTGAATCTTTGTATTACTATCTACATTAAGTAAAAGTTATAATTAAAGTGTAATCGTAAGATGATTATATAATAGTACGTTTTATCCACAGGTAAAATGGGCAGTTTACAAACATTACTTGACGAATGTTGGCATGTTTGCAGCTCTAGGAACTGCTTTTATATACAGCGCGATACACTGTTTGCAAATTGGTGGTAACTTTTGGCTCGTTCGTTGGTCTAATGAGAAAAATATGGTAGGTTTTCGATTTCTTTTTAATATTTTAAGGAATCTTTCTCATTCTCTCATAATTCATTCTGAATGCAAAAAGCATTCAATATTAAGACATTCGCAATTCACTTTTTCTCGTAGCAAGCATTTGCATATATTAAGAAACTGAAACCAAACCTTATAATTAAATTGACATAAGAAAATTCATGCTTATCTTACATATATGATTACTTATGATCAGAATATTTTCCACCCAACAGATTACTATTATTTTAAATGTATTAGTTATCTGTGTTAGTATACTCGTTGTCGTAACCTATTTTGTATTCCCTTAGCTCGTGAACGGCACAGTGGACACGAAGTTACGAGACATGTATCTTGGAGTATACGGCGGCATCGGTTTCGTTCATGGTACCTATCTCTGTTTAAATTAATGTTAGTCATAATAATAATAAAGCAAATGTGGTCAGTGCAATTGTGGTTTCAAGAACATGCGATTTTAGAATAAGTTAAGAGGTATTACTAAACGTTTCGTTGCTGCTACGACAGGGATACTACTGTTGACAGATATTTGGATCAATAGTTTTACGCTAAACAACTACCTAAACACTCTAAACAGCTATGTGCTGCTTGTAGTTGTAGTAATTAAATTAGTAATTTTCATTAAAAAGTAATTCAAATAATTACTGATAAGCTAAAGTTTTTCAATAAGCATTTAAACCAATATTAATATTATTCTGAAGCAATCGTATGTGTTAATAATTAAGATACGAGAAACAGTAACAGTAGAATTTACCATAAATAGATAACTAGAAAGAATCCAAGGAGGCGGTTAGGAGTTATATATACTATTGGTTTATCTTTAAATACACTATATTACGCTATCAATCGCAATAGTCATCTCAGTCAAAAGACATCCACTTTTGAGCATAGGCCACTCCAGAAGAATTTTCTAAAAGCATTGGTGGTAATTTTAACAATACTTTACATTCATTCGTTTCAAGCAATTTTATTAATAATAAGCATAACTAATTAGTAAATTAATTGCAGTGACAGTATCAATATTTGCCGATCTTTTGCCCTTCTTGGCATGTTGGAAGGCAGCAAAAGTTCTCCATGAAGTATTGCTGAAAAATTTATTCAGAGCGCCACTGCAATTCTTTGAAGTGACTCCTGTTGGCCGAATAATCTCCAGACTGTCTAAAGATGTAGATTCCGTGGACGCTGCTCTCCCTTGGCAAATCGCCACCGCAATCAATTGTTCTTTTGAGGTAACATTTTTAGTAATATAACCTATTTCTGAATCTCTTCTCTCCCTCAGTCGTAAACAATTAGAACTATTGATATGAATGCAGTAAATGGCGATATTTTTGCCATATGGATATTGTGTAGGATCATTTTTTTTGTATTTGCAGGTCTTAGGGACATTACTCGTAATAAGTTACTCAACGCCTTTGTTTATGGCTATGATAATTCCTATTGGACTTTTATATTACGCCATACAACGGTTCTACGTGCCGACATCGAGACAGCTCATGAGGATTATGTCTGTATCTCGCTCTCCGATATTTTCACACTTTAACGAAAGTATTTTGGGTGCTACCAGTATTCGTGCTTTTGGAGTGAAGGACCGGTAAGAAAGAAATATACCAACTTTTTGTGTTTACGTGTATCTTATATTGTAACTGTTCATATTATAACTTCCTTTTCGCATTATCAAACGTTGCTGCTTTTATTAAGTAAAATAATTGGTACTTGATAGTTAGTCCAAAGATTACCGGCTCCCATCTAAATAAAATAATACAATGTGGTCTGTTATCTTATCGCTTATCGTTATTTTAAAGATTAAGGTTATGCAATACTAGGTTGCAGATATTTAACGTAAAAAATATACGTTCCTGAAACTTGAACAATCTTAGAAGTATTTTTTAGTGTTTTTTTTTTGTCATATAGAATTATTCTAAATCATTCACTGACTACATAAGTTTCGGTGAAACAGCCAATACAAAAGTTCAAACACGAATAACACGGGTTGTTACAAAATACGATAATTTGTCTATAAATTTCAGATTTATTAAGGAATCTCAGGAGAGAGTTGATTCCTACCAATCATTTTCCTATCTGAGGGCCGTTGCGGATAGATGGCTCGGAGTTCGACTCCAAGTTATTGGCAGTCTTATAATATTCTTCGCTGCATTATTCGCTGTGATCAGTCGAGAGAGTATTAATCCTGGCCTCGCGGGGCTTTCCATCAGCTATACGTTAGAGGTATTTATACCACTTTTGCGAATTTTAGTTTAATTGGGAATTGAGCTAATCATTCTTCGTTTGGTTTTTAGATCACTCAAACCTTAGGTTATTTGGTTCAAGCGACATCAATAGTAGAAACCGATATTGTAGCAGTGGAACGTATGAAGGATTACGCTGAAATAGAACAAGTAAGTAAATGGTACATATAGATAGACAACAGCCAAATATTGTTTAGAGATGACGAATATAACGTATGTCTACAGGAAGCAGAGTGGATTAAGTCTCCAGCTCCACAACCTTCATGGCCAGAGTCAGGAGCGGTAGAATTTGAAGCATTAACAATGGCTTACCGTAATGGAGCGGAGCCTGCTCTGCGTGACATCACATGTTCGGTAGCGCCGGGGGACAAAATTGGTATCGTTGGCCGCACCGGTGCTGGCAAGTCTACACTCACACTTGGTTTGTTCAGGTATGTATAAGTGCATCTAATTTAAACAAAAGCTTTACCCAAATATGAGAAAACTTCTAAAGTAACTTTCCACAGGATTGTAGAGGCCACGGCAGGCCGTATTCTGATTGATGGGCTCGACATCGCTAAAATAGGTCTACATCAGCTGCGTTCGCGCATCACTATCATCCCGCAAGACCCTGTATTGTTCTCAGGCTCATTACGTTTGAACCTGGATCCTTTCACGTCGTACTCAGATGACGAGATCTGGCGTGCCCTCGAACATGCGCATCTCAAGCCATACGTACTTGGTGAGTAATTCATTTATTTTACGGGTATAATTGAAAGATTATGTGACAGTAGTGAGGTTTGTGTATCTACAGGACTATCAGCAGGACTGCGACACGAGGTATTGGAAGGCGGTGAGAACCTATCAGTGGGACAACGACAACTTGTATGCTTAGCGAGGGCGCTGCTGCGAAAGACCCCTTTACTAGTGCTGGACGAGGCTACTGCTGCGATTGACCTTGAAACTGACGAGCTTATCCAGGTACATCGAAGGCTGACGGAATCCCTATATCCTATCAGACACTTGGTGCCATAATACTCATCTCGCGTTGTATGTTACAGAAAACTATACGCTCCGAATTTGCGGCATGCACCGTGATAACGATCGCTCATCGGCTCAACACTATTATGGACTCCACCAAAGTTATGGTCCTGGACAAGGGTCAACTCATCGAATATGCGCCTCCTGAACAACTACTACAGGATAAGAACTCTATGTTTTATAGTCTAGCCAAAGATGGAGGTCTAGTGAGCTAAATTCCTGTTTATTGTGTAGGTTAACAGTGTGAGCAAATAGTTTAAAAAATAATAATCACGGGAACCGATACGCCACTATGGCTACGGCCATGTACGTAGGTAGTTAATCAAGAGGTTATGGGTGTGATGCCATACATTGCCATTTTGATGTTATTCTGCGCATATCACAAGAATTTAATTTAGTTTTATTTGCTTTGAAAGCGACTCTTGTCAGTAAGAATATTTGCCAGAGCATAAAAATAAAAGAAAGCGAATCAGAAGTCAGTATTAATAATTATGAACGTTAAGTTTGTTATTTTTATTAAATAACGGGTGATTGATACAGTTGAGTGTTCTAAATAAGATGTTACGTCTGAATGTTTATTTCTAAAAGTTGATTACCCCAAAACTCTAGATAATTATTTATTTAAAACCTAACTCGAACCTTAAATCATTATGTATATCGTAAACTGATCGCTGAATTGGGCCGATCGAGATGTGCACATCATGATACGTCGGCATTTCTTGTTTGGCCAAGCTTAACGTTTGACGATTTTCCCTGCCATGTTTGGGCAAATCGGTTCTGTAGGGTGACCAAGGTGTATCTTAAAAATGAAATACGGTTCGTTGTTAAGAGCATAACTAGAGAATGGCTGAATAAACTTTTCTAAATTCGTTTTTAGAATAACTAGCAATAGTACGTACAATTCGTTACTAGGTTTTTAGATAAAACTAAAATGAAAAAAATGTGAAAAGACTTAAAGTGCTTTTTCTATAGACTGAAAACGATTATATACTAATTTATTAAAAACCGATAGCAACACGTCTGTCGGGTCAGCTAGTATGTAGTACAATGACATTTAGACACTAAAGATTTACCCGTCCATGCTTCATAAATACAGTATGTAGGGTAACCAAAGTATTTACATTATGAGAATTTTGTAAAAGCACATTTTTTTTTATTTTGAGCTCCAGTAATAGTCAGAGGAATTTTTGCATGGATGCCCTCCTATTTTATTCACACGTAAACACAGCTAACAAAGCGCAAATACCAGCGTCGCATAACGGGGCTCTATTACGAAATGCCCAGCCATATCTCGATGTGGCTAAGTGACTTGTTGGACAAATCGATAAATACGAGTAGGTTACTCTCATTGATCTGCCCAACTTTTTGGACATGTCACGAAGTTAAGGCATATCACGATCGGCCCAATCCAACGATCGGCCTACGACACGTATATACACGACAAGACAAGTGATCTTAAATTTAACTAACCGCACATCTGAATCTCAATGCCGTTTTATAAAACCGTTTAAAGTATAATGCCCAATTATTTTTATTTATTGCAACCTCAATCTGTTGTCGTGGCGTAAATGGATGCTAACCACTGAAGAATACTCCAATCCCGCAACACGTTAGCCGTAAGCAACAACACAAAATAAATTAAAGCCGAATTTACATTACGAAGCTAGTGTCGTGAATGATAAAACTAACTTAAAGAAATTAGTTTCAGTACCTACTTGTGAAACTTGTTTCGTGAAACTCCTATGAGTTTCACGAAACCAGGTTCACAAGTTTCACGACACTATTGTCTAAAATCATAAGTATCGTAAAGTTATGGCTCCGTCAGTGTCAAAGCGTTATTATTTTGCAATGCAAAATGTTGTAGTACAAATGTTAATATTTAAAATTAAAAAAAGATTGTCTCGAATGTCATCTGCATGACTACCATAATTACTTTGTAGGCGGCTTCTCGGGCTTCGCGATTTTTGTATTCAGGGTCTTTTGAATCCCAAAGACACTCGTTTCGCTGGTATTCATTAATAAATTGTACATTTTAATCGGCTGTCCACCGTTGATTCGCTATTTTTGGCGCGTAATATCCTGTACTGCCACAAATCACACACGCCCATTGCCCATTCCGCGCAGGCGCTTTCGCGACACTAGTTTTTTAGTTTTATAGAAATTATTCCAGTGTCATGAAATTAATGCATGCATTGTAAAACTCGATGTTTACACGTGAAATTGTTAGTGAAAGTAATGTCATGAAATTAGTTTTATGGCACTAGTTTCGTAATGTAAATTACGTTTAAAGGAAGGAGAGGTATTAGCACAAACAAGCATCCTCAAGATTCAATCTGACTTACACCTTGCAAGTTAATATATACTATAACTACAATCTTCCCTACATTAATTTGATTGATTCCCTGAAGTCAAACAGCCTTTTTGCTTAACAACCTACTTTTTCGGGTTACTTGAACTTAAGTTCAATCGGGATTTTGCGGTCATGTATTTTTGTTTTGAATATATGTATGTCACACAGATTTTTTTATTGCAATGGCATTTGGCATAAAATACTAATTCATTATATTATTATATCTTTTGAGTGTACATAATATATTATTGTAAACAAACAATGGTATCCAAAAGTAGCACTTATTTTTTATACTATCGACAGGCTGTGCCGTTATGTTTGACGTAAATAAGTAATAGAATATGTTATAAAAATTTATGGGTGTATGTAATGTTAATGTATGTGTTTTAAATGAATAAAATAATTATTGTTGAATAAAGGATTTTGAATTAATATTCCAACAGAAAACTCAACCCACTCTCAGCAGTACCACAGATAAGATAATAGCAGTACGTAAAAATTTGGACAGTCACTGGCGAGAAACAGAATAGGTGTCAAGCGACACTATTGGTTCCTATACATTTGCTTTGAAATTGCATGAAGATACATTAAGAGTGGGGGGATCCATTAGGGTTCCGTTCCTAAAAAGGAAAAAATTGATCCTTATAAAATCACTTTGTTGTCCGTCAATCTGTCTGTCAAGATTCTTTTTCTCAGGAAGACCTATGAAACACATATTGCTACTCATCCAAACGAAATCTGATGGATAAGACCATCAGCACTTTTAGCAGAATAAAAAGACAAGCCCCCAAGACTTTATATTGGCTTAGCAAGACACATTATAATTACCTATATATATATATATATATATCTATAACCTCTAGCTAAATGCCAAGTACCTAGGTAGACTGCAAGATATTAATCATTCAAAAAATAATGACACCAAACGAGGATTGAGAAGTTTGCGTTTTCCAATTAGGTCAAGTGTGAACCTCAACATAATTTTGGTACTTGGTCCGTAAGTCCTTAGACTCTAATTAATGCCATCTGTATCTATCAATGCATTTTCTCCTTACAATTCGGTATTTCAGATTTTCTGTGAATACCTAATGACCAAAATAATCGTGAATAACTATTGCCATTCGATCTGTATGTGTACGTAAATTATCGAATTTAAAATCTGTGGGTCCCAAACCCACATCAACCTAGTTTTACGTTTGTTAGGGGGTGGTAGTGGCATTTGTTGATGTTTCTACGGTATGGCATCCAGCACAAAGAGCAGGTAGGTAGCAGACGTTACCGATAGAACTTCATATTCAGCGTAAAAGTGTTTGGTAGGATATTTAGATATCCGTTAGAGACATAACGTGAAGATAGATAGACAGAGAGATCTCGGTATGTACCAATATTTATATAACAAGTATATATATTTTATGTACACTGGCACTTACGTTTATTGTGACTGAACCGGAGCACTTTATACTGTTACGACCGTTACGACAAAACCATATCTGATTAGAATGTTTGTAAACTTTCTGTTTATAGTATTGATGTTGCTTAAATAACAACACTTGTCCACGTTTCCTGTTAATAATATAAAAATCCATGTTACAAAGCCAATGTGAAACTAATGCACAATCGTTTTTGTTTATATGTTGACGTACTGCAGTACCATATGAATAACGGATTAATCACATCTGAAGACATGCCATAGGTTAGGTCAGTTGCATTACTTGTCGGCAAACGGACTTTATTATGTTGGCACTGCACTAGCAATTTACGGTATACATGTTGTATAAAAACCAGTAGTGTGACAAACGAGAAAAAAATTACCGTTTGTCATACTGGTGTGATAATGTTGTGTGAGTACGAGTCGGTAGGGGAGGGCACGCGGGGACAAGTTGTATTGTTTATGACGCATATGTGTGCGTGTGCTTTACCTATATACTTAGTTTGACGTCTGTTTTATAATTGTGTTAATGTTAATTCTTTATATTTGTATTGATTAGTTTTGGCTAGATTAAGGGTCAGCTGATTTTTGCTAAGTTACTCCATAACGATCCTCGGTGAACCTTCGCCGTTACTTTTATCTTCTGTCTAGGTTTGACAATACGATACAATGGCAGTGTCATCGGCATACGTAAATTTATTGTATTTAGTTAGTGGAAGTTGACACAAGTCGTGTATAAATTTTATAAGCAACGTAGGACCAATAACAATTCCCTGCGGTACGAACGAGATAGTTTTGTTAAGTTAAAAGGGAAGGGAAAACAGTGGATTTATTTATTTAGCTAATATATTTTATGATCATTACTAGCTGTACCCACAGTTTTACCTGCGTTTATGATCACTGCTCCGCTCCTATTAGTCGTGGCATGATGTTATATAGCTTATAGCCTTCCTCAATAAATGGGCTATTCAACACTAAAAGAATTTTTCAATTCGAACCAGTAGTTCCCGAGATTCAAGCAAACAAACTCTTCAGCTTTATAATATTAGTATAGATATAAATGAAACAACCTTCCAAACAGTTTATCTTGTATATTTAGCTTATGTAGTTATAATTATTTTATTACCTGCTCATGTTAATAAAACACGGCAAATACCAAAAATTATCTTATTTTTAAAACTCTCGTAAATATTACTATTTCAGGCATCACATACATCCATGAAACTGTCGTTGATATTCTTGACATTCCAGCCAACTTATATTAAATAATACTATCTATAGTGTAGCTATAAAATAATAGGATTTGCATAATATATAAAAAACATGTAAACTATTGTATAATAATATGTACATACTAAAATGTACAATATTTAAAATCAAGTGCTCAAGTATCGATAAAAAATCAAATAACACGATGCCACAAATTACTTAGCGTAAACTAGCAATATAGATTTGAATTTAAAGATCTTAAGGATTTAAAGGTCTAGTGGTGAAATCTGATAAAAAAAATATCCTATAAAAATTACAATTATTAAGACTCTCTCAAACTTGACGCAAGGCACATCCTAATGGCAAATACAACGTTCTTGGTATCTGATGTACCGTGTGAGTGGTTGCCGATTCAGACCCTACCGATCCACTAGCCCACTATACAGTACACTACGGACGTGAACACTAACATAAGGAGCTTACATAAAGAGGTTAAAAAAACAAAACTGATTTTTCTCCTTAATTAATTGAATCATCTGAATTGACTGAATAAACTTTACTATTTTGGAACTTAAAAAATATTATTTGACACAAATATTTTATTGTATACTCTCCTATCCCACCAATTAGAAAGAAATCGCTTTAAACAAACTAATTACGTGTGGTGATTGATCTAACTCCGCTATTTGTTTATCTTCAACTTTAGATCAACTAGCACAACTAGTCAAAAGATTGAACTACACCAGCCCAGCATCTTTAGCTAGACTATAGAACATAGAGTTCATATCCTGTAGTAGTTGCTCGGGAGGTGCGTACTCAATAAGGTGACCCTTGTCTAGCACCATGACTTTCGTGGAATCCAAGATGGTGTTGAGCCGATGAGCGACAGTGATCACAGTGCACGATGCAAATTCAGATCGGATGGTTTTCTGTAACAAGTGACATGAGATGTAAATCTCTGGGTATAGAGTTCACAGTTGAGTTTTCCTGCGGTTTCGCTTGCGTTAGTGTAGGCTTTTTCTAGATGTATGGTACCCTATGTCCCTTTTCTGTACTCATGTATACAAAATTTCATTATAATCGGTTGAGCAGTTAGTTGGTTGAGCTTGAGCAATACAATGTGTAAATGAATACACATTTGCCTCCTTTTTTTAGGAGACTGTAAGACCCAATAAAAACAAAGTACAAAGTAACTCTTCTGATTTTTCAACTAGATATTGAGCACATGTTTTCCATTATTTATAATTATTATTTGTAAAAGCAATACTTCAACCCAATATTAATACCTGAATAAGCTCATCCGTCTCCAGGTCTACGGCGGCGGTGGCTTCATCTAACACGAGCAGTGGTGTTTTACGTAAAAGTGCCCGTGCCAAGCATACGAGTTGTCGCTGGCCCAACGATAGGTTTGCACCACCCTCCAGCACCTCAGATAGCAGCCCAGCTGGCAAACCTGAAGGATAGTACATACATCGGTAAAAAACTCACGTGATCTGCCGGTGTTAAATGAGCTTTTAAGCTATCTGGAAAGCAAGTTTACTACTTTAGAAACATCATCCCGGCGAAAACAGGAGCTTACCGCACAGAAACATTATCAAAACATACACTATACTACAAGTACTTTATTTGTAACATATGGTCTGTCTAATAGACGAATAGTTAATACTAAATAACAGACAATGCATAAATATAAAGATACTAAGTATTTGGATCAGAGTCAGGATGAGTGATAGTTTGACGATACTGTTAAAAGTCGTATCTAAATTTACACCCGAAGAAAATATAAAATAGACTAGATCTTTAAGTCTACCAACAGTTTACGGTTACTACCTACATTTAACCGGTTGTTGACGGTCAAGTCAAATCAGTTTGTCTTTATAAAATGAACGTTGAGCGTTGTCACGATCACTAGATACTGTTCCTACATAAAAAGGATAAAACTTAACCTAATCAATCTTGCATAACTATTTGCAAATTATACTGCAATCTTACCAACTAATCAATTTTCAAATTATAATCTAATCAGTTTTCATTACATAAAAATAAATTAGCAACAGACAAACAGGAACGACAGATCTGCTTACGCCGTATAGCGAACTGCCTTTTCTAGAGAATTCGACAAGATGACTTATGCGAAGGCGGCGAGTTCGGTGGCTACTCTCTTCGCCCCAGCTGCTACCTCCGTCTACCGGGTCCTCGCTCCGCCGGGCTACGCCGGGGCCTTGCCAGCTAACACCGACCAGGGGAGTGCGGTATTGTGGGCCTTATACAGGGACCAACCTTTTGTACCGGCCTAACCGAACTCACTACCCACTTTTTTTACTATTTATATTTTTTTAAATATAACAACAAATCCTAACCTTTGTTTGTTTTAATTATACTCTAAAATAAAACGTGACAATAATGACTCGTATGAAATAATTACGTTTAACGACATCTGTTGCTGTCGTCAAATAATTTACTGTTAATGGTTGGTTTTACTGACGATTAAATAATGTATTTTAATCATAGGTAATTGCAGTATTAGCATCCAGGTAAATATCAATAGAACGTATATAATTATAGCCACACATAAAGCTATCAAAAGCCACGTCAATACATTCATACATATCGAGACTGGGTGAGGAACAATTAATATTGCGACTATATCTATCTCTTCTAAATCAAAATTAAATTAAACTTTACCAGATTTTGCAACCAACGCTGTACACTATGATTTATTAAAATGAATAGCAGCATGTAAAGTAAGATATCGTTATTACCAGAACATAATGACTTTCAATTTAGCTAAAATTATACTGCTGTGTATACTTTTATATATCTATACTTATAATAATCTTAATTATACCTTTATGTGACTCAAAATAAAAGTATAAATAATACAAAAGTAAAATATACTTCCAATTTGATCTATTTACACAAATAATTCATACTTTCTGGTTGATCTGGTGTTGAAAAGAATACTCAGTTGCATTTTGTATCATAACAGCTACCAAACAATGTCAAGATGGAGCAAAATTATTACCGCAGGTTTGTGTTGTGCTATGAAATTTGACATGTTTAACTTTCTGGATATATTAATCATGCACCTGTCTTCATTACAACTAATCACACTGATTTTTAATGGAAAACTAAAAATCTTCAGTCTTCATAAAGCATAGTAGCACTTTACGACTTGTATATTTAATACTCACCCTTTACGAACGATTTAAGATGTGCGTGCTCGAGAATAGTCCATATATCATCATCCGAATAACTTTCAAATGGATCAAGATTCATGCGCAAAGTGCCTGAAAATAATACCGGGTCTTGCGGGATGATACTGATGCGCGAACGTAATTGGTGGAGACCCATTTCGGCAATGTCCAGCCCGTCAATAAGGATCCGTCCTGCCACCGCCTCCATGATCCTACGGAAAAGCTACATCAGACATTTTTGCAAAGGATATAAAACATGCAAAGCGCATCGTACATACCTGAACAGGGCGAGTGTGAGCGTAGATTTTCCAGCGCCAGTGCGACCAACAACACCAATCTTGTCACCCGACCCCACCGTGCATGTGATGTTATGTAAAACTGGCTCCGCTCCATTGCGGTATGCCATAGTCAGCCCTTCAAATTCTATCGATCCTGTCTCAGGCCAGGAAGAACGTGGACCTTTGGCTTTTACCCAGTCCGCTTCCTGTTGCACACATTATGTACGTCATTATTATCCTACAGTTTACAAGACGAGAATAGGTTGTTTGTCTAAATGTACCATTCACTTACTTGTTCCGTTTCAGCATATTCCTTCATCCGTTCTACTGCTACAATTTCAGTTTCTATAATTGATGTAGCGCTAACTAAAAATCCTAAGGTTTGAGTGATCTATAACAAAAAAAAATATAATAAGTCAAATGCAGTAGGTAGATAATTATAAAATATTTTAAGGCAAAAAACTACCTCCAATGTGTAGCTGATAGACAGGCCTGCGAGTCCTGGACTGATACCATCCCGACTGATCACTACGAATAATGCAGCGAAGAATATTATAAGACTGCCGACAATCTGAAGACGCACTCCCAACCATCTATCCGCAACGAATCTCAAGTAGGAGAATGATTGGAAATAATCTACCTTTCCTTGGGATTCTTTGATGAATCTGAAATTTAAATAGCACGTTACTGTATATGTAAAATACATCTGTAAATAAATGAGCCGTAACTGCAGCACATTTACTTAACTTACTTCGTTTATTACATGTTTACTTTTGTCTTCAATATAATATATGTACGTTAATACTTTGTTTTGATAACATTCTTATGCATTTTAAGGATATGTTATAACTTCGTCTGTAGTAAATTATGTGATAAGTATAACATATTATATTTTCGTGTACTAGTACAGTTATTACTTAGTCACACCAATCCTATTTATACGTTTTCAAATTTATTGTTTCGAATGTATTTTAAAATTAATTTTTATTATTTGAAACCTCCCAACTGAATAAACATTTAAAATATTGTAAAATATTATTTCTCAAACTTATTAAGTTTCTATTTTTTTAAACCTTAAACAGCTCAGTTCAGCCCCAATGGAACCAAGAGGCTACAAGTAAGAACAAGTTTTTCCAACTCTGTTTGTAATAATTTACTGTCCACATAAATTCGTTTACTCATTTTTGTATCGTCGTTTCAGAGAATATTTCCTCTATAGATAACAATACAAAAGAGTATCCTTTTAATTTATCCTATATGTTTAAGTATAATGTAATTATTGATTTTTTTAATACTACCTGTCCTTTACTCCAAAAGCACGAATACTGGTACACCCCAAAATGCTTTCATTAAAATGCGAGAAGATCGGCGACCGACCTATAGCCATAATCCTCATAAGTTGTCGAGACGTGGGGACGTAGAACCTTTGTATGCAATAGTACAGTATTCCGATAGGTATTATCACAGCCATAAACATTGGTGTTGAGTAACATATCACGAGTATAACCCCCATAACCTAAAAAAAATAACAGAAAAATATACTCAACTTCCACCTTGACCATATCTTTTATACTTTTATGCTATACCTCGTTGCCATACATTTCTTAAGCTTAATAATAAAACTACAGTTAATATCTAAAAAAAACGATTGACTTCATTAAAAGACATTTAGCATATATTTGCAATACATTTGTACTACTGAGCCCCTATTGCGGCTATACAAAATCAGCCGACTTGATATTTTATTGACCGTTGTTATAGTAACTTAATTATATTATTTTATTATACCTATATATAAATAATAAAATATTGTTCTGTTAGTTTATATTGACCAAAACGTTGTTCTATGACAAAATGTTAGTAGGAACGTTACCTCAAATGAAAAGTTTATTGCGTTCGTTATTTGCAAAGGGATAGTACTGTCCACGGAATCCACATCTTTAGAAAACCTCGTGATTATTCTCCCAACAGGAGTCACTTCAAAGAAATTCAATGGTGCCCTTAGTAAATGCTTTAACAATGTTTCATGGAGAACCTTTGCTGCTCTCCAGCAGGCCAAGTACGGTAGCAGATCGGCAAATATTGATACTGTCACTGCAATAAATTTATTAAGTTATTTTCTTAAAATAATACGAGAATAATGAAAAAGGCATTAGAAATACTTTATCGTTAACAATTTTGACCACAAAAATCTCCAAATGTTTGACTACAAAACTAATTTATTGCCCTCAATTTCAATTCATCAACAACTTTATTTTATAAAAATAATATTTACCATGTACAAGACCAATGCCGCCGTAGACTCCCAAATACATGTCTCGTAATTCTGTGTCCACTGTGCCATTCACTAACTGGAAAAAAAAATAAACATCAGAACACAACAAAGATGTTTTACGCGTAGTTTAAATAGGAACTCCGGCTGCCGTTTGATCTCTCATTCTCTCTCGTTTTAATCCAAATGCACTGCTTATCCGCTTTTAGATAGATATTATTTGGTATTAATTGGTAATACCAAATAATATCTTCTTATGTTCAGTCGCATATTACCTAGGTCTTACTAAATATAAATAACTTCAATATTTAAACAGCGGTGATAAAGAAGGACAGAAAGCAGATAAGAAGTGCATTGGTATTATTGGTAACATAAAGCCATTGTTGCGCCCCAGAGCCAATGTCATTCACGCACCAAAAACATTATTTTTTTACAATATAAAAATTAAAGAGTAGAAAAAAATTTAAGATTAATATGTCTAGTATTTATTATTCTAATAAAATGACAATGTATTGTTTACATTTCCACTTTCATTAAAAGTATATTTAAAGAGTTAAGCTTTCCTATAAAATAGTAATTGTAAATTATCGCATCTTTCCATATTAAGAGTAAATTAGATAGAAGAAAATTGAAGACCAACCATATTGTTGTCGTTGGACCAACGAACGAGCCAGAAGTTTGCACCAATTTGTAAACTTTGTAATAAGCCGTAAGTTATAGGTGTCCCCACTACTGCAATCATGCCAACATTCAACAAATAATGCTTGTAGACTGCCCACTTGACCTACGGAAAAACACGAAAACAAAACTATTATCATGATGAAATAGGTATAGTGATACGCATCAACATCTCAGTTACGGGATGACAGCTGCTGAAAATGTCCCTCTACCAATGATTTCATCAATGAGTAGTTTTATTATTTTTATTGACATTATTGATTTTTTTAGTACATAAAAGGTTCCAGATAACGAAGTTTTTAAAGAAGGCACTACACTACTTTATAGAATTTTACTAAAGGTTTCATAAGTACATCAATCAATATACTTAAACTTAACGCTGTTTGCCACAAATTCCAAATAAGATATGTTTATTGTATACTAGCGTTTTGCCGACTTCGGTTTCTTATCGGCAACTTGTTTTACTCCCATAAGTAGAATATTCGAAAATTCTTTGGTGGTACTCACCTATGTTTGTTTTTTATATATACATTATAGGGGGCAAACGAGAAGACAGGTCACCGGATGGTAAGTGACTACCTACACCCATGGACACCTGCAACTCAAGAGTCACAAGCGCGTTGCCGGCCTTTGAGATGGGACTACGCTCTTTTCTTGGTTGGAATGCATTGCACTCATTTTAGCCTCAGCTGTTTCGCATTAACAATAAACTTAAGCCAATTACAGAGTTATATGATATTATAACAATGACAAATGCTAATGTCTAACATTAGGTTAAATTGTCAAAAAGAAAAAAAGGAAAAATATTTTATTTAACCTATTGTTGTACGTATGGACTATTCGCGATATAACTGAACTCTTAATATAGTTTGTGTGGTGGTATGGCACTGAGAATAAGGTGGTATACCTAGTACGCAACACAAGATAAAAGTTGGGAACAGTCTAAGACTCCACGCATAATATCAAATAAGAAACACATGTCCAGCATTACTGTTCTATCGACCAGAGGTAGAAACTTAGTGTTGACAGTCTTCGATATAAGTACTGTGACGCCTGTGTGACCCCCGCCGCCCCCGCGCCTTACTCCAAGATACGATGAACGTAGGCGTAAAAAACTATTTTCATAGTATGGGTTTTTTAAAAGGTTCACATGTGCATGCAAATCCTAAGTTTCAGAATGCTGTCTTAGTGATGTTTTCAATATGAGGTAAGATTAACAATTTAGAATCCAACAAAATCCCAAGATCACGCACCGATTCGACCCGCTCAACGAGACTGTTACCAAACTTGTTGCCAAATTTTATGATATCATGCTTACGAGTGAAACTTATTACTTGACATTTTTTAAATAATATTCACAGTTATATTATTAAGTTTATAATAATTATACAAGGGAACAGCGGAGGGAACATTGACCTACGGATTCTAAATCAGATTTGTATCCTCCCAGTACTTCCTGTAAGCGATTAGAAAGATAAGATTTAACTCCCCTCTAATGCCCAAAATTTGAAGTTTTTCTAACAAAATTAAGTAATCGACACGATCGAACGCCTACCTGAGCTGGGTTCTGGATTCCACATAAGGTGTAATTGTTAAATGTAGGTTAGTTAGCGTGGTTGATCGATTCTTGAGAAAGCCACGTTGGTAATGAGGTATTCTATATCACGGGGTAAATTTTACTGTAAATTATTTTTTCAAACAGTTTTGCTATAGTACAGAGAATGAATATGGAACGATAATTATCTATTTGTGATTAAGAGCCTTTTTTATAATAAGTCATGTAAGTTTAAAGTTAGGTTAGAGATTTTTTATGTCCATAGAATGCGACTTTTTATACAATAACGGAAATATATAAATTTTCTTTGACGTTTTCGTCTTCTACCTCTGACGGGTCACTTACACACAAGTACACAGGCTGACAAGTCCGCATACGTTCTTACATAATATATATGTTACATAAATGTAGCATGCGACTTAGTTTAAGAAATGACATGTAATACATAATTGTTGGAATGGTGTGGCGTAAATACTGATCCATCGTTAAGGGTTTGACGTACCAGATAGTCAACTATAACATACTACAATTTCAACCCATTTTGCCCAAGGGTTCCAGAAAACAATAAATTGGTATTGGTAATGGTATTAAAAAACCACAACATTGTTGTCAGTTATTGACATTTCACAAACACTTTACAACCGATGTTTGAATGCATCCCCATTCGCAGCTATACACGTTCAGCAACGTCGAATGAAAAAGCGTTTAAGTCTTTGAGCAAACTCGCTTTCGTTGAGCTTCCTAGCTGTTGTCTGAATCCTGGTCCTCAGTGTGTCGATCGATATTATTAATTTGCTCTTTGTACACATCTTCCTTTAAACAATCCCAATAAAAGAAATCCGGAGGATTTAGGTGTGGCGAGCGTGGTGGCTACAATATTGAACCTAACCGCCCAATCGGTTTTTGAAACCCTTGGGCAAAATGGGTTAAAATTGTAGTATGTTATAGTTGACTACATGGTATATCAAACTCTTAATGATGGACCACTATTCACGCCACACCCTGCATAGAAAAAAAAAATTAACGAGCGTTTGAAATTTAAATAATACTTACACTGCCGGACTCCGCCTTCTCTGCTGCAATAAGTTGATCATATTCGTTTTGGACGTCAGTTTCCTCCACATATTCCTTCTTTAACTTTAGTTCATCTTTACCTGATAAAATGAGAATATTTTTAGAGTTTGACGCTCGAATACCTGAATGACATCTCATAAGGTAAACACACTTTATACTATCTTCGCCTTGTTGCTATACCAATAAATGTAATGAAATCTCCTAAAACAATTGTCACGTCGGTTTTTTTTTATTTTGCAAAAATATTTAGAACTTTTGAAACAGAACCCGACTAGTAGATAGATCTAGTAGTCCGATTTCAAAAAAAATAATGTTTGTATGGGGTTATATATGTCTCATGAATCGTAAATAAAACGTACATACCATAGAATTATTTTATATAGTACTTTATATCTTAAAAGGTCTTAGAGAAAAATATATTCGTAAGAACAAAAACACGACAAGTGACAAGTGTCAAGTTTTTAAAAGATAAATACCAAGGAGTTTATTGCTACACATAATTATATACAACCTACCTAATTTCAACACTGCTCTTCAATAAATACCTTGGATAAAACTATTAAACAAGTCCTAGGCTTTCGCGGCATTTCACAAATTTTGCTCTTGGCAGCGCTTTTGTAAGGACGTCTTCATGTATGCTACTTCTATTAATCCTTTCTCAGTCACTTCTCGAATATAATGCTGCTTAATATCTATGTGTTTTGATTTCGAGCTGATAATAGGATTAGTTGCCAATTTCTGCGCTGCTTGGTTATCGTTGTAGATGATAACTCTGTCTTGTATATCTCCAATAGTATTAAGTAGTTTTTGTAAATCGATAGCTTCTATAGCACAGTCCGTAAGGGCCCATATACTCAGTTTCAGCTGTGGATAAAGCAACTGCTTTCTGTTTGCGTGATTCCCAGCTTATTGCGGCTCCTTTTTTTATGTGACAATGTTCTGTATAAGACTTCCTGTCTAGGGTACAGGTTGCCCAGTCTGCATCAGCATATCCTTTTAGAGTATCATCACATTTTCTTCTCCAAGTTTCAATTTTATTTGTCCTTTTCCTCTAATAGTTTCAGTTTTATCCGTCGCCATGTAGAGAGTATCTTCTTTTGTGATTAAATTTTTAAACATGTGTTTATCTTTGCACATATGTGACGTGCAACCGCTGTCTAAACACCATTTATAAGGTGAGTTTTCCCCTTTTTTCATACAAGCTTCATGTGCATATAAATTCTGATCATATCCTTCTTTCTTTTCGTTTGGATGAAACTTTTTATTTCCCTGGTACTTATGGCTTTTCTGTTTTTGATTAAATGTAACAGGTTTTTGTCTGTTATAGTGTCTGTTGTATATTTTAGCATAGTAGGCTTCATCTGCGGTGTCAATGTCTCTATCTCGAGCTTCACTTTCCGCAATTATTTTAATTTTAAGCTCATCGAGCGATGGGAGTTTTTCTCTAGTCTCAATAGCTACTCTAAAGTTTTCAAAGTTTTTAGGGAGACTGTAAAGCATCATTATGGTGAGAAGATCGACGTTTATTTCTATTTCCATGTCTCTTAGTTTGTCCACAAGATCAACAAATTGGTTAATGTGATCCATTACGTTTTCGCCATGTTTTAGCTTAAGGTGAAGTAATTTCTTGAGAAGAGTCGCTTTTTGGGCCGGTCCTCGGCTCTCGTTTTTCAAAGTTTCCCACACATCTTTGGACGTTTTGCACGATTTTACGAGTTTTAGTTCATTCGGTGAAATTATCAAAATTAACTCCGCTTTTGCAAGAGAATCTTTCTTAGTATCGTCTGTTCCACTTACACATTCGAAGAGTCCTGCTTTGGTGAGCACTGCTTCGGCCTGAACCTTACATGTATCGAAGTTCGTCTTCGTTAAAGGTTCGATATTAACGTGGAACTTTGATGTAGCCATTTTCATCACGATTGTACGGCCATTGTGCCTGGGCCCATAACTTATGGGGTTATATATATCCCATGGATCGTAAATACAACGTACATACTATAGAATTATTTTATATAGTACTTTATATCTTATATTCGGAAGAACAAAAGCACGACAAGTGACAAGTGTCAAGTTTTTAAAAGATAAATACAAAGGAGTTTATTGCTACACATAATTATATACAACCTACCTAATTTCAACAGTTTGTTTGAACGATCGTTAATCTAAAATTAGTATTACAAAGTATAACTTACCTGAACCACTTCTTTGAGATTTTGAAAGGTCTGCAGATGACAATGACTGAAATAATTGTTTTTCACTTTGCAGTTGTGACCCGAGTTCAGAGTTGTCTTCCAAATCTAAAGAACATCAATTAATAATTACTTACTTATTGTACACGCGATGTAGCCGACTTTGTCAAACGTTATAAATTAATAGTAGTTAATAGTCAGTTTTGGATTTCATATAAATATTTCTCTCAAGTTGTATTGTATACCCCTTCTATACAATATTTGTATTTCGGTTATTTTTCAGTTTATCGCGAACAGACAGACAGACAGACGACTTTGATTTATAATATGTAGTGATAGGTATAGAAAATTTTAATAATTACTCCAATAAGCATTCACTATCTTCATCGGTAGAGCGATAAAAAGTATCAAACGTTTATATTATAGAAATAGGTGTCCCGATGTATACCGATATCGACGATTATTATCAGTTTTTGCCACAAATTACGTAAATTTCACCTGTGTGATAACACATTTAATACTTTTTTCGGCTAAATATTAATTTCTCTATACATTATATCATGTCACTTTTTTGGAACTTCTTTTAGTTTAGATTTAGAATAAAATATTTCCTTTTATAAATGGCATTATTATTACAGTCAACTAAAACGCAAACAAAAATATTGAAAGGTAGGTTTACGACACACTACGGTATGTACAAATATTTATTTCTGAAAATTATCTTATCTATTATCTTGTACTATTATGACTTATTTGGGGATGAAGATCTAAAGGCCCATAACGAGGCGCGACAATGCTTGTAGGTACTTACTTTCATCTGTTTGTTCAGTGTTGCTCAAGTGATGCAACAAGAAATCTGCGAAAGCACCCTTGTTCTCGAGCAATTCGTGATATTTGCCAGCCTCACATATTTGTCCGTCGTTGAGTACCAATACCAGGTCTGTCTGTGCCAGGTAGGAGAGGTTATGTGTCACCCACACACGTGTTTTGTTCTTTAGTACACCATTTGGTCCAATTACCTAAATAAAAATCCTAAATATTATCGAACATTTTAACATACGAATCAACCACACCGTGTCGTCATTAAATATGATTTAATGATGAATTAAATTCACCGACCCAATAAGACCACCCAAGGTAAGGCTAAAAATAATAAAGAATACTAAACAACAACGTTCGACAGACCTAACCACAATAGAAACTGATCTATGATAATGCAGGATTTTCAAAGCTTCAAAAGAGAGCGTCTCGCTATGGAGTTATATTATTTAATCTATACTTACATATATATAAAATTGAAGTGTCTGTCTGTGATTTTGATTTATAGGTTTTTTCTAAAGCTCATATGGTTATTTGCACTAGCAACTATACCGAGCCAAAACATGTCTTTAAAAATTGTTTGTCTGTTTGTCCGGGCTAATCTCCGGAATGGCTTTGCCAATTTTGCTGGGACTTTCACTAGCAGATTCAGGATTATAGGCTACTTTTGAATTTGAAAATGGTTAGGGTTTCCCTCGTAAAAAGATAAAAACTGTAAAAATTACTTCAAGCATGCACATTACTTCAACAGATGGTGTTAGCGTCAAATTCGATCGGTCATGCATGATAATAATAAGCCGGCTAAACGTGATTACATCACAGAGTTCCGTAGCATCAAACAAAAACTTATCATTAAAAATACATATTATAAATATTTGAGTAGGTGTTCAGTTTGATATGGCGTTTTTAGTATCTACCGTAAAAGAAGCTAAGATACATAATTTACGTAAAATTCAACCTATTAAAAGATACAGCTAATAAAATTGAGGAAAAATTATATTGTTGTGATGTGTGAGCATAGTATTCAAGAATAGATATTTTTCAGAAATTACATTTATTAGTTACGAAAGTAGAAGGAGATTAGACATTAGTAATACTATAATAATATGTTAAAGTTTGATTTGACAAAATTACTTAGTAATTCTTTCCTGTTTCTTGACTAGTTCTTTTTTGTTTTTTTTCTGTTTGGTTCTTATTTTAAAAAGGGTTGAGTACTAATTTTTCATTTAAACTGACTAGTTTTAACTGTTTTATGTAGTTTTTAGTTTGTTAAGCTTAATAAGTTAAGACTCAGTTGCTGTAATGCAGCAGAGGTTAGAACACGGTCGTATTCGGCATGTAGCATCACAAAGTCTGACGACTCTAAATCGTATCGATCGTAACAGATGATAAAGACCTAAACTTACTTCTGGAACACTTGTTATGTTAACTACATGTATTAATAATGTAGCTGTACTAGTATTTGATTTCCCTTATTTTTACTGTTATTGTAAATCAATTTTCTATTTTATTTTACAATACAATAAAATTGTGATACGTATATCATATACTTGTGTTAACCTGTTGTTGTGTAAATCAATGTTGTGTGTTTTTTAAATAAGTCAGATATTATAAAAGAAGATAACAATATGAATGAGAATTACAATGCAACACAATTTTAACAAATACCCTCAACACATTTGTGACAATGAATAAAATTTAAATAACAACAAACTACCGAAAGCACTGGTTGACTACAGGTAAATTATTAGACGTTCATGTAAAAACAAAAGATTGCTAAAGACAGTAACATTAAGAACAAAAAGTATTTTCCTTATGGAAAACTACAAAAAAAGAAAAAATACTGAAAACTATAGTGGCCACATCTAGAAGAACTCATTGTTCTTCAGATATTTAAATACCTAGTTGATATGCGAAAAAGTCTTCTTTGGTAAAAATCGGGCAAGTTACTATAATATTATGTTGTTTTTATAAGCTATTAATTGAATTAATCACTAGATAATAATTTTCAAACCAGCTAATAGTAGATACTTTGGCCATAATAAGTTTTTGGAACCGTTCCAAGATAGACCTAAGGTTAGGCACCTAATTCCGCGGTATTTTCGACATAACTTAAAAACACATTAAAAATTAAGCATTTAATAAACCTTTCTGTGGAATAGTCTATTTATTTTATTCTTCAAATAAGTATAGTAAAAGTTTGATAATGGAAAATTGATTTAATATGTCAAATAACGTAAAATATGAAAAAGTATTTGGTCGATGTTTTTGGTTCCTAATTCCAAGTGTGCAAAATACAAAGGAGTGGTTGGGGGGAATGATACATGGAGTTAAAAAAATTAACTCTGTTTATTGATTTTAGTTGTTAAATCAATCTTAGTCTCTGTCTTATGTGATTTATACAAAGGCACCACAATATGCAATTTATATAGTAAGTAAGTAACATTATTTTAAGTAGGTACTTAAAATAAAAACATAAGGTCTATTAAATTGTTATTCCGTGGTATATAATATAAATATATATTTGGCACCTAATGCCGTGGTATTTTAAAAACGTATTTTTACCTTAATTTATAAAGAGAAAAATACATAACAGTTAAGTGTTTTCGATTTAAAATATAATTCTTCGAAATATTTCAACCTAAACACAGTACAAAAAAAAAACAACTTTTTATTTTATATTAGGTTTAAAACAGATTGCTGCGGTGCATCGGCAGCAATCGGTTTAAAAAAAATATGCCACTGTGTTGACCAATTGTTTTTCATTTTATTTGTTATTATGAGAGCTTCCATTAGTGTAGCATAGCTCTCATCTCTCTGTGCAAATCTATCGCTGAGCCTAGCGATGTCATTTCTCTTCAGACTCGTGTCCTGTTGTCATACTACTCCACTCAGAGCCAGTGCTGGCTCATTTGTGGGTTTTGCAAGTCTTTTCTGATATCTTTGGCTAAGCTGACTTATTTCTTGTTTTACTGTGAGTATATTGAGGTCTAGGTACCTGTATATGTTGCTTGTACTCTAGGGTATTTTGAACATGTTTCTCAGTGCTCTGTTCTAGAATCTTTTTAAAATTTCGATATTGCTGTTGCCTGCTGTGCCCCGTCATTTTGTATAGACACAGGCTGATACAACGATAGCGTTGCGCAGGCGGGAGTGCGACCTGTTAGCCAATATATATTGCGGAGTTTAGTGTCAATTACTCTCAAATTGTTTACGCTTGGTCCAAATGTGCTTCAGCCAGGTTAGTGTCCGATCCAAGTGCAGACCCAGATATTTTGCGTGTTCTTCTAGTGGGATGTCTTCATTGTATAATTTTACTGGTAGACAAGTTTCTTTTCAAATTGTAAAAGTTACATGAGTGGACTTTGTTTGGTTTGCTTAACTCTCCACTGCTTGAACCACTTCTCCATTTCGTTCAAATGGTTTTGTAGTTGGGATGAAGCATTTTCTGGGTTGGAAAGTACAGCAGTTATCGTGTCCCCATTTGTTGGTAGATACAGGTACAGGACCGATCCCAGTATGCTGCTCTGGGGGACACCTGATGGTATCTCGTATAGAGCAGAGCATTCATTCATACTTTTAACTTGATAGCTTCTTGGGTATGAAAGGTATGTGGTAATATGAATACGCAAGTGACTTTTTAATTTTGTATACCACTTCATCGTGCCAGACAGAAGTCTTATGTCTAAAAACGGAGCAGAGCAGTACAATCGATTTTCTAGGCAGCTGCTAATGATGTCTATATATTATTTTGCGATGTACTTGTTCGATTGTACCATGTTCTTCTCGAAATCCAAATTGGTGGCTGAGGATTATGTTGTTTAGGTGTTCTTTAATTCTGTTTTTTAGGATTTTTTTTAAATTAATTTACCAATTAGTGGTAGGAGGCTTATAGGCTATATAAGGACCTTTCCTGCGGTGGCTTCCCTAGTTTAGGCACCATTACGATTTGAATAATTATCTTCAAAACTGTTTGTCTAAATACCTACTTCGAGATAACCTGTCTGCCTTTGCCTTATTAATAATAGTTATAACATCGACCATAGATTGGCGCAGGCTTTATCTTTACATCTTGCTTTTATAAGAGTATAGAGGAGATACCTATCTATTTTGAAAGAATTTTTAGTTATAAAAAATGATAATAACAATCGGTTGATTTATAAAAAAGTTTCGTAAAGTCATAACTAATATCGCCGTTTTCCGTATAATGCATTGATATTATAAACCACTTATCAAATATAAATTATACAACACCTACTTTTTTAAATTGAAATTTATTATCAAAATAGGTACATAGATTACATAACAGAATAAATACTGTTATTTATGACACTATTTCATAAAGTATGAAGATTAATAATGTGCCAATAGTTACTCAAAAGTACTTTAAATGCGTAACAGATAGACAAGTTTTGTAACCGGCCGCTAATAGGTAATAATAATAAGTAATAACATGCGGCACCGACATATTATTATGTATGCGGTATAGCTTATTTGAAACAACATAGTCATATGATTACAGTTTATTATTTAACTTGCTCTAAATATTTCCCGTTGAACTGTGTCCCTGTAATAAAAATATAAAAACCTACCTATAATTACCTACCTGTTCTGAAAATTCTAGAAACTTAAGGAAGTATAGTATAGCTACAAGGTTTGTCACAACTAGGAGTGAATTACTAACTTGATCAACTAAACGCTTGCCTTAGTTAACCAGCCAGGAAGACCAATGAAGTTGTTGTCGGATGTTGAAATATCATCTTAAAAAGTAAGGATATGAGGGGAAACCGCTTCCTGTCTTTGTTTATTTGGACAAATGGGGCTCATAAATAGATTTGTTGTGACTGCCGCACTGTGGACACCACATTTCTGGAAGCGACTGTTTCATAAAATGATAAAATGATGAACACTTGTCGATGCTTAATATGTAGGATTTCTGGAATTAGTCTTTGTTATTTTCGAGTTACCCCGACCGACTTGCAAACGCCCACTCTGAGTGGGCAAGCCTGTTGCCATAATTACTTGATTTGTTTAGGACACTCGTTTTTGACTACTAGGATGACGTTCAAATACAATTAGGTGACGCTGTTAATATAAAAAATTGCCTATTGTTGTTCTTACATATTTTAAATACTTTACACTGTGATTGTAAAGACAACTATAAATTGGTATTTATGATCGAGCATAGCTTTAATTGAGTTATTATGTATTTTAATGTAACAATGTTAAACAGTGATTTTAATAAAGGATGTCTGTTTTAATATTAACTAAGTAAGTGTTTAGAATACATGAGTCTCCTCAGACAGCCAATTACATTATAATTCAAATGTAAGGTGCATCTTTTGAAGGATTAAGTATTAAACTACTAGCCTGGAAGATATTGCTTCTAGCGATAAGGCCGACCATTGTGCATGTCTGTGTATATTTGTTTCCTTTTAATTCGTTTTTCGTTTTTTTTGGTGTACAAAAAAGAGTAATTATTATTATTATTAAACTGAACCTTACCTCTTCAAAAAGATGTTTCCCAACATGTGAATCAACGGCACTGAGAGGATCATCCAAGAAATAATTGTCAGCGTCAAAGTATACTGCACGTGCCAGTGACATGCGTTGCTTCTGACCCCCAGACAGATTTATGCCTACAAAATTTATACTGTTGTAGTATAACATATTATTAATTCCTCTTCTCGAATAGGCTACAAGCCTTTAAGAAAATACTTACCTTTTTCACCTATTTCAGTCTGGTCACCACCAGGGAGAATAGTCAAATCAGTCTTCAACGCACACGCTTCGAGAATTCTATTATATTTAGTTTTATTTAGCGGCTTGTCAAACAAAATATTATTTTGCACTGTGGCGTTTTGAATCCAGGCCTGTTGAGAAACGTATGCTGTTTCACCTATAAATGTTAAACGGATTTATATTTTTAAATCACAGTAAAAAAATCTCTCAAATTAAAATAAGCTGTGCTGTACACTTATTGAGAAGATATTTTGTTTATGATATGTGTGTGTTAAATGGCAAAAAATAGACTTACCTTTAACATTAACGCGCCCGGAAACTTTGTCCATTTCTCCAAGTATTGCGCAGAGGAGAGAGCTTTTACCAGAGCCAACGGGACCCACAACGGCTACGAGCGACCCGCGAGGAATTTGTATATTCAAATTCTTTAATACTGGACTCTCACCGGGACCCCAAGAAAAGTGGCCGTTTTCTAATACAATTTGGTTGGCTGAAATTGGAAGTAAATACATGGTTATTTCTAAATTGTTTTACGAGATTTCTTATACAACGAGTTAACAGAGTTTTGGCAGTATTAATGCCCTACAAAAAATGTAGGGATCTCTACTTACGTTCATTCGGATTATGTTCTATCATACTTGTGTCTAATTCTTCAGAATTCATAAATTTATTCAACCTCTTGACGCTTACACAAAGCTGTAATTAAGTAAATTCAATTATAACCCATAAGTTAAAAACAAAATGATATTTAAAATTAGTATAAAAGTCACATAACCGACCTGTATGGCATTTGATAAGACGTTGGGTAATATTGTCATGGGATAGCGAAGTATATTGAAAAGAGACAAAGCTACAAATGCTTTCTTGGAGTCAAGAACTTCTGTGTCGTTTATCAATACATAACAGCCAAATGTCATCAGCGATACCTGTCGAAAAGACAAACATTATGTCCTTCTTTTTTAGAACATCCCTAAACAACTGTGAATTAAATATCTTACCATGAACGGCGTAGAAAACCATAAAAATGCAGTAATAGAATTGAAATAGACCAACTTCTTTAAAATACTCAATTCTTTATTCCTTATTTTAAGTAAGTGTTCCTGAAAGCTTGTCTCCCATGCGTACATTTTGAGTACCTAGCAAACAAAAAGGTTGGATTTCAAATATCATCTTTAACGAAACCTTCATAAACGGTTATGCCTCAACCCATATAAACCCAGTTATCTCACCTTCATACCATTGAGTACTTCGGTCATAAGCTTAATTCTTTCATCTTTATGATGCATAATCTTTGCCTGGAATTTTTCCTGAATACCAGCAAAAAAACCGTTGACTGGTGTAAGGCAGATAACTACTGCAAGGCCAGCCAGGACTGATGGTCCCAATACATTCCATAAGAAATACATGGCCAAGGCCACTTGCAAAGGTGCAGACCATAGTAAATGCATAAGTGTCAAATCAGTAAACCTGTAGTAAAGAAAACGTTATTCTAATTTATACAACAATAGGTATTTTCTCTGGGTCATACTGGGTGTTTGTAAAATGATGCTACATTGGCATAAATCAGGCCATAATATACAAATAAGTTAAAAGTAAAAAAATATGAACACTTAAATTGTAATGTGTTCATTGTTTAGGAAACTCAATCGATTCCAAGGCCGTCAACACATTAGAACGGTACTAATTTCTATCGTGCCACTGCGTCACGGCTAGAGATCGGTCATCACCCGGGTTAAAACCCACGACTGGGTAAAACCCGGGTGATTACCTATCTATAGTCACGGCACCGCATCGACGATTTCGTCCTGTCTATCCTAAAACGCTACGAATTACTACTCAAAAATAATAGGTTTTTTTAAAGCTCATACAGTTATTTTGCACGATACCTATGCCTAAAAATCAGTTATTAAATTTTTTTGTATGTCTGTCTGTGTTTGTTCCACGGAACTTACACTGGCAGATAGCTAGTGTTATAAGAAGTAACTTAAGCTTTATTTTGGAAAAGAATTAGGAATATGGAAGATTCCGCGCAAAACATACATATAAATATGGACACGCGAGCAAATCCGCGCGGGAACTGCTAGTATCAAAATATTTACATGTGCGGATAATAGAGCCAGCATTGTACGAGGATCTAACTTGCAAGTTGTTAACGTGTGCGCTGAATACGCCTTCGCTAAAGTCCTCATACAAACGTACTGTTCCCTCATCACAATCTAGTAGTCTTACTGTTAGGTGCTCACTGTTCGCCAGCTATTTGTTCTAAGCTCCGTCATGAGAAAACATCGAAATGTACCTCTACCTAAAGAGGAAAGCTATACTTACAATAGTAGACTGCAAGTTAGGAGAACTTTTTTTTTTACTTTAGGTTTGTTTTCTCCAGGAATTAGATTACCAAAAAACAGAAGACCTACTCAAATATTACGCTTAATAAGCCCACATATACAAACACGCACACACACACACACACGCACGCATTACACAGCCATTCAACGCAAACAACAACGCTAAAAGCACTTAACTTAGGAAATTAACACTACTGAACCACTGTCTTCTAAAATACAGGTTTAGCCTAGTTGGAAACCAGAGTCAATAATGCAATATTAGATACAGTGCTAAATTGTTTGAACATTATTTTCTTACACGTCGCATGTACCTATTGTGCCTAGCTGCGGTAGCATAAATTACGGGTTCGAACCACACCCAGTCCTAACACAAGCATTCAGCTTGGCTGGAGGGGTTAACAAGAATACTAGTAATGTGTAACCTATTATAAAATAAATATTTTTTATAAAAAACAATATTATTTATTTATTTCATTTATTTATCAAATTGCAGTTATAGTTAAAATACACACACAGTTGACACTTCTTTACACGTTACTCAAAAATATTTATTTATTTATTTTTGTTTTATTAAAAAGCCAACTCCCGCATTAGGAATTACTCCTGTGTCGCGGGGGTTTACAAACATACAAACAACGGACACAAAGAACACCCAGACTCAGGTGGGAATCGAACCCACGACCTCTGGCTCAGCAGTCAGGGTCACTATGTTATGTGTGTAATATGATGTTGCTATTCAACAAAGTTTTATGACTACCTATTTACATGCCTGTTTAGCTAAACGTTGGGTAATTTACAAAATAAACATTATAATAATATGCCAGGTTTGGTTACCATCAAATTAAAACACATAAGCAAGTATTACGTAAGTGTTACGATCCCCAGACGCGCGGGAGCTCGTACGTAGTTGAAGTGGCCGCAGCGCCGGCGTCGTGACCGGCACTTTTTTTTTAATTTATACAACAACGTATTATTGTATCATTTTACCTTGACGTTTTTGTATGCTTGAAGAACCATGTAATATTGTAAATCTTTGTTAAAATCAAATCAAATTCATTTATTTCTATTAAACCCATTATAGGTATTTTTTTAATTCTCAGGAGTAGTAGTCAGTCAGACTAAGTCAGTCTGTGGAGAATAACAGGCAAGAAACTCCAAGGACACTCTTTTTCAACATGTTTTTTACAAGTCTTTGGTTACATTGCTTATATGCGCAAATGAAATGTGTGGACAGTGTAACGTATTGTTCTAAATAGTCAGTCAGAAAGTCAGTCTGTGGAGAATAACAGGCAAGAAACTCAAAGGACACTCTTTTTCAACATGTTTTTTACAAGTCTTTGGTTACATTGCTTATATGCGCAAATGAAATGTGTGGACAGTGTAACGTATTGTTCTAAACTATAAAGAGTCGCCCAAACTGTATGTAAGTAATAGCAGTGCGGAGATGACCAGCCCCAACCAACGGCACTCGTTGACGAGCATGAAGCACGCGCCAGCCGTAATCCATTTCAACCATATCAAAGGGAGCCGAACAACCCGACACGTACGCCGCCATTGGTTAAAAGTACAGCATCTACTTATATACAGTCCACATACTTTTTTTTCTATAGTGGAACCAATACGTAGTAAGTTTTATTCTACGCCTTACCTGGTCACGTCTGTAGACATTAAGTTCATGATTTCTCCAACTGTGTGTGTCTTCCTAGCTTTGTTGGTCAAGTTTAAGGATTTTTTGTACAACATGCTACTTAAAGCACAATTGATTTTCACGCCAACTTTGGATGTCATTATCATATTTTGCCCCAGAAATATAGTCTGTAGCGAAGCACATACCAACATTCCAACGGCATAAAGGTAGCCTCTCCATACTGGCTCATTACTTTCAACAAAACCTACGAGTAATCTGTAATAGTAATCAATTATATTTTACAGCTCATCTTCTCTAAAATAATTTCACTTAATAACTTCACTTCTTTAAAATAATTTCTAACTATTTAAATTCAGGGTTTTACAGTTCGAATTTCAAATGAGATTTATGAAAGCGGGCATGGCATTAAATGTTTTTAAAACGACTAAATGTCCATCAACTTATTGATGTTTACTAATATAAATATTAATGAGTCGGATATTACAACGTCGAAGAATGATAAAATTAGTTAAACTACAATACGTACCGAAGTAACATTGGTGCCGCGAATAAAAGTAAATCGTTGCATAACTTTAAAACTATAGCAACTAAAAATTGTCCCCCGAAAGCTCTAATCAGAACAGGAAGTATGGAAACAATTTTTTTCTCCTCCTTTCCGCCTTTTAATGACGATGTTTCTGAACAAGATGACTCCTTTGTCCTTCTGGAATTCAATAAAGGTTCTAGAATTAATAAAAAGGTTTAATATATCTTTGTCTTATCAAACTCCTATCGCGACTAATCGACAATCATAAAGCATTGACTTCGGTTCATAAAATGTACATGTACGTAGTAGTAGCAAATACAACACTTACAATCCTCGTTTTTTCAACGCACGTTTCCAATATTTGTCAAATTGTGGAACAGTTTCCTTAGAAAGTAATTTAGGGCTCAAAGAATACAAATCATCTTCAGTCAAAGTTCTTCGGTATCCTGTTATAGCTATTGGATCAAACCAACTAAATGTGAGGCGGCTGGGGACCCCGGATGCATTCTCAGGGGATTGTCTCTGTTGATCAATTAAATAATGAAAGTTGTAAACATCCTTTGAAAACAGATCTATTACCATTACCTACTGTACTCACACCCCAGACATTAATTATGTCGATTAAAGATATTATAATCAAAATACATACCTTGTCATAAACGTAGCGTGTATCTGTTGGAGGCAAATCAGCAAAACAATTAATTACAAACATTACCATCACTAGGGCATAATACACGATATAACTTCCAAAACTATATAGGTCATTTCCGTTAACCGCTTTGTACTTTGCTATCTCAGTTCTGAGCTGAGGTAACCCGGCCAAAATAAGGAGTAACCAGAATACAAAGAGTACTCCTGAAGTCCGCATTCCACATTTTTTATTGTAAAATAAAATCGTTGCTGATAGCACCTGAAAAAGATTTGTACATTAGACATATAAGGTACCGTCATTTTACAAAATTAAATATAAGATTCCTCGCCTTAATCATGAACATGTTTCTTGAGCATGTTGAAAGATTCAACACCAACAAAGATCATTAAAATGTGGGTCTAAGTGCATTAAATCACCATGAATGTGAAAGCTCGCTGATTGCAAGGTAATGTTTAACCTATCTTTTTCATTACTTCCAGCTTGCAGTTATCTAATTCCAAATTTATCGAAAATGTTAAAGAACAATAAATTAAATTTAAACCCAAAGAAAGCTGGTCCTGAAAATTCTGTTTTTTCTATTTGTACACTAAGTGCATTACATCGTTATTCGTAGCTATCGTGGATTCGTTAGATTTTCGAAATAAACATATAAACAATAGAAACTATATATACTTACAAAAGTTAGTAATTTTACAATTGGAGCATAGTAATCTGCGTCAAAAACTATATCCTGCTTTCTTGAGGATGTATATATAACTTGACCGAAATTTATTATTTGCAGTAACACCAAGAGTAATGTTATGACCAGCTTGGGAACATTCAGTTTGCTCCAGGGTATGTTGGCCTCTTTACTGATGATCATTTGATAAAACTCAAGTAAGGCAGCAAGCCATAGGTATCCACAAGGGATCCATACAAGGACAGTCTTTTGAAAGCATGGCGTAAAATTTGGATTGTCTGTATCCCATACATAGGTGGTGTTCTACAAAAAAAATATAAATCATAAAATAAATATTACGTGGAATTTAGCTTGGAATATTTTTTTTTAATCAGTCCCTATCAATCGATTATTATTTATTTTCTATCGTGGGAGAGCCTTGCTTCTAAATATTCATGAGTAAAACCGTTTTTGTGATTCAATACTTAATAGTGTATACTTATATTGTATTATCATTACACACATAACTAATAGGTCACCATTCAACATTCTTGGCTTGTCTTACTTAAAAAAATTATTAAAAAGTGATACAGAAATTTAATGTTAAGGTTTTTGGCTTGTAAAGTTGAACAAGACATCAAAGTGGGAGCACGTATGGGTCGGCTCGACCAGAGTGGTATCACTCTGGTCGAGCCGACCCATGCAGATAAGCAATGCTTGCTTGGCTCAAAATAAAAGAAATATTAATAACAAAAAAGACTCCACATTCTTTGTTCATGAGAACTTCCTTTAATGAGGACTAGAAAGAACTGAATGTTAAAAAGAAATTTAAAGGTATTGATTTGGATGTTGTAGAAGAAGATTGGCAGGAGTTATGGCCGTCAGGAAAACTGATTAATAACAACAAAACAAGCTAAATAATTTGAAATTTATTCTATCTTATCTACTAGATGATGGCATTGGCAAAACCTGAAGGGAATCGATGCAATAATAGACGATGTAGAAGGTTATTGATGTGAACCTGATTTTGATTTGGACGAATAGTAGGGTAACTTTTGTTTTTTTTTCATTTAAAACAAAAATAATAAACGTTTTTGAGTTTCCATTTTTGTTATATTTTGGAACATTTTTGCATTTTTCTTTCCGCAGCCTACACAGCTCATTCCATACAAATTTTATAATAATAATAATCCAGGCGAAAGTTTATCCGAATATCTTCTAAAATCACTGAGTTATTATTACTAGCGTATAGAGTAGACACCACAAAGAAAAAGTTGGTAACGCGAACTGCGGTACCTGCACCGCAGTGATATTAATCGGAGTTTACGCTCGACAGCGCTCGACTGTTAGTTATCGAAAAAAATGCCTAATTGTGTTTTTAAAACGTGTATACTCGTAAGTCATTTAAGAGCGAGAAAAAATAATTATTGTGTTGTGACATTTCATCAGTAAGTGTACAAACTTTTACTAAAGCCAACACAAAATAATAAATTAAAATCATAATTTTGGCTTGGCAGCACCGCCATTTCCTAAGCACATCATAGATCAATAAAAAAATGCACGCAGAACTGACACCGGGTTTGTACCTACTTAGGACACCTGTAACAAGATAACACGTGAATTTTTTTTCGGTTTAGTCGGTTCGATTCCGACATACCCACTTCACCGAGTATCAGCTCGGTGCGGTGGTACCCGAGGGGGTTTCCACACGTTAAAAAAAAAAAAAAGGATACCGCGGTGCATTCTACAAAAAATAGAAACTGGCAAAACTACTACTAAAAGTATTATTTACTTAGTTTGAATTCGAATAAAGCGTCTTAGGTATAAACTCTCCGTCTTGTCCGTTCTGTTTTGTAGCTTAACGCTAAATCTATGAAAACAAATCTTTGTAGCAGTTCGTTGGGCAACACGCGTAAACGCCATGAAAACTGTTAGGATCTTACGCTCGCGAGAAAACTACAACTCAAAAACGATCGAGCGCTACTTGTTAATACCGTAGGATTTGACTACAAATTATAATTTTAGCGCTGCAGCGCTTTTTAACGTTTTTTAAATAACCTGCGGCAAACAAATGCTGGCATACCATTCTGCATTAACCGTTCTCTGTCCCTCAAGAGAAATAGTCGCAACATGGCCGGTTTTGGAGACAATCGTGGCCACCATTTTTTTTGCAACACTCCGTGAACGAACAATTTTTGTTGGCTTTAACTCATTTTCGAACACCCAAACTCGTGACTGGTTTTTTGTTTCGGGTTCGTACGCGTATATCCAGGATTCGTCACCTGATACGATATTATATACAGCATTTGAGGATCCTGCGTGGAATCTTTCGAGAGTTCTGACGCACCAAGTAACGCGAGCCGCTTTTTGCTCTTCACAGAGCGAATGCGGTATCCATAGGGAGAACAACTTTTTTACACCTAATTGTTCATGCAAGATTATTTGTATTTGACTCATGCCAATGTCTAAAGTTGCCTGAATTTCGCGGTATGTCACATGTCGATCTTCCTCAATCAGCTTACGCACAGCATCAACGTTTTCTTGGGTGACTGCAGTTTTTGGACGACCTTGACGGGGATCATCACTGAGCTTGACACGTCCACTTTGAAATTCAGCAAACCAGCGCTAAATTGTGGTTTTGGATGGGGCTTCATCACCAAATGCAGAAATCATCCGGTCAACACACTGTTTTTGCGTTAAACCACTTCGAAAGTCATAATAAATCATCGCTCTTGAATTTTCTCGAGTCAATTCCATTTTCTCAACGACTAAACAAGTTTGACAAAACCTTGTGATAAGACCGAGAATCTTTTTTTAAATAAATAAATGGTATTTGATTTTTAAAACCAAGGAGTTTTCAATTAAAAAGATTTTAATATGACAGAAACAGTGGAAATATTCCATTCCCGATACTTTTAGTGCAGCCTATGTACTGCTGCGTGCGCCTTGCTGTGCGCCTTCTTGCGTGCTGTGAATGCGGTAATGCGCTCCCCAGCGTGCTACTGCTGTGTACGCCTTGATGCGTACTGTGTGCCCGGTGGTGCGCTCCCCAGCGTGCTACTGCTGTGTACGCCTTGATGCATACTGTGTGCGCGGTGGTGCGCTCCCCAGCGTGCTACTACTGCGTGCGCCTTGCTGCGTGCTGTGTTCGCGGTGGTGTACTCCCCAGCGTGCTACTGCTGCGTACGCCTTGCTGCGTGCCGTGTGCACGGTGGTGCGCTCCCCATCGTGCGCTTTGCTGTGCGCCTTACTGTGCGCCTTGCTGTGCGCCTTGCTGTGCAAATTGCTGTGCGCCTTGCTGTGCGAATTGCTGTGCGCCTTGCTGTGCGAATTGCTGTGCGCCTTGGTGTGCGCCTTGGTGTGCGCCTTGCTGTGCGCCTTGCTGTGTGCCTTGCTGTGTGCCTTGCTGTGCGCCTTGCTGTGCGCCTTGCTGTGCGCCTTGCTGTGTGACTTGCTGAGCGCCTTGCTGAGCGCCTTGCTGAGCGCCTTGCTGAGCGCCTTGCTGAGCGCCTTGCTGAGCGCCTTGCTGAGCGCCTTGCTAAGTGCCTTGCTGAGCGCCTTGCTGAGCGCCTTGCTGAGTGCCTTGCTGAGCGCCTTGGTACGTGCTGTGAGCGCGGTAGTGCGCGCCACTGCTACTGCTACACCGGCGTGCAGTTGCTGGTTGCCGTTTGTTGCGAGACTGCCACAGTTCACCGTGGGCTTCGCGCTGCATAGCCTAATGCTCTGTTATGTTATCTTGCATATATTGAACGCATCCCGAGAGCTCTACGTTGGGTTTTCAGATTGAAGTCTTTGTGGGATGCTAACATCGGGCCTATGCCAGCAGACAGTGTGGTAGGCGAACATTGGGCCTATGCCAGCTGTATTGAAGTCTGTGTGGTATGCTAACATCGGGCCTATGCCAGCAGACAGTGTGGTATGCGAACATTGAGCCTATGCCAGCTGTATTTAAGTCTGTGTGGTATGCTAACATCGGGCCTATGCCAGCAGTCAGTGTGGTATGCAAACATTGAGCCTATGCCAGCGTTTACGTTACGTACGTTTACAACCTGTACGTTTACAGGAAACGTTGAAGCTTCGAGAACTTTATCAGAAGGTAGAGCTGAAAATCAGGTGGGGCCGTCTTCGAGATCTGACGAGGACGTCAGACCGTCAGGAGAGGCCGTGTTAGCTGACGGTAGTCGAAAAAACAAGTGATGTCACACATCATCCGATATCGAGTCTATAAATAGTAGTACTGAGCTGCAGCACGATCTCTTTTTGCTGGGACAGCGCGCAGAACGGACTTGTTACTGACTATCGCCTTATAGTTGTTTTACTTGTTACGGGTTTCATATTTTTGTAGTAATTATTCATTTTCTGTTGGGTTTGTGTAATTCTTACTTAGATTAATTATTGTTTTCATTGCTGTTTTTATAATTATTACGAATTAGTTTTGAGGCATAAAAGATTGTTTATTATTTTAAGTTGTTTCACTACCGTTTTCCAATAATATATATACTTTTGACTGGCGGTTGTTTTGGGGTCTATGGATCATAACTAGACTTCCTGTGAAGAAATTTTTGGAAAACTCGACAACTGGTACAAAACCAATACGTAGAATTTTAAAAAACACAACGTTTTGCATTACAAAGCCAGAGAAATACCGCAATAAACGTAAATGTTAATTATCTCGGAATGAAGTTTGTGTGGATTGGATCATTTTTGCTTAAATATGTCTAATTATATCTGACAGTAACAAGAAGACTGCCTTTTACAAAAAAATACTCTATTAAAGATACGCAAAGCGTTTTATTGTTTCTCCGAATAAAACTTCCTTTTTTGCGTCATTAAAGTCTTAGGCCGTTTATGTTTAAACAATTAATTACTTACCTGACCTTGTAAAAGATGATGAGACAATTATTATTATTGTTAGATTGCTTATCATTCCTATTGAGATAAAAGTGTCTGCAAACTGTTAGTCACATGACTTGCATGTATGTACACTGCTATCTTAAAAACTAGATTAGTCGAAGATGTTAAACAGTTTATTTTGTAATGGGGCAATAATATTACTGTGTGCTCCATGGGATTACTTGTAAACAAAACATTCTTCGCTCTTACAGGGGAATTTAGGTTTAAAGAACTTTATTGATACTCAAAGAACATAACAGTCCACTTATTGAGCATAATATAAAATAAAAATAAAGTAATAGCAAGAAACAGCAATCGTAGGTTTCTAAATCAATGACTCAAAAAGGTTAAGAAAACAGATTGGATTATTCTATGTACTTACATGAAATTATATTTTGTAGGTACATGTGATTGTTTGTAGGGAGTCCATTGTGGTTAATTACTGCAGTGAACATTAGATTGCACTATATAAATATTTATAAATTTATAAAGCTGCTGGTATCTTGAGTATAAGACAACTGTATATATTCAATGCGGTCATCTACTCGCATAATTTAGCACTAAATTCAACTACAATTCGATGGTGATGCAAGACTATTTAAGCTCACTACCACAAAATGTAAAACAATTTTTGCAAAGAGGTTTCCTAAATATATGTTTCCCTACCACACACACACACACACACACACACACACACACACACACACACACACACACACACACACACACACACACACACACAAACACACACAAACACACACACCCACACACACACACACACACACACACACATACACGCGCAAACACCCGTATGCAACTAAGAATGGTAAATATATATTATTGTATGAGTTAAGTCCTAGGCATAAGACAATCGTATTGTTTGATAGCCACGACACAGGCTCTGCCTAGTGTGGCTGTCACATAATGTAACATCTTATGTGATATATTTGAAAAAAAAAAATTTAAAAATAAATTAACATAGTTTATAATATAAATTTATTTTCAATATCCTTATTTATTTATTTATTTATCTCTTTATTGTACACCTTTCATGTGAGATACAATAAAAAAAACACTTATCGCTCACGGCGATCTCTTCCAGACAATCTTTTTACGGATATTAACAAATATATTTCAGGGTAGTCTGTGGTGTTCTGAAATAGATTAATGTTGATTTTAATATATACTTAGTAAACTATACTTACATTACCATAAAAATACTACATACATACATAAATATGTACCTATATATATACATAAGATAACCGCTTATAATGATAATAGAATGGGAGCCCACGATGCTAAATGTGTATTTACTTCAGCGTCGTTGGGACCTATTGGATTTTGAAGATTAGATGGTAGAAAGAAAAAGAGTTCAGGCGATGTATCCGTTAGATTGGTGGGGGGAGCTTCTACAGCCTTTCAAAGATGTAAAAAAAGATAGTAAAATGTACTTACTTTAGCGTGTCAGTTATTAATAGTAGATACCCCACATGTCTCTGCCCATTTGCATGGTGGCCGTATGGAAAGGTAGAAAATGGGAAAAAAAAATATTCGAGCGCGTCAGATATTAAGAGGGGATGTTAAGTACATCCGAAAGAAACCCCTATTAAATAATCTGACGATTCGGAAGTGACGCACAGTGGCTTTTTGAAAATGCAAAAAAATCGCCGTTTTGACCAAGTCGAGCGTGTCAGATTTTTATACAGATGGTTCAGCTTAATGTCCTAGACAAGCTGACCAATAATTGAGAGGGATTCTCTTAATCTGACGATTTTAAAAAGAAAAAACATGTATTTTTATCATTAAATGTGTCAAATGTGCACGGAAAATAGCATGCAAATACAAATAGACTTAACTATTTATATACATATATAAAAGCGAAAAGATACTCCTTCACTCACTCACTCATCTACTGACTAATCACGAAATCTGGAAAACTACTTGACCCATGAAAATGAAACTTGGCAGGGAGGTAGTTTATGAGTAAGAGAAGTCAGCTAAGGAATGATTCTAAGCTAAAAACTATTTTGTTAATTTACGAATACCATTTAAATTCCAAATTTTTTTAAAAATATATTCCAAAGTGAATTGTTTAGATAAATCAACATATTAAGCGTATAAAACCGCGGGTAAAAAAAACAATAGTCGTATAGTAGCAGGTACAAGTTGTTTTTATTACGTGCGTGAAAGAATGTCTACCGCTTTTTTTTACAGAACTGATCGGTGTTTTGATGAAGGTAAAGTAGGTTTTCACAAATAAGCTACAGTCAGGATGTTTATTTCTTTATATTTCTGCCCGAGTGAATCACAACTACCTGAGTTATATAAATATATAAATTGCTCGGATAGTCTTCTTCTGCAGCACGAATATAGTTTTATACGACATTATACTATGAAAATAACTAAAATAGACTAATCTGACTGTTTCAATATCAGTCAGTTCACGAATTTTTTTAACTGCATATGCTGCTGAGCTGAGTCTATTCGATAATATTTATTTATTTTAATTAATAATAATTTCGTGGTATCAACTAGTTCCAATTCGTCTTATTTAACCATTATAGTGTTTTCCACCTGTTTAGCGTTTGGAGTAGTGAATTGGATATATTTAGTCTTTTTTCTATTAAAAAGTAAGTTGTTAGTGTTTAACCAACAAACCACTATCGAAATAGCATCATTTACATCTTCAAAGTTTGTGCTCATACGTTTTAGTCTAAATAAGAGTAAATTATCATCCACAAACAACAGTATCTCGTAGTTGCTCTTAACAAGATGAGGTAAGTAAATAATCGAAATCCGTTTGCACGCAAGCGCCCTTACGTTCTCCAGCAACTTTCAAAAAGAACATAAACAAATGGACAGAGTATAGTGTGGGGAGTGGGGATGGTATATGAGGGAGTGAGAGATAGAGAGAATGTAAAAAGGAAAGAGCGGCTTGTGGAAATGGGCAGATTATATGTTTTCTGTTATCCTTGAATTATTTCCTTCAAAATAAAAAAAAGTCGACGCTCAAATCGTCAGATTATCAAAATGTCCACTTGTCAGCATGTAATTAACCCCCTATATAATAATCTGCCGCGCAGGAGTAAATCCAAAAATCCCTTAATGGGCTGCCCTACTATAAGTAATAGTCCTTGACCAGCTTTTAAATGCCTGCAAGGTTTTGGCTTGTCGAATTGACACAGGTAAGTTATTTCATAGCCTCACCGATTGCAACGAAAAGGACTTGTCTGTGAACTGAGCTGACGAACTGACTTAATGCAATAAATTAAAATTCGTCTATTTGATGATGCATGACATTAATTATTATCTGTCATAATATGCTGACAAAAACTAAAATAAACAAAGAGCCACGTAGTGTTTGTATACTCTTTGAAAGAGCCTTTTTACATAATATGACGATAGAGATTTGTTTGTTTTTATTCTTAGTAATATAACCATTGTTTTATTTGTTAGTCTATGTTCCGGAACGAACATTTATATGGATGACGATTTACGAAAATGTGTTAACTTGTGTTTATTCTAATATAATAATGATAATGTTTAATTCAGTTTACTAGTTTTCACCGTTTTTTGTAATTTTTGTATCCCTTTGACTGGCCTGTTTCATGACTAAGGCTAAGGCAGAGGTCGTGGCCTCGTGGGTTCGATTCCCACCCAGGACAAATAATTGTGTGATGAGCATTATCATTTTTTCTGTATCTGGTTGTAATTTATCTTTAATATGTATTTGTTTAAAAATATACAAGTATGTTTATCAGCAGTCTGGTCACCATAGTACAGGCTCTGCCTAGTTTGGGATCAGACGGCCTTGTGTGAGATGTGTGAAGTTATTATTATTATAATATTTATATATTATATATATCACTAACTTATAATTTTTAGACACCATACAGACAGAGCAGACACCATACAAAAAAAAAACAATTGCAATCGAATTTATATTTACAAGGTAGTTCAAGACCTGCTTGTCCATGTAGAATATAAAATATAATAAAAAGTATTTGAAGGTGAGGTACCAATTCACCGATTGCAAGATGACGCGGTAATGTCAGACTCAAACCGAAAAAAACCAAACGGATTACATCATTTACGTCACAATAGAAGCTAATGATTTTATTTGTAATGTGTATTTATCTTGAAGTTGGATAACATCGATACTTGACAAAATCAAAGTTCTCCGACCTCGCGATTGTTTACATAGCAACGAGATAGAATTATTTATCCCCATTAGTGAATAATAGCTGTTAGAATGTAGGCTGGTTATTACTCAATGTAAGAGGGAGCGGTTAGACAGAAAAAAAAATACCAGTTCGCAAAACCGTTTAGGTATGTATATCTTATGAAGATAGCGATGTTAATGAGAAGGATTATATTTTTTAAATTAAACAAGAGTAATCAAAAAAATAGAATCACGATGACAGACAAATCTAACACTTACAAAATTGCTCTCAAACATGATTCAGTCTTTAATTCAGCAAGTCAAGTGAAAAAACTTAAGTACTTGACCTGTTGTACGACTTCAGTTGTAAAATAAAAACTCAAATATTTAAAATAATAAAAAATATAGCATAAGTACCTACGTTTCGTTTCAATTCGGTATTAAAAACTTCAGATATAAAAAATAGTTAAATCGAAACTCAGAATAGTCTCCAATCATTTAATCATTTAGTCTCAATTATAATCGGTTTTACAGGATACATAGGATCTTGACCAAAAGTGGTCTAGCAAAGTTTCATGTTGCAAAATCTAAATAATATAGAAATTATTTTCTTATTTTTTACAACCTTGTCACTTCAGGAATTTATGATCGTATCCGGAATTATGATTGAAATAAAAACAGTAAATTAACTATTGCTATGCATTATTTATGTATAGAGTCATGATATTGCCGTTTCGTTCTCTTCATTTGTACGAGTTCCGTAAGTATGAGCCTTTAAACAAAAGCATGAAAAAATGATATCAAATTCATAATATCACAAAATAGCTAAATAATAGGGAATATGCATGTTGTTTAAATTTACTTGATTCATTTTCCCTTGAATCTTTATTGTCCAGATATTATGCCTAAACAATTATTTTCTTATTTAGTTCGTGTTTAATTGCAAAAAATAATAATTAAAATATGCAAAATAAGGGCGCGAAATTCAACTTTGCAAAACGCTTCACCATTGGTCGAAACAAAACATGACGTGACATTCCACGTTCAGTCATTTATCGGCGTCTATATTCGTAGTGTTACGGAGAAAGATAGGCGTTCCTGTGGTTCTTGCTCTTAGCTAGTGCAATTTAAGCATACTAGTGATATTAGAAATCATCTAGGAAAATGACTGAATGTAGTTTTGTCAAAGCACAATCGGACAATCTACCGAAAATAGGTGCATTCATGATGACTATATCTTTTGCATCAAATCCAGATTTTACGTCCGCTGAGGTTAAAGGAGTGAAAGCCGCAAGGTAATTATTCTAATACTTCTTATATTATAATCTAAAAGATAGGTAAGATATGTCTTGTTAGTTATATTCATGAAGTTTTATTGGACTTTTGTTACCTAGTTTAAGTAGGCAAGCAAGTTGCCTTCTGCTTGATATTTAAAACAAACATAAATTACTGCTGACTAATTCACACTATACTAGCAATTAAATTTTGATATGCTTACACTAAAGTGATCTTCACAACAATATAAACACGATATTGAAGACACTTCATCTCTTCTCATTAATGTACACCATTGTTTTCGTATTTTACATTATTATTTTGTACAGGAAAAAATACTGTATTGGGTGTACTTCTTATAGTGTGTTTACACTTAGGGACAAGGCAATACCTATAAAATGGTTTTTTAACTTTATCCATCGTCTATTAATTACAATAAATAGTAATTACAACTGGAAATCGGTATAAAATTACTGTAACACTTCAAGTAAGTTTATGAAACAAACACTAAGCGTGTAACGTGACGTCACCCAAGGCCCACGAAATATGGCGGCGTTCAAACAGATCAAATTTTATCGATGTTTTCAATGTTATTTTAAAAATTAATTTGAACATTGCCAAGGTTATTTATATTTTTTATTAGGGTAGAATGATGGAGCAAGTCAATAAAATATATAAAAAAAAACATGCATACTCCCTATTATTAATATCATTACATTTTACAATGTATTTAATTAATATTTTATGGTTCTGTTGGATCAACTAAGTATCTTATCTGTGGGCCTTTTATTTTAGTCTTTTTCAAAAGACAAACTAAACTTTGCGGTTGCGATGTATGACAAAGTCAACAATCCAACCTCAAATAAAGCAAACCGCAATATAAGTTTGTAATCACAAAAACTATTTTTAGAGTTCCGTTCCTCAAAAGGAATAAAAGGAACCCTTATAGGATCACTTTGTTGTTCGTCTGTCTGTTTGTCAAAACCGTTTTCTCAGAAACCCGTACACGCATCAAGTTGAAATTAACACCAAATACATAGGTCTGCGGTCCCTTGAACCTGTAAAATAATCAAGCTTCTAAGTCAACGCAGCGCAGTCATAAGATATGGCCATTTAAGCCATAGATTTGACCAAATTTTAACATTTCGCAGGTAAATCAAAACCTATGGGGTGCTTCCCATTCACCTGGAATCATGAAATTTGGTAAGAAACAAGGTCTCCCAGCGCAAATAAAGGAAAAAATCCGAAAGTCGTTAATTTGTTGTTTTATCGGTCTGTCTGTGTGTCTGTCAAGAACCCGTGAAAGCATCAAGTTGAAATTAACATCAAATACTTATATTAGTGGTCAGTGAAGCTGTAAAAAATTCAGATTCTAAGTCGATACAATAAAAAGATACCACCATTAAAGTTTCGATTTTAACAAATTTGAACATTTCGCAAGTCAATCAAAACCTTCTTACTTCCCATTGACCTAGAATCAAGAAATTTGGTAAGAAGCAAGGTCTGACAGCGCAAGTAAAGGAAAAAATCTGAAAGTCGTTAATACGTTGTTGTATCACATTAAAAAAAAAATGTTTTTATGATTACAAACTTATATTTTGCGTTTGGAATGTTGACTTTGTCGTACATCGATGTAGGGAGAGTATTTTTAGAACCGCAAAGTTAAGTTTGTCTTATAGTATATAAGAAATAAATATTTTTGAATTGTAAATCAATTTAATATATAAATATTACTGAGTATTAGTGACAAACAACAAGTGAATTATAATAAGTAAAGACGAAGTAATTAAAACAATTAACTGACTAAAAGTGAATCATTGAAACTGATTTAACATTTTATTATCAAACTACAACCCCGTGCTATTTATTTTCTATCTAATATTAGATTTAGTTCAACTTACTAAGATGGCTGATAAGATATACAATTTTGAGCAATATCATTTATTAGACTTAATTTGTTTATGCCGCGTTCCAATAAACAAGAAACGATTCGTTTTGCTTACAGGCGGTGAAATTTCGTTGCATTTTCAAAGAAATTTTTAGCAAAACGAATCGTTTTGTTGTTTATTGGAACGCGGCATTAATTGATATTAGATCTGTCCCAATTAATTATTTCTAAATTTGTGATATTTTTGGTTATTGAGCATGTGGGTATGATCGCTATTTCAGAAATATTCGACGACAATATGTTTAATTTATGCTGACGGTGAATAGGTAGGTGCTCCTTGCCACACCACTGCCACACCACAGTGATGACAAGGCTCAAGTACAAGGCTTCTTTACGGTGCTACAGGGACAGAAATAGCCAGCACAAGGAACCAAATCTCGTCGACAGACCGAACTTGGTGTTGTAGAAGATTTTGCTATATTCTATCTAATAGGTGAGGTAAAGCAAACAGTAAAGGTGCCCAATAAAAGCATAATATTAAATTTTATATTTAGGTATGGAATGATGGTAATAAACTTAGGAAAACTTAGGGATTTTAATCTTTAACAAAGCCGAAAGTAATTTTTTTAGTATACAATAGTTAGTGAAGTTAATACTATGAAAAAACACATTACCATTTTGTTTGGATTGTAATGATGACCCAGCTTAAAACGAAATGAGAAGTTTCTCAATTTGAATATTGTCTTAATCCTACGATAAGTTTTTTTATTAAAAAGTTTAAACGAAAAATATGTTCCTATGACAGTGTTTGGCCACTTTTGTTATTGACCGTACAATGTAAGCGATGCCATGACCTGATATGATGATCCACTTGTAAAGTAGGTAAATAGGACATTATCAGGTAAATAAATCACGATAGCGACAATCACTATATACATGTGTATCTATGGTACTCAAATCATCATAAAATATTATCTGTCTGCTACAATAATATCTGTCTGCTACAAACCTAGGTATAACTATATTATTTCGTTTTGTTTTCGGAAAACAGCACTTTGTCGCTTATAATAGGCATTGCACCTCTTTCTGCAGGCAGGATTTTTTATAAGTACTGTTTTGTCGGTGATACAACCTGAAGCGTACAAAAAAGGTTGTTATGGTTGCTTACACGTGATAACGACATAATTTGGCCGTGGTAACATTACTAATTTGTTTTTCGTGTGGAAGCTCACCTCACCGGACTATTGGTGAGGCCGTATAAAAGGTATTACATACCTTTGCTTTGCCTAACGTATCCACCAGGTTGCACTGGCCGTTGTCACAGGCCTGTAGGTACTGTAATACTTAAATACGTGATCGCGTTAATTCCCGTCAACATAATTATATTATCATGGAAGCCAAAAGTTAAAAAGTTTGGATCTTCTTCTCCTATAACTGTATTTATAAATATATGTATATTTATTGGACTGGCCTGATGATCTAGTGGTTATTGACCCTGACTACTGAACCAGAGGTCGTGGGTTCGATTTAAACCCAGGACAAATAATTGTGTAATGAGCATGATCATTTGTTCTCTGTCTGGGTGTAATTTATCTATAATATGTATGTATTTAGAAATATATAAGTATGTTTATCAGCAGTCTGGTTACCATAGCACAGGCTTTGCCTCGTTTAGGATCAGACGGCCGTGTGTGAGGTGTGTGAAGTTATTATTATTATTAATGCCCTGAAACATTTATGAATTTAATGGCTGCGAAAGGCAAAATAGCTCGTTGGCATAGCCAAGAAGCAACTACCGATTACCAACTCTGGGATCACCGAACAACGAAAAACAAAAAACTCCTGCTGTTTCAACGATCAACACAGAAAATCACATTGATGCTATCGGCGCTCCCCTATGATATCCTACGATTGAAAATATACATTCACTCGAAATCCTTCAAACAGACTTGACTATCTGCAGGTAAAATCTAATGTAACTAATAATATTTCTTTAAATCACAGGTAAAAATCGACAGTTTGGACTTTTAATATTTACTAGTTAATTAAATTGAGTGCTTTTATAAAAATGATACCTAATTTAATAACAATAATAATAATAAGGTTTTTATTTCAGATTTTTTATCCATAGTTTGTTAGTAAATCTTATAACTTTAAAAAAGTGTTAAAGCAAATATAAAAAAAACAGTGCAATAAAAGAAAAGAGTGTCAAGGAGGGACTCGATCTGGCACGCAGCTGAGTAGAACGTGTACACTATACCAGATAAGCCAAACGCTCGCTGTATTGTAGTTCGAAATAAGTATATATACATTCTACTTACGTTGAAATGTTATTACAGCTTTCATTGATTTTCCTGTGGGAACAAAAGTTGAACCCGGGATAAAAAGTACCCTATAACCTGCGCAGGCACTCAAACTATTATCATACTAAGTTTCAAGCATATCCCTTCAGTAACTTTTGAGTTTATCGTCAACATACAAACAGACAGACAGACAAAATCATTTTTTGAATCGCATATTTGGCATCAGTATCGATATCTTAATACTGATCAGTCGATTTTTTTTTTAATGTATTCAATGTACAGAATTCATCCCGTTGCAGATTTATTATAAGTATAGATATTGATAGAAGATAATATGTATCTATATGTAGGTCTGTCTGTTAAAGGCAACAGCCGCCGGTTCGAGTTACAAGTATGCTACTTTGACACTACACTAAACTACATTTCCCAATCCACCCATATTTGACGGAAAAGGCTTGCACCTCTCACTCAGCATTTAGATTTTCTTTCACTTTGATATTGTTTCCACAAAAGGCAAGTATTGATACATCATCCACGTACAAGTCACATGACTTACAGGTTTCTTTGGTATAGTTGGGAAAATCATTGACATATACAAGTATATAAAACATCTGTATACACTTCCTTGCGGTTTTGCGGCGTTGATTAGTTAATTGCCGAACCGAACTTACTATTGGTTTTTGTGATATGGTTGTAGAATTCTAGTTCAACTACTTGCTCTCTGTGTCTGTCAAGTATAATATTATTGTAATAATGTGTCAAATTGTACTCTATTATATTATGCTTTTGTCATGTCGAATAGTAAACATATATATAGCATGGACGAACCTTAACCATCTTTTCCACTTTCCTTTTTATCCTGAAACCCATGTTCCTATTTTAAACGTCTAAATGCAATTACTTTGTATAATTTTTTTGTAAAATTAATTTATTTTGTATAATTTTATCTCATAGTGCGCGCGTATATGTACTATATGTATATTTATTTATATATATACTTATAATAAAAATGTAACAGGTCCAATTCTGCACATTGAAGATATTTAAATTTTTTTTTTTTGGGGGGCACTCTATGATCGATACTGAAGCCAAAACTATAATTTTTTTTATTTTTGTCTGTCTGTCTGTATCATGGCCGCGCATCACGCTGAAACTACTGAACGGATTCAAATGAAACTTGGCATGATTTGAGTTCATACTACGGGGTAGGACATAGGATACTTTTTATCCCGAAATTCAGGTTTCCTTGAGAGGGGGGATCAAAGTCAAAATGTGTACTTCGCTGTACTTCATTGACGCGTAGTCCGATTGCAATCATTCTTTTTTTGTTGGAAAGGAGGCACTTCGTAGATTGTCATAATAAATATATGTATAATAAATCTATAGACATCGTTTGTGTTTGGTGGCTTCGCGTAAAAGGTACAAAATATTTGAGGAAACGTATTATGCACAAGTATTGTGTGTAACTCGGTGTAACATTTAGTATTTTATTGATCACAATTGGTTCTCTCTATCCATAGAAAAAATAATGCAAAGTTATAAGTTATAAACACCGCACAACGACATCTATTGGTCCAAAGTATTACTAACTGTACAATACTTACAACGTTAAACTAAATGATCTTTCTTTTTTTAGATATTTATTATTAGCATAGAACACACGCATCTATACTTATAATAAAACTATTACAGGTAAAATTCTGTACATTGAAGATATTTTGATGATGAGATGTAGTGGCGAGGTGACCACTTAAACTATTGCGCCATCTGTGTATAATATGAAAACATAATAAATACAGTATACTTTTAAGTGAATATTTATAGTGCAATATCTACACTAATATTATAAAGAGGAAAGATTTGATTTCCTATTTGTTTAATTGTAATGCCTATCCATTACCGAAAATAACAACTGGACCGATTTTAATAGAAAGCTACATTATCAGAAATTTATTTACTTATTTTATTCCAGTAATTATAAGATTTCATCCTGAAATAAAGGCATTCGTGATGCAAGCTAAAAGATAAAGCGCTTCCGATTTCCGCTGCTATATCCGTGTGCACTATGTGGTCAGTCATACATAATAATATGTACCTATTACTAAAATGTTGGTGTTTAGTAGGTCTAAAAAAAAATCCGCGGTACCATATACGTATCTCTTATAAATAAGGCACAATAACGCATTTTCTGTCGAAAATAATTTAAAAATTAAAACGTGAACTTCAATCGTCATTATAAGGCATAGCATATTAATCTTTACAAAAAGATAGTCAGTCATGGGACTGCCGACAGAAGAAACTTAAAACGACGTGTCACATTCCGTTTCAAGTTCAAGTCCGATTTGATAAAATAAACATTATTTTTGGATTGTTATCTTTAGGAAGTATTTTATTTAAAAAAATATTTTTATCAATGTCCCTATTAATTTAGTAATAAAATTTTCACATTTTCCCTAAAATAATGATTATTATCTTTGTAATGCAAAATGTTTATAATATTTTTTTTTTTAAGACAACTCCCGCATTAGGAATATTCCTGTGTGTCGCGAGGGGCTTCACCAATATATAAACAACAGACACAAAAACACCCAGGGTCGGGCAACTATTTGTAGATCACACTAATTTTTGTCCCGTGTGGCTCCGAAACAACTGGACCAATTTTAAAAACTCTCTCAGTTAAACAAAGGTATATTATCTGCGAGTAACATAGGCTATATTTTACACACAAATACACATCAATTTAATGTAATTGAGTAGGTATTTAAAAATGAAAAATTTATAACAGCGCTTTTGTTTTCAATTTAAGCTAACGAAGTGTCTCCACTAATTAACTTACTGTATAACAGAAATGAAAGAAAATGGCTACTCAGCAAGTAATGTTCTTGAGTATCTAAATATATTCAACCAAAAAATATTTAAAATTAGTTAAAACAAGATTACCTTTTTAATCTAATAAACATCCAACATCCAGCTGACCCAACAGATACTACTTTTAAAACAAACATATTTATTGTATGACAAAAATACTGACTTGCACACTAAATTATGAAAAGTTACAATGGAATTTCTAACTTGCTTTACAATAATATAATTATGTATGCACGACCAAATTCTATTCCACAGAGCATACATATAGGCTATCCGCTAGGTTTAGGTTAGGTTAGAACTGCGACCACAACCGAGGGCCAGAACCGAATCCTATTGTAAAATCTTAAATTTTTGTAACAAACATTAGATATTTTGAACACTCGATGTATTAGATAATAAGTTTCCATAAAATAGATATCATATTTTATTATGACTCAAATAATTATTATATTTACTTTTAGATATGAATAAACGTACGTAGATAATATAAACGTACGATGTAATATACTAACACAATGGATTTTTGTTGTGCGAAAATAAAAATAAAACCGGCCAAGTGCGGACAGTTACAATTTGGTTTTATACAATTAATACGTGTATGCCTTGCCTAAGAAGAAGAAAATATTTGAAAAATCTCTGTAATCGTGTTGTTTTGTTTGCAGTTTGTGAAAAGTTTAATATCTTTGTCAGTTTTATATCAAAAATTCATTCATCATTTTTGGAATTTGTGTCGTGCACACAGTAGATACCTACTGTGTTAATAACCATACAAAAAATCTACAAAAAGAAGAAATGGAGACCCGGTCCACAGCACCAGTACCTATGCACTTAAAAAAAGTGGAGACGTTTTTATCCCCAGCAAATTACCACCAATTTTTCAAATGGCACAGAAAAATTAAGCATACGCCGTGAATGTTTTAGCATATTCTGATTTTCTAGATTTTAATAAATTGTCAGCCGACCTTAGGTTATTGGCTATCCGGAAAGACGATGAGGGTAGATGCTGGAATTGGGCAGAAATGATGGAATTTACCGTGAAGAAAGCTGAATCCGAAAATATTTTCTTTAAGACTAGACACGCAAAGGAGGTTCCGCGTTCTCTTTCTCTTAGGAGGCATGTATCTGCCTTCTTGAGAGAAGAAATAAGGCTTCTAAATCCAATACCACCCTGACCACCCAAAGTAACACCTATCTATCACCTCGTAATACAATGATCCGATGTCATTAACAATTTAATAATCACCAACAATTTAATGCCGACTGTAAATTATATGCCTAGTAAAGACGCTAAGTAATTATAGTAAAAGAATTTAAGCAAAGACTGATTATGATATTAAAGTAACTAACAATGCTATAATTATGAAGATACTACATAGTAGACTAGCTTAAATCTGTGATATAATGTAAAATGTTAAAAACATTGTGTAGTAGGTATCTACTGTGTGTACATATGTAGTAAGATATTACGTATCATAACTACTTATAATAAGGTTCATTTTTATTATTTCAAATAAATAAAAACAATAATATTTAAGTTTTATTAATATTTTTAAACTGAATACTGACGTCAAAACTAACGCAATAAGAAAACAAAGTTCTTACAGAGTGTCCTATCTGCTTCAAGCGAGTATAAGTAAATGAATATGCGTTAGCTTCAAGAGTAAGCTAAGAGCTATAATAAAACTTTATTAAATCATTAATGAAGTCATAAATAATGTATCCACAGTGACATGATTGTAGCGCTAAACCGAAAAACCGTTGTCAAGGCAAAGTATCGAAAGCGAGATAGAACAGTTAGCGGGAAAGGTGACGACGTGAGCCGGAGACATCAAAAAGGAAGTCACACCTAAGTATATACAAACTACACGCATAGACATATTTAGAGGAACGCAAAAAAAATAATTGATTATGTTTTTCATGTTCTCTTTACACTCTAGCCACCTATATCAGCGTTATGTAACTTAAAAAAAGAAGATTTTAATCTTATTTTATTTCCGAGTTTCATTTATTTTTCTATTTCGCTACGTGATAATTTAATAATATTGTGTATTGTAAGAAAACGGATTGTTTTTGTATTTGAAAATTTACATTATTTTTTTTATTTTTTCACAAAAATTCAGTTTTACTTACAGACCATTTAAAAGATTGAAGTGATAATGCCGGATCTGAGCGTTGCTCTAGTGGTTAAAGCTGTAACTTTGATCGAACACGGTTACACTTACAATCTAGTGTCCCAAATATTGCGAGTTTCCAAGTCTGTTATTTTTCGCAATGTGTAACGATACCGGCATACAGGAGAGTTTACGAGGCGCAGAGGAAAAGGTAGACAAAAGTAACCCCAGCTAGAGACGACAGATTTATTGTAAGCAGCGTGTCAAGAAATTGTACTTCAACGTCTTCTGAGGTCAGAGCTAGGTTCCAGGAACTTCGAGATGTGACACTTAGCACTAAAACCAAAAAAGAAGACTTTCCTGTGATTGTGGAAACGGCAAGGTTTTTTTACTGTTTGGCGATCCCAGAGTAACCGGTAGCTGGTTCTTGGCTATACCAACGTGCTATTTTGCCCCCTCGCAGCCCCCAAGCGAGAGTCATAAATTCTAAAATACGTGTCCAGGAGTTGTATGGAATATACATACATTTACGCTGAAATATTGATAGATAGTATAGTATGAGGAATCTGTTAGGTATACCGATGACCTGTTGGTGGCGGCTCTAGGTTTCCATAGTTTCGAAGAAGCGGCACTGACTTACTAACTACAGCGAGAGTCTACCAATTGGTAGGACGAGTCAAGGCGTTAGGTCGCCATAGTTGATTTATGGTGACTGCGATGTATTGCGAGGGGAACTTCTGGCGCAAGGAAGTGGTGAAGTGGCACCAGTAAGAAGACCTCCAGGTGGAACTGTTTCACTCGCGTTTACGTGCGTACTCTAAGAGTGGCCGCGGGTGGATAAGACGGGTTTTATGTACTTCACCAGCAGCAGATTATTCCGTGAAGGGTGTATCTGGATATCGCCCAGTAAATATACGGCCTCACCACCCGGTGAGGTGAAATCCCACACAAAAAAATGGGTGCTTTTGACACTTATGTCCTTATTTCGCGTGTAAACAATCAAAACAATATGGTTTTGTACGCTTCAGGTTGTTTTACCGCCTATCTAAACTACATTAATAATTATATCGTTTAGATATATTATTATATCTATATTAATCTATACTATTACTAATATTATAAGGAGGTAAAGTTTGTGAGTTTGGATGTTCAGGGTAATCTCCGGTACTATTGATCCGATTTTGAAAATTCTTTAAGCGTTAAATAGCCCATTTATCGATTAAGGCTATAGATTATATAACATCACGCTACGACCAATAAGAGCGAAGCTGTTTAAGTTGTGTCATGAAGTTATTTGCACGATACCTATGCCTAAAAATCAGTTTTTAAATTTTTTGTCTGTCCGTCTGTTTGTTCCGGCTAATCTCCGGAACGGGTAGACCGATTTCCACGAGACTTTCACTGACATGGTCACTCACTAGGGATGACACGTTAATCCTCACGAACGAAAGATACTTCATCATCAAGACAAATTTATGAAGATAATCTTTGCCCTTTATAGCATGTATTTGGACGCATAGCTTAGGAGACAATGGTGCCGATTCTATTGTACACTCGACTAAACTAAAACCTGACTTAATTTCTTCATACGAAATCAACCTAGTGTTTTTCGTTATAAGGTCTATTTATTACTAGCATCTATTTCTCATCGGCTCTAAATTTCAATAAAACCTGTCAACGTATACTCAACTTTATTTCCACGCAGCGAGAGTCTTCATTTATTCAAACGCTGTATAATTGCCGTATAAAAACTTGTTCAAAACGAACAAGGATGACGTGTTTTTAATCTACACCTACGAAGACGCTTACTAAAAACACAGAGCAAAAGAGATGGCATTCAACGGATAGCGCCTCTCGCTACGTGGTATTAAAGTTTATTTAAGCGTATCAGACTTTAGTCGACAAATAAATTGCTTATTTCGATAGCGACATATGTTACCTACTTGTTTCAATTTGAAATAAGACCTTGTTTCTAAGTGTACAAGGTTTACTTCTTATATGAAGAAAATTTTGTGAATTTTAATTTAGCGAGTGATGTAACAGAATTGGGGCCAATGAAAAATTTAAATAATACACTCGGCTCGGTTCTATTACTAGTACTTAGTGCTGCGAACGAGCCGTGTGATGCATTACTAACCCTTCTTTTTCGCTGTGAAGTGGTACGTCGGAATTGAACCAACTAAACCCACACGGTATTCCGTCAGAAGAGAGTCTTGCAAGGGACTCGGGTGTACCCTAGGAAGGAAGTCCCCGAACACCCCGGCTGACTTTAGCCACCTCTTAAACAGTAGGCAGCCACACTCACTCTGTGAGAACTTTGTTTTCTTATTGCGTTAGTTTTGACGTCAGTATTCAGAAATACGTTCAAATTGGATTTGATGGTCAAACCATTTCGTATGTTAATTTTTTCGATCGTCTTAATGTTATTTAAAGCCGACAATACTTCTAAAGTAAAAATGTAGGTTCAGTATTGTACGTGGTTGACTAACTTTTGCGGAAAACTTTGCCACCCGTACAAAATTAAAATAATCCATACCATAATGTTAAATGTTTAACTTCGGGTAAAGCGGATAGTTTCATGATAGTAAGTAAGTACCGCAGAGCCTTGCTGAAGTGTAGAAGTAGGATTGTGTAAAATGATGTCCTGATATGGATAGTCTCACCTTGACCCCTATATTGGGGACATATTCGTAATCTACTCTCATGACCCAAAAACAAATTATAGTTGACCACCAAAAATATAAATGAGTAGATAAAGTTATCTGCAAGAAATACCATAATATTTTTTAATTTTCAACAAATTTTTAAGTAAAGCCTTTTTATTTGTTTTAACCCGTTTTGTTAATAAAGTGCTACAAGCATGTCACTGTGGATATATTGTTTGTGAATTCTTTAATAAAGTTTTATTATAGCTCTTAGCTTACTCTTGAAGCTAACGCATATTCATTTACTTATACTCGCTTGAAGCAGATAGGACACTCTGTAAGAACTTTGTTTTCTTATTGCGTTAGTTTTGACGTCAGTATTCAGTTTAAAAATATTAATAAAACTTAAATATTATTGTTTTTATTTATTTGAAATAATAAAAATGAACCTTATTATAAGTAGTTATGTTACGTAATATCTTACTACACATGTACACACAGTAGATACCTACTACACAAGTTTTAACATTTTACATTATATCACAGATTTAAGTTAGTCTACTATTTAGTATCTTCATAATTATATCATCGTTAGTTATTTTAATATCATAATCAGTCTTTGCTTAAAATATTTTACTATAATTACTTAGCGTCTTTATTTGGCATTCAATTTACAGTCGGCATTAAATTTTTGGTGATTATTAAACTGTTAACGATATCAGATATTGTATTATGAGGTGATATAGATAGGTGATACTTTGGGTGGTATTGGATTTAGAAGCCTTAATTGAATTTTATTAGTTTTGTTTAGTTTTTAAATATTATTAATATATTTTTTAATTATAATAGTCCAGTCGAGAAGTGTAATATCCGCAGAAAATCGTTAGAAAAGACAGAAAATTATGGACTCATTCAACGCGGAATAAAATTCTGAGAAAGACGTATTTTTTTTTCTGCAAATAAAAAATAGCAATTTTTATAAACAAAAAACTGAAAAACAGTACGACCTCAGAGTTTGGTTTATTACATGAAAACGGTACCTGCTAGTGCTAATCAACAATAAGTCCCTTATAGAGGAGGAAATTTCCTAAAAAATGTCATGACTCTCAGAACTCAAGGTTTATAATTAATAATTTTTATCAGCCGAGCGCGTCACTGCTCGAAAGAGTATGACCCAAAAAAACATATTTTTGAGTATAAAATATTAATTTAAAAATTTAAAAAAAAATATGGTGGAATCTGGACACACTATAATGAGTAAAGTCTCGCAGTAAATTGATTTTTCATATATAATATAAATCAACGTAAAGTTCAGTTCAAATATATGTGCTAAAAATCTGAAAATTTTATGAGACTTTCTTATATTAGTACTGAATGAAATCATAATGAAAAAGTTTATGAAAAGTTATTCACTTTATTAGTAATAAGTAAATAGTACTAATAGATCCTGAGCAAGTGTTTGAGGAGATCGATCATACTAGATACATAGATACGAGGCGTCGCTTATCATGCTGCTGCAACTGATTAGGCTAATCAGGGGGGCTTGCAGCACTGCATTATCGTATAGTCCTATCCCTCCCCTTTTTCGAGGAACAAACAAAACTTGGGAGTCTTTTGACACTAAAAGTCAGTCACACGTCTGTAAAACTTGCACACAGAAACATTTCAATTTTAGTCTCACGAAAATGACGGGACTGTTCGTCTATTACATACTAAGTTTATGGTTATTCCATATCAGTTGCGTTTTGTTATACCACGTTTTATGTCACGTCCGACGGGAACGTGATAAAAAGTATCCTATGTCCTTCTCCTGGTTCTAAGCTACTTCCCCATCAATTTTCAGCCAAATCAGTTCAGCCGTTCTTCAGTTATAAATAGTGTAACTAACACGACTTTCTTTTATATATATATAGATGATAATAATTGTAGCGAGAAGGCAATGCAATAAAAATGTATGGCTTTTCTATTCAATTACAGAAATTCTGTTCATTGTACAACAGGGTTTTCACCTGCTAAATTGTCAATAAGTCGTTCATTGCGCTGTAGACTCGACTTCATACTTCACACTCGACATCATCATAATATATGCAAAAAAACTATCAGTCGTAGGACTACACGTCAGAAGTGAAAACACATATATATACACACACATCTATATGTCATTATGACAATATATATTATTTCAACTGAGCGTGACGGCCACGCGAATTCAGTGCCTTTTCCCCATACCAAAAATACCCAACGTTCCTAAAGAAGTTTTGACTTCAAAAAAAACTTTTTAACAACAATAATTTGGATTTATTTTTTTTGAATGTTTTGTGTCGGTCGCGCCAAACCCCATCTTCAACAGCGGATAAAAATTATTAATTATAGGCCTTGAGTTCCGGGAGTTTAGACATTGTTTAGGAAATTTTCTCTTTTAAATGGGAGTTGTTGCTGATTTGCGCTATCACTTACCATTTTCATGTAATTTAAACAAAATTATGAGGCCGTGCTTTTTTATTAAGTTTTTTTGGTTATAACAATTGCAATTTTTATTTGCAGAAAAAAAAAATACGTCTTTTCAGAATTTTATTCCGCGTCGAATAAGCCGTTACCCGTAATTTTCTATCTTTTTTAACGATTTTTCGCAGATATTACACTTCTCAACTAGACTATAAGCCCGATTGCAGAAAACAGTACCCCTAATAGAAGTTTTACTACTTTTCAGTACTTAATTTAAAAATATATTTTGAAAGAAAAATATTAACGCTACGTACCCATAGCGGAGATCCACAAAAATAATCCATCGAACTGTCGTTATTCATTACTGACTGACACAAAAATCACTTAGCAGACAAGCACCGCGCTTGAGACATTGTATTCAAGTGAATATAAATGAAATGAATATATTGCCTAGCTATATATAGTACCGTAGTGTAATACAGAACCTTGCGATACTGATAAAAGGTATTGTAAACCGGTACAAATATGTAGGCACAAGTATTCATGTATAAACTTAATCATGTACCCTAAAACTATTTCCAACTTAAATACTGATTACCCCAAAATACGTACATATAAGACATACGTTTATATTGATTACTTTGTGTTCTGTCGCTGAATTCTTATTTACTTACAAGTATTTAACCTTCGAGATTGTAAAAAATCGTAACTCACATAAATTATTATTATTTTCTTTATTTATTTAATATACATATAAATTACATTTTTAAATGCATTCACTATAAAAAAAAAAACAAATATATTTAAAAATATAAAAAAATAGTGTCCCACCGCTATCGGCTACAGGGACACCAAGCTACCGGTGGTTAGGGTTCCAGAGACTCCTCACTATGCGTGCCGTATCAAGGAGGACTGCCTTCTGCATCAGGCTCTTAATCCAGCAGCGCAATTAACCCATGGGCCGAAATGACTATCGGCACAATGATTGCTGAATCTACATTCCACATGTCGACAATCTCGTAGGCTAAGTCCAAATATTTATTTCTTTATCTTTTTCGGCTTTTAAGCGATTCTTGTCATGGGAATATGTCAATAATCATTGCTCGGCGCTCTAATCGGTCTATCACCACTATATCAGGCTTATTGGCAACAATAGTCCTGTCAGTGATGATAGATCGATCCCAGTACAATGTTGCACGACCATTTTCGAGAACTGGGTGGGGCACATACCTGTAGTATGGTAGCTCGACAGCCACAAGGTTATATTTAAGTTATTATTATTTCAGTTATACCTCTCATAAGGAAGAACTACACCGCGAAGAGGGGGAAGAGGACGAGCTTCAAAAGTAGTACCGAGAGGCGCGGGAAACTCTGAAGCTAGCCATTAGCCGCGCCAAAGAAGAAAAGAGAAAGGATATGCTGGAGGGTCTTGATCGTAACCCCTGGGGTCGCCCATATAGCGCGGGGCAACAAAAGCTCGTCGGGCAATTTGTCTAAGGTACAACAGACATGATGTACCCTTCGACCGTACCAAATGGTCTTTCTCCACGGACATACTGGATCAAATGACGATAAACAATTGCAGCTACTGTAATGGAGTTTGATTTTTATTTGTACTAATTACTTCGATAAATGGCTGATTATCCGGCTTTCCAATTGACGGCACTTAAATTTGGCTATCATAGTTTTCCATCAAAACAATCTTTACTGAAGAATATTAGGCATGTAGTCTCCTATCGTGCCTTCTGGTGCTCCATGAATCATAAAGTTTCTGATCGTAGGTAAATTTCGAAAAAATAAGCGTTTGTGGAATAAACCCTCTACCAGCAGTGCAAGCAGCTTACATCGTTAAAAAAGTTTAACCAGTGTCGAAACCGTTAATACCAATTGGGGCCAGAATTTTCTGTAGGGATGTGTACTGCTGGCAATCCCTTGAACTCATCTACATATCTTCCCTATATCAGCAGCTAGCAAATCTGTTCAAAATGATGCTGTTTTGTATTATTGATGATTTGTCAATGAAACGGTGTGTTGAATTTAATGAATGCTGAAGAACGTGCCAAGCTCGTAGGTTCTGAATTTTGAAGGGAGATTCCTGCTCTTCTCAAAAACTACTGTGGCGACTTCCACATACAGTAAAAACATACTCCAACATCTAGCGAAGCAGAGCTGATCTACGAAGTAACTACTAATCCTGCATCACGCTATGAGAGTTCTCGCGCCGATTAGTCTTCCCAACATCAACCGTTGGGCCGCGGCCCGCCATGCATAATCACCTCGTCTGGTCGGAGGATCCTCCCTTTGTGTTGGAGGGACATGACACCCGTTCCTCCACACTACTTTAAAAACTTCCTTAAAACGTATCTTGTGCAAAAGCAGCAAACATTTTCCTTAATATCGTAGTTTAGTTAGTACCCCTTATATGAGGCTACCTTTGTCAATGGGCTTAATTTTTTAGTAAACAAAATGTGTTTTTTTTTTTTTATAATCAACCCTGTTCTCTTCCTATTTTTTTCTCACATATCTCAGTTAAAATGAATAATTAATTAAAATTTACTTTTTAACAGACTAAAAAAAAGGAGGTTCTCAATTCGACCGTATAATTTTTTTTTTTGTCTATTCAGCCCTCACTCCGTTATTTATGAACCGATTTTGATTATCCTTTTTATGTTAGATAGGGTATACCTCAAGGGTGGTCCCATGTCAAGGAAGTCAGGATCTGATGATGGGATCCTGATAAAATTGAGAGGAACCCTTGGAAATTGTGGGAACAAATAGTGTTTCTGTTTACTTTTCATTACTTTATCAGGTGTTTGCGTTAATAAATCATCACATCATGTAGCTAAGCTGATGATGAAAAAAAATTATAAAATAAAAATCTTTTTAACAAAAAATTAAACCGACGAAAAGAACTAAAAGGCAAAAAATAAATAAACCTTAAGTCTTAAGTATTGACTTATTTTGAGTCGGCGCCAAATAATAAAATGATTAATTACCTACGTAGAGCCATGTCCATTTCTACGTAGGTAATTAATCATTTTATTATTTGGCGCCGACTCAAAATAAGTTCATATAAAATTTTATAGTTTATGTAAATAAGCTCAATCCTTAAGACTTAAGGTTTATTTATTTTTTGCCTTTTAGTTCTTTTCGTCGGTTTAATTTTTGTTAAAAAGATTTTTATTTATAACAGTGACCTTTTCTCTATAATTATTATAGAGAAAAAAAGTCCACTGGAATAAAAAAGGAATAATATATTTTCAATCTCTACTAAACGAATTTTCGGCCACCATTCGTGTATTACATACGAGTTAGTTTTTAAGAAAGATAAACCTATTAGTCGGTTGGTTACATATCGTCTAATTAAAGACATATTGGTCCCAATTCTGTTACTTCACTCGCTAAATTCAAATTCACTAAATGTTCTTCATATAAGATGTAAACCTTGTACATTTCAAAACAAGGTCTTATTTTAAATTGAAACAAGTAGGTAACATATGTCGCTATCGAAATAAGAAATTTATTTGTCGACTAAAGTCTGATACGCTTAAATAAACTTTGATACCACGTAGCGAGAGCCGCTATCCGTTGAATGCTATCTCTTTTGCTCTGTGTTTTTAGTAAGCGTCTTCGTAGGTGTAGATTAAAAACACGTCATCCTTGTTTGTTTTGAACAAGTTTTTATAAGGCAGGCAGGTAATTATACAGCGTTTGAATTAATGAAGACTCTCGCTGCGTGGAAATAAAGTTGAGTATACGTTGACAGGTTTTAGCGAAATTAAGCGGCGCTGAGAAATAGATGCTAGTAACAAATAGACCTTATTACGAAGAATACTAGGTTGATTTTATATGAAGAAATTAAATCAGGTTTTAGTTTAGTCGAGTGTACAATAGAATCGGCACCATTATCTGATTATTTTGAGAAAGATCTAGACGCGATACCTTGGGGATCTATTTGTGAACTGCAAAGTGTGAACGATACGATATATTTTTTTAATTTACATATCACAGCTGTTTAATGCTCAATATATATATATTAAACAAAAAAGACGTGTGGCACTCGGACACTGCCGCGGTAAAGCTATTGCATAGCATTTATGCAATTATAATTTTTTATTTATTTTTTATTTATGCATTATTTTTTTTTTTTGTTTTTTTTCTTTGATATTAATTCAAGTTACACTTTTTGAGCGTGGTGACCGATAAAATAACAATTTTTTTTCTTTTATTAAATAAATGAGAAGTTAATATTGTTCAAAATATTTTTATTATCTATATATATAAAAGAAAGTCGTGTTAGTTACACTATTGATGACAGGCATGAGCACGGAGCAGATACAAAGAGGTGTTGTAATTAGATTTCCCTATGAAACAACGCGTGACAATTTGCGGGGTGTTAAGCTCCGCCCATTTAACTTTTTTCCATCTACCAAACAATAGTAAAACTACTCGCATCGTTCTATGTCGATGTTGCTATGTAGTTTAGCTATCTCACGCTAGTTATAGGATGTAAGGGACCGTACTCAGAATTTACTTACCAGGTAGTAGCTTTTTCAAGATTAATTTTTAAACCATCTTGATACAAAAGCGAAAGTTTGTGAGTTCTTTCTTTCTCCTAGCCTTGACCTTATTCCACAGCTGGACGGATTTGGATAAAATTTGGTATACAGATAGATTGCGACCTGGCTTAACATTTGGGCATTGGGCATTGCTAGTGTGAGAATAAAAAAGTTTGTGGTAAATCACGAATGATGATTCAAATTTGTTCACTTAATTATTCTTATCTTATCTTTCTTTATTCGTATCTGTACCGCAGCTGCAGTTTATTTTGTAAATCTAACTTAATGAGCTTGAAATACCTTTCAACTCATCAGCCTAAGTACAATTTATTTCATTTTAATATTTAAAGGGCTTTCAATTCAAGATAAATACTCGTATAGTCGTGGGTTGCTAGGTAAAATAATTGGGTTCTAATTACGGCCCTGTCTTTTTGTTCTGTTTATAAATGTTCTACTAGTTGAAGATAGATGACAGTCTATTAAAAAAATGATTACAAAAAATATAAAAATAATACTTTGACGGCTAAAAATTCTTTAGGACTGGAGTAGAACACATTTCAGTATCTTCGTATGATTTATTTTGCTAATACTTAGCTCTACGTGCCTTTATTTTTTTAGTTCCCATTACACAAAGTTTTGCCATCTAGTGACGAATAGATTTACATATATTTCAAAAAACACTCCCGAGATTTTTCTAGAACTATTTTAATAAATAAAATAAAATAGTTACAAATGAATTGTGATGCCATACATGGCATCAGAGCGTCTATCCGAATAGTTTTTACATGATAAAATACAACACTTCATCTTTTACTCCTTAATACAACGAAAATTTACTGATTTGCGATTTTTCGATACAAACGTACAAGACGAACGCTGACAGTGTACTAACTATAAGCCACGCCCACTGTGATGACGTCAGGACCTAGTTGTAATCACAGTGCACAGTTGCTTAGGCCCTCCCCTGTTTGTATCTGCTCCGTGGGCATGTGTCACCAGATTGCGGGGCGAAGAGGGGGATTACGCATGCGCAGTCACGCCGATACAACCAATGCCACCTAGAGGCGAGTTGCTGAACTAAAGAGACAAGCGTGATATTTCAAAGAGTCATTAAAAGTTTTGCTATTCATCGATAGATGGCAAAACTAACAAGTATCACCGCTGTGCCGGTCGGAGTGGGGGGTGTCAGGTTATTTTCGTTACGGAATTTCTGGATTCGGTCTCCACGCTCAAGGCCCGCGATAGAAGCTATGCAATAGCTTAAAAAGTGTTCAAAGAAAAACCAACAGCTTGGATTACTGACACAATAAAAACTATGTTTAGGTTGAGAGATGAAGCTAGACAACGCTTTCGTAATACCGGACTGGATGCACACAAAAAATACTACCTAGACCTTAAAAACCAAGCAACAAATGCTCTAAAAAACGAAAAGTCTGCTTTTTTTTTAAATATGTAAATGAAAATATAAACAACTCAAAACTGTTATGGAATAATTTAAAACTTCACGTGCTTCCGGCTCACAGGGATAGTGAACTGCCGAGTCCCAGATGCGATAAACTCGGCCTTTCTCGATGTCCCAGGCAACCCTAATGTGAGTATATCCAAACTGACTTTTTATGAATTTAGTCGCCATGGACCAGCTAAATTCTCTCTTAAGCTAACGAACCAGGAAACTATAGCTAATATCATTCATCAGATAAAAACCAACGCTCAAGGAATTGACGGTATTTCTAAGGACATGGTTAAACTCACACTTCCACAGACCTTGCAAGCTATCACGGCAATAGTTAATAGATCGATAGAAACTAGTACGTTTCCTGATTTGTGGCGGAAGGCAATCGTCAAACCCCTTCAAAAAAAAAACAACCCACTATGCTTTAAAGATCTTCGTCCTATAAGTATACTGCCTTTTCTGACAAAAGTGTTGGAGAGGGTAGTATACATGCAGATGGTTGAGTTCTTGGAAACAAACGATATACTACCGAACCTGCAGTCGGGTTTCAGAAGAAGACGAGGGACTGCCACAGCTTTGGCGGATGTTCAATTGGCAATATCCTTGAGGCTCGTGATCAGGGAAAGGGTAGTATACTTGCGTTGCTGGACTATTCGAGAGCTTTCAATTCGATCAGTGTCACCCTACTGCTGTCAAAGCCTGCCTACTATGGATTTGAGCCCGAAACAATCAAGTGGTTTAACAGCTATCTCTCACAGCAAGTGTTGGTTCGAAAAGTGGATGCAGCAACAGCGTCCTCTCGTCCATTGGATGTCAAATGGGGTGTCCCACAAGGATCTTTGATCGGTCCGCTACTTTTCATACTGTACAGCGCAGATATAACCAAATGCTTTCACAAATGTGGGTATCACATGTACGCCGACGACACTCAACTTTTTTGTTCGTTTAGCCCCCGAGATACACCGTCTGCTGTACAAAACATCAATTCGGACCTTTAGAGGGTGGCGGAGTGGTCTGAGTCCAACTCTCTAGTTCTAAATGCCCAAAAATCAAAATTCATGGTCATGGGTAGCAAAAAGCAAATAGAAACCATTTTGTCAGCCAACCCACAAATCAAAATAGAAGGGAATAACATAGAGTGGAATTTGCATGTAATTTAGGCCTTGTCACCGATCCGGAGTTGCGTTTCGAGAGCCATATAAACAGGGTTGTAAAGAGCTGTTTCTATAGACTGAAAGTACTGTATAGAATGGTTTACTAATGTTTGCCATAATTTAAAATGCCATAATTTCATGTGCCATAAAATCATATGCCATAATGGCCATAAAATCATATGCCATAATGGCATAAATCATATGCCATAATCATATGCCATAATCATATGCTATAATGCCATAAAGGCTAATGCGGGAGCTTCGCTACGCTCCGCTCCCGCATTAGCCTTCTAACCTAACCTATCCGAGTCGGATTGCACTGAGTCGGGGTGTTAACGATAATTAATTTCGACCTAACAATATTATGTATTATTTTCATAATTATATCAAATTTTGATTATGTCAAGAGTCGATTATGAGATGTGTTACTTATGGAAACTAATTATTATGATATATGTTGTTATAGAAAGTCATTTTATGGCAAATAAAAGTTATGACTGTTGAGTTGATATGCTAAACGTTATTAGTATAAATGATAATAGTGCAAGTAAATATTATGATCGGGGATGATTATGGCAAACAATATTAGTGCAAATGAATTTATGGAAAACGAGAGAATACCGTATAGAATACGCGAATACCTTAGTGTCGACATGAGGAAAAGACTAGTCGATAGCTTGGTGCTTTCAAAGATGAACTACGTCGATATATGTCCATGTCTCCTATCCAGGACAGAGTGCTTAATCCAACGTGTGCAAAATGCCTGTGCTAGATACTGTTTCAGCATACCCCGGCGAAGTCATGTCACTCCGTATATAAATGACAACAATGTTTTAAAAATGGGCGCGAGAAGGAGGCTCCACTTAGGTAACCTTCTTTTTGGTACTAATTGACTATTATGACAAAGAAACCAACATATCTCTTTGACAAGCTTAGTTGGAGACTTGATCACTATCCCAGCCGATCTACGTCGCATCCTCTATCAGTGCCAGTGTACAGGACAACCGCGTTCAGGGGATGTTTCAGATACGCAGCCACGCAGTGCTGGAACAACATACCGCCGCCACTAAGGTCCCTGAAAACAAATAATAGTTTTAAATTTCATTATAAAAGGTACTTTCTCGCAGAACAAATTCTACAATATACAAAATAAATACACTTACCCACTTTTCACGACCTAAAAATATGACAAATATAAACATCTGGACACTCCCTGCACTAGATCATATAAAACTTGTACCCGATGTTGCTCCACCATCCTTGTTGACTAACTTCTTTCCAATCCGAACACAGTGTTTGTCTCTGATAACCTATTGTTGTTTTTCCCTTCTTATCACAAACACTTTCATACACATTTTATTGTTTCATACCTATCTATTTTCATGTTTTGATGACAAGGAGATATGGTATGGATGCAACGGCCACCAAACAAACAAACCAGACATTACCATGGGGCGCGTATCGTATGATGTGTTTTACGTAATGGCGAGTGCGCGTCTCGTTGAATTGTATTCTTTTACTACACCATGCTATGGCAACTTGGAACATAAAAGAATTGCACTTTTTTTATTGAGTCCAGTGCCATCCCAAGGATAGATACCGGAACTAATATTACTGTGTTACAATATTTAAATTTATAATTTGTATGAGGGGAAATTTATTACCCTCAAATGTATTACGATTTAAAATTCGCATTTGTAAATACCAAAATATTGCATATTAAATATCTAAAACCACTTTAAATTCTTTACAAACAACAATTTGTTCACCAACAATATTAATTAAACAATAATATTAATTAAAAATACAATCGTAACAATGAACAATTTTTTTTAAATATTTGGAACTTATTAATATTAGGTTGGCAACACTTCACTTATATTGCAAATGGCTGCGTATGAGTACCGATTGCCGGTTTCTTGTGCTTTTCTTTTTGCAATAAAAGTTTTGGTTTGAATATAAAAATCGGAGATTAGTCATAAACATACATTAATTAGCTAAAGTATAAAATTCTCATGTTAGAACCAATAAAACAAGAAACAGGTAACAACAAAACACATTCATACACCGTATAAGTAGGTACCTATATATTGTTCAATTGTATATATATATATACCTATAGATATGTATATTATATTAGTTTTCGGTATCTGACCACTAGGCAGAGTTTTGTGTTGTCAATAAAAAGAAGCAGAGTTGCCTGTCTATATCCTATATACTATTGTAGTCTTTGTACTACACCTACGCTCCCGCATAAGCACGTCTCGCTCGCGCGCTCGCGAGTTGTGAGATGAATGCTTCCAGCATAATGAACGGTAGTGGTATACTATATGCAATTTACCTACACCTAGTGGCTAAATATGTTATACTAGCAGTTCCCCCGGGGCTTCGTCCGCGTATATTTAGATACTTTAATTTTATTTATTTGTATTGATGTATTACATTAGCATTTACATAATATTTATCTATACGCTGTAGATTCAAACAATATCACCACACTCACACACATCCTCACATACATACACCCTCAAACACGCAAATACACACAAAAAAAAATAGTAATTAAAAGGTCCCAGTTGAAAACCAGCGTCAGGCACTCACCAGTGCCCGGCACAGAGCTGAACTGGGCTCCCATTTTGGTGCGACCGCGAGATGACCACTTCTCGTCTTATAAATTAAAGTTATGTACATCTCATAAAACCCAGCTCCCTGTTTAGAATTTGTTAATTGTTTCATTCTGTTAGCGTCTCGTTTAGTTGTGCCAGAATAAACGTATTTTCTTTCTTTCTTTCTTTCTTTCTTTCAATTTTCACGTTACGCTTGGCTTGAGACGGTGGGGCACGCCACGATTGTGGCTGTAAGGCCTGTCATGGAGGATTGGCTGGAGAGGCGACATGGCGCTCTCTCCTACCGGATGACGCAGGTACTCACCGGACACGGTTGCTTCGGGAAGTACCTGTGTCGCATAGGCTGGGAGCCAACGTCTCTGAGTACCACCATTGCGGGGGCCGCCGCGAGGATACCGCCATCCACACTTTGGTGGAGTGCTCTGCGTAGGCGCAACAGCGTGCTGACCTCACGGCGGCCATTGATGTGGATAGCCTCTCGCTGGAGACCATGATTACATCCATGGTCCAGAGCGAGATGCGTGGGATTCCACCACCTCATTCTTGTAATGTAGGTAGATATATTTTTGTGTGGCTATATGTAATCGGTCTCTTCGTTTGTCGCGCCATTATTATATATCGCTCATATACTCGCTTATTATACTTCTTGTGGAAACAGTGTTTTATTTATCTTCGTACACAACAGTGGCGACGAGGAATGTTCAGAACTCAATATGACGGGCTCGATCGGCAAAATATCGGAGTTCGACATCCATAAAGATGATTGGCTTATTTATGTGGAACGGCTAGAACAATATTTCGTTGTGAACGAGGTGAAAGACGCGTTGAAAGTACCGACATTAATCACAGTAATGGGTACAGAAAGCTACGAATTATTAGTTAATTTGTGTACACCCGTAAAACCTAAGGATAAGACGTTCCCACAAATCGTAGATGTGATGGAAAGACATTTGCAACCACGGCCAAGTGAACTTGCAGAGCGATACAAATTTCGGCGCCGAACACAAATGGCGGGTGAGAATATTCTAGAATATGTCGCCATTCTAAAAAAAATGTCAAAAACTTGCGCTTTCGGGGCTTGGTTGGAAGAGAGCTTGCGTGATCAGTTGGTGTGTGGTATCAGTAGTGAAGTGATTCGACAACGACTGTTCGCGGAAAACAAACAAGATTTCTCAAAGGCCTTTAGTTTAGCCGTTAGTTTGGAAGCGGCTAAAAAAGATGCGGCAACCGTAGAAAATCACCAGAAGGCATCGGATACCACCAAGACGGTGGAATGTCAGTCGATGGTACCTAAGGTATCACGGACGGCGAGAGCGCCAGCAGGTGTGGCACGCAACGTCAGCGGAGCAGCGCCGAAGGCAACGGCTGGTAGGCCACGTAGTGTAAATGCACCACCGACTTATACAACCGCGCGTACGAAGCTGGGTGAGCGAGCTCAGCAGGGTGAGCGTGCTCAGCATAGTGAGCGGGATTGGCAACAACGATCATGCACCGCGTGCGGTGGTGCGCAACATTCATCGGGATGCAGATTCAACCGATACGTGTGCCGGGTGTGCAACAGGCCGGGCCATTTACGTCGGGTGTGCCCAAGAATGACCGAGCAGTACTGCGTGGCAGTGACGAGACTGAAGAGGTAACTTTAATAGATTTTCATAGAATATCATTAAATCAGTGCAAACCCTTTATAATTCCGTTAAATATTCATGGTAAAACGGTAATTATGGAATGTGACACAGGCAGTGCTATATCTTGCATAAGTTTTGAAATATATCATAAGATATTCAGTGAGCTATTAATGAGAGACACTAAGTTAATAGTAAGATACTATACGGGTGAAATCGTGCATCCGGTTGGCGTTATTAGACCACGGGTGAGGTACAAGAACGATATCAAGACATTAGATCTGTACGTAATTAAAAACGGTAAAACCGTATTGTTAGGCCGACAGTGGTTATATGAATTTAATATACAACTGCCCACTATTAAATACACAGATGTTAATGTGTTGGATAGTGATTCATTGTTGTCGAAATTCAGTTCGAGATATTATAATGTTTTCGCTGAGGGACTCGGCCGCTATACGGGCGGGCCGGTGAGCATTCACGTGTGGGAAGGGGCTCGACCGGCGTTCATGCGCGCGGGCCCGCTGGCGTACGCACTGCGCGGACCGGTGGAGCGCGCACTGGACCAACACGTGCGGGACGGCAGCCTCACCCCCGTCTAGCGTTCTGACTGGGCCACCCCCTTCGTACCAGTCGTAAAAAAAGACGGCAGTATTAGGGTATGTGCTGATTACAAATTAACTCTTAACAAAGTCTTAGAAATTGACCGTTACCCACTACCAAAAGTCGAAGATTTATTAGCCCGGTTACATGGGGGGCAGCGGTTTAGTAAAATTGACCTTTCGCAGGCGTATGCACAATTTGTTTTAGTTAATTAAAAAAAATATACTGTTATAAACACACATAAGGGTCTATTTGTATACAATCGATTGGTATACGGTTTAGCGTCAAGCCCCGGTATATTTCAAAGGCATTTGGAACAAATGTTTGCAGACTTACAGTGTGTGGGGGTTTTTATCGACGATATCATTGTTACGGGTAAATCAACAGAGGAACACATCGATAACCTGCATAAGGTATTCGAGAGGTTGCAAAAATATGGGCTGCGAGTTAAAAAAGAGAAATGTGTGTTCTTTGCAGAGTCAGTTAGTTACCTCGGACATATAATAACTAAAGCCGGTATTAATACTTGCCCGGACAAAATAAAAGCAATCAGTAATACCCCGGCGCCAAGTAACGTAGCAGAGCTCAGATCTTTTATCGGTATGAGCATGTATTACTCCAAATTTGTACGAAACATTAGTACTTTGTTAGCACCACTTTACGAGTTGTTAAAAACGGGTGTGAAATACGAATGGACTGAGAAATGTCAAACTGCTTTCAAGGTGGGCGCGGTATTGTCACACGTCACGGCCGCGGGTGAACGCCCGATTGCTTACGCGGCCCGCTCGCTCACTGGCGCCGAGCGACATTACTCGCAGATAGATAGGGAGGCGCTTGCTATAGTTTTTGGCATTCGTAAGTTTCATCAGTATTTATATGGTAGAAAATTTACGTTGAAAACCGATCATAAACCATTAACACACATTTTCGGTAATAAAGCAGGTATACCTGTAATGGCAGCGTCGAGGCTACAGCGATGGGCTGTCCTGTTATCAGGTTATCAATACGAAATCCAGTATGTAAGTTCAAAGAAGAACTGCGCGGATGCGTTGTCCAGACTTCCATCGGTTACAAAAAAAGAGGATAGCGCCGAGGGTAGTATTGCCTACAGTAACTTTGTAGAAAACTTTTTGCCAGTGGCTAATGACAATGTTAAGAAGGCCACCCTTAGAGACAGCATTCTGAGTTGGATGAAATATTACATTGAGGGCGGTCCCCACCACAGCCGTGGCCTTATATCGCGCAACCGTGGACCCGGGTACACATTGACTTCTTAGGGCCATACAGAAGTTTATCGTATCTCATATTGGTAGACTCGAGTTCTAAATAGATAGAAGCTTTTGAAATGAAAGAGAAAAATGCGGGCAGTGTAATAAAAACGCTACGTAGCACGTTTGCCAGGTTCGGCTTACCCATGGAGTTAGTGTCTGATCAGGGTCCACCGTTTACTAGCATTGAATTTGAAACATTTTTAAAACAAAACGGGATCAGGCACAGACTTTCACCAGTCTATCATCCTGCATCCAATGGTGCCGCCGAAAATGCGGTGAAACTATGTAAGCGAGCTATTAAAAAGGCTATAAGAGACAACATTGACGTCGAGGCTGCCCTTCAGACCTTTTTGTTGACATATAGAAATACAGTGCAAAGTACCACGGGAGAGAGACCTGCTAGGCTATTACAGAAACACTCGCTGCGTTGTCGTTTAGATTTACTTCGTGTTAATCAGGTAATAGAAAATAGAGTGCATGATGCACAGGAAAATCAGGTGCGATTAGCGGGAGGACTACAGCGTAATTTTGATCAGGGCGATACGGTGTGGGCACAAGGTTACGGAACCAAGGATAAATGGGTTAAAGGAACTGTTTTAAATAATGAAGGGTCTCGTAGGTACGTGGTAGACACGGGCAACGGCCAATTTCTAAGAAGACATGTCGACCAAATGCGTCGCAGATCTATGTTATCAGACGTACGATGTCCTAACGATAGTGGGCTCACATGCGAGGGTGAGAATGTCGTTTTGCCTCAAGATGCGGCGGTGGATGAGAGTAGTGGTTGTTCACCAAGTCGCGTTAGCTCATCACAACGCGAATTTACGCAAGATCAACCAAACATAAACACTCCTCATTCACCAAAGTTGTTCGAGGTCCCTAAAAGAAAGCGCCAACCAGTCATCCGATATGGTTTTGAAATAGACTAAGTTTTGTCACTCCGTTAAAATATTTATCGATGTTAGTAGTATAAGTTTTATTATAATATATCATAATTGTTAGTTGTAAGAACTTTAAATAGTGGTGGAGGTGTAATGTAGGTAGATATATTTTTGTGTTTCTATATGTAATCGGTCTCTTCGTTTGTCGCGCCAGTCGCTTAAAATACTTCTTGTGGAAACAGTGTTTTATTTATCTCCGTACACAACAATTCTGTGAGGTAGTCATGGATGCCAAAGAAGCGGTGGAGAGGGAACACGAGAGAACAAGTACTCTTCCGTCCCGCAGAAGACGCACCAGGTGCAGGAGAGTGCAAAACGATCTCCGGCCTCCATGAGCGTGTTAGAATTTTAAGGTTATAACCTCAAATAAAATATATCGATTAATAATAGTCCTAGCATAAAATTATCTAGATACAGTCACAGAGGTTATTAACAAACAGTTTATGGATGGCGGAAGCAGGAATAATTAGAAACAATAAATCAAACTCAAAATTATTTATTTCAAGTATACCCATTGTAGGTATTTTCAAATTGTCTGTATAAGTAAGTCGTGAATCTAGTTGCCTGTTCCAATACGTATATTTTTGAAGAAGAACAAGGCAAGAAACTCCAAGGACACTCTTTTTCAACATGTTTTCTTTATAACGTACTTGTTACATTGTTTATAATAATTGTGTATATCATATATTCGAATAAACATTAAATCGTATAAGCATATTAATCCTATATTATATACTGCAGTAGAATACTAAATAGAACAGTATCACACAGTAACAAATCATCACAACATAATTCTCCTATTTTATAATATAGACATTAGTTTCATTATAGATCACAAACAATAAAATATTGTTACGAATAACCCGCCATCTATTGGCGACTGGGGAAGTCGTATAGAGCTACAAAATAAAGATACACGGCATCTGTTGAGGCAACACGGAACTAAATAGTTAGTAACCCATTAATAGAAAATACTAGTTTGTTTTAGCTTCTATTTGTTGTGTAGAATTTACAAGAGGTGTCGCGATGTTTCTAGAAATACCGTTTTGCTATATAAAGCGTGGCATTGTGGAGTTGTTAGTTAGTTTTCAAGTGAGTGTCAAGTGAGTTTAGTTTCAAGTGAGTGTCAAGTGAATTAACAGCGACTTAAGTGTAAGTGAATTAAGAAGTTAGTGATAATAAATTATTGTAATTGTGTTGTTGCTAGTTTCCCTGTGTATTTTGTGATCTATTAAAATAAAGTGTGTCTATTTCGGTAACAATCTGGAATAATTCTCTAATCCCGAACCTCAGCTCGTAACAATATATTAGAATAAGTATAACAGCTTACGTAACTTAGTAGTAGCTAGGTCCTTCCAGTTCCAAGGCTTGCAATAGAATGCCCGATACTGGACCCAGACGGGGTATTTATAACAATTCAATCCTTTAAAAATAAAACCAACATACCCTACAATCGTATAGAATCTCATTTTTAAATGTAGACATAATTAAAATACAAATACCGGCCACTTTCATGTTGTCACCTAAATTTATATATATTTTTATATAATCCATCAAGCGCTTGCCTGTGGGCGACGGAAGATCCGATCTGTCGCCCTAGCAGAAGCAGGCCCGAGACGGTGGCGCGACGTGTTCTGCGCGCGCCTCTCTAAACTAGAGGGGACAGAACCATCTGCACCTCATAGTGGGGTTGCCAGGTTTAACAGGCGGCCAAGTCTGCCGGGGTTCACAGGGATTTCCTTTCTAGGGTACACCTGAGGCCCCGGCTAAAAGACCCGGTGACGAAACACTGTGTGGTTTTGTCGGTTGGAGTCCGACATACCACTTCACCGGTTGCCCCGGCGATGACCCGTGGGGCTTTCCACACATAAAAAAAGGCTTGAGACGGTGGTGCGACATGTTCAGAACGTGTCTCATTGAACTTGGGGCAGGGCCCTGCCCCCCAACACTTACAGTATTGTGGCGGCTACTGTTTTTCCTTCGGTATACCCGAGTCCTATGCAGATGCACTTGTGACGGAATACTGTAAGATTCGGGCGCGCAGCCACCGCCCGTCAACTGAACCCACTCTTAATTATTCAAAATGTATGAACAACTGGGAGAAAAAAAACGCAATCATTTTTGTGTCTACGTTTCTCGCCTGCCTTAATTTTGTTGGTTTGCTGTCACTTTCGAACACCCATACAGAAGACTGTTGCTTTCTGTCTGGCATGTAACAATATATCCATGTTTCATCTCCTGTCACAATTTCATACACAGCATTTGAACGTCTGTGATCGTACTTTAACAATATTTTTTTACACCAATCAACAGTTGTGTGTTTTTGTTCTACGATGAGCTTATGAGGAAGGAAAGTTTTCTAAATTTTAAATGTTGATGTAAGATTTTTTTAATTTGGTTTATACCAATACCTAAATGTCCTCGAATCTCCTCATAGGTGATACGCCGGTTTACTTCAATTAGTTGCCTGGCAGTACATTTTCCTCAGTGATCGCAGTTGACGGCTGACCTTCACGAATTTCATCATGGAGAGAAACACAGCCACGATCAAATTCTGCGTACCAACGCCTAACGATGCTCAAATGAGGTGCTTTCCTCCCAAAAGCATTTTGAAGACGAGTAGTGCAGTCTTGCGGAATCAGTGAACTATTAAACCTATAAAAAATCATCACCCTAAAATCTCTTCGCGTTAATTCCATTTTTGATACGGATGACGAACTTCAACTTGTGATAAAAAACAATTGCCACGCGATTTCCCCCCAATTTAATCTTTAAGTTGTTAATACTGTTTGTTTTATACTATAATATATAATATTATAAATAAAATACCACTTCGAATGTGAAAGGAGCGACTTACTCATTCATTTAATTTACGAGTACGACTGAATACTGTCTCCCATAATACAAGTGTACAGACTGTAATCCAGCTAATGGATTTAAATAAAAAGCAGCGATGTGGTAAAAACTTGTAATGGCTGAACAGTGCCGATTGAAGTGAACAATTATAATGTAACATATGCACCTAAGCGTAAGCGTTCTATAATAGTAAATAGGTGCCGAAGTACATAGGAACTATTGCGCACACTAATTGCTTAGGCGCTTTCAACCAACTAAACTGTAAAAATGGGCAGTGGGCAGATCTTGTTAAAGGCTCTTCTAATAATCCCAGTTTATGTGCGGATATCAGCAATACAAGCAATTCCATCTGATCCACGACAAATCTTCACTACTCTTCCCAATCTCCACTTCAAATGAGGCACGTTGTCCTCCTTAACGACTATCAAAGGGTCCAGCTTCAACCTGGTAGTTACCAGGACCACTCTTTAAGTCACCTGAACCGTTTCCAGAGGATTGAATAGCTTCGCCAGCATTTCTGGGTTCGGTGGAGCAGAGAGTTTGTCTCTGAATTGCAGCACAGGACCAAGTGGCGTACCTGCAGAGATGGGTGGGGCACAGAAGTAAGCGGCCGGCCGACAAGAAAATGTCCAGGTATGAGCGAGGTGTAGTCTTCGGGATCGGAAGACGCCATTACGTTAACTAGCGTGAATTCAATATAGCCTCGATCTTGACTAACGTGGTGTTAAGTTCTTCATAAGTTACATTACAATTTTCCAACACTCGTTGAAGGTGGGTGGCCTTCCAGATTCCACCAAAATCAGGGGTATACGCGGGAATAAAATGGAAATTAATTCCATCGTTAGCTACACTAGACGCTAATGAGTCACAGTTAGATTTTAAAAATTTGGAAGTGCCGTTGTCGGAGTACATATCTACGGGTTTATCCCGTCGTGCAATAAAACGATATAAACCACCGACTAACTCTAAATGGATTTCCTTAGTGGTAAAACAAATAAATATACCTATGTATACCTTTACCAGTCTTCATCCGCGACCTTGAAGACTAGCGCACATGATTGGGCCAGCGTAATCGACACCAGTACAATAAAATTAAAAGGATAACCATCTGGAAGAAGCCGCTGCTGCGGTAGGGACCATTCCCATTAAGGGAGTAACTACGTTACACTTGAGGCGATGGTAGCGTACACACTTATGATAGTAAGCCTTAGCTAAGTTGCGCCCGCCTAAAGGCCAATAAGAATCTCTAATAGTTACTAATAGCAGCTGTGGGCCTGCGTGCATTAACCTTTTATGTTCAAAATCAAATAATAATTTAGTTAACGCATGAGTAGAGTGTAAAAATATTGGGTGTTTTTTGTCGAATGAGAAATTAGAATTCTCTAAGCGTCCTCCCACACGTATTATGTTGTTTTATGGATAAAAACACTTAACTTTAAGCGCTTTTCGCAGGCAGACTTCTTATTCAAAAGTTATTTATGCTCCAGAAAGGATTCAACCTGACTCTGTAGAATTAAAACATTTAATGCGCCCTGTAACTCTTCTTGAGTTAAATAATTATTAGCAACAGGCAGCTTTCTACATAACTTAATAAACCGAATAACATATGCCATGCAACGCGTTAGTCTAAAATAATTAGAGAACCGCTTAAAATCTATAAAACTATCACTATGAGTCTCCTCCACATCGGCGCTCAAAGCAACATGAGGTAGAGTTTCGGGCAAAGACTGCAATTCTAAATAGGATTATTGATTGGCTATTTATTACAGTACAGACAAGTATAAATATTTGATGGAATCTTTGGAACCAGTTCGTAATTATGATTATCCAAAAAGGGCAGACCATGCGAAGGGTGGACAAAAATGATGGGAGCAAGCATTCTGTGGGTCTAGGATCTTTAGTCATTTGCCCACTTTGCAAATATAAAAAGGCGTTAGAAATCTTCAGAAACCATTCCGTTACAAATTACGTGGGGTACCTAGACTGAAAGTTTTGCGTAACTCATTAATAAAACAATTTACAGGTAAAGTAATATATTGACTACTTTTCGAAGTATTCTCCATTTCATTTTAAATACTTTTTCAATCGGTCAAACCATTTTTGAAAACATGAGGACCATTGGTCTAAGGGCAAGTTTTTCCCGTGCTGGTTGAAAGCTATCACAGTCTCTTCCGGCCCCGAAATGTCATACCTCTCATCAAATCTTTAAGTTTTCGGAAAATAAAGAAATCGCATGGTGCCAGGTCTGGACTATGTGCGAGATGAGTCACTAGCTCTACCTTTTCAAAAGTCAAAAATTACTTTGTTTTGTTCGTGGTGTACGCCAATAGGAGGCAACTTCTTGGTCGTTTTTCCATAACTTTTTCAAGGACACTGGGCAAACAAATGGTGGTGTATCACTCAACATTAACTGTCTTTGGTTTTTCAAGTGGGATCGTGCAGACAGGACCCGTCCGGAAGAAAAAAAAAACGCAAAAATTTTTTTTGCCTACGTTTCTCACCTCCCTCAATTTTGTTGGTTTGCTGTCACCTTCGAACACCCATACGGAAGACTGTTGCTTTCTTTCCGGCATGTAACAATATATCCGTTTCATCTCCTGTCACAATGTCATACACAGTATTTGAACGTCCGTGATCGTACTTTAATAACAAATTTTTTTTACACCAATCAACACGAGTCCGTTTTTGTTCTGGGGTGAGTTCATGAGGAATCCAGCGGCAACAAAGTTTTCTAACATTTAAATGTTGATCTTAATGAATAAGATTTTTTGAATTTGGCTCATACCAATCACCAAATGTCCTCGAATCTCCTCATACTGGTTTTCTTAAATTAGTTCCGTGACAGTAGCCACATTTTTCTCAGTGATCGAGATGAGGGCCGATCTTTACGAATTTCATTATGGAGAGAACCACTGCTAAAATTCTGCGTACCAACGCCTTACTCTGCTCAAATGAGGTGCTTCCCTCCTCAAAGCATTTTGAAGACAAGTTGCGGAGTCAGTGAACTTTTAAAGTCATAAAAAATTATCGCCCTAAAATCTTTTCGCGTTAATTCCATTTTTGCTGCAGACGACGAACATCAACTTTAACAAACACAATTGACACGCGATTTCCCTACAATTTTTTTTTCATAATTGATTTTCTTATAATTAATAAAATATAACATTCGAAATTCAAACATTCAGGAGCGGTCAAGAGCGAAAACTTTCAGTGTGCCCTATGTACCTACCACAAAAAGCACAAATTTACATGTTAATATGTAAGCCCTGAAAAGGCTTTCAATATTTTAATTGAATCGACTGGCTTGTTGGCCTAGTGGTTAATGACCCTGACTGCTATGCCCTGTCGTGGGTTCGATTCCCACCTGAGTCTGGGTGTTCTTTGTGTCCGTCATTTCTATGTTTGTAAAGTCCTCCGTGACACAGGAGTAATTAATAATACGGGAGATGTCAAAAAAAAAAAATTGAACCTGAGAAGCTGAAAATAATTCATCAAATAGAGAGCGGCTGATTCCTATACTATGTGGTCGAGAAAATATACCGTTAAGAGACCACCGAGATGATGGTACATTGAGTGATAGTGATGAAATCGGCCAAGGTGAATTTCGAGCACTTTTGAAATTTTGTATTGATGCAGGCGATTGATGCATCTAGACAGTATATACAGAAGAGTAAAATTTTTGAAGAGTTCGTACGCTTCCTGTCTAGACAGGTTAACCGGTTTGGCTGCCACGTATATTTTTCGAGATATCTCTGGTAGTCGTCAACCTAACGAAGTCTTTGAGGAATTTGAGAAAAGTTATTCGAGGAGGCTCATAAATGCGTTAAGCAAAATAAAATGTTGTGTGCCTTTTAGGTATTTACTTAGCTAAAACCTACCCTCATTGACGTCAAGCCCCTCCCAAATGTCAATCCGGGATCCGCCAGTGAGTTGGAACATGCCTTCACGAACAGTTACCCGCCTTGTCTAAAATCTCAGCAACGCGATTACGCACAAAGGGCTGAAGTTTAGAAGGCAACATGTGTAACCACCCTAATACTATGGTGGAGTCAGTCCAACAGTAAGCACGACTGAACCTTACTCGTAAAGAATTTAAACCCTTCTCGTATATACGAGTTCCAACTACCGCACCACACAACTCCAATCTAGCGGTGGTGGTGGATTTAATCGGTGCCACTTGACTTTTTGCCATTAAAAAACGAATCATGTACTCACCGTTATCATTCATACTACGGACATAGGCGCACGCACCGTAGGCAAGCGATCTTTGAAGCTTCCGAAGCTTCCTCGCTTCTTAACTAATTCTTTTTCTTCAGACATACTGGGATACGGGTATAGTCGAACTGAAATTTATACAATAACAACCAGTGGCGTAGCTACCGTAGGGCTAGGCGGGGCAGTGCCCCGGGGCCCCCAAGCTCAGGGGGCCCCTCGGACTCAGATTTACAAACTATAAATTGAACTAGTGAAAATTTCTCCCACATTCAGAATGTAAATAAACCAGATTTTCTTGAAAAAGAAGTTATCAGGTTTGTACTAGAGTTGTGATTAAACCACTATTTATATTAAATTGCGTACATGAACAGGGGCGGCCCTAGGGCTTTGCGTGCGGTGCGGCCGCACCGGGCGCCGTCATGCGTGAGGCACCGAAATCAACCGAAAAACTACCACCAGGGCCAGTCACCGAGTCATTACTATAATCTTTATTAACCGACGATTGTTTGGGCATTGACGATAGGGGCAGGCTAATAATCTATGGTGAGTACTTACGTGGTCTTCTAAATACTTCTCGTCTATCATACTGGATTGTACTGACGTGACACTAATGAAGAAGTTGAAGTACGAGAAAAACAATATTTTGTAAAAGGGGATTGGCAGTTCACTACACACCAGGCTATTGAAACTTGGACAAACTACCGACCCGCTCAAAAGTGAGAAATAAAAATTTTGGGCTAACATGGCGCCCTAATATGGTCGGAGTCCTTGACGACCCGTAATCTGCGATACTGTGGCGTCAGCAGTGCCGGCCTTATATAGTACATGTGGCGCCCTTAGGCAAATTTTAGGGTACTATACATGTTTATATAAATAAAGGCATGCCCGTGCATATTATAGGATAATTTAACATTTTTAGATGATTGTATTTTCTATGATAACGAAGTATTCGTCATACAATTGATTATATTTTTATTAAGTTTGCTAAGAAATCATGAAAAATTTACTTAATCTCTCGAATACAATTTGAAAAAATATTTCTCCCCTGGCGTTATAGCGCCCCTACCAACTGGGCGCCCCTAACCAACGCTTGGTTTTGCCCCTTCCCCCCCCCCCCCCCTCAAAGGCCGGCGCTGGGCGTCCGTAGCGGATGATGTCCGTCAGAGTCATAGAAGGATACTGTACGATATCCCACGAAGCAGCGAGTCTATTAGATAGTTCAGCCCCATGGGACCTAGAGGTTTCATATATCAATGGCGAAGCATTAGATCAAGAAATCGAGGCGCGACGGTCCCGGCTTCGCCAATGCCTAATGGTCGAATGGAAAGAACGACAACAACGACCAAGCGCAGGGTACGCGAGGGGCGTGAGGCCATTCGCCGAGCCACGATGGCTCGTTGGTCTGCCCGACTGGAGGCTGGATTTGCCGCCGTGGAGGCGTTTCAGCCTTACATAGTCGAGTGGGCAGGTCGGCAGCACGGGACCCTTTCCTTCCAACAGACGCAGGTTCTTACCGGACACGGCTGCTTCGGGAAGTACCTGCACTCGGTCGCTAGGAAGGAATTGAGTCCCACCTGTCACCACTGCGACTGCAGTGAGGACTCAGCTCAGTAGACGCTGGGGGTTTGTTCCGCCGCAGCGTCGGGCCTTCACTGCAGTCATCGGAGGGGATCTCTCGCTACCGGCCGTCGTACGCTCCATGGCCAGTAGCTACAGGAATTTTGCAACTTTCTGTGAGGAAGTCATCTCGCACAAGGGGAACGGGTGCGGAAGAACAATCTCCACTTGGACCTAATTTGCCGCCGAAGAACCGGACGGTGGAGGCGGGCTTACCAGCACCTCATGCCGCCATGAGTGTGGCCGCGGTTGGACGGGTTGGACGTTATAGTGGTCAGCCGCTAGGAGGTGACGTCCACGTGTGCTTGGATGTCACCTAATTGAGACGTTTACCCAAAGGTGGTGCCTGCACCGAAAACCCCGGCGGAGTGAAGGAGGGGGTTTCCATATCGCTAGAAACCATGGTTCTGTCCATCGTCCAAATTGAGAGTGCGTGGAATTCTACCATCTCGTTTTGCGTGGAGGTGATGTTGGCTAAATTGGCGGCGGAACAGGAACGGGAGAGGACAAGCACTCTCCCACCGCACGGTTCCGGTGAGATGATGAGCAGTGGGAACCCCCCCCCTGGTCATCACCTCACCGGAAGAATAGTTATACGTGGAATGATATCTTCGCCCATTGTGAAACGATTTCAATTATTCTATTTAATAGAATTGCTTAAACTCAAGGTTGGTCCCATTTAAATTTGAAGAAAATATTACACCTCTAAGGGTGGAAAAATTATCATAATTTAGGTGCATTGAAGTCGGTGACACATGGTCAAAGTTTGAATTTAGTGATAGCCGATGCAGCCAAAACTTCCGTGAATTTGGTCTCTTTATTTGGATTTCTCTAAAGACTTTGTTTCTCTTGATCAACAAAGCTATGGGAAGTGATATCTTTTTAAATTATCGATCAAAAAAGGTTTATAAAACTTGGGACTGTAGATTTTCTAGCCTTGCTGCTGTTCGCTTTAAATACACTTCACTTCATGATGTCCTTCTGAATCTTCATAAAGAAACAAATGACTCAGTTACAGCATCAGCGATTATACAGTAGGTACATAGAGCAATTTGATTTCATATTTACAATGTTTGCCTGGCCAAACGCTTTACAATAGCTAAAAAATTGCTTGGAATTTGTGAAACATGAGACGAGCCTCTTCATTTGCATTAATAACAAATAAGCTAAGGAAATAGCATCTTAGGTTAATATAGCTCTATATTTTAAGTCAGTGCTCAGGCGTTACCGGACGCGGATGAGTAGAACAATTGCTATGTCAACCACGAAAGACTGCTCGCTGCTCAGATACACCTTAAATATTTATTTGTTAGATATATCAAACACCATTTATAATCACTGCTGCATAGTATAGGAACACTAAGGTTTTGAATATCATAGGGGCTCCACTTTGAGGTCTCGCACCACCTAAAAATGTAGCTAGGGCCGCCACTGTTAACTTGAATATGGAGTACGACGAACCTGGATTACGACAAATCTAGAGTACGTTGAATTTGGAACACGATACACGACGAATACAAAACAAACGATTTTAAATAGTTTAGTTGGGGCCCTAGTTTATTTTTCGCACCAGGGCCTTGGGTTACCTAGCTACGCCACTGATAACAACATAAAAATCTAGGTTTATACTACCTACATTATGTATAATTTTTTGTACGATTGAACAATCTAATATATTTAACGGTTTAATTATTTCATTTTTGTAAATACAGTTATTAAATTTAATATTACAATGTTTTATTTGCCAATGGCTGGACAGTACCGATCGAAGTGAACAATTATAATGTACCGACATAATTATGTAACTTAAGCACCTAATGGTAAAAACACATATAGGCACTATTGCGCACACTAATTGCGTAGGCGCTTTAACAACAGGCTTCAGCCTAGTTTGGGAGTCAGTAGCTACTGACTCCCAAGGTACCTTGGAACATACTGACAATCTTTTAATTATTATTATAATTGCTTTGTGTACTATGTAATGTATGAATTTTGGTGTCAAATAAAGATTATTATTAATATTATGTTTAGATAGATACATAACACTTTATTTGCACACCAGAGGAGAATATGTAACAGGAGATGTAACTTATCAATAGTGTACAAAAAGCGGCCTTATCGCTCAAAGCAATCTCTTCACGGACAACCTTAGGATGGACTGGAGTTATTTTATTAAACAGGTGGTAATCGTTGGCTTTAAATTAAAAGGTCTTCAATGCTTATCATCTATTACATATCTCACTCAATAATAATTTATTGATATATACCTACTCATCATACCTTCAAATAAAAATAAGACAAGACACCACAAGTGTCAAGGAGAACTGCCTTCTGCATCAGTCCCTTGATCCAACCGCCTCTAACGCGAGCCTCTTAAGGTGTTGACCGAGGCTCTTGGCTATCAATCCATGAGCAGATATGAACAATGATCGCCGAATCGACATTCCACATATCGACAATCTCGTGAGAGAAATCCAAATATTTGATTTTCTTTTCTTTTCAAATTTTCACGAGGTTCTCGTCATAAGGAACAGCGATATCGAAAATCATTGCGCGGCTCTCTAATCGGTCTATCAGCACTATATCAGGTTTATTGGTAACAAGAGTCCTGTCAGTGATGATAGATCGATCCCAATACAATGTGGCACGACCATTTTCGAGAACTGGGTCGGGCACATACCCACGGTAAATAGTTGTTCATCATAACAACTTCGTCTGAAATTGCACAGGTAAATCCGATCGAGGTCCGAACCGTAGCAGGACACAGATGACAATAAATCTACTTAGGTAGATTTATTGTCATCTACGCCCTTCAAGCAAACGTTTTAACATATTAGGGACACAACATTTATAACTAACTTCTTCAAATAAAATAACTTTATGATAACCCTCCCTATATCCCTGCATTAAGAATTAACCAACCCCAGGATAAAAAAACATACTTCATATTAACACGACCAATAAGGGACTCTATATACGTTGACTTGCCAACATTACTAGGACCATACAAATACAACTGCTTTTTTTTCAAACCAACTGTTTTCAAAAAAAGTATTCCACCACATACACACAGACATAGTCCAATTATACACAGGTCGCAACTGAATATCAACAATAGGACATTTAATATCAGAAAAGAAATTGAGTATGAGATCAATAATATTGAAATGAATCGTTATTATGATATGGGTAAAGTTGAACAAGTAAATCACCATTTTACTGATTTGCGTAATGATCCGTCGTTTTCACAAGATACTTTTAAATTGTGTACTTATTTTGTTAATATATACCATGGTTCTTTTGGTGCTCCAGTGATTACTGGTTCATACGAGAATATGAGACGAACAGCTTTGCGTAATGGTGTTACTATTAAGTGGACCTATTATCCTAGATGTAAGAAACGTGTGGAAACTTCTTTGTTAGACGAATTAGTTTTGGAAATGGGTACTCCGGATGTAGTAAATGCTTCTCATGCTGCTCGTGCTTATATGGGTTTTGATGCACTTGGTTCGCCAGCTAAGAATGATGCAAATTCTTATTATGAATATGGTCTTAGATTTAATATAGCTTATAAGGTGTATTGGACATTTTCGACATTAAATGTAGATAATTTTAAAGCTTAATGGTTGTTTTATCTTTGGCCCCTGCCTAGGTGTGGTTTACCGCGTCGCTTGGGTAGCCCACAATTTTTTCACCCCGACACGTTTGTATTAGGAGCGGCGACTTTTTGACAGAAATCGCCTGTTTTTTTTTTAACGCGAGCGAAACGAGCGCGCACCCATGCGCCCTTCAAGCAAAGAGATGCATCGGGATGGTGTGGCAGTTGACAAGGGACTCATTACGCTTGCTATAGGTAGAGAGAACTAGCGCAAACCGGCAGTACTTAATATTACTGATCGCAGGGAGATATGGAAGAGCAATCTATAGATTTATTGTCATCTGTGTCCTGGGCCCGAAGGCCCATTTAAGGTCTAATAAAAACGTTCATGCAGCTCTTTGCTCTTCCATATCTGGTGGATGGTGCATTCGGTACGCGGTTAGCAATGTACGAACTCTCTCTTATTATTATAACTGCATTATCAATAGACTGTATTTAATTCTTGGTATTCCAGCCAAAATATAAATAGCTATTAATGTTCTTAGTGGTCAGTTCACAAAAACGTCAATTTCATAGGGCTCATCGTTTCTCCCCTTCAATTGGATCTCGCATACATATATAGCACCTGGATGACCGAGCTTTGCTCAGTTTTTCCTTATGTTTTCTAAAAACGAAACCTAGCTAGATCGATTTATCGCCCCGGAACCTCCTGCATACTAAATTTCATGAAAATCGTTGGAGCCGTTTCCGAGATATTTAGAAAAATGAAATTCGTTGTGAATGAACACGTTATGTTCAATAAACATACATGTTGTGTTTTTAATAAGACTTAATAAAAAAAACATCCTTATAAATTTTAGAAGTTCTTTATGCGCCTCTGTTTGATCCATGGCATAACGCACGACTTCTAAAGGGCTGGGGAGGTTTCTCACAAATATGAATATGTTAGAAATATTATAATATTATTTATTTACCTGACCAGGACCCAAAGAGTTACATTTCAACCCTGAAAATTATAGGAACGCCGGCAATGTATTGTTAGTAGGTGATAATTTTTGCATTGAAAAAAACTTATTATCTTAAAAATCATTTCCTGTGTAGGTAAAATAAATTCTGCGGAAACCACTGATAGCAATGCTTCCATTCAGACATTACTCAATTTTATTTCGCAGGCGTTTCTATATTTCAAAAACAATTAAGAAATCTATTAAGAATACGTCCGGCCGTTTTATCCAACCGATATGCTTGTTTTTTTTTTTTAAATAAAACGTATTGATGCACAGATTTCTCATTAAGTTACCCAACTTTCACCCTTCTCAAGTTATACTCAAACGCGATTTCCTCCTGTACATTTCTAATGTTTTCAGAGCTTTCTTTCTCTACATCTGCGTTCCTAATATTGAGTTACGCTGTTCGTTTTAGTCTAAGAACACTCACTGTAACGAGCTCCTTCATTTGAGCTTTTGCCCACTTACATTGGTTGAATTGAAGGAAACTAGGTGTGAACATTCAACTAGATTTTCAATATGCGTTTCAAATTAAAAGATAAGTAATTGTCAATCGTATCACGTTCATAACTTTTGATTCCCTGTATTCAACTTAGGTTACATCATACAAGAGTCATTATATACATATATACTTAAGTTGCCTCAAGAGACACCGATTTCTACCGGGCTACGATTACGAAATAACTACTGGTACGGTCGAACTCACTATGGCCTATAGAGTCCCCTTACTTGAGTTTCCATCACCACTTCAGGTTACACCTCGTCATTATCATCATCTACATCAATCTCGACTGGTACGTGACCTGCTGGTCTATCATGTGCATACCTGTAGGTACGCTTACTGTTTAAAGCTTTCAGTGTATAACAATCTAATTCCAAATCCTCGACTACTTTAAAAGGACCTTGATACTTTAGTTCTAATTTCGAATAATGACGCTTTGCGTTTTGCTAACAACACGTAATGGATTTTCGGATGTTACCAATTACAACTTCACCTATAGATTCTAATAGCCACGATTTACTAGTTTCTATGACAGTTAGCATTGATTTTAAGCACAGTTTTAAGCCTCTGAAGTCCTAACTCTACATCTGGTGAGATAATCGTTCGCTAGGTCACCAAGAGTATTTACGATTGCTCTCTGAAAGACAGAAATAGCATTCTTAACCCCGAAAGGCATCATTAATAATTCCTTAACCCGATCACACTGTACAACGTCCTCACTAGACGTCCCATATGGTCACCTTTGCAAAGTGCGAATCAGATTACATTTACAATCTTAGTTAGCGTAAAATCATTAGCAGTCATATTCCCTGCAAAACATAGCTTTAGAATTTCACGTCACTCTGTAAGCAACTATTCTAAAGCTCAAGAAAATGATCGTTAATCGTTACACAGCATGATACTTGTTCAGTGCTGACTACTCGTGTTTGACCGATACCAATCATTCAAACTACGTTGTTAAATCGCTTGCCACTTAATTAAGCCACTGTGCTACTTTGTCTTTGACAAGCGAGCACTCAGCATCGGAATCGCAAGAAAAACGATACAGCTAACCTTTATGCATCCTCGTCCCCGAAGCGATTGCACGACACAGACGTCCGCACGTCGCTCAGCATGCGCCGCACGCGTTCAGCGGCCGCCGTTGACTGCTTGCCTGCTGCCGCAGATTAAATACCGGATGGTGATGTGGCTTGGTTCGCCATACTTGAAGCATGCCAGGGGCTTCGCTTGAAATCGCTACAGAACGCGACACATAGTTACCACGTTGGTCGTTTACATAGCAGGTTATGTCACGTGGAACGCTGGGGTTAAATCCCAAACATCATCGGCAAGCCCCAAGCAGGTATCGATGCTCACGGTGGCAGCAGAAGCACCCCTCGTTGGCGACTCACACCTCCCGAGTAAATGCGATCCGAAATGTGCAGAACGCGGAACAGAAATCAATAAAAAAATATTAGGTTGTTAGGCACTAAATTCGCATTAGTAGCAACTGAGCGAATCTACGGGTAGTGATACCTTATAACTACCGCTGCCGTTCAACTCATCACTCATTAAAAGAATGTGTAACCGTAATACAAAATGTCTAACATACTCTGCTTATGGAGGGTAGTTGTCGGAATCTAATTTCATAACGTCGAACAAAATATTCGCCACCACACGTTAAAATAATTCTATGAAAGATCAAAATTCTTTAAAAAGAATGTGATTCGACCTTACCGGTTTAGCGTTGTTTACCCTCACAAGGCTTGAGGTCACTTCACATATACCTGCACAGTGTACATGGCACGGGTACGATGGTACTTGTAGCTCAATCTCAGTCACCGGCATGATTTTCTGCCTTTTTCTTTTTCAACGTACTAAACGTATGCCTATTTTTCACTTTTTAACACGAATATTAAATAGGTGGGCGCGTGAGATAGAACCACACAGATCCTACCCCACTACCACCCTACCACACACGTTAAACATTGACTCCGTCATGCACCGACAGGTGGCGCTGGCGTTACGGATATGACGTAATTGTGACATATGTTATTTCGGGGTCATAAGGTCAGTGTATTGTTTCAGAATTACCCTCGATTAAATAGTTGTCTAACTGTAAGGTACTTTATATTCTTTGTACAATAATGTTGTTGGATTTATTAATTTAATTATATTATTAAAACAGCACGGGTCTTGTCGTTAATTATTATTCTTCAAGTTCAATTTAAAGAATTTAAAAAATATAAATTGCTGGTTTTGTGCGTGTGTCTTAACATTTTTTACCATACAATGTTCCGTTCAGGATGTGTATGTCTAAATAGTGGTCTATCAATTATCTATTGGTATACTTCGATGTGCACATCAGGTGTTTGTCTTTTCCGGTCAATGACCGGTGACAAATGGATATGGTTCGTCTTACCATGTTCTTCACAGCAGCGATGTGTTCTTTGACCCTTTCAGCAATAGTCCGCTTTGTTTGGCCTATGTAGGAACTACCACAGCTGCAGTTTATTTTGTAGACACCTGGAGTTTGTAACGGCAAGACGTCCTTCGGTGTACCCACGATGTTTTGAACCTTTATGCCTGGTGTGTATACTGTCGGAATGGAGTATTTCTTTAATACGGAGCCGATCTTATCCGTTACTCCTTTCACATATGGCATGTAGGCTGGTTGTCTGTTGTCACCTCCGGATGCTTGCGTCTCATTGTCGGTTGCTTTGTCGGTGCAACCGGGTCGAAACGTCAGGCAATTCAGAGGTATGTAATACCTTTTCGTGATCGCGTTAATTCCCGTTAATACGTAAATAATTTTAAATCTATTATTTGTTAGAAAAACTATAATATTTAATAACATTTTCTCGAAATGCAATATTTGACGTGCTCACCACGCTAATCGATAACCAACTAATTATTGCTGTTTATTCCCTATTCCTTTAAATAACGTTTTATTTAATATAATTTTATTTAAAGCCGAATCCGCACGTTTGCCACTTGCCACAGCCCACAAGTGGCCGGCGACTGCAAGAACTACTAAGTTTATGGCTAGAACTGAATTTTATGACAAACAAAAAAAAAAATATTTGATTGAACAATGACGAACAGTTAACAAATAACTAAAACAGCAAAAAAAATGTAAAAAAACGACTTCTCCCCGCCAACTTGAAGGTAATTTCTTTTTTATAAAAAAACAACCAAGATCGAGCCAAAAAAAAATTTGATCGAACAATGACGAGAAATTTAAAAAAAAAACTGTTAGTCGTAGGACTGCACGTCAGAAATGAAAACATATACACACATAAATATACATTTACACATCTATATGTCATCATGACAATATATGTCATCTTAGCGTGACGGTCACGCGAGTTCAGTGCTTTATTCCCCATACTAAAAGTGCCCAAGGTGCCTAAAGAAGTTTTACTTCAAAAAGTGGTGCCATCTACTAGTGACATCGTCATAAGTACATACAGATTCTGGTATCCCTGGATATTTCGTGTTGTTCATTTTGTCACTACGTATTTAGTACACAAGTTTATTAAATATATTTAATATATTTTTTCACTTTTATTAAACTAATTATATTTTTTTAAATTAATTAATAAGGAGCTTGACAAAACTCAATGTTTAGATTAGCGCCCTCTAGTGGATCTATATATGTATTATTAGCGTGACATTAATGAGTTCAGTGCTTTTTCCCCATAGCAAAAGTGCACAAACTCCTCCGCCAACTTAAGGCAACTCTTTCAAAGAAATACAATTTACAAACGATACAAACATACAAACACTGAAAAATATTAGTTACCTACCATAAACAAAATTATTCATCATTTTAGTTGTTATGGTGGGTTTACACGCTGGCGTTCAAACCGTTATTCAACGAGCACATTCAACGACGCAAGCATGTGAACAGGCTGTTTGTGCATGCCTGCGTAAATGTGATCGCGCTTGCCGCCGATCGGGACGAGTAACGGCTGCGTTCACACCCTCGCGTTCAAACCGACATTCAACGACGCAAGCATGTGAACAGGCTGTTTGTGCATGCTTGCGTGAATGTGCACGCGCTTGGCGCCGATCCGGACGACTGTCGGTTTTTTGACAAAGTTCAAAGGGTGAACGTGCTTGTGTGCCTGTTTACACACACACACACACACGCTCTCGGCCGCGTTAGTATAGTTTTCATCTTCGTGGCATACAGACGACGTAGCGATCGAAATTAATTTTTGACGACACCAAATATATCGGAGTGGTCTGAACCTTTATCATGCATGAATCGAAAGCAAAAGAAGACTTCAGAAAGATGTTTCTGAACTATTCTTTTAGTAAAAATAAATATTGTTTATCAGGGCCAAAAAAATATGAAACAAAATAGTGCCAATTCTTAGGATTAAAGTTAGTATTGATTGATTGACGATTAGAGACTAATCTAAACTAATCGCATATCAATGATGTGCAGTAAATAAAATAGATTTATGTATGCCTTAAAACAGTTACGAAACACATTTAATGAAGAAGCCGCCCCCAATGCTTATCATGGTTAATTATGTTCATGTTTATTAGAAATAATAAAAAATTATATTCAAAAGTTAGCGAGGATAGTAAATTTATTCAAAGAGATCCCACTAAAGAAAGAAACGAATTATGTAAAAGCACTCTTCGATGTAAAAATAGTTATAACGCATGTCAAATAAAAAAATCAAATTTAAAGTTTTGGCTACTTGAAGTGTTTTTACACCATAAATGATTTTTTTATTGTAAAACCTAATAGTTTTAAGTAAAATTTCGCATGCATAATTATGTCAGGCTGTTTTTTTTTTTCAATAAAAATAGATCAAGCCCAAAGCAGTAGCTCCCACGAGATCTACGTCTACATCGTCTCCCATGTTTGCACTGACTACCATGTCCACAGAACACTAATGGCGCGTTTACACGCTGGCGTTCAAACCGACATTCAACGAGCACATTCAACGACGCAAGCGTGTGAACAGGCTGTTTGTGCATGCCTGCGTGAATGTGATCGCGCTTGGCGCCGATCGGGACGACTAACGCCTGCGTTCACACGCTCGCGTTCAAACCGACATTCAACGACGCAAGCATGTGAACAGGCTGTTTGTGCATGCTTGCGTGAATGTGCACGCGCTTGGCGCCGATCGGGACGACTGTCGGTTTTTTGACACACTTCAAAGGGTGAATGTGCTTGTGTGCCTGTTTACACACACACACACACGCTCTCGGCCGCGTTAGTATAGTTTTCATCTTCGTGGCATACAGACGACGTAACGATCGAAATTAATTTTTGACGACACCAAATATATCGGAGTGGTCTGAACCTTTATCATGCATGAATCGAAAGCAAAAGGAGACTTCAGAAAGATATTTCTGAACTATTCTTTTAGTAAAAATAAATATTGTTTATCAGGGCCCAAAAAAATATGAAACAAAATAGTGCCAATTCTTAGGATTAAAGTTAGTATTGATTGATTGACGATTAGAGAATTGTAACTAATCGCATATCAATGATGTGCAGTAAATAAAATAGATTTATGTATGCCTTAAAACAGTTACGAAACACATTTAATGAAGAAGCCGCCCCCAATGCTTATCATGGTTAATTATGTTCATGTTTATTAGAAATAATAAAAAAATATATTCAAAAGTTAGCGAGGATAGTAAATTCATTCAAAGAGATCCCACTAAAGTAAAAAACGAATTATGTAAAAGCACTCTTCGATGTAAAAATAGTTATAACGCATGTCAAATAAAAAAATCAAATTTAAAGTTTTGGCTACTTGAAAAGTGTTTTTACACCATAAATGATTTTTTAATAGTAAAACCTAATAGTTTTAAGTAAAATTTCGCATGCATAATTATGTCGGGCTGTTTTTTTTTCAATAAAAATAGATCAAGGCCAAAGCAGTAGCTCCCACGAGATCTACGTCTACATCGTCTCCCATGTTTGCACTGACTACCATGTCCACAGAACACTAATACCCTACGGACCATGCCTGCAAGTGTGTGAAACAGGGCTGCCAGAGTGTAAATTGGATACAAAATTGGTATAATATCGGTTATCTTTTGTATCCTGTTTGTATAGTAGATTGCATTGCATAATTGGATACAATGTCATTGCTGATGTTATAGCGTAAAAAGTACGTACATACACATAGAGATACTTAAAACAAATCATGTCTGTGATAAACTGTTAAATCCTTATACGTTAAAGTTAAAACACCTTTTACTAAAATCCCCAAAGAGTGACGTTCTATAGTTGTACAACACTGATTTTGTATAATAGTACATGATTTTGTATAATTTCCGAGTCTTAGCGGTATAAAATAAGTTGTCTTTACTGGCAGCCCTGGTGTGAAAAGCTTGCGTGGCACGCTGCGTGGCAGGCTGCCCGCCGAGCTGCGTGCCATGCTGCTTGCCAGGCTGCACGGCGTGCGTGTAAACGTACCATAATACCCTACGGACCATGCCTGCAAGTATGTGAAACAGGGCTGCCAGATTGTAAATTGGATACAAAATTGGTATAATATCGGTTATCTTTTGTATCCTGTTTGTATAGTAGATTGCATTGCATAATTGGATACAATGTCATTGCTGATGTTATAGCGTAAAAAGTACGTACATACACATAGAGATACTTAAAACAAATCATGTCTGTGATAAACTGTTAAATCCTTATACGTTAAAGTTAAAACACCTTTTACTAAAATCCCCAAAGAGTGACGTTCTAAAGTTGTACAACACTGATTTTGTATAATAGTACATGATTTTGTATGATTTCCGAGTCTTAGCTGTATAAAATAAGATGTCTTTACTGGCAGCCCTGGTGTGAAAAGCTTGCGTGGCACGCTGCGTGGCAGGCTGCGCGCCGAGCTGCGTGCCATGCTGCTTGCCAGGCTGCACGGCGTGCGTGTAAACGTACCATTAGCGTAGCCCCGCGTAGGTAATCATAGTCGTTGGTGTTTGTTATTCTCTTTAGTCTTTGGTCGTTGGTTATATTCTTTATCTTATTCTGTGGTGCGGGCTGTGGTGCGCTGTGCGGTGTAGTGTGATGTGGTGTGTTATGTCGAAATATTTCTCGCAAAGATTTTATTATTACTTTCCCTGCTAAAGTCTTACATACAGGCATTACATATATACTTTTTAAGTTGATCTCAATTTGAAAGTATAATTAAATTGATTTTTATGTCTACAGTGTCAGTTTGATTGAATATATATGGCAGTTAAAATAAATTTATAACCAAAAACTGTGACAATGTCTTACAATTCCACGCTTGATAGCTTCTGTGGATCAACATTTTGGGTAAGTAGACCTCGCATTTGATATGTTTCACTACGATCATCTATTAGGAAAAGTTGGTAAATGTAAAACCAACTATTTACTTAGAGTGCCTCGAAATGAGAATACTGAGTTTCTAACAAATTAACCAGTTTTACGGCGTCTAAATATGATTAAGGCCGAGTTGAAAGGTCAATTTGCTAAGAGAAACGTGCTAACAATGTTCTGTAGTATGATTACAGACCCTAAAATTTAAAGATATGGTTGACATAAAATTAAATAATTTGACCTGTAAGAAATGAAATTGGTAAGATTTTACGGTACCTATGTTTGTGTGTTTTCTAGATTATTAATAGATATATAATAGATTTTTTTAACCCAAACTAATAACTGTAGATTGAACCAAAAAATATTGAGTTTGAACTCGAATCTTCTTAACTCCAATTCAAAAAACAGCTCAACATAATTGGCACTAAGAGAATATTTATTTATAGATCCAAATTTAAGTCAAGTGTATCTAAGTATTATAAAATTAATTTTTTAGTAGTATCTAACATTTTAACCCCACCAGAATAATGATGCTGTAAGTAGCTAAAATATATTAATTGATTAAAGCTATCCATAATCACTATAAATTGATAAATAGACTGTGTCTACATAAAGAGAAAAAAAATAATTTAAATTACCATTACAACAAAATATTAGTACATTAAATATGACTTTCTACATATGCCTTTATGAAAACAAAATCTCAAAGATGTAAATGTCCATTCTATACCTACTTTCCATTCTATATCATCTATACCCACACACACACATATATTTAGATTTAACACAGTATAATGTTTAACAGGTGGCATTTTTAAACAGATATATTATAAAAAGAGGAGGATTTCAAGATGTCAGTGTTTTTTTAAGTGAATTTTGTTTTATTCTTCCCAAATTGTGAACAGACTCTTTCCTCTCTTTTTTTATTGGGTAGGTTATCTCCAGAGTGATCCTATTTTTTTTTTTATTTAGAAGCAAGTTGAAATTAAGGGTAGCAAAACAGCTAATGTTTTAGTGATTATAAGAAATCAGTTTTTTTTACAATCATTGGGGTAATTGATTCTTTCATACCCTCTCAAGAAAGCAGCCCATTCAAATCAAATGAGTTTCTTACTTGTGATCACTACATATTATAAAACAAACTCCCCCGCCATATCTGTCTGTTTGCGATAAACTGAAAAACTACTGAACGGATTTTCATGCTGTTTTCACTAATAGACAGAGTTATTCATGAGGAAGGTTTAGATGTATAATTTGTACCCATGCGAAGCCGCAGGTTTTATACTAAAAAAGATATCTTCATTCCTTAAAATATTTGTTTCTGGTAAACAATAATAAAGATACAAATGTTCTATAGTTATGATTATTTATTGCACATGATAAATTATACCTATAGTTATATATATATATATATATATACCAATAGTAGATAGATAGGTACTCCTTATTGCACACTAAAAAAGCATTATAAAATCTAAAAACATTATTAAAAGTAACCGTACAATAGGCAGTCTCATTGCAATCTGCGATCTCTTACAGACAACCATTGAATGGACTATACTGTAAAAAAAATTCTTAAGCAAAAAATTAAACCGACGAAAAGAACTAAAAAGCAAAAAATAAATAATCCTTTTAAGTCTTGAGTATTGAGCTTATTCACATAAACTATCAAATTTTAAATATACAAATTTTGAGTTGGCGCCAAACAACAAACTGATGAATTATCTAAATTTTATATGTACCTACGTAGAAATGGACAGGGCTCTACAAAGGTAATTAATGAATTTATTATTTGGCGCCGACTCAAAATATGTTAATATAAAATGTTATAGTTTATGTTAATAAGCTCAATACTCAACACTTAAACGGATTATTTATTTTTAGCTTTTTAGTTCTTTTCATCTGTTTTTTTGTTAAAAAGATTTTTATTTTATGATTTTTTTCCATAGCCAGCTTAACTGCATAATGTGATGATTTATAAACACAAATACCTGATAAAGTTATGAAAAATAAACAGAAACACTATTCAATCTTACAATTTTCAATGGTTTCTCTTAATTTTATCAGGAGCCCATCATGAGATCCTGACTTCCTTAACATGGGACCACCATTGAGGTATACCCTATCTAACAAAAAAGATTAATCAAAATCGGTTATAATTAAAGAGAGAGGAATGAATATACATAAAAATATATATAAATATATGGGGTTGAATTGAGAACTTAATTTTTTTTCCTTGGTTAATAATATGAAAAATAAAATACATTTTATAATTAAGTCTGTTTAAGTAAACTATAAATGTATTATTTTCTAAAGAATACACATACGTACATATACATAAAGGCATATATACATACATACATGCATGTATGTATGTATGTATACATATATACATACATACATACACTTACATATATATAACAAGTAGTTATTACGGAGACAGGTAATGATTCTTAACGAGTTTCTGAAAAGCTGCTTGTGACTGTGCTCTTTGGATAGCTTCTGGCAATGCATTCCACAAGCGTTCAGGCATGCACCGTGAATGATTTCTCAAAAAATGTTGTAGTACGAGTTGGAATTTCCAATGTTAGATTTTCTGATGATCTCAAGTATCTATTGTGTGTTGTGCATTACCGCGAAACATTTTTTGAGATAGACAGGGGTAGTACTCACAGTTTACTGTCAGTGATATTATTGGGTTTTATGATATCACTGTAGCTCAGAATGATATGGCCTTGACCTAAGATATTTATTTTTTAATTATCCATAAAACATTTATAAGTAAAACCAGTTTTAATAGTGCACTTATATTGTATTATCATCACTACGATGGTGTAAAAAATAACAAAACTTTAAAAAAACTAATAAGTCATCATTCAACATTCTTGTGCGGATTACTCATAAACAGGTTTTAAAAAGTGATTTAGCAAATATAAGTTTGTCCTTCTAGTCTTGTTAAATTGAACAACAACATTATAACTTACTTATAAAATATTTTTTTATTAATGTTAATAATATAAAGAATAATTCGATTAATGTTCCGTAAAGGTTATACTTTTTTCATAAAATAGGTGAAACAAGAGTTGGTAAATGAAGGGAAATTAATATTGCTACTATAAACATTACATAATCAAATGAATTTTTTTTTTGTTTGACATTTTGGTACACTTCAACATTGCATGAACATTGCACAACTTGATAACAGTATTTTCATATCACAAGTATCACAGAGTTACGCTTAAAAGCATGATGTGTGTTCATCACTTTTCGAACATGTTTAACTTATTTAAGATAATGTATATTTTTCCAAGATAAACACAGCAGGTCATTTATTTGTATCTTATGTTACTATACTGTATAAATAAAATATATCTCAAAGAAAACACCAGTATAGTTAATTAAGGTTCCGTACATTGGAATAAAAAAAAAGGACCCTTTACAGTATGCTTTGCGTCTGTCTGTCACTAAAAATTTGCTCCAAATCGAATGGACCTAGGGATGCAAACGATACATCGATGTTTCAGAAACATCGATGTTTTGATAAGAAAATATCGATGTTTACCATCGATGTTCACTTTTGTAAAACATCGATGTATCGATGTTATTCTATACGATGTTTCGCCCGCCATCTATCAGAAATCTTTAGTACCTCTGTCCCGTCCGTCCAAAAGTTATTCGAATTAGGAAGCAACAATAACCCAACAAAGAAACCGTTTGACGGCTTTCAAAACTTTTATTTCTAAATTCATTTTTTAAATAACTTGCTGTAGTTTTGAAAACTGATGTTAATAACTTTATATTGTTTTTTATTGAAATAAAAATTAACAGTTAGTGATTTTATTTTATACGACACCTAACTTGTTTGTTATAGATACCTATTTTCCTATTTATTAGCTCATTAAGAGACTTTAAAAAAACATCGATGATTTTTTTAGCGATGTTTGCATCCCTAAATTGACCTATTTAGTTGAAAATTTGTACTCTGTGCTGTCTATAATCTGTGCATCAAATACAGATATGCAACGAAAATAAATGAATGTTAATAATGGCGTCACTTTTGGGAGCTAAAGTGAAAAATAAAAAAATATTTGCAAACTGTGCCTAGTAACATATCAAATATGTGGCTTGTTATGAGGGTCTCAAATATCTATTGTCTATATATATAAAAATGAATCCCTATTTCCTTGGTCACGGCATCACGCGTGAGCGAACGGCTTTACCCATTTCGCTAATTCTTTTTCTTTTGTGTTTGTTATTGTCAGGAGAAGGTTCTTAAAGAAAATATTAATGAAGAAAGTAGCGCGGAAAATTAGAAAATTAAGGAAACTTAACGAACATATTTTCTTTTCTAATGTAACCTTAGCGCTTTTGACATAACTGTCAGTAGTTTGAGAGTTGCCGTGATTCACAGAATGTGCGCTGCAAATTATACCAATTCCAATTCATTATTCATAGTTAAGACAGGACAAAGTCTGTCGGGTCAGCTAGTTATAATAAAAAAATTAATCCCATTTTCCCTTGGTCACGGCATCACGCGTGAACGGCTGGACCGATTTCGCTATTTTTTTTTTTTGTGTCTGTTATTGTCGGAAGGTTCTTATGAAAAAAAAAAAATAAGAAAGTTAGAAAATTTAAGAAAACTTAACGACCATATTAACTCTTTTAATGTTTCCTTCGCACTTTTGATATAACTGTCAATCGTTTGACAGTTTCCGCGATTGTTCAAACTTCATAGTTAAGACAGGACAACGTCTGTCGGGTCAGCTAGTTTTTTTTTATATATTTAAAATTATTCATTTTAAAGTAATTTAAGAAGTATGAAAATTTACCATTCCCCCATCTCTGAGCCTAAAATATAAAAAAAAATACAGAAAATAATTCTTTCGATATAAACAGATTAATTCCCAGGCTTCATTTCTTATTAGCAACACTATCGAATGGTGTAATAATACAATGTGTTTTTTTTTTCAAACTCAAAGGGTTCGATTCCTGGCTATGATTATAGAGTTTGCAAAAATCTAATGATGCAGTTTGAATTTTCATCAGAATCGGGCCTGACACTCCTTGAGTACTTTTCGCTATTCCTCATAGTTTCGGATGTCGAAGTCTATGGTCTTAAAATAACATGGTTAATCTCCTGGTATTGTGCTTACAGACTCACAAGTTTCTCTTTCTAATATTGTTCGCTTTTCCGATTGCGATGTTTGTTGCTCTTTCAAGCAAAAACTACTGAACCGATTGCGATGAAACTTAGTATGTAGACAGCTTGAGACCTGGATTAATTCATAGACTACTTTATATCCCGATATTCTGACGGCATCGGGACTTATGCGGGTGAAACCGTGGGGCGCAGCTAGTATATTAATAATGCACTGCCATACCGTTCATCCGATCGTCTTGAAATTTTGCAAACACACTGCCAGGGATACAGAAGAAGTCCTGGGATACCATTCATCCAGAAAAAAAGTACTGTGCCCGAGAGATGGAAAATGCAAGATTTATCCACTATACACGTGTTTAAAATAGGTGAAACCAGAGTGGGCTAGTTATAAAAGAAGGGAAATAATTTTGCTACTTTAAACATTACATAATATCAAGGTTTTTTTTTCTGGTTTGACATTGTGGTAGGTACACTTCAATATTGCATGAACATTGCACAACTTGAAACAGTATTTTCATATCATAAGGATCAAAAAGATATGCTAAAATCATGATGTGTGTTCATTACTATTCAAACATGTTTAAATTACTTAAGATAATGTATATTTTTCCAATATAAATACAGCAGGTTATTTATTTATATCTGATGTTATTATACTGTACAAATAAAATATATGTAAACGAAAACTACAGTTAATTATGGTTCTTTAAATGTGAATGAAAACAGAACCTTTTGAGACCCCCAGATCCCTTTGCATCTGTACCTACACAAAAAAAAAATGCAAACTGTACCTTGTGCAATATCAAATGCAGCATATTGTGAGGGTTTCAAATATTTGTTTTTATAATTTTTAGACTAATAATTTTTTAAAGTAATTTAAGAATACTGGACTTGACTGGCCTGTTGGTCTAGTGGTTAGTGACCCTGACTGCTGAGCCAGAGGTCGTGGGTTCGATTCCCACCCTAGTCTGGGTGTTCTTTGTGTCCGTTGTTTATATGTTTGTGAAGTCCCCCGCGACACAGGACTATTTCCTAATGCGGGACTTGTCTTTTTAAAACAAAAACAAGAAAAAAAAAATATAGGCCCTAAAAATTAAAAAAAAAACAGAAAATAGTTCTATACTTATAGATTGCAGAAAAACTTATAAGAAGTCTATGGTCTTAAAATAAAATGATTAATCTCGCTGTATTTTACTTACAAACTCAGAAGTATTTTAATTATTTTGCTTTGGTTCCTTTCGTCTTTCGTCAGATAAATTTTTCGACTCGCCGATTATTATGTTCATGTAATATCAATCATGCATACGCCTTCCCCTTTCGTATGCCAGCAGAAATCCATGAAAAAGTACGTACTATGACAATAAAATAATAAAGTGGACGTCGGTAAACTTGTTTTCCAAACATGTATTGCAAACTAAAATCATTCAGTTTTGTGACCGTTTATGTGAAAGTAATTCGGGACTCTCCTCCCCAAATAGAGAGGAAAATCTTTTTATTCTTTATACAATTTTAGTAGGGTAGTTGTAAATATTTCACCGTGCTACCCCAAATTAAAATAAAAACTTCAAAATTGTATCACAACCGACTAGACTAGACTAAGATATATAATACACGTTACAGTTTGCAGAATAATAAAATTCAAGTCTTTAACTAGCCACTGTGCAAATTTCAAATCTTTATGGTCATAAACAAAGAATAGGCGTACTTATTTTTTTAAATTATTATTATATCTCTATATTGTATACCAGGTAAATAATACAAAAGATAATTTAAATCTAAGTGATTTGTACAATTGGCGGCCTTATCGCACAAGGCTAGGTAATTAACAATTTAAAAAAATTATTATCACTGCTTCTAAACAACTTCAACAATATTTTTTTTAAATTTGCCTAAAAATACCTACCAGATAATAGCTACCAGAATATGAAACTTGTATACCGATATATTGATTTCTTATGTACTTAGTTATTTGCAAAAACCGCTAAATGTAAAAGTCGAACTTTTTAAAACGCTATTTTGTATATGAAAAATTAAAAAAATCGTTACACCAAAAACTAGATGGTAAAATTGACGTAACATTAAACAAAATGAGCTCTGGAAAAGTCACTTTTTATGACGGCAACTGACTCAGATTGATTTTTACCTTGTTAATAAATAAAGGCATTTTCTCGAAAAAAATTTTTTGGAGTTTATGATTATGCAAATAACTAAAAAGTTAAAAATAATAATAAAGGCGCGTTACACCTTCTTAATCTCTCTTGCCTTCAAAATGTAACACGCTTTTATTATTATTTTTAACTTTTTAGTTATTTTTATTAACAATTAATAAAAGATCGTTTAAAAAAATGTCTTCATTTTTATTATTAACTTTTTAGTATTTATGGTTCGGGATTTACTATGAATCAAACGAGTCCAAACTCGATGGGCGTGCGTCGTTTCATTACAGAGCTCCTATGGCCACCTTCCAGCTCCATCATCAGATCAGCTCCATGTCATCATAATACTACAGCTCATTCTGAAACCGGGAAGTGTGACAAACTTAACTTGCAAAATTTGATTACAGACCGACAACGGGACAAGTGAAACTAAATAAAAGCTTGTAAATAAATAAAACTAAAAAAAAACTAAAATCTCATCATTTATCACCAGAGGGGAGGAAGAGGTAAAAGTTGCTAAAAAAGATCACGTGATTGATTTTTTTCTTGTACGACCTTGTGGTACACTTCAACATTGCATGAACATTTCACAACTTGAAAACAATATTTATTATGTAGTTTAAATTTCATAAGATAATGTTTCTTTACAAGATAAACATAGCATGCCATTTATTTACACTGTTGATTGTACAAGTAAAATATATCTTAAAGAAAAGAACAGTTAATTAAGGTTCTGTCATGGGTACTCATACAACCTGTGCGTCAAACCCAGACGTGCAACGTAAATAAATGAATTTTGATTATGGGGGTCGCTTTTGGAGGCTAAATAAAAATAATATATATATTTGCAAACTATACCTTGTGACATATCAAAAGTGTGTCTTGTTTTGTGGGTCTAAAAATTTTAATTATTAATTTAAAAAAACTTAATCTAAGAAAATATATGAAAATTGACTATCCTCCCCCACATCTCCGAAAATATTGAGCCTAAAGTTTTTAAATATACTTACAGAAAATAATTCTTTAATTATAGATTACAGGAAAAGTTACTTCAACTCTTATAAGTTTTACTGTCCGACCGTTTCCTGAGGATTATTATTGTAGGGAAATTCGACGGACAAGGATAAGGCGTTTATCTGTAAGACAAAATATTTACGCGCACTGTGTAATGTAGGCCCATTGGATTCATGCAGACCCCTGTTTAGGAACCATAACATCTTGTAGGATTGTATATATTATCTTCGAAATCTGCATCCGCGTAAGGAAATTTTAAATTAAATTATTTTTTTATTGTCCGTGATAATTCAATCCTAGGTAAAAGAGATCCAACTAGATTGTATTATAAAATAATTGTTGTGTTGTTGATTATGGTGTTATGTGATGAGTATTAAAGTGTTAAATAAAGTGCCCAAATCCATTCGCGAGCCATTACAAAATTTAAAAAGGAGCTGAAAACCTGGTTAATACCACTTTTTACATTTTTTTTTTTCAAACTTTTTATTTTTGTTGCGAGTATGTGTTCCTTGTTTAACATGGTGTGTTTGTTGTATCACTTTATTGGTATCATTTGAGTTTGGTATAATAGGGAATATGCATGTTGTTTAAATTTACTTAATTAATTTTCCCGTGAATCTTTATGGTCCAGATATTATGCTTAAACAATTATTTTCTTATTTAGTTCGTGTTTAATTGCAATAAATATTAATTAAAATATGCAAATTAATTGCGCGAAATTCAACTTTGCAAAACGCTTCACTATTGGTCGAAACAAAACATGACGTCACATTCCATGTTCTGTCATTTATCGGCGCCTATATTCGTAGTGTTACGGAGAAAGATAGGTGTTCCTGTGGTTTTTGCCCTTAGCTAGTGCAATTTAAGCATTCTAGTGATATTAGAAATCATCTAGGACAATGACTGAATGTAGCTTTGTCAAAGCACAATCGGACAATCTATCGAAAATAGGTGCATTCATGATGACTATATATTTTGCATCAAACCTAGATTTTACGTCCGCTGAGGTTAAAGGAGTGGAAGCCGCAAGGTAATTATTATAATACTTGTTATATTATAATCTAAAGGATAGGTAAGATATGTCTTGTTAGTTATATTCATGAAGTTTTATTGGACTTTTGTTACCTAGTTTAAGTAGACAAGCAAGTTGCCTTCAGCTTGATATTTAAAACAAACATAAATTACTGCTGACTAATTCACACTATATTAGCAATTAAATTGTAATATGCTTACATTAAAGTGATCTTCACAACAATATAAACACGATATTGAAGATACTTCATCTCTTCTCATCTACACCATTGTTTTCGTATTTTACATTACATTGTGAGTACAAAATAATAATTCTGTACAGGAAAAAACACTCTATTGGGTGTACTTCTTATAGTGTTTTTACACTTAGGGACAAGGCAATACCTATAAAATGTTTTTTAACTTTATCCATCGTCTATTAATTACAATAAATAGTAATTACAACTAAAAATCGGTATAAAATTACTGTAACACTTCAAGTAAGTTTATGCATCCAAGGCCCGCGAAATGTGGCGGCGTTCAAACAGATCAAATTTTATCGATGTTTCAATGTTATTTTAAAAATTAATTTGAACATTGCCAAGGTTATTTATATTTTTTATTAGAGTAGAATGATGGAACAAGTCAATAAAAGATAAAAAAATACATGCATATTCCCTATTATCTTGACATTATTTTTATTTTTTGATGACATTTTAAAAATATAGGCATTTGTTTTTTAATTTTTAACCCACGATTGTATTGGCATTCCAATTTTGGTGAATTGTGAGGGACAACATTTTTGTACCATCATATCTGTACTACTTTTCTCGCAAATAAAATGATTTGATTTGAATCCTCTTTGTTGAGACATCCTCTGTCTGCAGTGCTGTTTGTCGCATTGATGGTGAATACAACTTCTACCACTATTCGTATTTCAAGTTGTGTAATACAGCAGTCATTATAGCTTTTTAAAGTTAACAAAAACTTAAATATTCATCTAATGTTGTTAACTTTAAAACATTATAGTAAACAAAATATTAAACTTAAATAAACTGCTATCACATGATCTTATTAAGTATCTATATAAGAAGGGCTCCAAGCAGCAAAACAACTTTCCGTTAAATATTTAAACTTGTATGTCGATATTTGCAACAATAAAGATTGGAACAGAATTAGTTAGGTTAAGTAGCAATTATATAACTTTTTGAATAATCGACATTTTTTTTTTCAGCGGCGTTGCGCTCATATCGTAACGGCCGCGCGGAGACCTATTTTCGGCGTTGAATAAAAATTTTAAATAATGGAGATAGAATTTCGGGAGTCTGTTCTTTTTTATTGGAAGTTTCCTTCTCTTTAAGGACCTTTTTTCAAAAATTCTTAAATATTAATAGCTTTTGAGTTATTAACCAAAAACTGAATATATTTTTTTTTTCATCTTATTTTGTTAATACCTTTTTCTAGACGTCATTCCGAATCGAATGAGCTATCGCACATATTTCTACGACCGGGAACAAGAATTAACACGTTTTTTAACTTTTGATTGCCACATTACTTTTTCTTGATTCCCTACTTTACGGGCGATAGTCCAGTCTAATTCATTTGGTGTTTTTGCCTTTTTATCTGCCCATGAGTCCTTGTCGTTATACGGCATCCTGGGAAGTGAGTTTTCATTTACAGTTTTGAGGTGGTCTCTGAATCCTTTTTTGGTATAAGTTGCATCAGTTTCTTCAAGAAGCCAAGTTTGTATTCTCGTATCAGAAGTTGTTACTATAGTGATCCCCTGGTTCTAATTTTAAAAACTATTACACAATATAGAAGCTAAAAACTTTTAATACTAATAATATGTACTAATGTCGGAATGCAGTGTGCTAGTTTATGTATACTATACATCCGAGTGATCAAATTGCAAATATTTATTATTCATCTATTATTTACTTTGAGAAGTGCCACCATTTTGTGATTTTCGATTTATAGTTGTAACGGAATCGATTCAACTTAAAAAACTCAGCTCAAATTTGCCCTTGGTAAAGTCCTTATTCTCCGGCCTTGGCCAGGTGGCCTTGACCACAAGTCATGTCGCCATGGTACAAAAGAAGTCTGTCTTTTTTAACATTTATGGTTTACGTAGTAATAAAGTACAAAAACTCGACATGTGTGAGCAAACAAACATAGGTAAAAGTTTCCTTCTAAAGTAATTTTGTGACTTCTTTTGCGTATGTAATTCATTGTAAAATCAATTACTTTTTCTTCATTGTTGTATATGTCATAATATTCATAATCCATCGTCATTAGGAACATATAATAAGTACAAAAAACCTAAAAGCCGAATAACCTAATCGTCTCTTCATTCTGACTTTGGTTTATTTTATTTCTTCTACTTTAATACAAACGTTATTAATAATTAAACCTGCTAACTTTTTGGTTCCATTAACGGCCAGCGAAAACTCGTGATTAAGCATGTACGATCTTTGTTTCCTCTCTAAGAACAAAATTATTCAAAAGTGTTTAAAAATATTGGTGTAAAGTCACGTGAGCAACGGATTAAAATAGCTGACGTTTGCTTTTTATAAACTGACATTAATGAGTAAGGTCCGGATTATACATAAACTTAGTATGTAATAGACGAACAGTCTCGTGAACTTCGTGGGACCAAAATTGAAATGTTTCTGTATGCGAGTTTTACAGAAATGTGACTGACTTTTAGTGTCGGCACATTGACGTCACCGCAATAACGATATAAAAAATCGGCAATATTTATAGCATTATGGATTGGTAGTATTTTGTATGTTTTGTTGCTATGAGTTGTTGTGCTTTTGTTTGTAATTTTTTAATGACGGAAGTGAAGAAATTACAATAGAATAATGATTAATATAATTTTCGTACTAATGTTTTTTTTATATTTTTTAGCGTTAATTGCCAGATTTAATGTTGATTAAAAACGTAAAGTAAGCTCACAATGTACTGTCTCTAATGTAAGTACAGATAAAAGTCCGCCATTTGCTGCTCTTACATACCCACGCTTTGAATACTATCATTAAACATTTTATGGAAGAAATCGGTTTTGGGGACTTCTTAACTGACCTCATTAAAACTGTGACATTTAAAATTATTTTGAAATAATAAAAAAGGTTTGCTACAAAAAGGATATAATGTCACATAGAATTGCAGTGGGAGTAGGTACCCCCGCTGCAATAATAAAACGTAAAAACAAAATTTTAAATATTTTTAATGTTATGTATGACAAACCTTCCATATAGTCACATCAAAATCAAATAAAAATATTTTATTTCAATAAAACCAATTACAGGAGCGTCGAGTCAGAATTAGTCTCTAGAAGGACACTCGACCCTCTTTTTCAACATGTTTTTTTTTTAATTTCATGGGAATATTGCTTATATGTGAAAAATATATGTAAGATAATATAATGTTGAAACATATAAACACTCCCGCTAGTGAATACTCTAGTTAGTAGTCCCGGTTAGGAAAAACTTACTGCATCCATTGCAACATGAGCACTCATCAGCCATCATCGAAGTCAACCATATTGAAGGGAGCTATATGACCTGACACATGCCACCATTTGCAGGACTTCTAGGCGAGCATGACATATTCAGAACTGTCAGGCTATTGCCTATAATATTAACTTGACCCATCTCACATATTTAAAAAATATAACTTAATAATATTGACTACACAGTTTTCATGTACAATTCCATATTTTCAAAATGAAACATTAAAAGTCATGTCATATCATCAATGTCAGTACCTTATTACATTTATAAGAAAATCTACGTAAAGAATATATTATCAGTCAGTCAGAAGAAAACTAAAACAAGTATATAAGTAAAAATTAAAAAAGAGAAGCAGAATCTAAAGACCATGACGAAAATTTTATTTTCTTCTAATAATTTTTTCTAAGCATTTTTATCAGCTACATAAACATCCACCGTATATTTATAATAAGCTCACAGTTTACACTAATAACTAGAGATTCCTAACTACATAAGCTCGTTTACAGCCATTAAATAATTTAACTTTCACAGTTTAAGAATTTAAGAAGTGTCATGACTTTACTTTGTTTAATGAGATCATGGAAAACTCCGTGATCTATACACAAATTAAATGGGAGCGGAAAGTTTAATAAATAGGTTGGCAAATTTCTGTAGAAAATAATCGGTTAAAATTATCATATTAATGGAATCCCATTATATTAGGTGTTCTTTGTGTCCGTTGTTTGTGTGTTTGTAAAGTCCCCCACGACTAGGAGTAATACCTAATATAATGGGATATAATAACCAGAGAGATCTACAAAAATGTGTAGTGCAAACCAGAAATCTAAATAAGGTTACCTTATTTAGATTTGTGTCGTTTTCACCAATTCAATAAAAAATGCATTCTCATGAGCATAAATTGTTTAGCAACCACATTAAAGTAATCGTATCGCCACTTGTGAAATACTTACTATTGATTGGTTCCGGTACCCGGTACACCGGTTTCCTATTTCAGCAGCCATCTTCGAATAATGAGGTAATATATATATATATAAGATGAAGACGAACTGAAAACCTGCCCCTTTCTTTGAAGTCGGTTAAAAATAATGACGTTGTGAAATGACCGCAGCTTGGTAGTTTTTATTCTTTTATGCGACATAAAATATATCGACATATCGATAGATTGTGTTTTGCTTTTAGTCAATCACTGTGTCCAAAGCGGTCATATTCACGTATATAATATTTTTTTATCTAACACATAATATTTAGAACTATTACAATACCTCAAAAATAGACTATTCACTACATATGTTAAGTGTAATACAAAATAATATTGTGCATATACTATGTGTATTGAACTTTTGGTATTTAGCTTTCAAACGTTTCTTTCTTTGGATTTTTCTTGTATGTTACACTACAATCTAACAGATAATACGGCACCATTATTGATTTTTATATTAACCCGTTAAAATATAGAAAGATTACGACGAAAACACCAAAATTAAAACGGGTTTTTTTTTTGACATTGAGACTATTTGAAACTAAATGTTTCAAAACCGGTCTCACTGTCAGATTTATTCTGTCTCTTTCTCACACCTAGGTTTCTGTATAAGGCTAAGTATCTCACTCGCACACTATGTTCGTCTATTACATACTATGTTTATGGGATTATATGCAACATAAAAAGCTAATATGCATTCAAATAAGCATGAAAAATGCGTATAATATGCATGAACATTTGTAAAATATGCAACATTAAAGTTTTAGAAAACGGAAAATAAGAAAAAAGTAGTAGGTTTTATTTTTTTTATTTCTTAATCAGCACACAATTACGCGTGTATTTGGCAAAATGTTGGTTATAGAGTTTAATGTTATACTTATCAATGGGGTAACCTACCGAAAAATATAATAAATATAGTGAAAACATGCAAGATATTAGATATAATGTGCAACTTCCGCGGAGAATGGGGTAAATATGCAATTTCATATGCAAATGCATATAATCCGGTCTCTATGAGCTTGTGCCAGTTAATCTGGCTTTAAACTGATAGGCTTTACTTGTCAATGGTGTTTTGACATATTGCGCAATATTTGGCAAGCGGTTGCGTTATATAATGTATTGATATTATTAGGTAATCAATACAAATAAATAAAATTGAAGTGTCTGTTCGTAATGTCAAAATATTAGTTTTTTTAAGCTCATACAGTTATTTGCACGATACCTATGCATAAAATCAGTTTTTAAAATTTTTGTCTGTCTGTCTCTGTTTGTTCCGGATAATTTCCGGATCGGGTGAGCCGATTTCCACGGGACTTTCACTAGCAGATGCTGGTGTTATAAGGAGTAACTTGTAGGAGTACTTTTTTTGGAAAAAGAATTAGGGTTCCGCGCAAAATATATAAATATGTACACACGAACGAAGCCGCGTGGGAACTGATAGTAATAAAATAAATACTCTTCGATGATTGTAGAGTATATTACAATATTCTCAGTATGTTGTCAATCTGTTTCGTAGATTTACCTTAAAATTAAAAAAAAAAAAAGGAACATCGCTACGTTTAGCTATTCTATGTAATACTAACAATGGAGTAAAAAAGTGTAACTTAGGAATAATGCAGCCCACAGTGCTGTTCATGGCAAAAAGGTTGTTTGTAAAGGTGTTTGAAAGTACTGTTATGCCAGCTAAAGGAATTTGTTGGTTATAATTTATAATAATATTATATTGACGTATGCCACATCTCATTTGGCATGCAGTCTATGGATGGATCGCTCTGGGGACCGCATAGCATACGCTTTATTAAGGTCAATGCTAACGAATTGGTCATTAACAATATTGTATTGTACCTATCATTACCTCCGTTACTTACATCTACAACAGTGTTACTATACTTACTTCAGACGTTTTTATCGAGGGTTTTATCAGGTCGGAATATTTCTGTTAAATTGAGTGAGAAATTTGAAACGTCACCTGTAAGTGCAATATTTTATAGAATTTTGCTACTGCCTGTGTAGGGTCTGTAACCGCTTTGTTCAAATCTCGTTACAAAACTTTACATTTGATATGTTTTATTTACGATTTGCTTAGCTATTACAGTGTGTAGGGTTCTTTATTAATTTATGCTATCGGCAATATCATGCTTATTAAGCAAAAAAAAAATTAAATTTTTTAATGACTATCGAAATGCAATTGTGAAATCACGAGTAAAGGATTTGAATTGAAAACACACATGAGTGTCATAATATTCTTTTATTACAAATATCTTTCGGTTTCTGCTGAAACTATCAGTTCCAGCGAATGAATTAGGAATTAGCAAAATGAATTAGGTTATAGGAGATGTTTTATCCTTTTCTTGTTTGTTTAATAAATTAATATATATATTATTATCCTTTTTTTTTAATGTCGTTCATAGCCGCAATATGTATACCTACGCCACTGACAGATACGTACGAACGTACGCACTTACATAATTATATACAAGCGGGAAAGATTCCACCCAGCTTGGTTTTTTTAAAGCGGCACGATTACAGTACAATAAAAATATTTTTTAACAAAAAGTAAACCGATTTCTACAGTATTAGTTCCTAAAATTTTCGAGGGTTTCTCTCAATTTTATCAGGATCCCATCATCAGATCATGACTTCCTTGACATGGGACCACCCTTGAGGTATACCCTATCTAACAAAAAAAGAATCATCGAAATTGATTCATAAATAACGGAATGAGGTCTGAACATACATAAATATATATATATTTCGTCGGTTAAAAAGGTATTTCAGTCGTTAATAGCTATCAAATCCTAGGATTGCATAAGTTAGGAGAGTGTGGTAATAAATTAGTACAAAGTAAATACTCCTATCGTGGGTTTTTATAGCTATATTCATCCGCCATCTGATAAAAACTTTAGTTATTAAAGGTGCCAATCATAGAATCTTTTGAAAATATTTTTCCTGATTTAGATAATTTGGTATCTAATGATCTACTAGTTTATAAAAGTAAAACATGTGAAATATTGTGTAATTATTTTTATTCCTAACTTTTATATTAACGGCAATTTTAAATTAAATCTCTTTGTACTTCTCACCAACAAACTGGAGCTACCACGAAGCGTTATTGTAGGCCTGACAAACAGGAAGTACCTATGCATTAGGGTTATTGACTATTGTTACAAATTTACTGTAATGTTGCACTTTTAATTGCGTATTCGCGCAAATTACGTCATCCCAAAGTAATATAATTTTGCATATCGTTCGCATAGTCAAGTCATGTCCTGATATTTGCTCTTGACTGGCAGGCTGCGAAGCACTTGTCATCCATGTAGCTCAACTGTACTTACTAGGGATGTTGCGGATGCAGAAGTTTTGACTCCACGGATGCGGATGCAAATGTCCGACTCGATGCGGAAGCTACGCAATTGCGAATGCGGATGCGAATATCCGCAACATCCTGATACACAATAACAAACGCGTCGGATCTTGTCACCGAAATCTTGGTCAATCAGGCCCTTTTACAGAACACGCCAGTACCTGGCCCCACCCACTTTCTACCTTGTCGTGACTTGCACTACATCTGCATCTGTATGAACGTCCGCATTGATTATTAATAACACTCTTGCTTTATTTTTCTAGAATAGCAGTCTCACATGGAACACAGAAAACCCGGAACTAACGCCATGCTTTCAAAAAACTGTACTAGTATGGACTCCATGCTTATATTTATGGGTAGCGGCGTTTCTTGATGTATACTATATACTTAATAGCAAAGAGAAAAATATACCATGGAACATATTAAACATAAGCAAGTTAGTGATAACTTGTTTAGTGATTGTTTTGAAGTTTGTGGACCTGGGCGTAACTGTACATACCGCGTCAAAAGAAGACATGGAAGTGTTTAGTGCCGATTATTACAGCCCCATCATAAAGATTTTGACGTTTGTAAGTATAACTTTATTTACCAACATACTAGTAGGTACAATACACAGATATTCACCGAACCGATTTGTTTATAACTTTTCAGGAAGCATACAACATTGTAAAGGCGTTAGACGATGCAGTACACTCTTGTCATTATTCACATGTTATGCTGATGTAATGAACATTTGTAAAATTGTAACTCTACTTACTCAACAACATTATGACCACGATATTGTTATTAGAGCCCTTTCATGACCAATTACAAATAATAAAGAACCCTGAATAAATTACTGAATGACACATGCTATCAAAAAAACTTTACCCGTGAATTATAATTACAGTAAACGCCTCGAATAGGCACTACGCTCATTATATGGCTCGGAGCACAGTTACCGACAAACGGATCTTCTAACGATTGACCTTGACTGTCCGATAATCACTACACTATTCAATCTTTATAAAAACTTGTATAAGGCATAGAATGGACTTCGGACGGTTGGATACGACGATTTTGTTGTGCAATAAATACCACAAATTCCCGTAAATTTGCTAGTTATTTTGAGTTACCTTTTGTAATTTTGGCTCCTAAAGCAGATTATATACCTAATCCTCGTTAAAAGTCTGCGAATTGCTCAACATATCTCTAAAGGAAACTAGAGTTTGTTTTTTTTATAGAAAAATACCGAGCCATTATTTATTGAACCACACCACCTTAATACATACAAATATAAAACCAACACAAGGTTGTTGCCAAACGATCTCTTACTATTCTATTTTTAAGTTTTTTACACCTTTGTAAACATTTTGCAACGCATAATAAAGAAATTAATTGAATTGAATTGAAAACTACATGTAGGTATATTTCACATACTTTTTTTTTATTTCAACAGGCCTTATCAGCGACGCTATTATACTACAATAGAAAATATGGCATGAGAGCATCGGGGGTGCTTTTCTTCTTTTGGTTATTTTTAGTTTTTGCCGGCTTACCTCAGCTTAGGACACAAATTGTGTCACACTATGATAGTGATGAGAATGAAAACATCAAATATAATTTCGTTAGTTATATGGTGTATTATACTTTAGTACTGATTATGTTCGTATTGAACTGTTTCGCTGACTTGCCACCGAAAAATTCGCCTTACAAGTACGAAAAGGTAAGTTTTAAGTTAAAGAACTAATTAAAAACTAACTAGACATAACAAAAATTACCTATTTTTTATTTTCATAACGTAATTTTACAGCCATTGTTAGCGGCTACACGCAACTTTGAACTCGAGTATAATTTAATACTTCTGGTTTAATATTATCTCATAATATTATTCTTTTATTAGTCGTCAATTTTATACATATAAGGTCAAGTGGAAAAAAAAACGTTCACGACTAAAATATCAAATTACGTAAGCTCAGGTTTAAACGCTTACACTTAAACAACAGGTTTGAGGCCAACCTATTATTGTGATACCGCAGTTGATGTTATTGTGGTTTATAGAACCAATGTCCAGAGAAGGCATCAGGATTCCCGAGTCGTCTCACTTTCAGCTGGTTTGATCCTCTCGCTCTGACAGGATTCAAAAGGAGTTTAACCGAAGACGATCTCTGGGCTTTGAATCCTCCAGATTCTTCCACAGAAGTTGTACCGAAGTTCGACAAGTATTGGGAAAGATCGTTAAAAAAACGAGAAATGTAAGTTGTAATTGGTTAATTTGAAATATTTTTTAAATAATGTTTCATTGTTAATAAAATAAATGTGACGTTTCAAGTGATTTAACACATTGACGTAACATCAAAAATTCTCAATATATTCTTTCTCAACGCTCGTGAACACTTAAAACTCATTGTATCTAGCTTTTGCTGGCTGGCAACAATCTTTGATTAAACTTAAAAAGAAACTGCTCTACAATCCATATATCCATTTATTTTCTAATCATAATTCTACTTGTATCACCTCTTTGTGTTTAAAAAGTATCTGTTTTATTGTGATAGCTTGAACGGTACAAAGGCGACGTACCGCATAACATCGGCAAGCGTAAACTTCAAACCAGAGTCTGAAAAGAAGCCGGCATCCATACTGCCAGCGTTATGTTTAGCCTTCGGAGGCCAGTTTATGTTCGGATCCCTCCTCAAACTCTTCAACGATATATTAATGTTCTTGTCACCACAGCTACTCAGGTAAGTTATATTAAATTTACTCAGTCATACTCAATGGCTACATTTTGTGAAATAAGCGGCGCTCGCATTTAGCACCATTACTCAGCTACTAAAATTATTGTTGTCATTATGTCGTGTGCTTTTGCCGATTCATTACTCGTTTTAATTTTTTTAGACTTCTTATCAACTTCGTACGTACTGATGCGCCGATATGGAAAGGTTATTTGTATGCTGTGGCACTTTTCGTTTGCGCTTCGGTGCAAACTATGCTTTTAGCGCACTATTTCACTCGAATGTATCTGGTCGGCATGAGAATAAGAACAGCATTGACTAGCTCAATATATAGGAAATCGCTGCGAATGTCGAATGCAGCAAGAAAAGAGTCCACGGTCGGAGAAATTGTTAACCTCATGTCTGTCGATGCACAAAGGTAATATAATTTATTATTTATCTGAAGTTGATCCAGAACTAATGAAAAATAGTCTCGCTATGCAGCAAACGTTCACTTACCACTGAGGTGGCAAAACGAGCATACTTATGAAGGAGAGACTAGTACGGACATAGAAGGTTGTTGGGAAAAATGATGGCACTTCAATTACTCTCTTAAAATAGCGTGCAGTTCATACAAATATCAATGTTTTACGCAATATGACGTATTGTTATACACATAACAACAATTAACTGAGACAATCACATCAAATACATTAAAATATAAGGCAGTTCAAATAACAATTACGCTTTTATAATATAAAGTCCAGTATATAATAATATTTGCTGTCCTAGTAACGGGATTGTAGATACCTACTAGGTAAATATTATTTCTTACGGCATTTTATAACTTACATATTTGTCTCGAAAACCAGTTTTTTTATCACGGCTCTCGCATCAACAAAGTAGGTAACTTCTTTTGATTATGTAACAACTTAATATAATATTTGGCGATGGATTTTAGTCTGGTTCTGAGGTATAAACGAAAATCAAAAATCGAATATGTTTTGATTAAAGAAACTTAAAATTATTCCCTCGTACAGAACAAAAATCCGAGTGCCGTATGTGTTGTAAAATTACAGTCGTAGATAGTGATTGATTGTTGCCATTTTTAATTCTGTGAAACACTTGTGTAACCTACAGACCTATAAATTTAATCTTATCATAAACTTTGCCGTGAAAAAAGAACAGATAATATGTATGATAAAAAAGCAAGGTCATTGCATAAGGTGATGATATCTTACAGAAAATAGATTTCCGATTTAATATAAATACGAGGGGTGATCAAAAAGTAATGATAAACGGATATTTCTAGTAATAATAAAATTCTAAAAAAATATTTTTTCAACTCCCTAATCCTTCACAACTTCCCTGACAAAAAATTGTATAAATAGGACGTCATTTTTAAAATATACATTCATTTGAATACTAGCAGTCGGAGTGATAACATCAAAATGGAGAAACATGAAGTGCGAAGCGTCATCAAATACCTGTGCTTGAAAAAAATGTCCACCAAAGACATTCATACTGACTTGGTGGAAACATTGGGAGACTCTGCTCCTCCATATTCTACAACTGCACGCTGGTGCAAGGAGTTTAAGATGGGAAGAACATCCACGGAAGACGAACACCGCGAAGGCCGTCCGTCCTCCTCCCTCACTGAAGAAAACGTCAAAAAAGTTCAAGATCTGGTTTTGGCAGACCGAAGAGTGACCATTCGTCATTTAGCTGAGAACACAGGCATTTCATTTGGTAGCATTCAAAGGATCTTAACTACCGAGATGAACATGAGAAAGGTCTCTGCACGTTGGGTCCCGAGAATGTTAACCGACGAACAAAAGAAGAAACGATTCGACATTTCAAGGACCAATCTTGAAATGTTCCAGGCGGATCAAGATATTTTTTTGGCTCGATTTGTGACTATGGACGAAACGTGGATTCATCATTTTGATCCCGAAACCAAACAACAGTCAATGACATGGAAAAGGCCATCTTCACCGACTCCCAAGAAATTCAAAGTTTCAAGCTCTGCCGGCAAGGTTATGGCGTCTGTTTTCTGGGATGCTGAGGGAATAATTATGGTTGAATACCTTGATAAGGGCGCTACCATAACAGGCTCCTACTATGCTGACCAAATCAAAAGATTGCGAGAGGCCATCAAGGAAAAAAGACGGGGTAAACTGCGCGCAAAAGTTCTGTTCCATCAAGACAATGCACCTGCACACAAAGCTGAAGTTGCTATGGCTGCTATTCAGGAAGCTGGCTTCCAGCTGCTTGAACACCCACCCTATTCTCCAGATCTAGCCCCCAGCGACTTTTATTTGTTTCCTCGGCTCAAGGAACACCTCCGGGGCCAGAAATTTGAGGATAACGGCGAAGTGATGGCCGCTGTAGAGGCATTTTGGGAGAGTCAAGATAAAGATTTTTTTTTGAAGGGTATCGTTGGTTTAGAAAAGAGATGGACTAAATGTATTGACCTATTAGGAGACTATGTAGAAAAATAAATTTTATTTTTAAGTATATAGTTATTTTAATGTACCCATTCTCATTACTTTTGGATCACCCCTCGTAAACTAATATTCCTATTTTTAGGGTTTCGTTCTTTAAAAGGAAAAACTAACCCTAATAGGGTTAATTTGTTGTCCATATGTCTGTCTCGCAAGTCCATTTTCCTCAGGAACCCATAGAGGCGTCAAGTTAAAATTAACATCAAATAGTTGGTTCGGCGGTCCCTTTTTCGTAAATCTATATTTGGGAGTGTATTTTAAGAACTGCAAGTTAAGTTTGTAAGTGGTAAAAACGGGTAAAAATCTTCGAGAATTGATTCCCAAGATGGACAAACTATCTACATATCTACAAGTTTGTTTCAGACTTATGTCAGACTCACACTTGTCTATTTTTGCTTTTAAAAACACACTAGGTATAGCCCCTACCTAAGCATACATATCTTAGACTGCGGGTTCTAGAACATTCTTGGACACATAGCACACACACACACCCACAGTAAAATATAATAGAAAGTATGTTTGTTTACTTCAGTTGTACTTAAAAAATACATTTCATGTGTATATAATCCTATAATAGACAATATTTATTACGTTGATAACAATACGAGTAAATCATATTTTACAGATTTATTGAACTAACAGCTTACTTGAACATGATTTGGTCGGCACCGCTACAAATTAGTCTTGCCCTATATTTCCTGTGGGAGATTCTCGGCCCGTCAGTTCTGGCCGGCTTAGCAGTAATGATAATATTAATACCAATCAATGGACTCATCGCAAACAGAGTAAAGACGCTACAGATCAAACAAATGAAATACAAAGACGAACGAGTGAAACTTATGAATGAAGTACTTAACGGAATTAAAGTAAGTTTCAGAGATCCTATGTATCTATACAGTGTGGTTACAGAAGGGTGTGGTTATATTTTAGGGTACCAAGGATGTTGATGGAATGTCCAGATTTTTCTGAAAATTGCAGACATTTTGACATTAAAAAACATTCATCATCATTGAAATTGACATAAAAATTCATAATATGTGTTTATAATGTGCACCTTCACTAGGAAAAGCATTTTCCGAAAAAAAAAAACGAAAAATAAATTTAAAATCCATTTTTTTTTTCAAGCTAAATAAACTAGGTATTTGTCGGCTACACCTGACGCTCCTAAAATTGAGCACACCTTTTTGTAACATTCTGTATATTAATACTTGAAGAGAATAATTTGTGTGTATCCCTTTTTTAAGAAAATTATGCGCACGGAGGAATGTGAAATTAAAGACATAAAGTAGAAGTGCAGAAAGCTAAAATGTTTAATTAATATGTGTTGTAAATTTAATTATTATACGAAAATGGCTACTAAAAGCAACACGTCCATGATATATATTATGTTGACCTGTCATGGTTAAACTGTATAGTCTACACAACGAAAGTTCAAGTAATACTGGTCAATGATATAAAACAAAACATCTAAGCGATCTCTAATATAAACAAAAGCTTGTTAAAGATGTCCATTGGAAGCATTGAACATTCAGGATCAATCGTTGTTAATGGTTATGAATTACCTAGTAATCAACATCTAATAATTTAGGTACATCTTTATCATATATATTGCGAGAGGAGATCAAATGTTTACTCTTATCAAAATCATTGTATCAAATTCGTCAATGCCTTGATGATTAGATTAAATATAATCTCGTAACTTTAGTAGGTCGATATCGTTATCTCTGTCACACATCTCGTGCACAGTTTTAAAGACCGTGTCCATTCGGCGGGCCAAGCCCAATCGTAGCGACATAAAAATACACCACGGATTTGTGGATCGCGCCCTGCCTCTTGAACGCATCATACAAAATGTGGCTATAGATGTTATGCAATGCTTTAAACTTTACACAACACCAGCTCACTAAACTTTAAGCACCTGACATCTTGATTCTGTCACTACTGGGGAACACAATAATGCAGTCAGTGAACTCAGTGAATCCTGTTCTCAGTTGAGTTTACTATCTAACAAATATCTATACCATGAATACATATTTGATAGATAACTCAGATTACATAACACTGTATAATAACTCGTTTAACTTTTATCCTAGATTGCGTCGGTTATCTAAAACGTATACATACCTAAAATCGTTAAGTATACACGTTTCTGTTCCATTATGTTGATTCCGAGTCGCTGAACAAATACTATTGCTGCAATATATGCATAAGAATTAAGACTACTACACAAAATTGTTTGTTTATGAGTTTTCTTCTACTTCGTGATAAGATGGTTAAATAAAACTCTAACAGTATATAGGAAATGTAAATAGGATGCAGTAGCATTTAATAAGTTATACATACTTATATCTCACACATTTTTAGATATTTTCTGATATAGGCACATCAGTATTTATATATAGTATCGTCAAATGATGAATTCTCTTAAGCTTTACCCTTAATATACTACTTACCTATGCGATATAGTTGTATATAATTTCTGTTTGTTCGTCACATTATGTATTATCCATCTACATCCACCACCCCCCTGTCAATATGTGACCGAAAAATAGGTGAGTAATGCCTTCGATTGCATTAACCCTTAACTAGACGCGTGTTCTTTAAGTTACACACATATGATTATTATTAGGTCTCAAACAGAGAAAGAAATGAGAAAAAAATTACACTCAAACTTCGAGCTCGTAGTTTTAGCAGACTTATGCACATTACGTTAACTACAAGGGTCTGGTCTGGTAATTTTCCATAACTTATTGAATGATATCGCTTAAGGGTATCGAATGTAAAATGTCATTCTATGTTTTTATTAAAGAAACGATGTTACCCTTTCTGTCTAAGGCCTATGTTGAGCAGCTGACGTCTCACGGTTGAGACCACAACAGTTTTTAGCAAATTTGATAGCCAATACAATAATATAATCGATGCAACGGGGACTACCAACATTTTAAACAAATTTCATTTGTTTTAGGTTTTAAAAATGTATGCTTGGGAGCCGAGTTTCGAAGAGCAAATACTTAAAATAAGGAACAAGGAAATGGGTGTGTTGAAACAAGCTGCTTATCTTAACTCTGCCACATCATTTATTTGGTCGTGTGCTCCTTTCTTGGTAAGTGTATTTATAAATATCTAGATACAACAGTCACACTTAAAATGCAAACTCATAAAATTACGTAATAATATTTCGTAATGACATTGGAGCTTTCAGTGGAATGTAATTAATTAGGTACCTGATGAGGTCGCAAGATATGTAGTACATCCTCCTTGAAATGTATCTTGTTCGTCTTTTTATCGATTTATGTCCCATTTGTGTATCAATAATTATGTCCGAAACGAAAAGAGTTTGATTTTATATTCTAGGAAGATTGTAAACAAATCTGTAAAAACCGTGTCGACATGTTCGTAAATATATTATAATGCGATGTAATGTTTTCAATCACTTCTAACAGTCACTTCTAACTTTCGAATATTTTGCATATCATATATATGTATATACATCGAAATTGTGTAGAGTAATGAGTGAAAACTTGTACACAAACATTATTGTTAGTATGGTACGAGGCAGTGATTGCTTCATTGGTAAAATTATTTTCATTTGTGGATATGTTTCAAATTGATACTTTTTGCCGTTATACATTTATCAGTATCTTCTTTCGCCATCACGTCTGCATGACAGCGAGGCGGACGAATGAAACATCATATTTTTGTGTATTTAAAGTTAAACTTTCTGTGATAGTAATTAATAGCAATCCTCTACTGATTTCTCTATAAGCGACTTTAAACTTCACAACAGAGTTGTTTGATGCCAGCATGCGCAGCATGTTTTATTATAACCTCAAGATTTCCATCTATCTAAATGTTATGTACATTTAGGTGAATAACACACGAAAACTGTAAAACATTTTTTTAAGAATAAGTAGGTAATTATGCAATATACAATAATCTTTACCTATCTTCATTGAAGATTTTTTTTTTCTGCTCTTAATTCTACATTAAAGTTTATAAAAGTTAAAAAATCATAATTATGTATAAACACGGGAATTAACGCGGTCACGAAATAGGTATTACAACCAATTCAGAGGAATTGGTTGACGTTTCGACCAGGTTGCACTGGCCGTGGTCACAGGATGAAAAAGTAATAAAAAACACTTTAAAAAAATTCTATGTTGATTGAAAAAACATTCTTGTATAAACTTGTACAAGTCGTTTAACCCTTCTAACCGATTTTGAAGAGTTAAACAACTGGGACAAGTTTATTTTTATTTACCTATTGCATGAAAAGAACAAACTACTTATTGCATAATATAAATGGGACTTGTATTCAAAATGTCCGAAACCTGACATCTTCATGAAATTTGTAGGCAATGTAGATAACCGGTTTTTGATCGTTTACAACACACATGTAATATAAATCCGAGTTTATTTATAGAAACTTAATAAATATCGTCAATGATAATATAGATTATAGACTTAAATACATATATGATTGCGATGTATAATAATCCACTTTTATTTTATTATCAAATTAGTATTGTACAAGTCATTGTATAGTGTTTATAGTTCCAATATAACTGATAATAAATATAAAATGTTTAGACAGCTCAGTGATTGAGAGATTATGGCTTATCTGTTATAAATTATGAGTAAACATAAATGAATTGATTGTATACTGACCTCCGCTCGATTTTGCTTTTCTTTAGATTTAAATGTTTCAAATTCATGTTTCCTTGTTAAGTAAAATTCTTAACTCAACAAAGAAACATGAATTTAAATTCACACAAAAATGAATCTTCGGTAAGAGATAGATCGCTATCACTAATACATAGTATAAGTAAATCTATATATTATAATGTACTACAATTCGCTAACTAATGATTAAAAAATATATTTCATCACTTTAGGCGTTTTACAGGAAACGTTAGATTAGCCCCTCGTCATTGTATTAGGAAACTAGACTGTAATGATTTTATTTACATTTACTTCTGTATAAATTTGTGTAAGTATTTGATTGTGTGGTAAACGCAAGTTTCTATTACTTTGATGATGATCCATTACTATTTTTAAGAAAATATATATAAAATGTAAGTTATTATAAATAACTAAATTTATAGACACACCAGACACAGAATTAAACAATTTTATTTATTTCAAGGTGACCTTCCTAACATTCTTCACATTTCTGATAAGCGACCCCGAGAAAAACGTCCTGACAGCTGAAAACATATTCGTCTCGATGTCTCTGTTTTACACAATGCATTTGCCCTTAGGTTTACTGCCACTCATCATTGTTGCTGTGATCGAGGTAGTGCCACAGCGTGTTTAAACCCTAATATATCTACATAAAAGGCTATGGTTCTTTTCCATAAGGACTCACTAACATACATATCGCGACATTTTAATATTTGATACGGTTAAGTGTGACTATACCTATTATCACATATTATGTTTACGTTGTGTTCTTTGGCTAAAGATTGGCACGACAAAACACTTGAGCCCTCATTCACGTCTCATGTTGTGTGTAAAATTCAATACTCGATTAAAGTACTTAGTCGTCGACACAATGTAAACATAGAAAGCTCAAAGTCCAGCTACATTTGCATGGTTCCATCTTATAATATAACTACTGGAATGGTCTCGTAGGTATCGCTGATGTCGTTCGGGTGCTTTGTGTTGGTAAACAAAACAGAAGTACTGGACTCTGAAAGAGCTTTCGTAGCGTTGTCTCTTTTCAACATTCTACGTTTTCCACTATCAATGCTGCCTAATGTTATATCAAATGTCGTACAAGTAAGTTTTTATTAGATTTTTTATGGAATTTTATAAGCTTTGTTTAAAAAAAATGTGAGGCAGTTGAGAGGTAATGTCGGGTTGGTTAGTTGTTAGTTCGTAGGTTTTTTTGTCAAAACTTTAACATTTGTAGATAATTATTATCATATATAAATTAACCAGCCTCACAGCTGCTTACATTTAATAGACATTTGACCATAAACCCATTCGTTATTCAAAACTTTTTAACATTTCTGTAGTTTAGCAACTAATGAAAGTGCACGCTTTTATTCTTATTTAATTTAAGGTTTGGGTGTTTTGGAGAAGAATATAGTTAAGTTATTACTAAGTTAACTGTAATAAAAATATCTTCTTATCAAAGTTTTTCGCTGTGTAAGCTGTAACTAAATATATCATAGGACAAACATATACTCATGTGGTTTCAAAACTAACACATTTTTTCATTTGTAGACTTCTGTCGGTATCAAGAGATTGAACAAATTTTTGAATTGCGACGAATTGGACGACTCTTCCATAGAACACGATCCTAAAGAACGTAAGTACAACTTCATACTGAAAGGTAGACTGTTATCTAAAATGTCAACGATAAATCTTTACCAATTGGCTCATGCTAATTATGAATAAACATAATTCAATTTTTATCTTACTGAATGTTTTAATCGTAATCAGTGAAACGTCTGCCATATTTATTTGCTGCATTCGAACCGGTTTTGTCACCCACAGTGCTTCCTCGATAACATACTCGTACCTTTTTTTTAGATGCAATATTTTATTTTTAGAGCAATACTATTAATTACCCATCAATGAGACGTACTTTACTTACCGAGACCTGTATAAATGTTGGTTTCAGCAAATCCAATCGTGATTGAAAGCGGTCACTTCACGTGGGGAGACCAGACCTCTGAGCCGTCATTAGTAAACATAAACTTGCAAATCCCTCGCGGCTCGCTGGTGGCCGTGGTGGGCGCCGTCGGCTCCGGCAAGAGCTCGCTGCTCGCCGCGCTGCTCGGGGAGATGAACAAAACTTCTGGGCGCGTTAACACTACTGGTATGTTTCGTAATTGTTTTGCTTTTGAAAGATCGAAATTTCAGAAAAAAAAATTTGATTGAATCTGTACGAATATTAATATGTTAAGAAACATAATTCCCATACAGCACCTCATACAGACACGAAAAAAACTTAATAAGATTTTTTTCAATGCATCCCTTCAACTAAAAATTTGTATGTGTCTATGAAAGAACTTCCTTAATTACGTGAAATCCTCATCTTATTTGTAAGTATTTAAAAACTCTCAATATTGCATTTACTTCCAGTTGGCTCGACAATTTTAGGGAAAACGTATGTTTCTTCTTTCTTCTTTCTTCATTTCTTCTCAGAAAATGCTTTTATCGAATGGGCGTATAATACAATACGTGTTTATGCAATAAAATATCGAAAAAAAACATGTGAACTTAGTAAAGTATCGTGAAATGTCATTAATCAATATTTTTTAATATAATTAAATACAGTATATCTACCATTTTTTAATATTGCACGTCGATATATATGGCTTGTCAAAAATATAAAATAAGATTCGTCCCAAGCCAGACGTAAAGATTACTTGGGTGGACGTTTGTGGTTACGACCACGGTATGTCTTTCTGGCATGAAAATAATATCTGACTTCAGTTAGTTGTACGTCTAAAAGTATTTTATTAATATCTTCTAAGGTAATTTACCATTTTTTAAGAAAAAAACAGGTGGTGTATCAATAAACTTATAAATGATTGACGTAATAAAAAAAAACGCATTTTTTTTATACGCCTTCTGGCTTGAAGCCCGCGATATGTTTTGGACCTATTAAACTGTCAAAGAGCATTTCGTCGCAGTCGTAGAAAAACGGCGTATTTGTTTTTTTGACGATTTTTTTTTCTTGACAAGGCCGTATGAAAACATTGTATTTTATCATAAAACAAAACATTTTTCAAAGCTTTTACACACTGTAACATTTTCAGATTTCATTGACAGACACAGCCGTTTACAACGACATTTACAAATATTACATAACGTCGTAAAACATCATTTGAAAATTTTTATGTGCTCTCATGTAAAGTTACTAAAAATCAAATCCGTCGTTTTTCTACGACGACGACGATTTTAACGTTTCATTCGCACTCTTTTGACAACCATTGCTACTACGCGTTTAAAATAGGCTCACAGCAAGGTCATAATTGAATTAATTATTAATTATGAGCACCGACGTCATTTTTATTCGTGTATGGGTATTCAAATGGTATTTTACTCGTTAAAGAACAGTTTCAGTATTCTTCATAGTCTTCTGTTTCACATATGCCAATGTACAGAATTAAATAGCCAAAATCTTTTTTTGAATAAATAAATGGTATTCGATTTTTAAAACCAAGGAGTTTTTAATTAAAAAATGTTAATATGACAGAAACAGTGGAAATATTCCATTCCCGATACTTTTAGTGCAGCCTATGTACCAAAACTACGAATGGCACGGCCAACTATCAGCGCTGGGCGGTACACTTTATGAATACATATCTTGAAATATTATTATTCCTATCATTCAACATGGAAATTATTTAATTCGGTTTACTTCAGAAGCTTTAGCCCTTTAAAATAAACAGAATTAAATAAGTTTTAAGCCAAAGATATTTTTTGTACTCACAAGACAGCATGCAGTGTATGAGCGACCTCAATTGATTTATTTAATTATATACAGTGTTCATCTAGATTAGACTAGCATTAGACTTTAATTCTTGTCCCATACGAGGCTTTGTACATCGGTAAATTACATGTATTTATTTTATACATATTCCAGGAACCGTAGCGTACGTGCCCCAACAAGCGTGGATCCAAAATGCAACGCTTCAAGATAACATTTTATTCGGCAAACCTCTGGACAAACAAAAATACAATGACGTGATAAACGTGTGCGCTCTCAAACCCGACTTTGAAGTCTTACCTGGGGGTGATCAAACTGAAATAGGAGAAAAAGGTAATCACAAATAAAAAACTTTTCAAAAACTTAACACAAAATATTTCTTCTTAATAAGGGTAGTAGTACATAAAATAATAATAATATAACTGCACACATCTCACACACGGCCGTCTGATCCCAAACTAGACAGAGCCTGTACTATGGTAACCAGACTGCTGATAAACATACTTATATATTTCTAAATACATACATATTTAAATTACACCCAGACACAACAAATTACCGTGCTCATCACGTACACACATTTCATAATAAGTATACGTGTCGGTATACACGATATTTATTTTATCCAAGTTAAGTATATTTATTACTTGCTATTTCTAATTAGTTTAACGTACACATGACATTGCCTCTAACATTTTCTACTATCCTCTATTCACTCCAGTTTGCTGGAAGAAAACTCAGGTTTGGGTTAAGCTCGCCTTTGTACATACCATTTCAAAGCCTTTGTACATTACAATAAACAGTTAAATTAAATTATTTATCCCACGACTTCTGATTTAGTAGTCAGGGTCACTAACCACTAGACCAACAGGCCAGTCAGATAATACAGTAGGGGCAGAGACGGGCTGAAACATACGCTTTACAAACTTATTGTTGAAAAGATAGATATTTACACATATTTTTGCCATCGTATTATTGTAAGTATATATATACTCAATGGTGCGCGTGCTCTCTTAAAATCCTGTCTAGGATTTCCTTTCGGATGCGAGCACGTTTGGATTCATGTGATCACTAAAACATTACTCCTACACGGTTGTAGTACCATACTATGTATTTTGAATTTTAGGTAGTACTGGCCAATACTTCCTAAAAATCAAATGATATGTATTAATTTTTTTGAAAATCGAACTATAACATATTGAGTTGCTTACAAATATTTATGTATAGCTACTTTTGTAATTTCGAAAACAATGGGAATAATACAACTTTCGTGTGTTGATAAAACATTGTTTTTTTAATGGTAAAAAATGGAAACCGGAATCTGCCCCCCCCTTTTTTTTTTTTTTTTGTGTGTGTGGAAACCCCCTCGGGCCGTCACCCCACCGGGGTTTTCGGTGGGGCGGTGTGTCGGAATCGAACCGACTAAAACCACACGGTGTGCCGTACTGCGCCTTAAATAGGAGGGATCCGGGAACAGCTTTTATTAAGACATCCGGACCCCCCCCTAAACTAACCATTTGTCGGTGGTATGCCGATTTCAAATGCGGTCGTATAGACACAAATGACGCTGAACGCTCTGGTTGTCCAAATGAAGCAGTGACTCAACAATACATTAACAAGTCCTAAAAATCGTGAAGGAAGATCGGAAGGTAAAATTACGCGAGATAGCTGAAATAGTGAAGAGTTCAACTGGTAGTGTTTTCACTATTTTACATCAAAATTTGACCATGAAAAGCTTTTCCAAATGGGTGTCTCGTTTTCTAACAATTGCTCAAAAGCAGCAATGTATCAATGATTCACAGCGCTGTTTATTCAATAGAATTAAAAAAAAATCGGTATGTAACAATGGATGAAACATGAATTCACCATTTCACTCCGCCATTTCAGTCAGCAGAGTTAATAATCGCAGCAACGGAAGCTTATTTTGAAGCCAAAGATAAATCGGTCTACACACATGGAATAGAAAAGTTACTTTTACGTCGGTACACATGGAATATAAACGTTGGAGGGACAGTATCGCAGTTGAATTAGAGTACGTTGATGAATAAAAAAATATTTATACCAAGAAACTTTGTGTTAGTATTTAATATCGGTACTTATTAAACCACGTGTTATGTCTGAATATCACCATTAGAGAGTGGACATTAGGATGAACCAATTACGTTGTACGCCCTTTGCTTTCATCGAAATAATTTGATCAATTTCAACAGGGCAATTTTAAACAGTTTGCTTTACTTACATTTAGGTATAAATCTGTCTGGCGGTCAGAAGCAGCGAGTATCCCTGGCGCGCGCGGTGTACTGCAACGCAGATAACTACTTCCTTGACGATCCGCTCAGCGCTGTCGACTCGCACGTCGGGAAACACATCTTCGAAAAGGTACGGCTGCTGTAGTTAAATTATATCAGCTGAACTTTGCCTTAATTTAACAGATTATTATTAGTAATTTCAAACGTGTTTCTGTGCACCTACCTAAGATTTTTACATTGTTTGATTGGTATAAAATGTCCTTTTTAAGTCCGCCTTTGTATAAAAAGTGCATGTATAATAATAGAAAGTTATGTTGTTAATGTCGCCATTATTGTCTTTTCCAACACCATCATGCAATATCATTATGGATACCATCTTCGCCTATCTCTAGAAAACCTTAAAGTATACCTACCTATATTATCTAATTATCAACGACGAGTCCTAAAATTCAGGAATATTATATATTGTACTTAAACAAACAACAAACACCAAAGTCTATCATCAAATGGTTGCCTTGCAGACTTAAAATATGTTTTCATCATCGCGTGTTATTTGATGTACAGCTAATAGGCCCCAGCGGGTTACTAAAGAACACGACGCGTGTGTGGGTGACGCACAACGTGTCGTACCTGGCGCACACGGACCTGGTGCTGGTGCTGCGCGACGGGCGCGTGTCGGAGGCGGGCTCGTACCAGCAGCTGCTCGAGAAGAAGGGCGCCTTCGCGGAGTTCCTACTGCACCATTTAAGCGACGCCGAGCGAACATCACCGGAAGGTAATTTAGCTCTCAATTTTTTTTTTTAGAATACTAGCAACGTGGATCACGCGTTATTAGTATTCTTGTTGACCGCTCCGGCTAAGCTAAATGCTTGTTAGGAGTGGCTTCACGTCGGTAGTGCACTGTGTGGGGTTCGAAGCCGCATCCACCAAATCGCAAGTCCAACGACATCGTCATTACGCTACCGCTGCAATTATAACTCTAAAATAATAATAAGTTGGCAATTAATAAGTTTAGTACTAGTTTTTTTATATTGTTCACCGTGACATTCTCACTGACAATTCTCATTTTTTTTTTTCTTTATTTTAATTATATGTTTTAGTGAGTATAAAAAATTCAAGTACATAATTATAACACGGGAAAGAAATGAACTTAGATACATCTAAATTTAAATTTAAACGAAGCCTTTACTTTTTTGATTGGGTCCAAAGACATAAAAGTTATCACCGATAAAATTGTAACTACATACAAATAAATGTGTTTCAGAATTGGACGAAATTAAGCAGGACCTGGAAAGTAAACTTGGCTCTGAGTTCCAAAACAAATTACAAAGAGCGCGTTCTCTCTCTGAAAGTACTTCGGAATCGGAACAACCTGCTGCAGGTATGTATGGAATTTGTTATTTTTATTAACTTGGTTTTTGTACATAGTGAGTGAATAATCAGGTATGTTTTTCTTTTAGTAGTATAAAGCGTTAAACAGTCAATAAAAGTAACCAAAATGGCAAACGTATTTTATTTATATTAATATTGTAGTTGTTTTTTAAATATCCCAATATGGCAATCAAGCACATGATACGCCTAATATGTAGTAAGCGATTATCACTCGCAACTCGAGCCTCATGCTGCCACTTCCATCTTTCCTCCCCAGGATACTCTCAAACCTACACAAACAACATAAAAATCAATCGACATTCTATTGATCTAGTAACCAAATATTAGAATAATTTATATATATGCAATAACCTAATGATGTTTAAATGTAATATTCTCTAATAATTGTTAAAATAGGAGACCGCGCCGGCAGTGTGAAGAGAAAGACTCCAGACAGTCTTAGTCCAAAGGAATTGAAAGAGAAAAATAAACTCATCGAAACCGAAAAAACAGAGACTGGAAGTGTAAGTGATATTTTCCTTTTAACACTTCTTTCTTTATGTAACTAGATTTTTAAGCAACTAACTGGCCTGCCTATGGTTAACCTCAATAAACAATTGCAACCATAGGTGCAATAGGGTAGTTTTCTATGCTTAAAATCAATTTGTTTAACAATCCTCATGAAATTATTACGTAAGACTGTTAAAAACTATATTCGTTGCTGTTTCCAAGTTGCTTATTATTTTTTAATTATTAAACCAAATACTTAAAGTAAACGATTTCTCAATAGCTAGGTTTCACGCCATAACTCAGCTTTCAACCTCAACTTTTGACTAATAGCTTTGAGTTACCACAACTGACAGACTGCTGTTATAAAAAAAATACTCAGAAAATTAGGTGTTATATTTATTTTTATTATTTTTTATTTACAAGTTTGTTATTATTTTTTAAATCGTAAAACCAAACATTATGATTTGATAACAGGAGGGTATGACGTCATGGCCCCTTATTTCATACATCTTCCTACACAACGTATCGTTTTGACGTTTAATAAAGAGAAATTGATTTGACTTGAAAGGAACTCAGGTATCCGGAGGAGAAGCTGTCAAAGGATTTTTGTAGAGCTATGGTAGAGCCAAAGAGAATTTGTAGAGATGATGTAGAGACTAAAGAAATAATTGTTAGATGTAAACTTTTACAGGCATAATCAAACATAATTAAGAGAGCCACTTACGTAAATAAAATAAAAATAAATGTAAGTAAATAAATAATAGACAAACATATTGCTACGAATAACCCGCCATCTATTGGCGACTGTGGGAAGTCGTATAGAGCTACAAAATAAAGATACAGCCATCTGTTGAGACAACACGGAACTAAGTAGTTAGTAACCCATTAATAGAAAATACTAGTTTGTTTTAGAGGCTTTTATTGTTTTGTAGAATTTACCACAGGTGTCGCAATTTTTCTAGGAATACCGTTTTGCTATATAAAGCGTGGCATTGCGGGGTTGTTAGTTAATTATCAAGTGAGTGTCAAGTGAGTTTAGTTTCAAGTGAGTGTCAAGTGTTTTAAATTATTAATTAACAGCGACTAAAGTGTAAGTGAATTAAGAAGTTTAGTGTAATAGTGTTGTTGCTAGTTTCCCTGTGTATTTTGTGATCTATTAAAATCAATTGTGTCTATTTTGGTAACGACTTGGTATAATTGCCTAATCCCGAACCTCAGCTCGTAACAATATTGTTATGTTATGACCTTAAAACAACAACTTAATTTTATTGACATTAATATACTTCCCTAATATGTACACAAAAGGGGTGAAAACGAGTGATAGGATAAATTTAAGGGATGTGGGGCGAGGAACATGACAACATCGTAAATAGAGAACCGTGTCTTAGGACAGATAATTTTTTTTTGTTTTGACTTAAACTTGGCACTGGGTTCATTTGACACACGTCTTGTTTATAATAAAAACTTTTTTAACTAAACATTTGCCATTGTTGGTATAAAAATGAATACCTTGCCTTTTCACACAAACTTAATCAATACATATTATAAAACAAAGTCCCCCGCCGCGTCTGTCTGTCTGTTCGCTATAAACTGCAAAAGTACCAAATGGATTTTCATACGGTTATCAATCACGCACGGATAAAGTGATTTATGAGGAAGGTTTAGGTGTAAAATTTATTGTAGGTTTTGTATAAATTTGCTGAAATATGACGACGATTGTTGAAGATGTCGAAAAATATCATACCGACTGGAAGTATGAAAACAATGTATTACAGAGTTATTCCTGATTATAATACCTAGCAAAGCTATATGTCTATCTTCTAACATTAACACACAATAATGAAAAAATATAGGCGTATAGCAATAAATATAAGATGTCAGAATAGGAGGTAGCAATCAAATAAATAAAAAAAGGTCTATCGACTACAAGTGTATAGCAAGCTAACCAAATTTAGTGGTACTTCAACAAATATTGTTCAATTACTTCTTATATAAGTTTCATGTTAAGTGTTATTGTAACTTTCAAATGTGATAGTCGTAAAAGGATTGACGACATGCGCATAACAATATCGATAGTTTTATTCTATTTTTTCACCCCGTCTTATGAGAAAATCGATTTAAAAAATCGAAGATCGTATTGCAAAAATATCGATCCAGATCTGCATTCCTACTTAAGTTACATTCCACTTTTTTTTTTGCAGGTCAAATGGAACGTATATAAACACTACATAATGAGTGTGGGTATACTGTCGTCCGTTATAACAGTTTTAATGAATCTAATTCTACAAGTATTTCAAGTTGGCTCCAACTACTGGCTTACAGCGTGGTCTAATGACGAGCAAATGGTAAATAAAATATTATTATATTTCGATCTCGATCACATTGTCATTTCAGTCAGGATCTAGGTAGATTCAAAGGTTTTTACTGCCACATAATCATTACTCTTGTCTTCAGATCCACAACAGTTTTAAAATGAACTACATATACTAAATTTCTAATCTATAAATATACTAGGAGGCCTGTTGGTCTGATGGTTAGTGACCCTGACTGCTGAGCCAGAGGTCGTGGGTTCGATTCCCACCTAGGACAAATAATTGTGTGATAATTTATCTATCTTCTATTTATGTTTATCAGCAGTCTGGTTACCATAGGGACCAGACGGCCGTGTGTGAGATGTGTGAAGTTATTATTATTATTATTAAAAAAGTGCGATAATCTTCGGCATCTTTTTAACATCAACTTATGACCGGAGCAAGGACCATAAACGCAGGTGATACTGCAGTGAACGGCTAGTAATTCAATTTAAGAGAGTAAATTATATTTTCACTTAAGATGCAACAAATGTGTACAAAAAAATCCTGTATTTTTGTCTGACCTCTGTTTGTTTGTTATCAAAAGAACGGCTAGATTTTAATGTAATAGCTCTGTTGTGTGGATTTCTTTAGTGAAGTCAGATATAAAAGGCTGTTGTCTATTTTTCATTTTGGCCTTAATGTTGATAAATTTTAATGTTAAACCAAACATCCTTTCTTCGAATTTAATGGTCTTATTGTCGTTGTCGTTTAAATATTGGCTTCAAAGAGTTAACTAAAATATATGTTAAATAAATTATGACAGTTGGTGAACGGCACTGTGGACACCCAGCGTCGTGACATGTACCTTGGCGTGTATGGCGGCCTCGGCATCGGACAAGGTATTACTTTTTCCCATATATCACATCACATATTGTCTATTGGATCACTTAACATTTTTAAACAATGACGGGGCTGGTCATGCTCAAAAACCAATATAAACTTCTCACTGGAATCGAACAGTACTTACATAATCATGATGGCTATATATATTGGTGATAGTAGATTTGAAAACAGGATAATCTTTACAAAATAATATTATACACACTACCACATTATAGAAGCCGACTTGTCTTATATTTCCAACTTTTTTTTTCTTTAAAATGAAAAGGATATAGTAAAACTTTTGTGTGTCAGTTATCTATTTTATATATTATTTTCAATAGGCACCCAAGGTCTGCAGGGTATCCAGAGGCTTCCTTCTTAGAGAATACCTGGGTGCCCTGCAAATGACCCACTGGTGACGAAACCCCGTGTGGTTTCAGTCGGTTTAATTCCGACATACAACTTGGCCAAATATGTTAATTTTGAAATTTTACAAATTGTTTTTTCCTTTATATTTTTTTACTTATTAATTATGTCATTGAGCCTATGATTTTGGAAGCTATCTAGTTGTTTGGCATGCCGCCATCTGTCACGAATTTCAGAATGGTGGTATTGAGGGCAGTCAAAACAGGTGATAAAAAATAGTACACTTATAATATGTTTAATTGACACTTAAAAGTTTACTTTTGCATTTTTAATTTCAATAATTCATTCCGAAATAAAAAAGCCATTCTCGAAAAATAAGTCGGGTTCCATATTCCATGTTGATTTAAGATCAAACATTCATAGGTTGTTCGGTTGTTGTTGTGTTTAAAAAAATTATAAAGTCTTTATAAATGAGGCAGAGCTATTACAATTCAAAAGTTTTCGAAAACATATTAGGATAGGATAAAAAACCCTGAATAATTCATGAATGAGAGTATCATCACATTACCTTTATCTTGTAGTATCTAAAGATCAAAGAAAATGTAAACATCTTAACCATTCTAGTTTTCGGTTGTTTGTAAAGCGAGGTAACAGAAATCAGTGCTCCCCTTTATTATAATTAATAGAATTATGCGTTACATGGTGGAATTTTTTTGTAAAAGAAACAGTTTAGTTTTCGGTTTGTGAGCCCAAACAATGTCACTAGCTGAGGATAAATGAACTGCTACAAACAAGGAAGACAACCTTAAACCACTCTAAAGAGTTTTCTTATCTGGTTGTATTTGGAACCATAAACCCATGCCATGTAATCTATAAATTAGTGGTGGGTCCCTTCCTCGAGTCCTAATTATTAAGTAAGTAATGATAATCTGAGTCACCTGTTACTCTACATTATTTGATGATATGAATTAGGTATCACAACTTTGACAAATGATGACAAACCAGCAACCAACTATATTATTTTATAAATTTTTTAAATAATTAAATGTGTCTACTACAACTAATTACTTAAATTTAATTCTGGAAGAAGCAAAAGGGGCTTTAGCCCTGGTAGTCGTTTTTATTACACCTGCACTGAAATTAATCAATTAAACTAAACATATTGTACACATTATACTAAACATACTTAAAGAAAGGTGTGGTCATCTTTTAGTAACACAGACTAACTTACGAAAAAACTTTGATTTAAAAAAAAAAATGACTTCTTCGGTAAATGTTTCTCTTGCTGCAGGTCCACATTTTATTTCAACGATTTTTTATATCCTTGGTATTAAATATCTATAGTTTTATTCATGTCAGCAGCCTCCTTTATGAAACATTAGTTTTATCACTCAATTTTCAAGTTTCAAATTCAATTCAAAGATTTCTGTTATAAAAATCACAAGTATTCCTAAAATTCGTCCGTGAACTTTACCAACCCTAAGATTTTACCGCACCTTTCTGTAATATCTTGTATAAAATATTCAAGTTATTCATACTTATTATAAATAATGTAACCTGGGCAAAGGATGGCAACTTATAATAATGAATACATTTTTTACTGTCTTAGGAAATTTAATATTTTATTCTAACCATTTTATGTATATTAATTTTGCTAACACCATAATATTCTTAACTGCATGGTTTTCAATATGTTAACGATAAATAAAGTTATAGTATGCATGAAATTTCTTAGGACAATAGATTCAATTTAGTTTATTATTAGTACATCAGTCACAACGAGACATCAAATATCCGACTCAGAAAATTTAATGTATAAGTATTGTAACTAAAATTTTCTTGGCGAATAATGGTAATAACAGTATATTCTGTATAGTAAGTTCTGTCATTACTGTCGCCCTCGCCTTGTTCGCGTCCTCGGGGACTTAAACGCCAAATCAACGGCCTGGGGTTCCCCAGCCACAAATGCGAGGGTCAGCCCTCACACTGGAGGAGTGGGCCGTTTCATCAGGCCTAGCCCTCCTGAATCTGGGGTCTGTTGCTACGTGCGTGCATCAAGATTGTGGACATTTCTTTTGCAAGCCCTGCTCTAACAACGCTGTGTCCGAGACTGATGCGTCATGAAGGAGTAGGAGATGTTGTCCGATCCTTATCCGTCCGCCAACCGGCCCATTGTTTTGGCGACGAAGTGTCTCTTAAGAAATTCGAGGATCTTTGTTTTCATGGGTTCCACTTAGGAGATCCGACCTTATTGTGGTAAGTGTTCGTATCGGCGTCCAGTCTTTCGTGAGATATCTAGGCCTCGTACTTGACAGCCGATTTGACTTCAGTCCTCACTTGTGGAGCTTGGCCCCGAAGCTTATTTAGGAATTAACGCGATCACGTATTTAAAAGGTATTACATACTTTTGTTTGCCTAACGTTTCGACCAGGTTGCACTCCCGTGGTCACAGGTTAAATTAAGTTTTAATACGTGATCGCTTTAATTCCCGTCAAAATAATAATAATCTTTATTGACATAAATATGGTACAATTTATAAGTAGGATTCTCTGATATCTGCGCTAGTAAAGACTGTTTATATATGTATTATAATTATATTATCATAGAACGTGAAAGTTTAAAAGTTAGTATGAGCCCCATCCATCGTAAAATCGAGGCACAATGGTCCCAGCACCGGGCACGCCACAATTGTGGCGGTAGGGCCCGTTATGGAGAATTGCTGGAGAGGCGATACGGAGCACTCTCCTACCGGATGACGCAAGTCAGATAGGCCGGCAGTGAACGTCTGTGTGCCACTACTGCGCTGCCGCCAGGATACTCCACACTCTGCTGGAGTACCCTGCGTGGTCGCAGGAGCATGCCGACCTCCATGAGCGCTTGCCTGAGGGTGACGTACACCAGCGGGATCGTATGTTGTTGAATAACCGTTTGAGGGTACACCTGAAACTATGGTAATAAGAAAATCACCGTTTAGCCTCGGTGAAGTGATGACCGTCAAAAAAAAAATTTTAACAAAGTAATTAAAGGGAGATCAATTTGAAATAGAAGTGCCAATTATAAGCATTCGACAAGTAACAAATTAAAACGAAAAACCCTAAGTTTTCTGAGTGATTTAACCGCACTTCTGTTGCAAAATTGTTAGAATTGTGACTTTTGTATTATACGCCTTTTCTACATGTGCCTATCATTCCCAATTTTAACTAAACATGCATGTTATTTTTAATAAATGCAAATCAATATTTTAAATCTAAAATGCGAGCTTACCCAATCGATTATTATTACAAAACTAAAATACAGAATTCTAGTATTATGTATCATTTATATGTATACATAACTTTTGTTTGGTTTAATGTATATCAATCGTGTTACGCCAACACCTGTCAAGTAACAAATTTCGGATCTGACATTGAATGTAAACACAAATATGTATGTGAAACATCTCCCCGCTCGACCGCAACGTCCCTGCGGTCGGGCGGCGAGGCGAGGGGCGAGCGCGGAGTAGAGTGTGCGTGGGTCGCAGTGGTGTCGGTGTCGGTGTCGTCGCTGGCGCTGTACCTGGGCACGCTGGCGGCGGCGCGCGCGCTGCACGCGGCGCTGCTGGGCGGCGTGCTGCACGCGCCCTCCATCGGCTTCTTCGACTGCACGCCCGTCGGCCGCGTGCTCAACCGCTTCAGCAAGGACGTGGACGTGCTCGACAACGTCCTGCCCATGACACTCAGGGGCTGGACCTCCTGCTTCTTCGCGGTACGCGACGCAACCCACCTTTGCACGCGATACTTTTTATTAATGTGTATAATGTAACCGAGTTTGTTTTACCTACGTTAAATCTACATCATTGTATTTTATTTTACGTGGAAGCCATAACGTCACCTGACTCTATCAACATAGATTTACATTATACACAATTTTAAATAGTATTTTTTCTTGCACTATTTTTAATGTATTATTTATAAATATGCTATATGCTCGTTTATATAAAATCTTGACTAATATTGTGGACCTTTCGTTTGGCCAAAATTACTCACACGTAATAAATCCGCCGATAAAAAAGTAATGTAGAATTCTATACAAACACATTTCATACGGCATCAATCGCAATTTATTTTTTTTATTATAATGATGCGAAGTAACATGGATACGTTACGGGGCCTACGTTGCTTCAAAGCAACGAGTCTTCTAGCCAGGACTCCGACCTGGAAACCAAGAATCTTGCATACCCATATCAGTGGAATAAAATCGGAAAACCCACCTCGAGACATCACAACAAAGATCCTTGGGGTGAATGTAAAGAATAACTCGGGAGATTAAAATAGCTTGACATGGCCGCGTCTTGACAAAATTTTATTGATTTAGTTATGTCGATTCCAGCGTGTATTTTTAACCATTGAACGCAATGAGAGGGCTACCTAAAGTTGACGACACTACAAGACTAAGAGTAGTTCAAACCACCGAAATGTTATAATTATGTATTTATACGGGAATTAACGAGATCACGAAACATACCTCCGAATTTACCGTATAAATACATAATTATATCATGGAACGCGAAAGTTTAAAAGTTAATACACCAAAATGTTGTTAATATATTTTTATTGAATCCCGGATTCCGGATTAGATTAAGTATAACATATAATAGTTTAGTCTTTTCACACACTAGCTGACCCGTGCAACTTCGTCTGCGTTTGTAAATTTTCCCCGTTTTTACAGCATTTTTCATTGATGCTCCGCTCCCGTAGCGTGATGTTCTATAGCCCATAGCCTTCCTCGATAAATGGACTATCCAACACAAAAATAATTATTCAATTCGAACCAGTAGTTCCTTAGATTAGCGCGTTTAACCAAACTAAGAAATCTTCAGCTTTATAATATTAGTATAGATACTTACACGAATTGTTGTATTTTACACCAACCGAATAGGTAAAAGTGAAATTGATGATATAGAAAGAAATTAGATAAATTAACTAAAAATACATTTTTTTTTCAGTTATTTAGTTCTTAGCTATTACGCAAACATTAAAAAAACCGGCCAAGTGCGAGGTAAACTAGCTTGTAGAGGGTTCTGTACGATGAATATTGATATGTTTTTGTAAAGCTCTTAATACAATTTGTATTATTTTGCAATTTTCATCAGTACTTTCTCTTATCAATTGATAGACAAAGCATCGGCGCTTTTACTATTTTTTTTTTTTTGTAGTATTGCTGTAACAGTCTATTCCACTGCCATACAGCTTTATACTGAATGCCAGAACGATCAAACTAACGGCCGATTAAAAATCAGCAGTGCGAGTCATTTAATATGTACTTAAAGAAAAAAAAAGTATTTTTGACATTCCGGGATTCGCTAGAAATATATTTACAACATTTTGGTGATTTTAACCACTCTTAGTCTTGTACTGGCAACTTAAGGTAAATTATACCATTTCACATAGCATGAGTTCGGTGACAAAAAATACCAGAAATAAATCTGAACTGTTCTAATTTTAAAGTATACTTTTGTTTTTTATTCTATTTGACTTATAAAACCTAAAATATTTCGTTGAAACACTAAAAACTCATTCATTCCGATCACTTCTCGAACTTGGACATCTTTCATTAATTCCATGGATCGATGAGGCCCTTGTATTCCAAATGCCATTTTCTACAAACCAACTGAATTGTTTCAAGAGAGTTTTAACTCTATGTGCCCACCAAGATCGGAAAAAATTAAAAAGATCAGTAATATAAATAAATAGTAATATTCTGCAATATCAAAAGGTTAATTTTTTTTTCGTCTTTGAGGTCCTAAAATTACGTTTTTTTTTTCATATGGAGGCTTGTAGACCTCACTCGGCTCACTCTTACATTTGTAAACTAAGCCTGTATGGACCTTTCGATGAGTTGTACAGCACCCCAAAGACCTATTAATTTGCTCTTTTTCTAAATACACTTCATAGAGAACTATGATAGCTATATAAATACATTCAAGGCTATATAATGTTCCTGAATAAAAAAAAGAAAAAAAAATTACCGAAGGGGTAAACAGACTAGACAGGGGTGTAATAAACACCCAGTTCTGGCCGTCATACAGAGACTTTAGGAATTATAGATGGGAAATTTAGGCCATGGAACGATAGAGATATTACTTATAGGATGGATTGGGCAGTGTAGCAATAGCTCGGGCAGGTTAGGGGCGCATTATTTATTTTACTCATTAAAACATTATTTTATGCTATTTACTTTATTTTTGCAATTTCACTGCCTATTCAAACATTACATGCAAAGTGACTATATTGTTTTTATCCAGGATGTATTTTTTTGTTGCTTAACAAAATAAGGGATCAGTTTGTAAAGTAACAATAACGTGACGCTTTATAATAACGCATATTAAACTAGGTGTAATAAATGCACGTGTTGCATGCCATTAACCTTACATGTCCTTAGCTAGCCTTAGCGTAGACTCAACTTAGCTTTTATACTTTGTAATTTACGCCCTAGACCTATTCCTGATGACCATCAACGTGGATTCTGTTGCCTCGTAGCTGCGTGGATATCGTAAACAATGTATTCATTATTAATAGTATCTGTGAGTATCAATAAATTGTGTTGAGTCGGCTACTAAAACCCGTACCCATGGTACGTTGTTACAGCAATAGCGTCGTTTTTTGCTGATTTAATGCCTTACCTGGCATGTTGGCGAGCAGCGAGGTATCTCCACGAGCTATTATTGGACCATGTGTTAAGAGCACCTTTGCAATTCTTCGAAGTGACGCCAGTGGGCAGAATACTCGCTAGATTTTCTAAAGACATCGATATTTTGGACACGTCTCTACCTTCGCAGATTTCTGACTTGCTGTGGTCCTTGTTTGAGGTAATCTCGCCATAGGAGTTATTATGTCATGGTTAAGTTTTATGTCAAAGCTTTCTTGTATTGGTGGGTATTTTTTTTTTTAAGTGAATATTTTGACTGTGTTTTGGGCCATTTTTTTATTGATTTTCTAATTATTTTAGAAGTGAACATGCATATAGTTCACTGCGAATCTAGCAAATTAATTAGCTAATGCAAATTAGTTCGGTATAGGTATATCCATCTGAGACCAGTACATTTATGGTTAATCAGCTCTCGACTGATGTTAATATTTAAATTTTTATTTCGATCTACGTAAAGATTGCGCTTAGAAAATACATAATTATATACGCGTGGAGATAAGTACAATGTAAACCGTTACAGACCGTCTATACATGATAGCAACAGTTAAATAGTAATAAACGCTATAAGCATAGTTCCTACAGTTTGTTTGGGTTTAAGAGGTATTTTTTTGTGTCGTGTTCGTTGTGTATCGTCTATTTTATATTTCTAAATTAAGTAAATTAGTTATTTATTAACCTATAAACACTTTTAAGAAATATAAAATATGATTTTGGAATTTGTGAAAGTGCATTATTTTATAAACTGATCCCAAATATTTGTATATATGTTTATTGTAATGTAATGCGTCTAACAGGTATATTGAACTGATACTAAGCCTAAAGGGCCAAGGCATCGATTGATTTATGGTTTATATATGTATGTATGTGTGTTTTAATAAATATTATTTACATTTAAAAGTATACATTTTACTAATTAAATATTAAATATCCCTTAGGTATTGGGTACGCTATTCGTGATAAGTTTCTCGACGCCGATATTCTTGGCGGTAATCATACCCATAGGCGTCATCTACTATGTAATCCAGCGGTTCTACGTGGCCACGTCGCGCCAGCTGAAACGTCTCGAGTCTGTGTCACGGTCACCCATTTATTCGCACTTCGGAGAGAGTATCACTGGCGCCTCAACTATTCGAGCTTACGGTGTCTCAGAAAGGTAACATTAAAAAATATAACTCCCATTTATTCTTCAAACGCCTTATAATTTGTTCATAATAGCGGCAATAGCGTAATGGCTGAACCATCGGACTTGCCATTTAGTGGTTGCGGGTTCGAACCACAGCCAGTACACTACCGTTGTGAACTCCCTCACCAGTGGCGTAACAATAGGGTGGCAGAGCGGGCAAAATGCCAAGGACCCCGGGCACCAAAGGCCCTGAACACAGGAGGCACTATTTACAAAATGTTTTAAAAAAATATTAATTTTGTATTTAATCAATATAAGTAATTGAATAAACCTAATAAAATACACGAGTTAAAAAAAACGGGCAAGTGCGAGTCAGACTCACACACATCCGATGAATAAGCCACGGGCCTCAGATGGTTATCGTTACGCCACTGTCCCTCACAAGCATTTATCGTAATATTAGGGGTTACAGCAGTAATGGAGCGATAAAAATAATATGAAATTTAAATAATCCAAGAAATCATTAATGGTTAATAACTAAAAAAAGCGATACGCCTAGTGATTGGGCATTTATTATAATTCTTCGCTTTCCTCGTAACAGCCTGTCTTTTATTGTGGTGTATTTGTCGGTGTCTGGCGGGCAGTGAAGTATGTCACTAACCTGATGTATAACATCTTTTGACAGCTTTGCGATGACGTTGTTATATTTGTATTCGTCGCCTTGCTTCTGTGGAGCGACAATAGAAATTTCCGTTGGTGGAACCCGCTTGTGGGAAGCCAACGGAAATGTGCTATTCGCGAGTTTGGCAATCAGTTGAGACCGGCAGGAAAAATCCCAGTCCCGTCGCTCAATATTGTGTCCGTGATCAGTTGAGACCGGCAGGCAAAAACCAGGTCCGTCGCTCAGCAAGGATCACGTCGGTGTCACCAATTTTGCGGAGGTATTGAAAGACATCTGTGACTCTCGAATATTAATTAATTGATTTATTTACAGTGACTTATATACTAGTTATTTACATTAACTTGAGAGAGGGGTTTGCGCGTGTAACTGTATTCTGCTGACGCCTTTATTTGTTGTTATGGCAGTGGACGTGATCTCTTATTTGTTTGTACGTGAGTGGTTACTTCCTTGTAGATATCACGCCGCTTACTCATGACTGCCATAAAGCTTAAAAGAAAATATAAAAGGAATAAAATAGATAAATCTGTAAATAACTCTAGAATTCTATGGAACACTATAAATGAAATAACTCAGTACAAATCACCCAAAACTAGAAATTTAGAACTACTTAACATAACTCCGCAGCCGCAAACCTCAGTTAATTTGGTAAACACCTATTTTGTTAATATTGGAGAAAACCTAGCTAAAATCATTGTTGAACGTACTGGCTCCCTACACATTGATTACACTATTAAACACACTCACTCCTCTTCATTCGTTCTGTTAAACACCGATCCGCAGGAGGTAAACTCCATTCTCGTGGGACTTGACTCTGGAAGTGCTCCTGGATGGGACGGGATCTCCACAAAGTTTTTGAAGATTTCCAAAGACTTTTTAGTCCCAGTAATTACTAAACTAGCAAATTTTTGGGGACTGTGGGGACAGAACTGACATAAACAATTATAGGCCCATCTCCGTTTTGACCTCAATCTCAAAAATCATTGAGAAGTTAATTAACACCAGACTAGTCGGATTCCTAAACAAATACAACATTTTATCAGACTCTCAATATGGTTTCAGAAAAAGCTTATCAACGCAGAATGCCATTTTGGATCTGACTTCCTATATAATAAAAGAAGTTGATAAAGGATATAAATGTCTCACGGTTTTCCTAGATTTAAAAAAGGCCTTCGAAACAGTTTCTGTTCCTATTCTTGTGCGCAGGCTTGAGAGCATTGGTATCCGTGGAAACGCACTTTCACTCTTTGACAGTTACTTAAATGATCGAACACAAGAAGTAAAAATAGACTCCTTTATTAGCTCCAAGGAAAATCAGTTCTGAGTTCTGGCGTCCCGCAGGGGACTGTCCCGGCCCGACGCTCTTTCTTATCTATATAAACGAACTGTATATATAACCTTCAGATCGTCGGGGGGAGGATATTCACCTACGCGGATGACACTGCGATTGTTTTTTCTGGTATCTCGTTTGAAGCAGTGAAAATAACTGAGGCCGGCCTCAAAATAGTTAACTGGCTTAACCAAAACCTTTTGAACCTAAATATCCAAAAAACTAATTATATATGTTTCACCCCCTACATTCTGATTTTAGTATCAGGATACACTGCTGCTTAAACCCTTGTTGAACTGACTTGTGACTGCCCTCCCATTCAAAAAGTCAGCTGTTCAAAATACCTCGCTATCATGGTCGATCAAAGACTAAGCTGGCATCCTCACATTGATCTTCTTACTTCTAGAGTCAGGAAGCTAACTTGGATTTTTAAATCCCTTAGATATGTAATGACGAAACTAATTTTAAATAAAATCTACATTGCCTTGGCACATCCCGTCATCACTTACTGTATCCTGATACGGGGTGGGCACTGCTGCAACTAAGACCTACTTCATCGAAGTAGAAAGAGCACAAAGATCGCTATTAAAGGTCATGTACTTAAATAGGTTCCCCACGAACAGCCTATACATGACCTGCAATCTTCTGTCGGTCAGGAAATTGTACGTACTAAATCTCACATTAAACCTTTACAGATTGATTCCATTTAATCTTGACACACAAAAGACAAGAAGAAAAGATAAAGTACCTCCCTCAGTTCCCGTCCGTACCACTTTCGCTCAACGTCAATTTAGATGTCAGTCTGCATACATTTATAATAAAATAAACCACAATTAAAATATATCCTATACTCGCTTACACTTGTAAAAATACTTTGACAGAATGGCTAAAAACACTTTCGTATGAAGAAGTGGAAAGTCTCCTCACAAGGATTGCATAAAAGTGAATACCTACCTGTATGTGGCTAAACAATATCCGATCCCAAGGAACTAGGTATCCGTAGGGCATACCAGTAAACAAACACTCTCACACACATACACACACACATACACACACACACACACACACGCGCACACACGTATGTAATAAAAATACACACATATGTAATTGAAGTAAATTGAGCTGAAGTTTTGTTAAGTAACGTTTCTTCTACTATATTTGTTAATTAAGTACCTTTATTAGTTACTTAGTTTATTGTTATCTAAATCTAAGTAAACCCGAGTGGAAGATGCGAGTCACTCCCAACACAACTATCGAAACATTACTTACTGGGAAGGCTTAGCTACAAGACTGTAACAATGATTTAGAAATAAATGAAATTTTAATTTTTTTTATTTATCCCATACGTATAACCAGTACGCTAATTTAATTGTAGAAGTCAATAGGTTTTACTACTAGATATGTGATAGTGATTAATAAAGATAATTGTATTATTTACAGGTTTATAAAAGAGTCTGAACGTGGTGTAGACCACAACCAGTGCTGTTATTATCCAAGCTGTATCGCGAACAGGTGGCTGGCGGTCAGGTTGGAGATGATGGGCAATTTGATCATATTCTTCTCTGCCATGTTCGCAGTATACAGTAGAGAGACTATTAGTCCTGGGCTAGTAGGTCTATCGGTCAGCTACGCGTTGCAGGTACACATTTATATTATTAATGATGCTACTACAACTTACGCTAGCCGACTCTGAAATCGCTCATTTAAATCTATTATATTTTTAGATCACACAAACATTGAACTGGCTGGTCCGAATGACGTCAGAAGTAGAAACTAATATTGTAGCCGTTGAACGAATAAAAGAATACGCAGAGACCGATCAGGTGAGGTGGAGGAAAAACATTAACGTAATACACACACAAGTGCGATAATAATGATATCAATGGCGTCGTAGGAAGCGCCGTGGGTCAAACCGTCGGGCCCCGGAGCCACGTGGCCGGAGACTGGGGCCTTGCAGCTGGAGCAGCTCACGCTGTCCTACCGCAGCGCGGGCGAGCCGGCGCTGCGTGACATCACGTGCGCCGTGGCGCCGCGCGACAAGCTCGGCATCGTCGGCCGCACCGGCGCGGGCAAGTCCACGCTCACGCTCGGGCTGTTCAGGTACGTACGGACACACTCATGCACTAGCGTAAACGTACACGACTGACTTCACTCTCCCACAGAATCGTGGAGGCGATTTCGGGCCGTATACTCATTGACGGGCTGGACATCGCTACGATTGGTCTACATCAGCTGCGCTCGCGCATCACCATAATCCCGCAGGACCCTGTCCTGTTCTCGGGCACACTACGAATGAACCTCGATCCGTTCGAGACGTACTCGGACGACGACATATGGCGCGCGCTCGAACACGCGCATCTCAAACCGTTCGTACTTGGTGAGTGTCGATTTTTGTCCATGTGTACGTTTTGACGATGAGTCGGTAGTGACACATGATCGTTCGTGTCCGCAGGGCTCCAAGCGGGACTCCGGCACGAGGTGTCAGAAGGCGGCGAGAATCTGTCCGTGGGACAGCGGCAACTCGTGTGCCTGGCGCGAGCGCTTCTACGGAAGACCCCACTGCTCGTGCTGGACGAGGCTACCGCCGCCGTCGACCTGGAGACTGACGAACTGATCCAGGTATAGCTAATCTGACATTTTTTTCTCAATATATTCTGTCACTTGTGATTCCTGTTTTCATACTCAGCTCGTGTCTCGTTTTATAGAAAACCATTCGTTCCGAGTTTGCGGCTTGCACCGTACTCACCATCGCTCATCGGCTCAACACTATCATGGACTCTACAAAGGTTATGGTGCTAGACAAGGGTCAGCTCGTTGAATACGCGCCTCCAGAACAGTTACTACAGGATAAAAACTCTATATTTTACAGTATGGCTAAAGACGCCGGATTGGTTAATTAAAATCATATGCTTTACAATTAACTTGTTCGTATTATAGCCGGTATCAGCTAACCTGGTTCCTTCGAGTTTATCTATAACCTCAATGAGCTTGTTTATTACTGTGCTGTACACAACTACATGTGCTTTACGAACATACTTTAATAAATATGAGTTAATTTGTTATGACGCCTATTTGTATATGTATAAAAATAAAACTGTATATCTTCTAATAATTTGTAAATACCGATGGTATTCTGTATTGTTTACGTGTTATCCGATATTATTCATAAGATAAACGCTCAACGTTTTATGAGCTTTTCTGGTTTTACAATATTAAGACAATAAAGTGTCTGTCTTAATCAAAATCTACGTCATCATCCGTTTGTGACATAGTTTTTAAAAGCAATGATATATTTAAGCATTTACGACTCATCACAGTTATAAATTAATAAGTGTTGAAAATATCTAATAGTACTTAAGATTTTATGACAGGGTGAGATTTTTATGAGTTTTCAGTGATAGATAGGTTAGCTCAAATAATGTCGCAATATTAAAAGAGATTGACAACCATCATTTTAATTTAGCATTTTACCTCTGTACCCTGTATCTCCATGATGTTGTTTATAAATATATTTAACTGCCTATTATTGTGTTCAATTTAAAATGATGGTGTATCAATCCACTACGCATTTAACTTGTAAACTACTTAATTTCATAAATAACCGCGTCGTTGCTAGTATATATCTTTGCCACTATTAAGTAACGTATTTTAAAATATGTGCATTATCCACATGACCTAGGACCTCTAACTTAAAATTCCCATTAGAATACCAAGGTAAGCCTACCAACGCTGCCGTATATAGCCCAGTCAACCTGTTTTATGATAAAAAATTACATATCGATTACCACGCATTTTTATTTTTGGATAAATAGTAAAAAAATGCACAGACTATCGATACCCGCAGTCTGAACAAGTGGGGCGTCATTATTTTTTTTTACAATTCATGGAAAAAAATACTTTTTTTTATTTCGTGTGATATATCGTTTCCAGTACCAAGATCCAGTGCCCAAAGCTTCTTTGTTTTCTATTAAATTATCTACAAAATGACACCTATTTAAAGTCGCTAACTTGTGATGATATTAAAAAGTGATATAAATTTCAGCAGGATAGGTTTTAAACTTTTTAAGCTATTAACGATGATTTTTTTATTTTTAGCCTTAATTGCAAAGTCTTGTCTATCAAATTGTCTCATTTTGTAGGTAATTTAATGGAGAACAAAGAAAAACGTACTAGAAACGTGATATCATACGAAATGTAAAAAAAGCCAATTTTTTTCTTTAAATTGTAAAAAAAAGACGCCCACTTGTCCAGACTGCAGGTATCGAAATTCTAAATAAGCGCATTTTTTTACTCTTTATCCATAATAAAAATGCGTGGTAATCTAAAATTTAGGTATTTTAGTTCCTTAACTGGGTTACTAGTACAATTACGTTAATTATTTCAGCCTTGAGGTATGATACCTACCAGAGACGGAATATCGTCATATGAATCACATTTTATTAAACTTTAATTTGTGTACAACAAATTGAATTTTAATTATAATCCACTCGCCATGTCGCACTTGTGTCTGATCGACAATCTATTATACCTAAATCATTCCATTGCAAATGAATACGAAGTACAATAGGTACGTCTTGTCAATAGACAAAAGTGCGTCATAGTGACTTTATACGTTTGAGATAAGGATATATCTATTCGTAATTTATACAAATATAAAAAATAATAGGAGGTCCGCGCAAGATTCCTAAACTCTAGTAAACTACTTACAACAGTAGAATGCCGACAAAAATAAATGGAACTTAATCGATGTCTTGCTGAAAGATTAAATACTCTTATTTTGTTCAGTTACAGTTAATTAATGTTATTGAATTTACCTTAATGCATATTTACTGTAAAAGTATTTTTTTAATTAATATTGTATTTAAGATATGCGATAATTATATTGTTAAGCACTCGACCAGATCGTGACAGCGTTCAAATACTTAATAATCAATACTTAATTTTATTTATTTAATATAAATGCCGACATATATAATATTAATTTAATTTGAAACTCTTGATGATGTAATTTTATAGGTTTCTACGTCTTTTTATTAATAACGTCATTGAGTTAACTATAAATTAATATTATGAATACACATTATTTTTTAATTTGATGATCGAAACTCTTGTATTTTAGAAATGTTTAGTAATGTTGTCTATTAAAATATGTTTGATTTTAAGATATGTACTTATCGTTTTAATAAGCTATTTATCAGCGTGTAAACGTCATAACTATTTATACCCGCTTAGATTATGGGTTGTAAAAGAGATTTCCACTGACCCAACCAAAAAAGAGTTCCTTGGTTAACCCAAAAGGCCGAATAACTTCATTTCTTTAATTAGAGCCACGCAAATTGTTGAAAACTGTAATTTGGCTGAAGAAAACATCTATAACGTCAGTAAAAAATATGCTTGTTATTGTAGTCATCAAAATGATTACTCATTGTATGACGTTATAAGCCTATGTGAGCAACGCCATAGCGTAAAAGATGGCGGCTTAATAAATTATTACGATTATGCATTTTTATGCAATATTGTATGAAAAATAGAAAAAATCAATAAAAATTATCTCTTTCTGCAGTATAAAACGCCTCTCGCTAATTTTATATAAATAGTTGTTATTACTTGTATTTGCAATCACCACTATCACTATATATCCACTACCACTATCACGAATTGACTGCTTTTCGAACTGTCAATAACAATGGACAGAGTATAAATTACACCGATTATGGCGATAGGTGGAACGATGACAGCTCAGCGATGCCTTGATGATGTAGAGCTTTCTTAACTACTTGCAATCAGTCATTATGTTTTTGTCGTACGATAAACAGGCTTTCTAGTTACCTACAAATTTAGTGATTGCTTATTGTATTTAAGATAATGTAAACTTTCAAGTACCTTCAGGTACATGGTAAAAATGATGCAGGTATATAGGTAGTTTGTTAGTTAGATGCACAGTTCTGCGAAAAACTGCGTGCTTGCAAGACTGCAGGTTTGTAAGGTTATTGTGGGTTGGTAAACATTCTGTGCATGTATATAAATCAACTTAGTTTTGGTACTTAATCTATCAATAGATCCTCTGGTTAATACCTGTATGTTTTTTTAAACAGCATAAATACGTAATATGTTAATGAAAAAACTGCAATTTAAACATTGGGCCTATGTATCAACTCTCCTGTTCTCTGTTTTAACATTTCACAGGTTATAAACATCACTATTTATGTACACCTTATCTCTAGATATGTATATCTACAGAAAAGAAATTGTTTATGTAACATTACACCTTTGAACTACTGCCAAATACAACTTAACTATATGTTAATAGAATATGTTTTCTCTGTATACGTTATTTGTTATGGTTATGAAATCTATGGATAACTATGTTTGTATGTGCGTCTGTGAATATAACGTATCGATATACATAAACATTGAAGTGTACAATTTGTAAGATAACAAGTTTGCCCAATTTCCGTAAACCACAATATAGCGGATAAGTAGTTAGGTTTTCACTTTTGTGCCTATTGAGTAAGTTAAGAGAAGTTTTGTTTTCAATGTTTTTTAATATTACAAATTAAACGTTTTACCAGTATGATAAAATATGTTTTTATTTACTTATGCTCTAATCTAAATAAATGAGTGTTTATTTCTGAACATCTTTTGAAGGTCTTTTACTTGCTGTGAAAGTACGGGCTGAGTGAACTGGTATTTGATATCTGACATAAATAGCCTTATCGCCAGGAATTTTGATAAATCCAATGAGGTGGTGAGGGCCAAAGCTTGATCTTCCTGAATAACGGTCTTTTTCTCCTCGTTCGATAACTTGGACATTAGGCAAGGTCCATAATTCTCTAGAGTAGAGACTAAAGGTCATCACTAGAGATCGGATAATCGGATGCATATTTACCTAAAGTTAGTTTATAACAAATTATGGAAGCGGCTTCTAAGTATATTTTTATTTACGAATGCAGTTGTATTGTCGCGTCGCTACTTGCGCACAAGCAAGTATAATTTGCCGTCTCACTCGCACTCTTACAAAATGCTTACATTTCCTGGGATTTAATAGGCCCGATTTGACACTTGTTACAACGTAATAAGGTTGTTTTTGCTTCGTCAAAAATCACTGACAATAAAAGTAGGGAAAAGCAACCATTATACGTTGTAACAGAGCAAGTGTCATATGTGTCAAACTGGGGTTTATTACATCTCACGGAGTATAGATACACTTAAATTTGAATTTCCTGGAATCGCGGGATTCTTTCGATAAAAAAGTGCTTTCCATAATAGCCAACATCTCAACTTTAGGTAAATATGCATCCGAATATCCGATCTCTAGTCATCACACACTATAACGGCACAGCTGCAGCTTCCGCTTCGTTCCTTCCGCCTTCATGTGCGACGCGATGTGAAGTTTTTTCGCTGGCGGCTGCAGTCGGCGCGCTGTAAGCACGCGGATAAGTACTGCCGTCGGTGTTTTTATATTGACATTATGAAATGTATTGTACGACAAGATTTGAATGACAACTTAACTGCTGGGTTCGAGCCGTGCTGTTACCGTGACGTATAGTGTGTAATGAGCTTTAAACGATAATTTTATATGCGTCGCACTATGTTTTAGAGACCTCGATTTTCTGTCATGTCCTTTTTTTTTTTTTAATCCTATTGTTTGTATCATTAGAAACATCAAAGTAAAACTCCCGCGTCGATACGGCTTCTACATTTTTGTGTGCGTTCGCGCAGCGGAATGTTGTTGAATTTAAAGATTTTAATCATGCAGATATTTAGTGTATGACGACGTGTAATTGTGTATGGTAAAAAAAATTCGTGCATGCAGCCATTGTGGAGAAATTCGCTAAAAACTGATTCCGCTGGGCGAACGTTGTCCTCGCGGAACTTTTTTTAATCCATGGACTTAGAAGAAAAAAAATGTGTCCATAAATTAGTGTGTATTTGTGTATGTATGAATAAAATTAGTGCATGCATAAACTTCGGAGAAATTCAATTTTTCTATGTTGTTTATATAGTCTTTGGTTGCCCCTACTGACACCAAAGACTACAATAGTATATAGGATATAGACAGGCAGCTCTGCTTCTTTTTATTGACAACACAAAACTCTGCCTGGTGGTCAGATACCGAAAACTAATATAATATACATATCTATAGGTATATATATATATACAATTGAACAATGTATAGGTACCTACTTATACGGTGTATGAATGTGTTTTGTTGTTACCTATTTCTTGTTTTAACTTTTGGTTTGGTTCTAACATGAGAATTTTATACTTTAGCTCATCAATGTATGTTAATGACTAATCTCCGATTTTTATATTCAAACCAAAACTTTTATTGCAAAAAGAAAAGCACAAGAAACCGGCAATCGGTACTCATACGCAGCCATTTGCAATATGAGTGAAATGTTGCCAACCTAATATTAATAAGTTCCAAATATTAAAAAAAAATTGTTGATTGTTTCGATTGTATTTTTAATTATTACTATTGTGTGTTGGTAAACAAATTGTTGTTTGTAAAGAATTTAAAGTGGTTTTAGATATTTAATACACAATATTTTGGTATTTACAAATGCGAATTTTAAATCGTAATACATTTGAGGGTAATAAATTTCCCCTCATACAAATTATAAATTTAAATATTGTAACACAGTAATTTTAGTTCCGGTATCTATCCTTGGGATGGCACTGGACTCAATAAAAAAAGGGCAATTCTTTTATGTTCCAAGTTGCCATAGCATGACTGACACTTTTACCATGGACGGTAAGCTAAATTGGTAGGTATATAAAACGCGGCCTCGAGCGAGTGATGTAGCCCTGCCCTGGTCTATATTGTTAAGTATGGGAAATGACAACCCTAGCTGCTGAAAATCCGGATAAAATTTAAATAACTTCTGAATAACGCAACATTAGCTTGTGATTTTAATTTTGGTGATAAAAGACTGTTTAGGCTATCGTTTATACGCCGTTATAGTGGAATAAAAAAATAAAATCCTAAAATGATAAAATTATTTATATCTCTGTTATTAATCATAGTAAATCCCTGAAAATTTGAAGAAAGATATGGTATAGTATGTGGATTTATTCAATACAATCAAATTTGAATAAAATCATCAAGTTTTTTCATTCAAACATTTTTTTTGTAATTTCTTGACCCGGAAAAACATAAACTTTGGTATTTTTTTTTTTAATCTAGAAGCCGTATCGATCCCAGAGTTTTACTCTGATGTTTCTAATGATAATAACTAAAGTAAATATATATAATAGAGTATTTAAGAAAAAAAAAAGGACTTGACATAAAATCGAGGTTTATAAAACATAGTGCGTCGGCACCACGGCACTATTGACAATTTGACATGAACTGTAAAACAAGCTTCTTGTATAATTTTGTAATGGAGGGGAAAGGAGGTCGGGTGGTGGGGTCACCTAGCATTGTGTGTGTTACAGCTTCATTTGATAACCGACCAGAATTATATTTATTTTAGTTTATGTACCCGACCGTGAACGAATAAACATTTATTAGTAAAAATACTAAACATGGCAACTACTTATACCAATACTTTTATCGAAGGTCTAATTTTAAACTCTGAACTGACCCGACTCGCATTTTAACTGGTTTTATATTAATTACACTTACATTATTTAATTTAACATTTAGTATGGAAAGTTTTCAAATGTTCTGTATGCCAAAACGGCAGAGTGCAGACAGACATACGAGTATTATAATGATCCCAAGACACGAAATGTCAAAGCTCATGTGTTTTGTCTTCTATACTTACGGTTCCTAAGTAGGAACCGTGTTCTATATTGTCCTGTGTGTATACTAGACGGAAGACCACAACAAAAGCAAAACTACACGCCTCTCTGAAACCCCGTCTATTTAGGGCAAAAGCTTAGCGTGTGCGTTACGATTGCTCTGCCAAGTTATCCGAACAGAAAAAAAAAATTCCGGAATTTGTGAAAATCAAAGGAAACAAACCAAAAATTTGTCAAAGTAGAAATAAAGAAGTTATAAGGGTTTTAAGTTGGCCGCGCGAACGTAACGTGGAGGATTGCGCAGCCATGGAGATCTCGGCAATTACTTACTTGGGTTAGAGATATAATTCTTTTTGTCAATAGAAGAGTGAATTTGTCGAAAAAAAGAATTACAAGCTCTATTAATATTTTATGAAATATTCACCTTGGAAGTTATGTCCGCGCAATCCTTCACTTGCTGTATGTTTATTGTTGATTATTTCTTTAAAACTTAAGACTTCATACAGTAAAACTGTTACAAGAACAAAGGTCTTAATTAGTCAGAACCACAAAACTAACGAAAGCAATAAATACCATACTACTAAAATTTAGTTAAATAAACAAAATCAGTCATAAAACAGAAAGAACGTGGCCGCACGGTCGAAACGTAACTTTGTACGCTGACATATCATTATCTATAATTGTTAGGATTTCGGTGTAAACATACATTTACTCGAAGTTAGATCGATATATTAACCTCATTAGAATGCAGTGGCGGATTTACCAGTAGGCTGAAGCAAAGAGTAAAGTAATACGGCTGAAGCCTAGGGTGGCAAATTTGTGGCCTACATTATTTTTTATGTCTTGTTCTGGGATATCGAATTAGATAGATAGACCGGCAGGGGCGGCACAATTTTAATAACCTACTGGCGGCAAATGTGTAATTCCGTCGCTGTTAGAATGACATATCGTTTTACCCTCACAACAGTTTTCTCAAAAATTATATTATCTCATACAATGCTCGAGTAAGGTAACCATAATTCACATAAAATACAGAACATGGCACTTATCTTGAGATGCAAATCAACACAGCCGAGTTTCGAATGAGATTAACAGCTTAATAAAAAATAATGCCATAGTAGTACAAATTTGCGTTATGGCAACCCATGCCCAATGAGTAAGCCACGGTTTATAATCATCTTTACTTCCTTACTAACAATTATTATAAATGCAAAAGTAGCTCTGTAACTCTGTCCGTCTGTCTGTCCGTCTGTCTGTCACTTTTCACACCAAAACTACTGAACCGATTTAAATGAAATTTGGTACACAGATAGTCTAGAGCCTGAGAAAGGACAAAGGCTACTTTTTAATGCGAAAAAAGAGGTTGAAAGGTGGGGATGAAAAGTTGTATGGAAGTATTGTCAATTAGCCTAGATAATTAGGGCGGTCCAAAATATTTTGTACAGGAGGACTAAAAAAAAGATCATCAAAATCTTTTTACGGCGGGCGATCAACATAGAAAAATTGAGGTTTTGAATTTATAGGGCGCCACTTCCGAGTCTTGCACCACCTAAAAATGTAGTTATGGGCGCTACTGACTAGAGATAGCATTTTTGGTTCATTTCATTGGCCAGTGTGACTTGAACTGTCTTCTTATAGATATTCCTACCATGACAAGTTAACATAATTGGACACGTGTAGCTTGATTGATGTAGCCGTTTTCACTCAACTTTAAATAATGTTTTTTTTTATTTGTAACATATATTATATTGTTTTAACAGTTTACCTTAGCACTTAATCTATATAAAGTTTAGGTATTCCAAACTTCACGTTACTGCATTCTCAATTTTTTTAATAAAAATGCGTACAAAGAATATCTCTATCTGTAAGAGTATCTTTTCACATAGTTGAAGTTAAAATAACATAATTTGTCACCAAAAGTATGACGTACTATGGTAGTTCAACACTGAATTTGTATAATTTTTGAGTCTCAGTGGTATAAAATTAGTTTTATCTATTGGCAGCCCTGCCTAGTAGTATGATAAATCGGCCTGCCACCGGAACTACAACAACTTGAAGGACTTGAAGTTAAGTAAATGTTAAGTAGTCACTACTCTGAAAGTCTGGAAAGGAAATAATTCATTTTTAAACGGTTTTACATACAACCAAATGGATATTATCTTTCAATTGGAAACCCCTGAAAATTTTCAGAAAGTGAGTGAGATTTAAGATCGACTGCGGCCATTAAATATTGTTATGATAATACTACATTGTATTGTCATCAGTGGTGCAGTGTAGGATCCTTATTAAATACTCTTCATATTTTTAATATAATAATAATTTATTTCCAAAATGTTTACATTGTCTTTCAACCTTTTACAATTTGAGTAGGTAGAACATAACACATACAAGCATCCAAAGTTGCGGTTGCGGCGCTGTTCTCCTTGTTAAACTACTGTACTGTACTGTATTCATTAGAAACAGTGTCAACCCCCAGTCGTTTAATAAAGCCGGTCATTGTTTGCAGCTTTACTATAACTTAGGTAAATATTACAGTATACATTACATATCACCCACAGATAACAGCAAGAAGAAGAAACTAGTAAAACAGAATATTGAATTATGCAAATATTTAGATCTAATATTATTATAATTTTTATTTGTACTTCTTGTGGATTAAGCTTCTTCCCTACTGCATAGAATTATTATCAAATTTAATTTGTATTACCATTGTCTATCCACAGAAAGTTTACCAAAGAGCTTGTATTTTCACTTGAGATAATGTTTTCGGGCAACTTTTAGTGCTATAAGTGATTTCATGTTTTACATATCAACCAATTCAGAGTACAAAATCAAATTGTCATACTAATTTGTAGTGTAGTGTAAACACCTACTTGGACACTTGCATTATTTTTAATCTGCTTAATTTGATATTAATTTCAGGCATCACAAGAAGTATTATCAAGCTTGTACCATACAAGAAACGAAACCAACACACAACTAGAACCAAATGTTTATGAAAGAGCAAAACATGAGCTTAAGACAATTATTTCAGATTGTGATTTTGACATTCTAAAAGTTATAAACATTTTTAACAATAAAGGGTGGGACCAAAAGAAGGAAATCTACTTTATTGCTTTAGTTAAAAGACATTGGTCTGATCTTATCAGTGCAGCATTTAATAATTATAGTAGTAATTATGGTGATACTTTAATCAATTTTCATTGGCTTGTCAAAATTATTTTTGGAACAAGCGAATTGAAAACATTAAAGTATCCATTATTACAATTACTAGTGATTACAATAAACAAAACTGGTAAACAGAATGGAGTTACATATGATATTAATAAAGATATACTACTGAAAATGATCAATGTTTTAGAAAATATAAATTGAGTTCTTATAGAAATTATTCCCATATATTATATATACATACAGGTGTCCTCTGAATTGATTGTCAATAATTGTTATCTCAACTTGTTCACTATTTATATTTTTGCAAGGTGGTCACACAGGAAAATGGTGATTATTTAATAATCACCATTTTCATGTGTGACCATTTTGCAAAATTATATATTTATAATTTAATTACATCAAATTTTGATGTAATTAAATTATAAAAACTACATATTAAACCTTCATCAAATAGAGCTTTTATGGGATTAATGTCCAGTAGTAAAAAAAATTATGGATATGGGAATTCTGTATAACTATGCTTCAAATGTTTATTACTCTAAATATAATATTTTTTTCTGGACTGAATGTTTATTATTAAAAGTGTTTACCATGAAACACTGGAATTTCCTTATTGTAAGTTAAAATTTGATAAAAAAAATGGGGAAATTATGGCTGAAATGATGAAGATGAAACAAAAATTTAATCAGCTTCTCTTAATATTGGTTTTTAATCACTATCTTTGTCCGAGTTAAACAACAAAACCTATCAGTAGAAAGAACACCAGTTCTAAAACTGATAGGTTGTGTAATTGATGAAGTCCTAAACTAATCAATATCACCATATAATAGGCACTAATATGTAAGGTTGCAGAAAATTGGATCTGCAAGACTCAATTTTCTCGAACCTATGACTAATTACTAGATTTATGTAACCAAACGAATATACACATAAAATAAAAACCGTTAGTCAGCCACATAATGCTTGTTAATGGATTTGCCATAAGGCTCCAATTTGTCCCACTAATATTATAAATGTGAAAGTTTGGATGAATGGATTGATGTTTGTTTGTTACTCTTTCACGCAAAAACTACTGAACCGATTGCGATGAAACTTCGTATGTAGATAGCTGGAGACCTGGATTAACGCATAGGCTACTTTTTATTCCGATATTCCCACGGGATTGGGACTTACACGGGTGAAACCGCGGGGCGCTGCTAGTACATAATATATTATGTCAGTATTTTTGTTTTGGTGTACAATTGTGAATTACATATGAACAACCAAAGCCATGGTTTTTATTTACAAGTTTTGTGGTATGTTATTAAATGTTAAATGACTTAGGTTTTGAAGTAATAACTTCTTATGGGAGGGTAAACCGCTTCGTTACGTAACGCGTTACGGCGCCAGTCTGTCTGGCTTCCCTTTCTCAATAGTTCAACTTAGATTAGTTTACGATATCACTTCTGTCGGGCGTCCCGAGACGCAAAGTCGGTTTTTTAACTTCCTAGCGTCTGTATGAAAGGTTATATCCGTTGTTTTTCTTGTTTAATGGGGATGGAAGTTTTGTATGAACGAAGGCCGGCCGCTGCAGCCAGTATGAGTCCGAACAATTTCTCGGAGCACTCAACCTAGTCCTAGCTCAGTCAACCTAGCTGTATTTTGATCAAAAATGGGCATTTCACTTTCAAAGTTGCTAAATTTTGAAAAAAGAAATGTTCTTTTTTAACTTTAACCATCATTTGCTGTTAAACAAAAGCATTTAGCGACTTCGAACAGTTCTCATTTTGTAGGTAATTTAATGTAGAACAAAAAACTATGGGCACATGTGAAGAAAAACGTACTCGCAACGAGATATCACTCTACACAATGCCAAGGGGTCAAGCCGATCTAAAATATCCTAGCGGTTCAAATCGCTCTCCGAGTGGACCGCATTAAAGGTCCACTGGTACTGGGTTGCACCTGCATAGAGATGAGAACAGTATTCTGTATACGGCCGAACCTGCACCTTATAGAGTAGGCGATGGGCCGGAGTGAAATACCGTCTATCTGTTCGGCACACTTATCTTCTTCGGCTAATTTGACCTTACCCTCTAAGTAATCTCTAAACTGGACTTCGCTCGATGTATCGACGCCAAAGATTCCTATGCTGGTTGTGGCAGTTAGGGAAGTGCTCCCAAAGAAGCGAGGTGATAAGACAAAAGGTAACATTTTGGCGGTGGATTCGCAAACCTGCGTCTTCGTTGTGTTAAATTGTACTAGATTAAGTCGACCCTAACCTAAAACTCCTAAGAAAGCTTCGATTTCAGCCATACGTTTCAATCGGCTCTCGGTGACGTTTTCCCGAGAAATGATGGCGCGGCCGGTATAAAAGGCATCACTCGTGCTATCATCGGCATTTATCGGCTTATCTCGACAAAAACGAGAAAAACTATTCCTTCTGGAGTAACGTTGTTCCAGCAGGAAAATTCTAAACTAATTATCTCAGAGAGCTTAGGTATATTTGTGCAAAAATGTGGGCCGAGAATATAATTTGTGCGTCTTCAGGTTTTCGAGATGTTGCATTTCCTGCTGGGGTAACGTTTTGCAGAATCGTGAATCTCAAAAACCATTGTATGTGCGCCTGTAGAATAAACATACACGAGTAGCCCTTAATTTGTGCGAATTTGTGACAGAATAATATTTAAGAAAATATTTAGAATTTTTAAAGTAATCGCGCTTTTTTGAAAACCCAAAAAATATGCAGCGCCTAAATGAGAAAACGTCGTATTCAGTCCTTCTTGACGCCTATAATCACCATAAAAAAATTTAAGTGCATATGCATGCGTTATTGAATAATATTACTAAAAGTCAAAACGACGGTGTCATAACTTTGACGTCAACATACAAAAAAACGTGTAAACCTTTGATTATTAATATATCAAATAATATAACATATATTTAATCAAAGGTGTAAACCAAAAATTAGTGCGTTTAGTCAATAATACATAGTGAAAATATCCAGCTTGTATGTTTTTCATATAAGTAGACAGGCAGCAGAGACATCTTCAACAGTCGTCATCATATTTCAACCAATTTACATAAAACCTTAACAAATTATATACCTAAACCTTCCTCATGAATCGCTCTATCTATTGGCATGGGGTCCCATCTCAAAGAAAGCAAAAATGGTTCAAACAAATATCAATAGATGGCGTTACGGGTATCGATTTGTTATTGAAATGTATGGAAAATCAATATTAGGTCCTGATAAACGTATTTTCTAATTTTATAAAATACCCTAAACACGGGAAAATTGAATAAAAGCTTCTGAAGTCCAGTTTTCTTGTTTTCACAAAATTCAATATTGTCATCGTTCCTCTGGCGGCAATTACTCGTACTACGTTGAGGTTGATACGGTTTTGTTATTGAGTTTGTAGTTTAATAGTTTGTAGGTACTGACTATTGACAGTTGGCCAAATGTTATTGAACTGTTATTGTTGCGTTATGTTGTAGTTAAATTATTGACACTGTAATTTTTATTCGAACTTCAAAGATACTATAAAAAAATTAAGAATTAATTTTTCTCATTGTGTTTTACATATTTTTCATATTGTCAGGACACAATAATTAATAGTGAACAACGAAACGCATGGTATGTGTCAACTTTGTTCTGTACCAGGTTAGGTATTTATGTAACCGACATTATGATTTGGCAAATAGATACCTACTAACCCACCTACTAAGTACTTACACGTACTATCTATTTACACATACACATTGCCAATAGGAATCTTTTACCTCGGACCTCACTCGATCGCAGGGCTGCCAGATTGTATTATTGGATACAAAATTCGTATAATTCGGTAATCATAAGTAGGTATCCTGTTTGTATAGTAGATGCATTGTATAATCGGATACAATGTCATTACTGATGTTATTGTGTAATAAGTAGGTACGAACATACACATAGAGATACTTAAAATAAATCATGTCTGTGGTAAACTGTTAAGTAATTATAAGTTAAGAGCTATATCACATAATAGCATTTTACAAAACTAGGTATTTACGCACGACGACTCGGTCAAACTCGCGAATTCCCGACACCACGGCAATGTTGTCTATAATAAATTGTGACTCTGCCCTGTCCTTGAAATAATTACCTACAGCCGGGCGGTATGTAAACACGCGATACGGCTGCCCATAATTTCATCTACGTACTTGAGTTTCTTTCTAGTTTTGTGATTGTAAATATTTTAATTTATTTTTGACGTGACAACGTCCTATAATTCGATGGAGCCGGCTGCACGAATGAAAAAACATGACTCATCCGGCGTTACCTCGCTCTGAGACGTTACTATGACGTCGCTCGGCTCGCCACGTGTGCACTCGCCACCACTCGGCACCGCTCGTAAAGCAGTTTCGGGTACGGAGGAGTGTGATATTTATAAAACAATTTCGGGTACGGGGAGTGTGATATTTATAAAGCAATTTCGGGTACGGAGGAGTGGATATTTATAAAGCAATTTCGGGTACGGAGAAGTGTGATATTTATAAAACAATTCCGCGTACGGAGGAGTGTGATATTTATAAAACAATTTCGAGTACGGAGGAGTGTGATAATTATAAAGAAATTTCGGGTACGGAGGAGTGTGATATTTATAAAGCAATACAATGTACATAGTTTTTACAAGTATGAATGTGCTTTGAGCAATTGTTTTACAACTTTTATTTACAACTTTTAAACATGTGTGATATTTAACTTATTATATTTATGCGTACTAATAAATGTAACTTGATCAATTCAATTGTGATTTAAATTTACCTCCTTCTCTATATCCATACAAAATATCTATCAAACAAATAAAATTAAAATTTTCTTTTGAAAAATGCAACCATTCCATCAGTATTTTCTTAAGACGTTGTCACGTTCAACTATCGTCCGTAAACCGACTTTACAGACAACCAATTTTTATTTAAAAAAATTAAATTCGTTGTGAATGAAATGAGAAGTATTCAATAAAAATACATGTCCTGATTTTTTATTATTAGATGTAATAAAATAACACACTCTAAATCTTACCAGGTACCTACCATTTTTTACTCTCATAATTATTTCATAATAATATTTGTAAGTAGTTAAACACATGAGTAAATAGTTAGCCTAGGAAATTACCTACTAGTTTTTTTTAACGCGAGCGTTAGTAGGTCTATCGTGTGTCACTTTTGTCATCCTATCGACTTATTTATTTATTAATCCAGGTATTTTACTCGGTGGAAAAAGCGAAATGCCTACCTATTAAAAAAGAAACAAATTACGTTCTAGTAGGTATATAAAAATTATTTTATAGTTTACTTATACTTTCGGAGTTTCCAGGTAGGTTAAAATTTTTTATCTCTGGGTGCGTTTTTGAAGAATTTCAGCAACCAAAAACAGCACAATATAGTGAATAATTACTCTTTGCCGTATAAAGGAAGTATTTGTATTTATTTCAATGAAATACACAAATCGCACGCTTACTGCTTAAAAAACCATCACACCGTTTGTTGGTCACTACGGTGCACTCGCGACTGTTTGTGTACCGAGTGTATACCGAACTCGAGGCGTGTAGGTATGTCTCGCAACCCGACCGTTTGTCTATAGATACAATATTGTATAGATAGTATTGCCGTGCCGCCGCTACCGTAGTGAATCAGCAATCATGATCCTTTTTCCAATATTAAGTTATTTATTTTACTTCCTTTCTTGAAATATTGTTAATAATGCGTAATGTTCCTGCCACTAGCTATGTGCCTGCGACTTTGCCCCCAATGAAAGCAAACAGAATGACCAGGCCTTGAGTCTCAGGCAGCCCTGCTATTCTTGGCTAGCTCTTGTGAGCATTTATAGTGATATTATTACTTTTTTATTAAATATGTAAGACCGCCCACTTAGTGAAGTGCCACGCCTAACGAACAACCGAATAATCGAAATCATAGTATTTTTAGTAAGTATTCAATTTCGTAAAACAATATAAGTACAACATACGTAGGTCAATGTACAAAGCCATCAAACGGATTTGTGCTCTTTTTTGTAATTATACTAAGTACCTAAGTTTATTAAATAGGTTCTTAAGTTTTATTATTATTTTTTAGGCCATGTAGCCAAACATAACATATCTCCACTATTTACGAGTAAGAAAGTACTGACTTTATTTTGCAAAATGCCTGTGGAAACGTTACTGCGGATGACTGGAAAAACTTCTTATTTCTCGTTTCATTTTATTTCTGTGATCATTTATAGTTATATTATTATTTTTTATTAAACTGAATAGGAAAGACTTCATTTTGTATTATAAATGTATAATCGACCATACAGCATAACCATGCAACTATCGATTCCAAGATATATGATAATAACAATCGATAATCGAATAGATTTAATGACAATTATACACTACCGCATCCCTACCGTGAGCTGTCAAAATTATCATCCTAAATTTGATAAAGTATAATTATCGCCCTCTATTGGTTGCGCGTTTATTAGTAGGTAAATAAATCCATTTCGTCGCTAGGTGGCTCTAGCTATCCATAGCTATCGCGCTGCTAGCGGCATCTAGCGCCTTAATTGGCGCGGAGCCCGCAAAATGGCCCGAGTTAGGAAGGTCGCGTTTTGTTGTATGGGATGAGGTATCTGTACTAGTATAGTATTATATTATCTGTGCTATTGGTGAAAAACTACATGAAAATCCGTTCAGTAGTTTTTGAGTTTATCGCGAACAGGTAGACGGACAGACGCGGCGGGGGATTTTGTTTTATAATATGTAGTGATATAAACAAAAATCAAAACATTAAAACAACGGCTGGTTATCCGACCAAATTCGAATGTCTACAAAAAAGCGACGGACATATAGATGATCTCCGATCTCCTATAATGAACGTATTATACCTCTAAGCTGTTGTACGCACAGTCGCGTTCAAACGTTTGTTGGCATTTATATGACCTAATTTTACGGGCTGATTAATAAATATATTAAATGCAGCTTGTAACCATATGAAGAAGGTTGATGTAGAAATTATTATTTTATTCTCTTCATTTTTATTCCTAAAGTAATTATGGCATCAAATCACGGATCAAATTACCTACTTACAAATATTAGAACACAAATACTTCATTCATCTGCCTCTGTCCTACTAATACCGTACGCTTACCAGCCGTCTCACTTTCTCTAAGCTGGACAAACCGACTCCTGGTGACGCGACGACGAGGCGAGGCGAAAAACGGAATCTAATATTAATGATGAAAAACTTGATGTTGATTTATCTAACCTATGGCTTAAATCAATGTATCTAAATACTTTTGTCTTTTTTACTGTTGTATTAACTTTTTATATCAATAAACTCTGTCTGTAGGCTCTTTGTAGTATCAGGCTAGGCCCACTCCGGTCAGTAGGTATGAAGCTGCAGGTACCTAGCAGCAGCGACGAGTCGGGCGAAATTCAGTGGGCTGCCACGCGCCGGCCAGGTAGCACGTCGCATAGCACTTCGATACTCGCTCACGCGTTACGTCGCCGTCGCTTCGTCCGTTCGTCGCTTACGAATTACGTTTCCCGTATTTACGTAGTTAGATTATATTATTAATTATAATCAATATAGTTAGATATTTACAAGGTCAAGTTTAGCTATGATAAGTATATTTATTTATTAGGACCAGAACAACTGATACACATCTTCTATCTATACATCTATACTCTATAAAAATACATAAAATTTATGTGTCTATTTGTAATATTAAAATAACCGCTTTTTACGAAGTGCATTTGGATGTATATACGGTACATATACCAAAACAACATGTTTTACAATTTTTGTCTATCTGTCTGTCTGTTCGTTTCGGCTAATCCCCGGAAAAGGTGGACCGATTTCCACGGGACTTTCACTGGCAGAAAGCTGATGTTATAAGGAGTAACTTAGTCAAGTTTAGCTTTGATAAGTTTAGGTCTACATTAATTTTGTCTGTCTGTCTGTTTGTTCGGCTAATCTCCGCAACGGGTGGACCGATTTCCATGGGACTTTCATTGGCAAATAGCGGGTGTTATAAGGAGTAGGGTTCCGCGATTTGATTTGCATATACCTACCTAGTTAAACGCCTAAAGGAGATAGTTTCTTTCCAAGGTACACACTAACGTATGGCAAATGCCTATCTTCTTGGAGATTAAAGTATCTATGCAGAGTATGTGAAATAAAATAGTTTTCTTTAATATAAGTAACATTTACGTAGGTACTACTAAGTAAATACCTAGCCTAGGTTTATTTAAAACTTCATTTGTTTACAGAAGTAAAGTAATAGGCACATAACTGGTTATTAAATATTTAGATTAATTGTTCTTACAGAAGACAACCTTAACGGCATCACAACAGATAAGAGTTATGCGATAGAAAGAGAGGCAAGTTTTAGGTCAATATAGCCCATTTGGAATTAGCGGTGTGCGATCTGAATTGCACCTTATTGTGTCGGAGCAAGAGTCGCTAGTTATTTAAATGGTATTGCGAAGAGATCCTACTGTACTAGCACTATTATGTATTCTGTGGTAGTATTCATCACACATTTCTTGAACTTATATATATTTTTTTAAAACCACCGCTAATAAAATTATTGGTCTTTTAAGTACTTTTTCTACTAATATTATAAATGCAGTGTCTGGATATATGTCCTTCGCACACACAAAATAATGTATTTTTGAATGGAATTTGGAATGAAGATAGCTTATAGCTTAGAATAGCACTTTGGCTACTTTTTATAATGTACTTAAATCATGTGCAAAGTCACGGAAACAGCCAGTAGAATATAATCCAATAACATTTATTCTTTTACTTCTTTTCTACTTCAGTGTACTCAGGCATAACACGTTTTAACCGGTTCGTGAGTAAAGTTAAGGTCATCGATATGTATCAATCCATCGCTTTTTTGTAGCCATTCGAATTTGGTCGGATAACCAGCCGTTGTTTAATGTTTTGATTTTTGTTTATATCTACTTATATGCGAAACATACAAGCACAAGCTAGATATTTTCACTATATATTATTGACTAAACGCACTAATTTTTGGTTTAGACCTACACATCTTGGGTTCAGCCAGTTTTTTGTATGTTGACGTCAAAGTTATGACACCATAGTTTTAACTTTTAGTCATATTATTTAATAACGCATGTACACTTTTGAAATTTTTTATGGTAATTATAGACGTCAAGGACTGAATACAGTTTTCAGCGAGCTTCTACGTTTTCTCATTTAGGCGCTGCGATATTTTTTTGGGTTTTAAATATTATTGTCACAAATTTGCACAAATTAAGAGCTACTTGTGTATGTTTATTCGACAGGCGCACATACAATGGTTTTTGACGACGACGTGGTGATCTTCTCACCCCTGTATATGGGGGGTGGGGAGACTATTGGGAGCTCCGGGCTCCTTATAGTTGTATTTCTACGCGGCTCACTACAGTGAGCCGGTCACTGGGGTTATTCCGCCGGCCTCGAGGTTGGTCCACCGGACGTCCCTCCGAAGAGGGGCCCGGCGAGCCGCCTACGAGAGGTCGGCGGTTCGTCGTCATTGTCCGGTGGGGGAGCCCCGCTCGAGGAAGCTAATATTAGCTCCCGAGCGGGGCGTTTCAGCCGCCTCCGGATCATAGTGGTTGTTTCTGGATGGGGGAGGGGAGCAATACCCACCAAGTGGGGATGTTTCGAGCGGTCAGCCCGTTCGAACATCCCCGTGGCGAGTCTGCTCACGAACTTCCCTATGGATTCCCACTTAAGGTCGCGGTGGATGGTGGCGTTCTTTAGGTACCTGGGTGCGTCGACCACCAGACGAAGGCAGCTGTTTTCCACAGCTTGCAGACGCTGGCGTGTCAACCCCGCTGTCAGATTGTACCAGGCCGGCCCCGAAAACGTAAGGCGCGACCTGATATAAGTTTTGTATAGCCCGAGTTTGGCTCGGGTGGGCAATCTGGAGGACAGCAGGGGACGCAGCTTCGTCCTTGCACACTGTGCCTTCGCGATGGTGGTGTCGACGTGGGGTTTCATCGTCAGGTTCCTGTCGATGATGACACCCAGGTACTTGACCCTAGGGGACCATGGAATGTCCTCCCCCATCAATCGTAAGTTTGGCGGGAGATGCGCCCTGCCAGTTATCAACGCCTGCGTCTTCGCCACGTTGCACTTGAGCCTCCACTTCTTCAGCCAGCCCGGGAGCGCTTCAAGTGTCGGGCTCAGCTTCCGTGCAGCGTGGTTGGCGTTTCGGGAACTGGACAGGTACGCGGCGTCGTCAGCGAATAGTGCCAGCCTGACGTCTCCGACTACCGGAATGTCGTCCGTGTAGTGGGCGTACAGGGCTGGCGACAGGCAGCTCCCTTGTGGTACACCGGCCCGGATGGTCTTCTCCTCTGACGTGGCGTCCTCGATGGCCACGCGGAAAGTTCTCTGTGAGAGAAAAGATGCGATGACCGTGATGATTCTTCGTGGTAATGAAGACGTCGACAGTTTGTGGATGAGGCCATCATGCCACACCCTGTCGAACGCCTTCTCCATGTCGAGCATCACGGTCACCGTGTACCCGCTTTTGTTCATCCACGTGGCCATCTCGTCCAGTACGCGAGTTAGCTGCAGCGTGGTGGAGTGCTCTCGGCGGAAACCAAATTGTTCCGGCCTCGGCTGTATGTAGGTTTGCACCCTCACCAGCAGCAGCCGCTCGAACACTTTGGACGTCGTCGAGAGGAGAGTGATGGGCCGGTAGTTCTCCGGTCTCCTGAGGTCCTTACCGGGTTTGGGGAGTGCGATGACTCGGCCTTTCTTCCAGGAGGTCGGGAAGTGGCCGGTCCTCAGGATGCCGTTGTACAGTTGGGTTACGGCGACCAGCGTCTTCCGGGGAAGTCGATGCAGCGCAGTATTTGGAATGCCATCCTCACCGGGGGCCTTTCGGGGGTTGGTCCTTCGGATCACCGCGGCAACCTCGCTCGGGGTCACTAACAGTTCACACTCAGATTGGGCGAGGGGGGTCGAGAGGTAGGTCCGGATTGTGTCCTCTACCTCTCGTGTGTGTGCCTCGTCGTGGACCTCGTGTAGTGTGAACTGTTTCTCGAGGCTGCTCGCGATGATCTCGGCGCGGTCCTGGGCTTTGAACCGAGGGAGGCCGTCCTGTCCGAGTAGGGGGCGCGTGGGGTTGGGCTCTGCAGTCAGTTGCCTGCAGAGACGGTGTATCGAGGGCTGTTCGTCCTCGATGTGTAGGAGGAAGTCCTCCCACGCATCACCCCTGTGCTCCCATAGTGCGGCCTTGAGGAGGTTGGTACTGTGATTGTACCGATTTTTGTCGTGTGGATGGCGGGTTCTCTGCCAGAGCTTCTTTGCCTCGCGCTTCTCCTCTAGCATCTTCCGGAGCCGAGCGGGAAGTGAGTTCCGTCGCTCGGAGTTCGGTTTGGTGCTCGAGGAGGTGCGGAGCGCGGCTTGGATAGCCCTGGAGAGTTCTTCGGCGGCTGCATCTACTTCCTCTGGGGACCTGATTATCGCTGGTCGCTCGTAGTGGGACAGCGATTGGTAGTAGGCCCGCCAGTCGGTATGTACTCGGGGCTTCGGCGGATTGACCATCGTCGCGGGCTCCCTGAACACCAGCAGCACAGGCCGGTGGTCAGAGGGGAGGTCGAGCAGAACCTCTTGAGAGGGTGGGGCTCTTAGACCTTTGTAGACCAGGATGTCCAGCACGCTGTCGCGGAGTGGGTCCACCCGGTCTAGCCTGGTAGGCTCCCGGGGACCGTCGATCTCGTAGTCATACGCGCTGGCATCCTGGACGAGCAGCTGTCCGGCTCGATTGCTGCTGGAGCATTGCCAAGCCGGGTGCTTGGCGTTGAGGTCGCCCGCGATGATGGTTGGCGTCGAAGGAAGAAGGAGATCCCGGATGGTTTTTGAGATACACGCTTGGATTATATATAGGTCCAGATGCCTAATCCGCGCCCCAAAACTGAAGCCAAAAAATACAAGCGACTAATACAAATACAAGCGACTCACTCGTCACACGCGAGCGAACGTTCGCCGCTGAAGTAAATCTAGAGGCGCTATTTATATATTATTCAAAAATGCCCGGTTGTGCAGTTACATCCTGTAAATGTTATACAAAAAAGAAATCTCATGTGTCCGAACATCACATTTCACTTGTAAGTATTCTATTTCCTAATGTAATTTATAAACAACAAAACAAAATTTCAAATTAATAAAATTGCGGACGCCATTATTAGAGATGTTGCCAGGGACGTGAATTTCATTTACCCATAACGCATTCTAGCCGTAGGTATGTATAATTTTCTTTGCCAAACTTGTTATTTATAGAAAGACGAGAAATATGCTTACTGTTAATGTTCGCGAAACTGGAATCCTTAAGATATTCTTAATTTCTAAGCTCTAGCGCGTTCAATGTGTCAGTCAAACGATACTTTGGCTATAGGATTGTACTCTTATTATAATTTATTATTACTACTCCTAACGAACACAGCTATAGAGCACTTAGGACTTGTAAAGTTTTGATAGTTTCTTGATAGTTCATTATATATATATTTGGGTGGGCCAAAAAAAACTTGATTTCTTTTTTCATTAGTTACCATGAAAATATTGTTCAAGATGACGAAAAATAAGCCTGTGAAAACAGCAGCTCTTAATATTACTATTAAGAGGTATATATATATATATATATATATCCAAGTATTGTTGTAAATATGTCTTTAAATTTACATGGTTTGAGTGGCTGAATTAAAATGCAATAATATTGGGATACAATGCCCCGGTTTCCTGATACAAAGAGTAGGGGAGACTGGGGATACTTGATCCTTACGGGAGACTAGGTACACAAGATTTACAGAACTTCTGTGTACAATATATAGCTTCAGAGTGGCAACATTGATAGTCTATGGTACCCGCTAGCTTTCTAAGGTTGGTGTACCTGTTAGTTTTGACACTTTTGCAGATGGCGGACGATCGAGTGATTTGTGTTGCAGGAAATTTTTTTTCGTAAGTTTTTAACTTGTTTTATCAGTTATTTAAAAATTTGTTTAAGATGTGTGTGAGTTTAATACAAGTCATTATTTATGTTTGTAGCCTTTTATTTTGTAGAAAAGTGTTAATCGTAATAGGCTTTTATGATATATTTTTTTATAACCTCAACCCGGTTGGGGTACACTTGGTACATTTTCTTATGGGAGATTTGATCCCACCGGATCAAGTGTCCCTTACTGTTTCTTTTGTTCGTTGCAGGTTCCAGTATGCCTAGAGTATACAAAACAAGAGAAGGTGCACGAAAAAGAGTACCGAACGATAAAGAAATCTTGAAAACGGCCGTAAATGATGTTATTGAGGGTAAAAGTTTTCGGGGTACTGCAAAAGCGTACGGGTTATCAGTTATGACATTAAAAAGGTACGTCAGGAAGAGAAAAAATGCTACAACTAATGACATTGACTACACTCCAAATTATCGTCAGTCACAAATTTTTTCGGCCATTGAGGAGACAGAACTAGTTAATTATTTAATAATGGCCAGTAAATTATATCACGGATTAACCCCTAATAATGTACGACATCTCGCATTTCAATACGCTACTGAAAATAAAAAAAAAATACCCCCAAAATGGGTTGAATATGAAAGAGCAACTTACGATTGGTTTTACGGTTTCATGAACCGTCACAAAGAATTATCATTAAGAGTTCCCGAAGCCACAAGTTTGTCTCGCGCTACAGCATTTAACAGACATAATGTTAGCAATTTTTTTGAAAACTTGAAAAGTTTATTACAGCGATATAATTTTGGTCCAGACCAAATTTGGAACGTAGACGAAACTGGCATTACAACTGTTCACAAACCAAAAAAAGTTGTAGCATGCAGAGGTCTTAAACAAGTGTCTAAAGTCACATCTGGGGAACGTGGGCAGCTCGTTACGGTATGCGGAGCTATAAATGCAATAGGTAACCATCTGCCACCATTTATTATATTTCCTCGTAAAAACTGGCAGCAGCGAATGACAGATGGGGGGCCACCAGGTACGGAAGGAGCCCCACATCCCAGTGGATGGATGACTGGACCAAACTTTTTACTTTTTTTGAAATTTTTCCTTAAGCATGTAAGATGCAGCAAGAATAATCAATGTCTTATTATATTTGACAACCATGAGTCACATATTACCATTGACTCTATAAACTTTTGCAGAGATAATGGTATCCATCTGTTAACTATACCACCCCATACCTCTCAAAAATTGCAACCGTTAGATCGAATTTTATTTGGAACCATGAAGTCATATTATAATACTGCATGTGACAATTGGATGGTTTGTCATCCAGGGCGGCCATTAACCATTTACGATTTGGCTGGATGTTTAGGGAGTGCTTACCCAAATTCAATGACACCTAGAAATATTCAGAAAAGTTTTTCAATTACTGGGATTTTCCCCTTCAATCCTGATATTTTCACAGATGACGAATATTTAAGCTCCTACGTTACTGATCGAGAAAACAAGGAACCTGAAATTGAAAACACAATAACCTCACGAACTTCTTCACCATCTATTCTTCCTGGTCCATCTTTTACTGCTGTATCGGTACCTATAGCCAGTGATGAACAATCACATCTACTTGCTCCACCTCCGTTTGCAATAAATCCTGAACCTACGCCAATTGTACCAGAGCCAATACCAAATGACGATGTGACTCCTGATATTTCTGACAATGAAAAGGAAAATGACCATATCACATCTCACCCAAAATCCACCGCATCTCATTTGCTTTCTGTATGTATGGCCAGCAATAGACATGATCTTGAAAATTCTCCCAACAATAGACCGACCGCTTTTGTAAGTCCTGAAGTAATAAGACCACACCCGAAGGCAGGACCGAGAAAATTGTCTAGAAAGGGAAGAAAAAAAGGTTATACCAGGATTTTAACGGACACACCTGAGAAACTGGCAATCGAGAATGAATGGGAAGCTAGGAAACACAAAAAAGAAAAAAAAGTCCTCAAAACGAAAGCAAAAGTAGTGAAACGTAACCTAAATTCACAAGAGCAAGAAGTGACAACATCAGAAGATGAAGAATTACCTCCATCGCCAGAATCAGACTTAAGTATGATGGACCAAACTGATATCTCTTGTAGCGAATCAGAAAATGAAGATGACACTAATGTCTCGATCACCAGTGGAGATTGGGTTATAGTTAATATGGTCTCGCAAAAGAATCTCGTGCATAGATATGTCGGACAAATTTTGAGTGCAACTCAAGCAGGATATGACATTAAATTTGCAAAAAAAATTGATGATAGATTTTTCAAGTGGCCTTCTAAAGATGATATCAGTGCTATAGCTAAATATCAAGTGGTAAAAAAACTTCCAACTCCAAAAGTGAAATCTTCATCAAGAAGAGTCATTAGCTTTGAATTCCCAAAATCATTACGAAAGTTTAAAATTGAGTAGGTAAATAAAAAAAGGAAGCAGATAATAAATTGATATAAGATAAAAAGAAAAGACTTGATTAACGTTAAGATGATTAAAAGACTTTAGTAGATAAATGTACGATATTAATATTGATTGTTTTGCCAAAAAGTTATAATAATTTGATATTAAGTAAAAGTTAAACATTTATCCAAGGTGTAGTTCTAAATCAGAGAAATTTGAGTTATTTTATTATTGAAGATATTATTTTGTTTTGATGTTCTTTAAATTTATCTCATGTTTTTAGTTTTAACCATAAGTTACTTATGAATATTGATATGTCTGGTGAAGTTATTGTTAAAATGACCTATGTGATTTCAATAGTAGTGGATAAGTTCAGCTGTGATTACTAGTTTAATAAGCAAATAAATCAATGTGATAATAATAATTTTTAACACTTTTTTCATTTTCCTCAGTAATGGTATCATGTGACCCGAAAATATGGTAGACTTGATCCCCAGGATCAAGTCATCCAGAGGGGGAGGATCAAGTCACACGTATATATGGGACACTCGATACCATTCCCTATTCTTACGTTTAATGGGATAATTACTAAATTCATACACTGATATCATTGGCAATCACACTTAGTATAGACAAATAAATTCCACGTATTTCAGTACCAAGATATTTAAAATCTGATTTATATCAAGGAAATTAGGTATGAAAAACAAAAGAAGGGATCAAGTGTCCTCAGTCTCCCCTATATAAATATTTCCTACTAAATAGCTTTATTTTTATTTTACATTTGTCTTTTTAACTAAACGATTAAATAAAAAATACTTATAAACGAATTCTTGCAACACATTTAAATACATTTAAAATGTCTTTATTTAATATTACTTACGACGACAAAAAATGAGGTTCTCATTTCGACCGTATAATTTTTTTTTTTTAATGTATGTTCAGCCCTCACTCCGTTATTTATGAACTGATTTTGATTATTCTTTTTTTGTTAGATAGGGTATACCTCAAGGGTGGTCCCATGTCAAGGAAGTCAGGATCTGATGATGGGATCCTGAAAAATTTGAGAGAAACCCTCGAAAATTGTAGGAACGAATAGTGTTTCTGTTTACTTTTCATTACTTTATCAGGTATTGTGTTAAGAAATCATCGTCATTTTTCATCGTCATCATCATGATGATGAAAAAAACCATAAAATAAAATCTTTTTAACAAAAAATTAAACCGACGAAAAGAACTAAAACGCAAAAAATAAATAAACCTTAAGTCTTAAGTATTGAGCTTATTTACATAAACTATCTAATTTTATATAAAAATATTTTGAGTCTGCGCCAAATAAAATTTTGATAATTAATCAGTTTGTTGTTTGGCGCCGACTCAAAATAAGTTTATGTAAAATTAGATAGCACAGCCGCGCTTTTTTGTAGCCATCCGAACTTGGTCGGGTTATGTAGGTTTTCGATGCTTTGTCAGTATTTAAATTGTTTCTCTTTAATTACTGAATTTAATGAGATGAAATTTTGCATGTGAGTAGTTGAATTAATACACTAATTATTGGAATACATTTTACTATACAATTCCTTTAGAACGTCGTGATATTTGACTGCTTTGTAAACAGTGGTCTATTCATGGTAAATTGTCCTATAACTCTTTAATTACTAACGGAACATCATTGATACTTGGCAACATGTTGCAGACACTTACAAGGTTTGTATAAACGTGAAAATCTGGACCCCAAAGTGCATACTTTACGAACTAAGACCTAATAAGCGTATTTTACGTTTATATTTTTATCTTTTAAACCCTACGATTTTTTCTAAATGTTTTTTAAACAAATATAAACAAATTCAAAACAACGTATGTAAAAATCTACAGCTCTCTATATAAGCGCTTTATATGAAAACTAGCTAATGGCCAAACGTTCGCGTAGCGGAAACTTGAATTTCTCCGAAGTTTATGCATGCACTAATTTTATTCATACATACACAATTACACACTAATTTTTGGACACATTTTTCAAAGTCCATGGATTCAAAAAAGTTCCGCCAGGACAACGTTCGCCCAGCGGAATCAGTTTTTAGGGAATTTCTCCACAATGGCTGCATGCACAAATTTTTTTTTACCATACACAATTACACGACGTCATACACTAAATATCTGCATAATTAAAATCTTTAAATTCAACAACATTCCGCTGCGCGAACGCACACGGGGTAACGTATACTTCTCGCTGCCATTTTTTATGGGTGCTAACACTCCCACGTGCATTGCCAGGCTTGCTTTACGACAGACTATTCCACAAAAGTTTTCTTTCTTTCTTTCTTCTTTCTAAAAGAGTGCAGAGCACCGTTCATCCAGCATGCATGCGCAATGCGCTTCACGCTCAGGCAGATTTATGTATGGGCAGAGCGAGTAAGAACACTGCTATCAGCTAGACTACTCTATCCCTGGACATTATGATTAAGACTTTGATCCAGATTATCAGAGCTTTGGATTCTGCAATCCTTTTTTGCGAAGATAGAATTCCCGCGAGGAAGGCGGCAAATAAAACAAGAATGAGCTGACTTTCTTTACAATGAATCAAGTAATATAAATTATGAACTTACAATAAAAATCAATAATATATTTTTAAAATTTATTGATTAGAGACATTCACACATCAATATTAAGTTTCAATAATTGGAATAACATAATTACCTATTATAATTATCATACAAATTCCACATTGTATAATGAGCAAATAAGTTAAATTCCTCGAATTATATAACACTCAGTCAATTTCAGGTTACCATTCTTATTACATATCAACTATTGAAAGTAATGTTAAAGGGTTCACGCATTGATATGAAGTACTTAGTGTATTATGAATCCCTTTAATATCACTAGATTTTTTTGTGTACAGAAAACCCAACTGGTAACCCAACATTACAGTATCATTTCTGGATAGAGTTGAATTCACACGGTTTCAACGCATACAATACGAACAAATTAGGGTACTAAATAGTTATGTAATAACTTTCTATGTTGTCTGCTATGCGCTTGACGATCAACATCTATGAGATCGTATATCACCTAAAATAGGATTAGTGGGTATATAACTATATGGCATAGTTTTAGACAGTAGTTTGAACTTGATATGGAATGTCTCACTCACATTTACTGTTTATATATTGGAATATTTTCCCCAATCGTACTGTGTCACATTAAATTTTATAAAAATTGTATAAAATTACAAAAATGGTCTGGAAATCATATTGGTACTGGACATGGATGTTATTGTAGAAAATTACCTTAACATTCATTGTATAGTAATATCAAACCTTAAATTCATCTAATTGTATCATATGAATGAGGTGGAAAATAATATACTAATGGCAGCAGATAATAACCATGCTACCTTCACTAACTCGTTACACATTACTACATTCTAAATAGGTTGTATTATAATGTCTGTATAAGTTTATAAATTGTATAGTATAATCACAAACTTGGCCACTGAATATCAATTTCAAATATATAATTTAATCAAGTTCATCCTCATCCATTTTATTTAGATTCAACAACCACACACTAGAAAAATGTCTAAACGTTTAACCATACTGCATATCTCACTTGACATGGGGAGCAACTTTCCAAGACTATTTAAATTTCATGGGTTTGCATTACAGAGAGCTGCTGACACACTAAATTTATACAACTTAATATAAAGACTACAAGTAAAACATAGTGGATATCATATAGAATACGCTAATGAGATAATCAAGAAATCCATACTTAACAATTTACAAAGTAATTTTAAATTTCAATTTGACAATTAACAGATTAGGCAGGTATATGAGTAAATGAAACCTGTATTCATATATACATAATAAAATATTTTAAATTATATTTATTACAAGCGATGATACAACCGTCGTTGATGTCGCAAGTTCGACAAAATATAAAACTGCAATATTTATTCTTGAATAGAAAATGCATATTTCTCTTTTAAAACAAATTACATTTTTCATCGAATTAATTCATAGATTACTTATTTAGACGTTTTTAATTTCAGAAAGGTAAAAAAGTGCAAGTATATTTTATTAGCAAGAATGTAGGATTAACCACTAACCACTTTGAGATGTCATTTATTGAAACTACTTTTTTCAAAACCTTGAAACATCTAATCACAGATAAATAACTTGGGTTAGAAATGAATTAAAAAACATGAGTAATATATGATACAGTATAACAAAAATGTCCCATTGACGGATTAATATGGAAAGAATTTACACATTTTTTTTACAATGTTCAAATGATTACATTTTAATAATCTGTTATCGAAAAATGATTGCGACTTGGAGAGTAAATTTAGGAGCGAGCGACACGTGACAACGTCAAATTAATACCCCTGTAATAATGGCACCAACTTATCGCACCGTATACTGTCTATATAACTTTGTTAATGTAATATAATTATAAAAACTCGATTCTAGCGAATAAAATGTATAAAATCTTAATTTTATAGAAGCAAAGCACGCTAAACTTATAGTATAATCATTCTATATGAACGTCACATTACAAACTGAAAACAGCATTTTTGATAATGCAAATTATTGATCGAACTTAGTTCGACAATACACACCACAGTACTAAATCCAAATAAATTAAAGGCTCATTTTAGACACAGTCCGTGTCGTGGACGATGGGTTGCGGTAATATGTGGTGTGGTGTTTAGTTGGCCACTCCTGCATCGCCGCTCGTCGTCTTCTGCAGCACATAACAATAAAAAAAATGTTTTATATAAAAAGTGGCATAGTGAAGTGTAGTAGCTACTACACTATGTTACTCTACTTATATAGTAAAGCGGAATAGTAAGCGCCGTGCAGATTGCTGTTTAAAAAGTCTTATTGGTTCCAATGACAAGTTAGTCATAGTTAGTTGTAAAAACATACCATTTCTGTTTTCAATTCTGGCACTTCTGGAACCTCAGATATCAAGTCCGCCAATTTGTCGCTTACGGGGAGAGGCTCCTGAAAAATACGCAACAGTGTGATAAATCATTGTCATGATATATTATTATTTACAAGGCCTGTATATGTTGTATATTACACCAAGCTATTGAAATAGAAATTTATGTTGGATAATAAACTACAATATAAAATACTCATATAATTTATAAATGCCTTGATTTATTATCTTAACATTTTGATAACATTTGATACGTAGCAAATAGGATGGTAAAATATATAGTAATCTGATTGTATTATTTGCTTTTTATTTTCATTAGATATTCCTCTATCTTGTTATATTGGGATTATTATACCACGCGGTTGATGAATATGATGCAGAATCATGTTGATTCTTTTAAAAGCTCATGACTACAATACAGGTAAACTGAATTCGAAGTATTTATGTAAGTTACATGTGATATGAATGGAAATCATTTACCAAGTCTCCAAGATTTCAATTCATCTCACATTCTTAAAATATACATACCTAACTTATATTTTGTACAAGCAAGATGTAGAAACATTTCTCTAGTTTCTTATTAATGCAAGTTCTAACATTTATCTAATAAAGTAATTCTGGATATATTGACAAAATCAATTATGTTAAACTCAGGAACAAACAATAATGTAGTTTCACAAGTCATGATTTTTTATTTTCTACACCAAACAAAAGAATAAAACTATCTTAATAACTTGCAAAGTGATGCACTGATGATGATATGAATGGCATGCATGTTCATCAGGTCCTGATGAACATTCATATCATTTTTTAAATCTCTAAAAAAAGTGTTTAAAACAACAAGTTTTTATAAAGTAATTAATAGTTATTATTTTGATGCTATTTATAAAGATTAATAAAGGTTGATTATGGCTACATAACATATATACATAATATAAAACATTGGTTAGTATGTAAGAAAACAGTATGTGTTTAGCTCCAAAGCATAAATCATCATGCTAGCATATTAATAATTTATCTATAGTGTGTCAAGCCAAGGAAAGGAAAGGACAGGAATTCAGCCGACGGCTGTTTTCTGTGGTTTTACTGTATCGTATCGATCACACTTATGATTCTTCTGGTTATTGACGGTCCACACATGCTGGTAAAGAAATGCACATGAATCTAAATACGAGAACTGTTAACGGGGTGTATCAAACGCTTCTGAAATTACAGTACTAATTCCACTACAAGAGCAAGATTTTTCCGGACGGTATTCACCTGTGGTGGCGCGCGGTCGGGCGAGGAGGGCGAGGCGCTCCGCGGTCCGGGCGGCGGCGGCGGCGGCGGCGGCAGCGCCGAGGCCGGCTCCGAAGGCGGCGCGGGCAACCAGTCGTCGGGGCTCGTCACCGTTCTGTCGGATTCTACGGTCGCAATATCTTTAGAGTTTGCTGGCGGTGTTAATACAACGGATTCCTTGGCGGAGATTTGAGATACTACTTCAGCAGGCTCAATATCACTGTTGCCTTTGCACTCGAATATCCCACTCAAATTTCCAGTCAGTAGGGAATCTGTTGACTTTCTTATTGAATTTTTATAGAGAGCATCATCATCATTTTTGTATTCTTCTCGTTTCCGGTACGTTTCCTCGATATCCAGTATGTTATCAGAATTAACCACAATTTCAGTTATGTCTGGTGTGATTACACTTTTGTCGGACGCATTACTATTCACCAGAACGTTATCGTCGTCGTTTAATGGGTGTGGAGGATCCGGTAAGTTTTCTACAGTATTTTTTTCGTCAGCATCAGCAGGGACTACACAAACAGGCGATGAAGGAGAAGGCATCTCTGATTCACAATTCTCGAGTTTGTTTTCAATTACTGTCTCTTCAACAGGAGTTACCAAATCCATCTCAGCCTTTTTAATTTCTGTGCCTTCAATTAATTCTGACGGGGGAAAAGGAACTTCCAGTTCGGTATGATCTAACAGCTTTTCTTGAGAGATGTGTCCCTTTCCTATGCCAGATTCCTCAGTTAATCCTAGTGGAGGAACTGGCATTTCTGGCTGTATCTTTGTGGACACCTCTTCTGTGTCAATTAATAGTTCTTTAATTAATTTACAAGGAGAAGAAATTTCGGCCTCAATTATTTCCGGTTGAGAAGTAAGCATGTCTGGCCCCGGTGATACTTTCTCCTTTTTAACAAGAAGTTTTTCAATTATTTCATTTTCAGCTTTAACATTGTCTACTGTAAGCTTGCTACACTCTATAGGAATAGCGGTGAGAATAATGGTTTCTTTAGTATCATATTCTATTCCATTTTTAGTTACAGGATGTGAAGTTGCCTCACTTACGTTTTTTACGGGAGAGGAAAGCTCATTACTAACAGTTTGAGCGACTGTAACATTGGCTTCGGGTTTGGAGGCAATTTCATCAACTTTGTCTTTTACAACTGGGTCAGAGGGTGGTGATGGTGGTGGCAGAGTTGCGTTATCAGCAGTGTTAGCTAGCGAAGCGTCTGACAATTCTGGTGCCATAGTGGTGGCGGCAAAGGATGCCACAGAAGAAGGAGGAGGATTCGCAGGGAGTGGTGGAGGCGTGGAATCTATCAAAGGCATTTGTTCAACACAAACCTCTTTTTTGACGGAAATTTCAGGTACGGTTTCGGTTGTTTCAGCGGTGGGTTCTTGTTTGCTGTCCTCATTTTTCAGAATCTCAGTTGTTTCCTTAGCAGGTTCTTCTATGGAAAGTCCATTTACTGGTAACTGCTCCGGTTCCACTTCAGTTTTAGATTCTGGCCTTTCAATTACAGGACTCGGAGCGGCAGGTTCTTCCACGATAGGTGTCTCATCCTTAGGAGAGTCTGGGGTAGAACTTCCGTTAGTGATCGGTTCTGTAACTGGAGTTTCTGGTGTTTTATCTTCTTTAATTTCGGTTGGAATCTTTGCTTCTTCAGTGGTTTCGGTAACGACAGGCACTTCAGAAGCGACATCGGCCGTCTATAAAAAACACACAATTTTAAAACATCTATGCATCTCGTTACTTAGATCAATGATATAATGGGCTTTTATCTTTCAATACATTTGTTCGTTTGTAATAGTACCTTATCGTCGGCCATGGTGATTAGAACTTCGATATCGGGCCTAAGAAATCTGATCGGAGACTGAAGGGGGATTAAAATGCGCACTATAATTTATAGAGATGTATTTTTTTTGTAATGGCAGGTTGGTTCTCATTTTTATATAAGTTACCCTTCAATGCTCATATGGCCATATTAAGTTGCATTATCACTAGGGTTGGCACTGACTGTAAAAACGCTAAAGAAAATTTTACAAACGATCTGTCAAACGCGTTTATTGCATATCTATCACCTTTCATTCTGAAATTTAATCCCCATTTGACTTCGTCAACCAGAATTTTGCCAAAAAACATATGGTAATATGTCTATATTAGTCCATTACATAACGATTTCTTATATATTACATAAAAAAAAAGAACATATTTTATTATGTATATCCAATTAACATTAGGACTTATCGATAATAAATAAAATATATTTTATTTAATATGTTAGAAACACTCAACCGCAGCTTTGTGGCAAATAATAAAACGATACTAGTACGCAAGGCCGTCTTTGTTTACTGATGTAGAAAGATATATACCTAAATGTACCACTAGAGCAATTTATTCATATTCATTGGCCATTTGGCAGTCCTCCCTTGTGGACAATGTCTTTAAGGAATACCTGCTAATACTGATTATCACTACATATTATAAAACAAAGTCCCCCGCCGCGTTTGTCTGTTCGCAATAAATTGAAAAATTACTGAACGGATTTTCATACGGTTTTCACTAATAGACAGAGTGATTCATGAGGAAGGTTTAGAATTTTAGATGTATAATTTGTGTGTAGCCGGGGCGGGTTGCTAGTGTTTATTATATTGAAAAGTTATTTACTCTACGTATTACATGGTGTAAACGGTATACGTATTGTTATGTAAATCATCGTTATCATCATCTGTCTTTTATCGTCCACTGCTGGACATAACCCTCTCTTGAAGTACACCACTGAGCTCTTACGTAGATGCTCGTGTGCACTTATCGAGTATCTACATTATATTATAGTTTTATTGTATTACTAGTAGCGCCCCGCGGTTTCACCCGCGTAAGTCCCGATCCCGTGGGAATATCGGGATAAAAAGTAGCCTATGTGTTAATCCAGGTCTCCAGCTATCCACGTACCAAGTTTCATAGAATCGGTTCGGTAGTTTTTGCGTGAAAGAGTAACAAACATCCATACATCCTCACAAACTTTCACGTTTATAGTATTAGTAGGATGTTATTTTAGGTACGGTATGTAAAACTTTTTTAGTACAGCTATAATTAATGTTGCTTATTTAGATAAATTGTGATTTATTGACATAATCAAGTCACCTCCACCAGTTCTCTCTCTATTTTACTTGTGTTGTTAAATAAACATTAAAAAAAGACGTTATTAAAATTTTAAATCTTGTTTGAACTAGTAGGTACACTAGTGTCAATTTTGTACATTTTTTATTACTACAGTATGGCAAGTGTTTTTTTTTTTTAGTCCAGTCGACTAAGAATTTCTATTATAAATTTGTTTATTCGAAGATAAAATTTAAAATGTTATACGTATTAAAAGCGGCCTCGGTCCCTCAACCTTGTGACCGCCAGAACGTAAATGCATCGGCGTGACCCCCACGCCAAGCCATAAATTCACCTCAAATACCTACAAAAATCATAGGGAGTCCAAGATCGTATCGATAACCAAATAATTATCGCTGTTTATCGCCTATTTTTTACAATAAAATACAAGTTACAAACTTACTTATTTTCTGTTTCCCAGAATAATCACGATTATTTAGGTGTGTAACAGCTTGACAAACTACTTATCGATGAGAATTGGAATGAAAGAAGAGGGACAGATGAAAAGTTCTTAATTTTATTTAATTATTGGATAAAACACAATATGAAATTTTACGAATAATTATATACATACAATAATTATTCTAGGAAATGGGTTAAATTTATATTTCACGATTTGATTTGAATAAAGACAGACGTCGAGACAGGTCAAACTAAAATAAAAACGTAAAAAAATCATATCATAAAAAATTGTTAGAGCAAAAAGGTAAACAATTTTTTTTGAGTAGTTATTTTTCTTTTTTAGGTTTTTAGTTTATAAGAATGTATTCCTATGTATACAAATTGTATCCTTTTGTACAATAAAGAGTTATCTATCTATCTATCTATATTTTTCGATAACATTCATACATACATAGGTGTCGGTTATTGCCGACTTTGGCGTGGTGACCGCGTCAAATATTGCATTTCGAAATGATGTTTTTAATTATCGTTTTTCTACTATTAAATGACATTCATTGTTTTACCTTTGAATACTCTATAACTATTATATTATTTTAGTTTTAAATAATAGCGAAAAAAAAACAAATTTGTATAATTATGTACTGGAAAAAGGTCGTATTTTTGTCAGTCATTGCCGTCGGTGGCGTCGTGGGCACATTTTCGTTTGTCGGATATAGCCGACCGTAGTGTTCAAAAAGTTAAACATCTTATTTAACTACTAGTTTTGAATTTCTCCGAAGTTTATGCATGCACTAATTTTATTCATACATACACAATTACACACAAATACACACAAATTTTTGGACACATTTTTTTTTCTTCTAAGTCCATGGATTAAAAAAAGTTCCGCCAGGACAACGTTCGCCCAGCGGAATCAGTTTTAAGCGAATTTCTCCACAATGGCTGCATGCACAAATTTTTTTTTTAACTAAATATCTGCATAATTAAAATCTTTAAACTCAACAACATTCCGCTGCGCGAACGCACACGTACGCTAAGCTCGTGGGCTTCAGGTAAAAATGAACCTTTAAAATTTGGCAAGTCAATGATAGACGGAGGAGTCATCCAACCACATAACTGATTATGTGGTTTGATGACTCCTCCGTCTAACTGACTCGACTTATGTCTCCCTAAAAATCGGTTTATATCACAAGAGCCGCGATAAAATTAATTATATACGCAGATGTGCCTTCGATTACCAAAACTTATGGTACTACCTTCAGGCCGGCAGTAAATTGCAAAAACTCCTGGCTTCTCCAAACAAACCTCCATGAAAAATTGAAATTCAATGTGTCAGAACTAACATACATACCAATAAAAATGTTTGCTATACTTTCTTTGGTCTTTCTTCGGCAAAACTGAAGGAAGATATTTTCAGGGAACAGCAAATTAAAAAAAAAATAAGTTATGGCATATTTGTAAACAGCCTTTTGTATAATACTGAAGGAGCTGCCTTGGAATTCAAATTCAAGAGTTCTTAAAAGCAACAAAAAGTGAGGACTACAGACAAGAGTTCTGAATTATTACATAATTTTCAACATATCACTAAAAACTCATTTCCATTGATTTATTTAGTCAGAATAGGGACTAAAGGTCACCTACTAGACTTAAATTTTTCAGTTTATTTTTTATTTGGTTAATGTTTTTGTAGGCATTTAGGAAATTTAAATACATATTTTGTAAAGACGTGCTGTATTTTTTTTAACAATTTTTAAACTTATTAAAAATGTTTAACCTACCTCAATTATTAATGAAAAATACTTTTCTTATCAAGGACAAAAGCCATGTAAACTAGTGTAATTAATGTAAACCAAGCAAGCGTCTGTAATAACTACGCGTCGTTGTTATTATGATTTAATTGTAAAGCGATTGTTAAGAACGAGGTGCAATGACCCGAGACCATTAACGCTGTGTTTGTTTTATGATGCCAACTTAAAAATATTGTTATTAAAATCACATGTATATTTAAATTTGATAAATCTTACGAAAATATACATTTTTATAGTATATGAAAAACACCAATAGTATACACATATGTAGCTGTGACAAATTGTAAAATTCATTGTTTAGCCAATTATAACAACTAAGTACTAGCCAATTATAACAACTAAGTACTAGCCAAATATTGATATAAAACCGCGATCATCGTCCGTAAAGGACGAAACATAAACAATAGATTCTACTTCGGCCCCGGGAAGTTAACGGTTCAAATATTCAAACAGAATCGAATGATGGGCATCTTTACGATTACCATTACAAATAATTACGAATCATTTATATCGGTTAAAATAAATGTAAAAACAATTCTAGTACAAGTAATAAGTATAATATAATAATAATAATAGCCTTTTATTCCTAAACATAGGGTTACAATAGGTCCCTAAGTTCGGTGTGCCTTTTGGCATAGGCCTCCTCCAATTCCTTCCAATGGATCCTGTCTCTTGCTACTCTCAACCAGAATGGTCCCGCTGTCTGTTTCAAGTCATCTTCCCATCTCCTGACTTGACGACCCCTACCTCTTTTGCCGTCTCTTGGTTCCCAGAGGGTGACTTGCTTGCTCCATTTGTTAATGGGGTGGCGTAGCAAATGTCCAGCCCATCTCCACTTTTAGACGTCTATCCGGGTAAGAATGTCTGTGAGTTTAGTTCTTGTTCTTATGTCTATGTTCCTGACTCTGTCTTTGATTTTTAGCCCTAGCATGCTTCTATCCATGGCACGTTGGCATTTTGTTAGCCTTTCCCTGTGGTGAAGTGTTGTTGAACAAGTATAATATGGTACATGCTAAATATTTCGCTATATTATAAAATAGACATGAAGTTTGTATGGCAATACATAATGTATGTATTGCCATATTAACTTTGTAACACAGTAATATACATAGTTTGAGTATTGACATCTCCATGTATATTAAGTCGGTTAGTTTCAATCGAACGGCTGTTGTAGTATCATACAAAATACATTCAACAGCGTCTTTATAAAAATGTATTTTCTTTTTTGTGGTTCCTCTCTCGAAGTGTTCGTACATCGAAAACAGGTTACTGGTATGGATAAGTCTATAAGGTGTTTTAAGCCTTGGAAGTTTTTACTTTACATTTAGAAACAAGTAAATCTGACCATTATGATGTGTTATCTCTGTTTAGTCCAAAGCTGATTTTTTACTTAGAAAAGTGCGCAAATTACTAAGTAGTTACTACGTAACAGATAAATCACTCCCTACACAAATATCAATAACTACCGTTTTAATTGCCTACTCATTTCCGGGTTTAAAAATGTGTGTAGGGTTAATCGTTTTTTTTATAAAAACCATTACTATTGTTATGTAAATTAAGAACTTAGCGTTTATTTTTCATTTCATATGTTTTAGTATACATAATTCCTACATGTATTTTAATTTTATGTAAAGATATAAACTTCTTCCCTTTTCTAAAATCTCGATTATTAAACTGTGTAGTGGAACTTCTAAATCTTACAAAAAGTTTTAATGAATAATTTGAGGGAAACAATATAGGATTAAGTTTGTAAAAGTGACATAGTAACATTAACGTTAAAAGTGATAAATGTTACTAGTATTATCAGACTTCAAAAAAGGAGGAGGTTCTACGTTCGGCTATATCAATTTTTTTTATAACTCATTCGATCAAGTACAGCAAGTTGCTAGACAATCTAAAAATCTTACCACTAACTAAAGTTAATATAATCTAACGTACTGCAGTTCAAGATAATTGATTACAATTTAATTCAAAAGACTACAACATGTCTTGCAACGAGTCCTCCAGTAACAGTTAATCTTCAACACCGGTAAAATAGTAGTTATTAGGATTTGGAATCTTACGACAGGTTGTGTAGTTCACGTCATTTAGTTCCGAGATTTCGAATATGCTATTCTGTTGTTACATCTAATTAAATTCGTTTTCATTAGAATACCACAAAATTTTATTACTTAAAAATTAAGATTTAATGACAAAGAATGTTTTAATAAAATCTCCAGAAACAACATTTTTAGATTTTTCGTATTATATACTAAACAAAGTGTCGTATTTATCGCTCATCACTACATATTATAAAACAAAGTCCCCCGTCGCGTCTCGTCTGTTTGCAATAAACTAAAATAATACTGATCGGATTTTCATGCGGTTTTCAGTAATAGACAAAGTGATTTATGAGGAAGGTTTAGGTGTATAATTTGTACCCGTGCGAAGCCGGGGCGGGATGCTAGTAATATTATACAACAAAGTCCCCCGCCGCGTCTGTCTCTTAGCGATAAACTCAAACACTACTGAACCGATTTTCATGCGGTTTTCACCAATAGATGGAGCGATGAGGAAGGTTTTAGGTATATAATTTGTTAAGGTTTTGTGTAAATTGGTTGAAATATGATGATTGTTGAAGATGTCTCTGCTAAATGTGCAAAGTAAGTCAAGTCAAGTCATGCCGACATAATTCAAAATAATTTTCTTTAATTTATAAAAAAATTGTTTGTTATTTTAAACTGTTGCCCGAGACTTTGTTCGCGTGGATTTTTTTGTGAAATCTATCCAAATTAATGAATTTTTCGTTTCGTAACTTTAACAAAGTACTAGAAAACAAAAAAAAAAAGATGAATGAAATCGGTTAAGTCGTTCTCAAGTTATGGCGTGACAAAGGGAAATAGGGATTAATTTTTATATACAATAGATAAGACTGTCATGGCGATTTAATTTTAACGTAAGCGTTGAATGAACATGTAATTAAAATATACATACATAATTAATATTACATATGTATATAATATATGTTATGGCCTAAGTCAGGGGTCGGCAACCTTTAGAGTCGCAAGAGTCAAAATTACAATTTACAAAATTTCAATTTCGTAAAAAGAATTTGATGATCTTTTTTTTAGATAAAAATGTGAATCAAAATGTAATTAAAATATTAAAATTTAGTTAATAAATAATATAGAGCCACAACTTCACACCCAGAGAGCCGCATATGGCTCGCGAGCCGCAGGTTGCCGACCCCTGGCCTAAGTGATTAATATAGCATTATTCATACTGTCCAGACCGTTTAAAAAATACCCAATATGAGTAGTCAATATAATTAAAACTATTGAAGTAAGCAAATTGACCGGGCTAGATGAATTATGTCCCCCACATATTGGGCAAAGTAATAAAAATATGTATTTTATTCAATAGGGAACATGCATGTGACTCCAAAATAGCCTTTATATTTTTATTTATAGTCTTTATTGGTATAGAAAGATACCGATATATTTATAATGTGGTGTCCAGCTGTCATTTGACAGAAAACGAATCACAAATCTTCGTTTTAAAGAATAACGTTATTTAAATTTATACTTGATAGAGTTGTCACTTTACAAACTATTCTTTCTGTAAATAACTCATTTGACAAACTAATCTATTTATAATCATGTTTATTGGTAAAACAACGCAAAGCATAAATAACGTTTGACAAAATGCATTTCGAAATCATCAGTCATTAGTAGAGTAGGTTAATTGAACAGAAATGGCTAGGTTTAGGTTACGTTAGAACTGCGACCACAACACGGCCAGAACCGAATTCTACTTATTTTACTTGGTTAAGGGCAGCGTGTATTTTTTTTTAAATTGACTATCAATCAAATGGTATCAGTATTTGTATGAAATTAGTACTTGCCTATAAATGATTTACCCCATTTTGTAAAATCATAAATTTGAAATAGAAAACAACTGTTCTACAGAACACAGTTGTTTTCTACCCAGCATCTGATCATGGTCCTCCCATATATGTTCTTGGTCCTAGCGCCCTGCCTTGTGTAGCTTAATTGGCTTATCAACTTGCCCCATTACAGTTGTGTAGCAATATTTATAATGGTTAGACAATGTGATAAAACTGATAAATAACGAAGTTTATATAAGTACAGAGCCTAATTTCACTTGTCAATTATTATACGGCCCGGGCATTAATGCAATGTTTAATCACTTGGTCCATAACATAATATATGTATAAGCTTGCTTGTATAAAGGTCATGAAAAAACTGCTCAGAAAGAAGCCTACGATCGCCATCTAGCTGAGAAGAAAAGGCTAATGATAAGGAGAGTTGTCAAGTAGTTTCATTGTCGCGTGTTATAATTTTGCAAGCAGTACCTAATGACCAGAGATCGGATATTCGGATGCATATTTACCTAAGTTGAGATGTTGGCTATTATGGAAAACACTTTTTATCGAAAGAATCCCGCGATTCTAGGAAATTCAAATTTAAGTGTACCTATACTCCGTGAAATGTAATAAACCCACTGACCTCTATTGTACAAATACGCTGGACTAAATATTCTATATGAAATGATAGTTGTTTTTGTGCCGATTTGAAGCGACGTCCTGGTCGTCCTGGTTACTAAAATTGACATCTGTTGCAAAAAGCCATTGTGTTCTGTTGACGCGTCTCTGTTGCTTTATTTATTTATCGTAAAATAAGACTTTAGTTATTGTGTTTTAGTGTGTGCTAAATAATATACAAAACATTTATACAATGAGAGTTTGTGTATTTTGTAAAACTCGGTACCAACCAAAAAGGCAGCGGAATAACGTTTCACAAGTAAGTGAATTTCTTGGCTACAAATGTTTCAATTGTATGTCTGAAGCTTTTTAACAATATTATATACTTATTTTATTAAATTTCATTACATTTAAATGTAAATAGGATTCAGATTTCATTTATTAATTAATCAAAAAAATAAACAGTTACTGAATAGTACAACGGTATTCTGTATATTTTACATGTTTGCTTTATACTTTCAGATTTCCCACCGACACACATACCAAGCAGTATGTGTGGAAAACATGAAAAAAGAAAATTGGAGTCCTAAATATAATGACCATTTGTGCAGTAAACATTTCACCGATGACAGTTTTGTGAAACATGTTTCACGTACAAATGTAAACTCTGGCAGTGTACCTACATTGTTTTTTGGTGAGTTTGTAGAGATTATGTCTCATTCTGATTCTACAAATATTCGGTTTATTAGCGATCCTCCCGAGCTTCGCACGGGTGCAATGTGGTGAACAATTATCGTCGTATTTCAACAAATTAACACAAAACAATATTAAATTATACGTATAAACCTTCTATTGCTGAAAACCGCATTTTATTCCGTTGCGTAATTTAAAAGACAGGGATAAACGGCAGAAGCGACTTTGTTTTATACTATGTAAATAATGTAAGGATTGTATTTTTGGATGTAAGCATAAAAATATGACAATGTTTATATTTCCAGGGAGTACATCTTCTGTACGTGATGACATGGTTACCCCAACACCGTGTGTTTCTCAAGCTGCTAGGGTAAAAAGAAAATTGAGCTCTGTTGATGTCGATCATGAGCATACTTATCTTGATGGTTACTACCCAATCCTTAATTTTACTTTAGTAATAAGTTATGTAATTAAGAAGGCACCTACAGCAAAATATTTTACTGTTACAGAGGCAGGCCCAAGCAAACCTCAAAAAATATCTAAGACCATTACTGAAGTTTGTGGAAGTATTAAGCACGATCACCGCTATGAAAATAGTCCTAGGTCTATAAATAAAATCATGCTGCGTATGAAAAAATCGCTCAACATGTCACGTGCTCGTTTAAAAGTATTATCTCAAAGTGTTAAAAGGTTGAAGATAACTGTGTCTTCTTTGAAAACTGTAGTCACAGATTTAAAAAAAAAAGAAGTTGATTGATGAAGACAGCTTAAATATGTTGAAGTCAGATTTTGTAAATGAAACTATTTTCTTAGGGATATCGCTAGATTTGAGATTACAATAGGGCCCTCACTTAACATCTCTTTCGAAGCGGCTAAGTTCTGCAGCGTATGCTGTAAGGAAAGTCCGCCAATTCACAGACATAGATACTGCGCGACTAGTATACTTTAGTTATTTCGACAGTGTCATGTATTACGGTATTTTATTATGGTGGCGTGCTGCAGATATAGAATCGATATTCATTCTGCAAAAAAGAGCTATCAGAGCCATTTATAATCTACGTAGTCGCAAATAACTTAAGGATCTATTTAAGGAAATAATATCCTGACGGTGCCTTGTCAATATATTTACTAAACGGCGTGAATGTTACTAGAGATGGACATAAATTAGTTCAATCAAAATTTAGGCTAGCAAAAGAGCAAACATCTTTTATGGGGTACTGCGTTAAATTCTATAATAAAATACCTGATAACATTCTTCAACAAAATGAGAAAAAATTTTAAACTTGTATGAAACGCACGCTATGTAAATGAGCATATTATAAACTAGATCATTATTTAGATGATAAAAATGCTTGGCAAAATGCCGGTCCTCTGCTCCAACTACTGTCAATGAGTAGGTACTCGTCTTGTTTCTTATCTGATGTATAGATTTATTGATATTTTGATTATTATTATTGACATTGTTAATTTTATAGAACATTGATGTTATTTTATACAATGTTGACATTGTAGTTATGATACGCTTTTTATTTCTTGTTAATTAGAAAAAAATTAATTATACATGTGAGAACTGTGTAGTCACTTAAGTATTAAGTTAATTTTCTATGTTGCCTATCAGCTCTGTGATTTTCTTTTCATTTTAATACAATATTATGTTACATTGTCCTCACATTAAATTGCGCATATTAGCAATGTAAAAAGTAACTTTGTAATAAAAAAAAACAGGTTGAAAAATAGTGCCCTTGGAGTTTCTTGTCTGTTCTTCTCCAAAGGATCTACGTTTTGGAACAGGCAACTAGCTTCACGACCGACTCATACTGACTGACTCCTCCTGACAATCAAAAATACCTGCAATGGGTTTACTTGAAATAAACAATTTTGATTTTGATTTTGTTTTTCTTTTCGTACCCCATGCATTTACCCCTTCAACAGGAAAATTGAGTCAGGTTTCTTATTCATCGAGCGAATTGAGATCTCCGTATCAAGAGCGGAAAATTGTAGTTTATATGTATCGTGTATGTGTTTATTTGTTCGATGATAATTAGAGTATCGTTGATCCGATCTTTACAAAATTTCGCAAGTAGATTTCTAAAGCAAATATTTTTTTTAAGATCGTAGGTATATTAGCATAATTTGTCAAATAGTTGTCGAGATATTTAAGTCAACTCTTATTCACTATGAAAACCGCCTCTTATTCACCATGAAAGCCGCGTCTTACTATGAAAGTCAGCTCTTATTCACTATGAAAGCAGCCTATTCATTAGTAGTTCGCAGAGGGTTACATTTTAATGAACTTAAAAATTGTTTGTAAAGTTGTTTTCTTAATTAAATCAGGCATATGCCACTCGATTTACTTACGTGCGCTAAACCCCTACCGGCTGCTCGACCGCTGGCGGACCTTATACGCATGCTCGCGCCAGTGGGTTGGGGATAGCTGCATCGAGTGCTAGCGCTTTTATTTTCAAATTTTAAAGTACAAAAACGTAATTTGATATACTTTAAATACAGTCAAATTCACGGTGAAAATTGACATGGTTTCTGGTAGTTTATGTGCTGTACATGGATGTAGATCCAGTAAGAGAAAAAAATTACAAAATCTTTTTTATACTTATAAGGGTTTTTATGCCCTTTCTTTAATATAAAATACCTACTTAATTCGAAAGGTAAACCATTCAAATCAAGTATTTCTTTCGAAAACAAATAGTTAATTCTGTAATAAAAATAATAAAGGTTTACCATTCTTATTAAATATTTATAAAGTAAAGAAAATACATAATTTTGAAATGGTTTTACAATTCTATTTATGGAAAAAAAATATACTTAGGTAAGTACTAAATACCATTTCTTTATAATTTTTAAGTGAATTATAGGTACTTTATTCACATCGTCACATCACATCTATACTAATATTATAAAGCTGAAGAGTTTGTTTGTTTGGTTGAACGCGCTAAGCTCAGGAACTACTCGTTCGAATATAAAAATTCTTACAATTTTGTGTTGGATAGTCCATTTATCGAGGAAGGTTATTTAACATCACGTTACGACGAAAAGGAGCAGAGCAACAATGAAAAACGTGAAAAATTATTATCATATTAAACATCAATAAATTATTTAGTTCCTAATTAAAATAATCAATATAAGGCGCTCGGAAAGAGTAGGTAATTAAAACGGTAGGTATGAACGTTTTTGTAGGGAGTGATTTATCTGTTACGTAGTAGTAACTACTTAGTAATCTGTGATTAAATGCTAATAAAGTATAAAAAGCTTCCTGAAATTATTTTTATGCCTCGTAAGTATACTTATTATAAGCATTTATATCGATAAAGTGATGCAATATTTTTTATCGTGTTATGTCTCATCCCTAATATTAGTTCCAAGGACAGCCATCATGTTATCAGCGTCACAATGGCGAAAATCAAATGGCTTCAACTTGATAATTGACGTATACAGTCCAGCGTACTTGTACAATAGAGGTCAGTGAATAAACCCCAGTTTGACACAAATGACACTTGCTCTGTTACAACGTATAATGGTTGCTTTTCCCTACTTTTATTGTCAGTGATTTTTGACGAAGCAAAAACAACCTTATTACGTTGTAACAAGTGTCAAATCGGGCCTATTAAACCCCAGGAAATGTATGCATTTGTGTGCATGAGTGCGAGTGAGACGGCAAATTATACTTGCTTGTGCGCAAGTAGCGACGCGATAATACAACTGCATTCGTCGCTTTGCTTGCTATGCGTTCGGGTGTGTTTCTTAAGTTTTTCTCATTTCTACGATTACTTACTTGGCTATTGAATAACGGTTTCTGATTTGGATTTTTGTTTTACTTGAAACGACGACTTTTGTGCAACGAATCCTGGATTTACCTGCTCTGCGGCTTGGACCTCTTATTTCTTTTATTAACAAGGTAAGAATTATTTCTTTTTACAAAATCATTTAAAAACATTGTACCTATTTGTATATAGCTGGAAAACAGATTTTGACTATAGAAATATGTATAATATAATATAATAATAAATAACTCGTAGTAAAGTCAAATGTACCTGAGTAATGGTAGTTTCGCCAGATAGTAACATGTTCTGCTCTCTGATTGGTCGACTGTTGTATTAAGGGACTATTGTTTAAACAGATTTGCTGTATGTTAGGTAGTTTTAAAACAATGCGCTGTGTTGTGTGGTTATCTGATACTGTATTTCGACTATAGATATAAAACCGATTTAAAACGTTTTAAATAAAATGTTGCCGTTCTAAACCCCAAATAAATCGTTTTAAACGGTTGAAAACTCGCCTACAAAAATAAAAGAACTGTGTTTTACACTTCATTGTGTGCAATTTCTGGTCACCTGGCGTCATGTTTTGTTTTAATTAGTTTATAGAAAATGAATAGAAAGTACCTACCTACATTACTTACTACACGAAAACTTAAGTATGTAGGTATAACTCTACCTATACCACAGATAAGATAATAGTTACTTCGTAACAGATACATCACTCCCATACAAAACTCAAAATACCTACGTTATAATAGCCTACAAAATTGAAATAATAATACCTGGCGTTAGCTGCGACCAGAAATATATCTTATTTACGCTTATCGAAAGTTGAGAACGCCTTGCCCACCGCGCGACCTTCGTCTGTGCATGTAGCCGAACTGCCGGACACTCTAGGGTTGTACAAAGTACACAAATAATGAAATAAATTATTTATTTGGGGTATGTCCCGATATACACTGCGAGCACTGCTCAGTGCTCTTACTGGAGATAACTTCGTTCCGTTATGGACTGACAGAATACTGCCGCAGTATCCTAGGGAAGTATATGACGTCATAAATCGTCGCCATTTTTGTACTGTGAGCGCTATCGTTTTCGAGGAAAGGTGCTCTCGGTGCTTTGATCATGTGATCAACAACAATTTTTTTCCAGTTAGAATATAAACAATTAAATATGTTCATCACTTTTACCGTACATAGCCCCATTTAAATAATTCGGTTATAAAGTTATTATGCATTCGGTTACTTAAAAAACAATATTTTCTTTTAATAAAAAGTAAACTTACTTTTATTATGCTAGTAATTGTCAATTGACAATTGACTTGAATATAAAATTTTTAAATATAACTACATTCAAACAAATGTTTTTCTTGTTGAACACGTCAAAACAGCGCCAAAAAACATAGATGGCAGTATACTTGACTGTGTTCCGTATTAAACAGTAACCAGTAAAGCTAATTATAAAGGAACGGCTTCGCAGTATACTAAATTGACGTCAGTTCTTATAGTGCTCGCAGGGCATATCGGAACACACACTTGATAATAAAATTTATGGGTGTTGAGTTTTATATAATGATTAATAAAATTATTTCCTCTATGAAATTTATATCTTAATTTTTTATAGGAAATTAAAATATCCTTAAACTTTCAATAGTAATATAAAATGTTGATGCTGTAGACATATACATCACTATTACTACATCACTACATTTTACACCGCCGCGTTTGTCTGTCTATCTGTTCACGATAAACTCAAAAACTACTCAACAGATTTTCATGCGGTTTTCATCAATAGATAGAGCTATTTATGAGGAAGGTTTAGGTATGTAATTTGTTAAGGTTTTGTTTAAATTGTTTGAAATATGATTATGATTGTTGAAGATGTCTCTGCTACCCGTGCGAAGCTGGGGCGGGTTGCTAGTAATGGCTGTTGCGTAGACTAGAGAAAGATACTCTTATAATTTAATACTTTTGTATTACATATTATATTACACTAAAGTATTAAATAACAAATAACTACCTACTCAAATAAAAACCTCAATCCGTGGCGCTCTCAATATGTTTTACATTTCAGTAGCTCTTATTATTATTTTCACTATATTTCTAACTATATTACATATTGTGTGAGAGAAGCAGCCGTCAGTTCGCCTTGCCTACAAGTTACAACAAATGAATACGCTGGCAGTCCACACCTAAGTTCGTCACCTTTCGTAGAAATTATGGGTTTATTATTGACGTAGTGTAGTTTCTGTGTGTTCAACAAAAATATTATGTGATGTAATGAATAAATAAGTTTATATTAATTTATGTTTTCTTATTTACCACACCACTATTTCTCTTACACCTTACATACGTACATACTTGAATGGGTAACACCTTAACTTAAAAAGAATTAACTTAAAGTAAATATACATCCGATTAGTTATGCGATCCCGGAATCCCGGGATTTTATTTTAAATAAAAATATACTTAGAAGCCGCTTCCATAATTTGTTAACCAAAAAATAACTTTAGGTAAATATGCATCCGATTATCCGATCTCTACTAATGACAGTTCCAAACGGTGAGACTTCAACATTTTATTACAAATCTAAAATAAACTGCTTGAATTTCACGATCTCTGAACTTAAACACCACTGAATGCTTCTTTTGGGATGAATCTCAAGGAAACCGCGAGTAAAATGAAATAGGTAGTTGTGTATTAAAGTACTTGCAAAAAAGTCTAAATGAAATGTGCTGACGAATATCTTGACATAATTTTTACTCAGATAATGGCTGTGGTCAGCAGAAGAACCGGTTTATTATCGGAATGTATATTTACACAATATTAAACTAAAAAAAATAAATCAATAACGCATAAGTTCCTAATTCGTGGCCATACACAGAATGTGGGGGATGTTGTACATTCTCTAATTGAGAAACAAGTTAAAAGATGTCTTAGATCTGGATGATGGTGATTTCATAAATATAAAATAACTACCAGTTCCCAGTCTAAACAAAAGTGTAATGTCCACGTTGTAAGGTTGTCGGATATAATAATATGCCATTGAAAATGAAAAAATGCTAACAAGATCTAAAGCTAGAAGTAGAGATGCACATCCATTACCTCCGGACTTGTCGCACAGCTCCGCCTCACAGCCAACACACACTTCGGTGACAGCGGCAAGCAATGAGACGTCGAGCTCAAGTTCTAGCGACGAGTATTTTTACTCGCCGACGCACACTCGGCCCCCCGTTCATACAATGTAATGCTCAAAACTCGATTTTCAAAATGAGGGTATTTCAAAATGGAAACAATGTCAGGGTAGACTTAAGAATGTATCACATCATTTATACAAATACTGAATCAGTAACTGCTGTCTGGTATCCAGTGCATCAGCTCAAAGTTTACTATGTTCGCTAATTATTAACTATCCGATAACGTACGTGAGTTTGTAGTCGACATTACAACATTTATTTCTACCAGTAATCGTCATATTTAATTGCTGTGCATCATGGCTGCAACTAGGCAAGGTATGGTTATGATAATATTTTTTTATGAACCTTAACGTTTAGTACTTTCGGATTAATGGCTATTTGATATAAATATGTGATATAATGATTTTTTAGGAATCAAAATATTTAGTCCCTAACAATGAATTTTAATAAATAAAATATATTTTGCAGAAAACAGTTAGAAATCATGTGTGTCACACCTAGTTTGATATTATTTTGATATAGATTTCACCTGGGAGAGCCATGCTTCGGCACGTATGGGCCGGCTCGACTCCGCTTGATACCACGGCGTCACAGAAAACCGGTAGTGAAGCAATGCTTGCATTGCATTTCGTGAGTGAGGTTACCGGAGGCCCTAACCCTTCCTTCTCCCCTATTCCCGTCCTTCCCCTCCCCCCTATTCCCGTCCTTCCCCTCCCCCCTCTTTCCACTCTTTCCCCTCCTCTCCTACTTCCACCTTAAGGGCGGCAACGCACTTGTGACTCTTGAGTTACAGGTGCCCATGGGCGGCGGTAGTCATTTACTATCAGGTGACCCGCCAGCTCGTTTGCCCCTATACCATAAAAAAAAAGATATATCTTTATTTCATTACATTATAGGCGAAAGTTCAACATCATACTTCACCTTGAATAATGCAAACTTATATGAGATTATATTCAAAAGTAGCTTTAAATCTGTGGAAAAGAAGTTCATTGATCTAGAAACCTATCTCAGACATCATACCAATTGTGAGATTTCTAAAAAAAAGTGAACTAGGTAAAATTAGCATTGCAAAAGTCTTTTATATTCAAGTGGGATAAATGTGATAGACACAAAAACAGTTTTTTTGAACATGAAAAAATTTGGTGGTAGAGTGTTTCCTAGTTCAAACTATATGAGAAGCCTACAGGAGGACGGCCGACAAAATCTGTTGATGAATGCAGTGACCAGTCAAAACGCAGGAAAACTGCATAACTTCGTCATAGCCATCCTACTGAAGAGTTAACATACGCATACATTGTTGGTCCAAATACACCTTCCGAAAGAACTGTACCTGAATGGCACAAGTTACCTATCGAACAAGTACTATCTTTAATGATGGAGGCATAGTTAAATAGGAGCCAATATAATATCATACGAAATTATGCCAAGGATGTATTTCCTGCCTATAAAAATGTTTGTACTGGAAAGAACAATGTCTGCCTGACAGAATAATAAGACTTCTTTACTCTCTAAATGGGGCTTCGATGGTAGCTCTAGCTTCACGCAGTACATGCAAAAATTCGCATCAGAGACGAGTGATGATAAATACATAATATATTAATCATTATTATATCAATTTTTTTACTACCGATTGGGCAGTCAAGAAGCGCAGGAATCACGCAACAAGGATTTTAATATATAGAGAGCTCTTCTTTCGAAAAACCTCAAGACAGAGTAACTCAGAAAATACATTTCATCGTCTACTTATTTCGTCTGACACTGTCATAACAAATTTAAGACCTTTGCAAGTAGTTAAAAGAATACAGCTTGATCCTGCAGTAACAGATATGCTTTTAGAAGAATTAGTAACCTTTTCTAATATATCTGATGCTTCGGATGACAAAATATAATGTTGTATTTCATAAATTTTTCATTTCTGACTGGTATTTCGATTAAAATAAACATTTTATAGCAGTTTTCATAACATTTTAACATTTTCTTTATGTTGGGACTTTTGAGCAGTACTTTGTATGAACGGGCCCCAGTGTGCGACGTCGCCAACACCTGTGCGTCGGCAGGGGAGAACCCGGCCACCGACCTGCTTGGGACCCAGAGGACCACTGACCTCGAATAGTACCCCCGTTGCCGGTGGTGATGTGCGCCGCATTAAATGGACTAATTCACTAAATGAAAACGTCATGCGGGCATATTATCGGGCTACAGAGTTGGGAACTAACCTTACTGCGTACCGTGTTCCTTTGGTGTCTCTGTTTCAGGAGCTTGAACCAGCTGTCAACGTGTCAGCACAACGACCATCGGATCAGGTACGAGCTATACAGCGCTTGCCAACTGCTGAATGATACCGTACTTGAGAGGATACGCTCTGACGTACGGAATAGCTTTATTGTCCCTACTTCGTCGCAAACTGTGAGTTTGGTTACTAACGAGATGACACAGTTACTACCTGTTGATGAAGTTGTGGAGAGTGAGAGTATATCCGTAAATACCCAATACAATGAAAGACTAAGGAGCGCTTTGGAGGATGCGTTTCTGAATACCAACCAACATACCAACTGGTTTGTAAATTACCAAATTAGACCACGTTTATCCCGTTTGCCTATGCATAAAAGAAATATAGTGCTGGTGTGTGCCCTGGATACGCTATTGTCTGCTTATTTAGACAATAGCGAAGATCTTAGTGATACACACTATTCTCTACTGTGCGGCTGTTGCAGTATGTCGAGTAGCGGGAGTATATTTTTATGTAAATACCACTACTACTCGACCCAAGCCTGCTGTGCCAGCCAGTGTAGAATTGAGCGTCGTATTGCTGACGTAGCCTCAGGGCTAGGACACTCATTAGTAAGCTAATTTGCTTTAGATTAGGCAATACACGGCCAAAGGTGATGCGCTTTGTGAAACAGGCATTTTTGGGGACTGACATTAGTGCTTAAAAAATATATGTCATGTGTCACAGAGCGCATAGTCTTTCTAAAGCAAAAAGTTTATGCATGGGCAAATAGGATACGACGTTACAAAAAGCGACTTGATCGGTAGTCAGAATCGCATGTTCCAAAGAAATGAGAGGTGGGCTTACCGAAAATGGGAACAAGCGGAACCATGTGTGAGTGATGGGCACTTTCCGGATGATACAAATACATTTTGGCGTAACATCTGGTCGGTGCCTGTCATTCATAGGTGATTGGATGCGAGATGTTAAGCGGTCATGCAAAAATAGCTGGACCAGACGGACTGCATAACTTCTGGCTTAGGTGGTTCCGAAGTTCGCATTGGCATCTCAATTCCAAACAGCTTTGGACTCTGGGTTATTACCCCATTTTATGACCACTGGTATTACCCACTTACTCTATAAATCCGGTAGTGCCATGGATCCCAAAAACTATAGACCTATTACATGCCTACCAATATATAAGCTTCTAACATCTATTCTGAGACTCAAAATTACTACACATTTAAATAAAAATTCGATCATTTCTATTTCTCAGAATGGATGTCGAAGCGGAACCCGTGGCACTAAAGAGCTCCTTATCATAGACATGGCTATTAGCTAATAGGTGCGCGTAAACGTAAGAGTCTGTCGACATGTTGGATAGACTATAAGAAGGCCTATGACTCGGTGCCACATACGTGGCTTCTGAGAGTGGTAGAGTTGTATAAAATTGATACAACTCTTTTCACTTTTTTGAAGTCATGTATGGGGCAATGGAGAACGGTATCATAACATTTGTTACCGGCCTTAAATACCAATAGCTCACTCTTAGTCACGTTGTACCTGAGACCATGAGCCACTGCATAATCCTCACATATACACAAGAGCTTCCTAAGAGCACTGATAGATGGGAACAGCAAAACCATGTCGTATTTATGTTTTTTTAAAACTACTATTATTTAAGAAAAACTATAACTTGGGTAATTATTCTCAAGCGGAAAGGTCTACCAAAACCAAAAGTGGCACTATACGTAAGTTTTTTTATCCTACTACCTTAATTACTCGCATGTTTTCAATAATTAACTAAAAGTGAGATAGTCAAACTGTTAATTGAAATTAATTGCACTATTGTGTTACTCTTATTTGCATTAGATATTGATCACAATGCTGGACCAAAACTTTTAAATGACCACACTGAAAAATTACTGTTTTTGTATAAAGTTTTTTGTAAACTTTTGTTTTCAGGGTGTGATATATGTAGCTCGATCAAAAGCATCGAAGCAGTTATAAAAGCTATTTATGAAACAACGGTAATATGCGATAGTAGGCGCAACTCACAATAGTGAGTTGCGCCCCGCCACGGATACTATGGTAACTATTTTCCGCTCAAAAACGTTGTTAGTGTCAACGTTTGGTGAAAAATTCTTGGATAAGCAAAAAAACTTGAAGACCCGCCTGCCTGATGCTTTTTTTATTTTAAGAAATGAATTGTCTCTTTTTAATTGAAGTCAGTGAAAACTTTCATAAATGGCATGGGAGGACCAAAGCAGAACACTGATGACATATCGTGTATACTGTTTCGCATAAAATAGTGTCAAGTGCCTAAGAGCTCTCAAAAGAGTATTAGGCATCGTGTGACCGTCGGACGGATGCTATTGGCGTGGATAATAACTGAAGAGATAGTATAGTATCGGGCGGCACAGTAAGTAACTACACATAATGTAGATCCAGCAATGCCGTAACATAACAACTCACACTCGTGATACGTAGTTGCTATCAGAGGTTGAATGTCCTGTCTTGAGGTCGATTGTTAATTGTTTAAAGCTACTGACATAATAATTTATAACGTATGTATAATATTCTTCCAAAGTATGTAGGTATAAGTGTCATATTTATTTCATAAAAAAATATACTCAGATCATATTGTTCATTTTGTAGATGAAATAATGTGAATGTGTAATACTAATAACCTAAAACAATATCTGTACTACGTTATAATCACAAAATTTTTCACACAATAGCGTGTCAATAGAGGAAACTGAGCCCTTGTTATGTCAATGCACTATTGAGCCGTCGTATTATGAAAATACAATGGATGGCGAGGCGTGGACAACTCGCTGCCACCTCCACCAACGTCATTCAATAAACACGCAATATGAGCTTTGTGTTTCCTTTAGCAGTAGTCAGTTTTGTTACCTACACGTATACACTCAGGGTACGATGTATTGTTCTTGCGGTGTAGCATCACGTAACGTAATGTAACAAATGTAACACAATCATGAAAGTCGCTACTAATAATAATATATGTATATCTACATTAATACAAATCTTTGTTACTTTTACATGCCAATAACAACACAGAATATCCCACTATCTGTGTTATTACTTATTTACATTACTAATAACTAGAACATAATCTACATTGATGAGTGTACTATTTGTTGGGCACGTTATTTTATAAGCATAATAATATTATAATAAATTTTAACTAGCAGTGCTCGTCACGGCTTCCCTCGCGTGTATATGATCATGTTTTATGCGCGGAACCTTAATTATTTTTCCAAAATAAAAGCAGTTTAAGTTACTCCTTATAACATCTATATGCTAGTGAAAGTCCCGTGGAAATGGGTCCACCCTTCCGGAGGTTAGCCGGAACAACCAGACAGACAAAAAAAAAATAGTTTTTTTGGTTAAGTACCGTGTAAACATTCAGATGCATTTAGTAAAAAGCTCTTATTATGATATTATAAACAGACACTTAAATTTTATTTATTTATATAGATTTTGACGGAATAATTGTAGCACATGTTTATTGTTGCTTACATTTATATACAAATAAGAGAAGTGTTTACAGGCCTTGTTATTACAGCGCACAAGCAGCGAGGTTGTTGAAAGAAAAGCGGTTTGTCAACCTCCTACGTATCAGTCTCGTAACCAGTCCGGACTATGGACCTACCCGCCCACGAGTAGCTTCGCAAACCTGCCAAGGACTGTTAATTTTATTTTGCACTCCCAAACTAGTTTCCTAATGATAGCTGTCCTTGCGCCATCGCTTCACCAAGGCCATAAATACACCTTACCCAATTATTTTAACAAAAATCAAAACCAACATTTTGGCTGTTAAGTTTCGCCGTATTATCAGAAAATTGGTTTTAAATGATGAATCGTACATTAATTGTAGACGTACTCGACGGACCGTAACGAATAAACACGCTACAAGAAAATACCTTAACTTAGTAATATTGCAATAGCCATATTTAAAATAAAATACTAGTTTAATTAATTAACTTATATGTGAACTGTTGTGTTTAGGCTGGCCTGTTGGTCTAGTGGTAAGTTTGTAATCTTGACGTGTTCGTGTTGGTAAGTAATTCGACTCGCACCCAGGACAAGTAATTGTGTGATGAGCATGATCATTTGTTGTGTCTGGGTGTAATTTATGTATAATATGTATATGTTTAGGAATATATATGTATGTTTATGAGCAGTCTGGTTACCATAGTACAGGCTTTGCCTAGTTTGGTATCAGACGGCCGTGTTGTGTCAAGTTTATATTTAAAAAACTAGACCTAATCCATTTCAAAAACTTCATGTAGAGAAAACGTGAGACTGAAAGAAATTCCTAAAATGGCTTTAAAATTAATATATCTAGGTACATAGATTGATACATTGGGTAATTACCGTTTACTTAGTAATATTCCTTTCGTATATTGTAAGGTAAACTAACCTATACTTTAAAATGCTTCTTTATTTATGATTATACAAGCGATACTATCAGAGATTACGGCAAAATTTCCCCCTCTTAACGCACTCTACCTATCTCTTTACATTTTTACAGAACCATATCTTTTTCTTAGTACAGTTACCAAACATGGTCAAACGTGCAGATACACAAAAGCCAAATATGCCAGACCTAAAATGAAGACGATTCCCTCTCTTAGCATACTACTCCTAACATGTAGGTTTCCCTTATGTAGATCTGCTTACTGACTATATAACATATAGAACACAAATAATACAGGTGGGTGAATTTCAAAGCTCTACCATGGAATTCATCACTTTTGGCGTGCCACAGGGCAGTGTCCTCGCACCGTCTGTTTTCATAGCTTACGTAAACGACATGTGTAATTTAGAATTGGAAAACGGCAATATTACCACATATGCAGACGACACAGTATTATTTTTCAGATGCAAAACTTGGGATGATGTGTAATTAAGTGCTCATAAGGGGCTAAACGTAGTAGCAAAATGGCTTGATAATAATCTTCTCTCACTTAACTTATCTAAGACAAATTATATTACATTTAGTATTAGAGCCATCATTTGGAGGTTGTCCATCAGGACAAGTTAAGGACAGATTAAGTGTGCAATATTGTATTTACTATAACTGAGTAGTAAAAGTTCTGCATATGTGAGAGATAAGTAATTAATGCGACTTACACTTTGTACTAACTACCAAGCGCGATGATTGTAGTTTATTTTTTTTTTGTACGTTACTTTCGTTGTGGGAGGTTGGATGTCAATGACCGCACATTAACGCAGTGCGAGAAACATAAAGGATTAGATCGCGACTACATAGCATATAATCTTCGTAAGGGGACATTCATAAATTACGTCACACGTTAAGGGATCAATGAAGTGTGACATTATGTGTCGAAGGGGGGGGGGGTCATAAGCTTCGTGAATGTGAACAGAACAAATCTACAATATAAAACACCAAACATTACCTGTAAAACATACGTTACTACACTTTTATTAAAAAAAATATTTAGATCTGTTCTTTTCAGTTCTGGGTGTAAAATTTAAAAACATGTGACGTCACACCAGGGAGGGGGGTCCCACAAATGTGACCATCTGTGACATGGACGGGGGGTGGGTCCAAAAAATATCATGAAATTAATGTGACGTAATTTATGGATGACCCCTAACCTATTTCCATAAGTAATCCTACTAATATTATAAACGTGAATTATTAATATAAATTAAATTATAGATGGTCTACAGAATAAATAACCAACGGTTTTTTTCAGTAGCCAGCAAGTACAGATAATATCGATTTTATATACGAATTTAATAACTTCAATTAAAGTTACTTAAAGGCGATATCAACAACAATGGCGGCTCACGTTTGGTTAGCACGGATATAGCACCACTTTGAATTATAATGCGCATTGTTCCTCGCAGTGCGCTGGTTTGGGTGCAATGCACTACGTCGCAATACTTGTGATAGAAATCGTAGGATTCTATCTAATATCTAACGCCAAGGTCGCCTACAGTAATTATTACAATTAAAAAATATTAATTGAACATTTTTTGTTGCGTAAAGGATACCAACAAGATTATGCCGATTAAATTAATTAAAATGTATGTTAAATTAATATCTACCGGTTACGACATCTAAGAGAAGAGAGGAGAAGGTTATTGATACAATTAATTTCTATGTTCAAAGGACAGAATATTGCACATCAATAAAAATACATGTCAATAATTGTCCAATTAATGGTGTTATCAATATAACTCCTCAAAGCAACCAAAAGTGTTTGTATTAATATTTAAAATCGGCGATAAATGATACGGGCTCTACGCCCCCGTACCAGTTTTGTCCACACATGTGTCTGAGTTCACATATTCAACTTTTCACACAGCAGAGGGCAATGACTCTAATGTGCCTAAAATAATTATGCTCTTAACTATGTTCCAAATATCAACCGATGAGTACAAAATGTTAATAGTAAGGTAATTGAAAAACCACATCTATATCTAACGTTAAATGATTTTGTCATTGCGTTGCGGCGGGTATTTATCATTCAATAGCGTCTACGGGATGTATTCTTACCGACGACCGCATAAGAATATATGTCAGATACTGGATATTGTGATTAGAGAGTACTTCACTATACTGGGGAGCCACATCACTATGCTTGCTGGCGCCACATTTTGATAAATGATGTAAATGATTACTTTTATAAAACTAATTCATAAACTTACCTCCTCAGGTACCTTCTCTGGTTCACCATTTATTTTGGGTTCTTCATCTTTAGGTTTTTTCTCTTGTTTTGGTTTATCTTTTCTGCTAAAACTGATAGACCTGAGCGACCATTTCTTCTTGACCTGCCCATGACATGCTCGTGTTAACAACATTAATAATAAATCACACTCATGCAATACTTAACAAGTTAAATTACATTTTATTTTTTATTGTATTATAGTACACACCTTTTCCTTCTTAGGTTTCTTGCCGTCTTCTGGTGTGGGAGTAGATTCTTCATTCTCCATTTTTTGTTCACTTTCTCCATTTGTTAAAGGAGCGCCTTCCTTATCCTCCTCTTGTTGTTTTGTCTCTTTCTCAGTTGTAGCATCTTTTTCATTTTCTGGGGTGCCACTATCAATATCCTTTTGTTTCTCCTCCTATGTAAAAAAAAATTAACTAAATTTAAGGCGCGCCATATCAATATGTCTATACTGGGAGTAATTAGAACAAATTAGTAATCGTGTCAATAGAATTTCAAATGCTGTGTAATTTAAACGTATTTTCCCAGAATGGTATTGCATTTATTTTCCCCGTCACGTCTCCAGTTTGCATGTCGTGGTAAAATCAATAACGGCTTAGTCATCCCCCTGTATTAAATTACAGGAGTGCGAGCGAAGTGAGTAATAAAAGTTATATTTTCAAATAACGTAATAAGCACTGTTTCTTAACTAATGGTATAAACTTAAACATTAATGAGTATAAACGAAACATTAGGTTATAAACAATGAGTTAATTGATTGAGACTAAAAAAGTGGATTATTTTTTTAAACACATGGAAATAACTCGTACGCATCTTAATAGGCTGACAAGAAATGTTTTTTTTGTAGTAATATGATTGATAATGCAAAGAGTCAATAACTTTGGAGTATAAATTTTCTTGTGTGAAATTAGTGATTTACTATAGAACTCTGTTTTGTCTGCTCTGTCTTGTACCGTATTGATGTTGACATGCTAACATGTCAACGTCAATACGGTATAAAGTAGAGACATTTGCAAGGTCTGAAAACTGCCATGGTATTACTTAGGGCTACCCAATTTCAAATCATTACTAGACTACTAGTAACTTTATCTAGACAGGAAACTAACAAGCAATTCTACCATGTCGCATCGACAGGAGTTCCAGTTAATTATTTCAATGTATAGGGGACTGCAATGTCTCAAGTTTAATAGAAACACATAATATTGATAACATATGTATAAAATCGTTATAATACATTTTTGATCACTCTAATAGTACTATATACGCAGAGCACACAGTTAATAAATAAAGTGAAACGCAAAAAAATATTATTCAGTCACTGTAATACATAACATAACTTACTTCCCTTACTTTGAACAGCCGATTATGTGGATTCAAAAATGTGTATGTTTGATAGTGTGATTATCTGGTAATGCTCCATGATATGATTAAGTATTTACTTTCCTATTAAAGACTCAAATAGTCAATATAAGCAGGTCGCAATGGAATGACTCACGAGCGTTTTAAGAACCGGTACGTTCTTGTTTTTGAATACAAATAAACGGTGCCTGTTGAATGGAGCGTGTCTGTCAAAATTTGTGTGTACTTACCGTGTCGTGTATGTGCGCATCGCCGTTAAGCTGTGGTTTCAATGCGTCGGCATCAGCCAATGGTTCCAAGCGGCCCTCGCCACCCGCGATCGAAGCCGCCACCTCTCCTGCACTCTCAGCCTCCTTGCCGCTTATGTCAACCGAGCGTTTGCTCTGCTTAGCACCCATGCTTTACGTTGGCCTGATGTGCAAAATAAGTAGTAGTCAGAAATTAGATAAAGAAAATACTTAAGGTAACTATTAAGGAAATATAAGTACATAAATATTTAGAAATGCTATAACATATAGATACAGTATTGCACACCCCACCTCGGTTAGTTTTTATTTTCTATTCTACAAATACAAACTATACACAAAATGAATGGTTAACTATTTCCGTCCGCCCGTCTGTTGTTCTATCAATTTTAGAATACCGTACGTGACACAAAATACTAACTATCTATAATTGTATATATCTATACTAATTTAATAAAGCTGAAGTTTTTTTGTTTGATTGTTTGTTTAAACGAGTTAATCTCGAACTATCAGTCAGATTTGAATATTTCATTTGGTATTGGATAGAGTGAGTATTCATTGAGTCCATGTAACATCAGGCTACTACTCTTAGAAGCAGAGCATAAATTTCTCCTGGATTCAGTGAACATACAGGACTTACCACGCTTTAGTACGTTGGGAGTATTATACCAAGGTATATAATAGTTTATTGTACTTATAAACTGAGTCTACGGTACGACCAAAATTGATAAAACCATACAAGGTAATTACGGCAAATATGATAAGAATAAGTACCTGTAGTCGTTTTACAGGAATATTTTATATTTATATTTTATCCAAATCACTATATTCAATTAATGACCTCACTAGACTTGCTCAATGGGTGTGCAAGTAAAACTTCAGAAAAGTAGCCTACGAGAGAATGAGAAATAAAAAGTAAAATCAACACAAATAATTGACTAATGTATTATTAAATACATTTAATTTTAGATAATTTATATAAAAATTATTATATATTATATTAAAAATAATTGACATAAATTAATTATCCAACGAATTTTAATACGCAAATACACAAAAATGACACCAAGTTGACATTGACGCATTTTCTGTAGGCTTCGTAGTACGCAGGCGCAAAGACAAAGATTATAGGAAATACTGTGTACTTGTATTCTCTTATTATCTCATTTTCTCGCAGGTTAAATCCTATTTATTAATAATGTTTGTCTCTTTATAGTGTATTTCGTTTCATCAAATTTCAAATCACAACGACTCTAAAGAAGTTTCACTTCAATATGAACTTACTACTATTACAGCAGTTGAAAATAAATAATTCAAGTAGGCACCGAATTGGAACACAAAGCACGTCAGTGGGTCACGGTGCTGGGAACTCGCTCGAAATAAATGTTAACTGCCGCCCAAAATAGTATCTCAACGAAAGTGCAACGAGATGCATCACTAGTGTTTTTAGGTACGAGGCGTTGACTCATAATAACGTTAACACAAATTACGCGGTATATAAAATACTGCTTATTTCCTGTATGAATAATAAAACTTCACCACAACAATGATGATTCACTGAAACCTATTCACCACAACTACTCTATAATAAAATAGGAATGTCAACTTAGCACAAATATGAACTGTTTTATAACTAGTTAACACATTTCACATCCTATTTTTTTTATTAATGGTATAAAATAATCTTAATGTACAATACTCACAGAGAACAGGAAACGGACAACTATTACGACGTTTAAAATGAAACTGAGAGTGAAACAAACCGAGTATGGTTATTGTTCACATTCACGATTAGCAGTGGACTGAATTCCAGCGCTTCGTTGCCTTTATCGTTCATTATCCCACTCATTATTCTCAACAAATATAAATAGTCCCCACATTAGTCACACAGGACTCTCTTTATCTTTGGCGAAAACAGTCACTGCAAGACCAATATAATAATAGTATATTCTTATCTGTGGCATTACTGATAATTTGTTTATGTTATCTTCCGACTATGATATTCGTACAATATTGTGTAGTAAACGAAAATATAATGAAAACAAAGTAGTATAGTTTCTGTCCACACTATCTAGATAATAGCTTTTTATACATAAAGTAACAATAACACACATCAATATGTATATCCTTTGTGTTTAATTCTACAGAGCGTTCATCATGTCATGATGGGGAGTTTTTAAATTGGTTTACGCGTTGAGGTCATTGACCTACGTTTAGTTCCCCGGCTATATAACATAGTTTTTTGGGCTGAACCAGTCAACCCAAACTGATTATTGTCATCCACACAATAGGAGGCACTATTAAATAGGACTGGTTCGTTTTCGAAGAGCTGAGGTATATCGGTGACCTTGACTTGCGTCTGCTCAAGAGCGACTGTTCCGCGAGTGGTAAGTACCTTCTAATTCGTAAACGTGTCAGTCGCAAACGGTGATACCAGTGGAATAGTGTAACAATAATGTATTAGATCTGTCTTAACAACAACATAACGTGTGCATTCGCGCAGCGGAATGTTGTTGAATTTAAAGATTTTAATTATGCAGATATTTAGTGTATGACGTCGTGTAATTGTGTATGGTAAAAAAAAAATTGTGCATGCAGCCATTGTGGAGAAATTCGCTAAAAACTGATTCCGCTGGGCGAACGTTGTCCTGGCGGAACTTTTTTTAATCCATGGACTTAAAAGAGAAAAAAATGTGTCCAAAAATTTGTATGTAATTGTGTATGCATGAATAAAATTAGTGCATGCATAAACTCAAGAGACAACTCGAGAAATTCAAGTTTCCGCTACGCGAACGTGTGGCCATTACCTAGTTTTCATATAAAACGCTTATATACAGAGCTGTAGATTTTTACATATGTTGTTTTGAATTTGTTTATATTTGTTTAAAAAACAGATTTAGAAAAAATCGTAGGGTTTAAAAGATAAAAATATAATAAAATACGCTTATTAGGTCTTAGTTCGTAAAGTATGCACTTTGGGGTCTAGATTTTCACGTTTATACAAACCTTGTAAGAGTGTGCAACATGTTGCCAAGTATCAATGGTGTTCCGTTAGTAATTAAAGAGTTATAGGACAATTTACCATGAATAGACCACTGTTTACAAAGCAGTCAAATATCACGACGTTCTAAAGGAATTGCGTAGTAAAATGTATTCCAATAATAAGTGTATTAATTCAACTACTCACATGCAAAATTTCTCATTGAATACAGTAATTAAAGAGAAACAATTAAAATACTGACAAGGCATCGAAAACCTACATAACCAGACCAAGTTCGGATGGCTACAAAAAAGCGGCCGTGCAATATATTTGGATAACATTCTAAAATTTACAGTATAATACCGGTATTGAATTGGTACAGGTGATAACACAATTGTTGTTTCGATATAATTTTATTTGTGGACATTATGATACCGTTCAAACTTAAGAGTAATTAACAAATGAAAGATGAATCGTCATACACGACTTTGTACGTATTAGATTAGTCACTTGAGTGTTGAGTAACATGCCTTTAGTATAATACCTATATTAAACGTTGGTAAAATAATTGATTAAACGTTGTTTTCTTCTTTAAGTTGCACTTAGATCAACTATATACCCTATAGAAAATCGCGTCAAATAGTGGCACTCGACAGTTCCACATTACGTGCATGCATTTAATTTGCCATCGTAATAAATAATAAACCAGACACTACAATTAATGTTTCTGTGAATATATATGTTGTAATGGGTTGATACAAAAACTGTATTGTAAAGGGTCTGTAGTTTATTACTTACCACAATGGAGCGTATTCCACACGCACGCTCTCAAAGGACAGTTAGACAAATTATCGTTTGTTATTAATTATTATGCCGATATTATGCTTTAAAAAATTAAAGCTATGATAAAAATACTATTCTTATCAAAAGTACATTTCATACCTTTCATGCATTTCGAAAGCATAGTTTTAGCATTTTTCGGATACGCCCAAAACGTCACACTACCGCGGCCGCGAAGCATCTGATAGCTCAAATGGATAGTTCTTTGAAAGTCACAAATGTCCCTTCAGCTACCTCTAGATTGGTATAATATAAAAAAAAAACGGTTGTCTGTAAAGTCGGTTTACTGACGATAGTTGAACGTGACAACGTCATAGGAACGCCTCCGAGCGAGGTAACGCCGCATGAGTCATGTTTTTTCGTGCGTGCAGTCGGCTCCATCGAATTATAAGACAATTGTATTGAATACATAACTAAATGCTTAACAAGCAATACAAGCTATATAGGGCTTTAAGTAATAATATAATTCCTCTTACTCGGGCGCTCACACTTTGAAACAAAGGACGCACTGCAGATGAGTCTTAAATTGAATTCTCCTAAATTTGGCATTTCAATCGTCACATTCACATTTTTATCCACAACTTTTGAATTATAAGTGTTTCTATGATAATACTTATCGAATTAGAATAATATTAGAGACAAATGGGTGAATAGCATTTGTTTTTTTTTAATTCGTGGTTGGACATATATCGACATGAATTTTATGAATATATCATTATTGGCAATGTCATTGTCAGCAATATTGAAGAAAACTTTTGATAAGAACAATGATAGCGAGAAACAAACATTTTGAAAACGAGATTTGTTATAAATGTTAGTGTTTTTTTTTACATTTTTTACACTTACCTAACACTCTGACAGTCTGACTGGCCTGTTCTAGTGGTTAGTGACCCTGATTGCTAAGCCAGAGGTCGTGGGTTCGATTCCCACCCAGTACAAATAATTGTGTGATGAGCCCGATCATTTGTTCTGTATCTGGGTATAATTTATCTATAATATGTATGTATGTATTTAGAAATATATAAGTATGTTTATCAGCAGTCTGGTTACCATAGTACAGGCTCTGCCTAGTTTGGGATCAAACGGCCGTGTGTGAGATGTGTGGAGCTATTATTAATTATTGTTATTATTATTACTCATCTACTTTTTTTACTTTGTTATAATAATAAAGTTAATAATAAAATCAAAATATCATTGCAGGTACACGTTAGTCACTTTGTTGCAAAAAATTAAATTGCTCTGTAACATTAATAGAGTCTGATGCAAAATCTAATATGGAGCACATCGGCAGATTTGGTGAGAGACTGGTGGGTCTCCCTTCTGGAACTTGAGCATTTTTTTCTCTTGCCAAAGCTGTCCAGCCGAATTTCTGTAGACCATCCCTTCTACTCCTGCAAATGGGAGATAATTCGTTGGCCCACGACGCTAAGGAGAAAGCCGACCGTTTGGGCAACCTCTTTGCGTCTAACTCGACTTTGGACGACGGGGGAAACGTATCGCTGACCATACCGCGGTGCGACAGCTGTATGCCGGAAGTCCGCTTCTTCCAAAGCTCAGTGCGTAAAGCACTTCTTTCCCTCGATATTCATAAGTCAAGTGGGCCCGACGGAATCTCTCCCATCGTGCTTAAGACGTGTGCTCCGGAGTTGGCACCGGTTTTAACGCGCCTTTCTCGGTTCTCCTACTCCCTCGGCGTCGCCGTCGTCTCGACCTCATGGAAGACAGCTTTAGTGCACCCGATCCCTAAAAAAGGTGACCGCTCGGATCCGTCCAACTATAGACCTATAGCCATAACCACCTTGTTCTCCAAGATAATGGAATCCATTGTCAACCGCCAACTCCTTCGGAGCTTAGAAGACCACCAGCTACTCAATGACCGCCAATATGGTTTCCGTCGGGGTCGTTCAGCTGGTGATCTTCTCGTATACCTGACTCACCGTTGGGCACAGGCGATCGAGAGCAAGGGGGAGGCGATGTCAGTCAGTTTGGACATAGCGAAGGCCTTCGATCGGGTCTGGCACAAAGCGCTTCTCTCGAAGCTTCCTTCCTATGGGCTTCCCGATAAATTATGCAACTGGATCACCAGGACAGAAGCATCATGGTCGTTGTTGACGGTGCATGCTCCGACTTCAAGTCTGTGAATGCTGGTGTCCCACAAGTCTGTGTGTTACGTGGAAGAGCCATGCTTCGGCACGTATGGGCCGGCTCGACTCCGCTCGATACCACGGCCTCACAGAAAATAAGCAGTGAAACAATGCTCTCATTGCTTTTCGCCGCGTGAGTGAGATTACCGGAGGCCCTAACCCTTCCCTCTCCCCTCCTTCCCATTTCTCCCCTCTAATCCCGCTCTCCCGTCTTCCCCCTCCCACTCTTCCCCTACTCCCACCTTTAAGGGCGGCAACGCACTTGTGACTCTTGAGTTACAGGTGCCTATGGGCGGCGGTAGTCATTTACCACCAGGTGCCCCGTCTGCTCGTTTGCCCCCTATACCATAATAAAAAAAAAATCACCCACGCTGTTTCTTCTGCATATCAATGATATGCTGCAAATCAGCAGCATTCATTGCTATGCCGATGATAGCACGAGTGATGCCTTGTATACCGGCTGCGCTAACATTTCTCGGGAAAACGTCACTGAGAGTGGATCCAAATTTGTGTCTGAAATCGAAGCCTCCTTACAAGGAGTTTCCGATTGGGGTCGACTTAATTTAGTCCAATTTAACCCAACGAAGACACAGGTTTGCGCGTTCACCGCTAAAGAGATACCGTTTGTCGTGTCACCTCGCTTTGAGAGCACTCCCCTGACTGCCACAGCCAGCATCGGATTCCTTGGCGTCGATATATCGAGCGAAGTCCAGTTCCGCGGTCACTTGGAGGGTAAGGCCAAATTAGCCTCGAAGAAGCTTGGTGTGCTCAACAGATCGAGACAGTATTTCACCCCGGCCTACCGCCTACAACTTTATAAGACGAAGGTTCAGCCGCATATGGAATACTGCTCTCATATCTATGCAGGAGCACCCCAGTACCAGCTTCTCTCTCTTGACCGCATTCAACGGAGAGCGACTCGAATCATCGATTGCCAGGATATTTCAGATCGGCTTGAGATGTAGCCTCATTCTGCATTCTCTACCGCATGTATCATGGGTGAGTGCTCCGAGGAATTGTTCGGACGTATACCGGCCGCAACGTTTCGCTATCGTTCAACGCGACAAAACTTTCATCCCCATCACCTGTATAATTGGCAATCCACCACTGTACGGTTTTCCAGAATTTTTTTGCCTCGTGCAACCAATCTTTGGAACAAATTGTCGCTTGCGGTGTTTCCGGACCGATACGACCTTCAAACCTTCAAGAAAAGAGCGTACTCCTATCTCAAAGGCCGGGAACGCACTTGTGACTCTTGAGGTGCAGGTGTCCATGGGCGACGGTAGTCACTTACCATCAGGTGACCGGTCTGCTCGTTTTCCCCCTATAATATAAAAATAATAATAATAGTACCAAGAATAATAGAAGAGTGTACAAGGTTCAGAGCTGACTGAATAAATGGCAATAAAAACTGGGGAATGTTGACTTGAAAAGCAGCAAAACCAAAACCGAATTGCGTGTTGTTCCATGTTCTGTGATTTCAGCGCGCAGCGGTCCGTCAATCTGAAACCATTTTAATAAATGGAATAGCGATACTGGTTTGCTCCGAATTCAAGTACCTCTAATACAAAGCGATGGCAAAATAGACCGAACTGTACAGTATCAAATCAATACAGGGTGAATAAAATGGCGGCAGGTTACGGAAACAATATGTGATCCCAATATTTCTGTTAAACTGAAGGGACAGATTAGAAACCGAAAATCAGCCCTGCCATCTTACATGGATCTGAATGATGACCATCGAAGGAAAATTAACGATAGACGCCTGCATGTAGCTGAAATGCGAATGTTGAGATGGACATGTGGTGTAACGATGGAAAAGGTGATAAGGGTTTTAATAGCGATGCCGGTCTGCTGCGACTTCAAGTACCTCGGCTTCCTTATACAAAGCGATGGCGAAATAGACCAGATTGTACAGCATCAAATCAATACAGGGTGGATAAAGTGGCGTCAGGTAACAGGAAAACGGGAGAGATTATAAGACGATTATCAAACTGCGTAACTTTTTTTTACACAGAGTAAACTATGTTCATTACTTTTGTTGGTGGGTAACAAGGTATTTCAGTAAATTTTCTGTTAAAAATACAGCTCTGGTACGATTGCCAATTCGATAGTTTTATTTAATACTGCTGCGCCCAGCGGTTTCACCAGGAGGAATGTCGGGATGTATTAATCAAAAAGTTTCATCGCAATCAGTTCAGTAGTTTTCGCATGAAAGAGTAATAAACATCCATCCATCCAAACTTTCACATTTATAATATTAGTGGGATTAAAAGAATGATTATTTGAGTACAAAACTCTCGCTCTAAACTTAGGTTTAAAAAATAATCAAAATATTTGATAAAAATAACATTTTGAGGAGAACTACCCAACTGTGCTGAAAACAGCATTTAAGCAGTTTAGATGTGCAATTTATTGAGCGCCGATTTAACAGCTATGGTGGTATCGCAGCAGTTAAAACCGATATTAAGATTTTCAAATGTACCTTGCACTTAAAGTTCTATGCACAAAGTGACAATGATCCATAAATAATCAGTAAAAATGAAAACCCAATAAGATAAAATAAATCTCATAGACATTGATGATCAATAGAAAAACCTTGATTTCAAGGAAATCTAAATAAATAGGATCATTAGGTATAATACAATTATAATGAAGTAGTGCATACAATCCCGCATTATGTACCATGCTACAAAGCACGTGCAATGAGTAGAAAATCGATAGCCCCGGCCAGTTGCGGATTTAAACCGCAAAGTAACACAGCACTCCCGATGTATCATAGAATAACTAAGTATTTCATATTCGTATGAGCGGGGGAATAATATGCTATTGTATGCTTTTTAACTACAGTGACCTAAAAAAGTTAAGTTGAAATTATATAATAAATATAGAAATGCGCAATATCTCATAAAAATTGCTAAGGATATAACCGATTAGCAGTAACACTTCTCTCCAAGATAAACTTTAAAATCCTTCATGCGGGATTAAGACAACGGCATCTATTTGATATACCGCTACCGCTGACTTCAGTAAACTGCAACTAGTTTCAATAGTCTCTAATTTGAAATTGACTTGTTTTATACCAAACGAATACTTAAGATGCATTCTGAGCAAAGAGTTCTTTGGTAGTCATAGAGGGAATGACTGACACCCTTCCTTCTTCCTCCTTCGTTTTGTCGTCGGTTAAAAAGCGTACACATGTACCTATGTATGTATGCAAAATTTTGTGAATAAAAAAAATTACTTAATTTATAAAAATAGCTAGTTAATAGCAATGCATACCGCATATTGGAATTTTATATCATTTAATATTAGTCTGTAAGCTTTCTGAAGAATAAACAAATAAATTATTCTGACCCCTGTTCGGAGAGCATTCTAATAAGAAGTGATGTGAAATTAATTACTGCGGATCAACTTACCAAATATTTTGAGCAGTTTCTATCATTGGACGCTAATCCGCTTAGTTTCTTACAAAAACCGTAAGGTGGCTGCTCCCCGGGCAGGCTATCCTGCCGCCATACAAAAGTACGTAGCAGACAACGAAAACAACATAAGCCTGAATGCATTTAACTATATCAAGTTATAGATAATAATATTATTGGGAGTTTTAACCAGTACAAACTGGAGGTACTCTAAGCTTATGTTATTATTACTATAATATTGTGTACATGTCTTGCGTCTCATGTAGCTATTATATTTTACCAACACAAATAGATAATCGACAAAACTGTCTTCACAAAACTTTACCTCTAAATGCAACGCACTGAATAACTTTTGCATTTCCGTAAAACATCATTAAATATATGGAGAGTACATAAACGAACCCACTTCTCTATTAGTACGAGATCCGACCGCGTGATTTATACGTTCATATGTTTGATTAATAAAATATAATTTTTATCGATATTTATAACTAAACCAATGCAGATCCGCAAAGGTGGCCATCCAAATTTGGCCGCAATTAATTTTAATTAAAATGTAATTAATTATTTATTTTTGAACAATTACGTTCACTTGTAATTGTTAAAAAATATATTTCATTAGAAAGAAATATACCTGAGATACCGAGAAAGTTCAAGGTGCCATCCCTCACTTGGCCGCAACCTAATGTCAGCCAGGTGTAAACAGGTATAATTTCGTTAAATATATACGTTCATAATGTATTATCATGTTATACATACCAAATTGAAGATTAATTCTTTCCCTACATGATGAGATATAGGTGCCTATGCAAAAATGCCCGCAAATAGTGACTGCCAACGATTAAAGATAAATAAAAGCGAGAGAAACTTAAGATAAACACCCCATGTCGAATAAAGATAGAGCATCCCAGCTGCTTGTCGTTTTTATGCTACTGCGCATGCGTCCATACGAGGGGTGATCAAAAAGTAATGATAAACGGATATTTCTAGTAATAATAAAATTCTAAAAAAATATTTTTTCAACTCCCTAATCCTTCACAACTTCCCTGACAAAAAATGGTATAAATAGGACGTCATTTTTAAAATATACATTCATTTGAATACTAGCAGTCGGAGTGATAACATCAAAATGGAGAAACATGAAGTGCGAAGCGTCATCAAATACCTGTGCTTGAAAAAAATGTCCACCAAAGACATTCATACTGACTTGGTGGAAACATTGGGAGACTCTGCTCCTCCATATTCTACAACTGCACGCTGGTGCAAGGAGTTTAAGATGGGAAGAACATCCACGGAAGACGAACACCGCGAAGGCCGTCCGTCCTCCTCCCTCACTGAAGAAAACGTCAAAAAAGTTCAAGATCTGGTTTTGGCAGACCGAAGAGTGACCATTCGTCATTTAGCTGAGAACACAGGCATTTCATTTGGTAGCATTCAAAGGATCTTAACTACCGAGATGAACATGAGAAAGGTCTCTGCACGTTGGGTCCCGAGAATGTTAACCGACGAACAAAAGAAGAAACGATTCGACATTTCAAGGACCAATCTTGAAATGTTCCAGGCGGATCAAGATATTTTTTTGGCTCGATTTGTGACTATGGACGAAACGTGGATTCATCATTTTGATCCCGAAACCAAACAACAGTCAATGACATGGAAAAGGCCATCTTCACCGACTATCAAGAAATTCAAAGTTTCAAGCTCTGCCGGCAAGGTTATGGCGTCTGTTTTCTGGGATGCTGAGGGAATAATTATGGTTGAATACCTTGATAAGGGCGCTACCATAACAGGCTCCTACTATGCTGACCAAATCAAAAGATTGCGAGAGGCCATCAAGGAAAAAAGACGGGGTAAACTGCGCGCAAAAGTTCTGTTCCATCAAGACAATGCACCTGCACACAAAGCTGAAGTTGCGATGGCTGCCATTCAAGAAGCTGGCTTCCAGCTGCTTGAACACCCACCCTATTCTCCAGATCTAGCCCCCAGCGACTTTTATTTGTTTCCTCGGCTCAAGGAACACCTCCGGGGCCAGAAATTTGAGGATAACGGCGAAGTGATGGCCGCTGTAGAGGCATTTTGGGAGAGTCAAGATAAAGATTTTTTTTTGAAGGGTATCGTTGGTTTAGAAAAGAGATGGACTAAATGTATTGACCTATTAGGAGACTATGTAGAAAAATAAATTTTATTTTTAAGTATATAGTTATTTTAATGTACCCATTCTCATTACTTTTGGATCACCCCTCGTAGATAAGGTGCTCAACTAGTAGCTCGCGTATTTGCTTGGAGTAACCAAATTCATTTGTTGATTCCACATTAAGTTTTAGGTTATGATACATAAAATTTTTGTGACGTCGAAACAATATCATTAAAAAACACTTTTTAAATGATACATCACTAAAGTTAAGCACTTCTTGCTTTTCATTACACAACAAAAAACACTTCTTCATTTTATTCTTACGTTTTAATAACGTTAAGAATGAAATATATCAATATTAATATTAACAAAGTTTTATAATTTTGGACTTGAAAAAAAACAACGTGGCGCATAAGACTGTCAAAAACATATGATTGCAATATTCAGTACGGTATTTAGTTGAGCACCTTGCCTATGGACGCATGCGCAGTAGCATAAAAACGACAAGCAGCTGGGATGCTCTATCTTTATTCGACATGGGGTGTTTATCTTAAGTTTCTCTCGCTTTTATTTATCTTTAATCGTTGGCAGTCACTATTTGCGGGCATTTTTGCATAGGCACCTATATCTCATCATGTAGGGAAAGAATTAATCTTCAATTTGGTATGTATAACATGATAATACATTATGAACGTATATATTTAACGAAATTATACCTGTTTACACCTGGCTGACATTAGGTTGCGGCCAAGTGAGGGATGGCACCTTGAACTTTCTCGGTATCTCAGGTATATTTCTTTCTAATGAAATATATTTTTTAACAATTACAAGTGAACGTAATTGTTCAAAAATAAATAATTAATTACATTTTAATTAAAATTAATTGCGGCCAAATTTGGATGGCCACCTTTGCGGATCTGCATTGGTTTAGTTATAAATATCGATAAAAATTATATTTTATTAATCAAACATATGAACGTATAAATCACGCGGTCGGATCTTAGACTATATTTATCATGTATGTTTAAAATGTTACGCATTAATTTAAATAATTATGTATGTAATGTTACGAGGTAGGCTTTTTTGAAATTTGGGGACCTAATATATACCTAGGTGCTTGACAAGGGTGTAAAATTCGGATCAAATTTAAAACTGTTGTAGTTTCTAGATTCATTGAATTGGGATGGGAAGTTTATGTCATGTGTTGAGAAAATAAAGACTATATTTTAGAATAAACACATCTCAATATCGCGTATATTCAAGAAAAATAAGAAAAAATTAAAAACCAAAAAGCTACGAAATTAATTTATGCTCTTAAGGCCTCGATCACGAAGTCAGCGGAAGCGGGGCGGTAGCGGCGGCGGCGCGTTTCAATGCATACATTTATATGGAACTGGCCTCGAAAGCAGCGGCGCGAGGAGCGGGCGGCGAGCGGCGTACGAGAGCGTTGCCGCGCCGCACAGTATGAAAAATTACCTAAAAAACGGACATTCCCTTTTTATTTATTCATTCGATAAATAAACTGATTTTAAATGCACGAGTAGAACACCCGAAGGTCAAATGTAATTAGATCCAAAGATACGATTTTTTTTAAATTATTCTTGGTATTTAGTAAATTATTAAAGTCTATATAATTATAGATCTATATAATTATACACGTTATATATATATACGTGTATGTAGGTTTTACGCGGGCGTATGATGTACGAGACTATTTGTTTTAAAATTAATTAACTTAAAAGATATTTTGAATAAAAGGTTTTTAGTTTTTATTTTTTTACTGTAGTATTTTGCCACAGTTGGATTCAAAACCATGATAACTAAAGTTGTTTGATATCTTGCTAATTATATAAAAAAAATAGACCCTAATCTCTTTGGATCTGGGAGTTATATGCTTCCAAAGTTTTATCTAATTTCTATGGTTACAGGGTTGTCAAAAATTTTAGTTCTCTTTATCTCAATAATTTTTAGATATAATTTGTGACTAACCTATTACATATATAAATATATATGACGTCGCGCCCATATTGTAACACCTATATTTTTATAATGTGATTTGATTTGTCGAATTTAGTTGATTTTGTTACTATTTACATTTTGATTTACTTGAAACTAGTTTCGCTATTAAATTAGTAGTAGAGGGTAGTTGGAGAGATCGATGCCTATATAAAGCAACAGGCGCGAGTGTAGAGCGCAGTTCTGGACGTACGATCGCAATTCCACATACCTCTTGGTAATATTGTTTCCAACGTATTGGTCTTAATGTTAACTTTGTAAATTGATTACGACAATAGAGTTTAGAAAAGTTAATAACTTGTCTCATTCAACAAAGACCCGCATTCTACCGCCCATGGGTACGAATAAAAGCTACCCTCAGCTCGAGAACCCGACATATATATATATATCGGATTGCCAAACGGGATACTATAATGATTCGCTATTTAGCTTCGTTGATTGCATCGGCAATTTTGTGCGTATGTAATGAATATTCAATAATACGACTATTTCACTGAGTTCTGTGTAATAATCAAATAAAATTTAAATAGACACCTAAATACCATCAGGATCGAATTTTTTTCTGACCCATAATCAAAGGTACCATTAATACTATCGTCTGTTTTTGGGAGCGTTTCACTAACAAACTCGAACGCTAACTTTAATCACTGAAAGGGCATGACTCTAGCATGCAACTACAATAGGAATTAAAAAAAAAAACTATCCGTTTACAAGTTATGACTGTATTTTGCCTCCGTTTATCATAACAGCAGGTGCAATGTGTAAAGTTAAAAATTATGTGGAGGAACGTGTGTCATGTCCCTCCAACACAAAGGGAGGATCCTCCGACCAGGCGAGGTGATCATGCCTGGTGGGCCGCGGCCCAACGGTTGATGTTGGGAAGTTGTATATATACTAATCGGCGCGAGAACTCTCATAGCGCGATTCAGGATTAGTAGGTTGTAGATGTTTCTTGTTGCTGTATGTGGAAGTCGCCACATCACTCCCCTCCAAGACCGGAGGTCGATATCTTGATGAGTCAGCTGTCTATGCTCTATTTAGGAGCGTGCCAGGGCCAGTAGTGAGTTGTTCCGGTGAGTCGGAACTGAGTGCCGCTAGTTCCAGTGAGTCGGAACTGAATGCCGCTAGTCCCAGTGAGTCGGGGCTGAAGTCCGCTGGTCCCAGTGAGTCGGGGCGGTTGCTGCGTAGTGGCTGGCTGCTGCGTAGACGGGAGAGAGATGCTCTTCTTACGTGGACCGTAGGTGCAGTGTGCTGTGCCTAGACGCTGATGAGGCCGTAGGAGTAACCAGGCTGGAGCGGACGCTGCAGGCGTGTGGTATCCCTGTTGAGGCCGAGGATGCTGGCTGGCTGAGACTTGATTACCGCTCATTGCTGTAGGAGTGTTTACGATGGTGGCGATGATGATGCTGCTGATCTGCTTCATGAAGGCTGCTTCCAATCACGTCGGGGTCACCACTGTGGAGGAACGTGTGTCATGTCCCTCCAACACAAAGGGAGGATCCTCCGACCAGGCGAGGTGATCATGCCTGGTGGGCCGCGGCCCAACGGTTGATGTTGGGAAGTTGTATATATACTAATCGGCGCGAGAACTCTCATAGCGCGATTCAGGATTAGTAGGTTGTAGATGTTTCTTGTTGCTGTATGTGGAAGTCGCCACAATTATAATTTTTTTTAAGTTCGTTTTCATGGATTTTCGGCTCCATGGTGCCTCACCCCCATTCCTCCAAACAAAATGTTTAGGTATATATATTTCAATCTTATATTTTACAAAAGATAACAACCTACTTTCTATTAATCTATAATTTTTACTTAATATCAAATCACAATAAAAAGAATTCGGTGGCAACCCTAGGATACTTTCTTTAAAACCTCATAAGTCACGAATCCCAAGGAATTAAGATTTCAGGTTTTGAAGGCCTGTTAAGATAGACCTGTTCTATAGTCTAATTAAAGAATTGAATCCTACTAAAGTAAGACTTGATGAAAAAAAAATAATTACGAAATTATGGTTAAAATCGTTTTTTTTATGTTATTTTAAGTGCTAGAACTTTGTTACTGACTGCATATTATAGATAATTTACACTTTGATAATATGGATTATTAATCAATAATAAAAACTAAACGCTTTTTGAACAACAACTATTTCTATAGCTTTCCTGAATTCCATAGAAAAAACGATAAAAAATTCTAAGGACATTTAAACTTCGGGAGTTCTACTCGTGCATTTAAAATCATATTCTTTATCAAAAGAATAAAAAAAGGGGTGTCCGTTTTTTAGGTCATTTTTCATACTGTGCGCCGTTCGCCGCGCCGCCGCCCCGCTCCCGCTGAATTCGTGTCCGAGGCCTAACTGTTACTCAAGGACTCGCTGTAAGACATATTTATAAATTCCAACACAACCGTCTGTCAAGCTCTTTCAGCCCCAAGTAATTTGTCTAAATAATGTTGCGTCGATTAGTTACATTGACTTAAGAACTTCCTAATTTAGCTTACAAGAAGACCCTCATGGGTGGTAAATCAGAAGTAGTTTGCTCAGTTTAATTTTTTTTCGACTATCTAAGGAAGCAACGCGACGTTGCTCTCGACATCCAAGATAGGCAATTGAAAATGTTTGGCCAGGTATCCCGCGGCCGGATATCCAGCCAAACTTGAGCCCGGATATCCATTTAACCAATAATTACTAGTGTAGTTAGTTTTACTACCTCCGAGTATTTCGCCGGCAATAGGGATGATTTTATTCTTTTGCACGAGTGGTTTGTACAAAAGTGATAAGGTAAAATTAATTCATTACAAAAAAGTTCTCATTTCCTACATGACTGTGTTAGCACAAGATACAATAATAATAATAAATTGACACATCACATCACACACACGGCAGTCTGATCCTAAACTAGACAAAGCCTGTACTATGGTAACCAGACTGCTGATAAACACACTTTATTTCTAAATATATATTATAAATAAACTAGCAATCCGCCTCGACTTCTCACGGATACAAATTATACTTCGAAACCTTCCTCATAAATCACTGTCTATTAGTGAAAACCGCATGAAAATCCGTTCAGTAGTTTTTCAGATTATCGCGAACCGACAGACAGACAGACGCGGCAGGGGACTTTGTTTTATAATATGATTACAGCGATTACACCCAGACAGAAACATAAAATCAGTAACAGTATTGTAATGAAATAAGAAAATTTACTTTGCAGAGTTTTTAAATAATACTGTGAGAAAGTAGTATGGTGTAATATAGCCATTTTTCTCATACGAATCGATTAAATTGAAGTATAATGGCGAAACATGGTTGTATTATATAATGATCAAGTAACACGATCATCAAAAATAACTTCTTTTATTATCCAATTGACCACTTAGGGTTACGATGGATTCCCCTAAGAATCATTGTTAATCATTTAATAGGGTCACATGGGTCACATGATGGATTGGTAGTTTATATAGATTGGAAAGCAATGCATTGTGTTCTATTATTTTAATTACAACAATATGGAGTATTGTTATAACTAAAGTAATATAGAGCGAGTTTGGATTGCTTAATTTTTAACCGACTTCAAAAAAGGAGGATATCAATTCGACACGTATGTAATATAATTGGGGCTGCATGATATTGGCATATGGCAACCTATTAGGGCTTTCAAAGAAATATACAACATTCGAAAGGTGTATCTTTGTATGCATGTTTGCCCACGTTTTTTTCCTTACGTTTACTTCAACTTAGGGAACAGTAAAGATTACATCAAAAACGGGTTAGTAGGGTGTGGTTCCCAAAACATAACATCTTGAACAAATTTAGAGTGCATGATATATAATCAAGAATGGCCGTAACGAAATGGAAACTAAATAATATAATATAAAATAGACTATGCCTAAATTAATAACTGCAGTTTTGAGTGAGTGCCCTGCAAGGTATGTACCTACAGTTACAGCCCCACTAAGTGAGAGCGGTAACATGCGCCGTTCCAGGTTTCTACAAATTTCATTTAATCAATGGGAGAGGACAGATACTCTCCCGTCCCGCAGAAGGCGTATCAGACGCCGGACGCTGGTCTAGAAGCAGACACGAGACGCTAGTGCGAACCTGTTTCGCGGGCCTCTATGAACAGAAGGATGACAAGGCACCTCGCACTCTACGGTATTGCATCCTGCTGACCAAGAGGCGGGTAAAGTCTGCAGGATTTCTCATACGGTTAGGTTTACACGGGCAGATTTCGGCAACTCAAAGCGCGTATTTTGCGTTGGTGGTAAATAAAGCTGTTCGAGCCACCCTAATTCCGTGAAGAATCCCAGTATCCTTTTATTTTTTTATTTATTTATTTATTTCTATACCTTATCTACTATTTTTTAACTGCAAACTTGTTTTTTACTGAAACAGAGTACAGAACAGTTACTCCAATCTACTTATTACTTACTTATTATACATTATCATCTCAGTCTACCTGTCAACCAAAAGACTTCCTAATCTCTACTATGAGCGTGACTATTGCAATTAATTATATAATTAACAAACGGGATATTTGCAACGGAGCACTTACGGTCTCGACGGGGTCAGTAACGCAGACCGCAAAATGCTTGTTTGAGACCATATTCATACAAAATGAAACCGCATATCAATACAAATAAATAAAATTGAAGTGTCTGTTTGTATTGTCAAAATAATATTTTTAAACTCGTACAGTTATTTGCACGATATCTATGCCTAAAAATCAATTTGTAAATTTTTGTCTGTGTGTGTTCCGGCTAATCTCCGGAACGGGTGGATCGATTTCCACGGCAGATAGCTGGTGTTATAAGGAGTAACTTAGGCTACTTTTATTAAGGAAAAATAATTAAGATTCCGCGCAAAATATATAAATATGTACACGCGAGCGAAGCCACGTGGGAATTGCTAGTCATAAATAAAACGACAATGATATTGTAACACAAAACGGAATACAGTCTGGTTATATAAAACTCAAAAGACGCAACAAAAACCTGTACCTAACCACTTTTGGGGGTCAAGGAACTTAAATATATTTTGATACCTAGGACACACCTACTGAACACTTCGTTTGTACTTTTTATCACTTATCCGCTCTTACTTATAACTAATGAACCCTTTATTTACAGACTGAATTTTTAATTTATAGATAGCGAAAATGTTGGCATTTTCGTCATCCGAAATGTTGATGATGTTGGAGAATTTTTGAAGGCAAAAGATTTACATTTTTGCATATTTTGTTAATAAGTTCAATGTCTGAACTTAAATTTTTATCGAATTTCAATTCCTAAAATAGATAGATAGATAGAATAATCTTTATTGTACACCATTAATAAAAACAGTTGAAAATAAATAACTTACAAACTAGAGTACAATGGGCGCTCTTATCGCTAAATAAAATAGTCATTAAATAAAAAAAACATGCAGAGAGCGCCTTAAATTACGCAGCTTTCATTAACTCAAATTAGGAAGAGCAAAAAATATATATCAGAAAAGAAACTGGAATTGGTATTTTATTGACTAAATAGCTCTGATTGTTGGTATTTTGCAAAAACCTTTTAATGGATTAGTACGTATAACTGATTTATATAGGGTACTTGCAACAGTTTATTTTAAGACTGTATGTATTCATCTTATACTGTATATTTTTTATTACTATTTAACGTTATTTTTCGTACTATTTATGAATTATTTCAAATTTAAGTGACTTTGTTACTGTACTGACTGTCACGAGAAAAACTCGGAAGAGAAATCGCTCAAGAATATTGAGGGGGAAAAAGTAGTAACAATCAATAATAATTTGAAACCCCAAAGCACATAGAAAAACTCATATTTATATTTTTTTCTGGTTATTGAATTTGATAAGGATTCATACTTGATACCAGCCATTAACTATGAGGATCGAAGGCCCGATTTCCACCTAGATTAATGCAAGCACATGTCACTGCACTGCATGTCATACAACTGACAATCCGAAAAATTTATCAAAATCCTACAAATTTGTCGGATTATCTCTACAAATTGGTTAGATTTTGTAAACGCGTTTCATAAAACTCGGTAATCGTAGGAAACCATTGTCAAGTTTCATGAAAATAATGTCCTTGACAAAATTGCATCATCGCATTGTAGTGGCCAATATGTCTAGACTCTTAACACGTTTGTTAAAATTTTTACTTATAATAAATATAACATGAAGACAAAAATCGTGAACGAAAGAACACATTTTAATGCACATTCAATTGTGTTTTCCATCGAAATAATGAAAATAAACAAAAAAGATTGGGCCTAATATATGAAAATAAAAATATACTCTTTGGCAAGTTCAGTGAACAAGTGACGCATTAAAAAATATAAAGACATGGAAAGTCATGTTTTTTTTTATAGTTTTTAACCTGTGCGACACGGGGCAAGGGTATGTATGTGTCAGGATTGTCCGACAATTCTACAAATAATTATGTCGATATGTCGTGACGATTTGCCGTTTCATTAAGCAGATATGACGAGTTTTTAGAGAAAAATTGTCACCTGCGACTCAAAACGTTTTATGAAACAGAAATTTGACAAATTATCACGTACTAGTTGTGCCCCGCGGTTTAACCCGCGTAACTCAGATGCCATGGGAATATCGGGATAAAAAGTAGCCTATGTGTTAATCCAGGTCTCCAGCTACATACGAAGTATCATCGCAATAGGTTCAGTAGTTTTTGCGCGAAAGAGTAGCAAACATCTATACATCCTCACAAACTTGCAAATTTTTTTCACAATTAATTTCTTCCCTACATATTATAAAACAAAGTCCCCCGGCGCGTCTGTCTGTCTGTTCGCGATAAACTGAAAAACTGTGTGTGTACTGAACGGATTTCCTTGCGGTTTTCACTAATATATAGAGTGATTCATGAGGAAGGTTTAGGTGTATAATTTGTACCCGTGCGACGCAGCGGCGGGTTGCTAGTACAATATAGAACTGTATGTATACAGAGCCTTTTAACAAATCGTTAGTGTCTTGAAAATTCCCATTACAGACACAACCGTCAACAACGTCTGCCTTCACGCATCTGCCCCTGCCCGCGTTCGGTTCGGGTGGCTCACGCCACGTGGCGGTAAGCGATGTCCCCAAATCCGCAGTTTTATATTATAGTCGTAACTTTTAAAATATTTGACCAAATTACGTTCTTTAAAAGACAAAGTTTATTTACTTTGAATATCAGAAACGATAAAAGTATTTATTTTGATAAAAATCAATTTCTTACTTGTATATAAATAAATGTAAAGTGAAAATAAAAAATCAAATTTTATTGAATTTATGGTTCACTATTTTGGTAATAATGGCTTACACATAAAAGATAGATATATACTGTCGCGGACTTTTTTGTAGAACTATTTAGGAGAAACAATCCTACCGTACATTATATTCTTGTAACTCTTACAGTTTTCCCACCGCACGCCAGAATAGCTCGCAGATGATAGATTTTTTTCCGACTTACTTAACACTTATCGTTATATTTTGGACAATATACAGAATATCTTCATATAGCCTATGTGTTATTCTATATTTAAGCTATATTATTGTAAAGTTTCATTAAAATCTATTCAGTACTTTTTGCGTGAAAGAGTAAGAAACATCCATACATCCTCACAAACTTTCACGTTTATAATATTAGTAGAATAGGATAACATATAACTATGTCGGAGTATGTCGCATTGTCAGCTTCATGAAATTACGGCCCAGGACTTACAAATGGCGTATCTTATTACTCTAAACGACCAATTATTGTATGCATGTATTTATTTATTTATGTATGTATTTATATTTCGGGTATCTCGGCCAACGACTCCAACGATGTTGATGAAATTTTGTATACAGATACAGTTTTGCATTTTAATTTTAAGTTCAACTGCATAGTTGTATTTCTTGGAAAAACGCAATTTATTATGAGCGAAGCTACTATCAACCAGGTACTAATCATTTTAGGACATAATAGTTACTACTTGTCAATTACTTTCCTGTTAAGTTTTTGCTTCCACAAACTAGTTTAGTCGCAACGATAAATATTAACTTCTAGTTCAAATGCCAAAAATTAATCATTATGAAAGGACTCATTAGCATACATATTTATCAATTATGATTTTTATTTACAGAAAAAAAAAACAAATTTCAATATTTTAATAGAAATAGCGACTGGTAGAATACAATTAGGCCTCTTGTTCGTAATCATCAGTAAACATCTAATTCTGGGCGTGCCCAAAACAAATTGAAAGCAACAGTACACAGACCAAGATGACACGATTCCTGTAAATCGGCTCCCGAGTTCAGACTAGGTACTTTATAAAAATGAAATTTTCCTATTATTTAATAAACAATAAGATATTGAATTAGTTTGTACAATGGACTTATGTTATTCAGAGTACTTTATTTAAAACTAGTTTCACAAATATCAAGGCATGTCAATTGATTAAATTGTTTAACCAGTAGGTAACGCCCGATTCACTAGCCAACAAGGGTTAACCGATCGCCTCAACGCATGAATTTCTCTTAGGTTAGTAACGTATACTGGTTGTAAATTGAATATATACGTACACACCTAGGGTACCCTTGTTTTGCAGATTACTGTCTCCCCCAGTTACTCACAACGATGATTCATCGTTCCGTTGTTAAATCACAAAGAACTTATGCCCGAACGAGGTTTAGGTGATAATGTATCTACCCTTCCTGAAAACATTCCACCGCAAGTGCTACAACGTTACTTTTACAGTTCAATTGAAGTTTCAATAAATTATTTGATCCTCTAAATGTGGGAGATAATCCTGTACTCCGATATGGACCTACATTCATAATCAAAGGAACAATTTTTTAATTGTTGTATTGAGATAAAATTAACATCAATACGAACTTACAACAAATTTTGTTTTAGTAGGTTTATCAATAAATGAAAGTTTAATTTCGAAAGCTAGTAGGTACCTGTACCTTTATGTGCTTACCGATGCTGGAATAATTTGTACAGCCGGCTTGTTTAGTCGTCTCGGTGTAATTATAACATAGTGAAGGTACTTATGACAAAAACTTATACTAAATTGCTGCTTACCTTTACGCTTTTCAGTCCGTAAAATAATAGTCAAAGAATTTACACAAAAATACGTAAAATATTCACTTTCGGCACTCACAGCTCAACACAATATGGCGGCACAGGACAAAATCCCCACCTAGAAAATAATTCAAAATTTAACTTGCCTGTGATTGGACATTCTAACCGAGACGCTTCAATGCTACCAATCTTTTAAAAGCTACCAACATTATTGAGTAAATATTCTCGCTAAATTGTTTCAACACAAAATATGATCCTGGACTATATACCTGTAGAAAGAAGATCAGCGTGGCCGGTAAAGAAACAGTAAAATACAGTTACTTGCTATCTTAATTTTGAAACAAAATTTAAATAAATACTTTTATACACAAAACTGTAAAGGAAGCGTGGATTACTAATAACCTGTTAGGTAACTTACGTCCGTTGTTAGCAAAATAACCGACACGACAACATTAAAATAAAAAAATCATAGGTTTATATTTTTTATTTACAGAAAAAAACCCATAAGTATGTATTTAAATAAACTCATGCTTATTTTTTTTTTTTTTATATTTCTTCTCACTTTAACAATGGATTAACGTATTAGGATTCTTCTGTGTTACTTTAAGTTCGTCAAGTAAAGTACTAGAAACGTTCCTTTTTCAGGTTGAAAATAACTAAAATATTAAAAATGTCTCTTTTATGTACACGTACAGTATCGTTTATGACCTTACAATTTAAATTATTACTTAATTATACATGTACAGAGTATATTTGAAAAAGGGACACTTACTTGGATCATTGTAAGAACATGACTCTAGCATGCAGATACAATAAGAATTTTTGAAAAAAAAACTATCCGTTTACAAGGTATGACCGTTTGAATTTCCAGATATTTTTGCCTCCGTTCTTCATAAAAGTAGGTGAAATGTGTAAAGTTAAAATTTTTAAATGGTTCATATTTTTTTATTTTGGATTTTTTCATTCCGTTACTCAGAAAATCTATAGAAACTTCGACTTCGAAATTTTTTATGTTAGTTTTTGGATTTTCTCATTAACTGAATGAATAGTTTCAAAAACTAAAAAAAAATAGGCAGTCATGGGCCTACCGACAGAAGTGAAAACTTAAACGAAACGGTGAACTTAAAACGTCACATTAGTAGGTTGGTGTCATTAATAGGGAATATGCATGTTGTTTAAATTTACTTGATTAATTTTCCCTTAAATCTTTATTGTCCAGATATTATGCCTAAACAATTATTTTCTTATTTAGTTCGTGTTTTATTGCAAAAAATATGAATTAAAATATACACTAATATAACATATGTATATATAACACTAATATAACTTTGCAAAACGCTTCACCATTGGTCGAAACAAAACATGACGTGCATTCCACGTTCTGTCATTTATCGACGCCTATATTCGTAGTGTTACGGAGAAAGATAGGTGTTCCTGTTGTTTTCGTTCTTAGCTAGTGAAATTTAAGCATTCTAGTGATATTAGAAATCATCTAGGACAATGACTGAATGTAGTTTTGTCAAAGCACAATCGGACAATCTACCTAAATATACCTAAAATAGGTGCATTCATGATGACTATATATTTTGCATCAAATCCAGATTTTACGTCCGCTGAGGTTAAAGGAGTGAAAGCCGCAAGGTAATTATTAAAATACTTGTTATATTATAATCTAAAATATAGGTAAGATATGTATAGTTAGTTATGTTCATGAAGTTTTATTGGACTTTTGTTACCTAGTTTAAGTAGACAAGCAAGTTGCCTTCTGCTTTTGCTTCTCTCTACCATTGTTTTCGTATTTTACATTATTATTTTGTACAGGAAAAAATACTGTATTGGGTGTACTTCTTATAGTGTTTTTACACTTAGGGACAAGGCAATACCTATAAAATGGTTTTTAAACTTTATCCATCGTCTATTAATTACAATAAATAGTAATTACCACTGGAAATCTGTATAAAATTACTGTAACACTTCAAGCAAGTTTATGAAACAAACACTTAGCGTGGAACGTGACGTCATCCAAGCCCCGTAAAATATGGCGGCGTTCAAACAGATCAAATTTTATCGATATTTTCAATGTTATTTTAAAATTTAATTTGAACATTGCCAAGGTTATTTATATTTTTTATTAGGGTAGAATGATGGAAGAAGTCAATAAAAGATAAAAAAAAATACATGCATATTCCCTATTAATAAGGGGCTGACCGAACTCAATGTTTAGATTAGCGCTCTCTAGTGGATCTATATATGTATTATTAGCGTGACGGTCACGAGTTCAGTGCTTTTTCCCCATAGCAAAAGTGCACAAACGTGTCTAAAGAAACTTTTACTTTTAAAAAACTGTCAATCGTAGGACTGCACGTCAGAAGTGAAAACTTAACTGACACATCTGTCATCTGAGCGTGATGGTTATGCCAGTTCAGTGATTTTTCCCTTTCCACAGGTATACAGATTACAGGATATCAGTCTTTGTATTTCATCTTTTATTTGTTTTAACTTTAAAGAAACATAATTATGTATATTTTTATAAGGAATGTTTGAAAAAAAAATTGGGCCTATTATTCAGTTCAAAACAGTAAATTTAATTTTTACAATGCATTGTATTGACCGCAAAGCAAAGATTAGATGTCTATGATCATTTTCTATTTTTCAATGCAGTACCTCAAAAATGTCTATGGTATGGTGTAGTATGTACTGATGTCGCGTTGCCCTTGACTCCATCTGTATAATTACTGTTTTTAAAAGTTATTTCAAGAAATTTTACTGAAATAGTTTATCTTGACTTTGCCTAGTTCATTATAAATGTTATGAACAGTGTGGTCAGTGCTTGTAGAACTGGCGTGTTCTTTATTTAGTGTAGCGTCACCTGACTGAGCTCATTGTCATTTCCCGCCATTGTGGCCTGTGGATTTACCATTACGGCGATTTTAAGTGTGTGTTCCTCCAAATTTAAATGAGGAATAAATATTAAGTGTACATAAGTGATGTCATTACACGGTAATGACGTTTGTTTGCTAGAAGTAGAAGATTACAACTTGTACGAAGAGGAGGCATCTGATCACGCTCTAACCAGGTATGTATAACCGGCGTGGTCACCGAATACATGTCTATTTGCACCTTAAAATGTATGTTACTTCTTTAGACGGTTATAATTTAATTTGATTGAATTTACATTTCTGACTTTTCGATGAATCGATGTTTGCGCGGGCCATATGATGACGCTCACGCCCCGTGCCGGTTCATAGTCAGCTGTTGGTCCGCCATGTTTGGTCAAATCGAATAGGCGTAGTAGGCGCCCCTACATATCGCAAATGTACTATCAAACATATGCACGCTCTAGCGTAAATAAAGCCATTCATGTTTTATATTTGAAAAACCATTGTAATCATTTTTTCAATCTTAGTATTCAATTATTTATTGTTATTTTTTTGCTTAATTAGAAAACAGATAAACACGTATTTAACATTTCACGCCAACATAAATGATTTCCTCATGAAGAAATGTTTAAACGAAAGTTATGAATTAAACACTCACTTGTCATTTGAATCCAAGTAATGTGGAAGCCCAAACTTCTAAGATAGTTGTAGTGACTAACATTTAATTTGTTGAAATTTTTGTCAATCCTCAGTGAAAAGCATTCAAACTCTGGAAGCAAGACAATGGAGGCAGAAAAGAGGATTCGAAGAGAGATTGCAAACAGCAATGAGAGAAGACGTATGCAGAGCATCAATGCTGGCTTTCAAGCATTACGTACTTTGCTACCACGCCATGAGGGAGAAAAGCTCAGCAAAGTACGTTTATTTTTGAACTTAACTACTGCTACTTTAAACAAATTAAATATAATATAGTGATAAGTCAGAAATAAACTCTTATTGTATGAAGTAACACAGTCAGAATTAAAAGTTTATTAGGAGTTCCTGGAGGCTTCTGTCTTAAGAATATACCTGGGCCCTAGAAATAGTCCCATTTACGATATTATAATACTGTGTGTTCCTCCAAATTGTGGTTTTAGTTATTAACTTCGGTGAGGTGATGACCTGTGAGGGAATCGAATGGAAATAAAATTTATATGGAATGCAGTGGTACCAATTTTATCTATATATATCAAAATATTTCCCTTAAATATTCCCTTGGTCACTCCATAACTTGAGAATGACTTAACCAATTGCATTCATCTTTTATTTAATGTTTTCTAATATATTGTAGAAGGTTCTTATGGAACAAAAAATTAAGAAAATTAGCAGAAAACCAGTTCCTGTGGGATACATTTCAATTTTGACACAAACGAAATTGCGGTCAACAGCTAGTTTGCAATAAATAACATCAATATGTTGAAATTCAAGTTGAAACTTATAGTATTGTTTTTTATTTTATTATTTTTTGTCATTCCCTCATTTGGTCCTCAGTAACATTACAATAATCAGTTCTAATGTGTGTAAATGTATAAATCTCTAAAATTAAATTGATTATTACTTTTGATTGAATCGCCAACTCGCCAACAGTGTGAGGGCATCACTAATTGATTTTTAATCAAACTGTCAAAAAAGAAAATACATCAATGGACAGTTGAAATAATAGTCTCATTTATCTCAAATATTCTTTCGGTAAATTTGATATCTTTGTATGAATTATTTAGTGTTGATATTGAATATATTTTTATAATATATAAAAATAATACTTAATAATTTTATAATAAATTCAATTTATTCAAATACATAGCTGAACTAGAGGGATTCAATAACTGATAGAATTGTGGAAAGAAAATATCACAAAACCTTTTCTGAGTTTATGACTGACACAAAAACTTTAGGATGGCTACTTATTTAAGTCCACTACAATTGGAGTTTTGGGCTGTTTATGCTGTACTTAAGTATTGAGGGCTAGTTTTGTGTGACAATTTTGATAATGTAACATGTTACTTGTAAAGTTAAGTTATTTCTTCTAATTGCTTTTATAGGTTGCCAGAAAAACCACATAACCAAATAATTTTATTTTTATGGTTTAGGGGGCAAATGAGCAGACGGGTCACCTGATGGTAAATGAGTACTTTAAGGTGGGAGTAGAGGAAGAGTGGGAAGAGGGGAAGGACGGAAATAGGGAAGGGTTAGGGCCTCCGGTAACCTCACTCACGCGGCGAAAAGCAATGATATCATTGCTTCAGTTGTTGATATTTAATTAAATCACTGTTTGTTGCATTATTGTGAGATTGAACTAGGCAGTAAATAAGTTAGTTTTATATTAAACTTTCTATATGTAATTTACAGGCTGCCATATTGCAACAGACAGCTGAATATATATATAACTTGGAGCAAGAAAAAACCCGACTACTCTCTCAAAACTGCCAATTAAAAAGATTGCTCAACCAACATGAAGGTGGAGAAATTCCTTTGAAGAAGAGAAAAGGTGAAATTGTTACTCATGTACCGGCAATTATACCTGACTCTACAGAGGATACATTGACCAATACTCGATCACCTGAGCCTGTCCCTGTGATATCTGTCACTAGTGCACCACAGAAAAAAGACTTGGAGAGTAATGAATTGCGTGTTCAGCTGGATCGTGAACGGCGACTCCGGCGTCATCTTGAAGAGCGTCTACATACACTGGAAGCACAAATCTATCCCAGTAATGGACATGAACTAACTCGTCCAGTAATACATTTTGAGCAGACAGATATTGCTGAATGTAAATTGGAGAGTGAGGAAGTTGAGGCACCACCTGTAGAAGTTACAACTCCTGTTGTTGCTGCTCCTTTATTGGAAGCAGCCATCAAAGCTGAACCCCGTGTCGAAGTGGAAGTACTGCCAGATGCATCACATGACGCTCCATCGCGGTTGTATTTAGCAAGCACAAGTCGTCAGAACCTGGAAACTATTGTGGAGGCCATCCGCCATCTAGAGGGCGATCATCTATTTCGTGAAGAAGCTGGCGATGCCCCCTTGGCTCTTACCAAGAAGGCGGATCATGCGCCGCCACCGAGACCAGGTGTTATCGTAGTGAAGCACTCGTGATTGCGTTAAACGCATTTTGAACTCTCGGCTCGTAAATTTGCTTCTGCTTAGCGAGCACTCCTGACCCTCCTCGAATATAGTTTTAAATTTTAGTTGTTTAGTTATCTTTTCCAAAGTGACGAATCGATAAGTCTGCGTCTTTGTTTATTTTTTTACGCATTGATGTCGAATCGAAAAGTGATAGAATTAGCTGAATGCGATGGCGCGTACGTCGTTCGGCGCTGTGTTTAGATTAGTCTCAAATGTAATTATATTGATTATTTTATGTTTATTCAGCCTTTTTGCAGAATATTTTGTCGATGGAAAGAGGATTGACTGACTTACGTAAGATAAGACAATGAAGGATGAACAGTTACATGCATGCCGCGTGCCAATTTTATTTAAAATATTTAGACCATAGCATGAATCTGGAACTAATTAATACAAAATATATATTAAGATGAGTAGGCATCATCATCAAACTTGTATTATGTAGTAGTATACAGAATATAATAGCTATCTATCTATGTATTACATGCAATTAATGTCATGACTAATACTAATGAAGGCAATAATTTCTATGAGATTGATGAAGGCTATTGTTTAGAAAGTTACTCATTTTAATGGGAATATGGCATAAGTAGTAAATTAACCCTGTATTCAACTACTTTAGGACTCAAATTATTGCAGCAAGACATTTAGTTTTCACTTTCTTTTAGCTTGTCTGGCTTTTAGTGGGATGCAGGGTATGTAGGTATGCGGCTATAAGACATGCCTGACTTACTCAGTTTTTAATTTATTTTAACACTACTATATAAATTGGTTTATGATAGTCATTTAAAATAAATTTCATTCAATATAATTGTGTATAATTAAATAATGGTGTATCAGATTAGTCACTATATTTCCATCACCAATGTATTTGGTGTGCCATTTGCCCAAAATATTCATTTAGATATTCAGTTTGTAATGATGGTGACAATTCACCAATAAATTAATTAAGAGGTTGATATAAATTCTATATTATAATCTATGAACTAATGTTAATCCAGTGTTGCTGCTTTTTTGTTCAGAATAAGATACCCAGTGTAATACATATTTTATATGTGACCTTAGTAAATTATTATAGGCGCTTTACGCCATCCCTAAATTATAGACACAGAAAGTTTTGAGCATTCCATGTTATTGAATTCTCCTGAAGAGAGTTATTCTGTGTATGAGACATAGTTGATTCAAGCATAAGTTAATAATGTATTGTATTCAATTTAACTGATTAGTCTAATTATGTATTGCTTCATATAAGCATTTTTTAATTCAAACTTCTACTTTAGGTCTTAATTATTTAGGATTTAAATAAGTAGTGTAGTTGGCAACAAATGGTGTATGTTGAAAACCATTATAAGAGAATGTTGATTTATCACAATTGAATAAAAAGCATTTTGTACACATTTCACAAGTGTGAATGATATAATTTCGATTTGAAAGCACTATCCACACTACTCAGGTATTTGTAAAACATGATATTGAGAAAGGACCCTTTTAACTGTACCAATTAAATGAACAATTGAAATTATGAGACCACTTAATGTCAGATTGAATCAACTTTTGGAATATTAACAGTGAAAAATCATGTTTCACAATTTTATTTTGTAAGCATTAAGACTCACAGTTTGTATGTTTACTGTGACTTAGGTAATGTAATTCTATACAGTGATTAAACTAATGTTTGCTTTAATATGCTGACATTTTTGTTATGAAATATGTAACATGCCGTGCTCTTTTGTTAATTTTTTTTTGTAAGTTTTGAATGTATGTTAAGTTTGACTCAGCGACAGAGTGGATTAAAAAGTACAACGCATTGCAGACATGATGCTGTGGTCCTGTCATAAGACCATATGAATTTTTAAGACTGATCATTTATTCATTATTAAGTTACGCTAGTTCAAGTCACCATATTAATAGAATAATGTGTGTGTGTGTGTGTGTGTCTGTCTGTCTGTGTGTGTGTGGTCGTTATGTTTATGTAGCTATTTATATGTATGTATGTTGTGATAATATAGTCCAAAATTTTATTGTTTGACCTGACAGTCTTACAAAGATCCATACTCTGTTAACATAGCAATAATTATGTCAATCATACTTTACTGTACTTATGGCTAGTAAAATTTTATGTGTAGACAAGTTCCATTACAAGAATTAAATTATATTTATATACTATAGATCTCTCTAATTCTGTTGGGTAATTAGTGTAGTTGTGTGATGCAAGTTTTTCTATGCATGTGTTAAATGGAACTTTGTCAATTTGACAATATTGAATACAGGGCTCTGTACTTGAAATGTCCCTTGATCTTTTAGTCTGCTGATTGTTGATCAACTTCAGTTACTTGCTATTGTAGTACAATAATAAGTTTTATTATAACAATCAGTATTTAAAGCAGTTCTAATAAAATTATATTAATTCCTATTAAGGGTTAACATATTTCATGTAAAGTAGCCCTGAAGTAATATTCTCGGAGCTTATTTCCCACTCTGTTTCTGAGTCTGTAGTGATAAGGAGTTGTCTGCCTACCGCCTTTACATTATGTCAGTATAGCATAATTAACAATGTAACATAACGGACTTGGTTATACTATTAGTGTAGTCAAAAATAGTAATAAGAGATTTTAAGTCAAAGAAGCAAGTTAAATTGTTTAAAATGTGTTATTATTTATGTCTTAAAGTATTAAAATGGTTATTTCTTATTAATTAGTTTGTAAATGATGATCGCCTCTATATTTAATCAACTTCTTTTCGTTGTAAATAGCTAAAAACCAATAAAACATACAATTATGAGTTGATACCATCTAGAGATTATAATATGAGTATAGAGTAATAAATACTTAAGTTCACAATATTCTTAAGTTAAATATATTAGTTATCAAAGAGAATGAAAACTTTCTCATAGTTTTTAAATTGCAGGTATACAATGACATAACATATTATGACTAAAGCACTTAAATTTTTTGTTACCTGATCTATTATTGGGTGACGCAATTTTTATAAAATTTCAAAATCTCTATCCTTTAGGGTTTTGTTGACTCCAGTCAAAACACTGACAGCAGAGTTAAATCTGAATTCATCAACCTGGCAATGTGCTATTATATTATGTTTTATCTGCACAGCTAACTTTACACTTAACCAAATTAATTATGTGCCATGTTTTATTGGTTTTAAGCTCATTCAATATAAATATTTCCATTTTCTACACTCTATCGCATTTATATATATTGCTTGATTGTAAATTCATCTGAGAAAACCTATAAAAAAGTAAATTAATATTTTTAAATTTACATCTGGAATAAAATATTCCTACTCTTAATGCCCTCAATTTGTATCGCATTTATATTAAGCATTTGCAGAGCTTTTGGATCGGTATTTGGTGATGGGGTGAAATCGTTTCACTGTTTCTTTATATGAATTAAATGGTCAGTTTTTATTATATATCAATATGTGTATAAAATACTGTACATTGGTTTAATTATTATGTGCACTTTAATTTCATAGTGTTGCATAGTTAGGTCTTATTCGAGTAGGTACCTTCTAGATTCACCCTCTCACTGACATTCTCATAGCTCATGTTCCTATGCAATTAATAATGGTATAACATTTCTCATAATTAATACTTTGATAAAGTGTAGAAAATAATACATAGATGTTTCCATTTTGATATGAAATTGATAAAAATATTTCCTCTGATTTTAAATGTACCACATTTGACCTATATTTACCAACATTTATAAAAGATTGATATTATAGCGTTTCATTTATTCTTACCATGTTCAATTACAGGTGTATGTACCATCTGTAGATGTAAATAACGATTGTCTCGTATGGGAAACACTATTTTTTGTTGTGTCCCCGCGATTTGACGACGAGTGAAACCAACTGGTCTGGTTTTAGCAGAATTTACATCAAAGAATACTCTTGTCGAAACCACTTCCTTTCTAGCAAGGCTATCACTGAATTTAAATTATTATAAGCCTAAAAATGTGTGTTTGCAATTGTTTTTTTTCTAAAATGACAACATGCACAACTTCTTTACGAGACGCACTAATTACACGTTCCGCTCATATCGCTGAGCCACTTTCCTGCTGGGGTAACGTACACCTTAAAATTGATTACTAATGCTGCGTTCCTACAAGAAACTATTCGTTTTGCCTACGGACAGTGTAATATTTAGTTGAATTTTCAACGAACATTTTACCGTCATGCTATGAAATTTTGCATGTGAGTAGTTGAATTAATACACTAATTATTGGAATACATTTTACTATGCAATTCCTTTAGAAGGTCTGTGGTGGTCTATTTATGGTAAATTGTCTTATAACTCTTTAATTACCAACGGAACATCATTGAGCTGCTCATTGCGCGTCTAACCATTGGTCACATAGGTAATATAGATTTCAGCCAATTATTGCTGAAAGGTTGGTATGCAAGTAGTTTTTATAGAAGATTAAGAGGTAAGCCATATAATAAAGAAACGTTTATTGATTTACGCGTATTAATATAGAAATAAATGATAATAGAATATCTTCATTTACTTCAGCGGTGTTTACTATCTTTTTTTAACTTAGGCGGTATTTCAAAATGTATTTAATTTCTTTTAGAAAACTCAATAATTGAAATACACTATGGATGGAGAAGAAAATCCTGGAGTGATCAGAGTTCAGGTGATGAATTGTTGTGTGCCCAATTACAAGAAGCAGGACTGATGTCAAAACAAACCTATGCTTCTAGCATAGGTTTGTTATGAGGTCCGCATTAATTTTTTTGTTATTTATATATATATTTTTTATTCCTATTATTTTTTTGGATTTGAATCAAAATAAATTATTGCAACACTAATAAACGAACAAAAGTCCATGAAACGTTTAGGTAGCCAGACTTCTTTTATCTGCAACAGGAACCAGCGAATTCGCTACGGTAACCATCGAGTATCCTCAGCCTTCTGTATTGTGGGAGAGCCATGCTTCGGCGCGTATGGGCCGGCTCGACCGGAGTGTGTTACCACGGCCTCACAGAAAACCGGCAGTGTAGCAATGATTGCATCCAGTGGACACATCCTCCCTTTCCTACCCTGGGTACGGTCTGGAGCACTCCTTTGTTCCTAGGGCTGGTGTGCGTGTATGTTAGAGATGATATCAGTTCTCGCCGCCTCGGCAATCTTGAAGGGACCTTTCCATCTTGTGGCTCCGTGTAGACAGCGACGACCATCCCCGCGTCTAAGCATGCCTCTATAGGTCACAGCGGTGAGCGGTGATGCCGAAACTGACCGACTCATCAACCACGTCCAAATTGCTACAGACTCTGTGCTGCAGCAGATCCCATCCGCAGAGATCGTGATACGTGGTGACTTTAACACCCACCACGCTGAATGGCTTGGCTCACGCAAAATCGATCATGCGGGGAGAGCTGTTCACGGCTTCGCCCTAACATATGGCTTGACACAATTTATTTTTACAGTATCCGATACAATTATTCGGAATAGTTAAAATTCCTGTACCAATAATATTAATATCGTTAATTTTTTGATCTGGGCATTCTATATACAGTTTGTTACTTTGAGATTGTATGTAAATCCAATTATTATTGTAAAGTGGTTTCCATAAATCTGTGTCCGTGAAGGAAATCAGTTTGACACTGCAATGGTAAAACTCTTATCACATTTGACAACAATTCACTTTCACAGCTCGGATTCGCACTTGTCGGGAACACAGTCAATACGTCACAGACATACTCGCGCGAGCTTATCGCTATGCATTCCTTTAGTGAGTCGAGATTACAATATTCAGATTTATCCTTGGTCATTGCTATGTATTTACTATTAGGAATTATGAAACTAAAAGATTGCGGGTCTACATTACTATGTGGAGTAGGTAGTGCAATACTATGGTACAAATTGTATTCCTTAGGGGATACTAAAGGTATTCTTGAAACAAAAACAATCCTGTTGTTTAAACTATAACATACTACACTAGATATATTCATTAGGCTATGAATGTTACTTAACGCTAAGCTTACAGGTAACTTAAGATCTACAGGTAAGTAACGATAGTTATCGACAATCTCTTGGTATAATTGCGAGGGCGATAAAATAATCGGGTGTAGAATGTTTTGACTGCATAATAGGACAGCAGTAGTTTTGTCTTCTAAGCGAAATGATAAGGTGAGTATGGATGCTTCTAAACTGTAGATGATTGAATTTATTTTTGATTTAATATTTAATTCGTTAGAAATTAATGATATGTTTTTTAGTTTTGAAGAGGAATTGTCGATAGCTTGGTTAAGGCTGGCTTCATTAATTTTAATCTCGTGTAATGTACTATTAAATTTTGATAAAACAGTAGAAGTTATTAAGATATTTTCTTTCATTAATGAACTCAGCCTTTTTTCGTTATCTTGAATATTTTGAATGGCGTTGTCATATTTGACAGCGTCGTTCACATCTAGGGTCCCAAATATAGTTTTAAACAGAGTACCGATACCTCCTATCCATGCCCCTCGTTTGAACCTTTTGTTTACTAAATGAGATATCGAGGCATACTCGGAAGTAATGTCGCGATATCTTACTGTAAGTGGTTCTAATATATTGTGACATTCTAAATTATTTGAGGTTTCTATTGCAATTTGGTTACAGATAAAGCGTATTGTCCCTAGTATCGAATTTATATTTTTAATGTGAGGTTCAATGTAGGAGATGTCTTATGGCGTCACTATATCCAACTGGCTCACGCGAATTTTGAGTTCGCCAATTGGGTCAAAGTATATACCTGAGCTCGTGTTGATTTGTTGAACGAACTCTGGGTGACCTTGGGCCAGTACGCTGTAATGAAAAGAGACATCTAGATGATTCTAAATGTACTATACTTATACAGGAATAGTTTTAGTTTTATTCTATGCTTATTATATATATCTAATGTTTATACCTACTTAAAAAAAAGTAATAATAAAAAAAAATTAAAATGTAAATGAAACGTGTATAACTACGGAATTAATGTAAAAAGTTTTAGTTTACTGTTTGGACTTCTTCTTGGATCTCTTCCTGAACGTCTTCTTGGACGTTGACGTGTCTCACTTCATCGAAATGGTGTTTCACGTGTCGCCTATTCATAAGCAATGTTAATGTGTGGTTGTTGTGAACTTTAATAACCTTGTAAGGGCCTTTCCACACGGGTGATAAGGCTTTACGTAACCGGAGATGGTTTTTTAGGAGAACGTAATCACCGACTTTATATATTACCGGGCGAGTGCGGGAGTCATAATAGGTTTTAGAGTTCGTTTTAGATTGTATGATAAATTGTTTGGCCCGATCACGAGTGTGTTTCATTCGATGTTGCAACATCTTTACATACTCGGGGTAGGTAGTAGTAGAAGTGTCGTTGTAAACAGAGTCGGGGATATGGGATTTATGTCCGAATACTAATTCGTATGGTGAGTAGTGCGTAGTTGAATGTATTGCGGTATTGTATGCTAACATAGCTGTATAGACATATCGGGGCCAATTATCTTGGTTCTCGTTGGTATAAGATCTTAGATATTCTTTAAGGGTTGAGTGCGATCTTTCTAACGCGCCTTGAGTTTGTGGATGATAAGGGGTTGACCATAACTGCTTTATTTTGAAGAACTCACACGTTTTCTTAAATAACTCGGCCGTGAAATTAGTACCTTGATCGGTGAGTATATGTTTAGGGATTCCGAATAGTGATATAAAATGAAGAAGACATTCACACGATTCTTCCGCAGTATTACTTCGTAGGGGATAGGCTAATGAAAATTTTGTAAGGTCATCTTGCATGGTTAGGATAAATCTAAGTTTGGCTGTGCCGGATTCGGGTAGAGGACCTACAATGTCGAGGGCTACTCTCTCAAATGCAGATGTGGAAGTGGAAGTAATTATCATTGGTGCTCTATTTATTTTGCGTAGTGCTTTATTTGTTTGACATGATAGACATTTTTTAATATAGTTTTCAATGTCACTGCGCATGGTTTTCCAATAATATCTTTCTTTAATGCGACTTAACATTCTTATAGGTCCTAGGTGCCCTGCGACGGGAATATCGTGATTTTCTTTGAGAATCTTTGGTATTTCGCTCAATGACGGATATATAATATTGTCATGGTATATGTGTACCCCTATATTAGTTCCATCGAATAGATAGTTGAACATATTGTAGATTTTTACAAAGGAAAGTCTGTCAAACGGGTTTTTAAAGTCCGATGTGCTGATTTGGTTTATCGTAGGATAAGACATCATTATTTGATCACGTGTGTATTTTAAGGATTTAAATATATCTGGGTACGAAAAATCATCAAAATGGTTAACTTTGGTAAATAAGAAGAGGTATGTTTTGTTTTCTATTGTAAGGGGCGAAAATGTGCACAGGGTTCTTTCTGATTGTAGAAATTCATTGCGAATTGGTTCTGGACAACTATCAAGAACGTCTTGAACATAAGGCATGGACTCGTCCATATCTATAGAGGTAGGTATAATTATTAATTTTTGTGTGCTTTTAAGTAGAGTTTCATTGTGTTCCATTATTAAGGTATTATACACTTTTACGGGTAATTTTAGGAATCTACTGTAGGTTACGTCAGACTGAGACGGAGGAGGTTGATTGGGAACGGATTAAGTTTCAGGGTATTGACGGCTAGTTGAGGGTTCATAAGGTTGATCACTCACAGGTAGGGTTTCGGGAGTTTGCCAGCTTGTCGAAGGTTGAGCTTCGGGCTCGATTCTAGCAGGTTGCCCTTTGTCAATGGAACTCAGATAATCCATTACCTCATTTTCGATTTCAGAGTTTATAAGGTCTGCTTCGAGACTGGACGGTGGGGATACAAGAGGACTTCGTAAGTCAACGCTTGGTTCTTTAGGTAAGTCTGAAGGTTGTGATGTTTGTAGTGGATTTTCTTCATTAGAACTAGTATTATCGCTAGAGTTAGGATTTAGAGAGCGTTTGTTTTCAGGATATATAGGGTACACTGGGTATCTGGAGAGAGCATCGGCGGCGGAATTTAGTTTGCCTTTACGGTAAATAATTTCGTAATCGTACTCCTCCAACTTTAACCTCCATCGTTGGAGCTTACTGCTGGGGTCTTTATGATTAAATAACCACTTAAGCGGTCTATGGTCGGTAATGATAAGGAATTTACGCCCATAGAGGTAGGGACGAAATGTTTTACAGCCGTATAATATAGCCAACAACTCCTTTTCTGTCGTACTATAATTTGATTCACTTTTATTGAGTGTGCGTGAAGCGTATGCTACAGGTTGGTCTCTACCAACTGGTCCTTGCGAAAGTACGGCACCAACGGCGTAGTTGGATGCATCACAGGTAAGAATGAAAGGTAGGGAAAAGTCAGGATAGATAAGAAGTGGTGCGGTTGTCAGGTTGTGTTTTAGTGTGTCAAAAGCAAGTTGTTGTTGGTTTTCCCATTTGAATAATGTATCCTTTTTTAAGAGGCTAGTGAGGGCTTTTGCCGTCTTGGAGAAATTGGGAATAAAGCGACGATAATACGAAACAAGACCGAGAAATTATTTTATGTCTTTTGACGTTTTAGGAACTGGAAATGCGGTTACAGCTTTGACCTTTTCGGGATTTGGTTTAACACCCTTTTCGGTAATAATGTGCCCGAGATAACCGACTTCACGTCGAAGAAACTCGCATTTATCTGGTTGTAGTTTGAGATTGAAATCTCGAATTCTTTGAAAAATCTCTTTTAGGTTGCGGATACTCGTGTCAAGGTCAAATCCATAGCAGACTACGTCATCTAAGTACACAAAACACCGGATCCCTTGAAGACCTGATAGGACAGAGTTCATAAGTCTCTGAAATGTTGAAAGAGCGTTTTAAAGTCCGAATGGCATCCTTGAGAATTGGAAATGTCCTTCGGGGACGGTGAAAGCGGTTTTGGGTTTGTCGGCTTCATTTAATTCAATCTGATGAAAACCGGATGCTAAATCTAGGGTTGAGAAATATTTACTGTTACCAAGTTGATCCAGGATCTCGGTAATTTGAGGAATAGGATAAGTATCGCCGATTGTTACGTCATTAAGCTTACGGTAGTCGATTACTACTCTCCATTTTTGAATGTTAGAAGCATCAAGCTTTTTAGGGACCACCCATATTGGCGATGACCACGGGGTATCAGAGGGTTCTATAATTTCTTGTTCCAGCATTTTATCCATTTGTCGTCGAACTTCGGCTTTGTGTATTTCGGGGAATCTATAGGATTTAGTGTGATTTGGTATGTCCGTCGTAGGTTTTAATTTCATGTTTTAGGGCGTTAGTATGAGTAAGATTTTCTCCTGGAAGATGGAATATGTCAGAGAAGTCAGAACATAATTGCAGAAGAGTGCCTCTTTCCTCTTCGTTTAAATATACGATGATACGCGTAACTGTTTTAATACATCTGCTGTACGCTTGACGCTATTGGTTGTAACTTGAATATGGTTTATTGAACTAGCAGGGTGTTCTTTAAATTCTAAGGGTGCAATAGAGTTAAGTTTTAGGTTTAGGTTCGAATTTAATGTAATGGGTTTTTCAGAAGTGTTAACTACGGATATGTTAATTCGATTATTTTCTTTAACGCGTACTATGCAATTTGCAATCAATAAGGTCTCTGAAAGCTTTTGATCAAGAATTACCCCTTCTTTTATTTCAGGATTGGACACAGAGCACTCAATAATGGTTTCGGTTCTGGCAGGAATTAAGTAAGCGGGATCATGAATGTAATTTTAAGGATGATTTTCCCAGATGGAGTAGATTATTATTATAATTAATGTAGCAGTTGTGCATATTGAGCAAATCGGATCCGATAATTCCGTCATAAGGTAAATGTATTACATCAATGACGTGAAAGGGATGTGATGTTGTTGATTTAGGAAGCTGTAATTTTAATCATAAATGGCCTCGAGTATTGATGGGTTCTTCCTTTGAGTCAATGCCTTTTAATTGGATGGTTTCATTGACAAGTCTAGGATGCTTTTTTATGCAGGAATGTTTTATTAAACTTACAGATGACCCTGAGTCAACTAATAAGAAAAGCGGGATATCTGATGGAGGAGTTAACTAGAACATGAGGTAATAAGGTTTTCGCGGGGTTATTTGTAATTTTAAAAACATTGGATTTAGAGGGCCTTGGCAGTTCAACTTGTTTTTGTTTAAATACACTGGATTTTGGCAGATCAACATGTTGTTGCTGCACGGATACAGTGGATTTTGGCAGATCAACATGACGTTGCTGCACGGATACAGTGGATTTTGGCAGATCAACATGACGTTGCTGCACGGATACAGTGGATTTTGGCAGATCAACATGACGTTGCTGCACGGGTACAGTGGATTTTGGCAGATCAACATGACGTTGCTGCACGGATACAGTGGATTTTGGCAGATCAACATGACGTTGCTGCACGGATACAGTGGATTTTGGCAGATCAACATGACGTTGTTGCACGGATATAGTGGATTTTGGCAGATCAACATGACGTTGCTGCACGGATACAGTGGATTTTGGCAGATCAACATGACGTTGTTGCACGGATATAGTGGATTTTGGCAGATCAACATGACGTTGCTGCACGGATACAGTGGATTTTGGCAGATCAACATGACGTTGTTGCACGGATATAGTGGATTTTGGCAGATCAACATGACGTTGCTGCACGGATACAGTGGATTTTGGCAGATCAACATGACGTTGTTGCACGGATATAGTGGATTTTGGCAGATCAACATGACGTTGCTGCACGGATACAGTGGATTTTGGCAGATCAACATGACGTTGCTGCACGGATACAGTGGATTTTGGCAGATCAACATGACGTTGTTGCACGGATATAGTGGATTTTGGCAGATCAACATGACGTTGCTGCACGGATACAGTGGATTTTGGCAGATCAACATGACGTTGTTGCACGGATATAGTGGATTTTGGCAGATCAACATGACGTTGCTGCACGGATACAGGGGATTCGGAGCTTATGATGCCGTTTTTTGAATTATGACGTCCCGCACGACACCGGGACGAAACGATTACTCGTTTTTTGGATCAGCATCAACGGTATTGTAACCCTCTGTAGGGTTAGTCACATATTCATCATTATTGTCCGAGGACTCATCAGAAATGAAGTTGACGCGTTGTGGCGTTCTTTGCTGATTTGGGTCGAAATTCTTGAAACGGTTGTTGTTGAACTCCCGTTTCCGACATTGCTCTAAGGTATGACCTGGCGTTTTACAGTACCTACAGAATGGAGTAGAAGAACTGTTGTAGTTATTATTAGATCGGTTAGGATTATTGAAATTAGGTTTTACGTTGTACTGGTTCGAGGTCGAGGGTTGTTGATTTTGGTTACGTCGAATAAATTGAGTGTTTGGTTTAATAGAGTTTGACCTATCTTGTCGTGGTTGTTGAGTACCAAACGGATTTGGACCTTGTCTGGATAGGGACTGCTGAATTTTTTCTTCAGAAATAGCCATGTTTATGGCTTCATTTAGGGTTCTTATTGGCTTACCCCTGACAATATTAGAGATACGGGGTGTCAATCCCATTTGGAAATGATGGAGGGCTAATTCCTCCATGGCTGCCGTTCGTCCTATCATCTCTCGACTTTTATGACCGTGTGAGATAGATATTTCGGTTAATAGATGGGATAGGCATGTCTCGATCCTTAGAGCATATTGACTTACATTTTCATTTATTTGTTGTTTACACTGCTGTAAATCTGTTAAAAGATGGGCATAGTGTTTTCTTTCACTGAATTGTGTTTTTAGAAATTCTTTAAGTTGTTGCCAATTTGAAAATTCTTTGATGGAGCATGCGGTTTTCGCTTTGCCCTGTAGTTGGCATAGAATGTATTTAAAGAGTGTCTCTTTTTGTGATTCTGATGCTAGTTCATAAGCATTATTGCAATTTACTAAGAAAGAGTTTAGCTTTTCTCTGCAGCCATCATATGGTTTTATAAATTTTAATAAAGTGGAAAGCTCAATTTCTAATTTAGATGTCACAGTTTTAACTTTTTTTGATTGTGATCTGGTAGAAGGTCCTTGAGAGGGAGGGCAGAGGCCTTGGCCTTCCTCTTCTGTATCAGTAATATTAATTTCCAATTTTGGACTTTGGGATCTCTCAGTCATCTTAATAATTATAAACACAACAAGGTCGAAATAACAATAATTTGAACAATATATGTATGTAAAATTATACGTTACAGAATAGAGTAATATTATTTAAAAAAAAAATATAATGCAATAGTTTTAAAATAAAATATTAGCAATGACCAAGTGTATAGGTTCACTTACTGGAATGCGGACAGCGCGATAAGAATAACGGACATGGTTTCTTGGAAGATTCACAGGCGAAGCGTAGGCGTTGATAAGCCGTAGGTCGTCGCGTCGTTGGAAATATTACACCGGTCACAGCACCAACTGGCCTGACACTGGGTGTAACCTTGCTGGTTCTGGACAAAGACCGGCTGCAGCACAGGTAGTGCACAGCAATGGGCCTTTCACAAGCTTTATCACGAACACTGACGTCCAGGGGCCGGGCTCGAACTCGGTGCACCAACACTTTGTACACAATGGAGTCGGCACTTACACTCAAACACACTCGCGTCGAATTCAAAGTTTTTAAGAGACGTACCGGGGACTCTTTTTTTTTTTGAATCCCTTAACGCTGCCACCAAAATGTTACGAGTCTCGGGGAACTTGTCTTTTTAAAAAAAGAATAAAATACTACAATAGGGTTGAGACAACCGTCTGGCTTGGATGTCGGGAGGAGACTGGTGATGCGTGGATGGGCCGCTAGGCTATTGATGGAGAAATGCTAAGTGTGGAGGGTAGAAGTGTAGAGTGTGCAAGAAAGCTTGCATAAGGTGTCTCTAACAGTTCGCTACCCCTGCTCTCGCTGCACGAGTAAGGAACTGGCGTGTCCTGGAAGAGGTTGAGACGCTCTCGGATCACCTCTATATCCGATTCGAGCTCTCCCGGATCCAGGACCCCAGAAGGGGTCACACAGCGCGGCGTTCTTCCCGCTTTCCGCGGTGGGCTGTTACAAAAGTGGATAGGGACCTACTGGAGGAGACAGCCATTATTTACGCTTGGCTGTCTCCAAGGCCTCAGACTGAGGAGGCAGACATGGGGGCGGGCCGCTTTCGCGATGCGATTATGCAGATTTGCGATGCGGCCATGCCCCGCATCCGAGGTCGTCGGCCTCCAAGGAAGGAGGTCTACTGGTGGTCCCAGGAGTTGGCGGACCTCCGTGCGGCCTGTACTCGTGCCCGGAGGTCCTACACTCGCAGCCGGCGGCGTCGCCGCGAAGAGGGGGAGGAGGACCGGCTTCATGAGGAGTACCGAGAGGTGCGGAAAACTCTGAAGCTGGCCATTAGCCGCGCCAAAGAGGACAAAAGAAAGGAGATGCTGGAGGGTTTCAATGGTGACCCCTGGGGACGCCCATATCGCGCGGCGCAACAAAAGCTCCGCGCGTCGGGCCCCCCCCCTTACGGAGACTCTCCAGCCCAGCTTCCTGCAGGAAGTGGTTGAGGGCCTTTTCCCGCAACGGGTGGAGCACGTACCCCCGTCGATGGCCCCCTTGGCCGGAGACGACGGGGAGAACGTGGAGGATGGTGTTCCGCCCGTCACGGAGGCGGAGGTAGGGGCGGTTGTTCTACGGATCCGTTCCAAGAACACCGCCCCCGGGCCAGACGGGATCCCTGCCCGATTGTTGGCCCTCGCCCTCGACCACATGTCCGACCGCCTCAGGGAAGTGTTCGACGCTTGCTTGGCGTCCGGGCGCTTCCCGGACTGCTGGAAGAGCGGAAAGCTGGTCCTATTAAGGAAGCCGGGGCGGCCTACCGACTCTGTCGCGGCCTACAGGCCCATCGTGTTGCTGGACGAGGCGGGTAAATTGTTTGAGAGGGTCCTCTCTGCCCGCATCGTCCGGCACCTTGGCGAGGTCGGCCCCGATTTGTCGGACGCCCAATTCGGTTTTCGAGCGGGGCGTTCGACGGTCGGCGCTGTGTTGCGCCTGAGGGCCGTGACCGAAGTGAGCTGTGGCGGCGTGTTGTTGGCGGTGTCGTTGGACATCGCCAACGCATTCAATAGTCTGCCATTCAGCTGCATCAGGGAAGCACTCCACTATCACGGAGTGCCAGGGCACCTGAGGCGGCTAGTGGCAGACTATCTAGAGGAGCGTACCGTCATGTACGAGGACCGAGATGGAGTTTTGAGTCGTCGGCCCATGTCGTGCGGTGTTCCGCAGGGGTCTGTCCTTGGACCACTCGCCCTCCGAGGCGACTTCCCCCCCGGGCTCGGCGTAATTTGTTACGCCGATGACACGTTGGTCACAGCCCGGAGGGCGAACTTTCAGGAGGCGGCGCGCCTGGCCACCAGGGGAGTCTCTCTGGTGGTCGGGCGCATAGAGGCGCTGGGTTTGCGGGTGGCCCTGGATAAGACGGAGGCCCTATTATTTCATGGGCCCCGTCGTGGTCCACCCCCCGGCGCCTCTATTGAGGTCAACTCGGTCCTCGTACCGGTTCAGGCCCACATCAAGTATCTGATCAAGCCTGATCCTTGACGGAAGGTGGCACTTCGACGAGCACTTCCTGCAGCTTGTTCCAAAGCTGGTCGGCGCTGCGTCCGCCCTTGGGCGACTCTTACCCAATTTGGGTGGACCCAGCGTCGCTACGAGACGGCTGTACACGGGGGTTGTCAGGTCAATGGCACTTTATGGTGCACCGGTGTGGGCGGAGGCTCTGACGCCTCTGGCGCCCTCAGAGGGTTATGGCGGTTAGAGCCATACGCGGATACCGCACCGTGTCGACGGAGGCGGCGTGCGCGTTGGCTGGAACTCCCCCGTGGGATTTGGAGGCGGAAGCGCTCGTCGAAGTTTATCGGCGGACGACTGAGTTCCGGGCGGGAAGCGGCAGTCGGCCCCCGCCCGAAGAGGTACGCGAGTGGCGTGAGGCCGCTCGCCGAGCCACGATGGCTCGTTGGTCGTCCCGGCTGGAGGCTCCACGTGCTGGCTTTGCCGCCGTGGAGGCGCTCCAGCCGGTCATCATCGAGTGGGCAGGGCGGCAGCACGGGACCCTTTCTTTCCGACTGACGCAGGTACTTTCCGGGCACGGCTGCTTCTCTAGTACCTGCACTCGGTCGCTAGGAGGGAATTGAGTCCCGCCTATCACCACTGCGACTGCAGTGACGACTCGGCCCAGCACGCGCTGGCGGTCTGCTCCGCCTGGGCGACGCAGCGTCGGGCCCTCACTGCAGTCATCGGAGGGGATCTCTCGCTGCCGGCCGTCATACGCTCCATGGCCGGTAACGACAGGAATTTTACCGCGATCGCGACCTTCTGCGAGGACGTCATCTCGCAGAAGGAGGCGGCGGAACGGGTCCGGGAGTACGATCTCCACTCGGACCTAACTCACCGCCGGCGAATCGGGCGGCGGAGGCGCGCTTTCCAGCGCCTCATGCCGCCCTGAGTGTGGCCGCGGGTGGACGGGACGGGTTTTCCCCTTCTTAATTGAGAGGTTTTTACCCAAAGGTGGTGCCCGCGCTTTTGCGGGCAGGCGCTAGGAGGGTACCGGATGTCTTAATAAAAGCTGTTCCCGGATCCCTCCTACTTAAGGCTCAGTACGGCACACCGTGTGGTTTTTAGTCGGTTCGATTCTGACACACCGCCCCACCGAAAACCCCGGTGGGGTGACGGCCCGAGGGGGTTTCCACACGCAACAGCGATAGGACCTCGTGACGGCTATTGGTGTGGGAAGCCTTTTGCTAGAAACCATGGTTCTGTCTATCGTCCAAATTGAAAGTGCGTAGTATTCTACCATCTCGTTTTGCGCGGAGGTGATGTTGGCTAACGAGGCGTACCGCCGCCTCGTTAAATTTGAAGAAAATCACCTCTAAGGGTGGAAAATTTATCATAATTTAGGTGCATTGAAGTCGGTGACACATGGTTGTCATAGCCGATGCAGCCAAAACGTATTTTTTAACTCAGTGCTCAGGCGTTACCGGACGCGACGAAGTGATACATGCGGGATGGACAATATTTTTTAACGCGGATGAGCAGAACAATTGCTATGTCAACCACGAAATACTGCTTGCTGCTCAGATACACCTTAAATATTTATTTGTTAGATATATCTAACACCATTTACAATCACTGCTGCATAGTATAGGAACACTAAGGTTTTGAATTTATAATGGCGCCACTTTGAGGTCTTGCACCACCTAAAAATGTAGCTAGGACCGCCACTGTTAACTTGAATATGGGGTACGACGAACCTGTATTACGGCAAATCTGGAGTACGTTGAATTTGAAACACGATATACGACGAATACGGAACAAACGATTTTAAATAGTTTAGTTGGGGCCCTAGTTTATTTCTTGCCCCAGGGCCTTTGGTTACCTAGCTACGCCACTGACGGCTCGACCAATTCGGCTATTTTTTTTTAATATTTTGTTTAAGGCACAAGGAAGGTTCTTATGGAGAGAAAAAACATAAAAATAGTGAGGAAAGTTTTAAAATTGGTACATTAGTTTCGGAGTCTATCCATTACAAACAAACAAACAGAAAATCAAATCTTTCCTTTTTATAATTTTTTTTTTCTCTTTATTTAATGAGCTTTGTCATATTTGACAATGTCGCTCATTTTATAATATTAGTGTAGATATTGCACTACAAATATTTACTTAAAGGTATTGTATATACATATCTTTATATTATACTGGCAACCCGCCCATGCTTCGCAAGGGTACAAATTATACACCTAAACCTTAATCATGATCATGAATCACTCTATATATTAGTGAAAACCGCATGAAAATCCGTTCAGTAGTTTTTCAGTTTATCGCGAACAGACGCGGCGGGGGACTTTGTTTTTTATAATACGTAGTGAAGATATTGAATGTAAAAAAAATTGAAAGTTTGTGAGGATGTATCGATGTTCGTTACTGTTTCGCGCAAAAACTAATGAATCGATTGCGATGATATTTCGTATGTAGATAGCTGGAGACCTGGATTAACACATAGGCTACTTTTTATCCCGATATTCCCTTGGCATCTGAGGTACGCGGGTGAAACCGCGGGGCACAGCTAGTGTTATATAAATGTATGTATACAGAGCCTTTTAACAAATCGCTAGTGTCTTGAAAATTCCCATTACGGACACAACCGTCAACAACGTCTGCCCTCACGCGTCTGCCCCTGTCAGTATATAACAATGTACTCTGTGGTCTGCCCGTCTGCCTGCCCGCGTTCGGGACTCGGGTGGCTCACGTCATGATGAGCGATGTACTCCCCCCCCCCCCCTCCACCGCACCGCACAATTTTATATTAATTTTATATCGTCGTAACTTTAAAATATTTGACAAAATTACGTACTTTAAAAGGCAAAGTTTATCTACTTTGACACAATTGATCCTCACAAACTTTCACGTTTATAATATTAGTAGGATATCCCACACGGGATAAAATAAAAATATGTAATGCACTAATAGTTGTCCCGAGTCTGGGTGTTCCTTGTGTCCGTTGGTGCCTCTTTTCCAACAAAAAAAGAATGATTGCAATCGGACTACGCGTTAATGAATTACAAGGAAGTACACATTTTGACTTGTATCCTATGAAAAAAATAGTTTTGGCTTCAGTATCGATTATATAGTGCCCACCAAAAAAAATTTCTACATAATATCTTCAATGTACAGACTTTGACCAGTAACAGTTTTATTATAAGTATAAATATATAGATGCGTGTACTTTGCTAATAATAAATGTCTAAAAAAAAAAAAATGACCATTTATTTTAACGTTATATATATTGTATAGTTAGTATTACTTGGGACCAACAGATGTCACTGTGTGGTGTTTACATTTTTTTTGAAAACTTTGAATTCTGTTTTCTATGGATAGAGAGAACCAATTGTGATCAATCAAATACTAAATGTTACACTGAATTACACACAATACTTGTGCATAATACGTTTCCGAGATTATTTTGTACTTTTTACGTGAAGCCACCAAACAGACAAACTCCACGTTTATAGATTTATTATATATATATATATATATATATATATATATATATATATAGAAGAAAGAAGATTACGTGACTATCTACAAAGTGCCTTCTTTCCAACAAACAAAGAGTGATTGCAACCGGACTACGCGTAAATGATATACAACGCTTCAGTGTCGATCATAGAGTGTACCCCAAAAAAAATTTCAAAATATCTTCAATGTCCTGTTACTGTTAGACAATGTACTGTTAGACAGACTGGCCTGTTGGTCTAGTGGTTAGTGGTCCTGACTGCTATGCCAGACGTCGTGGGTTCGATTCCCACCCAGGACAAATATTTCTGTGATGAGCACGATTATTTGTTCTGTTTCTGGGTGTAATTTATCTATACTTATAATAATTCTGTAGCGGGATGGATTCCGTACATTGAATATATTTAAAAAAAATCGACTGACAGTATTAAGATATCGATACTGATGCCGAATATGCGATTCAAACAATTTTTGACTTTCTGTCTGTCTGTCTTTCTGTCTGTCTGTTTGTATGTTTACGATAAACTCAGAAGTTACTGAAGGGATATGCTTGAAACTTAGTATGATAATAGTTTGAGTGCCTGCGCAGGTTATAGGGTACTTTTTATCCTGGGTTAAACTATGGTTCCCACAGGAAAATCAATAAAAGCTCTAATAACGTAATAGTACGTATAAGTAAAATGTATATACTTATTTCAAACTTCGTTACAGCGAGCGTATAGCTTATAAATTCGGAAGCTAGTACAGGTGATATTGATATAAGTTGTTGTTCGGATAGGCTGAAGGTTGTAGCCGATTTTCTTAGTAGCAATCCATTGGTGGAAGAGCTGGAGGAACGTGAACCTGCTGCTGTTCAAGATGGACTACAATTGTATAGGTTTGACGCTGTTAGATTGCAGGATGTTTAGCGTAGAGATTTTTTCTGAAGGCGAATTTGTTCTGTTTTAGCTAATAGAAATGTGAAGGTATACAAAGGATTTCTAGTTGTGAATGGCATCCTATGTAAGAAAGTCAGAAGAATAAATGGTATTAAGAACATAGTTGTTGTTCCAAAGTCTTTATTAACAGAGTTCCTGCGAGAGCTGCATGAGGATACATGGTCAGGTGGTCATCTAGGTCTAATGAAAACGGTTTCCAAGTTTAGAGAAAGGTTTTTCATTTCAGAAGCTGAAAAAGAAATAGAGAGTTATGTTAGAAGTTGTTTGTTATGCCAACAGAAGAAGCAGTTGATACAAAGGGCGCGGTGTCGCGCATAAATAAATTAAATTGTATCACGCGATGTAATAGATTCCTGTCAAAAAGGCGATATTATGTTGTAGTAGTAGCAATATCCGTTGCTAGGGTTATTCTTAATATAAATAGTCGTTGCTATGCTTATAAAATATGCACTTCGGAAAATATAATAAAACAGTTACTTATAACGAACATAAACAAAGTTCACAATGAATGGTGATATAACTTGAAGATAGGAAATTAAATTGTTTCAAGAATTTTCGGGGGGAGAAGTAAGTCTAATAGTATAGATTCATTGAAACAATTTCAGAGCAAATAATATTTTCCCAGGGATAATTAATAACTTTGATAATTTGTTGACAGATGAGAGTTGTCAAAGACTTTGACATAAGGAGTTTATTTTTCTTTGTTCATATTGTCCCTAAAGATTGAGGATGTATGCAAATAGATTTGTTGACATTGAGACTTGTTTTTTTTTTGTTCAAATAGCCAACGAGGTTGAACCACTTGTTAGATAAAGGATATTTATGTGAAATATTGTATTTATGATATTTGTGTGCTGATCCTGTTGTAATTTTTTTTCATGGCCTGAGAAAAAAATAAATAAGAAAACTTAGTCTAGGTAGGAGTCAATATGGTCAGGGTTCACAATACACTTGTGGTGTAAATCGGTCGTGGTTGTAGAACCAAATAACTAAATGATATATGTAATTTTTTTTGAAGGCTGGAGGTTTACTTTTAGGTGGGTTTTATAAACTCCAAGTGATTCGCCTGCCAGCAGAGGAGTTTTGGAAGACTTAATGAATGAATTTCTATGTTTAATAATTGTTGTATGTCTGTCCTCAGCTAAAGGCCAGTCATTACTTCCATTGGCGGAAGCAGCCTCGGAAAAATGACGTTCCCACTAGTTAGAAAATGTGTGGGGCAGGCAGGACGAGTATGGCGCCACCGAGGGGGCGTAGCTCCTATAGTGACGACACCTCTCGCACAGCTTGCATACTCCTTCGATTGGAAGAATAACTCTTTACTACGCGAGAGGCATAGACTGGTGGCACCAAACTCGAATTTAGGACACGTTCGAAATATTTTATGAAGAATAAATGTTGAAGACAAGAGAGTCGCGGGGAGGACAGAAGCCTGTCTTGACGACTTACGGGCTATGTGCACAGAATAATTCAAGAAGTATTATTTATAATTAATTTGTGTGAAGCTATAATTGTTACATGAATAATCTGATCCTGATTATATCGCATAGTGCGTTTGCCTACTCTTTTAATTTTCCTCCTCTAGCTAATACCTATCGTAACCGGATACCATAAAGCCCCAAGCTTTATACGTGGTGGAGTACGCCGCAGTTGATTTAGAAGAAGTACTCCACGCGTTACAATATGTTTAAGGGCATTAATAATAATAACAACTTCACACACGGCCGTCTGATCCTAAACTAGGCAGAGCCTGTAGTATGGTAACCAGACTGCTGATAAACATACTTAAATATTTCTAAATACATACATATTATAGATCAATTACGCCTTGACAGAGAATTATTTGTCCTGGGTGGAAATCGAACCCATGACTCTGACACAGCAGTCAGGGTCACTAACCACTAGACCATCAAGCCAGTCCAGTAAATATACATATATTTATAAATAGAGTTGAAGAAAAAGAAGATCCAAACTTTTAAACTTTTGCGTTCCATGATAATATAATTATGTTGACGGGAATTCCTACGGGAGTACCTACAGGCCTGTGATCACGGCCACGACCACGGTAAAGCAAAGGTATATCATACCTTTTAAATACGTGATCGCGTTGATTCCCGTCAACATGATTATATTAGAATATAATAGAATTTTTATTTAAAGCATCTATGACTTAGTTGTTAGTTTAACTTAACACTTTGTTAGTGTTACAGTATTTTACTATATTAAATGCATGGCAGACACTATCGCCAAAAAATCTAAGCTGAAATATTGACATGTCATGACATTTTCAGACTATTTATTTTCCGTTCGGTTACAGTAGTGTGAAATCTTAAGTTACACCGTGACTAAACAAAGCTCAGAAGCAAACATTTATCTGTTAGGTATACCGAGGGGGCCCATAGCTTCTAGGAAGCGGCACTCACTGACTGACCACAGCAAGAGTCTCCCAATTGGTCGGACGAATCGAGACGTTAGGTCGTCACAGTTGTTTTATGACGATTTTCTGCGAGGAGAACATCTCGCGCAAGGAGGAGGTGACGGTGTGGATTCGGTAGAAAAACTTCCAGGTGGAACCTTTTCACACGCGCTCTCATGCGTACGCTGAAAGATGCTGTGGACGAGACGAGACGAGTTTTATGTTCTTCACCCGAAGCAGAGTCTCCCGTGAAGGGTGTGTCTGGACATCGCCCAGTTGCCGTCCGCTAGCCAGCGCTGGGTGGATCATTGGAGGCAAGACGTCGCCGTACCGACGGTAAACTCATATACTGTGCTGTGAGGCACAGTGTGTGGTTTTAGTTGGTTTAAGTCTGATATATGGCCTCACCAATAACCCGGTGAAGTGAGCTTCCACACGAAAAACATATGAGTAAAAATGATCGTCCAAATGATGTCGTTATTTTACGTGTAAGCAACCAAAACTACCTTTTTTGTACGCTCCAGGTTGTTTCACCGCCAATACAGTATAAAAATCCTGCCTGGAGAAAGAGGTGCAATGCAATAAGCGACAAATTGCTGTTTTCCGAAAAAAACGTGAACTAAGTCGGGGGCACAGCTACTCTATAATATGTATGTATTTAGAAATATATAAGTATGTTTATCAGCAGTCTGGTTACCATAGTACAGGCTCCGCCTAGTTTGGGATCAGACGGCGGTGTGTGTGTGTGAGATGTGTCCGGTTATTATTATTATTATGGCGGCTGTTGATTGAAACCTTACCTACAATAAGTTTTCCTATCGATGATCTGTTAACAGTGGATTGCCCGGGCGCAACTGACTATACAGCTCCAACCGCATTCTAAGTAGAAAAAAGGCTAATGCCACTTGCGCCGGGCTATTTTTTCATAATACTAAGATGCAAAGCCACATCTACGCTGAAATGTCTTTCCTATTTCTTGGTGGCATAATATTCTGACGGATGCGTCTTATTAAAAATCATATATTATAACAATATATCCATGTTTCATCTCCTGTCACAATGTCATACACAGCATTTGAACGTCCGTGATCGTCAAAACGATCGTTCAAACAACATTTTTACACCAATCAAATTTCAAATTTAAATTCAATAAGTATCTTTATTTCATAAAATTGACCATCAATTATTCGAAATCATCGATTTAATAAATAATTATTTTAATTATAAATTATAGATAGAGTCACCGCAACAATAGTTTGCTTTGTCAAATGTAAAATTATTAAAAGAAAAAAAGACGTGTGGCACTCGGAGACTGCCGCGGTAAAGCTATTACATAGCATTTTTTATCAACTTATGCAATTATAATTATTTATTTATTTTATTTATGCAGTATTTTTTTTCCTTTGTTTTTTTTTTCTTTGATATTAATTCAAGTTACACTTTTTGAGCGTGGTGACCGATAAGAATTTTTTTTTTTTCTTTTATTAAATAAATGAGAAGTTAATATTGTTCAAAATATTTTTATTAGCTATATATATATAAGAAAGTCGTGTTAGTTACACTATTGATGACAGGTATGAGCACGGAGCAGATACAAAGAAGAGGTGTTGTAATTAGATTTCCCTATGAAACAACGCGTGACAATTTGCGGGGTGAGGGGGTGTTAAGCTCCGCCCATTTAACTTTTTTCTTTCTACCAAACAATAGTAAAACTACTCGCATCGTTCTATGTCGATGTTGCTATGTAGTTTAGCTATCTCACGCTAGTATTAGGATGTAAGGGACCGTACTCAGAATTTACTTACCAGGTAGTAGCTTTTTCAAGATTAATTTTTAAACCATCTTGATACAAAAGCGAAAGTTTGTGAGTTCTTTCTTTCTCCTAGCCTTGACCTTATTCCACAGCTGGACGGATTTGGATAAAATTTGGTATACAGATAGATTGCGACCTGGCTTAACATTTGGGCATTGGGCATTGCTAGTATGAGAATAAAAAAGTTTGTGGTAAATCACGAATGATGATTCAAATTTGTTCACTTATTTATTCTTATCTTATCTTTCTTTATTCGTATCTGTACCGCAGCTGCAGTTTATTTTGTAAATCTAACTTAATGAGCTTAAAATACCTTTTAAATCATCAGCCTAAGTACAATTTATTTCATTTTAATATTTAAAGGACTTTCAATTCAAGATAAATACTCGTATAGTCGTAGGTTGCTAGGTAAAATAATTGGGTTCTAATTACGGCCCTGTCTTTTTGTTCTGTTTATAAATGTTCTTCTAGTTGAAGATAGATGACAGTCTATTCAAAAAATGATTACAAAAAATATAAAAATAATACTTTGACGGCTAAAAATTCTTTAGGACTGGATGTAGAACAATTTTAGTATCTTCGTATGATTTATTTTACTAATACTTAGGCTCTACGTACCTTTGTTTTTTTAGTTCCCATTACACAAAGTTTTGCCATCTAGTGACGAATAGATTTAATTATATTTCAAAAAACACTCCCGAGATTTTTCTAGAACTATTTTAATAAATAAAATAAAAAACTATAAGCCACGCTCACTGTGATGACTTCAGGACCTAGTTATAATCACAGTGCACAGTTGCTTAGGCCGTCTCCTCTTTGTATCTCAAAGACTACAATAGTATATAGGATATAGACAGGCAACTCTGCTTCTTTTTATTGACAACACAAAACTCTGCCTAGTGGTCAGATACCGAAAACTAATATAATATACATATCTATAGGTGTATATATATATATATATACAATTGAACAATATATAGGTACCTACTTATACGGTGTATGAATGTGTTTTGTTGTTACCTGTTTCTTGTTTTATTGGTTTTAACATGAGAATTTTATACTTTAGCTAATTAATGTATGTTTATGACTAATCTCCAAATGTTATATTCAAACCAAAACTTTTATTGCAAAAAGAAAAGCACAAGAAACCGGCAATCGGTACTCATACGCAGCTATTTGCAATATAAGTGAAGTGTTGCCAACCTAATATTAATAAGTTCCAAATATTAAAAAAAATTGTTACGATTGTATTTTTAATTAATATTATTGTGTGTTGGTGAACAAATTGTTGTTTGTAAAGAATTTTAAGTGGTTTTAGATATTTAATATGCAATATTTTGGTATTTACAAATGCGAATTTTAAATCGTAATACATTTGTGGGTAATAAATTTCCCCTCATACAAATTATAAATTTAAATATTGTAACACAGTAATTTTAGTTCCGGTATCTATCCTTGGGATGGCACTGGACACAATAAAAAAGTGCATTTCTTTTATGTTCCAAGTTGCCATAGCATGTTGTATCTGCTCCATAGGCATGAGTCACCAGATTGCGGGGCGAAGAGGGGGATTACGCATGCGCAGTCACGCCGATACAACCAATGCCACCTAGAGGCGAGTTGCTGAACTAAAGAGACAAGCGTGATATTTCACAAGTCATTAAAAGTTCTGCTATTCATGGATAGATGGCAAAACTAACAAGTATCACCGTTGTGCCGGTCGAAGTGGGAGCGTGAGGTTCTTTTTCGTTACGGAATTTCTGGATTCGGTCCCCGCGCTCAAGGCCCGCGATAGAAGCTATGCAATAGCTTAAAAAAACATGGATACCATAATATCACATCTGCCTGTTTCGATCTATAACCGCCCGTTTCCAAATGGTTTAGCCTTGTGACACAGAATACATAATAGTACCAGTACTTGTGAGAAGAAATCGGGCAAACAAACTCACGGCCACTCTTTTAAAAAAAATCTGACATTTTAACAATATTCAGTAAATATCACATCATTTTGTTGTGTGCTATTATGTTTTTAAAATTAAAAGTAGGTAAATAAACAAAAAAAAGAATATGACAAATGGAAAATAAGAAACATATTAGCTCACGTTAGATTTCATTAAGTCTAATCAACAACTAACAATAGTCCGTTTCTGTTCTGGGGTGAGTTCATGAGGAATCCAGCGGCAACAAAGTTTTCTAACTTTAAATGTTAATGTTTTGAATTTGGCTCACACCAATCCCCAAATGTCCTCGAATCTCCTCATCGATGATACGCCGGTTTTCTTCAATTAGTTGCCTGACAGTAGCCACATTTTCCTCAGTGATCGCAGTTGAGGGCCGACCTTCACGAATTTCATCATGGAGAGAAACACGGCCACGATCAAATTCTGAGTACCTACACCTTACGGTGCTGAAATGAGGTGCTTCCCTCACAAAAGCATTTTGAAGACGAGTAGTGCAGTCTTGCGGAGTCAGTAAACTTTTAAAATCATTACCCTAATTTTTTTTCTTATTTTTACTAGGTATATGAATTCTTTCATTATTAAATGAGCCTTTAAAACGACAATTGGAATAAACGGCTATGGCCTATGACAGACCATCATTGTTTGATACCTATCCATTAAGAGTACAGTTATTCACGCTTGATCTATAATCCCGGCCACAATGCTGGCTTGTACTCGTACATACTCACTAGTATGCTCACTAGTCTCACTACTCAACTCAGTGAAGGTTAGTGACTGTCCGACTGTTACTACTGTTAGTAACTGAGAGATTCGATCTGACGAACAGACGTGTTCATGTGAATAGTTTGCGTGCCAAATGGATTGAGTATTGAGTCAGTAAATAAAATTGTGAGGTAAGCAGCCTTAATTTTGAATCAACTTTATAAATGATATATATTTCTAACAACCATTTCATAAGATACATAGAAATATTTAAGTAATATGCAAAGCAAATAGAATTAAATAAACATTCAATACAAGTATGTCTAATTGTCTATCATGTCAAGGGTCGTTTATGGCAATGAAATAATTACCAAATACAAATGTCAATTATTTTATTTATAATATCTAATGATTCGTCGTCGATTTTAATATTTAAATAACAAGTTTAACGATTTTTTACTGCATTGATAACCTGACATTGAACTCGACCTTCTTGAGAGCCGATAAGCATTTAATTTAATATAAGTCAAACCAAAGCAAACTGACCGAGTGCCTACGTAATTTTTAATTGGTAAAATCTACATAAGAACCCTATTCTTGAAACTTGTATCCCAAATAGTTATACTTATAACCTATGGAACTTGGTTAATTTGTCTGAGCCATTATGTGTTCTTTTGCAACTGCATAACGACCGTTTTCGCATATTTCGGTAATTGAAAAACTTGCTGATCATTAGGACTTGACCGTTACACTTTACCACGCACGAGCTCTCCTCATCGCGTTTATCCACGCTGAGTTTACCCACATCATTAAATTATGTTTATCATGTACATAAGTGAGTATTTACATCTTAATTTAAAAAAAAATACTAGCAAAATATTATGATCACTGTAAAAAATCGCTCAAGACCGTGAAGGGCGCACAACACTTTCTGCAGCCTATGAGTCCTGTGACTAGTGATACCTAAGGGTATTATTATTCCGTAATAGTCGTTTGCACCAAGGATGGTAACAATCGAACAATCAAAAATACGTTATAAATAGTATGTAGGTATAATAATGGTTCAAAAATAATATATATTATATTAATGTGTAATTAGTATCCCATTATCATTTATTTTATCCGACAATCTGAGACATTGTAATAACATTTTTCAACTACAGTGCAACCTTAATATAACGAGCCTCTTTATAACGAATTTCTCGATTTAACGAATTTTTCAAAACCCCCTAGAAAAGTCCATAACAGCTAATGCAAAATATACCTTTACATATACATTGACCAAAAACCTTTTTATAACGATATTTTTAATCATTGCAGAACATAGATAAAAATTTATTGACCTCTATTTAACGATATTTTCAAACCATAATATCCTTTACGTAATGTATTCTATCAACTACTCCCATTTAATTGTACAATAGTTCATGTTTCGACACGTTATATTCTTCGAGTTTGATGCTTCTTCTGGTTTGACATGAGGGTCAGCAAAGTGCTGTTTGTACTTGAAGTTGCTATGGCTGAGAAACGAAAGAGATGTTCCTTAAGTGTCGCACAGAAATGAATAAACATTAAGTATGTAGTATGTGTGTGTTTTTCCCTCAGATCAAAGAAACGATGTCCTTTATATGATCTGTGGTTTTTCCCAAATTGTGTAAACTCTTTTCAAATTAAAAATACTGTGTTTTCGTTTAAGAGTGTTTTCGTGTTTTTTTTTTTTTTAATTTATTTATTTTAAGGAACACAAACAGTGTAATGTACATTATTTTTCTTAAAAACTAACATGCGTAAAGTTGTGATCTGGTACATACAAAAACAACATGTGTCCACAGCATCTGCCATTCTATATTATTTTTTCTTAACTACCTATGAAAGAAATAACAATATATATTTTCTAACATCGATAAATTTTAATACGTTCTTTTTACTTTAATATGTATTTTCTGATTGCATTCTTAACTCAATATAATGTGTATTAGTGGAAATAGTTCGCTTTATCAAGGTATTTAAGCAGATGAGCATCTACGCAAGTTTATTTACCTTGTTAAAACAAATCGTAGTCATAATCATAAGTCATATCTAACCTATATACAACAAACCCCATTGTAACAAATTACGCGGTATAATGAATATTTTTAAGTCCCTTGAGTTTTGTTATATCGGGGTTGCACTGCTGCACTGTAATAACTTTTCTAATTTCATTTCAAATACATTTACATTTGAATCTTTTACGTAGTTTGGGAATCCCACTAATATTATAAATGTGAAAGTTTGGATGGATGGATGGACGTGTGTTACTCTTTCACGCAAAAACCATTGAACCGATTGCGATGAAACTTGGTATGTAGATAGTTGGAGACCTGAGTTAACGCATATGCTACTTATTATCCCGATATTTCCACGAGATCGGGACTTACGCGGGTGAAACCGCGAGGCGCTGCTAGTTTATTATATATTTTCTGAGTCATGGCAAAAACGCTTTTGTGCATGTGAGACCTACATAAAAAAAATACAATATTACTATATAATACTACACTGTAAATAATATTACATGCAGTACCTATGCATGTATTTTATTAGTTAAGATATACGGTTTTACTCACGTGTATATTTCGGGGATGCCTGACTAGTTTCGGACCCGACGACACCTCACCCCTTTATCAAGGGGTGAGGTGTCCTGCCGCGCCGGTTGCAGAAAAAGGCCCAAAATTTTATTTACAAGTTCAGCAACCCGCGAGTGAACCCTTGGTGCTGTAACCATTCATAGGCTACAGTAACCACTTTTCATCCAGTTGACCAAATGATGCTTGAAGCTTTAAAAAAGGTATAACGCAAGTCCTAAGTGATATATTTGAGTTATAAAGAAAGGAAACCGATGACAATACTACCCACTGCAAAAAGTGGGACTGAACGGCGTCTGTTAAAGACTAATTAGGATAAAATTATCATAAATTGTTAGTTAAATAAATAGTTGCTCTTCAAGTCCACGAGAAGTTTTGTAAAAGTAAGAAATTACATTTTTCAAGAGCATTGAATCCGGATCACATAAAGATACAAATCCAGGTCACTGTGGGAGAGCCATGCTTTGGCACGTATGGACCGGCTCGTCGAGTGAAGCAATGCTTGCGTTGTGTTTCGCCTAGTGAGTGAGGTCACCGAAGACCCTAACCCTTCTCAATCCCTCTCTTCTCCTGTTCTCTTCCCCTTTTACCTTACTCTCACCTTAAAGGCTGGCAACGAACTTGTGACACTTTACGTAAGTGCCACCCTTGGTGCCCATGGGTGGCACTTACCATCAGGTGACCCGTCTGCTCGTTTACCCCCCTATCCCATAAAAAGAAAAAAACAAAGATACTTACCTGAAAAACTCAGAAGCTAAGAATACTAGCTTAGTCAAATAAATTGGGTTTAATAGACAATTAAGTTCTCCTGAAAGCTTCCGATATTGTCAGGTATCTTTATGTGACCCGGACTCATTGCTCTCGAGTGTATTTTTAATTTCAGTAAAGAACGGCCGTTTCATGTTTTCAGAAAATGGAGCTCAAGCAGTGGATTTTCTATATTTTGACTACGTTATGCGTCTATATTTCTGGGCAGGAGGAAATTAGTACGTCATTGCCTAGGTGGGTATTAAAGACTAGTTATTGTAAAATATTTTTTCTTTGCTAATTTTTTTTTTTAATTTTAGTGACACAACCGAAACCGTTCCACCGATGCCACTACCTGAACAAATAAATAATACTATAGCCTTTTCTGTTAATCAATTTGGTTACAAGCTGTTACTTAAGATGATGAATGAAAAGAAAAACGATAACATTGTGATATCACCAACCGGTGTTGCAGGTAAATTACCTTAGTTCTATATTTACTTTCCTTATAGCAAGAAGAGTCTATTTATAGGCAATCAATGTCTTGGCAACAACAATTATTTCTTTAAGATCCTTCATTTCTTACTCAATTCCATTGATTCAGGTAAATTTAAACATGCTTCTTTTTTAACATTACTTCCTCTATGCCTTTAGCCTATACTATTATTTTGGTTCGATCAACTGCAACTCTAGCCTCTTAATCCAGTCACGAATTATTTTTAACAGTAGATTTTGCAACTGAATGAAGGTAGATGTGCACCTTGAATGATTTCTATGTTTAATAGGTTCAAACCTTCAACGGTATCACTGAGTGATTTTTATTTTTTAGTACGTTAGCTTTTGGAGCATTTCAATAAAATGAAATTCAGGTGGCATCAGCTTGCATCCTGTTTACCTCTCGTGTAACACTAACACTATTGTACCTGAAGATCTGACTTTTAAAAAGAGTGGCCATGAGTTTCTTTGCCAGTATTCTTCTCATAAGGCCCTACGCATTTTGGAACTGGAAGTTATAGATCGACACAAACAGGCAGTAGATTTTGGTGTTTTTCACCTAATTTACCTTGACAATCCAGTATATGCTGTGGCGTCTGTTTGTGCCGATCTATGATTTTAACTCTAGCTTCAATTTAACGTTCATAAATGTCACTTAGTGTCTTAATTGAATAAATGATTTTGAATTTGAATTTGAATTTGAAAATTTGAATATGAAGTGTCTTATTGCCTTCATGAAGGGTGAAATAGTTAACGTTACTCCAAAATAGCCTAAATATTCTTAGTATTTAATGCTAGAGAAATATAGGTATATAAGTATACATTTATTTATGTATTTTGTAGTAAAGTTTTTAATATTAAATATATATCTACTTATAATAAATCTGTAACGGGATGAATTCTGTACGTTGAATATATTTAAAAAAAATCGACTGAGGGGTATTAAGATATCGATACTGATGCCAAATATGCGATTCAAAAAAATTTTGTCTGTCTGTCTGTCTGTTACGTTAATATTATAAAAACAAGTGAGCGGTTTCTAAAATTAGTTAGACTTTACCTGTAACAAGAAAAACTTCAACACTTGTGTCGGAGCATTGTATCGTGTAGTTTTAGAAGGTTCGATGCCGACATCCCACTTAACCGTAAGCCCCGGAAAGGTGATGACACGTAAGTTGTTATCACTTTGATGGCATTTTATATTGCAAAAGATTTATTTATTGCAATAACTACATCTGACAGACATATACCTCCTTTACAACCACATTAACTATACTCTAGACCTCTTTCTTCTGACGCCATTCTAACACACTTTCATAATATTTATTCAAATACATATCTTTTTAGGGTTCCGTTCTTAAAAAGGAAAAAAGAAACGCTTATAGGATCACTTTGTTGACCGTCTGTCTATATGTCAAGCCACTTTTTCTCAGGAATCCGTGGACTCATCAAGTTGAAATTGATAGTAAATACGCATGTTTGCGGTCCCTTGAAGCTGTAAAAAAACAAAGCTTCTAAGTCAACGCAATCAAGAGACACGGGTATTTAAGCTTTAGATATGACCAAATTTCAAAATTTCGCAGTTAAATTAAAACCCATGGGGTTGACTTAGATTCATGAAATTTGGTAAGAACCAAGGTCTGACAGCACAAGTAAAGGAAAAAAGTCCTTAATTTGTTGTTATCTCACATAAAAAAATAATATTTGTCATTACAAACTTTTATTTGTTGGAAAATTGATTTTGTCGTAGATCGATGTATGAGAGAGTATTTTTAGAACTGCAAAGTTAAGTTTGTCTTTCAGAAAAGACGGGCAAAAATCTTCGAGAATTGATTCCCTAGATGGACGTACATACTATCTACATACAAGTTAGTTAGCTTACGGAACCCTCGGTGCGCGAGCCAGCCTCGCACTTGTCCGGTTTTTTTAAGTACCTATGTAACTACTAACTATAACACCCTATAAAGAAGTATCGTATTAGTTTTTAATTCAAGATATAAACAAGTCCGGATTTATTAGCTTTTAATTCTAAAACTCTAAATTAAAAGGATAGGAAACAACTGCGCTCTGTAGCAGCGCGTGCTAATGATCATGGTCCTTCCATTCCATGTATGTTCTTGGTCCCGACGTCCTGCCTAATACACCTTAACTGGCTTTATTATCTCCTTGCCTAACAGTTATATAGCAATATGGTCAGAAAACGTGATAAATAACGATGTTTATATAACTATTAATCACATAGCCCGATTTTACTTGTCATTATTCATATTCCCCGGGCATTATAAACAGTGCAATGTTTAATCACTTGGTCCATAACATATAGGTACATATATTATATGCATAGGTACCTAAACTCTGTCGGTCTGTTACGCTTTCACGCCTAAATACATTAAAATTGGCGCTACACCAATTTTATTGGATTTTGGCAAGAGATAAATAAGACCTCGGAAAAGGAAATAGGCTACTTTTTGTCGCGAAAATAAACCCTGAAGGTGGCAACATAGGAGATCAAAATTTGTATGGGACACAAATCAAGATACCTACAACCGCGTTAACTCCCTCAGGTATTTAGGCCGTCGTGGAGAAAAAAGTATAAAAAAAAGTTTCTCTATAGAACAATACAATTGGGCACGAAATCAGACGGTTAAATATTTGCCTGTAATGGATATACATCCGCAGGTCCGTTGAAGTACGGACACGGTCACGCACGCCACATCTACTTTTGTCAAAACTGGTAGACCATTTCTTTTGTGTCCACTGTATACTGCAAAACTAGATATTATCTACAAGTGTTCACACGATCCCAGAAAATCTTTGGCACTTACCTACTTATATTTTGTAAACAGATAATGTACTTAATGGTGCTTAAATTTGTCAGCTCCATCCTCCGATAACTAATTTCATTCTAAGTGTAGCATATTGAAAATGTTTTAAATTATTTTACAGGTCTGTTAGCAATGACTCTTTTGGGTAGTGTTGGAAGAACATATGACGAGATCGCTGAGGCACTCGGTTTTTCCCAAGGTAAGAATATCGCCTAGTTAAGGCCATATCACGTTACACAGCTTACATATTTGCTGTATACATAACATGTTATTGCTACAGCAGCTTTATTTGTTAACACACAGATTAAAAAATATGTTAGTTTAATCTGTGTGTTGTGTGTGTCTGGTGCTGATGATAAACTTAAAAGAATGTTAAAAAGACCGGCCAAATATCTGTGGGAAGTTTTCATTAATATTTGAGTTTATTTTAATTTACACTACAGATATGACTACAATAGATTTTTTCTTGAGCACTTGTTAATGTAATAAAAATGCCATCCTTACCTACCTACATTATTTTTTATAACACACTTACCTATTCAAATTCACGTTTATACCACAAAAGTCTTAGTCATAAGGACTAATGATCAAGCTACAACTTCCATTATTCATACATAGCATTGAAAATATAGTCAATGGCATAACTCTTTTATTTTACGTATTGCGTAGCTATGTAAATTATCTGAACTTGCTTGTAACGCATATTACTCTTTGTAATAAGCCTATAAGGAAGACATTTAATGGCATCTTAACACTCATATAGTACACGTTCTGTAATTGCCCATAAATATATTTATTTTATGTTTTAACAACAGTTAAATCTCCACAGATATATTTACAAACCGCAGAAACCACGAACAACTGGGTGAGCTATTGCAATCCATAAATGCGAACGTTTCGTCGAAAACTCTTTATGCAGACGCTATATTTGTGGACGCACAGACGCCTTTACGTCAATTGTATCGGAACTATCTTCACGACGTGTACCGCGGGGAAATCCTTAACACAGACTTCAAACAAAGTGAAGATGCGAAAAACGTAATAAACGAGTGAGTCACACGTATAGTACCTACCTATTTAGTACACATTTCCTATTAGCCCAGTCTCAATTTTTGATCATAAAACAGCTAGGTTGGCTGTTTTATGATCAAAAATTGACATTTCGATTACCACGCTTTTTAGGGTTCCGTACCTCAAAAGGTAAAAAGGAACCCTTATAAGATCACTCTCTTGTCCGTCTGTCCGAGTGTCACCACCGATTTTCTCAGGACCTAGCAAGTTGAAATTCATACCAGATACTGAGGTCTATAGTCCCTATTAGGTGTATAAAAATCAAGGTCCTGAGTCAACACGACAAAAAGATATGAGTAGATTTAGATTTTTGCGAAAACTTGTAAGTACCAAAATTTACCCTAATTTTCAACTTCTTTTATTTTTCGGAATTTTCCCTTTACTTGTGCTGTAAGACCTTGCTTTTACCCAAAATAGACAATTCTAGGTCAACCGGAAGTACCCTATAGGTTTTAGGTCGAAAACCTATAGAGTACTCCCCATTTATCTAGAATCATGAAATTAGGTAAGAAGCAAGGTCTGACAGCACAAGTGAAGGAAAAAATCCGAAAGTCATTAATTTGTTGTTATATCACATAAAAAAAAGTTTTTGTGATTACAAACTTCTATTTTGCGGGAGGATTGTTCACTTTGTCGTACATCGCAACCGCAAAGTTAAGTTTGTCTTTTGAAAATGACGGGCAAAAACCTTTGAGAATTGATTCCCGAGATGGACGTATACAAGTTTGTATGCTTGCGGAACCCTCGGTGCGCGAGTCAGACTCTCACTTGTCCGGTTTTTTTTCAACTGTATGTGTGTGTGTTGAGTGACTACCCTATGTTTAAGTGAACTTTGATATCAATTGTATTCATAGTGTCAAACAGCCTAATATTGATTGAGCTTTAATACTTTTTGAATTTATTCATAACTAGCAGACCCGCCCATTTCGTCTGCGTTTGTAAATTTTCCCTGTTTATGCAACATTTTCATTGATAGGTACTCCGCTCCTAGTGTTTGTAGCGTGATGTTATTTAGCCTATAGCCTTCCTCGATTAATAGGCTATTTACGATTAAAAGAATTTTCAAATTCGAACCAGTAGTTCCTGAGATTAGCGCGTTCAACCAAACAAACAAACTCTTCAACTTTATAATATTAGTATAGACTAGCCGTCCCCGCAGTTTCACCTGCGTTTATGGTCACTGCTCTGCTCCTATTGGTCTTAGCGTGATGATATATAACCTATATCCTTCCCCGATAAATGAGCTATCTATCACTGAAAGAATTTTTCAAATCGAACCAGTACTTTCTGAGATTAGCGCGTTCAAGCAAACAAACAAACAAACTCTTCAGCTTTATATATTAGTATAGATTATCTTATTCATAATTATTATTATCTTATATATAGTTTTATTATTAGACTGTCCGTATGTGATTTATATTAAATATTCCCCATTAAAATAATTTTCAATTTAATTTAAATGTTAGTTATGTTTACTTATTGAACGGTGGCAGGCCTTAAACAGTGGTCGTTATGGCACAGCATATATTATAATAGGTTATGGTCAGAAAATTGTTCTAGGAGGCTTTTTAACATTGCCCACTCAATTTTTAAGGACAAGGAATAGGTTATTTTATATCATAATTAAATGCTTGACTACATAGCCTTGTATTTTTATACAGCCATATTTAAAATAATGATGAAGTCCATAGTAACGGAGATATAGTGGGCAAAGTCACCAAGAACATATAATTTTCTGTCCAGCACAAATAATCATATTTTTCACCAGCACAGGAACATATATTTGGATATTTTTAGTATTTAATATGAAAAGTTAAAAATATACTGTTGTGATGTGTGGTACAAACATAATTTGGAATAACTTCACGCTTATTAAAATAATTTTAAAAAATCCTAAAATATTTTGATTTCTTGGGCAAAGTTGGCATGTTTTACGGTATTATTAGATATGTACCTATGAAGATGTAGATGTCAGCCAGTAAAATTAAAAACAGTGGCAATTCTGCGCAAAATTATTTTTCCCGAATAGATGAATGAACATGTAATTTTTATGTCAATTGTTATGTTTGTTTATTTTTTATACGGACTTACAGACAGAATATTCTGAGAAATCCGGATATTTTATATTTTATTCTATTTATTATTATTATCTACCTAAAGTTTCATGCATGACGTTTTCTCTTACGAATTATTAGCTTTATTTTTTAAGGGCCCGCCACGATTGTGGCGGTAAAGCCCGTCATGGAGGATTGGCTGGAGTGGCGACATGGCGCTCTCTCCTACCGGATGACGCAGGTACTCTCCAGTAACGGCTCCTTCGGGTAGTACCTGTGTCGCAGAGGCCGGTAGCCAATGTCTGTGTGCCACCAATGCGGGGCTGCCGCGAGGATACCACACTCCACACTTTGCAGTAGCGTGCTGACCTAGAGGCGGCAATCGGCATGGGTAGCCATTCGCTGGAGACCGTGATCAAGAGCATGGCCCAGAGCGAGAGTGCGTGGGATTCCGCCGCCTCGTTCTGTGAGATAGGGATGCATGCCAAAGAAGCGGCGGAAAGGGAATGGGAGAGAACTTGTAGGTACTCTTCCGTAGCGCAGAAGACGCACTAGGCTCCGGTGAGTGCAAAACGATCTCCGGCCTCCATGACCGCTTGCCTGAGGGCGACGGACAGGGCTATCTGTCGCCCTAACAGAAGCAGGCCTGAGACAGGGGCGTGACGTGTTCCGAACGCGTGGTATTCATGTTCGAGAAGAACAGGATTAAAAACATGCCGGAACTGTTAAAAGGGCTAAAAGCCTCGTTTCATAAACGCTTGTACTCTTCTAAGAATGAGATAATTCGCACGGTCTACCTAAACATATTTATGAATTTAAAATTTGAAACTTAATAATTGCATATTTTAATTTATTTTATTTCTAATTTATTAAAGTACAATACTTGATTGTATGTAATTATTAAATTTTAAAATTTAAGTAACACAATTTAAGTTAGTTTTGTATTACTTATAATGTTAATTTATAATTATAATTATATGGCACCCTACATTGTAGGTAATGAAAATATAGGGTTAACTATGCCTGAAATAAACTTTATTATTATTATTATATTATTATTTAGTCGGTTCGAGTCCGACATACCACCTTAGGGTTGGCCCGGTGAGGTGACGACCCGTGGGGATTGTTAAACTATAAAGTTTATATCCTCAGTTTTAAAATAAATTTCCCGAGTTCCTATTAAAAATTGGAAATTTTACAAAATCTTTTAGTGCTTTACCTCATTCTGGAGGTCTAAATATGACCACACCTTTGATATATATTATGTAAACCTCAACTTTTTAAAACACAACACCTATTTTTAATGTTAGAATGGAATTTATTAACTTTATTTGAGCATAGGCATTTACCCAATTGGTAAAAAGTAACCTTGAGTTTTATTGCAGTGTCTTTTCTGCGTAGGCCTGCGTCCTCAGTCCTGACCTCGGTGTCTGACTTTGTGACATTAAAAATATTACGTCATTATTTCTGTCTGAGACAGCTCAAGTTAGTTAGACTTTTAAGTTTTTAACCTACCCCTACCATAATAGTATAGACATGCTAATAGTATTCTAGGGCGCTAGATAAGTTTTGTCATTCTTTGTAATAATTTTTGAAGTGAAAACTTCTTGGGATGGGTAATGCGTTATCTTGATGCAAAATACAATTATCGAGTCTTGAGTTTGATGGTTAATTATTTTAAGCTTCTAATACTTGAGATCTTGAGGTAAACGTATCTCTGTATACCATGCAGCAGTAACGAAGTGACACAACATTATTATTTAAAAATGTATTTATTGCTTTTCGAAGTATTCTCCGCGAAATTTGACACATTTTTCCATACGATGAAACCAATCATTGAAGCAACCATTCCATTCGGAAGTTGGGGTCTCCAAAATGGCCGTTTTGTAGGCGTCCACAGCTTCTTCAGGTGATGGAAATCTCTGACCACGCAATTTATTCTTTATTATAGGGAATGTATAGAAATCATTAGGGCTTAGGTCGGGGCTGTACGGCGGATGGTCTAATAATTCTATGTTTTCTTGCTTTAAAACTCTTTTGTTCTGTGCGCGGTGTGAGAACTCGCATTGTCGTGATGAAGGATGATGCGGCGGTTGCAGTTCTCTTTACGGAGTTCAGAAACGACCTGTGGCAAACAAATGCTAGCATACCATTCTGCATTAACCGTTCTTTGTCCCTCAAGAGAAATAGTCGCAACATGGCCGGTTTTGGAGACAAACGTGGCCACCATTTTTTTTGCAACACTCCGTGAACGAACAATTTTTGTTGGCTTTAACTCATTTTCGAACACCCAAACTCGTGACTGGTTTTTTGTTTCGGGTTCGTACGCGTATATCCAGGATTCGTCACCTGATACGATGTTGTATACAGCATTTGAGGATCCTGCGTGGAATCTTTCGAGAGTTCTAACGCACCAAGTAACGCGAGCCGCTTTTTGCTCTTCACAGAGCGAATGCGGTATCCATCGGGAAAACAACTTTTTTACACCTAATTATTCATGCAAGATTATTTGTATTTGACTCATGCCAATGTCTTGAATTTCGCGGTATGTCACATGTCGATCTTCCTCAATCAGCTTACGCACAGCATCAACGTTTTCTTGGGTGACTGCAGTTTTTGGACGACCTTGACGGGGATCATCACTGAGCTTGACACGTCCACGTTGAAATTCAGCAAACCAGCGCTAAATTGTGGTTTTGGATGGGGCACCACCATCATCACCAAATGCAGAAATCATCCGGTCAACACACTGTTTTTGCGTTCAACCACTTCGAAAGTCATAATCAATCATCGCTCTTGAATTTTCTCGAGTCAATTCCATTTTCTCAACGACTAAACAAGTTTGACAAAACCTTGTGATAAGACCAAGAATCTTTTTTAAATAAATAAATGGTACTTATTCGATTTTTAAAACCAAGGTGTTTTCAATTAAAAAGATTTTAATATGACAGAAACAGTGGAAATATTCCATTCCCGATACTTTTAGTGCAGCCTATGTATTCCTCTCTTAGTAAAAAATACATTAACCATGTGACCCCTCAGCGCATCAGTCATCAAGTGCGGTACCCAAAGTAAACAAAGTTTCCGTACATTCAAATGGGCGTGAAGAATCTGATGAACAGTTGGTGCACTGAATTTGAGGGTTTCATCGATCTGTCGATATGTCACACGTCGGTTTTCTCCAATAATTTTCGTACAGTCCCAATGTTCTTATCGGTAGTCACTTCAATCGACCCGTATACAGCGATTGCATTGAATGTATCAACGTTCTATGGTACTCTGAGATGGACAAGTTTCCCTGAGTGCACTACCTACTCATTTACTCGAAACATTTTTGTTTAGTTAGCCCCGGTTAAAATTATATTTACAAAATAATTAAGTACACGAATGTCATAACCAGAGAAGCCCGCTATTTTCATTTAGAAAACTATTTTAAAAATCGAATAAAAAGTTCCTTGCCTCCAAATTCGTTTTTTTAAATAATACTTAGATTTTATGGATACCGGCAGTGAAGCAATGCTGGCATTGCTTTTCGCCGCGTGAGTGAGGTTACTGGAGGCCCTAACCCTTCCCTCTCCCCTATTTCCGTCCTTACTAATCCTTACTAAAGTGAAGAAGCAACTTTTTTTAGGAATAAAAGCTCTGTTTAATTTTTTTAGTTCAACACAAGTAGTAGTAAAAGTATGGACGGTTTACAAATTTCTTAGGTAATGCGTTTTAAATAAGTGGCGCCATGTATCACTATCTACCTACACACAGCTTGCTCTAAACGAGGTAGAGGCATTTAAAATAGATTTGATTAATTTTACGCTTATTTGTATCACCTTTAGATTCAAACAATCCTATAATATGTTACACCTAACAAATTTCGCTACTTCACAATGAAAAATTTTGGAATGAAGTTCCATAGAGCACGTTACACTTCAGACGTTCGGCGGCCGGCCGGCTAGCCGGAAAAAAGTGTTAGCCCATCGAAAAATGCGCGAGTTGAATCATTTTATTTTTACGCCATCTGTACATTCTGCGCGATAGGTACTACTGTAATATCGTGTTTAATAATTATACGTATATTAGACAAGCAGCGCCCCGCGGTTTCACTCGCGTAAGTCCCGATATCGTGGGAATATCGGGATAAAAAGTAGCCTATGTGTTATATCAGCTATCGAGCAAGAGTGAAAGAGTAACAAACATCCATACATCCACACATCCATACATCCACACATCCATACATCCTCACAAACTTTCACGTTTATAATACTAGTAGGATAGGGCCTCTTTCACAAATTACGCATTTTTAACTTCGAGTTTTTATTATTTGAGCGTTTTTCAGAAAATTTGTATTCTCATTTGATTGTGATTAAATGCGTTTGATTATTAATATAAATTTTAATATAATGTATTTATATCAAAAAAGAAATTCCAAAAAAAACTCATTTAAGACACGTTTCCACTAGAGAATTCCAATACGTCATAAAGTATAGTCTTTTTTCAATAAAAATACAATATGTTTCGAAAACTACCTTTGTTATATCAATATAAACATAATAGACTTCTTAATAAAATATAAACACTATCATTGTCCTTAGACATGGAAGTGCTATTAAGTAAGTATATAATTACTATCCATGCGCTACATTTTGGTACTTTAAACTTCAAAATAATACAGATTCTATGGCATCTGCTACTAGAAATTCATTCTAATACTGTTTAAACCTTCCAAATAAAATAAAATTAAAAATATAAATAATTAAATAGTAAATTTGGACACAGTTTTCCCTTCATAATTATTTAACAAAATGGTCTTTATTGTGTTTGATATTTACTCCTAATTACTTATTCTTAAATCACAGATTCGTTAGGACATGTCGCTTGTTTGCGAGAATATCGTCATAATTCAAAATTCTATCGAATTGAACTAAATATGCCAAACGATCATAAATCTTTGATATTTTATGGTGAACAAAAATGCAACGCCGATTTCGTGCTAACGTTCGTTAGAAAGCGACAAGTTCATAATATACTTATTTAGAACAAAATACTCTAGCGGAACTCACAAAACATTGAGATTCTCTAAAATCAATAATTTTTGGTTATGTCGCTATTGTCGCAAACGAGCGATGTGACGTTAGGGGAATTTAAAGTCACGTTTAGAATATTAGGTATGGTCTACCAAGTACCGACTAGTACCTACCTTTAATTTAAATCAACTATGGTAATACAATAACTAAATAAACGTAATATTACTATCACTGCTCACCACCATCAAGACAAATAGAACAAATAAAATATAAAATACGTGATCGCGTTAATTCCCGTTAACATAATTGTATTAAAAATATCGCAGACACTATCGCCAAAAAAAAATTACATCTAAGCTGAAATATTGACAGATAACCCAGGCGGAAGTGTTACACTCGCGCTCTCATGCGTAGGCTAAGAAAGGCCGCGTGCATGAGACAAGTTTTATGTTCTTCACGCGAAGTCACTCTTGAAGAGGGTGTCTGGAAATCGCTGTTGCCACCCGCGGGCTGGCGCTGGGTAAACCATTGGAGGCAAAAAGTCGCCGTAGCGCGACGGTCAACTCATAACCGGCGCTGTAAGGCATACCGTGTGTTTTTAGTCGGTTTAAGCCTGATATACGGCCTCACCAATAGCCCACATGAAACACAAATGGGTGCTTTTCCCCCGACCATTTTACATCGTTATTTCGCAACATATTGCTGTTTTGCGACATAAACGCGAACGATGTCGCGGGCACAGCTAGTAATATATATACCTACTTAATTTTATTTATAATTAATGTATGTATGTATCTATACCAATATATAAAGTTGAAGAGTTTGTTTGTTTGTTTGCTTGAACGTGCTAATCTCAGGAACTACTTGTCCGATTTAAACAATTCTTTCAGTGTTAGATAGCCCATTTATCGAGGAAGGCTATATGCTTTATATGTCATCACGCTAAGACCAATAGGAGCGGAGCAGTGACTATAAACGCATGTGAAACTGCGGAGACGGCTAGTCTATGTATACATTTATTTACTAAATTTTTTTCATATTTCTCTTATTTCACTCATTCTTATACCTTTTAATGCACCTACTTCATTAATATCTACACCACCCTAAGATAGACTGCCAGAGAATACTTCTAGCATTAAGTCCGCCTCTGTATACATTTTGTGCATAAAGTTTTTAAATAAAAATAAAACAATAAACATTTAGGTACTGTGTACCAAATTGTGAATTACGAAAACTGTAATATCTTTCCAGATGGGTGAAAAATAATACAGAAGGCCAAATAGAAAACTTCCTGAAGCGCTCTCTACCAACGTCTACTAAAGTGGCATTACTAAGTGCGCTCTACTTCAACGGTCAGTGGGAAAAGCCTTTTCTACCGGAATACACCGCCAAGTAAGTTTTAACAGATTTGCTCATACCTGGTACTATTATGTATTCTGTGCTCATATCAAATTCCTAGGCAATCAGCCTTATGCATATGATGTCTGCAAATTTCAATTCATCAGATGTAGCTTGTTTCCACTGGGCTGATATTTCCTACTTAAGACAACGTCACTTAAATTTTTTGTAAACTTAATAAATATTGGTCTACTCCAACATCACTCGGATCATAGAAAAAATATCCAATTATAATGAATATTAAATTAACCTATTATTACAGGCTGCCATTTACAAAAGGAGAAGTTAAAGTTATGGCTGACCTTATGTTAAATTTCGGGCGTTTCAACTACACGGTTTCTGAAAATAATGGTAATTATATTCCTAGTACGTTTTATTTATATACCAATAATCATTACATCTCTAAGTTTAAAAACTCACAGGAATTAATGTGAGTAAATAATCTAAGTAATAATCCTAATATATTGTATTTTTATTACAGATTTCATTATGATAGCGTTGCCATATAATGACAGTGAAACAAATATGTATGCTTTAAAACCTCGGCTACCGAATAAACATGATCTTTTAAAAATTATGGAAAAGATAGATTTCGAACAGATTGACAAAGCAATAAATGAAATGACGATGAAAAAATGCGTAGTGCGTTTTCCTAAAATGGAACTAAAAAGTAGCATGAACTTAGATAATTCCTTAAAAGCTATTGGCATACACGATATGTTCACGCCAGGTGCAGCGAATTTTGCACTAATGGTAAATGGAAATGCTGTTGCTAACAAGACGGAAGAGGAATTAATAACAAGAAGCGAAAATAAGGTAGAGGATAAAGAGGAGTCAAGACTTATAAAAGACATGTTAGACAGTCTACCCAATCCAGGGATACATGTAGACTCAGTAACGCACGATGTTAAATTGACTATAAACGGTACTCTTCTTTGCATATTAAATTATGACTTGATCTAAACGTTTGTGCCATCACAAAATCTGCTAAATGATTTAAATGTAATGTGGAAACAGCCCGCTAATGGCACCCTGTAGTATTAATGTCTAAGGTCTAATAGAACCTTACGTGGACATCAGTTCACCATACCAAAAATCTCGTGGACAACGTTTCTGTATAATACAGAGCACTACAGTTCATCTATTCAGATTTTCCTAGCTCAGTTTTCGGTTTCTGTCCTTCGTGACCGTCTACATGGTAAAGACAGAAATCTAATGCCCTAAGAAAAATCGACCTGGCTGTAACCAGGTACCTCCAGGTCTATTGCCAGCTAACAATTCAAAGCGAGAGTGGCCCTCATAAACCGCTCTGAGTGTCTGTAATTAGCACGGTGCATTGGTAAAAACAACAACTAAGCGAAAGGAAAACTTCTGTAAAAAATGCCCAGGTAGGATGGGCAGGTTTCCTGTCTCGGGAATCGTTCGGATGCACTGGATATATTTTGACACAGATACGTACCACGGTATCAAGACATCCTTCTATGTATCACTTACAAAGTTTTCCCTACTGCTTCTGTATATCATACGTTGAACCAGTCTTCATAAATCTTTATCCAATGAATATTAGCCAACCATACTAATTTCTCGCAGCAGTAGAAAACCCGACACAGGGAATGTAGAAAAGCCCACAGGTAGCACATTTAAATGTCTTCTCCAGTTAGAGATAAATACATATGACATATTTTAAAACTATCTCTGAGATGATCAAATTCATAAACCTCAACCAAATAGCTTGGTAGATAAATAACATCAGATCTATCAACAATAATATTTTTATTTTCTTTATTTGAGTAGATACAAGAAAGTATGATTATACTTATGTACTTTATGGAGTGTATTAGGAAAAACGAAGTCAATTAAATTCATATAAAATCGAATATAAATCTTAAATCCTAGTTAATTAATTTGTCTAAACTAATATTATAAAGAGGAAACATTTGTGTGTATGTTTGTAATGTTTTCACACAAAAACGACTGGACCGATTGCATTGCGATGAAATATGGTATGTAGATAGCTGGAGACCTGGATTAACGCATAGGCTACTTTTTATCCCAACATTCCCACGGGATCGGGACTTAAGCTGGTGAAACCGCGAGGCGCTGCTAGTACCGTATAAACAAACTGTGATTGTTCTATTTCAGAATATGGAACCGAGGCAGTGGCTGCCACAAGTGCAATACTGGCGCGTTCAGCTGAACTATTTTACGCCGATTCCCCATTTTATATTTTCATTAGAAACGAGAAAACTCACCTTGTGACTTTCAGTGCTGTTATATTTGACCCCACAATTGATTAACTGACTCAGTCAATAAAATATATGTAAGTAATCTAAAATTCTACAAAGTACCTAATAAATGATGGAACACCAAAGAAATTACCAGTGCGACTAGCATAAACAGCAGAAACAACAAAGAACGTCAATCGAAAATCATGATAGTAGGTATGCCACTGCACTCCTTTATCATGATACGGTTTGTGGTACAAAATATATACATATATTTCATTGGGATGTTAATATTCAAACGTTTCTATTTTGATATAGAAGGAATTTATTTTTTATTGTAATAGTAAGCAGCAACATCGCAAGACCAAGTTATAGTTTTCGTTTTTCTATTAAACAATTGAATAAATGTTTACATTATTTTATCTATTGTTTTTCAATTTATCTATCCTGTCTTTGAGAGTCTGTTTCCATTGTTCTTCATTTATGCTTTGAGCCCATTCTGGTATTGAATTCTGTGGTAGCGCGAAATTTGCCATTGCTCTCATAACCTGAAAAAAAAAGATAAATATTAACAGATGTAGGTACTCTTTTGTCTTTTTGATGAAATCGAAACATTGTTGTCCATCAAGAGGCTAAGTAGGGTTGTCAACTTTTTGTATGAGAAAGGTATTATATATTTTTTTATATTATAGGGGGCAAACGAGCAGACGGGTCACCTGATGGTAAGTCGCCCATGGACACCTACAACTCAAGAGTCACAAGTGCGTTGCCGGCCTTTGAGATAGGAATACGCTCTTTTCTTGAAGGTTTGAAGGTTGTATCGGTCCGGAAATGCCGCAAGCGACAATTTGTTCCAGAGATTTGTTGTGCGAGGCAATAAATTTCTGGAGAACCGCACAGTGGTGGATTGCCAGTTATCCAGGTGATGGGGATAAAAGTTTTGTCGCGTTGAACGATGGCGAAACGTTGCGGCCGGTATAAGTCCGAACAATTCCTCGGAGCATTCCCCATGATACATGCGATAGTGAAGCTACATCTCTACGCAACGCCTAGGGGTCAAGCCGATCTGAAATATCCTGGCAATCGATGATTCGAGTCGCTGTCCGGTGAATGCGGTCAAGAGAGAGAAGCTAGTACTGGGGTGCTCCTGCATAGATATGAGAACAGTATTCCATATGCGGTCGAATCTGCGCCTTATTAAGTTGTAGTGCGCCGGGTTAAAATACTGTCTCGATCTGTTCAGCACACCAAGCTCCTTCGAGGCTAATTTAGCCTTACCCTCCAAGTGACCGCGGAACTGGACTTCGCTCGATATATCGACGCCAAGGATTACGATGCTGGCTGTGGCAGTCAGGGAAGTATTCTCAAGCGAGGTGACACAACAAACGGTATCTTTTAGGCGGGGAACGCGCTAACCTGTCTTCGTTGGGTTAAATTGGTATAGATTAAGTCGACCCCAATCGGAAACTCCTTGTAAAGAGGCTTCGACTTCAGACACAAGTTTGGATCGACTCTCAGTGACGTTTTCCTGAGAAATGTAAGCGCATCATTTCTCGGGAAGCCCATAGGAACCAAGCTTCGAGAGCAGCGCTTTGTGCCAGACCCTATCGAAGGCTTTCGCTATGTCCTCTCCGTTATTTATGAACCGATTTTGAGTATTCTTTTTTGTTAGACAGGGTATACCTCAAGGGTGGTCCCATATCAAGGAAGTCAGGATCTGATTATGAGATCCTGATAAAATTGAGAGAAACACTCAAAAATTGTAGGAACGAATAGTGTTTATGTTTAGTTTTCATTACTTTATCGGGTATTCGCGTTTAGAAATTATCACATGATGTAGCTGATGATAAAAAAAAAAAAACTTTTTAACAAAAAAATTTCAACGACGACGAAAAGAACTAAAAAGTAAAAAATAAATAAACCTTTTAAGTGTTAAGTATTGAGGTTATTTGCATAAACTATCAAATTTTATATAAAGTTATTTTGAATCGGCGCCAAATAATAAGTTGGTTTTCAGCATACTGACTTTTATTACCGGTGTTTATACGTTGAGCAATATTAGCATCAGCTGTAGAAGGCTCTCAAAAAATAAAGAAAAAGCAGGAGCACTATTGTTTGTAACATTACGTTTGAATTTTGTTTAATCTAAAAGAGGCATCAAGTTTAAGTTTTATGTGTTTGGTTTTTTATACTAAGCTATAGCAAAATAAGGATTAAAAAACATGTTGTTTTTTTGCCGTAGTAGCTGTCCCTATTAAAAGACCAAGACTACCTCACACTATGCTCCGACCCAACACGCGCGCTCAACCAATATTACTAATAAGTAAGTCAGCCTAAACCAAATATGAGTCGTCTGTCAACACTTTTCTTAAGCAGCAATGTAAACATCCCATGTTTATAAAATTATTCAGCACAATGACTTAAACATTCCATAAACTATGTAGGTATTAGTGGTTAATAATTGTGCAATTTAGATTCAGACAACGCTCAACAGCATAAGCTTTAACATTGCACTATTAATTACAATGTAAGTAATCACACAACTATTACGAATGTATCTTAAGTTTCGTGGTTTTTTATAATAAAAGTAGCATCATACCACATTAAACGCTAATTAAAATAATCAAAATTACATTTCAAGTCAAGTTTCACGATTTGCACAAATGATTAAAGAAGTTTGAAAGCTTTTCTTTAAATTTAAGATAAAACATAAACAACATTTATATAGAAAAACCCTTTGATTATATACTTGTATAGATGACATATTCGGCCGTACAGAACGGCGCTAATAAAGTCGACTATATTTCGTAGACTCGCGTGTGACAGGCGTCATTGTCATTTGAAGAATATCTAAGCGGCGACGTCCTTGCCGGTTTGTGCTTTTAAATTTTGTCGAAACAATGCAAAAAAATCCTTATAACAACACTAAGATTACTTTTCATCGATAAGTTTTGTTTTAATTGACACCATTTTCTGAGAAAATACGATACTTTATTTCAAAGTTTGTAGCTATAACAAATTAGCCGGTGTTGTCAGTTTATTACAGGGTAATTTTACAAAAACTATGGATAATCATAAACCATGACGCTCTTCCTGTTTTATATTAAAAAAAAAGTCTGCCGCTAAAGAAAATGATACCTAATGAATAATGATATTGGTGATTTTCACTCAAAGTATTGGTATTATTCATGTTAGATAATACGTCTGTATCATCTAATATCAATAGTTAAAATACTTTAAAGAATAATCATAATAGTCTTATAATTATTATTCTTTTATTAAAAAATACATCTCATCAAATGAGATTAATCACTTACTTTCACTAATTAACATTGGGTACCTTTGTAATTTGAATTAAACACCTCTATTTAAAAACAGATTATATTTTTCATTGTTTTCTTTGTTGATTAATATGTTTTGTAATAAATTCATTTTCTTTTTAATCATTATTCTATTTATACTTCATCTAGGCATCCCTAAACACGCACAGTGATCCTGTTTTATGCGCATCATTAGTTAGAGTTACTCTATCTAGACATGTATATAATCAAAGGAGTTTTTCCTTTAATCTTATTAAGTTATATTTAAGTTTCATGCATATGCAAGACTAGCTGACCCGCGCAACTTCGTCTGTGTTTGTAAATTTTCCCTGTTTTTGCAACATTTGTCATTGATGCTCCGCTCCTATTGGCATGATTGGTAGCATGATGTCAAATATTCTATCCTATAGCCTTCCTCGATAAATGGACTATGGAACACAAAAAGAATGTTTCAATTGGAACCAGTAGTTCCTGAGATTAGTGCGTTCAACCAAACAAACTCTTCAGCTTTATAATATTAGTATAGATGAAAGACTAATTTCGCAAGCTTTTCTTTGACTCAATACACCTGTCCGTACTTTGTTTATTGCTTCTTTTTTCTTTTCTTTTTTAAAAAGACAACTCCCGCATTAGGAATATTCCTGTGTCGCAGGGGCTTCACAAACATTTAAACAACGGACACAAAGAACACCCAGACTCGGGACAACTATTTGTGGATCACACAAATTTTTGTCCCGTGTGGGATTCGAACCCACAACACTCGGCGCGTGTAGTGGCGAGGTGACCACTTAAACCATTGCGCCATCCGTGCAGTCACTTCTTGCAATGTGTCCATCTTTTAATTCAATATAAACATATTTCGGATACCTGGTTATGTTTTAGTTATTATGCCTTGAGGCATAATAATTATAACATCTCTTGAAATAGTTATTAATGGTTCCGAATCTGCACATTTAGGTGCCTATAATACTGAATCCATTTCAGTTTTTAATTTAAACATCACAAATGCATATCATTTTAATTAAACGAAAAAATAATATAAACCTGCTGTGCCCTCTCACTATCCATCTGTATGGGATCTGCAACCCGTGGTGTATTCCAAACTTCTCTAGTTAAAACATTCTCCATTGTCTCTATACTTGGTACATCATGTGCAGGTGCAGTATCAACATCCTGTAATAACAATATCTTCATTATTAAACATCTAACAAAAAGTTTTTGTGTTATATAAATAGTTTCCATAGTCTGGCCTCCACTAGCTGTTTCATTAAACAAGACCTAAGTATTGCCTTAAACATTTTGTAATGATAATTTACTGTGTGCGATTATAAAAATAATATCGAAAAATGTATTGATAGTACACAGTGTACAATTCAATAATTTGTGAGGTGGTAAACACTACACTAACATCAAGGCTATAGATGTAAAGTGAAGATGTGGTCGAAGTATGTATTTTTTGTTATGCAAAGCAATTCACTAATTCCTTCTGTAAACATTACAACACTTAAAAGTCAACAGTAATTTCAAAGGAAACCTTTAACTTTGTAGTAACTAGTGATGCGCAAAGTGACCTATCATTTCAGCGTATCATTTATTTAGCTCGATTGATTCAATTCCTCGTCTCGCTTGTTTAGCTCAGTTCCTAATATCACTCACCTGCATCTCTCTCGCTTAAACAAAGCTTTCACTCATACATATTACACTTCTAAATCTCATCACTTAAATTGAGTTTTTGTACCTTTACGGGGTCGATAAATTTTCTTATCTTAATACATATTAAATTGATTTTCCTCAACCTAGTCATTATTATTTAAGCGTGAAATAAAAAAAGGAATTAGATGTACTCTTTTTTTTCCTGTGGAAACTCCCATGGGTCCTCACCGGAGCTAACAGTGAAGTGGTATGTCAGAATCGCACTGACTCTTTTTACACGGTGTTCGGTCACAAGTGGGTCTGCGGCAAGGGACCAAGGTAAACTCTAAGAAGAAAGCCTCCAGAAACAACTGCAGACCTTGGCCGCCTCTTGATGAACAGGCAGCCACACCGAGATAAAGAGATAAAAGATATGTATAGAGAGATAAAGAGTTAAAAGCCCAATACAACTATATGAAAACAACCGAGATCAATCTCGCATAAAGGAAGTCCGTTATACACGGACGGTTCTAATATAGGGGCAGCGACTGGAGCCGGACTTTTCTCACAAGACTTGAATATAACAATATCACTGACGCTGGCCAACACATGTCATGTCAAGGGGTATAAAGGAATACAACATCCGCATACTGTCAGACAGTATGGCCGTCCTAAGGGCCCTGGACGGCAACACCATGAACTCCAGTCTCATTTACGAATGCCACCAGACACTTGAACGTCTAGCCTCTGTCAATGGGCTAATTCATCAAGGGATCAAGGGGCATAGTGATTCACTCGGGAACGACGCCGCCGATGAGCTGGCAAGGGATGTAACGTCAGTGGCAGGTCCAACTATACTGCTGCCACTTCCCTTTAAGCGCACAACGGTCGCTGGGCTGACACACCCGGCTGTAAGCAATCTAGACTGGTGCTGATGGAAGTCTCACCATGTTTGTCTGGCAGACTGCTCCGAATTGACATCCGAATAGTTGTTGGTACCATTGCAGGCCACTTACCTAAACCGGCACCTATTCACCATCAATGCAACAAGCAGTCGTCTATGCAGTGGCTGTCTGAACGCAGAGGAAACAGCCACTTACATTGTCCTGGAGTGCGAGGGAGTGGCCACACAACGGGCAAGTATTCTCACTGGAGCGAGGTCGCTCCTAGAAGCCTGTAAACGCCCCAGGAGGCTTCTGTGCTTCTGGAAGGGGCTAGGTTGGCTCAACTAGTCAGCTTATCTGAATGCATAATGGACCGCCTATGAGTCTAGACGCGGAAACCAATACCAATAGTTTAAAAGCCCAGGTATTTAAAATTTTTTTTTAAGTACAATAATTTTCAAAGATCATAAATAAACAATTTGCAAAATCTTTTTTCATACAATTATTATAATTATTAACAAAGCAGGCTTTACATCATAACAAAACAAATACAAATTTGTTCTTGAATAATAAGTAACTAATATTAAACTTTGCTGCAAATAAAGTAGGTAATGGATATTTTTCCCTGACAACCTAATTTCATCGATAAAAAATTTGCATGTACTGTACTTTCTTTCTCATCAGCCTGCTATGCAATGCATCTATCACACTCTCACTGATTGGTTAAAAGGTATCTATCAATCGTTCGTCCATGAAACAATGAGCCGGAGCATTGCATTAGCTCACTGAGCTAATGCATTGCATTAGCTCACTGAGCTAGTGAGCTAGAGAACTAAGCTACTGATATATTCGGAGCTGGTGTGAGTGAGTGATACATTATGTTGATGTGAGTGATATAGATCACTCACTGAGGAGCTACACAACTCTAGTAGTAAAATTAATTAATAAATACTTTAGTATTAGAGCATTAAAATATATACTTAGTACAAACGAGTTATGTAGTAACAAAAATAAAGTTCAAACTAACTACTATATCAATATTAAGTTAAAACCCTTGGCATATTAATTGCTTCAGGGGCTGATTACAATAATAACATGAGTTCTGCAAGTTATAGGTACCTCTATGTCATCATCGCTGTCGTGGTCTGAATGGGCCACCTCAGGGCCTTGTGCCAGGGGCTCATAACCGAAATATTCGTGTTCTTCATCACTGTCATCTCCATTGCCGTTCATGACCAGTTCATGTCTAGGTGGTGGAATAAGCTCCTGTGGGTTATTTTCAGGGGGATCCGGACCCTCGCACACCATATTTTAATATTAAATTTCGCGAAAACGCATGTCCATAACTTTAGATCAGACAACACGGACAACACAAACAATGGCAACAATGAATGACTTAAAGCGATCCATACACGATCATTTAAACAGGCAGCTCTGCTTCTTTTTATTGACACCACAAAACTTTGCCTAGTGGTCAGATACCGAAAACTAATATAATATACATATCTATAGGTATATATATATAATTGAACAATATATAGGTACCTACCTATACCACAGAATACATAATAGTACTAGTACAGAAGGACCTCTTCGCGATACCATTTAAATAAATAGCGACTCTTGCTCCGACACAATAAGGTGCAATTCAGATCGCACACCGCTAATTCCAAATGGCTTTTATTAACCTAAAACTTGCCTCTCTTTCTATCGCATAACTCTTATCTGTTTTGATGCCGTTAAGGTTGTCTTCTGTAAGAAGAATTAATCTAAATATTTAATAACCATTTATGTGCCTATTACTTTACTTCTGTAAACAAATGAAGTTTTAAATAAACCTAGACTAGGTATTTACCTACTTAGTAGTACCTACGTAGATGTAACTTATATTAAAGAAAACTATTTTATTTCACAATCTCTGCATAGATACTTTAATCTCTAAGAAGATAGGTATTTGCCATAACGTTAGTGTGTACCTTGGAATGAAACTATCTCTTTTAGGTGTTTAACTAGGTAGGTATATGCAAATCAAATCGCGGAACCCTACTCCTTATAACACCAGCTATTTGCCAGTGAAAGTCATATGGAAATCGGTCTACCCGTTGCGGAGATTAGACGAACAAATAGACAGACAGACAGACAAAATTGTTGTAGTACTAAACTTATCAAAGCTAAACTTGACTAAGTTACTCCTTATAACACCAGCTATCTGTCAGTGAAAGTCCCGTGGAAATCGGTATACCCGTTCAGTAGATTAGCCGGAACAAACAGACAGACAAAAATGTGAAAAATATTTTTTTTGGTATAAGTACCGTGTAAACATTCAATACAAAGGGACACTTAAAATTTATTTATTTACTAGCAGTTCCCGCGCGGCTTCGCTGGCGTGTACATATTTATATATTTTGCCCGGAACCTTAATCCTTCTTTCAAAATCACAGTAGCATAAGTTACTCCTTTTAACATCAGCTATCTGACAGTGAAGGTCCCGTGGAAATCGGTCCACCTGTTCCTGTTGATTAGCCGAAACAAACAGACAGACAAAAATTGTAAAACATGTTGTTTTGGTATATGTACCGTAAATACATCCAAATGCACTTAGTTAAAAGCTGTTATTTTAATATTACAAACAGACGCTCCAATTTTATTTATTTCTAAAGAGTATTAGATAGAAGATGTGTCTCAGTTGTTGTGGTCCTAATAAATAAATATACTTATCATAGCTAAACTTGGCCTTGTAAACAGAACTTGTAAATATCTAACTATACTGATTATCATTAATAATATAATCTAACTACGTAAATACGGGAAACGTAATTCGTAAGCGACGAACGGACGAAGCGACGTAGCGCGGGAGTGAGTATCGAAGTAACGTGCTACCCGGCCGGCGCGTGGCAGCCCACTGAATTTCGCTCGTAGGTACCTGTAACTTCATGCCTACTGACCGGAGTGGGCCTAGCCTGCCTATACGGTGTATGCATGTGTTTTGTTGTTCTGTATGTAATTAATGTATGTTTATGACTAATCTCCGATTTTTATATTCAAGTAACGGATAGTTTTACACATAAAATATCCAAAACTTATAATGCAAAAAGAAAAGCACAAAAAACCGGCAATCGGTACTCAAACGCAGCCATTTGCAATATAAGTGAAGTGCTGCCAACCTAATATTAATAAGTTCCAAACATTAAAAAAAAAAAGTTTCTTCTTACGATTGTATTTTTAATTAATATTATTGTGTGTTGGTGAACAAATTGTTGTTTGTATAGAATTTTAAGTGACTTTAGATATTTAATATGCATTATTTTGTTATTTACAAATGCGAATTTTAAATAGTAATACATTTGAGAGTAATAAATTTCCCCTCATAAAAATCATAAACTTTAATATTGTAACACAGTAATTTTAGTTCCGGTATCTATCCTTCGGATGGCACTGTACTCAATAAAAAAAGTGTAATTTTTTAAGTTGCCATAGCATGATCATTGTCGATCATGCGTACGTGCTGTCATGCATGTTGACCGTTAAATGTTATTGATTGATGCGAATGACATGCACACTACGTGCACGACATGAAAACTACGTACTCTCAGTTGATTGCCAATTCCTTTTATTTTTATATTTATAAATTTATTTATATATCTGCCTTTGTCAAAGATATTTCCATACCATCGCAGAAGACCTCTTCACTGTAATAACTATATCGACTAAATATTCTAAATAAAATGATTATACCAAGCGATTTATCATGCTGCATGATAGACTCTCAATAGGTTTCTTCACGCAGCATGATGATACAGCATGTCATGCAGCATGATCGTCTAAGGAAACTATGGACCGTTTTACAAAAAGCGGTGTCAGCGTTGAAAATACAAATTTTTGAAATTACCCATAAATAATGTATAAATTTCCCATTTTCGGGAGAAATTTGACGAAAAAAAGGAGGTTCTCAATTCGACCGAATGTATATATTTTTTATGTATGTTCAACCTTCACTCCATTATTTCTTCATCTTCTTCTTTTAATTTAATGGCTCCATCGTTTATCGATGATTCTGCCAACGTCAAGGTGGAAGGTAGATTTATTAGATAATAGGTAGAAATTTTAGGACTATGAGGAAATTGCAGTGATTTTAACGGTTTGTGTTTGTGGTTCTGTGGGAGAGGAGGTAAAGTTTAAAAATGGATAACAAGGTATCAGGAATTGCTATAAAATTATTTTGTTCTAGAAATGAATTTGTAAAGGATTTTGACAAACGGGGAATGTACTAGAGTTAAGAGATAAGCCAAATTAACGGGTCGGGATATTTGTTGAGGGGGGAGATCGTAAAGAGGTACAACTAACTTAGGGCAAGAGAAGAAAATATGTTCAAGAGTGCCCTTTTCGAGACCGCACTTGCATAGAGTCACTCCATTATTTATGAACCGATTTGGATGTTTTGTTAGATATTTATCCATGGTACCTCAAGGGTGGTCCCATGTCAAGGAAGTCAGCATCTGATCATGGGATCTTGATAAAATTGAGAGAAACCCTCGAAAATTGTAGGAACGAGTAGTGTTTCTGTTTACTTTTTATAACTTAATCAGGTATTTCCGTTTAGGAATCATTACATCATGAAGCGGAGCTAATGATGGAAACCATACCTTTCCAAAACAATCATAGGTTAGAAGTAAGATATAAAAACTGTAGTTTTAGTGACAGAACCCATTTAATATGCTTTAAAGAAAAGATATTTGATAGCGTTTTAAAGTATTTAGTATTAAATATATTAAAAGATAGTAGTTGTCAGTTGTCAGACTTGTCAGAGTAATAAAAGATGATCACAAACTATCAAATTTTATATAAACTAATTTTGAGTCGGAGCCAAATAATAAAATGATTAATTACCTACGTAGAGTCTTCTCCATTTCTACGTAGATGTAAAATTTAGATAGTTAATCAGTTTGTTGTTTACCGCCGAATCAAAATTAGTTTATATAAAATTTGATAGTTTCTGTAAATAAGCCCAATAATCAAGATTTAAAAGGTTTATTTATTTTATGCTTTTTAGTTCTTTTCATCGGTTTAATTTTTTGTTGGATTAAAAAGAGAAGGTTCTCAATTTGACCGTGTATATACATACTGTTACGAGCTGAGGTTCGGGATTAGAGAATTATACCAGATTGTTACCGAAATAGACACAATTTATTTTAATAGATCACAAAATACACAGGGAAACTAGCAACAACACTATTACACTAAACTTCTTAATTCACTTACACTTTAGTCGCTGTTAATTCACTTGACACTCACTTGAAACTAAACTCACTTGACACTCACTTGAAAACTAACTGACTTGACACTCACTTGATAACTAAACTAACTACTCCGCAATGCCACGCTTTATATAGCAAAACGGTACTTCTAGAAACATTGCGACACCTCTCGTTAATTCTACAAAACAATAGAACAGTCTAATACATACTAGAACAACTTCCATTAATGGATAACTACTTAGTTCTGTGTTGTCTCAACAGTTTATTTTGTAGCTCTCTACACCTTCCCACAGTCGCCAATAGATGGCGGGGTATTCGTAACAATACTTACATATATATAATTTTAATCTTTGTATTCTTTTCACAGAGGAGCACGTAGTAAATTCGGGGTAACTCTGTTTATACTGTACGTAACCAATATAAATTAGTAACGTTATTGTGAGGTTTACAGTGACACATATATTTCGGCAAGATGATTTTAACAAGAGCAAGTAAGTGTTCTTTGATTATATATCCCACTAGTATTATATATGTGAAAGTTTGGATGGATGGATGGATGGATGTTTGTTGCTCTTTGTCTTAACAAACTAAGAGTTAAACACTCTGTTATGGAAGTGGTCTACCTCGGCGTAACATTGAAGCTTTTTCTTTTTTCTCACCTTCTAATATCTTTGTTGTAAATAATGCCAATGAGGTCTAATCTCATATGTATGTTAACTTTATAGATATATCATAGAGTCACTTTAAGTCAATGGATTTGCTGTCTTGTAGACAACCCGAGAGAAAAATGTTCTCTTCTTTGATTCTCCAAATAAAACTCCACTGCAAATATATTTTGCTATGTATTTTATTTCTAAAATTACATTAGGTTATGGGCCCAGGCCATAGCTTTATTGGAAAACGGTTTAAAGTATCTCTAAGCTTGAGTTTTGAAAGAAAAAATATTTCAAGATGCAGAATTCCATGATGTTCGAGAAGTTGTCCGGCCAGTCAAATTATGGTACGTGGTCGTTCTCAATGGAGATGTTCCTTGTAGACCTAGATTTATGGGACTGCGTACAAGAGGGATTTGAAACCATAACAAAAGAGGCTATGAAGAGAGATTCAAAAGCCAGAAGCAAGATATGTTTAATGTGTCATGAAAAGGTTTATCCTCTCATAATGAACACTAAATCTGAGAGAGATACTTGGGAGGCGCTGCGACGAGCCTATGCTGATGGAGGATTAGTACGGAGGTTGAATTTCTTACGAAAACTTTTCACAATGAAGTTGGAATACTATGGTTCAGCAGAGGAGTACGTAACACAAATTCAGAGTTTGAACCAGGATTTAAATAAGAGTAAAGCTGGCTTAGATGAGGAGTTTATCGGAATAATTTTGTTAGCCGGACTTCCAGAAGAATTTAACCCTCTAGTAATGTCAATAGAACACTCCAGCATAAAGATTACTACAGAAAGAGTAATGGCAGCACTTCTTAAGGAGAGTGAACGGAAGAAAATTACAACGAAGACAACAAAGGTGGTGGACTCTGCGCTTGTTAGCAAGAAAGATATCATAAGTCACTTTTGCAAGAAGAAAGGTCATTATGATACTTAGACTTACGCTGCTTACATTGCCATTTGGCAATGTAAGCAGCGTAAGTCTAAGTATAAGAATGTATAAGAATGAATATATATATCAATAGTATAAGAAAAGATTTACATTTAGATTTGGGTAATGAGTATATAGATAGAACCCGGTTTAATATAAAATACAAGTTAAAACTCTGGTAAGAAAAAAATCGTTGAGCAAACTTTGTATTAAATGGATAAGTTTTGTAAACTGCATACTTTCGGCGTTGGTCTCTGAGGCTATTTGGTTCATATTTTAGAAGAGAATGTTGCTTCATAACTATATGTAAAATAAAAAGTCGTCGGACTGTTAAAACCTCCCATTTCCGATACAGGTCTATAGTAGAATAATAGAATGGTAAGAACAAAGTAACTTTTAGAAGTGCTCTTTGAGCTCTCTCAAGTTTTAGGAAGGGAGTTTTGCAACTACCTCCCCAAGAGCTTATGCAATAGCTAAGTTGTGATTGACATAGAGCAAAATACACAGACTTAATCACACTTTTTTGACAAGACTATTAGTTTGCGAACTCTTACTGTGAGTAGATCAATATGACAATGAAAATTTAAGTTTCTTTCAATCATTACTCCTAGGTACTTCGTTACAGCCACGCTACTAATATTAGGACATAAACAGTTAGCACTGTTAGAGTTAGAACACGAATGTGAAATAATACGGTTTGAAGGGTCAGGCCTATCATTAGTTACTATAGAAAAAGTAATGTAATTTTTTTTTGCAACATTTAGGGTTAAAACATTTCTGCGTAGCCAATTTGTGACAATATTCATCCCCTTCTGTGCATTTGAGAAGGTCTCGTCCCACGAACTACCAGAAAAAGCAAGGCAGTGTCATCTGCGAAGGTTACGATTTTTGCATTTGGAATATCCATCTGACATAGGTTGTTTATTTACACCAAGAAAAGAGTTGGGCCTAGGATACTACCTTGGGGAACTCCAAAAGTCACTGGGATCTCTTCGATTATGACACTACCTATTTGCACACATTGCGTCCTATCAGTCAGGTAGTGTTGTAGAAGTTTCAACTGGATATCCCGGATCCCAAGGCATTCTAACTTCCTTACCAGAATTGGAACAGAGACTGTGTCAAATGCCTTTGCTATGTCCAAAAATGTGCCTATTGTTTTATTTTTACTGTCCAGTTTATTAACTATATAATTTGTTAGATCAGACACTGCATCTGATGTAGATCTATTTGCCCTAAATCCAAATTGTGCTTCTGATAAAAGATGCTTATTTTCCAAATATTTTACCAGTCTTTTATTAATTATGCGTTCTAAAATTTTTGAAAGTGTAGGGAGAATGGAAATTGGCCTATAATTATTAACACAGCCTCTGTCCAAATTTTTATGGACGATGTATTGTATTCGAGACTTCTTGTAGATCTTCGGAAATTCTCCAGTTGAAAGCGATAGGTTACATATATGAGATCGGCAAGCTTAGGATATCTTTATTTATCTTTAAGATTTCAGCAGATATTAAATCTAAGCCAGCCGAGCAATTGCTTTTTAAACCAGCTATTAGAATCCTAACCTCATCTTCGTCGGTGGGTAAGAGAGCGAAGGAATGACAACACGGATTTAAGAGGCCGTATACGAAATTTTGCCAATTTCGCTGATTTACGTGGTTTTACAGACGTGATTTTACAGTTAAAATACTATATTTCTATAAGTTTTATAAACAACATAAAAGATCTAATGTATGAGCCACTTTTTTACTTTTATTATTCAATTTTGATTAATCGACCTCAAACCGGTGACTGTTTTGTAAATTTTGCCGTTAGAGGTTTAGAATATCACATATTTACGAACTGTTTTGAAGTACCAACGGTATGAAAAAATTACAATGTATTGCTGTAAAAGTCGTCTATACAATGTATGAAACACTTTTTACCATTTTAATATAAAATTTTTTAGTAAAAAAATGTTTAACTTAGTCAAATTTTACAGAAAATGGACAAAGTTTTGCTTTTGATTTTGGCTGCTTGGAACTTTCATTCATAAAATTACAACAACAGAAATAAACTTCAGTTCAAAGTTAACCCATTTTCTGAAAAAAAAATGCAAAAAATTTAAAAAATATGGTAATAAAAAATGTTTTAAAACAACCTAAATCTCGCATTATTATTTGTAATAAAAGTAAAAAAGTGGGTCACTCATTAGATCTAAATTAAAGTGATCTTTTATGTTGTTCATAAAAACTTATAGAAATATAGTATTTTAACTGTAAAATCACGTCTGTTTAACCGCGTAAATCAGCGAAATTGGCAAAATTTCGTATACGGCCTCTTAAGAAAAATGGATCACTTTGGGGAGTATTTTTGCTAATATTTTCAGCTAGGCTTTTGCCGATATTTGCAAAGTAATGATTTATAGTATGTACTGACTTATAGTCTTATAGTCAAATATTTTTCTTGAGGTTTTCAATATCATCATCACAGCTAAGTAAGACACGAGGCTCGTTGGCATTGCGCTTCAAATATACCTTGCCGTATGATGTCCAACAGTATTCGAAGTTATGACTTTTAGCAAACACCCTAGCCAAATAATGGAGACGCCTGGCTGAAGCAGTCAAGGATTCTGTCACATATATGGGCTTAGTGGGTCCAGCCATTTTGATAGTAGCAGTACTCAAACGTTGCTCCTTGTTAACTTTGTTATAAGTTCTTGTAGCTCGGATAAAGTTTTCTCGCTTAATGGCGGATGAAAAGTCAATGATGATGGGGCCTGCCGGCTTTTCTTTCAGTTTCAACCTAAATATATCTCGTATATCCGTATCTTCCATTGGAGCATTGATGGTGGTGCCAATGGTTTTTGCTATCTCTACCAGATTGTCCTTGTTTTCAGATCCGTTAGTTTTGGGGACATTTCTGACCTCAACCGATGTAGATTTTGCATTTCTTTCAAATTGCTCTAGTTTTTCCTCAAGTGTTTCAATCTGTTTTTTGAAGTAATTATTTTGTTGCTGTAATGTTTTCAGGTTGCTAAGAACTTCATCATATTTTGCGGACATATGAATCACCGAAGCCTTGATTTGATCGTTTTGGCTTGATAGTGTTATTATAGATGATTCAAGGGATGCAAACTTGGCGTCTTGCTGTTTTTTTATTTCGTCTATCCTTGACATTAGGTCAGACAGTGTAATATGAGCGTTGTTAGATAGGTCGTTAAAACGCCGCTTACTTCGTTTTGTGACATTATGTTCCGTATGATCCTGGCTCTCCAAACGATAGGCAGCTGGGTTAGATTTGTAATGAGAAGGTGAGGTAAGTTTTGAACTCGTTTTTGGTGGTGTGCGTGAGATGGACATTGTTCTTCAGTTATACTTTATTAAATTTCACTAATTGGAATTTAATTTGCAATCTGTAAGTATATTCCTTTAAATGATAATAAATATTATTTCAACTTGGACTATACACTTATATTCATCCGCTAATCGCTGGCGCTTATAAACTGCGGCAAGCGAACACTCACAGGAGCAAGTGACGTATGCGCAATGGAGCCCCCGATGCTATCTCCGTCTCAGGTGTTGTTGTCCTGTTCGTATCCTTTCACCGTGTTCGTAGCTGCGATCTCTCACTACGTTCTGTGCGCCTAGTACTCGGTCAGATTTTTAACGTATATTTATTCACAAAATTAGATTCAATTAAAATAATTTCAAAAAAATAACATTAAGTTGACACGTCTTAACGCTTCCGCGGTCCAGGGGGAAGAGGATATTCACCAGTCAGGATAATTCAAGTAAGCAAACTGCAGGTAATACGTCATTAGTTTATGATAATAATTTTGTTAGCCTTTTGTCCGTTACTGCGGAACCCCATACATGGGTTATAGATTCTGGTGCCACATCACACATGACATCACAGAAACGAATCCTTAAAAATGTTAGCACACGTGGTTCAAAACATATACTATATAACTACTGCGAACAATAAAAGGATTGTGTCAAAATTAAAAGGTGATGTTTTTACAATGGATGGTAAAATTAAGTTTGAAGATGTATTGTTGTCACCAGGTCTAATTACAAATTTATTGTCAGTAAGTAAAATGTGTCGTAAACGTTGTGTTGTAGTTTTTGATGATAAATGTTGTCAGATTTTTATGAGAAATGATATCAATTTAGCATCTAAACCATTATTTACAGCACCACTGAAACAGGGTTTGTATATTTTAGATCCTAAAGAGGCAGCGATGGTTGTTACGTCTCCTTCAGATACTACAAGTGCTCCAAGTCCTTATAATTTATGGCACAGAAGGTTAGGACACTTGAGTCCAGACCACTGATGGTCAAGTTAAAAGGCATAGTAAATGGTCTTTCATTTGGGGATATAAATAACGAACCATGTGTGGAATGTTGCCAAGATAAGCAGTGTGTGAAGAAATTTCCAAAGCGGAAACATAGTAAAAGGGCTAAATGCTTATTGGAACTAGTGCATTCGGATTTAGCCGGCCCTATGGAAGTTGAATCCTGGGCAATAGATACTATCTGATTTTTGTGGATGATTTCAGTAGAAAAACCTTTGTTTACATATTGAAATCCAAAACCGAAGTATTCGCTAAATTTAAGGAGTTCAAGGCGCTGGTTGAAAACCAAACGGCAAAAAAGATTAAAAAGTTGCGTAGCGATAACGGGACAGAGTACACCAGTAATGAATTTCAAAATTATTTGAAACTTCATGGAATAGTTAATTAGACATCGGTGCTATATACACCACAACAGAATGGTGTAGCTGAGCGAACTATTCGTACTGTTACGGAGAAAGCAAGATGTATGGTACATGGGGCTGGTTTGGATAAAAGTTTTTTGGGAGAAGCGGTTAGGTGTGCTGTCTATTCAAAAAATAGGTCTCCGACAATGGCCTTGCAGACAAAGTTCCAGAGGAGGTATTCACAAATGAAAAGGTTGATCGTTCACACTTGAAAGTTTATGGTTGTAAGGTTCAAGTTTTGCTGAAGGACAATACGCGGCGAAAATTTGATTCTAAGACTATCGAAATGATTATGACAGGCTATTGTGAGAATCAAAAAGCATACCGCTTCATGAATATGAATAATACAAAACGCGTGATTTTCGCTCGAAACGCAACATTTATTGAAAGTCATTATCAGCCAAACAGAGAAGCACATTCCGATGATCCTGTGTTAATAAACACGAACATTCAGCAGCAATATACTGTGCCGCCTGTAGTAACGGTTCCTATTATTGATGCTGATGAAAGTGTTCGTTCTGATAGTCAGAGCACTGAGGAACTCATAACTACTGAAGTAAGGCCATTGGTTCAAGTGAAACTGTTAATGAACTGATATTCCTGAGCGAAGATATCCTCTAAGAAACAGACGTCCTAGAAAGGATGAGGACATGATCTATAACTTTCATGTAGTTGGTAATGTTCCTGTGACACTTAAAGAAGAAGAAGCGATCTGACAAGAATTTATGGTTGCAGGCAATGAAAAAGGAATATGATTCCCTGATGGAAAATGGTACCTGGGAATTAGTGAATCGACCACCGGAAATGAATGTGGTAAAGTCAAAATGGGTATTTAAACTCAAGATTGGTGCAGATGCCAGCGAGCAGTGCTACAAGGCAAGATTAGTAGCTAAAGACTTTTCCCAAAAAACAGGAGAAGACTATTTTGAGACTTTTGCTCCTGTGGTGAGAATGTCATCAATTCATTTGCTAGTGGCACTTGCAGCTGAAAATAATCTTCACATACATCACATAGATGTAACCACAGCTTTCCTGAGCAATAGATTTAAAATTAAAGACCTCGGAGAAGCCAGGGATTGCTTAGGCCTGAGGATCCTAAGAGATTATAAATAGGCTGAAATCCGTCTTTCTCAAAGATTTTATATTGAGAAGATTTTACATAAGTATGGTATGCAAGACTGCAAGCCAGTGAGTACTCCTGTTGAGACAAATACTCATTTAAAACCGGGTGAGAAGAATGAAAATTCTGAATACCAAGAGATTATTGGTGCACTTATGTACTTGGCATGTAGTACTAGACCAGACATTTTATATGCGGTTACCATGCTGAGTCACTTTAATAATTTTAATAATTCTTCTCATATGGCGGCACTAAAGCGGTACCCGCTTAGGTATCTGAAGGGAACGATTGATCTGTCACTATGTTATAGGAAGTTTCACAAGCCCTTGGTTGCTTATGCAGATGCGGATTGGGGCAATGGACCTGATGGTCGTTCTTTCACAGGTTATTTCTTAATGTTTGGTGGTGCTGCTGTATCTTGGCAAGCTCGCAAACAGCGATTTACTTTTTATTTATTTATTTATTAGAAACTCAACAACTTGTTTTCCATATACATAGACAATAGTGTAGGTACTACCAGCAGCATTGACTAATGCTTGCTTAAACACTAGTAGGTAACATATGTTCAATGTATTATTTGCTGGTGCCACCTATAACAAAAAGGTCTTAAGCCAATAATAAAGTTTCCTGGCATTTAAAAAGGCAGAAGTGTAAATATAACACAGAGTTGGCAAAAATAAAAATAACAACAGATACAACTAATAATACCGTGGTTGATCGCCCTCTTAGGAAACCATGCTGACCCTGACTTATCCCATTTGATATGACAGAGTATATCTCCTTGTATACAATTTTCTCAAAATCTTGCTAAGAGTATTGAGTATTGATATAGGACGGTAATTAGTTATAACCGATGTCGGTCCTTTTTTATGAATGGTACCTATATGTGCTTTCTTCCATGTTAGAGGTACTACACATTCCTCTAAGGATTTTGTGAAGAGCAGAGTGATTGGATAGGCAAGGCTCTTAGCACAATTGTGTAAAAATATAGCAGGAATGCAGTCGGACCCTGGACCCTTTGTTCCATCCAGACCCCTTAACGCACTGAGTACAACATCCTCACTGATCACCAATTTGGAAATACCGTGTACAGGAATATCATGAGTGTCAGGAGTACAAGCAACATTCACCGTTACATTGGGAGCATTGTGGCTTGAGAAAACACTTTGAAAATATTGATTGAAAGCCGTGCAAATGCTAGGATCATCAATCAGAGTCATATCTCCCGATGTAAACCGCTCTGGATACTGAGTGCCACCCTTTTTTGATTTTTCAATGTGAGACATATGATCGCGAAAACATTGGTCCTGAACGGCGCGCTGTCTGGAACGAAGTAATGAAAACTCATAATAGTCACGAGGATTTTTGTATTTTTTCCATTTCCTATGCAGTTTTGATTTTTCTCGAATGAGTTTTATGAGATTTCGACTGTACCATGCGGGGTAATGTCCTGGTTTGGAGCACTTAGCAAACGGGATATATTTTTCTATTCCCATGTTTAACTGACCGTAGAATACATCAACTGCGGCGTCTATTGAGCAGTTTTTCAACAACTCATCCCAGAGAATAGCACTATAATATTCATTCTGTTCATTATAGTTACCTTTGTAAAAGTTTCGACGAGGTTCACCGCTCTCCTGTAGTGGTTTCAAACGACGTTAATTGCAGGATGATGTAAATCCTCATGTAGTAGGGGGTCCGTGCATCTACTAGCCGAAAGCGATGTACTAGAGAAGAAAAGATCTAAAGTACGGCAATTTTGGTTCACCACTAAATTGTACTGAGAAAGGCCTTGTATAACAAGATCATCCGCAAAGGCATTGGCAGCGTTTCTAAATTCCTGTGCGGTATTATTCACAACGCTATATCCTTCATCTGTCCAGTGTAAGCATGGCATGTTAAAGTCTCCAGCAAGTATAATTGTTTGACTGGGGTTTTTTTGAAGCAATTCCTTTACTAACTGATTAATCATATCCAGATGCGTAGGAATACATAACTGGTCAGGGGTATATAAGCTAAAATAATAAGTCCTCGACACTGCCTATACTATTCGCTGGGATGGCAACACATAGAAACTCAGTATCGCTCGATGAGTGAAATTGCCGTAGCTCAGCCATAAGTTTACGGCGTATGCACATCATTACACAACCGCCCGTTTTTTTGCCTGATAAGAGAAGATTACGATCACGACGGAAGACCTGATACCTGCCATCGCACAACTCCGAATCTAAAATGTCACCCTGCAACCACGTTTCAGTAAAGAGTAGGATATCATACTCAGCGCGTAATATACTGTTAAATATATCTAATGTCTTTGTTCTTAGCCTACGAACATTCTGATAATAAATACTTAAGTTATTATATTTATGTTGTGCCATTAATTAAATTTGTCATAAGGTAGAAATCCTATTGCGTATAAAACATGAGGTATCTCCATTCTCCAGCTATGTGTAATACCGACTATCATAAAGATTGTGCATAGAACGTAATAAAGATTAAAACGTGGAATAATATCAATTTGACTATCACTCGTCCAGAATGACAATACAAACATTTAATTTTAAATCGTTGTAAAATGTCAAATATTTAAGGTAAAGTTAAAAAAGTCAATCATTAGTTCAGGCACAGATAAGATAATAGTTACTTCGTAAGTTCAGGTAACAAAAAGTAAAGATAATTGCCAAGGGTAATACTAATTGTTACAAACACTCGACCATAATAACAATACAAATAATTAATTTCAAGTCGTTGCAAAACGTTCAATATTAAAGTTAAAAGAAAAATTTATCTAAATATATTAAGATATCTTTATTTGCCGTACCTAGAAATTACTATGTAACCCCCGTACGCATTCAATAGTCCAGGTAACAAAACAAACAAGTACCTACACATATTGCATTCCGAAATATATTTAAAGAAAAATGGAGGCGTGAATAGAAAACAAATGTTGAACGAATTTGTATTCTGAAACTGTGTATTTAAAATATAATTATTATCAGTTACCATGTAACAAATCACTAATGCGTTATCAAATTTTATGTTATGCATAATTACCGTCTTCTTTCGATTATGGTATGAGCCACAAATCCACACCGGTAAACAAAGTCTTAATACGTAGAACAAGACAAAACACGATACCGGTGACAAAAACTGTAAACACTGTATGAACTCAGTGTCAAAAGTACTCTAAGAAATTTTCGATGCATAATAACAAAGTAAAACAAAGAAAGTTTACATGTATATGAATTATAATAACAAAGTATTAAGTATGTATTTAACATTGTTGTTACATGTGTTACTATGTAATTAGTACCTATACTAAATAAGAACCAAAATGATTTAGAACAAGGCAAAAACATTAAATCAATAAGGTCAAAAAAGTGGTCGCAACCCATAATATTATTTAGGTATTTAAAATTTACGCATGCAACCAAAACATCAACACTAAAGGGATAAAATAAGACATAACACCTTTCAAATGTGCTATTAGATATTTAAGTTTTTTGAGCATATCGATATTACGAACGTAAATCATTTCTGAGATTTCGGTCTTTCTTATCCTATATACTATTGCAGTCTTTGGTCTTTCTCATGTAGATACGCCCGCCGCGTACCCACACAAATTTGTTTTGAGCATTTTTCCTGTTGTAAGTCGTAACAGCGGATAATAATGAGTCGCGGGTACGTGGAGAATTAAATTTTACCAATATAGTACGCGGGCGAGTGCTGCCCGGGTTAACTTTGGTGGTTCTGGTACTGTATAGTATGTCGCTGTCTTTAATGGGTAATTTCACAGTTTGTCCAAGTTGTTTAACGATGTCAATAATATTCTCAAACTTACGCTCAGGTACATATTGCAATTCTAAATTAGACGCCCGGGACAATTGGTCTAATTGAGTGAATTTTTGTGTTAAATTATTATTCACCACGCAGGACTTCGCTTTCCTTTCTTATCAAAGTCATTTCGTTTTGACATGATACAGTGGTCTTTTTCAAATTATCAAATTCACCACTCAAGAAATTCATTGATTCCCTAAAGTCACTGATTTGGTCATTCAATTCACGGAGACTTGGTGACAAAGTGTTATTAAGTGCACCAATAGATTCTTGCAAGAGATTACGCACTTCTTCACGAATGATGTCTCTTAATTCCAAACGTAGGCTGTCGGAGGACATGTTGACATGGCTCCGGTCTAGTTTGTGGTACTTTTAGTTACATTAAAAGTTACATCAGCCAATGAAGTTGGTGTCGAAGGACGCACTGGTGCTTCAGTATTGTCCCCCTTAGGCAGTTTATTCGAACATTGTGGACACAGCCAGTTTTCTGTATTGTGGGCTGTCTGGTCTGCATTCCCTTGGCATGCGTTAATGCACAGGGCGTGATAGCGCAGCTTGCAACGGACACATTTCAGACAATTATTTTCTTTTATGTCGGCGTTACATGCAGCACACAACATTCTTCGGTTAGATTTATTGTTCGTAGGTATATTAGAGAGTGAACAAATATAATGGGCTGTCCCTTATCGTAGCGGTGAAGTGAGCGGGCACCCCGCTCGCTGCCGTCGCGTTCACGGCCAAGTGTCTCACTCGATGTGTTGCATTGAGTAGTGCTGAAGCAGAATATATTGCTCTTTGTGAGGCTGCTAAAGAAATTGTAAATGTAAAAGGTTTTTATCAAAGACTACAATAGTATATAGGATATAAAAAGGCAGCTCTGCTTCTTTTTATTGACAACACAAAACTCTGCCTGGTGGTCAGATACCGAAAACTAATATAATATACATATCTATAGGTATATATATATACAATTGAACAATATATAGGTACCTACTTATACGGTGTATGAATGTGTTTTGTTGTTACCTGTTTCTTGTTTTAACTTTAGCTAATTAATGTATGTTTATGACTAATCTCCGATTTTTATATTCAAACCAAAACTTTTATTGCAAAAAGAAAAGCACAAGAAACCGGCAATCGGTATTCATACGCAGCCATTTGCAATATAAGTGAAGTGTTGCCAACCTAATATTAATAAGTTCCAAATATTAAAAAAAAATTGTTGATTGTTTCGATTGTATTTTTAATTAATACTATTGTGTGTAGGTGAACAAATTGTTGTTTGTAAAGAATTTAAAGTGGTTTTAGATATTTAATACGCAATATTTTGGTATTTACAAATGCGAATTTTAAATCGTAATACATTTGAGGGTAATAAATTTCCCCTCATACAAATTATAAATTTAAATATTGTAACACAGTAATTTTAGTTCCGGTATCTATCCTTGGGATGGCACTGGACTCAATAAAAAAAGGGCAATTCTTTTATGTTCCAAGTTGCCACAGCATGGTTTTTATACTGAATTAACTGAGAGGACAGACTCTGTAACAGTTGTAGTGATAGTCAAAGTGCTACTGCGCTAATTTACAGTTCTGTAATTGGCAGAAGGACAAAACATATTAATATAAAATGTAATTATGTTAAAGAATTAGCTAGCTAGTAGTGATGTGACAAAAATTGATTATTGTAAAACTGATTGTATGCCAGCTGATATGTTGACTAAGGCAACTCTTCGTCAGAAACATTGTTTTTGTTCAAGACATATGGGATTAAGTGGGGGTGTTGTAAATAATGCCAATGAGGTCTAATCTCATATGTATGTTAACTTTTTAGTTATATCATAGAGTCACTTTAAGTCAATGGATTTGCTGAACCCTCTGTTGTTGTGTACCTTAAAAATTATTCCAATCCATCCAGCAACGAGCAGCTTGTTTAAGGCCATAAATTGCCTTCTTAAGCTTACACACTTTGCGATCGCCCTTGACAAAATATTCAGGTTGCTCCATATATAAATCTTCTTGAAAATCACCATTCAGGAAAGCTGTGGTTACATCTATGTGATGTATGTGAAGATTATTTTCAGCTGCAAGTGCCACTAGCAAACGAATTGATGACATTCTCACCACAGGAGCAAAAGTCTTAAAATAGTCTTCTCCTGGTTTTTGGGAATAGCCTTTAGCTACTAATCTTGCCTTGTAGCACTGCTCGCTGCCATCTGCACCAATCTTGAGTTTTAATACCCATTTTGACTTTACCACATTCATTTCCGGTGGTCGATTCACTAATTCCCAGGTACCATTTTCCATCAGGGAATCATATTCCTTTTTCATTGCCTGCAAAATAAATTCTTGTCAGATCGCTTCTTCTTCTTTAAGTGACACAGGATCATTACCAACTACATGAAAGTTATAGATCATGTCCTTATCCTTTCTAGGACGTCTGTTTCTTAGAGGATATTTTCGCTCAGGAATATCAGTTTCATTAACAGTTTCACTTGAACCAGAATCAGTAGCATCTTAAAAGTCTTCTTCTGGAGCTGATAACGGCCTTACCTCAGTAGTTATGAGTTCCTCAGTGCTCTGACTATCAGAACGAACACTTTCATCAGCATCAATAATAGGAACCGTTACTACAGGCGGAACAGTATATTGTTGCTGAATGTTCGTGTTTATTAACACAGGATCATCGGAATTTGCTTCTCTGTTTGGCTGATAATGACTTTCAATAAATGTTGCGTCTCGAGCGAAAATCACGCGTTTTGTATTGTTCATATTCATGAAGCGGTATGCTTTTTGATTCTCACAATAGCCTGTCATAATCATTTCGATAGTCTTAGAATCAAATTTTCTCCGCGTATTATCCTTCACCAAAACTTGAACCTTACAACCAAAAACTTTCAAGTGTGAAAGATCAACCTTTTCATTTGTGAATACCTCCTCTGGAACTTCGTCCTGCAAGGCCATTGTCGGAGACCTATTTTTTAAATAGACAGCACACCTAACCGCTTCACCCCAGAACCTTTTATCCAAACCAGCCTCATGTACCATACATCTTGCTTTCTCCGTAATAGTACGAATAGTCCGCTCAGCTACACCATTCTGTTGTGGTGTATATGGCACCGACGTCTGATGAACTATTAAATGAAGTTTCAAATATTTTTGAAATTCATTACTGGTGTACTCTGTCCCGTTATCGCTACGCAACTTTTTAATCTTTTTTCCCGTTTGGTTTTCAACTAGTGCCTTGAACTCCTTAAATTTAGCGAATACTTCGGTTTTGGATTTCAATATGTAAACAAAGGTTTTTCTACTGAAATCATCCACAAAAATCAGATAGTATCTATTGCCTCCCCAGGATTCAACTTCCATAGGGCCCGCTAAATCCGAATGCACTAGTTCCAATAAGCCTTTAGCCCTTTTACTATGTTTCCGCTTTGGAAACTTCTTCACACACTGCTTACCTTGGCAACATTCCACACATGGTTCGTTATTTATATCCCCAAATGAAAGACCATTTACTATGCCTTTTAACTTGACCATCAGTGGTCCACTCAAGTGTCCTAACCTTCTGTGCCATAAATTATAAGCACTAGGAGCACTTGTAGTATCTGAAGGAGACGTAACAACCATCGCTGCCTCTTTAGGATCTAAAATATACAAACCCTGTTTCAGTGGTGCTGTTAATAATGGTTTAGGCGCTAAATTAATATCATTTTTCATAAAAACCTGACAACATTTATCATCAAAAACTACAACACAACCTTTACGACACATTTTACTTACTGACAATAAATTTGTAATTAGACCTGGTGACAACAATACATCTTCAAACTTAATTTTACCATTCATTTTAAAAACATCACCTTTTAATTTTGACACAATCCTTTCATTGTTCGCAGTAGTTATATGTTTTGAACCACAAGTGCTAACATTTTTAAGAATTCGTTTCTGTGATGTCATGTGTGATGTGGCACCAGAATGTATGGGGTTCCGCAGTAACGGACAAAAGGCTAACAAAATTATTATCACAAACTAATGACGTATTACCTGCAGTTTTCTTACTTGAATTATCCTGACTGGTGAATACATTCTTATACTTAGACTTACGCTGCTTACATTGCCATTTATAATGAACTTTCTTCTTGCAAAAGTGACATATGATATATTTCTTGCTAACAAACCACAGAGTCCACCACCTTTGTTGTCGTCGTTGTAATTTTCTTCCGTTCACTCTCCTTAAGAAGTGCTGCCATTACTGTTTCTGTAGTGATCTTTATGCTGGAGTGTTCTATTGACATTACTAGAGGGTTAAATTCTTCTGGAAGTCCGGCTAACATAATTATTCCGATAAACTCCTCATCCAAGCCAGCTTTACTCTTATTTAAATCCTGGTTCAAACTCTGAATTTGTGTTACGTACTCCTCTGCTGAACCATAGTCTTCCAACTTCATTGTGAAAAGTTTTCGTAATAAATTGAACCTCCGTACTAATCCTCCATCAGCATAGGCTCGTCGCAGCGCCTCCCAAGTATCTCTCGCAGATTTAGTGTTCATTATGAGAGGATAAACCTTTTCATGACACATTAGACATATCTTGCTTCTGGCTTTTGAATCTCTCTTCATAGCCTCTTTTGTTATGGTTTCAAATCCCTCTTGTACGCAGTCCCATAAATCTAGGTCTACAAGGAACATCTCCATTGAGAACGACCACGTACCATAATTTGACTGGCCGGACAACTTCTCGAACATTATGGAATTCTGCATCTTGAAATATTTTTTCTTTCAATACTCAAGCTTAGAGATACTTTAAACCGTTTTCCAATAAAGCTATGGCCTGGGCCCATAACCTAATGTAATTTTAGAAATAAAATACATAGCAAAATATATTTGCAGTGGAGTTTTATTTGGAGAACAAAAGAAGAGAACATTTTTCTCTCGGGTTGTCTACAAGACAGCAAATCCATTGACTCAAAAGGTGACTCTATGACATAACTAAAAAGTTATCATACATATGAGATTAGACCTCATTGGCATTACTTACAACACTGGATAACTTGTCGCCCGTTACTGTCTTTGGAGCCCTAACCACCGGTGTCTTGGTCCCTGTACCCGATGTCGGTGGTATACTATTTTTATATTTTTAAATATATATTTTGTTTTATAGGTACGTATTTAAAAATGTAATTAATAAGTTTTATGTTGAATAAAGAGAATAATAATAATAATATATTTATAAGTGGTACCAGGTATGTATTTGCATTATAATTATATAAACATGTTCTATCAAGAAGTCCGCGTATAATTTAAACCAACAAGAACCCACGCAAGCAAATCCCAGAATACTTAATACACACAATAACATATTATTACCCAATCCCAAGAGTATACGAACACTAATCTGGCAACATTTATCATGCACGTCATTTAATGAGTTAAGTCAGCGAAAGGAATAGAAACAGTAACAGCTGTCAGAAATAAGAACAAGAAAACTAAACAAAACATTTATAAGTAACATAAAAACACTGTAATAATATAGGTTATTCATGGCGTAATTTTTCTTTAGGTATAATAAGCTTCGTTATCATAGTAATGGCTTGGAGGAGTCACGGAGTAAACAATGCAGACTTGGTTAACAACTTACGTAGTAAGATTTTTACCTTTTTTCCATAAATACTTTGTATCAATGTTTACCTGAAGCAATAGATAAGTGATCCTAATGATTCAGTTAAGCTTAGAAACAAAAAATATGTGGTATTACATATAATTACGGCATTCAGTGCATATGTAGAGAACTTATTTTTACTGTTATTTTTGTTAACAGAAAATGGAATCATTAAATCTGATAGTGTTGCAAGAGCTATGTTAGCTATCGACCGAAAAAAATACTGTCCTTATGCTCCTTACCATGATTCACCACAATCTATTGGATTTTCTGCCACAATCAGCGCTCCACACATGGTAAAATTATAACAATTTGACCTATTAATCTGTTCAGTATCCAGATGTTTATTTAATATTTATACTGCTAATTATACTCTTCTAGCATGCACATGCCCTAGAAAGGTTGAAAAAACAGCTAGTTCCTGGTGAGAAAGCATTAGATGTGGGCTCTGGTTCTGGTTATCTGACAGCATGTATGGCTATAATGGTGGGTGAAACTGGACGAGTGGTTGGCATTGAACATATACCAGAACTTGTAACACTTGCCCAAAAAAATATTGAAAATGATCATAAATCATTACTAACATCTGACAGAATCAAACTCATAGGTAAGTTTAGCTTAAAGGAAGTATTGTAAGTGTAACATGCTAAAATTGTTTTTAATATGTTAGTTAAAATTTTACTCATAAAACAACATTGCTTCGCAACAGTTGTCACTAGTGTCAAGATTGATAATCAGACATTGGAAACAGATATTTTAAAAGTGACTCATGTTTCATCTTCATGGGTGCAAAGATGTATTCAGGGAGTACATTATTAGCTCTGTTTACCCATGAGGCTTCAATGGATTACAATACCATAATACCACAATAATAATATTTGCACTCTTACATATTGAAGAGCACTAAATTAATTCCTTGATCTGTGGAAAGGCTTGTGAAATACTTGCTTTGGATGCAAGGTTTTTGTTGATACTGTGGGTCTATACTTTCACACACTAAGATATTGACATTTTCTCTCCACTTAGTGTTTACCATTCATATATAATATTGTTTGTATTTGTTGATGATATCACAGAATGTCCAAAGGAAAACAACAATACTTTATGATTCTGTTAAGCAGTTGAAATAAGAAATATATTATATACATACATATTGTACTATATTAGTTAACTTCAGTTGAGAAGTGAAGACGAAGTGTCAACTTCTTGGATAATATAATACAATCCTGTCGTCAGTAAATTGCTTTTATTATTTCTTATATCTAGATTTTTTGCAACTCTAGAATTGAGACTTTAGAATTTGTAGAGCCTAGTTTTATTGCAAAAAATAAACAATCTTCCTACGCAATGGCAAAATGAATAAAGGGGTAAATACATTAAGAACAGAATAATTATATTATTGATTACAAAACAATATATTGATATATTGGCATTATGACCTTAAATTTTAAATTTGAAAGAGTTATGTGGGGCCCATCGGCTCAGATATAACGCGAAGAAGACGTGCTCCACATATCACTCAACAGAGCTCCTCTCACTAGGGTCTCTAGTTTTAAATATTTGGGTCACTGGGTCTCCGAGGATTTTAGTTAGTCTTTATTTAAATAACATTATTATAAAGTAATAAATAAATTAAAATACATTTACAGTTAATTTGTTATGAGCTCATTAATGAATCTTTGCATTTAATCACTATTTTTATTAAATTTTATGATTTTTTTGTTATCACAATCTACAATCAAAAAAGTTTCCTAATTTAAGTTACTCTCCCCTTGGTTTAGTATGATAACCAAATAGAACAATTATCTTTTTGTGAATTTTAGTTGGTGATGGTCGTCTGGGATACCCATCTGAAGCTCCATATAATGCAATCCATGTTGGAGCGGCTGCTCCTACATTGCCTCAAGCAGTAAGTAGATATTTTCTAGCTATTGTGTCATATCTACTTCTGTTCTGAACATAAAACTCTCAATTATCCTTAGTGACATTGACCAGGCAGGCCTATTTAGAAGTGAGGCGTTTTTAGTGCATTATTGAATCATTCTACCCTGGTTAATGTGCAATACTTAATAAAGAACTTACTTTGATCTGTAGCTCTGTCAACATGTCCGTAAGTTCTGGAGTGTCTATGTGGTAATCCACGATTGCAAGGTTAAATTTGGCAGATTTGCTTTTTTTTTATACTACGTCAGTGGCAAACAAGCATACGGCCCGCCTGATGATAAGCAGTTACGCTTGCAGAGGACTCGCATGCGCGTTGCCGACCCTTTAGAACCTATACACTCCTTTCTTGAAGAACCCCATACTGTAGTCCCTCGAGAAAGCCTCGCCCGCAGGACGTCTTGCGACCGAGTCAAGAGGCCCAAGCTGGTGACCAGAAGAGGTCCAAGCTGGTGACCAGGTGCTCCTGCCAAGAGATGACAGCAGTAGTCCATATGGGGATGGACTTGTGACTTGTATAATAAAAGTCTTTGCCCCGGGGTGAAGTACCGCTTTGCTCTACTAAGCGCTCCAAGGTTTTTGGGAGCCTTTTGCTCCTATAACGGCAATTTTTCTTTCTGAAAAATATTATTTGGACAACATTGTCAAGCTATTCAAGCATTTACCAACAAACAATATTAATTTTTTTATTTATAGAGATGACATATTTCGACTTTTATTTTTCTTGATATATTTACAGCTAGTGGAGCAACTTAAGCCTGGAGGAAGACTAATTGTACCTGTGGGGCCTGAAGGTGGAGAACAACACCTAACCCAGGTATTCAATTGCAGCATACTTACTATGTCAAATGTATATCTAACCAAACTAATCACAAATTCACCTATTTTATTATTTCTCCATGTTTAGATATATAATTTAAATACAGTATCTTATGTCTGGCAAGTTATATTTTGTAATCAGTAACTCGCTTTAGCAAGACATGATTTTTGTGATGAATCATGTTACGGAAATTTGGGGGCGGCCCCGTACCCCTTCAGTGGCGTGTGCCCTGTTTCAGCCTCGGGCCCGGGCCTGTTGTAACCTGAAACCTAGAACAAATCATATATCTATGTATTTAGAAGCTCTGCCTAGTTTGGGATCAGACGGACGTGTGTGAGATGTGTCAAGTTATTATTCTCGAACAAATTACCCACCAATAGTTAGATACACCGGGCCACTCCAACCTAGCTCAATCAAATACTGTGTTGTATTTAAAAACTAATAAAAAAAACTGATTTTTAATATGTTTGTCTTTAAATATAGGTTGACAAGGCAGAAGATGGCACAACCACTGTCAAGAAATTAATGAGTGTAATCTATGTACCGCTTACCGACAAGGATCACCAATACCGTGAGTGATTGCCCTGATTTCCTACTTTCAATTGGTCACATTACTTTGTAGTAACAAGTACTACCCATTGTATTTATAATCTATCATTACTATATCAGCTATTATTGGTGTTAGCTTCGCTGAATAAATGTTCGATAAGAATAAATATGTAAATGTTTACGAATAGAACGTTGTTTTACTACTACTAGCAATGAATCCCGTTATCAATTCCTATATCGACCGGCACTTTACATTGCTGAGAAGGAAGTACCTATCGGTCCTCGTCGTTTCACATTTTTATCTAGAAGGTTAAGGTAGGATTTGGCATAAACTCCCGGATCCCTCCTACTTAAGGCGCAGTACGGCACACCGTGTGGTTTTAGTCGGTTCCATTCCGACACACCGCCCCACCGAAAACCCCTGTGGGGTGACGGCCCGAGGGGGTTTCCACACGCACAAAAAAAAAAAAAAAAGGATTTGGATAAACGATTCCTTTGACTTGCCAAAATTAATCTGAGTATTAGAAATTAGTAATCATAATAACGGTAAAAGGAATCATCGTGGCCTACGTCCTTGATATCCCTGGTAAAGTTCTCGACGACTTTTGAACTCTCACACTAGTCCGGTCAAAGTCAAAATAAATATTCATTCAACTTCGGCATAATTCGCATAGAGCTGATAATAGGTACAGACGTAAAATATACCAATACAAGGGTGTATTGGAAAGTAACGAAATAAAAACGCCAAAATAAAAAGTATGTACTATTTAAAATCTTTAAATTTACACGTTCCGTTGTTTTTAAGAGAAACGGGAAAATACCTGGAAAGTCAAACGGTCATAACTTGTAAACGGATGGTTTCGAAGTGTTCCATTTTCAAATACACTTTTAATCAAAAGTTCCTATCGATCCCACAACTTTTCAAACTTTGATTCGAGGTCAGTGGTCCTAAAGATAGATTTTAACAAATTCCTCTTAAACGGTAAATGGTATTGCAAAAAAAGAGTAGACAAATGATGTAGATCGTGCAATTATTTACAAAAATGGTCCAGTTCAATAGTTAACTCGCCATCTGAAATGTCATGGCTTTCGTCTTAAATGGAAGTGGTTCTAACGAGAGTGTGGAGATATTTCAAACAAAATAGATGGATGTACATTATTTAATATAATAAACATTTTAAAGTGAAACATTTAAACTTTATATATCTATTAACCTTTTGATCGCCAGAGCCTAAATTCATCAGCGTGGCCCCCACGCCCAGCCATAAATTTACCTTAAAATAACTACAAAAATCATAAGGATTCCAAGATCGTATCGATAACCCAAAAATTTTCTAACAATAAAATATCTAATAATCTCTACTAATCTGCTCTATCTAAAATATATAGTAATCTAAAATCTATCTAATAATATATCACGATTAAACATTAATTACTAAAATATGTAGGAGCAGACATAAGAATATCAAAATGTAATTTATATATTTCAAATTACTTACGTCATCGTCATCCGCTGTTGGTAAATACCGTAGACAGAGAATTCTCTCTCTCTACGGTAACTACCGACTTTGGCGTGGTGGGCTCGTCATTTCCGAAATTGACCATATACGATGTAGGGATGTCGCAGCGTGACAAACTACTTATCGGCGTTGATTTGGGGCGAATGAAGAGGGACTGATAAAAGTTCTTAATTTTATTTGTTTGACAAAAGGATATAAAATGTAGAATTATAAATGTTTATGAATACACTGAAAGTTAGTATTAATAAAACAATTTACAAGTAAAGTAATATATTTACTGCTCTTCGAACTTATTCTCCATTACATTTTAAACACTTTTTCATTCGATCAAACCATTTTTGAAAACATGAGGACCATTGGTATCATGGTCCCGTAAATGTCATACCCACGGAGCAGATACAAAGAGGTGTTGTAATTAGATTTCCCTATGAAACAACGCGTGACAATTTGCGGGGTGAGGGGGTGTCTACCAAACAATAGTAAAACTACTCGCATCGTTCTATGTCGATGTTGCTATGTAGTTTAGCTATCTCAAACTAGTTATAGGATGTAAGGGACCGTACTCCGAATTTACTTACCAGGTAGTACTTTTTTCAAGATTAATTTTTAAACCATCTTGATACAAAAGCGAAAGTTTGTGAGTTCCTTCTTTCTCCTAGCCTAGGATTTAGATATAATTTGTTATACAGATAGATTGCGACCTGGCTTAACACATGGGCATTAGGCATTGCTAGTGTGGGAATAAGAAAGTTTGTGGTAAATCACGAATGACGATTCAAATTTGTTCACTTATTTATTCTCATCTTATCTTTCTTTATTCGTATCTGCACCGCAGCTGCATTTTATTTTGTAGATCTAAATTAATGAGCTTAAAATACCTTTCAAATCATCAGCCTAAGTACAATTTATTTCATTTTAATATTTAAAGGACTTTCAATTCAAGATAAATACTCGTATAGTCGTGGGTTGTTAGGTAAAATAATTGGGTTCTAATTACGGCCCTGTCTTTTTCTTCTGTTTATATGTTCTTCTAGTTGAAGATAGATGACACATATCACATAATAAAAAATTATTACAAAAAATATAAAAATAATACTTTGACGGCTAAAAATTCTTTAGGATTGGATGTAGAACACATTTCAGTATCTTCGTATGATTTATTTTACTAACACTTAGCTCTACGTACCTTAGTTTTTTTAGTTCCCATTACACAAAGTTTTGCCATCTAGTGACGAATAGATTTAATTATATTTCAAAAAACACTGCCGAGATTTTTCTAGAACAATTTTAATAAATTAAATAAAAAAGTAGTTACAACTGAATTGTGATGCCATACATGACATCAGAGCGTCTATGCGAATAGTTTTTACATGATAAAATACAACACTTCATCTTTTACTTCCTAATACCACGAAAATTTACTGATTTACGATTTTTCCATACAAACGTACAAGACGAACGCTCTCATGAAATCTTTAATTTTTGGGAAAATAAAAAAATCGCATGGAGCCAGGCAGGGGTGTAACAACCCCCAAAAAGTAGGGGGTGGGTGACATACTCAATAAAAGTTAAAAAAAACATAATGAAATATTGTTTAAGCAACAAGGTCGTAAACAAATTCTTTTGACGTAAATGTTTCGATAACATTTAGATATAATTTCCTTTCTATTATCGGTTATTAAGTACTGACTTTAGCGTGGTGAGCACGTCAAATATTGCATTTCGAGATGGTGTTTTTAATTATTGTTTTTCTACCATTAAATGAGATAATTGTTTCACCTTTGAATACAAAAATAAATAATAGTAGTTTTAAATAAAAGCGAAAAAAAAAAACCAAGTTATTGTTATATTTTTACACATTACTTTTATTCTTGTTAACCCCTCCAGCTAAGCTAAATTGCTTCTGTTGGTTTTAGTCGGTTCGATTCCGACACACCGCTTCACCGAAAACCCCGGTGGGGTGACGGCCCGAGGTTTCCACACGCACAAAAAAAAAAAAAGAGTGGGTTCACGTCGGTAGTGCACTGGATGGGGTTACGAACCCGCAACCATTCGATCGCAAGTGCAACGCCTTAGCCATTACGCTACCACCGCTTATGTTTATTTTGTACTGCAAAATATATTAATATTAATGTATATAAAAGTATTAATGTATCTAAAATAAACCCAAAGATTCCCGGAGAATATAGGCAATACACCTACTATGTATCCTTAAGTATCTACACCTTATCAAGGCCAGCTTACAATAGTTCGCAAATAAGTTCCGGTCAAAAATAACAACTTCATGCATGTATTTACATTTTTATTAAAAATTTGTTACATAATTTGTTTTCTAAATTATTTTTTGGAATAAGAAAATGAGCTGTCCTTTGCAGGTAACTGCTGTATAGTTTGACCAAACAAAGGTTGATTGTGGATGCAGCTATCCTAAGATGTCTCACTCCCATAAGTAGATTGACTTCTCAACACACTTTCAACTTCAATTTTTGTTTTTGTTTTAGGTCCTTGGCATTAAAATTTACCATTATTAGTGTGGCCATTTTATTATTGATCATAAGTCTCCTCCTACTTGCTTCAATATTACTGATAGCTGTTTTAATACAGAATTTGTATGAAGATAATGTTCTAGTACCGTAATACTGATATATTGTTTTTTTCTCAAATTGTTGTTTCAAATTAAAAACACAAACTTGGAGAACGAGTGTTATTTTTTACTTCTATATAGTTTTCCCGTTAATTTCTTTTTGCCGAAGTGTTTTTCGTCTTTGTTGGCATCAATCGGCTGGGGTTTAGTGTGTAATATGGAATATAATGTATCAGCTTCATTTTTATTTTCCATCATTGTTTGTAATTCTTCCTGTAGAATACATTATATGTTAAGTCATTAGTTAAGAGACAAAAGCACCTAAGCAATAAAAGAACATACCTGTGTTAGCGTTATTAAATGATCTAAAGAAATGCCCCTGTTCATGATCCTTGCAAGATTCTTAGTGGTAACTCCAGGTAGTTTCTGTACGAAGTCATGAACCAATATATTATAGCGTTCGTAATTCATATCATCTGCAGTATTATCGCCACTCAGTGCCAGAGCCTCTTGAACGTTAGGGTTTTTCCGACCTTGCTGTAAATGATGTTAATTCAGAATATAGACTTATTAACTTCAAAACAAACTTATACAATCATCAGCAAAAACATTTTGTAGCGACATTCACATTACAAAAAATATACCCCAGGTCATCTTGCGTAGATAAGCTAAACTCCGTACTAACTAGTGTGTTTAAAACATAAATACTTCAGCCGAATTGGATATGGAATCATTGTTAAGAAACTATATACGGGAGTCACATTAAAAGTTGTTAGAAAATAAAAAACGAAATGATATAGAAGCCTGTTTATATTTTTATTGCCTTTCTCAGCACCGTCGCATGCGATGGAACCATTGACGGTAGCAGTGAGCCCACTCTTCTTTAGGGATCTCTTAGGTGCCTTTTTCAAACGCAGCCAGGGTTCATAAAACGAATTCCTCTCAGTTTTTTATTTCTTTTTGGAAATAAATAAAGTCACAAGGTACGCCGTAAAGCCGGGAGTGTAAGGAGGATGACTCACTAGCTGCACATCTTCGATAGACAAATATTCGATAGTCCGTCTGGCGGAGTGAGTTGGAGCGTTGTCGTAGTGGAGGAGGATTCTGCTTCTTGGGCGCTGCTGTCTAACATTTTCCAAAACAACTGATAGACAATGACTGACATATCAATCTGCGGTAACAGTCCTTTTATCTTATAGAATGATTGTTGCGAAATGACCCGTCCGTTGAAAGAATGAGGCAATCATCTTTTTCCCTTGACTTCTGCCCTTCTTTACTTTTATCAGCAAATCTTCTAATGAAAACATCCATTGCGCAGATTGGCCTTTGGTTTCGGGTTCGTAATAATATATCCAGCTTTCATCACCTGTGACGATGCATTCGACTCACCTCCGTCATACTTTTCAAGCATTGAGCAGCACCAATCCAAACGTCGGCGTTTTTGATCTTCCGTCAAATTATGTGGTATCCATCTAGTACAAAGCTTTCTGTCGCCTAAGTGTTTTATTTTATTTCGTGTAAGATATTTTAGTTCATATAAGACTTTTGTACTTTACTCATACCAATGCCTAAAGCTGCCCGAATCTGTTGATATGTCACTCTTCTATCAGCTTCTATTATTAGCCGCACAGCAATCTCATTATCTTCAGTAGTTACTTTCAGTGTGACCCACGTATTATTATGTCACCATGTTTAAGGTTGTCATAATTAGAATGCTGAAATATTGTATTTTTTCTCTATTGCCTAGTAGTACATTACGATTTTACTATCATTGCGTTTGCTGGAAATTCAAAACTATCAAATACGTAACACTTAATAAATACCTTAAAACAACAATTAACTGTATTGAAATTACAACTGCACGACTTAAAATTACAACCTTATAATTTAGTACTGCCAGGCCAGATCCACTCCGCACTTCAGATATGGATCTACAAGTACGTGGCGATCTCGACTTGTGGGTCAATGCAGTGGGCTGCCGCGCGCCGGCCGGGTCGCACGTTAGTTCGGTACATTCCATATCGAATTTGGATGAAGTTATATGCATATTATACTAACTTTTAGTTCATAGAACAGTTCTGCAGTAGCATAAGGGCTAGGCGACCAAACCAATTTTAATCTAGGAAAGTGTATCGTGAGAAGTTGCAGTTTCTGTTGTATGTCCGCGCCAGATATATCGGTGGAAACAACGAAGTGACCCTGCAAAGTAAGTAACAATAATAAAAATCCCATTCTTAGTATATCACTACAAACATAACTAAAGCAATTGTTTTATTTATTTCTGAAAAAGTGTAGCTGTCAGGGTATGTCTTTGTATGGCATTTTGTGGCAGTAATAAGTACCTCTGAAGTTGTAAGCATTTACGATAATCATTGTCTTGCGATGAATGTCTGGAAACAATCTTAGTAGTTTAAAGGCGTTTAGTCTACTAATGCGTAATTCACGAAATAGCTTCTGTGTGCGGAATGGACTTATTATTGACTTAAAATTTAAGCTTTCTCCACTTCTTCTACGTAAACTTTAAATATTACAAATGTCACATTACGCCGTGCGCAAAATTTGCTTAAAAAGTGGTAAAATCAAAATTACTTTTTTCACATAAACCCATTGTAGTTGAGTCAGTCAGTATAAGTCAGTCGTGAAGCTAGTTACCTGTTCCAAAACGTATGGAGAAGAACAGGCAAGAAACTCCAAGGACACTCTTTTCAACGTGTTTTATTTTTACAAATTTACTTGTTACATTGCTACTAATAATTATCTTCACATAATAATATTATTAAATATGTAAGTATATTAACACATTTCTATTAGAGGTATATATGATTTAAAAATAGAGATATAAATGAAGCCGAAATCTAGTCATTGATTTATTGTTTGTATTTAACAAAAATAATGACACTTGAATATTTACGACCAGTTTTTATTGGATCAGTTCAGATGTTTTCCAAATTAGTTGTTTTTGAGTTAGGACATGCCTATTCCAGACTCGAACGCTATTTCAAATACGCCTTATTGACTAAATATTTAAAAGTATGAATTATTATGTGGGTAACGGTAATGTTGAATTTGATACCTGTAAATTAAACGGCTTGTTCTGATCGAATTCAATCAAAAGTATAGGTCGACTATAATTTCGGCACATCTGAGTGCATTGTGTGTATAGACGGCCAGAATTGAGAGATCCTATCAGATCTGATATCGATTTTCTTTCAACACAGATTTCTGAGGTGAGAATGTAATCGCCAATCTGAAAAAAGTAAGTATTACATCAACTCAATGCCAAACATTGTTTATTTATGAAGAACATTTACTAAAATACCTATGACGTAACTATGCATATATAATCTATATGTATAAAAACCGGCCAAGCGCGAGTCGCACTAGCGCACGAAGGGTTCGGTTCCATTATCTATACTTAATTTAATGATTTATTTTTAAAGTGAATATACAACTAAATATTCTGTGAATATTACCAGCGCCTACCTATTGCCGTTATTAATATCGAGCAAAAACGGCAAAAAAATCACGTTTGTTGTATGAGAGTCCCACTTCACACACTATGAGAGTTCCCCTTGATCACGCCACAACATGAGAACGACTAATCGATTTTATTAATCTTAGGTATGTTTTCTTAATACTTCATAGAAGATTCTAAGGGAACGAAAAATAATAATTAATGGATAGATGTCACCAAATTTCCACGCGAACGAAGTGGTGGGCCATAACTAGTAAATAATATATTAAAAAGGGTTTATGAAAGACGGATGGATGATTGTTACTCTTTCAGGCAAAAACGGCTGAACGGATCTGGATGAAATTTAGCACAGAGATAGATTATATTCTCGCGGGCAACAGCTAGTAATAAATATTTGGATTTGTCTCAAGAGATGTCGATATGTGAAATGTCGTTTCGGCAACCATTGTTCCGATTGCCATATCTGCTCAAGGATTGATAGCCAAGAGTCCCGTTCAACACCTTAATGCCCGGTTCCTATAATCAAGAAACGATTCGTTTTGCTTACGGACGGACGGTATATTAAACGAAATTTGAGGCTCGGGTTAGACGGCTGGGTCAGGGGTATAGTGAGCTCGTATATTTGTATCATTCTATGTAAATAAGTGGATTGATTTCTACATATTAATTTAGCCGTTAGAAAAACAAAAATGTTAATCTATAGTGTTAATTTCTAGGAACGGTACAAATACTCACAGCTATAGTAACCGGTTCAATATTGATCCCTTTTTTGTGTAGCAGTGCAGGTAGGTCTGATCGGAACTCTCTCATGTCAACTATAACGACGGGCTTCTCTTTTTGTACATTTTGGCCTCCTACAAGTTACATTACACGATCTATTAATTCATTGTGGATTGGACACATTGTGGACCATGATACATTTTGTTTACATGAATTTTTATTAAGGTTTTAAGGGTGAATTTTCTGGAATTATGAAAAAAATATGAATTTTCTTAGCTTTGAAGCTTGTAGTACAAATCGTACAAAAAAAGTACAGAGGCGGAATTAATGCCTTAGGCAATCTCTGCCAGTCGAACTTCGGGTGATGCAGAGATAACAGGAAGCAGGTGCATTAAAATATTTTAGTTTATTAAATATGCAAACTAAATCACTACATATTATAAAACAAAGTCCCCCGCCGCGTCTGTCTGTTCGCGATAAACTGAAAAACTTCTAAACGGATTTTCATGCGGTTTTCACTAATATACAGAGTGATTCATGAGGAAAGTTTAGGTGTATAACTTGTACCTGTGCGAAGCCGGGGCGGGTTGCAAGTATCAGACAAAAAATACTTCAATAAAGCATATAGAATGAAATAAATATCATAAACATACAAATATGTACACAAACATATAACGATTTAGAATTTTAGATAATAAACGGGGCAAGTTGATTCTGCTAATTGTTCAAAATGTACTCCTTTACTTTAACTTTAAATGAGTAACGATCTGTGGCCATCCTGATTTCCAGGGGAAGCGCATTCCAAAGAAAAACAGACTGAACGAAGAAAGAAGAGCCTATTAACTCAATAACTAACTGAAGTGTCAGAGTGACAAAGAAGATTTTTACGGAGCGAAGGTTTCTATCATAATTATTAGGTACTTAAATATTGGAAATATGGAGTCAAATACGTAAGGGAAGATGGGGAGTTATTGACGGTAAACAGGTTTAAGTTAGAAAACGACGTTTACAGTCCGCGTGAATGGCAAGAGCGGTTCAGACGCTAAGTACTTACATGTAACATATTTAGTATCGCACGAATTGTTGTCTTGGTAATTAATTTTATTTTGTTGCTATTTAATGCATGTGGAAAAGAAAATCACCACATGCGACTGAAATGGATTTTTTTTATGGTATAGGGGTAAACCAGCAGAATGGTCACTTGATGGTAAATGACTACCGCCGCCCATGGGCACCTGCAACTCAAGAGTCACCAGTGCCTTGCCGGCCTATATGGTGGAAAGGAGAGGGAAGGGTTAGGGCCTCCGGTAACCACACTCACTCGGCGAACAGCAATGCAAGCATTGCTTCACTGCCGGTTTTCTGTGAGGCCGTGGTATTACTCTCCCACGAATGCACGATGATGCAATCTCTACACAGTTAGGCATTGTTGTCATCAATCGTTCCATATCAATGAATGTAATGTTAAATTTAAGACCTAACATTACTAACAGAGTATCAGATCAATTCGACGTTTCTACCTGACGTCATATTGTGGTAGAGGGTTATATGATTGAAACGAGGGTAGTTATTGCATTTCTACGCAGGAACCTTGGCACACACGCGGCTAAAGGCGTGATGTCAGCCCTCACTACTACTATTGTGAGGGCTGACATTAGCTGTATTTGTAATATAAGTTTAAATGATTACCCGCTTTTCGAGTGTCGACAGAGTTGTCATCGTGTTCTACGTTTAAATTAAAATACTCTTCGGACTTTCCATCTTGATACGATGGCACAACCATTACCTGTAAATACGCATATAGCAATATTATCATTGAACTAGCCGTCCCCGTAGTTTCACCTGCATTTATGGTCACTGCACCGCTCCTATTGATCGTAGAGTAATGTTATATAGCCTATAGCCTTCCTCGATAAATGGGCTATCCAACACTAAAATATTTTTTTAATTCGAACCAGTAGTTCCTGAGATTAGCGCGTTCAACCATACAAACAAACTTCAGCTTTATAATATTAGTATAGATTACTACCAACAGGTTCCGACGTTATCGACTAAGCGGAGCATTCTCATCAAAAGTTATCAAAGTAAATCGATTTCCATGTGACTGATAAAGCAGTGCTTAATCAATATATTTAAATGGAATAGAAAGCGAGCGATGTTGGCTAGTAGTAGTAGCTTGTAGTACCGTGAGAATATCAGACACCACATAGTAGTTTGCGGAAGTGATACAGGTAATACTGCGATTCCACTACGGCTAATCTCGTTAATTCTAATATAGGCACTAACGTAGATATCAGGTACTTACACTTTTTGTTTGAATCAATAACTCGAATGCTAGTTTTTCTCTCTTCAATGACGTAAGATAAGCTTGTTCTTCAACAGTTTTATCATAAATCAAAAAATATACTTTAGTTATTGTTTCTTCAGATTTTTTCCGACATTCATACAGTTCGATTTGCCTAACTGCAGCTATGTCAGAATGATACAAAATCACATATTCTGGGCGCAACGCCTCCAATGTCTTTTCTAGCGAAAAGTTACAGCCGTTTTCTTTAAAAGTTTGAATACAAATAATAGGTTTCTCCATTTCCAATTGAGTGATATCTAAATTATCCATCTGAAAATTCAGCTACAATTTAATGAATCGTAACAGATATCCACAGTACGCTAGCATAATGGTTAACATTTTATTAAAAAACAAGTATAGACTACTTGTAATTATGTCTCTCTTCTCGTCTTATGTGACATTAGAAGTTTCAGAAATCATTATGATAAATTTCTTGAAACATCGTTTATTATAATCTGTTTTTTCTTGTTTAGTAATAAAATAAGATTCAAGTTCATAATGAGCAAACTATTTGAATTTAATATCAACCTTACTTGTGAAATAGGCTCAAACATGCTTTCATCTTCATCATCCTCCTTTTTATTGGTTTGTGTAGCTACTTGTGTTAAGGTTAAAACATAATTGGACTTAGTTTCATCTAAATTTAATTCTCCCTCGTCATTGTTATCACCATTATTGTCATCGCTGACTGTTTGTTTTTCTTTTTCTTTTTTAATGTTGTCTGTTGGCATTGTTTTCTTTAATTGAGAGTATTTTGATGACACTGCATTTATAGTAATGTCTCTTTTAAATGCTGTGTAAAATAGGTATTTATTCGCGCCCATTGTGAGATAATGGTTTAATTGTGAACATGTTCTACTATCTTGGCAAAGGATTAATATTTTGCTTTTATTGATATTACCACCTTTCTTTTTTATTTCATCCGGTATTTCTTTCAATAGTAAATCACTAAGGCATTTCCATTTAGGGCATGGTTCAGGATCGAATTCTGAAATTAATAGAATAATACAATCATTCGATTTAGTTGTACATTCTCAATAGCTTGTGTTTCATGAAACTATAAAAGTAACTATAGTGGCCTTTCGTGTTAAATTACTTGTTTTTAATTAAAATAAATTATTTAACATAGATTTCCACTATGATCAGTTCAGTTACGATGAAACAATCAAAATTTTGTTTATGGTCAGCATAACTGATCATTACAGAAATCTTTAGGTAAGACAATGTTCAATAGGAGACTAAAATGATGATGATGATAGTTAAAAATGTTCTATTTACCTTGTTTATGATTAAATACGCGCCCACGTGCTAATCGGAACAATTGTTCCGCTGAGTCCAACAAGATCCATCCTGAATTAATTTTAGCATATTCTGGAGTCCTATATTTACTGATTAAAGAATAAAATGAGACTGAATCATTGTGGATTAAATTGCTGAAAAATTAAACCAGTACTTATTACTACTGATGAATGTATAGAGACAATAATTAATATTATTATATACCCACGCACATAGTTAAGTATTTTTAAGTATAATAGTCAGGTTTCTAGACACTTATACATATTATTTGTTCTAGAGGGGAAAAAGTTTTTAACTATAGGAATCCTATGATTGCTTCTTATAAGTACTATAATAGTTATTGATCTTAATCTTATTAAACAAGCTAAGAAATAAGTAAAGGTAAAAATTACATAAAGTTATTATGAAGTTTGAGGAAATCAGGACAAAATATAGTTTTATTGTAAACACTCACATAGTCATACTTCTGAGCACTTTAAGGTCTTGAATGTACTCTTTAGTTCTTGTACTCAACTGGTGCCAAACACTATCCAGTTGTGACTGAAGGATTTTATGAAATTTCTTTGTTATACAATTTTCTGTAGTGATTTCCTAAAATTAATAATGATATCTTGAAACTATAAACACCAATAAGTGAAATAATCTGACTCCATTTTATATCTGAGTTGTGCCACCGACAATTTTTTTTACATTTACAAGTATAATTATTTTTTTTTTAAACCTGACTGCGTTAAAAATTCTAATATAAAACATGTAGTTGTATTAATATTTTTGTAATCCTCTTTTAAAACCCTTCATTTTGATCAATATTTCAAAACATACATTTTGGCGCCAAAAATCCGCTTTTTTAATATACCCAGTGACACTCGCGAATAAAGACAAATCTAACGACATATCATAATTCATAAACGGTTTAGCAGTTTAATACTTACATGGGAACATAGGGATGGACCTACATACATACAGGTCAATCTTATAACCCTCCTTTTGGGCTTCGCCGCAGTCGGATAAAAATTATTAGTTGTTTTACGGCAGGGTAAACTAAATAATTTACTTTTATACTGTTCTAACATATAAGATCTAATAAATATCAATAACCATAAAATACTACAGTGTAACATACAGGAGAAAAAAAATATTTTGTTAAAAACCAAAAGCAATAATGAAATGTTGTGGTAAAATAAACAAAAAAATCTAGTAGCAAATACTCTGAAAATTTCCTAATAATTAGCTACCTTGTCTTGCAAGCGTCATGTAACTTGGGTTCCTAGAAGACTCGATCATGCCTGCATGCACACATTAGTGGGAAAGATATTGACATACCTGCATATCTAAAGTTCTATTAGTGCTCTTAAGTTGCTTTACAGTGTAATTGATGATATCAAGCAAGCAAGTCTGAATATAACTCATATTTGTGGTTAGAGGGACATGGAGTTCTTCCACCTGTGCTTGTCTGCTTTTGAGGCTTTGAATAACTGCACCATGGAACCTGGAAAATATACAGACAAGTAGAACACTTGTACAAGTTTTTGTTTACATTAAGGGTTTGTACTAGTCAATCATGTTATCGGAATGTGATAGTTTTACATTGAAAATGTAAACCAATATGAATGAAAATTAAAATCTGACCAGTCAAAGAGGTTAACTAGTCGCTAATATAGTCGTATTTAGGATAAAACTTGTAGATTGGTGTAATACTACCATTAAATATCGTAAAAAAAAACGGAAAACGAGCTGGTATTGTGATAAATATGTCTTAAATCAGAACCAACACCTAATATACTATATAAATTAATTAGAACAAGAAACAGAAGTTATTTATGTTTTTAAATTTTTTGCTACAATACATCTAGTATTAATTATACGTCTTTAAACTTTCTGAATTTTACCGCACCGAATCTTCATTTATAAATTAGTTTCGCGAGCTTCGCCTACAGGCTGCGTCTCTCCGCACATCAGTGCGCTGTGCGCTTTCGAGGTAGAACCAGTAAATTTTTGTCAGACAGCGCAGCGGACGAATTACGTGAGTATAGTTGTATATGTACACAAGGTCCACAGTATAGAAACATCCACAGTAAGTACAGTACCTAATTATTTTATGTGTATCATAATGGGCTTATTATTAAAAATAGTTTCATCCTACCACCTTTATGCAGATGATCTTCAAATTTATGCTCACGCGCCAATCAATACAATCAACGAAGCTTTTTCAACTATAAATTGTGATTTGGAACGTATTTGTGAGTGGAGTATCAACTATGGTCTCCAGGTCAACCCGACAAAAACTCAGGTAATCATCGTGGGCAGTCCCAGAATGATTTCACGCGTCGATTTTGCACAACTAACTCAAATAACTTTCAATGGTACGCCGCTATTGCTTAAAAACTTGGGGATATTAATTGATAGTACTTTATCCTGGGGCCCCCAACTGCAAGAGGTTAGTCGCAAATTGTTTGCTGCAGCAGGGGCAGGGAGCAGCTCGATAAGCTTGAACGGCTTTAAATTTTTTGCATAAGGTTCATATGTGTCCAAATATCGTAACTCGTTCAAGTGGCTCCCGGTCCGCCTTCGACAGAATACTCACATCCTTTCTCTACTTTATAACATATTGTTTAACGCCCTCACTTCCTCTTATCTCAAAGAACGTTTTAAGTTCTTAAGTGTTAAGCGCTGTCTAAGCGCTACTCACAAGAACTATATGAAACTTCTAACTCAAGAACCTGGAATGTGTGTCACTACTACTGGACTACAATAGTAAACCCAAAATAGTATTATTTGGTGATGAGTGTGATGGTGATGACAACAATGATTGACCGAACAGTGACACATCAATAATTTTTAAAGTAGATAGACGGGCCAATAGCTTTGACGATGTAAATAACATTATTTATCGAGTACATGATTGGTTAACTACCAACAATTTAGTGCTAACTAAAACAACTTAATGAATAAGATTCTCTTTGCCTAACGTTAAACAGTGAATGTGACATCTTATTAAATAAAGAAAAGTTAGATTTTGTAAATGAAACTGTTTTCTTACGGATATCGCTAGATTCGAGATTACAATGGGGCCCTCACCTCACATCTCTTTCGAAGCGGCTAAGTTCTGCAGCATATGCTGTAAGGAAAGTCCGCCAATTCACAGACATAGATACTGCGCGACTAGTATACTTTAGTTATATCCACAGTGTCATGTCATACGGTATTTTATTATGGGGGCGTGCGGGGATATAAAATCGATATTCATTCTGCAAATATATATATACGCTATAAGAGCCATTTATAATCTACGTAGTCGCGAATCCCTTAAGGATCTATTTAAGGAAATTAATATCCTGACGGTGCCTTTTCAATATATTTATGAAAACATCATGTATGTTAGAAATAATCTGCATCTCTTTACAAAACGGCGTGAAAGACATAATTATGCTACTATAGATGGACATAAATTTGTTCAACCAAAATTTAGGCTAGCAAAAGTGCAAACATCTTTTATGGGGTAGTGCGTTCAATTCTATAATAAAATACCTGATAATATTCTTTAACTAAATGAGAAGAAATTTAAAACTTGTATAAAACTCACGCTATGTAAACGAGCATATTATAAACTAGATCATTTTCATATTGATTTTTGATTATTATTATTGACACTTTACACACTGTTGACATTATAGTTATTATTATAAAAAACTGAATTGTACATGTGAGAACTGTTTAGCCACATAAGTATTAAGTTAATTTTCTATGTTGCCTAGAAGCTCTGTGATTTTTATTTTTTATTTTAGAACAATATTATGTTACATTGTCCTCACATTAAATACCTAACTCTCGCTTGTTGTAACCGACCCCTAAGCATTTATTTTAAACAATTATGCTGTTCAGAAAAGCGAAACATTCCTATCGAGTTGTTGGAAAAAACCTTCTCAAGGAGTAATACTTAATATTTGTCATTTGAAGCATATTAGGTATATTATCAGTTTTATGAAAATACTAGCAACCCACCCCGGCTTCGCACGGGTAGTAGAAACATCTTCAACAATCATCATCATATTTCAACCTATTTACACAAAACGTTAACAAATTATTTACCTAAACCTTCCTCATAAATCACTCTGTGTATTGGTGAAAACCACATGAAAATCCGTTTAATAGTTTTTTAGTTTATCGCGAAAAGACAGACAGACGCGGCGGGGGACTTGTTTTATAATATCGCCTCCCGGCAAAAAAGTGTCATATCACAAAAAAAGTGTCTAATCACATGTTAGGTAGGTACGTTTAACATTTTTATAGCATTGAATAGCAAATGTTACATTTGGCCAGCTGTAAAAACATCGTTATTGGTGCCGATTCTATTGAACACTCGACTAAACTATAACCTGACTTAATTTCTTCATATGAAATCAACCTAGTGTTCTTCGTAATAAGGTCTATTTGTTACTAGCATCTATTTCTCATCGCCTCTAAATTTCAATAAAACCTGTCAACGTATACTCAACTTTATTTCCACGCAGCGAGAGTCTTCATTTATTCAAACGCTGTATAATTGCCGTATAAAAACTTGTTCAAAACGAACAAGGATGATGTGTTTTTAACCTACACCTACGAAGACGTTTACTAAAAACACAGAGCAAAAGAGATGGCATTCAACGGATAGCGGCTCTCGCTACGTGGTATTAAAGTTTATTTAAGCGTATCAGACTTTAGTCGACAAATAAATTGCTTATTTCGATAGCGACATATGTTACCTACTTGTTTCAATTTGAAATAAGACCATGTTTCTAAGTGTACAAGGTTTACTTCTTATATGAAGAAAATTTAGTGAATTTTAATTTAGCGAGTGAAGTAACAGAATTGGGGCCATTAGCTGTTTTGTTCAATTCACAGGCATAAAAGACGTGTCTTCTCGAAATAGGAGAATTCTTACGTGGGAGAGCCATGCTTCGGCACGTATGGGCCGGCTCGACTCCGCTCGATACCACGGCCTCACAGAACACCGGTAGTGAAGCAATGCTTGCATTGCATTTCGCCGCGTGAGTGAAGTTACCAGAGGCCCTAACCCTATTCCCGTCCTTCCCTTCTCCCGTCTTCCCCCCTCCCCCTCTTCTCCCAATCCCACCTTAAAGGGCGGGAACGCACTTGTGATTTTTTGAGTTACAGGTGCCCATGGGCGGCGGTAGTCATTTACCGTCAGGTGACCCGTCTGCTCGTTTACCCCCCTATACCATAAAAAAACAAAAAAACAAATAGCTGTTTTTGTATTATGGCACTTTTTTTGCCAGGAGGCGATATGTGTGTGATTATTGAGGAATAAGTTAATACCCGTTAACTGAACCATGTGTGTTAGTATCCCCTGTAACTCATTCCCAATGTTTCGAAAACCTTAGTTAAACTATTTAAAAAAAATCAAAACCTACCTTGGCCATAAAAATAGTTCTGTTACAAAGAGAGCTCTCATAACTTTTTCTACTTGATAGAATCCAAACGTGAAAGATATAGGAGAATTTGAAAATGCCTTCACAAAACCAGTCTGTAACAAAAAGTTTGTCAAACCATACAGCAGCAGCAATCCCAGTACTAAACGGTAGAGATACGACTCTTTTATATATACCACATAAGCCTTTAAGTTGTTTTGGTAATTATCGCATAAAAAAGTATCTAATATTTAATTCCTAATAATTGTTCAAAATGGTATACATTGATAAGGGTATATACAAGAACGTCAGGCAATTCAGAAGTATGTAATTCCTTTCTGTGATCGCGTTAATTCCCGTAAATACATAATTATATACACAAGATGAGATGAAGAAGAAGAAATAGATATTATATATAAGACGACGATATTTCATATTTAAAAACTACTGATTGATTGAAAGGGTAATTTAGGCTTTCTTAAAGAAGGTGATAACACTCTCTTGTGGGCTTATGGGCGCTGAAAGCTGCCAGGGAAAACCTTTAGCCTCTCTCTCTTTTTTTTATTTGGTAATCTCTGGAAATAGACAAAGCTATTATCCATTTGAAATAGTTGGATGCAAACTACACAGCACCAGACCCACATCTGACCCATATGCTATTAATCCATCAATTTCCAATATTCAGTAAGTATAATTAGTAATACCTTATTATTTTGTCTGTACAACCTTAATGCAAACGCTTCTTGACAAGATTCCAAAACAGTGTGTGCTCTTAAAACAATAATGCCAGTGATATGTGATATGGGTACCCTGTTCTTCAAGAGATCCACAACCAATATACGAGTAGACACAAAGTGGACACCTCCTTCTAAATATGATTTTTCCCTGAAATCAAAGAAAGAAAGTAAGATATTTCGGGTAGGATCAAGGAAGGAATTAGCTCCTACAAAATACCACAGTTAACTAGCATTACTAGAGTAAGTAAAACTGTCAGTCATAGGACTGCACGTGAGAAGTGATAACACATACACACATATTATAAGAAGAAAGAAAGGAAAAAAAGAAATGTTTATTTTTTGGCAACACAAAAAAAAAAAGCACCTGTGATTACCTGTTAGTGCCAAAAAACTATTATATATATATATATATTGTAATCCTCTAGTGGATCTATATATGTATTATTAGTGTGACGGTAAAGAGTTCAGTGCTTTTTCCCCATAGCAAAAGTGCACAAATGAAGAAGAAAAAGAAGCTTTCAGTTAAAAAAAAATGTAAAGATATCTGATTAAAGGCTATTATTATTACACTAGAATAGTGTTGTTTTCTACAAGTAAATAAAGAGTCGCCGGAGCTACATGAGCGGGAAGGGGGTCTAGCCTATATAAAAATAAGAGTTGTGTTGAACTGGCTTAAAAACCTACCTACCTAAACCTACATTGGTAAAATTCTGAGCCTTCTGGTGTGTATAATAGATATGAGGTTGTGTGTTTTTATACACTTAATAATCATATTTTTAATATCAAATATAAGCCCCATGTACAATAAAAGGAAAAACTTCATACTGTAACTTATTATTACTACAGGCAAAAAAGCATTACATAGGTATCATGGACCAAGTAGTAAGCAGTTGGGTTTGCCTGCTGTTTGTAGAGTAGAACAGTTTACCACTATTCCAATAATACAAAATGGTAAAAAAAAGAAAGAAGCAAGAAAATACATTTATTAACCACACACCTCCATACTTATAATTATATTGATTGTGTACAAATGGAGAATGATGGGTGCTGTTCAGTAATACAAAGAACCCATGCAATGATAAATAACTATAATGTTGCTACTAAGTTCATTAGCCACACAACTACAAGGTAAATAATAGTAATGTACAGTTAATTAATTAGCAATAATAGTGTCATATTATAGAGTACTGTAAAATGATGTACATTCTTTGCTAGACTTTTTTATATTCTATTGAACATTTCAGGTCTCAAATATTTGAAGACAGAGACAGAAGTAGTTGATACAAAAAGTTGGTACTGTATACCTAGTGTCTGTATATCACTTACCTATCTGCTCCTAAATTTGGTAATGGTGTTAGATTAAATCTTTCTGTAAAATATTTTTCTTCATGATCACTACTATTTATAACAAGAACTAAATTGCCAGGGTCTCTATATATCCACAATAAATTTGATATTATGTTATTGTAATTAATTCCTCTGCAAAAAAAAATATTAATTGTTTCTGCAACAAGCTTTGACATACATACTTGGCCTTAACAACAAGCTTTGACATACATACTTGGCCATTATGACAAGTGCTTCTTTTTCAAAAGCATCAATAAATATCTGTTTTTCAAAAGATAGCAAGGGGTACTTTGCATCTGTAAGCACTTGTGCTTCTTCAGCATCACTGGTAATAGGATCTTCTGTTACCGGTTCCATTTTATTTGCCATTTACTAATGAAGTAAAAAGTTGCAGCACAACTGAAGTTTTGCTTCAATTGTGATCAATTGTGATTAAATCACAATAGAACAGAACACAAACAAAACACACTTTTACGAAAATCACAATTTTTTCTATTTTATCTTATGAGCGTTGCCAATGCCATTTTCTTAAATTACCCAAAAATAATGGTCCAATTCCCCATTTTCCGGGAGAAAAAACCTGTATTCCCCACAGCTCTTCTTAAAAAAATTCTTACATTAATTTAATTTTTTCGATTAATTTTCATTCCATTTCTTTGTCAAAACTTTATCAAACCTGAAACTACTTACTACTACTAATATTCACAATTCGACGAATATTCACAATTCGACGAATATTCACAATTCGACGAATATTCACAATTCGATATTTTATTTTACATATGTTCAGCCCTCACTCCGTTATTTATAAACTGATTTTGATGATTCTTATTTTGTTAGATAGAGTATAGGTACCTCAAGGGATGTGATCCTATTGGGATCCTGATAAAATTGAGAGAAACCCTCGAAAATTGTAGCAACGACTATTCGTTCCTACAATTTTCGTGTTTCTGTGTACTTTTCATAACTAAATCAGGTATTTGCTTTTAGGAATTATCACATCATGAAGCTGAGCTGCTGATAAAAACCATACCTTAGTAAAAACTGTAGTTTTAGTGACAGAAAGCACTTAATATGCTTTGAAGAAAAGAAATTTGATAGCGTTTTGAAGTATTTAGTATTAAATATATTAAAAGATAGTAGTTGTCAGAGTAATAAAAGATGTAGCAAGCCACAAAAAATCATAAAATAAAAAAAAGTGTGTGTGTGTGCAATTCACATACGGCAGAAGAGAAACTTCAGAAAAGTATACAAATCACTGACCCCTGACCACTATTATACATATAATAGAGGTCAGTGATACAAATGCACAAACATTACACCACGTTGACATTGACAATAAGCTGGTGCAAAGAGAAAGATTGGTGTACGCAGGCGTAAAGAACTTTATCGTGATGCTTCCCTTTCATCGAATTTCAAATCACAACGATTCTAAAGTTTCACTTCAAAAATAATTAAACCTTATAAGTATTGAGCTTATTTACATTAACTATCAAATATATAAAAAAAACTAATTTTGAGTCGGGGCCAAATAATAAAATACTGAAAGTTTAATATTCATATGTTCAAGTTCTCTATCATATTCTCTGTAACTTCCATTCCAATATATATTTTATCTAAAACATTAATATGTGCTGGGTTTTTTGTGATATTTTCCTTCTCGTTTTATTTCTAATGTTAACTGGATAGATATATATCCTTGTTATCCAGAGCTACGTAAAGTCGAGCTACTAACCACATGTGCGTGAATATAAAAAATGAATAAAAAGTAGAACAGTTCTTACCAAATCATTAATAAGGGTACAATTCAAAAAATTCCGATTACCCAGCATTTTCCCCTCAGTCACAGAATACATAATAGTACCAGTACAGAAGGACCTCTTCGCAATACCATTTAAATAAATAGCGACTCTTGCTCTGACACAATAATGTGCAATTCAGATCGCACACCGCTAATTACCAACAGGTTATAAAACCTAAAACTTGCCTCTCTTTTTATCACATAACTCTTACCTGTTCTGATGACGCGGACGTTAGGGTTGTCTTCTGTAATGGTACGTTTACACGCACGCCGTGCAGCCTGGCAAGCAGCATGGCACGCAGCTCGGCGGGCAGCCTGCCACGCAGCGTGCCACGCAAGCTTTTCACACCAGGGCTGCCAGTGAAGACAACTTATTTTATACCGCTAAGACTCGGAAATTATACAAAATCATGTACTATTATACAAAATCAGTGTTGTACAACTATAGACCGTCACTCTTTGGGGATTTTAGTAAAAGGTGTTTTAACTTTAACGTATAAGGATTTAACAGTTTATCACAGACATGATTTGTTTTAAGTATCTCTATGTGTATGTACGTACTTTTTACGCTATAACATCAGCAATGACATTGTATCCAATTATGCAATGCAATCTACTATACAAACAAGATACAAAAGATAACCGATATTATACTAATTTTGTATCCAATTTACACTCTGGCAGCCCTGTTTCACACACTTGCAGGCATGGTCCGTAGGGTATTAGTGTTCTGTGGACATGGTAGTCAGTGCAAACATGGGAGACGATGTAGACGTAGATCTCGTGGGAGCTACTGCTTTGGCCTTGATCTATTTTTATTGAAAAAAAAAACAGCCCGACATAATTATGGATGCGAAATTTTACTTAAAACTATTAGGTTTTACAATTAAAAAATCATTTATGGTGTAAAAACACTTTTCAAGTAACTATAAATTTGATTTTTTTATTTGACATGCTTTATAACTATTTTTACATCGAAGAGTGCTTTTACATAATTCGTTTTTTATTTTAGTGGGATCTCTTTGAATGAATTTACTATCCTCGCTAACTTTTGAATATATTTTTTTATTATTTCTAATAAACATGAACATAATTAACCATGATAAGCATTGGGGGCGGCTTCTTCATTAAATGTGTTTCGTAACTGTTTTAAGGCATACATAAATCAATTTTATTTACTGCACATCATTGATATGCGATTAGTTACAATTCTCTAATCGTCAATCAATCAATACTAACTTTAATCCTAAGAATTGGCACTATTTTGTTTCATATTTTTTTGGGCCCTGATAAACAATATTTATTTTTACTAAAAGAATAGTTCAGAAACATCTTTCTGAAGTCTTCTTTTGCTTTCGATTCATGCATGATAAAGGTTCAGACCACTCCGATATATTTGGTGTCGTCAAAAATTAATTTCGATCGTTACGTCGTCTGTATGCCACGAAGATGAAAACTATACTAACGCGGCCGAGAGCGTGTGTGTGTGTGTGTAAACAGGCACACAAGCACATTCACCCTTTGAAGTGTGTCAAAAAACCGACAGTCGTCCCGATCGGCGCCAAGCGCGTGCACATTCACGCAAGCATGCACAAACAGCCTGTTCACATGCTTGCGTCGTTGAATGTCGGTTTAAACGCGAGCGTGTGAACGCAGGCGTTATGGCGCGTTTACACGCTGGCGTTCAAACCGACATTCAACGAGCACATTCAACGACGCAAGCGTGTGAACAGGCTGTTTGTGCATGCCTGCGTGAATGTGATCGCGCTTGGCGCCGATCGGGACGACTAACGCCTGCGTTCACACGCTCGCGTTCAAACCGACATTCAACGACGCAAGCATGTGAACAGGCTGTTTGTGCATGCTTGCGTGAATGTGCACGCGCTTGGCGCCGATCGGGACGACTGTCGGTTTTTTGACACACTTCAAAGGGTGAATGTGCTTGTGTGCCTGTTTACACACACACACACACGCTCTCGGCCGCGTTAGCGCGTTAGTATAGTTTTCATCTTCGTGGCATACAGACGACGTAACGATCGAAATTAATTTTTGACGACACCAAATATATCGGAGTGGTCTGAACCTTTATCATGCATGAATCGAAAGCAAAAGAAGACTTCAGAAAGATGTTTCTGAACTATTCTTTTAGTAAAAATAAATATTGTTTATCAGGGCCCAAAAAAATATGAAACAAAATATTCTTAGGATTAAAGTTAGTATTGATTGATTGACGATTAGAGAATTGTAACTAATCGCATATCAATGATGTGCAGTAAATAAAATAGATTTATGTATGCCTTAAAACAGTTACGAAACACATTTAATGAAGAAGCCGCCCCCAATGCTTATCATGGTTAATTATGTTCATGTTTATTAGAAATAATAAAAAATTATATTCAAAAGTTAGCGAGGATAGTAAATTCATTCAAAGAGATCCCACTAAAGTAAGAAACGAATTATGTAAAAGCACTCTTCGATGTAAAAATAGTTATAACGCATGTCAAATAAAAAAATCAAATTTAAAGTTTTGGCTACTTGAAAAGTGTTTTTACACCATAAATGATTTTTTAATTGTAAAACCTAATAGTTTTAAGTAAAATTTCGCATGCATAATTATGTCGGGCTGTTTTTTTTTTCAATAAAAATAGATCAAGGCCAAAGCAGTAGCTCCCACGAGATCTACGTCTACATCGTCTCCCATGTTTGCACTGACTACCATGTCCACAGAACACTAATACCCTACGGACCATGCCTGCAAGTGTGTGAAACAGGGCTGCCAGAGTGTAAATTGGATACAAAATTGGTATAATATCGGTTATCTTTTGTATCCTGTTTGTATAGTAGATTGCATTGCATAATTAGATACAATGTCATTGCTGATGTTATAGCGTAAAAAGTACGTACATACACATAGAGATACTTAAAACAAATCATGTCTGTGATAAACTGTTAAATCCTTATACGTTAAAGTTAAAACACCTTTTACTAAAATCCCCAAAGAGTGACGTTCTATAGTTGTACAACACTGATTTTGTATAATAGTACATGATTTTGTATAATTTCCGAGTCTTAGCGGTATAAAATAAGTTGTCTTTACTGGCAGCCCTGGTGTGAAAAGCTTGCGTGGCACGCTGCGTGGCAGGCTGCCCGCCGAGCTGCGTGCCATGCTGCTTGCCAGGCTGCACGGCGTGCGTGTAAACGTACCATTAGTCGTCCCGATCGGCGCCAAGCGCGATCACATTCACGCAGGCATGCACAAACAGCCTGTTCACGCGCTTGCGTCGTTGAATGTGCTCGTTGAATGTCGGTTTGAACGCCAGCGTGTAAACGCGCCATAAGAAGAATGAATCTAAATATTTGATAACCAGTTGTGCCTATTACTTTACTTTTGAAGTTTTAAATAAGCCTAGGTATTAACTTAGTAGTACCTACGTAGATGAAACTTATATTAAAGAAAACTATTTTATTTCACAATATCTGCATAGATACTTTAATCTCTAAGAAGATAGGCATTTGGCATACGTTAGTGTGTACCTTGCAATGAAACTACTTCTTTTAGGTATTTAGCTAGATAGGTATATGCGAATCAAATAGCGGAACCCTAATTCTTTTTTTAAATAAAAGTATCCAAAGTTACTCCTATAACACCAGCTATCTGCATGTGCAAGTCTCGTGGGAATTAATTTCGGTCGTTGCGTCTTCCGTACGTCACGAGGTCACAAACAATATTAACTATATACTAATGCGATCGAGTGCGTGTGAACAGGCACTTAAGTGCCTGTTCACACGCAAAAGCACATTCAAGCACATTCACCCTTTGATGGTACGTTTACACGCACGCCGTGCAGCCTGGCAAGCAGCACGGCACGCAGCTTGGCGCGCAGCCTGCCACGCAGCGTGCCAAGCAAGCTTTTCACACCAGGGCTGCCAGTAAGGACAACTTATTTTATACCGCTAAGACTCTGAAATTATACAAAATCATGTACTATTATACAAAATCAGTGTTGTACAAGTATAGAACGTCACTCTTTGGGGATTTTAGTAAAAGGTGTTTTAACTTTAACGTATAAGGATTTAACAGTTTATCACAGACATGATTTGTTTTAAGTATCTCTATGTGTATGTACGTACTTTTTACGCTATAACATCAGCAATTACATTGTATCCAATTATGCAATGCAATCTACTATACAAACAGGATACAAAAGATAACCGATATTATACCAATTTTGTATCCAATTTACTATCTGGCAGCCCTGTTTCACACACTTGCAGGCATGGTCCGTAGGGTATTAGTGTTCTGTGGACATGGTAGTCAGTGGAAACATGGGAGACGATGTAGACGTAGATCTCGTGGCAGCTACTACTTTGGGCTTGATCTATTTTTATTGAAAAAAAAACAGCCCGACATAATTATGCATCCGAAATTTTTTAAAACTATTAGGTTTTACAATTAAAAAATCATTTATGGTGTAAAAACACTTTTCAAGTAGCCAAAACTTTAAATTTGATTTTTTTATTTGACATGCGTTATAACTATTTTTACATCGAAGAGTGCTTTTACATAATTCGTTTCTTACTTTAGTGGGATCTCTTTGAATGAATTTACTATCCTCGCTAACTTTTGAATATAATTTTTTATTATTTCTAATAAACATGAACATAATTAACCATGATAAGCATTGGGGGCGGCTTCTTCATTAAATGTGTTTCGTAACTGTTTTAAGGCATACATAAATCAATTTTATTTACTGCACATCATTGATATGCGATTAGTTACAATTCTCTAATCGTCAATCAATCAATACTAACTTTAATCCTAAGAATTGGCACTATTTTGTTTCATATTTTTTTGGGCCCTGATAAACAATATTTATTTTTACTAAAAGAATAGTTCAGAAACATCTTTCTGAAGTCTTCTTTTGCTTTCGATTCATGCTTGATAAAGGTTCAGACTACTCCGATATATTTGGTGTCGTCAAAAATTAATTTCGATCGTTACGTCGTCTGTATGCCACGAAGATGAAAACTATACTAACGCGGCCGAGAGCGTGTGCGTGTGTGTGTGTAAACAGGCACACAAGCACATTCACCCTTTGAAGTGTGTCAAAAAACCGACAGTCGTCCCGATCGGCGCCAAGCGAGTGCACATTCACGCAGGCATGCACAAACAGCCTGTTCACATGCGTGTGCCCGTGCTTGTGCTCGTTGAATATCGGTTTGAACGCCAGCGTGTAAACCCACCATAATACCCTACGGACCATGCCTGCAAGTGTGTGAAACAGGGCTGCCAGATTGTAAAAATACAAAGTAATTTTTGTAAGAATACAAAATTGGTATAATATCGGTTATCTTTTGTATCCTGTTTGTATAGTAGATTGCATTGTATAATTGGATACAATGTCATTGCTGATGTTATAGCGTAAAAAGTACGTACATACACATAGAGATACTTAAAACAAATCATGTCTGTGATAAACTGTTAAATCCTTATACGTTAAAGTTAAAACACCTTTTACTAAAATCCCCAAAGAGTGACGTTCTATAGTTGTACAACACTGATTTTGTATAATAGTACATGATTTTGTATAATTTCCGAGTCTTAGCGGTATAAAATAAGTTGTCCTTACTGGCAGCCCTGGTGTGAAAAGCTTTCGTGGCACGCTGCGTGGCAGGCTGCGCGCCGAGCTGCGTGCCGTGCTGCTTGCCAGGCTGCACGGCGTGCGTGTAAACGCACCATAAGACTATACTTTTACCATAGGAGGATCTTTCCTTCGAAACAAGCCACACTGGCGGAAGTGCCGCCATATTGCTTGCGCCAACATTTTCTTTCATTGCATTTTTGCGGTCACGGTGGTGAGTCGTGTCGTAAAGTGATATTGTGAAGTGCGTTAACATAAAACGACAAACTATATTTTAATATCTGCATCAGCCTAGGTAAAGACTATTTAATTTTTATGAGATTATGAAACCAATACTATGAAACAACGTTAACATGTAAACTGTTGTTCTAGAATGCAAATGCAAGGTATGCATCAATTTGGAAACCAAAGGGGCTATGGTGGAACGCCACAGCCGCAGAGACAGGGTCGACGTGGAAATAATCGAGGAGGATTCCGTAATTCTAGATTTGACCAAAACCAGCGGAATCCGAATCCGAATCATGGCCAAGGAGGTCAACGTCCCAGTAATGAGGTGAGAGTCAGATTATATCAAGAGATGTGTGCATAAATTGTTAATTATACTAAGATTAGCCGATTACATATATTAAAACAATTTTATGAAACGTTTCATACTGAATCATAGTGCGTCTATTCAAGTGTAAAATTTGATACGTCGCCGCCATTTTGTGTTGGTTTGGGGTGTCTGCGTCGTAAGACTATCGATTTTACCGTTATGCATTGATTCCACTAGGCCTGACGCTTACGCCCACCCAAGCCTTTGCCCTATTTATTGTAGCTAGGTTTATGTTACCTAAAAAAAACGAATATAGTTTTTACCATTTTATAAACATAAAATTTTATAATTTGATGATTCACTATAGAAAGGTACTAAGAAAATGTATATCGCTCAATAATAGGTATTTAATTTGTGTATTCTGGAAAAAGTTTGTTTATTTATCCATTTTGTTCTGAATACAGCCCTGCTTAACTTTATCTAGACCCAGACCTATTGACTTGCTGTTCATACTGTAGTTCCTTGTTCTGGGTAAACAATGATTTTCTGCTTTAAAACAATGTATTTTAATTCGAAATTGTTTTAATTGTGTTTAATTTTTAATGTATTTGGCAAAATCAAGTGATTTAAGCTAATTATTTTAATACCTTCACAAATTCTCAAGATAGGTATTTACTTCACTGGTAATTAATAATATTGTTAAAGAAGTTAGTCAATATACCAGCTTATTAAAGTTGATCTTATTTGGTTGAACATTGTTAAAAAACATCTGTCAAATAAAATATTGTTAAAGTGCATTTATTTCACACCTTTAATGTTTAAAGCTGTTTCGTATTTAATGTACTACATATGAGTCGTATATCGTTTCAAAAACCACTAAGTCCTTTAACGCAAAGAATCGGAAAATTGAAAATTTGTTTCCATTTATTGTAGTATTTTTGTATTAATTATACTTGTACGTATTGTTAAAAATTGAATGCTTATACTACATTTTATAACTTAATTATAAAGTTATAATGCTTTACAAGCGAGAAATAGTGATGCCATGTAAAAATTGGACTGGACTTAGATTTTTACTTGAATTCTTACTAACCTACCTAGCCTATGATCCTCCATTCTACACCAGTTAACCAGCATTACTGATATAGTGTTGTTTCCCCATTCTACTAATATTATAAACATGAAAGTTTGTGAGGATGTATGAATGTTTGTTGCTCTTTCATGCAAATCTAACTAGATAGCTAGACACCCTGATTAACACATAGGCTTCTATTTATCCCAATTTTCCCACGGTATAGGGACTTACGCGGGTGAAACCGCAGGACCCAGGTAGTGTTATATATTTTACAAGTTGGCAGTTACACTACTCTTGTTATGGATGTGTTTATAGTCCATGAGCCAGGTACAAATTTCGTCAGTAATTTCCTCTCGAGCGATACTTTGTAAAATGCTTTAAAAAATTGTTTCATGGAGCCTTGTGAACGTCAGCTGCGATTCCGTCGGGGGGTTGTGGTGCAGCAGCCTCCCGCACACATAGAAAAGCATATAGACATAGAAAATAATATTTTTTTCTACATACGCGGAAGGCTGCTGCTACTCAACCCACCGACGGAACTGCAGCTGACGTTCACGAGGCTTCATGATACAACTCTCTAAAGTATTTCACAAGTTTTCACCTGAGAGGGAATTGGTCATGCAAATCAGTTGCTGGCTCGGCCATTAAGTCTAGTGATATTTGCTTAATATCAGAATATCAGGCAGTCCTTATTTGCCAATTTAGTTGTATAAAATAAAAGATTCTCTAGATTTACTATATGTATAATTTTTTTTTGCATTTTTGTCTTTCCTTTTGTTGGAATTTCAAATGTGTTGTAAATTAAACTAATTTCTGACCTATTAGTAAATAGCTGAATATTGTTTACTTGCAACTGGCCTGTTGGTCTAGTGGTTAGTGACCCTGACTGCTGAGCCAGAGGTTGTGGGTTCGATTCCCACCTGAGTCTGGGTGTTCTTTGTGTCCGTTGTTTGTATGTTTGTAAAGTCCCAGGCGACACAGGAGTAATTCCTAATGCGGGGAAATAAAAAAAATATATTTTCGGTAAATGATAAAAACTCAGTTTTATATCCTTATATTCCATAGCCTAAATCAGTTCAGCCACTAGAGAAACCTCCGCAACAGCCGAACCAACAACAAAACAAACCACTGCAACAACCACAGCAACAGAAGCCTGAGGTACAGGCTGCACCCCAGCAGGGCCAGCAACAGAAACAGCAGTCTCCACAACAGCAGACTCCACCACAACAGCAACAAAAGCCACAGCAGCAACAACCAAAGGCACAACCACAGCAGCAACAACAGCAGCAACCGCAGCAACCTCAGCAACCTCAACAGCAACAACAGAAGCCATTACAGCAACCACTGAAGCCTTTACAGCAACAGCAGAAGCCTTTACAGCAACAGCTGAAGCCACAGCAGCAGCAACAACAACAGCCCCAGCAACAACCAAAACCTGCTAATGCTCAATCTAATACTGAAGATCAAGTTGATAAGTCAGTCAGTGTTGAGGACAAGAATCATAATCAGCAATATAACCAGAACCAGCAGTATAATCAGAATCAACAATTTAATCAGAATCAGCCATTCAATCAGAGTCAGCAAAGAGTATGTGCTTTTGTAAAGTTACTGTTTTTTAAATATACAAAAATTGGTGTTTATATTTATATAATTTTATTTTTACTTAGAATATGAATGGAAACTTTGGAAACAATAAACAAGGTGGATCATGGAGTCAAGGAGGACCTGGTAACAAACCAGGTAACAACTTTAATCAAGGGAATAAACCATTCGGTCCTAAATCTGGAGGTCCAGGTGGTCCAGCAAGGAACCAACAACGCCCTAATAACATGCGTGGACCCCAGCAAGATGGGGGAAAACCTATTCAGAGAGAGGTACTTATTTTTTTAAATCTGGGTATTTGTCTGTTTAGACAACATGTTTTTACATTTATATGCCATTTTAGGAGCAGATGCTCGCAAATAAACTGAAAGATTTGGTGGGGCCTCTAATAGATTTGCCGCAAATTGATCAGTCAGAAGTGAAGTTCAATGGGAGGAGCCGTCTTTACATAGGTAACCTCACAAGTGATGTAACTGAGGAAGAGATCCTGAGCCTATTCACTCCATTTGGTGAAACAGCAGAATTATTTGTTAACAAGGAGAAAAATTTCGGATTTATTAAGATGGTAATATTTCTTATTATTTGTGCTTTTAAAATATACAACAATGGCTAGTGTGCGATTAGTAATTAATGTTTAAATTTATTACAGGACTACAGAGTTAATGCAGAAAGGGCAAAGAGGGAATTAGATGGTAAAATGAGAAATGGAAGAACACTGAGAGTAAGATTTGCACCACACAATAGTGCTGTGCGAGTAAAGAATTTGCCGCCATTTGTTTCAAATGAGCTCTTATACCGAGCTTTTGAGATATTCGGTAAAATTGAGAGGGCTTATGTGAAGGTAGATGAAAGGGGAAAAACTCTAGGAGAAGGAGTTGTAGAATTTGCACGCAAACCTAGTGCATTGGCTGCAATCCGTAACTGTACAGAAAAGTGTTTCTTCCTAACATCGTATGTATATGTTGAGTTAATGGTCATCCTTGGAAATAGAAGAAAAAATGGTTTGGGTCACTAAATAAATATTTAAATGTGTTTTAGGTCACTTCGACCAGTTATTGTAGAGAGTTTTGAAGAGCCAGATGAGTTTGATGGATATCCTGAGAAGAATTTGCCTAAAAAGCATCCAGAGTTTCTTCGTGCAAGGGAACTTGGGCCGCGATTTTCAGAACTGAGCAGTTTTGAACATGAGTATGGCACCAGGTGGAAACAGCTACATGAGCTTCACAGGCAAAAGGAGGAGGCTCTTAAAAAAGAGCTTTCAGCAGAGGAAGAAAAATTGGAGGCACAAATGGAATATGCCAAGTATGATTTTAAACAAATCTTATCCATGAAAATAGTATTACACAGTATTTTAATTTAAAAAGTTTAAATTATTAGATAGTAGCATTAACTGATGACTGCTTGCAAAATCCATTAGACATTGCAAGTAGTCGACATATCATGGAATGGTGGTGCACATGATTGTTTGTTTTTTTAGGTACGAGCATGAGACTGAGCTGCTCCGCGAGCAGTTGCGCCAGCGCGAGCAAGACCGCGAACGTCAGAAGCGGAGCTGGGAGATGGCCGAGCGCGCCGCCGACGAGCGCCGCGAGACCGAGCGTCAGCAGCTGCTCCGCCAGGAGGAAGAGCTGTCGCAGCGCATGCGTCACCAGGACGACGAGCTACGCCGCCGCCAACAGGAAAACACGCTTTTCGTGCAGGTAAGTGTTGCCTCTAGCTCCCTTGTCCTACCACAGGGCTTCGTTGCATTCATCCACATGTCTAGTTAAATAGAACAATTCTGTTTCACAGGCACAACGCTTGAATTCAATGTTGGACCGCCAGGAACAGGGCATGTTTGACCAGCAGCAGCCTATGGTAAGTGATGCATTTTGTCTATTATTGTGTCATTGAGTGTGATAACGAATTAGTATTACTGTATGATTGCAATGATATAGTAATTTGTTTCACCAATTTTGTTATATAAGCTTGTGTATATTTTTTACTATTTTACAGCATTTTATAATAAATTGTATTAAGGATATGGGGAACCTTCTACTGAGCTGATATTATTAATGAAATTAGAAATATTTTACACTCTTAAGTATCATTATTAATCTATACTTTATAACCCAGGAATTTAATTTCTTGATATAGGTACTGTTGCATTACTAAATTAAATTATTTTAATGCTTTGTTTGGTATATACTTCTTATGGTTTTTTATAATGCATTCGAGAGACACTGATATACAAACTTGTATTAAACATCTTATTGCGTTTTATGGAATTAACATAAATTACATAATGCAATTTTAATTGTTTTTACTAAAACTGTTTACTATGGTATGATATAAAGTGGTAAAGTCGCCCTAAACAATTATAAAATAAGCGAAATTATGAAAATATAAACATATTCATAGATAATATATATTTACTAGGGAACAAATATTTTGGGGAAGTGGTACTTTCAAAGTTACAAACTGTTGTTAAGGGACCATATTTTCTTAGACTTTCACTATAGTTGACTAAGGCAAATCTATTGCCTTTTACACCTTAGTACCCTATCTTTTAAAAACGAACTTTTTTAAATAAGACAAAGACAACCTTTGTGACAGTTGTCTTAGTTGGTGCGGGGAGACAGGCAAGGACTATGGTTACATTGTGTTTATCTTACGTTAACGTAGTAATAGTCTACGGGCCAGGTACAAATTTCATGTAATTTTCTCGGGCGATAATATAAAATGCTTCAGAAATTTGTATCATGAAGCCTCGTGAACGTCGGGGGGTTGAGGAGGAGCAGCATCCCGCGCCTGCAGAAAAAAAAAATTTTTAGTTATTTCCCGGGAGGCAATTGAGAATTATAGCAAATTACAGTTAACCCAATATCTTGAAAAAAAAAGAAAAGTCAGCTTACAGAGTGGTGGATTATACGTCAGCTGGTCACATGAACGTGAAAAAAATATGTACTTATACGTTCAGTGATTTCCTATAGCATATAAACAGTCGTCTTATAAATTTTCAATTAAGAAGAAATCACTGAACGTATAAGTAATTTTTTTTCACGTTTTTTGTGACCAGCTGACGTACCTATAATCCACCTCTCTATTAGTCAGCTGACTTTTCTTTTTCTTCAAGATATTGGTTTAGCTAAAATTTGATACAAGTCTCAATCGGGAGGAAATTACTAAACATACTATTATTTTCTACGGGCGCGGGAAGGCTGCTGCTCCTTAACCACCCGGCGGAACTGCCGCTGACGTTCACGAGGCTTAATGACACAACTCCATAAACCATTTTACGAGTTTTCGAACTAGAGGAAATTGGTCACAAAAATCTGTTGCTGGCTCGGGGGCCACAACGAAGTAACAACTTGTAGATGCTCCGACTGAGATTTATGACAACCACCTCTGTTTGGGAGATGCTTTAAGTGTTGATTTTATTATTTGCCATTGGAAATGGATAGATATTTTATTGTATAAATGAGAGTTTGGTAAACAAATTATACTCGATATTTATGTATTGACATTTTTACCGAAAACTTATTGACTTGTTGAAGAACTATTTATAAAACTTAAATATTATGTTCTGCTATATGATATCATATCAACAGAATTTTCTTAGCAGGATGTCAATTTTAGTCTCGTTTTTGAAACACACAATTACAATATTTTCGAATACCAATTATTATTTTTTAAATGTAATAGTTTCATATTACCCTAAATTAGTACGAGACATGTGGGTACCGTAACTTCTTACAGTTGTTTACAATTCTTATATAGGTATATTAAGCGTTATACCAGTTTTCACATAGCATGAGTTCCGTGACATCTAGCATTTGAATTTACTAGAAAAATGTAGTGATGATAAAATCGAAAACAATATAATTTATATTGAAGAAAGAATCGATTTTAGGCACAAACATAAAATTGATTAGTTAGTACTAATTACTATGAATTTATTTACTATGAATTAGATAAGTAAGTTCGGCAATTAATTGCGGAGAAAATAGTTAAAGAGAGAAAAATAGTGTAAATACGATTCCAGATAGCATCGGCATCAAAAGTGTGCTTTCTTTGATTACTTCTCGGTCTAAAACGTGGAAAAGAGGCAATAGTGTTTCGCAGAACATATTACTACAAGCAAAAAACAACTGAAAATACGCAAAGTATCGTGATTTGACGGTATGACGCGACGGCCAATTCTCGCTTAGAGTGTAGCTATTATATATTACAGCTTCACTGACATTAAAATTCTTAAAACTTATTATTTATAGTAATTCGTTTTGTTGCGAATATTTAAATATTTGGATAACAATTATAAAAGCTTAAAAACATCAACGATTTCATTGTATCGATCTCTACGAAGACAGTCCAAGTCATGCGTTTATCATATTGTTTTTTTGCATAAAGGTATATATATGCTGGTGTATGTTTTGAAGTATGTATACATTTTGAATTTGGAGATTCGATTATACAGTTTTTATTATTTTTCTCTCAAACTTTAATTATTTAATTTCTTTGGTTTGGTTAATTTCTTGTATATTATATTTTTATTTTACAAAAAATAAACTGCGTGAAATGGATGAAATCAAGTGTCACTGTACTCATGCTATGTGAAAAATTGTATAAATACTTTAATGTATATTTGTTGTGAATTAAGTCGAAAACTACAATATCTGGGAAACTTTAACCCATTTCAAACGTCTCACTTATTATAAAGCTTTGCAAACATTTGAAAAATAATAAAATGAAAATTAGTATTTATAAAGAATTAAAAACTGTTCATGCTAAAATTACTCTACTACTGAATTGAGAAGTTCTAAATTAAAAATAAATTTAGCGAAAAATAACTTTACGAATAAGTAGATAAAATTTATGACTTAAGTCTTACCAAACTTAGACAATGTGAGTGTTAAATCTTTCGTTTAAATGTTTACAGGGTATTTTTCACTTCGGTTATATAAAAATGCACAAAAACCAAACCGTTCTCGACAAATTTGTTTTGTAATAATGTCAAATTGAATCATAGCATTTCAATTGAATATAGTATTTCGGAGTCTTGATGTAATTCAAGACTAGCATCCTTATGTAATAAAGTAGGTATGTTTGTCATGTAAATATTTGGGATCCCAGTTTTTTTTTTTATTGAAAATGCTCTAAATGTATCTTCCAAGCTGCGGGACCTGCTTTTAGTATTCCAACTTTTTACATTCTAAATAGAAACTTTCTGTCCAGGGGCTAACTCGCAATAGATGTAACTATGAAAGGACCCTTACTTCATGTCCCGAAAAGCTCTCTCATGTTACAGTTGTCAGTCGTATACTGATTAATTAATGGATCTGGCCAACTTGTGCTAGAAATATATGAAAACCACTGATACGAATAGGAGGACATTTATTTAAACTTCACCGAAGTAATACAAAACCATGTAAAGTTCCTGTTTTTATTCGAGCCCTGAAAATATTAATGATTGATGCTCCTGTATTAATACGAAAATACCAGACAGTGTAGGTTGTCACTCTGCTATCACAGCTTTAGCCTTTGGTGTGGGATCGACCGTGCGGGGCACATTTTTATTGTCAGACAATATTTGTGAACCAGCACATGTATTTTTTGATTTTCATAAGTGGCACATTTTGACCGACGTGACTATTTTTGAACTAAAATTAAGGCACGCCGAAGACTAGACAATTATACTACGCTTCCGATAAAATAGTGTAACAACTCATAAAGTTAAATTGGTAAGAACAAACAAAAATGATAAGAACAAACAAAAATGATTGTTATTTTTTAGTATTTGGAAATTAATGCACTCAGTTAGCCATCTATTGACGATTTTACTAAATTACAGCTATTACTCTTTTTGGGAGTGTAAAATGAGTAATATCGAAATTGTTATTAAGAAAACGCTTAACTGGAAATTTTCAAGTTATTACAATGGTTTAGATGGTCGCTTCTCCAATACGCCGCGTCGAGTGTTGGGGGTTCGAATCCCACACGGGACAAACGTTTGTGTCATTCACAAATAGTTGTACCGAGTCTGGGTGTTCTTTATATCCTTTGTTCGTAAAGCCCTTCGCTACACAGGAATTATTCCTAATGCGGGAGTTGTCTTTTGCAAAAAGTAAAATGAGTAAATAAAATATAAAATATATTTATTCAAAACTCAAGGGACTTGTGTGTAAGGTTATTATGCGACTCGTTATAAGGTAGTAATGGGTAGATTCCTATTTAAATTTAATTCTTTCGCCTGAGTCAGGACATGTAACGTTTTAAATATTGCGATAATTGTCATCAGTTTTTATTATAATTATAAGGTTTTATTTAATTTATTTTATTATTCATCAAATAAATCAACATTAAAAATCAATGATATGACATCAGTAAGGGTGACGTCATCCTTTACAAAAATGTACCGAACCTCCTTTTTTGATGTTTAGTAAAAAGATACTGATTTGACTTGACCGTCATCTACCCTATTATGCGGTTCGTATGTTACTAATCATAAAATATACTGTTCTTGATCGCTAAAATATTTGGTCCCTAGTGAATAAAATTGAATATGTAAAACGAGAATAATTCTTAAATTATCGTAACCTTATTTTTTTACCCGTTAGCATTCATTAAGGCTATGAAATTATGTACAACCCTAAGACTTAAACCATACTTACTATGTGAATACATTACATGAGCTAAATACTCTACAGGAGTATCTGCATTAAGTACGTAAGAATAATACATAAGAATTATCAGTTAATCACATTTTTCGTTTAATAAGTGACATTCTATTGGAAAGTATTATGATTGCTTACTTAGGATGGAGGCTACAGAGACCAGTACGACATGCCACGTGGAGGTTATGACGACATGCCGCAGAACCGCGGTTGGGAAGGACCGCGCCAAATGGACGATTACCCTAACAAACGTCGTCGATTCTAAACCAACTCTCATAGAGGGAGTCTGTTTTCTACGCTCCCAATACTGTGGAGCGATTTTACTTTTTATTTTTGTCGTTGGTTATGTACAAATAAGGGTACTGCGAAAACATCATTCGTATATTTTTATCAGTATTTTTTTTTTAATTAGCTATGAGGATGACGTTTTGACGAGGATCATTTAAATTAACTGGATCGTAAACCTTTATCTGTCCTAACCAAAGGCATTAAGGCATTTTGCCTTAGCAATAATTGTATCAAGTAACATAAATATAGCTCGCTATAGATAGATATAATCAACACAAGAAAGTGGTAGTAATCCAACAGCTTATCGTTCTGTGAACTTAATTTGTTAATAATCTTAAGGCTAAAATGCCCGTTGGTTTAGGTATTATTTATTAAAACCTACAAGTTGGTTTTGCAAATGAATCGCCTTTTAACTTTTCACAACCTTAAACCCATGTAGGTAATGTCGCTTTAATTTGGCTGACAGAAATTAAATCTTAATAATATAATTCGATCTACTCTTCCACGTTGTACTGTTAGGATAAATAGGTATAGTGTAGGTCTACATATGTTAGAGTAAGACTGAAAGGAGCAGTAATATAATAGCAGAAACTTGTATCTACGTATCAATAAAACTATCGAGCCGAAACAGAGCAATAGGATATCTTTATATCCGCTTTAGTCGAATTTAATCCGAATTGCCTTGCCGTGTGCGTAATTATCGTATCTGACTGGAAATTTGGACAGATAGAGGTCGGACTTCAACAACTACTTTGCCCTGACTATTTATCGAGTTCAAGCTTTCGTTGCATATACATTTTAAGGTGCGCGACCGAGACAGTTTACCGCTACACGAGACAGAAAACCCTATTCCACCCTAAATTTATTTTAGCACGAGAGTTTATTGCCCTGTCGGCTTAGACAGACGCCTTTTGGGACATTCACATATATTTATCTATATTATGTGTAAAGACACTGCAATTGATCGTCATGCGGGATTGCGAACGCATTGGATGTTAAATTTTATGAAATGGAATGATATTTAAAGGGCCAGAAAGAAATTAAAAAATAAAATTTATTAAAAAATACTTTACAATATAAAATAAAAAACTAGTAGACCTTAGTACTAGTACCTTTTTTCATACCAGAATTTTTTTTAGACCTATATTATTAGTGCTCAGTCGACAGAAAATTATTTCTTACAGATTGCCTGCAAGCTATCAAGCTCTATTTATTTATGTGTAGTCCATGAATGTTATGAAAATCTACACAAATTGTTTTTTTTAAAGTCCCATAAAACCACAATCAATCGATTCTGCTTGGAAAAATTGTCTATATGTATATTCAAAAATTAAGTGGGTTCTATTTCACAAATCGCTTGAGACATGTGATGGCCACATGCATCTTCACCTGGTTGAACCGTTGTTGTCGTCTGTCTGAAACGTTTTTATAAATATGCATGACAGTCGCGCATCTCAAAATGTCTTTTTAATCCATAAAATTAGAAGTGGTTTCGTAGCCCTGCGGGACAAACCCCTTAGGACATATATATAAACTACTATACAGTACATATACTTACATTCTTGGTATTTACTAAAGCTATATTTATGTCATTGGATTTTTTTGTGTTAAGCATCTAAAAAAAAAATTATTAAAGAAATAACGATGGATCAGCTATGAAGCGTTCTTCATCATCAATTTATTAAATAGGCTTTTTGACACTAATCAAATTATTGATTGATGAACTGTATTTTTTTATGAGTAATATGCAAAAAACGCATCCTAAATTTGATCAGTTAGTGTATTTGGAACCGACACAAATAACGAGTTAGATAAGGCGTCACTTACCTACTAGTGCAATCTACTATTGTGTTATCCCGCCCCAGTCAAATTACCAGTGCTGTAACACTTCACTGGTTTATGCTATATTTCCATTTTGTCGTGGTACAGCTAAATTATAAGTTTTGTCATTTCATTGTAAATTTGAACTTTTTCCAAGTAATATGTTATGTATCGTGTCGGCATGAACCTGTATATAAGGGGTTTCTAATTATAAACATCGGTCGTCGTTCGTTTTTCAAGTTGTTCGTAAAAGGTTAAATATTTATGTACTACTGGCATTACCATTACTTCATACCTAATTACCTTATGCCCGGTTCCTATAATCAAGAGACTATTCGTTTTGCTTACGGAAGGTAAAATTTTCGTTGAAAATTCCAACGAAATTTTACCGCCCGTAAGCAAAACGAATCGTTTTTTGATTGTAGGAACCGGGCATTAATAAATTTACAAAAAGCGTTGGAAATAAACGTGTCACGGACAATTTTAACGTTTTAAATTTTCGTATACACTGTTTTTGCCTATGCAAGTTATGATAGGTGATTTGTGTTTAAAGAGATTTTTTGTATATTGTTTGATATAGATGTGCATAGTGAATTGAATGTCAACAATTTATTTAATATTACGTGAATTAGTATTTCTACTAAGTAAATAAAAGTCTTAGATGTAAAATAAGCTTTGATTCTTATTTCCAGCTTTCCTATTATTATAATGAGATATATCTAAAACTAAATATATAATTATAAAGAATCTTAGTTTTTGTATGCATGTTTTGCAACAAGCACAATTAGTAAGTTCACCTTGCAATATTTATGTATATATATTACAACTTGATATCATAATATAAAATTTTTAATATTAATAATTTAGTTTAACTGTTGTTTTTCCTGAACTTGTCACTTTAATTAGAAATAGAGGGAATCTCTAATTTGTGCAATAAAAATACACCAAACCGGGGTAAGCAACGGTAAATAAAGAAATAATATTTAGAATACTTAATAAACAATACAATACCCTATTTCTATAGGAAATAAAATTTTATTTTAAAATGCAAAATTACAAACTGAGTTATGAAATATTGGAGGTTTTTAATTATTAATTATATGTATTTACTAATACATAAAAATATTACTGATTAATAAATTAAACCGACGAAAAAATAAAGGAACTAAAAAGCGGAAAATAAAATTAAGCTTAACTAAACTGCTACACCGATGGAAACGCCTAAATTATTTCGAGTCGGTGCCCCAAAGGATGCTTCCCATCACCGCACATTCCGCTGCCATCATTTAACAAGTAATAATTAATTTGCTTGTTATATACTTATTTCGTTTTAAATACTTTGTGGCTAACATTGAATAATAAGTTAGCTAATTAATAAATGTATTATCGTCTTTAACTATTCATTGTTATCACTACATATTATAAAATTAAAGTCCCCCGCCGGGTCTGTCTGTCTGTTCGCGATAAACTGAAAAACTACTGAACGGATTTTCATGCTATTTTCACTAATAGACAGAGTGATTCACGAGGAAGGTTTAGGTGCATAGTTTGTTGAGATTTTGTGTAAATTGATTGAAATATGTTGATGATTGTTGAAGATGTCTCTGCTATCCGTGCGACGTCGGGCGGGTTGCTAGTTTATTATAATACTCTCATCAAAAAAATCGAAACAGTACTGTAAGTACTATTTAGGCGGCGTTTAAATAAAAAACAGGACCGATATCATTAAAAAAAATTCCAAATTTGAATTAAAATTTTCGAATTTTCATCCATTATATGATTGTAGAGATTGTTTTCAATGTGTATTCCGTCTGAATTTCGGCATTTAATCACATGTTTTTTGCAAAATATATCGTTTTTTTAATAGTGATTATTAACTAAGTAGTTAACTTAGCTCTGTGACATCCTAGCAAAGAGATTTTTTCCTAAAAATATAGATTACCTCGCCCACGGAAGCCGCCCAAGTCGTGGCGTTGCTGGAATCAGGGTATAGTCAGCGTGTTGTGGCTGCATGATTGCTTCTTAGCCTCTATGCTGTCAATAGAGTGTATAGAGTTATCGGAAGACAGGTATGTTTACTCGCCGTCCAGGATCTGATAGATATCGAGCCAAATCTAAACAAGACGACCGGTAAGTTGCGTCAGTTTCTCTAAGAAATCGTCACTTTAACTCCAGTCAACTGCAGCAGCGGCTCTTTGAGGTTCGAGGATTGACTGTGAGCAATTCTACTATTAGAAAAAGATTAGCGAAGCGTGGCCTGAAACTTCACAAATCAGCTAATGGCCCAAAATTTAAGGATAGAACAAAATGTGTATCGAAGACAGGGAGAGCGTTTTGCACAGTGTTGCATTGAAGAAAGAGTCAGTTATGGTGGCGGTTCATGGACGGTTTGGGAGGCATAAGCGCCGATGGAAAACCCGAACTTTGCTTTTGTATCTGGACCTCCGTCATTAAATGGGGCAACGTTACTTCTGTGTCTGGAGCCGCATGTGGTACCCTATGCACATTTTATTGGCGAAGAGTTCATTTTTATGCAGGGCTCATACGGTAGTCATTGTAAATAAATACCTGAGCGAAGTCTGTATTACGGTTACGGGCTGGCCAGCAAGAAGGCAAGATATGAATCCCATAGAACACCTATGGGATGACTTGAAGAAACAAGTCAGAGTGAGAGATCCTGTTTCGGAGACGCTTGGCCAGCTTAAAACAGCTATACAAGAAGAGTGGGTTTACATCCCACAACACAAGATTGTGACTCGCATCCGTTCCATGAGGAACCGCATGGAAGCAGACATTACAGCCCGGGGAGGAAATACGACTGAATAAACTTTTTTTTTTAAACATATTTTTGTTTTACGTCCTTGTTAGTTAAATGTTAGAAACATTTTAGAAATTATTTAACGGTAAAAAATTCCTGTTGAACCAAACACGATAGCTAAAGAAATTTAATTTTAATTTGAAACATTACAATTCGTTAAACGATACCTTATAGTAACTGACATTATTGTTATTTTTTGTTTAATATAAAAAAATACATAAAACTCGTACAAAACCAAACTTCAAGTGTTATAATTTTGTTGATGAGAAGTGTATAAACTAGTTTCAAACAACAATCTGGGCATAAAGTTTTTATTGGAATGAGGTAAACACGAGCTAGCTGTTGAAAACCGTTGAGGAGCCCCTCGAATGTCTTCCGTCATCGTCATCAGATCAACTACAGGTCCGTCCGTCATGTTGCAGTATCATTAGAACTACATATCGCGGGTTAAGAACCAATACCGTCTAACTCGAAAAAAAACTATCTTTACACCTGAGAATAAAAACATTTTACTGCCCAGAATATTTGACAGGAAGTGTTTAGATAAAAGTGAAGAATATAAAAATGCTGGAATACGAGATATAATATAATAACTAATAAGTAAATATAGTGTGAGTTGGTGGTATTGGTCTTGTACTAGTCTTCTAGTTACTTAATTAATGCCGTGTAGATAGTAGTTTTTAAGTAATACAACAAAATTAAAATGATCTTAAATTTAAATTTTGACTTGAGGTGTTTATAAAAATATAAAGAACAAAACACTGACACTAAAAGTCAAGTTGCGATTCATAATTTTGAAAGTTTGACATACGAGTATTAAATTGTTTAATTTTTTTTATGAGAACTTCTGAACTGAAGATTTTTTATTTTTTATAACTAAATATATTGACCATCAAGTTACAATTGAATGTTCCTTTTCTCTAACAGGTATAATACGCGGCACGAAAGATGAGCCTTGACACACCACGTGGTTTGACTTGCTCATTAGACGATTTATAGGTCTCTTTAGCGGTACGAGGTTTGAGACGAGCGCGGGAGGCGCGGTACGGTGCTGCGCATGCGTGTTAGTTGCCTACCGTTCTCCTTACCCCGTGAACGCCCCGCTTGACTCCGCAGTACGGACGAGTGCAACTTGTATTTATAAATTTCTACTTTGTTTATAGTTGTGTTGTATACGCAGTGCAATTTTGTAAAATTTTGATTATGCCTCGAGGTAAAACATTAAGAAGACAAGTAGGAAGTTGGTTTACGACGTGTACACTTATATGTTAAAATATTTTTTTTTGTTAAAGCCATTTTTTTATCTTAAACTTATCATTTCGTATGATAAATATTGTTAATAATTTTAATATAACATTGCTATACACCTTAATCCGAATGTCATCGAAAAATCTCTAAATAGATATAGAAATAAATTATAGACTATTTCGTACACGACTGTACCTGCGCAGGCTTCCAACTATCGACGCTTGTCAAGTCTCATCTTTCGTGGCGCAGTCATTTTTTTACAAATGCGGCAGTGTGTCAAAAGTTATGACATTCTTTAGGAATCGGAATCATCTTGTACATAAATAGGGGTAGCACACGTCAGGGTTGTCTCTGGTGGAAGTCAAACCAATCTTGGTCGAAATGCAGTTTCACTTTTATATCATCTTAGTATTTGTCCATTACTGTTAGATCGCCGGCTGTACGCCTAGGCCTTATGGACTTCTATAGCCAATTAGCTGGATCGGCATATAATTTTAACAAGTGGTCGAAGTGTTTGTACCACTTCAGATGGACATGACGCTCTTGCTTCCTTAGTTGCTGAAACATAGTCGCACGGCAAACGAATAACACCATTAGCTTTCGTTCGATTGCACTGTGCACAGAATCGCATTCGATTTACCACGTTCCAAAAAACTTGAATGATTGATGCTGACGTTGTTTTTTCTACTGAAATTTAGAAGTGCGCATTTGCGATTATTACATTTCTGTATTGATAAGTGGCAGCTATCGGAAAATAGGAGAATAAGCTTTTTCAGTGGTAAGAAATGCCGCTCTAGATAATCTATTACAAATGATGGGCAAGTACTTCAGAGAGATCATCGCAAGTGCAATGGCGCGCAGTTACAAACAAAGTAACTTTTTTTATGTCAATTTAGTTTTTAAATAAAACACGCTCGCAGTTGAGAGTAAAGGGTAAACGTTTACGGCCTTGTCAGTAAAATACAATTTTCCAAAGCTGCATCCTTTTTATTCCCTTTCTCTTCTTATGCTCTAATTTTCTTGATACTAATGTGTATAAACATGCTCAACTATGTTCCGTCCTCGTGGCCAACCAGTAATTCATAGTACAACACCCGTAACAAATCAATTGTCTCTTTCTAACTCACACTGCGAGTATTGGTTTGACTTGAAACCGCGTTCGTTTTATTCGGGGCGAGAAGCAGTGAGTTAAGACGCTTTTGAGCAGAGGTTTGACGATACTGGCAGAAAAATATACGCTTATATATACGTCTTTAGATAGATGGTATTTTTATAGGATAAACATTGAAAATTGTAATGATAGATTGAACAGGCAATGCAAAATTAGACTTAGTCTATTAACATTAATATCTCAGAATCGCCAAAATTTGAGATTGAAAGAAGAAGAAAGAAAAGAAAAAAATATTTATTCATCGACGCTTGAGATACACGCACAGTACATGCTATGGAGTAATAAAACTAATCTACATAAGGCTTAGCAGGCGGAGCAGCAGGGGTGCTCGCAGTAAGTTGGGGCAGCAGGTCGCGTATTTCTCATAGAGCTGCGGGGAGGAGCTGCGGGGGCGGGCGCGGAGCTGCGTGACGCGCTTGCGGCGCGCAATGCAGACTCTGCAATCGGTGTCGGTGACAAAACTGCGGACGCGTAGCTAGCTTGTAGCCGATGTATCGAGGCATGCACCGCGGCGCATGTATGTTTATATTGCATACACGCGCCGGTGAACCAGTTATTGGCACAGACTCGCGTACCTCTTCTAGTTCATTGCGCAAGTCTGCGACAGTGATCTAGGATGCCTCCAGCTTTTTCTGTACATCTGCTAAACCTGCCTTTAAAAAGACAATGTCTTTCAGTAGAACATCGACGTGGTCGAAAGTGTCGGGAGGTAACTTATGTAAATCCTTCGCCATAAACGTGGGCACGTCGTCAGGATCCTTCAGCAGCGTGATGATGTCTTGTACACTTTTCTTTGTCCTGTCACGCCGGCGAGACACCCTTCTCCCTTTTATTAAGCAACCGGAAAACCAGCTGCTTGGCAGCAGCAATGTCATCCTCGCTGAAGTTACTCACACAGATCTGGATGGCGGACACCTCGTCCATTTCGTCGATTTTGGAATTCCTATGATTTTTTGTAGGTATTTAAGGTTAATTTGTCGCTTGACGTGGGGGGTACGCCGATGCATTTACGCTCTGGCGGTCAAAAAGTAAATGTAAAATGGACTTGCTGTTATTTTTTAGTCTATTTTTACTGGTTTGTTATGAATAGAAGATAACGCTCTGTCTAACTTCTATTAAGTTGAAAAAAACCTGCATGATATTTCAAACCGTTGCACGTTGCATGCTCATGCTTTTTTCTCAGTATATTCTTAATCGACACAAACCCTGAAGATACGGTTGCTTAGCCGTAAATAACGGTTTGTTATATCTTCTTTTTTTTTTATTTAGGAATCCGGCAGCAACTATGAATCAAGCAAGAAGTTTGTTTTGCTAAGTGCATATCATACAATACCGCGTTCTGGAATGTTTTTACAGAATGTTTGTTTTGATTTTTTTCATTGTTTTTGAAGCACTTTATAACAAAATAATGAAAAAAAAAAACGAAACTTGTTTGTCGGTTTTCTATAATTTATGTACATTATATTATTTATTAGTATTCGTTTCCAATAATGCGAATAATAAATGGAGAAAGGAATAAAAAAACGTGTTTAGGCCGGTTCACAATTTTATTAAGCTAATTTGTAATTATAAACGGGTCCAAACACGTTTTGTTATCGTTATCTAATGCATACGGCTTGTCAATGAATATGATGGCAACCAGGCAACTCCCAAAGATTAGCCTCCACGCTGTGCCACAGAATGGTATGCCGTAGACCCTCAACAAAAATGTGCTTATCAGGTGTGGTAGGCGTATTGCGCAAATCCATAATCTTTCGATAGAAGGAAGTGGCTTAAGGCATCATCGGGAACGATTCGGCAGCTAATTGGTTTTTTTTTCTTCTGTTTATCGTTTTGACACGCCGAAGGTGACAGACTGTTAACTTCTATACTGAATGTTCATTTATAGCAATGTACGTACTACTGATCAAAGAGAAATAAGTTTCAAGGCAAAATCGTACGTTATCTTTTCGCAATAAATCGTTTCATAAAAATTAACAAACTTAATTTTCAGATGGGTATTCAGTTACAAAACGAAGAGTTGATGATTCTAAAAACATTACATATTAAACTTGTCCACAAAGCAACCCGGTAACTCTTGGATATTATAGCTATTCTTTTGAACTTTGCGGAAGGAATGGATTTAGTAATACGTTATCTACACGTTTTAGTGGACATAATAACGTCTTACCTACCTACCTACTGCTATTTCGAGTCTGTGTAGTAGATGACTGAACGGTAAAGTTTACAGAACCCTTAAATTTATAAAAGATCTTCATTGATGTTCACTTTCATTTTAGTTCGTTCGTCGTTTCATATCAATTTTGCAACGCAACTGAATGAAATTGACTTTCGTTTGTCCCTTTTTTTTAATGTTGCACCGAATAGTGATTTTAGTATTAAAAAACTACTCTGTTTGAACCTAGCAACCAAACTTGGCAGAATTATTCGGTTCAATAAGTCAATCCGCCTATTTTAGTCCACTGTTGGACATAGGCCTTTCCCAATGTGCGCCACAGCACCCACACATTAATATTGCTTGTGCTGGAATAATGCGTTCTTATAAGAAATAACTATTATTGCTTTGCCGAATACTAAACATAATTTTATATATTTCTACTTTTTCATAGCAAAATCATTAAATTTCAATTAGAAATAGACTACATAATAATCTACACTGTAATTGCGAAATCTCTGTACATTCCCATGATCACCCGCTGCGGAAGCGTAGCGTCTCCGCCCAAACTTCACACAGTTTCTGAACTAAAAATATCTTGCCGCTGCACGAGTTCGACTTTAACGTACGAACCAAAGGTTCGATACCAATGCGAATAACTAACATTGGGCTAGAGGTGAGATTGTTTAATCAAAAAATTGCACACACCTTTACGTCTTATAAATCATCCAAATTAAAGTTGCTGTAAAATAACCATATTGTACGGCGCGAAGAAAATGTCGTAGTTATCTGCCAAGGATGTTATAGTGCTACGTCGCCTTCGAGAAAGCTTTTAAACAAGTAAGTACTAGAAGTAGCAACAAGAGACATCAAACAACTACTATTTGAAAATTACTTATCTGACTGATAAGTGATAACTGATCCTTATTAATAGAAATTATGCATCACTTTATTTACCTTCAATTCCTTAGGTCATACAGAAAGGTGTAGTTATATTTTGTAAGATTGATACCTACCGTGACTTGCTAATATAGAGCACTTTTGGAAAATTCGTGATTTTTAATACAAAAGAGCTAATAGTTCCTGAGAATGCTGACATGATTGAACTAAGGTAATTAATTCCAAGGTTGTACATGGAATGTCCGATTTCTACCTGAAATGTCCGTTCAAGTTTATAAAAAATAAACTAAATCTTAGAAATAGACCATAAAATAACATGTTGTTTAGAAATGTGCAACTGCACGAGGAAAAGCATTTACAAATACAACAAAAATTGTCTGATTTTTCGGCTACACATAATAATATAATTGTCCTAAAATATAACCGCACTTTTCTGTAACACGTGTAATCAATCCACTAATCCATCACCTCCTGGGCGATCTAGAAATTTGCCTGTTCGTCCCGCCATGCTCCTACATTATATACCTACATATAGCTAGAGGTACCTACAATTTCTCAAAGCGACTAGGTTATTTAAAAGTTTACATGAGAGACTATAATTGGCCATAATAATAATATTGAATATTTAATTCGATGTTCTTTGGGTGGTGGCACTGCCGTGCATAGAGCACGACGAAGTAACTATTTATTTATATAAAATTATATAAAGTGAAGTTACTTAGTACTTATGTATGTATATAGGATTAAATGGCATTATTTTCTTTTGACATTGACTGCATTAGGTGGTTACCCTCTCGGTTGTAGAGTTAAAAGTAAACCAAACTCTCCAAGTTATCATAATCTATTTTCTAAATTACATGTAAACAGGTCGCTATGGGAAGTTTTATAACCAATTTAATATTTTATATCTACCTGTTTGGATATTTCAAGTATTGGTGATTTAATTAGAAAAACTAAGTAGTTTTTTAAAAGAAAACAAATTTAGTACAAATGCGTGAAAAAAAATGAAAGAAATAAAAATGTTCATAAAGATGAACGATGATTCAAAGTATAAATACAGCAATTGGACTACGGTTAGGATTATAAATACAACTAAGTCAATACGACCATAGATTTTGTGAGGGGCGCATATTGTTCGATATGTTTTTCTGCCTTGGGATTCAATTTATTTTATTCTCATACTTTTACAAGTTGATCAAGCTGTACACTACCTATCTGTTTTGATTTCAAATCATTGTTTTTTAAGTGACAGTGGAAGGAAATAAACACATTTATGAAAGTGAAATACTGTGATACTTTTAGTTAAGTACAATATAATTAAAAGTAGGTATCAGAAAAAGAGATTAAAAGAATGTATCGCATCAATATTCAAAAGCTGCGAACATGATTGTGAGAACTTCTTATTAGTACGAATTGAGTATTGTTTGAAACTTCAATCGACACAAATTTTGCACTAACTAAAAATATTCTGAAACGGGAATTTGAACAGACAAAATTGATCCAGTCGAGAAATTGTACCAAACCTTTCGCGCACCTATTTTGTTAACCATGTGTAAAATCAATCCTAATGATCGCATTGTAAAGAATGTTAAACTGATTAATTTTGTAATAAAATGTTAAATTTTGCTAGAGACCAGAAGTTAACAAAAGAAAGCTAGTGCTTATGGTTTATTTAGATATTAGCCTAAGTTTTGTTTTTTCGAATAACATTTATCTGAATTTGTACAATCTAATAAACGGCTGCTTACACACAATGCTTAGTACAGCCTAGTTACGTACTATTCCAGAAAATGTAAGAGTTTTGCTGTAATGCCTAGAAAAAGACATTACCGTTAATGACTTGATCTGACAATTTCGCTCAAATTGCTGTTATGTTTAACTATTAGTATTCTTAAGATTTATTTGGATTGTAAAGACGATTCTTGTCACAATTTCTAATCGTAAGGCATTGAAATTTAGGTGGCATAAGTTATGTTATTTTACAGGGTTACAAAATGATTAATTTACATTGCACGTATAGTTCGAACTTTCAGCTAGATAACCTCGCTGTTGTTTATCAAGACATTAATATTCTCAAAATGTTTTATTGGTTTTCAACATAATGTTGGAAAATAACCTGCGAGCCCCACCCAGTACACTACCGACGTGAATCCGCTCCTACGAGCATTTTGTTAGCTGGTGGATAAATAAGAATACTAGTAATCTGTGAGCCAAAAAATGTAGGCATCGATCGCAATGGCGTTATGATTAAGGGCAGTGGTAAGGCATATTACAGTTTTTTTCAATTGTATTTGCCAGGATAAAATTAAGTACAAATTGTCTATTAACTGAACTTATACACCATATGCTAGCTTATTAAGCTGCAAATACAACTATCGTGTCCTATTCATTCAAAGATTAAATTTTATGACTGCTAACAATGAAATTGATATATTATAAGAAATCATGTTTTTTTTGTATTAGCTGACCTGACGGATGTGCTCCTGTCAAGATTTCAGTTTTCACCGAATTTCCCCATTTTCCCACTTCCTTACTTATGTACAATGACATTGCATTTTATGACTGCTAACAATAAAACATATATTTTATTAGAAATATTTTATTAGCGACAAGCTAACCTGAAGACATGTTGTCTTGTCAAAATTTTAATAAATTTATTTTAATTTTTAGTAAAAAACTTTACAATTTTCCCTGAATTTCCCCATTTTTAACTTTGACAACTTAACTTTCCTTTTCGTCCTAAAAACCTTATTCGGACTTATAATTAACATACAAAAAAAAGATTTAGTTAAATCAGTCCAGCCGATTTCAAGCGATTCGCTTATCAACGAACAGCGTTTCATTTTTATTAATCTAGAAAGAAGATAACTTGTTTTACAATAAAGTCACTACTATCAACTACTGTTTCAACGTAGATCTCAAATAACCACAGTGCTGTCTGCCGTCGTCTTAGTCAATAACAAATCTTTTTAGTTTTACCAGGTTGTCGGTTGGTTTAGTGGTGTGGTTTCGTGCTTTCGCCTATAGAAAACCATTTTAACGAGCGGCTGTTGGGTGACATTAATCACCCATTGAAATGTGCTAGCGGTAAGAGCTTACTTTAGGGTTCTATGTGAGTTACGGGCTAGCCAGGTCTTTTCAAACTTGTGGATGCCCAACAATACCGCAGAGATGGATAGCTGCCTCACACGTAGAAGAGGGTATTCTCAGTATACAGTGTCGGTAGAATAGCGCTTTTTCCAAGCATTTTTTTTAATATTGCTCGCTGTGTTCTTTCGAGTTTGACAACTAGAGTCTTGTTTGGCGCTCCCCAAGCTCAAGTATCCCAATATAGACTGTCAGGGCTGAAATAAACCATTGGACTGAGTCTGGGGCTACGCTATTGACCTAATTTTCTTCAATATATGACTTAGTTTCTTTATCGTTTGGTATGTCGGTTTAGTTCTTCTACGGTTACGATTTCGTTTTGAATATAATCTCGTCAACACGTATTAAAATTGAGACCTCAATAAAATCGTCGCCTTACGAAATTGCCAGTTCACGAACCATCTAATGTTCGCTATTCACTCAAAAGACCAATTCTCAAGAGGACCAATTCCTATAGTAGTTTCTTTTCAGAAATTCCAACTCTAAACGTCAAAATATTTTAAAACGTCCCACAGTTCCCAAAATGCCCAATCCTCATAATGTCCAATTCACAAAGGTCAATTTCGTCAATATCAAATTCCATAAATGTCTAAAGATATTGAAACGTCTCGTTCTCAAATCATAATGAGTGATTGTGAGAAGAAAATAAAATAAATAAATAATGTCAAGTAAAGATATTTTAATATTTACTTGGTCCAATCCATGAAAGAACGCATAAAACGAAATACAAGTACTTGCTACTTACGTATTGTTGTAGTCAAAGCTCACGTCTGAATATCCTCCGAAAGTTTCAATCTCCAGTGAGTCGTGATGATGTCATGTATTATGATAATATAATTTATGTAGTTATATTTACGGGTCTTCGCAGTACATGCTAAAAAAACCTTTTTAAGGAAATGTGTTTCAATCAATGTAATATTTCTGCAATTGCACATTAATAATTTTTGGAAATATCTAGTGTGTAAATGCAAATATTTTTACTCATCTTAAGGATGATTTACATTCTTCATTACACCGAGGAAGCTGGTGTACGGGCTCGGATGATTCACTGTCTTCATTACACCGAGGAAGTTGGTGTACGGGCTCGATATTGGTCTCGTTTAATTATTTTTTCCCAGTTTAAATTTTTAATTGAAAAGGATTGGAGAATAACAAGAGGAACACATTAAGAAACCAGATTCGCTTCAAAGAAGACACGACTAAACCTCTGTTTGAAATTCATCGACATTTTCTAAGTAACTGGTAAGTTAATATGCAGACGTGACGTTTTGCATCACCTGTTAAAAAAAAGTAGACAGCTGCGAAATGTTTAACTACACTTGACTTATCAAAAAAACCAATCACAATGATAATATAACTAGTTGTATTATTGTTTATGCAGAGTTAAGTTTTGAAGAAACTAATTGCGGACAATATTAAAAATATTTGATTGACAAAATTTCATCCAAATTCTTACAATTTGCACATGTTATTTACACCTACTGTAACAACCATGTCCTACGTTTGTATTTTCCTGGACAGAACACTAAGCGTCTTGTTTTAATTGTACTTGATTAAATCTCAGTTTATTTCTCTATGTTGGCGTAAGCTTTTTGAGCATATTTAACCATTAGTTCTTATAAATACATAATCTGTTCATAATTACTTATGTTCCGTACATGAAATTAGTAAAAGTTCATGAAATTACCGTGAATCTATGACTATTCCTGTCTTGGTGCTATAATTTTAAATAACTAAAAGGTGTAGGAATATAAAAAAAATAATTTTAGTATATTAAAATCACGGCGTTGTGTTGCATTAGTAAAATAATAACTTGATACATAATATTTATGAAATTAATTTATCTAGAAATACATTTACTGACCTTCAACATAATATTTATGAAAATAATTTATCTAGAAATACATTTACTGGCCTTCAGGGGCTGTCGGTGATTATTTTACTATTTTTGTTTGATATAATAAATTGTTCAATAATCCCTTGTTAGAAATGCACATAAGTGTTCACAAATACTCGAGTCTTTAAGTTCGAAATTTAAGGTTCCCAAGTACTTTTTAGGGCTGGGCTCCTAATTAATCGGGCGTCCGAATAGCTAATTCTAAAAAGTGTCAAGTCTTAAGGCTTTATAGCTTTTTAAAAGGGCCATAGCCTTTTTTAGACTTAAACCTTATTTAAAGTTATTACGCCATTTTGCCGGTTTCAATTATAGTTCGGGTTCTAGTCCTAAATTATTTAAAAAAGCCTATTTTTCAAAATCGAGATTTTGCTTTCCTGAAATATACGCTAACATATTTTTTTATATTATATAATTATTCTTAAACAAATCAATGATAGAATTTAATGCTATTGTATTAATTTTAATTAGTACTCACATATAATTTAATCTTTTCCAAAATCTTTCAGCCATGACGAGAGACACATTGAAGATAGTATGCTTATATTGATCAAGCGATTTCTTATATTTATTAAATTGCCAGCTTTTGAAAACGTTTGTTTCTTAGGAACTTGTGGCCGATATGTATATTATATCAAATGAAATTTTTTGTAAGCATCCGTATCTTCTGGCTCAAAAGGTAATGTGAAATATTTTTGCAACTCGTTTTCTTCTATATCTTTTCGTTTTCAAATAAAAAAGAAAAACACTGTCCGGATTGAGATGGGCCAGAATGTCTCTAGACGACGAGAGGATTGTTTAGTAGCATGATTTGGAATATTATATTTACTATCAAAAAGTAACTTTATCGGTAAGATCTTCATCATCATTTTTGTCTGGAAAATAATCATTTTTAGGGTTCCGTTCCTCAAAAAGAAAAAGGAACCCTTATAGGATCACTTTGTGGTCCGTCTGTCTGTCTGTCAATACCCTTTTTCTCATAAACTGGTGGACGCATCAAGTTGAAGTTAATACGTATACATAAGTCTGCGGTCCCTTAAAGCTGTAAAAAAAATCAAACTTCTAAGTCAACGCTATCAAAAGATACGGCCATTAATTAAGCCGTAGATTTTCACAAATTGTAACATTTCGCAGGTAAATCAAAACCTTTAGGGTACTTCCCATTGACCTAGAATCATGAAATTCGGAGAGAAGCAAGGTCTGACAGCACAAATACCTAAAGGAAACATTTGTTTTTGTGATTAGAAGCTTATATTTTGCGGTTGGAAAGTTGACTTTGTCGTACATCGCAACCGCAAAATTAAGTTTTTCTTTCAAAAATTGATTCCCGAAATGGTCGTACTATCTACATACAATTTTGTTTGCTTACAGAACCCTCGGTGAGCGAGTTAGCCTCGCACTTGTCCGATTTTTTAATCTTTTGATCTAAACACGATCGAAAATTTTGCGTAATCCGTTTGTATAATAGATGAGAATTCTTGCAACTTGATTTACATAGCTGCAGCAGCTCTTGTTATAGGTTCGTCATCAATATTTACGTAAGAAGTGTGAGATTAAAATATCAGTAATAGGTAGGACGTACTAAATACTGGAATATTTTGACTTTGATAGAAATAGCGCTGCATCGTAAAATTATCTTTAAAATCCATTAATTTTAACCTTGTTCCATATGGATTCTTCGTTTACATGTTGTTGAAAGTCAGTAATATTCTGACAAAGATTTTTTCTCTTCCATTTTATAAGCTTGTATTTATAGCCAAATCTTTTTTCATTTCAGATTTTATTTTTGTCTCACTTAAATTGAAATACATAACTGAATTAATCAGACTGAAGTACCTGCCATTACATTTGTTCGAAATAAGTAATTCTTCTTAATCTTAATAAATCTTTGTTTGTCCGGAAAATCACGAAGCGATCCTGTTTCACTCAAACTCAAAAAACAAAGCATCGCGAAACTAACAGTACGAGGAAGTATTTAATAAATACACTACATATTAAGAGCGTTAAATTTATTTGCGCTTTTTAGACTTTAGGCTTTCTAATAAGGGTTGGAGGCTAAAACGGAACATTTTGAAAAATACTTGTGGCCTTTAAATCGTCTTTTGGCCTTTAAATCATCTCCTGGCCTTTAAATCGTCTTCTAATAAGGTTACAAGTTCTCAGAGCAAGGGCTCTTATAAAGAAATAGGTTTAGAGGCTAAAGGGCTTTACAGGCTTTTAGCCTCCTAGGCGCCAAGAAAAGAGGCGAGCCTTAAAAAAAGGTTAAAAGGCTCGAGTCTTTGTGAACACTAGCACATAAGGGTAAAGTAATTGTGTAACAAGGGGGACACAAGTGCCTAGACATTAGATAAATATGTTATTATAGTTGAATCGATTTTTTTTATTATTCTTTTTACTTTACAGCAATTGTTGTTCTTTCTACTTTACATTTGTTTTTCTTTCAAGTAGGTATTTGTATTTCGATGGTAAATCCATAACCATTTCTCTAATTATATTTACTAATTTGAACGAATGTAATATCTGGTTTTACATCATGAGAGTTACAACTACTGGCGACGTGTTTGGTTGTTTTATTTAAAATTTTCCCATTGATATCAAACAACCAATGTTATTATATTTTTGACTATTATTGTAATAAACACTTTCAACTTAATAACACGTTTGTTGTTATGTTCACAGGTTTCAGTTTTCAGCTAGGCCAGAGGATATTATTACCAGGTACTTATAATCCTATAAATAATATGAATATGAAAGTTTGTGAGGATGTATGCATGCTCTCTTTCAAGCAAAAACTACTAAATGAATTTTGATGAAACTACAGTATTATAGTAAATGACAGAAACGGTTGAGTTTTAAGGTTGCGAGGAAGAAAAATGTACCCACATTTCCTAAAACCGCGCGTGCTCACATGTCTAATAGATTATTACAAGGTACATCAACAAAAAGTGAATCAGAGTCATGTAATCGATTTCGTGAATATTTAGGCGGAAGATTGTTCAGTATTAAATCCATCGCATGAAAAATTATTAATTAACCACGATACGACTACCACGATGTTCGCGCACTGAAGCTAGTAATTTTCAGGATAGAAATAGAATGTATGCTTTTCTGTTCCCGGCAACAAATATAAACTACTTTTTATTTAAAACGAAGGAACGTTTTAATAAATATTGTTGGACATGCATGAATATCTCATGTGAAAACAGTGCCCGTCTCATGAGTCGGGAGTGGGTCCGTTATAAGTGTAGCTCTTTTAGGTAGGTATTGCTAGAGGTAGTGCATCGAGTAGTTCTCACTTTCAATGAAACCACGATAACTACAAAATCACGAGGTGTTGCTGCAAAAGTTGTATACTGTAAAAAATACGCACATGTACCGCTTATTTTGAAACTAAAATGCAATATTTTGTACATGTAAGTAAAAAGGGTAGTCGACTGTCAAGTCAAAACAGTTTATCTTAATTAAACGTCGAAACAGTAGGTTTGGTCGTAATTTGTATGAAATTAAATCAATTACTTGCATTGTGTGGTTCTACATTTTAAAATCATAACAAACATAAAGCAAACAACAAAGATAATTTTTTTTTTGATAAATATACTTATCTTAATTTATTGAGGATCAATAATTTATGTTATCCACAACAAACTACCCTATTAGAGGCTGAAGAAAAGTTATTTAGATAGCTATAAATGGGATCTATAAAACAATAATTGTTTTATGAAGTAGAACTTCATTTCTGCCACGTCTTTATCTCTGTATGGTATAATCACGTGATTAAATAAACCGAACAGAAGCAATGTCTCTAAATGCCTTCAAAATGACTGCCTATTTTACTAGACCTGTCACAACATTACAAGAAAATAGCCTCTTTAAAACCGACGTACGTTCGAAACCGAGGTACGACGACGAAATAGAGTGGCTTTTTAACTGGCATCCGAAGTCTTCTGGGGTTATCGGGGCCTTCCTTATGTTAAACATCAATAATAAACGGGTTTTATGCACCCAATGAATCTGGAGATTTGAGAGTACTTACAAGTGGATACGTCATAAAGCACTAAAAGGCGGTGTAGTACATAACATTAATTGTGCTATATGACTTTTCGACTCGCTGAGGTTCGATCGTTTTATTTAGTGTTTGATGCATTTGTCAGGTAATACATAATTATAGTGGTGATTTTAAACATGACACATTTTGTTGCAGGTTGCCAAGAAGAAGGCTTGAGTATAATTTAAAAGCAGTTCGATGAGTTGTACCAGGTGTGTATGTATCATAAACATGGTATCTTTAAAAAAATATATACTTGCGTTCTTAATATGATGATTATTTACTTTTGTCTTCTTTTCCCAACTGAAATAGTAGTGATGCATATAACGTTTTGAATCTGATAGGATGTGAAAGAAAAGTCATACGAAAAATCAATCGGAAAAACTATTCCACTTTTGTATTTTTAATGAAATATGAATCTTAAAACAATTGCGTTTCACAAGCATACTCAAAAGAAAAAGGAAATATTGTATTGTTTTTGTAAGTTACAATTATTTTTATTTACTTCTCATTATGTACTTTACTAAGGCTGTCGCGTCTTTGAAACCATCATGAAAATTATATTATTTAGAATTTAAACTCGTCTACAATACACATTTATTAATTAATGACTTTTCTTTCATCACCTTTGTGTACAAATCTTTTCCAAACATTTAAATAATATGGGCTGTGTATAATTTACTTTTTTTTTACAGTGACGTCACCATCAGCGCTTTAACGTTCCGAAGAAAATTATTAATTCGATCATATTTTTATAAAAGGTAAGTAATAAAACGGTAAAATCTTACTTTAAATGAAATATACTAAATTTGTAATACCTACATGATGAATTATGTTTTATTGTCTTCTTTTCCCGACTGACGCATAATGAAGCACATTTTTAGTTCTGATGCATTTAAGAGGAGATATACAAATATTATCGGAGTAGTACAATATTCATTCACAAAATTTTATTTGTTACAGAATATGAAGAAAAGAGGAGCATTCTCCGTAATGATAATACAAGAATGTATATTGTATCAAGCTTAGTTTATTATCAGTAAAGAATATGTTGTGATATGAACAAAATGACATGTATTCAATTTTCATAATACTCCACCATTAGCAACATTAAGTCTATCGCAATTTGCTACGTACTGTATCCTTCTCATCTGGGGGCTCGATAAACGACCGATGATTATTTATTGGAGAGCGACACCGGTCCCCGAACAAACTGAGCATAGCATTATCTCTTATTTTTATTGTTCTGAGGTGAAAAGTTTAGAACCTTGTGTTGTGTAATCTAATAAATAAAAAAATGGAAATCAATATACCTAAATATAGCAGACCAGCAAACTCATATCATGAAAACTTGCACAATTGTTTTTACGTTTTAGGTCTAAAAAAATCAGATAAACAGAATGAATTGTTTTTAAAACTGAAGGCTTAGGTTTGTCATCTACATAATTATCGCCACCCGGCAAAAAAGTGTCAATACAAAAACAGCTATTTCGAGAAAACACGACTTTATGCCGGTGAATTGAACAACAGCTCACTCAGCTAATAACGTTTTTACAGCTGACCAAATGCAACATTTGTTATTCAATGCTATAAAAATGTCAAACGTACCTAACATGTGATATGACATTTTTTGCCGGGTGGCTATATAAACAATACAATTAATATCAACTGATGTACCTACCTATATACGTAACTATGTCTGCATCTTAATAATAATTAATAAACACGCGTGTCTTTTACAAATTGTTTTAATAATATCTATATATTAAGTAAGGTAAGTAAGTACCTAAACCGTAAAAGATAACCACTGCAATTCTGACAAAGTAATTCTTGCTGCCGACAACAGCTCGAGTGCACTCTTTAGCCAATAGCATTTTGACCCTAACACTGATTAGGGTCGGTGTCTAAGAGCAATAATGACTATAGAGGGAATGTTTAGAGCAAAAACAAAACCTACAGTTATCTCTCTTTACCTATACAAAACGTCATAAGAGTGTTACAGAGATGATGTATTGCATCGGTTACCTCTTAGCGTAGCCATGACCCCATTTTGACTAGAAACTCAATACAAATATAGTGGTCTAAGAGCCCGTGAACCTCAGACCTTCGTTATTTTATAAAAGCTGAAAGTTTGTCTGCGCATGCTCCCAACACAGGTAAGAGAAACAATGGACCATTATGAAGTTTGGGTTGCCCTGGCTTTGGCAGGTAAACGGTACTACAGGTGTGTAAAATACCGATCTAACTTCATCAAATAATAATTTTTTGGTATTATCTTCAGAATATTATTAAAAATCACATTATTCATTGCCAGACACTTAACATCCTGGCAACCCCTTGCCAGACACCCTTAATGTTCATGAAATTATAATTTTACTTACGTTGCAGTATAAAAGAGCTGATTTTTATATTTAATACTTGAGTACCTAATAAGTAAATGATGTTTCCTCATTAGCCAGACATTTTTGATAGGTACTTCCAACCCCTTGCCAGACAAGCATGTAGGGTAGCTGTAAGAGCGAGCGCGAGGCATTATATACATGGGTGGGTGCGAGTGAGATGGTGAGTTAAGTCTACCGCGATCCCTCACTTCCGACCCTCATTTCCTTAGATTATGTCCAATGCATATCTACAGAATTATAGTAATTCAGCTACTCGTGTATGTTTATTCTACAGGCGCACATACAATGGTTTTTGAGATACACGATTCTGCAAAACATTACCCCAGCAGGAAACGCAATATCTCGAAAACCTGAAGACGCACAAATTATATTTTCGGCCCACATTTTTCACAAATATAAGCTATGCACAATATTTCTCTCTGCGATAATTAGTTCAGAATTTTCCTGCTGGAACAACGTTACTCCAGTAGGAATAGTTTTTTCCGTATTTTTCTAAAACGCGAACTTCCACTCATATTACTCTAGGAGACACTTTCCTGCTGGGGTAACGTACACGGCGTAACAATAGGGTGGCTGAACCGATTGCGATGAAACTTGGTATCTCGATAGCTGGAGACATGAATTAACACATAGGCTACCAGGGTATCCACATTCTGGAAAGTCAGGAAAGCTCAAATTAAGTCAGTGAAAGTCAGTGAAATCGGGAGCCACCTGGAAAATTGGGGAAAAATTGAGGGTTTTACACTGTTTGTAATCACGCAATTGACCAGTGAGTGTAAAATGATTGATATACTTAATTCATGCCTTAGACCTTTGACCTTTAATCCAGAGTATTGAAGCATTTTTTCCTAGGTTCGAATCGCACTTGTCCGGGGTTGTAAAAGTGCACAGTTCTCTATATGTATTGTAATATTAATATGCTTAAAATGAGTGCTAAACAATGTACATATAACAGATTTTGATTGATTGATTGATTGAAAGTATGGCTAGATCCCAAACTCAGGGGCGCGCTATAAATTGTATTCGATAAAATGTCACAATATTTGAGTGACTGCATTTAATTATTAGGTACTTCATTAATATATACCTACACATTTATATAATGTTAACTGTTGATATCAGGACATGTCAATGGCGTGACTATACCATCTGAGCGCCGCGGCTAATTCATTAATACATTTTGTGTGCAGGACCTTTGGTGCCCGGGGCCCGTGGCATTTTGCCCCTCTGCCACCCGTATTGTTACGCCACTAGGTCAAGTAATAGAAATAGGTCACTGATGGGACTTTATCCATAGTTATTAATTAATCGATTTTCTGCTTTACAACATCTTATTCAACCCTAAAGTCCCTTTTTATCTCAAAAGAATTGTTTAAGTTCCTTCATGACACACATGAAAAATGTCTAAGGTCATCTGAAGATTTGATATTGGAGATGCCACTGCATTTCACAAAAATGTATGACCGATCTTTTACTGTACAAGCTGTACGGTTGTGGAATGCGTTGCCAGTTAGTGTTATGCGAGCGCAATCAATAACCACTTTCAAGAAAATGGTTCACGAACATTATTTGTCATTATTATTATAGGTACTACTTGACACTCATAATTATATACTTTTATGTATATTTCATATGTATGTTAATGTATATAATATACTTAAGTTTATGTACTTATATTTATATATGTTTATGGTTAAGTAGGTACTGGCATAAATTTATAGGAAGTAAAGTAGTTGAAAATACAGAATATCTTTTTATTTTCTATTTATTAGCAATGAAAAATATATTGTTACAATTTTATTACATTGGAGGTTGCGGGGGGAAAACACCTGTGTATGCTTGCTGCCTGGATCTCTCCAAGGCTTTCGACCAGGTATCATACGACTGCCTGTGGAGGAAAGTATTACAGGACACCAATTTGCCTAGAGACCTGATTCAGTTGTTGAGGTATTGGTATACCAACCAATACAACTATGTAAAATGGTCTGGAGTCCTCTCGAATGCTTACAGGTTGGAATGTGGGGTGAGGCAAGGTGGACTTAGTTCACCCAAGCTTTTTAACCTGTACGTAAACCAGCTGATATGTGGGCTCAGTAAAGCCACTGTCGGATGCTCCATTGATAGGCAATGCGTTAATAACATCAGTTACGACATGGTTTTGCTGAGCCCATCTATCAGTGCTCTTAGGAAGCTCCTGTTCATATGTGAGGATTATGCAGTGGCTCATGGTCTCAGGTACAACGTGACTAAGAGTGAGCTATTGGTATTTAAGGACGGTAACAAATGTTATGATACAGTCCCAACAGTCACCTTAGAGGGCGCTCCGCTGACTAGAGTTGCGCGTTTCAAGTACCTGGGACACTGGGTCACCGATGATCTGTCTGACGACATGGACTTAGAAAGAGAATGCAGGGCGTTGTCAGTGAAATGAAAATGAATGAAATGAAAAAAAAAAATTAATCAACATTTTTAAAGTATTACACAAATATCGTTTATCTGTCAAACTGCATAACAGTTTGTTGGCAGATGCAACTCCCTTTGACTATACATTGTACACCTAGTATACATAATACATGTTATAGAATAATAGGTAATATTAATAACATATTATAGGTAATATTAATATTAATGAACGTACATACACGAGTAGTTCGCATTACACTCATACACAGACATATAAGTGCATATTCACCCACATATAATATACATATGACAATTTTTGGTTTTACAATGTTATTTTGTTGCTGACGCTTTCTAACAGAAACTCTTGTGTTTTCTTATTAAATACTCGCTTTGAATCGATACTATTCAAAAGAGCTGGCGGTGAGGTTACCTCGTAGGTTCCCGCGATGTACAGAAGACGTAAAAGTAACGTTGTTTAGAGCGTACGGTCACTTACACTCAATGCTCGTACAACGCTCTGCGTATCCAATACAATAACGCCTTCCAAGTAATGTTGAGGCCGCGCTTTTGCAGCGCTTCGGGGATGTTCGCGGCGAGAGCTGGGCCTGACTTTCATGCGATTATTCGATCTCGAATAGCATCCCTGATGCGGCGAGTGCGCGATGGCTCCAACACCCTGGTAGCTACTGTTGCGGACAGAACAGATAGTCCTATAATGTGGCATTGGATGACGACACATAGAGCGTCTTTTAAATACATTAAGTAAAATATATGTATAACACTCGTGTATTATAATATATTGTGTATGGACTGATAATAAAGTTTATTATTATTATTTCACCACCAATTATCACTGTCTCCCTGAATCATTTTGATCCATTCCAAGGTTGCCTGGAAAAGATTGCATCTAGCAATAATGCCGCCCTTTGTACATTATCTGTTTCACACATGTATGTTTGATACTTCTACTGGAACTATGGTGTACGAATAAAGTGTTATTAACCGACGAAAAAAAAGCAGGTTCTCAATTCGATCGTATATTTTTTTTTTTATCCATCTAATCAGATTTAATTTGGCACGTCATTGTATATGGCAAACATGTCTCGAACTTTGTCCAGCTTTATATCTTGCATGCGATTGTTAATTGAATGTAGGGTGGGGTGGGTGTCTATCAATGAACCAGGCAGATACCGTGATCCACCATCGGTATTTCATTAACCGACTTCCAAAAAGGAGGAGTTTCTCAATTCGTCAGAATCTTTTTGTTTTATGTATGTTCACCGATTACTCGAAGACGCCTGAACCAATTTTGAAAATTCTTTTTTGTTTCAAAGGGTATACTTTCCAGGTGGTCCCATTTAAATTTTATGGAAATCAGTGAAGCAGTTTCTTAAAAATCAACAAATACCTATCTTTGTAATAACCTATACCTATGTATATGTTTATCTTTATTTATGTGTATATATATATTTATATGGGTATGTAAGTATGTATTGTTACGAATAACCCGCCATCTATTGGCGACTGTGGGAAGATGTAGAGAGCTACAAAATAAAGATACACGCCATCTGTTGAGACAACACGGAACTAAGTAGTTATCCATTAATGAAAGTTGTCCTAGTATGTATTAGACTGTTCTATTGTTTTGTAGAATTAACCAGAGGTGTCGCAATGTTTCTAGAAATACCGTTTTGCTATATAAAGCGTGGCATTGCGGAGTAGTTAGTTAGTTATCAAGTGAGTGTCAAGTGAGTTAGTTATCAAGTGAGTGAGTTATCAAGTGAGTGAGTTAGTTTCAAGTGAGTGTCAAGTGAATTAACAGCGAGTAAAGTGTAAAGTAGAAGTGAATCAAGTGTGATAGTGATAATAAATTATTGTAATTGTGTTGTTGCTAGATTCCCTGTGTATTTTGTGATCTATTAAAATCAATTGTGTCTATTTTGGTAACGACTTGGAATAATTTCCTAATCCCGAACCTCAGCTCGTAACAAATTGGTGTCAGAAGTGTGATTAGATGATGCCGGTTTTACCGAAGGAGGACACGGAAGGCGTTCGTACTAGGGGACAGCGACAGCAGGAGATGGACCAGAGACGGTTTGGGGATGCGCGTGCAGCGTGGAGGGGAGAATTTGCAGCAGTGGGCCTTGGAAATTGTGAAGCTCGTCCGGAAGGTATATCAGTCAGCGCCTACATTGATCGAGGGCAATCTGGTGCAAGCCTTCATCGACGGCATCCGTGACCTGGAGGTCAGGGCTGCTGTTAGGCTGGGGCACCACGGCACGCTTAAGGCTGCCCTTGCCCACGCATTGGAGGTGGAAGCGGAGGGGCAAGACCACCGAGCCCACCGCGTTAGGGAAGCAACTACACCTACCGCCCGTGACCGTCCCCAACACAGCCCCCGATGCTACACCTGCGGAGAGAGGGGCCACCTTCGTGCGAATTGCCCAAGGCAAAGCGATGGACGACCACAGGAGAGAAGGGTGGTTGATGCTGCCGCCCAACAGCAGGGAAACGAATAGGAGCCAGGACTGCGGGGCGGGTGCTGGCTGGTGGTCAAAGAACCCCAAGAATTTCGATCTCGCAAGCTCATGAGAGGAATAGCCTGATCATCAGAGGCGAGGTCAACGGGATGCCGTGCAGACTCTAGATACGGGAGCCTCTCGGACGGTAGTTAGTTCCCAGCTCGCGAATCGGTTTCTTGGGGACAACATCAGTGACCGCGAGCAAATACAGCTGGTAACAGCTACCGGTCAGCGGATAGTCGTCCGAGGAGAGAAAACAGTAGAGTTGAAGCTGGGTAACGAACATTACAAGCACAACATCATCGTGGCAGATATTCTTGATGATTGCATTCTGGGCTTGGACTTTTTGCGTGAACATCGTTGTGAGATAGATGTGAATCAGGGATTATTGAGATGTAGTTTAGAGGAGCTCTTCGTGGAAGGAGCGTCACCTGGAAAAGTGTACTGCCTGGAGAAGACTGTGCTTCCTCCTAGATCAGAAGCCAGAAAGAATCGGTTTGTACTAATAGAAAGCACGAATGATGACTTTCCGTGGAGGGTAGCGAGGACTCTGGTGAGGACGACTGGTGATCCAGTGGTTCGTGTGATGAATCCTTGTGACAAGGAGCAGGTAATCGGGAAGGGCACTCTGTTAGGCACCTGTGAGGAAGTTACTTGGTTGCGTAAATGCCAGGACGGTTCTACTAGCGTAACGAGCTTTGATGTCTCAACGCTATTAGAGGAATGTCGTAGTGAACTCACGAAGGAAGAACTCAACATGGCTAAGAAGGTGCTGCTTCGATACGGCGATGTTTTCTCTTCAAGTGATACGGACATAGGAAAAACCGGACTAGTTCAGCACAAGATTAACACGGGCAACGAACTTCCGATCCGTCAGCGTCCAAGAAGATTACCGGTGGCACGAGAAGGAAAGGTAGACGTCATGATTGAAGAAGGATAAAGGATGGAGTTATAGAGCCTTCATCCAGTCCGTGGTGTTCTCCTGTGGTCCTTGTGAAGAAGAAAGATGGTAGTATGCGGTTTTGTGTTGACTACCGTCGGTTAAATGACAAAATGCAAAGAAAATTTAGGAAATACCTACAACATACAGCTACAAAATTTCTCGAATAAGTTATTGTTAAATAGTAATTTGTGTCCTGATGATTTATTTCTGGTTATTGGTGACTTCAACATGAGCAATTATCAGTCGCATCTTAATGAACATAACATGTTGTCACCTACCGAGTTATCGGGAGACGCACAAACTAATTTTTTCGACATTATAGACGAATGCAATTTAAACCAATTTAGTCTATGCAGAAATGTCAATAATCGTCTGTTGGATTTAGTATTTTGTAACACCACATTAGCAGTTATGCCATGTTCTGATCCTTTAGTCCCTGAAGACCTACACCACAGATAAGATAATAGTTACTTCGTAACAGATACATCACTCCCATACAAAACTGAAAATACCTACGTTATAATAGCCTACAAAATTTTAATAATAATACCTGGCGTTAGCTGCGACCAGAAATATATCTTATTTACGCTTGTCGAAAGTTGAGAACGCCTTGCCCACCGCACGACCTTCGTCTGTGTGTGTATCCGAACTGCCGGACACTCTAGGGTTGTACAAAGTACACAAATAATGAAATAAATTATTTATTTGGGGTATGTTCCGATATACACTGCGAGCACTGTTCAGTGCTCTTACCGCGCAAAAATTCGTTTCGTTATGGACTGACAGTATACTGCCGAAGTATCCTAGGGAAATAAATGACGTTATAAATCGTCGCCATTTTTGTACTGTGAGCACTGGCGTTTTCGAGGAACGGTGATCTCAGTGTTTTGATTACGTGATCAACTACAATAATTTTTTAGTTAAATAGTAAACAATTTTTTTCGAAATATGTTCATCACTTTTAACGTACATATCCCCATTTAAATAATTCGGTTATAAAGTTATTATGCATTCGGTTACTTGAAAAACAATATTTTCTTTTAATAAAAAGTAAACTTACTTTTAATAAGCGAGTAATTCCATTGACAATTGACTTGAATATTAAATTTTTAAATATAACTACATTCAAACAATGTTTTTTCTTGTTGAACAGATAACTTGTACATATATATGATAATTATTTTCACGTCAAAACAGCGCCAAAAAACATAGATGACAGTATACTGAACTGCGTTCCGTATTAAACAGTAACCAGTATAGGTTATTATAAAGGAACAGCTTCGCAGTATACTAAATTGACGTCACTCCTTATAGTGCTCGCATTGCATATCGGAACACACACTTGATAATCAAATTTATGGGTGAGTTTTACATAATGATAAATAAAATTATTTCCCATATGAAATTTATATCTTTAATTTTTATAGGTAATTAAAGTATCCCTTAAACCTTCGATAGTAACATAAAATGTTGATGCTGTAGACATATACATCACTATCACTACATCACTACATATTATAAAACAAAGTCCCCCGCCGCGTTTGTCTGTCTGTCTATCTGTTCACGATAAACTCAAAAACTACTTAACAGCTTTTCATGCGGTTTTCATCAATAGATAGAGCGATTTATGAGGAAGGTTTAGGCATGTAATTTGTTAAGTATTTGTGTAAGTTGGTTGCAATATGATCACGATTGTTGAAGATGTCTCTGCTACCCGTGCGAAGATGGGCGGGTTGCTATTAATGGCTGTTGCGTAGAGTAGAGAAAGATACTCTGATAATTTAAACTTTGTACAACATATTATGTTACACAAAAGTATTAAATAACAAATAACTACCTAATCAAATAAAAACCTCAATCCGTGCCGATCTCAATATGTTTTACATTTCAGTAGCTCTTATTATTATTTCCACTACATTTCTAACTATATTACATATTGTGTGAGAGAAGCAGCCGTCAGTTCGCCTTGCCTACAAGTTACAACAAATGAATACGCTGGCAGTTCACACCTACTAAGTTCGTCAGCTTTCGTAGAAATTATGGGTTTATTATTGACGGTTTAATAGACTACATTTATTACATCATCATCATTTATCAACATCGTATAGAATTTACATAAGCAACATTTATGTCTTTGTTGTGAAGATAACTATTATTTATTATTAGTACAGCCACGGCAATGGCCAGTAAAGAATAAACACCTGAAGTGGAGATGTTTTTATATTATATTGACAAAAAAGTAATAGCTAAAATCATTTTTGCAACTTATTTTTAAAGGATTTCACAGATCACTAACGTCTAACAATAACGCAATTTAACATAATAAATAGATATAGCAATCACAAAACATCTCCTCTTCATAATAAGTTCGATTTGACATTTTGTTTTTATTTACGGAGAATACCGTTCTGCCGTGCGTGCGTGCTCTCAGCAACGCATTGTCGCCCCTACTAACACTTTTACCGTGGACGGGAAGCAAAATTGGTAGGTATATAAAACGCGACCTCGAGCGAGTGATGTAGCCCTGCCTACACCATAAATCCTTGAATATAACTCTAGCACTCACGCAGTCAGACACATTAAAAACAAAACCGCGACTTAAATACTATTACCACAGAGGTGACTACGATTCGATAAACTCTGGATTAAATGAAATAAACTGGGAAATTCTAAAGCCCCTTCCGCTTAAAAACGCCGTTGATATTTTCTATAAAAAAATATATGATCTTATTGACCTACATATTCCTTACAAATTTGTTAATTTGTCTACTTTCCCTCCTTGGTATATTACTTCTTTAAAGAAAGTACTTAAAGACAAATATAAGTTTCAAGAAAAATAGTTGTGATTATGATACTTTTTCTCTCTTAAGAAAAAGGGCAAATTTTTTTGAAATTGAGTGCTATGACAGTTTTATCAAACGATCCCAAGAATCAATAATTACCAATCCAAAAAAGCTATGGTCCTTCATAAAATCAAACAATAAGGGCTCTTATTCTCTTCCATCTACACTACAATACGAAGGTCAGTCTGCTGACACGGGGGAAGAGATCTGTCACCTTTTCTCATCTTACTTTCAATCCGTATTTCTTGCACCTCAACCTAGCACTTCAGAGAATCCTGGCCTAGCTCATGACGATATCAATCATAATGTATCTAACGTGATTGGCGACATAGAGATATGTGAACGTACTGTTCTTAAACTACTACAAACGCTAGACCTGTCCAAGGGACCTGGACCGGACCGCATAGTGCCTTTATTTGTTGTCAAGTGTGCTCGGTATCTGACTTGAACCATTAACAATATTATTCAAGCGCTCCGTTGTAGAAGGCATTGTTCCTAAAGTATGGAAGTCAGCCTTTATAACCCCCATACACAAGAGTGGTTGTCGTAGTGATATAAAAAATTATCGGCCTATATCAAAACTATGTATCTTCGCTAAGGTCTTCGAAAGAATTGTGTACTCTCAACTTTATGATACACTTTCGGTCTCGTTCATCCCTGAACAACACGGATTTTTGAGAAAACGATCCACTATGACGAATTTGCTGACATTCACTGAATACGTGGCCTCAGGTATGGAAGCTGGGGGACAAGTGGATGCCATATTCACTGACTATAGCAAAGCGTTCGATCGTATAGATCACGACATATTATTGCATAAGCTTTACTCTGGTTAGTATGGTTCACGTCTTACATTGAGAATCGTTCTCAGGCAGTCGTACTCAATGGCTATACTTCCTCATGGTCTATCGTACCATCCGGTGTTCCCCAGGGCTCCTTGCTTGGGCCTTTATTGTTTAATATCTTCATAAACGACATAACCAAATGTATAAAACACTCAGAATTTCTCCTGTACGCAGATGACATGAAGATATACAGAACAATCAATTCCGTGAGCGACTGCTATCTACTTCAGGAAGATCTAACTGCCTTCCAGTATTATTGTTCAATTATCAAGCTCGATCTCAATTTTCCTAAATGTCACATCATCTCTTTCACTCGGAAACCTAAACCAATAAACTTTAATAATATCATCAAAGGCCATCAACTGCAAAGAGTTGATAAGGTGCGTGACCTGGGTGTGATACACGACTCCAAACTTATGTACGACATGCACATCGATTACATTGCTAAAAAAGCAAACAAATCTTTGGGGTTTGTATTAAGGTCTAGTTCACAATTTAAGAGTGTAAAGGTGATCAAAATACTGTATTGTTCTTTTGTGCGTAGTATTCTCGAGTATTGTTCTCAAGTATGGAACCAGCGGTACCAGGTTTATATTGATAGACTGGAATCTATTCAATGTAGGTTTTTGAGATTCCTAGAGTATAAATATAACTCCAGCGATCCACTGTACGAACAGAGATGTCAGAGACACCATATACTTCCTTTAATTCAGAGGCGGAACATATTGGATATTGTGTGTTTAGTTAAAATAGCTCAAAGCCAATTAGATTTACCCCATCTACTTTCCAAAATTAACTTACGTGTGCCAAACAGGACTTTAAGGCAACCAATTTATCTGTCAATACCTATTTGTTCAACAAATTATAGACAAAATTCATATTTAATTAGATCTGCCAATGAATTCAATGCACTGGCTGACTTCCCGAACCTTGACTTATTCACAACCAAACCTAACAAGTTCAAAGACGTCTTATCGCAATCGTGGTTTAATGGTTCTATGACGAATTAACGGATTTTCTATTTTCATTTTATTTCTTTTTTTCACTTTCAGAAATAGTTTTGTTACCAAATTTATCAAATTTACTGCATCTCTAAAGTAAGTTTTAGACACTAACATGTGAAAACGTTTAAATGGTGTTTAGCTTTTTATATAGTTGTAATCAAATGTATATATCACTGTATGTTTTCCTCTTATCTATAAAATAAAATAAAATAAAATCACGAAGAAGGACAGCTATCCTCTGCCACGTATCGACGGACTGGACACGCTAACGGGAATGAAGTGTTAGACCTGAAAAGTGGTTACTGGCAAGTAGAAATCGATTCAATTGATAAGGAGAAAACCGCTTTCTCTACAGGAAAGGCCCCAGCGACTTTTCAGAGATTAATGGAGTTAGTGCTCGCCGGCCTAATCGGGGATGCCTGCCTGGTATATTTAGATGACATCATTATAGTAGGACGTACCCTTAAGGAACACCTGCAGAACCTCGAGCGTGTGCTTTAAAAAATCCGGGGGGCTAACCTCAACTGAAGAAAAACGAACTTTTTGTTGGGACGAGAGCTGTGACATTGCATTCCGGGAGCTAAAGACGCGTCTGTGTTGTACGCCTGTATTGGGTTATCCTGACACGAAAAATGAATTTATAGTCGACACAGACGCGAGTAACACGGGTGTCGGCGGTGTGTTGTCGCAACGGAAAGGCGATCAAGAAATTGTGATAGCGTACTTCAGCAAGTCTCTATCTAGACCGGAAAGGAATTACTGTGTCACGAGAAGGGAGCTGCTCGCCGTGGTTAAAACATTGCAGCACTCCAATAAGTATTTGCTAGGTCGAAGGTTCCACCTGCGTACTGACCATGCTGCATTGAAGTGGTTGTTACAATTCCAAAACCCGGAAGGACAAGTAGCGAGGTGGATAGAACTGCTGCAAGAGTACGATTTCGAGATCCAGCACCGTAGCGGCAAATCCCATGGCAACGCTGACGCATTGTCAAGGCGGCCTTGCACAGAGGACTGTAAACACTGCGTTAGGCAAGAGACCAGGAAAGCTGTGCCCGTCCGCATGTGAAGAACGGACCTGAGTGACGAGTGGAAGGAAACCTTACGGAAGGCTCAAGAAGAGGACACAGATGTCAAGTTAATCCTCGAGTGGGTCAAAGCCAATGCTCCGAGGCCAAAGTGGAGTGACGTTGCAGCTATGAGCACAATGACAAAGGGGTATTGGGCACAGTGGAATAGCTTGGTCGTTCAGGACGGCGTATTGTGCCGTAAATGGGAGAATGCTCGAGGGAATACCTGTCACCTCCAAATGGTTGTTCCGAAGGCCAAGGTACCGGAGATTTTACAGTTTTACCACGATGGATGTTCATTTGGGTGTAAAAAGGACTTTATTGAAGATTCGAGAGCGGTTTTATTGGATCCACTGCCGCGACGATGTGAAAGACTGGTGTTGAAACATCGAACTTAGGCCCTGACTTTTTAACCGACTTAAAAAAAAAAGAGGAGGTTCTCATTTCGTCGGAATCTTTTTTTTTATGTATGTTCACCGATTACTCAAAGACGCCTAAACCAATTTGTAAAATTCTTTTTTTGTTTCAAAGAGTTTATCGAAATCAGTCGAGCGGTTTTTGAAAAATCAACAAATATCTAAAAATTGTATACATCGATGATATTTTCGTTAGCTCCGACACCTCGCTGTCTCATTGAAGCAGTGCATTTAGTTGACCTACCCATATTATATTTAAACAAAATACATCTACTTTCCTCTAAAAAGTATGTACATTGAAGTCGGTTATACTTTTTTTAAAAAGGTTATTATGTGTATAGTTAGGTATAGCGTAGGCTATACATTATGGGAAACTGTTCGCGATGAACATAAGCTATATTAATAATTTCAAATTTAGTTTTGACCCGACCAATCGGACCAGGTAAACACGTTCTTTATAAAATGTAATGTATATTTTCTTTATTTATTTTTTTTTTTATTTTCGGGATCAATCTTTACTCTTTGCACTATACCGATAGAATCATTAATGAAACCAAGACTCACGTCAATATTTCGCCTTAACATGACTTTGCTTCTAATTTTGAAATTATGTTCTCTTCCACTTTTTTTTTATTTATTTTTTTATATATTTTTTTTGGTACTTTGGTACAACTTCATAAGACATGTCCTATTCTTGCTTTTTCATTCCGTTGACCATTTTACAAGTTACTTTAGAACATAATTAAATCTAGGTATCTATCTACATCTATTATTCCATTATATTATTATACATAATACAGGTACACTGATTTATTCACTGCAAATGTAACTTTGTAATCCTATATATTTATATGGGATTACAAAGTTATTTATGCAGTTGGTGTATCCAGAAAACTGGCCCGAAATAAAAAAATATATTAGTTTTCCTTGATTTATACACTAAACACTAATTGTATTCTAAATTTGAAGGTTCTATGTCTGCTAGAAGTGCCTTAGAGTTTTGATGATCGGTCAGTCAGTCAGTGAGTGAAAAAATTAAGAAACTTTGACTAGTTATAATTCTTAAGCTACTAGTTCAATTTTTTTTTTCTTTTATTTATTTTTTTATTAGGTAAGCCAACGATTATTACACTAAGCATTACAGATTTATAACTTAACGACTAAACATGTATGAGTGCAATAATCACTTATAGGCTAACACGACATGCACAATGAATAGCGGTTATAACAGTTAAAAATAAAATAGGAGATTGATACATGATCAATTTGACATAATCAAAATAATATTAACGATAAAATAGGTGCTTGCGAACTGAACGATTAAAATATATGTACTTAATTCAATTTTAAAATAAAAGTGGTATGCAATGAAGAAAACATCCAAATAGTAATCAAAAATAAGTTCGGTAAATTATTTACAATTTACAATTCAAGTTAATACAATACTTGAGTCTTGAAATGAGCATCGCAATATAATGTATAAAAATAATATAAAACAAAATAATAAATTATGTTACAAGTAGGTAAAATAGGAGATGAATCACAATTATATAGGTTCAACTTAATTGAATATTAAACTATAAATTGGCTAAATACAAATCAGATTCACATTAGTCCAGAACAGTAATATAATTAAACTAAATTTCATCCATATATTATATATTTAACAAATATAATATTACAGCTGAATCAACAATATAACGTAGTCGTTCATTTTTTTTGTGTGAACAGGTCGATAATGCACTTATAAAATTTAAAAATGCTATCATGGTGTAAGTCAATTAAATCACTGCAGCCATTCAAAATGTTGCATAATCTGGGTATAATTGAATTAGTACCTGAGACCGTTCTCTTCAAAGGTGGGCACAGTGGTGTAATACTATTTCGAGGATATCTAGATGGAGCCCTGAATCTTATGAGACTCAGTAAATCTGGGCAATCAATAAGGTTTCTCACGATTTTAAATAAAAACAATGCATCAATCACGTCTCTGCGTATAGATAATTGGTGAATCTTAAAATACTGCAGTCGGATGTTATAAGTGGTCAGATGTTTACCTTTACCTGCCGATATTGTAAGGTACGATAGAAAGCGTTTCTGAACGCGCTCTATGCGTAACATGTGTACGGCATAATGGGGTCTCCATACAAGACAACAGTATTCTAAGATACTCAGCGCAGGCACTCAAACTATTATCATACTAAGTTTCAGACATATCCCTTCAGTAACTTCTGAGTTTATCGTGAACATACAAACAGACAGACAGAAAGACAGACAGACAGACAGACAGACGAAAATTGTTTGAATTGCATATTCGGCATCAGTATCGATATCTTAATACCCCTCAGTCGATTTTTTTTAAATATATTCAATGTACATAATTCATCCCGCTACAGATTTATTATAAGTATAGATAATATGTATTACTTGTGAGATACATTGGGTTTTCATGCGATGGCCAAGTCAATCTATTTTATTTATTGATATGGTCACTATAAGATGTTGTTAGGTTAGCTAATTACGTAATAACTTAAGACAAAAGGACCCTTAAGTAGGGACTGAATAAATTAACCGACTTGGTATTACATGGATCTCACAACTTTTTATGGTAGAAGAACGAGTGGCGAGACTGAGACTTGTTTTTTTTACAAGTTTTGTTTTTGATGGCATGCTTTTTACAGAACACGATCTAGCTAATCCTATTTACTTCGTTGTTTTCAATATTTGGAATCCAAAATTCTGGTTTAAATTAATCGCCAACGGCAAATGGAGGTTCAGCATTGATGTGAAGATAAAAGTCCCCTGTGTACTCCTTTTTAGCATGTAAACCCATGTAGGTATAATTTACTGTGCATTTCCCGTTTTCAAAATCATCCCAACTTTCACAAGGATATGCGTTAAAAGGAATTGCACCGTTAATAGATTCCATAAAATATAGATTTGCACGTTGGTGACTGCATTCGTCTTCTGTAACCAAAATAAAATTATATGAATGATCAGTAAATAAATAGGTAATACCTGTTAGTAAATATCATATATTAACTTATACCGAGCATAGGTAAGTTCTAACTTACTATGAATCTAGGTATTTAAACAAAGCAACCGAATTATACCAAGTAGTGGCTTAATCGGTTTGGGAATGCAAAAGATATAGGTAGGTACATACCTAGGTGTAAATGAGAAAGGTCATTTTGGTATGTGTTTTACTGAGAATTTTTTCGGGCGTGGCACCAAGCCCATTAGAGTCGTATGAACGATTCTCTCACATTCATTTCCTAGTTCCACTATATCTGCCCCCTCAGCAGTGACCAGCAGGTGTGACTTAGTAATCTGATAACTTCCTGCTTATTTTCATCGCAAAACATCAGATGTATTTAGTGATGTTAGGGACGAGAAATAATTTATCTACCAAAGAACCAACTCCAACAGTCTACGCGATATTTTGCTTTTTGGCATATTTAGACCAGTAAAATTGTAAAAAGTGCTGGATGTAATTCCTTACAGATAGCTACATAGTTCAGGGTATCCCTACTTCCGCTTTTTCTCCTCTAGTCATGACAGAAATCTTCGTTCAGAAAATAACCTGCTTCTCTTATGTCCCTCCCACAACTCCGAATTCGTAAACTCGTCTTTCTACGTTCAATCAGTTCTCCTCTGGAATGCACTCCCTCTGGAAATCAGGATGGCCACAAACCGTTTTATATTTAAAAAGAAAGTTCGTGATCTCCTTCACAATGAGATGACTGAATGAGTTGGACGCTAGTTACTCGACTCTGTATTTCGGTATTCATAGTGTATGAATATAATGTATGCATTTATATGGATATGTGTATGTATGATCTGAATATATTATTATTTTATTATATTTATTATGTAAGTAATAGTGTGTACTTCCGTTTATGTACTCTGTGTAACTTGTATTGATTTAATAGATTATTATTCATAATTTCTAATGTGATTTCTGTGCACCTACCTTATAAGATTTCTCCACCACCCCAAGGTTGACTGGTAGAGAATGCCATCGGCATTAAGTCCGCCTTTGTACATATTGTGCATGAAGATTAAAGGGTAGCAGGGAAAGTTTTAAATAAATAAATAAGTATACCCGATATATTGATTTGTTTTGTTGTTGTTTCCAAAAAACGCTTTTTACGGCGGCAACTGATTCAGATTGGTTTTTACATTTCCGAGACCTTTTTAATAAATAAACGCATTTTCTCGAAAAATTATTAGTATTTTTGATAAAAAGATTTTTATACTTTATAGTTACACGAGACATATGTTTACTAAGTTTCAAGAAACCAGTAATGTTTTGACAGAATAAAAAAAAATTAAAGTTTCGATTTTTTCGACCCGTTGTTGACATCGATTATGTACAACAATTATTAACTGATTTAAAAAGTTATTTAAATTGACCGTCTTCATATTGCTTAAAAACGTAAATCTTTGAATTCCGTTATTGTAAATCGGCTTAAAGCTACACTTAAACCCTTAAACCCGATTTTTCATGATTTTTTTTCAGAAAAACTTAAATAAAAAACATTAAAATTTGAGGAAATTCACTGATATGTTCTTATTCTATAAATACATACACTGAACTATGTCGCTACCTGTAAGGAATTACATCCAAATTCAACCCTCCAATGAGATAATTTTACTGGTCTAATTGGCGCGGGAGAGTTGTAACTATATTATGTTGCGAGTGTTTGTAGGTTCCGATAGCCGATAACTGCTTACCGGCAGGCGGTCTTACCGGAACTTGGTTGCCAAATTTGTTGTATTCAAATGTTTCTGATTTATCAAGGTATATTAAAAGTAAGTAAAAAAAATTACCCAGAAGTGATAAAAAGTCATAACACCCTGATTGAGGCGACACTCCACCACATGGATAAAAGTCGGCATCTCCTTGACTCGTGTAATAGCCAAATTTTCCACCGCACGTATGGATGATATCAACGAATTCAGCGTCAGTTTTGTCCAGACGACAATATTCTGGCATCATTGGGAGTTCAAACAAAGGTCGAGCAGGATCCATTCCTTAATGAAAGGATTATATTATTCCGATATTTGGGACATGTTTTTAGATTAGCTTTAGTCAAAACAAAGTTATTATCAAACAAAGGGATGATTTAATTGAACATATACTTAGAGTCATGTTTCGAAGTTGTAAGAAGAATAAATATTTTAAATGAAACCGATTTTTCCTTTTTCAGCTGGAACATCCTGTACGCAGTGCAGGCTCGAACATTTTGACGTGATTCAAAGGGGGATCATAAGGCATGTGGTCAATTCTAAATTCAGTAGCGATAGAATTTCTAAGTCTAAGGTGAGACTTCAACTGAGCAAGTGAGCCCTTCATCTACATAAATAAATAATAATGGGTGTGTTGGCGTGTCTATGAAGCTAGCGTAGCCAAGTCATAGGGCCGTAATAAAACTTACACTATATTTTTTTGCTAATTATTTTCTATTTTTTTGCCATAGCCATTTCCGAAAAACAATGGTCCTGCTGACTTGACACTTAAGCCAGCGTAGCCAACCCTATATCTCCGGATCTCTTAAATTTATCAAAACAGGCTTTATGGCATATTTTATTGCTAATTATTTGCTATTTGTTTGCCAAAGAATTGTTTTTTTGCCATAGCCATTTCCGAAAAACTATGGTCCTGCTGACTTGAGACTTAAGCCAGCGTAGCCAACCCTATATCTCCGGATCTCCTACACTTATGAAAACAGGCTTTATGACATATTTTATTGGTAATTAATTGCTATTTCTTTGCCAAAGAATTGATTTTTTTGCCATAGCCATTTCCGAAAAACAATGGTCCTGCTGACTTGATACTTAAGCCAGCGTAGCCAACCCTATATCTCCGGATCTCTTACACTTATCAAAATAGACTTCGTGGCATATTTTTTTTTTGCTAATTATTTGCTATTGTTTGCCAATGAATTATTTTTTATACGTACGCACGCTTGTTTGAGGGAAAAGTAGGTATAGCACACCTTACGCTATACATGTCGACTAATCACCAAAACATCGTAAAACTGATTCGTACGTATTACTTTTAGTTAATTTATGTTTAAGACTGCTCAGAAGAGCCTCTGTAAGCCATTTAGTAGTAGTCCCCAGTTTTTGAAGAACTTTTTTTTTGAGGCACACCTTCTGGACTCCTTTTACTCGCAATTTTATGTAGTATAGTAGAAAAATCGTGAACATGAGTTTTTTTTTTATGGTATAGGCAAACGAGCAGTCGGGTCACCTGATGGTAAATGACTTCCGCCGGCACCTGCAGCTCAAGAGTCAGGAGTGCGTTTCAGTCTTTAAGGTGGGAGTAGGGGAAGGGGGGAGAGGGGGCAAACGAGGGGAGAGGGAAGGGTTATAGCCTACGGTAACCTTTATGGTATGCAAGCATTGCTTCACTGCCGGTTTTCTGCGAGGCCGTGGTTTCACTCCGGTCGAGCCGGTCCAAACGTGCCGAAGCATATCTCTCCCATGAATATGTATATGTGAAACGCTTTTATCGAGTTTTAATACAATTATTATTACTATATTTATAATGTATATGTACTAACTTAATTCATCAATACAGTTTTCTCTTAAGGTATTCTAAGCATATTTCTACATATTTTGTTTTCAATATGTTTTAAATTTACAATCTTCTCTCCTTAATTAATTTTTAACCGACGAAAAAAAAGGAGGTTCTCAATTCGACCGTATATATATATATATTTTTTTTTATGTTTGTTCAGCCCTCTCTCCGTTATTTATGAACCGATTTTGATTATTCTTTTTTTGTTAGATAGGGTATAACCTTAAGAGAGGTCCCATGTCAAGGAAGTCAGGATCTGATGATGGGATCCTGGTAAAATTGAGAGAAACCCTCGAAAATTGTAGGGACGAATAGTGTTTCTGTTTACTTTCAATTACTTTATCAGGTATTTGCGTTTAGAAATCATCACATCATGTACATGCTGAGCTGATGATGAATAAAAATTCTTAAAATAAAAATCTTTTTAACAAAAAATTAAACCGACGAAAAGAACTAAAAAGCATAAAATAAATAAACACTTTAAGTCTTAAGTATTGAGCTCATTTACATAAACTATCAAATTTTATATAAACTTATTTTGAGTCGGCGCCAAATAATAAAATGATTATAGGCTTACGTGTAGGTACCTAATATTACTTGTCAGGTACAGTGTTAGAAAGGTAACAATTTAGAACAGGTTTCGTTCGTAGTTTCTTGATGACGCTCCTTTCTTTGTTCTCCAAATACATCCGGTATTTGAAGGTCCTATTCGGTATTTGAAGAATAAAGAAAGGAGAGTCATCCTATTCTTCCTACTATTATTATCTTAAACTAAACATAGTTAGCGCTAGGTAGTAGAGCCACGCTGATTCCAGCATAAACGGGCCGGCTCGACCGGGGCGGTACTACCCTTGCACAGAAGACCAACCTAAAATGACAGTGTTGGTGCTGTCGTATTTCGTTAGTGGGTGCGAGACCGGAGGCCCAAAAAAGGAGCAGGGGTGACAGTTATCGTGGTAAGTGTGTGAGCAGTGGAATGCTCGTAGAGCCGTCAGCCAGGGAGACCCGTAGAAACGGTGGTGCCGCTGGCCGCCCGCGGCATAGAGAGGGGCCCAACCGCGGCTAACCACCCTGGAAGGCTGCCCCGTCAGGTCGCGCAAAATCCACGGAGTGGCTCGTCGTGCCGGTTGGTGACCGGACGGTGGGACCAGGCGACCACTTCCGAGAGGGTACGAGGGTCCTTCCGTCCGACGGTTCGGTCACCGTCATACCTCACTATTGTATGGCGACACAGCATTCCGAGCCTCAGTATTACACTCTTACGGTGACTGTCACGCCTTTTACGCTCCCACTTCCCTCCCTCTCTTTTTTATCATGGCAGCAAAAAGGAAAAGACATAAGCGTTCAACAGCGGCACCCCATTCTCCCACCAACCCGCTATTTGAGGTGGAGTTCACTAACATCCGTGGACTCCATGCAAACCTCAACGCCGTCCACCAGCATCTTGAGATGGCTCGGCCGGCCATGCTTTTCCTACCGGAGACACAAATACGCCGCCCTGCCGACACGACATATCTTCACCGGCTACGTGCTTGAGGAGTGCTACCTCGCGAAGGCTGGAGTGTGTCTTTTTGTCAGGGCGGATGTTTGTTATCGCCGATTACGCTGCCTTGAGGAGAGAAGGATGGGTTCCTTCTCCACTATTTGGCTACACGTGGATATTGGCTCTATGAGCCGAATCTACGTATGCCTATACCGATCCCATTCTGGGGACTCCGAAACAACTCGACTTTTTGAACATCTCAGTCAGGCAGCGGACAAAGCGCAGGAACAGTTTCCGACCGCCGAACTGGTGTTTCTGGGAGACTTTAATGCCCACCATGAGTCCTGGTTGGGATCGCCCAGTACTGACCACGCGGGTCGGACTCTCCACGCATTCGCTCTCACGCATGACCTCACTCAGTTGGTACTCCAGCCCACCAGGATACCAGACATACTGAGTCAAGCGCCTTCCTTGCTGGACCTTCTGCTGACGAGTCACCCAGAGCAGTACAGTGTATCGGTGCTCGCCCCTCTGGGATACTCCGATCACTGCCTGGTGTCCACCTCGGTGCCTCTTGTTGCTCCACGACCAGTGGCAGCAAAAAGACGGTTATGGCACTACTCGTCAGCAGACTGGGATGGAATGCGGGACTATTTCGCATCCATTCCGTGGGCCCAATGCTGCTTCAAATATAGAGATCCGTCGCAAAGTGCAGCTGCCGTGGCTGGCGAGATTGCTGTCGGAATGGAATACTATATTCCCTACAGTGAGGTCGCCAGCGCAACGACCCGTCCCTGGTTCAATCGTGAATAGCCACTAGGAAATGCCAGAAGGCTTACGTCACAGCAGATGCCCAGCGCATCGCGCGGCTTGGCTAAGAACTCGTCGCAAATCCTACGGGTAGCCGAAAGTTAACAGAAGTTGGCAGAAGTTGGACTGCACGGCTTAGCCGGCTAAAGCCGTGCAGTCCAACTTCTGTCAACCCTCGCTACCACCGCTGAAATATCCCGACGGATCACTTGCTCATCAGCCGCAGGAGAAAGCGAAACTGCTTGTTGATCTCTTTGCGGCTAACTCCCGAATCGATGACCGTGGCATGTACCCGCCTACCATTCCGGCATGCAATGCCACAATGCGGGATATTCGCATCCGGCAGAGTGATGTCCGTGCGGAGCTTCGGTCACTCGACGTCCGGAAAGCCAGTGGACCTGACGGTATCCCAGCGGTGGTTCTTAAGAACTGTGTACCAGAGTTGTCTCCGGTATTGACGCGCCTGTATCGCTTGTACTCCTCGGGAACTGTTCCGGAGGCCTGGAGAGTGGCGAATGTTCAGCCTGTCCCCAAAAAAGGTGACCGCTCCAACCCGGCCAACTATCGCCCGATAACGGTCACTTCCATTATCTGCAAAGTGTTTGAACGGATCATTAACAAACAATTGGTCCACTATCTAGAGGATCACTCCCTACTTAATGATCGTTAGTATGGTTTTAGACCGAACCGATCCACGGGTGATCTTCTAGCGTATGTCACACACCTTTGGGGTGAGACTATTGACAGGCACGGGGAATCTTTGGCTATCAGGCTAGACATGGCCAAGGCCTTTGATAAGGTTTGGCACCGTTCGCTTCTCTCCAAACTACCGGCATTCGGCTTACCCCCCAAACTTTGAAACTGGGTTGCCGCATTCTTGCACTAGCGCCGCATCAGAGTCCTTTGTGACGGTGCAGCCTCCGACTTTCAGTCGATTAACGCAGGTGTACCTCAGGGTTCTGTCCTGTCACCCACGCTGTTTCTTCTGCATATCAATGACATGTTAGCCCTTAGCAACATTCATTGCTATGCAGACGACAGTACAGTTCATGGGTGATATTTTGGACACTCTGCAGCAAAGCCAGCAGATGTTAAAGAAAAACGACAGGAGCTTGTCGCTCAACTCGACCATGTTCTGGGCCGCATTTCTCAATGGGGCTGCGAGAATCTGGTCGAGTTCAACGCCAAGAAAACACAGGTGTGCGCGTTCTCTGCCAAAAAGTCTCCATTCCTTCCCCTTCCGACTTTTCAGAGCACTCAACTGCCATTACAAGGCAGGCTCGATATCCTGGGCATGGATATCTGCCGCGACCTCACCCCGCGCGAGTACGTTGAGAGCGTCACTAAGGCGGCCTCGCGGAAGTTAGGCATTCTAAACAGGGTGAGACGGTTCTTCTCGCCTGGGCATCTATGTCTTCTTTATAAGACCCAGGTTCGCTCGTGCGTGGAGTACTGTGCTCACCTTTGCGATGGAGCCGCGCAGTATCTGTTTGACACTCTCGACCGGTTGCAGCGGCGAGCAATCCGCATTGTCGGCAGTCCTCCAGCCACCGAGTCCCTTTAGCCTCTGCAGATGCGTAGAGATATCGCCTCAATGGCAGTCCTCTATCGCTTTTATCATGGGGAGTGTTCTGAAGAGCTCTTCCAACTGGTCCCCCCTTCTCCCTTTCTCTACAGGACAACACGTGCGGGCTCGGAAGTCACCTCTTCAGAGTGGTAGACATAGGATCTCGCACTCATCGATTCGGGTCTTCCTTCCTGTGCCGAGCAGTTAAAACCTGGAACTCACTACCAGCGCACGTGTTTCCGTCCCACTATGATCCCGGGTCCTTTAAGCTGGGCGTGAAAAAGCATCTCACTAGGCCGCCATAGTGCTAGTCACCATACTACACTGTCCTTGTTGGCAGTGAGGATGGTGACCACCACTCTTGGATTCTGCTTGTACTTTCCATAAGGCGAGGCAGAGTCATTTTGGCAGCTCAAATATATAAAAAAAAAAGTAAATATACTGTCTGTTTGCGATGAACTAAAAAACTACTAATTGGATTTTCATGCGGTTTTCACCAATAGACAGAGTGATTCATGAGGAAGGTTTAGGTATATAATTTGTTAACGTTTTGTGTAAATTGGTTGAAATATGATGATGATTGCTGAAGATGTCTCTACTACCTACCTATGCGAAGCCGGAGCGGGTTGCTTGTGATAATTAAATCACTCACTAAAGAGATTAATAATAATATTTGGACTTATCCCACGAGATTGTCGACATGTGGGATGTGGATTCAGCAATCGTTGTGCCGATAGTCATTTCGGCCCATGGGTTAATTGCTAAGAACCTCGACCAACACCTTCAGAGGCTCACGTTAGGCAGCTGGATTAAGAGCCTAATGCAGAAGGCAGTCCTTCTCGACACGGCACGCATAGTGAGGAGGTTTCTGTCTCTGGAACCCCACCGGTAGCTTGGTCCCTGTACCCGATACCGGTTGGACACTATTTTTTATATTTTTAAATATATTTGTATTTTTTTTTATATTGTAAATGTATTTAAAAATGTAATGTATATGTATAATAAATAAATAAAGAGAATAATAATAATAATAATATATCTCTTTATTGTACACCAAAATGTTTTTTTTTTTTTTATTTAAACTGCTTTTTTTGAAGAGTAGAAACACAGCAATGTTTTGTGGTAAATACAATTGGCGGCCTTATCGCACTGAGGCAATCTCTTACAGGCAACCATGGGATGGAGCGAGCATAGGATATCGATTTAAGGGCAGTATGGTGTACGATCAGTAGGTCTATTATACAGGTTAAATAAAGATGAAGTATCTTACATATAGTGTAGGATATACATACAAGAGAACAACAAACAAATAAATACATAAGCAAACATAGGTCCTTATACCTATGTTTGCTTATGTATTTATTTGTTTTTTATAATTCACATATAAATCGAATAAAACATACAAATATAGGACTATACTACATTAAGTCAAATAAGAAGGCAATTATGATATGTTGATATCACCAAGGTAATGTTCTTTTACTAATTTTTTAAAAGCAGGCAGTGACTGTGCACGTCTTATTGTCAAAGGCAGGTTATTCCATAACCGAACGGCTTGGACAGAGAAGGAATTGTCGACGAATTTCGTAGAATGTCCAGGTAGTTTTAATATTAGGTTCTCCGACGATCTCAAAGATCGAGAATGAGTGTCGTGTAAGAAGCTAAACCGTGTTTTAAGGTAAATAGGAGTAAGGGGGTTAAATAAGATTAAAACTGGAAGTTGTGGTTGTCCAGTTATAGGCGCGGTTCTGTCAAAAACCCTTTAAGGAAGATGTTCAAAATCAGCATTATTCTAATCTCAGACTGTGTGAGTGGGTCTATTTTTTTTTTAAAATAATCTGCGACAAAATATGCACCTCACAGTAGGTATGTTAACCACCAATTCAGTTATCGTTACCCTGTCAGAATTAACCACACGATGCAAATAATGAAAATGCGTACCTGTGATTCTATTTACTGTATAGTTTAAAAAATTAGCGGTATGTGCCATGACTTGTGCTCCTAAACTATGGCCCAATAAGTGCATAACACTACCGTCAATATCATATGATTTTGCTATAGAATCCAATAACCTTGCTGTTTTCTTTCCGACATAGCTGGTACTAAAAGCTGCCCATGGATAAATTGGATTACCGGATAGTTCATTCCAGTCTATGGCAATAATGTTATAATCATTTTCTTTCAAAAACTCATTTATTATGCCTTGAAACCATGTTTCATTCGTTGTCGATATCCACCCATGAGTTATAACCTTAACCAAATTAGAGGGATTAAAGTACTGGCTAGTAAAGATTTGGTCACTTTCATCGGGTATATGTAGTTCTTCTGGTTCAGCATTACGTCTAAAATAAATGTTTGTTAAATTATCACAACAGAGCCAAAGGGATATGCCTACTTATGGCTTTTGTTTGCCCAGCAATGTGGTAAATACCAAGAAAATATTTCATTTTGTCACTAAATTATTGCTATTATTAAGAAGGTCGTAAAACTTAGAAGTCTAAAGTCAGTTAAAATAAAATCCTCAATCAATCAATGCATTATTTGGCATTTCCGCTCGCCTAATGTGAATCCTGTTGCGAAAGTGAGGGTATATTGCCATAAAAGTCGATACCCAAAATTATGCGGTTATGAAAACCCATTTCTTTTAATACTTGTATTGGTATCCTTTTGTTATCGTTATTTTGTTCAAAATTAACAATAAAAAATGACGACTTTTTATGGACTAACAGAACCTACATATATACGTAAAAAATAAAGATTTCTGTGTTTTAAATAATTAAATCACATTTCGTTTCTAGCTGTGCGCTTACGACTCGTTACCTTTTCTACATTCTTTTCTAACTGATATAATGTATATATATATCCGAAGACTTTGATTACTATAATGGACTCCGAAACCTCACCCGATAACGACCTTGGCTATACATTGGACCCACATACCTCACACGACAACACCGGCTTATTCACGGATACCGTATCATTATCAGATAGACCTGACACGACTATGGATCCCGATTTACACGACAACTCCATGTTACCACGGACACATATCTGTATTAATTGTGGCGTGGATACACGAAGGCTTAGAAGATTTTCTTAGCTGGTCACAGGACAGTGTGTGCGTTTGCGCAGCGGAATGTTGTTGAATTTAAAGATTTTAATTATGCAGATATTTAGTGTATGACGTCGTGTAATTGTGTATGGTAAAAAAATATTTGTGCATGCAGCCATTGTGGAGAAATTCGCTAAAAAATGATTCCTCTGGGCGAACGTTGTCCTGGCGGAACTTTTTTTAATCCATGGATTTAGAAGAAAAAAAATGTGTCCAAAAATTAGTGTGTATTTGTGTGTAATTGTGTATGTATACATAAAATTCAAGTTTCCGCTACGCCAACCTTTTGGCCATTAGCTAGTTTTCATATAAAGCGCTTATATAGAGAGCTGTAGATTTTTACATCCGTTGTTTTGAATTTGTTTATATTTGTTTAAAAAACAGATTTAGAAAAAATCGTAGGGTTTAAAAGATAAAAATATAAACGTAAAATACGCTTATTAGGTCTTAGTTTGTAAAGTATGCACTTTGGGGTCTAGATTTGCACGTTTATACAAACCTTGTAAGTGTCTGCAACATGTTGCCAAGTATCAATGATGTTCCGTTAGTAATTAAAGAGTTATAGGACAATTTACCATGAATAGACCACTGTTTACAAAGCAGTCAAATATCACGACGTTCTAAAGGAATTGCATAGTAAAATGTATTCCAATAATTAGTGTGTGGCGTATCATACATACACTTAATAATAAAATGTATGTATGTATGTATATCTATATAAATGAATATAATATGTATAGTTAGGTAATAAAACATAAATAAATAAAATAATACAAAATAATGTTTATTACCTGATAGATAATTAAATATATTAAATCGCTAGTCGCTTATGCCCAGACCGCTGCGCAAGCGCAGGAATGCGTTGCGATGACATTTTGGGCAGTCGATGCAAGTAGCGGAGACGAACAATTGTCGCGATCATACTTTGATTATTCACTTCGTAAATAGTAGTGTATTAACGTAATTATTGGTCAGAGTGACTTTAAAATACGTGTGATATATGTTATAGTATTGTTAGTGCTAATAAACATTGAAAACTAAGTGAACTTGTGTAATTGTAAACATCCCAGTTGACCGAGATAGGACAATCGCAGCTACACTGGTGACCCCGATCATGGACAAAAGTCGTGAGTCAAGGACAGAATTGAACTTATATATCCTGTGTCCTGTGCTTTTCTTTATTTTTATAATTTGAAAATATCAGAAGACATAACCGAAGTGAGAGTAGTTCGAAAAACTTTTGTTCGCAAGTCACAAGCTGATAGCGATTTTTACGTATTGCTAAGAAGACTGACAGATTGTATTTCTTAAATGTTTTTTTTTTTATGGTTTAGGGGGTCAATGAGCACAGATGGGTCACCTGATGGTAAATGACTACCGCCGCCCATGGGCACCTGTAACTGAAGAGTCACAAGTGCGTTGCCGCCCTTTAAGGTGGGAGTAGGAGAAGAGGGGGAGGGTGGGGGGTTGAGAGGGGAAGGACGAAAATAAGGGACAGGGAAGGGTTAGGGCCTCCGGTAACCTCACTCACGCGGCGAAATGCAAAGAAATCATTGCTTCACTACCGGTTTTCTGTGAGGCCGTGGTATCGAGCGGAGTCGAGCTGGCCCATACGTGCCGAAGCATGGCTCTCCCACGTTTAATAATAACGCCAATATTTTTTTAATAATAACGCCACTATCTACGATAAAATTAAATCTTCAATTACCAAGTACTTTTCTAATTATATTAATAATAACGCCACTATCTACGATAAAATTAAATCTTCAATTACCAAGTACTTTTCTAATTAAACATCCGTGTACAAAAATATTTTTAATTACATGTAATAATTTTGTATTTATTATTTATTTCTCGCCACCTGTTACGTAGAAACCCAAAAATTGGCGAAATGTGGGTGTCACAGAAATGTCACACCTCTGCCTACCCCTTTTGGGACAACAGTCGTGAGCATATGAATGAATGAATGAAAATACAGAAAATAACCTAAAAACTTCTAACCCTCTTAGGGACTAGTCACGACAATCCCTGGGGCGCGCGCCTCACTAACGGCAGAACTTGGCATACAACTCATGTGCGCGCACAGGCGCGTGTATTTTGAGCGTATCGGGAGCGCAGCTGAGGCGCTTGTCATGACTAGTCTCTTGTTCATAAAAACTTAACGTTAACAAACGCTTGCTAAACATACTCTGTCATTGGTTAGAGTCAGCAAAAGACTTAAAATGCATACATACATAAGTCACTACCAGTACAACGGTAATATCGCATACTTAAATAAAGTACCTACGTAAATAGTACTTACTGTCATAGTCAAATACATTTAAAAAGGCAGGTGTAGAAAAATAAATGACCTATAAATTATATCGAAACAACAATTGTGTTGTCACCTGTACCAATTCAATACCGGTATTATACTGTAAATTTTAGAATGTTACCTAAATATATTGCACGGCCGCTTTTTTGTAGCCATCCGAACTTGGTCGGGTTATGTAGGTTTTCGATGCTTTGTCAGTATTTAAATTGTTTCTCTTTAATTACTGAATTTAATGAGATGAAATTTTGCATGTGAGTAGGATATATATATATATATATTATATGTATAAACTGTATGTACGATAGGTAATAAACATTATTTTGTATTATTTTATTTATTTTTGTTTTATTATTAAGTGTATGTATGATACGCGACACACTAATTATTGGAATACATTTTACTATGCAATTCCTTTAGAACGTCGTGATATTTGACTGCTTTGTAAACAGTGGTCTATTCATGGTAAATTGTCCTAGAACTCTTTAATTACTAACGGAACATCATTGATACTTGGCAACATGTTGCAGACACTTACAAGGTTTGTATAAACGAGAAAATCTAGACCCAAAGTGCATACTTTACGAACTAAGACCTAATAAGCGTATTTTACGTTTATATTTTTATCTTTTAAACCCTACGATTTTTTCTAAATTTGTTTTTTAAACAAATATAAACAAATTGAAAACAACGTATGTAAAAATCTACAGCTCTCTACATAAGCGCTTTACATAAAAACTAGCTAATGGCCAAACGTTCGCGTAGCGGAAACTTGAATTTCTCCGAAGTTTATGCATGCACTAATTTTATTCATACATACACAATTACACACAAATACACGCTAATTTTTGGACACATTTTTTTCTTCTAAGTCCATGGATTAAAAAAGTTCCGCCAGAACAACGTTCGCCCAGCGGAATCAGTTTTTAGCGAATTTCTCCACAATGGCTGCATGCACAAATATTTTTTTACCATACACAATTACACGACGTCATACACTAAATATCTGCATAATTAGAATCTTTAAATTCAACAACATTCCGCTGCGCGAACGCACACCAGGATAGTGGGGTCTTGTGCCCATGTTATGACCATTGCTAATATAAATCCCAGCCCAGTTTCTAGATGAAGTGTTAATTATATATTTAAATGAGGACGAATAAAGAATAGAAAATGTAATTTTTTTTTTGGTTTTCTCTTTTTTTTTAAGGTTTTTTTTTAAATAATGAACTCAAATAACGTAAAAAAAATTATATAACTTACAAAAAGTCAGAAGAAATACTTGGGTTTGAATTTAGGACCTCTCATTTGCCATTCATCAGTCAGTCATACCGCTTTGGCTATCAAAGCAAATAGTGAGTTTTTTTATTATTTTATTTTTTAATTACCTATGTTCTAGTCCTATATAAAAAATATTAGCGGTTCCTATATCTATGATTTCAACCCTAATGCCTACAATTTATTTGATTCATGGGCGCCATTGGGCCAAAAGTTCTTTACCAAATGGGCATATCCCTTTATAAGTATGGTCAATATTTTATCTGTGGTACTTACCTGGTATATAAGTAATAGTAAGCATCTCCAAGTATTGAACCATGCGTGTCGTTGGGTATTGTAGAATAGTTCATTATGTATTTAACGCTCTTGGCTTGGAAAAATAGCCATTCATCTCCGTACCCCGGACCATATTCATTCTCATATGGACTGGCGATTACATAAATAACTGTAATTATCATATGTAATATATACATCCATTTGAAATATCACTTTCAATAATCTTTATAATGTTATTATTACCTATTACAGAGGTAAAAGTTACAGTTATTATTGACATCATTTTATTAACTGCGATACGTTTCCTAACAAAGCTTTTCGTCGTTTGAGTTGTTGCAGTCTTAGGATGTGCAAACTTGCAATTTGCAAGAAGTCTTTCAAAGGACATGCACCTAAAGTGAATAATTAAAACTTCTTATCTTTGCCTTGTAACGTTTCAGATAGTGAAATAAGTACTATATTAAACGTCTTTAGGGTTCCACGACGAAGCTATAAGTTCCAACTTACAGTTTGGTTACTCTGGTTCCCTTCATTTGTTGTTTTCCATTACAGATGTAGATAAACCCACTTTTGCCACGGAAGGCCGGGGGTTGTCTCGTCTAGTAAGTTTCCCCACTACTGTCGTATTATTTTCATTGCTTAGGATTAAGTCGTTCATCTGTAGGATAAATATATGGCAATCCATTTAGACCGTCCCACACAGGTGAAATTTACCCCAACGTTGGGCCAACGGTACAACTGGCGGCCTTATCACACGGTACACTAGACAAACTCTTACAGGCAGCCATAGGATGGAGAGCATATGTCATACAAAGGAGTTATATGCAAGTTTCTGGTGTATTATGATTAAACAGAAAGAGATTGGATGTTAATAACATGTTATAAATATAAAAGATACATATCATAGTCGAAATATTGAACATATAATCAACGCATACCGTGTATATAGTGAGCACTGACCGTGTATATAGTGACAGGGTTGATAGGGTTTGCTTTAGTAACAGAAGTAGAGGAGATTTTGAAAAGGAAATAAAAAATTTGTTGTCTTGTAGATAGTGTGCTTTCACAAAAAAAAAAAAGACGTGTGGCACTCGGAGACTGCCGCGGTAAAGCTATTACATAGCATTTTTTATTAACTTATGCAATTATAATTATTTATTTATTTTATTTATGCAGTATTTTTTTTCCTTTGTTTTTTTTTTCTTTGATATTAATTCAAGTTACACTTTTTGAGCGTGGTGACCGATAAGAAAACAATTTTTTTTCTTTTATTAAATAAATGAGAAGTTAATATTGTTCAAAATATTTTTATTAGCTATATATATATAAGAAAGTCGTGTTAGTTACACTATTGATGACAGGTATGAGCACGGAGCAGATACAAAGAGGAGGTGTTGTAATTAGATTTCCCTATGAAACAACGCGTGACAATTTGCGGGGTGAGGGGGTGTTAAGCTCCGCCCATTTAACTTTTTTCTTTCTACCAAACAATAGTAAAACTACTCGCATCGTTCTATGTCGATGTTGCTATGTAGTTTAGCTATCTCACGCTAGTTATAGGATGTAAGGGACCGTACTCAGAATTTTCTTACCACGTAGTAGCTTTTTCAAGATTAATTTTTAAACCATCTTAATACAAAAGCGAAAGTTTGTGAGTTCTTTCTTTCTCCTAGCCTTGACCTTATTCCACAGCTGGACGGATTTGGATAAAATTTGGTATACAGATAGATTGCGACCTGGCTTAACATTTGGGCATTGGGCATTGCTAGTGTGAGAATAAAAAAGTTTGTGGTAAATCACGAATGATGATTCAAATTTGTTCACTTAATTCTTATCTTATCTTTCTTATTCGTATCTGTACCGCAGCTGCAGTTTATTTTGTAAATCTAACTTAATGAGCTTAAAATACCTTTTAAATCATCAGCCTAAGTACAATTTATTTCATTTTAATATTTAAAGGACTTTCAATTCAAGATAAATACTCGTATAGTCGTAGGTTGCTAGGTAAAATAATTGGGTTCTAATTACGGCCCTGTCTTTTGGTTCTGTTTATAAATGTTCTTCTAGTTGAAGATAGATGACAGTCTATTCAAAAAATGATTACAAAAAATATAAAAATAATACTTTGACGGCTAAAAATTCTTTAGGACTGGATGTAGAACAATTTTAGTATCTTCGTATGATTTATTTTACTAATACTTAGGCTCTACGTACCTTTGTTTTTTTAGTTCCCATTACACAAAGTTTTGCCATCTAGTGACGAATAGATTTAATTATATTTCAAAAAACACTCCCGAGATTTTTCTAGAACTATTTTAATAAATAAAATAAAAAACTATAAGCCACGCTCACTGTGATGACTTCAGGACCTAGTTATAATCACAGTGCACAGTTGCTTAGGCCCTCTTCTCTTTGTATCCGCTCCATGGGCATGAGTCCCCAGATTGCGGGGCGAAGAGGGGGATTACGCATGCGCAGTCACGATGATACAACCAATGCCACCTAGAGGCGAGTTGCTGAACTAAAGAGACAAGCGTGATATTTCAAAAGTCATTAAAAGTTCTGCTATTCATGGATAGATGGCAAAACTAACAAGTATCACCGTTGTGCCGGTCGGAGTGGGAGCGTGAGGTTTTTTTTCGTCACGGAATTTCTGGATTCGGTCCCCGCGCTCAAGGCCCGCGATAGAAGCTATGCAATAGCTTAAAAATTACTCGAACACATGCTCGCGAGTCCTTGTAAAAAGACTTCAGAGCCCTTATCAGACGATTGTCTACCCCATACATGGATAATACCTTCGATAACTCATTCCTGTTCACCTTATCACAAGCCATTTCAAGATCTATGAAAGCGAAAAACACTTTCTGGTTTTTGGCCAGACAATTTTCCGCGATGCAGCGCAAGGTATACACTTGATCCATATTCATTATCAACATCCCAAATTTAATCATCCGCCACACTCACTACCCTATCAATCAATATCTTTGCATACAATTGCATGCAAAGATCAACCAACAGAACCACGCTGTCTGTTCCAACCTTAACATTTCTTCGCACACTCTCCCCCATCCATGCCTTGTTCGAACAAACCTTAAAAATAATCTCTTCCATCGTTTTAAAAGCAATTGTTCGTCATTAATGATTTCACCTCATTCTCGAAGCTGGTTGATTTACTCCTCGTTTATTTTACGAGTTTTCGAAACTTCTTTACATTATCCCTGAAACTTGAGCCAAAATCTTTCTTAAGCCTCTCTTCATTCGCTTTCTTCTTTCTTTCCACGCCTTCTTTCACTTTAACTTCGATACTTTTTCTTCGTTTCTTTTACGTTATCTTCATTCTTCCCTCCATTTATTCTATTATTAGCTTCAATCTCTAATAAAATTGTCGTGGCTTCTTACATTTATTATTGTTTCTTCAATTACCCCACATACATCATCAGCATAAGGCGGAACGGGTATGGAGGGTCTGTAGCCTGGTGGGTGAACTCTGAAATTATTGACATCCAGTCATTTTATGGACAGTCCAGTCATAGTGTTTTTTTTTTATATCTTATAAATACCATTTATACTATGATCACATCTTCTCGTCTAAGGTCATTCTCTTCTTGTTCCAGTCTGGTACTTAATTTTATTTTGTACATCTCTTTTAGGTCTTGGTCTTTTAATCGTTCTACTTTTATCCGTTCTAGCACAGTAGTAGATACTTTAGCCTTATCCAGCTAAATATCTGAACAGAAAGTTTACTCAGAGTAAAAAACATAACTGCATCGAAAGACCGCTAACTGGCCGCACAAAGCCTACAGATAGAAACCATACGTAATCCTCTGCACTCACCAATTGAATAACAATTATTTACTAATTTGGAATAAAACATATTTTCAGGAAACGGTAAAAAATGTTTTCTTAAGCTTTCTAGAAAGACTAGAGTAGATTATTAGACCCCAGAGTTTTATAGAAAACGAATATTCTACCCTCAAGAAGACAGAAATGTAGTGAATAAGGTCATTCAGTTATTCATCTAAAACGGGACTTCCATACTGTTTTCCCTTATAGGTCGAGTCAGGCCATTTGAGGAGAAATAATACAACCCATATAATCATAGCAACGTTATTGTATTTTTTGAATTGAATCCTTTTTGTGCTTACACAGTAAACACATGATCTCAACACTTATAACTAAAAATATTCTAAAAATGAAAATGGATATTTTACTCAAATTACAAAAATGTTTGCTTGTGCATATTTTGTTTTCAATCGAGGCGAACTTATTGTGGAATCGTTGAAGTAACAGTAAAGTGCTCAGTATGATATTTTGAATATTCAAGTATTTTATAATACCACGTATTGTGCTGAGATATTGTGCATTATGCCTTATCATTTTAAGATTTGGGTGCCCTGTTTCACCGCATTACATTCTGCCAATGTGCAAATAACTTTGTTTACTTACTTTCCTTTATACAAACTGATAAATACGATTTATTTATATTAATCTAAAATATTGCTATCTTTTTCATTTTAGTCTAGAAATCGTCGAATGATTTTCGGGATACTTTAAGTAGCAATGTTTAATCTTAGTCTTGACTTAGGTATACCAAATAAATTGAAGAAATATTGACCACCAAAGATACTGAATACTTCGATAGTGGCCTGCGTCAGCGTGTTTCTGACATCGAATAAATTCCAGACCAACATGTATGCAGTACACAGTAGCAAAAGTAATAGAATAAGTATAAAATATAAAATAATGTGAAAATATTAATATGTAAAGGAAGGATAATTTTATAATGGAAAAGACTAGATATCACATGGTTTGAGCTATATGTATATATTACTCTTGTTTCTTACTCTTGTAAGTACAATTATAATAAATTTGTCAAAATAATACCTAAGTAAATACGCTGTGAACAGTTCGCGTTAATTGAATTTCAAGTCTTGGTGGTTGTTACATTGATTGCATTATATAATTTCAGATAACGAGTGATTTAGGCATTATAATATAAAACCTACGCATGCTACTCGATTGTAGTCGTGCACATCTACGTATTGTGTGCGGTTATCTGTGGTCGATTTATATCACTCGCTGAATGATACCAAACCAATAAAAAAATTACATTTCTATATCACATACTATAAGGTGAAATAGTAATAACGCAGCTATTATTTCACGTCGTTTCGTGATATGCCCTCCACTGTGGAAGTAACCAACAAGAAACACGAGTTTGGTGGACACCTGCATCATTGTTCGGATCCAGTAACTAACTTTGTCTCGTTTAATAAATTGCAAAGCAATAATTTCTATACCGAAGCATAAACTCGCAATAAACGATCGTGATTTAGAAATTTACAGATAATATTTTTACAGTTGGTCAGTCGAAAATATTGAGCATATATACATACATAATTAGTTTTTCTTTAAACATATTACAATTTATTAATATTGAACAGTGGATAATTTATTGCACAATCGTCGATCCTAATATTCTAAGTGTATGCTATGACGGAAGTTACTTAGAGAACAAGTAAACAAACAAAACAAGGGTCTATTGTGTCGTTATACATAGCTTAATTCTACAACGTCATCGGCAATGACCTATTGATGCGCTTGTTCGCTGTCTTTGACGTATTTTTACACAGTACGGGTGAACAAGGCACGCAGTTAGAGCAGAGTGTCAACCCACTTTCGATAAACGCTAACTGTGAGCAGAATAGCGGAAGGCCACGTGTTGTACCAAACGATAACAGATATTTGTTGAACAAATTCCTACCACAATAAATTCAAACCTTTTAACTATTGAAATTCATTGTTTTTCATAGTAAACGTTGAATCATCATTATAGGTACGTGAAAATGTAACTTTTGTAACATTGAGATTTATTTTCGGCTTTAATCATCATGTATGTGATTCTCCTACCAAACACTGATGACAGAAGCTATGCGTTGACTGAATGAATTGAATTTAGTAGAAGTGAGTGGGGCGGGTTACCGACCCGGGCCGGGACCGGTGGGGAGATGAGTGACACCCAGCTCCAACTGCACTTGTCCACTCGTGCCATTCTCCTTCGCATCAGACGCTTCCATGCACGCACATAAATAACTACACCTTATCATACCTACCTATCTATTTGTTATGAGTAATTTATTTCAATTTCTTTAAAGCGTACATTTTTATACTTATTTTTAGGAGGTCCTTATCTCGATATCTGAATAAAAAACATCGTGTTACAAATAATAGGTACAAAAAAGTGCGACGTGCATGCAAGGAAATATCTAAGATCACATTTGACACAATAAGTAAACCTAATAACGAACATAACACTAAGCAGTCTTCATTATGACTGGTCAACTATATAGGTGGGATTGCTCAAGGAACCGATAGCTCAATTATTAATATCAATTAACAGAATATTAAAGTCCGTTTGGGACATAAGATAAGAAGCAACACTCTTTGATAATGTTTATAGAGAATAGATGGTTGACAATACAAAACAACAGAGTGGATCGCGGCGTCAAACTTTGCGCATCGGTACGTCGTCGCTCGAGGTCACATCGCGCACCAGGACTCACTCACACAAACACAAGTGCTCCATACAAGAGGATACTTAAATATAAACGTGGTAAGTTGTTACCTCGGCAGTGTCCAATGGCGACAGTCCCCAGTGCCTCACCAGCACTGGCGGAAAGGTCTTTAGACGTCAATCATACCACACCACACCTAAATAAATAAATGTATATAATATCTAATATGTTTTTACATATGTACACTTGTTCCTTTTAAAGTATTGTAACTATATAAATAAAACAAATAAAATAAATTTGTACTTGTAAAATAATTAATTATCCATTTAAAAATATTAAACAAAACTGAGTTTATATGTTTTGTATCAATCTAAATTATTTCTAAAATCTACTTAATGATTATTTTGTTGTATAATTATAAACGAGTCCGCGGCCTTAATGGTCGAGGGTGCGGCTGGCACTGCTTAGGCGTCGCTACGTCGTAGAACGCGCTACGGAACGTTCAAGTAAACATTATTAACTGAGTAAAATTCAATAGATTAATAATTACTTCGCCTAAATCACGTCCGTGACATAAATACGAATGGCACGTGTCGAGAGGTGAGGGCTATGTAAGGCTCACCCCCGACCACCAGCCGCGAGGCTCTTTTAGTAAATCGTTATTCGTAATTAGTTACAATAATAACTACAATATAATGTTGGTATGAGCGGTGTCGTGGATGCTCCCCGCTCATACCTAAAGCGTTAAGGTGAACGTCTCTCGAACTGACTGCTCGCCGAACATCTTGTCCATACTAGTTATTATAACAACAATATTTTGATTTGTATATGGCACATTTTGTTGAACCAGTTGTGTACTACATGCACACAAATTGGTTAAGGTACGCTTATCCGAAAAAAAAAATACGAAGTGCTCAGTGCTAATGACGATTGTAGCCTACACATATAATATGTAATGTACAAATCAAGACAAATCGGAGCGTGGATGACATCACATGGGCCATTTTAATTGACATTTATCAGATAGGAAAACAGGCAGTACGAGCATAAAACGCCACAGCATCCACTTTTATACGTACATTATTACAGTCGCGAATATCCGTGTGCGACTCGAGTCATGGTTTCTAAATATCTATTTAATTATAGTAATGGTTACCGGCGGCGTGGTCGTAACGCCAGTCACCTGGTGGGATCTTTTAAACACTACATAAACAGTGACCGTACCAAATCATATCTACTTCCGAATTGCCCTTGTATTTTGCGTTATAGGTGCGAAGGAAACGCGATCGATTTTCACTGTCGACCGTATTCAATAGGCGAGTAATGATCACGTCCAAACTAACTTCGTGTTTTATTAAACAAAAAAAATACGGAAGTATTTTGCGATTTAGGTTACAATGCATCTGATCTATGCTAGGAAGAGATCAAGCGTGGATCTATAAAATCGAAGGAATCGGTGGGAACCAAAGCGTCTCGCTGTTAATAGTGAGCGGTTAACAGACGGTTTCAGCGGGTGTCGGCGGAGAGTGGGGCAACGCGGCTAGCGGGGACAGGGGGGCCAGAACGGACAGAGGAGATAACGAAGACAGTGGTGACAACGGAGGCGGCGCGCTCAGCGGTTCCGGTGAGCGACGCCGTAGCGCCTGGCGCTTGCGGAACTCGAGGAATTCCTCTTTCATGGCACGCACGCGCGCCTCCACATCATCGCGTGACGGTCGCGCGCGTGTCCTTTCTGGTGTAGAGGGCGTAGGTGTGCGCGTGGCGCGGTCCCACTCGTAGTGCACATCCACCGAACCTGCGTCTCCGACCTCTCCAGAACCAGGCCGGGGTGGCGGTGCTGGCGGTGGCGGTCTATACGGCGGGGGCCGCCACTCCGCCAGGCTGCCTGTCCGGCTGCTGCGGTTGTGCTGAGATGATGCGTTCTTGCTGCCGAAGCCGCTGGATGATGAGCGGCTCTCGGGCGATGCCTCGTGCGGTGGAGGTGGCAGCTCCGACATGGGGCGAGAACGCGTGTGTCGCGGCGCCGGACGCACGCGCGCCCTTCCAGCGCCGCCCACAATCGCGTTCTGTCGAAGCGACCTCAGCCGGAAGGGTGACGGAGGAGTTGGGAAGGAGCCATCAGCGGAGCTAGGGAAGGGTACGGAACTGAGATCGGACACGTGCAGCGGCGACCAGGGAGTCCAGGCAGCGGCCCAAGGTGGCCAAGGCGGCCAGGGCGGCCAGTGTAGCGCTAGTGCGGGCGACGAGGCGCGGAACAGCGGCGGCGCAGCGGCAGGGCGCAGAGGCGCACGCACGCGCGGTAGGAATCCGCCATCGTCCGACGACGAGGGCGCAGGCGATGGCGAAGCAGGCGCGGCACAGGCGCGCGTGGCACCCACGGCACGCACAGGCACCCAGTAGCGCGCCTCGCCACCGCATCGGGACGCCGGCCATACCCAGTTAGCAGTGAACCGCAGGCACTCGACTATACTCGATATTCCGCGTTCTCTAAATCTGTACCCAGACAGTATCCATGTTAACCAATAAAAGTTCGTCACGTGGACGCGACGTCGTGGGTAACAATCGTTTGTCACGATATGGAACATTAAATCGCAGGGGAGGGCTTTAGTCTGGCTGATATCGAACTTCTGTTATTGCCATCGGTGCCACTTATCATTACACGAGGTTTTATCGTTTTAACAAATCTTATTGTATTTGTAGCTTGTCATATCAAAACTAACCTGATTTCCTGTTTTAGCAGCGTGAATATATTAAACGTAAGATTAGAGTTTTTCAAAACAAATATACGTAGTGATTAAAACATTATATAGTATGTTTTTGTATAAATAACAGGATGAACTAGTACTCACTTCTTAAAAGGCACTTGAGTGCTATCGGCGGCGCGGAGATCAGTGAGTCGCGCGGCTACCATGTTGTATGCTGCAAGCGAATTATTTCTGAACATTAACGTAGTGAAGACTGTACTCTCCCCGCCCTGCCCTTAAGCCGCCGTCCGCCACCACGCTTACACTATGTACACCAGCACACACCATATTGTCAACGAGTAACGAAGCGCACACTGGATTTGAATGGACAAAGCACAAACAACACCCTACATGTCTCAGGGTGCTGTTTGTCTGATACAAATATATCGATAATGTAAACCAAATACATTACACATGCAATAATTAATTGACTACTCTAACTTTGACGACGCTACTGTTCTATATTAATCGCGCCGGTTTTCTGTGGCCTTCCAATTTGAGCAAAAATGTAGCAATAGATGGAGGAGGCCTTAGCACAGCAATTAAAACGATTACATATGCCACTGCTGACATAAACCGAGTTGACAACCTTCACAGAGTTTAGTATTTTTTTCTGTATAAACAATGTTTTCTGTATAAACACGATACTAGTATTCTTTTATATAAAAAAAAAAAGTCTTGTAACATAAAAACTGTCCAGGAATAATATTATGTTTGTAGTTACGCTGAGGGGTTTAAGAAATATTTAAAATACTAATTTCACATAATTTCCAGTGCGCGTAAACATGATACACTCAAATGAACTTTGTGACATAATCGTTATAAAATAGAAAATAAGCATCGTTTACAAAGCATGCATTACTTTACAAAACGTGTTAAAATCAATCTTTATAGTAAAAAAGCTTTGCGACCCAACAATAATTACTTGAATTAAATATCATGAAAAATTTATTCGTTTAAGCCGTCGGTTCCAGTTGCCATACGTAAACCTGTGGCATTCGTTACGGGTAGTTGGAGCCCTAAAAAAAAACCCCAACAACCTGGTCTAATTACAGAACTTCGATATCGCCTAGTACTTGGGTTGTGGAGGTCTGATGTCAGTCACTTCACATAAAATATCGAAATTCTGCCATTTCGTAGTTAGACTGAAAGCCGACCCCAAATAAGTTGGGAAAAGGCTCGGAGGATGATCGTGAAAAAATGACGTAAAAAACAATTTAATGAAACGTGTTACTGAAAGGTGTAGTTTTATTTTGCGGTCAGGTTTTAGTACAGGAACTAAAATACCAAAAGTTTGGATTACCACGCATTTTTATTTTTGGATAAATAGTAAAAAAATGCGCTGAGTAAGAATTTCGATACCCGCAGTCAGTGTCAGATTTTTATTTAACAATTTAACGAAAAAAAAAAGACTTTTTATTACATTTTGTGTGATATCAACTTTCTATATATTCTAATTGTAACTTTATCATCATCGTAGGGCATTATCAGAAAGGCAGAGAGTTTCAGACTTCTACGTACGTTCCTTTTAAAGTTATTAAATGTTGCTCTTTTTTAACTTTGACCTTCATTTCTGTTAAACAAAAGCACTTAGCGACTTTGAACAGGTCTCGTTTGTAGGTAATTTAATGGAGAACAAAAAAGCTATGGCACATATGACGAAAAATGTACTGGAAACGAGATATCACACAAAGGGATTTTTTGTGTCAAATTGTTAAATAAAAAAATTACGCCCCAATTGCCAAGACTGCGGGGGTATCAAAATTCTTAATCAGCGTAATAGGCAATATGCATGTTGTTTAAATTTACTTGATTAATTTTCCCTTGAATCTTTATTGTCCAGATATTATGCCTAAACAATTATTTTCTTATTTAGTTCGTGTTTAATTGCAAAAAATATTAATTAAAATATGCAAAATAAGGGCGCGAAATTTAACTTTGAAAAACGCTTCACCATTGGTCGAAACAAAACATGACGTGACATTCCACGTTCTGTCATTTATCGGCGCCTATATTCGTAGTGTTACGAAGAAAGATAGGTGTTCCTGTGATTTTTGCTCTTAGCTAGTGCAATTTAAGCATTCTAGTGATATAAGAAATCATCTAGGACAATGACTGAATGTAGTTTTGTCAAAGCACAATCGGACAATCTACCGAAAATAGGTGCATTCATGATGACTATATATTTTGTATCAAATCCAGATTTTACGTCCGCTGAGGTTAAGAGTGAAAGCCCCAAGGTAATTATTATAATACTTGTTATATTATAATCTAAAGGATAGGTAAGATATGTATAGTTATATTCATACAGTTTTATTGGACTTTTGTTACCTAGTTTAAGTAGACAAGCAAGTTGCCTTCTGCTTGATATTTAAAACAAACATAAATTACTGCTGACTAATTCACACTATACCAGCAATTAAATTGTAATATGCTTACATTAAAGTGATCTTCATAGTTATATTCATACAGTTTTATTGGACTTTTGTTACCTAGTTTAAGTAGACAAGCAAGTTGCCTTCTGCTTGATATTTAAAACAAACATAAATTACTGCTGACTAATTCACACTATACCAGCAATTAAATTGTAATATGCTTACATTAAAGTGATCTTCACAACAATATAAACACGATATTGAAGATACTTCATCTTTTCTCATTAATGTACACCAGTGTTTTCGTATTTGACATTATTATTTTGTACAGGAAAAAATACTGTATTGGGTGTACTTCTTGTAGTGTTTTTACACTTAGGGACAAGGCAATACCTATAAAATGGTTTTTTAACTTTATCCTTCGTCTATTAATTACAATAAATAGTAATTACAACTGGAAATAGGTATAAAATTACTGTAACACTTCAATTAAGTTTATGAAACAAACACTAAGCGTGGAACATGACGTCATCCAAGCCCCGCAAAATATGGCGGCGTTCAAACAGATCAAATATTATCGATGTTTTCAATGTTATTTTAAAAATTAATTTGAACATTGCCAAGGTTATTTATATTTTTTATTAGGGTAGAATGATGGAACAAGTCAATAAAAGATAAAAAAAAATACATGCATATTCCCTCTTTTTTACTATGTATCCAAAAATAAAAACGCGTGGTAGGTAATCGAAATCTCCATTTTTAATCATAAAAGTTCAGCTAGGTTGACTGCGCTATAATAGGACCCATCAGACATATAACAAGCAGAAAGTCAAGGAAACAAAAAACCTTGAGAATTTAAAAACTAAATTAAGTAACAAACCAACGATGTTGAAGCAATGTTAAAAAATGCTTGAAGTATAGGTACATGTAAGGTACATGTAAAAAATACTATTAAACAAAATCATCATTTAAAAAGTGATTAAAAAATGTATATCTCCATGAGGATACATTATTTTTTATTTGAACTCAAGATTTTTTTTTATGGTATAGGAGGCAAACGAGCAGACGGGTCACCTGATGGTAAATGACTACCGCCGCCAATTGGCACCTGCAACTCAAGAGTCACAAGTGCGTTGCCGCCCTTTAAGGTAGGAGTAGGGGAAGAGGGGGACAGGCTGAAGAGTGGGAAGAGTTGAAAGAAGGATTAGAAGGGAGGACATGGGGGGGGGAGGGGAAGGACGGGAATAGGGGAGTTCTTTTTTGGTTTATTATAGGAATTTTATGATATGGCCACACCTTTCTTAAAGCATTTTGTATAAGGCCCATAGCAACTCCCTCACTCTTTTCTGATGACTAAAACGAATAAAAATGACATAACTAAAATGTTAGAAACAGAAACAGTTTAGTACATTATGATTCATGTCTGTACCTTATACCTCGTTAGCATAACGGTTTTCATGTTACACATAGATAGCTCATGCAAAAGCTGACATGTAAAATAACGATGTATGAGAAATATAAGGTGATATTCCGAAAAACATGTAAATAGCCGACAATATGGTAAGTTATGCATTTATTATCTGTGGATACTACTTAAGAGACAATGTTTATTTCTTTTGTAACCAAGTCTGTCAGTTGCGCTGCCGTTATCAAATTTCAGAGCGACTAGTTTATTATGTAACTGTTACACTAAGCAACATTTTAAGTTACAACTATGGATTTTGCTTTATCTAACTGTGCCTAAAGAAGTAACCATAGTGTTTCAAAAATGCATACCCTAGTAACCAACTCTACAAGCTTTAGGTATTTGATCAAATTGTGTTTGTGAGTATTTGTCGTTTTAATCTTTTCTTTATCTAATTACGTTAGGTTTCATATGTTGATAGCTAACGTAATCAATTTAATAACAGTATATTTACACAGTTTTTGTAGGGTATACAGGGTCAAATCAAGCAGAAGTTAGTGTTTACCATCATACTTATAATGCAGTTATTCGAACATTTAACAGCGGGTAACCAATGTAATGACTGGCGAAGAGGAATGTGTAAATTTTAATCATCAGCTTCTATGTTATAAAATGTAAGCTTTACAGTCACGACAGTGTTGATTTCTACATCACTCTACTACATAGTTCCATAATAATCTAGCGCTTAGACACATAGTCGCGGAAAGGGAGCAATTTGTTAAGGCGGCGGACAAGCGGCCGCTGGTACGAAGTGGAGCTCACCTTTCTCCTGCTTACGCCGTTTCCGTTTGTTGCAGATCTTTACTGCGCACACGGACAGTATGATGGCCACTATAAAGAACAAAATGCCGCCAACCACGCCCGCCGTGATGGCTTTATGTTTCACCCTCGCCGGCACAGGGAACTTCACCTCTTCCGAACTCTCATAGCTGGTTGCTGAGTTAGCCAACACTCTGAAGTAGTATGTACGACCGCCCACTAGATTCTTCACTGAAAATGTGCATACACATATATAACTTAAGTAGATACAAACAAACAACAAGGTCAACACTTTAAGGTAACTGATCTGTAAAACCCTAAACAGATCGTTTAACAGAAATGCTTTATTAGAACATTTAATTTTATCTGTTTCATATATTATTGTGAGTGTTGCGTGTAATATATGTAACGTTAGTTTAGTAGTTACCGAGGTAGCTGGTTTCCTCCGGCCGGATCTGGCCGCGATTCAGCGTCTTCCACTGTGCGTCGGTGCGGTACTTGATGGTGTAGTACTGCACGAGCGCGGAGCGCTCAAGCGGCGCCTGCCACGTGATCAGGAACCCATTGTGCACCTCCGTCACCGTTAGGTTGCGCGGCGGGCCCGACTTGGGGCCTGCACACACAACACTCGGGGTTAATTAATAATAGCTCTTACCCAACATTATAATTAGTTTTATAAATACTAATAATGGTACTGTGGCAAGCACCACAGTATCATTGTTGGTATTTTAATTTTTATACCGACAGAAGGATTATGTAAGAAGCCAGTTATCCACATTAAAGGTGTCTTAGAAAAACAATTAAGTAAATAAAGTAAGAGCACAGGGACCCTTTATCAAAGAGCGAATCGATTTTTAGGCGAATAGTCATGAACTCTACTCACGGGAGTTATTAATCTCATACCAATACTCTTGCAAAATCCGTCACTGCCTATAAACTTTAAACTTTGGGGTTTGAACAAAAATGATAAAGACTAAGAAAAAAAAAATTAGTAAGAAAATTAAATACATATAAGTATGACCTTTCTGACGCCAAAAAATATTTTAAAGAATTTACTAAGCACAATAAATGTAAGCATGCATATCACATTAAACATAACCTGTTAGTATACTACTACGTAATTATTTCACTAGAAATAGGCATTATGGGAAAATAAATAAATAAGAGGTCAAATAAGAAAAGTATATAATGTTAATTGTGCAATATTTGTATACCAGAGCCTTCGGGTGCGTTTTGAAATATCTTTTCGTCTACAGGCCCGGCCGGAGTGGGTGCCGCCTTCGGCTTGGCGCCTACATCTACAAAAGCAATTCCAAGTTAGTTACACACCTACCGAATTTGTCAGTCGTCACATTTCTTTCATCCTTGGATCATTCGTTTGACTGGATACTGGGCCTGGGCCCAAACTATAAAGCATTTCTTTACAAAGTTAACCAGTTAACCGTTCTACCCGGGTAGTTGTACTATAATCCCCCACTGCGCTACTGAACTGCCAAAGGGTTATGCACATATAAAAGTTTGTCTATCTACACGCACATTCCTAAAGTACATTAGAAACAAGCAATCAGTTGTTAAATGTTAAATTCCATGACCACCACAAAGTACAGTTAATAAGTGTGTCACTTACCAAGAGTCCTGATAGTTATGGCTTTACTCATCATTCCCTCTCCTATAGTATTTTTGCTGTTTACTTGAAACTCGTACGTGGTTCCAGGTTGAAGGCGGTTAATAGTGACCTGTGCACAAACGTTGGTTAGAACTATTATTTCACTAGTAGGTGATTTGGAAGTGAAAAGTAAAACATTTATGAGATCTTAGTTTTAAGGATAAGAGCAGTGGCGTAACTACACCATGTGAGGCCTGTGGCTTATTCATCGGATCTGTGCGAGTTTGATTTGCACTTGGCCGTTAACTAAAACTCATATGACTCGGGTATTTTATTAGGTTTATTAAATCAGATAACTTATATTTATTAAACACAAAATTAATATTGTTTAAATCCATTTTGTAAATGGTGCCTCCTATGTTCAGGGCTTTTGGTGCCTAGGGGCCCCCTCTGACCAGGGGCCCGTGGCAGTTTGCCCGCTCTGCCACCCTATTGTTACGACACTGGACAAGATAACTATTTATATTTATCTACAGGGACAATACCGAGAGTATTTTGTGAAAAATTGAAACCAAGCAATGTTGATTTTTCTTCTGTAAACGCTTACGCAGAACAATAAGCATATCTCAGTTGAAGGACTTCGGTTTTCCTCCCCTGTCTATGGCAAAACTGAACGAAGCTTTAAAGTCATCACTGGATTTTACAAACTAAAAGTTAGCGGTGGATTTTCCCCTGCACATTACTTAACGATAGATTGCCGCCATGTAACGCTTTATCTCAAATAGTTATACTTTGCTCTTTGTTTTGAATACGTGTCATTTTTGAAGTGAAATTCTAGAATCGTTGTGATTTGAAATTCGATGAAACGGAAGCATCAGGATAAAGTTCCTATAATCTTTGTCTTTGCGCCTACGTAATTTTTGTGCATTTGCGTATTAAATTTATTTTAGTTGTTTTTTCTCCATACTTCACTTAAACTTAATTGATTCTTTACAAATTTACATTTAAATCCAACCTTAACCTATATTGAAAACGAAGTAGTATTTGTTTTGAAAATTGAGTACAGTTGTAACTGGATTTCAGGTTTTCTTATTGTTTATTATTTTGGCCATTCTTTGTATATCTTGATCTGTTGTCTGTATTTGTATCTACCTATTGAAAAAAATAAAAAGAAAATATTTTGACCAATAGCTTTTATAGATTTTATCTAAAACTAAATTTATTAACATTAGTAAATTATTTGTGTTGATTTTACTTTTTTTATTTCTCATTCTCTCGTAGGCGACTTTTCTGAAGTTTCACTTCTGGCGTATGTGAATTGCACTCACACGCACTTTTTTTTATTTACGAATTTTAAAATTCCCCTTTAACCTATACCTATATATATATATACATATATATATATATATTTCTTCTGTACGTGTGTATGTCACTGAACTCCTCCTAAACGGCTGGACCGATTTTAATGAAATTTTTTGTGTGGCTTCAGGTGGATTCGTGAATGGTTTAGATTTACAATTGGACCCGGTAGATGACGTTGCGATAGGGTAACAACAATAATATTTTTTACGTTCCGGCAGGACAACGTCTGTCGGGTCCGCTAGTATACCTAGGTATATATATTAAGCAATTTGTCTTTTGTATAAAAAGTAATAGATATATATATATATATATATATATATATATATATATATATATATATATATTCCTTGTTAATATATACCTAATAAGTTTATTAGTAAGTAGTTAGTAGGTTAAGCGATTTAAATAAGAATAGGACCGACCTTGCGCCATATTGCAATGTCATAAGTAGAGATCGGATAATCGGATGCATATTTACGTAAAGTTATTTTTTGGATAACAAATTATGGAAGCGGCTTCTAAGTATATTTTTATTTACGAATGCAGTTGTATTGTCGCGTCGTTACTTGCGCACAAGCAAGTATGATTTGCCGTCTCACTCGCACTCTTACAAAATGCTTACATTTCCTGGGGTTTAATAGGCCCGATTTGACACTTGTTACAACGTAATAAGGTTGTTTTTGCTTCGTCAAAAATCACTGACAATAAAAGTAGGGAAAAGCAACCATTATACGTTGTAACAGAGCAAGTGTCATTTGTGTCAAACTGGGGTTTATTACATCTCACGGAGTATAGATACACTTAAATTTCAATTTCCTGGAACCGCGGGATTCTTTTGATAAAAAAGTGCTTTCCATAATAGCCAACATCTCAACTTTAGGTAAATATGCATCCGAATTTCCGATCTCTAGTCATAAGTCATAACTGTCGTCACATTAGGCAGGATGAGCAAAACAGATATTTTGGAAACAATCATTTTTTTCCAAAAAAGCATGAAAAATTTGATTCATTTGGAGATATTTTTTTACGCAAATTAGTTGTGTGCAAACTGTACTTTTCAAGTGACAGTTGACAGATTAAGGTCATTGACGTTTCTATTCTTATTCAAAACGCATTGTAGATTCAATTACGATATGTACCTGTGTGCGTTTACTATAGAGCGTTTTGCTATAGAGGAATATGTATATGGTAAAACTATATTAATATTAACTATTAAGTATTATTGTATAAGAACTCGTTGCTTTTTTAGAGTTCCGTACCTCAAAAGGTAAAAAAGGAACCCTTATAAGATCACTTTCTTGTACGCACGGACAGACGTCCGTATGCCTGTCCGTGCGTCACCACCGATTTTCTCAGGAATGGGTAGACCTAGCAAGTTAAAATTTATACCAGATACTGAGGTCTATAGTTCCTATTAGGTGTGTAAAAATCAAGGTCAACACAATAAAAAGATAAGGGCAGATTTAGATTTTGCGAAAACTTGTAAGTATTAAAATTTACCTTAATTTTCAACTTTCTTTATTTTTCGGAATTTTCCCTTTACTTGTGCTGTAAGACGTTGCTTTTAACCAAAATGGACAATTCTAGGTCAACCGGAAGTACCCTATAGGCTTTGGGTCGAAAACCAATAGGGTACTTCCCATTTACCTAGAATCATGAAATTTGGTAAGAAGCAAGGTCTGACCGCACAAGTGAAGGAAAAAAATCCGAAAGTCGTTAATTTGTTGTTATACCACATAAAAAAGGTTTTTGTGATTACAAACTAATATTTTGCGGTTGGATTGTTCACTTTGTCGTACATCGCAACCGCAAAGTTAAGTTTGTCTTTCGAAAAAGACGGACAAGAGAATTTGAAAATCGATTCCCAAGATGGACGTATACAAGTTTGTTTGCTTACGGAACCCTCGGTGTCAGACTTGCACTAGTCCGGATTTTACTAGTGAATTAGTTTTCGTTGGTGCAAATATGGTAATACGAACAAAAATTGGTCTAAGTTGAGACACCGTGTTGTCTGGCATTTGAGGCATAGTCAATTGCGAATAAGCATATGCTTCGTTTCCTTACACAATGTTTTCAAATGTACTAACATTTGTATGCTCTACGTTTCATAGTTAGATTCTTTGTTTTCTATGGATATCCTACTAATGCCGTTAAGAAGTCACAGCAACGGTGACATTAATATTATGGATAGCCGTGCGAGGTGAATTGCTTGCATGCTACCTAACTGTTATTATATCAATTTGTTTGCATTTCTTAGATGGATAATATAATGTACAGTAATGAGTACGTATATTACTTACAAAAGTAGCACCGGAGGGTGTGACGGGCACCTTGGTCCACTCGGAGAAGCCCGCCTCTCTGTACCAGATGGTGTAGTCCTGCTTGTAGTCGGGCCCGCCCGCGTAGCCAGGTTGCCAGCGCAACGTCACTTGGAATTCCGTCGCTGTGCCCGACACATTGTACGGAGCGTGGGGTTGTGTGCCTTCTATCACCAACTGTGTGTCCGCGACTATTGTTGCTACCTATATTAATACATATTCATTTATTGAATTTCAATTTGGTTCTAAAAAGTCATAACAATCTTAAAACCGATTTTAGAGTAAGAATGTTAAAAATACCCATTTACATTACTTACCGAAAAGCATAGTTGTCTTTTCCAACTGATTTCAAAATGAGAACTTGTTACGGTTGATTTTTCTTTAAATTGTTATAATCGCCATTGGTGAACCAATTTGTGGAAAAGATTTTTTGTTAGATTTTTATTGAATCGCTTTTGCCTAATTGCCTCTCGGCGAATGAAAATAACGATTCATGAAGGTACCTACGAATCATTGTAAGCATAACGATACATTGTTTTTTGGTTGAAATTTTAGTTGTTCTGCCGTTATGAAGCGGATAAAAAGCTCGAGTGCTATAGAGAGGAGTAATTTACTTCTTTAAGACTTGAGTCTCAGGTGAAAGTTTCGGCGACTTTTGGACAACGTGGGTAAAATTAAAACAATTTTTTTAAATTATTCAATCACAATTTAACTTTTATACATTAACTAGCAACCTGCCCCGGCTTCGCACGGGTAACAGAGACATCTTCGACAATCATCATCATATTTACACAAAACCTTAACAAATAATATACCCAAACCTTCCTCATAAATCGCTCTATCTATTGGTGAAGCCGCATAAAAATCCGTTCAGTAATTTTTGAATTTATCGCTAACAGACATCGAAACTCGTATTTATTTTATTAAATTACTAGAAACGCGCCCCGGCTTCGCACTGGTAGTAGTGACATCTTCAGCAATCATCATCATATTTCAACCAATTTACACAAAACCTTAACAAATTATACACCTAAACCTTCCTCATGAATCACTCGGTCTATTGGCGAAAACCGTAAGAAAATCCGTTCAGTAGTTTTTCAGTTTATCGCAAACAGACAGACAGACAGACAGACGCGGCGGGAGGCTTTGTTTTATAATATGTAGTGATCACGATAGAAAGAGACGATCGTTTTTAACCTGTATGATTACGAGGAGTGTAAGAGAGCAGTTTAATATTATTACAGGCGGTTGTGGTTACCTCGTTGGAAGCGACGCACTGGTAGATGCCAAAGTCCTGGCGACGCAGCGTATCGATGGTGATGTTCCCGCCGAGCGCGCGCACACGGCTCTTCTGCAGCGGCAGCCCGTCACGGCGCCGCCACGTTACTGACGGCCGTTGCGTACCCTCCGCCTCCTGCGCTTCGCAGTGCATCTCGACCGACTCGCCCACCTATACAGTACGTTCACAAGCTACAGACAGTCACATATCTAAAGATAACATTCACGAGAATACAAAGCCAACAGGATTTAGGCTGAAGAGTGTCTTAGAAATCTCTAGTATAGTATGGTGTCAGACTAGGTGAAATTATACAAGTGGGGCACGATGATGTCTCAACATCAGTTATTTCCGGCCCCCTAGCTTTTAATAATAATAATAATAACTTCACACATCTCACACACGGCCGTCTGATCCCAAACTAGGCAGAGCCTGTACTATGGTAACCAGACTCCTGATAAACATACTTATATATTTCTAAATACATACATATTATAGATAAATTACACCCAGACACAGAACAAATTATCGTGCTCATCACACAATTATTTGTCCTGGGTCCGAATCGAACCCACGACCTCTGGCTTAGCAGTCACTAGACCAACAGGCCAGTCAAGGCCTAGTAGTGCGATTATAGTCGGTTCGGTTTCGACACAGTGTGTCACAAAAAGCCCGCAATGTGATGATTCCAATTTTTTTATAAGTGGACTGTAAGATTTGTCATTTCATATAATTTTGGAATTGCTTAAAAAACCGAGACTTTTAGCTGCAGCCTCCCCTACAGTTTACATTTACTTCTAAGAAGCTGATAGTAGGTATAGGCAGTTAGATTGGAATCAATGTTACATAATTCTAGGGTGTGAAAAGTTACTCACCTTTCTTTGGTACAGGGGTTCCGGTTCAACGGTGAAGACTGGGGGTTTACGAACTAAAACTTCCATTGGACCTGATAAAATAACATTGTGATTAGTAAGTTCCCTCAGCAATAAGAGTTTGAACTTTAAGCGTCAATCCCATTTTAACTGCATACCATGGTCTAGTGGAGTCAGTCTTTAGATATGGGGTAATTTTCTGGGGGAACTCAGTGGATAAAGACACAACTTTTAAGACATAAAAGCGATGTGTTCAATGTGTGGCAATGTTTTCTCCAAAAACAACTGAAAGCTGTAAGCTCTAATCACAAAAATATAATATTTTGATGTTAGCTTGAATTTATATTTTTGAAGTAGCTGTTTTTGTTAAACTTAACCCAGATCTATTTGCGCTGGCATCTGATCAGTTCAACAGAACGCAAAGAGATAAAAATCGATTATGTTTATGTAGGTCTCCTACTGCCCTCGTGCACAAAAGCGTTTTTGCCATGGTTCCGAAAATATATAATAAATTGACAAACTACATAAAATATTCAAATGTACATTATTAAAATTAAATTAAAAGAGTTACTTGTTGAAAAATGCTATTACAATGTCTCAGATATGGATAGGTATGATATGGTAAAAACTTAAGTTAAATATCTAGTCCTTAGTGTTATTATTGAATATATATTGTGTAAACTCGCCACCGTATGAAGATTAACCATTTTTTTTTAAGATTTGTTTTCGTTTCTTTTTGGTTGTAGTGTGGTTTTCTGTAGAATTACTTTCCACGTAAAGTATAATATTCCTTTATATTGCCTTACCCTTCCTGTTATAAAAAAAAAAAACATGTGAGGTGTCTTTGGACACCTGTTGGAACGAATTGAATAAATTATATAAAAATATTGTAAATATTGTAACAACTCCAAATTAAAATTGCGCCATCTGTGAAAGTTGCCCGAACTACCTAATATATGGATTAATTAGTAAGTATACAACAGTAACATCGTGCAGAATCCACAGATGTCGTAAATAAAATAAATCAACTCGTTTTTTTTTGTTGCGCTAACACTGTTTTCCGTCTCGCAGCCGTCGCCCGCGTACAACACAAATGGCCCCTCTACACTACTAGCGAAGTCGCTTCGACGAAGTACTTGTCGAAATTGACCGAAGTCTCGAAGTACGTCATTACACACTCTTGCAACCTCGTGGGGAGCTCAGTCGTCGCCGAACGTCAGAACTTCGGGACACTTCGAGTCCTTAGACTCGGGCGCAAAAACCGACAACGATCGGAAGTCGTCCGAGACGAGGCAAGGCTGCACTGTACACTCTCGTATCGAGCAACTTCGCGAGTACAGTAGACGGGCTTTTACAATAAGTTGTGTCACGATTTATTAACTTATTAATATGTATAATTAAAACACACCTGAATAATTCTAATACAGTTTAGTCTGCACGTTGCATTGTTCATTCACATATTACACATACACCCCCTTATATACACACTAACCTAATATTGTTAAGAAAGTATATTTGCAATCACAATGAACTACTCCAATCTCCATCCTTGTATAAGTTGTTGTAATACATGGTCCGTATTTAGTCATATTGTTCTCCGACCATGGAAGGCGCTGACACGTGTGATACAGTGAATTTTCACTAGTACAGGTGACAACGTTGCAAACCACTATGTAGGTACTTATGCGGACTTTTGTTTCAAGTATTATTGTGTATGTGTCAATTGTTGTATTTGCTAAATAAATTTTATTATTTATTATTATCATAAATGAAATGATAACTTTCCGGTTTAAGTGGTCACATACGCTGTTAGTGGTTAACACACCATTATATAACTTACTACTAAATAGTATCAAACATTAAGGTAAATTTCATTAAGTTAAGGTTTTTGATTCTACCTGAAGAGCCTTGCGTTCCTTGCGCATTATAAGGCGTGCAGGTATATCTTCCCTGGTGGTTCTGGTTGACACGCGTAAACAGCAGGGAGCCATTGTTCATAATAACAATGTCCTTCGTCTGATACGGCTCCAGCAGGCGCTTGTCCTTGGTCCAGGTCACATATTGAAGAGGTGGGTTTGCTTTTATGTAACATTGTACGACTCCTGCTAAACGGAATGGTAGGTACTGCACGGTCGGTGTGAAAGTTACTTTGGCTGGATCTGGAACAAATATCGATCTTCTAATGGTTTGTTTGATTCTATTTAAAACAATAAATGTGTATAGACTTTTTTATTTCATTTTATTTATTTATTTTATTTTCCTACAAACACTATTATTACTGGGTGAAAGGAAGGGCAAGATTGCTGCTTTTACTCATTTTATCATAGTACATTAAAAATACGATTTGAGAAACGCCCCGAGCCTTCAAATTAATTCACCTAAAAACCATATGTTTTTTTGCAGAATTTTTAAATCAATAATGGTTAGGTTTACGACTACAGTAAACCTACCCAGCTAGCGCAAGGCGATTTTTTCCTTCTAGGAAGGAAGAAGATCCACCATTTGCAGCACAGTATTTGGCAAAATTGCCATAAATGAGAACCAATGGGAATCTCATTGCCATTAAATATAAACTTCATTTCACAATTACAAGAATGATAGTTGATTAAATCGATTGGTTGGAAATACTTCATTTTTAGGGTTCCGTTCCTCAAAGGAAAAAAATGGAACCCTTTTAGGATCACTTTCTTGTCCGTCTGTCTATCTGTCTGTCTGTCAAGACATTTTTTTCGGGAACCCGTGAATGCATCAAGTTGAAATTAATACCAAATACATAAGTGCGCGGTTCTTTGAAACTGAAAATAAATCAAGCTTCTAAGTCAACGCAATCAAAATATATGGCCACTTAAGCCTTACATTTGACCAAATTTGAACATTTCGCAGGTAAATCCAAACCTATAGGGTACTTCCCATTGACCTCGAATTATGATATTTGGTAAGAAGCAAGGTCTCACAGCACAAGCAAAGGAAGAAATCAGAAAGTTGTTAATTTGTTGTTATATAACATAAAAAATAGTTTTTGAAAAAATTGATCACAAACTTATATTTTGCGGTGGGATTGTTGACTTTGTTATACATCGCAACCCCAAATGTCCGTTAGATCCGTTTTTAAATGGGGTGCATAAAGTTTACTTATTATTTTAAATATATGTTTTTCGTTTTGTGACCAGCGGTACAGGTGTTTAAAGTTTACTAAAAGTGGGTTTAATTCACCTAGGTGAATTAGCTCAGAGGTGTTAAGTTTACGAAACCATAATACGTATATGCTCACATTCAACATTCAAATATGCAGAAGCGCTCTGCGGGTCACCGATTCCATTGGACACTTCGCAGAGGTACTGCCCCGAGTCATCTGCGGCAACAGGGTTTATCACTAAGGCACCGTCTCGCCGTATGGTAACTCGCGTCTCCAGCGCAGCCACTTCAGCGACAGGCGCGCCTTCGCGGAACCACTTCACGGTTACATTGCCTGGCAGGGCCTTCGCTTCGCAGGAGAACTGCACCTTCTCGCCTTCTAACTTTGTCTGATTTGTCGGAGGCATCTGAAACATTTAAAATTTACATATATCATTTAGGTTACTTGTAGTTAATCGTAAATGATAATTACGTTTATCCCCAGTACGAGTAACCTGATAGCACCGCTATATTTTGTTTATACGTTGCGATGCGATCGAGTGTAATACATAGAAAACCGGATTAATAGGTACTATTCCATTCTTTTAATGGTTTTCCTTGGGTACTGTATGTAGTACCTATATTTAAAGTTTTTTGATTTTTTATAACAGTTTCTTTTCAAATTTGTTAACCGATAAAAGAGCTCTTTGCTAATATGCTTATTTGCCATACCATGCAATATTTGGTATTATATGCTAATATGGCTGATATACAAATAATTGAATTAGCTCGAAAAAATGGATCTTTGAATTCTAACACGAAATGGAAATCTTAGCGGATGGATATATATTATGCATTTTTAGTACAAGTGACTTACAGTGATGACGGCTCCACCAGCGATAATGACGCGCGCAGTATGCGAAACCTGTCCTTCGCCATTACGTGCGATGCACGTGTAGTCTCCGATGTCCTCGTGACGTATGTTACTGATCCGCAGCTCGGTGCCGTCGTTGAATATACCCACCGTGCCCGACGGCTCCACGGGGTTCGCATCTTTGTACCAAAGTATCTCCGGAGTCGGAGTGCCCTCCGCCTGACAGTTGAGAATAATGGCGTCTCCTGGAAACATCCGTATGTCTCATTTGACTTTTTATTCACAATCACAATATTTAAAGTGTCTTAACTATAAATTTGATGACCGCATCATGAGATCCTTAACTGGTCTTTTCTTAAACCTAACCTAAATCTTTTGTCTTATTTATTATTTTTGGTTAGCTTTGTTAAAACATTTTATTTCACAAAAACCACATTATTTTACAGCTGTATATAGTTACCTAAATTAACGTAAATAATGTCTTCCGGTGTGATGGAGAAGCGTGGTGGCGCGTGCACGTCCAAGTGGAACCATGTACCATTCTTGTGCGCGTTGGGTGAACGGTTGAGGAACACCACCTTACACTCGTACCAACCCTAAACACAGATAAAACACAAACTATAGACAACCAGAACGTAAACAATCATTAATATTAGTGAAATCATGCAAGACAGAATAAGCGGTAAGGTTTTGTTTTGGCTATTAAATATTTTTACCGTCCACTTACACTACACTGTTTATCTTTTTTCCATTTCACTTCAATAACTAACACTTTTTGCATTGTGAACCTACCTGATCGGACTCGCGGATATTGGTGAGGTTAAGACTTGCTGCGCCATAGGGCGAGTCGGGCGCGACTTTGGACACCCGGTTCTCGTACCCCTCCCCGCTATGCGTCGGGTAGCTCTCGTACCAGATGTAGATCGGGATGTCCTGCCCCTACGCATCATAGAAAGTATGTTAGCAGTATTCTAAACCATCGCTGGTGCGATTTATTTACCACTACCACTTATGACACATTTCTAAATACCTACTTATATCTAAATACGTCTCGCCTCGTAACTGCTTTCTGAACTACACATTTCCAAATCTGTTAAAAGCTCATAAGACGATACGATGCCTTTTCACAAAACATTAAGACAATCAGATGCATCATCTTGTAACATACCGTGCAATCGATTGAGCTACAACTGCACTTTGACGTCATATGGTTAGTTTTGTAGTTACAAGATATGAACTATCTACGTAAGGATATAAAAACATGCACGGATGGGAAAAAAATATGGTTTCTCTACACATGTACATGTGGCAAAATTAACATTTATGTGTGTTAGGTAATTACACATAGATTTATTTTGACATTAGAAATTGTACCCAACTTTTAAAATGTTATCTTAGGAAGGCTCAACAAAAGTAAGACTGTATGAATTGTATCGGACATGCATAAAGTGAGAAGAGGGAAACTTAAAGCTTACTACTGCATGCAATAAAGTAGATGAAATTGTGCAGTTCTTCAAAAGATATGTACCTAGACAAGCTTTATTATATTATGTACACAATATCCGGTTATGTAATGCGAATCACCTGTACATAGTATAAGATGTAAGTGTTTATGCAAATAATATTTTCGAGCCAAGCTTGTCTAATGATATGTTTTGAAGTATGACCGCAATAGGATACGATACAAAATACATTTATTATGTCAAGTACTTGTACATGAACTACAATTGCCGACAGAGCGTGGGAGAAGCCCACGGCCACAGGAAGAGAGAAACAGACAGAACCGCCGCCAGTGCGCGGGTAGTGCGCGTGCCCCGTGTCAGCCGTGTAAGCGATAGTGCTCCCGATACTATCTTAGAAAGTAACAACGGTGCACCCAATAAACAAAATATTAAGAGAAAAAAATCTTATTATATATGTAAAGTGGCAGTGTATGTGTATGTTCGTTATCTAACGGGGGTCTGCTGCTCTCTCGGACTCGCTTTGAAGGCCTTTATCACTGTGGTTAAGTTGAACCGGTCGTGGGACGACCGCGGTAGGTACACGAGGCAATATACGCAGAAGAGGCAGAGATACACAAAAGGCGTGCGATGGGCGCGCGCGGGGCGAGGGCGGCCGGGCAAAGCCCCCGGCCCGCGGCGCCGGCGCTTTACCACTAGCACGGGACAATACGAGGTGTCGTTGCCGACACAGGCACGAGATATACTTTACATTCTGCGGGGCACGTCGCGCGGACGAGCCGTCCTCTACTGAACAGAAACACACACACGGTAGATGAGCAGCGTTGTATTGTAAGAGTAGAGTGTGGGCCGTCGTACCGTTTCGCCTACCTTCTTCTCCCACTGCAAGACGTACGGCACCGGGATGTCTTCCGGAAAGTCCACTTGGCAATTGAACACGACGCTCTCACCGAGAATCGCCGTAATATGCACAGCATCTTGATGATCTTGGTGACAGGTTACTGCATATGAGGAAATTACTCACGCTTAATTTGAATTTGTTCAAATCGATTTATTCTCTCATCTTAATCATAACGTATAAAAGTAGGGTTTAAGAGGTTGAGCCGACCTGGCAGGTTGACTAGCAGTAGTAGGAGCAAGCCGGCGGCGATGTGCGGCGGTTGCACGGCGCGCCAGCCCATGCCTGCGCTCCCATGTCACGGCCGCGCGCGGCGACTCATCGTTGATGCATCACCTGCCACATAAAAATATTGCATTGCTATATTACATATCGACTTGGCCTGTAACTACCCATCATTTTCCCGAACAGCCAACAGATATCAAATATGCATCATAATGGCCAAATTTCGTATTCCATAAATAAAGAAACATCCAATGCCCTTTTATCAGCTTTTTATGTTATGTGCCAAAAATAGTGTTTACGAAAGCTCTACTAATTATAAAGTTTATTTAACAGTTGGTGACTTACGTATTGAACATAATATAATAATTATTGTCTTCTTCATTAAGAATTCTAATTGGGAATAGTCTTTTATTGTTGGAATATTCGACTTGCTTTTACTGCGAATGTTGTGGTTTTATCGATACGGAAATAATATTTGTGGTATGATACAGATATTTGTTCCGAGTCTAAGTGCACTTTGTGTCCGTTAATGGTACGTTTGTCAGATCCCATCTATCGACATACAGAGATATTTCATGGGGCGGGACTTGACTTTTCAAAACCAATTACATTTTAGATTGGGGAGTTAAAGAAAATAGAATTGCAGTGCTGGCGTAGCACAAAGTCTGAGTAGAGCCAATATCTAGCCATCCTCCGTATATGAGTACATCGGAATGTCTTTAAGTAGGAACTTTGACAGTCCCTGAAAATATCGTTATGATCGCATCATGTTAGGACCATACGTAGATGAAGATTTCTCCCAGAACCACTACCACCATCCTACATGAATCAGGTTTCGCTGGGCTCCACCTGGGTCGTACCAAAAAGCTCCAAGGAGTCATAAAACTTATTTTCTGTGAAAAAAAGAATACATCGGCCAATTTTGAATAGAGTGTAAGGCCCCTGAGGGCTGAATACTTAAAAGCTCCTTATTTATAAGATGTATAAGATGTTGTTAAGTTTTATTCTGTAGCCTAATACAATAAAGTTAAAGTGGCAGCATGAAAGTATCTGAGTGTTTGGAAGTGAGTGATGTCTCACATCAAAAATGATCTGAGGAATTTCTAGCAAGGTTTTGATTCAGACCAAATGGCAAAAGAACGAGTCCAGTTTAGAACTGAAGCACATGGAATACAAACATGGTCATCACAACTGAACACAGCGTTTTGAACATTGAGTCTTTTAAGACATCATTGGATGAAATACGTTCTAAACTCCACATGAAGGCAATAAATTCATAGATTTGTGATCTGTGAGATGAAATTACACAAACTGTACTTATACTTCCATTGACAGCAAATTTTTAAACACCTATATAGTTTATACATTTTATGTGACGTAGTACACATAAGTAAGTTTTGTTATACTTAAATATATCTTTAAGCAAACCATATATGCATTTGATCTCGTTAGAGAACTTGCCATTAATAGGTAACTGAAAGCCTTCTCTATCCAAAATTATAAGCAGAATATTTAAGTGTGCATTCAAATTAATAACTATAAATTTACACTTTAAAATACCCCCAACTCGAAAATGCCTTCAACGATTAGAAAAGAGTTGATGAGTTTCTGGAATTATATCTTAGAACACTTTCTATCAAGTCATCTGTCAAACAAAAAAAAAACGCACTTAATTCGGTCCATTCGTTTGGGAGCTACGATGCCACAGACACACACACAGATACACAGACACGTCAGTCAAACTTATAACACCAATCTTTTTAACCCCTGTCGCAAAAAGAGGGGTGTTATAAAATAAGTCTTAAGTTTGACGTGGCTGTGTGCCTCTCTAGACATTAAATATTATACATTCAATAATTTCGAACATATGTAACAATTACTTAAAGGCAGACACAGCATGTAATAGTTTAACAAAAAAACAGATTAAGCTAACTTTCGATCACAGGCACTAAGACAGGTAGTAAGTATTTGTGGAACAATTTATTGAAACTTTAACAATTTATTTTCAGAATTGATCTAGTAAATTCAATATCTTTATTTCATAAAATTGATCACCAATTATTCGAAATCGTCAATTAAAAAAAATATTTTTTAATTAATAATTATATTGACATAATTTATAATTACTGGTCCTGACTGACTGATTCATCAACGTAGAGTCTAAACTGCTGGGGCTACAAACTCGAAATTTTAGCAGTTGATGCCTTTCATGTTTTAGCACCCGATAACGACTAAGAAAAGATTTTTAGAAATTTCAGCCCTAAGGAGGTAAAATAAGGGATGAACAGTTGTATGGAAGTCGGACATTTTCAAAGTAAGAAATTCGAAATTGAATATGCCTACTTCTGGTTAGAAATAAATGCACATCTATCTCGGCGTTTTTTCAAAATGTTACTCCTAAAGAGGGCGAAGTAAGCAGGTTAAATGACGGAAATTTGTAAGGCAGGAAACAAAAGTAAAGTTGTCAAGATATCCCGGAAGCTTTTTGTTTGTAAGTTACACCATTAGAGTAACTACTAGTTTAGCGGTGTGGACTTTCATGACCTATGCTAGACTTCTATTTATTTCATAGCTAACCCGACAGACGTTGTCCTGTCAAAATTTCAATAATTTGTTTCAAATTCTGAATTTTCCCATTTTCCGGTAACATTTTCCAATTTTTCTTTCTTTAAAAAACTTATCGACTATTATCACTTCATCACAACATATTATAAACCATTCAAAGTCCCCCGCCGCGTCTGTCTGTCTATCTGTTCGCGATAAACTCAAAAACTACTAAACGGATTTGCATGCAGCTTTCAGCAATAGATAGAGTGATTCATGAGGAAGGTTTAGGTATATAATTTGTTAAGGTTTTGTGTAAATTGGTTGAAATATGATGATGATTGTTGAAGATGTCAACTAAACAGCATTTCATGTTTATTTATATACGAGTAGATGAATACGTTCATAGTCAACATTTTTTGAAAGATAATACGCCAAATTTACGTACGTACGTACCAAAATTTGGCAAATACTGTTCATTTATCCCACTAACATTATAAATGTGAAAGTTTGGATGGATGGATGGATGTTTATTACTCCTTCACGCCAAAACTACTGAACCAATTGCGATGAATCTTCGTATGTAGATAGCTGGAGACCTAGATTAACATATAGGCTACTTTTATGCCTGCTAGTTTGTTATATTTAAAATAACGAGCTAAACGGTTCCGTATGTAGGTAGGGACTTTTACTGTTTATAGCATTGAAGTTAAGCTAAACGATATATGAAAGGTACGTGGCCTTTGAACCATGGCTCGTCCTTGGACTATTTCCCTACCAAGTAATTGCACTGCAGCACGATATATAATCGACCTACACCTCTGCCCCACACCACCTGGTTTCGGCATCAATATTCAAATATTCGCCTACTTAAATGCGAGTTACAAATTGATTTATGCTGTTTCTTTGTTCCGTAAAGATTTGTATTTTGGTTTAAACTGCTTTACAGTGAGACATTCGTAACATAGTTTTCTGTGGATCCTCGAGAGACGTTCGTGCGATCATAACAACAGTACCTTAATCAATTAGCCTATTGCAGTTCACTGCTGGTCATAGGTCTCTCCAAATGTCTATCTTCCGTTTACCTATTCGCAGTCTCCACTCTAAGACCCCTTTGCTCCAACTGCCATCGATCCTTCAGCATACGTGGCCAGCGTGCTTCTTCTGCAAGCCATGTCGGTAATTTTAGTTCTTTGTCGGATGACCTTACGAATGTTATCCTCAAAAGAGACTTCGAACATAGCTCGCTCCATAGCTCGCTGCGCGACTTTTAGTTTTTGGGCTAGCCCACCCTTAGTGTCCACATCTCGGCACTGTAGGACATATCAGGCAGGACGCACTGATCGAAGACCTTTGTTTTGAGGCATTGCCTTAAGGGTGATGAGAAGACTCGACGTAGTTTGGCACCCACAGCAGCTAACTTTAAAAAAATACAGTTTCTGCGTCGAGTCGATATAGAGAACAAATGAATTTGAAACATTTACTACTGCTAAAATTCACATATCATATTTTGAACCAATTTAAAAAAGTAGTTTTTCAAATCGAAATATATATCGTACTAACTGCGCCCCGCGGTTTCACCCGCGTAAGTCTTGGAGCCATGGGAATATCGGGATAAAAAGCCTGTGTGTTAATCCAGGGCCCCAGCTATTTACATAAAAGGTTTCATTGCAATTGGTTCAGTAGTTTTGCGTGCAAAAGAGCATCCATACATCCTCACAAACTTTCACGTTTAAATGTTTAGTAGGATGTATGTAATGTTACACATATGAAAATCTATAAGCGCTTCGAAACCATTGTACAAATTATTAGGTGTGTATGTATGTTTGTCCACGTATTTTTCCGAAACCAGTAATCGGATTGTGACCATTATTTTACACGCTTTATTTTCTTGAACTGTATATACCTATCTATCCATGTAACGGAATCTTTCCACGTAGTTTTCAACAACTTTAAGTCGTCCGATTTACTTAAAATTTGCACATGTATCAAGGACCGATGACAATACAAGACTAAAAAATAAGAAAATAAACTAAACTAAAAAGTAGAAAATAATTTTTGATTGTAAAAAAAGCGTGCGATGATTTTTACCCTTTTTACTTTATTTTTTAACGGATGAAAAAACGGAGGTCGTTCCCAATTAGTCAATCCGTATATTTGTTTCTTTATATCTACTTTTATAATTAGGTAGCTATAAACTATTTGTAACATTTGATGTTAAGCACCCCGCCTTTTTTTTAGTTTTTAGGGTTCCACTCCTCAAAAGGAAAAAAAGGACCCAAATTTCATGATTGTAGGTCGACCGGAAATATCTTATGGAGTTTGTATTTACCTGCGATTCGAAATTTGGTCAAATCTAAGACTTAAATGGCCGTATCTTTTGATTACATTGACTTAGAAGCCAATAGCCAATAGAAATAAAAAGGATTTTTACGTCGGTATTTGACAATGGATGAAACATGTATTCACCATTTCACTCCTGAATCCAATCGGCAGTCAGGAGAGTAGATAATTGCAGCAACGGAAGCTTATTTTGAACCCAAAGATAAATTGTTCTACACATATGGAATAGAAAAGTTAGAAAAATATTGGAGGGACTGTTTCGCAGTTGAAGGACAGTACGTTGATGAATAAAAAATAATTAAAAAAAAACTTAATTTTATTGAACCACGTGATACAAGCTAGAGGTGTGGTTTCAGAGGAAAAAACATCTGAAAACCTTCAGCAAATTCTAGTGCGCATGTAAGAAAATAAGGATGGCCGAAACTAAAACGGCGTCTCAATAATCTATATAAATGTACAACAGTACAGAGAAAACCGTGACTGACTGACTGAGATCTCACCACTGAAAGGATTAAAATTAAAATAATTAAATACATGTTTCGTGATTTTTCAAAAACATCACCTTCAAAAGGTGTAAAGAGATAAATAGTCAAAAATCAACATGGGTGTCATTTTGAAGTTTATCAGGACTGGTCACGACGTTGGTCACGTACACATCATCCAACCGTACATCATGAAATTTAGCGTACACGTTGAAAGGGGTACAAAAATGGATATAGGGTAACTTTAATTTATATACCTATATATTATATTTTTCATAATTTTAAGTAATTTTTTTCGTCGATTAAATTTTTTATTGTAGGTTTTACATATTATTTTGAAAATTGTGTTAGAATTTAATATAAAATTCAGGAATACAATCTCCTTTGTGTTTTATGACGCGCTAATATCTTCTAGGCTAATATATAAAAATCTCGTGTCACGGTGTTTGTGGTCGAACTCCTCCGAAACGGCTCCACCGGTTTTAATGTTTTTTTTTTGTATGTTTGGTACGTGTGAGTATAGTTCGTAAAGTATTTTTCACTCTCCTGCCTCCACCCTCCATTTTTTTTAAAAGAAAAAAAGGCATTTCAACGCATGCCAGGTGCAGCTAGTTTATATATAAAAAAATTTCCTCACGTTTGTCCGCGATGAACTCCTAACCTTTGCACACTGTGCAATTTGGTCCAACTTGCGAGATAGGATAGTTTTTATCTCAATTTATTGTCACAATATTTTTTTTGCAAATTCCTTAGCCATAGCAACGCGTGACCGGGTAGCTAGTATTAATATAGGATATATATATATATATATATATATATATATATGTATATATATATATATATATATATATATATATGGCACCCATTTCCCCAATAAGCAATATTTTAGATTTTTTGCTTCTGGTTGCGTTCATTAGAACTGTTGTTACACCTTAATGTTGAAGTATCGGCTTCGTCTATTTTACTTTTCAGTAGCTGCTTTTTCTGAACCGTTAGATCACAGCCTTCTTTTCACCATGACAATAAAATATAACTGAGTAGTAGCTTTGATCTCTGTACATAGATTATATTTTTCAAAGACGAATCCTGGCACCTCTAAAAAACCTTTATTATTTGTCACGGAAAACCATTTTCATTATTCCTCGTCGTTAATATTTTCGTAATAATCTACACCCACGCGAGCGAAGCTTCGGGAAGACACTAGTTTATTTAGATCTGGGTCTATCAATACACTTAAAACATAAATACTTAAGAACATTCGTAGATTCCGGAGGAGAAATTGTGCAATAAAGTAAGTATGGTATGTAATATAGTGTTTAACAAATTATTTCGATCAATTTAATGGTTATTTGAAAAGTACATTATATCCATTTCACTATTTAATTAACCTAGGCAGAGACTAGAAGTCGTGATTTTATGACACGAAAGGATAACTTGTTTCGCATCACTATACTTCAAAATCTTAATAGGCTGGTAGATCATAAGTAAAGTAAATAATTCATATATTAAAAATGCATACGTGAATCATCTTGATGAGGAATAGAATGATATTTAAGATTAACTACCTTTTATTAATACAAATAACCGCAATTTGAATAAGCCTTCCACTTGTCCTGTACACACATTTACAAAATTGTAAGTTGAGATAAAGGAGATCATTTTTGAGCATCTAAATGTACAAATAAATGGCTTAGTCAGCGACGTATTTTCAACACTTTGTTTCTTAATTTAGTAAAAAGTTTAAAAAGTAAAGCACTTTTGATTAAATGAGTAATAATTTCACTTTATTACGCGAGTTCATCTTGTGATTAATTTAAGATAAGATAAAAGAACTCTTAACATGCCATAAGGTGACAGATAAGGGCCACTGAGTGAGCCCGAGACGTAGGGTACACACCTCCCAGGGTAGGCGAACCTCGCGCGCGGTTGTGCTCGGACGACGGAGCGGTCAGCGGTGGATGCTGCGGCACTCGGAAGGATGTGTTATCGATTTTCATACCTTATCGTCGCGCGGTATGTGCGAGTGCAGGATCGCGCGGCGAATGTGGTCGTGCTGGTTGCGGGGACAGTGCGGCGCTCTCGTTGGGTGCGGGCGGGCTCCGTCATCTGTAGAGGGCGGTCATGGGCTCGCTACAGCAGCGCGGCGGGCGGCGAGGCGCGTGTGAGGCGTCGCGCGACGGGCCGGGCACTGCCCGCCCGCGCCCTAAGCGTATTGATCCGTGCGCGCGCAAGCCGCCGCCCTCGCACATGAATGGTCCCCGGTGAGGAGCTCACGTGCTCGTTTGTCCCTGGTCGTCGTGACCTCCTCGCGGAGACTACGGTCGTCGCTGCATGTCGATACTCCCAACAATCACATAATAATTTGATAATCCTACACAAAAATTAAACGGCTCGCACGGTTCTGATAATTAAAATTATTTGATGATAAAGTTTTGTAGTTTACTTTAGTTCAGCTTTATTCTTACGTACCTATATATATATATATTCAAAGGCAATTAAACGTACCTATCATCTAATAAGACCGAAATATCAATACAAATAAATAAAATTTAAGTTTCTGTTTGTAATGTCAAAAGAATTGTTATTTTTTAAGTTCATAGAGTTATTTGCACGTTACCAATGCCTAAAAATCAGTTTTTTTTTATTTTTGTCTCTCTCTCTGTTCGTTTCGGCTAATCTCCGGAACGGGTGGACCGATTTCTACGGGACTTTCACTGGCAGATAGCTGGTGTTATAAGGAGTAACATAGGTTACTTTTATTTTAAAAAATAAATAGGGTTCCGCGCAAAATATATAAATAAGTACACGCGAGCGAAGCCGCGCGGGAACTGCTAGTATTATATAAAATTGCTGGAAGTCCCGAATTTTATAAAATACAAACTTATATCTTGTTTTGGGTATTATCCGTAAATTAATAATACTTTGATGCACGCCTCCGATATTCATATATTATAGTAATCAGTACGACTATGAAATTTTGGGCGCCTCCCTAGACAGGTAACCGATTACAGTTAGGTCGCACCTTCTTTACCGCCAGTTCTTCGGAGAGCTTAAGCCGTCAAGCCGTCATTATCATGAACAATTTGCATCATCAATGCATGAAGACTACTCTCAAATATAGTAGGAACTAACTAAATGTAGAGTATCGTTATAATCTAACTATGGTATTTCGTTTCCCCTTTTTGGTATGTAGGGGTAAGAACGTAGTTGGAAAATCGAAGTGGAATTAAAAAACGAAAACAGACTTGTTTATTAATAGGTATAGTAGAAAATAATTTAAGAATATTTTGCATAGTTTTTCGATGTTGTTTTTATAAAAAGGAGTATTAAATATGAGGTTCGTGAGTAAAGAAGGAGCGGCGATGGCGGTACTGTATTGAGTTGGCGCAGGCAAAAGCTGCGCTCATATTGTCAATATTGCTTTGATGCGTCTCTCTTTGAAAACACTCTGATACTTCTTTTCGGCAAATTAACTTTTAGGAATTAAAGTTACTTTATGAACTGGAACAGTGAAAACTCAATTTGACAAATAAAACTACATATATAGTGTTTAACCCCGGAGGTTAAACACTATATATGTAGTTTTTAGTTAGAACTTAGGGGGTTTAGGGGGATTATAAATCAAAAATAAACAGGATTCCCACTTGGAGGAACGCTCCAAGTCTGTTTAATGGACGAAAACGTTTATTACAATAGCCTTACCTTAACATGGAGATCTACCAATGATCTATATTCTACAACGGCATCTTTTGTTACATTATGGTACCATAATACATCTGTTAGATCACGATAGGTAGCGTAACATGTTCCATTGATGTTAGTGTTCTTAGCTTATATGACATTCTGCCCACCACAAATATGCGTTAGTATAAATGCTATAGTGGATAAATAAAATAATAACAATGTAATTTAACCTATAGGCAAAACACACAACTTTGATGTTGGTCTTTTAATAGTGGACGAACAAGTGCGAATGGTGACCACACAAGTAAGATTGTCCTGACCTGGGTGTTTTTCAATCACTCTACCAAGTAGCCACTTGGCAAATTGTCCTCCTTCACTAAAACAATATCTCCGATATCAGGTTCAGGTATTTGTTTCGCTCATTTATGTCTATGCATATATGTACTTAAATATTCCGTTGACCATCGACGCCAAAATTGCTGCATCATTTTTTGAACTAAGTGATACCTTTTTAAAGACGAAATATTTGCAGTTTCGTAGTTGTGATCTGGTACATTGACAAAAGGTTTGCCAACAAGGAAATGCCCGGGGGTTAAGGCGTCCACAACATCCACGTCTGACAGCTTACAAAGAGGACGAGAGTTCAAGCATCCTTCTACCTGACTTAGTAAAGTTGACATCTCTTCATAAGTCAGCGTAGAGCTTCCTATCACCTTACGTAGATGCTGCTTACATGACTTAATGCCAGCCTCCCATAGTCCGCCAAAATTCGGAGCATGTGGTGGACTATAATGATATGCAGTTCCTGCATTAGCTAAAGTTTCCGCAATATCCTTAGCTATTAATGCATTTTCAGATTGAAGTAATGTTTGCAGTTCCTTGGAGGCTCCCTGGAAATTAGTTCCGTTATCGCTCCATATGTCGTCACAAGGTTCACGCTGAGAAACAAACCTTCTAAATGCCGCAAGGAATCCTTGTGTCGTCAGATCGCTGACAACCTCAAGGTGCACGGCTTTGGTCACCATGCACACAAACAAACAAAACGATGTGCCTCGGATATCAAAAGATCTGTCAAATGTGATCTACATGGGATCAAAATTGGATGGTTGCGATTAAAATTCAGATCTGAACTCTCAAATCTACCGCCCACCCTCAAGATATTGAAAGAATCCAGGTAAGGATTTAATGAACTTAAACCCCTTCCTTTTACGCTTTTAGCTTTTTGCAGATCTCTGATTTCAGCCTGAAAGCCCTGCCTTTGACACTCACTAATACATGTATCCAGTGCTAATCTCAACTCTTCAGCTTTCAAGTATGATGTGTTTCTTTCATTTTTTAATTTCTTCCAGTCTAATACACGTCGACAATATGCTATGATTCTAACCAGTTTGGTTACCGAAGAATACCTACCCTAAATCCAATCATCCTGCTCCTCCGATACTACGTGACTCGTAATCTCTTCAAAAGACGTAGTAAGATTCTTGTATTTACCAGACCAGATAGTTTTTTCTTGCAGAAAATGCGGACCGTTCAACCATAAGCGAGACTTCAGCAGTTCCGATAAGTAAAGACTGCGTGACGCACAATCAGCAGGATTTTGGTGAGATTGGACGTGATTCCACTGCTGTGCTTCGCTCTTGGATAAAATTTCTGAAACCCGGTTTGCGACAAACGTTTTCCACTTACTAGGGTGGTTATTCAACTAAGCTAAAACTATTTCTGAGTCAGTCCAAGCATGTATTTTAGAAACTTCGAACAATAGTTTGGTCAGTAGGACTGCTCCACACAGTTCTAGCCGCGGAATAGACACGGTTTTAATTGGAGCGATGTTGGTTTTGACCGAAACTAAAGTGACATGTATGTAACCTTTAGCATCGATTACACGGATATATATAACTGCCGAATACGCCGCCTTCGACGCATCACAGAACCCATGCAAATCAATCTGCTTGTCACTGCTTATCGTACCTACCCACCGAGGTATCGACAGCTCCGTCAAAATTGGCAACTCCTTACCTCCCTTAGGTATAGGATCATCCCATCCGATACCGGTAATCCACAAGATTTAGATAGATTTCTATACCTAATTCTATCGTTTCACAGCCGGTCATGAGGTCATCCATGTAATCCTTCAGGACTCTTTCAGCAGCTAATGGATAATTCTGGCCTTCATCGTACGCTATCTGGTGCATTGACCGAACAGCCAAGAATGGTGCCGAAGCTGTCCCGAAGGTCACGGTAAGTAGTTTATAATCTTGAATTTCATCTTGATTGTTGTCTCTCCACAGGATGCGCTGAAAATCAGTATGCTCACTCGTTACGCGTACCTGGCGATACATTTTGATAATGTCCGCTATGAGACAAATAGGATGAACCCTTCAGCGAAGAAGCAGATGTCGCAAGTCCGATTGCAAAGTGGGTCCAATTAATAAATCATCGTTAAGTGATGACCCATTACTACCCTTACTGGACGTGTCAAATGCCACTCGCACTCGTGTCGTGTCCTTGTAATTCCTTACGATGGCGTGATGCGGTAAGTACACGGCATGTTTATTTAGCTTCTCCTCTTCTGATATTGGTCTCATATGGCCTAACGACAGATATTCATTAATAACTTCAGAATATTTAGCTTTTAATTCGACATTTCAGTTAAGTTTATTTTCCGATCCTTGAAACCGCTTAATTGCTTGAATCTTTGATCTACCATATTTAAAGCTAGGATCATCAGTTCGGAAAGGTAAGTTTACTATATAACGTCCACTTTTGTCTCTTATCGTAGTAGTTTTAAAGATTTCCTTACATCTAGCTTCTTCTTCTGTAAATAGTTTGTTACTTTCATTTGGCTCTTTTTCTAATTCCCAGAACTGTTTCAGCATTTCATCCCCATCTAGATGAACGTGCAACACTGAAACATTAGAAGTGCTACTAGCTGCAGACCTCACCAAGCTAGTGCACTGTGCTATAATTAAACCAGCAGCAGTTTTTCTTAACCCACTTTGTTCTACCTGAGGGAATATTTCAGCTCCCAACATTATATCCACTGCATCAGGAGTATGATATCTTGGATCGGCCAGTTGAATGTCACTGATGAGTAACTCCTCTACGCATGTGGTTTCTCTAACAGGTAAGCGAGAAGTTATAGACTTGAGGACATAAGCCTTTACCACCAACTCAACTGATGCATCAACCCGTGACTGAATCCTAACTTCAACGAAAGAATTTGAAATCAATTTGCTACCTCCACCTACTCCTGATATAATTCCCTTAGCAGATTGTTTCTTGAGGCCTAGGCTTTAAACAATGCCTTCAGTAACAAAGGACGCCTGAGAGCCCTGGTCTAACAAGGCTCGTACCGTGTATCTCACTCCGTTTATCGAAACAGCCCTGATTAGAGCCGTGGATAACAATACCTGATTGTTAGCTGACCCCTTCGAAAAACAAGTGACCACCTTTGTTTGATCTTCTCCTTGAACAGCATTTGTGGATTCCTTTGTTGGTAAATCTTTTGCCGTAGATGAAATCGTTTCTACGTTCCCTATATCCGTATCTTGTTCACCCTTAGGATGCATCAGAGAATGATGTTTACGCCTACAAATTCGACAAGTGATTATACACTTACATAACTTAGCAGAGTGATTGTAACCCAAACAGCATAAATTGTTGTCTTGGACAAACTTCCGACGCGTATCAACATCAATGCTGACAAATCGTCTACAGTTTCCTAATTTATGAGAGTCCTTACAATATGGACAATACATCGTAGAAATGTGAAATGCCTTGGCTTTATTAGCATTAACATTTTGGGTTCTAACTGGCTTAGTATCTAAAAATTCAAACGCTCTGTATCGGCTTGTTAAGAACTCTTTGAATTGATCAAAAGTAGGTAGCTTATCACATTCAATATTACTCGAACGTTTCAATCAAGGTTCATCTCGTAGACCCTTTATGGGGTCTTGGGGGTAACTTATCCAGATCGTAGGTCTGTTGCAGTGACTTTCATCGCCACCTGCTAATACAGGCGGGTCGCTGGGTCGTCAATGCCGAAGGGTGGCGCTGCAAGCGAGATCGAGCCCCTGCGAGTGAGCAACCGGGGCTAAGTTGGAATCATTCCGAGGGGGTAGCTACGGAGACGAGGTCTCGCGGTAGCCCCAGCCTGTCCGGCGGTCGTCGATGGTATGGCGCAAGCTCGCGCAAGTGATGGACCTGCGATCCGTCTGCACGCTCGAACAGGTTTGTGCTCAGGCGTCTAACTAAGTCGTCCAAGCTCTCCATGCGCAGGTCCGTGGAGATAGTTTTGTTCCGCACGAAGCGAGGGGCTTGGGTGAGGGTACGTAGCGTGAGCGATTGCTGCGCACGCAGTCGGCAGCGATTTGTCTCTGAGACAAGAGCATACCAGGCCGGGGCAGCAGAAGTAAGTCGGCTGCGGATGTACGCCTTGTACATGCCGAGCTTCTCTTGGAGCGGCAGTGGAGACGATAAAACAGGTCGCAAAAGTGCGCGCGCGGCACGCGCTTGGCTGATGACGTAATTTACGTGGGGTTTCATGGAGAGGGTGCGATCGATGGTAACACCGAGGTATTTCACCGTCGCAGACCCCTTGATGCTCTCTCCCATGAGTTTCAGCTGCGGCAGGGCCACACTTCCTAAGGAGATCACTTGAGTCTTCGACACGTTGACTGTCAGTCTCCAATCCATGAGCCAAACGGGAAGTGCGTCAATGGTGCACTGCATCTTGGTCACAGCGTGGACGCCGGATAACGATGTTGTGATGTAGGCTGCGTCATCGGCGTACAGCGCGAGTTTAGCACCGTTGGATACTGGGATGTCATCCGTATACCAGGAGTAGCACACGGGTGACAGGCAAATTCCCTGAGGCACACCGGTCCTGATGGGCCGCTCCGTAGATAGGGCGCTTTCAACCGCCACTTGAAAGCGTCTGTCTTGCAGGAAGGTGGCCACAAGGTTGACTACTCGGCGAGGAGTTGTGGATGTGAACAAAAAAGCTTATGCAGCAGGCCAGCGTGCCAGACGCGGTCAAACGCCTTCTTCATGTCTAAGAAGACGGCGACAACTCGTTCGCGCTTATTGCGGACGACCGCGATGTCATGCAGTACCCTCGCTAACTGGTGCGTAGTGTCTGGTACGAAAGCCGAACTGTTCGTCGCGTGGCTGAAGGTGTGGTGTCATGTGAAGCAGCAGCAGTTTTTTTCGAACAACTTCGATGTTGTCGAGAGGAGCGTGATAGGGCGATAACTGCTTGGCAGCAGGATATTCTTCCCTGGCTTGGGCAGCATGATGACTCTGCCTAGTCGCCATGTGGTGGGAAAGTGTCCAGTGCAGAGGATACCATTGAAGAGGCGCGTCAGAGTCGCAATTGCAGGTAAATGACGCAGGGCTTCATTGGTGACCCGGTCACGCCCGGGGGCTTTTCGGAGGGGTGTCCTGCGAATCATCCGCTGTACTTGACCAGGCGAAATGACGATAGGATCCTCTGTCAGAGCTATTGGTCGTTCGAAGTATTGTTCGAGTTTCCTCTCAATCTCTGTTACATGCTGCACGTTATGGGCAGGATTTGGCTGGAACTGAGCTTCCAGGAAATCGGCAAACGTCTCCGCTCGGTCTTCGGCTCGATAAAGTAGGGGCCTAATCGGAGATGGCTTCCCGGAGAGTTTGCGGCCAGTGTAGACGGTGTATGCCTGACCAGTCTTCGCTAGTTTGCTCAATGGTACGTTGCCAGGACTCCGTCGCGTTTGTTGCCAATGCGGCAGAGATCTTTGTAACCAGAAAGTTTAGCTGGGACTTCATTATCGGGCATCGGGAGCGCTGCCATTGCCGGCGCAGTTTCCTTTTCCTGTCGATCATCGCCATGATGAAGGCAGGGGAGCTGGGAAGGCCTCCTTGTGGTCGCGGTGTAAAGCTTCGACTCTCGAAGCGCGGCCTGCATAACCGTGTTGAGGTCAGCCGCAAGCTTATCGACGTCAGCGGTTGTTTTTACAGGAAATAAGGGTGTGTGCCCAGCCATGTAATCGGCGAAAACCCGCCAATCTTGACGCGATCGAGAGGGTATTCGGAGGATCCTTGGGATGTCTTCCAAAGTCAGATACACCGGCTGGAGGTCCGAGAAGGAGGTCGTCTAGGACGTCTAGGTGTAGCGGTGCAGTGATACCGCGGATAACAGCTATGTCAATGACGTCTGGTGAGTGGGCTGTACAGTACGGGTAGTGCGTCGGGACTTCTGGACCTATTACCTCGTACCCGTTGCGTTCTGCGTCTTCCAGAAGGCGGCGGCCATCCGGGCATACGTAATTTGAATTCCAGGCCCTGTGCTTCGCATTGAAATCGCCAGCGATGATTGTGGGTAACGGCGAGTCCAGCATCTTGTGGACATCAGCCACTAGGAGTCGCTGTCCAGGCGGTTTGTAGAAAGCGTACACATGGGTGGGTTGGCTCCCGATGCAGACCTGTAAACCAAGTGCATAGGCAGACTGCAGTGCTGGTATTGGAAGAACTTGGTGGATAACTCTTCTTTTGACCAGGACTGCTAGGCCTCTGTCAGCAGTCCCTGTTGGCGAGCGTTGATCTTCACGGTAGACATAGTAACCGCCCATTTTCCATTTCTGTACTGGTCTAAGGTGGGTCTCGTTGAGCAGGGCTATGTCCACTTGCCGTTGAGCCAGCAACAGTTTCAAAACCCTGGTCTTCTCTGGTGACATCCCGTCAGTATTCCAAAATAGCACGCGTAGACTACCTGGGTTCATGTTGGCATATGTCTGCAAGGCACTTAAGGATCAGCGGGATAGGGTCACGTCACAAAAACGTTTATTACAATAGCATGGTTATATACTACTCTCCGAGGACCTTAACATCGAGATCTACCAATGGTCTATATTCTACAACGCCATCTTTTGTTACATTATGGTACCATAATACATCTGTTAGATCACGATAGGTAGCGTAACATGTTCCATTGATGTTAGTGTTCTTAGCTTATATGACATATAGTTATAATAGACTGACGACCTGAAGAAGCTAGCTCAGAGGACTGGATGCGGAAAGCGGAGGACCGAGTGCTGTGGCGCACATTAGGAGAGGTCCATGTCAAGCAGTGGACTGCAATAAGCTGATTGATATATTATATTTATAACCAGACGAATTATAGTTGAAAACTGTTCCTTAAATGGTAATAAAATACACCATATGGGGCGTTCCTGATTCTTGCTGTCTAATATTACGACATCAATGGTCCCCCATGATTAGTAAATCAATATCTAAATAAAATAAATAATCTATTTACAAATCAAATAAAAGTTATAAAGAATAATCTTCTTTACTTTTTATTTTACGAATTAAACTAAATATCTACGGAGTACAACGTCGCTACGCGCCTAATGTCTACGCAACCTCTACGAGTTCCTATTCGTAGTTTAATCTCCATCTTGTTTGAAACAAACGATTTTACATTAGGTGTTCATTTTTGTATTTCAGTTAAATGATATGCAATTACCTATATGTTCGGTAGAGTTAAAAATATACATATATCCCTGTACCACATGATGGGTCATGTATATTTTTAACTCTTCCGTCTATCTTTTCCTCCACTCATTTAGAAAGGAGCCTTGATAATTTTGCCAGTGTTTGTCTGGATCTAAAATAAGACAGACTAAAAATTACGTCGGGGTCACCAATTTGCCAGTGTTTGGCAAGTAGTGTAATGAGACTCGAGATGATTTGTAGTCCATTTTATTTTAGATACAGACAGGGTTTATATAATGTGGCTTATCTAAGTACGTGCAATTATATACCAAGTGCTCGCTACATAATGCTTGTTTTGGTATATTCATCTTGGTTTGTCATACGTGGGGTACACTGAAAGATTTGCATAATTCATTAATATATAGTACCTGGCTGACCGAGGTTGGCTCGGTTTTTTTTACATTTTCTAAAAATTAAACCTAGCTAGATCGATTTATCGCCCCCGAAACCCCCTGCATACTATATTTCATGAAAGTATATACAAGAATTGCTCATTTAAAGGTATTAGATATATTTTTTTATAGTATAGTGGGTACACGAGCAGATGGTTCACCTGATGGTAAATGACTATCACCGCCCATGAGCACCTGCAACTCAAGAGTCACAAGTGCGTTGCCGGCCTTTAGGGTGGGGTAGGGGAAGAGGGGAATAGGGGGTGAGGAGGGGAGAGAGGGAAAGGGAAGGGTTAGGACCTCCGGTAACCTCACTTACTCGGCGAAAAGCAATGTAATTGCTTTACTACCGCTTTTCTGTGAGGCTGTGGTATCACTCCGGTCGGCCCATACGTGCCCGAAGCATGGCTCTCCCAAACAATTTACATGTAAAGTAATATATTTACTGCTTTTCGAAGTATTCTCCATTACATTTTAAACACTTTCACAGCAGACAAGCATTGTCACGGTGCAATAGGATGCGACTTCTTGGTCGTTTTTCTCTCACATTTTCAAGGACACTGGGCAAACAAATGGTAGTGTCTCAGCATTAACTGTATTTTGTTCTTCAATTGGGATCGTGCAGACAGGACCCGTCCGGGAGAAAAAAACGCAATAATTTTTTTGCCTACATTTCTTGCCCGCCTCAATTTTGTTGCTGGTTTGCTTTTACCTTCGAACACCCATACAGAAAACTGTTGCTTACTTTCCAGCATGTAACAATATATCCATGTTTCATCTCCTGTCACAATGTCATACACAGCATTTGAACATATATGATCATACTTTAACAACATTTTTTTACACGAATCAATACGAGATCGTTTTTATTCTGGGATGAGTTCATGAGGAATCAAGCGGCAACAAAGTTTTCTAACTTTTAAATGTTGATGTAAGACTTTTTGAATTTGGCTCATATCAATCCCTAAATGACCTCGAATCTCCTCATAGGTGATACGCTACTGTAATTGAAGAAAACCGTTCAATTAATTGCCTGACAGTAGCCACATTTTCCTCAGTGATCGCAGTTGAGCCTTTAGCATTTAACATAGCTGGAGGGGATAACGAGAGTACTAGTAATGTTCGACTCATCTTACTATTGGTCTTAAAAAAGAAACAGTAAGTAGGTATAGTTAAAGATAATGTTATTGCATTGTTTCAGATAGGCACTAATAAAATTGATTGCCTAAATATTCAACTGCTTGTCATATCCTACATATTTATTGAAGATTATATTACAGGTAACAGGGCTTTTGCTTGCGGCTTGTATATCAACTCAGGTGTTGATAGGTCAGCCGTAAATGATATGCAGTGGACTGTATAACAACTGGTATATTGTGGCTAACAAAATAAATACAATTAATTCGGAACGACAACAGAAAATATGTAAGCGTGAGCCGCATGTCGTGTTCGGAGTACCAGCCGCGCGGGCGATGCGTGACGAAGACGCCCGAACACAGGTTTCCCTAGAAATCAGGACTTTTTTCTGGATAAAAGGAGTTCTATGTCTCTTTTTGTACCCCTGAGAGTATGCAAATTTTAATGAACGGTTAAGTTGTAAGGCGTACCAAATAACCAAACAAACTCATATTCGCATCCATAATACCATATTAATTAGGATCAGTGTGCAAAGTTAAGGTACTAAAACATTCAGTCATGTAGTTTATGTTAGTTTACGTAGGTATATGCATAATAATAAGTCAAAATAGACGCGCCGTCGGTGTCATTGCAGAGCCGTGGACTGTTGCCAGCCGACTCACTAGCGTTTCATGAAAGCCTATAAGTAGTGCACTTGTTGTACACAATAAACATCAGACGTTCTCTCCATGGAGTTTCTTGCCTGTTCTTCTCCATAAAATCTACGTATTGGAACAGGCAACTAGCTTCACGACTGACTTAGTCTGACTGACTCCTACTCCTGGCAATTCAAAAATACCTATTATTGTTTTAATTGAAATAAATGATTTTGATTTGATTTGATTTGATGGGATGTACTTTTGCCGAATAAATATTTCAGTCTATAAATAGTTCCGAGATATATACAGAACAAATATTTGTAATAAAAATGTGAGCTAGTGGTTGGCTGTATGCGAATGTACTACGTTTAACTACTTTAACTACCACAGCCTACAGTTCTGTACTCTGGTACTGTGATTTAAAGCTCTAAGATTTTTTTATACAGAATGAGAAAAGTACCTCTTTTCGATTTATAAATCAAACTAAAAGTTACTTTTGCTCATCTGTTTAAAAAGCGCTACGTATGTACTTCAAAGTCATAGAAATATACTTATATATAATATTACGGTAACCCCTGCCATTATTTTGCAAGTTGGTATCTGAGAAAAGATTACAGCCCTTTTAAATGGGCCTTTCCCTATACCGAGACGGTCCTAAGGGTAAAATAACATGTACATAGGTACATGTATAGCTAGCTGTTTCGTGACCGGAATGACTGATGGAAGACAGAACCGGTCGGGTTAGCACAGGAAGGGATGCCCTGTAAAATGACTTTCTCGCTGAAAATACTAGAAAATACTTTATTTTGTCATGTAATTTTCTTTTTTTTTGTAGCATGGCGTCTGACAATAATATAATTTTACAGTAGGAGAGCCATGCTTCGGCATGTATGGGCCGACTCGGCCAGAGTGATACCACGGCCTCACAGAAAACTGGCAGTGAAGCAATGCTTACATTCCTTTTTACCAAGTAAGTGAGGTTACCAGAGGCCCGAACCCTTCCCTCTCCTCCTCTTCCCCCCCTCTCTCCCTCCTCTTCCCCTACTCTCACATTAAAGGCAACACATTTGTGACTCTTGAGTTGCAGGTGCCCATGGGTGGCGGTAGTCATTTACCATCAGGTGACCCGTCTGCTCGTTTGCCCCCATAACATAAAAAAAATAATTAGAAGCCATTATGATAAATATACTCACAGTTTCGCTTTATACTTTCACTAGCGACCCGCCCTGGCTTCGAACTGGTAGCAGAGCGAATAAACCTAATGGTTTACGCGGCAGACGCCAATAAAGTGATTTTTCCGACATCTTTACAATCTTCGTCAAATTTCAGTAAATTTACACGAAACCTTAATAAATTATACGCCTAAACCTTCTTCATGAATAATTATGTCCATTGGTGAAAAACGTATGAAAATCTGTTAGTTAGTTTTTCAATGTTCCCGCGTTATCAGATAGACAGATAGACGCGGCGGAGAACTTTGTTTTATAATATGTAGGGATATGAGAGAGGCATAAATACAATTCAATTTAAAAATCGTTTTTGAAATAACTTTGAATAATTTAATCGCAATCCGCGTAGGTATATGTATCAAAACTGTAGGAACTAAGTTAAGACTGAAATGCAGAATGCAGTTAAATAATGCAGCAAACAACTTCGTGTAGTGTCGCCGTGCGATGTCTGCCTCCTCCTAAATATAATAATATCATAAGGCACGAGACCTACTTTAATACCGACGAAAGCTGATATCTGCACAGTAACTTTACTTCTAAAGTACCATACAATGGTCCGAAATGAATCATTAAATTAATATTGTATAAATCGTGATCTATACCAATAAATAAGGTACAGTTATTATTGCTCACCGAAGAAACAACGTAAGCATTCACAATAAATACTTAAGTAGGAAATCAAATATGAATGTAAAGTTACACAATATACTCATACATTGTACATTCACGTATCGCGTTCGTGTTCAATATGCATTGTGTTCAAAAAGTATGTCGCTAGAAATGCCAGGCCAACATTTCTCAAAGTATTAGTTTACAGGATAAAGTCTAACTTTGAGTTTAAAGGTTTAAGAAAGTTACCCGAGAAAGAATCTTATTACTCTTTTGTCGCGGCATGCAAGTTTAAAGTAGAGAATTCAGAAGAGCGATCGAGAAAGTTGTGGCTGTCGCGACCAAAACGGATTACTAGTTCAGTCTTCCTCGCTCTGTGGCTCTGTGGAATATCGCATCGATAACCCGATTATTTCAGCTCGTCCGCTGTGGGACGCTCGGGACACACTATCTGTATTGTGTCGATGTCGAATGCTACCTCGATTAATGTTAACTGGCTCGAGTGCCACAAATGCTACAGTAGTCCGCACGAATCTTGAACGCAAATGATATTTATTTTATATATTTATAGCTACCGCATTATTGTAGACACGCAAAATGTGTACCTATTACTGTAAGTTAGACCGTATACACTATGGTTTAAGGTCTTACTTACACTCAGTAGTACTTACACTCAGTAGTACTTGCACTCAGTGGCGGCTCCCTACCTAACTCTAGGTTAGGTATAGAACTTACCTAGAGTTAGGTTGAGCAACTTATCACCGGACTACGACCAGGCCACTCAGAAAGTTTTGAGAAAAAGAGTTTTCATGATCTCAATGAGGATCAACTTAACAAACTTGAGAGAATCTAAAACTTTTGTATATGATATGGACTTCGTAAATATGAACATGTCTCTGAGTTTCGCACAAAGCTCAAGTGGTTACTCATTAGCCTTCACCGGATAGCCTACATTCTATCTCTTTTGCACAATATTCTCTTTATCCCTTACACTCTAAATCCTTACGATCATCGGACAATTTGAGGTTAAAAATGGCGGAACATTCGACAAACTTTTTTTACAAATCCTTTTCTGTCTAAGATGTACGGTTGTGAAATTCCTTGCCGGTTAGTACCAGATGCTCAGTCGTTGTCCGTTTTGAAAACCTACTAAAAGCGCACTATCTAAAAGAACATTAAATACAAATTTCCTTTACTTCTGTTGCAAAAGCAAACCCTGTCCACCCTTTCAGTACTCACTAATTATACGGTATGCGTTTAATATATATATTCAAATCTTCTACTATGATATGTATCTATAACATGATATTGACATTCAAACTCTTTCTGGTTTACTCTCAACACCCTAGAAATTGCCCTATAGTTCCTATTTATCACATAATTATGCTCTCTATCCTATTGTTGCCTGTAAGAGATTGCCTTCTGCGATAAGGCCGCCAGTTGTACAAATTACTTATAGTTATCAGTTACTATTATTATTTACAATGAAAATACAAAAGTTGCATCTTCAAATTTCCCTCCCTGGAAAACTCACTGATCAATGAATCTATTTCGAGAACATTTTAGCGCGTTTGATAGACTTGCCAAATTGCGTTTGTAGACGAAAACCTTTCTAAGGCAACTTGTACCGATGTTTCAGCAAATTGTGGCGAGGTCAGCAAACTTTGGCTGATAAAGAAAGATGTGGTGAGCCTTTGACGGCTGTTACGGAAGAAAACGTGTAAATAAATAAACCTTTTAAGTCTTGAGTATTGAGCTCATTTGCATAAACTAAAAAAAATATATAAACTGGTTTTGGGTCGGTGCCAAATAATAAATGATTAATTACCTACGTAGCGCCTTCTTCATTTCTACGTACATATAACATATACTTAGATAATTAATCAGTTTGTTGTTTGGCGCCGACTCAAAAATTAGTTTATATAAAATTTGATAGATTATGTAAATAGGCTCAATACTCAAGGTTTATTTATTTTTCCTTTTCAGTTCTTTTCGTCGGTTTAATTTATTGTTAAAAAGTTTTTTATTAAATAAAGATAAAGATTTGTAAGAAAGTCGGCGTTCTTTGCTCACGTCACTACACCAAAATATAAATGCGCCAAATTGAGCGCAAATATTCACAAGACCCTTATCTCTGGGTAATGAAATGAGTGGCGTGTACGAATTGCCTTGTAGACCCTTACATCTGCACTACCACTAACAAGAGGGAATTGACATTTTAGAACCATTTCCGACCTTTAGTTTTTTCAACAAAAAAAGTATATATCGGTGCCGTGCACAAACAAATCCAAGTGCAACCTACTCATGAAGTTATTACTTCATATTTATTTAATAAGAAAATATATTGGCAAGGTTGCCAACGTTTTATGGTTAATATTTTTCAGAAGAGGCATACAAATATTTAACACTGCTAAAATATATTTTTATTTTACATGTATAAAAAGAAATAAGTAGGTGTTTTTATTTTATATATACTATATTTTTGCGTTATTATTTATAATTTTTTTTTAGAATTAGAATTAAAATGATTTGTTTGTTATAAGCTTCGATTCTGCATAAAAACCAAAGGAAATATAGTATTTTTAAGTACCATATAATATATGTATTTGTTCCTCAGTAGATAATACTCTAAACCTACCTGTAGCCACTGCATCCGACCGTTCACAACTTCTGCAACAGAGGAAAATCAGTCTTTATTATGGTGGTTTAGCTTTTCACATTTATTATCTTATTTCAAAAGTTTAACGTAAGCATTAGACAAATAAGGTAGGATAAGCTAAATAATATTTCCAATTAGTGTTACCAGTAACTAAAGTATGAGAATGTTGTTCGACGATCCCTCGCATGGGCGCCGGCAGAATTATTTTCAGCGAGGTGCAAACCTGCTTCTAAACATTACGGTTCCTAAGCAGGAACATCTTTTAATGGTCTCTAGAACTCATCTTTGTTGAGTGAACTTGAGTATGACGTGGTAGGATGTGGAATTGGTCAACGATGGTAGACGCGAGGCTAAAGGCCTGTGCATGCTCAGTGTTCATAGGAGGTCACTGATTTCATTGACAAAGTGGTAGACAAATTTGTACAACATCCTAGATGCCTTACATTTTCATTTAAATAGTGACTTTAATATAATACAAAAATATCATAAACGTTTTTTGTGTATTTTCTTACATGACATGTCTATTTTACCCCATTCCTGTTGAGCGATTGATTTGAAATTTGGTGCACACCTTTAGTTCGGATGACAAAACAATTATATGTATTCAGTATCATTGTAAATCCAAGATGCCGCCGTCACAATTTCTGATTACATAATTTTTTTAAACTCTCTCAACATGGATATCAAATGAAGGAGCTTGTGGACTAGTAGATTACAGTAAGTACACCATGAGAAAAAAAAACCATATTAGTTAAGGAACTAAATAAAAAACCAAATACTTAAAAATAATATATCTAAAATTTTATTGTAAAGAAACAATAATGATGCAGTTACTGTATTAAAAGCTAAACAATAATGATTATATAAACAGTTTCATATGGTTAATACATATTTGTTACTACAAAAAATAGAAGAATAGAAATAAAACGTTATTTAATTTTTGAACAAATTGAATTAGGTAGGTACTTAAAGTTTTCAAAGAAATTTTTACAGACAAAAAAAAAATGCTAATGAAGGGGATTTAACGTTGTTTGATTTTTTTAAAGTTACTTTTAATTACTAACTGTTACTGTATCAGCAGAAAATTCTTAGTCACGCTGACATATCCCTACCGTGCAGTTTAAATATGAAACAAAAATAATTTTAACCTTAATTGAACCTTCCAATGCAATAATTATTCGAATGGCAGAATAATTTCCACCAACATTAGTTGAGCTAGTAGATTATTCTGTAAGCCTTGCTGAATAGCTCGAAAATGTTATAGGTATTAGTAGTTACTATATATAGCCGTACAACTAAGGTCAAGGAAAAGTTAAGTTCCAACAACCCTGCCTATGAGCGAATATATTGAATTAATCGCCAACCTTTGTTAAAATTCTTATTAAAATCGGGGATCCGCAATAAATCTTTATTAACCATTGTATTTTAGAAGTTAATGGTATTGAATTCTCGTTATCATACAGTTTGATTTGTACAACAATTCTATGCAATTTTTGTAAATCCAAGATGCCGCCGTCACAATTTCTGATTACATAATTTTTTTAAACTCTCTCAACATGGATATCAAATGAAGGAGCTTGTGGACTAGTAGATTACAGTAAGTACACCATGAGAAAAAAAATTAGGTAGGTACTTAAAGTTTTCAAAGAAATTTTTACAGACAAAAAAAAAATGCTAATGAAGGGGATTTAACGTTGTTTGATTTTTTTAAAGTTACTTTTAATTACTAACTGTTACTGTATCAGCAGAAAATTCTTAGTCACGCTGACATATCCCTACCGTGCAGTTTAAATATGAAACAAAAATAATTTTAACCTTAATTGAACCTTCCAATGCAATAATTATTCGAATGGCAGAATAATTTCCACCAACATTAGTTGAGCTAGTAGATTATTCTGTAAGCCTTGCTGAATAGCTCGAAAATGTTATAGGTATTAGTAGTTACTATATATAGCCGTACAACTAAGGTCAAGGAAAAGTTAAGTTCCAACAACCCTGCCTATGAGCGAATAGATTGAATTAATCGCCAACCTTTGTTAAAATTCTTATTAAAATCGGGGATCCGCAATAAATCTTTATTAACCATTGTATTTTAGAAGTTAATGGTATTGAATTCTCGTTATCATACAGTTTGATTTGTACAACAATTCTATGCAATTTATACAGAATATATATAATACCAATAATACTATAAAGATTTGTTTGTTTGTCGTCGATAAACTCTGAAACTACCGAATTGATTTTAGTAATTTTATTCTTGCACTTTTAGAAAGTTACTCTATCCAGAAGTAATATATAGGCTGCTTTACTTTTAGTTATTTTATTTAAACGGCGAGCAATGCCAGTCATGTTATATTCTCATCACGATTCATTGTAGACATAAAATAAAAGGAGTAGCCAGTTATTCGGGATATAACTAGGAAATGCAGTGCTGTTTCTTAGTAAAGGAAATTTCGATAGCTTCGATAAGGACCCGAAATTTTTTAATGGTTTGATTTTCATACGTAGATAAATACTGACTTGGTATTGTACTTGCCTCAAACTTGTAAAGGCAGTAGACATATTTGTGCCTTTCTTTCAGCAATTGAAGAAACAACAGAAAGATTAGCTTTTGTAACTATAAATTACTGTTCGTACTTATAATACTAGCTGTTGCCCTTAAGAAATTTTGGTGAAATTTATCCCACGAGAACCATATTATACATATGTGGGTACACTGAAAGTTTTGCGTAACTCATTAACAAAACAATTTACATGTAAAGTAATATATTTACTGCTTTTCGAAGAATTCTATTTTACATTTTAAACACTTTTTCATTCGGTCAAACCATTTTTGAAAACATGAGGGCTATTGGTCTAAGGGCATGTTTTTCACGTGCTGGTTGAACGCTATCACGGCCTCTTCCAGCCCCGTAAATGTCATAATAATAATAAATAATAAAGCCTTTTTTATTTCCTATTTACCTTAAAAGTATATAGTTATAATATGTTTTATATTTTCTTAATTCTATATTAGTGACTCTAAGTCTAAGTGATTCTAATATCAGATTTTAATTTATGTTATAGGAACTCCTGATAAGGTATAGGCCTCCTCCAATTTCTTCCATTTTTCTCGGTTCTGTGCTATTTTTGTCCAGTTTTTCCCCGCCACCGATACTATGTCGTCCGCCCATCGTTTCTGTGGTCTGCCCACGTTTCTTTTTCCTTCTGGGCCGATCCTTGAGAGTCCATCGCTGGTCTGTGCATCTCGCTACATGGCCGGCCCAGTTCCATTTTAGTTTTAGTGTTTGGTGTAACGCATCTGTCAGTTTTGTCTTTTTTCTTATTTCTTGACTTCTTGTTTTTTGAATTTTCCTTAAGCGTAGCATGCTTCTCTCATTTGTCCGCTGACAAGTTCTTATTTTGTTAATTATTTTATAAGCAGGGCAGAATACAAGTGTCCATGATGGTCTTTTTCATATTTAAATCGTAGTTACCTTTTAGTATTTCTTTGTGGGGCCAGTATTTGTTCCAGCTGCACGTGACTCTTCTGTTGACCTCGTCTTCGTTATTTGGTTTAAAAAACGATACTTGCTTTTTTATGTACACGTACTGCTCTACATACTCCAGTTCAACATTGGCCCCAATTCTGGTACTTCACTCGCTAAATTAAAATTCACTAAATTTTCTTCATATAAGAAGTAAACCTTGCATACTTAGAAACAAGGTCTTATTTCAAATTGAAACAAGTAGGTAACATATGTCGCTATCGAAATAAGCAATTTATTTGTCGACTAAAGTCTGATACGCTTAAATAAACTTTAATACCACGTAGCGAGAGCCGCTATCCGTTGAATGCCATCTCTTTTGCTCTGTGTTTTTAGTAAGCGTCTTCGTAGGTGTAGATTAAAAACACGTCATCCTTGTTCGATTTGAACAAGTTTTTATTCGGCAATTATACAGCGTTTGAATAAATGAAGACTCTCGCTGCGTGGAAATAAAGATGAGTATACGTTGACAGGTTTTATTGAAATTTAGCGGCGCTGAGAAATAGATGCTAGTAATAAATAGACCTTATTACGAAGATCACTAGGTTGATTTCATATGAAGAAATTAAGTCAGGTTTTAGTTTAGTCGAGTGTACAATAGAATCGGCACCACTGTCTAGCATTATTTTTCCTCTTTTGCCGTTTGTCATCATTTTTGTTTTGCTAAGGTTCATATTAAGGCATATATGTTTGCTTTCTGTATTTAGTTGGGATATCATATTTTCTAGCTTCTTCGTAAATGTCATACCTCTCATCAGATCTTAAATTTTTGGGAAAATAAGGAAATCGCATGATGCCAGGTCTGGACTATGTGCGGGATAAGTCACTAGCTCTACGTGCCGAAGAATTGTCATAGTGCAATAGCATGCGACTTCTTGGTCGTTTTCTCCTAACTTTTTCAAAGACACTGGGCAAACAAATGGTGGTGTGCACTCAGCATTAACTGTCTTTTGTTCTTCAAGTGGGATGGTGCAGACAGGACCCGTCCGGGAGAAAAGAAACGCAATAAATTTTTTTGCCTACGTTTCTCATCTGCCTCAATTTTGTTGATTTGCTGTCACCTTCGAACACCCATACAAAAACTGTTGCTTTCTTTCCGGCATTTAACAATATATCCATGTTTCATCTCCTGACACAATTTCTTACACAGCATTTGAACGTCCGTGATCGTACTTTAACAAAAACTTTTTTTACACCAATCAACACGAGTCCGATTTAGTTCTGGGGTGAGTTCATGAGGAATCCAGCGGCAACAAAGTTTTCTAACTTTTAAATGTTGATGTAAGACTTTTTGAATTTGGCTCATAACAATCCCCAAATGACCTCGAATCTCCTCATAGGTGATACGCCGGTTTTCTTCAATTAGTTGCCAGACAGTAGCCACGTTTTCCTAAGTGATCGCAGTTGAGGGCCGACCTTCACGAATTTAATCATAGAGAGAAACACGGCCACAAGTTTTGTGTACCAACGCCTTACGGTGCTCAAATGAGGTGCTTCCCTCCCAAAAACATTTTGAAGACGAGCAGTGCAGTCTTGCGGAGTTAGTAAACTTTTAAAATCATAAAAAATCGTCGCCCTAAAATCTTTTTGCGTTAATTCCATTTTTGCTGCGGACGTCGAACGTCAACTTGTGATAAAAAACAATGGACACACGATTTCTTACCAATTTTTTTAAATCAATGATTGAGTTTCTGATGTTTAAAAAAATATAACATTCGAAATTCAAACATTTATGAGCGGCCAGGAGCGCAGAACTTTCAGTGTGCCCTATGTATAAGCATATATATTTTTCTTTATTATTCCGGACTATAATCTATCTCTGTGCCAAATTTATGCACATAAAACTAGCAAATGCTTATATGAAAAAAAACGAACATAGTTATCTTTCCTAAAGCTTGAGTGTTAAGCCCAACTGTTAGACTGACAAACGTTGTTTTAATCAGCGCTTGTTTATTTGTGACCACTAGTTAATGATCGGGGTTGGTGGGGTGGGTCGTGGGTGGTGACAGCCATGGCGCGGTGTACGGCAGGTGGCTCTGTCGCCCGCCACCTCGCGCCACCGACATGATTGATTGGTGCCGCATCCGCAAGCCGCAGTCGCGTCCCACTGTGCCATCTATAGCCATTACACCTCCATCATTTCTAGATCATCATGTCGTAATTCAAATTCTTTAACTGTTGTTTTATGTGTTTAATTATGGTGGTCGCACAGATGTCGTAATTCGACTGTAATTCATTCAATATTGCAAGCAAGCGGCGGTAACGTAATGGCTAAGGCGTCGGACTTGTGATCAAGTGGATGCAGGTTCGCATCCACACAAGCATTTAGCTTAGCTGAAGGGGTTAACAAGAATACTAGTAGTATGTCACCCACGTTACTAATAATATTTATAAAAAAATAAAATAAGAAAAAAAACAATAAACCTAACGTCGAAGGAAAAAATGTTTTAAATTTTTTTTTTATTGATGGATATTGTCAACAGCTAAATAAAAAAAAATAGAGCTTACAAATAGAGGAGAAAAAAGGAGTAGGGAACCGTTTTGTTTTTTACCTATTTATGTACCTATAGACTCTTCACTTAAAGACAATCGTAAAAATTACTTACAGCCATATTTCATTGAATGTAAAATAAATGACATAACTGCTACCCTATCTTAATGTTTTCAGTCTAAAAATTTCAGTATTAAAAATACACACAGCAATGTCAGATGTTCAAGATAGAAATAAATAAACAAATGTTCCCGTAAATTCCTTCAATTCTCATTAGCACCTTAATAAGCTTTCCATAGACAAATTACAGCCACGTTGGTAAGTACACACAACAAAATATTCAGCCTCAGAATCTCAACAGGCGAATTCCCTTCTTCTATAAAAAAGACGTCAGCCTCTTTAACATGCAATCTAAATTCCGATTTAAAGTGTGATCGTTCACAGTCCATAGGGTCTTAAAGCTGTGGAATTCCGAGAATGCAATCAAAAACGTCTCAATGGTACGAAGCGTTCTAAGGAAGCGTCACACATTAAATCGCTTGGCACGATCGCGCTCCTTGGAGCTCCGCCGTTACACTTGACACCCACTCACCACAGACATGATTGATTGATCCCGCCTTGATATCATTATTATTTTAATACATTTTACTGTTTTAACCAAAAATAATTCCGTTTGTCCTTTAGTTACGAATACTTAAATAGTTTTAACGCAGTCCCACTTTGTAACATACTCGTACATTAGACTATACAGAAATTCAGTATTAACAATTAATTAATTATGTGGTGTAGGTAGTGGGTCTAGCATAGCCTGCGGATGACAGTTCAAGTGTGAAGGGTGAAATATTGTAGTAGCAAGGAGCTTAGCTTTAAAATATTAATTTTCTTTAATGCCGTGCTATCAACCTAAAATTTCCTACCTTAATATCCTACTAATATTATAAACGTGAAAGTTTGTGAGGATGTATGGAGGTGTGGATGTATGGATGTATGGATGTTTGTTACTCTTTCACGCAAAAACTACTGAATGGATTTTAATGAAACTGTACAATAATATAGCTTATATATCAGAATAACACATAGGCTATAATTTATGAAGATATTGTGTATGTTGGCCAAAATATAACGATAAGTGTTAAGTAAGTCGGAAAAAAATCTGTCGTCTGCGAGCTATTCTGGCGTGCGGTGGGAAAACTGTAAGAGTTACACGAATATAATGTACGGTGGGATTGTTTCTCCTAAATAGTTCTACAAAAAAGTCCGTGACAGTATATATCTATCTTTTATGTGTAAGCCATTATTACCAAAATAGTGAACCGTAAATACAATAAAATTTAATTTTTTATTCCCAATTCACATTTAGCAGTAACAAATTGATTTTACGTACGTAGTTTGGTCAAATATTTTTAAAGTTACGACTATAATATAAAACTGCGGGTGAGTACATCGCCGCCGCGTGGCGTGTGGCGTGAGCCACTCGGCTCGGACGCGGGCAGACGCGAGAGGGCAGACGTTGTTGACTGTTGTGTCCGTAATGGGAATTTTCAAGACACTAACGATTTGTTAGAAGGCTCTGTATACATACATTTCTATAATATACTAGCAACCCGCCCCTGTTTCACACGGGTAGATATTATACACCTATGCCTTCCTCATAAATCACTGTCTATATTAGTGAAAACCGCATGAAAATCCGTTCAGTAGTTTTTCAGTTTATAGCGAACAGACAGACAGACGCGGCGTAGTTATAATATGTAGTGAAGATATTGAATGTGAAAAAATATTGAAAGTTTGTAAGGATGTATCGATGTTTGTTACTCTTTCGAGCAAAAACTACTGAATCGATTGCGATGATACTTTGAATGTAGATAGCTGGAGACCTGGATAAACACATAGGCTACTTTTTATCCCGATATTCCCCTGGCATCTGAGTTACGCGGGTGAAACCGCGGGGCACAGCTAGTTTAAAATAAATGTATTGCACGCAAACAGTTATTTTATATTGTTTTATTTGAATTAGATTAAGACCTGATGATAAAAAATACAAATGACATGATGTTAAAATCGTTTTCGTTCCATTGTTTTCGCACAATGTGGGCTTTTACTAATTTGAACCAGAAAATCTTCAGTGTACATAAGGACTTAGATAGGTACACACAAATAGCAACAATGACATACAACAACAATGTATTCCATCAGCAATCAGCATTGAGCTAATCTCTACAGTATGTTGGACAAGTAGGTGTAGTGAGGTGATCAATATCGTGCATTGTTAGATTCGGAGACGACTGCCGCTGCCGGCGGCGTGTAATTTCCGTTCGCGTTCAGCTTAATCGCGCTGTTTCCTGTATCGACTTATGAATGTTTTGATACCACGTTCAGCTAAATTCGTGAATCAATTGATTGGCCTCAAACTGATCAACAGTACGTTTTTTTTGGGTTACCGCATTTCACAAGTAGCGAGTGATTTTCTTAAATAGAGTATAATTATAAATACGGGAATTCAGGCAGTACCTCGTGTTTGTGTTACACCGGAATGAGTGCACTATATCTTCTGATGACCTGTATCTGTTTCCAGTCAGTTATTACTCTAACGCGATATTTACATGTTTATAAAATTGTGTTAAACGTAGACACTGTGTTTAGGCGCTTTCAAAAATGAGGAAAATGTTCATCAAATCGTAGCTATGTTTTTTTGGTTTTGCACTTTCTCTATACCGACGTAAACGACGTATCATATTTTAATTAAACTTCTATGTGTACATTGTGTTGACATTATGTAAATAAATATGTTGATGTCGGTTTTTTTAAAAGATTTTTGCTAATATCAGAAAAAGAATTGATGATTGCCTAAAATTATTTAGTGTGCGGTATTATATTTACCAGAAGCAATAGAAGATAGCAGCATAGCACAGATGACTCTCCACTAAAAATCATACCCCTCTACTGTAGTAATATCTCTTAACAGACAGTGATCGTCCCATGACACCAAGGTCATTTCCATTTATTGTAATCTAGCAATATCTGAACTGATCAGGGCATACTGACAAGACCGTTTATTTATCTATTTTTAAATAGTAATATTTATAATATAAATTATTATATTAAATTTAATTAAGTAATTAGTGTTTTTTTTTTAAACAGAACATAAGGCCGCATTTTCGTAAGTGCATCCATTGGAATTCACGTCATTGCCATAAACGGAGCAATATAGACGAACAAAAAAGCCCGAACAAATTTAGAAAAGTATGTAAAACGTATTTACCCTAAATAAACGTATCGGTCGCCATTCATACACGATGAAAGGGTACAAACATGCAACGTAATCAACTCGGCTGGTTTTAATCATCGAGGGGTGTAGTTGTTCGACTCGGCCCGCGCCCGCGCCTTCGCCCCGCCCCCAGCGCCTGTAAAACCATATCTACCCGTTGTCTGTCATCTCGCGGCATGAAAACATTATTTGAATACATGGTTTATCGTGAAACGACATGACACAATAACGAATACATGTTGCACAATTCCGTATTTAGATTCACACAACGGTCAGGTAACGCTGGATTACGATACGGGATCATTATTATAGGAAAATAATGGATTTTGATTTAAAAATGTTATACACAATTGAAACAAAATATCTAACTTTTGACATATAATACTCCCATTTCTTTACTATGTATAACACTTAAACCTTAATTTTGCAATTGTATTTTTCTTTAATGCAGTTCCAAACAACAAACTGATTAATTATCTAAATTTTATACATATGTACGTAGAAATGGAGTAGGCTTTACCTAGGCAATTAATCATTTTATTATTTGGCGGCGACTCAAAATTAGTTTATGTAAAATTTTATAGTTTATGTAAATAAACTCAATCTCAAAGTGTCTTTTCTTCAAAACATATTAACCGGTTTCTGTCACTAAAACCGCAGGTTTTATATTTAACTTCTAATTGCTAAGGTCTGGTTTCCATCATGATTCCATGATTCCTAAACGCAAATACTATTATATATATATATATATATATATATATATATATATATATGCGGTCAAATTGAGAACCTCCTTTTTTTCGGTAAAAAATTTAAAATTAGGAAATTAAAAGGCCTTTACGAACATTGTAATAAACTTTTCACGCGATTACTTTCTGTAAAGTAACGGCGATGTTTACTACACGAGGCTAATAAATTACTTAAAAATATGAAAATCCTTCAACCACTTACTGTATACGGTAACAGTGACTGAAAAATAACTTGTAATACATTTTCTTTTCATTTTCGCCAGGTAAATTCCATTTCTTCCGACGTGAATGTGCTAAGTACCATAAAAAAGAAATAAATCAAGTCAGATACTGCTCTAAATAAATGTAATTTACGGTTACGTTTTCGCTTTCCGGGAATGAAATGACGTTACAGCATCCACAGGCGTATAGCTATGTACAATGTACAACTTACTGTACATATCTCTTCAAAATTCGTATACTTACTTTTGCATGGACATTTTACTTCTATGGTTATGAAACGCGTAGAACCGTTTGAGATGTATCGATTTCGATCTATGTTGCAGTATAGACCTAGCAAACTGTTAACACGAGTTAATTAATACGAGTACTATTACTAAACGGCTAAAGAAACATTTTTGCTGATTCGGTGTAAACGGTAAACGCATTACAAGATATATTCTTTTTGTTTAGGTTTTATTACATTTACAGTGAATGTATTTTATTTTGCAATTTAACTTTTAACACTTGTTCTAAAATAATATAGGTAATGCGCATTGTTTGATTTCTATTGGTGCGTTGATTAGATAAATAATATCAATTAGATTTTTATATTCAAAGTTCCGTCAATAGTTTTAACTATTAAATTCGTTATATTTTATGTACACTGTCCCTTACAGTATACCTAGAATATTAGTTGAAAGAATACCATTTTTTTTTTCTAAATATCCGATGTAAAATTTACGAAGATCTAAATGTAATTAATAAAAAAAAATTACTGCAGATTTATATCCTCATTGGAGCTTGCCAACTGAGAAGACTATATATAAATTAGCAGGATTCTGAATTTGGAGCAGGATCAGGCTAGAGGACCAGTAGATTTACAGTGATTAGAGTTTTCGACTTGAAAGCACTTTAGCACATTTTCTACTAGGAGTTGCATAACTTGGAAATTGGGCGTCCTCGAGTTTTATTATGCTGGTTAATTATTGCATTGCGACCTAATTATATAATAATAATAATTTGACACATCTCACACCATCTGATCCCTAAGTAGGCAGAGCCTGTACTTTGGTAACCAGACTGCTGATCAACATACCTACTAATATATTTCTAAATACATACATATTATAGATAAATTACACCTAGACACAGATAAAAAAAGCAGTCAGGATCGCTAACACTAGACCAACAGAATAAAGACTTAATTAAAATATTAATTTTGTTAATATGCACATACCCAAGCCTTTGTCGAACCAAGAATTTTTTTGGTGAATTTGGTAAATGTCACATGACCTAACTTTTGATAAGTCAATGTTGCAAAATGTCTTAAAATCAAATCGATACTCATACACATAAAAATAGTAAATGATAATGCCAATATTCTAGTTCTAAATTGAAATGGAATCAAATTTTCATTTTATCAGAGGAAGGATGCGAGGAATGAGCCAGAATATTTGCTGAGAGACTTGATACCAACTCGTCTCGTTCCCTGGTCCCGACACGGTACGGAAGTCGACTGATATTGTGGACTTGCAAGCACCACCGCCCTTTTTAAATGGTCTGTCTATTTGTATAAGAATATGTAGAATACGACTTGCAATACTTTTACTTTTTATTTAGTTTGTTTTGTGATTGAGAATTATTAGGTTATTCTTTATTGCGGGATAATAACATGCATTTTTAACATGCATCGTGGTACCACGAGATTTAAATTTATTGTCGAAATGATGTATACATGAATCATTCTTGGCGAATAGATAGGTATCTTATCTTATCTTGTCAAAACTGTATAAGTACACGTGTACACTACACTATAACGTAATATTAAAATTCAAACCAGTACTATACGCATACTGCAATCCATTAAAACGTTGGTTGATTGTTGTTTCGAACCGAAATTGCCCACATTATTAAGTATACGTAGGTAGTAGCCATTTTTAAGTAGCATTCAAATGTTTTCCAACTGTCCATACTTTTGTTATCTATAAGTACCTCGTTTCGTTTTAAGCTTTTTAATTTCCATTTAACGGCAGATAGGATGCCAGATCCGGATTTTGCTGAACTTCGATAAGCGAACAAATTTCCGTTATAAAAAGATTGCAAATTTTAAACATTTACGATGAATTATTTAGGTACTAACATAAATTTCACGAAATGTTAAAAAAAGGCCCTTCCCTCAGCCCAAAAACGTCCACTGTTGAACATGTATACCTCTGCCAAAGACTTCCACGATGAGCGGTCTAACGGTTCCCTGCCACTTTAACCGGGTCGTGGTCGCTAGAACTTTTCTAAACCAGCGGTCGTCAGTCGGTTCAATGGTTTTACTGACTGTAGGCCTTATCGATAACTGCTACGAATTTCTTCGTCCTGAATACCTTCGTGAACTTACAAATACAATATGCGTGATACTTAGGTACATACATACATCACAAGAAAAAAGATAAGGCGAATTCCTTAATTATGAATTTTTAAAAATGCATTTTGGATGCATTTCATATATTTAAGTACAAGTCGTATAAATAAATATAAATATAGCTACTTGATTTCAATGTACTTACATATTTGGCACCGCAGCCCTTAAAACTAAATTTAGGTATTTATCCTATCATTTTACAAACAAATGTTTATTAAGTTCTGTATACGCCTTTAATAACTAGAATACAGAATTCTGTCAACAAATATCATATTTTAATGTAATAAAAATTTGACGAATCCTGAATTTAATGGCGCTGCCCTGTAAACATAGATCAATAAAACAAGATATTGGGGATTTAATGTTGGGGAAAAAAAAATAATAAGTGTATGTTTTTATCTATTTTCATCAATTTAAGATTTATATTTCAATTGCTTAAACCTTATTCAATGAAGGTAGATCTCGAATGGGTTCCATATATTACTCTATCCGTAGGTACCTACTATTGTAAAAAAAACAGTAGTTGCATTATATTCAATTTTTTTTTAAGTCTGGATGATTTATTATTAAAGCTTCTTCTTCTCACAAAGGATATCGTCTACCGGTTATGTTTCAATGAAATGGTTTCATAATGGTGGACAGGCTTATTAGTTGTCGCATCGTAACCACAACCGCATCCTGTACAAGGAACCTACTTCTAAGGAAAAGGATCTGTTCGTGAATATAAACAGAGAAAGCAAACATTAGCTTACAATAAAAGTTTCTCTTTAAATTAAAACAAAAATAAAAACATTCAATAAAAATTGCAGTGTGTGAATATTTTTATGGATCTTTTTCAATTTATTAAATTGTTGTATTTTCCATAAAAACTTTATGGATCCGAGACATTTGGTCGTATGACTTTGTGTACTGATATGTTAGTTAGATTATGTGCCACCTCTCACATCCAATGTGAAAGTGATCTTGAAACTCTAGTTTTGTGTTTTAATCAAATACAAAACAATAAATTTACATTTTGATGACGTCTGCGCCAGCATTGACGACGTTCCTGTATGGATGAAACTATTTGTTTTCTTTTTGTTAAGAAGTAACGTGGGTCACATATTACTAGTATTCTTGTAACCCCTCCTGCTCCAGCAGCAGCTAAAAGCTTGCGTAAGGGCTGCTTTTCGTCATTAGTGTACTGGGTGAGGTTCGAACCAGTAACCACCTAATTGTAAGTCCGACACCTTAGCGACTACGCTACCGCCGCTTCTGTTAATTTGTTGCTTGATTTCTTATGATCTAATAAGCCTGACCAACTCTTAACTGTTTTACTTTAAAGGTGCATAAAAAGTGTAACTATAAGTTATTTTCAGTTTCAGTTTAATTTAAAAGCTATTTTCAGTATCCAGTCGATACCCTCTGTCCTGTTTTAGCAAACCGTTGCGTAAGTTTCATTATTACATTGAACATTTATAAAAATTTTTTTGACGAAAGGGTTTTGCTGTTTTTCAACTTTTGTCTCTTGTAATGTCGAATACCGAAACCTGACTTATCCCCGGTGTACTTTTGTAATATTTCAATCTCACTGTCAATTTCCTGGGCAACGTTTTGTTCTTATCTATATTACAGAATATCCATCAGCTGCAAATCTTAATAATATCACACAGTGGACAGTGCACACTTAGGATACACGTACATTTGCTTGCACACATCGGCTAGTCAGTAGTGGTCGGTAGTTTTATCTCAGTCTATCTAAACGTTATCGATATTCCGCGCGTTTGAATGATGTCCGTACTTACCACGACTGCTCATCTCCTTGCATTTGACGCTGCTATAAAGCAGTCGACTGCAACGTCTAGTTGGGTTCGATTCCCGCTAAGTGCAAATATTTGTACATGGTACCTACTATACTATATTATAGTATGATAATAGAGAAGAGATGTCTAACAGAAAATTAACTAAAAAAGGTAACAGATATGTCATCAGCCAAGGGTTAAGACTAAGAAGATAAAGACAAAAGATTGACATTATTCCAGTTGAAAAACATTTATTTAAGCCTATAAAGTAACCTGTCACCTAACAAAATTAGTTTATGTCACTATATCAATGTACTCAAGGCACGATAGTATTTAGATTGACACACGAAATCCTTTCTTCACCGTTCGGTATTTTTCTGTGTTGAGTGATTTTCACCCCCTAATTCCGGTATATCCTAGCCATCATTCGTAATATCTACCGCCATGTGAAAAGAACGAACTTATTTTTAAACTCATGCAGAATGCTATGGCCAGTTAGTCGGGCGACACTGGTCATAGCATTCTGCATGTGCCATAAGCCAAGAAGAATATGTGGTCGTCCGCGTACTCTTCTTGTCTCCAAAAGGCCATTTGGATAATTTTTTTGTAGGACAAATTCACAGGTTTGGCCTATGCAAAATGGAGCTCTATGCTAAACCGCCTAGCCAGCCACGATTAAACTATTGTGACTTAGCTGACAACGCTTCGATAGAACACTCATCATGCCTCGCCGATGTCGATAACAAGAACCAGAAACACCAACGCAAAGAAGAAAAAAGGGATTTTGTGGATATAATTCTTTTTCTCAAACTCAATCGCGGTCCTTATTGAGTTTCAGTCAGGGCCTTAACTTGTCCTTACAGTATTTAGCGGGCCTTAAAACAATGACAACAAGAATAGGTGCTAAATTATTATAAAGTTGTTTAATGAAATCAGTACCGAGTATTGATTGTCTCTATCGTAAGACAAGTTTTTTATAACAACATTTATCACTAAACGAAATGAAGTTAAAACTTCGTACCGGACATATATGTTAAATAGAATATTACTTACGTCAAAGTCACGTTTAATAAAAAAGCAATATAATAACTTTAATATAGCATAGAACAGCTTTATATTTAGCGTATTTTACTTATATCTGTGGTAATGATAAGTATATACAATATTACGAGTATATGATGATCTAAACGATATTCAAGACCAGTTCATTATAGACTAAAAGATGGTTCCAGAGACTCAAGATTTTACAAGCGTGTGGTATAAGCTGCACTTGCGGTGCAGTGAGAGTATGGTATAGACAGATATTTTGTTTTTATTACATAATTTGAAAGTAAATTTTATTAACTCAATTTCGTCACAGATAGTTGGTAGTTTTTTATAGTTTTATTTATTTTCTTTCTTATATCTTAATCAAGTTAGGAATGCATTTTATTGTTAATACGTTAACGTCTAGAGCAAAAGCTTTGTCGTCAAACAACAGTTATTGATTTTAGCACATTCAGTTGTTTCAGACACGGTCGTTTGAGGGCGCGAGCGGGTCTGCGAGGGGCTACGGGAGGAAGGGTGGTACGCGGGTAACGGGGTGGCAGTAAAACGGCAACCATACCTCCACACATGAATATTTGATGGTTGAATCTCGCTATGGATACAAGAGTATTCAGGTTACCAGACACAGCGCTAAGACTGAATTGATGTAGACATTAATTAACTCCGCTTATTAGAGGCTAAGCTTTGTAAGGAGCTTAGAAGTTAATCCTGAGACGTTTCAGAAGTAGTTTGCATTTCAATTTGCGTAAGTGGAATAATAGCAACGCTCCGAGGTTTAGTAGCTGTCCAGCATAGATTTGCTGATGTGTTTTAACTGTGTTGCCTGTATTGTTAAAATATACATAAAAATAGATTATACTTTATTCGTATATGACTTTACAGGAATATGATATGATAATTTATCGTTTAAAGCAATAAAGGTTTTGATAGTTGTCTTCTTGACAAAGCATGTTATCAACTCCTGCTATAAACATAAATACATACTCAAATAGGGCTTATGTAATTTTTTTTTTTAAAGATTTGCTTTGCCTTTCACCAAAAAGGGAAAAAGCAACAGAAGCATTGCACCGTGCAGAAAAAAAGTATTCAACTCGAATGCGATGCTAACGCCCAAACAGATATCGAAACGATAGAAGATATATTGAGAGATCGTAAAATACCCAGGATATTGACAGAGCGTAATATACCCAGGATATTGACAACAACAGTATTAGAAGCGCATCAAGTGAGGCTAACACCGTGATATTTTAATATCAATGCTTTGTAATGTAGGTATGTTTGTTAATGAGTATGCTGACATAAAACTGTCATGGCTGGACGGACGGGTAGACTAGGAGGATTTAGGAGATTGTTCTTAAAGAGCAAGTTTTAAGTTGGTTTATAGGTAAGACATACATTTAAGAACTTTTAAAGAAAAGGTAAGATATGTACTACTCTTTACTCAGATTTTTTGGATAAAGGAAAACAAATAACTTAATAGCGGCGGTAGCGTAATGGCTAAGGCGTTGGACTTGCGATCAAGTGGTTGCGGGTTCGAACCCCACCCAGTGCACTACCGACGTGAATCCACTCCTAACTCCTTAATTCTTTAAAAAAAAAAAATAGCGTCGTCTAGCATTCATCAATGTTAAAGAGTTTTATTTAATGTTGCTTTGGACAGGGATGATATCATCAAGGATAACGAATATTTTTTTACGGAGACACTATCAAATCCTACCAAATTAAATCTTATCTGTCTGAGCTTTATCCTACCTGATAAAAAACGAAAGGTAAATAGGTAAGAGGTCAAATAGATGTAAAATATGTTAAGGTTTTTTCTTTAGTCATTTCATCAAAATTAGACGAAAAAAAATGCTTATTAAGCGAATTGATGTGTAGATGTCTAGGGATGGAGTCTTAATGTGCTTTTCCAACTCATAATATTTTCAAAAATTACCAGACTTGCTTATGGATGCTTATGATTTCCCTACACGCCTAACTGCAATGATTTCTTAGAAACATATTTTTCGAAAATAATTCTTGTAGAGTGACGCTTTTACACTACTCCTTTTTAGACATGGCAATCTGTTTTTCATCAGCTAGCCAACATTGACTTCACGTTGAAATATTAATCTGCTATTTGGCTGACGGAAGTGGTGCACGAACATCATAAACTTGCAGGTTGCAGGCACCTGCACCAGACGCGGTAGGACGTTTCACCCTTTTATAAAGGATCGGGTCCAAAACTTGTCGGGTATCCCCGAAACATACACGTGAATAAAACCGTACATCCTTAATTAATTTAAATACCACTCACGAAACTTTTTATTTGATCATAAACTCTCATTAATGCATCATTAATGCACTCAGATGATAGTAGTAGTGAAGTTCCATGGTAGTACGTACGTATTAAATTATTTTTTTTCATTTAACGTGTGAAGGCGGAAATGATGAAAAAAGTCATCAAACGAGAAACACAAAAGCGAGAGGAAGGGGTTTTTTTAAACACGGTTCCCTAAAACAGTGTGTTGAAATTTCTCATTATAATCGGGTGCCTATGGTATAGAAATTAGGTTTTTGAAGGTATGTTCGAAACAAAAAAAAATGTTGTTGTTTGAGCTCTTCTATTCCATTATGTTTATACAGAAAGTGACTTTATTTCTGTAGTCTAACTAAGTTTGTGTTCCACAGCATACTGCTGCTTAGCATATTATCAAAAAGTGTCTCCTTAAATATTTGATTCTTCCTTGGCAACACGTTTTCTTCCTTATTTATCGTCCGCACACTTTTTGTCTTGTTTTAAACTAAAAGCGAGCGTACTATTCATGAATATACGGCAGAGAATTGAATGATGATAATGAATAACTAACGACTTTTTTGAAAAGGATTCAAGTTACGCTGTACTGTTTATTGCGAATTGTAAAAAAACTTTATTAGTGGACATACACATGTTGGAAACATTCATGTTTCCTATACGTAATTCGTATATGCATAGTTATCTACCGGTTCATTCATCTTCATTACATAGTTTCCGCTCAGTCGGTTATGTGGTGTCAACGTGCTTCCCGATGCGATGTGAAGTTAAAAAACGATCGAACGAGCAGTTAAAACCTGGAACTCACTACCAGCGCACGTGTTTCCGTCCCACTATGATCCCGGGTCCTTTAAGCGGGGCGTGAAAAAGCATCTCACTAGGCCGCCATAGTGCTGGTCACCATGCTGCACTGTCCTTGTTCACAGTGAGGATGGTGACCACCACTCTTAGATTCTGCTTGTGCTCTCCATCAGGCGGGGCAGAGTCATTTTGGCAGCTCAAATATAAAAAAAAAAAAACCAAGTTCCGTAGAAGACGGATAATGATTGTTTACGTCGATTGTAAAAAGTAGCATGAGGGCCCAGGTTATTAATTTAAATAATTATATTTTCAAAAGTATAACTGACTTCATTGAGCCTAAATCATCGTGAATTCAAATAATCTGTATTTTTCATTCCTTAATTTTCGTTGTGGAATATTTTCTGTTATTTTAAAGGAGACTAACCTTGAATATAACCAATCAATCTATTTAAAACATAATTATTTAAATCGGTTTACAGTTGGCGAAGATATCGCGTAACGTGCCTATACACAATCAAAAACCGGACAAGTGCGAGTCTGACTCGCGCACCGAGTGTTCCGTAAGCAATATTCTAGTATTCTTTAAAAAACAAACTTGTATGTAGATAGTACGTCGCATCTCGGGAATCAATTCTGCTTTCCACATATTATATTTATTTTGTAAATTTGAAATACACATATTTTAGTTTCAAAGAAAAATAAAATATCGGTTACTAAGTTGACTGTGTCATTAGTGATATAATTATTATTTTATATTAAAATCAAGCACGCTCCTTCTTCTTGACTAACAGATGATATCCGGTCGCTTATATCTAAGAAAGCTGCAGCCAGATTTAAAGTTAAAACAAGACCTACATCTTCCAACTGGGAAAAATATACTCGCATACGAAATCACTGCAATAAGGTGTGAAGAGATGCACATCGCCAACACATTCACAACTCTTTTGAAAACGGTGATCCAGCAAAAGTTTGGAAATTTCTTAGAAGGGGCATTCTACAATCGATACTGAAGCCAAAACTATAATAGGGAATATGCATGTTCTTTAAATTTACTTGATTAATTTTCCCTTGAATCTTTATTGTCCATATATTATGCCTAAACAATTATTTTCTTATTTAGTTTGTCTTTAATTGCAAAAAATATTAATTAAAATATGCAAAATAAGGGAGCGAAATTCAACTTTGCAAAACGCTTCACTATTGGTCGAAACAAAACATGACGTCAAATTCCCCGTCCTGTCATTTATCGGCGCCTATATTCGTAGTGTTACGGAGAATGATAGGTGTTTTAGTGGTTTTTGCCCTTAGCTAGTGCAATTTAAGCATTCTAGTGATATTAGAAATTATCTAGGACGATGACTGAATGTAGTTTTGTCAAAGAACAATCGGACAATGTACCGAAAATAGATGCATTCATGATGACTACATATTTTGCATCAAATCCAGATTTTACGTCTGCTGAGGTCAAAGGAGTGAAATCCGCAAGGTAATTATTATAATACTTGTTATATTATAATCTAAAGGATAGGTAAGATATGTATAGTTAGTTATATTCATGAACTTTTATTGGACTTTTGTTACTTAGTTTAAGTAGACAAGCAAGTTGCCTTCTGCTTGATATTTAAAACCAACATAAATGACCTACTGCTGACTAATTCACACTATTCTAGCAATTAAATTGTAATATGCTTACATTAAAGTGATCTTCACAACAATATAAACACGATATTGAAGATACTTCATCTCTTCTCATTAATTTACAGCATTGTTTTCGTATTTCACATTATTATTTTGTACAGGACAAAAATACTGTATTGGGTGTACTTCTTATAGTGTTCTTACACTTAGGGACAAGGCAATACTTATAAAAAAATGTTTTTTAAACTTTATCCATCGTCTATTAATTACAATACATAGTAATTACAACTGAAAATCGGTATAAAATTACTGTAACACTTCAAGCAAGTATACTAAGTTTATGAAACAAACACTGAGCGTGATATCTGACGTCATCCAAGGCCCGCGAAATATGGCGGCGTTTAAACAGATCAAATTTTATCGATGTTTTCAATGTTATTTTAAAAATTAATTTGAACATTGTCGAGGTTATTTATATTTTTTATTAGAGTAGAATGATGGAACAAGTCAATAAAAGATAAAAAAAAAATACATGCATATTCCCTATTATTTTCATTATTGTCTGACTGTCGGTCCGTCTGTATCATGGCCGCACATCACGCTGAAACTACTAAAAGAAACTTGGCATGATTTGAGTTGATACTACGAGGTAGGACATATTGTAAAATACTATAGAACTTAAGTTAACCTTTGTAAAAGCAAATAAATATTATTATTAATATTATATAGTGGTACCAACTACTGACCCACCAATTAGTCGAACGAATCGAGTCGTTAGGACGCCACGGTTGTTTTTTCGCGACCGCGATGTATTGCGAGGAGAACTTCTAGCGCAAGGAGATGGCGGAGTGGAACCGACAGGAAGACCTCCAGGCGGAACGGTTTTACTCGCGCTCACGTGCTTACTCTAACAGTGGCCGCGGGTGGATGAGACGGGTTTTATACATTTCACCCGCAGCAGAATATCCCGTGAAGGATGTGTCTGGATATCGCCCAGTTAGTAGACGGAGTCCACTTGACACCCGCTGGGTGGACCATTGGTGGTATAAGTCGCAGTACTGACGGTCCACTCATTAGAGGCGCTGTAAGGCACATTGTGTGGTTTTCTTTGGTTTAAATCTGATATACCTACAGCCTCACCAGCAGCCCGGTGATGTAAAAGTCCACACGAAAAAAAGGCGCTTTTCCCACAGACAGGCGTCGTTATTTCGCGTGTAAACAATCAAAACAATGTTGTTTTGTACGCTCCATGTTGTTTCACCGCCTATACATTATAAAAAATCCTGCGTGGAATTCCCCCCCCCCCCCCTTCAAGGAGAGGTGCTACGCCTAATAACAAAGTATTACCTTTCAAAACATGGTAACAAATGGGACGTGTAAATAAAGTAAAAAAAATATAAGCAACCAGAGCAAAACGACTTCAATCAGTAGCTAGTTTTATACACATAAAACAATACTTTTAATACGCCACAAATGAATGGTGTCACGCAGTATTGCTACAAACAGTACAGTTATATTTATAGCAGGCATTAGTATCAATAAAAACATTTGAAAGTGCATTTTTTACCCTTTGATACATAATTGAATTCGAATCACGTTTCAATTACGTCAGGCAATATTCTCAGGCGCTCATGTATATTTAGCAACACTTCACCACACATATTACAGAAGTTTTTTCAAATGTTCGCGTAACTATTACTAATTTATTCAAGACCTTGCGTAACCCGCACGCCCTTCGCCCTACCTTACACACTTTAGAATATTAATAGCGACGTGGCCCTTGATGTAAATAATCATATAATGTTATTTCGTAATGTAGCCTGCTTGTATTTAGAGCTATCAAAAATCCAAATAATTTTATCATATCACAGTATAAAGCATAAAACGTAGATATAATGGGGTAAAGTCATAATAAATTATGTACGCCGACTACTCATATAGAAAAAATCAAAAATTGTTAGCGGCTGTGGCTTAAGATTTTCGATTTTTTCATTTATATACATTCTCAATTCGAATGTTTAAATAGTCAGATTTTTCTCGGTAGTGTGTTTGTATACTCTTTGGTATCCTCTTATAACCTCCGTTTATGACCTACATATCTAAAGTTTATATTTTTAGTCCCTAATTTTCTTTACAGCAAGCGGTTCAGAATCTTCCATAAATATATTATTAATACGTGAGGAGAATTTTTGTACTTACCCATTTTTAAGCGAATTTCAGCCACGAAGGAATGTGAAATTTGGAATCCTTAAAGTGTATGATGGAGAAGAAGTGTAAAAATACCTTTCTACACTTCTTCTTTTTTATTTTTAAACAATATGTGTGTGTTATACATTTAATAAATGCGTAAAAACGGCGACAATCAGCTCCACGTGTCGTGTCCTGTATGTTGACCTGTCACGGTACGGAATGTCTATACAACGACAGGTCAACTTATACCGGAAATGAATAGGTACCTTGATTTCTGTTACAGATAGGTCAATGAAATAAAACAAAACATTCAAAATGTAATGAATTATGGTCGAACTTCGACCACCAGGCGATCTCTAGTTATAATTAATCATTCATTTTCGTGACAGCTCTCCGTATTGTTGTCAGCTGCACCTAAGTGATTGTTTGAGGGTTGAAGCGATTACAAAAACATAGTTACTATGTACAGTGCACTTTCGTGGTGGCCTATAGAAAAGAATTCTATAGCTATCGGCCTTGGCCGCCAACAAAAAGTATGAAAAAAAAATTATGTGATACACAAATAGTTCTCCTGAATCTGGGTGTTCCTTTTTATATCGTGTGGATACCCCACGAAGCATCACCTCCCCGGGGGGGAAGTGGTATGTGGGACTCGAACCGACTAAAACCACACGGTGTTCCGTCACTAGTAAGTCTATTGCAGGGGACCAGGGATACCCTAGGAAGGAAGCTTCCGAGGACCCCTGCAGACTTTGGCCGCCTGATCAGCAGGCGACCACACCATGCGTGCGTTGTATGCTAATAATAAATATTAAAAAAATAAATTATAGTTTTGGCTTCAGCTTCAACTCTTTTTTTGGGGAGAGTGCCCCCCAAAAAAAAAATTCAAAATATCTTCAATATACAGAATTGGACCTCTTACAGTTTTATTATAAGTATAGATTTTCTTTTTAACTGTTACTATTTTACTACTCTACTATTTGATTAATCATATATGTACATATTTAATATAATAATATAAACAAACTATAAATTACAGGTTGTGAATTAAACATATCTTTACATAGTATAAAACAAAGCTCCGCCGTTTGCAGGCTTAGATCTTTTAAACTACTCCCTTGTAAACATACTTTAAAGCGTATTTAAATCTGCATGTTATTCTAAAAATGAAAATCTGCCGTAACCTACACAGGACGTGTTTGATATTTTGTTTAATAATAAAAAAAGTCTTAAGGGCGTTAATCCCTTTGTGAGCGTTATTTTGAGTATTTTTATAACTTGCTGAAATAATATAAAAACCAATTTTGTTAACACATACATATGTATCATATGTATTTTTACCTGTATGCACAAATTCACAAAACAGCTCGGCTGCTACAAAAATAGTTTTGTTTTTATACGAGCATTACCATCAAACAGATGTGTTTCGTTTTGTGAATTTGTGCATAGACATAAAAGAGGATAACTATCAGATGAAATTATTAAAAAACATCGATTTTGTAACTCATAATTCACTTCATAACGATCAAATAAACGCTTTTAATAGCTATCTAAGCTCAACTGGATATCAATTCATAGAGAGTGCTTCAGGATGCAGTGCCAGTAATAGCATTGCATCCTACAGCAAATGCCATTAAGTACACAAGGTAACTTCTGATACGCTGGCTCAAGAAACTAATGTTGGTCACAGTTAGAATTCAATTAAATGTTTAACCAGAGTTTAGCCTAGATTTCACTATAATCCTTTAGTTTCTTAATGGAGTGTAAATAGTCCAGTAGTAACACTACACAGTCATAAAAAATTTGATTGCATAATATTGACGGATTATTTTCACTTTCACTCAAAAGCTAATAGTGTTGCTTCTCTATGATGTGTAATATTCATTTTATGCCCTTCCTTCAAAGTTCTAATTTTTTTTTTTATATTTGCAGATTTTAGTTGTAAACAAACGTCGCGTCTCGGTCACTGGGCCGCGGCAGGCTACTCGTAACTAGCACTTGGATTGTACTTTCTATACACGCCCACTTGATTGACTTTACGTTGGTGGGATTTTATTTTTTAGTAAAATGCATGCTCTATACCATAGTATATAGTATTCAAGTTCGTTTCTTTTTTGTGTTTTGTTTTTGCTGGTCTACTAGTTAGCTACAGACTTTTACGTATACTCGTATTATAGGGAGCGAACGGGTGTGTTCTTGATCATCGAGATTTTGTCCTTCACGCGTTAGATCCATCGAGCTTACGTTCTTTCGAGATTTTGATGCATACGGTATAGGCACGTATAGGTAACAACTATCAAGCTTGGAGGTTTTCCAACTAGGGATCGAGCGAAAGGGATTCGATTTCGAGTAGTGAACCCGAATTTGCTGGGATTCTTTAAATAACTTTCTTCAACTGGTTTCTATCTGTCGTAAGTAGTATAAATCAATAAACTTAATGTAAAATGAAAGTAACTCTGTACGATACATGTTTTTGTAGGTCGCATAATGTTTCTTATGAAACCGTGCACGTAAAGCATGCGAAAAATGCGCAGTCGACGTCCAGATCTTGTCACCGCAAAGGAGTATGGCTGCACGCACGCTTGGTATACAAATTTTATATTCATATGGAATATAGTCGATGTAACATACTCCTAAAGCAAAGCGTCCTTAGTAGGTATAGTCATTGTTAATATATATTAAATATATAGTAATTAATTAATTAATAAATACATATATTCCTAATTTAATTGTTTTAAAGTATTGTAATATATTTAACTGTCAACTGTATCTTTTATATTCATAAAAAAATATTTTAGAAGTTCTAATTACTCTAAAGAATAGTCTCCAAGGAAAAAGAGACGTCACATGTGGTTTAAAAAAAAAACAGTGTAGGTATATACCGATACCTCATGAAAACCCCATCTATCGAATACGAATGAACAACAATGTCAATTTTAATATTTTTAAGTAAAAAGACTTTTGGGACGATTTCAAATATCAACAGTTACATAGTACACAGACAGAAATTGATTCAAATCTACCGGTAATAAATTAGAAGATCCGGGAATCCAATTATTATCAGTAAGTAATTAGGTATCTTGGGAATCCACGTCGTCGCCGGCACTCGTATTTCTTAATTAATGCAGATCTTCACTCAGATCTGTATTATAACTTTTATAGATTTTAACTTTTTATTTTTCCTTCGAATCAGCGAACAACACTGGTGGCAAAAGTTTGAGCAATTGGAAAATACGATTATAGTAACAATTTATAACTTTACTCGTAGTTGTCGCGGTATCCACTAGAATTCTTGCTCCAAAATTCGTGGAGAGATTTAATGTCGTGTCCTTTTGACCGAGCTTTTTCCTCTAATGCTGACCACAATTTGAAATCTAAGGGGCTCAGATCTGGACAGTACGAGAAACAGTCTACGTCTAATATTGACTGGCCTATTGGTCTAGTGGTTAGTGACCCTGACTGTTGAGCCAGAGGTCGTTGGTTCGATTCCCACCAAGGAAAAATAATTGTGTGATGAGCATGATCATTTGTTCTGTGTCTGGGTGTAATTTATCTATAATATGTATGTATTTAAAAATATATAAGTAGGTTTATCAGCAGTCTGGTTACCATAGAACAGGCTCTGCCTAGTTTGGAATCAGACGGCAGTGTGTGAAGTTATTATTATTAATATGAATTTCAGGACATTGTTCGAAAGGACAAGGACACTAAATATTCTAGATATTCTTTTTCAATCACGTATATACATAATATGTAAGTAAATACATATGTATGCGATTATAAAAAATAAAAGAGTGTATCATTTATACTTTTTGGTACAAGCATCTACTTACTATGAGACAAGATGAAATATTATGATCAACCTGTAACAAAAAAAAACAAATTAATTTAAGCCTCTCCATTACTCTATACATCTAACGGGTATGGCCGCTATGAATATTACTAGAAAATTGCTGCTGTAAGTCCACCATTTTTGTAAAGTATATACATATTACATAAAATTTAGTTTCATGTTCTTGAATTTATTATTAAAAAAAAACTATTCTCGGCTACCAGTAGCAATAGTTTTATACTTTCCAACTCTAAATGCCTCTGTTATGAGGGGGTTCACGACGAAATTATGTTACCTCCACTTCAAATACAAATAAATTGAAACACGTTACAGAATTAAACCTTATTAAATATACACAAAGAAAATGATAATGAAAAATAATTTATTTTGCAAATAAATCCTGCAAACACTTTTATACGTCGATTAGTTTTGTAAAGCTAGACGGTGACGGCATTTCCTGACTATTTGAACTCAATTTAACGCAAATTTAACTCGGAGGATGGTTCAAGGTCTGGAAGGCCGATAGAACTGACTGCCTATAAGAACATTGAGACTGTACGAAAATTATTGGAGGAAGACTGAAGTCAGACGTCAGATTCTCCACGATCATTTAAAAGATTTTTGATGAGCTGAGGGAGCACTGTGTGACTTGGTCTTGTGACATCTATACTTATAATAAATCAAAAAAGGGGTATTAAGATATCGATACTGATGCCGAATATGCGATTTAAACAATTTTTGTCTGTCTGTCTGTCTTTCTGTCTGTCTGTTTGTATGTTCACGATAAACTAGGAAGTTACTGAAGGGATATGCTTGAAACTAAGTATGATAATAGTTTGAGTGCCTGAGCAGGTTATAGGGTACTTTTTATCCCGGTTAACCTTTGGCTTCCACAGGAAAACCAATGAGAGCTGTAATAACATTTTAACGTACGTATAATGTATATACTTATTTCGAAATTCATTTCAGCGAGCGTTTAGCTCATCTTGTACGCTTTCTACTTTAATATTTAAACTAATTGACTTTTTTAAATTAGGTATCGTTTTTAACCGACGAAAAAAAGGAGGTTCTCAATTCGACCGTATATATACATATTAATTTTTTTTTATTAATGTTCAGCCCTCTCCGTTATTTATGAACCGATTTAGATTATTCTTTTATTGTTAGATAGGGTATACCTCAAGGGTGGTCTCATGTCAAGGAAGTGAGGACGGAATTCTGATAAAATTGTAGAAACGAATAGTGTTTCTGTTTACTTTTGATTACTTTATGAGGTATTTGCGTTTAGAAATCATCACATCATGTAGCTGAGCTAATGATGAAAAAAAAAACATAGATAATAATCTTTTTGACAAAAAATTAAAAGCAAAAAATAAGTAAACCTGTCAAGTATTAACTATTGAGCTTATTTACCTAAACTATCAAATTTTATATAAACTTATTTGAGTGGGCACCAAATCATAAAATGATTAATTACCTACGTAGAGCCATGTCCATTTCTACATAGGTACATATACAATTTAGATAATTTATAATTAATCAGTTTGTTGTTTGGCGTCGACTCAAAATTTGTTTATATAAAATTTGATAGTTTATGTAAATAAGCTTAATACTTAAGACTTAATAGGTTTATTTATTTTTTGCGTTTTAGTTCTTTTCGTCGGTTTAGTTTTTTGTTAAAAATGTTTTTTATAAAACCACAAAATTTAATTAACTAATAAATATTAAGAGTACAAAGTATCGATGTTTACCTGTGATTTAAAGAAATATTATTAGTTACATTAGATTTTACCTGCAGATTGTCATGTCTGTTTGAAGTATTTCGAGTGAATGTATATTTTCAATAGTAGGATATCACAGGGGAATGTGCTTTTCTGTGATGATTGTTGAAACAGCAGGAGTTTTTTTTCGGTGTTTGGTGATACCGCTCAAACGTCCGGGCGTACTTATACGCCCGAATTGTCAAACCGTCAAGCGTCCGGGCGTATATATACGCCCAAACAAATGAGGCCCGAAAAATTTTTGGCGCGAAGCGACTCGCACGCTATAATCGATTTTTAGTCAACATATCCATTGCGCCTCTTTTATCAATGTTATACTAATCTCTTCTCTATGAAATACCGCGTCATTTGGTAGCTTTTAATCTATGGTAAGAGACGCCATTAAATTCTTAGAAATTTTTCAAAAGTCAGTGAATTGTCGTGAAAGAGGTGAAAGGTTTGTGAGGTTTTTTGTGTTATTTTTGTATGTGAGCTCTGCTTTTAAAATGTAAGTAATAATGTATTTATTGTTCTTCTGTATTAGTATTATATATCAAAATTATCCTTATGAATCATTCTTTTAGTATATGTAAACTTTTTATGAATCCAAAGTTTGTTATGATGTGTTTAGATGTGATAAAACTTTTTTGGTATATTATTTCAATTAACACTTCGCCTTTGTTCGCCGGTTTATCGTAATGTTTTTGTATGTTATATCATATATTTTAATATATTTTATCTGGTAATTAGGATGAGTGGTTAGTATTAATATTTTAAATAAACATTAATTAGGATTTTACGTTCTTGTAATTTGACTACAGCCCCCTATAACGATTACGATGGTGTAGAAATAGGCAAAATTCGAAATTCAGAATTTTCTAATTAGAATAAATTCCAATTAGATTATAATTATATATGTCTAAATTAGCATCATATTAAAGGGAAATGAATCTAGTTTTGTTTTTATAGTGTTTTGTTTTTAAAAAATATGATATTTTATGCCTATAAAACAAATTAAGTGAAAGTTTTTTTTTTTTTTAGTAGGAATTCATAACAAACCTCCTTTGAAGTATTTTAAATTATCACTATCGAATTTTGAAATAGATAACTTCTTTCTATAAACGTCTAGCTATTTTTCAGTATTTTTATCTACTCTCTAGATATTATTATTTTAGCTATAAAAAGGTTTTTGTTACCAAGTTGCCGGCACATTTCCGTGCTATTCAGGGCCGCGAATAGTCGACCTATAAAGATGTATTTTTTAAAGCTACTGAGAAATAATTATATATCAAGATATTAGTATCATAATTTAGGGAAATGAGTCTAGTTTTGTTTTTAAATGCTTTATTGGTAAAAAATATGATATTTTAGGCTTACGAAACCATTTTATAGAATTTTTTGTTTTTTTTTTCTCGAGACCTCACAATAAACCTTCTTATAAGAATCTTATAAGTATTTATTTGAATTTAGAAATAGATAACTTTCATCTATAAACGTCTAGCTAGTTGCCAGTATTTTTATCTTGGCTGTAGCTGTTATAGATAGCTGATAGGAGAGGTTTTTGTTACCAATTCCGCACAGTGTTCCGCGCGATTTCCGCGCGATTTCGCGAAATTCCCCCCCCCTCCCAAATTGGTGGACGGTTCAGCTGGTTTCGAACTGTCAAAGTGGACGGTCTAGCTATAAATAGAGTTATAGAAACAGAAGATCCAAACTTTTAAACTTTCGCGTTCCATGATAATATAATTATGTTGACGGGTATTAAAGCGATCACGTATTTAAAAAGTATTGAATAGAATATAATTTTTATTTAAAGCATCTATGACTTAGTTGTTAGTTTAACTTAACACTTTGTTAGTTTTATAGTATTTTACTATATTAAATGCATGGCAGACACTATCGCCAAAAAATTACATCTAATCTGAAATTTTGACAGGTGACCAGTGAAGTTTTTTTTTATACATTTTCAGATCATTTATTTTCCGTTCGTTTACAGTAGTGTGAAATCTTATGTTACACCGTGACTAAACGAAGCTCAGAAGCAAACATTTATTTGTTGAGGGGGTGGACTTTAGTATTGACTGGGAGTAATCTGTTAGGGTATACTGAGGGGGCCCATAGTTTCTAGAAAGTGGCACTGACCGACTGACTACAGCAAGAGTGTCCCAATTGGTCGGACGAATCGAGACGTTAGGTCGTCACAGTTGTTTTATGACGATTTTCATCTCGCTTAAGGAGGAGGTGACGGTGTGGATTCGTTAGAAAAACTTCCAGGCGGAACCTTTTCACTCGCGCTCTCATGCATACGCTAAGAGTGGCCGTGGGTGTATGAGACGAGTTTTATGTTCTTGACCCGAAGCAGAGTCTCCCGTGAAGGGGGTGTCTGGACATCGCCCAGTTGCCGTCCGCTATCCAGCGCTGGGTGGATCATTGGAGGCAAAAAGTCGCCGTACCGACTGTCAACTCCTAACCGGCGCTGTGAGGTACACCGTGTGGTTTTAGACAGTTTAAGCCTGATATACGGCCTCACCAATAGCCCGGTGAGGTGAGCTTCCACATGAAAAACAAATGAGTAATGTTGTCGTTATTTCACGTGTAAGCAACCAAAACAACATTTCTTGTACGCTCCAGGTGGTTTCACCGCCAATACAGTATAAAAAATCCTGCCTGAAAAAAGAGGCGCACTATAGAAATAACTAAAATATACTAAACGGGCAGTTTCAATTGCCGTCAACTTACGAATCTTGTATACTGTGTATGCTGCTGCGCTGAGTATATTCGAAAACTTATCTATATGTGCGCCGGGCCTCATTAAATCTAATGTTCCCCAAGAATTTCGTGGTATCTACAAGGTCCCACTCTGTATCATTTATTAGTTCACTGGTCTCAAGTTGTTTGACATTAGTGGGAACGAATCTGATGCAGTTGGTGTTTTTATCGTTTAATAACGAATTGTTGACATTGAACCAATACATTGTTTAAAGAGAGCGTTATTTACAACGAAAGAGCAACTGCCCTGTAAACTGCAAGTAACTAAATCTGAATAGTACAATAAAACAATGTTTACTACAATGCTTGGGTTTGACACAGGAGATGGATTGATATACGAGTCGACGACACTTTGGCAAATGTTGCTGCTTGAACTAACAATCCTTCTAATATTATAAACGTAAAAGTTTGTGAGGATGTATGTATGTATGGATGTTTGTTGCTCTTTCACGCAAAAGCTACTAAACCGATTGCGATGAAACTCGGTATGTAGATAGCTGGAGACCTTGATAACTTTAACGCATAGGCTACTTTTTATCCCTATATTCCCACGGCATCGGAATATACGAGGGTGAAACCATGGGGCGCAGCTGGTATATAATGTTTTATTGTAATGAACACATATTTTATAAGTAGACATAGTTTTTTGTAAATAAGGAATATCCTATTTTTATGTAAGAATGTGTGGAGGAACGGGTGGTATGTCCCTCCATCACAAAGGGAGGATCCTCCGACCAGGCGAGGTGATCATGCCTGGCGGGCCGCGGCCCAACGGTTGATGTTGGGAAGTAGTATATATACTAATCGACGCGAGAACTCTCATAGCGCGATGCAGGATTAGTAGGTTGTAGATGTTTCTTGTTGCTGTATGTGGAAGTCGCCACATCACTCCCCTCCAAGACCGGAGGTCGATATCTTGGTGAGTTAGCTGTCTATGCTCTATTAAGGAGCGTGCCAGGGCCAGTAGTGAGTAGTTCCGGTGAGTCGGAACTGAGTGGCGCAAGTTCCAGTGAGTCGGAACTGTATTCCGCTAGTTCCAGTGAGTCAGAACTGAATGCCGCTAGTCCCAGTGAGTCGGGGCTGAAGTCCGCTGGTCCCAGTGAGTCGGGGCCGCGTGCGGTGCTGCGGTGAAGTCCCCAGTGAGTCGGGGCGGTTGCTGCGTAGGGGCTGGCTGCTGCGTAGACGGGGGCGGGAGAGAGATGCTCTTCTTACGTGGACCGTAGGTGCAGTGTGCTGTGCCTAGACGCTGATGAGGCCGTAGGGGTAACCAGGCTGGAGCGGACGCTGCAGGCGTGTGGTATCCCTGTTGAGGCCGAGGACGCTGGCTGGCTGAGACTTGATTACCGCTCATTGCTGTAGGAGTGTATACGATGGTGGCGATGATGATGCTGCTGATCTGCTCCATGAAGGCTGCTTCCAATCACGTCGGGGTCACCACTGTGGAGGGACGGGTGTCATGTCCCTCCAACACAAAGGGAGGATCCTCCGACCAGGCGAGGTGATCATGCCTGGCGGGCCGCGGCCCAACGGTTGATGTTGGGAAGTAGTATATATACTAATCGACGCGAGAACTCTCATAGCGCGATGCAGGATTAGTAGGTTGTAGATGTTTCTTGTTGCTGTATGTGGAAGTCGCCACAAATGTGTTCCGAAATCTTTTCTGGTTGAAAAAAGTGAAAACCATTTTTTTTCAATGTTATTGTTGTATATGAATATTATGAATAGAGCTTTACTCTTTCTATGCCACTAGTAAAAACCATTATAAATGATTGCACTCTTATTGCATAAAAAAAACATTTATTGTATGAACAATTTTAAGTGGTAGTTTTGTGGTCACGTCAACGACATGATGTGAAAGTGCTTTTGAGATTCAAAGGTATGTATAATAACTAATAATAAGTACGACTAGTAAGTATATTAAAATTATGAATCTGTGTTTAGATTGTTTACATACATACGAGTACAATGATTGCAGACAGCTAAATATAGCCAGTGTCACCGAATTCGTTTGCGTCATCTTCTGAAACCTTGACCTAAATTGATTTCAATAATATTATGTAAATGTGTACCGCCAACGCGTTTAGAGTTATATCAATCCATGTTAACTTACCTGCCTACGGTTAATCTGTTTTCTCCTTATAAGTGTTCAAGAAGCATCGGGTATGGCGGCTATTAAATGTCTATTATATGAATATATCTACATACCTAAATAGTTTTGTTTACAACAGTGAGTATACGGTTACGGTAGTTGACTTCCACGTCAAATCAGTTTTTCTTTATTAAACGGCAAAACAGTTAAACTTGTATGAAATAACAACTTGTGACGACATACGTAGCCATCGTCAAATCATTTAGTTGTAATAGAACAAGATCCCAGAGCTGCCAGACCTTACTTATTTTCTGAGACCTATTAAAAATGTCACCGTGAGTATGAGCGCGGGCGCGTATAAGTGGGACTGGGGGATTTTTGTCTCCCAGCATTTGTAAGAGATTTTTTGCTTGACTGTTAGTTTGTTTGTGGAAACGTGATAATGTTTGGAGCTACCAGTCGGATATGTATGATGTTGAGCATTGCCGACTCAATGTCTGTTACCCATCCTAAGTATATAAGTAATAAGTATTCTAAGTAATCCTACTAGTAAAAAAACAGACTATGCGAGTAGTGCAGATATACCGCGATTTTGAAGAGTCAGGCCGCTCCAATTTAAGAAGAAATCAAAATTGAAGCTTACCTATAACCTACCTAACGAAACCTATGGTAAAGAAAAACGAAAAATTATGTATGGATAATACAACTAATAAAGTCTATATTCTTTTATAAGAAAATGATAACGGAACAGTCCTAAGGTAGGCAAAAAAAGTACATCTTTATTTTTGTTTTGTTTATTAAATTAAAATACTAACAAAATAACTAAACTTGAAAAATAAGATACATTAACTTAAAACATGCAAATAATATAAAAACTTAAGAGGTCTCATCTAATTATTAATACCTTTGTCTAATAATTGCTGGTTTGTATTTACGTAATAGATTGGAACTATACTTTTTTTTAAATAAAGATTATTTGATAAAAAAAATAAAACGACTATTTAAACAAAATTACAATTCTTGGGCTTCAACTATATATTTTTCCACTATTTATATACATATTTTGAGAAATAGAACATTATACCCTTTTTTGAACTGTTTTAATTTGATCCTAAGGCAAAAGTAGACAACCAGAAATTTTACAAAAAAAATTATACAATTGAAAAGTGGCGTTACATATAAAATGCATTTCAATTTTACACTTTAAATTCATTTTTACATTTTAAAAAACGTCAGTACCGCTTTGTTGTTCATTCGTCATGACGTAAAAGTGTAAATTATCGCAATATTGCCAAATTTAAAATCGGTTACTATTCTTATGATTGATGATGCAGATAGGACAATACATCCTCTATCGATGTTTATACATTCCGTATTTTGCAGAATAAAAGTCGGGAAAAATTACACAGAATAAGCTTTTTTATGATCGGATTTTTTTGCTATAAGCTATAAGCAAGAAACTTGATATTACCGAAAATATAGACGTCAGAAAATCCAAAAACGCATATTTCATAAAACCTTTTTCTTTAAAAAGACTTTGTTATTCAGAGTCACTTTGTTTAAGGCAGCTGATTAATTATCGGACTGATATATTTTTCATATCGATCATATAATATGATGACAACTTTCTGTAACACGTATATCAGATGTCATTGACATAACATTGTGAGGTATCATTTCATATACTCGTACAAGCGCATAAGATCTAACAGCTGTGTTAAAATTTGTAGCCACAATACTGCATAGAGTCAGAGAGGGCGCCTACGCATTCACGCGTGACCAGCTACACGATAACTTACTTATGTTCCCACATGCTCTTTTCCATTGTTTACTACCTTATTATGACCCTGTCAGGCTAACGTGTGTAAAGGTACCTACTGGTTAATACCCTATTAAGTGAGGAACAAAACTTAAACTATTGTTGACCGACTATTTTCACATAACGACCGTGCTCTGCCATACAAACGTGATTTTTAAAATTTATGTTATTTTAGGCAGAACATTATGCTCTACGTTTAGCGTAATTAACAATGTGTCTATATTTGATTTGTTCTATGAAGAAAATCTCAGATAATGACAGAGATGGTTGACATTATAATCTGTAATCTCGGTCCGCAGTAATAATAATCATTAATGATACCAAACAAAAAGATTCACCGTTAAACACATTAAACGAGATCCTTCATGCGGATATTAATTTTTTAGTAAAATCCCCATTAATGTAAACAGTGTTAGCTATAATAAAATAGCTAAACAATACTGAATGAGCTTATCAGTTGTGTCGGACACTGTGGCAAAGACGGTGATCACGCGTCGCGGCGTTGGACCGGTCCGCGGTCACTGACCCCACTAGAGCTTACGCGCTTCTCCACTAGGCCGCTGTGTGCAACTAGGTTTTTCATAATGATAACCATATTTAGGACTACCTTGTCGCCTTTCAAACGTAGTGAGCAATGCAAAAAACTGCCCATACCATTCTGGCTAGTCTCCGGCTCCTGCATTCTCAGTTCCTAGCTGTGCCCACTTACCGAGTAATTCTGCATTTTAATTTTACTATATACATAGTTCCATCTTAAATTTCTTTTACAAATTACAAAAACCACCTTCACTCAAAAAATCGTACTAAGTATATTTACTTTTTGGGGCTTGAATAAATCAGAATCTGCTGACACTCTCGAACTAGCTACACACTACTGACACGTTGCTGTCATCGTGGTACTTTGATTATCGGTTACCATAATGGGATAATCGTCAAATAGTGCTTACACACTGATCAAGTCAAAACGGCTTTGATCGTATCCCTATCAAAGATATTTATTAATTGTTTATTACACAAAACAAAGTAATCTGCTGTCAGGAAACATAACGTCAACCAGGGATATATTATAGCTCAGAATTTCTTTGACGATCGTTAATATCTAAACGGCAATCCTAATCTTGGCAAATAGGCCAGTGGCACGCAATGGCTAAACGGAAAATAATGTTATATCAGTAGACTTTCTCTGTCTGTGACAGCACTGAGCTGTCGTCTGTCAAGTGACTTACTTACACATACAGTTTCCGAGTATCGAAATCATGTTATTTTTATTAAACAAAAGGTACAAAAAATATTTTATAATATCCAAGTCTGATTTGTAATATACAAGTCGGACTTGAATTTTCAGATATAAGTAACCGTTATACATGTTAATTACACATGGTACATTATAATAATAATAAAACTTTTATTCCATAAAAAGGAGCTGTAGTACAAAACATGAAGTAATAATAATAACAACAAACACTCAAGTAGTTATTACTTAGCGGTTAAAGTACTGTCCTTTTAAATAGGCTACATAATAGCGTGTAGTAAAGAGAAACAGTGCTACCTCCTCGGGGATTGGAAATACAGTGTTTGAAAATATAACATATTATCAATGATGTGAGTACTAAATTTTCCTTACCGTGTGTGTGTGTGTGTGTGTGTGTGTGTGCGTGTGTGTGCGTGTGTGTGCGTGCGTGTGTGTGCGTGTGTGTGTGTGCGTGTGTGTACGTGTGTGTGTGTGCGCGTGTGTGTGCGTGTGTGTGCGTGTGTGTGCGTGTGTGTGTGTGTGTGTTATTATAGTAAAGATCGTAAAAATGATTTTGAAAGAAAATTTTGAATAACTTCCTTACATTCATAATATGATACATTGTAAATAAATTATAATCGTATGACGATTTACATTATTTTAGTCTGGGTGTAACATGAACATCCACTTTAGAGAGAAAAGGAACGCGTGCGATCACGCGTGGCCGCGAACCAAAATGTAAAATATTGGCAAACTATGTGAAGTATGATCAGACACCACAAGTAGCGCCCATGCTAGAGTATGACGCATTGACAAGTTATTACTTAATTCGCAATATTTGATGTATTCACAGATAATAATTGGCATTATAGTGAAGGTCGCTGATGTCTTTAAAACGAGCTTTCTTCAATAATTAACGAAGAATTCTATTCTAAAATGTACCTAACACTGTAGGATAGAAATTTTAAATGTTTGACTCTGCCGAGCGGCGGTAGTACATAACAACATATAAATTGGAATTTTCTCATTCCCTCCATCAATATGCCAACCTAAATAAATACGCCAAAATGCCAGGCGTGGTACATAATTACGAGTACATTTAGATACGACCAGCGGAATATAAGCTGGCTTTGCACTCCGTGCCTTTGTCTTTCAAATGAGACCGTACATAACAATCCTCAGCAAACAACTAATTTTCTTTTTTAAAACACATCATTTACTCACCACGGCACATGCGGTATCTGTCGATTATGGTATACTAGCTGTTGTCCGCGACTTGATTCGCGTTGAAATTTGAGTGAAATCTATCCCACAGGAACCGTACATTTTTTCGGGGTAACGCCTATGTGCTATTCCAGACTATAATCTATCTCTGCGCCAAATTTCATCCAGATCCGTTCAGCCGCTTTTGTGCGTGGAAGAAGGAGTAATAAACCTCCATCCATCCTCACTAACTTTAGCCTTTATAATATTACTAAAATTGTGCAGAAAATGCTAATGTCATCAAAAATTTTATTTTTAATAAACCTGATTAGTATATGAATGAAGTATAGATGTTAACTTATGATATGTTCCCTGATTATAACCAAGTTGTTTAAATGACTTCAGCCCTATAAGCTACTTAGTAATCTGAGCTATGAGTGTGTAAAATTTCAAGCACCCATTTTTCACACATTTTTTTATAGTTTGTTATTACATTTGATTGAAATTTATTTAGGCTCAACATTGAGGTACTTATAATCCTATAAGTACCTCAATGTTGAGCCTAAATAAATTTAGGAAATTATAGGAATAATAAAATTGATTCTCAAAAGGCGAAATTATCAATAGTTTGTCGGTGTAAGGTGATTCGATTATCGCCAGCAGCATATGTACAAATTAAATATATATACACCTCCTGTAAGAAGTCGGTTAAAAAAATATCTTTAATACTGTACAGCTGAACTGAAGCCAAAAATTAGTGATAAAGTTCCAGTGCAAGTAATGATTTGTAAGTACTGTAAATATGAGAGCGGTCGAGTTGAGCAGAGGTTGCGCCAGCTGCAGTGCGCGCACCCGCCAATGCGGAGCCATATATCAGCTACCACCTGTTTTATCTATGGATGTTTTCATGTGTATTCACTTGGCAGTTAAAAAACTGCCAAGTGCCTACAGTAATACCGTCCGAACCACCTCTGTCTTTTGTATATAACGTCTTCCTACACTCGGATCCATGTATCAAACACTTGTCAATCAAAAAATTGTTCATGCTTTTCTTTTCGAATTTTAATGCTCTAGGAAACTTTTTTTAACTGTTATGAAGGTATCATGCGATCGTGACCTAAAGCGGTTCGGTCCCATGGGAATTAAGCCTTTTTTGTAATACTTTCACTCCGATAAACAATTGTTTTAAAAGTTTCTTGTCTGAACACTGACCTGATTAATTTAGAAATTCAACTCTGTGTCTCTCGCTATAAAGAATGATTTAAAATTACCTCAAATTCACTGATAAGTTTGAGAAATTGTAATATGATCATAAAATGTGTACAACAAACAACAATAAATTAAAGACTTACGGCCTTATTCATAAAATATCGTTGATAAATATCTTAAACATTACTTACCTAATCAACTAATAAGGCCTTAAACAATGTTTAAATTTTTCTTTTTCTTAAACGATACTTTGAGATTGCTTAGTTAAACGTGCCTTAATTTTTTTACCAGTGGCAATGTTTTGATAGAATTGGTAGAAACTTGGGTGTATGCGTATGTTTTTGCCGTAATGCCATATACCAAATTTAAAAATAAAGCTGCCACTGTCTGCTCATCGACTTTGCTGTTTTGCTTTGAACTTTGAATACGAAGTAATTGTGAATTTGAAAACGATTACAAAATGGATTATAAACGGAGAAGCTCCCTAGACTGAGGTGAATCAGAAAAGGTATGAAGAGATTTCTTTTAGAAATCAGTAAATATTAATATCATCATACAAATGTGATACACATGTTAGTTTAGTTACACTGCTAGTTTACTTTGCGACTAATAATACCTAATAATGGCAATTAACTTACCAATTACTTAAAATCAGGGAAAAGACTATATTTAATAAATGACATGACTTATTTCAACACCCTATTAGTATTCGTTGGTATTGATTGAACTTTTTTCATTTCGTACCCGTCGCATCGGCGTTATGCGTAGGTAACTCGTTCGGCTGAAATCCCGGAAAGGCACCGTAAGCCGGAGGGAGACGACACCAAATTGCCGACATAACGTCAACGATAAAGCACTCAGCGGAGGAACCAATCTCTTTTACGGTTTAATCAGAACTCGGCCTACCTACCTAATATTGCATGTTCCACGGTATACCAGGCCAACTTTACGCAATTGTCGTATGAGGCGTAATGTTACAGGTGGTTTTGTTTATGACAATAATAGCTTTAATGTCAAATAGCGAATAGTTTTGAGCAATTTTTGTATAGAAAACAAGATTATATAGTAGAAACTTTTTTTTTAAGTGTTAAATCACTCGAAGAGCGCTACCTAAAATTACATCATTGCATTTTTTACTTCTCATTTAATTTTTTTAGTATTTCCAGCTAAGCGCTACGCTTTCAATCTCGTTTTACTTATTCGTTTGTCAATAATTGTGACCCGATGTCACCGAGCAATCATTTTAAATTCAAAAGACATTTCAGAATAAATGTTAATATTTTGTCTCTCTTTCTTAACTACGTCTATTAAACGCGCAAGGTATTGCAAACGGTTTTACCTTTAAAATCTGCAATTCGGAATAGATTAGGTACGCGTTTGAATTCCTCTCGTTACAAGATTATTATAAAATCAATCTTAGTACGAGAAGTTTTGGTTTCCTCGACATTGACGTAAATATTTAATAACCTTAAATTTAAAAAGTGACTTGGTAGCTAGTGATTAAATAACATTATTTTTGTTAAATTAGTAAACTACATGTTTTTATGGAACCAGATTTACAGTTGTCATAGTTTTCTGTGTGTGTTTTTATAAATTTTAACACTGAATAGGTTATTAATCGATAAAACTGTATTCTCGGACTTGTTTTTGAAGAGTCAATATCCTAGTATAACATATTTAAACAACATAAAACCGTAATAACATAAAACCCATACGGGACCTGACATCGACGTGAAATATCGTAATATATATTCACATTTTTAGGTAGATAACTATATATATATGCTACACAAACATAGTATAAATTAAGTAATTTAATACAGCATGACTACTCGTGATATTTTACAACCACTTTTGTCATATACCAGATTCAAATAAAATGCAATTTCCACATAAGACATCCACTGCTGAACCTCTGCATCAGGACCAGGACTTCCAGGACCCTCATAACTACTGAACGGCTGTATGTTTTCAATTTTTTTTTATCACCCAGACCTATCGCGTAGGTATCAAAACGAAGGGTTTCAAAAGGTGATCACAAAAAGATATATAACTATTTTTTTATTAGTTAGTAAGAATTAACAGTTATTATAAGTTTTTAATGTAGTTGGATTTTTTGTTTCATTTGATGACTTCTTGTTATCACTGTGGCGGTGAACAAGAACATGTAATACTGTAACCTCTGTTATCTGGGAGGCCAATCCTGCCAAACCAAACTGCACGTAGTACGAAACCTATACTTCCTCAGAAGAATCTCTATTTCAACCGCTACACTGTACTGTACCTGGCAATCATTGATTTGAAACGCTTAATGGTTTACTACTTTTTAACACTTAAAACACAGACGTGTTCAATTTACGACAGAAAGAACACTTAAAATTAGGCGCAACTTTTTTTGAAAATATTACATTGTCCGAACGGAATGCCATTCCTACCACTTTTAAAAGTTCACTGACTCCGCAAGACTGCACTGCTCGTCTTCAAAGTGCTTTTGGGAGAGAAGCACCTCATTTGAGCACCGTAAGGCGTTGGTACGCAGAATTTGATCGTGGCCCTGTTTCTCGGTCGGCCCTCAACTGCGATCACTGAGGAAAATGTGGCTACTGTCAAGTAACTAATTGAAGAAAACCTGTCCTGTCTGCACGATCCCACTTGAAGAACAAAAGACAGTTAATGCTGAGTGGTACACCACCATTTGTTTAAAAAGGTTAAGGAAAAACAACCAAGAAGTCTTATCCTATTGCATCATGACAATGCTTCGGCGCACACCGCGAACAAGACAAAGTCATTTTTGGGTTCTGCAAAGTTGGAGCTAGTGACCTGACACCTTGCGATTTCTAAAACAAAATCCTAAAAAATTAAGATATGATGAGAGGTATGACATTAGCTTTCAACCAGCACGTGAAAAACATGCCTTTACACCAATGATCCTCATGTTTTCAAAAATGGTTTGACCGAATAAAAAAGTGTTTAAAATGTAATATACAAGAGTTAGTTAATAGGAGAGAATACTTCGAAAAGCAGTAAATATATTACTTTACATGTAAATTGTTTTGTTAATAAGTTACGCAAAACTTTCAGTGTACACCCCACGTATCATTAACAATGGTCGGAATATGTAGAATGATTTTAAGTACTTGCGTTGTTGTTGTTGTTAGGATACCATGATGCAAGCATGATATCTAATGTAGATATGCCTCTTCTCGGAAAATAACGGGTCTTTAATCGGAATTGACTTACTTAATTCATCTTCCACGCCTTTTTAACAACTAAGTTGGGGTCGGCTTTCAGTCTAACTACGATACGGCCGAATTTTGATACTTTACGTGAAGGGACTGCCATCAGACCTACACAACCCAAGTACTAGACGTTATCGAAGTTCTGTAGTTAGACCAGGTTGTCGGACTTTTTAGGGCTCCAACTACTCGTAACGAATGCCATAGATGTTTGTAGATGGCAGCCGGAACCGATGGTTTAACGTGTTCTCCGAGGTACGGAGGGGTATCAATGTGTTAAGAATGGTCACCCATCTCTCGTAAACCCATATCTCATCACCAGTAACTAATTGTTTTACGAATGTAGGGTCGGAATTGACTCGTTCTAGCATGTTTTCAGCGATGTTTCAAATGGTATGAATGGATTCATGAGACACAGAAAGTTCAGTGGCTATCCGTCTCAAACTTGAAGGAGGATTTTCAGTCACAATTTCCTTCACTTTAGCGATGTTAACTTCAGTTGAAGACGTTGATGGCCGACCAGAGCGAGGCAAATCTTCCAACAAATCTCGACCGCTTTTGAATGCACTGTACCACTCATATGCACGAGTTTTTGATAAAGTCGATTCACCGTATGCTCTAACTAACATTTTCAGCGATTCTGAATATGAAATTCCATTTGCAACGAAAAATTTGAGCCAAAGTCTTTGTTCGATGTTTTTATCCATTACAAAAATCGCAAAACACTCTTGTGGTGAGCTTACAAAATCGAGTACTGAAGACAAACTAAATGACTGGTATTGCTAAAACTTCGCGTCAATATATAAAACAGTTGTGCCAACTTAGCCACAAAAGAATTATTTGAATTAAATTTGGAATTATTAATTTATCTAATATATAAAATTCTCGTGTCGCGGTGTTTGTAAATAAACTCCTCCGAAACGGCTTGTTTTTTAAAGTATTTAACCCAGTGAAAATAGAAAGTGCGATTGTTATAATCGATTGTAATAATCGATTGCCGTCAAGTCGATGTCAAACTTTATTTTTATGGAATAGGGGGTTAACGAGCAGACGGGTCACCTGATGGTAAGTGACTACCGCCGCCCATGGGCACCTGCAAGTCGAGAGTAACAAGTGCCTTGCCGGCCTTTAAGGTGGGAGTACGAGAGGAGGGGAGATGGAGAGATAGGGGGAAGATAGAGAGAGGGAAGGGTTATCACCACCGCTAACCTCACTCGCTTGGCGAAGTACAACAGAGCATTGCTTCACTGCCGGTTTTCTGTGAGGCCATGATATCACTCCTTTCGAGCCGGCCCATACGTGCCGAAGCATGGCTCTCCCACTGTTAAATTTTAAATATGTCAGTTAAGTTAATGAAGTACTTTGAATTAAGAAAATGGATGGTTGGTGTTTTGTTATTTTTATAGGCCGTCAATAGACCACAGCGCTCCATTCTTCTTTCAGTCATAGTCCCCATCCCCACAGTAAGTTAGTTATTTTTTATTTGACTACCAAAATATTCATTAGAAATAATTAATATGGCAAAACAACGTGTGCCGGGTCAGCTAGTATATTTATAATATATTTAATTATCAATTCTCGATACTTTTTTGACAGATTGTAGGAGCCGTCACGCTGTTGCCGCAGGTAGCACAATACATGTACTTACTTTTTACCAAGTATGTTACCCAGGATACGAGGCTTACAAACAGTAAATGAGTCATCGGAGATACTTTGTTCTATTTAGGTGCAAGCCCAAGGCTTCAGAGTATATGAAAAGAAGACAAAAGACACTTATAAATTTCATCGATTTAATACGTATATATTTTATACGTATCTAATAAGTTTAAATTCCAGCAAAATGCCTTAGTAATTTTTTAGTTCCACTTTCTCGAAGACATGTCCATATTTACATGTGCGTTTGACTTTATTCACACTAAATCATTCTACCTATTCCAGCCCATAATCATTAAATATAAATTTAATCGTTATAATTATATTATAATAAGGACAATTTTTCATTCTCTGTATATGTGCTAATTGATAGTCGCACAAAGGAGACAGGGTGCAGGCGATTTATGCAAGAATTGAAACTCTCGACTTGGGTACTATGGCAATCCTAACGAAGACTATACTGCTGAAAAGGCTGCAGTTTCACCATCAGAATATCAGCGCAGCGTAGTGGTGATATTTTCTGCTGGCAACCCCTTGCCAGAGCCTTCCTCAGCCTTCCTCCCCAATTATCTCCTTGGATAGGGATGGTTGAAAAGGGTACTTGGCACGGGGTTGATACCAGCACTGGTGTTATGAGTGTATTTAAGCACCGATAAGCGCTGACCGTCCCTAAGACCGATTGCTTGTTTAAAAATTAGTTATATTATAAACAAATTTAGATTTGCATAAATACAAACAATGTGCATATTTTTATGTCTATTTACTTGACCGTAGAATCTACCTACATAATACAAATAATCATAATTGGTAGTTGCGAGTAATATGCCTACTATTTAACATTAAAATGCAAGTACGGATGTAGTGAGGAATAGCAGTTTGGTAATCCTTGGCAAAGTGCCACGGGGATCGGAAGTGTTAAGAATGTTCTTATCTCTAGTTACATAAACCTTTATAATACCTATATTGTTTAAGTTACATAAGCACTTACTACATTTAGTGTCAAGCCGAACAAATAAGTTTCTTTTTAGAATTATTGTACAATTGCGTTTTACCTTTCCAATATATTTAATAATTCTTAACAATTAATAGTATAATTATATTATGAAGCAATCTTTATATTTTACTGCATAATCGATTCCATACAACAATAACGAAGGCAGAAAGATGTTACAAAATTACTAACTGTACATGTAAGTTATACTTTAATGAGTGGGCCCAAGGTTCGTGTTGTAAGCGTAGCATGCAACTAACATAATCGCCATGATACGAAAAATGTACAAGCTTTCTAACCTCGTTCCCTTTTCTAATAATGATGGTCAATTTAAAAACTTTTTTCACGCAATGCTTGTAATTAAAACTGACTATACGATGAGATGCACACCGAATGCAATTGAAAATTTAACAAGACGAAAATTGCAGCCTTAAACCTCTTTCAATCTCTGTCGACGTAAATTTTCACGTCTTTTGCTTCCAGCAAAGTTTAATAGGCTTCTAAATCCCCTTATATTTCACGAGGGTTACTTTTTACCTCTGATTTCTTAAAGCAATTGCGTTATCAGTACTATGAAAGTATTAGTAGAAGAAATTTAGCTCCTAAATCACAAACAACTTCCGTTCACGTCACCTTTTGAATAAAAGCGACTAACTCTAAAATAGTAGCAATATTTTTATTTGATTAAGCTTTCTTTACGGCGCTTTTTTGGTGGCTATTAACCTATTTGCGTGACCTGAGTCCGCACACCCGGTCCGCAAGCTGCCTGCTAGGCTAAGTTTATACAAAAATATAACTTTGTATTTTTGAGCAAAAAATAATATAAGAGATGATGCGCGTGCCGAAATTGACAACGACATCTAGAAAAAAACACTGAGGTCTCCTTTACAATTGCTGTAATAAAATTCGTAACTTAAGGTACACACTTAAGACATTATTTTAGTCTATGACCTGTGATGCATGACTGTACTACTGGACTACATTTTTGGTTATTAAATACAACTTATGGTGATTTATCATTAACTTGACGGCTATATAAGTTAAAAAAATTACGACTTGATCTCTTACTTATTCTTAAATGTACTTATTGTACTTATATTTTACTTAAATGTACTATTTTATCTTCGTAAATAATACAGTGTTAACTAATAGGAAAATTACAGGAATACATACATGCAATTTTTGTTACAGTCAACGTCAAAATTATAAGTAGGTACTTAAGTTGTATGTAGGGCTACCAAATAATATGTTATTATTATAAACGTGCAATCGTGTAGCAGTCAAGTTTATTCTCGCAGATAAACGAAATGACAGCTAATGGTAAAACGGTCGACCTTTTCTATCGATTACTACAAACGGGCGATAAAAAAATAGGTTATGCGTCTGTGCGCTACGTATTTATTTTCTTGGGCGTTTGATGAATTTTTATAGAGCTCATATTTCATTCTCACGTGGTTGTATGTGCGTAGGATATTTCTATAAAAAGATTTTGTAATTAGGTATGTTTAGATGGAAAGCAGTAGAAGATAATAATTGCCAACAAACTTTGCTAATATATTACGGCACGGGTTTCGAGAAAAAAATATCTCCATGTAGCTATCTATTCCTAAACTTAAGAACTTTCTATAACCTAAACTAAGTTTCTAACCAAGGTAATGAAACAGAGCAACCACAAATTTACGTGATATCTCATCTCTGTTGCTAGCATAAGTCTTGACCGTAAACGTAAGCACGTTTGAGTTGAATTTTGTTGAGTCTTCCTAAATATTATTTCAGTTAACCAGCGCTTTCGCCAGACGCGTTTTGTCAGCAAATCGTACGTTTGTTTAGAAGTCGATGATACTTAAAAGTATACTACAAGCCGAGATATTAAATTCTGATACAATCAAATTTTACCGTATACGTTTTTACGTATTCTATACATTCATACAAAATGTATTGGTTATTTTGCGTAGTGTCCAATACATGTTTAACGGGCTATTTATTATTACTGCCCGGCTGATTCTTGGTTCTTTTCCTTCCAGGTTATTGTTGCTACACAAAAACTTCAGAAAGTTTATAAATCTCTTAAAATAAACTGGATATATTCCGATCCTTGTCATTGCCACGTGCTTGATTTAAACAATATACGTTGGAGAGCCATGCTTCGGCACGTATGGGCCGGCTCGACTCCGCTCGATACCACGGACACAGATAAGATAATAGTTACTTCGTAACAGATACATCACTCCCATACAAAACTCAAAATACCTACGTTATAACAGCCTACAAAATTTAAATAATAATACCTGGCGTTAGCTGCGACCAGAAATATATCTTATTTACGCTTTTCGAAAGTTGAGAACGCCTTGCCCACCGCGCGACCTTCGTTTGTGCGTGTAGCCGAACTGCCGGACACTCTAGGGTTGTTCAAAGTACACAAATAATGAAATAAATTATTTATTTGGGGTATGTCCCGATATACACTGTGAGCACTGCTCAGTGCTCTTACTGGGGATAATTTCGTTCCGTAATGGACTGACAGTATACTGCCGCAGTATCCTAGGGAAGTATATGACGTCATAAATCGTCGCCATTTTTGTACTGTGAGCACTGGCGTTTTCGAGGAAAGGTGCTCTCAGTGCTTTGATCATGTGATCAACTACAATTTTTTTCCAGTTAAATAAACAATTATTTGTCGAAATATGTTATATGATAATTATTTTCACGACAAAACAGCGCCAAAAAATATAGATGGCAGTATACTGGACTGTGTTCCGTATTAAACAGTAACCAGTAAAGCTAATTATAAAGGAACGGCTTCGCAGTATACTAAATTGACGCCAGTTCTTATAGTGCTCGCAGTGCATATCGGAACACACACTTAATAAAAAGATTAATGGGTGTTGAGTTTTATATAATGATAATTAACGTTATTTCCCCTATGAAATTTATATCTTTAATTTTTATAGGTAATTAAAATATCCTTAAACCTTCGATGGTAACATAAAATGTTGATGCTGTAGACATAAACATCACTACATCACTATATTTTACACCGCTGCGTTTGTCTGTCTATCTGTTCGCCATAAACTCAAAAACTACTCAACGGATTTTCATGCGGTTTTCATCAATAGACAAAGCTATTTATGAGGAAGGTTTAGGTATGTAATTTGTTAAGGTTTTGTGTAAATTGGTTGAAATATGATTATGATTGTTGAAGATGTCTCTGCTACCCGTGCGAATCTGGGGCGGGTTGCTAGTAATGGCTGTTGTTTAGAGTAGAGAAAGATACTCTTATAATTTAATACTTTTGTATTACATATTATGTTACACAAAAGTATTAAATAACAAATAACTACCTACTCAAATAAAAACCTCTATCCGTGGCGCTCTCAATATGTTTTACATTTCAGTAGTTCTTATTATTATTATTTTCACTATATTTCTAACTATATTACATATTGTGTAAGAGAAGCAGCCGTCAGTTCGCCTTGCCTATAAGTTACAACAAATGAATACGCTGGCAGTCCAGACCTACCAAGTTCGTCACCTTTCGTAGAAATTATGGGTTTATTATTGACGGTTTAATAGACTAAATTTATTACAACATCACTCTGGCCAATCACTCAAAACCTGATTTAGTACAACATTGCATAGAATATTTATATATAAGTAACATTTATTTTTTTTGTTGAGAAGATAACTATTATTTATTATTAGTACAGCCACGCGGCAATGGCGAGTAAAGACTAAACACCTAAAGTATTTTTATATTATATTGACAAAAAGTAATAGCAAACAAAAATATATTCAGCAATAACAAAACATCTCCACTTCATAATAAGTTCGATTTGACATTTTGTTTTTATTTTCGGAGAATACCGTTCTGCCTTGCCTGCGTGCTCTCAGTTACGCGTTGTCGCCCCTTCTGACACTTTTACCGTGGACGGTAAGCTAAATTGGTAGGTATATAAAACGCGACCTCGAGCGAGTGATGTAGCCCTGCCACGGCCTCACAGAAAACCGGCAGTGAAACAATGCTTGCATTGCTTTTCGCCGCGTGAGTGAGGTTACCGGAGGCCTTAACCCTTCCCTATCCCCTTTTCCCGTCCTTCCCCTCTCCTCCCCCTCTCTCATCTTCCCGCTCTTCCCCCCTCTCCCCCTCTTCTCTTACTCCCACCTTAAAGACCGGCAATGCACTTGTGACTTGAGTTACAGGTGCCCATGGGCGGCGGTAGTCATTTACCATCAGATGACCCGTCTGCTCTTTTGCCCCCTATACTATAAACAAAAATATATATATATATATAGTATTTCACGACAATTGCCAAGGATAAATTTTATTTCTGCAGGAGAGCAATGACGCAGAAAAATTAGGTATAAAAAAACAGGAGTATTTACCTGACCCTGTTCTAAATATGTGGGCGAGTGAAACTATTATACATCTATGTTCATTGGCGTATGACTAAAGTCTCCTGACAAACTTTATCCATAAAATCGGGTACCACAATTGCCTACACCGTTGTAACCACAGCGCTGCCCTATCTATGCTTAGTTATCCTTATCTACTATTATCTCTCTTTTGTTTAGTATAAGGATGAAATTAAGACTAATGTGGCTTACATTCTTCTTTTAAGGGATGCTATCCAATAGAATCCCTTGCTTGAATCACAATGTAAGAGATTCCTTTATAACCTTGAAAGTATTTTTAGCTGAATATAACTTATATTACTTATCCTAACTCACATAACATTAAAATATAGTTGTGGTTCCGGAGCTACAACGAGCTCATACGCACTTCGACAGTGGTTCAGTGTACACTGTCGTATTGTAGCTAGCAGCGAGCGTTTCGTATTTGTTAGAAAACGTAAAAACATACTTGCGAGTTATTTTTTCATCATTATATTACATTCGGGTAAATAAAAACAAAAATTAGTACTCATTATAACATGATTTTATAGCAGATTGCAGTAAAATAAGAAAAGTAAAATAAAATTCTTAGTGCATGTTTTTCGCCATTAAAACAATAGATCTATCTCACTTCTACCAATGAATTGCACCTCGCGCTCTCTCGCTTTCACTAAGGAAGAACTGTAAACAGGAACTAATTATCAGAGATTAAAACGTTGCAGAACAGAAATTCGGCGTTGGTCATCTCGGAACTACTATTACTTACGTATAGTAGTAATTTGCGCGACTGATTATATTTTTAAAACAATACGTTACATTGTCTTCACATTTCATTTGCGCTCATAAGCAATGTAACCAGAGATTTGAAAAAAAAGTGTTGAAAAAGAGTGTCCTTGGAGTTTCTTGCCTATTTTTCTCCACAGGATCTACTTATCGGAACAGGCGACTAGCTGCACGACTGACTTAGCTTGACTGACTACTTGACTACCTATAATTGGTTCAATTGAAATAAATGATTTGATTGAATTTGTATTTATCTCAATGCTACATATACATACTACTTTGCCTGCTGTATTTCAATAATCCAGAGAAAATAACAGGAAGAGTAATAATAGTTTATCAGTAGTTACCCGGCGGGGTCGAGACGGGTTAATTAACCTGAACTTTCAGGACGTCGGCATAAGTTGCCATGAAATGAGCGGAAGGCGCGATATGAGAAAACTCTGCGAACAGCTAAACAATGATACCGCACCGCCGACTTATCGGTCCCATATTGTTATTGTAATAAAAAACTTATACTCTACTCCGCGATATTATTGTTTATTCAGCTCGATGTATATACAATATGTTTACTGCATTGTATATATGAGATAAAGTTTTCATTATGATACGATGAACAACTGCTGCAGTAGGTGTTTAGTAGGTAATAAGGTTTTTACTGACTACATATATGACACACATGATTGGGATGGGTTTGGATTGGTATGGTTTTAACTATATTTTTTGTTATCGAATGTAAAATTTCCTCCTTTTTGCCTATTTGGGATTGGAGGTAGGAAGATATAGATTTATTTCATTTATAAGTAATTCTACAAGCATTCTAAAAGAGAATGCCTTGCATAAAGAACCATCGTTCCTGTCTGTCGCCGATCAAGGCTGCAGTATGGCGAAGCGGAGTTCAATACCAGACGTTTCACTGTCATCGAATTAATCTAGAGACAGCAAGGTATCATCACTGGGTAATTTCTTTCAAAGGATTTGCGACCATTCCCGTTCGCTGTCGGTCATAGGGTAAGACCGAGGTTTTACCCTCTGACCGAAAGCGACGGCAGAGACCGTCCTCAGACAAGCCCAAAATCTATGTGACTCTCGCCTCGGCAGAAAATTATTCGCAATAGCGATTTACATCATAATAGATACATAGAATAAGCCTGTACAATGGTACAATAATTTATTATAAACAAAAACAAGTGTAGTACATGTACGGACATTTTATTAACCGGTCTCTACAAAATTAAAGAACACTAAACAGTTGCTTTGTTAATCCAATATAACTTCATGTAATCGCGTAACGTCGCGGCGTCACGTCGCGTCCATATTTATGCATTTGTACTTGAATTCTGTTGACATGTACCTACTTATATTATGTTTCGGTAAAAATTCTTAACCAATCGACCTTTAAAACCAAAAAAACTACCTAGAACAACCTACTTGCGCCTGTATATTTTCGAAAGGGAAGATTTAAGAAAACACGTTTCACCAGCTATAATAAGTCTCACGTAACAGGGGACCAAATACCGTTCACAACTTTCTAGACTTCGTTCTATAAATGAGAAGTTCCTAATCCTAAATAGAAAACAGAATAACCATTTTGACTGGACCAAGGAGACAAAATTATCATGATCGCAAAATTATATCATTTAATGCAGTCACATTATTTTGTGGTTTAGTCCGTTGAGTTTAAGTGATCACTTGCGATATGTTATTAGGTAATATTCTTGGTAGGTTTGCATCTTCGTCTTCAGACGTCATGGTACTGCGCATAGATTTGGAATTTTTCAGCACCACTGCTACTGTTTTACAGACCGAAATTTCAATTTTTGGAACTTAAACTCAGAATAAAATATATTAAATAACCCATTTGAACCTTAAACCGTACAAAAAAACAAATTTAAGTAGGTAAGTAAGGATAATATAACGTGTAATTATTGATTTCATGTTTGTGGGTCGTGAACTAAAGCCTAAAAGTAACGGAATGAGCTTTCCAACTAACTATACTTGTTGGATTACCTAAATTCACAAATAATGTACATGCAGTGGGTGTACTAAAAAGCTTCGGATAAAGAATAGGTCGATCAAAGACTGTTTGCTGCGGCTTATTGAATGCAAACACTGCGACCGAGGACGCGCAAACACTAGGCGGGCATCACATCTTTGCTCTGTGAAATTATTAAATAACTACGGATCTGGATAGAACTGCAAACAGAGTGATCTATAAACCTCGTGAGTTCTGAAATAAAAACCTGTATTATGGAATCGATGTTTGTTTTATCATATCAAAATCATTATAAGAATATGACCTTTGTCTTACTTTTGCAGAAATTAATAAAATGAAATCGCCACCCGGCAAAAAAGTGTCATATCACATGTTAGGTACGTTTTGACATTTTTATAGCATTGAATAGCAAATGTTGCATTTGGTCAGCTATAAAAATATCGTTATTAGCACAGTGAAAAAGGGAACTTCGTGAACAAAGCACCGGCATAAAAGTAGTGTTTTCTCGAAATAACTGTTTTTGTATTATGACACTTTTTTGCCGGTTGGCGAAATGATATATGTAATCAGGATTCGAAAGCCCTGCTTTATTAAAAAAATATTTACAGTATTAATATCAGAATAAATAATTTCTTAGTAATTCCAACATTACTAATAATATTTTGTAAGGTTGAAATAAATATAATCTAGATATGGAGCCTGTTTTATATTTAAAAAGCCCAAGGTCACTACAGCACTTGGTCTCAGGAAGCTGAGAAAAAATGATACGCACGAACTGTAAGCGCGACAAGTGCTCTGCCGGACATCGAACCGCGCTCGTCCAGCAGGTTTCACCTGTCCAGACCACATCCGACCACTTCGCATCCGTCTCTTACCGTCAACGATAATTATGTAACGGACATTCGACTGTTCAACTTATTTTCAATTAGATGTAGTGAGTATCGCTTTACCTATCGCTGGGACGATAGCGACCTTTAAATTTGTCAATGCAAAAATATTTCGCGGATGCCTATGTCACTTGAAGACGATATAACGTCTACCTGGAATTGCGACAAAATGGCTACCTTCCGCCTGTACCCAATAAAGTCCACATGAATATGAAATACCTCGCACACCTCTGATTTTTCTAAATTATTGTGCGTATTAAAAATTAATTAATGTTTGCTTTTACTGCTAAGGAAATCTCGTGTAAAACTGCACAGCGTACACTTGTCATTATCGTTCTGAAAGGTTTGTGAAATCTGACAAACCGCACTAGTCGATTAGTTTGGACTATAGTCTCACCACTCTGAGCCAATATTAAAATATTCAATTCAGTTTAAACAAAGTAACTCGAAAAGTTAAAATTTTTTTTTGCTTCCTATCCCTTCTTCAATAACTTTATCTTTTTTTTACCAACTTGCACCTTAATTACCAACCGCAGTCACTGAAATCAAAGCAAACCCATCGTGTTCAAATTTCAAGTTTTATATACAGTTATAAGGATGATGCAGGTTTAATAGAGCAGTAAATTAGAAGAACTATAAATTTAAGCAATTGTTAATTTAAGATTGAGGTACTATCACTACAATCATTCTTTTAATGTAACACCGACGTAAACCAACTTCTAGCGAAATTATTAACCGTGTACCTATACGATCCACACGAGGAGCTTTATAGAAATGAAAAGCTTTCCAAACGGCCATCGCATCTTATGACGATGCCAAATTAACATCTCAACTTATGTTCATGAGTTGTAGGTATTTGTCTAACCATAATTTATAATAAGGAGGTCAGAGATAGTGCGTCAAACATGTACAGTGTAACAAGAGGACGACTTGAGCGGAAGTAGGCGGCAGCGGTTACTCTGTACACGTACAAGTGAAGAGGCCGTTTCTGCGGCTGCTGCGGTTCACATCCTACACACGCACTTTCACCGATTCCCTGCTCATTAGCGATGCCACACCAACTCTTCAATAAACACTCGGCGCTTACTAATGCCTCGTCTTGTTTCACCCTTCACGTAATGTACCTACATGTCTTTCCAAACAATGTTTTTCAGAAATCGACACAAAAGCTTGTTCGCAGTCTGAGACTTTTGCAACGCAATATTTTTTTTACACACTTTTTCGTAAATCTCTATGTTGAGCTTTAATACAGATTGAGAAGTTTTATTCCTAACTGACTATAAAGCGCAAATTGTGAAATGGCCTTTTCTACTAGTTCTAAATTTAGACAATAATATTAAAAATGCAATTAATGACCTTCCCAAAATTAATGTTAGGCGAGGAAATATTTTTGTTGGCAAAATAATTCTTTTGAGCTAATATTGACTAACATTATAAGATCGTTAACATATTTTAAACCACGTCAGACTATACAATGCATTTGATGTGCGTCAGGGCGTGGCCCGTCGCTTTCATATACGAAATACATTGTGTTGCTGTCCCTGCATAGTCCTTCAAACCGTATCTGCAACTGCCAACGGGAAGTAAATAATAGCACGCGTGTGTACACCACGCCACCCATTAATATTAGTAACTGTGAAGATCTAATATGATAACCAGCAGAGGAAATGCACATGACGAGTTTTGAACCGTGTTGAAATTCCCAACTTAAGCACTGCACATAAAGCGCACATTTCTAGTTTCAACTAACGTGTACTTATGAAGGATAAACAAAAGTATGTGTCTCCACATCGTCGCCGCGTCCCTTCAATGAGTACTTCCAAATATACCTCTCTAAAAAGATTTGGCTACACATGTGTAGCTAGACAGTGTAGGACAAAAGCTTGCTGAGAAATTAAGGTAAATGTGCAACGCGCGGCGCGGACCGAAACGAGTTATGTAACATTATTTTTCTTTCCAGAACATACTCTGACACCTTGGGATTATATTTTACTTTTAAAGTATAATATTCAAGCACATACATCACTCTTTATCATTTACTAAGTACGCTATGCAGATATCGTATCTGTGACAAATATATTATTGTTTCATAAAAGACTAGTGGTATGTTTTTTCATATTTTAAGCAAGTATACATCTAAGGAATATTTATAATAAAATATCAGCAGCATGATACAATAATAAAATGTGTTTACATTTATATGTACCTATAGGCAAACGTTAAAATACATTGCAGACAAAGTTTTAGTCTTCCGCTTGCTGTAGTTTTCAAGATTCTTTCGTTCTTACAATAAACATAGATAGTAGATATTGGATTGAAAGTAGATGTGGATTGAAATTCACATGAACCTATATTATATTTCTCTCTATTTTAAACCGTGGCAGTTGTCTCAGTTTTATAAACTTCGTCCTTGATCAACAAACGACCGTTACTAGAATCGTTAAATCAAAAGAAATCAATACTAAGCGAGCGACGCTTTGTTTGACAGTTGGTTGTATCTAAAGGCGTGGTTTACCTTCGCCGTTGTATTTCTAAATATAAAATTTACAAAAAATGTTTCAATAGATCGTAACATCTTTATAAGGCGTAATCCTATTTTCCTTACTATAGATGTTACTTTGAACACTTTATTCGTTTCGTTCTTTGATCTGATCAGAGAAGATCTATACCCTATATACGTATACATATATATAGAGTCAAATAGGGGCCGGGCATAATATAGTGTTCAGAACTTATCATATTTTACATTCCAACCAGTGAAAACACATGTCGATAATTATAAGCACACAGCACTATAATAACAACGTGCGCAAAATAATAGCCACTGAATTACTAACCTCGTCACGTACATCAGATACGTGGTGTGAATTATATAATTTTTTCTGTTGAAGCTTCTTTTATAACATTTTATTTAACTATGTATGTAACTAGACCAGATACTACCGAACGTTTATCTCTAAATTCTATTTGACAATTACCTTACATGATTCTTATAGTAACATCGGTTTATTAGATGCTTACTTTTTCAAAGTAAACATAACAACGCCTTTGGTCACGCCAAAGTGATTTTCAAGATTAACAACATTTTATTCAGTATAAATTTAAGACCATTGCATTTTAGTAAGTACCTAAAGTTACTCACCCAATATCCTTAACGTAAAATTATAAACCTAACTAATATTATAAAATGCGAAAGTTTGTTTGTTTGTCACGCCTTAACTACTCAACCGATCCTATGAAATTTTGCATACATACCTAGACGTTGTCAGTGGTACAGAACAGTGATGTGACTCGGGTCGGATTTTGTGAGTCGAGTCACTTGAATAATTTTTTAACCTTTACCGCACCAGTATGTTTTTTTGGGTACAACACGCGTAGTGTTGTCAAATCCACGCTTGATATTCTTAAGGATGTTGACTAGCATATTACAGTGCAACCTTAATATAACGTACCTCAATATAACGACTTCCTCGATTTAAAAAGTTCTTCGTAATCCCCTTGAATTGTCCATAAGAGTCAATATAAAATATACCTTTACATTGCGAACAGTATTTGCGTACAACCTCTTTATAACGAATTTTCAACTATCAAGAAAAAGTATTCATACCTCTAATTAACGAATTTTGCCAACCCAAAACCTTTATATAAAGTTTCCACCAATAATATAACTCTTAATCTTATAATGTGATTCATGTCTCAATGAACAAAATTGAGATTAAGCTACTACATATATAACCACATTGTTAATTGTTTTACCTCTTTATAACGAATTTTAGACCAATCTAACCTCAACATACCAAACCTCAGTTCAACGAATTACTTGATATTACGAATATTTTCTTGTTCCCCTCCGATTTGTTATATCGAGGTTGCACTTATGTGTAATCCAGTTACTAGTATTTCCAATATCTTTGTATTGCTTTTAACGTATCTTACAATATATTATATTTTAGATATATTTTTTTTTCAAATACAGATTAGTGGGATAGTGGGATTAGTGGGATGATATAGTATTTTTGTAGTTTGAGTATTTTTTTAAGCAATATGTCGTTGGTGTACAATAAAGATTATTCTAGTCTACTCTATTCTATTCTATGATAAAAAAACTTTTCCACGAGGTACTCCTTTATATCATAGTTAACGGCATAAGGTGACTAATATAATATATTAAATTTATTCGTGTATAATCCGGTACTATTTTGGCGGATCTTCTTTAGCCATAGGTATGGTTAACTGGCAGCACTGACGTTTGCGACGTTCACAGTAAAATCACGTCTAGCATTCATCGGGTCTACTCGGTGCGTCGAGTTGTAGTACGAGTTTGACAAATTCACTTGAGTCACTCGAATAAAAACACGGCTCAAGTGGCATCACTAGTACAAAAAAGGACATAATATCGAAAAACAGAATCAATTAGAAATTTACAGCTAATCTACATTGAACAATAAACTTTTTCCCTGATGTGAAATTCTAATAAATATTAATCGTTAGTCTTAAAAATTTTAATTACCTTATTACCATAATCGCCTGTTTATGAGGCAGAACTTTATGGTTAGGTATATAAGATATATATGTAGGTAATCTGATCATCTCACACCTGCTTTTTAATACTAAATAGGCTCCGAGATTCCAATAGTAGAGTGTACTACAGTTGTAATTAACGAGTTTATTAATTATTGAGCAATGGTGACATCACATACAAACATAATTATAGGTAGGACATAGATATTTAGATACTATAGGCATTGTATATACAATTAGGCAAATGGACAGTTTTAGGGCAGATATTTTAGGACAGTATTAATAATTTGATGCAATGTTGACATAAACAACAAAGTAAACAACATAAATACACCCATACGTCAGCAGGAACTCGAGTCATCTCTAACACTAAATACACCCATAGAAAAACATAATATCACCATCAGGAAAAGGGTTGTAAACACCATATGCGATAGTATGAACTCGGAAGATCTGAGTTTGCTGGGAGATACACTATACACTGAAGAGAGGGATACGGCTTCGTAAACACACACACAAACAGAACTTACACTCCAAAATTTAAATGAGGTCATAGTACAATGCTTGAAAGAAAACAACAACTTAATAATAATAGAGCTAAAGCATACTATACACACTGAAATAAAAAAGGCAATTGGTGTATTAAGAGAAGAAGTAGAACGTAAATTTCAATCTTTGTCAAAACAAAACGAGCAAAGAATAGAAGATATAAAACAAATAGGTAATGAAATAAGTAAATTCAGAATGGAGAACGAATCCTTGAAAAAAGAAATAAGAGACCTATCGCCACCGGAAATGACTCCATCCACAATACCATGTACGGAAACTTACACCAAGAAAATAGTGCTATATGGCTTTGCGGAATACAACGGAGAGCCGGAATATGATCTGCACGAACGTCTTTTACAGCTTTTTAGGGACGCTATGCAACTTGACTTAAGTGGCTACATAGAAGAAATGTACAGAGTAGGCAAATTAAATATAACCGACCACTAGTGGTAGAATTTTTAAGTAAAAGATAAACCACGTACATTATAAATAACAGTCACTGTTTTCAAGGGATAACAATTTTTGTACTTGAGCGAAAGCGCACGTAAAAAAAAGGTATCTATTAAGGCAGGAAATGATTAAAACCCGGAAAGAAGGTAAATATGCAATAATTCGTAACAATAAACTATTTATAGAAGGAAAACAAGTGAATACTAACATCGAATTAGATAAAACACAAATAAACAACGATACACACAACAGAAAAGAAACTCAAACAAGCAGTCAAAATAGCACTTTTCACGAAAAAACTAGCAACCAAACCTTTCAGACAAAACCTAATATCAAAGCGTCCAATCACTCCTTTCGAAGCAACAGGCCCACAATTTAAAATACTTTATCAAAATATGCAAAGTATGTATAACAAGCAACATCTCCTATAAGCCTTCATAGCAGAACAACCCATATATATGGCTATATGTATATCAGAAACCTGGTTAACACCTAAAAAGCTAGAAACTATACAAATTACCGGCTACCGTATGGTATCCTCATTTACCCGTACCAATCATGTCGGCGGAGGGGTGTGCATCTTACTTCGTGAACACATAGAATATGAAGAAGTTCAATGTATAACTAATATGTCAATAGAATATGTTTTAGAGGTGTATGCATGTAAATTACCATTAGAAAATATATTTCTTGTTGTCTTTATATTGGAATGGACGAGAGGAAGAAATATTGAAAAATAAATTGAAACAAATTCTGAAATACATCAATAACAAATACTCAAAATCAAATGTAATTCTAGGAGGAGATTCTAGGATGCCTTTGAAAGTAAGTCAAAAACCAACCAATTTTTAGATCTCATGCTGGAATATAATTTTATCCAACTCATTAAGCATCCCACACGCATCACGCAAACCACTTCAAGATGCATAGACTTATTATTCAAGAATTTTAATAACATTAACTTATCCACAACGGTAGAGGAATTGGGCTTCTCTTACCACAATGGGACGGCCATTCATCTTGAATTACCCCAACTATCAAAACAGATTACATGGCACACAAAAATAAGAATATTCAGTGAAATAAATATGCAACACTTCAAAACTAAACTGAATGAGCTAAACGGGCACAACATTTTATCGAAAAATAAAAATACTAATGATAACTATAACGCTTTCAAAGACACACTGACAAGTATATTAAATACATGCATGCCAGTACGAAAATAAAAAATAAAAAACCGGTTGAAAAAACATTGGCTGACAGTGGGTATTAAACTTTCTTGCAGAAATAAAAGACTTCTTAAATTGCTTGCACTGAGAACAAATAATCCAATATTACAAACATATTATAAAAATTACGAAAAAACATTAAAAAATGTTGTAGCAACTTCAAAAAAAATACACTACAAAAATAAAATAATAAAATCTAATAAGAGAACAAAAGCTATGTGGAGTATTATTAATGAGAAGACCAATAAAAAACAAAAAAATATAATCGAAATATAAAATTAAAAATTAACAATAGCCTTATATGCGAGCCCAGAAAGATTGCCGACTACTTAAATTCTTTGCATCCATTGGAGACACAACCACTCTTAGATCAGGCAGGAAGCCAAATTGTACATCTGTGATCCACCCCACAGAATGTCCACACTATGTTCCTTGGTCCTGTAGAGCCTTACGAAATTAAGAGAATCTTAAGAAACTTAAATAACAAAAAGAGCCATGGAATTGATGAGTTCCCACCCAACTTGCTCAGGTTTTGTGCTAAAGAACTAACCCTACCATTTTACATGTTAGTAAACCAGTCATTTCAAGAGGGCGTCGTTCCCGACCAATTGAAACATTCAGTAATAAAACCTATTCACAAAAACAGAACCAAGCAATTACCGCCCTTTTGCTCTATTGCCCACTGCCTCAAAGATTTTCGAAAAGGCGATGTGCAATAGAATATATTCCTTCTGCGAAAAATTCCAGATATTCGACGAAAGCCAAAATGGCTTCCGTCATAGTAGATCAACAATCTTAGCCGTGTATAAGTACATACAAGAAGCTCTAAATATTGTAAATAAAAAAAAAATATGCAATAGGTGTGCTGCTCGATATGACCAAGGCCTACGACAAGGTGCAATTTGACTTCCTACTACACAAACTATATGGTATGGGCATACGGGGACAGGCTCACAAGTGGCTCTCGTCATACTTAACGGACAGAAAGCAACTAGTAGAGATAGATTTTTTTAACGAAACCACTTGCCAAATTGAAAAAATCCGCTCTAACAAATTGGATGTAAAAGCTTCAATTCCTCAGGGTAGCGTGATAGGGTGCTTACTTTTTCTCATCTACATCAATGATCTGCCTAAATCCATTGGTGAACCATGTGTATTGTTTGCGGATGATATCTCTTTACTTGTCACATGTGAAAGTAGCTTAAATTTAAATGAGAAACTTAAGTCAGTTTTGGAGAAAACAGCATTCTGGATGGCTGAACACAATCTAGAAATAAATTACACAAAAACAAAAATAATGCCTTTTCAAACCCGGCAAAAGTCACCAATAAATGTTGATTTTAATTTTGAAAACGTTAAATTGGAAGCTGTTAACCAATTCAATTTGCTTTAACCATAGACACACATATAAGCTGGAAGCCACATGTCAAAAAGGTGAGAGCAAAAATATCAAAATTCTCCTACGCGCTACGTGAAGTCAAGAAGACTACTGATGTGGCAACTGCTCTAATCACCTACTATGCCTATGCATATTCCTGGCATTTATGCACCTACTGTATTTACGCAACAAAAAAAACTAATAAGAATTTTAGTGAACATAGAGGAAACAGACACATGCAAGCCCCATTTCCAAAAGCTAAAAATATTAACTTTGCCGTCTATATACATTCTAGAAATTTGTAAATTTGTCTGGAAATACCTGGAACACTACACTACAAGAGAAAATATACAAACCAGATACACACTAAGGCACAAAAATAGACTTAACCTACCAACCTCCAGACTAGCAATGCATTCCTCAGGCCCCTTGGTCATGTCAATAAAAATATACAATAAGTTGCCAGAGTCCATAAAAAATGAAGAAAAATTAACATTTTTATAAATAACCTAAAAAAAATCCTAGTAAGCAAAAGCTACGCTGACATAATCTGTTATATTAATTTCCATTTAAATATTAAACAATAATTGAACAATACACAACGCGCAATAAATAATGAACTTATAATACCAAATTAGAACAAATGATATTTAATATTATATTGAAATTATATAGAATGCTAATTATGTATTTATATTAGATTAACCCAATTTATGTTTGTATTGTGTATGTAAACGACATTTAATATCATATTAACGTTATAATCTTTGATTATATATAATTATATTATAATATAACAATTAATACTTACATTGAATTAACCCAACTTATTTTTGTGCATAAATATGTAAATGACATTTAATACAAAATACTTAATGTAACATTGACTAAATTAAAAATACTATTAAAAACAAATTAAGTAATATGGTTTTTGAATGTATATATACCTGTGTGAATGAAATTTAATACCATATTGACATAATATAGAATAATTTTATTATTATTTACAATTGATGAATCGCATTTTTGTGTGTAGAAACCTAGGATAGCAAGTATATCTACAATAGAAATTTAAATAAAAAATATTTTAATAGATTAAATATAAAAATAAGTTAATAAATAAATAAAAATAAATGAAATTACTTTAGATGAGAATAATATAATATCCCACCACAGGAAACCGACCGAATAGTGCAATAATATAATATAACATGTGTGCAATAATATATCTGATAAACTTTGTCTATTCACTAATAATAATAATTGAAATAAACTCTTCCTCTCTTATAACATTGTGCTGTGCCCGACAGGGTCCATAATTGTAACCTAATTGTAAGCTTGACATCTGTATCACATTATGGAACGCAATAAATGTATTGAGTATTGAGTATTAAAACTTTAAATTCCAGTATCTAGTATAGTATTATTGAAATAATTAAATAGGTACACTAGGCATACTAGTTTACAAATTTCAACTTGTTTTTATACCCCGAAAGAAATGTTGCCTTTGAAATGTTAACCTACCTTGCTTAAACCTAAAAGTGTCAGCAGAAAATTCTAATATTATATTTTTTTTTTCAACTACCCAACGCGGTGACGCGACGTCGGTTTAATGTTCATTTGTTTGCTTCAAAAGATAAATATCTTGTTTTGGATTGAATTAAAATGTCGAATAGAAAGTGTAAGCAAAGTTCTGATCGTTTTTGCTACGTTTGTGGACAGTATATATTTTCAAAAAAGAGAAGACCCATTGTAGATTCGTTAAAAAATCCCTATCTTCATTATTTTGGAGTCCCTGTTGCAAACCAAGATAAACAGTGGGCGCCTTATGTGTTTTGCGAAAGCTGTAGAGTCGTTCTACTCCAGTGGTCATCAAGAGAAAACGTACACCTTCCATTTGGTTCACCAATGCTATGGAGAGAACCAAGTAATGCTTGAAATTATTGTTACTTTTGTGTTACGAAGACAGTGGGATATAAGACAAAAAATTAGGAGAGTATTATGTATGCCGAAGTTCCGTCTGTTACTAAGCCCATTTTACATTCGAAAGACCTGCACTCGCAACTGAGTTCAGTTCAGTAAAGTTGATTTTTTTTAGTATTAATACCAACATTATGTAATCCAGTTAAGTTAATAAATAGTTCTTAAACCAGACGTGACAGATTTTTTTTATTTTATTTTTTGGATAACTACCTAAATATGCAATAAATTACAACTTTTAGTTGGGGTATGAAAACCATGTAAACTAGTGTTATGTATCCCAATAATAATAATTATAACTCCACACATCTCACACACGGCCGTCTGATCCCAAACTAGGCAGAGCTATGGTAACTAGACTGCTGATAATCATACTTATATATTTCTACATACATACATATAATAGATAAATATTACACCCAGATACAGAACAAATTATCATGCTCATCACACAATTATTTGTCCTGGGTGGGAATCGAACCCACCTCTGGCTTAGCAGTCAGGGTCACTAGCCACTAGATCAACAGGCCAATGATAATGATATTTGTATTTTGTATTGTATAATCTTATTGTACACCTAATCAGTTGTATTACGGCTGTACTTATGCTAAAATATAACATCTCTTTTATTTCTACCTGTAACAAACAATGAATAAATTGATTCGATTTGATTTGATACTTGTATACCTAATTTTCTTGTAATTCCGCGAGTACAGCTAGCTACTTTTAGTCGTCCAAAGAAGTTTCGCAAAGTTGACACGGGCAAAATGCTTCTACCACGGAACATTAAAATTAATAGAAAAGTTATATAGTTGTCATTTATCTGGCTAGGTCTTGCAATACTTTGTATTAAATTAGTGGGACATCGTTAGATGCCATTCTTGCTAGAAAAGAACCTTCGCGGTTAACACTAATTTGTATTTAGAAATAGAGTTCACTCCGACTATTAAATTGTTTTCACATTACCATTATTTTAACAGTTTACCATTTAGGCGTAAACTTGAATGGTAACTTGTTCCTAGTGCTTAAAAAATTTGCAAATTCAGGCGTGACTTGCAACCTAGAACACTACCCTTGAAGTAAGTGCTATCTGCGATGTGGTATATATAGGTCGGACAGTACCATAATACTTATTAAGTTATTAAGCATCGGTCTCCTATTAAGTATAATAAATAATGTACGTATGTATGGTTCTGGCAGTCAAATAAACTCAGAGTGATTTTACATCCTGCAAAACATCTGCTTTTTTATGTTGATCTGGAAGGGCTCTGACCTAAAAATGGCATACATTACAATAATAAGATTTCAAATAAGGATTAGCGCTTTATGTCTTATGACCCGCTAATACCTAAAAATATAAAATACTTTAAATAAAAATGAAATGCCGTTAGTTGGTAAGCACATCCCCTAAAAATTTCTACTGGAATTTGGCTAAATTTGTTTTTAATAATTTGAAATAACCGTAATAGCACGAAGTATCCTTTAACAAAGAAATATTTCGCAGGTTTTCCATGTAAATGAAAAACAGAAAGCGCTCTTCTTCTATGGAATGAAAACGAAAACAAACTTTATAGAAAATGGAACAGGACCACGTCTTTTGGGTCATTAAAATAAAACAAACGGCCAGAATACTTACATGTCAGCAGTTGATCACGTGATATAAAGCAATTACACGTGCCCAAATTGCCTATGTCGATATACATATATACAAGTGTTCTACAAAACAGAACCATAAATAATATTACCATATTCCAGCCATACTTATTACTCACGTTAAAGTGATACATAAGTACTTATATACGTTTAGAGTTAAGAAGGTAGCGCTCATCTCATGTCATGAGCCTAACTAAAAATACATTTTATCACCACATATTATAAAACAAAGTCCTCCGCCGCGTCTGTCTGTCTGTCTGTCTGTTCGCGATAAACTGAAAAACTACTGAACGGATTTTCATGCGGTTTTCACTAATAGACAGAGTGATTCATTGGGAAGGTTTAGGTGTATAATTTGTTAAGATATATTGTAAATTGATTGAAATATGTTATGATTGTTGAAGATGCCTCTGCTACCCGTGCGAAGCCGGGGCGGGTTGCTAGTTACTATGAAATTAATTGTGATTTTTTTTAAACAAGCTTTTATATTATTATATAAACTAAGTTTTATTTTAGTGTACATTTGATGCTTAAAAAAGTACTTCTTAAGATGTAACAATCGAGCCCAAACTCGATTGGTTTATCTTGTTTAATTCAGAAGTTCCTATGGCCACCTTCCAACTCCATCATCATACCCTGGATATCATGTAGCACTAAAGTAACTACCAAAATAAAACAAATGATCCCAGTCGATGGGTTTATCTTGTTTGTTTAAGAAGTTCCTATGACCGTCTTCCGACTCTATCATCAGAACATCTCCATGGAACCATATTATTGTATTGTCACGGAAGGTACATATGTACACCAAATTTGAACGCAATCGTATCCAAGATTCGTGCCAAACACACATACATACATACAAACATTGCATGTTAAATAAAAGCTTGTGAAATAAAACAACGGTCAGGGGACTTCCATGTCAGCACTCAGTTGATTACGTTATATAAAGGAATTACACGTGTCTAAATTGCCTGTGTCGGTATATAATATACATATGTTATTATGGACCAAGTGATTAAAAAGTGAACTGTTTATAATGCCCGGGCGATATGAATAATGACAAGTCAAGTCGGGCTCTGTGATGAATACTTTTACAAACTTCGTTATTTATCACATTGTCTGACCATTATGAATATTGCTAAATAACTGTTCGGTAAGTTAATAATTGAGCCAATTAAGGTAGGTAGAACCAAAAACATACATGGGTGGATCATGGTCATTAGCAAATACGCGCTGCTACAGAGTGCAGTTGCTTTTTATTTACTTTACTAAATTAATACGAAACTTCGGTAAAGTGTGTTATAAAATAATTAGTAGGTAATTACTTTAAAAAAATATATATGTATTTGAATGAACATAACGAAAGTGTGTTAAGATGGTGTGTGTAGATGTACATATTTCTATACCAATAAAGCCTAGAAATAAGAATATTTACGTCTGATTATATACATATTCCCTATTAAATATATAATATATAGCCCGCCATAAACAACGTATTTGCGTATCGTTATAAGTGTAAATAAATACCCACATTCTTATTACCCTGCCCAATAGGTAGGGGCTAGGGCACATTTTTTATACAGCCTGGTTAATTTGCTCATTCAATCGTCATTATTATGTTGACTACGCATATTGGACATATTTTAAACGGTCTAGACATTATTAATAATATGACTATATTAATCACTTGGTCTATAACATATACAAGATCAAAAGCTTTCTTAGGTACAGAACTCAGCTATTTGAGCCATCCTCATTCCCACGTTAAACTATTGCGTCAATTCTCACACTGAATTGAATGCTCCTATGGATATGTTGTAACTATTTCGACTTTGATAGATTATATAACTAAGCTATTGTTTTTTTTTTCTAATTATTGTCTTTTTTATGCACATATTAATATATTCAGTATGGAAAATAATGAAAACCACTGGAGCTTGGACCACACAAATTACTAATTTGTGTGGCCTAGGGTAATAATATAATCACTACAGCCTTACTGTAGTAGTGGTATGATATCCGTGTCGGTATACTACTGTTATTAATTAATAAGTAGTTCAAAAATATATTTTTTACTCAATTTAGCACAAAAAAAAACAGAATCTGCTAGAATAAATAAAATATTAAGTTCATCACAAGAAGTTAAAAAAACGCCATGAATGATGAAAAAGGCCACGTAATAATTGTTCAAATAAAGCTGGCTTGTACTGTTATACGTGTTCTAAGTAAACTAACCACCCGCAGCGCGCCGCGAAGCAGACAAGGCACCAGCCGGCGCGGCGCTTTATCAACAGTTTTCTACCTGTTCAATTGAACGAACATGTATAAAACACTTCACACCCCGCCCTCGTGTTGCTGCCTGTTTCGATGAAACGGGTACAATAGAGACCTACAACGATCCCTGATACACGGAACGATTCGCCTTCACTCAAGAACATCCAAACTTGATCGCTTGTGTGTAAATGTGGATGCTTTGTTACTGTGCTCACTATTGTTTTGAGTAGGAAACATCTATACCTAAAATATATTAACAAACACGTAGCTATTTACATAACTGTATAAATTTCGCTACCTACATTTAGATTGAATATTTTTATACAAGAATCCTACTAATATTATAAGCGTGAAAGTCTGTGAGGATGTATGGATGTGTAGATGTTTAGATGTATGGGTGTTCGAACTCTTTCACGCAAAAACTAATGATCCGATTGCGATGAAACTTTGTAGATAGGTGAAGACCAGGATTAACACATAGGCTACTTTTCATCCCGATACTCTCACGGCACCGGGACTTACTCAGGTGAAATCGCGCGGCGCAGTTAGTGTTTAATAAATATCACTCACCGAATTTTTATTTATATTTAGTTGCGTTAATTGAATGAGGATACATCCTATGTATTGGGTAGGTCAAAGGGTCAAGATCAGTTTTAATCACAGCAGTGTTCAGTCGTTGCGAAACACCTAGCTCTGTATTTGGTAATCATTGAACACATTCACACAACAAAGAGTCGTTAGGACTATTCCGGATATGAAAAATAGGTAAGTCATGAAAATGTGTAAATTTCATATAATTGAATAAATACTAGAAAACTACTAGAAGCTTATATACCTACATGAACTCTTTAATTTTAATGTAAGCTCATAAAAAATTAAAAATAAATATTATTACAAGAAGAAAAAGAAGAAATTAAGTTACTTGAATTTTAAATAAGTTAGCATCGTATTGTCTTGACCCAGCTTTACATAACAGAATATTTAAAAATGCTCGTTTTTTCTGTGATTAAGATATCAAATCAATGGATGTTCGCCCACACACCTATTTTTTTAGTTTTGTCATGTGTGTAACCTCACTTAAGTGAAATGTTTCGTCCGTTAATCTTGTTCCGACTAATCTCCGGAACGGGTGAACCGATTTCCACGGGACTTTCACTAGCAGATAGCTGGTATTATAAGGAGTAACTTAGGCTAAGTTTATTTTGGAAAAAGAATTAGGGTTCCGCGCAAAATATATAGCTATGTACACGCGAGCGAAACCTCGCGGGAACTACTAGTAATATATAAATAGGAATCCCAGCGTAGAGACTAGATTCCTCCTTACATGTTTTAAATTTTATTAAAATATGTAATAATAATCGTTTACGAACGAACGCATTTTTCTTTAAAAGCATTTAGCGTAAAAAATTAAGAGCGAAACTGAATAGATCTTGTAGAGTCGTTGCCGTCCGAAATGAAAGCGATCTACGGTTATCTTACTTAATCCGACGTATAGATACCTGCTCTGACATCACAATTCTTTTGCAACTTTACAGCGGTACGCCATTGAAAGCACTGCCAATGATTATGGAATAAAGATTTATTACTAAATTTTAATCGCGATAAGATTGAAAATATGTATCATTATCTAAAGTATTTACACAGGCTCAGAAACTTAATAGAATAAGATATTCACTTCTACAAACGCACTATTAAATGATAAGAAAGTGGAAAATCAAATAATATATTAAAATTGCTTAAATTTATCTGCTATTTTTAACCAACGAAAAAAGGGGCTCTCAAGACAATCCGTACTTATATTTATTTTTAATGTATGACGTGTGGTCATACATTAAAAATAAATATAACTTTTTACGCTTTAAAATTAGTAATGGTTTTAGGAATCGCAAACATTTTTTTGTGTTATTGCGCTCATTTTTTAGTTGATTCGTGTACTAAGTTACGCATCAGTTTTAAATACAAAAATAACTTAGTTCAAAGTCAGAGAAGTCGTGTAGGCAATTCATACCTTTGATAAGCTGTAGGGCGTTGGCTAGAATAACTGATTTCTCATAGTTTGCAAACACGGCTTTAGTACTACTGTGCCTACTACAGTAGGTACTTTGGGTGTGCCTCACAGTATTTATTACTACTATTATCACCACTTTATTTTATAAAACGTAACCAAATGTTCGTAAACAAGGTTTTTTGTTAAGGTAATATTTAAATTATTTTACCGTTACCGTAACGTATTATAAACACACATTTATAGATATAATATTACTAACGACATATATTTAAATTGAAATTGAATAACAATATTCAGTTACTTGCTTTCCCCATTAACCAAAATACATAGTTCGAAACAGGTTTTGTAACAGAATATAGGAACAAGTAATAGATGCAATAATAGTGAAAAATATTATAGGAAACAATCTATAAGCCAGAGGCTGTAGTAAGGTAGAGCCTGATTTAATAGGTACTAGCTGAAAATATTAGGTATTTGGTATACCTAGGTATCGTGTTAGTGAGATAGTTAGCGGTTTCTTTCCTGCAGGGTAATAAACCCGAACATTTGAGGCTTCTTAGATAAACGACCAAAATAATAAACAGATAACTTACCTTATAGCACGGCCTGTAATCGTTCGGTCCCTATTCTGATATGGGTCCCAGGGGTCCGCAGTAGTTAAAATTGCCGCATTCCACTGTAGTCGGGCGTGAGGCCGGCGCAGCTTCCCTATCTGGACCGATCGCTGGCAGCCCAGCGCACACTTGCGCCGTCCTTATCACTTAAACTATTATTGTAACACAGCAGCGAGGGCGATAATGTGCGAAATCATTGCTATTTCATAGAGTTCTGTGATCGGGAGTGCGTCAGGCGATGCTTGCACACGCGCACAGGTACTGCGGCCACGGAGACGCGCACGGGACTGCCTCGAGCGCGACGCCAGCGCCCCCACGCGCACGCGCGCCGCCCAGTTCCCGCCTGCCTCTGTTCTGAAGGTTCCAAGCTCGAAGCCTCATTTACACACATGGACTTACACAATGAATGTTCCATGCAGTCCAGCAGTCTATCTACCTACAACCCTGAGAGTACAGAACATGACGATCTGAGCCTAGCTATAATACGCGGGATCGCCATTTGAATAAGGCTAGCTTTGCCCCGTTCCAAAATCTCACAAATATTTGTGTAAACTGGGAAGTGGCACCTTGACGTAACAATATGTCTCGTTACATATTATTATGGACACCTATGATGTTACTAGACATACACAGTATCTTGTAGCAAAACTTAGTTTATTAATGTAAAACGTAACCTCTTATGTATTCGTTTTGAAAATACCTGTAAGATTTGTTATCGTGTGTGTTAGCTATTGTTAAAAATACCATAACTAACAGCATGCAAATACCTACATAAAGTAGTAAAATACGAATACTCTACTAAATATAACTTCAATGAAAACAGCTGGCATATTAAATAATATTAAATAATATATTATATTGCTGGCATATTAAATAATATTACATTTTTAGTCTTTTGATTGTCGTTTTAATCATTCTAAGGAGAGGAGAGAAAAAAAATCATACAATAGAAGTAGATAATAAGCGGGAAAGAACTTCTACTATATCGAAATCGCTGCCAAGACATCCTCGTAAGCTTAGCCAAACAACAAATTAGACCGTAACGTGCCGTGGGTACAAGAGTTTAACAAAACACAATGAACTGTTATATTACATTGTGCTCAATTTATCTATAAGTGTTATATTATATTGTATTAAATTTTGATAACATTAAAAAAAAAAAAAACCATAAAAATCATGTTTAACCAGATTTAATGCGCCTTGACGGTGCAATAAATCTATACTAATATATTATAGAGCTGAAGAGTTTGTTTGTTTGGTTGAACGCGATTATCTCAAGAACTACTGGTTCGAATTATGTATTTTAGTGTTGGATAGTCCATTTATCGAGAAAGGCTATAGGCTATATAACATCACGCTATGACCAATAAGAGCGGAGCAGTGACCATAAACGCAGGTGAATCTGCGGGGTCGGCTAGTATTGTATACGACGACCGGGGTTCGATTCCCAGGGCGGACAGCATTTGGATTCCGTAGCTTAGCCAAAAAAAAATCAGCTGCAGTCCCGGAGTTACAAATAAGCTCGCGACAAGATGACCTATTAATAAATGAAAGCAGGGTTCTAAAATATTTTTTTTATTCTAAAAAGACCCGAGCATCGAGAATAGGTATATTGATTTATTTCTTCTCCGAAAAAAAAATTGTTTATTTTTATTTTATTTCAAGCATTTAGGTAATGTTCAACTTCGCTAACTTCAAACTTCTGAACTGGTGATGATGCGCTAATGCAATACGTAATTATACGTAGGTACACCAAGGTTTCATACTTCAAAATCTACATATATCCATATGTAATAACGGCGCAAGACACGTTTCAGCATCACATGAATTATTAAATAATAATTGCCCAGTTAGACTGTTATGAAGTCTAGTAATCTGAGACTGTCAGTAGTAAGCATATAACATTATTCCTGTCCACAAATTGATTCTCATGTGAGTATGATTGTACTCAACCGTGTGTGATTGTTATAATATAGGTAGAATGTTTTGGAAAAAGGTAGCTCAGCTATTAACTAGCAGCAACCAAAGAGTATACAAACACTATCAGCAACATTCCAATAACTTTTGTATGCAATGCGGGAATTAATAAACACTTAACCCCATCTAGCGACAATAAGCTGAGTGACAGACGTAACTTTCCAAACGTTCTAATTTGTCGTGGAATACATTGACCCACCCAAGCGAAGTTGAGAACTATGTTGTTCTAGCTAGCTGTATCCATCCGCGTCCCAACTCGTGTTGAACGTAGATACTATCTACATTTATTTATACTATTTATATAACATTGTAATAACTAATTATATTAATGTTTATACTTCTTAATTGTACATCTATTTCATATTATAGCAGATTCAGCAGACTTATTGTATGTATTGAATTAAAAAGTGGGTCAGTTCTCAAGAATCTTTGAACCTGTATTGTGACTGTTTTGAAATTGGTCTATCGTCATACCAATCACAAGATAACAAACACTAGTGTTCGTATTAATTACCTATTATAAAATAAAATAATGGCAATTCATGTTATGTTGTTTAAGTCTACCATTCCTGTCCGATTTTCTCTTTAGGGTTCCGTATCCGAAGGGTGCCAACGGAACCCTATTACTAACTAAGCCTCTGCTGTCCGTCTGTCTGTTAGCGGGCTGCATCTCATTTACCGTAATACTTAAATAGATAATTGAAATTTTCACAGAGTATTTATTTCTACTAGAGATCGTTGTGATCGTTTTTCGACCATGGTTTTTTCATTGGCCAGTATAACTTGAGCTGTCATTGTATAGACTTACTTATCATGACAGGTCAACGCATATACTGGACGCGTGTAATTTCATTAAGCTGTTTTTACGTAATTTTTAAAGTTGTAGGTGTAATTTATCTATAATATATATGTTTTTGCTAATATACAGGGTGTATATAAATAATGGAACACTTACTTAAATAAGTGATTGAATAGGTTCAAAATAAAAAAAAATATGTACGATTGAAAATCTTTAACGTTACACATTCCAGCTGCTTTTATGAGAAGCGGAGGTAAAAATGCCTGGAATTTAAAACAGTCATTACTTGTAAGCGGATAGTTTTTTACAAAAAACCCTTTGTGTAACTGCATGCTAGAGTCTTGCCCTTTCAGTGATTTAAGTAAGTATTCCATTTACAGATACACTCTGTATAAGTATGTTTATCAGCAGTTTGGTTACCATAGTTCAGGTTCTGCCTAGTTTGGGATCAGACGGCCGTGTGTGAGGTGTATCAAGTTATTATTATTATTTGAGTATTAAAATACAAAACTAGTCGGGCATCCCCGAAAATTTACACGTGAGTAAAACCGTATATCTTAACTAATATGAATACCACTCACGAAAGATTTTACTCGCGTATTCGCGTATTAAAGCACTTATTTACATTTTTTAGGTAGGCTTAGGTTTAAAGAATCAGTTAAATCGCACAAAATCTTATAAAAATCAATAGGTGACATGTGACATGACATCTATATATACCTACCTACATCTATATATACTAGCTATAAAAATTAAACACGTTATGTCGTAAAAGTCATGTTATCAAAGATATTAGAAGCCAAAGTAGTTGCTCTTAACAGTTCGCTCTTAGCTGTAAATCTTTGATAAATTTTTATATCGGAAACGTGACACTTTAAGAAAGTAAATATTTTTCTTATTGGTGGCCAAAAAAGAATTTAATTAATTATTAAGCGATTTAATCTAAGAGCTATAATTACTAGATTTAATGGTATCCTATTTTTTATGGTTAGCGATATTTTTTCCAACGTTGTCCGATTTAACGATAGATTTCAATGGTTATATATAATGTATCTTTTTTGTTCAGTACATAATACCTTTAGAATGATGCCGTAAAAACTTCAAAATAGAATCTTCTCCTTTTTCAAACGCAGCTGAAACTTAGAGGAATTCGTTTTATGAACCGTGATGCCGCTTCAGGGTTCATAAAACGAATTCCTCTAAGTTTATCGTAGTCTTGGAAATAAATAAAAGTCACAAAGTGCCATGTCGGAACTGTAAGGAGGATGACTGACTAGCTCCACGCCTTCGATAGACAAGTATTCGATAGTCCGTCTGGCGGAGTGAGTTGGAGCGTTGTCGTGGTCGAGGAGGATTCTGCTTCTTGGACGCTGCTGTCTAACATTTTCCAATACAACTGGAAGAAAATGACTGACATACCAATCTGCAGTAACAGTCCTTTTATCTTCTAGAGTAATTGTTGCAAAATAACCCGACCGTCCAAAGAATGAAGCAATCACCTGTTTCCCTTGACTTCTGCTATTCTTTACTTTTCTCGGCATTTCTTCGAATGGAAACATCCATTCCGCATATTGTCTTTTGGTTCCAGGTTCGTAACAATATATCCAGCTTTCACATGTAACAATATCATATATAGCATTCGAGTTACCTCCGTCATACTTTTCAAGCATTGAGCGGCACCAATCCAAACGATGCCGTTTTTGATCTTCCGTCAAATTATGAGGTATCCATCTAGTATATAGCGTCACTTGGGCCCAATTGAAAACCAGCGTCAGGCTTTCATCTGACACAATGCTGAATTGGGTCCGTTTTTGGCACTAACGGTAATCATATCAGCAAAATTGTTTATATTTTTATGTGTTGCCAAAAAAAACAATTCTTTCTTTCTTTCTAGTACAAAGCTTTTGACGCCTAAATGTTCTTGTAAGGCTTTTTGTACTTTACTCATAAAAATGCCTAAGGCTGCCTGAATCTGTTAATATGTCACCCTTCTATCAGCTTCTACCATTAGCTGCACAGCACTCGTGTTATCTTCAGTAGTCGCTACTCTGCAGTAGAAGGACGTCCTTCCCGAGAATCATCAGTGAGTTTGCTTCGACCACATTTAAACTCATTAAACCAGTTGTAAACAGTGGCACGAGATGATGAAATGCCAATCGAAGTCCTATCGTAACATTGTTATGGAGTAAGACCGCAACGAAAGTCGTAATAAAGCATTGAGCGAAAACTTTCTCTAGTCAAATCCATTTCGATGCACGGCCCATAGAGACATAGAGAGAAGATGTGTATTTATTACCTCAATGGTTTGACCGGTCACAAAACTGTAAATAATCTAAAATACTAACTCTAAAATTCAACTCAATAACACGGTACGGAACGACACTGTCCATGCAACGTGTTGATAATGACATACATAGATCCCATAGATGACGATTAATAACAAAAACATAGCATGCTTTTGAAGCATTGCTGCATGCATGTTGTTAAATGTTGTACTTTATCCGAGAATGTAAATAAAATGAGGGTCTAAATAGATAATTATTCAAATTATACTAAATGTCAGTTATGTTTAAAAAAAAATCAAGACTGTTATGACGTTAATGACATTCACAGCTGACTTTGTGCGGCTGTTCCGCTGTTGTACCACAATAGTAGGTACCCGATAGTGCAGTTTTGTACACTATTTATTTTGAGTTCTGGTTAATATTGTTTAAGTATAATGTTCATCAAATAGATTAAAACTAAGAGTGTTATAGTAATAATTTTTTGGATTACGTTTCGTATAATTATCATATTATTATATTACCTACCAAAATGTCGAAACGAAGTATAATGTTTCATCCAATCATAAGTTCCATACAACGAATAGCACTGTATGAAACGAAAGCGGTGAGTAATGATTACTTATCAATATCAATTTTCAATTGATTCCAAATTGATATACCTAAACAGTTTAGAAATAATAAGATAAATTTAAGTCAAAAGGGCATAACACAAGTTTTCATACTTATGTGAAAACTGCCAGTTTAAATTAAGTTTAATAGAACCGGGAGTCATATATAAACTATCACGTGATGCATACAAAATATGGATTTAGTTCTGTGTGACAAAATACCCCATGTACTGAGGACGGAGGGAGCGCATTTTTTTAAATACACAACACATAATGTTTGTTTCATGGAAGTATAAAAGAAATTTTTTAAGCCCGACGCAAAAAGAGGGGTGTTATGAGTTTGATGTGTGTGTCTGCTCCCAAACGGATGAACCGATTTGAGTGGTTTTTTTTGTTTCAAAGGTGACTTGATTGAGAGTGTGCGTTAGGACCACGGGTGTACATCACAAATTAAGCTGCTTTCCTACTCCGTCTCCTAAACGTAAAAAAATGTACACCCGCGTCCTAATGTTAGAATGGCGGGTGTACATATTTTATTTTATATCATTTTATCAAAAGAAGTACACTGCATTTTATTAAAGGTACACTACAGGTACCACCTTCCTGTAGGAAAGCAGCTCAATTCTGTGATGTACACCCGTGGTCCTAACACACACGATTGTGAGTGCCATTCAAGATCATCAGCTCTTTTGTCCATGTATTTTTCGGGCTAAAATCTCAGCCTTTGAACTACCTGGTACCAACTAAGTGTTTTAGAATATATAACATTAACTGCCTACTTACATAATAACGTTTGGATTATAGCACATATATATATTATACCACTCAGTATATTAAGACTGATGATGTAGTATTTTTTTAAACATATTTTACATTCTCCTAATGATGTTTATCTACATCTACTTTACTTAACAAAAAATGGTTAATATTTAAAAAAAAAAAAACTTACTCAAATATTGTTACAGAGATTTTATTTAATTGGCTCAAATAACACTGAAACAAGATTCCGTGTTCTTAAAATTGATAGAACAGATCCAAGAGAGCTGATATTAGTTGATGATAAAGTGGAATATAACAAACAAGAAATACATCAGTTACTCAATATGATTGGTTTTGGCAACAGAACTGGTAGAACTTCAGGACTTAATAAACTTGTATCAGCATTTGGTATTGTTGGTAAATATTTTGCTAGCTTACTTCTAATAATAATAATAATATAGCCATTCATTTCTAGAATTTTAGTGCAATGTTTGATATCTATGGCATAGGCCTCCTACAATTCTCTTCATTGTGCTTTGTCCTCCACAACTCTAGTCCAGCAAGGCCCCAAGGTTAAGCTGATTTTGTCTCCCCATCGAGTTTTTAGACATTCCTGTTTTCTAGTCCCGTCTCCTGGGTACCATAAGGTAACTTGTTTGCTCCATTTGCTTGTTTTGCATCAAAGGAAAACCAAATTTGGGATTGGTGTTTGTCTTCCACCTCACCTGATGGAAAGTGACAATGAAGACAATGTCTTCTTCTTAATATGCTTGCATATGTCTTTGTTCATTATTTATTTCAAGGACTAGTATTTTTGCCATCCACAACATTATATTGAAAGTGATCTATATGACTATGGAGGTAGATCACTTTTAGGCTCATATTACAGCCTAAATGTTTGAAGCTGAGCAGCATTTCCTCAACTAATTCCATATAGTTGTCAGCCTTGTAATTTCTGAGTAATTTTTGTACAACCACTACAAAAGATTTCTATGCAGGTCATTGCACATCAGATTAGTAGTGTCTTTAATTAATTGACCTATTTGAGGTCCATCAAAAATACCTGCTTTTAATGAAAAACTTCTGAGAAATAAACGGAAAACATCAACCATTTCCAGCTTGAATAAATTGCTTCATTAGCCCTACTTTTATGTGCAATGGCGGAAGAATGATTTTTCTCGAGAAACTAAGGGCTCATTTATAACATTTCTTTCACCAACAACAAGAAAATCTCTCATAGGCCAATTTTCTCGTATCCAATGACTTTGTCTCGACTGTCCCAGAGACAAATAAAGCATGGGTATTCAGTATAACCCCTCTTCAGCGTCTACAAAAAACAAACTCTTTCGCTTTATTGTAGTACAGATAAGCATATACTTTTTTATGACGAATGAGGTACTAGAAGGTTTTCATTGCTTTTGCAGGTTTTATAAGGTTCCTTGAAGGGTACTACATTATTTTGGTGACTAAGAGAAGAAAAGTAGCAGGTATTGGGTCACATAGCATTTATAAAATAGAAGACACTGCAACAATATACATTCCAGTAGACAATAACAAGCCTCAACATCCTGATGAACAGAGATATTTAAAAATGTTTCTTGCCATAGATCTATCTACTAATTTTTATTATAGCTATAGTTATGATATCACACATACACTACAAATGAACATGGCACCTCCAAGGAAGCTTGCTCCAGCTTTATTTCCTAAACCTGTAACTGCAGCTGTGTACCATTCCAATTTGAGGTCAAATTCGTACTGGGAGATGGATGAGAATTGCGAGTGTCACAAATACGCTGAGGATGACGAAGATATATTTCAAACTTGGAAGAGTCAGCTGGAACAGAGGCAAAAAACTGGGTAAGAATAAGACATATATATGATCATTATTTTTTTATACACTTTTTTTTTGTATCAGGCATGCTATTAAGATGTTACTACATGTACATTTATATCTACACTTGTGAAAAGTAATACTTATTGTGTTTATCACATAGACTCATAAGAATAAACCGCGCTAGTAGTGGGTCTATTGTGTAAGTGAATGCGATAGCTCGATAAAAAGAGAATGCTGCTATACGCGGTCACTCTATCTTTGTCTAGGGCGTGTACGTGGCGAGATATTAACGTATCGTAAATCACGCCCCCTTCCGCGGTCTAATCTTATATATCTATGATCTATCATGATTATTATTAGTGATTGTTTTTAAACTTTCGCGACTATTCATATTAGATGTGTGAATCGGGACTTAATCGCGGTAATAATTAAAAGCTACACTACCTTTTATGGTTACCCGACGTTTTGATGGAAGTGCATCGATCGTAGTCACGGGTAGACGTGAAGTGTGGTGAGTGAGACCGCGAGTGCTTAGCGATGCCTCCGTGAAGTGCGAGTGTGAACTACCCGCATTTGGTATTCATTATCTTTATTTCGCACTGTCGGTACACACCACACTTACGACGTCCGTTGAGTGTTGTCGAGTAGCGTGTACAGTAAAAGCTCTTTATTCGCGGGGTATATGTTCCGTAAATATGCCGCGAATACAGAAACCGTGAATATGGAATGGTATTTTATATGGGATTATAGGGGATACGTTCCTAGGTGACGAAATAAAAAACAAGTTGTAATAAGGTCTATTTTACTTTTTAACCGACGAAAAAAAAGGAGGTTCTCAATTCGACCGTATATATATTTTTTATTAGTCCATTTATCGGCGCGTTTACAAAGGATATTTGGTTGGATACATATTGGAATTCTTTTTATTAATATGCATGTACTATGTACCGATTAGATCCGCGAATAAAGAAATCTTTAGCCGCGAATATAGGAATTTTGTCACAATTTTTTAATCCACGAATAGTGAAAACGCGAATGAAGGAAGCGCGAATAAGGAGCATTTGCTGATGACAGGATTCCAAGATGTTGACAACGGTTCCCATCTTCGCTGTTGAAACGGTATTATACCTTTTAATTATTAAGTCCCTGTTTACACATTTAATATTATTACTAATTATTAGTGACTTTTAAATAGCCTAATATGAATTGCTTTATGCTCATATTCTGAGGTACCTAAGTTATGCGTGTAAGTATCACCGTCGCAAATAACTTACAAAAACGTCTTTCTTGGGATACTTATCACAATGCAAAAGTCAGTTCATCATAAAAATGCGAGATTAAGGATGTACAGTCAATAGTTTGATTTTGAAGTACGCAATGTATCGCGACACGCTGACGCGAGCGGTACGGTGAATGACCTTCAGCGCACGACGCCGTCGAAGCAACTGATTGCATAAATGTTTTACATTGCAGTTTTTGGCCGTATGGGATATTTACTGATTTTTTTTCGGTAAAATGTTCTATTTACTCATTGTGTTTAAGCAAAAGAAAAAATTAAATAAAATTATGAACTTTCCGGCGCAGAAATTTCCAATGATTTTCCCCTCAGAATGATGGTCTGAATACACTTCAGGATTCGGTACGGTGTCACTTACACCCTGTATATTTGAGTAACCTACAAGAGCTATGTACACAGTACCTAATGTTAAAAAGTTCTAATGTTAAAAAGTTATCATCAAAAGCCAAGTCGTACATTTTGAATTGTTAGTTAAACTTCAACTTGCCTTAACATTTCTTCATACAGCACCTTAACCGCATAATACATATAAGTGTACTGTGTAAATAATCTTCCTCAAGTTGAAAAATAAATTATTTGGTTAAGACTAAATAAAACTATACATGTTGTACTATTACAGCCATCAACCTCAAAGATTGGACTTTGGAATTCGCACTGTTCCAGCATGGCGATATGTATGGAATAGTCACTTATTATCAGCAGTACATTCACACTTACATCCCGACTGGATCTTATATATAGTCCATGGATATATTGAACAAAGCAACCTAAATATATTTGGTCGCCCAGTGTACCTTACCCTTATTGCCAGAAGAAGCAATAGGTATGCTGGCACTAGGTTTCTAAAGAGAGGAGCCAATATGCACGGGGATGTTGCCAATGAAGTGGAAACTGAACAAATTGTGCATGACTCTATGGTTTCGTCGTTTGCAGCTGGCAGGTATGCATCACACCTTGTATATACTTTGATTAGTGTACAACATTGCCTGTTCTGTAAGGAATGATGACTGTATACGGTGAATAGTCAGTGTAAGACGACTAATCTAGGTTACTTAACCCTTGAATTAACCCTTAATGATGTGTAAACAGACCAATACCTAACATATACATTTTTATAGGTTCAGCTCTTTTGTCCAAATGAGAGGCTCAATACCAAGTTACTGGTCTCAGGATGTGTCCAAAATGGTTCCTAAGCCAGCTATATCAATTGATCTCAGTGACCCATTTGCTGAAATACCTGGCAAACATCTAAACAATATGATGAGAAGATATGGATCACCATTAATCTTTTTGAATTTGGTAAAGAAGAAGGAAAAAAAGAAGCATGAATCTCTGTTAACTGATGTGATAAGCAATTCTATTAAGTATTTAAATCAGTTCCTACCTCCTGAACATGCTATCCTCTACTATCACATGGACATGGCAAGAGTAAATAAGGAATCAGATACTAAAGTTTTAGACAAGTAAGTACATTATAATCTATACTATTTTATGAAGTCCTAAAGTCCAGTGGTCATTAATAGAGTGAATGTTGTCCTATTAGCTCTCAGTGAGTACACAGCTCGTGTTCCGGCTCTAGGTCACTGCTTCTTCAAGCCGCTTCACTACTTAGGGAAGTGCCGCTTGGCGTTCTTAGGTATAAATTGTGTTCCAGGATTTGCGTTCCTTCGTTCTCAGAATATTATATTCTCAAAATATTACATTCGCAAAACATTACATTAGCAAAACATTATATTCTCAAAATATTATCTCTTGTAAAATCAAGTACAAAAGTTTTCTTCATAAAGCAGAAGATAAACATATTTCAGTTCAGTTCTATGTATTCCCAAAGTCTTTTTATCAATTTGTGAAAAAGCTCCTAATAATGAATTATTTTCAAAATTTCAAGAGTATTTCATGAAACAATGGATGAATTTAATAACCGTCGAAATATTTAGTTGTCATAACGAAAAATTTCGGACAAATAATGTATTAGAAGGCTGGCACAGAAGAATAAACTCGATCATTATTAAAAAACCGAATTTATTTCTTTTTATATCAAAAATGAAAAAAGAAGCAGAATTACAAAATATTAAAATTAAAAAAGTAAATTACATTGCAAACAAACAAAACGGCGGCAACAAGATATTGAAAAATCGGATCAAGGTGATAAAATAATTTCTTTAAAGAAGAAAAATGGTAAAAATGTGTTCGTTATTCGTTCGTATCGTTTTAAAATGCTCTGTTGTCAATGTTTTTTTTTTGTTGTTGTTGTCATTGTGTGGACTTCTATGTTAATTTTAAGTGCATTTATTTTTCGTCAATTTGAATAAAAAAATAGACATAATTATTTTACATATTTTCTGTTTCATTGTACAGGTAATATTTTGAGACTATAATGTTTTGCTAATGTAATGTTTTGCGAATGTAATATTTTGAGAATATAATATTCTGAGAACGAAGGTTTGCGTTCATCACTTCTGGGTGCAGTTAAGTCGGCTAGTATTACTGCTAGTTGCTGTTGTTGCTTTCCAATAGTCTATTCCACAAGAATCTTTCGCATGATCTGTCACGCAGTCTGACAGTAGCTCTAATCTTCAGAACTATCTGGCGAGTTACCCGAGTTGTTCACATGGAGTCATACACCGGAATTCATAGAATTTTTATGTTCGGGTCTTCTACGATAGTAAGCGGTTGCGGCACTTTAAGAACCTAACGTGAATCAGATGCGAGTTTCACATTTAGAGTTATATATGCTATGTAGAATTGCGAATGAACACCGACCAGGTGTAATCCACAATTGTAGGGTGTCTTCTGTACTTGTACTTGAGTATCGCCATAGCTATAACGGTGCTCGATTGTGTCATCCCTCAGATTTGAGTATACACTTACCATTTCATAACAGGCAAACCCAACATTATCCTTTTTACTAATAATCATTTTTTTTTAATTAATCTAATTTTATTATAAATTGCACAGTGTAATATCTGGATCTTCCTACTTAATGTAGTTATGAATTAACATTATTTTAGATTATCCGCAATTGCTCGCACAGTAGTACGAAGAACTGGCATATTTCTGAGTTCGCGAGGTTACGGAGAGGAGACAGGAGTGGAAGGACATCAGGGTGGTCGACTCCAAACTGGTTTGGTACGCGTTAACTGCGTCGATTGTCTGGATAGAACAAATACCGCACAGTTTGCTATCGGCAAGTATGTATTGGCTCATCAGGTGAGTGGTGTACTACTGAAATCTGCAGCATTTAATATGAATATTATATACATTCCTTATTTCAGCTATATGCTTTAGGACTCATTGGAGAACCAAATATAGAATTCGATTCTGACTGTGCCAGGCTCCTTGAAGGATTGTACGAAGATCATGGTGATACATTAGCTCTACAATATGGCGGGTCTCAATTAGTTCATAGGTATGTTTTATTATTTTTTTACAAAGAACACTTTAGGCATTAGCCCTGATTATATTACAGCGCGCAAGCACGAATTTCTGAAGTTTGGCCTTGAAATAGATAGACTGTAGATTTGAATCACACCCAATATACTACTCATGAGACATTAATTTTCTATTATTGTTTCCAGAATAAAGACTTATCGCAAAACAGCTCCATGGTCGTCTCACGGCAATGACATAATGCAAACATTGAGCAGATACTATTCGAATACGTTCTCTGACGCAGAGAAACAGAATACTATGAATTTGTTCCTGGGTCTGTTTGTTCCTGATCAGTCGAAGCCAGCCATCTGGGAGTACCAAAGTGACTATTATTTACATCATCCAGAAGCCATCGTATATATTCCTAGAAATAGGTGAATTTTTCTTGTGATATTTAAATTCATATTTCACAGCCACTTCCATGTCCACTTCATTTAAACACAACACAATGTGAAAAAACAAACAACAAAATCTATTCTTTATGTGATATAACAACAAATTAACGTCTTTCTAATTTTTATCCTTTGTGCTGTCAGACCTTCCTTCCTACCAAATTTCATAATTCTAGGTCAATGGGAAGTGTCCTAAAGGCTTTGATTTACCTACGAAATGTGCAAATTTGTTAAGATCTAACACTTAATGGCCGTCTTTTTTTATTGCGTTGACTTAGAAGCCTGATTTTTTACAGCTTCAAGGGACCGCAGACATAAGTATTTGGTATTAATTTCAACTTGATGCGTCTACGAATTCCTGAGAAAAATGGTCTTGACAGATAGACAGACGGACAACAAAGTGATCCTATAAGGCTTCCTTTTTTTCCTTTTGAAGAACTGAACTCTAAAAATTGTATAAATATTAACATTAATTACGGAAAATTAACATTATGGCACAGTGTAGTATAATCCTAACTATGTCATTAGTTCCCGTTAATCCAATTGTATGTGATGGAACGCGAAAATTTTAAAGTTCTCATAAAAAGTCTACGGTTTTTTTCTTTACGATTTCCAGATCACTAACCAAATGGTGGGATGATGATGTGCTTCGTCACCTGCCCCTGCCATGCAACGAGATGAGGAAGCTCTGCTGCGAGATCATAGGTATGCATGGTGACAGTAGCAGTACTATCGAGATGGTGGACCCTTATCACGACTATAATAGACCCTTTGAGTACACCGTGCTCATGGATTGCTTTGAATTTAAGGTATGTTTCACCTTTGGTTAAATTGTAATGAAAGGTTTAAAGTAATGGAATAGTATGTATCTAGCGGTTTTTACATATTGCGATACGAGTGATATATTATGTAAAAACCGCTTGAATGTTATGACTCACAACTTGAGTTATGATTATTCAATAACTCAACATGTCCATCTCATTGCCATTCAGCGAGGCAACGCTGCCAGCATCATGGGCACTTTTGCGCCGGGAGTGATGCGGGACGGGTTACTTTAAGGGGATTAAAGGGAAAAGATAAATTTGTAACCTAATAAAATATTTTAGCTTATTTAAATAATTAAATACATTACTCAATTAAAAATAACTGTCAAATTAATTATCTAATTTATTAATTTCCTAGAATATAAAAATTTTCGCAAATAATGTTTTTGTAAAAAATAATTCGAAAAAGGATTTTATTAACATTAATAACAGACATTTTTTTTGTAACATTACTAACATTTTACAGGTAGTGGAAATTGGAATTTATGTAACTACATAGCTTTTGCCGAAAGCTTCGCTCTCGTAAAAATCCCTCGGAGACAAAATAAATTTCGCATTTGATAAATGCCAAAAAAAAAAAATATTATCATTAAATTAGGATCTTAGAGTATTCCACAATTGTGGCAGCAAGCCTATAATGCATCGTTCATCCATTATTACATTAGGATGTTTATTCCCAGTTCCAGTCTCTTACTAAGACAAAAAAATTATATTTACAGATGTTCCACACGCTTCGAGACTTAGCGCCAACGTTTTCAGAAAATTTTAGTCCATTTGTAGTTCGCGGGCGTTCCATTGACCAAACAAAGCGGCCCAGTTCGAAGAACCCCGTCATCAGCGGCCGCTCCAGCACTACCTCAAATAATTCTAGCGAGTATGAATATGCTTCACAGTTCTATAGTGTTCCATCTCTTAATTTGTCACGCATTTATTCAAGTTACTTTACTTATTTTTACTTACTTTCTTGACGTCTGTCTGTGTCTGACGTGCCAAGAGCTAATTGTTTCTTATGAATACTCAGTTGTATTTTACTGATTAGGTTAACCGCTTGAGAAAGCATATTTAAGTTGGAACTGAAAAAAAAAAATTCTTTGTTTGTCTAGGTAGTTGCACAAAATCTATTGAAATATATTATACAATACACTCTCCCACTCCCAGCGAATCACCAGTTTAAAGTATACTGTTTTAAACAGGCCATAGTAAGTAGTAACTGATGAAAAAAATACAAAGATTAATGTGTACAAGTTATACTCGTACAATGGAAAGATTACTCTAAGTAATATAATCATCTGTATATGTGTGTGTACATTCAGAAAGTTTTTATAATGGATGCCATGTAATTCGCAAGTTGAACATGCAAAGCTGTCCGCCATGTAGTGGCGTAACAATAGGGTGGCAGAGCGGGCAAAACGCCACGGGCCCCCGGCCCTATTGGGCGCCCGAGCCACATAAGCCCTGAACATAGGAGGCGCCAAGACAGGCGTTTTTGTACACTCTGTAAACTTTTCAAGCGTCTGCTTAATGTCATTATTAAGATTTAGGAAAAAAAGTGATAATTTTTAGTTATAGAGACTATAAATAGTAATACCACTAATAATAGAGTAAACATAGTATATAGTAATACCCACTCCGTGAAAATTTCATGTATGTATTAACTTCCTTTCATTTTAAAATTTATTTTATTTTCGTGAAGTATTTGTCGTTATAGCAGTAACAAATGACATTTTTAAAACGTAACTTTTTAAAATTATCATGTGTCTTCTTGTTACAGTTCAGGAGCTACAAAAAAATCACATTACTTGTATGCCCATTTTAATTTTTTATATTATTTTTAATACTTGTTGATATAGCGGTAATAGAATATATGGGTATATAGGAGTTCATTTAAATTAGTTGTACTCAAGGCTTCAATTTGAAGAAAATTTTCAACCTCTAAGGGTGGAAAATTAAGCGATGAATGGTCGCGTTAATTCCCGTTTAAATACATAATTATATTAGCTTAGTAATAGAGTTTCGATGGCACCCTTTGAGTACAGAGAGATATCGCTCAGTTCAGAACTGAACATACTTTGTGTTTTGCATCTTCAAAACACATCACACACTAGCGGAATCCTAGATCACAATGTTTTCCATTGCAAAATTCTGTAAAATATAGACGCAGCCTCCAAGCAATTCAGTCCAAAATACTGGTCTTTTGAATGCCTCCTTTTACTTTTAAAGTGTTAAATCTTTATGAACTGGAAAAGTGCTGATATGAATTTACAGATTAAAAAATGGGTGCAAATAGTGTAGTAATAAAAGTATCAACTACTTCAATGCTCCTTAATCATGATAAATTGTAATAAGCTGTATTCCTCACTAACTTTTAAACTGTCGCGTTCCATGATATAATTATGTATTTAAACGGGTATTAACGCGACCATTCATCCCTTAATTTTCTACCCTTAGAGGTTGAAAATTTTCTTCAAATTTAAATGGGACCAACCTTGAGTACAACTAATTTAAATGAACAGAGAATTATTGAAATCAGTTTACAAATGGCGAAGATATCTATAATCGAGAAGTCTTTTCAAAGTCTGTTAAAAATGGTCGATTAACGTTGCATTTCCTAAAACTCTTCAGAGAAAATTAAACCTAATTTTTAAGAAAATTTGCGAGGATGAACGTTTCCAAAAACTTCTTTAAAATTAACGTATTCTATCGTGAATTGGGCATAATCATTTATCAATTGAGATTGTTTTCGATGCCATCGTTCGACTTCGAGTGATTGGTGTTTTGGCTTTTTCAGACCATTTGGTGTGGTAATAACTTTTGATTGAGGAAAACTGATCCATTCTATCATCGATCGATGTATGTGGTGGCACCCTAAGGGAGGGCCCCATGCGATGAATTAGCCACGGGCCTCAGGTGGTATAGTTATGCCACTGCCGCCATGCAACACTGTCTGCCACCATATTTAATATGACTGACCAATCAAAACTATTCGTATTCTGCCCACAACGAAATGGTTTTCATGCCTGATTTTTTTTTAATGTAGGATTACTTAGGTAATACTTTTCGGCTCAGATACTTTTGATAAAATAAAGGAAACATATTCATTAACAAAAATAATTACATAACATCTTTATAAATGCGACGTGCCCGCATAATCTTCTGAAATACTAACATCCAATATATATATACGTTTGCTTTACAGTTCCAATGGCGACTCCTCTTCTGATGATGATTTAACAAACTCCACTCCAACGCTGCGGCTATCCGTACCATCGCCACTAACAGTGGTGACTAAGATTTTAACTGCCAATGAAATTGACGAAACCCCTCTGTTCCCTGCTATAAAGCGCATGAATAGAATATCTCTCAGTGAACCCAGTAAACGGGATATGATCATGTAAGTATACTAAGGATTCCCACTACTAAGACCTCTATACACTTGGATCAACAACTCAGTAAACCATGAAAACAACGAGCATGCCACTTAGCGAGTCCCACGGATAGTCAAATTGATTGGGAGGAGCCCACTACGAATTTTACGAGAAGTATACTGGAGAAATTAAAAATCAATTTGCACTTATTCTAAGAATATATTATCCGTCTTTGTGCAAGGAATCGAACCCTTCGCGGTTTAAGTGTTTACACCTACGAGAATGAAACTAGTGCAGAAAACTAAACAAACTAGTTTCCAATTTTACTAAGGATGTTCACACTAGGCATAAATTTATGTTACTTTGTAACTAAATGATTATTAGGTATATAACAAAATTTATTAAATTAAATTAGGCTGCACCATTTTAACTTCTTCTTTTTGTAAGTGTCCAATACAATTTCTGCAAGACGTCGTACCAACTTGACTTCATATTAAACAATACCTTGACGACGTAACCAAACCAAATCTTCAAAAGGGGAGAGAGAGCTTTTACCCCACACCCTACACGAAATATTAGGTGTACAACACAAGTAAATATAGTAGCGTAAAACTTAACTTTAATAAGTAAACGTCACGTCAATTTCAAAAAACTAATAATTTAATTTCCACCCAGGTACAAACGATACGTGAATTTTGAAAGACGTTCCAACCCACGCTACAAGTCTGATATTCACGTGGTGATGACAGTAAACAGCGCGTTTACAATAGATAGCTCCGTAGATGTCATACCGCCAACTGTATCCAAGGCCTCCAGGGAAATATACCAAGACTACGTGCAACGCAACACTGGGCGGATTAAAGTGAAGTCGGACTCGATTGCTGCCTATACAAAATACGTAAATTTTAGTCTGTGAACTTTTAAACTTACTAATAGCGACAATATAACGTAGTCAACATTAAATTATTAATTAACGCTATATTATTGAAGTATATATTATACATAAATCAGCTTTCCATTCTGAACTTTTGCTCTTTACTATTTCTTGTTGATGCGTTGTATATAATATATACCCGCTTTAAACCCATAATAGTTGCTCCTGCATGGAAAATAGCTTATATACGAAAATGTAACAGGCTGTAGTCTTTTCTACTGTCGGTTTTAAGTAAATAATAACATTTTAAGTTATAAACAATGTTATTTATTATAAAAAATATGGGCCTACTCTGATACAGAGTAGTTAACATAAATAGATTCATTATATTTGGTAAGTTTTATTTTAAATTGTTTCAAGCTCATACTTTGAACATTACTTTCCACTTCATTCTATGAGAGAAAAAGCTTCAACAGTTTAACTGTGTATAAAAATATATTTTGTAAATATGGTAGTAGGTAGGTAAAGTGGTATTATTATTATCGAGTAGGTACTTATATTTTATAAATAAATGAAGCTGTTATTGTGAATGTTTTGTGTCTGTGTCTTTATTCCTTAATTTAAGTGAGAATAATTTTTAATATTTTTTTTGAAAAGTTTAAGTAAAAAAAGAGAAAAGGTTATTTAATTAAGGACCCCTTGCTGGGTAAAGACAAAAATGGCAACAGATTGGAGGAGTCTATCTATTGCCATTTTTTTAAGCCAGTCTTGGCCAACATTTTTAATAATTTCATCTGCCCATATTTCTTGCGGGCGTCCCTGCCTTCTTTTTCCTTTCGGTCCTATCCATGTTGATGACCTTTTAGTCCACCTGGAATCTGTGGAGCGTGCTATGTGGCCTGCCCATTTCCATTTGAGCACTTGTGAGTGCTTTAATGCTTCTATAATTGTGAAACATACTTAATGTTTATTATTTCTGATACCGCGGATGTACCGACAAGGAGATACATAAATATATATATAATTAGACAAACCATTCAATTCATTTCTTTTTAGTAGCTATTGACGAACTTTAGTATCAGCAATAAAAAAATAAGAAAGTTTTTTCTCCGTATTTAATTATTTACGGTTGAATTTCGACCCCTGATAGCATATAATACTGGTTGGTTGGCTGGTTGAATTAGCGAACTGATGCAAGTCATCTTAAAAGTCAGGCTCTGGTAGTTGGAGAATTGGCTAAGAATTATCATAAACTGATCGGCTCCACATGTGATTATTTCTTTGTAATCATTTAATATTTAGGTGTCTACTTAAATTGTATCTGATTATATTACACGTAACTCAGTGAAATAATCGTATTATTGAATATACATTACATACGCACAAAATGGCATACGAAGCAAAATAGCGAATCATTATAGTATCTCGTTTGGTATATATATGTCGCAACGTTAAACAATAACAATAGGAAGATTAAATAGTTTCCAATATTTGTCACTAGATGATCGTGAGCTAATTCAATCGGTCTGATTCATTTAATTCAACTACGTACTAATTAAAAATATACACTGAATAATGCGCAGGATGCAACAAAAAAATTGTACTTGCTTTTTATTATTTTATGTCATACTTTGGGGGCCCCCCTGAGATCAGGGGTAAAGGTAAAGACGGTACTGGTTAAAAGTATGTTTTGTACACGGATAGAGGTTGTCTTTTTGTTGTTTCGACTGCATACTAATAAATAAACACAAACTTAAAAACATGTCTTAAGTAAACTTTCTATTCATAATATTTGTATCATGGTAGTACATAACTAGTGATATATTGTAAATTTGAACTCATGGGGGAAATGATTTTTACTGTAAATGTATCCTACTTTAATTTGGTTACTCTTATAAGCACCTTCGATAAATAGCACATACAATATTTTTTTATAAAAAACTTATTTCAACAACAGCTTACAGGTACAAATATAGGTAGATCGGTAGGTACTTAAAGCAGTTTCAGTCAAGCAAGATAAGTTATTCGCCATCATTTTAAAACAAATTAACCGCTCAAGGCCGCGGTGCTGGACGTATTATACAAACTATCGTGCGCGCATCCAGCATACTGGATGTAATGTGACACATGTGTGTGACTGCACCGATGGCGCAATAGTTAACATGAGTGCCTCGCCACTATGCCGCGCGCCGCGCTGGATGTTGTTGTGGGTTGGATTTCCGCACAGGACAAAAATTTGTGTGATCCACAAATAGTTGTCTCGAGCCCGAGTGTTCTTTGTGTCCGTTGTTTGTATGTCTGTAAAATTGGGAGTTGTCTATTAAAAGATTGAAATATAAAAACTAACAAAATAAATGAGCGCGCGTGTTTTATTTATTTAAAATGCCACAAGTTCGCACTCCAGACATGCCAGACTAGTGAGGGGCTTATATCTTTCTATAAATCTGAAATCGATCAATTTCGACGTGCAGTCATCATGCGACACAAGCTACCGAATACCGAATCTGCTGTACAGTAAGCGTATACATGATCAAGCACGCATGATCGCTCTGACGTACGTCCGCGTTATTCACTGTCTAATCTGCACGATGTTCGCGGTGGTTCTAAACTAATAGACGGTGCAAGATCAGCTGTTCGTACAATTCAAAATAACTTACTAGACAATTCTAAACAAGAGGCTATTGATATATTACTTTTGTTGGTAGGGGTGCTTGCTGGATACAAAATGGGTCGTGCAAATCCAGCAAGCAATTAATAAATATTATTGAGGTACGTCGAAACTATTCACTATTGTTTTTCGTCGAGCATCGTGCGTGACGTACAGCAAGATGGATCATGAATAAGGCGTTTTAGCAAGGGCTTGGCATCAATATTAACGGCGAATGCATCTCTCACCTTCGGTTTGCCGACGATATTGTGGTCATGGCGAAATCAAGGGAAGATCTCAGCACGATGCTCGGTGACCTCAATCGAGTCTCCCAGCGGGTGGGCCTTAAGATGAACATGGACAAGATGAAGGTTATGTTGAAATATCCATGCGGTGACTACTCCCATCATGGTTGAAGACTCAGTTCATGAAGTTGTTGATGCGTATGTATACCTGGAAGAAACAGTCCCACTAGGTAAATCCAACTTCGAGAAAAAGGTCAATCGTCAAATCCAACTCGGATGGGCAGCATTTGGGAAACTTCGCTGCATCTTTTCGTCCAAAATACCTCAGTGCCTGAAAACAAAGGTTTTCAACCAGTGTGTGTTACCAGTGATGACATATGGATCCGAAACGTGGTCTCTCACTTTGGGCTTAATAAGCAAGCTCAGAGTCGCTTAAGGAGCTATGGAAAGGGCTATGCTTTGTGTTTCTCTGCGCGATCGAATTAGAAATGAGGAGATACGCAGACCGATATAGCCGAACGGGTCAGCAAATTGAAGTGGTAATGGGTGGAGCACATAGCACGTAGAACAGATATTCGATGGGCCCGAAAAGTTTTGGAATGGAGACCACAGACCGGAAAGCGCAGCGTAGGACGTCCATTGTCGCTATGGACAGACGACCTGGTAAAGATCGCAGGACGCTTCCAACCTTCTTCGCTTCTTCTTGGATGTCATTAAGGGAAGCCTATGTCCAACAGTGGACGTCCTATGGCTGAAATGATGATGATGAGAAAATATACTTATATTTACTTTTTCTTGTTAGGATTACTTTGCTTGACGGGACTTTTATCATTGTGTCAATTATAAAAATGTAGGGGGAGTGGGGGAGGATTGATACAGGTGGAGGATCGATACAGATAAAATAAAAAGCACACATAAAGCACAACGTAGTTATGAGTACGACCAAAAGATGACTCTGGTAGTGGTTTTTTTTATTCGATCTTCGTTTATTGACAGGTCTGAAGTATTTGTTTTCCCGCTTGGAAAAAAGTACAAGAAATAGTCAATTTTTACGAATTTTAACTAGGTAAGTGTCATTTTTTACCCATGTAGGTGTATTTTAACTGAATCTCAGGGATTTGTCAACTAGATTTGCTTGGTGTTGAATGAGAATACATTTTATTACTTATGTTGTTTGTGGGGAGCATTGATACAGGTAACCAAGGGGTGGACTGATACACTGTATCAATCGTCCCCCTGCATGCAATGTAAAGTATTGTAAATTATAATGCAATACAATACAATATTCTTTATTGTAAACCATAAAACAATTTACAACATTAAAATAAAAACAAATAATGGTATAAACGGCGGTCTTATCGCACGCATCTTACAGACAACCTTTAGATGGACAGATGCACTGGACTTCTGTATAGGTATATAGTACTTTACATTTTGCTTTTTTTCAGCACGAGCTTCACTCAATAGCATAATTATTGACTGGCTTGTTGGTCTAGTGGTTAGTGACCCTGACTGCTAAACCAGAGCTCGTGGGTTCGATTCCCACTTAGGACAAATAATTGTGAGATGAGCACAATAATTTGTTCTGTGTCTGGGTGTAATTTATCTATAACATGTATGCATTTAGAAATATATAAGTATGTTTATCAGCAGTCTGGTTACCATAGAACAGGCTCTGCCTACTTTGGGATCAGACGGCCGTGTGTGAGATGTGTGGAGTTATTATTATTATTATTATGAACTGTTTTCCAACGTAATAATATACATACTGATTAATTTATTCATGTTTCTTTTCTATCAAATCTCTGTATTAATCCACCCCTTGGAGGGGGAGCATTGATACAGAGGCCATTTTATTTTTAGGTCACTTATTACACTAGTACATTTTACAATTTCACCCAAATTAGCTCGTTACTTTTTAAATAAAGAACCAATATTATCGAGCAAATACATTTCATTCAGACTAATTAATGGTAAAACACCTAAAAATGGCATGGTTTGAAAATCGTATCAATCCTCCCCTACTCCCCTTATACATATATATTGTTAAAACAGTAAAAAAATTGTTTTTAGAATTTGTAAGCCATCTACTAAACTACCTAATTCGGTTTAAAATAATTCAACTGATTTCTGAACCATACAATTAATCGAGTTGCTGCACCTGTCAATGTTGTTACCGTTTGACAAACGGTTTTGACATTACATGTTCCTAACTTCCAATTCTGATTACTCTGATTAGATTTTGTGGTCGATTGTTGTGCTAACTTGCAGCTGTATAGTGGGGGCGGATGGCTGTGGCACATATGTAAGTGACTAAATAGTCTTATTTAACAATGGCTATGTCAAAAGGATTTAAGGTCCTCGAGAAATCGGCACCTCCGAATCCGTACAGTATAATATTACAACACAGAAATAAAGACTCGGCACTACTCTTCGAGTCCCAAGCAGTTGTATCACTGTCTCCACAAGAAACAGAGACACTGCGAAAACAATATCATAAAATAGCCGACGCGTATGGATGTCTTGGAGTCCTTCAGCTCAATTCTGGTGAAACATGTTTGCTGTATCTGGTCCTCGTCACGGGCTGTTGCTCAGTCGGTAAAATTGGTGACGTTGAAGTGTTTAAAATTACTCAAACGCAATTTTTACCTCTATTCTATCAATCACAAGGGGAAGACAGAGTTTCTGAAGTGAGAAAATTAATCAATTCAGGGACTTTTTACTTTTCATGGAATTCTGGAAAATCTGCAAACCTCTTTGATCTTACTTTATGTGCTCAAAGGAAAAGTAAAGGTGCTTCTCCAGATAACAGGTTCTTCTGGAACAGAACCTTATTTATACATCTAATTAGGTATGGCATAGATTGTGATGAGTGGTTAACCAGGGCCATGTGTGGCTCAGTTGAAATACGAACTATTTACGTTGGGCATCGTCAAGCTAGAGCCATACTAGTATCAAGACTCAGCTGTGAAAGAGCTGGCACCAGGTTTAATGTAAGAGGTTGCAATGATGATGGAAATGTAGCCAACTTTGTGGAGACTGAACAAGCTATTTATGTTGATGATGCTGTAGCATCATATGTGCAGACCAGAGGCTCAGTTCCATTATTTTGGGAACAGCCTGGGATACAAGTCGGCTCTCATAAGGTGAAGATGTCACGGGGCTATGATGCCTCTACTAGTGTATGCGATAGACATTTCTCCCAGTTGAAAAGAAATTATGGCTCTTTGATTGTTGTAAATTTGTTGGGATCAGGCTTAATAGGTGGTAGTGAAGGTGAGGCCACCTTGAGTAATGCATTCCAGAAGCACTTAAATGAATCTGCCCATAATGATGTGCTTCAAATTATTTTTGATTATCACCAAGAAGTTAAGGCATCTTCAATTGAAACTGCATTAGCAAAATTTAAAAGAATAATTGAAAACTATTATGATGAAATAAGTATATTTAGTGCTAAAAGTTCAGATATCTATAATATTCAGAAAGGTGTCATACGCACTAATTGTCTAGACTGTTTAGACAGGACTAATTCCATACAAACATTTATAGGATTAGAAATGTTGGCTATTCAGCTTATGTTACTACAATGTATTGACAAAAAACAAAATGTCAATAGGTTTGAAGAAGTATTCAAGCATATGTGGGTAAATAATGGCAATGAAATATCTAAAATTTATGCAGGCACTGGTGCTATACAGGGTGGTTCTAAACTAATAGACGGTGCAAGATCAGCTGCTCGTACAATTCAAAATAACTTACTAGACAACTCTAAACAAGAGGCTATTGATATATTACTTTTGGGTTCCACATTGAACTCTGAGCTGGCTGATCGTTCCAGAATATTATTGCCATCAAATTTATTACATACATCAACACCGGTGCTTAGAGAAATGTGTCGCAGAGCAAATGAATTTACACAACCAACAACTATTCGCATTACAATTGGAACATACAATGTGAATGGAGGTAAACACTTCAGAAGCCTGGCTTATAAAGATGTCTCTTTAGCAGACTGGTTACTTGATTGTCCTAATTCTGCTTTAGTAAATACTGTTAATTTAAACGAACATCCATCTGACATATTTGCCATTGGATTTGAAGAAATTGTTGATTTAAATGCTAGCAATATAATGGCAGCTAGTTCTGACAATGCTAAGGCTTGGAGTGAAGAATTAGAAAAAGTAATATGCCGAGATGCTACATATACTCTACTGTCTAGTCATCAGCTGGTAGGAGTTTGCCTTTTTGTTTTTGCAAGGAAAGATTTAATACCACATATTAGAGATATAGCTCTTGATTCTGTGAAAACTGGTCTTGGAGGTGCCACAGGAAATAAGGGAGCTGTAGGCATTCGCATGGTAATATATGGCACATCACTGTGTTTTGTGTGTGCTCATTTTGCCGCAGGCCAGTCTCAGGTTACGGAACGTAATGCCGATTATACAGAAATAACTAGGAAAATTGCATTTCCAATGGGTCGGTCTCTATATTCTCATGATTATGTATTTTGGTGTGGCGATTTTAACTATAGAGTTGATTTAGATAAAGATGAAATACGACTATTGGTGTCACAAAATAATTTAAAACGTGTTTTAGATCACGATCAATTACTACAACAGAAGGAACAAAACTCAGTTTTTAAACATTGCTTTGAAGGAGAAATTACATTCCCACCTACTTATAAATATGATTTATTTAGTGACGATTATGATACAAGTGAAAAATGTCGTGCGCCTGCATGGACCGATCGTGTGTTGTGGCGAAGCAGGAAATATACTGTCGATCCAGAAACGACTACGGAATTACAAACTGGTAAATTACTGCATTATGGTCGAGCAGAACTTAAACAAAGCGATCATCGCCCTGTCATTGCGATATTAGAAATAGAAGTATCACAGGTGAGCTACACAAAATGTATGGAAGTATTCTATGAAGTCGTGAAAGACCTTGGACCCCCAGACGCTAGTATCATTGTACAACCTTACGAAGATTTTTCTGGCGAGGACACTGTTTTCGATGATAATGCGATGTCAGCAGTTTTACAAGAATTATCAACAATTGGTGAAGTAACTTTAGTTCGTTTTATAGACGATCATACACTGAGTATTACATTTAGAGAAGGACAAAATGCATTAGCTGCAGTACAAAAAGGCTACATATCGGCTTGTTCTATTCCATTACAAATTTCATTGAAAACGCCCGACTGGATCGAAATTGTTCGTTCTGAAATAAATTTATGCTCTAACAATACTGTTCCATTATCCGGTGACGCTCAACCTGAGCGACCCCTAAGATCAGCGCCACCAACCCCACGCCGTCAGCAGCCTAGTAGGCCGCCCGCACCATCGCCGACTCCATTAGTACCATCTAGAGCCCCCCCAGTTGCCGTGAGTCCGGCACGTCCTCCTCCACCACGTCCAGCGCCATTACCGCCAGATGCAGGTAAAACAACCGCTCAACCACCGGTAGCTTCACCTCCAGTCGACAGCGTTCCGCCCCCGATGTGTGCGCCTCCACCTCCGCCGGAGAGTAGCACCCCACCACCAGCGGGCCTGCCACCTCCAGTGCCTGCTAGACAAGGAGCACCGCCGCCACTGCCAGCTCGTCCTCGCCCTACATAACTTAAGTATCGCCGCGTTGCTAATAATATTTATCACGTTACCTTCTTCTAGTGTCTATAATGCGATATATACAACTTTTCATTAAACCGTAAGTATTGTTATTTATAAACAATGATATTAAACACAAAAAGAAGCAAATGTGTTACTGGGGGGCCTACGAGAAGACTTGAAAATGGCCTAGTTGGGACAATCCTTGTTAGCCAGAATCAAGCGGCGACGATAGCTATCGCTTTTTGTCCCTTGCTACTTCTTTCTCAGTACAACGAAATAACGAATTGCTCGATTAGATTATAGATGTCAAATACTATGGACCATCTATTCACCTATCTAGTGTATTATATCATTGTCTATAAAATCATACTTTACGAACGAATTTAATTTACATCATCTTTTTGTGTGCGATATAATCGCTTTCACTATTATTTATATTTATATTAGTACCTACAACAATTAGTGTAGAAATAAAACATAATTTACTACTACTTAATGTTTTGTTAAAAAAACTTTTTTAGGATCTCTAATGCTGTACACTTATAATTTGTATGTTTAGATATATTTTAGAGCAATTAGATTTTAGATGTATTTTTTTTTTTATATGGTATAGGGGGCAAACGAGCAGACGGATCACCTGATGGTAAATGACTACCGCCGCCCATGGGCACCTGTAACTCAGAGTCACAAGTGCGTTGCCGCCCTTTAAGGTGGGAATAGGGGAAGAGGGGGAGAGGGAGGAAGAGCGGGAATACGGGAGAGGGGGATTACAGGGGAGGAGAGGGGGAGAGGAGAAGGACGGGAATAGGGTAGAGGGAAGGGTTAGGGCCTCCGGTAACCTTACTCACGCGGCGAAAAGCAATGCAACATTGTTTCACTGCCGGTTTTCTGTGAGGCCGTGGTGTCGAGCGGAGTCGAGCCGGCCCATACGTGCCGAAGCATGGCTCTCCCACGTAAATTTGTAGAAGTTTTTTGAGGAGGTACTTCTGATTGTATAAGAGATTTATTTATCAGTCAATCGTATTTCATTAGAAAATTTAATAAACATTATTATTGTACATATAAGTACGGTTTGAAACTGAATTTCCTTGTTTACCACTAATTTTGTTTTTGACCTTTTGTTTTTTTACGTAATATACTTACCTAATTATTATTTTTATACTATGAGAATTCATACTTTTACGTATGGATGTACACATGGGTACATACATACATAATAGTACTATAAAACTGATAATGTTTACACTACATGGGTATTGTCAACATTATCAGTTTTATAGTACTATTTACAAGGGACTACTAAATGACGTTTATATACAATGAGGTTATATTCAAAAATGGTTTGAAAATCAATCATTCACCAAAGATCTGTAAATCGAGTTATTGTTTTTATTTCGATATAACCGCGTACAGATGAGATGTGCGACGCTTTAAAGTCATATAGCGAGTAATTACGTTGTAACACATATTTCTAAAATGGTTTTATTATAATTAACTAAGTTCTTCAAAACATATTGATCTGACGAAACTATCACTGACTTATCCTTGATACTGGACTTGTATGACAACTCAGTGGAGAAACCGTAATGATTTATCTATATACAACTAACATTCATTCGTTTTTACATATATTCAACGGATTATTTAGAAAATATAATAGGTTACACATTTTTTTGTAATATTTCCTGAGTGGCTATTTACAGGGAATTAAGAGAGTGCCATCTAGTTTTCTGATGGCATTAAATCTTATTCTTATCTATAGCGTTATAGATAAATTATTAGTTTTTCTATATTGTACCTAATTTTTTTTAGCCAAATTGTATAGCGTCATTACATCCTAAGCTTATATATTATAAGTAGATATCTTGCACTTCATGTTATTAGTTATAATGTAAGGCAGCTATAGTAGGGCCCACCATCACCCAGTCATTCAAACAACTGTATTTTCATAGTATTATCGTCGATGTCTACAAGTCTATGTAACGAACTCATGTTATTCCGAAAGCATTATAAATATTATACATATTATGTTGCTTGTAATTAATCTCTGTGAGGAATGTGTTTTAAAATGAAATTTTATTAACACATTATATTTAGATTGTTAATTTCGTACACAATAGATATCATATAGGTATGGATTCTGTCAAGGCTATGTACGTATTAATTACCAAATTTATTTAGGTGATGTTATTCAAAATTATTATTTGTACTCCTTGTATGGCATACATACATACATATACTGCGAGGGCGTAGGCAGAGGTGTATGAAAAAGCAAGCCTATTGTAGTAAACCGGGTACAAAATTGAGAGTATATTGAACGGAAAAGGTAGTTAAAGAGGGAAGGTCATGGAGGGAAAAGGCTGTTGCCGGGAATTTCGAGCCCTCTAACAAACATCCTTGTATGAGTTTTCACATTAACACATTAATGTGGTGTAAGGCGGAAGAATCTATCTTGTACTAGCAGACTTCTTATTTATGTACTGTACCTGCTTTATAAAATCATATTAAGTGTGCAAATGAGCCGAAATGAACTATGATGGAGATATATTTAAGAAGCTAAGTAACAATATTATAAATGGGTATAATTTCGTCCCGTTAAAAGTCCAATCCCGTCTACTTATGAAAAAGGCATAGAAGTACATTTTACATCCCTTTCTGATATATTACCGATCATGCATTGGGTAATAAGTACATTGTAGGTAGAGCATATTACATTTTTATTTTGATAAACACAATCAAGGTTATATATTTCCATCTCATAATTGTTAAGTAGGTTTGAGGGGCTTGTGGCTAAGTGGTAACCGAGTAGGTTAACACAATTACAAAATTAAGTACTATACTAGCCAGGTCAGTCTATAATGGGTGATCATTCTTAACAAATTGAGACCCCTCCGTGCTCTTAAATCGTCGGTCTCGGATGCCAGACAAACATCTGTGGCATTCGTTACGGGTAGTTGGAGCCCTAAAAAAGTCCGACAACCTGGTCTAACTACAGAACTTCGATATCGCCTAGTACTAGGGCTGTGGAGGTCTGATGGCAGTCGCTTCACGTGAAATATCAAAGTTCGGCCGTATCGTAGTTAGATGGAAAGCCGACCCCAAGTTAGTTGGCAAAAGGCGCGGAGGATGAATTGTTAACTAGGTTTACATACGTATTTACTTACATGCCACTAAATAATTATTATACCTATGTTTATGCACTGACCGTAATGTGGTATATGTTTAAAAATAATCTATTGTGTTAATATAAGCTATAAAAAGTGTTAAAAGTTATCTGAGTTTCAATCAAGTAACTGTTTTGTTGTTTGTATCTTCTACATTAAATTCGAAATCTCGAAATTTATTTCTAATATTAGTCGCAAGAGGCAAACCTTGCCTTGCCTGTTATATTTCACAGAATTTATTCGTGCTCTAATCGCGTCGTCATTTAGGTTTTTGTTTTATTTTAAGGCTGTGTTATGCATTTTCAGAATTGAGATTTATATTGTACCTACCTAAATAAATTTTAAATTGTTAGGTAGGCTGTCAATTTGTTACAGATCGAATTTGATGGTGTAAAAGTTCCAAATTATTTTGTTAACGTTTTTACGTAAACCTAAGCTGTGTTATATTTATTCGTAGTATTTAGTTCTTAACTCTTTACTAAGTAGGTACCTGATTGTTTTTCTTTTATATTCTTTCAATGATTGCTAAGTGTAGATGTTTCATACATATATCGATCAAGCTATGATTAAGTGTAGTTGCAATTGAAAGTTTTACATCTTATTGAACATGTAGATTGGTGTTTTTTCAATGGTAGTGCTTTAGGAATGTTAAAGCTGTGTACGTACCTACGTATTATATACCTATTATGAATTTATGATTAAAGCAATATGGCAACATACAGACAAGGCCAGTTGGTATGAGAAATATAAGTATATTTAAAAAGCTGTTCCGGTTTATTATTTCCATTCCTTGATAATAAAGTAATAAGATACGCTGCCATAACAATTGATATGCAACTTGCCAACGGCGGTGAATTCATAGTTGTGATAAACAACAAAGGTTTGAAAAAAGTCCCGCATTGACAAAGGTAGAAAAGTCTACCTGTGTCAATGCGGGACGGTCGGCAACTGTTACGGGATTGTATAAAATACTAGAACTTCACTTTATAATTTTTCATCAAACGAATATTACGATTGCTTGGTAGCCGTACATTGTGTAGCGCGAATACAACTAACTTAATAAAATCTTTTTAACAAAAAATTAAACCGACGAAAAGAACTGAAAAGCAAAAAATAAATAAACCTTAAGTCTTAAGTATTGAGCTTATTTACATAAACTATCAAATTTTATATAAACTTATTTTGAGTCGGCGCCAAACAACAAAATGATTAATTATCAAAATTTTATTTGGCGCCGACTCAAAATAAGTTTATATAAAATTTGATAGTTTATGTAAATAAGCTCAATACTTAAAACTTAAGGTTTATTTATTTTTTGCTTTTTAGTTCTTTTCGTCGGTTTAATTTTTTATTAAAAAGATTTTATTTTATAGTTTTTTCATCATCATGATGATGATGATGAAAAATGATGATGATTTCTAAACGCAATACCTGATAAAGTAATGAAAAGTAAACAGAAACACTATTCGTTCCTACAATTTTCGAGGGTTTCTCTCAATGTTTTCAGGATCCCATCATCAGATCCTGACTTCCTTGACATGGGACCACCCTTGAGGTATACCCTATCTAACAAAAAAAGAATAATCAAAATCGGTTCATAAATAACGGAGTGAGGGCTGAGCAGACTTCCAAGACACTAATCATTATTAATCTTTAATCTTGCATTTTTATGATACATTAGCTGCGCCCTTCCCCCCCCCCCCCCGTTTCACCCGCGTAAGTCCCGGTGCCATGGGAATATTGGGATACAAAGCCTATGCCTAGCCTATGTGTTAATCCAGGTCTCCAGCTATCTACATACCAAGTTTCATCGCAATCGGTTCAATAGTTTTTGCTTGAAAGAGTAACAAACATCCATACATCCTCACAAACTTTCACGTTAATAATATTAGTAGGATGACTTTTGCATAGTAATAAATACCATGCGTATTCACAGAAAGTCGTTTGTATAGGTTTTTCGCTACACCCGTCTTACAACCTGTAGGTATAACTGGGTATAACAGAGGTAAATCTTATTAGTCAGATGTAAGGTTAGGTAGCTCGACTTATAAACATGTGATTAGTCCGGATGACTTAATTTTGAATACTACCAGCACAGAATTGTAGTAGTAAGTAGGTAGGTACGACTAAATAATCCTTATCCTTGACCGTCGCGTCGCGATTGCGATAAACTAAACAGCAGTAGGTACTAAGTCCAGTTCTGCTATATTAGTATTACAAGTCAACCTACCTATTAAGTTTATGCTCATGTTACAAGATTTAGAAAAACTATTGAAATCAGCCATGATACGAAGTTCGGTAAGTAGGTATATTAAAAAGTAATTGTAAGTAGGATATTTATGAAACTTGGTTAGGTAGGTATATTTTTTTTTATATGTAGGTATCTCGCTAACAGAAGTAGAGAATAGCCCGAAACTATCAAATGTATTTATATGAAACTCACCATAGCTTTTTTAAAGGAGGGTTTTGATAAAACAGAATTTAGGCACTCGATTTCATTTTTAAAATCTTTATGAAAGTATCTTAAGCCAGTCTCTCAGGTATGCTGTTTGTAGCACTTGGGGACTACTATATGCTTTAGGTTACTTGGACTACTATTTGCTTTAGGTAACTTGGACTACTAAGCGGCGGTAGCGTAATGGCTAATGGCGCAATTACACTTGGTCGTTAGCTCGTATTCGATTGCCTATGGAATTCGGACAAACGACTAAGTGTAAATGAACGGAGTCGAGTCGAGTACGCCCGTCTTCGTACAATCTAGTCTAGCTTTCGATTTGGTTACCCGAATCAGAATACCCGACGCCGTTTTCCTTCCGTTGTTTATGATATTTTATTGATAGAATTGGCTCGCAGAATAAAAAAAAACCGGCCAAGTGCGAGTCTTACTCGCGCACCGAGGGTTCCGTAAAATATTTTTATTATATGATGTAACATAAAATTTACGGTTTTCGCAATTTTTCCTTTATCTGTGCTATAAGAAGTTGCTTCGTACCAAAATTCAAGATTCTGAGTTCACGGGGTACCCTGTAGGTTTTGATTCCCTTGTGAGTGTCGAAAATTTACGGAATTTTTGCGGCATAAACGGCTGTATCTTTTGATTGCGTTGGCTTAGAAGTTTGATTTTTTCACATCTCCAAGGGACAGTAGACCTGAGTATTTGATATAAATTCCAGCTTGATACCTCTACGCGTTCCTGAGAAAAGGGTCTTGACAGACAGACAGACGGATGGACGGACAACAAAGTGATCTTACAAGGGTTCCATTTTTCCTTTCGAGGTACGGAACCCAAAGAAAGAAAAGTGTGGGTTCCAGATTTATTCAAACAGAGAGATAACTTCGTCGTTTGCCCGTATTCTTGTGACCGAATTCGAGTAAAACAATGTAATGAATGCATCGGGTGCCCGAATTCGAGTAACGTCTTTCGTGCACCCGAATACGAGCTAGCGACCAAGTGTAATTGCGCCATAAGGCGACGGACTTGCGATCAAGTGGTTGCGTTTTCGAACCCCACCCAGTGCACTACCGACGCGAACCCACTCCTAACACAAGCATTTTAGCTTAGCTGGAGGGGTTAACAAGAATACCACGTTGCTAGTATTCTTTTTTAAATAAAAAAAAAAATTTGCTTTAGGTCACTTGGACTACTATTTGCTTTAGGTCGCTTGGACTACTATTTGCATTAGGTCGCTTTGACTACTATTTGATTTAGGTCACTTGGACTACTATATGCTTTAAGTCACTTGGACTACTATTTGCTTTAGGTCACTTGGACTACTATATGCTTTAAGTCACTTGGACTACTATTTGCTTTAGGTCACTTGGACTACTATATGCTTTAGGTCACTTGGACTACTATTTGCTTTAGGTCACTTGGATTACTATTTGCTTTACGTCGCTTGGACTACTATTTGCTTTAGGTCACTTGGACTACTATTTGCTTTAGGTCACTTGGACTACTATTTGCTTTAGGTCACTTGGACTACTATTTGCTTTAGGTCACTTGGACTACATTTCCTTTAGGTCACTTGGACTACTATTTGCTTTAGGTCACTTGCACTTATTGGCGCCTTAAAGGTAAATAATAGTACACCCATAGACTACCATCAGTAATAAAAATATTTTACCTTTATAAATATAACATAATACATAAATAAAATCACAACACCACATCTAACTTGTGTATTTATTTTGCTTGTGTGTTTTGAAGGAACCAATGTCATTTAACTTAAACACGGTAGTTGATTTACCACTCTTTATTTCTAATCACAGTTGTGAGACACTTTATAACATAGACAACTAATACATTTCTGAATTAATTTAATTTTCGTATCTACTTCTTGGGTACAGCATGGGAGAAGATGGTCTCGCCAATTCCAATTAAGCCAACAATACAGAGAGCCATAGTGAAGCGGTATAGAATGCCATCGAAAGGACCACCTTTTAAGAAGACTGGGACATCATCTTCCGTCTGAAATATAGAAAAATATATACATTTTGTAAATACAACTTCTGTATTCCTAGTTTTGGTAACAACTTAACAACAACAAAAAGCAAAGCAACAACTTAGTAAATAATTCATTAAAATAAGAGAAACAGGATATCTTATTGGTTAATAATTTACATGTAGTATCATATATGACCCTAATAGGGTATAGCAATGTATAGGAGAAAGACTCATTTCATAACCATTTAATTGTTAATTACCTATATACACACATCAATAGTGTCTAGGGATCAAATACGTTTTAGAGTATCGCCGCAATTGAAGATTATTATTTAAACTTTTTGGGATCGTTATTGATTCTTTTTAGTGAATTTCACTATTTGAATCAGGAATTTTCTTTACAGTTTTATTAAACATAGAAAATCTACGGATTCCTAAAGCATAAACTAAAATATTCGTAAAGCCATATAATTATGTAATAGCGTTTTTACAAAACCATTACAATTTCTGCAACGGAACTAAAAAAAATTGCATCAGTATGAAGCGACGATATCATTTGACACGAGAAGAGATGATGAGAGCCGTCGGAATACTGTGGGTGTCGCTCTTGGCACTACACAGAGCGTCATAAGCCGCCTCTGGACACGCTATCGTATCACAGTCAGCGTGGTCGAGTGACATGGAGGATGATCTCGCATCACCACTCGCAGACAGGACTGGTATATCCAAAATACTGCTCGACGGAATCGTATCATGATCGCCATGATGTTGTTTATTGAAATCATTAATATTATTATTGAAATCATTTACGTGAAGTGGGTTTGTATTCCCGAAGAACGCTGAGAGCTCCACATATAGCACCCCGCAATCGTAGGGCCCGTTTACAATGGGCTCGCGAATACAGAAATTGGGAGGAAGAAGACTAGCGTTGTTTGCTTTCCCGATGAATCTCGTTTCGGTATGAGCCCGGATACAAGACGTACTCGAGTTTGGAAGACCTCTGGACGTCAAGAATGTTAGAAATATTGTCAGGAAGTTCATTCATATGGAGGGAACAATAATGGTTTTGGCCGGTTTTTGGATCGGTAGAAAAACCGATCTCATTTGGATCAGGGGCAACCTCAATGCTCATTTATGCGTAGAGGATTGTTTCAAATCGTGATCATTCCTTTATGAAGCCGGTTGGGTGATTCGCTTCGACTAATACACGACAATGCACATCCACACACGGCTAGAGTTGTAATACGCACTCTTGCCGATGCTCGCATCAACGTTCTGCCGTGGCCTACTCATTCGCTAGACCTCAACCCAATTGAGCGAGCATGGGATATGGTCCAAAGACGAGCACTGCTGAGTATGGATGCCGTGCATACCGCACAACAACTTTTTGACTTGTTAGAAAAAACGGGCAGACATTCCGCAGTGATTTTGATCAACTGATTTTAAGTATGCCAAATCACTGTGATTATGTAATTCGTGTCAATGGTGGAAACACAGATTATTATTATTTTATCTTTACAATAAAAATTAAAAACTCTTTTTGCCATTAGATTTGGTAAATATTAATTGGATAATTTTTTATAGTTAATAATGTACTTGATCCCTAGACACTTTTGATGTGTGTATTTACATATCAGACACAATATTAATAATATAATTTGTAGAGTAATGTGGTTGTACTATTAAATAAGTAAATAGATAAAAAAATTTAAACTTAACTATGTGTAACCTTGTAGAAGATATTTTGGTACAAAAAATGTAGATTAATTTAAATGGTCTTGATAAATAAATATTAGTTCCAAACCTATGAATAACATCATTCTAATGAGTGACAATGGTGACTTCATTAGACTGTCACACCTGTACAAGGTGATTAAATGGGAGTCAAACAGTTTACCCACTACTATGAATGTGGTGTTAAGAACTTTCTTATGCCAGATGTCCTGAGCTTACTAGGCATTGGCATACAAAAGCCAGGAAGGGGCAGCTTCCCTCTCCTGCACAATCCCCCACCCCCTGAGTACCTTCATGATTAACCCTATTATACATAACTAATAGTATAAAATCAAAATTAAATTTATTAATATAATTGTGAAATATCTGAAAGGTATCGTTTGATAAGAGAGATAAGAGAATTTGATGATAAAGTAAAATACATTGGATCTAGTGAGTATGCCATCTAGTAATCGGACAAAATGGTTCAGGCTCACGCTTAATAGTAAATCGGATTCTATTATGCAATCCTGATTACATATTTTAAATGATGCTGAACAAAATAAATTCCAAATTACTGGAACAAAAGTTATCATAATTCTTAAACAAGTTGTCATACAATAAACATGAACTAAAACATTGTATGTAGGCATACCATTATGAGAAAATAAAAAAAATACAAACCTATTTTATGACACATAACATGTCATACAGTAAACTTTAATTTATGAAAATAAGTTCTCAATATGTCAATAAAGATTTACATTGCATCTACACAAAAACCAAACAAATTAGTTCACAGACCACGTATATTATATACATAATATCCTTCTAAGAAGGCGATATAATAATAATCAATCAGTAAACATTTTCCTATCAAATATTTGAAACTTGAGAAAGATTCTTATTTTAATACATATGTGAATGACAATTACACATTAAATATCAGTTACCTGGAACTGTTGCTGTCTCTGGCGGATCTTCTCGGGCACAGGAGGGTAAGGGATGTTGGTACCAGGCACCAGGTTCCTTTTACCTGGAGCCGGGCAAGCTTCGGCTACACTTGATAGTTGAGCTGTGTTGTACTGGATTGTCGGGGGTTCCACTCGTTGCAAAGCAATTGGTGCCTAGGAAAGAAAAAATCTTGTAAGTCTACTCAGATTAACAGCTATAGTAAGTCCTATTAAGGAAATTAATACCTACCACTGGGAATAGCGGACTTTGCAAGTGTGTTGCGGCCACAAGCCTACCAGTAACTCTATTAAGTTGGTGATACATTTTTGTCGAATAAATTAAAGAAGTTAACTGCAAATGCAAAGTGTCTGAGAATCGAACGATTACGAAACAAGTACTTATCAGAAACGTTCTGAAACGTTATTATATTTACGCATACTCTGATTATTAAGACTAACTTAATATATTATGATGAAACAATCTTATGTGATGTTCCATTTGATGGTTTTTTAATAAATTTAATAAAAATATATTTATTAAAACTATTCCATTATATTTAGTGTATTTTAAACACACCTTCGGTCCAGAAACATTATTTATTTCTAAAATGCAACAAAACTATGTATACTATTTAAAAACAAAATAGTACATCATTCAATGCAACGTATAATTATTTTGAAGTGTGCATTGACTTAATTTTAAAGATCAATAGAATTAAATCATAGAGAAACGAGAATGCCATCTCATAACCTACCATCTGATTTTGAACGAAAAGAGCAGCCATATTTTTTGTATGAAATTGTCTTGACGTTTCTTTTGCGTATAGCACGTTTCCTAAGAGAAGGTAAGATTGTAAAATAACGCAGAAAATGTGAAAAAAATAAATGGTTTAAAGTAAAAATTATTGTGTAACACTTATTGAAAATGATTTTTCAATGTACTTGTTTTTTTAGTGTGTCAGCTCAACATATAGTTCCAAATTTGAATTTCCGCGTGGCGTGTCATGTTTGAGCAACGTTCGTCAATTATTTTATAGAATTTCATCCATCCCGTACCCAAACGAAATAGATGTTGGTGTGACTATTTATTTAACCAGTTTGTTTTAGCTACAAAATGCAGATCTTCGTGAAAACCCTCACGGGTAAAACGATCACCCTCGAGGTTGAGGCTTCAGATACTATCGAAAATGTCAAAGCCAAAATTCAAGACAAAGAGGGCATCCCCCCAGATCAGCAGCGTCTTATCTTTGCTGGTAAACAGTTAGAAGATGGGCGCACTCTCTCAGACTACAACATCCAGAAAGAGTCCACACTTCACTTGGTGCTCAGGCTGAGAGGAGGTATGTATAACTGAAATTATCATCCTTAGAAGTCATTATTATGCAGCATTATCAATATTCATTACAATAAAATCTAAAATTTTAGGTACCATTGAACCTTCTCTCCGTATCTTGGCAATGAAGTACAACTGTGACAAGATGATTTGCCGCAAATGCTATGCCCGTCTTCACCCTCGTGCTACCAACTGTCGCAAAACCAAGTGTGGTCACACCAACAACCTGCGCCCCAAGAAGAAGCTGAAGGATTAAATATTTTTATTTTCAAATGCATTGACACTCCCATCTCTGTTCTTTGCTGTTAAAAACTAAGCCCAAATTAATAAAAGTGTAACATTGAATAAACAAGTTCATATTAGTGTGCACCTGTCCTTCATGAAGAGTTATCTTTGATATGGTGAAATGGGTACTCTACAGTTACTCTCTATTCAAGTTAATTTATAATTTTTCATATTTGTGCATAAGCTGCCATATTCTGAACATAACTTATTATTCCTCATTACAGCAGTTCACATAATTATCTAGTTTTTTTGAGGGTTAGAGATGTAAAAAAATATTTTTAATTCTTACACTACACTTTTGGAAGTTGAGATATCTAGCCTTTATAAAAGTCCTAAGAGCAACTACTTAATAGGTGTACATCCTGGTAACATTTGGCACTCCAAACTACCATGGTACACTGTTGGTGAGACAAGAGGCGAGGTGATTAGTTGCTGTTTTAGGGAGTATAGTGGCTTCACATGAATTCTGATGTCTTATAAATTTTGTTGAAAGTTTACCACATATTTTTCCTTTTATTCAGTTATACATATGACTGATCTTTCACTAGAACTGATATTAGATTTTTTTAATATTTCCCTAGTTCATATGCATATTTAGTAATAGAGAGTACAAAACCTCTTAGTGGCCCCACTAACTGGTTAATTAGTCTCTTTTTGCTGTCATGTAATGTCAAATACCCTTAGTCCCAAACAATGAGATTATGACAATTTTTATAGTAGGTACCTAGTTTTCGTTGTACAGCCCTGTAGGGAACACATTATTATAAAAGGCCAGGATTGTAATCTGACTGGGTGCAGTAAATCAAGTAAGTCCGTCTATCAATGCTGTGTAAGTTAGAGGTCAACTTACAACAACTGCAGCGTCTTGGCAAAGAAAAGCCTGGCCCATTCTTATTGCGTCAGGGTTACAGTTGAGAATTTAGGGACCGCGAACCGCTCAGCCTCCTCAACGTCCTACACATTGGAGCTTGTAACACATCATCATCAGGAATACGCTGAAAAGCAGGGCGCCGTCACTGCCGCTCTGCTGGAACGTCTCCTTTTTGGAAAGGAAAAATGCGCTGGCGCTTTAGTAGGTAATAGGTTTTCTTATTAAAAAAACCGGACAAGTGCGAGTCTGACTAGCGTTCCGAGAGTTCCGTAAGCAAACAAACTTCATCCCGGGTTTCCCCGGATTCGTCCTAGTTTAGAGGGCGTCCGGGGAGCGTCCGGGCTGGGTTTTCTAAAAGTGACACTGTGCCAGGGGACAACTATAATCGTTAGATGAATCAGTAACAAGCTAAAAATTTAAATGAAATTGTCATTTTTTTTTAAAGTGTCCGGGAAAGAACCTTGATTTCATCTGTGTCCGGATTTTTTTAAGTTTTTGTCTGGCGTCGGCAAATTAAGTGATGGCAGGCCTACTTCTAGGTGAATATAACTGTAGGTAATAGCGTTATGCGACTTTATTGTGTCGAAACAAGTCGCTATTTTGCGGAGTGAGACGTCTCATAGCCGTAGGTCAGGGGCGGCCGCACCGGGCGCCGTCATGCGGGGGGCGCCATAATCAACCGAAACATTTGTATTACGAAACATGTATATTTAACTGAATAAAGACAATTATAATGTGTGCGTTCGCGCAGCGGAATGTTGTTGAATTTAAAGATTTTAATTATTCAGATATTTAGTGTATGACGTCGTGTAATTGTGTATGGTAAAAAAAAATTGTGCATGTAGCCATTGTGGAGAAATTCGCTAAAAACTGATTCCGCTGGGCGAACGTTGTCCTGGCGGAACTTTTTTTAATCCATGGACTTAGAAGAAAAAAAATGTGTCCAAATATTAGTGTGTATTTGTGTGTAATTGGTGCCGATTCTATTGTACACTCGACTAAACTAAAACCTGACTTAATTTCTTCATATGAAATCAACCTAGTGTTCTTCGTAATAAGGTCTATTTGTTACTAGCATCTATTTCTCAGCGCCGCTAAATTTCAATAAAACCCGTCAACGTATACTTAACTTTATTTCCACGCAGCGAGAGTCTTCATTTATTCAAACGCTGTATAATTGCCGTATAAAAACTTGTTCAAAACGAACAAGGATGACGTGTTTTTAATCTACACCTACGAAGACGCTTACTAAAAACGCAGAGCAAAAGAGATGGCATTCAACGGATAGCGGCTCTCGCTACGTGGTATTAAAGTTTATTTAAGCGTATCAGACTTTAGTGACAAATAAATTGCTTATTTCGATACCGACATATGTTACCTACTTGTTTCAATTTGAAATAAGACCTTGTTTCTAAGTGTGCAAGGTTTACTTCTTATATGAAGAAAATTTAGTGGATTTTAATTTAGCGAGTGAAGTAACAGAATTAGGGCCATTGTGTATGTATGAATAAAATTAGTGCATGCATAAACTTCGGAGAAATTCAAGTTTCCGCTACGCCAACGTTTGGCCATTAGCTAGTTTTCATATAAAGCGCTTATATAGAGAGCTGTAGATTTTTACATACGTTGTTTTGAATTTGTTTATATTTGTTGAAAAAAAAAATTTAGAAAAAATCGTAGGGTTTAAAAGATAAAAATATAAACGTAAAATACGCTTATTAGGTCTTAGTTCGTAAAGCATGCACTTTGGGGTCTATATTTTCACGTTTATACAAACCTTGTAAGCATGTTGCCAAGTATCAATGATGTTCCGTTAGTAATTAAAGAGTTATAGGACAACTTACCATGAATGGACCACTGTTTACAAAGCAGTCAAATATCACGACGTTCTAAAGGAATTGCATAGTAAAATGTATTCCAATAATTAGTGTATTAATTCGACTACTCACATGCAAAATTTCATCTCATTAAAATATTCAGTAATTAAAGAGAAACAATTAAAATACTGACAAAGCAATGAAAACCTACATAACCCGACTAAGTTCGGATGGCTACAAAAAAGCGGCCGTGCAATATATTTAGGTAACATTCTAAAATTTACAGTATAATACCGGTATTGAATTGGTACAGGTGACAACACAATTGTTGTTTCGATATAATTTATAGGTCATTTATTTTTCTACACCTGCTTTTTTAAATGTATTTGACTATGACAGTAAGTACTATTTACTTAGGTACTTTATTTAAGTATGCGCTTGAGACTTGCGTCAGTATATATTACCGTTGTACTGGTAGTGACTTATGTATGTATGCATTTTAAGTCTATTGCTGTCTCTAACCAATGACAGAGTATGTTTAGCAAGCGTTTGTTAACGTTAAGTTATTATGAACAAGAGACTAGTCATGACAAGCGCCTCAGCTGCGCTCCCGATACGCTCAAAATAATATCAATGCTTGCATTGCATTTCGCCGCGTGAGTGAGGTGACCGGAGGCCCTAACCCTTCCCTCTCCCTTATTCTTGTCCTTTCCCTCTCAACCCCCCACCTTCCCCCTCTTCTCCTACTCCCACCTTAAAGGGCGGCAACGCACTTGTGACTCTTGTCAGTACCTATTTTAATTGTTTCTCTTTAATTACTGAATTTAATGAGATGAAATTTTGCATGTGAGGAGTTGAATTAATACACTAATTATTGGAATACATCTTACTATGCAATTCCTTTATAACGTTGTGATATTTGACTGCTTTGTAAACAGTGGTCTATTCATGGTAAATTGTCCTATAACTCTTTAATTACTAACGGAACATCATTGACACTTGGCAACATGTTGCAGACACTTACAAGGTTTGTATTAACGTGAAAATCTAGACCCCAAAGTGCATGCTTTACGAACTAAGATCTAATAAGCGTATTTTACGTTTATATTTTTATCTTTTAAACCCTACGATTTTTTCTAAATCTGTTTTTTAAACAAATATAAACAAATTCAAAACAACGTATGTAAAAATCTACAGCTCTCTATATAAGCTCTATATAAAAACTAGCTAATGGCCAAACGTTCGCGTAGCGGAAACTTGAATTTCTCCGAAGTTTATGCATGCACTAATTTTATTCATACATACACAATTACACACAAATACACATTAATTTTTGGACACATTTTTTTTCCTTCTAAGTCCATGGATTAAAAAAAGTTCCGCCAGGACAACGTTCGCCCATCGGAATCAGTTTTTAGCGAATTTCTCCACAATGGCTGCATGCACAATTTTTTTTTTATCATACACAATAAGGAATATGCATGTATTTTTTTTTATCTTTTATTGACTTGTTCCATCATTCTACTCTAATAAAAAATATAAATAACCTCGACAATGTTCAAATTAATTTTTAAAATAACATTGAAAACATCGATAAAATTTGATCTGTTTAAACGCCGCCATATTTCGCGGGCCTTGGATGACGTCAGATATCACGCTCAGTGTTTGTTTCATAAACTTAGTATACTTACTTGAAGTGTTACAGTAATTTTATACCGATTTTCAGTTGTAATTACTATGTATTGTAATTAATAGACGATGGATAAAGTTTAAAAAACATTTTATAAGTATTGCCTTGTCCCTAAGTGTAAGAACACTATAAGAAGTACACCCAATACAGTATTTTTGTCCTGTACAAAATAATAATGTGAAATACGAAAACAATGCTGTAAATTATTGTTGTGAAGATCACTTTAATGTAAGCATATTACAATTTAATTGCTAGAATAGTGTGAATTAGTCAGCAGTAGGTAATTTGGGTTTGTTTTAAATATCAAGCAGAAGGCAACTTGCTTGTCTACTTAAACTAGGTAACAAAAGTCCAATCAAACTTCATGAATATAACTAACTATACATATCTTACCTATCCTTTAGATTATAATATAACAAGTATTATAATAATTACCTTGCGGATTTCACTCCTTTGACCTCAGCAGACGTAAAATCTGGATTTGATGCAAAATATGTAGTCATCATGAATGCATCTATTTTCGGTAGATTGTCCGATTGTTCTTTGACAAAACTACATTCAGTCATCGTCCTAGATAATTTCTAATAGCACTAGAATGCTTAAATTGCACTAGCTAAGGGCAAAAACCACTAAAACACCTATCTTTCTCCGTAACACTACGAATATAGGCGCCGATAAATGACAGGACGGGGAATTTGACGTCATGTTTTGTTTCGACCAATAGTGAAGCGTTTTGCAAAGTTGAATTTCGCTCCCTTATTTTGCATATTTTAATTAATATTTTTTGCAATTAAAGACAAACTAAATAAGAAAATAATTGTTTAGGCATAATATGTGGACAATAAAGATTCAAGGGAAAATTAATCAAGTAAATTTAAAGAACATGCATATTCCCTATTACACGACGTCATACACTAAATATCTGCATAATTAAAATATTTAAATTCAACAACATTCCGCTGCGCGAACGCACACAATTATAATTGTAATAATAATCTCACACACGGCCGTCTGATCCCAAACTAGGCAGAGCCTGTACTATGGTAACCATACTGCTGATAAACATTTATTTTTAAATACATACATATTATAGATAAATTACACCCAGACATTTCTCTCCTAATTTTAACTTCTTAGGAATTTCATGTACCTACCTACCTAAGCTACCTATATTATTTTTGCAAAGGAACCTACAATATTACATTTCAGTAGAAGCATTTAACGCATGGAGATGCATATCATGACATGGTAATTTCTACAAATATTTGCAATAAACGACCAAACTAAACTTTTAAATTTAAGGAATTTAAGACAAATATTTATGAAAGTACCCGCATATTATTAATGGAGGTAGATTTTTAGAAGATTAATTTCTCTTTGCCAGGAAGGGATAATGAAACAAACGTTAAAGCAATATTTATTTTAATAGGCACTTTTATATCCTATTTCATAATTGGACAATAAATCTATGAATTATTCGGTAGTCGTTATCACAACCACTACGTTTAAAAAATTATTTATTAACGGTGTTTATATATCGCAGTAAGATAATTTTATTAACATATTATAATTTTATCTCTTGAAACATAATCATATGTCCGATGACAGTTAAAAAACCTTTTAATACTATTTTATAAGACTTTCTCAATTTAGTAATAAAACTGTATCCCTGATTTAATCCATGCAAATATAATATGTATGTATAATATAAAAATGTGTGTGTCAGCTCCGACGCACGACTGGTTTCCAATTTACTGGAGTCTCTCTCTCTCTCTCTCTCTCTAATCCCTCCCTCCATCCCTAACACCCTCCCTCCCTGCTTCCCTCCCTTCCTCTATATATTCTGTATATATTTACACATATATATAACATAAAGGTATACACATATCTACTTACATGCGTCGAGAATAAGAAGTAAACTCCAATAAAGCATAAAAAGCACAATAAAGCGTTACGCTGCCCTCCGATCACTACATTTTATTTACTCTTCATATTTTTTTCATACCGGGCGCCTTATATGAAAATCGATTCCTAAGGAGTAATAATAGAAACTCCAATAAACCAAAGTATGCATTAATAAAACGGCAGTTAATATTATGTTGCCAACACGACCGACGCATGCCTTCAACAAATTTTCAAGATCTGAAAGTATTTCTTTAGTACCTACTTGTAAATTTTTATTACAAAATCGAATTATCACATTCAACAAACATGACATTTTATTTAACAAGTGACAAAATTAGGTATTGAACAGAAACAGCCACATAATTACATACTAATACATAAGTAATATCTTTTACTAATATTATAAAAGCAAGGGTGGATGGATGGATGATTGTTACTCTTTCACGCAAAAACGGCAGAACGGATGGATCTAATTTGGCACAGAGATAGATTTTAGTCCGAAATAACACATAGGCCCTGAAAATGTACGGTTCCCATAGTCGCGGGCACTAGCTAGTAGGTACATACCTTTGTGAAGAATAAATTATCAATTTTTTATTTTAATTACAAAATCATCTTTTCCGCAACAATACTTTCTGTCTCTTTCTCTTAAGACTAGATACATACACGAAATTCATATCCTTAGCAAGATAGTATTTTCATCAAATGATTTCTTACAATTGTCATGAGGCATATGATTACATAAAATATATGCTCCTTGGCAGAGGCCTTCGTCCAGCTATGAACGGTGATAGACTGACGATGATGATATGATTCTATTACAACAACTATCACGTTGGCCACATGTCACTAAACCAATGATAGCAGAATGTTTGCATTTTTCTGAAACACATAGTGGGTGACACGTCATTTTCATTTAGTAAACAATCTTAGATTAAAATGTAATTTTTTGTGTAGGCATACTTCTTATTTAACATACATTTAAATTCTTATAAAATTGAATGTTTCAAACTTGATGAAATACTTTGGGTGACCGATAACACTATATAGACATCGATATGATACGATTTTTTAAATATCTATATATCTTCTAAATTCTAGTTGGACGGATTAAAATATCACTTAATTTCACAATGGACTCAACAATTTGCAGACTTTTTATACCATTCCGAAGTGAACAACTTTTATTTTCGGTGGCTTGGACTCAGCATTCACTGAAACAAGACATTTTGATTAATGAAGTGTAGCTAGGCTTACAACATGCTATTATTTTCGTGCAACGAGTAAGTACATGCTTCCGAATAAATAAATGCAACGAAAAAACAACGAATAAACATGCACTAACTAATTTAACAATGTACTCTCATTAACGTAGATAGGTACTATCTATCAATATCTGTTCTAAATTTGCTTGCTATAAATTATAAATGACTGACTGAGGGACTGATGACCTGAATAAGGCCCTGCGATGGACTGGATGCGGATGGATGAATGGATGATGGAGGGGCCTATGCCCACTGCTGGACATAGGCCTCTTCCAATGGGTGCTATTTATCAATTTCTAGTATATATTATGTCAATATATAGTAATCAATTAGCCTATAGCTAATTATTAATTGGTTTCGAAAACCGGTATTTATATAGGGTGTTATGGTACATGTAAAATATAATCATTTTAGGGTCGTATAGAAGAATGACATAAACCGTCAACAACTTTAGAAAAAATCGTGAGTTTAAATACAGAAAACTAACAAATGAAACTTCAAAATTGACCCTTATAGCTAATATTGCGTAACAGTAACATGAAACTAGAGGTATTTAATATAGAGGATGTTGAAGTATGGTTGATACGGATTTATCTCCAATAAAAAAAATATCTCCATAAAAATTAAAACAAAATCAGACTATGTCTGTAAAAATCATAGTTCAGAAATGTGCATTTACACCAGGAACATAATTTTCGAAAGATAAAACCTTTTTTTTTTCAGGCTAGATCTAGTTTCCAGCTATACGTGGGACACTCAGAAAATTTTGTGAAACTTAAAAAAACATGTTCTATAAACCCATTTTTTTAATTTAATATTTTCAAGTAAGTAACTCTCCACCACTACTTATGCAAATTTCCATGCATATAAAACAATTTTCAATACACTTTTTTCAATGCGCCTCAGATATTTGCTCCACAGCGTGCTCGAACGCAGCTAGCGCACCTTCCGGCGATCAGGGCCGCGGCGCCCCTATGTGTACCAGGGCAATAGGGGCGCCGGATGAAATGCGATCCCAATAACATTCATCATATTTGATTATCGGTATCGATAAGTAAGTAGGTACAAATCTCCAAAACAATATTTACGTCTGTGGTTTAAGTTTATATAATTTGGACTGACCCGATGTTTACGTCTCGGGTTTAAATTTACATTAATTATAAGCTCTACTAATGGCTGTCGCTATGTTGCTTATCGTCAGGTGAAAGGTTCGTTCAGGAATTCAGTTATATTGATATTAGTATAGAAAGCCATCATGTACTATAAATATATAATATATATATTTATACTTCAAATATTCGGCAACATTATATTTTATTATAAACTTCGCTAAATATATAATAGTTTTGAATCTTCATCATCCAACACAATCTATTTCGTAATTGAAATGGTTTGAATTCGTTTGAATTTGAATTTGAAAGTTAACTAGACTAAAATAATTTGATATTGGTTTGGTTGTCTATGGTTTGAGATACGCGCGAACTGATTCGACCGCCGATTGCGTACTGACCTTAATAATCTAAAGATGCATTTATAAAATTGTACGACCACACAAATGCGAATCTGTTCGTTGCAACGCACCGAACAGTAATATAATATGTTGCCCATGTTAAAACTCAAACTTGTAATTCATAATTTCTAATTTAAAAGGTCGGCAAAGTATCATGTATTTTGGTAGCTGAACATACCATTTGATGCATTAAAAATTCCATCCAAAAAAGTCATACACTGCCAAATCAGGGCAAAGAAAGACGACACAGAAGTTTGCCTTGTGTACTGTCAAGGAAGTCTATCGTTTTAAGTGCTGCAGGGATGCGTAGTCGTGGTAAAGCTCTAGCTCACGGAGCCCCGTATTAGGTCGCTTGCTGCTGACAGCAGTGAACACTTACTTACTTATCTGACGTCGATAGCAGATAAATATCGTTATTTTCTATCTAATTGTAAATTGTTTATTTGGACCACAGATAACATAATACTATACTCTGGACGTAATTGGAGAAGAGGACTCTGATACGAGTGATGTCTAATTATAAGTGGGCCGTAAATATATGTTATTATACTTTGTGCATATAATTGAGTTTGTATTTGTATGTAGTTAATACAGTGCGCCAAGATGCGGTGATGTGATGATTATTTAGGAAACATTAAGTTAAATTTATTATAGCGTAGTAGTAGTAGGTACAGTGTAGTAGTGCTATTATATGAGAATGTGCATAATGAAAGTGTTATACAAAACAATAAACAGAAATCACATTTCTAGATAATTAAAAAGATGTAAAAAAAATCTATAATAAACATACCTCTATGAAATATATTTAATGAAGGGAAATCGGGAAGTCAGTACTACACTGTCAGCGTTTCGTTCAACTTGATATTTCATCGCATAAATTATTACGAAACTAATTATCCGCCTCGGTTATAATCATTCTAGTTTAACTACACGCTTACTATAATAACATCCATATCCACAATATGAGAGACAGTATTATAGTAACATCCAACAGAAGGTATCTGGTAATCAGCAAACATGGAGGCGGATAACTCACATCGTAAACTTGATATCGTGCAAAAAGGGCGTGCTCACAGAAATGGGGTGCAAATAGCATGTGTTGGCATGCGTGCGTCACACTTCGACGTAGTCGAGCGTAGTACCGGCGGGCGCCGCCAGGGGCGCGGGCGTCGCGCGCGGCGCGGGGCCCGGCGCACACGCCTCCTGCTGGACACGCTTTTGTTACTTTACTATTTGTGTGCTAAGATTACGTTTTTTGGAGCACATTAATGACTGACTTTCAATAGAATGTTTGCGCTTCCCAGTCAGTGCGCTGATGTGAACCCGCTCTAACACAAGCATTAAGCTTAGTTGGAGGGGTTATAAGAATTCACCATATAAATTTTTTCTAGGCATTTGGTATTAAACAAGACACTATTTTTGCAAAAAATACGTAGGTCGATTTTTTTTTTTAAACCGAAAGAATTATCGTTCTGCGTGATCAGTAAATCAAACGTAAACAACTTTGTCATGTAAATTACTTAATATTTTTGTACTAAATGAAATAAAAAAAAAAAAACAGGTAGGTGCCTCATAATTTTCATCAACGATTCTACTGTGATTTTAGATGATGATTAAAAAATACCTGTATTACACATCGGTATCTAGATAGTTTTTGTTTTTTGTTAGTACATACACATTATACATTGAAACACCCAGCCAGGGCAAATAGACATTCATGGATACAAATATTTGCACGGAGAGGGAATCGAACCCGCAACCCCCGGCGTGGTAGTCGTAGGCACTATTGCGGCGCCACAGAGGTCGCTAAATACTAGTAATGATAAATAAAATAATCTCTTGTCGTACTACGCTACTTAATAATGTCAGGGTAAAAAAATAGGACTAAAAAGTCTAAGAAAGTACACCAGGCTGTTACACATTTGGAAACTAGGTACCTTAGTTTCAATGTGTCCTCATCAGTGGCTACTGTTTCAGTTTAAAAGTTGCATAATGCGGGAATGCGGGAATTAAACTTGATTATGACTAGATAACATAATCAATTCGTTAATTAAGTTAGAGTTATTAGAAACTTACCGACACGACAGCAACAGTGACTGTATCTGAGAACTTCACTTTGTTCTTTTCACCAGGACGACTAGTTTGCGTTTCAGTACCATCATTTTCTATTCGATACGTTCTGTCTTTCACACTGTAATTATTATTATTTTGGTAACGATATAACATGTTACTTCTCTCGACTGCTTCCTCTTGCAATTCTGTTTGATATAAATGCTTGAAGTGGCTAGAAGGAAGTCTATCCCCATGTGGTCGGGGGATGACGTCTACAATTGTTCGTGTAGGCTTCACCGGACTTTCATTTATAGTTATTAAGCTATGTTTATTCGGTTTATAGTTTGATAACACATCCATACTATGCAACCGTATTCCTTGAGAATTCCGGATAGGTTTTCGATAGTCTCGTTCGTAATCAAGTCTCGAATAATTGTCACGTACATCCGTGGTCCAAATAGTATTATCTCTTTCTAAATACTGATGTAAATTCGGTCTAATACTATTGGTAGATATAGGTTCAACCTGCGTGATGGCGACTTGCATCATGGTCGGTAGATTTGGTACTGATACTCGAGGTAATGGAGGTGGCTTAGTTTTAATCGCATCGGATGCACAGCTCGGTTCCTCCTCTGATTCAGAGTATGAGTGCGAACTGCAACCAGAACAGGATTCCGAACACTCTGAGCCTGGAAATGACAGAAAATAACTACTGATTTAAATTACGATTTCCAAATGACTGCTATACTAAATATAAAAGTTGGTACCGTATATACAGGCGTATCTTAGGCGTGACGGGAGAGCTCGAGTAGAAAATCTCTTTCCGTGCATTTTGCGTAACGGAAGCGATTGTCGCTTTCCGACCGCTTTTTATAAGCATTTTTGAGCACGATACGCAGAGAAGCAAAGCTAACGGGACAGTTGAAAAATGGCGGACGGGATTGCCGACGTAGGGTTTCGAAACGTAAATTATTCGGCCCAAATCGTAAACTCGGTCGGAAACGCATGTAGATAAGAACAACAAATATTATCTGTTGCGGCCGAGCGCGAGCAAGGCTAGACAGTAGAAGACAAGACAAGGGCAACCATTACCTGAGTGCTGCGCGTGCGCGTGGTGGCGCGCGAGCGCGGCCGCCTCGCGCGCCAGCGCCGCCAGCCCGCGTCGCTGCGCCGCCCAGCGGGCGTCGCTGAACAAGTCCCAGGCCGCCAGGTCCACCGCCAGGCTGAGTGCTTTTTCCACGCGCCCCCGCCTAAGCGTTTAAGTGTGCACAATTGTATTTTTTTAGTCAACGCTAGGACATTGAAACTGGATTCTTTATCGGTTTATAAACGAGAGTGGCTAAGTACTGAACAAACAATACATACGGCCTTCAGGATTTGACCTATTGATTTCCCTAAATAATGATTCGAGACCCAATTCGACTTTTGTTCTGTAGCACGGATTTGACATTTACAAGGAATTCGTCTGGTGATGGTAAATACCTCATAAAAGTGATAGTTCGTTGGCCCCCTGTTGATTTACAAAAGCGCTGTCTAATAACTGTCGGACTGGGAGTGTGTTTTTAGTCAGCATAAGTCAGCCTCGACTAAAAAGTCGATCACAAGACTAATGTCAAACAGTCGAGTTACACAATATTCGTACAATTGAGGCGAAAAGTGTGTGTTTGCTATTAACATTAAATCGTAATTAAATTATGAATAATTATATTAAAACAAGTAAGTTATTGATAAGGGATACCTTAACAGATGGTGAAAGAATTTGCGGGCGAGATCATGAACGGGCGGCGCGAAGCGTGTGGCGGCGGCGCAAAGCGGGGCCCGCGGCGCCAAGAAGGCGCCCAGCGCGCCCTGCGCCGCCGCCTCGCGCGCCTCGTCCGCCTCGCCCGCCGCGCCCGCCTCGCTAGGCTCTGGCGGCACACATTCTGTTTATTCAAATTCAAATTAATCTTATCTCAAAACAAAAAAGTACAATAAGCGATCATATCGCGGTCTCTACCAGACGAACTGGTGGATGGCGATATAATAGTATTTAAATAAAAAAAAAACGTACTCAGTCCATGGCGTACTATTGTATGTATAAACAAATATTTACTTATATTATATTCCTACATTGATCCACGAGTTTATACAACAACAACGGAACAAAATATATCATATTATTTTTTATGTAGTCTACAGTATGCGAAACACTTATTAAATGACGCATCGTGTCGAGTTCACCCGTCCGTGACCACAATCGGTGCAATTCAATCGAAACGTCGGATATCTAAACAAAAAAAAGGCTTTGTCCCTTATGAATATTATTGCGATTAAATCCAGAGTTGCGTCATCTAAAATGTATCAAAGTCGCGAAAGTTTAAAAACAATGTCTGGAGAATATAAAATTCAGTTTAATTAAATCAAATTAAGACTTATGTGAACATCAACTCGTTCTTAAAAGTAAACGCAAATCGTTCACTGTTAAGAAAACTCCATTTAGCTACTGTAGCTTCTCAAATTCAAAACGCGCTCTTTTCATAAAAGTGTTGAGATCCCAGAAGTTGATGACATTGGAATAGCGTCCAGAATCGTAATCATCGGACAGATAAACTTAAGCTGGTATCTAAAAACATCGGTGTGTTTAATAAGACAAAACAAGAATTTACTGCGGACCTAACCTAACATCCTTCTTCAGCAAAAGTCTGACCCCACCCCCAAAAGTTGCAGCTCATAAGTATATGATAAAGTCCATGAACTAGAGGGGGCTGGATTCCAAAAGCATAGGTAATTCAGGAAGAATTCTGATATCTATTATATTCTTTACTCGAAAATAATAAATGGCACAAAATTTGAAACGTCTGTGTAAGCGATAAAATACTAACTATTTTAATACACTATTAACACTGAATAGGTAGTACTATAACTAGTGAGGGCGGCGGCAGCATTAAAGGTCTTCGCGGAGTCGGCATCGCTTACTACGGGTGTCTTGGCAACTTTAAAACGCTCCTGAAACCACCTCGCTTACTTGGCATCGAATATTGGGGTATCAATGTGTGGCCCATATTCCTTATTTCCGACGATAGCCTGGATTTATACTTCTTGCACAGGCTCAGGCCGAGATATAGAATTTTTATATTTTTTTAACACTTACAGGTTATTTTACTTTATACATTTTGTCCAAATTACACCTATTTTTATTTGAATCTATCTGTTTAAATAACTCTAAAACTTTTAACTTTAAACTCTATAGACTAATAGTTTTGTAAATATCCTTTTCGTTACGGTCTACTTTACGGATGTTTCCCGTATGTTTCGGAGAGACTTTAAGGCCATCAAAAACACTGGATTTCAGTTTTTATTTCTAGTAAACACATTCAATAAGGTTTAGTCATCATAAAGCTCTGACAGATTCAACAGTATTGTATTTTCCAATTAGAACGACGACGCGTGATGGAGGAAATGTTTCTAAGTTATGTTGGGAACTAAAGCTTCTAGAAGATTTTTAGTACTGACCTGATTTAATCCGCAAAGCTGTACAGACCAACTTGTTCATAGCCCAAAGACATTCTGTACCTTCTCTCTCCCAATCCATGGCACGTAGCAGCGCAACAGCATTTGTCGAACGTTTCATGCGTATCCACGCCTGTAATCATACAGATATGACCCAAACATGTTTAATATGTTTATTTACGATATAAAACATTTTCGTTATCGTGCAACGGTTTATCTTTTTAATTATATTAACGGTTTAATTTATTATGACTGCAATTTAATTAACCCTTTACACCTAAGAAATTAAGAACGAATATCTCATAGCCTTGTATTTAAATAAGATCAGAATTTAAATGTATACTCTTTTGTTGAGTTTCTATTCATTACAGGAACCCAGCCTCAATGTAAAGCCAAAAAGTCACCAGAATAACATATAGAACAGCTTGTCAGCTTGAGTTTCACAGGTTTTCTCAAAAAATTATAATTAAAGATGCTCACCACTCATACTCAGTTTGGCAAGGATAAACCTCCACGGATTGGGATAAGATAGGAAAAGCTAGCTACCGTTTAACAGTTAATAAACTGCTAAGAACATAGAGAGACTTACTAATGGAAATTTTATTAGTAGAAGATTGCGTATACAGGATGTATATGTCAATGGAACACTTACTTAAACCACTGAAAGGGCATGACTCTAGGTACAAAAATATTTTTTTTTAAAACTATCCGTTTACAAGTTATGACCGTTTGAATTTCCAGGTATATTTACCTACGTTTTTCATAAATGTTGGTGGAATGTGTACAGTTAAGAAATTTAAACAGTATTTTTTTTTTATTTTGGATTTTTTCCTTCCGTTATTAAGAAAATCCATAAAAACTAACTTCGAAAACTTTTTAAGTTAGTTTTTATGGATATTCACAATGACTGAGTGAATAGACTGAAAACAAGAACTGAGGGAATAATTCCAAAATAAAAAAATATGTGATTTAAAATCATTAACTTTACACATTCTTTTTTTATGAGAAACGGAGGTAAAAAACTACCTGGAAATCCAAACGGTCGTAACTTGTCAACGGATAGTTTTTTGCAAAACTTTTTGTAACTGCATGCTAGAGTTATGCAGTGATTTAAGTGTTCCATTGAGAGATACATGCTGTATAGATTCCACAAACATTCAGTATTTTCCATAAAGGTTTGCATTTGTAAGTACGTAATGTCTGAAGAGAGAAAGAATAAATATTTATTTCCCAAGTGACGTGAACAGAGTCCTTATGAATTAAATAAGAAATAACAAAAATAAGAAATTGAAATATAATAGAAAAAAAGATAGAAAAAAAATACAATGAGAAACAAAATAGAGCGACAATTGCCTTGCACGTCACTTACTGAAATTTACCACCCCATCGCACTGGACATTACCGTTATAAGTCGAGGATGAGTGATGTGAAGTAACGCGAGAGGCCCTCCAGAAAATGCCAACAGTATTATTGGACCATTTTTTGAAATGGTAGTCGTCAATATTTGCATCCGTCGTGAATCCCTGTAAAAATAATTAAGAAAATTCTATTTAAATACAATAGTCTAATCTATTATCTGTATTTATACTCCATTTCTATTATTTATAGTTTAATTAGTTTACTGTAACTTACGATATGTAGGAGGTGAGTTCTAAACATTTGGAGTGATGGTGAAGGAGCGAGAGGGCACGATCGAAGCACTGTAACCTTCCAGCTTCTTCTGTTGCTATTATCAGTTCTCCTGCCCAGCGAATTTCTGTTGCAATCTACATTAGAAAACTATACTTAGTCAATGAATCCATGACAGCAATAGAGTTATGATAATTTAAAAAGGAAATATGTACTTTTTTCTATCTCGACAACTATCTAGTTGTCGAGATATAAGTACATCTTTCCTTAACGGTTAAATAAAATCCGACACACTAATGTATAAAATGGTTTAAATTTTAACATTGTACAGCTTGGCATCAATAGCCCTTACAAAGTGGCGGATCTCCTTTGACCAACTTCCTAAAATAATAATCGTAAGTATATAATTTATTAGTAAAATTTCATAACATTTACAATTTCTTACATATTTTAGATTTATTTTATCAAATAATAAAATAAAATTAAGAACATTCGTCAGGCCCTCTTCGTTTATTCCAATCATATCGATAAGTATTTTGTCACGCTACTACATCCCTAAATCGAATGCGGTCAATTTCGCAAATGCCCACCACGGTCGGCTTTTACCGACAGCGGAAGACATCACAAATGTGACTAGTGCTGTAACAAAGTAATTTGAAATGTATTAATTACATTTTGTTATTTTCTTGTTTGCCCTTACATAACTTAGTAACTACATACTTTGTAATCGTCATTATTTTGGGAAATCAAATAAACTTTTTGCTGTTAGTGATTGTAAAACAATAGGAGATACAGCACTAATTACTTGCTAATCGATACGATCTAGGCATCCCTCTGATTTTTGTTGGTATTTGAGGTGAATTTATCGCTTGGCGTGGGGGACACGTCAATGCATTAACGCTCTGGCGGTCAAAGTATTAAAGGATATTTTTTTAATAACTAATGTTAGTCCTTAGCATAAATTATATTCAACATACTGACGTTAACATTATTCTTGACTGTTGACATCAAGTGCCCTTACTTTGTCTTGTTAGTAATAAAAAATTTAAATCTTATCATACAAAACCAGCTCTCGTAGTGTGTGTCAGCCCAGCGACGCAATGTACGACGTGCAAGGACCCGTCAATGCACGCAATTAAGAGTCTTATATCGCACGGCGCCCGCCTCACTACGCGTACTGGCGTAGACAGTGAAACGCGTGTCGCACTCTCGCGAGAGCACGACAGCTTAGTCGCGTGGTCTTCATTATTACTGACGTCATAGCGTAGCCATTCTAAATTGATGACATTCTGTAAAAAAAAAAATGTTCGCTGCTTACTAATAACGCATAGACTTCCTATTGCAGGTGTAATACAATAGGCTTGTTTCCTATGGCTAAAAGAAATGATTTAAAAGCCCCCAGGATATTGAATTTTATATAAGACTAAGAAAACATACTAATTACGTAATTATTTTCAAGTTAGTTATTAGTTTTTAATTAGCATACTACATAATCGAACACTTAAAGAAACAGATTTGACTCAAGCATAGTACGACGTCATAAACCGTCATAAGAGTGTTGTGGGTTCGAATCTCACACGGGACAAAAATTTGTGCGATCCACAAATAGATGTCCCGAGTCTGGGTGTACTTTGTGTTTGTTGTTTGAATGTTTGTAAAGCCCCCCGCGACATAGGATTATTCCTAATGCGGGAGTTGTCTTTTTAGAAAAAAAAAAGAAAAAAAACCAATATCCTTTTCCTTCCATTGTCTTCCCCTCTTGCTTACCGACAGGCACAAGCACAGCAAGAGGGGAAGACCGACACATTAAAGATTAAGGGGGACACCCCTTAATCTTTAATATACTTCCAATTTTCCAAGATTTAATTCCTAAAGTGCCCAGTTGGCAACAACAGGCTTGCACTTGCGTTTATTTACTGAATTATCTAGACCAACAAGTAGATAAAGAGAGAATATCTTACGATTTTCACAGATATTTGCGTGAAAATCGTAATAGTCTAACCTTCTGTAGTAGTCTAATCAGTCTAACCGCAATAGGGTCGTAATAGCAGTGCGATATCTAAATGCTAAAATACTTTTTTAGTTCATAAAATTATCACACCTGTTGCACCTGATTGTAGCTGCGGCCACCGCGACCGCACTTAGCTAGCCCCCACCTCATGGTTGGTAGGTATAACAGACTCACTGAGGAAATTTTAGGCTTTCCTAAATTATGTGGGTTTGCCGTTCACTGGCTCTTAGACTATAAGCTTAGTTCTAATAAAAAACATTGATGTCCCAGTTCCTGTCATGGAACACCATCAACATAAGTTTTATGATGTTGATAATAAAATCAACCAACTGAAAAAATTACATATGGTACTTAAAACAATGTCATGATGGAACTTGAATGCTTTTTAATTATATTGACTTTAAAATAATAATCATGTAAAGTTCCTGCCATGCTGTTAATGATGATTGATTTATTACTACTTAAACTATGCTCAATAAACTTTGATAGCACTTACATATTTTATTACTAACCTTGTGACTGGTGATTTGTTCTACAATGTGGATAACATTGTCACTCTTAAAGGATAGCTCTGCAGATAATGTTTCATTTTCCAATTGATGGTAGGCTGTTAAACTGACTTGATGACTGTAAATTAAAAATATACAAGACAGTGTAAAAACTGGTAGAACTAGCTTTTCACCCAAGTACATACTTGTACATGTTGCCAAGTTATTTTTAAAATATGTCATAATTGAATGTGATTTCATTTTTAAATTAACGTTGTGCGTATATATATATAAGCACAACGTTAATTTGATTGTGCATTTTTATGCTAGAGGGCAATATTTACAATGTGTCGTTTTGGATACTATAGTATCCCAGACGGATGCCAGCAGTTTTTTTTTTGATACTATACTATCTGCAGACGTTCAAGTGGATATGTGCGTATGTATACATGTACATATTATGCTATTTCTTTTCCCTAAATTTATATCAGTGTGCAAGCATCAATATGATGTATTTAAAATAATAGGTTTTGAAATGTTACCCATTAATGTTATACAAATGTAGATTTGCATGGTCCGCAATGACAGGGCTCCATGGCGCAGGCTCGGCCACTGTGACACTCCATACTAGCACTCTTGCACCATTACTGATCTCACTTGTAGATATGTACCTTTCTGTTCTACGACTGCTACCTCCTAATTCTATGTTCTGAAATAAAATAAAACATGTAATATTTTGATATTAAAATGTTAATTATTTGGAGCTAACCATCCAACTTTCTTTAATTCTTAAAAAAAAAACTAAATTGTTTTTTGCAATGAGGATCAGTCACGTTTTTTGTTAAGTATGCAGATTTTTAGCCATAAAAAAAACAATAAATACACAATTTTTATAATCGGATCAAAAATGACCAAGATACAGAGATTTTAGTGCACCAACTTAAAAAACGCGCGCGAGAAAGACCGTATAGTCTGTGACGTCATTCATCGCGTATCGGCAAAAGTTGCGGGTCGCCAGCTTGGTAAGCTTCTAGTCTACCGCAGTTAGGGCAACGACCTGGCGATTGCTGATTTTTTAGATTATTTTTTAAAGTGATAATGCCGTCAAATAAGTATTGCATTGTGCCAAAATGCAAAAATACAAGCCTTAATGCACCTAATAAGCTTTTTGGACTAAAAAAAAATGGTGTAGAGCAATGCGGAGATGACAAAACTCCTTTATAGGTACTGTTGCGAAAATCATTTTGACGTAAGTACCTGCAGTATCCTAGCTAGAGTATCTACCTAATATCAGTAGGTACAATATGGTCAACGGATCTAGTGCTAATCATTCGTTCAGTTAGCAGTTTCGATGCGCAGTAGACAATGTAGTATGAAATGCTGCAGTGCACATGTCAAACAGCTAAAATTCACGAATAGATCCACTGACCATATAGATTTTATTATAATATAGCTACCTATTGTGCATCGTTTCTATGATGTTGTTCACACAGATGATGTTCGTTCGTTCATGCCTAATGCCTACCTACTTAAGTAAACAATGGAACACAAGGATATTCGAGCCAGGGCTGTACCCAGACCACGGGAGAGCCATGCTTCGGCACGTATGGGCGGGCTCGACCGGAGTGATACAATGGCCTCACAGAAAACCGGCAGTAAAGCAATGCTTGCATTACTTACTGTTAAGTATTGTTTTATTTGTATATTATGCTATACAATTAGGCGAATGTTTGTTGTACCTAATTTTTTTATATATTTTTTTTTCCAAAATGCAGTGCATTCGGATAAAATGGTCAAACAATAGTTTTCGTCATAGTCAACTACCTGTATAGTTAAAGATTTATCTTGTTCAAACTGAGGGCTCAGTTGGGTTTGTGCTTTGCACTTTCTAGACATAATATTTGAATGATTTAAATAATCCAGAAAAACACGCAGTTAAATTGGGTAAGTAGGTAGTTAGGTACCTATTTTAGGTACTCAGTAGGAGTAGGTATGTATAGACTTAGTTACCTTTTCATTTTATCCCTACAAAACCAACCTCCATAATAGATAACTCGTATCTATTTAGATATCAATAGATACTCAATGTCAATATAAATACTGTTATACTAATAATGTAACATCAAATTATAATAAAAACTAAATAATTTACATGCCACGACATGAGCGAAACGGTGAATAATCTAAACCAAACTGACCAAAGTAGCGATTCGCGACGTGTGACGTCATCATACCAAGCGCGGCTCCGAGCAAACGTTTCGAAATAGCCGAAAAGAAAACTTTAATAACTTTGTCATTTCTTGTTGGATTTGAATCATTTGAAAAACGAAATGATCAGAATGTTATAGCGCATACAACCTCATATTTAGAAATCTAATATTTTGTTATGTGACTGATCCTCATTATGGAGAGAGGTATATAGAAAGTATTTAATATTATGTATGTATTTAAATGAGATTCTAGATTTTTTTTTTTAATTATAATAAAATTTTTCACCTGTATATGTGGGTCCCTATCTGTGATTCGACAAGGTAAGTTGATATTGTTCTTTCCAAATGTCACTAATGTTGCTGTTCGGTCACTGTGTGTGAGCAGGATGTGTGATTTACAAAGGGCAACTGCAAAGTTAATCATACAATTTATGTTATTTAGTCATAGTGCCATTTTTTATTCCATTTCTTAACATAGTCATTGTCTATCATGTTTTTATATTCAGATTGTATTTTTTTATAGTCATGATAAAACCATCTGAATCTAGATAGCGCAGATGTTTAAGGCATGTGTTGTATGATAATGGTTTTTATATAATATATTGTTCTTTCATCCTAATACTTTTTTTTACCTCAACCTGGTTGTGTAAAGTCCTAGTTGGTTAAATTTTTGTGACACAGTAGATATTTAAGTATTTACCATTTGAAACAGTCTGTCCAGATAATTTTCCAACAAAGTATCTATCAAACAAAATCTGTAGAACATCTAATGTGGTTGGCTTAAGCGTGAGGTAGGCAATAACTCCTGTCGAGAACACAATAGTTATAAGGGATTCGGTAGTCCATTCACACGCGATAATGCTTCTGTCGCGAAGTTTTGTTTCTAGTTGTCGAAGCTGCCGAGGATGAGCTGCTCGCCACAAACCTCCTCGCCGTTCGCAGTAACTCCTTTTACCAGAATCATAGACTGTATCGTCTACTTTTTTCTTTACATATCTGTAATGCATGTCAACAAAACCAGTTACTTGACGATAGTAAATTATTTCCAAAGCATATGTTATGAAAGTGTATAATACCAAATAGATTTCATAGAAACGTTTAATTATAAGTAATACTGCAGTTAATTATTTAAATATTGATATAAACGTTTTGTAGGGATATTTATTATATTTGAAATGAAAGTTTGAAAAACTTACTTAAAACTTTTGAAATCACTGTTTTTAACTTGTAGAGCTTGGTCACACGTGAGGAATTTAATGTTGAAATTAATCATTATATGCGTTGTTATTCATAGTTGCGCTTAAAGTTATAAAAATAAAATAAATTATTTCTACAAAATTCATGTAGTCGGAAAACAAGTAGGTAAATAAGACATTGACACATAGCCACGGTGTGACCACTTTTCTTGTATTGATTCGGCATTCCTTAGTAACTTTATTTTAATATCTACTAGATACTTATAAATATTAAAAACCTACCAAAAGAAGGATGTGCATGAATTAAGAATCAAGATGCACTACAGAAATTTTGTATTAAAGTTAAATCAATCAATCCCTTAGCTTATTCCCTGGCCCTGCTGATACTTTAATAAAAAAAATAAAATCCCATTTTTTTGTGCCTTGACATTCTGGTATCCATTTTTTTTGCAACACTCCGTGAACGAACAATTTTTGTTGGCTTTAACTCATTTTCGAACACCCAAACTCGTGACTGATTTTTTTGGTTCGGGTTCGTACGCGTATATCCAGGATTCGTCACCTGATACTATGTTGTATACAGCATTTGAGGATCCTGCGTGGAATCTTTCGAGAGTTCTGACGCACCAAGTAACGCGAGCCGCTTTTTGCTCTTCACAGAGCGAATGCGGTATCCATTGGAAAAACAACTTTTTTACACCTAATTGTTCATGCAAGATTATTTGTATTTGACTCATGCCAATGTCTAAAGTTGCCTGAATTTCGCGGTATGTCACATGTCGATCTTCCTCAATCAACTTACATACAGCATCAACGTTTTCTTGGGTGACTGCAGTTTTTGGACGACCTTGACGGGGATCATCACTGAGCTTGACACGTCCACGTTGAAATTCAGCAAACCAGCGATAAATTGTGGTTTTGGATGGGGCTTCATCACTAAATGCAGAAATCATCCGGTCAACACACTGTTTTTGCGTTAAACCACTTCGAAAATCATAATAAATCATCGCTCTTGGATTTTCTCGAGTCAATTCCATTTTCTCAACGACTAAACAAGTTTGACAAAATCTTGTGATAAGACCGAGAATCTTTTTTTAAATAAATAAATGGTATTCGATTTTTAAAACCAAGGAGTTTTCAATTAAAAAGATTTTAATATGACAGAAACAGTGGAAATATTCCATTCCCGATACTTTTAGTGCAGCCTATGTAGTTGTAAAAGTAATTTTTTGATTACCTACCGCAACATGCTACAGATGTGTTATTAACGAAAAATTATTGATTAAAAAGCTCTTAGAGTAACAAGCGCTGGAAATTAAGAATGCAAAGTGCATTCTTTACACCGTTAGAGTAAAAAGTAATAGGTACATATATTAGATAAAGTATTTCAACAAAATGAGATACAAGGGGGTTTGTCTTAGACAGCGTGGCGATCTTTGATCTATACCTACTTCAGTTATCTACTAAATAAATATCTTAATTTATATCATCAGGAACCTGGGCCGTGTGCATTTTTGTAGTTTTGTGTACAAAAGAGGACTCAGATTCAGGAAACATGTAGGTCTTGCTTTACTGTTTCATGACTTACTATAGTGTCTTGCAGTATCAGGAGTATATTGGTTATCAAAGAGTATACAAACACTTTGGTTATTTTAATAGGCCTGTTCGATATTCGATTATTCGATTTGGCGCGAGTAGCGTTCCCCGCTACCTACTTAGGAATCTGGCCGCTATTTCGACCAATGGGAGTCCGCGATACCAATATCTAGAGAGACGTTCTCTCTAGATATTTCCGTGAGAGCTTAAGTTAGTGTCCCCTTTCTCTCGTCTTCCTTTTCTTATATCTCAAATACAGTCCATTTTACTCTAAGAGCGTTCGTAACATTCACACGTAGTGTGTCGTACGTACGCCACAGTTTCTAGTCCTAAACGAGCCTGATTAGGCTTTTTCTATCATATACCTATTTTTCCTTTTTAGTAGGTCATACTTACTAAAAAAACACATAATTTCATTCAATACTGTAGTTAGAAACAGTTGTAAGAAGGCACCCGGGAGAGTCCATTCCGTTGGTGGGCACGCAATTTTAAATAGGGAATGTGCATGTATTTTTTTTTATCTTTTAGTGACTTGTTCGATCATTTTACCCTAAAAAAAAATATTAATAACCTTGGCAATGTTCAAATTAATTTTTAAAATAACATTGAAAGTATCGATAAAATTTGATCTTTTTGAACGCCGCCATATTTCGCGGGCCTTGGATGACGTCACGTTCCACGCTTAGTGTTTGTTTCTTATACTTACTTGAAGTGTTACAGTAATTTTATACCGATTTCCAGTTGTAATTACTATTTATTGTAATTAATAGACGATGGATAAAGTTTAAAAACCATTTTCTAGGTGTTGCCTTGTCCCTAAGTGTAAAACACTATAAGAAGTACACCCAATACAGTATTTTTTCCTGTACAAAATAATTATGTAAAATACGAAAACAATGGTGTACATTAATGAGAAGAGATGAAGTATCTTCAATATCGTGTTTATATTGTTGTGAAGATCACTTTAATGTAAGCATATTACAATTTAATTGCTAGTATAGTGTGAATTAGTCAGCAGTTATTTATGTGTGTTTTAAATATCAAGCAGAAGGCAACTTGCTTGTCTACTTAAACTAGGTAACAAAAGTCCAATAAAACTTCATGAATATAACTAACTATAAATATCTTACCTATCCTTTAGATTATAATATAACAAGTATTATACGTCCGCTGAGGTGAAAGCCGCAAGGTAATTAACCTTGCGGCTTTCACCTCAGCGGACGTAAAATCTGGATTTGATGCAAAATATATAGTCATCATGAATGCACCTATTTTCGGTAGATTGTCCGATTGTGCTTTGACATAACTACATTCAGTCATTGTCCTAGATGATTTCTAATATCACTATAATGCTTAAATTGCACTAGCTAAGAGCAAAAACCACAGGAACACCTATCTTTCTCCGTTACTCTACGAATATAGGCGCCGATAACAGAACAGAAGTGGAACAGAAGTGGAATGTTACGTCATGTTTTGTTTCGATCAATGGTGAACCGTCTTGCAAAGTTGAATTTCGCGCCCTTATTTTGCATATTTTAAATAATTTTTTTTTGCAATTAAACACGAACTAAATAAGAAAATAATTGTTTAGGCATAATATCTGGACAATAAAGATTCAAGGGAAAATTAATCAAATGAATTTAAGCAACAATTTTCATTTTCAAAAAGCGGGCAAGTCCATTTTTGAATTTTTGATATCTGAATTACATATCAAATTAAAAACTTAATGTTTTTTCCTTCAGGAATATTTTTATTTTTAGGTATATAAGGTAATTTGATAAACATATTGGATAAATAAGACAGCTATATTATATAAATTTTGTATCCCATAATACGATCTTACTGATCTCGACTGTTTGGCACAGTTTAGTTGATAAATATCAAGATACTCGGATGTGGGTAGGTAAGTATCTCGATACAATATTACTATTTAGGTACTCCGCTAGTAAAAACTACCCCTGCCAACTTAAATCGATTTATCGAAATCGTATAATGTATCGGAATCGAAAAACACAAAATTTATAGAAGTCAAAACTATATTTTTTTTCGTTTTTATCTGCCTGTCTGTCTGTATCATGGCCGTGCATCACGCCGAAATGACTGAACGGATTCAAATGAAACTTGGCATGATTTGAGTTCACATTACAAGGTAGGACATAGGATACTTTTTATCTCGAAATTCAGGACGGTTTCCTTGAGAGGGGGGATGATACTCACAATGTGTTTTTTTTATGGTATAGGGGGCAAACGAGCAAACGGGTCATTTGGTGGTAAATGACTACCGCCGCCCATGGGCACCTGTAACTCAAGAGTCACAAGTGCGTTGCCGCCCTTTAAGGTGGGAGTAGCGGAAGTGGGGGAAGAGCGGGAAGACGGGAGCGGGGGATTAGAGGGAAGGAGAGGGGGGAGAGGGGAAGAACGGGAATAGGTGAGAGGGAAGGGTTAGGGCCTCCGGTAACCACACTCAAAAACGCGAAAAGCAACGCAAGTATTATTTAATTGCCGGTTTTCTGTGAGGTCGTGGTATCGAGCGGAGTCGAGCCGGCCCATACGTGCCGAAGCATGGCTTAGTTGTAATTCATTAACACGTAGTCCGAAGTCCGAATGAAATCATTCTTTTTTTGTTGGAAAGAAAGTACTTTGAAGAGTGGCACATAATATTCTTTCTTCTAAATATATATGTATGTACGTTTCCTTTCAGTTTTAACTTCTGTCGGCAGTCATGGGACTGCCGACAGAAGTTAAAACTTAAAGGAAACGACGAACTTACAACGTCACATTAGCAGGTTGGTGACAATAATTAATAAGGAGCTAACAGAACTCAATGTTTAGATTAGCGCTCTCTAGTGGATTTATATATCTATTATTAGCGTGACGGTCACGATCACGAGTTCAGTGCTTTTCCCCATAGCAAAAGTGCACAAACCTGCCTAAAGAAGTTTTCACTTACAATATATCTGTAGACGTGTTTGATTGTGCACATATCACGTAGAAGTACAAAATATTAAGTAAGTAAAATAATAGTACAAGTCATTTATCGCAATCGGTTATCTCTGTCCATACAAAAAATAATTTAAATTTTTTAAGAAAAACATATCGCGCTACACGTAACGACATCTATTGACCCCAAGTAATACTAACTATAAAACTTTTACGTTAAGTGGTCAATTATTTTTTAAGATATTTTTTATTGGCAATTTGAAATACTTGAATGGGGAGTTATAAATATTAATATAAACATAATAAAATATTACATAAAACCTATAGGTACCCAAATATTTGTAGTGCAATATTCATCCATCAAATTTAATAGTTAATAATAGAATCTACATATACTTATTATATTTATATTTCCAAACAAATTGTGGGAGTGTCATAGGTCAGAACAACAAACCAAACCCATTTTTACTATTTTTGGAATTTCTTTTTTTTTTTAAAGATTATAGATTATAGGGGGCAAACGAGCAGACGGGTCACCTGATGGTAAGTGTCTGTTGTAATACAACGTGTTGTGTATGTGTGCTTTGTGTTTTTTAAAGGAGTTTCTCAATTCGACCGTATATATTTTTTTCTATGTATGTTCAGCTCTCTCACCGTTATTTATGAACCGATTTAGATTATTCAAAATCGGTTAATTTTAATTTTTTGTTAGATAGGGTACACCTCAAGGGTGGTCCCATGATAAGGAAGTCAGGATCTGATGATGGGATCCTGATAAAATTGATAGAAACCCTCGAAAATTGTAGGAACGAATAGTGTTTGTTTACTTTTCACTACTTTTTTTTTTATGTGATAGGGGGCAAACGAGAAGTCGGGTCACCTGATGGTAAGTGACTACCGCCGCCCATGGGCACCTCCAACTCAAGAGTCACAAGTGCGTTGCCGGCCTTTAAGGTGGGAGAAGAGGAAGGGGGGAAGAGGAAGAGTGCAGGGAGGGGGAGAAGAGGTGAAGAGGAGGAGACGGAGGGGTTAGGTCCTCCGGTAACCTCACTCACTCGGCGAAAAGCAATGCAACATTGCTTCACTGCCGGTTTTCTGTGAGGCCGTGGTATCGATCCGGTCGAGCCGGCCCATACGTGCCAAAGCATGGCTCTCCCACAGTAAAGTTTATCAGGTATTTGCGTTGAGAAATGATCACATCATGTAGCTTAGCTGATGATGAAAAAAAATCATAAAATGAAAATCTTTAAAAAAAAATTAAACCGACGAAAAAAACTAAAAAGCAAAAAATAAATAAACATTTTAAGTATTGAGCTTATTTACATAAACTAAAATTTTATATAAACTTATTTTTGAGTCGGCGCCAAATAATAAACCACCAAGAGGAGCGGTGCAGTGACCATAAAAGCGTGAAATTCCGGGGACGGCTAATTATAAATACGGCTGTAAAAAATTACAAAGCTATGTAGTCAAGTATTTAATTATGATATAAAATAACCTATGCCTTGTCCTTCAAAATTGAGGGGGCAAAGTTAAAAAGCGAGCTAGAAAAATTTTCTTAACACAACAACTAATGTTTAAGAACTGCCACCATTCAATAACTGCTTATACACAACTAACATAAAGCATAATAATAATTTAGTAGGATGTTAGCTGTGTGTACTTATTGAATTAGTACGCATTATAAACGTGAAAGTTTGTGAGGATCACAGAATGCTAAATATACCTTATTTAGATTTCTGTGGTGAGGATGTATGGATATACGGATGTTAGGTTAGGTTAGGATATACGGATAAATGGATATTTGTTTGTTTTTTGTTTTCACCCAAAAACGACTGGTATGTAGAAAGCTCGAGACCAGGATTAACACATAGGCTACTTTATATCCCAATATTCCCACGGCATGGCATCGGGATTTACGCGGGTACAACCTAGGTGCAGCTAGTTTAAATAAAATTGAAAATCCTGTTAATGGGGAATATTTTATTATAAATCACACATGAAGAGTCTATTAATGAAACGTTTGTTTTAAATTATTAGACTTAAGATAATTATTAATAAGATAATCTATACTAATATCACAGATAATATAATACTATACTAGTACTAATATTATAAACCTAAAGAATTTGTTTGTTTGGTTGAACACGCTAATCTCAGGAACTACTGGTTGGAATGGATAAAAAAATTAGATGTTGGATAGCCTATTTATCAAATAAGGCTATATGCTATATAACATCACGCTACAACCAATAGGAGCGGAGCATCAATGAAAAATGTTGCAAAAGCGGGGAAAATTTACAAACGCAGACGAAGTTGCGCGGGTCAGCTAGTTATGAATAAATTCAAAAACAATGATATCTCATTCAATCTTAACTTGATTGACACTATGAATACAATTGAGATCAAGGTTCACTTAAACATAGGGTGGTAAATAAATATACACACTTAAAGAAATACTTATATTTAATTTTTAACTTAAATTTTCATCTGGTTTACAATATAATTCTGACAATATATTCTATTTATTCTATCGGTTGATTATCTGATGATTAAATAATTGACCATACTCACATACCCACACATTTTTATCATATATTTGAATTTTCAACGATACAGCAGTACTAAAGACGTTTGAAGTACTAAAACTATTGCAAATAATTTCGCGCATGAGTTCAACAAATCAGTAAAAAATATAAAACCTAAATGTAGCAAAAAGATACTCGACCAAAATAATCTGTGCAAGTAAGATGATGCAAGGAGGTGTTTTTTCCAGAAAGCCACGGGTGACAAAGTACATAAAGTGGCATGTATTTTGAGCACTTTCGACATATGTCCATCTTGAGGGACGATAAAAGTGTTGTGCAGTTTAATTGTGAACCTTGTCCTTTCATGGAATACTTGCAATGTAGATAAAATATACCTTCAAAAGCTATACAAAGGGGGATAGTATCAGCAAGGCAAATCACCTTAGGAACTCCAAGACAAGGCTTTCAGCTTATTGAGTTAGAGGGCACTCGATTTGTAAGGAATTTAAAAGAAAATAGAATAGAAAAAAATATGGAACATGAAGAAAGTTAAATTTTATAACACTACGTATTTATAGGTATATTTTGACAAAATACTTTACCACAAATATTATCAATTTACGTATCCTTCCTTTTCATTATAACTGTTAACTAGTTTTCCACAGTAAATAATTCGGTATCCAAAAGCACCGACTTCAAAACGAAGAAGGTGATTAATTTAAACACACACTTTGAAGAGGTGATTCAACACACACTACAACAAAGTAATTAGACCTTCAATATTTTGTGGGGCACAATTTTACTTTTATTTATTATATTTTACTTTTATACATTTTACAAGATTTTGCTACCATACGTGCAAAATGAAATGCCTTTAACGTAGACACGTGATGACACACGTAAGTCTTTGTCATTTCTTTGAAAAGGTTCCGAGCCATTCACTAGATGGATTGTTTGAGTTGAATAGAAATTTCATATTTTCTATGTAGGTTTTCAAGTGAGTTTTATTTGAATGGGAATTGTTCAATATCAAGGTCCTGAAAACTTATTGACATTGTATTGAACGATAAAAATAAACGAAAATAACTAAAATACAGTGTTATGTAATCTGTATAAGAAGGATTATTGTAATATTTTAACTAATGTTATTCTTGAAATTAAATTGAGAGTAAAGTTTTGTCTGTAGAAATTTCCAGAGTCCTGATTGCTTTGTTAATTTAGAAATATGACTATTTTCTGGACCACTCTAGATTCTATGGTGTGAGCGATACTGCACATCCAAAAGTTAATGAAAAAATACCGTAATAATATTCATGATCCAATATTATCGTTACTTTCATATTTTTGAATGAAAATGAATATATCCTACTAACATTATAAACGTGAAAGTTTCCTATACTGTATAAATTCCGCTACATTTAGATTACATATTTTTATACAAGAATCATACTAAGATTATAAATGTGAGGATATATGGATGTATGAATGTTTGTTATTCTTTCACGCCAAAACTACAGAACCGATTGCGATGAAACTTGGTGTGTAGATGGCTGGACACCTGGATTAACATATAAGCTACTTTTTATTCCGATATTTCCACGGGATCGGGTTTTACGTAATAAATGAATGAAATGTAATTGAAAATATGAATTTTTATTTATACCCATAGCTTTTAACGCAGAATTCTGAGACATAATGATTACTGAGATAATTTTGCTATACTATGAAAGCAAGCGAATAATACGTTTAAGTAAATCATGAGCTACTTCACAGTAACTGTAAAGAATGAAACACTCCAGTTTTATTATATTACTATACTTTATACGTTATTTTAATACAAATCGTCTGAGTGATTTTGCACCATTTTTCTTACCTATATTAAGGTCCTACTTCTTATAATCTTTACTAATCTTACTAATGTTATAAAGGCAAAAGTTTGGGAGGATGGATAGATGTTTGTTACTCTATCACGCAAAAACGGCAGAACGGATCTGGTTGCAATTTGGCACATATGTAGATTATAGTTTGGAATCCTACGAATATTATAAACGTGAAAGTTTGTGAAGATGTATGCATGTATGGATGTTTGTTACTCTTTCACGCAAAAACTACTGTATGGATTTTAATGCAACATTACAATAATATAGCTAATATATCAGAATAACACATAGGCTATAATTTATGAAAATATTGTGTATATTGGCCAAAATATAACGATAAGTGTTAAGTAGGTCGGAAGAAAATCTGTCATGTGCGAGCTATTCTGGCGTGCGGTGGGAAAACTGTACACGTGTAGAGTTACACGAATATAATGTACGGTGGGGTTATTTCTCCTAAATAGTTTTATAAAAAAGTCCGCGACAGTATATATCTATCTTTTATGTGTAAGCCATTATTACCAAAATAGTGAACCATAAATACAATAAAATTTTATTCTTCATTTCCAATTCACATTTAGCAGTAACAAATTGTTTTTTATCAAAATAAATACTTTTATCGCTTCTGATATTCAAAGTAGATAAACTTTGTCTTTTAAAGTACGTAATTGGTCAAATATTTTAAAAGTTACGACTATATAAAATGGTGCGGTCTGGGGCATCGCAACCGATTGCGATGAAACTTGGTATGTAAATAGCTGGAGACCTGGATTAACATATAGGCTTTTTATCTCGATATTTCGGCGGGATCGGGACTTTCGCGGGTGAAACCGCGGGGCGCTGCTAGTAGTATATATATAGGCTTTTATCCCTATTTTTATAGGCTCTCGTGAGATAGATTTCACCAAAATTTCCACGCGAACGAAGTTGCAGGCAACAGCTAGTATAATTGCGAAAGTATGTTGTTTGTTTGTTAGAGTTGTTGCATACAGGTTGCCAGGGATACAGAAAAGGACATAGGGTTTTCTAGATGAAGGGTACTTCATCTAGAAAAAAAGTACTGCTCACGAGGGATAGAAAAATAACTTTAACGCGAGCAAAGCTACAGACAAACACTACACACACTAAACACAGGTATTTTTGTAAATTCGAATTGATTCCGAGAGTTGAAAGACTAGGAGTCGATTGTATGTAAAAGTGCTAGAAATAAAGTAAGTAACGTACCGCTACATCCCATCTGAGCACAGAGTTGTAGGTTTAGATTTAAACGTAAACATGCAAAGGAATTTCCTCATGCAGATATGGATGTTCAAATTCCCGCTCAGGTAACTGTTTTTTTTTATTCAGTTGACAACACGCGAATGTGTTGGCAACTGAACTGGTCAAGAGGCAATGTAGACGGTGAAGCCCCAGGTTTAAGCAATAGTTAAGTTTGATTGCGACCACGTAGCACGAAAGCTAATAGCACTTGATTAGTAAGTATTTCGTTAATTAATCAAAACACTGCTGTCATCTTTGTTCCTTGTCAACTTTTTACTTACGGTTATGTTATGAGTTTAAGAAGCTTAGATTTTTTCGTAAAAGAAATGAATGAAGACAAATCACTGACATCTGCTTCCTTAATTAGATAACTTGATCAATTTGGAGAAAATAATTACTTAAGTTGAATGAGGATGTACCTAATATTTAAGTCTCTTGCGTTACTCTCATTCCTACTGCATATCAACTATGATAGTACATTTTTAAGTAAGTACCTACTTATTTACAAAGAAGCGAGATAGGATCAAAAATATTTACCTACTAACTATATATATATATATAAACTAAATTTTTGAAGAAGGTCTTAACTAGATATTTTGAATCCCAAAAATAATATTTATGTATTAAATTAATAGATCTAATATTTACTAATGGATGTTATAAACCTAAGCGTATTGTTGGTAACAATAACACATCTCGATAATATCGAAGAAATCTATATAACACAGTGTGCAGTGGTTTATATTAATCGAATTAAAAAAGCTTAAAAATTAACTAAGACAAATTAAATCTGAATAAGTGCTCTTTCAGAGTGGAGGCGGGCGCGGGTGCTAGCACGGGCGCGTGTAATTCAAAATGTCTGCAGACGCCACTTGCGTTCACAGTGCTCCCGCGAGCCGCGCGTCTTTATGAGAGGGGCGCGGGCGCGGGCGGCGCGGGTGTTTCTAATGGCTCAGTCCGCCCGTATCGTTCACAAATGTATAGCGTCTGTTAGGTGACTACGCTTGTGGTTCTAAACCATTTTGATTCACCCGCCGAAGCGTCGTCAATCGTCATGGATATCAATACGGAAGAATTTATATCTGCAGTACAACATCGCTCTGCTATTTGGCAAAGCAAACATCTGCAACATTTAAATAGGGCAGCCATAAATAAATTATGGGAAGAAATAAAACAATGGTTTCTTGGAAGTAACGGTTAGTTTATTTTCATACAATTGTTAAAATTACAGATTATAAGTACCTATAACTTTAGAGTAGGTAGATATGTACGTGCTAGTTTAATGTGTAGGTAGGTACTAACAAACACCAAATTAATCTACCTACCAACATAAAATATGTTTAAACTGGAAAATTAATAGTTATGCTCACAAAAGTAATTCATAAACTTGTCACGAATTATTTTTGCTTGTCTTGTAGGATTTCTATCCGAGTTACGCATTACATTTTGCATGTTATTATGGTTGATTTCAGCTGTAGCCCAGGTATGACAATCTGAATCAGCGTCACCATTTAAGTCTAGTATAATATTATGTAATAAACATGTTGTTTTAATAATCAAGCAAGCGTTCTCTCAACTGGTTTCAATAGATTTTTGTAATATCCTCCATTTCGTGCTTAGAATACCGTAGGCATATTCAATTGCTTACCGCGCTGTAGATAATCTTCTGTTAAATACTCTTCTTTGCACGTTCAATGTGCTACGTGGAAAGGGTCTTAACAAATAATTTTTCAATGAATACGCTTCATCAGCTACGAGCACGTAAGGGGCAACTATGTGAGAATGTGGTAACTTTTCTGGTTTTAGAATGTTGCATTTATTTTCCTCTATTAAATGTCGCAAAGCAGAAACATGAAAAGTACCACCATCGCTTGATTTTCCTCGTGGTGGACTTCAATTGCAATAAATTTCCTTTTCGCATCGGCTACTCCTTGAAGTACTATCGAATAAAAAATTAGAGATCCACAATTTTTTTGTTTTTTAATTCGACAGTGCTTTCCATCTAGACTGCCTATGCAATTAGGAAAATTCCAAAGTCTATAATAATCTTCCGCTACCATTTTTAATTGTAGTTCCGTAGGAGGAGGCATGTGAATACCTACTAACTCTTTCCATATTGCCATACATGTCTCATGGACTAAAGTTGAAATGGTACTTACACCCATTCTAAAACTGTGTGACAATGCTGCAAAAGACATGCCAGTAGACAGAAATTTGTAACAAAGTATTAAACAAAATTTTTTTTCAGATAAAAAGCTGCAAAAAAAATGAAAAAATTTAAGGGATCATTTTCGTAAAGAACTATAGAAGTTTCCACCGGCACGCTCAGGTTATCCAGGTGATACTCTGCAGTCCACTTGGCCTTATTTTGAACAAATGTTATTTATTAAAGATGATTTAACTGCTGAACAATCTTCCGGAAATTTGGATGCAGTAACACACGACATTTCACAAGACCATGCCGATACAGATGACTCTAGCATAATAACTGATGTCACTGATACAGTATCTCAATCGAGTTCAGGAAGCAAAAAGCGCAAGTGTGCTTCTGATTACAGAGAGCAATTTATTGAACTCGAAAATAAAAGAAATGGGTTACTTCAAATGAAACTTTCGCAAGCAACCACATCTTCAAATGATGGTGAAGAGAAATGTGAAGATTATTATTTCTTTAAAAGCCTCATTCCACAAATGAAAGCATTTTTTCCGCCATTACAAAAACTGCGAGTAAAGAACAAAATGATGCAATTATTAGTGCAAGAGACGGAAAAATTGGAGTACGAAAGACGATATGACCCATATGGCTATAATACCCAAGGCAACGTGGATTTCAACCCTTATCACAACATGGATAGACAGTAATTAATTAACTACTCCATAAACGTAATTTTTCAACTGATTTATAGACTTTAATTAAGAATAAATAAGTGAATAATAATAATAATTAAATAGAATTGGCAACACTAAGTAGCAGTCGTGTTTTACCAACAGTATATCTAATATTTATATTTTTTATTTTAATTTAACAATAAAATAACACATTTTATAAATTTATAGACGACAATGATTACTCGGAACAAATTTAAAATGAAAACACGGCAGAAATCACATAATTAACCATAAAAAGGTATATATACTAAGATATGACATTTAATGTCATGTCATACCAAAATAATGTATAAATTCATTTATTAACCGAAGACGATGCTAACAAGAGCCAGAACAAAAGCACTTCTACCATCCCCGGACTCATCGCTCAGCTCTGCCTCGCAGCCCCCGGAACCCACAGCAACAGGTCCGGCCATTGCAGAGGCGTCGAGCTCGACTTCGAGTAACGAGTTTTTCTCCCCGCCCACGTCACCAACACCTGTACGTCGGCCGGGGAGAGGCCGGGCCACCAACCTGCTTGGGACCCTGAGGCCCATCGGCTTCGAATAGGGCCCCCGCAACCGGTGGTAATATGCATCGCATGAAATGGACGACTTCGATGAATGAGAACGTCATGTGAGCATATTTTGTGGCTACAGAGGGAGGAACTAACCTCACTGCGTATCGTAATCGTATGATGCCTCTGTTTCAGGAACTTGAGCCAGCTGTTAACGTTTCGGTGCAAAGATTATCGGATCAAGTGAGGGCCATCCAGCGATGTAATTTGCTGGATAACTCCGTACTTGATAGGCTACGGACTATCGGACTTGTAGGTTAGCCTTACTACTTCTCCTCCTTCAAAACTTGTGACAAATGCAGACTCTTTGTTGTTACAATCTTATCCTGCTGAAGGAGGGGAGGAAAATGATGCTTCGGCTGTAAGTACTCAGTACTCTGATATAATAAGGAATACTTTGGAAGGCGCTATTCTGGAACATCGGTCCATGACTTTTGAAAGTAGACCACGTTTACCGTGTTTGCCAATGCATAAACGAAACAAAGCGTGTACCCTTGATTCGATGTTACCTATTTGTTTTGAAGAAAGCATAAATCTCAGCGATACACACTCAATTTTGTATTATGCTGCTGTTACAGCATATCGAGTAGCTGGTGTTAAATTCCCAGGAAATGACACCGCTACTCGGTCAAAGCTTGTTGTTCCGGCAATGCAGGATTGAGCGTCGTATCGCTGAGTCGAGGGGACTCATTTTCAAGCTTAACTGTTTCAGATCGGGTAACACACGCCCGAGAGTAATGCGTTTTGTGAATCGGGCTTTTTCGGGAACTGGTATCAGTTCCTGTGATTATACAGCACGAGTCACAGAGCGCATTGACTCTCTGAAACAGAAGGTTTATGCATGGGCAAATCGCATACGAAGGTACAAAAAAAGGGTGGACCGATATATTCAGAATCGCACATTCCAAAGGGACGAGAGGTGGGTTTATAGAAGATGGGAGCAGCCTAATTTAGTGAGTGACATTCATTTACCAGATGCTGAAATCACGAATTCATTTTGGCTTAACATCTGGTCGATGCCTGTCGCTCACACTGAGGGTGAATGGATGCGAGATGTCGAACGTTCATGTGAGTCAGTTAATAGAAGGGAGCCATTATTGATATCAAAAATCGATATAGCTTATGCAGTTAGTTTGTTGCCGAATTGGAGATCAGCGGGACCGGACGGACTGCATAACTTTTGGTTAAAGTGGCTCCGTAGCTCACATGTATGTTTGGCATCTCAATTTCAATCATGCCTAGAATCGGGTTCGCTTCCAACTTTTATGACCACAGGCTTGACTAACCTGCTCTATAAATCTGGTTATGCCACGGATCCCAAGAACTACAGACCTATCACCTGTCTACCAACAGTATACAAATTACTGACGTCCATTCTGAGAGTAAAGATAGCATCTCATGTTATCAACAACTCTGTTATGTCTTACTCTCAGAATGGATATAATGCATATATTATTATATTACGCCTTATGCTTGTCTATCCGCTAGAACGTCCACTTTGACAGTTCGAAACCAGCTTAACAGTCCACCAATTTGGGGGCGGGGGACTTCGCGAAATCGCGCGGAAATCGCGCGGAACTGTGTGCGGAATTGGTAACAAAAACCTCTCCTATCAGCTATCTATAACAGCTACAGCCAAGATAAAAATACTGGCAACTAGCTAGACGTTTATAGATGAAAGTTATCTATTTCTAAATTCAAATAAATACTTATAAGATTCTTATAAGAAGGTTTATTGTGAGGTCTCGAGAAAAAACAGAGAAATTTTTAACCTTTGTTGTATTAGTTACTTGCTTTACAGTATGCCATAATAATTTTGGATTTTGACTAACTTTGTTAATTTGTTGTGCATCATAAAGTCTCTTTGCTTTTTTTAGAATACGTGTACAGAAGTTTCTATAGCGTTTGTAGCTAATGAGTAACACTTCATTTGTTGGAGACTGTTTAGCCTTTTTATGAAGGGCGTCCCTATGTTTTATGCATCGTACCAAGCCGGGTGTAATCCACGGTGTGAGTAGTCTTTTTTTTAGATGGAACCTTTTTAAGCACTGTATGTTTCGTGATCGCTAATTTCAGTAACTCTATTAGTTTATCTGTTAATGTATTTGGGTTAGCTATCGAAAAAAGAGGCTTAAAATTTATTTGAGATATTGTATTGTCAAGAGCATCGTAGTCAATTTTGGTTATGATGCGGTTGGCGGTTTTCTGAATGGATTGGTTGTTTATACAGAGCAAGGCAGAGTAGTGGTCGGTAACTGTCGATTCAAATACAAATGAGAGTGTTGGAGACTTTGTTTTTAAGATAATGTGGTCTAAGCAGTTACTACCTCTAGTTGGGTAGGTATGAGCTGGCAGAAAACCGTGAAAAGCGAGGCAGTTTAAATATTCATGTGCACGTGTGTCAAAGGTACTGGGTTTTATGTCTATATTTAGATCACCTGTTATGACTACTGATTTGAAACTAGCGAGTGTGGGAAGTAGATTATTGAGAGCTTTTAAAAAATTATTGATATTATCACAAGAGGGTGAGCGGTAGATGCATACTATGGCTATATTACAATTTATTTTAATTATAATTCCAGAAGCGGTTTGACTTAGGTCGAGTTCTTCACATATAACCGATAGTTCAGATTTTACATATTATATTATTACGCCGTCACTTTGATTAATATGTTTAGTGGTTTTAAAAACAGTGTAATTTTGTAGAAGTGGTACGTTGGCATTAGTTGCGCATGTTAACCAACATTCAGTAAGGATCAGCAAGTCGTTGTCAAAAGGAATACGGCATAAGAATGTTTGCAAATTTAAAAAGTTACAATTTATAGACCTAATGATTTGAGTAAATATATTTAAGAAATTATTTGGGTGTTTCACATAAGTTGCAGTTTGTTCTGGATTGCATGTGTAAACTTCTGATACAGAGAGTTCATCGATACTATCAATTAAATCATTAGTGTTGTTAGTCATTTTTGTAATGGATAATTGTCATAAAATAAAACTGGGAAGATGTAATAAAGCTGGCAAAGAGTGCGGTGTTCATAAACAGAAGGTAATTTAATTTTTCTGAGTTATCTAAATATTGAACCTGAGAATTCCACTCAACTTATTACGGTACACTTGATTTACACCTTTTATAATATTATGGATATACTTGATATAATATAAAGGTTACTTGGCCTCGGATGTATTGGTATGGGTAAAATGTTGATTGAGTGAAATATGTAATATATTTTCATATTCTTTATGTTGTGTTTTCTCATGATATGATATTTTGGTTGAATGGGATGATAGTATGTGGATGTGTGTAATGTGAGTATGCAGGTATTTAGTAATTTAATAAGAAAATTTGAAACGCTAATTAAAGTTAATAATACTCAAGTAATATTCCAGATTAGTGCAGTTAGTCATACTCTATTTGACTGGGGCATTTGCTGAAGCTGTTGTTCATTTTTAACAATTATGGTCTGACTGTTCGAGTCCTTTTTCAGCATAATGCGTCCGTTTGAAGTCCAACAGAAGCTATATTGATTTGATTTCGCATATATTCTTGAAAGATGGAATAGTTTTTTTGCGTCAGAGGTTAATTGCTCAGTAATATAGATTGGCAAGTCCTCGGTGGTTTTTATGTCCAAATGAGATGAGTTTACCTTATTTTTAGGTCTTCAATAGAGTGTCCGAGAACTCCAATGTTACGTTTGAAGTTGGCTTATCTTTTTTTGAGGGTTGTCTAGCTATATCACGAATATGAGTGGGTTCTATTTCTATGTTTACCTGTCTCGATAAGTGTGTAATTGTGTCATATAACATAGATTTGGTTTCAGGCATTCTTTTGGGTACATTACGCAGTTTCACCGAAGTTTTAATAAGATTGCGATCGTGGGTTTCTATGGGTTTCTGTGGGTTTTTCTTCCAACGTGGATAGCTTTATTGCCATTGTGTGCCGTTCTTTTTCTAATCCAGATATCTTGACCTCCAGAACAGATAGTTGGTCAGATACAAATGAGATTGACTTTTCTAGCTCGTTATTGGTTGTTTTGATTTCAACATAGTGGTTTTTTATCTCTATTAAATGGTTTTCCAATTTATCTAGTCGTGAGTTTTGGGTACTCATCAGACCTTTGATCATTTGTCTGATATCATTTTTAAAACTATCAGATTCCTCGATAGCAATCTCAGAAGCTACGCATTTACGTTTGGCTCGTTGTGTAGCGTTCAAAGTTGAAGCTTCGGCTGCATACAATTTTTGAATATCAGATTTCAATTTTGAGGGGATGTTTTGTTTTGGTGGTGTCCTAAGCAGTGATTTTGACATTGTGGTTTGTAACAGTGAGATTGCCGCAAATACGCGATACAAGCTAAATTACCCGCCAATCGCTGTCGCTCGTGTCTTGTGGCAAGCAGCTTAGTAGATGACGATGACGTGACGTGCGCAGGCGCAGCGTATTGTCTTGATAGCTTCGTCTCAGTTGTTGTTGTCCCGCTTTCTCTCTCGTACACTGTAGTTGCGTTATGTGTGCCTATTACTTGGAGAATTTTTATGTGCCTTATTTTATGCGGAAGATATGAAATATTTATTATTTATTTAAAATTTTGTTAAAAATACACTTATAGGTAATGCGTCCACTAGCTTTCGCGGTCCAAAAGGGAAGGGGGGTGATTAAAACAAATATTGTTTCGATATGGAAACATGCACTTACCTTATTGTTATAAGCAGTTTCTCTTCAGGTTTTATACTTTTTCTAAAATTGGTATCAATCTTGACTAAACATGGTGAGATCTTATTTAATATGTAGTTAAAAATTGTGTAATGACATTCTCGTGTATTCAAATAATTTATCGGGATACGTCCGTAAATCAGCGTATAATACATAAAATTCTCCAAACTCTTCTCTTTCTTTATTTAAATCGTGTGTGCCAAACTTCATATATTGCAATTTCCATTTCAAGTATGAATTTTTCATTAGTAAAAGCAAATGTACATCCATGTCTTCTAAATACGTAGCAAAGTTTGAGAACGACCAAACACATGTGCAATGACACTCGTAGCTCGTTCGGTACTGTGAATACGCATGCGTCCAAGCCACGTCACGTTTTTGCACAACCTTCGTCCTTATAACATGATATCCCCAAATTTCAAAGTGTTGCCGCTTTGGCGGTAGTGACCGAGGTCAAATATTCGGATATGGATTTATCCAAAGAAACTTTTCAGTCGATCAAAGGCAAATCGTATTTTATGGATAATATTTTGGTGTGTAAGTTTTGTGGGTTGTTGAATAGTTTTGCTGTAACAAAACATGAATCATAGCCATTGACGTCAATACTTAGAATAAATTGAAGGATAAAGGCGAGAGTTTTGGGCACGAAGCTATAAACAGTTTGGTATGCGATATATTTGGGTTCAATCGCCATTAATAATAATATTAATAAATTTTATTTTTTTCCACCACCCTCTCCTCGAATTCATTCAGGGCAGTTCTCCCAGGCTTCAGAACCGAGGACAGGATCCTATCTAACGTGTACTCCAACAGGAAAGTAGCTCCTAGAGTGATATGAGTGGAACGAACAATTAGTGCGTAATCTGCTGTGAATGTAAAACGGTAGAAAAAAACGGAAAAAACGATTCCTGCTGGAGTAATGTTGTTTAATCAAAGCTAATTCTAAACAAACTGTTGGAGAGAGAAATATTGTAAATGGGCAGAGAGCTTATATTTGTGCAAGGTTTTCGAGATATTGCATTTCCTGCTGGAGTAACGTTTTGCAGAATTGTGCATCTCAAAGACCATTGTATGTGCGCCTGTAGAATAAACATACATGCCATAGAATAAGATTTCTTTTTTAAATCGCATATTTATAATTTTCATTCATTGCGCATTTAAACAAATATCGCAGTGCCTAAATAAGAAAACGTATAAGATGGCTAAAAACTGTATTCGGTCCTTCTTGACGGTAATAATAACCATAAAAAGTGTCAAAGTGTACATACATGCGTTATTGAACAATATTACTAAAAGTCTAAACGACGGTGTCATAACTTTGACTCAAAATACAAGAAACCGGCTCATCCCAAGATGTATAAGGTGTAAACCAAAAATTAGTGCGTTCAGTCAAATCATCGCACACCTAGATCTAACGAGAGCTAACTCAAAAAAGCACTCACTTTTTTCAGAAAAGGCGAAAGCTAACTGTGGAGTTTTGGAGTTTATATGCAGCTAGAAAAAAGAAATTGTAGCAATCTTGTGTTTTAATCATGCTTTGGGGCTGAAAATTGAATTTTTGTAGTTATTTCGCTTAACAATGTTTTGTATATTTGTTTAGTTTTTGAGTTGAGCCCGTGTTGGTAAATTTAGCGTCTAGCGTCGAGTAGTGGTGCTATTTTTAAATTTGGTTTATCGGTCGGTAGGTATTGAGATAAGGAATTCGATGGTGTGTATAACTCAAAAATTGTTAGATCTAGGGGTGCGATATATAGTGAAAATATCCAGCTTGGAATGTTTTGCATATAAATAGATATAAACAAAAACCAAAGCAATTAAAAACAGCTGGTAATGCGACCAAATGCGAATGACTACAAAAAGCGACGGATTCGTACATTTCGATGACTTTCTTAACTTTACTCACGAACTGGTTGAAACGTGTCGTGCCTGAGCTATTCCAAGGTATAAGCTATCTTCATTCTAAATTCATTAAAATCTCTTATTGTCACTTACAACTGCCTAAAGATAGATAAGTAGGTAAATAGTGGATATAGGTAGGTATAGTGTTATTGACTAACGATGTTTTCTTCAATATACCTATATAAAGAGCTCACTTTTTTTACTTGTGTTCTAATTCTTACTTAATTTGTTAACAAACAATATTTTATAGTGTCCGAGTCCATATTTAGACACCTTTAGGTAATAGAATAATAAATAATAATAAATGGTAATAAAAAATTGAGTAACAATTAGATAATGTCAGGTGTCAAGCACTGTATTATGAAACATTTTTGTTTTATTATCAAAAATGTACGTCTAGTCTAATAACTTTGCCTTATGCATAGAATTCCAAGTATGCCTTAAGAGCCCAATAAGTAAGACATCGTAAAAATACAAAAACGTCCAACATCTATTAGTGAATTCTTTCGGTGCCAGTGGACAAAATGTGCCACAGAATTTCCATCTGGCAAAGACAATGGTCGATCCGGTGTCGGTCAGTGTGGCGGCGTGTCGTAACGATTAAGTTTTGAAGAATCTACCTACTTACTTGGGGGATGGGGAAATGTCTATGTTTATAGGTATTTTCTGTTCCGTGAGTGTAATTCGAGAAAAAATTGCCTGGTTGATGGATTTTTAAATATTCTCTCGGTGACGGTAGGTCTGAAGAGCCTACATTACTAAAGGAATACTATGCAGTGTGCTATGTAGTCCATATGTATATACAGAGTGTTAGTGAAACGCTCCCGAAAACGAAGACAGGCGATAGTACTAAAGATGATGGGTCAGATGATGGGTCAGATAAAAATCGATCCTGATGAAAAAAACTATCTTTCTACAGTTTTTTTATTAGCATTTTTCATGCTCCATCATGTTAGTACAGGTAAATGAAACAGTAATTTCATAAAAAAGTGTGTGTAGTTATGAACGCACGTAATGAAATTATTGTTGCATTTAGCTGTACTAGCATTATGTAGCGTAAAAATGCTAAAAAATCATTGGGATAATTTTTTTTCTGACCCATCATCATCAAAGGTACCAATAGTACTATCGTCTGTCTTCGTTTATATATATATATATATATATATTACAATTTCCTGAAATAGTGTATTCAGACCATTATTCTGAGTGGAAAATCATTGGAAATTTCTGCCGGAAAATTCATATTATTATTTTTTTTTTTGCTTAAAAGTGATATCACAATGAGTAAACAGAACATTTTACTGAAAAAAAAACCAGTAAATACGGACCCTACGGCGGCAAAAACTGCAATGTAATCAATTAAACAACATCTATGCAATCAGCTCCTTCGACGGCGCCGTGCGCTGAAGGTCATTCACCGTATCGCACAGCATTCGTGTTGCGTTACATTGCGTAGCGGAAAATCAAACTATTGACTGTAAATCCTTAATCTCGCATTTTTATGATGAACAGACTTTTCCATTGTGATAAGTATCCAAAGAAAGACGTTTTTGTAAGTTATTTGCGACGGTGATACTTACATGCTGTATTATATAATATATATAGATTAAATGTAGGTATGCCGTAAATAACATCAGGAACATTATACAGGCGCCATCTGGTAGATCGCTTTAGTTCGTTTCTTGTATCATGGAAAGTAAGAAAATTACAAAAATAATAATAAATATGTTTTACTGTTAATGTCTAAACATCTTATAACGAGCCCATGGAAGCTACACAGCGGTCTTGAGTTAATTATATTTTATGTTAAATGGGGCATATGGTATGTCGTATTGTTCAAGGTCCTTTGGTCTATTTAGTTAGCTCAGTTATTACATATTGTAGCACACGTCTTTAAAATTACTTTACTACATAAAACTTATTTTGAGTCGGCGCCAAATAATAAAATGATGAATTACCTACGTAGAGCCTAAGTAGGTACATATAAAATTTTGATAATTAATCAGTTTGTTGTTTGGCTTCGACTCAAAATTAGTTTATATAAAATTTGATAGTTTATGTAAATAAGCTTAATACTTAAGACTTAAAGTTTATTTATTTTTTGCTTTTTAGTTCTTTTCGTCGGTTTATTTTTTGTTAAAAAGATTTTTATTCCACTACAGGAAATATAAGGCTGTATTTAACGAGATTTTAAATGAAGATAGCTTTCATGTAGAAACCGCTGTCGTTATATATGTTTTTATACCTATAATTAGGATTTTTGTGTTAAAGCCTACCTACATAATATAAGTGGAATGAAACTGTTGGATTATGAAAACATAAGGTTTAGCCCAAGACATTTTAGATTACGTATAACAACAGGCGGGAATAAATGAGATTATGGCAATCTGTCGCTCTGTTGGGATTACTGGGACAAATTAGATTAGGTACTTACAACATATAGGTTTGGAGAAAATACAGTAGAACAGTTGAGTTCTTTTATTGCATCTACTCTAAAAGTAAAGAGATTAAGAAAACTTCTATTTATCATTCATGACACGTATCTTTAGAAAAAGTCTAGCATTTATTATTTACTAGCTGTGCCCCGCGGTTTCACCCGCGTAGCTCAGATGCCATGGGAATATCGGGATAAAAAGTAGCCTGTGTTAATCCAGGTCGCCAGCTATCTACATACGAAGTATCATCGCAATCGATTCAGTAGTTTTGCGTGAAAGAGTAACACACATCCAAACCACCTCACAATCTTTCAATTTTTTTTCACATTCAATATCTTCACTACATATTACAAAATATAAAACAATCCCCCGCTGTGTTTGTCTGTCTGTTTGCGATAAACTAAAAAAATACTGAACGGATTTTCATGCGGTTTTCACTAATAGACAGAGTGATTCATGAGGAAGGTTCGGGTGTATAGTTTGTACCCGTGCGAAGCCGGGGCGGGTTGCTAGTATTATATAAATGTCTGTATACAGAGCCTTTTAACAAATCGCTAGTATCTTGAAAATTCACATTACGGACACAACCGTCAACAATGTCTGCCTGCCCGCGTTCAGGTGGCTTACGCCACGCGGCGATGAGCTATGTCCATCCACCGCACCGCACAATTTTGTATTAATTTTATATCGTCGTAACTTTTAAAACATTTGACCAAATTACGTACTTTAAAAGGCAAAGTTTATCTACTTTGAAAATCAGAAGCGATAAAAGTATTTATTTTGTTTGGAAGTAAATAAATTTTGTGATTTTGTGTTTTGTTTTGATAAAAATCAATTTGTTACTGCTAAATGTGAATTGGAAACAAAAAATCAAATTTTATTGTATTTATGGTTCACTATTTTAGTAATAATGGCTTACGCATAAAAGATAGATATATACTGTCGCCGACTCTTTTGTAGAACTATTTAAGAGAAATAATCCCAGCGTACATTATATTCGTGTAAATCTACACGTGTACAGTTTTCCCACCGCTCGCCAGAATAGGTCACAGATGTCAGATTTTTATCCGACTTACTTAACACTTATCTTTATATTTTGGCCAATATACACAATATCTTCATAAATTATAGCCTATGTGTTATTCTGATATATAAGCTATATTATTGTAAAGTTTCATTAAAATCCATACAGTACTTTTTGCGTGAAAGAGTAACAAACATCCATACATCCATACATCCATACATCCATACATCTATACATCTATACATCCTCACAAACTTTCACGTTTATAATAATAGTAGGATTAACTAACTAAATGTCCTACTCGTACTTGATTCGTGATTGATTAATTTATGTGTGTTAGGAACAGTCTCAAAACCACTGATAACAACTATGAAAATCACTAACTAACAGCAACTGCCAAGTTGTTCGTACCTCTGTTTGCACTCAAGTCCCTATAAGAGTTTTTAATGTGGCGACAACACGGCCCTCCTGCGTACGCATCCGTCCCGGATAGCGTCATGGTGTGGTATAGTTGCTGAGGACAAAGTATTTACGATTAGATTGTATCTATTTAAATATATTTCTTTGCATAGATCACTTTTTTTTTTTAAACAGCAACGAGGGCTCTTCCATCTACTGCTCTATCGACGGCCAGTAGATAAAGAGCTCCCCGCTTCATTTAGACAATCCCCGGACACTACTAGGACCTTAATGCTTACATAACTGTTCCATCGGCGGTCAGTTATACAGCCAACGTTAAGACTCGAAGTTTACCCTAGGCGATGCCTTTGGCCAACCCTAGTTGCATATCACAACAAGTCTCAACATCTGGCTGTAAGAATTTACTCGTGCGTGTAAAACTATTCCATCGGCGGTAAGTTATACAGTCAGCGTCAAGCACCCGAAGCTTCCCCTAGGCGATGCCTTTGGCCAACCCTAGTTGCATATCACAACGGGTCTTAACGTCTGACTTTACACGAGTAAATTCCGCATATAGGTTACACAGTATTGTCCGAAGCAAATGTACTAGACTAAATATCATACATATTTTCTTATGTTCTTATTCCTCACTCTTAAGTCTATCATCATACCTACTTCTCTCAAATATCAGTCAACAAAATTATGACCCAGTCATAATTATGTACTAGGCAGATTTCACAAATACAGAAATAAAAATACCGGCCAACATCCTGGTCTATCCAATTTCAGGTGGTTGTCATCCAGTTCTGCTAATTTAGTCCAAGGTCCAATATTTAAACACATGTTGTTCTTAATGTTTGATAGCCACTGGTTCGTTTTATGCCTGACCAAGTTTTTCGACGTGGTTGTACTTCCTTTTCCTGTAAAGCTCGGCCTGGCCTGACTTTAAGTGTCTAATAAAACATTAGCACCCAGCAATTGCACTGATAAAAACCAATTCTTTCTTTTTTGTTTGATATCAGCGTAGAACAGGCACTTATAGTATTTCTGCTTAAAGCGTTAATAGACTACTTTTGCGGAACTAGAGAGTATAAATCTACTTTAAAAGCTTTTAACAGGATTGTTGTGTTCAACACACTTTTTGTGACTACTTCATATATCAACAAAAACCAGTTATTAACATCACTTTAAAGGGATATTTAACCATACTTCATTTTCGATTTTCGTCTTAGTAGGTACCTACTACTAGTACTTTTGATAAACACTTCGAATTAAAGTCCGAATAACGTAATAACTCGTAAAACCCATTTTTAACCATTTTGTCATGCAAAAATTAATCCAAGCAATCAAAGTATTAACAGTTATGTTTTTGTGGCAAATAGTTTCTACAAATATAGAAATATTCGAACACCTCATTTTATCCATATACCCTCTTTTTTAAATAAAATACATGTACACTTTTTCAATCCGTAGATTTTTTGAACAAATTAGTAAATTATAAATAATAGTTAAGCTTCCAACTCTAAATTAACAGTAAGAATATCACAATAATGAATCCGATAGTACGAGTATTCGCTTCTATCACATCTACCTACATTAGAATAAACACACACTCGGAAATTACTAATAAAAACGTTTTTGCTTACTGTTAGGTGCACACTCATTGCATCACGATTGCTTGATGAATACCATGATGACGACGTTGGGATTCGCGAATAGCAAAATCTTGCACAAGAAACTTTTTACTTACTAACACTTTTTTTTTTTCTTTCAATTGGGGCGCGTTCTTTATCTCACTTCTGATGTTAGAAACAGTCTCAAAACCACTGATATCAACTATGAAAATCACTAACTAACAGCAACTGCCAAGTTGTTCGTACCTCTGTTTGCACTCAAGTCCCTATAAGAGTTTTTAATGTGGCGACAACATGTGTAGTTAGAAAGTTAAGTCGTTACTTTTTACAGAAGCAAAGTTGTATTGTTACACTGTCACAAATATTTTTGTGGCTAAAATCAAAATTTGAACAACGATACGAATTAATAAACTGCGGCAATCTAACCTGTATAAGTAGGAAGTGGCGATATCATATTTGTTTACCTCCAATGTCGTTGCCGCAAAAATGTTAAAACATTTATATTTATTATATTTAACGTTATATCAAATCAACGCCCACTTACGCAATGTATCATGAAATTGTTAAATCTAAATATATTCACAGATAACATTGTAGGGACAGTGTAGTGTGAAAGATTGCAATGTCAGCGATTTGGTAAGCAAACGTGAAGTATGGTATGTGTGAGCTGAGCTAGTTACTGCGCGCTGTTCGGCACGAGAGGTTTAGCTTTGGGGATCTTTACGTAATAAACGACAAGTTATATCAAGGTCACCTAAATCTTTCATTTGCGAGTAACTCCCAATACAACTGGACCCCGTAGGGCGCAGAAACCCTAAAACATCAAAATAAATACAGAGCTACTGTTCCGCACTGTCTTTGATTCCAAAAGAGTGTACTAATTCAGCAATTATGTACATTATCAAAGAAAATTGATGTCATAAGCCTCAAACCCGAATTATCAGAGCACAGTTTATCGTTCTGTCGGCTATAACGTGCCCTCGGGTTGGTAAGTAATTAAAATTTCTTAGGAATAATACCTGTTTCAAGGCTGCCAACAGGGTTGTTATAATTTAAGATCCGCATAATGTGAACGGCGTTAAAACCAGATGCCAACCATTATTTTACCTTATTGAATATATCTTTTAAAGGGACTTTCAGTGGTTCATACGAATTAAAACTGGATCAAGGATATCCTTACAGTTAACTAAAACTTATAAAATCAGAATGTTTGTTCCTTATCGTAAATGTAAATGTATATCAATATTGTAGTTTCTGAAAACACGCAAATGTTTATATCATTATAAATATAATTCTTAAGTATACTCAAAGTGGTGTTTTAAAATCTTTTTAAATCTCTTTACTGAACTCGACTTTCTGTAAGTACAGCGAATTTACAAGTTGTACATGAGTAAGGTTGTACATAAGTGGGTTTTCAAATATATTTGAGCATTCCCCGTTTCAGTAGGTACGCGTATATGGTTAAAATTGTTTCTTTCTAGAATAGAATAGAATATTTATTTATTTGTACAGAAAGTAGGTACATGAGTGATGGTTTTGACATAATTTTTGATCCTTGTACATATATACATATAATTCACAGTCTAGATACTTCAGAATAAAATACTGTTGATGGATATAACATTTCGGGTTTTTAGGGTTCCGTCCTTCGAAAGGAAAAAACGGAACCCTTATAGGATCACTTTGTTGTCCGTCCGTCCGAAGGTCTGTCTGTCTGTCAAGACCCTTTTTCTCAGGAATACGTGGATACCTCCAAGCTGAAATTTATATCAAATACTCAGGTCTACTGTCCCTTAGAGCTGTGAACAAATCAAACTTCTAAGCCAACGCAATCAAAAGATACAGCCGTTTATGCCGCAAATTTTCGACACTCGCAAGGGAATCAAAACCTACAGGGTACTTCCCGTGAACTCAGAATCTTGAAATTTGGTCTTATAGCACTGATAAAGGAAAAATTGCGAAAACCGTAAATTTTTAGTTACATCATATAATAAAAATATTTTACGGAACCCTCGGTGCGCGAGTCCGACTCACGCTTGGCTGTTTTTTTTTGTGAATTAAAAACTGGTGTTTTTAACTGCCGACGCAAAAAGGAGGGGTGAGATAAGTTTAACGTGTGCATTTGTGTCTGTGGCATCATAGGTTCTCAACGGATGGACCGATTTTGGTTACGTTTATTTTTGTTTAAAAAGTGGCTTGATCGAGAGAGCTATAATTTAAGAAAATGTGTTTAGCCGTTTTATTAGCATCATGTCTTTTCTAATTTAAATGTTAAATTTATACATGTTTATTTTGGAATTATTTTCTTACACGTTTTACCTATTTCATAACGAATCTTTCTGTAAAGGAGCTAAGTAATAAAATAAATGTCTAACAGTAAATAACTATCTGAGTTTTTTTCTTGTTAGAGGTCGTCCATTAATTACGTGATGTTTTTTGCATCTTTTTGGACCCCTCCTCTCCTGCCCTCCAGGGGGGCCTGGTGTACGTGGTGAGGTTTTTGACTAACCCAACCCCTACTCAAAATCACGTGTATTTTTTGTACAAAGTATCTAAAAAAAAAAACCGGGTCCGCAGCAGGCCCGCAGAGGTTAGATTTCGTGTTTTTTAAGTTTTTTGAAAATCTGCCCCCAGTAACCTTTGGGGGAATATCCCCCATTCACGAATTTAACCTTCATTTTTGCCCTGTTGATTTGTCGTCCAAGTTTGAAAGCAAACGGTGCATAAATGCGACCTCTATCGTGCCGGTAAAATTGAGGTACATATATATATATATATATATGTATGTACCTCAATATATATATATTGAGGTACATACATATATGTATAAACCTATATATATATATATATATTTATATTATTAGGTTCCAAAGTGGAATTACTTTAAAAGAAATACACAAAATCACAATAAAGAACACTTTCATCATGTTTACTTTAAAAACAAACAAACACTTGGTAATCACAATTTAATACAAAATAGAGACGAACAAGGGTTGCTCCGATCACTACGAGCGCTCACAATCAAAAGACCTCTAATATTGAATATCACTTTCTTTTATATAAAATTTGAAGGTAGATCGACGACTCTGAGGGTGGTTTGCTAATACGGCCTCTCCTGACGGTGCGCCGTCCTCGGCTGCACAGGTATCGCGGCGGGTCGCCTTGACTAGCCGCATTCGCGTTACTGCTGGAGGTACCAGAAGGTTAGTCACTGTCATCATGACAGTCATCAGAGTCTGTCGAGGAAACGCAATGGTCATTACATCGTCAAATGTTAACAGTGCCTGTACGTTCAGTCATCGCACATACAAGGCCTCCTTTCATAATCACGCTTTTATAAATAACTCAAAATAGACACTTCACTATCACATGTATAAATGCTTCGACTAGCCAAATGTCTCATATATTCTCGCACCCTAAACTTGTACAAGATGTCGCTTTTTATAAAAGCCCTACACGCATCCAGAGGATACGTCTTCCAGGACAGAGCCTGCACGCATCCAGAGGACACGTCTTCCAGGACAGAGCCTGCACGCATCCAGAGGACACGTCTTCCAGGACAGAGCCTGCACGCATCCAGAGGACACGTCTTCCAGGACAGAGCCTGCACGCATCCAGAGGACACGTCTTCCAGGACAGAGAGCCTGCGCCCATCCAGAGGACACGTTTTCCAGGACAGAGCCTGAACACCGGGAAGGGTGCCAACAGCCAGGCGTTGCCGCGCACGGCAACCAGTAGCTGCACGCCGGTGAGGGCGCCAGCATCCAGGCTTTACCGCGCAGACGGCAACCAGTAGTTGCACGCCTCCGGACACCACTCCTCGCCATGGCACCTTGTGAGGGCCACGCATTCCCGGATCCAGATTGCCTGTAGACACAGAACAGAATCTCTTTTAAAGTTTAAGCTGACATACACACTTTCAGAATTAGCTTGCCTCAGTGCATCAGTCACATCTATTTCGGATCAGAAACAAACATCGATCCAGTAACATCTAAATCTGGTTATTAAATGACGGCAACCCAGTCACAGAGGGCAGCACACAGTTAAGCGCACGCAGCAGTAGCATGCTGGCGAATGCACCACCGTACCCACAGCAAGCCGCACAGCAAGGCGCACAGCAAGGCGCACAGCAAGGCGCACAGCAAGGCGCACAACAAGGCGCACAGCAAGGCGCACAGGAAGGCGCACAGGAAGGCGCACAGGAAGGCGCTCAGCAAGGCGCGCAGCAAGGCGCTCAGCAAGGCGCTCAGCAAGGCGCACGCAGCAGTAGCATGCTGGGGAGCGCACCACTGCGCACACAGCACGCATCAAGGCGTACACAGCAGTAGCACGCTGGGGAGCGCACCACCGCGCACACAGTTCGCATCAAGGCGTACACAGCAGTAGCACGCTGGGGAGCGCACCACCGCACCTGCACAGTACGCAGCAATAGCATTGGAGTGCTGGCACCGAGTACCGGTGCTACGGGAAGTAATGCAAAGAACCACTTTAAAATAGACTCGCTCAACTCTGGTCATGTAAACTTTGCAAACTAAAGTTATTTTTTGCGAATAAATCATAAGCGTCATACAAGCAATAAAAATTTAGGACTCGTGTAAGCAAGTGTGCACTCAAGCATACACGCGTTTAAGTGGCCATATCTTTTGATTGCGAATTCAAATTCAAATTCAAAATCATTTATTCAATTAAGACACTAAGTGACATTTATGAACTTTAAATTGAAGCTAGACTTAAAATCATAGATCGGCACAAACAGACGCCACAGCATGTACTGGATTGTCGAGGTAAATTAGGTGAAAACACCAAAATCTAATGTCTGCTTGTGTCGATCTATAACTTCCAGTTTCCAAAATGCGTAGAGCCTTATGAGAAGAATACTGGCAAAGAAACTCATGGCCACTCTTTTTAAAAGTCAGATCTTCAGGTACAATAGTGTTAGTGTTACACGAAAGGTAAACAGGATGCAAGCTGATACCACCTGAATTTCATTTTATTGAAATGCTCCAAAAGCTAACGTACTAAAAAAATTATAATCACTCAGTGATACCGTTGAAGGTTTGAACTTATTAAACATAGAAAACATTCAAGGTGCACATCTACCTTCATTCAGTTACAAAATCTACTGTTAAAAATAATTCGTGACTGGATTAAGAGGCTAGAGTTGCAGTTGATCGAACCAAAATAATAGTATAGGCTAAAGCATCGCTGACTAGGCCGACCAGTCCCCTCAAGCAGCACCCGTTCCCGAGTATGACGCATGGACCAGCCATCATCTCCTTCGCCAAATCAGAGGGAAAGAAATGACCCGCCCCATGACGACGCCGCAAGCAATGACATTTTAGTGAGCATCGAGATACTGATAAAAACCACTACTAGTCAAATTACCATAATAATCGTCACGCATTACTTTCAACTTACAATGGTTTGTTAATAATTTAACTTAATTATAAGACAAAGAAGTTTGTGTGTATATACCTAATGACACCTTAAGCCCAAGACTGTTTGTCGTTTAGATAATCGTTGATCGTATAGTAGGATTTCCTAATAAGGTGATTTTTTACAGTTTGCTTGAATTTATCTACAGGAAGGTCGCTTACATGTACAGGACATTTTATTATAAAAACGTATACCAAGACCTTTGAACGAGTTGTGTACTTTATGCAAGCGATGATAGGTACCAACGAGTTTAGACTTGTTTCTTGTATTAATTTTGTGTATATCACTTTTTTTCTTAAAGTCATTAATGTTGTGCCTAACAAACATAATATTTGCAAAAATATACTGTGATGCAACAGTTAAAATACCTATATCCTTAAACAACTCTCGAAGAGAGACTCTAGCACCTAAATTGTATATGGAGCGGATGGCTCGTTTTTGGAGAATAAAAATCGTTTCAACATCAGCCGCCTTGCCCCAAAGTAGTATACCATAGGACATGATGCTGTGAAAGTAGCTAAAATAAACTAGCCTAGCTGTGTCCGTATCAGTGAGCTGGCGTACCTTCCATACTGCATAAGCTGCCGAACTAAGCCTACCTGCAAGGTTGTCTATCTGGGCTCCCCATTGTAGTTTACTATCTAATGTAATTCCTAAGAATACTGTTGAGTCTACAATACTTAACATTTCATTATTTAGAGTTAAATTAGTACCTAGCTGTTTTACATTTGGCATAGTAAATCTCACACACTTTGTTTTATTTGAATTTAGTAGGAGATTGTTAGTTGAAAACCAATACAATACATCATTTAGTGCCCTATTCACATCATCAAAAACGGTTTTCTTCCGATCGACTTTAAAAATAAGTGACGTATCATCAGCAAATAGAACTATATCACAGAGATTTTTTAAATAATAAGGTAAATCGTTTATATATATGCGAAAAAGTAGAGGACCCAGTATACAGCCCTGATGAACGCCCATAGTAACAGGTAATCCAGAAGACCTCGCACCATTGACATCTACATGTTGAATTCTATCTTTTAAGTAGGAAAAAATTAGTTCCAATTGCGATGACTTACAAGCTTGATTTTTTTACAGCTTCAAGGGATCGCAGACTATTTGGTATTAATTTCAACTTGATGCGTCCAAATCCATCCAGAATAACATCTTTCTGTTAGATTTTTTTTGCCCTAAATCTCGACTTTTAGCAAATTACGGAATGTTAAACATGGATATAGGATGTATAGTTTCATTTCCATTACCAATAAAAAGAATAGTAACTTATTTTAAATTTGGCAAAATTGCAATAATTTACGCTTTTACTGTCTACATGACGTCATGACGAATGAGCAACATGGCGGTTTAGTATTTTCATCAATTTACGCGCGGAAATGTAAAATGTAAAACTAAAATGCATTGTAATGTAACTTAACAATTGAATAAAATTTTAATAAATTTTCTGGTTGTTTACTGACAAATTAGAACAATTTTTAAAAAAAGATTTAAATGAGCAACTGCTGCTGTTAGCTAATTATTTTGAATTTGATGGTATTTAACTATACTAACCACATTTAATATATTTAGTATTACTAACTAAACACATTTAATATAGTAGTAATTATCCAAGTACTTAACTTCTATCCTCCGCCATCCTCCGCTTTGACTACTAGTTTATGAGTGTAACTGTTTTTAAATAGGCACTTATGAATATTTGGCCCAGTCAAGCTGAGTTTGGGCTGGTATGTAATGTTATAGAGGTCGGCGTCTTTGTTATTAAAGATACATAATTATATTTGCCTAAATAACACAAATAATCATAAAACAATCAAAGAATATCCGCCGGGGGTGCCATTAAATGAACTAAAGTTTTGCAGCTTTATAGTAACGTGAATTTATTATAATTATTGAAGATGTTTTACGACGCTATAATGTAACACAGGATATCTTCATTTTAGTTGAAATTTGAAATAGAGATGGCAGCCCCCGACGGAAATTCTTTGGTTGTTTATTAAGTTCATAGGTAGTTGAATATGTTATTTATTGTTGTCACATCTAAGTATATCTTCGAGAAACAAATAGGCACGTATGGAAGTGCTATGAAAACTGATACTTACGGCAAAAACTCTATTTTGGAGATAAATGGCAACATTGGTTTGCAAAGACAAATGTTTACTGCAGCGCCCCCTCGTGAGTTACCACGGAAACACCCATCTAAGAACCAGCACCAATCAACCACGAACCCATTACTGAAAACCTCGTCAAAATCGGACTATTTGTTTTGTAGATAAATGGCAACATTGGTTTGCACAAACAACTGTTTACTGCAGCGCCCCCTAGTGAGTTACCACCGTAACACCCATCTAAAAACAAGCACCAATCAACCACGAACCCATTACTGAAAACCGCAATAAAATCGGAATATTAGTGTTGGAGATAAATGGCAACATTGGTTTGCACAAACACAAACACCTCTCACCCTAAACGCATATGCGTTTGTTTATATAGATGTGTGTGTTTATACAGTTTATAATTAAACACATTTTTTAATTTTAAACTGTGAAACTGTGTTTAATTATAAACTGTGAAACCTAGTGATCTAACGTGTATAATTTCCCTCCACCAATTTAATTTTCGATGGAAGGCCATGTGCTAGCACGAGGCTGACCCTCACTACGTTACAAAATGAAATGTCTGATTCCACATTTACGCAAGAAAGGTTTTGTTATCACTTTGCTTAATTGTGGAATACTTAGCCGCAGTCTATTTGACGACTTGAACGACATTCTTCAATGTTTAAGTCCCAAGTGAATGGGTAGCTTGTTGAAGATGATGCTACATCTTAGATGTGATAACTGGTATCACATGACATCGAGAGTGGTCAAAGCAAAACGACCGCGTGTTGCAATTATTTGGGAGTATACTTTTGTTAGTTGTATAAAAACATTATATGACTCTGATGTCCAAATCTTCTATGTTTTAATAAAAAAAATAGTCTAAAATTAAACTTTAATTTAGTTTGTTATCGACCTTTTTGTTAAAGCCTTCAGCTCCGCCTTGCGCCAGACTACCAGAGCGCGTCCTCTGATTGGTCGCCGCCGACGCGGCTCAAACAAAATGGACGTGACATTCTGAATTTTGAAAAATCGCTCTCGGCTCTCGTTCGGCAAATGTTCAACACGTATTTTTTTGGTGCTTTAATGAACAGTTGTGTAATATAAGTGAAACCGCAAGAACCCGTTAAACATCACCCTGCAGGGACTTTGCTACACGGCTGACTGAGGACAAGTGTGCTGGAAGGCGCACCCGAGCTGGTCTCCAGGTTAGTGGGACGTATGGGGAGGGGGAGAGAGGCCGTCGAGAATTGTTCGGTCTTATACCCGCCGCAACGTTTCGCCATCGTTCAACGCGACAAAACTTTCATCCCCATCACCTGGATAATTGGAAATCCACCACTGTGCGGCTTTCCAGGTTTTTTTTTACCTCGCACAAGCAACCTTTGGAACAAACTGTCGCCTGCGCTGTTTCCGGACCGATACGACCTTCAAACCTTCAAGAAAAGAGCGTACTCCTTTCTCAAAGGCCGGCAACGCACTTGTGACTGTTGAGTTGCAGGTGTCCATGGGCGACGGTAGTCACTTACCATCAGGTGACCCGTCTGCCCGTTTGCCCCCTATAATATAAAAAAAAAAACAATAGTTATCGGTGCTGCGTTTAAAACCATTTGTTTACTCAGTTTCTACAGAGTGGGTTTAATGGGAACATAAATAAATACGAGCAAAAAACATAATTATGTGCCGTGTTGTTGACTATTTACACGCTGCCACACCTATTATATATATATATATATATATATATATATATATATATATGTAGTTCAAATCAGAACTCCGTGAATGTACGGAGGTGCGCTTAAATAGTCTAATAAAGTTACCGTGTGTTAAAGTCGGTAAATAGCTCTCAATTAGAGAAGATGAGCCCTATCCTAATAATAGGCCGATTTTATACCCCGACAGTAAATCTCTAAGGGCTATCATGGTAGGTAGGTCTTATCTTTATTTCGTTCGTGGGATATAAAACAAAAATACTGCCGTGGAATTGTAAATCTATTCGAGGACCGTAACGACCTTGGTCAACGGTTTGCCACTGAGTTTCCTATAAATTCTTCTTATTAGATAGGATATTAATAGTAATATCCTATTTTAATTGGGCTAATAGTAATAGTACTATTAACCCAGTCAACCTGGCTGTTTTATGATAAAAAACCGGACAAGTGCGAGTCTGACTCACGCACCGAGGATTCCGTAAGCAAACAAATCCATCCGTCTCGGGATCAATTCTCAAAGACCTTTGCCCGTCTTTTTCGAAAGCCAAAGATATAAGTTTGTAATCACGAAAACTTTTTTTTATGTGATATATCACAAATTAACCACTTTCGGATTTATTCCTTCACTTGTGATATCAGAACCTTGCTTCTTACCAAATTTCATGATTCTAGGTAAATGGGAAGTACCCTGTAGGTTTTCGACCCAAAACCTATAGGGTACTCCCGGTTCCAAAAAATAAAAAAAGTTGAAAATTAAGGTAAATTTTGGTGCTTACAAGTTTTTGCGAAAATCTAAATATGCCCATATCTTTTTATCGTGTTGACTCAGGACCTTGATTTTACCTACCTACCTAATAGGGACTATAGACGTCAGTATCTGGTATAAATTTCAACTGGCTAGGACCACCTGTTCCTGAGAACTTTTTGAGGTACAGAACCCTAAAAATTTACATTTCGATTACCACTACCAAATTGACATTCTTAATCAGCGCATTTTTTTACTATTTATCCAAAACTAAAAATGCGTGGTAATCCAAAATTTAGGTATTTTAGTTCCTTGACTAGGCTATGTAGGATTGTATTCGAATTGAATAATAATATAGAAAATTATACGTATTACGAAACAAAACTGCTTATTTTGTAGTGTAAGTGTGTTGGTCTTCTGTAAATTACTAAGATAGTACATTTCTTCTTAATTTCTTTAGTAAAAATATTTATATACCTAGCAAAAAATAAAATTTTATCTGACACACTGAGGATAATAAATAACATAGGCGAAGGTTATATGGAAAGAAAAACCTAAAAATATTTTGTTATCCTCAAACATAGGTAACTAAGTAAGTGATCTTGTAGCGAATAAAATTGTGAATTTGAGATTGCTCTGTACTGCTGGGGCTCTCGAGATTGGTATAATATGTAACTTTCATTTGTTGTTGTATATATCGACTCGATTAGAAAAAAGGAAACAGAAAAGGAAATGGCAAAAAGAGGCGCCACAAGGGATTATACCCTATTGTGAGTGAATTCTACACAAAAATAGTAAAATAGAGCGGACATTTCCTCAAAAATTTGTAGCATGATTTGGTCTACTTCAAATGATAAGTACCTGCTTCTAATCGGTCATCCGACAAGCGGTGTTTCTTCCGCTCCGAAGAGACACAACTCCTGTCCGATGCCGGGCGGCATCAAAGTTTGAACTGTGTCATATAGTTTCGAATGACACTGAAGAAATCCAGAAACAGCAAACTGACACCGTCGCCGTTAATATCAGCGTACCCGTCATCGTGGGCTACAGTTACAGTTTGGGCTGAACGGAGGTTGGTGTTAAACTATGTATGTCTAACGCTCCGGAGTATTCCAGAGACGGTGGATCTGTCCGCCCATAAGCTGAATCTCATGTGTACCCTTTGTGACACCCTGAAAGCGGTTGAAAACGTAGACCAACTCCTGCCTCAGAGCAAAACAAAAAAAGAAAATAATTCCAGGGTTTGGGTAAACCGAAACAATACTTTCGCTTTTAATTTTATTGGTTTACTTTTTATATAGTTGCAAATTGAGGATTTATAATTAAAACTTGCGTTAAACGACTAGGTTATGTAAGCTTAAATACAGCGGAAATTGGAATATGCCTTTGAACTCCAAAGAGTTCCGTATATTGCGGTTAAGTCTTTGTATTGTTCTTGCTTCAAGTTTTCTTATTTAGCTGAATTCTGATTTCAAACACATCAGAGTGGTGTAAATTAAACATTTTGTTTATATTGGGTTCTTCCACGAGAGATAAATTCAGAACATTTTATATGTATAGCCCCGGCTTCGCACGGGTAGCAGAGCATATATTGATTTTTTCCGACATCTTCAAAAATCATCACCATATTTCAGCCATTATACACAAATTATACACATAAACCTTCCTCATGAATGACTCTGTCTATTGGTGAAAACTGCATGAAATCCGTTCAGTACTTTTTTAGTTTATCGCGAACAGACAGGCAGACGGACAGACAGACGCGGCGTGGGACTTTCTTTTATAATATGTAGTGATGATGTATAGCAAGTGTAAGGGAAGTTTTTGTGATTGAATATGTAGTAGTAGGAATAATTAGGTTTTAATACTGATGTATGTAACATATAAAAAAAAAACTGGACATTTGCGATGGTTCTATACAAACTTGTATGCAGATATCACAAGTCGGATTGAAAGACAAACTTAACTAAAAATACCTTGCCGTACTAAAATTACTAAAATATATATTTTTCATTTTAATTTAATACATATATTTTCCAAGCGTAAAACATAAGTTTGTAATCGCAAAAAAATATTTGTTCATGTTATGATTTAACAACAAATTAACGCCATTCGGATTTAAATGGTTCTAATCTTTTAATAGCGTTGACGTTGACTTAAGACCACAGACATAAAGTATTTGATGTTGACTTGAAAAGTTGAAAGACAGACGAACAACAAATGATCCTATAAGGGTTCCTTTTTTCCGTTTGAGGTCCAAAACCCTTCAGTTTGTGTGCAATCGTATGGTCTGCTTTAGGAAAATCGGTTTAGGGTTTTCATTGGGAAATTCCACATAGCATGAAATGTGCTACCCCCTATTACGTCTGGCTAAAAAATACAGAGGGTCAAGTGATGTTTGTGTTTTTTCAACACTTGCTTAGCCGTGAAGAGTACTTAATATATGCCATATAAAAACTCAACGGAATATACGCGATGATTAAAATAAAAGACATTTTCAAAAATGTAATTACACTTTGTCGAGAATCGATTAAACTCTCGACATCCGCCGCCAGCGCAAATCTACTAAAGTCGCGTCGCATCCCTACTGCTGTACGTGGGAGGGGGGCGCAGGAGTACATCTGCAACAGCAGGACCACCGCCGGCACTCATCTTCGCACCGGTCCACCGCTCAACATTGTATCCTTGTTCCTGCTTTCAAATACACCAGCGCGCCTATATACAGTCCACAGTCTTTTATTTCTCGACCAACGGAGAACCAACACACTTTAAAAAGACTTGATATTAAATTAGTCCTTTCCGAACACATAGTAAGCCGTTTCTTGAATTTTGCAGTTGAACTTACTATAATCGTAGCATGTTCCGTCCTAATAGCATCAAGCCCAGGTATGCTCTAAAAAGGAATAAACATAAATTTGAATATTTAGAAACGGTCTTTTTATGGCTAACAGATGCGGTCATTGCGGAACTGACCTTCCTGAAAGCTCCGATGTTTTATTGGTTAACTATTTATGTTATTGCCATTTGGTTTTCGGCTTGTGATCTACAGTAATTTCCTGAGTGGTGTAGTGTACTTTCATCACAAATATTATTTATGTATTTGATCCGTCGTTCCGTGGTTACACCTAGTTACACCATAGATAGTGCAACAAGTACCTACATGGACGATCCTTTTCGTGATGTAGATGTAATAAGAGTTCCCGTCTGTTTTTACCTATTTTCTTGCTGTCTATAGGTCTGGTCTGATTCCTGCAAAAATGTATAACAATCAAACTCACATTGGCATTTATAATGTTAGTTCTGATGACATAGTAATGAAATAAAAAAAAGACGTGTGGCACTCGGAGACTGCCGCGGTAAAGCTATTACATAGCATTTTTTATCAACTTATGCAATTATAACTATTTATTTATTTTATTTATGCAGTATTTTTTTTCCTTTGTTTTTTTTTTCTTTGATATTAATTCAAGTTACACTTTTTGAGCGTGGTGACCGATAAGAATTTTTTTTTTTCTTTTATTAAATAAATGAGAAGTTAATATTGTTCAAAATATTTTTATTAGCTCTATATATATAAGAAAGTCGTGTTAGTTACACTATTGATGACAGGTATGAGCACGGAGCAGATACAAAGAGGAGGTGTTGTAATTAGATTTCCCTATGAAACAACGCGTGACAATTTGTGGGGTGAGGGGGTGTTAAGCTCCGCCCATTTAACTTTTTTCTTTCTACCAAACAATAGTAAAACTACTCGCATCGTTCTATGTCGATGTTGCTATGTAGTTTAGCTATCTCACGCTAGTTATAGGATGTAAGGGACCCTACTCAGAATTTACTTACCAGGTAGTAGCTTTTTCAAGATTAATTTTTAAACCATCTTGATACAAAAGCGAAAGTTTGTGAGTTCTTTCTTTCTCCTAGCCTTGACCTTATTCCACAGCTGGACGAATTTAGATAAAATTTGGTATACAGATAGATTGCGACCTGGCTTAACATTTGGGCATTGGGCATTGCTAGTGTGAGAATAAAAAAGTTTGTGGTAAATCACGAATGATGATTCAAATTTGTTCACTTATTTATTCTTATCTTATCTTTCTTTATTCGTATCTGTACCGCAGCTGCAGTTTATTTTGTAAATCTAACTTAATGAGCTTAAAATACCTTTTAAATCATCAGCTTATGTACAATTTATTTCATTTTAATATTTAAAGGACTTTCAATTCAAGATAAATACTCGTATAGTCGTAGGTTGCTAGGTAAAATAATTGGGTTCTAATTACGGCCCTGTCTTTTTGTTCTGTTTATAAATGTTCTTCTAGTTGAAGATAGATGACAGTCTATTCAAAAAATGATTACAAAAAATATAAAAATAATACTTTGACGGCTAAAAATTCTTTAGGACTGGATGTAGAACACATTTTAGTATCTTCGTATGATTTATTTTACTAATACTTAGGCTCTACGTACCTTTGTTTTTTTAGTTCCCATTACACAAAGTTTTGCCATCTAGTGACGAATAGATTTAATTATATTTCAAAAAACACTCCCGAGATTTTTCTAGAACTATTTTAATAAATAAAATAAAAAACTATAAGCCACGCTCACTGTGATGACTTCAGGACCTAGTTATAATCACAGTGCACAGTTGCTTAGGCCCTCTTCTCTTTGTATCTGCTCCATGGGCATGAGTCACCAGATTGCGGGGCGAAGAGGGGGATTACGCATGCGCAGTCACGCCGATACAACCAATGCCACCTAGAGGCGAGTTGCTGAACTAAAGAGACAAGCGTGATATTTCAAAAGTCATTAAAAGTTCTGCTATTCATGGATAGATGGCAAAACTAACAAGTATCACCGTTGTGCCGGTCGGAGTGGGAGCGTGAGGTTTTTTTTCGTTACGGAATTTCTGGATTCGGTCCCCGCGCTCAAGGCCCGCGATAGAAGCTATGCAATAGCTTAAAAATAACATAAAATATAAGATCTTTGTTAACTTTATTATAAAATATTATAAAAACGAAATACATATACCTATGTAGATTTGAATATTACATGTACGCGCGAAGTATTTTATTTTTAATTTCGTTCTATTTCTTCGATAGATGAAATCGTGAACATAATGTACATACATACATTTCGTACAAATACTTACTTACGTCATACGTAAACAAACGCCACGGACTGGCAGTATGGCCAGTATGTACGTAACCAATTAATGTTATATTTTATTTATTGTCTTTGCGACACATGTTATATATAAACGCACTCCTCAATAATATATAAACTTTACAGTCAAATCTGACACTCCCTAGATGCGCGCATTATACCTACTTAATGGGAATGAAAAAAAATTCTCCACGCATTAATATACACAATAAATGTTCACGTATCGTTAAGTCGTAAGTCTGGGTTTACTTTTTTTAATTTTTTTAAGGAATATGCTTGGGATAGGTTGATTGTTAGGGATATTATACGTTTCAACTTTCTAATAACTCTTAACTAAATTTTGATTAGACGCTTCACTGGTGTCCGTGCTTACCTACTCAGGAAGACACCAGGGGGACCTGTCCCAAACTTCTCAGAGAGGCTTTGCCATACTTATTGGCAATACGTAATATCTTAAGTGCTTACCAATATTACTCATGCTTGCGAAAGTCTAACGATATTTATATATCATTTATATATAAGCCCATAGTCTAAGAGGTTAAAAAGAAAACACAGTTATGCGTATTTAAACTTCCTTCATAGACTCTTCAAAAAAACAAAATCACAAATTATGTGTAGCTAATGTTTTGGTTTAAGGAAAAATCTTTGTTCACATATTTTTTTTGTCGAATATAAAACTCATAACAACAATTCGTTATAATTGTATGCTCCATTGTGTTTTTAAATAAAAATCTTTTTAACCAAAAATTAAACCGACGAAAAGAACTAAAAAGCAAAAAATAAATAAACAATAATTCTTAAGTATTGAGCTTATTTACATAAACTATCCAATTTTATATAAACTTATTTTGAGTCGGCGCCAAACAACAACAAAAGTTTGTCTTTCGAAAAAGACAGGCAAAAGTCTTTGAGAATTGATTCCCGAGATAGACAGACAAGTTTGTTTGCTTACGGAACCCTCGGTGTGCGAGTCAGACTCGCACTTTTCCGGGTTTTTACTTTCATAATCATTTCATAATATAATTTGTTTTTCAAGAAGTATTTATTGAGCTTGTCCTGATGTTCAAAGATTAGGATCAGAGGTTCGTAGTCTGTAATTAAGGTTTGAGCAATATAGCAGAAAGCCGGACCGTTATATTTTAACATAGCGTGATCAAGACACGTTTTGTTATGCATTGGTAATAGGTGTTCTGGTAATAAGCCATGCGAAGCTAGAAGGGTGAGATAGGTGAATGAATTTGAATTTTTATTATTTTCCATTATGTCAATATTTATATCGCCGATGAGAATAACATTGGCACATTTCAATAAAAGGTGCAGTGTCCTTATAACCTGGTGGTCTATAAATGACAACAATGGAAGTATTGGTACCATTTTTTTTTCAGTAAACAGTTTGCGTCACGAAGGTTATGTTGTGTTATCTCCAAGAAGTACCTGGTAGAGGTTGATTCCCAGGGATCGTCAACTAAAGTTTTGGTGCCCTGAAGCGTGCTCGGTAGACGGCATTAAGCTTGCCCGTAACGGGCAAGCTTAATGCCATCTACCGAGCACGCTTGCAGATTAAGTGCTGTTGCTAAGCATTTCCTAAGGAAAACCCAATCGTAATTAACCCTACTCGAAAACCGAAGGAGGTTTGCTGTATGTCTCGGAGCCAAGAGGTATTTAACCGTCCAAACTATTGGTACTACATAAAAACACATTATAAAAATACTAAACAAGACAGGGGACATTGAAAGCTATACTCAGTGGGTGACCTTCACAAAAACTGTAATAATTAAATATACTATTATTTACCATTCTTAATGTTTGTCGCTACAGATCACACAAGGCGTCATCATTTTAGAACAAAAATACACGCAGTGATGATGAGTTCTGTTAATTAATGTTATTGGACGATTAATCATGGGCAGTTGGCTTTCAATGCCACAAGATTCCACAACTCTTCGTTTAGCTCTTTTTGGTGATGTTGATATTTTGCTTATCTTTTTCAAGTTATATAATTAAAATAAAGTAAGTATTCAAAGTTTAATGGTAGTGACGATTGAGTGAAGTTTCGAGGTCGGTCATTCTCATTAGTCAAACAAATCTATGTTTATTGAACAAGAAGTTAATTAACGAATGTTATAAAAGACTTTTCGGTCAGCTTCAGCTATAAATTTTGATAGAAATATTTGTTTAGTCCTGACATTTATTCGTGAAATGTTATACGATACAACACGAACAAAATTTCTTACAACATTCCTGCTCAGCAGAGAGTCCAGTCCAGTTGTCGTTTAAATCCTTATATAAGTTTACTAGCGACCCGCCCCGACTTCGCACGGATGCAATGCTGATACTAAATATACTACAGAATATCTTTTAAACGTTCACAGCTTTTTTGTCATTAGACAATACAAACATGTTTTCTTTAGAGGTATGTGTTTAACCTCCGGGAACCTAGGTGGTTTAGGGGGATAATAAATCAAAAATAAACAGGATTCCCACTTGGAGGAACGCTCCAAGTCTGTTTAATGGACAAAAAACGTTTAATACAATAGCACAATACTACTCTCCGAGGACCTTAACATCGAGATCTACCAATGATCTATATTCTACAACGCCATCTTTTGTTACATTATGGTACCATCATAGATCTGTGAAATAACGGTAGGTGGCGTAACATATTCCATTGATGTTAGTGTTCTTAGCTTATACGACATTCCGCCCACCAAGGACACATTAGGACACTATGTCCTTAATAAACTCAATAAGTGTAAATCAATGAATTCTATTAAAGTGGGAGAGCCATGCTTTGGCACGCATGGGCCGGCTCGACTCCGCTCGATACCACGGCCTCACAGAAAACCGGCAGTGAAACAATGTTTTCATTGCTTTTCGCCGCGTGAGTGAGGTTACCGGAGGCCCTAACTCTTCCCTCTCCCCTATTCCTATCCTTACTCTCTCCTCTCCTCTAATCTCCTTCTCCCGCCTTCCCCTTTTCCCCTACTCCCACCTTAAAAAGGGCGGCAATGCACTTGTGACTCTTGAGTTGCAGGTGCCCATGGGCGGCGGTAGTCATTTGCCATCAGGTGACCCATCTGCTCGTTTGCAGCCTATATCATAAAAAAAAAACTAGATGATTGTATAAAACCGAACAGTTCAACTTAAATAAATATAGCAAATCTAACAATAGTCTCTATCACTTAACTATCTCCATAAAATTAACAGTGTATAGTATCAACAAATGTATATGATTAAAACCCGTATAAGTAAAACAAAGGTAAAAATATGCGTTAGTATAAATGCTAAAGTGAATAAATAAAATAATAACAATATAATTTAACCTACAGGCAAAACACACAACTTTGACGTTGGTCTTTTAATAGTGGATGAACAAGTGCGAAGGGTGACCACACGCGTAAGATTGTCGTGACCTGGGTGTTTTTCCCACTTGCAAGGAGGCAAATTGTTCTCCTTCACAAAAACAATATATCCGATATCAGGTTCAGGTATTTGTTTTGCCCATTTATGCCTATGCAGATATGTACTTAAATATTCCGTTGATCCCCTTTCGTAGATACTGCTTACATGACTTAATGCCAGCCTCCCATAGTCCGCCAAAATTCGGAGTATGTCGTGGAAATATAATGCCATGCAGTGTCTGCATTAGCTAAAGTTTCTGCAATATCCTTAGCTATTCCTGCATTTTCAGATTGAAGTAATGTTTGCAGTTCCTTGGAGGCTCCCTGGAAATTAGTTCCGTTATCGATCCATATTTCGTTACAGGGTCCACACCGAGAAACAAACCTAAATGCCGCAAGGAATGCTTGTGTCGTCAGATCGCTGACAACCTCAAGGTGCACTGCTTTGGTCACCATGCACACAAACAAACAAATATACCCCTTGTATGCATGGTGACCCCTACCCTTGGAAGTTCTTAAGTTAATGGGTCCCGCATAATCAACCTCGCAGTTGCTAAAAGGTCTACTCGGCGTGACACGCGCAGGTGGTAACTGCCCCATTAATTGATGTTTGGAAGCAGTATTAAACCGAAAGCAAGTTAAACACCTACCCAAATAAGCCCTAACTCGTTCTTTTGCTCCTAAGATATGTTATTTGGTCTTCAAATAATTAAGCATTAGTTGTGATCCGCCATGAAGAGTCAAACGATGTGCCCCGGATATCAAAAGATCTGTCAAATTGATCTACGTGGGATCAAAATTGGATACTTGCGATTAAAACTCAGATTTGAACGTTTGCGATTAATTTTTGCTTTTTTTCGGTCTAATACACGTCGACAATAAGCTAGTTTAGTAAGCGAAGAATACGTACCCCAAATCCAATCATCCTGCTCTTCTTCTTCTGTAAATAGTTTCTTACTTTCATTTGGCTCTTTTCCTAATTCCCAGATTTCTTCAGCATTTCATCCGCATCTAGATGAACGTGCAACACTAAAACATTAGAAGTGCTATTAGCTGCAGATCTTACCGTATCCGATAATATCCACCCCAAGCTGAACCCATTAAAACAATAAAACCTTTTGTAGCAATAATTTACCATTTGAAGTTTAACACTTCTGGCCTATCAAGCACCCCAGGCTTTTTTAGCAATAAAATAATTTATCTATTAAGGCTAATAATCAAAAGCCCTTTTCATGCAAACATAAACCATTTTTTTTTTAAATATATATGTCGCAATTACGTCATAGCCGCAACGCCAGGCCGCCTGTCGGCGCTTGACGGAGTCAATGTTTAAAGGCCGAGCGGCGCGCCCGACACTTCTTGTGCGGCTGTCGGACGGAGCGGTCAAATATTGAAACCGTCACGCGTTCGTAACGATATACGTAGCTAGCTAAAGTCATATGTCTATTTGTAATGATCTGGTTGGAAAGTGAGGAAATATGGGCCCTATTGAGGATGATGGTCAAAACCCTCCGTCATATACCTAGGTATCAAAATTTAGACATAGTGAATCCACGTTCATACAGTCATATCCGCATTTATTTGTACAAACTTCTAAGTAAAAAAATAAATAATTTTTAAATTTCAAAACCCTTCCTCCATTTCTCTGCCATTGATCTGGACAGTTTAAAAAAAGTTTTTAAAAATTACGATTTATTCATGAGAACCGATAAGGCTGTTTACTAGAGATCGCCTGGTAGTCGAATTCAGACCATAATTCATTATGTTTTCATTACATCGTTGGCCAGTATAACTTGGACTGTCATTGCGTAGACTCCCGTACCATTACTGGGCAGCTCATACTGGACGCATGACGCACGTGTTAGAATTTTAAGCTTATAACCTCAAAGAAAATATATCGATTAATAATATTCCTTGCATAAAATTATCTAGATACAGTCACAGAGGTTATTAACAAACAGTAGTTTATGGATGGCGGTAGCAGGAATAATTCGAAACAATATATTAAACTCAAAATTATTTATTTCAAGTAAACCCAATAGGTCGTGAATCTAGTTGCCTGTTCCAATACGTAGATCTTTTGGAGAAGAACAAGGCATGAAAACTCCAAGGACACTCTTTTTCAACAAGTTTTCTTTACAAGGTACTTGTTACATTGTTTATAATAATTGTGTACATCATATATTCGTATAAACATATAATCGTATAAGCATATGAATCATATATGATATACGGCAGTAGAATACTGATTAGAACAGTATCACACAGGAACAGGACACACACAGTAACAAATCATCACAACATAATTTTCCAATTTTATAATATAGGACATTAGTTTCATTATAGATCACCAACAATAAAAAATATTAGAAAAAGTATAACAGCTTACGTAACTTAGTAGTGGCTAGGTCCTTCAAGTTCCAAGGCTTGCAATAGAATTCCCGATATTGAACCCAGACTCCCGTATTTATAACCTTTCAATAGATGGTTCTTTAACTAAATAAAACCAACATACGACCAACATACAACCGTATCTGATTTTCTTAAATGTAGACATACTTAAAATACAAGTACCGGCCACTTTGGCTTTGTGTAATAACGTCATATTGGCACCAAGATTTACATATGTTTTTGTAGAATCTATTACACAAAAAAAAAAGAAAAATATATATATATATATAAACTTTAACTTTACTAACAATATTTGAGACTTAATAATATTACACACAAAATAAAATCAGAAATATTAGAAAGCAATACGACTATGGTGAACGTCCTTCTGATGCGGTGGTCGCAGTAAAAGTGGACGAGAGCCACCGCTCGCGCTTCCACCTTCCTTCCTGATCCCCTCCGCAACTGTTAGCTACCCCACATCACGCCACTATGACGTCACGGCTAAGCCCCGCCCACCAAAGTTTTCATTTCCGCTAACTCGGCCGTTCCTGAAAGTGGTGCGTCCTCGCCCACGTCTCGCGGTCGTGATGGGTCAGCGTGAACTTCGACGTCTACTCCTCGTAGTGAGTTTGATTTTGCGTCGTCTTCGATATGAGGCAAAATATTGTTAATGCCGTTGATATCGATTTCATTGTAGTCACCTGAAAACAACATTGTCTCATATAACTTCATTGTGTATTTTATTCAGAGCCCGCAGGATGTCTATCCACATTATAGTGAAACAAATAAACATGGATGGTGTCACCTGCGTAGAGCCCTCGGGATACTCACACCAATCACAGATACAGAGCCCTCAGGATGTATCTCCGACGTCACAGGACCTTCCGTTTTGACTCAACTGACGCAGAGCCCTCGGGATGCGTTGCAATGGTCACCGATACAGAGCCCTCAGGATGTATTCAACATTTACCGATACAGAGCCCTCAGGATGTATCTGATAAACCAACGCAGAGCCCTCGGGATGCGTTCAATAAGCGTAGAGCCCTCAGGATACGCAAAATAACATAACAGAGCCCTTGGGATGTTACGGAATAAGTCGCGCAGAGTCGTGCTTGCTCTGCGGCCGCCGGTGAGCGCACCACCGCGCGCACAGCACGCAGCAAGGTGAGTGCACCATGCAGCAAGGCGCACAGCAAGGCGCACAGCAAGGCGCACGCAGTAGTAGCACGCTGGGGAGCGCACCACCGCGCGCACAGCACGCAGTAAGGCGCAATCTGGAGAGCGGCCAGCAGCCAAGCATCGCGGCGCAGATGGCAACCACCAGCTGCATGCTGGGAAGGGCGCCAGCATCAACCAGAAGCTGCAGACCGGTGATGGCGCCAACATTCATACAATGCCGCGCACAGCCTCCAGCAAGCTGTAAACTGACAAGTGCAGCAGCATCAAGCCCAGCCGCGCACACTTCACGGGGTGAGCCCGCAGCAACTGCAGTCACGAACAAAAATTTATGAGATAACTTTAAAAGTACAAGCTTACTGGATCAATTGACATAACCGTAACCGTTCGGTCATCCTTTGTCTACCTATGACAACGCCACAACGCCATAAAAAACTAACGTCTCTTACAAGACCCCGAATAAGAGGTGTCGCCGCGTTAACCCAACACAAGCAGGTTCAAAGAAAAGTATTAAGCACCAGTTGAAGCTTTCACCTTACATACGTCTACCCAACTCTCTCAGCGCTGATTACGCTCGATGAGAATCATGTTGAGTAACGTCCGACAACAACATACTACCTGTCCATAAGACTGGGGCATTTCGAGTGTAATTAAGTGGCTAACTAAGAAATTGCTTACTTCGGTAGAAATTACTTTGTTACATGTGACATTTCAAACGCACTTTTTAAACGCATTCGGTTACTTAAGAAACTCGATCGAGTCATTCGGTATGAGCTTGGAGTTTGTGACTTATACTCTTAGTTGGGGTTCAATAATTTCGCGATTTATTATTGCTGGTATCAATTTGTCAAAAAGTCACTATACGTAATCAAAAGAGCAAACGACTAGCCTAAAAATAAGTAGTTGCCAGAGTTAATACTCAAAAACACAATAGATTTTTGCAATATCGCGGGGTTCTATGGGCACAAAGGTCCAAACTCCTTTCAAAACTTTGTCGAAGTGTGATTACTTGTCAACCACTTATTCAACAAACACGTACCTGTACGCAATTCCTATACACGATAAGCACTCTTAAACATTCAAGTTTCAATACTGTAAACATTGGGATCAAAGTATAAAAAATGTTGGGTAGATCTCACCGCTTGATTAACCGCATAGCATCGACAACACGATGCGTGGCTGTCGATTGCAGAGACACCAGAAGATCGTTCGCCCATCACTGGCAAGCCCCAATCAAGGCTCCAGCATCAATTTGTGATGTTCGCGGTGGCAGCAGAGGCACCTCTCGTTCGAATCTTGCGAGTGAATGCGATTCGAAGTGTCCAGAACGCAGAACAGAAATCAACAAATTATTAGGCTGTTTGGCACTAAATTCGCATTAGTAGCAGCTGAGTGAATCTAGGGGTTGTTATACCTCGTAACTACCGCTACCGTTAACTCGTTACTTCTTAAAGGAACAATGTGTAACCGTAATACAAAACGTCTAGCATATTCTACTTCTGGAGGGTAGTTGTCGGAAATTATTATGTCGTAGAAAATACTTGCAATATGTTCGAAACGGACAACATTTCCAATTCCCACTTGAAATATGCGATTATACAACTGCGTTCGGTATTAAGCCATTCGTTAAGCCACAACTTAGCATTAATCTTTAGGCAATTTTCTATAAGCGTCAAACGCCTGTGGTAGAGGATTTGATTTAAAATTTACACAGCACAATAAAATCATTCAATGAAAAATCAAAATTTAATAAAAATAATGTGATTTGACCTTACCAGTATAGCGTTGTTTACACTCACGCGCCTTTAGGTCATTTTCACCTATTACCACCTCGGCATTGGACTACATGGTACCTGTACAGTGAACATTGCATGCATATGATGAAACCTGTAGCTAAGTCTCCGTCACCGGCATGATGTTCACACTCGAAGGCGCCGATACGTTCGTAAAGTACCCGCTCTTTTCTTTTTAACGTATTAATAGTATGCCTTATAAGTTCCGACTCTTTTTACATTTTAAGGCAAATATACTACAGGTGGGCGCGTGAGATAGAACCTCGAGGATCCTATCCCGCTTCTGAATTTAGATAACTGACTGGTTCCTTTTAAAAAAATATCAACTTGGCAAACTTTAACTTTACTAACAATATTTGAGACTTAAATAATATTACACACAAAATAAAATCAGAAATATTAGAAAGCAATACGACTATGGTGAACGTCCTTCTGATCCGGTGGTCGCAGTAAAAGTGGACGAGAGCCACCGCTCGCGCTTGGACCTTCCTTCCTGATCCCCTCCGCAACTGTTAGCTCCCCCACATCACGCCACTATGACGTCACGGCTAAGCCCCGCCTACCAAAGTTTTCGTTTCCGCTAACTGTATATATATTATTAGATTTCGAAGTAGAATTAACTTGAAAAAAATACAAAATCACCAAAAAGAAAAACACACTGACCATTTTCACATTAACAACCTCGTTAATCATAATTTAATACAAAATGGACACGAACAAGGGTTGCTTTAATCGCTACGACTGCTCACGGTCAAATTGTTATTTGACCGTGAGCAGTCGTAGTGAGTAGTCGTACCCCATATTCAATTACACTTCCCTTTATATAAAATTTTAAGGTAGATCGACGACTCTGAGGGTGATTTGCTAATACGGCTTCTCCTGACAGGGCCTCGTCCTCGATGCCGAAGCTTTCAGAGACCACTGTGACTTGCGGCGTCTACCGTTGAGGTTCCAGTTTCTTCTCCTATGTTAGGTGAGAGCATTATCTAACGCTGCTACGGTCTCACCGTCCAGGGTTTCATCTGAAATCTCACAACTTGATTGCAACTTATGCGATATGTATGGGCCTGTTTCATTTCTATTTTCCTGACTAGTGAACCATACACTACAGGACTAGCAACTTAACAATGTTAACGCTCTGTCGTGAAAAATAATTTGTCAACGCAATGAACGACTCGGTTGTGATGCCGACGTTCATGTGACTTGACCAACATTTCCACTAACAGCGACTTGACAAAAAGTCAACGCTCGTGAACAATAATTTGTCAACGCAATGAACGACTCGGTTGTGATGCCGACGTTCATGCGACTTGACCAACCAACGTCAATGCGACTTGATCCAGTACCAACGTTCCAACGACTTGACATGTAACTGCCAACGTCAGAGCGACTTGGTACACAATATCAACGCATTCGTTAGCAGTGGTTAAACATTTTCCACTAACAGTGACATGACAAGTCCACGTGTAGGGGCCACGCATTCCCAGATCCAGCTTGCCTGTAGACACAGAACAGTATCTCTTTTAACGGTTGAGCTGACATACACACTTTCAGAATTAACTTGTCACACATATATCGGATCAGGAAAAAACATCGATCCAGGAACATCTAAATCGGGCTATTGAATGACGGCAACACAGTTACAGAGGGCAGCACACAGTAAAGCGCACGCAGAAGTAGCATGTTGGTCAGTGCACCACCGTGCGCACAGCACGCAGCAAAATTAGCGCACCACCATGCTCACAGCACGCAGAGCAAGGCGCACAGAAAGGTGCACAGAAAGGCGCCCATCGAGGCGCACCTCAAGGCGCACATCAAGGCGCACACAGTAGCAGCACGCTGGGGAGCGTACCACCAGCCAAGCATCGCCGCGCAGATGGTAACCAGCAGCTGCACGCTGACAAGTACAGCAGCATCAAGCCAGCCACGGACACCTCTCGGGGCGAGCCCGCAGCACTTCTTACGAACACCAATTAATGAGACAACTTCAGAAGTACGAGTTTCCTGGGTCAAATAACATAACCGTAACCGTTCGGTCATCCTTTGTCTACTCATGACAATGCCACAACGCCTTGAAAAGCTTTGTCTCTTACAAGACCTCGAATAAGAGGTGTCACCGCGTCAACCCAACACAAGCAGGTTCAAAGGAATGTTTTTAGCACCAGTTGAAGCTTCCACTTTACATACGTCTACGAAACTCTCTCACCGATGATTACGCTCGATGAGAATCATGTTTTTTTTTCGGCGGCAGGTGTTAAAAAAAGTAAATACACAGTAGTAGTTTGCAAAAAGTTTTAAAAATTGAAATATCTTTATTTTTCTGTTAAATACATCAAATACCTGCTGTATATAACTTAAAGTCATAGCACTTACGTTGGTGACAGCTTATGTGAGGATTCTGATACTTTAAGAACACCACCTACCGGCACATTTTTACGACACTACAATATGTCACAACTTGTAGACATTGAGGCTGCACAAAAGTCGTTGGAGGAATGCTTCACTAAGAGGATGGAAGAGCTGGAGGCACAACTTCACTGCACCGCACCCGCAAAAGACACAGTTGCCAGAGTAGCAGAAGAGTTCCGTACTTTCCGGGAACTTATGTACAGCATGCTTGGACTGCTGCGGAGGCAGATAACTGAATGCTCTAGATCTGTTAATGCTATTAAGACAAGGCATAGGCGCAAGGCCCTTCTATTGATGGGAGTTGCAGAGTCGGATGGTGAAGACTGTGGCAAAATTGTTCTAGATATTATAAATAATAAACTGCAACTGAAAACCTACTGTGCAGAATCATTAGCTGTATGCCACAGGTTGAGGACACCCAGTAAGGATCATCACCGGCCTATCTTGGTGAGGTTTCGTAGCACGGAGATTAGGTCATCTGTCTGGAGATCTAAGACTGCTCTAAAAGGCTCCTCCATTTCAATGAGAGAATTCTTGACCAAATCTAGGCAAACAGTATTTCCAAAGGCCAGGCTTCATTTTGGTACTCACGCATGTTGGACGCAAGACGGCACAATACTGATTAAGGTCCCTGAAGGTAACCGGCTCAAGATCAACACTATGGAAGAATTGGTCTCCCTGATGTCTAAGTACCCGAAATCTGTTAGTGCCACTGTTTCTCATAGAAGTAGCACCAAGAACATTGCTTCGCCCGGGAAACACAAGAATGGCTCTGTCAAAGTTTAATTCACCCGGCATTAGTAACTTCATACTATTTAAATTTATTTGTAGTTCCAGTGTTGACATGTTTCCTATGTACGTAATCTGTTGTTCAATAGGTAGGTAAACAACATTTCATTCTGTATTGTCACATTAAGTAATTACCCGTAACCATATAGTTTTTTCGATGTTGCAAAACCTTCACTTAAATTTTAATTTTGTCAATCTTTACAAATTTACAAATATGACACTGTCAATATGACGTTTGGGATAGCAGGTTACGTTCAGAAATGCATCTCTAAGCGTCTACTTTATTACTACGTTTACTTGCACTTTTTTCTTCTTTTTAAATGCGTTTTGTTAATTGTGTGTACTATTGTGTTAGGTGTTTTTTGTTTTTATTACGTGTAGTGTTAGCTGGTAGGTGGTGTAGAGGAACGTCTTCGCACCAACTTAGTAAGTCTTTGCATTATACATATTTATTATACAAATATTATATTAATTTGTATATATAGTTTATTTCTGTAATATTTATATTATAGTCTTATTGTCTATTTGTTGAAGTGATTATGATAGATGACGATTATGATTCCAATAATTCTGCCTACGAGTATGCAATATCCTCTGGTGACGAAAGTTATGCCTCGTTACCGGAAACACTAGGTGACCGCTTACGTGCGACATTTAACCACCAATCGGAACACCTGCTTAATGTTTGTCACATAAATGCATAGAGCGTGCCTAGCCACTTTAGTGATTTGACAGAAGCTTTCGTTGACACCAAGGTGCACGCCATCCTGATCTCTGAGAGTTGGCTCAAACCTAATCTTGCTTCTACATCATATCCTCTTCCAGGTTATGTCCTTGTTCGGAATGACCGAAACGAGAAAAGAGGTGGCGGTGTAGCTATTTATATTCACTGTTCCCTCCCCTATAAAATTTTAGCTGCTTCCTCCGCTTCTTATTCCGCTGACGCAGAATTCCTTTTCCTCGAAGTTTTTGTCAGAAGAGCCAAATTGTTACTAGGTGTTGTTTATTGTCCTCCTACTATCGACTACTTCTCCAGCCTGGAAACAGTACTGGAATCTTTAGGGTCAGAATATGCACATCACGTCATCATGGGCGATTTCAATACAGACCTTGTCCATCACTCCTCACGTTCCCGCAAACTCCTTCATATTGTCGAATCTGCCAGCTTGCAGATCTTTCCTAAAACCACCCAAACCCCCTCCCAGAGTATTGCACATGCGTTGTTTTGGTCGTATGGATGTAGATAGGTTTCGTTGGGATGCTTCGGAACTAAACTGGGACATCGTAGCGAAGGCGTCAAGTGTAGACGATAAAGTAAAGCATTTTAACAATGCACTTATTGCTATTTGTGATTGCCATGCTCCTATTAGAAAAATTCGACTTAAGAGACCACCTGCACCCTGGATGACGGAGGCTGTTCTTAAGGCTATGCGGCGAAGAGATAGGGCCTTTTGTAAACTTAAAAAAGATCGTACAGAGGAAAAGCGGAACCTGTACAAAGCTGCAAGGAATCGGTGTAATCAGATGATACGTAACGCCAAACGCCGATACATTCTCGACAACATCACACATTGATAAGCTTGAGCGACTTCAAAATTTTTGTATAAGATTCATATATGGGCTACGAAAATATGATCACGTTTCAGCATTCCGTCAAAAGCTCAGGTGGCTTCCAATTCGCTCTCGCCGGAATACTCATATCCTCTTTTTACTTTACAACGTCTTATTCAACCCTAAAGCCCCATGTTATCTCAAAGAACGGTTCAAGTTCCTTCATGACACACATGAAAAATGTCTAAGGTCATCTGAAAATTTGAGACTGGAGATGCCACAGCATTCCACAAAATTTTTTGATCATTCTTTTACTGTTCAAGCTGTACGCTTGTGGAATGCATTACCAATTACCATTAGGCGAGCACAATCAATAACTGTTTTTAAAAAAATGTTTTATGAACATTACCTTTCACTTTAGTTATACTGTATGTGTATGTGTTGTATATAATATAGTTTATGGTTTATGTATGTATATTTGTTATAAATATGTGTATTGGTATTTATAGTAGGTTAAGTAGGTTAATGTAGAATATCTGTATATTTTAATATTTATTAGAAATGACAAATAAATTTTATTTTATTTTTTGTTCTTTGTAAATACACCATCAACTACCACTGTCTCTCCGATTCATTTTGATCCATCCTAAGGTTGCCTGGAAGAGATTGCATCTAGCAATAAGGCCGCCCTTTGTACATTATATTATCCTTGATATAATTTTATTATGTAAATGTATTGTAAAAATAGTGTACAAATAAAGAGTTATCTATCTATCTATCTATCTAACATCACCTGTTCTTCCCCGGCCAACACCTGGATTTTTCTTGGAACTCTGGGTATTGGTAAACGGCGACCCACGAATCTGCAGAAGATAGTTGGTTTGTATGCCATAAACCGTAATTTTTCAACCTCTGCTTACCTGGATCACCAAACCAAATATCGCACTGTTGATTACTTGGCAGGCTTAGACTGCCCTAATATTAATCCTTTCCACTTTTCTCCAGTTGCATCGGGTGAAATCAAAAAAATCATTCTATCCATTAAATCTGATGCCGTTGGTTGTGATCAAATTAGCAGGCGCATGGTCACAACAATCCTTGATCCATTTTTGCCTGTTATCTCTCATATTATCAATTATTCTTTAGATTCCGGAATCTTCCCATCACTTTGGCGCAAAGCCTATGTCATTCCTCTACCCAAAATTGCAAATCCCACACTTTCCAACCATTTTAGACCCATATCCATTCTTCCCTTCCTCTCTAAAGTGCTAGAATCCTGCGTGCTTAAACAGTTATCCAGTTTTATTTACAAAAATAAGCTGTTAAGCCCTTTACAATCTGGTTTTAGGGCTGGTTACAGTACTACCTCCGCTCTCCTTAAAGTGACTGGCGATATTAGAGCAGCAATGGAAGACGCAAAACTGACTGTCTTAGTACTGGTTGACTTCTCAAATGCTTTCAATACCGTCAATCATGATATTCTCTTGTCTATCCTTTCCTATCTTATGATCTCGCCTGATGCACTGGAATGGTTCTCATATTATCTTCAGGGACGCCAGTAGTCTGTTCGTGTCGACGAGTTTTCATCAAGCTGGAATGATCTTGACTCTGGTGTCCCTCAAGGCGGTATACTTTCTCCTTTGCTATTTTCTCTGTTTATTAATCTCCTAACCCAGGAACTTCAATGTGCGTATCATCTGTATGCCGACGACCTGCAGATGTACTCTCAAGCTAGGGTTGAGAATATATCATCGGCCATCGACATGGTCAACAGAGACCTCAAATCTATAAAAGTATGGTCTCAAAGGTCTGCCTTGTCAGTGAATCCTTCAAAATGTCAAGCCATTATAATCGGTAGCCACCGATTGATGAGTAGAGTAGACACTGAGACGCTGTGCCAGAGGGTTACTGGTACCCTCCGTGAATTACATCGCTTAAAAATTTTTTTCCTGCGAAAACCAAGACAATGCTCATGCAAACTCTCATATTCCCAATAATCGACTATGGTGATGTGTGCTACTATGACCTGAATGCAGACCTTCTCGATAAATTAGACCGTCTTCTTAATAACTGCATTCGATTTATATTTAATCTTCGTAAATACGACCATGTTTCCTTTTTCCGTTCTCAGCTTAAGTGGTTGCCTATTCGTCAGCGCCATATGTTGCGAGCCCTCACTGCCCTGTTTACCATTCTTAATTCCCTATCTTCCCCACTGTATTTAACTTCATATTTCCAATATTTAAGTAGTAATCATGATAGAAACCTTCGTTCCTTAAATAATCTTCTTCTTCTTTGTCCCTCTTATACCACAGAGTTTGTAGGCTCTTCTTTTTTCATTCAGTCTGTTCTTCTTTGGAATGCGCTTCGACTCGAAATCAGGATGGCCACCAAACGTTACTTATTCAAAGTGAAAGTAAAGGAGTACTTTTTGGAACAACTAGCCGATAGAATGAACTTGCCGATAATTTATCATCTAAATCGTTACTATGTTTTTTATTTGTATGTATGTATATGTACATGTTATGTTTGTGTACATATTTGTAAGTATGTTTATGATATGTATTTTATCCTATATACTTTGTTTATGTATTTTGTCTGATATTTAGTTCACAAATTTACCTAATAAATTGTAATATTTTTAATGCACCTACTTCTTATTTTCTCTACATCACCCGAAGGTTGACTGGCAGAGAATGCCTATGGCATTAAGTCCGCCTCTGTACTCGATGTGCATAAAGTTTTAAATAAAATAAATAAATAAATTAAGTAACGTCCGACAGTAACATTCTACCTGTACATAAGACTGGTGCATTTCGACTGTAATTAAGTGGCTAACTAAGAAATTGCTTACTTTGGTACATGTGACACTTGAAACGCACTTTCTAAACGTATTCGGTTACTTAAGAAACTCGATTGAATCATTCGGTAAGAGCTTGGAGTTTGTGACTTTTCGCGATTTATTATGGCCGTTATCAATTTGTCAAAAAGTCACTGCACTATACGTAATCGAAAGAGCAAACGACTAACATAGTCCGCATAATTAAAGTAGTTGCCAGAGCTAGTACTCAAAAAACACAAACAACATTTGCAATATTGGGGGTTCGATGGCCACAAAGGTCAAAACTCCCTTAAAAACATTGTCGAAGTGTGATCGCTCGTCAACCACTTATTAAACAAACACGTACGTGTACGCAATTCCTATACACGATACACTCTTAAACACCTACTCTTAAACATTCAAGTTTCAATATTGTTGACATTAGGATCAAAGTATAAAAATATCGGGTAGATCTCACAGCACTGTTGCTTAACCGCATAGCATCGACAACACGATGCGTGGCTGTCGATTGCAGAGACAACAGAAGAGCGTTTACCCATTACCGGCAAGCCCCAATCAAGGCTCCAGCAGGAGTTCGCAGGCCACACCAATTAGTGATGCTCGCGGTGGCAGCAGAGGCACCCCTCGTTGGCGATTCGAACCTCGCGCGTGAATGCGATCCGAGGTGTCCAGAACTCAGAACAGAAATCAAGAAAAAATATTAGGCTGTTAGGCACTAAATTCATATTAGTAGCAGCTGCGCAAATCTAGGAATCGTGATACCTCATAACTACCGCTGCCGTTAACTCATTACTCATTAAAAGAACAATGTGTAACCGTAATACAAAACGTCTAGCATATTCTGCTTATGGAGGGTAGTTGAATTAGGGTCAAACAAAATATTCGTAAGATCTGTTCGAAACGGACAACATTTTGAATTACCACTTGAAATGCAGAAATAAATTCTAAAACTGCCATCAGTATTAAGCCATTCGATACGCCACAACTTAGCATCAATCTTCAGGCAATTTTCTATACGCGTCAAACGCTCGTGGTAGAGGATTTGATTTAAACTCTGTACGTGAACAACATCACACGATAAAATAATTCAATGAAAAATCAAAATTCAATAAAAAGAATGTGATTTAACCTTACCGGTAAAGCGTTGTTTACACTCACGAGCCTTTAGATCACTTCACCTATTAATTACCACCTCTCGACTTTGTACTAAATGGTATCTCTACAGTGTACATGGTACACTATCATGATACTTGTAGCTCAATCTCCGTCACCGGCATGATGATGATGATCACACTTGAAGGGGCCGATACGTAAGTACATACGTAAGTACCCGCACTTTTCTTTTTAACAGATTTCATACAAAATGGACACGAACAAGAGCTGCTTTAATCGCTACGACTGCTCACGGTCAAATAACACCCCATATTGAATTACACTTCCCTTTATATAAAATTTGAACGTAGATCGACGACTCTGAGGGTGATTTGCTAATAATATGTATATTTATATCCACCATTGCACCGGCTAGTTCAATCTTATTACCAGAACTTCAATAGTATAGACATTGCAGCATTGCGTCCTAGCACCTTTAAAGATAACGTAGTCAAATTAATATTAAACAAGTAATTATTAACTTAGTAGGTATCATTCTTTGAGTCCTTACATATATATCTGTAATCGGAAAATAAAATAATTATTATTATAAAAACATAAAGCCATCAAAATCATACATACATACACTTCAAAAATCATAATCCCCCTTGTGCTGTGGGGTGGATAGACCTACCATTCTTATTTCTGGCGCAAATTTTAACTTACTCAAACTGTGGTAAATAGTGTTGGTGACACATTAATTAAGTCAAATTTTTAAAAAGAAAATTGTATACTTACTCTGTATTGTGTTACTGTTGATTTACCCAAATCAGACAGACTAGTCTTCTGACGGAGATAAGGTGTGATTTTTTACGGTGTTTGAATAAAACAAGCACCAGTTTACAGAATAACACTGTGACTATGGACGTTGCAACGAAACTCTGTGCATCTCTGATCGATTATGTCAGTAATGCGTAAAAATTAAGATCAATACGAATTGGCTGCTAAAGAAAGAAAAATAATTCGCAGCAAAAGCAGCACCTTTTTTGTAGGATCGTAAGAGTGTGTGGAGTTGAATACTAAAGAAAAGGTTCACAACAACAACACACACATTATAAATATGCTCATTTAAAAAAAAAATGTTTAGCTGCTGCTTATCAGGAAATTGACACTAGTTTTATTTTTCTTTCTCACGTTAATTATAATCGATTCTGAAAAGTTAACACAAAATGCCAAGAATTTGCAGAACTTTGTTATGAAATATTGTTCTCATTTGAGGCAGTAGCGACTTACAGATCGTCGGAAAAGACCCTGCTGATTTAGGTTTCTCAGCCTTACAATCATACAATAAAGACAGATAAATTACAAGAAACTTTTGCCAATGTAGAAATTACAACAATGTTTAATGATATGATCACCAACTGTAATGGAGAGCGCTCAATGTTAAAGGAATGTTTAAGCAATTAATCAGTTATGTAAAACCAGACCAACCGATTGACAATTAATATTTTATTGTTGTTGAGATACTCAAAAAAACCTTTGTTAACAATAATTAGTATAAAAGTATCCATTAACAATAGTTAATAAAATCATAATAATAAAACTGTTCTTCTTGTCATTTACTGTTTTGTACTTTCCAATGGGGCCCCAAGTTCTTATGTGCCCAGGGGCCCCGGCCTACCCAAAGACGGCCTTGCTTATGTGAGTTTATTGTTTTTTTACGCTTTCACGGTTTAACTACTCAAGTCAAACAAGTTAACACGGCTACAGAAAAGGACATAGGTAAATTTTATCCAGAAAAAAGTACTGTTCCCAAGATGAATAGACCAAATCTACATTAACGCGGGCGAAGCCGCGGGTAAGAGCTGGTACAACTTTAAATATACTACAAGTTGTTTATGTTTATTTACACATTCTTCACGTGTTACAGTCTCTCGTTCTCTTGGCAATTAATTCAACCATATTGAGCAAAGGCTAATTTAATTAAAACATTGAATAGCGGTTGATATATTGTGAAATAAATTATTTAGCACTTAAGCAATATTTAACTTTGAGCAAGTCATTATTTACATATCAGAGAAAACAAGTTGAAAATAAGAGTTGAGGTTTCAAGTCGTATGAGGCGGAGAAGTGGATAAAATGAGCAAAGTAATCGTCGCCCTTTCTTTATTCGCTAGTTTAAAAGGCACTGCGTTCCAACGTTTAATATAATATATTTAACTATCATAGCTATGGCAGAAAACGTGTATACCACACGCAACGTAGTGGCTAAGTTCCAGATCTGGCAAGGTATTGACGAGGTCGCTAAAGATGCTCCTACCCTCCTGAAAAGCGTGAGAAACACTATCACGTCGCTTTTTTCATGCGCCTGTTTAACACGCTTATATTAAGCTTCACTTGTAACTATGTGTGTAAACAAAAAAGAAAAAATATTTAGAAGTCAAATAATCCACTTCAAATTGTTCTATCGAAATTAAACTTTGTACGTACATGTTTGGATGATTATAATTTTGCATCCTGGAGCTGATCTAATGATGGAGCCAGGAAGTGAATAGTGGAACTCTTCAGTGTCTACTAGTAAACTCCTCGTGTTTGGGCTCATATGTTTCGTGATGACGACTCCAACAGATTGTGCTTAATAGCGATGGTCTTATGACGGCGGTAGAAGGCGGATAGTGGAACTCTTTTTAAGTTTTTTAATTTGGTTTAATATTAAAGTGTGTTTTTTTTATTTTTTTCGAAACCATAATTTATATGTTCTTTCTCCGACGGGCTGTCCTTCCCACTGTCACAATACTGTTTTATAATTTTTGCCAAGGGTTTCTTCCTCGTATCCTCAAAAACTTTCTATCCTTTGTCTCCTCACCCCGTCCTTTTACTTCGAACAAATTAAAAAAAGAAGACGCTTTCGCTTTGTAGTTTTCTGCCTCGCGGCCAAAAAAAGTCACTCGTCGTTGCTGGTCAGCGTTACGACTTCAGGGTAGGCAATTTTGGCCTCTTTAAAAATAATTCCGAGATAATTCATATCGCATAAAGAAACCATATATTCCACTTGGGTCAACCAGCTGCACGGTAAATTCACATTAATTAATAGAGCGTACAATTTCGGTGCACATAATTTGTGTGTAATATACTATGTATATAGCCTGCACTGATACGAAGAAAAGTGTCCATTGTAGTATTCGTAGAGCACTTGCATTGTTGAAAAAAGATGGTCGTTAAGTTTTCTTAAATTTTATTTCTTATTTTTTTCTTTCATAAGAACTTTCTCCTGACTATAACAATCACAAAAAAAAAAAGAATTAGCAAAATCGGTCCAGCCATACACGCGTGATGCCATGACCAAAAGAAATAGGGATTCATTTTTATATATATAGATGATAACTTTGCAATTTTATTTTATTTTGTATTAAGACCTATATTTGAATGAGGTTCTTCTTCTATCTCTAACGGAGAATACACATAACATATTTATTTACAATCTTTGTTCTTTTTTTAAATCTGATGCTTCTACAATTATAAGAGAACGATGTGTTCTCTATATATGCAGTCTTAATAAAAGTAATCGAACAATTATATAAAATTAAATATAAAATCAGTGCAATAAATAAAAATAATAAATGTCAAATCAAATATAAACCAAAAGCAGAACAAATAGTACAAGATACAGACAAGCAGTACAAGTAACAAGATAAATTAAATAGTAAAATTAGTAGTCATTGTCCAATGAAGTCCAAGTAAGCAAAAACACATCAAAGAAATAAATAAAATTAAGACGCAACAGTTTCAGTAAAATTAATACAATGAATAAATTATGTAAAACAATCAAAATCGAATAAAAGTACTAACATATTAAAGGTACTAACACATATTAAATTAAATTAATTCATTAAAATATCAATAAAAATAAACAATAAAAACAAACAATAGAAATACAGTTATGTCAACACATACACCCTATTATTATGCGTACAAATTAGGTATCTGAATTTGTTTAAACTGTTTGAGAAAATGTCTATGTCCAATATGTCCATTGATAAGCTTGTTACAGCATTCTATTTGTGCGTGATTCTAGCAATTGTAGAATGTGTGCCTAGATTATGCTAAGAAATAAACTTCGCAGGTAAGAAATAGAGTCAATGTGACTAGCCTGTTGGTCTAGTGGTTAGTGACCCTGACTGCTAAGCCTGAGGTCGTGGGCTCGATTCCCACCCAGGACAAATAATTGTGTGATTAGCACCATCCTTTCTTCTGTGTCTGGGTCTAATTTATCTATAATATGTATGTATTTAGAAATATATAAGTATGTTTATCAGCAGTCTGATTACTATAGTACAGGCTCTGCCTAGTTTGGGATAAGACAGCCGTGTGTGAGATGTGTGAAGTTATTATTATTATTAGACAAGATATTCTACACCCAAACATGTAGTAAAAAAAGTTGTAGGTATAAAATAAACACAGAAGATGAGACAATTCACATCTCTCTCATCATCAACTAAATAGGTAGGAAATCTAGTGGGCCTGCTATTTATAATGTGGTAAACAGTAAACAATTCAGTTGATTTGTTATGACCGGTTTTAACTTAGTTTGTAACAGACTTCAAAAAAGAACGAGGTTCTATGTTCGGCTGTAAGTATTTTTTTCTGAGCATCTATTTCAATGGTAACTGCTTAGTATAATATTGGTGATAAAAATAGATGTGAAAGATTGACTGGTAGCGTACTACGGATTTGAATTCATTCGATTTCGGGTTCGACTCCCGCTCAGAAGAAATGTAATATGTATGTATTTACAGAAAAAAAAAATCAAAATATGTTTACCCATAGTACATAGTCCAAGTTTTGGTTAGTTTGGGTCTAGATAAAGCTGTCCAACAATTCAAAGGAAATAAGTTCGTAACAATAAGGTTATAAAAACTTTGAATAACATTTTTCAGAATGTGAAATATAACTACCACTAAACCTAACGTGGATTGAAGGAGTTATTACATAAATTGACACTCGCCCTGTTTAAAACATATAGGTATATGTTGCGTATTCATGTCTACAGATCGGTCACTATTCACCGGTTATCCAATTATAGTCCTCACGACTAGTAGAAATTGAATTATAAGCTGAAGAGAGATTAAATAGAAATTGCAAACATACCTAAGTCGGTCAATTTTAAACACTAGATCTACTATTCATATTTTAATAAAAGTGTTAACTTCACTACATATTATAAAACAAAGTCCCCTGCCGCGTCTGTCTATCTATTCGCGATAAATTGAAAAACTACTGAACGGATTTTCATGCGGTTTTTTACTAATAGACAGAGTTATTCACGAGGAAGGTTTCTGTGAATAATTTGTACCCGTGCGAAGCCGGGGCGGGTTGCTAGTTAAATAATAAATGTTAATTTTCCTAGTATTCTAACCCGTTCCGAACAGTTTTACCCGCGCTTATGGTCACTTTTCCGCTCCTAAGGGTCGTAGGTTGATAGCCTTCTTCAAGAATTGTGGAATCAATTTCAAAAATAATTTTTCAAATCCGACTGGTCATTCCTGAGAAAAGCACATTCATCCAAAATAACACTTCAGCTTTATTATATCAATTAATAGAAACCACAAGATTGATTTGGTGGTGATAGTCACAGTATACACTGATCTTCATCTGACATTGACCTCAGTGATGTGAGTTGAGTTTGGTGCACACGCGGTAGCCGGCGGGCCGCTGTTTTCAGTCGCGATTTGTCCGTGCCGCCTCTTTGTCGTTCCTCGCACGCACGACTTCCGAATTCCGTGTCTACGTTGAATTTGTGCGTGTATTGTAAAACTAATGTTTGTGATAGTGTCTATAACGAACGATATTTATATCGAACACCCGTCGGCAGTGGATTCCTAATGATTTAAAATTCTTTTTCTAGTGGGTGCTGAATATTATTGAAGTAAGTAAAATAATATATTTATTTTTAAGACGATTTACCTATTATTTTGTAGATATTCGCTAAACTGTTTATAAATGTTCTATTTTAGTTACATGTCTTAAATCATATTTTAAAGCGAGGCATAGTATTTTTATACAACATGTGGTGTAAACTTTATGAGTTTAATATTATAATAAACGTGTTTGATCTAATGGTCCTTTTGTAGGTACGTTATTTTTTTCTCATATTTATGTGATGTGTTTATTAATTTTCAGCTCGTACTTTACATTAACATAGATTTTAAATATGTGCGTAGAAATGTCATTAAGTGGAATAAGAGTGAATATTTATAAATGCATTAAAATGTCAAAAAAAAGTAAATAAACGGAATAGAAAAATAAAGTAAAATTATGTTATAAGAACAGTAAAATAACAAAAATATGCAGAATGTGAAATTCAATTTACCTTAAATGGTGAATATCCAATTTTCACACTATCGGTGTTGAGTATAGAGAGATTGGTATTGAGCTCCAAGGCTCGAGGTAGGTAGAAGGTTCAAATCTGGAAACCGATTTGAAATATTTAGATAGGCACCTCTGACAAATAGAAGATCGCCGCTATAACAGGTATTTGTAGTGTTATGTGTTAGTCTACGGCATTTAAAATTTCCTTTAAAGAGACTAGGGTGGCTTCTTGTGTCGTGCTCTCATGTCCTTCCACGTGGACTCAGGCGGTAGCTATATTAAATCTTATATAATAAAGGTGGCGACTAAAACTAACCACCAATTGGTTTGCTAGAATGTATACCTACATTTTTGTTGAAAAAGGAAAAAAATGGGAAAAGCGTTTGTTTTCCATTTTACCTGATGGAAAGTGATGATTAAGTCGAAGATGGGACATGCCTATCCAAGAGAAACCTATTAATTCTACTCTACAATGTTCCAGGACTATATTTGTTTGAAAAAATTAATGCAGGCAGTAAAACTAACAATAATACAAGAAGTAACAGTACATTACAATATATTTAAAGGTTACAAAGGCCTACTATATTAAATTTAAACTGAAAATATATTATACTTAGCTTAATTTTACCTAAAATGTTAGGAAATAAAACCAAATTCTAATATCGTTTTACCATGACTATCAATATATTTCTTAAGTAATACTAATAATGTATCAGTTTATTAATTATTTTTTATAATATTAATTAAACCTGTTGTCAGTATTTTTGAGCCTCGATAAAAAATACGAATCCTACTTATTAAGAAGCTTAACATTTTAGGACGGGCATTTCATATCACTCTGAAGTGAATTGTAAACGGTTTTATTACATTAAAGTGTTTTGAAGATTTATAGGAAAGGATATAATATTTTATCTGAACGAAGGCCCAATATCCTCTTTGTTCAATCGTTCTATGCTAAATATTTGGCTATAAACATTTAAATAGAGACTTTTAGGTGCTCAGTCTTCTTTAACGGTCGAAATTGATAACACATTTTATCCAAATTTATTGTTTATAGATATTGTAGATAAGTATCAAAGATTCATATTTTGCATCACGTCGAACCGTTTAATAAACGATTAAACTGTATAAAAAGCTATGATTTTCAGAAGTCAAAGCTGCCATTTATATGGTTATATAAGATTGTTTTTCAACCTTAAAACAAAAACACAAAAATAAAATGGGAATTTAGATAAAAAAAGGGTATAAAAATATTTATTGTAAAGATCGTGACATGGAATGAAACGACGTAGAATTGAACTGAGAACTCAATTAAAGAATTTGTACTTTACTGGTTCATTTAAAGTTAAGCCTAGAGATACGGGGATACGGACAATTTACGAATGGTTCGTGAGAAAGTGGTCTCTGGGTTGTTCAGTCCGCAGTCACTACTGTACTGTGCTTTAGCTCAAAATTGCTGTATAAATTACCTTCCGTAAGCGTCCCCTACATTCATTTCCAAGACGTGACTGAAGCGGCTTTGCATATTGCCGACAACGGACTCTAGCCATTAGTGTTTTCTTTTTAAATGTATTTTTTTTTAGTCGCCATTGCATTTTTGTTTTATGGTTTCACTGATTTTTGTTTTTGTTTTGACATTTGATCATTAAACTCGATTTCGTTTTTGATAGGTACGTCTAACAGTGAATACATTTTATGAATCACTTTAATTCGGCGGTCCTTGACTTCAAAGTTAATGTAAGCGCGTAGGTTAAAGTACAACTGGTGACATACCACAAACAAGTTACACCAAGTTCGATGATATGTTTTTATGGTGACAAATGTTACTCTGAAATGTTTTATTCAACAAAGTATCATTAAAATAAAAACAAATAAAGTAAGAAATCTTAATCTTCCAAAAGTGCATATGTTTACAAACCGCATTAATAAATATTTAAGGTAACATTAGTAATTGTTATCATTTATAGGCAGTATACATGCTTTATTACATGACGGGTAAGAAATTGAAAATATACTTGATAGTTCTCCTCTAAAGGTATTTTGCGTCGATTAAAACAAGCTTCCATGGAATCTTAAAATTTTAAGAAATAAGGAGGAGGTGGTTTCAGATTTCGATTGGAATTCGAGGCACCTGGCTGGGTGAGAACAACTACCTTACAAAAGTGTTCCCGATGTATTTTTGATAGTGAGTAGGGTCACCAGAGTTAAATAAAGTAAGGACTAAACCGGAAAAATGTTTACCGTCAGGTGGGCCTAGTGCTTGTTTGACAGTTGTATAAAAAAGAATTGTAGTTTACGGAGTGGGGTAATAAATAATATCAAATGTAGAATACATACATACCATGACCTAGTTGTTGTTGCGACACGGGTAAACCGCAGCTCCGTATATAGGATTTGGAGACACCGCGTAAATTCAATCGGTTCAATTTTGATATGAACGATTCCTATTGCCCTTTTATGTTTGTACGGTATAGGGGGCAAATGAGCAGACGGGTTACCTGATGGTAAATGACTACCGCTGTCCATGACCACCTGCAACTCAAGAGTCACAAGTGCGTTGCTGGCCTTTAAGGTGGGAGTAGGGGAAGGGAGGAAGAAGGGGGAGGGAGGGAAGGGTTAGGGCCTCCGGTAAACTCACTCATTCAGTGAAAAGCAATGCAAGCATTGCTCTACTGCCGGTTTTCTGTGAGGCCGTGGTATCCCAGCCCATACGTGCCGAAGCATGGCTCTCCTACGATCCCGTGGCGAAGGACCATACTCTTCGTGCAGCATAGTGTCCCTGTGGGAATCTGTATGGATAGAAACATAAAAAAAATACTTGAAATATTTACAATATAACATTGCCAAACTCCTTGCAAAATTTTATGTTATTGTGTAGGTACCTTTGTTAAATTAATGTTATTCATTGCATGATCTTATTGTCTTTGACTAAGTTTTTACGGATTATTATTTTATTTGCATATTATAGATAAAGCATCACAAACAATTTTATTGCTATCATAATTGTTTTATATGACTTGCATGTTACCGAATAAACAATTAGTTAATATACGTCGTACATTAATGATAATTATTGTTAACAGCGATTTAATTTTACATTTGTTTTTCGTAGAAATTTTATTCATGTAATTGTATATGACCCACGCAGTTTGAAAGAATTACGAGTACAACGCAATTACCCGTTGGTACGACAATGTTGATAACGTGGGATGTTTCGCATTATTTGGTTTATTTTACTACCGGTTTTTGGAATATTTGCATTTTTGAGATAATAGTAACATGTAGTAATTCTACGTTACGCCGGAAACTTCCACGAGAGAAGAAATAAATTAATAGATACAAATAACACTATCCAATATTTTTTTATTATGTGGGAATCCCCACCGGCGGTGACGTGATGTGATGATACCTCAACGGGGCTAACGGTTAAGTGACCAGACTAAAACCTCACGTGTTCCATCACAATTGAGCCTATTGCAAGGCACCGGGCATACCCCAAGAAAGATGCCTCCGGGAACCTCTGCAGACAATGGTGCTAATTCTGTTGTACACTTAACTAAACTAAAACTGCTAATTCTGTTGTACACTTAACTAAACTAAAACCTGACCTACTTTTTTTACATGAAATCAACCTTGTCTTCTTCGTAACAAGGTTATATTTGTTACTGGCATCTATTTCTCAGCGCCACTAAATTTCACTAAAACCTGTCAACGTATGTATACTCAACTTTATTTTGACGCAGCGAGAGTCCCCATTTATTCAAATGCCGTATAATTGCCACGCAGCGATAGTCCCGAATCATTCAAATGCCGAATAAAAAAATGTTAAAAACGAACTAAGATGACGTTATTTTAATCGACACCTACGACGACGCTTACTAAAAACACAGAGCAAAAGAGATGGCATTCAACGGATAGCAGCTCTCGCTACGTGGTATTAAAGTTTATTTAAGCGTGTCAGACTTTAGTCGACAAATAAATTGCTTATTTCGATAGCGACATATGTTACCTACATGTTTAAATTTGAAATAAGATTTTGTTTCGAAGTGTACAAGGTTTACATCTTACATGAAGAAAATTTAGTCAATTTAAGATTAGAGAGTGAAGTAACAGAATTAGCACCATTGTCCGACTTTTGATCTGCAGGCGGCCACCGAACATTGTCCATTAACTTTTGTGTCTGCAATAGAATATAATTTTTTGTCGGTTTTGTAAAGATTTTAATAAAACCGACAAAAAACTAAACATCTAGTTTCACTTCACAGATATTTATTTATTATACGCCATTGTAAGTCCAGACTCACGAAATTATATAAATATATTGTAGTAATTTCGTTTCGTTTAAAAAAGACAACTTCCGCATTAGGAATGACTCCTGTGTCGCAGGGGACTTTACAAACATACAAACAACGAACACAAAGAACACCCAGACTCGGGTGGAAATCGAACCCACGACCTATGGCGTAGCAGTCAGGGTCACTAACCACTAGGCCAACAGGCAAGTCAAAAAATGATTTACAAGAAAAAATAATAATTAGACTACAGAAGTCATACAATGGGCGATGTCTCCTTCGTCATTTATGCCACGTTAACCAAAATATATTTATTATTAATAAAAAATGAATCCAAGTTAGTAAAGGTACTTGTAATAAGTACGTAATTTAATGAGGAAGTTACACAACAAACAACACATTACACGACAAAACATTGGGGATGGACTCGAACACGGACGACAAGGCTTGTATGAAACTATTTTTGTTTATTAGATGTGTTAATATTCTGTTCTAGCGTCTTGGAAAAGGGAGGTTCACTGAAATCTTACTTGTGCTGCTTGCTCTGGTTCAAATACCTATACAGTCATCCCTTGTTAAGACTAGTTTTATAAATCCCTGAGTGTGCGATACCGGTTTATTACGCAGATCGTAACTCTTCTAAATGGTTCCTAACTTACAACGAATGTGTGCATTGAGCCGGGATGTATCTGTGTGGTTAGTCGAATTAAACACGTCTTTGTACGGCATTCCACTCGTGTGCAAATGAAATGTGTTTTATTTCTAAGCGTAGTTTGGTAATACGGTGCACGTTGCCTCATTCTGTTTAAATTAGCAGGAAAATTGTTTAACGTAGGTGTCTGTCTTGTCTTGTCGTAAGCACAATCTACTTAGTCTTTTTTTACATATATCCTGTATATTGCAAATAGTTTTATGATATACAGAATTATAATACAATGCTCCTTTGGAAAAGTTAATGATGTGTTTGTTTGGTTTGTTTCTTACGCTTTCAAGCTTTAACTAGTCAACCAATCATCATGAATATTTGTTTGCATGTAGTAGATGATACAGAAAATTACGTAGGGTACCTTTAATTCCGAAAAAATATAGTTCCCGAGATACCTGAATTCTTTGACAAAATCTAGCGAGAAAAGAAAGAAAGTTTCATTGTAATCGGTTCAGTAGTTTTGGCGTGAAAGGGTAACAAACATTCATACATTCATACATCCAACACAAATAGCACATTAATCTATCTAATACCTTTAAACGAGCAATTCTTGTATATATGTATATATAAATGTATATTACATAATCTGTATCTAGGAAACGGCTCCAACGATTTTGATGAAACGGGGGTTTCGGGGGCCATAAATCGATCTAGCTAGGTTTCATTTTTAGAAAACGTAAAAAAAGAAATCGAGCAAAGCTCGGTCATCCAGGTACTCATAATAAATATCAGTTATCATCAGTTTAAGTGTAACTAACGCAGCTGTTATTTTGTAACTTTGGCATTATTTCTTGCAACAAAACCTAGGCGCTTTGAAATATACTAAAAGAGTTTATAACTTACTGCCATTATTGTCATAGACTGACTGGCCGGTTGGCCAGTAGTGGTTAGTCACCCTAACTGTTACGCCATAGGTCGTGGGTACGGTTCCCACCCGAGTCTGGGTGTTCTTTGTGTCCATTGTTTGTATGTTTGTAAAGTAACCCGCGACACAGAAGTCATTCCTAATGCGGGAGTTGTCTTTAAAAAAAAAAATAATAGAACTAGAGTGACGTTGTAAACAAGCGGCCTCAATTCGGGGTCGATCGAATCTTTACTTCACCATTCCCATAGCGACAAATAGTGCGTCACAATCGTTCATCCGAGTTTCAATACACAAGTAGCTCCTACACGGTAAACATTTCAGTGAATTTATTACCGGAAAGTATTTATCGAACAGTTCTGAATGGATCTGAGTGTTGTTAGAACGCCAGAGGCAGAAATATTCTGCAATGTAGTTCCAGTATTGCCACGTAAATTGTAATACATTTCATACGGAAGAAAGAGTAAATAGATTGGAAGTCAATGGATCATTTATCACTACATATTATAAAACAAAGTCCACGGCCGCGTCTGTATCTGTTAGCGATAAATGAAAAACTACTGATAGGATTTTCATGCGATTTTCACCAACCAGTAGACAGAGTGGTTTATGAGGAAGGTTCAGGTGTATAATTTGTTAAGGTTTTGTGTAAATTGGTTGAAATATGATGATGTTTGTTAAAGATGTCTCTCGTACCCGTGCGAAGCCGGGGCGGGTTACTAGTAGTTAATATAACAAAGGTTTGGACAAATTGTTTTCAAAGTATTTTTTTAAATTGTGTATTGGAATTGTCGTTTGTCTTCCAACTTATCTGATGGAAAGTGATGATGAAGGCGAAGATGGTACACACCTATTCAAAAGAAACCTATTCACTCTACTCTTGAACGTTCAAGGATTATAGTTAACTGTAAAAAATAAACGCCGGCAGTTCATTCCAGACTTTGCGATTCGAACCAAAAAGGAGCTGTCAAAAGTTTTGTTAAACTTTTTGGTTTTTTCGACATTGAAAGAGAATCTCTGTGTGCGTCTAGTCGTCCGGTGAAGGAATTATGAGGTTCCAAATCCTTCGAAGAGAGCCTTCGCACACTAACCAAAAGGGATCCTATAAAAAACAGGTAGGCGCGACTTTAGAGGATGCTCTAGAAGTCAAGAGTATGTAGTTCCTTATTCGTGAATACATCGTCGTTTATAAGCTTACGGGCTCTTCGGTCGATAGAGCTTCAAGTTTTTATTTAGCAGAACCATCCCAAAGGTAACTGCAGTACTCCATGCAAAATCGAACTTGGGCTGTATAGAGATTAAGCAGCTGTTCAGAGCTGAAATGAATTCTTAATTTCTTCGGAGCTGTCTGTGTCATGGACTAGATTTAGTGTCTGTTTCTTATGCTCACTAAATCAATAAGCAAGGTGCAGGTGCTCATGGGCGGCGGTAGTCGCTTACCATCAAGTGACCCGTCTGCTCGTTTGCTCCCTATCCCATAAAAAAAGTGAAAACAATATACTAATTGATCTGTGGAAGTGTTATCTTTACTTTAATAAACTTGTGAACTAAATACGTAATGACAAAATTAAGGACACGAAATATCCAGGGATACCGGAATCTGTATGTACTTATGATGATGTCACTATTAGATGGCATCTGTTTTGAAAGTAAAACCTTCTTTAGGCACGTTAGGCACTTTTGGTTTTGAGAAAAAGCACTGAGCACGCGTGACCGCCACGCTCAGATGACATATATTGTCATGATGAGATATGGATGTGTCTGTGCATATGTATATAAATATGTGTGTATGTGTTTTCACTTCTTACGTGCAGTCCTACGACTGTTAGTTTTTTTTTTTATGGAAACTAATGTGTGTAGGTATGTAAACTAATTTCTATTATTATTTGTGACGTGATATTTTGCTTCTCAAAAAAGAAAGCAGCTCCACATATAAACAAAACACTATATAAGAAGGTGCAAACTATATAATTAATATTAGTGTAACATAATAAGTACAGAGTAAAGCCTGGCAAGGATAACATCGTGTAATTTTTGTTTAGGTGAAGTTTTTCGATGCATACATAACTAATTAAAATTTAATACTAGGTTTCGGGCCTCCAATCAAAAGTCTCCTTAGTAGTACACGTTATTTAACAAATAAACTGTTTTTTTTTTATATAATTCAGCTATCAACGCTAAATACAGTAACAAAAAATTTATGATTTTATAATGGGTAAAAACGTAAAGACGGTAAATACTTAAATTTAATGTTGGACTGAATTATGTCTTTGTTTATAATACAGTCACAAAATTACTTTTTAATCTTGTTTGTCATTTTGTAAACGGCTGGCGTGATGTGTTGTTTGTCTCATATTATTTTCATATCTTAGCAATTTTGAATTAAATATTGTTACGAAAGCCTAAAGACCCGCGGGCGCCATCTATTGTTGAGTATAGGAAGGCATATAGGGTTACGATTAGCTTAATTGAGATGCACGACATATAATACACCGAACTAATAAGTCTATTTATAGAACGTGCCACGATGTGTTAGAAATTCCAGAGTAGCAGACGAGTTTTCGGGAAATATCACGATCTCTGAACGAAATAACGTTCAGGTATAAAAGGGCAGTTGCATTGCGGAATAGATAGAGTTTTAAATTAAGGTCGTAGGTTAATGATGAATGTACACGCAAAGTGATGTAAAGTGAATATGTCCGAGATGGCCAAACTATCCAACTCGGCCGACACAACTTCGATCGAGAGGCCGGTAGATGAATTCGTCTTGGTTGAGCGGCGTATAGGAAGCTAAGTCATGTCTTCGAGTCACCGACCCCATTAACCCTGAAAATCAGGGCATTCAACCAGTGCGTCCTATCCGTAACGACATACGGAGCCGAAACGTGGACACTCTTCAACCGATATCACCCAGAGAACCAGTAAGCTGAAGTAGAAGTGGCCCCATCAGTCTCCAGGCGGACTGATTGTCGCTGGAGCCGACATGTGCTAGAGTGTAGGGCGCCCTGCGGCACGATGGACCGACGACTTGAAGAAGGTGGCTGGCAGCGGATGTATGCGACTGCCCAAGACCGGGATAGTTGGCGCTCTTTGGGGGAGGCCTTCGTCCAGCAGTGGACGGCGATAGGCTGATGATAGAACGAAGGCACTGCAGACGATCAGCTACTATAGAGATTCTAATGGAATCATGAAATAGCCAATTGATTTTACTTATTCCCATCGTAAAGTTTATATAGTCGTTTGTTTAGGATTATAGTATTGTCTTTATGTCGCAGTATCGTAAACAATGTCTTCGTAATGACGATATTTTATAGTCGTTTGAAGTGGTATTTCAGTACCTACACGCGATTATTAAAACTACTATAATGGAAAAAAAAAATATTGATTACCTTGTTTGACCATGTGGTTACAAGTTCTAAGGTCAAGCCGAGTCACACACGGGGCTAATTCGATTTGTGGCTCATTTTTTTTTACTAAGTGCAATTACTATACAGCCATATTTATATTCCTACATACATACATAGTAACAATTTTTTTTATATCGATGCTTAAAAGTAGGTCTTTGTCCAAAATGACTTTAAGAGAAATACATAAAAAAAAAAGAATGTTTTTCGAGAATAAACATGTATTTATTCTTAGAATAAACTATTTTTATGTTGTGTATTAAAAGGGTTTTCAAATTTATAAACTACTTCGTCTATTTTAAGGAATTTTGCTTGTACTAGGGTTAAACGATTAGGGCGTCCCTTGTCCCTAAAAATATTGTCCATTGTTAAAAGAAGTTTTTTTTTAAATTGACGTCAGAATTATTTATATTATTGATACTAAACCTTTCTTTTATCGTGTTTAAATCTCTATATCCTGGGGCCCATACAATACTGTGGCGTGTCGGATCGACTAAACTACCTACACTATGTTTTATCTCGGCGTTTTGCACCTCCGAGGATGTAACCTTGAAAATTTCTGGAATCCCAAGTGTTGCAGGGCTTTACCTTCTTGCATTTCAGACATATACTTCTACCATAATGAACAAATGTAACACTATATGTATATGTAATATAACACGAAGGCCATAAAAATGCATTTACGTGGTTTTATGCGTTGTTCATTTTATTTGGATCAAAACTATGTCGCAGAGTATGTTTGTGATAGACGCTCACTACAACTGGTAATTGATAATAAAATTTAGGTTATACAAAATACCTTAAAACGGATTTAAGTTTGCTAATTGTAAAAAAACTTGACGCAAATTTATGCAATATTAACGTGAATTGACGTGTTTTTAGTTTGCGCAATTTTTTTCCTAAGTCCTGTTTGAATCCTAAAGATATAATTTTGTGTCGAAAAATTATCCAAGTCTTTGTAAATAGCCCAGAAAATCTTATACCTTTTCTGTATCCCTGATATGATGTGTGCTAAATTTCACGATGATTGGTTGAGCAGTTACGACGTGTAAAAGCGTAACAAACAAACTCATTTTCGAATTTATAATATTAGTTAGGATTAAATGTAAAATTAAAATATATGTTGATCTTACTGCAAATTAAGCGGTCGCTAGACGATCATGCGGCATGACGTTCTGAATCATCATGCTGCATGACGTTCTGAATTATCATGCTGCATGAACGACCTATTGAGAGTCTTTCATGCAGCATGATAATTCGCTTAGTATAATCATTTTATTCAGTCGATATAAATAGTACAGTGAAGAGGTCTTCTGCGCTGGTATGGCTGGTATCTTTGTTATAGGCAGATTTATAAATAAATCAACTTATAAATATAAAGATAAAATGAATTGTCAATCAACTGCCGGCACGTAGTTTGCATGTCATTCGCATCAATCAATACAATTAAACGGTCATGCAGGCATGACAGCACGTAACGCATGTTATGCCGTATGATAGTCTAGGGACCGCTTTAGAGTTTTGTATCGACCTTTTAATATACTCACCGTATTTTTAAATAATCTATTTAAAATAAAAAACAATACGATCTGGTGGTACCTACTCATAAAAATCGCGGTCACTTTACAATCTCCAAATTCACCCAATTTAAGGGGTTAAGTTTTCATGGTTGGAACCTAGTATTGCATATGGACACTGGAGAGAAAGTAACTTGGAAGCATACGTATAACACAGTTTGCTCTTAAAACTACCGTGACCCGTAAGAAAAAGCGTGAGACAGTGATCTATTTAAAGCCGAATTATGGTCAACCGCTCACGTACATTTGGACGGAAAATGTAAAGATAGCGCTCCTTATTTGATATACTCTAGCAGTGCCGCCATGTTGGTGTATGAATGGCATGATGATGAAGAAATGTTATGTCAAAACTTACCTAGTAAGGAGACGAATTAAAGAGGAACAAAGAGGCGTTACAGTTCTTTATTCAAGGATTATTTTAGCGTTCACTACTTAGTATAAAAAAATATCTGCCTTTAATAAAAAAGCAGTGTGTTATTCGGACCTTAGGTACAGTGTAACCAAAGCTTTACGTGTAATGATTAGTAATTCGTAGGTAGGGGCACTCATTATCCTTTGTAAGCATTCAATTTCAATCTAACATAAACTTACGTCCAATACAGATTTATTTTATTTTAATGGATATAGTTAGATTTTCCTAGAACGCAGCCTGGTATCTTAGTGCTTAGACACGCAGAGCGTGAGTATGTACACACGTAAAAGCGAACATGATTAATTCAAAAACCTATATCACCCTTCGTGATCATAAAAAAGCAGTTATGTCATTGTCACGCAGGTCCGTACGAGTATTTATGTCTGATCTGTTTGTTCTATAAACCAATCCTAGCTGCGGTTTCTGCTTTCACAGACCGAACATTTTCCACTAAGTATTTCACATTTTCATTGTCCTCTGTGTTTAAATACAACATTATGATTCTTTTGTTATCAAAACCTTGATTTACATGTAAAACATCAACAGAAAATGATGATATTTCAAATGTTTATACTTATTTTGTAGCCGCGGTTTTATAAGTGTTAGGCAAGCTACCACTATGTTATGTTATTATGTCTGTAGTAGTATGTCTGATTTAAAAAATAGCTATGCCAGCAAAAAATGTACATAACTCCAAGAACACAGGATGTTAGATTAAGAAATTCAAAGTTAAGATTGGATTTAATGATTAGTTATTCAAGTAGTAATAAAAACTTAATGAAGGCTATGATGTATCTACAATCAAAATGGCGGTTTTATTTATTTTTGAATTAATATGGTTTTCGAGTTGTTTTTATGTGCAAACGAGCAGACAGGTCACAAGTGCGTTGCCGGCCTTTAAGGTGGGAGTAGAGGAAGGGGAGGGAAGAGGGAGAGTTCAGGGAGGGGGAGAAGAGGGGAAGAGGAGGAGAGGGAGGTGTTAGTACCTCCGGTAACCTCACTCACTCGGCGAAAAGCAATGAAAGCTTAGCTTCACTGCCGGTTTTCTGTGAGGCCTTGGTATCGATCCGGTCGAGCCAGCCCATACGCGCCGAAGCATGCCTCTCCCACCAAAAAACGTAACGTAACATTATGTTGTTTTTAAGGTCGTTAGTCGTTAATGCTTATAAACAGCTCAGGTTTTAAAAAAGCAAAATATTTAAGACGTACAAACGCTAACAGCAAACCATTACAAACCGTGTAATCTATACAAATAAAAAAATTATAAGAGTATGTTTGTAATGTCATAATAACAGCATTTTACTTAATGCATCTGAATCTTTATTGAATATTTATTACACATTACCAAACACCAATTTTTAAAATTGTTGTTTGTTTGTCTGTCTGTTTGTTCCAGCTAATCTGCCGAACGGGTTAAGCGATTTCTATCGGACTTTCCCTGGCAGATAGCTGGTGTTATAATGAGTAACTTAGGCTAACTTTATATTTAAAAAACAATTAGTCTCAAAATATATAAATATGTACAGGCAAGCGAAGCCGCGCTGGGAACACCTAGTTTGTAATGTATATTAGAAAAGTAATGTTCGAATTACTTACCGTCTGTGGTGTTTATTTTATTTCACCGTGGTATTATGAAAATGTCTATGGCAGAGGGGTAATATGCACATTATGAATTCCATATTTCCCAAGATATTATGTTATATATGACTATTATAATATGATACCAAAACTGACAAAAACGAGTTAACATTCACTACTTAATGTATTAAAAATGTAAACTGTTGCAAAAATCTTTATTATTATTCCGGGGTACTGGTGGGTTGCTAAAACTTCAGTACATAATAATCAACCATAAAATAAAAATAATCTAAATTTAAGTTTTATATTTTCCAGAGTAGTATTAATTTTTAATGGTTATTTATCATTATATTTGACTACAACATTATTTCGCTTCACTAACGGCGAAAATGCGTGAACCCTATCCAGGTTTATTTTTAATAGAGCCCGTCTAGTTATAGATAATAGTAATTCCTACGTGTATGATCGTGTTACGTTGAGAGTTGATCTTTATGTAGCGAATAATATTCGTAATTCATGGTGTAGTTGGCTGGGTGCCTTATTGGGGTTTATTCGACGATAAAACTGTAGAGGTGGAAACATATCTGGCTATGTACGAGTATAGACCTTAATATAAAATTTAAGGCACTAGTTATACAACAAGGCCGAGGTAGGGATGAAGTTCATATATTATCACACGTTTCATATTGTCTCCTTCAATGTTAAAATAAATAGAGGTAAGGGTAGAGGTAATACTCAAATTATAAATGTGGAACTGAGACTGAGTGCGCCCCATTGAGAACATTAAATTATAAATAGTGTTAACACAATATTATTAAAGTTTCACTTAACGCTTGTTTATCGCTTAATGTTGAGTATACATATATTACATATGTACTAACGTATGTAATTTATTTATATATTGCATACGTAGATAAAAACAAAAATGTACCCTAATAGTTGTACAGCTCTACTTAGGGGCACCTGTGTCGTCTGCCACTCAGATGTCCTTAAATTAAAACTAAATTAATTGTGCGTGACCTCAGGTATTTTGTCTTTTCGTCTTAATATGTCTCTAAAACTTGTATTAATGTTAGTAATATTATTATGCCATCTAGAAAGTACTATAGGATGAGGTGATCATCTTAGAGATGTATCAACTAAATACACAATACAGATGTAGAATTACTTGAGAGAGATGATATACCCTCTTCATGGATGTTTATCTTTTAAGTCCCTATTGATCTACTGTTGTTGTTGAGGATTCCGTTCATAAGACACAAGGCCGAAGCAGAGGCTTAGTTGCAGTAGAGCGTAAACTATGAATACATACATCTACACATACCTAATGTGCCGATGGGTAGCAGAGTAATAGGTACAACTTATAAAGTTTTATTAAAGCGATTAAGTGTAAATCAGAAAAAGTAAATTGATTTTTAGATACATGAGTGTCAAATAACTTTTTCATTTAATAAAGCATGAAGTAAAAATTCTCCCGATGCCATCATATGACGCAGTGAACGCATTACGAACATTGTAATCATAGTATTACATAATGATTGCGTGTGGAAAGTTGATTACAGCCAGCGAGGGTATGGTACTTTAAGCCCGGGGCTAGGCCAAGATTTGGATTTTTTTACGCCTGATCCATAGGATTATCATGAATATAGCCGGAGTCTAGAACACTTAACTTAATACATGAATGTATCATAGAGCTATTTTGAATATATGTATTACTAGGTGTGCCCGCGGCTTCGCCCGCGTCTAAGTCAGTTTGTGACTATAAGAGATACCGCGATGTTGCCAGATTTTGATTTGATTGCCGTAAGACTGCCTGTGAGGTGGTAAACCTGCTCTTCGACCTTACAAGTGAACATAGAGTTTCCTTCCTTTATTTGTTTACTTATTTTGTTCCCTCGTTTGGGAATAAAATAATATCGTATAATATAGTAATAGTCATCTGATAGAGACTATTGTACCTACGAACATGTTAAAAAAAATGTGCAGACAGTGGATGAATGTCCGTCAAGAGATTTTTATCGTTTGTAGTAGTTCCTGAATATTGGGAATATCTGTCCATTTTTGCATGGCACTTGGGGCAAATCTTATTCATTCCTCCAAATTTACGGTAGTCTTCTGAGAATAATCGATGTTCTACTGCGTGCTCTAAATGTCGTCACTTGTAGTCTTTCTCATCGTACCGATAGCCGCTGTGAGTCCTGTGTAGTTCTGATAAGAACTCTTTAACATAAACGTAGCTCTAAAGAACTTTTTAGATAGTTTAAGCCCTCAAAAGAACTTTTTCAATCGAATGTTCAATTTTGCTTACGAAAACTCACTCTTTTGCTCTGGTGCATTGCATTAGGAGCCGACCACGCGAGTGAGCCGCGCGGCGCGGAACGATTTCACACACAATTTGACTAGATTTTCAATCGAATCGTTGCGTGTGGACGCAAATCGTCAAATTCAAGGTCATTGGGTGGTCAGGACCGCCTAACTTGATTGCGTCACATTAAATCGGCCAATTTTATCATTTAGTCTGCCTGCAGGCGGCGTACTGAGCGGGTGTTTTCTGATTTTTTTTAAACAAACTAACAATAACTACTAATGTCACCAATAATGTAATGCAAGCACTCGATCAAAAAATTAAAACGCTCTTGGAAGAAAACAACACTTTAAAAACGAAAATAATCAAACTTGAACAGAGAATAGAATCCATGGAGAAAGAAAAGAGAAAGAACAATCTAGTATTTTTCGGTATAGCAGAGAAATAGAAAACCGAATGCGAATTAGTGGAACACTTGAAAGAAATAATAATGCAGACGGGCGTAAACCTGGACAGCCATGATATAGTCAAAATCTATAGAATTGGGCAACGTTCAAATAAAAATCGACCAGTAGTGGTCTCACTGACAACAATATCTAATCCAGGAAAAAACATCTAATCCAGAAGAACAAATCTAACCTGCCCCAAGGCATCTATCTATCTTAAAGAAGATTTTCCTGAAGAGGTTCTAAAAACTCGCAAAAAAATTCAAGCATTGCTGGAAGAAGAAAGAAAGAAGGGAAATTCAGCATTTCTGAAATACGATAAGTTAGTAGTAAAAAACACTACAGATGCAAACCGAGAGAAAAGGAAAAGAGAAAAGGTAGAATCACCAGTAACAACGTCAACAAACACCAAGAAGAAACAGATTACAGACAAACGTATTGATGAGTTATCTGCAAAGAAGAATACACAAGGAATAGTAAAACCAAGCATACTCAATTATGTTACACGAGGTACAGCATCATCAATGCCAGAGCCAAAAACTTCAAAAAATTTAAAACTGCCTCCCCCAACTGGAACCCGGATAAGACAAACCAATCAACACAACAAAATAAAGAAACAATAAGTAGCACCAGAAGCCGGCTGGTCACCGTGGGGGAAGAAGACCACAACCCTCCATTGAATAAAACCATTGATTATCAGAGCAGAAAATATGAAAATCTGAACTGGGAACCAGAAGACTTACGCTACCTGAAAATATGCACCTACAACGTAAGATCACTATCATCAATGACAAGACTATTAGAATTGGATAATGCAATAGCTAGAATTAATTGGGACATCATAGGGCTCGCCGAAACTAAATGATTAGGGCACAAAATAGAAGAACATAATATTTTCTGTTATATAATCGAGACATTGGGACTTCATGGCGTGGGTTTTTCAGTAATGAAAAGCTTGAAAGAAAACATTGTGACCTTTGTAGGTATATCTGAAAGAGTCGCTTTGTTAAAAATGAGCTTCAACAAGGTATCTACTATCACTGTCACTATCACTGTGTCTACTATCACTGTCTATTATTCAAGTGTATGCCCCCACTGAGTGGATGTTTCTACATGGACTTACTAAAAGAGCAAGAACAAGCTGATAAGACCCTACTAGTCATTGGAGACTTGAATGCAAAAATCGGGTACCCGAAACATGAAGAACATGATCATGGGACGGTACGGATACGGTCAACGAAATCCACGAGGGGAACGATTAATTCAATATGCATATGAAAACAAACTATCCGTGATGAACACATATTTCAAGAAGAGAAACTCTCGCAAATGGACTTGGATATCTCCAGATAACAACACAAAAAACGAAGTTGACTTCATAATAAGTTACAACCCCAAAGTAATCACAAATTTAGATGTTTTAAACAATAGAAACTTCTCATCAGATCACAAAATGGTTAGATGCTCTTTGAATATCCAGACCCCGAAATGAATAGGAAATCACTTAAAGCCCCAAACAACATGTTAAAGTTCACCAAAGAAAAAGAAACTTATCTAGAAAAACTAAAAGAAAATATAACAACACTAGATGAAGAAATGAAGAATACCGAAAATGTACAAACTCTGAGCAATGAGCTGGAAAAACCCATCACAAATAGTTTAGAACAAGATAAAGCATTAAAAACCAGTAACAAAAAACCTAAAATTATTAGTGAATAAACACAAGAACTGATTTTCAAACGTTCAGAACTACTATCCAAAAGAGAAAAATCTAAAAAATTGAGATATGAATTAAAAGAACTATGTAAGAAGACAAACAGAGCAATCAGACAAGATTAGGAAAGTCATAGAACAATAATTATAGAGAGAAATATGGCAACATTTAGAAGTTCAAAGAGAGCCTTCAATGAACACGGGAAGTGTTCAATTATGTAATATTTCTTTTTTTATGTCGGACTGGCAGTTTTTTGCCATATCTACGGTGTTGTTTTTAAACTTCAGAATATGCTCGTTAAATTCACAGTGCGTTTCAATATAATGATAATTAACTTCTAGACACTTTGTTTGCCATTTCACCGGTCCCGTAAGCTTCGTTTTGTACCAGTTGTCGAGTTTTCCAAAAATTTCTTTACAGGAGGTCTAGTTATGATCCCTAGACCCCATATGTATCACAATTTTACCGGCACGATAGAGGTCGCAATAGGGAATATGCATGTTGTTTAAATTTACTTGATTCATTTTCCCTTGAATCTTCATTGTCCAGATATTATGCCTAAACAATTATTTTCTTATTTAGTTCGTGTTTAATTGCAAAAAATATTAATTAAAATATGCAAAATAAGGGCGCGAAATTCAACTTGGCAAAACGCTTCACCATTGGTCGAAACAAAACATGACGTGTCATTCCACGTTCTGTCATTTATCGGCGCCTATATTCGTAATGTTACGGAGAAAGATAGGTGTTCCTGTGGTTTTTGCTCTTAGCTAGTGCAATTTAAGCATTTCAAAGCCCAATCGGACAATCTACCAAAAATAGGTGCATTCATGATGACTATATATTATGCATCAAATTCAGATTTTACGTCCGCTGAGGTTATAGGAGTGAAAGCTGCAAGGTAATTATTATAATACTTGTTATATTATAATCTAAAGGATAGGTAAGATATGTATAGTTAGTTATATTCATGAAGTTTTATTGGACTTTTGTTACCTAGTTTAAGCAGACAAGCAAGTTGCATTCTGCTTGATATTTAAAACAAACATAAATTACTGCTGACTAATTCACACTATACTAGCAATTAAATTATAATATGCTTACATTAAAGTGATCTTCACAATAATATAAACACGATATTGAAGATACTTCATCGCTTCTCATTAATATACACCATTGTTTTCGTATTTTACATTATTATTTTGTACAGGAAAAAGTACTGTATTGGGTGTACTTCTTATAGTGTTTTTACACTTAGGGACAAGGCAATACCTATAAAATGGTTTTTAAACTTTATCCATCGTCTATTAATTACAATAAATAGTAATTACAACTTGAAATCGGTATAAAATTACTGTAACACTTCAAGTAAGTGTATGAAACAAACACTAACTGGAACGTGACGTCATCCAAGGCCCGCGAAATATGGCGGCGTTCAAACAGATCAAATTTTATCGAAGTTTTCAATGTTATTTTAAAAATTTATTTGAACATTGCCAAGGTTATTTATATTTTTTATTAGGGTAGAATGATGGAACGAGTAAATAAAAGATAAAAAAAAAATACATGCATATTCCCTATTATGCACCGATTGCTTTCAAACTTGGAAGACAAATCAACAGGGCAAAAATTAAGGTTAAGTTCGTGAATGGGGGATATTCCCCCAAAGATTTTCAAGAATCCGGTTTTTCAGTATAACTTTTTCTTATGGAAAATTTTTGGACCGTTTAACATTAATAGCATGCCCATAGTAAATACGAACATTTTTTAATATGAACCCTTTATGATTCCATACTTAACTTGGGGAGTTGGAAGTAAAATTTATTGGAAAAAAATTCATAGCTCCGAAACTGTAAACCTTTTAACAATCGGTAATATTTTTAAATGAAAGGTAATATTTTATTTTACTCTACAATGTAGACATTTAAAGTTTTTAAGATATTTTTGGAGATAAAATTAAAAAAAACACGAAATCTACCTCTACGGGCCTGCTGCGGCCCCGTTTTTTTTTTCGTCGGTTTATATTTTGGTAAAAAGATTTTTTTTTCTATGTCTTTTCTACACATACGTTGTCATTCCAGATTAATTTACTTATTTTTTATAGGGTAGCAGTTAGCATTTCACAACATTTAATTTTGCAGCACAAACATTTTGATAAACTACAATTCTTCTTGCAAAGACTTCTTTTTGAATCCTTGTCCAATTAATTCGATTCATATTTTCGTCAACACGCGAGAATAACGCAGTAGTCAAACCACTGGAAACCCCCAGGTCATCACCTCACAGGAGTTTACCGGTGAAGTGATGTCAGAATTGAATCGACTAAAACCACTTGTTCATTCACAAGTGGATCTATTGCAGGAGACCCAAGTATACTCTAAAAAAAGGTAGTCTCCGAGAACCCCTGCAGACTTTGGCACCTGACTGGCGACCATACCGTGGAGTACGGGGAGCCTTAGCCCCCTCCAGATCGAAGAAGCGCGATTCTGCAAGCGTAACGGTCGGCTTGACCCACCACCCCCAGGCCAGCGCTCCTGGAGGTCGGAGATCATTCTGCATTCTCAGGCACCTGGTGTGTGTTCTACGGGATGGATGATTGCTTGTTCTTTTTCGTTTCCGTTATGTCACCTCTTTAGCCAACATCACCTCCTCACAAAATGAGACAGCGGAATCCCACGCAGTCTCACTTTGGACCACGGTCCCTAGCGAGTGACTAATCACACCAATAGCCGTCGCGAGGTAGTACTGTTGCTGCGTCCACGCTGACCGCTACGTTTACTTACCGACATCGCGAATTTAGCACATTTCCGAATGCTGTTTAGGAAATGTATAGAATTCCTATTCCTTTCCTGTATACAACATATATGATGAAATTAGGAGCATTTGTATTTAAATAAAGAAAGTCAAATTGTCCAGTGCCTTTTAGCATAGTATTATTGTTATTGTGAATTTAAATTAGTATCAAAATATCGATTTGCATTTTGTTTTGTATTAATTATCAATCAATGTCATTCGCGTAGTGTCGACGTCTTTATTTGAAAAATAACAAAGCAGATAAATTAAACGCGTGAACCTATTAGAATAGAAATCGTTAAATTTGACAATTGTTTTGCTTAAAATAAAATTGAAATTTATTCGCTGGAAATGTGGTTTACAAAGATTTGTACCATTACATTTCGTCTTGAATAGGACATGCGAATGTTTTGCAACATATAACATTGATTTAAACTTATTGTAAGATAAATTAATAAGGTATAAATTAACTGATATAAATGAATTAGTTATATATAATTGACAATGATCTTTATAAGCTTAATACAATTGTGGATGCTTTTTAACAAATTTACAAGAGTCATATATGTACATGGATGGTACAAATAAAAGTTTTAAATTACGAAATAGAGGTTTACACGATGTTGTAGATTTAGCAATTAAATAAGGCCTGTATACATTGTTTTTGTGAAATGAATACCCTTTTTATATTTATAGCATTTCCCGAAGAGGAAGACAATACCTTATATTTGAAGCAATATAACCATGATATGCCTGCAATGCTCTCTTTAGACTGCATAGCTTTGATAGACACCACAGTGCATACGAAAACCTATTAATTTAACTACTAACCCTATCAATATGTGAGTCCCTTGACCAGTGATTGTCCACATTCAGTCCTAGAAAAGTAACTTCGTTAACTGCTTTTATATTTTTGTTAGTATACATCACATTTAAATAATCAATATTCGATCTATGTCTATTATAAAACTGTATTTACGAGTATATAGTTTTGTCAATATAAACCTTTAAATAATCATACCCCATCCAATCGATTACTTCGTTCACAGTCTCATTTTTAAGCTGATTAAAGTTTTGTTTGTTTTCTTGCGTGATTACCATATAAACAATAAAGTGTAAATTTCCTAGCTTGAATCTTACTCTGTGTTTATATTGTATGCATGTATTCCTCGTAGAGGTGCGACTCTGCTTTAACTTTTGTTCATGTGTATAACCAAGCATTGCTGGGGACACAAAGTTGTCACTTGCACGTTGACCCTCTACAAAGAGCAATAGCTATTTCAAATTTAGGAAATGCCGATTAACGCAGAAGTCTGATGAACCTTACGTCCTTTCTGCCCCACTACCTCTATTATGATGTTTAATAAAAAAGGAAAGGTTTAATGTTAAAATATTTAATTTGGATAAGCCAATGTGAAACAAGCGTTCAATTAACAAAGGTCTGGGGAAGACCCCAGGCTATGTGAGTAAATTAATAAAAGGAAAAACAAATTGCTATCAATCAGGTCCCGATATAATCGTACTTCACATATTCTTGTCTTCTCATTTTATTTTCTCGCAAGAATATTAAAAAAAAATATGGATGGATATTTAGTTTCTTTGTTATAAAGTTATTAACTACATATGATCTTGTTAGGATTTCAAATCTTAACAACATAAAAAGCCAAACGACGTGCTTAAATACAGTCATCTAGACACTAAGGAACTAAAATGAGATACTTTTATAACTGTGAATATTAATTAATATTTTTACAGAATCATATATATCTACAATGTACATGTGTATCCGTGATCGAGCCCTGGCGGAGGAAGCAGTATCCCGGGGAGAGGTGATGTTGGCGGTGTCTCTTGACATCGCCAACGCATTCATCACCTTGCCCTGGAGTTGCATCAGAGAGGCGCTCGTTTTTCAAGGAGTGCCTCTTTACCTTCGCCGTATTGTCGGGGCATACCTATCTGAGACAGCCATAATTTACTCGAGTCGGGCAGGATATGTTCAGCGAGAGATGTCGTACAAGGTTCGGTGTTAGGGCAGTTCTTGTGGAACATCGGATACGACTGGGTGCTTCGCGGAATGCTCTTGAGAGGTGTAGCCGTCACTTGCTACGCTGACGACACCTTCGTGACGGCGCAAGGCAAGACGCACCGCGAGGCTACCATAAACGCCACGGCCAGTGTCGCTCAAGTCGTTGGAAGGATCCGGCGGCTAGGTCTGGAGGTGGACCTACATAAATCCGAGGCCATTTGTTTCCATGGGCCTCGGAAAAGGCCTCCAGCTGGATCTAGCCTTATCGTGGGAGGTGTTCGCATCGGCATCGAGCCTTCGATGAGATGTTTTGGGCTTATACTCGATAGTCGATGGAATTTCGGATACCACTTCCGGAATCTGGCTCCCAAACTTATGAGGATGGCGGCTGCGCTTTCGCGGCTGCTGCCCAACTGGGGGCCTGACACCTCCTGTAGGAGGCTCTACAATGGTATCATGCGGTCCATGACCCTATGTGAGGCCCCTGTTTGGGCGGAATAACCTGACGGCCCGCAATGCTGCCATATTGCGGCGATCACAGCGAGCGATGGCCGTCAGAGTCATAAGGGGATACCGCACGGTTTCCGTCGAAGCGGCGAGTCTCCTAGCCGGAACTGCACCATGGGACCTTGAGGCGAAGACCCTTGCGTCGTTATACCAATGGCATAAGGAGCGGGACCTAGGACCCACACCTCAGGAAATTGAGATGCAAGGGTCTCAGCTCCGTCAGGTCCTAATGGCTGAGAGGGAAGAGCGACTTGGACGACCAAGCGCTGGGCACGCCACAATTATGGCGGTAAGACCCATCGTGGAGGATTGGCTGGAGAGGCAGCACGGCAGCTTCTCCTACCGGATGACGCAGGTTCTGACCAGCCACGGCTGTTTCGGCAAGTACCTGTGTCGCATGGGCCGGGAGCCAACGTCTGCGTGCCATCACTGCGGAGGCTGTCGCGAGGATACTGCACTCCATACTTTAGTGGAGTGCTCAGTGTGGACGCAACAACGCCGTGACCTCGCGACTTCTATTTGAGTGGAAAAGTAGTTTGTAGTGGTCCAAAGTGAGAGTGCGTGGGAATCCGCTGCCTCTTTTTGTGAGGAAGTGATGTCAGCTAAAGAGGCAGCGGAAAGGGAACGGGAGAGGGCTAGTACTCTCCCGTCCCGAAGGACAGGCACCAGGCGCCGGAGAGCGCAGAATGATCTCCGGCCTCCATGAGCGCTTGCCTGTGGGTAACAGGTGAGGCTTCCCGTTACTCTAGCAGAAGCAGGCCTGAGACGGTGGCGCGCTGTGTTCCGCGCGCGCCTCTCTAGACTGGAAGGGGGGCAAGGTCCCCGGTCGCAAGGGCGTGGCTGCCTTTTGTTTAAGCGGCGGCCAAGGTCTACTGGGGTTCTCGGGGACTTCCATCCTAGATTATACCCGAGTCTCTTGCAATAGACTTATTTATGAGGGAACACCGTGTGGTTTTAGTCGGTTCTATTCCGACACACCGCCCCACCGAAAACCCCGGTGGGGTGACGGCCCGATGGGGTTTCCACACGCACAAAAAAAACAGGTTTAGAGAGCTTTTTAGAGATGCTAATATTTGATTATTTTAAGGTGGCATTTTGATATTATAATGAAGTATATAAAATATATCTACTCTATTATGTTCAGAAAACCCTTAATACATTTTATAGTTTTACAATACAATATTACACAAGAAACTTTGATTTATATCAAAAAATACTTTAATTTTACATTTTTTTAGGTAACGTTTAACTCGCATTATTGTAAAATTTCAAATCGTTGCGCTGTTTTACAACTTTCATTTTCGTAATTTAATACGAAGTCCTAAAGTTCTTTAATATTGGAGATATGATATTTTACGAGTTATCCGATGCGGGCATCTACAACACACGAATAATAAAATAGTATGATAATAATGAAATGCAGCTACATAATTTAAAGACATATATTACCTTTGAGATCAAACCTATCTTTGGTCATCTGCAGGGAATGTGTAAAAGTGAAATCGGAACATTGGTACTGTCTGGTCTTTTTGCATGTTTCTCTCTTAATCTTAATTATTTTTAATGAGTCTGAATACCTAATTGTCAATTATTTAAAAATAGATCTCTTATAGAATTTATATTAGAAACTAGCTACCCGGTACGCGTTACTGTGGCCAAGTAATGTGCAATCAAAAATTATAATAACAATAAATTGAGATAAAAACCATCCTATCTCTTAAGTAGTTTAGGAGTTCATTGCGGGCAAACAACGTGACACGAAATTTTTATATATAACTAGCAAACCGCCCCGGTTTCGCACGGGTACAAATTATACACCAAAACCTTCCTCATGAATCACTCTGTCTATTAGTGAAAATCGCATGAAAATCCGTTCGGTAGTTTTTCAGTTTATCGCGAATGGACAGACAGCCAGACGCGGCGAGAGACTGTTTTATAATATGTAGTGAAGACTGGAGACTGCCCGCCAGCTAATTTTTATTGCCACAAATATCCTGAATAAAAAGTTCCACCTTTGTATACGTATTTTACATAATTAGCTTTTAAAAAAAGTATCACCGACTTCAATGTGCTTTTTAGTGGAAAGTAGATGTATTTTGTTTAAATATAATATGGGAGGCCAACTAAACACACTGCTCCAATGAGACCGATGTTTTGGAGCAAACGAAAATATCATCGATGTATACAATTTTTAGATATTTGTTGATTTTTCAAAAACTGCTCTACTGATTTCGATAATATATTCGATAAATAATTGATGGGACCACCTGGAGAGTATACCCTTTGAAACAAAAAAAGATTTTTCTAAATTGGTTGAGCATATATAAAAAAAAAGATTAAGACGAATTGAGGACTTATTTGAAGTCGGTTAATAAAAATACATACTTTAATAATTAAATATAAACTAGGTACTATTTAATATCTTAATAAAAATAAACTTATATTGACCATTTTCTTTTTTATCTCCACAATAGAAATCAAAACTTAACATCACTTGAATTGTTGTACACTACAACTACCACAACGCACTTGCATTAACATGGACGCATCTATCCTACTGTTTTATTCTGGACATAAGAGAAATATCAATGTAAACTTTTTTCTTTCAAATCATCCAAAACGTCCAAAACCGCGTATGAAAGTATTAAAGATATGTTTGAAGCTAAAAATAAAACAAAATTAAGTGCCAGACTTCTAGTATGTCTAGTAATTGGGATTGATTGAGTTGTCTAGCAAATTCTATCTCTGTAAAGGTTCCTACTTTGCGGAAAGGCCTTATCGTTTTGGCATAGATGTTGGGTCAGATAGGGAAACCAGTCAATGACACGCCACATGGCCGGAAAGTGGGTTTAGATGCCACCGGTTTGCCAGATCTTAATAGTAATGCGGTTATAATATACCGTTATAGCTATGAATAATATAGTGTTATGAGCTTCATTTACGGAAATGGATATGGAATATTTAAGAAAAAACTACAACTCTGTTATTTGGATAAGAGTTAGTACATAATGTTTTTCTCAATAAGTTATTAATAATGAGAGGTTTTTAGCAGCGGGAAACTGCTGGTATAATATATACCACGTACAGGTTGTAAACATTGGAGTTCTGGTTATTTTGCGGCATTATATTGTAAATTTCTTTGAACATCATGTCTGCCTTTTGATGTACATTCAGTTTTTAATCAACATCAATGTATATTCTTTTAAATAAAATTATCTTTAAATTCTAAAAGAAGATAGAAGTTTCTAAATTATAAAAAAACGAGTTACTACCTATGGTTTTAAATAATATCTGCGCCTTAAATAATAAACACTTCTCCTCAAGACTTTCACAAATAGCGACTTTGCGCCATCTTCCCCACAATTCCCTTCGTTTGTAATATATGACTAGGATTTAATTGAAATTGTACAATCTCGATCAAGATCCATTTCGCATTGTAAATCATTTAGATTTAAATTTATGTTATTTAGTTTTTACGTTTTAATTGCTTACATATACATATAATACATGTATTAGTAGTTAATGTCATGACTTCACGTCTACAAAAAACTGCATCAACACTTTATTTAGAAACCTAACTTGTAGTGTTTCGTTCTACAGTCTAAGCCAATGTTAATTTAAGATTTTTTTTATAAAGAATAATAGCAACGTGGAGTCACACATTACTAGTATTCTTGTTGACCCAATGTCACCATATTATTGTAATATTAATTTTCATTTCATTTTAAAAAAGACATCTCCTTCATTAGGAATATTCATGTGTTGCGGGGGCCTTTACAAACATTTAACAACGGCCACAAAGAACACCCAGACTCGGGACAACTAAAAACTATTAGTGCTTATACATAATAAAATTGTAAGGTAAGTAATTTAGTCTATCAATAGTAAAATATGTTGCAAAGCTTCTCAGGTATTAGAGGTTGACAGTAAACTTCCTGAATTCGTCCATCTTTTGCTAGTTAGACTAGGTCTCCCATAGTTACTACACTAGGACACTTTACATAAACACAATTTACTTGAAATTTTTACCAGCTATTTATTCAACAACAGGGCTCTGCAAGGAAAAAAGCACTGGCTTAGTAATCTTTTTAACAGGCTTTTGTTAGATTCACTTGTAACAGACTAACTAGCTAATAAATTAACTATGCATACCCATATTGGAAGTCGAATTTAACGAACTTCTAATTTTATTGTCGTACCGAATACAAACTTTATAAATGCATGTAATACCGGTGACATCTTATTTGGTTTGTTTTATCGAGTCAAATACACTACATTTGTTTTTTTTTACCATGATAATTTTCAATTAGTAGGTTGCTAAAGCTCTAAGATTGAGGAACATAATATACTAATGCATAATTGACACCATCTATGCTGACTCTGTTTGTAATGGCCTTTTTTTTTTTTTTTTTTTTTTATACTGGGGAAATCCATCATGGACTATCCTCCACCTGGGGTGCGGCAGAGGGGTGTGCCGGACTCTTACCGGCTAAAACCACCAGTGTGTTCCATCTTACATCTTCTGCCGGGGATACGGGAATCAAATTCGTCCGCGTCCCCGGCGGTGCTGGCCCGCCTGTGCAGGCTCCGTCTCTGAGGGGGTTAAATGTTAACCCCCCTCGTTTCCTCCATCCTCCATAGAGGGGCGCCCGTGGAACACGTCGCACTGCCACCTCGGACCCATTTACAGAAAGACGGATTTCCCCAAATCCGCCCCTCACGGGTCAGTTTAGGGGGGCCGAAAGAGGGCATTATCAGCCCTTCTGCGACGCCCGGTGCGCCTGCTGCGGATCGGGAGGGTAGTTGATATTTCCCTTTCCCTTTCCGCAGCCTCCTTCTGCGACATCACTGTTTCGCAGAAGGATATCACCGCGTCCCAACAACTCTCACTGCCAACCATACTTTGAACAATAGCTGACAGTGAGAGATTTCCTCCGATCTCTGCGAAGAGGGTACGGCGCGGTTCTTCCCACGCAGTACACTCGGCCACCACGTGCCGCGCCGTTTCTTCTTGGCAACCGACGCAGTGGTGACACCGGGCGTCCGGCTCCCTACCTATGCGGTGCAGGTACTTCCCGAAGCATCCGTGGCCGGTAAGCACCTGCGTCGCCCGGAACGTTAGGGAGCCATGCCTCCTCTTGAGCCATTCTGTCAGTACTGGCCGGATGGCCTCGATGGTATTGAGGCCGGCGGAAGCGTGTAAAAGGCGCTCCTGCCACTCCGCAACCAGGACCTGGCGCAACTCCGACCGGTGCCTCTCGATTTCACGTTGCACCGGTCGTTCTCCTTCCTCAGCCGTACTGTTGCGCCACCGTCGCAGTGATGCGACCGTCCTCGCCTCAAGATCCCAGGGCGGTGACCCTGCCAGTACGCACGCCGCCTCGAAGGAGATCGTGCGATACCCCCTAATGACTCTAACGGCCATCACCCGTTGCGGTCTTCGCAAGATGGCGATGTTGTTGGCCGTTAGACTGTCTACCCACACCGGGGCCCCATAAAGAGCCATGGATCGCACGATCCCTAAGTATAGCTGTCGGCAGGCGGCGTTCGGCCCCCCTAAATTGGGAAGCAGCGATGACAGTGCAGCCGCGGCGCCCATCAACTTTGGTACCAGCCGCCGGAAGTGAGGCTCGAATTTCCATCGGCTGTCGAGGACCAATCCTAGATACTTCATGGTTGACCCGACAGCTATCCGGACCCCACACACCACGATATGTGACTCCGGCGGCGGCTTATTCCGAGGTCCATGAAAAGCCATGGCCTCAGATTTGCTGAGTGCCACTTCTAGGCCCAAGCGCCGAATGCGGCCCACCACCTGCGCTACCGCAGCCGTGGCCAGCAACGCTGCCTCCCTGTGGGTTTTTCCTCCGGCCGTGACCAGCGTGTCATCCGCGTAACACGTCAGGTGCACGCGCTGGGGGAGGACACCCCTCAAAACCCAGTCATAACCAATGTTCCACAGGAGCGGCCCGAGAACCGAGCCCTGTGGAACACCGCACGACATCTGGCGCCTACCTGCACCGTCACGTCCCGCGTAGGTGACGCACCTCTCAGATAAGTACGCCCCGACGATGCGGCGGAGGTAGGGGGGCACTCGGTGATATATGAGTGCCTCTCTTATACAACTCCAGGGCAGAGTGTTGAAGGCGTTAGAGATGTCGAGCGACACGGCCAACAACACACCACCCCGGGACACCTCTTCCCCCGCCAAGACCTTCACGCGCATGATAGCATCAATAGTGGAGCGTCCGTGGCGAAAGCCGTACTGGCAGTCGTTTAGGTTTGGGCCCACATTGTACAAGTGGCTGACGAGGCGGTTTGCAATGATGCGCTCGAACAGTTTGCCCACCTCGTTCAGCAGCACAATAGGCCGGTACGCGGACGGCGAATCCGACGGACGCCCCTCCTTCTTAAGCAGAACTAGCTTGCCAGTTTTCCACTCATTGGGAAACCGGCTCTGCTCTAGACATGCCGTGAAGAGTCCTCTAAGTCGGGGCTCTAAGGACTCGAGAGCTAGGACCAGAGCTCGGCCAGGTATGCCATCTGGCCCCGGAGCCGTGTTCTTGGCCCGGAGGCGCAGTACCGCTGCTCCCAATTGCCCCTGTGTCACCTCGGGAACGTGATCCTCCTCCAATCCTGTAGCAACGGGCAGAGCCATCGGCGGTGGTGTATATTCCGGTCTCTCCGGGAAGAGCACTGCCACCACCTCCTCCAGCATCTGCGGCCGGAGACTCTCCGTCAGGGGGGGGGCCCAAGGACGAAGTTTGCCCCTCACCATACGGTAGGGGCGCCCCCACGGATCTCTATCTATAGTCTCCAGCAGCTCTTCCCGCGCACGAGTCTTGGCCGCACCGATGGCTATCTGCAGAGACATTTTTGCCTGGCGGTAACCCTCATAGAGGAGCTCCTCCTCTTCAGGTGTACGCCGACGTCGCCTCCTGTAGCGGGTGTACTGACGTCTAGCTGTCACACAGGCAACGCGCAGCTGCGCGATTTCGGCAGACCACCAGTATACCCGACGCATCGTTGGTTGTTTGTAAACGCGAGGCATCGCCGAGTCGCAGATATTTGTCATTGCCTCTCGAAACCACTGCGCCTCTTCTTCGACGTCGACGGGCATTTCTGCGATAGGCTCCCGAGACCAGGCCTGAACAACTGCAGCCTCTTCAAGAACTTCCCTGTTTAATCGCTTCAAAGCCCATCGAGGGCCGCACCTCCGTGGGATTGTTGGGCTGTGGTTGCCCTGCAACTGGGTGGAGACGTCGAACCGTATATACCTATGGTCTGACAGTGTCTCCACCCCCTCCATGACAGTCCAACCCTGGACACGGCGTGCGAGAGCAGGGCTAGCAAACGATACGTCTACTATGGACTCACCCTGCTGCCGCACACACGTGCTGACCGAACCTCGATTCAGGAGGGACAGACCAGTGGTCAGCGCCCACTCCTCGAGAGCCTCACCACGTACGTCTGTGATGGAGGAACCCCAAGCCGCGGACTTGGCGTTGAGGTCCCCCAGCACTAACACTTGTCGAGGGTAGCACTGACCAACTGAGGCGCCTACCTCCACAAGGAAGTCCTCGAATTCGGAGAGGCTCCTGTTGGGCGAAAAGTACACCCCAAAGATGGTGATATCGTTTATAGATGCAGCCACCCAGCCGCGACCCCTGGACACCTTCTCAAGAGCCCCGCCAATAATAGCCACTAGGCCGTCCTGATCACCTGCCCAGTTGTCCCTGGGAGAGACAAAGTAGGGCTCGGCGATTACTGCCACGCTGATCAACCACTCCGCCATGCTCTGGAGAAGAAGATCCTGAGCCCTGGCGCAGTGATTGATATTCCCTTGGAGGAAATGGAGAGCCATTAGTGGCAATCCATTTCCTTTGCCTGCTCTTCCTGAACCACTGATTCGGCTAGTAGGTGACTCGGCTGCGCGGGATTATTCTCGTTCCCGACAGCTTTCGTCCTCCTCTTTTTACTTTTGGCAGTGGTTGCAGAGCATGCCTTACTGCCCACTCTGTGCCCCGCCGATTTACCTGCCGCAGCACAAACCGGGCAGTGCGGTGTAGCAGAGCACTGGCCCGCTTTGTGGCCAGGCTTACCGCAGCGGTAACAATGGTCACTGCGATCAATCTCAGCGGTGCACCTAGCCCGGACGTGACCGTCCTGTAGGCAGCGGAAGCATCGCATCGTCTTGGGCTCCAGTAACTTGACTCTGGCGGACACCCAGCCAACCAGTAGACGGCCACTATCACTGAGTTTTTTGGCTGCTGTGACAGGGCAGCGCACCCACACTGTGCCAAGACCAGTGGCATCCCGGCGGATTTCGCCCACCTTTACATAGTCCACCGGACAGCCACAGTCGCGGGTGATGGCCGCTAGTACCTCTGCGGCAGACACGGAGTCGTCTAGCCCACTAATGCGTAATTCTTCGCACTTTGTGGGTCTGGACACCTTGACGTCCTCCGTTTGGAGGACATTTTTTATATTTAAGGCCAGTTGGTCCGCCGCTTGCCCACTACTAGCACCGGGGATCTCTAGTATTCGGGCACCCGTTGCCGCCACCCGAACCCTAAGACCCTTTATGCCTAGGCTTTGCAGATCCACTTTGGATCTGGCCTCGGCCAATACTGAGGCGTAAGTAGTTCCCTTCTCCACCGCCGCAGGCTGTAGTGTAATGACTACAGCTGCGGAGCGTGGGGCGCGGAGCTTACGGGTCTTGGACTTCTTAGCAGGTGTCTGACTCGGAGATTGGGTCTTCTTCTCCTTATCAGCCTTCTGTTTGGCTTTTCTACCCACCACTTTCGACCAGGTTTGGGCTTCAGCCCCGGAATTTGCCGGCGGCGGTAGGTCTGTAGCCGATGATGGTCGGTAAGATGCGGCTGCGCTGGTGGTAGTAGGCGCTGCAGCTGTAGACCTCTGCTTTGGAGCATCCTTGGGCACCGTCAATTGTTTTCCCGACGCCTTTGTTCCCTTCTGTTTCCCCTTTATGGCATTATTCCCAGACTGGGAGCCTAGGGAGTTTCCGTTAGCTGTTGCTTTAGCGGCCTTTCTGTCCGCTGCAAGCGGTGGACGGATGTTTACAGGGGGGGGGGGAGTCTCTCCTCAAAAGCCTCTAGACGGGCGTTCACCATGGTCCCTACTTGGACCATGATGGTTCGCTCCAGTTCAGCCACCTCGATGGGAAGCTGCTGATTGTTCATCGCGGGGAGTGGTGGCTGTTCAGTAGGCGTCGGCCGCTCTTTGCAAAGAGCCATTTCGGCTTTCAAAGCCGCGATTTCCTGCCGCATTTCTTCCACCTCTTTTCGAAGCGTGGCGTTCTCCTGCGAGAGTGCTGCCGTCTCTTCGAAGGCTGTCCGGGCCGAGAACTCTTCGGCCGCCTCTTGGATTGCGGACGCTGCATCCTTGAGGGCCTTAACGAAGCAGCCCTTCAGGTTTTTGGACTTCTTTGCAACCGTTAGTATGGTTTCCAAGTTGTCCTGGACCTGTTTGGTAAGAGCACCAGCCGTCCTGGCATCTACTCCCTTTTCGGACAGTGTGTGGCTAGATTCCGCCAATCTGGCGAGGCGTAGCCTCTTTGCCGCCTCCACTTGCTTATGCACCTCCGCCTCGACGTCCCCTTCTATCACTTGGCGAAGCCCCTCCTGGTTTGAAGCTTGGAGCTCCGCTCGGGCTTTGCCTGGCCTAAGGGTTTTGCCTGTCCCTCGGGGCCGCCCTCGTCCTCTGTTTGACGTGCCGACTTTTGCCGGCACCGTGGTGTAATCCGAAGCCGACTCCGACTCCGAGTTTACCACCTCGGAGCGAGACCGCTTGCGGCCACCCCTCCAAAATTTGGAAGGCACGTTAGCACTGGCACTTCCACTCCCGACACTCGTTGCTGACCAACTGCTGGCGACAGATTCGCAGTCGGACTCTTTGTCAGCGCCAGCCTCCTCACTTCGGCCTTCTCGGCCCGTCCCTAAGCATCTCTCTACCACTGTTATTGGTTTTGGTTTTTTAAAATTTGAAATTTCCATTTGATTCCCACGAGTCTGGGGGAAAAAACGGTCGACCCGTGCAGAGCCCCACAGTATTGCCCGGGCAAGTGTACATTTGAACCAGACCAGAGGGGCCACTGATCCTCTAGCCTGGGGTGTGCTAGCGACTGATGCCACCTTAAACTGGACTCAGAGTAAGGGGACAGCCTGTCAGCCATTCATTCCCTCGCCGCGCACCAAAACTTGGAATTCAGGGTAATTTTTTTTTTTAATGAGGTTTTCTTCCTCGGTCCGGGCGACCAAGCCAAGACCAACGACGGTGGCAATAGATATTACCTGCCCTGCCGAACACAACCCGCGATCAACAGGGCCCGTCGTACACCGCTCTCTCCATATCCTCTTATAAACAGAGGATACAGAGAGCGGAAAGTAGGAGCCCGATCGAACGGATGCCCTACGCCGACTGGTAGTCCGAGATGGATGGACTCCGTCGAGTATCCCTCTTAGTCTGGTCTCTCACTTTGAACCTTCCGGCATGAGTGGCTCTACCGGCATAGCTCCAAAGATCATTGAGGCACGCAAGCCCCCCCACTACGGCAACGTGGGGATACCTCGGGGGGGTGTTTGTAATGGCCTACCATAAGGTGAACTAACTTAGTTGTGGATTCACCCGCCTCATGTTAGTTGCTCCTTTTCTAGTGAATCACTTTATTCTTTAAATTTCGTTTAGCATTAGCCTTATACCGGAATGTTCTATTCCTTGAGTTATTGTTTTCCAAGTAATAAAAATAAAATAAGAAATTACGAATATAACTTCTTTCATTGACTGTCACTAACTGTTAATGTATATTTTTGGGTATCACTTTCATCATCAACCTCACACCAAACGTAGAGTAAATTCAATTTCAGAGAAAAAATGATCTTATCAATACGGAAATTTTATATTCCTTTACCACTGAGCTTCAAAAGTGTAATCAAACAATAACAAATAAGATTTAAAATTATTTAAAAATAATATTTCTTTGATCTCGAGCCAAAGGTCCATTCATAGGGATTCCTTTACATTGGCTAATGAAATTATTTATTGCTGTAATATCCGTTTCAAATTTTGACATCAGCGTTCTACGAACTGTTGTCCTGTGAATTACCTAGCACTTTAAAGGTGTATGAACTTTATAGGTACATAAGTACTGACGAAGGTCATAGCAGTTCCTTATAAAATATACTAATGCCCATATAATTAAAAACATCATCACAAATCTGGGGATAATAATAGTGATTGGAATGTTGAGAAAACTTTTTATAATCTGGGGCAATTTTATCGATGAAAGGGGGAAGGTTTATAGCTCTGTTTATGTTATCTCCTTGCTCAGTCGGCATGAAATAATAGGAAGATATAATTTTGTCACACCGTTCGCGCGTTCCTCTGGGGTTACATTGTATTACCTGTATATACAGCTACATATTGTTATACAAAAGAAATATCGCTGCTTAATAGATAATTCTAGTATTACGCAAATTTGTGATAGGTTTTTTTCTTAGATGGTTGTTTAACCATAGATGTAAATCACTAAGGCTCACACGTTTCTGGTTAAGGTAATATTAGTTCACTCTAAAATAAAATATAGATAAAAAACACCAAAATTTATTAGAAAAATATGCGTAGCTCCGAAACTGTAAACCTTTTTACAATTACACTACAATGTAGACATTTAAAGTTTTTAATGCGACTTATATTTTTGGAAATAAAAATTAAAAAAAAAACGAAATCTACCACTGCGTGCCTGCTGCGGGCCAGGTTTTTTTTATAAACGTGAGTTGGTATTTTGCAGACTATAGTTTGGTCCCCCTCACGTAATAGAGGGCAAGCTTATTGTCGTCAACCGAACACTTTGGGAATAAAAGATGGGAAAATTGGGAGTAGATTGAAAGGGAAAGCTATGTAAGAAAGAAAGGCAATACTTTAACCAAGGGCAAAATAAATAATTCATCTCATCACTACCAATATGTTAATATGTTTTTGTCCTTGAAAGTAATCATGTATCCGAAGACAGTTCAGTTACGTTGCAAATAAATCAAATAATTTTATGTCGCATTGTTAGCCTGGTTCTATTGTTGTATGCCGGCTCTGTACAAACTATCCCATGTTATTTGATATAACTTCTGTGTTAGTTTTTCATTCTGTTATAATTAGAGATCGGATATTCGGATGCATATTTACCTAAAGTTGAGATGTTGGCTATTATGGAAAGCACTTTTTTATCGAAAGAATCCCGCGCCCATGTACAAATTTTCTATCTTTCATTTCTCTTCTATGTAGTTTCTGTGTGTGCAACATAAAAATATTATGTGATGAAATGAATAAATAAGTTTATATTAATTTATGTTTTCTTATTTACCACACCACCACTTCTCTTACACCTTACATACGTACATACTCGAATGGGAAACACCTTAACTTAAAAAGAATTAACTTAAAGTAAATATACATCCGATTAGTTATGCGATCCCGGAATCCCGGGATTTTATTTTAAATAAAAATATACTTAGAAGCCGCTTCCATAATTTGTTATCCAAAAATAACTTTAGGTAAATATGCATCCGATTATCCGATCTCTAGTTATAATGCAGTTACATATTGTCACATTTTTGTTTTTTTTTTTGTAATACCCTAGTCTCTGTTTTTAATTACTATTTTTATGGTCACTTTGTATAAGCTCACATTTATTCAAATTAACCGACTTCGAAAAATTTTGAGTAACAATATTTGTCGTGTTTCTTACTTTGTTGTGTATGTTCACTGGTTTCAAAAGCTATATCACGTACACCGATCTACTATTTTAAATCTGAAAACTACGTAATTTGTTTAAACGCCACATCACGTAGTTTTTTGTCAATTATAGTGATTTATGTCAGTCTGATTAATCAGTTGACATTGTGATAGCAACACCCGAGTACACGATGATAAATCCAGGTGCTGTACACCTAACGGTCAAGTTAGGTACATAATATATGAATTTGTTAGAAATAGTTTGTGCGTATATATAAGTGTATCTATAAATTGTAAAATGGTGATTTCTTCGTATTGTAGATAAATCTACTATTTTGGAACACAATATATTGAGAACAGAAACACTATTATAAATGTGATAGTGAGTTGATCGTTTACACTTTCACCCATAGAATTTTCAACTGATCATCATAAAATGCATTTGCATACCTTCATATTGTCAGGGATATGGCAACCTTTAATCAGAAAAAAAGGACTGTCTCCGAGGAATTAAAAAAAACTATTACTAGCTCTGGAAAAAGAGAAAGAATTAACATGCAAAATTTACAAATCGTAAAATGCTTCCAAATATCAACACAATTTATTTAGTTTAGATTAAACCTCTATTAATATATCCTCCTTATCTCAAAGAACGATTTGAATTCTTACACAACACACATTCAAGGGATCTTAGGTCTTCAGAGAACTTGACATTGAAAATGCAAACGCATTCTACGAATTTCATGGATAAATCCTTTTCAGTTCAGGCCATCCGTCTGTGGAATGCATTGCCACTGACCATCTTGTAAAAACACTACCCGATTTAAAAAAAATAATAAAGGAGCATTACCTGAGTTGTTAAGTGGTTAGGCTCATGACACCCGTTCATTTATATGTAGATAGATAGATAATATTCTTAATCAATTATACACTGCAACTCCTTTGGCCATATATAAACTCTCGTTCCATGACATGGCCTTGCCTGGAAGAGATCGCAGAACGCGATAAGGCCGCCAGTTGTACAAGTTCTCTACTTTTAGTTTGTAAGAATGTCTATATACAGTGTTGTATGTTTTTTAAAATAAAGAGTTTATCTCTCTATCTATCTATCTAAACCTTTAAAATTAAAAACAAATCGTAATAAAACTTAAGAGATCAACAATAACGTAGTGGTACTTAAAATAGGAATATTTGATAGAGTATTGTAATAGTTTTTAAAGTATCTTGTATATATATAGGTGTATCTATCCTACCAATGCTACTAATATTATAAACGAATTGTCACACCGTTAGCGCGAGCGCGAAGCGTCTGATAGCTCAACTGTGCTTACAACTTCAGTTCAGCACAGTTTAGTTTATTTTTGGGCGCCGATCAAACATCTATGATCGAAGTTTTCGAGCAATAAATAAGACAGGAACACAACTGCAAGTAGGTGTACATTTAGTGGAGTGCTCGGCGGGATCGTAGCAGCGCTTCGACTTCGCGACGGCTATCGGTGCAGAAAGTCTCTCGTCATTCGTCATGGTCATGGTGTATCCATGGTCCGAAGCGAGAGAGCGTGGGATGCCGCCTCAACATTTTGAGACTGCAAAACGATTTCCTGGTGAAGAGCAGCGGTGCGAAGTTGTTCGCATTCGTTTTTAACATAAGTGTAGGTAGGTTTACTGTGTGTTAACAGGTATTAAAATAACGTAGTAGCGCATTACTGCCATAATATTTACCAGTATCCGACTAAAAAAACAAATTAAAATCGTTGTGTATTTATTTCAACGGTTTGTAAATATATGAATGTAGTTCGTTATTATTATTGTGTCGGCATGAGTTGATACATATCCAAACTTCATTTACAGTATTCTTGTTTATTTATATTTTGTTGCGTCGTCATATTATTTTTTATTTCAACTAGGTTACATTTTTTCATCTTGTGATCGGCAATCGGCTATCCTAGTAATAATTAATCAATTTGTCTCATGTTCTATTGACCACTCTTTCTTTTTTCTTTCGTAGAAAAGATTCGAGTAGATCTGATCTACTTTTAGTGTTTGCCAGCGTTTTATTGTAATATCATCATGATTTTCCCGCAGATCTCTTGCTAGTAGGCACCTTAAAACTGGCACCATAATCAACCTTACCCAAAACATACTTGATGAATCTAATTTTAAGAAAAAAGAGATGCTAAGGCGACTTTTCTTATCCTGTTCTATAATTTCTATAGTGATCTACTTATAGAAGTCTAGGCTGTGGAAGTTGCTGCAGAGTATTGTTAGAGGGTAAAAATGTCTGTGACGATTAGCCGATGCAGACGCGACGTCGGAAACGCTTGCTCGAATATCTACCTAAAATGTGACGTCATCGGTTGGTAGTTGATAAAATATACTTTAACGAGAATACAACATGCATTATAATGTCATATATTTCGACTTCAAATCTGAAGACCTCGAAAGTTTTGATAGTGGATAGGAATGACAACTATTTTCCTAATTTTAACCCAACAATTTAAGGGTCCGCCCAATGTGTTTTTTGGGTCCATGCACGTCAAAGAAATGATAGGTACTCGTAATAGGTAATAAAAATAGTAATGTTCACAAGGGGATTTGAGAAAAGCTGTTAAAAAGGCCCGGATAAAAGTTGGAAATGTGAGGTGTTTTGCATAGCTGAAGTAACGTTACATAACAAATACATAACGAAACTGTAAAAAGTCACTCTTGAGACCCTTCATGACTCTCTGTGGATTATAATAATTAATCTTCTTTTACTATTTACGTATTTTATTGTTCGTTTTCTTACTGTGATTTAGACTACGTTATGTCTAAATACTAGTGTTCACTAGTGTTAAATAAATCTAACTAAGCAATTTTTTTTAGTAAATCCGACGCAATCAAGCAAAATTACTTTTTTTACACAAAAAATACGCAGTTTAACGTTCGCTCGATAGCAATCGCTTCGTACCGAAAGCGTTTGTAAAAAGTGTTACTTGTCTACGTTTCAAAGTTCTGTACGCTTAGTCACGTAATATTTTTTTGGCTTATGTCAATCCCATACATTTACTTTTCTGTTCTACTGTCGTTATAGAATATGAAAAGCCACTTATCTGCTGGTTTTTATCTACCTACCATTGTCAACCGACCAATAGCGTAGCGCTATACCGATAGCGCTACGCTATTATTAATATAGTTAATAGGTGGGCTCACAGGGACTTCCTTTCTAGGGTACACCTGAGTCCCCGGCAATAGGACCCCGTGACGGAACACCGTGTGGTTTTAGTCGGTTCGAGTCCGACATACCACCCTACCGTTAACCCCGGTGAGGTGATGACCCGTGGGGGTTTCCACACGTAAAAAAAAAAAAAAAAGGTATTATTATGACTAGTTCTACCGATAACTATTCATTATAATGCCTATTAACTCATTTTTATTAAGTAATGAACTGTTTTATAATCTATTATAGTTTGTCCCTATGCTTAATAAAATAAGTTTTTGATGTGGCGACAACACTATTCACACTATTAATACCACTGGTACATATAAAATAATGTAATAAAATTATATACCGTCATCAAGTATGAATTGACGTAAAAGATTTATTAATATCTAAAGTATGGCAGAAAACTATTTAAAGAAAACGTTGTTTATGTTTAATTTGCGACAGTATAAAAACATAGTCGTATTACTTTAAGGTAAGTCTGTATAAAATAGCCCGAGCACTATGTTTTTCCATGTAAATGGGGAATACAGGCGTATGTAAAAGTTTCTTATACAAACTTTATGAAATTTATTCAAATTCAAATTCAAATTCAAACTCCAAATCATTTATTCAATGAAGACACTAAGCGACATTTATGAACGTTAAATTGAAGCTAGAGTTAAAATCATAGATCGGCGCAAACAGACGCCACAGCATGTACTGGATTGTCGAGGTAAATTAGGTGAAAACGCCAAAATCTACTGCCTGCTTGTGTCGATCTATAACTTCCAGTTCCCAAAATGCGTAGGGCCTTATGAGAAGAATACTGGCAAAGAAACTCATGGCCACTCTTTTTAAAAGTCAGATCTTCAGGTACAATAGTGTTAGTGTTACACGAAAGGTAAACCGGATGCAAGCTGATGCCACCTGAATTTCATTTTATTGAAATGCTCCAAAAGCTAACGTACTAAAAAATAAAAATCACTCAGTGATACCGTTGAAGGTTTGAACCTATTAAACATAGAAATCATTCAAGGTGCACATCTACCTTCATTCAGTTACAAAATCTAATGTTAAAAATAATTCGTGACTGGATTAAGAGGCTAGAGTTGCAGTTGATCGAACCAAAATAATAGTATAGGCTAAGTCACCCCTAGCAGCACCCGTTCACGAGTATGACGCATGGACCAGCCATCATTTCCTTCGCCATATCAGAGGGAAAGGAATGACCCGCCCCATGACGACGCCGCAAGCAATGACATTTTAGTGAGCATGACGAACCATAGTCGAGATACTGATAAAAATCACTACTAGTCAAATTACCATAATAATCGTCACGCATTACTTTCAACTGACAATGGTTTGTTAATAATTTAGCTTAATTATAAGACAAAGAAGTTTGTGTGTATATACCTAATGACACCTTAAGCCCAAGACTGTTTGTCGTTTAGATAATCGTTGATCGTACAGTAGGATTTCCTAATAAGGTGATTTTTTACAGTTTGCTTGAATTTATCTACAGGAAGGTCGCTTACATGTATAGGAATTTTATTATAAAAACGTATACCAAGATCTTCGAACGAGTTGTGTACTTTATGCAAGCGATGATAGGTACCAACGAGTTTAGACTTGTTTCTTGTATTAATATTGTGGATATCACTGTTTTTCTTATAGTCATTAATGTTGTGCCTAACAAACATAATATTTGCAAATATATACTGTGATGCAACAGTTAAAATACCTATATCCTTAAACAACTCTCGAAGAGAGACTCTAAACGAGCCTTACGAGCCGGGGGAAAAGTAGTTAGTAATGTATATATATTTTATAAAGACTAACCTGGAAAATTTACAAATCTTTAAATGCTTCCAAATATCAACACAAGTTATTTAGTTCAGATAATACCTTTATAATTAAAAAACAAATCGTAATTAAAGTTAGAAAATCTACAATAACATAGTTTTACTTAAAATAGGAATATTGTTTAAAATGAATAGTGGTAAAGTACCTATTCTATTGGCTATTGTTCTGTTTTTGTACCACATAAAAACATTTTTGAAATATGCTAGAAACTTAAGATTATTATTTGTTGGCATGGTAAAAATGCCTTAAAGAAACAAGTGCATCAAGGGAGTTGTCACTAAGTGAAATGCAGATTTTATTGCACATTGGCAACATTGGTCCTCCTATAGAGAATGCTCTTTCGTAAGTCAGATTTGTTGTGGGTATAGGTTTTAAGGCTTGGCATACTTTCGACAAGTGTTTATTTTAGGTACTGTCGTGAAGTGCCATTTCAACTGTTTAATTTCTCAGTTAATTTTTAGGGTTCCGTACCTCAAAAGGTATTTTATGTGTAACGGTATTTGAGTCAGCTTTTGGATTCGCACCTTATATTGTTGCTCCTTAATGTTCAATGAAGTATTTACATATATGATTGGGGATACTTTTTTCAATTTGTGTAAAAATGGAAAAAAAAGATATTTTCAATGTTGACTGCAATGTTGACTGCGGTACTTTGTATTTTGTGATCGTTCAAGGTTATATAAATTGTTTATTGTTATGTATTAAGTTTATCAGAGTTTCAAAATCTGTTGGTTATGCGTTTTTTTTTTCATTATCCGTTTAACCAGGTTGCATGCCCCTTCATTTTGTGCGAGTGGAAATCCCCTCGGGCCGTCACCCCACCGGGGTTTTCGGTGGGGCGGTGTGTCGGAATCCCGTACTGCGCCTTTAATAGGAGGGATCCGGGAACAGCTTTAATTAAGACATCCGAAACCCTCCAAGCCTTCAAGGATCAGGCCCAGATACTTGATGTGGGCTTGAACCGGTACGAGGACCGAGTTGACCTCGATAGAGGCACCCAGGGGATAAAAGACCCTCCGTCTTATTCAGGGCAACCCGTATGCCCAGCGCCTCAATGCGCCCGACTATCAGAGAGACTCCCCTAGTGGTCAGGCGCGCGGCCTCCTGAAAGTTCACCCCCGGGCTGTGACTAACGTGTCATCGGCTTAACAGATTACGCCGAGCCCGGGGGTCGCCTCGGAGGGTAAAGTCGTACCCTATGTTCCACTGGAGTGGTCCAAGGACCCCTGCGGAACACCGCACGAAATGGGCCGACGACTTTCCTTTTGGTCCTCGTACATAACGGTACGCTCCTCTAAATAGTCTGCCACTAGTTACCTCAGGCACCCCGTGATAATGGAGTGCATCCCTGATGCAGCTGAATGGCAGATTATTGAATGCGTTGGCGGTGTCTAACGACACAGCACGCCGCCACAGCTCACTACATCCTAGGTTGCATGCCCTAGTATAAGGTATAGTTTTTAACGCACAAATAACCTTATCGGTGTTGTGAGTGTTTACAGGTATCTCTTTACGTATAACAGACTGGCTGTGTACCATTTTAAAACTTAGTTAAAGAAAAAAAACTATTAGAACTCTATTTCATACTAAGTACTCTATTTCATGCTGCAAATCACATATATAACCAGATACTACTAAAGTAAGAGACACGTAACTTTAAGAAAGTCCTACTTTTATTGGACATTATTTCATCTCGAGGTTAATCTCATTATAAGACCTCCGTTGTATTCGCAAGAGCAAAAAAGCCCACCAATGTTGGCTTATAGTGTCTTCAATTGGCTACCAACTTTTTTAGGGAGCATTATTTTGTCTAGACAGCAAAGGCTGAAATTAAGAAATAGACAACTTCTATTTGTTTTATAATAATAGACTAGATTAATATACCGAAGAGTACAATTTGAATAAAGTGTTTTAAGTAACTACTACTAAGTTTTTAACCGACGAAAAAAAAGGAGGTTCTCAATTCGACCGTATATATATATTTTTTTGTTTTAATGTATGTTCAGCCCTCATTTCGTTATTTATGAACCGATTTTGATTCTTCTTCTTTTGTTGGATAGGGTATACTTCAAGGGTGGTCCCATGTCAAGCAAGTCAGTATCTGATGATGGGATCCTGATAAAATGGAGAGAAACCCTCGAAAATTGTAGGCACGAATAGTGTTTCTGTTTACTTTTCATTACTTTATCAGGTATTTGCGTTTAGAAATCATCACTTCATGTAGCTGAGCTGATGATGAAAAAATATCATAAAATAAAAATCTTTTTAACAAAAAATTAAACCGACGAAAAGAACTAAAAAGCAAAAAATAAATAAACTGTAAGTCCTAAAGCTTATTTATATAAACTTATTTTGAGTCAGAGCCAAATAATAAAATGATTAATTACCTACGTAGAGCCTACGTAGGTACATATAAAATTTTTAAAAATTTATCAGTTTGTTGTTTGGCGCCGACTCAAAATAAGTTTATATAAAATTTGATAGTTTATGTAAATAAGCTCAATACTTATGTGGTAGTTACTGATGTCCTCAGTAACGTGAATAAGGGTAGTGGTAGTGCTGTGACCAGGACGAAAGCCAGATTGAAATGGATTTAAGAATAGGTTTTTGGAAAGGAAATTAGAAAGTTGGGTGTGAATAAGCTTTTCGAGGACCTTGGAGAGAAAGGGCAGGATAGAGATAGGGCGATAGTCAGAAAAGGATGATTGGTTTTTCTTTTTGGGTATGGGGACAATTTGAGCATCTTTCCAAGCCGTTGGAAACACGCTATTCAAAATTGAGAAATTTAAGATGTGACTAATGACCGGTAGGATTTATTTTTTGCTTTTTAGTTCTTTTTGTCGGTTTAATTTTTTGTTAAAAAGATTTTTATGTTATTACTTTTCTGAAACGAAGTCGAATTTAATATTGTTTGTCATCATTCTATAATGATGAAAAACATTTATAAAAAAATATTTGTAGGACCTTTTTGTTTGATATAAATTCCTGACCGGCCAATGTCTATAAGCGCTGCTTTAAAACAACGTGTGAAATAAGTTTAAATACTATACCAGGGTGTCGCTAAAAAAGTTCACCTTGATTACTTCAGTATGACGTATGTAAATGGCATAAGAAAATTAATAAATTATGTACATTATTTCAAGGCACATCGAGTAAAAAACTAGCTGCTATTAAAGAGTGCCGAATTAGTTGGTTCTATAAGTTTTATAGGGTTTCAAAATTAAAGTATCTCAGCAGCTAACGGCTGTGTTAACCCCTAAAAGCACGTTACGTATTCAAAGGAATAGGTACTAAACGTAAATGTATAAGGGTAATACCTTCTCAGTTTTTTTGTTCGTTTGTAAACTTCCCCAAATTCCAGCGCGGCAAGGAGAACACGTCGTGTTTCTGGCTCAGTTAAATCGTCTAAAACCAGTTATTGTCTCTAACATTAGATTTAATTTCTTCAGAGCGGCTCACTCGCGAAAAAGAGATCTCATATGAATTTCTGCACTTTGATAATAAAGCAAATAATGAAAGTAGAATGACTTTATTTTAAATAATTTTAGTTCAGAATTGATTTGAATAAGGAATAGAATAGAATAGAATAAACTTTATTGCACACCAAAATATATAAACAATTTTACAAGGAATAGTTCATCTAATGTATATGTACAAAGGGCGGCCCTATTCGCTAAAAGCAATCTCTTACAGGCAACCTTTGGATGGACAAAGATGACAATAAATAGTTGAAAACATGGGTAGTTTTGGTGTAAAAAGTGCTGATGTGGGAGATACTTTGTTAAGTTCAAAGATTCATAAAATATTTCTAAAGCATACAGCATTTAATATGGTTTAAATAATAATAATAATAGTAGTAGTTGAAAATATACATATATGCAGTCATTCTTAGCAATACTAATATAACTTTTAACCCGGTTTTTTTTTTGACCTCTCACTAGAGGAATTTTCCGATGAGTCGGGTTTCGCAAACATACTTACTGAACGGAAATAAAGTACGCCCGGCTGGATATATTTGAAAAAGTCGTGTGTGAATCATACAGATGGTTATCTGACGTGAGGATCGATATCACAACATTACATTTGTGAAACTGTCGAAAATAACATCACCCGTGCAATGACCCTAGAATGGTCTCTAGAAGATAGATAATTATTGTGTAAGTAGACACGTGCTGATTTTAGGTTAGGTTTAAATAGCGCTATGTAATATCTATGTCTTAGACCATAACCTTATTATTCTTTATACTGAGATAGGTACTTGGATTAACAGTGTTAAACAAATACAATAATATTTGGAATCTATAGATTTATTTTCTGTATTATTATCTGTAAATTATAAATGTAACTATGTGCTTGTTTTAATAAGTCGTCCATAAATTATTTTTCTTATAAAACATATCCATTTATTATTAATTAAATATATTTTAGACATACCTACACTTTTTTATAAAATAGCTTTATGTGTAGGTATGTTGTCGCCACATTAAAAAGCTTTTATTTATTTTATTAAAAATAGGGACAAACTATAATTGATGATAACACAGTTCACTATTTAATAAAAAAAGGTAAATAGTTATGCCGGTAACGCAATACTATTGGTCGATTGATAAATATTAACGAATAGTGGGATTATAAAAGGGTAGGAACAAGATGAGAACTTCACTTGAGTGCGAATAGAGTAGAGGTACGGACAACTTGGCAGTTACTGTTAGTTAGTTATTTTCATAGTTTTATCAGTGGTGTTGAGACTGTTTTTTACATGTAGGTATAAGACAAGACATATCATTAGGTATATTAATAGGTGAAGATAATTATTTGTACACCTTTTTAAGAAAATTTCGCCAACGAAATATATTTAGAAGTGCAGAAAGCTAAAATTTTGAATCAATATGTCTTACAACTTTAAAAAATACGTAGAAACGGTTTAATGAAATTACACGCCTCCAGTAATGTGCGTTGACCTGTCATGGTAAGTAGGTCTACACAGTGACAGGTCAAGTTATACTGGCCAGTGAAAAAACCATGGTCGAAATTAGACCACCACGCGATCTCTAGTAATTTATTAATGTTAGAGGACTCCGATTTTCCGACAACAGCCAGTTAGAGTTAAAGTTATAATCCAATCTATCCCTTTAAGAAATATTTCATTCTTTCCATTGCCTACCATTTTTATCTACCTTTCCTTTTCAATGTGTTTCAGTTTTCCGTGTGTTTGACGCCGCTCCGATTCGTTTTCGATTCTACGAAATTTTAACGTCCGTAAGCAAAACGAATCGGAGCGGCATTAAAGAAGGAAGCTCGGAACGCTCGCCCACTATTACGGGACTGGGACTAAATTAAAGTTGGCAAAATGTAAGTGTTAATAGGGCTCTGCCTATCCTTAATACAGGCGTGAGTGTATGTGTGTATAATTTATTAATCCTATTTTATACGTTTAACCTCCACTATTGTAACACCAGTATTATTACAGCATATATAAAGGATTATTTAAACATATCAACAATCAACTTAAAATAAATAATAGAATATTAATTAAAAATTACTTAAAAATTCACAAGCAGCAAAACATCACTGCACAATATTATCACGTTCAGTCATATATATCTTTGAATTTAATCAAGTTTAACCTTTATTGGCAAGATTATAGGCAATAAATATATAAGTTATTGGTCATTACTTCATTTGAATGGATCGGTGACAAATGCAAAACAAAATACTTCTTAATCTAAGATCTACATATTATACACGTATGTAGATCTTAAATTAGGTATGACTTATGATTATGTTTCGTATAGTTCTTATTTTAATTTCGTAACTAATATTATAAATGCACATGTGTGTTTGTTTGAATGTTTGTATTTTTTATGCACGTTTTTAGGAGTACAGAGAACTTTCATCCAGAAAAATTGCTATTCCCGAGGCATAAAAAAATAAATGTGTTTGCCGGTGCTCATCATCTTTAATATATTCTAGGTTTCTGAACATTGGCCAGCTTGCTTTGTCCAGTCCAGTCCAATTAACTAATTCTATAAACTGGTTACACGGAAATATCTAACTTGACGAGTGACTTAATCGTTCAACTTAGGGGTCATCTGTAAATTACGTCACACGAATTTCATGATTTTTGGACCCCGTCCTTGTTGTTACAATGTTCAGAAATATAGAATATATTAAAAATGATGAGCACCGGCAACACATTTATTTTTTTATGCCTCGGGAATAGCAATTTTTCTGTATAAGAGTGGTCATATTTGTGGAACCCCTGGTGTGATGTCACATAGTTTGCAATTATACACCCAGAACTAAAAAGAGCAGTTCTAAAATTATTGTTTTTTAGTTAAATTGTAATAGCATAATGTAGTCTTTCGTTTATAGGTAATGTTTTGTGTTTAATACTTTAGATTTTGACATGTGACGTCACGAAGCTTATGACCCCCCCCTACCGCTTTTCACACAATGTCATACTTCGTTGACCCCTTCCGAGCCCTAGCGTGAGACTTAATTTATGGATGGCCCCTTATTACATGGTAGACGTACATCGGAAACTACCGAATAACCAGTTTACCCATAACATAACATTGGAGGCGACCTTTCTCGTTGTAAACAACATTCCGATTTTAATTAAACGCACCGGCGAAGACTTATGAAAATCCATACTTTTAGTGGTTTTATAAACGGCACTGAGCTCAGAATAATATTCTCGAAACATTTTCTCAGTGGTTCTGAACTTCGCGAAAAGGATCCAGAACTATACCTATTGTACTAACTGGCGGAACATCTACTTACATAAATTACCGGTTTCAATAAGGTCTAGATTTAGATGTCATTGGCGCTATATGTGTAATATATGATGTTTAGGGCAAAGTAAGTATATGAAAACATTTGAGGTTTATAAGCTATTGTTCCTTTTGCCTCTGAATATGTAGGAAGTTTTCATCGTTATTTTAGTATTCATAATTTTTAAAGAGTATGTCCAAGCCGACGAGTCGAAAAATTCATTGGGGCTTAGTAATTACAAAAAAAAACAAGTTTGACCTGCATTGTTAAATTTACGGTGTAAACATTTTGTTTTGAATATTTCATACCCCTTTTATTGGTTACCATTAGAACCTAGCAGATGTTATCCTGCCAGTGCAATCTGTAAATAATGTTCAATCTATAAAATGTTTTTCTTTCGTGAGTTCCAAGAAGAAAAAGAAAATATATACCTTCTAAATGTAAAAACATTTAGATGTATTTTCATGGCAATCGGTCAATGGGTGTCGGAGTTGATAGATCTCATATACATACATATAGGGCCATCCATTTTTATATATAAAGAAGATTTAGAAGCGAAATTTCGTTTGAATTTCTATAGCGATTTTGCCTCATAACTTTTTGTTTTGCTGTACTAGTTCGTACAAACTTAGGCTAGCCAAATTAGTACCACGATTTTAACTTTAGACGTACGATATCTAAGTTGGAAGTTATTACCGTCCAAATGTTGTTTAAAAAAAGTAGATCATCTTATCCAAGATTGTTTGTTGAAAAAAATGCATAAAGGAACCTTAGTAGGTTCTACTGTAACGGCATAATCACGTCCATAGCTCAAAGCGGGGTGAGGCTCAGACATTAGCGCTTGAATGAATATTTTGCGTTAGATCTCCTGTATGAATAGACAGAAACCCGTGTATTCTTATTGAATAAAGATTGTTGGGTTATTCTTTATTTTTTTACAGTGATCATTGTTTTAGTAAGTCAAGGTATGTTTCATGGGAATAGAAGAAGAAAATAAAAAAGCGAAATTAAAAAAAAACTGGACCGCAAAATGTAGCGCTTTGGAAAACCTTCTGAATTCCTTTTTCTATATACGTTCAAATTTTGTAACGGGAAATTCATAAAATAATTCCTTCAAGCAAATGTCATTGTAATTAACATCGATTATTTTTTACTTTTCAGTGCCCTTAGTGCTTTTTGAGGTCGGTTTAACTTTTTTTAAAAGTGTTTTATAATTTACGGCCGCTTCTCCGTAACCGCGTTATCAACAAAAACTTTTCTAAATCGGACGTTATGTCGGTTTCTTCACAGATCCACATATATTATAGTATACTTATTACCTACATCAAATTTATCTAATATATCAAAAATATTACACCTTTATTAGTGTTTATTTTGTTTCACAGACGTTTGATTATTGGAACATTCACCTTTTACTATTTTTGCTTAGGGACAAGACAGTGTCAGCTACAAATAGGCCATGTCAAATATGAACTAAGAACGACGGCAGCAAACGAACATGATCAATATTTTTTTTTATAATTAATATCTATTTCTTGTAATCATATATATTTAGGACAATAAATTTTTTGGCACTGCCTCGGGTATACATATTGAACATATCCGCTTAGTAACTCGGCAAAAAGATCGAATGTTTTCAAGATAACTTGTAAAGCACGACATCATAGGAAGTGTTAGTAAGGGTCGTATTCGAACTCCAACATGTGTTGTGAACGCATTTAGATAGCCTAGGACGTTAAAGATCGTTAAAGATGATTCCAATTTGAACAGAAATTTGCTATATCCTATTTTCTCATAACATTTGTTGTTAATCACTTCACAACAGTTATTTATTTTTAATTGTCTTCGTACCTCATCTTCTTGAGTTACAATATCGCAACCTTTTAAAACACATCTTCCTGAAACAATCGTTCAAGAGCAAAATAAATTTACAAACTTTTTATCACAATTCATTTGGATTACTTAAGGTGACTTAATCCTTAATCCTGTATTATGAGTTTTTTATTCTCTCTTATCTAGGGTACATTTTAATAGTGAAGAGAATGAATTTAAAATTTGGAAACTTAAAGATTATGTACTTATAGAAGAAATGCAGAAAGCCAAAATTTTTAAATAATGTGTTAAAAATTGTATAATTACGTGAAAACGGCTACATCAAGCTACACCCGTCCAGTATATATTCTAATCTAATCTAGACACTGGCAGTATCCCAGTCAACATAGCTGGAGGTAGATTTCGTGTTTATTTTTATTTTTGTTAAATCTGCCCCCCCTTTGGGGGAATGTCCCCCATTCAAGAACTTAACTTTCATTTTTGCCCTGTTAATTTGTCGTCCGAGTTTGAAAGCAATCGGTGCATAATTGCGACCTCTATCGTGCCGGTAAAATTGATTTATTATAAATGATTGTTGGATAAGTATGATTGATTATAAAAGAAAGTCGTGTTAGTTACACTATTTATAACTGAAGAACGGTTGAACTGATTTGGCTGAAAATTGGTCGGGAGGTAGCTTAGAACCAGGAGAAGGACATAGGATACTTTTTATCTCGTTCCTGTGAGACGTGACATAAAACGTGGTATAACAAAACGCAACTGATATGGAATAACAAAACGCAAATGAAAGCAATTTATCAGTAAAAAAACAGTCTAGCAGTTCATTTATTAAAAATGGTTTATCAAAACAAAACGCAACTGACAGGTAAACGTAATGTAGTGTATGGTTAATTATAGTAGAATTTTAAAGTTGACCGGTTGATGTGTTTGTTTATTATAGATAAATTACTATCTAAATAATTGTGTGATGAGCATGATAATTTGTTCTGTGTCTGGGTGTAATTTATCTATAATAAACAAACACATCAACCGGTCAACTTTAAAAATTCTACTATAATTAACCATAGACTACATTACGTTTAGCTGTCAGTTGCGTTTTGTTTTGATAAACCATTTTTAATAAATGAACTGCTAGACTGTTTTTTTACTGATAAATTGCTTTCATTTGCGTTTTGTTATTCCATATCAGTTGCGTTTTGTTATACCACGTTTTATGTCACGTATATAAATATATATATATATATATATATATACTAGCTGAACCGGCACACTTTGTTTTGCCATATTAATTATTTCTAATGAATATTTTGGTAGTCAAATAAAAAATAACTAACTTATTGTGGGTATGGGGTCTATGACTATATAAAATAACAAAATACCAACCATTCATTTTCTTAATTCAAAGTACTTTATTAACTAAACTGACATATTTAAAGTCTAACAGTGGGAGAGCAATGCTTCGGCATGTATGGGTCGACTTGATCGACATATCGATAAAGCAATGCTTACGTTATGTTTCGCCGAGCGAGTGAGGTTATCGGTGGCCCTAACTCTTCCCTCTTTCCATCTTCCCCCCATCTCTCTATCTTCCCTCCTCTCCTACTCCCACCTTAAAGGCCGGCAAGGCACTTGTGACTCTCGAGTTGTAGGTGCCCATGGGCGGCGGTAGTCACTTACCATCAGGTGACCCGTCTGCTCGTTAACCCCCTATTCCATAAAAAAAAAAGTTTGACATCGACTTGACTGCAATCGATTATAACAATCTCACTTTCTATTTTCACTGGGTTAAATACTGTAAAAAAATTGTACCAATGAAAGTAAAAATACTAATATCGCTATTAAAAAACAGGGGTTGATCGTAGTGGGTGGAAAATTCAGGGTTGTATGTATTTTCTAATGTTGTATCATTAAAAAAAAATCATCTAATAATTAAAAAAAAAAATTTGGGTTGGACTACCCTTAACATTTAGGGGGAAGAAAAATAGATGTTAGCCGATTCTCAGACCTACCCAATATGCACACAAAATTTTATGAGCCGTTTCGGAGGAGTATGGTAACTAACATTGTGACACGAGAATTTTATATAATAAGACAAACTTTTTAACTGGCGGTTGTTTTGGGGTCTAGGGATCATAACTAGACTTCCTGTAAGGATTTTTTTTAAAAACTCGACAAGTGGTACAAAACCAATAGGTAGACTTTTCTTCGAAATCTACCTAAAATTGACATTTCGATTACAACCCATTTTTATTTTTGGATAAATAGTAAAAATATCGTTATAAAATCGGTTATAATCTACATTTCTTAAAAACTCCAGCGGGTTTATAAACTTAAATGTTTTTTTATTATTTTCTAAGCTGGCCCGACTATTTTTACGTAATCTAGAAAAAAAAAAAATAGTGCATTTTGTAATTAAGGCTAAAAAGTTTTTGTTAATAATTTTAAAACTTTAAAACCGATCTCGCTGAAATTTATAGTTTTAATATCATCATAAGCTACAATTTCAGAAAGTTTTAGACTTCTACGTACGTTCCTTTCAAAGTTATTAAATGTTGAAAACGTAATTTTTTTACTTTGACCTTCATTTGCTGTTAAACAAAATCACCTAGCGACTTGGAACAGGTCTCATTTTGTAGGTAGTTTAATAAAAAACAAAAAGCCATGGCCACATCTGACAAAAGACGTATTGGAAACGAGATATGACGCGAAATGTAGAAAAAAGTGTTCCTTTTCGTTAAATTGTTAAAGTTACGCCCACTTGTCCAGACTGCGGATTTCTAAATTCTTAATTAGCGCATTTTTTTACTATTATCCAAAAATAAAAATGAGTAGTAATCCAAAACTTAGGTATTTTAGTTACTTGACTGGGCTATAGTGCAAGTTAGACTGGCCAATGAAATAGGTAAACCAAAGCTGACTTATGGTCGAAATTCAACCATCGGCCGACCTCTAGTATGTATAAACCTATCTATTGGATACTAATGGTCAAACTTCGAAATTCACAAAATTATTGAAAACAATACATCTTCTTATTGACAACACTGAAGCTCGTTCACAGCTACTCAACAAGAAGAAAGAAAACCAGTTGACAAACACGAGAAAAAGGAACTAAAGTATTTTGACTTTGCTTATTTATATTAGATATGAACTGGATATCCAGCCAGGATATCCGTTTCATATCCGGAATCCGGCCTATTCGGCCTAAATTTACTATCCGGCCGGATACCGAATAAAAGCAAGTATCCGGCCGGATACAGGATATTAAAATTAGGTACTTTATTTAAGCCGTAAAACAAATATATTCGCCATTTTTACATTTACAACAATATCTCCCAGATATTGTTGAAAATGTAAAAATGGCACGGTAGTCACCCCGCCAAGACGAGCTAACGCAAGGGCACTACCTACCTTTTCTCGAAGCGCTTCGTCGTTTTTTTTAACCTTCATAAATTGGGTTTGGATTATACAGAATATTCTCGGGATATGATGTTAATAGTGGACTTATTAAATATATAAAGTTTTAATTGCATAGCTCCTATACTTTAGATTTTATTGATATCTAAAAACTCCGATTCTGTCACTGATTTACTCACTGATGATCACTGACCTCTTTTATACATTGTATAATAGAGGTCAGTGCTGATGATGATCAAAATTCCTAGGGTACTTGCTGAAGTCCTAGAAAGCTGAAATTTGATATGTAAGCTAGTACTAGTACACAAACAACAAAAAATACTCAAACTTGGAAATAACCCCCCAACCCAATACGGGATGAAAGTTTGTATGAGACCTCTGCAAATTTTGATGCTAGAGGTCTGAAAATGGATGAAATAAGGACTCCTTGTTATAAATAATAAAATAATTTCAGGAATTTCAAAAACATTATCATGTAAAAAGAGCCAAGCCTCTAACTCTACAAACCCTAACTTCTCAAATTCTACACCTTGGCCGTTTCGTTACTACAAGAACAAAAAAGTGAATACATTTTCCACCTTACGGCGATGTAACGGTAACGAAACGGCCAGATCACATATTTTGACTAAGGTGTAGAGTTTGTGAAGTTAGGGCTTGTAAAGTTAGAGTGTGTAGAGTTAGAACTTTGGCTCTACATGAGATCTGATAGCTTTTTGACAGTGCGAGCCGTATGGTCTCGTCTTGGCAAAATTTTACATGAAAATGATTTTGGTGGGATCTCATTCTTTGCATTATGAGCAAACAAACGGTTTCGATTCGTTTTTATAGATAAAGCCAACTGAAAAAAAAAAGTCTTCCGGTTTGTATACTACTGCTATATTCATCAGCTATCCAGCTTCGAGGCAGGCCAGATATCCAGTATCCGAGCAAACAGCTGTCCGTTTTATCTTTAATTTATGTTATGTAATAAATGGTGTACAGGTCGTACACCATTTTCTGCTGTATACATAATATCGTAATGTAATGACGCTGCCTCACATGACGTTGTATATACGTACATTATCTTTCTACAAGTTATATCGTTAAAGACGTTATTCACGAATACCTCTGATTCAATTTCTGATCTTTGTCATGGAAAATAATATTCCATATAGATATAATAAATTTTGTTGTGTACCATTATAATATTGCTTTTATCGAATACATACAAATAATACGCACAAAGAGCGGTTTTTTTTCGTAAAATATTAATAAAATAAATGGTTAAGTCCTTTTTCTTTCATAATAGTTAATTACCTTCAAAATTTAAAATGTATGAAAAATTCCATTACTGTTTATAATATGTTAGTTTCTATTATATATAGTCAGAAATTAAAGTCTCGTCCACTGTAGCAAAACTGTAAACAATTAGCAGTTTTTTGACTAATCTCATTTTATAAATAAAATAATTTCATACTCAACCTATTTTTTACTAAATACTAAGTAGATTATACGTTTCTTGTTTTTTCATTTGATTTACATGTCAATCCCGGTCGTAAACTATCTGTGTGCCAAATTTCACCCACATCCGTTATTCCGGTTTTGCCTGAAACGGTACCAAACATCCATCTACTCATTTTCATAAACTTTCGCGCTTATAATATCAGTAAAATATACAACTTTCGTTGTTGACTTGAATTTTGCTGTCTGTGAATGTCAAGTTTTCGCACCACAACAATTGCTACGAGGCCCATAATGATGATACTGGGCCCGGTACATTTAATTTGATGAACGGTATTTATTATTATTTATTTTGAAGGTCTCACCCCAAGGCACTTCTTCACTCTCTAAGCGTGTACTTTTATTAAATACCATTGCTATTGTCATGTTTCGACAGTAACTATTTCTATACCTAAGATGGGAGCATATTCCTAGTTTTTACATGGCAGTAAATCAATCACATAACGTAATTATCCACCGTCTATTTAAAAAAGGAAATAAACGACAATTTTGTCTATGGTTTATTTATATCTTGGACGTAAATTTCCTTTAATTATTTACTTTTTTTTTTCTAACTTGACAAACAGTCTACAAATATTAGCCGCACCTAGAGAGCCACAATATTTATAGGAGGAAAGTGGGTTTGGTAAGCAGCGGGGCACCGTTACGATTTCAGGGAACTTTTTTTGTTCATTTGTTCTTAACTCCAAGGCTTCCTTCCTTCAACCGTTATGTACAAGCCGAAGGAGTCTGCCCAAGCTTACTCCATTGGCAGCTAGGATTTACAACATTCGGCTTTTTGTACAACGCTTTTTCTCTAAGTAATTAAGATACTAAGGATGCGTATATTTCGGGTCATTGCTTTTTATTAAGTGTGTATACGAGTTTTATGCGGATAAACGTTTGTAAATTTCATTTATTTATCTTTATTGGTGGGATTTAGTGCTATTCTACCCTTAATTAATGTCATACTTCGGTAATCCGAATGGTCGGAATATACCTACATAAATTCTGACTTATGAGATGTTTAATGTTGACTATTATTTACACTTAAAATTTACTTGTCGCCAGTAATTTTCAAGGTTATTTAGCCTTAACTACCCATGACACAAGTTTTGAAACCGGCTGATCAAAATGGAAAGTATGTCGAGTTAAAAGTTTTTTTTTTACTAGCTTTAGTCAATATGAATCGTAAGTACCTACGACATATATACATACATGTATATAGAAATGGTTGGGTGGTGGTGGCTTAGAAGCCAAGTAATTAATAATACTTGTGATTTAATGACCTGTTTCATTTGTATCTTCGCGGGATGTGTGCGTATCTGTATGTGTTTGTGCGTGAACATGTTCATGGTAAATACTCGATGGCGTTACTGGAAAAATTTAAAGTCCTTGTTAAAATTCGCCGCGGCTAAATTACTAGCCCACGATTTGCCAGTTATACAGATAGAGGATAAATTCAATTAACTTTCAGAATACAGAAAAGCAGGGAAATCGTATATAGTATTCAACCGTATTATATTCCGTAGTATATTCAATCGTATATAGTATATAAACAACATGCGTGTTAACGGACTAAGATTTGCCTTTTGATGTTTTATACATATCCGATACAATATCTTGCTTACGATACTGATATTTATAATTTCGTATTAAATACGATGACTACATTAGTGTAAAAAAAATTTTTGCTTTACCTACATTCGCTTAATTGGCGATAATTAAACAAGGACTGCAGTCACAGATAAGATAATAGTTACTTCCAGCAGTGACTGACTTAAACAGATGACAATAATTTATTACCACCTTCCCGAAAACAATCTATTCTTTCTCCTATTTCTGCTCAAGCCAAACGAGAACGATTGAGCATCGCAGCGTTCGTTCCAATTTTGACCACTTAAGCCTTTTTATACCCAGTTTTGCCACTGAGAATAAGATTTTTCACGAACAAATCTCTGAGTTAATTATGAGTCCTAATTTTAAATTTCTGACATGATATGTTTTATGTGTGTAGATCAGCTTCTTCTTATATTCAAAGAAGGTAGATAACTACTTACCTAGATAGATAACTCCGACTTAAAAGTCAGTGATGTTATTATATACCCAGTCCCATCTAACGGAAAATACTCCTATGTTTGGTACCTACCAACTAATACTGCATCGCGATATAAGACGTTCATCATGCCAATTAGTATACATACAACCTCCTAACCTAGATCGTTGGGACACGAACCGCATGATGACCAATACTAGTCAGAAGCTCTTTGTATTGGAGTAATATGACGTCCCATTCCTCCATAAACTCCATAAACAGTATTACCAGGCCAAGTCCGTTCCGCAGTGTACACGCCGGGGTCAACTAAACGTGCCAAAATGCGATGCTCACTCACGCACTGCGTCGCATCATCCGTTCATATCTAAACTATCGAGTTATTAGTAAAAATAGAGTAATAGCCATATAACTTAGAGGTAATTAAATATTTAGATTAATTAATTCTTAAAAAAAAGACAACCGATAACGTCGCCGTCGCGTTGTCATCAGAACAGAGAATAGAAAGAGAGGTAACTTTTAGGCGAATACAACTGTGGGTAATTAGCACTGTGCCACTTAAATAGCGACTTTATTGTGTAGAGTCGCTATTTATTTAAATGATTTGGGGGAGTGACACTTCTGTACCTATACTGTTAGGTGTTCTGTGGTTCCGCTTATGGAAACGCGGGATATCGCTCACACGGGGAGTCATGCGGGGCTTGGCGCGGTGCGTTGTGTGGAGCGTGGGGATCAAAGGTAACGTAAACAGTATTTTCCGGATATCCTATGACCCTGACGTGTTTTGCAATGGAGTACGATTTTGTTGATACTTTCGTAGAAAAGATTACATGACTAGTTTTTTTTTAATTCGAGAATAGAACATATTATTATATTGACATCGGCTGTACGCCAATAGTTTAGTGAATATGAAACTCTTTACCCATCAATAAGAACAAAAGATTATGAAGTATTTCATGGATATACCCAAATGTCTATTAAAGTCTTTGATTACATATCTGTTGAATAAAATACAATATTGGCGGTGGCTGCCGCGGGCTCTGCCGCGTTTAGTTGTAGATATCAAACAAAGCGCGCGTGAAAACTACTCCTTTTTTATTTAAAGCCGTTAGAATGAAAACTAGATTCTGATTCAAAGATTGAAGACCACCATTATAGATACGGATGATACTAAAATGAGAACGCTCTTATATAAAAAGCATTATTTGATTTGATCGCGCGACTCGACGCCAGACGCTAACGTAGTGTTTGTATACTCTTTGCCAGACGCCTCGCACAACGACTCACTAAACGAGGCCTAAACATAATACTAACTGTGGACTTTGGGTGCGCATCGGGGTGCCAATCAGGGTGTCATTCCGTAAACAATGGCACAACTGTGGTGTTGTCAACCCTATCGCCTCCTATGTAGCTCTAGTGACTGAACCTACCAGCAGTAAAATATCACTATGATCATAGTGCCAGGTTAACAGGTTAAAGGCGGTAACCAATGTAAGAAATGTTCTTTATAATTAAATACATTCGAAACTCTCAGCTAAGTTACTCTTAGCTTTACATATAAGTACCAATAGGTATCTTACTCATTTGACGGACTGTTGACAAAGCTTGTGGCATGACATGATATTTATGTTTGCGTGAGAAAAAAATATCACACTTTGCAGGTTCAAAATAGTTACGACGGAGTTGATTGGTATGATTTACACAGATGGCCAAATGTTTGTCTCGAAACTTTTACTTCTAACTGAATAGGTAATGGTACCTTACTGATTAGTGAATGGAAAATCACAGACTCAGACTATTTTTATGGAGTCTGTGAGCTACGTGTATAGTGATATCATTTAAATAATAATCATAACTATTATTTATCAATCATAAATACTAGGTTTAAGATAAAAGAGTATTTAATATTTCTACTACATTTTTTAGGCAAAATGTTCCTATGACCTACGGCCTCCATGAGCGCTGGCCTTCAGCGCCGGAACCCGGCGCCAGAAGAGGAAAGTTATGCCGAGACGGTGGCCGCGATGTGATCCACGCGCGCTTGAAATGTGAAGGGGACACGTCTCCCACTTACGCCTGCGAGACTACCTTGCTTTATGGGAAGGTAGTCAAGTCTGTCGGGGACCCAGGGAGTTCCTTTAAAGGTTTATAGGCCATAGACACCCGTGACGGAACCGTGGTTTTAGTCGGTTCGATTCCGACATACCCACTCCACCGAGTATCAGCTCGGTGTGGTGGTACCCGAGGGGGTTACAACACAAAAAAAAAGGCAAAATGTTAATAGAACTAATTTATCTATATAAATAAAAATCAATGTTTGTACGTTTCTCCTTTATGCGTTCTGAAACCATTGATCAGATTGTGATGAAACTTTGGTAGAATGTTATCAGTGTATATGTATCAACGCGAACGTTGCTATTAGTTAGTTTTTGATAACACTACTATTATTCTACACATAGTTTGTGTATATTGTAAAATCGATTGATGTCTGAATGAAATCACTTTCACTCCACAGCTCCATTAGATTCGTTTACATTCGAAAAGATTACTTTTTGTTTACTTAATTAAACACGGCGACGTTTACGACCAAAAACCAATAGGTAACACTAATAAAACGAATTGAATTAAATAGTGAGTTTCAATCGTTAGGGATTTACTGCCGACCTTAGTGGGTTTTGGTTAGACATAATGAAAATTTAGATCCCTAACGACCAATTGGAATAAACATTGTTGATAATTGATAATATATATTCATTAAGTAACATCATGAACCAACTCAGTTCATGATGTAAAGTATTAATATAACTGCAAAAGTCTCTGTGGAACCAGATTACTCGGATGACGATATATACCGGTTGGTGGATTGATCGTGCTACAAAATTAAAAAGTATTCACAACTTACTACTAATAATTAGACATGTTTCAGAGTCCATTCCACTTAAAATTTAATCAACCGATTACTTTAATCAAAACTTATGGTAGAACTTGTGAGACAACTATCTGTAGATATCCGATTTGTATGTTTTAATTAGTATATTATATGGCTAGTCGTACTCGTAAGGAATACTGTTTACCTAATACTGAATGCTATTTGCCGATAATAATAGTAAGAATTTTATGATCACATGTAAATTTTTGTTCATTTGATTTTTTTGACATTTAAGAATATAATTTGCTTGATTCGTTCTAAATAAACGTTTCATGATCTTAAACAGGCTTCCATAGCAAACAACAATAGTTGCAAACTATTGTTCTAAAATCTAAACATAATAACAAAAACATTAAGCATATTCTTTCCATGTCTATGCAAGCTGTGTATGAAAGAGTAGTACAAATAATTACATATCCTAATACACTTAAAATGTTAGCTTTCTTTATAAAATTGTTTTCTCATAAATTACGAAGTGGAATATGTTCGTATTGTTCCCCGGAGTGATCTACTTTTGAGGACTTACACCCCGCATAAAAATGAGCGTAGCTTCGAGATGTAGCGAGGCGGGAAAACTGTATCGTGTTTAGTTAGTTTAATGACATCCATAAAATTTTATGGGTTTGTCGCTTTGATGATTTATATATTCTTTAGGGGACTAAGATGTTTCTCCGATATCCTATTTTTAATAATCTAATTCAAGTCAATTGAGATGTTTAGTTTGAGAAAGGTGTATGTAGTGTACATATGTATAAGTTTGACGATATACAGCCATGGACATCTAGATATATATATTTATATTAAAAAAATCTAAATATTTTCCTCAAATTCTCAGTTATAAATGCAGGTTTTTCCAAACTCCTAACTACCTAAACAAATTCCAAAATTACGTAACGTTGCGTAGAGGAAATAAAACAGTTTCTTCGAATAACTTAAATCGTTGTACAAGTAAGTTATAAAAAGCCGATGATTCTCATAACAATTCTCTCTAATCTTTGAATCTGACCTTTGTTATTATAGTTACATTTAATAAATCACAAAGCAGTTAATACTAGTTTTATTAATAGTTTCTCTGAGATCTAGAATTTCAGTTACCAAAACTTTTTTTATTGTTCTCTAAAAAGAGAAAATAAAATAAATCTTTAAAATCTTCACTACCAACCGATACCATTTAAATATTCTAACAGTTTTCATAACCTCTTCAAGAAGTCACAAGAGAGCCATTCAATAAAATAAATATAAGGTCAAAGAGATAGCTAAAACACAATTTAGCTTCGATAGAATAATACACACATTAGAGGAGTTCATGACATAGTGGCCATCTTGGTTCAATAAATAACTTCTATTCAGGAACGTTGTTATTGAAAAGTAATCGATTTCAAACTTAATTAAAAAGACATGTAACACTTTTAATATAATAGCTAACATTATAAAGGCACTATGTACCTACTGGTCTGTTTGAAGTCGATGCTAGGTCAAATAGGTACTTGATTCATAGGCTAGGTCCACCGAGGCGTGTGCGAGGGCCGTTAACACACTATTATCACAGATAAGATAATATAGTTACTTATGTAATATTATGAAGTGAGTTTGACAATTTTTGAATGTTTTATTTTTGGAAAAGGGAATACCATATTTGTTTACTACTAGTACACTTATTTTTTTACTAGTACAATTTGCACAATTTTACCAATTATTCGGTATAATACATACTTATACGTATGTATTATACCGATAAAATAAAATGGTAAAATCAAATCTAAAATTTTTTTTTTATGCTTACCTCCCCTACGCCTGAAGTGGGATAAATTTTTATTTACTAGTCTATGCCGTGGTGGTCAGGTATAGGTCGTTTAAAAATATAGGTGAGCGAAAGCCATTTTTCGATTCAGGAATCCGTTTGCGAAATATTAAGCTTTAACGTGCTAATTTTTGTTAGAGTCAAGTACATTGGGTACTTGACTCTGACAAAAATTAGCCCCCCTGCCAGCTAAATGGACATTAAAATGAGTACATTAAAATATATTACCGACATAGCCGAATGGATCAACAATTTAAAATCGCAGTGGGCAGTGCACATAGCTATCAAAACGGATGGCCGATGGGGCCGAATGGTTCATTCATCAGAATCATTTGGGTTAAATGAGGTTATAACTGATGTTAACTTATTCATTACCTTTAGAATTTTGGCTGGCAATTAGTAAATATGAAGAACGTTATACCAAATGTTATTAGGGAAACTGAAGGTTATATGAAATACAACATTAGATCACAGGAAATTAAGTATTTGTTTTTATTGCATAAGAAAATTATATCATGTGAACGTTATTTCAAGTGATATTATGCTATTTGTTTTTATGCGATACATTACAGACCCGTCTGGCATAATATGCTGAACTAAATCCTTTTCGATGGACACGTGCGATACACATTTTTGTAGGTGTATTTGATAGTTGTACTAGTAGTAGCAGATGAGTTTATTATTGCCTGTATTGTATGTATGTACACTTGAGAGAAAATAAATCGAGCCACCAACGTTTTTGTCACCGGTTAATATTTCCGGTTATATGTATTTTATCAGTTCGGAATATGTCGTATCAAAGTTTATTAAACTACCTTCAAGCTGAGTGTAATTTGTTATCAACTTATCATTTTTATAAAAGTTTAAAAGGGTATTTTAAAATTATCGCTAATTACTTGTTCTTCAAATATTCATTGAGCTCCATTAAAAAAAAATGGCTTTTGTGTATTCATCTGTGTTTGTGTTTCGGCAACCATGGATTGTGATAAAATGGATACAACACCAACGGAAGCTGTTCTAGTGGTAGCTTTACTCGAGGCTGGGCACAGACAACGTGAGGTGGCCCGTAGACTTCGTTTAAGTCGTTCAAGGGTACAACAGGTGTACTAGAGGTACTTGGAGGCCGGTGCTTTTGTTCAGAGACCTGGAACCGGTACACCACGGGCAACTACAGAACATGACGACCGGTAAATTGCTACCTCTTCTTGCGCGACCGAGGTTTCAATGCTGTTCAGCTCCAGCAGCAGTCCGGGGAGTCGCAGTCAGTAGGTGGATATTGGCACGAAGACTAAAGGAATTCGTTCCTTTATTCTTCAGATTTGACATCACACAAACCTGTAACTGGCTCGAAATTAACGGTAGCTCATCGCCGAAGTCGCCGGGAGTTTACTCGAGAACACATTAATTGGACGTTAGAAGGATGGAGGTCAGTTTTATTGTTATCCGACGATACCAGAATCTGTCTCTTTAGTAACGACGGAAGAGATAGGGTGTACAGACGTCCTGGCGAACGATTTGCTCAATGGTGCATTTGAGAAACTGTCAGTTTTGGAGGAGGTTCTTGTGTATGGTATGGGGAGGAATTTCCCTAGACGGAAAAACAGAACTTGTCTTCGTCAACCCCGCCAACTAACATAATTGAATTATACAATAGTAAATTATGTTAATATTCTGTACTGTGACAAGAATGAATAAAATATTGTTATATAATGACACAACTTTTTGGTAGTCCTTACGGATAAATGTAGATACTGAATATTCATGAAAGTTTATTTCAATAAAAGCAGGAAATTTACGTCAATAAACATATACAATAATAACCCTATTACTATTCGTAACCAGGTCCGTAGACCGTTATTTAAGTAGAAAATGTTTTGGGTATACTGTATTAGGTAAACCGTGATATTTTTTGGACTGTGCGATATAAACAATGCACAGTAATCACAATGTGCATTGTTTTAATGCATTGGTTGGTTGGTTTGGTTTAATTAATGCCATGCATCAGTGCATCTGGTCGGAGGAGGGACATAACACCCGTTCCTCCACAATATGTTTAATATATTACTTTAAATATATGTAAATGTTGGTATTTATATTTCATAATGAGTATACGTGTCGGTATACATGATATTTATTTTATCCAAGTATTTATATTAATTGCTCAATTAGTTTAACGTACACATGACTTTGCCCCTAATGTTCTCTACTATCCTCTATTCACTCCAAGGTTTGCTGGAAGAAAACTCAGGTTTGGGTTAAGCTCGCCTTTGTACATACCATTTCCTTGATTTTAAGATTATGTAATCTACTATTATTGTACAATAAAGAATAAATAAAAATAAATTTTATTTTTAGATTATTTTGGATTAATCGTTAGGTAGGTGGACATATCTGATATAAGTATACACTTGCACTGCGCCTTGCTATGATATTGTCGTAGGGTAGGCTCGACCGGAGTGATACCACGGCCTCACAGAAAACCAGCGGGGAGCTATGATTGCGTTGTGTTTCTCCCCACTCTCCTCTTCCGCTACTCCCACTTTAAAGGCCGGCAGCACATTTGTGACTCTTCAGTTGTAGGTGTCTATTGGCGGCGGTAGTCACAATTAGGTGACCTATACTCCCCTATAATTACATATCACAAACTTTAAGTACTCCATATCCTCCGTGAGCGAAATTCGCTTAAAAATAGTATATAGGTGTAATATGAATTTAGTACATTTACTGGCTATTAAATTAAATCACTTAACACGTGTTAAGTCAATTAAGTTTTACGCCGTTACTTCCGTCTGATCAAAGTTAAATGACTATTAATTGGACCATTTGATCAACTACCACGTTTCAACCCATATATTTTGATGAGTATTTTGTTTACTAAAAACATAACGACATTTAACAAAATATATGTAAATGTGTAGGTATGTTTGATCGGATAAAAAAATCCTGTGATATTTTTTGCATCTTCTAAGTTCTAACGCAGCGGGGGACTTTGTTTTATAATATGTAGTGAAGAGCTACATATACTAAGAAGAGATATATATCAATATTATCATAATATAGATTGTTTAATGCACTATAGTAAGTTTCAATTGTCGTACTCCATTATCGATATCCCCCGTCCTCTACCAAAGACTTTAACAATGACGGTCTTCCAACCCTGTAACTAATCTTTCACGAGGGTTCATCCGAAATCCTAAATTGACATGTGATTACGCCATCCCCTCTTGTTATTACCCATAAAATTCCAGTATATATGTAAATGCTCCCTCTGAATCTAATACATAGGTAAAAACAAACTAATAATTCGAGTGGCCGTACTTATTGTTCTGCCAGTTATTAACAACTCAAATGACTATTGATGAAGAATAATTAGCAAGAAAATCAATCGGTCTCTTTTCTAGTATTTTTTACTATAATTTTTAGGGTTCCGTTCCTCAAAAGGAAAAAGGAACCCTTATAGGATCACTTTGTTGTCCGTCTGTCTGTCTGTCAAGAACTTTTTCTTAGGAACCCGTGGACGCATCAAGTTGAAATTAATATTTAATACATAAGTCTGCGGTCCCTTGAAGGTGTTTAAAAATCAAGCTTCTAAGTCAACGCAATCAAAAGATATGACCACTTCAGCCTTATATTTGACCAAATTTGACAATTTCGCAGGTAAATCAAAACCTATACCTAAATTTGGTAAAGAGTAAGGTCTCACAGCACCAGTAAAGGAAAAAATTGGAAAGTCGTTGATTTGTTGTTATATCTGTCTGTCTGTTTGTGTCTGTCAAGACCCTTTTCCCCAGGAACCCGTAAACGCTGAAGTTAAAATAAACATCAAAAATACTTATGTCAGCGGTCCCTTGAAGTCGTAAAAAAATCAAGCTTCTAAGTTAACGCAATCAAAAGATACGGCCTTAGATTTTAACAAATTGAACATTTCACAGGTAAATCAAAACCTAGAGGGTACTTCCCATTGACCTAGAATAATGAAATTTGTTAAGAAGCAAGGTCAGATAGCACAAGTAAACGGAAAATCTGAAAGTCGTTAATTTATTGTTATATTACATAAAAAATAGTTTTTGTGATAACAAACTTATATTTTGTGGTTGGATTGTTGACTTTGTCTTACATAGCAACAGCAAAGATAAGTTTGTCCCAAAAGTCTTCGAGAATCGATTACCGCGATGGACGTACTATCTACATACAAGTTTGTTTGCTTACGGAACACTCGGTGCGCGAGTCAGACTCACACTTGTCCAGTTTTTTTTTTTATATAAAATTTAATACGAATCTCAGGTAAACATTGTGAAGTCGATAGAAGGATGATGTTTATTTGTAGAGAGGATTTACAGAGTTATTGAAAGTTACTAAGTGCTGGTAGGGCCCCTGAGACAAAATAATCTTATATTACATTTGCGTATCAATTAACGCAGACAAAACTACGATAATTCCATTCACAAAGAAAAGGAAGCTGGAAAGTTTGTCAAATCCAAAACTAAACGGCAAAATCCTTTCTTTCTCTAGTGAAGTCAAGTACCTAGGGGTCACATTTGACCAAAAGTTAACCTGGAGCTCTCATATCACAAACATAGGCCATAAAGCAAAAATGGCTTTATGGATGAGCTGTCGCATGGCCGGCGCCAGATGGGGACTTCAGCAAAAGATTGCCCTATGGCTATATACGGCGATTGCAAGGCTAATCGTAACGTATGGAGCTGTCGTCTGGTGCCGTAAGGTAAGCCAAACGACTACCTCAAACAAATTAGACAGCCTACAACGTACGGCTTGCTTAATAACCACTGGTGCGCTATCCTCGACGTCAGGGGAAGCTCTAAACGCACTACTAAGCCTGACTCCGGTCAGCATCTATGTCCAAAAAGAAGCTGCCAAAAGCATATATAGGATATGTACACAGACGAAGCCATAGTGGCAATCACGAACACTAAACTCACTAAAAGAGTCGGTTTTCGAAAAAAAATCTCTGAGCATGCCAGCTGATGATATGCAAACAGAGATCGACTTCGTGAAAAGGTACACAGTAGACATACCACAGAGGGATATATGGCTCGAAGGCCTCTAATCCAACAAAAATGGTAGTCACGAGTGGTACACCGACGGGTCCAAAAAAGGCCTTGATGTAGGTTGTGGAATTTACGGAGAGAGACTAAAATTCAGGTGGAGCGCCAGCCTGGGAACAGAGGCCTCCGTCTTTCAGGCTGAGCTCTCTGCATTAAATAGATGCGTGGAGATCAACCTTGAGAGAAAAGTAAAAATCAACACATCTACATCAACTCAGACAGCCAAGCGGCGCTATTGGAACTAGGCAATTTGGAGACTAGCTCAAAGCTAATACAAAATTGCAAGAAAAACCTGAACACACTGGGGCAATCAAACAAAATTACATTAAGATGGGTACCAGGCCATTCAGGTATCTCGCCATAGCCAGTGCAGACAACCGACAGCATGGCCCAGAACCATTCTGCGGTATCAGCAAACAGCGAGCGTATTCTATCATAAATGCCAAATATACATCATTGGCTATTAAGAGATGGAAGATCACGACTGGTCTAGGACACTCGAAAGCCATAATAAAGGGCTATGATAATAAAGTATCTAAAGAACTTCTGGAGCTCAAAAGATACAAAACCTGTGCAGTAACAAGAGTCCTCACCGGATACTGCAAACTGAACAAACATATGTTCAACCTAAAATTAGGTGAGAACACAATTTGCAGATTCTGTCAAGAGACAGAAGAGACTGCAATGCATATTTTATGCTCTTGTGGCCCACTAATGCGGCACCGAAGTATTTACCTAGGGTTGCACATCATGCAACCGCAGGAAATACAAACAATCACGGCTGATAGGATCTGGAGGTTTCTCGAAGCCATAAGTCTGAGCAGTGAACTGTAAACCAGAAGTGCGCTACAAAAGACCAGAAATGGTCGAGGTAGCACTAGGCACTCAAAACAATAATAAATACATTTTCGTAACTGGGTGAACATAGAACACATAGATGTACAAAGAAGACTGACACAGTTATGTATCTATAATAAGTATATCAATACGATTTTTTTGTATTTAAGAAAATTTCGTCCAGAGAGAAATTTACAATCTTAAAGTTTATATGGACGAGAATTATAGAAAGCTAACATTTTTGTAAGCAATATGTTTTATAAATTTAAAAAATATGTGTAAACGTCGTACACCAATCTACACTTGTCCAGTATATATGTTGACCTGTCATGGTACGGAAGATGTATACATGTGTATTCAATCACAGTTCAGATTATACTGGAAATTAGGAGTTTAAGATAAAACCTTCATTTAAGGAATTATGGTCGTAGCTCGACCACCAGGCTATCTCTAGTAGATATTATCATGCCAGTCTCCAAGTTTTATCTTTCTAGTGTAATAAATGAAGACTACATTACGACGTTTATTTTATAGTTTAAAAAGTATATTATTATGAGGGGCTTGGTCCAAAGTCCTGCTTATGCATATGGAAATATGATATCTTTAAGTAGGACTTCGAATAAGCATCAACATTGCAGCAACGTATGACTAGGTACAGTTCAGAAAAAAAAGGCTCTATAGGCAAATTTTAGTAATTTTAATGGGGCAAGGTCAATTCTGAAATGGCATTCGTGTGTGTAGTTCGGACCGTTTTTATTACAGTTATAATTGACTATTGAGTGGCCACTGAGTTTAAATATTTTATGACAATGGAGTTCTGGTTCCAACCTGGGTCTTAAAACTTACCACCTTCGTCAAAGATGATATGGCTACTTATGCCACCTTCCTACCTTTAAAATAGGATCAGTAACTCTGAAGACGCTCACAGCCAAAGCCACAAATATTTTTTTTTAATTTTAGTGAAATTGTGCTTTTAGAATATTTCTTTTGGCTGCACTCTTTGGAGGTCTGACAGTAAACTTTTCGTCTACTGTTTACGTATTTTTTTATCATTTATTATTATCAATCGTACTTTTAGTAAAGAAATGTAGGTATAGAATATGTATATTCAAGTGACGCTCGACTTTCCAAATATACGGTTCTAGATTTAATTTTGTAGAACGCTAACACCACTTTAGTTAATGTATTAATTTGTGAATGTAACAGATGTCTTTTTGTGGATTACTAAGCTACAGAGCTCATTAAAGTTCGTTCAGAGTTAGGAAAGTGAGATAATAAATTATATCTAATTACTTATAGTGTGGTTCGGCTTAATACGACAAATACTCAAACGCCACTCAATTATAATTCGTAGTTATATAGAGATGAATATTTTTTTATTACAAAATAATAAATATCAGTTCACTCACTTTTCTCGTAGATGGGTTGTAGAATGTAGTATTTTGTTATATTTGTAAATATAACATTAATAGGTAAATACATTAATATGTAGTTATAAAATGGCAAGCAAAACAACCATGGTGTTTTAAATACATAGAACTTTCAGGATACTTCGTTTTACAATGCTTGGAAACCCCCTATGAGTCATTACCTGATCGGACTGAAGGCCAAGGTAGTCTGACTACAAAAACATACAACATAATATATGTAATAAGCTGCAACAATGGCACATAAAATATTCCAATTTGTCAAAAATTCAAACATTTAGAACTAGCTGAGCCCGCGACTTCGTTCGCGTTTATTTCGGATTACAGCAATATATCGCTTATAATAGGCGATACACCTTTTCCTGAAAGGGGACTCCTCTAGGCAGGATTTTTGTACTGTTTTGGCGGTGAAACAACCTGGAGCGTAAAATAAAAGATTATTCTGGAAACCACACGGTGTGCCAAACAGTGCCTGAAATGACTGTACCGTCGGTACTGCAAATTTATGCCACCAATGGTCCACCCAGCGCTAGTCCGCGGGTGATAAGCAGGCTCCGTCTACTGACTGGGCCATGTCCAGATACATACATTACGGAAGACGCTACTGCGGTTAAAGAGCATACAACCCGTCTCATCCACCTGCGGCCATTCTTAAGGTCCACAAGTGAAACGTATCCGCCTGGACGTTTTCTTACCGGATCCATTCCGTAACCTCCTTGCGCGATGTTTTCTCATCGCAAAACAACTGTGACGACCTAACGCTTTGATTTGTCCTACCAATTTGGCAGACCCTAGCTGTAGTCAGTCAGAGCCGCTACCTAGAAACTATGGACCTTCTCAGTATGCCAAACAGATTACTCCCAGCCAATACTATGATCCACCCCACAAAGAAATGTTTGGTAGCTTCTCCTACAGGAGGTGTCGGAGACTCTACTACAATGGTATCGTGCGGTCCATGGCAATATATGGTGCCCCTATTTGGGCGGATAACCTGACGGCCCGCAATGCTGCCATATTGCGGCGACCACAGCGAGCTCTGGCCGTCAGAGTCATAAGCGGATACCGCACGGTTTCCTTTGAAGCGGCGAGTCTCCTAGCCGGAACTGCACCATGGGACCTTGAGGCGAAGACCCTTCCGTTGTTATACCAATGGCGCAAGGAGAGTGACCTGGGACCCACGCCTCAGGAAACTGAGGTGCAACGGTCTCAGCTCCGTCAAGTCCTAATGGCAGAGTGGGAAGAGCGACTTGAGCGACCAAGCGCTGGGCACGCCACAATTGTGGCGGTAAGACCCATGATGGAGGATTGGCTTGAGAGGCAGCACGGCAGCCTCTCCTACCGGCTGACGCAGGTTCTGACCGGCCACGGCTGTTTCGGCAAGTACCTGTGTCGCATAGGCCGGGAGGCATGTCAGGCATGCATCACTGCGGAGGCTGTCGCGAGGATACTGCACTCCACACTTTAGTGGAGTGCTCGGCGTGGACGCAACAACGCCTTGACCTCGCGGCGGCTATTGGAGTGGGCAGCCTCTCACTGGAGACCATGGTTCTGTCCATGGTCCAAAGTGAGAGTGCGTGGGAATCCGCTGCCTATTTTTGTGAGGAAGTGATGTCAGCTAAAGAGGCAGCGGAAAGGGAACGGGAGAAGGCTAGTACTCTCCCGTCTCGAAGGCGAGGCACCAGGCGCTGGAGAGCGCAAAACGATCTCCGGCCTCCATGAGCGCTTGCCTGGGGGTAGCGGGTGAGGCTGCCCATTACTCTAGCAGAAGCAGGCCTGAGACGGCCGCGCGTGCCTCTCTACACTGGAAGGGGGGCAAGGCCCCCCGCTCGCAAGGGCATGGCTGCCTTTTGTTTAAGAGGCGGCCAAGGTCTGCCAGGGTTCTCGAGGACTTCCTTCCTAGGGTATACCCGAGTCCCTGGCAATAGACTTATTTATTAGAAAAGAAAGAAAGAAAATCATTTTATTTTGCACAAACATTTGACGCACACAAGGCATATTTAAACAAAGAAGATGTATATTAGGAAAAGAAGCAAATGACAAAAAATAAAAAAAAACGAAATTAGCCTTATCTATGGTCGGATAAAAAATTTCTAGTCTGTGCTAGTCTGTCTGTGGATTCTCTGTAATACAATTGTCAAAAAATATGGAAAAAACAATACCTTATAAATTTTGTTTGTCGGTTTTCAATGTACATGTTGCTATGTGCGTCACGCATGTGCAAAATCAGGTATATGCTCAGCATTACTGTAGCCTCAACCTCAAAGGAATTGGTGCCACAGCGCTGATTTTCAGCACAACCTTGGGTGACGTTATGGCGTCCCACCAACAAACCCAAACACAAGTCATGTAAGTGCAGTTGAATACTATTTATTGATTATTTGGCGCCTTTCATAAAAATGTAGTCAAACATGCGGGGGAAAGGATGTAATTACTGCCAGTACCTGTTGGAGACCTAGATCACTGAACCGTTTCTGAGGCCATGGCCCTTAAGGTTGGAATCAATAACAAAAATTATGTAATAACTATATGTTTATATATTTGTGAATGTAATTTGGAAGAGTTGTTAGTAAATAAATAATGCAATATATTTATACAACATTTGTTACTGTATAAGTATACATATATACATACACATATACACACACATACACATATATACATATCCATTTATCCACACAATATCCACCACAAACACAATATCTATTATATATATTGTGTGATATATATATTGTGTGTGTATTATATATATTGTATGACGGAACACCGTGTGGTTTTAGTCGGTTCGGTTCCGACATACCACCTCACTGGCAGCCCCAGTGGAGTGATGACCCGAGGGGTTTCCACACGATAAAAAAAAAAAAAACCATTATTTAGTCACGGTGTAACATAAGATTTCACACCAATGTAACCGAAAAGAAAATCAATGGTCTGAAAATGTAAAAAAAACTTCACCGGCTATCAATGTCAATATTTCAGCTTAGATGTAATTTCGTTGGAGATAGTGTGTGGAATCTTCTTGTTCTAGAACCGTACTTATAAATGTAGGTACGTATGTCCCTTACAATCCCTGGAAACATCCTTGGTGGCTGCGAGCAGGGCATAGCTCGTTAGCATAGCCAAAACTAATATTGAGTCGGCGCTGAACAACGAACAGATTAATTTATCAAAATTTTATATGTTCGTAGAAATGGAGAAGGCTCTACGTAGGTTATTAATCTTTTATTATTATATATAAGTTTATATAAAATTTGATAGTTTATATAAATAAGCTCAATACTCAAGAATTAAAAGGTTTGTTTATATTTTGCTTTTTAGTTATTTTTTGTCGGTTATCCTTTTGTTAAATTATTTTATGATTTTTTGTGGATCTACTCTGACAACTACTATATCTATATATATAAAAGAAAGTCGTGTTAGTTACATTATTTATAACTGAAGAACGGCTGAACTGATTTGGCTGAAAATTTGTCGGAAGGTAGCTTAGAACCAGGAGAAGGACATTTTTATCACGTTCCCGTCGGATGTGACATAAAACGTGGTATAACAAAACGCAACTAATATGGAATAACAAAACGCAACTGACAGCTAAACGTTATGTAGTCTATGGTTAATTATAGTAGAATTTTGAAGTTGACCGGTTGATGTGTTTGTTTATTATATAGATAAATTATACCCAGACACAGAACAAATTATCATGCTCATCACACAATTATTTAGATAGTAATTATCTATATTTATAAAAATGAATCCCTATTTCTTTTGGTCACGCTATAACTTGAGAGCGGCTTTACCGATTTCATTCATCTTTTTTTTAAATGTTTTCTAATACTTCGTAGAAGGTTCTTACATTAAAAAAAATTAAGAAAATTGCGCAGAAACTTAAAAAATGTAAGAAAACTTAATGACTACAGTTATTATAAACTTTTTAATGTAACCTTAGCCCCAGCGTTATATACTCTTTTATAAGCACGTTTGAAATAACTGTCAGCTGTTTGACAGTAAGAGACAGATCGCACAACGCCAATATCGTTTACAAAGATCGCATAATTCTAGCGTAGCGTTATAATATTCTCCTACTATTTGCATTAATTAGTTGTATTGGTCGGCATCAAGGAATTCATCATGGAAATCCATGGTCGGCATTAAGAACGAATTATAACCCTTACCCAGCTACCTGGTCGGAATGATATCTTTGATGAGGTAAAATTAAACCATTTTGCTTTGATTTTGCATATTGTTAATGAATTATGGTTTTCATTTCTTAGTGCACACTGCACAGTCGATTGAATCGAAAAAATTGTAGAGTTTTAAGTTTGTTCATTTATAATTTTCAGTTGAAATTTTGATTATAAAAATGCCAAGAAGTAGACGTACAAACATAGGTCACAGAACTCACAATCCCGCAAATCAAAGATATTTAAGAGCAAGTCAAACTGATGAGCAACGCAAAGCTCGAAATGAAGTTGAACGGAATCAATATCAAGAAAATAGAAATGTTGCATTTGATCCACATCGAGCTGCATTCCATTATAACGTGGCAATCGATTACAGTTCACTGCAAATCACGTCTTTGTAATGGCACCCGGCTTGCGGTGAAGAAATTAATTAACAACGTCAGCCACAATTTTAAAAGGGAAGTATAAAGGCGAAGACTGAGATGATGATGAGAGTTATAATCACCATGCACAGTTGCTTAGGCCCTCTCCTCTTTATATCTGCTCCGTGATGACCACTTAGGTAAAGTAATAGCTTTATAGTTAGTATTACTTGAGGCTAATAGATGTCGTTGATTGTTGCGCGATACATTTTCTTCAAAATTTTAAATTATTTTTTCGATGAATAGAGAATCGGATTGCGATAAATAATAATATCATCAATACTTAATGCTACACCGAATTGTACACAATACTTATGCATGAAACGTTTCGACAACGATTGTTTGTATTTTTACGTCTTATGTGCACAATGAAACACGTCTACAGATTTATTATACATGAAGATATAGAAGAAAGAAGATTACGTGACAATCTTCAAAGTGCCTTCTTTCCAACAAAAAAATAATGACAGCATTCAGAACACGTGTTAATGGATTATAACGAAATAGGTACACATTTTGACTTTCATCCCCTCTCTCAAAGAAACCGACCTGAATTTCGGGATAAAAAGCATCCTATGTCCTACTTCGTAGTATGAACTCAAATCATGCCAAGTTTAATTTGAATCCATTCAGTAGTTTCAGCGTGATGCGCGGCCATGATACAGAAAGACAGACAGACAGACCGACACACAGATTTACAAAAAAAAAATTAGTTTTGGCCTCAGTATCGATTATAGAGTGCCTCAAAAAAAAATGTCCAAATATCTTTAATGTACAGAATTGGATCTGTTACAGTTTTATTATAAGTATAGATTTATGCTTACCTATATATATTATTATTTAAATACTTAAGGACTATAATTCAAGATGAACTACTTTTAACAACTTCTAAGAATTTAATAATTACACTACCTATAGGTAATATAACGTTGATACAAAAATACATTGTAAGTGTCCACTCGCCTGAATAAAGCCCCTCTGTATATTAAAGCGAGTGTCCTAACTTCCAGGAGAAAAATAACAACTTTGCAAAGCGCAATAGCTTTGAACCATAAACAAAATATAACAGTAAAGACTACGAAGCGACTTAGACTCGTGCCTTATAGAGAATCTAGAAAGTAAGTAGCAGCATGTTGATTGATATATAGCCAGATAACTTAGATTTGCTGTTATATGCAAATAATAAACTAGTAATTTATTCAAAGTGAAAGCTTTTCACTGCATTTTTAGAAGTCGACGACGATTTATATAAATATTGCAAAAAAAATACTGAATTACTCCAGAAGGGGGACCCTGATACCCCCCCTTTTAGAGTAAATTATGGCATATATGCTTTAATTACAAGAAAGAAAAACACCAATGCAAATAGCAACTGGTTTTTAACAGTTTTGTGTTAGTGTGTTCAGTGTTATTGAAAACCAGAGTTCCACCACTTAAGTACATAATCAAGCTGTAAAACTTCTAAGTCAAGCAATCAAAAGATACAACTATTTAAGTCTTAGATATGATCAAATTTGAAAATTTCACGAGAAAATCACAACTTATAGAGTACTTCTGATTGACCTAGAATCATGAAATTAGGTAAGAAGCAAAGTTTCACAGCACAAATATAGGAAAATAAAATCCGAAAGTCGTTCATTTGTTATTATATCTGTCTAACTGTCAATACCCTTTGCCTCAGGAACCTGTGGAAGCATGAAGTTGAAATTAACATCAAATACTCATGTCAGCGGTCCCTTGATTGAAACTGTAAAAAATCAAGCTTCCAAGTTAACGCAATCAAAAGATCCATGAAGGCTAAGATTATATTTTTTTGTCTCTCTGTACCATTATCCTCGGAAACCCGTGGAGGTAATAAGTGGAATTAGAATAAAAAAAAATATGGCAGCGGTCCCTTGAAGCTGAAAAATTTCTAATTCTAAGTCAACGCAATAAAACGATACGGCCATTAAGCCTTAGATTTGGCCAAATATAAATATTTCCCGGTAAAATAAAACATATTGCTTACTTCCCATTGACCTAGAATCATAAAATTTGGTAAGATGGAAGATCTGACAGCATAAGTAAAAAAGAAAAAATCCGAAAGTCGTCAATTTGTTGTTATCTTACATAAAAAATAGTTATATATATTGCGGTTAGAAACTTGACTTTGTAGTAAATCGATGTAAGGGAAAGTAGTTTTAGAACTGCAAAGTCCGAACTGTCTTTCGAAAAAGACAGGCAAAAATCTTGAAGAATTGATTCCCGAGATGGACGTACTATCTACATACAAGTTTGTTTTGTCGCACTTACCTGTTTTTTTTTTATTTTTGGTCAGTGATAAGTAACTTGAAAAGAATGTCCATCGTCTCTTGTTGTGCATGGAATACCAAGCCTGATTACGCTGTCTGTAAAATTAGAGGCTTCGAATTTGGTTACTAGAACTTCGGATCTTTAAACTGCACACGAGAGACAGACTTGTTGACCAGATACTTGTTGTCAACGCATATATCCCATTTAAAGCTGGCCATTAGAGCCAGTCTTAGATGACGAGCGCCGAATCACATAATCGGTGGCAAAGCTAATGCGGTGATCGATTTGATTACCAAAAATCATAGGTATATTCTTGACAGACACCCGTCAAGTTGATATCATTTACAACCTCCGATCAAATATACTATAGATACACATTGCCTAAACAATATCGCGGCAAATAGTGGCACCAGATACTACACTACCTTACGTCCATGCATTTAATAAGCCATACTAATAATAAACCAGACCATACCATGAATGTTTATGTGAATATATGTTGTAACAGTTTAATATAAGAACTGCAATGTACGTGGGTCACACTTTTAGAATAGGCCAGTAAGAAAAGCTGCCGATGAAAACTTTACTAAAATTTCGAATTAGGAACTCTTTAGGAATCTGTAGATGTTTAATGATTATATATGTCATTTGTTTTTACAAATTGATGGCAATTTAAAAAGTGTCTAGCGTGCATCGAAATTTTATTTATTTATCTATCGATTTAACTAGAAGAAATTTTCGCTCAATGATTTATTATGACTTTAGGAAGCCCCATCTCGTGCCACTGTTTACAACTAGTTTAATGAGTTTAAACGTGGTCGAAGCAAACTCACTGATTATTCTCGAGAAGGACGTCCTTCTACGGCGACTACTGAAGATAACGTGAGTTGAAGCTGATAGAAGGGTGACATATCAACTGATTCGAACAGCTTTAGGCATTGGTATGAGTCAAGTACAAAAAGTTTTACATGAAGATCTAGGCGTCAGAAAGCTTTGTACTAGATGGATACCTCATAATTTGACGGAAGATCAAAAACGCCGTTGTTTGGATTCAGTGCTCGAAAAGTATGACGTAGGTGACTCGAATACTGTATATGACATCGTCATAGGTGATTAAAGCTGGAGAAAGTGTTACGAACCCGAAACCAAAAGACAATCTGCGCAACGGGTGTTTCCATACGAAGATTTGTCGACAAAAGTAAAGAAGGGCAGAAGTCAAAAGAAAAAGATGATTAATTGCCTCATTCTTTGGACGGACGGGTCATTTCTCAACAATCATTCTAGAAGATAAAAGGACTGTTGGACAGTCATTGTCTACCAGTTGTCCTGGAAAATGTTAGACAGCAGCGCCCAAGAAGCAGGATCCTTCTCCTCCACGACAACGCTTCAGCTCATTCCACCAGACGGACTATCAAGTACTCGTATATGTCTATAGAAGGTGTTAAGCTAGTGAGTTATCCTCCTTACAGTCCCGACCTGGCACCTTGGGACTTTTATTTATTTCCCAAAAAAAAAGGTAAACTTAGAGGAATTCGTTTGAAAAAATATATCACAACAATATATCTAGCTTTAATCACCTGTGACGATGTCATGTCCTGTATTCGAGTCACCTCCGTCATACTTCCAAACGACGGCGTATTTAATCATTCGTCAAATTATGAGGTATTCATCTAATACAAAGCTTTCTGACGCCTAAATGTTTATGCAAGACTTTTTGTACTTGACTCATACCAATGCCTAAAGCTACCCCAATCTGTTGATATGTCACCTTTCTACCAACTTCTATCATTAGCCGCACAGCACTTACGTTATCTTCAGTAGTCGCCATAGAAGGACGTCCTCGAGAATCATCAGTGAGTTTGCTTCGACCACGTTTAAACTCATTAAACCAGTTGTAAACAGTGGCATGAGATGAGGCTTCGTAATGTAATGCCAATCGAAGTCTATCGTCACATTTTCTTAAGTCATATCTATTGCGACACACGATAGACACTTTAAATTGCCATCAATTTGTAAAAACAAATGACTTATTATTATGAAATCATTAAACATCCACAGACTTTCAAATAATAATATCCCTTTATTTATCAACAAAATGGTACATAGTATCTTCTCCTTATTGTGACTTTCTATTAAGTGAAATACACCTGTATCAGAAGGCCACGCTCATCTATAACAATAAAATTACAGTACCCGATGATATCCTCTAGCGCTTAAAATAATATCGAAATAAAAGTTATTTTAGTAATAAAATTATGTGTGTGTGTGTGTGTGTGTGTGTGTGTGAATGTGTGTTGCGTGGTGCGTGCGTGAAATATTCCTACAACTGGATTCTTGTAGTAGGTTCTATTAAGAGTTCCTAATTCGAAATTTAAATAAATTTTTCATCGGCTGTTTTTCTTACTACTATCCTAAAAACTTTCAGTGTGTCCTACGTAATAAAAATATAGTAAAACATTGAGCGGCTTAAAACATATTAACCACTACCATTCTTTGGTGAACGGAAATTGTTTTCTTCAAATATTTTCTAGTAAAATTAAATAACAATAAATTTATTTTGTTTACAGGTAAAATGACACTATCAGTTCCTCAGACGATGGATGAGTATGAAGATTCATTGGTCGTGAATGCGACTAACGTTACCGGACACCCAGCTGCATACTACGAACAATACGCATTGGATTTGCTTGTACCTCTTACTATCACATACGCAGTCATTTTCATCGCCGGAATCCTAGGCAATACAAGCACTTGCGTGGTCATTGCGAGAAATCGCTCCATGCACACCGCTACCAATTTCTACCTTTTCAGTCTCGCGATCTCAGACCTAATACTTTTAGTTTGTGGGTTACCGTTTGAACTACATAGATTGTGGAATCCAGTGACGTACCCGTTGGGCGAAGCTCACTGTATCGCAATCGGCCTAGCGTCAGAGACTTCAGCAAACGCGACGGTGTTGACAATAACGGCTTTCACAGTAGAGAGGTACATAGCGATATGTCGCCCGTTCATGTCACACACGATGTCGAAGCTGTCAAGAGCGGTGCGATTCATCATAGCTATATGGGTGTTTGCATTGTGTACCGCAATACCTCAAGCCATGCAATTCGGAATCGAATCATCTGTGGAAAACGGTCAGAACGTGAGCGCGTGTACAGTAAAAGGCGTAGGAGTGCACCAAGTGTTCGTTATATCCAGTTTTGTGTTTTTCGTAGTGCCTATGTCGATGATAACTGTGTTGTACGCATTAATAGGAATTAAGTTACGGACTTCTAGAATATTGCATCCAGTAAAAAAACTGTCAGTGGATAGTAATGAAAGAGCTAGTGGACAAATGCAGTACAGGAATTGTGCATCTCAAAGGAGAGTTATAAGAATGCTCGGTAAGTGTCTATCTAATAAGCATTACGAAATTTCGAGATCGATATCGCAATCTTGCCATATTGAACATTAAAACCTATTAAGAAATAAAAATATATGTATACATTAAAATGATGGCTGCCAATACCGGTAAATGGTTTTGAAAATATTATTGTTTACTATTTATAGCCCCTAAATCTTCGACGTACCTCGACGACAAGATTAATGGAAAAATTTTCAGTTATACTTGACTTAAAGTTTAGGTTATACTTCTTTGGCGCTAGTTAAATAAAGTTATGAGGAAACTTTCTAAAAAAACTTTTTTTTTTAATTTTGCCAAAATGGAGACTTTTCAGATTAAGTTAACTATTTATCAGACATAATGGTCCCAATCTTTCTATACCAAATACATGCTACACTACATATCTATAAAATGTCCCATCGTTAAAGTCAGTCTAAAATAAAAAAAAATGCCTATATCCACGGTGGGCTTGGAAGCTTTAGTTTTTTAAGCTAGTTTCAGTAACTTGAAAGCGATTTTTAATAATATAATCTACCGCCTATGAGTCTAAATGCGGAAACAGAGCCAAACACCAATATATTAAAATTTAATATAAGGAAACTACCTGAACTGCAATCAAAATAAGAAATAAATAAGCAAAACAACTTGAAGAAACTTTAATTAATTAGATTTAGATTCTACGTCAGGCTTGATTACTATTCTTTAGTTGTTTTCCCGCCATTCGAAAGGTATCACAAAAAATTCACAAACAGTTCTTATAGTAGTTTCATTGCAAAAGTAATTAGATAGCATTATAGAGTAGCTAATAAAATATCTAGCTACTTATTAAAAACTAGCTGTGCCCGCGACTTCGTTCGCGTTTTTTCGGAAAACAGAAATTTGTCGCTTATTTCATAATTTGGCCGTGGTAACATTACTCATTTGTTTTTCGTGTGGGAGCTCTCCTCACCGGGCTATTGGTGAGGCCGTATATCAGGCTTAAACCAACTAAAACCACACGGTATGCCTCACAGCACCGTTTATGAGTTGACCGTCGATACGGCGACATTTTGCCTCCAGTGATCCACCCAGCGCTGGCTAGCGGACGGCAACTGGGCGATGTCCAGATACCCTCTTCACGGGAGACTCTGCTTCGGGTGAAGAACATACAACTCGTCTCATACACCCACGGCCACTCTTAACGCACGCATGAGAGCGCGAGTGAAAAGGTTCCACCTGGAAGTTTTCTACCGAATCCACACCGTCACTTCTTTGTTTCTGAGCTTTGTTGAGTCACGGTGTAACATAAGATTTCACATTACTGTAACCGAACGGAAAATAAATAGTCTGAAAGTGTAGAAAAAAGTTCACCGCTTACATGTCAATATTTCAGCTTAGATGTAATTTTTTTGGCGATAGTGTCTGCCCTAAATTTAATATAGTAAAATACTGTCACACTAACAAAGTGTTAAGTTAAACTTACATTTTTTTTTTAAGTCATAGATGCTTTAAATAAAAATTATATTCTATTCTAATATAATCATGTTGACGGGAATCAACGCGATCACGTATTTAAAACCATTGCTTTGCCGTGGTCGTGGCCGTGATCACAGGCCTGTAGGTACTGTAATACTTTTTAAATACGTGATCGCGTGAATTCCCGTCAACATAATTATATTATCATGGATCGCAAAAGTTTAAAAGTTTGCATCTTCTTTTTCTATAACTCTATTTATAAATATATGTATATTTACTGGACTGGCCTGATGGTCTAGTGGTTAGTGACCCTGACTGCTGAGCCAGAGGTCGTGGGTTCGATTTCCACCCAGGACAAATTATTCTCTCTCTGGGTGTAATTTATTTATAATATTTATGAATTTAGAAATATATAAGTATGTTTATCAGCAGTCTGGTTACCATAGTTCAAGCTCTGCCTAGTTTAGGATCAGACGGCCGTGTATGAGGTGTGTAAAGTTGTTATTATTATTAATGCCCTGAAACATATTTATAATTTAATGGCTGCGAGAGGCAAAATAGTTCGTTGGCATAGTCAAGAACCAGCTATCGATTACTCTGGGTTCACCAAACAAAAAAAAAAATAAAAAACCTTCTGCTTCAGCAAACACCACAGAAAAGCACAATGATATCCTACGATAGAAAATATACATTCACTCGAAATCCTTCAAACAGACATGACTATTTGCAGGTAAAATCTAATGTAACTAATAATACTTCTTTAAATCACATGTAAAATCACATCAATTCTTGGTACTCTTAATATTTATTAGTTAATTAAATTGAATGTTTTTATAAAAAATATAAAAAAAACATAAACCGACGAAAAGAACTAAAACGCAAAAAATAAATAAACCTTTTAAGTCTTAAGTATTAAGCTTATTTAAAAGGTTTATTTATTTTTGCTTTTTAGTTTAACTGATGTGATGATTTTAAAACGCAAATACCTCATAAAGTAATGAAAAGTAAACAGAAACACTATTCGTTTCTACAATTTTCGAGGGTTTCTCTCAATTATATCAGAATTCCATCATCAGATCCTGACTTCCTTGACATGGGACCACCCTTGAGGTATAAAAAATATTAATCAAATTCGGTTCATAAATAACGGAGAAGGCTGAACAAAAAGAAATAATATGTATATAAACGGTCGAATTGAGAACCTCCTTTTTTTTCGTCGGTTAAAAACGATACATAATTTAAAAAAGTAAATTATTTTATATATTAAAAAAAAGTGCAAAAAAAGAAAAGAGGGGTTCGATCCGGCACCGAACCTCGTAGCAGTCGTACTCTAAACCAGATAAGCTAAACGCTCGTTATATATTCTACTAACGTTACAATGTTATTACAGATTTTATTGATTTTCCTGTGGGAACCAAAGTTTAACCCGGGCTAAAAAGTACCCTATAACCTCCGCAGGCACTCAAACTATTATCATACTAAGTTTCAAGCATATCCCTTCAGTAACTTTTGAGTTTATCGTGAACATACAAACAGACAGACAGAAAGACAGACAGACAGACAAAAATTATTTGAATTGCATATTCGGCATTAGTATCGATATCTTAATACCCCTCAGTCAATTTTTTTTAAATATATTCAATGTACAGAATTCATCCCGCTACAGATTTATTATAAGTATAGATATAGATATTTACGTGAGTTTTAATAAACTACTTTGATAGAGACCACTTAATTATTATTTTATTTAATCGAATTCCCGCTACAAAAATCCCACTAATATTGTAAATGTGAAAGTTTAGATGGATGGATGGATGAATGTTTGTAACTCTTTCACCTAAAAACTACTAAATCGATTGCGATGAAACTTGGTATGTAAATAGCTGGAGACCTGGATTAACGCATAGGCTACTTTTTATACCGATATTCCGACGGGATCGGTACTTACACTGGTGAAACCGCGAGGCACTGCTAGTGTTTAATAAATTGTTTACTTATAAAAATTAAATGATTAGATAGAACCCCTCTGTTAGTGATATTCCATTTATAAATTTATAGCGAGATTTTGATTTTTCATTATATTTGATAAAGTGACCTACTTAAATTATTATCGAATCAGTAACAGAATCTCGGGTACAGTGCCTCTTATATACTGATGATCAAGTCCTACTTGCTTCATTATCGGAGGACTTACACAAAATGGTGAAAAGCATGAATGACACCTCGAAAAATAAAGGTATGAAAGTGAATGCAAGTAAGACGATAGGCATGGTTTTTGAGAAGAATGCAGAAATTAGAAACTGAATGTAATAATATGATTGAAAATTAATGTGTAGAGCACGTGTCAGAATATACTTGGGTCTCCTTTGAGGGATAGAAGATGCGAAGAAGATATTGAAAGGAGACTAAATAGAGGTAATCATGTGAATGCCTCATGTCTTTATGAGCAGTCAGTTCGAAGAAGGGCGCGCCTGGCAATTCGTAATAGCATGCTGGTATGGCCTTAGGCCTTAATATATGGTAGCGAGAGTTGGGTATGGCAGAAAAGTTATGAAAGTAGAATATATGCTGTTTAGACGAGATCACTGCAAAGTATGTGCGGAGTAACATTTGTTGACAGATAGAGAAATGAGATTTTCAGAAGCATTGTGGCTTGAAATAGGACGTAATGATGAAAATTGAAAAGGATATGTTGAGGAGGTTTTGGGCACGTAGAAAAAAATGAGTACTGAACGAATGACAAAACAAGTATATTAGGAGTTATTAGAGGGATGGAAGGAAGGGGTCGATCTCGTAGAACATATACATTCAAATTCATTTAAACTATCAAATTGATGACGATTTGAAGAAAGGGCAGGTTAGAAGTACTCGAAATCAGCAGGATTGTATGAAGGGTTTAATGACAGTAGAGGAAGCTCGTAAGGTATGTCTGGAAAGAAGGAAATATAACCTAGATTTATCGGTTTTAAGTCATACTAACCTTGCCATTTATTGAATAACTAGCAACCCGCCAAAGCTTCACACGGGTAGCTGAGACATCTTCAACAACCATCATCATATTTCAATCAATTTACACAAAACCTTAACAAATTATACACTTAAACCTTCCTCATGAATTACTCTGTCTATTAGTGTAAACCGCATGAAAATCCGTTCAGTAGTTTTTCAGTTTATCGCGAATAGACAACAGACGTGGCGGGGGACTTTGTTTTATAATTTGTAGTGATTTTCATTATAAGTTTATTCAATCGATGCATCAAAATAAATTCACACTGTCAAATTGATAACGTGGTAACATCTATACGTATATACAATATACACATATATATATATATATATATATATAACAATTAAGTATATACATATATATATACACAAACATAAAACACCCCTCCATCTTTCATTATAAAGCTTAATTGTTTTAAAATCATTCTTAGCTTAGTTTCACTGCTTCAAACAATTTTAAGGTAGATAGATTTAATTAGCGAACGACTTGCTAACTTTGTTATTATGATAAAAAAGACGGTAATGAATAAATATGTTTTAGACGAAAACCCTTTGTTAAAAAATAATTTGATGTAATGTTTAGTCACGTTTAGCCTTTGTCAGAACTCCAGCAAGTTTATTTAATAAACAATCGTCTTTTTCGTAAAAAAAAAAAATATTTCATAACCTATCCTTTTATGCGTAGATCTGAACAAAAAAATTTCGATGTTTCACATCTGCCAGGCCCCCAAGACGCTGACTTATACAAGCTCTTATTTAACTTCTAATGTTTGTATGTATGTATGTGTTCTGCACGAATCTTGGAAGCTAAATTAGAACCACTACCTGATGTCCGATTGTACTCAAATTTGGTGTACATTTGTATCTTGGGTGACAATACAATAATATGGTACCATGAAGATGTTCTGATGTCCAATCGAGTTTGGGCTCATTTGTTTTGTCTTGGTGAGTACTTTCATGCTACATGATATCCAGGGTATGATGATGGAGTCCGAAGGTTTTAAACAAGATAAACCAATCGAGTTTGGGCTCTATTGATCCGTCTCGCGGTGGACTTTTTTAAACATCAAATGTACACTAAAATAAAAGTTACTAAAAATATTTTTTTACTATTAATGTATTTGACTATGAAGTTTGTTATTCGCGTCATTGCACACCAGACGTTAAGACCACCAACCTATATTTAACCGACTTAAAAAAAGAAGGAAGATTCTTTTTTTTATTTATGTTACCCGATTACGCGAAGATGGCTGGACCGATTTAGAATATTCTTTTTTGTTTGAAAGAGTGTATATACTCCACAGTTATTATAGTCCTATTGCCATTAGGTCATTATCTGGACATGGTATCGTAAAACTAGCATCCAAATCCGAAACATAGCAAAACAGATGACTGAAAGAAAAGAAAACTCTTTGTCCAAAAATTATCCATCGTTTTCGGAATAAATTTAGAAGGAAGTGAGATGCGTGACTTATATCGGTTGTCATCCAAACCTGAACAGAACAACACAGTAATAGTGCCTGAGTTCTCCTCAACCTTCTTAAAAGCAAATTTTCTTACTGCAGCTGAAAACCACAAACTTAGTTCAACCCGATTCAAGACCGAGCAACTGAATTCATCACACATGGGTCTGGATGGGCCTAAAACAGAATTTTATCTCTCTGAACACCTCACGCCTACACTACCTCGCACGAGACCTCCGTAAAACAATGGAATATGACTACTGGTGGACCTCAAAAATACTAGTATACTTGCGGAAAAGACAAGGTGCGCTATATACATTAAAGAAAAATTAAACTCAACTTCAACTTCTGAGAACTAAATGACTAGTAAAATGTTTATTTGATAATGTATAATTATCTACAAGCTATTTTAGGGCAAAACCCTAATCGAAACACTGCAATATTTAATAACCACTATTACTTTTACAAAAAGAAAAAGACATTAAAAGAAACCGTTTACATCAACTAGCGAAAAAAAATCCTGATAATGCAATGATGAGAGAAACGTATGTCAAGTATAGGAAATACCTCTAAGGCAGCAAAAACCTTGAAAGTTAACTTTTACAGGAATACATGCAGCCGGAACTGTAAAAATAACAAAGGTACCTGGGATACAGTCAAGGAATTATGTAACATTAAAAGCAAACATTTGCAAGGAACTGCTTTGTTAAATCTGTTACCATCTCAATCAAATGCCCTTGACCACGTCAACTCTTTCTTCACATCAATTGTTTTTTTTTTGTTGTATACTGGGAAAACGAGCAGATGGGTCACCTGATGCTAAATGGCCTCACGTAACCTCACTCACTCGGCGAAAAGCAATGCAAGCATTACTTCACTGCCGATTTTCTGTGAGGCCCTGGTATCACTCCGGTCGAGCCGGCCTATACGTGCCGAGGCATGGCTCTCCCACGAACTTGCAATAGATATACTGACAAAATTAAAAACTAATGAGACTCAGCTTTTAAAAAATATTCCTTCTACTGGAAATGTCGATTCAATGTTTTTTTTTTATATTATAACACATGATGTTATGTGGTTGTATTCTCTATTTAAAAAAAAACTCATAGTGCACCAGGAATAGATTGCATCACTGGTACTGTTCATAAAAATTCGCACGATTTTAGCTCACCTTTGCAACCTCTGTATCTCTACTGGGATTTGTCCAGCAATTTTTAACAAAGCTATAGTTGTTCCAATATACAAGGGCGGAGGTGAGGATGCGGCGTCAAACTACCGGCCGGTTTCATTATTAAGTATACTCAGCAAAATTATTGAAAAGGTTATTATCTAACATTCACCTAACCAGATTTTTGGAAAAAAGCAACTTAGCAGATAACCAATATGCGTTTCGCTCGGGAAGGAACACTGTCGTCAATCTATCTAGGACATTCACAAAAGCTGTGGACAGTAGAGAGAGCTGCAAAGCTATCTTTATAGATCTTAAAAAAACATTCGATACCGTGTCCATTCCTTTACTCTTGCGTAAGTTGGAGGATCTAGGGATACGGGGAAATCCTCTCGAGTGGTTAAAGTCAAGTCGTTAGAGTATCTGATGTACTTAGTTCAAGCTCCCCGTGAACTATGGCATACCGCAGGGAAGTACGCTTGCAACTCCTCTTTTCTCGTATCGGAATCTCATTACAAAGATTTATTTTGCTCTTGCCCAATCTCTCGTAACATGTTGTATACCAGTGTGGGATGGAGCTGCTGCAACACACTTACTAGGGTTAAAGAGAGCGCAAAGGTTTATGTTGCAACAAGTCCTAACGCAGTAGACCTTCAACACCGGCTAAAAAAATATAGATTAGGAGACCGATTCAGACGTGTCTCGCGAAGATTAAGAAACGTTCTGAAATGGTAGTTTAAATTAGTTTAGATAACCACTTTGACGGTGGAGGGTTGACAACCTTAGATACAGGAACCTTCTTTGTTCAGGTGTCAACCCACCATAATCTCAATCAATCAATCAATCATTTTATTTACTAGAATGTAGGTTTACAGGAGATGGTCTTAAATTTAAGTAGTCCCATTTACATTCTACCATTAAATGATGGTGTGTAAATATTTCAAAAACATGCACATAAAGTAGAACATAAAAGCTAATATAATAACAAAATTAAATTATGTCAAATTATCTGCATGTAACAGTTATTTAAAAAAAATATAGTATTTAATATACCGATAAATATCAAATCTAATTATTTTTTCCAAAAAAATTATAATAAATTAAAAATATGTCAAATTAAATAAATTATGAAATTAAATTATTGTCATTTAAATACTCCTTAACACTATAATAACATTTATTTATTAATAGTTTTTTAAACTGGGATTTAAACATGCTCATACTTTAAAATTTTAAATTGTCTGGGATTTTGTTATAAATTTTTGGCGCGGTACACAGCATACTATTTCCCATCAGGCTTGTATGGGCACTATGTAAACACAGTTTATTATTATTATTATTATGATTATTGCGCCTGTTTCGCTTGACAACATCCGAGATACGTTGAAATAGGTGAGGGTTACTGTGTACAAACAAAGCTACCTCGAGAATGTAAAGAGACGGAAGTGTTAAGATATTATATTTTATAAAGAAAGGTTTACAGCTATCTGTTGGTAGTAAGCTAAACATTGCCCTAACACAACGCTTCTGAGCTTTAAAAATGATCTTCCGAAATATACGAAATACCCAATGTCCCTTTTTGCAGACGACAGTACGGTATCAATTAAATGCCAGAATATTGCAAAGTATGAAAATAGCATTAATAACTGTTTGGCAGTCATTATTGAGTGACTTGTTAACAATAATTTAAAAATAAATCTCCAAACAACTCAAATTATGCACTTATCCCAAAGATACTCGTATAAGCCACATAACCTCAACGTCAGCTATAAGAATCAATCCATACACGAAGTAGACACAGCTAAATTCTTAGGTCTTACTATCGATAAGCAGCTGAACTGGAAGACACACATAGAAGAGTAATATATATAGAGTTAATAGTTTGTAAAGAGCGTAAGAAGTTCTGCTAACTTCTTTACGTAGCTCTTCTATGTGTGTCTTCCAGTTCAGCTGCTTATCGATAGTAAGACCTAAGACTTTAGCTGTGTCTACTTCGTGTATGGATTGATTCTTATAGCTGACGTTGAGGTTATGTGGCTTATATCTTTGGGATAAGTGCATGATTTGAGTTGTTTGGAGATTTATTTTTAAATAATTGTTAACAAGCCACTCAATAATGACTGCCAAACAGTTATTAATGCTATCTTCATACTTTGCAATATTCTGGCATTTAATTGATACCGTACTGTCGTCTGCAAAAAGGGACATTGGGTATTTCGTATATTTTGGAAGATCATTGACGTAAATGATGAATAAAAGTGGCTCGCGATTGTGATCGATAAGTTAATTCATATTTACTTTTTATTTTTTTACTTGTGACCTGCCAGAAAGATAGGATTTAATCAGATCCAATGCGTTCCCTCGAATGCCATACGACTCCATTTTATTTAATAATGCTTGTGTCATGTCGCAGAATATGGCGCATATCAGAGATCGTACATCAACATTGCTAACAATTATTTTGTAAAAATCATAAATGGCTAAGTTAGTGTTTCTATTTTGTCTAAATCCATTTTGCTCATGACAAAGTAATTTATTTTGCCTTATGTATGCTCCATGTTTGATTATAATTGTAATTGGTCTATAGAACTCCATGAGTTCTTTATCTTCTTTTTTGAACAATGGTTTCACTACTGATGTTTTCAATTTATCTGGGTATATACCATTAATAATGCATAAATTTAATATCTAACTTAAATGTCCACAAATATATAAATTAGAAGCTTTAATTAATTTAGTACATATGTCATCATACTCAACACTATTGGAATTTTTTAGTCCACATATTATCTTTTGTATCTCATTTGGTATGCTAGGAGCAATAAAGACAGTCTTTTGTGTGCCTACTATTTTTGATGTCACGTTATTACCTGAGCCCGATATTGGCTTTATTTTGTCAATGAAACAATCATTAAAAGCATTGGCTATCTCGCTCGGGTCAGTAATAATGTTATTATTGACTTTGATTCTAGATATAGTATCACGAGGAATGTTTATTCTAGAGTTGTTTATTATATTCCATGTGCTTTTAGCTTTAGAAGCTGATGTTTTAATTTTGTGATTATTTTGAGCACGCTTTGTGAGTCTAATAATTCTTTTAAATAATTTAGAATAGGCCCTGTACGCATTCTTGGCTTCAATAGAGCGGCTTTTTCTAAACTTCCACAGTAGACGTCGTTTCTTCGCACTACATCTTTTTAATCCACGTGATATCCATTTAGCTTTCCTACGGACACTTATAGTCACCGTTTTATATGGAAAGCAAATATCATAAAAATGTTTAAAACGTTCTAAAAAATAGTTATATGCTTTATTAGGGTCTGATTCACAATACAGGTCAGAAAAAGTAAAATCACTAAGATATTTAATAAATTTCTGAGTATTTTCAGCACAAAATTTTCGAGCGTGTTTACGCCATACCTTGATAAGAGGAATCCTCTTAGTAGGAAATTGAATAATCTGCGCGGTATGATCAGACAAGGTGAAATCTAACACTTCCGTCTTACATGATTTAGTAGAATTATGTACAAAATTGTCGATACAAGTTTTACTAACTAATCTAGTCGGTTCTTTTAAAGCTAACAACATATTATAATTTACTAAATATTTTGGAAATCCCTTGTATTTTATTATTATTATCATTATTATCCTGGAGAAATCGAGGGACCTCTTTAAATAATATAGCCATACCTATAGCGATTTGAGTGTTTTTATAGTAACTAGTGCATTTACTCTCAGAAAACATAATTTTGGTGAAGTGGGACTGATGATAAAAACCTTTGTGGTCTTTATCTATTATTTATAACTGCATTTTATGACCTGTTCTCAGAAGTGACGGTGAATGTGTACAACAATTATCCTACGTAATTAATAGAAGACCCACACACTTCGAGTTTTATTTTCGCAACAAAAAAGTAGCCAATATCTCTCCAGGCTCTCGTCTATCTCTATACCAAAATTCATTAAAATTGGTTTAGCGGTTTAGGCTTGAAAACATAAGACAAATAGATAATTATCACGATCCTGTAACTATAATAACATTTTAATTCTTGGAAAGGTTCAATGGTTAATTTTTTAGGGTAGAGTGTGTGTGTGACAGTTTGGCAATATTAGACATTGCTCATGTCCAATTAAAAGCGCTGATTACCATATCTCAGGTTGATGGTGATGACATACCTAATGTTATTGCGATACATTAATAATTATTGTTTGATTTAAAATTTAAAATAAAAAATGAATGGCATAAGCTTTAATTATCATATCTTTTGTAAATAAAAGGCAAGTAAGCAATTATTTGAGTTTGGGTTTTACCATAATATGTTGTTATTGTTATGTTGTGGTCGGTTTGGTGATTTGAAACAGGTACATTTGGTAAAACCCACCAATAAAGGTACAACGGATATCTGGCAACTATCCAGTATTCGCCCTGTCCGGCCTAAATTTATAGATAATGCCAGCTTCAGAAAAGAGTGTGATACGGTATACACTGCTGCAGGATCATCTTTCATATAAAGTTTGCACAAGTTCATTAAAACCGGGTATTATTTGACATTAGCTGACTACTAACTAAAGGGGTCTCGATCGGGACCATTTCGCACTGACTATAAGTAAGAATAAATTTTACATGACATTGCTTTTTTTTTTCTTGATCGTGAGACTGATTATTTAATTATTGTTGTTTCTAGCTGCTGACTCATTAAAGCAATCGCAGAACGTTTCTTAAGCTTCGCGAGACACGTCTGAATCTGTCTCTTAATCTATATTGTTTTAGTCGGTGTTGAAGGTCTACTGCGTTAGGACTTGTTGCAACATAAATTCATATAAAGCTCTCAAAAATCCTATATCAAGTTCCGTCAGCTTCAACAACCACCACTTAGAACATAGGCATGCACTATGGCTAAAGTTTGTTGCACCGTGTGCTTTATTTGCTTAAGAAAAGGTCATAGTGCACAGTCAAACCATGTACAGTTCGGAGGATTTATATTGGCAAGAACAATTAAATAAATAAGTAAACGTACTAAATGTACAGAGCTAGATCGAATATTGAACTAATAAGCTTCTGTATGGTAATGGTGGCAATACCAATTGTGCCCACGTGAGTAGTGAGTATTGAATGAAAACGGTACCTTGCGCGTTACTAACTTTTTAAAAACCTTAACGAATTATATGCCTAAACCTCCCTCATGAATCGCTCTATCTTTTGGTGAAAACTGCATGAAAATCCGTTTAGTAGTTTTTGATTTTATCGCTTCATGAGGAAGGTTAGGTGTATAATTTGCTAAGGTTTTGTGTACGTTGATTCAAATATGTTGATGATTGTTGAAGATGTCTCGGCTACCCGTGCGAAACCGGGGCGGGTTGCTAGTATTTACTAACGTCAACAATTAAATACAGAAACAGGCTTTATAAAACCACGTCATTTGGTTAAGCGTAAAAGAATAATGAGCGGTCCAAAACACTCACATTCATTATACAAGAATGAATGGTAATGTATAAAATATGGTTATAAAAGTAGCATGATTCTCACTGCAGTCTTAGACTTAGGTTCTGTAGTAACGCAAAGTTTACGTGCGTTTAGAACAGGTCATGAAACAGTAGGTATATCGTATTTTCTCCATCTACATTTTATGGTGACAGAAGCTAGCGATCGGGGGCTATAATGAGTCACTATTAGATACGCGGGTATGTAGGGACGACAGTTAAACACGCTAGTCAATAACACACTGATTTATTAAATTAAAAACAGGTTATGGTACCGGGTCGCAGCCGCGGTACGCACATATATAACAATTCTTCCCCTTTAAATAAACTAGTAACTAAGGAGTAAGTTGACTGGCCTGTTGGTCTAGTGGTTAGTGACCCTGACTGATACGCCATAGGTCGTGGGTTCGATGCCCATCCGAGTCTGGGTATTCTTTGTGTCCGTTGTTTATATGTTTGTAAAGTCCCCCGCGACACAGGAGTCATTCCTAATGCGGGAGTTGTCCTTTAAAAAAAAAAATAGGTTATCGGGTGACAACTCTAAACGTCGGCGTCGTGGATTGACTATAGGCACGGGCACATCGAGCAACCTGTTATGCTCAGTTTCGGGCGTGACAAAGATCGAATTTGTTCCAGCTCCGTCCTCTTCTTCTCCCTCTCTAATCGGTGTGTTGCTACTCGGTGGAGAAATGGTCACTCCATCTGAAGAGGGAGTAAACGTCGTGAATTGACTATAGGCACGGGCGTCTCCGGTACATCGAGCGACCCGTTAGGCTCAGCTTGAGGCGTTGCAAAGGTCGAATTTGTTCTAGCTCCGTCCTCCTCTTCTCCCTGTCTAATCGGTGTGTTGCTACTGGGTGGAGAAATGGTCACTCCACCTGAAGAGAGAGAGTAAACGTCGTAGATTGACTATAGGCACGGTCGTCTCCGGTTCATCGAGCGACCTGTTAGGCTCAGCTTCAGGCGTGGCAAAGGTCGAATTTGTTCCAGCTCCGTCCTCCTCTTCTCCCTCTCTAATCGGTGTGTTGCTACTCGGTGGAGAAATGGTCACTCCATCTGAAGAGGGAGTAAACGTCGTGGATTGACTATAGGCACGGGCGTCTCCGGTATATGTAGTGACCTGTTAAGCTCAGCTTCAGGCGTGGCAAAGGTCGAATATGTTCCAGCTCCGTCCTCCTCTTCTCCCTCTCTAATCGGTGTGTTGCTACTCAGTATAGAAATGGACACTTCATCTGAAGGGGGAATACCTATGATGACCAGATCCGACTCGTTACGCTGGTCGGTCCGATCGGCTTCCCTATCATCGATTGTCGATGACTGGTGCCTGCTATCCCGCCTTCTAATTTGATCCACGTGCTTTTTTGGTAGACAATCCAATTCAGGAATGTAAACTTCGTACATTACGTTTCCAATCTTTTTCTTAACAATTCCTTCTATCCAATAGAATTTTTGATTATTTAAATTTTTAGTTGTCCAGACTAAATCGTTATCTTTGAACTCGTCGACGGTGACGTCACCATTTATGGTGGCGTCAACAGATTGAGACGTGAGCGCAGCGTCCGTATACGAGCTCAGCGGGTGACTTCTCGGTGGTACTGTTCCTGGAGTTCCGATAGTCAAAAAAACTTTGCTAAGTGATCATTCAACAGTTTCTATTCGAATTATTATATAAATTAACTGTTGGCATACCTATCAACAACTAGCTGCTTGTTAATTGTGACCGAAAAATCTGCACAAATTTTCACTCCAAAACGGGTACAATCGGTGACGCATACTCTGAATATTGAACCGGTTCTAGTCGTCCTAATTCGAGGAGTCGATTGAATTTTTTATTTTTCAAAGCATAAGGTACCGTTCGCGCTTTAAAAAATATTAACATATATATTTATAATCGACTCAGGTTTTTAATGTAGTTCCGAGGCGTATTTATATAAGCGCATTAGTATTGGAAACACTGTTTCTTCTTGGTGCAAAACTACTGCCGGTGTACCACAGGGCGGCGTCCTGTCTCCCCTACTATTCTCTGTCACTAATGACCTGTCTTCTTCCTACCACCTTTATGCAGATGATCTCCAGATTTATTCTCGGGATGAGGATGATCTCTAAAATTGACTGGACAAGTGTACCACAAGTCACTTGCAACGGTACACACATTCCATTTAGTGACAAGGTCAAAAATTTGGGGATTTACATCGATCATACCCTATCCTGGGGTCCTCAGCTGCAAGTACTGAGTCGCAAAATGTTTGCCGCTGCAGGTTCCCTGCGCCGACTTCGCAATTTTCTTCCTACCACCACTAAGATTGCGCTTGCACAATCCCTTCTTTCTCCTATTCTTGATTATGCTGATGCCAGTTATCTAGATCTCACCGAAGACTAATTGCATAAGCTTGAGAGACTCCAAAATCTTTGTATAAGATTCATATTTGGACTACGCAAATATGATCATGTTTCTGATTATCGATAGCCTGCGTTTAGCCTGAACCGCCACCCCCTAGCCAGCGCTCATGGAGGTCGAGATTATTTTGCATTCTCCAGCGCCTTTCCGCGACCTCTTAAGCGGATATCACTTCTTCATACAACGAGGTGGCAGAATCCCAAGCACTCGGACTTTGGACCATATCCAAGGTCCTAAGTGAGAGAGAACCATAGCGTTTAGCAATTGCCTTCCCACACCAATAGCCTCTCCAGCGAATATTCTCTGATGTGTCTTACCGCCATCGTTGTGGCGAGACATTAGTTGAGGAGGGAAAATCCACCACTCGCGGTTTATAGACCCCAACGATGTCAATAGCCGAGGATAAACCTTAACGCATTGTTATAGAAACCGAAGCTCGGTTTGTAGACCTCAACGATGTCAATAGCAAAGGATAAACCTCTACGCATTGTTATAGAAACCGAAGCTCGGTTTGTAGGTAGACCCCAACGATGTCATTAGTCGAGGATAAACCTCAACGCATTGTTATAGAAACCGAAGCTCGGTTTGTAGACCCCAACGATGTCAATAGCAAAGGATAAACCTCAACGCTATAAAAACCGAACAATTCGACGATGGACGATTTCGAATAATATTGATTTTCAATTTTATGAAATAAAGATATTGAATTTGAAGGTGGGTCTCCTCAATTACTATCTAACAATGGATTTTTTTGCTACGGAACGCCTAATTCAATTACAATTACATTGTGGCGTGCCTTAGCTTACTAAAAATATGAAATAAATAAATTGAAAGAAAATTAAATAGAAGCTGAAAATAGATTTATAGGTTCTTTTTCCGTTTTGCTGATTCTTGTTTTTTTTTTATTTTCAAGTAGTTTTATTAAACCTTATTTCCTTAGTACGCACAAGAAACAAGTAGAGGTCTTGATTGATTGGTTGTACATAGGTACAAAAATAGAGTATAGACTCTTGTCTCTCTTGACTTTGTCCGATGTCAGATTTTATCACCATTGTAATTTTTTCTATCTCGGTCTGGAAGTGTGAGAAAGCTCTATTACTGACACAAATCAATTACCATTTGTAGTCTTCGATCATAAAAGAACATACTTGTAAGGCAATTGTTGCTATCATTTGAGATTTTTTTTTTCAGAATGACAAGTGATGAGACTAGACTGGATATTTAGAGACATCTTAGAAGGGATAAAGTGTATTGTCCATTTACAACCGTAATGACATTGTTACGCGGTAATGTGAGAGATAGGGTAGTACAAAAATAGCTCAAGGGGTTCAATCACTGAAACGCAGACAAGGTCGACAGTTCGTCACGCGATAAAAGCGAAATGATTACGAAATGACAATCCAAATCCTACCCCACATTACTATGATTTTGGAGTAGTTTCCAAGAAATATAAATATGCTGTTACAGGTAAATCTGAGGCCGATCCCTTTGGAACTTACGGATAAAAATCCACCTTGAAAGGAATGCCACCTCTTTACATCGATTTTTTGCTTGTTGGCAAGTTTTAATGAGTAACGGGAACAAAAGTTCTTGACTCAAATATGTACAGCATCTTTATAAAACGCAATAAAAAATCTACATAATATATCTATTATTCACTTAATATTATTCGGTAAGCTCAGCAGTAGTACCAATTTTTATTCAAAGAATGGTTGTACCGTGGGTCATACTTTAAAAGTCTTCCCGTTAATTAAAATTTTCTAAGAATTTACATGTCACTAATAACTAATAATCTACTTGTAAAAGAAATATCAGTTTGTTTTCGTATTTTTTTCTCTTTATTAAAATCAATAATCTGTATAATAAGCTGAAGAGATTACTTTTTTTGTTAAATGTGCTTTGGTCAAATATTTGGAACTGCAAGGATTTGAGATTATTTTTTTGGCATTCATTAGCTCAAATTCTTGAGAAAGGTCTACGACCAGATAGACATAGACGGTAGCAGTGACAGTAAATGCAGATGAAATTGAAACGGGGAACAGCCAGTAACAATACATTATCTTATTTAAATCCCTTGTGATAGTTGTTTTACAATCTCTGTTTTTCATTCAAATGCTTTGTATGAACTTCAGTTGCTGACACCCGCAATGGCGCACATATCAATTGTCAATGTCATTCAGAATCCGTTTTATTTATTTATTTATCTCTTTTAAGTGATATACAATCCAAAAAACAATGTAAACATTAAAAAATAAAGGTATATCTATTTTCGGTCTTATCGCTTACGATCTCTTCCAGACAACCATGCTTTATTACCACGCGTTGTACGTTTCCCTACTAAAGACTTTTGTTTTGAATACGAACACAATCTCGCTTACTCGCAGGCTACTTACCAAGGATTATGATCATTGCCAGTGGTTTAGTGAACGATATTATAAAACAAAAAACTGTCGCCATAATTTACTTAAATTATCTAAACATATTAGAGACTTTCCTAAGTAGTGATTATCCTTTTTAGCAACATTTGCTCATAGAGACAGTTATATAATAGCTACCTTTTATCTGCGGCTTCTCTCTCGTTACAGTAATTTTTCTATCTCTCTAAAGGTACCCTGTGTTTTCTGATAATACGCATACGAAACATGGTGACGGTTGAGTGATACTGGAAAAGCGTAACAAACAAAGTCACATTTGCGTTGATAATAGTATAGTTTAGATTAGGATAGGACAGCAGTTATGTATTCGTACTAATTGACTTAACAAAATCGTCATTATTGTTCCTTTTTACCATATCTTACTCATTATATCACGATATAAATGTCTTTGACAACCCAATAAATTCTACTCACCTTTATCTTATCCAATAAAAGTTTTTAACTAGCACGCAGTACAGTATCTTGTTGCTGATATATTACTGTTTACAGAATATTTCTCGAAATGCTTTTTGAGCTTAGGTTTTTTAGTAAGTCTATACAAACTTAAGGTATTACAGAGTTATGAGAATTTATCAGAAATTGAAACTATGTACCAATTACTACTAATGTTAATTATAACATTAAATAGATTATGAAATTAAATATGTAAATCATTAGATTTACATATCTAATTTCATAGCTATATTTGACCTATATTAGGTATGGAATCTTTGTAAACAAACCATATGTTAACGTGGGAGAGCCATGCTTCGGCACGTATGGGCCGGCTCGACTCCGCTCGATACCACGGCCTCACAGAAAACCGGCAGTGAAACAATGATTGCATTGCTTTTCGCCGCGTGAGAAGTTACCAGAGGCCCTAACCCTTCCCTCTCCCCTTTTCCCGTCCTTTCCTCCCCTGTAATCCCCCTCTCCCCTATTCCCACTCTCCGCCCCCTTCCCCACTTCAACTACTCGAACCTTAAAGGGCGGTAACGTAGCTCTTGAGTGAAAGTGCCCATGGGCGGTAGTAGTCATTTACCATCAGCTGACCCGTCTGCTCGTTTGCCCCCTATATATATTAAAAAAAAACATGTAGTCATATTTAGGGTTTTCATAATTAAAATGCAAAAATGTTGTATTTTTACGTCTAATTCCTAGTTATTACTGTCATTGCCTTTTGACTATTTGACTTTCTAGGAACTCAGTCTAACTGCCAAATACGTAATATGTAAAAAAACTTACAGGGATGTTAGTAGCGAAGATAATAAAGATGAATCTCATGAAGATTATTATTATTTTTTTTTTAATGTAAATACACAAGTTTTTGTACCTAGTTTACTAAAAAATTAAGTTATTTAAATTTTAAAAAAGATGTTTTCACTGTATCTTATGTTATAAATAGGAAAACGAAAAAATCACAATTCTTGTAGGACTAGTGATACATACCTGTTTTCTTGTAGGACATTGTTTCATTTGGGCAGAGAATACACTAACCTATTATGTAATATTTTTGTCCTTGTAGTATTAACAATTTCTGAGCGTAGGACCGGGATAACGTACCACGCAATTTGTTGTCCTACAATAACAATGTCATATTGTTAAATTATATAAATATTAACTAAGTAAAAAAAAAGTCAGCTGGTTAACCATTTTTGATGACCTCCTTATCCATACATGTTGGGAGGGGACTCTTTGATCAAACCATACATTTTGTAGGACAATTTTTTTTTCGAATAATTTAGATAATTGTCATCAGATTTAACAAAAAAATACCCAGTTAGTAATACATTTTTGAGAATCATAAAATCAAAATGTTTTATGCCTGCTACCCCTATTACCTACCGCAATCGAGAGTTTTCGTCAGGAAATTGTTGGGCGTCTCATCAAAATGAAGCTACTCACGGAAAATTAGCTTGGTAGTAATTAAGTGCAATAATGGACCATGGATCCTGGACTATTAGTTATTAATTAAGATAAACGTAAGATCTTCGTGGCATACACCGAGTAAAGAGTCTAAAAAGCTTTTACGCCTTGGCAAGGGTATCGATGGCGTTAATGGATAGAAACTGAAGACTATTATGGGGTTACCTATTTAGGCTTATATATCATATCACTCCCGTACACACTGACTGGGCTATATGTAACTTAGTTTTAAGTTATATTTACTAACACAGAATTTTTTAATATGTATATTTACAGGCCTACGGGCCTGAAATAAATGATTTATTATTGTTATTATATTGCAAAAACAGTTACTCCGAAGAGCACATTAAGTCCTGTCTCGGTGGACGCGAAGACCATTAGTGTCTAACAAACTGGGTCAACAGTAGAATATGGTACATAAGTCGTAACTACAGCACTATATTGATTTACTAATATGTGCATTATCGTAATAAATAATAAAAAAGTAAACGACAATTATCTTATGAAAAAAAAAGTCGAATCGCAACCCGTGAAATAAATTCCACTTCACCAAATCAAGCTTCCGAGAGCAAATTCACGAGTTACTATAAAAATACCCAAATCGCTAGTGTGCCTAGGATATTTAAAGAGTTCCATCGATGTCTCCATCTGATGACAACACGCGACCAACTGGAAGTGGTTATTCTAACACAGGTTAACATCAAGAGAGGACTGTCAAATCTACTTGACGCAGTTTTTCAATCAAACATCCCAAGATTTCTACAATACGGTATTTTATCATTACCTACAAGATGGCAACAAGTTATCGAACAAAATGGCACATATATATCTTATTTCTTTAAACGAGCAATTCTTGTATGTATGTATTTATATTTCGGGTATCTCGAAAACGGGTCTAACGATTTTGAAAAAATATTTAAAAAAAAATTATAATTTTCCTCAAGTTGTTTTTTGTCCACTTTATTTGAGAGCAGCCTAGATTTCGAAAGCTCGGCTCTTGGAAAAATATTGTAGCAGTAACTGAATATATTGTTTTTATGTGCTCTGTCTGTATAACTTCGAGACTTATCAGTGATGAATATACCAAGAACATAAGACAAAACAAAGGAAATATTCAAGCTTCCGTAGATTATACATCAGTTCTAGCTCTCCGACTGGTAAAGAATATTAATCCTACATGAGAAAGCAGTTAAACACAATACCTTTGAAAGTGCTTTTAAAATGGTTTATTGGCAACCCTCGCCATTAAAGTGTGAACATCATAACCAAACGAAATAAAAAAATCTTTATAAATTGGTTTCAGTTTAAAACGAATGATATCGACATTCAGATACTTAACTGGCTTCTATCATCATAAAGAGGATTTGACGTCATCGATGTTATATCATAAACTAGATGAAAATAATTACACAACTCTATAAACTAGATGCACTTTGATATAAAGTGAATGAAGCGAAAATTTATTAGCCATCTAGGTATGTATGTAAGTACTAAATGTTATTAGGGGTCTACAATAAAGAATATACTCTATCTATCTATTTATCTACCGGGTACACAGTATGTATATGACAAAGCCATTGCTTATCCACTTCGATAAATGTATTTATGACTTTTATAAGTTTATAAAGAATATATTACTGTTTTTTTATGTTTGGGGCTTAAACTATAAAACTTGATAACTTTTGACTTATTTTGAAAGAATGAGACAATAATGTAAAGACTTTATGAACAAGGACAGATTCGTCTATTTTCTCGGCAAGTTTCCAAGTATTCGCGTCGATTATTTAGATAATAAGTATTTTCTCAATCCTTTCACAAAAAAATAAAATAAAGGTTTTATTGCTCTATAATTTTAGAATTCTTTTCTAATTATATTTACGACACTGAAATATCCTTTTTTTTATCGCAGTTGCCGTGGCACTTTCATTCTTCATTTGTTGGGCGCCGTTCCACGTCCAGAGACTACTGGCCATATACGGGAAAAGTTTGGAACAACCCTCCGATACTTTCTATTTGGTAAATATCTTAATTTTAAATATTTTAACTTTCTAATATTTAACTTTTATTTATGCAACTCTGAGTAAAATAAAAAAAATGGTCTCATTATATTAAGAATTTTACCTCCAAAATTTTTATTATTTTTTTCATTTTTTTATGGTATAGGGGGCAAACGAGCAGAAGGGTCACCTGATGGTAAGTGACTACCGCTACCCATGGGCACCTGCAACTCAAGAGTCACAAGTCACGAAGAAGCCTCCTGGGGCATTCACAGGCTTCCTGGTACTTGCCCGTTGTGTGGCCACTCTCTTGCACTCCAGGACAACGTGGGCGGCCGTTTCCTCCGCGTTGAGACAGCCTCTGCATAGAGAACTGTTTGTCGCATTGATGGTGAATAGGTGTCGATTTAGGGCCAGATGGCCCTTAATAATTCCTACCACTATTCTGATGTCGAGTCGGTTGAGACTGAGCAGTCTGCAAGTCAAACGTGGTGAGGCCTTTGTCAGCACCAGTTTGGATTGTCTACAGCTGGGTGTGTCGGCCCAGCGGTTTTTGTGCGATTCCCGAGTCCGTTGTCTTACCCATGAGCGAAGTTGACTAAAGGGGAGTGGCAGCAGTACAGTTAGACCTGCTACTGGCGTTGCAGATCCCCTCCTTGCCAGCTCATCGGCGACATCGTTCCCGAGTGAGTCGATATGCCCCTTGATCCATTGAAGGATTAGCCTGTTGTCAGAGGCTTGACGTTCCAGTGTCTGGTGGCATTCGTATATAAGACCGGAGTTCATGGTGTTGCCCTCCAGGGCCTTTAGGACGGCCATACTGTCTGACAGTATGCAGATGTTATACTCCTTTATACATCTTGACATGATACCGCGGGGTAGTGGCGTAGATTATCGCAACGCACATTGAAATATGGAACTGTGCTGCCCTAACGCCAGTGATACTGTTATGTTCAAGTCTTGTGAGAAAATTTATATATATAATATATAAAGAATTAGTTTATTGATTTCCCTACTAGTTAATAATAGTATACAATAGCTGAGCTTTTAAGAATCGAACAAGAATTGATCTCTTGAAGGCGTTATTATATAGAATTCAAGATTCTAAATCTCGAGTTGGAGTGGTAAGATGCTTGTTTGTCTAAAATTATCCTAAGTTGTTAATGTTTATCTGAGTACTAGAACCAATTCCAGGCACAGTTTGATTTGGGCACCTGGACCAAGTTTTCAGAATTTTGGTCAAAATTACATTTTCCCTCTTCTCTAGTTTGTTGTTTAAAACGTTAAATCACCTTTTTATGTGCGAGAACGCTTTGATTACTTTATTTAAAGGTTCAAGTTCTGTTGCACTTTATATTGATATTGAGTTAATGTCACTTGTACTTTCATTGAAAGTAAGAATTTAGAAATAATCTATTGATCTGTTATATAATTATTTCTCTATATTGTACACTAGGTAAATTATGCAATAGATAACTTAAAACTAAGTAATTTCTACAATTGGCGGCCTTATCGTACAAGGCAAACTCTTACAGGCAACCATAGGATGGAGAGAAAACGTTATTAATCTAAAGATCTGTTAAGGAGGACTATTTGTTATTATTAATCTTTCTCTCCAGACCGCACTAGGTTAACTTTGAGGTCAGAATTTCCCTAACGCAATAATTATTGAACCGAGAATTTTTTAGAGTTATCATTAATATTGCGTGCTATATGAGGAGCCCAGTTTTTCCAGCGCCGAAACTCCGATTAAATATACATTATAAGAATTTCCATACTCTATTGTTATAAATATTGCGCTACGAAAGGAAGACTGAGCAAAAAAACTGGTTTATAAAAGAGAATGAAAACAAAATAAATATTGATTTGGTATTTGCATTAGCTGTTTCACAAAATGGCAACTTTTAACCGACTTCAAAATAGAACGAGGTTCTCAATTCGTCGAAATCTTTTTTTTTATATATTATGTTTACTACCACCGATTACTCAAAGATTCCTCAACCAATTTGGAAAATTGTTTTTTATTTCAAAGGGTATACTTTCCACGTGGTCCCCTTTCAATTTTTTCGAAATCAGTCGAGCGGTTTTTGAAAAATCAACAAATATCTAAAAATTGTAAACATCGATGATATTTTCGTTTGCTCCGAAACATCGCTGTCTCATTCGATCATATTATATTTAAACAAAATACATCTACATTCCACTAAAAAGCACATTGAAGTCGGTGATACTTTTTTTTTAAAAGATAATTATATAGATGAAGTTCTAATAGTTTTTTTTCTGTGCAGGTATACATCGTGCTGACATTTTTATCAGGGGTTTTGTATTTCTTGTCAACGGCGATCAACCCTTTTCTCTACAGTATTATGTCTAATAAGTTCAGAAACGCATTCAAGGTAAGTCTGAACATATCTGTCAATATTTATCTTAGTCTCAATAAAACTTGACTTATACAAAAGACGGTTCAAGAAATTATAAGTAAACAAAAACATAAAAATAAAAAGAGTTTTCAATGTCCAACTTTCATTGAGATCCAATTAGAGTTAACTTACATTTTAGATAACAATTTGATCTAAACTTTCTTACTCTTGTTGATTAGCGTACATTTTTTAGTTTATATAATAATATGACCACTTTTAATTTCGATAAAAAATTTGCTGTATATAATATAATGTATGATTCTCTATATTGACAAATAATACGACATAAGCAGGTACTGCATAACTTGCTGTACCGACAGCTGTGACGTAGTTTGTATCTCAAAATGACAACGTATCCCTCTCCATACGAATATAATATAGGCGAAAGAAACTCTGTTTGTTTGTTATGCTTTCACGCCTTAACTACTGAATCGATCATAACGACATTTTGCATACACGTTGTCAGGGATACAGAAGAGGACATAGGGTTACCTTTTATCCCAAAAAGATTTAGTGTTCCCGAGGTATAAACAAAAATATTTTTTTAGCGAGCGAAGCTGCGGCCATAAGCTAGTAAAACAAAAATATCATCCATCGTTTCTTGTTCATGACAAAAAAAAAACAGAAAATTAAAATGAATAAAGTTTACCTTTTCGTTCGTTTCGTTGTCAAATTAAGGTACATTAATCATGGGTTCTGGAGTTTATAATGTAAAACTATACATGAAGAATCTATAGTACTAGGCTGGCAATCAAATTGGGAAAGGCATTTCAGCACTATGTATGTAAATTTATGTCACAATTCTTTTATGATATTTGAATAAAAATAAAGGAGGCTTAGCTGTAGGGTGGCGAAACTTTTCTAAATTATGAATTTTGAAAGTTGAAACCTTTTATTTCCGAAAATATCCTTGAAATATCTAGAAAGTTTAATTTCTGATAAAGTAAAAAGTCAGTAAACCAGATATGTAATTTTATCGGGTCCAAACTTTTACAGGTAGGTTCGAAGTTGTATTTTTTTTTAAAAGAGAAATTGTATTTGTGGCATGCTGATATCCACACAGTCTGTAAAAGACGGTAGGAGTTTTTTTTCAGAATCGAAATATAATTATAATTTTTTATGGGCCAGCTGTGTCGAATCAGTGCTTTGCTAATATATAAATATAAATTAATCGTATCACGTCGTCCGCGATGAACTCCTAAACTAATGAATCGGTTTTAATGAAATTGTACACACTGCAAATCTAAACTAATGAACTGGTTTTAATGAAATTTTCCGCAATGTGTGCAATTTGGTCTAACTTGAGAGATAGGATAGTTTTTTTCATTGAAAATTACTTACCTAGAACCCACACCACGACTACGCGTGGCCTGGTAGTCTTTATGTTAAATACTTATGAGACTATGAACACTTTTCTTACCAGCACATATTCCAAAAATAATGCAAAAATTACTATTGAAATTATATCAATCGTTAAGATAAAGATAAGGAAATAATTTATGGAGTTACTTTTGATAGTTACAGTTACATATAATTTATAATAAACTAGCTGAACCGCGCTACTTCGTCCGCGTTTGTAAATTTCCCCCGTTTTTGCAACATTTTTCATTGATGCTACGCTCCTATTGGTTGTAGCGTGATGTTTTATAGCCTATAGTCTTCCTCGATAAATGGGCTATCCAACACTACAAAAAAATTCAATTCGAACGATTAGTTCCTGAGATTAGCACGTTCAACCAAACAACCAAACAAACTCTTCAGCTTTATAATATTAAGTATAGATGCACTCGAGAGGTGATTAACTTTCCCTGAGGTGTGGAAGAGAGCTAATATTACGCCAGTGTACAAAGCTGGTTCAAATCATAACGTTGAGAACTACCGACCTATGTAAATTTTATCTATCTTGTCGAAGCTTTTTGAGAGACTGGTTCACGGTATCTATTCAACATTGCACCATACGATTCGTGCAAAAAATATTAGCTATTACTAACTTGGTCATGTTTACAGATTATTTATTCAACAATATGGATCAACAAATACAAGTGGGCGCTGTGTACACAGACTTTCGAAAAGCTTTAGACAAGGTCAATCATAAGCTGCTTTTTTATATTTAAATTGGTATTTAGCGGTATTCGCGGTGATTTGTTTCGCTGGTTTCCGTCGTATGTAACGAATACGTCACGAAGAGTCGTTATTAAAGGTCACCAGACTGCATATGCAGATGTTATCTCTGGCGTGCCCCAGGGCTCAGTTTTGGGCCCCTTATAATATATTACATTCATCAACGATATAGAGCACACCGTAAGCAATCGGATTGTAGTTTACTGCAAACTGATCTGGATCGATTTACCGAATACTGTTTAATAACAAGATTCAATAAAGCGTGTCTAAATGTGTATCCATCTCGTTTATTAAAAACAAAAATGTTATATCAAACACTAATAAATTTATCCCGAATAGCCGAATAATATTAATAAAGTTACCTCTGTTAAAGATCTAGGCGTACTTCTTGACAACAAGTTACACTTTGATCAACACATCAACGAAATTACTAGCAACACTTACCGCGTTTATGTATGGCTTTGTTATGTTCAAATTCAAATTCAAAATCATTTATTCAATTAAGACACTAAGTGACATTTATGAACGTTAAATTGAAGCTAGAGTTAAAATCATAGATCGGCACAAACAGACGCCACAGCATGTACTGGATTGTCAAGGTAAATTAGGTGAAAAATACCAAAATCTACTGCCTGTTTGTGTCGATCTATAACTTCCTGTTTCCAAAATGCGTAGGGCCTTATGAGAAGAATACTGGCAAAGAAACTCATGGCCACTCTTTTTAAAAGTCAGATCTTCAGGTACAATAGTGTTAGTGTTACACGAGAGGTAAACAGGATGCAAGCTGATGCCACCTGAATTTCATTTTATTGAAATGCTCCAAAAGCTAACGTACTAAAAAATAAAAATCACTCAGTGATACCGTTGAAGGTTTGAACCTATTAAACATAGAAATTATTCAAGGGGCACATCTACCTTCATTCAGTTGCAAAATCTAATGTTAAAAATAATTTGTGACTGGATTAAGAGGCTAGAATTGCAGTTGATCAAACCAAAATAATAGTATAGGCTATAGCATCGCTGACTAGGCCGACCAGTCACCCCAAGCAGCACCCGTTCACGAGTATCACGCATGGACCAGCCATCATCTCCTTCGCCATATCAGAGGGAAAGAAATGACCCGCCCTATGACGACGCCGCAAGCAATGACATTTTAGTGAGCATGACGAACCATAGTCGAGATACTGATAAAAATCACTAATAGTCAAATTACCATAATAATTGTCACGCATTACTTTCAACTGACAATGGTTTGTTAAAAATTTAGCTTAATTATAAGACAAAGAAGTTTGTGTGTATATACCTAATGACACCTTAAGCCCAAGACTGTTTGTCGTTTAAATAATCGTTGATCGTATAGTAGGATTTCCTAATAAGGTGATTTTTTACCGTTCGCTTGAATTTATCTACAGGAAGGTCGATTACATGTATAGGAATTTTATTATAAAAACGTATACCAAGACCTTCGAACGAGTTGTGTACTTTATGTAAGCGATGATAGGTCCCAACGTGTTTCTTGTATTAATATTGTGTATATCACTGTTTTTCTTATAATTATTAATGTTGTGCCTAACAAACATAATATTTGCAAATATATACTGTGATGCAACAGTTAAAATACCTACATCCTTAAACAACTCTCGAAGAGAGACTCTAGCACCTAAGTTGTATATGGAGCGGATGGCTCGTTTTTGGAGAATAAAAATCGTTTCAACATCAGCCGCCTTGCCCCAAAGTAGTATACCATAGGACATAACGCTGTGTAAGTAACTAAAATAAACTAGCCTAGCTGTGTCCGTATCAGTGAGCTGACGTACCTTCCAAACTGCATAAGCTGCCGAACTAAGCCTACCTGCAAGGCTGCCTATCTGGGCTCCCCATTGTAGTTTACTGTCTAATGTATTCCTAAGAATACTGTTGAGTCTACAATACTTAACATTTCATTACTTAGAGTTAAATTAGTACCTAGCTGTTTTACATTTGGCATAGTAAATCTCATACACTTTGTTTTATTTGAATTTACTAGGAGATTGTTAGTTGAAAACCAATATAATACATCATTTAGTGCCCTATTCACATCGTCAAAACTGTTTTCTTACGATAGACTTTAAAAATAAGTGACGTACCATCAGAAAATAGAACTATATCACAGAGATCTTTTAAATAATAAGGTAAATCGTTTATACATATGCGAAAAAGTAGAGGACCTAATATAGAGCCCTGAGGAACGCCCATAGTAACCGGTAATCCAGAAGACCTCGCACCATTGACATCTACATGTTGAATTCTATCCTTCAAGTAGGAAACAATTAGTTCCAAAGCAATACCATTAACACCATAATGTTTAAGTTTAAGAAAAAGCGTGTTATGTTCTACACAGTCAAAAGCTTTTGAGAGATCGCAAAATACACCCATCGCATCTTGCGAATTCTCCTATGCATTAAATATATGTCTCAAAAGAGTTGCACCAGCATCAATTGTTGAACGATCCTTTGTAAAGCCAAATTGTTCTTTGTGAAATAGATTATTTAGATTAAAATGGCTTTCTAGTTGTTGCAAAATAACTTTTTCAAAAATTTTACTAATAGCCGGCAACATTGAGATTGGCCTAAAGTTACTTGGTTCAGTTGTGCAACCCTTCTTGAATAAAGGTATTACTTTACTATACTTCATCAGGTTAGGAAAAACACCAGAATCAACACATCGATTGAATGTTATAGCTAGAAATGGTTCTATATCAATTATAATAGTTTCTATTAATTTAACAGAAATTCCCCATAAATCCCCTGAATTCTTAGAATTAAGAGACTTAAACGTTTTTATAATGTCTGTGGGGTTTATGAATTCAAATTCAAATAAATTCTTACATTCGTTTACATTGGCCCTTAACAACAATTCAGACCTTGACGCACAAGAATTCAAGGTACTGGTTGTACTAATTGGCATATTTGTGAAAAAGGTATTAAAAGATATGAGATCCGTCATCGACTTTAAGAAGTACCTACATTCACCTCTATAAAGTGCTTGTTAGGTCTCAACTTGAATACGGCGTCAATATTCTTAATACAAGAAATACCTAGATAGTTTAGAGAGAGTATAGCAGAAGTTCATCAAAACAACACAATATTTAAAAAAAAAACCGTTGCCGTCGTAATTTAATCAACGTCTTAACAATGATATTAGGTTTAGTGACATAAAGTCTAGACGCGTGTGTCTTGAAACGTATGTTCTTATATGACCTTTGCAATAACAGATACGACTGTGCTATATCGTTCCGAGGACTGTAATTAGGCGCGAGGTGCGCGCATGTAGGCTTTTCGCCAATTCCTCTTGTAGCACGGAGATCGTACACCTTTGCATCGCATGGCAAAAAACTACAACGGTGGTCGTTGCGCCAAAGCGGACGTGAGCGCACCTTTTTTTTATTAAGATCCAAATAAAAAAGGACGGAGGAAAGGAAAGAAAGTAGGAAAAATAGATTTCTTTCAAATATAATTACATTTATGCTGTATTATTTTTCCTCGTATAATATGTATGTATGTATATATCTTATTAAAAATATGACTTTTGTTCATAATTGTATTGTATTTACTCGTGTTCAATTAGTTCCACATTTATATTTTATAGTAGTATAATATGTGGATAACGCTGTTGGTTATACATATGTTTAATATAATTGAATTGTCTTAATTAAGATTAGTGTATAACTGTTTGTTTTTCCAAAATAAATAAAATATTTCGTGTTACGTTGTTTGTCCGCGAACTGATAAACTAATGAACCGGTTTAAATGCAATTTTACACATTGTGTGCAGTTAAGTCCAACTTGAGAAATAGGATAGTTTTTATGTGAATTTATAGTCAAAATATGTTTATAGCAAATTACTTAGCCACAGCAACGCATGGCCGGGTAGCTGGTAGTTTATAAATGTCTGCTACCCATTAAATAATCTGTAAGTGTAAATTGTCAGTTTTTTCACAAGTCATATCTCTTATATATATGTACATATTAAGTATCATTCAACAATCTACCTACACGAATACTTACTTATCTAATGTAATTCAATACATTGCTCTAGCAAATTTTTCGATGCCTCTTTTACTATTGTGTCTTGGTAGCATTTAGAAATAATGTTTTATTATTTATACCCTGAATAGGCTAGTAAGAAAAGCAGCCGATGAAAAAAATAATAATTTTCGAATTGGGAAGTCTTTGGGAATCTGTAGATGTTTAATAATTTCTTCATATGTCATTTGTTTTTACAAATTGGCGGAAATTTAAAAAGTGTCTGTCGTGCATCGAAATGGATTTGACTAAAGAAAATTTTCGCTCAATGATTTATTAAGACTTTCGTTGCGGTCTTACTCAACAACAATGTTACGATAGACTTCGATTGGCATTTCATTACGAAGCCCCATCTCGTGCCACTGTTTACAACTGGTTTAATGAGTTTAAACAGGGTCGAAGCAAACTCACTGATGATTCTCGAGAAGGATGTCCATTCACTTGACATTATGAAGAAAAAATTGTGATGATGTTATGAAGTTAACACGTAGGCAACATTATTTGATTTGTTATGAACTTATGTATCACATAACAAAGAAAAATGTTGCTTCACGAACATATTTTTTTATTTTTTATGGTATAAAAGAGAATACGACTGTTGATAATGTAATAATTCTTTAGGGAGTTAGGGCAGTTATTTTAAAACCATAACTAAGGTCGAAAATGTATACAGCTTTGATCAAAAGATTTTTTTTTGTGATTTTTTTATAACGGTTTCTCCAACATGATTTGTGAATGAACTACCTATGTATACATACATTGGTATCCACTTTGAGAATTTTATTGTGAAAGTATTAGTTTTTCGGTATTCAAAAAGGAACGTTTTTCATTTTTTGAAATAAAATTTTTCTAATTTTAGAATAATTTTATATTTAATAAATTAATAAAAAAAACATTTGTTACAAACTATGTACTCCGTTAGCATGTGACGTGTAATGTCAATTAAGTTAAAATTCCGTGTGAAAAAGGAGTTGGTTTACGTTGGCAATGTAATCATTCTAAAGCTAAAAATAAATTTTGTTAATCTAAGCTTTATTACTTGTAAAATATGAAATTATATTAGAAACTAGAAAAAAATATATAGATATAATACGGTCGAATTGAAAACCTCATTTTTTTTTCGTCGGTTAAAAAGATACAGCACAGATTAAATGAAAAGGCTTATAGATGAACAAATGCATATATTTGACTGGCTTAGATACACTAAAGCGACCCATGTCCCGCAGTTGACCTTACTTCTTGGACGAAGAGATAAGCGGCTTAAGGAAATTAACTAAGTACGGGCTATCCGGAGTAGAGTTAGTATTATATTCAGAAAATTTAACGTCACTTTAAATATTATCGCTGATTATTTATGGACGTAATCTGTGCTCGAATTTGGTACGGATCGGACACGAACTTGAACGATGGACCGTGTCCGCTGGTCAAATGACCGGAATTTGGATCAGATCTGACAGCCGCCTTGTGTAATGTATGGTAATGTAAGGAGGATACCGATATACTCACATAATAATTGACAACATTGGCATTATGTACAACTGGCAACTGGACTTTGCCCTCCATAGCACACCTCCACCCTACAGAAAACAGCAGTTAAATAGCTAATTAAGTTAAAACACGGCAAATTTAACCTCAAATTGAAGCTGTCTAAAAATGATTGAATATAAAGATTATAGAAGATGATGATGATTGATTGTGCCTGACTAGAGAGTAAATTAAAGCAGTTTAATGACTAAAGCAAAATTCAATACAACCCTTAAACGTTATTAACTTTTAACATTTCTGGAACTACTTATTTCGCCCTAAACTACGACTGACACTACAAGTAGAAATGATTTTTACGGTAAATAAGTTTTATAGAAATTTATGCAAAGGTATTATTAGGTGTCCTCAGAAATAAAGATATGTATTATTCTCTCACAAAAACCTTGTGCATTTTTACAACGTGAATGAAAAGCGATATATAAGTGTTAAAATGTTTTATAGCTTACTCTCAAGTTCAGTAAATACAACGCATTAACTACTGAGTGTGCAGGCTTTTGACACGGAAGACTTGAAAATGACAAATGACGCCTTTTGATCGTCTCGTCATAAGTGGTTTGTAATATATTGCCAAGTTAATTCATGCTTTATCAGTAGATTCGTAAAACTTGGTTCAGAAACAAATATCCCTGTCGTCATGAAACTTGAATACAAATGTCATTTTTAATTATGAATTTCTATTAAGGTTTGTTTGTTCAGAGTATATCATTTGTAGTTTAATAGTTTAGACATAAATATGCCATGACTTTAGGTTCTTAAGAACATGTAATCTGGGTTAAGCAATTATTAGGTTATCGAAGGAAGTTTCACTTTCGCTAAGGGCGCATATAAGAATGAAGAATATGAGGAAGAATAGGACAAAAATAATCTAATTTCTGAAATTGTCAGTACATTAGGTTGGCTTATCGTAGACGATAGACAACATCCTTTTACAAACAAGGTAATTCCGTAGATAGACTTGTATTAATTTGTTGAATAGGCAGTTGTGACATGGTGTCCTTATATTATGTTGTGTCCAGTGTCACACTTTTGGAAACTTGTAACGATAATACAGAATGTACCAAGAAAATTGTTGGAACTAAATCTTTACACAATGCCATAGATTTTCTTGAAATGTTTAAGGTAATTAGGTATGTTGTTCTTCTTTGTTAATGAATTATATATCTATGTAAATAAAATGCTGTTCTTTGTGAAGTGCGTCACTAGACAGCACCTGAATGTATTTGACTAAATTTTGATTTAAAATTTGCAACGAATATTATTGTCTGTTGGAGCCACTAAGTACCTACTTGGTTAATAATAAAATAATGTATAAAAATGCCAAAATTTTTTTCGGGTTAGCGTCTATTTCCCCCGTGCCCGTTTCCCCCCAAAAAGTTGTCTGGTCTAAATTGACTTTTTATCAGACAGACAAAGGTGAATTGGTAGTCAAATAAAGTAGGGCAAAGTCAATTAAATAACCTTATTTTTATTTTGTATCACAAAAATCACAGGTATCGAAAATTTTATAACTAGTTATTTCACAACCATAAAAATCACATATTTTTTACCTTTTCAATTAACAATTTTTACTACAATAGAAAATTAAGAAATAACAGTAAGTAGACCATAACCGTTCATAAACAATTTTTTTTTTAGTAAATATATCATAGCTTCATTGTTTGATTCAATCCAAATTATTATAAAACTTTTAAATTCGTATCTTTGGAATTTTATCTCTTTCTCTGCCTCTCTCGCTCTTTTTTCTACGTTTTCTCTCTTTAACATGTCTTTACACCTACCATTTTTATTTCTGCATCACCCCAAGGTTTACTGGTAGTGAATGCCTTTAGGCATTAAGTCCGCTTTTGTACAATATGTGAATGAAGTGCTATTAATTAAGAAATTAATCATTACCTATAACGTTTAAAGTGACACAAGGTGGTGGCATTATTGTTACGTTCGAAGAGTCGAATTTCGAGTTTGTGCAAACGTGATATTTATGTTTGTTAAAATGTTTGTGCGTGGTGATAAAAATAACATTGTGCTTTTCACACAAAAAAAATCGGGGGAATCGAGAATGTAATTAAATGATATTTTTATGACAACCATTCAGAGGAAAACGAACCCAATGTTTCGGTAAATAAAGTAAGCCATTAATTGATTACTTTACATCAAAATAAAAAGTGAGAGAGCCTTAATTGTTTCATTACTTGCTATCGTTTGAAATAGTAACAGTATATATTTAATCCAACTAAAACCTCTAAAGTGAATATGAACACAACTCGATAAACAACCGGGATATTTTCATTACATTTTCAAAATACTTTTCCTCCTCCGGGACACTTAACAACCGTAAGTAATTTCAAAGTACATAAATGTCCAACTTCAATTGGAACAGGGAAACCTTATCATGCTCAGTATACTAAGCACTAGCCACGTTATACATACCAAAACTAAGGGCACCTACATAACGACCACCATAAACAAATAATTTGCTGTAAATCAAAAATATATGAAAATGATCAACTATACCACAAAAATATTGTAAAAGAAATTGTATGTTAGAACATCATTACATTGTCCTGACCGTTAACTTTCACAGCGATGGAAACATAGAATAAAAAAAAAAACAGAACAGAACATTACTATCCTGATATAGTATGGACAAGAATGTGCGAAATTGGCTTAATGGCGAAATAGAAGCTAAAGTATTTGTAGCTAAAGAAAATATTTTTGTTGGGAGTTTTACGGATATGAAATTGATATTATTTTTTAATTACCAAGTGATTAGATCAAATATACCAGATCGACGACCAAATGTTATGATTTGTACTAACATTTTTATTTGAATGTATTGTAATGTTTCGGTATTTGTATTTTTTCGCTAACACACAATGGGTTCAATTGGAGAATAAAAAAAAGGATTGTTACTTAATGCTATGTGTTATTAATTCGTTATCCTAAATTACTGTATCTCTTCTGTTTATCATCTCTATCTTCAGAAATTCTAATTTTCAACGAGTCTACACACTACTACAAACAGTTTTGATTTATTATGCATTTTTAATATATTTCAATAATTCACACCAGGATCTTTTTAAATTGCAGTAAAATGTATAAAAATCCACATAAAAAAAATTGCTTTATATGTTTGTTTCAAACAATAGTTAGCTCGAAACTAATATTACAATTTTCAAAGTTACCTGGGGTTTTCCGCAATGTTGAAACCGTAATATTGAACGCAGTTAACTAAAATCACATTCATAAATAACGTGAAATTACAGTGTATTGGTTTAAGCAAACCAATATTAAATTTATTTCAACATATCCTTCGGATAAAAGTGAACATTTTATAAAGAACAATAACATTTGGTTGCAATTTTAATAAATGGAAAACACGTGTATTTAGGTATATTCTATTATCTGTGATCTGCTGTAATGTACCTCATGTACTCATAATATGTTAATTATTATGGTTTTAGCGGTCTCAAGGGGATGTTTGTGCAACAACATTTTTAATTAACCAACTTCAAAAAGGAGGAGGTTTTCAATTCGTCGGATTCTTTTTTTTATGTATTCAAAGGCTATACTTCCCAGGTGGTCCCATTTAAATGTTATCAAAATCAGTCGAGCGGTTTTTTGAAAATTAACAAATATAAAAATTTTAAACATCCATGATGTTTTCGTTTGCTCCGAAACATCGCTGTCTCATTGGAGCAGAGCCTTATTTTTGGTAAAGTAGAAACATTTCGTGGGTTCGATCTCATATAGATACGAGTATATAGAGATAGTTTCCAGTTTTAGTAGTGTACTTTGTGTACATTATTACACTACAATACCTTTAAAGAATAAAAGTAGCTTTGATATTTAATTGGAAATACTGATAAATTTCGTGGCCGTCGGGGCCAAAGGTTGCCAAAAAAAAAACAAACGTTAACTGACCTAAGATATCTAATCTACCTACCTAGTTCATATTTATTGGTGTAGTAATACAAGAAACATTCAAGTAGACGTTTATAATTCGATGTATTTAAAATTCCAACAACAAAAATAGCTAGTAATTACCATGATGATTATTAATAATGATCGGTCGAAACCAATAGGCATCATTTCGTATTCCCGTAAGCGGATTAAACGGTCGACGATGTTAGCTACACACATACCTACAACATATTACAAGTTTATCAAAATGAATAACATCGCGTTTTATACCTACTATACTCTGTCCAGTCTTTTGTTTTCTATTTGACAGTTCGATTAGGAATAAGAATCGATTTTATTTAGGCGGAAATTTTAAATAATTTAATAAATAGTAAAAAGTTTATTGTAGCTTTACAATACCTACTAAACTGGCTTAATAAATTATTTTAACCATCTTTAATATTTTATACATAAGATCTGATTATATATTAATGTTAGTGAGAACTCAAGTGACTAATCTAGCGTGTATTATCTTTTGTTTAATCATTTTGTTCATCACTCTAAGATATTGAATTTCGACATCTTGATGTTTAAAACATATTTAGAAATATTTAATATCGATTCATGTAGAAACATTTCATTTCTCATCAATACATACAATAGAACGTATCTGTTTTTATTGCGTAACACAATAATAATTTATTTTGGAAAAAAATAAATACTAAGTGTGTACATGTAATTGTACAGTATCATACTTAATGTATACAAATAGGACATCATAGTATAATTAAATGAAAATATGTTATCTATATGGTGAAGTGAAACTTCTTTAGAATCGTGATTTGAAAATTCGATGAAACGAAAAAGTCACACTAAAAAGAAATAAACAAATTCATAAATAGAATTTAGTCTGCGAGAGAATGAGATAGAATACAAGTATACAGTGTTTTCTATAATCTTAGTATGCTAGCACGGGTCTTTACGCCTGCTTACTACGAAGAAAAAGAGACAAACATATTTATAAATAGGATTTAACCTGCCAGAGAATGAGATAGAATACAAGTATACAGTGTTTTCTATAATCTTCGTATGCTAGCACGGGTCTTTACGCCTGCTTACTACGAAGAAAAAGAGACAAACATATTTATAAATAGGATTTAACCTGCCAGAGAATGAGATAGAATACAAGTATACAGTGTTTTCTATAATCTTCGTATGCTAGCACGGGTCTTTACGCCTGCGTACTACGAAGAAAAAGAGACAAACATATTTATAAATAGGATTTAACCTGCCAGAGAATGAGATAGAATACAAGTATACAGTGTTTCCTATAATCTTCGTGTGCTAGCACGTGTCTTTGCGCCTGCGTACTACGAAGCCTTCAGAAAATGCGTCATAGTTAACGTGGTGTATCATTCACGTGTATGAATTTTGTACATTTGCGTATTAAACTTCGTTGGTTAATTAATTTATGTTAATTATATAACACAGCTGTGTTAATTTCACCAATAACTTTTATATAAATTATCTAAAATTAAATTTATTCTATTTTTCTGAAGTTTCACTTCTGCCGTGTGTGAATTGCACACACACTGTTTTTTTTTATTACAGTTCGTTCTAAAGTCAAAATTTACGAACTCTGGCAAAGTTAAATTCTCAAGCAATTGTCGAATAGAAAATAAACGAATGAACATAGTACAGGATTTTAATAAAACTGATTTTCAACATGGCGTAGGTTCTATAACTTGCTCTTATTTTTAAATTTATAAACGAATACATACGAATTTGAAATAATGGATTCTCGAACACGGATAAACTTTTTTTTGTACATCCACAATACACATAGAAACACCCAGACCAATTCAAAAAGACATATTCATGCTCACAAATATTTGCACTGAGCTTAGTCGTCAATCAAGAGGTTTATAGCTTGCAAACATTCGGACTCCTACAATAAAAGGAAGTTTGCTCATATTAAGAACAGAACACTGGTAGAATAGTTACTTGACTAAAACTCTGTAGCACATTTTGGTATTGTTATATATGTTTTACACTTAAACGTGCGACATAAGGAAGTGTGGCTTGACGTAGTCATCTGTGGTTAAAGCTAGATAACTTAAGAGATAAGGCGTCGACAAAGTTATCTGGTTAAAAGCGTCGGTAGCCTAATGGCTAAGACGTCGGACTTGCGATCTTGGGTTTGAACCCCACCCATTGAACCACTACCGATGTGAACCTACTCCTAACACAAGCATTTAGCTTAGCTGGAGGGGTTAACAAGAATAATAGTAATGTGTGACCCACGTTACTAGAATTCTTTCTAAAAAAAATATATTTTCGAATGTTACCCACATAGGAACGATTTAAGAACAAGTGATTTTAGAAAAAATCTATCCTATTAAAATAAGGTGCATGTCACCAGACTCCGTAGTTGAATGAGCAGACAAATCAAGGTCTCGAATTATCTGTACAGTTAGAAACTGCGGGCGTCATTTCAACTTAAAGTTAAAAAAAAATAACCGGTCAAGTTAAGTAGGACTCGCGCCGTATCGTCATTTCTTTTTTTTTTATTAGAAGTTCAAGCAACGTTAATCCTTTTTTTATTTTTTTATTTATTTCAAAAAACTTTGTACTATGTTACAGATAATAGTTTAGCAACATTAATTTCAAATAAGTGGAAGTGTAACCGAACTAGGCAATGCCTGTATGTCGGTTATCAGTGCCATTTCCCATATTGAGCGCAGGTTCTAAATTGCCTTCAAAATCGGAATTAACAGTGATTGGAAAAATTATCTCTGTATACTACTTCCACCAAAGTAACTGTTTTCATATACTAAACAAAGATTATAATATGCTGTCTGTGACAGACGGACAGACAGTCAGACAGACAATAGAGTGGTCCTATTAGGGGACCGCGTATTGTTACGTCTCAAATGTATTAAATATTCATAAGGCTACACCTTATTCATATAACATGTCCTTATCATAATCATGTTTATTGTATGCGATTGATCAACCTGAATACTTTGATTTAATAATCTTTAATATTTTAGGTTCATTTTAGCCAAATATAAAAACAGCAAAGCCGACCAGGCAAAACAATTTACTCTTTGAGGTGTAAAGGTTCATATCGATTTTGGAAATGAGAATCCTTCTAATATTAAAAACGTGAAAGTTTGTGAGGATGTATGGATGTATGGATGTATGAATTTATGGATTTTGTTACTCTTTGTATTTTCTTGGTGTGTACATAGCTGGAGACCTGGATTACTAAATAGGCTATTTTTATCCCGATATTCCCACGGGATCGGGACTTACGCGGGTGAAACCGCGGGCCGCTGCTAGTGTATATATAAATATAAATTTAATGTATTTAATTATTACATTCATACTAAACCTTAAAAATAAAATCGTAGAATGTATTTAAGGTAGTTTATGTAACAGGAGGAGGAAGGAATACAATTTTATTTGTATTGCAATAAAGTATTTTATACCGTAGAATAAGATTTATTTTGGAATAGATATCCATTTTTATACACGTAGGTATATAGTTTCAACCAAGTGCGTAGTTTTCTAGATGCTTGTTTATCCCTCTATCTTCTCCTTAATAACAAAATGTAATGTAATAAGAATGACGTTGATTTACTTAGTCTCTATGATACTTTGGCCTTAATTTAAAAATATAATCAGACATGACATAAAAATTATTATGAAATCAGAATTACATGTTCTTAGGTTTGTTTTTTTGTTATATACTCGTCAAAATCTTATGTCGGCACGTTTGTCTATGATGAACGGTTATTACTTTGTATAAAAAACAGAGCAACAGGTTATGATGTTACGGGGAAAACTAGAAATAGTAATTGGTTCAGAATGTTATTCGTGAGATGAGTTGCTAACATATTATATGCACGATATTTAAAAAAAATATGTTGTCTTTGATGTTACTTTTATGTCACAGTATCATAAAAGTAACACAAAGGGATGTGTTCATAGTCGTGTAGAAAAACAGTTTCTAACTTTAAATGTTTATTTAATAATATAGCATAGATACTATGGACTTCCATAAGAAATATACATAATATGTCTTTCTATATAGATAGAGAGATATATTATGTATAAATACATGATATAATCTATATTATATCATGTAATTTTCAGTATTAAAATTTGATTATTTTCCTTTAGTTACCGAATATCTCAGGAAATATTTTTATTAAAATAAAAAAATGGAGCATTCAAATAGTCACTCTACCTGTAACATACCTGTAATTATTACAACACTATTATCTAGAACTGGAATATAGTTGCATGTAAAGTACATTAATACATTCTTATTAGAATAAAGTCATTTAAAAACCCAATAACACTTTGCTCAACCTAACAATCCACCAGGGATCTCTTAATTAACATTTGTTACTAATAACTATATTTTAATAATAAAAGTGGTGGACACGCGTTAATCAGATTTTGTAACATAAAAAAACCTTTTTTTTTTACATTAACGCAACGTATAAGATGAAAAAAGGATGTTTTTAAAGAGACTCAACTCATATCATAAGTACTAATGGCAGAGTGAAAAGAGCGACTTGGGCGACAGAGCGCAGGGCACGCCACAGTTGTGGCGGTAAGACCCATCATGTACGATTGGCTGGAGAGGCAGCATGGCAGCCTCTCCTTCCGGCCGACGCAGGTGCTGACCGGCCACCGTTGTTTCGGAAAGTACCTGTGTCGCATAGGCCAACGAGGCAAAGAGGTGGTCAAGGTCAGCTGGGGTTCTCGGTGACTTCCTTCCTAGGGTATACCCGAGTCTGTTGCAATAGACTCATTTGTGATGGCATACCATGTGGTTTTAGTCGGTGCGATTCCGACATACCACCTCACCAGTAGCCCCGGTGAAATGACGACCCCTTGGGTTTCCACAAGATAAAAAAAAAGTACACAAAACACCAAACTTATTTGAGTTAAACAAAACGATTGCAGTCTGATGATTGGTCGACAGTATGGGGTAATATTGGCAGTATTTGAGGTTTAAAAACTACTTATTTAATACTAAATTAAACTTATGAGTCACATAAATGGAATAACAAATATGAAACAGTTTAACGACAAGATTTCTTTTTTATTTAAAAACTGTGATTTAATTTATTTAAATTTATAAGTGTTTTAGTGAATTCCAGAGTGTTTCTTGAAAATATAAATAACTTTTCGGTAAAAATAAATATAACGCTCTCTAAGTTCTTTAAGACTGAAATATCAGCGTCGGAAGTTAGACACACGATTTCTATAAAGACCGTAGAAATACATTTTCTTAATTCAATTCCCCTAATGTTAAAAACAGGGCACTCACAACGAAACTTATTATGAAACCTAAGGAATTTTATATTGTAATATTTAGTATTTTAATACAATTTGCAGTGATGGAAATAAATAGGAATTAAAATAAGTAGGAGAACATGCATGGTTACGAACGGGTCAATTAACATCATTTTGACTCATTTAGAATTTTTAAAAACCTTTTAAATATTCGGCCGTTCTCCACAGTTTCACGTTTTTTTTTTTTTTGTGAAATTGAATTTGTTTTTTTGTGATTCAATCTATGCATGCATCCTATATATTTTTTCATTACCACAGCAATATTAAAAGGGTCTTCACTAGACATTACTTTTTTGTTCGGAAACCAGTTTCGGCCCTGGCCTATAGCATTTATCCACTTTCCTTTTTTTTGATCTTTTGGAAATCTAAAATAAAAATAACACAACACTAAAAATACATCTGCATAATTTGACACTATACGTTTAAATTCATATATTTTAAAGTTCATTAGATAAGCATAAGCTAATATGTGTTTTTGACTCGACTTCAGGCATAATAAAAAAAATCGTAAGAAACAAAAAGCGACGTATCATGTGCACATCCCTAGTTTACGGAAGCCAGCTGCGGCTGCGCTACGAGCTTATCCTGCTAGTGAGAGAATCGGCAAACAAACTCAAACATTGCGTCGCTAACAGTATGATTTATATGGCCGTACTAAACCAGCAATGGTTTTTGTTTTAATAATATGGTGAATATAATGTTTCATCATCATACATTATCAGTGTACATTATTTGCTTATTGATTATTATGGCAAAATTTAGTTCAACTATTGTAGTTACGTATAAAATAAGATGTCATCTTTCATACAATTCACTTGAAAGCTGTTATTTCCGCAAACAACCATTGAACAACGCGGCATTTCGTAGTATTCGAGAAATGACGCGGTCGCTGGTTGACATTCGATTAAAGACAGAAATGAATAACAAGCACAATTTACGCCAACCTACGCACGCGCCACGCGCCCTTAACAAATCTCCTGGTTTCTATGACCTGAGGTCACATTGGTACTAAGGGTCATAGTGTGATGTTAAATAACTTTTAGATAGCTTTTTCAAGGATGGGCTACCAAATGAAAAAACAAATCATCTGATGGTTCCAGAGATTGTGATTAACCGAAAAAGAAACTCTTCAGCTTTATTATATTGGTATAGATATATCACTACAAAATTAATAATAAATAAATAGTTCTAAGTCAAACGTAATTGGACATGCTACTGGATTACCAATTAAATGTTTGGAATACAAAATTGAGTACGTGCCTAAATATAAATCACTTTGTACTTAGACCGTTGATTGTACTCGATTTTGACAAATTTAACTTTTAAATGAACTTATTAGTGTTATTTGTGTATAATGAAAATTGTTTGGTTGAATTAAAATTTAAAAGGTATTGTTTAATAGAATTTTATTAATCGTTGTTTGTTAACTGTGTACCTCTTATGTAATAAAAATTAAAAATAAAAATTAAATTATAGCGTATATAATACGCTATAAAGTCACAGTTAAAGATTTACAGACTAACGTTTAGACATTTTTGTTTTTATACATATTTTAGTCACTAGTTGGGTAACGTACTTCTGTTTTCAGCCTTAATATTTTAATGCTTATTTTAGTTACTGAATAATTGCCTGCCTAAAATTAGTAATTAGAAAAATGTACTCGTAGATCTATATATAAACAGATAAAGACAAAACAGATCTGTAATTTTGGCTCCTCATATTATGTATATTCAATTCTAAAGGAAATAACAACGTAGCTATAGACTGGCATTCGCAATTTATACATAATTACGAACTTCGTATTTCGACGACGAACGAATTTTTCTCTATATCGCATAGATAATATAAATATAGCACAATATGCTATAATTACTCATTTAAAGTAACAATTGTTACTTGAGATTGCTTTAGAGACTAAGATATTGTAATACTTATTATATATTATATTATATACTTATTATATATATATTAAAAATATATGACATCCGGGCGTTCTGCTCTCTGTGATAGTACTATATAGGTTAGATGTAAGAGGGTTGTTGATTTATTTGTTCTTCTTCTACACCTTTCATTTTATACACGCATAAGGAAGGAAGGATCAGGAAATTGGATTCCATAGAAAAAACGAAGCACCTCCAAGTAAATGTTCTGGAAAAGTAAATTATTTAATTTTTTTAATCCGTTTTACCTAAGACAAACGCGTTACCAACTTCTTATTTGTGGTTATAGTTATAGTATCAGTCGTCATAATATCAGTGAGACTCGAGACTCAAATACAATTGATTGACAGTACTGAATTTGCATAGGACTATGTAGCCACTTTACCCAAATGTGGTGTGCAGTTTTATGTTCGATCTGAACACAGGACAATATTATGCTTACGAATTTATTTTGCAAATAGATATTTTCAGACACTTTTACACGTCGATTAGCTCTGGTAGAATTAAATGGTGCCGGCATTTCCTATGACTAGCCTTGAGAAGAAACGCCGAAACAAACTTAAGGATCTACCTACCTAAAGTCAAAATGTGCAAGTGTCATGTAGGCGTCCAGGGTGGTCTATATTCGAAAGAACCATTTCAGTTTTGAGACGACACCCAGAAGATTAGAAAAGTTGGTAATCACGGTACTTTACCATATCTTAGGGACTCCAACCGGTCCGCCACCGCAGTCAGACATTTAGGTAGATGATGAACACACTCGAAACTGCCAGATTGTTGTGAAGCTTACGATTAGAAATTAATTTCATTTAGAAACATATTTACTCTTTATTCCCCAAAAAAAAAAATACTTATTAATTACATTAACATATTTTTGGGTATTTACATAATTATACTACAGATCACGTGGTGGTCGAGTGTCGACCATCGTTTTTTCAATGGCCAGTATAACTTGAACTGTCATTGTATAGACTTACTTACCATGACAGGTAATCACTCGTAATTTCATTAAAATGTTTTCACATAACTTTTAAAGTTTTTAGACATATTGTTTAAAAATTTTAGCTTTCTGCACTTCTTCTATATATAAACTGTAAATATTCCAAATTTCACGTGAAACGTCCGCAAAATTTTCTTAAAAAGGGGTACAAAGAATTCTCTTCACGTTTTAATATAATGATTATGTCGTTCTGGTTGTTGGAACAATTTGATTTTATTAACATTAACAGGCTAAATCAATGACAGGTTTTACTAAGCGGCTACATTTGATGTTAGTACAATTTAATTACATTTTAATCATACAATGAAGCAATTATAAAGTGGACAACTACATGCAAAACAGCACATACTACACATATTATTAGAAATATCTATTTTCATTATTCCTTGGGCATGTTTTAAAGCAAGTACGAAAAACATGTTGCCTTCTCTAAATGCGATTTACTAAAATGTAATATCATGTCGAATACCAAGAATGCCAATACATCTCTGCTATATATTGGGCTTAGAAATGAAATAGTTGTTTCATTTTGGTAAAATGTGAATTCAGTATTTCTCTCCTCATTGTTGATTTTAGCGATACTATTTGACGTATTCGTACTTCATTGCTTCAATTGCTTATAGTTGCAGTATTTGCGATTTATTTAAGTAGTTTTGTAGCAGTACAATTAGACTACCCATTACCAATTACTACTCCAAGATAATCTGTTTTTGTAGAATAAGATATACACATATACAAAGAAGAATAAAAGAAATAAGTAAATGTAAAAATAAATACGTCGAATTAGGTCCCTTCAAGATTTCCACAACAACTGAATCATTCCGGAGTCATGTCTTAAATGAGTTCTAAAGATTCCTTAGCTTGTAAATTTTAATAGTGTAATAGGTCTTTATAGGCTTTTCACGGTCAGAGGTCGCTCATAAATCCCTACATTATTTTATGTAAATGTTGCGTAGTAACTTTTGTCAGACCATTAACATCCGAGACTCACTTGAGAACTTTGTTCTTTGGAATATATTAGAAGACGATCGCTTGAAGATTGTAGCAAAGTTTCACTTTGATTTCCGGCAGGCAACGATTCCTACCCGTGGCAAAGTAGGTCAAATAAATTTATTTATACAAGTTATTTCTACAACTTTTATTTTCCGATTGGGCTTAATACTTCAATCAGTATTAAGCTACATCACTAAGTGATCCCGTATACCTACTTCTGATAATGGGAACAATCCCACTAATCCCGATATTAACACGGGATCAGGACTTACGCGGGTGAAACCGCGGGGCGCTGCTAGTATTATAAATGTGAAAGTTTGGATGGATGGATTAATGTTTGTTACCCTTTCACGCAAAAACCACTGAACCGATTGCGATGAAACTTGGTATGTAAATAGCTGGACACCTAGATTAACGCATAGTCTACTTCTTATCCCGATATTCTTACGGGATCGGGACCTACGCGTGTGAAACCGCGGGGCACTGCTAGTATTATAAATGTGAAAGTTTGGATGGATGGATGGATGTTTGTTACCCTTTCACGCAAAAACCACTGAACCGATTGCGATGAAACTTGGTATGTAAATAGCTGGACACTAGTAAATAGCTGGATGCTAGTATTTTATATTTGTTTGCATTAGAAGCAGAATCATATTTATTTGCAAAAATACTGAGGCAAATGGTGTTACAATAAAGAATATTTAAGATACAAGTATTTTGACTAGAATAGTGGCATCCTAAAACATTAAATAAAATCAAAATACTTGTATGCTGATAAGGAAAATCTCAAAAAAAAAAAAATCTAGCTTACTTATCATTTACCATTTAAAATTTCGGAGATATCTAAGTATAGCAGGCGTCAACAGAGTTTATATTACATTATACATACATTGCCTAGTTTGTATTACATATTATTATCTATTGTATAGATTACCTTACTCATTAACTATGTTATTGTCTTTAATGTTATAACTTATTTAAGTTTTGTATTTTTACTTGTCTCGGTGACCGTTACTTAAATAATTTAACCAAAATGTTAATGTGTTCTCATGTAAGTGGCTTTTATTGTCTTTTTGAGAATAAATGATTTAAACCAATAATAATTAATTATATTATGCAGAGCAAAAATTTATTGTTGTGATTCCAAAATTTGATTATATCTTCAATAGCACTCTGTATTTTTTCTTGGATTTCTATTTTCCTTTTTACTGTTGAGTTAACAGATCAATAATCTGATGATTAGCGAGAGATCTTGGTGTCAGTGCTGTTTTGATAACCTCTGTAGTTTAGTTTATTGTAGGATATCTTTAACAAAAAAAAAATAGAATACCACATACACCATTCCAAAAAAAAAAATTCCACTGTCACTATCAATATACCCAATTAAAAAAATAAGACATATAGTGTACATTTAGTCCTTAAAGGTGGTACATTTCACATAATCCTGATTCAAAAGTAGTAACGCTTCCTTAAAGAAAGAAAAGTTTCAACAAGTTCCTTTTCCCAATGGCATTGCATATTTGTAAGTACAGATTTTTTTTTATAATTAAGATAATGTTCCTGTTTACAGATGACATTAGCGACGTGGTGTGGAGGTGGAGGTCCTCACATTGGGCGCACTTACAGCACACTTCTAGCGTCACAGCGTCAGCGAGCTGGTGTTGGCGTAACGGAACGTGCGAGGACCCGGCGCCTGCGCCGGCTATCTTCTGCCACCACACAACTTTACGACGCGCCTCCTAGAGCGCAGGTGAGGTCAGAAAACGATCAAATACTAAATGGTAACCATGGGATCTGGTGGCTTACGCTTTAATAACATCTATAACCTTTAACAGCTACTTTTTCTTTAATTCTTCCGAAGCATCTCCATATGTAGACCAACGCTATATTATTTTAGTCTATAGAGAGTAGAAAAGAGGTACGATAAAACAGCAAAGCTTCCAAGGTCTTTAAATCACAAGTTCGTGTGTCACGAAATTCTTATACATAGTTACTAAAAGTAACAGTTCATTGATTACTTTATTTATTTACTTCAACCGTAACCGTCACTGTAACCGCGAATAAGGTTAAATGTACACACATATTCCGATAAAAAAGATCAAAAAAAACATTTGAATTCTACAAACTACATTAACTTCGTGGAACTCGAAGTGTAGAGCAATTCGGGTTCCACGATTTTAATGTGTTTAATATTGAACATCTTTTTGAAGTTTGCCGCCATGATTACTTTAAAATATTTATAGTCCGTAAAGAAATAATCGGAACTTATGGTTGTGTTTCAATCGTCTCTTTATTTTAATTAGAACTTTGATCAGTGTACCGTTTACTGGTTGTTAAATGTCTTTTAGAAACATAACTTTCTTAAACGTTCGTTCGTGATTAATCTTGTTCTATAAACAAGTTTTATTTAAGGGCCAAGTTTCAATGTTTCAGCCTTTTTAATCGACGAAAAATAAGGAGGTTCTCAATTCGACCGTATCTATATTTTTTTTTTTTCAGCTGCAACAAGAACCTTACCTGCTGCTGATCAGCTAAGGTTACAATCAACAAATTTACTACATATAAAATATAAATATAATGGTTTTATTAAATAGAATCGGTTTGCGAAATCGACTTTTGTGAAAGTCTTTAGAAGAGTCATTGCTGATGTCTCAACAGTGGACCTTCTGTGGCTGCGATAATTTGTAACAACTCCAAGCTCAACATTACAAAATTTACTTTGGTTAAACTTTATACTTAGTTAGGTTTAGATGTAAACTATAAGTAAAGGTTTTTCTAAGAACGTAATATAAACCTCTTCACACAGTTAACGTTAGAAACCGTCACACCCCTTAACTCTTGCTTTAAATGTAGCTTTTTGCAGATAATGTTCTATCCAAGCGAGGAGGCCTACATTTTGGCGCTATTTTTCTCTACGTGTCTGTCTTACGAGGTAAATGGTAAAGTGGAGGAAAAGCGTAGAGACGAAGGATTTCTTTGTGTAGTGAGAGTGGGGGAGGAAAATAGGGTCACCAAAAAAGGTGGTCATTAGCTAGACCACCTGTAAACATCTCAGTGATTGTATAAAAGATTATTCATTTCGTTGTGCCCTCGGCGAGGGTGGAGTTTTACTTTAAAATTACTCAGCAGTATCCGTATACTGCTGAGTAATTTTTTGTCTCCCTAGACAGCAGGCGGTGAGAATTTCACATAGTCTACCAGCCATTTCCCGCGGTTTCACTCGTTCGGTTTATTATTTATTAGGCACCTATATCTTGTTGCTTACTTGACAACAGTTTACGAGATTCTATTTTATTTATAAATCTTTCATGAATAACAGTGTAAATAGCGCTAAAAATTTTAATTTAAATTTTTAAATAAATAAACTCTTCAGCTATAGATAATAATATTTTCAAGAATTGCACTCATATTTATGACAAAAAAAAATGTATATAGTACATCAACTTCTCCGTTCTTTATCGCCCTATATGTATGTTTTTCATATACTGAAAAACTCTTAAGATCTGCCTTTATATAGGTTTATTTACCATATCGGCTTCTTCCCTTTGTGGATCAAAGGAGGTAAGGGAAACCTTCTATTCTGCTTTCCCCATTTTGACGCAATGGAGGAGTAACAAGATCAATACCGGAAGTGAATTCACGTGAGCAGTGGGTTGGATGGAATTAGAATTAGCTACTACTCAACCAGCAGTTAACCATTAGGCTAACATAGCTTTGATGTTTATTTTTAATTATTTAATCTAATATTATATGTCTTCTATTTATTACTTACTACTTCAAATAATCTTAGTTGGAAGAGTTACCGAGATTGTTAGTAAACTAATCTAGTAGTCTTTAAAAACACGTAGCCTATGTCATATTTTATACCGACTTACAAAAACAGGGTTCTCAATTCCACATTTTTTTTTGTGTGTATGTATGTGACATGATATCTGGGCCCATTGTGAACCGCTTTCAACAATAGTTTTTTTTTTAAATAAAATTGCTTATACTCAAAGTTAAAACCATTAAATTAAAAGGATATATTTTTATGTCTAAGAGTGAAAATTAAGGGATAAATTCACTTATTACAATTTATTATAATTTAGAAGCATTAAAGTCGCCCGAGACGGCGCGGCGGCGTCTCTCTGAATTAGAAGTAGTTCAGTCGGTGGAGCTTCAAATCGTATCAATGTTACTTGTGACTCTGCACAATTTCTTTTTTGGTAGGAATCGATCGAAAACAACCAATAGAACAATATTTAGGAATGCGCAGTGATTCTAATGGTACGAATTTTCGTGAAAATTTAAAAGTTGCAAAATTTTACCCAAAAATACCTTTTTTCGACACATTTTTGTAAATAACTCCAAGGTAAAAGTTGTAATGAACTTTTTGTTCCTATTTCTTTTTGCAACAATATAGTACTAATTAAATAAAATAAAAATATTTTTATTTCTAAATAGCGAAAATGTGTGATAAAAACGTACCCATAATTCAAATGCAGTAAAAATTCATGAAGGAATACGTTTTTTGCAATGAAATTTTGTAAAAATTCCTACCATAAGAATCACTGCGCAATTAAATCACTTCAGAGCTAACGTAACCGATTGTTACTTAATTTGTGGGATTTATTTATTCAATGGTATTTCCAGATAAATGTGTAATGTGTAACCTTATGTAATACCGGTGTTCCGTCACAAGTGGGCCTATTGCAAGGGACCCGGGTATACCCTAGGAAGGAATAATTGCACCCTTAGGTGATGCTATGCAAACGAACTCTATACACTGAGTAAACAGCATTAAAAGCTATGTAGAGATATCCCGGTCAAGAATGAAGAATTATGAAGATTCGAATAAGACTCAAATTGTGAACTTCTGTGTTTAATACAGTTCGAAAAAAATATTTCTCAGTTTATGGATGAAATCTGTGCTTTTTATTTGTTTCCAGTCGTCTTTGGAACATCACCACCTTTAACTAAGCGGGGAAGTAGAAGTAACATTTTATGGCACAGTGTAATTTCGCGAATAATTACCTCCTTTTTTTTTTTTTTTTAAATTACTGGCAACGTGGGTCACACATTACTGGTATTCTTTTTAACCCCTCCAGCTAAGCTAAATGGTTGTGTTAGGAGTGGGTTCACGTCGATAGTGCACTTCGAAACTGCAAAAACTTGATTGCAAGTCCGACGCCTTAGCCATAACGCTACCGTCGCTTACTCGACTTTGGCGGTTCGATTCCGACATACCATTTTACCATTAGTGTCCTTTGTGTATTTTTTCAGAGAGTTTATCTTATGGACTAGATAGAAAGTAGACATATTAAGGACTAGATAGAAAGTAGACATCTACAGCGAAAGTAAAGCTTTCAGCTGAATGAAATACTTGAATATTCGAATAAGTCTATGGTACCTCTTAGTATGCACGAAGAAAGATGACTCGACAAATATGCTTCGCGCTTTGGTTATAAAGAAATACATTAGGATCAGTCGGATATTATCGGCAATGTGGTGCCCTTCGAAGATTAGGTGTGTCGCCAAGTATTTACGACAAGATGTATGACCGTGGATATCGTAAAAGTGTTATTAGGGGCTTTAATAGCATTTTGAAGGTCTTGCGCACCTGCGTGCACCACATAAAAATAAAACGTGATAATATGTAAGAAAAACCTCATAATTCTCACAGTATTACGTTGGTTTCTATAAACCTAAATTTGTTAATGCACTTTAGTTCTAAAACCGAATAGCAATATTTTTCTAACTCATTGTTATTCTTACTTTTAGATCATTCTGCCTTAATATATTATGTCAGCATAAAATACAACGTATAAATTTTAATTTAATAACAAAACCGGCCAAGTGCGAGTTGAACTCGCATTCAGAGAATTGTGTACGATAAATATGTATATACTATATTTTTAAAGCAAACTTAACATTGTAGTTGAAAAGCATGTTCTCCCATACATTCAAACTTCAAATGTAAGTTTGTACGTACAATATTGGGAGATTTACCATATTATTGTACTTTTATTCTTCTCATAGTTTTTCCTGTATAATCTATAAATAAAACTGTACTTTTTTTAAATTTTAGGTTCAGTAGTGTAGGAGATAAAAATGTCTCTTATCTCCGAAACTACTGAGTCTAAAATGTTCAATTAATCAATAAATGGTCAATTTTCATCTATTTCCTTAATAACTTTAAAAAATGTTGATCTTCAACTTAATCGGTCCAGTAGATTTAAAGCAAATCCGCTGTGACAAACGGACAAAAGCTCACATAAAGCCACATAGCGCTTATTCATGATATAAGTATCTACCAATATGTTAAACAAATTTAATATATTATAATTATACACACTAACGTGCGGGGCCGCGTCTGTCTGTCTGTCTGTTCGCGATAAACTGAAAAAGTACTGAACGGATTTTCTTGCGGTTTTCACTACTAGACAGAGTGATTCATGAGGAAGGTTTAGATGTATAATTTGTTAAGATTTTGTATAAATTGATTGAAATATGTTGATGATTATTGAAGATGTCTCTGCTACCCGTGCGAAGCCGGGGCGGGCTGCTAGTATGATTATAAATGTTAGCTGTAGTAAGTATTTCTCCTTCCCGTACGAAGTTAATCGTTGCAAATTGACAATAAAATATTCTTTATAAAACTGTTTCAATTAGAAATTTAATAAAATAATGTTTTGATTCAGTGACAGGATATATGTATATAACACATGGGCGTTTTTCAGAAAATTTGCATGTCATGTAATGGGAATTCCACTTCAAAAAACACATTGTTTTCATTTAATTGTGATTAAATGCGTTTGATAATATAATTAATATACATTTTAATAAAAGTATATTTATGAAATTATAACTATTACGGAATTTACTATTCACTAGAGAATTCCAATACGCCACGAAGTATACAGAGTCTTTTTTAAACGAAAATACAATACATTTCGAAAATAACATTGGTTATATCAATCTATACATATTAAATGCTTTGTCCTAAACTTTTGTACTAACTAACTGACGGATCAACGCACAGCCTAAACCGCTAATCGTAGAGACCTGAAACTTGAGTGTGTGTTCTTTGCATGACGTAGGCATCCGATAAGAAACGATTTTCTGAATTTGAACCCCCAAGGGATTGAAAAGGGGTGGCAAAAATAGTATGGGATCACGTGTTTGCTTTATTTAAGTTGACAATAAAAGTCAAGACGTCAGTCATGCGATAAGACATAATAGATGGCGTTATAAGAAACTATATATGTATTATTTTATGACTGTACATTTTAGAATTTTGTGAAAAAAATATTACAAGATGGTAAAAAGTAATTAGTCTATTGTTTTATAGCATAAAACATTAATATTTAAACTACAATAAAGGAAGCAACGATGTCTGATGTCCGTTACAACGCGGATGAAGTCGCGGGCAAAAGCTAGTATAAACACAATAGACTTCTCGATAAAATATAAACACTAGCATTACCCTCAAACATGTAAGAGCTCTTATATAATTACTATCTATATGCTACATTTTGGTTCTTTACACTTCAAAATAATACAATTTCTATGGCACGTAAGAAATAGTAAATTTAAACACAGTTTCACCTTTATAATTATTTAACAAAACGGTCTTTATTATTCTCGATATTTACTCCTAATTACTTATTCTAAATTACAGATTTATTAGGATATGTGACGCAAGGGAATTTAAAGTCACGTTTAGGATATGAGGTATGGTCTACAAAGTACTGCCGATTAGTACTCTTTATTTTAAATCAACTATGGTAATACAGTTACTAATAAACTTCCAAATATTACTATCATTGTTCACCACCAAGACAAACAAAACCGATAAAATATATATTTTTAAAATACAACTTTAATTAAGAATCAAAAATATTTCAAAAATTTCATGTAACCTTTGCCTTAGAATTACATTGCGTCACTTTCACGTTCCACTAGTACAACACGTGGTGTACTGAATGTAACGTATTTGGTTAATTAATTTTTTTTTTTTGTACAGGGGGCAAACGAGCAGACGGGTCCCATGGGCAAGAGTCACAAGTGCGTTGCTGCCCTTAAGGTGGGAGTAGGAGAAGAGGGGGACGGGGGGAAGAGTGGGAATAGGGGAGAGGGGGAGAGAGGAAGGACGGGAATAGGGGAGAGGGAAGGGTTAGGGCCTCCGGTAACCTCACTCACGCGGCGAAATGCAATGAAAGAGTTGCTTCACTACTGGTTTTCTGTAAGGCCGTGGTATCGAGCGGAGTCGAGCCGGCCCATACTTGCTGAAGTATGGCTCTCCCACGTACAAATTTTAAACTGTAACAGTAAATAAATTGATGTAAATATGCCAAGTATTAAAAGGTAGGCAAAATAAATATAGATTAATGTATTCAACTTTATAAACAGAAAGTTAAAATAGTAATATTTACCTTGAATAAAACCGTCGTGTAGGTGGAAGAAAATTTTGAGCACCGCGTGACGTGAACACTTTTAACAAACTTTCTTCAAACTCAGCTACTAAAATAAAATGGCGATTGTCAATACTAAAGAAAATGTTACGAGAATTCAAATACACTATTTGTTTCAAAATGATTATTATTACAGGTCTTAAAAAATATCGTAGCGTAGTAGGAATTTCCACCATATGTGATTTAGTGACGAATTTATCACGAATTTTATTGATGTTTTTGACCTTTACTTGCTTATTTTAGTGCGCTAAACAAGAATTTAAGTACTAATCTTTAAGTTTAATATTCGAACATCACGCAAAAAAACTAATTAAATAATCTTTAATTTTTACCTCCAAACTTAGCAAGGAGGTCGTGGGACACGACAAAATCGCATAGCATGTTGTCTCGTTTTAGCAATATTTAAGATATTAAGCTGTTTCCACAAGTTTTAAATAATACAGTTATAAGGATAATGGCTAATTTATAAGAAAAAAAAATTACAACTCAAGGAAGAATATTCTCTGAATAAATAACTATCAAAGTCATAGGACATGTCAAATCTATAATTGTGCATTTTTCTGAAAAATGCCTACATATCCTAGAGTCGGATTGCAAACACCGCTGTACCGTGAGCAACGTAACGATTAGAAAATTGCAAGAAAATTCCGGCTTTTGAATAGGAAAATATTTATCAACCTATAAAACGCCTGAGGTGTCTCCCGTTGGAAGTTTCTATCGCTATGTATAAACATAAATGTTACTGTGTAAAGATGCACCGGTGTATGTCGACAATAACCAATTGCGATGGTGTAAATCCGAAATTATTTATTTATTTGAATCGAACATACACTGGTTAAGGCGATTATGTGAATTTTAGATTCAGCGATTTTAAATATACGCAAATGTTACCACCCCCAGTATTTTTTCGAAAAGTTCATTAGCTTCGTATTACGGAGAGTTCACTAATGTTTAGACAATAATTTGTAGTTTTACAATAGAATTCGTTGTTGTCGCAGTTCTAATCTAACGTAAACCTTAGCAAGGTTTTCTGTTTCCGTTCATGTTGTTGTTAACAGACACCAGTGTATCTTAACATACACTGCACTTTGGACATTCACGGTAACACATATATTTGATGAATTGAATACATTGTATCAAAATTTAGTAAATATTGTAAAAACTCGAAATTAAAATTGCGCTACCTGTGAAAGTTGCAACAACTAATATACGTATGATTAGTATACAAGATATTACAGTAGTATCGTAATATCGTGCAGAATCCACAGATGGCGTAAAAATAAAATAAAACAACATGCGGTCAGCATTTTTCGTAGCGCTAACAGTTTTTTCCGGTTAGCCGGGCCGGCTGCCGAGCGTAACTAGGTGGTAACTAGTTAACGGTAACTAAATAGATAACAGCTTAAATTAAGCTTAGTTAGTTAAGTATAAGAAAGAGGACAAGTGCCTTTATTCTAGTTAATTTTTTTTTACATAGTTTTCTCTGTAAGCCAATTGATTGGGTGAACAAGTTAATGTGTTTATATTAGGCTGTAGACCGAGGAGACAAACACTATAACTGTAAATTATGAAGTGGCGCACTGTGTTGTAATTGAAGTGATTAAACCCCTATGGTGTGCCGTACTCTGCACCGTAAATAGGGAGTCTGAGGAGCGAGAACGAAAGGGCGAAGTACAACATATGGATATCACATAAAAGAAATATGCTCTAGAATGGATAGCAAATATATAAATAGGTTTTGTTTTGGAAAACAGAATATAAATAGAAAAGATTTTTTTTTCCCGACTGTAAAAATGTATTAGTAGACATTAATACTCTTAAGTTATTTATAGAAAAGTTTTAATTAATACAGATCTGTTTTATTATTCAAAAAATCTTTGAAGTTGGAGGGGTTTATATATCTTTTTGGAGCAAGTGGTTGTGGGTAAACTTATGCGCTAAGTAACTCAAATATACATAGGTTGTATAAAATATACCATTGTTGCATGACTGGATTCGGTATGTTTCAAGACATGTTTTCTGATTTTATTATATTATTGAATTGTATGCTACGACGTCCAATAAGCAGACGGCACGTCTAATGGTAGGTATTAGCTATACCTGTTCCATCGCGTCTTTATCTAAGACGACCAATGCAACCACGGTAGAACTTCTAAAGCCATAAGTTGCCAACCTTTTCTTTAGGGAGTATTAGTAGACGCCACACAATTTTCGCCTAACTACCCTTCATAAATTACTTAAAACAGTCATAAGGAAGGAAAGTTTCTAGATGATACGAGGTTGCTCACTTAAAGTTATAGCCGAATTAGCTACATTCAAGCTATTTTTTTTATACTATTGTCCACTTATGGAATGTTATTTTATATTCATGCAGTGCTACAACGGGCGAGCCCTACCGACGGTCAACGAGTCACCCAGTGGAAACGGCCACTGGGGTCGAGCCTGGCGACTTCGTATCAACGAGCCCTCTGACTCAGTCGAGTCCCCTCGAAGTATTTCCAACTCCAGTCTTCGCGAAGTTGACGACGAGCTCACCGGCGAAGAGCTGGCCACCTACATGTACCACGTGAATTGTAACATTGGTGGACTTACCTGAGACACGTCTGTGTAATTAAAAGTGAAAACGCAACAGCTCCTCGCAGAGCTCAAACTTCAAGTGACGGTGATCGATGGCTTAATAGAGTAACGTATTTTGTAGCCCTTTCTAAGTGTTCAAATTGTACACATTTTATTGTTGTCCGTTGTTGTTTGCAGCTTTGTTGAAATTGCAATTGTTAATGTGCACTTAAAGGGTCCAGTGAGGTTTTATACTACAAATCTGTGTAGCAGAAATATAACGGGCAAGTGCTGAAAAATTTACGATAAAATTGATATTCTGGACGGAGCCACTATAAAGGTGTAAACCTTTTAAATCGATTAGATATATATCTGTATGGACCTACCAATAACATTATAAACATTTTACCAAATTCTGCTATCATTCTTCATTCTAGGATCTATTTTTAACATCTGAATCAAATATTTAAGCGTTGAAAATATTTATTAAATATACCAAGGAAATCAAAGAGTTTTTATTAATTTTTACCTTTAACTCTGGGCAAAGTATTTGAAAGTAAATATTCATAGATATTAAATGAATGGGTGCGTGAACTTTGTTATTGATAAATACTCGACCGATAATATTATTTGAGGTGACTTTAAAAAGTATGTGCTAAGCACAATATAAATTATAGCACAAGGCTGAATGTTTTAAAATAAAATATATGAATTTTAAAGTGAAAACTTCTTTAGGCGCATTGGGCACTTTTGGTATGGGGAAAAAGCATTGAATTCGCGTGACCTCAGTACATAATATATATAGTTTATCGTTTCACTTCTGACGTGCGGTCTTACGTCTGGCAGTTTTTTTTTCAACAAAATGTGCGAAGGTTGACGCTTTCGTACGAAGTAAGGTAATAATCTTATGTCTAAAGCCCGAAAAGTGAGAATTCTTAATTCTTAAAGTCTCATTCCTCCCTCTAAAATTACAAGAGTTGGACTATTTATCACCAAAACGTATGAAAGCTGCTCCAGAAATTTGTCCATATGTTTAGAGTTATCCTGCTAGTTATGTCGCGTTAATCCATGCGTCTGTTGAATCCATATATTTAATAAGTCACTTTTTGAAGTTAGTTTTGTATTTCATGAAAATGAAATGTTTTGATAGAATTATTAATTAATTAATTAATTGGGTCAAACGACTGTCCGTTTAAGGAATGTAAGTCCGGCAAAATTGTTAGAATGCTATTAAAATTGTGTCAATACAAAATTAAGTTTTTTTAATTAAATTAAAAAAGACTGCCAATGATGCAATTAACCTCTCCGTTTATAATAAATTATTAATGCAAATGGACAAGAATCAACTGTAAATATAGTAAAAATATTGTTAAGATCTAATATGATTAATATTTGCATAGTTACAACTTGGGGTTAGGATAATTTGTTGTATTGAAAATATTTTTATCGTTTTTTGAATTATATGATGTCGTGTGTAATACTAGCATATAGCAAGCCTTTGGCTATGCGTATGTAGAAGTTTTAGAGAACTAAGGAATTTGTCGAAAATTATTTTAAGATATGTGATGTAATTGTTATAATATGTAATATATGATATTACCATTATTTACATGTCGTTTTTTTGTGTGATATTTGTGTGAAGGAATTATCTCATACATATTGAAGGACGTTCAGAAAATTTCACCGTGGTCTAAAGAAGAAAATCCGTGGTTTATCAAACTATTCACAAACTAGTCTTTAGCTTTTTACAAAAGGAGTTTCTCAATTCGCCCGTTTATATAAGTAATATAATTGTTATAGATGTTTAGTGATCATTCGTAATTAGGATATCCGATTTGTAATATCAATAAATAATAAAGTGAATACCTTAGTGGTATCATTTTGTTTCTTTCCTTACCCCCTCGGGTCATCACCCCACTGGGGCTGCCAGTGAAGTAGTATGTCGGAATCGAACCGACTAAAACCACACGGTGTTCCGTCATAAATAAGTCTATTGCAAGGGACTCTGGTATACCCCAGGAAGGAAGTCCCCGAGAACCCTGGCAGACCTTGGCCGCCTCTTAAACAAAAGGCAGCCACGCCCTTGCGAGCGGGGGGCCTTGCCCCCCTTCCAGTGTAGAGGGACGGCGCGCCGGCGTCTCAGGCCTGCTTCTGCTAGAGTAACGGGCAGCCTCACCCGTTACCCCCAGGCCAGCGCTCATGGAGGCCGAAGATCGTTCTCCACCTCCTTCGGGACGGGAGAGTACTAGCCCTCTCCCGTTCCCTTTCCGCTGCCTCTTTAGCTGACATTACTTCCTCACAAAAAGAGGCAGCGGATTCCGACGCACTCTCACTATGGACCATGGACAGAACCATGGTCTCCAGTGAGAGGCTTCCCACTCCAATAGCCGCCGGGAGGTCACGACGTTGTTGCTTCCACGCTGAGCACTCCACTAAAGTGTGCACGCAGACATTGGCTCCCGGCTTATGCGACACAGGTACTTGCCGAAACAGCCGTGGCCGGTCAGAACCTGCCAGCCAGTAAGAGAGGTTGCCGTGCTGTTTCTCGAGCCAATCCTCCATGATGGGTCTTACCGCCACAATTGTGGCGTGCCCAAATCCTATGAACTAAACTATAAAACTAATGACTAAAATATCTCACTTTTAAATAAAGGGTTACATATAGACATTTTATCTGTTTAAAAATAAAAGATAAACATCATTAAAAGTCCGTAAAACAGTCATCGACCACTGAAAATCGTCCTACAGCGAAACAAAAACTGAAACAAATTCAAAATATACATAACATAGTTGCAGGAACAAAATTGATGTTAATTAAAGCACTATAAATCTTTATAATTCCCTCTTTAAACAATATTAGTAATACTTTCAGATTTTTGTTCGAATTGGAGCCGATCGATCTCGAAAGTACCTGAGCGACGGACGACCGCAGACAGCAGAAATATATAGTCACTAGAGCAGAACATTGCGCGTAAGGGTCAGTACACACCACCAGGCCAGTGATTTCGCGCTGCGTCGCGCGGCTTCGCGAGGCGCAGCGCCGCTCTTGTCCGCCGCGCGAACCGGCGACGCACCGTGCGCTGCGTGGTGCAACGTATTCTTAATTCTCACAGTGAAATGTGTATCTTTTCGTGTAGTAAATAAAGTTATATTTTGAGTTGCTCTATTAAGATGCGCGCAGCGTCGCGTCGTGTCGCGTCTCGGTGTGAACTGACCCTAACTGCCACTACTATGTTGACAGCCAGGATTTCAAATATCATTATTTGCTTATTAATTATATTATCAGACTTTAGTATAGTATTTTCGTTGGAAAGAAAAATATTCAGTAATGGTAGTAATGCATAGAAGCGAGAATCCTCAATATCAGTACCAACACTATTTTTGTTAACCTGTTACCAAATATTATTGAAAAATTGTGAAAGTAAAGAATAGGTCTACTATGCGCAACAAGAACAATAAATTACTTTATTTATTTACAAAGAAGATATCTTTGCGATACGAAGAATCCGAAGAAACTGATTGTGTCGCGAAGTCTAATAAAGAAAATCGTAATACAGTTATTTCCTACCTACTTCTAACTTCTTATGAAACTTTTACGTCTATTTGTAATCTGGACGTAGTAAAAGATGTAACTTATCTGTACTCGTGGAGCGACAAGAAAATAATAAATATAAACAAGGGCCTATTACATTTGTAAACAACATTATTCTTTTATTATTAGCTATTTTAGTTTTGCTAGCTTTATATATACGCATGTTGCACGCACGATAGTTTCAATAGATTTTGGTACAAATGTCGTTATGAGATCTAATCTATATTAATTATTATAGATTAGATCTCAAAATCTACATCTAGGTCTAGATATTATAGATGGAACGGGAAAATCTTTTGCTAGATTTACGTACGGCTCCAGGCTTTAGCGAAAGCTCTGAGCTTTTCTCTACGACTCGTGAATTACGTGTAAAATGGACGTTTAGTCATGTAACTATATATAAGTTTATTACTATGAGCTCCTTGAAAAGAAATGTCGTGAGTTACCTTGAATGACGCGAATGATCCAATAACTGATTAAACAGCTTTCACGATAACAAGAAAACTTTGTTTGTACTTCATACACCATTAATGGACGCTATTGAAAGTAGCACCTTTAATTTCAATTACTTGCACAAATCGTACTAAACGCTAAGGGCCTGGCACGGAAGTGTCTTAAACCGGGTCTTGCTCAAAATTCTACTATCCTATCACACATTACACAACGCTATCTAGACCTAAATCAAGTGGATCTTGTACTGGGGGTTCCAGAACACGGATAAACATACTTGCATACATTTTTGATAAATACATAAAAATACACAGAAACGCCCAGCCTAATGCAAATAGACATAATAATATGCATAATTATCACAACTATATCACCAGCTAAGAATACACTCTAACTACAAAAATGTGCCCTATGGCGCGGCGGTAGTGTATTCGACTGCAGGGTCGTGGGTTCGATTATTTAAATATTTGTATGCATGAATCTCTTTTTACCTATATCTTTCTATTGTTTTAGCTATTTCTATTCATAAATTATGTACATTATTCCAACAAAATCGTATCTAAGTATTGTTACGGAAGATTTTGACACGCGTTCGCGTTTGCCATCTAGTCACGAGTAGTAGGAACTAAATTGAGACGCACGGCGCCATCTTTTGACAAATAATGGATCGAATCTGTCTATTAATAAGTTCGAACAGCGGTCGAGTCAAGTAGATGTGTTAATTGCAAATATATATAATTGTAAAAATAATATGCATATGTGACCTTGACCTTCTTAAGCCATTGCTCACACGCCCCAATCCATCCGTATAAGCAATATATTTTGATGAACCGACGAAAAAATAAAAGGAGGTTCTCAATTCGACCGTATTTAGATATATTTTATTTTTGTTTGTGTTTAGCCCTCTCTCCATTATTTATGAACCGATTTTGATTATTCTTTTTTTGTTAGATATATAACTCAAGGGTAGTCGTCCCATGACAAGGAAGTCGACGCCAAGTAATAAAATGATTAATTAGTCATTTTACCTAATCATGGTACCTACGTAGTAGAGCCATGTCCATTTCTACGTAGGTACATATTAAACATAGAGAATTAATCAGTTTGTTGTTTGGCGTCGACTCAAAATTAGTTTATATAAAATTTGATAGTTTATGTCATCATCATCATCATTTCAGCCATAGGACGTCAACTTTTCTACATAGGCCTCCCTTAATAGTTATAGTTAGATAGTTTATGTAAATAAGCTCAATACTTAAGACTTAAAAGGTTTATTTATATTTGCTTTTTAGTTCATTTCGTCGGTTTAATTTTGTGTTAAAAGTTTTTTGTTATCCCTTCTTATAATTAGTATCCTTGGGGACTCACACGAGTCACACGTCATTGTGTGTGTCTGTAAATTTATGCACTGCGCGGGTCTGTGTTTCCGACGTTCCAGTCGAATGCAATCAACATAATGTTGATTTTTTTTTCATAGATTTTAAAAACAAGCTCTTTTTTTAAAAACACCATAGAGTTCTATCATAGTTCACACTTTCTTGAACATACTTGTACTACACATACATACTTGAAGCTATGGTCAAAGGTTAAATTACACTTACACCCGTATTCACAAACAATGATTATGAGGACGCACAGTGAGCCCGGACACATAGAGTCGGTAATTTCAATCAATTATAAAACAATACTTGAGTGATGGACAACGCATTCATTAAAAGGAACCCTTATGTAAAGCTCGACAGCAAAACATGCGCTATGCTTTGCTGTCGAGCTTTACATAAGGGTGGGAGTGACAGTTACTGTTGATGAATATTGCTGTTTTATTTCATACTTTTGATTGAACAGTATATATACGGTGATTTTTTACTCGTACCGTTTATTAATTTAAATCTAATAAAATTAACTAAAAGGGGCTTTCTAATGCCATTCTTTTGTCAATTACTTGTGGCCTTAAGATTTCACTTTTGTAAATGATGCAGTCCTTTTCAATATTCTAACATATTCTTCCCTCTTTCTATAAATATTTTCTCCCTCTGCATCCTTATAGAATGTTCAAACTACACCGATCACACAAAATTTATCACACAAAAATCACCACACGATTATAGTACGAGAGCCCACGACCAAGACCATGTCCATCAGACAGATGCAATAAAACAGTTTGGTAAAAGTTTTTACATATATTGGAAAATGCGGCCATCGGTCGTCAAAATTCTGATATTAGCTGGTTTTGGAATCAGAATAACCAAATCTATGGATTTCATACTGTTTTGACCGTAAATCGATGAGGCAAAAAATTTGGTCATGGGCTCTCTTACTATATGTTGTAGGTATTTATGTCATACACACATTTGTCAATCAAATACCGCAGAGACCTTAGCAACGGAAATAGACTAATCACAGATCAGTATTCGATGCAGAGCGTTCGCTTAGCAAAGGGTAACTTATCGTTTGTGCATGACTAGGCTGGCCACAACGAACGCTATGAGAAATTCCTTATTTAGCTTAGCGTTGCTTCCACGCTACCCAAAGTGTTGTTTGTAAATACGGGTGTTACTTACCAATACTTAATTTAATTTTTTTTATTTTATTTTATTTGGGATGCTTACGGCTTAAATAGTTATAAAATGACATTCGTTGTAACAGATGCCAATTACAAGCTTCCACATATAATGCCAAAATGCTTAAACTAATCGTCTCAAGATATACACTATTATAAATAGATATGCCCAGTTTAAGATCATTTAACTGTTCATAAAATCTCTAGTGAGTGCACTCTTGAGTGCATTAGATAGATAAACGCTTAATTGTATACACAATAACACTCTATAGAATGTATTAAGATATCATACATTTTCGTAATTCAAAGAACTTCATAATAAACCCATAAATGACGCCCACATTGGATAAATACCTACTCTTAAAGGATTGCTAAGTTTTTGTTGTACAAACATTATCAAGATTGTAGTAAAGAGATTTAGCTCGGTTACAAAGACAAATTCTGAGGTTTATGCTTAGTTTGTACTAGGTTAGTAATTTAGTAGAGTATTGAATAATTTAGTAACTAAACGTATCTGAACAACTAAAATTTAGAAGATTAACTACTTTAGTCGAGTCAATCCATTTTGTTCTATTTTGCCGGGCAAGCTGCGTCCTCTACGCTCACTGGTTCATCGGTTTAGTTTAGTCGAGTTCATTAGATGCCGCAAAATGTTGTTTCCCTGGAGTGATAAAATAAATAAAATATTAAAATAATTTTACACTACAACTCCTATTGCCATACATAAACTCTCTTTCCATACAATGAATACAATATCTCTAGTTTGTAGGTACATACAATTATTATTTGTATATACAATAAAGAGTTTATCTATCTAATGCTAATTCCTTCAAAGACAGTTCGTGGCTCCTAGTTAATGTCTTCTATTAATACGTTTTCCTATCCATAGCTGTTTTTCGTCAAAACACAAATTTCTACATCTACTGCTTCTAAAATTGCAGAACACTACTCATTTGTGTACTTTACTCGACCGATAGCGCGAGCGATATGAGGGTAGTAGGTAGTTAGTATTTTAGTTACTAAAATACTCTTCACTCGACTAATTGACTAGCCTAACTCGAACCAGGCTTTAACTATGATCCCCAAGCCATTAGCCCCGACAGCTGGCACTGACCTTAGCAGCTTTAAAACCTATTGTCTCCTTATGTATGATTTACCACTTATGTGAAAGTTTGTGTTCAGAGGTCATGACCCATCGTGAATCGATTTCAGGATGATGTTTTTTAACATGTCCTGGCAGTCCTGCGTTTTTCATCAATGGTTACATTATTTTTATATAGTTAAGTATCGCACGAAAGTTACTATGATTTCTGTTTTAAGTTTATGTCGTCAAGCACATATGAATTCTTCATAATTTAGGACAAGTAAGTCGAGTATATATTTCATTTTGTGTTTACCAGATATTTATGAACTAAATCAAATCAAATGAAATACTTTATTTGCATGACACAGGTACAAAAAGGTGTTAAACAATATCAATAATTTGGGTTATAACCAACATTCGGTGTACAAATTTGTGACAAACAAAATGTTCTGCATGCATCTTAGAATTTTAATATTATTCTAAGTACTAATAAATATCATTAACAATATAAACAATAATTAACAAAAGTGGTTGCATAGGAATGTCACAAAAACAATCTCGGACACTTAATAATGTCAACAAAATACTAGTAAGTACCAATTCTAAATAATATAATTTATGGTCAAAAAGCTAAATGTCAAATAGTACCTAATAATAATAAAAGCGTTACAATATCACTACATATTATGAAACAAAGTCCCCCGCCGCGTCTGTCTGTCTGTCTGTTCGCGATAGCCTGAAAAACTACTGAACGGATTTTGCGAATTTCTAGCTGCGCTTACGACTTGTTATATTTTCTACATTCTTTTCTAACTGATTTAATATATATCCGACGACTTTGATTACTATAATGGACCCCGAAACCTCACCCGATAACGACCTTGGCTATACATTGGATGGATGGGTCCCGACGTCGCGCAAGTAACTATTATCTTGTCTGTTGCCGCGCCTAATGCTGTGGGTTCAAATCCCATGCGGGCTAAAACTTGTGTGATCCATTAATAGTTGTCCCGAGTCTGGGTGTTCTTTGTGTCCATTGTTTAAATGTTTGTGAAGCACCCCACGACAAGAATATTCCCAATGAGGGAGTTGTCTTTTTTAAAAAAGAAAAAACATTTATGTTGACCTGTCCCGGCAGGGAACGTCAATACAATAACAGTTCAATTTATACTGGTCAACTATAAAAACATTTAAAATTTAATAAATTATGGTTGAAATTCAGCCAAACGATCTCTAGTTTTAATTAATGTCTGAAATTTAGGTATTAAGCACGATCTTCATGTTAACAGTTATATGTGGCCACCATCTATTGAATTTAATATACTTTTGTCTAATGAATACACAGCATCTACTTTTAAAATTTCTTGACTTTCGTTATTTACACTAATACTTGGGTTGTTTTTTTTAGATTAACAATTTGATTCTGTCATCATTGGGTTTAATAACGCTTGATAAGTTGCATGAAGACATAATCCATCAACCGTTCCGTAAATGATACGCGCCGGGCCCCGTTTAGTCGATTCATAAAAGTTGACTTGGACATTATACCAGTAATACGTTGCATAATATTGCCTCTATTCATGTGTGGACCCTGATCATTCAAGTTTGATGGTTTTTGCCCCTAACTACCAATAATAAAACTCTATATTGTATTCTAAAAAGTCTTATAATCGTAGAAAGAGAAATTTACGTCTTCTATTATATTCTGTTTCTTCTTCTAAATATTTTATTGTCGTTAGTAGAAAATGAAAAATGTATTAGGAAATTTATTATTATCGTTACGTTGTACGTAGTATTGCTGACCTCGTATTGTATATCTGCGGACTAGTATTGTCAGAACTTTTGACAATACTGACTGGCCTTTTGGCCTAGTGGTTAGTGACCCTGACTGCTATGCCATAGGTCGTGGGTTCGATTCCCACCCGAGTCTGGGTGTTCTTTGTGTCCGTTATTTGTATGTTTGTAAAGTCCCCCGTGACACAGGAGCAATTCCTAATGCGGGAGTTGTCTTTTTAAAAGAAAAAAAAAAGAACTCCATTTTTATAATTACTTGTTGAATAATGGAATAGGGGTTTGCTTTCCAACTCAGCTGATGAAAAGTGACAATGAAGACGAAGATGGTAGACGCCTATCCAAGACAAACCTATTTACTCTCTCTACTCTAGAACGTTCTCCAGGATGATATTATCTGTAAAAATAGACACAGGGGTCAGATTAGGGTAAATACCTATCGTAAAGTACATCACCAGTGCCTTTTGCGTTTTGCACTTTTAAATATGTTTTAATGGCCGATTGCTACCATTTTTTTGAATTATTAAATTAAGAATAACAAATAATAATATAATATAATAACTGGAGACACCTCACACACGGCCGCCTGATCCCTAACTAGGCAGAGCATGTATTATGGTAACCAGACTGCTGATAAACATAGCTACTTATATATTACTAAATAAGTATTATAGATAAATTACACCCAGACACAGAACAAATTATCGTACTCATTACACAATATTTGTCTTTGGTGGGAATCAAACCCACGAACTCTGGGTTAGCAGTCCGGATCACTAACCACTAGACTAGTGTTTTTCAGCCTTTTAGAATATGCGACCCCTTTACAAGTTAAAAAGTTGTAGCGACCCCCTACGGCAAGCTTGAGCTTTAGCTTTAGCTAAATTTAGCTGCTGATAGCATGCTTCATATGGAATTTCAGACTCACTTATATATAAGTATTGACGTCTTCTGGATGAAAGGGACAAAAGACGAGAACTGTTAAAGTACCTACGCTTTAAAAGTATTAATGCCTTTCACCGGTTCTTTCCTATATGCACTGACGTTCTCCTTAATAGCTGTTTTACCCACGACCCCTTTTTTTTTTTTTTTTTTTTTTTCTTTTTTTTTTTTTTTTTGTGCGTGTGGAAACCCCCTCGGGCCTTCACCCCACCGGGGTTTTCGGTGGGGCGGTGTGTCGGAATCGAACCGACTAAAACCACACGGTGTGCCGTACTGCGCCTAAATTAGGAGGGATCCGGGAACAGCTTTTATTAAGACATCCGGACCCCCCCTAGCGCCTGCCCGCAAAAGCGCGGGCACCACCTTCGGATAATAACCTCTCAATTAGGCAACGTCCAGGCACACACGGACGCCGCCTCCTCGCGGGGGGCCACTATAGCGGGTGGAAGGGAAAACCCGTCCCGACCACCCGCGGCCACACTCAGGGCGGCATGAGGCGCTGGAAAGCGCGCCTCCGCCGCCCGGTTCGCCGGCGGCGAATCAAGTCCGAGTGGAGATCGTCCTCCCGGACCCGCTCCGCCGCCTCCTTCTGCGAGATGACGTCCTCACAGAAGGTCGCGACCGCGGTAAAATTCCTGTCGCTACCGGCCATGGAGCGTATGACGGCCGGTAGCGAGAGATCCACTCCGATGACTGCAGTGAGGGCCCGACGCTGCGCCGCCCAACTGGGGCAAACCGCCAGCGTGTGCTGAGCCGAGTCCTCACTGCAGTCGCAGTGGTGACAGGCGGGACTCAATTCCCTCCTAGCGACCGAGTGCAGGTACTTCCCGAAGCAGCCATGCCCGGAAAGAACCTGCGTCAGTCGGAAGGAAAGGGTCCCGTGCTGCCGCCCTGCCCACTCGACGATGACCGGCTGGAGCGCCTCCACGGCGGCAAAGCCAGCACGTGGAGCCTCCAGCCGGGACGACCAACGAGCCATGGTGGCTCGGCGAGCGGCCTCACGCCATTCGCGTACCTCTTCGGGCGGGGGCCGACTGCCGCTTCCCGCCCGGTTACCCACGACCCCTCGAGTAAGGCGTCGCGACCCACAGGTTGAAAAACACTGCACTAGACCAAAACGTCCGTCAAAATAAATATATTCTAATTTCTTCTTTTCTTTCTATTTCGGGTTAGAATAACGGATGATAGAAAGTTTCTTATACATATGAAACACATGGCACACATAATATATATGTCGAAGCGTCAATACTGATTTGTTATTTTCTCGATAATTTGTGTAACCTTATTTAATTATTATCAATCGGAAACGTCAAGTGAATGCACTTGGGTGAGGTCGATACAGAAGATGGCAACACTAGGTCAATAGTTGTCACTTGACGTTTGACAGTTTGAACATAAAATTATTAAACTTCACTTTTGGGAGAGCCATGGTTCGGAGAGGTTGTTAAGTCGCCATCTTGTATCGAATTCACCGCGTTTCCATTTTTAAATCCAACTACATCTTGTAAATTAAGTAGAATTATTGTGAGCTATTTAGCAAACTAAATTAATAGACGATTGAACTAAGTGATTCGATTATTATTTTGATAATTTACTATGTCCGATAACGAGGAAAATCACATGTTTCCGTTATAAATGAATGGATGAATATGAAAATTATAAGTACAAATAACTTCATTCAAAAGTATAACATACAATAAACAAAAATAAAATAATAATACATGTTTCTATTGTAAGTGTTGAACTTAATAGTAAATAATAATATTTGTAAAGCTTGAAAGCTTACTGAATACACAAAGGTACATATATTTAATCCTACAAGATTTTTTACTTACATTCAAGCTCAATTCTTTTTAAATAAAATATTACTCTTAAAAGGATTTTTCGGGGGTGCAAGTGTTCGATTTAAACTCTGGGCGAGTATCAAGGAATGTGCCATTAATATTTATAGGTTCAAAGACGTATTCAGCTGTGCCTGGGAGTAACAAAAGTTAAGATACACTACTAAAAGGTAATTGGCCGACTGAAGAATCCACTATCTGTAGATACTTTCATCAACATTGATATTTTTAGTATCTGTTATCTTTGAAGACGAAGGAAGAGCACACAGTCGGGTTTTCAAAACAATAAGTCACACAATGCTGCCAATACTAATCAATTATGATTCAAACTTGGATAGGCGTGTACCATCTTCATCTTCATCGTCACTTTCTATTAGGTGAGTAGGAAGACAAACCCGTATGCCATTATTCAATTAAAAAAGAAAAGTGTATGTGTACAATTTACACACGGCAGAAGTGAAATTTCAGAAAAGTAGCCTACGAGAGAATGAGAAATAAGGAGTAAAATCAACACAAGTAATTTACTAATGTTAATAAATTTAATTTTAGATAATTTATATAAAAGCTATTGGTCAAATTAACACAAATGTGTTAAATAATTAATGTAAATAAATTAACCAACGAATTTTAATACGTAAATGCAGAAAAATTACACCACAGTTACATTGACGCATTTTCTTTCTTTCTTCGTAGTACGCAGGCGTAAAGACAAATATTATAGGAAACACTAATATTGTATTATATCTTATTCTATCGCAGGCTAAATCCTATTTATGAATATTTGTCTTGTTTTAGAGTGCGTTTTTCGTTTCATCGAATTTCAAATCAAGATTCTAAACAAGTTTCACTTTCACTTTATTGAAATGAAACTATTTATAAAAGATAAAAAGTAGCCTATATGTTAATCCAGGTCTCCAGCTATTTACATACCAAGTTTCATAGCAATCAGTTTAATAGTTTTAGCATGAAAGAGTAACAAATATCCATACATCCATACTCACAAATTTTTTCGTTTATAATATTAGTAGGATGTAGTTCGACTGACTATACTATAATTTGGCATCTTGGAGCTGATCTAATGATAGAACGAGGTGGATATTAGAACTCTATGATTCGTTTTGACGAGTGGCTTCTAGTAAATTACATATTTACTACAAGCCACTCGTCCAAACGAATCATAGAAGAACACTATGATTCGTTTTGACGAGTCCAACAGATGGGTTTTAGTAACGATGGTCTGATGATGGAGCCAGGAGCTGGATAGTGAAATTCTTATTAACTATTTAATTTGGTTCGCTATTAAAGCGTTTGTCGTTTATTATCTCTCATTTATTATTTTGTAAGTTTCTAAACCCTCATTTATAATTTTTTACGTTCCTAAACTTTCTTTTATAATTTTTTAAGTTTCTAAACTCTAATTTATATTTTTTCAAGTTTCTAAACTCCTATCTATTATTTTTTATGGTTCTAAACTCTAATTCATTATTTTTTAAGTTTCTAAACGCTCATTTATTATTTTGTAAGTTTCTAAACTCTCATTTATTATTTTTTAAGTTTCTAAATCTCATTTATTATTTTTTAACTTTCTAAACTCTCGCTTATTATTTTTTAACTTTCTAAACTCTCATTTATTATTATTTAACTTTCTAAACTCTCATTTATTATTTTATAACTTTCTAAACGCTCATTTATTATTTTTTAACTTTCTAAACTATCATTTATTATTTTTTAACTTTCTAAACTATAATTTATTATTTTTTAACTTTCTAAACTCTCATTTATAATTTTTTAACTTTCTAAACTCTCATTTATTAGGGCAATATGTCAGTTGTAAGCGTACTTTATTGGTGTAATTGGCATTTGGCAACACTAGCATTCGATTGCAAACGTCAGTGTTAGCGAGTTCGATTCCCGTGAGTGACATTGTATGTGTCAGTGCACGAATGTATTTATATACATTTTTTAGGTGTTTCCATGTATAATATGTATGTGTTCAAAAATATTATGTATCTACAAAAGTACGTATACATGTGTTCTAAAACCCATAGTGAGTACAAGCTATGATTAGTTAATTATTAGATAAAATATGAGTCAAAATGTTATATTATATGTAAACAGACGCACCATGAAGGCAAGCAAGATGGTGCCGACGTCACGGTGTTTGCCCAGAATGATATACTGTTATTGTCTGAACGACTTTATCGGAACAATAACAGTCAATAATATTCCCGTATAATACGGTATCCCCTTAAGATGCTGGAGGAAATAATTCGTCTTCGCCTATATAACATAATATTATATATGTCTTTTCTATTAATGTATGGATATTGTTTTCATAATGTATGGATTTTCACACTACAATTGAGTACCCATGATAATAACTCAAAACGAGCAATTCTTGCATACATTTTAATATATTTTGTGTATCTTGGAAACGGCTCTAACGATTTGGAAAAAAATAAAAATAAATATAGGTATAATTCCTGACAAACGCAATAAAAGCGCTGAATTATGCTCAGCCACCCAGGTACTAGATTTAGTGGATAGATAAACTACTAAATAAATAAGGAACCATTAGACGCGACATTGCTGGATTACATCCCAAAGGAGAATTGAACATAAAAAAGTAAGTCAAAGTTATTTATTTTTGAAATAGGGGCGGAACACGCACATATGAAATTCATGTTCTAAACATCTCTAACATATTGTATTCGAAACTAAGCTATGTATTCCACTGAGACAACTATCTGTGTTTTACTTAATAATTATATTACAGTCTCAAAAAAGTGCTTATGATTAGGTAGAACAATGACAATACATCTAGTATCGTTGTAACATATAAAATACAACCATTTTCATCAGTGACAAACGTCGTACGCTCCATTGAGCGAGCTCGATGTAATTGCCTATAACTAGTAACATAAACAAGAAGAGGTATAGTGTGCATTTGTGTGTGTGCGTGAACTTCGAAGACATGCATTGATCACAAAGCTCTCCTAGTTGGTACGACTGGCATTTGTTAGATACTGTTGCATTATTAGGGGAAGGATTTTCGTAGAATATCTAATAATAAAAAGTATCAAATTAAAGTTGTACTTTATACTTCCGACATCACATGGTAATGAAAACTTTTTTTTTAATGATCTGTGATTATCTTTGAATTGAGATCTGATTGAAAATGAGTGAACTAGATAGCTGCAAACTTTGAATGCGATGCCGCATCGATCAACCGCTGTCAACGATCCTACCTAGGATTAAGCAAATAAGTGCTGTATGTCATTGTACTGAATGCTAAGTATTTTAGTCGCGTAAATTAAATGCAGAGCTCAGGAATGCGCTAGTCACTCCACTGCAGGCGTGCGAGGCGGGGTTTTGCGAAAGGCGCGGCGCGGGCACGGGGAGGTTTGCGAGTGTGCGAGGTGAGGTTCACGGGCGGCCGGGGGAGATGTTCCCGCCCGTCGGGCCCGATCCTCGGGCCCGACTGCATTCAACTCGCGTGCGGACTTTATTTTTAATTGACTTCTTAAAATACTTAAAGGTACCTAAGTTAGTTAGATAGATAGGTTTTCTAATTAAAAAAATGTTTCTTACAGGTTGTCTTTTTTTTATCGTGTTGAAACCCGTGTTGGTATGTCGGAATTGAATCGACTAAAACCACACGGTGTTCCGTCACAAGTGGATCTATTGCAGGGGACCCGGGTATACCCTAAGAAGAAAGCCTCCGGGAACCCCTGCAGACCTTGGCCGTATGACAGAAGGCGACCACACCGTGGAATACGCGGGGCCTTACCCCCCTCCAGATCAGAGAGGCGCGCACGGAACACTCCACGCCACCATCTCGGGCCTGCTTCTGCAAGGATAACGGTCAGTCCGACCCGCTATCCACAGGCTAGATCATGGGGGTCGGAATTATTCGGCGCTATCCGGCGCCTGGTGCGTCTTCTGCGGGATGGGAGCATGCTTGTCCTCTCCCGTTCCAGTTCCGCCGCTCTTACAGGCTGCCTACACATTCGCGGGCGACGTGCGCGATGGGGCTAAATATGAGGAAAAAATTGGCTTTTTTGTACGTACATTTATTATATTATAGTCTTTACTAGCAGCGCCCCGCGGTGTCACCCGCGTAAGGGCCGATCCCCTGGGAATATCGGGATAAAAAGTAGCCTATATGTTAATCCAGGTCTCCAGCTATCTACATACCAAGTTTGATCGCAATCGGTTCAGTAGTGTTGGCGTGATGATTGACAGTGACAAATTAAATGAACGCGTAATAGGATAAAAAGCTTTTTGTTTTCAAAATTATAAATATTATAATGTATATCTCTTAAAACATGTCTCTCAAACATGGTCTCTAAGTCGCTTAAAACATGTTGGTTGTTATAGGCTATTTAGGAGGATCAGAAAATTATTCAAGAGAAAGATTTTCTTATAACACAAAGAACTATAAAAGTTTAAGTATGGGATGAACATTTTCTCTTGCAGTGACCCTTCAATGGTTTAATAAGAAGCTCTTCATTTCTCTACTTTGACAACTTTTCCCACATCATCTGGAAGGAACTTTGAAAGGAAAATATTTTTACGATAATTGGAACATATTTTCCTATAAAACCTCTATAAACAAAACAAAAATCGTTAAAATAAAAAAAAATTGCGTGTACTGTGAGTATTTGTAATCATAAATCCCCTAAACTACATTTTTTCTGTATACCTACGAACTTTAAAAAGGCGGTTTCATTGTGTTTGCAATTATGTTCACTTATTTAATTGGTTTACTCTACCGACTTAAATTATTTTAACTATATTCTGAAACTAGATCCGAACATAGCAACATGTAAATTATTTTAACTGTATTCTGTAACTAGATCCGAACATAGCAACATGTAAATTATTTTAACTGTATTCTGAAACTAGATCCGAACATAGCAACATGTAAATTATTTTAAATGTATTCTGAAACTAGATCCGAACATAGCAACATGTAAATTATTTTAACTGTATTCTGAAACTAGATCCGAACATAGCAACATGTAAATTGGAAAACGACAAACAAAAATACGGTATTGTTTTTCCATATTTTTGACAACAGCTATTATTCGTAGACAGCTAAGAAGTAGACAGAGAATCCACAAATTACCACAGAGTAGACTTTTTTATCCGACCATAGATAAGGCTCATTTCGTTTTTTTATTTTGTCATTTATTATATATTGATTTTTTTTCTTGTATACATCATCATCATCATCATCATCATCTGCCTACCCTTGTCCCAATTTTATTTGGGGTCGGTGCAATATGTTTTATTCTTCCATTCTACTCTATTGTTTGTCATTTCACTGCTTACTCCACTTCTAGCCATATCTTCTCTCACACAGTCCATCCATCTTTTCTTTGGTCGTCCTCTTCTCTTGTACCCGTCGACATCCAAATAAAAAATTCTTTTCACCACATTTTGCTCATCCCTCCGCATCACATGTCCATACCACGATAACCTATTGCTCCTCAGCTTTTCCTCCACTGGTGCTACTTTCAGGCTTCTTATATATTCATTTCTCACCTTGTCCATCCTAGTCACACCACCCATCCATCTCAACATTCGCATTTCGTCTACGTGCAGGCGTCTCTCATCCGTTCTCTTTGTGGGCCAACTTTCAGAACCGTACAAGACGGCAGGTCTGATCATAGTTTTATACACCTGTCCTTTCAACTTAACAGGAAACTTGGGATCACAAATGGTCCCTGTTACATGCCGCCAAAAAACTAAATTACCATGTAAAAATCACTTCTGTTCTGATTCGTTGGATTAACAAATCTGTAAATTTCGCCTGTGAAGGAAACTGCTTTACCCACTGTGTTAGAGAGTCATAAAAAAAAAATAACACTTTCAAACATATAGAGACATGACAAAACAAATTAAGAATACCATCCTGCTCACGTTAGATCCGCGCTGCTAGCCGTTCGTTCGATCGTCGTTTATGCCCCGAATGATGTGTAACAAACATCACTCGTTTTTCGCCTACCGTCAGATAACACACACACTAATCAAAATAGAAGATGTCACACAGCGCCGCCCGCTATCTGACTCACCCTTTATCCGCCTATTTTGAATCCAACACTAGTTTTAAGGGAGAAAACATGGAACGCGTTTAATGTAAAATGAAAACGGCTCACAAACACTAATTTGATCAAAACCGGTGAATTTTTTGTATAAGTCTTTAATTTTTTAATTTATTTTTCTACAGGATTTCCTCGTAGATTTTAAAGTATATTTGTTATATTACAATTCAGTTAAAAATGAAGATTTGGCTTTATAAAAAAAAAGAGATTAAGTTTACTATTAGTAATACACTTTCACCTGCCGTTCATGGTGATTAGAATATAATCAAATTAGATTTTCGTTATTACTGATGTTTAGGAAAAATATATTTCCATTATATTCTTGAGTCAGCGCGTGTGAGTCGTGACTATATCAACTTTTTTTTTAACCATAACTGGATGGATCATCACGGCGCTCATGCTGAATTGGTATCGAAACAACTGAAACCACACGGTGTTCCTTCATAGGTGGGTCAATTGCAGGGGTTCGGGTATAACCTAAAAAGAAATCCCCGAGAGGGTTAATCGCCAGTAAGAGGTGGCTTACAAGGCACTACCTTCCACAGAACTATTTTCAGTTTATAAATATTTTTGTAGTAATTTATGTAGTATATTATATTATAATTATTATATTATCTTATTATACAGGTGACCCTTGTGTAAGAGAAAGGGTTTATTTTAAGTTTACAAATTTCTACATCCTAATATATGTATATATATATATATATATATGCAGTGGGTGGTGGACAGGCAGTGAAAAATTCGAATAACAATAGAAATGATAGCGGAGGGGGACCGGGCGGTGGGCGACATACTCGACCTACATATATGAACTGTAAGGCCTCTTAAAGGGTGTTTTTTTGCGACACAGTGGGGGCGATGTACCGGCTTATGGCACACCGTCTCTGGGACAATATCAACACACTCGTAACTATGTAAATATTTAATAAAATATAAATTTAAGAACAGCTATTCGTCGCTTACAGTAGTATCATCGCAGCAACCTCGGCCAGAAAATCTTTGGATGGCGGATGGATTTATTTATTTGTGGGAGTTTGCTGAATGTTTATGATGTATTATATTATTAATACCCATCTATATAAATTAATTGAAATGTAAGGTACTTGGGAGCATTTTCTAAATTTTGTATTACCTATACAGTAAAACCCTAAAATACCAAAAGCTTGGGCTCTTACCAGACCTCTCTAACACCAGATCGAATACAATGAGGTACAATATCGACTCAGATAATAGAAAGCAATAGATAGTAAATAACTTTAGTGTCCGTCGATAGATCAAAGGATGAGTCTAAGGATACAGATAAATAAATATAATTGATTTCTTACTGTTAAAACAACGATATTATGTCGTTTAATACATGGTTGAGACTTTTGTCAGCTGTGAAATGTTGACTTTTATTAACCCCCGACGTAAAAATGCGATGTATTTGTGAGTCTGTCTGTGACATCATAGCTTCCAACTGAACTGATTTGAGTGTGTTTTTTTTTGTTTGAAAGTGTTCATAGATATATTCAAGAAAATCTGTTGTGCGTATGTATGTTGTGTGTGTAGCGTTCAAAGATCATCAGCTCTTTTCTAATCGTTGAAGGGTATCGTAATCGCTCGTTTCGTTGGTATTATAAATTTATTCATTTACCGAATTCTTTTTTTGTGCAGCATTTTTGCTGATCAATCTAGCTGAGCGACGAAATTGTACTTTTGTTAGGAATAAGTTTGAAGTCACGATCTCTCGATCAACTTTTCCAATTATGCTGAGGCAGTGTCACATGCCACTTCAAAACATTCTCCGCCTTATTACAATACCTACGTGCACAAATAAAATAACTAGGTTTAAACTGACGATTTCTTTAATTTTTTCATTGTAATAAGGAGCACAAGTTTAGTCTTATCTTATTACTTTAAACGAGCAATTCTTGTAGGTATGTATTTATTTATGTACGAGTATGTATTTATATTTCGGGTATCTCGAAAACGGCTCTAACGATTTTGATAAAAGATGATTCGACTGGCCTGTTGGCCTAGTGGTTAGTGACCCTGATGCTATGCTACAGGTCGTGCGTTCGATTCCTACCTGAGTCTGGGTGTTTTTTGTGTACGTTGTTTGTATGTTTGGAAAGGCCCCCGCGACACATGAGTTCCTAATGCGGGAGTTGTCTTTTATTAAAAAAAATAAAAAATTGAATACAGATACAGTTTTGCATTTTAAGTTCAACTGCATAGTTATATTTCCTGTGAAAACGCAATTTTACAAAAAAAAAAAATTTGGAAAAAGATGTGTAGAAGATTTTCTAAAAAGCTACAGAGCGAATCTCGGTCTTCCAGGTACTAATTAGAAATAGAAGAAATATTTGATAAATTGCTTAGCGCTTACTGCTGTAACCCTCTATCTGACATTCACAAAAATCGTATCATGAACAACTAAATAGTATAAATTACCCAAAAAGTTAACACTAAAAACGCAAAACCTTTTCCGTTTTTGATGTCTAAGTTACTTAGTTTTAGTAAGTAGGTTCTTAAAACAAAAAAATAAAATGATATAATTGGACTACTGATAAGTATCTAGTGTAAGGTTGACTGTACCAAAGAAGTGATAGAAAGAACTGATGTCTTCGGTACAGTGAACCTTAACTAAGCAACACAGTCACGTCGATTAAATTAAAGTAATTTAGTGTGTGAAGAGATTTATGAGGTCTTCACGAGCGCTGGCACGCGCCCGATATCGGTTACCGTTTATCACAGATAGCAACATCCCGGACGCAGATAAATTGCAACCATATTCCCAAAAGGCGCAACATACGACACCATTCAGATGTTCAATATTATATTGCTCAATTATTGCCACCATTAACACCACTCTAAAATACATGTTTCGCTAGTTAAAATATCAGGCATCTAAAATATTTTTCACTATATAGAAAAATCAAGTAAGGGTCCTTATGGGTAAAATTCCTTTCATTTTCTTATATATAAATAGAATTTCTCGTTAGCAAATTAATATTTTTTGATAAAAAAAAATTGCATAAATTAATAGAATTTCTCGTTAACAAATGAATATTTTTTGATAAAAAAATTTGTACGTTTAGGAGCATAAAAGTCGTATTCTCCTAAAGTTTCACGTTCATTGGAGCTTCCTTTTCAAAAGGAAAGATAAATAAAAATTTTGCGATTCACAACCGTAATTTGTCATTATTTAAACAAATAATATACCAAATTTAATCGAACTGGTCTTACATTTTTAAGATTTCTCTCACCTGACCTATACGATAAAAAAAGTTCGATATGTGCAATTATAATACGGGAGAAGAAAATTTTATTTTTCTCTCAACTCCATTTTTGGCGATTTTTTCGCATAAAAACATTAATTTGACAATGTTCCCAATGTCAAAAATTTGATGAAATTTAGGACTATGTCCCTGATATCCTAACGAACAAATTTTACAATGGTAAAATGTGTGCGTAATTATTACGAGTTTTTTCTAATTCCACTGGCCTAATGCCGCGCCGCCGCGCCGGCCTAAGAGCCAAACGCTTAAGGTCATTCAATGTACCGCACAGTACGTGTGTTGTGTTACATTGCGTAGCGCAAAATCAAACTATTGACTGTAAATCCTTAATCTCGCGTTTTTATGTTGAACTGACTTATGCATTGTGATAAGTATCCAAAGGAAGACATTTTTGTAAGTTCTTCGCGACGGTGATATTTACACGCTGTAGCTGTAGTAGTAGTAGTAGTACAAGTATAATATATAATGGATTGAATAAATTGTATCAAAACATAGCAAACATTGTAAAAACTCGAATATTAAAATTGCGCCATCTGTGAAACTTGCCCAAAATTATGTTTCGCACACCGAAAAACTAACTACTGTTCTGTATGGATTTACGCTTTTTATATGCAGCTAGAAGAAAGATATTGTAGGTATCTTGTGCTTTAATCATGTTTTGGGGCTGAAAATTAGATTTTGTTAGTTATTTCTCCTATTGCTTAACAATGTATGTACCCATATTTGTTTTATTCATTTGAGTTGAGCCCGTACGAGCGTCGAATAGTGGTGATATTTTTAAATCTGTTTTATTGGTCGGTAGGTATTGAGTCTGAAGTATGATGTGCGATAATTAACTTCGGTCCATTGAACAAACAACATTGAATTATGAATATCATCACGGAGTCCATATCAGAAAAACGTATAATCGTAATCAGAAAAACACACAGAGAAAATACAAAATTACGTAGGTAAAATTCGACAAATGTGAAACAACCACAAAAGTCGTCACACTTTACAATTTATTATACTGAAGAGTTGTGTGAATGTTTCAATCTTTTAAGAAATAAGTACCTACTTGAATGAACTTAGCAATTAACTTACTATTGCGGATTCAGACAGAAACGAAAATAACACATTAAGTTATATAATTATTCAACACAATGAAAAAAAATGTGATGTAGTGATATAATTTACTTGAATAACGTGACGTCATGTCACTTATTTTTTTCTCTAAAAAGGGACGACCTCCTGTTTAAGATGATTTTTACAATCAATTTTTATTCTACCAGACTGAATATCAATCAATATTTATTTCTTCTAGAAACATGCAGCCACAAGCAATTCAAGTAGGCTTAGTTATGTACAAAGTAATTTCACGAAATTTAGATAAGGCTTAAAGTATCTAATTCGTATTACAACGAAAAACAACATTACTGGAACTCTCACGTTCATAGCTAACAGGATATAACTTTAAATATATACTATCTATACTAATATAATAAAGCTGAAGAGTTTTTTGTTTAAACGCGCAAATCTTTGGAACTACCAGTCGGATTCGAAAACTTCTTTTTGTAAATGATAGAAGGATTCATAAGGAATAATATATCCCATTATAGCAAGAGGCTACACCTCTCAGCTATTCTTAAATATTGATTTTTGTTAAGCAAGTCGGAAGAATAAGCCACCCCGAACAGCTTTATCCTCGTGTGTTGGCGTTGTTTCGTCACAAATAAGTCTGTTGCAATGGATTCGAGTATAACCTAAAAAGGAAGTCCCCGAAAACTCTACACCACTCCATTACGTACGGAGGGCCTTGCCCCCCTTCGTGTTTAGAGAAGCACGCGCAGAACACGTCACGCCTCAATTCCAGGCCTACTTCTGCTAGGTTATTAAGCAGGTGACGCATACCAACTCTGGCCGCCTGACGAGAAACAAGCATTGCCAAGAAGAGACGAAGTGTGAATGCCTCCGTGCCAGGAAAATGTTACTAAAATATTGTTTACTAAAGTATATAAATCACCAATTATAAATGATACGCGGGTGAAACGGTGAAACCGTTAGGCACATCTAGTTCTCTATAAAATAATTAAAGTTTCAAATGTAGTTCAAAGACAAATTTATTTTTGTTTAGCAAATACAAATTGTGAAAATTCATAAATCTGTCTAACTGTCGTTTTTGAACTACAATAACATTAATTTACTAGCTGACCCAGCAGACCTCGTACTGCCTCAATCGATAAATAAAAGACCTAAACTTTTGTATAAAATAAACTTAAAACAAACAAAATTAATTCTTTTTTATTATAACAAATAAAAATAAATGCTTACTTACAAAACAGAGTTTTCCTGTAATACTGGCTATTTATAAGGTTTCAATTTGATATTGACAGACACACACAGTTATGATCATAAACGTAATATACTTATGATACAGTCTGTTAATCAATTTAAAGCATTCAAATACTACTATATTTTTTGTTTTGTTTTGTGGTGCGTAAATAAACAAAGATGATGGTTTTCCGACGCGCGGACACGCGACGTATAGTTGTCCTTGCGCAAAACAGGGAAACTCTAAGTTGATTCCGCAAACTTCCAACGACTGGCCTTACGAGTTATTTATGGTCATCGCAAAGGCCAGACGTATTGAAATGGTAAACCTTTAAAATCGAATGGTAAATCTGTTGGAATCATCGGTATACGCGGGATCAAGAAATCCTCTCCTTTGTATTTTCCCTTTATGATTGTTGCCTTAATGACGTTATTCATCACCTTTTTCACAGCCACTCTTGTTCCATTGCACAGATGAGGTTGATTAATGTTACGCACCATGATGACAACTGATCCTACTTTTAACTGCAAATTGTGTGGGGGTAATCCAGACAATTCCAGTGAATTTAAAAACTCCGTGGGATAGTTCACTACGTCATCCTGGTTCATAACGGTGTCGACTTATTTGAAGGAAACCAACTGTCCCGGAAGAAAATTCTGAATGAGATACTCGACATCTTTATTTTTCGCCGCCAGTATTGCTTGTTCACCCAGCCAATTATGGTTATTGAACTGATGCGCTATATCTGGGAAAACACGCTGAATAAGCTCCTCTTTTGAGTCTGTGGTGTGACAGAAATCTGGGGGTAACGTGATTAATCTGGTCGAGGTGTCCACTGCGACTTTATTATTTCCAATGTCTAACAACTGCTTCGCAAACACATTTGCAGTTTCATCTTCATGCAAAAATACTCGCATGTTAGTTGTTAATTGGAGTGTCTTTATGTACCGCCACAAATAATTATGATGATTTTAGGCATGCGTTTATATCGTCAGCAACATTTGATCTGATAATAACTGGAAGAGTCTGACGAAAATAACCTGACAACAGAATCATGGCCCCACCAAAAATATTTTGGTTGTCACTAAGATCTTTCAACATTCTGTCCAGTGCCTCCAGTGACCTCTTATGGGTCATTGTGCATTCATCCTAAACAATCCATTTGCATACTTGTAGTATCTTGGCCATTGCGCTATTTTTGGCGATGTTGCAAATTGGTGTTTCTTTGATTTGTATGTTTAATTGTAATTTCAAGGCAGAATGTGCAGTTCGCCCGCCTTCTAGCAGAGTCGCAGCTATTCCAGATGAAGCCAACGCTAGAGCTACATCATTCCGCGATCTGATCTTCGCCAAAAGCAATGAAATTAAGAACGTTTTACCGGTTTCTCCGGGAGCATCAAGGAAATAAATTCCACCAGTTCACAGCTTCTATCAAAGTCTCGTACGCAATTCTTTGTTGTTCATTTAATTGTGGAACTTTTTTACTAAGTGTTTCGCCCAATGCTTCAATGTCGTGCTGTTGTTCTCTTTGCAACTCGTGGTTTAATGCATCGTGCATATGACCATTGGGTACTGTCATTCCCAAACACGACAATACTTTATTTGCCATCAATAAAGACTTATCTTCAATCATGATAAATGTCTCATTGTAAATTTCTGCAGTCATTTTTAGTGTAGTATTCAAAGTTTGACAGCGCACACGACGCACAACATCATCAGACATGTCATCTCTATACTTAACCCACAAATCTTTTGGATTCGAGGGGAAACATGTCGATATGATAATCGCAAACAATATACGAATTTGATTCGGCGATGAAGATATTACGGAATCCTTGAGCGTATCATCCCAGAGCGAATCATTCTCGAGTAAATGTAATAGTTGACATGCCTTACGGTAAGTCGCACATAGCTGTTCATTAACTGTTCTCTGTTGTTTAAACGATGTCGGACCACGAACATTCACCAACAACAACCGCAAATAATAACATTCATCGTTATTTGGATTTACTGTGTAGATGCGACCCAGAGCGTCTGAAGCAAATGCATTTGGATGTCCTTCAACTGGTGTTCCTTGTTTTCGACACTGAAACGATTGTGATTATGCATTCCATGTGTAATAGCGTGGCATGTCAGCATACAGCAAAGTGCGAGCAAAATCATCAGTTTGACAGACTGTGAAGAAGCTTGTTAATGTTGTCGACGTCGGACGTGCCGCTCTGTCTGCCGCCTTCGATTCATTAAAATAAACTCGTTGACCATTTTCTAAATGGACTGCCAAATGGACTACGAGTACTGTAGGGTGTCTTTCACAAATCGCAAATGAAAAGATGCGCCAAATTGCTTCGTTGCTACTTATATAGCGACCCATCTGGTACTGTGATACTTCGTCATTTGCATTGGTTACAGCGAAGACGGCAATATAACTACCTTTGTTAACATATTTACATTATGTACTTTATCGACTTCATAGAGTTACAATATTCGTCGTTGATGTGAGTCTCAAAAGCTTTGGACAATATTGGCGAGTATGGCACAATCCAACAATTGTCTACATCAAAGGAAAAGGTTGACGGGACACATCAAAGGAAAAGCAATATTTTTTTTAATTTAATTCCGAGCAGTTTCATATATATTCACCTTTTAAACCTTCTCTGGACTTCCACAAATAATTCAAGACAAAAATTAGCCAAATCGGTCCAGCCGTTCTCGAGTTTTAGCGAGACTAACGAACAGCAATTAATTTTTATATATATAGATAAAGATTCAGATTGTTTGAAACTTACGATGCTGTTTGAGTTTGTGTTAAATATTCTAACACGATGGATGTCAAGTCTCAAAAATTCAGGTGCCAACGACAAAGCATAAAAATAAACTACAAAAAGAACAAATAACTTGTTTACGATAAGACTCAATAGAGACTTTAACGTTGGAGACGTATTGAATCAATCGAATCTACGGAATACTGTTCAGGTGATCGCTTCGATGTACAAATGAACTACGTGCTCATTCGACCGGCGAATCGAACGATAACAGCCGGGACAAATTCTGAGCTCTACTGAAGTTTGCGTAAACAAAGAATATTCAAACAAACTAACTGCGTTATTCTGCTTTCTTTATATTAGTTTGTCTACGAGATAAAAGTGATAGAAAAGTCTATAATCTGTTGGCTGTTATTAAAGGTTACGGATTTTCCATTATACTCTAGCGTGAAAGAAGGCAAATATTTAAACAGTGCGCAAAAAATAAAAGTAAGTGTCGTTGTGGTTTTCGTGTAACAGTATTTTTTTGACTTATTTCTACTATAAAAACACGTGGATGTCAGATTAAGGAAAAGAGAGTCAAATGTTCTCAGTACAGGTCCATGCAATACAGCTCTTTCTAGAAAAAGCATATTTGAAATGGCCCCAGTAATATATAATAAAATTCCCAAAGACATCAGGGATTTAGAATTAAATATTTAAAAAAAAGCTTTTAAGGAGTTCCTAATAAAAAAACGTTTTTATTAGGAACTCCTTACTCTTCCTTTTGTTATTTTTGTTTGTTTTGTGTTGTTAATTTGAGCACAAATGATTTAGATAAAATAAGCCGTTGACAAATAAATATTTCTATTTCTATTTCGAAAAGTGCAATGTAATCAATTTACATTGCACTTTTTCTACGTGTTGTTCGATTTGTTCGATGTTTTATGTATTGATATATTTTTCCTCATAGTTTTACTCATAGTGTTACCATTTTTTTACCTAAAAAGTTGCTTTTCGCCGCGTGAGTGAGTTTACCGGAGGCCCTAACCCTTCCCTCTCCCCTGTTCCCGTCCTTCCCCTCTCCCCCCTATCCCCTCTTCCCACTCTTTCTCTCCCCTCCCTCCAGCTCTTCTCCCATGTTCATGTAAGACTTTTTGTACTTGACTCATACCAATTCCTAAATCTGCCCGAATCTGTTGATATGTTACCCTTCTATCAGCTTCTATCATTAGCCGTACACCACTCACGTTATCTTCAGTAGTCGGCCTTTAAAGGTTCTCGAGAATCATGAATGAGTTTGCTTCGACCACGTTTAAATTCATTGAACCAATTGTAAACAGTGACACGAGATTGAGCTTCGTAATTAAATCCCATTCGAAGTCTGTTGTAACATTGTTGTTAAGTAAGACCGCAATGAAAGTCGTAATAAATCATTGAGCGAAAATTTTCTCTAGTCAAATCCATTTCGATGCACGACAGGCACTTTTTTAATTGCCGCCAACTTGTAAAAATAAATGACACATGAAATCATTAAACATCTACAGATTCCCAAAGATTTAATAATTAGAAATTTAAATAAATATTTCATCAGCTGCTTTTCTTACTGGCCTATTCTAAAAACTTTCAGTGTGACCCACGTATATAGGTGTTACGGAAAGGTATGTTTATACTTTACGACGATCTAAAATGATGTCAAGAGATCAGGAAGTGCTTAGAATTTTAGAAAAAAAAGTGATTGTGAAACTGACAAGCTGAAATTGTTAAGCAATTGACCGATAAAGCTAATAGTCCACGAGCCAGCTACAAATTTCGTCAGTCATTTCCTCTCGGGCGATACTTTATAAAATGCTTTAGAAAATTGTTTCATGTAGCTTCGTGAACGTTAGCTGCGGCTGCGGCGCACGTAGAAAAATATATTATTTTTAGCCTTTCTCTCCCGATTGAGAATTGTATCAAATTATAGCTAACCTAATATCTTGAAGAAAAGAAAAGTCAGCTGACTATAGAGTGGTGGAACTGGTCTGGACTGGATTATACGTCAGCTGGTCACATGAACGTGAAATAAATATTTTATATACTTATACGTTCAGTGATTTCTTCTCAATTGAAAATTTATCAGATGATAGTTTATTTTATGATACGATATGATATGATTAGATGATACTATTGTGAATAAATAAAAATGTCAGCTGGTTGTATCTCGATGGATAGACAAAATCGTAGAAATTAACATGAAAATTCAGAAAAATGGGCAACTATACCAGGAGGAGAATTTTTTGAAGAAAAACAAATTCAGGATAATGTTGTGATGAGATGTTCTTTTGTTTATTTAGTAGACCAGGTGTAGATGAGCTTTACACCCGCATTCACAAACAATACTATGAGGACTCACAATGAGCCCGGACATATAAGGTTACCGACCTTTCAATTCTTAAACAATACTTGAGCGATGAACAATACTATGCGTTCATTAAAATGAACCCTCATATAAAGTAGCTAGATAGTTATTTTACGCAACGCATAGCGTCAGTGGGAGTGACAATTGATAAAAATTGCTGTTTTATTTTATACTTTTGATTGACCAGAGGACAATAATTACGAGAATAGTAGTAATTCGAAATTTTCAAACTCCTTACAATTACGTTTCAGGTTGCTTAAAATTTTTAGAGTACACTATATTTAGTAAAAATGTACGTCATGCTGCATTGCATGCAACTTGCATTAAAAGGGAAAGATTTGCGTTGGCGATAAATTTTATTATTTTAATAATTTAAACAGTTCACTGTATAAATTTAATTGACCCTGAAATTATTTTTCATAACATATTTTTGTACAGGTTTATATGATCAACTGACGAATAATACACCATTAGTTTTTCAGTTGACTTTTTTTTTAAGTATTGGCATCTATATTAATAATTCGGTCAAAGGGACTCGATTGAAACCTTACCTGAATAATAAAACATAAAAAAAATAATGATTTCGAGTCGACAACATATATCCGCAAAATTCGGATTGTCGAGTATTTTGTTTAATTCTAATGGTGCAAATGGCAGTCGCCATATTGGCCACACGGATGCCATCTTGAGTTCGTTAAGGCCGATTCACACGTATATCTTGAGTTTGTTAAGGCCGATTCACACGTATATCTACCTACTTTTTGTAAAAGATTGTGTATTATGTATGAGTCACATTTCTCCCGAGCTAAGCCGGGTTTTAATCTGGTTATATAAATATTTACTGTGCAAATTTTCAAACGATCTGAAATTGTGTATTGAAAACTTTTTTTTTGACATAACCAACATCGTCTCACAACTAGGTCCACCACGGGTCTGGCAGCTGACGCTTGTTTCCATTGCTAGCTATCTCTAGGCTACACACAAAATTAAGCGACCTGAAATCACCATCAAAAATGCTATGCTGCCCCCCGTACCATACGTTACCGCGTATGGGTTGCGCTTCCGCGGCGAATCTGCATTTCGCGTGCGTGCGACTCGCGTAATAAGAAAAAGTACGTTCTCTGAAAATTTGTGTGAAATACCAATTTTTTTTTAATGTTTTGTTTACATTTCAAAATAATAATTAACGTGAAAATAACAACGAATTCAGTTTTCAATTCTCATATAAAACATAAATTCATGAAGATTATGAAATAATATACTATAATATACTTAATAAAACTAAAAATAGTATATTATAAACATAGTAGTCAACTACCCAATTGGATGAAGTATTTTCTTTTTGTTCAAATATTATGTACCTACCTAGGTATGTACCAAGTAACTACGTAATCACCTAATAACAAATGTTGGTAATTAAATGTTATTTTATAAATAAACGTTTCATTTTTGTTAACGGATGGTATATTTACAGAATAACCATGGGTTTTAGATTTTATATATTTGATAACCATGGGTACAAAATGTTAACCGTGGTTCACCTAGGTAGGCCATGGGTAATAAACAAAATTTACGTAGTTATATAACGAACTCATTCACAACTCATCAACAACTCAAAAAAGTGTGTGTGTGTGTGTGTGTGTGTGTGTGTGAGGTGTGACGTGTGTGTGTATGTGTGTGTGTGTGTGTGTGTGTGTGTGTGTGTGTGCTCTAACGCACGACTGGAGTTTACAATCTTACGGCGACACATAATATATGTAGACGCTGTACATTGGCAATTCATTTCAATTGTACGGATTTTCGTTATCGGATATCACGCAAAGAAAGTTTTATTCATATCATACAATACTTGCTTGTACCTCCGACGTGTCCCATTTCCCAATTTACATCATTGATTTTACATTTGAAAGGACATGGGTGGTTTTATGTACAATATGCCGTGATTTGGGACTTCAGGAGTAGAAGTGACTTCTCAAAAATTTATTAACCTTGACTTCTGTAGTGTAAATAAGTTCTTATATGTACAATATACTGAACGGCTACTCTAGCCTTTACTTTAAAAATGAATTGCCATGCTCGAGTGTAATGGGAAATGTGTTCGGTTACGAGCATACGAACAATACGAGCTTCCTTATTGCTTAACTGTACGAGAGGGAGTAGAGAAGAAAGCCTTAACAAAAAAAAAACTCGTATTTTACAAAAAAAATATATTCGAAATTTGTTTTGGCCATTATGTATTAATAGCCGTAACAAATTTTGAATATATTTTTTTTAAATTATTAAAACATTTTTATTTCCTAAATGTTTATTATCTGTAACGATGTAAATATATTTTGCCCGACAGCCAATGGAGGGTAATGATTTTCGCGCGTATCTTGTACGTTTGCATGTATGTTATATTCTTTATTACCCTGAATAATCTAAACGACTGGATGGATTTTGATAATTAAGGTATCATTAGATTTGGCTTGCCAATCCAATGTCCTAACAATAAATGGCTAAAAAAATGGGCAGTATAAAAAATCCAAACTGATTGAGATTTGTATCAAAAACGCTTCAGGTTTTAAGCTTTTACCCACGAAGGTTAAAATACAAAAATGTCCGTTTTGCATAATTTTTTAAAAATTGTTGCTCCTGTTATTACCAGGTCAGGGTTTTTATAGTAACATTTCTTTTCAGCCACAAGAACCATAATTCTTATCCGTTGCCAGCCGAGGTAATGGGTTACGTATACATACATAGGTACCTACGTCTAAAACAATACATCCTAAAATAATTCGGAGATAAATGTATATGTAATGTGCCATTATATTAGAACGAATATAGATCCAATGGATCCAATGCGAAGAAGTCACACACGACTCCTTTTTGTGCCAAAAAGTAACTCTTATCTTGAGAATTAAATATTGACTAAATAATGTCACCGAATTGACAGAATAGTTCGACAACAACTTGATAAAGCGCATTGCAGCTCGCAGTCAATATATTTGAAATATTAATATTTACCAGCAGTCTACTGTACAATACCAATATTGACCAGATTCTAGTCGATTCTGCTTCGAATCGGTCAACTAATCTGTAGTTTTATTTTAAATATGACTTTGTTTATTCACATACTAAAAATCGTTCTATTATTTAAAACGTAAATATTTATACTTTAGATATAGTTTTTTCTTGCATAAAGAATTAGCATTGCCTGTCAACTTGGCAACGTGGCAACATTCTGGGAACGGTACCAGTTGGTAAAAATGCAGAGTAATTTTATGGTACAGGTATGCATATATATAGTTCGTATTTTTATTTATTTTATGACCTTTTATGACCACTAAGTATGGTCATACCATGTGAATTGACAAACGTTTTGGAGCTATGATGTCACAGAAAGTTACATACGTTAAACTTATAACAGCCCTCCTCTCTGTATTAGGGGTTAAAAATTTGCATGTATGAATCCATTAGCATGTGTTATGAAGTAATGTTATGGTGTATCACTGGAATTTCAAACAAGAACATTTTTAATTTTGGAATTATTCTACGAAGCTTTATTTTTGTATAAACTCATATTACACACAATATTACACGTCAATAAGTTTACCAATGGTTGGATCCCAAATACATCAGACTCGTTGTCACTGTCATTACTCTTTAAATTACTTTCACCGCCACCAACATTAATAATAGTTGTATCGATTTCCGTTTCAATCATAAGCCCTCTGCTTCTGTAATTTTCTATCATTCAGTTATTTGTTCACAGCACCTATTAAATTACGTAATAAGAATAAGATTTATCAAAAATTATTAATAATCATTATGGGGGTACCTATAATGTTTTGTAAAAATAAGATGTCTTATGGTACGTTTACACGCACGCCGTGCAGCCTGGCAAGCAGCATGGCACGCAGATCGGCGGGCAGCCTGCCACGTAGCGTGCCACCCAAGCTTTTCACACCAGGGCTGCCAGTAAAGACAACTTATTTTATACCGCTAAGACTCGGAAATTATACAAAATCATGTGCTATTATACAAAATCAGTGTTGTACAACTATAGAACGTCATTCTTTGGGGATTTTAGTAAAAGGTGTTTTAACTTTAATGTATAAGGATTTAACAGTTTATCACAGTCATGATTTGTTTTAAGTATCTCTATGTGTATGTACGTACTTTTTGCAATTATGCAATGCAATCTACTATACAAACAGGATACAAAAGATAACCAATATTATACCAATTTTGTATCCAATTTACAATCTGGCAGCCCTGTTTCACACACTTGCAGGCATGGTCCGTAGGGTATTAGTGTACTGTGGACATGGTAGTCAGTGCAAACATGGGAGACGATGTAGATGTAGATCTCGTGGGAGCTACTGCTTTGGGCTCGATCTATTTTTATTGAAAAAAAAAAACAGCCCGACATAATTATGCATGCGAAATTTTACTTAAAACTATTAGGTTTTACAATTAAAAAATCATTTATGGTGTAAAAACACTTTTCAAGTAGCCAAAACTTTAAATTTGATTTCTTTATTTGACATGCGTTATAACTATTTTTACATCGAAGAGTGCTTTTACATAATTCGTTTCTTACTTTAGTGGGATCTCTTTGAATGAATTTACTATCATCGCTAACTTTTGAATATATTTTTTTATTATTTCTAATAAACATGAACATAATTAACCATGATAAGCATTGGGGACGGCTTCTTCATTAAATGTGTTTCGTAACTGTTTTAAGGCATACATAAATCTATTTTATTTACTGCACATCATTGATATGCGATTAGTTACAATTCTCTAATCGTCAATCAATCAATACTAACTTTAATCCTAAGAATTGGCACTATTTTGTTTCATATTTTTTTGGGCCCTGATAAACAATATTTATTTTTACTAAAAGAATAGTTCAGAAACATCTTTCTGAAGTCTTCTTTTGCTTTCGATTCATGCATGATAAAGGTTCAGACCACTCCGATATATTTGGTGTCGTCAAAAATTAATTTCGATCGTTACGTCGTCTGTATGCCACGAAGATGAAAACTATACTAACGCGGCCGAGAGCGTGTGTGTGTGTGTGTAAACAGGCACACAAGCACATTCACCCTTTGAAGTGTGTCAAAAAACCGACAGTCGTCCCGATCGGCGCCAAGCGCGTGCACATTCACGCAAGCATGCACAAACACCCTGTTCACATGCTTGCGTCGTTGAATGTCGGTTTGAACGCGAGCGTGTGAACGCAGGCGTTAGTCGTCCCGATCGGCGGCAAGCGCGATACCATTCACGCAGGCATGCACAAACAGCCTGTTCACATGCTTGCGTCGTTGAATGTGCTCGTTGAATGTCGGTTTGAACGCCAGCGTGTAAACGCGCCATAATATTTGTCTCAAAACGATCTTGCACAAGTTTTAGGAAGGCAATATTATCGAGATCAACATTCTTTGAAGCAAATTTTCCTTTTACTATACCTAAATATATATATAAATGATTTTGATGGGGTTTAAGTTACAGTTATATTGAAGCCTACTTTTTTATTGTGCATATAATCTTTGATTTTACGATTACATAATTAGACTAGATGTCCGGTCTGTCAACTCAAAGTGGCACCAATTTAAATCGGCAAAACTTTACTTATTCGACTCTTAGTGTGTTTGAAAAGGGCAGTACGTAAACAGGTAATTGTTCTGTCGCAAATTTTATTGAAAATGACGAAACTTTTTTTTAATAATTATAATTAACAAATGATGGAGAAGCGACCATTTTTGTCAGTATTACCATTATAATTAGATATAATCTCTCATTGATATTTAAGCAAAGAGTTTTACGTTTGATGTTTTTTTTCAATGTAGATACGTTATTTAAATATGTATTTAAAATAAAAATTTTAAAAAGATTGTACGTATTCAAAATAACCAGAACATATATTTTGAATAAACCACGTTTGATAAGTGTTCTTCAGAATTATTTTATGAATATCCTGAAATTGATTTCGTACTATTTTCTGTGTTTCCCAGAGATATAAAACTCCGACAGAGATAATAAGGTTGAGTAGAAAGTCTTAGTAAACACCAAACACGTGGAAGAGTATTTTTTTAGATCATCTTTGTAAAAACTTTATGTAAAACTAATTGGTACTTTAAATTATGAATAATGAAAAATAGAGAAAAATTAAATTCAGAGAACTTAGATACATATAATTATAAATAAAATTTCCTAATTTAATCTGAAATTTCCCTAATTGAATGGCAAAATTTTACAACTTGAACGTCCCTGTTAAAAGCACTTACACAACAAGCCTTTACTTACACTGGGAGAACATAGAGAAGCTGTATCTATACTTGACCCAATGTGACACGGTATCTAGACTAGTATATAATCAAAGCATATAATATGATGGACCGGGAATGTCTAAAACTAAATCTGTAATATTATGTACGGTAATTATCGCGATCACATACCTACCCTTTAATTGCCTGACGTTTCGACCAGGTTACCTTGGCCGTGGTCACAGGCCACGCGTTCGTGATTGCTTTAATTCCCGTAAATATGTAAATAATATTATATCATGGAACACGAAAGTTTAAAAGTTAGTAAATCTTTAATGTAAAAAAAAATATTTACAGAATAAAGTACAATCCCTTAGACTTTCTTTACGACAAATACTTTAATACATTGCTTTTTTACTTTTCCTCACAAACTCAAAAACTATCAAATTTTATATAAACTTATTTTGAGTAGGCGCCAAAATGATTAATTACCGACGTAGAGCCTACGTAGGTACATATAAAATTTTGATAATTATTCAGTTTGTTGTTTGGCTTTGGCGCTAAATTAGTTTATGAAAAATTTGATAGTTTATGTAAATAAGGTCAATACTTTTTTTATTTTTTGCTTTTTAGTTCTTTTCGTCGGTTAAATTTTTTGTTAAAAAGATTTTTATTTCATGATTTTTCTCATCATCAGCTCAGCTACATGAAGTGATGATTTCTAAACGCAAATACCTGATAAAGTAACAAAAAGTAAACAGAAACACTATCCGTTCCTACAATTTTCGAGGGTTTCTCTCAATTTTATGAAGATCCCATCATCAGATCCTGACTTCCTTGACATGGGACCACCCTTGGGGGTACTCTATCCAACAAAAAAAGAATAATCAAAATCGGTTCATAAATAACGGAGTGAGGGCTGAACATACATAAAAAAAAATATATATATATATACGGTCGAATTGAGAACCTCCTTTTTTTTCGTCGGTTAAAAATAGACTATTGACACATCAACAATAAACAATGATGATGTGTTAATGACGTTTTGAAGTTAGTCCTTCATTAACAAAGAAATTAGTTCCATTTGTTTTTCGCAACATTTTTGAGGTTTTCTTTCCATGTCAGGCTATAGCCTTGGATACAAGTCTTATGATATTGATTATAGAAGTACAATTTTCCAGGAGCGTAAAAAATAGACATACCTACTCGCTCACTGATGTTTATATTTTGGTTTTTTATGTCTCATGTTAATTTGTTTTTTAAATACTTAGTCCAAAATACTCTATATACTTATTAACTTACAAAAGTAAGCAAAGCTTCCTCATAACTTATAAACAAAATTATACAAGTAAACTGTTGCCAAATAATAACTACTTTGGCAACACAACTTTTTCCGATACGCCGTCGAAATATTAATGGTTCCTGGTACTATTATCCTCACTATAGGGTATTCTTATTACTTCAAAACTGATTTTGTTACCAAACAGTTGGGTTTAGGAAAAAAGTCAATAATTAATATTCCTGAAAATAATTTTTGCTTAAAATTTCATCTACTTATTTTTACGAAAGGATTAAAATTATGATGATAATCTTAAAGGACCTTAGAGATAGAAATTTAAATGTTGCTAAAAAAATTGTGAAATCTACGAGCATTTTTTGGTATAAAACTTGAACACCAAACAAAACAGGGACAAACATTACATTAGATAGAGAACTTAACACGATTACCTACTACATAGTAACATGTGACCTACCATAATAGTAAACTTTTTTCACTAATAATAGTCCTTCGGTGCTAAACTAGAACCAACTAAAATAAAAATGGAAACTCCGTAACGGGACTTACCGTTTAAGAGTTTAAGAAACCTTATTTAGACAGATATAAAAAAAATTATAATTTATTTTTGTTATTAATACTTCACTGTTTAAAAACCAGTTTTAGTACTTTTTTGCTTTCATTGGTTAAATAGCATAATTGTTTTAATAATAATTTAAAAATAATAATTCGGGTGTGAAAATTGGTTATGCGAAGTAGTAGTGGCATTATTTAGATGTATTGACGTAGTTTTTAGTTCTTAACATACTCTAATTATTGTAATGTCCATTGAAGCACATGAATCATCGTCAATACAAATAAATAAAATTTAAGTGTCTGTTTGTAATGTCAAAATAATAGTTTATTTTTAAGCTCATACAGTTATTTGCATGATACCTATGCCTAAAAATCTGTTTATTTTTTATTTTTGTCTGTCTGTTTGTTTGTAATCTCCGGAACGGGTGGACCGATTTCCACGGGACTTTCACTGGCAGAAAGCTGGTTTTATAAGGAGTAACTTAGACTACTTTTATTTTGGAAAAAGATATGTACAAGCGAGCTAAGCCGCGCGGAAATTGCTAGTTTGAGATAAGGTTACTTATGCGACTACTCTAAGAAGTTTGTATTGATATTAATTACGATATACCCCGTTACTCTGTGACCCGCGGTAGTCCCTTATCATCATGACCCGTCTGCTCGTTTACCCCCATAATATTAAAAAAAACTATAATCTGAACCATTCAGTCTTAATTCAGTCTAGAACTTTAAGGCAAGTTTTACCAAGATTGCTAAGATTTGATGCTGGACAAAAAAATATTGATATTATTTCAGTTCTAACTACGTGACTAATATTTTTGTTTAATACGAGACATAAGCTAATAGAGAGTCTACAAAGACGGGGCCGCAATTCGAGATACATCAATCACCATGTTATCTCCTAGCTCATTTGTAAGCAAGGGGTATTTACCATTGTTTATACGTGTTAAAGGGTTATGCGATCCTTATGTACTTAATAATACCTTACTATTTAGATCTTGTTTAGAGGCTTATAAACAAAGGTACTTCAAACTCCGTTTGTATTTACTGCCTGGGATCTCCTTGTTTCTATATGTACAATTACATAATTACAGTTTACATAGTTGTTGGTGTTGACGGGTATGAAATTTTGTAAATTACGGGTATGATATATTGTTGTGTTGAGTTTTAGAAATTAGTGAGAGAGATTTAAAATATCAACTTTTTAATGATTTAATTTCACTATTAAAATACGAGAAAGTAAATAGAAAATAAATGTACTCTTATATTTCTACAGCAATACAAACTAAAAGTTTAGTCTATTGTGGAATCAGTGCATATTTCCTATTGAATAAACACTTAATGGGGCACATTATTCATATAGCCCGGTCAATTTTATGGGCTCCCCCTTTCATGTTTAGGTATTTTTAAAAGGGCAAAGTAAAGTTTATTTTCAATCTGAACTGAAAGATAACAGTATTGAAATTATACGTTTCGGGGACTAATTTTTTGGAGAGAGGAAAAACTGGGGAAAAATCTTTAAGAATGAATTCCCGAGATGGCATCCTTAGTGCGCAAGTCAGACTCGCATTCGTCCGGTATTTTAGCATTAAAGCCACTATGACATACCACAGTACACAGTACACCATAGTGTCTTGAGAACATTCACTCAGTGATTTAAAGTTGCGATTATCTATTGATAATATTTCTAAGAAATCGACTTTTTATGTTGAAAATAATTAATTACAGGATCGCGTTAGTTCACTATTCAAAACAATAGATATCGACTCGAGGTACCAGTCCTATTTCACTCTAGTAGTACAGATTGAATTTTGCGTAACCAGCCAACCTATTGTAAGTTATGCCTGATGTATATATAACCTTAGTTCGACTACAGTGTCGAACTGGAGCGTCAATCTAATAAAGCCCTGATTTCTGTGTTGCTTGGCTATTTGAAGGTACTCAAAAAAAAACAAAATACTAAATGGGACTTCATTTCAAAACATGACACATATAGCCCGTGCCTTTAAGAAGTTCATATGACCACCTCTGTAATATTAATCTCATTCTGTAAATTATTTAGTATAGTGTTACACGTTCTTATACGCTGATAAAACCGTGACTTAAGCAGCTTAATTAGCAGGTGCACACGAACTCTGTTTTTTTTTTAATATATACAGTCAGTCAAACTAACGGTTTGGTAGACCATGAAAATCAGTTGCCACCATATCTTCAAAAATTGCCGTGAAATATTTGTTGTTTTAATGTACCTATCTACATATTACCATTTACCAGTTATTTTATAAAACGTTTTTGTGCTCTGTCAGGAGAAACGCCCAACTCGCAACTACATCAATGTTTATGTATTTAGAGCAACAATGTTCTCGTTTTGTAACTTCCTCTTGTATCTGATGTGAGTGGTCTTAATTACCCCTAAACTTACCTCGAATACTTTTTCACCAGTGCTCGATACTTTCTCGGTTGTACCTAGCAAAACTTCACTAAAATATTGTTTATGGTAATAAATGTAAAGTATCCCCCAGAGCTACTACAAAAGCTGCTGCATTCCTAGAAAGAACAATCCGCAGAACTTTTCCTTTCAGCTTTGCAAACAGGTGCGAAAATTTTATTTTCCCCTTACTCTGCCCTTGCGAAAATAAACCCTTAAAGCAATTAAACAAATAATTAAACTCGAGACCCATAAATGCCTTCTACCCTATAAGTTATACGTTGGACTTTACATTCTACTAATATCTTTATCTTTTTTAATTTAATTCCTTAAACTTGGTGTTTTTAGATATTGTATGCAGAGTCTTATCACAATAAGTCAACTTTAGAGGGATCTCTCGAAGTGTGTATAACATACCGTTGCACCACTCATTTCCTTACAAATAAAATCAATTAGCATTTAATGAACAAATTTCTAATAGGTACACATATAAGAATTCAAACATACGTCGTCATCGTGCATGCATTTAAGTTTTATAGTTCATAGTGTGTAGACACACTAAAATCTGGAATAATTCTAAATAAAAACAGTGTTTTTACTTAGAACTAATATATATCAGAGACTCAAGTTCATACTAAGACTGAGTAAGTAATTATGTTGTAACTAAATGATTACAAATCGTTCATTCATGTGTATTAGCCATGTCTATAGACTGTCCCATTACTAGACATAGTCCTTCTCTCATTAGATCTCTCCTAGAACTCTTTCCTAGAGAACAGAGCTAAGCACTGTCAAAAACAACATACAGCAATTCCAGAGACTCGCATGTACTACCGTCACTCGTCGCATGCACACAACTCCCACAGCTGCCCTTAAAGTGGCTCAGTGGCTTTCAAGTTATGAAATCAATTCGTGGAATAGCAGCCACTAATAGCTGCCCGACACATCTTCGAAAGGAAGAACCAAAATCAAATTATTTATTTGCTTTAGATGGTAGTACATAATGTATTATTACAAGTTTGGTATGAAGCGAACAGGCCCATCTAGTCATAAAAGAAGCACGCGGTTTTAACATATTAAAATAACTTAAGTATATTATATTGTTATTATTGTCAACATTCATCAGTTTTTATTTACTTACTGATTATAATTTACTTTTTATTTATCATACCTACTACTCTCTGCCATTGAAAACTTATTTAACCAAATACAATATCATTATATTAAAACGTGAAGCGAATTCTTTGTACCCCTTTTTAAGAAATTTTGGCGAACGTAGTAATTTTGGAATATTTACAGTTTGTATATAGAATTTTTAAACAATATATCTTACAACTTTAAAAATTACGTGGAAACGGCTTAATCAAATTACACGCGTCCAGTATATGCGTTGACCTGTCATGGTAAGTAAGTCTATACAATGACAGCACAAGTTATACCGGACAACGAAAAAACCATGGTCGAAATTCGACCACCACGCGATCTCTAGTACCACTAATTAACCAATCTTTCAGGGCTACGATAAACTTATTTAAGGTTAGTACTTTGAAGCGTTCCGGAATTTTACTAAAGACTTTTTAATGCACATCGAGTAGCAATTTTTGTGAAATCTGGTGGTAGGTGTTCAGCACCAGTCTTTTTGGATTTCTAATGTTATTTCTTTTTTATTTATTTATTTATTTAAATGCACAAAACACATTACAACCGTAACAATATCACATATGGCAAATAGAATGTTTTGGATCTGGATCGCAACGCAACAAATATGTGCACACAACAAGACACTGTAGCTAGACAGAAAGCAACACTACATTATGAGTAGCAATACAGGCTCGACAGTATATTTAGACGCTTCTTGGGTTACGCAGAGCTTTCCAAGGCCAACCTACTATGGAGGATGTCTTTAACAATTTTAGCGAATGCATTGAAATTACTTTCAAATATGTCTAACGATTCATTATTTTTTACCATATCATTAAGTAGACGAGCCATCCGGGTTAATGGGTTGAAGTAAGAAAAAATATTTTTGTAAATTCTTTTAGTGACATCTTTGGCTTGCTTAAATATTATTTGAGGGTGCTGTTTTATAACCTTGCCTACCTTCAGGATGTACAAACAGGGCAATGTAGGATCTTGAAGTTTTAAAAATAAGAACAACAAGATACATCCGGAGCGATGTCGCGTATACCTAATGCACCGCTTTTGGGTAATGAAAGCCTTATCTATATCTTAACTATTACCCCATACTAACAATCCATACCTTAACACAGATTCGACATACGAAAAGTACGCTGTACATGCTGTATTTTAGCAAGAAACTTTTGCCAGTTTGTACAGAGCTAAATAAAACCCATTTTTTTATTTGCAATTTTTTTCTACATGTACCTGTTTAGTTTATCAGCAAAAAGTAAAGTGTGATGGTTAGTAGCGTCTAGCAAATCGTTAATGTAAACTAGAAAGAGAAGCGGGCCTAAAACACATCCTTGGGGAACTCCAAATTTATTTATATTTTAGTTCGATTTCTTTACTTTAACATAGTGTTCAAAAAATACATTGACATCTATCATCTAAGTAGGCTTTTAGCCAATCTAAAGCTGGTCCCCTAATACCGTGTTGCTCAAGCTTGGTCAAACACAACAATATGAATCATGATCAATCTGGCATAAATGAAGTTCGGATCTACACGGATGGTCCTAAGATGGGGTTAGGACTGGAGTCGGAGCTTTCTCATAAGACTTAAACATAAAAATACCACTGACGCTAGGTCAATACAGTTCCGTATTTCAATGTGAAAAAGTTGTAACACTGGCAATAGCAGTATAAAAGTAGCCTCTCCCAATGGGGTATTCCTTCAATGGATCAAAGGGCATAGCGATTCATTCGGGAATGACGTCGCTGATGAACGCCGTAGATCCAACTATACTGCTGACCCTATCCCTTCAAAACAATTCGCTCATGGGTAAGGCAACGAACTCGTGAAGCGCACAACAGTCGCTGGGCTGACATACCTGGCTCCAGGCAGTCTTAACTGGTTGACTCAGTCTAAGCTAACGGAGGTAAAGTTATCTCGCGGGTACGAGGTCACTTTAAGAAGCCTGTGAACGACCAAGGAGCTGGGATGGCGCAACTAATTAGTATTAAATACGAAAACAGAGCCCTATACCATTACCTCCTCTCATAGGTTCGAAAATGTTATAGAAAATTCTGAGGTTTGCAGATTTCTTATTGAAATTTTCCTTCAACTAAATATGCGAAATTTATTTTCATGTATGCATCAGTCAATTTGGAAAGTCAGAAGTCACTATCTGGCGTCTGAAGGCCAAACTCGAACAACTGCAGCGAGAATGCATAATCATTTCGTATTATCATTTTCTAACATAATAATATGTTCATTCATTTTACACACTTCTTTACATATTTAGTTTGTCTAACCCGCCTACTACGTCGATCCCAGTACAAGATCAGATTACAGAATTATATAATTAATTAAAAAAGTATCACCGACTTCAATGTGCCTAAATCATGATAAATTATATTTTGTTTAAATATAATATGGGAAGGCCAACTAAACGCACAGCTCCAATGAGACAGCGAGGTTTCGGAGTAAACGAAAATATCATCCATGTATACAATTTTTAGATATTTGTTGATTTTTCAGAAACCGCTCAACCGATTTCGATAAAATTTAAACAGGACCATTTGGGAAGTATACCCTTTGAATCAAAAAAGATTTTTTTAAATTGGTTCAGGCGTCTTCGAGTAATCGGTGAACATACTTTTTTGAAGTCGGTAAATATAAATTTAAATATTATTACCCCGAAAACTTTGCTGAATGATGAACACTTCTTTAGGCACGTTGGGCACTTTTAGTATGGGGAAAAGCCCTGAACTCGGATATTCTTCTTTACTTCCTTCGTTTTTTAAGTTCATCAAACGTCAGACCCAGTTTATTAAACACAACGTGACACATGTATCATTTGGGTCTTATACATACCGTACATGCGTAGTCATAGGTCATCGTGAGTCATGCCACCAAATATTAAAAGGGCGACGATTACCCCTAATATATTTCTTATTCATTTTAGGATGCAGTGATAGACTGTGTGCGTGATCATCGTATGCATCCTAAGTATTCCGAAACAAACGCCGATCCATATAACGCAAGACGAGGGTTCTTTTTCGCTCATATAGGATGGTGGATGGTGAAAAAACACCCAGACATCAAAGCTAAGGGCCATACCATCGAAATGAGTGATGTTCTAAATGACTCCATTCTACGTTTACAGAAAAGGTACTTAAGTAAATTAAATATATTGCAAATCATTGAATATCCAATTTTCATCTAATAGTACTTCTCGAAATTTCTGTATTAGCTCGTGAGTTTGAAAGTGTGATGAAGGCCTGCCCACAAAATATAATAGAAAACACTTCCCGCCATTTTTCAATAGTTTTTCTGTCCGCCAAAATGAGTGAATCTAACGAAGAAACGCGATACATTCTGAAGTTTTATTAAAAAAAACCGGCCAAGTGCGAGTCGGACTCGCGCACCGAGGGTCCCGTAAAATATTTTTATTATATGATGTAACTAAAAATTTACGGTTTTCACAACTTTTCCTTTATCTGTGCTATAAGACGTTGCTTCGTACTAAATTTCAAGATTCTGAGTTCACGGAAGGTACTCTTTAGGTTTTGATTCCCTTGCGAGTGTCGAAAATTTGCGGCATAAACGGTTGTATCTTTTGATTGCGTTGACTTAGAAGTCTGATTTTTTCACAGCTCTAAGAGACAGTAAACTTAAGTATTTGACATATATTTCAGCTTGATACCTTTACGCGTTTTTAAAAAAAACTAATGTGCTTTAGACCACACGACTGAAGTATAACTTCATACGAAACGTAACTGGCTATGAGATTTCTCTCATAGCCAGTTACGGAGAGTTACAGAGAAAGAAAATGTGGGCTCGCACCTCTCTTGCCCCTATAGTAATATACGAAACGTAACTCTCTCTCTTTCTATCTTCATTAACTTATATCTACCCTCTCAACTTCCGCTCGCCTCGCCCGATCACACTTTTCGTAACGCATTCACCAGCTTACTCCCCAAGTCAAGCGTGCGTAAAAAGTTTTACTTCAAAAATCAAAAGATTTCTACAGCAACGTTATTCTGTCATTACCTACAAGATCGCTTAGAAGTTATCGAGCAATTTAGCACATATATTATAGATTAAAATTAAATTAAATTAAACTTTGAAAAACAATGTCTTGAATTTGTATATAAAATATGAAGAAACTTTTTCCCCGACTTTACATATGGGACTTAAGAGTCTTTTAACCCAATATTGATGCAAACGTGTAAATGTTGATTGTTTTGAAAATATTTTAAATCGTAAAAGTTCACTGTTTTTGGTTTTTTCCTTTGTGTACATGAAATGACCCAGCTGGACGCTAAAATTTCAACTTTCTAGGTCATCTGGTAGTAGGTTAGGTTTTTAATCTATATGTCAGGCAGTCAGTGATAAAAATTCCGATTAAAAAGTGTCTGTCGTGCATCGAAATGGATTTGACTAGAGAACATTTTTGCTGAATGATTTATTACGACTTTCGTTGCGTTCTTACTCAACAACAATGTTACGATAGACTTCGATTGGCATCTCACTATTTACAATTGGTTTCATGAGTTTAAACGTAGTCGAAGCAAACTTACTAATGATTCTCTAGAAGGACGTCCTTCTACGGCGACTACTGAAGATAACGTGAGTGCTGTGCGGCTAATGATAGAAGCTGATAGAAGAATGACATATCAACAGATTCGGGCAGCTTTAGGCATTGCTATGAATCAAGTACAAAAAGTCTTACATGAACATTTAGTCGTCAGAAAGCTTTGTAATACATGGATACCTTATAATTTGTGCTTGAAGAGTATCACGTAGGCGACTCGAATGCTGTATATATTTGTCGACAAAAGTAAAGAAGGGCAGAAGTCAAGTGAAAAAGATGATTGCCTCATTCTTTGGACGGATGGGTAATTTCGAAACAATAATTCTGGAGGATAAAAATTAAACCAATGAAAGAAGAAAGGAACTGAAAAGTGAAAAATAAACTTGTTAGTGAGTCATACTCCTTACAGTCCCGACCTGGCATCTTGTAACTTTTATTTATTTCCAAAAATAAAAGATAAACTTAGAGGCATTCGTTGCATGAACCCTGAAGATGCCGTGGCTGCGTTTAAAAAAGGCGTAGAAGAGATCCTTAGAGAAGAGTGGGCTCAGTCAGTTGTTCCATCGCATGAAAGGTAGGAGACTACTTCGAAAAGCAATAAAAATATTAACAGGATTCTATATCATTCTGTTTTTTATTTCTCAAGAACTTTCACTGTGACCCCGTATGTTTCTATTTTTCTGAATTAGAATTTAGGTTTATTGTGTTTATTTTGTATAATGAAATAAATACACAAATTAAATTTTTTTTTTGCTTGTGAAAACCGGCTCGGGCCGTCACCCCAACGGGGATTTCGATGGGGCGGACTCAACTTTAATAAAATAAATATGATTGAAGTAAAACATTTCTGCTGCACGAATTGAGACTGCATGAATGGCGCAAAGGTTTAAGTAGTCACCTCAACTATGTGATCCACAAATAGCTGTGCCGAGTCTGGGTGTTCTTTTCTTGAATTCTTTGTTTGAATGCTTGTGAAACCCCCGCGACACAGGAATATCCATAATGCGGGAGTTGTCTTTAAAAAAAAAAACAATATTTATAATGAAATAAACGCTCTTTAATGCAATTTATATAACTGAAACGGCATCGTATGTCATTGTTTAAAAGATTAGATTAAGTGTCTCGGGTAACAGGTTAATAGTAAAAGGTATTTTTTTTTTCAGATACTACACTATTCTTGCATCATTAGCCTGTGCCGTTATTCCAACGTATATCGGAACATTGTGGGGAGAATCTTTATGGAACGAGTTTTTTGTGTGCACTGTATTCCGATACACTGTTCAAATACATCGATCCCGTCGAAAACACTTTTGTATCGTATATTGCCTTTGGAGAAAGATTCCACAACTATCATCTATAGCAGTTCTATATGAAATGCGTTGCTCTCGTTCGTATTCATAACACCCTCGTCGTGCAATTATTAAAAAGCGTCTTTCAAACAAATCAGTCAGTTATTTTGTATATGCCTTAAACTTGCTCATCTCAGTCATCCTCTATCAGATCAAAGCATAAAAATTGATTTTAATCATATTCGTGTTTGATATAAACCATATCTATCTTAAAGTTTCTCTTTCAATTCATCAACTTTAGGTAATTGTAGTGTTTTGTTTATAATAAAAGTAACAACAATTGACTATTTAATGACTTAGCGTACGCTATGTAACCCAATTCGTGCGGATGTTTTGCGCTCTTGTAAGTACTTCTGAGTAAAACGCCTTAATAAAAATATAGTTACGGAGGAACGCAATGACCTTGATTTAAAAAAGGGAAAACTAGGATACGTTAACACCATTGAAGTCGTGGGAGCCTGGACGGACGGTCCAAAACAGTTATACTTAAGATTAACACAGAATATTTGTGCGGTTGTGAAAAAGCACAAATTAGAACTGGTGTTTTGCAAGGCTCAATTCTGGGTCCTATCCTTTTTATGACCTTTATAAATTATTTAATCAATTATGTAACACAAATATCAGCAGCAGATGCACCATTGGTTATGTTTGCCGCTGATACAAATGCGGTCTTATCTGCAGACACACTTGACACGCTCAAATAGAAAGTTAATGAAGCTCTGAATATGTTTTCTACGTGGTTCTCAGCAAACAGTCTTAAACTAAATCCTAACAAGACCATCATTCTATTTTTTAAAACTACTGCTAAACATAATTGCACACTAGATTGTGATGTGGGGGATAAAAAAGTAGCTACTGTAGATGCCGTAAAGTTTTTGGGGGTATATATTGATGAATTTTTAAATTGGAAACATGAACTTGCTCACTTAGAAAAGACTTTAAGCTCAGCTTGCTATGTTCTGAGAAGTCTTCGAAACGTAGTCAGCATAGAACATATAAAAATTGTGTATTATGCATTAATAGAGTCAAGCCTCGGGTATAGTATCCTTTTCTGGGGCGAAAGCTATGATTATAACATTCAGCGAGCTTTATTTTACAAAAACGGGCCGTAAGTACGATTGTACGTATAAGACAAGACGTGTCGTGTAAGAGATATTTCCAAGAATTAGGCGTATTGACAGTTACTGGGTTGTACATCTTAGTATTGTTGACAATTTTTTCTAAATATATACGAGAATATGAATCGGAAGATGAAAGAAAGAAAAGAGAGACCACGCGCAGGAAAGATTTTCAGGGCCAATTCGTACCTTAACTTAAAATAGTTAAACACGGTACAGTTTATAATTCTATTAGGATGTTTAACAGACTACCTATAGATTTAAAAAGTTTAATTTATAGCAGCAAATTCGAATCCAAATTAAAAACGTTTCTCTTGAAAGGGTGCTACTATTCTGTCGGAGATTTGTGATCTCTTTTTTATTTCCTGGACATTGTTTAAAATTGCTGTTAATTTTGTTAAAATGAATGGGTTTTTTTTTCTAATATTGTTTAATTAATTCAAACACAATGTAACAGTTGTTCTTGAATAAATATACTGAATGCTGAAAAAAAGGAAAGAAAGATGTCAAGCATTATTTTCAACTGTAAAAGAAGCAACGCGAGTTTGTGAGTATATCACGGTCTACAGCCTCAACAACTACTAGCAGCCTACTACACTTGTATACTGGTGGGTTGGTCTTGTTTTATAATACGTAGTGATAGCAAATTTTACTGTAGGTAAAGACGAATGCTTTGTGTTACAAACAAAATTCCGCTAGTAAATCGTTCTGCTGGAAACTTACTTGTAAATTGCACTTACAGTGAAGTTATGCAACAAACAAAGGCCTTAGGCTAATTATAAATTGTCTGTGAGCACCCGCGTATATTCGGGTAATTTCGTCACGTAATGTCACATTCACTTACTGCTAGGACCAGTAGGACATGCAATTATCCGTCCGATTCCCTATTCGGATAATTTGGATAATATGGATATTTTGGATAACACTATCAAAAAGCTTATCCTAACAAATACATGTTAAATACGTGTATTAATTTAGTTATCAACATTTTCATTAATACCGGAAAAGACTCTTGGCAAAATGTGATTCAAAACAAATCGTAATTAAAATGTTGTTCGCCGTAAAAATAACGTTTATCGTAATACCCAAGTTATTAAGTAAGTCTTGCAATACTTTAAAATACGTCAATAAAGTGTTTTGATGACTTTTCTTTTTTAGTCATAAAAAATATTTTGGACACCCCTACTTTTTGAGAGTTGAAACGCCCCTGCCATCAACTAGTCACTTTAGGAATACCTAGGAAAATTGGAGTATATTGAAAAGGATAGATAGATCAGAAGGGAAGGCAATGGAAGGAGAGGGATATTACTCACACCGATGAATTGGGGAGTATAAGCAATCGTTCGAGAAGGTCAGAGTCGCATATCTGTAACTCGAGGTGTCTGAAGCCGGGAAATGTGAGCCCTCTCACTAGTAATAGAAGAAATTTGGATGAATAATACATACTTTGTGTTTTATTGACCAACGTCCGGTACTTTCTTAACATAGTAGAACAGGCGAATGCCTATTTCATTAAATACGATCTACAATGTTCTATTTTAGTGACTTAGACAGTAATAAAATAAAAGAAAATAATGTGCCAATATTGAAACTAGATATTATCCATTTTATTCGTATTATCCGAATAGTAGTATGCAGGATATTCGGATATTAAATTTAGATATCCGGATAGCATGCCCTACTCCCTGCACAGTTACACAAATTTAAGTATTACTTTTATTTTAACCGTAAGATTATTACATACTACACAGTCCATCTTGTTGTTTAATAGACCGGGAAGATATAAGGGATTCTTCCTTTGACAGAAATTGTATTACTAGTACACATCTCTATCGCTCTTCCTCTTAGGCAATGTATGTGATTATGATTTCTCGCTCCTGCAGTATGCGGATCTTATGAAGATGGTATGAGAATTTGATATTTACAAGACGATTTTAGTAGACATTTGAGATTCTGTTAATATATACTCGTAGAAATCCTAACCAATATTATTAATGCGAATGTGAGTTTGTTCGTTTGTTACGCTTTCGCGCCTGGACTGTGAATTGACCTACTATACTGCCGTGTTAATCGAAAGAGCAGTAGGTAAGCCAAGAAACGCCTCTTCTTGGTTAGGGTACTGCTATCACGATTAACACGGCAGTATACCGATCATCTTGAAATTTTGCATACACGTGTAAGCGAGCGGTTTTGGTGGGAGCCTGTTTTACAGAAATTTATTTAGTATATTTTGTTGGTATGAATCTATGTTCTACTTTACCCTGCTTAACTAAAGGGATATCACACCAATAAAACTATTGGGTCCTTTTACATAAATAAAGGTAGAATACACGAGACTTGAGACTATTTTATTCTTCAGGGTCGTGATTCGTCGTCTTCGTGACTATCATTTTTACAGTTCTCAGAGTCGGGGTTCGGGGTTAGAATTGATTATTAATATTTTATAACGGAGTATCCAATACCTCAGTTACTTCAATGTAATAATAAAGGAAATACTAGTTACCGATCTCTTCTTCATCAGTCTCTGGTATTAACCGCCAATGCTTGAGCAACGTTTTAAATATATAATCCTGAATTCCATCATCCCAATTTTTATATTCTCAACTCCTGCTTTTGAAACTCGTGCTTTTACAACGATCCTACAACTAGGATAAGTAAATCTATACTAATATTATAAAGCTGAAGAGTTTGTTTGTTTGGTTGAAGGCGCTAATCTGAGACACTACTGGTTCGAATTGAAAAATTAATTTATTGTTGGATAGCCTATTTATTGATCAAATTAAATCAAATCAAAATCATTTATTTCAATAAACCATTATGGGTATTTTTGAATTGTCAGGAGTAGTAGTCAGTGAGACTAAGTCAGTAGTGAAGCTAGTTGCCTGTTCCAATTTGTAGATCCAGTGGAGAAGAACAGGCAAGAAACTCCAAGGACACTCTTTGAGGAAGGCTATATGCTATATATTATAACATCATGCTACAATCAATAGAAGCAGAGCAGTGACCATAAACGGAGGTGAAACTGCGGGGACGGCTAGTTGAACTAAACACTTTCTACTTTTGTTAAATTTGGTTTAGAATAAAATTATGTGTATTTAAATGACATATATATCAATATACATTATGTAACTTAAAAATCTAATAAATGCTTCAGACTGAAAAACAAACTCGAAAAATACTTCTCAAATTTTCTGAGTGTTCAAATTAACGTTGGCGTTGCGAATTTCTATGAAAATGAGAGCAATTTCGCCTTAATGCTGAAAACAGTTTTACCAAATCTTAGGGTTGTGTTCAATGGAGCCACCAACGTTATTGGAAAAATTGGATGAGGGCTCTCATTTCAGAATGGGATTTTCCTTGTCTTGTTACACAATCTATGCTCAAATCATTTTTGTCATTTAAATATTGTTTTAAAGAACAGAGATTTGGCTGTAGACCAGGGTAGAAGCCTTTAAAAATAATAAAAAGCGAAAAAAAATAATAGTAGGATGAAACCCATTGGAAAAGGAGGAGAATATTATAAAAATGAAAGGAAAAATCATTTACGGGCGATCTGAGGTCGGGAAGGGGGAGGGGGTGTAAAAAATGATGGTGTCTATTACGATAGTAAATGTTCTCAGAAAATGCAAAATAAACGAGATTATTATTTTTTAATCTTGCACTAAAATATCATTCAATTTGAAATTTAAATGTTATGTTACGTTAAGCATACTATTTTTGAAAGAAAATATTACTATTTTTATGTTAGAGTGGATGGATACAGATTAAAATAAAGATAGTATTTACATTGCTATGCAGATTCCAAAAGTTTTTTTTTTTTTAAAGTAAATTTGTCACAATTCTCTTAAAGTAACTCAGATTGCACGTGTATTTTTATAAACGATGTTGTACACTGCTCTGTATCTCGAATACTTTTTTGTAAATCACTCAGGTATATAAACTATCTTAAAATAGTAATAATTTTTTTTAAAATATTAATGTGTTATTAAAAATTGACTTCATTATCTTATTTGTTTGCTAATTATAGTAGTATATTTCGATTTGCAATTTTTTGTTTATCAATGTAACACATAAGCTTACGTTTTTCGAGTAATTAAAGTGTAAATTTTAATAAATAGATCAAAATTGTATATAATAATTAAAATTTTTAATTCTATTTCGAGTTTTTTTTGATTTTTTGCATTTTCTGAGAAGATTTACTATCGTAATATTTTTTTTTTACACCATCGGAACGTAAAGATATCAACCAATAGAAAGCACACTAACTTTTTGAAAAAAGCTGATATTTTGACGGGTGAATTTTCAATTGAAAATTAGGGTGCTTTTTCGATATTAAGTCAAAATAAGGTGAAAAAATAAATATTTCAAATCTAAATGAAATATTTTTATTATTATTATATTTATTTGGGACATAAAAAGGTAACTTTTCACCAAATTTTATGAAAAACAAAAATTGGTTGTAAAAGATAAAAATAAAAAACCAAAAACTTGGTTTTTTGAATTTTTTACATAAATTTTGAGGTTGTGTGAAAAAAGTGTAAACACATAAGTTGTAGATCTTTTTATTACCTACAACTTTGCCATTTGACTTTTTTCCGGACTTTTGCGGGAAATCGAGATAAACCTTTTTTTTCCTTAAAAACTCACCCCCTTCCCCTTCCCCTTCCCGACCTCAGATCGCCCCTAAATTATTTTTCCTTTCATTTTTATAATATTTTCCTCCTTTTCCAATGGGTTTCATCCTACTATTATTTTTTTTGGTTTCCTAAATTATCGACCCTGGTCTACTGGTGCCAAACCGCATTTTAAACGCTAAGAATTAAAAAAAATAACAGGCAAGGACCAGGTGGAAAATGATGTTGAGGTTCCAACTATAAGGAAAAAGAATATTTAAGTACGAGAATACGCGAAATGGGGATGCACTTTAGGGTTAAAAACGTTTTTTTTTGCGATTTGCGGCGAAACGTGACCTCCTAGCGGAAAATTCATCATACAAAAGTTGTAGATAATAAAAAAATCTAAAACTTTTGTATTCAACACTTTTTGACATAACCTCAAATTAAATGGCGAAAAACCGATTTATCAGTATTTTTTTTTTTGTCGCGTATAAATGATTTAATTTACATCTTGAAAAGTTTAAATAAATAATCGTGTAGATCCGCACTTCAATTATGCCAGATTGATATCGATTGTTTTCGTATAGTTGTATTTGGTACTTCCATCCGAAGATGTGTTGTTTTGGGATCCTGTGGTTGGTAATCCATTAATTGATTCCGAAATTTCAAGTTTGGTTACCCTCTCGGTTATACCACAAACCCAGGTGTTTAAGTCTGATGGCTGCCACAGCTGCTTCCTGTTGTATATACAGATCTAGTGGTGCTAGATCGAGAGCCACTTCGAGGGCCGCTGTGGGAGTTGTGCGCATGCAGCCAGTGACAGCATTACATGCGACTGTCTGGAGTTACTGCAGTTCGTTCCTGAAAGTGCTTGTTTCTTTTCTCTGCCACCAGGCAATAACACCATACGTGGCCCTAAATTAGATATACCATGAATTTGGCGCGTTCGCTTCGATGTTAGATTTAAGAATGTCTCTGACGGAGGTTTAGGTATTTTTACCCAATAAAAATCTATTGAGATCAGAATTGATTACTGTAACAAGAGAATGCGTAGGTATTAAACAAATAATAAGAATTATTTATTACAATTACTGTTTTTAGGTAATTGAACAGAGTTTTGGTCAGATTTTTAGTGTTTAGTGTGACAGTTGGTTGTGACGCCACTAACGATCACTGGCAGGGTTGACTGACAGTTCTGGTGCTAAACTGTCGTGGCATGGCGTTGGCTTGGCTTGGCACGGCTTAGCATTTGGTGTGGCGTTACATTACTCTCTACTTATAAAAGCAAAGCAAAAAAACTACGATTTTCCATTGATTTGGGTTACATACTTCAGACAAGTGAGGCAATGTATCGCATCGACCTATAGTCATTTGACGAAGATGTCTAGGTTTAGCAATAGTGTGTGAAGAGGAGAAGGGATTGGGGATTGAAGTACTCCGGTCGTCGAAGTTCAGAACAAGATTTACAGGTTTATTGATTATTGAGTGTTTCATAAAATTTTGCCCAAAAAGCTGATAGTAAGCCCAAAAATACAACGATTTCCGATTTTTATTTTTGATTATCGAACAGGAATAAATTTCCAGATGTAGCGGTGTCGGAGGCGTATCGCTTTAGAAAGGCATTTACCATGACACGCACATATAAACATCTTTATACGCGTCGGTGATATAGGTACTTAGATATCGACTCAGATCACTGACATGTACGAGTATCTAAAATTCCATCATGTCGAATCATAAAAACCATGTCATATTTTAGTGCCAGTTTCGTTTCTTAAGCTGTAGCTACACTGAAGCATATCCAAGAAAGGAACACAAGTCAAGCATTTTGTTCTTACTTAAATTACTTAGCGTAGACTTTGTTATATATTATGCTATTTTTAGAAATTATGCACCAGTTACCTTTAGTGCCTTTTAAGCCAACGGAAAAGCTGTTAGAATAAGTTGGCTACGATAATACGAACCATTTGCGTAGGAAATGTAGCAATAGGTTTGAACGCAGCCGCAGACAATAGGTGGTTAATTGAGCGCAAGGAGGCTTTAGCTTTAGAACATTATTCCTATTACGTAGCGCAAAACCACTTAGGATAAAATACAAAATTAGTAGATCTTGGTTTTAAATAGATGAGGAAATATTTTTTTTACACAATAAACGTTACCTATGCGACTAGGTAGAACACAACGATCCGTTGCAGTGGGCGGTCCAATTGCAGATTGCGATCTCTTATTGACAAACTTTGGATGGACTATACATAGGTAATAAGAAATATATAACGACTAACAAAATTACATAACGGCTTTAGCTTATTTAACAGATTACAAAGACTAAGTTTAATCATGTATAATAGATATTTCACAAAAAAAAAACTGTTTTTAAACGGTAACGAATTTTGGAATTCTTTGTAGTTTTAACGAACTTGTGTTAAAAATATATCTAATTTCTGTTGGTTTTAAATGGATACATTTATAGTTGAACAAATGTATAGTGAAACTGGGTATTATTGTTAGAAACCAAAACATGGGCACTACTCGTAGTAGTGCTCGTAGTTTACCCACCTTTAAGCGAGATATAACTTGTAGGTTTAGCTGATTGGGCAATCAAAATAAATGAAAAGAGTATCCGAACAGTAATATATCTTAGATGGATGAAACCTTTTATTTGATTAGCACTAATTGTCTTTGCCCATCCGCTGTCACGTACCAGATTTGAAACGTGACAACGGTGTATCGCTGTCGTAAGCTCGAAGTTGGTTAAATAATTAATTTCATTGCACTATATTCACACTTCTAAATCACGCTAATGTGTAGAATAAAATAATACTCTTTATATTAAGGGATTAGGGATTATTTAGGAATTAGGGATCTGCCGTGTTAATTTTGTATAAGAGTATAATTAATTGTGAGTTTGCGTTAAAGTCGTTAAAATGCGTTAAAATGTAATAACAAGAATGATATCAATATATGATACCATTTTTGTTATTACATTTTATTTTGACCAAAAATAAAACAAACCTGAATTCGATACTAATATAGTTTACTACTATTGAAGGATAATAAGAGAGTTAGCTTTGATGGCATAGTACTGAGTTCGAGTTCGAGTGGGACGGTCTGGATTGGGTTTTTATTAGGTCAGCAAATACTTGTTTATTGGCCCAAACTTTAAAATCGGAGGTACAAGACTTTATTTTGGTTGCCAAGGAAAGCTGACAGATGACCTGGTAAAGATCGTAGGCCAACGGATAGGTAGGTATAGGCCGCTTCCAACCAAGTCAATGAGAGAGGTCTATATCCAGAAATTAACGTCCTATTTGTATTGCATGTAGCATTTTTAATTTTTGTAAAAAACAATGCTTTGTATCGTTTTTATTTTCAATTTTTTAATATTCTTGTATCGCGGCGGGCTTCACAAACATTTAACCAACGGACACAAAGAACACCAAATATTTGTGGATCACACAAATGTTTGTCCCGTGTAAGATTTGAACCCACAACATTCGGCGCAACATAGTGGCGACTCCTTAAATCATTGTGGTATCGTGCAGCCAACGGACAGTAGGACGCATGATCCATTTCATATGTAAATCCGTGATATATGTTTTTAATATGTATATAATACTATTTATTTGTTTTACGGTGTCGGCTGTTACGCACACACTAATGAAGTTGACCTACGGTGAGATTAACTATACTGTGATGCGCCTGTATTACTGTAAATTAAAAAATGACCAAAAAAAGAACTAAAAATCTACTAAACGCTAAATTCAATTTTATTATTTCATTATTTAATTTTATGGGCGCTCTTACTATGTTTTTAAGCTCTCTATAACATAGGCGGTGCGGTAGCGTATTGATGAAACTCCGTGGGTTGGCAATAACTTTTTAATGTTGATTGCTATGTTTTATTGTGGATAAACGTAATACTTTATGCTTGTAGTTATATACAATTGGCTCGCAATTTGTGTCTCGATAATAGGGAGTTTTGAATGTTTTCATTGGCCTACCCAAATCTCTGACTGCGGTGGCAGACCGGTTAGAGTCATGGAGCTCTCTAAGATGTGGTGGAGTTTCGTGATTACCGAATAATCTAGTATACTTAGTTTCGTGACTGGTTATCTCAAAACTAAAATGGTTCTTTTATGTAAAGATATCCCTGGACGCCTACATTGCATTTGGACATTTTAATTTCTTTAGATTTGAATCCTTACTCATTACTTAGTCACAGGAAATGGCGGCACCTTCTTGTTTTACCCAAACTAATCGACATGAGAAGTGTCTGAAAAAAAAATATATCTGAAAAATAAATAATAATAATATGAAAAAAATAATAAATGATTAACGCTTTCAGATATTAATATCTAAAAAACGTTGACTTTGGTGTAGATGACACTTAAGTATAATCTACACCAACTGTCAATGAAATAGCCTTATTTAAAGTTAGCTAATTGGTTATGTTAAAATCATAAAATCGGATGAATAATTTAATAGTTTTCACATTGATTTTATAGATTAAGATTAATTGTGGAGGCAAACATACTAGCAGTGGAAATTTAATTGAAGAGATTAGGTGAATAACGCTTAAAGAGATTCAGTACGTGATGGAGGTTAGATTTACACTTCACGAATATAGCTGTACGTTAGGTGCTCAGGGCAACCTCATTGAAGGTCAGAAGTGGATACCCTTGGAATAGAGCGCTAACATGATTGCTCGATTAGTTATTAGTAGAGGCTGAATTTTTTTTTTATTATTTAAAAACAAACCGTGGAGAATTGATTACATTTGAGGTCACTGTATAAAAATTGAACATATTGAACTTGCATTTTGATACCCATTAAATTCAAGTTTTTCTGTAGTCACCAGCAACTACTACAACTAGGGGGCAAACGAGCAGATTGATCTTCTGTGTTAGGACGACCCAACCAGATGAACATAATATGATGTACTACATGTGACGTTAAGCTGCAGCACATGGATCGATTAACATTTCTAAGACGTACTTAATCTTCATGTCATATTGTTTGACTTTTACTAAACAAGTAAAGGTCTAAAGCGACAGGATATTTTGCACTTGGGCATCGTCAGACTTTGTCTGGCAAGGCGCCAGCCTCTCCGAAACTCACTTATTCACTATTTTAATAAATGTCATCAGCGGCATTTGCTGTTGTAAAAAATCGTGCATTTATTTTACCCTGTAGATACTAATTGTAAATAAACTCAGCAGTATTAAAAATTCAATATATGGAGCATTAATTTCATTTTGATTTTCAATTTGGAATAGTACTAAAACGTTGCATTTTGTTCTTAATTACATGAAAAAATAATAAAAAAAATATATTTGAACCTGCTTAGAGCCCTCTACTACCCATTGAAGATTATAAAAAATGATCAAATCGAACTATTTTTAAAACATCATAAATATAATAAAAGATAGCATTAACTATAAATATAGACATTAACCTTCATATTTGGTTTATATGTATTTATTTTGATGTGTACAAAGTTAACTGTATGTAAGACCTAGTTTATTTCAAGTTGTGAGTTTATGTAATTGATATAATGTCGAAAAGAGTAATTCGTATTGGACTTAGTATCATGTAACACCTTAGATGTTAGTAATTATTTATCTGTGTTCATTAATAAATAAATGAAATTGAAATTGAAAAAAGAGTTACGCGAAACGAAACAGACTGTCCTATATTGTATTGGTTGCTTAATAAGTCAAATCAAAGGCAATGCAAACAGCCTTCTATATATACAGAAGGCTGTTTGCATTGCCTTTGATTTGACTTTACAATTACAATAAGTACTTATATTTTGCCACAGAATGGCTTGATATTTGTAGCTACAAATGCTTTAACATTAAAAACTGTAGTTGTCCTCAGGAAAAGGCACTACCTGCAATTGAAAGGCCTTTTCTATACGATCAACGACATAAGGGTATGTCGATTATATATGCCTAGACCACATAGAAACGATAAACCTTGAAAAAAAACATGCCAGGAAGCTGGAATCCGATCTAAAAGAAGAAAGATAAAAAATATAATTCCCTTGGTTGCTACACCTTCTCAGAGAAACAGGCTATCTCGGCCTAACATAAAATATATTTAAACAAACTGTTAGAAACTACTACACACACTGGCTGGGAAACTGGAGGGATTCGTTTTATAGAATTAAAATTAGGCAGACTACTGCAATGGTTCATATGCCTGTTACAAATGAAGTACCCCTTCCGCATATATTCAGTACTTAGAACGAGCGACTAGAACTTTTCCGTCCCGATCTCCCTGTTACTGAGTATTCTGCTGTCCCATCTAATATCCCTGTTTTACTGAAAGAAACTAAACAATTTGAGTACAGATCAGAAATATTTATACCGTATATGTCAAGTAATCAGCAGTGGATCATGTTCTCAAGATCTGTTTAACAGAAATCCTTGAAAAATGGCTCATTCGCGCTGGTTAACAACAGCTAACAAAACCCCGAGACTACCTGTAGCCACATGTACACCTTCAAGTGAATTAATTAAACTTACCGAATATATTGCGAAAATTTATGCTCCTGTTTGGTTTCATATAAAGAAAGAAAGTTCATTTAATCAAGTTCCAATTCATGTCTATAGATTAATTAAATTCTCTCGATGTTTGAGCTCTGAAGTTAAAAACATTATAGATCTAGTTATACAAAAGAATTTATTTTTTGCTTACCCTGAGAATATTTTATTAGTAATGCTATCCGATAATAATCGGAAACATATCAGAAAGTTAAGAGGAATAATCTCAAGTAGAAAAAACCTGAAAGCTGATCTAAGAATATTAAAAGTTCGTAAGTTAAACTTAGAGGCAAATGATTATACTAATATGGTAATTTGGAGTGAGTCATAAGTTACGTGTCCTTCAATACTAAAGAATATAAATGTAAGAGAGCCACGTTATATGCTCCTCGTAGATTGCAGTTATACTTTGAGCCATGTCAGTAACTTACTCTATTCATTGCTTTAATCACAATTAAAATCAGTTCGCGTTCATATTCGATTATCAATTGACGTATCGCGACTCACCTACATCATTATCATTATATCATTTTTATCTATCAATATAGTCAGTTAAATTTTATCCTATAACCTAAAACCCTGGTGTACGAACCGTACAATAAGTGACAACGAATTGCAAGATATGGTTGCATTCGAAATCCCATATTGTGATGGATTTACCGGATTATCCTTGTCACACAACAGCGGTAGAACGGTGTGTCAAGATGGTGACTGAAGTATCCATTGCTGTGGCTGGTGAAAGAGCCATTTTAAACGACAAATAATTTTATAGCGCACTAAGAATCTAAATAAAATTTTACTTTTTAGCTTCAAATAACATTATACAATTTTAATGTTTTTTTCTACATAAAAATATTAGTTTATAAAATGACTGTTATAGGTATTCGAAATCGATTTGATGATTTTTTTTCTTCATACATTGACGCTCCCCCCTAATCAACTCTCATGAGCTTAGCGTGAATGTAATATCACATTTCAAAATGTTAATTGTACTACATACGCGGTGATATACAGAGTGTATTTGAAAAGGAAACACTTACTTAAAGCACTCTAACATGCAGTTACAATATGAATTTTTGAAAAAATATATCTAATCTATCTGTTTACCTCCGTTTTTCATAAAAGGGGGTTGAACCAATGTATAAAGTTAAAATATACTACTTTGATGTTTACAATAGCCTATTTATTGTAAATGACTGGCCTGTTGGTTTAGTGGTTAGTGATCCTGACTGCTGAGCCAAAGGTCGTGGGTTCGATTCCCACCCAGGACAAATATTTGTGTGATGAGCACGATTATTTGTTCTGTGTCTGGGTGTAATTTATCTATAATATGTATGTATTTAGAAATATATAGGTACGTTTATCAGCAGTTTGGTTACCACAGTACAGGCTCTGCTTAGTTTGGGGTCAGACGGCCGTGATCAGATAATTATTATTATTGTTCAATACTCAATACTCAATACTCAATACATTTATTGCATTCCATAATGTGATATAGATGTCAAACTTATAATTAGGTTACAATTATGGACCCTGTCGGGCACAGCACAATGTTAGGAGAGAGGAAGAGTTTGTTACAATTATTATTATTAGTGCATAGACAAAGTTTATACACAACTGTATATAATAATAATATTATTCTATATTGTGTCAGTATGGTATTAAATATCATTCACACAGGTATATATACATTCAAAAATCATATTTATTTGTTTTTAGTAGTATTTATAATTTAGTCAATATTAATTAAAATTCAATGTTAATTAGTATTTATTTTAAATGTCATTTACATATTTATGCACAAAAATAAGTTGAGTTGAGTTTTTTTTTTTTTTTATTTTAAATACCATTTAATAACAATAGAAAAATACTGAAGTTTATAGTATCTTCTTATAGATTAGATGACAGCCGTTTAAAATTTGTTATATTAGTAGTAAAAGTAATTGAATTATTGTTTATTAAATGTTTAGTAATTGTTCTTAATTATTGCACTATGATTATATCGAATTTGGTTATATTGTTATATATTTATATGTTTATTATATAGGGTAATTGTTATAGTATTATGTGTTTTTTATTGTGTAGGTATTTACTTATTTAATTTATTATTATTAGGTAGGTCCAATTTTATTTATTTATTTACTTATTGCACTTGATTTAGGTTAGGCTTGACTATGTTATCTTATATTATTTTATAATGTGAAGATTGAATACTATTTAAGCAGCTACCTTAGGTTATTTTTCCTGTTACATAGGAATAGCACGTGCAAAATATGCAAAGCTGAGCAAAATGCGTTATAATTTTTTTATCTATAAATTCTCCAATTTCTCCTACCTGTCACTGTCACACTATTTAGTAGCGCGTGCTTAACTATTTCTTGGGAGTGACTCGTGAAGTACACTCTCCTCTTCTTCGTCACAGTGACTTCACTGTATGCGCTTGTAATACCTCCAAAACATAAATACAAGTTAAGTTCTGACAGCGCTTAAGACCACCATGCTTTTGAGTCCTTCCTTAAATAAAATCTATTTGCAGACCAAGACAGTTTAAAGAAATAACAAAATATACTTTTGAAACTGGAAATAGTGTTAGAAACTTTTCCTTTAATGTAGGTATGTCAATGTTCTAAGAAATAATTTTAATGTAGCGTGATATATGTCAGTGGGAGGCATGTGATTCCATTACGGCAACATATTCGATATCTATAGTGATTAGCCTGATTTCGACAGATCGTGACTACACATTTGAATAGTGAATTAGTGACGGCTATTTTGATTTAACTGTTTATTCACTATCTATATCTATGATTGGAATCTATACCTGATTACGTGATAAATACGATTTATTACCTATTATTGATTAAAACTTAATAACACATATATTGTAAGGACATAATTTTATGAAAGCAATCCCACTAATATTATTAAGGTGAAAGTTTAGATGGATGGATGGATGGATGGATGTTTATTACTCTTTCACGCCAAAACTACTCAATAGATTGCGATGAAACTTGGTATGTAGATAGCTGGAGACCTAGATTAACATATAGGCTACTTTTTATCCCGATATTCTCACGGGATCGGGACTTACGCGGGTGAAACCGCAAAGCGCTGCTAGTAGGATTTAATTCTAAGGAATAAAAATACATATTTGAGTTATAAAACATTTATGTAGTCTAATACATTCTTATGATGTTGCTAATGTAATATCTAAGTTTTTCTGTTGAATAAGGCTACTCATTTTTCCGCTCCGTTGCAACGTCCGCCCTCCCTTTAAAAGAACCTGAAAGCAAATATGTACTTAATGAATCCGTTGTAGCCGTAAGTTCGCTTCCTTTTTACTTTTGTGTGCTCCTTTTCTAAAACGTAAAGAAGAAATGGAAAATTTGATTTTTCTTGAAAATTGATAGCACAACAATGCTATCACATCTTACGAGTATGTAAGGAAAACTCTTATATTATGTAAGGAAAGCTCTTATATTATGTAAGGAAAGCTCTTATATTACCAGCACTGTTAGCTGGTAGTTAGTGCTAGTGTTGTTTATTACAGCTAAAATCTGGCCAGACAATTACGGAAAAACTGTATTGTCAACAATTGCATACAATGATGGAAAAGCTAGCCGTTAAACAACCGTTGCTAGTCAATTCCTACTTCAGGAGAACGCTAGACCACACACTGCACAACAGACGGTCGCAAAATTAGAGAGGCTGCGATTGGAATATTTGCGACACCCACCATACTACCCGGAACTTACTCCAACAGATTACCATTTGTTCCGGATTTTGTACAATTTCTTAGGAGGAAATAAATTCAATTCCGATGAGGCACTCCAAACCGCCTGTAAAGATTTCATTGATTCTTTGCTTGCCCTCTCAAGTTATACAGCAAGGAAATTAAGATAACAATGGTTACATACTTTGATTAATTAAATATATGACTTCATAAAAAGTCATCTTACTTTTTCCATTAAAAACGCCAATTTTATATTATGTAAAGACCTAATATTAATATCCGTAGCAGTAACGGACCACGAGAGTCAATGGGGATTTTTTTCCTGGCATTACGTAACACAACACATGTTAAGTTCGAATTAACCCTTAATTCATCAGACTAGTCCCAGCGAGATACATACATCAATGAGTGCGTGGCAGCCGGGACTGGCAAACCGTTATTCTGAATGAAAACTAACGTAGTATTTGTGTACAGTGTGACAGCGTCTACTTATATAAGTGCAAAATGGACGCAAAATGAAATATATATATGGAAGTGTGCTATTTTGCTTTGTTACCATTGCCCGATGTTTCTGAAACTAAACTTTAAAATATTTATGTTCTAACAAAGGAGAAGTCTTTTCTTTGCACAACTTGTAGATACAACAGATTATAAATAATACTTAAACACCCAGCCTCACTCAATGTTCAACCTTTTACAGGTCGTTAACGTTGAAAACCTGTAATGTAGAAATATTTCTAAGCACATTTGTGGATACAAAATTGTCTGACAATGACGAAAAAGTAAGTTGAATGTACAAGAATAAATTTAATACTGCAAAAAAAAAACAGGTTAAGAACCGATGCCAAGTGAAATGAAAAAATTCAAGAAAATATTAAACATTTTTCTTGCCAAATACAAATAAGGCAAATGAATAGAGTTGAAAATTGTAAAATGCTGCAAAGCTTTTACAGGTTTTAATGAATTTTTAGGAGTGTTTGGGGCTGATGATATTGATGGTGGTAGAGATGAGAAAAAAATAATTACAATATTCCACTTATTGCAGGCTTTCCTAACATGTGTGTAGCATTTAAATATTGAAACAACTATTTTTTTTTTGTACGTAATTCAATTACTCTTCTCGAAAAATTGTGTATGTTACGTTGCTCTAGACCCGACTCTATCTCACTGGTCACTGGTCGATGTCAGTTAGTTTGTAGTGTAATGGCGTATGATCGCGTAACATAGACCTACTATGTGGTCGTCATCGCTAAGTCCCGTTAGTTTTACCATCAGTGTCATACGCATGCACATTTTCTATATTTGTCTTGATAAACTCAACTAAAAGTCAGTTTAGTTTAAAAGTACCGTCAGCAGATGATATGTTAAATAAAATTTTATTACTTACTAAAATTAGGTATAACACTTAACTTTAAGGATCAGGAAAAAAATTATAAAGTCTTGCTTTCTTAAGGTAAATATTATAATTAGAGAATACAATATAGCCTCTTAGAAAAATCACAGGTTTCAAATATTATCACAATAGTTTCTTTTTCAATACAGAAAATCCAAATATATACTTTACTGTTAATGTTCCATCATTAACATAATTTAAAAAATACGCAAAAACAGTCTCCCTTTCAGCAATTGTTTTTTTTTAATGTAGCATAGTAAATAGTTAAATCTAAAATAATCTTTCAGCATGCAAAATCTTTTACTTTCATTATTTTTTTTAAATACAGAAATTAAAAAATGCTATAATCATATTTATATAGTATTATCTCAAAACATGCGAAAATCAACTATAAAAATCATTAACATTAATAATAAAAGTTTCAAAAACATTAGTAATTTTCAGTCAGTCTTTTCAAAAAACATACAATATCAATAATATTTAAAAAATCGTTATAAAAATTGTAAAACAATTAACTTAGTAAAAATAAATATTTAAAAACAAAATATTAACAATTTTAATCAGTCTTTTTAAGCGTTATGAGCACGATTTTACTAAGGTTAAACTTAATTAATGCAATATGTCTTTCTTCATAGTCCTTTTTCAGTTTTGCGATAGCTTTTTCGTTGAGAACACTTCTACGCTTCTTTTTGGTGATGGGTTTCGCTTTGAATCGCAATTTGTCTTGTGCTATATCGTAGCTTGCATCATCAATCAATCATAATGATTTGTAAAAATAATAATAAAGTGGGGTTTGAACCTAAATGGCATTGTAATCTGTTATTCCATGCCTCTACTACTACTCTAAATTAGTGATCCTGTTCTGTTCTTTGTAACAAAACCATTTAGCAATCATGCCATCAGCCTCCAGCCATTGTTCAACAAAATAGTCGTTAAACTTAGTAACTAGCTCAGCTGGTAAACTGTTTTCCATTACTGCCAACCAACCATTTTCTATTTTATGTGACTTAAGATATGCCAGACAGATGCACATTCGCACATATGATGAGGTTTCTTCGTGATCCAGTAACCCCAATGATTTAGCTTTTCTGTACACGCTCCTTTGAAAGTGGACGAAACATCCGTGTATAACGGCTTCGGGAAAAACATGTTCAATAGCACTCATTGCGGCTGCTTCGAAATACGGGATGAACTTCTTGGGGTTGAAATCCGGCAAAAACTCTTTGATTTTTTTGAACATTGTAATATAAGTTTTTGTAGACTTATCAACAAGAAGTACGTCGAATATGGGAACTATGTTTGTCTCATCTTGATTATTGGTCTCACTTATGTCTCCCTGTATTGTATAAATCTGTTTAAAAGGTACGGGGCAACAGTCAAATGTGCCATCAAACAAATAATCTTTCACGTTTTTTAGGTCTTTTCGGCCTTTCAATGACACAAATATAATAATTCGGTTGTTGTCTTCGGCATAATCTTCTAGAAGGTTAGTTCTGCATTTTTGAGATATAACAACATCAGCGGGTTTTCTAAATGATGTTTTTTGCATTTTCAATTCCTTGTTTCTTGATCTATTGAGTGAGCTTTTCAGAGATCGGTATGCTGGTATTTCAGTACTGGGTCCTTTGAGTTTCAATTCTGCCATTCTTTTTTCATAAACCTGTTGAACTATATCATATTTAATGCCCACTTCTTCGCTTAATTGGCTGACTGTAGCACGCAATTCATTTTTGAAAAAATCAGGTACTCATTGTGGTACATGATTAGATGGAATATTTACAAAGTCACCTTCAGTGTCCAATTTCAATGCACCACCACATTTTCTTTTTCTTTTATTACTGCAGGTCCAAACACTCGAATTTTTATGTTGTCTATGTAAGACATAGGCATGCCCGGCATATAACAATCACTTTTCGTAAATTCGTAATTGCGCGCGCGCCCATTAGAAGGACCTGCAGCCCACATGTTTGACTGACACACTGAACTTTCTTATCAGTTGCAAAAAGCATTACCAATTATTTAGCATCCGTAAAAGCGATACGGCTGTGCTTCGTTCGAATTTGAAATAATTATTGTTGTCATAAATTGTAAAATATATCTGTAAAGTATGATTTGATAATATTGTAACATTTATTTTATATTTTTGATAAATTTTATTCAAACTGTGATTACCTCTATTAAAACTATGATTTGACATTGTACAAAAATTTCAAATAAACTACTTTCGTCTTATGTATTTTAAACACACATATTTAAGCATTTTTTATGTTAACCGTACAAGTTGAAAAGAGTAGAAAAAAGAAAAAAAAAATATTAAATCATTTTTTTCGTATTCGGGGTTCTCCGGGACGGGGGTCTCGGAGATCAGGGTACTTAGGGAATAACCCATTTTTTTTAGGTCCTCTCTGTTACTTAAGAGTATGAAAGACCAAAAATGTATCAGTACTGAACACCAATCCCTTTCAGTCATTCCCGTCTCAGTATCCGTGCGACTGAAGTACAGTGAGGTATGTCTGATTGAGTTTTTATGCTTTTATATCATTTGAAGCACAAATCACTAAGAGACGTCTGTTTATTGCAGGCTTTGTTATACATATTTTGGTTTATTGTGGCAATTTTAGACTTAAAAAATGCCGCAATAAAAGTGATATTTATTGAAGTATCACTAATGCAAACAATTTATGTTTTTACTTAAAAATGTTAAGAGTAGAAGTGGGTTTATGTATTAGATTCAAGCGAAAATTATGAAACAGAAATTGTACTATTTATTTATATTATTTATATAAACTATATACACTGTTAGCTATTCTAGTGAATATTTTGGGCACCGTTTGTTTAGCCAAATTACGCCCCCTCAGAGGCCACCAAGTATCTCTAATTGTAGATAATAACAACTGAGGCCCTGCATGTAATAAAACCTTATGTTGATATTGAAAGAGGAGCCGTGTAAATATATGCCTAGCACACAACAGCACGGGATGTTTTTTATTATATGGAATCGACTCGGAACGCGCTAGTCGGCCCCACTCGAATCAAACCATGTTCATCAAAAAATATATTTAAACTTAAAATTTTACGATGACATTTGAAAGGCTCATTATATTTCAATTTATCATAGATGTCTGAAAAGGACTGTTGTTGTGCTACTTTTGATAAAACTCTAGTCGAATAATTCAATTCATCAACCGAAAGACAACTATCAAGACGCTGTAGCTTTATCTGTGTGCGACAATTGTTAATAAAACGCATAATGTACGCTGTCACACGCCGCATACGGTTAAAACATGAGAATAATTCAAATGGAAAGGAAAAAAAAATTGGACTAATTTGACTAATTAAAACCGTCTTAACTGATGTAAGCTCAGGTAATTCTTCATAATTAATGTTAAAATCACTACCCTCACGTACCCAGTCAACGTTGGGAAGACGTAAAAATGGAGGGCCGTGCCACCACATATCACACGACGTAAGTATATCTAAGTGAACACCGCGCGATAACAAGTCAGCCGGGTTTTGTTTACCGGCGACATGAAACCACGGTTTGTCACCTGTAAGTTCACTTATTTCTACTATGCGATTTTGAACAAATGGTTTTAATAAACTAGGTGACATCTTAACCCAACCTAACACTATAGTCGAGTCTGACCAGAAATACACATTGTCGAGTTTTAATCTTAATGAGTTGATTATTTTTGCATATAATCTCGCCCCTAGAAGAGCGCCGCAAAGTTCTAAACGCGGAATGCTAACCGGTTTTACGGGAGCGACCTTACTCTTCGCACACAACAAATTCACTGTTATCAGTATATCTGTATAACTACATAGATACGCACAAGCACCGTAAGCACCTTGTGAGGCGTCACAAAAAATGTGTAATTCGCGTGTCTGAGTATTTTCACCTATAACATAACGTGGAATGCGTAGATTTTGTAAATAATGTAGTTTTTCAATAAATATATTCCAATCTAATAAGATTGATTTGGGAACAGGATCATCCCAACCTATTTCAGATAACCATAATTTTTGTAGAATGATTTTAGCGATAATAATAGTTGTGGTAAGCAGACCTAACAGATCGTATATCTGTGCAATAATTGAAAGAATGTTACGTTTAGTCATACAAATTCCTCCATGATTATATCTAGAAAACCACCCTAATCCGAGGGTGTGACAGTTATTATTATTACTTAAATAAGGCGCGGATGCCGTCCCATACGTTACTGTATTGAGTTGGTACATACCGAGGGGTTCAGGTGGATTCTCCCTCCAAAGAATTAATTGTAAATTTCTCTGATCGGACTGAACTTCAACCTGACGAAAAAACTTCTCAATATCCGCGCTTGCAACATATTTAAATTGTCGAAATCGAAGTAAAATAGAAAAGATATCATTCTGTAAAGCAGGTCCGACATGCTGTATGTCATTCAACGACTCACCCGACGGAGATTTAGCACTCGCATCAAAGACGACCCTAAGTTTAGTGGTCGAGCTATGCTCTTTGTAAACGCCATGATGCGGTATAAAATAGCATGGAAATAAATAGTTATTGATGCGACTCATATGACCTTATTTTAAATATTCTTTCATAAAGTCTACATACATTTGCCTATAGGACGGTGCGCAACGTAGTAATTTTCTCTCAAGTGCATAAAACCTGAAGCGCGTTAGCTGATTTACATAACGGAACACGCACAGAAAAACGACCTTTATCGTCTCGCAAAGTAGTACGTTTAAATAATTTTTTGCATGCACTTTCACTTTTAGTGAGATGTTTATAATTTGAACATATCTCTTCAAGTTCCCAAAAACGTTTGATATCTTTATCTAAAGTTTGAGCAAGACTACAGTGAATTTGGTTTATATGCGAAACCCTCTTTTGTACCGATCCCGATATGATCCAACCTAATTGTGTGTTTTGTAAATAAGGGCCGTTAGGTAAGCGAATTAGACCCTCAGATAGAAGTTCCCAGAACTTATCTGCGCCTATTAATAAATGTATTTCGTTAGGTAAATAAAAATCTGGGTCTGCGAGTTTTATATTATCGGGTATTTCAATTTTGTGATTTTCACCTAATGACTTTAATTGCGATGTAATGCGCGATAAAACAAGACAATTGAAGCGTGTGTTGTACGAGCTTGTTTTAGACCGCAGTTGGATGTTGCATGACTGTGTAGATTGAGAAATAGAATTACCTACCCCTAAAACTTGAACAGTGGACTGTATTAATGCTATGTTAAGTGTTTTGCACAGTGTTTCGGATATAAAACAGTGCTGACTGCCATTATCTAGGAGTGCTCGTGTCGTGTGATATTTATTATTATTATCTGCGATCTCCACTAATGCAGTTGACAATAATACCGGATTGAATGAATAATGCGTATTGATACTACTATCTTTGTAAAGCGTATGAGACTTGTGAGATGCAGTTTAAACTATGTGTGTGCTAATGATGTCTGTACTACCTTCTGATTGTTGTGAATTTTGTGATGAGTTTGTGCTATACGATAATGAACTGTTGTGATCGTTATGAATTAATGTATTATGTTTTTTGTTACAAAGCTTGCATGGTCCGAACCAACATTCGCTTACAGCATGACCGTGCGTAAACAGTTACAACAAAGCTTTTTCTCGTCAATATGTTTTAGTCTATCGTTAAGAGATAAGCTAAGGAAACTATCACATTAATAAATAGGATGATTCGAATCGCACATATTACATTTGTAACGCTGAGAGTTAGGCGATCTGATATTTTTATTTGTTTTTTGTTGAGTGGTGCTAACATGACTGTGTGACTTTATTATGTGTGTGTTTACTTGACTATCTGACTGCTTATTTTGAGGTTTAACAGTTTCGAGGAAATCAGCTCTGTCCTTCAAGAATGACAATAAATCAGACAGCACTATCCTCTTATCCGAAGATGCATTCGCGACTGAACCCTTGTGGAGTTCCCATTCTCGCTCGGTGGACGAATCTAATTTTGTGACTACGATGTATATTATTAATGTATCCCATGAGTCGGTGGGTTCGCCCAATGTTTTCAATGCACGAATGTTCCTTAAAACAGTGTCAATCAGTTTACGAATTTGTGAGGATGCTTCTTTACTCATAGATTGAATGTTGAATAATGCTTTGACGTGATTGTGAACTAACAGACGGTTATTATTGTATCTGTTCTGTAAAAGGTCCCAAGCTGTTAGATAATTCTCAGAAGAAAATTCTAAGGCTTTTATAACGTGAAGTGCGTTACTTGTTAGAACTGAACGTAAATAATAAAACTTTTGAACATTATCGAGACTATTACTATTGAGGATGAGTGATAAATATGTGTCGCGGAACTCGAGCCACTGGTCATATGTACCGTCGAAATTCGGCAAAGAGTTTGTAGGTAGTTTAATCCTGTTAGCGGTACAATTTTGAACACTTCGAGGAGCTTCTGTTTTTAAAATACATTTACACTTGGCCACGATAGCATAGTACTGGTTCTCGAAGGTTTCCCTTTCTTCTAATTCTTTGTCTACCTGAATCCCGGTGACCATCAAATCTAAATCGTCCTGAATTTGAGAAAATTGATCAAATAACACCGAGGACCGCAGAAAACGTTCTTGTAACTCAACCTTTTGAGTTTCGCTAATTTGTGAAATATCTAACGAATTGACATATTTAGAAAATAACGTAAATTTACCCTTTACAACACCCCGTTTTTTAACTAAATCCCGTATAATATCGTCACTACTTTCGAGATCTACAATTGACTGCCTTTTTTTCGTCATATTGGTGGTTGTGAGTGGCGAAACTTAAGTAGGTACCTAGAGTTTTGATAAAATTGAATCGGCACACGATAAAGGCAAAGTATACCGACACTAGCAAATACGACCGATAGAAACCACTAGAATGTATACAGAGAAACGATGTTAGCACACACTGAACACACAGGATTTGGAAAGGAAAATTGATAGGCCTCACCGTTAGCTGCTGGTTGTTGGCGTGGCTGCTCACTATGATCCGGCTCGAAGGACCAAAATATGTTAGCTATTCTAGTGAATATTTTGGTTAGGTTGGGTCTTCTTCAATTAATTCCTTTATTTTATTTTATTGTTTGGATGCGTATATTTAATTAGGTTGTACAGACAAAGTTCGGATGGCAAGTGACGATCATCGAATTCAAAATTAACAAACAAAGCAAAAATTAAGGAGGGGTATTTCGTCTTCTCATGGTCACTCGTTCGTATGTTCATATGTTCAATCACGATCAGTTCCCCCTCAAGATCCTAGATGGTGTTAGACGTTCTTAACATATGCATTTGGTACAAAGACGGAATTAATGCCTAAGGTATTCTCTACCAGAAAGCCTACTACTGCCCAAAGAAAACAAGAAGTAGGCATTAAGTGTGCATTTAAAATTTTAGATAGATAGGTAGGTTTAGGTACTTATTTGTACACCATTGTTAGTAGAAGTATCATTTATATATTATGTGTTAGACAGATAAAGTACTAAGGGTGTCCTTATTGCTTAATGCAAAGATGAATAATAAAAAACTCGATTACATACATTCATGCTAATATGAGTTTATCTAATGTGGTACAAAATAGTTTTATTGAATATGAGTAAACATTGCCAAATGACATCAGGTCTGAGCACCCTGTGTCTCTCAAGGTGGACACAGAAAGTCCATACACAGAAATAAATATACTGTGTCCATCTCATTTTAAAGAACATGACGTAATATAATTTGCATTTGAGGTAGATTTCGAAGAAAAGTCTACCTATTGGTTTTGTACCAGTTGTCGAGCTTTCCAAAAACTTCTTCACAGGAGGTCTAGTTATGATCTCTAGACCCCAAAACAACCGCCAGTTAAAAAGTTTATATATATATGTATGTACCTAAATTTTACCGGCACGATAGAGGTAGCAATTATGCACCGATTGCTTTCAAACTTGGATGACAAATCAACAGGGCAAAAATGAAGGTTAAGTTCGCGAATATTCCCTCAAAGTGAGGGACGAGGGGGCAGATTTTCAAAAAAAATAAAAAAAAACACGAAATTACCTCTGCAGGCCTACTGCCTGCCCGAATTTTTGTCTTTGAATCTAGTAACAGCCTGAAAATATGGTCATGACCAAAGGATTTACTTACTTTGAACGCTTTTCGAAATTTCCGTGACATCAAACTATACAAAATTGGGTTTACTGCAGTCGATACGTAGCCGTTGTAACATACAAAATTTACTATCTTCCATACCTGTATAAATTAATAAATTAAATTTATGATAAACTGATTTTTAAATAGAATTTTAGGAGAAACTTCAAAATACGTCATGAAAGATTATTGTACACATTATGTAGAATCTGAATGAGGTAATATATCAGAATAAGAGATAAGAAAGGTTTTATAATTATTAAATCATCTGTTACTGTTGGCAAAAGAAGGGCTGGGACTACATTTAGATTATGCGATCTTTTGGGTTAAATCGAGAGATATTATGTAAATTTTGCACTATTGTTATTATTTTTGCTCTATATTAAAAGTACCACAATTTGTCCAAGATAAGACTTGGCCGTAATTTTCACGAATGTGTCTACTTCCACACTTTTATTACAAGAAGCACAGGAGTAGAAGGACTAGAAGATAACTACGTAGGCCCAAAAGGTGTTAAAGGTCTTGGTTAAATCCATGATCCGGACAAACGATGAGTGCTTTTCTAATCTTTGAAGTAAATCAAGTAATAAAAGAAGGGCAAAAATGTGTCCCAATCTCGGGCCTACAATGCTATGTACTTGACCAGTGTAAGGATTTAACGCTATATTGTCATACCTATATAACCACACTTTACCTTGAAGGACACACACACCTTGATAGTTCGCATCCGGCTTAGGAGCCGTTCGTGTACCAAGTGTTGTACCTATACAACGCTTGGTACACGAACGGAACTTCCACAGGTTTTCATACTGCGTTATTTCGTAGGCAAGACCTTCGTAAACAGTTACAATTCACCACTTCTTACATTCATGCGACATGTAATCTTATATTTAAATATTCTATAACCGAATACGAATAGTACCACTAGGATGGCCAGTACAAGCACCATCAGCAAAATATTAGAAATTGGCTTTGCCCTTGTACCTCATTGAAAACTGTACGGTTTTCGCCACTTACAGGAGCCGTTTGTGCAATTACAACTTCATCCTGTTTCGATTGTTGTTTCCCAAGACTTTAGCAAAATAGTAAGGGTAACATCTAACGTCGTGCGTTTCAGCAGAGTTTGAATAGAGTACCCAATCAAGTTACCTCACATGCTTGTCATGATTATTGTTTAAAATAACTTGTCCATATACGAAACATTATGTGACGCCCGAACACTTCCACATGGCAGGGTCGCCATGTGAAATTGGTCGTTTAGGAGTGAAATTAAACTATTGAATGATGAATACACACTGATTTTAATATGATAAATCAAAACATTACATTCTATTGATATGCTTATAGTACATAGGTATAAAAATATAGCGTTACATCCTCACAGTAGATATTTTGACTCTCAGTGTAGCCAAGACAATCCATATACTCACGTCAATTCAAGATTTCAATTAGAACTTTGTAAGCAAAAAAAAATTGTCGCAAAAAGTAGGAAATGTTACTTACGGTTTGGTTATCTTCATAATCAAAGTTAGGATATATCATCATTACTCGCATCACACAGTACGGTAACCAGAAGAAGACAGACGATGCCGCCACGGCCGCTGGAAATAATGTTATTCATCTAATCAATATGATTTAATGAAAAGCGATGATGTATCTGCACTATTTCAATGTAAGTTCTACGTAATACGTGATGAGTAGTAGTGTTAAATCCCTTATGATGGTCCGAAACTCTTCCGGCACGAATCCAGTTTTGCACTTCACCGGTTTTTTAAATAATTGTAAAATACGTGCACTACTCACCTAGCATTTTTACAGCCTTGTCTCGATTTTGCCTTGCGTTCATGGGACTACTCCGTAGTTTACTATGTCCTGAGTTTAATTCTAGAACTATTAGCACATATAATATAACTATTACTGACATTGGTATAATGCAGAGCAGTATAACCTCGATACCCATTATAATGCTTGGAACATCTGACAGTGTATAGTAACAGAACACGTATTTCTTTCTTTCTAATAAATTTATGTAAAATATATCGGGGAGACAAAAAAATAACGATATCGTCCATATACCACCTACAATTTTAAAGACACGAGAGTTGTACATTAATTTTTGCCTTAAAAAAGGTCTGGTGACTACAATATAACGTTCAAAAGTAAAGGCTGTGATAATGAGGAGGTTACAGTTACAAAAAACATCCAAAAGTATGAAATGTAGTCTGCATCCGAGTCCACCCAAAGGGTAAAAATCTGGCATCCAAATAATGTAAAGATCAATAGGTATGAAGAGAGAAATCATCAAATCTGTGACTGCGAGGTTGGCAAGGTAGCAATTGGTAGGGGTTCTCATGCTGCGATCCTTAACAATCACTGTACACGTACTGACGTTCCCGATAAGGCTCAATACCATTGAGATACTTAGACATACACTTAGAACTATTTTGACTGCGTATGTGGTATTATCCACTATATTCCCCTCATCGACGTCGTAAAATGCAATACCAAATGGCCCGAATAAAGGATATGAACTGTTTTCGTCACTCTCATTTTGTCTCATAAGTAACACTGTCATGTTTAAAAATAAACCTATTTTTAGAAAGAATAGCAACCGTACATTAAAGTTGACGTACACATAGGCCAATATAATATTTTGTAGACACGATGCCGCTTAGTGTAGCGTCAAGAAGGGACTGGTTAGAAAAAAAATCGACGAAGCCTTGACACACCCCTATACAGTATGATACAAGAACAAATTTGCAAATAAATGTATCGTATACAAGTACGAGTACGTTCGGTTTATTATTTTGACACAATGCAACGATAATATAATGGAAAAGACATGGACTTATTAATTTTTGCAGACAGTACCATCATCCTTATGGTTAAAGAGATAGCTTTGAAAACAACAACGATGTAAATACTGTATTCCGAAGTTTGACGTTAAATATCTATACTAACTTTTAAACTTTCGTGTTCCATGATATAATATTACATACCTCTGAATTGCCTGACGTTTCGACCAGGTTGCGTCAGGCAATTCAGAGGTATGTAATACCTTTTCGTGATCGCGTTAATTCCCTTTAATACGTAGTTAAATATCTACTTTTAATAAGTTAAAACCTATTAAGTATCAGATTTATGTTATAATATGATATTTACAACTAGGCACCAAAGAAAAAGCACGTCGACTTTAACCAATTTTAACAGCTTAATAAGCGGTTTTAGACTGCTATTATCTCAGTAGGTCATGGTATTATCTGTAGATTTAACACATTAAAAGTAAATACAACTGCAATAAATAAAATATTTGTATAAGTATAGGTAATGCGCTTAATGGTTTATCGAACAGTGTCATCACACTGCTCATCAATCAGTTCTCTGGAGCAGCAACACTAAGATTGATTAAGGGTACGGGGTTGGTTTTTTTTTTTTAGTTTAGCCATGTTTGTTTAAAAATCTTCCCATAGACATCTTCTTTTGTGGATACATCATATTTAAAAACCACCATGAATGAAATGAACACCTAGAAAAAAATAACCACCGAAAGTTGTTCGTGCAAGCGAGCGTTCAATACCAAAACACTGACTTAACCACTCAGCCATTGCGTTTCTCTGCTTCCCATTATCGTAGAGAATCCATTTAACTAATTTAGTTTCTGTTGCGCAAAAGCCACGTTGGAAATCGTATTGAAAAATAGATTGAATTTTAGGGTAGGTATTCGTGTTATTAAAAAACCTGTTGAATGTAAAAATCACTGAAAAAAGTCAAATCAGAAAATTTTAAATTTTTTATCATTTTTGAGCAAAAATTTTGTAGTCATTCTCCTCTCTAATTATAGATGGGGAATATATTTCTGCCAGGGTGCCAACCAAAACGTGCCCGTTAGAACTTTTAATTATTTATTTATTAATTTAATTGGATAAATAAAATAATACTTATTGAAAATCTCATTAATTTCTTATTAAAATAAACTATAATCCACTTCACAGCAATATATAATAGGATGACGATGGCAGGCTGTACGAGTTTTAAGATGGCTAATGTTCTCAACCAACAACCCAAACAGTAGTAGGAACGACTTTATAATACCCCGAAAAATATTTGAATTAATACATTTTAGTAGTATTTATTTCTCCGTATTATAATTCGGCTAACTATAGTTAGCCGAATGAATTTATTGTTCACTAGCAGCGCCCCGCGGTTTCACCCGCGTAAGTCCCGATCCCGTGGGAATATCGGGAAAAAAAGTAGCCTATATGTTAATCCAAGTCTCCAGCTATCTACACAAATTTCATCGCAATCGGTTCAGTAGTTTTGGCGTGAAAGAGTAACAAACATCCATACATCTATACATCCATACATCCATACATCCATACATCCATACATCCATACATCCATACATCCATACATCCATACATCCATACATCCATACATCCATACATCCATACATCCATACATCCATACATCCATACATCTATACATCCATACATCCATACATCCATACATCCATACATCCACACATCCATACATCCATACATCCATACATCCATACATCCTCACAAACGTTCACGTTTATAATATTAGTAGGATTTGAAGTAAGGTTTAATAAAAAGGTCCGACTACTTGATGAATTATACTTCCCTAAAAATGTAATATCTCAGGAAGTATTAGACGGTATTTCATTGCCACGTTTTCAAATATAAATAAGAAAAATAAAAACAATTTTTGACACAGACGACCTCTGACGTACCAATATATTATTTATATAGTAACTATGTAAACTTAAACATGCTATAATTCTTTCTCTTTTCTTAAGTTTATTCATAAGTAATTGAAAAGCGTACTTTCAATTCAAAATTATTCATTAGTTTATTCCATATTTAACTGGCCTGTTGGTTTAGTGGTTAGTGAGCCTCACTGCTGATCCAGAGGTCGTGGGTTCGATTCCCAGCCAGGACAAATAATTGTGTGATGAGCATGATTATTTGTTCTGTGTCTGGGTGTAATTTATCTATAGTATGTATGTATTTACAAATATATAAGTAGGTTTATCAGCAGTCTGGTTACCATAGTACAGGCTCTGCCTAGTTTGGGATCAGACGGCGTGTGTGTGTGAGATGAGTGAAGTTATTATTATTATTTGAATTAGCACTTTACATCTGTCGGTAACTTTACTTGACTACTGTCGTTATGCAGAGTCCCAAATAATAGAAACTATAAAATCTTATGAAATAAATTTCTTTTGTAATAAAGATCATTCTGTATATGAAAGTAATTGAGTTGATCTAAACAAGCTAACAAATTGGCGGCAACCATAGAGTGCACGCGTTCGGTCACCCCTAATTGAAATTACAGTTTGTCGTGGTGTATAGAGTACATATATAACTTAATGGTTTTTCTTAGAAGCTTATCGAATTATAATACACTTTTATCTGTGTTAAGGGGAGTTTATGATTTTTATTGTTGTACTGTGTGGTGCTTTAAAACCATAATTACGTGGGTTAACTCAGCAGGAAGCCGCTCCACTCGAAGCCACCGGGTTAGGATGCTTTTCTGAGGATATACTTTCAATGTCGGGCAGCAGTCTCTAGCGATTTGCCCTAGAGTGGTCACTTGACAGTAAATCGCTAATAAAAAGTTCTGCTGTTACAGATTTATATTTTTATTACTGGGTAGGGAAGCTAAAGCTAAAAGTATATCTATAGACACCCACTAATCTCTAGGAGAGCTTTGCTTTTAGATTTTTTTAGAATCTAATAGAACCCTACGGTTTTGTTGTCGTTTACCATTTAACTACACACGTTACTAGTATTCTTATTAAACCCTCCAGCTAAGTTTGTGTTAGTGGGTTTGCGACGGTATTGTATTAAGTGGGGTTCGAACCTGCAACCTCTTGACTGCAACCCGACCCTTAGCCATTTTCACCCCTTATTGATTCTTTCATTTCTACCTCTTAATAAATAAATATGGAGTTAAAAGGACTTAAACCTAAGAGCACATTAAGTACATATCATGGTCATTGATATCTTAACGCCACAGTTCCGACAGCCAATGACTTTAGACTGCATCATAGCGGCACGTCTTATCCAAATATTGAAGTATGCGAAGAGAAAAGAGAATTGAACAGAGCTTTACCGTCAAATATAATGTACATCTAAAATAATTCCAGACTGATTTATTATACATATATTACTGTCAGTTAGGTAACAAATAACAAATTTTTATTATTGTGCCATATTTATCATCCACCATATCAACATGAACGAATATTATACATAGCAAAAAAAACAGTATTAAAAACATTATATAACCTTGTACCCATAAAATCGAGTACTTAATTAATATAGGGTCTTTCAACAAGGACGGGTCGATGTTAAAATTAAATAAAACAAGATGTGTGTGAGATATTAACGAAATTTATTTTTTATTTGAAAGGCCCATTTATGCCATTATGGATGGAATATGACATCGTTCAAATGTCCACCGCGGCTTCGTATGGTGGCACGAATCCGAGAGGTCCAATTTTTAATGACTCTGCTGCATAGATCCGGCTGAATCTGAGCGATGGCCTGCGTTATGTTGGCTTTCAGGGCAACGGTCGATTGTGGCTTATTAGCCTGACCTGCGGCTTCAGAAAACCCCACAAGAAAAAGTCAAGCGGAGTCAAATCACACGATCTTGGTGGCCAATTCACGTCACCTCTGCGAGAGATAACCCTACCCTCAAACCGTTCATGCAGAATGGCAAGTAGCGCCATCTTGCTGGAACCACATGTCGTTCACGTCCATATTGTTCATATCAAGCCAAAACAAATTATTTATCATTGATCTGTAGCGCTTGCCGTTGACGGTGATGGCCTCGCCAACGTCTTTTTCGAAGAAGTACGGACCAATGACGCCACCAGACCAAAATCCGCACCAAACAGTAACTTTTTGTGGATGCATTGTCACCTGGTGAACCTCATGTGGGTTGTGGTCATCCCATATACGGCAATTTTGCTTATTAACAAAACCATTCATCCAAAAATGTGCCTCATCGCTAAAGATTATTTTTCGGCCAAAATCGGGGTCCTCTTCCAAGCGTTCCGAAGCCCATTCAGCGAACACACGGCGTTGTCTATGGTCATTAACTTTGAGCTCTTGGGTCCGTTGGATCTTGTACGGATGCAGGCCCAGGTCCCGACGCAAAATTCTCCAAGTTGAAGCCTGCGAAAGGCCGAGTTCTTGTGCACGGCGAGAAATCGACTGCCTCGGAGTCTCCTGAACACTCTCAAGTACAGGTGTTGGGTGGTTGTTTACCGAACCGGTCTTCTCAAATTTGGTCACCAATCGTTGGAGAGTAGACTTTGAAGGGCCACCGCGTCTGCCGTAAAAATTTAAACTTCGAACAATCTTAATAAATAATAAAGTTCTTATTATAGAATTTTATGCGAGTTGGTTCAATGAATGAAAATTAGGAACGTCTTGTTAGGTAAGTAAATTTTCCCTAAAAGTTCATGTCCTCAAACAACGTAGTTACATATATACTTGTATATACCTGTATCATTAACGTTTCGATACTACCGGATACACGTTGAAGACCCTAATTTATTAAATGGATCTTATTAAGAAATAATAATAATGTATGTTATCAGCCGCTCCCAATATTCATATGATGAGTACGATAATTTGTTCTGTGTCTGAGTGTAATTTATCTATAATATGTATGTATTTAGAAATATTTAAGTATGTTTATCAGCAGTCTGGTTACCATAGTACAGGCTCTGCTTAGTTTGGGATCAGACAGCCCCGTGTAAGGTGTGTAGAGTTATTATTATAGAATTAATGACTTCAGGAATCGTTCATCTACCATTATGTATGGGAGAGTTTGAATCTACCACTACATATTATAAAACAAAGTTAACCGCCGCGTCTGTCTGTCTGTTCGCAATAAACTTAACAACTTTTGAACGGATTTCCATACAGTTTTCACCAATAGACGGAGTGATCCATGAGACAGGTTTAGGTGTATAATTCATTAGGATTTGTGTAAAATGGCTGAAATATGACGATGATTGTTGAAGATGTCGAAAAAAAAAAATATATATGCTTTGCTACCCGTGCGAAGCCGGTGCAGGTTGCTAGTATAGAATAAATTTGCATTGACATACATTTTTCTATGAAAATATATGAAAACAACAGGTGAAAAGCCAAGAAAAATAGTTATGAAATGCTTCATAGTTATGTCAACGAGCAATCATGGTACCTCTGAACGACCAAGCGCGACTGGATGGAATATTATACTTCTATTGATACATGTTACCGAAAAAGACGACTCCACCAACACCAACCCAGTACAGTTTTTAAATTCCCTAAGCGCGCCAAGTCTTCTTGCTTATAAAATTTGTATAAAAAATACACTGCTGAGAAATCTAAGTCCACTTGGTTTATAGTGGAACTTGACTAAGAGAGAAGCTAAAATTTTTACAAGTCGCGGTGACAGTGATTATTGTATTTATATCCAGAATTCCCATCAGTCCAAATAATTTTCCCCTTAGTTAATTTAAACGTGTCCAGTTTCCAGCCACCTTACGCTAGGCGCTGACAATACATAAATTATAAGATTGTTTTGCACTTTTGTATTTGGCATTTTTGGCTAATTTGTTTGTTGCTCTGTCTTGCGTTAGCAATCCCATTACTATTTTTAAATACACACCAATAAGTCACTTCTAACCTGGTTTACACAGAATTTCTACCGTTAACCATAATAGTTATACGTAATTAATATTATACTTATTTTTATTGTACCAGTGGGTCCCCACATTTTTGTTTATTTTGTTATGTTGTTTGATATATGTATAAAAATATGTTAAATTGTCTTCATATTAAATTTGTAAATGTTTTTACCAAACATTCGACAAAATATTGAAATAAAACATAGTTACTATCAAATAATGTTAGCAATAACAAGAGGCCAAGTTGATACTGAAGTTATTTTCTTCGTTTTTGTTTTTAGATTTGTTTTTCAACATTGCTGTCTCATCATTTGCATCAGCCGGGTGAACTCAAGCTATCTGAAATAGATGTACATCCGCTACTGACGCACCGGATCACTATCTATGTTACGTATATAATTAATATGTCATAACAGTGCTATCGGACAGATTGCACTTTATTGATTTGCTATGAGAGTTTATACATCAATCCTAATCCCAGAGTACTGTCAATAATACCGACGGCCGCAAAGAACAACCGGCTATCTACAAAATCACTAGTTTCCAGGAGAGCGTTTTTAACGCGAAAATTTTATAACTTTTACAAGAATAAAGCTAGCTTCTTCAAATTTGCTATAGTTAATTATTATGGCATTTCAAAGAAAAAAGTGAAGGTCAATTAACTGATATATATATATATTTTCTAAATACGGCAGATGCCTTTATCTACTTCGCACAAAAAATATAACTAACCGAGTCAACTGCCATATGTTCGCTTCTACGTAGGACTTTTTAATTACTGGTTCCCAAATAATTTTACTTATAAAAGGAGATATTACTATTATTTTTTATAATATATATCTGACTAAGACCATAAATAAAGGGTAACTGTGATTGACACGAAAATACTGTAGTTCGTCAAATTACTTCGTAATTCTAAAGGTTCCGATATTGATATTGCAGATAAAATACTATGAATATGATACGCCTAAGGAGTTCAAGACAATAATTAAGTTATGTGATTATTTTTAAACATCGTAGTCATATTACAAAGTAACAAAAATGCAATATTTGTAGAGAAAATAACGTTTCTAAGGAGTTACTGTATTAAAAAATCAAATCTTATTACACAAAAGCAAAGCAAAGTATCAAAGGACCCGTCATTAGCCCGTGTTAATACATGTGTTAAGTAAAGCATAAAGTAAGAAAGTAAGTAAGTCATAAAAAAAATTGAACCAGTATTATGATAGGCAATTTTAACTAAGCTTATTTTTATAACAATAAACAAACTTTTAACATATTTCTAACTATCAAATTATTACCATCAATATCTGTTCGCAAAGGGAAATCAAATCTTTATATTTAGCCAATGTTATAGGCAGGGTTTTAGTGTAAGCATTTTTTAATGTTACGAGAGTTAGTTTGCCTGTTTCTGGTATTTTGCTCGTTGACAGCAATATTTACCAATTGACTGAGTCTCACTTAAATCTTATTTGTAACTAATAATAAACAGATCTTTTGGGTCTACTTTTAGCTCTCTAACTTGATTCCATTTATCTTTTCAACCAACAACTAAAATTTTTGATTCATGTATATTAATTCGTAGTAGTAGTTTGTAGTCTAAGATGTCCTCTGTAAACATTTCAATTACTTCCTAAGCCTCACCATTTACTTTGCATCATCTTATACAAGTATACCATTATTGAGGCGTGTATTTCGTTACCTTTTGTTACATAATTGTACAAACAGCTGACCACTTGATTGGATCCTTGTTTTGCAATCGTTTAATCCTACATATACCATAGCCATATATACCAAACAAAACTTACGACTGAAACTTCTGTCGGCTTACACTGTACGCTTATTATCTTCAGACTTTAGTGATCTAGCGATATTTGAATTTTTTTTATGATTTAAAAAATTAATATGCGATTCATCAGTATTAGGTTTATTTGTATAAACAGTACAGATATCGCATGCATCCTTTTTAGGAATAAATAATCCTATATTTAAATGTGAGTTGACTACGTCTCGATACTGTCTAAGTGTGCTTACTTTGTCATGGATATGATTTTCACCTTCCATTCCTGGTACATTTCAATCAAAATCAAAGTACATCTTGTTTAAATATTTTCGAGCATAATGTGAACGTGGCAAAATTATTTAACATGATCACATATACCTTCAAACGTCATCAAAGTCTGTTTTAAACCATCTTTTTGTTGGAATTTACATCCCTTTTATCACTTTCGCATACCCCTATATAATGGTATATTTAACTATTCCACGTTGAAATAATTGGTTCGGTAAAGTATTTTTGAACATGGTCTTGCACACTTTTATAACAGTACCTTCATTTAAATCATAATAGTTAAAAAGTATTGGATAGAATAATTTGTATGTAATTAATTATCAGTAGTTATTCGCCTTTTAGTAAAACGTTTTTTCCTCAAATTGCCATCGTTTTGTGTGGTTGCCTAAACCCCAAAATAAGTTAAAGATTCGGTTTCGGCTATCTGCAGTAACTTTTGTGCAGTAACCGCCCGTGACAAAACGGTCATGTAACTGATATCTTTGTTTATACGGCGCGACGCGCCGAATTGTACGACGCACAAACAGACAATTGTAGTTGTTCGTGTGTACTTCGTTACTTCGTAAAAATAGGTGTAGTTGTTTTTATATACGCGACTAAATACAAGTAAAGAATGAGTTTTTTATGAAAAAAAAATATCACTAGGTAAAACAAAGAATTTTAAATTCAATTATGCAAAAATGCAGTTGTCTTTTTGTTCTTTTCTGCCGTCGATACATTGATAAGGTTGGAAACATTGCTAATCTATGGTACTGGTCAAAGGTGAAATCAGAGCTTTGCTTTTTTTATTATTTGGACTAACTGATACCGGGACTTCAACGAAAAGAAATGAAAACTTTTTACAAAAAATGCAGAATTGACTGAAATGTTTAAAAGTTTTGGCTTTTCAAAGTCGTTCATCACTTGACTTTATAAGGCCGTGTGACCCTTACGATAATCTTCCAAGCGCAGCGACGTGGCGTCAGACGCTACGATTAGATTTAACGGTACGAGCAAACGCTTCTATCTTACAACATTAGACTCTTCGCTTATTAAGCCTAGCAAACTAAAAACTATGTTAAACAGAAGAAAACTATAACTACCGTTTAAATGAAAAATGAGTGCTTAAAACTAGTCATTAAAATAAGGAACAAACAGAACAGAAAACAAAAATTACTACTCTACAAACAGGAAAGAATTGTGAAGGAATTTTGTCAAACCGTCGCCTTCTATAGAAGAGAAGAGTAAACTTTTCTAGAATTGGGATTTTTTTGCGATTTTTTTGTATGTCCACGTAGCACTTTTTCTCCTAGCTAGATCACTAAATAACTTGTATTTAGAAAAAAACTATCTCGATATTCATCATAGCCGTTGAGTGGGTCATCAAAAAAAAAAGAAGGTTTCTATATATATTTTTATATTCAAGTAAATATTTCATGAGGTGATCTATGAATGAGAGCTCTAAGGTTGTCAAAAGTGTGTGCCACATTTTATTTTCCTAACTAATGAATTTCAATTTCCGAAAAAAATTACAACAATTTTCATTCATGATTCCTAAATACATAATTTTGAACACCCTGTATGTACACTTTAAGATAATAATTGGCTGTATCTTTTGTACAGTAATAGGTACGCACCTGAAGTTTACGTAAATTATATAGTACCAAACCAGCTTCTTTTACGGTAAATACTAAAAACGCTTTATTGAACTGCATAGCTATATAAATATATTTCCTTTAACGTATACGAAATATTTTTTTGTTAGATGCTATGACATCCTTTGTGGGCGAGTTCGGATCACGCCTACCTGATTTTTTATGATCATTCATAATCTATCTAATTTGATGCTGACAAAGTAACGTGCAAATTCGAACTAATTTTAACAGTTTTTCTATTTTTACGTAAGAACTAGAAGAAAAAAATAACCTAAAATGCTCTGAAATGTCTTGAATCATAAACTGTGGGTCTGGCTAAAGGGTAGCACCCTCCAATCAACCCTTGAATTTATTTAAAAGAAATTTTTAATACGTATTAAAAAAATGTTTTTAGGTGTTTCGAATTTTTTATATCTCTAAGTTAGATATTTAACAAACTGAGAAATAGAAAAGCCAGATCAATTAGTAGGGTCTAAGTGTTCACCAGACTCTTGCGAAAAGGGTTTTTTATAAAACCAAAAAATATTCTTGAGGCACTGAGATTTTGGGAGAGTAATATAGGTACTTAAAAACAAAAGCGACGTCTATAGGTACCAAATTCATAATTTTTGTTTTATAGATATTTTTATAGCTTTTTAGTAATAAAGTAATGTATTCTTCTTTTAATATTCAACCACAGTTGTAAAATATTGTTCTTGAATAGAGAAATAATAAAATAGTGATAATAAAAGGCATTTCTTTTGCATTCTCCGGCGTCTGGTGCGTCTTATGCCGGCGTTTCTGCCGCTTTGTTGGAATCCCAAGCGCTCTCGCTCTGGACCATGGTGAGTAACTATGATCTCCAGCGAGAGCTACAATTATTATTAATGATTTGGTGCATAATTTGGGTTGAAGGTTTGTTTATAAAATATTATTTGCAAATTAACATTAAAATAAAGTGTTGTGGTAAATATTGTTTATATAGTTCTTGTTCTAACCAATTAACATATAACAACAATTGCGAGTGCAAAATCGTGTAGTTTTTATTGCAAACGCTACCTCACTTTAAAAACAATCAAAAAGCCCCTTTGGATGTAGTAATACATACAATAACATAACAATATTAAAGTGCGCAAGTGCGTGTAACTTTATACCTGTTTATTGATTTTTACTTTTATATTGCTGACTAGCTGTGCCCGCGACTTCGTTCACGTCTATGTCGGAATACAACAATAATGTCGCTTATAATAGGCGTAGTTCCTGAAAGGGGGGATCCTCCAGGCAGGGTTTACAATGTGTAGGCGTTGAAAAAACTTGGAGCGTACAAAGCAATATTCACATACATATAGACATAAAATCAATCTCATCCTTGACCTATCGCCTGGATCGTGCCGCTTTCTAAACTATGGGCCCCTAGGGCCGTCACCAACATGTCATTGGTATACTTAACAGATTACTTCCAGCCAATACTAAGGCCCACCCCGCAAAATGCCAAGTTTCACTTGAATCCGTTCAGTAGTTTCAGCGTGATGCGCGGCCATGATGCAGACAGACAGATAAACAGACAACAATAGAACATTTATAGTGTTGGCTTCATTATCGATCATAGAGTTGCCCCCAAAAATTTTTTTTAAAATATCTTCAATGTACAGAATTGGACCTGTAACAGTTTTATTATAAGTACTTGTTTTGACGGAAAAAGAGCATAATCAAAAACATGATATTTAATCATATTTGTTTTATTTAAGAAAACGGATAGGTGTTGTGAATTACATATAAAAAAATTAAAATCTAAAAGTCTTAGAAACCTCTAATATGCTAGTCTATAAATAAATAAGTTATATTCGTTTTATCACAATACCCAGACATATCGTATAATACACATACCTACACCCTTTGGTCTATAGATATATATATTATATGAATATAATATCGGCTCAATTTGGTAATTCAGTCTTCTGTGACACTTCTTGATCTTCTGCGCCCCATACTGGGTGGGTACCATCACCCGTTCTTTTCACTCGCTTGTGAATTACGTCAGTAGAAACTGTTTTTAGGTCATAAGCCCAACCAATCTTGGCCATAAAGTCGATAAACATCTTCGTGGTATTCAAAGAATAGCCTCCAAGTTCAGCGGTTTTGTAATCCCAGGGAAAAGTATGGTGGTAATTGTGGAAACCTTCTCCGAGAACGACAAGAGAAACAGGTTTTGTTTCTACAGGATTAATATGCTTATCGTAAGGCTTGATTCCCCACAAGTGGGCGGCTGAGTTAACAAGCCACGTCACGTTCAGAACCCATACGTAGCGGAATATGGCGCAAACAAAGTATCCGTTCCAAAGTGATTCGCCCCACAGAGTGGGAATATAGGTGGGTAGGATGAAACAGGCCAGCGGCATAAGCATCAAGTAATATCTAAAACAAAAAACATTAAATATAAATAATATGACATTAGCGTAATATCAAAGTTTTAAATGTTTCTTGACAAAAATCTCCTCCAAGTATCAATATGATCCCATTTTTCACCATAACCTTTAGTTTAGATAGAGGGGTTAATAAGAATACTACTGGTGTAGGCCATACGTCATTGGCACCATTGTGTACAGTATAAAATATTCTAAAGAAGCTGTTGTGGCACATCTTAGATAATATTATTCGTAAAAAATAAAACTTAAGTCCTGGCGAAAAAAGTTAGGTTGGCGAAGTACTTCAACTAAAACCATTGCTTGTTGTTACGTACATATAAAAATTCGACTAGCGTAGAACCTTCACGCGTTAGAACTCTGCGGCAGTGAGACAACACTTTAGTGAGTAAGATCATCAAAGCCAAGGCTAACAAAAAGAAGGAGTGCGAGAGCCATGCTTCGGCACGTATGGGCCGGCTCGACTCCGCTCGATACCACGGCCTCACAAAAAAACCGGCTGTGAAACAATGCTTGCATTGCTTTTCGCCGCGTGAGTGAGGTTACCGGAGGCCCTAACCCTACCCTTCCCCTATTCCCGTCCTTCCCCTCTCCTCCCCTCTAATCCCCCGTCCCTTCTTCCCGCTCTTCCCCTATTCCCACCTTAAAGGACGGCAACACGCTTGTGACTCTTGAGTTACAGGTGCCCATGGGCGGCGGTAGTCATTTACCATCAGGTGACCCGTCTGCTCGTTTGCCCCCTATACCATAAAAAAAAGGATACGATTAGTAACGCGCAAGTGACATGACTCGTGTTGCTTATGTTCGTAGTTAGCATTCCTGATGGTCCTGCTGTGCTTGTTTACCAAAATTAGTTATCACAGCAGTCCTCATCCTCAGCATTAGAAGGTTCTGGCGTGCTTGTTTATCAAATAAAGCAATATATTTCCATGTTATTTATATGACATTTTAGACACACTGTACGAGTTCGTGGTGTAATTTTTAAATTAGTGAAGTAATAGACGCGTGAGGCCCTTCCTTTTTACAGAATAAATTACTATTATTGAATGATCCTACTTTAAATCTTGAACTACTCACATGGAAATATAAAGAACAACTAACAATTACGCTTTATTACGCATAGAACTTGGTACGATTCCAAAGAATTGTAAGAAAATTCTAGAGCAGTAAAATATTAAAAGCACCCACTTACTTTTTTTGGAAACGAAGAATAGGATCAGATCTGAGGTCGTTCAAGTCAATAGTGTGTCCTTTTGCCTTGATCTGAGCATGTTTCCTGACGAGCAGCCAACCAACATGAGCGAAGAAGAAACCTCGGGTAGCATTGTGGGGGTCAGCATCCGTCTCAGAGTACTTGTGATGCATGCGATGGTCTCTAGCCCAGTCTATAGCGGCATCCTGGAACGTAAGAATGTAATGTTGAGAAAGAAAGAATAACGACATCGTCTATACATGAAGACTACAGAAATTTCAGGTGGCGCGTAACTCAATTTTTTTTATGGTATAGGGGGCAAACGAGCAGACGGGTCACCTGATGATAAATGACAACCGCCGTCCATAGATACTGGCAACTCAAGAGTCACAAGTGCCGTTGCCGGCCTTTTTTTGTGGGAGTAGGGGAAGGAGGGGAGGTAGGTTGTTGCCTTCGGTAACCTCACTCTCTCGGCAAAACACAACACAACCATTGTTTCACGGACGGTTTTCTGTGAGGCCGTGGTATCACTCCGGTCGAGCAGGCCCATACCTGCCGAAGCATAGCTCTCCCCCTTACAAATATCTGTGACGAAGGTTATACGGACTTAACCTTTTAATTTGCTTGTAAATTTTACAGTTTATAATTATGCTTGATGCGGTAGTTCTATTAACCCTACTTAAAAAGCGAATTGAAATTTATAGCTGTATTTAATATAATACCATCCTGTTAGGTATGTCAAAGAGTAGAATTGGCAACAATCAGGTGACAGTGAGCGAACTTGACATTATGTCATTTTGCATTAGTTGGTATACGCGATAGATTACGTTACATGTATGAGATACAGTAATTTATCACCTTCCGATTGTAATTATAGCGGCTTTGTCACTTAACCGTATTTAGTGTAGGTATAATGAACATAATAAACTTATGTACCTACGTATATTATATCGTATATCGATGTCATTCTCTTCTAAACTACGTTGGGGTCGGCTTTCAGTCTAACTACGATACGGCCGACCTTCGATGTTTTGAGTGAAGCGACTGCCATCAAAACTCTACAAGCCAAGTAGGTCCTGGGCGATACCGAAGTTCTGTAGTTAGACCAGGTTGTCGGACTTTTTAGGGCTCCAACTACCCGTAACGAACTTTACCTTGTAATGTGCTAACCTACTCGGTTACCACTTAGCCACCAGCCTATTGATGTAGGGAGACTTATATAAGTCCACAGAAGAACAGGCAAGAAACTCCAAGGACACCCTTTTTTAACACTTTTTTCATTTTTTTCCTTTCTTTATCATGGTATGAAATCTTTCATAAAGTTTTTCCTTTTTTTTTTCCCTAGTATTGTTGTTACACTTGTTACAACTCTTTGGTTACATTGCTATTATGCGCAAATTAAATGTGAGGACAATGTAACGTATTGTTCTAAACTATAAACAGTTGCGCAAACTACTACTATATGTAAGTAATAGCAGTTCGGATATGACCAGCCCCAACTAACGGCACTCGTTCACGAGCATGACGCACGCACCAGCCATCGTCCACTTCAACCATATCAAAGGGAGCCGAACGACCTGACACATACGCCACCATCGGCAGGACGTCTAGGCGAGCATGACATACTCAGAACTTCCAGGCAATTTTGCAAATTAACTTAATATGTTATTGACTACACAGTTCTCACATGTACATTCTAAATGTAACATAAAAATTTATATCAAATTCATATAAGATAATCTTAATGTTTTGTAAAGTTAACAACGTCAAAAATGTTAAAAAATGAATAAAAAACATGTCAGACAAAAACTAGTATACAAGTGAATATTCATATATGCATATTTCTTAGGACCACCAGTCATTTACAGTGTGGCTGTGGAGCAGGACCAGCATTTTGCCAAGCATTTTTATCAGCTAAATAATCTTCTAGTTTATAATATGTTCGTTTACATAGTGTGCGTTTAATGCAAGTTTTAAATTTCTTCTCATTTAGTTGAAGAATATTAGGAGGAATTTTATTATAAAATTTTAATACAGTACCTCGTGAAAGATGTTTGCGCTTTTGTTAATTTTGGTTGTACTAACTTATTTCGTTCTCTAGTAATGTAATTATGTCATTGTCATCGTTGAGTAAATAGGTGCAATTTTTTTCTGACATACATAATGTTTTCATAAATATACTGACAAGGCACCGTCGGGATGTTAATTTCCTTAAATAGATCCCTAAGGGATTCGCGACTACGTAGAATATAAATGGCTCTGATAGCTCTTTTTTTGCAGAATGAATATAGATTCTATATCTGCAGCACTATCAAATTATGGTACTCATTATTTGATAGTGCATTACTATGGTGAAAATCTATTTTACCGCTTTACACTCCCTCAAATTTTCACCAAGTTTATGGTAGCAGCTGGTGCAATATAATAATAATGTATTTGATTCAAACAATTCTATAATCGTTATTATTGTAATAGAGAAGAACTCGGTACACATACTGTCAGTAGGTAAATTGTAATGCTTGGCCAAAAAAAATCTTATACCCTCGACAATGGGTGTGTTACCACTTGTTGGTAACAGCACAGGTACAGAAGTTCCACTCGACCAAATCATTTAAATAAATAGTGAATCTTGTTTCGACACAATAAAGTCGCAATTTAGGTCGCACAGCGTTAATTACTTACGGTTACATTCACCTAGAAATTGTCTGTCTTTCTATTTCGTCACTCTTATCTGTACTGACGATGCCGCGACGTGATGGTTGTCTTCTTTTAAAGAATTATTTAATCTGAATAATTAATTACCAGTCAGTTATATGCCTATTACACTATTTTTGTAAACAAATAAACTTAGGCTAGGTACTAATAGCTTGTTAGTGTAGATACGGTTGGATGACGCTACGTAGCGCGCGAGTGAGCATCGAAATAACGTGCAGCACGGCTGGCGCGCGGTTGCCCATTACATTTTGGCACGTTTAGTCGACCTCGCTGTGTACTTGTAGCTTAATACCTACTCTGCGGAGTGGATATGGTCTGGTAACAGTAAATTAATGTGCTTTTGATTATGTAACTTCAAGCATGTTGTCTAAGCGGTAAATATCCTAAATGTAGAACCAGCTATTTACTTGACGCTTTATTTTGTGACATATCTTACGGAATATAAAATTTACTACTCTATTAACACACAACTCTATTACTAACGAGTTGTAACTGAGTTGTAAACAAAATTAACAGTTTGTGTTTTATGTTCTGGTTCAAAATACAAACCTATTTCTTATTTTTTTTAGCACGCAAGGGATTATAAGTATTTTGATAACGTTAATTTCAATATAAATGATGTCACACCAAGTGCAATAATTATAATTATTTATGTAAGGTACAAAAAATATAGTTATATTAACACAATAGTATTACAACTCTGTTGCTTTCTATGCCAAAAAAAAAAGAATTTATTAAGGTTTTCTGTAGAAACTATTCTATGTATACAATATAATATCACATTCAGATAATTCGTTACACATTTGTATTTCAATATTTAATAGTTAGCTTACAATATACATACATACATATATTATACATCTTCTTAAGTCTATAATAGAATATAAGATGTGATAAATTCAAGAAGTAACAAAGTTCTTTTAAGTGGTAATTTAGTATTAATTTGTTAAACTTCGAAAAAATCTTGTGCTTCCCAGTGTTAATATAAGATAAATTACTGTAATTAATATTAATAACAAAATATTTGCGTTTAACTAGTTTGATTTCATAATAAAAGGTAAACGTAATGGTAACAGAATTGTATTTTTTTACACCCTGACCGATAAAATCCTGTAAGAATCCTAAATTATTAGTTGAATCGCAACCGACTATAGTAGACAAAAATTCAGTTGTTTTAAGTTTTATCGTTTCAAGTTACGTTTACTAAACCTGCTTAAAATTTGACAATGACCCAAGTTTGTTTAACTGTGTTCGAGCGGATGGGTATTGAGCATATTAAAAATGATTTTAGTTTGTACCTTATTTCACCATAGTATGACTATTTAGTATTATTGAAAACATAAACTAGTGTTTACTTTAGAAAGCACTTTATCAATCACGTAGTCTTCTATATCTAAAGGTTAATTGCGAGTTAAAGGTTAGTTATTGATAGTCGTGTGAAATTGTGCGTGGTTATCACATGCACGTTTCTGACACATGTAGTGTATATCACATGTTGATAGATAAGAAATGATTTGTCATAATTAGCGAATCATTGTTTCTACATGATAAGTAAAAACGGAAAACCCTGGTAATAGTTTCATATGTTTTGGTGTTACAAATATCAGGCCCTTGAGACCATCCAGTTTGAGTCAAAGATCTGAATATTTTTACATTGAGTATAAAGTAAATCACGTGTATCCGTGAGAACATATAGCAACGGGATAATAACAATAAACGTTAAGTTTATTTAATTATGCTACTAATACAAACATACGACCCGATTTTTGGCTAGCGGTCATCTTTGCTTGCTACTCAGAAGGTATCAGAATCAGAAAGATTTATTTGTAAACATAGGTAGTGTTACGTACGTAACATAGGTGCGCTATGTTTTGCAATGTGGCGTACAAATATTTTTAATTTAAACTACCTATCGGATTTACAATTTTTTTTCAACATAGTGCGATTGAAACCATGACAAATAATTTATGCATAATAGATAATTTGAATAATAATTTTAAATGTCAAAATAATAAATAGGGATATATATATACAGAAGAGAAATTAATATATATTTTGCTAAAGGAGTGATTCAAAAATTCTTTTGGAGAGTACGAGTATTTATTTATAACTAAATTGAGTAGTTTCTTTTTGAATGGGTCCAGGTTTAAAACTTTTAGTGTTTTAGATAACTTATTAAATAATTTTTGGCCCATACAGAAACAACTTTTATTCATCAGAGCGGTTTCTCTATATGGGATTTCGAGTTCTAGCTTACTTTTGTCAACAAATTTTCTATAATGTATTTTGAAAGCTATTTTGTAGAGCGAAATGTTTGTTTTTACAAATACACATACCTCATAAATATATAAATATGGGTAAGTAATTATAAGTTTATAAATTTAGGTTGACAGCTATCTGTGCTACTTAAGCCATACATAGCCCTGACACACCGTTTTTGAGCTCTAAAGACGAATTCTCTATCCACTGAGTTACCTCAATAGATGATACCATACCTAAGAGTCGATACGATGTAACCATGGTAAGCTTTAAGAGCTGGTTCTAGACTTACTATTTTTGATGGTTTATAAAGAACATATGCAAATTTTAATAATTTTTTTTACAAATTTCGTCTGTCTGGCATCTCCAGGTCCAATTATTATCAATGATTCATGCCCATATTGTGCCTAACCTTATGCCTGAGGATTCCACATATAAATAGTATAAAAAGAAGGGGTCCTAACATGCTGCTCTGTGGGACGCCGTATTTCAATGTCCTACTTCTGGATCGATAATTTTTTCATAACCTACGAGTGTATGGCTGACTTTGTAAAAGGCTTTACACCATCAGCGAGAGAGATTTACATTTTGAGCCGAGATTTTTTTTCAATTCTACCGCTTGAACCCCGTATGCTTGTGTTAATCCAGAATGCTACCTATCTGTGTACAAAACTGAATCCAAGTTTGTTTAGCAGCAAGGCCATGAAAAGTAACAAACAATTTCACTTTTATATTTTTCATTATTTTATTTTCGGAGCAAAATTTAAGTTACCCTTATTTGGATTAGTATGAACATTTTATATAAATAAAGAGACAAATTGGCTCACCCGTTCTCATGTAATTCGCTAAACAAACAATTTTAAGTGACTAGCTTCTGAAATTGTCTAAGGGTAAAAATTCTGACACAAATTTTAATGCCGAGAAAACAATAATAACGAGTGCGATGAACGACTACTGCGTAGAGAAATTTGGTTGTTGGTTAGTAAAAATATGCGTCGTTTTTTTGTAAATATTTAGTAAACAACAACATTTCTGTAAAAACATATTAAATATAAATGGTCATCGTTGAATCCATTAAAAGATCGACGTTCCGTTTTCTTTGTTGGTAAATTCTGCATGTGGATGACCAAATTCAAATCTCTCTGACGTATTACAGTTAGTTTGGTCATTTCAGGATATTCTTCAGCAATTACCAAACTAGCCGTTATACGTCAAAGAGATTAGTAGATTAGACTAGTATAGTCTCATCCCATTTGGCACTAGTTTATCAATTCAGAGAAATGGATCAGATGCAAACATATTAATAAGGCAACAAATGCCTTTTAAAAAAAATGTGGTGGTTAGTCACTTACTGTAACTTTAAATGTAAATTATAATTTCATTGTTCTTTTTATGTTACTGAATTAATGAAGGGTAAGTGAAAGAAAATATCAATACATGCTAACATACCTGAAACGCCATTGTATTGAAGACAGTCAACAGGAGTCGCAGCGGTACACGTGCCTTGTATGATTTGTGTGCCCATAGCCTGTGTGCTCCCGCTGTTATTCCAAGACCCGAACATATGTATAGAACAAACGCTGTAAACAAATACATACAAAATGATCACTATTTTTTCGGAAAGCTTTTATTAAGCATCAAAACAGTCCTTTCTATAAAAACTTGTATGAAATAAAGATTTGTTACGTCATAATATAAAAGTAGCAAAAGTAGAAATAGTAACGAATCTAATCTTTCAAGTTTTAATATACCTAACGCTTAATTACCCGAAAATTATTAAATGTATTTTAACTGTAGGGGACTACCCTATTGTAGGGAATGTGTGCCTAAACAAGATTAAGCCAACATGATAATCACTGCTATTAGTTAGTTACCTGACCTGATTGGTGTACAGTGGCGTTTTGCAATTGCCTATATGGATGGACATCATCTATGTACTATTGAACTATATACTTATATGCCATCTCACTAGTCAAATTTACTGGATAAATATAATAAGAGAATTAGAGAGGAGAACTTAGAAAGAAATGAAAGATTGACTGCACTGCACTGTAAATGGTACGCTATCCAAATGCATCCGTCTAATGTTGGCGTTTCGATCCCCTTATGAATGACGTCCAAAGACAATATGTTCAGAAGTTGTTATTTATTAAATAAAAATGTCGATTTCTTGACTTTTTTTCCTCTGTGAGTCTCTAGACCTAAAGTTATAAATTGCTCGAATAGCTCTTTTCGGCAACATTTCCCTACATCTTAATACCGTACGACACAACACTGTGGAAATAACCAAACTGACTAACTGACGAATCTTCTTTTTTATTTTTTATTTTATATTATAGGGGGCAAACGAGCAGACGGGTCACCTGATGGTAAGTGACTCCCGTCGTCCATGGACACCTGCAATTTAAGAGTCACAAGTGCATTGCCGGCCTTTAGATAGGAGTACGCTCTTTTCTTGAAGGTTTGAAGGTTGTTACTGCGTATGCTACTGAACGGAGTCTATTTGATAACTTATCTATGTATAATATGTGGGCCCCATTGTAGCTTTGAATATAATTTAATGCCCGAGAATTTCATGGTACCTATCTACAAGATCCAACTCCGTTTCATTTATTAGTTCACTGTTTGACATTAGTGGTAATGAATCTGATACAGTTTATATCAATTATTGTCTCTGTGATTACGACAGAATAACCCCATAGATCAGTGGTATTTTTTGTATTAACAGTATTTACCATTTTTATTATGTCTTTAGGAGTAGTATATTATTGTTATTCGTATTTATTTAATTAAAAATAGGGGCAAACTACAATAAATGATAAAACGGTTCACTATTTAATTAAAATGAGTTAATTGTCATTATTATGACTAGTTATATCAGTAGTGCTACGGTATTGGTCGGTTGATAATAGTGGGGAGTTAAAAGGACAGGCAAGCATTATAAGTTGATAACAATCACTTGAGTGCTTATTGAGGTACGAACAACATAGCAGTAACTGTGATTTAGTGATTTTGATAGTTTATAGCAATAGTGTTGTTTTTAACATGATAAAATTTAAATTCATTATCATATATATATGTATTTATTGTCTTTCAACAGAAACTCAGCAGCAATGGGAGAGAAAGCAGGTGTTTAGTAGTTGAGACTGGAATTTCTGTAAATAGTTTCTCAAAGTCAGAGGCTTCTTCTAAACGAATAGGGAAACTATTAATGTTTAAAAAATAACCAAGTCCCTATGTTTATCTTTTGTAGTCTCATTATTAATAATACTCTAAGTTATTCTAATTTTATCGATGCGGTTTTGAAAATGTATGGTATCGTATGGTTAAATTATATAATTATTAGTATATACAGCAAAAACAATGTAAAACAGTGGCATTTATGGTATTTATGTATAATGCGAATAGTTTAAAGTAAGTACACAGTGACCAAACCCGGTAAATTGGTAGTTTATTTTTGGTGATTCAGCGGAATCATATCAGCAGCAGTGTATAAAAGTAAAGATTATAAAAATACCTACTAGCATTTGTACGCAGCTTCGTGTACGTTAAAGTATTTTTTTTGCTATCCCTCGGGAGCAGTACTTTTTTCTGAATGACCCTATGTATTTTTCTGTACCCCTGATAACGTAACGATAACGAAATTTTCCTGATGATGAGTTGCATAGTTAAAACGTGAAAGCCTAACAAATAAACTCACATTCGCATATTTAATATATACTATCGAATTGACTTATCTTAAGAAATAATTAAAATTGAACTTACTGGGATTTACTGGGATGGCACTTGAGTCAAGAGTAAAGTAACTATGGCAAGTGACAATTGAGCAATGATAAAATATACCGTATAATTAAATATACCAAATATGTTAGGAACACAATGTGGAATTGTCTATTGATTTATGATACTGTCGATCGATCTCATAAATATTATGATATGCTCTGAACTATCGAGGTAAAAAATTATGCACGTGAAGGATTAAATGTCACTGTACTCATGAGGGTCCATGCTGTTTTATTGCACATGGCGTATTACGCGTCTAGGGGTTCGAAAAAGTTATGCAGTCCTAAACAGGTGCCACCTCACCACATACAAGTAACAGTAACAAAATTAAATCTCATCTCTAATGACCGTCACGGTACAGACGTTTGAATTCGAGCTAGACTTTATATGCCATTTGCTACCATAGCAATACATCTACCGCTCCTGATTTTTATTTCATTGCAATAATAATCTCTACGAAAACATAAAGGTTATTATTTTGTCGTTCATACAACTTGAAAAGAAGCGCTCTCTTCTCATTTTCTTGTCAGCATCTTGAGGACTAACAATATTTTATAAATATAATAAATTAAATAAAATTAAATTAAGAGTCTTTTAACACGAGCCATAATATTTTAAGACATATAAAAAACAACCTTTGATCCTTGTCTTAGTTCGAGTTCAATATTTTTTTTTATTTAAGTACATCATGGTTCATTCTAAAAAAAAATCAATTTCAGACACGTGTGTTAGACTATTTTATTAAAATTTGTTTTAATATGAAGGTCTCAGTGTATGTAATATTTTTTTGACAAAAACATAGTACTAATGGTACTATGTGCAAAATTTGATAAAAAACACATGCGAAATATTACTACAGTACTTGTATATTTTTTAATGTCAAAGTTTACCTACAGTTTTATATTTAGCTAATTAGTAGGTATGTAGTTGATAAAGTCAATTTTTAAAAAAAAAATTAAAATTGGTTATTTAAATTTTCGTTAAATATAAGTTGCTACACTACTGAATACGACAAACAAAAAGAAAATGCAACGTGAGTAGTAGAGTGTCGCGCATGGGTGCTCTTTGAATCAAGAATCAACTAAAAACGAAGTGACAGGTTCATTAAGGCTCATTTAAAAATATAGAATAGAATAGAATATTCTTTATTGTAAACCATATAAAAATAACAACCCTGAAAACCCCCGAGAGACGATTTCCGAAGTAAAAATTTGAATTAAATTATTTTTTATGCTTTAGGGGTGGAAAAACTACCCTCTTTTTTATTTTTCATACCAAGACAGAGGTTAGTGGCGATGAATGTTCCTGAAGGTCTAAGGAGCAAGTACAAACAATTTTTTTTTAAATCATTGCTATTCCACCACTTTTCCAAACTTTCCGCTTATTAAGTGAACTATTATATGAATATTTATTTTGTTGAATCACATTAAACAAATTATGAAAACTCAATGATATTTTACGGGCCGTACGTAAACATTACTGAATTACACGCCGGCTTAACTTGACTAGGTATAGATGTATGTTTTGCAACAATGTGATTATGTAGCTCTTACTGCAATTGAAGAAATCATACGGCTTTCTGGTTGTTAGACAGAGAAAATCATAGAACTTTAGTTGTAGCTTTCGGTAATGTATGTTTATTGGTCTGGTGGGAAAGTCACTAAGCGAAAGCCGGGTGTAACCTTACTTTTATGTTTCTATGTCTACAAATACATCTTATTAAAAACAATACAGTTCGAAACACCTACATAACGACATTAAAATTTACAAACACAAAAATGGAATCTTTAATGACAAATTACATAATTTATGAAATTGTTTGTCATTATTATGTCATTATTTATTAAATTACATTATTTATGTAATATTACGGGTCTAGTTTTATGTTTCGTTGGATTAGCTATGCTTGCATAAGGTTTCAGTCAATTCTGTAAACACGATCTGTTTCTGTTTTATTAGTACAAGTAGTGTAGTCCATATTTGATCACATAAACTTGTGTAGATAGATAGATTAGATTAGTAGTATTAGATTAGTGTAGATAGATATAGAACATTCGTTATTGTACACCACAGTTGGACAAAAATTAACATAGTTTGTAACAGTTTAGTAGCAACATACTAAGCGGCAACTATAATAAGCGGACTTATCGCTAAAAGCGATGTCTTCCAGACAACCTTTGTATGGAAACAACAGAGTAAAATAATCGGTAGCTGGTGGCGTTCCAAAAATATTTAGAACTGGAACAATGAAATAATAATAAAGGAAATGGGATGAAAAGGAATACGTGAAGTATCTTTTACACATACATATGAACACATAAATAGATATACATACATATATACATATACACACATACACATATATAGTGATACTAGTGAACTATAATAATTAGTAAGACATTTTAGTGGAGTTACTTATGTAGTCTATTGCACAACGTAAGAGAGTTGTACACCACTTATAGTGTTCGATAGTATTCCTTTACAAGTGCCTCAAAAGAGGTTAAGGTTTGAGCTCGTCGAATCTTTACAGGTAATGCATTCGATAAACGGATTGCAGTTACTTTATAAGATTTATCATAAAATGCTGTGGAGTGTGCAGGCATTTTTAGTTGCAAATTTTCTGATGACTTTAGAGATCGCGGATGTGTACAATGTAGGAACTCGAATCGTTCCTTGAGATAGGAAGGTAACGAAGGGTTGAACAGTATATTGTATAGAAGTGAAAGAATGTGAGCTTCCGGCGAAGGTAACCACTTGAGTTGTTTCCGAAATTCAGAGATATGATCGTATTTACGCAAACCAAATATGAATCTGATGCAAAAATGTTGAAGTCGCTCAAGTTTGTCTAGTTGGTTCTCGGTGAGATCAAGATAGCTGGCATCTGCATAATCGAGGATTAGAAGTAGAAGGGAGTTAGGAAGGGCAAGTTTGGTAGCGGTTGGAAGAAAGATCCGTAAACGTTTTAAGGATCCTGCAGAGGAAAACATTCTGCGACTTATTTCCTGCCTCTGTGACCAAGATAAGTCAGTGTCTATCTGTATACCCAGATTTTTTACTACTTTACTAAAAGGTATCACGGTGACGTCGAATAGAACTGGTGGAAGTAGTGACCACTCAATCTGTGCGATTTTTCTAGAGCCACCGACAATAATAATTTGAGTCTTCGATGGGTTTACCTGAAGATCGTGTGACCTACTCCAGTAACTAATCTGGTCCAAATCTTTGTTGATTATGTCAACAGCTTTAGGTAAACTAAAATTAAAAAAAAAAAACAAAGCATACCGGCACATTTCCCTGATATGCTGACAAGTTTCAACTGTACGAATATCAATGCAATTCTGGTATCAGAATCTTGGCTGAAGCCATGCCTTTCTACCACATCGTACTCGTTACCAGGCTTTCAGCTGATACGAAACGACCGTATATGTGGACGAGGCGGTGGTGTCGCCATATATATCCGAACTCACATTCCTTTCTCCATTGTTAGTATGTCATCTCAACCCCCCCCCTGTAAATGCTGGCGAGCATATTTTCATAGAAGTCTTACTCCAACACTCAAAAATACTTCTCGGTGTCTATTATAGTCCCTCCTTACGAGTAGACTATTTCTCTTCACTCGAAGTAATCTTAGAAAATTTAACCCCTTCGTACAGTCATACCATAGTCATGGGTGACTTCAAACTTACTTAAAAACGTTTCTCGTTCTACCTCCCTCCGATCTGTTCTAGAATCCAAAAATCTTTCCATTCTTCCACTTAATCCTACACACAATATGCCTAACTGTAATTCATCTCTCCTTGATCTCATCCTTATTTCTTCTGAAGAACATGTAGCTAAACATGGGCAGTGCTCTGCAGATTCGTTTTCCTATTACGATCTCCTCTTTCTTTCATATCGAATCCGTACTCCAAAACCCAATCCTAAGATACTTTTACACCGTAATTTTCGTGATATGAATCTTGAGAATCTTCGCAGAGACGCCGACAGTATCGACTGGAGTACATTATTCAACTCACAAAGTGTTGATGAAAAAAATTCCATCTTCACTGACAATATAATGCATTTATATGACATGTTGTTGGCGGTCAACACAGGTAATTACGAAGCCATTTAATCACCGTTGGAGATATGTTAAGTAAGGTAAGTATACTAAGGAGAACATCGTAATTCACTGTGTTGAACGCATTGGAAAAATCCAAAAGCGAGAGCATAGTGAGACTGCCACTTTGTATTTGAAATTTGATTTCATCGGTAATGTTAACTAAGGCTGTCACTGTACTATGACCAGGTCGAAAGCCAGATTGATATGGATTGAGGAGGTCATATTTGCATAGGAAAGAATGAAGCTGCGTATGAACAAGACGCTCCACAACTTTGGATAGAAACGGTAGGATTGATATCGGTCTATAATCAGAAAATTACCAAGGATTAGTTTTTTTAGGTTAAGGAATTCTTTGGGCTTCTTTCCATGTTGATGGAAAGGTGCTGCTAGAGAGAGAGAGTAGTTTATTATATGCGTACTATAGTTATTTTTTATGCGGCAGCATTGCAATGACTAAAGGTTTGGACTTGCGATCAAATGGTTGCGGGTTCAGACCCTACTCAGTAAACTACCGATGTGAACCCACTTCTAACACAAGCAACTAGCTCAGTTGGAGAGGTTGCCAAGAATATGAATTATATGTGATGTGAGAAAAAAAAATTTATGCCACTCACCAAAAAGTTTAGTGAACCACATTGCTTTGAAAAGGAAGAGGTAAGCTCCGTATATTGCTGCTAGATGTATCAAGCCCATTAAAATCACGTTTCTCCAAACGATCTTCCATTCTCGTTTCTCTGCTGAAGGAGGAACAACGACGGTGGGGGCATCAGCATTTTCATTTACGGCGTCTGTTTCATACAACACCCACGATCCTTTCGGCTGTCCTTGAGGAGGCATTATAACTGAAATAAAAAATAGCTTTTAAACGGGAAACCAAATATGTTTATAAATTATGTTACGCCTATTATTTTCGCTTAGTTCAGATATTTTTTTTATAATAATAATAAATCTCTTTATTATAGCAATATATATTACAGCTGAATATAACATTCTTCCATAATGAACCAAATAGAAGAAACCCGTCATGCTAAACCGGTTCTTAGGTTAAATAATGTTGCAACCCCACGGCAGTAAACATTCAGTAATCTATACCCACGGTTTAATAAGACACTAGCGAGTATTAATTTCAACAACTTATGTAAGCTTTGATTTGGTGAAGTGATTGACGCTATTAACGCTTTCAAGAACAAATGTCCGGGTTCGAGACACTTTGCACCTAAAGTATTTATGATACGATTATCAAATTAAATTAACTATAGAAATATTAGCGACATGCACGGCCCTTTTAAAACATACATAAAAAAGTTGTGAATAAAATAAAAATATTAACAACATAAACAATCAAAGACCAAAAAGATAAAAAACTTTATATGCAGACAAAAATATTTTTCAAAATAGTACAAGGAATACATTCTTTTTCCTTCTTTTTATTACATTTGGGATTTAAGTAATAATTAAAAATTACCTATTCTAGTTTGAAAAAGAAAGAAACGAACTATATTAAAAACTTGACACAAGACAATGCTTGGAAAATGAGACTAGCTTAAAAGAGAATAGTTGGGGTATGTTGGTAGATACTCATGTGAAGCAAAAAGTTTCTAGAGAACTGCACAGTGGTGGATTGCCAATAAAATTATTCAAGTCATGGGGATGATAGTTTTGTCACGTTGAACGATGGCGAAACGCTGCGGTCGGTATAAGTCGATACAGGCGATAGAGAATGCAGGGTGAAGATATATCTCTACGCAACACCAAGGGATCAAGCCGATCTGAAATATCCTATTAATCTACGATTCTAGTCGCTCTCCGTTGAATATGGTCTAGATGTAGAAGTTTTCTAACTTTAATAACAGATTATTTTTTACCTATAGACATTACTTATTATATCGCGAGTCTAGGTAAAATATTTCTCTTGAGGCTTATATTTCAGTTACAAAATAGAGTTTCTACTTTATAAAAAAAAAAAAATTGTAAAGATACCTAATTTCTTGATACTTAATTTTCTTCACGTGGCACAAGAATTGCTATGATGCTAAACATATTTTTATTTACATTTTTTTTGATACTAGATTAAGTGCTCATGGACATGATTATTTGTAATTGACATTGTGCTTGTCAGTCAAGACGGCTGCAGACGAAAAAAATGGAGACAAAGACTGGCGAATGTTGGCTTAATAAGCAGAAAAACCAAAACTGAAAACATCTTCTACGTTTTCAGCGGTCTCTCTAGTCCTGAAACCATTTTGCTGGGTGGATACTTGGATATATTTAAAGCCATCACCAGTCAACAAACATATAAAAGCTCACGAACACGCATGCTTACATAGCTCCAATAGTGGTGGTTGCTGTTGTCCAACCATTGAACTTGTAACCTCCCATACATATCTGGGCCTCATCATTGACGACAAACTAAACTGGAAACCCCACATCGATAAGGTATGTGAAAAGCTGTGATGTTTTCTGGCAAACATTAAAATCCTAAATCGTCGTATCCCTTATCATATTAAATTATTACTCCATAACTGCCTAGCCGAATCTCATATTCAGTATGGACTCACCAGCTATGGACGGACCTACAAGACTCTCCTAAATAATATATATAGATTGCAACTAAAAATATTAAAGACAATAACTTCTCCACAGATTAAGTTACAATACAGTAACGATGATCTGTGTCTTTTTAAACACTGTAAAGTTTTACCCGTTCACCTAAAAATAAAATATAGTTTATTGAAAGAAAACTACTTTAAATATATTTTGAGTGATAAAGTGGAACATTCTGTATGTACACGAGCAGTCTCGCAGCACCGGTTGCAAACAGCTCGCGCTGTTAACGTGTTCGGTGAGAGAACAACACGATACATAGTACCGCGTTTAATTAATGAACTACCCCCCGATATCAAGGAACGCTTAAACGGAAAAAAATATCAAACATAATTTGAAGGGATTCTTTTTGGAAAACATGTCGCAGTCAAGTTTGTAAGCAATCTCTCCTCCTTTCCTTGCTTGACTCGGAGTTCATTTTCACGTCACTGTTCTGCGTCCGTACGCTTAGATAATTATAATTATTTTAAGAGTACCTACCTACATAATGGTGAATGTGTTTTGTACTGTAGACTATAATGTGTTTTTCGACGTCATCGCTTGAAATAGCATCTGTTGCATTTTTTACAAACCTCCGTGGTTTACAAATGCACTATAAGAGGTAATTATGGTAAATGGTTTTGTAAATAGGTAAATAAATAAAAAAAACAAAAAAGTGGCGGCAGGTAATAGTAACAATTTGTGATTCCAAGTTTCCTATTAAACTAAAAGGACAGGTCTATAAGACGATGATCAGATCTGCCGTCCTGTACGGCTCTAAAGGTTGGCCCACAAAGAGAAAGATGAATGGACTGTGTGAAGGAAGATATGGCTAGAAGATAGGCAGTAAGCAGAGAAATTACGAATGATAGACTAGAAATGAAGAAGAAAATATGTGTATGATTCAGATGATGTTGATGAATGATTTGTTACAACCAGACTGACAATTATTGTCAGTAAAATTCAAAAGGCATATTATCTATAAGTCGGTCACTTAAGGATGAAGAAAGTATTTTATGCAGTTTCTATAAACCTTCTTCGAACGAAAAGTTGGGAAATGCTACGAATAAACTCAATGTGGATTCAAGAGATTGGCTGCAAGATAAAGTTTGAAATATTCTACTAGAATTATTTCTACTCAAATCGCAATTGAAGTTTTAGATTCCACATCCTGGATAAAGAGTTTGAGAACAAACGAAATTTACATTGGCTGCACGTATGGTTAAAACCAAGGTATAGTTTTAGTTTGAACTATACTGAAATTTTTGTGACGTAGGGATTTCAACTCGATTGGATTTACTCGACTTAGGAAGTAGCTTGCCTGACAGAAGATCGTAGTTAATTACTACTAGCATAGAGCTAGTTAGTGGGATCAATAATGCAACACTTAGTACTATCGAGTGAACTTTGTGTTGTTTACCTGATTAGCAAGCAATTTTCGACCAATTTATAAAAACAATAATTTTTGTATTATATGGATGATCCGAATAGTTTTAGGAATAACGCATGAGGTGTCTTTGGAACTCCCGGTTGGAACAAAGTTCCTAACGCTATATATAAATATATTTAATGGTTTGAAAAATTGTATCGTAATATAGTAAATATAGTAAAAAATCGAAATTAAAATTGGGCCATCTTTGAGAGTTGCCCGAATTAATATATGGATAATTGGTATACAATCAACATTAAAATATAGTAGTAGGGCAGAATCCATAGAGGGCACGAAGCCCTCATCTTCCGGATGACGCAGGTGCTTTCTGGGCACGGATGCTTCGGAAAGTAACTGTGTCGGGTCGGCCGGGAGCCGACGTCTCGGTGCCACCATTGTGGTGACTGCTCCGAGGACGAGGCACTTCACACGCTGGCGGAATGCCCAGCTTAGGCTAGCCAGTGCCGTGATCTCGTCGTGGGAGTTGGTGCTGCGGGTAGTCTCTCGCTTCCAACCGTGTTTCTGGCCATGGTTCGGAGCGAGAGCGCATGGAACGCCGTCGCCTTTTTCTGATGTCTGCAAAGGAGGTGGCGGAACGGGAGAGAGAGCGGAGTACGACTCTCTCTGCCCGCAGCAGACGCACCGGGTGCCGGAGGGCGTTTAATGATCTCCGGTCACCCTAGGAATTGGCCTGCATCCATAGCCGGTAGCGACAGGAATTTTACTGCGGTCGCGACCATCTGTGAGGAAGTCATCTCGCAGAAGGAGGCGGCGGAAAGGGTCCGGGAGGACGATCTCCACTCGGACCTAATTCGCCGCCGGCGAAACGGGCGGCGGAGGCGCGCTTACCAGCGCCTCATGCCGCCCTGAGTGTGGCCGCGGGTGGACGGGACGGGTTTTCCCTTCCACCCGCTATAGTGGCCCCCCGCGAGGAGGCGGCGTCCGTGTGTGCCTGGACGTCGCCTAATTAAGAGGTTTTTTACCCGAAGGTGGTGCCCGCGCTTTTGCGAGCAGGCGCTAGCAGGGTTCCGGATGCCTTAATAAAAGCTGTTCCCGGATCCCTCCTATTTAAGGCGCAGTACGGCACACCGTGTGGTTTTAGTCGATTCGATTCCGACACACCGTTCGAATCCGTTGAAAAAAAGGAATTGTTATTAATAATTAAAACGATACAATAATTAAAACGATTATATTGTTGTCCGTCTGTCTGTCTGTCTGTCAAGACCATTTTTCTCAAAAACCCGTTGACGCATCAAGTTGAAATTAATACCAAATACGTGTATGTCGGCGGTCCTTTGAAGCTGTAAAAAAATCAAGATTGCAAGTCAAAAGATATGATATCTACATATAAGTTTGTTTTCTAACGGAACCCTCGATACGCGAGTCAGACTGGCACTTGTCCGGTTTTTTATTTAATTAGGAAACGACGACACGCTTCTATAGTAGGCAAAATGAAACATATTATAATTGTTTTTTTTTTTAATATTACAATAGAAATATTGTGTATACACGAATAGTTTTCGATAACAAAAAATAGAAATAACGTTTATTCACAAGCTAATCTAACAGGGTTATTGTGGTCCTAAAATTGAATAAAATAAAACAAAACGCCTCACCGCGTTTGAGTTGCACAGAATGTGTCTTAAAATACATAGCTTAGTTTCGTTCTCTTTCAGACTCACTTACCAAAACTGTGGAGCACTATACTGTTGGGTTACCTGTACTGTACCTACTTTCCTTTTGATCTAACACCATGAATTTGGTAAGCAAAGTCTTTCATTATAACTTTTAAAAAGGAAAACTATATTTTTATATATTTTGTCATTATATTATGTATATAAACAAAATTATAAAATTGAAATATAGAGATGAAAAATTTTACACTATCTAAATCGAAGTTGTTTCTCCGTCATTTTAGAAAACATCAACAGACATCAGCAATAGAGTAGTTGACAGTTGACAGGTAAGTCAAATTAGTTCCTCCTTATTGAACGTCAAAACAATACGTTCTATAGAAACTTGTATGATTGTACTTTTCCTTATGTAAAGTAGTTAAGGTACAGTTATAAATCAACTTCAATAATTTCTTTGCACCTGTGTCATTTAATCTCCGCACATTTCTAATGTCGGCTTGCAAAATGTCTTGCGTATTAACGCACAAGTTTTTGAATAAATAAATAAACATAAATACCCAATATCTTTCTTTCATAGTTATTAATATTAATGAGTATACATATTTATAGTCTGCGGTGCTATACCGCCGCGCCACATAGGTTACAAATTAAATAAATAGGTACTCATGTATCAAATGGAAGTTATGGTATTTTTTGAGTAGGCAAAAATATTATTTTGTGAAATAAATCGTATTGTAAGGAAGTCCTATTTGCACTTGACCGCTTTAATGTATATTTAAAGCCTTGTATTTAATCTTGATATAAAAAAAATGGGGGCCATCCATTACCGATACTGAAGCCAAAACTATTTTTTTTTATTTTTGATATTTTTGTCTGTTTGCGTCTTTGAGAGTATTTAAACGTTACATAATATATATAGGAAAGTATTTGTAGTGCAATATTCATCATAATTTAGTAGAAAATAATATAATCTAATAATTATAGGTACTATATTTGGGTATATTTCCAAAAATATTATAGGAGGTATAGGGTAACTGCACTTAACACGTAAAAAGTACAAAACAAAGGTGGAAACCTTTTCTGCAAAAATATTGTACGCAGTTCACTCTATTTATAAAAATAAGAATTTAAAATGTTCCACAAAAAATATATAATAATGTGTTTTTATTTATTGTTACTTTAGACCAATAGATTTTAAATTTTTGCTTTTTTTTTCATGATACAATATTTTTAAATATTCCTTTATTTGGTTTAAAAAAATCTTCCCGTATATAAATAATAAATAAGTTCAATAAAGTATTAATATTAATACGTTCTGAAAGTGCACATAACCTAAAAAAATTTTGCGTTGGCAGATTTTCAATTGTAGGATAGTATAAAGGAACGCAGAGCGCCGATATCTGCTGACCGTACTGTTCGCGACTTACGAAAAGGAAGTCACACCTAAGTATATACATAAAGTATTTGGATAATGACTTTGCGCTCACAAAAAAAAGTGTTGGGTACCGCGAACTGAGTTTAATTGTCTGAGAGTACCACGCACCATCACGCGAGTCTAAAACACAGTGCACGATGGTACACACTACAAGGCAATATGACCGACCCATCGATCGATCTAACATTGATGTGCTTTTCTGTGGTGATTGTGGAAACAGTAGAAGTTCTTTTTTCCGTTCTTTGATGATCCCAGAGTAATCGGTAGCCGGTTCTTGGCCATGCCACCGAGCTATTTTGCCCCTCACAGTCACCACACGCCACCATTAATTTTACAAATATGTTTCAAGAGATTTAAAGGAAACATACATTTATAAATACGGTTATTGAACAAGAAGATCCAAACTTTCGCGTTCTATGATAATTATAATAATGTTGACGGGAATTAACGCGATCACGTATTTAAAAAGTATTACAGTACCAGGCCTGTGACCACGGCCAGTGCAACCTGGTGGAAACGTCAGACAAAATAAAGGTATGTAATACCTTTTAAACACAATGCTTACCAAAAGGGCAAATCCACGGAAACAGCTTTATTAGATCTGATCGACAAAGTGGAGAAGGCTGTAGAGGATAAGCAAACTGCTTTATGTGCTTTTCTCGTCATTGAGGGCGCTTTTGACAATACACCCACAGCAACAATCCTCAGAGGAATGATTGAAAAGGGCATTGATGTCACCACCATAAAATGGGTGGAAAGCATGCTTTCAAACAGAATTGCGACAGTTTCACTAAATGAAACATCGCACAAATTTTATACGACATGAGGGTGCCCACAAGGAGGCGTGCTATCCCCACTACTTTGGACTCTCGCTGTTGACCAACTCCTTGTAGAAATGTCTGACCTCGACTATGACATACAGGGCTACGCAGATGACCTAGTGGTCATAGTCAGAGGACCATGCCTCCACACCATCTGAACACTACTACAAGGAGCACTCAACACCATCAACAACTGGTGCAGAGATAACGAATTATCAATTAACGCAGACAAAACTACGATAATTCTATTCACAAAAAAAAGGAAGCTAGTAAGTTTGTCAAATCCAAAACTAAACGGCAAAATCCTTTCTTTCTCTAGTGAAGTCAAGTACCTAGGGGTCACACTTGACCAAAAGTTAACCTGGAACTCACATATCACAAACATAGTCCATAAAGCAAAAATGGCTTTATGGATGAGACATCGCATGGCCGGCGCCAGATGGGGACTTCAGCCCAAGATTGCCCTATGGCTATATACGGCGATTGCAAGGCCAATCGTATCGTATGGAGCTGCCGTCTGGTGCCGTAAGGTAAGCCAAACGACTACCTCATACAAATTAGACAGCCTAGAACGTACGGCTTGTTTAATAACCACTGGTGCGCTTTCCTCGACACCAGGAGAAGCTCTAAATGCACTACTAAGCCTGACTCCGCTCAGCATCTATGTGCAAAAAGAAGCTGCCAAAAGCATATATAGGATATGTACACAGACGAAACCAAAGTGGCAATCACGAACACTAAACTCACTAAAAGAGTCGGTTTTCGGAATAAAATCTCTGAACATGCCAGCGGATGACATGCAAACAGAGATCGACTTCGTAAGAAGGTACACAGTAGACATACCACAGAGGGATACATGGCTGGAAGGCCTCCAATCCAACAAAAATGGTAGTCACGAGTGGTACACCGACGGGTCCAAAAAAGGCCTTGATGTAGGTTGTGGAATTTACGGAGAGACCAAAATTCAGGTGGAGCGCCAACCTGGGAGCAGAGGCCTCCGTCTTTCAGGCTGAGCTCTCTGCATTAAACATGTGCGTGGTGATCAACCTTGAAAGGAAAGTAAAAAATCAACACATCTACATCAACTCAGACAGCCAAGCGGCGCTATTGGCACTAGACAATTTTGAGACTAGCTCAAAGCTAATACAAAATTGTAAGGAAAACCTGAACACACTGGGGCAATCAAACAAAATTACATTAAGATGGGTACCAGGCCATTCAGGTATCGATGGCAACGAAAAAGCCGATGAACTTGCCAGAGCTGGTGCAGACAACCGACAGCATGGCCCAGAACCATTCTGCGGCATCAGCAAACAGCGAGCGTATTCTATCATACACGCCAAATATACATCATTGGCTATTAAGAGACGACTGGTCTAAGACAATCGAAAGCCATAATAAATAATAATAAAGTATCTAAAGAACTTCTGGAGCTCAAAAGATACAAAACCTGTGCAGTAACAAGAGTCCTCACCGGACACTGCAAACTGAACAAACATATGTTCAACGTAAAATTGGGTGAGAACACAATTTGCAGATTCTGTCAAGAAACAGAAGAGACTGCAATGCATATTTTATGCTCTTGTGGCCCACTAATGCGGCACCGAAGTATTCACCTAGGGTTGCACATCATGCAACTGCAGGAAATACAAACAATCACTGCTGATAGGATCTGGAGGTTTCTCGAAGCCATAAGTCTGAGCAGTGAACTGTAAACCAGAAGTGCGCTACAAAAGACCAGAAATGGTCGAGGTAGCACCAGGCACTCAAATCAATAATAATACCTTTTAAATACGTGATCACCTTAATTCTTGTCAACATAATAATATTAAAAAGTTCGCAGACACTATCACCAATAAAATTACATCTAAGCTGAAATATTGACAGATAACCGGTGAAGTTTTTTACATTTTCAGACCATTCATTTTCCGTTCGGTTACATTAGTGTGAAATCTTAAGTTACACCGTGACTAAACAAAGCTCAGATCCAAACATTTATTTGTTGCGGGGGTGGACCTTAGTATTGACTGGGAGTAATCTGTTAGGTATACCGAGGGAGCCATAGTTTCTAGGATGTGGTACTGCCTGACTGACTACAGCAAGGCTCTCACAATTGGTCGGACGAATCGAGGCGTTAGGTCGTCACAGTTGCCATCCGACTGGTGTAGGGTGGACCATTGGAAGCAAAACGTCGCCGTACCAACAGCTCATCCATAACCGTCGCTGTGTGGCACACCGTGTAGTTTTAGTCGGTTTAAGCCTCATATGCGGCCTCACCAATAGCCCGGTAAGGTGAGCTTCCACAGGAAAAACAAATGGCTATTTTTTCCCATGGCCAAATTACACGTTGCGTGTGAGCAATCAAAACAACCTTATTTTGTACGCTCCAGGTTATTTTACTGCCAATACAGTATAAAGAATCCTGCCAGGAGCATTTCCCAAATTCAGGAAGAGGTGCAATGCATATTATAAGCGAAATATTGCTGTTTTACAATATAAACGCGAACGAAGTCGCGGGCACAGCTATTCCTACTTTAATAAACACATTTTTGTAATTAATTTATTCTAATTAATACCTGCCTATTTAATTTTTTCATCATATATACCTAGCACATTTCGCAATGAATGTGTAGGTACTTCATAAATATTTAAAAAAATATATTGTATTGTTCTTACAGAAATAATATACAAGGTCAATATATGTCACGTCACATCGAGTTTACCTTGTCAATTAAAGGTTAAAGTATCCCGGGACTCACAAAATTTCTTTAGAATATAATATGTACACATGGATGGAACGTTACTAACATACTTGTAAACAACAGCCACTAGGTACATACTACTACTTTTGAAGGTAAATCCTCCTACTACAGGATTCATAGATATAATGGGCACTGATTTGCAAATACTATTTGACCGAGATTTAATCATTCATTGCCTAAAACAGTATGAAACTATTACTAGAGACCGTTTTATTTTGTTTTTAATACGAATTTGTTTAGTTTGAATCCAGTGTGTAACGCTTATCAACGCGGGCCCCAAATACTTAATGCAAGGAATCAAAAAACTATTCTCATTAAATTATATGTATACCTAAGTAAAATACTCAACTACATACTATTAAAAATTTATTTATTTAAGTTTTAAAATGGAATAACAATAATTTTTTGAGTAAAATAAATATCAAAGCACTTGAAACGTATCGCATTCCTGTGATGACATATGATATTTATAAATAGTTGCACAGATTTATGAATAGAACTCTCGCTACAAATGATTGAAGTTCAATGTTGATCTCGTTAAAATACGATACTACTAGATAAATGCGTTTGTCTAAAATGACAACGCAAGACCCTTTTACAGTGATTACCATCGATATGTATTTCTAGTGACGACGCTATCAAATTTTACATGCTGTAGCTTAGTAAATGATTTTCGGTAAGTCGCATCGGGCGCTCGCATTCCGCAGTCGCAGTCGCAGACACAGTCTATGTATATTTTTGAGGCTAAACGGAAGTCAGATCTTTTATTTAAATAATTTTATACGAATGCATAAGATTTATATGTTCTAATTGAGTTAGCAAAATAATATTCTGGAAAATTCGAGCAAGAAGTGATACACATAATGTAGAAAGAAATCAGGACAAGTGCGTTGTCCGCTCACCACATTCACTCATCTCAGCCTTGGGACATCAACTACTGAACTTAGGCCTCATCTAAATAAAAATGTAGTAGCAATGTTTCCCTGTGGGTTCCTCGAATCGTGAGTCTGATTAACTTATCAAGATTCATAAACTACAGATAAAGTAAGCACTAAACAGACTTCTTATTTAGTGGATGTCTTCCACTAAAAGTCTATGGTGGAAAAACATGATCGACCATAATACTTTGATGTACGTCAAACGGAAGTTTGTAATTGGGATACAATATTTTAGTTTTATAAAACTAAGAATTAACGATGTTTGGATTCTTCCCTTTACCTGTGCTTTTGAATCTTTTATTTTATTTCATATGTCAACGCAAAGTGTTGGCTTTGATTTATCACGAGTCTAAAAATACGTTTAAATGTTAGTCTTCGTCGTACTTTGCGTGATTGCGTTGACTTTGAAGTTTGATCTTTTAAGAGCTCCGCCAAGGAGTCATAGAAATTTTTGATGTTAATTTTAATTTGATACTTTCACGTGTCGTGATCTTTGGGACAAAAATCTTACCAAAGACTAAGAGCCAACCAAAAGTAGTCACGTGTACACGTAATAATAAATAATGGTAAATGATAGACATGAAAGATGATTTATAACATTACGAACCGGAACAAAAAACAATGAAATTGATGCCATTAGATGCTATTTTGCAGTGGTTTGATAGTGAATGATTTACCTATTAAAGATGTTTCACTAAGTAGATGTAATCAAGTATGTTTATTATTGTTTTTTCTTCATCACAATTTGCTAATTACCTTCATGATAACATCATATTCCTTACATATAGATTGCACAAAATCTGCCTCTGAATAATCATTTTTAATCAGTTTAAGTAATAGTACAAAGTTTCAACCAAATTTACAACATATAAAAAAACTATCCTCATTATTGGTCTACTAGATAAAAAGGAATACGTGCTAATAAAAAAATGCATAGACCTAGCTGCTTATTACCTAAAAATTATAAAATTTACCTACTGTTGTCATTCAACATATTGCAATATTCCGATATAAGATGACAAGCTTAGTTTTGTATAAAAATGTAATTACATACAGTGGAAAATATTTGGCAGCAGAGCATATTACTATAAGTATGTTATGTCCTTCGTCTAACGGCATTAGTGCGGCATCAGTAGTCACTGTCACCAGGCTTCTTTAAATGATACTGGGAAAACAATCCCTGGAATATGTCATTATTTAAATGTCACACTAGATAAGGTGTTCACGCTAGCATATTCGCTTATTTTCCTCGCTACTTTATCCTCAACTACGAGTTTATACCAAATAGCAATATTTCAAATGCGTATTCAAAATTACATATTCAAGCTGGGAAACACATTTTAATGTTTCAAGTTTGTCATCATTTTCTGACTATATGACTGCATAGGTAACTTTCAGGGTAGTCCGATTTCAATAATCCTTTTTTTATACTTCGAGTGTAAAAAAGTTGGTCCCATTTAAATTTCAAATTCAATAAATAGGGGATAAATAATTGTACACCCATTGGCTTTACACCTGTAAACCGATTTTGTTTAAACTTAGCACACATATGAACTTCTAATGACACTACAACATGACGGAGATTTGTAGTTGATTTAATAATGGATGCGGAAGCCCATCGAGGGAACTCTTCAACGGGTTACAGAAGCTACCTAGGGTTTGTTGTGTATAGTAAAACTAAAAAACACGCTTTAAGTGCGAATCGATTACTATTAACCTCCTGACTTATCGGCATATATATGGCGGACAGTTTCATTTCGATACAGCAATTAGGAGTAGATTAAAATTAACTGCCAAGATCTGTTTACATAGTTAGTTAGTTACAAGTGAAGCTAATAAAAGAATGTAAAAAAGAGTACAAAGAATTTTACATATATATAGAAGTATGCTATAATGCTAGTAAATCAAAAATAAAAGCTTTATATAAACATTGCCATACAACGTGGTAATGCTGACAGCCTTCTGGGAACGCTACCTAAATACTCCTTATTGTAATTATTATTTAGAATATATAGTTTCATTTATTATCCTTAGTTGTAATCCTAGTAATATTATAAACGTGAAAGTTTGTGAGGATGTATGGATGTATGTATGTATGGATGTTTGTTACCCTTTCACGCCAAAACCACTGAACTGATTGCGATGCAACTTTATATGTAGATAGCTGGAGACCTGGATTAACGTACAGGCTACTTTTATCCCGATACTCAAACGGGATCGGGACTTACGAGGGTGAAAGCGTGGGGCGCTGCTAGTTATATATAAATAATTTACGTATTTATTCATTAACGTATTTCATAATTTCGTTGTAAATTTCTGCACACAAACATTAAAGTAAAAGAATAAACTGACTGAAACCTCTAAGTTATATTTGACTTTGTAGTTAATAATTTCAATTGTTTTTCTGTTGTAGCTACCTATTTTGAAATAATGGTATTTATTTTCTTTGGTTCAATAGAAGTTCAAATTAAAACAAAAACGTGCCGGACGTAAATAAAACTTGTTTAAAGTTTATGGATAAAGTTATAATAAAGAGAATGTAAGTACTTAATCAAATAGGCTTAATTACGAACAGCATCTGATAGGTGTACTTCAAAGTCGCATATATCCAGAAATTTCAAAGTAACTACAGAAAAAATACAACTAAGTAACTCTTAAAGAAAGGGATATGAGCCATGATAATATTATTTATAGGGCCAAAGTTAAGTTAAACTATTAGGTATATTATTGATTTAAGTAATACGCTGCTCTGGTGACATCTATCCAATTTATCAAAACTCAAAAGCTCTTATGACGATTTGTGTGTTTCAATAATATTTATTATCACTACCAATTATAAAACAAAGTCCTCCGCCGCCTCTGTTCGTCTGTCTGTTCGCGACAAACTGAAAAACTACTGAACGGATTTTCATACGGTTTTCACTAATAGATAGAGCGATTCATGAGGAAGGTTTAAGTGTATAATTTGTACCCGTGCAAAGCCGGGGCTTGTTGCTAGTTATTATATTATTTGGAAATGTATAGCTGCTATCAATGTAAAGTTTCTTATAAAACATTATCCGTAAGATATCCCAGGAATATATTCCGTAGATAGATTGACGTAATTAGTATTTCGTTTTTAAAATTAATTAATACGATAAGAGATGGTTGTGTAATCGCGTGATAAGACAAACATCAATTAAGTATTTACTTAAGTTTATTGTGTGATCAATGTCATCATTCATAACATTATGGCATGAAATAAATAGTGGATTAGGTGAATGTTTCCGTTCTTATCAAATCACTAAACCCATTGTTATGAAGTATGTTTTATTTACTACGCACTATGCATAAAAACCGCCAATAATGTCACAATTATCTGACGTAGGACATTAGATAATTTTGATTTGACCCAATGACGTCCGCGACCCAGTGTCGTCCAAGAAATTCATCTTTAGTGCATAAATTATTATTTCCGAGATTTTATATCTATCATATTACGTTACAGTTCTCAGTCTTCCCGGCAAGTGCTAATTCGATTTAGAGAGTTGGTTAGTATCCCTCCCCAATCTATAAAAATACGCAATACCCCTTTTCTTTCCTTCCCTTTCAAAAAAATTATAATTGAAAAAGTAATAATTTTTTTTCAACTTTCATTCGCAATATACCCGGTTGACGACAATAGACTTGCCTACTATTACGTGTGTGATACCAAATTATAGTTGCCAAAATGTGGGCGTTTAATACACCTCTGCTTATCCCTTCAAGGATACAGGTATGAGTGTATGTTTATAATAATATATTGGTTCGATTCCCTACTCAGGTAACCCTTTCAAAAAATCAGTAAAGTTTGTGTCAACTCCTTAACTCTGAGTAAAATGAGCTACGAGTATTTCAACTATTTTAGATAGTTCGCCTTCCCATAGATTTTCTCCACCCTCTATATTTATTAGTAAACAGACATACAGTCGATCAACGTCGCGAATAACTTACAAAAACGTCTGCGAGATTAAGGTCAATAGTTAATAGTTTGATTTTAAACTACGCAGTGTAACGCAACACGCGTACTGTGCGGTACGGTTAATGACCAACAACGCACGGCACCGTCGAGGCAGCTGATTGCATAAATGTTTTACAATGCAGTTTTTGGCGGAATGGGGTATTTACTGTTTTTTTTTTCGGTAAAGTTTTCTGTTTACTCATTGTGATATCACTTTTAAGCACAAAAATGAAAAAAGAAATATGAATTTTCCGGCAGAAATTTCCACTCAGAATTATGGTCTGAATACACTATTTTAGGATTCGGTACGGTGTCACTTACATTGACGAATTATGTCTGTGGCATTAACGTTGACTGAAAGAGAATTTTACAGGAATTGTAAAGACATTAATAATTTATTCATCAGCAAAGGTCCACCCGTTGCGGAGATTAACCGTTTTTATCTGTGTGTCTATCAAACAGACAGATAGACAGACAAACATCAAAATAATAGAATTTTCAAAATAAGTATCTACCGTGTAAACACACATATGCATTTACTAAAAATCTGTTATTATGGCTACGTACCCGTTGGACCTCCAAGATTAGACCCTATCACAAATGTACCCGTTTGACCTAATTTTTAGGTCCCTTTGGAACCTCATTAAAATATAATAGTCTAAGTGCCCATTGGACCTCTTTTTAGTACCCTTTGGACCTTCAAAATTAAAACTTCTGAAATAGGACCCGTTGGACCTCTTTTTTAGTACCCTTTGGACCTTCAAAAAAATATGTGTTCATTTGGTATTCGTTCGATGTTATTTATGTGTTTCGATGTTTTATATTGAAAATTGTTCAATTCAATTTATATTCAACAACTTAAAGATAAGTAAAATTAGAAAAATACGTGATCTAATTGGAATGGGTGATTTTGTTTGTAATTAAACGTTGTTTTTATATTTTTCATCAAAAATATTGATTTATTGTATAATGTTTTATTTTTGATCAAGTGTTTCACTTTTGTGCACGATTGTATTTTGGCTTTTCATACGAAGATGTATAAATGAGGTCCAATGGAACACGTAGTTTCATAGAGGGTCCAACGGGCACTAAAGTAAGGCAAAATCCAAGTTTGAAGGTCCAAACGGTACAGGGAGGTATAAAGAGTCATATTTGTATACGAGGTCCAAACTTGGAGGTCCTACGGGTACGTAGCCGTTATTATGACCTTACAAACAGACACTTCAATTTTATTTATTTGTATAGATAAAACGGAAACGAAACGAAACGAAATTCTTTACAAGAATAATTAGAACGTCTTTTCAACTTCTTAACTCAATCTAACTACTCGATGCAATATTATTTATACAAACTACGTGAAGGTTGTTGGAGAATGTTTTACCACGAGTCCTTCAGTATGGCAATTTTTAAAATATTCTGCTGTACACACATGCGTGCATTAGTATTATTATTTTTTAAATTAAATTATGTAATATTATTTATTATCAGATTACTTACTTGTTATTTTTATATAGTTATTCGTTAGCTCGCTATTTTAGCGTTACAAACAAACACACTTAATTGTAATATTAATTAGTTAAGATTTATTTGTTAATTTATATAATTGAAAAACCAAACAGTAGGATTTTTTCTTTCGAAGTTACTTTAATATTTAATTGTTCAGTTGCACTATTTACCGTGTCAGGACGATTTGTTTTAAGTTAATTGGAGTTTTATAACCAACACACACTTGTTATCTCTATAATTTCTCTATGGTTTGGTCAGTACTATAGAGTAACACTTAACTTAAGATAGTTGTAAATTCATAGTAAATAACGTTATCCACGTAAACTACTATTATAATTATATTATACTATACTAGAAGTACGATTACTTTAGTTATAAATGAAAATATGGCTTTTAATATTTGTGTATTAAATAAAGTATCAATACCTCAATATACGAGGTAAATTAGTAATACGACGAATTAGTGACGAGACCAAATAAAAAATGAGATGAATATCCGGCCTATCCACCCGGATACCCGATAATGGCCGGATATCCGTATCATGTCTAATTCTTATACATATTCGTGAATTGTGGTAGTGGTTTTGTATCCGTCTACATGACATGTGTCACTTGTAATAATAAAGTAAATTATTTAAGTATAATTATAGTTTCAAAAACTTTACGTAAAACATCATTTAAAAACTTTAAAGTGCTCTCCTGTAAAGTTACTAAAAATCAAATCCGTCGTTTTTCTACGACGAAGACTAATTGTCATTGTTACAATGGTGAAGTAAAAAGCAAAAGTCGTGAGGAAACTTCTAATTTTTAGTTTCCTTACATTAAAGATTTAAATTAAATGTACCCCACGTCTTCATCAAAACAATTCGAATATCGTAGTACAAAAATCGGTATTTCAAGCCTCACAACGTTAGAATTTAGCAAAAATGTTCAGTTTACTAAAACCGCATACATTTTTACTTTTACTACCTTCCCGGCAATAGTGTATTTGACAGCTACTTTGAGGATTGTTGCGTTTCTGGTTGCATGCGTCTATGTTTTTCTATTCTAATATTTTATTGGTATTAAAAAAAAATATGTATGCTCAGTCGTCGTCAGCTTAATCTAATACATTGATAAAGAAAGAATTTAATATATTACACAAAAATAAACATAAAGATTATTACATGCAGTGATTACCTACCGGTGATTATGGCAATGCTCAAGCTGTCATAATGATTGATGATTTCAAGTACGTATAACAAAAGAAAAAAATATGCCTAAATGATTTTCTGCTCATTTCTCCGTTTTTGTTTTGATACTTACTAGGCGAATCTATCATAGGCAGAAAAAGGTTACCAGAGCTAATGGAGGATTACATTGAGGTTTTTAACTCGAATGAAGCAAATACCGTTAGCGTGCAAAGTTGTTGTGATTCAATCAATTAAATCAGCCCACTGCAGTCCACTGGTAAAATTTTATATTAAAAAGTTGCTGTACTGGTAGGCAATTGAACCGCAATTTTGCCGCTTTATTAACGAAATGGTGCGTACTTTTGTAAGGAGTTCCAAAGATATAAGTAAATATTATTATTTCATAACAATAATGGTTTCAGCTGTTGGCCCCTATTTTTAATAATAGATTTTAAATAAATAACTTAAATAATAAAATAAATTTTCTATCCAGTCAGGCCTATAGTCAGACAAAAAGAAAGTTATTCTGAAAACTTGCCTTTTTCACCTGCTGGTCAAAAATCCTGTGCCCATCTCTAGTCACAGGCAAGACAACATAAAAGTAGACTATTTAAGTAAGTAAGTCGAATATTTGACCATGCTGGTTATGTTTTGCGTTCATAAAATTACAACTATTGCTAATTAATATTAGACAACTAAATTATGTTTATTTTAAGAAGACTCTTTTTTTTGATAGAGCATTGTTTAAATAACTTGAACGGGTAATACGATATTAACCTTGGATAAATTTAGTGTGATAAAATTGTGCTGTATTTTTACTTTTAATTAATGTAGTAAAGATATATAGGTTTGAATATGAATACTGTTTCTACTTTTCTTAATTTACCATAATTGTATTCTTAAGTGTCCCGTTAGTGGTATTTAAAATATTATTTGTAAAAACAGGACTTAAATCACAATTTAGAAGAGAAAAGTTAGAAGGAAAACTTACTAGTTGCCGATGCAAAATAAAATACTCACATTAAAAACGGATTCAAAAAAGTTGTCTGCTTCTAATGCTTAATCCTTTAGCTTCGCTGTAGGCGCGTAAAAGTCAAGCGTTCAAACTGTTACTGGACTAATTCTATTATGATTTGTACCACTAGTATGGCGGCTAGCACAATCTTCGTACGATACGTTCTAATTTGCCTGCGGTGACGAGTGCGCGGGAGTGGCGTGATCTCAGTGTGATGCGATCACAATCGACCGGCGATCACGAGATAGATGATGCCTTGTGCCTTGTATAGGTACAATGACAGAGGTGATAGTTCGCGGGCTCACGTTTTCATACAGACGAATGCATTATATTAATAACAGTAGGTTATCGGAACGACATTATTGTGACCGACACCTTACCTATCTTTTATTGATAATTGAATTTTTTAACTTATTGTAATAAAATAAAATATTTTCTAACATCTATTATTGAAATTCCATAGGCATAATTTGTTTCTTATCTGCAAATTATGTTGTCGAAACTAAACACAATTTTTCCGTTCTTTAGGCAAATATACACAATGTAAGTAGTTGTACTAATTTCTATCTTTAATAAATCGTATTTAAGTTAGATTTTAATTTAATGTGTGTAAGGATAGATATTTTAGTAAATAAAGTCATCTGACTTTTTGTTGTTTTGATAAGAACCTGACGTTACTACACTGTTTGTTGCGTTTGATTCGATCTGACTCGATCGTAATTAAATTGGTAATAACTAATAGTCTAGCAAACAAAGGCTACACTATTTATCATAATTTTCTTTTTTTTTATTTTCATTGCTTTTATTGCTGGAGCTACTATTTTCATGAAGAAAGATACTTATAAGCTACTACTACTGCTACTTCTATTACTTTACTAAGTTTTAAACTATCGCGTTCCATGATATACTTAATTATGTATTTATATGGAAAACGTCAGGCAGTTCAGAGGTATGTAATACCTATTTCATGATCGCGTTAATTCCCGTATAAATTCATAATTAAGTATTATTTTCGTATACAGGTAATAACAATTTGCAGGACGTATTTTTTACATGATGTAGGGGTTCTATTAGAAAGGAATTTAAAAATTTATCACTTAAAATGCAAAATAGGGGATGAATTACTATTTTGACCATATTTTGAAACTTTCTTATATTAGAATTGTAAAAATTGATAAATATGTTTAGAAAGAAAAGTTTACTGTATCACTTTTTTAGATATTTTCCCCCTTAAAGGGTTAAAATGAGAGATGAAAGTGTGTAAGAAACTTACATTTTGCTTATCGTGCGTAGGTTTTTTTTTTTTAAGTTATCTCAGGTCTCCGTCAAATATGAACCGATTTTGTTACCACACAAATTTAGTGAAGATGTGATGAAGTTCTCGGGATCCGGAGAAAGAAACACCTTCACGGATATTAGCCTCAACGAATTGCCATAGACAGGGAATCCAAACCGAACACCTTCCACAGTGAGATATACTTACCAGGCGTTGCAAGTATTTCCAAAGCCTTGAATTGCAATCATCCGCTGGTATGTAATAATAGTTCTACCAGTGTTTCGCCTCTAAGCGGGGCCGCGGGGCATCCCCGGGAATATTCGGCAGCAATGTAAAATATGTCTATGGCAATTCGTTGAGGTTTATCCTCGGCTGTAGACATCGTTTTGATCTACAAACCGAAGGTGGCTGGTGGGTTTTCCCTCCTCAATTACTATCTAACCCCCACGGGCCATCACCTCACCGGTACCAAACAACAAGGTGGTATGTCGGACTCAAACCGACTAAAACCTTTCCCTCTTCCTCTTCTCTGAGCCTACTGCAGGCCCTAACCCTTCCCTCTTCCCGCTCTTCGCCTCTCTCCCCCCTCTTCTACTCCACCTTAAAGGCCTGCAACGCATTTGTGACTTTTGAATTGCAGGTGCCCATGGGCGGCGGTAGTCATTTACCATTAGGGGACTCGTCTGCTCGTTTGTGCTCTATACCACAAAAAAAATCGATTGTAAGTATATCGAATAATCGATAACAAAATTATAAATACTGTTACCTACCATGACTTATATAGCTCTACCTAATTGTTATTTATATGTTTAAATGGATTGGAAATATATTCATACATACATAATATGCGTGCGACCTATTTCATCATTATTGTTTGTGTCTTGAAAACTTAAAAAACATTATATTTTAAATGACATTTATTATTTATACCAAAAACATTTTAACTACTAAATAAAGATATACTTTACCTATTTTATTCTCAATTTTTATAAGTAATAACGAAATTTTCTAGAAAAATAAACTATATAAATAAAATGTCATTGATATAGGTACTACAATGTCAAGATCTAGCTTAAGTTAGGCAATAAAAAAAAAATAAAACACATATTTAAAAATGAAATGGATAGATGATTGGCCAGATACCGGATATCCGGCCAACCTTTAACAAAGTTTGAACAAACATGACAGATACCAAAGGGGGTTCTTCTACATGATCAAAATCGTTCACGTCTCCAATTAACAAACCTCCTAAAAATAGATTATTCACGAAATTTCATAAATAATTAACTGCCTGCTTTTAAATTGTCTAAACAATGACATGAGTGGGTAATAGGTACCTACTTATAAAATCGTTCACGTCTCCAATTAACAAACCTTCTAAAAATAGATTATTCACGAAATTTCATAAATAATTAACTGCCTGCTTTTAAATTGTCTAAACAATGACATGAGTGGGTAATAGGTACCTACTTATAAAAAAAAAAGAAATGTGGCAATTCACGGTTAAATTATGTTGTATTGAGCCACTCCACCCATTTGTTTTATATATTTGTTCACAACATTATACCTACCTATTAATTATATTCATCTCCTTACTTTTTTTTTGTGCAATTAACCCTAATATTCTTAATGTGACTAGAGTTGAAATGGATATCTGGTATCTATCCGGTCCCATATGTAACCGGCCTTTGCAACCTAACTATACTATCCAGCCCGATACCTGATAATAAGCCAGTATTCGCCGGATACCGGATAGCAAATTTAGGTACTTTATGTGAACACTTATAATCGCTATATTTTCTTTTTCAGAAAATTTAATAATATATAAGTACTTTTCTATTAAAATTTATTTTTTTTCTATTAAATCTTACGTCGTCAGTTTGTTGACTGGCAAGGAGTTGAAACGACTTTCTAATTTAGGCTTTAACGAAGCCCTCATGTGTGGTAAAACAGGAGTTTTTTTTTAAAGCAGCAATTTGTGGCATTACTAACGACACATCCACCTTCAAGGTTGGCATGTGACCCCTACTATTAATATCACCCCCCCTCTCCCCCAAGTGTTTAACGTAATCCGAAAACTTTATGCATTGTTAAATATACACACCGCTTGAGCCCATTATCCCCATACGTTTCTTTGGGTTTTTGTTATAATAAGTTTCTACAAATTAATAAAGAAATTTTGTTGTTTCCACTGTACATTTGTATTTGGGCTCAAATGGGTTAAGCAGTGGGCTCCTAAATTACACCCAAATTGTGCAGTGGTATCGAACCTTTACAAGTAATAATAGTTCTTAGTGTGTAAAACAGTACATCTACACCTGTGGAGTCCATAGAGAGACACACATTTCAGACATTTTGAAGGATACAACTTCTTGAACGACCAACAGCATGTAATGCGCAACAATACACTCACATGTCGCCATGAACCACTGAGAGTCGTTTATTTTCCTTTCATTTATTTTTTTATTAAGTCACTAGCCGTTCCCCGTATGTATTTATGGTTATCGCTCAGCTCCTAAGGGTCATAGCGTAATGCTAAGTAGTCTATAACCTTCCGCAATGAATACTCTATCCAATACAAGAAGAATTATTCAAATCTGACTGATAGTTCCAGAGATTAGCGCGTTTAAACAAACAAACAATCAAACAAGAAACACGCTCTAATATATACTAATATATTATAGGTATATAATATACTAGGTATACAATATACCTCATTACCATTTTTATTTGTAAAAACGTGTTGTAACACCGGATATTTGATAAACTAGTGCAAATAATAGTGTGTAGGTACGAATATACAATATTTACATTGGTTATGGTGTTTCTATGTATAATATGTATGTTGCCTCAACAATATGTACCTACGTTTATTTATCCCTGTCCTAAAACATAAAGTACAAGTTATGTTTAGTTTGAGCCTAGATCTTTTTTTTTAAAGACTACTCCCGCATTAAGAATATCCCTGTGTCGCCATGTCGTGGCGGCTTCACAACTATTCAAACAACGGATACAACGAACACCCAGACTCCGGACAACTATTTGTGGATCACACAAAATTGTGTTGTTGTATTTATGTATCAAAGTCTATTAGTTATTTATTAAAACTTCACGCACATACTGTACAAATGCGAACTTAGGGATTAGCATAAGGCAATTTCTGCCAGTCAACCTTGGGATGTCGCAGAAATATAGAGTTTTAGGTGCAAAGACGTGGGAAAAAGCGAGTAGAGAGAGAGAGAACGAGATAGATATAAAATTCTAAATGTATGATTTTAAAAGTTTTTTTATAAATAGTAAGTTTAATCAAGTCATGAACTAAATTACAAATACACAAATTAAGTGATAAATCATATACATGCACAGACACTATAATTACTATTAATATCAGGTCTAAGATGTAATAGCGCTGTAACAGTTTGGTAAACTCATTGCGGGTGAGATCAAGTACCCTTCTCTTGAATATAAAGCGGTTTTTAGACATCCTGATTTCGAGTGGGAGCGCATGTTATTGAAGAACTGATTGGACATAGAACGAAGAGATATGAGGTCACGGTACACGAAATCGGAGTTATGAAGGGGACATAAAGGAAGATTATTGTTCGTGGAACTGTTGTCTGTCATAAGGATGGATAAGAATCGAAGTTAGGGAGCTGAATAAGATGGTGGAGATAGAGAGTTAAGAAAAGAGAAAAGAGAAGTGAGTGCTCGCAGATTACGGTGTTGGCGAATAGGAAGTCATTTTAATTCGGAACGATGATGATTGATTAAGGAATGCAGCAGGATAGTGATGATTTTAGTAAGAAATAAGTTTTTTAACCGATATAAAGTTCTGAAAGTTCCTATCACTTTCTGGCTCACATGAGTCACCTGGGCTTTGGGGGCAATCAAGAGTTGAGTCAATGTGCCAACCCAGGTCTTTAATTACTGAGCTCAGGAGTATGACTGAGACATTGAAAACTACAGGTGAGATGCAAGTAGTATCGAACCTACATATAATCCGTTTGCTGCCTACGACGATTGCCTGACATTTGTTAGGGTTTACGGATAAACCAAACCTCATCGACTAACATTTTATAAACTGTAAGTCGCTATTCATTTTATCAGTTACTTGCTTGCTTGATTTTCTTCATTTTATCAATTACTTGCTTGCTTGCTGCGAGTCGTCGGCGTATAGGTGAAAACCACCCTGAAGGTCTTGTTATGAAATCAATATAAGTTGAAGTAAATAGTGGAAATAGTATTCTATTTCCACTGGTACGGGGTATTCCGCCCTGAGGAACGCCAGTGCAAAGAGCACACCACTTTGAAGACAAATCAAGAACTTTTGATAAAAAGGGAAGAATATAAATTGGACGGAAGTAGTTAGGAAGAAAAGGATAATTGTTTTAATTTATCAAATATTTTATATCATTATAATATGAGTTACAATATGAAGACCATGATCCAGGGTAGTTACAATCACCCTACCGCTAATGTCATCACAACAAACAGCATTGGAACGGATGGACAGGATAATCTTTTTGATGTCCTCAGAAGGCAGCGGCAAAAATTTAAAGTTGTCAATATTAGGTCTAGTCAGACTAGCAATATGGTCCAGGGTCCGACATTTAGTTTGATGATCCAGCTGAGTTATTGTTGTACAACACAGTTGTGAGCTGTGAGATGAGAGGGGGCTTGTAGTTACGTGGGGTACACTGAAAGTTTTGGGTTACTCATTAATAAAACAATTTACTTGTAAAGTAAAATATTTACTGATTTTCGAAGTATTTTCCATTACATTTTAAACACTTTTTCATTCGGTCAAAGTATTCGTGAAAACATGACTATCATTGCTCTAAGGGCATGTTTTTCACGTGCTGGTTGAAAGCTATCACGGTCTCTTCCGGCCCCGTAAATGTGTAAATTTTTTTGGGAAAATAAAGAAATCACATGGTGCCAGGTTTGAACTATGTGCGGGATGGGTCACTAGCTCTACCTTTTCAGAAGCCAAAAATGACTGTCTTGTTGGCGGTGTGCACCGAAGCATTGTCATGCTGCAACAGGATGCGACTTCTTGGTCGTTTTTCCCTAACTTTTTCAAAGACACTGGGCAAACAAATGGTGGTGTACCACTCAGCATTAACTGTCTTTTGTTCTTTAAGTGAGATCGTGCAGACAGGACCCGTGCGAGAGAAAAAATACGCAATTATTTTTTTGCCTACGTTTCTGACCTGCCCCAATTTTGTTGGTTTGCCGTCACCTTCGAACACCCATACAGAAGACTGCTCCTTTCTTTCCGGCATGTAACAATATATCCATGTTTCATCTCCTGTCACAATGTCATACACAGCATTTGAACGTCCGTGTTCGTACTTCAACATTTTTTTTTACACCAATCAACGAGCCCGTTTTTGTTCTGGGGTGAGTCCCCCTCCCTCCCAAAACCATTTTGAAGACGAGCAGCGCAGTCTTGCGGAGTCATTGAACTTTTAAAATCATCGCTCTAAAATCTTTTCGCGTTAATTCCATTTTTGCCACGGATGACGAACTTCACCTTGTGATAAAAAAACGTGTGCGTCTCAGGACGCCCGACAGAAGTGATAACTTAAACAGACAGACTGGCGCCGTACGTAAGGAAGCGGTTTACCCTTCCATAAAAAGCTATCACTTCAAACACAATTGACACGTGATTTCCCGTATTTTTTTTTTTAATCAATGAATGAGTTTCTTTTGTTTAAAAAATATAACATTTTGAAATTCAAAACTTTATGAGTAGCCAGGAGCGCAGAACTTTAAATATGCCCAAAGTACGCTGTAACCGAGTAGGTTTTTCTTTTTTTTATACTGTGTCGGTGGCAAACAAGCATACGGCCCGCCTGATGGTAAGCGATTACCGTAGCCTATGAATACTCGCATGCGCGTTGTTGACCCTTTAAAAACCTATACACTTCTTTCTTGAAGAACTCCATACTGTAGTCCCTCGGGAAAACCTCGGTCAACCACAGTCGGAGCATTCGCGGGAGGAAATTCCTCTGGAACCGTACCGTGCGCGATCATTTAGGTTCTAATATGTGAAGATGAATGCCCTGCCGGTGGCGAGCGGTGCGATGGTAGAATGCGGCGGTGGGCATCATGTCAAACAGTTCGTCAGAGCACAACCCATTACTGCGGTTAGCATATTGCAAGTGTAAGTAAGACTAGCCAGGTCAGTCTTAAGATGGGTGACCATCCTTAACACATTGAGACCCCTTTGTGCCTCGGAAGAGCACGTTAAACCGTTGGTCCCGGGTGCCATACATACATCTGTGGCATTCGTTACGGGTAGTTGGAGCCCTAAAAAGTTCGACAACCTGGTCTAACTACAGAACTTCGATTGTGGAGGTCTGATGGCAGTCATTTCACGTAAAATATCGAAGTTCGGCCAAAGTAATAATAATAACTCCACACATCTCACACACGGCCGTTTGATCCCAAACTAGGCAGAGCCTGTGCTATGGTAACCAGACTGCTGATAAACATACTTATATATTTCTAAATACATACATATAATATTATAGATAAATTACACCCAGATACAGAACAAATTATCGTGCTCATCACACAATTATTAGTCCTGGGTGGGAATCGAACCCACGACCTCTGGCTTAGTAGTCATAAACTTCCAAATACTGTAAGGAGATGAGACCTCTAAGTTTTGTAGAATGTGTTGGCCTTTTTCGTTACGTATCACCTGGTTACACAGATTCATTGCAGCTTTAAAAATGTTCCACTGGTACTCACAACGATCCTTTCTGAAAGTTCGATCTCTCCGCCTCATTGCCATTTGTACATACACCTTCATCCACGGTGCCGGCGGACGCGTCACCTTTACCGCTTCAACATACTTTTGACTAATACTTTAATAACGTTAAAAATTTTAAGTATAATAAATTATCGTCAAAATTTGTACACTTTGTGATAATGTGTTAATCTGAATCTCATGTCAATCTCATCTAAATCTCATCCTCTCAAACTAAGAGTTAAAGCTATTTAGTAACGAAAACTTTTATAAACATACTGAGAAGTAAACAAGCCTGGAAGCGAATAAAAAAATGTCTATATTTAAGTGCTGATTGCGATTGCGTCTCATTGTTTTTTTAGCATGCGTTTATCAGCTTCACATGTAACTGACCAACTTCTTTAAGAGCTAACTATATGTAAACAAATCTAAGAATCAATTTTAACCTACTTATTAATTATCGTACCCAAATTTTTTTTATGTATATGGAGTTAATATGACAACACTATAATTTGGCATATTGGAGCTGATCTGACGATGGGGCCAGGAGATGGATAGTGGAACTCTTCAGACGTTACTAGTAAACCCCTCGAGTTTAGGCTCATATGATTTGTTTAAACGAGTCCTTCAGATTGGTAACGATGACCTTCGTAACGATGGTCTGATAACTTGGGATATTGGTACTTTTTAATTCTGTACACTATTATAACGTGTTTTTTTGTTTATACTAAACTATAATTCTTTTAATACTAGTCTTCATCTAATCACTATGCGCATGAAGTAATTATTTTCAAAAAGTTAAAATTTTATGTATTGATGGCATAATGGTTGAATTGCTTTGCGCTCTTCATTACATTCTAAATTTGTGACGCACTTTGTGTCCGTAAAAGGCAATCTCATGTAAATAATTTGTTTGTATCTGGATTGTTATCATTAAAAAAAAATAATATTATTGAAAGACTGTTTATACATATTATGTATTATGAAAAACATAATTTAATCAATGTTGTTGTGAAATAATGATTGCTTATTTTTAAACTAATAAATAAAGTTTGATCATTTCATTCCGTTTTTTTTTTTAATTAAACACATTATAAATCATAAATAGGTAAACTTTGTTGTGCATGTTAAAGCCTCTTAGAGACGGAATGTTACTGCTTACTTTGGTGCATGTTGAAATGGACACCAGAAACTTGAAACATACATATTTACGTACACGAAATTGGACACACGAATAAACGCAAGACTGAATGAGCGGGACTGGGCAGAATCAATCATCCCAGTCCCGGTCGTTATTTTCTGTCTGTGACGTAGAGAAGATCGCAAAGGTGCTTGAGAGTCATCAAGGCTAAATTATATGATTTATTACTCCTCTCTTATACGGCGTTTTGTTAAGAGTCTTATAGTCTCCTTCAATAAAAACATTGTTTAGCTCACGCATAGCATCTGAGATTGAAAGCAACTGAATAAAGCCTATATACAGGGTATAACACTTACTTAAATAACTGAAAGGGCATGACTCTAGTATGCAGATAGAATAAAAAAAAATGTTACACTTGTAAATGGAAATTAAAACGGTCATAAGTTCATAACTTATGACCTTTTAAAGTTCCAGGTATTTTTGCCTCCGTTTTTCATAAAAGTAAGTGAAACGTGTACTGTTAAAGATTGTAAATCGTACGTAATTTTTATTATTTTGGAACTATTTACTCAGTTATTGAGAAAATCTATAAAAAGTAACTTAAAAAAAATTTAAGTTAGTATTTATAGATCTTCTGAGTAATGGAATAACTTTCAAATACACCCTTTATGTTTCATTATGGGTGAAAAAGATAACAAAAAGGATATTGCAAAACATCTCTATGCCAGACATCCCCATTAATCTTTTATATTAAGGGATCCCTCTTAGTTTAATACACGTAGAATGTACAAAAACCAAAAATTATTTTATGTTATCTGTACAATACGTACAATACATAACATCTAGAACAATTTTGAAAATTTTGACGGTTAAAGTTAGTATTTAAAACTGGTCAAATGACAGTTTTTGATTAATGTCAAAATCACACTTTTTTTAAATGTTATAGGGAGCAAACGATCAGACATGGACACCTGCAACCCAAGAGTTATTAGTGCGTTACCGGTCGTTGAGGTACTTCCACTAAAAGAGCGTATTCCCAGTAGGTAGTCTCTTTTCTTGAAGGTTTGAATACCTACATGATGTACCTACTAATTGTAAATTATTTTTTACTGAATGAATACAAAAATCATTATCTTTTTTTTTTTTTTCACGTGTCTGTTTTTCCAAAACAATCACGTGTACCGATAATTAAAAAACTAAATTATAATTAAAGCGAACTATTCCACCTTCTCAGCAATATTATTCGTTCTATTACGATTTAAAAAAAATTCAAAAGACCTTGAACTAATAAGTAGACAGTTAACTTGCCATTTCTACTAGTGATGTTATTACTTTTTACATTCGCGAATGCGAATGTGGATGCGAATATTTATCTCTGGTATTCGCGAATGCTGACTTTTCAAGTTCGTTGAACGTTTTCAAATAAAAGGTTATTTTTTACAAGGCAATAAATATGGTATTTATTCTCGTATAGCTAGACTTAGGTTGGTTTGTACAAAATAGGAATACTGTTAGTATAGTATGTGACGGTACATGGCGAAACAAAAATATCAAAAATGTCGAAAATTTGCAGGTGGATGAAGAACTTTCCACCTCCAATCTCGACGACGGAGGGCGTGCACTACTGAGCCAGTCAGCCACTAAACACAGGCAATTTACTGTAGCACTATAACATGTAACTGATTTTGTTCCAGATAAATAAAATAAATCACTAAAAATACGTAATTATGAATAATTTCTATTTTCTAATATAATTATTTAGATGAGCAATTCTTGTATATTATTTTATGGGTATCTCGAAAACAGCCCTAACGATTTGAAGTTAAAAGTGTCTTTCCTGAGAAAAAGGCGATTAACAAAAAACGATTTTTGTGATCTTTGACCTTCAATATCTGAAGACAACACGAGATTTTATAAGCCTTTTGAGACAATATTTAGAATGATAAAACAAACTTCTTTTTTATAAAATATATTATTATTCTCATTTTTTTTAAATGTCAAGCATGTCAATTTATTATTTTGTTTTCAAAGTTATTTTGTTAATTAATGAACTAAAGCGAAAGTTTTTTAATTTAATTATGGGTTAATGAAATTGAAAATACTTTCTCTTTTGTCTTTAAGATTATTCCATTATTATTTTCTTATTCTAAGATAACCATATAAAAAAAATATATATCTTATCAGATGTATTATCATTCCATATTCATACACAACTTCTTTTTCGTTTGTCAAAAACATTCGCGAAACACTCGTATCGTTTTGTGAATACAAAAATATTTATGCGAATTCAAAAAGTATGCGGATATCCGCGAATATGAATATTCGTTACATTATTAGTTTGTACACTAATGTATTACGTTACGTGTTTTAAGGCCATACTGTGAGGCAATTTAAAAAAAATCTAGTTAATATTGTCCAAAATTATGATAATTGATGTGTTTTGTTTCCATAATCTATACTAATATATAAAGCTGAAGCGTTTGTTCGTTTATTTGCATGAACGCGATAAGCTCAGGAACTACTGGTCCGCTTTGAAAAATTCTTTCAGTGTTAGATAGCCCATTTATCGAGGAAAGCTATAGGCTAAGACCAATAGGAGCGGAGCAGCAATGAAGAATGTTGCAAAAACGGGGAAAAATTACAAACGCAGACGAAGTTGCGCGGATCAGCTAGTAAAAACTTAAAGCAGCACAAATTCATACAGAAATATTTTTGGCCATTTTTAATATAGGTAAGTACTTCAATATTCGTTGTATTTTTCAATTTGTATAAAAATTATAAAAATGTCAACTTAGGAAATTCATTGCATTGAAATCCTAACTTAATTTACTAAAGAATGAGATTAAAAAAAAAACTTACTGGTAAATTTCTCTAGAGCTGCTCCTGTGAAATTGTTGTAACAATATTATTTAATATCACTAAAAATTTCACTAGATAGATGTGAATTAACGTAGAAGCGCTGGAGAAGACTGTTTGCTGAATTTCCTGACGAGTGATTATATACAAAAGTCATTTTGCTTTAATGTGGTGCGATCGCGGACGATAAGCGCGCGCGCACACCGATCCACCTTGACGTCATGCATGAACTAAGGGTCAAACTCACAGAGCTGCGTGCTGCGTTTGCCTGACCAGCAACATGCGGATATGCATATGCCTGTGGTCTAATATTAGATGCAGATAATGTAATGTTTCCTAAACATTAATATCATATAGTCCAAGGTCATAAGTGCATTCATGAATTGCCAATGGACTTACACGTGTAAAAACATTATTTTCAAAATTACCTTCCCGGCTTTTTAAATCTTCATTACTGAACTAATTTATATAACGATTTAATTTATTTTTCTTTAATTTACTGTTTTTGTTTATACGTAGGTACTGTGTAACTGGAAAATATATGTGTGTGTGTATATATATATATATATATATATATATATATATAGGTGTTGCTACCGTAGCCAAAGGATATAGTAACTAGGAAAGAGAAACTGTCGCTTTGTAATGGCTCATTTTTCAAACTCAACATTAAATATAAAACAATGAGTAGGTTAGCACATTCCAAGATTAAGTAATACTACCCAGGTCAGTCTTAGGATGGGTGACCATTCTTTAAACATTGAGACTGAACTTTTTCTCTCCGAGACACGGAGGGGTCCGTGCGAGAAAATGTTAGAAAGAAAGCTAGTTTTTAATTATTTTCATTTTGTTACGCAAGTTACTGTTTTTAAATTGTAAGGTCAATATATAATACTTTTCTGAATGTTTGATTTGGCTTCCAAACTTGGCTCCCATTTTCACATTTATGTTTTTGTTGGGATATCACAACTTTTTGTAAAGAAATTATTATTTATTTATTTATTAAAACTTTATGCACAAAAATGTACAATGGCGGACTTAATGCCATAGGCATTCTCTACCAGTCTACCCTAGGGTGGTGTAGCAATGGGTGAAGTAGGTGCACTAAATTTAGATAATAAACTTTAGAATAAATGAAACACAAATAAATACCAAAACAAAAAAAAAACGAGGAGTAAAATATTCAAATATATACATACACACATACATAAAAAGATACATACATGCGTATTAACATACACATTATTTTATATAAAGTATTAATGTTGTGATGATCCTGATAATATTATTCCACATTCAAAAGTGATATACTAACTAAAAATTTACGGTTTTCGCAATTTTTCCTCTATCTGTGCTATAAGCCGTTGCTTCGTACCAAATTTCAAGATTCTGAGTTCACGGGAAGTACCCTGTAGGTTTTGATTCCCTTGCGAGTGTCGAAAATTTGCGGAAATTTGAGTCATAAACGGCTGTATCTTTTGATTGCGTTGGCTTAGAAGTTTGATTTTTTCACAGCTCTAAGAGACAGTAGACTTGAGTATTTGATATAAATTTCAGCTTGATACCTCCACGCGTTCTTGAGAAAAAGGGTCTTGACAGACAGACAGACCTTCAGACTCGGTTCGGTTCCGTTTTTTCCTTTCGAGGTACGGAACCCTAAAAAAACTGTTTCATTACAGAGTTTCTATGGCCACCTTCCTGCTGCATCCTCAGATTGTCAATCGATATATATATAAATTTTGTATATATATATATAATTATATATATAAATACAAATTTTGATTTAAATCGTTAGACCCGTTTTTGAGATACATATACAAGGGTATACAATTTAAATATCTTGGACATATGTAAACCCCCAACCTCAGTGATGACTCAGATATTGATCGAGAGAGGAGAGCGTTGTTGGTGAGAGCGAACATGTTGGCCCGCAAGTTTGCATGCTGCTCTCTTCCCGTAAAACTCACACTTTTTCTTGCTTACTGTACCACGTTTTAAACATGCAGCTTGTGAATAGATATACTAGATATACTCGATAATCGTACAGCGCCCTTGGCGTGCAATATAACAACGCGTTCAGGGTGCTGATGGGGCTGCCCCATTTCTGCAGTGCCTCCGGGATGAGCAGATGCTCAAATAGATTGCTTTTATGCTGTTGCATATAACAATTTTAAACACTAATTTAGTCATCATCATTATCACTTATCGAGGGTGCCTTCGACAAAACTAACTTCACCAGCATTAGCCAGGCTCTGTCAAGACATGGAGTCGATTCCACAGTTGCCTGGTGGATCGACAGCATGCTCAGACACAGAGCCATACAATTTACTGTGAATAACACAACAAGAGGGGTGTCGGCAGAGGGTGTCCGCAAGGCGGAGTTCTCTCAACTCTCCTGTGGAACGTTGTGGACAATGAGCTCACTACTCAGGTCAATGACCACAAGTTACTCATAGTGGGCTATGCAGACGACCTGACCATCCTCATCAGCGGCCCCTTTGAGAGTGTGGTATGCGACCTAATGAGGACCGCACTGAAGGTCGTTGAACAGTGGTGTGAGAAACACGACCTAACAGTGAACCCGACAAAAACGGAGTTGGTTATGTCCACAAATAAACGTAGTTTAGGAGAACTAAGGCTACCTAAACTATTCGACACCTGCCTAGCCCTTACCAAGGAGGTCAAGTATCTAGGAGTGATACTGGACAGTAAACTCCTATGGAACAGGCACATGGACAAGAAACTGAACCAAACCAGCATTGTTTTCTGCAAATGCAAGCGACTCCTCGGCAAAAGCTGGGGCTTATCATCAAAAATCACACCATGGGTGTACAAAACGGTCATACGGTGCTATTGCCTGGTGGCAGAGAATAGAGCTTAGCACCTTTAGTAACAAGTTGCAGCAATTCCAGAGACTCGCATGTGCTGCCGCCACTGGTTGCATGTGCACGACTCCCACAGCTGCCCTAAAAGTGGCTCTAGACCTAGCCACCACTAGACCTATTTATACAGCAGGAAACAGCTGTGGCAGCCATCAGACTCAAACACTTGGGTCTGTGGTACAACCGAGAGGGTCCCCATTCCAAACTATGGAATGAACTAGTGGAATACCAACCACTAATAGCCGCCCCATGCGTTAGGATCCCTAAACAACATATCTTCGGAAGGAGATACCGAATACAGCTATATGAAAATGACCGAGATCAATCTGGCATAAATGAAGTCCGAATACGGACGCTTCTAAGATGGGGACAGGGACTGGAGCCGGAATTTTCTCACAAGCCTGTAACATAACAATATCACTGGCGTTAGGGCAGCACAGTGGCAGGACCAACTATACTGCTGCCACTTCCCTTTAGTCAACTTCGCTCATGGGTAAGGCAACAGACTTGGAAAACGCACAACAACCGTTGGGCCCACACACCTGACTGTAGGCAATCTAAACTGGTGCTGACGAAGGTCTCACCACGTTTGACTTGCAGACTGCTCAGTCTCAACCGACTTGACATCAGAATAGTTGTAGGAACTATTACGGGCCATCTGGCCCTAAGCCGGCACCTATTCACCATCAATGCGACAAACAGTCCTCTATGCAGAGGCTGTCTCAACGCGGAGGAAACGGCCGCCCACGTTGTCCTGGAGTGCGAGGGAGTGGCCACACAACGGGCAAGTATCCTCGCGGGAGCAAGGTCACTCCTAGAAATCAGTGAATGCCCCAGGAGGCTTCTGTGCTTCTGGAAGGAGCTAGGCTGGCTCAACTAGTCAGCCTATCTGAACGCATAATGGACCGCTTATGAGTCTAAATGCGGAAACAGAGCCCTATACCAATACCAATATCAATACACTAATTTAGTCTTACAACTGCAACCCCATTCCATTTGAGACAGAACTGCAGTGATTTACATATTGACAATCAGGTATTTTCTCAAATCAAGTTCTAATACTAAATTAGTGTGTAAAGTTGTTATATATTTATGTTAAAGTAATAGTAAAATACTATAATACTAACATAATGTTAAGTTATACTAAATACTGAGTCATAGTTGCTTTAAATAAATATTCTATTTTATTCAATAAATTAACATACAAGAATTGCTCGTTTTAAAGTTACTAGGTAATGCCAATTATTCATTAGGGATATTTTAGTTATTTAGTTACTTTATACGAGAAATTTATATCCACTGGGACATCCAGTTGACCATGCATCACTGTTCTACGCGCTCTATTTAAAAAACGGATTAGTACATGAAATAATATTTAAAACAAAATATATCGAGAATTTTGTGCACATGAAATTTTATGAGACTTTTGTGATAACATTTAGAATGAATTCCTATTTTGATTTTCAACCTCACCTAAACACAAATCTGCGCGTTCACCGCCATAAAAGCCATTCACAGTAGCCCCACAGTTCCAAGACACAGACCTTACCATCTCAGAGAGTATTCTCGGTGTCAACATTTCCAGTTTCGATGTCATCTAAAAAGCAAGGCCAAGCTCGTATCCAAAAACGTCGGTGTGCTTAATAGAGCAAAGTATGCTATTATATAAATTACATGTCTGTCCTCATACAGCTGTCATCCTTGGCGGGAGCACCTGGATACCACCTCGGGCTTTTTAACTTGTTCCAAAAACGTGCTGTACGAATCTTTGACAATACTAAACGCGCAAGCGAAATTGAACCCTTAATTCTAAGGAGAGAAGTTGCCTCCCTTTGCGTTTTCTACCGCTTATACAATAACGGGTATAACGGATTGTGCTTTGAGGAACTGTTTGACATAATGGCCACGGCCACATCCTACCACTTCATCGCTCGCCGGCAGCACGGTACGGTTCCAGAGGTATTTCCTCCCACGAACGTTCCGACTGTAGAATGAGGTTTTCCCGTTAATCTATTTTCACGTTGAATTTAATTTTGTTTCTTAATTAAAATGTATTTATTTCATAAATTTTAGTAGGTTATCGCACGACAATGAATCAAATTTAATTAGGCGTTGCTTTTCATAAATCCATTGTCAGATATTAATTGAGGAGGAGGGACTTACCCTCGGTATGTAGACCCAACGATGACAACAGTCTTAGATAAACCTCAACAAACTAAATGCGGACTAAATGGTCAGCCATATATAAAAAATATGTATTACAAAAGTACAGTACAAAAAAAAATATATTTATTTTTGTTTTTTTTTGTCCCCATAAATGAAAACTTTATGACTATTTTGTGTTTATTTCAAATAATTTTGAAACGAATAAAATTTGATGACTTTAAACAATAACGGTAATAACATCCAATACATGGCATTTCTTTCTAAACCAATGAATAATATTTAGTATGGAACATACTATCACAATATATTTAGTATTAAACTACGTATACCGCAGGAACTAACAAACACAATGAAACACAAGGATTGTTTTCCACTGTAAGTAGGTGTAAGTGTCACATACAACACTTGCCAAAGGTAAACACTACGGTGTAAAATGTTGTATCTTTTTTTAAAGTTTCTTCGATTATAGTTAAAAGTACCTAAAAATGTATAAATATACCAAATTTCACAAAATTTAAGGAATAACGATTTTATCTCTGATGGTAAATGACTACCGCCGCCCATGAGCACCTGTAACTCAAGAGTCACAAGTGCGTTGCCGTCCTTTAAGGTGGGAATGGGGGAAGAGGGGGAGAGAGGGGGAGAGAGGGGAAGAGCGGGAATATGGGAGAGGGGGATTAGAGGGGAGGAGAGGGGGAGAGGGGAAGGACGGGAACAGGGGAGAGGAAAGGGTTAGGGCCTCCGGTAACCTCACTCACGCGGCGAAAAGCAATGCAAGCATTGTTTCACTGCCGGTTTTCTGTAAAGTTGTGGTATCGGGCGGAGTCGAGCCGGCCCATACGTGCCGAAGCATGGCTCTCCCACTTAAAAAAGTTATATCTATAACCTGTACATACCGGCCTCCACTTTTTTTTTATATTATAGGGGACAGGCGAGCAGACGGGTCACCTGATGGTAAGTGACTACTATCGAACATGGACACCTATTGGTATTGGTATTGGTATAGGGCTCTGTTTCCGCATTTCCGGTTTAGGGCCAAGTGGCCCGTAATGGTTCCTACAACTATTCTGATGTCAAGTCGGTTAAGACTGAGCAGTCTGCAAGTTAAACGTGGTGAGATCTCCGTCGACTGCCTACAGCCAGGTGTGTCGGTCCAGCGACCGTTGTGCGCTTCACGAGCCCGTTGCCTTACCCATGAGCGAAGTTGATTAAAGGAAAGTGACAGCAGTATAGTTGGACCTGCCACTGACGTTACAGATCCCTTTCTTGCCAGCTCATCGGCGAATTGAAGAATTACCCCATTGGCAGAGGCTAAGCGCTCTAGCGTCTGGTGGCATTAATAAATGCGACCGGAGTTCATGGTGTTGCCCTCCAGGGCCTTCAGGATGGCCATACTGTCTGACAGTATACGGATGTTGTACTCCTTTATACCTTTTGACATTACCACGGTGGCGGCGTAGGTTATCGCAACACACTCACATTGAAATATGGAACTGTGTTGGCCCAACGCCAGTGATATTTTTATATTTAAGTCTTGTGAGAAAACTCCGGCTCCAGTCCCTGACCCCATCTTGGAACCGTCCGTGTAGATCCGGACTTCATTTATGAAAGACTGATCTCGGTCGTTTTCGCATAGTTGTATTCGGTACTTTCTTTCGAAGATGTGTTGTTTAAGGATCCTGTCGCATGGGGCAGCTATTAGTGGTTGATATTCCACTAATTGATTCCATAGTTTGGAATGGGGAACCTCTCAGTTGTACCACAGACCCAGGTATATACAGGTCTAATGGTGCTAGATCAAGTACCACTTCAAGGGCAGCCGTGGGAGTAGTGCGCATGCATGCAGTGACGGCAGTACATGCGAGTCTCTGGAATTGCTGCAGTTTATACCTGACAGTGCTTAGTTCTGTTCTCTGCTACCAGGCAATAGCACCATATGTGATGATTGGCCGTATGACCATTTTGTACAGCCATAGTGTGATTTTTGGTGATAGTCCCCAGCTTTTGCCGAGTAGTCGCTTGCATTGGCAGAAAATAATGCAAGCCTTGTTCAGTTTTGCATCCAGGTGCCTGATCCATAGGAGTTTGCTGTCAAGTATAACTCCTAGATACTTGACCTCCTTGGTTAGGGCTAGACGGGTGCCAAATAATTTAGGTAGTCTTAGTTCTCCTAAACTACGTTTGTTTGTGAACATAATCAACTCTGTCTTTGTCGGGTTCACCGTTAGGTCGTGTTTTTCACACCACTGTTCAACGCCCTTTAATGCAGACCTTATTCGGTCACATATCACACTCTCAAAGGGGCCGCTTATGAGGATGGTCAGGTCGTCTGCATAGCCCACTGTGAGGAACTTGTGGTCATTGAGCTGAGTAATAAGCTCATTGACCACAATATTCCACAGGAGAGGAGAGAGAACTCCGCCTTGCCACCCTCTGGCCACCACCCCTCTCATTGTGTCACTCACAGTAAATTGTATGGCTCTGTTTCTAAGCATGCTGTCGATAAACCCGGCAATTGTGGAGTCGACCCCATGTCTTGTCAGAGCTTGGCGTATGCTGGTGAAGTTAGTTTTGTCAAACCTTTGCACCTTCGATATCGATGAAGGTTCCAAGGGTTGACATTTTGCATTTTAAATTGCCCTCTATGTATGAGATAACTCGATGAAGGGCAGATTCAGTTGATTTGCCCATCGAGTAAGCATGTTGGTTGGGGTTCAAAGGGTAGGCCACCAGGCGATCTCTAGTTTACCTATATAACTAATGGTCAAAGTAAAAAAGCTAAGGAATAACAGTACACTATTACATAGCCACTATCGACGTTCGATTTTATCCGTACTATAAAGGTTGTGTAACCGTGCCAAGTTAAAAACGTAAAGGTTTCATTACACACCGAAAACTTTTCACCACACACCTATTCACTATCAATGCGACAAACAGTCCTCTATGTAGAGGCTGTCTCAACGCGGAGGAAACGGCCGCCCACGTTGTCCTGGAATGCGAGGGGGTGGCCACACAACGGGCAAGTATCCTCGCGGGAGCGTGGTCGCTCCTAGAAGCCTGTGAACGCCCCAGGAGGCTTCTGTGCTTCTGGAAGGAGCTAGGCTGGCTCAACTAGTCAGCCTATCTGAACGCATAATGGACCGCATATGAGTCTAGATGCGGAAACGGAGCCCTATACCAATACCAATACACCGAAAACTTACAGTAAAGTAAGTAAAATAGATTTATATAATTAAAACTGAAATTGTCACGAAATTTGATAGACAACTTTCAAAATTATTTGTCTCATAACATAAATGCATTTAATGAGAATAAATTTAAACAAACGAAATTTATCAACATAATTTTATATATTTTTTTATTTTGTATCATTACTTATCATTATATTGGTGAGGATTTAGATCATGTGAATTAATTTTATTAAATCTACAAAAAACAAAGACAACAGTTAAGAAACTATTTACTGCTATTTGTCAACCCATATTTTTTTATGTTGCAGCGCCACTGGCCGGAAAAAAAGAAACATACTAACTTTTATTCTTTAGCGTTCCATTAGATAATTATATTTTTTTTTACGAACACTTAGAGGTAAATGGATTGTATTTGATATATAAGAAAAGGATGAAAATGAGAAAATACCTTTTCGTGATCGCGTTAATTCTTGAGTAAACTTATAATTACAAAAAGATACATTGAAAAAACGCGCGAGCGAGGACGTCGTCAAACTGTCTTCGAGAATTAGTTATTTTTGTAATTGTTATATATTATTTATATTTTTACTTTAACTGTGGGGGTTATCAGTGATGTGTGTGTGACCGTGTGTTCGTGGGGCTTAGACAACACACAGTGAAGTGAATTTGTGCCAGCCACCTAAGCAGAAATATCACGCAGCCTGAAGCCTTGGACTTTCCAGTGGACAGGTTAGTGGGTTTTTCTACTTTGCGCTGAACTTATTGGTGATCTAAGGAAGAAGACGTTCTCTCTAAGTATCTCCGTGAGGGCCTATATTGGTGCTCCCTTTGTCTCATTTTTTTCCTTTTCTTATATATCAAATACAATTAATTTACCTCTGAGAGTGTTCGTAAAAATCGTAACATTCACACGTGGTATCGTACACCACATTTCCCAAGCGAACCGGATTAGACTTTGTCTATCATATACTTACTCACCTATTTACCTATTTCTTTGTATTTGTAAACAAAAATACATTATTTCATTCCATACTGTAGTTAGAAACAGTTGCAAGAAAGCACCCGGGCGAGTCCATTCCGTTGCTAATATTGTAAATATCGTCATAAAATAATCTTCATTAGCTAGGAACCGGGAAAGTCCATTTTTGAATTTCGAGTACAATGGCTTCCGAATTTCAAATCAAATTTGGGTTTAGACATTTATTCTCATTAAAAATTATAATACAATTCACTTAACATGAGAACATAATTATTACTAATACACAATAATATTACTTGAGAGCATAGATACATATTGGCGGTGACAAAATAATAATGCTTTAACTGCTACTAAATCAAATTAAAAACATTAATTTTCGAAAAGGAAAATTTATTTCTAAAAATACTAAAAGTTTATGATTTTTCACAGTTGGTGTCAACGAAATATACACCTGAATATTAGCACAATTTTCCGAGTTAGAAAACGTAAGAACTTGATTTGAACAAACTAAACTAAAAAATTGAAATACAATTTCATTACAAAAGAAAGGAGAAAGAAAAAACATCCATTTCGGCACGACAACAAAAGAGTTAGATTCGTTTGATACATTCGTACATACAATGTAAAAATATCGTGAAATCCTACTAATATTATAAACGTGAAAGTTTGTGAGGATGTATGGATTTATGTATGGATGGGGCGGGTCATTTCTTTCCCTCTGATATGGCGAAGGAGATGATGGCTGGTCCATGCGTCATACTCGTGAACGGGTGCTGCTTGGGGTGACTGGTCGGCCTAGTCAGCGATGCTTTAGCCTATACTATTATTTTGGTTCGATCAACTGCAACTCTAGCCTCTTAATCCAGTCACGGATTATTTTTAACAGTAGATTTTGTAACTGAATGAAGGTAGATGTGCACCTTGAATGATTTCTATGTTTAATAGGTTCAAACCTTCAACGGTATCACTGAGTGATTTTTATTTTTTAGTACGTTAGCTTTTGGAGCATTTCAATATAATGAAATTCAGGTGGCATCAGCTTGCATCCTGTTTACCTTTCGTGTAACACTAACACTATTGTACCTGAAGATCTGACTTTTAAAAAGAGGGGCCATGAGTTTCTTTGCCAGTATTCTTCTCATAAGGCTCTACGCATTTTGGAAACTGGAAGTTATAGATCGACACAAGCAGGCAGTAGATTTTGGTGTTTTCACCTAATTTACCTCGACAATCCAGTACAAGCTGCGGCGTCTGTTTGCGCCGATCTATGATTTTAATTCTAGCTTCAATTTAACTTTCATAAATGTCACTTAGGGCCTCGTTCACCATCTCCAAGTAATGTGTTGATTAGTTAATTGTCAATTAACGTTACGTGCCAAGTAAAAGTTCTGAGTAACTTTAGTCAATTTCACAAACGAAATTAAAGCTTCGAGTAACAACTTGCAGATTAATTGAATGATGTAACAAAACATACGTTTCAGTCGTTCAAATTTACGTCAAGTGTCATCCGTCAAACGTCATTGCGATTTGCAGTTGTCATTTTTGTGTTATTATTGTCTTTGTCCGGAGAAGCTTACGCGTGTGATTTAATTATTATTTGTTATTCAAGTCTTAGTTAGTGAAGTAGGATCCAGTAGCGAGATACCTTAACGTTAATAGTAGGCATGATTTTGATGAAACTGCTTGATTTCTGAAATTATATTTGTAAGGGATAACATATGTACCTATTTGAAATTCACTAACTACACTACTACACTTCACTAAAAATATGGGTAATTCCACTCACCTTGGCGTTTTAGGCATGATTTTGTGTTTTATAACGTTATGCACTTTGGTTTCTGCAATCTTCGACAGACGAAATCTAGCAAAGAAATCCGTTTCATCCATGAAATAATCAACACGGAATTTAAATACACACATCCTCGGCATCCTGTGCGTTGAAGAACGTTCTAATTCATCCAATTGATGATCTATCAAATCAAATAAATCCATTTTTCTGGTGTATGCGTTCGAAACAGGCACAAAATGACAACGTGGTATATGTAAAACCGTCAAGAAATCACGCTACTTGGTAGATGATGTGGCAAGTAAGTTACTGGTCGGTTAATCCTATGAGTAGCCCTACTTAAAGGTCGTGAAATTGACACCTTAAGTTACTGGTTATTTTTACTTTACTTGAGGATGGTGAAAGAGGCCCTAAGTGTCTTAATTGAATAAATGATTTTGAATTTGAATTTTGAATTTGAATTTGAATTTGAATTTGATGGATGTTTGTTACTCTTTCACGCCAAAACTATTGAACTGATTGCGATGAAATAGGTATGTAGATAGCTGGAGACCTGGATTAACATATAGGCCACTTTTTATGCCGATATTCCCACGGGATCGGGACTTCGCGGGTAAAACCGCGGGGCGCTGCTAGTTGATTACACGCTTCGTTGGGGTCATTCCACTTACACACATCATTAAATGTCAGATTTCGTAGACATTAATTGAATTTAGAAATGTTCTCTTTACCATAGTTGCGTCTAAAAATAAACCAATAAGGCAAAATACACCGTTTCTTTACAGGGTATTGCATAAATCGCACAGTGTGATCTGAACCTACCTGAACCCGAACCTTTCAAGAAGAATCACTACGTTTCTGCATCAGAATAAATGCCTCTTTTCTTTAGTGGGCTTCAAACTTTTTTACATCTTCGCAGTTGTGTGTTAGGACTAGGACTTTTACTTAAACCAGAAATTAAGCCGATGAATTTCAATGAATCTTTCTCTCTTATTTGTTTTCGTTTACATTAACCTCAACTCACTCTACGAATATAGATTTATTCATCACAGACTTATTACTAAAAGTAGATTTCCTTATTTCGTATTACTTGTCGTGGGCACTTCAAGTAATAGAGATTTAATATTAAGTTATCGTTCGAAATACCACACGCTATGCACTCGCTCACCTGTACTTGAAAATTATTCAGTAGCCAATAATGTATTACCACGAGTAACCACCATTAAAGACCTAGGGACATGGTTCGACAGCCACCTGACGTTCCATGATAACATTAACAAATTATGCAGTAAAACACGTAAAAGTTTAGGATTCGTATTAAGGCAAACCAAGTGTTTTCATAATAAATTAACATTAACAGTATTATATAATTCTAATGTTCGTAGTAACCTTGAAACTAATGCAGTTGTTTGGAATCCGCACCAAATCAGTTACACACAAAAGATAGAAAGAGTACAGAAAACTTTCGTTCCATACTTATTTAAGAAACTTTATTATTATTATCCGTATTTATACCCAACCCTTTACATTGTAGGAATGGTAGACTACAGAATGCTAGCAGTACGTCGGAATGTCACCCTCGTCACATACTTTTTCCGTCTACCTGTTACCTATAACCCGAGTCTATTAGCACAAGTGAATTGGCGCGTGCCGCGACGCGGAAGCTGTGCGGTGCGTGAGCGCCCCCAGCGTCTACTAGCGGCGCCGGCCGCGCGTTCTAACCTCGGTCAGTTCGCGCCGCTGTCGTGTGCTGTTCGATACATTAATGAAATTTTGATTTTTGATCAGACACTAGACATATTCATATGCTCTGAATATCTGTTTATGAAGGCAGCAGGGCGTTACCTCGAGACACTGACGATTTCTAATTCTGTTACCTAGCTATAGTACCTATTTGTAACCCAGCTGCTTATATTGTTTCACTTATATTGTTTCATTTATTTATTACCTACCAAAGTTTTTATAGATATTACTATGTACCTACTTATATACTATTGTGTAAGGATTATCTGTAAACAATATGTATATTTCTGAAAATAAATAAATAAATACCTAGTAACATTTAAATTTCTTATTTTTGCGCTAGAAACAAACACTCACGAAATAAAGTAAAATCGCGAATTAAGGGCTCTTTACGTTACATGTGCATTGTTATATATACTGTGGAAATAACTATAGTAAACTAGTCTTGCAGTATTTGTGTCTGTTAATTGTCGGACTTTCCTTACAGCTTAATATGCTGCAGAACTTAGCCACTTTAAGTGTAGTAGTGTAGTAGAGTAGTGTGTAAGTAGAAGTGAGCGATATGAAATACGACTACATAGCGCCATGTAAATGGTATATATTGATTGATTTGAAATATCAGAATATGTTAGTAATAATGATACAATATCAGTAGTACAAAAATAAATAAATTATATAACAAGACTAGCTTTTGCCCGAGATTTCGTCTGCGTGGTGGTCGACATCAGTTATCGTAGAGTGTAGGTACAACCAATCAATGAAGGTTTCTTGTTACTGAGTACTATTTACTTACCTATGATCCACAATAAAGAATACTATTACTATTACTATTACTATTACTATTACTATTACTAAAGAAATAAGGTTTCATAGAAAAAAAATAGCTCAAAATGAAAAATCACTAAAAAGCAAAAAAAATATCTCTTCATCTGTGTTCACCTTGAGTTTTATTTCTTAATAAAAAAATATTTATTTCACAACTTTTAGTGGTTTAGGGCATGCTACAATGAATTTAATTGAATAAGGCGTTACCTGGTGGAAATCCATTGTTAGATAATAATTAAAGAAAAAAACCCGCACATCCTCAGTTTGTAGAACCAATGATGACAACAGCCTAGGATAAACCTCAACAAATTGCCATAGACATATTTTACATTGCTGTCGAATATTCCTAAGGATACCGTGTAGAGGCGAAACATTTTTCGATCTATTATTGCTACTCGGCGGAAGATTACAATAAGGACTTTGGTGGTACCTGCCACGCCTGGCAAGTTTATTTCACTGTGGAAGGTGTTCGGTTTGGCTTCCCTGTCTAGGGTAATTCGTTGAGGTAAATTCTCGGACGTTCTCATCGTTGTGGTCTACAAACCCATGGTGGCGGTTAGACCCATCATGGACGATTGGCTGGAAAGGCTATTGGTGCTGGAAGGTTCTCGCTAAACGCCGAGGTTTTGTCCATTGTGCAAAGTGAGAATGTTTGGGATTTTTCCTCGTTTTGGAAAGAAGTGATATACGCTTAAAGAGAAGCGAACAGGCCCTAACTACCTCCTTCCACCCTTCCACTACTCCGACCCTTCCCCTACTCCCACCCTTCCCCTACTCACACCTCAAAGGCAGGTAACGCACTAGTGACTCTTGTCACTTACCATCAGGTTACCCGTCTGTTCGTTTGCCCCTATCCCATAAAAAAAGTAATGTCTGTTAAGGCGGCATTTCCCCGTAATGTTCACAAAAAACCTACTTAACTCGAGCGTCCTTTTTATATCATAATTTTATTTTGTAAATTTGACTATGCATGATGCAATCGTCAGTCAGGAAAAAAAGTTTTGCTAAAGATGCAACGTAAGGTGTGTACAATACTGTCGCAAATGGATTCCCTCAATATCTTTAAAGATTAAGTGTTGTCCTTTTTTTTTTGATAGAATTAAACGAAACTAACCCATATGTATTTCGAACTACGAACCAAAGCAACACCGACTAATCGACAACTAATGAAATAGAAAGCAAAGACAACTAATACTGGTTAGCGATCTGGGTTTGATTGGGTATGATTTTGTTGCAAACAAAACTGTTTAAAAATAAACTGCTGCATTCCTTAAATAACGTAAGTTAGTAATATTTGAACACAAACTTTCGTTCCCTACTTTAACCCTCTAGGGGATGAATTTCCAAAAATGCTTTCTTTTCGAATACCCACATTATATAAGGAATACGTCCTCTTAACTATTATTACTTTTGTATTTGGTTTTACGGGAAAATGAAGACTGGAACTAAGATTCTCAAACATTTTTTTTCATGTATTATAACGCCATCTAATATGTTGTCGCCACATTAAAAACTCTTATTTATTTTATCAAAAATAAGGACATACTATAGATGATAACACAGTTCACTATTTAATAAAAATAAGTTAATAGATATTATTTTGACTGGTTATACCGGTAACGCAATACTATTGGTCGATGGATAAATATTAAGAAGTTGTGGGATTTTAAAAGGGTAGGAATATGTTTAGAACGATTGACTTGAGTGCAAACAGAGGTACGAACAACTTGGCAGTTGCTGTTAGTTAGTGATTTTCATAGTTTATATCAGTGGTTTTGAGACTGTTTCTTACAAATATGACAGTGTAATGCCCAGTCAACCTAGCTTTTTTAATATCAAAAATTGGCATTTTGATTATCACGCATTTTTATTAAGAATTTCGATGCCCGCAGTCTGGACAAGTGGAGCGTCATTTTTTTTAACAATTTAATGAAAAAAAAGTTTTTTTGTAGATTTCGTATGATATCTCGTTTCTAGTACACGTCATATATGCCTTAAGCATTTTTGTTTTCCATTAAACTACCAACAAAATAAGACCAGTTCAAAGTCACTAAATGCTTTTGTTTAACAGCAAAAAAGGTCAAAGTTAAAAAAAAATAACGTTTTTCTCAACATTTAATAACTTTGAAAGAAACGTACGTAGAAGTCTGAATGTTTCTGAAATTGTAGCTTGTAATAACACTAAAAAGTGCTATAAATTTCAGCTAGATGGAACTTTTGAAATGATTAACGATAATTTTATTTTTTAGCCTTAGTTGCAGAATGCGCCATTTTTTTTTTAATTCCTAAACTAGTCGGAGCAGCTTAGAAAATTGATAAAACCATTTAAGTTTATCAGCCCGTTGGGATTTAAAAAAAAAATATCGATTTTAACCAATTTAATAATGACATTTTGAGGTATACCTTTTTTTACGATCTCATTTTGTAGTTAATTTAATGAAGAACAATAATGCTTTGAGCATAAATGCCGTAAATGTACTAAAAACGAGATATCAAATGAAATGTAAAAAAAAGTTTTTTTTTTCTATTAAATTGTTAAAAAAAAAGCCTCACTTGTCCAGACTGCGCATATTTTTACTATTTATATAAAAATGCCTGGTGATCCAAAATTGAGGTATTTTAGGTCCTTGACTGGGGCTATTATATTATTTTTAACCTTTGCAGCTTTGTGTATCTTTTTAAATAACAAATTATTTATTATACTATAGTAACTTGCAAATATTTGAAGTGAAAACTTCTTTAGGCACGTTTGTGCACTTTTGCTATGGGGAAAAAAGCACTGAACTCTTTACCGTCACGCTAATAATACATATATAGATCCACTAGAGGGCGCTAATCTAAACATTGAGTTTTGTCAGCTCCTTATTAATTAATCTTTAAAAATAAAATTAGTTTAATAAAAGTGAAAACAATATACTAATTTGTCTGTTGAAATGTTATATTTACTTTAATAAACTTGTGGACTAAATACGTAGTGACAAAATTAATGACACTTATGATGATGTCACTAGTAGACGGCATCACATTTTGAAGGGAAAACTTCTTTAGGCACGTTGGGCACTTTTGGTATGGTATAAAAAGCACTGAACTCGCGTGACCGTCACGCTCAGATGACACATAGATGTGTCTATGTAGTTGTATATATAATTGTGTGCATGTGTTTTCACTTCTGACGTGCAGTCCTACGACTGACAGTTTTTTAAATTTTATTTTTTATATTTTTATTATATGTATAGTTTATCATAACGCCATCAATTATGAAAGTCTTTTATCTTAATGAACCTGACTTGTATTAATTTTTTATTTAGGCACGTTGTGCACTTTTGCTATGGGGAAAAAGCACTGAACTCGCGTGACCGTCACGCTAATAATACATACATACATCCACTACAGGGCGCTAATATACGTTTGTTTAGAATCCTACTTCATTTTCATTTGTTCACTTCAGACTTCGATAATGATTTCGGCACACTCATAGTTATCATCAATAAAGAATAGAATTCTGATTCTCAACATTTTTTTAATTCCTCTAAAAATAGCTTTAGTTGTTTGTGAAAAACAGTAAGCAGAGATAGGACCAAATGCCTTCAAGGTCGTACATCACATCAAAACAAGATGCACCAGTAGTGTATTCACGAATATTTTTTATCATAAACGTAATAATAGTAAAGTGCGCTGTACCGTGTCGCCAAAACGGATTCACAGAAGCATTTTTATTTTATAATCTATTAAATTTTTTAGAATGAACAAGTGATTGTTACCACTAGGTAGTAGTATTTTATGAGCATTTACCGTTACATGATACTTCAACTGTGTTTCCACGAACTTATTTATCGAAAGAAATTTGCTTAAACTCTTAAACTCACTCTTTTGTTTGCTACCGTAATGAGTCCAACTTTTACCTTGTTTTATATGTCTACTGAAAGATTGAAGAGCTACAACCCATAGCTATTTTGATTGTCACTTCACCTAGACAGGTTTTTCTAATGTGACAGGAGGCAGACGAGCAGACGGGTCACCTGATGGTAAGTGACTACCGCTGCCCATGGCCACCTGCAACTCAAGAGTCGCAAGTGTGTTGCCGGCCTTTAAGTTCGGAGTAGGGGAAGGGTATAAGAGGGGGATAGGGAGTGAAGTAGGGGGAAATAGGGGGAGAACGAAGGGTTAGGGCCTCCGGTAAACTCACTCACTCGGCGAAACATAACGTATTGCTTCGGCTGGATGGAATCATTTAGGGTTCAAATTAAAAAACCGAGCCCGCAGCAGGCCCGCAGAGGTAGATTTCGTATTCTTTTATTTTTTTTGAAAATCTGCCCCCTCGGGCAGTTTAACCTCCATTTTCAGAATTTAACCTCCATTTTTGCCTTGTTGATAAAATTACTTACAATAAATGCTTAAACAATATTTGAAGTTTAGTAACGCGTATAGTGTACTCATATTCTAAGCTCCTTACTACTTACGCCATCTGGTATTATTAACGCAATCTAGTTTATTGGTATTTTATATTACAAGCCGTTACTCACTGCTGTTTCCGTGCTGAAAACTACATAGTTTAGAAAAGGAATTAAAATAGCTAAGTTTTGGATTACCACGCATTTTTATTTTTGGATAATTAGTAAAAAAATCTGATTAGGAATTTCGATACCCGCAGTCTGGACAAATGAGGAGTCAATTCTTTTTACAATTTAAAGAAAAATATAAATAAAGAATAGAAAGCTGCTCAGAATGAAGTAGATATAGTAACAGAACAGACAAATGAAATTAAATAGTGTTTAGATATAAAACATTCAAATTTAGGATTTATATAAACAAAATAACCACTTATGAAAAAAAACGTGTTTGTATGTAATTTACTTACCTATTGTTTCGCCATATGTTAACCAAACACCTATTAATCTGTCTACAATATTTCATACCTATGTAAGGTACTTACTTGTCTTGTCACGTTTAATTTTAGAGAAATGCAAGTATCACTCATCACGTTTCATAGTTTACATGATTCATATCGAAATTGATAAACTTTGAACTTAACCTTATATGACCGATAATAAACTTATATTTAATTGCCTAATAATATACTTAACACCTAACTGTATATCTGATGTGTATAATTTTCCATTAAGCTACCATGTGACAGTAAGGTCAGTTAATGAAGAAATAACACTTTGACATAATTTGCCTAGTGGGCTTGAGTATCAAAATTTGTGTAATTTTACACAGATTATGAAAAATGTAAAAGAACTAGAATCGTGTGTCATCTTGAGGGCTCTACCACACTTTGAAGATTAGTAAGTCTTATATTTTTAGGGACTTAAACCGTATGGCTAACAAATTACAAAAATCAAGTTAAAAAGATATTTAATTTTTTTTATTATTTAAACAAAGCACAAGAAAACAAAGTAAAGAAAATAAAGCTTATAAAATATGACATAAACTTTAATTTAAACATATTTTTGTGTCTAAACTTTCATATTTCTGCTCGAGATTACAACCTGGTTCTAATAAAACCATCTCTAAAAGAAGCGTCAGTTACACTTTGTGAAGGTTCTGTTACCAGTTTAACCCATCTTTTAACACGTTTTGTGTATCGAGGACAGTTATCAATGCCTAAGCTTTTATCTTTGGAAATAATTTAAAGGCCTATTCTAAAATAAAATAATTTTGGTGTGATTTCTAGCAGAAAATGTAATTTTTGGTGGTTTAAATTTAGTGCTACTATCAGCTTCTTTATTTAATTATTCTTCGCAATGCCAACTCTCATATGTGCTCCCTATCGTGAAATAGAGGTTTTCCAGGTTAGTAAAAAAGTACTTCTTTCGATAGCAGATTTTACAACAGTTCTCATACTTTCGGGTGAAAATCGAGTGTGCATGTCAGTCGAAAAATGTTTGCTTCCATCGTTAAAAACGTCTTATGCTTGACAAAGAACCATATCGAAAGACATACTTTAAGCACAACAGCTACGTCGAAAAGCTTCTCAGATGATTCGAAAAACAATTCAGTTTGTTTTTTAAAATATAATTTTATTTTCTTTTGGGGTATCTTTTCAAATTGGGACGTTCGTCATTTTGTCCCAAAACTAATTTGGCCCATTGGGCTCGTCCCAGCTCGTTGACAAATTTCAAAATTTTTATTTTTTTCCTTCGTCATTCTCGACTATATTTTTGCATAAATTGGGAGGGTAGGAGAAACAAACTAGGGGTGTAGGCGTGGAGGCTAGCTCTTGATACCACTTCAAACTTCCGGAATCACTTCATGAGAAAATCGAGTTAGAATTTAGTTAGAAACTAAGCTCCATTACGACATTTATCGATTCGATTTATTTTTGTTGATACAATGGTTAATAAAAATAACTTTTTAAACAACACTTTTCCGTTTTGATCTTGTTTAAAGGCAACTCCCGTACTCGAAATGATTTTCGAACATTGAAACAACAGACACGGGAGAACTATTTGTGGACCACACAACCCATGTTCCGTCACGTGTCGGAATCGAACCCACAACACTCGGCACGGCTTAGTGGCAAGGCGACCAATTAAACCATTGCTCCAAGCGTACAGTCAACAATCTAGAACTTGTGTATATTATATTTATTATTATAATAATAATCTAGGCATCTTATAGCAGTGACAAAGAAAGAAGAAAGAAAGAATGAAAATGATTTATTCTGTAAAACACAGCATACAATAAATAATGATGCAATGATAGCTATATTTCAGCCACCAGCAGTAAAAACAGATTTGTCAGTGTTCCGTCGTTCTATGATAACCTTGAAGTACAGCTTTTCGATGTCCATAAAAATTTTAATGTGATTCATATCAATGCTTAGACCATTCCGACACACTTCTCGGATATGATAGCAACCTTTAGTAGTAAAAATCTACATGCAATTCCTGTTTCTAGGCCTTGGTTACAACCATGTCTTCTTCCTCTTCACATTCCGTTCCTGGGTTTAAGCTCATAAGAAATGGTCGCTCTACTGGTGGTGGTGGTGGTATAGCTATCTATCTAGCTATCTTAGAATTCACATTCCTTACAATATTGTAAACATGTCGTCACAACGTCGTCACTCAGCCGTGGGACCCTCTAACGAAGCTATTAGATCACTATCTAATAGCTTCTTTAGAGGCTTATAACATTGCCAAGTTCCACTAAACTTGACAATGTCATCTATTGTGTCATCTCTTACTATGAGACTGGTGAAAGTGTCATGAAAGTTTAGCCTTTGATACAACCCATCAAATTTAGGCAGTGAGATAGTGGGTAACTTGACAGGTTTGCACTTCCCATGTTAATGGGCATCACTCTCACTATAGCCCAGTCAACATAGCTGTTTTATAATCAAACATTGATATTTCGATTACCAGACATTTTCATTTTTGGATAAAGTACTTAGCGACTTTGAACAGGTCTCATTTTGTAGGTAGTTTAATGGAAAACAATAAAGCTTTGACCACATATGACGAAAAACGTACACGTACGTAAAAAAATGACTCCTCACTTGTCCAGACTGCAGGTATCGAAATTCTTAATCAGCGCATTTTTTTACTATTTATCCAAAAATAAAAATGCGTGGTAATCCAAAATTTAGGTATTTTAGTTCCTTGACTGGGCTACTAGAAGGTGAAGATTTTACAGTGTTTGAAGTTACCAGCACCTGAGTAACAGCGCTAAGTTTAAAATAGACGGATTCGAACTCTTCCCGATCAGCGACTCTGTTTTGCTTTGGACCTCGTTGTAGTTCTCATAGAATTCGGACAATTTTGACAATCTTAACTGCAACTCATTCACTTGAGACTCAGTCAAATAGCCCTCACTTAGATTTTTAAAGTTGTTTCTGTACACAGTTAAACGACCCTTATATTTGTAGCCCGTTTCTTTGTTAACTCCTTACAATCATACATAATAGGAAGCAAAGGTAACCTCTGTAAGCATAAAGTAAGTATAATTACATAACATAAACAATTAGTAGGTATGTTTCCTGTAAGTTACTTAGTATTACTTAGGGTATACTTAGTACTCAAAAGATCAACAATGCCCTAGGGCGTAATGTTGTAATAAATAAAAATTTACTATAAGATGTAAATTACCGGTATACTATAAATGGTAAACTTATGTTAGAACACAATGGTTTAATTTGACAGCTACTTATGTTTTAAAAATCATTAAGTACCTATTCAATGTGTACTCATTTAACAAATACTACCTGATGCTGCATAAAGAAACATAGAGAGCTAACATCTGCAGAAAATGTTATTATAACTTAACAAATAATATCAACAACAATAACTAATGAGGAAGTTAAATAGGTACATATAATTATATAGGTAATTACTTTGATAAAATTTGCACAAGAATGATGCTAAACTTAGATACAAAGTATTTTATGTTAATGATAATTTCATTACATAATCAACTTAAATAATAGACTTTGAATAACATATTTATCTTAATTAAGCAGTAAAAATTACAAAAAAATACAATAATAATGCAAATCATAAAATTTGACCTTGAACTTAACCCTACTTTAACTTTATATCTTGTAACAAAATGTAATAAATCCACCTGAGTGATGTGTGATGTGTGAGAGTGATTTACAATAATTAACTAAATAATTTATTGATTGCCTTAACTCTGTCCGTATAATCTTCGCCAAAATATGGTATAGGTAATTTTTTCGATCTTGATTTCGTTGGCAGTGTCGAGTGGATGTTAAAATTTATTGTAACTCCTACTTATTTCCTTAACTTTCATAGTAATACCACAAATTACTAAATAGTTACTACCTAATAATACGTACTACGTAATGGTACCTAATACGATGCCACAATATACTGGCTCAATAATCCGGCTCGATCTAGGATGATCTATGGTAAATCCCAGGTTTTATTAATAATAAGCGTATTGATTACTATTAGGTATAAAAAATATTTTTAATGACAGGTATAATAAAAACTTTCTTTTTATAGTACCTACTACTTAGTAAAAACGTTTTGCAATAACAGTGACGCATTATATTATGTTGCTATACTAAGATTTTAGGCGTTTGTTCTGACGGAGGCTCCTGATCTCGAATACGAGGACTATTTCAAAATTTTTCATAGTGCCTCAAGAACCTACCCTAAATTGTTCACCAGATCTGGGACTATTACTTAAGTTGCTTTTTATCTCTGCCACAATCAAATCAAATTCTTTTTATTTCTAATTTAGCCTTATAAATAAATTTACAAGCGGTTGCATAAATGTACATTATTAATATAAAACTAAGGTGTGTCCACTAAATGGTCTGTTTTAACTTTTTTTAAAGAAGAAGGTATAGGTGAAATAAGGAAGGTAACATATTTGTTTTAATTGGAGCCGTTCAACTGGGACTATCGAAGACCAAGGTTAGACAGCATCACTAACGTATTGCTGTATTTTTTGCTGGTAGGTAAAGTCGCCGAGCTTCATGGAATGGAGGGTGGGATGATGGGCTTTTAAGTTGGCAACTCACAAACTCCACTAGTACTACAAAGGCACTGCTAGCCGCTAACCACCAGTTAGGCTTGAAGACAGGATATAATGTTCTTACTTACCCACTTAGTAGAATAAATATTCCTATTTTCTTAAAGGGGTCAACTCATTTCAATAATAATATTATGTCCGTTTAAAACCTTTGCCATTTTAAATATAGTTCAAAAGGCATGTGAATTTATGTTGTGGTTAGTTTTGTATCACACATGTAATAAAAAAATATTGTCTACAATAAATATTTAAATAATATTGCAATTTCATTTATTTACATAATTCATTAACATTTTATTGTATACACTTTTCAGATTGTTTATATTCCTCACATGTTAAGTCTTTGTCATCCAACTTCCACGTCGGGTGTGAACCATCTCCAGTTCTGTTCACACGCCTCGCAATCATCTCTTGGGACACAGTCCTCAAATCATATGCCCAACCAATTTTTGCCATCATATCAATAAATAATCGAGACGTATTAAACGCATAACCACCCAACTCAGCAGCTTTGTAATCCCAAGGGAAAGTATGATGATAATTGTGAAATCCTTCTCCACATGCAACTAACGATACAGTTTTTGTTTCCACGGGTCGAATCTCTTTGTCATATGGCTTCGTCCCCCACATATGGGCAGCAGAATTTATTAAAAAAATTGCATGTAGCGAGATAGTGATACGCAATACTGCAGCAATGTAAAATGCTGTCCACTTTTCTTCATTCCACAAAACGGGGATGTAAGTTGGTGCTACATAGCTTAGCAAGAAAACTAATAAGAAGTAGTATCTGAAACAAAAAAATGTAAAAGGTACTTGGAATAAGCCACTGTCATTACCATACCAGCCAAATAATTTGCTTTGTATCACACCAACATATTATCGCTCTTAGTTTTGTCTCAAGGTAAGCACTTAATTAATACTCTTTTAAATTGCCAAAAAAAGGGTGATTCTTTATAAAATCAGATCTCATATTCATCATATTGAATATGTTTGCAATAAACTGCGGCAGTTTTTGGCCAAAATTATTATTCATAAAAGTAAAATTCCCTTTAAAGTCAAAATAATGTTGTTTCACTCATTAGCAGAATCCTATATGGTCGAACCTATAACAGTTATGTCAACCAAATCTGTAAATTGCAATTAAAAATACTGAAGAATTTCGTATCCCAAAAATTATCATTTTCTAACGACGAAATTGGCCTCTTTAAACATTGCAAGGTTTTGCCTGTTCATACTAAATTTAACTTTACTATTTTAAAAGAAAACTTTTTAATAGCAATTTAAGAAAAGTCAAAGAACTGTGAATACTCGAGTGGTGGCACAAAACCGGTTTTGTACGGTGTGCGCAAACAACACGTACGGCAAAAGAACTATTACCTAAATAATGCCTCGACTGATAAACAAGCTACCGCCGCGCCGGATTTAGTTAATAAAATTACAAAGAGTGACATTAAATTAAAACTAAAAGACTTTTTATTAAACAACTGTAGTAATCACCTTCAAGTATAATTAAAGGACATTTAGGAGATTATTATCTCTCTATTATTATCTCATATTGTTATAATAAGCTAACAGATTGCCTAGATAGACATATACTTATCTAAAAATTATTGTAACTATGCGATACTGACTGTATGTGTAACACTCTACGAATCTTAGTGGTTTACAATGTTATGTTTAAATAATTCTTGTATTTTTGTTTTATATGTCAAATAAATTAAAAAGAGAAAAAGATGGCGGACTTTCACACACGCCAAGATCCAGAAAAGAGGTCACGATCCTGACTATTGAGGAAACACAAGAAGGAGGACTAGGATCATAATCTAAACCACGTAGGTAACTATTGGGATAGTAAATTTAAGTAGATAATACCTACATGACGACATTAATGAAAACATTCTTAGACCTTATTTAATTACCTAGTTCTTTATTAGCAGCAACTCAAAAATATATTTAAAAAAATAGTAAAAATTTAAACTATCGTAAGGTTACCGTTTCATTTTACTTACTTTTTTTGAAAGCGTAGTAACTTATCCGCCTTAATATCACTTAGATCAATATTGTGTCCCTTAGTCCTAACATCAGGATGTTTTTTTATAAGCAGCCAACCAATATGTGAAAAGAAAAATCCCCGCGTTGAGTTGTGAGGATCCGCGTCAGTATCACAATACTTATGGTGCACGCGATGGTCACGCACCCACTGGAATACTGACCCCTGCAAATATTTCTCAACTTATAATAATGATCAAAAATAAGTTTCAAAGGTAAATCATATACTGCAGTGAATAGTGTGCATAGTTGCTTTATATTGTGACATGTTGAGGGCTTCTGGTTCTGGCTATGGCGCTCATAATATCTCATGGGCCCGTTAATGAATGTATATAATGTTATTTAACGGAGTCTTGAAAGAACAAATATAGCTAACATATACTTAACCTAAGCACTTTAGGTATAGCGCGTGTGCTAGGTCCATTACTATTCATTGATTAATTTGATCCTAGGGCAACAGTGAAATTTGCTATTATTTTATTCAATCAATAGGCGTCATTAAAATGCATTTCAATTTAACAATTTAAATTTCCCCGCGTAAAATGATGGAAATTGTAGACGCCATATTGCTCATTCGTCATTACGTAATCTCGGTAGAAAAAAACGACGATGTGCTTAGTGAAAGCGTAAATCTGTTAAAATAGTATAACAGATTTTAAATTTCACTAATTTGCGCTTTCGATAAGCATATCGTCGTTACATTATCACGAACCATAAGGATAGGCTTATGATTCGTCGTGATAGATATTATTACTAGCTGACCCGGCACACGTTGTTTTGCCATATTAATTATTTCTAATGAATATTTTGGTAGTCAAAAAATAACTAACTTATTGTGGGATGGGGTCTATGACTATAAAAATAACAACCATTCATTTTCTTAATTCAAAGTACTTCATTAACTAAACTGACATATTCAAAGTTTAACAGTGGGAGAGCAATGCTTCAGCACGTATGGGCTGGCTCGATCGGCATATCGATAAAGCAATGCTTACGTTGTATTTCTCCGAGCGAGTGAGGTTATCGGTGGCCCTAACCCTTCCCTCTCTCCATCTTCCCCCCCATCTCTCCATCTCCCCTCCTCTCCTACTCCCACCTTAAAGGCCAAAAGCAATGCAAGCATTGCTTTTGGCCGAGTGAGCGGTGAGTGAGCTCACCGGAGGCCCTAACTAGGGGAGAGGGAAGCCTCTCCCTATTCCCATCTTTCCCCTCTCGGCGGCAACACACTTGTGACTCTCGAGTTGCAGGTGCCCATGGGCGGCGGTAGTCACTTACCATCAGGTGTCCCGTCTGCTCGTTAACCCCCTATTCCATAAAAAAAAGTTTGATATTGACTTGACGGCAAAAATATTGTACCAATGAAAGTAAAAATACTAATATCGCTATTAAAAATCAGGGGTTGATCGTAGAGGGTTGAAAATTCATTATATGTATTTTCTAATGTTGTATCATAAAAAAATAAAAAAAATGAAATTTATCTAATAATTTAAAAAAAAATTAGGGGTGGACTACCCTTTACATTTAGGGGGATGAAAAATAGATAAGAGCCGATTCTCAGACCTACCCAATATGCACACAAAATTTCATGAGAATCGGTCAATCCGTTTTGGAGGAGTATGGTAACTAACATTGTGACACGAGATGTTTAACATTCCAGAACATGGCAGAACAACAATCGGGCGTAATGGTAAAGAATTTTCCTACCATAAAAGAGCTTATTGTTATTAGATTTGTACTTTCTGCCTAAAAATACTAAAAATTAAACATTACCATGGAGATGGTTATATTTAAGTGAAATACACAAGAAGAATAAAATATTCGAAACTTTACAGAAATATCAATTTATACTTGTTGACACTTGGTCGTCTACTAACGTAATGACGTAATTCAATGGCGGCTTGCGTTTCGCATGTTTGTAGAACAGAAGAAAAAAGTGAAAACTTTAAAATGAATTATAAAATTTAATTTAAAATGTATTGAACCGAAACTAAAATTGTGTTCAAAATATATTTGAAGATCTACTTACTTGGTAAGCAATGGTGGAAAAAAATACTAGGATAATCTTCAGAGGGAGCTTCGCTTTGTATGCTCTATGTGACCATAGTCTATGCACACCGGCTGTTATACCCACGATGGACATTAGATACAAAAAATAAGCTGCAATAAATTGACAATTATCTAGTTTTATTACAGAGTAATATTACGATCATTTCTTGTCATACCTACATACATAAAAAAAATCCCTGATAATACCAGGCCTTGACAAGATGCTATGAAAGTCAAAAGAACGAAGAGTTAATCCCTTCTTTTCTATATAACTGATAAGACTGTGTTACCGGTAACCAAAAGATAGAGCCGACGATGCTTTTTCAACTGTTTGACCATTCGGTAGTTAATGGTGGTTTTATTAGTTAGATCCTCAGTTCTCAAAGCCTATTTATAAGAGCACCAGATGTTCAGGTAAAAACAGAACAACTAAAAGTAGGGATCGCGACCTGAGGATTCCTTACAAAGTTCTCTATTTAGATAGTCGATAGCTCAATTAACATATCGAAATTCATACATTGTAAATAAGTTTATAGAAACATTGTTATACGTCACTGATCACTACCCACGAAAGAGGTTTTTTCCAGTGATTGCCATCATCTACCGGTAGTTCTTGTGACGTGCATATGGCTGCCATTAATGCGTTAGAGCGCAAGTGCCGTATGTTACGCTGAAACACGCACTTTACGATGTTGAGCGAAGCGGTGAGTTCCGCCGAGTACTTTTTCGGTAGTAGGTAAGCCGTCAAATGAAAGCGTATTTTATTTTATTTATTTTTGTTTATTTATTCAATAATAATTTACATTGTATTTGATATTCACATACAGCAAAAATACAATAATATAAAATAAATAAAAACAATAAAAGAAACAGTAACAGAAAAAACAATCTTAGTAAAAAAAAATTGTCACTTGGTAATTCCGGTAATAAAAATCATTAAGAAAAAAATGTCAATTTCGAAATATGCTTAGTTTCATGAAATTATACAAATGAGAAATTATTTAAGTACAATTAAATTTGTTCACTTACCAGTTTCATCACTACATATTGACATAAACTCAGATACAGAATAATTATTTTTTTCTATCAGGTAAGCTTTAAGCCTTGTTTTAAATAATTTGGTGTTACAGACGATGTTCTTTAAATGTGTTGGCAGTTTATTAAAAAATTCTACGGCTTGGTACGCAGAACAATGCTAAGTAATATTTAAATGCGGGAAGATTTTATTCTTAATGGTATTCACGTTTTTTCCTCTTGAGTTTCATACAAGAGGATATATTTGGAAAAATGTAATAAAATAATTTGTAAGTATAAACTAGGAACTGTGTGGTTGACTAATTCCTTAAAAAAACTTTAACATGATTCACGCTGAGGTAATCTTAACATGGTTCTCATACCACGTTTCTGCAATATAAAAGCCCCCTAGCAGAGAGAAGCAAACAACGGTCTGGATCGGAGGCTCGTTTATCACTAGGTTCAATTACAACGCTCCTAACTTTTATGCAGGCACGCACACATGTGGGAGCCACGCGGTCACTCTCAGAGGCGTGCTGCGTCGCCGACGCACTCATATACATACACATACAATTTTTTTTTTTTTTTTTTTTTTTTTTTTTTTTTTTTTTTTTTTTAAGACTACTAGTAACGTGGGTCACACATTACTAGTATTCTTGTTAACCCCTCCAGCTAAGCTAAATGCTTGTGTTAGGAGTGGGTTCACGACGGTAGTGCACTGGGTGGGGTTCGAACCCGCAACCACTTGATCGCAAGTCCGACGCCTTAGCCATTACGCTACCGCCGCTTTAAAATAACACGCTGATGAGATTGACGAACTCATTGCTGCCAACTTTTTTTTCCAATTTAGTTGCGAGTCTATAGTGATGCCAAGAAATTTCACTGTGTCCACTAAATCAATTTTATTACCTCCCAACTCTACCGTTATCCCATCATTAGAACGAGATGTGGTTTTAAACATTTGTTTTATTTGTATTTATATTTATAGATTTATTATATATATATTTATTTATTATATATATATTTATTATAGTTTTATTTGTATTTAGATTTATATTTATAGATTGGCAATGAACCACTCACGCATAGTATCAAAAATCATATTTATCTTTTTCGTTAAAACATTTAAGTCACGCGCTGCGGTGATTATATTGGTATCATCAGCATACACGACAGGCCTTGGGTCTGGGTACATCTTTTCTAACACATTTAATAAATCATTGGTTACCAATCTGAACAATATTTGGCCTAAAATAGACCCTTGGGGCACACCACGATCACTTCCAACTATTTGAGACCCGTGTGTAGTCTCTTGACATTTATCATCAACACTTTTTATTTCGACAAACAATTTTCTATTTTGTAGGTAAGTAAGACTTCATTAGTTATAACGCATTCCCTCTAATATAATATTCCAATTCAGCTATAAGTATTTTAGGGTCTATTGTATCAAAAGCTGAACTTAGGTCAATAAATAATGCAGCCACTTTTATTTTCTCATTCATATTACCAACCACGTCACTCATCAATGTGTCTATAGCATCTAAAGTACCCACATCCTTTTGATACACGATTTTCACAAACTCTGTGCAAATTTAAGTGTGCCATGAGTCTACTTTTAATATTTTTTCAAAAATTTTTACATTGAATTTTTTTAAAAACGCACTTTTGACTTGAGTTGCAGGTGCCCATGGGCGGCGGTAGTCATTTACCAGTCAGGTGACCCGTCTGCTTGTTTGCCCCCTATACCATATAAAAAAAGTGTGTAATTTATTTTATAGTTAACAATACTAACTTCCTTCTTAGTGCATGTAGACAAGACTCTTTTCATTTTACTAGATACTTTAATTCTTCAAGATTTATTTTTGTTCGGTTTTATTTTAATACGTTTCTTTTTGTAGCAATTTTGAAAAAAAAATTGTAAAGTCGAACGGCAGGCTTGTATGAGACTTTTGTACCGTTAGTAAAATTTCGTGTTTTGGGATATTTAAAAAAAAATATGTTTTAATTGATAGTTAATATGATATACAAGCCCTTTTTAAATTCTTAGATTTTAGAACTTTGGACGTAAAAGTTATAACCAGTTTTATTTTTTCAGGTTTTGTACTAGTGTAACAATATAGATTGTTACATATAGGTACATAAACATTGTTTTGGTGAGAAAGTAAATGTTCTATATTGCTTGTCGCTATTTTTTAGTGTTTTACTTACCCTTAAGTTGGTAGATTGAGATGAGGATCGTACCTACTCAGTGGGGTGCATTACCTATGTAATGCAGCACACTGCAACAGTTTGATAATGATGAAGTGAAGTGAGTGTGTTATTTATGTTACTCACTCAGTTTAAAAATCAGTGTGTTTATATTTATTTAAAATGTTTTTCAGCGAAATTTATCAAGTAGCCTTATGTGTTAAGATAAAACAAAATTCAGTAGTACTCCATTATGTTTAAGTACTCTGTAACGAAGGGTTTATTTTATTGCAATACTTGATATTTAAAATATGTGTGTAGTTATAATCAATTCCATGTATTGCATTGTAATTTGTTATTATTATTCATTCATAATTACAAATTACAATACAGTACATGGAAACTATATTTTAGAAGATATACATATTTTAGTGTGTTATGGTGTGGTTTAAATGTAAGGACTATTTTCAGACTACCCATTCATATGCAGAATGTTATTCGTAAACTACTTACATCTCTAGGATATGACAACAGTCGAATAGTATTGACGAGATCTTCACTCTCATCGGATAAAGCGTGCCTTCTTATTCGGGACAAGCGAATGTTGCAATTAACACATTGCAAACTCGTCATTTTAATTAAAGCACGTACCCACACACAGCACAGCTGTCAATAAAGCGTCTTTTCACGAAACTTCTCTCAAGAGATAGATTACGGAGGAACAGATGCTCAACTCAACGTAAAAACAGCCAGAAAATTCACTAAATGCTTAGATGCAGTCACAAATCACAATCCAACACAACAGTAAAAAAAGTGAACTGAAAAACATATTGAAACACAGATTTTCTTTATCTTTAAATAAATAATTGCCATACGAGCAAAAAATGACGATGATGACGAAAATCGTTATTTCATTAAATCGTTAACTATTATGATTTTATGCAACAGCTATGCATTCTCAGGAATAATATATAAGTATTTAATTATATTTAATGTTATTTCTATATCTAAATAATTATTTAACATTTCGATATGTGTGTTACTTTACATAATGGCAACTTCTAAAAATATAACGGCGTTTAGTTTACGATTTTATTACGTTTATTTATTCAAATCTTTTTATTGGTATTATTAATTAATCCGAAGTTCTAAAAATAATACACTTACATAAAAATAAAGGGCTTAGTTGCCTTAATAAGAGGTACAAATTCTAGAACAATTCAATAAAAAAAGTATGCGGTAACAAATCTGCCGTTCACCTTTAGCAAGAAATATATTTAATAATAATAATAACTCCACACATCTCACACACGGCCGTCTGATCCCAAACTAGGCAGAGCCTGTACTATGGTAACCAGACTGCTGATAAACATACTTATATATTTCTAAATACATACATATTATAGATAAATTACACGCAGACACAGAACAAATTATTGTGCTCATCACACAATTATTTGTCTTGGGTGGGAATCGAACCCACGACCTCTGGCTTAGCAGTCAGGGTCACTAACTACTAGACCAACAGGCCAGTCAAAAATGTATGCCCATATTATGCCATATTGCATCAGAAATGTGTGAAATAATTATTAAATATTTTTATTTTAACTTTTAAATTTTAACCTATTATTTAATTTATATACATTTAAATATTTGTTATAATAGATTTTACATACTAAAACATTTGTGTTTTTAATATTTTGTAGGGTGTGATGGAGAAAAGTTAATACATCTAGAGGATTACAGTCATTAGCGCCTGCCATTATCACAATATAGTCCAACTTCGTAAAATGTTTACGTAAAGTGGCACAAGAACTTTATTTCTTACTAGCTGTGCCCGCGACTTCGTTCGCGTTTTTTTCGAAAAACAGCAATTTGTGACATAATTTGGCCGTGGTAACATTACTCATTTGTTTTTCATGTGGAAGCTCACCTCACCGGGCTATTGGTGAGGCCGTATATCAGGCTTAAACCAACTAAAACCACATGGTGTGCCTCACATTATTTATGAGTTGACCGTCGGTACGGCGATGTCCAGACACCCTCTTCACGGGAGACTCTGCTTCGGGTGAAGAACATGAAACTCGTCTCATACACCCACGGCCACTCTTAGCGTACGCATGAGAGCGCGTGTGAAAAGTTTCCACCTGGCAGCTTTTCTACCGAATCCACACCGTCACCTCCTCCTTGCGCGAGAGTAGTTTTCCTAGCAGAAAATCGTCATAAAACAACTGTGACGACCTTACATCTCGATTCATCCGACCAATTGGGAAACTCTTGCTGTAGTCATTCAGTCAGTGCTGCTTCCTAGAAACTATGGGCCCCCTCGGTATACCTAACAGATAAATGTTTGCTTCTGAGCTTTGTTTAGCCACGGTGCAACATAAGATTTCACACTACTGTAACCGAACGGAAAATAAATGGTCTGAAAGTGTAAAAAAAACTTCACCGGTTACATGACAATTGATAAATATATATACATATAATAATAATTAATAATTTTTTGGCGATAGTGTCTGCCATGCATTTAGTATAGTAAAATACTGTAATACTAACACACTTCATTAAAGTAACAACTAAGTCATAGATGCTTTAAATAAAAAAAAATTCTATTCTAATATAATCATGTTGACGGGAATCAACGCGATCACGTATTTAAAAGGTATGACATACCTTTGCTTTGCCGTGGTCGTGGCCGTGATCACAGGCCTGTATAATACTTTTAAATGCGTGATCGCGTGAAATCCCGTCAACATAATTATGTTATCATGGAACGCAAAAGTTTAAAAGTTTGTATCTTCTTTTTCTATAACTCTATTTATAAATATATGTATATTTACTGAACTGGCCTGATGGTCTAGTGGTTAGTGACCCTGACTGCTGAGCCAGAGGTCGTGGGTTTGATTTCCACCCAGGACGAATTATTTACTGTCTGGGTGTAATTTATTTACAATATGTATGTATTTAGAAATATATAAGTACGTTTATCAGCAGTCTGGTTACCATAGTGGCTCTGCCTAGTTTAGGATCAGACGGCCGTGTATGAGGTGTGTGAAGTTGTTATCATTATTAATGCCCTGAAACATATTTATGAATTTAATGGCTGCGAGAGCCAAAATAGCCCGTTGGCATAGTCAAGAACCAGCTATTTTTTTTCAACATGAGCTCGGCTACATGATGTGATGATTTCTAAACGTAAATACCTGATAAAGTAAAGAAAAGTAAACAGAAACGCTATTCGTTTCTACAATTTTAAAGGGGTTTCTCTCAATTTTATCTGAATCCCATCATCAGATCCTGACTTCCTTGACATGGGACCACCGTTGATGTATACCCTATCTAACAAAAAAGAATAATCAAAATCGGTTCATAAATAACGGAGGGCTGAACATACATAAAAAAAGAAATATGTATATAAACGGTCGAATTGAGAAACTCCTTTTTTCGTCGGTTAAAAACGATACCTAATTTTAAAAAGAAAATTAGTTTATAAATTAAAAAAGTGCAAAAAAATAAAAGTGTCAAAGAAGGATTCGATCCGACACCCAACCTAATAGAATTCGTACTCTATACCAGATAAGCTAAACGCTCGCTGTAATTTAGTTCGAAATAAGTACATACATTCTACTAACATTGTATGTTATTACAGCTTTCATTGATTTTCCTGTGGGAACCAAAGTTTAACCCGGGATAAAAAGTACCCTATAACCTGCACAGGCACTCAAACTATTATCATACCAAGTTTCAAGCATATCCCTTCAGTAACTTCTGAGTTTATAGTGAACATACAAACAGACAGACAGACAAAAATTGTTTGAATCGCATAATCGGCATCAATATCGATATCTTAATACCCCTCGTCGATTTTTTTTAAATATATTCAATGTACAGAATTCATCCCGCTTCAGATTTATTATAAGTATAGATTTCGTTTACTATAGAAGACTCTCCAACATAATTTTGTAACATTTTTCGTATACACATAATTTTATGCTTTGGAATCTGTACCTGTCCTTGTACTCGTCGATCTTGCTGTCGTAATGTTGAAACATCAATATTACGTGTTTGTTTTACTGTCGTAATTAGCAGTATGCTGCTTAATGGTAAGCCACTTAAGCCGTGTTCCAATAAACCAAAAACGTTTCGTTTTGCTTACGGACGGTAAAAATTTCGTTGAAAATTCAACGAAATTTACCGTCCGTAAGCAAAACGAATCCTTTTATTGTTTATTGGAACGCAGCATAAGACATTAGTCATGCGTCAAGCGATTGGACAACGGTAACATTTAGGAAATATTTTCAATTTGCAGATTATAATATAAATCAAGTCTCTTGCATTTTTTAGATAACAATATTGTTGAAAAATTAACAAAGGTGACATCTATTACCAACCATTCCCACTGTATAAGGTAACTTTGTTAGATGGAGTTGTTCTCAAAAATTCGTATCGCAATGATTACACATTTTTCTTAGTGTGTATTTTTTTATTATTACTTTTGTTTAAATATTTCGATTTAGTACTCACTTGAATGGAAATGAATTATACAAGTCACTGTTCACTGTCTTTTTTAGTAAAATCTTCTGATCACATCATGACACTTGTATCTGTTTAGGTACTTAAAATTGTGTCCGTTATTTTTTTTTTCATTTTAGATTATTTTTGATTTGACGCACTAATTTTCTAAAAAATCACTGCCTCCGCGAGCCAGCAACAGATGTTCATGACCAATTACCTCTCGGGCGAAAACTCTAAGCTGGTGCATCTAAATAGGCGATAGATACTCCCGTCGGGCTCCTGCGTTACACCTTTCAGAGTATCAACTGACAATCTTTCCACCGAGATACAGCCAACTGACATATTTATTTATTCGCTATAGCATAAAAACTGTCATACTGAACGTATAAGTACATATTTTTTTCACGTTCACGTGACCAGCTGACGCACCACTCTTAAGTCAGCTGACTTTTCTTTTTCTTCAAGATATTGTGTTAGCTATAATTTGATACAATTCTCAATCGGGAGGAAATGATTAAAATACTTTTTTTTTCTACGGCCTCGGGAGTCTACTGCTCCTCAACCCCCGGACGGAATCGCAGCTGACGTTCACGAGGCTTCATGATACAACATTCTGAAGCACTTTACGAATTATCGCCCGGGAGGAAATAACTAACGAAATTTGTACCTGGCTCTTGGACTATAATGTGTTAGTTCCTGTCATATGTACTTATTCATACATCTTAGGTAATTCAAATTCAAATTCAAATTCAAAATCATTTATTTAATTAAGACACTAAGTGACATTTATGAACGTTAAATTGAAGCTAGAGTTAAAATCATAGATCGGCACAAACAGACGCCACAGCATGTACTGGATTGTCAAGGTAAATTAGGTGAAAAACACCAAAATCTACTGTCTGTTCGTGTCGATCTATAACTTCCAGTTTCCAAAATGCGTAGGGCCTTATGAGAAGAATACTGGCAAAGAAACTCATGGCCACTCTTTTTAAAAGTCAGATCTTCAGTTGATAAAAGTTTATGCTTGCGTAACATATAGACCAGGGTCGATAATTTTTGAAACCAAAAAAAAATAATAGTAGGATGAAACACATTGGAAAAGAAGGAGAATATTATAAAAATAAAAGGAAAAATATTTTACGGGCGATCTGAGGTTGGGAAGGGGAAGGGGTGAGTTTTAAGGGTAGGGTTTTCGATTTTTTGCATTTTCTGACAAGATTTACTATTGTAATATATATTTGTTTTTACACCATCGGAAAGTAGAGATTTCAACGAACCGAAAGCATACCAACTTTTTGAAAAAAGCTGATGTTTTGACGGGTGTCTTTTCGATTGAAAATTAGGGTGCTTTTTTGATATTAAGTCAAAATAAGTTGAAAAAATAAATATTTCAAATCAAATAAATTACAGTGTATTGGGGACATAAAAAGGTAATTTTTCACCAAATTTCGTGAAAAAAAAATGTTTTGTTAAAGGTAAAAATAAAAAACCAAAAACTTGTTTTTTTTGAACTTTTTACATAAATATTGAGGTTATGTGAAAAAAGTGTAAATATAAAAGTTGTAGATCTTTTTATTACCTACAACTTTCCCATTTGACTTTTTTCAACAGATCGCCCGTAAATTATTTTTCCTTTAATTTTTATAATTTTCTCCTCCTTTTCCAATGGCTTTCATCCTACTATTTTTTTTTCCCTAATTGTGCAGGTGGAACAACTAATTGAGTTAGAAATTTAATATAAATTATTATTAAAACAATTTGAGTTTCAGTGACTCAAGTTTCCGAACTTTAATTTGCAGTGATAAAATGTTTGTACAATTTTATTATTTAGAATACAAGTCATAATTATTTGATATTGTTTACCCAAATTGTTCTTTTTAAACATACAATTGAGTTAAACATCAAATTGCGTGTTTTTAATGACAACTTGCAAGACAAAAGTTTTCTTACAAGGATATCACTTCTGCTTTTTAAAATATTAGGTAAGTATACTTACAGTAATATAATACCTATGCTAAATGAAATATACCTACCTAAATCTAATTAGTGTATTTGCGCTTAATTTTATTTATTTATAAAATAATAAGTATATATAAGTATAAAATATTTTTTTTTTGTTTACTGCTACTTCTATCTGACGCACAGATAATTATGGGATAAGTATTCATTGTCAAAGAACAATGACCAAAAGTGGTGCCATTATTTCCCACGCGTCAACCTCAAACTTTTGTAGTTATTTGTACATTTTTCAACAACAACTAGCAGTTCACGCGCGGCTTCGCGCGCGTATACATATTTATATATTTTGCGCGGAACCCTAATTCTTTTTCCAAAATAAAAGTAGCAGAAGGTACTCCTTATAACACCAGCTATCTGCCAGTAAAAGGCCCGTGGAAATCGGTCCATCCGTTCCGGAGATTAGCCGGAACAAACAGACAGACGACAAACACTTTTAATTTTTAAAACATAATATACATTTAATCTGGTTTTTCTAAAGAGTGGCCGTGAGTTTGTTTGCCCGATTTCTTCTCACTAGACTCAACCATTTGAAAACGGGCGGTTAGATATGATATTATGTTAGCCATTTTTAACCGACGAAAAAAGGAGGTTCTTAATTCGACCACTGTTTGCTAAGATACAAGTTATACCAATTAATATGTAAGAAATTTAATTGTAGTGAATACCTAAGCCTACTAATTTTTTTTTTCATCTACCCATACTAAAATGACAATGATCCGTACCATAAACAATATATATTTTCATGAAAAAAACATCACTCTCTAAACTATAATCTGACAAAATTTTCTTCATATAAGATGTAAACCTTGTACACTTTGAAACAAGGTCTTATTTCAAATTTAAACAAGTAGGTAACATATGTCACTATCAAAAGAAGCAATTGATTTGTCGACTATAGTCTGACACGCTTAAATAAACTTCAATACCACGTAGCGAGAGCCGCTATTCCTTGAATGCCATCTCTTTTGCTCTGCGTTTTTAGTAGCCGTCTTCGCAGGTGCCGATTAAAAAAATGTCATCTTAGTTCGTTTTTAACAAGTTTTTATACGGCATTTGAATAATTGGGGACTATCGCTGCGTGGAATTAAAGTTGAGTATACGTTGACAGGTTTTAGTGAAATTTTGTGGCGCTGAGAAATAGATGCCAGTAACAAATAGACCTTGTTACGAAGAAGACAGGGTTGATTTCATAAGAAGAAATTAAGTCGGATTATAGGTTAGTGAGTGTGTCACAGAATCAGCACCATTATCTATGCCACTGGTGAATATAAGCAGTTTTTGGTTAAAGGGAACAGTTCCATAAAAACCCAAAACCAAGTCAAGCTTGGCTAGAACTTTTGGAAACATATAACGTATATAATATATACGTATATATAGTATATATACGTATTTTAAACAAGTTTTTCTTTTTTTCTTCTTTCTTAAATATAATATATGTAGGTACGTATTTGAGAAATTGAATCCTAATAAAGTACCAAGTTTGCGAAAAAGTTGTGCGAGTTAGTACTTGTATTAAATGTAGTCCATGAAAAACCAAGTTTGGTTTTGATGCAACTCAGTACAGGATTTCATACATTTGTGAGCATTGTCCTTTATTTACAATACATTACACATACAATACCGGCCATATTGCCTAAGCTAATAATACATTCTTGCCCTTATTAGAGAAGTTTATTGATACCCCTTCTATACAAGTTTTTACACAAGAATTTAAGAAAAATTTCAAAGTATTCTTTGTTTTACTTTTAGAACATAGCGACGTTCTGTAACTACGGCATTCGAGTGTAACAAGTTTATTGTGGTGAGGTGTAGTTATTAATATAAACAGTATATCGACTCAACACAACTTTGTGCTATTATCTATGCTCGCAATCTGGGTATATTTACGAGTCTTTCGAGAATCAATCAAACAATAAAAAGGAAAATAATATATTTACTAAGATATCAAACAAACAATGAAAAGACTGTTGACTGACATAATAAGTTTATAGTTGTAGTTTTTAAAAAGTAAAAGAAAAGCAAAAATGCTTACCGAAAACAAAAGTCTGCCATTTAGCTTTTGTAATTAGTAAATAAACTCCATAAGCAGAACCTACGTGCGTCAATATGAAAAATACCACGTTGAACCATACCAGATGCCATTGCCTCGAACGTATTGTGGATTTTTTATTATTATTTTCGATCAATGTAGTGTTATTGATTATATCACACATTATGATAAATTTTAATTTATATTTACTGCTGAAATAAAAATTATTAGGTCACAATTCTAAATTTTAGAAAAAAAAAATATGATATTGCATGCCAAAAAGTAGGATAAATACGAAAAATACAATATTAAGTAATAGTACAAAGGGCGGTCTTATCGCAGTCTGCCATCTCTTACAAACTACTTACTCTGGGCTACGAGTATATTGGCTATATACTCGTAGCCCATTAAACTTTGATGAACTATCCAAAATAGGTAACTTGTGGTGCACATTAGTTAGTACCTATGTCATTTTATTATTACTTATTATGTTGTTTATCAAAATCATTTTAAATTTAATTTATTGATACCTTAATCTGGAGAACAATCAATTAGTCAATGTTGAAAAAGTATATATTAAGTTAAAAACTTCACTCAGAGGAATTACCGAGTGTGTGCAAGTGAATTACTTAAATAACTTGGCATAAATTTTTTTACAGCACTTACCTTCTGTCTTACTATAATGTGATGTTTTGATAACATCGATAATTTTCCCCTTCGTTTAAAATTATAGGAAAAATAAACATATGAAGACAAACGATGAGTCTGACACTTTTCGTACATTTAATATTTATCAAGCGTATTTAACCACTTTTATAAACACTACAAAAAGTTTTAATTACCCGTAAAATTAACCCGTAGTTACCACAAGAGTAGAAAATTTAAACGTTCTGATTTACGGTTCATTATTGTACCAAAAATTATATTTTGAGACATATATACCTACCATAACTATGTAGGTAGGTATGACCCAAAGTAAGCGTGGTTACTAGGGATTCTAGAACACGGATAAAAATACTTGGATCCATTTTTTTAGTAAATATTACAAACTTATAAAAAAATTGTAATGATTAGGTATATTATTAATATCAGGTCATCATATATGAAATTGGTGTTTTGTCGAACTGGCCACTCTCAATCTCAAATATCTAGCGTTTGGTTGGGAATTCTAAATTTAAAATAATTTCAAATTTATGCTTGTGTAGTACATTTCGAATCTAGTAATTCGTTTGTTTTCGCACCATTTGATTTTTCTTTGACAACGTTTTGTTCAAAATATGAAAAATTTTAAATATCGCTTTATTTGCGAATACGAGTTCCACCGTGCTACTAATGCCAACACAGCTCAAAGAATTAATAAAATTAAGTATGCGGGGAAGCTACTGCGAAAGGAAATGCGGTACGTTTTTGGTTCCAACGTTTTCGTACTGGAAATTTTAAGCTATTCAATTAAAGTCAATTGCTCTAGCCCATTGCTACTTCAGGACAAAGCTATACCACATATTGCACAACAGTCACAGGTCGCAAAATTAGAGGAGCTGCAATGGGAATTTTTCCGACTCCCACCATACTTCCCGGACCTTGTTCCAACAGATTACTATTTGTTCCGGAATTTGGACCATTTCTTGGGAGGAAAAAAGTTCAATTAAGATAAGGCAGTCCAAATCGCTTTCAAAGATTTCATTGATTCTCGCCCCTTTTTTTCAGAAAAGGAATTATTGAACTTCCTACAAAATCCCGAAAGTGCATACATAAAAGTGGTACATACTTTGATTAATAAAAAAATAAATCAAATTAAAAGTAATTTAAGACAGTGGCTTTATCGACAATTATCGAGTTAAAGGGTTATAAACAAATAAACATTATTGTAATAGTACATCAAAATAGTTGTTGTAATGCTAATACAATTCTTTGAAAATAGGTATCTGAATTTTAATCATTTTTTTATCAATTTAATATCCATGAAACAATACTAAATAAGTACTTAAGGTATTTAATACGTTGACTGCGGTATACGTGGGGTACACTCAAACTTTTGCGTAACTGATTAATAAAACAATTTACATGTAAAGTAATATATTTACTGCTTTTCGAAGTATTATCCATTACATTTTAAACCCTCTTTCATTAGGTCAAATCATTTTTGAAAACATGAGGACGATTGGTCTAAGGGCATGTTTTTCACGTGAAACCCTCTAAAATTTTAGAAACGAATAGTGTTTCTGTTTACTTTTCATTACTTTACTTTACTTTTCGTTTAGAAATCATCACATCATGTAGCCGAGCTCATGATGAAAAAAAATAGCTGGTTCTTGACTATGCCAACGAGCTATTTTGCCTCTCGCAGCCATTAAATTCATAAATATGTTTCAGGGCATTAAACTAGGCAGAATCACTATAGTAAACAGACTGCTGATAAACATACTTATATATTTATAAATACATACATATTATAAATAAATTACACCCAGACAGAGAAAAATTCGTCCTGGTTGGAAATCAAACCCACGACCTCTGGCTCAGCAGTCAGGATCACTAACCACTAGACCATCAGGCCAATATACATATAGCCTGTGATCACGGCCACGACCACGGCAAAGTAAAGGTATGTCATACCTTTTAAATACGTGATCGCGTTGATTCCCGTCAACATGATTATTTTAGAATAGAAAATAATTGTTATTTAAAGCATCTGGGACTTAGTCGTTAGTTTAATGAAGTTTGTTAGTATTACAGTATTTTACTATACTAAATGCATGGCAGGCACTATCGCCAAAAAAATTACATCTAAGCTTAAATATTGTCATGTAACCGGTGAAGTTTTTTTTACACTTTCAGACCATTTATTTTCCGTTCGGTTACAGTAGTGTGAAATATTATGTTACACCGTGACTAAACAAAGCTCAGAAGCAAACATTTATTTGTTAGGTATACCGAGGGGGCCCATAGTTTCTAGGAAGCAGCACTGACTGAATGACTAGAGCAAGAGTCTCCCAATTGGTCGGACGAATCGAGATGTAAGGTCGTCACAGTTGTTTTATGACGATTTTCTGCTAGGAAAACAACTCTCGCGCAAGGAGGAGGTGACGGTGTGGATTCGGTAGAAAAGCTGCCAGGTGGAAACTTTTCACTCGCGCTCTCATGCGTACGCTAAGAGTGGCCGTGGGTGTATGAGACGAGTTTTATGTTCTTCACCCGAAGCAGAGTCTCCCGTGAAGAGGGTGTCTGGACATCGCCGTACCGACGGTCAACTCATAAATAATGTGAAGCACACCATGTGGTTTTAGTTGGTTTAAGCCTGATATACGGCCTCACCAATAGCCCGGTGAGGTGAGCTTCCACACGAAAAACAAATGAGTAATGTTACCACGGCCAAATTATGTCCGTATTTCACGTGTAAGCAACCAAAACAAGCTTTTTTGTACGCTCCAGGTTGTTTCACCGCCAATACAGTATCAGAAATACTGCCTTAAGAAAGAGGTACTATGCAATAAGCAACAAATTGCTGTTTTCTGAAAAAAACGCGAATGAAGTCGCGGGCACAGCTAGTTATGAAATAAATTCATAATTATGATATCGGCGTTTTATTTTTACATCATTAAATTTTTTCTAAAAGTTTACCAAAAAAGTGCGGATATGAGGCATTAAAACCATGCAAATTAAATGTGTAATTAAGCTACGTTAGATGCACTCAAATCCCATACGAACTAATTCATACCTCAATCAAGTATTTATTGAGTGGAGACCGTGATTAGGCAAACGTAGTGTATGGCAACCTGTGGCACGATGGACCGACGACTTGAAGAATGTGGCTGGCAGCAGATGGGTGCAAACTGGCCAAGACCGGGCAAGTTGGCACTCCTTGGGGGAGGCCTTTGTCCCACAGTAGACAGCGATAGGTTAATGATGATAGCGGTCGCATTTCCACCGTTTCGAATGTCTGTCTTTCATTGACAAGTATTACTTGAACTGTCTTTCTATAGACTTTTGTACCATGACAGGTCAAAATATATACTGAACCTTTATAGATTTATATAGCTTTGATTAACTTGTGGCGTACGCATACCGCGTACTTTGAACATGCCTTAAAAATACATCATTGCATCATACGTCCACTTTCGACGCAAAGCAACATCGGAATGTGCCACTTTACATGTTACACTTTATTTTATATTATACTTATTATATAGTGACGCACACAGCCAGCGATAACTCTCGTAAGCAACCACGCAATCTCATTGGTTGCCTACTGAAGGACATTGTAAATATAGTTTAGGTAGTCTTACTGATATATGACAGTACTCGAACGCCTAAACCACTACGGTATCACTCTCAACATCGACAAGGAAGAATCAAACCTACTGAAACGCATCCAAGCAATAGTTAAGTACCACAAACCAACAACAGTTCAAGAATTAAGACGATTTTTAGGAATGATTAACTTTTACCGCAGTTGTTTATTTGTATATACCCTATAATAGTCTGTGGTCCCTTGAAGCAGTAAAAAAATCAAACTTCTAAGTCAAAAAATAGGGCCATTAAGCCTTAGATTTTAACAAATTTGAATATTTCGAACATTTTGAACAAGGTAAATCAAACCTATAGGGTACTTTCCATTGACCTAGAATCATGACATTTGGTAAGAAACAAAGTCTAACAGCACAAGTAAAGGAAAAAATCCGAAAGTCGTTAATTTGTTGTTATATCACATTAAAAATAGTTTCTGTGATTACAAACTTATATTACGCGGTTGGATTGTTATCTTTATCGTACATCGCAACCGCAAAGTTAAGTTTGTCTTTCGAAAAAGCCGGGCAGAAGTCTTTGAGAATTGATTCCCGAGATGGACGTACTATCTTTGTCTTTCGAAAAAGACGGGCATAAGTCTTTGAGAATTGATTCCCGAGACAGGCGTACTATCTACATACAAGTTTGCTTGCTTAAGAAACCCTCGGTGCGCGAGTCAGACTCACACTTCTCCGGTTTTTTCAGCAAACACGCACAACCAGAAATGTGAAATTTGGAATACTCAAAGTTTATATGTAGAAGAAGTAGAGAAGAGAAGTACCGGAAGCTAAAATTTTTAAACAAAATTTGCCATAAAATTTTTCGTGTCTGCTGTTAGGGATAGCTGGCTCGCTGAGTTACTGTGTATGTACTAGCCCTATGTATATGCCAGCTGGCTGGTCAGGGTTCAGGGTACCTACTTAATCGGCCAAGCTGTATAAGCCATTGAACCGTAGTTAATTGGGTAATACTAGGATGGAAAGGGTTCCTAACACTAGACTGGCCGTGCTATGAGCTCTTGTACCGTAACCAGAGTGAAGTGAAACAACAGGCAAGGTTGGAATCGAACTTTTATTTGCTAAAATCTACGTTAGTTATATTTACAATATTGGTCATGCAAATTGTATACATCATACTTCGTACAATACGCGAATTAACCAATAAGACAACTTAAACTGTATTTACAATGTCCTTCAGTAGTTCTCAGTCTTATTTGTAGAAACTCCTTCTCGTCTATCGGAATCATCGGGCGTGTTCATGTTTAATGTTTCGGGTAGACGTGAGTTGGCGGGCGAGGAGAATAAAAACGTGATTTTTACAGTAATTTTACTACACTTATAAAAACACAAAAATTTACTCTGAATTATCATTAGACATCTTCAATCAAGCTTTAAATCACGACACTTCACAGAACACGTGGTGCGCCTACGAGATGCAAATCGATTCATCCGAACCGTAACTGTCATCCGTCGCGCGCCAGCGCTTGGTGTTGCGTCAGTGTCTTAACTTCTGACACTTATTTAATAATGTTGCCAACTAAAATAATCGGTGCGCCGTCATATTTATTTTCCTAAACTGTATTATAAGCAATATTTCTAATATTTTTAAGTTTAAAAGGGTTAAAGAGGATGCCCTCTTATTTTTGTTATATTTTTATAGTATCTTTAAAATACAAGCAATAAATGTTTTTAGTTCATATTTTTGTTATTTTATTTTACACCAAAATATCTCTAAAATAATATTGTCTCTTTCTTTCTTAAAACCCTGGTATTTATGAAAGTTTTCAGTTAGTTTCCAAAATAAGCCATTTTATAAACACGGGTCATTTTGACCCAAAGTGAATGTTAGTGTAACAATTTTCCATCTGGACGGTTAAACGCGTTATACTCGTCGTTTGAAGTGCCACTTAAAGTTATTTTTAGTAAAAAATTTTAGTGGCATAGATAGTCGTTTAGAAAAACAAAAATAATCTGCAATGCAACGTATTAAAGGACGTAGGTAACACATTTATTTATTTATTTATTAATAAATAACACGGCATAAAACTTCATACACACATTGTAGAAAGGCGAACTTAATGCTTAAGGCATTCTCTGCCAGTCAACCTTGGGGTGATGCAGAAATAAAGAGTGGTAGGTGCAAAGATATGGCAAAGAGAGAGAGAGAGAGGAAGAGAGAGATAAAACTCCAAAGGTAACGAATTTATAAGTTCTTATAATATAAAGATTCATCATATATATACACATTATATATAGTTATAAATATACACATAACATGGAATACATAATATACTAATACTTATACATACATACATACATACATATGTATGTATGTGTAAGTATAATGTAATATATATATATCCATCCAATGGTTGCCTGGAAGAGATCGCAAACTGCGATAAGGTTGCCAATTGTACATAGACATAAGAAAGTATTGTAATCTACTGCTCTGTATACAATAAAGAGTACACCTGTCTACCTATATAGATACCTATATACTTATATAGGTAGACAGATGTACTCTTTATGAATACAGAGCAGTAGATTACAATACTTTCTTGTACCTAAATACTTGCGATCTCTTCCATGCAAACATTAGATGGATAGAGAAACACATATAAAAAGAGGGGCTGCAGTGTACATACGGAGCCTATGTAATAATAAATAAATAACATATAAGTACTAATTAGATATACTAACTACAAATATTAATAGTTTGCAAATGAATATGATCGGTACACAGATATATACATATATACACACACGCATATAAAGGGTGTCTCAGTAAGAGTGCACTTTTTAAAATTGACGCCATTTTTTTTTTCATTGGAGGTTGCTGCTCTGATATTCGACAGCTGGTATCAACGATTCTTCCGATTATGAAAAATGATCGCTACACAACTGATCAACGCGATATCATTGAAAACCCATTACAAAAATGCTGTGACTGTGAATGGCGTTCGTTACAGGAACATGCTAACGGAGTTGTGCCTCAACTGGTTGGTATGGATCTGAACGACATGTGGTTTCAGCAGGATGGCGCCACCTGCCACACCACGCACGGAACAATCGATTTATTGAAGCAACGATTTCATGACCGAATCATCTCTCGAAATTCCGATGCCAATTGGCCGCCAAAATCGTGCGATTTAACACCGTTTAACCCCAGCAAATCTGGGGTTGACTAGAACAATCTATTTTTGTTCTCGTCCTAGAAGTACCAACAACAATCACTTGTGTTTTTAAAGGATTAATTTTTAAGTCACGCTGCTTGCTTCATACACAGATTTGTTCTAGGTCTATGTTTATAATACCTATAGCTGTAGATGATTCTTCTGGAGAGGCTTTTGTATAAATTTGCAGATCATCAGCATAAAGGTGTTAAGAAGAAGAAAGTTCATTATAAATAGAGTTTATGAAAACTGCAAAGAGCAAGGCAGATAGAACGCGGTACGCCAGCAGGTGTAATGCACCATGCAGAGAAGGTGTCTCCAATGTGGATGCACTATCGGTGACCAAACAGGTAGTTACGAAACCAGTCAATCGCTTTTGGAGATATGTTGAGAGAGCACATTGTCCTAAGCCACAGATTAAAATTAACAGTGTTACTGAAATCAAATAGAGCTAACACCGTCAATTTGCTGTTTTCAATGCCGTTGTGGTACTATGACCGGGACGAAAACCAGATTGAAGAGGATTTAAGACGGTGTTTTTACAGAGGATAGGGCGAAATTGGTTGTACACCAAACGTTGAAGAGCTTTGGAGAGAAAGGGTGAGATGGATATAGGGCCATAGTCAGAGAAGCTGGTAGTTTTAGATATTTTTGGTGAAGGAATGACTTGCGTTTCTTTTCATGCCACAGGAAATTTCCCACTTGATATGGAAAAATTGAAGAGGTGAATAAAAACAGGAAGAATATCATCTAAAATTGGCAGGATCATGTCACGACTAATATTATCACTTCCAGTTAACACCACAATCGGAGAATTGTCTAAAGACGAAAGCTGGATAGTCAGTAGTTGAAAGAGAGGAAATATATTTTTATGTGTTTTCTTTAATAGTCCTATCAAAGTTGGACGAAGCACAGACTATTCAGTAGACCAAAATTTAGGTCTTTAGGAACTGTATCTTGACACAATTTTTGAACTCCTAGTGATCTAAGAAATTTTCATATCCATGGGTCTCCATTTTCTACAGAGGAGTGAATATGTTAGCTTTGTGCATTCCTACACATCTTACCGCAGTGATTGTCGTGACTGATGGTATTAAAGGCATTTGAAAAGTCGATCAAGGTTAGAACAGTCACTGCGGTATTTTCCATGCCCTCCCTTATACTCCTTTATACGAGTTTAAAGTTTATTATGTCTTTTTTGGCTTCATTGACTGGACTTTATCAGTAAACATATTTTTTCAACGCCGTTGATTAAAAAATAGACTCGAAAGTACTTTATACCATTTTTTTGTCGTGTGGAGACTACAGCTCTTCACCTCCCCGGGGCTAAACAGTAAGGTGTTAGGTCAGATTCGAACCGACTAAAACCACTTGGTGTTCTGCCCTGGACTCTTATTGCTAAGGCCTCAGGCGTACCCTCAAAAGGAAATCCTTGCAAACTTTGGCAGGGGTGCCTTAATAATTACCTTATTTATGATACTTTACTTATGTTGCACTCTAATCTAACTAATAACTTTATTTTAACTAAATTGCAAAATAGACATAAACATAAGAATGCTTTCAGCAACAATTACTTAGTGTGTCTTAAGGCGAAGACACTTTGTTAATATGTCATTTATACTGTACATCACCAAGTACCACTCTTACTCGAACGATTCACCTTTTAATTTAGCTAGAGCTAGATTTTCCTGAACCCCACCCAATGCACTACCGGCGTGAACCCACTCCTAACACAATGTATGTACAATTGCATCTACAGCACTTATGTTTAAGTCCCGGGAGATATTACAGTTTTGGGTTTTCGCTATAGCATCAATCATCAATTTTACAAAAATATTTTGCATTCAGAAACACTCATATTATATAAATTATTCTATATTCTCTCAATTACTAAAATACTAAATAAAAAAGCTCTATTCCGATCTGATTGCGATTTAAATTGAACAACCTCATCTTGGTATTAACAGCGACGCGACAGCGCAAAGTCCGAAGAAGTGAGCGTCTATATTTGGCATCTCTAGACCCATCTAGAGATGCCAAATATCGACATGAAAAGTCAGCAATATGGCCTAGCTTTGCATGAAAAGGCGTAGTTAAAGCCGCAAAACATGTTAGATATCGTTGGTTTAAAGGTAAAAATCATTAAGTGCTTTTAGTTAATTAGGAGATAATGACATTTTAATACATGTTTTACCTGAAAAAAAAATCGTCAACTAAAATTTGTTATATTTATATAATTATTTGGTACACTTGCAGACTTAGTGCTCCAGCTTGAAAATCTGTCCTCGATACGAATACACTGCTGGTGAGCCGAAACCAAGCAAAGCAAGACATAACTGTCAACGGCACTAAATGCATTGCTGAAATCCAGCAACCCCAGCACAGTTAACTTGAAGTCTTCCATGCCTGATGTTATGTCAAATACATATAGGTATCATAAGTCTTATCAGAAGTAGTCGTTTTAACAGTGATAAATTTTTTATATTTGATACGACAATTTCATATTTTATCCACTTAATCAGATAATAATTGTTTAATATGAATTACTTCCTTTTTTTTTTATCGATTTGATTCAATAGGTCAATCATTGAAATTATTTTTTATAATTTAAATGTATATATATAATTTTTTTGTTTTATAACCAATAACGTATTAGGATGAGCTCATTGCACCTGATATTTATTTCCTAATAATTCAATAACTAAAAAATACTATTCAGTACATCTTTCTCTATTAGATGAAGCGCGCATGCCTACTGGGTGGACCAGAAGGCTGCGCTAGAGTCTAATAACTTAATAGAGATTATGAAACCGATTAGTTGAAGTCAGTTGGATACAAAATTACCCCGTCAACGTAATGAGGTCATAGCTCCTAGAAGAATCCATACGTAACAATATAGATGTAGGAACGTTGTAGGGTGTATTTATTTAGAACTACTGATACCATTGGTTAAACAGACAATTTTTTATCGACACGTAATATTGTAGGTATTCGAAGTCAAACACCGTAAATGTATTTAAAGATAAAGATAGAAAGATAGAAAGTTGTGTATTTTCGTTGTTACAGGTAGTATTTAGCCTTAAATCAATTGATAAGGTTTACACATAAATTGGTACCTGTTCTTTTATAGTATTAATTTTATTACTTCTTGCATGGCGACTAATTTCGTTGGTTTATCGTTTGTGACACGTATAATTAGCTGTAAAAATTGATGCCACAGTATAGTTATGTTGCTCTTTCAGCTGATAGCATACGCTTTTGATATTTTTACATATTCATTTTCCTAAACTTTTTAATCTCAAGTATTGTGACGACAGCGACCTATATAACTATTTTTCAGCTAAATACCAAAATCTGTAAAACTGCAACTGCTTGCTGAAGTCCATAATCTACAACGATAAGGATGTTGTATCTATTGTGATCCATGGATCGTTAATAAATTGGCGAAGCGCTGAAGGCCCGCGCAATCAATGGTGTGGTCGCTTGATGTTGCAAGAGGCGGCCTCGGTCTGTGGGGTTTTAGAGAATTTGGTCCTGAATCCATTGTTTATTACAATGGATTCAGGACCAAATTACGACCAAAACCCACTTAGTCAATTAGATTCCGACATCACTGATCCCCGGGTAAATGATTACCCGTCTGAGAAGTAACTATTACCTTATCTGTGGTCTGATTTCCCACACATTGAAAGAAAAACAGGGGGGATTATATACAATAACTTTGTTTGGCACTATTTTATTATTGCACTTTTTTCCCAAATTCCTAAACTATGATTTTAAATATCCAATAATCGGGCTTTCCTACTTACCAACTATGATAAATACATTGTTCTTTTTTTAGAAATACACCTCATTAATTGTAAATCATTGCAATTATCTACCATAATTGTAAATATTTTCAATGATTTCTTAACAACACTGAATGAATTATAGACTAGTTCATATTTTCACAACACTAAGACGTTCGTTCAATAAATAGTACCACTGTCTGAATCTATAGACTATAGAAGTTAAAATAATATGTGAGTTTAGTCTAGTCTAGAGTGTAAGGTGGGATGATATGAAATCTGGGAGTGTTTGCGCAGAATAGTCTGTTTGATAAAAAGTTGTCGAACTCTACGTTAACTGGAAGGTACTGACGTACCTTCCATTTAACGTAAAGTTCAGTGGTTGGATGGAATAAAGGTAAACAATGCGCTACTTTGAAAATTGCTCTTTGTGCTCGTTCTAGCTTAAGCATATGAGTCTTCAAGCCTCTTCACCATGTGGTAAAACAGTAATTTAGTTGGGATTGACATAGTGCAAGGTATTGTAGCATATCACACCTCTGTGATATACGTTAGTACTGGTATGTAAGAAGTCCGCACTGAGTTGAAATTCGTCACTTATCCATTCCCAAACTTTTACCCGTTGTGTTCTACCACTTAAGTAACTACTAAAAAGTTGCAGTTGAGTACCCAGTCTAATTTCTTTAGCAAGAGTGTCGAAGAGACGGTGTCAAAAGCCTTCGCTATATCCAAAAATATCGTAAGAACTTTTTTCTTATCATCAAGCTTTGTTGCTATAGTATCAGTAAGCTGGTGTACTGCGTCATTAGTGGATCTGCCTTTACGGAAGCTGAATTGATTTTCTGCCAGTCGGTATTTTGTTTCTAGGTATTTGGTTAATTGCCTATTGAGATGATAACGAGTGATTTTTTGAGAGCGGTTGGAAATGCTCCCGTGGAAAGACAGATATTACATATAAACATAATAGGGTCCGATAATATATTTCGATGTCTCTTTAATATTCGACTAGGAATATCGTCAATCCCCAATGAGCAATTAGTTTTGAGTGAGGATATGACATCTGTTATATCTTGAATATCGCCTTGAATATTGTAGTAAAGGGGACTGAAAAGGGGAGGGGGGGTCTGTTTGTGCATTTAAATTAGATAATGTCGAACCTACATTTGTTAAATGCACGTTAATAATTATCATTAACAGAATTCAATGGATTACTTGAATCAATCAGGTCTGAAGGTGGAGTGTTCTGTTTATCAGTACACATGATTGTTTTAATTTTGTATGTTTGTATTCCAAAACATGTTTGTATTCCCTCCACATTTAGCGAGTTCAACCTTGTCATACTGGTTTTACCAGTTATTACGTTAAGAACTTTATAAAAATAACATAAAATAATTCGGACTTTAATTCGAAGTGTTTATCAAAAGTACTAGTAGTAGGTACCTACTAAGATGAAAATCTAAAATGAAGCATGGTTAAATATCCCTTTAAAGTGATGTTAATAACTGGTTTTTGTTGATATATGAAGTAACAGTGTGAAGAAAAAGTGTGTTGAACACCCCAATCCTGTTAAAAGATTTTAAAGTAGATTTATACTCTCTAGTTTCGCAAAAGTAGTCTGTTCACGCATTAAGCAGAAATACTATTAGTGCCTGTTCTCCGCAGATATCAAACAAAAAAAGAAAGAATTGGTTTTTATCAGTGCAATTGCTAGGTGCTAATGTTTTATTAAACACTTAAAGTCAGGCCAGGCCGAGCTTTACAGGAAAAGGAAGTACAACCACGTCGAAAAACTTGGTAAGGCATAAAACGAACCAGTGCCTATCAAACATTAAGAACAACATGTGTTTAAATATTTGGACTAAAATTAGCAGAACTGGATAAAGAGCACCTGAAATTGAATGGACCAGGATGTTGTCCGGTATTTTATGACTGTGTCATAATATTGCTGACTAATATTTGACAGAAGTATGTACGATGATAGACTTAAGAGTGAGGAATGAGAACATAAGAAAATATGTATGATATTTAGTCCGGTACATTTGCTTCGGACAATACTGGGTAACCTATATGCGGAATTTACTCGTGTAAAGTCAGACGTTAAGACCCGTTGTGATATGCAACTAGGGTTGGCCAAAGGCATCGCCTAGGGTTAACTTCAATTCTTAACGTTGGCTGTATAACTGACCGCCGATGGAACAGTTATGTAAGCATTAAGGTTCTAGTAGTGTCCAGGGATTGTCTAAATGAAGCGGGGAGCTCTTTATCTACTGGCCGTCGATGGAATAGTAGATGGAAGAGCCCGCGTTGCTGTTTATAAAAAAAGTGATCGATGCACTATCTATATTGAAATAGATACAAACTAATGGTAAATACTTTATCCTCAGCAACCACACCACAACATGACGCTATCCGGGACGGATGCGTACGCAGGACGGCCGTATTGTCGCCACATTAAAAACTCTTATTTATTTTATTAAAAATAGGGACAACCTGTAATAGATGATAACACAGTTCACTATTTAATAAAAATAAGATAATAGACATTATTTTGACTGGTTATGCCATTAATGTAATACTATTAGTCGACTGATAAATATTAACGAATAGTGGCATTATAAAAGGGTAGAAATAAGATGAGAACTTCACTTGTGTGCGAACAAAGGTACGAACAACTTGGCACTTACTGTTAGTTAGTGATTTTCATAGTTTATTTCAGTGGTTTCGAGACTGTTTCTTACATTAGTAACAACAATATTATAATTGGGATCTTTTTTGTATTGAGATGTAGATTGTCCCGGTTTCGCATGCATCGCAATAACCCTGGTGTCATCCAAGCTTTAATTATGCGCTTGCGCCTTGGAACAGTAATGGCTGAAGTGCAAGCTTTTTTTTTTGTTATATGAACTTTCAAAGTTCAGTATTTTAAGTTTCTCGTCTTGGGATAAATAGCCTATGAGCTTAATTGTCTTTGTATAGGAGCGTAAAGGACAAGCCTGAGAAATACTTAAAATGACGGTATACTGGTCAGTTACGGTTGTGTGTGGAACTAAACTTGTTACTAGGAGTTTCGATTTGATTATTGCGTGATGAAGCCACGTTTGTAAATGCGTAACTAAAGTAAAAAACTAAAGTAATAAATAAGGCCGTGACTGTTAGTATGTTTCAGTATGACCATTTGGTAGTAAATTGTAGGTTTTTAGTTAGACACTGAGTTCTCAAAGCCTATTTATAAAAGCGCTAAGTAAAAAACAAGACCACTAAAAGTACAACTCACGAGCTGAGGATTTCTTACAAACTTCTCTATTTGGATAATAGTTCAATTAACGTAGCGAAATTAATAAATCCTACTATTATAATATAAACATGAAAGTTTGTGAGGATGTAGGGAGGTATACATTGTTATACGTCTCTAATCACTACCCGCAAAAGGGCTTTTTTTCGCTGATTGCCATCTACCGGTAGTTCTTGTGACGTGCATAAGGCTGTCTTAATTGCGTTTATATAGTTTATAATGTGCAAGTATCGCATATCGCACCGGAAAAAGCACGTTTTCGATTTTGAGCGAGTCCGGGAGGTGTGCGTTCGCGCAGCGGAATGTTGTTGAATTTAAAGATTTTAATTATGCAGATATTTAGTGTATGACGTCGTGTAATTGTGTATGGTGAAAAAAAATTGTGCATGCAGCCATTGTGGAGAAATTCGCTAAAAACTGATTCCGCTTCGTGAACGTTGTCCTGGCGGAAGAAAAAAAAATGTGTCCAAAAATTAGTGTGTAATTGTGTATGTATGAATAAAATTAGTGCATGCATAAACTTCAGAGAAATTCAAGTTTCCGCTAAGCGAACGTTTGGCCATTAGCTAGTTTTCATATAAAGCGCTTACATAGAGAGCTGTAGATTTTTACATACGTTGTTTTGAATTTGTTTATATGTGTTTAAAAAACAGATTTAGAAAAAATCGTAGGGTTTAAAAGAGAAAAATATAAACGTTAAATACGCTTATTAGGTCTTAGTTCGTAAAGTATGCACTTTGGGGTCTAGATTTTCACGTTTCGTTTCACGAAAATAAGTGTAATGTTTTGTAGATAGAAAAAGAAAAGCGAATATTAATGCTTACCGAAAACAAAAGTCTGCCATTTAGCTTTTGTAGTTAGTAAATAAACTCCATAAGCAGAACCTACGTGCGTCAATGTGAAAAATACCACGTTGTGCCATACCATGTGCCATTGCCTCGAACGTATTGTGGATTTTTTATTATTTTCAATCAACGTATTGTTATTGATTACATGGCACATTTTAATAAATTTTGATTTACTGCTGAAATAAAAATTATTAAGTCACTATTCTAAAATATTAGAGATATGTAGCGTATACTTTATCGTACGCAAAAAATAGGAAACATACGAGGAATACAATATTAAGTAGCAGTACAATGGGTGGTCTTATTGCAGTCTGCAATCTCCTAGAGACAACCTTTGATGGACTATACTGTGGTAGGTAACTTGTGGTGCACATTATTATGTCATTTTATTATTATATAATTTTTCTTTTCAATAAAATCATTTAAATTTATAATATTAGATACCTTCATCTGGAGATCAATCAATCAGTCAATGTAGAAAAAGATAATAAATGAAAAACTTCACTAAGACGAAATTAAGTGAGTTGAGTGTGTAAAAGTGTAATTTTAAATAATACGGTGTAGAATTTTACCTTCAGTTTTATTATAATAAAGACACTGTTTTTGTAACAACAATTATTTTGCCCTTCATTTAAAATGAAGGATAAATGAACAATTGAGACAAACGATGTGTGCAACACTTTTCTTGCATTAAGTATTTATAGAGCGTATTTAACCACTTTTATAAACATTACAAGAAGTTTTAATTATCCATAATACTAACCCGTGGTTACCGAAAGACTAGCAATATAAACATTCTGATTTATAGCTCAATATTGTCCCAAAAAATTATATTCTGAGACATATTTACACATTGCTATGTCGACCCAAAGTAAGCGTGGTTACTAAGGATTCTAGAATACGGATAAAAATACTTCGATACATTTTTTATAGTAAATACATACGTTTAATACATAGAAACAATGTAAATAGACATATTCATGCATACAATATTTGGACCGCCGCGGCACAGAGATCGTCAAAATAAAAGAAGTAGATACATATTAATGGCTTTAATTACTAAAATTCAAATTTGTAATTAAAGGTGTCTCGAGAATGAAACCAGACTCTTGTTTTTACTATCTAGATTGTTGTTATATTGGCAAACCTGTCCTCCTGTACCATGTGTGCATGATGTGTGTGATTCACAGATACTTAGGTGACATAACAAGAGTGACCCACGAAAACACCATTAAATTCGCATGCATGACACTCGGCGAGTAAAATGAGATCTTGGAAACCCTAACGAATTTAGTCAGAAGTATGTATGTACGAGTATATTGTAGGAATTAAAAATACTAGAGATCTCCTGGTGGTCGAATTTCGACCATGGTTTTTTCATTGGCCGGTATAACTTGAGCTGTCATTGTTTTGACTTACTTACTTAAACTCTGGGTGGTTTATGTGGTATATTCATTAATCACCCATTTTTGTTAATTACTTATGGTAATAATAAAAAAAAAACCATGACAGGTAATCACATATACTGGACGCGTAATTTCATTAAGCCGTTTGCACGTTATTTTTTGTTGTAAGACATATTTTTAAAAATTTTTAGCTTTCTGCACTTCTATTTAAAAACTGTAAATATTCCAAAATTCACGGTTAGTACGTTCGCGAAATTTCCTTAAAAAGGGATACAAAGAATTCTCTTCACGTACCTATTAATATAATGATAATATTCCCTTATTTAGATGTTATAGCACAAATTAAACAAATGTATATTTTGGGTTTTTTTTTTAAATTATTTATCTATTAAAAAAATACTTAAAGTGGTCGGATAACGTCCTCCGACAAATTGATTTCCAATTAGTTAGTAAGAACTTCTTTCATTAGATGAAAGACTTTCTGAATTGTTTTATTTTTTTTTAATAATAATGTGTATAATGATTGAATGTGCAAAAATAAATTAGTTCATTGTCCTACGAACTTTTGTTTCTTAACTTTAAAGTTGGTTAGAAATTTGATAGACGAAGAAGAGCGAAATACATAGGTAATACAAATAAAAGAAAAACAATAGGTACCTATAGCGCACATACAATCAACTAGAACTGTTTACAGATAAACAAAGAAATATTCAATTAAATTTAAAGTAATTTTAGACATTTCGATTCGTTTAGGTTTTTAGGGTTAAAGGGTTATAAACAAATAAAAATAAGTAGGTATCTTACGTTGACTGAATTTTAAACATATAGGTATATGAATACAAAATGTTTGTGGCCCCACAAAGCAAAAGTTCAAGGTGAAAGTACGAGCTCCCATTTCACAGAACCTAGCAGAATCATTACAAAATTAATATATTATATTTATTTATATTTGTATGTTTGTAAGTTGGCACGTATCTATGTTTTTATGTATGTATGTGCGTGTGTATGTATTGAAACGCGTCATACCAGGTTCCCAGTAGTTCCTAGTAGCTCAGTCAAGGTACCAATACGAAAATTTTGGATTACCACGCATTTTTATTTTTGGATTCATAGTAAAAAAATGCGTTGATTAAGAATTTCGATACCCGCAGTCTGGACAAGTGGGGCGTCATATTTTTTAACAATTTAACAAAAAACTTCATTTTCAATTTGTGTGATATTTCGTTTCCAGTACGTTTTTCGTCACATGTGTCCAAAGCTTTTTTGTTTAACATTAAATTACCTACTAAATGAGACCTGTTAAGTTAAGTGCTTGTGTTTAACAGCAAATGAAAGTCAATGTAAATTTTTTACTTTTACGCTTAATTGCATACTATGCCATTTTTTTCTAAATTACTAAAACTAATCGGACTAGCTTAGAAAATTCAATAAACCATTTACATTTATGAATCCGTTCGAATTTTTAAGAAATATCGAGTTTAACCGATTTTATAAGGATATTTGAGGTATACATTTTTTTACGCGACGTGTAAAACTATAGATTTTTTTTTATAAACCTTATTAAATATATTTGAAATTAAATAACCGCTTTTTAATATCAAATATATATAATAACCGGTGATTTGAAAAAAAAAGACGTAGTTTTATACTTCGCGTAAAAAAAGTCTTTGGTAGCAAAAACCAGATAAATATTACAGCTGGATCCCATCCTCCGCTGACAGTAACGGGTGATAAAATTGACAGAGTTAGCTTGGGAATGTTCATTGACCCTGAATTACGGTTTGAGACTCACATAAACAATGTACTGACTTTATAGGTTAAAAACCTTATACAAAGTGCGTAAATTTCTCTCTGAAGAACTGCGGTATACTCTGCGCTAGTACTGTCAAGGCTTAACTATGGTGATATCGTATACGAGTCATGCCTAGGCGGAGTCATGTAACTTTAATTACTATTTATTGTACGTTTTCTACAGTATGTGTCGTGTCTTGTTTTCTGTCAAAGTAAATGTATTTTCTTTCTACACTAATTTAAATAGGTACGTAAATAATTTAGGTAGACACCAAACCTACTGTTAGTAGCTTTTAAGGTAAAGGAGCTCTTATTTAAAGAATTGTCAGCGTGAGAATAAGTACAAACGATGTCCTGAAAAGTTTTTCAGATAAATTGGAGTCTACAATGCTGCGACATTAAATGAAACTCCAAACGCAAAATGTTTGTTAATTTAAATACAAAGAAATTGTCATTGACTAGCGTTCTAATAAACTATTTTGACAGTTCCATCAGTTGTTTAGGTACGAGGCGCTTGTGATATAGTTACTGCCCGAAATCGGTCGGTTTTATACGAGTTTCCTTAATATTTGTTAATAATATATCTGAAAACATCTAGTTTAGATAGTGATAAGCAAGTCTGAGTGGAACTATTTGAAAAATCAGTGTAAAAAGAGAATGCTAATGAATGTATGAAATCCTGTACCTACTGACTTGCATCAAACTCAAATTTATTTTATCATTTACAATATTAATATACTAACTCGCACAATCGTTTTATTTATTATGAAACCTGGTATAAAATCGAACATAACCTAAAAACTAACATCTTCATTACTTTTACCTTTTAGGTTTCAGTATCTCCCAATCCTTAAACTTACTTATTATTCTTTATTGGACAATCACATATACTTAAGGGAAATGGGTTAACTCAATGTTAAGTTCTCTTCCACCAAAACTTCGGAGTGAAAAGAGGATATTAATACCTTAAGCAACATGTATGGGCCGGCTCGACCGGAGTGATACCACGGACTCGCAGAAAACCAGCAGTGTAGCAATGCTTAGATGGCTTTTCACCGAGTGAGTGAGGTTACCGGAGGCCCTAACCCTTCCTTTCTCCTCTTTTTCCACTTCCCCTAGCCCCACTTTAAAGGCCGGCAACGCACTTGTGACTCTTGAGTTGCCGGTGCCTATGGGCAGCGGTAGTCATTTAAAATCAGGTGCTCGTTTGCCCCCTATACCATAAAAAAACTATGTATATGAAATCTTGTATAATAATAATAATAACATTTATTTGCTATAAAACATGGTATAAAAAAAGGTCTTATAGTGGGAAGTGAGCAACATGTTTTGCTATTACATACATAGCATGCAAATTTTACAAGTAGGTATTGCTTATAATATTGATCTAATTTATGTACCTAGTTTAACTGTTTAAAACTTTTTATCAATGAACTCTTTTACAGAATAGAAACTGTTCAACGAGCCATTCATACAATTTATTTTTAAGTTGCTTCCAGTTTCATGTTTTCAAATTGCTAGGTAATTTATTATATATTCGTATACACATAGCTACACAGTTAGTGTACAGTGTAGGTACTGAGTTGCATCAAAACCTAACTTTAATTTGCCATATAACCAAAAACTACTATCTTCACTACTTACTGGTATAACTAATATGCAAACACGATTTTTAATAATTTTTCAGGAAAATATATCTTGTGATATATTTTCCTGAAAATTAGATCTCTCTGATCTGATTATTAGTGATAAGGCATAGGTCATTTTTTTTTTTTATGGTATAAGGGGCAAACGAGCAGACGGGTCACCTGATGGTAAATGACTACCGCCGCCCATGGGCACCTGTAACTCAAGAGTTACAAGTGCGTTGCCGCCCTTTAAGGTGGGTATAGGGGAAAAGGGGGAGGGGGGGGAGAGCGGGAAGACGGGTGAGGGAAGGGTTTGGGCCTTCGGTAACCTTACTCACGCGGCGAAAAGCAATGCAAGCATTGTTTCACTACCGGTTTTCTGTGAGGCTGCGGTATCGAGCGGAGTCAATTTTACGGACTAAAAGTAAACCCAAGTAAAACACAGGCCATTGTTATTGGTAGCCCAAGGCTTATATCGCGAATAGACTGGTCTCTACTCCCTCAAGTATCTTGTGGTGGAACAAATATCGAGTATAGTGGTAAAGTTAAAAACTTAGGTATATACATCGATAAATGCATTTTCCGGGGGTCCTCAGCTGCAAGAGACTAGTCGCAAAATGTAGGCTACAAATTTTTTTACCTATTGCCACGAAAATAGCGCTTACACAATCCCTCCTTTTCCCCATTCTTGATTATGCCGATGCCAGTTATCCAGATCTCACCGAGGACCAACTGAATAAACTTGAGAGACTCCAGAACTTTTGTATAAGATTCATATTAGGACTTCGCAAATATGACCATGTCTCTGAGTATCGCACAAAGCTCAAGTGGTTACCCATACGCCTTCGCCGGAATGCCCACATTCTTTCCCTTTTGTACAACATCATGTTTAACCCGTATACTCCGTCGTATCTAAAAGAACGTTTTGCTTACGTCTGTGAAACACACTCAAAATCCTTGAGATCTTCGGACAATTTGAGGTTGAACATTCGACTCACTTTATGGACAAATCATTTTCCATTCAAGCTGTCCGATTGTGGGATTCCCTGCCGGTTGGTATCAGACGTGCAGTCGTTGCCAGTTTTCAAAAAAATGGTCAAAGCTCACTACCTTGAAGGAAACTAGCCGTATTATTGCCCCTTTCCAATCCTACCTACTTCCGTTACACGAGGAAACCCTATCTACGCCACTACTATTTTATTTATAAGGTATGCGTTTACTATATTATTATATTTAATATACTCTGATGTTGTATTTATTATGTTGTATTTATGTATCTTATATGTATCTGTGACATGTTATTTTTATCATATTTTATCATTATGCACCAGACACTGCCCCATAACTCCCTTTGACGTATTCTCTCCATCCGATGGTTGCCTAGAAAAGATTGCCTTGTGCAATAAGGCCGCCAATTGTACAAACCTGTATATAGTTGTAAGTTTTTTGTTTTTTTTTTTTTTCAATACACCAGGTATTGAAAAAAAAAAAAACCAAAAAACCTACAACTATAGACAGGTTTGTACAATAAAGAGTATTATTATTATTATAATTTCTTACATAGGTACATATTTACTTAATAATTTGCTTAAAATAGGACTAAATTAGAATTATAAAAAAATAATACAAATGTTTGCATTAATCTTATTTAAATTTACTCTTAGGTAGTAACCCTACTATTGAAATAAATCATTTATTATTATTATTATTATTACTCTGTAACATTGCAAACAATTTTGTATATAATTGGCAATGAATGTACATAGAATATAGGTACTTAGAATTTATAATCAAGTAATTCAAAAAGTTTAGGTTTAAAACAATTAACAAATATACAATGATAAGAAGTGTTAGCAGCATATCTACACACAAGAGATGTAATTTTTGTGTGGTTGTGGTTGGCATATGCTGATATAGCTGTCACAGTTTTTTGAGGTTGACGTCCAGCAAGCAGCTCATACTTGTTCCATTTGTGAGATCTGAAAAAGAATGAGTAGTTTATGTAATATGTAATTCAAGTGAACGCAGAGTTTCTAATTTGTTAAAATCTCAATAGAAGTAGGCTATATGAGTAACAATACATACAAGTTTCGATGTTGTAGAATACACATTTAAACTTGCTACAGTAATGTTAATATGTCTTTTATTAGCGTTAACTAACTAACGCTAGTAGTGGAACATGTGGGAGACATCAAATAAATAGTTCTACTTGTTACTATTACTGATAGAAAACTGGAGTGAAGGAGATAAACTAGAAGATGTAGTTCGTTTTCATGATATAATAAAATAAAAATATTTACCAGGTGCAGCGGCCAATGTTTCTTGACAACCTTGTGTGACAAGATATGTTTTTGTTGCACATAAAATAGAGTATCCACATGTAAAGCATACTTTTCTATGACCAAACACAGGTAAAGGTACATAATTTGCTTTATTGAATGTACTTGTAGTCTTGAAGTAGTGCTCAGCCTTTAGTAATTACTTAACATATGTAATAGGCTTTCAGAAGACACCTGCAAAAAATACTCAATTTCAATAGATACTTGAATAGTTTGATACTATACATAAACTGAAAACATTTCACACATCAGATTTTTTTGGAGATAATGTGAGGATGAGTTTTATATTTTGTTGTCAATAATAAAGATCACTCTTATAGCATTTAGACACTTTATGAGCGTATTCTATTGTAATCACTTTGTAAATCTAATGAAATCAACAATTTCGAACTGACATAATTTTGAAATCAAGCCTTTGCCAAGTTCTAAATTAATTAATTCATACTATTAAAATTCAAAAGATTTGCTTACCAAAGTAGGCGTTATCCACAAATGCAATAAGTTAATAATTTGCGCAGAAGCACTTTCAATAGAGCGCGCATTTTATTAGAAAACAAGAATAATTGATACATCGCCGGCTTTCTATCAAAAGCTTCCTTCGGTCGACATTTTCACAGTAAACAAACAAAACAACACACCACGTGATCCTTTCCGATACTTTTCCACAATTGTTCTTAGGTATTTAGCTATATCAAAAATCTTTTTATCTTTATCAAATATAATATACTATAACTTGTACCTACTTAAAAATTAGTTATGTCAATGACGGGCGCGCGGGAAAGACAACGTCATTCCATATTGCGTTTTGTTCACTTGACACAAAATGATGAAATTTCTTTTATATTCATAGAAAATAAATACTTCAATAACAAAATTACCATATTATTGAAATTAGTAAGTACTGCATTTAAATGTATCTATAATAAAAAAAACAAAATTAAATGTATGTGTTTTTAATATATTCTAAAAGTAACTCGTCTGCAATAACATAGCAACAGCCGGAGGGCTTCGGTTTCCGCGGGTTTCCCTGAAGTCGAGAACTATGCGTTAAAGGTGGCTGTCATAAATTTTTATTGGAACGCGTTTTACGTTTCGTAAGTCATACCTTGAAAAAGAATGGTTACGAATGTACATTGACGACTAGTTGAATATTGGAACCGGGCATAAATTGTCTGTTTTAATTTTTTTTTCAAAGTAGAAAGTATAAGTAAGTAAAGTAAGGAAAGCAACATTTTTGTTTTAATTGGAGCCGTTCAACTGGGCCTATCTAAGACCAAGGTTAGACAGCATTACTAACTGTATTGCTGTATTTTTTGCTGGTAGGTAGAGTCGCCAGAGCTTTATGGAATGGAGGGTGGGATGATGTGGTTTTAAGTTGGCAACTCACAAACTCCACTAGTGCTGCGAGCGTATGTAGGCACTGCTAACCGCGCTAACTATCAATCAGGATTGCAGGCAGGATATACGTCCTTGCTCGCCCCGTTTAGTACCCCTATTTTCCTAGGGGGTCAACTCCAGAACTTGTATTTCAATATTAATATGTACGTTTTTACTTTAACTGTAAATCAAAAAATCTTCCTTTTTATATAAAAAAATCATAATCCTAATCAAAAATACTGATTGCACACCAAAATAGTCACTTCAATATGTTATTATTTTAGCCACAATTTGAGTTTGTAACGCATCGCTATTAAAATTGAAAAGTGGAACTTTTTTATGAACGCATATCTGTTGTAATTTATTAAAACAATTATTTTTAATATTTAATTATTTTTATTAAAACAAATCTAACTCAGTACATAGAGTGTGTTGCTGTGATTTTGAATAGAATTCAGTTCTGGCACTCGCCGGCCGCTGCCGCCGCACGCACACTTCGCTCGCTCGGCTCGTGCGTTGTCGTTACAGTTCTAACTAACTTAATCTAATCCTAGCACATATTGGTGCCGATTCTATTGTACACTCGACTAAACTAAAACCTGACTTAATTTCTTCATATGAAATTAACCTTGTGTTTTTCGTAATAAGGTATATTTGTTACTGGCATCTATTTCTCAGCGCCACTAAATTTCACTGAAACCTGTCAACGTATACTCAACTTTAGAGATTGGCGGCACATATTTAAGCGAAGTAACCGAAATCCGTGATTTGGGTGTGATCATCGATACAAAGTTAACATTCACAGCACACGTTGACAAAACTGTGAAAAATGCTCGGATTTCTGAGAGGAAACACTATTGGCTTTAGGAATATTACCACCAAAGTACTCTTATATAATAGTCTCGTCCGCAGCCATCTCGAATTTGCTAGTATCGATTGGCCACCGTATTATGTTGTCCATTCGCAACGGATTGAAAGCATTCAGCGAGCCTTTCGAGAATGAGAAGTATCTCATTCTTGTGTAGCGGATTCTCTTACAGAAAACCATATGATGAACGGTTATCTAAATTCGAAATGACCAGTCTTTGTAATCGTAGACGCATATTAGACCTTCTTTTTCTCCATAAATTGATAAGCAATAAGATTCAGTGCAGTTGTCTTTTGGAAAAGGTACCGTTAGCCATTAAAGAATGGTACATGAAACGTTCTAGTAAGTCTATGTCTAGGATAAGAGTGAGGACTCTTATCCTAGACATAGACTTACTAGAACGTTTCATGTACCATTCTGTAGAACAAATCTGGGCATGTAATCGCCTATAAACAGAGTTCTCAATCAGTGCAATATCATTCAAACACGCAATCCGGATACACAGACATTGACATCTTTGGAGATACATTTAATAAATTTAAGATTAAACTTCAAAAAATATTTTATAGTAGTTCAAATAACTGATGTTTGTTTAAATTGTTAAAGGAAAATGACCATGTATGTATGGAATTCCGTTTTAAGTTGTTGCACAATAAATCTTTATTTATTAAAGACTACGCTTTATATATTATCAAATGAAAGTGTTCATTTTCCTACAATTAACCGCGTTTTTAATTAATTAGACAAAAACGGAGATACCTATCCTACAAACAAGGACCTACAAATTATGTTTAACCTAGTCGCAACTTATAAAATAACCACAGATCACTCATGTACAAAAAAAAAACAATGCTAGTTAAAAACAAAATAAGTCACCAGCTGCTCAAACGGAGTTCCGTAAGTAGTATTAATATTTAAGTGGAGAGATTAAAACAGTCACTATTGTCAATCGACACAAACAGTAATGGCCGCCAACTCGTCTGTCATCTGGGTTGACAGTTGCGCGAGACGGAACACAAAAATAATAATTATTATAACAGAAACGTAAAATATTAATTAAACACATTGCAAAACGTAATAATATTACTAATTGTTTAGCTATTTTATGATATTATGAATTTGATATCATTTTTGTGATGCTTTTGTTCAAAGGTTCATACTTACGGAGCTCGTACAAATGAAGAGAACGAAACCTAAATATCATGACTTTATACGGAAATAATGCGTATAGCAATTGATAATTTACTGTTTTTATTTCAATGATAATTCTGGTTACGAAAATAGAATTCCTGTAGTAAAAAGGTTGTCAAATAAAAAAATAAGAAAATATTTTTTAATATTATTTGGATTTTGCAACATGAAACATTGCTAGCCCACTTTTGGTCAAGATCCTTTCTTTAGCTTGTTTTGTTTGTTTACTTTTTGTTATTTTTATTTTATTTTGTTCTTTAGCACACTATTATAACTAGCCAATGTTATATACAACGGAAGTGTCATACATATCAGACTAAAGACTAACAATATATATTTTATAAATGTATTAATATGTATGATGTAGTTGTACTATTTAATAAATAAACTTTATTTCCACGCAGCGAGAGTCTCCATTTATTCAAATGCTGTATAATTGCCGTATAAAACTTGTTCAAAACGAACTAAGATCACGTTATTATAATCGATACCTACGAAGACGCTTACTAAAAACACAGAGCAAAAGAGATAGCGGCTCTCGCTACGTGGTATTAAAGTTTATTTAGTTAAGCGTATCAGACTTTAGTCGACTAATAAATTGCTTATTTCGATAGCGACATATGTTACCTACTTGTTTCAATTTGAAATAAGACCTTGTTTTGAAGTGTACAAGGCTTACATCTTACATGAAGACAATTTTGTGAATTTTAATTTAGCGAGTGAAGTAACAGAATTGGGACCATTGTGTTAGTACTTACTACGTTTGTACGCTTTGGTTAATATGATGTGCGATCAGTATATTTGATACGAAAATAATATTTTCGTACTTACTTACGTACGTAATTGATGTAAATAAATCGACGGGTGACAAGTTTTTTGATGTGCATTTAAAAAATAAGTCTTTAAGTCGTGTCAGACATTTACACTTTTTTACAGCACAGTACTTTTGCTATTATTTTTCAATAAAAAAATAATTGTCTACAATTTTTTCTCACTTCTTGAATTTTTAACGAATTATAAACATTTAAACAATATTGAAATTTTATTTATTTACAAAACGCATTAACATTTTATTGTATAGACTTTTCAGATTGTTTATATTCCTCACATATAACGTCTTTGTCATGCCACTTCCACCTTGGGTGTGAACCATCGCCAGTTCTGTTCACACGCTTGTCAATCATCTCCTGAGACACAGTCCTCAAATCATATGCCCAACCAATTTTTGCCATTATATCAATAAATAATCGAGACGTATTAAACGCATAACCACCCAACTCAGCAGCTTTGTAATCCCAAGGGAAAGTATGATGATAATTGTGAAATCCTTCTCCACATGCAACTAACGATACAGTTTTTGTTTCCACGGGTCGAATCTCTTTATCATATGGCTTCGTCCCCCACATATGGGCAGCAGAATTTATTAAAAAAATTGCATGTAGCGAGATAGTGATACGCAATACTGCAGCAATGTAAAATGCTGTCCACTTTTCTTCATTCCACAGAACGGGGATATAAGTTGGTGTTACATAGCCTAGCAAGAGAACTAATAAGTAGTAGTATCTGAAACAAAAAAATAAAAAATATATATTTTAAAGGTACTTAGAATAAGCCACTGTAATTTCGTTACAATAAATTTAGAGAAACAAACGCATAGCACCGATAGTTGCTGTTAGTATTTGTCTTAAGGAAAGCACTGTATTGATTTTTTACTACTGTTTTAAATTGCTAAACAAATCTCGGATAAGTAATAACTGAGTGTTTGTTTATAATAACCGTGTTGTATTTAAAAATAGAATACGCCTCGAGTGTGGGCCCATTAGTAACGATGGTCTGATGTTGGAGTCAGGAGGTGGCTAGTGGAACTCTTCTTACTTTTTAGCCCAAGATCCGACCAGCGTATAATTAAAACGAAGTGTTACACAAGTAATTCCAGGATGTGTCAACATTGACCTTATTACTAAAGTACAATGGGTTATGGAATTAACGCTATAACACGGATTCAAAACTCATCCCCACTCAGTCCGTCCTCTGTGTGTCCATGGACCAATCGAGACGAAAATCATAGACAACGTGACAAAGTAGTAGCGACTATAGATGACATTAAGTTTTTAAGTTTAGGTCGAAATGTAAAGCAGTTTTAGGAATTGTTCATATTCGAACCATTGCGTTAATTTACTGTAATCGTATACAATTTAACGCCAAGTACAATAAAATCATACCCTGGACGCCTCACCGAACTAACTCATCCATCCTCGCAGAACTGGACATACGAGACTGGCTGTCATCCCCGTGTCTTCGCAGAATCCTATAATACTTTGGAAAAGAAAGTTGGAAAGAAAGAAAATCTTACAAGATTAATGGTCACAGGGAACTTTAAAGGGAAAAGACCCAGAGGCCGAAGCCCGTTACGCTGTATCTACCTAGTCTGCTCAACCCTCGACACCGCGGTCCATACTGCTCTAAACACAGCCAAAGACAGACACAGATGGCGGACTTTGACACACGCCAAAATCCAGAAAAGATAGTGGATAGTGAATTTAAGTAGATAGTACATGCCGAAATATATGAAAAACATTCTTTGACCTTATTTATATACCTAATTCTTTATTAGCAGCAACTCGAAGATTAGATTTAAAAAAAGAAGTGAAGATTAACTGACGTAAGGTTACCGTTTCATTTTACTTACTTTTTTTGAAAGCGTAGTAACTTATCAGCCATAATATCACTTAGTTCAATATTGTGTCCCATAGCTATAACATCAGGATGTTTCTTCAATAGCAGCCAACCAACATGAGAGAAGAAAAATCCCCGCGTTGAGTTATGAGGATCCGCGTCAGTATCACAATACTTATGGTGCACGCGATGGTCACGCACCCACTGGAATACTGACCCCTGCAAATATTTCTCAACTTATAATAATGATCAAAAAGAAGTTTCAAAGGTAAATCTTATACTGTAGTGAATAGTATGTTCAGTTCCGTTGACACTACCGCTCCGCTGGGCAAGAGTCGCCCAAGGGCGGACGCAGCGCCGACCAGCTTTGAACCAAGCTGCAGGAAGTGCTCGTCGAAGCGCCACCTACCGTCAAGGATCAGGGGCCCAGATATTTTATGTGGGCTTGAACCGGTACGAGGACCGAGTTGACCTCGATAGAGGCACTAGGGGATTAACCACGACGGGGCCCATGAAATAAAAGGGCCTCCGTCTTATCCAGGGCCACCCGCAAAATCGAGCGCCTCGATGCGCCCGACCTCCAGAGAGACTCCCCTGGGGGCCAGGCGTGGCGCCTCCTGAAAGTTCACACCCCCCCGCCCCCGGTTTGTGACCAATGTTCCACAGGAGTGGTCCAAGGACAGACCCCTGCGGAACACCGCACGACATGGCAGCCCATGTCGTGCGGTGTTCTGGAGGACGAATCAAAACTCCATCTCGTTCCTCGTACATGACGGTACGCTCCTCTAAATAGTCTGCCACTAGCCGCCTCAGGTACCCTGGCACTCCGTGATAGTGGAGTGCTTCCCTGATGCAGCTGAATGGCAGACTATTGAACACGTTGGCGATGTCCAACGACACCGCCAACAGCACGCCGCCACAACTCACTACCTCTTCGGTCACGGCCCTCAGGCGCAATACAGCACCGACCGTCGATCGCCCCGCTCGAAAACCGAATTGGGCGTCCGACAAATCGGGGCTGACTCGCACAGGTGCCGGACAATGCGGGCAGAGAGGACCCTCTCAAACAATTTGCACTAATAACACTCGGGCAGGGATCCCGTCTGGCCCGGGGGCGGTGTTCTTGGAACGGATCCGTAGAACAGCCGCCCCTGCCTCCGCCTCCGTGATGGGCGGAACACCATCCTCCCCGTTCTCCCCGTCATCTCCGGCCAAGGAGTCATAGACAGGGGTACGTGCTCCACCCGTTGCGGGAAAAGGCCCTCAACCACTTCCTGCAGAAAACTGGGCTGGAGAGTCTCCGTAAGGGGGGGACGCGTGGAGCTTTTGTTGCGCCGCGCTATATGTGCAACACCAGGGTTCACGATCGAGACCCGCCAGCATCTCCTTTCTTTTTTCCTCTTTGGCGCGGCTAATGGCCAGCTTCAGAGTTTTCCCGGTACTCCTCATGAAGCCGGTCCTCTTACCCATCTTCACGGTGACGCCGCCGACCTCCGGGCGCTAAAGTACCAACCTGATCGAACCATATACAATCCTGACTACGACTATAAATGCTGATGTGAGTTTGTTTGTTACGCGTGAAAGACGCCTCATCTACTCCACCGATTATAATTAAATATTGCGTACAATGTATCAATTGTGCAGAAAAGGACATAGAGTAGGTTTTCATCTAGAAAAATCTACTGTTCTCAAAGGATAGAAAAATTACTTACACACTTAAACACTAACGCAAGCGATGCCGAGGGAAAAAGTTAGTATATTATACGCAAAAATATGTGTACTTGTGTATCATTTTCGATTATATTGTGTGTATTGTGTACATTATAAATTAACCTATGTATGTGTTTTCTTACTATTGCAAGTTGTGTTAAAAATATATTTGAAGAACTACTTACTTGGAAAGCAATGGTGGAAAAAAATACTAGAATAATCTTCAGAGGGAGCTTCGCTTTGTATGCTCTATGTGACCATAGTCTGTGGACACCGGCTGTTATACCCACGGTGGACATCAGATACAAAAAATAAGCTGCAATAAATTGACATAAGAATTTTAAACTAAGCCAATCCACTAATATTACATACTTATATTTATTAGAGTAATAATACCATCATTTCTTAACTCAATTATACATAAGAAATTCCCTGGACCCTGATAGTACCAGGCCTTGACAAGATGCTTTGAAAGTCAAAGAAGAGAGTCAAAAAACAGAAGAGGTAGGCCTTGCTTTCCCGTATCCATACTGATATTATGAATGCGTAAGTTTTGTTTCTTTGCTACGCTTTCACGCCTTGACTACTGAACAGATCATCATGACATTTGCATACACGTTGTCTGGGTTACAAAAGAGGACATAGGGTACCTCTCTTCTCGAGAAATTGTACTGTTTCCGAGGGATAAACAAAAATAACTTTTACTCGAGCGCAGCCACAAGCATAAGCTAGTAAGCAATAATGATGTAATGATTTATTTTCTCTTCCACAAAGGTAACTTAAACCTATGGTTGTTATTACTAGCACATAGTCAGCATCAACCCTTGTGGGAGACTGGCATCTGCACTAGGATACCCTATCACACAGATTACCAGGCCCCATAGAACAGTGTTTGTATTACTAAAGTCACTTTGGCAAGCAAATCTTAGTATATAAAATTACTAGCTGTGCCCCGCGGTTTCACCCGCGTAACTCAGATGCCAGGGGAATATCGGGATAAAAAGTAGCTATGTGTTAATTCAGGTCTCCAGCTATCTTCATACGAAGTATCATCGCAATCGATTTAGTAGTTTTTGCGCGAAAGAGTAACAAACATCGATACATCCTCACAAACTTTCAAATTTTTTTAAACATTCAATATCTTCACTACATATTATAAAACAAAGTCCTACGCCGCGTCTGTCTGTCTGTTCGCGATAAACTGAAAAACTACTGAACGGATTTTCATGCGGTTTTCACTAATATATAGAGTGATTCATGAGGAAGGTTTAGGTGTATAATATCTACCCGTGCGAAACAGGGACGGTTGCTAGTATGTTATAGTAATGTATGTATACAGAGCCTTTTAACAAATCGCTGGTGTCTTGAAAATTCCCATTACGGACACAGCGGTCAACAACGTCTGCCCTCACGCGTCTGCCCGCTTCCGAGCCGAGTGGCTCACGCCACACGCCACGCGGCGCCAATGTCGCCCCCCCACCCCCTCACCCGCAGTTTTATATTATAGTCGTAACTTTAAAATATTTGACTAAACTACGTACTTTAAAAGACAAAGTTATTAGAGTAGTGGCCTTCTGTAACTGTGGCATTAGATTGCACGAGTAATTTGAGAAGTAATCAAACAATACTGGCCTGTTGGTCTAGTGGTTAGTGACCCTGACTGCTGAGCCAGAGGTCGTGGGTTCGATTCCCATCTGAGTCTGGGTGTTCTTTGTGTCCGTTGTTTGTATGTTTGTAAAGTCCCCCGCGACACAGGAGTAAATCCTAATGCGGGAGTTGTCTTTTAAAAAATATAAGATAAGAATATAAATATATTTACTTAAATATCAAACAAACATCCAAAAGACTGTTGACTGATAAAATAAGTTTGTAAGTGTAATGTTTTTGAAGATAGAAAAAGAAAAGCGAATATTAATGCTTACCGAAAACAAAAGTCTGCCATTTAGCTTTTGTAATTAGTAAATAAACTCCATAAGCAGAACCTACGTGCGTCAATGTGAAAAATACCACGTTGAACCATACCATGTGCCATTGCCTCGAACGTATTGTGGATTTTTTATTATTTTCAATCAACGTATTGTTATTGATTACATCCCACATTTTGATAAATTTTAATTTTGATTTACTGCTGAAATAAAAATTATTAAGTCACTATTCTAAAATATTATAGATAGATAGCGTATACTTTATCGCGCGCAAAAAAAAAAGGAAACATACGAGAAATACAATATTAAGTAGCAGTACAATGGGTGGTTTTAACGCAGTCTGCGATCTCTTAGAGACAACCTTTGATGGACTATAAATACCGTATAGTAGTAGGTAACATAAGGTTCACATTACTATGTCATTTTATGTCACTATGTTATATAATTTCTCTTTTCAATTAATATTTTAAATCATTTAAATATATAATTGTAAATACCTTAATCTGGAGAAAAATCTATTAGTCAATGTTGAAAAAGGATATTAAATAAATACTTCACTAAGACGAAATTGAATAACTTGAGTGTATGAAAGTTAATTAGGTACTTAAATATCACGGTGCAGAAATTTTTTTTGGCACTTACCTTCAGTTTTACTATAATAAGTATTTACCCTGTTTTTATAACATTAATTATTTTGCCCTTCATTTAAAATTATAGGATAAATGAACTATGGAGACAAACGACGTGTGCAACACTTTTCTTACATATAGTTTTTACCGAGCGTATTTAACCACTTTTATAAACATTACAAAAAGTTTTAATTATCCATAATATTAACCCGTAGTTACCGCAAGACTAGCAATTTAAACATTCTGATTTATAGCTCAATATTGTCCCAAAAAATAATAGTAAGCGTAGTTAGATTAAAATACTTTTTATCCGTTAGGTGCTAATAAAACCAATTTCTTGGTTGTGGAGAGAGCTCAGAGAGCTATACTTAAAGTTATGTCTCGAAAACCTTTCCGCTATCCTACAACTACTTTATACCACGAATGTAAGGTCCTAACGGCCCAACAGCTTTATATCCTCCGGTCCATTCTTAGGAGGTACACTAGCGTCTCTCCCTCTACCTTCGCTAAGCATCAGTTTTATATTATGAGTACTCACATTTACAAACAAGTTCACAAAAAGCTCAACATTATAGACTTAAATAGTAACCAATTAAAATCTAAACTAATTGAGTGGCTTCTCCGACAAGACTATTCCATCAACCATACCAGGGCTACATCACTCGCTCGAGGTCGCGTTTTATATACCTACCAATTTAGCCTGCCGTGGACGGTAGGGGCGACAACACGTAGCTGAGAGCACGCACGCACTGAACGATATTCTTCGTAAATAAAAACAAAATCCAAATCGAACTTATTGTACAGTTGACGTGTTTGTAATTGGTAAAGATTTATTATGTTAAATTGCGTTATTGCTAGATGTTAGTGATAAATGCTTTAAAAATAAGTCGCAAAAATTATTTTAGTTATTACTCATTTTGTCAATATAATGTAAAACACTCTTTATGTGTTTATTATTTACTCACCATTGCCGCGTGGCTGTGCTAATAATAAACAATAGTTATCTTCTTTACAAAAATAATAAATGTTGCTTATATATATTCTATACAATGAATTATACAAACTGTACTAAATCAGGTTTAGAGTGTTTGGCCACGGTGAATGTTGTTGTAATAAATGTAGTCTATTAAACTGTAAATAATAAACCCATAATATCTAGGAAAGGCGACGCACTTTGTAGGTGTGGACTGCCCGCGTATTTATTTGTTTTAGGCAAGGGGAACTGTTGGCTGCTTCTCTCACACAATATGTTTGACATGGTACCTACCTATAGGATTTTCTTAAAACACGAATTAAATTAGGACTAGGTGACTGAAATGTAAAACATATTGAGAGCGGCACGGATAGAGGTATTTATTCGAGTAGGTGGTTATTTGTTATTTTATACTTTTGTATGACATAATATATTATACAAAAACATTAAATTGGAGCACATATCAAAAAACGGGTTGCCGATTAAAGGGCTCTCATATGATACAAACAAGCACAGGTAGCAGGCAGATACCCATTGTCTTTAATGCTCCTGTAATTGTAGACTGTCTTTGTAATAGTAAAAATGTTCATAATGCTAATATCAATGATATATTTCACCGTATGATTCCGAACATCGTTGGTTTATTATAAATCATACTCGCGCTATTGTAAACTGACGAAAAAATGTGAACTGCAACAAGGATTGCCAACTCTTTGTATGAGAAATAAATTATATTAAAGTTGGAGAGTAAAAAAACAGTATTTTAGAAAAATAAACAGTATTGTTTTTTTAAACTGAGAAACGCATTTTTGGAGCTTCTCGCACAAATCAATATCTTACTGTCATTTTTTAAATATTAAACCTCTCCACATATTAAATCTTAATTAAAATACATGAGGAGAAAAATTTTGTTTTATCAAATTGATAAAAGCTCTTTTTCTGTAATCCCGCCACTATGCATACATTACAGAAAAGCAGGTGTGGAGGGACGGGTGTCATGTCCCTCCAACACAAAGGGAGGATCCTCCGACCAGGCGAGGTGATCATGCCTGGCGGGCCGCGGCCCAACGTTTGATGTTGGGAAGTTGTATATATACTAATCGGCGTGAGAACTCTCATAGCGCGATGCAGGATTAGTAGGTCGTAGATGATGTTTCGAGTATGTTTCTTTTTGCTGTATGTGGAAGTCGCCACAGCAAGCATTGAATAGTAATCAGAGTATCTTTCTTCCGTCTACTCAGAAGCCATTAGTGGGATATATACAGCATCGTTATTTTATGTTACTATCGAAAGGTTTACGAATAATAATAATAACTTGACACATCTCACACACGGCCGTCTGATCCCAAACTAGACAGAGCCTGTACTATGGTAACCAGACTGCTGATATACATACTAATATATTTCGAAATACATACATATTATAGATAAATGACACCCAGACACAGAACAAATGATCATGCTCATCACACAATTATTTGTCCTGGGTGGGAATCCAACCCAATATTAAAAGTGAAGAATATTTTAATTACTTATAAAAATTAAACTTGGGTTAGAGAAATAATTTTATTTATCATTATTTATATAAAACTGAACACCCATAAATTTGAATATCAAATAAATAATCTATTTCATTATTTGTGTATTTTGTAAAACCCTAAAGTGTTTGGCAAAGCGGTTACACACACATACAAAGGTTGCGCGGTGGGCAAGGCGTTCTCAACTTTCGAAAAGCATTAAAAGGATATATTTCTGGTCCCAGCTAACGCCAGGTATTATTAGTATTTCATTATTACATTTAATATTGGTAGGTATTTTCACTTTTGTATGGGAGTGATGTATCAGTTACGAAGTAACTATTATCTTATCTGTGACCATACGTCATATAGCACATATACACACACACACACTCACCCCCACCCCCACCCCCCACCAGTCGCCCTAGTGTAAGAGACAGGGTTTAAAACGTTTGTTAACATTTTCTTGACTAACTAATCTGTCGCATCGCATTCTACTAAATTTGTTTTACCAAAATGTTTAAATAAATAATTTTGTTAACTGTATATCCTTTTTATTGTGTTAATAAAGATTATTATTAATTAAATTAAATTATTTAATTATTAATTATTATTATTACTATTAATTAAATTAAAAGTAATTTTAGACAGTGGCTTTATCGACCATTGTCAAGTTCTTTTTTTAAGGGTTAAAGGGTTATTAACAATAGTAAAATTATTGTAATGGTACATTAATATATTTGTGGTACTGCTATAAATATGTATGAATACAAAATTTTTGTGGCCCCACAACGCTAAAGTTCAATGTTCAAGATCCTAGCAGAATCATCACAACAGTTATCCATTATATTTATTTATATATGTATGTATGTAAGTTTGCACGTATCTATGTTTATATGTATTAATGTGAGTGTATGTATTGAAACGCGTCGCTAACATGTATGTATAGGTATATATATTATCTATACTCATCTATATCTTTTTTTTTTATCGTGTGGAAACCCCCACTGGTCATCACTTCACCGCGGGTGAAGTGGTATGTCGGACACGAACCGACTAAAACCACACGGTGTTCCGTCACAAGTGAGTCTATTGCAGGGGACCCGAGATACCCTAGGAATACTTATCTATATCTATCTATACTTATAATAACACTGTAACGGGATAAATTCTGTACATTGAATGTATTTAAAAAAATCGACTGAAGGGTATTAATTAAGATATCGATACTGATGCGAATCTGTTTGTATGTTCACAATAAACTGAGAAGTTACTGCAGGGATATGCTTGAAACTTAGTATGGTAATATAGTATGAGCGTCTGCGCAGGTTATAGGGTACTTTTATACAAAATACATACATTTATAAATACAGTTATAGAACAAGAAGATCCAAACTTTTAAACTTTCGCGTTCCATGGTAATATAATTATGTTGACGGGTATTAACGCGATCACGTAGGTATTTAAAAAGTATCACAGTACCTACAGACCTGTGACCACGGCCAGTACAACCTGGTTTAAACGTTAGGCAAAGCAAATGTATGTAATACCTTTTAAATACGTGATTATTTAAACCAACTATGACTCAGTTCTAAACATGCTCTAAAGAGCCCTATTGAATAGGGCCCGAGTGCTTTAGGGGTAGGAAGGCACCCTCGGCTTAGGATGCCGTCGGTGCCTGGGGTGGGTCTATTGGTTTAAAGCCGTTCCACCGCCACCCTTAGTTCTACCCAAGTAACTTCGGGGGCATCGTTGTCTTCGTTGCTGTACACCTGAGGCGGAACCATTGGAGGAAGTGTGTGCTCCTCCGTCCGAGATGGGAATAAGGAACCAACGATTCCTCAAACAGCTCAAGCTAGAGACTCTGAATCAGTGGTGGGGTCCACGGACGTAGTTTGCTCCTTACCAAGAGATAGGGGCGGCCGGAGGCCAAGCTATCGTAGAACACCCCCCGAGGCAGTCGGACATGTGGTTAAGGGCCGGGGCCAACACTCGGGCAGGGATCCCGTGTGGCCCGGGGGCGGTGTTCTTGGAACGGATCCGTGGAACAGCCGCCCCTACCTCCGCCTCCGTAACAGGTGGAACACCATCCTCCACGTCCTTCCCGTCTTCTCCGGCCAAGGGGGCCATCGACGGGAGTACGTACTCCACCTAACTGATATTTATACTTTACCTACCCTAAAGAGGTATTCAAACCGTAAAATAACTACTAAAGATGTCCCACTGACTCACTATTATGTATAAGGAGGGCGAACCGGGTCTAACCTATCCTAATATAATACTTATATAGTTTAGTGAATAAAAAAAAAACCGTTTTGATGGCGTACTGAATTAAAAACTAAAAAGAAGTTCCACCATTCACCTCCTGGCTTCATCATCAGACCGCCGTTACCAAGACCAATCTGTTGGACTCGTCAAAAGGAATCATACAAGGGATTTACTAGTAGCCACTTAAGAGTTCCACTATACATCTCCCTGGCTAGCCTGCTCCTCCTTCTGGCCACTATCCTCATCATCAGACCATCTCCAAGATCAGAGAAAAATAAGTAAGCAGCTATGGAAAACACAGTTTAGACCCCTAAAATTTTAATGGTTGTTTAGTTTAACGAAAATAGGATTAACAGTTTTTTCAAAAAACGTCTTAGGTATAGGAACTGAAAACAATATTAATTAAACTTATCACTTCAATTTCGTGTTAAAAATATAACAAAGTTATAACTTATTTTCGTACAAAACGGACACATTTCGTAAATTTCCACTTTAGCTTTAAAAAAATAGTAGCTAATAATTAATACGATGGATGCAGTTTGCAGGCGTGTTTTATTGTGCTGATTCTTGTGAATTGGATAAGGAATGAAACTTTGGTCTTGGAGTATAATATAATTGTTTATTCCAGAGCACGTTACAATAAGACCTCGCAGCAAGTAGTCTCCGAATCTATCTATACAATATTCTATATCTAAGTTACGTACTATAGACAAAAATTTGACGGGCCTGTTGGTCTAGTGGTTAGTGACCCTGACTGCTGAGCCAGAGGTCGTGGGTTCGATTCCCACCTGAGTCTGGGTGTTCTTTGAGTCTGTTGTTTGTATGTTTGTAAAGTCCCCCGCGACACAGGAGTAATTCCTAATGCAGGGAGTTGTCTTTTTTAACAAAAAAAAAAAAATATTAACAGGAAACCTCTATGGATTGTTGTTGGGTTGCCAACATGCTGGGGGTTTCAATTAAAACAAGAACTTATAAAAAAGTACACAATTTTTGCAGCATCAGCTTTACGTTAAACAGCCATCTAGCATATTCATACAACAATTATGCTACCTTATGTTATGTACATACAGAATTACAATGTGCAAAATAAAGTAAGCTTTAGATTATTTAATTACACTTAATAATGTACAATTAGATATTTAACTTACAATATATGATAATTAAAGTCATATATTTATTTTTAACATAGTCGGGCAAAGGCCAATTATACAATGCAACACATGATTAATTTGAGTAATTAAAATTATGAACTTTGAATATAATTCTATGTAGTGCAGCAGTTGATGAATGTTTATTTTTTAACCTTCGTGATAACCTTAATGATACTTAGAATAGAATAGAATTGAATAGAACAAACTTTATTGTACACCAAAATATATAAATTATTTTACAATTAATAGTTCATCTAATGTATTTGTACAAAGGGTGGCCTTATCGCTAAAAGCAATCTCTTACAGGCAACCTTTGGATGGACAAAAATACTTATTTACCAATTTAAAATAAAACATTTTAAATTAGACATTTTGACATAAGATTAGCATGGGATAATGATACTTAAAGTTACAGTTAAAATTGCGGATACCGTCGCGATAGCGGCCCGTCTTTACATGAATATATTATACATATCTAAATATTAAAGGTTGTCACCATGCCGACCTACACTGGTATATTTAATTGACACCCCATGGGGCCCTCTGTATCCGTCTCGAAGGACCATATGTAGGCGTGTTTTATTGTGCTGATTCTTGTGAATTGGATAAGGAATGAAACTTTGGTCTTGGAGTATAAAATAACTGTTTATTCCAGAGCACGTTACAGTAAGATCTCGAAGCAAGTAGTCTCCCAATCTATCTATACAATATTCTATATCTAAGTTACGTACTATAGACAAAAATAGAACTGGAAACCTCTATGGATCTTTGTTGGGTTAGAAACACAGTTGTCTACATAAAACATGTCATAAAACATGATAAAGGAGACAGTGAAATGCGCCTCTAGCCTCTCTTAAATATGTACTCGTATACTAAAAACAGTGCTTTCTCCGCGCTCTATTGCAAAAAATAATGGAATAGGTAATGGAAAACGTATAAAAAAATTATGGATCAAAATTTATAGAGAATTTTATTTATTATTATATTAGATTAATTTTATAGCAGATGTCAACATTCTTCAAGCCATAGAATGTGCAAGATATTTACATTAAACGATTTTGACATTATATGATATAATTCTGGGGATACCGATAATAGTAATTTTAGTTTTCAACGGATTTACATTTCAACCATACTGCATCTGCATACGCCATACCCAAATCTGCTCAATGTCTTTTGCTAATGATAAAAATAACTTCTGCTAGCCGTTCGACAGGTGCTTGCGTATAAATACGTAAATCATTTGTATAAAGGTGTTAGGAAGAAGTTAGTTTATTGTTGGAAATAAAGTTTTTAAAAACTGCGAAGAGCAAAGGAGATAGAACGCCTCCACTTGGTACACCTGCAGACGTATTGATATAAGTATATGGCTCTGTTTCCACATTTAAACTCATAGGCGGTCCATTATGCGTTCACATAGGCCGGCTAATTGAGCCAGCCTAGCTCCTTCCAGAAGAACACAGAAGCAAGGCACAAGGCACAGAAGCCTCCTGGGGCGGTCACAGGCTTCTTGGAGCAACCTTGCACCCGCGAGGATACTTGGCCGTAATGTGGCCACCACTCCTTCGCACTCCAGGATAACGATGGCAGTCGTTTCCTCCGCGTTGAGACATCCTGTGCACAGAGGACTGTCAGTCACATTGATGGTGAATATGTGCCGGTTTAGAGCCAAGTGGCTCGTAATGGTTCCTACAACTATTCTGATGTCAAGTCGGTTAAGACTGATCTGTCTGCAAGTTAAACATGGTGAGACCTCCATCAGCACCAGTTTAGACTGCCTGCAGCCGGGTGTGTCGGTCCAACGACCGTTGTGCGCTTCACAAGTCCGTTGCCTTACCCATGAAGGGAACTGGCAGCAGTGCAGTTGGACCTGCCACTGACGTAACAGATCCCTTCCTTGCCAGCTCATCGGAGGCGTCGTTCCCGAGTGAATCACAGTGCCCTTTGATCCATTGAAGAATTACCCCATTGGCAGTGGCTGAACGCCCCAGCGGCAGGTGGCATTCGGAAGGTTAGGTGGAGCAATCATCTATTGTAAACGTTGTTAATATAGCTGTGCGAAATAAAACGTACAAGAATTGAAGTTTATGAACAATTCTATTGCATTAAGTGTTGACAGAGTGTAAAGTTACACCTGGACAAGAAAATATTGTAAAAAAAGTGTAAGGGTAAGCAATCAAAATTAACGAAAAAATAACTATTATCTATATGTATTGTGTTGAAATTACGGTGACGCAACATTATTTGTGACATCAATATAAATTCGTGATCTACTTTTTGTGCTGTGGGTGCTCACTAGAACGTGTATATATACGATGCAGCATTTAACAGCGCTAGAAAAACTAAATTAGAGTCACACATAATTTATTACAAAGAGTTAAAAAAAACAAGTTATTTTAGCAATACAAAGGGTAAAAAAAAACTTATTTTAAACTTCAAATAGATAGTAATATTAGAAACTCTAAGATTCTGTGGAAAAATCTGAAAGCCAATTCGAGCCCAACTAAGTCTTTGGAGCTCCCTGCGCACCTAAATTACCCAAATATAATTAATCAGCACTTTTTGAGTGTTATCGGAGACTCGAATGTTTCACTGTCCAATTTAACCTTTTACGAATTCTATAGATTTAGCAGTGCGACCTTTAGTTTGTCATCTGTTGATTCCTCAGTAGTTCTCAAAATCCAATCTCTAAAGTTTGTGAGGATGTGTGGATGTATGGATGTTTGTTACTCTTTTATTTTAATGAACTTTACAATAATATAGCTTATACATCAGACTAACACATAGGCTATAATTTATGAAGATATTGTGTATATTGGGTAAAATATAACGATAAGTGTTAAGTCAGTCGGAAAAAATCTGTCATCAGCGAGTTATTCTGGCGTGTGGTGGGAAAACTGTAAGAGTTACACGAATATTATGTACGGTGGGATTGTTTCTCCTAAATAGTTCTACAAAAAAGTCCGTGACAGAATATATCTATCTTTTAAGTAATGTAATGTATGTAAGCCATTATTATAATATAGTGAAACATAAATACAATAAAATTTGATTTTTTATTTCCAATTCACATTTAGCAGTAACAAATTGATTTTTAACAAAATAAATACTTTTATCGCTTCTGATATTCAAAGTAGATAAACTTTGCCTTTTAAAGTACGTAATTTGGTCAAATATTTTAAAAGTTACGACGTGGCGTGTGCCACCAGAACACGGGCAGACGCGTGAGAGCAGACGTTGTTGACGGTTGTGTCCGTAATGGGAATTTTCAAGACACTAGCGATCTGTTAAAAGGCTCTGTATACATACATTTAAATAATACTAGCAATCCGCCCCGGCTTCGAACGGGTACAAATTATACACTTAAACCTTCCTCATGAATCACTCTGTCTATTAGTGAAAACCGCATAAAAATCTGTTAAGTAGTTTTTTAGTTTATCGCAAACAGACAGACACACGCGGCAGGGTACTTTGTTTTATCCTACTAATATTATGAACGTAAAAGTTTGTGAGGATGTATGGATGTATGGATGTGTGGATGTATGGATGTGTGCATGTATGGATGTATGGATGTTTGTTACTCTTTAACGCAAAACTTCTTCTTCTTCTCTTTTAGGCTACTTTTTATCCCGATATTCCCCTTCCATCTAAGTTACGCGGGTGAAACCGCGGGGCACAGCTAGTATTTTATAATATGTAGTGAAGACATTGAATGTGCAAAAAAATTTAAAGTTTGTGAGGAGGTTTGGATGTTTGTTACTCATTCACGCAAAAACTACCGGACCGATTGCGATGATACTTCGTATGTAGATAGCTGGAGACCTGGATTAACACATAGGCTACTTTTTATCCCGATGCCATGGGAATCCATGGCATCTGAGTTACGCGGGTGAAACCGCGGGGCACAGCTAGTATTGACTAATTTTCAACGGGTTATCCTCAAAAATGATTACTTTGGCGGTACCGGAGACATTGGATGTAATTACAACAATAAATAGATCCATTGTAACATGTAAGTTTCCCACAAGCTGAAATACTGCCATTGTGCGTCCTATACCTAAGAATAGTAATGTGTTAGATTTTAGAGATCTTCGGCCTATTAGCATCTTACTGTGCCTGTCAAAGATATTAGAGAAAGTAGTTGTCTTACAGTTACGACATTACTTGGAAAAACAGAATAGCTTGCCTGACGTTCAGTCCGGTTTTAGAAGAAATCGCAATACAGCAACTGCTATTTTAGATGTTACTGATAACATACTGGCACCACAAGACCAAAGTAAACCCACGATTCTAGTCCTATTAGATTTTTCTAGGGCTTTTGACTCTTTGAATTTTTCGCTACTGTTGTCCAAGCTAGCTTATTATGGCTTTGAGAATAGCGCAATACGTTGGTTCTTCTCCTGCTTAAGCGGGCGAGCACAGTATGTAGAAACTTAAAACAGCGACGGTTCGATAGCTGGTTCGACCCAATGAAAAAAAAAAATTAATTCTAGGCTCCAAATATCAATGTTCCTATCGAAAGTGTACATTAGGCTAAGAATCTAGGGCTGATGATGGATGAGGAGCTAGAACAAAACTCAGATTTGAACACCACGTAGGGGAGTGCGTAAGAAACTGTTTCTACAGATTACACCTCCTCTATTAATTAAGAAATTACCAAAATGTTGAGCTCCGTGAAAAATTAGTTGACTCTTTAGTGTTATCTAAATTTAACTACCTAGATGTTGCTTTTGGTCCTAGACTTCTAGCTAGAACAGAGAGTCTGATTCAGAGAGTGCAAAATGCTTGCTCGCGCTTTTGTTACAATTACAATATACCACCCAGAAGCCATGTGACACCATATCTTAATAATAGTAATATTCTTAAGATGGAGACGCATAGGAGGGAGTTGCATTTAGCTACTGTTTTGTTTGGAGTAGTAACGACAGGAAAGCCGGAGTATCTGTATACTAAACTTAATTGGCTTCATGAAAACAGTATCCTACTAGGGGATCGCAAATAAACTTACATATCCCGCAGCATAAGTCTGCGGCTTGAAAAGGTAGTTTCAGACATCGTGCAAGTAAGGTCTGGAACAATATTCCTCCTCCCCTTCGAACACTCAAAAGGTTGCATAATTTTAGGTCTAAAGTTAAAAGTTTGTTATTGTTTAATCAAAAATTCTGTGCATAACATAATATGCCTCCATCGCTGCAGTCCTGCCCGTTACACTTTGGGTGCCTCTTTCCATTTCTATTTTTGAAAGATATATTATTACAAGCCTTGATACTTCTCGGCTGGGTGAGTTAATTCGATGTATTTAATTTTTAATTTGTTTACAATATTAATTCATCGGCATTCGCGTGTGCACAATATACTTATAATAGCGAATAATAATTACATTTGCAATGACCATTTACATTAACAATTTAAAATTAACTTATAATTGTATTTAGTGTCCCAATATCTAATGTATAACTGTGGGATTTGTACCGTTGCCATAATGTTTTATTGTTGGATGTCGTGTTATGTAATATAATAATCACTGATTTATTAAATATAATGGATGGTATTGTGATGGACATGTATGAAAACGTGGGTCCACATGTATAGTGTATATGTGTATGTGTGTGTGATTCTTTTAAATACAAAGTAATTTTACCTCACTGGATTACATAGATTTGATGCTTATTACGAAGCAAAACCTATTTTTGACACCTTCATATTGGCATTTTACTCTTTTTCTCTCTTTAGCTACCTGGTTTCTCTGGCTGCAGTTGAAAACCAGCGTTACAGACAGTTTATCTGTATTGTAACATTAGCTGAACTATAAACACGTCAATTTAACGAGTATGTTTTTTTATTACCTACAAATAAATTGTCATTCTATTTCATATTGTCATATTATAAGATAATAACGGTAAATTGCAGAAATAATGCTTGTCAGACAAAATGGCCGCCACCGTTCCAGCGTCCGACTCGCGCTACTTGTTGAATGTTCGTGGGTATGTTTTTTATTACCTACAAGCTAATACTTGGTGAATCGTCTCGTTTGTATATTGTTATTCACCAGGTACAAATGTCCGACAAAAATTATGCATCTTGTACCGAGTCCGACGCGGTGAACATGTCGATTTTCGGGTAGTTATTTTATTTATTACTTACATTTTCTTTTTCTTTATTTTTGTTATTAAGCAAAGAATATAATAGTGTATGTGTATGACAAAAAATGTGTATCTTGGCCTTACTCAAAACTACCGCCCGAATGCTAGTAAGTCCCTACAGTCAGTGACTTTCGATTATAATTGAAAAACAATCTATGAAAATCTTCTTGGATTTAAATCAAAATAGATTTTATTTAAATCAAACAAAAACTGTTAAATGAATGTTTGTTGTTATACGAAAGGAGTACACGCAAGGTCATGCATGGTCATTCACTTTTAATAAGAACAATTTACTGTAGATAATATCAATTATTCTTTTTAGAGTTCCGTTTCTCAAAAGGAAAATAAGGAACCCTCATAAGAACACTTTGTTGTCCGTCTGTCTGTCAGTGTGTCAAGCCCCTATTTCTCAGGAACCCGAGGAAGCATCGAGTTAAAATTAACATCAATAATTCTGCCTGCCTGTCAAGCAAGTCAACGCAATGAAAAGATACGGCCATTTAAGCCTTATCTTTACATAAATTTGAACATTTCGAAGGTAACTCAAAACCTATAGGGTACTTCCCATAGAACTAGAATCATGTAATTTTGGTATGAAGCAAAGTTTCACAGCACTAAAGGAAAAAATCCGGAACTCGTTAATTTTGTTGTTATATCACTTTTTTTTTGTGATTACAAACTTATATTTTGCAGTTGAGAAGTAGATTTTGTCGTTTATCGAAAAGTTTTCTAGAATTGATTTCCGAGGTGGACGTACTGTCTATATACAAGTTTTTTTACTTACGGAACCCTCAGTGCGCGATTCAAACTACTACTACTTGTCCCGTTTTTTTTATTAACAATGAATAAGTTATAGACTCAGATCATAGAAGCAAACAACCTTATTTCCATGATCTGAAGCTATAGACTAGTATCACTAGTATTTTCAGAACACTTCGTCGGCTTTGAGACGTTCGAACAACAAATAGCACCACTGTCTGAATCTATAGACTAGTTAAAATAATAATTATGTATGTACCTAATAAAAATATGTATGTCCGGCTCCTTGAGACTGGTGGCAATTTTTGAATGCATTTATTTGGGTGAAAATAAAAGGTAGATATAGATAGATAAAAATAGAAGGTAGGTACATAAAAATCTGTCTCTAGTACGCAAGCCTTCTCAGCGCCATCTAACCAAGAGAAACCGAACTACTAAGTAGCTACTACTAGTATTGGGTAGTGCTTTTTTATACAAATTAAATGAATTTCAAAAATGAATACCTTTGTAAAAAGTTATGCGTAATTATAAAAATATATACGTTAAATTGAAAACCTTCACCATCCATGAAAAAAAAACAGTTTTTTAGAATTTTAATAGCGTTTATTTCTGAAATTTAATAATTTTCTTACGCAAAGCCCGGGTGTGTGCCATCACCTGTTCTATTTATACGTCTCTTTAACGTCGCTTCAGATACAGTCTTTAAGTCATAAGCCCAACCAATTTTTGCCATGGTATCAATAAATAATCGAGATATATTAAGCGCATAACCACCCATCTCAGCTGCTTTGTAGTCCCATGGGAAAACATGGTGGTAATTGTGAAAACCTTCTCCGCATGCTAAGAATGATACAGTCTTCGCTTCTGCGGGATTCATCCGTTTATCATAGGGCTTTGTCCCCCACATATGGGCTAGAGAGTTTACAAAAAAAATAGTGTGTAGCGAGAATGTGTATCGCAATATTCCAGCCACGAAAAACGCTGTCCATTTTTCTTCACCCCATAAGACAGGGACGAAAGTTGGAGTGATAAAGCATAACAACAAAACTAAAGCATAGTAGTATCTGAAACAAAGAAAGCGATTGCTGATTTATTAATGGGTACTTTGCACTCTGCACTCTGCACTGCTCGACGGTGTCCTCTTCTTACAATTTTAATAGTTTTTAATGGTATAATAATAAGTCTAACTTAGTCACATAGATAAAGTTGAAGAAATCTTTTATTTAATTACCTCAACTACTTTTATTTTATATTTCTATATCCGTATACCTCTATAGAAGTAGGCTTTTAGTGACGGTTAAAGTTTAATGACAGCAAATTGTTTTTGTTATGGTCAACAAATTCTTTCAAAACTATTATTTAATGTTGTTGTCTTGTTGTTTGTCTTGTTTTTATTTAATGTAAGTAGACTTAATTAAATGTATTCAGTTAATTATTGTTATGTATGGGTGTAGCACTTTAATATGTGCTACTTACATATATATATATATATTAGTAAAGTAAAAATTATAAGAAGAAGTAATTTTAAACATTGGCGAAGAGTTTTTATTGAAAGGTTCTTTTCTCAGTGCCTCTACATATTATGTGGCCAATTTTGTATTGAAGGATGTTATGTAGCTTCCAGACTTTTCAAAGTTCATAAAGTGTTTCTTTATAACCTAAATAATAAAGATGATATTCATTTTCGTTTATTTGTTTGATGACTCAGAAAACATAAATTAGGTTTTTTTATTAGTTTAATTTTATTTAATATACTTACTTCTTTTGTAAGCGTAATAACTTATCGGCCTGAATGTCACTCATACCAATATCGTGTCCCTTAGCTATGACCTCAGGGTGCTTCTTGACTAACAGCCAGCCGATATGTGAGAAGAAAAACCCCCGTTTCGCGTTGTGCGGGTCAGCGTCAGTTTCACTATACTTATGGTGAACGCGATGGTCGCGTGCCCACTGGTATACTGAGCCCTACAAATATAAGGTAAGACTATTGTCTTAGTACACTATAGTCACAACATTGATCTAACATGACATTATTGAAATGTAAGCGTTCTAATTGAGATACTTGCCCTTTGTCCTTTACGTAAATTTGGTCTCATTACTTTCACATGTAACATATAACGTGTAACAGAAACAGAAATCTTAATATACCTAATTGTAAACTTTATAAATACGAAAGTTTGGATAGGTGAATGTTTGTTACTTAATCACGCCAGAAGAGCTGGAACGGATCTGGATGAAATTTGACAGATTATAGCACCAAGTTCTGTATCAAATTCTAGGATAAATCATTTACTGTGCAGGCTGTCCGATTATGGAATGCTCGGCCAATAGCTATTAGACGTGCCAAAACTTCGGCTGTCTTTAACATGTTCAAAGAACATTACCTGACGTTTTAACATAATATAATTATAAATATTCTATTTGTCGTGCACATCTGTAATTTCTATATAAATAACTAGCAGCACCTCGCGGTTTCACCCGCGTAAGGCCCGATCCCGTGGGAAGCATTCCATAATCGGACAGCCTGCACAGTAAATGATTTATCGTAGAATTTGATACAGAAGTTACAGAACTTGGTACTATAATCTATCTCTGTGCCAAATTTTCACAAATGTTTTATTGAAATAGTTGAATATGTGCCTGCAAAGATAAGCGTCGCTATTACGATTTTATAATATATTTTAAATAAACAAAATTTAAAAAGATACTTACTTGAAAGCCTAATGTACTCATAAGAACGAGAAGAATTTTCAGGGGTAACTTCGCTTTGTATGCTTTATGTGACCATAATCTGTGCGGACCAGCTGTCATGCCCGTATTAGATATAATGTACAGAAAATAAGCTGCAATAAAGTTATGAACAAGTATAAATAAAAAATGTAAATATTTTTCAAACAAAAGAAAACTAAATCAAAATCGGCCACCCGTAAGGAGCTATAATACCACAGACAGACACAGGTACACACGTTAAACTAATAGCACCCCTCCTTTTTGCGTCGGGGGTTAAAAATATTAATAGACGGAAACACTTCCGTCTATTAATATTTATTAATGTTGGCACAGCTTGGTCGACAGTAAACTTAAATAAACGAAATCTAAAATATTAAAACCTACAATTATTAAACATTATATGTTAAGTACTTACATACATACTGTAGTATATCACACTTGGATATACATTAGTACTGGTGTGCGCGAAGTCTGCACTGAATTCTATTCGAACAGACGTTATTAGAATTGTATAAACTGGTTAGGGAACGACAGAAGAAGTGCGTCGGGCAGTCAGAGTAAACGGCTGTCAAGTTGCTGCACCAGATCTATTTATGAAGCCTTTAATTTTGAATTGGTTTAATTGGGAATGTAGCTAGTTTAGTTTCCAATATAACTCATTTAATCCACAGCCTCACTCAATTGATATCCTCCTACACCGACACCCCTATCCCAAAACCTGTCAGCCAAGCGAGGGCCTTGCAATACATACGCCTATATCCCCGAAGGGATATGCACAGATGAAATACACACCCATATTTTGCCAACTGTAGTTTAGTCCCACTGACGTAACAGGGAGCAAGCCTACTGCCGTCAATTGAATTAAAGATGGGAAAATTTGAAGTATTTTGAAAGGGGAAGAAGTTAAGAAGTGAAGTCAATGGAATGAAAGGAATGTTGCTTATACGGATTGGGGAGTGTATACAATAGCTCAAGCAGGTCATGATTGTAAAAAGGTTTTTTGTGATAGGTTTTATAGCACAAAGAATTCAAATACTTACCAAACACATTAGTTTGCCATTTAGCTCTTGTGATAGTCAAATAGATGCCATAGAGTGACCCTATATGTACTAAAATAAAAAATGCAACATTCGGCCATACCAGGCGCCATTTTCTCACGTCTATTTTAGAGTTTTTATTGCTATCGACCAACAAATCGTTATGTTTTATATCACACATGATGATATACTGCTGAAAAAAGTCAATATAATTTAATTAAATTAAATTCTCACCCAATCTCGAAATTACTGTGCCACCAGGTTTTATGAAATTGTGACTCACTTTTATAGGATTATTTTTATTTTATTACAAAGTATATTACGGTACGTACATGTTATATATTTTTTTTTTATTACCCCTTCATTTATTGTTGCCTTCTTATTTTAGAAATTTACTAACCATATAATGCCAATAATAAATTAACCACAATAAGCTTAATTAAAGAATATGATAGAAAGCGTACTGAAGAAATGAGTAAAGATCCTAAAAAGAACGAAACTTCGAAACAAGAACTTTGCGAAAAAGAAAGTCTTAGATAAAAAGAAAACTAAAAAGACCAAGTAGAACCTCTATAAATTATGAGCTCAAGAGAAGGAAAGGTTAAAACTTTCATAGTTTTTCTTATAGGGAAAAATTGCTAATCTTATAGGGACAAAAAACAAAAGGATTTCGCAAGGGTGTTAGATGAAAGAGCAAACACAAAATTCCTAATCCAGGGCTCTCATTAGAAACAGTTAGGTACTCTTAATAGTGATGGACATAGACGCTTGGTGGTTGTTCAGAGAACGCTGCAACTGAGCACGCGTAGAGCAATGTACATGCCATAGAAATGATTAAAGAGAAGATAAAAAAGAGTGAGAAACTTTGAAATATATCAAAGACAGGCTTAAACTTTTTCAACTTGAAATTGGTTAGGCAATTCACATTGCTGTCACGAAACGAAAAGAAGTATGCCCATTCAACTCCATGTTTGTTCACAAAATGTAAAGACTTAGTTCAAATGAAATGAAATGAAATATATATTTGCATAGAATACAGTTGTGTTGTAATAGTCACGAATGTGTAAAATGCATTTATGCAACTATTAATATGAAAAAAAAATAGAAAGATGAAGACAGTGCGCAAGCCTCAAGCGATCAAGACTACAGTTTAAAAACTAGTTCAATAGTTACAAGAAACACGATCTTCATTCTTTCAAAACATTTCTAGGATAGCTCACCGGTAGGAGTCAGTTTCAGAATTAAAAAAGTAATTGAAATGAAGATGAAATCTTCACTTACGTCGATTTTAGTGTAAATTATGTAAAAAATTCCTTAGTAAAAATTATTGCTGCTTAATTACAAAGACATACTAGATTACTTAATGATAGACAATGAAACCCTGGAATCTCATTCCCTCACCTAGTTCGTCATTACCTCACTCGCGTATTTTTTTAACTACTACCCGGTTAATCCTCTTAAAATTCTTCTATTCTGAGGACCATTACATTATTAAAGACTAGTTACGTTATTTCTATAAAATTTACAGAAAATCATTAAAACATATTGTCAATTTTCTTCATCAATTTCTGAAGCTCAAATTTCGGAATTTCGTGAGAATACTCTCAAACAAACAGGCACAGCACTGTTCTTCGCTTCTATCTCGAAAATAGCTACCACAGAATCGGGGACTGCTATGAGTCTGTATTGCAGCAATTAATTTCATCTAGCGTGCCTTATGTTTGGGGTAATAAAACATCGCTCACCTCCGTATTTGTACGAAAAGTTGCAGTGGACTTGTAGGCGCGTGGGCCAAGATAGAAGGAAATGTGTACCACAACTGTCAATACCGAGTCATAAAACTACCGCATTCAGAGGTAGTTTTAGTATGCAGCTACTAAGTGCTGGAATAATATTCCCCCACCCATAAAAAAATGCGTGAACCTTGCCAATTTTAGAGTAAAATGCGGATGTTTTTGCTCGAACATCAAAAACGGTTTGAGGATGTTCGAGCAAATGTGTCTATAATATGATTCTGGTTCCGGTGCTGACGATGCAAAAGCTGCTTGGAAATGGTGCTTGCAAATGGTTGGACTGTTTTATTATTGCTTTATTGTGATTTTAATTCATTGTAATATTTATTAAATTTATATTTAACATTATATTATAAAAAAAAAACTTTTTGTGGCATCTTATTGCCGCCTCTTTGCATGTAATATCACTTTACCTATTTAACTTTTTTTTCCAATTCTTCATTATTTCTTATTTTTGCCATTTCGAGCGTATGACACACGTGGGTTGCAACTGAAAATCAGCGTTGGGTCTAACCCAACATTATGCTGAGTTGCTGGCCCTTTGGCACTCTATTCACATAGGTAATAAATAAAAAGGTATGTTTTGTTTTTTATAATATGTGTGCCAATAAAGGTTTTTTCTTTTTTCTTTCTTTCTTTCTAATTTAATAATAACTTTCAAAGTAAGTCCCCACTCACCTTGTATTTTAACAAAAATATTCAGAGAAATACTCTTACTTCTATCGATTAATAGTTTATTAAAATAAGCACAATAATTAATTTAAAGAAAACGTGTGAACAGTACGTTCAACACTTTTTATTCATTGCGAATAAGTTTGTTAAGCCCCTTTTATACTGAATCATACTGTTATGAAGTAATTATGTATATAATCAACCTGTCGTCACCGCTGTCAATAAAAATTATAGCATACTGAGTGATGGTTCATCATGATAGCAGAAAATAAACATTTTAAAAGAGAAATAGATATTAAGATGAAAATACTAAATTTTCAAATAATAATGGATTTCTCTTATTCACGAAAAAAAAAATATTTTGGGTCTGGTTGTCATTGTCCACACTTATAAATCTTATAATATATAATTATCTTAAAAAAAAAAGTATCACCGACTTCAATGTGCTTTTTAGTGCCAAGTAGACGTATTTAGTTTAAATATAATATGGGTAGGCAACTAAACGCACTGCTCCAATGAGACAGCGATGATTCGGAGCAAACGAAAATAACATCGACGTATAGAATTGTTAGATATTTATTGATTTTTCAAAAACCACTCTTCTGATTTCGATAAAGTTTAAATGGGACCACCTGGGAAGTATACCCCTTCAAACAAAAAAGAATTTTCCAAATTGGTTCAGGCGTCTTCGAGTAATCGGTGAACATACATAAAACATAAAGATTCCGACGTATTGAGAACCTCCTCCTTTTTTTGAAGTCGGTAAAAAAAAAAAGATTCCGACGAATTGAGAACCTCCTCCTTTATTGAAGTCGGTTAAAAAGTGACATGAACTCTGAACATTTTGGTTACTCTCCTTTTGTGGATTACCGAAGGTTAAAATCGTCTGAAAATGTCATGTTACTGATTCATAAATTACTAACATCCAAATTAATAAAAATTCAAAGGACTTACACAAAAAAAGAAGAAAAATACCGATCCATAATATTAACCTTACTAGTAGGTATCCAAAAATTATTACAAACATGGAATCAATATTGTTAGACAAGGGTCGATGTAAGAATAGGTTAAAGTAGACTAACGGCCGTTTCCAATAACCAAGCTGTAGTTACCGATAGATCGGTATATCCAAAAAAAACAGAAAGGTCCTATCTATCTATAGTCTGCGTTTCACAATCAGAGATAAGTGCTATCTATCTTTATCCAACGAAGGGTAGCGCCTTTCCTCTCGTCTATCCACGCCTCTTGAAACATCTCGTTTTTTGTTAACTACTTCACAATAATCACCCTTAAACCCATTCTAGTTTTTATAGATTTTAATTTTTTTAGTCAATGAAAGCGGCCCATGACAAAATGTGAGACAATGCTGCTTGTGCAACATGTGGCGGCAAAAGTCGTCTCAAATAACAAAGCAATGAATGCAATTATAGAATCAAAGTACAGGCTTGTTAAATGATTTTATTTCTTCGATTTTTCGATTCGAATAAAAATAAAACTATTTGATCTAAAATCTAATTGACAGAAATAGACGCAGCTATAGTAATACGTATTCTGTTAAAATGAATTAAATACTTTTTAAATTGGCATTACACTAAATCTGTAACATAAGTTTATTTAGGTATTAGTACTAAATTATTTATTTAACTGGTTTACAGCAGACTCAGTAAAATCTGTATGCATAGTTATTCACGCCAATTCGTTTCTAACCACAATTATAATTTAAATAATTCCAACTACAAGGATCCGTTGTATTATATTATTAGTATATTTTTCCTACTTCAACTATACAAAAGTTTTAAAAAGTTATCCTTGTCAAAACGGCCGATGTTGACAGATAAGCAAATGATGTTACTTGAGTTAACTCCGTCTATCGAAAAGTAACTTAAAACTTATATTGAAATGAAAGTGAGAACCATTTGTATGGGATTCCTATCTCTAGCAGGCTACCTGTCCTCTCGACGATAGATCGACAACTTCGATAGAACAATCTTTACCCCAGTAGGATATTGAAAAGCAATTAAGGACCAAACGATAGATTTGTCTATCATTTGTATGTGGATTTACAGATAGATAGGTTAATGAAAACGGTCGTTAAATAAGAAGATCGCTTCAGGAATCACCAAACTACTTAGTGTATTTTTTTTATTATCATAAAAATAATCGATAACTGATTTTCATAGTAAGCAGTAATTTATAGATGTGAATTTATTATATTAACTTGAATTTTCGCGTCACGAAAACTCGTTATTCATTTTCTGTAAGCGGTGGTATAGATCTATTATTTTAGACCCATTTCTAGTGTTAGTTTTATAGGGCTCGGACACTCCGCAACATCCCGTTTGATTTTCCGGTATGTGACCCATTTTTCCATGTTTAATTCCCAAAGAGCCCATATTACGTGATTGGGACCAAATTATTGCTACCAAAAAAGTGATTGTTTATTGTTTAATACGTCTATTGCCTACCGCTTCGGGGATACAGGCATGACTTTATGTATGTTCTTGAATTCACTAAATGTATGTCCACTATTTTAATTATATGTATTATGTATAAACATAATATTCTAAAAATACTGTAATGTATTGTTTAAATACTAATTTGTCTAAAACATTGGCTCTATACAAAACCCAAGAACTTGTTTGACTTTAACGAAAGACCAGAAGGCGCGACTTTCAAAGGGGTAGCCATCAAGCTTATTATTAATTCTGCCGACGAAATAAAATTTAGCTTTTCGAGCTATATTCGATTTCGTTGGCAGAATTGGTGAGAAGCTTGATGGCTAACCCTCTGAAAGTCGCGCCTTTTACTAAACCGAGAGCTCGGTATGTGAGAGAGAAATTGTCAGAGCTAATTTCAATTTTGTCAGCAGAATTGGCTACCCCTCTGAAAGTGGCACTTTCTGGTCTCTCGTTAAAGTCAAATAGGTTCTCGAGTTTCTAATAGCCAATGTTTTACACAAATTGGTATTTAAATATTAAGTACATCAAGGCTTGCTCAAGATCTCCAGCATCCTCACAGAGTCGATTAAATCAAGGTCTTTTTTGCTCATGCAGCTACAGTCTCAGCGACATAGGCTGCGCCGGAGTGGGGATCTTCTAATGTGAAACAAAACTGCCTCCACGGGTACGATGCCTAAAATTCACGCAATCCATCCCAGTCTACTGACCTATACTGCCACACAAGTCGTATGCTAGTTGGCTGTGGTGGGCCGAGCGACGGGCATGGTACCTGCACACTTCAGTCATGAAGCAGTGCTCGAACCGGCGGTGACGTGCCAGAATGCACGTATCGAGCAGTACCACCCACGAGTTGCGATCTTGTCCCTGGAATGCGTTACAGTTGGCGTCGGTGCTCGGACCGGTAGCTGCCCAAGTCACTGACGGAGGCGGGTTTTCTATGTGCACTAACTGGTGATGATTAAGACCACAGAGAAAAACAATTCATTGATGTTTCTTTAGTTCTTTATTGTACCAAATTCAACCTAACTTACCAAACTAACGATTGAGCTGTGGGTAGTTACTACGTACTGCACTACAGTGATAACATTCTATTGATAAGTAGCGCAGACCGTTTCTGTATGCCGTGGTGAAACATTTTCGATCTGTTTCGTGGACTGCGTTTTGACACTAACAGGCTCAATCATGCTTGTCGTGTGCTAATGATAAGTAGTTTCTTAAACTCTAACTCTTTATAAGATACATTGTAAATGTTTTATTTCCATTAAAAAAAAAAAAATTAAAAAGCTACATTCAAACTAAATAAAAGTATGAAATAAAGTATGGGAAGAAATAAATGAATTGTAAAAATCTTTTTAACAAAAAAAAAATCAGACGGAAAGAACTAAAACGCAAAAAATAAATAAACCGTTTAAGTCTTAAGTATCGAGCTTATCTACATAAAATATAAAAAAATTATATAAATTAATTTAGAGTCGACGCCAAACAACAAACTGATTAACTATCTAAATTTAAATGTACCTACGTAGAAATGGACATGGCTCTACGTAGGTAAATTAATCATTTTATTATTTTGCGCTGACTCAAAATAAGTTTATATAAAATTTGATAGTTTATGTAAATAAGCTCGATACTTAATTTATTAATTTTTTTCTTTCTAGTTGTTTTCGTCGGTTTAATTTTTTGTTGAAAAGGTTTTTTTATAAATTTTTTTCCTCATCAGCTCAGCTACATGATGTGATGATTTCTAATAAAAAGTAAACAGAAACACTATTTGTTTTAACAATTTTCGAGGGTTTCTCTCAATTTTATCAGGATCAGAAACGGAAAAAGAAAAACAAAAAAACTTATTTATAAACATAAGTTTTTTATAGATAGTGTAGCATTAAATAGGCAGAGGATGCAATTAATTGATCAGGTCAATATGTACTCCATAGAGGTAGATAACATGTCCTCACAATATTTTGATGACACAGGAGCTCTTCAAACAGAAATTAAGAAACTTGAGGAGCAACTGAGAACTATTAGTAGTAAATATGAGATTTCACAAAAACAAAGTAGGGAACAAGTTTTGGCAATAGGTAAATTAGTTAATTCATGCAATTGTAGGAATGATTCATTGTTGTTGTCTGATAACCACAATGAAACCTCTAGTTCTTTAGACAGTTTGCCTGTAACATGTGCCCCTAGGATATTGACAGCAAATAACAATAATGTAGTTAATTTCCAGAATGGCAAAACAACTAGTCAATATCAATTGTACAGTACCAATAGTAATATAATAATGTTTAGCGATGAAATTGGTAAAGGTTTATGTATGTTAATGACAAACTCAAATAAGGAATATTCATTTAGCAACTTTTGTATGCCAAACCTAGCATATAATATGATTCTAGAAAAGGCTATTAGTGCAAATTTTGATACAAATACTAGTCTCATAATTTTCAGTGGCAATAGGGGGGTACTGTAAATAAAAAAACATTCATAAAATACTTTGAACAATTATCGGAACTCAATGCAAATAAAATAGTACTATTTACACTGCCAATTAGTAAAGGGTTGTCTCAACATGAAAAAAATATTCGGAGTAATTTAAACATGACTATGTTTAATTTAACAAGCCAAATTAATGGTAGATTTTATAATAAATTTCACTTAATTGACATCAATAGGATTGTCTATGATAATAGTTTTTTGACCACAGATAGTTATTATCTGCCATATTATTTTAAAAGACAAATAGCTGTTTCGCTATCATATTATTTTAGAATAATAGCCAAGAACTTGGCTAACCTGACAGCTCCTATAGAGCACCCCTTAGAATGTAAGAACACTGTAGCCAAACATTTGGCTTCATATAGTGCTCCTTCTGAGCTAATTAACAATGATGTTATGAATATTAATTCAGGCAATAGCGTGGCCGCACATTGTGACATAAATTCTTTAAATTAATTGCTAAGACAATAGAGCCTATCTCTTGCATATCAAATCATTTACTCGATAATGGTATTGATAGTAGAAATACAAAAATAAATAAAAATTGTAGCAATAAAGTAAAAAAGTCAATGACCATAAACATAGTTCATCAAAATATTCAAGGATTATCTAGGAAAGACTTAGAAGTAGAATTATTTTTTGATAAATATAATGTTAGTATTAACTGGTGTGCCAGTAGCCAATGCTCTGTGATACAGAGCATTGGCTACTGGCACACCAGTTAATACTTGATTATGAACTTTATTCTGCTAGAAGTGTGTATGTAAGAAGGAAATCCATTCATGGAGGGTCGTTAATTTTTGTTCGTAATAGTATTGAGTGCAAAAACCGGAAAGATGTTGTGAATTTGTCTGCTCAGCGCACTGTAGAACTATCTTGTGTAGAACTGGAACACCATATTATAGTTAGTGTGTATAGGCCACCACAGAGTGACTTTAGCATATTTGAGATAGTTATGGAAGAAGTTTTGAAGCGTTTGTGTGTCAGTAGTAAGGTTTTGGTAGTTTGTGGAGATTTCAATATTAATATATTAGAAAAGTGTCCTATCAGTATAAGATTAGTGAGCCTATTTGAATCATTTGACTTGAATTATTTATTTTCTGAGCCAACAAGAATTACTTCTCACTCGGCAACTTGCTTAGATAACATCTTTAGCAATGGTGAATATTTAAATAGGTAAATTTTAAGTGAGTTAACATCTGATCACTGTGGGCAATTTGTTACATTTCCTTGTATGAAAGAAAATAGAATAAACAAAACTATATGCAGGCCCATGACTAGTAACCGAATATTGAATTTTAGTAATAACATTAGTAACAAGGTTTCCAATTTAGATTGGACTCAAAGAGATCCGGATAAGCTTTACGGCTACTTATTCAATATGATAGAAATCGAATTTAACAGTATATTTAAGTCAAAAACAATAATTCAAAGGCCAAAAACGACATTCTGTGACTGGGCGACAACAGGAATATACCAAAGTAGAGAAAAGCTGTATGATTTATATGCTATGAAACAGAGTAATTTTGACCCAAAATTTCATGAATATGTCAAAAATTACTCAAAGATTTTTAGGAAAACATGTACTATGGCAAAGTCTTTATACATAAGTAATAAGATTAAGTCTTCAAATAATAAAATAACAGCTACATGGAACATTATTAATAATGAAACGGGACGTAGTAAACCTCGAGATAATGATTTAAAATTAAATATTAATAATAGGTTTATAACAAACAACTTAGACATAGCTGAATCTTTTAATACCTTTTTCACAAATATACCAGTTAGTACAACCAGTTCCTTGAATTCTTGTGCGTCCAGATTTGAATTGTTGTTAAGGGCCAATGTAAACAAATGTAAGAATTTATTTGTATTTGAATTCATGAACCCCACAGACATTATAAAAACGTTTAAGTCTCTTAATTCTAAGAATTCAGGGGATTTATGGGGAATTTCTGTTAAATTAATAGAAACTATTATAATTGATATAGCACCATTTCTAGCTTTAACATTCAATCGATGTGTTGATTCTGGTGTTTTTCCTAACCTGATGAAGTATAGCAAAGTAATACCTTTATTCAAGAAGGGTTGTACAACTGAACCAAGTAACTTTAGGCCAATCTCAATGTTACCAGCTATTAGTAAAATTTTTGAAAAAATTATTTTGCAACAACTAGAAAGCCATTTTAATCTAAATAATCTATTTCATAAAGAACAATATGGCTTTACAAAGGGTCGTTCAACAATTGATGGTGGAACTCTTTTGAGACATATATTTAATGCATGGGAGAATTCGCAAGATGCGATAGGTGTATTTTGCGATCTCTCAAAAGCTTTTGACTGTGTAGAACATAACACACTTTTTCTTAAACTTAAACATTATGGTGTTAATGGTATTGCTTTGGAACTAATTGTTTCCTACTTGAAAGATAGAATTCAACATGTAGATGTCAATGGTGCAAGGTCTTCTGGATTACCTGTTACTATGGGCGTTCCTCAGGGCTCTATACTGGGTCCTCTACTTTTTCGCATATATATAAACGATTTACCTTATTATTTAAAAGATCTCTGTGATATAGTTCTATTTGCTGATCATACGTCACTTATTTTTAAAGTCGATCGTAAGAAAACAGTTTTTGACGATGTCGATAGGGCACTAAATGATGTATTGTATTGGTTTTCAACTAACAATCTCCTACTAAATTCAAATAAAACAAAGTGTGTGAGATTTACTATGCCAAATGTAAAACAGCTAGGTACTAATTTAACTCTAAATAATGAAATGTTAAGTATTGTAGACTCAACAGTATTCTTAGGAATTACATTAGATAGTAAACTACAATGGGGAGCCCAGATGGACAGCCTTGCAGGTAGGCTTAGTTCGGCAGCTTATGCAGTATGGAAGGTACGCCAGCTCACTGATACGGACACGGCTAGGCTAGTTTATTTTAGCTACTTTCACAGCGTCATGTCCTATGGTATACTACTTTGGGGCAAGACGGCTGATGTTGAAACGATTTTTATTCTCCAAAAACGAGCCATCCGCTCCATATACAATTTAGGTGCTAGAGTCTCTCTTCGAGAGTTGTTTAAGGATATAGGTATTTTAACTGTTGCATCACAGTATATTTTTGCAAATATTATGTTTGTTAGGCACAACATTAATGACTATAAGAAAAACAGCGATATACACAATATTAATACAAGAAACAAGTCTAAACTCGTTGGTACCTATCATCGCTTGCATAAAGTACACAACTCGTTCGAAGGTCTTGGTATACGTTTTTATAACAAAATTCCTATACATGTTAGCGATCTTCCTGTAGATAAATTCAAGCAAACTGTAAAAAATTACCTTATTAGGAAATCCTACTATACGATCAACGATTATCTACACGACAAACAGTCTTGGGCTTAAGGTGTCATTAGGTATATACACACAAACTTCTTTGTCTTATAATTAAGCTAAATTATTAACAAACCATTGTCAGTTGAAAGTAATGCGTGACGATTATTATGGTAATTTGACTAGTAGTGATTTGTATCAGTATCTCGACTATGGTTCGTCATGCTCACTAAAATGTCATTGCTTGCGGCGTCGTCATGGGGCGGGTCATTTCTTTCCCTCTGATATGGCGAAGGAGATGATGGCTGGTCCATGCGTCATACTCGTGAACGGGTGCTGCTTGGGGTGACTGGTCGGCCTAGTCAGCGATGCTTTAGCCTATACTATTATTTTGGTTCGATCAACTGCAACTCTAGCCTCTTAATCCAGTCACGAATTATTTTTAACAGTAGATTTTGTAACTGAATGAAGGTAGATGTGCACCTTGAATGATTTCTATGTTTATTAAGTTCAAACCTTCAACGGTATCACTGAGTGATTTTTATTTTTTAGTACGTTAGCTTTTGGAGCATTTCAATAAAATGAAATTCAGGTGGCATCAGCTTGCATCCTGTTTACCTTTCGTGTAACACTAACACTATTGTACCTGAAGATCTGACTTTTAAAAAGAGTGGCCATTAGTTTCTTTGCCAGTATTCTTCTCATAAGGCTCTACGCATTTTGGAAACTGGAAGTTATAGATCGACACAAGCAGGCAGTAGATTTTGGTGTTTTCACTTAATTTACTTCGACAATCCAGCACATGCTGTGGCGTCTGTTTGCGCCGATCTATGATTTTAACTCTAGCTTCAATTTAACGTTCATAAATGTCACTTAGTGTCTTAATTGAATTAATGATTTTGAATTTGAATTTGAATTTGATCCCATCATCAGATCCTGACTTCCTTGACATAGGACCATCCTTGAGGTGTACTCTATCTAACAAAAAGAATAATGAAAATCGGTTATAAATAACGGAGAGAGGGCTGAACATACATTAAGAAATATATACATATACGGTCGAATTGAGAACCTCTTTTTTTTCATCGGTTAAAAATTTAAAATAAATAATTTCAGTTATAATTATTTTTACATTGCTTTATGTGAATTAACAAAACAGATTAATATTTTCAGAAATATTGCTCTGTTTAAGAAATACTGTATAGTTAGGTTTTATTGACCGCTTTTCATGATATTACCTACATTTTGTGTCACAGATTACAATCATAGTAATGTGTAATAAATATGCTAAGAACCTACAAATATTCAGTACAAAGGTTGATGTAATCAAAACCAACTACGCGTATGAATTTAAGGTAGGTAATCTATGGTTATTTAATAACATTAAAATGTATTTTATTTATTAGTATTCATGAAAATACACTCACGACATAAAAAGTTTTACTTACATAATAAACTGTACGTGATGTTTACTTGAATAGGTAGGACAAAGGCATTCAAAGGCATGGAATTCATATGAATTAGAACTTTCGTTCAAAACTTAATCAGGTATTTCAGAAACACCATAAGTTATTCAGGGCAATGGCACGTCCAATTCGGGTCAGAGAGCTGTGGCGTAAAAATACGGTGGTCTAGCCAGAGGCTTCCCACACCAATAGCCGAGGAGGTAGGAGGTCATATCGTAAACGAAAGAGGGCCAAGTATGGACCCCTGCGGAATGCCCCTCTTAACTGGTCTGAGTTGTGATGCATCATTGGTACCGTCACTAGTATTCACCAATTGCACGAACTGGTAACGATTGCTCAGATAGCTGTCAAACCAGCGCACTGCTTCTGAGTCACAGCCATAATATGTCAGCTTGGACAGCAAAAGAGTGACATTAATGGAGTCAAAGGCGCGGGAAAAATCAAGCAGGGTGAGCAATGTCCCCATGCATTGATCCCTGTTCTCCAAGATATCGTTTACTACATCATATAATAGGCATAATTATGGCAATTTTCCAAAGGTCTGGGTACAAGAAACTAGTAACCTATTTATAATGGCAGTAATGGCAGTGAGCGTGTGCTGCAGCGTCATGTTAAGCATATTAAATAAGATATTGTGTACTCCCAAGGCATTAGACTGCACACCTTGTATGATCTTAAGAACGTCAGTCTGATTGATTTGTTGAAGTTTAAAGAATTCCGGGCAATACCTGTTATATTCGAAATAGGTTAATTGCAACAAATTAATACTATAACTAATAATTACTTAGTAATTATAAATGCTACAATATCTCACCTTTTATAAATACATATTACCATTATATTTAGTAGTAAAATAGTGTAATAGTTTAGGTACTAATCTCATATAAATGGACAGTCATCTATATAGGTATATAAAAGCGAAAGAATACTCACTCATCTACTGACAAATCATGATATCTAGAACACTACTTGAGCTATGAAGATGAAATTTGGAAGGGAGGTACATTGTACACGGTATTGTAGGTAGTTTATGAGTAGGAGATGTCAGCTAAGTACAGGTTATGCAATAGGTCGAATTAAGGGGATCTAAGGGCCATCACAAACTTCTAAGAAAAATTTTGGTTTTTTGTACTATAGACCTGAATTTTGTAACAAGTATGTTTTCAAGTTGGGGGATCCTTTCGCTTGAACGCTCCACTAAGATATGGAGTGCAGTATCCTCAAGATAACCACCACAGTGAGGGCACACAGGCATTAGCTTCAGGCCCAAAGTTATTTCCCGAAGCAGCTGTGCATGGTAAGCACATGCGTCAGGTGGTACGAGAGGCTCCCGTGAGACCTCTCTACCAATACTTCATGCCAGGTTTTATTATCACAATTGTGGCACTCCCTGTCCAAATAATCACTGTAAGGTTAAAGTTATTGCCTTAATAATTCCATCGTAAAACACGATTACGAAATAAAAATATTTGTATTATAATAAAAAAATAATATTATATTTTTTTTTTAAAGTTTTATTTATTCCCAAGAACACATTTATTTATCAACCGTCATTGGTAAAACCAACCATGTACCAAACCGAATTAGTAAAATATCAATTTTTTTTTAATCCTTGCAATTACCAATACAGGCTTTTATAGTAACATACACCATTTTATTAATTTAGGGTCAAATAAAAAACATAATATACCTTAGTTATTAATCTGTCTTCTCTAATACTACGTCTGTTACTTCTGATACGCTGGATGAGTGCCGTCCCCAGTTCTCTTTACACGTTTCTCTATCATCTCTTTAGGCACAGTTCTCAAGTCATACGCCCAACCAATTTTTGCCATAATATCAATAAATAACCGAGAAGTATTAAAGGTATAACCACCCAATTCAGCAGCTTTATAGTCCCATGGGAAAGTATGATGATAATTGTGAAATCCTTCTCCGCTCGCAAGGACTGATACAAGTTTTGTTTCCACGGGTCGAATTTCTTTGTCATACGGCTTTATCCCCCATATATGTGCAGCAGAGTTTATTAAGAAAATAGTATGTAGCGAGAATGTATAACGTAATATTCCAGCAACGAAAAATGCTGTCCATTTTTCTTCACCCCACAAGACAGGCGCGTAAGTTGGTGTAATAAAGCATAACAACAAAACAAGCAAGAAGTAGTGACTGAAATAAAGCAGAAAAAGCTTATTTATTGTGCTGTTCAATGACAAATTGAAATTTAACCGAAGTAAGGTTCTATAGGAATTAAATTTCATTCAAGCTGCATTTTACTTCATTTACTATCTCCGTGAATCCGATTTACGAGTACAAGGTTTAACCCTTTGCTCGTTTGTTTGATTTTCAATAAATTTGCCATAATGAAAAGATGAATAAATTGGTAATTGACAAATTATTATTTTAATTATTTTTTCTTACTCTCGGAACACATGTGTTACAGACGTAATAAATTCGTTCGGATCATAAATAAATCAGTTTGAACAGGTTGATAAAACTCACTTTTTTTGAAAGTTTAATAACTTGTCATCATTAATATCACTTAAATCAATATTGCGTCCCTTAGCCGCGACTTCTGGATGTTTCTTAAGTAGCAGCCAGCCGATATGTGAGAAGAAAAAACCTCTTGCAGAATTGTGAGGGTCAGCGTCAGTGTCGGTATATTTATGGTGAACGCGATGCTCTCGTACCCATCGGAATACTGAGCCCTGAAAGATATATAAAAATATATTTCTTGATTCTAATTGTTAAAAAAATTTATAGACGTGATTGCGAAATGAAGACGGGAGTGGGTCGGAAGGTCGACTGGTGTACAAACACAAATTTCGCACGTTGTGCAAATTTGCGTTTGTATAGACAATTTTGCACGCTGTGCAAAATTTTCCTTACAATCAGTTCATTAGTTTAGAAGTTCATAACGAACAACGTGACACGAAACTTTTATATATAAAGTTACAAAAGAATTCCGGTATTCTTTTGTTTTTTTTACACAAAATACAGGTATTTGGCAGACACTTCACACTTCACAAACAGGAGGAGTCGGCTAACCTAAGTACAGCTGCATTGCCTTAGACCTTTGCTTTATTTTTGTCGTTGCGTCTAATTTTTGCTGTCTCAGTAACTAATGTTTCATCTAACTGTTAGATAACAGATGTTTCCATACGAAATAGTGGACCAATTCACAAAACAACCAAGTTTAAATACTTTACAAATTGGCTGGCAATTTACGAATGGCATTAAAATTCCAAATTTTTACTAAAACATGTTCTAAAATGAATGCGTACAAAGTCGCGGGTAACTGCTAGTTTATGTCTGAAGTATATCTAGTTAATAGATACCAAGTAATATTATATCAGATATTTAAATACTTTCCATAAAAGATATTGTGTAGAACACTAGAAGAATAATCTTCAGGGGCAGCTTCGCCTTGTATGACCTATGCGACCATAACCTGTGTGCACCAGCTGTTACACCCACAGTTGATATTTTGTATAGACTGTATCCTGCAATGAAAGAAGCAAGAAAGATATTTACTCGTATTAGTGAATAAAAAAAGTAAAAAACTTCAAAAGAAAGCGAAGAGAGACTAAATATCGAACACAAATCAAACGATTTGATTTGATTTGAAAAGAAGTCTGTTTTTTTTTATGATATAGGGGCAAACGAGTAGACGGGTCACCTGATAGTAAATGACTAAGGGTGGAAGGGGGGAGGGGTGGAGGAAAGGGTGGAAGAGGGGGGTCCCCACCTGGGAGGGAAGGGTTAGAACCTCTGGTTACCTCACTTACTCGGCGAAAAGCAATGCAAGCATTACTTCACTGCCGGTTTTCTGTGAGGCCGTGGTATCACTCCGGTCATCATCATTATCATGGCTCTCCTACGACAAGTGTTTCCATGCGGCGTTTAAATAAAAATACTCACCAAACACCCAAGTCTGCCATTTAGCTTTCGTAATTAATAAATAAATTCCATAAGCTGACCCTATGTGCAACAAGGTGAAAAATACCACATTGTCAAATGCAACGCGCCATTCTCTTGACTCTATTGTTGATTTTTCATTGTTTTCGATCAAGGACTTGCTATTTTTTGCATCAGTCATCTCAAAAAATCTTGCTTAACACTTCTGAAATAAAAAGAAATAAATTATATAGGTAAATTTTCGTCATCCGGGCTAGCGCTAGGACCTTTGACGGCACATTAGTCATGATGAGCCCCTACAGTATGCGAATATTGCAGGTTACGATTCTAGATCAGGGATCAAACTTCTACCAGCACTCGTCTTCCACGCCATGCCTGCTCTTTTCAGATGTAGTTTTAATGTTTATTTTTCGATAGCAAACGCTTGAAACGTATAGCCAATAAGTATATATATTATATATTGCGAACTGGCCAGATAGTGCTGCTGGGATGAACTACACATAAGTTATATTTTAACGTATCAAAGTGCGGGGCTATGTATTATCGCAGTATTTTGTGAGTTGTTCACGTAGGTATCTCTCCCATATAAATTACCTTTAAAAAGAAATGTAAATAATTTACTGATTAGAGATGTCTCTATTTAGTAAATGCCTATGATTTATGAAGTCTTACTTTTGGAAATTCTGTGATAAAATTGACACTGCCAAATTTTCTTTCACCAGTTATTTCTCACTTTATCCGAATAAGTGATTTTTAATAAACCATAAGTACGAACCTATAGCTTGGAAAATTCGTACGTGACACCCCTATGGTCCGCAGGCGACGGGAGACGTAAGGCAGTGGGGGTGGTAAAACGTGAGCGCGGGACGGGGGTCACCTGACCGATGACCGTCAACAGCGACGGCCCCCGACTGACGCAGTCCGGTGCCGTCGCTGTTGACGGTTACTTGTGTCTACGAGTACAGGCACTTAAAGTTAAAATACACACGATATTATTATACGAAGATGAATCCGCCGATAGGGAAAGTTATTGGACGTCAAGCCAAACAAATCACATACAATGTTTATAACAACAACCATCAAAAAAGTCTAAGCAACACGCATCATTTACAGAAACTGCATGTTATTTAATTTTTTCTTAGCAAAGTAGATTGGTATACAATCATTTTTTGTATACATTCATTGATTTTAAAAATATAAACTTTTTGATTGTGTTTTGTTTTCATTAAAATAAAAGCTAATTATTTTTTTCCCGATTTCATGTGTTTTTGTTGCTTGATAAATTTGGTATTTATTTCACTTTATCATTTTGAGATATATAGGTTTTAAAACAAATTAGTGGTGACTCATTTTTTATGTCTAGAAACGACACCATTTGACTGTTGATGAAATGCAGAGAGCTGTTGGAATGCTACAAGCGCGAAGAAATCAGTCCCAGGTATCTCGGCTTTTTGGTGTCAATAGGGGCGTGATTTGTCGTCTTTGGCAGCGTCTTTCCTGCTGAGTAGCACCCAGGATATGTAAAGAGTACAACTACTCGACAGGACCGATACATACAACTGACTACAAGACGTCAGCCGATGTTAACGGCCCGTAAGATAGGCTTAAAGCTAGAATTCTCAAGCAGTGTTGTTGTTAGCCACCAAACCGTGAGAAATAGGCTGCATGAATACGGCCTATGAGCACGACGTCCAATTAGGTGTCATGGCAATCGCGCCATTGGAACGATTGGTGTAGGGACATGGAATGACATGGAAGGGGACATGGAATGACATGGACATGGAAGGGGACTGGACATGGAACCAGGAGCAATGGCATAAAAATTTATTTTGCGATGAGTCCCGGTTTGGATTTATTCCTGATACTATAAGTGTAAGAGTGTATTGTCGTCCCGGAAATGCTGAACGGCTGAGTACGTCCAGGTAGTGCACCCTTACAGTGCAGTGGCTCCACAGTGATGGTATGGTATTAAAACTTTTTACCTCAAACAAGCGATATCCGGTCAGAAGAAAATCTAAGCAAACCATTAAAACAATATAAGGTCAGGGGGGCTAATTCTGCCATAGTTTTTTTTAAAGTTTATGTTTGATGGAAACTTAATTCTGAAAGTAATTTAATTCTACTAATAATAGATATTTTACTTAGAAATAAACGATATCACTAATAGTAACTTTTTATTAGGTGCGCATTGAAAACTTAAAAATCGCTGGGAGAATTGAGGTACCTATTATTTACCTCAATTCTGGTAGAGGGTTTTTTAATTTTTGTTCGTTCTATTCTGCTACTGTATGAAAAATATAAAATTAAAAATGCTCATTTTTATTGTAAACATTTATGTATTTGAAAATTAAACGATCAATTTTATTAAAATGTTTCATAGACTGTTTCTTTTCTTTTTTTAAATTTATTTATTACTTTGTTCTCTTCTTTTGAACATAAGGACATCTTCATAGGCAATGACTGCAACACTTGGTATCAATTTTAGCCTCTTTGACTTAGAAAACATGTATTTGCATTTTACTTTTAGCAGCAGCAACTCTTTAAATGACATTTGTAGCAATGGATTCTTATCCATTACTACACTACACAGAACATTACGGTCACAGTCAACATGAATAAAAAAAATTACCGACATCTGAAATGGGGCAAAATCGGCATATATGACGTTCTTGCTCCATTCAAACTAGACGGAATTAAGCACTTGATGATTTTGACGTTACAAAGTAAGCACCCCAAAAAATTAAGTATTCGTAGCGTTTCTTAGCAAAAAAAAGTTACGTTAAAACGGACTATTAACCATCTATATTACATCTATATTAAAGTTGCATTACTTTATATTTACCTTCGATGAAGTACAGTACAAATCACTCACACTTCACTTTCGAATGAACTTCAAACACAATTTTACCCTGTTCTATACCATCTAGGAAATCTTATTTGTAGTATAAAGTAGTACTTTTTTACCCACACAGCTACCAAAAAAGCAACTCGATTGTAATGGGTTTAATATGCAACAGATGTATTTTTCCGGTAGACGGATTTGGCCACACTGACCTTATCCAGTTTCAAATTTTCTTCAAATGATGGGCGGTACTTTTTAAATTAAGAACGCGACCAGCACAAAAGAGATTAGACACCAAAGATTTCGTAATATTAATTTAATACTACTTATCAGTTACTTTCACTTCCGGAAAGCCCACTTAAATAAAAATAAGCTAGAGGCACTTATTTTGTTTTCAGTCGTATATAATAGTTACCTGTAATTAAAGAAATACTACGGTATATTGTAAATGTTATTTGATAACATTTATACACTGATTGATGTAGTTTTTAATACTTTATTTGAATAAACTAATAAACTTAATCAACAGCCACTAAAGTAATGCATATAACTGCAGTGATTGTTTACAAATAAACCGGTATGGACGGATGCGGTCTTGACACATTCACGATACACTTGAACAATAGAATAAACTAATAAGGAATGCAAATAAAATGTTATTTGCATTCTTCATTAGTTTATTCTATTGTAATAGAAAAAGGTATTAAATCTGCACTAACAGAGTTTTTTATTTTGATTTTAATCATAATAACTTTAAGGTACATTTCTAGTGGTACATGCGTTAACTGAGTAAATTTAAAGAAGAGTGTTGGGTTAAATAAAGGAAGAATCTAAGACGTTTTGGAAGAATTCGTGTAATACTTAAACACTGTCGTACGTAATCCTTATTTTATTTTACGTCCTGTAGTCTTCTGATGACTCCCGTGATGAATGATGTGCAGCAATGGGACTTAACCCAACGTCTTTCGATGACCTATAGATGACGATCGTTCTTCCAGATATTTTAATGGTTGCAATTCTTCTCCTACGGTGAATCTCAGTATTACGAGCCGCGTAATGACCAAAGATGTACAAGTTGGGATTCTAAAGTCTTCAAGTTTAATTAACAAAAAAATATTTGACACTTGAAAAGCGCAGTGTACAATCAATCAAAAAACAATGAACAACCAATTTAAAAGTAAAGTCTGATAACAATTGTAGAGTTTAAAATGAATGTAATGTGTAAAATGAATAAAATACATAGGTTACTCCAAGCATTTGAATAATAGCTACCACGGGCCAATTGTGTTACTGTAGAAGGTGCCTGCCATGTAATCCCTGCTGATGTTTATCTCGCTATGCAGTACTTGCGCAGACATTCTAAGCTCTTACATGTTTTCCATTCTTTGTTAGGATATATTTTCTAGTGACTTCTGATAAATAATAAAAAGTTAATGAAATTGGAAAAAGTCTTATTAACCTTCCTGCCTTCTATATTTAGATCCAATTCAATATTTAGATCAGTTATCTCAAACAAATGTCTAAATAAGTGTAGTCCAGGGTACTAAAAACCTTTAGTAGGACTAATATTATTATGAAAAATGTAATTGGTATATCAATTGATTATTTAAGTTCTAAGATTGGATTCAGTGCCTATTCATCATAATACAAAGAGGGCATTCGAACAAAGCATTTGTACTTATAAATATTTATTTGTTTACTAGTTATAAAAACGCATTTACATAACAAGTTATGTAAATGCGTTTCATCAATCAGTGTATTATAGCGTTGTTATCAACAATATGTATGATTATATCCTCATCCATAAATAAAACCTTGGAGGAACGACTAACAGAGTGCAAAAAATATGTCATGGCAAAGGTATTGAGATTGCAAAATTGAAAGCATCCATTAGTCAACTTCAACAAGTTGTTGACGACCTTTGCTGTTGACCTGGATGAAGTATCTCGTGTAGGACCAAAACGATAAACTCAACTCTTTAGATCCAGCAACAATAAATCTCGCCCAATTGTTTTAAAGCTGTTACAGGGCCAAAAAAGGGGTGAGCCGGTAAAGGTAGCTAGGTCAAGGCGAAATGTTACCTCTGAGAACATCACGACGACACTGGCTCAAAAGATTTACATCAACGAGACGCTGACTAAAGCTAACCGGAATTTATTTTATCAAACTAGACTACGCGCTCAGAAACAAGGATTTAGTTTTTTGCTGGGTGCGTCATGGCAACATCTACATAAAAAAAGCTGAACGTAAAGATCCCATCCGTATTAACTTCCGCGAGGATCTGGACGACAGGCTCGCTTTGGTTGCTCCGATTACAACTTAACTGGTTAGATTTTAAGTTAATGTTAACACGTAACTTATGTGCCTATTTAGCCTTTTTTTATTAATGGTGTTTTATATGTATATAGATTACATACATATAAAATACCACATAAAACAGCAAACGCTCAAAATAACACACTTTACACTCGACACCTTATTCACTCAAAACACAAGCTCACAGATTTAACTCTTTGTCGTCTGTTGTACCTCCCAGAAAATGACTGCTATCGTGCTTTCACCATCGAGATACGCTAGTAATAATAACTCAGTGGCTACTAATAATAATTACTCATGTTATCTTTATAACCCGTTGGACACGAACGTTTACGAATCATGTTGACTCAATGAAATCACAATAATTCCTATAATAATAATAAATAAAAAGAGAACTGGCGCAAACCAGTAGTACATACTATTACAGATCGCAGGGAGATATGGAAGAGCAAGGCGTTGCATGGACGTTTTTATCGGGCCTTAAATGGGCCCGATGTAGTTTTATTAGCATCAGTATCCTGGCTACGATTCGGTGATCTCTTCTTAGAAACTGAAGGTTTTGTCTGTGCAATTACAGACGAAGTTGTTATGACGAATAACTATCGGAAATGTATCCTGAAGGACGGTACAATTGACATTTGTCGGGCGTGTCATCGTCCCGGAGAAACCCTCAGACATATAATTTCTGGTTGTTCTCGTCTTGCCAACGGCGAGTACTTGCATAGACATAACCAATTGGCCAGGATAGTCCATCAGCAACTTGCTCTTAAATATAACCTTGTGTCTGTCGAGTTACCATACTACAGGTATGTGCCCGACCCAGTTCTCGAAAATGGTCGTGCAACATTGTACTGGGATCGATCTATCATCACTGACAGGACTATTGTTGCCAATAAGCCTGATATAGTGGTCATAGACCGATTAGAGCGCCGAGCAATGATTATTGACATCACCATTCCCCATGACGACAATCTTATAAAAGCTGAAAATGATAAAGAAAATATTTTGACTTAGCCCACGAGATTGTCGACATGTGGGATGTGGATTCAGCAATCATTGTGCCGATAGTCATTTCGGCCCATGGGATAATTGCGAAAGGGCCTCGATCTACACCTTCAGAGGGTCACATTAGGCAGCTGGATTAAGAGCCTGATGCAGAAGGCAGTCCTCCTCATAGTGAGGAGGTTTCTATCTCTGAAACCCTAACCACCGGTAGCTTAGTCCCTGTACCCGATACCGGTGGGACACTATTTTTTATATTTTTAAATATATTTGTTTTTATTGTTTTTAGTGAATGTATTTAAAAATGTAATTTATATGTATATTAAGTAAATAAAGAGAATAATAATAATAATAACCAACAAGTTCGTCGTAATCGAAAGGATTTGGCGACATGTTGGATAGATTACAAAAAAGCCTATGACTCTGTGCCGCATACGTGGCTCTTGAGAGTGATGGAGTTGTACAAGGTAGATACAACTCTATGCACTTTCTTGAAGGCATGTATGCGGCAATGGAGAACGGTACTCTACTATCCAGGATGTCGGCGGTCTCAGGGTTACGGCGAGTATATTAAGATCAGGCGGGGTATATTTCAGGGTGACAGTTTGAGTCCCTTGTGGTTTTGCTTAGCTTTGAATCCTCTCAGCACTTTACTGGAGAGTTCAGGGCTAGGCTATCGTTTACGGAAAGAAGGTCAGGTTATATCCCATCTCCTTTTCATGGATGATTTGAAACTGTTTGCCTGCAACAATTTCCAATTGATAAAATTACTTGAGGTAACTGAAACATTTAGTAAATGTATCAGGATGGAATTTGGTGTGGATAAATGTGCAGTCATGCATGTAAAAAGAGGCAGGATTGTGGAATCTGAGGGGATGGAACTCTCAGATTCCACACACCTTAGATGTCTTTCCGCCAACGAAACTTACAAGTATCTAGGTATGACACAGGCGTTAGGTGTAAATGAATTGACTATGAAGCAATCGTTACAGGAACGTTTCTTTGGCCGCCTGAAAAAAGTATTGAAAAGTCTTTCGTCAGGTGGTAATAAGGTGCGGGCCTATAATGATTGGGTCATACCAGTCCTAACCTACTCCTTTGGCATACTTAGATGGACTCAGACTGAACTAGATGCCCTGGATAGAGGAGTTCGTACACTGCTTACCGCGTACCGAATGCACCATCCACGTTCATCGGTCATGAGATTGTATATCCCGCGGAAATGTGGGGGTCGTGGTTTTTTAAATGCCAAGACCCTCCATAACCGCGAGGTATGCAACCTTAGAGATTACTTCCTCTCCGTTGACCTGGATGTGTATCGGGATGTGGTGGCAGTTGACAACGGACTCACTCCGCTTGCTCTAGGAAAAGAGAACTGGCGCAAACCAGCAGTACTTACTATTACAGACCGCAGGGAGATATGGAAGAGCAAGGCGTTGCATGGACGTTTTTATCGGGCCTTAAATGGGCCCGATATAGATTTATTAGCATCAGTATCCTGACACTATTTTTTATATTTTTAAATATATTTGTTTTTATTTTTTTATAGTGAATGTATTTAAAACTGTAATTTATATGTATATTAAGTAAATAAAGAGAATAATAATAATAACACCACACATGTTACACACGGCCGTCTGATCCCAAACTAGGCAGAGTCTGTACCAGTATGGTATCCAGACTGCTGAAAAACATACTTATATATTTCTAAATACATACATATTATAAATATGACAGGATACTTCTCATTCATCAGAAAGAAAATAATTAAAAGAATCGATGGTGTTACAGCTTACCGCAAAGACGTGTGGATGTGTGGAATGTAACTGCCTTCAGCTGCCTACAAATGCCAAATTAACCGCACTAGGAATTTACAGATCTCCCTCATTTAAAAACATTTCAACGTTCCATTCTTTCGTAGATGTCACTTTGCTTAACATAAAAGCTCGTTATACTATAGGTATTAGACTAACTGGTGACATTAGCCCGGACATCTGCTGTACATACCTATCATAATATGACGAAACTGAACTCATCCTTCCAAATCATGGTCAATAAAGGCAAAGCATAACACAAACACACATGCTCAGCCACACAAATAAACACAGTCACTACATACACTCGGGCTATATAATTTTATATTACTCTTATTTTAATTTAAAGTGTTTATACTATTATGCTGTTAAAAGCCTGTTTTAATTTTATTTTAAATACTACTTAACTAACTAAACTATATATGTAACTACTCTATTATCTAGAATCGATGTGCGTTACAAAGTATATTATCTAACTCTATAATAATTACACTGACGCCGAAAGATAGAGTAGACAGGCGCAGCGAGGACGAAGACTGCGGCGCCAGCTACAAGGACTAGAAAGAAGAGGAGGGGAGTTGGGACACGCTCCTGAGCCCTGCCGGTAGGGGTAGGTAACAATATTCCGATGTAAAAAAGGTGGGCTATTGCAAGTGAAAAAAATAACACGTAAAATTATACGAAATCTGAAATCGTGAATTAATACAATTTTGAAGGTTGGGGGGGTTGAAAGTGCCGTGAAATAATGATTGTTTGGCGTCATTGGGGCGGATGGCATTGAAATGCATTACTTATGAAGACCCCAAGAAGTGATAACTACGTTACCATCCGTTTTAAACAATATAAACCTTGTTTACCAGGTGTATGTTAAAAAAATTGTCATTCGTAGGACTGCACGTCAGAAGTGCAAACACATACACACATATATAATAAGGAGCTGACAAACTCAATGTTTGTATTAGCGCCCTCTAGTGGATCTATACGTCATGTTATTAGCGTGACGATAACGAGTTCAATGCTTTTTCCCCATAGCAAAAGTGCACAAACGTGCCTAAAGAAGTTTTCACTTCAAAAATCTAATTTTTTAACGATTTAAAAAATTTATTTGTCAAGAATGGGCGCACGAAAACGGATGGATATTGGATATTTATTTATTTATTTATCTCTTTATTGTACACCTTTAATGTAAGATACAATCAAAAAACAATACAAACATTCAGGCATATCAATTGGCGGTCTTATCGCTCACGGCGATCTCTTCCAGACAACCTTTGTACGGATATTAACAAATATATTTCAGGGTAGTCTGTGGTGTACTGAGATAGGTTAATATATGTTTTGATATATACTTAGCATACTATACTTATATTACCATAAACATACTACATACATACATAAATAAATACATATGTACCTATATATATACATATATAAGGTATATATATATATATATATATATATATATATATAGCAGATTAAAATGAGATAACCGCTTATAATGACAAGTAATAGTCCTTAACCAGTTTTTTAAATGTCTGCAAGGTTTTGGCTTGTCGAATTGACACAGGTAAGTTATTCCATAGCCTCACCGCTTGCACCGAAAAGGATTTGTCTGTGAATTGTGTGGTATGTTTAGGCATTTCTAATTTCAAATTCTCTGATGATCTCAGGTCCCGACAATGTGTGTTGTGTAAGAACTTAAATCGTTCTTTGAGATAAGAGGGCGTGTGTGGATGGAAAAGAGTACTATACAAGAGAGAAAGAATATGAACATACCGGCGAAAGCGTATAGGTAGCCACTTGAGCTTAGAACGGTACTCTGAGACGTGATCATATTTGCGTAATCCAAATATGAATCGAATGCAGACGTTTTGGAGCCGCTCAAGTTTGTTCAGTTGGTCTTCAGTGAAGTCTAAATAGCTGACATCCCCATAGTTAAGGATAGGAAAGAGAAGAGATTGTGCAAGCGCAATTTTCGTGTTGGTGGGTAGGAAGTTCCGGAGCCTTCGCAGAGATCCCGCTGTTGTCTTTGTTCTAAATCTGGCAAATAAATTTGTCATATAAATGGGATATAAACTTTAATTAAACCGCTGTTTTGTTCGGTTTACAAGAGAAAAAAATATATATATAAATTTTCGGGCAAAGTTTAAATGTACGAAAGGTTAGAAATCACCCCAAGAACTCAAATGCCAAGAGCCATCCGGCTTACATAGTGATGCTTCATTTACGCACCATTGCTCTGACTAAGGCATATAACAAAGAGTATACAAACACTAGGATAATATATTACAGAGGTCCGTTGTTTCAAAATTACAATGATCTATGATCTCAGAGAAAAGACTAAAGCGCTGCTTTAGCTAAAGTCTTTGCTCTTATTTATTTGTTACGTTACAGATTATGACTTGACATACGTCATACTTTCATCAATGGCATTCATAGCATTCAAAATAATTATTTAAAACAAAACTTTACAACAACAATCAAAAGAAAATGTAAAGAATGTAATGTTTTTCGGGTATTTAACAATTATTTATATTGTAACCGTTGTGTAACTTTTACCACATAAGTTTCTTCGAGTGAGAATTAGGTAACTATTTGTCACTTTATGATCCACTAAAATCTTACCTTACCTTAAACAACGGTTTAATTTCTTACATGATACGCATCCTAGGTCTTTGAGATCGTCAGAGAACCTGAGATTCAAAATGCCAGGGCACTCCACCAAGTTCATAGATAATTCCTACTCTATTAAAGCGGTTCGGCTTTGGAATGCCCTACCAGTGGAAATCAGACGCGCACAATCACTACTTGTTTTTAAAAAACTAGTCAAGAACTACTACCTATCACTAGAAGATGTCAGCACATGATTTCCCTTCTGCCCTTTCGTTAAAGTCGCTGTGCCGCTGTATCCTATATTATATATTACCTATCGTTTATATTCCCACATGTACTTATGTTTTTATATGTTTAAAGTTTGCTTGTATGTATAGTAGTAAGATATTTTACGTCACTGAATAATTTAATAACGTGCACCATACTGCCCAAATTATTTCCATATATTTTTCTCCATCTCATGGTTGCCTGTAAGAGATTGCCATAGAGCGATAAGGCCGTCAATTGTAGTAACCGTAATTTTAAGAAATTTTGCTTTTTTAATGTTTCTGGTGTACAATAAAGAGTTATATTGTTATTAAAATCTTGTAATATTTATCAGATGGTAGCAGTTGATGAAAAGGCAGCCACTGCGGTTGATATCTATCTACCGCTGGCTGTTCTGTCCTAAGCGATCCATTGGCCTATCCCATAAGGTGGGTTGGACAGATATACCTATGGTGATGGAGCTATGAACAGATGCCGCGAGGGGATTTTTGGATTTGGACTTGGACCTCACGGGGGACAGAAAAAAAGTACAAAAAGAAGATGAGGCGCTCTTGGCGACACTTAAAGAGGTCTACAAAGTGTAGAATCAAATGTTTTAATCGTTGGTGGGGTCGTAAAATTTGCAGACAACGTAAAAATTGCTGTCTATTCCATTTCTTAAGCTAACTCTTCATAGTTATAGAAATACTTTATTACTACTTTTGATAGCTTTAACTCTTTTCTATACGAAGCGGAAATTACTTTCTTAAATTACATTACACTAGTTTGAACCTTGTACTAGTATGTTACTGTTATAAATAAATATTAAAAATATTTAGACACTTCATTAAAACTTTAGTATCGAAAAACGGAACCCTTTTACGATCATTTGTACGTCTGTCACAGCCAATTTCTTTGAAATTTGATACGTTTACCAATTCTTGTGACCCAAACACAGATGGGCAACGTAAATAAATGCCTTTTGAACGTTATGGGAGACACTTTTAGGGGCTGAATTAGTAAATAAATAAAAATCGCAAACTACCGTTTGACATAAGTATCAAAATAAAAAAGGGTTTGTTGTGAGGGTCTCATAACTAGTTTTGTTTTAAAGGTATTTAAGAGAATAGATGAAAATTGACCTCCTCTTACCTACGGAATTACTATGCCTAAAATACAGAAAATAGATCTTTCTTTAAAGATTACATTGAAACCTATAAGAAGTCTATAGTCTTAAAATAATATGATAAATCTCCAAATATTGTGCGTTCTTCATCATAGGGAACGTCTCCACGCAAGATGAAATCGCATTTGCCAATTTTATTTTTATTCAAAATTTTCTTTTCTAATGTCTGACTGAAATAAGGCATGTGTAAGTGGATTGTTTACTGTCAATACACGGAAAGGGTGGAGACTTGAAAATTAACACAAGCATTACTGACAAGCTCTTAATTATATCACTTAGGTAACGGTTAGTAGTGAACAATAGACTTTTTTGATGTTTTATGTTTATAGTATGTAATATTATGTGATGGTACCTCGATGAGCCTAAACCGAGTAAAATAGTTATTTAATTTTGTCTAACAAATATAGTATTTGTCATGGACACCAGTTTCCCTCTGACTAGGGAAGGTCTAACGCCCCGCCTTATTCCGCGTTAGATTGTCAGACTATACCCTGGCTGGAATACTGGCATTCAATGTTTCGATATAATCAATAACAAATCCGCGATAAGAGGAGATCCAAAAGTTAATTAGTATGATTGTACATTTAAACCCTTTGGCATTGGTTTAGTTTCACACATATATTCCATCGTAATCAATATTACCCCATAACTCTATAACTACCCCTCGCTAAAGACTCACTCGATACTTGGATTTCTACAGCAGACGACTGAAATCTCTGTTAAACCTCGATTACAATAACCCGGAATTATGGTACCCGATAATTTGACTTCTCACGCAGACGTGCTAATCTTGACAGTGTAGTGTTGTCGAGAGAACTCCGCAGGAAGATGGTTAAAGGACTTCGGGAGGGTAATGGACTCGACCCAAAATGGTAAGTAGCGGCACAAATAACATAATAGTTACTTCGTACCTACGTAACAGATACATCCCTCCCATACAAAAGCGAAAATACCTACGTCATAATAGCCTACAAATTTTAAATAATAATACCTGGCGTTAACTACAACCCCAAATATATCTTGTTTACGCTGATCGAAAGTTGAGAACGTTTTGGCCACCGCACGACCTTCGTCTGTGTGTGTAACCGCATTGTCGGACACTTTAGGGTTGTACAAAGATCATTTCAATCTATCTTCCTGCTGCAGAAAAGGGCTATTCAAGTAATTTATAACTTAGGCAATCGTGATTCACTGAGGCAGAAATTTAAAGAAATTAACATAATTACGGTAGCGTGCCAATATATTTATGAAAATCTAATTTACCTTCATAAAAATAAAGATCACTTCTGTAAAAAAAGTGATATACACTCTTTTTACACGCGTATAAACATAAACTTGTTGTACCTTTTTTTTTTTTTTGTGCGTGTGGAAACCCCCTCGGGCCGTCACCCCATCGGGGTTTACGATGGGGCGGTGTGTCGGAATCGAACCGACTAAAACCACACGGTGTGCCGTACTGCGCCTTAAATAGGAGGGATCCGGGAACAGCTTTTATTAAGACATCCGGAACCCTCCTAGCGCCTGCCCGCAAAAGCGCGGGCACCACCTTCGGGTAAAAACCTCTCATTTAGGCGACGTCCAGGCACACGCGGACGCCGCCTCCTCGCGTGGGGCCACTATAGCGGGTGAAGGGGAAAACCCGTCCCGTCCACCCGCGGCCACACTCAGGGCGGCATGAGGCGCTGGTAAGCGCGCCTCCGCCGCCCGGTTCGCCGGCGGCGAATTAGGTCCGAGTGGAGGTCGTCCTCCCAGACCCTTTCCGCCGCCTCCTTCTGCGAGATGACTTCCTCACAGAAGGTTGCGACCGCGGTAAAATTCCTGTCGCTACCGGCCATGGAGCGAATGACAGCCAGTAGCGACAGATCCACTCCGATGACTGCAGTGAGGGCCCGACGCTGCGTCGCCCAACTGGGGCAAACCGCCAGCGTGTGCTGAGCCGAGTCCTCACTGCAGTCGCAGTGGTGACAGGCGGGACTCAATTCCCTCCTAGCGACCGAGTGCAGGTACTTCCCGAAGCAGCCGTGCCCGGAAAGAACCTGCGTCAGTCGGAAGGAAAGGGTCCCGTGCTGCCGCCCTGCCCACTCGACGATGACCGGCTGGAGCGCCTCCACGGCGGCAAAGCCAGCACGTGGAGCCTCCAGCCGGGACGACCAACGAGCCATGATGGCTCGGCGAGCGGCCTCACGCCTTTCGCGTACCTCTTCGGGCGGGGGCCGACTGCCGCTTCCCGCCCGGAACTCAGCCGTTCGCCGATATACTTCGGCGAGCACTTCCGCCTCTAAATCCCACGGGGGAGTCCCGGCCAACGCGCACGCCGCCTCTGTTGACACGGTGCGGTATCCGCGTATGGCTCTAACCGCCATCACCCTCTGAGGGCGCCAGAGGCGCGCCCTATTCTGGGCGGTCAGAGCCTCCGCCCACACCGGTGCACCGTACAGTGCCATTGACCGGACAACCCCCGTGTACAGCCGTCTTGTAGCGACGCTGGGTCCACCCAAATTGGGCAAGAGTCGCCCAAGGGCGGACGCAGCGCCGACCAGCCTTGGAGCAAGCTGCAGGAAGTGCTCGTCGAAGCGCCACCTACCGTCGAGGATCAGGCCCAGATATTTTATGTGGGCCTGAACCGGTACGAGGACCGAGTTGACCTCGATAGAGGCGCCAGGGAGTGGACCACGACGGGGCCCATGAAATAACAGGGCCTCCGTCTTATCCAGGGCCACCCGCAAATCCAGCGCCTCGATGCGCCCGACCACCAGAGAGACTCCCCTGGTAGCCAGGCACGCCGCCTCCTGAAAGTTTACCCCCCGGGCTGTGACCAAAGTGTCATCGGCGTAACAGATTACGCCGAGCCCGGGGGGAAAGTTGCCTCGAAGGGCCCAGTCGTACCCCATGTTCCACAGGAGTGGTCCAAGGACAGACCCCTGCGGAACACCGCACGACATGGGCCGACGACTCAAAACTCCATCTCGGTCCTCGTACATGACGGTACGCTCCTCTAAATAGTCTGCCACTAGCCGCCTCAGGTACCCTGGCACTCCGTGATAGTGGAGTGCTTCCCAGATGCAGCTAAATGGCAGACTGTTGAACGCGTTGGCGATGTCCAGCGACACCGCCAACAGCACGCCGCCACAGCTCACTACCTCTTCGGTCACGGCCCTCAGGCACAACATAGCACCGACCGTCGAACGCCCCGCTCGAAAACCGAATTGGGCGTCCGACAAATCGGGGCCGACCTCGCACAGGTGCCGGACGATGCGGGCAGAGAGGACCCTCTCAAACAATTTACCCGCCTCGTCCAACAACACGATGAGCCTGTAGGCCGCAACCGAGTCGGTAGGCCGTCCCGGCTTCCCTAAAAGGACCAGCTTCCCGCTCTTCCAGCAGTCAGGGAAGCGCCCGGACGCCAAGCAAGCGTCGAACACCTCCCTGAGGCGGTCGGGAGTGCGCTTGCGACTGAACTACCCATCAGCCATGCATCCCCTGGTCACGCACCAGAACACGGGATTCGGGGTGATTTTTAGAGAGGTTTTCTTCCTCGCAGTCCGGGCGGCTAAGCCAAGACCCTCGTCCCCGATTGGAGTCGCAAAACATGACCACGACTCCTTTCGGGATTACGATATGCCGACGGTGGCCAGGAAACTAAATTCCCCATGCCTGCTCGGTGGCAGTGTGAGTGCACGCCGAGCCCGTCTTCGCTCTCCACTGAGGACAGCGGAGAAACTCCGACCCATGGAAGGGTCCCTCCTTCGTGATTTTTTACCGAGGTTTTCATCCTCATAGCTCCGAAGAGCGAAGAGCCAACAGAGGAATCGGCAGAAACGCCCGCTCTGTTGGACCAAGCCTCGACCGAGTGGCCGAAGAAAAATGGCCTCCTCTCCTTACTAGAATATTAGCCGTTGGCGATGACGCCCTCCCCAAACATGGAGGAGGAAAAGGAAACGTCATCGCCAACGTTTCCAGGGTGCACCGCGTGGAGGTTTTCTAGACAGCACCCCAAACTTGTTGTACCTGCCTCTAGGCTCCAAAAAATTAACAAGTCGGTTTAAGGTCAATGTGTGCGATATTATAATAAAATCCCAGATAATATTCAAATGTTGAGTGACTAAAATAAATTTAAGTCTACAGTAAAACGACAGCTATTCCTTAAGGGCTATTACTCAGTAGTGCATTATATGCAGGATAAAAACGCTTGGGATGGAATTGTATTGGATTCACAGGCTATTTCATGTACTTATTAGAAATCTAATGTGAGCTAATATGTTTCTTATTTTCCTTCTCTCATGTTCTTTTTTCTTATTTTAATTTTTTCCTTAATTTTCAGTTTTCCTATTGTCATGTTCTTTTTTTAGTTTATTTACTTTTATTAAAAAAAAAACATAACAGCACACAACAAAATGATGTGATATTTACTGTTTTTTTTAAAAGAGTGGCCGTGAGTTTGTTTGCCCGATTTCTTCTCACAAGGCTCAACCATTTGGAAACGGGTGGTTATAGATCGAAACAGGCAGATTTGATATTATGATATCCATTTCTTTTTTCTTTAATAATTTTACATTTGACGAAGCAAACTATTGTTGCGGTGACTCTGTGTGTTGATCTATAATTTTTAATTATAATAATTATTTATTAAAGCGACGATTTCGAATAATTGAAGGTCAATTTTATGAATAAAGATTTTTTTTAATTTGAATTGAATTGAATTTGATTAAAAAAGGAAAAGATAAGAATAAATAGATATGTTTCATTTTTATACCTAAGTAATTAAATTATTCTTAATTAAACTTTTCAAAAGTGACATAAAATGTTGCTGATAGGAACAGCATCAACTTTAAACTGTGGTATGTTCTTAATCTTATTTTTATGAATATTGAGCACATAAAATGAGAACGTGTTTTTGTTGACGAAGTTAATAAAACAGGTCTGCCAATTACCTCGAGCCATTTATATAACAAACCTAAAGTGCCTGCCGGATTTTTTTTATTATTGTAAAATAACTGAACCCATAGAATTTCTGTTTCTAGTACAAAAACCAAGGACCTTCTAACAAATTTGCGAGGGCCCTAGACTTCTTTAATCCAACCCTGTCGCAAATCCGTTCTTAATTGACGTCTCCTACTCATTAGTTACCTCTCTGCCAAATTTCATCTTCATGGGTCTGGTAGTTTTCAGATTTTGTGATTAGTCGGTTGATGAGTGAGTGACTGATTCAGTGAGTATCCAACTCCATCATTCACTTTACTTTTCGCTTTTATATATATCTATATATATATATGATTGTGTTTATCGTTATTTTATTAACATTTTCGCGATATTATTATCTAACGAAAACTTGTGATCTGCAACCAACCATTTATTATTTCTCGACAGTTGCCTATGACATGGTAGTAAAATATACTGTGTGAGCGAAGCAGCAGACAGTTCGCCTTGCCTACATCAAATGAATACGCGGGCGGTCCACACCTACAAAGTTCGTCACCTTTCCTAGATGTCATGGGTTTATTATTTACGGTTTAATACGACAACATTTATTACAACATCCACCCTGACCAATCACTCATTGTATAGAATATATATAAGCAATATTTATTTATTAAGAATAAGTATAAGTATTATTTATTAGTGGCACAGCCACGCGGCAATGGCGAGTAAAGAATAGACACCATAAGTATTTTTTAAATGATATCAACCAAATAAGTAATTACTAAAATCAATTTGCTACTTATTTTTAAAGAATTTAAAAGATCACTAACATCTAGCAATAACATAATAAATACATTTAGCAATAGCAAAACACGTCTACTGCACAATAAGTTCGATTTGACATTTTGTTTTTATGTACTACCTGCCGTCTGCCGTGCGTACTCTTAGCTACGCGTTGTCGCCTCTACTGACACTTGTTAATTGTACCGTCGACGGTACGCTAAATTGGTAGGTATATAAAACGCCATCGAGCGAGTGATGTAGCCCTGGTAGCGGGATGTTGTCTATGCCTACGTCTATATAAAGATATCGGCCTCATTGCATTTCCAAACCCATCTGGTTCCCAAACATTCGGTACCTATAGCGTTCGTATAATAAATTTAGGAAAAGAACTCCATAATTATACTTATTATGTAGTAATTATACCTCTAATACATTTCTAGTTCGTATAGAGCAGATAATAAGTTCCATTAAAGTTATAATTACAATAAACAATAATTAGGTTACAGTTAAATTAGATATTGATACAGTTCCTGCTACTACTAGTTTTGAGACGTATCTTTATTATTTAAAACTAAAACTAAACTATTAAAACTACCCGATAGTTATATCTGTAGTCATATCCCTTGGGAACAGCTTTTTCTCGGGATGAAACATTCCTGACCACGTGTATAGAAAATTTCATGAGGATTGGTTCAGTAGTTAAGGAGTGAAAGCTTAACAGACAGACAGACAGAGTTACATTTACATTTATAATTTTAGTACCTATAAAAATACTAAGCTAAAATAAACCTTTTTTTAGAAAAGATTTGTTATATCGTAAAATATACAGCGCATGACAGGAATCAATTCTCGTAAGTATACAGTAAACAAGTGAATGATGCACATCAATTAATAAACTTAAAATACCCCAGACTCGAAACCCTCGATCAAGTCACCTTTCAAACAAAAAAAACGCAACGAAATCGGCCCATTCGTTTGGGAGCTGACACAGACAAGACACACAGATACACAGATACGCAGATACACAGACACGTCAAACTTATAACTTATAACATAATCTTTTTGCATCGGGGGTTAAAAACAGAGATCACTTGGTGGTCAAAATACGGCCATAATTATTCTTATTCTGCTGCAGAATAAGAGTCCAAAGACCGAGGATAGAAAACGCTTTAATACAGTATTTAATAATGCGGTGTCGACCAAACGAACGCAAACGTTGGATCCGCTGCTTAAATACCCATGAATTCGAAGTATATGAGTCCTTGTTTTTTTACTTCTGAATTTTCGACAAATGGATTTCACTGTTAAGAAAAACAAACATTATATTCACTCCTATAGAATCGAAGTAGGTAATCTAACTTTACTGGTAAATAACGATAGTTGACGTTTATTCTGTAAGACTGTTTTGTAACTTCGACTGCAACTTAAAGAACAAAATCACCATCTGTTTAATTCGCAGGATTATGTTGATACAAAGTTGTATTTAGCTTTGCCTGCCCCATTAATTTCTGTGTCTCTATTGTTGCATATACACGTAATATGGTTAAATAAAGGATTTCCATTGGTACACCTATTTCTATTATTCTGTAAATACTAAGTTAAGGTTATCAATAAAAGTAACGCTAATGTATTTTTTTAAGTTACAGATAAAAAGTAAAATGAAATACACACTTAATCTGAAAAAAAAATCTCAAAGTAAAACCAGTACCCTGGTTACATTGATAAACGGCTTAAATCAGAATATAGGCCTACCATCATACACAGCGAGACACAAAGTGTACAGGGTCTACAGTGTTGCAACGATGTGTTTCATAATTTCTTGCATTCTACAACTTATCGCTCTTTTTAGGGCCAAAGATGATCCAGAAAGACTCTTTGAATGCTTCAGCATCCTCGCCTTCACTGGCATGGGAGTCTTTAAGCTCGGCTCGTTGAAATACAACCACAATCGTTGGGGGTTTCTCTTAAAACAAATTTGTCAGTTAGAAGATGAACTGTTAAATAATCTCATTACTTCAGATGCGGACTATCAGTCCGATGACGAAGAAACAGTACATTTTCCTAAATTTGTAAATAGTTACACGTGTAAATTTAAAACAACTTTAAGCATATTGCGGAAAATATATTACTTTACAGCAGTTATCTTCATATTGTCACCTTTTCTGGAACCGTTATTTTGTAAATTTCGTGGTATAGAATTTTCAGGTTATCCACACATACTACCGGGATGGACACCCCTTGACGATTTGAGTATTTTTGGTTATTTGGTAACAATTTCATGTGAATTCATAGCCGCCATATATTGTGTTTACGTTCATATTTCATTTGACTTAACTGCAGTAGCGGTTATGATGTTTGTTTGTGGACAATTTTCCTTGCTGCACAGTTATAGTGAAAATATTGGAGGAAAAGGGAAGCTGTGTAGTATTTCAAAACTAAGAGATGATCGGGCCCGTTTTAGGATCAGGCATTGTCACCGTATACATTTAATTCTTGTTAAGTATGTTTTTTTCTGAATGTTTATACTATCATTAACACGTGACAAACAAATATTCAGATTATGTTAGAAGTTTTTATATTTGCAGTGTAATAACCGAGCTCGATAAACTGCTAAAAGATATAATTGGAGTCTACGTTTTAGTTGCAACATTGACACTTTGCTTTGTTGCACTACAGCTGAAGTCGGTTAGTGTCCTATGCATTACTGTATTGTATTTGATTGAAATCGTTCTATGAATTTGTTAATAACGTTTTATAATTTTTTTTTATATAATTTAATTAAATTACATAATATTTTATAATCAAATCATATTATATCTACTTATAATCAAATATAATCTTTGCTATTAATTTACTTGAACTTCGCTAACCCCTATTATTAATACTATAACTAATTTTATTTTAATGTTTTAGGAAGACATGGGTATCATGCCATTGGTCTCATTATTGCAATACATGTGCGGTACTCTTACGCAGCTCTTCCTGTTTTGTTGCTACGGAGATGCGGTATTGAATGGGGTATGTATCTATATACTTTTCTCGAATAATGTTCAATAGATTAAATATTGTAAGCCAACTGCAATAACCTGTTGTACTGTCTAATATTGCTTACCTACTGTATACTATAGAGTTCCATCGGCATGGGCGAGGGTCCTTTTGGTGCGGCGCACTGGTGTCTCAGTCCTAGCTTACGTCGTGACCTCTCTATACTTGGTGCAGGAATGATGCGTAAACGACATCTTCGGGCAGGACCTTTAAATTTTCTTGATCTGCCATTATTCGTCCAGGTAACATTTTTATTTTTCTAATTAGAAAAACATACCTACTTAAATCTCGTCTTGGAAATAAATACGCTTGCATAAAAAACGTTTAATTCCTTGCTTGTATGGGTAAATTTGTTTCTATGTAGGTATTATTAAATTCACCTTAGATAATTTCTAAGCATCAAGGCTATATTACACTTAAGTAAGTGTGTAACTACTTATGTACTTAAGCATGACTATCTAGATGTAATGTAATTTAGATGCTCACTTTCAGTAATGATAGCTTAGGTAAAGAATTTTAGGAGGATATAACCGATTACGAGCAATAGCTCATGTTATTATTGTAGGTGAACGTTTGTGGTGCTGAGAATTTATCGCTGTGTGATTTGTTGCAGATAGTCCGCACCGCTTACAGTTGCTATGCTGTACTGGGAAAGAAAAACGTGTAAGGATTAAGTACCTACATATCTACTCCCCGATCAACTAGTATCAGTCCATAGAAATAACAATTGTTTTTTATAGACACGAAATAAAGACAAATGCACAAAATTGAATTTAAGTTCATTTTATCAATGTTAGTTGTAAGTTTTCATAAATGTCTCACGAACTTTCTAGAAGTTCCGGGTGTTACTGTATGGGAGGTCTCCTTATCTTAAACTGTATTAACACATATATTATTAGATATTTTCTGTCGATGAAAACTTTACAAGGTTACTTAGTTGGTGATTAAGAAATTAGAAACTGTACTAGTACCTACTATTATGTGTTTTGTGCTAGTACTTAGTAGATTCCAGATCTTCACAATTTTAACAAGACGGCATAATGTACCTATTATATGACCTTTATTGATAAAGATTAATAACAATGGTAGACGCGTCTGCACGGATGGCGCAGTGGTTAAAGTCCGCCACACAGAATGTTGAGGGTTCGATTCTTTGTGTCCGTTGTTTCAATGTTTGTAAAGTCCTCCGCGACTCGACACAGGAATCATTCCGAGTGCGGGAGTTGTCTTAATAATGATTTAAAAAATTAAATACAATTGAGATAAACAATTTGTTCAAAATGTTTGTCCCAATTGTATTTTTTATATAACAAACTATTTACACTGAAATTGAACTCTGTCAGAAAATATTTATACTAGGTGGATAAGTCTTGAATATCTCTAACAAAAGACGCGAATGTATCGAATGATAGATTTATTTTTTAATACAAGGTAGGTAGGTACAAACACCGAGGAACCACATAAAGTTCACTTCAAAGAACATACGTAGTGAGCACATATAAATAGCACAACCTCTCAAATATAAATAAAAATATTTTCTTGTTAGGTTAGAACATGAATGCATAGGTCTCTATGCATTCATGTTCACTTAACCGATTCGATAAATTTAAACCTAACGATTTGAAACGAATCCTATAAATCTCCAATAACTATAACCAAAGATAAACTAAAAAAAAAACCGGGTGAGTTTTTATAGGGTTAGTAACCACCTAAGGCCGCTCAACTATATAATGCACGCGAGCCACGCTATGGTCCGCGAACGAATTTTAAACGACAACATCTCTTCAATTTAAGAGATTTTTAGATTTACTGTGTGATTTACGGTGTCACGTTGGATAAGACTCTAAACTTTAAGTCCCATATAAACGTTCTCACGGGCAGAGTCCGGAAACTGATATTCATATTTAAAACACTTCGAAAAGTTGCTAATTATACCGTTATACGGAATGTCTATTTTGCCTTATGCCAATCTATTATCACATATTGCATTTCATGTTGGGGTGGTGCTGCTAAAACGATTATAAAACCGTTAGAGATAGCACATAGAGCAGTATTAAAAGTTGCTACCTTTCGCCGTATCATATTCTCTACTAATGAATTGTATTGTAAGTGGAATGTTCTAAATGTAAGACAACATTTCATCATACAAGTAGTCCTTCTACAACACCAGAAGACGCCATATACGACAATTCATAAACGTAGAAAATACAGAATCTGTACTCTCCCACATGCACGTTCGTCATTCATTAAAAGATTCTTTATTTGTCTCGGCCCTTCTCTATACAATAAAATAAATAAACATTGTCCAGTATACGGCTTAACATACTACAACTGTAAGAAAATGATTTACTCATTTCTTCTACACCAATCATACGAAGAAACAGAACAAATGCTTATTTAATTATCGTTAGGTGCGTAGCATTCTCAACATATTATATTGTAACACAAGAACCACACACACATATATACGCACGCACGCACGCACGCACGCACGCACGCACGCACGCACGCACGCACGCACGCACACACACACACACACACACACACACACACACACACACACACACATATACATACAACACACACTCACACATACATTACACACACATACATAAAACAGTTACTCATCATATCCCTTTTTTTCAAAATCGTTGTCACTTAGTTTTACAATTCTTTATTTATTTTTTTACTTTTTGTTATAACATATTTTAGTAGCAGTGAAATACAAATGTACAGAAATAAAGTAATATTACATATGCTTGTAAATTCATTGGGGGATCGGAACTGTCACTCCTTCATACAGGTTATACAGTAACCTAGTTAGGAGATCAGAACTGCACCCACTATATTGTAGCAAATCAGTAATTTTACCTTGTATAAACGTTATACCCATGTACTGCAATATTTGAAAATGATCAATAAAAACTTTATTATTATTATTATTATTACTGAAGAATACGTTCTGATTAAGTAATCTTGGATTTCTTGTTGACGTTATGAATCACCTAAAACATTTTGAATCTCAAATTACAAGACAAAGTTTGACTTCTTCCGACTATGTGTAATTTGATAAACAAATTCAAGTAAAATCTGTTTTACTTTAGGAACAGGAAATTTTTACCTTTTCCATCAGTAGGTTTGAAAGAAAAACACGGCAAGGCCTCTCTAAAATTTTCTAAGTACGAATCTAAAATTATATATGTTTATTACAGTCGTTTGAGATATTTTGGGACTTTGAGAGTAAAAACAATATCAGTTTGACTAAAAATCCTATCCTGACAATAATGTTTTTAGGGTGTTAGCGCAAATTAACTTTGCGCTAAAAAAGTATCTGCGAATCAACAAAATTCTTCAAAATATTTTGCAGATTTCTGAAAACTGAATGTGCAAAGAGTTTTTATAATCTTAATTACGTAAAAAATATTAACCGCACATCACTAAGTAAGCAACAAATTTTTAAATGATTGTTGTTGTCACCATAGACGTCTAAAAAAATAAATTTTGGTTGCCCAGATATCGTTAGAGGTTTTGTATTAGGTACGCACTGGCAACACTAAAAATAGTTTTTTCCTACGTGTAATTATGGACCCAAAGAGTATACAAACACTACGTTAGATTTGGACCTACCTTCAGTTTTGTATATTGGCTGTAAGGCTGTAATCAGTTCTTACCATAGATTATACACTAATAACTAGGTTCTTACGGGTGCGTAGTTGGTGGTTGTATCAGTAGGTATATTTCTATAAATAAATTGATGAAGAAAGTTGTCTCAACGAGCCAAATGCATTTTGTTACATTTGTGGTGAACACAGTTAAAAAGTTCAGAACATTTATAACAGATTTTATAAAGTGCTTATTTTAATCTAAGTCGGAAATTGTAAATGAAAACAAGCCGTGGATACCCCAAATTGTTTTCAAAATGTGCTGCAAACACTTAAGACAGTGGGTCAGAGGTAACAGAAGCAGTTTGAGGTTCAGAGTGCCTATGCAGTGGAAATAATCCAAAAACCACTTCGATGACTGTTACTTTTGCGGTCTTTTGCATTACTTGGAGTTAATGTCAAAAAAAATTATTTATCCAGACTTAGAATGAGCTAGAATATCCTTACCACATTCAGAGAAAGTACCAGTTCCATCATTTCGTTCTATCCGTGAAGCATCAGTTGAAAAATTTTTTAGTCAAGTGTTGTGTTTTAGTTAATGATATTGTTTAATGGAGTGTCTTTATAGAACGAAGCCTCAAGTGTGTTCTTTTACACAATGGGAACAAATATACTTCAGTTCCCATTGCTCATTCAACCAAACCAAAGAAAGAATATCAAAATATTTCACTTGTTCTAGATAAAATCAAATATAACGAACACCAATAGAGTATTTGTGTTTATCTAAAAATGGTTAACTTTTTATGAGGACAGCAAGGTGAATATACTTACCAAATACAAATGTTTTTATTGTCCGTGGGAAAGCAGAATGTCATATATCCACCTTAAAATTATATTTCCCCCTTGCACATTAAGCTAAGCCTCATGAAACAATTTAAGGGGCTAGATAAATTCGGTTCGCTTCGGTCTCTTTAGAATTCTTTGGGTAGTGATAGGTTAACATCTGAGAGTGAGGTCTGCATTGAAGGTCGTTGAACAGTGGTGTGAAAAACACGACCTAACAGTGAACCCGACAAAGACAGAGTTGATTATGTTCACAAACAAACGTAGTTTAGGAGAACTGAGACTACCTAAATTATTTGGCACCCGTCTAGCCCTAACCAAGGAGGTCAAGTATCTAGGAGTTATACTTGACAGCAAACTCCTATGGAACAGGCACCTGGACGCAAAACTGAACAAAACTTGCATTATTTTCTGCCAATGCAAGCGACTTCTCAGCAAAAGCTGGGGACTATCACCATAAATCACACTATGGCTGTACAAAACGGTCATACGGCCAATCATCACATATGGTGCTATTGCCTGGTGGCAGAGAACAGAACTAAGCACTGTTAGAAGTAAACTGCAGCAATTCCAGAGACTCGCATGTACTGCCGTCAACGGTTGCATGCGCACTACTTCCACGGCTGCCCTTGAAGTGGTACTTGATCTAGCACCACTAGACCTGTATATACAACACGAAGCAGCTCAGGCAGCCATCAGACTTAAACACCTGGGTCTCTGGTACAACCGAGAGGGTCCCCAATCCAAACTATGGAATCAATTAGTGGAATATCAATCACTAATAGCTGCCCCATGCGACAGGATCCCTAAACAACACATCTTGAAAGAAAGTACCGAAAACAACTATATGAAAACGACCGAGATCAATCTGGCATAAATGAAGTCCGGATCTACACGGACGGTTCCAAGATGGGGTCAGGGACTGGAGCCGGAGTTTTCTCACAAGACTTAAATATAAAAATATCTCTAGCGTTGGGCCAACACAGTTCCGTATTTCAATGTGTGTGTTGCGATAACCTACGCCGCCACCGTGGTCATGTCAAAAGGTATAAAGGAGTACAACATCCCTATACTGTCAGACAGTATAGCCATCCTGAAGGCCCTGGAGGGCAACACCATGAACTCCGGTCTCATTTATGAATGCCACCAGACGCTAGAGCGCTTAGCCTCTGCCAATGGAGTAATTCTTCATTGGATCAAAGGACATAGTAATTCACTCGGGAACGACGCCGCCGATGAGCTGGCAAGAAAGGGATTTGTAACGTCAGTGGCAGGTCCAACTATACTGCTGCCACTTCCCTTTAATCAACTTCGCTCATGGGTAAGGCAACGGGCTCGTGAAGCGCACAACGGTCGCTGGACCGACACACCTGGCTGTAGGCAATCTAAACTGGTGTTGACGGAGATCTCACCACGTTTAACTTGCGGACCGCTCAGTCTTAACCGACTTGACATCAGAATAGTTGTAGGAACCATTATGGGCCACTTGGCCCTAAACTGGCACCCCTATGCAAAGGATATCTCAACACGGAGGAAACGGCCGCCCACATTATCCTGGAGTGCGAGGGAGTGGCCACACAACGGGCACGTATCCTCCTAGAAGCCTGTGGACACCCCAGGAGGTTTCTGTGCTTCTGGAATGAGCTAGGCTGGCTCAACTAGTCAGCTTATTCGAACGCATAATAGACCGCCTATGAGTCTAAATGCGGAAACAGAGTCCTATACCAATACCAATAGGTTAACATCAAGAGAGGACTGTCAAAACTACTTGTCGCAATTTTTTTTGATAAAAAATCCCAAGATTTCTACAGCAACGGGATTATGTCACTACTTACAAGATGGCAACAAGTTTTCGAACAAAATGGCACATATAGGTATACCTATTATAATGAAATGTAGGTAATATTAAATATTTTTTTTTAGTAAAAGTAGTATCATATGTAGGCTTAATGTTTTGTATTTAATATTTTAGATTTAGACATGACGTTACGAAGCTTGAAGGTCTTGAAGGTCATAATGTGCAAACCCTTTAGATATCCCACTACTCTGTTATATTCTGAATGCAAGGTTCTTACAGCTGTAAAATGTATGTGCTCCAAACAGTACTCCGTAAACACAACACTCTTCAGTCTTATCCAGAAAGCCAACAGACACGAAGATCTTAAGTCTGTGATACTGTCGCTTTCAGAATGGTACTGAAAAGATACATATGCAAGCAGGACACACACACCCACACACATAGGTACACGTACATACTCGTCTTATCATAAGTCATCACTGAGAGAGGAACTGGTACCCGTGACACAAGTTAAATCTTACTACGGGTACCGGGGCCCGACTGCATTAGTTTCTAACTAATATATTGTTTTGATAATATGTATCTATGTATGGACTGAACCACTATTATGTATTAATAAAATTATATTATATAGCTTTAGACCCCCCCCCCCCATTAACGTGTCATCTTCTCATTCTCATTCTTCTCATTCTCATAGTGTCATGCCGTTATACATTACCATAGGGTAGGTACAACACAACAGGAAAACGGCCAATTGCTGGCGGGGTTTTCATTCTAGGAATCCAGAGCGGCGAACACGGTCTTACACGGATTTCCGTTACACATACCTCCGGTAACGAACGGGACAAGTGGTTATTTGAGGCGCTCGCTGTTTCTTACATTTATTTGGTGGGCTGATCTGGTCTTGCGCACGCATTTTGTTTTAGTTGACAGGAGGGATAGCAGCGGTGGGCTGTCACTTTAATTTCCCGTCGGTATTGGAAATCTTTCTTCAGTACATCCCCGCGGGCTGAGACGGACTAAGTTAGTATTGCCAGACGATAAACATGCGTAAATGCTGCTCCCGGTGTCGTACTGCCGTAGGGTATTTAAGTTAATACGCATTATGATGTACTAGAAACCCTCATTCTATACGAGTACGTCGCTCGCACGACGTATTGACTTACGTACCTTTTTTTATGCGAGGACGTATAAAATTACGTCATTTTTTTTAAATAACCGCTTTTTAATATCTTATGAAATATATTAGATATTAAAAAGCAGTTATTTAAAAAATAAAAAAAAAGATGTTGGTATATGTGGTTTTATACGTTGCATAAAAAAGGTATACCTACCTAAAAATATCGTTATAAAATCGATATTTCTTAAAAATTCCAACGGGCTCAGAAACTTAAAAGGTTTTCTGAATTTTCTAAGCCGACTACTTTTAGTAAGTAATTTAGAAAAAAAAGTGGCGCATTTTTTCAATTAAGGCTAAAAAAAATTATCGTTAATAATTTAAAAAGTTTAAAAATGATTTCGCTGAAATTTGTAGCACTGTTTAATACTTATCATCATAAGCTACAATTTCAGAAAGTTGTACTTTTTTAACTTTAACCTTCATTTGCTGTTAAACAAAAGCACTTATTTTATTACTGGTCATTATGTTTCCATCCCAAGGTTGCCTGGAAGAAATTGCTTTTAGCGATAAGGCGGGCGGCCTTACCGCTAAAAGCAATTTCTTCCAGGCACTTTGTACATATCAAAATTGTAAACTAACCTTAAGCAATATGTACTGGTGTACAATAAAGATTATTCTATTCTATTCTATTCTTAGCGACTTTGAACAGGTCTTATTTTGTAAGTAATTTAATGGAGAACAAAAAAGCTTTGGGCACATGACGAAAAACGTAGATATCATCATAGAAATATCACACGAAATGGAAAAAAAGTTTCGAAATTCTTAATCAGCACATTTTTTTACTATTTATCCAAAAATAAAAATGCGTGGTAATCCAAAATTTAGGTATTTTAATTCCTTGACTGGGCTATAATAACTCGTGTCCGTCGCGTGTATTACTCTTGTCCCGGCAATAATTGTGGTTTTAGTCGGTTCGAATCCGACTTGGATGGCATTAGGAAGTTTCAACGCGGTAATAGAATCATATCTACTGATAACAATAAAGCTAGATTTTTATTTCTTTTTTTGTTTAATTAAACGCGCTAATCTTTGAAATTATCGGTCAGATTTGAATAATTATTTTTGTATTGGATAGAGTATTCATTGAGAAAGGTTAAAGGGGTTAACATTACGCTATGACCCTTAGGGCCACAGCAGTGAGCAGAAACTGCGGGGAACAGCTAGTCAGTTATATGAGATAATTTAAGGTAATTATCACTGACAAAACTATATTACAAACTTCAACTGAATCGAATTACCTACTTAAAACTCTCGACATGTGTGCGATAGAGATGACGTAGGTCTTTATAATATTTACGGTCACCACGTGTCATAATTACAGCACGTATGTAACTATTGCGAGTACCTAAACAACAATAATTAAGTAGGTACTTACTTATAGACTTTATTAACAGGAAAATTGTCACAAGAACACATAGATGTAGGTACTGTCAATATTTCCTTTGTAATGTTCTTTTCATGTTATTTTAAACATTATTTATCTATTTCTCAATTGTAATCCTACTAATATTATAAACGTGAAAGTTTGTGAGGATGTATGGATGTGTGGATGTATGGATGTTTGTTACTCTTTCACGCAAAAAGGCTACTTTTTATCCCGATATTCCAGCAGGATCGGGACTTACGCGGGTGAAACCGCGGGGCGCTGCTAGTATAATATATAAGCATATTGCGCTTTTCTTACGCGCACTACCAGAAACAAGTTTTACATTTCAGAATGATACATTTGCATTTTTAATAACAATTGTTATTAAAAATGCTGTCCTCCTGTCTAGTATCGTTTTAGATACTTATGTACGAGGTTCCACTTGTCGCCGACGATATGTGATTAAAACAGTAACATCTAAGAGTCTTCTTTATTAACTGTGTGAGTTAACGATACATTTTTATAGATCAATGAACTTCTAAATTAAAGAAAGTCTTTCAGGTGTAAGTGTGGTAGGAAGAAAGGAATAAAATTTATAAAGTAAAAAACCAATTTCCCTGTATTTTTTTACATGTCATGCGGTATCTTAGACAACGCCAATTAGATAGGTAAAGCTATGTTTCCAACCTCAAGGGCGGCAAAATAGGTAATTAATGTTTGCAGTCGCAGGATTTAGATGTATTGAAGCCGGTTGTATGTTTTTAAATTTAAAACAACTTATTCATTGTAGTTCGCAATAGTAGTTAATAATTTTTTTTAAGTTAATAATAATAAGATTGTATCTACGTCAACACTGAAATATTACTACTAACAAAACACTATTAAGTACCTATTTGCTTAGGAAATAGCAATTTTTACGCAAATAACACTAGTTTACCAGATGACACCACGTCAAGTGCTCTTAATATCATATTGCATTTTACCAACCATGTAACAACAGATGAGATGACAACATTTATATAAACAATACACACTGATATGCACGGAATAGACCAACTACTAAATATTATTTTTAAACTTATACATACATATATTAAATAGCCTTATATTACAATATTTCAATTCAACTGACAAACTAGATCCACGGTCAGTTAAGCTCTGTGATGGGCTTGCAACCAAGAGGCGACTCCGGGCAGATTGTACGTGTTCCATCGGATGTTGTTGCGTACGTTCTCGAGAGCACGCTGACGTGAACTTTCGCCGGCTCCTGCATCTGGATATTGGGCGAAGAAGGTCTCCATCTACATGGAAAAGAATACATTCGACGAATGTTAAGATTCATGACACATTCTTCACTCAATTACGTCATGATTCTAATCTGGTTATTTTGTTACGTTTTAGTTTCAATTCACCCTTTTTAAGTAAATTGCAAAATCCTTTAAGCCCTTTTCATATCTTTTTAATTTTACCTACACTGTACTCCTTTAGTGACAGACCAAGTGGCGGACAGCGAGTAGAATATAGATGGATTTATGGCATATAATAAAAGTGTTAGTACCCCGCTTATATAGAAAAGGCTTAGTTCATTAATATGTCCAGATGGACTGTCAAAGCTGTGACAGCATCGAAAAAAATATAGGGTACCTTTCCCGCGCTCAGTGTCAGTTGTCAGTTGAGAGTCTAAGACAGTTTGTGAGATAAAAGTATGCAGAAATTACAAAGGTCGATCTAAAACAACAGAAAACGTTACTTTTCATCAGTAAGTATCATTATTTCATATCAGTTTAAGAAAAATAATCAAATTCAAAATTAATACTAATAAAGTTGGCCCGTTTATTTTAGTTCTTTTGTAGTGCGACACTCCATCTAGACATATTAATGATCCTTAAAAAAGGGCTTCATTTCTATTTTATTTTTATAGGTTTAATTTGCTTTGATTTCACTTCGAATTATGCATTCAATAAATATACAGGAAAATAGGTTTACTTATACATATCTGCAAGTAATGCACAAATATGAATAACTGAACTATAGCATACGGATGATCCTGGAATAAAAGTAGAAAATGTATTTGGCTTGACGTTATTTACCTCCTTGTACTTGAGATCAGAACTGAAAGTCCTCGTAATGCTAGGTATCATGTTGCCCAAGTAGCGGCTGTTCAACGTAAACTTGTCGACTAACTGTGGCCAACGGGACCGCACATCATCCCATATGAGGGCAGTGCCTGATGGATTTGCACTTATTTGCATTAAAACGTTTAAGTAGTCCTGGCTACGGATGTTTGTTTCGTTCCAGGCTAGAATTAGGTACCTACAAAAAATCACACAGCGAGTTAGCTTGACATTTGTTGTGTGCCCCTCTAATAGCTTTACATGAACGAGAATCAAGATCATTTGGTGGTCGAATTTCAATAAAATTCACCAAAATTGTTCAACTTTGTTTTGTTTATTTCATTGACCATGTCATTGTATAGATTTTAACGTCAATGTGTACAATGGACATGACGTGGTCACTAACATTTTAATTATAACGTATTGTTTAAAATTTGTATATTTCTTTCTACACTTATTCTAAATATAAGCTAAGTATTCCAAATATCACATTCCTACGTGCTCAAAATTTGCTTAAAAATGTGTGCAAAAAATTCTCTTTTACGTTTTAATATATAAGAAGTAGATGTGTACACACTTGCAGTTCAATACATTCGAGTTACATGGTCAGAATTACTTAAGCAAAAGATTAAGAACTCTTTTTCCTAAAAAAAGGCTAAAGCTTACATCCATATTACATTCATACATTATTTATTCATTTCGATAGTTACTTTCTAAGTATTGTAGTGTCACGTGGAGCCGCTAAAGCCGTGCGAAGTTTCAACTTCTCCTGCACATCATCTTCTTCCAGGTATATTTGGAACAGTCGATCCCAATCAGACACTGTACCTGATTGAATACCTTTAACAAAATAATTAGACGTGTTTTATTTTTAGAACTATTTCCCATTAGCAATATACGTGTAGACTGTCTTCATTACTTCGATTAACATCATTTGGTTCCCGTGCCTAAAATAATTTTAAGACACTTATTTTTTTGCATGTCCTTAGGGAAAACTACTAGGTATACTCGTATATTGCACACTGGACGATGACTAGAATGAGAAATTTGTTTTGTAAAAAGCAATCAACATTAAAAAGACATTTAAAATAATTCCATAAAAACTTCATTGATTACGAACACGACAACTTATAGATTTACTACCTACTAGGCTACATTAATAGTATATACATCACTTCATATTATAAAACAAAGTCACCGCCGCGTCTGTCTGTCTGTTCGCGATAAACTGAAAAACTACTGATCGAATTTTTATGCGGTTTTCACCAGCAGATACAGTGCTTCGTGAGGAAGGTTTAGGTGTATAATTTTATAATAATAATAACTCCACACATCTCACACACGGCCGTCTGATCCCAAACTAGGCAGAGCCTGTACTATGGTAACCAGACTGCTGATAAAAATACTTGCTAGGCGGGTTGTAGTACATTGTATGTATTGGAGTAGGTATATTAAAAGGATGAGGTAGTTGAGGAGGGTAGGCAATTGAAACAAAAGGATATTGCTTATGATTGATGACGGATGGATTGTAGAATGTAAGCAATAGCACAGAATACATAATAGTACAGGTACAGAAGTCCCACTTCGCCAAATCATTTAGATAAATAGCGACTCTTGTTTCGACACAATAAAGTCGCAATTCAGGTCGCAAAGGGCTAATTACCTACAGTTATATTCACCTAGAAGTTGCCTCTCTTTCTATCGCGTAACTCTTATCTAAACTGCCGCGTCAAATATGTACCTATTAATCTAATTTTGTGACCAAATAAATCTAGGCTAGGTATTAGTACGTACGTAACTCGATAGCCTAGATACGAACGGATAAAGCGACGCAGCGCGTGAGTGAGCATCGACCTAACCTACGGCATCCGGCCGGCTCGTGGCAGCCCACTGAAGTTTAGCACGATAAATCGAGCGCGCGTATACCTACACTGCGGACTGGACCTGGCCTGGCAATAGCTCGAACATTTCAGGGTCGCATACCTGTAACTCTAACTGGCTGTTGCCGGGCAGTCCGAGCCCAGAACATTAAAATAAACATAAAATGTAATTACCATAAAAGTATACGATGTCTCTGAGATCTGGATGGATGTTTATCTCTTCGGGTGTACCTTTTTTATTTAGCCACTTGAGGAACAGTATCTTAACTTTTTTTTCAGCATCTGGCAATTGGCAACGTGCTGCAAATCCTACGATTTTTGTGCGGAGTAAACTGGAAAAAAACACAACCACGGTCCTGAATATTTAATATTATTGACAATCATATTTTATAGGTTTTAATTCATATGCTATGCGGGCCAGGGACTCTGAAAAGATAAAGAAAAGTAAGAAATTACTTTTATTTATCTTATATTTTATTCTTAGTATATATGTAACTCTCATATATACTAAGGGCGCTACATAAGTTTTGTCGTATGCAAAATAGATATCATAATATTGTGATTTGAATTCATATCCATAAACTCAAAAAAATATAAAAAAAAAACAAATTTGGAAACAAGGAATCGTTTGTTCGATTTTTAACTTCTCTAAATGAAAATAGTAATTATTTTATATAATTTATGGATGGCTAAACTAAACGCAGACGTAACTTGTCCATCTCTAAGGATCATACAACAGTGGTATTCAATTCTCGGCAATTTTAACTTGGAGTATGATGCAAGGTTCGTCAGACCGATAGAAGCGACTACCGATAAGAATTTTTTTGGAGGAAGACCAACGTGTGACATATCGTCAGATCGAGGAAACTCTCAAGTTAAGTGTACCAACTGTCCATCGGATTTCTCACGATAATTTAAAAGTATGGTACTTTGTTAACTTTGGGTACCACAATAGATGCCTAATGCACTGAGGGAGCAACGTGTAACTTGATATCGTGATATATCAAAAAAAAATTGAAGACGGCCGATCTCACAAACGTTAACTCGATTATTACATGTGGTGAAACCTGGCTGTATTATTTCGACGTTCCTACTAAATCCCCCAGTAAAGTATGGCTGTTTAAAGATGAACCACCGCCGACATCTATAAAAATGTCCCAATCCGTAAAGAAAAAAATGGTTGCTGCTTTTTACTAAGAGAGGAATATTGCTACGGTTGTGCTTGATAAAGGGAAGACTGTCACTGCTGCATGGTGTACAGAGGAATGTTCAAATATTAACAGCCTTAAAAAAATATTACGAACAAAATCATGACTCGATACTCGATTTTTGCATCAAGATAACGCGCCCTGCACATCGAGCCGGCAAAACTAAGGACTATTGGACCAAGCTGGAACCAAATTGCTGGTACAGCCTCGTTATATTCCGGATTTAGCGCCATGCGATTTTACACTATACCCGTATGTAAAAAACCAACTGAGGGGACGCAAGTTTTCGAGCGATGAGAAGATTATACTAGCCATTGAGAAGATGTGCGGCCTGTGTTCCAGACGGATAATGGAATAATGTGTTCAGACCACGGAGCAGATACAAAGAGGAGGTGTTGTAATTAGATTTCCCTATGAAACAACGCGTGACAATTTGCGGGGTGAGGGGGTGTTAAGCTCCGCCCACTTCACTTTTTTCTATCTGCCAAACAATAGTAAAACTACTCGCATCGTTCTATGTCGATGTTGCTATGTAGTTTAGCTATCTCACACTAGTTATAGGATGTAAGGGACCGTACTCAGAATTTAGTTAGCAGGTAGTAGTTTTTTTCAAGATAAATTTTTAAACCATCTTGATACAAAAGCGAAAGTTCGTGAGTTTTTTCTTTCTCCTAGCCTTGACCTTATCCCACAGCTGGACGGATTTGGATAAAATTTGGTATTCAGATAGATTGCGACCTGGCTTAACACATGGGCATTGGGCATTGCTAGTGTGAGAATAAAAAAGTTTGTGGTAAATGACGATTCAAATTTGTTCACTTATTTTTTTCTCATCTTATCTTACTTTATTCGTATCTGCACCGCAGCTGCAGTTTATTTTGTAGATCTAAATTAATGAGCTTAAAATACCTTTCAAATCATCAACCTAAGTACAATTTATTACATTTTAATATTTAAACGACTTTCAATTCAAGATAAATACTCGTATAGTCATGGGTTGTTAGGTAAAATAATTGGATTCTAATTACGGCCCTGTCTTTTTGTTCTGTTTATATACGTTCTTCTAGTTGAAGATAGATGATAGTCTATTCAAAAAATGATTACAAAAAGTATAAAAATAATACTCTGACGGCTAAAAATTCTTTAGGATTGGATGTAGAACACATTTCAGTATCTTCGTATGATTTATTTTACTAATACTTAGCTCTACGTACTTTTATTTTTTTAGTTCCCACTACACAAAGTTTTGCCATCTAGTGACAAATAGATTTAACTATATTTCAAAAAACACTCCCGAGATTTTTCTAGAACTATTTTAATAAATGAAATAAAAAAAAGTTACAAATGAATTGTGATGCCATACATGGCATCAGAGCGTCTATCCGAATAGCTTTTACATGATAAAATACAACACTTCATCTTTTACTTCTTAATAACACGAAAATTTACTGATTTGCGATTTTTCGATACAAACGTACAAGACGAACGCTGACCAGTGTACTAACTATAAGCCACGCCCACTGTGATGACGTCAGGACCTCACAGGAATCACAGTGCACAGTTGCTTAGGCCCTCTCCTCTTTGTATCTGCTCAGTGGTTCAGACCCTATGAAAACCTGTATTACTATATCGAAAAAAAAAGTCACAAAGTACGACAAAACTTACGTAGCGCCCTAGTTTATTCCGATTAAATAAATTATAATTATATTATCAATGCGTAATTGTTTATTATTTAAACAAAAAATGCTTCAAATCAGGTTGAATACTGAAAGTGAAACTGACGTTAGCTGAGAAGTACACGGCGGTAAAGGAAATGCTGAATACGCGTATATCTTAATATACGTTGATAATTTCAGACACTGATGGACTGACATCCGTTTTGTCATAGAGAATGTATGTAAAATATTTATTTCATAGCTACAAGCTAATGCTACTTTCGTATATTAGGTATTACAGTGTGCATACATACACAGCAGTTGTTAAAGGGCAGATCTTTGTACTTTACCTTTCCATAATGGGCAGATTTTCAGCATCCCAGTTTTGTTTCACGTAAATCGGCTGAATCAATCGTTGGAAATATTTCTGTAAACAAAAAAAAGATAAAACAAACAGTTTCACGTTGAGTTTGAACCTAATTTAAATTCTATTTACACGTCTCTCTCTTTTAGTACAAGTTCAATAGTATTAAGTTTAATTGAGAAAAAATCGTACACTTCATTCATCATTTTTAATTATTTGATCTTTTGCATATGTCAGCGTGGGATTGTAATCATCGTTAGTTTATAAACAATCTCGCGATATTATAAACTGATGAAATATTATGACCTGCAGTAACCGTTTACATATTTAACGTATTTTTTCTCATTAGTTTATGATCTCTAGATGTCAAATCGTAAACGAATTTGCAGGGTTAATAATCTGTACGGTTTTATCACCCGTAAATTATAAACAGCGTCCCTGATTGGTCAGTCAAATCAAAATAACCTAATATGGCGGCTTGGAACACTTCACGTTCAACCAATGAGCGCGCAAGGTGCGTTTCGTCACGTTCTACTAAGATATCAGTTCACAACTCGAGAGTAATAATTACCATATATACCACATTTTAAGTAAGAACACAAAACATATCTACGGTTACGTTCTCACTAAGGCGTCAAGTCGATAACCCAAAGTGAGATAGCAATAGATGTCTTGCGTCAGTTTCAAATGCAACGCGCCGTTTATTGAACTTCTGTCAACCAGCCATGTTTGGACGTGTCGAGTGTTTTTCGTAAAAAATATTGCAGAAACCTATTGTTTGGTTTATTGTATGTGCTCAAGATGAAAGAAAATAGCAATATTTTGTGCGGTTACCGGCTGCAGAAGCCGGATGTGCGTTTTGACCGAATGCGGTCCAAAAATATCGGAAGTCATATTCAGTAATTTGATGATTATCAGCCAAATTACGTTTTATTACGATTTGTAAAGCATGCCAAACTGTAACTGATCGTTATGTTCAACAATTACACACCTATTCATTGTTAATTACTATTGAAAATTACTTTGAAAATAATTTAGATAAAAATAGATCGCGACTAACGTTTTATGTACCCTTATAGTGTTGGAACTTAGATCACGTTAACATATCGATTTCTGAAAGGGTACTTACTTATCAATATCTATGATTATATATTTGCAACAGCACCAATAGCAATGAGGTAGCAAATGTAGCAATTAATGGTACTAGAATAAGTCAAAGGGAACGTCTGAATGTTTTTGTGTTTGAAAATTAAAAATCTTTTAAAATATTAACACTTCTAGGCTGTGAGTGAATTACTACAATTCTGTAGATATGCATTTTACATAATCTAAAGTATTTTTTGTAATTGTAAGCTTCAATTGTATTGGAAGCTTTCCTCCACTCCTGAAGGTTCAAGGCTCGGCTAGTATGAAAATAACTTTTCTTGTTGTAGGTTTCCAAAAGACGCAGAATTAAAAGAAAAATGGGCTAGAAATATGCGACGAGGAGAGTCGAATCCTTCAAATTTTGCTCGATTGTGTTCACTGCATTTTGAGCCTGCTGCTCTTTTCGTGAAGGAACATCAACCGTTGGTCCGCGGTCCCGCCAGGCCTATCGCCTAGCCTGGTCGGAGGATCCTCCCTTTGTGTTGGAGGGACACCACACCCATGCCTCTACAATATTATTAAAAACAATCATAAGATAAATGCATTTTTATTAATATCTACATGATTATTACATGATGAGAAAAGGTTCTCCTAATGTAAGTATACCTAGTAGGGTAGTTCATCTAGAACTGAGTCCTCTTGATTTCACGACTTTTTCACATTTTATCTAATAAGCTATGGAGCCTAAAATAAGAAGCAATGTTTTAATGTAGAAATAGAACCTTTACCCCTTAAACCCTAGAATAATTCCATTTTGAATTGATTGTCACGCATTAAATTTTTAACTCAATAACCCCCCGAACAGATTTTACCACATACGGTTTTTTTAATGAATTCTATTTACTATTAGTTTGCGCTGCGTTTATAATAGAAAGGCCGCGGATCGTTAATCAAACGCAGTGTTACCGTTTTAGCGTCTTTGACACCAGATTTTAGGTTTTTATTTATTCTGTCTTCTTCTCTGTGATTTTTTTTATTTGGTCTGATTTATCAACAAAATAAAACTAGCAAGTATAGATTTATGTTATTAATTGATTGATCGATATTTATGACGTTCATTACTATTGACACCTATTTGTATACATGAGTTTCGATAGTAAAAATGGGGTCATGGCTACGCTACGCTAAGAGGTAACCGATGCAATAACATCATCTCTGTCACTCTTATGGCGTTTTGTATAGGTAAAGAGAGATAACTGTAGGTTTTTTGTTTTTGCTTAAAACATTCATTCTATAGTAATTATTGTTCTTAGGTTCACAATTTGACGGTTTGACATTGATAGATTATAAAGTAAAGAGAAATAATACGTTAAATTGTAAACGATTGGGTGCTGTTCATAATTTTCCGTCAGTTTATTAAACTAAAGGTAACATATATAAATTATAGCAAAAAACACAATTTAAATACATTCAAAAACTTTTTCTAAATTCGGCACACTTGCACAATTTTATTTTTGCAAAAACCTCTTACAAAACAATCCCTCTACAACAAATGAATAATACCTAATATTCTGAGACATTTATTTTACACAACGCGATCTGGACCGACCCAAATCCTACTAATATTATAAACGTGAAAGTTTGTGAGGATGTATGGATGTATGGATGTTTGTTATTGTTTCACGCAAAAACTACTGAATGGATTTTAATGAAACTTTACAATAATATAGCTTATATATCAGAATAACACATAGGCTATAATTTATGAAGATATTGTGTATATTGGCCAAAATATAACGATAAGTGTTAAGTAAGTCGGAAAAAAATCTGTCATCTGCGAGCTATTCTAGCGTGCGCTGGGAAAACTGTAAGAGTTACACGAATATAATGTACGGTTGGATTGTTTCTCCTAAATAGTTCTACAAAAAAGTCCGGGACTGTATATATCTATCTTTTATGTGTAAGCCATTATTACCAAAATAGTGAACCATAAATACAATAAAATTAAATTTTTTATTTCCAATTCACATTTAGCAGGAACAAATTGATTTTTATGAAAGTAAATACTTTTATCGCTTCTGATATTCAAAGTAGATAAACTTTGTCTTTTGAAGTACGTAATTTGGTCAAATATTTGTTTTATAATATGTAGTGAAGATATTGAATGTGAAAAAAATTTCAAAGTTTGTGAGGATGTATCGATGTTTGTTACTCTTTGCGATGATACTTTGTATGTTGATAGCTGGAGACCTGGAGTAACACATAGGCTACTTTTTATCCCGATATTCCCATGGCATCTGAAATACGCGGGTGAAACCGCGGGGCACAGCTAGTAAGTACATAAAACTGCTACAATTACTTTTGACATGTGTAACGAATATAAAAAGAATACATCTTGTTCGTGGGAGAGCCATGCTTCGGCACGTATGGGCCGGCTCGACCGGAGTGATACCACGGCCTCACAGAAAACCCGCAGTGAAGCAATGGTTGCATTGCTTTTCGCCGCGTGACTGACGTTACCGGAGGTCCTAACCCTTCACTCTCCCTCCTCTCCCTTATTCCCGCCCTTCCCCTACTCCCACTTTAAAGGGCAGCAACGGACTTGTGACTCTGGAGTTGCAGGTGCCCATGGGCGGCGGTTGTCATTTACCATCAGGTGACTCGTTTGTTCGTTTGCCCCCAATAACTTTAAAAAAAAATACAGATTGTGATAAATTAGTATATAAAAATGTCTGTCACTCTTACCTGCAAGTTGTCGTATGCCAGAGAGTTGAGAAGATTCGTTTTCAGATTGCTATAGATGGATGCAGCAGTATCCCACGGAATCAGGTCGTTTTCAACTAAAAGGTAGCTGGTGAGACTTAGAGCTAATGAATAGGGCACCATGCGAGCTTCGGCTAGAGCAAATATGTCATCTAAAAGCTGAGCTCTGTCTGCTGTCGTCAGCTGAAAGAAATTATATACTTGTTAAGATCATAATCCCAGAAGAAATGCACAAAACACAAACATTTCAGAGGAACAACGCTGATACTGACTGTTTCAGTAATTAATTCTACAGAAGAAACTGCACTTCTAGTCTGGCCGTGAGCTAGGAGGAGCGCAGTCAACCTGGTGTTTTATTGGTACCAAATAGAACAGAACACCTATTAAAATCACATGGTGTCTCTGCGATGTCTGACTCCAGATTCGCTACCAATTCCCTACAAGCCTTTGTCACCATTTGTGCGGGACATTTTTTAAATTGTAAAACCTAATAGTTTTAAGTAAAATTACGCATGCCTATTAAAGGCAAATTTTTAATGTTACCACCTAATGTACCATATTCTTGGCGAATAAATATCTTATGTAAGATCTTCCTAATCGTTTGAGGGATTTTAGAGTCAGGAGTATTTTAATTTGTTTGTTTTTACTATTAACTTGGAAAGCAAACACAGGGTCAATCTGATGGACAGCAGTTTAATGGTGCTAGTAAACCCTTGGAAAAAATAGGAAGTTACTTGTGCGTTCATAAACACCACTAGACTAGAGGTCGTTAATCGAGGTCCTCTGGAGGTTGGAGGTAGTTCCTCAGTCGGGTGACTCGTTGACGGTCAGATATTTAGTGTCTTCTACCTCCTTCCAAGTATACCCTCGGAGGAACTTGCAAGAAGCTGAGCACTTCTTTACTCTCGAGGGAAAAACGAAACACGTTTCGAATTTTGCCGACAAACATTATTCTGCCTTTTTGGACAGTTCACACAATTTGCAGACGAATTTTTTTTTTTATTTATTCTAATATAACAAAGCTGGTTTTTTTGTTAGTTTGTTTAAATGCTTTAAAGCTCTAGAACTATCAGTCAGATTTGAAACTTTTTGTATTGGTTGAGTGCTCATTGAGGAAGGTTATAGGCTAGTTATCTACATCACGCTACGACCTTTAGGAGCAGACCATAAACGCAGGTGACACTGCGGTAAACGACTAATGTACATATTAATACAAAATCTCGGGCCCATGGTCTTGTTGACGAAATATTTAAATATATTGTACTTACTTGACTAGATTTAGATTTTAGCTGCTCAATTAATGTCTGCCACATCGGCAGAGTGTAGTTAACTCTGTAGTATCCCACCTGGTTGTTGTTAATTTTGAGCCAATTTTCATCATCTTTTAATTTTATTTTTACTAAAAAAATAAAAAAGTATCAAAAATTGTTGTTTAGCAGTTTTGTCAATAGGGAATATGCATGTATTTTTTTTTATCTTATATTGACTTGTTCCATCATTCTACCCTAATAAAAAATATAAATAACCTTGGCAATGTTCAAATTCATTTTTTAAATAACATTGAAACATCGATTAAATTTGATCTGTTTGAACGCCGCCATATTTCGCGGGCCTTGGATGACGTCACGTTCCACGCTCAGTGTTTGTTTCATAAACTTACTTGAAGTGTAACGGTAATTTTATACCGATTTCCAGTTGTAATTACTATTTACTGTAATTAATAGACGATGGATAAAGTTAAAAAACCATTTTATAGGTATTGCCTGGTCCCTAAGTGTAAAAACACTATAAGAAATACACCCAATACAGTATTTTTTCCTGTACAAAATAATAATGTAAAATACGAAAACAATGGTTTACATTAATGAGAAGAGATGAAGTATCTTCAATATCGTGTTTATATTGTTGTGAAGATCACTTTAATGTAAGCATATTACAATTTAATTGCTAGTATAGTGTGAATTAGTCAGCAGTAATTTATGTTTGTTTTAAATATCAAGCAGAAGGCAACTTGCTTGTCTACTTAAACTAGGTAACAAAAGTCCAATAAAACTTCATGAATATAACTAACTATACATATCTTACCTATCCTTTAGATTATAATATAACAAGTATTATAATAATTACCTTGCGGCTTTCACGCCTTTAACCTCAGCGGACGTAAAATCTGGATTTGATGCAAAATATATAGTCATCATGAATGCACCTATTTTCGATAGATTGTCCGATTGTGCTTTGACAAAACTACATTCAGCCATTGTCCTAGATGATTTCTAATATCACTAGAATGCTTAAATTGCACTAGCTAAGAGCAAAAACCACAGAAACACCTATCTTTCTAAGTAACACTACGAATATATGCGCCGATAAATGACAAAACGTGAAATGTCACGTCATGTTTTGTTTCGACCAATGGTGAAGCGTTTTGCAAAGTTGAATTTCGCGCCCTTATTTTTCATATTTTAATTAAATATTTTTTGCAATTAAACACGAACTAAATAAGAAAATAATTGTTTAGGCATAATATCTGGACAATAAAGATTCAAGGGAAAATTAATCAAGTAAATTTAAACAACATGCTTATTCCCTATTGTATAATTATGTGTTTACACAGGAATTAACGCGATCACGAAGTAGGTATTATATACCTCTGAATTGCCTGACGTTTCGACCTGGTTGCACTGGCCGTGGTCACAAGCTGACTGATCGCGTTTGTTCCTGTGTAAATACATAATTGTATCCTGGAACACGATAGTTTAAAAGCTAGTTTGTCAATTGTGTTTTGTATCGTCATTGGTAATATTGCGGAACTAACATCTTGCTCTAGAATCAAGTAAGCTCAGTGGCCATGTATGTGCTACCATACTGTTTTCAAATCCAATTAAATATGAGAGGGTGAGGCACATCGCTCTTTCTCCTCCTGGTATAACATTACTCTCTTATTTCGTTAGCCTGTCTATTTGTTTTACAGATTTTATTTGCCATAATATAATAGAATACTTGGCCAAACAAGACAAATAACGCCTTAACGTTAAGAATTAAATAAGAAAATAAAATTCTTACTATTCTCAGCAGTATCTGACAACCATAAGAGGCGTTCGTGCGGACCGCTTGTAGTCTTATATGTTATCGGCACAAACCAACGGTAGCTGAAATGAAGAAGTAAATTAGTAAAATAATAGGATATAGTATAAATTGAAATCGATTTTGAATGAATAACTAAGTTATTGTTTCTAAACGAAATGTATATTTGACGAACGAAATGTATGACATAATTCTAACTGTAATTCGTTTCCGTATTAAAAGGTGGCTCTGGTTATATGCTCTTAAATAAACATACTTTCGAAATAGCTTTTCTTCGACATAGAATTCCTTGCGTGACACCGAGATCGAAGATGATAAGGTCGGATTGGAACCACACGGTGTCTTAAAATTGTATGCAATTAATATTATAAAATCGATTCACTTGTGATTTCTAAACAATCTACTTTCAGAGTGTGCTGATCACGTTGTTTACGGTAAGATACATTTCTGACTTCTATGTTCCAGTCTGTACAGCATATTTTCATACAGTGCTTTACTCAATTTATTACAACAAAATAATACTTACTTGTATTTAGAATCATTTGAGTATACGGTATCAGAATCGTACAAGAATCGTGACTGTGACACAAAGTAAGACTTAGGCTCGTCTCCTGGTTTAACGGTCAAAACAGGATATCCTGTCTGTCGTGTCCACGTGTCCATTATATGCCTAAAACATGCAATTGAATTTTTTTGAAACAGATAACTCCCCGCATTAGCAATATTCCTGTTTCGTGGGGGCTTCACAAACATTTAAACAACGGACATAAAGAACAGCCTGACTCAGGACAACTATTTGTGGATTACACAAATGTTTCCCACAACAGTCAAAAGTATAGTAAAAAAAAAGTGTTAGGTGTAGCCATATTTTGGGATTGTTATATACGTATAACCGGTAAATAGTTACGTCAATAAGAAAAAAAAATCAATATTGTTCTATTTCGAATGAAAATTAATAACATGCTTTTATAAAAACATGTTATCAATTTTCATGTTAATTTAAATTTTTTTTAACGAACGCTTTTGGTATAATCCAGATATTCTATGAACATTCTTATTGGGAACTCCATATTGTCTGTTCCAAAAAGATTTCTATATTAAAAATGAAAATTTTTCTTTAAACCTCCGTATTTGTTATACATTGTTTATGTGTGCCTATGATATGTCTAAGCATATATGTATATATGCGTGTGTATGTATATATTTGTGTACCAATCATCATACTCATCTACAAACCATTAATATTTATAGTTAGTAGTATATGTAATTAGTACTTATATATTATTTATTACTGTTACATTTACGTTATTAACGGGTCTAATAACGACCCTAAAATGGCCGCACCTTTATTATATTAATATAATTTTATTATATTAATAAGCCATATTTATATTAATTTTAGTAAAGCTGTTTTTTTATAACAGCAATAGAAAAGGACATACGAGATATTTAAATCCGGATAATCCGCTTTGAAATAAGGTTCCAAACATGACAACAAGTCTTGAGTCACGGTGTTGCCAAACTTATACTTTTTTAAATAGTCCGACACCCCACGGCGGAAATTTTCAGCACCTGTGAATCCTTCCAACATCCTCAAAATGGATGCACCCTAAAACACAATCATGCAATAAGTGTTTTATTTTCACGATAAACCAATTATTATTAAAAATGCTAAGAAAAACACCATGATATTGTGTGATTTTCTAGCATTTTTTTGTATAAGAGGGGCAGTTGTTTTCTTTTTATTTACTAATAGAACGGAAAGATTAAAAGCCATTACAATGAACCTTACCACAGTACACATACAATTTGGGAAGGAAGATAGTTGCTTCTTTTTTATTGACAATACAATACAAGATTTTGTGAGTCACAGATAATGCGGCTATATCGGTATTTGCCACGAATTATAAATGCGAAAGTTTGTGTATGAATGTGTAAGTTAGTATTTCTAACCCTTAACGCAGAAAATCTGTGACTGTTCGTCTGTCTGTGGCATCATATCTTCGAAACGGGTGGACCGATTTTGATTTTTATTTTGTTTGATAGGTTCACACCGACTTTATTCTATTTTATTCATCGAGTGTTCTTAAGATTATCAGCTCTTTTCTAATCGTTAAAAAGATTTTTGAATTTAAAAATTATACTTGTTGGCTTTGTTTTAAGCAAAATACGGCTAAAATTTTAATTTGTTACACTAGTAAATTGTATCCCTGACTCATATCCACGCAGGCGAATCTATATATACATTGAACTGACCTTATTGTATGATATAGTATCAAAGATGGCGGTAATTTGGTCCGGAGTGGCCACATTTTGTACTATCGGATGGCTTGATAGTTTAGCATCAGTCACTAAAACTGGGTGCAAGGTTTTGACTAAGAAATTATCTAACTGAAAAATTAATAAGAATTAGATTAAGAAATAGATTACCATAAGTAGTTTACAAAACTTGTAATAATTTAAGAAAGATACTTTACCATTTTCCAAGAAGGCTCAATATTGTCCAATGCTTTTACTTGCATGTAAGACGCAAAGCCTTCGTTCAGCCAAACTTCATCCCACCATTTCATAGTCACTAATATAAAAAGATTTACATTTAAAATACTATTAGAAATACGATTTTGTTGTCGAATAGGTCCTGAAGACGCTTCGTGAAGACGCGAAACATGTGTCGAAGTAACACTCAGTAAAAGAAAAATATTTCACATTACCTGCCACACCTGGTAACTAATTACTATTTACGTTCTCTATCCCAATCAAGAAACTCACTTTGTAATATTCAAGATTTACATTTAAAAATAATAACAAACTTGAAACTAATAATAAAAAATTAATTGAAAGTATTAAGCGATTTATTTCATGGGGACTCTTAATAATTTATTTCAACCATAAACACTAATCTTTCCTTAATGTTACAATGCAGTTCATTATTTATATATGTCATACCCTACCTTCTGTAGTAGTTGCCAGTAATAAGTACTATTAAGTCTCTGTACACGTTATAAAGTATAATATTATTATTTAATTATAGCCAAACAATAGTGTTCAAAAATAATAATCACTTACCTAAATTCCCAAACCACATATGAGCTAATTCGTGTGCTATTGTATTGGCCACACTAATTTTGTTTGTAGATGATGAATGCTCCTCATCAATCAGGAATGAAGTTTCCCTGTAAGTGATCAGACCCCAGTGTTCGGTCGCACCAGAGACATAATCGGGTATTGCTATCATATCTGAAATATTTTTATAATAAAAAGCTTTACTTGATTAGTTTGGAAAGTCTTGTCTATGAATTTATGTAAAAAAAATTACAAGCTTGCTTCATGGGAATTGAAAGTGAAGGTGTATTTGAAAAAGGAACACTTACTTAAATCATTGAAAGGGCATAACCCTAGCATGCAGTTCCTATAAGAATTTTCGAAAAAAAACTATAAGTTTACAAGTTATGACCTTTTGAATTTCCAGGTATTTTTGCCTACTTTTTTTATAAAAGTTGGTGGAATGTGTACAGTTAAAAATTTTAAATCTTACATCATCATTTGACCTTCTTCCGACCGACTTCATAGCATTATTTGTGAATACAGGTGTCTCATTTCAACTAAAGACCCACATTCTACCGAGTCAAGTCCGTTACATTTCATTCAAGTGTACGAACTTTATATTTACGTTGAAATGTGGGAAGGTCGCGGCTCAATCAGTAGGTCTACGCGCCTGACTGACATGCGACGCACATACCGTGTAACCGGATTAATGACAGCTATAGCACGTCGCACGAAAAAATGATTTACATAAATTTGTGGCAGAGGTTGGCCCACCTTTTAAAAAACTGATTCGTAACCCTTGCGTTTTCTTGAGACAACTCTAACTCTAGATAAATATCAATCCCTATACAGAGATGCCTCCCTATATGTGAATCAACAGCAGTTAGTGAGTTGACTACTTCAGCCGTAGTGACATGTACCTGGTTTGTTAAGCTCAGATATAGTACAGACAGGTAGGTGGAATGACCGACTGGGATTCTTTTGTAGCGGCACACTTGGTGTGACACTGATATCGAACGACCAGCAAGTAATCCTGACGGAACACGGATATGGTTGTCAATCGGAGCTACGAGGAAACCGCTGAAAAAATACCACTTAAAGGCGGCCGAGTCCGTCCCTTGATTCGTTTTGAGGCCCTAAATGGACATGGTCTCTAACTTAACTTTAATAAATCATAGGTTGATCATCTAGACAACTTATGAACCCTAATTAGCAATTGACTGAAGTAGTGGTTTTTTAGGGCTATCAAGAAGACAGCCTCAAGAAACACTCAGCCTAGCGGGGCTGCCGGTTTAGCTGTTATCAAATTGTTTGAAAGACAACATTCTGGCCAACCTTCATCTTGGTTGGCTATCAACATTAACATCTTCGAGGCTTTAATGCACAAAACTGTTAAATGTTTGTGTGGGAGAAAGGTCAAGGCCGGCTAGGGTTCAGTGGTCTTCCCTGACAAATAGCCAATTTGACTTTATATCGGCATCGTCAAGCCTTCACTGTGCTACAACTTAACAAAAATATAGTGCTGGTATTTTTATCCAGTTTTGAGAAGAAATTCCCAAATATAAAACGTAAAAGCTGTCACCAGAGATATCTGAAAGTAATAAAACCAAATTTACGTTTTAAATATTTTCGGTAAATATAGAGTAACGGCTAAGACTAGCTACTGAGTAATTGTTGCATGTTGTATAGTTTTTGCAGCAGGTATAACCAGTCATTGATATGTTTATATAAACATAAATTTAAAACACCCCTGACTCGAAAATCCCTTCAACTTTTCTTGAATTCTTTCAGACAAAAAAACGCACTTAAATCGGTCCATTCGTTTGGTAGCTACGATGCCACAGACAGACACACAGACACGTCAGACTTATAACTAGAGATCGGATAATCGGATGCATATTTACCTAAAGTTATTTTTTGTATAACAAATTATGGAAGCGGCTTCTAAGTATATTTTTATTTACGAATGCAGTTGTATTGTCGCGTCGCTACTTGCGCAAAAGCAAGTATAATTTGCCGTCTCACTCGCACTCTTACAAAATGCTTACATTTCCTGGGGTTTGATAGGCCCGATTTGACACTTGTTACACCATAATAAGGTTGTTTTTGCTTCGTCAAAAATCACTGACAATAAAAGTAGGGAAAAGCAACCATTATATGTTGTAACAGAGCAAGTGTCATTTGTGTCAAACTGGGGTTTATTACATCTCACGGAGTATAGGTACACTTAAATTTGAATTTCCTGGAATTGCGGGATTCTTTCGATAAAAAAGTGCTTTCCATAATAGCCAACATCTCAACTTTAGGAAAATATGCATCCGAATATCCGATCTCTACTTATAACACCCGTCTTTTTGCGTCGGGGGTTAATAACTGTCATAGTTACATCTTGCGTAATATAGTCTCTTACATTAAATAATATACATTAGCAAATATAACTTCATACCTAGTTTTGGTAGTGGGAAGGGCACCTCATAATATCTTATATAATATTCTGTAGCTCTTTTCCCAATGTCTTGAGCAAAATCAATTTTATGCAATTCATGTTGCTGTGCAAATGATCTGAGTATAAATTTGGGTCCGTAGTTTCCAGAATCAATTTCAGTTGCTTTACTATCAAAGTCACAAATGACGAAACAGGCTAAATAAGTTGACATTGGCACGCTGGTAGCAAATGTAACCACATCCATATTTGACTCTTCATCATGAGTTTTATCAATTTCCTGGTAAAAAAAAATTACAACACATAAATGCTTTACTAACTTTAAAACTTTCGTGTTCCATGATATAATTATGTGTTTATACGGGCTGACTGAGTGACTGACTGACAGGCTGTCAGTCAGCCTGTGACCACGGCCAGTACAACGTGGTCGAAACGTTAGGCAATTCAGAGGTATGTAATACCTATTTAGTGATAGCGTTAGTCCTTTATTTTAATTTACACCTAAACCTTCCTCATGAATCACTCTCTCTATTAGTGAAAACGGCATAAAAATCCGTTCAGTACTCAGTACGAATCTTCTATTTTATTTGTGGGTTAAAAAAGTGTTAAACAGCTATTTTACATATAAAATTGTAAAGAAAATATACTTACATTCATGTTAGAGAGTGCAATATGAGAGGTAGGCGTCCACAATTTAATATCATATGTAGCCTTGAAATCAGGTTCATCAAAACATGGGTAAGCTTGACGGGCATATGTAGGTTGAAATTTACTAGCAACCATAGATCTGAAATTTTAAATTGTGAATATTAAGATTGAATGAAAGATTATAAAGTCAAGGGTTTGCTTTATTGTCCATAAAAAATCATATTTAAAGTCTATAAGAATATAATTATTACATCATGCTATGATATATACTGGAGTGGACCAGTAACCATAGTATCTGAAATTGTAGGAACAATGTGTAGCAAGATGGTGATCACATTTCACAAAGTATAGTGGTAGGCTATGAATTAACTCTTTAAGTAAATATTTCCTTTTATAACGAACTAGCATTTGCCGGTGGCTTCGCTTGCATTAATCAAGATTTTGTCATTTGCTCTCCTTCGGGAACAGTACTCTTTTCAGGATAAATGGTACCCTTTGTCCTTTTCTATACCCTGGACTATGTAGATGTAAAATTTCATGATGATGATGGTGGTGATGATGAGGTAGAGTGCTTCATGCATGAAAGTGTTATAAACAAATCGCATTTATCATATCTGTAAGGATAACACCTAATTTATCAGATAGCTATTGGATTGATATAGGTCATAGTAGTAAACACTTGGACAAACAAGCAGACGGGTCACCTGATGGTTAATGACTAGCGCCACCCATTGGCACCTGTAACTCAACGAGTAGGGGAAGGATGGAACAGGTGGATAGAGGGGAGGGAGGGGTTAGGGCCTCCGGTAACCTCACTGACTTGGCGAAAAGCAATGCAAGTAATGCTTCACTGTTCTGTGAGGCCGTGGTATCTAGTCGAGCCGGCCCATACATGCCAAAGCATGGCTCGCCCACAATAAAAAAAAAAATTGTAGATGAAATCTATAAAAGTCTAGTCTTCTACTATAACAATTTATAATAAAATGTGTTGATATGAAATCTGTTTTCAGTTTCCTAATTAGTAGACTATTTTAGACCTTTTAATAAACCAGTAGGGTAAGCTGAGTATTTTAAAAATTTATAGTAAGTAGCTTAACAAGCTATGGGTAGTACCTAGCTCAGGTGAGAGTTTATTTATTCTGTACTAAATTTTGCTAAGATATTTCTAATATTGATTTACTTACAATAGACAACCATAATATCATTAACAGTATTGCTTCCTATCCAGGTGACAGATATAAATGGTTAAAATACTTTATATTATCAAACATTGATAGAAGTTTGTAATAATTATTTGTTAATGGTAAAAATATAATTTAACTTCATCTTCAATATTAAAAATATTTACCTGCCATCGAGGAGACGAGAGGCATAGAATCCGACAATATTGCGGGTAAGGTCTCCAATATAGTCAATATGGATTTTATAATTTCCCGAACTGAGAGCAGTTTCAAAATATATAAAGAGCTGCTCCAGTTGCTTTACCTCCAAAAACTTAGATACAACCACTTCATCTGCATCTTTAAACACCTTTATATCAGCAATATTCAGAAAATTTGTATGCAAACTGATATGACTTTTTTCCTGTTTAACATTTACTTCAATTTTTACACTCCCTTGAAATGTTCCATTACTAATGTTAGGACGCAACTCAAGCTTATAATTCACGGGACGAATTAGGGGAGAAAGTCGTTCTGACAATTTTACATTGATACGCATTTTTTCCATAATATTTTGTCCGCCACTAAACAACAGAAGCCGGCTTTTTCTTAAAAAACTAGTACACGTTAAAAGATTTCGATAAATGATATGCATAGAACGACAAATAAAAAAAAATAGACACGTTCTTAAGATTACTTAACAATAAACCATTAAAATCCTTTTTTATTAATGTTTATCGGTCAAAAAAAATAGTTTCTTATTGTATTAAATTTAATTTGTCGTGAATTGTGACTTTGACATTGACTGACAATGCGATTGTTTTGATGTGACCAATTAAATATGTACCAGTTGTCACAGACTCACTAAATTTATAGTGAACAGATTATACATTATTTATGTAAAACAATGTTGTTTTGCTATAGCAAACTGAGGACAATTTTGAGAAACAAACATACCTAATTAATTTTATCCTTTCTGCTGTCATGAATATTTGAAGATTAAGAAAATTAAAATATTCTACTATTACTATTATTTGAATACTAGTATTGGTTAATTTTATTTTGTGCTCATTGCCTGCCTAATGTGACATTATTTTTAATGATCAACAATTTCAACAAAGAATGTGTTTTACTGATTACGCTATAATTACAGCTATATTTTTACAGTCTAATCAGACGTCAGATTCAATTGTTTTACAATTACAATTACTTATACAAAGGAGACTTGCAAGAAAATTTACTACATTATATGCAATAAGTATTTAACAACTATGACGAAGCTGCTTTCATACCACTACTATCTGTAGACTTCGTATGGGTCAATGCTGCTCGCCTATTTTCCTGTATAAAATTCGGGTTCCGGTGTGGGTTAGACGAAGGCCGTTCCGTAAAACATGACTACTTTGCCCAGCTGTGCAGTTATTAAACAACTCGATACATAGCAAATTTGTTCATAGTTAGTACCTAGTATTAATTTTTATGTATGGCATAAAGTTGATCGTTTTTTGGCAGCACTTAAAAAAATACTCGTATTTAATTTTTAATTTAAATTTTCAGGTTCAAATATTTTACTATTTAAACGACATTTCCTTTAGTTGTCACAACAATAACTCATCCCTGGACCTCGTTATATTCTTATGTTAAACATCAACAATATTACTCTTAAATTTAGCAGCGGACAGTGCAAAAACATCAATATATTTGAGGTGATTGTTACAGGCATTGACCAGCGGGTCCAGCGTCAAAAGTATACGCGTCGTCCAGCGTTACTTCGGTGCGATCAGTAGTACTGAACACACGACCCCCTCTCACCGCGCGTCTGTGTACTGTAAGCGGTAAACCATATCACAATTATTTGGACCCGAATACTTTTGAATATCAACATGATTTAAACAAAACCGTAGCAGATGTTTGTAAAATTGAAAAACATACCTTGAAAACATTTTTGCATATCTACTAATCTTTGATTATATAACTGTCTAGATGACACATTGGCATAGAACGCCGCTGATAAAGTCTACTATATTTGGTAGACTCGCATGTCATAGAGACGTCAGTGTCATTGCAGTCACTAAGCGGCGACGGGTTTAAGAAAAACAATTAACCATTCTGGTTTGTGCTGTTAAATTGTGTCGAAATTATGTTGGAAAACCTTATACCAACATAAATATCATTGAATTTTTTCATTATTTTTTTTTTTAACTATCATAATTTTTTGGGAAAATTCTATTCTTTATTTCAATATTTTGTAGCCAGTATTAGCTGGTGTTAGGTATTAGTTTATTACGGTAGCGGTATCAAAAAGTGTATTTACTGATGCCCTACAAAAAAATGAACGTAGTATGATTAAAATGCGTTCCGTTATAGGTTATCCTTTATTAATTAATGAGGTTCAATTTGCGTACGTATCCTGAAAACGATTTTGCAAGAAAAATAAAAATACAGGCTTCACAGAAAACCGGCAGTGAAGACATGCTTGCATTGCTTTTCGCCAAGTGAGTGAGGTTTCCGGAGGCCCTAACCCTTCCCTCCCCTCCATCCCTCTTCTACCCTTCAACTACACCAACTCTTGAGTTGCAGGTGCCCATGGGCTGCGGTAGTCATTTACCATCTATACATACCATAATGAAAAAAGCTCAATATGTAAAATAATAAATTAGTCACTGGTATAGATTATTAGCCACTGCTATAGAATCTATAGCAGTGGCTAATAATAATCAGGAAATAATTTGGAGCAAGCATCCCTAAATACGCACAAAGTGACAGTTCTGGACAATAACTACACGTGCTTACTCACACTTATTGCGTAATTAAAGACTGTATATTGCGTATCATTTGTTTGAATAATCCTTTGGACAGGCAAATAATCAAAGTTACTATAATATCATGAAAGCGAAAGTTTGCGAGGAACGATGGGTGTTTGTTACTCTTTCACGTAAAAACGGCTAGCACAGAGATATACTATAGTCTGGATTAGCACATAGACTACTTTTTATGCCGCAAAAAAATAAGTACCACGCGGAAAAGTACCATGGTCTCTTGCAGTACGGTAATCGTGACTTCCTGTTAGAGGCTTCCCATTATGATAGCTGCCACGATATAGCTGCGTTGTCCTCCGGCAATTCCTAATACAAAAAGTTTCCCACAAGTGTGGGTGTATTTCTATTTATATATCTTTTCTCACAAAAAGGATCGGTGAATTGATTTTATAAATAATAATAGTAATTTACTTACCCACCGTTGTTTAAAGTACTCTTATAAAAGCCAACATTGCCTAGATCCAATTGTCCCGAAAACGTCAAGAATAGTTTATATTCACCTAAGTCTAGCACGTTGTCTAGTTTAATTATTAAAAACTCTCTTTTATCCATGGTTGGATTTTTTGAGGCAATTTTTGTTTTTTTATTGTCACTGGTTTTCAAAGTGACCTTTATTACGCGTAATTTTTTCGAATGTATAGTTATTGTTTTAGTTTTTGATTCTACACTTATAGTAATCGTAAGAGAACCATTAAACGTCTTAGTTTGCATGTCAGGTATCAAAGTGAGATCATAGTTTTTCGGTACAACGGTCCTTGGCAGTCGGTAATTAACGTCCTCTACCTAGAAAGAATAATAATTACTTAAATATTACTTAAATATTTCTAAAAAAAAAAAAAAAAAAAACAATCCCATCCCTACTTACTTATTTGATGGTAGGTACATGTCGTACCTACATTGATTCGTGTGCCTATTAAACCACTTTAAAAAAATCTATGTATTTAGGAGGGTAGTCTGTGATTTTCTTGCGGGCTTCATCTCATGTGATTCTTTTATCTTGACGTTTTTTGCAATAATTTAACTTTTTTACTTTTGTAACTATTTCTTCTGAAATTGCTATAGATCACCGCGGCTACGAAGCACTACTAGCGCGTCTTTCTACTGGTAAGTAGGATGACAGGGTTGGAAATGCCAGATCGACGGAGGCAACCATTGGTATTCCGAATTTGATGGAAGTGATTTTCGTTTATTTTGTTTGAAAATATTTTTTTTTATTTTATAAAATATATATAAAACATAATTATTACCTTAACTTCATTACTGACATCAATTTCATCAGTTATGTCCGATACATCAGTTATTTGATCTGCATAATGCGCACCACTTTGATTGGCTGCTAGTGCTACTGTTGATATAAGAAGACATAAAGTAGCTACACTAAAACATATCAGTGCTTTATTGTTATTTGCCAATTCCTTCAGGCTTTGGTTTCTACTCATCTGAAACGAAATAAGTCATTACTATAAGCGATGCTAAACAATTAAGTTGCATTTATATAATATGTCGACGTCAAACTAATAAATACAAATGAAACATACAGGTGTATAATGTATGCAGGTAGGGGTGTAACAGTGAAAACAGAGAAAGCATAATATAAAACTACACTATAAATAAAACAGAAGCCTAAAAAGAACAACAATTAAATTTTACATAGGTAGGTATAACTGGACTGGCATGGACTGACGCACTCACGTCGTGCTGGTTTTACCCCTAATCTGTTTATATACCTTTTAAATCTACTTAAAACTTTAATGGTATCCATATTATTCAATTGTTCTCTAAACAATCAATTCAAATACGTCTGAGTCATGTTACCTACATTAAATGGAACTTTTATTATTTAAAACGGTTATACCTAGGTCTACAAGATATACATAATGTATCTGACAATGGAACACTTACTTAAATCACTGAAAGAGCAAGATTAGTATGCAGTTACAAAAGAAAATCTATCCATTATAACATAGAATAATCTACCCAGTAACAAATAATTAAATAACTAAATCGTTTCTCAATTAGTTAGCGACGATATCACGTAACATACTACTTCTGTTTTTGATGAAGTTATAAATATATTTTTCGAAATACACACACACGACACAACACCTGGACGCATACGAATCTAACATGAACAATTTATTCAAAGAATATAGCGTACGGAAGTAGAAAATCCCTCGGCCGAGGTGGATTTCCGAGAACTGTCATTTGACGTCGCTTCTTGAACTTGTTCGAGTACTTTGTCTAGTCCGAACTTTTCTTCCCACGATGAGCGCCAGCGCAGCTTCAATGCTTCGTTGCTTAATGCCGGTGAAGTTCCTCTGCCACACTCAAGTTCGGCCAAATTGTATGATTGAGTTGTTGACATTTTTTTGTGGAATACAGTAGAACAAACAACACGTGTATATAACAGCATGTACCTACACATTTTAATGTCATGTGATCATAATAAATTTATGTTTGTGATGGTACAAAAATGCAATCTCTGTCACAGGTTGTGATAATTCTTTCACTCGAAAGATTTTGCTAGAAAGGTACCTAAATAAAGGTAAAATGTAAAGAACAAAACGTAAGTAAGTAACTCATGGGCGCTAAACTTTTGTTCATTAAAATATATTTTTATCAACAAGTATGGGCTCAAGGTTAACCCTAGTAAGAACGAAAGCCATAATTGTCGGTATCTCTAAACTGAAAATAATAAATAGTTGATTATTCAGAACTTCCACAAATTCTCTTAAAGGTGTCACTATTCCTTTAAGCAATGTGTAAAAAAACACTCTCTTGGAGTGTTCAGATACAAAATACGAGTCGAAAAATATTTGCCTCTGCAGTTTCTTTAAGAAGATTACGTAATTTCCTTCCTACTTCTACTAAAATTGAACTCGCGCAATCTATTCTTCTCCAGATTCTTGACCATGCCGACGTAAGCTCTCTCGATCTTAATGGCAGAAATTCTGGAGTTTATCTAGTGGACCAGCTACATAAACTTGAGAAACTCCAGAATTTCTGTATAAAATTCATCTCTGGCTTACGCAAATATGATCATATCTCCGAATTTTGTACCAAACTCAAGTGGCTTCCGATTCGCCTTCGCCGGAATATGCTTTCGTTACTGTATAATATCTTATTTAACCCTACTGCCCCTATCTACCTCAAGAAACGTTTCGCATTAATTCACAACACACATAATAGATACTTAAGATCATCGGAAAACCTACGCTGGAAATTCCAACCCACTCATCAAGTTTTTCTGACTACTCTTTTACAGTGCAAGCTACACGCCTATGGAATGCAAGCTATCAGACGGGCAAAGTCACAAACTATTTTTAACCGAGTTCCAAAATGGAGGAGGTTCTCAATTCGTCGGTATTTTTTTATATGTATGTTCACCGATTACTCGAAGACGCCTGAACCAATTTTGAAAATTCTCTTTTTGTTTCAAAGGGTATACTTCCCAGGTGGTCGCATTTAAAGTTTATCGAAATCTTCGGGTTTCTTAAAAATCAACAAATATCTAAAAATTTAATACATCGATGATGTTTTGTTTGCTAAACAGAAATCTAAATAAGGTAATAGAAGTGCTATGAATGCTTAAACTTGTTGCCGCGCTAGTGACTCAGACGCCACCAGTGCGCAATGTTACGCTAAGTTACTCGTGAAACTTTGTCTTGGCAAGGGCGGTTGTAAAAATGGTGTTTTGCAGCATTGCCCCCTGCGGCAATTTGTCTACTACGTGTAATTACACTAATCAAGGGATAACATTTGGATAACTTTCATCGGTAAGTGTTTTCTTTTGGTTTTATTCATGTTTTTGATAAAAATACATTTTACCAATAAATAGTACGACTGGCATAATTTGGGGCTTTATTTCTACTTACTACTTACATTGCCCGTTGTGTTGGATGCTATCCGACAGTTTGGTTTTACAAAAAGAAATGTATAAAGCAATGAATAATAATGTTGGCTTTAGCATTTCTAGTGGCACGGTCACAGGGAATCGTCGCGAGCTAGAGATGTGCTAAACGATATTAGGATACCTACAGTAATACTCACTAACCTTAAATTTTACATTAAAAGATAAAACTTAAACATGAATTTTTTTTTTCTTGAGGGAATATATTATTTTATTGGTTCATTTCGTTTATTTTAGATTCCCGTAAAATGCAGACACGAAAGACAAGTAGATTTGTTCGATTCATTTTACGGAGAATCACTTCATTCGTTCGTTCGTTGATGACATACATTTTCACTAAAATGATCAGTCCCCGACTGATAACCACGTCATGCATTTAATTAAATGTGATATCCACCTTAATTGTTACGCAAAAATGCAATTGAAATTGTTCCAAAAAGACAGTTATTTAATCAATATCTCCATTTTACAGGACAGTAATTTTTAATTCTTCATCTTTTTATAATTTTTCTAAAGAATAAATTATATTTAACAATAAAGCACGGACCCACTAATAACTTTCTTCTATTATTCCTTGGTTTCCTGGTATTATGGTATTACCCGTAGTCAAGCCCTAGTGTAAATTACGCAATCACCACCACAAATGCAGAATCTATTATCCTTGTGTAAAGCGAGCGGACCAATACGACGTAATATCAATCTTAGTGAATATTCATAAGGCTTAATTCAGTTTGGATAATATTCTCGGTGCATATGTACACGTGATTGTGTAGTTATTATTTGTGTATGTAGATGTAGTAGCGGGCCGGCGACATGCGTTCTCCATAGATTCCAGCGCTACATACCATTTCTATTACCTTATTTAGATTTATGTAACATCGCTGTCTCATTGGAGCAGTGCGTTTAGTTAGCCTACCCATATTATATTTAAACAAAATACATCTACTTTCCACTAAAAAGCACATTGAAGTAAGTGATACTTTTAAAAAAAAAAAAAAAAATATCCAAAAACTCATCAAGGATCACTACCTATCTTTGTAACAACCTAAGTATACCTATGTAAATATTTCTCTATGTTTATATATTTATATAAATATGTATGTATATATGTATGTATATGTATGTTATTGTTTTTAAGTAAGGCTAATGTGCACCACAAGTTACCTATTACTATACAGTATAAGTATAGTCCATAAACTTAGTATGTAATAGACGAACAGTCCTGTCATTTTCGTGAGACTAAAATTGAAATGTTTCTGTGTGCAAGTTTTACAGACGTGTGACTGACTTTTAGTGTCGGCACATTGACGTCACCGCAATATCGATATAAAAAATCGGCAATCATTATGGATTGGTAGTATTTTGTATGTTTTGTTACTATGAGTTGTTGTGCTTTTGTTTGTAATTTTTTAATGACGGAAGTGAAGAAAGTACAATAGAATAATGATTGAATTGATATAATATAAATATATTTTTTGAAGTCGGTTAAAAAAAATGAAGTTGTGATGAATAATAAAATAATGAAGTGAAATGACCGCAGCTTGATAGTTCTTTTATGCGACATGAAATATATCAACATATCGATAGATTGTGTTTTGCTTTTAGTCAATCACTGTGCAAAAAGCGGTCATATTCACGCATTCAATATTTGTTTATCTAATACATAGTGTTTTAAAATATTACAATATCTAAAAAATAGACTATTCACTGCATATGTTAAATGTAATACAAAATAATTTTGTGTATATATTCTACGAAAATAAACACTTTGAAAGTAGTATTGAACTTTTGGTATTTAACTTTCAAACGTTTCTTTCGTTGGATTTTACCTGTATGTTACACCACAATCTAACAGATAATACGGCACCATTATTGTTTTTTATATTTACAAGTTAAAATATAGAAAGATTACGACGAAAACACCAAAATTAAAACGGGATTTTTTTTGACATTGAGACTATTTGAAACTAATGTTTCAAAACCGGTCTCACTGTCAGATTTATTCTGTCTCTTTCTCACACCTAGGTTTCTGTATAAGGCTAAGTATCTCAATCGCACACTATGTTCGTCTATTACGTTAGTATATTAAGTTTATGGTATAGTCCATCAAAGGTTGACTGTAAGAAATTGCAGACTGCGATAAGACCGCCCATTGTACTGCTACTTAATATTGTATGATTCGTATATATCCTATTTTTCGGTATGCAATAAAGTATACTCTGTCTATCTATCTATAATTAGATTGTTAAAACAATAAGTTTATCAAGATATTACTATCATTGTCTTTCAGTAACATAGTTCAAACTTCGAGACTGGTTCTCTGGTAACTGCGGTGAAAAAAAACTAACCTATTATAGGGTCATTATCAAAACAAAGTCAAAAATTGTTCAGACACCATTACTTCTACAATTACCGTTTTTATTAAAAAAAAAAAAATTTCCAAGGTAAACGTATATTCTACAAATAAAAGAAGTGTTATAAAAAATTCAATTACTTAGTAATTTTTTTTTTGGTTTCGGTGGTCTGTTCAGATTTTATTTAGTCCACTTTAAAAGTGATTAAAAGAATATACCTATAGAATAATGATTTATGCAGTTTGCTGCCTAATGATATTTATTAGTTATTCGAAATATTTAATTAATAATTGGTAAAAATGTAGCATATTATAATTGTAACACGAAATACCATCTTCTCGATGGCCCTAAAAGTATGCTAAATATTTGACATGACTGATGTGAAATAATCAATATTCTATTTTTTTTTTTAATATTTTACTATGGTTTCCCATGCATACTCAACAACTTCTCTAAACTCTACTTCTGAAAAATAATAAATACAAGTGTTTATTTTTTTTTGGACCTCATTCTTTGATTTTGATTCGATTTTGATACAATATTCACTTTAACTTTTGCTCGTTGTATATTCAATGTTATCCTCCCAACTTTGCTTTGTTTTATACCTAGCATTTTCTTAAATGTCAAGGGGTACAAAAACTAAGAGATGAAAAAAAAAAGACAAAGCGCCGTATGCAAAATTAGATTTTTAGATGAAGTTCCACTACATTTATTATTTTATAGTGCCAAATGTGATGCTAACAAACCAAAGTTACGGCGATATTACAGGCGCTGATATTCTATCTACGTCTACCACGCGACACAATTACAGAATTTATAATATTTGCACGGATTCCGATTCATCACTGGAGGATGTGTTATTGAATCGATTATCTGTGAATAATTTAAACAGCCCTAAAAACCTCCACAAACTTTTTTGTTTTCTTCAGACAATGAAGACATCTTTTAAAAGTGAAGCAGCTGAAGAGACTGAATCCAGACTGATAATGGTATTTTCGGTGGTCAGCATAATATGTACTTGTAACTATATATAATTTTGTTTTCGTTCTTTTATTACAGTAAAATGACTTTTCTCTATGGCGTTGTAGAACCAGAAAACGGTCTTAATTTTACTAAGACACAATTTGTTTTATAAATCAGAATAAATTCAAAATATTTGAATTTTGTTTCTTTTTTGTAGTCAAACCTGACGTTTCGGTGGTCACAAAATTATATATTTCATGTAATTATTTCTTAATTATCCAATCATGATCTCGTTTTGCATACGATTTATCAATATAAGCACTTACCTTAAAAGACAAACAGTGTCTTTAATTATTTTCGATAAGTTTTGATAATGACCCAACCAATACAGAATACTCAAGCAATTATCATACTTAATAAAACCATCTTATTTATCAAAATGCGTGAATATATTAAAAATTATATCCTTACTAATATTATAAATGCGCCAAAACTACTGAACCGATTTAAATGAAATTTAGTACACAGATAGTCTAGAGTCTAAAAAAAGGACATAATCTACTATTTAATGCGATAAAAGGGGTGTAAGGGGTTGAAAGGTGGGGATGAAAAGTTGTATGGAAGTATTATGAATTAGCCTAAATAATTAAAAATTCTACCCAAAGACACTATTCCACGCGGACGAAGGCGCGGGAACAGCTAGTTTATATATATTTATACTATACTATACGACGATCTCGATATTAGACTTCACAAATTTAGTAGGTATTCCAACTACTTTGTACCCTTGAAAAATAAGATCATGGATAAAGCGCAATTAATTTATTTTATACAACTATACTCTAAGCTATACCTAACTGGCAGAATCATGTCATTTTTCAACTACATTTTCCTCATTTTGTATTGTTTACAGTTTACAGTACCTAGGTACTATGTAAAATTATTTCGTATAGTACAAAATTGTATGCTTCTTGACTTTACATCACGGTATAATTAAGACAAGTTTAGTACCACATCAAGTTAATTTGACATTTAAAATACGTTTGTACCCACTCATTTAATATAAAAATAAAATAAAAATCGACACACATTTGTGGACACAAGTGACACTTGGTCCGTTCATTTGCAATACACCTCGGTATTTAATTTGCATTTTCTCAGCATTTTTATGCATTTAATGTGTTTCAGAAAAAAACATAATTTAATACTAACGAAATTCTTAGTATATTCCATCTAGTCTAATGTTAATAATATCTCTGTGTTATATAGCTTGCTCATTGTAGAAGGTTAAACGCTAAATTAGATTGCTCTATAAATTATAGGAGTGTAGTACTAGCTTAAGCACAGATAGTGGCAGAAAAAACCAGTCCCCGTGACGTATATCCCCAAGTGTCTCTGAAAGCCTTACTCAAAACAAAGGGACTCTTTCAGCTTCTATTCCTTATTATTTTCGCGGGTGACATATTAACCGATTACCCAGAAACAACAGCATCAAAAAAGGAGAGGAAACGTTGCTACTTTCCATATAATAATATAGAGTGCACTGCGAGGGGCTATTTTAGCCAAATGTCATTACGTGAATAAACACTATATACAAAAATTTACATATCTAGGTATATTTTACATATCTTTTAATTATCCGTAGTGAAAAGAAATGTATCTGTAGTTTACAATATCATTGCTTTACTACGGATGTGTCAAAAAAGTATTAAGAAAGGGAATAATTTTTCGACCGTTCCTAACGTTACGTAAAATAACACATTTGTTATTTTACGTTAAGCATTTTGAGTACTCGATTCGTTACTATTTTAGCTGCACTTTAGTATACTTTTATTTAATCGACATTCACTGTTGTACCTACGTAAGCTTAATAACGTTTAAGTAACTATATTCTTCTTAGTTGCTTGTGGCTTACTGTTAAAAATATATAATCAGATTTGTGTTTTCATATTGCAAATAGGTTTTTTGAAAAGGCATTTTTCTAAATTATAATTGTACCAAAAATCCTAGCTATTGATTTTCGAGTACACAAAAAATATCTAAATTACTTCTTACCTTGACCTGTAGCTTTCACTTTCTAAATGATATCACTTATCGTAAAACACAAATAATTTATAATTTGTTCTTCCAATTGAATGTAGAAGGCGCGTGTGCGCCTGTTTATGACGACTACGATTAAAATTCTCGCAGCAGCTCTCGACATTACGACATAAGTTTCACTTGTCAGCTGCCGCCCGTTTACCCACTCTAGATCAATGCAATACTTTAACAGAATAATGTAACCATGATAAAAGAACTACCGACACTTACACACTGTACACTTTAATTATTTTCCATTCTTATATAGTTTTTACGAGTAAACTATAACTAGTTTCCTTGCAGGTGATAAGAAGAAAATTAAATTACACCTGGTAGAGAGTATGCTGCACCACTAGTTTTCTCCACGAGTGGTCACTTTAAACTTTTTTTTTGTGTGGGCAAACCCCCTCGAGCCGTCACCCCACCGGAGTTTTCGGTGGGGCGGTGTGTCGGAATCGAACCGACACATAGTGTGCCGTACTGCGCCTTAAATAGGAGGGATCCGCGAACACCTTTTATTAAGACATCCGGACCCCCCTGGCGCCTGCCCGCAATAGCCACTTTAACCTGTCACCTAGTTGTTCGGTTAGGTGCAAGGGACCTTTACCTTTTAGCTTGATTGCAGTGATTTCCAGGGCAAATAGGGGCAAAACACTTAAAGACGCTCCATCGTACCCTAGGCCACCTTAGTGTAGATGAAGGTGGAAGACATGGTTAGAGGGCATTGGTTTTTACATAATATGTCCTCCTCCATCCGTCGTATTCATTTGAACCAGACTTTTCACGAAAAGGTTATCTCTGTGTCTGTTTGGACATCATCTGGTGTGACCTTTGACCGCAGACACACTATGGAGACCTGGTCTATCTGATTCCGACCTAATTATGACCCCATCGATAACACCCTGTGAATTACCCGTAACCGTACCTTTACCCGTACCGTAGGGTAAAGATATAATTATATTGAGTATTTTAAACGACTTCAAAAAGGAGGTGGTTCTCAATTCTACTGTATTTTTATTATTTTTTTTATGTTTGTTACCTCAGAACTTTCGACTGGGTGAAGTTATTTTGATGATTCTTTTTTTATTTGAAGTTGGTGTTTCCCGTGTGGTTCCATTTCAATTTGGTCAGGTTCTGACAATGGCATCTATGAGAAAACCATATAAGTTTTTTATGGAATAGTTTTTTTTAAGTCGTTTTTTTTTTCAAAGAATTATTTAACCTGCTCACCAAGCCCGGATCTGATGATGGTATCTGAAGGGAAAACGAGGGAATCCCTCAAAAAATTAAGGACAGATCAAGTGTATTTGTTGATTTTTCTTGAAATTGCTTGAAACGCAACATTGACGTTTAAAGTGGTTAGTGACCCTGACTGCTGAGCCAGAGGTTGTGGGTTCGACTCCCACCCAGGTCAAATAATTGTGTGATGAGCATGATCATTTCTTCTGTGTCTGGGTGTAATTTATCTGTAATATCTATTATGTATTTAGAAATATATGTGTTTATTAGCAGTCTGGTTACCATAGTACAGGCTCTGCCTATTTTGGGATCTGATGGCCGTGTGTGAGATGTACGAAGAAGTTATTTATTATTATTAACCGACTTAAAAAAGGAAGGAGGTTTTAATGTCGGCAATTTTTATTTCTGTTTATAACATTTGCAATCAAGTGTAGTAAGTTGCTAGACAAACTAAAAACCTTACCAGCTTTCTCATAAATTATATGGCTTATTAAACTAAAGTTATTATAATCTAACGAACTGCAGTTCGGTAATTTACATTACTGAAAATAATGTTGTAAATACCGCATCTACTTAGTACGTAGGTACCTTACACTACAAATAATGGAAAAATGGAATGGAAAAGTTAAACCGACTTCAAAAAGCTCTACGAATTGCACTGAAACGTGAAAAACAATCTATTTCAAACTTAATTGAAAATACTATATACATGTGACACTTTTAAAATAATAGGTAACATTATAAAAGCCATAGGTACCTACTGGTCTGTTTGAAGTCGGTGCCATTAATGTCTTGTCTGGTGTAATGATTTTTGAAAACAACAATGCAACCGTCTGAAGAAATTAACTAGAGGTAAAACATACCGACAAGATGTTTATATTTTACAAACTTTACTTATATCTAAAACCGGAGCATGCTAATTAGGTAGACGCACAACTACTCTCTAGGTAGGTAGTAAAAAATTGAATAATAAATGACCGTCGAAATGACGTCGTCGTAGATGAAAGAGCGCGGCGCGGCGAGGCGGAGCAGGAGGCAGCAGGTTAGTCCAAGTTTGGTAAGAATAAACAAAAATTTGTTTATGTAGTAAGAGCTTATAGATAAATTCATTTTTCGTAACCAAATTTCAATCAAAGTACAGATTAGGAGGTTCGAGAAATATCTCCGATCCCGATCAAGGGGAAATCGGGATGTGTCATCAGACCCTTGTAAATCGAGCCACATGGCAATAAAACGCTAGTTAGCAGATAGGTGAATTTATTATCGCAAAAATGCCGTGACGGTCGAGAGGATAAGTGAATTTATTATTGTTCTGTTTAACTACTATTAAAATTTACGACTGACTAATGACTAATAAACGTAATAGCTGTTGGAATCTAGGTTTCCTACGTTAATGTTGGTAACAGTTGTGCCTCTTATTATTTAATACTTATTAATTAAGAGATTCTTGGGATTCTTTTGAAGAAATCGCTGTAAAAAAAAATCATAATTATTATTTTATACTATTATAAAGACACGCTTTGTATATGACACAACTAGGCAATTATATTAAATGTAGGTATGTTCTTATCGTGGCTAGTAAACTATTACCTGGCGTACGGAAACAATGGTGCTAGTCCTGGTGTTCACGTAAAATTTTCTTATTTTAGTTAAGGGATTTCGGATTATGCTATTCTATGGTCACATACATACATATATACACTCACGTCTGTTTCCCCAAATGGGTAGTCAGAGACGTATTAAACACCCACATTTGGCAACTATACACTACAGTTATTTTTTTGAATATTGATTAGTTACTTTGTTGAATATGTATAGCCAGATGGGTCCTTCGAAAATTATTCCTTTCGCATTCCCAAACTCTGCGGTTCTCCAGAAACTTTTACCTCCCACAACTAATCTGTGAAACTAATAGTCACCTGTGGTATTTCCGAACTGATACGAAACCTCAAAGGTTGGCAACGCACTTGTGACTCTTGAGTTACAGGTGTCCCAGGTGGCTTACGATTATGTCATTAATGGATTTTATCATCTCTAGGGTATTTAGTTTGTGACTTGTACGAATGCAATAAATGTAGCTACTGCCTACCATCAAAACAAGGCTAAGAAGTTCTGCAGTACTTTATAAATCCCAGTAATCATTTTCACAATACCAAGTGGATTACAAGTACCATTACCAAGTGATTCATTCTCATAATACTAACCGTGGTATTAGCATCTGTTGTTGAAGTAGGTTTGAAACCTGTATTTGGAGGTGAGCTGAAATACAGGTTTCAACCTCTCTCCTCGAACCTTTCGACCTCTGATGAAATTTGGTATTTTAAAAGTAGGTAACTGTAGTGTTATGAAACAATATTATAATATATATTATAATTTAGTTTCAATAAGAATTGACTTTAAGTAATACTGAAAATGGTGTCCTCTCCATGGGTGTCCGCATGCGTGAGTGCGTGTGTATAATAATAATAATAATAATAATAATAATAATAATTTGTTTATTTCTCTCAATAAGGTTAGGTACATTGATTCACGACTAAATGGTACAATAAATGACACCTTAGTGAGAGCTGGAGTTTGTAGTAGGTTCGAAACCTGTGTGACAAATCTCCAGGCTCTCTCCTTAGTGTTACAGTAGTATAGGTACATCTTGGGTTTGAGGGACGTGTCACAACAATATGTATTTAAAGTTCAATACGTTAATATAAAAGGTAATCAACATATTTTAGTGTGTGTGTGTGTGTGTGTGTGTGTGTGTGTGTGTGTGTGTGTGTGACTGCGTGGAAATAAAGTTGAGTATACGTTGACAGGTGTAAGTGAAATTTAGCGGCGCTGAGAAATAGATGCTAGTAACAAATAGACCTTATTACGAAGAACACTAGGTTGATTAATATGAAGAAATTAAGTCAGGTTTTAGTTTAGTCGAGTGTACAATAGAATCGGCACCAATGTCTCTCCAAATAATTTTGATCCATCCTAAGGTTGCCTGAAAGAGTTTGCGCTTAGCAATAATTCCGCCTTTTGTAACAATGGTGTACAAATAAAGTGTTATTCTATCTATCTACATGTGCATATTTTGTTTATAACGTTCGCGTTCGCATTGCAAAAATAGTCTGACTATTATTTGGGAGGGTAAAAATAGTTATACTTAATTGAAACTTAATTATATTTACACAAACTTTCAATAAATAAAACTGCCATAGTTTAACATTTAAACTTAATTAAAGCTAAAACACTCATTTTTTATTTAAAAAAATAATTTACTAATCAGGTTAGCTTAGATACTGAGGCAATACAAGCTCTTAAAAACTTGGTTATTAAAATACAATATACGTACCTAACAATTTAAAATAAGTACTATTTAATTAAAATAACTTACATAAAACGATTTGAAATGAGTTTATACATTATTAAAATGCAAAAAAAAAATAGGACAAGTAAAAAATTCTCCATAAAGTACGGTGAGGGAAAAACTTATATGATCAAAAGGAAATAAAGCCTGCTTAAGGAACGGGGAGGTTTTATTTTTCTTTGTGCCAGATTATTCAAGTGAAATCAAAAGATGTTAAGTCGACTTGCTTTCGTGGTATTGCGTACAACCAAGTGGATCACGTCCTAGACATTTGTACCTACCTACTTCAATTTATTCCGTTTTAATGCATAACAACATAACAAGAAATTTTACAAAATGACCTCTAAATGTAAATGGAAATTTGAAATATGCTGTACTTAACATGGTTTAGTAAGAAAAATATAAGTTGTCAATGATTTACTTCACAAAGTATACCTACATAACCACATTAATGTATTAAGGCGAAATCTAATTTAAAAATGCGACATCTAATTTCCTTTTAATTCAATGAATGGCTCAAACGAAGTATTATTCCAATTGTAATTACATAACTTTGAAGCGATTCCTGAAACATTAACATTGCATTTCAAACGTTACACCTACTTGAAAGTCGCTTATTTATTTTAAGTCTTCGGCAGCAGAGATCAAACAGCATAGAAGACGATTTATTGGTTGTCTCATGGGTACATAATTTTGTCAAATAAGGACAAAATATATTTGTATTTTTGCCGTACTGGCAAAGCTTATTTTTACAGGTACCGTACTCTGAAGCCGTACTGCAAAAGTGAAAACATACAGAGATGGAATGGCGTTTCATTTATCCATCCAATAAACGAACAAAACAAACAAAATTCACTTCATTGAGAGTATCTTTCCTGTTTAGCAATAAAATCTTCTATCACTCCCCATCCCTTAAACTTTAAAACCAGAACGGCAGCGTATTACGCGATTTCAAAGCAATTTGCCTCAAAAGTTACTTCGTGTATTGACAATAGCACAATTAATTGTTGTTAACATTGTCTTATAAATATTGCAAACATAAAATCCATTAAGATCAAAACAATGTTATTTATAACAAGTCTAAGTGTACTGTCTGTAGGCCACAAGTGCTTAGTTTCTAGGTTTATAATTAAATACATTAAAGCGTAATAAAAAAAAAAAAAATCATTTATCAACTCGGTCTGCTTCTTTATAATTGCTTCGTTTGTTCGTGTCTGTCAAGTCTCTATAAAAAGTAATTATGTGAATATTGCTTATAAAACGAGCAATTATAAGAGTTAAAATTATTTATAAACTAGAATAATTAATAACGGAGTTACATAAGCGTTTCAGTAGTACACGAAAGACCAAGATAGAATCAAAGTTTTGTGTTTTAATAGTAGGTAGGTATGTAACGAATAGTTTTACCAGTTTTATTCATTATACATTTTTCTTTTCTGTATTGCCCAAAACACCACACAACGATCACTATTATATTGTATTATATAAGAACAAACATTTTTTAGAAAACATTTCTGTACAAATACTTTCCGGATTTAGCTATATTATATAGATTTCTCTTGGATAGGCGTATGCCTATTACATTACACAATTTAAAAAATATATATTTATATTTACGTATCTACTCTTTGTAACTTAAAGAAATGAAATTCATAAGAAATATATAAAGGAACATCTAAATTCAGGCCTAATACGGAATAAATTTATCATATTAAACAGTTCTCTTCGAGGCATTACAAAAGATCAATTTGGATTCTCGAAAACATTTTTGTGTATCTTTGTATATATAACTGCGAATTTTTTGTGAAGTACAAAGTGTATAAATGTACGGTGATAGTATATCCTTTAAAGAGACTTTCAAATCAGCGGTTAAGTAATGAAGTGTAGTGTTCCAACCCATTTCCGTGATAACCGTAATGTACGCTTGCAATTTCCGCATCTCTTGCTTTTACAGAGTTATGGTTTCTGAACGCGTTAAACATTATTAGGGTGAGCGCTAGTTTTCCCACCAAAAAGGCCTTGATGAGCATGAATTTGAGTAGTCCCAAGACGAAGGGTGTCAATGCTGACTGTAAGACGAACGGCATGACGAATATTGGTAGAATCCTATGCATGAGTTTTTTCGTTTTTGATCGGCCTGAAAGAAAATTGAAACTGTGTAAGTAATATGATAAAATGATTATATTAAAATCTGTGAATTGTCTTAATGGTACCTTTTTTTTTTGTGCGTGTGGGAACCCCCTCGGGCCGTCACCCCGCCGGGGTTGTCAGTGGGGCGGTGTGTCGGAATCGAACCGACTAAAACCACACGGTGTGCCGTACTGCGCCTTAAGTAGGAGGGATCCGGGGTCTTAATGGTACCTAACCTAACCTAACGTCGGAAAAAAAGTTTATTTTAAGAGCTCGGTTTTTGATATATTATTCTCTACTGAATGTAGAAAGAGAGTGAGAGATACTAAGTCTGGCACTTGTGACCGATTACGTAATACCTGATTTTAAATCATTTAAAGGCATTTTTTTCCTGTGCACTTTTTTATATCTTTCTAGTTATTTCAATTGATAATTTAATTGCCAGACAGTTTTGCCGTTGCGTGATTTTAGTACTTATAGCTGAAATTTATGTTATGTGTATAGCATAATTTTAAATTAATTTGCCGTACAGAAATTCTTGAGCGTCAGGATGACTCGAACAAGCGAGGTTTTAAAGATTTGAGCAGTTCTATGTTGTTGTATGGCTGGATTTGGGCATATTTTTAGGTGTCCACAAATTTTCATGTCCTTAGATGACCAAAATAGATAGTGACAATTTGACATTTAGCACTTTTTTATGCAACCGTTAAGATTTAGAGTCATTGCGCAAATACTATCTATCCGATCTTGATGAAATATTTATCATCAAAAACTTTTCTTTTGACTTTTCTTTAAAGAGTAGAGTTAAGAGTAACATAAGATTAGTTAAAACTATTTAGAAATAGAGTGCCATTTGTAACCGACTTAAAAAATAAGGAGGAGGTTCTATGTTAAGCTGTACCTATATATTTTTTTATGTATGTTCACCGATATTTCCGTCATGAATGGACCGATTTCAAAAATATTTTTTTTCTTTGAATGGATATTCTCCCTAGGTGGTCGAATTGTCACCAAGTTCTGATGATAGTATCTGTGGGAAAACGAGGGAAACCCTCAGAAATTAAGGACAGATGTAGTGTGTTTGTTGATTTTTCTTGAAATTAGGCAACATTGAGGTTTAATGTGATGAACGTTACTGTTATTAACTGACTTAATAAAAGGATTGAGGTTCTATGTTCGGCTGTTTGAATCTTTTTTTTTATAACTTATTCAATCAAGTGCAGCAAGTTGCTAAACAAACTAAAAATCTTACCACCTTATCACATAAAAGTATCGGGCTTATTAAACTAAAGTTCCATTACTGTAAGTAATGTTCTCAATACCGCACCTTCTCAGTACGTACGTGCCTTACACTAAAAATATAAATAATAAACACTTTTTGGCACCGACTTCAAACAGACCAGTAGGTATCTGGTGCCTTTATAATGTTACCTATTATTTTAAAAGTGTTACATGTATGTAGTATTTTCAATTAAGTTTGAAATCGATTATTTCTCACTTTTCAGTGCCCTTCTTAGTGCTTTTTGAAGTCGATTTAACTTTTTTCTTTGTGTTTATGTGTTGTTGTGTGTTGCATTTGTTTTGCGATTGTCACTATTTTTGCAATACTAAAAAGGTTTTTCTTTTGTTCTCCTGTTAATTGCATTTTGTGTATAGTTTAGTCACGTAACTTTTCATTCTACTGAACTTTTCTCTACAGTTGATAAATACTGAGATATGCAAGAATATAGATAAAAAAACAGCAACATCTGTTGTGCTGTGTGTGTGTGCTGTAGTACATAAGTACTGTTTGTACATTCTTGTAGGAGAAATAAACCAAACCTATCCTTTTCCTATATCTTTTCTTAAGCTTCTTCTAAGGCCAGCTTGCGAGAACGAAATTTGTAATTGACAATTTTTGTCAGTGCGATTGGTTGTAGGTTCCGCTTTGTTTTTCAATGATTGATTATATAGATTCCATAAATCGTTATCACTTACAATGTTGTTATACAATTATACTGGGAAGAAAGCTGAGATAGAGATAGTAACTTTGGTGACCCTTTCATAACAGAATAGCGATGCGCTAGTTGTAGATAACTGTGGTCGTCTGTAGAGTGTAATTACCTCCCCAGTTGGGCGACTTATGGTTAAATGGGCTATAAATGTAAGTATGTTTATAAGTGCCATATTTTATTGCTGTTCGTCCTATATACTTTTTTGTTTTGTATTAACACATTAACAATAAGACAAACAAAAGAATTTAATGAAAGTAGCTACTAATTAAAGTTGTTGATACCCAGGGCACGTACAAAATCAATGTTCCAAAGGTTATTGACAATGCTACCGAGTTTCCTGTACTTTCTTCTAAACTACTTCTGTTACACGTTCATAGACACATTTACAGGCAAAATCACAGAGAGATAATCGTTTATACAAGGGGTTACTTAACCGTTGCATCTTAAAAACAATTATTCCACCGAGTAGAAATCTGGCCTGGTTTTATTATGTTGAGAAGGTGTTCGTAGATGAAACTTAGGTTTTGCTTCGGCGCCAGAGGCAAGTTAAGTTATAGTTTTGACAAAAGTGACCTACGTACCAGCTACATAGGGTGGGTTTTAGTATACTCGTAGTTTCAGGTACAAATCATATGAATATAGGGACAATATTAATGACCAACACTAAAAAAAAAACTGTTTAGGCACTGAGAAGGCAGGTGTGAATAAATAAAGGGAAATTAAAGAGATACGCCCTTATGTAATGTCACTAACGGCAGTGCTTGGACTCGTAAATGAACCGGTTTTAATGTAGCACTTTCGAACAAGTTATTTGGGAGTAAGTATCAGTATTCCCGTCACTGTTAAAGAACAATTACATCTAATCGCACACCGCTCTGATTCTTTGTATGTAGTACGCATTTACAAAACTTTCTAGAATCTAGATTATACAGCAGACGATTGTTTATAAATACAAGTGCAATTTAGGCCAGTCGTACTATTCTTTTTGTTTTACCGTTTTTTTGTAACACTATAATAATTAAATTAACTTCTTTATTAGGGTTCCGTTCCTCAAACGAAAAAAGAACCCGTTAAAGGATCGTCTGTCTATCGATCAATCAAGACTGAATAGAAAAAGAAATCATAGAAGTGCCGGGAATCCACGTACAAGTATTTGATGTGTTTGACATATACCTAATTATATTTGTGTCGATTCCCGACATACTAGTTTGTACAGCACCCTCGTTGCGCGAGTCAAACTCGCACTTAGCCGGGTTTTTTGCTGTAGTATTTCTGTTACTGACCCTTCTATTCATAATAATTAACAAACTTTAATGTATTTTATTATTACAGAACTTACAAATTAGTTTTGATGCCTCGGAGGAAGAAACCCAACTCGATGACTGGCTGAAGATAATTTTAAATCCAAGTCTAAATGACCTGCAAACGGCCCTAAACTGGATCGCAGACGTTGTATTTCAGGACTAAGGTATGCCCGAAATCACTTAAATTGAAGTGTTGAAGATTGGTCAAGAGATAGATAGATAGATAGAATATTCTTTATTGTACACCATTAAATAAAATTAATTGGAACAGATCATGGCGTAAAAATAGAGTACAATGGGCGGTCTTATCGCTAATAGCGATCTCTACCAGACAACCTTTAGATGGAGATAATTATAGAAGTATTAAATAAAAGCAATAGTTGACAAGTATTTACACGTATTAATATATATATATACGTACACATACATACATACATACATACATACATATATACACACACACACAGACATATATACATAAATAATCCAGCCATTCAGTAGAGATTACGTAGTAAATTCTAAAGTAATTTTGATCTTAAGTTTGAAATGGAATAAAAATAAAGAATAAAATAAAGGTATTACAGTGATAGATAGTATTGCTTGACCATATTTTTAAAGGCTGTAGTAAGGGTTTCAGCTTGCCGTATTTGTACTGGTAATGCATTCCACAAAGAGTTATGTTTTCAGACAAATTTTTAGAGGAAAAATTTATCTCTCTATAAAGAGAGTATTTAATTGTCTATTTAACAAAATTTATTTTACTAAGCCATTCACGTTACCAGGTACAGGATACAGGGTACCTGTCATCCAGACCAAAACTACTGTTCTCGGGGGGTACCTGAATGACTGACACAATCTACATCAACGCAAGCGAAGCTTGGGCAAATGCTAGTTGGTAACAAATAGTCTCCGTTTTGTATTGTAGTAATACCTACCTGAATAGACTTTTAATGTACATTGTTCATTGAAAATTTATAACTCAGAACTATAATATATCTCGTCTCTCTTTCTCATCGCTTTTTCTGTCTGTGTCTAAATTATCATATTTGTCATTATAATCCGTCCGTTTCATCCGTATGTTTATAACTGCGTTTTTATTTGCTTATTGATCGAAAAATCACACCGAACAATCACAGATTTGTAAGTTACGTTCATTACCACTACAGCAATTTAACTGGTAGTGGTCAGCATTTTCGTTTACTTTTAAATTCTTTGCGGCAAATGACAAATTACTTTCTGCCAAATTCTCATGTTCTGTTCATCATTATTTGTTATGATAGTGTTTCGATTATCTTAACATTAATATTTTTTGATTATATATGGTATAAAATCAAAGTTTATAATATTATGAGATGTCATTCAGGTTTAGTTAACAGAACTGCATCTTAAATGCTTCTGTGTCCAATTTCAGCAATGGTCGGAATAGGTAGAATGATTTTATGTAGGTACTTGCATTGTTCTTTCCATATGCCGTATTTTCGAAATAGACTTTATTTTTAAAGTAATTACTACTAAATGAACTATTGCTATTGACGTTTAAAAAATACTCGAAAACTAACATCTGAAACACTGTAAAAAATCATACATAAAAGAACTTGTATTGTGTTAATTTTTGGATACAAACCAAAAAAAAAGTCTCTAGATACAAGCAGAATTTCTTTTATAAAGAAGAAGTCGGTATAAAAACATAGGTCAAGTAGTCTTTTCCACAACGTATCAAAAAAAGAAGTATGCTCTATGAGCCGCCATGCTCTTATCCTAGGTAGCCCATCTAGTTACTTCGGTGAGTTGGTGTGCTACCTCCGATAAGGGCATATAATGTTCTTACAAACATTAAATGAGTCAGGAAAAATATAATTTTAAAACACCGAAATCTCGAAGACATGTCAGTTCATATTAACATATTCATTTGATTTCAAATAATTTTAATGATTATACGTATTGCGACCCATGATTATTAAGAAATTAAGATTTCTAGATAAATTCTAGAAAAAGGGTTTTGCTACATTAGACTTGTCACCGGCTTTATGGCTTACTTTTAATCGTCGAAACAAACAGGAAACTTAAACACTAAACGGTGAAGATGTGCAACATTTGTTGATGGAACTGAAATTAAACACAATTAACGTATTAAGATAACGTACGATAACGGACGATAAGATAACGAATCAAGATAAGATAACGTAATTGTATTTAAAATATTTTTTTTTAATTTTTTACAAAATGTTTTTAGTTACATTGATGGAACTTTCGCCCAATGAATCTAAAAAAACAAACCCGATGTTCGATTCTGCTAATCAACAATTACATTGAAGTACAATTTTTGTCCCTCTTTACTTACTGTATTAGTACCGAATATTGTTAACTTTCATATTGTACGATGGAATATGTAATTGTTTTGTGTCCTAATAAAAGAAAAAGAAACGAAATTATTTGCTCAGATTATTACTACATACAGTAGCATTGCATAAAAAATATCTTTTAATAAAACAACTGGGAGTGGAGTAGCTAAACAGTATGCTAATGAGAACGCAGAGATGTCTTTATATGAAAGCCATGTCCATATTCTTATTGCGAGGTTTTTCCAATCAGTATTTATGATTTACAAATCGTTTTGTATTTTCTACGAGTTTCTGCAGAACCATCCGCTTAAGAGTTTAATAAAAATAAACTGATCTAACTTGACAGTTAGGTACTTTATTCTTTAAATTATTCATAGTAAACAGAGCAATTAGTTTTTATACAGCGTTAAAAATATGAAAGTTAACTGAATGAAAAAGAAATCAGCATATTTGTGAGGAAAAAACATTTCTTGGGTGCATGTAGTTGATTAGAATGATTGTTACAATATAACAAATTATACGTTGTATATATATATAGCTATACACACGATCACAATGTCGTGATATGTTGCGTTCAACAGATTGTAATATCTTTGCGACAATTTACGTTTCAATTAACTTCTTGTTGTCTATTTAACTTCACATGTTATTACTGCATGTTTAATATTTCTACCATGTCATTCGAATAAGATGAAATTTTATTGAAATGTATAGTAATTCAAAATGTATGTACCTATATATTTTTTTATTAAACATTAGATTTTGATTAGATAATGTTAGTATATATTAAAGTATGTGTACAGATTTCGCGGTACGGGTCTCACGAGTATGAAGTTTTTTTTACATTAATTCTACAGGCGAATGAACCACTCAACGTTGGAACTGTTTCTACGGAACACTTGGTAGTTTCTTGTAGTCGATTTTTACGCTATCAGCGGACGTACTGTGGTGATCCGTTACTTTCTTTATAACGAATTCTGCTAATGCCAAACATCACACATATATATTCAATTATTATCTTTGGTTTAGTGTTAAATCTTTCCGTAGCTTATGTAACATGATGTGGGTCAAACATAACATATTACATAATCTTAATAAAGATTAATAAAATTTTACTTTATAATTAACTTTTAAACAAAGTATCACGGACTTCACTGCGCCTAAATCATGATAGATTGTAAAAAGGTAAATTCGTCACTTCTTAGTAGCTGGTAGCTGGTAGCTGAGCGATGCGAGGATACGTAACGAAGCTGTGAAACGATGTGAGCGTTTCCACCAGAGATGTGCTAGGCCGCTGAGCGGTGCGGTGTGAAACGGTGCGCAAATGAGCGGTGCGAGGATATGTACAATACACATGGACCTCTAACAAACACCGTATAGCACACATCCCTCGCACACATCTCTCGCACACATCCCTCGCACCCATGCCTCGCTTGTTTGGTACGTATAAAAACCTCGCTCCGCTAAGCCGTTTTCATAGGAGCTGCGCTAAGCGAGACTAGGTAAATGAAGCGATTCTATTGGAACTTAAAAAACACATCCCTCGCTACGCATCTTCGCACATATCTCGTGGGAACGCAGCCTAAGAGATGGAATATTTTCTTAAAACTTAAATGCATACAATCAATTCAATTAAAGATAGAAATATTGAAATCGGTTCTCCAATGGGGGAGATACCGCTTATCACACACATAAAAAAATCTGTCGAATTGAGAACCTCCTACTTTTGAAGTCTGTTAAAAATACAAAAGGCTATTTAATTTTTGGCCTTTTGGCATAATATTTTTTGTGTACTATAAATATTAAAACAATGATGTACAAAAAACCTAATTATTATTGTACGATTTTGATGCGATACATCAATTTTACAAGACAATACTTTAGCACTTCTAAGTAGTACAAGTGATAAGACATTACTTTGCATCTTTAAGAGATACGTCTTGTCGCAGTCATCTTGCAACTATGGGATCGCCAATTAATCTCATGAGGCTCGAAAGGGGGGGTCCCGGAAAAAATCATGAATTATCACGTGTATTTATTTTTCCGTTAAACGCGCGATTTCTAAACCACTGATATTAATCTAAAACCTCACTACGTATCAACAGGCTGAGGTTAAAAAAAAAAAAAAAGTTGCTAAAATCATCACGTGATTAATGGACCCCTATGTAGTAAATTTATAGAGTACGATACCGTCCGATATCCGATACCACAAAAATGTTTGCTAAGCAAAAAGGGTACCTAACTTATAAATATTACAGCAGTAAAATCCGATTAACACATATTATACTACTTAACTAAGTACTCTTTGAGAATACTCAATGTGAGTGGTGAAAGTGAGGCCTTCCTTGGCCTTATTGGTGTACCAGATACCTCAAATATTAAATATAGGAGCTGACTTCATAAGTATTTCATATAATTAGAATTTGAGACTAACCCCATGTCATAAACCCAATGATAAAGATCAAAGATAAGTTAAATTCGACTATGAAAAGTAAGCTACTCGAGACTCCATACCTAACAATTATTTATTTATTCAAGTTATGTATTCAAACACATTTTGTTTCATAAAAAATGTAACTGGGGTTTATGGGTAGTTTAAAGGAAGGGAGTATAAGTAATAAATGACAAATTAATGGAATGAATGATACCATTATGGTATAAACAAATTATTACCACCATACCATTAAGAATTAAATAAGATATTGTTAAGAATGCCCATTACGAAGAAGCATTTCTTCGTAATGGGCAATCTTAACAATATAGGTACACTTTTATTGGGTACTTAACAATCCTAAAAATCATCGCCTTTTTATTATTTAATGTGTTACGTTGTAGAAATAATAAAAAAAATATAGACATGGACCTCATTTAGTACTGTGTTTCACTATTTTAATTTATTAGTTTATTTAACCTTTCGGTCTATTTAATTTAAGGTTACGCTGAAATGCGTAAAATGGTTAATTTATAAAACACGTAAGCTGCTTTTAAACATAAAATTATTACTACTAAGTAACTGCACATTATTCGTCACAAATTGTATGATACAAAACGAAAACACATAAATTGAAGTCTTTGATAATGCAACATATCTTTATTTTTAATAATTTCTTCGTAAAAGGATGGGATAAAAAGTACCCTTACCTTCACTTAAGCTCCGATTAGTGTCGACTTCAATGGAGAATAGCCTCCCAGTATTATTTTCGCGCGGAAAGCCCATGTATACACCGTCGAATATTTCAAGTTTTCGATCGTCCTCGTTATTTTGCGTTGGTTGTACATTATGCACGGATGCTACACAAGCTGCTATAAGCAACACGAAGAGACACAGATACATTGATTGCGTTTGTGGTGCGTTCATTGCGCCGCTCGTTTGGGCAGTGCAGCGCTACAAGCGCGCCCCTCTACACGTCCTCCGTACCCCTAATTTGATCTTGGTCGAGCGTGTTCACTCAACAAGTTTGCGAACGAGTCATTTTCAATTTCACTTAGCCTTTGAGCCTGAATAATTTTGCTTATTAACCGCAGCTATGGAGTGTCGCATGTATGCATGCAAGTAAAAGGTATAGCCCCTTAATATGTTTAGTTCAAGTACATCAGTTTTTCAGTTATTTTTACCAGACTGGGTAACAACAAAGAAAAGTTAGTTTTCTTGCGTTTCTGCGGATATGCAAACATATTATGTTTATTGATTACAGATTGATTTTATTTAAAATGATTAAAAATATGTGTTATTCAAAAACCAGAAATTGCAGCACGTAAAAACTGAAACGGATGGGTTCCACTACAATTGTTTATTGTATTTGATTAAATTTCTTTTTTTATTTTCGCTTTTTTATTTTGTTGGCCGTAAATTTTTAATAGTTTTACTTTTTTGAATTACGTAATTGTGATTCAAAATTGTGACCAATAAATGATTGTTAGATAAGCTAAGAAATTGCTTGACCTTTTGAAACAACGATACTTTTATCGCAAATTGGTTTAAAGATTTATTTGTGGCAGTAGCATAGTGCAGTGACGCGATTGTATTGCAGCGAAAACTGCGTTTTATTTGCGAAATTGAACAGTTATTAGGGTTTATAGAACTCTCTAGTTGCAAAGGATTGTATCTAACGGTGGAAGTGGAGCAGATCGTCACAACGACTCAGTTCACTGAAGCGAGGCTAGGAAACGAATGTAGCTAACCGTGCCATTACTTCCAGTGAGGCACAGATCCGCCAAAATCTTAAGATAAATCAAATCCCATAGAATACTCAAACACAAAAAACTTTAAACCAAACAGAAGAAATTTATTTATTGGTTAGAATCTGTCCATTCTAACTACAAAATGTATATTTGTAATGTTAATACCGAAATTACCACGTATCAGTGTGCGGTGCAATGTGAATGAGGATTCCATTATTCCACTACCATTGAAAACCCCACTACTAAGCTCGTTGAACATCTCTATCTATTTTATTTAAATCGATGCATCTGAATTTTGGGATTGTAATGCACAGCATCCGCCAAAAGCCGACCGAGCAGTTTTAAAAATGTACTTAATTTTTAAATACATATAAAAAAAAATAGCAAATTAAGTAATTTGTCAAATGATCTATTATAAAATGATGTTTGCGAAATACGTTTTTGGTGTCTGAGAATGTTTAAAGGTATTTAGGTTCATTTAATTACATCATTATATTTGTAATACGTTTCTCCTAAATATATCTCTGAAATATATTAGTTAATACATTTGTCTTTCTTCTCTGTCAATATTAGACATTTTCCTGGGGACTTTAAATATCTGCAAGGCACAGTATTTAAATCGGACTATGACTATTTATTTAAAGGATAGTAATATAGATTATCTTAAATTCCTATATTGGATCAACCAACATTCTTTATTATTTCCTTTGGTACTACATACAAAGGGATTTGCAATGATCTCTGCAGTGATAAATAATATAATTAACCAGTATTCCTCACTCTTCCCTTACCACTATCTGCCTATTTTATTTTATTTCTTCTTATTAGTATGGAGCTAGGTAGGTTGGCAACTTCTCTGGTTGGATTTGCCCAATTGGTTCAGTATTTACGCCCTTCGAAAGACCGCAATACCATTGCCAATATGCCATTTGTATCTTTAAAACTCCTTATGCAAAACGGCTGCTGGCTAGAGTACACTCTTATTAAAACTGTTAAAAGTCGTACCTATTCGTAGTCACCTGCACGATTCCAATTCAAAAAACTTTTTTCAACTTATAACCTAATATAGTTTTATTTTTTATAACCTAACCTTATATAGTTTTATTTAGGTAAGGTTATTTTTTAAATATTATAGCAATTACCACTACAAGCTCAAAAACGTGAGTGCGAATGGCGAGGTCTACTCTCTTTGAAACTGTATCACAGTGGCGCCCCTAACTAAGACAACTCACTTCAGACCACCAACTTTTTACTTGATTTCTTTAGATAACACTTGACAATGTTTTGGACATCAATTATGATTATGGCTAATACAAATCCACAAACAACTCCGTCTCCAAGTTCGGTTATTTACTATTTTTCTTCTTGAGGGTCATAAATATTTTTTTTCAGATTTGTGATTGCAAATGGTTAAATATTTTGGAGGTGAATATTTTACGGACCAACTGATTAATATAGCATTATTCATAAGGTCCAGACCGTTAAGGGCCGACCCGACAGGGCTTCATGATTAATGTGCCCCACTTATTGGGCAAAGTAATAAAAATGTGTTTTTTTCAGTAGTGTGTAACCGTGACTTCAAAATAGACTAAATATTTTGGTTTTAGTCTTTATTGCTATGACATATACCTATTTTTACATTTACTTTTTATCTAGGTACTTTGTTCTATTTTAATTGTGAAATTTAATCATTATTGTAACGTCCTGCCGTCACAGGGGTAAGTATGAGGTGATGTAATTGAAACACAACACTGATATTTTACTATAGAAGAGGTCACACGTCCGCTCGGGACGCCTGCCAACACAGTAATAATAATTATTAGTTAATCTAAGTTTATGAACCCGTTGGCATTTTTAAGAAATATTGATTTTAACCGAATTTTATTAACGATATTTTGAGGTATACCTTTTTTTACGCGACGTATAAAACTATAGATTTTTATTTTGATTTTATCAAGTAACCGTTTTTAATATCTAAAATATTTAATAAGATATTAAAAACCGTTTTTTTTTCGAAAAATAAATAAAAAAGACGTAGTTTGACGCCAACTTGTCCGGACTGCGGGTATCGAAATTCTTATTGAGTGCATTTTTTACTATTTTTCCAAAAATAAAAATGCTTGTTAGTCGAAATGTCCACTTTTTATCATATAACAGTTAGGGGGAATCGGCTATTAGCATGGTTGCACTTCAGCAATGAAACAGTGAACTTTACTTTCTTGCTTTATTTAGAATTTGATAACCTGTTTAATTTTACATTAATTCAATGATTCCTAACCCAAAATAGAATAGAATGGAATAGAATAGAATCATCTTTATTGTACTTACCTATACCAACGACATATTGCTTAAAAAATACACAAAGTGGATATGTAGGCATATTACATTTGTTTGTAGGCAATGTTATCAAATTTTTAGCTTTTTTAAACTTAGGTAGGTAAGGAGCTGTTTTGAGTCGTTATACTTGCGTATTTGTTTATAAGATGATATATTGTAATCCCATTTAAATAAAAGTGAAATCTTTATTGGTATTACAATACCAATAAAGTTTTCACTTTTATCTAACGAGCACAATTCCTTTCTTTCCTTATGCGTCATTTCTCGCGCTACAGCTTCAGCTGTTACCATGGGTATTACAGAATTGAGCTTAGGTGACAAGGTTTTGGAATTCGTTTATTCACTACATAGTAACAGTACTACAGATTAAAAATACATAGATATTATATATTTAAATTTCGGTTGCTTGTTTTTTTCGTATACCGAGGCAGACCTGTTAAAAATGGTTAGCAGTTACACATGATTGTGATTTTGTTCCTATTAACCAGCTTTAGTCTGAGGAATTGATATGCAACAAAATATATAGTCTACTGTCTTTGCCTATGTGTTTCAGAACCAGAAAAACACATTCAATCATCGTGTGAAAAATCCTACTAAATTGTATCTTATAAAGCTCTCTGTTTTAAATATCTATACAAGCTGTATAGTCCGATAGCTGAATTTTAGGAGTTTAGCTTTATTATATTATTATGTCATAACAATACATAACCTATCACACATTTTGCGATGGCAAGTATAGCAATAACGTTCTCATAGACATAAAATTGTAAATTGATATACACGTTAGAATATATATATATTTCTATGAATAATAAACTCCAACACGTGCAACATTTTGAAAGTTGCTGAATTTTTTATGGTGTCTACAATTCACCGTCCATGGTGATGAAGCGGATACAGTTTATGTAACATTGGTTATGCATTATTTATTAAATACGGTCAAGATGAACTAGATCTCACTTTAAACGTGAGAGTTTTCGGCTACATAATAGCCGAAAACTTTAGCGAACTAACAATTATTTTAACCTGTGTTTCCTTTTTCTCTTTTGAACACCACTTCGAATATTGAGGTAAATTTATTAATTGTAGCATAATTATGGGTAATTATGCTACATTTAATATTGTTCATGGTTCCGTACCCGAAGGGTAACCAACGGGACCCTGTTACTAATGAAATTTTCACAAAATGTATATTTCTGTTGCCGCTAAACAACAAATAAAAAAAAATTATAAATTAAATATTAATGGGGGCTACCCTAGAAACGGTTTTTTTTTGGCTTTTTTGTTTGATCTTAATAATGGCAACAAGTAGACGCTTTAAATGCTCACAGAGTTGGTATTGCTATATTCGCTAAAAAATATAATAAAAAAATAACACTTACACAGTATTAAATCTTGTACGATGGTGCGGAACCCTTCAAACGCAAGTCTGACTCGCACTTGACCGGTTCTTTATAATATTAATGTCTAAATGATTTTGCCTATAATATGTAATACTTACTCAAATAGTATTATACTTTTTATATATTACTGTCTCTTAGAAATTAGACATGTACGCTTTTAAAAGGTCCTTAGTGGTATGAAAAAGATAAGCTTCAGATAATTTTAAGTCTTTACAACTCAAAACTTAGCTACTTTAATTGACACGTTCAAAAATATGAAAAAAAAACGCACAAGTGCGAGTCTGGCTCGCGCACCGAAGGTTCCGTAAGCAAACAAACAAAAGTGATCCTATAAGGGTTAATTTTTTCCTCTTGATGAGCGAAACCCTAAAAATACTTACACAACATAGAACAGGTAGAACAACATATATCGAGTAGAAAAGTATAATATTGCTATTCCTGCATTGAAGCGAGTTTCTATCAACTTTCTAAGATACTTCTAATATAAGATGCATTTGGAAATTGGGTTAAGTTAAAAAAAAGTATAATAGTGTAATAAAATGAAATATAAATAATGCTATGATAATATAAACTATGTGATATCGTTCGTTCGTTAATTAATTAGAAGCAAGTAAGGTAGTATACAAACAGCAAAAAACTCGCTAGGGCGCAGGTCTTTCATAACATGCAAGATATTTTTTTAACCCTAACCCACAGACTACCCAAGAAAATTAATCAAAACAACTTTAAAAGTAAACTCTCCAGTTCTGAAATTCTAAATGCCGATTAATCTTTATTCCATCCTAATCGAGTCGTTGTTAATAATATAATTATAGTCACATCCATATAACATGATTACATGAATAATATCAAGATTTCGTAATATCTATTTTCGGAATTTTACCAAAGCATAACACTGTATTATATAATTTGCTTGCCATGCTTTGGCAAAATTCCATCATGGTTTGTTATCTCTAAGGAGGGAACACCGTTCAGCTTGTTGCTAAAACTTGTTGTAATCAGGTTGATACATGTGCAGTAAAGTTGTTAATTTCAGAGTATGAATGCTACTTAACCCATTTTATTATACCACATTAATCGAAGTCTTTTTAGGTATTTTTTCAATTATAGATGTGTGGTTTGGATGGATGGATGGATGTTTGTTACTCTTTCACGCCAAAACTACTGAACCGATTGCTATGAAACTTGGTATGTAGATAGCTGGAGGCCTGGATGTTAGGCTACTTTTTATCATGAAAAAATAAATTGTTTTGCTATAAGGAAATATATACTTTTCGGTACTAGGTACTCTTTCTTATTTGAAATTTAAAATGGATATGAAATAAATATTTAATTTATTTTCCATACACTCAAACATAAAAAAATACTTACCAAAGAATAATAAACTCCTACCCAAATGATCCCACACTTACATATTTACGAGTATGTTAATAAAAATATTTTTAACAAAAAATTAAACCGACGAAAAGAACTATAAAACAAAAAATAAATACACCTTTTAAGTCATAAGTATTGATCGACTCAAAATTAGTATATATAAAATTTTATAGATTATGTAAATAAGCTCAGCTACATTTTTTGTAAAAAAGGTTTTTATTTGATGATTTTTTTTCATCATTAGCTCAGCTACATGATGTGATGATTTCTAAACGCCTGATACCTGATAAAGTAATGAAAAGTAAACAGAAACACTATTTGAAATTACTGCACTATTTGAAACAATTTGCGAGGGTTTCTCTGAATTTTATCAGAATCCCATCATCAGATCCTGACTTCCTTGACATGGGACCACCCTTGAGGTATACCCTATCTAACAAAACAAGAATAATCAAAATCGGTTCATAAATATAACGGAGAGAAGGCTGAACATACATAAAAAAAAAACCTCCTTCCGTCCGTTAAAAATTAACAATGTCAAAAATCGAAGGCGACAGCGTTTTAACGCTTAAAAAACTGGCTTGACCTTCCTTTATTTTTTGTGCGTGTGAAAACTCCTGCGGGCCGTCACCCCACCGGGGTTTTCGGTGGGTAGGTGTGTCGGAATCGAACCGACTAAAACCACACGGTGTGCCGTACTGTGCCTTAAATAGGAGGGATCCGGGATGGCTTGACCTTCCTAGCTCAAGCTGCGAGTGCGGCTATCACCCGATGTCTTATTAGCTCTTTCTCTTTTTTTGAACCTATTTTGTTGTAGTACAGTATTCGTTCAGTACTACTTGCCGTTCGGCGTAAGGGGACTTCCCCCTATGGTTTTGTCAAGTAGAGCCGTGCTCCACTGGTAACCCAACCTTTAACGCTATTACGTGAGTTTTAAGAGAGGTTTTCTTCCTCGCTTGTCCACAAATAAGATAACAGTTGCCTTGGATACACAACTGTGTGTACTATTCATCAAAGAGTATACAAACACTACTATCCCTAAACGAAACATCACAGACTCGCCGTTCTCGTCTCTTGCCACTTACTTTGCCAGTTCAGCCATATAGCAACAATAACTAGCAATATTTTGCAGACTGTGTCATCTAGATTTTGTTAATCTGTTAATATGAACATTTGACGCAGCGGTTCATGAGGGCTCACTGTGGAAGCTTTGGATGAGGCCTATAATTAATAGAGGATGACTGAGATAGTCGAAATGAAAAATCCATTTTATTTTGTTTTTGTTTCATAGTAGGTACACTCTAAATTCTATTTTATTCGATTAACGCTTTAGTTTAACTTCACGGTTTTACAGAAGAAATGTGTGATTTTAAAATCGATAAATAAATAAATTTAGTGACGTAAGCTGTCACCCTACCAACAGTAGTAAAATGTTATTTATTTACATACACTTTTTGAAATACACATACATTTTTTAAATAATTTGCCCGATAGCAGCGTGTTTAATAAAACAAATAATTATTATTAATTAAAAACAGAAAACAACAACAACACTACAAAAAATATGAAGGCATAATCAACTCACGGCTAAATACAATAAATGTAATCCTCAATGAAGCAAGATATTACTGCCATATGAAGAGACATTATTCAGTTTTTAACGTGATTAATGATGTTATTGTTGTTTGTGCTGTTAAAATCGTGAGACAAGCGAGACGATTACCATTTTCCTTTTCATTTTGTTGTACGCTGTTACACGTAGAAAGTGACTTAAGACCGTGAGGAAAGGAAAGTCTCAGATTATTATAACATTTATTGAATAATAAATACTTATAACTAAATTTAGCCGTCTATCTTTCACAAAATCTCACAATTTTCGCGAGAGGCAGACGAAATTTGAAATTGGACGGTGAAGCAAAACATTATAACTATCACCGATCACCAAACTACGAAATTTATATCCATAGAAATCCGTAATGTGATCTAAGTGCCTATAAATAAATTGTTTAATAAATAAATAAATGCATTTGACAAATCGACTGAATGCCTCAGTCATTGAGGTAGCCGTAGCGTATTTCGATAGGTGGGTTTTCGATTGTGGTACCGACTTTCTATAACTACTGATGTATCGACTTGTTTTTAATCGGAAATTGTTGCGTCGTTGTCTGATCTGGCCCAGGGCGATAGGAGAGGGCCAGAAGGAGGCCAGGGTGCGGGCACAGCAGGTGCAGGTAAAAATTCAGCGCGGGGATGTAAGTGCACCAGGGGTGATGGCGAAGCAGCCGCGAAGAACAATCTAGATGCAGCCTGTAAATTAAACAAACAGATTTTTAAATTTACTTTAGTATCCTTAAAAAAATAATACTAGTAGGGTTTCTGCCCTTAAGACTAGGGTTCCCGATTTACATCAAAATAAAATAAAAGTTTAGAATAATATTGTTCTTAAAAGGAATTATGTTTTCTCTTATAATTCTTAATATTTTTCTCTTATAAAAATCATCATGGAAATATGAGTGGAAGTAAGATGAAAATATAATATAAGATCAAAAAGGTTTCTATGTCAACTTATCCTTATTAATACAAACAGTATGGAAGAAATTTTCATGAAATCAACCATTATTACAACTACCCACTTAAATTTATTTAACGTTACCCGTTCCGTAATATTCCAAATGTTGTTTTATGATCTTACCTGACTCACAGACACAATTAGTAGCAGAACACCAATAGCTAAATTCTTCACAGATATAACAGCAAGAGACATCAATAGTGTAGATATTACACCCAAAGTGAACATCACGGGCAGGAATATGAAGGACAGTCGCTTCAGAGCATTATGACCAAACGTGCGGCCGACGTTAGTGTCTGAAAACAAGTAATAAATACCTCATTTTGCATTTTAGTGTCCTTTCTTATCTTCTTTTTACATAGGTATGTAACCTTGTAAACTTAACTAAAACAGTCTTCCTAGGGAATACTCTAGGGAAATGTTTTGGAATTGCTGTGAGTTGTTGATATAATAGATTTTCTAGATGTTCATTATTTGCATTAGAGGAGTGAAATTTTTGCTTACGTGTGGGAATAGTAGTCAACAATATTTTATTTGCCTTATGATATTAGAGTAGATCCCATAGGTAGTCTGAGCAAAAGTTTGTAAACATATTTAGTGATTCAGGATTCTTTTGGGAGTTTCAGACATATACGCGTACATACACAGGCTGCTACTTGACGAATGCTTATCTTAATATTGAAAAGGAGGCTTACGTAACTCATGTATTTAGTATTCGTTATTTTCGTCGTAAAAAGACGTATCAATGTATATTGGACAATGGTTATTACATTTATAGTTCATTAGTGAGTAGATTATGTATTGATAAATAACTTTTTAAATACGTTTATTAAAATTAATTAATTAAGTTTTGATAGATAGATAGTTTTTATCAGTGGCGTTACGATAGTGTGGTAGAGCGGGTAAAATGCCACATGCCCATGGCCGTAGGGGGCCACCGGCACTGACTCCAAGGCCCTAAGCAAATGAGGCGCCAAGAGTGAACTTGTGCTCCATCCGATGAATTAGCCACGGGCCTCAGATGGTATAGTCACGCCACTGGTTTTTATATTGACTGTTCGCAAAGATACATAGTTTTAAGTGTTAATTTTGAAATAAACTGTGAACCAAATCTGTTGCAAGTCTTAATGAGAAAATTTAAACTAATGGCTGTAAATATTTGAGTACGTTTCGGGACATTTTCAGTCAGTCTTTTTCTTGGGGTGTATTTGCGGAGTGCAATAATAACACTGTAGAACCGTTAGAAGTAGCTTTAATAATTTAAAAGAAACAGTGGCACACATGACAAGGGAAAACAGTAAACAAGTAACTAAGCAACCTTTATAACCAGCCTATATCATTGGCCCATGAAGGTGATACTTCAACACTTACAACAAAATTATTTAGATCCAACTTTTTTCACCTTGATCAGCACCCTTACGACACATAATGACACGCTTGTTGGTTTAGTGGTTAGTGATCCTGACTGCTAAGCAAGAGGTCATGGGTTCAATTCCCACCCAGGACAAATGATTGTGTGATGAACACGATCATTTGTTCTGTGTCTGGGTGTATTTGATTTATACCTTATATGTATTTATTTAGTAATGAACCATGTATGTTTATCCAGTCTGGCTATCAGTGTACGTATACAGGCTCTTTGTGTGAGGTGTCTCAAGTATTATATAAGTAAGTATTATTATTATGATGTGTATTCATTTATCTTAGCTTTGAATGCTTGGCTTTGGTTGGTTCATTAATAATTTTATATTATTATTTCGTCCAAAGATGCACTGTAATTGTAATGGATGTCTTTCTTGTTAACTTGTTATTGTTTTGTGAAAATCGCACAGAAGTAACATTAATATAATTAGCATTAGTATTTTATTTTGTTATAAGTATTATTTACAGAATTTATATAATATTGAGAATTGGGTAGATGCCTTTGCTCAGAACAAATTATTTCGCCAAGTGTCGCGATAAAATAACTTAAAATACTGTGAAAACTGTCGTTCTGTTTTATTTTAACGTTTTTAGTTTAGATTGTTAAATTAACATTAAAAGTAAATGATTTGACAATACCAAGGCGTGACGTCATTCCTTAGTATTTCATACAAAAAAAGATACTGATTCGACTAGACAGTCGTCTACCCTACTGAGTTCTATAACAATCGGTTTAAAGTTTGTAAAACCGTTGTGGCTGATATCATGATCATTAATTGTGTAGAGTATATAAACTCTACCTTATTAATGATTTTTTTTTTTCAAAGAATTTTAGTATTGTGGGTCACACGTAACTGGTATTCTTGTTAACCCCTTCAAGAAGGGAAATTCTTTTGTTGAGAGTTGTTCACGTCACGTAGTTCACTCACCTTATTATACAATTGAACACAAATCATAAAAGTTATATAAGTTTCAATAATTTAATAACGATGTAATGTTATTAATAGAAAATACAAATACTGGAGTAGAAACATTTATGAGAACTAGAATGGACGTAAATGCAATATTATGTAAGTATTACGTTATTCTAATAGCTAAGTTAATTAATTAAATGTTACAAACTCCAGGCAAATACTTTGAGAGTAATATGAAATGGTGAGCTAGTTCATTAGCAACTAAAACACCCCGAAGCGCCTTCATATGAATGAACTTTATTCATTAACTAAAATGGGTTCGTTTCGCTGTCTACCAATTTTAGTATTTAATTTTGTAGCTTACTAGATTAGGTAGTTAAGTTAAGCTCAGTATTCAACATAATTAAGTTGTTTGTCATTTAAAAAGGTCTTCCATAAAAACCTCAGTGTACACACAGAATGATTTTCACATCATTTGCTGCCTAGAAGTTAATAGTATAATTATTAGTATTCTAATTACCTTCGTTCAAGAAATCCTTCACTTCTTCACTATCACAGTTCACTACAGAAATAAATATAAAGACATAAGTGAAACATAACAAAGTGAATTTGTTATACATTTTGGCTGGTACTTGAAAAATTTGGGTGTACAATTAATCGGTGATCAGCAGACGCCTGCTAATGTTTGACTGATGGGTTGTGTGCTTGTATGCCAGGATATAAAGTGTCTTGAGAAAGACAATGGTTGTCGAGACCGAACAATCACGACAAAAGAAAGCGCAGGACAACGTGACCGCATGGTAGAAATGTCGTCCTCGATATCAGGGCCGCTTAAGGACTAATGTTGAATCATTAACGGTATGAATGCTCCCGTTGGACATTCTACTGATCCTTATCGAAACGGTGAAAGTGACAATTAGTTAAAAATAAACGAGTCTATGGCCCGATAGATTTCAATAACCTAATAGGATGTTATGAAATTCCTAATATGATGGCGATGGCTACGCGTATTTTAACTTACTGCAATGCGTGCAATGTATTTGAGTTGATGCTAGCTGTTATAAAACACACTAAAGCTTTTATTGATTTAACCAAAACGTATTAACAATATTCAAAATTTTAATAAATAGAATTATCCAGGTCGAGGGTTAAATATGTTTCTGTCTCTGTGCACATTATCTGAATACATGAAGCGTTAGGTATATTCAAAAAATCAACCATGCAGCATTCATTTTGTTTTCCTTTAATTACTCATTGGTATCTTAGAATATTTAGCTAAAAACGATTTGCGTGTAAATAAAAGAACATTTATCAGTAGTCTTGGCACGTACGTAATAGAGAAACTCGATCGGGTGGCAGCGCGGTGGCGGCGCGTAGGCTCGAAGGCAATGGTGCGCAGCACACGGCGCTGGCGTATACACGGATAGTGCTTCTACAAGTGTCCGTGACCGTGCATATGCTAATTACATACTTACTATGTTCGGCAATATAGGCCACTTCCTGCCGACATGGAATACCGAAATTTTGAATAGTATCACCTTAAATTTGGGCTGTAAAGTGCTTTCACGCGCTTTGCATTTCCTTGTCGTTGCATGTAGCTGTCAATGTTGATTTATTCATGTAGTGAAATTTCAATGTATTCATGTCTCGATATCTTTAGATCACGACATTCACGGTAGTTAACATTAATTTTGTTTGGCGACATTTTTAATAACACGCTAAGTGTAATTACAGCTGAATTATCTAATTGCATTGCTGTACCTACATGAAAAATTATAGCGCGACACGACATAACTAGCTTTATCCCGCGGCTGAGTGTCGGTGGTCGTAAAAAATAGTAATAGTTATCTGTTAATGATATTTTTAAATATCGCACTGCTATTACGAGACTGTATCAACTCAAAATAGGGTAAATTTGAGATAATTCATTTTTCATATGTAAATATCAATTCCCTACGCGTATAAAATAATAATAATAAATTGTAATAAGCCAATTTTTTCAACAAAACCACTAAAAATAATTCATATTTTTTTTTTTTATTTGTTAAGACAATAGAGTCAAAAATTGGAAATAACTTGATAACCTACAATCTCTTAAATAATTCATTGCTACAGAAATCCCTTAATTTTATCAATAATCTATATACAGTGTTCACTTTTTATAATCTTTAACAAGAAGCGACTAATCAGTTTTCTTTCGTTTCTGTAAAAAGCTTCATTTTGAGTTGATACACTCTTGTAATAGCAGTGCGATATGTAAATTAAAAATCCTCAAGTCATATACAGGTCTGATTTACCATGTTTTATTGAAATGGGTTCATGGGTTTAGTAAATAAAACGCAACAACCAGAACCACAGAGTTACTTTCACAGTTATAATATTAGTTCGAATTAATGACTTTATTTTCTCCATAAAAAACGCGAAAGTGAAACTGCTGTCACAATCTCTATTATCCACAATCTAGTTTGTAAAAAAAACGCTTCCAAGTGTCGGTACCTACACAACGAAACGCAGGTACGCAACGTCTACCTATTTTTTGTACCTCAATGTCGATTAATAATAGCGATGTGTGTGTTGCATTTCTAATTATTAATACTTTCTACTACTTACATGGTTATAAAGAAAATCGTGTTTCCGAGGAAACCGCATTGATTATTTTGTAATTGCTTCCCGAAAATAAATCGCGTGTAATTCGTAATTTATGATACTAATTTACGAGTAATATATGCAGATTATTAAACAATAATGAAGTAATCAGCAATTATTTCAACTGAATTTTGTTTTAACTCGTCAAAACAGCAGTTTAATAAATAGCTCTTTAGAATATATTTTGCCATGGGTTACCATGGCCAAAACAATTCATCCTCTGATACATACATGAAAAAAGTTTCCACCAGTTGCTAGTGCATCGTGGTTGAATAAATAAGTAGTTTGACGAAAAATATTTATTTATTTAAGTTAATAGATATACACGTACCTTAACTAAGACCTTATTCTATTTAGCAACTCTGTAAAATGTTGTTGTGTAAAGAGAATTTGGTAAATGTGTCAAAAACATTTTTAAGATAAAATATGTTAACTGAATATTTTGCTTATGCAAAGATAATTAAATACAGCAATACAATATAAGAATAAATCAAATGATCGCCGCAAAAAAATTACATAAGTTATATCCTTGAAATCCCAGTGTATCCGATCGATTACAGACTGCCCATTGTAGGTACTACTGTTTTTCATGCATGCCTTTTTCATGATTGTATCCTATTTATGGTGTGCAATAAAGAGTACCTAACTTCCTTACCTACTTATGATGAAACCCCAATGGATCATCACTTCACCAGGGCTACTGGTGAAATGGTATGTCGGAGTCGAACCGACTAAAACCACACGGTGTTTCAAGTGAGTACAAGTGAGTCGTCTATTGCAAGGGAGTCTGGTATACCCTAGGAAGGAAGTCCCTGAGAACTCCGGCAGACCTTGGCCGCCTCTAAAACAGAAGGCAGTCACACCACTGCGTACGGAGTAATAATCGTATAATAATAATAATATTTATTTTCTTTCACAAAGGTTACCTTAAGTTCTATAGTATTTTACAACATAGTTAAAACCTTTGTGAGAGACTGGTATCTGAACTAGGAAGATCCTGTCAGACAGATTACCAGGCTTCCCACATACATCGAGTCTCAGATGGTGTGGACAATGTAAGTCAGATGTAGTAGATTACGCTATAACCAAAAAATATAAACTAAACTTATGACAAAATAAAAATAAGTATTGGAACATATATTATATAGGTGTGTTGTGTGTGTGTTTGTGTGTGTGTGTGTGTGTGTGTGTGTGTGTGTGTGTGTGTGTGTGTGTGTGTGTTAATCTATGCTGGTACGATTAAGTATTTATATTTGTGTTTTCAAAAGATTCTCAGTTTCATCATAATTAAGTTTTTGTAACCATTTTGAGACAATCTGCTTGCAGTTATTTTTAGAAATATAGTATATTTCAAGTATTGCATTTACTCTATTATATAAGTGGCCACCTAAAAAACAAAACATTTTGTGGAATAGGCTAGTTCTATATAATACGGGGGGACATACTCTAATGTTTCTACGTCTATGTGGGTGGCTGTATGGTGTAAAATTAATTTCTGAGTGTTTTCTTAGTACTGCGTAAAGAACATACAGCTGGCGAACTGTAAGAACCTCGCAAGCGCTATATAAGTCAGTGGTGGGGTAGAAGAAAGGGAGAAAAGTGGAAGAATTAGCTACTTTGCAGCTCCACCCCAGACAGTTATGCAGTACGTGAGAAGGGACTGACATATTGCTAAATAGGTGTTTTTTATTATGTTTTTATCCGCTACATTTCTAAGGTTCTTAAAGATGTAAATGAGTTTACGAATCCTTGACGCCAAGAGAATTAAAGGTGGTTTGAAGCTAAGATTCTTATCAATACGACCCCAAGGTATTTGATATCATTTTTAATTTGCAGTCTGGGGCAAGTGCATATGGTATCAAAATTGTTTTGACAAGTGTGGGCTGTAATGCTATACTTAGATAATTCAGGAGAAGGAGAAGAAGTCAATGACATAGGTATATAATTGGTTTTGTCAACATTTAGGGACAATGCATTATTGGTGAGCCATGCAGTAACAAGATTAAAACCCACTTGCGCGTGGTTAAACGTCTGTTCCCAATTGGGTGCGCTAAAGATTAGGGCTGTGTCGTCCGCATAAGTCACTATCTTCCCATTTGCGATTTTAAGTTCACACAGATCATTGATGAATATCAGGAACAAGGTTGGGCCAAGTATACTTCCCTGTTGAACGCCACAATGGACTTCCAGATAGTCACTAACCACGTCATCAATTTTCACGCATTAATGTCGACCGGTGAGATAACTTTCGAAAAGTTGCAGCTGTTCCCCTCTTATACCCAGGTTACCCAGCTTCTCCAAAAGCAGTGGTACAGAGACCGTGTCAAAAGCCTTGGCTAAATCTAAAAACACAGCTACTACTTTTTTCTTATCCTCTAATTTATCCAAAATATGACCAGTAAGCTCATGAACGGCATCATTGGTAGATTTATGTCTCCTAAACCCAAACTGAGAATTTGACAGTAGATTCCTGGATTCCAAGTATTGTCTTAATCTATTGTTAATAGCCTTCTCGAGAATTTTAGAAAATGTAGGCAAAATAGAGATTGGCCTGTAGTTATTGACACAGTCCCTGTTACCACTTTTATGTATAGGATGAACTATAGATCGTTTGAAAGCTGTGGGGAAAACACCTGTGCTTATTGACAGGTTACAAACATGAGTAAGTGGTGATACAATTATGTCTACATATTTTTTAACAAACCCACCAGATAAATTATCATATCCCGTGGCGCAGTCATTTTTTAAATCAAAAATCAGAGATCTGATTTCGCTTTCGTCCGTCGGAAGAAGTGCGAACGAGTGCAGTGGTGATGGTCTGGACGTCGATAATGGAAGATGAGGGCTATTTTTACTAACTAAATTTGCTAAGTTTTGACCTATGCTCACAAAGAAACTGTTAACTGCATTTGCTGAATGTAGTGGGTTTATATTAGAAATTAACTCTATAGCAGGCTTTTTAATTTTATTAGTACCAGTTACATTTCTAATAACCTCCCATAACTTTTTATTATTATTCTGTGCATTGGCAAATGCTGTCCTATCATATTCACGCTTGACTTCTTTATCTTAAATAGACAGTCCTATCAACCTCACTTTTTGTTGATCTAAATTTGGAGTGCAAATTATCCCTGTTTTTAATGCAACGGAGTAAGCCACTTGTGATCCAGGGTTTAATAATTGTTTTGCGCCTAGGAACTCTCTGTAGTATACTGCAATCCCTAAGTATGTTCATCAAGGAGTTAACTAGAAAATCTGCAGCTTCGTTAGCATCTGTCATCGAATAGATGGGGTTAAATCGAAAGCTTCAATTGCAATGTCAAGATTACGGGAGTCTACTCGGTTGATCATTTTAGTATTATTTACTTTGACATTGACACTTTTAAGACTAAAGATTACGCTGTAGTGATCCGTTACTGTGGTAGAGACAACAATACATTTCATATGATGTTTAGTTTTGACTATAACGTGATCCAACCAAGTCAGAGTGTGTGTAGGGAGATCAAAAGCTGGTAACATACTGTGTGAGGCAAGAAGATTAAGGTAGCCCTCTGCTCTAGCGTCACTAGACTTTGAAGATATGTCAATATTTAGATCACCGGTGAGAATTAAATTTTTATATGATGACAGGCCAATTAATAGCTCATTGAGTGATTCCAGGAAGTTGTTTATATTTCTTTGACTTGGCGGACGGTAAACCGCAAGAACAGCTGTGTTTACATCAACCTTAATCAGTAAACAGTTGGCATCTGCCAAATTATGAGGTTCAGTTATTATATATTTATGTATTGTCTTGTAGTAAACCGCTACACCCTCATTTTGTGTTTTATTATTTAGTGTGTGAACGTAGCTGTATCCTTCGATGGTGGGCATGGAGTGATTGCTTGTCAACCAACATTCTGTGAAAATTATGATATCCCAGTCTACCCCAGCCAGGTTCAGAACAGTATGAAAACTGTCCATGTTTCGCTTTAGACTTCTGATATTTTGCACGATCACTTTGAGGGAACAATTATCATTATAAATAAACTTCTTACATTCATTAATACTACAAGTTGAGCAATCCGCTAATACTAGGCTATCTAGTTCATTGTTTACTGTATTAAAATTGAATTTTATGAAATTTGATAAGGGCATGAAATTTGTGAACACGAGATACAAAATAGTAAACAACAATAAGTAATGTATGAAAGGGCATATACATGGTTAAGCGACTGCAAATTTAAAGTTACGTTACTGCACTTGCTTTGTAACTGGTTTAATAATTGTAAAAATGGTTTTAACTGCAGATAGTTTGTTATTGTCGTAGGTATGTTGTAACATTTTCCAACAACAAAAGAGATTATGTATAAAAACATTTTGACTGTTGTCTTTCGATAAAAGATAATGTAATTACAGCTATTTAATAATAATGTGTAAATAATTGTGTATATATAATTAAATACTTTACCGGGCTGTTGTGTGTGAGGAGGAGGAATGTAGTTATGGCGTGGTCGTGTAAGTGTAAGTTTTAAGTTTTGTTTGCGTAGTATTAATTTATGTGTGTAAAATATGTAAGAGTAGATATTCGTAAAATAGTTAGAGTACCATGATACGAGTATGTGATGAGGGTATTTAGAATACCATGGTAAGTTAATCTTAGGTGCGTTTGTTACAAGAATAAGATATATCATTTCATTTAGCACACCTAGTACATAATGTTCGTAGTAAGTGATTATGTTTAGCATTACAGTAAGATACGTGATGTGTGTTTTGTTATAGAGTGAAACTATTGACCATAGTATATTAAGACATTGACGAGAGTTTGATTTAGTGTTGATATGTAGTAGAATATGGTGATTGGTTTTAATAATTGTGTCATTGTATTTGTATGTCAAAGACTGCAGTGAAAAAATATTATGTATGTATAATATTGTGTATAAAGTTATTAACAAATAAGTATTATTAGAGAATAAGAAATTAAAAGTTTTAGAACTTAGTTTACTTAGTACTAATACAATGACAAATACTTATACCTAAACCTATAATTGAGAGGATGTCCCTATTATTTACTAAGTATTTTTTTAATACATGAGACTGATTTGATAGAGATTGGGTCCATCCCTTGTATTGTGCTTTATTTCAATTACATGAATTGGTACTATTCAAAATATTTTTTTAAATCATAATAATTCAATTTAATTTAAATGTATGTCTTAAATTGATTACTCGGAATGTAGACTGTATAATTTTAATGAATTATATCGATAAACATCCGGAGTGAAACAAATGTTTACTGTTTTAACGTAGAAATAAAGCTTTCGCGAGTAGTGGCGATGCAGTCAGCATTTGGGGCACAAGTAGTGAGGGAACAACCGGCGGCGTCAGTCCAGCCGTAGCGATGAAACCGCTCACCGCTCTCTTTATACTGGTCGCGTGCCAGTGTTTACATGCACACCAGCATCCGCGCACGCCGCTACTTCATATCACAGATACTTTACACGCATTAATTGGAAAACAAAGTAAACCCGTGCAGCATATCGTCACTTGTACGAGAACATTGGGTGTGGCAAAATGTTTCGGTGCTCTAGGAGTGTGGCGCGCAGGACGAGCCCTCAGAACTTTACAAAAAGACTCGACAGCAAGCTTCAACCTGATTGAGGATGTAGAAGAATTTCCGTGGAAGAAGTACATTAATGAAACTGACAACCAATTACGAGAACAACTCCTTGAGAGTACTCAAAGATTGCTCCAACATCGGTCTTTGAATTTTGATATGATTTCTGGTTATAGAGCAAAGCTGACCTCCGAAAATAACAAATCTTTGTGTATCAACATTTACCGAAGTAAGTACAGTGAAATTACTTTTTTATAACATTACAATATGTGAGGTCTAGATGTTTTATATCATTGCAATCTGTGAGTTTAAACCATCAATGTTTTTTTTTTCTCCGAATACACATTGATGTTTTAAATGTAGGTTAACAGAAACATAAACATCTTGTGCTTGTAATTTACTACAAGGCATAAGTAAAATGATCAAAGCACATTATTTTATTTACTACTAATCACTAGATATTATAAAACAAAGTCCCCCGCTGCGTCTGTCTGTCTTTTCGCGATAAACTGAAAAATTACTGAACGGATTTTCATGCGGTTTTCACTAATAGACAGAGTGATTCACGAGGAAGCTTTAGATGTATAATTTGTTAAGATTTTGTGTAAATTGATTGAAATATGTTGATGATTGTTGAAGATGTCTCTGCTACCCGTGCGAAGCGGGTTGCTAGTACTTTCTAAACTAGGAAATATCTGTCATTATGATATGAAAAGTTCCATTTGATCCTGAGATATAAAGTAAAATCTAAAAACCTTCATTTGGTTAATTAATAGAAAACAAAATAAATCATTTATTATTGATTTTGCAAGGACAACGTTTTTCTTTTCCTTTAATATACAACTACAAAAAGAGAAAAAATTGTATGCTTAAAAGGATTATCGTTGATATTTATATACTAGAGCTTGTTCTAGTTAGACTCATAAATGCCTATTACGTATATACTGGAGCTATTAAGGTACCATTTGGTGGCTTGAATTTCATTTATTTATACTTTGCATACGATTACGTCATGATAAACAAGAGTGAAAGTTAGCTGCGTCCAAAAACTGTATGTAAATTAAATCATTTAACTTTTTAAGATTTTTTTTTTACTTTCAGCCGATGAAGCCGAAGGCCGATCCAGTATAAAAAAAATTCAGAAAGACTTTTATAAATTTGCTCCAATCTTGTTAGCACCTGGACTGTTTATATCAGCTCTCGTGCCTTTTGTTCTCCCTAGTTTAAAGATGATGGTACTCATGGTTGGATTCATGAACCAAATGGCATTGGTAGGTGCTATATTTACAGTTTTAAGAAATAATGCCTTTAATGACAAATATGACCACAAAGTAATCTACGTCAATAGTGGCTATGAGAACGAGAAACTTCAATTCTCCCCGTCAAACAAAGAAGAGCACTTCCACACAGACCATCTAGGTATTTTGTATGATGATTCCAAAACACGCTCACCCATTAAACCTATTGTCGATCAGAATTTTGACGATAATTTTGGTAATTTTGAAGAAATACCACCGGTTTCAGTAAACCCTAAATGGATCAAAGAATATACGGATCATAAGATGATAACGATGTTAAAAAATCAGCCACACGATGACATATTTTTTAATGAAGGGATACCTGTAAGACGATCAAAAAATGAAAACATAAACTAAATGAAACTGTTTAATTATATATAGATGCATCCAAGTAAAGCAAACTGAGTGCCTCTAATCATTAGCTAGTTTTATCAGCTATCAGGACCTATTTTAGTCTAGTCTCAGCCGATTATAAATAACCATTTCGAATTGCCTACAATATATTATATATAGGTAACTAAACTTTTTGCTATATTGTTTAACATTGTGTTCACGTACCTTAAATAAGTATTTATTTTATATTACGTAGGTACTTACTGTAAAAATCTTGCCAATGATATACAATTATTAAGTGATTAGATAGTTAAGTAATAATCGTTTTTATTTATTGTAATCTAGTCGCTTAATAAGTTGTAATTTATTTTTATTTTGTCGGTACAGAAGTGGAAATTTGAATAAATTGTTCACTTAATATATTTGTTCTATATTTTGTATTATAAAGTATGACGTAAATGCTCCACAAGCAAGGTGCTTTATATTAGCTGAGTACTTTCCACTGAGCTGAATGTATTTATTTGCTACTTATATGTATAAATGACAAACTACTTCTAAAAAGACTATTGAAATAAAGTCCCTTATCGACGTTACACTTCAGACGCTCGACGGCCGGCCGGCTAGCAGAAAAAAAGTGTTAGCGCAACGAAAGATGCTGAACTTTACAAGTGAGCTGATTTATTATATTTTTACGACATCTGTGGATTCTGCGCGATACTACTGAAATATTTGTATACCAATCCCACTAATATTATAAATGTGAAAGTTTGGATGGATGGATTAAATATTTTAGTTTATGATGGGGAGTGGGAGTGGGGCGTGTATTGTCGTCAGCATAAACTAAAATATATTATACTGAAATAGACAGGCAACTCGTTTTGTGTACGTCAGCGCCTCTGAACGCAAAGCAAGGGAACTTTAATTCCCTACTTTACCTATAGAGGCGCTGCATACACGTGTAAAAATTTATTATTACTAAAGCTATAGTATAATTATAAATTTGAGAACAGAATAAATATAAATAACACAAACATCTAATTTAATAAGTTTATTAATAACATATTTTATTATCATTTCATTTACAAAACTTTATTAAAAATGTTTTCAAGCATATAGGAACTGTCACTGTCACCACATACATTTTTATAAAATTTAGAACAGCTTTTGACTGTGAGAACATTGTTCACTTATTTGCACCAATTCATAACGCGAAATACTTACTAAACTAAACTAATAAAATATTACAATAAATCATAACACCTTTATTACAAACAACGAAAAATGTAAAATTGTAAATTATTTATTAAATAATAAACCGGCGGCTTTTTTATCTGACATTTGACATTTAGACAGACTTGCCAGCATGTTATACTGGTTAACTCCATAAGTAATAATTTATTTTATTTCGAAACAATGATTTATTATTTTAAACATGAATGAATAAAAGTTTTAATTTTTTTTACTTAATATTAATTAAGAAATTATTAAATATTACAAACCTGGTGATATAAATGTACAAACTTGACAAGTTATATAAAATACCTTAAATGTGTGACGGTAAAATATGGTAACCTAGAATAACAGTTTTATGTATCAGGAGAAATGGTCTAAGATCCGGCTGTAGAATTAGTGCGCTCATCGAGTACTTGCTAAAAACAATTTTTTTACATATATTTATGATTAGGAGAATATATATCTACCAGGCTGCCTATCAAAATGTGGCCGCTAGTATTTTTAATTAAATTATTTGGGACAAAATTTCATTCACTTGTTTTTTAAATAAAATATCGTCCACTTCACGGCAATATGTATAAAGCATGATTCTGACACATTTATACGTTCCTAACGTACACTTATTATTTATGTATCAAATTAAAGCTATTTTTTTCTGTTTATTATGATATACGTCTGCCTTTAAAAAGAGCTTGCTATTGGTTGGCATCAATGTCAAGTAAAATTGGAAAGACCAATCCAAAAAATTAATAAAAAAAGACGTGTGGCACTCGGAGACTGCCGCGGTAAAGCTATTGCATAGCATTTTTTATCAACTTATGCAATTATAATTATTTATTTATTTTATTTATGCAGTATTCTTTTCCTTTGTTTTTTTTTTCTTTGATATTAATTCAAGTTACACTTTTTGAGCGTGGTGACCGATAAGAAAACAATTTTTTTTCTTTTATTAAATAAATGAGAAGTTAATATTGTTCAAAATATTTTTATTATCTATATATATAAAAGAAAGTCGTGTTAGTTACACTATTGATGACAGGTATAAGCACGGAGCAGATACAAAGAGGAGGTGTTGTAATTAGATTTCCCTATGAAACAACGCGTGACAATTTGCGGGGTGAGGGGGTGTTAAGCTCTGCCCATTTAACTTTTTTCTTTCTACCAAACAATAGTAAAACTACTCGCATCGTTCTATGTCCATGTTGCTATGTAGTTTAGCTATCTCACGCTAGTTATAGGATGTAAGGGACCGTACTCAGAATTTACTTACCAGGTAGTAGCTTTTTCAAGATTAATTATTAAACCATCTTGATACAAAAGCGAAAGTTTGTGAGTTCTTTCTTTCTCCTAGCCTTGACCTTATTCCACAGCTGGACGGATTTGGATAAAATTTGGTATACAGATAGATTGCGACCTGGCTTAACATTTGGGCATTGGGCATTGCTAGTGTGAGAATAAAAAAGTTTGTGGTAAATCACGAATGATGATTCAAATTTGTTCACTTATTTATTCTTATCTTATCTTTCTTTATTCGTATCTGTACCGCAGCTGCAGTTTATTTTGTAAATCTAACTTAATGAGCTTAAAATACCTTTCAAATCATCAGCCTAAGTACAATTTATTTCATTTTAATATTTAAAGGACTTTCAATTCAAGATAAATACTCGTATAGTCGTGGGTTGCTAGGTAAAATAATTGGGTTATAATTACGGCCCTGTCTTTTTGTTCTGTTTATAAATGTTCTTCTAGTTGAAGATAGATGATAGATGCCATACATGGCATCAGAGCGTCTATCCGAATAGTTTTTACATGATAAAATACAACACTTCATCTTTTACTCCTTAATACAACGAAAATTTACTGATTTGCGATTTTTCGATACAAACGTACAAGACGAACGCTGACAGTGTACTAACTATAAGCCACGCCCACTGTGATGACGTCAGGACCTAGTTATAATCACAGTGCGCAGTTGCTTAGGCCCTCTCGGCCTCTCCTCTTTGTATCTGCTCCGTCGCGGAATTTCTGGATTCGGTCTCCACGCTCAAGGCCCGCGATAGAAGCTATGCAATAGCTTAAAAACATGATATTATTAAGTAGAAAAATAGGATCAGAAGAAATTAAACAACCAAAGAAGACGTATTTGTTTCAGTTTCAGAGTAACTAAAATGAACTTGTTAGACGGCTCGGGGCAACAGTCAGGTCGAGTTGTTACTCGTGCTATTGCTTGCACTCCCCAATCCATTCGTATAAGCAATTTCCCTTTAGTTCTATTGTCTTCTCTTCTTACCTAATTTTCCCTTTACTCGGAATTTTCTCATCTTTATTTCCCAAAGTGTACGGTTGACGGTAATAGGCTTACCCCTTTAACACGAGGGGGCCAAACTATAGATAGCACATGTGGTCTCATGTATTCGCGAAGAGATACAAACGGAAGTGTATGGATCATCCTCCGCACCTTTTCCCAACTACGTTGGGGTTGGCTTTCAGTCTCACTACGATACGGCCAAACTTTAATATTTTACGTGAAGCGACTGCCATCAGACCTCCACAACCAAGTACTAGGCGATATTGAAGTTCTCTAGTTAGACCAGGTTGTCGGACTTTTTAGGGGTCCAACTACCCGTAACGAATGCCACAGATGTTTGTATGGCACCCGGGACCGACGGTTTAACGTCGTCTCCGAGGCAGGGAGAGGTCTCAATATGTTAAGAATGGTCACCCATACTAGACTGACCTGGCTAGTATTACTTAACTTTGTAATGTGCTAACCTACTCGGTTACCACTTAGCCACGAGCCCCGAGTGTATGTAAATGTAAAAACAACAAATATTAAACATTATTTAAATGCAAATAAATAATCAGGATCATCTGGATATTTACTTATTTTTAATGATGTGTCTGTCGTGATAAAGGTATTCATGTGGACGAATAACCCAAAGTGATCCCCAGGCGATCAATCAGGGATCGTAGTGAAACAAGCGAAACTTATGGATCAAAATAACTTGTGTAATCTTATTTATAAAATTCTCGTGTCACAATGTTAGTTACCGTACTCCTCCGAAACGGCTTGAACGATTCTCATGAAATTTTGTGTGCATATTGGTGGTGGAGCGCCAATATATTTATAAAATGCATACATAATTGCACCATAATATATTTCGTTATATTATTAATTTCATAGTCCTTATAGTAAACCACATTCTGTTTGTCGAATGCAATTAGTGCTGGTACTACTGTAATATTGCCAATGTACTCGACGATCTCAAGAGATGGCGTTAGCAGTCTTCAAAGAATGTAAACGCGCTGCACCTGATTGGTGCAAGAAAAAACGGACACCCTGCTCTCATCGCTTTTCGCTAAGAAGACGCATTAATATAAAAATTTTGTTCCGCCACGGACATCAGTTATATTTCTCGTAAAAAAAAGCTGATTTTCCGTTAGTCCTATAGCCGTGTAGTGTTTGGACTCGCTTGTAACCTTTACAAGGTGTTTGTGGAGTGCTCTAGTCTTCGATCGTGACCGGCCGGTCAATACCTGGACGTTTCAAGAGACCGTAGAAACCTCGCCGCTGCTCGCTGCCTTCTGGAGGATCGGGACTTGGTCGGTGTTGCAGGTCAGTGCTGGCATGATTGTTTTGATCGATAGAAGTGGTTTGCTTCCCTACACCTCGTACGCTATACTATAAGCATTTTATTAACTTGTTGAGCAATCACACCCTGGTTTGGCTATTTACACGCCTGACCAATTGGGTAGGTCTGAGAATCGGCTCTTATCTATTTTTTATCCCCCTAAATGTTAAGGGTAGTCCACTCCTAATTTTTATTTTATTATAAGAAAAAAAAAATATGATACAGCATTAGAAAATACATACAACCCTGAATTTTCAACTCTCTACAATCAACCCCTGTTTTTTAATAGCGAAATTAGTATTTTTACTTTCATTGGTACAATTTTTTGAAAGTATTTAACCCAGTGAAAATAGAAAGTGCGATTGTTATAATCGATTTTTTTTTATGGATTAGGGGGTTAACGAGCAGACGGGTCACGTGATGGTAAGTGACTACCGCCGCCCATGGGCACCTGCAACTCGAGAGTCACAAATGCCACAAAGGTGGGAGTAGGAGAGGAGGGAAGATGGAGAGATGGGGGGGAAGATGGAGAGAGGAAAGGGTTAGGGCCACCGATAACCTCACTCTCTCGGCGAAACACAACGTAAGCATTGCTTTATCGATATGCCGATCGAGCCGGCCCATACGTGCCGAAGCATTGCTCTCCCACTGTTAAACTTTAAATATGTCAGTTTAGTTATTTAAGTACTTTGAATTAAGAAAATGAATGGTTGGTGTTTTGTTATATTTATAGTCATAGACCCCATCCCACAATAAGTTAGTTATTTTTTGACTACCAAAATATTCATTAGAAATAATTAATATGGCACAACAACGTGTGCCGGGTCAGCTAGTTTTCTATAAAATTTTAAAGGTAGTGTAAAATTAACACGGATTTTTAATGCAAATATTTTATTTGTGCCAAATATATTCTACAAATCATACAAACTACTCCTTCAGTTGTGTTCTTTTTTTAAAGAAGTAAGATGTGCTAAAATCGTAATTAATTTAAGAAGCTATTTTGTCAAGATCATCTTTCTTCAATCCAATCAGCTTGTTTATCGGTTAATGACGTAATAGATCTGGTTGGTGTATGCAGTTACGTGATAACAGGTGCTATTTCAGACTTTTTTAATAAATTTTATTATATTTAAAACTTATAAGTTTCTCAAATTTAAAATAATTAGTTTTCCGTTTTTAAACATCGCATGACAAATTTGTAACTGAAACTCTAAATAAATAAATTAGTGCCGATATCCCTATTAATGTCTCCAACTACATAATTCCGCTCTTCACGGACGCATGAGCTAGGTATAGGACCGCATGGTTATTTAGGTAAAGATGCGAGAGTAGTTCTTGAAAGAAGTTTACTTAAATGAAGTAAGTTGAAGGGTATGATATGAATAACTTCCCCTAGAGTGAATTGAATACCAAACACGATCCAAAAGGTTTTTAGTAGAAAATTAATTAAAAAGGACATTCTTAGTGATACAAATGCAATATCCACTGAAGTAAAGTTCAATAACATGGGTAGAATTCATTACATGCTAGAAATGGTTGCCACTATGAATTGTTTTATTGTTTGTGGTTTTCACTAACAAATCATAACAATCATAATACTTTACAATGTTACTTGTAATACATCTTGTAAGTATGTGCAAAGGTATATTTAACCATTTGAAAAACTTGCACCTAAAATCTATGGAACAGAAAATGTAAAAAAAAAAACAAATAAAACAAGGGATAAATTGTCTATGATTTATCAAATACAAAGGTACTCACTTCCGAGGCTAGAGTAGCACTAACCTTACTTAAAGCAGCCGTTTATGCAACATTTTGCTGCCAATAAATTAAAAACTTAAACAAATTTGTATTAACTTTCAGTAAGAGCCTCACCCACCCCCAGTAAGCGTTACTTTTATGTAAAAACAACTAATCATCTTATTAAAACATGATGCGATCCAGGCTCTTAATGAAATAATAAATTAGAAATAAATATTTATAAGTCACCACAAATCATTATAGAACAATATCACATACAGTAAAATAATATATACTAAGTTTATATTACAGTAATCGATTCAGACGCTTATGAATACGAATCCAAAATTTCTTTATTCTCTAATGGCGCAATGTATGCCTACATGTAAACATCATAAATGAATTAGGTACCTATTGATCTCTAATGAGAGTTAGTATTAATTGTATCTATCGCATTTGCAAGCAAAAGTAAATTTTCGTTCTAATGTACCCACCCATCTGTCCATAATACCAACCTTATACACATGAAATTTAATCAAATGTACAATGAATTGTGTGCAACAAACATACTATTAGTTTTGATGCAGGTGACAGGATGGGTTACACTTCTTGCCTACACGTATGTTACATTTAATGGAATGTAATGTAAAATAACAGATAAAGATTAAAGAAAATTGGAATACTACATAACTTAGATATTTTTATCCCCCATATAAGTACACATGACACATGCATGCCGAACTTTTAACACAATAGGATATATAGACCTAGGTACATAGTTTTTTATTTACATATTATATCATTTGAAACTCCCTTCAGAAATCTAATTTAGGAAAACTGATTGTTACTACTTTACTACCATAACGAGACTCGTTAAGAAGTTTCATATCAAAAAGTGTTTGCAGATATTTAGGCTTGAAATAAAATAGTCAGCCAGTCGTAGTCGTTTGATATTTAAGTGGTATTAATTTAATACACATAAATAACATTTAAAAAGGAATTTACTCAGTTTTTCTGTGAACTATTTCGGCTAACTGTTTTTCTTCCTGAGTCATATCTTGGTCGTCCCATCCCCACACTGGGTTTTCTGGATGATGGTGATCGTCTTTGGATTCCAAGTCCGCTTTAGACAACGGATGTGAGCCATCTCCAGTCCTGTTTACCCTTTTTCGGATCATATCAGCTGACACAGTCTTAAGGTCATATGCCAAACCTGGAAATTACAATTGCAAATCTTAGTTTTCAGCTTACTCAGGTTCCTGGAATAGGTTAGACGAAACGAGAAGCACCCAGGAGAATAATGATTCCTATTTAATTAAAACTACAAAAAAATAGAAACCACAGAGGCGATATCGCTACATATACAGCGTGTCAGTATCACCGTCCCGAATAACTTATAAAAATGTATTTCTTTGGATACTTATCACAATGCAAAAGAGATTAAAAATTTACAATCAATAGTTCGTTTTTGCGCTACGCAATGTAACACCACACGCGTACTGTGTGGTACGGTGAATGACCTTAACGCTCGGCGCCGTCGAAACAGCTGATTGCATAAATGTTGTTTAATTGATTACATTGCAGTTTTTGGCCGTATGGGGTATTTACTGATTTTTTCCCGGTAAAATGTTCTATTTACTCACTCTTAAGCAAAAAAATTAAAATTATGAATTTTCCGGCAGGAATTTCCAATGATTTTAAACTCGGAATGATGGTCTGAATACCTACACTATTTCAGGATTCGGTACGGTGTCACTTACATCCTGTATTTGTGAGAAATCACAAAATATATATAACCATAAAACTTTTTTACTCGATAGTATCATCGCTGTAGAGAATTTCTTTCAGAAGATTTTTAAATATTTATGCTGAATCAGTTTACCGACTTTGATTTTTATAATCGATTAAAGTTATGTGTCGACAGAAATATATGCATATAACGTAAAGGACTTTATCTGTTATCATAGTAAAATCAATGCCTGATTAACATCTTATTTGCATATAAAAAACCTAAAAGACGTTTTTACATAAGTACTGTAAAAATGTCGCTTGCATAAACATTTTATAATACAGGAAAATGTCTGTAATTCTCTATGGATTCTTTAATCTACCAATGATATACTAAGGGACATTCTAATAGATTAAATATTAAAAACATCGATATTAGATACATACCATGTTTAGCTGCCCAGTCAATCAATGCAGTTGACAGGTTGGTACTGTAATTACCGAGTTCTGCCGCCTTGTAGTCCCAAGGAAATACGTGATGATAATTATGCCACCCCTCGCCAAAGGCGCAGATGGCAACAGTCTTGTTATCTGTTGCGCCTATGTGTCTGGAACAGCAATACGGCAATTGTTATAAACTAAAATGTTTATGTAATAAATGAAATAGGACTTCCATTTACTATTACGATATGATATTTAAATTTTCAGAGTGAGACATACAAAAATAAGTTTGCATTTATTTATGCTTCTCACATGAAATTATGTACTGACTACGACGACACGACACGACTACTAATTTTTTATAAATGAAGTCAGATAATTTCATGCTTTAATCTCATCTTTTTTATATTTGGAAGTTACCATAGCCGATGGTATGAGGTGTGCGAAAGTATAACGAGGTCAAGAAATTGTCAGTTTTTAATATAAAGTAAAAACTTTCCCTGGATGTGGAATTTGGAATTCCATTTTTAAGTTGACGTGAGAGTAAAAAGATACTGAAATGACCAACTTACTTGTCGTAGGGCCTATTACCCCATATGTGGGCAGCGGAGTTGACGAGCCAAGTAAAATGTAGCGATATCGTATATCTGGTAATAGCAGCCACGTACCACGAAATCCAAGCGTTCTCGCCCCAAAAATGAACAGGGATCCACGCTGGAATTATGAAGCATAGTAGCGGCATCACCACCAAATACGTTCTGGAAAATAAAATTAAATGAAATCAAACACACACTTGACCACCCACATCCTACGGTATTAACAAGCGGCGCTCGATTGTTTTTGAGTTGTAGTTTACTCGCGAGCGTCTTTACGATCCTGACCCTTAGGAGCGCCGCGCCATGACTTTCATGGCGTTTACGCGTGTTGCTCAACGAACATCGAATGAAAAACTCAGTAAATAATACTTTTAGTAGTAGTTTTGCCAGTTTCTATTTTTTGTAGAATGCATCGCGGTATCCTACTAAAATTATATACTAAAATAGGTGTAAACGTGAAAGTTTGTAAGAATGTATGGATGTTTTGTTACTCTACACAAAAACTGTATGTACTTCAATTAAACTTTACAATAATATAGGTCATACATCCAAATAACACATAGGCTATAATGACCGATTTGGAGAAATCTACAAAACGGTTCTGTTATACCCAAGATAATCAAATTAAATTAAGACAAACTAAATACGCCTGTTGTGATCGTGTAATTCACGTGTTATCTTGTTACACGTGTCCTAAGTAAGTACTACAAACCCGGTGTAAGTTATGGGTGCATTTTTTTATTGATCTATAACGTGCTTCGAAAATGGCGGCGCTGCCAAGCCAAAATTATCATTTTTATTGATTATTTTGTGTTGGCTAGTAAAAGTTTCTACATTAACTGATGAAATGTCACACTACAATTATGTTTTCTCGCTCTTAAATGACCTGTACACGTTTTAAAAACACAATTAGACATTTTTTCGATAACTAAAAGTAGATGAAATACGTTCGAGCGCTGCTGAGCGCAGTTCGCGTTACAAACTTTTTCTTCGCGGTGTTTACGCCATACGCTAGTAATAATTACTCAGTGAGAAACTCATGTATTTACACGGGAATTAACGCGATCACGAAAAGGTATTACATACATCTGCATTGCCTGATGTTTACCGTTACATACTACACTGTTAGTAAAGTATGTGACGGTACATGGCGAAACAAAAAAAACAAAAATACCGAAAATGTGCGGGTGGATGAAGAACATTCTACCTCACGATCTCGACGACGGAAGGCGTGCAGTGCGTGCACCAGTGAGCCAGTCAGTCTGTGACCACGGTCAGTACAACCTGGTCGAAACCTCAGCGCTGAAGCATTGTCATGGTGCAATAGGATGCGACTTCTTGGTCGTTTTTCCCTAACTTTTACAAAGACACTGGGCAAACAAATGGTAGTGTACCACTCAGCATTAACTGTCTTTTGTTCTTCAAGTGGGATCGTGCAGACATGACCCGTCCAGGAGAAAAAAAAACGCAATCATTTTTTTGCCTATGTCTCTCGCGTACCTCACTTTTGTTGATTTGCCGTCACCTTCAAACACCCATACAGAAGACTGTTGCTTTCTTTCCGGCATGTAACAAAATATCCATGTTTCATTTCCTGTCACAATGTCATACACAGCATATGAAAGTCCGTGATCGATCTTTATCAACATTTTTTTACACCAATCAACACGAGTCCGTTTTGTTCTAATTTGCGGCGTTGGTACGCAGAATTTGATCGTGGCTGTATTTCTCTCCATGATGAAATTGAAATTGAAAATGAAAGGTATAATCCGCCTTTATAAAAGGAAGATCATGCTTGAAGATTCTTACATGTATCATCATCATCATCATTTCAGCCATAGGACGTCCACTGTTGAACATAGGCCTCCCTTAATGACCTCCAAGAAGACCGGTTGGAAGCGGCCTGCATCCACCTACGTCCTGCGATCCTTACCCGGTCGTCTGTCCACCGCGATAGTGGACGTCCCATCAAGGTTGAAGACTCGGTTCTTGAAGTTGTTGACGCGTATGTATACCTGGGACAAACAGTCCAACTAGGTAACTCCAACTTCGAGAAAGAGGTCAATCGTCGAATCCAACTCGGATGGGCAGCGTTTGGGAAACTTCGCTGCATCCTTTAGTCCAAAATTCCTCAGTGCCTGAAGACAAAGGTTTTCAACCAGTGTGCGTTGCCAGTGATGACATATGGATCCGAAACGTGGTCTTTCACTATGGGCTTGATAAGCAAGCTCAGAGTCGCTCAACGAGCTATGGAAAGGGCTATGCTTGGTGTTTCTCTGCGCGATCGAATCAGAAATGAGGAGATATGCAGACGAACGAAGGTCACCGATATAGCCGAACGGGTCAGCAAATTGAAGTGGCAATGGGCGGGGCACATAGCTCGTAGAACGGATGGTCGATGGGCCCAAAAGGTTTTGGAATGGAGACCACGGACCGGAAGGCGCATGTATAACCCACTGATATTTGTTATTGTAAAATAGTAATAGTATCTAACTTCCTACACTTTATTTTTTGTACCTACATTTGTTTGTTATATAATATTATAACATCTACTTAGGTACTATTATGTCTACTGTAACAAAGCGTTAATGAACCTTCTGGAAGCTTTCACATTTTCATCACTTCATTCATCACTGCTTTATTTTGGCCGTTAACCTGTCATGTATGTTTGTTATCATAGACTTACGAATCATAATCATTTAGCAACATTCGTGAATAATTTAATGAACTCTTATTTTATGCGTTTTGGTGGTCAGCAAACCAATTCTTTTTATACTTATTATGGAGGGTCTAAAAGTTTCCATAATAGGTATAAAAATTCTTGGTTAACAGTTTTTTTAAATAGATAGATTTAATTCTCGAAAAGTAAGTAGTAAAAGCAATCTTTCTCAAAGTGCTGTTCTAAAGACATTTTTCTTACCGATAAACATATAAACAATCACTGTTGATAGGATCTAAAGGTTTCTCGAAGCCATAAGTGCAGTGAACTGTAAAGCAAAAGTGCGCTACAAAAGACCAGAAATGGTCGAGGTAGCACTAGGCACTTAAAATAATAATAATAATACACATAAAAGTAGAAAACAAAAATGGTTAGAAACGTGAAGAACATTGGCACTTTTACTAATTCCTGATTTAAAAAAAAATGCATAACTGCCACTACTCAGCTGTTAAAGCAATATACAGATTGAATAGTTTTAAATTATATGTAATGTAATGGAATGTAATATGTTTTATTTTTCGATTCTTCTAACTAGATGCAACTTTTCTTCAATTTACTTTCTTAATAACAAGAAGCAGGTAAGGGGGTGGGGGAGGATTGATACGATTTTCAAACCATGCCATTTTTAGGTGTCTTACCATTAATTAGTCTGAATGAAAAGTATTTGCTCGATAATATTGGTTCTTTATTTAAAACCTAACGAGCTTATTTGGGTGAAATTGTAAAATGTACTAGTGTAAAAAGAGACTTAAAAATAAAATGGCCTCTGTATCAATGCTCCCCCTCCAAAGGGTGGATTGATACAGAGATTGGGTATAAAAGAAACATGGATAAATTAATCAGTATGTTTATTATTACGTTGGAAAACAGTTTATAATTATGCTATTAAGTGAACCTCGTGCTGAAAACCAGCAAAATGTAGAGTATTGTATTTTATTTATTTATTTATTGTACACCTTTCATGTGAGATACAATAAAAAAAACAATGCAAAAATTCAGGCATAGCAATTGGTGGCATATATTTTGTCGCATCAAGCCATTTAGCATGGGGACGATTGATACAGTGTATCAGTCCACCCCTTGGTTACCTGTATCAATGCTCCCCACAAACAACTTAGGTAATAAAATGTATTCTCATTCAACACCATGCAAATCTAGTTGACAAAACCCTGAGATTCAGCTAAAATACACCTACACGGGTAAAAAATGACACATACCTAGTTAAAATTCGTAAAAATGCACTATTTCTTGTACTTTTTCCAAGTGGGAAAACAAATATTTCAGACCTGTCAAAACACGAAGATCGAAAAAAAAAAAAATCTGTATCGATCCTCCACCTGTATCAATCCTCCCCCACTCCCCCTATAAGAAATTTCGTGCTTCTTCCTTCAAAAGTGACGAATTTCCCATATAAACTTACAACCCGTAATTCACCTTTTTATGATAAAAATAAAAAAAAAACCGCCGATGTTCGTGTGCATATCTTTCTAAGCAGGAGTAGACATATTCAATTTTATTACTTTGAAAATGACGGACTTCCATGCAACCTTTGATCCCTTATTTTACGCCTTTGGTTTAATTTCCAAAAATCCTTTCTTGTGGATTTTTAAAACATAAAAGGCTTTAATGCCAAAATTTTAAATCTGTAGCCTCAGGGTTTAGGCTCGGCGTTAATGAATCAGTCAGTCAGTACTAGTAAATATATTGATGAATCAGTCAGTCAGTAAGTAAATATATATATGTATAGATGTGGCGAACGTTAACAACAATAATGAAACTTGAATACATTTTGTACTACAACCAACGTATCCGCCTAAAACTCGGTCAAGGCCCTTCCTATGAGCAGCGGATCACCTGATATGTAAGCGTTACATGAGTTAGAAATTAGGTACGCTGGAGAGGTCATCCTCTAAGTTTCTACCTTTCCGAATACGATTACTTTGTTTTAGATTTCGAACATTAATAAATTATAGATAATAGTCTCTTAGTAATAATCTATACTGTCCTATTTTTTCTAAGTTTGCATGGGTTTTTTACATCAATCTACCTTATATTGAATAACTTTAAGATAACCATTATTCTTTGTTATATATTATGTATATCTAAATTCAAACTATATAATAAATATAAAATATAAAAAAACTAATAATATAAAGATAAAACTTATGCATGTTTGTTTGTAATGGATAAACTGAAATACTATTTAACCGATCTAAAAAAACTTTCATAGAAAGCTACGTCGTCAGCGAGTAACATAGGCTGATTTCATTTTCAATAAATTAGAGATTATACAAAAATTACAATAGTGTAACCCAGTATCATTGTTTTTATTATTACTCTCATTATTTGCCGTAGGCTGCGAGAACTATTGATGATACATAAAATAATGAAAATGGACCAACAAAATAATTCACGAGGCTATACGTCTGACTATTATAGCTAAGTCACAATAACCACTTTTAGGTCAAATTAGTGAATCGAAACACGGGTAAAATTGAAAGATGATGACATTGATGAGAATGCTATAGTTCAGTCACAATAAACACTTTTTGTTTAAATTAGTGCATCGCAACACGGGTTAAATTGAAAAATGATGTCATTCGTATCACGATATTAATCCTTGTCCAACTAAATAGCTTTATAATCAAGGTCGATTGTGTACACATGTAAATTCCTCTTTAAATTATTCGAATCGTACACATTATTGTTAGATTTACCATGTTATTTAAAGGTTACTGTCTTCTAACAGGTGTTCCTGTAACCTTTATTTTAACTTGTATTTGATATGTCACACGGTATAGTTTTAAAGTTATCTTTACTAGATGACGTGTACGAGTACAAAGAAGTCGTCGCAAGACATAACTGATTAAAAAAAAACATACATTTTCATCCAAAAAAGTTAAAGTAAAGTAACTATTCCCGAGTGATAGTGAATTGATTGATAAATTATACACTAACGCAAGCGAAGTCGTGGGCAAAAGTTAGTTACATACATACATTTCCATTATCTTTCAATGAAAACTCAGAAGTAAACGGTGAAGAAATCAAGTGGTAACCAGTTGAGATTGGAATTTCTGTAAATATTATATTTTCAAAAGCAGAGGCTTTTTCTAAGAATAATCAAAGTTCCTATGTTTTCTTTCCCAGTCTCATTATTAATAATACTCCAAGTCATTCTAATTTTGTTGCTGCTATTTTGAATTTTGGAACTTAAATAATTTTTCTTCGCATTTGGCAAACTTGGTTTTGTTATTAATTTCTAAGTTGTCGAGTAGGTACTTTTAACCTTACACGCACACAAACTAGACCATGACTATTATATTTTCTCTGTTATTTTTAGTCAATAACGTTATAAGAAGTGCTTGATTGTAACTGTATTATTATAAAGTACCTTCCAAAATATAGTTATTTATTTTTTAGGTATTAAACCTCATAACTGCGACGAGACGGTACGTATAACGTCTAATTAGCAGCCGCGTGCTTTGTACTTACCTTGAATTTCTCTTTAGTCACGTCATTCCTAGTTTAAAATAGTTTTATTTATTTTATATATGGGTTTATACCAAATAAAATGGCTTCCGGTTTTTAATTTTAGGTTCACCTAATCAAAGTGGCCAGATAGGAAAAAATACATGTACCTATAGAATTATACAAGGGTGACTATTTAAATTTAATGTTAATGACTCAAAATTCAAACTCGTGGTTAAAAACCGCAACTTACGGTTGTGCGTATGCATTTATATGTCTTGGAAGCCTATTCATTATTCGGTACTTACCTAAAGATAATTAGGAACAATTGGTATTTGATTTTTAAAGTAATATACTATGTAGAAATATAAACGAAGTATTAAGTGTGTTAATTGGCACTTCATCACGGTAACATTTATAAGTACCTACCTGTTCGTTTACCCGTGACACCATCGGTCCATTTCGATCGAAACTTCCGAATTTACATCTAATATGCATACAACTCGCAAATGTTTTAAAACAATTAATTATGTGTGTGACGTTTATCAATTTAGTTTAGGACACACCAAGTTTTGTTTAGCTCCTGCCTTGTGCTAAAACCATGAATTATCGATACATTAGTTATAACTCTGTAATTCAGATTGTGTCTCTGTAAGACGTGTGATTCTTTTAAACTGTTAAATTATAATGCTTTATATAACATTTTATAAAAAGGTATCTTTCAAGGTTTATGAGGTTTACATACCTAATCAATATTTTTCTTACCGAACGTAAACATAAAAGTGGCTTTAACTGTCTATGATTTTTTGGGATTATAATAGAGATAATATGTAATTCATATACATATATATATATATAGGTATATATATATATATATACATATATGTATATGAATTACATATTAGTACATATATATATATACGTCTGTATCTGCAAAAGGGTCCCGCAGAATGTAAGTGATTGTTAAGGAATTCAATAACAAAGATATTATGTTTTTACAAACTTACTTCTTTTGGAACATAACTATCGGATCCTTTTCTAGGTCTGACATGTCGACGGAAGCACCTTTCTCAAACACGTCTTTATGTTTGCGCACCATTAGCCATCCAATATGGGAGAAGAAAAAGCCTCTCTTAGCGTTATGTGGATCCGCATCTGTCTCCGTGAACTTGTGATGCACTCTGTGAAAAAGGATTTATATTAATTAGTTTTAAATAGTAGTATAAGTTGCCTTTAAATCGTTTAAAATGCATTAAATAAAAAAAGAAATAATGTAAATTTTAAACTGTGGCAACACCGAGGGGTACATAAGAGCGCTCATGATATCCAGAGATCGTTCTGTGCTCTCCGGCCCCGAGTACCACTTTTAAAAGAAGGACACTAGACGCCTCCAGTTCCCCAATTTTGATACTTGTTTTCATCCATACGTCTATCAGCATCTCGCAAAGTAACGACATCCCACTCTCTATTCTCTCTTACTGAGACTAGAGGGTTTTATCTAGACCTATACAATACCTATATCTCCCGAAGCAGTCAAGACAGTCAGAGGCTGTTATTTTACTTTTCTAGCCCATTCTCGGTGTTGAGGAAGCCCGGGAATGTACGGGCAGGGTAACATCTTGAAGAAGGGATGCCAGAGATATAGCCGAATGGAAAAGGATTGTTGAGATGGCCACGACCCACAAAGGTGAAGAAGAAGCCAATCCTGCATGTGGGACTTAAACTAAGTCTAAAATCTTTGTCTCCATGTGTGTAATGTGTAATCTATGTCTTCAGGTCTATAAACTGTTTTTAAATTAATTAAATAATTAAATCGTAAAGGGAAGTGTCAATTTGACTGTAATGAAAGCATGACCATACAGCATGGATATGCGCACGGAGTAGATACAAAGAGGTGTTGTAATTAGATTTCCCTATGAAACAACGCGTGACAATTTGCGGGGTGAGGGGGTGTTAAGCTCCGCCCACTTCACTTTTTTCCATCTACCAAACAATAGTAAAACTACTCGCATCGTGGTATGTCGATGTTGCTATGTAGTTTAGCTATTTCACACTAGTTATAGGATGTAAGGGGCCGTACTCAAAATTTACTTACCAGGTAGTAGTTTTTTCAAGATTAATTTTGAACACCATCTTGCTACAAAAGCGAAAGCTTCTGAGTTCTTTCTTTCTCCTAGCTTTGACCTTATCCTACAGATGGACGGATTTGGAGAACTTTTGGTATACAGATAGATTGCGACCTGGCTTAACACATGGGCATTGGGCATTGCTAGTGTGAGAATAAAAAAGTTTGTGGTAAATCACGAATGATGATTCATATTTGTTCACTTATTTATTCTCATCTTATCTTTCTTTATTCATATATGTACCACAGCTGCAGTTTATTTTGTAGTTCTAAAATGAATGAGCTTAAAATACATTTCAAATCATCAGCCTAAGTACAATTTATTTCATTTTAAAATTTAAAGTACTTTCAATTCAAGATAAATACTCGTATAGTCGTGGGTTGCTAGGTAAAATAATTGGGTTCTAATTACGGCCCTGTCTTTTTGTTTTGTTTATATATGTTCTTCTAGTTGAAGATAGATGACAGTCTATTCAAAAAATTATTACAAAAATATAAAAATAATACTTTGACGGCTAAAAATTCTTTAGGACTGGATGTAGAACACATTTCAGTATCTTCGTATGATTTATTTTAATAATACTGAGCTCTACGTACCTTTGTTTTTCTAGTTCCCATTACACAAAGTTTTGCCATCTAGTGACGAAAAGATTTAATTATATTTCAAAAAACACTTCGAGATTTTTCTAGAACTATTTTAATAAATTAAATAAAAAAAATAGTTACAAATGCATTGTGATGCCATACATGGCATCAGATCGTCTATCCGAATAGTTTTTACATTATATAATATAACACTTCATCTTTTACTTCTTAATACAACGAAAATTTACTGATTTGCGATTTTTGGATACAAACGTACAAGACTGTGTACTATCTATAAGCCACGCCCACTGTGATGACGTCAAGACCTAGTTATAATCACAGTGCACAGTTGCTTAGGCCCTCGCCTCTTTGTATCTGCTCCGTGGATATGCGTATGCGTGTCCAGTCGCCATTGTAAACGATCAAACTGATAAAATGTGACGATCACGCAATGTGGTAATGTTACTGATGAAATTTGTTACGTGTTTCAACAGTATTATCAAAAATAAAATCAACGTAATAGTTTTAATAATCGTTTGGAATCGGCTAAATTAAATAAAAAATGTAAACAAGAAATACAAATCATTGTGATAATTATTTTTTTGACTGTCTGAAGCGGTCAAAACTTTAGTTTCCGGCAAAAAGATACCGATAGGTAAGAGGTAGGTATCTTTAGTATCTTTGCATTAAGTACTCATTTCCACAAGTGCAGTATTTTTTCTGCTAAGTAATTACTTTGTAAATATAAAATACTTAATAAGTTGAACTTGATGTGAGCACGTCGCGCATCGTGTTTATTATATCTATGTATGTCATTATTACCCTTGACCAAATATTAAAGATGGATAGAAGCAATAACACATAAAAACTAACTTGATTTATTTAAATCCTTGAATTATATTCAACTTAAAATATTTTCTCTCCCTTCTCTTGTTTCAAACAACAAACAACCAAATTATCGCAAAACTTTATTGAGATTAAAAGTGGTTGCAAATTGGCTTAAAAGATACATTACCTATATGATAACATGCCGTTCTAGAAAATTAAACAACTAATGGAATGAGATGTATTTGAGATACACATTTTTTTTCCAGAAAAAGAAAAACCGTTTGGTTTGCCAGTGCGGCACCAAAAAACTTAATGAGCCAACTCACTGAATAATACATTTAAACCGGGTTTTATGAATGTTAAAAGAGAAATTATTGTAACGCAAAACATACCTGTTACACAGTTACAGGGTCTTTAAAAGGTATTTGAATACCTATATAAAATATGATAATATTTGATAATTAGCTTCCTTATCTACCCTACCCACTAAATAAATGATGCGTAACGGGAATTAAAGAGCTCACGGTACCTACACCTCTTCTATGCTTGTCATTTGTAATAGGTACTTATTTAGAATAGAAATAAACTTTAATGTACACCAAATTACAAATAAATTACAGGGAAATCGCAGAAACATATTGTACTGTTTAAGTTAATACGTTATTTTAAGATTATTTTTTTATAATAATGTATTTGTATGGGAATTAACGCGATCACGAAAGGCACGCGGTTGTGTGACCAAGGCCAGTGCAACCTGGTCGAAACGTCAGGCAATTCAGAGGTATGTAATAACTATTTCGTGATCACGTTAATTCCCCTATAAATACACAATTATATCACGGAACGCGAAACTTGAAAATATTTGACTTTACTTGAACAAAATGTTAATATTATTATATTTTTATCCTGTATTCGTGCTAAACTACTACTAGCGTATTTTGGATCCTTCTTCATCCTAATTATTTCAACTTAGTTTACACTAAAAATTATCCACCAATCCTTTACGCAGGGCTTTATAAAAGTACTAGATGAAAACCCAGTTTCGCTCGGGTAAATGTGACGCATAATACACAATCTTTTACAAAATGTAGGTAGATATATGTGTGAATCGGCCTTCACGAACTCAAGATATACGTGTGGATCGGCCATAACGAATTCAAGATGGCATCCGAGCGGCCAATATGGCGACTGCCATTCGCAGCATTAGAATTTAACAAAATACTCAACAATCCGAATTTTGCGGATATTTGTGGTTGACTCGAAATCATTATTTTTTTATGTTTTATTATTCAGGTAAGGTTTCAATCAAGTCTACCATACCCCTTGACCGAATTATTAATATAGAAGATTATTAATATATATATCTTCCTACAATAGCACGTAAAATAGATCATTCGGAAAGAATAAACCAATACAGTACCATTTATTATACATTAAGCTAATGTAACAATTTTCTCAGCATCAGTTGTTATTAATAGGGTAAATATTATAATTTAATATATCCACAATGAAAACAATTTTTTTAAGCAACCTTTGGATAGAAAGACAGATGCAATGTGTAAATGAAAGCTTCTGGTGAAAATATATGCAATTCAATTGTATCTACCACAAAACATTGCTGTGCTTCTACTCTTCAAAATCATTTTAGTGTACAATAAAGAGATATATTATTATTATTCTCTTTATTGAACATAAAACTTATTAATTACATTTTTAAATACGTACCTATAAAACAAAATATATATTTAAAAATATAAAAAATAGTATACCACCGACATCGGGTACAGGGACCAAGACACCGGTGGTTAGGGCTCCAAAGACAGGAACCTCCTCACTATACGGGCCGTGTCGAGAAGAACTGCCTTCTGCATCAGTCCCTTGATCCAGCCGTCTAACGCGAGCCTCTTAAGGTGTTGGTCTAGGCTTTTGGCTATCAATCCATGAGCAGATACGACAATCGGAACAATGATCGCCGAATCGACATTCCACATATCGACAATCTCGTGATACAAATCCAAATATTTAATTTGTTTTTCTTTTTCAACTTTCACGAGGTTGTCGTCATGAGGAACGGCAATATCGATAATCATTGCGCGTCGCTCTAATCGATCTATCACCACAATGTCAGGTTTATTGGCAACAATAGTTCTGTCAGTGATGATAGATCGATCCCAATACAATGTGGCACGACCATTTTCGAGAACTGGGTCGGGCACATACCTGTAATATGGCACCTCTGAATGCACAAGATTGTATCTAAGGGCAAGTTGTTGATGCACAATCCTGGCCACTTGGTTGTGTCTGTGCAAATATTCACCGTTGGCAAGACGAGAACAACCAGAAATAATATGCCTGATAGATTCACCGGGACGGTGGCATGCCCGACAGATGTCCACCGTACCATCTTTCACGATATATTTCCGATAGTTATTCGTCATAACAACTTCGTCCATAATTGCAAAGACAAAACCTTCGGTTTCTCCAAAAAGATCACCAAACCGTAGCCAAGATGTAGACGCTTTAAAGTCTATATCAGGACCATTTAGGGCCCGATAAAAACGACCATGAAGTCTTTGCCCTTCCATACCTCCCTGCGATCATTAGTACTAGGTACTACAGGCTTGCGCCAGTTCTCTTTAGCCAGAGCGAGCGGAGTGAGTCCGTTGTCCACTGCGACCACACTACGATGCACTCCCACGTCAGTGTGAAGAAAATATTCTCTAAGGTTGTATATCTCGCGATTGTGTAGGGTCTTAATGTTTAAGAGTCCACGACCCCCAAACTTTCGCGGAATATACAACCTCATTACCGATGAACGTGGGTGGTGCATTCGGAATGCAGTCAGCAGTGTACGGACTCTCCTATCTAGAGCATCCAATTCGGTTTGAGTCCATCTAAGTATACCAAAGGAATACATCAGAACCGGCATGACCCAACCGTTGCAGGCACGCATTTTGTAACCCCCTGATAAAAGACTTTTAAGTACTTTTTTCAGGCGGCCAAAGAAAAAAAATATTAAAATATTATTAAATTTTCTGAAAATATTAAATAATAGTATAAAGAGGGACTCATGGCTAAGTGGTAACCGAGTAGGTTAGCACATTACAAAGTTAACTAGTCAGGTCAGTCTAAGATGGGTGACCATTCTTAACACGTTGAGATCCCTCCGTGCCTCGGAGAGCACGTTAAACCGTCGGTCCCGGGTGCCATACAAACATCTGTGGCATTCGTTACGGGTAGTTGGAGCCCTAAAAAGTAAGACAACCTGGGCTAACTACAGAACTTCAATATCGCCTAATACTTGGGGTGTGGAGGTCTGATGGCAGTCGCTTCACGTAAAATATCGAAGTTCGGCCGTATCGTAGTTAGACTGAAAGCCGACCCCAACTTAGTTGGGAAAAGGCGCGGGGTGATGATTATATAATAGTATAAAGGCGAAAATTTTTGAGGATGGATGGATGTATATTTGTTATTTTTCACGCAAAAATGGCTGAACGGATTTAGATGTAATTTGGCACAGAGATAGGTTATAGTCTGAAATAGCACATAGACTACTTTTTGTACCGGAAAATGTACGGTTCCCGTGGGATAGATTTCACCAAATTTCCACGCGAACGAAGTCGCGGGCAACACTTAACTAGCTGTTGCACTAGCTCTATTGCGTATAACTGAACTAACCTGTGATCTCGGACCCATTCATAAATATGATTTTGGAAAGCCATGGTCTGCATCAAAGCGAGGTATACCCGCAGCGGCCAGCGTGCTTTGTAAGCTTTGTGTGCCCAAAGCCTGTGAGCTCCTGCCGTGACTCCCATTGCAGACATGATTGCGAAAAATACTCCTGAAAACAAAATAAAAGAATAAACAATGAAAATGTGCAAATTTCCTAAATTGAAAGAACTATAAGAAAATATAGACAGCTAGTGAAACCAAAATATTATTATAAGAGTTTCAAACGATGAAAGGAGCAATTATGCAGATTCAATCTTTCTTGGTGTGCTGTTTTCTTTGACAATAGTCCTATTTGAGGAGACACAATTATAACTTTTTCTTTTTATATCCTTTGAGAAGAGATGAGATTACCTACGCTGATTCTTTCTATCAAACAGCTTACGTTCTACGTTCACAACACTTTGAGAGCATTCATATTGTTCAAAAAATATAGTTTAATATATGACGAAATAAGTCCAACATTTTCTAATACCATAGTGATCTTTCTCTCAATTTATTTTATAATAAATTAATTTTAGGAGTTGCCCCGCAATTTCATTATATTTTAAAGTAACTCTCTTTTATTTTTAATCTCAGTGGCACTTGTCAATAAGTCTGTTTGGAAGGAGTCTTTAGAAGTATGCTTCACTCATTAATCGGATTTAAGTCACTCCCATAGTTTCAAAATTCAAGTACCGTTTATCGTATCAGTTTATCGTAAGTCTAGTGACAAGAGAGATATTAATAGAAAGCAGTTTCGACATTCAAAACTAATAATATCCTGCACCGCAGAAAATAACTAATTCGTCTTATGGGTCAAATATTAGAACGAATGGTTTTGTTAAAGATACGTTAATGGTGTGTTTGGAGTGTTAAACCGCTATTTAATAAGTTTTGTTGCATTGATAAAACTCAAGACGCAAATCCACATCCCCCATGATATAACTCGAGACGTCACGACTTTGTCAATAAAATACAAATCAATAATTATATATAAATCAATTGCCATATGTGTGTCGAAGCATCATTTGCCAATTGCTCCACCGATTTGGCTGTTTTTTTCTGTAGTGTTCAAAATTTCCAGGACAAGTTTTGTACGAGTATACAGCAATGTTGGAAATTTTTATGGTATTTTTATAAGCAAAAAACCCTTACGCAACATATACACCAACATAACATTATTGAATTTCATTACGTCATAAGATGCCCAGTTTCAGAATTTTGCGGGCACGTGTTTTTGAGTCCCTGGAAGTTTAGATCTACGAGTGAAACCGGTAAGTGGCGCTGAAAAAGGCTTCGAGAAATCCAATTTATTTTTTTTAAGAAAATTATTTTGTGGGTTTTTGCATGGGTCCGTGATGGTCTAAGTTAACAATTTTGACCCGGTAAGTGGCGCTATAAACAAGATCTAAAAATTATTTTATTTTTTGAGGATTTTTTTTTGTTATTTTCTAAGATTTTCATATATACACTAAAATATCCATAATTGAATCATTTACAATTATGTTCGGGCACGGCAACGTCCGTCGGGTCCGCTAGTTTTAAATATCAGGAAGTTAGCAATGAGCCAATTCGAATAGGCTTATAAATTCAAAAACTGTAGAAGATACATACCAAACAAAACAGTCCACAATTTGACTTTGCCTGTAAACATTAAATAGAAGCCATAAAGTGCCGCGGTGTGGAGGTAAACAAAAGCGAGCACGTTTCTCCATACCACTTGCCATCTGTAATAATAAAACATGCTATTATTGTTTTTTTTGTTGCAATGCATTATCATTGTAGAAAAAAAAAATAACTTGTACACATTTGCATATATATGGGGTTTACGAGTAGACCAGAGATAGTTTGCAGTAACGTTTACTTTTTGTTTTAGAATTTTATATAGTATATTTAAAACATGCAGCTTCGCTTCCTCAATGAAGATTTTTGCCTTGCAGTAAGTGTGTGTAGCACGTCGCTTCCCTCTGCTATTATGAAGAATGTTAATGTATTATAGTGACTGGCAGTTCCTTCAACAGTTAACAGAAACTTGGTAAATCTACTGACTTATCCATATATTAGTAGGTATATCCTGTTATTTGCAAATGGATAAAATATAGCGGTATAATAAATAATATTTCCCCAATTACCTACTTCAGGAAAATATAAAAGTATACAAATTTCAAGTTTTAACTGGATTATAACAAAGAAAAACTAAAATAAAGGAATGACTAATTTAAATGAAGATTTGTTTTAGTACTGAAAAACCAGATGTAATAAAACTTTTTTTCTTTATAAAAATACTAGTAACATGGGTCACACATTACTAATATTCTTTTTGACCCCTCCAGCTAAGCTAAATGCTTGTGTTAGGAGTGGGTTCACATCGGTCGTGCACTGTGTGGGGTTCGAACCCGCAACCACTTGATGGCAAGTCCGACGTCTTAGCCATTAGGCTACCTCTGCTTACAAACTAATAAAACTGAATGTAACTTGGTAACCGCAGTTTAAACAACTGGTAACGTCCATCAAGTTTATTCAAATTGAGTTAAGTACACAGGTTTTGAGTTTTGACAAGTATTCCGTATATGCTAAAAATATCCTGGTCATATTACTTTTTATACGAAGGAATGTCGCTGATGGACTTGATGATACTGGCAAAACTAATATATTTTAAAGACCTAATAGAATTCTGAACGAATCCGAAGTGAATACATAAATAAGTTTTTTTTTTTAAATAGAAACGATTTTATTGTAAAGAAACAATAATGATGCAGATACTGTAGATACTAAAAGGTTAAAAGCTAAATAATAATAATTATTCGGAAATAAAATCGTGGGACATAGCGCAATCTGCGCAAATTAGTCAAGCCCATATCCATATTGGGGGAGCTGTAAAAAATATGTAATCTGAAATTTTGTGGCGGCAATCTTGCATTAAGATCATTATTGTATTGTCACCAGAATATCTATTTGTCATATATATCTATTTGTCATGTGACCTTTTACCACAGAATGACAATATTTTCCAAAGTATTAAAAAATAGATATACTTAGTGACTAACTTATCCTCACCAGTATAGTTCTAGTAATTTAAAGTAATTTTTTTGTTAGACTTTGGCAATGAATATTATCTAATGCAGTAACCATGCCATTTTTAGGTGTCTTACCATTAATTAGTCTGAATGAAAAGTATTTGCTCGATAATATTGGTTCTTTATTTAAAACCTAACGAGCTTATTTGGGTGAAATTATAAAATGTACTAGTGTAAAAAGAGACTTAAAAATAAAATGGCCTCTGTATCAATGCTCCCCCTCCAAGGGGTGGATTGATACAGAGATTGGGTAGGAAAGAAACATGGATAAATCAATCAGTATGTTTATATTTACGTTGGAAAACAGTTTATAATTATGGTATTAAGTAAACTTCGTGCTGAAAAACAGCAAAATGTAAAGTATTATATTTTATTTATTTATTTATCTCTTTATACCTGTACACCTTTCATGTGAGATACAATAAAAAAAAATGCTAACATTCAGGCATGACAATTGGCGGCATATATTTTGTCGTATCAATAGCCACTTAGCAGGGGGACGATTGATTCAGTGTATCAGACCACCCCTTGGTTACCTGTAGCAATGCTCCCCACAAACAACATAAGTAATAAAATGTATTCTCATTCAACACCAAGCAAATGTAGTTGACAAAACCCTGAGATTCAGCTAAAACACACCTACACGGGTAAAAAATGACAGTTACCTAGTTAAAATTCGTAAAAATTCACTATTTCTTGTACTTTTTCCAAGCCGGAAAACAAATACTTCAGACCTGTCAAAACACGAAGATCGAATAAAAAAAAAGCTGGCAGCCGATACAATGGCCCCATTCATATGCTTTGACCAACTACAAGAGCCATCTTTTGGTCATACTCATAACTACGTTGTTCACTGTGTGTGCTTTTTGTTTCATCTATATCGATCCTCCACCTGTATCAATCATCCCCCACTCCCCCTATGTATATTATAATATTGTATGTAATATGCTTATCCCGGACGGGAACAAGGCATAAGTGTATGACCGTATGTATGTATAATACATGTCTTATATTAAACACGATACATATATGATTAAAATATTATTTATATATTTTAGTTTTTTATTTAGTTTATGTTTATCTTTAAAATTTGTGAAATACATCGCATAAAATATTGAAAAGTTTTGTATTAAAATACATTGATACACAATTTGGGTGGATTCTATTGCGCAAAAATCTGTTATAGCGTTGAAGTATATATAGGATATTTAAAAGTACAGTTCAGAAATAAAAAAAAAATATATCGTTTTGTACCTGATTTCTCAGAAATATTTTTTTGGCAAAATTTTTTGAATTTAGCTTCCATAAAATTTCTTAATATGAGAATGAGCAATTTATAGAATAAGCTTTGTTAAAAAAAGGTTTGTGAATTTACGGTGCCATGGGTGTGTTTTATGACCTATCGAAAGCGTTTGATTGATCTGTCACTGTGACTCATGACACACTTATTTGTAAATTAAAATTTTTATGAAATACCCACCAAGTAACGCATAATATATTCTCTTCGTATTTCTGTTATAAGATTCAATGCAATGGATGCTAATGACTAGAGAACCAATGAATAGTGACTTTATTATGAGAAAAAATTGATATTGAAAGTATTTTTGTTTTATTTAAATAGGCATTACCGGCGGCTTCGCTCGTGTTAATGTAGATGTTTTCAATCAATTTAGGTATTCCTTGGAAACAGTACATTTTTCAGGATGAAAGGTGCCCTATGTCCTTTTCTCCCCTCCGGAGCAACTGAACAGAGCCTCAGGTGAACAGATTAGCAACTGGACAGAAAGTGTTTAAGATTGGAAAGTGGACGACTTGCTCCGGACAGCATTCCTGATTTTTCACATGGTTTTAACTCACGTTTTATTTCAATTTGATCTGAATTTGATATGGAGCTTCAAGTACTAATAAAATAATTTCTATAGTTACATAATAATATATTGAATACTACCTATTGTTTTGTGGAAAGGAAATAAATGCAATCTCTATCTGCAATGCAAACTCTTAATGGAAACTCTTTGACACTAACAGATACCGATTACTAGCTTTGACATTGATTTAAATTTCACCAATATCATACATAATTTTATTTTGTGGCTTGGAGAAAATTTTGAACTAGGTAATAACGCTATAGAAGGTTAACACCGGCGAATTAATGTCAAAATACCAGAATTATTAAAAAAGGAATCGAAAATCATTGATGCCAATATAAATAGAAGTTCTTATCACTGTGAGGAAACAAAACGTCGGCCGAGGCGAATTTTGATTGATAAGCAGATATAAAATATATTATCGGACTGCGTTAACAAAAAAAATCAGTGGTGTCATCACTGAATTTTTTTGCTTAAAACGCCTACGGTCATTATAATTTTCTCGAAATTAGATCTACTGTCGTGTCTTCATATAAACTTTCATGAATAAATTTTATGTTCGATAGTTTAACTTTATACTCGACTATACCCTGTAAAGTTGCTAATCTGACCAGCTGAGAATCTGTCCAACTGTGAATCTGTCCAGTTGCTTTGGAGGGCTTTTCTCTACCCCTGAAATTTGTTATGCTTTTACGCCTTAACTACTAAGCCAATCATCATACAATTTTGTACACATGTTGTCAGGGGTACAAAAAAGGACATAGGGTATCATTCATTTAGAAAACCGTACTGCTCCCTAGGGATATCTGTCCTGATCGCTAAATCAGCATTCACGCGAGTGAAGCCGCGTGCAGAAGTTAGTATACAATATACAAAATTGAAAAAGGATCACAAGGAGAATGCATATTACATACCTCTGGCAGTCATGACGCTAAACTACGACGTTAAGTTAGTGTTCGTTCACACAGACCAGATCGAATCCGGCTGGAGACTAAATTAGTAAAAAATGTTGTCTACCTTTGCTTTATGATTTTTAGCATTTAGAGTTGTTAGTACTTCTTGATGTTAATTAGTTAGTCAAAGTATTGTTGTTGAATTTCTTTTCTTGCGTTGCTTTGCTGGCAAGGTCGACCAATCGACCTTGCCCTTGTGTTGCCATTTAATTACACGCTTTATATTAGCTTCACTTGTGCGTTTGTTTGTTTGTAACCGACTCCTTAGGGCGCGATTTTGATCCACTTAAAACAGCCAGATTTCATTCAAATTTTGCACACCTGTCAAAGACCGATGACAATGCAATAATTCGATTATCGAAAATGTTTATAACTATTGACACTGTGCATGCACCCCACGTTTTTTTTAAATTTATTTTCTATTTTTTTGTACGATTTACGAGACTAAAATCTTAATTACTAATGCTTGAATGTCTTTACCCAGTGGTATTTTCATTGTAATTTCACTGTTAATGCTTTACATATGGTAAAGGAAAGGCCTATTTATTGTAATGAAAAAAATGACCGTATGCTACTTACTGCCTGGCAAATACAACGACTTGGTCATATTAGCAAGCAATTATGAATTCTAAAATAAGTAGATAAAGATAGAAATTGTGATAATTTGTTAATCTTTAGCTAAGGTTGAAGGTGGGGTACTAATTAAACAGTGCAGGACTTAAACAGAATACCTCCACTACACAATCAGTTGCATTTGCTCTCGAAATTATTTCAGTAATTTCGTTTTCAGTAAATAAATACATGCTCTTGACATTCCTCCCGTAAACTTCGTACTTATCTACTCAATCACAAAATATGATCTCTATAGATCATATTTTGTGATTGAGTCGCTCATTGAATTATAATTATAATAGTTTTAGGATGTTTTAATGATAACAGCTTTCATATATTTTTTCATTTTTAGGATTATTTAACATTCAACAACAAAGGTTAGTGGTGCATTATTTTATATTTGCGTATAGTCTAGGTGAAAATTGATATTTTACATATAAACATGTTTAAATCTGCTGCAAGCAGTAACCACATTTATATAGATTACCAATTATGTTTAAATTAAATCATTTGTTAACACATTAAAGAGTCAAATAATCTTGAAAGTATAAGGGAAATTGAAGATATAGTATTAATCGCGAAAGAGGTCGAAAACATCCCTAACCAAGTTCAGTCTACTTCAATAGATGTTCATTAATGTGTTAAAACATGAACATAAATTAACACATCCCTCATTATAATAAATATATCGTTGATGAGATGTGTCATTAAAATGTCACTTTCTCTAACTATATAGGGAATAAAACGGTGAAAAGTTTACTTTTAGATATTAATCAATATTCTTATACTCATATTAAAAATTATAAATATGTTTAATACTTAAACCGGTTTATAAATTGGACCAGTAGTTAATAAAATCCAGATGAATGAGAGCATGCCTATGTAACAAGCACTCTAATCTATATATTATACGCGATCAAACGCGCCCAGAGACAGAAATGTATAATTTGGAATACTTAAAGAAAGCTAAATTTTTTAAACATTATGTGCAATAAATTAAAAAATTATGTAAAAATGGCTACATAAAAATATAGGAATCCAGTATATATTTTGACCTGTCATTTGATTCAGTCTATACAATTACAGTTCAAGTTATAACGGCTATTGATATATAACAAATCATTTTAAACTTAATGCATAATGGTCGAAATTCGACCACCGGAGTACCTCTAGTAACAGCTAATTTGCGAAGTAAAAACGCTTATACGGCTACTGTGTACGGTTTTAAGGTAAACATATATGAACAATTTATCTAAATTTATCACATACTTAAATTGGACTAGTGTTTGAACACTTTACGAAATTCGATCGTAAATCATTACTAGCTAGGGAAAACTTTACGTTTTTATTTACTGATGATACTAAATCTCGTGAATAGCTACTAAACAAAAGACAAATGAAACTCGATTGTAAAATAAAGGAGACAAAGGCACTAAACTGTTTTGTCTGTATCTATTTATATGTAGATTATGAATTGTCTTACTCATAGTCTCTGTTCTTGGTCTGTCGTTGTACAAAAGCGAGGTCATCATCTTGAAGCTTCTTAGTCAGCGTCGTGTTGGCTAGCAGCAGAGAGGCACTTGACGTCCCGGTCATTCTGCCGATCTGAAGACAATATACTACGCTTAGTTTTTAATCGCTGCGTATTACAACGCTGAATTACTATGTTTCAAGATCAAATTCATAATCATATAATATATATCACTGAAAAGGTATTATCTAGAAGCATAAAAATTAAATTATTATGATCTAGTCACGCGGCATCGTGTCCAAGTCATAATAATATTACACATAACTGTGACGTAAACCAAATGCTGTCAAAATCAAGGTTTGTTGTTTATGACGTTCATGACTAATACTTAATAATATTATATCAAAAGTTTTGACACCACATTTTTTTTTATGGGATCTAGCACGTATACAGTTTGCCCGTTTATCCATGTATTTATTTGCTTTGTTAGCGATATACCTGTAGTAGAAGAAAATATTCTTAAACTTGACACAGGAAAAACAAACAAATCCTGGCAAAGTAATATAAATATTATAGTAGTATTAAAATATCAACAACTTAGACCACGCAATTTAAGTTGCTTCGGTTTTCTATTCACTAGTTTACTATAGATAGATACTTTATTGTAGAAGTTATTAATGTATTAATAACCTGCAAAAGTGACCCTTGTCTTTATCTTCTCTTAGTTAAATAACTTCTTCCGTTATCAATGATTGTGACAGCATTCAGTATTTTTAATCTTACTCTACGATTTCCTGGGACATTATCGCTCGAAATTTGCCTGGTCTTTAAATTAAAATTATTCATACTACGTATTCAAACTAGAACGTGACAGTCCTAGTGACAGTAACAAAATTGAGGTTTTGACATTAAGTGATTATTATTTTTCATGTTGGCTTGAGAATTTGAGATGATAGAATAAAAATAGATTCCTACTAAAAAGTTTTTTAAACTATCGTCTATAAAAAGTACTATTCCTATCGTATTTTACATACACAATGAAAAAGTTTGAAGCTGAGATTAGAACATTTTTACTCCAACCTTTTTTTGAAAAAACGACTGTTTAGCCTTTCACTATCGGTCAATTCTGTATGGTTCATATTTCGCCTCGGAGCCCATGGGTCTGTGTAATTATAATATAATTTTTTTTACGTAGGTACTGGTTTCAGTGTGTGTAGTTTTAATGTGATATTATAATGAAACATGTAATAAAAGAAAACTGTTTAACATACAACAACTTCCACGATTATACGTGCTATACAATTTTACTAGCTAATAATTTATAAAATTGTTTCTTTAGTGTGCGATATATTACTTACTATAAGAACGTGTCTTTTCCTTTGTTGAAATCACGTACCTTTATTTATATACCTACACATTTGTCCGTCGTCCCGGCTCACAATATATTATATATTGTAAGACGAGCACGACGGATTAAAATATATTAAAAGATATTGAAATATATGAAAGATATTTTAATGATTTACCCACTTCCTTGAATTATGAAAGACAAGTTTTTACAGAACTAACTAACAATTATTGACATCGTGTCCGTAGTTTGAATAACTACCTGCATAATTTAAAACTTAAAATCCCAAAGATGTAAGTACACACATCGCACAGTACTTCATATGTTTCAGAAGATTTATTTTAGTGTCGGAGATGTCGCGTAGGACAGAGCACTACTAGCATAATATTTGAAAAAAAAAAAGGATTTCCTCTACCAGATATATTATGATTCCTATATCGCGGGAGACTTTAAAAACATTTCAACAACGAATTCAAAGAACACGCAGACTTTTTGTGGGTCACACAAATTTTTGTTCCATGAGGGAACGGAAACCACAACTTATCTCATAGTCAGATTTCGGGCAAGGAGTTATGCCGAGAATAGGGTTCAAGGTGAGAGTAATACCGGTTAGGTTAATCAATCTTGCCTTAGTTTCGTAAAATAACATATTATTGTTCAAAGTTCACCGACAGAAATTGCTATGAAAGATGTATGTACATACAAAAACCTGTGTTGTGATTAGTATAGGTAGACCTACCAGTCACAAAACTATGGAACTGTGCTGCAAAGACTTTATAGATATTATAAATGATTGTATAAATAATTATAGATATGACTCCCAAAGATAAATATTTGTCTTATATTCTAATCTTATCTAATCTCTTCAAAGATAAGGCGTTAATCGCAGCAACCTCTTCGGCAATCGTCTTTTGGAAGACGGTTTCCGATATGTTTCAAACATGAAAATAATATATCGATTAAAATCTAATGTCCAGATCTACTATAATAAACCTGCCCTCAAAACAGCTCTGAAGCTAGAACACTGTTAGCAATCAAGTCTTACTTATGCACTTAAGTAAATTACGTAAACCATATCGTCACTATCCACTCATGATATTCTGATAATCACAAATTAATACAAAACAATTAATTCTAGTTACAATGAAATATCTGTTAACATACAAAACCATGGCATTTTAAATTCGTTATTGATAAATAATTTATCTAATAAACATTGACTTAACAAGGATACCAACATACTTATAACTTAGTCTTCGTAAGGTCGGTTTAGATAGTTAAATTCAACGGTTATATTGATAAATATTGTTTGTTTACATTTGTGTGTATGTTTGTAATGTTTTCACACAAAAACTACTGGACCGATTGCCATGAAACTAGGTATGTAGATAGCTGGAGACCTGGATTAACGCATAGGTTACTTTTTATCCTGACATTCCCACGGGATCGGGACTTACGCGGGTGAAACCGCGAGGCGCTGTTAGTAGAGTATAAAATATGCAATATATTGATATTTTTTGGGCCTTTTAATATTGGTTAATGGTGTTCATCTTATTTCCATAATAATTAGTAACTCGCACAAAGGGTTTTCTCGTTAATAGGTTTACATTATAATTATTTCTAAGGCCAGATTATTAGTATCCGCTTATTTTCTTTTTTAGTATACGTATAAATAATGCTAGTAAAAAATCAATTAAAGGCTTTAAACTGCGATGTATTGTGCTTACTTTCCAAGTGAATAGTTATTACACGTTTATCATAGGTGTGTCCAGACATTCACTGACATGTGTAAACTATGGGACTACCTCGGGATGTAACTTAAAAGAATACAGTGTTCAAATAATTGAAACCGGTTAAGTTGCTGCCATAGAAAAAAAATATCATACACATACATAACATATTTCTATTACAATATTTGTAATACCTCTTTCTTTTTGCAAGTCTTTAAAAAAGCGAATGTTCTAATAGTAACTTACTTACTCCAAATTATGTTATGAGAAAGTTGTTTAATATTTCTATCTATCTAATCTATCTAATTCAAAAATATTTTTTGCTGTAGGACAGCTAATCCTCAAGGTCATTGACAGCAGTGAAAGTGTCATAGTGTAACCGAATGTGCTCGCTGGATAATATATTGTATTTTCCTATCCTAAGTACTTTTACCAGAGTACATTAGTTAGTTTTATATAATTTGAAAACCTGGCAGTAGGCAAACCAAAGAAAATTTCTATAATAGATATTAATATAATAGATACTGTACTCGAGATTACATATACCTAGTTATTTATATAATTTTCAGCGTCAGAAGATACCTTAGCTGTTTTGTTGCAGTGCAGGCTGTGGAAGAAGTGTTTGAGACGCATTGGAAAAAGGGTTTCGAAAATCTGTTTAGACGCTTGAAAATTTGCATTACTAGTTGTGGAAAGTTATTAAAAAAAAAGGCAGTCATGGGACCGCCGATAGAAATGAAAACTTTAACGAAACGACGAACTTAAAACGTTACATTAACAGGTTGGTGACATTAATTAATAAAAAGCTCTCCTGTCCCTGTCCCTGTGACGCTGTACATGTAATTATAAGAAACTCGGCGCCGTCGTACGAACTTTCAATGCTGAGGGTCACGTGTCCTGACGCAAGTTTAACATTTTCTACCCATCAAAAAGTGCACAACGCCGCTAAAGCAGTTTTCGCTTCAAACGTAAAACCACGACACTGACACTTGTAACACATCTTTCAAGAAATGCCAAATTTTGCACTAGGGGGTGTCATACTATAACGTTACTTATAACTATTGTAAACCTACGATCGTTTATATATTTGCTTAAAGACACATTTTTTCTGTTCTCTACGTCAAACCATTATAATAAGACTACGAAGAAAAGAGGATTTGTTTACGCTGTCAACAGTATATTGCAATCTCAGTCAACATTTGTTCAGTTCAGTCAGACTAATATTGAATGGACATGATACTAAAAAAATAATAGATAATACGAACCTATGTCGTTAATATCAAAATAGCAAAAATATTTATTTAACTGGGATTTTTGTCGGTAGGTTAACCCATTCACTTGGGAATGAGTAAGACCTACATACCCCGCTGTGTTTAGAAAATGTCACTTTTTTGTTTGCAAAAGTGACATATTAATTACAGCACATTTACGTTTGTAATTCAGACACTAATTGTAAATAATATATTTATTCCGACACAGCATATTTTTTAGAAGACTGATGTGAACTATAGATTATTTATTTATTGTTTATGTTTAGTAAAAACTTGCTTTCATAATAATATATATTGTACACAAAATGCATTATATAGGAAGTAAATGAAATGAAAACAAACGCCATAAAAATTCCTAATACTTTAATATAAAACAAGTAATTACGCCGTTTAAAGGCGTACTTATTCGTAAACAATTAAATTCTCACCGCTAAGTGCATTAAAAAGTACTTTGACATCAAAATAATAATTATGTAATCATTAATGCATACTTGTATTATGAGGGAAAAAGACAATGCCAGGTAGGCACATTATTTTTCGTGTGAAGATACATTCGGAAGGGTCAACTACCTACATACCTAACACCTTTTGTGTCGATAATGCACATAGTAATTATTGTGACAGAGATGTGTGGTTTATGTTTTATAAGCTTGACCGTTATTCGAAAGTAAATCTTCGAGAAAAGATGGTAAGAGAGTACTTTCACAACTGCTATGAAGCAAGTGGCCATTATTACTTGCAGCATTATACCATGCGCTTGCGTACATGCACTCACCATTGACTAATTCGTTATTTTAGATCTCTGGTATATGTAAGAACCTTATAAAATGAACGTATTGGGCTAGAAAAAAGGTAAATAAAAGGTTAAATAAAATAGAAGGCTGTAGGTAAGTAACCAACAACAGATTTAGTACCTACCCTTAACTAAGTAACGATGTCTAAAGGAATACAATACACGGCAATCAATAAAGATGAAAGCTATGTAGTTTCTTTTGCTTTTCTTTTTGAATTTAAAATGTTAAAACTTACAACAATTGTACCTATCACATCGAGCTGGTGTAATACTTATGTTACTTGTTAATGTTACATGAGATACATAAGCGGTTCGGTTCCTTTTAACAAGAAAGTCACTTATTTAAATTAGTACTGACTATTTTTAAAAGAGTTTACGGACTCTTGTGTCTATGTGGGTAAGTGTTGTTCACCTTTTTGAACTAAATTAGTAGTCTTAGAAAATAGAATGTTTACATAACCCACATACGAGTATATCTACCTCCTCCGGTTCCGGTTCCGATTAAAAAATTAGGATTTTATTATCAAATGTGTATCAAAATTTTACACCCAACATTATTTTGTCGACTAGACCTTGACTTGCTAAATATGAAAATAATAATCTTTATTAATTTATTTTCTTATAAAAATATTTATTGTTTACTACTGAACCAGCGACCACGTTAGCACAATTCTTCATTCGGAGTATCTACTGTTAGGACGTGCGTATTTCTAAATTGTGATTGATTAATACACTGTACGAGAGTAGAGTATTTTTGGCATACGTCATAAAATTGCTAAACGCGTATATATGATTTAAGCAGCAGTGCGTTCCTTGGATCTGACTGAATTACATTCCGATTACATAATTCTACTTTTAAGTATGCTCACATACTACGTGTGCTACGGTATGCTTGAAGATCATAAACTGTTTGTACTATTGCGGTACATTGCGCAAAAATAAATTTTATTCACCACGAAGGTTGATATTTTGAGAATCTAAACTAATATATAAAGCTAAAGAGTTTGTTTGTTTATTGGCTTGAACGCGCTAATCTCAGGAACTACTGATCCGATTGGAAAGATTATTTCAGTGTTAGATAGCCCATTTATCGAGGAAGGCTATAGGCTATATAACATCACGCGAGAAGCGGAGCAGTGACAATAAGCGCAGGTGAAACTGCGGGGACGGCTAGTTATGAATAAAATAAAAACAATTAAGATACACAATACGACATACTATACTATTATTTGTTACTTATTTAATATAGTACTATTTAATATATTTATAAATAACGCTATCACAAATATTAATAGTACAATTTTATAATCATAGATTGATAACATTCCAATTAACCCCAAACGGTCCAAAGTACATATACTCGTAATTTAACATACATACATTTTACAAAAAACCTGTGCTCATAATGCTTTTATTAAGTGAAGATGACGAATAATAGAAGAGCTATATTCAATGTAATTGGTAATAACTGTTGTAAGAGAAGGCGAAAGAAAACGAGTTACAAATATGCATTTTTGCAATCTTTGAATTAGATAAATAGTAGTAGCAGTAGTAGTAGACAATAAGCTTCAACTTTCACTTACTACACTATGTTTATCTATTAAATTATGTGAGAAATGGATACACTCTCGACAAATGTTATAATATTAGGTAACGACCTGCATCGTTGAATATCAAAACCAGTCAAGCTTTCGATTAAGACAAGCATCAAACTCATCATTCTTCGTAACCCACGTGTGTAGGTCGCCAAAGTTTCGAGCTCAAATAATATAATAAAGCCATACTTTCGACCGGCTATATATTTTTGATATGTCATTGGTGTAATAATAACAATAATTGTCTTGAAAACATGCGGGTTTGAGCTGGATACGAGCTATGATGATGATAAAAAATAAATCATTGCTGGAAAAATACATAGAGAACAAAGAACCTCCTCTTGACATGAAAATAACACCTAGGCGGACGGTTTTAAATTCAAAGTAGGCAATATTCCGACAGAATAAATCAAAGTTATTGTTTCCATTGTTTTGTTTCCAATAAACTTTCCAGGCAAGTTAAGTTAGCTGTTTCTAGTTCTTCATAAAACATTTTATAGCATTGTTCAAATGACCTGTTATTAATAGAGCAACATAACATAGAAAGCTACAGAGTCTTGACACAGATTTATTTGATGGCCCTATTTATGAATACACGACAACGTACAATCACAATAACTTTGCCATTTATTTTCCTGCCCTGTTTTCCTTCTATACTAGGTAATTTTTCGTCCAGAGTACGATGTTATTATTTTAGTGCATAGACTGGTAAACAGCTTTATACAACTAAGGTAGGTATTTTATTTATAGATAGAAAACCTATTGTCATAATAAAATAGCTATGTATGTGAAAGTGCCTAGTAAACATTAAATGAAAGAGAGAAGAAAGATACATTAATTCCATCACTGACCATTCCAAAATCTTGGCACATAAATGCCTACAATGCATCGCTAACTTTTACTTCCTCTCGAAGAGAAATAAGTAATGGGAACGAAACTTGTTCTGAGCTTGACCTCGACAGAGCTAAAGTCAACAAGATTGCGTGGGGATTGACGGACACTTTCACCGGAATGACGTGGCATTCAACACTACTTGCTCGTGAAGGTAGTAGAGAGCTACCACGTGTTTATTCACCGGTCGAGGATTATCCAGTTTTTTTCTTAAAATATAGCGTAACTTGAGATTAACTATGTTAGTTCCTTTTTCACTGCTATTAAAGCCTTTATCGGTGGCTCAAACGTCAAGGCGCCTATCTCGGACATGTATGTGATATTGAAAAGCACCTTTATATTGAGCGCTACGCGCTTGATCGTTGTAATTAGTGAAATGCATTAACACATAAATAAATAAAAGGTATAAATAACTGTCATCATACAGTTTATTTATATTAAAGAACCTGAATAATATAAGTTATATTTTTACTTATTCAAAAACATGCGAGTTAGCGTATATTTTTCTCATATTATTTTTTACGACTTCATGGTAGCAACTTGAACTTTGTATGAAAAAACCGGCCAAGTGCGAGTTGGACTCGCGCACCGAGTGTTCCGTAAAATATTTTTATTATATGATGTAACAAAAAATTTACGGTTTTCGCAATTTTTCCTTTTTTTGTGCTATAAGACGTTGCTTCGTACCAAATTTCAAGATTCGGAGTTCACGGATACTTCCCGTAATCAACATAACAGTCGCAAGAGTGTCGAAAATTTGCGGAAATTTGCGGCATAAACGGCTGTATCTTTTGATTGCGTTGGCTTAGAAGTTCAATTTCTTCACAGCTAACCTATAAGGAGTAACTTAGGCTACTTTTATTTTGGAAAAAGAAGTAGGGTTCCGCGCAAGGTTTATATAGCAAGAGCACACGGGGCCCGCGCCCAGGACCCCCATTCACACGGGGGCCCCGAAAGGCCCCATTTATGGCAGCAACTAAACAACAGGAAAGGGATCCGCTAATTCCTTGTGTGTGTTGTGTGAGCATCTTGACCTTACAAATGCTAATAAAGTTAGACAAATTAAAAGATTTTTTTCTGAGCGTTGCAGTTACCACAAGCCAAGCCAATCCAGAAGAATATTCCTTTGCCAATGGATACCAATCGTAGCGTAGACCGCTCACAGTTAAAGAGAATAATAAATGATTTACCAACCACAATGTTACATGCACAACGTACAAATCTATCAATTACGAGATTTAAAATAGAATAGAAAAACAGATTTTGAGGATGTAATAGATTTGAACTCGGAATGAAAATAGTTTTTTTTCGGAATTTCTGTTGTGCTAATATTTATTTCAATTTTACTTTCCAACAGGGCCCCAAATTTTGTTTTGCCCAAGGCCCCGGCGTGGCCTAGGACGGCCTTGCGTGTTTTAGAACACGATGTACGAGTCATCTTTTTCGTATAAATCAAATTATTTTTCAAATCATGTACAGAAAGTTATAGTTATAGTATTGCATATCTTATTTTATCTATAAATATCTATAAAAATAAACCGCGACTTTACGTTTATATCATTTTACACTTTGTTTTTTCGGAAAAAAAAAATCTTCTACAGTAGGTATATTTTTAAAGTTCTAGAATCGTTAACGGGAAATAGTACGGTTTAACTAACATCAGTGTGAATATCAAGGTCAGTATTTGCACGGTAATATCACGGTCGCGTTATCTTTACATTACCGTGATAATATCTATACTCGTATATAGAAAAGAAAGTCGTGTTAGTTACACTATTTATAACTGAAGAACGGCTGAACTGATTTGGCTGAAAATTGGTGGGGAGGTAGATTAGAACCAGGAGAAGGACATAGGATTTTTATCACGTTCCCGTGGGGCGTGACATAAAACGTGATATAACAAAACGCAACTGATATGGAATAACAAAACGCAACTGACAGCTAAACGTAATGTATAGTGCCACAGCCACAAACTTATCTGACCCGGTGGCCAAAATTGGAACTACTTGTCGTCATTTCGAAATGTCATTTTGCTGCGTTTGGAGTTGTGCATGCACGGTTGGTGTATTTTCTTTGTTTTGTGGTTTTTAGTGAAATAAATAATGCCGAAAGAATTGAAAAGTGACACGAGAAACAATATTTTAAAAGTGTTAGCTTTTATGCAGGAGGAGAAACGTCTCAAAGTGTCATTCATACCATTTGAAAAATTGTATGAACGGGTAGCTGCTGCTACAGGTTAGTGTTGCCAGTTGTTGCTATGAATCACCCATTCGTTTCTAAAGTAAATTATATATTAATATACATATTCGATTTACTTATATATTTTTTAAGTTTAATTATATTATTAGGTTTTTTTAAGTTTTTTTTTTAAGTTTAATTATATTATAACTGATTTCTGAAACCACGTATGTGGTTTCAGAAATCAGTTTGGTAACGTATTTACAATCGAAGAGAAGATATTAATATCAGTTGGTTCAACCTCTCGTTTTGCCTAATAAAAAGCCTGTAACATATTTGGATGAGACTTAAATCCACTCATCACACACAGCTGGTCGTTGTTGGCAAAGCAATGACGTAGATGATGTTTTGAATCCTGTTTCAAAAGGAAACAGATGGATAATAGTTCATGCGGGCGGAAGAACAGGGTTCGTTGAGAATGCCTTAATTGTTTTTAAATCTAACACGAAAAGTGGTGATTACCATGATGAAATGAATAATACCAATTTTAAAAAATGGATAACAGAAAAACTGCTACCTAATTTACATACAAACACTATAATTGTGATGGATAACGCCCCTTATTACAGTATTTGTATTAACAAATACAAATTGTAAAAAAGCTGATATGCAGAATTGGCTTACAGAAAATAATGTGGAGTTCAATGAAAGCTACATTAAACCCCAGCTGTATGAATTAATAAAGAGGCATAAACCAGCACCACAGTATGAAATTGACAATTTGTTAAAGGACAATGGTCACACTGTTCTTAGATTGCCCCCTTATCATTGCGATTTAAATCCAATAGAAATGATCTATAGTTCGATGAAACGTCATGTTGCAGAGATTAACATTGGACAGTCAGGTGCTGAAATGCCGCAGTTAGTCGCAGACGCGTTTAACAAAATATAAACTACAGAGTGGCAAAAACACTGTGCCCATGTAAAGTACATTGAAAATGAGTACTTAAAAAAAGATGCTTATTTAGATGAACCATTTATCATAACTTTAGGGAATGATAGTGAAAGTGAAAGCAGTGATTCTGACGATGAAACGACCGAGTTTGAGAGTTCGACTGCAGATATTCTTGGAATTCAGCCTCTAAATTACACACATGGTTGTCTACATGATCATAATTATAACATTAAAATATAATTGATTAAAAATGTGTTTTGATTATTATTCATTGTTGTATAACAATGACTAAAACAGCAAATTAACATTTCGATTACTCCTGGGGCACTTAGGCAATGTCATTATTTATACCCTAAAAGCTGCGGAAATTATACCCGGTAATGCCGTCGCTGGTGTTGTGTTTAATATTGCCGCTAATATTAAATACAACACCAACGACGCCGTTACCGGGTCAGATAAGTTTGTGGCACTGTAGTCTATGGTTAATTATAGTAGAATTTTGAAGTTGACCAGTTGATGTGTTTGTTTATTATAGATAAATTACACCTAGACACAGAACAAATTATCATGCTCATCACACAATTATTTAGATAGTAATTATCTATATATATAAAAATGAACCCCTATTTCTTCTGGTCACGCTATAACTTTAGAGCGGCTTTACCGATTTCATTCATCTTTTTTTTTATGTTTTTTAATACTTTGTAGAAGGTTCTTACATTAAAAAAACTAAGAAAGTTGCGCAGAAACTTAGAAAATTTAAGAAAACTTAACGACTACCTTTATTATAAACTTTTTAATTAATGTAACCTTAGCCCCAGCGTCATATACTCTTTGCTAAGCACGTTTAAAATAACTGTCAGTTCTTTGACGGTAAGAGACAGATCGCACACCGCCAATATCGTTTACAAAGATCGCATTAATCTAGCGTAGCGTTATATTCTCTTTGCATTAATTAGTTGTATCGGTCGGCATCAAGGATTTCATCATGGAAATCCATGGTCGGCATTAAGAACGAATTATAACCCTTACCCAGCTCCCTGGTCGGAATGATATCTTTGACGAGGTAAAATTAAACCATTTTGCTTCGATTTTGCATATTTTTAATGAATTATGGTTTTCATTTCTTAGTGCACACTGCACACATTGAATCGAAAAAAAATTTGAGTTTTAAATTTGTTCATTTATAATTTTCAGTTGAAATTTTGATATTAAAAATGCCAAGAAGTAGACGTACGTAGGTCGCAGAACTCGCAATCCCGCAAATCAAAGATATTTAAGAGCAAGTCAAACTGATGAGCAACATAAAGCTCGAAATGAAGTTGAACGGAATCACTATCAAGAACATAGAAATGTTGCATTTGATCCACATCGAGCTGCATTCAATTATAACGTAGCAATCGATTACAGTTCACAGCAAATCACGTCTTTGTAATGGCACCCGGCTTGCAGTGAAGAAATTAATTAACAACGTCATCGAAGCCGCATTTTAAAAGGGAAGTATAAAGGCGAAGACTGAGATGATGATGAGATTGATTCCACGCATCCCTCTGATTCCGAACGACATGCCATTCGACTTCAAACGGTAACTATTTCCAGTGCGGCTTGCATTTGCAATGTCAATAAATAAATCGCAAAGGCAGTCGTTAAGTGTTTGTGGCATTAATCTTGAAAATCCACGTTTTTTGCATGGCCAACTGTATGTCACCCGTTCCCGTGTCGGAAAACCATCAACATTATAAACTGACAATGTTGTGTATCAACAAGCATTACAATAAACAATATGTCTATTTATGTTATAGAGATAATAAAAAATTACAAACACAATATCAAAATATACAAAAATAGAAATAATTATTTTTAGTGAAGTATTCCAGTTTAAATTGAATGACAGGACAACGTCTATCGGGTCAGCTAGTTATAGATAAAATTACCGTGCTATACAGGATGTCCCAGAACTCAACGTCAAGCCGAAACGGGGTGACAGGATTGATTGTAACCATCACGAGGAAAATCAGAAAATGAACAATGTGAATCAAACAACAATTTAAATGAACAAAAATAATAAAAATTAACCACATTAACTGAAAAATGGTTACAGTTTTACCAAATTTCTAGGTTTTTCTTAAATGCCCATAACTTCCAAACTGCATGGGATAGATTTTTTTTCTGATTTTTCTCATGATTGTTACAATCAAACCTGTCACCCCGTTTCGGCTTGACGTTGAGTTCTGGGACACCCTGTATAGCTGCTGATTTACAGAAACTTGTTGATTCAATACCGAATTTTTTTATTGACACTGTCACATAGGGTTGCCACCCGTCCTATAATATATAGTATCGCACTATATTTTGGTCAATTGTACTTGTTGTTGGTCAATTGTAATTGTAATTGTGGTATTATAGAACAATAACATGGTAGGTACGAAAAATACTATATGTTTATTGCTAACTCAACTGTCGCCATTTTAACTGTAACTGGAACGCACTGGAACTGCTTGTAACGCCTTAACGCCTTAACTACTCAACTGATCATCATTAAGTTTTGGTTACACGTTGTCAATGGTACAGAAAAGGACATAGGGTGCCTACCATCCAGAAAAAAAATTGTTCCCGAGGAATGGAAAAACAATTTTTAGACAATCATCCGGTTTGACAAATCTACAATAACGAGGAAGAAGGCTCGATTAAAATATAAGAACGATAAATGTGTAGGTACTATTTTTGTCTGAATTCTCTAAAAGTACTATATTTTTTGCATGTTTAAAAAAAAACTATATTTTTTCCAACAAAAAGTGGCAATCCTACTGCCACATGTTATTGCCTCAAGAACAAATACTCAGTTTTGATAAAGTAAACAATACACGTTAGGTACCTACTTATTTTTATAATGTAAATATCAGACTTTTGGTCTACACTGCGAAGAATAGGTAGTCTGCTTGTACTAATCTAACTTCAAAACATTAATACAACCTAAAATCCATCATTGAAAACGCTTTATTATTGCAAGGTTAAAATGCAGAAAATTTAATAAATAAACCGATGCCTATCGGCTTATTTATTAAATTTTCAGAATTCCTAATAAGGCATTCATTGCCTAATAAGGGCCGTGGGGCTTTTAATAAAATAATTAATTATAAGATGTGTGTTGGGTCACAAGTTAAAACAAAATTCCTGTCTCGGGAAAGTACGATCCACAAAAAATATAGAAGGAAATATAGAGGACCTTCCGCAATGAATAATATAATGAATATCTCTAAAATAATATAATACTAATAACAATAATACTAAAAAGTTAATTGCTAAGAGCCTCGACCAACACTTTCAGAGGCTCACATTAGGCAGCTGGATTAAGAGCCTGATGCAGAAGGCAATCCTCCTCGATACAGCACGCATAGTGAGGATGTTTCTGTCTCTGGAACCCTAACCTACTGAGCTACCGGTGTAGCTTGGTCCCTGTACCCGATACCGGTGGGACACCGGTGGTGAAGGTGTTTAAAAATATAATTTGTATGTATATTTAAGTGAATGAAGAGAATATTACAAATAATAATGTAGTTCTAGAGATTAGCGTTAAAAACTCTTCAGTTTTAATAAAGTATAGTATAGATATATGTCTATATCATATATTTCTGTAACTTTTCATTGGAATATTAACGATCCGATTAACAATCACCTTTTGTAAGATGAAATTGATTCATAATATATATGACTAAATCCCAGAAAAGTTAATGTATAAAACAATATGTTTTGTATAATATGTGATGTGAAGGACATGTGACGTCCGAAATTAAGAATGATATTCATAATCTGTTTGTGTTATAAATGTATGTACCAACGAACAATACCAATATCAAAGTGATGGATCTGGATTTCGACACTTATTTTAACGGTTCGTTCAGGTGTGAATAGCTAATAAAATTAACGTAAAACCTGTAAAACTAATCTAAAAAATTGTAATATAGTAGTTTTAAATATATTTTTAAACGAAAGTAATATTATTTAGAAAACCTCTTATACAAAGGCTGATGTATGATTTTGTTACAGTTTTGATTTACCAGAAGTGGCACGGAGAGTGTAAACAAGCAAGATAGCAACGGTTGTTTTTCACGCGAAGTGATGAGTTTGCCTTGTCGAATAGCGTGCTCTTAAAGTGACAATTACTGTACGAGACTTAATGGTATCTTATCATTGACGGACAATTATTGTGTTACAAGCTTTTATTGATCTTGCAATGTATGCATGTGTTCTTCATGAATCTTGGAAGCTAAATTGGAACCACTTCCCTATTTCCTACAGGGCTCTAATTTGGTGTACATATGTATCTTCGGTGTCAATACAATAATATGTTCTGATAATGGAGCCGAAAACGGCCATAGGAACTTCTTAACTAAACAAGATAAACCTATCGAGTTTGGGCTCATTTGTTTTGTCTTGGTGAGTAGGTACTTTGGTGCTACATGATATCCAGGGAATGATGATGGAGTCGGAAGGTGGCCATAGGAACTACTGAACTAAACAAGATAAACCAATCGAGTTCGGTTTCGATTGATTTGTTTTAGAAGTAATTTTTAAATATCAAATCTACACAAAAAAAAAACTTAGTTGATATAAAAGCTTGTTTTAATTTATTTTTTTTTTTACAATTAATTTATATTAAGCTGTGATCAATCCTACAGTAACTTAAAACGAAATAGTTAATATAAATAAATAGGAATAGTTATTGGAGTCGTAGCGTTTACTCAGATACTAGCTTTTGCCTGCGGGTTTGCTCGCGTTTACGTAGATTTTGTCATTCAATTCAGGTATCCTTCGGGATAGTACTTTCTTTCTCCATGATACCCTTCGTATTTTTCAATACTAAATTTCATGATTTCGTAAAAGAGTTACAAACAAATAAACAAACTCACCATTTTATTTACAAATGAAGTACAAATGAATTTTAAAATATATGGAGTTATATGTACCTACATGCAGTATGGTACAGTTTCAATCATGTGTTTACATTGCGAATGCTAATTGGTCTACCGAGCGTAGTAATCACCACGGTTGGCAAACTAATATAATGGCAATATCCTCCCTAGGTTTATTAGCTTCATTGTACCGCTCAGTACTAGATTACATAATTTTATTATTGTGGAGGACAATTTACCTATTACACGCCGGTATTGATTAAATACTTACATTTTTATTTTAAAATATCGGCTAATCGCATATTCCATGTTTTATTGTTTAAACAAAAGACAAATTGTTTAAAATTAAAACGCACATATCGCACTTCCGTATCGCATTAAAAACCTTAAAAATACATAGTGCACACTAAAGTTCTCCGCTCCTGGCCGCTCATAAATGTTTGAATTTCGAATGTTATAAATTTTTAGACATAAGAAACTCAGACATTGAAAAGAAAAATTGGCGGAAAATCGCGTGTCAATTGTTTTTTCTCAAGTGGAAGGTCGTCGTCCGTAGCAAAAATTGAATTAACGCGAAATGATTTTAGGGCGATGATTTTTTATGATTTTAAAAGTTCCCTGACTCCGCAATACTACACTGCTCGTCTTCAAAATGCTTTTGGGAGGAAAGCACCTCATTTGATCACCGTTAGGCGTTGGTACGCGGAATTAGATCGTGGCCGTGTTTCTCTTCATGATGAAATTCGTGAAGGTCGGCCCTCACCTGCGATAACTGAGGAAAAAGTGGCTACCGTCAGGCTACTAATTGAAGAAAACCGGTGTATCACCTATGAGGAAATTCGAGGACATTTGGGTATTGGTATGAGCCAAATTTAAAAAATCTTACATAAACATTTGTTGCCGCTGGATTCCTCATGAACTCACTCCAGAACAAAAACAGACTCGTGTTGATTGGTGTTAAAAATATTGTTAAAGTACGATCACGGACGTTCAAATGCTGTGTATGACATTGTGATAGGAGATGAAACATGGATATATTGTTACATGCCGGAAAGAAAACAACAGTCTTCTGTATAGGTGTTGGAAGGTGACAGCAAACCAAAAAAAGTGAGGCAGGCGAGAAACGTAGGCAAAAAAATTATTGCGTTTTTTTTCTCCCGGACGGGTCCTGTCTGCACGATCCCGCTTGAAGAACAAAAGACAGTTAACGCTGAGTGGTACACCACCATTTGTTTGCCCAGTGTCTTTGAAAAAGTTAGTCAAAAACGACCAAGAAGTCGCATCCTATTGCACCAAGACAATGCTTCGGCGTACGCCGCAAACAAGACAACTCATTTTTGGCTTCTGAAAAGGTAGAGCTAGTGACCCATCCCGTACATAGTCCAGATGGCCGCTAATTGAAGCAGTGCCTGTATATCAGTGAACTTAAAATCGTTGGAAAATAGTGTCGGTAGTCGGTAAAGTACCTATGCGTACGAAATAGCTTTATCTTTCTGAGACACCAACTTAGCATTATGCGTCGACGCTTTGGGCTTTGATTGATACAAAGTCAAACAAGGAAATTACACCTACAGTGCAACTACGGCGATTATTTAGTCTAAATGATATAACATACAGAATATCATCAAATAAAAAAAAAACCTTAAGTTGCACTCATCATTGTTCAATCAGGGTATTCGTGTAAGTACATATAATAATATAATGTATACCTGTGCAATGTTCCAGTCACAAGTTTAGTTTGCGTGTGTCAGATTTGGTAACGATTGGTCAAACATTTACTCGTACTTGTGTATATTAGCCAACAAAATAACAAGGTACTTTTGCGTTTATATTGTTTGTTAATATCGACTGTTTATCCCGAGTGCCATATTCAAATTAAAACAGAAGTTGTGACTATGTATATGTACTGCACGTTTAATATATAACATTGTTTCCAAATATTTTACAACTTGCGCGTCCTAGAAACTGCTAGTCGTAAAGTTTATTCAACCAATACAAAGAGGTCGCACCGATGCGTCGTTTAGAAACCTCACTCACTTATACAATGCTTGGATATACCACACGCAGGTTAGTAGGTACTCACCAATATCACCATACATAGCTATTCAACCTATAACCTACTATACTAACCTACCTATAGGTATATACACAGTCAATATCTCTCATCAAAAGAAATATATTCCCCAACTTTTAATGATCTCCCATTCAACACTTTGTCTACAATAATTGTCTAATTTATACAGTATAAATTACTCAAGGTAGAAACAGATTAGCAGTGGTTGTTACCGTGACATAATATATATAAGTACATTTTATTTTTTCTCATAGCAGAAATTATGTTAAAGGAAAATGCTGTTACAACTACTTAGGATAATTTCGATTACATATGATAATCATAAAACTGCAAAAGTAATTATTTTGTCGTACACGCCTTTTTTTCAACCAAGTTCGGGTGGGCTTTCAGTCTAACTGCGATACGGCCGAATTGCGATATTTTACGTAAAGCGACTGCCATCAGACCTCTGCAACCCAAGTACTAGGCGATATCGCAGTTCTGTAGTTAGACCAGGTTGTCGGACTTTTTAAGGCTCCAACTACCGTAACGAATGCCGTAGGTATGACGTTCGTATGACAACCGGAACCGACGGCTTAACGTGCTCTCCGAGGCACGGAGGGGTCTGAATGTGTTAAGAACCCATTCTAAAACTGACCTGACTAGCATTACTTAACCTCGTATTGTGCTAACCTACTCGGTTATCACACTTATCACTTAGACACGAGCCCCTCGTCGATCAAAAGTTACTATTTCTCAGACAAAATTACATTTATATAACTTTCATTTATGTACACGCGAGAATAATTTCTCAAACAAACTTCTAACAATACATCCGAGTTCAGATTTTAATACATTATTACTTCAAATTTAGGTACTCTGTAATACTATTGATTTTACACCCGAAACGATTTACGAAGTTGTTATGGCAACCGGTAACAAGGCTTTGGCTATTGTCTGACGTATGCAAGACAGACTTTCTCTAAATGCTTATTTTAACTGGATTTTAACATATAAGTATAGGTCTGGTTTAACTGGATTAAAATATAGTCGTTTCACTTTACGCCACTCTCAATAAAAAGGCCTTACCACTCCTAAAAGGATTTTGTTGTAAGCAGTAAATGAACTCTTAATAATAGATTGCACTGATTATTTAAAAGTGAGGCTAGGTACTGGCTAATACGGAATGTACTTTTATCGCTATCGAAAAAGTCCAACAATTATGTAGATCCAATTTTGTGTCCGCGATTTGGATACCTTTTTCCGATTTTCAGATAGTCTAAAGACACTAACCCGCATATATACATTCCATTGTTTAACACGTGAGACGCTAAAAAGTTTTGTGAAATTAAAAAAGACCTACAAATATTGTGTATATTAGTTTCAGTGCTGTCATATTTCGAACTTTCTGGAGCCTAGCTCTGACCTCAGACGACGTTAAAGTACGATTTCTTAAGACGCTGCTTACAATAAACCTATCGTCCGTCTGACTTTTTTTCTACCTTGCCCTATGCGTCTCTTATACTCTCCTGTGTGCCGGTATCTTTTCACATTGCGAAAAATAACAGACTTGAAACTCGCAACATTTGATTGTAAGTGTAACCGTGTTCGATTAAAGTTACAGCTTTAGACACTTGAGCTAAGCTCAGATCCGGCATTATCACTTCAATCTTTTTAATGGTCTGTAAGTAACACCACGACAATAACGTTTTTGTAAAAAATAAAAAAAAACTGGAAATTGTCAAATACAACAAAAATAGGTAAAATTCTTAAAATACACAATTTTTAAACTATCATGTAGCGAAAATAAAAACAAACGAAACTCGGAAATAAAAAAATATTAAAATCTTGTCTTTTCAAGTTACATAATGCTGATAGTTATGCCTTATTATAGTTATAGAATATAGTCTAAGATCCCTTTAACAACGATCTTCACCGAGCTGATATGATAAACATAATCGAACCTTTTTTTGGTGTTCCTCTAAATATGTCCATGTGTATAAATATGTATCTGCTCCAGTGGGGACATACATATAGATACATACTATAAACATAAAGGTTAATATTGGATCCATTGACTAGTGATAAAACTGAAATTAGAATGTTATGGAGTTAAGAACAGATGCAAATCCTACTTGTAATTCTAATTTGCGCTACTTAAACTATACATAAAATACTCCAAAATAACATTTGTTACTTAGTTAAACAATTTAGTTATTAGACAAAACAAGTTTGAGGAAAGACCTTGAAAATATTTTATACTAGAGCACTTGTGACATACGTCTTTACACTAAACTAACATTATATCTTAATTTTTTCGTTATACGGTAACCTCACTCCCGCGGCGAAAAGCAATGCAAACATTGTATTTTATCTGTTCGTGATAAACTCTGAAACTACTGAATGGATTTTCATGCGGTTTACACCAACAGATAGAGTGATTCATGAGGAAGGTTTAGGTATATAATTTGTTAAGGTTTTGTGTAAATTGGTTGAAATATGATGATGGTTCTTAAAGATGTCTCTGCTACCCGTGCGAAGCCGGGGCGGGTTGCTAGTATTTTATACTTGAACTTTTTACTATCATTAAGTGTAGAAGTTTATAAATTGATAGATAATAAATAACATTATAATAATATTAACATTGCATAAGTTTAATATCAGCGTAATACTTTTAGTTTGTTCGTTCTTATACATATATATTAAAGCGCTTGAAGATTTTACATTTTGGAATAGAATAGATTAGAAATAAACTTTATGTTAGACCAATTACAAATAAATTATAAGGAAATCGCAGTAACAACATGTACATTTACATAAAAAATTTAATTTTTCAAACATTAACTCGAAAATAGTTTTATATATTTGTTACTTACATTATTTTACAATTATATTATACTAGCAGCTCCCGCGGTTTCACCCGCATAAGTCCCGATCCCGTTGGAATATCGGGATAAAAAGTAGCCTATGTGTTAATCCAGGTCTCCAGCTATTTACATACCAAGTTTCATAGCAATCGGTTTCGCAGTTTTTGCGTGAAAGAGTAACAAACATCCATACATCCTCACAAACTTTCACGTTTATAATATTAGTAGGATACTAGCTGGTCCGAGCACCTTCGTCCGCCTTTATAAATTTTCCGCATTTTTGCATCATTTTACATTAATGTATTAGTATTTCATTGGTTGTAGAGTGATGTTATATACCTACTCCCTTCCTCGATAAATCGGCTATCCAACACTAAAATATTTTTGCAATTCGAACCAGTAGTTCCTGAGATTAGCGCGTTCAACCAAACAATCAAACAAACTCTTCAGCTTTATAATATTAGTACAGATTACGTATAACTCAAATTAATTTGAAGATTGTTATTTCTAAATAACTAACACGTAAGTAGTTCTCACGTCTACGTATAAAATTAGCTACATGTGAAAAAGTACATTGTGCCAGATATAAACCAGTGCTGATACATTTTTTAAGGTCTGGTATATATATCTTTTTTATCTGCATTGTGTTTATAAAAAGCGTTTGCCAAATTCGATAAATTGTCTAAGCTGATCCGAGCACCTTCGTCCGCATTTATAAATTTTCCGCATTTTTGCATAATTTTTCATTAATGTATTAGTATTTCATTGGTTGTAGAGTGATGTTATATACCTACTCCCTTCCTCGATAAATGGGCTATCCAACACTAAAATATTTTTTTAATTCGAACCAGTAGTTCCTGAGATTAGCGCGTTCAACCAAACAATCAAACGAACTCTTCAGCTTTATAATATTAGTACAGATTACGTAAACCTCAAATTTATTTGAAGATTGTTATTTCTAAATAAATCACACGTAAGTAGTTCTCACGTCTACGTATAAAATTAGCTACATGTGAAAAAGTACATTGTGCCAGATATAAACCAGTGCTGATACATTTTTTAAGGTCTGGTATATATATCGTTTTTATCTGCATTGTGTTTATAAAAAGCGTTTGCCAAATTCGATAAATTGTCAGTCAAAACACAAGAAACAAATTCAAACTAAATTTAAACGAAACGAAAATTTGTTTTCTAAATTTTTTTATATTTTTTACTCTATAATGTAGACATTTAAAGTTTTTAATGCGACTTATATTTTTGGAGATAAAAATTAAATAAAACACGAAATTTACCTCTGCGGGCCTGCTGCGGGCTCGGATTTTTTCGTATTAACTGTACACATTCGCTGTGTCTTTACACTTAAATCACTTATCTTAAACAAGCTTGAGAAATTTCAGTAAGTTCTTGTAAAAAGGTAAGGAGATCAAGATAATTTAAAATAGATTATGAATAACATTGACATATATATTGCTGTCTTCTCGATGTTTATAAAACCAAAACCTCAAACCTCAGCAATAAAGCGAGCCTATATAGTAGCGGTTATTTTCAAAAATTATTTTGAAGTTTAGTTTATTGCACGCCGTAGTAATCACAGTTACCATTATATCTAGAGCGTGTGATTTTGATACTTGTTAACCAAAAAATTAAAGGTATGTACATGTTAAATAATTTGATGGTTACTGTACTTAAATTAGTAAATTGAATAATACACTGTTAGATTGAGTTTGGATATTTTTCAATCTCTTGATTAACTGATATAAAAAATATTTATTTATTTGATGGCCATGCAAAATACTGAGAAAAGTTAAAAAAATTAAAACTACTTACTCGTATGAAAGGTGTGTTTATTCGTTCTTGATTTTTAATAAACTTCATATATATACTAGTAAAATAAAACAAAAAGTAACGGGTTTATGACGTAGCTTCAGGTGTTAGCTTAAAGAACAACTGATGTCAACTAACTAAGCTATGAAAATTTCTATTAAATTGATGTTATTCATTAGCAGATAAAACTAATTTTCCCTACAATGATTACCACTGAGCGCCAACCTTTCACTTTCTATAACAGATTAATTATGATATGACTAAACAGTCATTACTAATTCGTATATTAAATATTACATTATAATAGCTAATTAGTAATTGGGATCGTTTACCGATCTTTAATACTAATACGGCTACATTATTTTAATCAGTACACAGTGGAAAAACCTTGTACAATTTATTTTTAAATTGCTAGTTAAACTAATATTCTTCTCTTAATTCTAAATTTACGACTAAGGATAATGCGAGTGGTTTAAATAAATAGGGTAATAGATTTTATTATCGAAATACCCTTTTTATAACTTAGTTTTACTGTTAGCTTACTGTTTCTTAATAACTTACGTTTACCTATACTAACTGCACACCGGTACATGTATATGTAATTGTTAATAAATTTCCTTATTAGACTCCAGCAACATAGTCATAAATTAGAGGTTTTGAATATAAATCCTTATAACACCAACACGCATTATTATTTATATTTAGCATATTTGTTGTAAATTATTTTTAAACTTTTTCAACTTTTCCTATTTTACAATATTTTCAGTCATAAAAAATCAGTATTGATTTTTTATAACTGTATGTAAAATTTGTTGCTAAAGTATCAAATCAACAAATCATTGTATACAAAGGTGTAGGTTATATATACACTAAACGCTGCGTTTGTGGTTAAGTCGGTTTCACGTCATTAAACGTTTTCAGCTTGCAACCTTCAACACTGGTGCATTATCAGTTATAAGTTAAACATCCTCGAATATTAGAGGGAGAGAAAGAGGTTATGTAATTTTTTACATTTGAATTGCATATACTCTATTAAACATTTAAATCTCATCCGCTTATGTAATTTTCAAAAAATGTACGATCCATCATTTTACAAATTTACACAACACAAAGAATATAATAATGATGCCAATAGTTGCTGGTAGTGGTAATCTTTGTGTCGTTAAAAAAAATATTTAGTAAAGCCTAAATTAGATTAGTCATCACGCGTACGAATAGCGTAAGTGTATAACGGTTAAGATTGATGTGTAACAAAACCAAAAATTTAAAAATGCCCTACATTCGACAGCATATTTTAGTTCATTTTGTAAATTGTATTACGTTTAATAATTATTTAAATAATTTCTAAGTAGAGTGTATAATTCCAATAGTAAAAGATTTAAAACCTTTCTTTTCAAAATGTTTCATTCAGCTTAATATTACTACCATTAAAGCCCAAATATACATTGTTACCCTTTAAAATAATGAAATCGTAAATGTACTTAAAGAATTGTCTGTAGTTAACAATTAATATAACAATATATAAATTAATTAGTAATTAATTTGAAAGTGACCGTAAACTGAAACGATGAAAGAATTCGTGTTTGCTATTTAATCACAGTTTATCAAATCAAATCGCAGCATAAAAATTGTAATTGATAACTGAAAAATATATATCAATGAACTTCAAATAAAATATATCTAATATTATCACTTACCTTTTCTAAAATTATGTGATGAAGATGATTTTAATCCAGTTGATATATTAACACACACTTTTATGAATGCAACACGTTAGAGAGTGACTAGTAAGGGTACGCTGCGCGCGGCGCCCGTGACACTGCCTGTCAGTTGAAGCTTTGAGTGGCGCGTGCGCAATCACCTCTTACTTATAGTTTCAGCCGAGCGCCGTAACACTTTCCCCACCTATCTTCATCTCTTTATAAATGTAAGAGATATTCGAATTTCTCTTTAGTTTTCGTACGCTTAATATTTTTTTTTTTGGTTTTCTTATGATGCGAGTATGACCGATTTAATTATTAATTAGCGGGAAATCTTTTCATGGTGTTATAGAGAAATAGCTTCAAGATGAACGTTTGGACAAAACTTAATTAGTTGTATTTAAAAAATCCTCCAATGACTGGTATAACAACATTTTAGGCTCAATTCCAATGGTTAATTTCCTAAATCAGCTAACGTAGACTTGATACATGTAGAACCCACTATTATTTTATTATTAAATTTGTACTTAATATAAATTAATTTAAAAACTCAAGTAAGAAATCGCTTTATATTAATTGTAAATAATTTATTGAACTTAGTTTTGAATATTATTTTAATGTTACCTTTATTGCATACCACATTTTTTTATTATTGCACTCATACATGTTTAGTCTTTAAGTTACTAATCTGTAATGTTTAGTGTAATGATCGTTGGATGACCAAATAAAATAAATAAATAAAAAGACAGAAAATCTTGATGAGACTTGTAATAAAAAAGTGTGTTATATTAAAATTCTAAGTTTTGTTTTAATGACTAAACGAAAAGACGTTAACCAATACATATATTATTATTCTAAGGAAAACACCACTAAAGGTAATAGAGTGAATGCCAAAGGTAGGTGCAACTAAAAGTCATATTCTAATATTTTATTATAGAAAAAGATAACAAAGTCAGGTTCGCTTTCAGTATCACACAATATGAAATGTGCATCTTAATAATTATTCTCAAATGCCTGAATATATGATTAAGGAATCTTTATGCCCTCTTTAGTTGCATAATAGTTGTAATGTAATGTAAATGTTATATGAAAAAATAAAGAATAACAATCAAGTAATAAAAACGTCAAACATGCTACAAGGGTTATGAAGGTGACAAAGTACACAAACTTCAAACTCTCCTAAGTTTTCACCAACTTTTCGCGACACTGCACGTAAATGTTGGTCAAATCTGGGAACTGAATTTTAAACCAGTTAACTGTTAATCTTTCAGTTAACTGATTGAGCTGAGTTTTAGCCCACATTGATTTTAGCTACTAACAAAATATAATAATAAAGTACCAAGAAGCGGGTTTGATTAACCGTACTGGAAGGTTACCAGCCAAACAAAGTAGCTGTGTTGTGTTTGAGTTCAATGAACTATGAATCTAATCAAGTATTTAAGACTTAAATGTTATCAAGGGTTGGATGATGAATCTAAAAACTAGCCGCATGAACATTCTATTACATTTTTGTAGCTCCATTTTACTTTTTGAAATAATTGTTAATATGAAGTTATTAATAATACTAGAAAACCGACTTATAAAACCCAAACTAAAATTACAAAACTTTCTTTATAGTAAACAATAAATTACAAACTATCGTACTTTGAAGAGAGTGAGGATCAAGTATAAATGCATTAAGGCCAAGTATAAAATAAATCTTTATTTCGAAACAGGTAACACAGATTTACAAATAAATGTGTTCGGTAATATAATGACTGCAGTAGTTAAAAACTGTGGCACAGTCGTTAACGTTCCCCAGGAGACAATCGGGTGTATGTTCCACTAGTTTAATGCTAATTTTTAATTGAATAATATGACTCTAAAAGCGCGCGCGCGCGCCTGTGTGTGTGTGTATAAATTATTTGGTATTTGGGATTGGGATATTGGCTTGATAAGGGAGCTCTATGTGCTTACGTATGATTACAGTTAATAAATATAATTTTCTTACTGTAAGTATTTCCAGCTCGTCTAATAACTGAGAAGTAGGGAACCAAGTCGGCTTAAAATACATAACCTTTAAAACGCCTCGGTGTGCTCTTTCGAGGGTCAGAAATTTGGTTACAACCCCAAGCTGATATACAATACCTGAATCAAAATAAGTTTATATAAAATTTGATAGTTTATGTAAATAAGCTCAATACTTAAGACTTAAGCTTTATTTATTTTTTGCTTTTAGTTCTTTTCGTCGGTTTAATTTTTTGCTAAAAAGATTTTAATTTTATGATTTTTTTTCATCATCACCTCAGTTACATGATGTGTTGATTTCTAAAAGCAAATACCTGATAAAATAATGAAAAGTAAACAGAAACACTATTCGTTCCTATAATTTTCGAGGGTTTCCCTCAATTTTATCAGGATCCCATCATCAGATCCTGACTTCCTTGACATGGGACCACCCTTGAGGTATACCCTATCCAACAAAAAAGAATAATCAAAATCGGTTCATAAATAACGAAGTGAGGGGTGAACAGACATAAAAAATATATATATATATTAAACGGTCGAATTGAGAACCTCCTTTTTTTTCGTCTTTTAAAAAGGACCAAAATCGTGGCAGTGTTTTGTCAGGGTTGATATTAATAAATAGTTTTTTTATGTTTAACTTAAAGCCCACTGCACCTACTGAATGATAATTATATTAAAGAGTAGACTAGAGTCATACCAAAAAATTCCATTGCAATTTTAAGAACATTGGGTATAACCCTATTAAATAGTGCTGTGTTCTCGGTGATAAGTTCACCTTTATTATGTTTGCACGTTCACTCTTGCTTTATGTTTCTTTTTCCAATGCGTTTTATTTATTCTGTGTTTATGATTTCTGTTGTTCTTATTATGTGTGGTGTTAGCTGGTGGGTGGTGCAGACGTATAACTTTAAACCTAATTAGCGAGAGTTGTAATACTTTGGGCTATTTATATTATATCATATATTAATTATATTATTTGACATTTTAATTCGTAGTTGTATTTTTATCATATATAATTTCTTATATATATATTTTAAAAGTGATGATAGTTGATAATGACGATTCCTATAATTCTGCCTACGAGTCTGCCATTTCTTCTGATGATGATAGTTTTGCTTGCGAAACACATTTAACCAGCAATAGAAAAACTTGCTTAATGTTTGCCATTTAAATGCACAAAGCATACCTAGTCACTTTAGCGATTTGACAGAGGCTTTCGCTGTCACTAACGTTGATGCTGTCCTGATTTCTGAGAGTTGGCCTAAACCTAATCTCGCTTCCACTTCTTATTCCCTCCCAGGCTTTATTCTTGTTCGCAACGACCGCATTGACAGAAGAGGCGGCGGCGTAGCCATTCATATTACGCATGCGGGTATGATCAAATAAGCCGACGCATGGTCATAACCATCCTTGATCAATTATTACCTGCAATCTCCCACATTATTAATTTTTCCTTAGATTCCAGAACTTTCCCTTCACTTTGGCGTAAAGCCTATATCATACCCTTACCTAAGATCACAAACCCTACACTTCCTACCCACTTTAGACCTATATCAATTCTTCCCTTCCTCTCTAAAGTGCTAGAATCCTGTGTGCACAAGCAGTTATCCAATTTCATTTAAAAAAATAACTTGTTAAGCCCACTATAATCCGGGTTCAGGCCTGGCTATAGCACTACCACCGCTCTCCTTAAAGTGACTGGTGATATTAGGGCTGGCATGGAAGATACTAAAGTGACAGTCTTGATTTCTCAAATGCCTTCAATACCGTCAGTCACGACATACTCTTATCCATCCTCTCCTATCTTATGATATCTCCTGAAGCACTGGAATGGTTCTCATCTTATCTTCAGGGACGCCAGCAGTCCGTTCGTGTTGATGACCTAGGCGGTATTCTCTCTCCTTTACTTTTTTCTGTGTTCATTAATCTCCTAACCCTTGATCTTCAATGTACGTATCATCTGTATGCCGATGACCTGCAGCTGTACTCCCAAGCTAAGGTCGACGACATAGCAACAGCTATTAACACTGTTAATAGAGACCTGGAAGCTATTGAAAACTGGTCTAACGGGTTTGGGTTATCAGTCAACCCGACAAAGTGCCAGGCCATTATAATCGGTAGTCACCGATCGATGAGCAGAGTCGACTTCGAGACGCTTCCAGCGCTGACTTTTAACGATTCTGCCATACCTATTTGTCGAACGGTGAAAGATCTGGGGCTAAATCTCGACTCCACATTAAATTCGCGCGATCAAGTAACTAACGTGTGTCAGAGGGTTACCGGAACCCTCAGAGGTTTATACCGCCTAAAAAATTTTCTCCCTGCGAAAACCAAGACTACGCTCGTGCAAACTCTTATCTTTCCTTTAATCGACTATGGTGACGTGTGCTGTTATGACCTGAATGCAGATCTTCTCGATAAGTTAGACCGTCTTCTTAATAACTGCATTCGATTTATCTTTAATCTTCGTAAATATGACCATATTTCCACATTCCGTTTCCCAGCTCAGATGGTTGCCCATTCGTCAACGCCGTAAAATGCGCGCTCTCACTACCCTATTCCCTATCAATTCAATTCCCCATCTCTACCCACATATTTGACACCAAACTTCCAACTCTTATGCAATAACCACGACAGAGATATTCGGTTGTCAAGCAACCTCCTATTACTTTGTCCCTCTCACATCACTGGGTTTGTCGGCTTTTCCTTCCCGATCCAATCGATTCTTCTGTGGAATGCGCTCCGGCGTCAGGACGACCTCAAATCGTTATACTTTTAAGGTAAAAGTAAAGGAGCTCTTATTCAAGGAATTGGCAGAATCAACTCGTCAATAATTCGAACCAGTAATGTCGTTAAATGTATTTATAATAGTATATGTATTATTTAACTATGTTTTTATTTGTGTATGTATCTGTGTATGTGCGTATACATATATGTATATTATATGGTACGCTAAAGTTATGAGTATTTGTGTATGATTTGTGTGTATATTCGTATCGAATTTTGTATGTATTCACATTCTTTTTTTTTCTTTGATCCTACTTCTTTTCTCTGCATCACCCAAACGTTGACTGGCAGAGCCTTGGGCGGACTTAATGCCTTAGGCATTAAGTCCGCCTATGTACTAATGTGCAAAAAGTTTTAATAAATAAATAAATAAGTGGGATCACTGCAATGGGATTTTTCTGATGGACTATGTAGTACATGATGAGTCTCCAACAACCCGGTTTAGTTTACAAAAGTTCCCCTTCAACGCGCATGGTTGGATGCCAATGAGAAGACAAAAAATCTGATTATCTATTCCATGTACTTTATACACAAATATAAAATAACCAACATAGATGGCAGCTAAATTTTTAAAAACTACGAACACTATAAACTACATTATCCGTTCTCCATTTTTTTTAATTTAAAGAGTAGGCGTATATTTTGAGATAGAGGTGAATTTTTTTAACCGGTTTCGATGCGACTCAACAAACCACGTCATACATTGGAAAAAATCAGCTAGAACATTTTAGGGAAACAGATGAGTTAGTATAATATCGAGATACTTGCGAGTTATTATAGCCAATCGATTCCTGATGAATGGATTTGAGAGGCAGGCCATTTTGCTTCGTCACCCGAAAAGTATTATTGATAAAGACATAATTCAATCAGTCAGTTGTACGCCACTTGCTAAGGATGGTAAAGAATTAATAACCATATTGGTGACTGCGATAATTTTTTTTTTATCACAGTATGTAGTGAATGTGAATGAATAAACGGCTTATGGCAAATATATATTTTACTTCTTGATAATATAACAGACCTTCTATTAGCACTGGATAGTAAACTCAATCGGAACGGTAGAGAGTTCGACTCTCTTTAGTAAGTTGAAGGTGCTTTCTTACTCAGGAAGCACAAATAAAATAATTCATCCTTTATTTTGTACATACCTACTTAGAAAGAAAATCCTACTACTATTATATAAGTGCAAGCTTGTGAGAATGGATGGACGTTTGTAACTCTTTCACGCAAAAACGGTATTTTGATGAGTGGGTTCACGTCGGTAGTGCTCTGGGTGGGATTCAAACCAGCTACCACATGATTGCAAGTCTGTCGCCTTAGCCATTACTAATTACGTGTGTAACTAAGGCAAAATATACTGAACTACATAGAAAACACGTTTTTTAAGCTGCGCTTAGTCATATTTCATTTTTATATTATGCGTTCGCATTGCAACTCCCAGGCTGCATCTTAGCGTGGTTTAGTCAATAGTTTTATAATGTCATAAATACCAAGGACTATAAATCATATACACAAATATAAAAGGAGGAGTTCTGTATATTTTTTTTATGTATGTTCACCGATTACTCAAAGACGCCTGGACCAATTTGGAAAATTCTTCTTTTGTTTGAATGGGTATACTGCCCAGGTGGTCCCATGGTCATCATGGTAAAAAAAAAATTAAGTTTCACGGTTTTATTGCAAAGAAGCATTATAATGATGTAGATAATGTATTAAAAGCTAAAAAATCATTCGGAAATAAAATCGTGAGTCGTAGACTCACGATTTTATTTCTGAACGATTTTTCTCTGATAATCTCAGTAAATATGTAATATATGCCAATTAAGGGTTGTAAAAAAATATGTAATCAAACTTTTTTGTGGCAGTGGCCATCTTGAATTTACAATGATACTGAATACACATAATTGTATTGTCATCAGAACTAAAGATGTGTGTGATTAATTGGTCAACACACAAGACACAAGATACAATCAAGGCAAGCCAAATGTATAATAATCAGTGCTACTTTAACACTGTTTCAAATATATTTTAGGGTTCAATGAAGTTTTGAAGTGCCACTAGTATTAAAAGTAATCATCTCATTCTTTTAAATTACCATTTCTTCCAAGCTTTATTCACAATTGAAGCAAATCAAAATATAAATTGTCATTTAATTTTTTTTACATAAACAAGCTGATTGTTGCTATTGAACTATACAATATATAATAAACTATAGGTATATAACCAAAACCATATTTAGAAAGATGGAACAGTTAATAGAATACTATTCCGAATAAATAATAAATAAATAAAGTAGTTCTTAGTGAGTTATAAGTAAAAGTTTAAAAATAATTGAAATTTTTAGTCTTGAATAATTATAGAGTAATGGCAATTAGATTTTTTTTTTTTTTCAATAACTTAGTAATAAATAAGTCATTGACATACGTGTTTAGCATAAAACTCAATGTCAAAAATATAAAGCTTCCGTTACTAACGAGTCGAGTCGTGGTATTGTTTTCAACGTCCGACTTCTACTCATTTAGAACCTTATGTCTTGTTTTTGAGTTTTGCGAACTTGTATATATTTATGGATATGTTATTCTTAGTAATTATTCATTAGGTATTTTAAAGCCATTTATTATTTTGGGAAACACGCACATCGTGCGTCATATTCCGTTGTCCATGTATATCCTAATACCACGAATTGACAAGGGAAGGTAATACAAATAGCCAGTGACCTCGTAAATGTAGCTAAAACCAATTAATTGGTGAGTAAAGATTGGCGGATTCTGGCATTCCTTCAAAATATTGATTTCAACGTCTCCCATTGGACAGTAGTAGCAGTAGTAACTCTTCCGGAAACTGTATTTTGTAATGTTTTGTTTTCACAAACTGCGTCAAGATTCCAACCTGTTTAAAACTAAATAATAAAAATTAAAAACCAATTTCTCTAATGTAGGAATCGAATCCAGGTCCCCGACTGTGCATAAACCGCACCGTTTTTTGACACAAAACTAAAAACTTGTGAGTCTCGTAGCAACCGTTCAAAGATGTGGATTAGTGAGTCGTAATAATTATAATCTCCAACCATTTACTACCAAAATAATGGACAAACTAAGAGTTAATAGACCTATGAATCCTAAAAAGGCAGTAACTTAACTAACTTCTTGTTTAATACTTTTCAGGATGGGGTTTTAGTTTCTATAAACTATCTAAACTACCTACTACTAATTAAACAAGATTATTTTAATTTGCCCCTGTAAACCAGGTAAATCTAATAAGTGAGCACTTTTTTTTTTGTCGTTTGGCAACCCCCTCGGGTCATCACCCCACCGGGGCTGCCAGTGAAGTGGTATGTCGGAATCGAACCGACTAAAACCACACCGTGTTCCGTCATAAATGAGTCTATTGCAAGGGACTCGGGTAGACCCTAGGAAGGAAGCCCCCAGAACCCCGGCAGACCTTGGCCGCCTCTTAAACAAAAGGCAGCCACGCCCTTACGTGCAGGAGACATTGCCCCCCTTTCAGTGCAGAGAAACGCGCGCGGAACACGGCGCGCCACCGTCTCAGGCCTGCTTCAGGTAGAGTAACGGGCAGTCTCATCCGTTACCCCCAGGCCAGCGCTCATGGAGGCCGGAGATCATTCTGCGGATTCTCACGCACTCTCACTTTGGACCATGGACAGAACCATGGTCTCCAGTGAGAGGCTTCCCACTCCGATAGCCGCTGCGAGGTCACGGCGTTGTTGCGTCCACGCTGTGCACTCCACTAAAGTGTGGAGTGCAATATCCTCGCGACTGCCATCGAAGTGATGGCACGCAGACGTTGGCTCCCGGTCTATGCGACACAGGTACTTACCGAAACAGCCGTGGCTGGTCAGAACCTGCATCAGCCGGTAGGAGAGCTGCCGTGCTGCTTATCGAGCCAATCCTCCATGATGGGTTATACCGCCACAATTGTGGCGTGCCCAAATAAGTGAGCCCTAAACAAGACTTATTTGTTATACGATACACGAAAAGTTACAATGTGTATATTTCGGCATACCAATGATTAGGCTTAAATTAATTAGTTAATGAAAATAAATGTTTTTTACCCAAATCTACATTTGGCAAAACCCCGATTAATAAGAATTGCCAAAATCAAAATGTTGACTTAAGTGACACTGTTGTGGCTGATTATAATTTTGGATTTTAAATAATTTATGTACAATCTTTACTTTAATGGAATCGTAGGCGTAAATACGAAGAAATTTAACAAATTATAGAATCTTGTTTTGTGATTCATAAAAACAACCTACGTTCGCAGAATGAATTGTCACGCGTAAGATTTATTTTATCCTTATTGTTTTAAAATATATAAATCAGTATATATTAGAAGTTCGGATAGACATAAAACTAATACACGTGTGTTTACATAAAATACTTTTTTTAAATCACAATAGAGGTACGAGTACTCAAGTTTAAGACAAGGTAGTTCACTTTTAAGGTAAATATTAAAGTTAAGGAGAATTTTATTTAAAAAAAAAAATTGTAACCAATGACTTACACTAAATAAATTAAAATCGTACTTAATTGATTCTTAACGCTTGATCAATGCTATATACCTAATTAATTGTTGTGGGTAAGTTTTCTGGCGGTGCGATTTTCATTGCGGCGGCCGTTCTATTCTTGGGTAAGCTTATTATGTCATTTAACCATTTCGTCTCAAAAAGGTCATGTAACATTTTGGGCATTTAAGCATACTATTGGTATGTGTGTGTACCTATAATTGAGTGCCGCCGATGATCCGCTCGGACAATACATCATTTTTAGGTCTTTGATGTCTTCTTTACTTGCACGTGCCCTCTTCAACTTTAAAGTAAACGATACGTTTCTTCAAAGCTCGTCGTTGTTAATTTTATGCCTCAATGTAACCTACATTTGCTCGTCAGACCGTTGGATCTTAAGTATACTTCCGTAGACACCTGCAGGGAAAACGGTTTATGCGAATGTTTCGGCGGCACACAGTGCAGTCAAATTAATATATACCGAATATATTTATAAAAAATCAGACAAACTGTCTATTTACGTAATTACCTACTACGTGATTGGAGATCCTGAGGTAAAGGTAATGTCAAAGTCAAGTTCACTAGTTTGTTTATTTGTGGGTGTTTTTAAAAATGCGATTCAAAATCAAAATTTTTCGTTATAAATGATAATGATAATGGCAATGAATTTATGTTTGTAAGTTAATCTTTTTAGGCCCTTCCAAACGTCATGTAATTATTTTGGTATTACTCTATTTCTGAATATCTGTTAAAATAAAACAAAATCAGGTAACAACTTTAATTTTGTAGGTCATACTTATTTTCTCAATTATTATTTATTATTCATTTAATATTAGTACAAGGGAAATCCAAGGCCACCATTAAACTAACAAAACGTATATTTACCTTGTCTTCTAAGTATTAATAAAACTTTATTGAGTCATTATGTTTATGATTTTTTGTCTTTCATTTCCTGGTATAGTCTCATTTTAGTGGGTATAGCTTGGCTATAGTATAACATCCAGAACAGGCATTTTTATATAATATCAGCATCGTATGGTCTTTTTTACTTTGAATTTGCTAGCAAAAAATTTTTTAGTGGTCTTCATTCGTAGGGCCCGAAGAGCTGTTGTAGTTTGTTGAACTCTTCCAACACCAACATAGTGACCAGTCGTTAGGCACAGGCCTTTGCCTTGTTGTGGCAATCTTAGTGACCGCAGGTCCTCCTCCTTATCTCACCTTACCTCAACTGCTGAAACGCTTTTCTTCTGCCTTTCAGTGTCTTTAGAGCGCCAAAGGCCAGAGGTGAAATCTGAGCTAGATTTCACCTCTCAGAGGATGGGCTGTTTACTCTAATCTCTCCTTTACACGACATCATGACCCACCATGCTCTGAATTGCGACCTCCGCGTTTATTATGGTAGTGGTTTCACACACAGGGAATATGACACATCGGGGTTGGTTAGGTATTGCTTGCTACCCCCAGAATACTATTGGGAGCTGCATGAGTCGTCTGGCCCTTGGAGGGTTTCCCCAGACTAAGAGTGTCTGGGACCCATCTGGGTAGTTTCTATTTCTAGATTTACCTCTGGTATATTGATGAGTTTTACGTCCTGCGACTAGGACGCCCACGGAACTGAGTTTTAGTCAGTCATTCATCTCATTGCCGGGCGTCAGAGTGTGAGATTAGGGTAATTTTTATAGAGATTTTCTTCCTCGCAGCCTGTAAGAGCGACCGTTCCTATTAGTTCAGAGCTTAGCCGGACCGTGATCTATGTCAGATTAATATTCACCGTTTCCAAATGAATTCAGAAAGAAGAAGAGGTGTCACTGCCCAGGGGCAACATGTAGGCAGTGATGAGGTTTACATCACGAGAAGAAGGAGGCACCCCATCCCCTTTCATACCTATTCTTTTATGTATAAAGTAATTTTATTCCGTTATAGCTGTCTCTTTTTCATGAGGTGCGTTGGGACGCCAGACGATAATACATACACTTGGATCATTAGATAAAAAAATTATTGAACACCCATCCAGAAAGAGTTACATTACAACATAAGTGAAAATACCGTTGTCATAGTACAAAAACTATAAAAAAAAAACAAATAAAAAATTGGTATAGTATAATTATGTAGGTTAATATCATTACAAAAAATGCAACTTACTAAGTGTGCTCACATCACTTTCTTAAAAACTATATGAGGTGCTCGTGAGCGCCTCTCTGTTGTCGGGCATCGGCGTCTAATCAAATCCGCCTGGAAGTCTCACTCGGGCATCCGCTCCGCCGCATCCTTCACATGGTATGTACATGATATTCATCGACTAAACCTACCTGACAGGTCCTAATTACTATTTTCGGGTAACCCTGTATGTAAGAGACGTAAATTTCCACCCCTCTCAAGTATCCAATACTAAATAGTCATTAGAAGGCCAGCTGACTTGTTGACTTTATAATACAACTCACAATCTACGCGTACTCAAGAAATGTTTGTTGTCCCCTGTCATTCTGAAATATGCATATTCTACGACAACCTAAATAATTAAAGAAATCAAGAATATCTTTTAATCGTAAAAAGTAGTTATCTAGATGACAATAGAAATGTCTAATGTAAAAACAGTTTAAGGTAGGTAATTAATGAATTTCACGCACCTATGTATTTATGCCAGCGATGCCAAATTGACTACCGGTACATCGAAGTATTGTTGTACAGCAACGCCACAATATCAGTCCGAATACAGAAACAGAATTCGAAGGCGATTCCTTTAAGGAGAGGCGTAAGACAGGGAACTGTCATATCTCCGAAACTATTTACTGCCACTTTCGAAGAGCTATTATTATTATTATTATTATTCTCTTTATTCATCTTTTACCATATAAATTACATTTTTAAATATGTACATTAAAAAATATATATATTTAAAAATATAAAAAAATAGTAGACCACCGACATCGGGTACAGGGACCAAGATACCGGTGTTTAGGGCTCCAGAGACAGGAACCTCCTCACTACACGGGCCGTGTCGAGAAGAACTGCCTTCTGCATCAGTCTCTTGATCCAACCGTCTAACGAGAGCCTCTTAAAGTGTTGATCGAGGCTCTTGGCTATTAATTTATGAGCAGATATGACAATCGGAACAATGATCGCCGATTCGATATTCCACATATCGACAATCTCATGAGACAAATCCAAATATTTGCTTTGTTTATCTTTTTCAACTTTCACGAGATTCTCGTCATGAGGAACAGCGATATCGATGATCATTGCACGGCGCTCTAATCGATCTATCACCACTATATCAGGTTTATTCGCAACAATAGTTCTGTCAGTTATTATTATTATTATTATAAATCAACTAATTTCGGCTTCGAAAAGTTCAAGGAGCGAGATTGGATCGGACTCAAGGGGTGAGATTTACGTTACAGTCAGCAATATGCACTTATTAATAAATAATCCGTATGCATAAGTATGATCGATCTAAAATCGACATAAATATATAATATAGTTTATATTTATATCACTGCGAGTCATGCGATCATAAAGTACAACTAGCCACAGTCGAATTGTATGTAAATTACTCAAGCAGTTGTACCATTTTGGGAGGCTACTAATTACAGTTCGCGCGGTGGCAAAATGACCCAATAATTCACTACGCTACGCCATGATGATGTAAGCTGATGTAAACCCTTTTAGCTTAACATTTGGTATTTAAGATTTACAACAAAGATATTCATATACTCAAATCAATCTGAACGCTATCATTTATAATGCAAGCAACAGTAAGTAATGATGTGAACCGATTACCGATACTTGATACACAAGTTATACCACTAGGTTTACGAGTCGAATCACTTTTGCTTGTGTGTTGTCAATCCTTATAGTATTATTAGCTATTAATTTGAATTCTGTACCTATTCGTTGAAGTTGGACATGAAAACATCTTCGTGTTTAGTGCTTTTAATTCGCCGTCAGAATCAGCAACACAATAAGATACAGTAATACTGGGTTCATCCATTTTAACATCCAGACTTACTGAAAGCCACTTTAATAACTTAATATCCTTAACTGAGGCTACATGAAACTAAACTCAGTAAAGGCTCAGTAAAATTTCACAAATGTAACTATGACATATTAGAAGTCAATCTAAAAAACTCAGTATTTTTCGTTACCAATCAGTCGAAAATGTACGTAATTTAAAAAAAGTGATTGGAAGACAATTCATCAAACACTTTCCGAGATTTGGGACAAGAAACATGCCGTAGCTGAATTTTTATATAAACATATGTATGTACATATAGATTGATTTTTCATCTACAAATTTAGTTTACAATAAATATTTAAAATTTGAAATTTTGATGTGAAATAAAAATAAAAATAAAAGTAAGTAGTAGTGCTCTTGGCATATCTTGTATGTTATAGTTTTTATTTTACCAAACTGCATAAATTTAAGTGTCACCGAAGTCATGCTTTGTGAAAAATGGTATACGGCCTTTATATAAATGGCCTAATCCTTTAATTACAATCACGTGTTGACGCGTTGAAACCGCGCGTTCATGTGAACAAACGTACAGAAAACCAATGATCTCAAAGCAAGTGTCGAATCAAAACGAGCGGTGGCATGTGAATGACTTGAACAAAATGCGTGACTTTGTTTTATAATATGTAGTGATATATAACTATCATACATACATTCACAAACACCGAATGGGTAGGCAGAGGCGTATTACACACCAACATTTTACCAAATATAAAATTATGTCTGACTAGCAGCGCACTGCGGTTTCACCGTGCAAGAAATGTCTATTTATAAAATCAATTCTTAAGAATGTTAGTTAACAAATACGAGCTCAAGCCTTAATAATCCTGTAGTTTATACGACCTATGCTGAAAACAGCACGTAGTTAAATTTAAAATATACAAACAACAATTAATGTTCACCATCTTATTACTCATAATCTTATTATAATTATATTATATGTCCATATTATCTAACAACATTTTAAAATGGTAACGGTAAATAGACCCCATTTGGTGGCTCTACCGCAAACTTCCTATCGTTGCACCTTACAATTTGTAGGAACTAACTAATAACAACTCGTATGAAATAATAAGACTGTAATATTAACATACATCTTTTAATTACATATTTTTATATAATTTAAAACTAAAATTTAAAAATTAAATTACATAAAACATTTTGATGACGTAAATACGCTCTTAAGTCATTCATTAATACAACAGAACGAAGAAATAAGAAAAATACGATATGATAATAATGAACTATTTTGTTTATATATCTATTATCCTCACTAAGTAAAAATAAACTATCATGAGCGCAATAGATACTTCTTACCTTCAGTGAAGCATTAAAATGTTTTGCAGCCTTCAATGTAGGTAGGTTACCTACCTACCTACATTGAAGGCTGCAAAATATATATACGCGTTATAATGTGTCTCAGAGCATACCAATGACTCTCTCCCATACAGAAAAGAACAGAGGCGATTCCATTATCCAGGTTAGACTTTTCCTCCCCGGAGTTCAGTTAATTTCTGAACATACAAATTATTTAATTTTTCTTATATGGCAACATACAATTATTATATGAAATTATATATATATATATATATATATATTATATATATATATATATATATATATATATATATATATATATATATTATATATTATATATATTATATTTTTTTGCGAACTTCTTCCCTTCTGCTGGCAGCAATTGAAAACACTGTTAATTACTTAAGCCTTAATTAAATTAAGTACCTACTCAAATAATTATTATCCGTATTTTCCTCATACTAAAGGATTTTTAGGCAACAATAAAAAAAAAACGTAATTATTTACACATTGGTAAACGACAGCCCGTATGTTGTAGAGTATTAATTAATTACCTTATTCATTTATTGCCTTTGTAAACACTACATTACATACATTATTAAATTACACATATTATAAAACAAAGTCCCCCGCCGCGTCTGTCTGTCTGTTCGCGATAAACTGAAAAACTACAGAATGGATTTTTATGCGGTTTTCACTAATAGACAGAGATAGATACAAGATAATTATTTGTCCCCGTGCGAAGCCGGGGCGGGTTGCTAGTACATTATACTCGTAAGTAGATAACCGTTTTCAAAAATGTCAATAACAGTATGACAACGAAAATCCACGCATTATTAAGTAATTAAATAATTTCTACAATACAGAGATATCATATACAGGGTTATATAAATTATACTAATATTATAAAGCTAAAGATTATGTTTGTTTGGTTGAACGCGCTAAACTCAGGAACTACTGGTTCGAATAGAAAAAATCTTTTTGTGTTAGATAGCCTATTTATCGAGGAAGGTTATAGGCTATAATTATAACATTACGTTTTAGCCAATAGGAGCGGAGCAGTGACTTATGGTCACTGCTCCGCTGCTATTGGCCGAGGCGCAGGTGAAACAACGGGGATGGCTAGTAAATAAATAAAATATTACATCTAAACTTTTCTTAAATTCTGTAAATTCATTAATTATGATTTCAGTACGAATACACAACTTAATAACTAACGGCATAATTATTCTTAATGGTTTCTCTAAACTCTTAATTAACTCATTAACTTTGATTTTAATGGTATTGGCATTGCAAGGACAAGAGATTTTTCTTCATTATCTGTAACAATAGTACGTAGGTAAATGTGCCATTCGTTTTTACTTGGAATTTTTATAACTTTGTTTACGACTGACTTGACAAAACAAGTGACTAAGCACTTGCTAAACCAGACCTTATTTATGTTCACTAGAGATCGCCTGGGTTCAAATTTCGACCATAATTAATTAAGTTTTAAATATTTTCTTTTATTTCAATGACTGGTCATTGAAATTAAAGAAAAGTTCAATAAAGAAAATATAAGTTCATAAGTTCAACTTTCATTGTTTAAACGTTCCCTACCATAACATAACAGGTCAACATGATAATATACTAGACACGTGTAGCTTGATATAGCCGTTTTTCCATAATTTTAAAATTGATATACCATATTTATAAAAAAAAAAAAATCTTCACTTCTTCAATAGATAAACGTTATGTATTCCAATTTTCACATTCCTCCTTACGCAAACTTTGTTTAAAATGAGTTACAAAGAATTATCTGCACGTATTAATATATTGATGACTAGCAGCGGGGTTTCACCCGCGTAAGTCCCGATCCCGTGGGAATATCGGGATAAAAAGTAACCTATATCGCACTGCTATTACAAGAGTGTATCAACTCAAAATGAAGTTTTTTTCAAACGACAGAAAACTGATTACTCGCTTCCTGTTAAAGATTATAAAAAGTGAACACTGTATTTAGATTATTGATAAAATTAAGGGATTTCTGTAATGATGAATTATTTAAAAGATTGCAAGTTATCAAGTTATTTCCAATTTTCGAGTTAATACTCTGTTGTCTGAATAAATAAAAAAGAATATGAATTATTTTTAGTTGTTTTGTTGAAAAATTTGGCTTATTACAATTTATTATTATTATTTTATATTTATTGACGCGTAGGGAATTGATGTTTACGTATGAAAAATTAACTATCTCAAATTTACCCTATTTTGAGTTGATAGTCTCGTAATAGCAGTGCAATATGTTAATCCTGGTCTCCAGGTATCTACATATCAAGTTTCATCGCAATCGATTCAGTAGTTTTGGCGTGAAAGAGTAACAAACATCCATACATCCATACATCCTTACAAACTTTCACGTTTATAATATTAGTAGGATGGTACCAAGTGCGCTGCCAAGCGAATATCACCACCAGATATAAATTAAAGCGCTAGTCATGCTGTTTAACCTCGGACTGCGTAGATAACGCGTAGCTTTCTAGTCGAACAATTTTAGTTCAACAAAGTTTGTTGTTCCCTATTTCCTATTAGCAACTCTACTTACCTACTCCTTTGTAAAAATGTATACAAGTTTTGCGACAACATTTTATATTCGAGTCTACAAATAATAAAGTATAATAAATTTAGATGAAGATAAGTCACATCCCGCAGTAGGCATGGCTTGCAAGGTGCACACGGTGTTCAGTCACAGTCCATATTACCAGGGCCTCAGGTGTCTCAAAGAAATCCCGGTGAACCGTGGCAGACTTGGCCGCCTGTTAAGCAACAGGTGACCCCAATGTGTTATGGGGGATTTTATCCCCTATCAGTGAGAGAGGCACGCGCGGAATACGGCGCCACCGTGTCGGGCCTGCTTCTGCTAGGTCGCCGGATAACCCTGTCCGCCGCCCCCAGGCAAGCGCTCATGGAGGCCGGAGATCGACCTGCTCTCTCCGGCGCCTGGTGCGTCTTCTGCGGGATGGGAGAGTACTAGTTCTCTCCCGTTCCCTTTCCGCCGCCTCCTTGGCATACATTACCTCCTCGCAAAATGAGGTGGCGGAATCCCACGCGCTCTCGCTCTGGACCATGGACAAAACCTAAGTTTAAAATAAATATATCCTTTAAATTTAAGGTTCAACTTTTAAAAATTCCTTCAATGAAAATATTTGTATTTATTAAAACCCCTTTGTGATTTGTTCTTCATCACATTAATTTAACCTTTTTTCTGGTCGTTAATAGAATCTGTATGCACGTAACTACGTGCATACAGATTTTTAAAGTTAAAGTTACTAACTAGTAACTTTAACTGTGAGAACTTTGACGTATAAAAAATAGGGTGTGTAACGTTTGAAATAATAACTAAAGTTCTGATGATCATATGACCTAATTTCATTTAATATATTTTTTTTAATAATTATAATGAATTATTAATATATATATTTTTTTTTTTTATTTATTCTTTTTGCACAAAATGTGTCAAAGGTGGACTTAATGCCGTAGGCATTTTCTCCCAGTCGACCTTTGGGCGATGCAGAGACAAAACAAGGTAGATGCACAGAGGTTAACAATTGTTTATTTTAAATTAGATAAAATAATATTATTATAGTACCCACAGTACTTTATAATCTATTTGCTAATATAATACATACACATGTACATTTAATAAGTTATAATAATACTATTACTTGTAATACGTAATATATAAATAAATATATATAAACATATAATATAAACTGGTTAAGGAGAGAGTCTAAGATTAAAAAGAATCTGATAATACATGTCTCCGCAACATGTATTTGAAGGTAAGCCGAGTTTTTGCCATCCTGATCTCGAGAGGGAGCGCGTTCCATAACAGGACAGATTGAACAAAGAAGGTGGAATGTACGAAGTCGGAGCGGTGAGTGGGACAATGAAGAAGCCGGTTGTGTGAAGATCTAAGATTTACAGTATGATTGGCACCTAAATATTGAAATTGACAAGTTAGGTAAAAAGGAGGATTTGGAGAGAAGAGTATAGAATATAGAGTAGTTAATGCTCGTGTCTGTCTACGTTGGCGAATTGGCAGCCACTTCAAGTTAGAGCGGTGCTGAGACACGTGATCATATTTTCGTAAATTGAAAACGAATCGAATGCAATTATTGAGAAGACGGTCAAGTTTATTGAGCAGATCTGCATTCAGGTCAAAATAGCACACATCGCCATAGTCGATTATAGGGAGTATTAGAGTCTGTACAAGCATTGCCTTTGTTTTCGATGGCAGAAAGTGTGGGCAAGAAGTGCAATGATCCTGTTACTTTCTGACAAATAGATGCAACATGTTTTCGCCAGCTCAGAGTTGTGTCAATATACAATCCGAGGTCTTTCACACTTTCACAGTATGGAATAACCATACCATCGTAAGTAAGTGGTGGGAGTGAAGCAAGGTCGAGTTGGCTCATACTACGGCTACTTCCCACGATGATGGCCTGACATTTATTCGGGTTCACTGATACGCCGAACATATCAGACCAATGTTTAATGGCCGCTAGGTCTGTATTTATTAACGAAACCCCGGACAAAATATTGCACAACTCCGTTTGATAATATAACTGCAAGTCATCAGCGTAAAGATGGTAGGAACACTGAAGTCTTGGGGTGATAAGATTGATGAAGATCGAAAATAGAAGAGGTGAGAGAATACCGCCTTGAGGGACACCAGCAGCGAGACCACGCCAACTAGAAGAAGAATCTTCAATACGGACCGACTGCTGACGATCCCGAAGGTAAGAAGAAAACCAGTCAAGTGCTTCTTGAGAGACCGAGAAATGGGATAGGATAGCAAGGAGGAGTTCGTGACTGACGGTATTGAAGGCATTGGAAAAATCAACCAGGACCAAAGTAGTAACCATGGTATTCTCCATACCTACTTTAATATCGCCAGTCACTTTAAGGAGAGCAGAGACCGTGCTATGGCCAGGTCGAAACCCAGACTGAAAAGAACTAAGTAAGTTGTTGTCATAAATGAAGTGGGAGAACTGTTTGTGAACGCAGGCTTCTAGCACTTTGGAGAGGAAGGGAAGAATAGAAATAGGACGGAAGTGAGTGGGCAGAGACGGATTCGAGGTTTTGGGCAACGGGCGTACATACGCTTTCCGCCAGAGAGAAGGAAAAGTGCCAGACATGAGGGAGAAATTAACAATATGGGATATAGCGGGAAGGAGGTGGTCTAGCAATGTGATGATCATTCTCCGACTAATGCCATCACAACCAACCGCTTGGGATTTGATAGACAGGATAATTTTCTTGATCTCTCCTTCTGCAACCGGACCGAAGTGAAAATGGCATAAATTAGGGCGCGGTAGACTATTGATGTAATTTAGAGTATTTTGTTCAGATAGACTGTCCAACATGAGAGAGTCGGTGAAATGTTTATTTATGGAATCGAGACTTAGAGATTGTGGAAAGTCTACATGTCGCGATTTGCCGACACCTAGAGTTCCGAGGAACTTCCAGATGTCGGCAGGAGAGGAGGAGGAAATATTATCTAGAATATGGCGGCGTTTAGCATTCCGTATCATCTGGTTACACCGATTCCTTGCAGTTTTATACAGTTGCCAGTTGACTTCCACACGGTCCCTTTTGTAGGTTTTGAACGCGCGATTTCGACGTCTCATGGCCATCTGTATAGCTTTGGTCATCCAAGGGGCAGGCGGTCGTTTAAGCTTTACCTTTTTAACCGGTGCATGAGTATCGTACAGCTTAGTCACCACTTCATTAAATAAATACACCTTGTCGTCAACAGTAGTAGATTCAATTAGGGGGCCCCAGTCAATACACGACGCGTCATCGCTCAGTTTGTCAACATCCATTCGCTTAAAGCAACGCCTGTACAGAATTTTAGGTTTGGGTTTTGGGGGTTTGAGGTCGTAGGAAAGGAATATTAAGCCGTGATGTGAAAATCCGGGAGCGTCAAGTTGTCCATGAGAGGAAACAAGGGAAGGATTAGAAGTGATAATTAAGTCGAGCCATGTGTCCTCGCCAACGTTATTGTGATGAGTGGCTTGTAATGGCAAAACGTGAAGACTGACCGACTCTAGAAGGAGATGGAGTTTATGGGAACGAGAGGAATTATGGGCTAGGAAATTAGTATTAAAATCCCCCATGATGATGTGATGAGCATAATCTACACCAAAAGATTCGATAACTGATTCGAATTCAGTGAAATAGTCAATGGAAGGGGGACAATAGACGACACCAAGTACAACTTTGGCGCCCTTGACACAAACCTCTAAGAAAAGGTACTCGGCTGACGCAGAATAGTTAGAAGAAGAAGATGATATTATTTTATAGGGAAAGTCACTGCGTAGGTAAATGGCCACACCACCTCCTCTCCTCCCTACCCGGTCATTCCGGGTAAGAATAAAACCTGGCAGAGGGTAAGAGGTGGAGAGAAGGTGTGGTTTGAGCCAAGTCTCCGAGATCAGAACGGCATGAACATTAGCATCACGGAACGCCTCATACAAATCAGCGAAATGGCTAGGATAACTTTGGGCGTTTAGGTGACACACGTTAAATAGCTGGCAGTTTTTGTTAATATTGAGTTTTTGGTAATTGCATTTTACCTAATTTTGTATGGTATAATAAACATTTTTCTATATTGCATATTTGAAGTAAAACTCAATTACTATAATATTCAGTTACCATAATATTCAAAACCTATAAGTAACGTTCAATATAATTTAGAAGCGTCAGATACCACCTACTGTTATTGAATCATTTAGGTTAGGTTACAACAGTGACTATTAACGTCAAATCCCCTCTATTGTTGGTAAATGATTTGGGTTACATGAGGTTATAACACTATAATGTTTCCTGATATTTACTTATTCATTACAGAATTTTGGCTGAAAATTAGTAAATTAATATAAAAAGTAGGTCAAATGAACGTTATATAAAAATCTTTTTAACAAAAAAAAACCGACGAAAAGAACTAAAAAGCAAAAAATAAATAAACCTTTTCAGTCTTAAGTATTAAGCTTATTTACATAAATAATAATCAAATTTTGAGTCGACGCCAAACAACAAACTGATTAATTGTGACTGGCCTGTTGGTCTAGTGGTTAGTGACCCTAACTGCTGAGCCAGAGGTCTTGGGTTCGATTCCCATCTGAGTCTGGGTGTTCTTTGTGTCCGTCGTTTGTATGTTTGTAAAGTCCCCCGCGACACAGGAGTAATTCCTAATGCGGGAGTTGTCTTTAAAAAAAAAAAATCATAATTTTATAAGTACCTACGTAGAAATGGACATGACTCTACATAGGTAATTAATCATTTTATTATTTGGCGCCGACTCAAAAACGGTTCATAAAAACCGGAGAGAGGGCTGAACACATAAAAAAAAATAGATGCGGTCGAATTGAGAACCTCCTTTTTCTTCGTCGGTTAATAAAAAAGAGCATTATGCAAATTGAAAATTATATGAAATAAACGTTATACTAAATCACGCACTCACCAAGCACTCACCACGCATTTTTATTGGATGTACTATTTGTCTGACTGATTTAAACATTAAAAAAAAATATATTATAATATTTACAATCACAAAAGTAATTTTAATATTTTTTTCATCGGCTGCTTTTCTTACTGGCTATTCTAAAAAAAAATCAGTGTGACCCACGTACTTAATATAAATATTTTTTGTAAAAACATAAATTATTATAATAATAATAATAACTTGACACATCTCACACACGTCTGATCCCAAACTAGGCAGAGCCTGTACTATAGCAACCAGACTGCTGATCAATATACTTATATATTTCTAAATACATATTATAGATAAGTTACAAAACAAATTATGGTCCTGGGTGGGAATCGAACCCACGACCTCTGGCTTAGCAGCCGGGGTCACTAATCACTAGACCAACAGGCCAGTCAGTCAGCATATATATATTATAATATTATTATGCCGTATAGTAACACACCCTAAAAAATAGCTCTTTAATTCAAATCACCCTTTTTACGAAATATTTAGAAAAGTAGATACTAACTTACATATATGTACATATATGCCTACATACACATACACTAGAGCCTGTATCCCCGAAAGGGAAGAACCACCCATGTAATAGGGGACAAGCCCTGCTGCCTACGGTCCACGTTAATATTTCGGGGATATAACTAGCGACGTTCTACGCCACGTGTGGCGCTTGACACCGACGCGGAAGGTCGCTTCACTTCTTGATAAAAGGCCCCGAACCTAGATGAGTCTCCTCAAAGAACATACGTGAATAACATCGCATATCTAAACTAATATTATAATCTTTATAAAGAGGAAACATTTGTGTGTATGTTTGTAATGTTTTCACACAAAAACTACTGGACCGATTGCGATGAAACTTGGTATGTAGATAGCTGGAGACCTTTTTTTCCGAAAGGATTCATTAATTCATTCCTAAATTTTAATGGAATTTATAATTGTGCTTTCGTTAAATTGGAATATAAGGTCTTTTCATCACTATCAGCAAGCCTTAGTGCTTCCACAAGTCTTGCTTCTGTTCCTTGTCTTATTGAACGTAATCCCTGAAGATAGGCATTGTAGATGTACTCAAATCCATATTCACTAAGTAGCATGGTATTTTTTCTTTTCTTGCTTGATTTTGACGAGTCCACATAAGAGACACATGGTCTTCCACGTTTTTCAGATGTAGTAGATGGCGTGGAGTTAGTTGTTACGTCTTCCGAGCTCGGTAAAAATACAAAATATTCTGAAACCAACCAATTAATGTTCTTTTTCAAAAATGAATCCTTTTTCCGTGACGCTTCGGCCCATCGTTTATAATAGGATATAATAATATTACTTGGAATATCATGAAATACACATTGTCTTCAGAAACTTGATAATTTTCTTTTAAAACAGTTGATAGTGCTTCTGCTTTTCCTCCTTCAATATATGAAAGAAAACTTATGTACACTTATATTTTACGTATTTTTTATACGTAAAATATAAGTGTTTGTTTAGTGACAACTACGAATTTATGACAACAACAACAACAACAATAAATATATCAACTCTTCATATACTATTTGGAAAATAAGGGTTGTGTGCATTTTGTTGATTATAGTTTAAGCGTCGGTAGCGTAATGGCTAAGGCGTCGGACTTGCGATCAAGAGGTCAAAGTTTCGAACCCCACCCAGTGCCCTACCGACGTGAACCCACTCCAAACACAAGCAGAGTTAGCTTAGCTGGAGGGGTTAACAAGAATACTAGTAATGTTACTAGTATTCTTTTTATTAAAAAAAAAAAAAATAATTGTTACAAAATGAGTGCAATACAGATAAAATGCTTCATTGTCAATTATAATAAATATTTACTATAAAAACATACCGCAAACTAGTCAAATACATAGTTTCTAAGTCTACATTAGAAACCGCAGCAGATAAAGATTTTCCGTTTCCTGACTTTTATCACATTTTTCGCAATAACTTTTTTAAACTGCACATATCCACAGCTGTTTTTTATAAATATTATTTATGAACATCTATACTACCAAATAACATCAAATGTATAGCACCGGGAGATATCAGTAACTATCAAAAGTCTCGGTGAAGTTAAAAAACTGCCTTTTTCCCTTATTTTATTGTTCAATGTTATTTTACATGGAAATAGAAACACGAAACTTACAACCTTAGAGTTGTTTAAAAATGTCAATACAATGACCTTTTTAGAAATGTATAAAACTTTATATCTATACCCATAAAACTTTACAAGACATTAATTTGAATGTATTAAATCCATTAGACCTGAATTGGGAATTCATAAGAACCATAAATTCTGTGGTAATAAAACAAATATTTTAAATGTAATTTATGTAACATTACTATTAGTAAAGTTTAACTCATAAACTATTCAATAAACTTAAAAAAGTGTGCCAGTAACGACATTTGTAAAAACGATTTTTGATATGCATTTCATATCTTATATCATAGTCATTCGATTTATCATCTGGAAATACTAATTCAATTAGTCTCAGTCCACGGGGACGTACTAAAGTAAGATTACCGTAAACGCACTCGGGCCAGGGGCTACGGCAATAAAACCCTGCGATGGAACTTTATGTTATTTTACACGGCTCGATTCTGACATACCACCTCACCCCATAACTCCGGTGAGGTGACGATCCGGTGTTTTTCCATTGTTCATAATTCTTAACACGCGAGTACTGAAGACATGTGAGCATTTTCTTTGCAAAAACGGCTATTAATAAATTACAGCCAATTTAACCTCGTTATAATTGTTGCCTTTGCTTATACATATTATGTGGGGGTAATTATCGTGCCTATTAGGTTTTCGCTACTTCCATAAAGTTCGCAGCACTTTAGATCGTAAATTTTGTTACGAAACTACATTGATACGCACAGTGCCATCTATTGACGAATAGATCAAGTCATAAAGGGTTACGATTACCTAAATTGAGATGCAGTCCATTTTTTGACAATCAACGCCACTAATAGTCTATTTATAGAATGTCCCGCATTATATTTGAAAATTCCAGAGTGGTTTCGAGTTTCGGGAAATATACGATCTCTCTACGAATATAACGTTCCGAGTATATAAGGCGGTGCATTGTGGTATAAATGGAGTTCTAATTGAGCGATCAATGGGTGAACACTTGAATGGAGAAGAAGTGGAAATAGTGATATTTGAAATAGTGAGAATTAATATTATAACTGTGTTATTTGTGAATTATCAAAATAAATTGTGTCAATTTTGGTAATAAATTGATGTTACTTTCTAATCCCGAACCTCAGCTCGTAACAATATCTTCAACATTTTGTTATATTCAAAACTAGCTGACCCGACAGACGTTGTCCCGTCATTCAATTCAAACTGGAATACTTCACTAATAATTATTATTTCTATTGTTGTATATTTTCATATTGTATGTTTGTAATTTTTTATTATCTCTTTAACATAGATAGACATATTGTTTATTGTAATGTTTGTTGATACAATACATTGTCAGTTTTGTTTCCTGGCGCGGAAACAGGTGACATACAGTTGGCCATGGGAAAAACGTGGATTTTCAAGATTAATGCACAAACACTTAACGACTGCCCTTGCGATTTATTTATTGACATTGCAAATGCAAGCTGCACTGGAAATTGTAACCGTTTAAAGTCGAATGGCATGTCGTTCGGAATCAGAGGGATGCGTGGAATCAATCTCATCATCATCTCAGTCTTCGCCTTTATACTTCCCTTTTAAAATGCGGCTTCGATGACGTTGTTAATTAATTTCTTCACCGCAAGCCGGGTGCCATCACAAAGACGTGATTTGCTGTAAACTGTAATCGATTGCCACGTTATAATTGAATGCAGCTCGATGTGGATCAAATGCAACATTTCTATTTTCTTGATATTGATTCCGTTCAACTTCATTTCGAGCTTTGCGTTGCTCATCAGTTTGACTCGCTCTTAAATATCTTTGATTTGCGGGGTTGCGAGTTCTGCGACCTATGTTTGTACGTCTAATTCTTGGCATTTTTAATATCAAAATTTCATGAATAATTTCATATTTCTTAAATTTTCTAAGTTTCTGCGCAATTTTCTTAATTTTTTTAATGTAAGAACTTTCTACGAAGTATTAGAAAACATTTAAAAAAGATGAATGAAATCGGTAAAGCCGCTCACAAGTTATAGCGTGACCAGAAGAAATAGGGGTTAATTTTTATATATATAGATAATTACTATCTAAATAATTGTGTGATGAGCATGATAATTTGTTCTGTGTCTGGGTGTAATTTATCTATAATAAACAAACACATCAACCGGTCAACTTCAAAATTCTACTATAATTAACCATAGACTACATTACGTTTAGCTGTCTGTTGCGTTTTGTTATTCCATATCAGTTGCGTTTTGTTATACCACGTTTTATGTCACATCCCACGGGAACGCGATAAAAAGCCCTTCTCCTGCTTCTAAGCTACTTCCCTACCAATTTTCAGCCAAATCAGTTCAGCCGTTCTTCAGTTATAAATAGTGTAACTAACACGACTTTCTTTTATATATCTAGATTATTTGTACAGATACCAAAAAGCCAAATTGGATTACCAATCAGAATGTTTTCATCAAGAAATTTAAATAAGAAATAAATATAATTTCTATAAAACACATATCACAATATAAGACTATTATCAATACAGTGTTTATGTTTTCTCACAGTGGAACTCAACTTAAAACTACGTAGTTTTAAGTAGAGTTCCACTGTGAGAATGCGTGCTGTTCGAAATATAGCCAAAACTAGATAATTTAAGGAGACTCAAATATGGGGCATAGATCATAGGGTTTAAGTGTTCCATAAACACAACTTCTTAATCCTAATTAAGAAGAATACTATGCAATGACTCGTACACATTGACTTTGGCCAACTCTGAATATCGATACCTAATTTTGCACTAAAAAGATTTGTACCTTGACTTGCCGACGCCTGCAAGTGCTTGTTCGTATATCGGACAGGTGGTTCAAAGAATACCCTACAGCTCTAAAATAAAGACACGTTATTAAGTCTGCGAACACAGAAAATTGGGTACCTATATGCCTATGCTCAAAATAAATTATTTCGCCAAGTGTCGCAATAAAATAACTTTAAAATACTGTGAAAATGCTCATACAGTTTTATTTTAACATTTTTAATTTAGATTATAATTGTTAAATTAACATTAAAAGTAAATGATTTGACAATACTAATGAGTGACATCACACCTTAGCATTTCATACAAAAATGTACGGAAGGAACCATTTTGACGTTTACTAAAAAGGCACTGATTTGACTTGACAGTCATCTACCCCATTTGCTGGAGTCAGGACCAAACTACTGGATTAAACTTTAAGAAGCACGTCCTTCAAACTGACCATCACTATTACTCCAGACCAGTATGGACCAGTAATCTGTGCCAGTAGTAGGTACTTGAAATGGCTACAATCAAATCTGTCGCGATCGCACAGTAGTGTGTTTTTTACTACGGCAATACGAACAAACATAATTTTCAAGTAGTTGTTAAAGAAACACGTAGCTAGGGTTCTTATCAGTCCATCCGCGACGCGATTTATGAAATTCAATCGAAATATAAGGTAAAAATAATAGTCCCGATTTATAGATGTAAAGTATTAGGTTAACATTTAATCTAACTTTAAAATTCTTAAAACTTCTAAGATTTTCTATCAAAAAGATTTGTTGAATGAAATTCAATAACTCCCAAAAACCTTCCTAAAAACAGTTTTGTTACTTAATTGTTTTTTTTTTGTTTATTGAATAATAATAATAATAAAAAAAGTAATTGAAAGAATCTATTTACGTTGTATACAAAAAAAAACGGTCTGTTTATCAGGTTAAAGACGAAAATGAAATTATTAGCAAATTTAAGTGTTCAGTATAATTAAAAAAGTTTGCAACGAGTAATTATGTTCTTCTTAAACGTTTGCTTCTAGTAGAACTTGGAGGCTTAGTTTTGTCAAGTCTCAAAATCTTGATAAAGCCAAGAGTCCTTATAAAGAGCAAAGCTTTTAAATAAAATAGTCTATTATAAAGGTATCAGATTCCCAAAGGCACCCTTGAATTAATTCAAGGGTGTCTTGGGGAATCTTTTGGGGAGCTAAGGTAAGTTTTATATTAATAGTGAGTAGTACCTTTTTGACGAACTTTTTTTCTCAAGCTGATATCAGGGAGTATGGACACAAGTCAGGAGTCACTAAAAGGCCTTTATAAATCATGTCTTTAGAACAGTAGGTTATACCTAGAAAAGTGGTACTTAGTCAAGTACAAAAAGATTTATTAAAATGCGAATTACTATTATGAGAACATACCTTCTCACTGACATTCGTCCGCAGAGGACTAGATTTTTTTAACCAATTTAAAAAAGGATGAGTTTCTATACTTTCTATTTTCGGGTGTAGGTATTTTTTTTTAATGTGTGTTCGTCGATATTGCCGTCGTCTATGGTTTTGTTTGAAAGGGTATGCTCCCACGATGGTCCCATTATCACCAAGTCCGGATCTGTTGTGGGTATCTGACGAAAAAAGATGGAAAATCTCAGAAATTAAGGACAGATGTAGTGTGTTTGTTGAGTTATGAATGTCATTGTTATTAGACCACTTAAAAAAAAGGGGGAGGTTCTACGTTCAGCTGTTTGTATCTTTTTGTATAACTTGTTCAATCAAATGCAGCAAGTTGCTATACAAACTACAAAACCTACCACCTTTATATATATTTTTTTTTACTTTTCAGTGACCATTGAAATTCAAATTCAATACTTTTATTTCATAAAACTGTGGAGGAACGGGTATCATGTCCCTCCAACACAAAGGGAGGATCCTCCGACCAGGCGAGGTGATCATGCCATCATGTTGATGTTGGGAAGTTGTATATATACTAATCGGCGCGAGAACTCTCATAGCGCGATTCAGGATTAGTAGGTTGTAGATGTTTCTTGTTGCTGTATGTGGAAGTCGCCACATCACTCCCCTCCAAGACTGGAGGTCGATGTCTTGATGAGTCAGCTGTCTATGCTCTATTAAGGAGCGTGCCAGGGCCAGTAGTGAGTTGTTCCGGTGAGTCGGAACTAAGTGCCGCAAGTTCCAGTGAGTCGGAACTGTATTCCGCTAGTTCCAGTGAGTCGGAACTGAATGTCGCTAGTCCCAGTGAGTCGGGGCTGAAGTCCGCTGGTCCCAGTGAGTCGGGGCCGCGTGCGGTGCTGCGTGCGGTGCTGCGGTGAAGTCCCCAGTGAGTCAGGGCGGTTGCTGCGTAGTGGCTGGCTGCTGCGTAGACGGGAGAGAGATGCTCTTCTTACGTGGACCGTAGGTGCAGTGTGCTGTGCCTAGAAGCTGATGAGGCCGTAGGGGTAACCAGGCTGGAGCGGTCGCTGCAGGCGTGTGGTATCCCTGTTGAGGCCGAGGATGCTGGCTGGCTGAGACTTGATTACCGCTCATTGCTGTAGGAGTGTATACGATGGTGGCGATGATGATGCTGCTGATCTGCTTCATGAAGGCTGCTTCCAATCACGTCGGGGTCAGCACTGTGGAGGAACGGGTATCATGTCCCTCCAACACAAAGGGAGGATCCTCCGACCAGGCGAGGTGATCATGCCTGGCGGGCCGCGGCCCTACGGTTGATGTTGGGAAGTTGTATATATACTAATCGGCGCGAGAACTCTCATAGCGCGATTCAGGATTAGTAGGTTGTAGATGTTTCTTGTTGCTGTATGTGGAAGTCGCCACAAAACTGATCATAATTTTTTCGAAATCATCAATTTAAAAAAAAATATTATTTAAAAAAAATTATATCGACACACACAGTCAACAAAAATATTGGATAAGTGCGAGTCTCATTCGCGCACCGAGGGTTCCGTAAGCAAACAAACTTGTATGTAGATTGAACGTCCATCTCGGGAATCAATTCTCAAAGATTTTTGCCCGTCTTTTCCGAAAGACAAACTTAACTTTGCGGTTTTAAAAATACTCTCCCATACATCGATGTACGACAAAATCAACTTTATAACCGCAAAATATAAGTTTGTGATCATAAAAACTGAACAGCAAAAACACAAGCAAGTAAAAAGAACAAAACCCAAACAGGATTACAGAGAAAATCAAGTTTATCAGAATTGCGTTGTTTGTTCCAGGTGGCATAGTTCTCACATTCCATTTTGCAAACCTAGTGGTATTTAAGTCTTTGGTTTTATTATTGTAACTGTAGTTATTTCTTGTTTTTTCAGATAAATCAGACGCCCATACTGTTACAAACACTGCGACATGCCTGTTGCTCCACACACTTATAGAAGCGAAGTATGGGAGGCGGACCAGTACCTTATTGGCCGTGGGCTGCCCAGCTGAGGCAGGCGGTAACTGGTCAGTTAGCCGCGATGGATTGTCCTACCGTCAGGAGTCACCCCTGGCGCTTGCACATACGCCCATTAGCGCGAAGCTTATCATCGGTGACTGCGCCTCCTCGTGTTCTTATCCGCACCTCTACAGGCACGGGTGGAGTGACCTCTCCACAGGCGTTGCATGCCTGGGATGCAGCTAAGGGACCACAAACTTGCCCATCATCTGTGGCCTTCTCTCGATATGCACGGTTGTATACGCAGGAATGACAAGTCATTACGTGTGGAGCCGACTTGGTTGCAGGGGTTGCCGACTTATTTGGGTTAAACCCTACTTTCGCCTTACGGTACCCCATATCCACACCGTACTGAATCCCATATTCTCCGCTGCACTTTTTTTTGGAGTCGAATCAAATAATATGGCGTCTCCATATTCAGACCGACTTTACCTGCAGCCCAGATAATAATCTTTTAATCCCTGACAGGCTACTCGATTGCGAAAAATGAAGACAGTGATAACATTTTGACCCACTTATCGGGTTGATCATCCGGTCACCTTCGCTCGTAGTTACTTTTAGATAGATTTTTTTTTGTTTTTCTTATTTTTTTTTTTTTAAAGACAACTCCCCGCATTAGGAATTACTCCTGTGTCGCGGGGGACTTTACAAACATAGAAATAACGGACATAAAGAACACCCAGACTCAGGTGGGAATCGAACCCACGACCTCTGGCTTAGCAGTCAGGGTCACTAACTACTAGACCAACAGGCCAGTCAATAGTCAATAATATTTTTCAATTTCAATAGTCAATAATAGTTTTCGCCTTTCTTGAACTGAATATAGAATTGCCTTCCAATTTTGCAGATTGAAAAAAATATTCCTATATGTACCTATATGTATCCTTAACTCAAGGTTTATGTTTAACTTTGCTCGTTTGTGTGTTCAGGAAATAGCCTATTCTCAGCCTTGCTGTATTTACATATTATATACCAGGAACAAATAACAGATAGTGCCATTCGTTCCTACGAATGTACCTCAGTTTGCAGAAAATGTTATTTATGTTTATACATTTCAATGACTCAAGCTTGAAAGGTTAAACAGAATCACAGTTTGTCTCTAAGTATTGTTGTCTTGCAGCTTGTATTTCACATACAATATTACACACATTACATTAAAAGTTAACAAAATTGTTCTCTGTTTAAAGTATACATGCAGAAAGGCCTTAGGGGTCAATTAAACATGTGTGCAGGTAGCTTTTCTCAGTCGAGCAGAATGATTTAAGAAATTATCTCCGAGGCACACAAATGGTTACAAAGAACAGAGGCCGACCAGCGTCCTTATAATGCTCTAGTAACCAGGAATCAGGACCAATATATCCCTAACGCTAACATTTCAATTCCCTTGTTTGCACTACTAATTTTTTCACCTTTGTTTATAAAGAATGTCTTTGTTAATTTATTTCTTTTGTTCCTAGCATATTTTGTGTTATAATTTTCACATTTTTTAGGAACCTTGAAGAAATGTCTACCTAAACGAAACACCAAAAATACATATGCCTAACGCTTTTGATACCTTGTCCTTTCTTTGTTATTTTAATGTTCGTACAGTGTAATTCTTAGACATACCACACTACGTGTTTTATCTATTCATCTAATAACTTTAAACAAGCAATTCTTGTAAACGTTAATATGTTTATATAATTCCCTATGTGAATCTCGGAAATGGCTCTAACGATTTGGATCAAATTATGTATTTAGATATGGTTTGTGTTTTTAAGTTTATCTATATAAGTATGGATACAGTCTACTATAGTTTATCTATATATACCTAGCCTTTCCTGAAATACAGAGATTTAAAAAAAAAAACCGGCCAAGTGCGAGGATGATTCGCGCACCTACGAGTAGGGTTCCCTACAAACTCGTATGTAGAAAGTTGGATTAAAAGACAAACTTAACTTTGCTGTTCTAGAAATACTCCTCCATACAACGATATACGTCATACTTAGTCAATTTCCCAATCACAAAATAAAAGTTTGTAATTATAAGAAATATCGTGTACTTATGTCATTTACAAACAAATTAGTGACTAACGGTTTTCTTATTTATATAAGGCTTAAACGGCCTTATCTTTTGATTGCGTTGACTTGAAGCTTGATTTGTTTACAACTTCATGGGACCGCAGACATACGAGTAAGTATTTTTTTGTTAATTTCAACTTTACCTCTACGCATTCCTGAGTAAAAAGCTCTTGACAAATAGACGGACAAAGAAATCCCATATGGGTTTCCTTTAACCTTTTGAAGTACAGAACCTAAATAAATCGCCGAGCGCCGAGCGGTCGCCCAGGTACTGTTACTAAGCTAAACATGCGATACGCAAAATGTTTTCTGACTAAATACACACACAAGTACAACCTTTGTTGCCTAAAGTAGTACTCACGAAACGTTTTATTTTAAAATAAAAGTCTGGTATTAATTATTCTCGCCGATTTCTGTTGCGATATTCCAGAAGCCCTTCGGGAAGAATCCCCCTCCCTAATCAGTTCGTAAAGCGAACTCAGCTCCAAAGCTTTTAAGCCCGAGGTTGTTTTAATATTACTTTGCTTAAGGATAAAATAAATTCATTAGCAGGCTTATATTTTTTTTAAAGTGAAGGGACCGACATTTCTTTTGTAGTTGTAACATGAATGTTTATTACTCCGACTGAAGCATTATTAAAAATTTACATCTTTTTATTTCAATGTCAGTCATATATTTCTCAAATTATGTTAAAAGTATAATTTTCTTAGGTAGGCTTATGTACCTGCTGCTTTTAAAAATCATTGCATTAGAAACAGATTGCTAGCATTAAATCTCTCTGTTACGATTATCCGTTGCCCAGAAACAAAAAACAAATATTATGATACGACTTTAAAATCATTAAAGTTGTCAACCCAATAAAATTGCCAACTTAAAAATACCTTCAACGATTTCAGAACAAATTTTCCTGAATTATAGCTAGAAACACTCTCGATCAAGTCACCTTTCAAACATAAAAAAAAAATAAACCAAAATAGGTCCATCCGTTTAAGAGCTTTGATACGACACAGAAACACATAGACACACAAATGCACACGTTAAACTGTCTTTTTGCATCAAGGGTTAAAAAGGCTGTAACAAACCTACTATTTCAGTAACCGCTTTCTACGATTTAACATTTTATTGTTAGTATGAATTCATCAGGCGCTGTTACTTTTAATGATGCATACATTATACAAGGTCTTGTAATTATATTAATATAATTCCTAGAGTTTTGAAGCAACCAGTTTCATGGAAATATGACGTCACTTCCCTTGTTTCAACACGCGATATTGCGATTATAAAAGAAATGTAATCTCCATGGAAATAGCTCTTTGACCTTTCATCCATACGTCGTAGGTACTGTGTGTAGGTATAGTTGAGTAGTAGTAATAACGGGTTACGTTTACATAGTTAAGGGTTTACGTTTGTAATATAACGAAAAATACATATTATGTTGCTTATTTTTTTTGTATTAAGACCGTTCAGCGTTTTGCTTACATGCTAAATATTCCAAGAAACTAAACATCAGCACGTAAAGTACTTAGACTCTAAATAATAGGTATCCTTAAATAAACAATTATACGTAGGTAGTTGCACTCGCTGCACCCGTACTGGAGAATAGATCACACTGATAATTACATTTATATAATATATTTACCTACCATTTAAAAGACAAATATAGACAATCACTAATTTTCAAGTACTGCACTTACCAACCGTCATATCAGTATTTATAGGATGTATAGCTATTGGAATTATGAGACAATCAGATGATGTGTATCAGCACTCTTTATAAAAATAATTGACGACGTATGTAATTGTATCAATTGCTACTTACATTGAACCCCTTATTCACCTCAGTGGAGAACTCATTAAAGTGATTCAATAGCATCACTTGCATTGCATATGATGCAATATTGGCTGCAAACAAACCTAGATATTTGTGTTTGTCATTCTATTATGGTTATTAGGGCCCCATGCATACATGAAAATCAGTTACTTGGAATAAATTGTATTAATTTCTTATTAAGACTAAACCCTTATTATTTAGGAAATGTTCTATACTTCTGAGTATTTTAAGATATTTTTAGAATAAATAAATTTTGATTTTACGTTTAGTTTAGTTAAGTTCTCCACCTGGATATTGATGGTTAACTTGGAGTAGTAAGCAGGACACTCCGTATTTGAATAACTTGTAATTTTAATATTTAAAATACATTTTCCAATAAATACCTACGTTTGGCGATCTCATCTAACCTCAGCAGCAAGAGTAGCAGTAAGGACTACGTTGTAAAGAAAGTGAGGACTTATTTGTTTTTGTGTACATAGACTGTTATTAACTCCAGATATCAAATTTAGAGTTACTCAGTTTCCTAAATGAGAAAAGCAAAAAGACTCTTGAAAACAAATATAAAAAAAAATTCATACAATTTAACATATTTTCTTCACCTTTTTCCTTCACCATTATTTTCTTTACTTTTTATTCATTTTGCTACATTTTATCCATTCCGTAACAAGAGGTTTTTTGTCTGATGCTACATTTCCAACGACATCCAGTTTCGCAGTCCCTTAGGCAAAGCAGCAGTGAAACGGTTCACCCTGGGGCATATGGAGTACCGCTGTCATCTCTGGAAAGGAACACTTGGGTACCAGCTTGGGTCTTTTGAGTCGGTTCAAAGACGTGCTGTGCAAATTTAATGATTCAACTCAAACTCACAAACGAAGTTAAACCCTTAAACCTAAGAAGAGATAGATGCCTCCTTGTGTGTCCTACCGCTTGTAAAACCATTCTCCGAGAAACTATTTGACATTATACCCACGGCACCATTTTACCACCGCCAGGGCGTTTATATTCACTACTTGTAATCTAAAAGGTTGCGCACGGTGCGTTTCCAGAGGGATTTCTTCCCACGAACGCTCCGGCATGAGTTTCCAAATACACGACTTGAAAATAATTTTGTATGTCGTATTTTAAAGAACTTTATGAAATAAAGATATTTGACTTTGACATTACTTCACTACATAGTATAAAACAAAGTCGCTTTCTCTGTCCCTATATCCCTATGTATGCTGAAATCTTTAAAACTACGCAACGGATTTTGATGCAGTTTTTTTTAATAGATAGAGTGATTGAAGAGGAAGGTTTATATGTATAATAACATCCATTAAATAGTGGAGAAATACTGTTATTTTTGAGGTTTCTAATGTGATGTCGTAAATAATTACATAACTACTGGATCGATTTTAATCATTTTTTCAGTGAATGACATAGGCTATATATTTTATACCCGTGCGAAAGCCAGAGCGGGCCGCTAGTTTTATTTAATCAAATGTGAGGGCAATTGGACAAAGGCAACTTTGTTAGGAATCGTTAGGGTATTTTGAAGACCCACCTTCCTTTTGAAGATTCTTTGCGTTCTTGTAGTTTTATGTAAATTATACAATTATTTAATGTCACACCAAAATACATGCTTTGCTTGAATTCAAATATAAATAGCAAAATACTTTTTCGATATTTTAAAAATTTTCAAAGTTCTTATATAAAATTCAAGAAAGTTTTATTTGTGAGACGGGGGCGTTAGAAATAAATTCAGCCAGGCCTTTATAATGTAAAGTAAGTCTTGCAAATGGCAGTGCAGCTGTATTTAAAATGTTGGACACATCCCTGTCCCTTTTTGTTTTTTCTTTAACTTAAAAAGGTATCGGCTACGGGCCGTTAAAGTATAAGTTAAAAAAAAAGCCGCTGTACAATGTAACAATTAACTGTTTTCTTTAGAGTTAAATTGAAAACTATAATTTGAATGTAAAATAAAGTTTAAATCCTTTTTAATATATCTTCTCATAGACTGACGTTGAGACAGCTTTGCGCAACCATCGGCGATGTTCAAAGCCCCGAGTCTTGGCACAACACATCAAATTGTTTCGATTACTTACTGACCTCCTTAGCATCGTTTGATTGTGCTGCAGCAATCTATACATATAAAATGCTTTGTCCTGAATGACTGACTGACGGATCATCGCACCGCCTAAACGGCTGGTCGCTGAAATTTGGAGAATGCGTTATTGTGCCTTATTTATAAGAGATACGTTTATGGTACTGTGGATTTTTTTTTAGACCTACTAAAGACAAACACTTTTGTAATACATAATTTTTATGTATGACTGATCATTTAGTCAGCGCACGCGGATAAAGCAGCTCGGAAGCGCTTTATCTTCTGGCTTACATCACGAATGCCGTTATTTCAGGCTGAAATCTTATAATTACTGGAATAAAATATGTTAATAAATTGCTGATAATGTAGCTTTCTGTAGGTGAAAGAGTTTTTAAAGTCGGTTCAGTATTTTTTTTCGGTAATGGATAGGCATTACAGAAAATCAAATCTTTCTCTTTATAATATTAGTGTAGATATTGCACTACAAATATTTACTTAAAGGTATACTGTATCTATTATGTTTATATTATACACTGATGGCGCAATAGTTTAAGTGGTCGCCTCGCCACTACATCTCATCATCAAAATATCTTCAATGTACCTACACAATTGAACCTGTAGCAGTTTTATCATAAGTATAGATGCGCGTGTTCTATGCTAATAATAAATATCAAAAAAAAGAAATGACTTATTTTAACGTTATAAGTATTGTTTGTATAGTTAGTATTACTTTGGACCAATAGATATCACTGCGCGGTATTTATATTTTTATTGAAAATTTTGCATTCTTTTTTCTATGGATAGAGAGAACCAATTGTGATCAATCAAATACTAAATGTTATACCGTGTTACACACAATACTTGTGCATAATACGTTTCCGGGATTATTTCGTACTTTTTACGTGAAGACACGAAACACAAACTCGACGTCTGTAGATTTATTATACATATAGATATAGAAGAAAAAAGATTACATGACTATCTACGAAGTGCCACCTTTCCAACACAAAAAGAACGATTTCAATCGGACTACGCGTCAATGAATTACAACGAAGTACACATTTTGACTTTCATCCCCTCTCAAGGAAGCCGTTCTGAATTTCGGGATAAAAAGTATCCTATGTCCTACCTCGCAGTATGAACTCAAATCATGCCAAGTTTCATTTGAATCCGTTTAGTAGTTTCAGCGTGATGCGCGTCCATGATACAGACAGACAGACAAAAATAAAAAAAAATATAGTTTTGGCTTCAATATCGATCATAGAGTGCCCCCAAAAAAAATTTTCAAAATATCTTCAATGTACAGAATTGGACCCGTTACATTTTTATTATAAGTATATTATTATAAGTATATATAGATTACTTCAGTTTTTCGTAAAAATAAATAAGTATTATTTAAGTATACAGGTAATTATTATTTTGCAGGACGTATTTTTTTACATGATGTAGGCGTTCTGTAACAAAGTAATTTGTAAATTTATCCCTTAAAGGGTCAAAATAGAGGATGAAGTTTGCATGAAACTTTGTCATTTTTTAAGTTAGAAATGTAAAAATTTATATATAAAAGGTAATAATGTTGAGACGTCCGCAGGTGAGCTGGCTAGAGAGAACACCAATACTTTCCTTAACTCAATCGTTTAAGAATCGGAGAAACCCAATCGTTATAAAATTATGTATGTTAAGATTTCCCTGTGTGTGACATATCATGTTTATTATTTCCTTATTTTACTAGTAGTACTAGATACTTAACTATCTATGTGTTAGTTAAAAGTACACCCACGTCTGTATCCCCGAAGGGGAAAGCGAACACCCACATTTGACTAACTATAATTTGGTTCCACTCACATAATAAGGGGCAAGCCTATTACCGTCAACATGGGCTCTTTGGGAATAATAAAATGGAAAAGTTGAGAGTAGGTATATTAGAAAGAACAGAGGAAAGAAGGATAGGTACGCGGGTCACACTAAAAGTTTTAAGAAAATAAAAAACGGAATGATATAGAAGCCTCTTAATATTTTTATTGCTTTTCGTAGTAGTCTCCGGACCTTTCTAAGCACCTTCGCTTGCGATAGGACCATTGCCTGAAGCCATGAGCCCACTCTTCTTTAGGGATCTCTTCTACGCCTTTTTAAAACGCAGTCACGGCATCTTCAGGGTTCATAAAACGAATTCCGCTAAGCTTATCTTTTATTTTTGGAAATAAATAAAAGTCACAAGGTACCAGGTCGTACCAGGACTTTAAGGAGGATTACTCACTAGCTCCATACCTTCTATAGACAAATATTCAATAATTTGTCTGGCGGAGTGAGGTGGAGCGTTGTCGTGGTGGAGGGGGATCCTGCTTCTTGGACGCTGCTGTCTAACATTTTCCAAGACAAATGGTAGCCAATGACTGACATGCCAATCTGCAGTAACAGTCCTTTATATTCTAGGATGATTGTTGCGAAATGACCCATTCATCCATAGAATGAAGTAATCATCTTTTTCCCTAGACTTCTGTCCTTCTTTACTTTTGTCGGCAAATCTTCGAATGGAAACATCCATTGCGAAGATTGTCTTTTGGTATCGGGTTCGTAACAGTATATCCACCTTTCATCATCTCTGACGATGGCATATACAGCATTCGAGTCACTTCCGTCAGTGTCAGTCACCAATCCAAACGACGGCGTCTTTGATCTTCGATCAAATTATGAGGTATCCATCTAGTACAAAGGCTTCTGGCGCCTAAATGTTCATGTAAGACTTTTTGTACTTGACTCATACCAATGCCAAATGTTACTCGCATCTGGTGATATGTCACCCTTCTATCAGCTATCATTAGCCGCACGACACTCACGTTATCTTCAGTAGTCGCCGTAGAAGGACGTCCTTCTCGAGAATAATCAGTGAGTTGGCTTCAACCATGTTTAAACTCATTAAACCAATTGTAAACCGTGGCACGAAATGGGGTTTCGTAATAAAACGTTAATCGAAGTCTATCGTAACATTGTTGTTGAGTAAGACCGCAACTAAAGTCGTAATAAATCATTGAGCGAAAATGTTCTCTAGTTAAATCCATTTCAATGCACGACAGACACTTTTAGGTATATTTTTTATTTAGTTCATTTATTATGCCGCAAGTGTCTTAATGAAGGCCAATTACCAGCAATCTGGAAAGAGGTGAACTTGACACCGGTTTTCAAGAGAGGTTGCAAGAATATCGTAGAAAATTGCCGTCCTATCTCTATTTTGTCCGCTTTGTCGAAGCTTTTTGAAGACTGATTCATAACAAAATTTATCCACTTTTACATAAGATCATTATCAAGCAACAACATGGTTTTGTTAAAAATAGATCAACAACTACCAATCTAATTAATTTTGTAAGCCACCTTTTTCAAAATATGGACAACCGTTGTCAAACGGACGCAGTCTATACAGCCAGCGTCAAGCACCCGAAGCTTCTCCTAGGTGATGCCTTTCGCCAACCCTAGTTGCATATCACAACGGGTCTTAACGTCTGACTTTACACATATAGGTTACCCAGTATTGTCCGAAGTTGGGATTTACGAATAGCAAAATCTTGCACAAGAAACTTTTTACTTACTAACACTTTTTTTTTTCTTTCAATTGGGGCGCGTTCTTTATCTTACTTCTGATGTAGGAAACAGTCTCGAAACCACTGATATAAACTATGAAAATCACTAACTAACAGTAACTGCCAAGTTGTTCCTACCTCCGTTAGCCCTCAAGTGAAGTTCTCATCTTATTTCTACCCTTTTATAATGCCACTATTCGTTAATATTTATCAATCGACCAATAGTATTACGTTACCGGCATAACCAGTCAAAATAATGTCTATTAACTTATTTTTATTAAATAGTGAACTGTGTTATCATCTATTATAGTTTGTCCCTATTTTTAATAAAATAAATAAGAGTTTTTAATTTGGCGATAATAATATTATTCATGCCAAGATTCATGCATGAATCAGGATGCATAAATTGTCCTGTGCTGACTAGTGAGAACTTGACTGATTCTTCGGTTTCAACACTGGCAACCGTTTGAGCGAATCGAACGTTGTGAGCTCAAATAACTTTATTTAATACTGTTTATAAATTCTTCAGCCTTATTTTAGGTATTTGTAGTTTTTATTGAGTTATAATATAAAAATTAAAACAACTATTATAAAGATAGTTGTGTTGTATTATGTAAATTTTCTAACAGATTGCATAATTCTTTTTGTATTGGATAGAGTATTCATAACCCTTAAATTGACGCTGTCTAAGGAAGGATATAGGCCATGTAACATTACCCTACGACCCTTAGAACCATAAATGCAAGTGAAAGCAGGAACGGCTAATCTATGTATATATATATATATATATAGTGTATGTAGTAATATAATGAAATCCATTTAATATAGATCAAATAAACGCCGCCTTCGTTTGACTGATCGCCTTAAAAAATTGGAACGTCTTAGTGTTTATCAATGTTTTTTTTAAATATTCATTTCATTTCTTACATACAAACATTATACCATGCCAGGCAATGCTAGTTTACTCTAAATTTAAGAATGTGGACGTAGCAAGAAGTTATATTTCGATTTCTTTGGCGAGACAGGATTATGCTATTACGAATAAAATGTCGTCGGTGATAGAGCGGAGCGCCGCCGAAAATGCGCGTCTCTTACTACTGAACTGTGTCAAACACAAGCGAGGAAAATTATGTACTGCACGTCTTGTAGTGTGACGCGATGCTTTGCTATAATAGATCTGTAGATTTGTTCGGCGCTCAACGCGTGGGCTGTCGCCGCGCCCCACTGCCGCCACGATGACGCATCGCTCTCGATTCAACAGTGACCATCGATCACGGTAAACTGCCTCAAAATACTGGCACATTTTTCTAACTTCACTTAAAAAAAAACAAATGTTATAGGTTAGAATATTAGTAAAACCAGTCAACCATTAGGTAAGCCAATTTACATAAAATTATTTCGGATCCACTTTTCGCCTTCCCCCTACGTTTGCCGACAGTGCCCGATAAATATGATTTAATAATAATATAAGTACCTACATATAAATATGTCACGAAATCATATACAAATAACGCATGCATATCTCACATTATACGTAAACCAGCCATAAATAATTCCTCTAAGTTGCAGAAAAATATTTTTTACGGTCGTTTAAAATTTCTTATTGGTACATATTATGAGGATAAACGTGTTCAACATTAAAAATTGAATCGTAATTTTGTATTCCAGAAAATCAATGAAGGCGATTGAATAAGTAAAAATGTAAGATAAATAATATATATTGAGGGAACTCAACGAAATGTAATACAATTCAATAACAACACATATAATGTGACTAAAAGACACAGACATTTTCTGCTAAATTTATCGTCCGGCGTTTACAACGCCACAGAGACGTACTAGTTTGAATAGGTGTAGTGCAGTTTAGTGAGTTTAGACGGGCCGACCCCATCCCATCAGTGTTTAACAACACCAGTCCACCATAGAACGTCGCGCGCGCCGCCTGTATCGAACTATCATAACCACGATTATGCATCCATCATGAAAACAACTATATTCGTTGGTTGTCGTACGTAAATTTGAGTAAATTTTGCTTTCCGCAAAAATCCCTAAGATTGTTACATTATTTGTGTTAAAATTTATCTCTGTGACGAAACGTTTTAGAAACAGATTGTGCGTGAATGCCTTTTTCTTCTACAAGTGAATATAAACAGACGCGGAGGCGACGCTTTTCAGGTAGTGTGTCAAGGATATTTGGTAATAACTATGCTATGTAAATTCATGTCAAAATAGTTTTTCATTAAATTATGTATTTGGTGAAACCGCCCTCTATGACATACCACCAACATGGTTTTACCGTATAATTTACAACGATAAATTATTTATTTTAGTTTATCAATAAATGTACAAGGTATAATTAATCGGAAAATAAATCGAGAACTTCGAGTAACAGTGACGGTTTACAAAGTATTTTTCTAATTGAATGGTTGCTGACGATCTGCGAGAGGCTGTCATGTGATATTGTTTTTGTTACAAAATGAAGGTCAGGATAATTTGTAAAGTATACTTTTGCAAACTAGGAACGTACTACATTAATGAACTCTAGGGGAACACTACATTTTTTGGAGAACTCAAACAATTTTTATACCAAACGTCAACTATGTTTAGTAGGAAGTTTGTCTGTAATGTCGTTTATTATTATGGAAAGTACCGAACATCTATATTTTTCCTTAACATATCTTACATAACATACATCGCTTCTTTATCTGCTGTGGACATTTTACCAAAGCTCCGTAAACAAGTAATGACTCGACTATATCGAAATACATTTTTGAAGTTAAATACGTTCATCGTCTTTTGAAGGTTTTATAAGTTCAATTGCTAGCATTGATCGTCATGTCTCTGAAGTGGACAACACTTTGTTATGAAAACTAATAAAAACCTACTTGTTTAAGCCTCTGAGCCCTGACCGGTTTAAGTTATAAGTGATCAAAGGGCATGACGCCGTCGCGACACTGTTGTTTGTCAAACAAAACAGAGATATTTGATAAGCTTTCTCTTTTTCGTAACCACAAAGACGGGTTATTGAGTAGGCGATGTTAGAGGGCAGGGCAGTGATATTAGTTGCGTTAGTCTTAAACAGTATTCATTGATGAAGAACACACGTTGACTATACATGCACTTTAAGTATTAAATTAATCTACTTAACAATAATTCATTGATGTTCAAATATTTGTAATATTAAAGGGACTCACTTTCGGAAGACATTGCTTGGTTACTTTTCATTGTTGTTCAAAGAAAATCCACATAATTTATCATTCAATAATACCGTACAAAATAAACTTAAAATTGAATATTTTGAATTTTTATTGTTTACTCATTTTTATGCTCAGTGTAAGTGTATATTATATCGGGTGTGCAATGTCAAAACCTAGTAAGGGACGCAAGGTAAACTTTATAGAATAGCCAAAAGCGAGTTAGTTACTTTAAGAGCTTGCAGTGCCTTGACAATAAGAGCTACAGAGATGAGAGTTAGCTCAAAATATGCGGTTTAATTATTCTTGGCTTTACACAAAGTTGAATCATCATTACCTATACATAATACATCACGTTTTATAGCACTTACAATTGACTTGACAATTTTAGAACCCAGTAAGTGTCATTTGCCTGGCCTGTTGGTCTAGTGGTTAGTGATCCTGACTGCTGAGCCAGAGGTCGTGGGCCCGATTACCGATATTTGTTCTGTGTCTGGGTGTAATCTATCTATAATATGTATGTATTTAGAAATATTATAAGTATGTTTATCAGCAGACTGGTTACCATAGTACAGGCTCTACCTAGTTTGGGATTAGACGGTCGTGTGTGAGAAGATGTGTCCAGTTATTATTATTATTACTAGGTTTTAATAATTTTAAATAAATTCATTTATCGCCAAAATAACCATTTAATAAACTTAGCAAGTGTAATTATTATTTACGAGCTTACATTACGTAGGTGATGACAAAACATACTTTTTTTTTTCCAGAATAATGTTCCATTATAATTTCAAGTGGATTTGCCTGTAGTTCGTTTTTTGACAATCCTACACGAAACTAACATTTTCCGGGATAAAAAGTATTTTATGTATTAATCCAGTTAATAAGCTATTCTAAATTATTTTCAGGCATGATACAACCGAATTTAAATTTACGTTAATCATTACAATTTATGAATAAGTTTATTTAATGATATTAAGTCGATTAATGAAATTTAAATCTACTTCAGTCATTTTAGCAGCGTACCTTGCGTATGGCGTTATAAAAAAGTTTTGTGATGGTTCCCACTAAACTTCCTACAAAATATTTGTCGTAGTTGATTTGATGTAAAATTTAATAGTTGTAAAGTTAAGCCTTTATATAAAAATATATAAGCGCCGTTAAAATACTTTTTAACGGCGCTTATATATTTTTATTAAGTACTTATTTTAGTTAAGTACCTTATCCTAGGTGGGTATCGGCTGCGCTAGCGTTGAGCAATCCAACTCTGGCCGTCTACGCCCAAAACTTAATGGAACTGAGCGTGGATGCCTTGGCTGTCCTTCACACTCTGGGGGAGGGGGCACAACCGCGCTACAAAAATCTTCTCGGTACAGGAGCAGGTATACCGGGACACGCCTTGCCACTTCTCCACCTTGTGGCTCCGCGTAGATAGCGACGCCCATCCCTGCGTGCTCTATGCATGCCTCTATAGCTCCCGTACCGTTTATGAAGAAACTGACCGACTCAATCACGACCAAATGGCTATGGATTCTATGCTGCAGCAGATCACATCCGCAGAGATCGTGATACTTGGCGACTTTAAAGTACCACTAAAACCGATCATACGGGGAAATTTTAATATTCTCAGAAGTTTGACTTTAATTTCTTCCTTTAATAAAGTAAAATAATAAAGTAAAATCGTTTTTATTATTTTTTGAATGATTGTCAGAAGTCTATATAAGATATGAATCAGAATTAGCCATCTTTGAATGATAAATAATATTAGGGCACTGCATAACTTTCGGAGTCAGCCTGTGACCACGGCCAGTGCAACCTGATCGAAACGTCAGGCAATTCAGAGGTATGTAATACCTTTTCGTGATCGCGTTAATTCCCGTTAATACATAGATAATATTATATCATGGAACGCGAAAGTCTAAAAGTTTGCATAACTTTTGTCGTGCTTGTGAAATATTAGATTTTTTTTAAAGTAACCTCCACTGACAGTAATACAGGTCTTCATACGTGTAAACCAGGTGCTGAACACATTGCTCCAGTATCCCTCTGAAACACAGCCTTATATCTCCTCGATAGCCCCTAAATGCTCCTCATCGCCCGAAAACTTATACCCTTGAGTCGTCTTTTCACATACGGGAATAGTGCAAAGTCGCAGATGCATTTTGATTCAAGCTTGGTGCAAATAGTCCGTAGTTTTGACGGCTCGATGTGCAAGGGCGTTATCTTCCTCCAAGGAAAAATTTAATTGAATATACCTACCACCGTTCTATATAGTCCTTACGCCTCAGCCATGACATCGAGCGGTGCGACTAGCGATGTGTCCTGCGACGCGATGCGTTCTGCGACTGGCATTGCCATGAGTCGTGGTCACGAGTAGCGGCGGCGTCTGCGACTGCGTCGGACGTATTTAGGATCTCTTTATCAAAACTGGCACGATCCTGCCTAGAATCAATTTCCTTTTTTGCTGAAGATATTTGAAAGGCAAGGCAAGGAATAAATCCCTTTAACAAAAAGAGAGAGAAATTGGCGAATTTAAGTAATTTTTTTGATTATACGGGAGTGACCGTTTATCCTTTTGATTATATACTATTGTATATAGACGAAAATATAAAAGTACAACTTAAATGCAAGAGAAATGTATCACAGCGCAGCGGAAAGAACAAAATCTCATTGTAAGCCACCCTGCTCTTCGCCGGTCGCAGTCGTAAAGTTATACAAAACTAGCAACCCGCCCCAGCTTCGCACGGGTACAAATTATACACCTAAACCTTCCTTATGAATCACTTTGTCTATTAGTGAAAACCGCATGAAAATCCGTTCAGTAGTTTTTCAGTAACTAAACTAAACAGTAAGTAGTAAGTAAGCTAAACAGATTTTCTTGAATTATAACTAAGAACACACTCGATCAAGTCACCACTCAAACAAAAAAAAACTAAATCAAAATTGGTTCATTCGCTTAGGAGCTGTGATACCACAAACAGACACATGTGTAACTTATAAATAACACTAAGGCCTCGGACACGAAGTCAGCGGGAGCGGGGCGGCGGCGCCGGCGGTGCGGGGATCGGCGCGTTTCGATGCATACATTTATATGGAACTGGCCTCGAAGGCAGCGGTGCGGTGAGCGGGCGGCGAGCGGCGTACGAGCGGTGCGTACCAATCTAGCGGTGCCCGCGCGTCTGCATTGACGTGTTATTGAGTTGTAGTATTATTTTTTGCTTTTCAACGACCGAAGTTTTAAAATGCCCGCCGTCGTGTTGGAGCTAATTATTACAATGATTTTCGATAGAACACCAATACGGAACAGCAAAGACTCCTTCTCTTCTCTCACTCCTGCTCGCCCAGTTGTAGGAATTTACAACTTCTTTTATCCACAATAAATTAAACTTAAGAAAGGGATTAGTATCAAAAAGATGTCGTCGCTGTTTAGACATTTCGTTCGCGAACGAAGATACTAATTTCTTGTACACAACACTACAACGCTCTAGCGCCGTGCGGTCTGCCCGCTGGCTTCGAGACCGGGTACAGCGTTGCTGCACCGCTCGCGCTGACTTTGTGTCCGAGGCCTTACACACAACTTGAAAGCGGCAGTAGCATAATGGCTAAGGCGTCGGACTTGCGATCAAGAGATTGCGGGTTCGAACCCACCCCATTGCACTACCAACGTGAAGCACTCCTAACACAATCATAAGAATACTAGTAATGTGTAACCCATGTTGCTAGTATTTATTTAAAAACAAAACGCCCTCCGTTTTTATGTCTTGGCTTACAAAACAAAAGATTCCGACGAACTAAGAACCTCCTCCTTTTTATGAAGTGGTTAATAAACAATGCAATGGTGAAATAAATTCATCCTGCTACTTTTTATAAAACACGCAAAAATATCGAATATCGGCGTATCGATAGATCGTGTTATTACTTTTGGTCAAAACCTGTGCAATACGCGGTCTGATTTAAGTATACCTACAATATTTTATAATCAAACACCATTTATTTTTTAAATATCAAAAAACCTCAAAAGTAGAGTGTTTACTGCATATTATTATATTAATTTCAATACTAAATAATTTTGTGTACATATTCTACGAAAATAAACACTTTAAAGGACTTAGTAAGTGTTAAACTATCAGTATTTACCGCTGAAATGTTTTTTTATTAAGTTACATGATAAGATGACAGAACACGACACCATTATTAGGTATTTAAACATGCTGAACTCAATAAAAATAAGAATTGGATTATCTCTATTATTTCAGTACAAAAAAAAAAGTTTAAATTCAAGTTCTAAAACCATCAACGGCATATGTTTTTCTAGGTAGGTATAATATTATATATTATTATACCTACATATATATATATATGTATATACTTTCCTTCGAAAATCTACTTAAAATAATAAAAATATATTGTGTTTACATTTTTAAGTATTCTTGTTAACAATTTCTTTCATTCTTTATTAATTCTTAGAAACCTTTAGGTAAAGTACTTAATTGGTACAATTTTTATAGAAGTTTTCTCAAGGGTCATAATCTTAATAAAATGTATCTTGGACGTTTATTATTAAATTCTAATAGAAATACTAAAAAGCGTAAACATCTGCCATCTCTATTAAAACAATCGTAGTAAAATAGTCATCATTAAAAAAATCATCCTTCGGAGTAAAAAAGTCATCATTAAAAAAAAAACGTGTGCGTTTCGGGACGCCCGACAGAAGTGATAACTTAAACGCCAGACAGACTGGCGTTGTAACGCGTTACGTAACGAAGCAGTTTACCCTCCCATAAGAAGTTATCACTTCAACTGCTTAAACGTTTCTCGTCAAACCCAAAAAGTCTTTCATAGTCAATAGTTCGGAAAATAAAAAAAAACGACTGGCCGAAAGTAAGGTTAAGCACGAATAACTTGATATGAAAAAATATTTATTTATTTATTTTACAGAAAGCTTACAGACATGTTATTAATATTATAATTGGTTATATTCATACATTTTATAAAACATTTGCTAATGACACTAATTCCACATGTATATTTAATCCAATGCTAGCTTTGCATACTGTATCAATACAAAATTGAACAGAACAGAAATGAAAAATAAAAAAAAACAAATCAGAGACAAAAAAAATTGTAGATGTGTCGTGTCGTGCAATATTCTCATTATAAGACAGTAATAATGATTAGTTATTGAAGATTAAAGTGGCTATTTGGTGGCGTTTCTAAAGTACTCTCTATTCAGGATTAACCTAATGTTGCGTGCGCTTGTGTTGAATAGGTAATTTCCAGGTGCGAGGGTAAACTGTTAAATGTTGTTATACCTACTGCGTATACAGAAGGTGTTGCGTGTTACGCCTGTAGTTTATAGATGTAAATGGTACTTGTAATAATTGACGTTTTCTAAGCGTGGTTAAATTAGTTGGAATTAATATTCTACTAAGTAAGTCTGGATTTTTTTTTTATATTATAGGGAGCAAACGAGCAGACGGGTCACCTGATGGTAAGTGACTACCGTCGCCCATGGACACCTGCAACTCAAGAGTCACAAGTGCGTTGCTGGCCTTTGAGAAAGGAGCACGCTCTTTTCTTGAAGGTTTGAAGGTCGTATCGGTCCGGAAATACCGCAGGCGATAATTTGTTCCAAAGATTGGTTGTGCGAGGCAAAAAATTTCTGGAAAACCGCACAGTGGTGGATTGCCAATTATCCAGGTGATGGGGATGAAAGTTTTGTCGCGTTGAACGATGGCGAAACGTTGCGGCCGGTATAAGTCCGAACAATTCCTCGGAGCACTCCCCATGATACATGCGGTAGAGAATGCAGAGTGAAGCTACATCTCTACGCAACGCCAAGGGGTCAAGCCGATCTGAAACATCCTGGCAGTCGATGGAATCGTTTGCAATGTTTACTAAAAAACAAATGTCGTTAATCTCACGTCTTATTTATAACGGTAAGAAGGTAGGTAAGGTATCGCTTACATCAGTCGTCATGGTCAACAGAAACTTGATTAGCCTTAGAGTCTAGGTAACGTGAAAACTTTTTTTGGACAGATTCAATACGAGATTTAATATCTCGTACTCTGGGTTCTAAACTTGGAAGCGTACTCGAGGTGACTGCGCACGAATAAAGAGGCTGTAGTAGTAGTAAATATCTGCTGAAATGGACTAGACTAAAGACATACCTCCAACTATAGAAAATTCAGAAGTTAAACACGGAAATGCAACACGGCTATATAAAATTCGGCTGCTCAGTAGCGTCGACAGTTTCTTCTTTGCGGTCTAATACTTGAGCTGAGTTGAGTTTTGAGTGACGCTTCGACTGTATATAAACTTGACTACACTTGATATATTTCTTAATAGTTCTCAAAATAGATTTGTTTATATTTCACCTGTTAGAAACCTTGTTGGTTTGTTTTAAATCAGTCTGAAATAGATTACAGCACGTAAGTGTGGTAAGCAGAGCAAGTTATGTTTATGATTTGTAACTCTATTTATTTAGTACCAATAAATTATATCTTTATTATTCTTCAGATAAGTATAGTAATAGTAATTACATAATATTTTCCAACCACAGATAAACGACGTTTAGATAACAGGTAACTCATTTAAAAATTGTGTCCCATAGTTCCTTCTAAATATCAACATTAATATTAGGTTGTGGATATTCCAAATATTTTCCTATATAGAAAGAAAGAAAGAAGAAAGAAATATATACTTCTTTTATTACATTATTTACGGATAGAATAGCAGAAAGACGCTTGCACGTAGATGAAATGCGAATGCTGAGATTGATGTGTGGGACTAGGACGAACAAGGTGAGAAATTATTAATTTAGAGGGAGCCTAAGAGTAGCGCCAGTGGACGAAAAGTTGAGGAGCAATAGATTATCGTGGTATGGACTTGTAATGCGGAGGTAGGAGCAAAATGTGGTGAAGAGGGTTTTGTGTATGGACATTGACGGCTACAAGAGGAGAGGATGACCATTATGCGTTAAAATAATTGTAAATAAATGTAATATCATTATGATATTACATTCATTTACAATTATTTTTAGTTTTTTTTTTTTTTATATTATAGGGGGCAAACGAGCAGACGGGTCACCTGATGGTAAGCGACTACCGTCGCCCATGGACACCTGCAACTCAAGAGTCACAAGCGCGTTGCCGGCCTTTGAGATAGGAGTACGCTCTTTTCTTGAAGGTTTGAAGGTCATATCGGTCCGGAAATACCGCAGGCGACAATTTGTTCCAAAGATTGGTTATGCGAGGCAAAAAAAATCTGGAAACCCGCACAGTGGTGGATTGCCAATTATCCAGGTGATGGGGATGAAAGTTTATTATATATTTAAACCATTATATTTACACATACATTATTTGTTCTTATTTTCTTAGCAGTTACATTTGTTATCGTAGATGACAAACTGTTTATGAGATCAGGCGGCTTTAAGTCACTATAACATGCTTTGTTTTAATGAGCATCTAGAATAATGTGTCATAATTTTTATCTTCCGCTTAAATGTATTTAATAATACCTACAAGTTAAATACTTTCTCCGCGTTCTGTGCTCAAGCAAACGGCCTTGGAACGTACATTATTCTGACCTAATCTGGTCAATGATGTAATTTCTGTGAAGATAGATGTGACATACTAAAGTAATGTCGTACAATTTTATATAAGGTATAATTTTATCAAAGCAGCGTGGCGCAGCGGTTCAACAATTTTTTTTTTTCATTAATTCACAAGAAAAAGAAGTGAATACAAAGTCGAAGTTGCTTCCTCTGTGATAAGTTGATAACAAAATCGATTTAGGTTAAGAATTTTGCCTTTGTCTTGTTTCAAAAATATTTTTACGGTCATGAACTTAAATGGACCGCTTGAACGTAGGTACCTAGATAGATTTTGACTTAAAGTTAGCGTTATTTCACAAATTATGGTTACTATTTTGATTTATTCACACGGGAAAAAATTATAAATTGGCATTTGACCACGCGACATGACATACCGCTCACTGCACAAATAAATATATGCCGGCGAAATTAATCGGATTCAAGTTGAATGCTGGCCATAGCCCGTTTCATATGCAGTTATCCCTGTTAATTTTATTTATTCCCTTTTAATATTGTGTAAAACCTTTTTATTTAATATTCACGAAATGCTAAAGAAGCTAATTAATTGAAAGTGATTTTATTATAATGAATGTACTTTGTTACATAACAATTTAATATGATTTCCCACAGTTTTAATATAAATCCTATTTTTATTTAAAGAGGCCGTGTGCAAAGATGCACTTGCTTTGCAACCGTAAATCGAGGCAGATTTGAACCCGCTACTCGCATATAATGTAATAAAGTAATAATAATAATAATCGGAGACATATCCTGAAGGACGGCACAGTTGACATTTGTCGGGCATGTCATCGTCCCGGAGAAAGCCTCAGGCATATAATTTCCGGTTCTCGTCTTGCCAACGGCGAGTACTTGCATAGACATGACCAAGTGGCCAGGATAGTCCATCAGCAACTTGCTTTTAAATATAACCTTGTGACTGCGGAATTACCGTACTACAGGTATATGCCCGACCCAGTTCTTGAAAATGGTCGTGTTACATTGTACTGGGATCGGTCTATTATCACTGACAGGACTATTATTGCCAATAATGATTATTGATATTACCATTCCCCATGACGACAACCTCTGAAGGGCTGAAAAAGAAAAACAAATGAAATATTTGGATTTGGCCCACGAGGTGGTCGACATGTGGGATGTGAATTCAGCAATCATTGTATCGATAGTCATATCAGCCCATGGGTTGATTGCAAAGAGCCTCGATCAACAACTTCAGAGGCTCTCGTTAGGCAGCTGGACTAAGGGCCTGATGCAGAAGGCGGTCCTTCTTGATACGGCACGTATTGTGAGGAGGTTTCTGTCTCTGGAACCCTAACCACCGGTAACTTGGTCCCTGTACCCAATACCGGTGGGGCACTATTTTTATATTTTTAAATGTCTTTTTGATATAATCTGAATGTATTTAAAAATGTAATTTATATGTATATTTAAATGAATAAAGAGAATAATAATAATAAATTTATTTCATAAAAATACAGCCTTTACATTATGGTCATAGACGTTCTAGCTAGGCTACTCAAATAGCCTGTATTAAGAACAATCCTTTACTGAGTTCCACAAAATTAAGTAGGTATTTAAATTGGGCTATACTGTGTCCTACTACTATGCACTAGATCTGTGACCACCAACGACAATGTTGATGAGGTTAATCCTTCTCCGACATATATGTATGCCTATAGGTAGGTACTGTGACAAGCCATAGATAAGACAGAAGTGAATTTTCTTTTTCACTTCAAGCTTACATCCAAGACCTTTGGATTCTAAACGACTACCGGGTCCGGCCCTAACTACCTTCTTTGGTTTTATCTACATATTCGGCTTGATTATTAATTATATTAAAATACTACTGTACATTCGTTAATTTTTTTTTTTGACAGTTGCGACGTTTTTTTATGATTATTTACTTTCATTTGATTATATGTACTATTAATAACTATTCGTAGACAATGCCCGAGAGTGTGGAAATTTTCGTGGCATAAAAATCACATCACACACCCTCAAGATCTGGGAAAGAGTCTTAAGTGAGCCCCTTCAAAATTTGATACAAATTACAGAAAACCAATTTGGTTTCACTGCTGGTAAGGGGATCATAGATGCAATCCACGCGATAAGGCTGGTTATGGAAAGTGCTTGCAAGAACAAACAAAATCTGTAGATGGCTTTTATAGATCTTGAGAAAGCCTTTGACCGTGTACCACGAACATTAATATAGCAAGCTCTAAGGTCGCAAAACGTCCCTGAGCTCTACATAAAACTCGTAATCGACATGTATAACAACATACAAACATGTGTTAGAACTCCAGCTGGTTTGTCCTAGAGCTTCGATATCAGAGTGGGAGTGTACCAGGGAAGTGCTCTCAGCCCTCTATTGTTCAACGTCATCATGAACTACCTAACGTAGAAAATCCAGAAACCCTTACCGTGGAAGCTGTTGAATGCGGATGATGTGGCTCTTATACCAGTGGAGAAGATATCTCGAGACTAATGGACTACGCGTAAGTAATACCAAGACCGAATATATGGTATGAAACTTTAACCCTGACAACTCTAGTATGTTAAGGTCAGAACTCAAACTAGATGGTGTAACCCTACCGAGAGTGAACAAGTTTAAATACCTCGACCCTCTCATTGCTGAAGACGGGACGATAACTATACTATAATATTTTATTAAACGACTTCAGTAGTTAAAATATTTTTTTGACTTTTTTCAAATGGATTAAAACTTTCTTTTTAGTAAAATCGATTGTTATTTTTAATCGAATAGCAACATTTTTTATACGGTAATGGTAAACGCGTTCATCTTCCAACTCGCCTGATGAAAATGGAAAGTGACAATTAAGACGAAGAGAGTACATGCCTATCCAAGAGAAATCTATTCAATCTACTCTTGAACGTTCTAGGATATTTATAATTGTCTGGAAAAATAGACGCAGGCAGTTCATTCCAGACTTTAAAATACTGCTTTGAATGAAACGGTAGGTACCTAACTAATTAAAAACTTTATTCACTGTGTTACTTAATCAAATTTTAATTGGCTTATACGTCTTTTTTTAATTAAATGTAATCAAAAAAGGATTAGAACCTTCTCGATAATAATTTGATATGCTTATGGCATAAGCTTACCTTATGAAAACATTTTGTTGTTAAGGTGTCTTTTCTCATAGTTTCTTTTAATAGTCGGATTACATATCCGCCATTAATTGAGCTTTATGGTTTTATTTTGTTTATCAAAAAATTATGTTATATGCTAGTCATTATAGGTTTATAATGTTTAATGAAGAAATTGACAGTTATTTAAAGTATTTGAAGTTCTATTAAAAAGTTTCGCCTCTTAATCTTTTTAATTTTTTAACATTAGTGGCTTTAAACACATATGCTAAGACATGGGTAATTATAATAAATTAATTGTAAAAAAACATTTTTAAAAATATGAAAATATTTCTTAGTCTGCTCATTTTAATTAATACTGCAATCAAGTTTTTCTACAGGGAGACCTTCCAGTGACTTGACCCTATTTAAAGGCACATAAGCTTGTCAAGCAGCAAAGGGCTAATCACTCTATTGTGCCTAACAAAACACAATTCCAGCTTGTATTGTGAAGTTGTCCTTATCCAAAACTGGTTGTAAACCAAAATTGACGTCGTGTAATGCTGAAGAGTTCCCTCGTCTGGAGCCAATTCTGGCCGCAAAATTAGAATATGCTTATTATAAAAATGCATTGTCTTCAAACCTAAAAAAAATCAACTTCTTAAAATAAAGGCTTAAGGTTTTAATTCAGCTTGCAAGATTTAACCAAAACTAATAAACATTGCAAGTTATATAAAAGCCTTTAAAAAAATAGTATTCATTTATACAGTTAGTTAATCGTGGGAGAGCCATGCTTAGGCGCGTATGGGCCGACACGAACGAAGTGATACCACGGCCTCACAGAAAAACTGCACTGAAGTAATGCTTGCAATGCTTTTCACCGAGTGAGTGAGGTTGCCGGAGGCCCTAACCCTTCCCTCCCTCCCTGTCCCTCTCTTGCACCCTTCCCCTACTCCCACTTTAAAGGCCGGCACAGTACTTGTGACACTTGAGTTGCAGGTGCCCATGGGCGGCGGTAGTTATTTACCATCAATGCCCTTATAGCGAAAAAAAGGGCAATTTAAGAAAATGGAGAAAAGTGCTATATCTCGGGAGAGCTAGAAAAATCTGTTGTTGCCACATCAAAAACTCTTATTTATTTTATTAAAAATAGGGCCAAACTATAATAGATGATAACACAGTTCACTATTTAATAAAAATAAGTTAATAGATATTATTTTGATTTTATTTATTAACGCAATACTATTGGTCGATTGATAAATATTAACAAATTGTGGGATTATAAAAGGGTAGGAATATGTTTAGAACTATTGACTTGAGTGCAAACAGAGGTACGAACAACTTGGCAGTTGCTGTTAGTTAGTGATTTTCATAGTTTATATCAGTGGTTTTGAGACTGTTTCTTACAAATCTGTGACTTTTTCACTTAATGCTGTGCTCCCTCGCTCTTGTTAACATTTTATCTAAATAGATTAGTACTTCTGGTACTAAACTTAGTAATTTACTATGCCACACTGGCTCTTCTGTATCTCCCGAGCCTTCTTCGCCGATATCCTTTTCACACTTTTTTTTGTTCGTTTCGAACTGCAGTGACCAAAAAAAATATTGTACCCTATTGCCATCTGTAGTCAGGTGCCATCTGCACACCGATGGCACCTGATACACTTTTATTATTGAGCTACAGAAAACATCATCATCATCTGCCTACCCTTGTCCCAATTTTATTTGGGGTCGGTGCAATATGTTTTATTCTTCCATTCTACTCTATCGTTCGTCATTTCACATTTGCTACAGAAAACAAATATTGATAGAATTATAATGTATCAGCATTAGTCACTAAAAATCGCAAAATGTTAAGGGTGGGGTAGCGACAACACACACCTTAAAACCGTTACCCCGGATGAGTCACTAACAAACACAAAAGCAACTGTTGGAAAAGTTATACTTTTTACATATCGCTAAGGCAACTGATAAAATCGTGATAAAATCACCATGATTATAAACATGAGATAGCAACGATAGCAACACACCTGCGAATGTTGACATAAAGGGTTTACGATTATTTTATTATATCATGTGAGTAAGTTACATTTGCATACCTTACTGACTGTCAGTCTGTGATTTTAAACTATTAACTTAGACATCGTTACTTAGATCATTACCCTACTTAACCTCAGCACAACCCTAGATTAGTTTTAACAGTCAAACAAAATAAAATAAAAGCTATGTTTTTTATTAATTTAGATCAGATTCAATCATTTTAATATTTATTTTTTTCGTTATATATAGAGGTAAATACCTATAACGTAGAGTTATAGTTGCAAAAGATATAGGATGTGCAAAAGGATGTGCAAATTGGAATAGGGTAGTCACTGAAATAATCCTTACATAGTACTTAATTGATGTTTTCATCTCTCCAGATCACCAAAAGTGTTTGATTTCACGACACGAAATGCATAATAGGTTTTAGCGGAACAGAAACTGTTTTCACATAACATAGACATATCTAGTATTTTTCGTCTATTTCAATACAGACCATAATGAACTTATTTTACTCAAGTCTGATGGCTTGGCACAGAAGATATCTCTACAACTACAAATACCTAACTGTATCAAGATAATTGAATAAATTCCAGACGTTATAGGTAAAATTTGATATTGCTATAAGCAGAATATTTTGATTGGAATACTTAATCAAATTTAGAAAAATAATATCTTAAATTAATTAGCTCACAGGGATTGCTTAGTTGGCCTCCATGAGCGCTGGCCTGGGGGTAACGATTAGGGCTCTTACCCTAGCAGAATTGATGTACCTAGTGAATATTTTCTAACAATTTTACGACATTCTGTTTTCAGTTGTTCACGACAGCCAATGTATAAATGGACAATTATGTACACTATACTTGTCCACCAACCAAGGTAACACTTAATTAACTATAATCGGAGTGCTTGTTTAGAATATTACACCTTACTTGAAATAATTTTAGCAATTTCATCACAAAATATTTAAGGCAACTTAGACGTAAATATAAATATTTAGTATAGTTACATCAAAAATCCAATATACTATACATAGATAATTCAGCAATTTTGATTCTTGTTCAGAAAGAAGAAATCCGTAGATGAAGTAAAGGAACTTATATAGTAGATACTAGTCATTGGCATACTGCATGGCAATTATCAAGCTATATACAGCTGAAAAATTTACAGTTCTTGAGGAATAATAGTTAGGAAGTATGGACGTATCACGGAATGGATAGCGTGGCGTGGAAAAGTGGCAGGAAGTCATTAGATGAATTGTAATACCGCTCTTTGTTGTCAATCACTGTGCAGTAAAACAGCCTCTTGCGGTCTAATAAATTGAGACATTGGTTGAATCCACTCCAATATAGTTACTTCGTTGTAACCTCGGCAAAGTATGACCCGTTTTAGATAAATAGAAATTATTTAAAGGTATAAATAGATAATAGATAATATATTTTTAATAAATAGAATGTTAAGAATCGGAATTGAACAATTACCGTCTCAGTTATAAGAACACGTCACAAAACATTTACAGCTGATAAAATAACAAAATGTCATGCTTCAATAACCTGACGTCTTACAACAGCGGCGTCAACCTTGAAAAACATCAAAGAGGTATTAGCAGGTGTAAAATATAAACATTTATGTAACCTTAATAGTTTTAGGAAGGTAGCTGAAGGAGTTACAAGTATGAATAACGGTATATATAAAAATAACAGGTCATCTGATTGAAATATACAATCAGGAGCCTTCAAAACGGTTTTTGCTGTAATTTTCCGTCGTGGGCGTGAAATTGGAGGAAACAGTCAAATAAAAGTACGTTTACTTTGTTGCATGTTTTCTTATTTGATTTTATAATACTTACTCTTACGTGAAAAAACACAATAACCTAGATAAAAAGAAGATTAAGAGTCAATGGATTAGCATGTGTAGGCCTCGTGAAACGCCTTGGCGTGGATTACAGAATAAATGATGAACCAATATACTATAATCAATCTAAACATCTAATTTTTACTAATTAATACCAAAAATATATTCTCTAATTAACCCGTGCGCCGCTATAATATTTACTAGTATTATTATAATTTAAGTATGTATTTAGGTTACTAAGTATATTATTGTTGCAATACTTATATTATTAATGTTTGTCTTTTGAACCACCAAAAGTTACAGAAATACGCAGGCTCTTGCTAAAAGAGAAAAACAGAAATTGAAACAAAAAATAAAACTAATTTTCTACTTTAAATTATAAAGAGTATTTTAGTGTGACCTACCTTACGAAGAGGATTTTGCATAACCAAAGTAGACGTTAGTGGGGAGCCTTATGTGATGGCAACTGTCATTAAAATCTACAGTTCATTAAAAAAAGAATTCTCTAAATACACTTTTATACAGAATCTAACTTTTTGTATGCCTCTTAAATAAAAGCTACATTTTTATACTAATTTAGCGTCACTGAATATGAAAATATAAATATTTTCTTGTGTAAAATACTTGACTATAAGTACCTAACGTTTCAAAGATGATGGGACTTTTTTAAACTTTTTATATAATATTGAGGAATTATAAATATTTTAATAATATATTTAATTCTTTTAATCAATTTTCTTTTTTGCTTCTTCTTTCTTCTTTTGTAATCGCTTTAAGGGGTTATCTTTACATAAGTTTCAGCAGTAGTTTTCTATCATTGCCACATTGGTATCTCTTTACCTTTGTCGATATGTCTTGGTGGAATCGTTCACCATGTTTGTCACTTCCATAACCACAGAAAGTAGGAAAAAACTCAAGATGAGAGTGAAGAAAGTGAATTTTAGGATCCTGTTGCAATTCAGCTGCTGATACTTTTGTAGGAGTTTATTCACAAGCTCATCATAATTTTCACTTCTCCTATTACCCAAAAAAAAATAACGATTACCCTAAAAGGTAGATAGTAAGTAGTAAAAAAACTTCAAGTAACAACTAGTAAGTAATCTAAACACATATACCATTAAGCACTCGAAGCAAAACGGATAAGTAAAGAACAATATGGACGCGGGTAATTTAATTATTTTGAACTTTTACCATAAGTATTCTATTCTATTACATAAAATGTAGCATAAATGAGCAATAAGATCTAACTTTATTTATTTGTAGTATTTGTTTCGCTGAATCTAAATATAGATCTTAAAATTTATATTTTTATGTAGGTAAAAGGCAAATTTAATATCACACCTTTATTCAATCGATAAGTGGCATTAAAATTTTGCTCGTAAATTGATGAAAACGCTAGATGACGTGTTGCTTATTTGTCATGCCGTCATGTCGACAGTAAAAAATCATTGCAATTTTGTCCAATTTAAAATGAGTTAGATACTATCCTTATGATTGGTGATATAGATGGAATAATAGATCCTACATCAGTATTACACATTCCGTAATTTGACTGAATAAAATCGGGAGTTAAAAATTCTGTTATGAAGGAGCTTTCTGTCTTTACCAAAACCGTTGTCCATGGTAATTTTCAGTAAAATACACGGGAAAAATAAAATATTTCGAAAATTTACAATTTACTTGGCTCTTTACTGACGTGATGGATTATAGAACAGATATGAAACTGAAAACTTTTAATGTATTATAAAATTAAATTTCTATATTTTATAAACTAAGAGTAAAAGTTTCCGATTGCCTATTGAGTAAACTAACTTACTATTATCACTTTGTATGTCTATAAGGAAAAATCCAATAGATTATAGCCTGACCAGGAAAATGAAAATCCTGTATGTGGAGCGCCTCTCCTAGTGTTAAAGTATTTTTTTATTAGATTTTAGTGTATTTGCTTTATTGTCGTATTCAATTATGACACCAAAAAGAAAACCCTATGTTCGGGTAGGAAAACGTCTGTCTTGTCCACTAGTCACTACATATTTTAAAACAAAGTCTCCTGCCGCGTCGGTCTTTCTGTCTGTTGGCGATAAACTAAAAAACTACTAAACTGCTCTGCTACATGTGTGAAGCCGGGGCGAGTTGCTAGTAAATAATAAGAATTACTTAAAAATGTACTGAAAAAAAATATACCGCTATACCGCTCTTAGTATAGCAATATTCCTATATGTAATAATATGTACTTTATTCAGAATAAAGTATTTAATTTATTTACAAATATCATCGCAATATTATTACCAATTCATTAAACTATTATTGATCATTATTAATAATAAATGATTTATTCTCTGTTCATTCCTAGAATAAATAAGAAAAAAAAATGGCAATACCCTAGTCATAGCAGCAACATCTGACCCATGAGGCAACACTAATAGTACCTTAACTACTTTAGAGTAGTTAGTGATGTAACTATGATCGCATGAATCACACCTAATTCCAAACGTTACGTCATGTATGTAAGATAGTTTGAAGCACTTGAAAAGGTGACGTAGATCTAGAAATTATTAAAATACTATTCGTCGTCGAATCACTTGATTTATGCTAATAATATATTACACGGCTTAGGGAATAATGTACAAAGTAATAACCTCTAAATCAAGAATGGACTGAGGAGTTATTTAACTTTAATCATTAAGTTAATCGTTAATACATAACCGTAAAAGAAAAGCCTCAACATTCTTGAATATTTTCCAAGTTTAAATTTTAAAGAAATATCAACCTTATTTTTGAACATTTAATTAAGAAATGACATAAGTATTATCCTAAATCCTAAATTGACCTTTTTTTTTGTTGACGAGGTGGAAGATCCTACATGGATGTCCTCCGCCTTGGGGAGGCAAGGGGTCTGTCGGACTCTTACCGACTAAAAACCACCCCGTGTTCCACTACTTGCCTATGATCAGGGGAGCGAGAATCGCCGTTGCATTCTTCCGCTACCCCCGACAGACATTGACCCGTCTCACCCTAGACGGGTCTCGTTACCCGGTGCGACCATCACCCGTTGGCCGCACTCCGCTGAGAGCGCTCGCGGAACATTGGGTGCTGCTTCTCGGGCCTGTATCTGTTCGAACGACGACTTATCCTAAATGTACCTACACCAATGCTATCAAACATAACATAATGTGAAACACAACAAAAAAACTTTAAAAGGATAATAATAACGTACCTACCTACCTAATTGATAAAATTAAAACTTTTCATTTAAATTATAAATATCGAAGAGTCACACTGTCATAATTTTATTATCTGAACGTATTATTGTGCTAATTTAAAAAAAAATAGGGATATATTTAGCCGATAATTTGAAGGACATATCATTTTTAATATAGTTATATTATGTCATGGTGTTTAATTCTGGGATTCTTGATGGGAAAAAAATCTTCAAACAAGTGCGTTTAGGACGGTGAGGTCACTACAATTAATATTGATGGCATAACCAACCGCGGATTGTTTAGCCCTGTGCAATGTGAGTTTATTTAATCCTCCTGTTACATTGTATTTTATAGGTACCGTGCGCGTGGCGAGACGTACGAGTTATTACATTTTATGATTATTTTGTTGCGTTTGTTAATAGGAAAAATAATAAGAATACGATATTAATAGAATAAATATAGATAATTCATATACCAAGTATTGCTAGACATACCAGTTTTATATTGACTATTATTGCTACGTGTGTTATAAGAAACTTTTTAAAGAGAATCAGGTGTAAGTCGTATCACCTCTCGCCACTGACCTTTTTACAGTGGTATCGATCAAAAGAGAATGGGTTCAGTAGGGAGTATGCACGTGACTGAAAAATATTTTTTTTTATTTAGTAAGGTTATTGACAAATTTATCTACCTATTATCTACCTAATTTCTACGTTACAAAGGCATCGCTTTCCATCACCTGTTAAGTTTTGTAACGTGAGGTCTTTACGTCGATTTGGGTCTCCCTTCACTACATAGTGGTTATGATGTCCGCTAGGATTCCATACAAATCTCGATACTTGCGTTATGTCTACAAATCTGTTGATGTAACCTTTTAACATTGACAAACTTGTGTCAGACTATTTTTTCACACTGATACATTGAGATAACATTTATATCGATGCACTGATATGACTATCATATATCCCGTATTTATAGTAGTATTCTTAGTCACACTGAGCTGTCTTTAACAAGTTAGAAGTTTTAGGACGCATTGAATGTACTTATATATCTTATTTTAATATAGGTCATATTTATTGAGTTAACCCATTGGAGCCTAGTGTTGTCATTTGGAAACATGAGTAGTTTATTTAATTTAAAAATCGTATATATATCTTAAAATATGGACCGCAGTCCTCTTTTGTAATTAGCCCCTTAGCAGGGCTACATCACTCGCTCGAGCTCGCGTTTTATATACCTACCAATTTAGCTTCCCGTCCACGGTAAAAGTGTCAGTAGGGGCGACAATGCGTACCTGAGAGTACGCACGCACGGCAGAACGGTATTCTCCGTAAATAAAAACAAAATGTCAAATCGAACTTATTATGAAGAGGAGATGTTTTGTTATTGCTATATCTATTTATTATGTTAAATTGCGTTATTGTTAGACGTTAGTGATCTGTGAAATCCTTTAGAAATAAGTTGCAAAAATGATTTTAGCTATTACTTTTTTGTCAATATAATATAAAAACATCTCCACTTCAGGTGTTTATTCTTTACTCGCCATTGCTGTGGCTGTACTAATAAAAAATAATAGTTATCTTCACAACTAAGACATTAATGTTGCTTATATAAATTCTATACGATCTTGATAAATGATGATGATGTAATAAATGTAGTCTATTAAACCGTCAATAATAAACCCATAATTTCTACGAAAGGTGACGAACTTAGTAGGTGTGAACTGCCAGCGTATTCATTTGTTGTAACTTGTAGGCAAGGCGAACTGACGGCTGCTTCTCTCACACAATATGTAATATAGTTAGAAATATAGTGGAAATAATAATAAGAGCTACTGAAATGTAAAACATATTGAGATCGGCACGGATTGAGGTTTTTATTTGAGTAGGTAGATATTTGTTATTTAATACTTTTGTGTAACATAATATGTTGTACAAAGTTTAAATTATCAGAGTATCTTTCTCTAGTCTACGCAACAGCCATTTATAGCAACCCGCCCCATCTTCGCACGGGTAGCAGAGACATCTTCAACAATCGTGATCATATTTCGACCAACTTACACAAATACTTAACAAATTACATGCCAAAACCTTCCTCATAAATCGCTCTATCTATTGATGAAAACCACATGAAAAGCTGTTAAGTAGTTTTTGAGTTTATCGTGAACAGACAGACAAACGCGGCGGGGGACTTTGTTTTATAATATGTAGTGATAGTGATGTATATGTCTACAGCATCAACATTTTATGTTACTATCGAAGGTTTAAGGGATACTTTAATTACCTATAAAAATTAAAGATATAAATTTCATATGGGAAATAATTTTATTTATCATTATGTAAAACTCACCCATAAATTTGATTATCAAGTGTGTGTTCCGATATGCAATGCGAGCACTATAAGGAGTGACGTCAATTTAGTATACTGCGAAGCTGTTCCTTTATAATGACCTATACTGGTTACGGTTTAATACGGAACGCAGTTCAGTATACTGTCATCTATGTTTTTTGGCGCTGTTTTGACGTGAAAATAATTATCATATATATGTACAAATTATCTGTTCAACAAGAAAAAACATTGTTTGAATGTAGTTATATTTAAAAATTTAATATTCAAGTCAATTGTCAATTGAATTACTCGCATAATAAAAGTAAGTTTACTTTTTATTAGAAGAAAATATTGTTTTTCAAGTAACCGAATGCATAATAACTTTATAACCGAATTATTTAAATGGGGATATGTACGTTAAAAGTTATGAACATATTTCGAAAAATTGTTACTATTTAACTAAAAAATAATTGTAGTTGATCACGTAATCAAAGCACTGAGATCACCGTTCCTCGAAAACGCCAGTGCTCACAGTACAAAAATGGCGACGATTTATAACGTCATTTATTTCCCTAGGATACTGCAGCAGTATGCTGTCAGTCCATAACGAAACGAATTTTTGCGCGGTAAGAGCACTGAACAGTGCTCGCAGTGTATACCGGAACATACCCCAAATAAATAATTTATTTCATTATTTGTGTACTTTGTACAACCCTAGAGTGTCCGGCAGTTCGGCTACACACACAGACGAAGGTCGTGCGGTGGGCAAGGCGTTCTTAACTTTCGACAAGCGTAAATAAGATATATTTCTGGTCGCAGCTAACGCCAGGTATTATTATTAAAATTTTGTAGGCTATTATAACATAGGTATTTTCAGCTTTGTATGGGAGTGATGTATCTGTTACGAAGTAACTATTATCTTATCTGTGCCCTTAGCGAGATATATTAGTCATCGATAAGTGATTGTTCAAGTTTGTGGGTAGCACTTTCATTTGTCATATAAAACGCAGAAAACGCAGAAAAGAAAAATGTAATGTAAGTGTAGGTATTAACTTTTACTATATGTAATTTTTCCTTGTTTCTTTTGTAAAATACATGTTAGGACACAAATCAGATTTATGATAAGATAGAATAAATAATTGTTTCTTAAGCATTTTTGATGTTACGAAGGTTTTTTAACCTGTTGCCTTACGGAATCTCTAGGCCGTTATAGGTACATTACTTCCTAAAAAGTGTTAATTTTTCCTTTTACGATGAATCTGCATAATTTTTTGGATTTGTTGAAACAAGAGGACAACAGTGATTTATAGGACATTTATATTGAGCCTCTTGGAGCGACATACTGATGATAATTTTACTGAAGATTCGCGTGGGCTGATAGATTATTTGACAGGGTCTCCCTGTCAAATAATTTGCCTGGCGCAGAATTTGTTTCCCACACCATAATTATAATTTGTTATAGATTAGCTCAGGTGTCACTGTTACTTCTATACATCAAAAGTCCAGTAGGATTGGCGAATAGGTTAACCGTCAACAAAAACTAAAAGTACCGAGGCCTAATCTTATAGCAGTATATAATCAGTACCTACACGAGAGGCACAGATCCTTTGGATGTGAATAATGATTGGATTGGGATTTTTACATGGTTTGTAGGTGTCTGCATACATACCTTTTGGATAATACGCAAATCAGGAAAAGATATTTCACTGCTGAAAAACCGTCGTGAGATAGTCCATCACATTTCAAAAATATGTAATCTTTCTTAAATCTGGTGGGCGACCATCTACTACCAAGTGGATCTATGGTTTTAGAAGGTATACTGTTCGATGGACAGAATCACTTTCCTAAATCAGTGGAAAGGAAACGTAGATGTGTTGTAGCTATTTCCATAACTATTATAACAGTTGTATGTTCAAAATATGACGTTGAACGTGACGAAAAAATAATAGTTTAGTTACCTACATTTTTAATCATCGTTAAGCACTCTAAATGCATTTTATTCTAAAATTCACATGTTCCAATATCAGTTAGTGTAAATAAACGAAATGCGCGATCAAAAATTTAATTTTTTATACTGTATAGTACAGTTGACTAAGATATAGTACGATATGACATATTAGAGTACGGGTATCAACCCTAGCTGTAGGGTGCTCTTTTGCTAATGCATCCAAGACTCACAAGATAGGTTATATAGTTACGATAAACGACAGAATCAGATGTATGAAGAGGTTATGTAAGAAGTGCTATAATAACATACCATTTAAGCCACTAGTTAATGAGATATTGACTTCTAAAGGTGTAAATTATGATGATGAATGTTGCCGTTGCTGCGTGAAGAACCGATAAGCAAACAAATAGACTTTTGCATTAATATTCAAACTATGAAAACATGCTTTCTTGACATTAATTCAACGATCGTGGGTAAGCCATTAATGATTTGATTAAATAATAAACAAACAAAATTAAAGCAGTTACAGAATATTATTATTGTAGGTTGTCAAATAAAGTCGTGTTGATGAACGTCAATTATACAACGTTATGGACTGAAGCCCGTTTAAAAAAAACAATTATTAAGGCCTGGACTGATTGTTGAGTACTGACTACTGACAACATTATGAAAGTTAGTCATAGAACACATCTAATGATGAGTCTGACACCGTAGCGCCACGACGCTTCACTCCTTGAGAAAGGAGTCCGAAACTAGTCGGGCATCCCCGAAATACAAACGTGAGTAAAACCGTATAGTTTTTAATAAACACATCTAATATATAAAATTTTTGTTTGTAGTTAAACTCCTCCGAAACGGCTTGACCGATTCTCATGAAATTTTGTGTGCATATTGGGTAGGTCTGAGAATTGGACAACATCTATTTTTCATCCCCCTAAATATTAAGGGTGGACTACCCTTAATGGACGACCCCTAATTTTTTTTTTTTATTTTTACATTTTTTTTTATGATACAGCATTAGAAAATACATACAACCCTGAATTTTCAACCCTCAATCATCAACCCCTGTTTTTTAATAGCGATATTAGTATTTATACTTTCATTGGTACTATTTTTTTAAAGTATTTAACCCAGTGAAAATAGAAAGTACGATTGTTATAATCGATTATAATAATCGATTGCCGTCAAGTCGATGTCAAACTTTTTTATGGAATGGGGGGTTAACGAGCAGACGGATCACCTGATGGTAAGTAACTACCGCCGCCCATGGGCACCTGCAACTCGAGAGTCACAAGTGCCTTGCTGGCCTTTAAGGTGGGAGTAGGAGAGGAGGGGAGATGGAGAGATAGGGGGAGGATAGAGAGAGGGAAGGGTTAGGGCCACCGGTAACCTCACTCGCTTGGCAAAGTAAAACGACACATTGCTTCACTGCCGGTTTTCTGTGAGGCCATGATGTCACTTCTTTCGAGCCGGCCCATACGTGCCGAAGCATGGCTCCCCCACTTTTAAACTTTAAATATGTCAGTTAAGTTAATGAAGTACTTTGATTTAAGAAAATAAATGCTTGGTGTTTTGTTATTTTTATAGGCCGTCAATAGACCACAGCGCTCCATTCTTCTTTCAGTCATAGACCCCATACCCACAATGAGTTAGTTATTTTTTATTTGACTGCCAAAATATTCATTAGAAATAATTAATATGGCAAAACAACGTGTGCCGGTCAGCTAGTTTGTATTAATTTTACTAGCAACCCGCCCCGGCTTCGCACGGGTAGCAGGGACATCTTCAACAATCATCACCATATTTTAACCAATTTACAAAAAACTTAACAAATTATATACCTAAACCTTCCTCATGAATCGCCCTATCTATTAATGAAAACCGCATGAAAATCCGTTCAGTGGCTTTTGAGTTTAGCGCGAACAAACAGACGGACGCGGCGGGGGACTTTGTTTTATAATATGTAGCGATATACGAGTATAGCCTAAACCGCTGGTAGTAGAGACGTGTTTGGAGGGCGTATTCCTTAAAGTATTTTAAAAATTTATTCCCTAAGGGGTTAAAATAGGGGATGAAATTTTTATTTGCATTTTTGCATGAAATTTTGTGATTTTTAAGGTTCCGTGCCTCAAAAGGTAAAAAAGGAACCTTTATAAGGTCACTCTCTTGTCCGTCTGTCCGTGTGTCACCACCGATTTTCTCAGGAACGGGTGGACCTAGCAAGTTGAAATTTATACCCGATACTGAGGTCTATAGTCCCTATTAGGTAAAATCAAGGTCCTGAGTCAACACGATAAAAAGATATGGGTAAATTTAGATTTTCGCAAAAACTTGTAAGTACCAAAATTTACCTTAATTTTCAATTTTTTTTTATTTTTCAGAATTTTCCCTTTACTTGTGCTGTAAAACTTTACTTTTACCCAAAATTTACAATTCTAGGTCAACCGGAAGTACCCTATAGGTTTTGGGTCGAAAACCTATAGGGTACTTCCCATTTACCTAGAATCATGAAATTTAGTAAGAAGCAAGGTTTGACAGCACAAGTGAAGGAAAAAATCCGAAAATAGTTAATTTTTTGTTACATCACATAAAAAAAAAGTTTTTGTGATTACAAACTAATATTTTGCGGTTGGATTGTTGACTTTCTCGTACATTGCAACCGCAAAGTTAAGTTTGTCTTTCGAAAAAGACGGGCAAAAGTCTTTGAGAATTGATTCGATTGAGTTTGTTTGCTTACGGAACTTTTTTAAAGTAAGAAATGTAAAAATTGATATAATATGAGCTAATACTTATATATAATACTAGCAACCTGTCCCGCCTTCACACGGCTATCAAATAATTTTTTCGACATCTTCAACAATTATCGTCATATTTCAGCCGTTTAACGCAAAACATGATTCACTCCGTTTATTGGTGAAAACCGTATGAAAATCCGTTCGGTAGTCAATGAGTTTATTGCGAACAGACAGACACGGAGGGAGACTTTGTTTTATAATATGTAGATAAGTCACAGTTTCCTATTTACCTTTTCTGAAAATACATCCCTTAACTTTAAAAACTCTTAAAAACTTTCATACAAACTTTCATCCCTATTTTATTCTCTGACTGTTCGCGATCATTGCATCACACATCGATTTTTAAACCAATTTTAAAAGGGGAAGTTTTTTAACGCAACGCTTATGTATTCGTCAAACATTAACCGATTTTTGTTATCACGAATTTAGTTAAAATGTGATGAAGAACCGGAGAAAGAAACACCTCAACGGACATTACATGATCAGTCGCAATTAGTGAAACGTTTATCGTATGGAAACCAACAGGGGTCATTACCGGGGCTAGCAGTGAAGTGGTATGTTTGAATAGAACGTACTAAAACCACACGGTGTTCCGTCACAGGTAATGCAAAAGATTCAAGTAAGTAAGGAAGAGTGTCCCCAGGAGACCTTAAACAGTACTCTTAAATTTAAACACACCAATGCGTGTGGGGGAGCCTTCCTCCCTTCTATCAGACCTCATACGGAACACATCACGCCACCGTTCAGGCCTGCTTTTGCTAGGGTAACGAGTAGCCTCGACCGTTACCCCCAAGCCAGCGTTCATGGAGGTCGCAGATCATTCTGCGTTCTCCGGCACCTGGTGCCTCTTTTGTGGGACGTAAGAGTACTAGCCCTCTTCTGCCGATTCCCTTTACGCCGCCTCTTAAGCAGTTATCACTTTTTCAAAAAACGAATCACAAGCACTCTTACTTTAGACCATGGACAGAACTATGGTGTTTAGCAAGACCATTCCCAAACAAGACCATCGTCCATGATAGGTCTTACCGGTACCATTGTGGATTGATAATAATTAATTGAGAAGGGAAAACCCATCATTCGCCCTCGGTTTGTAGAACCCAGCGATGACAACAGGCGAGGACTAACCTATTAATAATATTTTCAAAATTATATTCTTATGGAGTTAGGTCGTTGGAGCTCTTGAGTTTCAAAGAAGTCTTTGAGCAAATCAAATCATTCAGATATGATGCGAGGCAAAAAATAGATTTAAAACCTACTCCCACGGCCTTGTACTTTAAATATAACTTACAAGTAGCATAAAACCATAAAATATTAAAATACTGAATCTAAATGCAATCATATCCGTTACGGTGTGAGTAAAAATTAGATGATATGAGAAAGATATTATCAAGTGAAGGAAGTACTACATGGCTCTCAAGTTCTTATATATAATAGTATAGCGTGATGTTAAACAAGCAACAGAAACGTCATTTGATATTAATTAGCTACTTTTGTTAATTAAAGTTCATTGGTGGATGCCATTTCTAGAAATAGGTTTAATTTTATCAACTCTAATTACCGTTTTTGTTATACAACTGTGTTTATATAAATGTGCAATAAACTATTTCAGTAAATGAATTTTTTGCTTATTTGCAGTGCCTATAGTTGTGAGTGTGATCTTATTGTTATATTATATAAATTGCAAAGTTTACAAAATTTCTTTTGATTTTTTCATAACATTTAACTATTTTTTTTTGTTTTTTAATGTATACGTTGAATTTCTCCGAAATAGACTTTGTAGAACATCTTACAAAGATACTCGACTGTACGAAAATTGAACAGTAGTAAATTGTGCAGGAGAAAACAGCAGCGGCCGCTGATATGTACAAGCGATATACCTTAAATTAAGCGAAAGTAGCCAATACCATATCACCCCTGCAACTGATAATGTCTATTTGTGAGTTTTGTTAATAATCATGGTCTAACTACTCAACCGGTCGTCATGAAGTTTTGGTTACACGTTGTCAATGGTACTGGACCATACGTGTGTAACCTAAAGGGGGATTCTAGTAATTAAAAAAAAACTTTTTCGGCTGTGAAATCTTAAAATTTTTCAGTGTTTATAGATTTGTGTCTTTCAGCGGAGTGTGATTGTATTAAAGTTTGATAGGACTTAGGTTATACAAACCCAGATAAAATAAACTCAAAAGTAAAGCAACAAAACGACATAGGTTTTCCATTGTAATAATTTTAGTATTGTAATACACCATACATGCCAATGGCACAATTATTGTATGTGTCTTCAGCAGTTTTTAAAACTAAATTGGAGAAGTATTCCAATAACATGTTTGTCTTAATAACAATGAATCACTAACCAGGCTTCGGATGATATGATTTTCAAATAGTATTTTGTAATGGCAAAAAGGAATTTGAAGTTTTGAAGTTGTTGCTTGTGGATACATGAAGAGTGGTTTGTACTGTATTACAGCGGCAGCGTAAACAGTGCAGGTAAAACAGATGTTTTAAAACTCTACCAATGATTCAAATATATGAAGTCGAAGGAAATATTTGATAATGGACGAAAAAGAAAACTATTTAAGTAAACAAATATTTTGGTACTAATTTTCTTTTTTATAAGTAATGTTCCTTAATTTTCTTCTTTTCCCTGATTACTATTTCTATATTGTGCTAACTAATATTCTAAATGCGGATGGGAGCTTGTTTGTTTGCTACGCTTTCACGCCTTAACTACTCCGATCTAACTAAACCGATCATCCTTAAATTTGCATCACGTGTAGGCAAATTTCAGGGGTACAAAAAAGGACATAGGATCCTAAAAAGTATTGTTTCTGAGGAATAAAAAAATAACTTTAAATCGAGCGAAGCCGAGACCAAAAGCTACTTCATAAATGTATACATTAACTAGCCGTCCCCGCAGATCCACCTGCGTTTATGGTCACTGCTCCGCTCCAATTAGTCGTAGCGTGATGTTATATAGCCTATAGCCTTCCTCGATAAATGGGCTATCCAACACTAAAATATATTTTTTAATTCAAACCTGCTCCTGAGTTTAGCGCTTTCAACCAAACAAACAAAGTCTTCAGATTTATAATATTAGTATAGATTTTGCAATTTTCTTTTTTAATGGATCACAATTTTTTAACAGGTCAACTTTTTCATACATCCTATTGAGTAAAAATTTCATTTGAATTTTTAAATTTCATCTTAATACCACAATCCGAGCTTTTCATGTTTTTAACGCACTCCACAATAAGTTCTCGTTTAATTAATGTTTGCTGGTGCTGGTGCCAAATAAAAAAAAATGTATTTTTTACGACAAACTAACATTCTACTATTTTAAAAGCCTTTACTTATAGTTAATGTTTCATTGTACAGAACCGATCACAATATTAATATCTTGAGAATTTGACGACTGTGGTAAAGGTCCATGTCATAGTAGTCGCAACTACACGTGGTTCCAAACACTTGAATATATGTATAAGGCGTACCTTATAGTCGGATGAGTGGAAACATGTCACACATGATTCTATGAATTAGGATATAAAATGTTTAGAATATAAAACGATATGTAGCTTTAATAAAATTCTAGTCAGACGGATTCTATTCCAAAGGAAGAAGTCAAGGTCCCTTTAAACCATGTCAGATGCTCGTAAAATTCATAGCTTAAGAGGTTAACACAATAGAGGACACAATAATGCTTAGGGAAAAACAATAGTAATTGTATGTAATTAAAATCCGTGACTTTATGGTCCATTCATGTGGCAGCATTTACGAGTTCCTTTAACTGAAATAATTTTTCATTGCCAGCAAAGAATTGATTGGACTACTATTTCTGCACCATATTTTTTTTAAAGGCTTCCCTTGGAATTGTATTTGTTTCATTCATATTTCATATTATCATTTATTATAAAGACGGAATATGTGTTTGTTTGAATTCCGATTTTTATAATTCTTTCACCCTTAGAAAGCTACTTCATCCAAGAGAGGCATAGGCTTTATATTATTTTACTAATAGATAAACGCGGGTACGTAATATTAGCAATAATTTAGAGAACCAGAAGTATTATATTTTTTTTATATCAAAATCTCTAAACACGGTTGCGATAAAAGTGGTGTGATACCCGTAGAACACGAAGGAAAGATTAAAACTTTAGACATTTAGTTGTATTGTGTTATCTTAATTCCTGTTAGGCAGAGCAGGTATGTGTCATAATCTACTTAGTTCATTTGTTATTTATATACCTACAAGAATTGCTGAATATGAATAACAATAAATATAAGTGCTTAGCTTGTGTTGAGGAGTTGGTACAGTATTGTATATAAATCAACTGTTTGTAGTTCGACACTGTCAGTACTGTATTTGTCAGTTTATCACGCGAGGGTTCGAATAAGAGGATGTAAATGAATTAGTTAAATCCTTCGTAATTTAAATGAACGCCTGTCGCTAGTAAAGGAGCCCGCGGTTTTATGCCATTCAGGTTAGATTACATATCGCACTGATGAATTATCTCAAATTTACCCTATTTTGAGTTGATACAGTCTCGTAATAGCAGTGCGATATATTATAAAGCTCAAGACTTTGTTTGGTTGAACGCGCAAATCTTTTTGACGGACGGGTCACCTGATGGTAAATAACTACCGCCGCCCATGGGCACCTGTAACTCAAGAGTCACAAGTGCCTTTAAGGTGGGAGTAGGGGAAGAGCGGGAAGACGGGAGAGCGGGATTAGAGGGGAGGAGAGGGGGGATAGGGGAAGGATGGGAATAGGGGAGAGGGAAGGGTTAGGGCCTCCGGTAACCTCACTCACGCGGCGAAAAGCAATGCAAGCATTGTTTCACTGCCGGTTTTCTGTGAGGCCGTGGTATCGGGCGGAGTTGAGCCGGCCCATTCGTGCCGAAGCATGGCATCCCACGTAAGTCTCAGGAACTACTGATTTGAATAGAAATATTTTTTTAGTGTTTGATAGCCCATTTATTGAGGAAGGGTATAGGCTATATAACATCACGCTACAACCAATAGGAGCGGAGCATTAATTAAAAATATTGCAAAAACGAGGAAAATTTACAAACGCGAATGAAGTAGTTGCGCGGGTCAGATAGTAATATTATATTTCCAGTTCGATTTCCATTTTTTTAAAAGCCTGATGATTGAGAAATTTATTCAGCAGACAATATACATGAATTCTTGGATTTTGATTTGAAAAAAAGTAGATTTTACTTTTCAATCTTTTTGCGCTCAATAAGCCGATATTAGAAAATTATCCAAAAACTATCCAAGAAGCTAAAATCATGAATTTTTATTCTATACTACTCAAATATTTTCAATGATGAGATGAGATCAGATAAGGTAAGATATATCGTTCGTTTATCGTTCAATGTGAACATTGCAATAAAATGAATGTCATAATAAAAATTATCTTTTTTAAAAAAGTATCACCGACTTCAATGTGACTAAATCATGATAAATTGCATTTTGTTTACATATAATATGGGTAGGCCAACTAAACGCACTGCTCCAATGAGACAGTGATGTTTCGGAGTAAACGAAAATATCATTCATTTATACAATTTTTTGATATTTGTTGATTTTACAGAAGTTATTCAACCGATTTCGATAAAATGGGACCACCTGGGAAGTATACCTTTTCGAACAAAAAAAGAATTTCCTAAATTGGTTCAGGCGTATTTGAGTAATCGTATCAATAAATGTATCGGTAAACATACATAAAAAAAAATATTCCGACGAATTGAGAATCTCCTCCTTTTTTGAAGTCGGTTAAAAAGACTAAAATCATGATGAAGAACAGAACTAAAGTTGATACAAACGAATTTCTAAGAAATTTGAGGGCCGTTTCACAGATCCTTAAGCTTACTTATTTATACTTACGACTCAAGAACCACTTAAATTTAGTTTTAGACAGAGTTTCAATTTAAGAACACTACTTAAGTAGTGAAACGGCAATAAAGAATAACCTGAGGACTGTCACTGTGTAATGATTTTTATTTGTTTTTATTTATTGTTACATAAGTGTAGGCTTACTTTCTTTTGAAATCAAACATTGTTTTACTTAAGCAAAATATGCCGTTCTCTAAAAAAGACACACTTTATATTATATTTTTCTTCTAAGCAATATTAAAAAAAAACAAATTGGACATTCTACACCATTGGCAAACAATGAATCATATATAAACCCACAATGTAATTGTTATGATTTTATGAATCTGAGAACGAATTCGGCTAGACATTGGTCAACTTCTTTATAGGTATGGTGAACACCTGTGTTTACTAATGTTGCGATAACGCTACACTCATACAGATAAGCGTGCAATGTCTGACTCATCGATGTGATTCTATTAAATTACGTAAACTTAAGGAAGTTCCTTTACATATCATCAGTACATCCCGATACTTCCCGTAGTCTACAATTGTATGTACCTATCACTACATATTATAAAACAAAGTCCCCTGCAACGTCTGTCTGTCTGTCTGTCTGTTCGCGATAAGCTGAAAAACTGCTGAACGGATTTTCATGCGGTTTTCACTAATAGATAAAGTGATTCATGAGGAAGGTTTAAGTGTATAATTTGTTAAGATTTTGTGTAAATTGATTGAAATATGTTGAAGATGTCTCTGCTACTGCTGCTATTAAAACTTAATAATGAGAATGGTCCGTTCCGTGCTCAATCTGAAGCCCCGATTTTTCTAAATTCAAAATAACCATAATAGTAGTAATTTGAATTTAAACAAATAATATTGGAAAGGCTTTCTCGAAAACAAATATTAGTTGAAACCATGTTGAAACTAAAAGTGCTTTTTTATGGAAAGAAAACAATTATAACGCGTTGTTCTGTCGATTTCCAATAACGTTAGGTTAGCAAGTCCATACTAAAATATAATTATAATAAAATAAACTAAAGCTAATGAGTCTTTTTGTTTGTTTGTTTGTTTGTTTAAACTCACTAATCTCTGGTTAGTTTAAGAGATTACTGCAGTCAGATTGAATGGTTCTTTTTGAATTAGATACATACATATATATATATACATCTTTTATACTATTTATGGCGTACTAGCTGCGCCCCGCGGTTTCACTCACGTAAGGCCCGGAAAATCGGGATAAAAAGTAGCCTATGTGTTAATCCAGGTCTCCAGCTATCTACATAGCAAGTTTCATCGCAATCGGTTTAGTAGTTTTTGCGTGAAAGAGTAACAAACATCCATACATCCATACATCCACACATCCATACATCCACACATCCATACATCCTCACAAACTTTCACGTTTATAATATTAGTTTTTAATTAATTCTTCAATAAATACTCTATCCAATACAAAAATTATCATATAAATCTGACTGTCAGTTCCAGAGGTTAACGCGTTTAAACAAACAAAAATACTCCTTAGCTTTATTATATTACTAGATTTATTATATTAGTAGCCTATATGTTAATCCAGGTCTCCAGCTATCTACATAAAAAGGTTCATCGCAATAGGTTTAGTAGTTTAAGCGTGAAAGAGTAACAAACATCCATACATCCTCACAAACTCTCACGTATATAATATTAGTAGGATAGGAGGTACAGACTAGCTAACCTGACCTTGTTCTATCGATTTTCAATAAAGTTTGTAAGTGTTTTCATTGCATAAAAAAAAACACTTTTCACCATTTTAGTTATTATAATAAGCTAGCAACCCGCCCCGGCTTCGTGTGTTCAACAATCATCATCATATTTTAATCAATTTACCCAAAATCTTAACAAATTATACACCTAAACCTACCTCATGAATCACTCTGTCTATTAGTGAAAACCGCATGAAAATTCGTTCAATAGGGTTTCTGTTTATCGCGAACAGACAGACAGACAGACACATGCGGCGAGGGACTTTGCTTTAATAATATGTAGTGATTAAATTTAGAACAATCGGGGCTTCAGATTGAGCGCGGAACAGACCATTAACATTCTTAACTTTTAAACATTTAATTTTGCTTTATGTAATATAAGTACATACAATTATAGATTGCGGGAAGTACCGGGATGTAATATACTGAGGATATGTAAAGGAACTTCCTGAAGTCTACATAACACTATAAACAATACGGCTAGTCTTCTCTAAGAACACCCACTACAGCATTAATATGTACATTGAAACGTTATGTAAAAGGACATGCCGTATAAAATATATTAGTATCAATGTGATGAAGTAATAAAGTTAACGATTGGAAAAATAAAACAGGTGTCATAGTGTTTTGTTTGTGTCGTGGTGTTTTCGTTCATAGCTGACATAAATAAACTGTAGATAAATGTGTTATATGATTCAGAAACATATTTAAATTATAAAGTTATTATTACTGTGAGTTCTGAATGAGCAGCGAGTTGCATTGCCTTATACGTTTTTTTAAGCGGTATCTTTAAATACATAACCGCTCTGATATTAGATTATCTTCACTATGAAATATACTTATGTAGATTGTTGTATTTATTAATTCCGTTTCGTTCTTTATAGAATGGCTCCGGCAGAGCAAAACGTAGAAATGTGTGGTGAACCAATCAAAAACTTAAAAAGAAGATCAGATACCTGTGAAAAGGACGATATGCTCTATGAAAACAACAACACTGTTATACAGAATAGTGAAAGTGAAAAAGTGACGAGTGATATAGACTTTGACTTGAACAAGTATGAAGCAATGAAATTTACACCACAAATCAGATGGCCGGACCTCATAGTTCAAATATTATTGCATTTAGTTTCAATTGTTGGACTGTTCCTGGTCATTAGTAATCAAGTTAGAATCTTCACAACGCTATTCGGTAAGTAATTATGAAACTCTTTCTTATTTTCAGTTCATTATAGTCACTGGTAAATATGTAGTGTCAGAAAGGTGTGGTCCAACTTTAGAGTCATATAGTAGACCAGGAAAATAACGCAAAGAACAAAACATTTCAAAAAAATTATAAGTAATATTTAATACAAACTTTTTTAAACTGGCATTATCGATCGATAACGCTGATATTTCTTAACAGAGACGACTGTTCTGAATGAAACTACAGTTGTAATAAGTACTAAGAATATTTATTTTATAGAATATCCAGATTTATCTTGAAATGTCTGTAAAAATAAAATCAAAATATTAAAATTGACAGTTGTTGTAGTTGATAACATGTTATTTGGAAATGTGAACCCACAAGGGAAAGCATGTTCCGAATACATGTTTTTTCAAACCCTAACTTTTTTTTTTTTTTGGAAAATTATTTTTTTCAGCCTGACAAAACATAATATATAGCCTATGCATAATAAATTAGTCCCCCTCTTGATACTTTAACATGATATACATTTTCTGTAACAAGTTACATAATTGTAACTATTTCGTTTTATATATTTTACAACGGATATATCAACTTGAAATATTTGTTATTATCTGCCTACCCTTGTCCCAATTTTATTTGGGGTCGGTGCAATATGTTTTATTCTTCCATTCTACTCTATCGTTCATCATTTCACTGCTTACTCCAATTCTAGCCATATCTTCTCTCACTCAGTCCATCCATCTTTTCTTTGGTCGTCCTCTTCTCTTGTACCCGTCAACATCCAAACATAAACTCTTTTCACCACATTTTGCTCATCCCTCCGCATCACATGTCCATACCACGATAACCTATTGATCCTCAGCTTTTCATCCACTGGTACTACCTTCAGGCTCCCCTTTAATATATTCATTTCTCACCTTGTCCATCCTAGTCACACCACACATCCATCTCAACATTCGCATTTCGGCTACGTGCAGGCGTCTCTCATCCGTTCTTATTGTGGGCCAACTTTCAGAACCGTACAGGACGGCAGGTCTGATGAAAGTTTTATACACCTGTCTCTTTAACTTACTAGGAAACTTGGGATCACAAATGGTTCCTGTTACCTGCCGCCACTTCATTCACCCTGCATTGATTCGATGCTATAGTGCGTTCTATTTCGCCTGTAAATTGAAATATTTGTGGAAAATATTTTTCATTTTACGGTAAACATTTGTAAACTGTCTGTCGAAATACGCTACATGAAGTGGTACTGATAACGTTTCAAATCATCAGTGTTAATTACACAAAGGACTTGGTAATATTTCATTAACTATCAACGGTAATCCAAAATCAAAAACTGATTGTGAAATTGTTAAAAACGTATATTTTTGTCACATTGTCACTCACTGTCGAATACAATAATTATGCACTTGATGGATTATTTATATTTTTAAAAAACTAAGAGTGTGTTAGGATTTTCAGGTTATAAACCTTAAAATCCTAACACACTCTTAGTTTTTTAAGGCAGTTCCTCTACCAGTCTTTCTAGTCATAAGTCTGAGCAGTGAACTTTGAAGCAAATGTGCGCTACAAAAGACCAGAAATGGTCGAGGTAGCATTAAGCATCTGAAAGGATAATAGTAATAAAATACCACTCTTTCTATGTATATTAGATACTAAGCTAGAAAATCTTGTGGCGCGACGTGTTCTGCGTGGGTCTCTCTGATCTGGATCTGGGGTAAGGCCTCCCGTACTCGATGGTGTGATCACCTGCTGTCAGGCCGCCAAGGTTTGCAGGGGTTCCCGGAGGCTTCCTTTTTAAGGTATACCTGGGTTTCCTGCAATAGATCCACTTGTGACGGAACACCTTGTGGTTTTAGTCGGTTCAAATCTAGTAGCATACATTTGTGAAAATAACCTATTGAATTTAAGAAACAAATAAACAGAAATTTATAAAATTGGACTATTGTTAATGTTCTAAAACTTTGCAAAATTACTTGAAAATTATGTTTCATAGCAGTTTCATAACTGCTATAAATCTCACGTAATTTATCTTTATTTTTTTAACTCAGTACTGCCTTTTCAATGCTACAAGTGAAGCTAATAAAATTGAGGACAAGTATCTATGATTGAATATCATTGATAGTAAATTTCGATAAATTGGAAATTCATTGGGTATTAAATATAATAGCTAGATAATAAATAACTTCTTGAAGAAATTCCTTTACATCGAATCAGTTATTAAGTGGCCCTTGATATCGGTCTAGGGCATACATCTGTTACCGCTTCAGTTAACAATTTTCTAACAACATTGGTGTAACTGTTTTATAAAAGAACTCTTGGAAAAAGTACATTTGTATACCCTTACAGACACAATTTTAATTTGGAAACATAACTTTCCAAGTTAAACTTCTTTTTACAAATGTACACACACCTGAACATAAATGCACTCGAACCTTGGACAAGGTGGAAGATCCTCATGGATGTCCTCCGCCCTTGGGGCGGGGCGAAGGGGTCTGTCGGACTCTTACCGACTAAACACCACCCCGGTGTTCCACTGCTTGCCCATGATCGGGGAAGCGAGAAATGCCATTACATTCTTCCGCAACCCCCAACAGGCATTGACCCGTCTCCCCCAAGACGGGTCCCGTCAACCGGTGCGACCGTCATCCATCGGTCGCACTTCTCCGAGAAGCGCACGCGGAACACTGCGCTCTGTCTCTCGGGCCAGTATCTGTTCGGACGACGACTTCCCCAAAAGTTCGTCGCCCGCAGGCCGGTTCCTACGGTGGCCGGAGATCATTGAATGCCCTCCGGCGCCCGGTGCGTCTACTGCGGGCAGAGAGAGTTGTGCTTCGCTCTCTCTAACGTTTGGCCGCCTCTTTTGCGGACATCACCTACTCGCAGAAGGCGGCGACGGCGTTCCATGCACTCTCGCTCCGGACCATGGACAGAACCACGGCCGGCAGCGAGAGACTACCCGCAGAACCGACTGCCGCGACGAGATTACGACGCTGGTTAGCCCAGGCTGAGCATTCCGCCAGTAAATGCACTTGAACCTGAACATCTGGGCAACTGCAAGCTTAGTGAAATAATTTGTTTTTAATAGACAATTAAATACTCCTGAAATGTAATAAAATTTATTTGTTGCCTTGTATTGTATTCAGAAAAAATTACATAAACAGAAAATAGCCAATGTCGTATTAAAACAAAAACACCATATTTTTTTACAACTTTTTAATTTTCTTAAATTTATGTACTTTCAGGAGTGTAACCTCCACATTTTTTTTTATCATATAGGAATCCCCACGGGTCATCCACCTCACCGGGGCAACTGGTGAAGTGGTATGTCGTAATCGAACGGACTAAAACCACATGGTATTCCGTCACTAGTGAGTCTATTGCAAGGGACTCGGGTATACCATAGAATGGAAGTCCCCGAGAACCATGGCAGAACTTGGCTGACTCTAAAACAGAAGGCAACCACACCCTTCCGTGCGGAAGGCCTTGCCCCCTTCCTGTTTAGAGAGGCGCGCGCTGAACACGTCATGCCACACTCTCATGCCTGCTTCTACTAGGGTAACGGGCAGCCTCACCCGTTAACCCCAGGCCAGCGCTCATCCCGAGGCCGGAGATCATTCTACGCTCTCTGGCGTATGGAACCTCTTCTTCGGGACGGGAGAGTACTAGCCATCTCCCGTTCCCTTTCCACCGCCTTTTTAGCGAACATTAATTCCTCACAAAAAAAGCGGCTTCCCACGCATTCTCACTTTAGACCATGGACAGAACTATGGTCTCAAGCTAGAGGCTTCCCCCTTCCATAGCCGCCGCGAAATGGCGGTGCTGTTACGTCCACGCTAAGCGAAGTCCTTAGCGTGGACTAGAGTGTGGAGTGCAGTATCCTCGCGACAGCCTCCGCAGTTATGGTACCCAGACTTTTGCGCCCGGCCTATGGGACGCAGGTATTTTCCGAAACAGCTGTAGCCGGTGAGTGCCTGCGACAGAGGCCGTTCTTCATGACGGGTCTTAGCACCATGTGCTGGAACACTTACTGCTACAAATGCAAAAATAGAATTCGGAATTTTCCCTTTACTTGTGCTGTAAGACCTTGCTTTTAACCAAAATTATATATATATATATATATATATATATATATATATATATATATATATAAAGAACATAAAAACAAGTTTTTGTGATTACAAACTTATATTTTTCGGTTGGATTGTTCACTTTGTCGTACATCACAACCGCAAAATTAAGTTTGTCTTTCGAAAAAGACGGGCAAAGTCTTTAAGAATTGATTCCAGAGAAGGACGTATACAAGTTTGTTTGCTTACGGAACACTCGGTGCGCGAGTTAGACTCGCACTTAACGGGTTTTTCAAGCTAAATTAACAATTTTCCGGCTACACATAACGGTCCTAAAATGCGACCACAGCTTCCTGTAATAACCTGTATTTTTACTCATCATCATCCTCCGCGCCTTTTCAGAACTAAGTTGGGGTCGGCTTTCATTTTTACTGTATGATATATTTATTATTCGACAAACTCATGTAGATTGAGATCCTCAACCTTTAATAGTACAGGAATTGCAGAAATGCCACCTTAATTGATAAGCCTACATTGCCTCTCAAAAGCAGCATATAAACGAAACATTAAAAAAACTGGACAAATGTGAAATCGTGGTCTGAAAATACCAAAAAAAAATTTAATATGTGTGGAATTTTCGAGAATTTAACTGAGGAGTTCAAGGACGATGTGCTTCATTATCAGAGTTTACATGTCGTAGGGATGTAGTTTCATTATATATATTTAGATAATTACGGCTCCTGTTCCAGTCACCTCCTATTTCTTCTCTTTATCCTGCGCCCTCTTTCCATTTTAAATTAAAAGGACCTTATTTAATATTGAATACTTACTGGAATCGAATCAAAAAGAAAATCAAATCCTTTTACCCCGTATGCGATACTTTTTTTCGTAAAATTGTATTAAGAATTAAGTAAACAGCCAGTAAAATACTCCGCATGAAAATTCCTTCATTTTATATGAACCAGCCCTTCCCATTGAAAATCGAACATGATTAAAGTTAAGAAAAAAATCATTGAGCCTAAAAAAAAATTTCGTAAATCAGATGCTTTGCTTCGAGAGTCAGGTTAATTAGTGAACAGGAAAAACTCATTGAAGGCCAAACTAACTACAAAATAAAAATGAATGTTTGTCTATACGTCCCTCGATCGATATAGCGACATATTCTTAGTGCAATAAATTACTTAGTAAATATATGTTGAGATATGTAGTAAAAAAAACCGGTGTAGTAAAAAAAAGCAGGCCCGCAGAGATAGATTTCGTGTTTTTTTAATTTTTATCTCCAAGAATATGCCGCATTAAAAACTTTAAATGTCTACATTATAGAGGAAAATAAAAAATTTGCTTTCATTTAAAAATATTACCGATTGTAAAAAGGTTTACAGCTATGAATTTTTTTCCAACAAATTTTGGTTTTCCCCCCTCCCCTCCCCAAGTTAAGGGTGAAATAATTTAGGGTTCATATTAAAAAAGTTTATATTTACTATGGGCATGCTATTAATGTTAAACGGTCCAAAAATTTTCCATAGGAAAAAAGTTATGCTGAAAAAACTGATTTTTTTAAATCTGCCCCCCAGTCCCCCCTTTGGAGGAATATCCCTCATTCACAAACTTAACCTTCATTTTTGCCCTGTTCATTTGTCGTCCAAGTTTGAAAGCAATCGGTGCATAATCGCGACCTCTATCGTGCCGGTAAAATTGAGGTACATACATATATATATATATATATTGTAACGTGTGGAGTACTTCTTCTAAAACAACTGCGGCGCACTCCACCACGTGTAAAGCTTGGGGGCTTTACAGTAACCAGTCACGACAGGTTCTATCTAGAGGAGGAAAATTAAAAGAGCAGGCAAACGCACTATGCGATATAATCAGAATCAACTTATTCATATAACAATTATAACTTCAAACAAATTAATTATAAATAATACTTCTTGTATTATTCCGTGCCCTTTGCACGGCAGTCGTCACGACCGTCTTCTGTCCTCTGGGTGACTGTCTTCCCTTCTATTCTTATTCTTCTAAAATATTTCGAACATGTTCTAAATTCGAGTTTGGTGCCACCAGTCAAGACCTCTTGCGTTTCAAAGAGTTATCATTCCAATCGAAGGAGTTTGCAAGCGGTGGCGAGAGGCCTCATCGCCACAGTATATAATAATATATACAGGGTGTCCCAGAACTCAACTTCAAGCCGAAACGGGGTGACAGGATTGATTGTAACAGTCATGAGAAAAATCAGAAAAAAAATCTATCCCATGCAGTTTGGAAATTATGGGCATTTAAGAAAAACCTAGAAATTTGGTCAAACTGTAATCATTTTTCGGTTATTGTGGTTAATTTTTATTATTTTTGTTCATTTAAACTTTGGAACCGTAACCCTAAATAACATTTCTAGAACCACAGTCAAAAATAATGACACAAATGCCCCAAGTTTTCTAGAATTAAGACTCTTTGTTAAACTATGAATTTAAAATTTTCCAAATTGATAAATTTGGAAAATTTTAAATTGAAAGGCCCTCCTTTAAAAGAAATGTACTAAAGTTCCTGGGCCATTGCCATCAAAAGTTTGCGCATTTAATCAGGATTGTAAAATGGTACAAGACTTGTTAGTTTCATACTAAAAAAAAGTAGTAAAAATATAAAAACCTCAAGTAACCCGATTTTTGCTAACCCATTTTTCTCAGTTCAAATGGTTTTTTATTGATGAGAGAGATGGATAGTGAACATGTTTGCCATGAGCGACCGAGACAGATAGTGACGCCACTTTTACCAAAGTCAACAAAAGTAAGTAAAATTAATAAAATAATGAAAAATGTTTTTTGATTATTTTATTAATTTTACTTACTTTTGTTTACGGGTTACTTGAGGTTTTCATTTTTTTACTAGTTTTTTTAGTATAAAACTAACAAGTATTGTACCATTTTACAATCCTGATTAAATACTTTAGTACATTCTTTTTAAAGGGCCTTTCAAAGTCGGTAAATTTTGAAAATTTTAAATTCATAGTTTAACAAATACTCTTAATTCTAGAAAACTTGGGGCAATTATGTCATTATTTTTGACTGTGGTTCTAGAAATGTTATTTAGGGTTACGGTTCCAAAGTTTAAATGAAGAAAAATAATAAAAATTAACCACAATAACTGAAAAATGGTTACATTTTGACTAAATTTCTAGGTTTTACTTAAATGCCCATAATTTCCAAACTGCATGGGATAGATTTTTTTCGTGATTCTTATCATGATGGTTACAGTCAATCCTGTCACCCCGTTTTGACTTGACGTTGAGTTCTAGGACAGCCTGTATATACAGCGTGTAAGTAACACCGTCGCAAATAATTTACAAAAACGTTTTTCTTGGGATACTTATCACAATGTAAAAGCCAGTTCATCATAAAAATGCGAGATTAAAGATTTATAGTCAATAGTTTGATTTTAAAGTGGAACGCAGTGGAACGCGAACGCGTAGGTGTGTGGCGCGGTGATTACCTTCAGCGCACGGAGCCTATGAAGCAGCTGATTGCATAAATGTTTTACATTGCAGTTTTTGGCCGTATTTACGGATTTTTGTTCGGTAAAATGTTATGTTTACTCATTGTAATATTACTTTTAAGCAAAAAAATAAAAAAATTGTAAAAAAAATAATTATAAATTTTCCGGCAGAAATTTTCAATGATTTTCTTCTCAGAATGATGGTCTGAATTCATAGTGTATTCAGTATTCGTTACGGTGTCACTTACAACGTATATATATATATATATATATATATATTAAACATTGGTTGGAAAAAAATTCGTAGCTCCGAAACTGTAAACTGAAAGCTAATTCTTTTTATTTTACTCTACAATGTAGACTAAACAAGTTTTTAATGCGACATATTTTTGGAGATAAAAATAAAGAAAACACGAAATCTACCTCTGCGGGCCTGCTGCGGAACCGGATTTTTTTAACTCGCGGTTGTTTGGGGGTCTATGGATCATAACTAGACCTCCTGTGAGGAAATTTTTGGAAAACTCGACAACTGATACAAAACCAATAGGTAGACTATTCTTCGAAAATGTACCTAAAAATAATATATGAAATTAATACTTACTACCGGTTTAAGGATTTTTGTCTGTAAGTATTAACCAATATCATGATTAACGGGTTTTAAGAAGTAATTTTGCGTGTAAATAAATAGGAGACTTTAACAATATGCGATACGATTACTTACTATTTGTTTGTTTCAACGTTCCTCACAAAAATAAATCCGAAAGGACCAGGCAGACTGGTAGACAACCGAGTAAAATATGTCTATTTTTTTATTTCGACTAACAGAACATCTTCAAATAAAAAAAAACCATTTGCCAATGAGGTATTAAGTTCTTTTTACTTGTTTCAGTATTAGGAACAATATACACTTCGGGCTTCGGGATCACGGCGGGCGTGCATAGGCTGTGGTCACATCGAGCGTATCGTGCTCGTTTACCGCTTCGAATGATATTGGCTCTACTATTTACTATCACAGGACAGGTGAGGCACATTCAATATTTTATATTAGAAACTTTAACCACAGACGGACCAATTCGAATCCAACTCTCTCGACACAATGATGATAGGTACAGTCACACACACATCATATCATAGCAGGATTTTAACGCATTATTATTTTGTGAACTAACGCAATTTTACTTTGCTTACCGAGGTCGTCTATCGAAATTTATTACTGCATGGTCAAGATGACGTGTACTCGTATAAACCTTCTTTAAACCGTTCCAAGTTTTCTATTTTCACCGACTTCAAAAAAGTAAGAGGTTCTAATTTCGTCGGAAGCTTTTTTTATGTTATGTTACCCGATTACTTAAAGACAGCTGGATAGATATAGAAAATATTTTTTTTTGTTTGAAAAGATATACTTTCTATTTCTTCCAATTGTCATCAGGTCAGGATCTGATGATAGGATTCTGGAGAAATCGAGGTAACTCTTCAAATATTATAGGCACATCTATAGGAAATTAGATATTTTTAAAGTAACTCGTGAATTTGCTCTCGGAAAGCATTTGGGGAAGTGGAACTAATTCTAAAGGTCACAGGTGGCCACCCAAATATATATATATTTTTTCTTTTTTTTACATTAAGGGAACAAACGAGCAGACGGGTCACCTGATGGTAAGTGACTATCGTCACCCATGGACACCTACAACTCAAGAGTCACAAGTGCGTTGCCGGCCTTTGAGATGGGAGTACGCTCTTTTCTTGAAAGCTTGAAGGTCGTATCGTTCCGGAAATACCGCAGGGGCGACAATTTGTTTCAGAGATTGGTCGTGCAAGGCAAAAAAAAATCTGAAGAACCGCACAGTGCTGGATTGCCAAAAATCCAGATGATGGGGATGAAAGTATTGTCGCGTTGAACGATAGCAAACGTAACGTTGTGGCCGGTATAAGTCCGAACAATTCCTCGGAGCACTCCCCATGATACATGCGATAGAGAATGCAGAGTGAAGCTACATCTCTACGCATTGCCAAGGGGCTAGCCGATCTGAAATATCCTGGCAATCGACGATTTGAGTCTTTCTGTTGAATGCGATCAAGAGGGAGTAGCTGGTACTGGGGTACTCCTGCACATATATGAGAACAGTATTCCATATGCGGCCGAACCTGCGCCTTATAAAGTTGTAGGCGGTGGGCCGGTGTGAAATACTGTCTCGGTCTGTTCAGCACACCAAGCTTCTTCGAGGCTAATTTGGCCTTACCCTCCAAGTGACCGCGAAACTGGGCTTTGCTCGATATATCGATGCCAAAGATTCCGATGCTGGCTGTGGCAGTTAAGGAAGTACTCTCAAAGCGAGGTGATAAAACAAACGGCATCTTACTGGCGGTGAACGCGAAAACCTGTGTCTTCGTTGGGTTAAATTAGATTAAGTCGACCCCAATCAAAAACTCCTTCTAAGGAGGCTTCGATTTCAGACACAAGTTTGGATCGACTCTCAGTGACGTTTTCCCGAGAAATGTTAGCGCGGCACAAGGCATCACTCGTACTATCATCGGCATAGCAATGAATGCTGTTGATTTGCAGCATATCATTATTATGCAAAAGAAACAGCGTGCGTGATAGCACAGAGCCTTGTGGGAAATCAGCATTCACAGGCTTGAAGTCGGAGCATGCATGACAACGATCTTGGTGCTTCTGTCTACGAGAAAACTGGAAATCCAGTTGCATAATTTCTTGGGAAGCCCATAGGAAGGAAGCTTCGAGAGAAGAGCTTTGTGCCAGAACCGATCGAAGGCCTTCGCTATGTCCAAACTGACTGACAACGCCTCCTCCTTGGTCTCGATCGCTTGTGCCCCCTGTGCACTGTGAGTCAGGTATACGAGAAGATCACCAGCTGAACGACCCTGACGGAAACCACTCCTCAATTATAAGTATTTCACGGGTTACGATTCGATTACTTGAATAAATAAATAATTATGGTTACAGTACAAGTACAAGCAGTGCAAGCTAAAATTTTAATATTTCACTTTAAGTAACTAGAGTTACGCGTGGTCGTTTTTGTTTTAAGCGATTTTCAGCCTAAGCGCGGATAGAGTTGATATTTCTATTTCTAATTTTAAAATAATAAATTCGAAACCATTATAACGTTTTGCAGTCAACTTCACAGTATTTTTACTCCGAGTAATCTTCAGTTGAGACGCGAACGCCGACCATGACCGCCATTGTTTTGACGATGTATTGGTTTTTAAAAAAAATCCGTTATTGTGTTTCTTTTGTTATAATAGTATTAAATATCAATCTAATCTATGTCTAATGTTGTTTGTGCATGTTGTTTCAGTATAAGCAAAGCAATCACTGAAACGGCTGAAAAGTTATATTTAAAGTGCTGGTTAACCTTGGTGGCCATTACGTATTTTGGCGTATTTATTATTGATAAAATGCATTCGTCACTTGTGTCCTCAGTGACATTAATATAATAATTCATCAATCTTAACAATCTTATGTATTAAACGTGGATAATATAATGTATACAGGAGTTCAGTACTTTTTGCTAAAACTAAGGTTTTACTTTTATTATAATCTATTTTAAACTTCCTCTAAAATAAAATCGACTAATATTTTTAATCAAATCGACAACGAGTTGCGTCATAAGTACTTGACTATATATCGAACTGTCAAAATAAAGGAATATACATGTGTGACATTATGTTTCATTCATTTATAAAATATTTTTAATAAAAAAAAAACAGAAACTTGTATTGATTTTAACATAGCGTGCTAAGTTTGTAAGCACGCCATGCCATTTGCTTAAATAGACTGACCCACAACACATACTTACGACTACCCTTCGTTGCTATAAATAATTAAATTCCCAGGAAACCTTTAATAGCCATTTATGTTCGAAATTTTAATCTGTCTAGTTTCTATTAAACAACCGAATTTATGTCTGGCAAATTAATGTAACATTTTTCGATTATAGAACTATATCATACGTAGATATGCAAACTAGATAACATAGTATTGTGATTTGAAGTCATATCCATCAACTCTAAGTATCATTTAAAAATCAAAATTATTGCAAGGAATCGTTTATTCGATTCGGGCTTCTCTCGTTATGACATTCGTGTAATTATTTTGTATAATTTTATGCGTGGTAAAAATGTGTTCAGGAAACTTGTAACGGCGGTATATTCATTTCAATCGCGGGAATTTCAACTTAAAGGATGATGCTGATAGGAGTGATGCTGATACCGAAATAACATTGGGACTGTCCGAAAATTATTGGAACAGACCAACATTTGACATATCGACAGATCGAGTAAACCTTCAAGTTAAGTACACCAACGGATTCCTCACGACCATTTGAATCTGGATACCGTACTTGATGACTTGTGCGCTGAGAGAGCAGCGACTTCATCTCGTGATGTATTAAAAAAAATTGCAGACGGCCTATCTAGCTACGTAAACTTGATTGGTACACTGTGAGTGACTAAATTCCAAAGTTAAGTGTGGGTGTTTGAAGATGAACCACCGCCGACGTCTATGAAAATGTCCCGATTCCTAAAGAAAAAAATGGTTGCTGTATTTTTTAACCCCCGACGAAAAAAGAGGGGTGTTATAAGTTTAACGTGTCTGTGTGTCTGTGGCATCGTAGCTCACAAACGAATGGACCGATTTAGGTGCGCTTTTTTTTTGTTTGAAAGGTGACTTGATAAAGAGAGTTCTTAGACATAATTCAAGAAAATCTGTTCAGTCATTTGAAGATCATCAGCTATTTTGTAATCGTTGAAAGGATTTTTCTTTTATATTGTTTTATTTGTGTACAATATTACTATTATATTCTAAACATTATTACTAAGAAAGAAATATTGGCTACGGTTGTGCTTGATAAACAGAAGACTGTTTCTGCTCCATGGTATAGTGAGGAAAAAAATTTAACGACCAAACTGAAGACTCGATATTTGTCTTCTGCATCAAAATAACGCCCCTGGACATCGAATCGGCAAAACTATGGGCTATTTGCACCAAGCTGGAATCATATTGCTTTGCCAGAGTTTCCTTATAGTCCAGATTAGTGCCATCCGACTTTGCACTATTTTCGTATGTAAAAAAATACTAGTTTTTTAGCGATGAGGAGATTATAGGATATTTTGAGGAGATATGGGGCTGTGATACAGAGGGGTACTGGAGCAATTTGTTCAGCATCTGTATGACTGCCAGTGGACTAATTTGAAAAAAAAAAATAGTACGACAAAACGATTTGCGGTATAATATGTATACATTTCGGCTCGTATGTATACTTAAAGGAAGGTTTGATAGTGGTAAACGGTTTGGAAATTGTGAATTGATATTGCTCAAAAGGCATAAAAAAAACGAAAAAAAAAGATAACTTAAAATAATTTTAAAATCAGGTATTTTTACCTACCGGAAGTAGATGCCGACTGATGAAGTTCCTAAGTGGCAGACTTAGTGCATCCCTTTCTACTTTCAATAGGTTACAATATTAAAAAAATAGCCGCTATGAAATAAACTTTTTCCCGACGTTGGTAGCGCTTGTACCCAAAGTACGAACTCGGGAAAATGTACTGTCAGTATTATAAGTCAAATTCCAGTGAAGGAAAGTCGAGTCGTATTTTTAGAATAGCTTAAAACATTAAGCTATATTAAAATCACAACTTGACTTTCTCAATTCTTTCGTATTTAATAATGAAGAAAAATTAAAGAAAACTTGACAGTCCTGAAATTTGTGTTACAGTTCTTTAAACTCTGAACTTCATAAGAAAGTCATTAGTCATTATACACATAAAATACAATTCTTGTTTCTTCTTTATAAGTTCAATCACGACCTTGAACCTGGCACCTGGTTTAAAAAAAAAACGTAATGGTAACAAAATGTAAACCAAAAAATATACCCTGACAAAGTCGGAAATAACTGAAAAAAGTTGATGCTATAAAATACTATTATAATACTTGTGGGACATATTAGACAGCCCTGTCTAGGTTTAAGCTAAGCACAGCTTGTACTTAGTAAATGTTTTGGAGTTGTAGCTGGTTTAGTAACAGTCTTCAATATATTTGGTCCTCCGAGAGATTGAGTTGTGCGATTTACTTTATTTACGAGGTTGGTCTAGCCACCCGCAAGCGTGTCTCTCCAGAACACAGAACAGAAAACTTACACTATATTTTTTTACTAATTATTTGCTATTTTTTTGCCAAAGAATCGTTTTTTTTTGCTATAGGCATTTCCGAAAAACAATGGCCCTGCTGACTTGAGACTTAAGCCAGCGTAGCCCACCCTATATCTCCGGATCTCTTACACTTATCACAACAGGCTTTACGGCATATTTTTTTGCTAATTATTTGCTATTGTTTGCTAAAGAATTATTAATAATATATACTGTCATTTTCTCCGTAATACAGTTTTCCCTTAAGGTCATTGTATATGTAAGAAAATGATCTTCCAGCGTGTTTCTACATATTCTGTTTCCAATAGTTTTTAAATTCAAAATCTTCTCTTATTAATTATTTTGTATAGTTCTGGAAGAAATTTTAAAACTCCACTTGAAAAAAAATAACCTAAAAAGTTTCGATTAGTTAATTACAATGTATTATTTATTAAACAAGCAGTGATTTGTTTATTTTTTATTCATGGTTTATGATGGTAAATGACTACCGCCGCCCATGGGCACCTGTAACTCAAGAGTCACAAGTGCGTTGCCGCCCTTTAAAGTGTGAATAGGGGAAGAGGGGGAGAGGGGAGAAGAGTGGGAAGATGGGAGAGGGGAATTAAACGGGAGGAGAAGGGGGGAGAGGGGAAGGCTGGGAATAGAGGAGAGGGAATTGTTAGGGCCTCCGGTAACCTCACTCACGCGGCGAAAAGCATTGCAAGCATTGTTTCACTGCCGGTTTTCTGTGAGGCCGTGGTATCGAGCGGAGACGAGCCGGCCCATACGTGCCGAAGCATGGCTCTCCCACTTTTATGCTGAAGGTTTCCTCAACACATCACGACTAATGGGGAGGTCCCCTTGGAACTCTAATTAGGAGCTGCTTGTTAATTTACTGGATAGCTATGGTACTCTATCTACTTTATGAATACTATGATTTCTTCTGTACATATTTAGAAAGGAATAGATAGTAGATGTTTTATATATGTGTTAATAAGCAATTTTTTGTATAAAAATAATTATACTGTAGTTTACACTTCGTAATGTTACTGTATGTATATATATCAGTAGCTTAAATTGCTTTATAATAATACAGTTGAGCGTCAACGCCAAGGCTGAACAACAAGGGGTCAATGAATACAATTGACTTCATTTAGGTTCCCATCTAGATGTAGCAACGTTGCCATGCAATGAACTACTTTATAAAAACATTGTTATTTAATGAAGCTTTATGATAAATTCATCAAAATATTTCTTCGTTCCAATAATATTCAGGAGGCCGTTATTCTGTAATTAAGATCAGACTCAAACTAATCATGGATTGTGCTATGAATTCTAAAACACAGAAAAATCTGAAAAGCAACAATAATTTAAGTAAGTAGAAACCACCCTGGCACCCTTGAGGAGCCGGTAAAGATCGCTAGTAAACATATAAAAATAACTTCAACCTCACTTACTCATGCCATAAAAAAAAAAAAAAAAAAAAGCCTTAACTAATTCAGATAATGGTTGATGTATTAAGCAATCGGTCCAAGTACTTTTCTTTTCCTTAGTCGATCTATGCGAGTTGTTCGTATAAACCTATACGAGACTAGTAACTAATAGAGACTCTTATTTTACAGCGTTCTACATTAGGTCTATTGGTTTTATTGGTCACTACCACTTTACGTTTATTGACAACAAGATTCACGACGAACGCTCCCAATATAGTATTTTCTAGAACTGTATTGAGCACATTCAAGTATGGTAACTGATTCCACAAGGGTGTACTTAAGAGCCAGTTATGATGGATATTCGAGACTTGGCAATGTGTGTGCAAATAATTCGTTAGGAAGGCGAGGATAGCTAGCAACAATATGCTAAAAGAATTCTCCAGAACGTTTGTATATTTTGGCTAATATAACCTGCGCCCTCCCCTAAGATTTATTTCCAATAATATTTCCTTGAATAACCTACCGAGCTATATCCAATGCAGGTATGTCATGAGCATGCTTGTTAAGAATTTGAATAATTTGATTTGCTATTAATTTGGAATCCGAAAAAAAAATCAATAAAATTTGCTTCTGATTGTGTTATTAGTGCCTTACCCATTTCAACATTATTAAATAAAGACTTTCTCCTAAAACCTATATAATAAAATTAACAAATCATGGATACACGAATAATGTACGCAAAAATTAAGGTATCAAATAAAGCTATTTGAATATTTTAATAAATTCAATTATGATGAAACCGAACAATTAAATATTGTACCAAAATTATTTCTCAACTCAACCTCCTACATCTACCACGCAAATTACACCTATCAACACGCAAATTTTACTCACAAGAAAACTTACACTTCTACATACCTACCTACAGTCTATATTTTATCCAGTTTTGTTCTACTTACATAAAATTACATAAAATTTATGATGAAGAATTTGTGATGCTCATCAATGTATAATTGTTAGCGGCAGGGCGTTGCTGTCTGGAGCATAGATATTTAGTTATCTAAGTAGTTCAAACATCGATTTTTATTAAATGGAGGAATAAACACATAAGTTTATGTATTTAGATGCTAGGTTTTTGAGAGAAATACAATGATAACCTTATCACAGGCAAAGGTTAACAATGTATTTGCTAAGGATAGCACAGTAGTGTACGAACTGTCCTATTCAGGGCATCTAGTTAGGACTGATTCCATTTGAACATGAAATAGAACCTACGTAATCCAATTGTAACAGGCGCATATCATATAACCGGCCGATAAGACATTTTATTATTAATAATAATAATCTTTATTGATTCAAAAGAATACTAATCTTTACACAAACTAATTTTATAATGTAATAATTGTGCAATATTTGCTAATATTAGCATCTGTTGCTGACCTAGGTCTATAGCCTGTATTTCAGCACACAGCGCCCATCACGGTTCTTCAGTAAATTTATGGGTATTATTCAGAAATTATTTATATTAATTTCAAAGTAGTTTTAACATTGACAATATCGTACATATACATAGGTAATAAAAGGTTTAATAAAAATGTGTATACCGACTATGTCTGTGGATGAGCGTGTGGTATGTGTATGACCCACTAGTGGGTCTTTGGAGACATGTCAGTATTCTAAGACCCACCGGTGGGTCTGCTTAGTGGGTCCTTGAAGCCGAAGGGTATATGAGTACGTGTGTGTGTGACAGAGAGGGTGTATAATATGGATAGGGCTGAAGGTTATGTTTATTTATTTATTTATTTATTAGGATCTCTAACGGAGAATACACATAACATGTTTATTTACAATCTTTGTTCTTTTTATAAATCTGGTGGTGAATAAGAGAACACACCATGCAGTCTTAATAAAAGTAATCGAACAATTATATAAAATTAAATTTAAAATCAGTGTAATAAATAAAAATAAAAAATGTCTAATCAAATCAAAACAAAAGCAAAAGCAATCAAACAAATAGGTACATTCAAGCAAGATAAATTAAATAGTAAAATTAGTAGTACTTGTAACAATGAAGCCAAGTCAAGCAAAAACACATCAAAGAAATAAATAAAATTAACACGCAACAATTTTATTAAAATTAATACAATCAATAAATTATGTAAAACAACCAAAATCGAATAAAAGTACTAACATATTAAAAAATAAATTAATCGGTTAAAATATCAATAAAAATAAACTATAAAAATAAACAATGAAAATACAGTTATGTCTACACATATATGCTATTAGTATGAATACAGATTAGGTATCTAAATTTGAATAAAGGTTGCCAAAGGATGTAATTGAATAATACTATATTCCAATGATAGATATAGCAAAAGAAAATAGTATGATTTAGGCATAAGGATACAATTTGCTACTGAGGGTTTAAAATAAGATTTTCGGTTTCAAGATAAGATAGTTTGCTAAGCCAATGCGATAAGGCTTTTTGACATCAGATTTACTGAAAGTTTATTATTCTGTTGCGACGTGATAGAGTAACTGTTATAGAAGAGTTAATAAGTGATATCTTTAACTCATTAATGACGTAACTCATAGCCAGATTACAATCATCTACGGTATAAATATAGTCAAAGTTAATTTCATTTACCTTTTAAGTTAACCCTTCTTTGTCCATTTCAGTGTGGGTTATAGTGGAAAAACTTCGTGTTTGATTTTTCTTCATACAAAAAAATACGATTTTATGATCAGTAAGAGTCGACTGGGAGACTATGGTAAAAGAGAGAAATTTAGTCTTTACTGGGACATGATCAATGCACGTCTTAGTAGCATCGCGGGTAATAAAATAATGAGCTGGCAGTAAGCCATGGTAACTGGTTAATGCTATGTATTGGTCAATGGACGACCCTGGGTTTTTCGGGATAATGTTAATGTTCAAATCCCCTCTAACAATGACGTTTTAAAACTTGATAGGTCATGTAACGTTGTATCTAATGATGTTAAAAAGCTAAGCTTGCATAATTAGGTGACCTATAAATTGTAATTAAAGCGGTATCATTCTGACCTATTTTAATAAGAAGACATGTTCAGTTTTGTATTGCAATTTCCTCTATACAACAGGTAATTTGCTCTTTAATATAAACAACAACGCCATCATTTTGTTTCGCGTTTATAGTAGTTGCCGTGAAAAAGTAGCCACTAATTTTCGGTATATTTGGGGCACACGACAGCCAGCACTCCGTAAGAATTATTACATCACAGTCAATTCCCAGTCTTGTAAGCAACACCTGAAAGCCTGAAAAGTTGCAGTTAATTAGGTATTTACGGGAATTAACGCGATCATGAAAAGGTATTACATACCTCTGAATTATCTAACGTTTAGACCAGGTTGCACTGGCCGTGGTCACAGGCTGACTGGCTGGACGTGGTAGTCAATTAATTGCAAACTTTTTTTACATTCGTCAACTTTGCAAGTAAGTGCTTCCGAAATGGCAAAATTATTAATATCGAGCATAATGTTGTTTAGATTATATTATAAATAGCTTATATTATAAAATGTTCCAAAAGTTGCTGCAGATTAATAGAAAGGCTATAAAAATCAAAGTTATTGTTATCAAATAAAATAGTTTACCCATTAGAGCAGTTTTGAGCTCAGACCATTTTAAGTTGCCGGATTGTATTTTCAGGGATTTTTTTTTATGGTATAGGGGGCAAAAGAACAGACGGGTCACCTGATGGTAAATGACTACCGCCGCCCATGGGCACCTGTAACTCAAGAGTCACAAGTGCGTTGCCGCTTTATAAGGTGGAAGTAGGAGAAGAGGGAGAGGGGGGAGAGTGGGAAGAGGGGAGAGAGGAAAGACGGAAATAGGGGAGAGGGAAAAGTTAGGGCCTCCGGTAACCTCGCTCACGCGGCGAAATGCAATGCAAGCATTGTTTCACTACCGGTTTTCTGTGAGGCCGTGGTATCGAGCGGAGTCGAGCCGGCCCATACGTGCCGAAGCATGGCTCTCCCACGTCAGTCAGATTTATTATATTTAGGCAACGGATTTTTTTTTATGGTATAGGGGCAAACGAGCAGACACCTCACCTGATGGTAAATGACTACCGCCGCCCATGGGCACCTGCAACTCAAGAGTCACAAGTGCGTTGCCACCTTTTAAGGTGGAAAGAGGAGAAAGCGGGAGAGGGAAGGGTAAGGGCCTCCGGTAACCTCACTCACGCGGAGAAAAGCAACGAAACCGAGGCCGTGGTATCACTCCGGTCGAGCCGGCCCATACGTGCCGAACCATGGCTCTCCCACGAACATACCTACGAACGTACCTTTATGTTTAAAAAAGTGATTAGAATAATAAGTGAATAGTGTTTGAATGTGTAAGTACATAATATCTAATATGCAAAGTATTAGTACACAAGTAAAATGAAGTAAATTATAAACATTGCAAATATAACATAAAAACCTCAGAATATCTGAGTAAAATCATAACAACTAACGTAAATTAATAGTAGTCATTCTTTTTTTCTTAGCGCAACGAGAACAGCTTCGTTTAACACACGGATTTGTGGACTACCAACTTCTTTACTTAAGTAAATAATGCCGTTCGCAGTCCAGCAGAAGGCGTATCCATTATTCTTTTGAAATTTCCTAGCTAGATAGTAATGCCTCTGTTTAGCATGAGTCAACGTTTCAGATCTAAATAAAAGTTTAATAGGGTCTTGAGAATTTACATAACTGGTGTTTAATTTTTGTTCGTTATTCTTGTTTTTGTTAAAAGATTTTACTCTCTTGAGGACCTTATCCTTTAATAAAATCGATGTAAAGTCTACCACTACCGGATTTGAGTTATCTATTGAGTTCAACCTGTATATATCACGTATATCATTGGACTGAATACCAATTTGTACCAATTAATGTAGTTTTTATGATGTTGCATAGTTCTTGTTTCGATTCTTCCTGGCATTTAGGTATATTTCTGATTTCTATACCAGTTGTTCGTGATTTACGCTTCAAAGTCTCATTTTTTTCTTCTAGATATGCAATAGTTTGTTTTGGTCATGTCTTTGTTTGTCGAGGCAGGAGACTTTAGATAAAAATCATCATAATTGGCAGGCATAATTTTTAAACTTTTAATAAATTTTTTGGTCATTAATTTTGATGATAGTATTTTGTAAGTTTTGAAATCGCTTTTCTTGGTCCCTTGCAAAATTCAGCAAACATTTCTTTAATTGCAATAACAATAGTGGAGTTTTCTTCGTCATATTTCCGCTTCTTCCGTTCGATGTTTGTCGTGATCGAGTGCAGATTAGGCGCCGAGACACAATGTTACAGTGATGGGTTATCGCTGGTGTGAGTCGGTGCTCTTAAATTATTATCAGGCGCTAGTGTAGTTAGTAGTAGCTAGTGTGACGGAGAGGCGGGAGGTGTTCGCTTCGTTTTACCCGTGGTTTTACCCATATTTATATAGCAAGCTATCGGATGCAAAAAGAAAAGTAAGTCTTATATATTGTGTATGGGTTGTAGAATTCTCCTCCAATTCAATGCACTACTCTTACATCGGATATTTAATTTAATATCAGTTTATCAACAAACAAACAAGCGATTATATCTGTACTCACAAAATTCCGGTAGGCAGGAGGATATAACTTAATATTTAATATTAATATACTAGGTGTATATTAATATTAAATACATATTAAATTTCTTTCAAAAAGTGATATGCGCAGTTCAGGTTTCAATCGTGCGACGATATGATTAGAACACACTTACGCTAGATGTCAAGCCTACTCCCCCACTGTATCCTCACGTTGCCGTCGTGGGGGGGCTTGCGCGGGTCAATGATCTCTGGGGCTATGCCGGTAGAGTTACTCATGCCGGATTGGCCCAGAGGGAGGCTCCAGACCAAGAGGGATACCCGGCGGAGTCTGACATAGACTGCCGCGCGGGACGTGGCGTTCTTTATTCGGACGCCATGCTGCTCTCTAAACGTCCCTCTGACCTAGCAGAAGGCGTGTTAGAGGAGCAGACGGTTCCTCTAGGGAAGAGGAACTAAGGCGAGCTCGGTGTGTACTTGCCCTGCCTCCGAGTGGGCAGCCTGGGAAGTAGTCCTCTGCTGCCCTCGCCGTGAGATCGTAATCCCAGTAGGTGTGTCTAGTTATGGTCATGTCTCTAACTAGACAGTGGGACCGAGGGCCCTGGCTTAACCGCCCGGACCGCGAGGAATAAACCTCTCTAAAAAAATATCTGAATCTTAAGTTTTGGTGTGCGGCGAGAAGATGAATGGCTGACAGATTACGCTTCTCACCGAAGAGGAGCATCAGTTGTGAGCACACTCCCAGCTAAGGTACCTGTGGACCCCCTAGTTGGGTGACAAACTTTCACCTGCCCAGGTACAGAGGCTCTGCCTGGGTTGACAAATATTTCCTCACTACTCGTGGGAATAAAATGGAAATTTCTGAACAAAATAATTTAACAGGTGAACGACCACCTAATGTCGTGCAAAAAAAAAATCTTCTCCTGTCAGATTCTGACACGGCCTCTAGCCAGAGAAGTACGGTGACGATGAGTAGTGTGTCGCTAAGCGGTAGGCTTTGGCGTAAGCGCACTCGTACTAACTCACCTAGGGGAGAACACTCGGGGACGGATTCGGCTTCGAGTGAAGAAGTGGTGCCGGCTGCGAAAGTGGCCACCGCTCGGCGTGGAAGGGGCCGCCCACCTACCACAGGCCAATATGTGGGATTGTCTGCAGCCCGACGCGAACTGGCTGCAGCACAAAAGGCTGCAGAACTTGCAGAAAAAGAGGCACAGGAGGAGGTGGAGCTTGCAGAGTTGACCAGAAGGGTCAATGCCGGAAGGGTCGCTTCATTCCCTCCCGTTCCTGTTGACCTTAGAGAGCCTGAAGACCTGACCGCCCTGCAAGTGCAATCCAGAGTGCATGACGCCGTGGCGGCTATAAAAAAGGTAGCCAAGGTGTCGAAAGGGTTAAAAGGAACCTGTCAGAAGGCCCTTAAGGATGCCTCAACCTTAATATTGGAGCACCTAGAGGTGCTGGTCACGCGGACTTCGTCAGAAGAAGCGGCCCGGCTCCAGGCTGAAAATGTTCGCCTGTCAGCCGAAACGGCTCAGCTCCGCAAGGAGCTGGACGAGCTACGCGCAGAGTTGGCGAGGTTGCAGGTCAGGCAACCGAAGGAGGTTGAGGTTGTGCCTTCCCCACAACAACCAGCTCAAGAGTCGGAACTGGCTTGTCTACTCCGTCAGGAGTTAGCAAGCTTTAATCAGCGGTTCACTGTTCTGGAGGGGAGGATTCTTCGTCCGCCACTGGCTAGCGATAACAGGGGGAAGTCGCTGGGTGAAACAGCTGCCACTCCTCACCAGGAGAGCACTGTTGAAACAACAACACAAATCGCTTGCGCTCAGCCTGCCTCGAATGCCCAAGCGAAGAAGGCAAATGGGAAGGGCAAAGGTAAAAAGTCAGCCGCCAGTGGGACTGGCAATTCTATCCCAACGACACCTGCTGTAAGTGGGACTAAAAAATCAGTCCTCACCACATCCCCCAATCAGCCCAAGCAGCCAGTCAAGCCAAGTGGAGGTGAGTGGGAGACCGCCGGGGCCAAAAAGAAGGCTCAGAAGTCTCGGCGGAAAGACAAAAAGAAGGTGGCCAAAGAGACCAGAAGGCTCCGTGCACCACGCTCTACGGCGGTAGTTATCACATTACCGTCTGGAGCTGAGGAGCGTGGCTTGAGCTACGCCAAAGTCCTCGCCAAAGCCAAAGCTGAGATTAACCTGGCTGATCTCGGTATCACAGCATTGCGGTGCAAATCTACCGTCACTGGTGCCCGGCTTCTTGAAATCCCGGGAACCACCAGTAGTGAAAAGGCAGACGCGCTCGCAGAGAAGCTGCGAGCAGCAGTGGGAGAAGACGGTGTCCGTGTATCCAGACCCACCAAGTGTGCGGACCTGCGCATCATGGGCCTGGATGACTCGGTTACACAAAGTGAAGTGGTGGCCGCCGTTGCAAAGGCTGGAGGGTGTCCACCGGAACAGGTAAAGTCTGGTTCAATCCGTACCGGCTTCACTGGCATGGGCACTATAGTGGTGAGTTGCCCAGTTGCGGCGGCCAACCAAATTAAAAATGGCCAACGCTTGCTGGTGGGATGGGTGTCGGCGCAAGTCAAGCTCTTGAGGCCAAGGCCCCTAAGGTGCTTCCGTTGTCTAGAGGTCGGTCATGTTGGGGCCAAATGCAAAGCGGAAGTCGACCGCAGCGGACTTTGCTTCCGGTGCGGTAAGCCCGGTCACAAAGCTGACTCATGCGATGCCGCACCACACTGTGTGGTATGTGCGGTGGTAGACAAACCAGCTGACCATAGAACGGGCAACGCTTGCGCTACACCTAAAAAGCAAAAAAAGAAAGGAGCCAATAAGGGAAAGGGTCCTGCGCAACCGGCTCACCCATCGGTTGTGCAAACCAATACAAGTGTAGGAGGGGAGATGAGCGAAATGGACACCCAATAATGGCTGCCCCTACATTTCGATTTCTTCAGGCCAATATCAACCACTGCGCCAGGGCTCAGGATCTTCTGCTCCAGTCCATGGCGGAGTGGTTGATACATGTTGCTGTGGTCTCCGAGCCGTACTTCATTCCTCCCAGAAGTGACTGGGTGGGAGACGATGACGGCTTGGTGACCCTTATAACCCACGTTGGGAATGGTTCCCCGTCCTTCGAATCCGTCACCCGGGGACGGGGATACGTCGCAGCATTGCTGGCGGAGGTAGTGGTTGTGGGAGTGTATTGCTCCCCAAACAGGTCTCTTGCCGACCTAGAGAGAGTTCTGGAAGATCTGAGTACAGTCGTCCGTCGCAGCCACCCTCGTCCCGTTATAGTGCTTGGGGACTTCAATGCCAAATCTACGGCTTGGGGTTCTCCGGCCACAAATGCGCGGGGTGAGGTTGTCGAGGAATGGGCGGTCGTGTCAGGATTGACTCTCCTCAATCGGGGCACAGTACAGACGTGCGTGCGACAGCGGGGAGGTTCAATAGTGGATCTATCCTTCGCTAGTTCCGCTCTAGCACGCCGCGTCCAAGGTTGGTGCGTAATGGAGGACGTGGAGACGCTATCGGATCACCGATACATCCGATTTGACGTCTCCCCCCAGGTCCTATTAGCGCCAGCCAGATCGGCTCCGATTGGGGGTGGTCCACGGTGGACACTGAAACGGCTGAACCGGGAGGCCCTCCTGGAAGCTACTATCGTGCAGGCCTGGGTCGAAGCACCAGACAGGCCTGCAGATGTCGAAGAAGAGGCGCGATGGTTCCAGGAGAGCATGACTCACATTTGTGATGCTGCCATGCCCCGTGTTCGGTCGTTTCCTGCCAGGCGCCAGGTGTACTGGTGGTCGCAGGATATTGCGGAGCTACGAAGAAGCTGTGTAGCTGAGCGCCGCCGGTACACCAGATACCGTAGGCACCGCCACCGCGGCCAGGATACAGAGGCCAGGGAAGCAGAGCTGTACGAGGGGTACAGAGAAGCCAAGAGGGCCCTCCAGTTAGAGATTTCGAGGGCCAAAATTCAGGCCTACGAAGAGCTGATTGAGACTCTGGATAGAGATCCATGGGGGCGGCCGTACCGCATGGTAAGGGGCAAACTTCGCCCATACGCGCCCCCAATGACCCAGAGTCTCAGGCCTCAGCTGCTGGAGGAGGTAGTAGGCTCTCTGTTCCCCTTGAGGGCGCAGCATATACCCCCGCCTATGGTTCCGGCTTCGTATCCTGACAACGACCAGGGCGACGACGACGTGCCTGAAGTGACCCGGGTGGAACTTCGAGTGGCGGTGCATCGACTTCAGGCCAAAAATACCGCCCCGGGGCCCGACGGCATTCCCGGCCGTGCATGGGTTCAGGCCTCGAAGTTCCTTTGGCCCCGACTTGTGGGGCTCTACAGCGCATGTTTGGAACGGGGCCAGTTTCCAAGCCGGTGGAAGACTGGAAAACTGGTCCTGTTAAGGAAGGAAGGGCGCCCCGCAGATTCACCATCCGCATACCGCCCTATTGTGTTGCTGGACGAGGTCTGCAAACTCTTCGAAAGAATAATTGCAGACCGTCTAGTCCGGCACATAACTGGGGTAGGTCCAGATTTGGCGGACAACCAGTTTGGTTTTCGCCGGGGGCGCTCTACGGTGGATGCCATCATGCGTGTTAGGGCTCTGGCGGAGGATGCTGTAGCCCGGGGTGAGGTCGTCTTGGCAGTGTCCCTCGACATTGCCAACGCCTTCAATACCTTGCCCTGGAGTTGTATAAGAGAGGCACTCCGGTATCATGGAGTGCCGTTCTACCTCCGTCGTATTGTCGGGGCATATTTGGAGGACAGGGCCGTCATATACCCGGGTCACGATGGCTGGGGTCGGCGAGAGACGTCGTGCGGTGTTCCACAGGGATCGGTCCTGGGCCCGCTCCTGTGGAACATCGGTTACGACTGGGTTCTGCGCGGTGCGCTTCTCCATGGTGTCGGCGTCATTTGTTATGCCGACGACACGCTTGTGACAGCGCGTGGGAAGTCGCACCGGCAAGCAGCAATTCTGGTGACGGCTGGGGTTGCGCAAGTTGTTGGTAGGATCCGGCGGCTGGGTCTCGAGGTTGCGTTGCACAAATCCGAGGCCGTTTGTTTTCACGGGCCTCGGAAGACGCCACCTTCGGGGTCCCATATCATGGTGGGAGGTGTCCGCATCGGCATCGAGCGTTCGATGAAGTACCTGGGACTCGTCCTCGATAGCCGATGGGATTTTGGGCCACACTTTCGGCAGCTAGCCCCCAGACTGTTGGGCACCGCCGGGGCTCTCTCGCGGCTCTTGCCCAACTTAGGGGGACCAAACACATCCTGCCGAAAGCTGTATACGGGGATCGTACGGTCTATGGCGCTCTACGGGGCGCCAGTGTGGGCGGGCACTCTGACGGCCCAGAATATCGCGATTCTGCGAAGGCCGCAACGCGCGATGGCTGTCAGAGTGATACGGGGGTACCGTACGATCTCCTTTGAGGCGGCCAGCCTATTTGCCGGATCCGCGCCCTGGGACTTAGACGCTGTGCTCCTTGCGTTACAGTATCGGTGGCGCAAGGATTCGCTAGATCGGGGCGACCTTCCAATGCCTCGAGAATTAGAGGCACACCGGGGTGAGCTCCGCCAGATTTTGGTGGCGGAGTGGGAGGAGCGACTTGCGCGACCCAGTGCAGGGCACGCCGCTGTAGCGGCGGTAAGACCCGTCCTACGAGAGTGGCTGGAGAGAGGGCATGGAGCCCTTACTTTCCGGATGACGCAGGTACTTTCCGGACACGGTTGCTTCGGCAAGTACCTGTGTCGGATCGGCCGGGAACCGACGTCACGGTGCCATCATTGTGGTGACTGCCCCGACGACACGGCGCTTCACACACTGGTGGAATGCTCAGCCTGGGCTAACCAGCGTCGTGATCTCGTCGCGGCAGTCGGTTCTGCTGGAATTCTCTCGCTGCCGGCCGTGGTTCTGTCCATGATCCGGAGCGAGAGTGCATGGAACGCTGTCGCCGCCTTCTGCGAGGAGGTGATGTCCGCAAAGGAGGCGGCTGAACGGGAGAGAGAGCGAAGCACAACTCTCTCTGGCCGCAGTAGACGCACCGGGCGCCGGAGGGCATTCAATGATCTCCGGCCACCGTAGGAATCGGCCTGCGGGCGACGAACTTTTGGGGAAGTCGTCGTCCGAACAGATACAGGCCCGAGAGGCAGAGCGCAGTGTTCCGCGCGCGCCTTTCAGAGGAGTGTGACCGATGGGTGACGGTCGCACCGGGTGACGGGACCCGTCTTGGGTGAGACGGGTCAATGCCTGTCGGGGGTTGCGGAAGAATGCAATGGCGATTCTCGCTCCCCCGATCATGGGCAAGCAGTGGAACACCGGGGTGGTTTTTAGTCGGTAAGAGTCCGACAGACCCCTTCGCCCCCCCCCATTAGGGCGGAGGACATCCATGAGGATCTTCCACCTCGACATCAAAAAAAAAAAAAAAAAAAAGATGTCAAGCCTAAGAGACAGTAAGTACAGCAGGGCTTTGAAATTAAATTTCACTAAAAAAGTTATAATGAGTTTGAATCAGTCGGTTCGGTTATTATTAATCACCATAAGGATTTTTTTCCAGACTCCAAACAGTTGTACGATGATATTCACTTTTGTAAACTGTCACTTTTTAGCACTGTTTGTTGTTTGTTTAAGTATGTTCGACGAATTTGTTAGAATTAAATTGGATAGATTTGTTTCTTTGATGAGTCACTGCACTTGACTTATGATATTTTCAGAGTCTTCTTAGTTTAAGTACTTCATATTTTATTACTGACTTGTTAGAAAGTCTTGGTATCATTCACCCACACTTCTAAGACTTTTAAACACTGACTTTAGATATACTTTAGTCAATAGTAACTAATTTAAAATAAACTATTATTAAGGAGCTGTTTTTGTACGGGAGATTATTTTTTGTAACCTGCCAGAAAAGCGCTCCTTAAACATTTGCTACCTACTAACTTAGATCATGCCTTACTTAAAAACAAACCCAGCTAATAATACTTGTCAGACATTCTAGTCAGCTAGTCACATACAGCTAGTCTTGAAAGTGACTGTCGAAGTTCAAAAAATTTAAAATTAATAATATGTTTACTAAGAAAAAGCACAACAGTGTGATTTCTGCGATTGCTGTATTAAAAAGAAGAATCCCCATATCTCTGTCCTGAGAGCACGACTAAATAATTGTGGGATTCAACCCGAATGGTGTCTAAATAATCCGAAATATTGCCTGGAGAGGTGATTTATAATCCGCAACAGAGTCTACTTCGGGGTAACAAACCCTTCTCGCGCATGAGACACTAACGAACTCACCTCTCTTTCAGATGATGGTAGTGGTACGGGCCGTCCTTCCTACCACTACCATCACTAGTGTTCATTTTTGATGCAGATTTTTTTAGTCGCAACAAAGAGCTTCTGTTTCTTAGAATAATAAATTCTAAGCTTCTGTTTATTGTCAGTCAGAGTTGTAGGTTGACCTTACAGTGGACTGCAGGTCTTTCAATATCAGTTCGGGAGAAAGGAATGTGCTTTGGGCATTTATATGAACGACATTAAAATTAGAAGTCGTTTTTCCTTTTTTAAACAGATTATAAAATATTTTTTCTTTAAAAAAATAATAACTCTTTTATATCAGACCAATTTTGGGATGGTAGAACTTATCAGTACGTTTGGAATTTATTAAGAATCCCATTTGTTAAGAATCTGTTATGTGCTACTTCTCAATTCCTTTACACTTTTTTAGGTGATGAAAGCCAATGTAATCCTGAGTATTGTAAATTTTAAATTAAGCCAAACAATTTAGGAAACCTGTAAATACCTAATAAGTAGGAATCGCGTGGTGGTCGAATTACGACCATGGTTTTTTTCAGGCCAGTATAACTTGACCTATCATTGTATAGACTTCTTACCATGACAGGTACTATTACTGGATGCGTGTGATTTTATTAAGCCGCTTTCACGTAATTATTAAAGTTGTAAGAAATATTGTTTAAATTTTTTAGCTTTCTGCACTTCTTCTATATATAAACTGTAAATATTCCAAAATTCACGTTACTACGTTCGCAATTTTTTTTTTTTAAAAAGGGGTACAAAGAATTCTCTTCACGTATTAATTACTACATATTTTAAAACAAAATCCCCTGCCGCGTCTCTCTGTTTGTCTGTTCGCGATAAACTGAAAGCTACGGAACGGATTTTCATGCGGTTTTCACTAATAGACAGAGTAATTCATGAGGAAGGTTTAGGGGTATAATTTGTTAAGATTTTGTGTAAATTAATTGAAATATGTTAATGATTGTGCGAAGCCGGGGCGGGTTGCTAGTATAATGATAAGTAGAGCCTGCGACAAGAATCATAGCATTAAAGTACAAGGATACTTTTTTGTATAAAAGATTAACAGTTTGCGCCAACAGAGGTGTTAGGCGTGCTAAGCACTTTACTACATATTATAAAACAAAGTCTCCCGCCGCGTCTGTCTGTCTGTTCGCGATAAACTGAAAAACTACTGAACGGATTTTCATGTGGCTTTCACTAATAGACAGAGTGATTCATGAGGAAGATTTAAGTCTATAATTTGTACCCGTGCGAAGCCGGGGCAGGTTGTTAGTTAATAATAAGGGCAAGCTAAGATTAAATACCAGTATTCCTTATTTAAAAAAATACTATAGAACGCTTAGACTAGACTGCTACTTAATAATTTACTGTAAGTATTACTATACTATAGAATGGAATGAAACCATTCCTTTACACAGACAGGCAAGCCGTTGTTAAACAATTTTTTTTTCATGGAATATATTACACAGCGTTATCCAGAACCAAACTAAGCAGAGCTTGTACCACGGGTTCTGAAACATACCTTTACTTTTTTCAAACTAGGTACTTACATATCATGCATATAAACACCAGGCTCGAGCAAATAGACATTCATATATACAAATATTTGCACGGAGATGTAATTCAAGACCTATGACATGGAAGTTGTATATGTTATGGACCAAGTGATTACCTAAACATTGCACTATTTATAATGCCCGGGCAGTATAAATAATGACAAGTAAATGTATTGTCTATGTGATTAATACTTATATAAACTTCGTTATTCACCACATTGTTTGACCATTATGAATATTCTTACATAACAAGTTGCGCAAATTGATCATTTAGCTAAATAAGGTATTTCAAGTAGGTTAGGACCAAGAACACCTACACATGAAAGATTATCACCAAACACGCTGCTACAGAGCAGTTTTTTCTATCCGGTTATCTCGATATCACTGAGGAGCAGCTTGATAAACTTGAACGCCTTCAAAATTTTTGCATTACATTTTTATTGGGCTTACACAAATATGATCACGTATCAGAATTTCACATCTTGCTCAAGTGGCTCCCAATTGGCTTTCGACGGAATACTCATATTCTCCCTACACTTTATAATATTATGTTTAATCCCTGTACCTACTCCAAACCTAAAGGAACGTTTTACGTTCTTCAATGACACACACACATATACAAGATGTTTGAGATCCTCGGAATCACTGGAACTTACAGTACCTAATTATTCTACCATGTTTTATGACAAATTCTTTATTGTACAGGCTGTCCGGTTATGGAATACTTTGCCTTTACATATTAAACGTGCCCAATCACTAGCCACATAAAAAAATCGTCAAAGAATATTACTTGGCTTCTTAACTTTTTTGTCCTTTGCTGCATTTATCGAATATAATCTGAGAGGTATAATCTGGTCTAAGAATCCAAGGGTGAATGATAAGGGTGACCCACCCCTAAATATATATATTTTTTATTTGACAAAAAAAAATATTTTATTATGATTTAGCATTAAAAAATACATACAACTTAAAATTTTCACCCTTCTACGATCAACCCCTGTTTTTTAATCGCGATTTTTATATTGTTCCCTCAGCAGATCCGCAATAGGGTTGCAAGATGGCAATCGAATATAATAATTGTAGTACGATAAATTTTCATGTATAGTTTATAATTATCTTTCAAAATTTATTTCTCCTGTGCGTGTGTATGTTCCTGAACTCCTCCTAAATGGCTGGACCGATTTTAATGAAATTTTTTGTGTGTCTTTAAGGGTTCTAGGAATAATATTTTTTAAGTTCAGGCAGGACAACGTCTGTCGGGTCCGCTAGTAATATAATATAATATTAAAAAGTAATAATAGTATTGTAATATTATAAAGGCGGCTACACACTTCAGTACAATAAAGTTTATTCCATTCTATTCTAATCCATACGTTATTTGGTTCAAAATGACGCGTACCTACTTCAGACTTCATTTCTTGTATTTGTTACGTTTGTGGGAGGCCAGACCATCTAGTTAACAATTGTAAGTAAATTAAATCACAAAACTTACTCCTTGAAAGACCAAATTCTGAGGTTGTTACTCTCGTACATAGATGGTGATATTGAAACACCCCAACGCACCATGTTTATGTATGTGTTATGTTTTGTTAAATGTTCATGTTAAATGAGAAGACAAACAACACACTTGCTGAATGTATTGCTACTGCCCCTACGATATGTTGACACACCATGTGTAGAGGGTGTATTATGTTATGTTAAATTTTCATGTTAACTAGATAACCCAACTCCCTTGTAGGATTTATTGCTACTGAAATATAATTACAAATTTATGTTAAAGACGTGCAAATCGTAATAATAACGCCGATACGCATTTAATAAGTAGGACAACCATCAAAATACACAAAGTATATATATAACTATTACAATACAATGTACACCATAGTTTGTACAAACATTATATATAACACCCAACTCGATAAACACAGCACCATTTACGAGAATGTGAGAAGCAACTAAAGAAAGAAAAGGACGTTGCAGCGCAAAAATTTACCTGAAGATGCTTTTAGACGGACTTGTGTTTAATATAGTTTATAAAGTCTTGCTATAAGAAAAGTAATACGCATACCTATATATATGCACTACTGCTTATGGTACTACATATATAAATAATAAAAATGTCGTATTTGTTTTTGTGTTTTCAGCGGGATATATACACGTGGGCCCTAGACCACCGAGTGCATCACAAATACTCAGAAACCGCAGCAGACCCTCATGACGTGAGGCGAGGATTTTGGTTCGCTCATGTTGGTTGGCTAGTTCTGACCCCTCATCCAGCAGTAGAAAACCGTAGAGAAGAATTGCGCAAGACTTCTCTAGACCTATTGGCCGACCCCGTTGTGAGATTGCAAAAGCTGTAAGTAGATTAACTTTTGCTTATAATATTAATGGTAAACTGGGAACCTAAACGAAATTTTAATTGCGTCACCGCCAGCATATTTAAATAAGGATTTTAATCTAATAGTAGGTGTATTGAAAATATTTATTTATTGCGATTGTCTTCCGTCTCCGTCATCAGGCCAACTACAGGTCTAAGTCATGTTGTAGTATCATTAGAACTACATATGTGTGCAAGTTTCAACAGAATCGATTCATTGACAAAAACTCAGTGAGGAACAATCATTCTTACCCTATTTTTCTATCCTTAGGGTTGACTTTTTTCCACTTTGTATTTTGTTATCTTTACTATTAATGGCAATTTGCGAAGAGTGGCCACGTTTTTTATTGCCAATTTCTTTTATCAGTGGCTCTATAACGTTCACAATCCAGCGGTAAATGTGGCATCAAGTATTTTAAACGTTCGCAAATGTATTTTTGTGATCTAAATGGATAAATAATTGAAGTTCAGTAAAAAAATATACACGCAATAGCGAACTGAATTAAAATCTAAAGAAGAGTTCCACTATCCACCTCTTGGCTTAATCACCAGACCACCGTTACTAAGCGCAATCAGCTCCATGATGCCAAAATATAGTATTGTCATGGGAACTACATATATAATCATACATAAACAAAGTTTGATTTGGGTACAACAATTATGAGTAGCTTAAAATTTACTTCTTAGATTTGTTTACTTAGTTACAAATGAAGCTAAAAAGTAATGTTAAAAAGCATGTTAATATAATATATTATTATATTCATTACGAAAAATATAGGCTACGTAAGCCATCTTCGAATGCACCAGCGCTCTCTCCGACTAGGGGTCGAAGTGGTCGCCATGGCCAAAATCGGTCGGAACAGTCATCATCATCATATTCATTACTGTTTTTTTCATACAGCAAAACTAATAAGACTGCCATTCAATATGACCGTAAATTCTGTTGCAATTTAAAACAATGTAATTACAATAAAATGTAGGTATGTATGTTTACTATTGTAAAACAAATATTTACTGACTTGTGTTTTCATGTTACTATTGTTCTAGGTTCTTTATACCAATGTTTGCAATACTGAACGTTGCGCTTCCTATATGGATTCCATGGTACTTTTGGGGTGAAACTCTCGTGAATGCCTTCATCGTGAGCTTCGTAACCAGGTTTACGATCACTCTGAACATCGCTTTCTGTGTTAACAGCTTTGCACATTTATGGGGCAACAAACCTTATGACAGGTAAGGTCCATATCGATGTCACTTTACAGTTTTTTTTTTATTGTTTTTCTCGAAAGTGTTAGTGTTTTTTTAATGACCCTTTGACCATACTCTATTAGTAGCTAAAAGAACATATAAACATATATATTCACAAAGAAAACAAGCAAATCGTAGACTCAAAGAAAGGTTTTTATATTGATAACATGCACAAAATATGATTGCAGCCGTGATTTATCTACCTTTGATCTTTATAAAAACCATTTACAATTTGAAAGTATTTATGGTTCTTAAAATATAATATACTAAATATACAATACTACAATTAGTATGATATTTATTTACTATTTATTCTTAGTTCCTTGAAGAGGTATTAGCCCAGTCAAGTAACTAAAATATCTAAATGTTGGGATTACCACGCATTTTTATTTTTGAATAAATAGTAAAAAAATGTGCTGATTAAGATTTCGATATACGCAGTCTGGACTAGTGGGGTGTCTTTTTATTTACAATTTAAAAATAAAATAACTTTTTTTTTACATTTCGTGTGATATTAACTAGTTTTCAGTACGTTTTACATCATTTGTGCTCAAAACATTTTTGTTGTCCATTAAATTACCTACAAAATGAGACCTATTCAAAGTCACTAAAAGCTATTGTTTAACAGCAAATGAAGGTCAAAGTTGAAAAAGAGCGTTTATTTTTTCAACATTTAATAACTTTGGAAGGAACGAACGGAAGAGTCTGAAACGTTCTGAAGTTGTATCTTGTAATAATACTAAAAAGTGCTATAAATTTCAACAAGATTGGTTTTAAACTTTTGAAATTATTAACGATAATGTTTTTAGAAAATTCAAAAAACCATTTAGGTTTATGAGCCCGTTGGAATTTTTAATAAATATTGATTTTAACCGATTTTATAATGATATTTTGAGGTATACCTTTTTTTACGCGACGTATTAAAAAACAACAAACATGATCAACTTCATTTCCTTTTTCAGGTTTATAAAATCAGTAGAAAATAGTATGGTTAGCCTTGCGGCGCTTGGTGAAGGCTGGCATAATTATCACCACGTATTCCCTTGGGATTACAGAACGTCCGAACTTGGGAGACTTAATATATCCACAAACTTTATCGACATGTTCGCCAAAATTGGGTGGGCTTACGACTGTAAGTATAAACCATTAAACTTACTTAATACTGAGATTATACCTAAGTACAGCTACAAAGTATTCATTTATTGAAGAGAGAGTCGTGGGAGAGTCATGCTTCAGCACGTATGGGCCTCACAGCAAATCGGCAGTGAAGCAATGCTTACATTGGTTACCGGAGGCCCTAACCCTTCTCTCTCTCCCTCTCTCCTTCTCTCCCCCTCCTTCACCCCTTTCCCCTACTCCCACCTTAAAGGCCGGCAACGGACTTGTAACTCTTGAGTTGCAGGTGCCCATGGGTGGCGGTAGTCATAGGTCTGCCGACAGAAGTGAAACGACGTATCACATTAGTATGACCGTGACGCGAACCCATAACTTTTGCCCAATTCAGTATGAATATGAACTTCATAATTCTAATATTGGCAAACAATGTAAACCAAATAATTGTTAAAATAATTATTATTACGTACCAATAATAACTATTGAATTAATAATGACAATTATTACGTATTGTTTGAATATACTAAACACAGCGAAGAGCAGCTGACTGTATCTTTCTCGCTCGGGTACACTCGGCGGTCCCGAGTTCACCCGATCGAGCCTTTCACCTCAGAGCGTAACGGATCAGCCTATTTTTCTTCCTACGAAAAAATTTGTGCGGTGCGGCAAAAGAAGTTTTCAATTCAAAAAACAAATTACGTGAACACGTGCCTACTACACAGTATACGTATATATACAGTATTGTATCTTCATACAAACCGATGGTAGACAAAAGGCTTTCCAATCAATCATTCATCCATCATATCCAAACAATCATCAAACATGCAAGAAAAAAAAGACGTCTTCGTGTGCGATTAAAGGCTCTTTCGATTTCAATCCCTTCACTTCAGTTTGGTGTGATTTTAGTTGATTCGTATATAAAAAAAGAATACTAGCCGTCCCCGCAGTTTCACCTGCGTTTATGATCACTGCTCCGCTCCTATACTAATAGCGTAGCGTGATGTTATATAGCCTATAGCGTTCCTCGATAAATGGGGTATCCAACACTAAAAGAATTTTTCAAATCGGAGCAGTAGTTTCTGAGATTAGCGCGTTCAAGCCAACAAACTCTTCAGCTTTATAATATCAGTATAGATATACTATAATCTTAATTTTCCAACTGCAAAAAGCATGTAAGCGCATTTTTTTAATGTGATATAACAACAAACTAACAACCCTTACTTGTGTTATGAGACCTTGCTTCTCTAGGAAGTTGGAAAGTACTTTATAGGTTTTGATTTAGCTGCGAAATGTTAATGGTCAAATGGCCGTATATTTTGCTTTTGCACAGCTTTTAAGAATCACAGACATAAAGTATTTGATGTAAACTACTGTAATAATAATAACACTATAAATTTCATACCTCCACGCGTTCGTGAGAAAAAGAGCCTTGCCTGATAGGCAGGCGGACAACATAGTGATCCTTTAGAGGTCGTTTTTTGCTTTTGAACGGAACGGAAACGGGAAACAGAAACCCTAAAAATAATTGATAAAATGTATTTAGCTGAACAAAGGATTAGTCTTATGATTATGATAGATATATTACTAGATCGTGCTTGTATCATAGTTATATTCCTAGCTAAACAGTTACGAACCGCTTTCATATAACTATCGGTATATAGCTACATCCCTAGCAATGCAACTATATCTAGGCTAAAACCATCTTACTGCGACTTATAATATACCATACCAATAATTCCGCAAAACATTGAGGAGGAGGTACAACGTTCTCTAAAAAAAGATTCTATCGATTGAAAATATGAAGCTCTCCAGGATGAGCGTCCGTCCCATTACCGTTTATAGGAAGACAAACATTTTTGTAAAAAGATACACAAGGTTTCTAGATATTCAATACTTCCTATCCAAGTGAATCCAAGAGCTCCGAATCCTCCGATCAAATCTCGTGAGGTATATTCTAAAACTGCTCTAAAAATAATATCTTCAAGGAAAATAGCAAAAAAAACATACGATTTTACTGGTGGAAGCAGTGTAATGTGATGAGAGTTTTCACATTTTAATTTAATTTTAAATAAAGATTTATTGTTTCAGTGAAAGCCGCTACTAACGCAATGGTAATTAGCAGGGCAAAACGCAACGGAGATGGTACATTTGGGCATTCTGAGGAACCCGATCCTTCACCAGACTTTCACTGCGAGTGAAGACTATAGATACAAACGACGAAGACGACTAGCTATAAGATCATCCTTGTGACAGGTCCTTTTATTATATTATGTTGCCGAAGCCAGTGACCTTACTAAATTTGAATAAAAGATTTGGTTAAAACAACATTAAAAAAAATCCGGTCCCGCAGCAGGCCCGCAGAGGTAGATTTCGTGTTTTTTTTCACGAAATCTACCTCTGCGGGCCTGCTGAGAGACCGGATTTTTTTTAATGTAAACAACATTAAAAAAAATCCGGTCGGTTCTTCGCAGGAGGTCTAGTTATGTATGTATATAATATATATATGTATATATATGTATATAATATAGTTACATATATTATAACTGGCGGGTTGTTTTGGGGTCTATGGATCATAACTAGACCTCCTGCGAAGAAATTTTTGGAAAACTCGACAACTGGTACAAAACCAATAGGTAGACTTTTCTTCGAAAATCTACTTAAAACAAGCTTTTTAGAACAGACTATCATAATTTAATGCACATATATAGTTTCGTGTCTGTACTATTGACAGATATAGACTGGGTGCAGAATCAGATCATGCTTATGATAAAAATGCATTGTCATCGAAATAAGATGGTTATAAAATTCAACGGCGTAGTATATGAGTAAGTGGTTTAAAATTCAACTTGAAAAATTTGACCCAAACGAACAATTATTGTAAGTTAAATAAAAGTTTATGGTAAGATTACTAGCCCAAACGGTGTGCTCTCCATAGTGTGTTAAGATTGTCAAATACATTTTTAATATGTGTCAAAAACTGGCAACTGATTGTGAGTGAAAACTTTGAAGAGTTGCGCCGAACCAGGTTGCAAGAAGGACGGTTCAACTCGCTCCAAGTCTCAAGCCCGGGTCATCAATCCGCATATCTCTCTTATGAGGCTCTTCTCAGAGCCACTTTTTTCCCAATGCACTCGAAGCACCACCAAGCCATTATTGTAGAGGTTTTGTTCCTCATAGTCCCATAGAGCTGTCTGTTGCCGGTCAGGAATATTCAAGAAAAAAAAAAAGGAAATACGATATTAGTGATCATATTATAAATAGTAGTACCGTTACTTGTTTCACTTTTGGGAAACATAATACTAAGTATTTTGTGAGCAATGGAAATCTGCCAGTGTTTAAAATGTATATCACTCTAATAGCATAAGAACAAACATGTTTCTTGTTATACCGAAAAAATTTCAGAACTATTAACAAACACTCAAAATATATTTGAGAATAAATCTATATATATATATTTAAATTAATAACTTTTTCCCTTGGTCACGCCACATATAACTTGAGAATGACTTAACCGATTTAATTTATCTTTCTTTTAAATATTTTCTAATACTTTGTAGCAGATTTTTACGTAACGAAAAATTTATTAATTTGGGTAGATTACACCAAAATGTCCACGCGAGCGAAGTCGCGGGCAACAGCTGTATATTTATACAAACATATTTTAGTATGATATTGGCCTTCCAAAAGAACGAAAAGAACTTCCGAAAGACAACACGTGCTGGCCTCGGAAGTCACCCCAAGTCAGAGTGGTAGACATACGCTCTCGCACTCATCGATTCCGGTCATCTGCATCAGGTGGGCAGAGTCATTTTGGCAGCTCAAATATAAAAAAAAAATATATAAAAGAAGCCCTAAAAAGCTTTTCGATCTCATCTGTGACGAATCAAGTGTTATATTCTACTACTTCACGCACCAACACGTGGCACTTGAACAAACGATCGAAAACGGGTCTGAGACATACGAAGTACGGTACTTAGTATGTCTTTGGAATTCATAGTTTCATCATCGAACATACCTCTTTTCTACTAAGCCATTCATAAATTTTATTACGCTGCTGACTTTTACTGCTACAAGTTGTCTTTCAACTCCATGCTTTTCTTGATGAATCATAAGAATTAGATCGACCGGGGTGGTTCTGTTTTCATCGATATTATGATTTTAAACAATGGTAATTTGTTATTATTGGTTGTTTCTCCCTATTTATGTTTGTTAAAGTTTTATAATTATTATTTGATCAAATTTGTTGTGCAGAGATTTTGGGTTTATGTTGAAATATGAGTATTAAGCATTAAGTTTTAGTGACGACATTATTGTTCAAGTATCAAACATACCAATTTGCATTGTTTGATCGAAAATAACTTATAATCGATAAGCGTTTCTTAATTTATTTAATTAACTATTGTTGTAACAAGAATCCGATAAAGAATGATCAAATGTTATGAAATCATGGATAGTACATTTTTAATGGTGTAATGTGTACTTATTTAACTACATAAGAGGAAATAAAAATATGTATAGAAGGTTCCTGAGTATATTTTTTATATTGATATTAATATAATATGTATTTATGTATGTATACATAAATGTAACTGTTTTAAATTATTGAAAAGGTACAGTCACCAACAAAAGTTTAAACCCTCATTTACAAAGTACGCTCATTAAAACCAATGTGACCGCTCAAATAAATACAATTTTGAAATTTAGCCAATGCTTGGGCACTTTTAAATTTGGATGGGATTAAATGATTTTTGTTGCTGACTATACGTACTTCCTATATTGTTCTTCATACTTTTATTGTATTTGTAAGCTGGAATAAGAGAAGTACATTCGTTATAGAAAAAAGATAACTTATCTTTATATTTAAGGATAAGTAATATATGCTTCTTGAAAAAGTGTAAATAATATGTAATAGACATTCCAATTTATGTGATGAAATTGGATAGCTTGTAATGGATATAAGTACAACTTGTTGTAATGTGCATTGTTAGTTCAGTGTCTATCAATAAAAATATTACCTAAGTATATTATAAAACATTAATAAAATCACAATATTTTTTTTATCTAGTCTCCATAAAAAAATCATGCAAATATTGCCTATAGAAGAAAAAAGACAAGAAAACTTAATTGTGCAAACATTTCGAAGGATGTTATCAATCTGAACTAAACGTATTATTATCAAAGTTTTCTTTTCTATATGTAGGTATTATTAAAGTTGTAATAACTGAAACATCCCTAAAAGCCTTTGAAGCCTAAAGAAAGCCACTACAAAGTTAATAATAAGTAACTAATAATTACTACATTTAACCTCATTTGAAGTCGGTTAAAAATAAAAATGATTAAAAAATAATAATGATAAAGACATTCATAAAGCGGTCTTGCGCTGTCTTCATCCTATGGCTATCTGCATCCATGCTAAATATGATGATTAAATTAGATCATTTTAAATTCTGATGATTTTAATTAAACTAAATTAGAGTCTTCTAATAAAGACGACCCTAATTTAGTTAATACCTAATCTAAAGAAATATGTAATTTTCATCGGGGACAGAATCAAATGTTTTATTTTTATTTTATTAATAGTCAACGAATGTTTACATGGGTTTAAATAAATGTTTTTTGAAGGGAGAAAATCGTTTCTTATTTTACTCGTGTGTTTTACGTTCATGAGCGGACTGTACCTAATAACTTCCACTATTCTGTTGAGAGAAGTTCTGCAGAGGAGTTTGATCGCAATCGGTTCAATAGTTTTGTGTGAAAGAGTTAAAAACATCCATACATCCTTACAAACTTTCACGTTTATAATATTAGTAGGATTCTAGAATACTTTATTTTTACATAAAGATTGAGTCTGCCAACCTATTTATAGTGCAGGTTTTTAAGTAAGACTGCAGCTTTTATTTTCGCAGATATCTAGGGGTACACTACATAAATACGAAAAACTTTATTCCGTCAGTCAGAAATACGAATTTCAAAATACCGATTTTCATAATTCCGAATGGTATTTTTTTTTATTATTATTATGGGGGCAAACGAGCAGACGGGTCACCTGATTGGTTCAAAATTCCTAATATAACAACTCCGATTTTTCATTCATCCTATTTTTATAATTAAAACATTTCAATGTTCCTAACGTTTATAATTATTATGCTCTAAATACCACCAACAGTAGAGGGTATCTGGCGCTCGGCAGCCGCTGCCACGGCACGCTCTCTACGCTCGCTCGCCTTTGCGCTTTAATGACTTCACAGAACCTCACAGTTCTAACCTAACCTAACCCAAATTATTCACCAATCCTAATTTTAGCAGTTTATTCCAAGAATTGAAAATGGAATATCGTTTTTCTGACCGAGAACCCATACAGCATTTGATTCTACGAACGTATAAAAATCGGAAAACAAAAAAAATCGCATACTTAGACTTACGACTTTCAATAAATAAATTTCGTGAATTTTAATAATAGACAAAATCGGAACCATGAAATTCACAATAAAATATTTCGGAGTATTTGTATTTGGTCCCGATATCTAGAACTACTGGGTTTTTGTCCACGTAGAAAAACTAACTTTACCTTCCGTATAACGCAAGGTCCAAAAATGGTGTGTATGATTGCTGCATCGTTGGCAATATGTCTGGACAATGAGAAGCTGAGATATTGCCTCCCATAAAAAATATCCTTCCACGGCTTATTCATTTAGATAGGGTATGAAATTCTAAAGAATTTTATATCTGGTTATCATACATTTGTATGTGGTTATAATATAAAACATTATTTTTATGGTTTTTGGTGGGGTGTCTAAGTAAATAGATATTAGACTGAAATGCGTCATCATCATCATCATCATCATCAGCCTTTCATTATCCACTGCTGGACATAGACCTCTCCTAAAAAATGAAATGAACTAAAATTTTCGACGTAGCGAGAGGACTATTAGGAATAACCGACAAAGCCGACTTCAATCATGGCTCGGAGATGCGGCCCCCATCAGGTCTCCATTTTAATATCGGCAAAGCGTCTCTACGTCCGCCCACACCCTGTCTTAGTAAGGACTTTTATTGAATTTAAATAATAAATAAAATGTATAACAGAAGCAGCCAGTATAGACAGGACGTCTACGCCTAACATAAGTAGGTTTAAAAATAGAACATATATAGTAAAATGTCAATTACGCGGCATTACGGATTATTTTACGTGCACGTGTTCATACACATGACTCAATCGGAGTCAATGATCCGTTATCGTTTACCTGAAGACTATTATTACTATCTGTTTTAAACACCTAATTAGCTAACTATCCAATAAACATAACGTTCGATGTTTAATATGTATAAAGTCTACTGAAATTATTCACAAATACTTTGTATACCTACATATATTTATTTAACCTTTCCTTTCCTTACACCGTGAAGTTTTACAAAATTTAAAACATAAACAACCAGACTCAAAACATGAAAAAATCTATCTAATGACGTAAATATTTATCCTGTCCCGTGTTTTTATAAGATATCCATTCATGAAAAAAGACGAAGCGAGACATAGAGCGTTAAGTTTAATAAAAGTATATAATAGAAAAATTGAAAAAAAATAAGTTCTTAATATATTCAACTACAAAGGAGAATAATGGCAAAACTTTTTTTTTCTGTTTACGTTACTTAAGGATAAAACACATTAGTCTTTAATTTGTCTTCAACAAATATACATTTAAATAAAATATATAAATAAATTATAGGTTCGATGGTTTTCTAATCTGAAGGTAAAAAGTCTTAGTTAAAGTATGCAAATCAGTTTAATAATTTTTGAGAAAATTGTAACAGCATCTTGGTCCTTTCATTTATTAAATTAATCATCATTAACAAAAGCTAATTCACGCTGAAGCTAAGCGAAGCGTAGACTAGCTTTTAATTCTATCAAAAAACTAACTGATTCTATGGGTGGAATGGAGGGATAAAAACATCGAATTGTGAACTTTGGATAAATTACTATGGATAAATCGTTACATTATATTATGTAATTACATATTAGTATTTGAAAAGGGTTATATTCATAGTGACTTTCTAATATTTTTAACACGCCTTGTTTTTTGAGGGACATGTAATCCCTTAAACAAACATGGCGGAATATGTTAATTTCATTATCTTTGTAATAAGCTAACAGATAAGGTATCTGAAATGCCCTTCCTTTGTATGTATGGGAGGTATCGTAAATTAAGATATCTACGAAACAAAAGCATATTATATCAAATAGAGTTAACTGTGGAATATATGAATCACACTGCTGAAAGCTCTAGTAATGACAGTGTTCCAATAAATCACAGACACGACAGTCGGGGACTTTCGGTAAGCAATCTGTTACATGCATATAAAAAGATCGGATACTGAAAGTAATAATTATAAATGAGGCAACAGGGTTTTGAAAACGATGAATGAAACGAGGAACGACTTTACTTTCTTTTGAAACCGATTTAAAAAAAAGAAGGAGGTTCTATGTTCGGCTGTATATACTTTTTTTATGTATGTTCACCGATATTTCCTTCATTTATGGACCGATTTCAAACATCCTTTTTGTTTGAAAGGGTATGCTCCCCAGGTGATCCCATTTTCACCAAGTCCGGATGTAATGATAATATCTGAGGGTAAACGAAGGAAACCTTCATAAATTAAGAACAGATGTTGTGTTTGATGATTTTTCTTGAAATTAAGCAACATTGACGTTTAAGGTTATGAATGTTATTGTTATTAACCGACTTAAGAAAAGGAGGAGGTTCTACGTTCGGCTGTTTTTTCTGTGTTGGCACTGACTTCAAACAGACCAGTACCTAGTGTCTTTATAATGCTACTTATTATTTTAAAAGTGTCACATGTAGTGTAGTATTTTCAATTAACTTTGAAATCGATTATTTATCGCTTTTCAGTGCCCTTTCTTAGTGCTTTTTGAAGTTAGTTTAACTTTTTTTTTAGGGTTTATATTAATATTGAAAGGTTGATATATATTTTTATATTAAAGTGTTTATTGAAAAGTCAAAGATGAAAATGGTTTTGGACCAAAAATGTGATTTAAATAGTTATATTATTAATTGTCGCTACTTTAACAGCGTAAAATAGATCAGGAAATGGCTATATTTCCTACGGTATTAGACGTTTTCAAATAATTCATATCAAATATCGCACAAACAGTCAAGACAGCTGAATATCAGTTGCTGTACACTTGTTATAAGACTGACGCCTTATGGTGCGTTCAGACGCTTGTGTTCAAAGCGACATTCAACGAGCAAAAACATGGGCACGAGCATGTAAATAGGCTGTTTGTGCATGCTTGCGTGTTTGTGTGCGGCGGCTGTCGGTTTTTTTACACAGATCAAAGAGTGAATGCTTGTGTGCCTGTTTACCCAGGCTAGAGATGGGTAGTGGGTAAAAACCCATTCATCTCATTTGGGTTAAAACCTTGAAAAAACCTTAAAAAATTTGGGTTTTAACCCGGTTATTACCCATTACTACCCATTTTACTGGGTGATAATGCGAATTTCAAACTATTTAATAGTGGAGGGTGAACATGTGTTTACTATTAGTTGCACAAGGTAGTAAAAAATAGAAATCAATAATTGTCTTTTAAAAAACAGTATTACCGACTTCAATGTGCTTTTTAGTGAAAAGTAGATGTATTTTGTTTAAATATAATATGGATAGAGGCGAACTAAACGCACTGCTCCAATAAGACAGCGATGTTTCAGAGCAAACGAAAATATCGTCAATGTATACAATTTTTAGATATTTGTTGATTTTTCAAAAACCGCTCGACTGATTTCGATAAAATTTAAATGAGAAACTTGGAAAGTATACCCTTTGAAAAAAAAGAGTTTCCTAAATTGGTACAGGCGTCTTCGAGTAATCAGTGAACATACATAAAAAAAAGATTCTGACGAAATGAGAACCTCCGCCTTTTTTGAAGTCGGTTAATAAATTAGATACAAGCCAGTTTAAATATCATCATCAATATCAAAAATACGATCACAAAAACAAAAATTTTAAGGCCAGACGTAGATGGTTCAAGGCTGGTACTACGTGGTGATGTGATTTTTATATGGCTTTAGGACTCCATGTGTATTGGTGGTGAATCATGCACGCAATCCTCGATGTCATCATATTATTGTGGGCACTGAAGGACCGCTCTGAGGCGGCAAAAGTGCAAGGAACTGTGGGAATTCGAATAGCAACTTTGCTCAGTGCAGTAGACCCATATAGCTCTTTCACCATGTTACTAGACTTACATTCGTTATATTTGCCCAAAGAAATGTTCGAACATTGACAAACTATAGGTTTAAATGACATTTAAACCTATAGTTTGTCAATCTTCATTGATAAACTCCATGGCGTCGCCATTCTGGTTTATGTTTAGTTTAATTCCTTGAACTGTGGGGTTTAATAAATATGCGCACCTGCCCGTTACCCTAGCAGAAGCAGGTCTCAGACGGTGGCGCGACTCTAATCGGAGGGGGAGCAAAGTCATAACACCTCCGTACTCAATGGTGTGGCTACCTACTGTTTAAGAGGCGGCTAAGGTCAGCCGGGGTTCTTGGGGACTTCCTCCCTAGGGTCCCAAAACCCTTGCAATAGATGAGTCTATTGCAAGGGATTGAACTTTTGACGGAACACCGTATAGTTTTAGTCGGTTCGATCTAATATTATAAAGCTGAAGAGTTCGTTTGTTTGGTCAGTTTGGTTGAAGCGCTAATTTCAGGAACTGCTGGTTCGAATTGAAAAATTCTTAAAATTTTGTGTTGGATGGACTTATTCATTTATAGAGGAAGGCTATAGGCTATATAACACGCTATGACAAATTCGTTAAGTTTCTTTTCTCGAATAGTGTATTGATGTTTCTCGTTAGAGGTTTGGTTAAGCAAGGTCGCGTGGTTTCGGCGATAAGTTTTTCGGAGAAGCGATTTGTTGTTAAGTGTTTCATATTAGTAAACTTACGGGGACGTGGTATTAAGTGTTACACTTTTCTAAGTCAGGTAACACACCCGATTTTTTGTCTAATAAAACTTTACTTAATTAACATAGCCTTTTTTTTTTAAATATAGACATTTAATATTTCATAAAAAGAGGTAACCCTAAACTCACTTCCGGCAACGCAACCATGCGCTATTGCGAGGCAATAATAATCGTGTTTTAACATCTTTAAAGATCATTTTCGCATGCAGGGGTCGGCGCTTGGAAAGAGTAGGTAATTAAAACGGTAGGTATGGACGTTTTTGTAGGGAGTAATTAATCTGTTACGTAGTAACTACTTAGTAATCTTTGCGTAAACAGATGGAAATACAGAGATGAAAATATATTACGTATCTTCCATAGCCTTTTTCCTGAAAATTTTACAAGAAAATGACTATGGAAGATACATAGTATTGAATCATGATATCTTTAGACCCATATATAACCGGGTTAAGAACATAAATACAAAAAAATTACATATTTCTTTGCTTTATAGATGAAATTTTGAAGTCCTATTTTTTAATTTGTTAATCAATTTTATGTTCTAATAAATTATAGATTTTTTTACTTACTTTATAGTTTCTTTTATTTTTAACCGACGAAAAAAACAGGAGGTTCTCAGTTCGACCGTATATATATATATATATATACATTTTTTTTATGTTTGTTCAGCCCTCTCTCCGTTATTTATGAAGCGATTTTAATTATTCTTCTATTGTTAGATAGGGTATACCTCAAGAGGTGTCCCATGTCAAGGAAGTCAGGATCTGATGATGGGATCCTGGTAAAATTGTATGAACGAATAGGGTTTCTGTTTACTTTTCATTACTTGATCAGGTATTTGTGTTTAGAAACCATCACATCATGTACATGCTGTGCTGATGATGACAAAAAATCATAAAATAAAAATCTTTTTAACAAAAAATTAAACCGACGAAAAGAACTAAAAAGCATAAAATAAATAAACCTTTTAAGTCTTAAGTATTGAGCTTATTTACATAAACTATCAAATTTTATATAAACTTATTTTGAATCGGCGCCAAATAATAAAATGATTAATTACGTAGAGCCATGTCCGTTTCTACGTAGGTACATGTAAAATTTTGATAATTAATCAGTTTGTTGTTTGGCGCCGACTCAAAATTAGTTTATATAAATAGTTTATGTAAATAAGCTCAATACTTAAGACTTAAAAGGTTTATTTATTTTATGCTTTTTAACCGACGAAAAAAAGGAGGTTCTCAATTCGACCGTATATTTATATTTTTTAGTTCTTTTCGTCGGTTTAGTTTTGTGTTAAAAAGATTTTTATTATTTTATCACTCACCTAATGATAATATATTACTTTTAATCATTTATCAATGACAATAATAACAAATCATGTAAAAATTAAACAAAAATGAGGTTTTATCGATTTTTGTGTGCGAGGATTGAAATTAATTTGTGACTACAAAAAATGAAATAATATGTCGGAATGATCTGAACCTTTATCATCCACGAATCGAAAGCAAAAGAAGGGTCCAGAAAGGTGTTTCTGAACTCTTCTTTTCCTATCCGTTGATTGAAATGATTGTTTGTTTTTTTTCAATAAAAATAGATCTAACCCAAAGATCTACGTCTACGCCCCCCCCCCCCGAGATCTACGTTTGCATCGTCTCCCATGTTTGCACTGACTAGCATGCCTACGAGCGTGTGAATAGCTTACTTGACACGCGCAAGTTTGTGGGTTGCGTGCCAGGCTTCGTATCGGGTTGCTTGCCAGGCTCCGCGACGTGCGTCTAAACGCACCATTAGATTTCAACAACACCAGCTGACATAGTTAGATCTACATGTAAGTTGGTGTGTCATTACACTTGCTTACTGAGCAAAATTTGTATTTCTTGGTAACTATACTACGTTCTTACATGACATAGAGTTTTGTGGATGAATAGTCTCACAAAACAAGTGCTCATCAGCTCATATATCAAAAAGACAAATTATTAACAGTTAGAAAGTGACCAGGCTCATATAAAACACAAATATGTTTCTTTCATTCATCGACTCCAAAGAAAATAAAATTTCACTCAAGTAGGTTAAAGTATGATTCTTAAATACATATTGTAATTGAATATATAATAATAATATAATAATATAATAATAATAATCATTTATTTCAGGCTGCATAGGCCCATACATAAATACCTAAATCTAAATATACATACTAAAACAATGTGTTAGTAAATAAAACTTAAAACTAAGTTAGTAACTCTTCACTTGCACTCAGTCTTTGTGCGGTCTGTTGGTCTTGTCTTGACTCGTCCGTGGAAGCGACGGAATACCATACCTCGCGGCCAAAGGCTTTCATCTCCTCCTAATAAATCTATGGTTATGTGGTTTTAGAAAACTCCTAACTAAAGCACTTAATTAATTTATGATAATACATATTTACATATATTTAGGTATGTTGTCAAACCGAGCGTAGGCCACGCCGCAATTGTGGCGGTAAGATCCGTCGTGGAGGATTGGCTAGAAAGGCGAAATGGCAGCCTCTTCTTCTGGCTGACGCAGATACTCACCGGACACGGCTACTTCGGTAAGTACCAATGTCGTACAGGCTGCTCATTTTGCAAGGAGGTGATGATGGCCAAAGAGGTTTCGGTAAGGGTACGGGAGAAAACGAGTACTCTGCCGTCCCACAGTACGATCTCTGGCCTCTATGAGTGCTGGCCTGGGGGTGACGGATGGGGCCTCTCACGCCTACTTCTGCTAAGGTAATCCTTAGCAGAAGCAGGCGTGGGCGTGGGAGCGACTTGTTCCGCTCGCGCTTCTCTAAACCGGGCATGGTACACGATAGTGTGGCCGCCTGTTAATCAAGAGACGGCCAAGGTCTGCAGGGGTTACCGGAAGCTTCCTTCTTAGTGTATACCCGGGTCCCTTGCAATAGACCTACTTCCAAGATAAGTTTCGGGAATTTCCGCATTTTTTATAGTTTTTAAAAAGATACCCGAAACAAGCATCAAGAAAATTATAGAAGCTTGGGGGGAAATCTTATTATTTTAAAATATCTCCTTGGTTTGTACCGTAGTATCTTAAAAGAATGTTATTATTATATCTGGATAAATATCAACTGTGACGTTTCAATAAAATAATCTGTATTTCGTAAGTCTTCCCTGTGATTTAATACCATAAACTTAATATACTAACGTAATAAGTTTATGTTTGATACCGTCAAATCAAAACTAACATCTATAAATCATGATGTAAACGAGAACTTGACAGCTAAAGCAAAGATTTAAATTTAGAACTAATTAATAATGAGCGCCGAGTAAAATAGTCTAGATTAAGTAATCTAAACTTTGACACCGAGTCGAATCTATTGAGTTAACTAATATTACAGTAAACCACCTTAAAAGAAAATGCGGACTAAAGAAAATACTAGGTTTCAACCAGCTCAAAACACAAGAGAATTAAGTTTTCTCAACTCAATTCACATTTTGCAATTTTGAGGTTTTGTTTTTTTATACAACTAAGTTGCCAAACACTTAGCTGGCCAACTTAATTGATATAAACACTAGGAACAGCAATTCGGACTTGCCTCGACTATCCAGTCGTCCAGTCTACTGATTCTACTCGGTATTTCTCATTTGAAGTGATTATTTATTTATTTAAAATTTTATTTTAAAATTATGGACATGTTGGCTTATAATGGCTTATTTTGAAAAGAAAACAGTAATGTTTCTTGGCCGGTTTCCTATTTTGATTAACGACGTGAAATTGTGCAGTGTTATTTTGAAAGCTCATGGAAAATAATTAACGCCAAAACGGTGTCGTCACTCGCCGTCGCGTTGGTTTGCTAAAAATATCTCAGACCCAAAGTAGACAATTTTGACGACGCTATAAGTAGCAAAGGTAGTAAATCTCAACTTGGAGAAATTCAAAAGCTTGGTTTAACGGTATGTTTTACAAGCAATTTTAATACAGAGCCCGAGAATGATGAGCTGAATTAATACCCCTACAATCAAAATCAGTCCTTCAGGCGAGGAGATTGGTCCTTAAATCGATACTGTATTCAAACAGCCCAATTTGCTTATTCCGATCATTTTTATTATGTAACCTACTCATATTATACTTTTTTTTTATAGAGACGTAATTGTACGATGAGGTTTTTCTGACTAATAACCATAATAAAACAATTGCAATTTAGATCTAATGATATCAAACTTAATTTGAATAAAATGTCATATTATATGATAATTTGCACGAAATAACCACAGTCCTACTGAACGTGGAAATCCACACTGTTAGATATTTTTTTGTAGTCAAATTTATTTGTGTGTATTTTTATTTAAAAAAATACATAAGTACCTAAATTAAATATGAATGGTTTTGCTTTGTAAGAGATCGTACACAAGTTTTAGTACGTAATTTGCTTATTAACCGACTTCAAAAAGGAGGAGGTTCTCTATCCGACTGTATTTTATTTTTGTTTCTTTTTTCGTGTGTGTTGTTGTTACAGGATATCTTCGCCATTTATGAACCGGTTTAATGAATCTTTTTTTTTTGTTCAATTGGTTATACTCAAGGTAGATCCCATTTAAATGTTAAAAAATAAAGTTAACCTGTATGAGTGGAAAATTAAGGCATGAAAAATACTGCTTATTTATCGTGATTTAGAAGCATTGAAGTCGGTGATACTTTTTTTAAAAGTTAATAATTTTGTTCCCAAATCCGATGGTAATTCGTAGTAATATTTTTGACATTAGATAGATGACAGTTGTAAATGGTATTGTTCATGTGTTCGATTCCCATCCAGGACAAATAATTGTGTGATGAGCACGATAATTTGTTTTGTGTCTGAGTGTAATTTTTTTATGATATGTATGTATTTAGAAATATATAAGTATGTTTATCAGCAGTTTAGTTACCATAGTACAGGCTCTGCCTACTTTGGGACCAGATGGTCGTGTGTGAGATGTGTGGAGTTAACAAAATAACAAAAATAATAATAATTATTATTATTTTTGTTATTTTGTTTATCTCCCTTGATAAAAGGGGAAATGATAATCTAATTACACGGGCCACAGCCAAGTGCAATTAGGATTCAAGTGATGGTGTATGTGGAAGAAATTGATGATGTGGTGAGGAATTTACTAGTAAGTCAGCAGGTATTTAGTAAAACTGCTTTCTGAATTATGTGAATTGTGTGTTGCGGTATTTCCAAGATATCCAGGCTGCGTTGAAGACTTTTTGGTATGATCCCGATTGAAGAAATGACTATAAGAACTATATGAATAGTTTCTGCTCGCTTGAACTTAACAACTGTAATAGGGTCTCTTTTTGTCTATAAAATTATACTTTTGAGCAAGATGTTGGTGTACTACAGCAGCTACTTGGTCATGTCGATGTTTGTAATCAGTTTATTATTATTATATTTCTTATTCATTTTTCCCATACCTATATATGTAAGCGTGTACCTGTAATACTGAATCAAAGTCGATACTTTAATTCGGTATTGATGGGCCGATAAACAGCATATACTGAAAACCTTATCAGCAAATTTTCACCATACTATTTTATAACTTTGTACTATTGTGCGAAAAAGAAATCATTGTTTGTAATTATTTTGTTACCCTATCATGTCCTCGCAGTTCTGGTTATTTAAAAATTAGCTACCTTAAATTTTATGGTGAATTTTTATTAATAAAATGTAAAATGTTAATCAGTAATGTTTAAATTAGAGAACAGTATTGTATTAACTAAAAAAAAAATTGGAATCCTGCATTTGTATTTCTTTTTTGGAACATTGCTGAAATTGTCACAAGATCTTTTAGGCTATAGAGAAACGGTAAACTGGTTTCAAAATACAGGATGAAAAAATATAGTATCCCAACGTCGTTGCCGATTCTGTCGCTGATGTGGTGCTTCAGGGAATGGAGCTTTTTGTTCCATTCTCCGTGATTCCCATAGGTGGCAAATCCCAGCTTTGGTTTGGTTGATCCTGCAAAACGGCGTCCTGCCGAAAGCAGGAATGTTACCAAGCTTGGGCAAATGCAGCGGCAGTACGGGATGTAAAGACCAGCGCATTAAAAAAGCAGCTCAACTTTGCGTCCAGGTCCTTCAAAAGAGACATTGGCAGGGCGAAGTTGGAGCACATCGGCAGAATTGGTGAGAGACTAGTGGGTCTCCCTTCTGGAACTCGAGCTTTTTGGTCTCTTGCTAAAGCTGTCCAGGGGAATTTCTGTAAATCATCCCTTCCACCCCTGCAAATGGGAGATAATTCGTTGGCCCACGACGCTAAGGAGAAAGCCGACCTCTTGGGCAAACTATTTGCGTCCAACTCGACTTTGGATGACGGGGGAAACGTACCGCCGACCATACTGCGGTGCAACAGCTGTATGCCGGAAGTCCGCTTCTTCCAAAGCTCAGTGCGTAAAGCACTTCTTCCCCTCGATATTCATAAGTCGAGTGGACCGGACGGAATCTCTCCCATCGTGCTGAAGACGTGTCCTCCAGAGTTGGCACCGGTTTTAACGCGCCTTTATCGGCTCTCCTACTCATTCGGCGTCGTCCCGAACTCATGAAAGACAGCTTTAGTGCACCCGATCCCTAAAAAAAGGTGACCGTCCGTCAACCGCCAGCTCCTTCGGAACTTAGAAGACCACCAGCTACTCAATGACCGCCAATACGGTTTCCGTCGGGGTCGTTCAGCTGGTGATCTTCTCGTATACCAGACTCATCGTTGAGCACAGGCGATCGAGAGCAAGGGGGAGGCGTTGTCAGTCAGTTTGGACATAGCGAAGGCCTTCGATCGGGTCTGGCACAAAGCGCTTCTCTCGAAGCTTCCTTCCTATGGGCTTCCCGAGAAATCATGCAACAGTTTTCTCGCAGACTGAAGCATCAAGGTCGTTGTCGACGGTGCATGCTCCGACTTCAAGTCTGTGAATGCTGGTGACCCACACTGTTTCTTCTGCATATCAATGATATGCTGCAAATCAGCAGCATTCATTGCTATGCCGATGATAGTACGAGTGATGCCTTGTATACCGGTCGTGCTAACATTTCTCGGGAAAACGTCACTGAGAGTCGATTCAAACTTGTGTCTGAAATCAAAGCCTCCTTACAAGGAGTTTCAGATTGGGGTCGACTCAACCTAGTCCAATTTAACCCAACGAAGATACAGGTTTGCTCGTTCACCGCTAAAAAGATACCGTTTGTCGTGTCACCTCGCTTTCAGAGCACTTCCCTGACTGCCACAGCCAGCATCGGAATCCTTGGCGTTGATATATTGAGCGAGTCCAGTTCCGCGGTCGCTTGGAGGGTAAGGCCAAATTAGCCTCGAAGAAGAACAACTTTATAAGGTTCGACCGCATATGGAATACTGTTCGCATATCTATGCAGGAGCACCCCAGTACCAGCGTCTCTCTCTTGACCGCATTCAACAGAGAGCAACTCGAATCATCGATTGCCAGGATATTTCAGATCGGCTTGACCCCTTGGCGTTGCGTAGGGATGTAGCCTCACTCTGCATTCTCTATCGCATGTATCATGGGGTAGTGCTCCGAGGAATTGTTCGGACTTATACCGGCCGCAACGTTTCGCCATCGCTCAACGCGACAAAACTTTCATCCCCATAACCTGGATAATTGGCAATCCACCACTGTGCAGTTTTCCAGAATTTTTTTGCCTCGCACAACCAATCTTTGGAACAAATTGTCGCCTGCGGTATTTCCGGACCGATACGACCTTTAAACCTTCAAGAAAAGAGCATACTTCTATCTCAAAGGCCGGCAACGCACTTGTGACTCTTGAGTTGCAGGTGTCCATGGGCGACGGTAGTCACTTACCATCAGCTGACCCGTCTGCTCGTTTGCCCCCTATAATATAAAAAATAGTAATAATAATGATTTATCCAAATGGGTTACAAAGTGACACTTATGAAAGTCAAGGCCCACAATAACATTTCGGGGCATATTCGTGCAATATGTAGAGTTCTAATAAAAACACGGCTCTAAAACTTACAAGTCCGACTACAATTTCTTTTACATTACTGCAAGAGTGTAATAATATTTGTACCTCAAGTAATTACCTCAATAAATACAGACATGACTGAGTCTGCACAATTACACGCACACCTAAACACATTCACTCGTACACACAACACGCTTACATATATTATATACCAACACAGTATAATTGTAACATGATCAATTAGATAAGTGTTAAAACAAAATAAAGACGGAACGAGAAACCTACTTAGTAAACTATATAAATTGTAAATAGGGATAGCAAGACCGGCGGATCCAGTACCATTCTACCGGGTCCGGTCATCGGATCCGGCAAAAAAATTAACTACAGCATTTTTTTAAAGTTTCTTGTGCATTGTTACTTGTGCAGTCACTACCGCACACCGCACGTGCCCAACCTTACTCCACATTAGAATTGCGAGTCCAACTAACAAGTATAGAAGGTGAAAGGGGCTTTGTAGCCACGGGCTTATATTATTTTGTAATAATTATAGGAAGTCGACTGACAAACGATACGAGTTTCTCTATTTGTTTGCTACGATTTAAAATCACTATACCAACCAAAAAAATAAATGTAATGTTATTTAAATAATGTTATCTTAAATAATTATTTAAGATAAAATTACATTATTATTGTAGCCTAAGGTGATCATGCTTGTTTAAGTTAAATATAAGTAATATAAGAAACTTACATAGGTAACGCAATATCAATAGGGAATATGCATGTTGTTTAAATTTACTTGAATAATTTTCCCTTGAATCTTTATTGTCCAGATATTATGCTTAAACAATTATTTTCTTATTTAGTTCGTGTTTAATTGCAAAAAATATTAATTAAAATATGCAGAATGAGGGCGCAAAATTCAATTTTACAAAACGCTTCACCATTGGTCGAAACAAAACATGACGTGACATTCCACGTTCTGTCATTTATCGGCGCCTATATTCGTAGTGTTACGGAGAAAGATAGGTGTTCCTGTGGTTTTTGCTTTTAGCTAGTGCAATTTAGGCACTCTAGTGATATTAGAAATCATCTAGGACATTGACTAAATGTAGTTTTGTCAAAGCACAATCGGACAATCTACCGAAAATAAATTAATGGTGCATTCATAATGACTAGATATTTTGCAGCAAATCCAGATTTTACGTCCGCTGAGGTTAAAGGAGTGAAGGCCGCAAGGTAATTATTATAATACTTGTAATATTATAATCTAAAGGATACGTAAGATATGTATAGTTAGTTATATTCATGAAGTTTTATTGGACTTTTGTTACCTAGTTTAAGTAGACAAGCAAGTTGCCTTCTGCTTGATATTTAAAACAATCATAAATTACTGCTGACTAATTCACACTATACTAGCAATTAAATTGTAATATGCTTACATTAAAGTGATCTTCACAACAATATAAACACGATATTGAAGATACTTCATCTCTTCTCATTAGTGTACACCATTGTTTTCGTATTTTACATTATTATTTTGTACAGGAAAAAATACTGTATTGGGTGTACTTCTTATGATGTTTTTACACTTAGGGATACCTATGGTCAGGCGTGTAAATAGCCCGACCAGGGTGTGATTGCTCAACAGTTAGCGTACGAGGTGTAGGGAAGTAAACCACTTCTATCGATCAAAACAATCATGCCAGCACTAACCTGCAACACCGACCAAGTCCCGATCCTCCAGAAGGCAGCGAGCAGCGGCGAGGTTTCTACGGTCTCTTGCAAGGTATTGACCGGCCGGTCACGATCGTAGACTGGAGCACTCCACATACACCTTGTAAAGGTTACAAGCGAGTCCAAACACTACACGGCTATAGGACTAACGGAAAATCAGCTTCTTTTCACGAGAAATATAACTGATGTCCGTGGCGGAACAAAATTTTTATATTAAAGGCGTCTTCTTAGCGAAAAGCGATGAGAGCAGGGTATGTCCGTTTTTTTCTTGCACCAATCAGGTGCAGCGCGTTTACATTATTTGAAGACTGCTAACGCCATCTCTTGAGATCGTCGAGTACATTGGCAATATTACAGCAGTACCAGCACTAATTGCATTCGACAAACAGAATGTGGTTTACTATAAAGACTATAAAATTTATAATATAACGAAATATATTATGGTGCGATTATGTATGCATTTTATAAATATATTGGCGCTCCACCATGCACCCCGCCTTGGAACATCACAAGATGTTTCAAAACACGCGAATTTTCTAACTGACTGAGAGTAACACATGCATTATGCGATTAAATAATAAATATGATAAATATAGCGGCCTAAACTAAAAAATAAGGTTTAAACTAAGTTGAATTTATTGTGTAGGAATAGGATATAATTTAGTTACAGCGCGTTTGTAAATTCCAGTTTGCGTTTTAACTATCGCCACGCGTACAACGTTATCAGAGCCTCTGAACACGTCCGTAATTACTCCTAACGGCCAATGCAACGGTGGAGAATTCTCCTGCTCAAGAAGAACAACAGTTCCGATTTCTACCGGTTTGTCGGGAGTAGCCCATTTTTGCCTAACTTGCAACGTGTGCAAATACTCTAAGTGCCATTTCTTCCAAAAGGATTGGACCATACTATCTAACAACTTTTTACGTTCTAACAGACTCAATCGTTGATCTGACAAATCAGCAGCGGGTAAATATTGCAACGGAGTAGACATCAAAAAATGCGCGGGAGTTAACACCTCAGGATAAGGGTCTGACGATAATACGCTCAATGGACGAGAGTTAAGAATACACTCTATCTGAGTAAGAACAGTTTGCAGTTCTTCGTATGTAAGTAACTGACTTCCTATTACTCTATATAAATGCGTTTTCATGCTCTTTATATTCCCTTCCCACATCCCACCAAAATTTGGTGATCTTGGGGGAATCATCTTCCACTCTATGCGTCGAGAGAGCAACTCATTCGACAGCGCGTTTTTGAAGCTAGAGTTCAATAAAAAACTATACAGCTCATCTAAATGTGCCTTCGCACCGATGAAAGTAGATCCATTATCGGAATAGAGACATGAAACTGGTCCTCGACGGGAAATAAAGCGTTTAAAAGCGGCTAGAAAGTTTTCAGTAGTTAAATCACTGGTCACTTCAATATGTAGACTACGTGTGACCATGCAAACAAAAAGAACGATGTACGCCTTTTGCGCATGTTGACCTCTGCGGCGAGAAAGGATTGTCCTTATCGGACCAGCGTAATCTACACCAGTGTGACAAAATGCCTTGGCCTCTGAAACACGGTAATCAGGAAGATCAGCCATTATAGGCGTTGGATGCGTTGGGTTGCATTTAAAGCAAGTGTTGCACTTTCGCAACTTGGACCTGATAACAGTCCTGGCATCCAAGATCCAGTAGCGTTGTCGTATAATAGACATAAGAAGTCCAGGTCCGGTGTGACAATTAACAACATGAAAATGCTGTATTATTAAGTCAACGACATGATCGCGTTTAGGGAGAAGAACCGGATGTTTAGCTTCGAAAGGAAGCATTGATCCAGAAAGTCTTCCTCCAATGCGTAAAATCCCTTGTTTGTCTAAGAAGACGAAGAGGCTTTGCAGCTTTTTTGAAGGTAATTTATCAGCCTTGATCAATTTGATATCTTCACAGAAGTGCACAGATTGAACGGCGAGAATTAACGCATTCTCAGCACTTGTCAACCCTGCTATAGAACGAGGTTCGACCTTAACTTTAGGTCTTGCGAATTTTAATACATATGCGGTGATACGTAGCAACTTTTCCCAAGAAGAAACACGTTGTGCTAACGTACACAGCAACGGCGGCTCTGTGTGAGTAATGGCAGCCAACACATTTGCCTTGAGTTCAGGCAAGACAGAGCAATTATTAAGCGAGAATGGCTTAATCGGCCACTTCTCAGATGAGCTGCGAATCCACGGAGGACCTTTCCACCACAAATCGTGGGTCAAAAGTTGCGATGGAAGCATACCACGCGAAAGACAATCACTTGGATTACTAGCTCCGGCAATATGATAAAAATGTTTAGAGTCCAAGTTTTCTTGGCACTGAGCGACGCGATTACCGACGAAAACTGACCAACGATGTGGTGAAGAATGAACCCATGATAAAGCAATAGTGGAATCAGAAAATGCGTATATCCCGGCAATGGTCATACGTGTTGCATATGTGTCTCGCACAGTTTTTATTAATTTTGACATAAGTAAAATAGCGCATAATTCTAAGCGAGCGAGCGTAGTGATTTTTGTCGGCGAAACCTTTGATTTAGCGCAAAGAATGCGAGTTTGAATGCCAGACGGGTAGGTACAATGGGCATAAATGACACATCCCAGACCATTCATGCTAGCATCACAAAAAGCAACAAGACGTAATTCACAACCAACTTCGACGCCTACATGACGTGGAATCCTTAAAGTGTCAAGCATTTGAAGTTCTTGCGCAGGAGCGAAAAAACGGGTGCGTATGTGCTCCGGTGCAGGATCGTCCCAATCACACTTGCTGAGCCACAGTTCCTTAATTAACAACTTGGCATAGAGAATCACAGGCGCGACCAATCCGAGCACGTCAAATAGTCGTGCAACCATCGAGAGTATGTTTCTCTTGGTGCACCTTTCATTAATTGCGGCGCATGTGAAATGAAAATTATCTTCACATGGTTCCCATGAGAGACCTAAGACCTTAGAGACATTATTGTCAACATCAAAATCAAGCGACTTGCGGTGCGTGTCGGGAAGCGAGTCAAGTAGCACTGGTGAATTGCTAGACCACTTCACTAAGTCAAAGTCACCCGATTTGAAAAACTTAATCAAGTTGTGAGCTAATTGCGTGGCAGTATCCTCATTTGCAATAGAAAGAACCAAATCGTCCATATACAGACAGGTCTCTGCCACTTTCGCGGCATCAGGATAGAGCGGACTCATGTCAGTAGCCAATTGTCGCACAGTGCGCATAGCTATGTAAGGGCTTGACTTGAGACCGAAAGGTTGCCTATTAAAGGCATAAGTGCGAATTTTTTCCGATTCGTTGAATCTAAATAAAATGCGTAGGTATTTATGTTGGTCTACTGGTACACCAATCCGTAAATAATATTGTTTTATATCAGCGTTCATTGCAATAGGAAATAATCTAAAACCTAACAATAATAAAAACAGATCGGCCTGTAAATTGGGTCCAATATGTAATATATCGTTAAGCGAAAGTCCTGTATGCGTTTTAGCACTCGCGTCCAATACGATGCGCGGCATCGGTTTATCAGGTCGGACTACTGCGTGATGCGGTATATAATAACCATCAGAGGACAGCTCAGATTCTTTAACAGGACTGAGGTAATTGTTATCAATATAATCCTGAATAACCTTGTTATAATTTTCGCGCACTATCGGTGCCTGACGGAGCTTACGCTCGAGTGAAACGAAACGGCGATAAGCGGTAGCGTGCGAATTACCTAATTCCGAAGGGTCCCTACAGAACGGTAATGCAACTGTATAACGACCTACGTCGTCACGGGTCACGGTAGCCGTGAAAATATTTTCGCAATCTGTCTCCTCTGGTGACAACAAGCGTTTCATGGGTACTTCTTCAAGTTCCCAGAACTTTTGCACTATATCATTAAGCGCTAACGCAGAAAAAGACGCGGCAGTAGGTAAAATATGTTTACGCGGGTAATCTCCCATAAGTACGTAACCAAAGGTTGTAGATAAAGCACACGGTGCGCGCGGCCCACACTCGACCATATTTCCTAAGTATATAAATGGGAATAGCTGGGCACCTAACAATAAATCAATCTTGCCCGGAATATTCCAGCTTAAGTCAGCGAGCGGAAGGTTACGAAAATCTAGGTCGCGATCACAATCGATAAATTTCGAAGGCAATTGATCCGTAATGCATTCTACAACAAGCGCATGTATAGTGTATTTCTGATCCGGATAAATACGGGATTCAATGTCTAAATGAACATAACCGATTATCGGACTTGAAGCGGAACCAACACCTTTAACATAGGAATTATTCAACGGTATTATCGGTAAATTTAATAAACTAGAACAAGCAGATGTTATTAGATTATTCTGCGAGCCATTATCTATCAAACACCTAACTACAGATTTGATACCAGCGCTACCCTTAGAGCGCGCGTTTACCTGAGCGGTTGACAAAAGTATATCACCCTTATGACAAGAAGTGTAAGACTGTGTATGTGTAACTGGTTCTGTAGCAAGCGGGGGCGCTCGAATGCATGACGAAGTCGTGTGAGCGCGATGAGAAGGCGCGGGCGAAGTAACGGTCGCTCGATGAGCGGGCGGCGGCGAGTACGCGACGGCGGTATTTACCATAGCCGCATGCGATTGCGAATTATTACTATCAAAATGCAATAACCTATGGTGTCTTTTATTACAGAAACAGACTGACGTACTCTTACAATCCGGAAGTTTATGTAAAGTGCTTAAACAATTAACGCAACCGTACTTCGATTTAATAAACTCATATCTAGCCCTTGCGTCTCGCATATTTTTAAACTGAGCGCAATCATATAAATGTCGATGGTTACCACTACACAAACAACAATTCGCGGTAACTGCTGCGGGCGCCGAATATGTGAGAGTATTTGCATTATTAGCGGACTCACTGGCGACAAAAGATTTGGAGGTGTGATGAACGCGCCGGTCGCGTGAGGGCGACGTAACAACAGCAGCGGGTTTCGTATATGACGAATTTCGCGGGTTTGAGCGCTCCAAAATCTTAGCCTGATCTTGTATAAAAGCGATAAGCTGTTGTGTCGTAGGCACTTCCACATCCCGAATCGAAAGTTCAAAGGCTTGGATGGTTTGAGGATCCATCCTTCTCAAAGCGCATTGAAGAAAAATAAAATCAGTTAGATCTGTTATGCCTAATTCTTTTAGAGCTAAAATCGAAGCGGAGTATTTACTAACAGAGGTATCAAGAGCGTTCGCAGTGTGCGAGCAAGTTTTTAAGTCCAGTATATTATTGAGATAATATGTACCTAATGAGCGTTTGTCGTGGTATTTCTTAACCAAACTATCCCACAGTATTTTATATGTTTCACCTGACGGAATAATACCGGAAGTGAATTTTAGTGCGTCGTGGGTGAGTTTAGAAATTAGATACTGTACACGTTGCGAGTCAGAAAGCTGTTGATTCAAATGAATATTAGCTTTAAAAGACTGATAAAAGGTATTCCAGTTTTCAGGGCGTCCGTCAAAACTCGGAATTACTAAAGGTTCTAATTTCACTACGGACTTGATCGAGCTACTGGTCTCGAGTGAACGCACCTTAGAAGTGGTTAATATTTTATTTCTAACGCGTTTAACTCTCGAGTATAAATCATCAAATGAATCGAGGCAAGAATACTCGGGATTGACCGTAATCTTTGATAACAAATTTATATTATTTATTTTATCAACAATGGACTCAAATTTATCGCGTAACTCATCTATTATCTCCGTTTCAGCCAGAAAATTCTCGTTAGCTCGCGTTGATGAATCGAAAGAAATTATACCTTTCGACGATGTGTACATACGATTAATACGTTGAAATAATAATTCTTTCTTTTGATTCAACATAACCAACATGACTTCGCGGCTTGATTCGCTTTCCGTCATGTTTATAAAATAATATCACAATACAACTACAAAGTGATAGGTATATCTACCTAGTTAGTGTAAAAACACAAGTTAAATTTAAATCCTAAAATGACTTAGCGTAAAGTACAGTGGTGGAGCGGTTAATAAGTGGGTAGGTATAACTAAGTTCAACTAAATTGAGTATAATGGATATTATTACCAATTAATACGTAATTCACCAAATCTAACAATTAATTATATTTAAATACGAGTCTACCAAGAATTACGTAGTTCTCGTGCGTTTTAAACACAGAATTTACCAATTTTACGTAAATCTGTGAGCGAGGAAAAATGGCGGCAAGAATTCACTAGAATTACGTGAATCTTTTTTATGATATGAAAAGTAAATTCACCAATATTTACGTGAATCACTGGCCTATCCGGCTCGTAAGGACCAAATTATATGGTCAGGCGTGTAAATAGCCCGACCAGGGTGTGATTGCTCAACAGTTAGCGTACGAGGTGTAGGGAAGTAAACCACTTCTATCGATCAAAACAATCATGCCAGCACTAACCTGCAACACCGACCAAGTCCCGATCCTCCAGAAGGCAGCGAGCAGCGGCGAGGTTTCTACGGTCTCTTGCAAGGTATTGACCGGCCGGTCACGATCGTAGACTGGAGCACTCCACATACACCTTGTAAAGGTTACAAGCGAGTCCAAACACTACACGGCTATAGGACTAACGGAAAATCAGCTTCTTTTCACGAGAAATATAACTGATGTCCGTGGCGGAACAAAATTTTTATATTAAAGGCGTCTTCTTAGCGAAAAGCGATGAGAGCAGGGTATGTCCGTTTTTTTCTTGCACCAATCAGGTGCAGCGCGTTTACATTATTTGAAGACTGCTAACGCCATCTCTTGAGATCGTCGAGTACATTGGCAATATTACAGCAGTACCAGCACTAATTGCATTCGACAAACAGAATGTGGTTTACTATAAAGACTATGAAATTTATAATATAACGAAATATATTATGGTGCGATTATGTATGCATTTTATAAATATATTGGCGCTCCACCAACCTATAAAATGGTTTTTTAACTTTATCCATCGTCTATTAATTACAATAAATAGTAATTACAACTGGAAATCGGTATAACATTACTGTAACACTTCAAGTAAGTTTGTGAAACAAACACTAAGCGTGGAACGTGACGTCATCCAAGCCCGCGAAATATGGCGGCGTTCAAACAGATCAAATTTTTTCGATGTTTTCAATGTTATTTTAAAAATGAATTTGAACATTGCCAAGGTTATTTATATTTTTTATTAGGGTAGAATGATGGAACAAGTCAATATAAGATAAAAAAAATATACATGCATATTCCCTATTACAAGATATTTTTACTGACGTCATTCGTAACTCTATTACTAATAGGGACACAGAGATTCAACTAATTACATTAGATACTAGATTTCAATTGTTGCGTGGTAACAGACAATAACAATTTGATTATCTGTCTAACCTGTCTTAATTAAAATATGTATGTAACTGTTTGTTTTCCCAAATAAGTAATTGTGGCACTATGTTCATCACTAACCAAAAAAATATTATATGATTATGCCCAATCCGGCCGATCCATATGAATCCGGTCCAATTGGTTAGGTTCCGGCTGGATCCGGATGGATTGAAATTGGTGCCGGATTGTAAAGTCATTACTTATGTTACAAGTAATTGTATGTAACAATTTCTATCTGAAATAAACATCATTCTAGTTATTTAAAGATTTGGAGAGCAATAGAACAAAGTTTATAGACGTTTATAAAAAAATATTACTTTAATCATTTCGCAGCTGAATTTAAATGGTCTACAGTAAAATGAAACGAATTGTATCGATACTTATTAGATAGAGATACTTATTAGACGATTAATTTGATGTAGTATAATTTTACATTAAACTCCCCAAAATACAATAATTGTCTAATATCGAACTGTATTTATTAGACCTTTATTTTATTAGTTTCCCAAAGGTGCTATGCGAAAATTTGTAAATGTAAATTTTCTCTAGCAGCGAGATATTTACGAAAAAGGATATTCATATTATTCATACAGTGACCTAGACCGCGCGGTAGGCGTCGCACGTGTGTTACATTACGGGGCAGGATTTGATCGCCAACGTCGAAAACTTTTTAGCGAAGTTGGTTATAAAGAACAGACAACATGTTAAATGTTTGTGGTATATAGTTAAGATAACCTGGCGTTGAAATGCGTTGAACAATAAGAAAATTACAGTGAATTTTGCTTCGAGGTAAGTCGTCTAAGCTTCTCTAATTACTTTGAATTTTTTCACTAATACTTTCTCTAATTTTTGTAATACTATTACCAACGATTTTTAAACAATATTGAAAATAATTTTGATCGTTTGTAAGTATTTGCTGATACACAATGTAGTACTGCTACTATTAATATATCTATTATTTAGAAATCATTCATTGCTTTAGAAATATTTTAACATAAAACTTTGTCAACAACGAATGACTCAAAACTTTTTGAAAGCGATCGAGATTTAATATAGTACCATAATGATAAAATAAATCTATATTTATCATCAATATCTAAATTTTATTTATTTGTAGGTTAGTTTGCGTGTACATATTTACATATATTGCGTGGAACCCTAATTTTTTTTACAAAATAAAAGTAGCCTAAGTTACTCCTTATAACAGCAGATATCTGCCAGTGAAAGTCCCGTGGAAATGGGTTAACTCGTTCCGGAGATTAGCCAGAACAAAAAAACTGATTTTTAGTTTATTTTGACATTACAAACCGACACTTCAATTTTATTTATTTGTATTGATTATTAATTTTGTGATAGTCAGTCAGTTTAACACATATTTTATATTAAAGCGATCTATTTATTTTTTCACATTCGTGGAAGTATAGACTTCAAAACATTATTACCTACTTATATTAAGTATCATCTAGTTTACTGCAGTAAGGGAATATGAAAATGTTGCAAAACTAACAAAAACTAAGTTTAACATAACCAAGTGATTAAAATGATTAAGAATAAATATGTAACGTAAGGTCGCTCGTGCATGCAATATAATAAGAAACTGCCACGACCAATATGAATACAACAATAAATGTATATTCATGTACATAATTAACTAATGCTAATCTGTGATTTTAAACACACGCCCGATATGTATGGATAATAACATTTTAAACAATAGAGAATACATTGTCTGAATTCAAAAATTTATGTGGTTTGACCTTACAAAAATACTTGTCATGTATATTAAGTTATTATTTACATGAATATTATAAAAATATATATTTGAAGACAAACTGGTACCTGAATGTGTTGATTATTCAAAATGTACAAGCAAGATTAATTTAATGCAAAAGTACACCTAAAATAATTTAAAACTTTATGTATATCTGTGAAGATGAAGGCAAAACGACATAATATCGTAAAAAATGGCTTGTACTGTACGGAGGATTACAGGATTTGTCTAACAAATCTAAAGAAGGATGAGATTTACGATTAATTAATCTTTTGTCCGGGTTAGGTATACCTACGGATCTTAATGCAATTAAATTTTTGATGCATTCCAAAACTTTTACAAAGTTTTAAAAAAACTCGAGAGCGCAGAACGACCTCCGGCCTCGGGGTAACGGATGGGGCTGTCCGTTACCTTGGCAGAAGCAGGCCTGAGACGGCGGCGTGACGTGTTCCGAGCGCGCTTCTCTAAATCGGAGGAGGGCAAGGCCCCCCGTACACCACGGTGTGGCCGCCTGTTTAATAGGCAGCCAAGGTCTGCAGGGGTTCCCGGAGGCTTCCTTCTTAGGGTATCGGGATACCCTAAGAAGGAAGCCTCCGGTCCCTTGCAATAGACCCACTTGTGACGGAACACCGTGTGGTTTTAGTCGGTTCGATTCCGACATACCACTTTACCGTTAGCTCCGGTGAGGTGATGACCCGTGGGGGTTTCCACACGAAAAAAAAAAAAAAAAAAAAAGCGTCATGTTTTAAAAGCATTGAAATCCTTAATTTTTTTTTCGATATTTATTTTTTAAGAAATTGTCAACATGATTATGTAGTAAGGGGGCCCCTTTAAAAATATTTCCTTTGATACCCTAAAAATAATTGAATACTGTGTTATAATCAACGGGCATAACTGGTAACTGGCCGGTTGGGTGATTCGTTTCGACTAATGCACGTCCACACACGACTAGCGTCGTAACGCGCACTCTGGCCGATGCTCGAGCACGCATGGGATATTTTTTTTGATTTTTTTAATTTTTTTTGGTCTTTTGGTCCAAAGAAGACCACTGCCGAGTATGGTTGACGTGCATATCGCACAACAACTTTTTTGACTTGTTTTAACAAGTCAAGAAAGAAAAAGAACGTGGGCGGCCATTCGTCAAAGTGATTTTGATGAACTGATTTTAAGCATGCCAAATCGCTGTTATTGAGTGATTCGTGTCAATGGTGGAAACACAGATTATTAATCGTTTTTACAATAAAAAATTCAAAAATCCTCATTTTGGCCTTTTTTGCCATTTAATTGATGACATTATCTTAGGTTAATTGTCCATATTTGCAAAAGCTTGCAATTTTTTACAAAATGTAGGGATAAGTTGTTACCTAATGTTAGGAATTAAAGTAAGAAGCCGGTCTGGAAGACTAGATTTGGTAAACATTAATTGGATAATTTTTTATAGTTAAAAATGTACTTGATCCCTAGACACTATTGTTGTGTGTAGAATAAAAAGTATCGATCCTCAGTCTAGCTGGTATTTAATATAGGGAATTTCATACAAAGTAGAATTCTGTTTTTTTTTCATACTATTGTTATACATATACATATGTATATATAGATATTACAATGACTACAAACTGACTAAGTACGTACAGATAACATGCCTCAATGTTTTCCTACATAATATATGTAATTATCACCATAGATACTTTATGGTATATACAACATTATATAATGAAAATAAACTATACAGATGTATGATGTATACACACATCAAAAAAGTCTAAGCAACACGCATCATTTACAGATACTGCATGTTATTTTATTTTTTCTTTGATATTTTTTTTTTCTTAGCAAAGTAGATTCTCTCAAATCTTTTTTGTTCTCGGAAACATATACTGGCTGATTTTAAAAATAAAAACTTTCGGTTCAGTTTGGTTTAATCACAACAAAAGCTAATTATTTTTTCTCGATTGCATGTGTTTTCGTTGTTTGATAAATTTGGTATTTATCTCACTTTTATCATTTTGAGATATACAGTTTTTTTTTGTTATTTAGTGGTGAGTAATTTTTTATGTCATGGAGCGACGCCATTTGACTGCTGATGAAATGCAGAGAGCTGTAAGAATGCTACAAGCGTTAATAAATCAGTCCCGGATATCTCGGCATTTTGGTGTCAATAGGAGCGTGATTTATCGTCTTTAGCAGCGTTATCTTAATACAGGGGATCCTGCTGAGCAGCAAGACGTCAGCCGATGTTAACCGCCCGGGAGATAGGTTTAAAGCAACAATGCTCAAGTGGTGTTGTCGTTGGCGCCAAACCATGAGAAATAGGCTGCATGAATTCGGCCTACGAGCACGACGTCCGAATAGGTGCCCACCTATACGCCAAGGGAATCGCACCCGTTGAAACGAATGGTGTAGGGAACACTTGAAATGAACCCAGGAGCAGTGGGATAAAATTTTATTTTGCGATGAGTCCCGGTTTAGAGTTAGGCCTGATACGACAAGGGTAAGAATGTATCGTCGTCCCGGAAATGCTGAACGGCTGAGATGTGTCCCGGAAGTGCACCCTTACAGTGGCTCCACAGTGATGGTATGGGCGGGTATTATGAAGAACAGACAAACTGAGCTCGTTTTTGTAGATGGCAATATGAAAGCTGAAACTTAAGTTGAACCTCGGGCATTCTGTTCACCTATTTGCACAAAGTCTTGGCTCAGATTTCACACTGATGCATGACAATGCGCGTTCGCATACAGCTTGGAGGACCACAGAGTACTCTGCAATAGAAAACATCCGGGTATTGCCATGGCCTGCATAATCGCCAGACCTCAATCCCATCGAGCACGCATGAGACGTGTCCTAGAGAACCTGGACGGATTGTCGACAACCCAACATCAGAAAGACTTGTTAAAATTCCATATGGAGCGATTGCCGCAGGATCAGATAAACAATCTTATAAATTCAATGAAAAATCGTTGCCGATAAGTTTTAAATAACAGATGCCGTCACACTTTGTATTTAATAACCAAATGATTAAAAAAAAATGTCGTTATTCAATTTTGTAAAACATGAAAAGTTTAATTTTGTTTTAACTTTATTTTAAACTACGTATGGTACTCATAGTCTAGTCAACAAGTTCAAAAACGTGTTAAATAGACATAAAGCTCCTAAAAATACGTGCGATAGCTCATTCGATTCGGAATGACGTCTAGAAAAATGTTTTTTAAGGGCTTATTAGCACATAAAAAATTGCGATTGTTATTAACAAAATAAGATAAAAAAAGATATTTCGTTTTTTGTTTATAACTTCCAACATAATGATATTTAAGGAATTTGGAAAAAGATCCAGAAAGAAGAGGAAATTTTCGATAAAAAGTCCTAACTCTCGAAACTCTATCTCTATTATTTATAATTTTATTTTAACGCTGAAAATAAGGCTCCGCGCGGTCATTACGGCATAAGCGCGCCGTCTAAAAAGCCGGTATCACCTAAAATATTTTTTTTATAGTATTAAATACCAATTTAAAAATTTGAATAAATTATGGTGTAGTCTAGACACTTGAACAAAATAAACCTCGGCAAAAACAAAAGTTTTTGTAATTTTTTCAAAAAGTTACACTATTGTTAATTAACAAAAAAAAATCCTATCTCTCTTTTTATAAATTACGGCATATAAGTTTAAATAATTCGCCTATATATTTTTCGCTTCGTGGAGCTCTTTTCATATAGGTACTTAATAAAGGAATGCAAAAAAAATAATTAAAGTTTTTTATTTTGTTAATTAATGTTTTTTTTTAATTATCAGAAAATGAAAATTCCAAAATATGTTATCAAAAAATTATTTTTTTTGGAATATCTTATAATAACTGGTTTTCCATCTAATATAGGTTTTAATTAACATTGGCAATAAAAAAAATTACGTCATTTGTTAAGATATTGTTTATAAACAAATAGACTGTTTTGGGATTTTTAAACATAATTTTTTACCATCTTATTGTATAGGTAAAATAATAATTAAAAAAAAAAATTATTAATTACTTTCATTATTGTTTATAATCGTTTTTTTATATTTCAATTGTTTAAATTACTAGTTAAGAAATTATTTTATTCTTTAAATTCATCAAAATTAAAATATTTTTTTTAAATCATTTCATTGTTTATTAACTTAACAATTTGTTATAAACAATTAATTTCAACCGTTATATTTTTTTTCGAAAACTTCAAACAATCACAAAAACAACCATATATAATAGTAGTATAGAAAAAACTTTTTTTGTATTTTTTACAGTATTTTTAAATATTATATTATAAACAAAAATAGATATTGCTACAATTTATACGTAATTGGAAAGATATTTTATCATAGAATAAAAATGTTCTTGAGCTCTCTTCTTGTTCTTGTTTCTATATTATTTAAAAAGTTGTAACCTATTAAATTTCTAAAAATTTAAAACAAATCTAATTTTTTTATAAATAAATGCTTATAACAACTGATAAACAATAGATATCGAATCTATTTTGAATTAATTTCAAAAATCCTTTATAAAAATGACTCGAATGTCCTTTACCGTATCTTTTATAGTTTAAAAGTTATAACAATTTATAACTTGACAAATTTTATGACGTAATTTCATTATAATATAATATTTGAACATGCTGTAAAAAATACAACAATTTTTTTTTCTATACATTGTTATATATGGTTGTTTTTGTACTTTTTTGAAGTTTCCGAAAAAAAGTATAACGGTTAAAATTAATTGTTTATAACAAATTGTTAAGTTCATAAACAATCAAATTATTTATAAAAAAAAAAAACCGTTAATCCATTGAAAAGGGTCAATGATGATTTTTAAGAATAAAATAGTTTCTTAACTAGTAATTTAAACAACGAAACAACGAACAAAAAAAAACGATATAAACAATAAAAGAAGTAATTAAGAAAAAAAATTTTTTTTTATTATTATTTCACCTATACAATAAGATGGTAAAAAATAATTTTTAAAAATACCAAAACAGTCTATTTGTTTATAAACAATATCTTGACAAATGGCGTAAAAAAAAAATTTCCAATGATAATTAAAACCTATATTAGATGGAAAACTATAATAAAATATTCCAAAAAAAAAAATTTTTGATAACATTTTTGGAAATTTCATTTTTTGTTAATAAAAAAAAATCATAATTAACAAAATAATAAACTTCAGTAAATTTTTTTTTGCATTACTTTTTTAAACGTTAAACTTTTATGCCGTAATTTATAAAAAGAGAGATTGGAAAATTTTTTGTTAATTAACAATAGTGTTTCTTTTTGAAAATTTGACAAAAACTTTTGTTTTCGGCAAGGTTTTTTTCGTTCAAGTGTCTAGATTACACCATAATTCATTAAAATTTTAAAATTGTTATTGAATATTATAAAAAAAATATTTTAGGTGATATACCGGCTTTTTAGACGGCGCGCTTATGCCTATGATTTTTTTTCAAATATCCTTAAATATCATTATGTTGGAAGTTATTAACAAAAAACAAAATACCTTTTTTTTTAAATCTTATTTTGTTAATAACAATCGCAATTTTTTATGTGCTAATAAGCCCTTAAAAAACATTTTTATAGACGTCATTCGGAATCGAATGAGCTATCGCACGTATTTTTAGGAGCTTTGTCTATTTAACACGTTTTTGAACTTGTTGACTAGACTAACATACCTATTGTTAATTATTGCGATTAAATGAACAATTGAATGAAGGATTTTGTTGCTTTAGTCATCAGAATGCATCAAAGAATGCTTAGTTACTATTTATAAAGGAAATATAAATACATTACAATAGTAAAAATAGTTCAAAACCGTACATGTTACTTAGACTTTTTTGATGTGTGTATATTATTATATACACAGTAAAATTCTGTACATTCAAGATATTTTAATATGTTTTTTGGGGCTCTCTATAATCGATACTGAAGCCAAAACTGTAGTTTTGTCTGTTTGTTTTTCTGTATCTTGGCCACGCATCACACCGAAATTAATAAACGGATTCAATTTAAACTAAGTGTATGATTTAAGTTCATATTAGGAGGTAGAACATTGGATACTTTTTTTATCTCGAAATTCCGGACGGTTTCCTTGTGAAAAGGGATGAAAGTCAAATGTGTAATTAGAAGTTATTCATTGATAACGTAGTCCGATAGCAATCATTCTATTTTTGTTGGAAAGGAGGTACTTTGGCGATTGTCGCGTAATTTTTTTTCTTTTATATGTATATATATAATAAATCGCTAGTCGTGTTTGATTGTGCACGCATCAAGTACAAATTCATCGTGAAAACGGTTTATGCATGTTAAGAACAGTCTCACAATTATTGCTATCAAAATCACTAAATAACAGTAACTGCTATGTTGTTCGAACCTCAATCCGTACTCAAGTGATTGTTAACAACTTGTAATGTTAGCATGGCCTTTTATAACCCCACTATTCGTCAATATTTATCAATCGACAAATAGCATTGCGTTACCGGTATAACTAGTCATAATAATGTACTCGTATATTAACTAATTTTCATTAAATAGTGAACTATTTTATCATTTATTATAGTTTGCCTCTATTTAATAAAAAAATAAATAAGGGTTGATATGGCGACAACATGCACACGTATAGTGTATAATTCAGTGTAACATTAAGTACCTATGTCATTTATCGCAATCGGTTATCTCTATCCATTTTTAGGGTTCCATACCTCAAAAAGTAAAATAAGGAACCCTTATAAGATCACTCTCTTGTACGTCTGTCCGTCTGTCCGTTTGTCTGTCCGTGTGTCACCACTGATTTTCTCAGGAACGGGTGGACCTAGAAATTTATACCAGATACTGAGGGGTCTATAGTCCCTATTAGGTAGGTATATGAAAATCAGGTCTGAGTCAACACAATAAAACGATATGGGCAAATTTAGATTTTCGCGAAAACTTGTAATGTAAGTACAAAAATTTTACCTTAATTTTCAACCTTTTTATGTTTCGGAATTTAATCCTTTACTTGTGCTGTAAGGTCTTGCTTTTAACCAAAATTGACAATTCTAGGTCAACCGGAATTACCCTATAGGTTTTGGGTCGAAAACCTATAGGGTACTTCCCATTTTCTAGAATCATAAAATTTGGTAAGAAGCAAGGTCTGACAGCAGAAGTGAAGGAAAAAATCCGAAAGTCGTTAATTTAATGTTATATCACATAAAAAAATGTTTTTGTGATTACAAACTTATATTTTGCGGTTGGATTGTTCACTTTGTCATACATCGCAACCGCAAAGTTTGTCTTTCGAAAAAGACGGGCAAAAGTCTGTGAGAATTGATTCCCGAGATGGACGTATACAAGTTTTGTTTGCCTCGATGCGCGCGTCAGACTCGCACTTGTACGGTTTTTTTTAATTTTATTAATCATAGTAATTCATAATGTTTATAAGAACTATTATAATTTTATTAATATTGTAATTTTATCAATTGTATTAGAATGAAATGATAATGTAATGTGCTTCTTGGTGCAAACTGTAAGCTTATTTTGCTGGTAAATAGAAAAAAAAAAAATTCAAATTTTCAAGAAAAATGTATCACACTCAACGAAATCTGTTCAAGTAATACTGACTACTTATACAAAACTATAACGTTAAGTTTTCATTTATTTTTTAAGATATTTATTAGGTATTAGCATAGAATACTTGAATGAAGAGTTTAAAATTTTAATATAAACATATTGCATAAAAATTAATTCATGCCGTTTCCAGACCATTAATTTTCTTTCGGCTACATTAGTGTGAAGTTTATTTTTTGCGGGGTAGGCTTAGTATTGGCTGGAAGTAATCTGTTAGGTATACCGATGATATGTCGGTGTCGGCCCATAGTTTCTAGGAAGTAACACTGACTGACTGACAACAGCGAGAGTCTACAAATTCGTCGGACGGATCGAGGCGTTAGGTCGTCATCACGGAGCACATACAAAGGTCGTCACAGTTGTTTTTGCGATCTTGTGCGAGGAGAACATTTCGCGCAAGGAGTTGGCGGATCCGGTAGGAAAACTTCAAGGCAGAACTGTTGCTGATGAACTATCCTGGCCACTTGGCCAGGATTTTTTATGCAAGTACTCGCCGTTGGCAAGACGAGAACAACCGCAAATTATATGCCTGAGACTTTCTCCGGAACGATGACATGCCATACAAATGTCAAATGTATCGTCCTTCAAGATATGTATGCGATAGTTGTTCGTCATAACAACTTCATCAGTAATTGCACAGATAAAACCTTCAGTTTCACTCCCAGAATGGACATGAGTGATTTATATACTGTTGGTAGGCAGGTGATAGGTCTGTAGTTTTTGGGATCCGTGGCACCACCAAATTTATAGAGCAGGGAAGTCACGTCACGTCTCTGGTCATAAAAGTTGGAAGCGGACCCGACTCTTAGCATGATTGAAATTGAGATGCCAAACATACACGTGTGCTACGGAGCCACCTTAACCAAAAGTTATGCATTTGTCTAGTTCGCTAACGAAGGAACTGCATAAGCTATATCGATGTTTGATATCGATACTAGCTCCATTCTATTAATTGACTCACACGATCGTTCGACATCTCGCATCCATTCACTCTCGGTGCGAGCGACAGGCATCGACCAGATGTTACGCCTAAATGAATTCGTGATTTCAGCATCTGGTAAATTATGTCACTCACTAAATCAGGCTGCTCCCACCCTCTATAAACCCACCTCTCATCAATTTGGAATTGCGATTCTGAGTATATCCGGCCACCCTTTTTTGTACCTTCGTATGCGATTTGCCAATGCATAAACTTTCTGTTTTAGAAAGTCAATGTGCTCTGTGACTCGTGCTGTATAATCACAGGAACTGATACCAGTTCCGGAAAAAGCCCCATTCACAAAATGCATTACTCTCGGGCGTGTGTTACCAGATCTGAAACAGTTAAGCTTGGCAATGAGTACCCTCGACTCAGCGATACGACGCTCAATCCTGTATTGCCACGCCCTACAAACAAGCTTTGACCTGGTATCGATGTCATTTCCTGGGAATTTAACACTAGCTAGTAGTAACAGCCGCACAATACAAAATTGAGTGTGTATCGCTGAGATCTTTGCTTTCTTCTAAATAAATGGGCAACATCGAATTATTTAAAAAATCTGGATAACAATTGCCAGAAGGTAAAATGGTGTCTAAGTTTTTGCAAAATAAAGATACTGTCATAAATTGGTAAACCAAAAAGCAATTATTTAAATATTAAGGTGGAATTCGGACAATGTGCTTTTTATTATTTACTAGCTGTTGCCCGTGATTTTGTTCGCGTCAAAATAGGTGAAATCTATCCCACCGGAACCGTACATTGTTCCGAGATAAAAAAAAGCAAAAAATAAATAAACTTTAAGTCTTAAGTATTGAGCTTATTTACATTAACTATCAAATTTATATAAACTTATTTTGAGTCGGCGCCAAACAACAAACTGATTAATTATCAAAATTTTATATGTACGTACGTGGGCTCTACGTAGGTAATTAATCATTATATTATTTGGCGCCGATTCAAAATAAGTTTATTTAAAATTTGATAGTTTATGTAAATAAGCTCAATACTTAAGACTTAACGTCTACTTATTTTTTGCTTTTCGTTGGTTTAATTTTTTGTTAAAAAGATTTTTATTTTGTGTTTTTTTTTGCATCATCAGCTCAGCTACATGATATTGTGATTTCTAAAGGCAAATACCTGATAAAGTAAAGAAAAGTGAACAGAAACACTATTCGTTCCTACAATTTTCGAGGGTTTCTCTCAGTTTTATCAGGATCCCATCATCAGATCCTGACTTCCTTGAAATGGGACCACCCTCACTCCGTTATTTATGAACCGATTTTGATTATTCTTTTTTTTGTTCATAAATAACGGAGTGAGGGCTTAACATAAATAAAAAATATATATATATATATATACGGTCGAATGGAGAACCTCCTTTTTTTTCGTTGGTTAAAAATAGCCTATATTATATAGTCCCGACCTCGTTAATATTCATGCAAAATTTAAATTAAATTTATTCAGTAGTTTTTGCGTGATGATGATGATGTCGTCCCTCCATATCGATGCAATTTTTTTCAGATAAAAATTGTAAATCTTTTGTTTGCTGTCAAAATATATTTACAAATTAAAGGTAGTTTAATATATTATTAATTAATCGTGCTGATGTTTGTTGTATTAAAATGAATAACATACTATGAATTAATATTATTGTTTAGTACTTTAAATGACATAATCACTTATCATTACAGATATAATGTCTACTACTGCTCTTGAATTACTCGCAATACGAAACGATAACATATAATAAGTAACATGATCTGCGAAATCGTTTAATTGACATTTTGCTCACCTTCTTTATAAAGAACAAATTTAATAAGTTAATGAACATTGTGACGGTTTACCTCTTACATATATAATTATCTTTTAAAAAAAGATATTACCAACTTCAAGGTGCTTTTTAGTGCAAAGTAGATGTATTTTGTTTAAATATAATATGGGTAGGCCAACTAAACGCACTGCTCCAATGAGACAGCGATGTTTCGGAGCAAACGAAAACATCACCGATGTATACAATTTTTAGATATTTTTTGATTTTTAAGAAACCGCTCTACTGATTTCAATGATTTCGAAAATTTAAATGGGACCACCTGGAAGAATACCCTTTGAAACAAAAAAAGAATTTTCAAAATTGGTTCAGGCGTCTTCGCGTAATCGGTGAACATACATAAAAAAAAAATCGACGAATTGAGAACCTCCTCCTTTTTGGAAGTCGGTTAAAAAGAGTGCCTGTTGGTACTTATTAGCGTGGACTGATCACAGTAGTATTAAAAAGAGCAGAGTAAACATGTAACTGCTCTAAAATTAGACGATCATCACGATTATATAAGCCATGTGAATTAAGATGAAAGGGCTGAATAGCAGATCTAAAAAATACAGAAAATTTTGTAAACTTTAACACACACCGGAGATGTCTTCAATTAATTTTAGTTCTTTTATACAATCCGGATTGACTTATAAAACTAACTAATTATTAATAACTAATTAACCCGAAATAAACTCGTGAACTAAGTTATACTTTAATAAGTAAACTTAACTATACATACCAAAAACCTTACCATGTTATCGAAATAAAGTATTAGGCTTATTATGCTAAAGTTAATATAATCAATCCAGTATGGTCCTGGGGTCAGGACCGCCACTATTAATGGAGAATAGTACGAGAATATGGGTATGGTTTGTTAATACAATCGTTATTAAATACCCGCAACTCGACAACACTCGACGGACGTCGTAAACTCGTAAGTATAGTGTCAAAGTACCGACAGTGCAAATGAAAACACCAACATCAAAACGAAATAATGAACACCAAGTGCGGGTAGTTACCGAATAGGTATGTCGGATAATTACTTACTTTAATTACTTTTATATGTAATAAATGTATCAGTAATAAACCATTATCTTACTAAAGCGTGGCCTTATATTAGTCAACACAATCGGAAACAACCGGTAGCACTCAGGTTAGCACATGGAAACATGTAAAATGTCACGATAACGTCGGTATCAAGCTGAGGAACCTCAAACATTATAATATTTACTATGCATCTACGTATAATTATCTTTTAAAAAAAAGTATTACCGACTTCGTGCTTTTTAGTGGAAAGTAGATGTATTTTGTAAACATCATCGACGTATACCATTTTTAGATATTTGTTGATTTTTAAGAAACCGCTCGACTGATTTCGATAAAATTTAAATGGGACCACCTAGAAAGTATACTCTATGAAACAAAAAAAGAATTTTCAAAATTGGTTTAGGTATCTTCGAGTAATCGGTGAACATACATAAAAAAAAAAGGCTTTTTCCCAACTAAATTGAGGTCGGCTTTCAGTCAAACTACGATACGGCTGAAGCGACTGCCATCAGACCTCCACAACCCAAGTATTAGGCGATATCGAAGTTCTGTAGTTAGACCAAGTTGTTGGACTTTTTAGGGCTCCAACTAACCGTAACGAATGCTACAGATGTTCGTATGGCAACCGGTATCCATGGCTTAACGTGCTCTCCGAGGCACGGAGGGGTCTCAATGTGTTAAGAATGGTCACCCATCCTAAAACTGACCTGGCTAGTATTACTTAACCTTGTAATGTGCTAACCTACTAGGTTACTACTTAGCCACGAGCCCCTCCATTAATTACAATATGTCTATCGATAAAATAATTAAAGACAATTTTATTATGTTCTCTAATTGATTCATTCTAAAGAAATAATACTGTTTTATAGACATTATTCAGTCTAATTAAAATGTACTATACCTACACATATATCAGTAACCTAAGTGTGTGTGATTCGAAATTGTTTAATGTACAAGTTTAAGGACTGATTGAATCAAATAATAACAAAATCAAAGCCGAATATGTTAGCAATAACCTTACCGCTATTGTGATAAATTATCAAATTCATTCTAAATAATAGTAATATCTATGTCCTTCGTACCTTGATCAGTACGCAAGTGACCGTTATCAAACATAATATGAACGCCTAGTCTTTTTATGATTCCATCATTACCCATAAATTTCAGGTATACCAATGGTTCGAAGCCGCTGGTGTAACTAGTCGTAATAATGTCTACCAACTCTTTTTATTAAATAGTAACTGTTTCATCGTCTACTATAGTTACCGTATCCATTATTTTTAATAAAATAAATACGAGTTTTTGATGTAGTGACAACAAACATATGTGTATGTTTAGATCCACACAAACATTCACCAAAGGCAATTCCATATATACATAATATATATGTAAATATATGTATTCTCTCTCTCTCTCTCTATTCCTCCTCTCCTCTTTTATTATTATGTATACGAATACCGCCTTAAATTTATTGGAAAATTCTTTAGTAAAACGGTAGAAGCAATGCCTTAAGTAAGTACTATAAAATAAAAAATAACGCATCTCAACTTGTATGTTTGGTAATGTAGCACTGTAGATATAAAGCCTAATTTACGTTTTATTAGAGTCTCCATACATTTTACAGGTAAAACAAAATAGTTATGTTGTTATAAATGCAATTAAATGTAGAGAGGCTTTACTTTGCATGTAGTGATGTTTTTGTCTCATTTTTTTAATCATATATATTATCTTGAGAAAAAAATGTAAATATATTTTAAAAAAATATCATAGGTACTAGATATAGAAGTAAAATATTGTCGAAGATGAAGTTCGACAGATATTTTCAGTAGTTGTATGTACCTGGTACCTTTATAATGTTAATTATTGTTTTAAAAGTGTCACATATATGTAGTCTTTTCAATTAATTTTGACATCGATTTATTATTCACTTTTCAGTGCCCTTTATTAGAGCTTTTAGAAGTCGGTTTAATTTTGATTTTAAGTGTTTATAAGTCTTCTACTTGCCTCTTCTCTCTGCTGTTTTAATATTTGCAGGGTTTAAATCTGTGTAACATATATATTATTCAATGACTACGCAATTGCTATTGGAGGTATTAAGATAACGATTACTTAGCAAAAGTAATCTACACTATGTTTAGGGCGGTAATGAGGAGTGGTGTCTCCATACGCCTCCTCATTTTTAGCAGGGATTCTAGAAATGATTATTATACACTAGGTACACTAAAACTAACACACTAAAATGTTTCCTTTCTTTCTTTACCTATGTATATGAGAAAATGATATTAAGAGTATTTGTTAGTCCACTTGTAGTTAATGGCTGCTACTTTTTTATTACAATAATATACTGAAATTTATCATAATTATGATAATTTACTGAATTATTTTAATAAAAAAAAACTTAAACAATTTACCGAACCCGGTAAACGAATGCAGGACCCGAGGATTGGTAGTAAACAATTATTTATGCCATGGCAGTCACGGTGCAGTAACTATTTAGTACTTGCCATTTTGACACTTTTGAATCGATCGATCTATAAAGACGTGTTGCATTGCGTCAGATTCTGATTTTTCGAACGAAAAATTTATTCGAATTCGAATAAAATGAAAATTAGTTGGACTAAGAACCCGTGTAGTTTTCAGACGGTCCGTTGTACTCCCTAAATAATTCTCCATACATAAAGAGATCCCTCTTTAGGTATGAAGCAATATCTCGACTGAATTAAAAACAAAATAGATTATAAATAATCTTGTTTTCGTATTCTCCGATCATTCAATATATATTTTACTAACTATTTCCTTCTACCGCATCGAACACTCAAATAGAAGTGACCAACAACATTAATGAAATTGCGGTAGCATAAACGCTATCGGTTGTTAACTATGTATAAATTACATTAATCACACTGACTGGTTTAACTGATTACAAGTAAATTATTCTCATTCCTATGATTATAATGTACATGAAGGCCAGACACAGGAAATTCCCTCGTTATACAAGGTGCGTTCTTTGTGAATCACAACAACTTGTCCACATAACATCTTAAATGATGCTTTATTATATGCAATATATGTATGTATATCCCTAGTCGCGATTAACTTAAACGTCTTTCTTGGACAACTTATCACAATGCAAAAGTCAGTTCATCATAAAAATGCGATATTAAGGATTTAGTCATTAGTTTAATTTTGCGCTATGCAATGTAAACGAAACACGCATACGATGCGGTACGATTAATGACCTTAAACGTTCGTCGCCGCCGAAGCAGCTAATTGCATAAATGGTGTTTAATTGATTACATTGCAGTTTTTGGCTGTATGTGGTATTTATTGAGTTTTTTCGGTAAAATATTTTGTTTACTCGTTGTGATAGGATGTTGTTGGATATGTTTTAACCAAAAAAATTTAAAATAAAAAAAATATGAATTTTCCGGCAGAAATTTCCAATGATTTTCCACTCGGAATGATGATCTGAATATAATATCTATCTATGTATATTATAGATATAATAATATCTATAATATCAGATGGAAGTCGACACAAGCTGATTTCCATGGACCAGCTGAACAACCTGATGGTGAAGAAACACTCTTTGGGTACTTACCCAAAGAGTGTTTCTTCCACCAAATCAACGGGTGTAAGCGTTAAGGCATCTTCTCGTCCAAAGTAAAGTAAATTTACACCAACATTTATGTCATTTCAGTATGTAATCACATAAAGTATCTATTCTCAAGTTCAATCTGTTATCTTGCGGCACATATGTATTACGTATAACATATCTGATGTAACAAAACATTGTATTACCCTCGACTTAATCACTTTCATTAGTTAATTTGGATATGTAAGTAACAATTAGCATATATTATTTGCTTTTTGACAGTTCTATCAATTTCTCGTAAAATGAAATATGTCACTCATTAGTTGCGTTTCGAAATAGGAAGTTGAATATTTAACGCTTTATTTTTTCTCTCTTTCTTGTAAGTGTCAAGATTAATTTTGTTACTTTGCTTAATACGTTCTTTATATTTCTCTCTCTTTTTTTTTGTTTACATTATGGTACCAGTGGCAGCTGGCGGATGGTTCAGAGACGAACAGCTGCACCTTGAATTCATTTATAACAGTATAGTTTTATAGCTTTAATTATATAATCATATTATTATATATTATATTATTATATATATAAATATTTTTTTTTATGGTATTATCAGACAATGATAGTTCTTTTCATTCTGCTAATGATGATAGTATCTTATCTGACGATAGTAATTTCTGCTCGGTTACGGATACCTTAGGAGATGTTATTCGAAATACTTTTAGCCAACAATCGGACCGGTCATTGAATGTGTGCCATGTGAATGCTCAAAGCGTACCCAGTCATCACAGTGACCTTTTAGAAGCATTTAGTGACTCCAACGCTTCACGCTATCCTAGTCTCAGAGAGCTGGCTCAAACCTCAACTCTTATCTACTGCCTATTCTCTTCCAGGCTTTATCCTCATCCGAAACAATCGGATTGGTCGAAGAGGCGGCGGAGTTGCTATTTACATACTTAGCGACTTTAGTTACAAAGTCGTCACTACCTCTCCCTCTAGCTCTAATGCCTCTGCTGAATATCTGTTTCTTGAGGTTTGCCTTGGAGGAGCGAAAACTATTATAGGTGTGGTTTACTGCCCCCCTGCTGTCGATTACTTCACTGATTTGGAATTGGTTTTAGAATCTTTAAGGTCTGAGTATGCACATCACATAATCATGGGGGATTTCAACACAGATCTCCTTTATCCCAATAGCCCTCGAACCCGTAAACTCCTTAACATAATTAAGTCTACCAATTTTCATGTTTCACTTCTCCAAGCTACGCATCACAACAATACTGGACATGATACTTGGTTAGACTTAATCATTACCTCTTGTCCTTTCCTTGTTTCCTTTCACGGCCAACCAGTCGTGCACCGGGTCTCTCTCATCACGACCTTATCTTCCTGTCCTATATCCTGAAAACTCCGAGACCCAAGACGAAAGTGCTGCTTAAGCGTTGTTTCGCTCGCATGGATGTATCAGAATTGCGAATCGACGCTTCTGAAATTGATTTTAAGCCCGTAACGCTGGCAGGTACAGTTGATGGCAAGGTTCAGTTATTTAACGAAATTGTTCGCAACTTACATGATAAACATGCACCCATCAAGAAAGTCAAAATAAAACACCCGCCGGCACCTTGGCTTACAACAGAAATTCGAATGGCGATGCTCCATAGGGACCGAACTTTCCGTAAATTTAAAAGGATCGTTGCGAGGGCCATTGGACAATCTACAAAGCAGTAAGAAATCGATGCAATCAAATGATACGCAACGCTAAACGCCACCACATTCACATGAATATTTCTAATTCCTCACCCGCCGATATTTGGAAATTCCTAAGAACTCTGGGTATTGGTAAGGTTCAACCTGCCAGTACAATGACTATTGGATTGGACAACATGAACCGACATTTCAGTGTTGCTCCGTTAGTGCCGTCACAAACTAAGAGTCAAACAATGTGTTACGTAACCAGCCTACCTCGGCGTAACATTGAAGCTTTTTTCTTTTCTCCAGTCGCCTCGGACGAAATCAAAAATACCATATTATCCATAAAATCAAAGGCTGTGGGCTGTGACGATATAAATCGGTTCATGATAGTTACCATTTTAGACCAGCTTCTGCCCGCAATTACCCACATAATAAATTTCTCCCTTGACTCCGGACTCTTCCCACCCGTATGGCGCAAGGCTTACGTTCGCCCTCTTTCGAAAATACCAAATCCTTCCCTTCCAAATCATTTCCGACCCATATCAATCCTCCCTTTCCTATCCAAAGTACTTGAGGCCTGTGCTCAGAAACAGCTCTCTAAGTTTATCCTTCATAATAATATCCTCAGTCCATATCAATCGGGATTCAGACCTGGGCATAGCACACTTACTGCTATGCTTAAAATGACTAGTGATGTTAAGAATGGCGTGGAGGATGCAAAACTAACCGTTTTAGTCCTAATCGACTTCTCTAATGCATTCAACACCGTAAACCACGACATCCTAGTATCCATCCTTACTCATTACATGGTCTCCTCCGACGCGCTGGAATGGTTTTCATCTTATCTTCGTGGACGCCAACAGTCCGTCCGCATCGATGAATCATCATCAAGTTTGTGTGATCTTGACACTGGTGTTCCACAAGGTGGCATTCTGTCTCCATTATTATTTTCGATGTTCATCAATTTCATTACTCTCGAACTTCAGTGTGCGTATCATTTGTATGCGGACGACCTTCAAATATATTCTCAGGCCAGGCTGGATAATTTGCCAGAAGCAATCCACAATGTGAACCGTGATTTGGAGGCCATCAAAAACTGGTCTGAGCGTTTTGGCGTATGTAATAATCAGTCCACGAATGATTAGCAGAATGGACACTTCAATACTGGAGGCCGTGGTTTACAATGGATCTATTTTATCAATCAACTCATCTGTCAAAGACCTCGGCTTATGGACTGACTCTACTCTGACCTGGCAACCTCAGATTGCGAACGTCAGTCAGAAAGTCATCGGGACCTTGCGATTAATCTATCGACTCAAAAACCTTCTCCCGACCAAGCACTAAGTTAAAACTTATACAGTCCTTGATCTTCCCTATCCTCGATTACGGTGATGTATGCTATCTCGACCTGAATGCAGATCTACTCAATAAACTTGGCCGACTTCTCAATAATTGCATTTGGTTCATTTTCAATCTTCGTAAGTACGACCATGTGTCTACTTATCGTTCCCAACTGTCATGGTTACCTATACGTCAGCGTCGTAGCCTACGTGCTTTGACTACTCTTTATTCTTTACTTAATAACCCTACAGCTCCCACTTATCTCACCTCACAGATACAACTTCTATGTTCCAACCATGACAGAGATCTTCGCTCCACAAGTAATCTTCTACTCCTATGCCCTACACACACTTCTTCACTTGTTCACTCTTCATTTGCTATCTATTCTATTTTACTATAGAATGCGCAAATTCAGGAAGCAGTTGGCAGAAATATCCTCATAACCTCACAACCATAGGTATATTTTGTATCTATATATAGTATTAATTTGAATATATATTTATCTGTAAGTATTTATATATGTATGTATTATGTATAATCAATTGTATTTCTATGTAAATTTTAACTTTCTTCATGAAATTTCATTCTTGTACACCTGTCATGTCCCTCACTGAACCACCCAAAGGTTGACTGGTAGATAATGCCATGTGGCATTAAGTCCGCCTCGTACAATGTAAACTGCAGGAAGTTTAAAATAAAAAAAAAATAAAAAAAAAATATTTCAAGATTCGGCAGACCGTTGCTTACACCCGTTACAATTACCATGTATGTACTCGTAGGTCAGGTCGTTATTGTTTTCATTTTAATTGCTTCATAAGATTCTCTGAGTCTCTCTCTTTTTGTCAGTAATTGCAGTACCCATAACTGAATAATATATAACTAATTAAAACTTGGATGATTTGAGACATTTTTCACACGGCCGTCTAATCCCAAATTAGGCAAAGCCTAAAGAGAGAGAGAAAAAGAGGGAAGAGTAACCAGACTGATGATAAACAAACTTATATATTACTAAATATTTACTTACATAATATTATAGATGGATTACACCCAGACACCGAATAAATGGTTGTGCTTATCACACAATCATTTGTTCTGTGTGAAAATCGAACCCACGACTTCTGGCTTAGTATTCAGGATCACTAACCACTAGACCAACAGGCTCGTCAAATAACTTAAGTTATAATCTGACAAATATCTATTTTAGTGAAAGTCTCGGAGGTTTTAACCAGGAAAACTTTGTGTAATGTAAAACAAACTACAAACATATGGCATGCAAGTTCGGCGCTCAAAAAATTAGCCACTTCGCACCCGCGCTAGCGTTGTGACGTTTCAGGTGTAACCGAAAAATGCTAAAATTATGATGCTAAGGATAATATTTTTATTATAGCTTTAATTTTTTTAAACTATAATAATGGTACTGTAACAAGTGCAAGTCTGATTCTATAAAAAAAATGATGAGTTCGTAATCACAAAACCTTTTTTTTATGTGATATAACAACAAATTAATGACTTTCGGACTTCTGGTATAAATTTCAACTTGCTAGGTACAACTGTACCTGAGAAAATCGGTGGTGACACACGGACAGACAGACGGACAAAAGAGTGATCTTATAAGGGTTACTTTTTTACCTTTTTAGGTACGTTCCGTACCTCAAAAGGTAAAAAATCCATATAATTATATGTAAATATATGTATTCTCCCTCCCTCTTATTATGTATTATTATGTATGCGAATTACGAATACTGTACGCCTTAAATTTATTGGAATTTTCTTTCGTAAAACGGTAGAAGTTAGCCTTAAGCCTTAAGTAAGTACTATAAAATAAAAAATAACGCATCTCAAATTGTATGTTTTGTAATGTAGCACTATAGATTAGTGATGTATCGAATATTCGCATTCGCATTCGCGAATATTCGCTTAATTTTTGACATTCGCATTCGCAAAAAAGATGCGAATGTTTGTGCGAATGTCTCTAACAAACGAAAAGAAATTATTTATTTGTGGTAACTCATCTGCTAACATTAATATTTTTTTAGTTATATTATAATAAATAATAATGGAACGGTCCTGAGAAGATTTACTAACTTGAAATTGTTCTTGTTACTTTCATTAAATTATTAACGAAACTAAAAAAATAATTACAATACATAATAATACATTTATAGAAAAGGACTTGAAAGGCCTAATAAAATAATAATATCTAATAAGCCTAATGTATATGTATATACATTAGGCTTATTAGATACTCAAGGCACATTTAACCGGCCGCTTATTACATGTTGATTCCTTCAAAACTCTTTTATAATTCAATTGTTTTTGATACAATGCTTAAAGTGAACCCTTTACATACGTAATCGAACAGGAGTCAGATTTAAAGTTTCCTTCCTAAAAACAACAATGACTAAAATATTGATCTTAAAGAAAATCTGCATTTTAATTGTCACATTAATAACCGATATTTGGTCTCCTGGCATCAATTACTACTTGTAATCGATTTGGAAACCCGTCCAATATGTGTTGAATCTCCGTTTGCTAGTGTCAGTATCTTTATCCTTGGCTCTGCTTAGTGGAATTTTGTTGAAATAACGAAAACTACGACACCCCAAACCTTCATTAATGAAAAAAAAACCGGACAAGTGCGAGTCTGACTCGCGCACCCAGGGTTCCGTAAGCAAACAAACTTGGTAGTTCTGCAATAAATAAAATAATTAAAAATTAAATTTATACCCGTATTTTATTTATTTTTTGATGTTTCGTCGCACATTAGTCTGTTTAGTTGAAGTTTAAGATCCTCACTGTCCGTTTTGCGTAACAGTAAATTTGTTTTGTAATGTTTTGATTAATTAGGGTTCTGTTATCCGTACCTCAAAAGGTAAAAAAGTAACCCTTATAAGATCACTCTCTTGTCCGTCTGTCTGTCCGTGTGTCACCACCGATTTTCTCAGGAACGGGTGGACTTTATACCAGATACTGAGGTCTAAAATCCCTATTAGGTGTATTAAAATCAAGGTCCTAGGTCAACACGATAAAAAGATAAAAGGCAAAAGTCTTTGAGAATTGATTCCCGAGATTTACGTTTACAAGTTTGTTTGCTTACGGAACCCTGGGTGCGCGAGTCAGACTCGCACTTGTCCGGTTTTTTTTTCATTAATGAAGGTTTGGGGTGTCGTAGTTTTCGTTATTTCAACAAAATTCCACTAAGCAGAGCCAAGGATAAAGATACTGACACTAGCAAACGGAGATTCAACACATATTGGACGGGTTTCCAAATCGATTACAAGTAGTAATTGATGCCAGGAGACCAAATATCGGTTATTAATGTGACAATTAAAATGCAGATTTTCTTTAAGATCAATATTTTAGTCATTGTTGTTTTTAGGAAGGAAACTTTAAATCTGACTCCTGTTCGATTACGTATGTAAAGGGTTCACTTTAAGTCATATTTACATATCATATTTAGGCGGGCAGTAGATCGCCAAAAGGATAATAGGTCCTGCCCGGTCTTCCAGACGCTCACTACTAGCCTGTAGATAATTAGTTGAGTAGGCTTTGAGAAAGGAATGTTTCAAGCTTGACTTGATTGCTAGTGCAGACCCAGCGTGCGAGATGCCATCAGGATGGGGAGTGAAGTAAATTTGAAATTCCTTCCAATCATTCCATTTTCCACGTTGCAATCGTAAGCAATGCCATTTCTTATATAATAAACTTAAGGATGATAGCAGTAAGGAGATTAAGCAGTGTACGGATTTGTTATAGGAGTAGGTCTATCTTCTATGATTGCCTGATCATTATAATTTATCAAAATATATGGTGATAAAATAATTAAATTTTATTTGATTATTTAATATGTAATTCATTTTTATTGAGATATTCTTTATTTACAAAGGCAGTTAAATTCATACGTTAAACAAGCCTGTACGCTCGATGCTTTGGCTTACTTGTACTTGAATAAAAAAGTCAAGTGTTTGTCAATAGCGCATTTCCTACTCCACGCTTCTCTTTCCCTTTCACATTCTCTCTATATCTCTCTCTTTCACACCCTCCCCACACTCTGTCCATTCGTTTGTTCTTTTTGAAAATGGCTGGAGAAGGGCGCTTTCGTGCAAACCGATCTCGATTATTTACTTACCTCATCGTGATAAGAGCAACTACGAAATAGTGTTATTTGCGGATGATAATTTACCCTTATTAGACTAAAACGTATGAGTACAAACTTTAAAGACGCAAATGATGCTATTTCGCAAGTGGATCGTTGGTTTAACCTTAACAACTTACTTCTTAATGGAGAAAAGACTAAATGTATCCAATTCACTAGTCCAAACGTTAAATAGTTGGAAAACACTACAATGGTTAAGGAAGACGAGTTGAAAGAAGTGGATACCACGAAATTCTGAGTAATTAAAATAAATAAATATTCTCGAATAGACTTAGCTCAGCAGTATACGCAGTTAGAAAAATTCCTGAACTGACGGATATTGATACAGTCAGATTAGTCTATTTTAGTTATTTTCATAGTATAGTATTGTATAAAACTATATTCATGCTGCAGAACAAGACTATCCAAGCAATTTTTTATTTTTTTTTTAAAGACAGACAACTCCCGCGTTAGGAATTACTCCTGTGTCGCGGGGGACTTTACAAACATACAAACAACGGACACAAAGAACACCCAGACTAGGGTGGGAATCGAACCCACGACCTCTGGCTCAGCAGTCAGTGTCACTAACCACTAGACCAACAGGCCAGTCCATATAACTCAAGTAGTCGTGATTCACTCGGGCAGAAATATAAAGAAATAAACATCCTGACTGTAGATTATTTATGAAAACCTACTTTACCTTCATAAAAACAACGACCAGTTCTGTAAAAAAAGGCAGTATACATTTTTTCACACACGTAATAAAAATAAACTTTTTGTGCCTGTTTTTTTTACATTTACATCTTATGTAACTTTTTTATTTTTTTTGCTGCGATTTCATACGCTTAAAATATTAATTTATCTAAATCGATTTATTTTGGAATATGTTTTTCAAAAAATTTGGAATTTTTGGAACAAAACTGTTTTTAGCTTAGAATCTTTCCTTAGCTGACTTCTTTTACTCATAAACTACCTCCCTGCCCAGTTTCATTTTCATAGGTCAAATAGTTTTCCAGATTTCGTGATTAGTCAGTAGATGAGTGAATGAGTATCTTTTCGCTTATATATATAATGTATATAAATAGTTAAGTGTATTTGTATTTGCATGCTATTTAATGTGCATATTTGACACATTTAATGATAAAAATACATGTATTTTTGTAAATCTTCAGATTAAGATAATTCCTCCAAATAATCGTCACATTATTGGTTAGCTGGTGTAGGACATTAAGCTGAACCGTCTGTATGATAATCTGATGCGTTCGAGCGACCTAGCGTTTTTTTTTGCATTTTCAAAAAGCGAGCGTGCGTCTCGTCCGAATCGTCAGATTATTGAATGGTCTTTCGGGTGTACTTAATATCCCCTCTTAATTTCTGACGCACTCGAATAATTTTTGTTTTTCCATTTTCTACCCTTCCATAGAGCCACCCCCACCATTCAAATCAGCAGATTAACCTATCTCCATTATAAGAGACATGTGAGGTGTCTACACTTTAATATCTGACACGCTAGAGTAACTCCGTTTTACTAATTTTTTTTCATCTTTGAAAACCTGTAGAAGCTCCCCCCACCAGTGAAACGAATAAACGGATACATCTTATGAACTTTTTTCTTTCTACCATCTAATCTTTAAAATCCAATAGGTCCCAATGACGCTCGAGGAAATACCCATTTAACATCGTCGGCTCCCCTTCTATTACAATGTATCATGATTTATATGTGTAATTTATATATGATATGTTTAGAAATTTATAAGTATGTTCATCAGCAGTCCGGTTACCATAGTACAGGCTCTGCATAGTTTGGGATCAGACGGCCGTGTGTGAGATGTGTGAAGTTATTATTGAAGTTATTATTATTTAATCAAAATCAAAATCATTTATTTCAATTAAACCATTATGGCTATTTTTGAATTGTCAGGAGTAGTAGTCAGTCAGACTAAGTCAGTCGTGAAGCTAGTTGCCTGTTTCAATTCGTAGGTCCAGTAGAGAAGAACAGGCAAGAAATTCCAAGGACACTCTTTTTCAACATGTTTTTTACAAATCACTGGTGACATTGCTAATATGCGCAAGTTAAATGTGAGGACAATGTAACGTATTGTTCTAAAATGTAAACAGTCGCGCAAACTACGACTATGTGTAAGTAACAGCAGTTCGGAAATGTCCAGCCCCAACCAACGGCTCTCGTTCACGAGCATGACGCACGCGCCAGCCATCGTCCACTTCAACCATATGATATCAATTGATATCAAAGGGAGCCGAACGACCCGACACGTACGCCACCATCGGCAGGACGTATAAACGATCATGGCATACTCAGAACTGCCAGGCAACATAGCAAATTAACTTAATATGTTATTGACTACACAGTTCTAACATGTACAATTCAAAATTTACTAAAAGTAACATATAAATTGATATCAAAATATAAGATAATGTCAATGATTAAAATATTAATAAATAACAACATTTAAACGCATTGAAGTCTTTGATGCTTTTTTCATACCGAATATTCTTTTCATTTGGTTGGTTTGTGTTATCTGAGGTCAACTTAATAATAGTGGAAGAATTATCATTTTTCATTTCTAATTTTGACGAACACTGCGCTTAAACTTTAAATAATAAGTATAAGTAAGTTTTTGTTACTTCACCAAAGCTACCGTATCGCTTAAGATAAAAACAAATTTATCTCTAAGAGCTGACTTGTGTCGTAGATTGAAAGTTTAATCTGTATATATTCTAAATCCCCCAAGGGATTATACATCCGAGCCAGTGATTGTAAATTTGAAGTATGAGGATTAGATGTTGTAAAAGTTATAAGATTAAATTTCAGCTGACATTCATTGGTACACAGGGTAAAACTAATGGAAATATTGAGTGAAAACTTTCAATATTGAATTATTATTTTGCGGATGGTTACATTTTGGTCTTATTTACGACCCTGCGGCCTATTGCAACAAAACATATGATTTCTATAAAACCTTATCCAAGTCCGGTCCAGTCCCATGATCTACTAAAAAAATATATATACGGTCGAATTGAGAACATCCTTTTTTTTCGTCGGTTAACAAATACAAAAGCTGTCACCATATGGCTTTGCTGGATCGTTGCTTCATTGGCTCATACTAGTAAATCGAACTTTCTTTGTTGTAGCTCATAGTTATAAGTCTAACATATTAAAAATAAACTCAGGCGTTCCATAGGGTTCACATTTGGCACCCATCCTATTTAATATTTTTATTAATGACCTTAATTACTTCCTGTATTCTACTCTTAAAAATAACTCGTGTTCTAATAGAATCTAATACTGATGCATTGTTACTTCAGAGTGATATTGATAGACTTTTAGTATGGTGTAGTCATAACAATATGCAACTAAATGTTCAAAAATGTTCTCAAATAACTTTACCTGTAAACTGAACTCAATACACTATAGTTATAATATAAACGCCTCACCACTTGGTCACGTAGATACTGTCAGAGATACTGTCATAATACTATTTTGTTTTGTAACGAATGTTTAGTAAAGTAAATAAGGAATGTAAGTTAGTACTTGGTAACATACATAGGTGAATACTCACATTTATTATCGTGCATTCGTCTATTAGTTTTATATGACATTAATTGTACCTACGTGTGTTTGACATTAGTAGTTTCATTTGATTTTTTAAGATTCTTTTATCAATTTAAACATAAAATAATTCGCAGGATTTACACTTAAATAAAACTAATTATATTTATGAACCCACCCGTTACGCAAGAGAGCTGTGGTCGAGAGGGACCTCGGGTAAATAGAGACCACAGCTTTCTTGCTCTTTTCACCTTCTTACCATTAAATACACACTGAGCTGCAAACATAATCGGGAATAACTAGAATTGTTGGGATAAATAATAGGTATCTAAGTATATTTTGGTAGACTACGTAATGAACCCTTAAAGTAAGGAAACACGTGGTAGCTAATTTTAATGATGGAAAGTATGAGAAAACCATACAGAAAGTAGTATAATACGTATATAGATCTATGTTTTAGAACTGACTGACTCACTATCTAATAACTCCGAGGATAAGATAGGCCTCTTTCGACTAAGCTAATAAATAAAATATAACAGAAAATTATAATTTTCTTCTCTATGCATATTCGACACAATTACAAATATAACACAATATATTGTTCCAGTTACAAAATTTAATTACATAGAAACCTTTTATATGAGATATGAAAATCTGTTTTATTGTCAATAAAAACTCCTATTTTTGCAGGTGATTTGAAATGTTTGCAATTACAATATTTCATGATTATATTTGCGTTTCTAATATGTAGAAAGTCCTGGAGAAAAACTTGGAGTACTACAAGAGAGCGTATTAATTAAAGTGTTAATAGAAGAATGTCCTTTATTTAAAATATAGTCTATTTTATGAGGTAAGTATTTTACTTTTTGAACTAACAAAGCATATGAAGCAAAGTTTTCATGTCCGTTCATATATTTCATTTTACTAGTTTATTAGTTATTAGTTTTGTTTCTATTTACGTTTCATGTTCTAATGTTTTTTTTATATATTTTTTAAGAGAGAAGTGCCTAAATGTAAAGTAAGCTCACACCAAACTAAACAATGTGCAAGAAGAAGTCTTGGTCATACATGAAATTATATTTGTTTACGAATAACTATAAATGACAAGTAATTTAGTACCTTATAGCCACTTATTTTATAAAACCGATGTGTTAGGATACATTTATAACAATGAATTTGAGAAATGTTAGGAGAAACTTGATAACAGTGTAATTGAATCTTGTATTGTAGGTACCTACACAAGTAACGTCGATAACTGTGCTTCGATTTTGTAGGTGGATGAAGAATATTGATCTGAAAATATTACTATACTAGCAACCCGCCCCGGCTTCGCACGGGTACAAATTATACACCTAAACCTTCCTTATGAATCACTCTGTCTATTAGTGAAAACCGCATGAAAATTCGTTCAGTAGTTTGTTTTATAATATGTAGTCTTAAGTAAGTGATAAGAACAGTACTACATTTGTAGATACTGTTAGCTCCAATCTTATTAAATACTACTGGATCTAGTTCATTGAAACTCAGATTTTCTGGCTCTTAATATCGCATTCTATTAAAAGGAAATGAAACAAATAGATGAGAAAACAAAAGTATGGTATAAGTTCTTGTCAACAGCTGTTGTCAATTATAGTTATCTAAAAAGAGAGAAACTCTAACAAGTTATAGAAACTAGGTGATCATTAATGCCGAGAAAATGCGTTTGACTGATAGAGTGAGGAATGATGAGGTAAGAAACCGGTGTGGAATGAATAAAGATTTGGTGACGAGAATTAGTAAAGAAATGCGGCGATGGTTATGTTGAAAAAATGTGAAATGTTGGCATGTAAGAAAAATGGACATTTTCCATCGTTTCATGCAAATAAAGCCTACGAAGCCAGAATGATTCCGATGGAATTCAGGTGTTAATAGAACTAATAGAATAAAGTTTTTCGTGCAAAATAAAACTATCTTCTTTATAAAGAGTCAAATTTCTCAAATTAAATAAGGGTGGTAAATATTGAAGCAAATCCATCAGTCTTAAAAGATTAAATACGATTTGTATTAAGAAACTTGTTGAAAACTGAATTGTAGCTGTGAAACATTCTTGATGTTTTTCACACTCGTGCGTAAATCTCATTTACTTAAAGGTAACTAACTTAAAAATATTGACACTGTGCTACACTTTCCGTTACTTATTTTCTTTTCAAAAAAGAATGTTAAAGCTTCATTTTCATGGTTGGTGTAGAAACGGGCATTTGGAATTTTTAAGGAATTAGGATGGATATTAAAAAAGTTAACATCATTACAAGCTACCTACATTCAGTATTACATAATACCAGCATTAAAAATGTATTATATTAGAATTAGCAACAGATAAATGGAAACTTAAAACGCTCTCCAGATAACCACGACTTTTGATATGTCGCTTTGTACGTAGAGACCGTCGCTTTTACTCTTTATTTCATGCGCAATTGATCACATCAAGATGGCGATGCAGATGTATTAAATAACAAAAATAATAAGATTCACTTAAAAAAATTAGGCTAGAATACGAACGTCTTTAACAAATTTAAATATACATAAACATGTATAAACAGAGTGGCGCTTTGAAGTTCTCGAAGACTAACTATCGATTATGCATACAGTTTACAGGCCCTGTCCCTTAATATACACAATTCCTTTTTAGTCTATTTAAATACAACTTTTAAGAGTTTCTTTTTTGTGTCTACGATTATAATAGCTGATCTGAATTAATATTGTCTATAAATTGATTGCATTAAATTTAAAACCACAGCATGAAATCAATATTGCATAAGATACTGTCAGATGTAAAGTAAAAAAAAATACTAAATGTATCAAAGAGCTAACTTAATTGGTACCGTTAAAAACATGCACCGAAATTGAAACTTGATAAACATCACTTTGCTTAGTTTGGGACTTAACAACGTTGTGTAATATGTCTCCTCAAGGACAACCTGTTACCTAAGCAAAGAAGAAACTATTACGTACGGCGTCCCACAAGTAAGTATCCTATCCCCTACACTTTTTCAACTGTACATAAATGACCTCACAATATCGCTTCCAAACACTAGCATATTCACATATGCAGATGACACCGCAATTTTAGTCTGGGGATCAAACTGGCGGGTTGTCAAGGAGAGAGCTGAAGACTCCTTGGCTAAATAAAAATTTACTAACGCTGAATTTATATAAACAGGTCTACGTGCCTTCTCCATAAATAAAATAAATAACTCTCCCAGTGACAGTGCTACACCTATCTCTCGAAGGATAACTGTAGCTTCCAGGTACTCACACGAGCCGAGAGCACCAAATACTTAGGTATTCAAATTGACAGTGGTCTAAGATAAGACAAGCAGATTCTTTCAGTGGCGGCCCGGGTGAGACGTCTAATACTCACATTTAATTGTCTAAGGAAATGAGCAGCGCCTGACAAACTTATATTAGTATACATAGCCCTGTGCCAATCAGTTATCCAGTACTGTGTCACTATATGGGGAGAAGCAGCTCAGACGCACCTACTGGCCCTATAGAGAGCACAAAGAGCTATCATAAAAGTGATGACTAAAAAACCCTACAGGCACCCAAAGGAAAAACTATACACCGATGTAAAGTCCCAACCGTCCGACAGCTGGTTGTGCTCAAATTTATAAAAATAAACGCATCGGAATACCAGTCTGTCCTAGGGTTCTTTGCAAAACCTCTTTTGTCAAGAGACAATTTACCAGCATCAGTTGCAAACTGTATAATAAGATAAATAAAGCTCTGAACATAGTATATATACTGGTATAAATAACCATGACGCCAAACGGAAAGTTACCGCCTTGTTTTACCATAAGCAGACTGAAGATATACTGCCATACATCACTTAATACACGTACAACCCACACACACACAATACACACATATACACACACACGCACACACACACAGAGAGAGAGAGAGAGAGAGAGAGGAGAGAGAGAGAGAGAGAGAGAGAGAGAGAGAGAGAGAGAGAGAGAGAGAGAGAGGGAGAGAGATAGAGAGAGAGAGAGAGAGAGAGAGAGAGAACACACGCACACGTATTTGACTTATTAACTAAATTGTTATTTAAATGGATAATTATTTTTTCTTTTCATTTTGATGTAATGTTCAATTTACTATTTATCTAATTTTGATGCAAATTTAATTTAATTTAATTGTGAATAACTTTAATTTAATTTAAATGTAATAATTGGTAATGTTGCCTTCATCTTTTGGTTTACTTATTTTATTTTAACTACAAGTTGGCCTTCATATTGATTTTAATTTAATTCTAATTAATTATTTTATTAATAATCACACAATATAAACATTATATCTCAAACTAAAATTGAGTAATATCATCATATTTTATGCAAAATTAAACAAGTTTGTATAAAACTGCATCATTTCTAGGGCTGGACACTGGGGACCTGGGACCCACACCTCAGGAAACTGAGGTGCAACGGTGTCAGCTCCGTCAGGTCCTAATGGCAGAGTGGGAAGAGCGACTTGAGCGACCAAGCGCTGGGCACGCCACAGTTGTGGCGGTAAGACCCATCATGGAGGATTGGCTCGAGAGGCAGCATGGCAGCCTCTCCTACCGGCTGACGCAGGTTCTGACCGGCCACGGCTGTTTCGGCAAGTACCTGTGTCGCATAGGCCGGGAGCCAACGTCTGCGTGCCATCACTGCGGAGGCTGCCGCGAGGATACTGCACTCCACACTTTAGTGGAGTGCTCAGCGTGGACGCAACAACGCCTTGACCTCGCGGCGGCTATTGGAGTGGGAAGCCTCTCACTGGAGACCATGGTTCTGTCCATGGTCCAAAGTGAGAGTGCGTGGGAATCCGCTGCCTCTTTTTGTGAGGAAGTGATGTCAGCTAAAGAGGCAGCGGAAAGGGAACGGGAGAGGGCTAGTACTCTCCCGTCCCGAAGGAGAGGCACCAGGCGCCGGAGAGCGCAGAACGATCTCCGGCCTCCATGAGCGCTGGCCTGGGGGTAACGGGTGAGGCTGCCCGTTACTCTAGCAGAAGCAGGCCTGAGACGGTGGCGCGCCGTGTTCCGCGCGTGCCTCTCTACACTGGAAGGGGGGCAAGGCCCCTCGCTCGCAAGGGCGTGGCTGCCTTTTGTTCAAGAGGCGGCCAAGGTCTGCCAGGGTTCTCGGGGACTTCCTTCCTAGGGTATACCCGAGTCCCTGGCAATAGACTTATTTATGACGGAACACCGTGTGGTTTTAGTCGGTTCGATTCCGACATACCACCTCACTGGCAGCCCCAGTGGAGTGATGACCCGAGGGGGTTTCCACACGATAAAAAAAAAAAAAAAAAAAAAAGGGCTGGACACTGACCCAAAATACAGGTACCTACTCGCCTAATTTGGGGGAGCAGTATCAGTACTTTCCAGTAAAATACAACAACAGAGCTATACCTGATATAAAATTGTAATGTGTAACGTGTTTGTATTATCTGAGACAATAATTTATTGATAGATATCAATAACTTGATTTTAATATAATAATAACAATAGATTATTATTATTATATTAAAATCAATGTAATAAACATTGATTTTATATTCTATGTTGATGTATATCTCTGTTTGTTTTCTATGCGTTCCGAAACCATTGATCAGATTGTCATGCAACTGTGGTAGGGTGTTCTGGGGACGCCCACAGGGGTTTTCCTGGCCCAAAAATCTATATAAAAAAAACTGTAAATTTTTAGATTTGCGCCCTCTAGTGGATCTATATATGTATTATTAGCGTGACAGTGCGATTTCAGTACTTAGTCCCCATAGCAAAAGTGCACAACGTGCCTAAAGAAGTTTTCACTTCCAAAATGGCATTGCAAGGCATGCCGGGTGCGGCGAGTAGTATCTATACTTATAATAAAACTGTAACAGGTTCAATTTTGTACATTGAAGATATATTGAAATTTTTTTTAGGGAGCATTCTATGATCGACACTGAAGCCAAAACATGCCAAGATTCATTTGAATCCGTTCAGTTGTTTCAGCGTGATGCGCAGCCATGATACAGACAGATAGAAAGACAAAAAAAAATAGTTTTAGCTTCAGTACCGATCATAGAGTGCCCCCCAAAACAAAATATCTTCAATGTACAGAATTGGACCTGTTACAGTTTTTTTATAAGTATAGATAGATTAAAAAACAATTTGAATTTTAAATTCTAAGTAGAATAAAAGATAATTACATCGATCTTACAGTAGGCCAGTAATAAAAATCGGCATTTTCATATCATACGATGTTTTAACATGGTGTACGTGTACGTTACCAAACCATAAATGTATTGCTCGAAATTTAATAGTGATGTCACAAATAGATAATGTTACACATAACTCTTTGATTCAAGCTTATTCGTTATTATAAGTATACTAATATTATAAAACTGAAGAATATGTTTGGTTCATAAACCGTGCTAACCTCAAGAAGTACAACACTTTCTGGATCTATTTATCAGTCCACATGATGACGGTTGTTTAAAGTAACGGATAATTATTTCACTGTAAGATTATTCGTTCATAGAATCCACGCAACGATCCATTAATCGCCTTAACGATGTAAACATACATAAAGACTGAGAGACAACAAAATTAGGGCGAAGGAAAGATATTGACACATTAAATACATATAAATATACGTACGTCTTCGAAAGGGCAGGTAGGTGTATATTTACATATAGAGCCGAGACTTGTTTTCGTTAAGGGTTGTCACCCCATTATTCCCTTATTATAGAGGTAAAAGATATGAGGTTATGTGCATGGTAATTTTAAATAAAGAACTATATAAACAAAATTAACATCCTTTTTCAGATGTTGGTACAGTTTTTGTATGCTTAACTGGGTAGAACGAACCTTTGCTCTTTCGCCCCTTACCTGAATTTACAAAAATCACAGTCATAATCCAATGCTTAAGATCGATATGACCACTAACCTACCATCCACCATTGATGCAATAGAAAAATATTATCTATACTTCCCGAAACTCCACTCCCGTTGTTTGATTCTTCGACAATTATCCAACAGTCACCCCGCTTCCCCATTTTACTTAAAAAAATAACCCCTTTTACGTCAAATGTGTAATGATGTATAGTTGTTATTTTTTTTTCTTTAGAATTCATTTATTTGTACGCGTAATTATTTACATTGGTCTCGGGTATTTTCCATGACGTATTTACAAAAAACTTCCTACTACCACACAGTTTTCCAAACCATTATCTAACCAATATTTTTCAAATCGTACAACTTTACATTATCAAACATCAATAGGACAAGGTCATCTAAAACTGCACCACAGAAATAAAAATTAGAGCCACAGTTACTTAAACACTTTATATTATACTATGCAAAAAAAATGGGGGCCATATTCAAAATACACACACCTTCACAAGTCTCCTAATGCTGTATGTCTTCTCCGATTATATTATCTATTTACATACAATAAGCGTAATTGAAACGAATCTGTTTTGTCAATCCCCTATATTAAATCCAACAAAGTATGTAAACCATCGAATTCCCTGGATTGGTATAGCAGGATTTAATCCAATTACAGGCAAAATACATATAATGTATTCAAATGCTACCTCTCCACGTATATTACCCTGGTTCGTCCCCATTCTTCTACATTTACAATTATAATTACATATCGTTTCGTAAATCTGGTTTTAGTTTTACTCGTATGGTGTTTACGTATAAAGTATATCATCATAACAACAATAAACAAGATAAACAGTAATATGTGCAATACTCATTATTGTACAGCACTCGTATGAACATGTGACACACAGCGTTTTTCAAAATGTCGATTAATTTTTCGCCTTAAGAGAAACTTTTGCCTTACTAGTTACCTATATATTATTTATATTCATTATTCATATATTATATTCATTTGACAAATAAATAAAATAAAAGATAAACTAAAATCCCAGAGCTGACAAGCAATTTTGGCAAGGTATTTGTGGCACTACGAAAGTTTATGTCACGATCCTTTTGTTCTAGCTTAATGCAATATTGAACATTTGGGTAAAAGTAGCGGAGTGTTTTCAAACTATGAATGTTCGAAGTTGCCAAAGGCATTCTTGTGGCATTTTCAAATTGGTATTTCAATTGAAAGATGCCTCAGTGGCAGGCAGTCAGTCATAAATAAATAATAAAGTGGTATTTTAAAAGAAAAGGTATACTTGATCATGCTGAGATTTAAACAATGTTTTATAAAATGGATACATATGCTTACACGTAACTCACTTAACCGTCGCCGATTTGCATTATTTAATTGACATATTGCACATCGGCGGCGGTTAAGTCAAAACACTTACCGATTGGCTTATATTACGCCAAACATAGTCTGCTACCAGACCGATACCACCTTGCTTTTCACTAAATTTCATGATTCTAAGTCAGATGGAAGTACCCTTTTGGATACTAGTTTTGATTTACCTGCGAAATGTTCAAATTTGGTCAAATCTAAGGTTTAGGGGAGAACAGGGCAATGGGAGTCAGTGGGCAATGGTGGTCAATACAATAATAACATAATTAATAGACATCGATGAGAGAGTACACGCGGAAACAGTCGACCATACTACGCCCCGCTCCCACTCGATCGCCCGCTCAGATTGCCAAGAGCGTTTGCTTGTGACGGTCTTAATACGTTGTTCCGCACTTTCTCTATAATTTAAGTGTGCACATAATAGAAGGTGAGTCGTTCATTTTAGACAATTTAATAATTCAATGATTATTTTTCCTAGCTTAAACCCTAAAAAATACTATCGTAAGACATTTTCACTGAACAACTTAATAAATTATTTATTTTGGATTTTTTAAATTTTATACCTATATTCGGGCAATATGAGTCAGTTGACCCCCATTGCCCGCATTGTTTTTGTTTTTCACCAATCTTTTCTTTTCACGCCCTAGATCAAAAGACAAAGCAAAATGATCTTCTGACACTCTGGTAAAAGCAGAAGATCTTCTATAACAAGGAATGTCAATGAGAAAAGCTGTCAAATCAATGAATATTCCGTTTCCGACTCTTCGAAAGCGGTTTAAAAAGCAAAAAATTTCTAACCCACGCCACGTCTTGGAAGGCTTCCTGTATTTAGTCCCGAAGTGGAAAAGACTAACAGACCGAGGTGATGGCTAAACATAAGTTTATTCCCAAGAATATATATAATTGTGACGAGACCGGGATCTCCCCCGTACCAGATCCTGGGAAGTTTTTGGCCTCCAAAGGCCAAAAAATAGTTTGTTCTATAAACAGTTGGGAACGGGGGAAAGCCTTTGTAAATTTTTCATAGAAAATGCATATTCAGCTGTGGCTTCAATCAGCAAAAGAGAATCGGGCTTTCATGCAGCTGGAATTTTTCCAATGAATCCAAACATATTCTCTGCAGAAGATTTCAGTGTATCTGAAATTCTAAACGACTCAGAAGTCGTCGTTCAAGATTGCTCCATATCTATAACGGTTCCAACGGCTGTAACTCATACGTCAACAATCTCTGACCCAATCTACATCAACTCAGTATTACAGCCAGAGACAGCACTGAATCCTCAAATTTCACAAGTTCAAAGTCATCATCTTTGATCGATAAGTTGCTTCCAATGTAAACAAGGCAAAGAGACTGTGTCCTCTAAGAAAGGCTCATGTCCATCTCTGAGGTGGACCTCAGAGATGGACATGAGCCTTTTTAACATTTGCGACGATGACGCAGAAGACGATGATTATAGTTGCTTAATTTGAGATGAGTTTGGCCGCAACAACTAGATGTGGTATAGATGCACTTCGTGTGGACAGTTGGCACATGTAGACTGCACCGGATGGGATTCGCCAGAAGGTTATGTATGCGATAATTGCTGAAGATGAGATGAATCTCAATACCAACGCGATGACCACAATTACCCACACATGAGGACAATGGTGGTCAAAGCAATTTTTTTTTTAAGTTAAATTACTACCAAATGATAATTCCCAAACTAAAAAGACTTTTTCAGACTGATAGTTAAATATATATAATTATATAAATATAAAATTATAAAAATATATATAATAGCATAGTAAGTACAACTGTAGTTACAATAAAGTCTACTTAATTAACTTTGATTATTTCTTGATTGTTGCTTAAGTGACTCCCATTACCCCTTTCTCCCCTAAATGGCCGTATATTTTGATTGCGTTGACTTAGAAGCTTGAGTATTTTACAGCTTCAATGGAACGCAGACATAAGTATTTACTATTAATTACAACTTGATACGTCCACGGGTTCCCGAGAAAAAGGGTATTGAACCCTAAAAAAAACCGGCCAAGTGCGAGTCGGACTCGCGCACCGAGGGTTCTGTATTTTTTTTTATTATATGATGTACCTAAAACTTTACGGGTTTTCGCAATTTTCCCTTTATCTGTGCTATATGACGTTGCTTCGTACCAAATGTCAAGATTCTGAGTTCACGGGAAGTACCCTGTAGGTTTTGATTCCCTTGCGAGTGTCGAAAGTTTGCGGAAATTTGCGGCATAAATGGCTGTATCTTTTAATTGCGTTGGCTTAAAAGTTTGATTTTTTCACAGTTTTAAGGGACAGTAGACTTGAATATTTGATATAAATTCCAATTTGATACCTCCACGCGTTTCTAAGAAAAAGGGTCTTGACAGACAGACAGACACACCGACGGACCACAAAGTGATCCTATAAGGGTTTCTTTTTTTCCTTCGAGGTACGGAACCCTAAGAGGCCCGATGTTTTATTTATAAACTTAGTATACTAGCGTAATAGACGAACAGTATCCTCATTTTAGCGTCACCGAAGCTTAAATGTTTGTTTGTGTGAATTTTACAGATGTATGACTTGAGTATTAGTGTAGGGACATTGACGTCACTGAAATAACGATGTCAAAAAATCGGAAATACTATATCACTATGAATTGGTAATATTTTGTATATTTTGTTGCTATGTAATATTTATTTTTTAAATGACAGAAGTGAAGAAAGAACGATAGAATAATAATTTAAAGAATTTTCAAGCTAGTGTTTTTTAATATTTTCTAACTGATGTAAGCGTAAACAAAAGTGCCATTTGCCTATACCTACTGTTTTGGATACTGCGCAAATAAGGAAAAGATATTACACTGCCGAAAAAACTGCGTGAGATAGTCCTAAGCACATTCCAAAAATATGGAATCCTTCCTATATGTGGTGGGCGACCATCTATTTCGAAGTATGAATCTATGGTTTTAGAAGGTTTACGATTCGATGGACAGAATCACTTTCCTAAATCAGTGGAATGGAAACGTAGATGTGTTGTAGCTAATTCTATAGTATTATAACAGTTGTACTCGTATGTTCAAAATATGACGTTGGTCTGCCTTAAATATTTTGAATGTTATCATTATAAGTGGACACTTATAAGTATATATTTTTTTATTTTCATATAACTATTAACTTAAATAATTAAAAAATATCACTTTAAACTAACTGTTAAACCAGAAAAATCGATTTTTAGTACATCTTATGACCTAGCGTTGCCATCCGGCAACAGTCGAAAGCTCAAAATTGGGAGTCATAACATTTTATTTTTTTGGTGTTGTTTGGACAACATTCAACCAAAATAAAAATTACTTCGAAAACTCAGGCTCTAATGGGTATGGACAAGTTCTTAAATAATACGCCACTTTCACTTTTGTGAAATAAACCATAGGTTTTCTATGGTTTATTTCTAATCTGCTTTTTAGAGAAATGTGGAATAGAATCATCATTCGCTAAATCAAAGAACATTTGTCTACCAATCTGTTGTAGTTTTCGTTAGGGCGTCAACGTCTTGACCCTTGTCTAAGCCTGCTGAGAGCAAATTGAAGGAGATTTCGTCACGCTAGTAAAAGCAAACCAGATGTGGGCTGTAATCAAAAGGGCGCGTCACACTTTAAAGGAGAACGTCTAGGTACACTATTATTAGAACTTTTAATGCCTTATTTATAGTGCAGGATATTTCTTAATTAGTTAAAAGTGCCTATGACTCCTGCCTACTGGTGTATGTGACCGAACTGCAATTGTGATCAATTTCGACATTACTTGGCCGTAATTAAACTAAGCAATGAATTAGTTACCAGTGCTAGATTACCAGCGCTTAGCGGCTCACACAACTAATAGAAACATAGTCCACGAAATTTCCACGCTGAAAGCTTAAAAAACTATTTAAGAAAATTCAAGATCCGATTCGTAGATATATACATATCTTCATCATCATCGTCGTCATTTCAGCCATAGGACGTCCACTGGACGACGTTGGACATAGGCCTCCCTTATGTACATATATTTGTAATGAAACATTTCAATTTAATTTTAACTTGCGTGTGGCAATCTATATATTAATAGGCAAACACAAAACCTTATATATTCGGGAATCACCGTGATGACGTAGGAGGTATAACATTCCTTTGAATTGCCCGTGGTTTCGATCAGGTTGCACTGCGGGTAGACAGTGTGGGCTAATGTTAATTCCTGCACACATAATTACACACCTTTTATGCAACGCAAAACTTTAAACGATAGTACAAAACAGTTCAGTGCTATTTTCTCCTCTGTTTGTTTATCAATTGTCTTTTTTTTTAGGGTTCCGTTCCCACTATAGGCAATTCTATAGCAAAAATGGGCCCCCTATAAGAACACTCCGTCTGTTTGTCTGTCCATCAAGATCCTTTTCTTAGGACCCCGTGGAGGCATCAAGTTAAAATAAACCTTTTCTGCCGTGTTAGTTCCGCGTCGGAACTCGTATTCAAAAATTACTCGGACTTTCGGAGTATCCATCTTTTCCGTCTAAGCTGAATAAAAAAAATATTAAAATTCGAAAATCGAAAGTTCCACAATATAATGGAATAAGAATTTCACACCATGAATGAAGGTTTAATGTCAATTTAAAGTATCTATTGTTATAAAACGGCTAAGTCAAGAATCATTTCATGATTCTAAGTCAATGGGAAGAATCCTATAGGTTTTGATTCACCTGCAAAATGTTCAAATTTGTAAAAATCTAAGGCTTACATGGCCGTATCTTTTGATTGCGTTAATCAAAAGATACGGCCATGTAAGCCTAAAAAGTTGATTTTGTTTGTCGTAAATCGATGTATAGGAGAGTATTGATTCCTGAGATGGACGCACTATCTAACGAACCTTATAAGTTATTATTTAATTTTTAATTAAGTCCCACCTCATAGTGAGTATCCTATAGTGTATTATTAGAAGCCAAATTTAGACATCTTAAAGAATAAAGTTCAAATTTAAGAGTTATCGATTTTCACAATTTGTTAAACGTCCGTATTAGTAGGACTTTGGCGGCAAGTTTAGTTGTGTATATGTAAGTAGGTATATCTGTGTGTTTGCATATTGTTCTAGCTTTTTTTAACTAACAGTTGCAATATAGATCTTGTGAACTACACATGCCTTTCATTTTCTCTATCGACATTCTAAGTATGCAAGTATCAACTTTATTCTCATCACGATAATTATTTATATAAAAATCTTTTTAACAAAAAATTAAACCGACGAAAAGAACTAAAAAGCAAAAAAAAAAAAGGCGCCGACTCAAAATAAGTTTATATAAAATTTGATAGTTTATGTAAATAAGCTCAATGCTTAAGACTTAAGGTTTATTTATTTTTTGCTTTTTAGTTATTTTCGTCGGTTTAATTTTTTGTTAAAAAGATTTTTATTTTACGGTTTTTTTTCATCATCAGCTCAGCTACATGATGTGATGATTTCTAAACGCAAATACCTGATAAAGTAATGAAAAGTAAACAGAAACACTATTCGTTCCTACAATTTTCGAGGGTTTCTCTCAATTTTTTCAGGATCCCATCATCAGATCCTGACTTCCTTGACATGGGACCACCCTTGAGGTATACCCTATCTAACAAAAAAATAATAATCAAAATCGGTTCATAAATAACGGAGTGAGGGCTGAACAGACATAAAAAAAAAAATATATATATATATATATATACGAGTATATATATATATATATAAAATGGTCGAATTGAGAACCTCCTTTTTTTCGTCGGTTAAAAAGGGCAACATTTATATTTTCACTAGTAGATTTAACAATTTTAAAACGATATATATCTATTCTAATTTTATTAACCGACTTCAAAAAAGGAGGAGGTTCTATGTGCCACTGTATATTTTTTTTATGTATGTTCTCCGATTACTCAAAGACCTAGACCTAGACCAGTTTGGAAAAATCTTCTTTTGTTTGAAAGGGTATACTTCCCAGGTGATCCCATGGTTATCAGGTCAGATCGAGGGAACTCTTAAAATTTTATAAACACACTTGAAGAGATTTGAGTATTTTGAGGCGCATTGAAATCAGTGATAATTTTTTTAAAAGATAATTTAATAATAATACGATGTCAATGTTTATATTTCGTGCTAAACCATACATCGTTTTAAGAGATACTTTCTTTGTTTACAGATGAACGATGTTGTGAATAAATAGAACATAAATATGGACTCCTACAACTGGATTGAATAACAAATATCAACATGAACCTAAGTACCGTGGAAAACTCAACAGATGGAAATGGTTCACTGCCAGTGGATCCGACTAATATTTTTGGGCCTCAGAGAGACTCGCTGTTCATAGTCATGCCAATAACAGTTATATATTCTTTAATATTTATAACCGGTTTACTGGGTAACATATTTACATGTCTGGTTATAGTACGTAACAAGAGTATGCATACAGCAACAAATTACTATTTATTTAGTTTAGCGATATCAGATCTCCTTTTACTTGTTAGTGGAATGCCTCAAGAGATGTATTCTATATGGTCCAAATGGCCGTATGTTTTTGGACACAGTTTTTGTGTTATAAGAGGTTTAGCTGCTGAAACATCGACGAATGCTAGTGTTTTAACAATAACGTTGTTTACTGTAGAAAGATACTTAGCTATTTGTCACCCCTTTGTTTCACATAAAATGTCGAAACTGTCACGGGCTACGAAACATGTTATACTATTGTGGGTAGTGGCGCTTGGACTAGCGCTTCCGCAAGCTCTTCAATTTGGAATTAGAGAAAACAAAGGAGTCATAATGTGTCTGCAAACAAGAGTTATTATTGAACATTCTTTTGAAATATCAACATTCTTTGTATTTTTCGCACCAATGGTTTTAATAACGGTGTTGTATTTCTTGATCGGACTGAAATTGAGAGAAACTAGTATAAGCAAAGAGCAAAGCCAAAAAGATTTTGAAAGGAATGGGAGACATACACACAAGATACGGCGAAAACATAGCCAGTCAACGAGGAGAGTCGTGAAGATGTTAGGTGAGGATTCACAATTGTTTTTTTCCAACGTTTGTAGTTCATCGGTATTCGTTTAGTACATTTGTAGTATATTTTTAAATTTTATCTTTATATAAAATTATAATATTAGCATGGAGTAAGCCAAACAAGTTAGACAATATTATAACTGCTCGTCATTAGGGTGGCCTGAGATTCATGTAAGGGGCAATAAGGCCTTCACGATCAGAAGGTCTAAGTAGCAAAACGTCCAACAGCGAGAAACGTCTAATTAGCAGTAAGCCAAGCAAAATGTCTGGATACTCAGGCACACATGCAACATACACATCACATCGGGAGGGAAACGGACACGGCATTATAATATGTAGGTACATACATACTCCTTGGTATATTTACTAGTAGCGTTTCATCTTTTTAATGGTGACTGACACTTATTGTCATGAATGCTATTTGATTAGCATTACATATTTGTTTTTCGGACTTTCGAGGACTCGGGTCAACACACGCTGTCGGTTTGCCCCAGTTGGGCGGCGCAGCGTCGGGCCCTCATTGCAGTTATCGGAGAGGATCTGTCGCTACCGGCGTTTCCAGTAGCGACAGGAGTTTTACCGCGGTCGCAACCTTCTGTGAGGAAGTCATCTCGCAGAAGGAGGCGATGGAAAGGGTTTTCGGGAGGACGACCTCCACTCGGACTTAATTCGCCGCCAGCGAACTGGGCGGCGGAGCTTTCCAGCGCCTCATGCCGCCCTGAGTGTGGCCGCGGGTGGACCGGACGGGGTTTCCCCCCACCCGCTATGGTGCCGCCCCGCGAGGAGGCGGCGTCTGCGTGTGCCTGGACGTCGCCTAATTGAGAGGTTTTTTACCCGAAGGTGGTGCCCGCGCTTTTGCGGGCAGGCGCCAGGGGGGGGTCCGGCTGTGTTAATAAAAGCTGTTCCCGGATCCTTCCTATTTAAGGCACAGTACGGCATACCGTGTGATTTCAATAATTGCAACTGTGACTGTGCCTCCCTTGCTAGAGTTACTTCCATTAAGTACTTGGGCGTAGTAGTAGACGATCGACTTAACTGGAACCTACAAATTACAACATTAACAGCTAGAATTAGAAAGCTAATATATATATTTAAAAATTTACGAACAGTGGGTGATAGGAAACTGCTAATCCAAACTTACCAGGCACTCTCGGAATGCCTTATAAGATACTGCATCTGTGCTGGTAAAACGTTTCTATTACTTGCAGAAAGAGCCCAACGCGCTGTTCTGAAAGTACTACTATCTTTACCCTTTAGGCATCCCACTACCGCTGTTTATGAAGAAGCTGGTGTGCTGTCTGTAAGAAAGATATATATCTACGAAATTTTAAAAAGATATCACCAAAAATATGTACCATACCTACCTATTTAAAATAAAAGAATAGTGTGTTGCCAATACCGCCGCAGAAAACAGCATTTGGACAAAAGCATTTTAATTACCATGCTCCAAAAGTTTACAATAGATGTAACACACTTTTCAAAATCAGAAATATGAATAATAATAAATTTAAAAATATAATACTTACCTGGTTAAAAACGTTGGGATACGATGATACAGAAAGGCTTTTAATAATTGATAAATGATAAATATTATAAACACACACACATATCAGCATTCACGCACACTTACACAGACGCACACCTACACACACATACGCACACACATACACACACACAAACTGACTGTATCTATTAATTTATGGCAAATACATTCCACTTAAGTTTTCATTGTTATTTTATAAGTTTTATTAATGTAATGTAAAATTTCTAAGGACATAACAAAATGTAATGACGAATAAAGGGAGGACACTGGCTTCTGTAACACAGTTCTTACTAGTACAGGAGTCAGGGAAATCTACCTGTTTGTAACTATGTTTGTGTCCAACAAATAAATAAATAAAAAAAAAAAAATTGTCGGTTCGATTAAAGAATATAAAATCAAATCCAACCAGGCTACTATTCCTCAAAGCTCTTGGAAAAGAAGATCCATTGGCAAGATCGCAAATACAAGAATATGTTATTTGAAGGAAATAAGAGGAGAAAGATAGATATAATGTTTAATGTCAAATACAAAAGAGAGCTTCAAAAGCTTAAGAGTCAAAAAGTTAATCCCTTTAAATTTTTATTGAAAATTGGCCATATTAAAAGGGTATTAGGTGCATAAATGCAGGGGAATTTGTATGCCTAATATCCTAATAATATTTAAAAAGCTTTAAGTTTATATATGAGTTTCACTTCCTGTCATGAGTGTACACTTTTTAAAAATGACGATTTGCTAAATAGACGTTCTGCTATACAGACCATCTGATAGAGTTGGACGTTCTGCCTGAGTAGCACAAGTGTCACGTGTGCTGGTTTGACAGTCACTTACTGTCAAATACAATAATTTCCAAATTGAGGTAGTGAAGAATTTGTTACAACCATTATAATACAAAATCTACAATTTTATAATGAACCAGAACTCCCGTGAGTAAATTAAACGGGGTAATGAATTGATTTTTTTTTAAACCTATACTATGTGTATAAAAGTCCTTATGACCTGAATACGTCCAACAACTCTTAAAAATACATTATTTTTAAAAACAATCGGAACGATGGTTTATTGGTATAGATTTTTGTAAGGGTCCAATCTACTTTCTAACACGACTGAACACTATGTCCTTAAATGCGGGCACACTCTCATAGTTTGTTCCTACGCTGAACTTAAATAAAACTAGATTAAGTTTTCTAAATATTATACCTGTTTTAAATTTGCCCAGTCTATGTACCTACTGAACTCCAGCTTCTTTTCAAGGACATTAAATACATAACAAATTTTATAATTTATTTTATACATACACTTAGATTGAATAATTATATTGTTGTTGAGCATACTGAGAGCAATAGTTACATAACAACAGAGATTATTCCAACTACAAAACTGCCCATTGTGCTCATATTCATTTAACTTAAAATTTTAATTATAGGTATTTATTTTGATATTAATGATTAAAAATGTAATATTTACCTTATTACTACTATTCACAGACACAAAAATGTAAAAATTCAATTAATATATTTAACGTTTTATAATAAAACACCTTTAAGAAGTCCTAACCTTTAAAAAAACAAATAGAAAAAAAAACAAAAACTTATAGAATGGCATTCATTTCTTAATAATTACTGTTTAAGAGCATATTACGGCAAAATATTTTGTAAAAGAATTTGACCACCTGGATATTACATAGCGTCGCTAAGGTTTTAACACCAAGTAAGTCAAAAATAGCAACTTTACAGGAGAGTGAAAAAACTGCACAACTTTACGTAGATACCATTATAATACCATTTTAATAGGGCACACTGAAAGTTCTCCGCTCCTGGCCGCTCATAAATGTTTGAATTTCGAATGTTATATTTTTTAAACATAAGAAACTTAATCATTGATTGTTTTTTATCACAAGCTGAAGTTCGTCGTCCGTAGCAAAAATGGAATTAACGCGAAAAGATTTTAGGGCGATGATTTTTTTATGATTTTACAAGTTTATTGACTCCGCTTGCTCGTTTTTAAAATGCTTTTGGGAGGAAAGCACCTCATTTGAGCACGGTAAGGCGTTCTCTCCATGATGCAATTCGTGAAGGTCGGCCCTCAACTGCGATCACTGAGGAAAATGTGGCTACTGTCAGGCAACTAATTGAAGAAAACCGTCGTATGACCTATGAGGAGATTTGAGGACATTTGGGGATTGGTACGATTCAAATAAAAAAAATCTTACATCAACATTTAAAAGTTAGAAAACTTTGTTGCCGCTGGTTTCCTCATGAATTAACAAAAACGGACATTTGTTGATTGGTGTAAAAAAATGTTGTTAAAGGACGATCACGGACGTCCAAATGCTGTGTATGACATTGTGACAGGAGATGAATCATGGATATATTGTTACATGCCGAAAAGCAACAGCCTTCTGTACGGGTATTCGAAGGTGACAGCAAACCAACAAAATTAAGGCAGGCGAGAAACATAGGCAAAAAAAATGATTGGGTTTTTTTCTTTTCCGGACGGGCCCTGTCTGCACGATCCCATTTGAAGAACAAAACACCGTTAATGCTGAGTGGTACACCACCATTTGTTTGCCCAGTGTCATTGAAAAACAGTCGCATTCTATTGCACCATGACAATGCTTCGGCGCACACCGCCAACAGGACAAAGTCATTTTTAGTTTCTGAAAAGGTAGAGCTAGTGACCCATCCCGCGCATAGTCCAGACCTGGCACCATGCGATTTCTTTATTATAATAATATGACCACACCTTTCTGTAACACCCTGTATAAGGTAAATTATTTTAGGGTAACTTTTAATATATTTTTCTTTTGTTACAGTTGCAGTGGTGGTAGCATTTTTTATTTGTTGGGCCCCGTTTCACGCACAGCGACTAGTGGCAATTTATGGAACAAACGAAAATCACCTAGCAAAGTCACCCATTCTGTTATCGGTGTACTATTTCCTGACGTATACTTCGGGAGTGTTCTACTACATTTCCACTTGCATTAACCCGATATTCTACCATATCATGTCAAACAAATTTAGAGAGGCTTTCAAGGTAAATATTACTAGCAATTTATTTTAATTGGGGTGTTACTTTAATAATAAATTTCGACCATGGTTTATTTTATGTGCCAGTATAACTTAAACTGTCATTGTATAAACTTATTTGCCATGATAGTAGGTATATAAGTTGATGTAGCCGTTTTCACATAATTTTTAAATTTGTAACACATATTGATTAAAAATATTAGCTTTCTGCAGTTCTTCTACATATAAACTTTAAGTATTCCAAATTCCACAATTTGCTTGTTTGCGAGAATATCGACATAATTCAAAATTAAGTCGAATTGAACTAAGTATGCCAAACGAACATAAATCTTTGATATTTTATGGTGTACAAAGATGCAACGCCGTTTTCGTGCTAACGTTCGTTGGAAAGCGACAAGTTCATTATATATTTAGAACAAAATACTCTAGCGGAAATCACAAAACATTGTCATCCTCTAAAATCAATGATTTTTAGTTATGTCGCTATTGTCGCAAACGAGTGATTTGTCCGTGCTCGAAATTTGATTAAAAAGCGATACAAAGAATTCACTTCATGTATATAGATATACCATGAAACCAATAAAGCTCGGAAAGTAGGTACTGTATCAATGCACTAAACAATAATAACAAAATTATTGCTAAGCTTGCCTTCATTTAAAACAGAGAAAATGTCTGTAAATCGGCTTGTTACTTGTGATGAAAAATGAATCTACCATATCTCAAATGCAATTCGAGTCAAGGTTTCTGCCCAGTAAATGTAACTATTTGCCTATTCGCACAACAGACACATTTTTTAGTCCAGTTGTTAAATTACTGCCGATCTGTACTGTACAGAGTTGCAAATAATGATAGTCAAGTCCTTATCAAACAACCGAAATTTGTTTAATTGCTCTAATCCACCATTTTCTCACGACAACCCTCGCCCATATACTGCACAACCGACCATTATGACTGGTGGGTATGCACTTTAGATACCCCACCCACACCACATTTGGGTAATTTTTTATAGGTACAATATAAAGAAATCATATAATACACCTTTAACACTAGAAGGGTCGACAGTGTCAATTTGACGGCAAAATGATTTTGATCGCTAACAGTGTGTTACCTATTTTTCAGTTTGCTTTCATATTCCATGAATTTTCCTAACTTATGGGCTGTTACTTCTTCTTTTACTAATTAGAATATAGGGTTCGTATAATACGTTGAGGTCACTTCTGCAGATCCTATCGACACCATTTCGCTTTCCGGTTGGAGCTCCTTATAATTATAATTTTCAGTAATAGTTGTGGCAGGTCAGGTGCACTTATACACAGCAGTATATATTTTTGATCGGCGCACCGACCCTGAAGTCTGGATTTGGTCACTATATAAAAAGTCCTAATTTTTTATTTGACTGCAACATGCACTGACCGGACTCAGATAAATATTGTAGATGGTGATCGCAGGTGATTAGGGATAGGGGTTAGTGTACCTTGGTTCTATCTAGCGATCAATGATGTTGCAGTCTCAAGTAACATTAACAGCTTTAAATTTGGTACAGTAAGTATGCAGTTGAAATTTTTACAACACATCATGATATACAATTCTAATAGATTGTTACATACTTAAAATCAATATTATACATCATGCAGACTATATTGAGATATATTCTACTATAATTACTTTACAATTTAGGATTATAATTCCAGAAATTGTTGAACAGAAAGTAAATGAAGGTAGATTAACATTGTTACAGAAAAACAAAGAAATCATTGTTTCTACACCAAATTAAAGTATAAAAACAGAAATAGTATAATTTGCAACACTCACCCAAGTTTGGGGAACAGCAACTTATATAGTTGAGCCTTACAGCGGGAGGAGCCCGCCAGGTCCTTTGACCAGACATCCATAGAGGACCAGGGATCGCACAGCTGACCGCACCTAACGATGGCTAGTTTGGTCGTTGACCCGGTCAGATTTAATAAGTTTCGTGTTTCATTGCCGGGTTTTTCGAAATATATTTTTTTTCTGACCCATCATCAAAGGTGTCATTAGTACTATCGTCTGTCTTCGTCTTCGGGAGTGTTTACCTACTTATGCAGTGGTCGAATATCGTCGTACCGACTTGAGAGTAATAATTACTATAATGAGCCGGGAATTGACCTAGCCGTGTTCTCTCATTCATCACTCGGATCGATCGATGCGTGTAGTTGTATCACAGCTAATATTGTTACAATTATATAAGTTTTAAGTTAATAAAAATATAGAAATAATCACTACATATTATAAAACAAAGTCCCCTGCCGCGTCTGTCTGTCTGTCTGTTCTCGATAAACTGAAAAACTACTGAATGGATTTTCATGCGGTTTTCACTAATAGACAGAGTGATTCACGAGGTTTGGGTGTATAATTTGTTAAGACTTTGTGTGAATTGATTGAAATATATTGATGATTGTCGAAAATGTCTCTGCTACCCGTGAAAAGCCGGGGCGGGGTGCTAGTAATATTAGGAGAACCAACCTTCTTCATAAGAAAAGCTAATTTTCGTGATGGATAATGACCAGAACGTAATCTCAGCATTGCAACTATATATCCTCTACTTAATTCATGGTTGTAAAACCAAGGTATTCGTGGAGGCTGACATTGAATTGTTTTAAACCATATTCCTTTTTCTTTGCTTCTTTTATCAAAATATTCTTTAAATTTACTGAAACAATTGTTTTTAAATTTTATATTATTACGTCTGTAAAATGTGTAAAAATGAAAAAATCCAAATCGTTCGTTGCTGCTAATTTAGTCAACCTGTCAGCCTCCTCGTTCTCTTTTAATCCTATGTGGGATGGAACCCATTGCAACCTCAGATTTATATTACATGTAGTATTGAACTCGTGCATTAATTGTAAAATATTGTAGACTATCGGTACACCTCTGCAAGAACCAGAGGCGCATCGAGTCACATACTGTAAGGCGCTTTTGCTAACAGTACATATAACAACATTTTTGTACTTCTGACATTTAATCTATTTGAGTGCCTCTGAGATTGCAATAAGTTCTAAACTCATGATTGACATTTTGCTTTTTATATTAAACATGCTAGATACATTTGTTGACATATCACAGAATGCAGCTCCAAAACCATTATTACTTTTCGATCCGTCAGTATATAACTATGACCAACCAGAATATTTAGTGTTCAGTTCTTCAATAACGTTAAATTTCAGGGAAGAAAGATTATGACAACTTTTGGATCGATTAACATTCTAAATTGATTTCCATAATTTTACTTATATTTATATAACTTACCCAGATATATAATTTAAGTGGGTTTGAAGCGTGTATATTACACTATTACACTCTATTACACTCTTTGCATTCATTGTAAATAACTACAAGTAATGATCTTTTAATACCTTGCCAATATCTTTCATAAGAATTGAAGCTGAGATTTGCTATCACATTAATTGTTTTACTGTCGGACCAATACATATTTTCAATCAAATATTTATAAGCGAGGTATAATCGCCTCAAGAATAGTGGTGGTAGACAAAACTCGCTCTCCATAACGTGGATGGGGGTGCTTTTTATGTAGGTAGTCTCTTATTATTCGTAGAGCCTGGTTTTGAATTCTATCAAATCTGATCAGATTATTTTTTGCCCTTGTATTCTATAGAAAACATCCATAATCCACCCTACTTCTAATTATTGAGATATATAACGTTCGCATATGTTTGGGATGTATACCCCAACCCGGACCTGCTAGTACTTTCCACAAATTCATAAATTTATAAACTTTCGCTGCTATTTCATTTAGGTGTTTACCCCATCGTGACGATGCATCTAGCCATAGACCTAAATACTTAACGTAATTAAAAGTTGGAATAATGTTATTTTCAATATTTAATCTAGGTTGCCATTTTTTACGTCCTCTCGGAAAAACACATATTTTTTGATTTTTTCGGCGATAATTGAAGACTTATCTCATCCAGATCAGCAACAATAGTATTCAACGATTCTTGCAATTGGCGTTTACAATGATTAAGGTCTTTATGACGAATATATAAAATTAAATCGTCCGCGTATTGCGACAGTACCACAGTAGATGTCTGACGACATATTTTAAATGTAGTTACATTGAAGAGCAGTGGTGAAATTGGATCTCCCTGAGCTAGTCCTCTATTAGTATATCTAACTTCAGATAATTGACCGTCTAAGCAGTTTTTAATCGTTAGACGTCTATCGCTTAAAAAGCCCCACAAATAATTACATATTTTACTGCCAGCATTTAATTCATCTAGGACTTTTACTACTTTGTCTATTATTATGTTATTATACGCGTTTTCAATATCAAGGAAACAAGACACCGTTGAACACCTTTCCGCGAAACCTAACGACTATAACTAAAAAGTCTTTTTAAGCAATCTAAGCCTGATTGAGCTCTTCTGAAACCACTAGTGTACGGTGACATAATCAGATGTTTTTCTATAAACCATTCTAGTGTTTTTCTTAGCATTACATGAAAAATTTTGCAAATGCAAGATATAAGGGATATTGGTTTAAGTTTGGTTTCAAAGTTTGCTTCGTGCTCTGGTTTAGGCATATGAAGTATTAAAATAGTACGCCACTGGATTGGCACAAATCCCAAGAAATTGTTTACCTGACAGAGGTAAATTATAAATCATTGAGTAGGTGATTCCGTCTTTACCTGGAAGTGTCTATTTTCTTCATACAAAAATAAAAGTCACTATTCATTTTCCCTTTCTTACTATGTATCTCATCAGATATCACTCCGTACGAGTTATTGAATTATGATTGATATATGATGAGATTGAAATGTAGTAAGACATACATTTCATGTTTTACTTGCTACAACTTTTCAGTTCACTTCTTCACTATTGGATTCTTTTTCTAATTTACTTATTATCTGTTAAATAAAAAATAAAAATATCTGAGAAAAATTATGCTTGCCTCTCATTTTTCTTTTTAGGGTTCCGTTCCTAAAAAGGAAAAAAGGAATCTTTATAGGATCACTTTGTTGTTCGTCTGTCTGTCTATGTGTCTGTCTGTCTCTCAAGACCTTTTTCTCAGGAACCCGTAGACACATCAAGTTAAAATTAATACCATATACATAAGTCTGCGGTCCCTTGCTTACTTACGGTAACTTGATAAGAAGCAAGGTCTGACAAAACTGGTAAAGGAAAAAAAATCCGAAAGTCGTTAATTTCTTGTATATATATCAATTAAAATAATAGTTTTTGTGGTTACAAACTTATATTTTGCGGTTAGATAGTTGACTTTGTCATACATCGCAACCCCAAGTTAAGTTTGTCTTTTGAAAAAGGCGGGCTTAGCTTAAAAGTCTTCGAGAGTTAGTTCCCGAGATGGACGTACTACTACATACAAGTTTGTTTACTTACGGAACCCTCGGTCCGCGAGTCAGACTCGCACTTGTCCGGTTTTTTTTTCTATTGCTATCTTATATTTTATGGCGGCTATTTTGAACGGTTAGGCCTAGAAAATCGGTGGCCGATTTAAATCCTTTCATGGGTTGAGATGCTTCCATATAGGGAATTACACATACATAAAACTGTGATTAATAACATAATTTAAATTAATGTTGCATTTTTTTCATTCAGAACAACTATTTGTGCGACCAACACTTTGCTCGATCACATGTAGTATAAGTACGCACAAGTGTCACCACATATATTGCAGATAGCTGACCCGCGCAGCTTCGTCTGCGTTTGTAAATTTTCCCCGTTTTCGCAACATTTTTCATTGATGCTCCGCTCCTATTGGGCGAAGCGTGATGTTATATAGCCTATAGCCTTCTTCGATAAATGGGTTATCCAACACTAAAATAATTTTTCAATTAAGATTAGCGAGTTCAAGCAAACAAACAAACAAACAAACTCTTCAGCTTTATAATATTAGTATAGATAATTATAGGTGCCTGCCTTTTTAAGAGAAAATGTATTATATTATATTAAGAACAAAATTTGCTGGAATTAGTTAATTTAAATAAGTGTGTGTCTGTTTCAGAACACAATGACACTGTGGTGCTGCCGATCGAGGGAACAGGCCGTCGGAAAGCGATGCTCCTACACCGCAATGGCTTTCCCACGTAATCTCACATCCAGTGGTACTGTCAACTCAGGTTATTTTTTTTGCTACACGTGTTTGTTAGTATTTTGCTTATCCACAGAGTAATTTAAAACTGGTTATGTTATATTACAAAACTATTGTATTACGCTAATACGACGAATACGAGACGCTTGACGTCTCAATTTAGTTTGGTAGTAAATGTTCGTTCTGTCTCAAGTCTTAAATATATTTTTGTACTTTATTATTTTATCATACTACTAAAAGTAGATCAATTAATATAGGAATTCAACGCGGATGTAACTGTAACACAGGCGGTGTAATAAAAAATGTGTTTCGAAGATCATCGTAATAAAATAATAAATAGACAATGAGAAGATTTACTTAAAAAGGTATATTTTGAAGAAGTGCAAACAAAGTTATTATTAAGTTACTTTAAGCTATTACTATTTTAGAGTACTTGTTGGAAAATTGCTACAAAGGATACGTTTGTATCCTATGACGGACCATCTCGCATTATGTGTGTTACAGTAAAAATAAAACTTATGCTGTAAAGAGCAGGTTACACATGTATTAAATCGAATACTATGATTCAAATAAGAACAGACTCAGCTTAAAGATAGTGATTAATGTCCAGTAGTTTACTATCCTAGATGTTCATCATAATATCAAATTAAACATTTTCTTTTATTAATATTACTAAATTTTAGTATTCAATCTGAATCCTACGCCAAAAAAAAGAAACGAATAAATCGGCTTAGTAATGGAAATAATAAATATCAAGGAAACTGATAAATTTTGCAGACCTTTAAATAATAATAATTCACATTGAATCCATAAAATATTCCAAATTATGTCTATCAGATGTATTTCACTTGATATTACTATTACTTTCTTGTTTGTAAGTCTCTACCGTTGGAAATACTTAAAGGTTTATGTAGGCCTATGTATGTCACAATGTTTTAAGCACAAAGTAATTGATAGTAATTAAATAATAATTATCGCATATTTTATACTGAAGCTATCAGTATTTACATTCCGAATCTATATGACGGAAAGAGAGAGCACAGTTAGTCGTGTATAAGGTTTCATAACCTTGTCGAGTGTTTTATAGGTTTGAATGACATCATCTGAACACATAAAACACTCTGTACTTTATCTTTACGACGACCGTAAGGTAGTTACCCTGAGAGAAATATTCCTTAGACGTATCAACCATTTTCGGTAAGAAACAAAAGCTACAGTTATTTTTTACACGAAAAACTAAAAATAATACAGACTAAAATAACTGCCAGGGACAAATTTTCACGATAGTCGTCTTAATATCTTTAAAGGTAAAATATCTCAAATTTGAAGATCAAAAGAAATGAATCTTGTAGAGCTCGATAGTATGTGTCATGTCTGCCTTTGTTGTTGTTACTTTATATAAGCTATGAACTCGCTAAGCACTATTAGATTATGCTAAAACCATCTTGAAGATGAAAGGTCGGCCAGGGATTTTTTTGCAGGAAAACTTTGAATCCGTGAAGTAAATATGATTTAAATTTCTGCCAAAGAATAACAGTTATATAATACATACAACAGGTATATATAATTCGAAGGTATATACAATTTTTGACGCGTGTTGTCCACACAAAATCGTGTTTCGACGATTCACTATTCGTGAATTAAATTTCGTGTGGACAACTGGACAACACAAAGTTTAATTTCTATCACTCTCACTCTCTCTCTCTCCTTCTCTCTCTCTCTCTCTCTCTCTCTCTCTCTCTCTCTCTCTCTCTCTCTCTCTTCTCTCTATACAATTTAGTTCAAATAAATCTAATATATTTACTTAAAAATCTCGTGTCACGGTGTTTGTGGTCGAACTCCTCCGAAACGGCTCGACCGATTTTTTTATGCAAAAAAAAAGGCAATTCAACGTATGCCGGGTGCAGCTAGTAATGTACAAAGATGAGATCACAAGTGATTTAATAAATTATTGTTTTTGCAGGTAATTCATTGAAGAATTCGATGCGACGGAACTCAAACCTACGCCATAAGTTAAAAAAACAAGATAGCAGGGAGGGAATCGTACCAACTATACATGTTTGTCACAATGAACAAACTGTCATGACCACCCCTGTGCGAGCATCTAGAAATAATTACTCAAATGATTACCAGCATATTCTCACAAAAGAATACACAAATAATTATTTAGGAGCTCAGCTATGCGTAGCACATGAAATATCTAACCCAGATTGCCCAGTATGCTGCACATATCCATCACCCACTGAAACGATTATTGTTACTCCAGGTGGGATAGCATCAGAAGAAAATAAAGACTACACAAGTGACGAACCAGAAAAATACCTAAAAGAAATCAAATTAAGGATAATACAACGTGAGAAAGAATACGGATAAATATAATTACATGGGCATTGTACTATAGTCAAAACGAATTCCATCTGACATCTGTTCATTTCTTTGTGTCAAACTGTAAATAGAGATATATTATTGACATAAGTTGGACGCTAACACCATTACTCACAAACATTTATGAGGACTCACAGTGAGCCCAGACGCTTAGGGTCAATTTCAATTCTTAAATAATACTTGAGCGATGGTTAACGCTATGCGTTCACTAAAAGGTACCCCTTAGGTAAAGTAGCTCGACAGCTATTTTACACAAAGAATAGTGTCGGTAAGAGTGATAGTTGATGCAAAATCACTTTTGATTGAATACAGGACAATAATTACGAGAATAGTATTCGAGATTTTCATACTCCTTTCAATTACCTACTACATCGTGAAAGAATGTACAATTGTAGAATAGATTTGCATAGAATACTGTACGGCTTATGAATTTAAATCCAATAAAGTTAAACAATAAAATTATCCAATAAAATTAAAAATTATTTATCAATTACTTGTGTGAGAGTTAGATTTTTTTATATTTTCTTTTTGTAAATGATGAAGTCTTTCTTTCCCACATTCGAACATATTATTCCTTCTATCTAAAAAAATATTTTCTCCTTTTGCATCCTTATAGTATATTCATACTACACCGATTTTTTTCTGGCACAAAAAAAAATTACCATACGATGTTAGTACGAAAGCCCACGACCAAGACCATGACCATTATTGCCCATCAGACAGATAGCACTAAAACAGTTCGTTAAAAATGCTGACTTATTTAAAAATGCGGTCAGTAGTAGTATTTTTGGAATCTAAATAACCAAATCTATTGATTTTATACGGTTTTGACTGTAAAACGATGAGTCAAATATTTTGTTGTATTTACGCACATCAGAATCTGCGTTGCGTGCGTTTGCTTAGCAAAGGATAACTTGAGTATAGTTTGTGAATGACAAGGCTGGCCATGGAAAGCTATAAAAAAATCATTATTTAGCATACCGTTGCTTCTGCACTGACCTAAGTATTGTTTGTGAATACGGGTATGTAAATTTTTGCTAAACTTAAAAAAAAAATTATAGGCCCCATTTTTTTATTCCATCTTTTCAAATGGAAGGTATCGTGCATCTAAACCAATTTTCAACACACTTCTTCCAGTGCGCCTCAGACACTTCTTCCTTCTTCCTCCTTCCTTTTGATTTTAGGGAATAGGATGAAGTCACACGCTGCCAAATCAGGGCTGTAGAAGAATAAGCGGTGTGCTTTGCAGAAAGCCCCTCGTTTTGAGCGCAGAGTTCGCGGGCGCGTTGTCGTGGTAAAGCACCAGCCCCGACAGTCCCGTATTCGGTCGCTTGCTGATGACAACAGTGAAAACTTCTGCCAAGCATTTGGTAGTATTAATCACGTATAAACGTTACCTGTCACATCTCTGCGCTTTTCGATCGCTTCACTTTAGTAGGCCCATTTTGAGATAGCCAAGCCAAATATCTGTATCGTAAAATGTAATCGTCACTGTTGCCGTCACTACGTTAGTACACCTAAGCACTTTCCGAAAACCATGTTTTCTAAGGTAATAGTTCTAAGGAAAAATTCATACAAAGATCTTGAGGTATCTTGCTCCTCAACCCACAATACCATGTACGTTGAACTACTTCACTTTTACAGATGTTTGCGTCGAGCCGGATTATAGAATAGAAGTTAGTAAAAATAACTAACTTTACTAACTAGCTTACTTTTAGTAAATTTAGTAAAAATTACTTCTATTCTATAATCCGGCTCGACGCAAACATCTGTAAAAGTGAAGTAGTTAAACGTACATGGTATTGTGGGTTGAGGAGCAAGATACCTCAAGATCTCTGTATGAATTTTTCTTTACCTTAGAAAACATGGTTTTCTGCAAAGTGCTTAGGTGTACTAACGTAATGACGGCAACAGTGACGATTACTAGATGCTCAAGATATTTTCCTATATATAAATAACAAAAAAATAAGGTACATCATTGTAGAATTTTATTCCCGGTAGTAACCATAGTAGAAATGTTCCTCACAAATATTTGGTAGAAGTAATTTCATGCATCTTCTTCTTACTTCTTACATCTGTAATATTATAAGAACAAAGAAATGCCAGTATTGAGAATAATATCTCTTTGTTAATTAAATTAAGAAAAAGTTTTATATCTTGAAGCTCGATTGTCATTTGTAAACATTTCGTATCAGATGATAAAGAACATGTTCTGAACACTGTAAAAAGTAAAGTCCTCTTGGAAACATATAATTGGGCTATCAATTGTGTCGGCATCCTAATATACGTTATAATGCTTTGTAAAAAAAGATTTTTATGTATGGAACACTGGCAAAATAGACTTAATTTAAAAATAGGATCATTTACGATAAAAAATGCAAATGTTCTAACTTCTTATTTCGCTCCACATTTTATTACGAACTAGATAATTATTTTGTCTCACAAAAAATGGATTTATATCTAAAACATTTTTGCGAAATGATATTTTAGTAAAATATCATTTCAAATTTTGCCTAAAACCGGAATAGTCATTTTAAAGACTTGAAGTTGCAATTGTAGGCGAAGGTTCTTCTAAGGCTTATGCCCGATTTTCCAGTGAATTTGATGTGATGGCCCTTTGATGGTTGTTAAGGAAGACACCGTAATAGAAATAAAATATTTCATTTCAAATCAACAATTTGCAAATCACGTAAAAAAGTACATATTTAAAAGATTGGTTTAGAGGCATTCACAAGATTACCCATGAGCACTTTTGCATGAGGAGCATAGTTTGACGCTGCACAATCTCACCGACGTTTAGAAACAGGCTCACGTGTAATGGTGTCATGATACGATACAGAAATTTGGCTTGGCTGTCTCAAAATGGGCCTACTAAAGTGAAGCGATCGAAAAGCGCAGAGAAGATGTGACAGGAAACGTTTTTACCTGATTAATACACCGTTAATGCCGACTGGCATACTACCAAATGCTTGAAGTCTATTCCGCGTGAACAGATATGGGTGTGGGTGACCCATAATTGTGAACGCCTGCGTGATTTCAACAAGACGCTGTAGTAAAAAACTTGCCTTCCCAAATTATCAGGCACTTCTTTGTACAAATTTTAATAAAAGCTATATTTTTTTACCTAATGTATGTACGAAGCTCAAACTTAAATTCGTGATAGAAGCAATTAGTAAGCAATGATTGATACAACAAACTTTTAGTAATTCTGCGTCCTTCATGCTGAAATCGGATGCGACCATCCATCCTGACGTCAGAATAGCTGGTCAAAAAAATATTCATATTTCTCTGAATGTATCATGTGTAGCAATTATTGAAGAAATGTAGCAAATATAAGCAATTGGATAGCACTTCCTGAATATACTTTCAGAACCGCTTGCCATAGGTAACCAGCCATTCTGGCGGTTACGAATCCTAGACACCCAGATCATGATTCACATTTATATTTCCCCAGTAGAGTGACCATGACTGCGCGCGAGATTTCGTTTTATCACAGAATCATAATCTAATAAAAGTAGGGTTTTTCTTACATCATGATTTTGTAATTATGTATATAGTAAAGTTAAATATTGTCAATCAATATGATATCTAAAGAATTTCGTAATCGTCATTTTGGTATCTGTTATACATATTACAATATTAATTTGTTCATTAAAATCATTAAAAAGTAGCCGGCCATACAAACATTTTATTTCAATAGCAGGAAGCGGCAGTTTCTTTTTCTTAACTTTAAGGCTACCATTGAAGTAGACATAATTATGGGCTTTCGGCCAAACCTGTTAAGATAAGAGAAGATAACTTTATTTGTCTAAACATGTATGTACATATGGTGTTACAGTAGGTATACAATTTGTTTCAACATGCTCGGTCCATTAATTTTAGACACATACAAATATAATTGTTTTACATCGATATCAGTAAAATTTCAATAACAATAAAATATTGATAATTGCAACAACTAAATTACAATCACAACTACGATAAACATATATTACTAAAAAATGTAAATTGGAAGTAGATTATATTAAATTTCATTTCAGGGTATCTATTCATTAAATTTCGTGTTTTTATTACATTTCTTCTCATTACGGCCCTAATTATCCAGGTACAGTGGCGAAAACAGTGAGCGATTACCGTGTCTTATTTTGATTACTGTATTAAAATTCGTTGGTTAATTAATTTATGTTAATTATTTAACACATCTGTGTTAATTTGACCAATAATTTTTATATAAATGATCTAAAATTAAATTTATTCTACTTCTCTGAAGTTTGAATTGCACACACACACTGTTATTAACTACCAAAAACTCCTATAATCAAAAAAGGGAAATGGCCACACTAAGGAAATCGATCGAAATCTTACGATAACCCTAAGTAAGGTAAGGAACAACACTCTTTGTAAAGGAAAATTGCTTTTGTGTTCACTACGCAGACAATGTTTCATTATTACATTGCAAACAGCGGGCTTGTTTTGCAACAACTACTTGGTAATTAATTTTTAAATGAGTCTTTCAATCGATAATGTTTGTTTGAATGATTTTGTACTTTACGTAATGAAATTAAAACAAACATTTTTTTTATATATAAACAGATTCAACTGCACTATTACGGCTCTATTGTCAGATCCAGGAGAACGCTTATTACATTACTTGTGTGTAACAAACCAACACAAATTCAACAGATCCAGATACGAACTGTTATGTAGATAGTCAAGGAGTTCGTTATCCCACATTCATACTCCATAATCCAATAAGCTCTGCGGTATTATATACATAATAATATGTTGGTTGCTTTATTACTGAATTTATATGGACACCCATACAAATTCAGTAATAATGCAACACAAATGCCCAGCACGAACACAAATGCCAGTATAAGTTTGAAAAACACAACTAACGATGTAAATCAGAGCTAAAAAAATAATAATCGAAAAACAAGAAGGCCTAGCCCTGTAACCACATACAATGTATTGTATTGATAATTTTATTAAAATGAATTCACATAATAAGTATAGTAAATATTATGAACTTTCATAGTAACTTGTTGATTAGTGTATGTTTAAGAAAGTGTTTATAGAACTGAACAATGCAAGGAGTTATATGCTTAATTATTATAATGGAACTAAAAGATTATGTAACTTTATTCTTCATAAAGTCATAAAGTTCGTTAAAGTATATATCAAAATAAATAAAACTAACGTAGAAACAAAAACAATTTATTTATAAAATGAGAAAGGCTTAGGCGATCCTTACCTCCACCCAATTTTGGGAATAACTTGGTAATTTATTCTTAGTCTTACATTTGAACTTACGTCAAAGGCTTAACGTATAGGTAACATTCATTATTTTAAAGTATACAACTTGTGGTTAAAAATTCAGCATCTCAAGTCTTAGAAAATTGGGTTGGATTTATATATCATTAGTAACTAGTTATTAATGATACATAAATCATAAATATCATCTTCATGATCAAATAATATGTTATCATAAAATTAAAAGAAACTTCCGTGAATAATTCGGGACTGTTAAACAAGTAGAAATTAATTCTGTCTGAATATACAAATAAAATATGAAATTCTAATAGGCGACGTATAAGGGTTTGAAATCTAAGAGCGAGTATAAAAGGTTCACGTCATTATAGAGTAAGAGCCCGTGAACCCCAGACCTTTGTTATTTTATAAAAGCTGAAAGTTTGTCAGCGCATGCTCCCAACACAGGTAAGAACGATGGACCATTATAAAGTTTGGGTTGCCCTGGCTTTGGCAGGTAAACGGTACTAAAGTGTGTAAAATACCGATCGAACATATGTATATAATACCGCAGAGCTTATTGGATTATGGAGTATGAATGTGGGATAACGAACTCCTTGACATCTACATAACAGTTCGTATATGGATCTGTTGAATTTGTGTTGTTTTTTTACACACAAGTAATGTAATAAGCGTTCTCCTGGATCTGACAATAGAGCCGTAATAGTGCAGTTGAATCTGTTTATATATAAAAAAAGTTGGTTTTAATTTCATTACGTAAAGTACAAAATCATTCAAACAAACATTATCGATTGAAAGACTCATTTAAAAATTAATTACCAAGTAGTTGTTGCAAAACAAGCCCGCTGTTTGCAATGTAATAATGAAACATTGTCTGCGTAGTGAACACAAAAGCAATTTTCCTTTACAAAGAGTCTTGTTCCTTACAGGGTTATCGTAAGATTTCGATCGGTTTCCTTAGTGTGGCCATTTCCCTTTTTTGATTATAGGACTTTTAGTAGTTAATAAAAGTGTGTGTGTGCAATTCAAACTTCAGAGAAGTAGAATAAATTTAATTTTAGATCATTTATATAAAAATTATTGGTCAAATTAACACAGATGTGTTAAATAATTAACATAAATTAATTAACCAACGAATTTTAATACAGTAATCAAAATAAGACACGGTAATCGCTCACTGTTTTCGCCACTGCACCTGGATAATTAGGGCCGTAATGAGAAGAAATATAATAAAAACACTAAATTTAATGAATAGATATCCTGAAATGAAATTTAATATAATCTACTTCCAATTTACATTTTTTAGTAATATATGTTTATCGTAGTTGTGATTGTAATTTTGTTGTTGCAATTATCAATATTTTATTGTTATTTAAATTTTACTGACATCGATGTAAAACAATTATATTTGTATGTGTCTAAAATTAATGGACCGGGCATGTTGAAACAAATTGTATACCTACTGTAACACCATATGTACATACATGTTTAGACAAATAAAGTTATCTTCTCTTATCTTAACAGGTTTGGCCGAAAGCCCATAATTATGTCTACTTCAATGGTAGCCTTAAAGTTAAGAAAAAGAAACTGCCGCTTCCTGCTATTGAAATAAAATGTTTGTATGGCCGGCTACTTTTTAATGATTTTAATGAACAAATTAATATTGTAATATGTATAACAGATACCAAAATGACGATTACGAAATTCTTTAGATATCATATTGATTGTCAATATTTAACTTTACTATATACATAATTACAAAATCATGATGTAAGAAAAACCCTACTTTTATTAGATTATGATTCTGTGATAAAACGAAATGTCGCGCGCAGTCATGGTCGCTCTACTGGGGAAATATAAATGTGAATCATGATCTGGGTGTCTAGGATTCGTAACCGCCAGAATGGCTGGTTACCTATGGCAAGCGGTTCTGAAAGTATATTCAGGAAGTGCTATCCAATTGCTTATATTTGCTACATTTCTTCAATAATTGCTACACATGATACATTCAGAGAAATATGAATATTTTTTTGACCAGCTATTCTGACGTCAGGATGGATGGTCGCATCCGATTTCAGCATGAAGGACGCAGAATTACTAAAAGTTTGTTGTATCAATCATTGCTTACTAATTGCTACTATCACGAATTTAAGTTTGAGTTTCGTACATACATTAGGTAAAAAAATATAGCTTTTATTAAAATTTGTACAAAGAAGTGCCTGATAATTTGGGAAGGCAAGTTTTTTACTACAGCGTCTTGTTGAAATCACGCAGGCGTTCACAATTATGGGTCACCCACACCCATGTCTGTTCACGCGGAATCGACTTAAATATTTGAAATTATTAATGACAAACAAAAGACAACATATTATCAATCAAACCTAAAATACCTTTTTTGACTGAAATATTTTGCTGAATATGCACCAAACGCAGTAGGATTGAGTGCCGATCTGGTTAGCCAAACTTTCCATTCCATACTTGAATGGCTTCAAGTTTTACTGTTCAAAATATCTAACGGCCTAAAATACCTTCCCAAAGTTCATTATGAGCTCTTGGACTAAAATTCTAGTGACTTTAGACCACTGTGCATCGGCATACACCATGTTTAGCGCGAAATCACTACGTATTATAAAACAAAGTTCCCCTCTGTCTGTCTGTCTGTTCGCGATAAAATGAAATACTTCTGAACGAATTTTCATGCGGTTTTCACCAATAGACAGAGTGATGCATGATTAAGGTTTAGGTGTATAATTTGTTAACGTTTTATGTAAATTGGTTTAAATATGATGATGACTGCTGAATATGTCTCTACTACCCGTGCAAAGCCAGGGCGGATTGCAAACTAATGTCATCGTCTTCATGTGCGACACGACGCGAAGTCGACTGTGAGCTTACAGCGCACCGAGACAACGCGCAGAGACGTTGAAGTACGATTTCTTAACACGCTGCTTACAACAAATCTATCGTTCCTAGCTGTGGCACTATTATGTATTCTGTGGCTGTGGTTACTTTTTTCTACCTAGCCCTCTGCGTCTCGTATACTCTCCTGTCAGCTGCGAAAATATTCACATTGCGAAAAATAACAGACTTGTAAACTTGCAACATTGGAGCCACTTGATTGTAAGTGTAACCGTGTTCGATTAATGTTACAGCTTTAGACACTTGAGCTACGCTGAGAGCCGGCATTATTACATCAATATTTTAAATGGTCTGTAAATACCACCACGACAATGAACTTTTGTGAAAATTTCAAAAAAAAAAATAATTTTGTGGTTTTATGAAACCACGATGCAAGTGAAACTTTTTTCGTCTTGTAGGCATTTAACTAAAAAATTTCCAAAAAATATTTGATTTAGGGTATTAGAATTGCATTTTTAATGTTAACTTAATTATTGAAAAAATGGGAAAGATAATGGGAAATCAGTAGTAGACAAAATATTCAATTATGAAATTTAATTTCAATTTGCGTATAATTAGAGTACGGAATACATAATTAATACACTAATTTAGATGATAGACGCATACTAAATAAATCTTTTTAACAAAAAGTTAAACCGACGAAAAGAACTAAAAAGCAAAAAATAAATAAACGTCTCAGGCCTGCTTCTGCTAGAGTAACGGGCAGCCTCACCCGTTACCCCCAGGCTAGCGCTCATGGAGGCCGGAGATCATTCAGCGCTCTAGAAAGAAGAGGCAGCGGATTCCCACGCACTCTCACTTTGGACCATGGACAGAACCATGGTCTCCAGTGAGAGGCTTCCCACTCCAATTCAGTCACGGCGTCATTGCGTCCACACAGAGCACTCTAATAAAGTGTGGAGTGCAGTATCCTGGCGACAGCCTCCGCAATGATGGCACGCAAGACGTTGGCTCCCGACCTATGCGACACAGGTACTTTCCGAAACAGCCGTGGCCGGTCAGCAACTGCGTCAGCCGGTAGGAGAGGCTGCCGTGCTGCCTCTTGAGCCAATCCTCCATAAATAATTGTCTTACATTCTATTTTTTTAATGCTGGTTTGATGTCTGCGATACACACTGAAAGTTCTGCGCTCCTGGCCGCTCATAAATGTTTGAATTTCGAATGCTGTAATGCGACACGCGATGCGATAGATGGATGAAAAATTTTTGGGCGATAGAATAAAAGTTTTACTTTAAAAACTGAAAATTGTCAAATACAACAAAAATCTGTTAATTTTCTTACAATACAATATTATTAAATTATCACGTAGCAAAAAAAAAGGAATCTTGGAAATAAAAGACGATTAAAATCTTTTTTTCAAGTTACATAATGCTGAAATAAGTGGCCGGTCCGTAAGGAGAACATGATAAACATAATCGAACCTTTTTTTTGCGTACCTCTAAATATGTCCATGTGTGTTTATGTATATTATTATTTGTTCTTTTATTGAGTTAAAAACCAAAATACTATCGGTCGTTATACTAATAACATTAAAATTGACGGAAAGCAGTTCCGCTTCACCGAAGGCTTATCAACATCAACAGACATGGGTATATACACCCTAAAACGATGTATGTGGTGTGATATGTGGGGCGTAAAACGTCGCTATATGCCTGTTTCCTTAACCTGAGTAAAGCCTTCGACCGTCTGGATTATCTTAAATTATGCACAAAAATTATGAAAGCAGACGAAACCCCACGAGAGGATTAAAACATTGAAGTTTTGGTGAACATCAAACTAATATCGTGCAATGGGGAAATAGCACATCTGACTCATAGAAGCTACAACGCTGTGTTAGACAGGGTGGAATTACATCTGCATTTCTGTTTAACTTCTACATGAATGACCTTATTGTTTCGCTCATATAAGTGATACGTGTCTGAACAATATCAGTTACGCCGACGACATGGTCCTGCTAAGCCCCTGAATAAGAGGCTTGCAGCCCCTTGTCAATATCTGTGATTCCTATGCAACCGAGTACGGCTTAACGTACAACACGAAAAAGACCGAACTACCTGTATTCAAATCAGGTAAGGGACCCGACTATATATCACCTGTTTATCTAGGTGGTGGGCCGATTAGGGTGGTAGACAAATTTATATATTTAGGCCACCACGTTTCTAGTAGTTTAAACGATGATCTGGATGTTGAAAGAGATCAAAAAATTTACTCAAAATTACCTTAATAGGTACTACGTAAGCTAGCTAAAGTCAGGGGGCAGATACCCTCCCCTGCCTCACCCCTCCCTGCGTACGCCCATGCTTATGTATCTACCTACATTTTGTAGCACCTTCCCTGTGGCTTAACTAAAATATGAAATAGCCCAATTGGTCGAGCCTTTCTCGAGTTTTGTGCTTAGGAACACATTTGGCGATTAATTTTTATTTATATAGATATATACCTACTATAAGGTTGACATGATTTTCATTCATAAACTGACATGTAACAATAATAAAATTTAATTTATTTTTATTGATATTAACATTAGGGTAAGCATTTATTGTATTACTAACAACATATTATATTACTAAGAACCGAAAATAAATGACTTATTATTTTTATTATATATTTGAACTATACGAATCAAAACCGTAAGCATTCCTCAGCAAGTTCCTATTATGCAGCTTATACACGCATAGGTAGTATAAATGGATATACCTATATGTTATAATTATACCCACCTGTTGTGCCTATATGTAGTAGTCCTGGTCCGGGTGATTCTATGTATAATATGTTTTAACATAAAAAAAATTATACCGGACAAGTGCGAGTCCGACTACAAGCAAGTAAGCAGATAACCTTCTATGTAGATACCATCTCACGAATCAATTTTCGAACATTTTTGCCCGTCTTTTCCGAAAGACAAAACTTAACTTTGCGGTTGCGATGTACGACAAAGTCAACTTTCACACCCCGCAAATATAAGCTTGGTGTGCTCAACAGATCGAGACAGTATTTCACCCCGGCCCACCGCCTACAACTTTATAAGGCGCAGGTTCGGCCGCATATGTCCACAACGTCCGAATACTGTTCTCATATCTATGCAGGAGCACCACAGTACCAGCTTCTCTCTCTTGACCGCATTCAACGGAGAGCGACTCGAATCATCGATTGCCAGGATATTTCAGATCGGCTTGACCCCTTGGCGTTGCGTAGAGATGTCACTCTGCATTCTCTACCGCATGTATCATGGGGAGTGCTCCGAGGAATTGTTCGGACTCATACCGGCCGCAACGTTTCGCCATCGTTCAAAGCGACAAAACTTTCATCCCCATCACCTGGATAATTGGCAATCCACCATTGTGCGTTTTTCCAGAATTTTTTTGCCTCGCACAACCAATCTTTGAAACAAATTGTCGCCTGCGGTATTTCCGGACCGATACGACCTTCAAACCTTCAAGAAAAGAGCGTACTACTTTTTCAAAGGCCGGCAACGCACTTGTGACTCTTGAGTTGCAGGTTTCCATGGGCGACAGTAGTCACTTACCATCAGGTGACCCGTCGGCTCGTTTGCCCCCTATAATATAAAAAACAAAAAACTATTATTTTATACGATACTAGCTGACCCGGCACACGTTGTTTTGCCATATTAATTTTTTTCTAATGAATATTTTGGTAGTCAAATAAAAAATAACTAACTTATTGTGGGGATGGGGTCTATGACTGAAAGAAGAATGGAGCGCTGTGGTCTATTGACGACCTATAAAAATAACAAAACACCAACCATTAATTTTCCTAAATCAAAATACTTCAACTTAACTGACATATTTAAAGTTTAACAGTGGGAGAATCATGCTTTGGCACGTATGGGAGGGCTCGAAAGGAGTGATATCATGGCCTCACAGAAAACCGGCAGTGAAGCAATTCTTCGTTGTACTTCGCCAAGAGAGTGAGGTTACCGATGGCCCTAACCAATCCCTCTCTCTATCTTCCCCCCTATCTCTCCATCTCCCCTATTCTCCTATTCCCACCTTAAAAGCCGGAAAGGCACTTGTGACTCTCGTGTTGCAGGTGCCCATGGGCGGCGGTAGTCCAGGTGACCCGTCATTTTTTAATGCTAATAAGATAAAGGTTTTTTTTTTTATTTAGGGGTATGAAAAATAGATGTTGTCCTATTCTCATACCTACCCAATATGCACACAAAATTTCATGAGAATCGATCAAGCCGTTGCGGAGGAGTTTAATTACAAACACCGAGACACGAGAATTTTATATATTAGACTAGCTGACCCGGAATACTTTGTTTTGCCATATTAATTATTTCTAATGAATATTTTGGTAGTCATAAAATAACTAACTTATTGTGGGATGGGATGTGGATCTATGACTATAAAAATAACAAAACACCAACCATTCATTTTCTTAATTAAAAGTACTTCATTAACTAAACTGACATATTTAAAGTTTAACAGTGGGAGAGCAATGCTTCGGCTCGTATGGGCCGGCTCGATCGGCATATCGATAAAGCAATGCTTACGTTGTGTTTCGCCGAGCGAGTGAGGTTACCGGTGGCCCTAACCCTTCCCTCTCTCTATCCTCCCCCTATCTCTCCATCTCCCCTCCTCTCCTACTCCCACCTTGATTTTTTACAGCTTCAAGGGACCGCAGACTTATGATGCGTCCACGGGTTCCTGAGAAAAACCGTCTTGACAGACAGACAGACAGACAGACGGACAACAAAGTGATCCTATAAGGGTTCCTTTTTTTCCTTTCGAGAAACGGAAACCTAAAAGTCTTCTACGTCTGTTTATCGGTGTTCTAGTACAAGCCATGCTTAGTTTGGGTCTAGATAGCAATGTGCACTATTATGTTTAACTTTTTAAAACATATTTTTAAACCGGTTTAACAATTTTTAAGATTGAGTTCAAGGGTGATGACTTTTACCTCGGAATTCACTTAATTTTTTTTCAAAATCGTGTTTGTACCGACGGCCCAATATAGCGACATGTGAAAGGCACAGAAAACCCTGCTGACCTTAAAGTCTAGTCAACAACTTCAAAAACGCGTTAAATAGACATAAAGCTCCTAAAAATACGTGCGATAGCTCATTCTCTTATTAGCACATAAAAAATTGCGATTGTTATTAACAAAATAAGATAAAAAAAGGTATTTCGTTTTTTGTAAATAACTTCCAAAATAATGACATTTAAGGATTTTTGAAAAAAGATCCCGAAAGAGGAGGAAATTTCCGATAAAAAAGTCATAACTCCCGGAACTCTCTATTATTTATAATTTTTTTTAACGCTGAAAATAGAGCTCCGCGCGTTCATTACGGCATAGGCGCGCCGTCTAAAAAGCCGGTATATCACCTATAATAATTTATATATAGTATTAAATGAAAATTTAAAAAATTGAATAAATTATGGTGTAATCTAAACACTTGAAGGACAAAAACCTCGGTGAAAACAAAAGTTTTTGTCAATTTTTCTAAAAGTTACACTATTGTTAATTAACAAATTTTTTTCCAATCTTTCTTTATACAAACTATGGCATAAAAGTTTAAATAATTGGTCTATAAATTTTTTGCTTCGTGGAGCTCTTCTCATATAGGTACTTAATAAAGCAATGCAAAAATTTTTTAATTAAAATTTTTCTATTTTGTCAATTATGATTTTTTTTATTAACAAAAAATGAAATTTCCAAAAATTTTAAAAAATTCTTAATTACTTTTTTTTTCTTCTTAATAATCGTTTTTTTTATATTTCAATTATTTAAATTACTAGTTAAGAAATTATTTTATTCTTAAAAATCATCATTGACCCTTCTCAATGGATTAACGTAAAAATATTTTTTTTATAAATAATTTTATTGTTTATTAACTTAACAATTTGTTATAAACAATTAGTTTATCCGTTATATATTTTTTCTGAAACTTCAAAAACAACCATATATAACAGTGTACAGAATATTTTAATAAACAATACAATCATTTTTAAATTCTGCGGGTTCTTCGTTTTTTAACAGGTGGAAGTCCTGAACAGTTCGGTGCATCAACGTCAGGAACTGCACTGTTTTCTTCCTTCTCTCTCGTTTCGGTCTCTTATTCTTCAATTGCATCATCATCTTCAATATTATCTGAATCAGAATCGTCAGATCCGTACATCCCTCGCATAATATGACGATGCTTTTGACTTCTTTGGTTTTGAGCGTCGTCAATCACTGTGTAATCAATGTCATCATCGTCTTCTTCTTCGTCTTAATTTTCTTCATTATTCTTATCGTTTTCGATGAGGTCGGACACATTATTACAAGTTTCTCCTTTACACCCTTAACAAGATCTTGTGCATTTAACCCCATTTTTACTACAACTGCAATTGATTAACTTCAGCAGTCTTTCGGGTGCCAAGGGTGCGATTGTTTAAATTCATTTCAAAGATGAATAAATCCTTTATAAAACAACTTGAATGTCCATTACCGTATCTCTTATAGTTTAAAAGTTATAACAATTTCTAACTTGACAAATTATATTATTGACAATTGGCTGTAATTTCATTATAATATAATATTTAAAAATGCTTTAAAAAATACAAAAAAAAATTCTACACACTGTTATATGTGGTTGTTTTGTAATTTTTGAAGTTTCCAAAAAAAAAATATAACGGTTAAAATTCATTGTTTATAACAAATTGTTAAGTTAATAAACAATGATATTATTTATAAAAAAAAAAAACCGTTAATCTATTGAGAAGGGTCAGTGATGATTTTTAAAAATAAAATAATTTCTTAACTAGTAATTTAAACAATTGAAATATAAAAAAAAACGATTATGAAGAATAAAAAAAAGTAAGAATTTTTTTTTAAATCATTATTTCACTTATACAATAAGATGGTAAAAAAAATTAAAAATCCCAAACAGTCTATTTGTTTATAAACAATATCTTAACAAATGACGTAAAAAATATTTTTCCAATGTTAATTAAAACCTACATTAGATGGAAAACCAGTAATAATAATATATTCCAAAAAAAAAAATATTTGATAACATTTATGGAAATTTCATTGTGTGTTAATTAAAAAAAATCATAAGTAACAAAATAATAAACTTTAATTAAAAAAAATTGCATTACTTTATTAAGTACCTATATGAGAAGAGCTCCACGAAGCGAAAAATTTATAGGCCAATTATTTAAACTTTTATGCCGTAATTTATAAAAAGAGAGATTGGAAAAAAAATTGTTAATTAACAATAGTGCATCTTTTTGAAAAATTGAGAAAAACTTTTGTTTTCGCCGAGGTTTTTTTCGTTCAAGTGTCTAGATTACACCATAATTTATTCAAATTTTTAAATTGTTATTTAAAACTATAAAAAAAATATTTTAGGTGATATACCGGCTTTTTAGACGGCGCGCTTATGTCGTAATGATCGCGCGGAGCCCTATTTTCAGCGTTAAAAAAAATATATAAATAATAGAGATAATATAGTTCCGGGAGTAATTTTTTTTTTTTATTTATTTATTTGACTTTTTTATCCGAAACTTCCTCCTATTTCTGGATCTTTTTTCAAAATTCCTTAAATGTCATTATTTTAGAAGTTATTAACGAAAAACGGAATACCTTTTTTTATCTTAAATATATATGTCTATAGACTTAATATACATATAGATATAGAAGAAAAAAGATTACGTGACAATCTACAAAGTGTCTACTTTCCAACAAAAAAATAAAAATTGCAATCGGACTACGCATCAATGAATTACGACGAAGAACACATTTTGACTTTCATCCCCCCTCTCAAGGAAACTGTCTTGAATTTCGGGATAAAAAGTATCCTATGTCCTATCTCGTAGTATGAACTTAAATCATGCCAAGTTTCATTTGAATCCGTTCAGTAGACAGACAGACAGACAGACAGACAAAAATGAAAAAAAATATAGTTTTGGCTTCAGTACCGACCATAGAGTGCCCCCCAAAAAAAAATTCAAAATGTCTTCAATGTACAGCATTGGACCTGTTACATTTTTATTATGAGTATATAGATATAGATTACTTCTTCAAGTTCGGTGTCCAGTGCTTTTGTTCAATTCAGTATTCAAAGCTAACAGAGGCTTGAACTATCTTAACTCAAAACTAAAAGGGTATTTAACTAATTTTTTTATTCATTTAGATTTAACATCTTAAATGCCTTAAGCGTAATGATCAAGTCATATTTTAAAACATTAATTTAATGTACATACGTTAACTAGTTATTAGAACAATTTTATTATGCTAGCCCATAATTTCCATTGCATTCCGGTGTATGTAACAAAGACGATTCTGGCGATAGTCCGATGCGTAAAATGCCTCGTGAGATTTCTTTTGCTTGCCGCGTGCGCAGCCATTTCAAGAGTTTAAGATAGTGCCTAGCCGGCGAGCTTACAGTTGTTTCCGCACTAATAAGGTACCATCTCTGGTAATTATTGGCTTGATTTCAAATATTCTCCAACTGTGTGCACAATTATTGTTATTAAACTTTCGTGACTATGCATATTTGATGTGTGAATCGGGACTTCACGTGCACAAGATGACGGATTACGAAGAAGCAAAAGTAATGAACGTGAAACGAAGTGCCATAAAGGTTAACATCACTAAGATCAACAAATTTAAAAAATACTGTCAAATTGTCATTCATTATCCTCGATACATATTACCAAATAACCAACAAAATTAAACTAATTTAAAACGTTTATGTCACAATTTTATTAGCTGCAAATCGAAATAGACGTGAAAAATGGTGAAATGATAAAGTCCGAACTTAGTGAACGTAAGTTGATAGTAGATGACTTTTATCTCAACATTGCTGCAGAACATGGTCAGGGTGTGCTCGGTTTGCATCTGTCATCAATTGATCTGCCCAAATTCGATGATTTGCACAATAAGAGTTTGGAGTTTCGCTATCTCTTTGAATCATTGATACATAAAAATCCGAAAATATTAAGTAATCTTAAATTTCTATACCTATATGAGCACTTGGAAGGAGAAGCCGCTAGAGTAAATAATATGCAATTTAGAAGTGTCAGAGGGAAATTACGCTCTAGCTGGGGAGCTCTTATGCTAGAAGTTTAGCAATAAACGCATTTTAGTCATGCTCATTTTAACTCACTGTTGTACATAGACACGACACTTCGCATTCTAATTGCCTTAAAAATACTTTCTTTTTTTTGTGCGTGTGGAAACCCCCTCGGGCCGTCACCTAACGGGAGTTTTCCGTGGGGCGGTGTGTCTTAATCGAACCGACTAAAACCACACGGTGTGCTGTACTGCGCCTTAAATAGGAGGGATCCGGGAATAGCTTTTATTAAGACATACGGACCCTTCCCCTCTCCCCACTCTCCTCCCCTCTAGTCCCCTTCTCCCGTACAAACCCGTTAAACCTTAAAGGGCCTCAACGCACTTGTGACTCTTGAGTTATAGGTGCCCATGGGCGGCGGTAGTCAGTGCCCCTATACCGTAAAAAAAAAAAAAAAACTAAACCACGAAACCGGATTTATTTCTAAAACTACAGCAATGTCATTTTCGTCGATATGAATTACGGTACGTTTTTACCCCACATAAGAACATATCAATAGTAATAAGTCGCTATATATTGAAGGAAATAATAAACATAGAATATGCATGTAAATTATCTTATTATTATTGTACTGTTCATGAAAAAAATACCGGGCCCGCAGCAGGCCCGCAGAGGTAGATTTCGTGTTTTTTAGGGTTCCGTACCTCGAAAGAAAAAAACGGAACCCTTATAGGATCACTTTGATGTCCGTCCGTCCTAAGGTCTATCTGTCTGTCAAGACCCTTTTTCTCAGAAACGCGTGAAGGTATCAAGCTGAAATTTATATCAAATTATCAAGTCTACTGTCCCTTAGAGCTGTGAAATAATCAAACTTCTAAGCCAACGCAATCAAAAGATACAGCCGTTTATGCCGCAAATTTCTGCAAGTTTTCGACACTCGCAAGGGAATCAAAACCTACAGGGTACTTCCCGTGAACTCAGAATCTTGAAATTTGGTACGAAGCAACGTCTTATAGCACAGATAAAAGTATAGGATAAACAAAAATTGCGAAAACCGTAAATTTTTAGTTACATCATATAATAAAAATATTTTACGGAACCCTCGGTGCGCGAGTCTGACTCGCACTTGGCCGGTTTTTTTTTAATTTTTATCTCCAAAAATATAAGTCGCATTGAAAACTTTAAATGTCAACATTGTAGAGTAAAATAAAAAAATAACTTTCATTTAAAAATATTACCGATTGTAAAAAGGTTTACAGTTTCGAGGCTATGAAATGAAATGAAATTTTGGTTTTCCCCCGAACCTCCCCAAGCTAAGGATGGAATCATTAAGGGTTCATATTAAAAAAAAATCGTATTTACTATGGGCATGCTATTACGGTGCAAAAATTTTCCATAGGAAAAAAGTTATACTGAAAAAACTGAATTTTGAAAATCTGCCCTCCAGTCCCTCCCTTTGGAAGAATATTGAGGTACATACATATATGCATATATATATAATATATATATATGTATATATGTTTATATTTAGGTATATATTTTTAGGTGGTGGTTGTATATATTTAGGTATATATTGGTTTTGTACCAGTTGTCGAGTTTTGCAAAAAATTCTTCACAGGAGGTCTAGTTATGATCCATAGACATAAAAAAAACCTCCAGTTAAAAAGTATATATAATATAAATAAATATAGGTATGTATGACGGCACACCGATTTTTTTAGTTGGCAACATTATTAATAAAGTGTCAGTGTTCTGTGGAGTGTCATGGTTGATGATGATGATGATGCTGAAAGCTTGACTGAAGATGTCTAATGTTTATTCAGAGTATATTTTTGTGTTTTAATAAGTGTAGTAAAATTACTGTGACAATCACGTTTTTATTCTCCTCGCCCACCAACTCACGTCTACCCGCAACATCAAACATGAACATAATGAACAATAGCAGTGGCAGCAAAAAGCCTCACCAGGCGAATCTGATATATGACATGGAAATGTCACCATCTTGATTGCTGTTGATCTCTCGACCGAAGGACACGAGCTCAAACACTACCGTGCGACTGATTCGGTTTGACCCTGACAACGCGTTAAATGGTATACTGCACAAGCGCAAGCTTGATACTAGTGAAGCCTATGACGGTGATGTCAAAAAAAACCCCTACATGTGGAGACTCAATTCAATGAATGTGGCGCGGCATCAATGTGGCACTGCATCGGTATGTCCGGAGCACAAGGGAGATAACGAAGCTGCAATAGTCAAGGAAGTGCACTTCTGCGAGCGCAAGTTGGCTGGGAGCGCACTAGACGTGCCATCTGGTGAGATCGTTTCCTTTCTTTTTAATAGTGGGTCTGCTTGTTCGTTAGTGACTCGAACTATGGCTAAAAGTGGCCAGGTATTTTGAGCAGTGACGTGGTTTACCATCCAGGGATAGGTAAAGGTAAAGGTGGTAAGAGGTAAAGGTAAAAGCTAAAGGTAATAGGTGGTAAAAGGTAAAGGTAAAAGCTAAAGGTAAAAGCTAAAGGTAAAAGGTGGTAAAAGTTAAAGGTAAAAGTGATTTAAGGAACTGGCTCTTGAAGGCCGAGGTTCCGAATTACTGTGCGAAGGTATATAATGTAGATCTACGAGTAAGTTGCAAATGATTTAAGGAACTGGCTCTTGGAGGCCGAGGTTCTGAACTACTATGCAGTTGGTTGTTTGACAGGTGAGGTCACGAGCCTTGAGATTAAGCGATGTGATCGCGTTGACAAATGCTGAAGGGTAGTCCGGTCCATGTCATCATAATGTTGATGGCTGGTCGAAGGGACGCTCATGTCAGTATAGTGAAATGGTTGGCCATAAGTGTTATGGTGTTTTAACTGATTGAAGGGGTTGGCCATAAGTGTTATGGTGATGTTAACTGATCGAAGGGACGCTGATGGGTTATCCGGGCCACGTTATCATTGGAGATGTTAGCTGGTTGAAGGGATGCCTGTCGGTTGTCCGGTTCAGTTCGTCAAGTCAGGTACCACTCATCCTGATCGGGCAGCTGTGTGCTCGGTGTGAGTGTGTGGGTCAGTGATGTTAACTGATCGAAGGGACGCTGCTGGGTTATCCGGCCACGTTATCATTGGAGATGTAAACTGGTTGAGGGGATGCCTATGTCGGTTGTCCGGTTCAGTTCATTAAGGCAAGGATCGCTCATCCTGATCGGACAGCTGTGTGCTCAGTGTGAGTGTGTGAGTCAGTGATGGACGAGCGTTACCTACAGTACATTTTTGCCGCGGGGGCCTTGTTTTATAATATGTAGTGATAGGGGCAAACTATAATAGATGATAAAACAGTTCACTATTTAATAAAAATAAGTTAATAGACATTATTATGCCTAGATGTACCGGTAACGCAATGCTATTGGTCGGTTGACAATAGTGGGGTCATAAAAGACTAAGCATGCATTTTATTTTGATAACAATCACTTGAGTGCTGATAGAGGGACGAACACAATATAGCAAGTGTTATAAGTATAGTATAGTGATTTTGATAGTTTATAGCAATAGTGACAATGGCAATTGATTATTAATTTTATTCATCCAAAGAATTCAGGGATGTGTGCTTATGGATATAATATAAAATTAGCAGGGAGATTATTACACAATAAAGCATACGTTCCCGAGCATTCCAGTAGCACTGTGTAAGGAGTAAGGACCGATGGAAAGGGAACGGACGCTGAAAGTAATCGTGCACACCCATCTCAAATAATTTAACTTATTACATTTGGTGTAAAGTACATTCTACTTCTTATGTCAACATAATTTTCAATCTTAACAAAAATGCTCGTTTCAAGTGTTCTTTATTCGAGGAAGGCTATAGGCTATATTACATCACGCTACGACCAATAGAAGCTGAGCATCAATGAAAAATGTTGGGAAAATTTACAAACGCAGACGAAGTTGCGCGGCTCAGCTAGTAAACAATAATTGCCAACTTACCATAATAGTTACCCGATAAGAATTGCTTTGCAATACGTAATACGGTAATATACGTTGACTGTCAAGTTACTCTTTATTAAATGTCATAGAAATTTGTATGAAATAACAATTTTGACGTCATCGTTACTGTATTTTCTTTTTAGGTCTTCGTTTATATTTAAAAAATAATGACCATGGTGAAAATAAAAATAAAAAAAAATCTCACATAGGACTTCATTTTATGAAGGCTGTGAAATAATTTATTTTGAACATAGGCAACTACCCAATTGCCTTAAAATTTTATCATCGCATCGTTCAAAATCATGCACTCAATTTATTAAACTATTCAAATATTATGTATTTCTAGATGTTAGCACTTAACCTCAAGTTATTCTTTTCACTGTATTATCTCTTTTCAAGTCATATAATGGTGACTGCAGTTGCTTTAATAAATAAAATTAAACATTGTGTTCTTGGTTGTTCATTTGTAGGTTAATAAAGACGTCATTGGCCTCAAGTCTTATGCATGTATAATGATATCAGTAGGTAGTTGTATTGCCCCGTCACTGTGTTGTGTTCTTTGTTAACGGCCGCCCGTCCGCAAGGTAAATATTTTATTTTTAATATTAAATACGATTACTGATTCACGGATACGGGGTTACGTATACGTTGACCTTGTATTTGTTTACCACGAACTCGCAGACATGCAAGTTTTGTGACTATGTTCTCCTTCACCATACTGATTGTACGTATGGTAAGTGCTTAGGATCTTACAAAAGTTATTAACAGCTTTTATCATATCTTATTGTTACTAAGGTATGTATACGGTATATATAACAAAACGGATTGTTAAAGTACTTCTATTTATTTAAGGGTAAAGATTTTTTCACATTTCATACGGTATATGGTCTGTGATATGGTTGACGTCTGTACTCGTAAAATTAACTAACCATTATAGTTTAATACTCATATTTTGTACATAATTTAATTACTATTACATACCTACGTGGTGTAAAATATTAGTTAAACCATGATGCATTGTAAAGCAGTGAGTTTGCATTTCATTAATACAATGACATACCTAAATAGAATTAAATGTAAACTCGGCGGATTTCTGAACAAGCAATTGCCAGGTACAGTATCATATTTTCCTACCTTAGCTAACATTTTTTCACAATAAATAGGCTTTAGCTATATTTAATTTCAATACGATGAGATAATTATATAAACCACCGCTACAGAGCCCGTAAATCATTAAGTGTGACGATAGGCTGTGTATACAAGGGATCATGAAAATTTTACCTGTGAAAATACTATCACCTAACAACAAGAAGATCTCATTGATTCTCTGTTCTATACTTGTCACTGAAGCTATAATTATGTCTACATTTATGGGCAAAGCGGGTTATTTGGCTAATTATTCATATGGTCAGCAGAAAAAATAATAGCATGTTACCGGTGTTACTCTCGTGATTTGCATTAAAAAGTGAACCAGTACATTTTCTTATACGAACGTAACATCAATTTTAATGCAATAAAAATTAACTCATTTGCCTTATTTTTGAGATGATTTTAAATATTACTTACTTATAAATTTGGACAAAGAAAAAAAAAACAAAATTTCAAACCACAGGTTTGTAGTTGGCTGAGACTTGGCCGGTGTTGTAAGACTTTTATAGTTATTATTTTTATCTCTTTCTTTCTTCTTCTCATAAACATTTGTTTAACGGACTTGGCTTTCGACGTCTGAAATTACTTCGAATGAATTGATTCGAGTCGACGCTTACGAAGTAAATGCTAATAATATGCAAATCCTATTTAACGTTTTGGTTATAGTATGACACAATGTTTCTGTATGTAATTCCTAAATTAGAAAAGCGAAGTTGGACGGTTAAATTACATTTTGGTACCTATTAACCCCTGTAATAAGGAAAGACATGTACAATGCGCTTCAAATAAGAGTAGGAACGTCATTGGTCTTAATCCGTCAAGTGTTACTTGAAAATGACGGTTTGGACAAAAAACTAATTTGCGCAACATTAACATTTTTGACTTAACTTTTTTAACTCTAGTATTACTGAATCTATTGGTTTCATAATTTTAAAAATAATAAGAGATCGTCTGTTGTGCGATATTCGCCCAGAATTTATTAAGTTTTAAATGTTTTGGTTTATTCCATTTACCAGTATAACTTGAACAGTCATTGTATAAACTTTCTGTACATGACAGGTCAACATAATTATATACTTGACTCCTTTAGGTTTTTCTAGTTGTTTCCATATAATTTAAATCCGTGTTTTTTTTTCTCATCCTGCCTAATTGGTTCGAATTGACAAGTTCTATGACATCACAATATCGCATAGTAAATCACATAACCCTAAAACTGACTAAGTATGTAGGTAAGTCACGCTACGACCAATAGAGGCTGAGCATCAATGAAAAATGTTGGGAAAATTTACAAACGCAGACGAAGTTGCGCGGGTCAGCTAGTAAACAATAATTGCCAACTTACCATAATAGTTACCCGATAAGAATTGCTTTGCAATACGTAATACGGTAATATACGTTGACTGTCAAGTTACTCTTTATTAAATGTTATAGAAATTTGTATGAAATAACAATTATGACGTCATCGTTACTGTATTTTCTTTTTAGGTCTTCGTTTATATTTAAAAAATAATGACCATGGTGAAAATAAAAATAAAAAAAAATCTCATATAGGACTTAATTTTATGAATAGTCCTTTTTCCTAATAGTCCTTTTTCGTGTGGAAACCCCCACGGGTCATCACCTCACCGTGGGTACTGGTGAGGTGGTATGTTGGAATTGAACCGACTAAAACCACTCGGTGTTCCGTGAGTATATTGCAAGGGACTCGGGTACACTCGGATTTTGGCCGCCTTCTAAACCGTTTCAATAAATAAATGTTACATCATTTTTAACCGACGAAGAGAAAGGAGGTTCTCAATTCGACCGTATCTATGTATATATTTTATGTATGTTCAGCCCTCTCTCCGTTATTTATAAACCGATTTTGTTTATTCTTTTTTTGTTAGATGGGGTATACTTTAAGGGTGGTCCCATGTCAAGGAAGTCAGAATCTGATGATGGGATCCTGATAAATTTGAGAGAAACCCTCGAAAATTGTAGGAACGAATAGTGTTTCTGTTTACTTTTCATTACTTTATCAGGTATTTGCGTTTAGAAATCATCACTTCATGTAGCTGAGCTGATTATGAAAAAAATCTTTCTTTACAAAAAACTCAACCGACGAAAATAACTAAAAAGTAAAAAATAAATAAACCTTTTAATTCTTAAGTATTGAGCTATTTTACAACTATCAAATTTTATATAAACTTATTTTGAGTCGGCGCCAAATAATAAAATGATTAATTACCTATGTAGAGTCATGTCCATTTCTACGTAGGTACATATAAAATTTAGATAATTAATCAGTTTGTTGTTTGGCGTCGAACTCGAAATTAGTTTATATAAAATTTGATATTTTATGTAAATAAGCTCAATACTTTAAATGGTTAATGGTGGTGGACTTAAATGGTTCATTTATTTTTTACTTTTAGTTCTTTGCGTCGGTTTAATTTTTTGTTAAAAAGATTTTTATTATTCATGAATAAACAATATTGCTAGTCGGCTTTAATATTACCTGATACACACCTACTCAGTTAATCAGGCAAAACATTATTAAAATTAATAGAAGAATAAAACAAAGTCACCTACAGTCTATGTCAAAGGTTAAAAAAATGTATTGTATTCAAATACAAGTATTAACTTTCCAAAATGTCATTTAAAATTTAAATTCAAGACGAAAGGATGACTAGTAAAATGACAATTCTTGAACTATGGTTCAAGAAGTTAATACAGCCTTTCGTATATTATTATTTATTACATTTAGTACTACTTACATTGTTTAAAAGTCAAAGACTGAGTATGTATCATATTGTGGCACTATCAATTAACAACTAGTTAAATTACTTAATAACTATTTATCATTCATTGCAGAATAAAAGTTCTGATACTAATAAGTGTGTATTTTATGGACAGGGCATTATTCATAATGTTCAGCTAGTTTAAAACATTCAAAGTTTAAGTGGCTAGTACCCGTAACATATATTATTATAATGTATGAGACTTCCTATTCACCTACTGTCTTGTTGGTAGTGATGTGGGGTGGTGCGCCATCTAAGGAAAACTACCCAAACTACTAAGTGACTATTGATCCTTTATTGCGTTAGTAAGTTCTCACTGTGATTCTTTATTATTAAGACAAGATTAATGTTTGTTTGATAGATTTGTAGTATATTAATTGCATTATTCATTGCACATGCTCCATCTCCAATTGTAACCAATGTTATCCATAACCTATGTCAATTTAATTTGTGAGAACCCTGGTAACCACAACACAAATTAAATCTTACCGTGGGTACCAGAGTTCAATGCAACACAGCACAATTATTTAGTATAATTCATTATTCTATAAGATTTTTCGTTCTGTGTAAATGTAAGTATTATTGAACATTATTGTTTTAAAAATAAACTTTATTATTATATTCATTGTTATTTAGTACTTTTAATGTTCACCTAATGGTGGATGTTTACCGGCGCTTATAAACACTCGCAATACCAGTAGTATCACTTAATACTTATGCGTTGCCAACCTTAACCCCAACACGGAACACTTTAAGTAGATATCTATTTTGCAGGCGGCAATAGTTTTCTCAGGAGTTGTGTTTTGTCTCTATACCTTGCTTCTCCTTGAGAAAATTAGAATAAATTGATCTAATGGAAAGACGGAATAAGTACAAAACTGCAAGTTGGGCAAGTAAAAAGATATGGTGTCTTTTTTTGGAGAGGTTGAACAAATCATAAAAGTGATTGATCTACAAAAAAGGTGCCAGTACTTAGTAACCAAGTGCGGGACGCCAACGAGTAAGAGAAGCATCAGTAGGTAGATATGATAAAATAAACGGTTTTACTTTCGATATCGAACCGATACGCTACCGACACCAATGGTTATACTGGTTATAGTCCGTCATCGGCATCAGTAGGTATTATATATTATGATAAAATAAACAGTTTTACTTTCGATATCGAACCGATACGCTACCGACACACCAATAGTTATACTGGTTATAGTCTGTCATCGGCATCAGTAGGTATTATATATTATAATAAAATAAAAATTTTTACTTTCGGTATCGAATCGATACGGTACCGACACACCAATGGTTATACTGGTTATAGTCCGTCATCGGCATCAGTAGGTATATACTCGTATATTATGATAAAATAAACAGTTTTACTTTCGGTATCGAATGGATACGGTACCGACACACCAATGGTTATACTGGTTATAGTCAGTCATCGGCATCAGTAGGTATATACTCGTATATTATGATAAAATAAACAGTTTTACTTTCGGTATCGAATGGATACGGTACCGACACACCAATGGTTATACTGGTTATAGTCAGTCATCGGCATCAGTAGGTATACATATTATGATAAAATAAACAGTTTTACTTTCAATATAGAATCGATACGGTACCGTCACACCAATGGTTATACTGGTTATAGTTCGTCATTGGCATCAGTAGGTATATACTCGTATATTATGATAAAATAAACAGTTTTACTTTCGGTATCGAATCGATACGGTAACGACACACCAATATTTATACTGGTTATAGTCCGTCATCAGCATCAGTAGGTGTACATATATTATGAAGAAATAAATGGTTTAACTTTCGGTGTCGAATGTATACAGTACCGACACACCAATGGTTATACTGGTTATAGTCCGTCATCGACATCAGTAGGTATATATATTATGATAAAATAAACAGTTTTACTTTCGGTATCGAATCGATACGGTACCGACACACCAATGGTTATACTGGTTATTGTCCGTCATCGGCATCAGTAGGTATATACTCGTATATTTATGATAAAATAAACAGTTTTACTTTCGGTACCGAATAGATACGGTACTGACACACCAATGATTATGCTGATTCTAGTCCGTCATCGGCATCAGTAGGTGTACATATATTATGAAGAAATAAGCGGTTTAACTTTCAGTGTCGTATGTATGCAGTACCGACACACCAATGGTTTACTGGCTATAAATCGATGCGTCATCTGTTACAGACCTAGGAAGAAATGGTGGACGCTTCAGAAGACACTCTTTCTAAAGAAGAGCCTAAACTAAGCAAGAGTCGAGAAGCTAACTGGCCTGCAGTGCTGTTTTTAATCCATATCCACTTACTTTCTTTGTATGGAATATGGCTGGTTTTCTTCGAAGTGAAACTGATGACTTTCTTATTACGTAAGTTACTATTAGTTGTTCCTACCTTACAGCTAGCCTTGTGATATCGATAGAGACGAGAAATGCGAGTATACTTCTACAGCTTATATGTTTAAACCATAATAAACATCAAATTCTAACTTTAACCCCATCTGCCTTCAAATGATGTATATTATACGTATATACATAACATGTTTTTCACTTTGCCTTTCATATCGTTTAATACTACAGGTTATCATTATGCCACTTTTAGATTGATCTTAATGTATTAAGGCTTGAATTTATTGAAGTCAGTTAAGGCGATCACGAGATGTCAGTGACCACATACGCATTACATATTGGACCTCCTGTGTTTTAAAATCGACTTTATTATTTAAGAGTGTATAAGCAACGTCGTCGATTTCTTTTGACACATGACGTAAAAAAGAGTAGGGAAAAGATCAAAATATCATCTTAAATACTTTATTATGTCATAAGTGTTTTCGCCCTTATGTCACCGTAATTTTAAAAATATAAGAAATGCATATTTTTTAAAGAAATACATCATTGGGTAAATAAAATAAAGCAATCAAATACCGCTGGCACCTTCTACCACCTAGTTCGACGTATTGCACTATAAAAAAAAATGATAGCGACCGACCACACAATGCTCGAAACTTTAATAAGAGCACAATAATATTTTGTTCTCATGAATAGCACAAAAAATATCGAACCGTGGCGTTTTAATAATCACGAAATATTCCACCTTGCAATCACTAACAATTTACAAATAAATCTTGTTTACAGAAACTTATTAGGTACTTATCGATATAAAATAAAATAAAAATAATGTAACTTTTGATATTTGAGCAAAACTGTGAAGGTACTTTATTTTATGGTTAGCAATTTAATAACTAGTTCGATGTTTAACAGTGGCTAAGTCCATATCTGTAGGTTCATACATATTACGTCAACGGAATATTATAAAAACAGCTGCTTTGTAAAAAAAAACTTGGTTTTTAATATATAATATAGGTAACGAACGAACATAATCTAACTAAGCGTCGTATCATATTTTGCTGTCCAGTAAAGCAAAGAAAGGTACACACCTGGTCACTAGGCTTCATCTAGATATTTAGTGAGGGATCAGCGGATCCTGGTCCTGGATATCGATGAATGTAAATGTCTTTTGATGTAGGATATTTCGTGCGCTCACAACCTTCCGTCATCTATTTTTCCATGCACTGCACGTTGTGTAAAAAAAATCACTGTCGGTATTTATATATTTTAGCATAACGATGTGAATTCCGAGCGTCCGGTACTGTATAAGTGTACAGAGAATTTGTATTTATTATAAAACCGTTTGATTGACCCTTCACGACATGACCAAACTGATCTTTTAATGCGGCGAAGACCAAAAGGGGGGTCATTAGGGTTTTAATGTACTGAACGGCTTAATCGATTTTGATGAATGATATGTTGTTAGTTTCGTCGTTATTATGAGTGTCAATGGGTACATTAAAATTATTAATTAAATGACTAATTAATAAACTATCGAGTGGGGTATCAAAATGGGGTATTAAAAGGTGATTATAGAAATATATTCATACAACTATATGTTTATGATTAGTTAGTATTTTAACGCACTCGGGTTTTTTGGTATGTTAATGATTTTGATTTTCATTGTAAATTAATCTTTTTCTCAATACTCAATACTTTATTGCTGCCATAATGTAAATTATACAGTTGGTAAAACTTAAGCTAAGTATCAATTTATGGACCCTGTCGGGCACTGCTCGGAAGACAGAGAGGGGAGTTATTTTTTTGTTGTATTGATATGATATGTATTATTTATAAATTTTATATATTTTTTTATTTATATGTTTTATGTAATTTGTAAGTATATATTATTCATATACTTTGGGTATATTAATAGCTTTGATAATATTTGCTGGGTAATTACTTTGTTTTATTTATACATTTTTGTTACTTATTCTATTTTATTATACCGTTTAATAACAATAAATAAAAATAAAAATAAACTGAAGTTTATAGTATCTACTTAATAGATTAGACAGACGTATGAAACTTGTTCTATTAGTATTAAATAATTGATTTATTATTTATTAAATATTTAGTATTTGTTATTATTATTGCACTGGAATTATATATTATTTATATTGAATTATATATATTGAATTTGGCTATGTTGGTTTATATTTATTATATAGGGTAACTATTTTAGTATTATGTATCCTACTAGTCCTACTAGTCCTACTAAAATTATAAACGTGAAAGTTTGTGAGGATGTATGGATGTATGGATGTTTATTACTCTTTCACGCAAAAACTACTGAATGGATTTTAATGAAACTTTACAATAATATAGCTTATATATCAGAATAATACATAGGCTGTAATTTATGAAGATATTGTGTATATTGGCCAAAATATAACGATAAGTGTTAAGTAAGTCAAAAAAAATCTGTCATCTGCGAGGTATTCTGGCGTGCGGTGGGGAAACTGTAAGGGTTACACGAATATAATGTACGGTGGGATTGTTTCTCCTAAATAGTTCTACAAAAAAGTTCGCGACAGTATATATCTATCTTTTATGTGTAAGCCATTATTACCAAAATAGTGTACCATAAATACAATAAATTTGATTTTTTATTTCCAATTCACATTTAGCAGTAACAAATTGATTTTTATCAAAATAAATACTTTTATCGCTTCTGATATTTAAAGTAGATAAACTTTGTCTTTTAAAGTACGTAATTTGGTCAAATACTTTAAAAGTTACGACTATATAAAATTGTGCGGTGCGGTGGAGGAGGGGGGGGGGGGGGACATCATCGCCGCGTGGCGTGCCGCGTGAGCCACCCGAACGCGGGCAGACACGTGAGGGCAGACGTTGTGGACGGTTGTGTCCGTAATGGGAATTTTAAAGACACTAGCGATTTGTTAAAAGGCTCTGCATACTTACATTTATATAATACTAGCAACCCGCCCGGCTTCGCACGGGTACAAATTATACACCTAAACCTTCCTCATGAATCACTCTGTCTATTAGTGAAAACTGCATGAAAATCCGTTCAGTAGTTTTTCAGTATATCGCAATCAGACAGACAGACAGACAAACGCGGCGGGAGACTTTGTTTTATATTTTATAATATGTAGTGAAGATATTGAATGTGAAAAAAAATTAAAGTTTGTGAGGAGGTTTGGATGTTTGTTACTCTTTAACGCACAAACTACTGAACCGATTGCGATGATACTTCGTATGTAGATAGCTGGAGACCTGGATTAACACATAGGCTACTTTTTATCCCGATATTCCCATGGCACCTGAGTTACGCGGGTGAAACCGCGGGGCACAGCTAGTTTATTATAAAGGTAATTATTTAATTTATTATTAGTTATGTCATATTTTATTTATTTACTTATTGCACTTGATTAAGGTTAGGCTGGACTATGTTATCATATATTATTTTATAATGTGAAGATTTAATACTATTCAAGTAGGTAGGTTTTATTCTTCCATAATTATATTCTTTTACTAACTAACTTTTTGTAACAGGAAAAGTTTCAACTTATTAATAAAAATATTATGTTTTTTTTCGTTCTTAATTGGTTCTGGTAGTTTGTTATATATTTTAATATATAACAATTTTTTACCAGACATCTACCTACACATCTGAATATATGTATGGTCTCGTCCTCAAATGAGTAGAGAATGAACATACAGGGGTCACACTGAAAGTTTTTAGAAAATAAAAAATGGAATGATATAGAAGCCTGTTAATATTTTTATTGCTTTCCGAAGTAGTATCCGCTCCTTTCTAAGCACCGTCGCATGGAACCAATGACTGAAGCCGTGAGCCCACTCTTCTTTAGGGATCTCTTCCACGCCTTTTTCAAACGCGCAGCCACGAAAAAATGTGCATAAAACGAATTCCTCTAAGTTTATCTTTTATTTTTGGAAATAAATAAAAGTCACGAGTTGCCAGGTCGGGACTGTAAGGAGGATGACTCACTAGCTCCACACCTTCAATATACAAATATTCGATAGTCTGTCTGGTGAAGTGAGCTGGAGCGTTGTCGTGGTGGAGGAGAATCCTGCTTCTTGGACCCTCCTGTCTAACATTTTTCGATTTTTCGTTTCGGGTTCAAAAATATATCCAGCTTTCATCACCTGTGATGATGTCATATACAGCATTCGAGTCACCTCCGTTATACTCTTCAAGCATTGAGCGGCACCAATCCAAACGACGGCGTTTTTGATCTTACGTCAAATTATGAGGTATCCATCTAGTACATAGCTTTCTGACGCTTATATGTTCTTGTAAGACTTTTTGTACTTAACTCATACCAAAGCCCTGCTGCCCGAATCTGTTGATATTTCACTCTTCTATCAGCTTCTATCATTAACCGCAAAGAAATAAAAAAAATGGTAAATGATTAATGTTAGAATGTATTACAATAATTTCATATATTAATTAAGAAAATTTGACATTAAGTATTCTCGCTATTGGTTTATGTACCTACTCGCACTATACCTACTTATTCTTATATTTCGACACAAATGTGTTTTGTTAATGAAATGAAATGAGCACTCACGTTATCTTCAGTAGTCGCCGTAGAAGAACGTCCTTCTCGAGAATCATCAGTGAGTTTGCTTCGACCACGTTTAAACCAGATGTAAACAGAGGCACGAGATGGGGCTTCGTTATGAAATGCCAATCAAAGTCTATCGTAACAATGGGAATCTGTAGATGTTTAATCATCTACAAATTCCCAAAGAGTTCCTAATACGAAATGAAATGTCCCGCGCGGGACAGGCTCAGTCCCGCTTTTTGGGGATAACTCGACCGTGCGTGCAGCGGGCGTGATTTTGACTTCTGTTTTTTTTTTATTTTTTTTTATTCAGAAGACGAATAAGACTCAACTATTTAACGATAGGGTAAATCTGATTTAAAATATAAATTTTTTATTAAAATACATTTTCTATGGCTATTTTTGCTATCTATTGTCACATAAACGTACCTAATTTGAATTCGAATAAAAAGATAAATATTTAAAAACTTCTGATTAATTATATACGTTTTTTTACTATGTCCCGCTTTCGACGAAAGAATCTTGTTTTTTTTTTCACTCAAAAAGTTCCAAAATCCCGACTTGGCAAGAAAAAGATCTGGCAACGCTGATACAACATAGGTATATATTCCTACTACCTAATATTCGGACTATTTATTAACTGTGTTTGTCGTAAATTGTGTCTTGTTTTCGTTTTTTATATTGTGTAAAAAGTTATATTGTATTATTTTGTCATTTGTTTTATGTTTGAGAATCCCACTCCTAAGGTGAAAATGTCTCATTTGTTCGGTCATTAAGATAGACCAAAATACAGAAAATTGTAATCGAACTACTAATATCTACTAGGGGATAGAAACTGAAAAATCTACATGAAATAAATGTTGTTTTACCGGACCATTAACCGAAACCTTCCTTTATGTATGTATAATAATAATAACTCCACACATCTCACACACGGCCGTCTGATCCCAAACTAGGCAGAGCCTGTACTTTGGTAACCAGACTGCTGATAAACATACTTATATATTTCTAAATACATACATATTATAGATAAATTACACCCAGACACAGAATAAATGACCGTACTCATCACACAATTATTTGTCCTGGGTGGGAATCGAACCCACCAGACAGACTATAGAATATTTGTATATCGAAGGTGTGGAGCTAGTGAGTCATCCTCCTTACAGTCCCGACCTGGCAACTCGTGACTTTTCATGACCCATCTTCCCTCGTAATTAATAAACGACTGAACCGATTTTGATAAATGATATGTCGTTAGATTTGTTTTTGTTGCGCGAATGTCAGTTTATATAAAAATTATCAAAAATCACGTATTTTTGGTGTGTCAAAATGTACCGCAAGCTATCGAGTGGAGTATAAAAAAGGTTCTAAAAGGTGATTACAAAAAAATACTTTACAACTTATATGTTTATTAGTTAGTACTTTTAACGCAGTCGAGTTTATTATTTCATTTAATAATTTTTTGTCCGTTACTTTGTCACTTAATTTTGCAAAGGCTTTTAAAGGTCCTTCATCCAATTGGATAGTAATAGTAATCTCGGTGGATAAGGTCGCAGTCAAGTAATGTCGCTTTATTTCATTTAGGTTGAATAGCAATTATCATCAAATTTTGGTCATTGCTTGACATGTACATACCTATTACAAATGTTTCAAAAGATTTTGACTACAGTTACTTCTTCCATATCGCAAATGAATCAATACCAATAAATAAAATTGAATTGTCTGTTTGTACTGTCAAAATAATAGATTTTTAAACTCGTTCAGCTATTTGCACGATACCTATGCCTAAAAATCAGTTTTTAATAATTTTGTTCGTTTGTTCGGCTAATCTCTGGAACGGGTGGACCCATTTTCACAGGACTTTCACTGGCAGATAGCTAGTGTTATAAGGAGTAACTTAGGCTATTTGGAAAAAGAATTAGGGTGCCGCGCAAAATATATAAATATGTACACGCGAGTCGTAAGTATAATCAGGGTAAAATAAAAGTAAATTTACCTATCTTTAATATCCACGAATTTTTACCAAGGTAGACCATGATTCCAGTTTATTAAGAGTACATAAATGAGACGTGGTTGAAAATGTTTCCGAAAAGCCCTATCAAGGTATGAATTAATAAGACATCGTTTTAATCAAAAACAAAATACCGAGGCTAAATGATTAACTTACACACATATATAAAATTACGCCTTTCTCTCTTTGCGGAAAGCAGAGACTATAGCCAGCCACTTGCTTCTATCCCTACGAGCTGACGCTACTGTCATTAAATCTTTCATACCAGCCCGATTTCGGGTACTACTGACCTACCCTTTTTTTCAGAACATCACATCAGGGCATGTTCTGGGATATTAACTTATATTTACATACTTTCAGTTGTTGCGCTCACTTCCGTGGCGATCTTAGGTATGACTACTGGGGCCCATCGGTTATGGGCACACCAAGCATACCAGGCGAGCATTGGACTTCGAATTACGCTTATGTTGTTCCAAACATTAGCTGGAATTGTAAGTATCTTGTAACTTTTTATGGTCCTAAATAAAATTTTCCCACAAAGGTTTGAATATACTCGTTAAGTACGATTCACACCGAACGGGCCGCGCCGGAGCGCATCGGATCGCGGTTTTAGTACGGTGATGGAAATAGAAGTTTATATTTATTACATCAAATTCATTTTTGCATGGAACTTCTTGCCGCCGCGAGCGGTCGGCTCCACCCACTTGCGCTCGGCTACCGAGGCGCGACTCGACGCGCTGTTCGGTGTGAATTGTACTTAATTCAGAATTAGACATTTAAGTATTACAAATAGGTAACTTTATTGCAACTTATTAAGAATAACTTTATTGCAAGTAATTTAAAATAGATTGACGATTAATTGTCTAATGTAACATATTAATAGGTGTAAGTTGTCAAGAAAGTCGCAAATGACAAACGATGACTGTTCTCGTCCTAATACTACAAATTATAGAAAATTACTGCTTAGGTTTAGTATTTGCAATTTGTAGAAGACCACAGTCGTCATCCTAACTTAAAATACTAAAAATGTGAATGTCAGTTCGTTTTGTTTGTCTGTTTACTACGCTCTATAGCCTTAACTTTTCAACCAATCGTCATGAAATTTTGCATATACATTGTAAAGGATACAAAGAAGAATATAGAACTAAACTGTAAAGTACTGTTTATTAAATCTACATTAACACGAACGAAGCCGCTGGCAAAAGCTTGTATTTCATACAATTATGTATGTATTTGTTTCATTATCGCATTGCTTTAATTTTCAGGGTTCGATATATGATTGGGTGCAATACCACAGATTCCATCACGCTCATTGCGCTACAGACAATGATCCATACGATTACAACAAAGGTTTTCTGTACTCACACTTCCTTACACGGCTTCGTAAACTCAGCCCACATCAGGAAAAACTCAAGGATTCGATTGACATGTCAGACATTGAAAAAGATTCTGTAGTTATGTTGCAGAAAAAGTAAGTGTTTTTTACAATATGTTGTGTAACTTAGTTTTTTCTTAAGCTAGTAGGGTTAAAGTTTAAAAATCTGTAGTGCGTAACCTATATCATAGATATTGTTTATGAATTAATTGTAGAACTATGCTAAGGTAAAATCGCATATTGTACAGAGATCATTATAATCCTAAATTCATTATCCATTTCAGATTATACTGGATTCTATATGGTATTTTGTTCCTGCTATTACCACTGAACGCCCCCCTCGAGTACTGGGATGATTCAGTTCTGAGTGCAGTATTTGTAATCGGATTCCTGCGCTATTTGATTGTTCTCCACGCCTCATGGCTAATAGAAAGTGCTATCAGTGTCTGGGGACTTAAACCTGGAGAAAAGTAAGTACATTCACTTGTGTTATATGCATCATGTTAAGCGATTATCTACACCCGCGGACTTTTGCAAACACAACGTCTCTAAGTCACACGTTACAAATCCTGTAGGTGGTAAATGAATAGATCTGCCTAAAAAAACACCATATAGATGTTGTAGATTTATTTTCCGATTTCTTTATTAGTATTTATCGTTGCTCTTAATAAATTCCATTTCGGCAGTCTTGGATTCTAAAACGACGTACGGTTTTATGTATCCGGTATAATAATAACGTGGCGAAAAAACAGGATGGTTTGTATATTAATATTAATGTATGTTATGGGTATGTGTTCGGTAGTTTTTAAAATTCTTGAAATGAAGTTATATACGTATAAGTCTTCCGCCTGTAACTTTCGATTACATCGACGTCACAACTCTGCTCAAAGATATCCTAATTCTAAAACAAGAAATTCATTGTATTCAAAGTGATTATGTAAAATCGTCGGAGCTCGCTATAGTACAGGAAGAATTAGTAAATATTAAGAGCAAATCACAATATAGTTGACAGACTACAAATTCCAACATATAAGGAGCAGCGAAATCACTAACGGCTCACTTTTCAAAAAATCTTGTGAGGTAGAAGTAAATAAATCGTCGGCGGCGTTGGCAACCGCGCATGCGCCTTCGCCGGCGCTATTGCCGTCGAACAGGAATATTAGTGCTACGCATCCGAACCAAAAACAATTGAATCGTATGCGCCGAACAAGCAGTCCTATAAAAACGTTTGACGTAAACATCATACAAAGGATACTTCGACAGATGATAGTTTCACGACCGTAGTAAATAAGAAAAACAAATATATAAACTTGCTAAAAAACTTGCGAAAAATAACATAAACCATCAAGGTACGGCGGTGTTGACGTCGAGTAAAATTAAAGTAGTACCAAAATTATCGTTTATTTACGCCTCTCGATTTGTCACGGAAACTACCGAAGACAATATCAAAGAATTTATTAAAGACTGGGGACACGCGGTCGTAAAAGTCGAAAAACTAACACAGTACAAAGAAACGACATTTTCTTCGTTTAAAATTACTATTGAACAGGAACAAGAAAATATCTTCCTGAACGCTGACCTCTGGCCTCGTGGCATAGTTTATAGGAGATACACTGAAAAGAGAATTTCTACTGGAAACAGAAAAAATAATGAAAATCAGCCTAGTATCACTTAACTGTAGATCTATAAAACGCTCAAGTAATCATGTCACTGATATTTGTGAAACGCACGACGTAATCGCTCTTCAAGAACATTGGTTAATTCCAGATGATTTGGGATATCTGGGTAAAATTCATCCCGATTTGCTTATGCATCTTAGTTATGCGGATGACATGGTGCTGCTCAGCCCCTCAGCCAACGGTCTGAGGAAACTTGCGGTCTGCGAGAAATATATATATTTAACTACGGTAAAGGACCTGAGCATATTTTACCGGTTAATTTGTGTGGTACGGCCTTAAATATTGTAAAAAAGTTCAAGTATCTTGGTCATATAATTAAAGATAATTTAATGGATGACGATGATCTGGAGCGACAGAGACGAAGTATCGCATGTCGAAGTAACATGTTGGCTAGACGCTTTTATCATTGTTCTAAGCAAGTCAAAATTACTCTGTTCAAGACTTACTGTCAGTCGTTTTACACCAGCCTACTCTGGTACAGGTACACGAAGAGTGCTTATAACGCTCTTCGTGTGCAGTATAATAACGCTTTTAGGGCTATGTTAAATCTGCCCTGGCGGTGTAGTGCGACTGGCATGTTCGCTGAGAACAGAGTAAAAGATTTTTACGGGCCCTTGAGGAGACTCAAAGCATCTTTCCTGACTCGAATATATACATGTAGTAATCAAGTAGTGGCTGTTACATTCCGATGTGTTTATATATTGAGAAATTAATTTGATGTTTTTGTGTATTAATTTTAGTTAATGTAATTTAATTTAACTCTTGTAACATCCTATGGGTAATTATGCCTGAAATAAACTATAAATAGGAATAAATAAAAAAAATAATATAATAATTTTCTATGACTGCAAAGATACGACACTATTTCTATTCTACTAATTAACACGTTTTCTTTTAATGTCGTATTTTAGTGTTAAGTATAGAAGTACCGAAAGTGTTTTATTTAGTTTCTGTACACGGAAGATGGCACAAAGAATACTCCTAACTAAAAAAAAATTAAACAAATGGCTATTAACTGACCTTCAATAACCGGCAATCATCGTAAACGTAACGTTACTTGGTCGTACCGCGTACTTAATTTCTCAAAAGAAATAAATCAAATGGTTTTGTATATTATACTTATACTTACTTATATACTTGTTAATTTATTACTGGCTTCACTGGCTTGTAATGTATTTTTTTATTCAACCAAGCTAATAAACTAGTAATTAAACTATAGCTGTAATTCGATTCAAAGCTTATCATTTGTAGAAGTTTAAATTTAGTTTAAGAATAAAATAGGAATGTTGTTTTTAACTGAACCTCACAAATAAAATATAATTAAAAAAAGTAACGCGTGTGTACATTAAATAAATTGACAGAGGTCAATAAACGAATATAAACTATGAAACTATAAAAATATGACACTATGTAAAGGGTAAAAATACTTTATGACCTAAGTTATATCAAAGTCAACTAGAACAGTAGATACTACATATTTTACCGACACATGAACGCAACATGACCTCATGTTTATAGCTTTAGTAAAAAAGGTAAAACATATTATTATTTAAGACCAGCTTTTGCTCGCGGGTTCGCTGGCGTAAAAGTAATTCTTTAATCTCTCGGGAACAGTACTTTTGTGGGGATGAAAGGTACCCTGTTACCCTTACAACATGTATATGCAAAATTTGATGATCGGTTCAGTAGTTTAGGCGCGAAAGCGTAACAAACAAACAAACACAGTCACATTTACGTATATAATACTAGCTGTTGCGCGCGATTTCTTTTGAGTGGCAATTTTGGTTCAGAGAAAAAGCCTATGTGCTATTCCAGACTATAAACTATCTCTGTGCCAAATTTCAGCCATTTTAGTGTGAAAAAGTGACAAACATCTATCCATCCACCCATCCATCTTCACAAACTTTCGCCTCTATAATATTAGTAAGATTAGTTAGGACGATTGCCATTTGTCTTCAACATTTGAATAAAATGGACGCTGCACGGTCTGTGTACTTAGGCTATATATATAATTATATAATATGTGTGTATATGTTATAATTTGGCCATTTAATTTTAACACTTCGCAGGTAAATCAAAGCCTTTAGTGTACTTTTCATTGACCTAGAATCATGAAATTTGTCGAGCAAGGTCTCACAACATTAATAAAGGAAAAAATCCGAAAGTTATTCATTTTGTTATAAGTATTCGAACTTATATTTTACGCTGGGAAAATTGCCAGTAACGTACCTATATATGTATGGTATGTATGATGAGAGTATTTTTAGAAGGGCAAAGTTAAGTTTGTTTTTCAATTTGACTTGAAAGATACCATTGTTAGGGAGATAGCTACTCGAAAAAAACAGGCAGAAATCTTCGAGAATCGATTCCCGAGATGAACTATCTACATACTAGTTTGTATGGTCCACTCGGCACTCAGACTCGCAAATGGTCCTAAAGAATGTAAAAACTAGGTTTAAACCAATATTTTTTATTATTTTGTATGATTAAAACTTATTCCATTCGTTAGTCCATGTTTTGTAATACGTAGCGTAAGTATTAAGTCTTGGGAATATTTCCAAGTTAGTTCTAATATAATCAAATACGCCTATCAACTAATTTAATCCCCTCACAGTTGAACAATAAAATTTATAATATTAAATTCAATGGATGGATGATTGCCCGTTAAACCTTAGTCTGAGCCTTATTCATAGTGATTTTCTTCCTAGGCCCCTCAAAGTATTCGTGATAAAAATCACTGTTTGCTATAATTACTGTTATTAACGTGTTATCTTGTTTCCTAAATCTCACTAATTATATAATTAAAATAGTACAACGGACTTTATAAAATATATAAATCTTAATCACAAAGATCGAGATTGTCCCTCCCTCTTATTGATCGTTGCAGGTTTAGATGACAAAATAATGTTTGCAATGATCAAGAATTAAATAATGCTTCGATAATTATAACAATACATACGTATAAATGCTTTTGAAATCTCTTTCTGACACATAATTTCACACTTATGATTTTAAACACACTTCGCGTCAATATTTCACTTATTTTTTCAAAAATCATAAAATAAAAATCTTTTTAACAAAAAATTAAACCGACGCGACGAAAAGAACTAATAGCAAAAAATAAAATAAACCTTATCATGCATCATGTACATCACCTACGTAGATCGTGTCCATTTCTACGTAGGTACATATAAAATTTTGATAATTTTTTTATTTATTTTATTTATTTTTATTTATTAGGGTTAACAACAGTTCTTGAGAATAAATATAACAAATAAAGTTTCTACAAATAAGGAGAAACCAATGAATCAGTTTGTTGTTTGGCGCTGACTCAAAATAGGTTTATATAAAATTTTATAGTTTATGTAAATAAGCTCAATACTTAAGACTTAAGGTTTATTTATTTTTTGCTTTTTAGTTTTTTTCGTCGCGTCTTTTTAATTTTTTGTTAAAAAGATTTTTATAAACTGAGTAAATGAATGTGAAAACTAGAAATTTGAAAAAAGGTGAAGTTTATAATTTTATAATAAAATAAATGCAGAAAGCTACAATTTTTAAACAGGACGTGGTGCTTTTGAAATTACGTGAAAACGGCTACATCAAACTTAGCGTCTTTTATCTATTAGTATTTGAACTATTAATATCAAAAGAGTTTCATGATGGACTTAGACTAAACATTTATTTCCTATAATTTCACAATAGTTCCCAGAGTTTAGATGTATTTGCAATCCAGAGCGTTCGTGTTCAAGACATGTGGATTGTGGAGTCTATTAAGAACAATATACTCTATATTTCACAAATAAAATGCTTCTCATTATAAGTATATATTATGATGTGTTCTTGAAGAATGTCTATTTTTTTTTTGATACTCAGAGGCGCAAAATTGTAGTTAATCTACCTGAGTGTAACCGGTTAGGTTCGTAAAGAAAAAAGAAATACGTCATATCTCTCAATAGCTATTTTTAGTGTGTGATATTGCAGTTGGATAATAGTAACGAATAAAAGGAATACATATTTTACACCTTTTAAACTCACGGCCACTCTTTTAAAAAACCAGGCGTTTTATCCTGTGTATAATCCACTACTGAGTAATAGCACAGATTACTAAGTAGTTACTACGTAAGTAATAGCCCTTAAGGCATAGTTGTCGTTTTACTGTGATGATTATATACCTATATTAGCATTGCAACATTTGCAACCCACTAACACGTAAAAAGTAACCACTGCATCATCGATACCACTGAGCTGAAGCCTTTTTTTTTCCTGTGGAAACCCCGGAGGACGGAGATCGTTCTGCACTCTCCGGCGCCTGGTGCGTCTTCTGCGGGACGGGAGAGTACTCGTCCTCTCCCGTACCTTTTCTACCGCCTCTTTAGCAAACATAACCTCCTCGCTAAATGAGGCAGCGGAATTCCACAATTGTGGCGTGCCCAGAGCTGAAGACTTACGTTTATGAACTTATTAAAAAGACCGCAAGACTCATCATAGTCATCATCTATCATTGGTTACGCAACCAAACTACAATATAATTATCATTATGACTTTTGCTTGTCCACAGATCTCCACCAGATTCCAACACGGTATTCATTATTACGAAGACTTTCTGGCCTCATTACCATTATTTAATTCCATATGACTACAAATCAGGAGAGTACGGTACATACGGTAAGTTTATTTTAACCGACGAAAAAACGGAGGAGGTTCTCAAGTCGACCCGTATATTTTTATACTTTTATTTTTATGTATGACCACGCATGTTTTTACATGATATTCTTTTTTTTTGGATAGGGCATACTTCGAAGATGGTCCTATTTAAATTTCAAATAAATATTTAAACCCTAAGGGTGGAAAATAGGGGACAAACGATGGATGTTCACCCATTGACTTTTCACCTGTGAACCGATTTAGTTGAAACTTACACACATAAAGATGTAGTTTTAATGATACTACAACATGACGGAGATGGCCACAAAAAACTAAAAAATAAAAAGTTTTTTACATAAAATTAAACCGACGAAAGGAGAAATGAACAGAAAAGTGAATATTAAACTTGTTAGTCTAATTTAACTCCTATAACACTTATGTAAATACTTAAATAATCTTGAGTCGACGCCAAACCTACAAACAAAAATTTAATTCAAAAACACTTCGGCAAACAGACGCATCTCGCCGTCGCGTCGCCTGCCATCATTTAATGAATTTGCTTGTTTGTATGCTTGGCGCCGCCTATTATTTAGGTATTTACATAAATGTAAGCTAACAAGTATATTTTTCACTTTTCAGTTCCTTTCTCCTTTCGTTGGTTTAATTTTTTGTTGAAAACTTTTTTTCATTTAATATTATTTTATTTTATGTATTTTCCGCTAAATCAAATTGTTTTGAGCAAAACTATCAGTTAGACAAGAAACTTATGCAAGATACAAAAAAGATTAACAAAAAGATAGCCAACTTGAAGTTATTTAGTTATTATAAATTTTGCATGTAGGTAGTTAATAATTTAGTAAAGCTTAGATTATATATTATATACCTAAGTCGCCTGTAGTTTTATCTTAATAGAATAATACTTCACTGATAGGAACCGCCTAACATAAAAAGCTTAGGTTTTAGATGTTTAACTTTTTTGTCAGAGTCCAACAAGTCCTAACCCTCTCACTTTTGCTGGGTAATTTAATCAAAGGTCGTGTTATTCTCAGGTATAAATAGTTTCCGTCCATAGGCATATCGTTATAAAATGATAAAAAAAAAACAATGTCTGAAATTTATCAAAGTCCACTCACAAAGTCTAATTAACCTTCAATATTTTTTTTTGCAGATTGCGGATGTTCGACGGCATTTATTCGAGTATGGGCTGCTCTAGGACTTGCAACAAAGTTGCGCACTGTAGAAACCAGCACCATTCAAAAAGCATTAATTGATGCAGTCCACACAAATCAGGATTTGAAGATTTGCCTTAAAGCGGCTATGAGTCAACAGAAACTTCAAGAAGAACATTATCTAAAGCGAGATACTTTTAGTCAAAATTAGAATTATTATGACAATAAAAAAAATATATTTTCTCTGGAGTTACAAGAAATGCAATTTTTCGAAGTCCAACAAATTAATTTTATTTGCAACTTGCAATTTAAAAAAATGCGTGGGCAGTCGTGTGTCATTAGGTTATTAGACTCAAGGCTCAAATAAAAATCGAATGTCGCTTCAGTTTGGCTGACTACTTCTAGTTTCTCACCTTTAGTTTTTAACGAGAAGAGCATGTTATTATTTAATTGAACAAAACGGAAGTAGGTATAAAGTTTGAGCCGATGAGAGAACTGCGTGCGTTCAAACGTTCAGTTCCTTTCGAGACTTCGAGCGGACAACAAGTGCTCAGAAGTGATGCACGTTTCGTTTAAGTGTACCTACTTACCTACTTATTAAGCTTTGTTAATTCCAAATAATATAATGTTACCATAATTTGGCTATTTATTATTTGACTACCCTTTTCTGCGTCCAGCAACATGTTTGACGGTGAAGAATAAAGCGGGAATTGCATGAATTGCTATCTCTGGCGACATGCACCTATTAATATAAACCTACCACCACTACCGATGACCGACCGATGTCACTGAGTTATTATTACTAACTCAGTGACCGATGTACGACCAGATGTGTGAGATGTGTCTATATGGTCCTACTTTACTGACTCGCTGCGCACGGTTCCCTTGATAAAAAAAAAATGTGCTGGAGACGACTGCATAGTTTTATCGGTATTTTAAAGTTATATGTGAGGGAATCGGCAATAATTAGCCAACATGGACGGTTAGCTGTCGACACGTGACGATAGCGCCATCTGTTGGCGCTAGACAGAGTCTACGAGTCGGCTTGTGACATCAAATCACAGGAAGGCAGTCTTATTACAACACCGTTCCGTAGTTGCCTCAATAACTACCTAGTTAGACAGTGATTTTTTTGTTACGTAATTAAACATATCTGATTTGACTTTATAGTATAAAGCTTTCTATGGGGCTTCGTAATGAAGTGCCAATCGATGTTTATCGGAACATTGTTGTTGAGTAAAACCGCAACGAAAGTCCAAACAAAAATCATCGAGCGAAAATGTTCGTTTTATGAACCCTGAAGATGGCGTGGCTGCGTTTGAAAAAGACATGGAAGAGATCCCTAAAAGAGAGTTGGCTCACTACTAAGTCAATGGTTCCATCGCATGCGACGGTGCTTAGAAAAGAACGGAGACTACTTAGAAAAGCAATAAAAGTATTAACAGGCCTCTACGTCATTCCGTTTTTTATTGACTAAAAACTTTCAGACCTTTAGACCCCCGTATTTAAAAATTGTTTTATACTTTTTAGTTCGGTTTGCATTTAAAGCGGGTGTTTTAGTTTTTTTTTAACTTTAATGTATTTTCTTTCTTTTTAGTCTTGTTTTGTCATTGGTCCTTGACCTCTTGAATTTGGTGAAGACTTCGTTGAAAGGTTCTGTTACACAGATAGATGTACAGACATAGATGCAAATGAAACTTATCAAATGAAATAGCAAAAAATAAACTAAAAACCACAAAAATATTGACATTAAATTCAAACAATTTTAATGAAAAATTATTGAACTTCGCCGGAGTTGTTAAATGATCATGTTCGTATAATTAGTGTTTATTAGTTTTATTACCCGATTCTTTGTTTATTTATTTGAACAATAGAAGAGCTATTTATGCATAATGTTTTATGAAAAAGCATAGCCGTGACCAGGGTTGCCACCTTTTTAAAAATATAGTATTTTTTTAAACTTACAAATAATATAATACTTATAGAAAATTCAGGAAAAAAAATTGTACCTACACATTTATTGTTTTGCTCAAGCCTTCTCCCGCGTTATTGTAGATTTTGTCAAACCGGATGGTAGTCTAAAAGTTATTTTTCTTTTCCCCTGAAACAATTTTTTTCTTGTATGGTAGATACTACTATTTTGTATATAAGGGATGCGTTTAGTATATATTTAACATATTCTTATGCTGTATTTATGTATCTATGACATATTATTTTTATCATATTTTAATTTTATGCACCAGATACTGCCCCACAACTCCCTGTGACGTATTCTCTGCATCCCATGGTTGTCTGGGAGAGATTGCCTTGTGCGATAAGGCCGCCAATTGTACAAACCTGTCTAAAGTATTAATTTTTTTATTTTTTTAATACCTGGTGTACAATAAAGAATATTATTATTATTACCTTATCTCTTTTTCTGTACCGAGGTGTAATCAAATGATGATCGGTTGAGTAGTTAAAGCGTGAAGGCGTTACAAATAGTTCCGGTGTGTTCCAGTTACAGTTAAAATGGCGACAGTTGAGTTAGCAATAAAAGTATAGTATTTTTCGTAATATATTATTGTTCTATAATGTATAGAAGATAGGATAACAGGATCAAATAAACTTTTTGCTTCTTTTGGAAGTCAAGTCTTTGATTTTATTTCATATATTTTTTATATCATATGACTGTCATAAGCTACTATTATTTGAATTTTCTGTACTTTGTAAACTGTAGAAATAAGTTATATTGTAATTTGAGAGTAACAAAAATGGTTCAGTACAGCATTTACAAACATAACAGCTTTTTGTCATGTTGAGTTTTTTTTAAACTATTAATAACTACAACATGGTAATGTTGCTGTAAACAGGTGCATATATTATGTTTTAGGCCTCTGGTGACATTTACTCATAGGTATACTTTGAGTCAACCAATCAGCGAAGAGGTGCGAGACAGATACATGTAAAACGCTGTCTTCTTTTTTTTTTGTCGCCAACCCACATACAGGGAATCCAATACCTTCCCGCCTCTAGCTATAATACTTATATGGTGGCAACCCTAACCGTGGCTGTGAACCGGTCTACGACAAAAACATCTTATTCTGCACGCTATCTCGAAACCGATTTAATTAATAACTCTAGCCTCTTAATCCAGTCACGAATTATTTTTAACAGTAGATTTTGCAACTGAATGAAGGTAGATGTGCACCTTGAATGATTTCTATGTTTAATAGGTTCAAACCTTCAACGGTATCACTGAGTGATTTTTATTTTTTAGTACCTTAGCTTTTGGAGCATTTCAATAAAATGAAATTCAGGTGGCATCAGCTTGCATCCTGTTTACCTCTCGTGTAACATTAACACTATTGTACCTGAAGATCTGACTTTTAAAAAGAGTGGCCATGAGTTTCTTTGCCAGTATTCTTCTCATAAGGCCCTACGCATTTTGGAAACTGGAAGTTATAGATCGACACAAACAGGCAGTAGATTTTGGTGTTTTTCACCTAATTTACCTTGACAATCCAGTACATGCTGTGGCGTCTGTTTGTGCCGATCTATGATTTTAACTGTAGCTTCAATTTAACGTTCATAAATGTCACTTAGTGTCTTAATTGAATAAATGATTTTGAATTTTGAATTTTGAACGATGTTATGGTGGATACACACGCTCTATTGATGAGTATTGTTTTGGCCTGGTCTGAAGGCCTTAATACATCTATATATTAATACGCCAAGAGAATTCTGGATTGCATTTTCAAGAAAATTTCGTCTACGGAGGAGCGTGGTTTTGAAATACTGAGTAAATTTTTACAAAAATTTTTAAACGTAAGAACTGATACATTGAGCTACACTTGCATTAATGTTGATCTGTTATGGTACGAAAAGCTATACAATGACGGTTCAAGTTTTACTGGTCAATGAAATAAAACAAAACATTGAAAACGAATATAGTAATGAATTATGGTCGAAATTCGACAACCAGGCGATCTCTAGCTTTAATCAATTCTTTATCATTAAAAGTCAGTGTTAATATCGTAAAGACCTACCAGTAATTTATGTTCAGCATGCCCTTCTCTATGTCTAGCTTAACTTCACACAATATTAACTAAAAGGGGAAGTATGGGCAAGATTGAAAGTAGGTAGCTACCAAACTGAAACCCAGTGACGTAACGCTCGAGTCATTTTACATGTTATAACCGTTGGTTATGTTGTATTTACAAATGAAGTGTAGTCCTGCTTCCTCCAAACAAAACATACATACGCTGGTATGTGTTTTTTGTTTTTAGTATATCATTAAAGTTTTGAAGTGGTATTGTCTGTGCAAGGTGAACTATTTGTTTTTTATTGTTAATATACATATTTCCAGGGATATTTTCAATATTTAAACTACACAAAGAAAACCATTAATAGGCAAGGAAAACGATAACAAAAGAAATCAACAGAAAATGCAAAACAGAAATAGAATGACGCAACACAAACAGGCGAAAATCGATAAAAGTTGGCATAAACCTCATTTTCATTGAATTTTACGTGATTTGTTGTTATTATCATTGATAAATGATTAAAAGTAACAGATTAATTATCATTAGGTAAGTGATATGTATAAAATAAAACAATAAAATCTATAAAATAACTTTAAAAAAAACCGGGCCCGCAGCAGACCCGCAGAGGTAGATTTCGTGTTTTTTTATTTTTTGTTTGAAAATCTGCAAAACAGTCCGGCCTTCGGGGGAATATCCCCCATTCACGAACTTAACCTTAATTTTTGCCCTGTTGATTTGTCGTCCAAGTTTGAAAGCAATCGGTGCATAATTGCGACCTCTATCGTGCCGGTAAAATTGAGATACATACATATATACATAATTTTAAGAAATTGAACCATAATTTTTTTTTTAAATAAGTGATTTCTTAAAACAATCTTATCTAATAAAAAACCGAAATTAAATATTTGGAATACTATAAAAATTAACAATTATTACCCCCTGGAAGGGTTTCCACACTTCATTTATGTTTATTACTAATAGCGTCATTATGTTATCTTTTAAATTCTCTTACGAAAAGAAAATACTATTGCAACTTTCTTAAACCAATATGGTTTAAGAAAGTTGTAATAATATTTTCTTTTTTTTACACCATGAATTAGCACACATGCCACTTCGTCTATAATTTTGAAATGTAATCGCTACTGATTTCTAATCATAAACTATTCTTAAAACTAAGCCATTGTGTGAAGACACCGAGGGCCTTAAAATACTCGTATTAGTACCTACCGTGATTATCACGTAATGTACCGTGATTGTCAGGTTCTGTACTGCGTATTTATTAATAGCTAAGAAAATTAAGTGGCCTCATAGTGATTAATATACATATATATTATGCCAGGCCTCGCTAGGAACTGGAGAGGTACACTAATAGATATATAAGAATAGAGTGAACAAGAGGCTGAATATTGCGATATATATGCAAAGAGCGAGATGGCTGCTGAGTGTTCTTTCTGTCTCTTTCAAAAGAAAATTTATCGTTGATTAAAGTACAATTATTATACACTAATTTTATTTATGAAATGTTATAAAATGTTATTAAAATAATGCTATTGGCCGCTAAAAATTGTTAATTTATTATTCCGTATCTCTGTTGCTCACTGTTAAAAATTTTACCTTCATATTTTACAAAAAAAATGTTATGCATGTATGATAAAAAAATATGATCTGTCTCTTTCATGTGTTTACAATATGTTTTCCAGCTTTCTGCTACCTTTCATCTTCCCCTTCATCCATGTATAGGTAGACAGTTGCCATAGATATAAGATAGATATTCTTATATTTCTATGGCATTTGCTAATCACAGCGCTAGGCTAGAAGGAGACAGAGAGTACACTCGGCGACAATCTCTTTCTTTTCCTTTGTCGATCCCGCTTACGTGAAGTAGTATCATTAGCGCACTCTATTTTTTTTCTTAAAAACATTATGAGTATTATATTCTTCTATTCTTATATCTCTATGGGTACACTCGAGAAAGTGTTGATAGCTTGGTGGGAATATCAATTGATAGAGGCTGCGAAATATAAATATTATATTGGAAGCTAAACTAGAACTAACTAGACTTCTTCAAACCACTTCAACTGACGTCCACTGCGTCTGGTCCACGCGCCGTCCTCAATTTTCATTCCAACAATTTTATTATACAAATGAAATATATTATAAACTGCTATTCAAATATAATGTTGCCAGCCAGCTTCCAACAAGTTTAAAGGAGATTTGAACACTATATTAGGTACGGCCCCTCGGTAACATAATATTTTTATACCTTCTTACCTACTAGGCAGATAAGTCAATTTCTTTTCTATTGTTAAACTTCTTCCGCCGATGGAAGTAAAAAAATATCAATTAAATCTTAACAAAATTAATAAATCGAGTTTAAATTTTATTAGAAATCTACTGTGCTTACTAGCGAACCATTTAAAGTCTGAAAAATATGCCTTAAAAAACTGACTTTCAGTTTCTAATCTTCAATAACAAACTAAAGGTCTCTACAACCAGGTACAACACAGGTGTGTTGGGACTCTTATCAGTCATAAACCCTAAATAGAACTTTTTCTTCAGTTTAATCATTGAAGGATGCATATGAAAGAAAAATACATAGTGATTACTATTCATTAAAGCTCGAATATCATTAAGTACGGAGTATAAGTAAAATATTTACCTTTTCTATCAAAATATATACCAACTATTCGCCAAATTACGACGCGCTGAATAAGAGTTTTGTGAGTTACTTAAATCTGTCTAACTGATTCACGCTAAAGTTGGATTTCAACCTCGGTTCTCGCCCGAAAATATCCATACGAAGCGATAATCTTGTTGAATACTGTTTATTTGAGTTGTACGAGAATGAAACTAAAGGCTGCACCAGTTTCTTTGATCCGCTGACACATACATAGAAAGCATTAACGTTGCATTGAATTTCTCTACTAGACCCAATATATAGTTATCTGTGACTAGACCATTCGTTGATGGTTTGAAACCCGTAGTATGGGACATCTTCGCCCCAAAGAATTCAACAGTCTCCTTCACCAACTGTGAGGTAAAAACTGACGTCCTATCTGAAGTAATTTGTTCTACACCACCAACTCGCATACTGTTTCCGCTGTTATTCTTGGATATGGCTTACAAACAACATACTCGATTGAAACTAATATAAGTTTATTGCCTCTACTGGACTTCGTAAACAGCCCTAAAATATTTATACCGAACATTTCCATGACCCGATTAGCCACTATAGGTTACAACGGCGCCCTTTATCAATTAACTGCTTCCTCTGTTGACATAAAGAACAACTTCTAACATATTTGTCTATCTGCTTTTCAGCTTCTGAAACAAAAACTTCTATCGAAACTTAGACTACGTTCTTACAAGACCAAGATGACCTCCAGACCAAGGATCATCATGCAGCTCTCGCAGGATCTCTATTAACAATAACTTTGGAATAACAACAGTATTTTTAACACCTTACGTTCTTCTGACTTTTTTACATAATACCATTCACAATTACAAATCCTATGTATACTTCTGAATTGCTATTTTCTGACACAGATAAAATACTACTACAAAAACTGTCTCTTCGTATACGTTTTGTAACCATCTGTCTCAATACGATACAATTGCAGGTCATCTTCTTGTACAGGAGCTGGGTCTCGTTTATTCAACTCGTCACTTAATGGATTACGAAAATCATTCTGTCTACCCGAGAAATGAACTATATCGAAAACATATGGTTTGTCTTAACCAAATTACTGCTTTATGGTCTATAACTATTTGAAACTGTATTCCAAACCAATAATGGTGCCGATTCTATTGTAAACTCGACTAAACTAAAACCTGACTTAATTTCTTCATATGAAATCAACCTTGTGTTCTTCGTAATAAGGTCTATTTGTTACTGGCATCTATTTCTCAGCGCCACTAAATTTCGCTAAAAACCTGTCAACGTATAGTCAACTTTATTTCCACGCAGCGAGAGTCCCCATTTATTCAAATGCTGTATAATTGCCGTATAAAAACTTGTTCAAAACAAACTAAGATGACGTTATTTTAATCGACACCTACGAAGACGCTTACTAAAAACACAGAGCAAGAGAGATGGCATTCAACGGATAGCAGCCCTCGCTACGTGGTATAAAAGTTTATTTAAGCGTATCAGACTTTAGTCGACCAATAAATTGCTTATTTCGATAGCGACATATGTTACCTACTTGTTTCAATTTGAAATAAGACATTGTTTCGAAGTGTACAAGGTTTACATCTTATATGCAGAAAATTTAATGAATTTTAATTTAGCAAGTGAAGTAACAGAATAGGGACCAATGTTTGAAAAATTTTAGCGCCCAAACTAACGCGAGACATTTTCTCTGTAGTCGAATAACTCTATCTATCTCTATCTATCGAATCTTAAAATAGGAGGATTAGTTTCTGTTTATCACCCCATATAAACTTGGTATTATTGTATAATTTTATGTCATGTATATGTTGACTGACCGGTTGGTCTAGTGGTTAGTGACCCTGACTGCTAAGCCAAATAATTGTGTTATGAGCACGATAATTTGTTCTGTGTCTAGGTGTAATTTATCTATAATATGTATGTATTTAGATTTATATTTATGTAAATTTATCATGAGTCTGGTTACAATAGTACAGGCTCTGCCTAAGTTGGGATCAGACGGCCGTGTGTGCGATGTGTGGAGTTATTATTATTTCTCTATCTTCATTGCAATCGTTACTATTTTCAATAATGAATGAACTTGAAGGTTGAATTTCATCCCTATTAAGGAATGGTATTACAAACTTACTCTTAAATAACAATGCTCTATCTGCGAAATTAATTGAACATAAATTATTATAAAAAAAAATCTACTTCTAAAACAAGGTTTGTTTTAATATCTTTGACAACAATAAGTATTATTTTAACAAAAATGTCCTCAATTAACGGGTACACTTAACAACGTCCCATAATCTTCACCGTAGAACCCGTAATGCGCCGTCATGTTGTAACTCAAATTTATGTTAAGGTGTAACTTTATAACACTGACCGAAGCATCTGTGTGTACCATCAAATGACACATAATCTCATTAACTTTTAAAGAAATAAATTAACAAAATGACCGGTATTGCTGTTTTTTGGCATTGTGTGGAGTTGTATTTCATCTCGGGATTCGACATCCAACTCCATTTTCCTTAAATCCTCTTGCCGAATCCTCAACGAAAATTCTGTCGAATAGTACGTGGTGTCGTTCCGCTTCTATAATTTAAATTCTGAGTAGTTAATAACCCTCGGTTCGAGGTCTTAAATTATAACGTGGCGTGTGAAACACATCGCTATCACTCCTGTACCCTTCATTACCACTTGGTGATCCAGGTGATTGACCATCATACGATCTATTATTGCCTTGAGATGGTCTTTCACACGTTCGTTCATTGTTGGACAGAACGTTCTAACCCCTGCGGCGACTTTATCGGAAGATGAATACCTTGGTTCTCAAACTTTGGGGTATCTGTCACGTCTGCTAATTGTATAATAGTATCTCCCAGTTCTTCTCTTGTTTGATAGAGACGTGAGGATAATAAACGTTTTTGGTAGAACTCCATGGATTTTAAGTATGCATTAACGAACTTTTTGTCGTCTGCTATATTCGCTTTATTTGCTAGCGATGACAATCCATAAAATAATTCGATGTTCTTTCTTTCTTCTTTCTTCTTCTATGTTGCTTTCATTTCTAAACTCTTTCGCATTCTTTTACATACGCATCATAATTTCGTCATAATATATTGTTTTATAGAATATTAATGCAGAACTAGATAGATAAAAGCACCCAAGATTATAGGTCGATCTTTTTCAACCCATTTTTTTTATTTATTTTTTTATATTATAGGGGGCAAACGAGCAGACGGGTCACCTGATGGTAAGTGACTACCGACACCCATGGACACCTGCAACTCAAGAGTCACAAGTGCCTTTGCGAAAGGAGTGCGCTCTTTTCTTGAAGGTCGTATCGGTCCGGAAATACTGCAGGCGACAATTTGTTCCAAAGATTGGTTGTGCGAGGCAAAAAAATTCTGGAAAACCGCACAGTGGTGGATTGCCAATTATCCAGGTGATGTGGATGAAAGTTTTGTGGCGTTGAACGATGGTGAAACGTTGCGGCCGGTATAAGTCCGAACAATTCCTCGGAGCACTCCCCATGATACATGCGGTAGAGAATGCAGAATGAGGCTACATCTCTACGCAACGCCAAGGGGTCAAGCCGATCTGAAAAATGCTGGCAATCGATGATTCAAGTCGCTCTCCGTTGAATGCGGTCACATGCGGTACATTCATATAAATGTAATTAGACTTCTTCAAATCAGAGGCGCGACCACTTCAACTGCACTCCGTCTGGTCCACGCGCCGTCTTCTATTTTCATTCTAACAATTATTCAATACAATTCAATTCATTTATTTATAATATATTTGAATTATACAATTCAAATATATTATAAACAGTGATTCAAATATATTATTGCCAGCCAGCTTTCAACAAGTTCAACGGAGTGTTGAACACAACAATATTGTATACCTTAATCGTTAGACCCAACCCAGATAACCATACCCGGGCCGGTCCTCCCTTTATATTAGAGAAACATATTCATGTTAGCAATTGAGCATAAAACATAACTGCCATAATCTTGTTCAGGCGCTTTCATATCTTTCTTAATAAGTTCCAAACATTATTAATGAAAAACCTACAGCTTTTGGAATCGGGAATAAATTAGTACTTACATAGCATTCAGACGTTATAAGTCCCAAATTACATATTGTGTAAATGTAAACAGTGAAATTTTAATTCAAACATCAAAAAAATCAAAATCAAAATCCCTGGCAATAGTCTCAAGTTCAGAATCGTTTCACGGATTCCAATTTTATATTGAAATTAACAGTTGCCTCAGTCGCTACTCAGCTTCTAAAACACAAAATATACTCTGAATAATCATTAGACATCTTCAATCATGCTTTAAATCGCGACACTCCACAGAACACGCGCCTACGAGATGCAAATCGATTCTGCCTTTTCAGCGTACTATCCGAACCGCAGCTGTCATCTGTCGCGCGCCAGTAGACTTATCTTCAAAAAATCTACCTAAAAATCCGGGCCCGCAGCAGGCCCGCAGAGTTAGATTTCGTGTTTTTTTTATTTTTATATCCAAAATAATTCTCCCATAAGTCGCATTAAAAACTTTAAAATGTCTACATTGTAGAGAAAAATAAAAAAATTGCTTTCATTTCAAATATCACCGATTGTAGAAAGATTTACAGTTTCGGAGGTATGAATTTTTTCCAACAAATTTTGGTTTAACCCTAGGGTTCATATTAAAAAATGTTTGTATGTACTATGGGCTGTATGTACTATGATATTAATGTTAAACGCTCCAAAAATTTTCAGTAGGAAAAAAGTTATGCTGAAAAAACTGATTTTGGAAAATCTGCCTCCCAGTCCTTCCCTTTGGGGGAATATGCCTCATTCACGAACTTAACCTTCATTTTTGCCCTATTGATTTGTCGTCCAAGTTTGAAAGCAATCGGTGCATAATTGCGACCTCTATCGAGGCGGGAATATTGAGGTACATACATATATATATGAATATAGTTGTGAAACGCCACACAAACGTCAGAATGACGTGTGCGGAGCCTAGCAACTGATATGGTTCCTTGTAATACTTTTAATGTTTGCTGTAAACTGTGCTGTGTGTCATATTACTTCTCACCCTTACACCTGTGAAAGCCCACAATTAGTGACCGAGCCTCCGATTTCAGAAGTGGGATTCATAGGGCTGAGACAGTAGACAATGATAATAAGGAAATGAAAAAAAATATGGCGTCAACTAATCGAACAACAATATCAAAATATAGTTGCTCTAATTTCTACACTACAACCTCCCTTATCAAGCAGTCCTGATAAAGAAAGTGAAGTGATAAAGTGTAAAGTAAAAGTAAAGAAGAAAGTGATAAAGAAAGTGAATGAAAGTGACGTGAAGTCTTGGTGTACAAAGGCGGATCTGTATTTTGAAAATAATCCATCACAGGGAGGTCAACTCGTGGTTTTACTTGTAAGGTCATAAAAGGTTCCGCATCGGCATGGTTGTTTCAAATATTGTATCTTGGGATAATGTGGTTTGAATTTCAGAACATATTTGCTACAAGATTTCTTTCCAAGCATACGTGTGCAGGTATTTTAAGTGCGGTATGTTTGAGAATGTGCCGGCTCTTGCTGGAATGGACACTCGCTTAAACAGTTACTCCGGTAATCGGGCTGAACATTAAGTCGATCCTGTGCATTCAATTAGCCGGGCAAATTCAACAACTATCTGGTGAGCTCTATGTATTTCATTACGGTTCTGGTGCTGAGTGCTCATTGATGAAGGGAAGCTTAGAATCAAAGCTTTATATGAAACGATGTAATAAGTTCGTTTCGTTCGACTGGCATCGGACAAAGTAGTGTAAAATCAACCGAATAGATTTTATGTGAGGTTATAAAATTAATGAGCACTTATTGGAACTATTGCTACATGTGTTACCAGGTATTATTTCCGTAGCAATATGATAATTGGTCATGTAATTACGAACCAAGGCTTTACTGTTGACATGACGAGCACTAGCTACACCACAATAGCTACACCTTTCAACTATCTATCGCGACCTGATTTTAATCAAATTGATACATGCATTTGAATACGGGCCAAAGTTTTTAGGTACATTTAAACGTTATTATGAATTTTTCATAACTGACACCAAACTGACTCTGAGTATGACATGCTCGCCTGGACGTCTTGCCGATGGTGCCGTGTGTGACGGGTGATTAAACAGTGCCAGTTTAATATGGTTGAGCTGGGCAATGGCTCGCACGTGCGTCATGCTGTTAAAAGGGTGCCGTTCTTTGGATCTCGCTATCTCCTGCTGCTGCTGCTAGCTGCTGGTTGCTTGAATGCTTTGGTAGTTTTGAGCGATTGTTTATATTTTGGATGTTACATTACATTGTCTTCACATTTATTTTGCGCTTGTAGGCGGTGTAAAGAGTAACTTGTGGAGAGACATGTTGAGGAGGAGTGTTCAGTTTCTGGCCTCTTCTTCTCCGTAGGATCTCCGTGGCTTTTCGACCGACTTGTGCTGACTGACTCCTAACTGACCCTGACGGTTCAGGAGTGCCTGCGGTTGGTTTGATTGGAGTGAATGATTATGATTTGATATGCCTACTACAAGCGTTACGAAACCTGTACTAGAAATAAGTTAAAAGTAAGGTTAGTGATATCTGACTGTGGTTTTGGTTTGTTAAGGTTGATTTGGTTTACACTGTTTTTCATACAGCTATTGTTATTGCGTTAGAAAACCTGATGCACGATCGCGTTACTGTTATGTTGACGTCGTCTTGATTTGGGTTTGACTGTTAGACCAAGGTATATAGACAGGCTCAGTTCTTAATATTCTAATAATATCTGGTTTTGCTTTTAATGCTGTATAATGGACTTTTCTAACAATTAAAATTGTTCTTTGGGTACGAAGTAGAAAACGGTAATATACCACAAAATGAAGAAAGGTAGTCTCGCATAGTGGTACCACCCTCCAAATCCGTTTCAACTGAGACATTGCAAAGGTTTTGAATCCTTTTTTCGACAGTTTGTCCCACAGTTTGCTTGTTTGAGGCCCCAACAAATTAATTTTGTTTTGGAAACTGAAAATGAGGCGACAAGACTAAAAGTGATAAGGACATTCGCAGATAATCCGATATTAAAAATCTTTGATGCTAGCCTTCCTGCTGAACTTCACAAAGAGAGGAATACGTAGGAATTTTATTTGAAATCCATCTGAAAATGTAATTTAATAGCCTAGTTTAGCAAACTGCATAACTGCACATGACTGCACGGATGGCGCCGTGGTTTGGGAGGTCGCCTCACCAATGCGGCGCGCCGCGCCGCATGTTCTCTGGTCGAGTGCCACGCGGGACGGGAGTTTGTGTGATCTACAAATTATAGTTGTCTCGAGTCTGGGTGTTCTTTGTGTCCATTGTTGGAGTGTTTGTGAGGCCCTCCGCGACACGGGAGTGTTCCTCATGCGGGAGTTGTCATTTAAAAAAGAAATAACTACCGAATTACACTAACGCACATACGAATTATAGAGCCTTGTAAATGCTATCAAACTTTTGACAATACTTGTATGCCCGTAAATGCAATAGTATTAACAGACTGTAACTCTCTTAAGATTTCTAAAAGTATAGTTAATTTGACACTTCGGGTGCACAGGTGCTCTTACCTTCAGTGTTTTGATTTGAGTATGGAATACAAGCCAGGCGAACGAATGCCGCACACTGGCTTTCTGTCTCGCAACTCCTTACCATCCGTACCAAACACTAATCGTCCTTTAATCAAAGTAAGCCTAAGCGTGTACACTAGCGGTAGGTTAAAAGACAGTATAGTCAAAACTTATGTTCACGGAAATGGCGGTGTATTAGATGTGTAATTCGGGCCTTAATCGCGATAATATTTGGAAGGTACAGTGCCTCTTGGTTACCCGACGTTTCGATCGAATTGCGCCAATCGTGCTCACGAGTGGACTGGCGGTGTATTATACACAGGAAAACATAGCGTAGTGATAGGACGCGATGTTAATCACACATTAGAATGGTCACTCATAAACAATATTCATTATTCGTTTATTCATCTTGGCTTGGAGAAAATGCTTACATACTGGTTAAAGGGAATTTCCAGTTGTTGAATTAATAGTTATTGATCTATGTGCTTTTCTGTTAATAGAGAATGAAGCAAGAAATTATAATAAATTGGATTCGAAATTTAAAGGCCCTTTTAATGTTAAAGCAGGAGGTAAGTGTTGTAACCACATCAGAAACTCGTATTTGTTTTATGTAGTTTTGTAAATTGAAAGTAAAAACAAATGACATGAGCTCAAACCCGAGGGGTTTACTAGTAGCCACTGAAGAGTTCCTAAATCCACCTCCTGGCTCCCTCATCAGATCAGCTCCAAGTTGCCAAATTATCGTACTATCAACCAACTTACATATACTTATATACTTCTAGGTTAAAATTGACTTCCAAGATTTGTTTACATACAAGATAAGCTAATAAAAGCGTGTTAAAAATAGGGGTATAGTAATAATTATTGCAGTAGACGAAAAAACAGTTCACTATTTAATAGAAAGATGCAATAAAAAAACGTGTCTTTGGGACACACGCTTGGAACGAAGTTCCTTTGATTGAATAAATTGGATCAAAATATAATAAATATTTTAAAACTCGACATTAAAATTGCACCATCTGTGAAAGTTGCGCTAACTAATATATGGATAATTATTATATAACTACAACATCAAATTACTCTAAACCAAAATAAATATTACATCAAAAAAATAATAAAAAACCACAAATCAACAAGCTTTGGGTGGTGCAATAAAGAATTTCGTTCCAAAAAAGTTGAATGTGTATTGTGATACCGGTGACTCCACGCCATTGGTCCGTCTGGTAAATAGCGGGCAACGGAGGGGTGATAAAAAGGCTAGGCGTGCATTATAAAGACAGTCACTTGATTCCTGTTCAAAGTATGGTGCCGGTTATTTAGTGGCTTTGTTAGTTTATAGAAATAGTGGTGAGATTGTTGCCAAAATCAGAATTGGAATAAAACGCGTAGTAAGCAAAAAAAGAAGTAGTAAGCAAAGTGTTTCTACTGTAAACTTAGTTTTCTGTTGTTGCTAACAGACGGATATGTAGAATATTATTTGATGTAATTTTTATTTCAATAGGATTTACGCTAACGTATGCTAAAATTACAAATCATCCTGACTAACGAAAACATCAGCTAATAAGTTATTTTATCGCATAATTAAATTAACTAAGCGACACACTGCGAAAAAAAGAAGTAATAAGCAAATAATTTCTACTGCAAACTTGGGCCCTTCGCCAAGCTTAACGATACCATCATCATCATCATTTTCAAAGAACCAGGTAATTGTGACCCAACAAGCATACATGTAACAGTGAGACAAAAGTTTTACCCTTTGTTCTAATGTGGGTAGATATGGTTGAAGCTAATGTCAGATTTGAGCTCGTGCTATGCTAAAGGACAACTTTACTTATAGTTGGAAGGTTTAGCGTATCACCGTATTTAAATTAAGCTTAACTTCTATAGTTCACTACATGAATTAGTTTAAAAAACCTACGGATAGTAATCGTATTATAATTTTTATTTTAGAACAGAGGTTAGATCAGTAAAATGAGGTGATCGGTTTAACAATTTTGGAACAAGAAATTTCTATAGTCGTAGGTACTAATTGTGATAAGAATATAAGAATGGCTGCATAAGCTCATAGATTTTAATACTCATATAGGAATGGCTACAGAAGCTTGTACCTTTTAATACTCTGATCCCTTGGCTTCATTTTTTACAAAACATGTAATGAACTGGATTGAAAACATGGTTACAATGGCTGTACTCAGAGCTATCTAATTAAATAACAATTCAAAATCATATTCAACAAAATCGACTGGCCTGTTGGTCTAGTGGTTAGTGACCCTGACTGCTGAGCCAGAGGTCGTGGGTTCGATTCCCATCTGAGTCTGGGTGTTCTTTGTGTCTGTTGTTTGTATGTTTGTAAAGTCCCCCGCGACACAGGAGTAATTCCTAATGCGGGAGTTTAAAAAAAAAAAAAAAGAAATTGTGTACAACACAATCCAAATACCCACATCGACGCCCCCCTGCAATAAGTCGGTAATGTGCTATTATGGACTTTTTATTGTTATGCTCAAATCAGCATCTATGGGTCGAAATACATAACTGTGATTTTTTTTTTAATTTTCCTTCTGATAATTACGAAGATATTTGAAATAGCCACTTTGTTGTACGGAAATTTGTGAACACATTAATGACGAGAAAAATGTCATTACACATTAATACAAAAGTGCTTTTCTCGTCGGTATTCGGTAAGTTCCTATTACCGGATTATTGTTGTGAATAATTATTCCAGTACTTGCCGGTAAACGCATAACCGCATCTATTTCGTATTTAATTTATTTATTTAAAACATAGAAAACGATAATTTTAATCAAACTTAAATGATACTGACTGTTAGCATACTAAAGGATTATTATTAAGATTAAAGAGGATCATAATTTTACTATAGAAGAACACTTTTCTGACGTAAACTGCACAGATGATAAAGAAAGCATTACGAGAAATCACGAGGAACCACCAAAGAATAAAATCTGACTAGAAAACGCAAACTCGACAAATATTAGAGACGTTATAAAAAACTGAAAAACAGCAGTGAATCCTATAAGGATGCTACCCAAAAAAGTACCCTAAAAATCTTTGGGTCCAATATGCGTGTGTAAAAAAAGTTGTGGTAAAAAAATTACTTTGTCTAAAAGGTAACGCATATTTGATAACTTTTACAGCTACATGAATCGGGAAATTAAATGATTATTTTTAAGTAAACATGTCAAGACTGATATTGATATTATTAAACGCATGACATTAGAACGTAGAAACGATTAAACATTAAAATATAATTTACCCTTAAATGATGAGGACGTATTTGTTTGTAAGACATTTACTTAATACTTTACAAATCGTAGAACAAATGGTGTACCTACCCATACAGCATTAGAGAAGGCAAAATCGAGATGAGGGGTATAAATCGCGGAAAATGAGTGCTGCTACAGAGTTTAGAATAAAATACATATTGAACTGTTTCCAAAAGTAGAATCGCATTATTCTCGAAATACATCTAAACTACGAATATCTTTCAGAAAATTTAAGCACATCAAAAGTTTATCGCTTTTCAAATCAAAGCAAATCAAAATTACAATAATAATGTTGTAAAAAATAATGTTATTAGTGACACAAAACGCCAATATGAAACAGTATTTAATACAAATTACAACTACTCAATTTTTAAATTAGAAAAGGACCAATGCCCTTCGTGTTCTTTATTTGATCAGGCTAATCCTTTAGTTAAAATATCTATAAAGATATCATTTGCATACATTGAAAGAAACGTAAAGAATAAAATGGTGTATACTCCCGACCAAATATACAATCCGATATTTATGATATTAAACAACTTGTAGACACTACTTCACAGCCAGATAAAGATGGAAAAGTAATACACTGGACGTAAGTAATGGGGGTTAAAACAATACATTCGCAGGAAAATAAACTCTTTTTTCAAAACAATTTTTAAGACGCGTATTCCGAGCAAACATGTCAAGACTGATATTATTAAACGCATGACATTAGAACGTAGAAACGATTAAACATTAAAATATAATTTACCCTTAAATGATGAGGACGTATTTGTTTGTAAGACATTTACTTAATACTTTACAAATCGTAGAACAAATGGTGTACCTACCCATACAGCATTAGAGAAGGCAAAATCGAGATGAGGGGTATAAATCGCGGAAAATGAGTGCTGCTACAGAGTTTAGAATAAAATACATATTGAACTGTTTCCAAAAGTAGAATCGCATTATTCTCGAAATACATCTAAACTACGAATATCTTTCAGAAAATTTAAGCACATCAAAAGTTTATCGCTTTTCAAATCAAAGCAAATCAAAATTACAATAATAATGTTGTAAAAAATAATGTTATTAGTGACACAAAACGCCAATATGAAACAGTATTTAATACAAATTACAACTACTCAATTTTTAAATTAGAAAAGGACCAATGCCCTTCGTGTTCTTTATTTGATCAGGCTAATCCTTTAGTTAAAATATCTATAAAGATATCATTTGCATACATTGAAAGAAACGTAAAGAATAAAATGGTGTATACTCCCGACCAAATATACAATCCGATATTTATGATATTAAACAACTTGTAGACACTACTTCACAGCCAGATAAAGATGGAAAAGTAATACACTGGACGTAAGTAATGGGGGTTAAAACAATACATTCGCAGGAAAATAAACTCTTTTTTCAAAACAATTTTTAAGACGCGTATTCCGAGCAAACATGTCAAGACTGATATTATTAAACGCATGACATTAGAACGTAGAAACGATTAAACATTAAAATATAATTTACCCTTAAATGATGAGGACGTATTTGTTTGTAAGACATTTACTTAATACTTTACAAATCGTAGAACAAATGGTGTACCTACCCATACAGCATTAGAGAAGGCAAAATCGAGATGAGGGGTATAAATCGCGGAAAATGAGTGCTGCTACAGAGTTTAGAATAAAATACATATTGAACTGTTTCCAAAAGTAGAATCGCATTATTCTCGAAATACATCTAACCTACGAATATCTTTCAGAAAATTTAAGCACATCAAAAGTTTATCGCTTTTCAAATCAAAGCAAATCAAAATTACAATAATAATGTTGTAAAAAATAATGTTATTAGTGACACAAAACGCCAATATGAAACAGTATTTAATACAAATTACAACTACTCAATTTTTAGATTAGAAAAGGACCAATGCCCTTCGTGTTCTTTATTTGATCAGGCTAATCCTTTAGTTAAAATATCTATAAAGATATCATTTGCATACATTGAAAGAAACGTAAAGAATAAAATGGTGTATACTCCCGACCAAATATACAATCCGATTTTTATGATATTAAACAACTTGTAGACACTACTTCACAGCCAGATAAAGATGGAAAAGTAATACACTGGACGTAAGTAATGGGGGTTAAAACAATACATTCGCAGGAAAATAAACTCTTTTTTCAAAACAATTTTTAAGACGCGTATTCCGAGCTTGATACCAATCCAAAATTTAGTTTAAGTACTAGACAGCGAGGAAGTAAACGGAAACAACCTATAGTTCCAGATAATATTGAGTTGCAGCAGGGATACTACCAGCCCATTCCAATCAGTTTGTTTGCAAAGTGTTTTTTATTTAGAATTTTACAGTGATTTTGTTTAATTTATCGTTGATCTCATTAATTTTTTTATTAATGATCACTTATATTCTATTAATATAGTTTATTATGTCTAAAATTTGTAAAACGTTAATTGAAATTGTGTTTTATACAATAAAAATGATAATATAAATTGTGTTTTATAAAAAACCTTGGCTTATTATTCTTCAAACGTCTTTTTGTATTGAATAGTTATTTAAAAAAAATGTTGTCAAATTTCCTGAAACAACACTGTATTTTATATGTACAGTATTTTTTGCCAATTTAAAATTACTAGAATAATTTGGAAATGATATATTACGTTCACTCGCTGTAATAAAAATAATGTTATAAAAGTCAATAGTATGCTATTATGAATCAACAATCTTAATAAATTTAGCACAAGAATCCCGTAAGTTACCTTTACAGAATATTAAAAAAATTATCGATACTGTAAGATTAGTTTTTTCATATTGCAGATTATAGGAAGCATATAATTTAAAGCTGGTGGCAAAATTACATTTCATAAATAATTAGCTTTCATTTGACGTGTCAATGACATCAATGCTCCCACAGGTTAGAAAGTTATTCAACAAAAACAGTAAATTGTTTTTCCTGTAAAATTTTCATTTTTCGATTATTGAACGGGGCGTCGACATATTCTATGACAAACTTAGTAATGATGAAAAATAATGTAATCTGAAAGCACTGTCAAAATAGTTGTAATGACTAATTTATTTGACTTCATTCATTGTATTTTATATTAATTTATTATATAGTGTCAACTAACATAAAAACAATTTTCAATTAAATTCGATTATTTATTATTAACTCCAAAATGTTTACAAAGGTGTAAACAATTTAAAAAAAATTACCCTGACGTGCACAGCATATTCATGAAATAATAATTAATTTTAACAAATATTTACTCTAAGATAAATATTTACAGAAAAGAAAATACTTATTGTTTGGTCCTATTATAAATAAAATTTATTGTTAGCTATATTATAATAAACTATTATAATGTGTGTATATCATAGACAAATATTAAAATTTATGTTCTAAGTTATTATAGCATAGACGAGGGGGTCCGTATCAGAAGGACATGTTAGCAAAATGCCATTGAGGTATTAACGTCATGAAAGTAAAATGACCTTCTAGTAAAATGTCTGAAATCTAAAATTGTCATACAAGTAAAACGTCTGAAATGAAAAATCGTCATGTTCCGTAAAAAGACAAGTACACTCGCAGAGAAATAAAGATAAAGAATAAAATTTTAATTAAAATTTACAAACATAAAACAACAACATTTAAAATGCATAAACTTAAAGAGTTTTTGAGGAAGAAGAGGAGAAGACGAGTACTTAAATGAGAGATAATTTAATAACTTTTATTTATTAGAAAGACTAAGTTTATTCATCTAGGGTAGGCTAGGGTTTGAATTTTTATTTCCTGAAAATGAGGTTTACAATTATCAATTTGTGTCTGTTTTCTTTCTCATTAGCTTGTATATAATATATTGTAACGTGTGAAGAACTTCTTCTAAAACAACTGCGGCGTTCTCCACCACGTGTAAAGTTTGGGGGCTTTACGGTAACCAGTCACGACAGGTTCTATCTAGAGGAGGAAAATTAAAAGAGCAGGCAAACGCACGATATAATCAGGATCAGATTATTCATGTAACAATTGATAACTTCAACCAAATTAATTATAAATAATATTTCTTGTATTATTCCGTGCGCATCGCACGGAAGTCGTCACGACCATCTTCTGTTCTCTGGGCGACTGTCTTCTCTTCTATTCTTATTCTTCATAAAACATTTCGAACATGTTCTAAATTCGAGTTTGGTGCCACCAGTCAAGGCCTCTTGCGTTTCAAAGAGTTATTATTCCAATCGAAGGAGTATGCAAGCTGTGGTGAGAGGTCTCATCACCACAGGAGCTGCGCCCCCTCGGTGGCGCCATACTCGTCCTGCCTGCCTCACACTTTCTCTAACTAGTGGGGACGGCATTTTTAAGAGGCTGCTTCCGCCAATGGAAGTATTGACTGGCCTTTAGCTGAGGAAAGACATACAACAATTCCAAAAGTCCTCTGCTGGCAGTCGAATCACTTGAAGTTTATAAAAACCACCAAAAAGTAAACGTCCAGCCTTCTAAAAAAAATTACATACATCATTTAGTTACTTGGTTCTACAACCACGGCCAACACAAGTATATTGTGAACCCTGACCATATTGACTCCTACCTAGACTAAGTTTTTTTTCTTATTTCTTTTTTCTCAGGCCATGAAAAAATTACAACAGGATCAGCACACAAATATCATAAGTACAATATTTCACATAAATATCTCCTTGATCCAACAATTGGTTCAACCTCGTTGGCTATTTCAACAAAAAAAAAACATAAGTCTCAATGTCAACAAATCTATTTGCATACATCCTCAATGGTTAGAGACATTATGAACAAAAAAAAATAAACTCCTAATGTCTTTGACAACTCTCATCTGTCAACAAATTTTCAAAGTTATTAATTATCCTTTGGAAAATATTATTTACTCTGAAATTGTTTCAATGAATCTATAATATTAGTCTTACTTCTCCCCCCCGAAAATTATTGAAACTATTCAATTTCCTATCTTCAAGTTACATTACCATTCATTGTGAACTTTGTTTATGTTTGTTCAAAGTGACTTTATTTATATTAAGAACTAGCTGTGCCCGCGACTTCGCTCGCGTTTTTTTCGGAAAACAGCAATTTGTCGCTTATTGCATAGTACCTCTTTCTCCAGGCAGGATTTTTTATACTGTATTGGCGGTGAAACAACCTGGAGCAAAAAGGTTGTTTTCTTTGCTTACACGTGAAATAACGACATAATTTGGCGGGCTATTGGTGAGGCCGTATATCAGGCTTAAACCAACTAAAACCACACGGTGTGTCTCACAGCACCGTTTATGAGTTGACCGTCGGTACGGCGACGTTTTGCCTCCAATTATCCACCCAGCGCTGGCTAGCGGACGGCAACTGGGCGATGTCCAGACACCCTCTTCACGGGAGACTCTGCTTCGGGTGAAGAACGTAAAACTCGTCTCATACACCCACGGCCACTATTAGCGTACGCATGAGAGCGCGAGTGAAAAGGTTCCACCTGGAAGTTTTTCTACCGAATCTACACCGTCACCTCGTCCTTGCGCGAGATGTTCTCCTCGTAGAAAATCGTCATAAAACAACTGTGACGACCTAACATTTCGATTCGTCCGACCAATTGGGAGACTCTTGCTGTAGTCAGCCAGTCAGTGCCGCTTCCTAGAAACTATGGGCCCCCTCGGTATATCTAACAGATAAATGTTTGCTTCTGAGCTTTGTTTAGTCACGGTTAGTCACGGTCAAACTTCACCGGTTACATGTCAATATTTCAGCTTAGATTTAATTTTTTTGGCGATAGTGTCTGCCATGCATTTAATATAGTAAAATACTGTAATACTAAGAAAGTGCTAAGTTAAACTAACAACTAAGTCATAGATGCTTTAAATAAAAATTCTATTCTATTCTAATATAATCATGTTGACGGGAATCAACGCGATCACGTGTTTAAAAGGTATGACATACCTTTGCTTTGCCGTGGTCGTGGCCGTGATCACAGACCTGTAGGTACTGTAATACTTTTTAAATACGTGATCGCGTGCATTCCCGTCAAGATAATTATATTATCATGGAACGCAAAAGTTTAAAAGTTTGGATCTTCTTTTTCTATAACTCTATTTATAAATATATGTATATTTACTGGACTGGCCTGATGGTCTAGTGGTTAGTGACCCTGACTGCTGAGCCAGAGGTCGTGGGTTCGATTTCCACCCAGGACGAATTATTCTCTGTCTGGGTGTAATTTATTTATAATATGTATGTATTTAGAAATATATAAGTATATTTATCAGCAGTCTGGTTACCATAGTACAGGCTCTGCCTAGTTTAGGATCAGACGGCCGTGTATGAGGTGTGTGAAGTTGTTATTATTATTAATGCCCTGAAACATATTTATAAATTTAATGGCCGGGAGAGGCCAAATAGCTCGTTGGCATAGTCAAGAACCGGCTATCGGTTACTCTGGGATCACCAAACTAAGAAAAAAAAAATCCTGCTGCTTCAGCAATCACCACAGAAAAGCATATTCCCCTATGATATCCTAAGATTAAAAATATACATTCACTCGAAATCTTCAAACAGACATGACTATTTGCAGGTAAAATCTAATGTAACTAATAATAATTCTTTAAATCACAGGTAAAAATCGATTCTTTGTACTCTTAATATTTATTAATTAATTAAATTGAGTGGTTTTATAAAAATATAAAAAAATATATTAAACCGACAAAAAGAATAACAAATATATAATTAATAAAAAAAGAAAACGCAAAAAATAAATAAACCTTTTAAGTCTTAAGTATTAAGCTTATTTAAAAGGTTTATTTATATTTTGCTTTTTAGTTTTTTCTTCTTCAAAATCATAAATAATAACGGTTAAATTTTTAACAAAAAATTTTACCGTTATTATTTATGATTTTTTTGCATCATCAGCTCGGCTACGTGATGTGATGATTTCTAAACGCAAATACCTGATAAAGTAATGAAAAGTAAACAGAAACACTATTAGTTTCTACAATTTTCGAGGGTTTCTCTCAATTTTATCAGAATTCCATCATCAGATTCTGACTTCCTTGACATAAGACCACCCTTGAGATATACCCTATCTAACAAAAAAGAATAATCAAAATCGGTTCATAAATAACGGAGAGGGCTGAACATACATAAAAAAAAAGAATATGTATATAAACGGTCGAATTGAGAACCTCCTTCTTTTTCGTTGGTTAAAAACGATAACTAATTTAAAAAAGTAAATTAGTTTATAGAAAAAAAAAGTGCAAAAAAAAAAAGAGTGTCAAAGAGGGATTCGATCCGGCATCCAACCTAGTAGAAACCGTACTCTACACCAGATAAGCTAAACGCTCGCTGTAATATAGTTTGAAATAGGTATATAGATTCTACTGACGTTACAATGTTATTACAGCTTTCATTGATTTTCCTGTGGGAACCAAAGTTTAACCCGGGATAAAAAGTACCCTATAACCTGCGCAGGCACTCAAACTATTATCATACTAAGTTTCAAGCATATCCCTTCAGTAACTTCTGAGTTTATCGTGAACATACAAACAGACAGACAGAAAGACAGACAGACAGACAAAAATTATTTGAATCGCATATTCGGCATCAGTATCGATAGCTGGGTATTAAGCTCAGTCGATTTTTTTTAAATTACTATTTAAAGGGTTAGTAACAATGTCATCCTTCTGATCAATTGTCTTATTGGAATATAAATATCCTATTTGAGGAAGTATGCGAGTTTCTTTCTCTACCTTACAGCTCATAATATCTTTCTCAATAACCAACGAACTTAAAGGTTGAATCTCATCTTCGTTCACAAAAGGTATTATAAAATGTTTTTTTATTAACATAATACAATCATTATTTGTCTTGGCGATATTATCTATTTGTCTTGGCGATTTTAATGCGGATTTTTCACGTTGTAATAGTCTGTTCGGAGAGGAGTTGAGGAGCTATTGTGAGGACCAAAACTGGGTATGTGTGGACACATCTTTATTAGGCTTAACGTCGAACACTTATACGTATCGTAGCTATGCTCATCATACAACTAGTTGGATTGATCATTGTCTTGTGACGCAGGCCGCGCACCGTATGTTTACGGGTGCTTATGTAATTAATAGTATGATTCTGATCACTTTCCTCTTGTTTTTGTCACCTATCCTCTGCTTGTAGTAATAGTAATCAATCAGCTGCGCTGGGGCCGCCGTGGCCGGGGCTTGCGCCCGCATCCCGCGCCGCGCCCCGCCACTTCGGTGCACAGGGTGACTCACGTCATCTTTACGTCACGGCTGACGAATTGTTTACTTGTGTTCGAACTATGAAACCCGGCAGTTCACCTGGCCACGACGGTCTCAGTGTGGAACATATATTATTTCGAGGCAACTTATTATATGAAAAACTAAGCCAGATTTATAATTTAGAATATAGCTACCTCCCTCAAGAATTAATGAAGACTATTGTAGTTCCAATTGTAAAGAATAGGACCGGTGACGTCTCTAGTACGTCGAATTACAGACCCATCTCACTTGCAACAATAATCTCCAAAGTATTTGAGCAAATGTTAAATACACACTTAAATGAAACTAATATTTCGTTAAATAATGCTCAGTTTGGTGTCCGTAAAAACTTGTCCACAGACATGGCAATATTTGCGTTGAAAAATACAGTAAAGTACTATACATCCAAAAATACTTCGGTGTATGCATGTTTTTTAGATTTAAGTCGCGCTTTAGACTATTCTATACTGTGAAATAAGTTAAGACATACCGGAGTCCCAGAGAAGGTTACTAATCTTTTACAATATTGGTATAATAAACAAGAAAATCAAGTCAGATGGGGTGAAGCATTCTCGGAATTGTATAAACTCAAATGTGGTGTTAGACAGGGCGGGCTGACGTCACCGGTACTGTTTAATCTGTATGTAAACGAGCTGATGGAGGAGCTCAGCAGCATGAGGGTCGGCTGCCATGTTGGTGACGCATGTGTCAATAATTTAAGCTATGCTGACAACATGGTGCTGCTGAGCCCCTCTCCAACCGGGCTTCGTAAAATGATAAACATCTGTGAAAAATATGCATACGCACACGGTCTTACGTATAATGCTAAAAAGACGGAAGTCATGATTTTTAAATCCAGACGGTGTCCAGAAAAGATACCCAACTTCAGTCTTTGTAACAGCTGCTTAAGTATAGTTTCTAAATTTAAATATCTAGGACACTATGTCAACAGTACCCTTCACGATAATGATGGTATTGAAAAACAGCGGCGGGCCCTCTCAGCTCGCAGTAACATGCTGGCGAGGCGGTTCGCGCACTGCTCCAATCAGACGAAGCTGACCCTGTTCCAGGCGTACTGTCAGGCGTTCTACACCAGCCAACTTTGGACCAACTACACGAAGGGTGCCTACAACACCCTCCGTGTACAATACAACAACGCTCTCAGAGTGATGCTCAGCCTGCCTTGGCGGTGTAGCGCGTCTGGCATGTTCGAGGAGAACAGGAATAAAAACATGCCGGAACTGTTAAAAGGGCTAAAAGCCTCGTTTCATAAACGCTTGTACTCTTCTAAGAATGAGATAATTCGCATGGTGTATAAACATATATTTATGAATTTGGAATTTTGAAACATAATAATTGCATATTTTAATTTATTTTATTTAAAACTGATTAAGGTACAATACTTGACCAACGATGTAATTATTAAATTTTTAAATTTTAGTTAATACAGTTTAAGTTAATTAATTTTGTATTACTTATAATCTTAATTTATAATTATATGACACCCTACATTGTAGGTAATGGAAATATGGGTTAACTATGCCTGAAATATTTAGAAACTATAATTATAGAAAATAAACTTTATTATTATTATTATAACTTCAACCAAATTAATTATAAATAATATTTCTTGAATTATTCCGTGCGCATCGCACGGAAGTCGTCACGACCGTCTTCTGTCCTCTGGGCGACTGTCTTCTCTTCTATTCTTATTCTTCATAAAATATTTCGAACATGTTCTAAATTCGAGTTTGGTGCCACCAGTCAAGGCCTGTTGCGTTTCAAAGATTTATCATTCCAATCGAAGGAGTATGCAAGCTATGGCGAGAGGTCTCATCACCACAATATATACAATATATATATAATATATACAAGCTAACCCTATAGGTTTTGATTCCCTTGCGAGTGTCGAAAATTTGCGGCATAAACGGCTGCATCTTTTGATTGCGTTGGCTTAGAAGTTTGATTTTTTCACAGCTCTATGGGACAATAGACCTGAGTATTTGATATGAATTCCAGCTTGATACCTCCACGCGTTCATGAGAAAAAGGGTCTTGACAGACAGACAGACGGACGGACAACAAAGTGATCCTATAAGGGTTCGAGGTACGGAACCCTAAAAACGCGTAGTAAGTGTAAGTAGCAAAGTGTTTCAACTGAAAATAGTAGTGAGGTTGTGGCTAACACACAGATATGTAGAAAATTATTTGTTGTACTTTTTATTTTAATAGATTTACGCTAAAACTACAAATCATACTGGCTAACGAAAACATCAGCTAATAAGTTATTTTACTGAATAATTAAATTAAGTAAGCGGCCGTAGCATACAATCAAAAGGGTTCTCAACCTTTGACGATTTTTCCAACAATATTCCCCAACACCTGAAATAATAATATAGGTGTGTTTTACTTTTCATCTTTTTGATTTTGATTTAGATGACATTTAATTACCTACCAAAAAAAATAAGCATTCATATCAACCGTGTAGGTATGTAATTAATTATCCAACAAAAAATATCAGAGATATTAATAGAATATTGTTATTGATGCTTATTTTCTTGGGTTCAACACACTTCTAAAATAAATATAAACTACAAGCTTAAAATATTTTTTTTATATTCTTAACAAGTATCTCGTACCTAACCTTGACCTAACGAACAGTTTATAATGAAAAATGAAGGATTAAGTCCAGTTCATTTCGCTCGTCGATCACCTTGGGCTGCCTTACCTCACTTAATTTCGAGAAATTCGAAAATGACGCGGGATAGCAGATGGTCGACTAACCTTACGGCCATTAATTATGCAATCATAAGGACCCTGGCATTAAGATCGCGATAGCATACATTAAGCTGAAGGTCAACATTAAACGTCATAAAACTTCCGACAATGGGATTGAACAACTTTAAAGGTGCTATGAAACCATAATAGACGAAAAATTATGAGAACCTTTGTTTAAAAAAAAATCCGGGCCCGCAGCAGGCCTGCAGAGGTAGATTTCGTGTTTTTCAATTTTTATCTCCTAAAACATAAGTCGCATTAAAAACTTTAAATGTCTACATTGTAGAGTAAAATAAAAAATTAGCTTTCATTTAAAAATATTACCGATTGTAAAAAGGTTTAGTTTCGGAGCTATGAATTTTTTTCGTCAAAAAATTTTCCATAGGAAAAAAGGTAAGCTGAAAAAACTGATTTTTGAAAATCTGCCCCCCAGTCCCCCCCTTTGGGGGAATATGCCCATTTTTGGCTTGGTGATTTTTCGTCCAAGTTTGAAAGCAATCGGTGCATAACTGCGACCTCTATCGTGCCCTTCAAATTGAGGTACATACATATACACATATGTATATACATATATATATAAACTTTTGACTGGCGGTTGTTTTGGGGTCTACGGATCATAACTAGACCTCCTGTAAAGAAATTTTAGGAAAACTCGATAACTGGTACAAAACCAATAGGTAGACTTATCTTCAAAATCTACCTAAAATGGCACAGCAAAGCACAAGTTAAGTCAATCTCACCTAAAGTTAAAGAAGAAATGAGCCCAACGGTGAGTAAAATAAGTGCGGATCGTACATCAGTAGCCCTGGCTGACGCGAAGCCAGCAGGGGGCTCACATTGTGGCATATCAGGTACTAACGCTGCTTCCAGTCTTGCAAGGGCACCGCCGCTACGTAACTGCAACAGACTAAACGATCTCTAAACATACATAAAATATACAAACACACGTGTAAACACAACACGGAGCCCAGTACACTAGTATTTACATCCTGGCAGTGAACAATCTAAGTCTATTTCAATAGGCTGAACTACCAATAGCCAATAAAAATTATATTAAAAATAAAAATTGGTCTGCTGTTTACTTTTATATGAACTCTTTTTCGTCCTCCTTGCTTAAGAGAAACATCTATTTAATATCCCTCGCGGTCTTGACTTCTCGGTGAAAACACTGTGCAAACACTGTGTTCGTGAAAACAATGTGTAAACCACGTAGGTTCCACAATGTTTCTACCGTGTGTTTGTTCCATTCAAACACCGTGTTTCCACAGTAGTTTTTCGCAGAACCCACGGCACTCACACACTAAATCCACGGTGAATACATTTTTACAACCATTTCACTTCAAGAATTTTATTTTCGGACCAGGAATTATGATTTAAAAAAAAACAGTAAATTAATAATTGCTACGCCTTATTTACGTATAAAGTCATGATAATGACATTTCGTTCTCTTCATTTGTACTAGTTACGTAAGTGGCCTTTACACAACAGCATCACAAAAATGATATGAAATTCATAATATCATAAATTAATTAGTAATTACATTACGTTTTACAATGTGTCAATTAATATTTTATGTTATAATAATTATTATTTTTGTGTTCTGTCTCATGCAACTGTCAAGTCAGATAACAGATGAATCGGCGGCCATTACTGTTTGTGTCGATCAAAAATAGTCACTGTTATAATCTCTCCACTTAAATATGACGGCGCACCGATTATTTTAGTAGGCAACATTATTAATAAAGTGTCAGAAGTTAAGACATTGACGCAACACCGAGCGCTGGCGCGCGACGGATGACAGTTACGGCTCGGAACTTCGGATACGCCGCTGCAAAGGCAGAATCGATTTGTATGTCGTAGGCGCACCACGTGTTCCGTGGAGTCTCGTGATTTAAAGCTTGATTGAAGATGTCTGATTATATTATTATTGAGAGTATATTTTTGTGTTTTAATAATTGTAATAAAATTACTGTGTGAAAATCACGTTTTTATTCTCTTCGCCCACCAACTCACGTCTACCCGCAACGTTAAACATGAACACGCCCGATGTTTCCGATAGACGAGGAGAAGTTTCTACAAATTGTTACGGAATTCCGTTTGAGTGTTTGTTTTTAAGCAACTTAGCGTGTTTCATGAAACTTTGATTCGTTTTTATATTTAGTTAAGTGTTTTATTATGCCAGGACGTTTCATGTGTTATGTTTATGAACTCTTTGGAGTATACTCTACTGTAATCATGTAAGGCTGGATCTGGATAATTTAGTTTTCAGTGGTAAAAAACACGATATCACTGTATAAATTCCGCATGAATACCGCATACTGTGGAAAAATCGTTAATTTACAATTAATTTTGGCGTTAATACACCGTGAATACACTATAGATTGACGGTGTGACCACTGCGAGTACACCTGAGAAATACCTTGGTTTCAGCGAGTAGTAACTATGATAATTCTGTGGAAACACTGTACCAATGGAACAAATACACAATGAAAACAGTGAAATCAATCATGGTTACACAGTGTCTCCACTGTGTTTTCACCGTGAAGTGAAGACCCCGAGGAATATTGCTGTAACCCTATTGTACTATATGCCGTATTTTTATTCTATATATACAGGATATTATACATTATGATTATAGACAAAATAAATGACAATTGAGACGCTTCATTATTACGTACTGAGTCTGAAGTGATTGACCGTGATATTTATGACCCTAACATGGGTGTTTCAACAGCGTTAATTTAAGCATAACGGCTTTTGCATTATGCTGTTATTGTACGTTTCTTCATAATGCTGTAATGCAATCTTGATTATGGGATTTCACCTATTATTGACATCAATTATAAGTATTATTTATATTCATATAATACTTTTTACCAGTCTACCTTTAGGGTGAGACAGAAGTGAATAAAGTAGATGTACTAAATTTAGGTGTATCTATGTACTAATGAGTGAATAAAAAAGATGAACAATTATTACGTAAAACAAGAGAAATAAAAAAATTAATATAGACACTATAATACTATCATATCTAGATACATACTCGTACATATGCACATCTTTACATTCATACATGTAGGTACATAAATCAAGTATAAGTATGAAGTAGGTACTATCTATATATACGAATAGGTACGCGAGGAGAATTCTTTATACGCATTTTTAACAATCGAGCACAGACAGGAATACTTAAAGTAAAAATTTTAAACAATATGTGCTATAAAGTTAAACGTTATGTAAAAACGACTACATAAAGCTACCTATATTTTGACCTGTCATTTTACAAAAGTCCATACAATGATAGTTCAAGGTATACTGGTCATTAAATTAAGCTAGACATTCAAAACGGTCGACAATATACCGCCAGGCGATTTCTACTAAGTATAAAAACACAATTGTAATTGCTAAGAGAGCGTATACTATTTGATATGAATTAAATTAAATAGTACTAGACTTAAATACGAGTACTTACTAGACAAGAGTAGGTCTGGCATAGGGTGAGTATCTCGGCAGAGGGAACGCGAGATGCGCACGAGTTGAATATATTGGCAGCTCTCTAACCGCACATCGACCTCGAGCCTGACTGAGGGACCTGTCCACAAACATTTAAATTATAGTACTAGTTTTAGTTTAGTTTTAAGTGATAGCACTAGTAGTAATTTTAATTAAGTAATACTTTGACGTATGCACGTGTACAGGATACTTACTGATCTTAAGATATTAAATACTAGTTACCTGTTGACCGAACCTTTGTTAGCAAAGTATCGCAAGGCATTGCAAAATATACATATTACAGAGAACTGGATTTAGGCTGTTAGGCCTTCAATGTTTATATAAAATTGTTACACAAGTTATGTGTTAGAATGGTGTCAGAAGAAAGAGGTTTAGTTAATGTGGTTGTAAAGGTGCTAAACTTCTGACAGATGTAGTTATTGCTATAAAAAATTTATACCAAACCAAAGAATGCAAACCAAAATGCCACCATAGTGATAACGATGTGTCTTCACCTCTCCGGAGCTAATGGTTAAGTGGGATGTCGGCATCGAACCAACTAAAACCACACGATACAATACTCCGTCACAAATGTTCAAATTTTTCTTGTTAAACAGAAGTTTGACTAATGGTAAAAACGAATACTTGTTTTTTATGATTTGTTTCGAATTATTATTATGCATCCAGAAAAAATATGACACAAATTATGTACAAAACAATAATTACTCCACTAACTTTTAAACTTTTGCGTTCCATATATAATTATGTATTTATACGGCCACTAACGCAATCACGAAACAGGTATTACGGACCTCTGAATTGCACATTTGGAGCGAGAGCTGAATCATGTTCAGTAGGTACTCAAAAGTAATGGACATCAGGTGAATAAGACAAAAGAAACCGACAATGAGACGCAAGACGCAAGCATCTGGAAGTGAACAGACAACCAGTCGACATGCCATATGCCTAAGGAGTAACGAATAAGATAGGCTACGTGTTTAAAAATTATTCCATTCCGACAGTATACTCACCAGGCTTAGAGGTTCAAACATCGAAGGATATCTTGCCGATATAAACCCCCGGTGTCTACAAAATAAACTGCAGCTGCGGTAGTTCTTAAATAGGCCAAATAAAGAGGACTATTTTGGACTATATTGCTGAAAGGGTCAAAGATCATATGCGGCAGCGATTGCAGAACATGCACTCGAAGCGGGCACCAATCACTGGATTGAATTTTACCTTACGCAAGTCCCCTCCACGGAACGTCACTTTTACTCAAGATTGTACGTGAAGCGATTGAAATTAAAAATAAAACTTTCAATCGAGAAGATGGTTTCAAATTATCTTCAGCCAGCTACTACTACTGGAATCCAGTGATAAAGGAATGAAATAAACTTATTTTCTTTCTATGAAATAAACTTATTTTCTTTCTATGAAATAAACTTATTTTCTTTCTATGAAATAAACTTATTTTCTTTCTTTCTTTCTAAAGAACATGCCACCTCGCTTTTATGCGCAGTGGGATAAACACCAAAATAAGGACTCATCGGTTTACTTACAAAATAGAGACACTGTTAGTATAGTATGTGATGGTACTTGTGGAAACAAAAATATTAAAACATCGAAAATATCAAGAATGTGCGGGTGGATGAAGAACCTTCTACCTCCCGGTCTTCACGACTGAGGGCGTGCACCACTGACCACACTCAACTGACACAGTCAACAGTACGTCACGCAATTCAGAGGTATGCAATACCTATTTCGTGATCGCGTTAATTCCTGTATAAATACATAACTATAATAATTACTCCAGTAAAAAAAAAAAAAAAAACTACAGTCGGTTTCGTGTGATTTATTATATCTTGGAGTGCTTTTTCTGAAATGTGAAGGAACGAACGAAAAATAAAAGTTACAAAACCTACATATTGCTATGGTAAAGACAAAAAAGCTTATTTTAAATATAGTATTGGACCTATTTGATAAATACGGCTTCCTATCTGCAAAGCTGTCATGTTTCTATGGAATACCGACCACTTTTTGCTTCACTTTGATAAAATATAATCGAAATTGTAGGTGACAAAGAGTATTTTCATATACCGCGAGATGCGAATTTAAGCAAAAGTAAATTCCCATGACATCATATTAATTATTTTGCAATTCTTCTCTGTGCATGAAGGGTAGGTCTTCTTTGCGTCAGAAACTTCAAATCAATAAATAATTTTACTGTCCGTCAATATTATATTTTCTGTTCATACTAATCATCGAACTCATACAGAGAGTTCGATATTAGTTGGTAGACGTTTGATCTCGCTTTAAGTATTAATTAATATTTTGTTTACAATAAACTTGAGAGTTTATTGTAAACAATATATATATATAATGAGTTATATATTTATACCTACGAACTATTTAGTATATCTGTAAATAAAAAGTAACCAGTGGTTAGGTATCTTACCTAACCACTATTTAATACTCTTATTAAACACGTGTCACACTTACCGTACCCGTAGGTCTACGGTCTACTGGACGGAGGATAATTTTTTATTAGTGGATTTGTGTAAGCCTATATGCGTATAGGATCTGCACATACTGGCCTGTTGGTCTAGTGGTTAGAGACCATGACTGCTAAGCCAGAGGTCGTAGGTTCAATTCCCACCCAGGACAAATAATTGTGTGATGAGCACGATAATTTGTTCTGTGTCTGGGTGTAATTTATCAATAAATGTAATCTATCAATTTAAAAAAAAATATCAATAATATGTATGTATTTAGCAATAATAAATAGCAAAGCAATAAGTATATTTATCAGCAGTCTGGTTACCACAGTGCCTAGTTTGGGATCAGATGGCCGTGTGTGAGATGAGTGGAGTTATTATTATTATTATTCTCTTTATTTACTTAACAGACATATAAATTGAATTTTTAAATACATTCACTAAAAAAAAATTATATTTAAAAATATAAAAAATAGTGTCCCACCGGTATTGGGTACAAGGACCAAGCTACCGGTGGTTAGGGTTCCAGAGACAGAAACCTCCTCACTATGCGTGCCGTATCAAGGAGGACTGCCTTCTGCATCAGGCTCTTAATCCAGCTGCCTAACGTGAGCCTCTGAAGGTGTTGGTCGAGGCTTTTCGCAACCAACCCATGGGTTGATATGACTATCGGCACAATGATTGCCGAATCCACTTCCCACATGTCGACCACCTCGTGGACTAAATCCAAATACTTCATTTGTTTTTCTTTTTCAGCCCTTAAGAGATTGTCGTCATGGGGAATGGTGAAATCAACAGTCATTGCTCGGCGCTCTAATCGATCTATTACCACTATATCCGGCTTATGGGCAACAATAGTCCTGGCAGTGATAATAGACCGATCCCAGTACAATGTTACACGACCATTTTCAAGAACTGGGTCGGGCACATACCTGTGGTACGGTAATTCTATAGTCACAAGGTTATATTTAAGAGCAAGTTGCTGATGGACTATCCTGGCCACTTGGTTATGTCTATGCAAGTACTCGCCGTTGGCAAGACGAGAACAACTGGCAGAATTATATGCCTGAGGCTTTCTCCGGGACGATGAGATGCTCGCCAAATGTCAATCGTGCCGTCCTTTATAAAAACGTCCATGCAGCTGTTTGCTCTTTCATATCTCCCTGTGATCTGTAATATTGAGTACTGTAGGTTTGCGCCAGTTCTCTCTACCTAGAGCAAGAGGAATGAGTCCGTTGTCAACTACCACAACATCCCGATGCACCTCCACGTTAACAGAGAGGAAGTAATCTTTAAGATTGCATATCTCGCGGTTATGTAGTGTCCTGACTAAAAAACCACGGCCCCCTAATTTCCGCGGGATATACAATCTCATTACCGATGAACGTGGATGGTCATTCGGTACGCGATTAGCAATGTACGGACTCTTCTATCCAGGGCATCAAGTTCCGTCTGAGTCCACCTAAGTATACCAAAGGAGTAGGTTAGGACTGGTATGACCCAATCATTATAGGCTCGCAATTTATTACCACCTGACACAAGACTTTTTAATACTTTTTTCAGGCGGCCAAAGAAGCGTTGCTGTAACGATTGCTTCATAGTCAATTCATTTAAACCCGCCTGTGACATTCCTAGACACTGCCGGTTTTAGCACTACCAGCGCCCTGGGCGAGATTTTTACGGCGCCCCCTGTGTCCCATTGAAACCCATATGATCCTTGATAAAATTTTAAAGTAAGGACAGGAGTAACCACATTCTGATCAGGCAAAAAAGATTTTAGACTTATGAGTTCATCACACAATATACAACCATCTATATCTGATTTAGAGTCTACAGTGAATTTCAATTGCAAAATCAGCACGTAGTTAAAAGAAGGTCTGGTTTTTCTGGAATCTTTTTTATATTGTTCAAAAAAGACGAAGCTTTATCTTCATTTAAATATTCATTTAAATGTTAAAATCTTTCATTGAGTGAGTCCAGAATTCTTCTTTGAATCCCAATATTGTTTCCTTTCATATTCGCTCCGTTGTCGTAACCCTGGTCCCTGCAACTGTTTAATTCTAGTCCGTGTTTATTTAAAACATGAATAATGACTTCAGTAAGTATACCACCAGCCGACTCATCGCCATGTATAAATTCTATAAAATGCTCTTTTACTGATATTTGGTCGGCACCTGATTAGTCAACAAATCGTATTGTCAGAGAATGTTATTCGACATGATTAATGTCTGGGGTGCAGTCTGCTATAAATATTTTGATTGTTTTGCACGTGATATGATCTTTGACTTTACTTTTTCAGCCATCAGCTCTATTAATTCATTTTGAACATCTTTCTACCAGCAGTGGTCAGAAACATCACCCTTTACAGCTAAATACAAGTGCTCCTGCATAACTGGATCGAAGTTAGCTAGTTATTGTACTAAGCCCAAGAACTTACGTTATGTGGCGTATAAAGTTTATCAGAAGTACGTCTGAACACCATATTATTTTCAGCTAAATAAAGCGTCATAATATGCATGAATCTAGACAAAACATTATTAAATTTTGTTCTTGGCAATCTATTGTTCTCCCTGTTTTGAATTGTAGTTCAGTATCAATCCATGAATGGTAATTTTTTTATGAGAAGTGCTATTTTCATGATTTTTTAACATCTCAGACAGGTGTTTCCAGTCATTATAACCTTCAGATATTAAATTCGACGTCGAGCTACTATAAAATAGGTGGCAATAAAAACAATAAACGTTTTCTATGAAACGGAATATATTAACCAGGGACGCTGAACTGTTTCTTTGTTTGCAAGTTTTTGTATGAATTCCCATTAGTGAAATGTGGCCCCATGTCATTCTTTGAATATATAATGTGACTTTGCACTGGGCCAGTAGCTTTTATATGTTGAATAGTTTTGCTATTCCGAGTGAGTGGCCAAGTAGATGGATCCGATATATTCGTGAGAACATTATTAACGTCATCTAGAACTTGTGCTTGTTGTATATCACCAACGGCGTCGTCTTATCTATTTTTGATGTCTAAGGTGTGTAGAATCTGAGAGTTCTATCCCATCAGATTCCAGAATCCTGCCTCTTTTGACATGCATGACTGCACATTTATCCACACCAAATTCCATCCTGATACATTTACTAAAGTTTTCACTTACCTCTAGTAATTTTATCACTTGGAAATTGCTGCAGGCAATAAGTTTCAAATCATCCATGATAAGGAGATGGGATATAACCTGACCTCCTCTCCGCAAACGATAGTCTAGTCCTGAACCCTCCATCATAGTGCTGAGAGGATTCAAAGCTAGGCAGAACCACAAGGGACTCAAACTGTCACCCTGAAATATACCCCGCCTGATCTTTATATACTCGCCGTCACCCTGAGATTGTCAACATCCTGGATAGCAAAGAACCGTTCTCTATTGCTGCGTACATGCCTCCAAGAAAGTGCATAGAGTTGTATCAATCTTATACAACTCCATCATCCTCAGGAGCCATGTATGCACGGAATCATAGGCTTTCTTATAATTTATCCAACATGTCGCCAGATCTTTTCGATCACGGCCAACTTGTGGGTAATGGTCAATAATAAGGAGATCTTTAGTGCATAGTGCCCTACTTCTACATCCATTCTAAGAGTAAGACATAACAAAGTTGTTGGTAACATGAGATGCTTTATCGATGTTTGATATCAATACTGGCTCCATTCTATTAATTGACTTACATGATCGTTCGAGATCTCGCATCCATTCACTCTCAGTGTGAGCGACAGGCATCGACCAGATGTTACGCCAAAATGAATTCGTGATTTCAGCATCTGGTAAATGAATGTCACTCACTTAATCAGGCTGCTCCCACCTTCTATAAACCCACATATTCATCCCTTTGGAATGTGTGATTCTGAATATATCGGTCCACCCTTTTTTGTACCTTCGTGTGCGATTTGCCCACGGATAAACCGTCTGTTTCAGAAAGTCAATGCGCTCTGTGACTCGTGCCATGTAATCACAGGAACTAATACCAGTTCCCGGAAAAGCCCAATTCACAAAACGCATTACTCTCGGGCGTGTGTTACCCGATCTGAAACAGATAAGCTTGCCAATGAGTACCCGCGACTCAACGTTCAATCCTGCATTCCACGCCGGAACAACAAGCTTTGACCAAGTAGCGGTGTCATCTCCTGGGAATTTAACACCAGCTACTCGACATGCTGTAACAGCCGCACAAAAAAAAAATACTGGGTATTGCTGAGATCTAGACTTTCTTCTAAATAAATGGGTAACATCGATTCAAGGGTACACACTAGCGCTTTGTTTCGTTTATGCATTGGCAAACGCGGTAAACGTAGTCTACTTCAAAACTCAGGACCGATATTCCAGAATAGCGCCTTCCAAAGTATTCCTTATTATATCAGAGTACTGAGTTCTTACAGATGAAGCTTGATTTTCCTCCCCTCCTTCAGCAGGATAATAATAATTGCAACAACAAAGAGTCTGCATTTGTCACAATTTGTGAAGGAGGAAAAGTAGTAAGCCTAACCTGCAAGTCCGAGCGTTGCCTTTCAAGTTCGGAGTTATCCAGCAAATTACATTACTGAATGGCACTTGATCCGATAATCTTTGCACCGAAACGTTGACAGCTGGCTCAAGTTCCTGAAACAAAGGCATCATACGATCACGATACGCAGTGAGGTTAGTTCCTCCCTCTGTAACCACAAAATATGCTCGCATGAAATTCTCGTTGAAGTCGCCCATTTCATACGACGCACATTACCACCGCTAGCGGGGGCTCTATTCGAAGCCGATGGGCCTTGGGGTCCCAAGAAGGGCAGTGACCAGCCACTGTCTCTGTGGAAATTCGGACGACGACATATCTCGTCTCAAAAAACTCACGTCCCACGAGACAGACCTGACGGACAGACTTACAAAAAGTGATACGGTTAGTATGGTGTGCACCGCGGTGAAAGCCGTAACAACAGCGCATCACACAACGCAACGGAAACTCAACCGTCTACATCCGCACGTTCCGAAAGGCAAGGAACCGGCGGCAGCGTAGTAAACCCAGTGTGACGCCTGACACCGTCGCGGCAGGACGCTTCACTCCTTGAGGAAGGGCCCCCGTCGGGTCCGAAACTAGTCGGGCATCCCCGAAATACAAACGTAAATAAACCGTATAGTTTTTAATAAATATGAATACCACTCACGAAAGTTTTTATTGTAAAATATATTTATGGCTATTTTAAACAATCTTTCGGTGTTTTATTTTAAATTTGTAATTTGTATTCTTAATCGATCATCGTGAAGTTTTGCATACACGTTGTCAAGGATACAAAGCTAACTTTAATCTCGAAAAAAACACTGTTACCGAGGGATAGAAAAATAAATATAACGCAAGTGAAGCCGCGGGACAAAGCAAGGGTTCCATAGTTTTAAACTTGGCTATTAAGAACATACAAACGTGAGTCACGTTTCTAGAGTTTTGCATGAACAAAACTGCAAAAAACCACACATGCATTGATATGGTTTTTTGCAGGGCACCCGGACCGAATCTGGCTTACATCAGAGCGGTGTATATGATAGGCCACAAGATAAATACAATATATAAGTAGCGACAATATGTACCTAAGTGTTGATCGTGCTACTCGTTGTCCAGCAAAGAAAGCATAGTCCTGTTGGGCAACCCGAGCGAGGCCTTCTTCAGCCGATGACACCAGGTTGTCTGCGTCTGAATAACCTCGGATGTAAAAAGCATTGAGCTGTACGTCTTTTGTGGACTGCAATATGCAACAAAATCCATATTTATTATTTAGAATTAATAAAATTATACACCATCACAAGGAGCATTTCTGGAAACTTAATATGCCATGATTACCTGTCAAATATTCGTAAAGGGTTGCAAAACCTATGAAAAAACACGTTACATAAAAGCAAACGATGAAATATATGGTATGTTTGGTCTAGTGGTTAGTGATCCTGACTGCAGAGTCACCGGTCTGGGTGTAATTTATCTATAGTATGTATGTATTTAGAAATAAAGAAGTTTATTTATTTACTTCTTAAACAATATTACGTTGTGTAATTATCTTAAAAACTAAAGAGCATTCATGAAATAATAAATCATAATAACAAAATAAGTGACAATATAAATGTTTTGACAATATAAATTAAGTGAAAACGGCTTAATGAAATTACACGAGTCCAGTATATGCGTTGACCTGTCGTAAGTAACTCTATACAATGACACCTCAAGTCATACTGTCCAATGAAAAAACCATGGTCGAAATTCGACCACCACGCGATCTCTAGTTCATATAAATCAGCAGAATAGATAAAACTACAACTACACTATTGTATTGGGTCAATAATAAATAATAATTCTTTCCATTTCTAGAAATACACACATTACATTTCATTCTTATACATCACACTGATCTTAATAACGGAACCGTTGGATCTAAGTAATTTTATTACAGACTAGCTGCGCCCCGCAGTTTCATCCGCGCAAGTCCCGATTCCGTGGGAATATCGGTATAAAAAGTAGCCTATGTGTTAATCCAGGTGTCTGCCTACTGTCAAACGACTGACAGTTATAATAAAAGCGTTAAGGTAACCTACATTAGAAAAGTTAATGTGGTCGTTAAGTTTTTTACATAGTTTTTAACTTCCTTAATTTTTTTCATAAGAACCTGACAATAATAAACACAAATTAAAGTAGGCAAATAATACATAAGTATATATCAAACTACAGTAGTATCGCGCAGAATCCACAGATGGCGTTAAAATATTTTTTAAATATAAGAAACTCTGACACATTTTCGATCAGGTCACGTGTCCTGACACGAGTTTAACATTTTCACCGATCCCAAAAAGTGCACAACGCCGCTAAAGAAGTTTTCACTTCAATCCATCAAGCAGTTCACGCGTGATGCGTGACCAAGGAAAGTAGGGATTCATCTTTATATATATAGATTTTATATGTTATATTGAAACTTTACCATAAGATACATTTGATCAGCTCCATTTCTTATATAACCAATCTTGAAGTTAGGCGAGTGTAACACAGCGGCTATTGTATCCACACTTGCAACTCGAACGGACAGGACTGATGTAATAAAGGCTGCATAGGAATTGTAAGTAACTACAGCGAAGAACAGGCACACGATGAGTAGGACACTCGCAGCTGGATTTGAAGGAGTCCATGTACCACCTACGACATAAAAACATATTATCATCTAATGCAGGGACTGAAGCATACTCTGTAGTAGATATTAGCGCCACTTGGGCACGCCACCGCCGCCACTGCAAATACAAACGTGCATTAAATTAAGGCTGGAGAATCAGGTATAATCTAATAAGGAACCCGGACCCCCGAGGCGAGGCTATCGCAGTCGTGAGTGGGAGCCATGTCCCTCTTCAGCGCTCATTCAGTATTAGCCATGTCGTAGGTCATTGGGAGTTTTACGGCACCTCGTGTGTTCACTGCGGAACGTGATAGTCCTCTACCGTTCTCTTTCCTCCGACTCTTTGGCGTACAACTCCTCGCAAAATAAGGCCATGGAGTCCCCCTTACCTTCAAAACTACAATATGGTTTAGGAAGTATTTTTACTAATAGAGCAAAAATTTTATAAGTACATAAGTACAAGTAGCCCACTTATCAATGGTCAACTATTTGAACCTAATGTCTGCTCAATATCGTGGAGCATTACCACGGATACGCTTATTGCTTTCATTTTAAAGTTCACGTTTCACACGCAATCGAAGAAATGGTAAACTGATACATTATTATAGACTAAATACTGTTCAAAGATATAACATAAGTGGCACAGCCCTGAAGTGCAACTACAGTTTAGTAATTATTCTTTACGGGAAACTCCAAGGAACTAACAATATGTTTATTCGTTACGGATTCAGAAGCTCTTAATAAGTTTATCTGTGTTAGTTTTTAAGAGAAGAAAGGGAACCCTTAAAGGATCACTTTGACTTCCGTATGCCTATCTGTCAGTTAATTAGAATTTGTAGTGAATCATTGGTTAAGCCCCTTACAAAGCTCTTCTTTGAAGTTTCGACACCAAAGCCACCCACGTAAATCATAACAATCCTGTCCATTCAAAGGTTGCCTGGAAGATATTGCTTCTAGCGATATGGCCGCCCATTGTGCATTTTATGTAAAATCTGTCTGACAAAGACAAAGACATTTATTGCAAACTGTGTAGGCCCATATTATTATTTGTAGATGTTTTCAATTCGATTGGTAGATGATTGAAGACTCTGATTGCGGTAACATATTATGTGCTTTTATAATAGATTACGTAATTAATAACTGGTAAACTGAAATGATGGCTAGGAAAGGTCTGATGACAGCAATAAGGCGTGAGAGCATGTATATATTTTTTTAAAAGTACATACATACATAATTAGCTTCCATAATGTGAAAAGAAACATCTTTCCATGCATTTTTCATTCATGCATTTTCATTGGATTAATGTAATAAAAATTTAGCAGTGGAAGGTTGTGCTGCAGAGAACTAATATTTCTGAATTTTCCGGCAATAGTTGCAACTGAGTTTTATCTTTCGATGTCTCGATATGGACTATGCTTTCTATGATCCATAAAAGAAGATAGATGCGCTTGGGTAGGTCATTACGGGAGGCGATAAAACAGTGAAAAGTAGAAACATAAAACAAAAATGTCGATAAAAGTTTCCTGCCACGCGTCAGCCGAATATTTTTGCTGAATAATCGGCTATTCGGCCAGGAAACCTGCAGAATAATATTCGTATTCGGCATGTGGCAGAATAAACTATTCGTTGCAAGTCTACCTTTTATTCTACTGCATCATTAACTGCTTTCTAAAATATGACACACGCGCACACAGATCGCCCACACACTTGTTAATATGTTTTATTGGTGACCTTTACAATGTATTCTGTCATGTGCTGGTACCTTTAACATATGGTCCAAAACCATTTAAAAAAATTATGTATTATGAGAAATAGTGAATAATATACCTAGCCTACCCACCATTAGCCATGACAAACTCTGAGTTAATGAAACTTATTACTGTGTAGACTGGTATGTGGCTCTCACCCGTCGGTCAATTATACCATACACAGTACTCAAGCTCCCTAACAAAAATGTCGTCAAAAGAGGAATGTGAGCCACATCCTAATAATAAACCAAACCACACAATGAATAATAATAATAATAACTACACACATCTCACAGTCGGCCCTACTGATCCCAAACTAGGCAGAGCCTGTACTATGGTAACCAGACTGCTGATAAACATACTTATATATTTCTAAATACATACATATTATAGATAAATTACACCCAGACACAACAAATGATCGTGCTCGTCACACAATTATTTGTCCTGGGTGGGAATAGAACCCACGACCTCTGGCTTAGCAGTCAGGGCCACTAACCACTAGATCAACAGGCCAGAATGTTGCTGTTGCTTCAAAACTTCAATGTAGAACGTCTGTAGTTTATTTCTCAGCACAACGGAGCGTATTAGTCTCGTCGTACGTGTTCCACACGCTTGCTCGCGAGAGTGAAAAGTAAAGGTCCGCAAGCTCCGCATTTCAAAATAACTATCGTGGGAGAGCCATGCTTCGGCACGTATGGGCCGGCTCGACCGGAGTGATACCACGCCCTCACAGAAAACCGGCAGTGAAGCAATGCTTGCAGTGAGTGAGGTTACCGAAGGTCTCCCCCCCCCGCTCTGCCTCTTCCCCTACGTCCACCTTAAACGTCGGCAACGCACTTGTGACTCTTGAGTTGGAGGTGTCCATGGGCGGCGGTAGTCATTTACCATCAGGTGACCCGTGTACTCGTTTGCCCCCTATACCATAAAAAAATACAAACTTTTCAAATTATCGTTTGTTCCAGTGGGATTATTACATTTGAAAACATTACAGTTCTCATAAAAGATTGTGTTGTTACTGGTTCTATTATGTATTCTGTGGTTATTCTCACTTCGACTAGTACACAGCTACCTATAACGATAGCAATGACGATCTATATAGCGCAGCACGTAGGTAGTGAATTCGACTGCAACGTCAAAGGTTACGGGTTCGAATCCCACTCGACGAATTATTTGCCATGATCTTGGTGCTTTTTTTTTGTAGGTATAAGAAAAATGTACCTAAGTACGTTTATAACTGCTAGAAGCCATAATACAAGCTATGCTTAGTTTGAGTCTAGAAAGCGGTCCGTAATATGTCCCAGAATATTAATAATATCTTATTATTATTATTTAGTTTCAGTGTGGCGCCTGACACCAACGCAGAAAACCTCGATAAAGGTTCGGGCATCCCCGAAATACACCCGTGACTAAAACCGTATATGTTTAATAAATATAATCGCGTAATAATTTAATACTAAACATAAGTTTACCCGATTGGCGATTGGTGGTTAGACTTATATGTAGGTAAGTCTATAAAAACTTTACATTAAGTTTAACCACCAATCGGGCCACCAATCCATATCGGTACACAAATTTTGACTACGAATCAAAGTAGCATCTACTATGTAAAACCAACCTCGCGTAAGTCACTGTAATGTTTGAGAAGTGAAAGGTACTTTTGGTTGCAACATTTACATAAGGTCAGTATATAGCCTTGTTATCAGTTCAAAAGATGGATACAACTTGTTATGTAATCAAACATCAGCAAGTGAAAAGGTCAAAATCCGACAGCTAAATGTTAAATTAATTTTTAAACTATTGTAGTTGATTGCGTCTGTTTTCCTCGAATTCTATCGTTATGAAAAAAATACATGTAAAAAGTTATTTAATTCTGTTGCACATAAAATGCTAAATAATAAAATGCATAAAATATACTTCTTCATGAATTCAGAACGAAACATGACAGAAACAATCAAGGAATAGTAATTACCCTTGTCTAAGGCTTTTGTTTTGATATTAACTTTGTATTTCATATATAGTCGTAGCTATATTATGTGATTTAAAGTGTTTCTAATTTCCATTGTTCATGACAAAACAATTGTGGTAGTTCAATTATTTTACAACAGTGTGGAACTACCGTTACGCAATATCGTCAGTTAGTTTACTACTATCATCGTTAAGAAGTTCCATTCCTTATCTCCTTCATCATCAAGTCAATACCATGTTTATATCGTTCCTATCTCCATTTAGAGATTTAGAACAAACTTAAACGGCCTCTCATCTGAGAGTTATTTATATAAATACTAGCAACCCGCCCATGCGTTAGTGTGACTAGGTAATTTTTAATAAAAAAAGCTATTCTATCTCTCAAGTTGGACCAAACCGCGCATATTGTGCAAAATTTCATTAAAATCGGTTTTTTAGTTCAGGACTTCATATCAAACAAACAACGAAATTTTTATATATCAAAATAAGCCGAATTTCAAAAAATCTTTTGATTGCAAATCGTCGAATTCAAGGGTGGTCAGGACCACCTGACTTGATCGCGTTACATCAAATCGGTTCGTGTGTACGCTAATTTTATCATACGGAGCGTATATGTGTTATGATTGTTTTTTAAAGGATGTGCGTATTTATACATTATTAAGGCGTGTTTTTAGTTCGGTGGTTATATTTATGATATTTTTATATCTTACCTACGTCCGTCTGGCACAGAAAATAAAATAAAATAAAATGAAATTAAAGATCGCGATTTAGTCGTTTCGTGTGGACCCAAAATGTATTCGTAAGCCAATTCAATCACGAATCTGATCAAGTAGTAAAATTGTATCGTGTGTATGCCGTTTCATATTTGATAACCCATCTTTTGACGAAGGCTAATTAACATTTTACAACCCTTACGGGTTGAGACTGGAGCAGTGACTAAAACACGGTTTAATCTGGGCAACGGCTAGTCTACATAATATAATTACAATAAGCTACATACCTTGTTGACAAAGTATTCCAGTAGACCATATCAATGCTTCTGTATAGCCTATTCTTCTTCCACTATCTCTTAATGGTGAAGTTATTCTACTGATGATGATGATGGAAACGGCAGCCAAGAGAGCCACAGCCATCACACATGCTACCAGGCGAAAACTGAATGGAGCCAAGAATATGTCACGAACAGTAGATGTTTCTTGTTGCCGAATGTATATGTTGCACCTAAAATTAAATAAAAATAAGAAAGTCAAGTAAAAAATTATTAGAAGAATTGTTGGTTGATAAGTTATTTTTCTATTCTTCGGGAACAACACTTTTTTAGGGTTCCGTTCCTCAAAAGGAAAAAAAGGAACCCTTATAGGATCAGTTTGTTGTCCATCTGTATGTCCGTATATCAAGACCCTTTTCCTCAGGTACTCGTGGACGCATCAAGTTGAAATTAATACCAAATACTTATGTCTGCGGTCCCTTGAAGTTGGAAAAAAATCAAGCTTCTAAGTCAACGCAATCAAAAGATACGGTTATTTAAGTCTTACACTTGACCAAACTTGAACATTTCGCAGTTAAATCAAAACTTATAATAGACCATTGACCATTGACCTGGAATCATGAAATTTGATAAGAGACAAGGTTTACTGCACAAGTAAAGTAAAAATCCGAAAGTCGTTAATTTGTTATTAAACCTGGCTGTCTATCTGTCTGTCAAGACCCTTTTTCTCAGGGACCCATGGAGGCATCAAGTTGAAATTAACATAAAATACTTATATGTCAGCAGTCTCTTAAAGCTGTCAAAAAATCAAGCTTCTATCCTTCTATCTAAGTCAACGCAGTGAAAAGATACGGCCATTAAGCCTTAGGTTTTAACAAGTTTGAAACTTCCCATTGACTATTTGATTACATTGAATAATGAAATTTGGTAAGAAGCAAGGTCTGACGCCACAAGTAAAGGCAAAAATCGAGTCTTTATTTCTTGTTATATCACATTAAAACAATGTTTGTGATTACACACTTATATTTTGCGATTAGAAAGCTGATTTTTTCGTTAATCGACGTATGGGAGTTTATTTTTAGAACTGCAAAGTTAAGTTTCTCTTTCGCAAAAGACGGACTAAACTCTTTGAGGATTGATTCCTGCGATGGACGTACTATTCATACAAGTTTGTTTGCTTACAGAACACTCGGTGCGCGAGTCAGACTCACACTTGTCCGGTTTTATCTGTATGGAAGTACCCTATGTCCTTTTCTCTACCCGTGGCAAGGTGTATAAAATTTCATAATGATCGGTTGAGTAGTTAAGGTGAGAAAGCGTTACAAACAAACAAACTCACTTTTGCATATATAATATTAATTAGTTATGATTTTTTAATACATGTGGAAATATCATAAGGTGGGAGGCATAGAGTCCTAAGGTAAATCAGTACTACTAGACTTATCTATATTATATTTGTAAATTCGTAATCGCCTTCGTTTACGAGATTAAAGTACTCGACTAAGGGGGTTTAGTATCCATCGTGGTTTATATTATCTTAATGATGATTATATAAAAGAACTAGGCTAGACTTAAAACTATAGTTTTTCATTCTTATGGAACTGTTTAAACTAAGTAACTTTACCGCTTATTACTTAAAGTTTACTATGTTAAGTAATAATTCGGTTGTAATTTATCCTCGGAGACAAAAATTATTAAAGCTTAGTGCTGTGGTATAGTAGGTTATAATACTTTTATTACGCAATCAAAGTTCAACTGAAGGCCGAAAAGCCCCGAAGTCTAACCCTGACTTCTTCTGTCTGTCTGGTCTAGTTTGGTCTTGACTGGGTGATAGTCTAAGCGGAAAGGCACGATTCCTGTCCTCTGCCATTCTGGGATATGGTTTGGATACAACACAGAAATAGGTCAAACATATTACACCGCTATGAAGCCCAAAAATGGTGAACCCCAAGGGGTCAGAGCCCTTCAGCAATTCTCCACTGAACTCTGTACCCTCTGCTTATCAAAGTCAGTAACCTAAGCGGAGAAACAAGGCGGAACAAAGCTGAATACAAGGAAGCCAAAAATACGGAAATTTATGACGCTCGCATGTAAGTGAAAACCCATCGGGTACTTTCCGTTGAGTCATGACATTCATATTAAATTTGGCAAGAAACAAGGTCTGACAACACAAGTAAAAGAAAAATCCAAAATCGTTCATGTAACAATTTATTATTCTAAATTACATAGAAATAGATATGCCTAATTGTAATTACGTGGGAGAGCCATGCTTCGGCACGTATGGGCCGGCTTGACTCCGCTTGATACCACGGCCTCACAGAAAACCGGCAGTGAAGCAATGCTTGCATTGCATTTCGCCGCGTGAGTGAGGTTACCGGAGGCCCTAACCCTTCCATTCCCGTTCTTCCCCTTTCTCCCCTCTCCCCTCTTCCCACTCTTCCCCCCTCCCCCTCCTCTCCTACTCCCACCTTAAAGGGCGGCAACGCACTTGTGTCTCTTGACTTACTGGCGCCCATGGGCGGCGGTAGTCATTTACCATCAGTTGACCCGTCTGCTCGTTTGCCCCCTATAACATAAAAAAAATTACAAATTGACATTTTAAATTGAATAATTTAAATTGAAAAAGACGCTTTTACGAGACGACCAATTTAACGCAATGAATCTAATTATATCGGGACGCCAAATATTTTATTTTACTAAAAGATACTACCGACTATGTGCCCTCGCCCTCAAATTTTATTTTATGGGCTTACGTCTGGTTCCGGGCGGGTAGTGGCAATCGTCTCCCGCCCAAAATAGGTACGCAAGTGGCGTGAAGCTGCTCGCCGAAATACGATGGTTCGTTGGTCGTCCCGTCTGGAGGCTTCACGTGCTGGCTTTGCCAACGTGAAGGCGCTTCAGCCGATCATCGTCGAGTAGGCAGGGTGGCAGCACGGGACCCTTTCCTTCCAGTCGCTGACGCAGGTCTTTCCGGGCATGACTGCTTTGGGAAGTACCTGCACTCGGTCGCTTGGAAGGAATTGAGTCCTGCCTGCCACCACTGCGACTGCAGTGAGGATTCAGCTCAGCACAGGCTGGTAGTGGTTTGTTATGCTTGGGTGACGCAGCAGCGGGCCCTCACTGCAGTCATCGCAGAGGATCTCTCGCAGTAGGCCGTTATACGCTTTCCACTCGGACCTAATTCGCCATCGGCGAACCGGGCGGCGAAGCGCGCTTTCCAGCACCTTACGCTTGCCTGCGTGGCGGGTGGACGGGGCGGGTTTTTCCCTCCACCCACTATAGAAGCCCCCCACGAGGAGGTGGCGTCCGCGTGTGCCTGAATTTTGCCTAATTGACAGGTTGTTATCCGAAGGTGGTGCCCGCGCTTTTGTGGACAGGCGCTAGGAGGGGTTCGGATGTCTTAATAAAAGCTATTTTAGGCGCAGTACGGTCCACCCTGTAGTTTTAGTCCGTTCCCACTGAAAACACCGGTGGGTGACGGCCCGAGGGGGATTCTACAAGCCCAAAAAAGAAAGGGTCGGACTTATATGACTGCAACGAGGAATCGAAATTTGGCAACGCAACTCCGGGCCGTTATTGCAGTCTTTGGAAAGGATCTTTTGCTTTTGCTAATAAGATGGGCTTTATTACCACCCGCGGTAGAGCCTCCCTCCCCGGATATCGCCCAGTTAAGAGACGGAGCCCGCTTGCCAACTTCTGGGTGGGCTAGGTAGACCATTGAGGACTTAGCATCGTAGCACCGACAGTCCACTTACATAATCACTCATTAACACAAAAACTTTGAAGCTAACGCAGTCAATGTACGCAGAACGCAGTAAAAACTTTATTGTTTCGTGTAGTGAACCGTAATTAAGTGTGTGCCACACACGAGTGTGGAGTGCGAGTGGCCCTCCCTAGGTTTAGGGAGGTGAGCGGATCGCGCCCCGCCTTTGAGAGTTACGTGACTTTTTCTATTGCTTACAATTACTATAAACCCATATTTTTATTTCCAACACATAGAATGAAAAATATATATATCTACTTTAAGTTTAAAAAAGTATGTAAGTTCAAACTTACATAGTTTCTGCTATAGGAAATATAAAGTCCATATCCTGACGTCTAGCAGCATGCACAGTTACAGGTTCAAGTGCCATATCAACAGAATGGTCCATCAATGCTCCCAACAGGCCTGTCCAAGTTCCTTCGTATGTTCGGAACCCTAACTTACCGTAGTACCGGATTAACGACCTACATATAGAACATAATGGTTTTAAATCAATAGTAATCTTAGAGAACACGTGTTAAATGAATATCTTATGTATAAGATTAGTAATAGCTGTTTACCCATTAAGCGTTAATATACTTCCGTATTAAGATAACTAATTAGAACATATTACTAGGTACATTCGTGATACAATGACTGTAGGGATTTCCCTTATTAGAACACCTCGGCACGTGGCTAGATTAATCATATAAAAAAACTAGAACATTATAAAATTTACGACACCGGGCACTTAGTCGCAAGAGTTGATAAAAAATATACATATTTGCTGAGGAACTAGATTTTTGTGTAAATAAACGTATTAGGACTTGATCACATTTTAAGGTTTAAACAAACTAAAGAACAAACAAAATACTTACGTAGTATTTAAACGAACAGTTAGAAAATTAATAATGTCGTCTAACATGGGCCCCGATGAAGGGCCGTCATCATCCTGAGTTAGACTTCCATCGTCAGTAGAATTGCATCTGCCTATGATTAGATCCTCGCCTAAAAAGTTTCGAGCTTCTATTGGAAAAGGGGCCTCCACTAGTGACATAGAGTCCCAACGATTCCAGTAACCTATAACAATTTATATTAAACTTAAGAACAAAGATTTATACTTTGTGTAGGTATATAAAGTTATAACTTATGGGCTATATAACATTATAGTTCAATTCTAATGGGATTCTACAAACACTTTCAAGTATTTGTTTCGTTTTACAATTCTATTACATATATCCTACTAGCAGCGTTCCGCGGTTTCACCCGCGTAAGTCCCGTGGGAATATCGAAATAAAAAGTAGCCTATGTGTTAATCCGGGTCTCCAGCTATCTACATACCAAGTTTCATCGCAATCGGTTCAGTAGTTTTGGCTTTGAAAGAGTAACAATCATCCATCCATCCAAACTTTCACATTTATAATATTAGTGGGATTAGGTAGGTACCTATCTTTGTTGTTATAGCGAATATTTTTTTTGAATACCAATAAAAGAAATTACGCTTAAAAAACTCGATGTGCTCGACAGAGCGAATAATTTAATACAGGACTAACGCTGTCGGTCTTTATAATATTAATGTTTTTCTTTAACTTATATATTTATGCTCTGGTAGTTTTATTGAGGACTAAAAGTCATGAATTAAAACAGACCTTTTACCAACCTAGCTTTTAAAATACCTGCTGCACATACATATTATGTACGGAAGTACATTTTCTTCGATTCAGTTCTTCGATTTTTTTGTTCCTGAATCTAGCGCCACGCTTATAGGCGGTAAGCATCCTATCCAAAATCACACGTGGTGGCTTTTTTTTCTTATATATTATGTCACCTTTTTTAGGGATCGGGTGCACTAAAGCTGTCTTCCATGAGCTCGGGACGACGCCGAGAGGTAGGAGAGCCGATAAAGGCGCGTTAAAACCGGTGCCAACTCTGGAGCACACGTCTTCAGCACGATGGGAGAGATTCCGTCGGGCCCACTCGACTTATGAATATCGAGGGAAAGAAGTGCTTTACGCACTGAGCTTTGGAAGAACCGGATTGCCGTCATACAGCTGTCGCACCGCGGTATGGTCGGCGGTACGTTTAAAGTCTAGTTGGACGCAAAGAGTTTGCCCAAGAGGTCGGCTTTCTCCTTAGCGTCGTGGGCCAACGAATTATCTCCCATTTGCAGAGGTGGAAAGGATTGTTTACAGAAATTCCCCTGCACAGCTTTGGCAAGAGACCGAAAAGCACGAGTTCCAGAAGGAAGACCCACCAGTCTCTCACCAATTCTGCCGATGTACTCCGACTTCGCCCTGGCAATGTCTCTTTTGAAGGACCTTGAGGCAAAGTTGAGCTGCTTTTTTAATGCGCTGGTCTTTATATCCCGTACTGCCGTATTTGCCCAAGCTTGGTAACATTCCTGCTTTCGGCGAGACGCCGTTTCGCAGGATCGACCAAACCAAGGCTGGGATTTGCCACCAATGAGAATCACAGAGAATGGAGCAAAAAGCTCCATTCCCTGAAGCACCACATCAGCGACAGAATCGGCAACGACGTTGAAATCATCCGGCTTGAAGCAGACCTGCCTCCAAGGGTAGGATGCAAAGAAGGTTCGCATCCCATCCCAGTCTGCTGACCTATAGTGCCACACACGGCGGCAGCTTACAACTCGCGGCTGCGGCGAGCACGTGAGTGTCACCGTACTTCGGATCAGGCAATGGTCCGAGGAGTCAACTGGGGCCTCAACGGAGCCTTGGTAGCCATCCAGATGAGAGGTCAGCAGAAGGTCCAACAATGAAGGCTCGTGGCTTTCTACATCTGGGATTCGCGTAGGCGTTGCTACCAGTTGTGTCAAGCCATATGTCAGGGCGAAGCCGTGAACAGATCTCCCCGCATGATCGGTTTTGCGTGAGCCAAGCCAATCAGCGTGGTGGGCGTTGAAGTCGCCAAGTATCACGATCTCTGCGGATGGGATCTGCTGCAACACAGAATCTGTAGCCATTTGAACGTGGTCGATGAGTCGGTCAATTTCGGCATCACCGCTATGGGACCTGTAGAGGCATGCATAGACGCGGGGGTGATCGTCGCTGTCTACACGGAGCCACAAGATGGAAAGGTCCCTGCCTTTAAGATTGCCGAGGCGGCGAGAACTGATATCGTCTCTAACGTACACGCACACACCAGCCCTAGGAACAAAGGAGTGCTCCAGACCGTACCCAGGGTAGGAGAGATAGGATGTGTCCGCTGGAGACGATATCTGCGTCTCAGATAAAAAGAGCAAGGCCGGCTTTGCTGTTTCGAGGTGGTGGTGAACAGCGTTGAGGTTACAATGTATGCCCCTGATGTTGCAGAAGTCCATGGTGAGCGTGGCAAGGGGTGCCTTGGTATGCTTGCTCTTGCCCCTAGCAGATGTTTTAAGCGCGGTTGTGCCCTCCCCAGAGTACGAGGGGCAGCCTGGGCGTCCACGCCCAGGCTGCCCCTCGTTTCCTCGTGTTCTGAGCGTGGACGCCCAGAGGGGGATTCTCCAACGCTAGCGCAGCTGGTACCCCCCTGGGGTAATGTACTTTTTAACGGCGCCATCATTGGGGGGAGGGGGGGTTGGGGTTTGGGCCTCCGATAACCTCACTCACTCGGCGATAAGCAATGCAAGCATTACTTCACAACCGGTCTTCTGTGAGGCCGTGGTATCGAGCGGAGTCGAGCCGGCCCATACGTGCCGAAGCATGGCTCACCCACGTTACTCGGTATACAAGCGAGCAAAGTATATACTATATGAAATAAATTACACTTAGCCCTACCGGTAGGGATAAGCATAAATAAAATTATACTGAGCCATACCGGTAGGGATACCAAGTAGGGCTAAGTGTAACTGCCGATTTTGTTGGGGACCCTACTAGTTGGCACTTCTGTGATGTCCAATTCTTCTATCAGTAATGATCGAAATGAGACTACGAAGTGATAACCAGCTTAAGATGGGAGCTGGCGTTTTCTCATTTGCTGGGATCACAGGGAGAGCCTCTAAACTCTTAGTTATGCATATTATATGTATGTCCACAGTGTCTACTGTCCTAGTATGAGCATATTAGTACTGCCCGGGATATTTAATAGTTGCTCGTAGTACTTGACTGCTCTTTAATTCAATATTTTAAAGCCTATGCCGAAAGGGCTACCTAACCAGCACTGTAGAAATAAGTTGTTTGATTATGTACAAGTTGCATATTAATTATGTTGTAAACTTCTGCCTTGAATATTGACTAGCTGCGCCCTGCGGTTTAACCCGCGTAAGTCCCGATCCCGTGGGAATTTTGGGATAACATGTATTAATCCAGGTCTCCAGCTATCTACATACCAAGTTTCATCGAAATCGGTTCAGTAGTTTTTGCGTGAAAGAGTAACAAACATCCATACATCCACACATCCATACATCCTCACAAACTTTCACGTTTATAATATTAGTAGGATTAGTATCTACCTAATAAGATCAACACTTAGCGCTCTTATAGGAGGCTCACCATATACTAAGCACAATACTCTAAAGCCAGGCATTGATCTGTCAGAGTAAATCCTCAGACTGACTTGATTCTAGAAATCCGAATATTTGTATCCTATGTCGACAACACGCTATTGATATTCAAGGCAAGCGACCATGGACTATTTAGCTTTATGTAATTATTTAGTATATTTCCTCAGAATAGTTACCTTAATAATTATTTTTAACTTAAAATTTACTGTCAGGATCAGATCAGGATCTGAAGAGGAACTTAATACACTCTGTTCAGATCCAGCCCTCCGAAAAGAATATCTAAACAAGCAGGTGACGTAAATACTTACCTAAATAATACGCATACAATGTAGAATTCGTGCGTACTTTAAAATATTGGATGACGCTAATTATTATTCTAAGCGTTGAATTATTATTTTTCAGCACTCCAAACTTTCTCAAGCTACGGTTTATTGAAAATTTGCTTATGTTTATCATGTTAAAGATTCTGGAATAATTGTAGGTGGTAACACCGGAATTAAAGAGCGGTATAATATTGCTGATCCTTTTATAGGTTTTATGTCTTGTTAAATTTCTGAACCTGTCTGAAGAGCGGTAGTAGTTCCTTTCGTAGTCAGTTTTAAGTTTCCACTGATCTGAATGACTACTTTGCATGTTGTTATAGTAGTCGTTTCGTCGACGTTGGTTATTAGAATTATGGTTATTCTTATTAAAGAAATTGATATCACAAAGATCAAGAGGGGTCCTTTTGTGTGCATATTTGCTGAACGTATAAGCAACCACAATATTTTGATCGAAGCGAATGGGGGTGAAATTTAGAACTTCATTGATGAATCCAAAATCTTGATTGGATCTCGCCGTTATCAACCAGTCATAGGACGACGTATCCATGTGGAGTTCATGTAACTAATCAAAATGAATCATGTTAATAGAACAATCTGGATAAAGCATAAATAATAAACCTGCGAACACGTCAACAAATTTAAACATTTAAATAAGTATTCGTTGAATTAATTCAACGAATATTTTAATATTTTTTAGAACTTATAACACTAGACAACAAAAGATATAAAAATTGTTTTAGAGGTCACATTATTTAATTCAGTATTGTCATGCTACAGAGAACATCAATATATAAATAAAACATCTCAGTCACGTATTGCTTTTAAGAGAACTTCATTTTGAACTTTAGCAACTTTTCGTGGTTATTTTCAAGTAAATCCATTATTTCTAAATAATGGATTTACTTGAAAATAACTACGAAAAGTTGCATGTCTGCGAGCATTGCAGGGATCCATTTTTCTAGGGCACGCCACAATTGTGGCGGTAAGACCTATCATGGAGAATTGGCTGGAGAGGCAGCACGGCAGCCTCTCCTACCGGCCTATGCGACACAGGTACTTTCCGAAACAGCTGTGCCTGGTCAGCACCTCCGTCAGCCGATAGAAGAGGCAGCCGTGCTGCCTTTCCAGCCAATCCTCCATGATGGGTCTTACCGCCACAATTGTAGAGCCACAATATTTACTAGATGTTTATACTTTGAACATGACATAATAATAAATGTGTTATGTAAGAATATGTCTAAAAAATATATATATAATATGATATTATTTTCTTGAAAAAAGTTGTTTTTCTCTTCAAGAGAAAAACAACTTTTCATTCATTACATTCATTGATTAATATTCGATGCTTAAATTTGCAATGAATTTTTGACGAAGGTAATTGATGAGAATAGCTAATTGGAACAACCTAATTAGTCCAACTCAAACGTAAAGAATTAAAACGCGTGAGGTGTCTTTGGGACACCCTGTTGGAACGAAGTTCCTTTCGCTATATATAAATATATTTAATGCATTGAATAAATTGTATCAAAATATAATAAATCATGTAAAAACTTAAAATTAAAAATTGCGCCATTTATGAAAGTTGTTCGAACTAATATGTGAATAATTAGTAAAATAAAATATCTAAGTATATGAACTCGCGGTCAGCATTTTTCGTTGTGCTAACACTTTTCCGTCTAGCCCCTATCCGCCGGTCATCTGAAGGCGATAAGGAACTCCGTTGCAAACATAAAACCAATCTTCCAATGCTTTCATAATATTTTTCAAGTTTCCAATTACTTGAAAAATAAGACATTACAGTCACATAAATTCGCCTCACGATCAGAAGGTCTAAGTAGCAAAACGTCCAATTGCGCGAAACGTCTAATGAGCAGTAAACCTAATTAGCAAAATGTCGATGTAGCAAAACGTCCATAACGTCCACGTTATAATTTGAAGAAAAATACGTAGAATAACATCTCAAAGTGCCTACTTCGTCGGAGATACGCGTCATTATATTTTGTTGCAAAAAACTTAAAATCGACTTTTTTTCTGTTTTCATAAATATCTCGAAAAGCATTGCTTTTAGAGCAAAATGTTAATTGCAAACACTGTTTATCCGACGTTTTTACATAAGGAATAGGCGAAAAAAAAAATTTAATTTAAATTTAAAAATAAAATAACTGCTATTATCATCTCAATAAGGCCGTTTGGAACAAGCGTTAAGCGTCTGTGCCGAAACATTGTCAGAGTACCTCTGCTACCTGCTCCATACATTATGGAATGTTGTACTAGCATTGTTGAAAAGGCCACAAAAAGCGAAGAAATGGTGGTATTTTTAGATTACTTTCAAAGACAGTGACTATCTCGGGCAGATATAATAAACTGTCCTAGCAATTATAACTTTCGCACAAACAATGCACTCGAAGGTTGGCACAGGCGGACGGCTCAACACACCCGAAGGTGGTGCTCGCGCTTTTGCGGGCAGGCGTTTGCGGGAACAGCTTTTATTTAGCTAGGTTCTGGGTGTCTTAATAAAAGCTGTTCCCGGATCCCTCCTACTTAAGGCGCAGTACGGCACACCGTGTGGTTTTAGTCGGTTTGATTCCGACACACCGCCCCACCGAAAACCCCGGGGTAACGGCCCGAGGAGGTTTCCACACGCACAAACAAAAAGGCGGCTCAACATGAATATAAAATCAAAGCCAACCCTGTTACTATTCCTCAAAGGTCTTGGAAAAGAAACCCTTTGGCAAGATCGCAAATTCAAGAATATGTTATTTGAAGGAAATAAGACAAGAAAAATCGATATAATGTTTAATGTCAAATATAAAAGAGAACTTCAAAAGCATGAGAGTGAAAAAGTTAATCCCTTTAAATTTTTGGTGAACCTTGGCCATATTAAAAAGATATTAGGTGCATAAATTCAGGGGAATTTGTGCGCCTAACATCCTAATAATATTTAAAAAGCTAGTTTTTAACACAATTTTTTATATCAAATAAGTTTCCTTAAGTTTATAAATGAGTTTCACTTTCTGTCATGAGTGTACACATTTTAAAAATCACGATTTGCTAAATAGACGTTCTACTACACAGACCATCTGAGAGTTGGACGTTTTGCTACATGGACATTTTGCTAATTAGGTTTACGCAATTGGATGTTTTGCTACTTAGACCTTCTGATCGTGAGGGATAAATTCTGTACATACAAAATCACATATAATTCATACTAAAACGTTAGTTATTTTGACGTTAAAAGTAACGTAAGTTAATAAAATATGGTTTCAAAATGTTAAAAAAACACGCTTTAATAACTAACCATATTAAAAAATAAGGAGACTATCCACCTTCCGGCTCCATCATCAGACCATTGTTACTAAACTATTGGACTCGTCAAAACAAATCATTTGAGCCAAAACTCGAGGGGTTAACTACCCAACTAGCAAAATGCTCTTAACTACCGCAGCTAAAACATTACTTTAGATCTTAAATTTATTATGTAATGGCTTTAGTCAATGCCATCTTACTTGTAAACGCACTTTACAATACCTTTACAAGACCACATCGAGAAATGTACCTATATCAGCACTCTATATGACTTATACTCTCGCCTAAACACTCAAGCATTAATAACGCTCTAACTAAGACTAGCGCGGCTCTATTAAAGTGCTTTTATAAGATTCTTACAAGACTATTGTTGTTTTTTTTTTTTTTTTGTTGTTTAAAAAGACAACTCCCACATTAGGAATATTCCTGTGTCGCGAGGGGCTTCACAAACATTCAAACAAAGGACACAAAGAACACCCAGACTCGGGATAAATATTTGTGGAAAACATCGTATTTACTATGGCCATGCTATTAATGTTAAACGGTCCACGGACTTTTCTTCGAAATCTACCTGAAACGAATGTTCAAAGTATATGTTTACACATGTCGTATTGTCGTCTCTCTCTATTACTTACTAGTTACTATATATCTCTCACTCAGTACTCTGAGTGAGAGAGGTACTTGCCCGCATTGCATAGTCACTTTCGAGAAATTTATTTATTCAATACGAATTCAAGATCATTAGATTATGCAATTATTTGTAGCGCTTCTGAAAAGATTTTTTGAAATAATAATATTCGTATAGGTACGGACCATTTTTCACCCGCCAAAACTAAATTTTTAAAATAAATCATGTAGGTATGTAGTTTCATAAGTACCATTGCATGGTTTTTATTTTCATTTGAGAAACCCCAATTTACACAATGGCGTCAATATAGACAAGTAAACATCACACAAGTTTTAGTACAGTACAAAGATTCTATAAAAACAAATCTACAGAGCATAAGTCTTTTAATATGACTATACTATAACTTCTTGACTGAGACGTCAAGATAATGCCAACATTTTATTTCTTATAAAAATAATTAAAGACCACTATACGGGGCGTTTTACTGAAAACCTATCATACCGAAACATTCACAGAAAACTTACCTTCGTATTAATATTTCACTTCTAGTACATTTTATACACGTATCATATCATACCATAACATATCATCATTCATCACTTTAGAATCAATTTGTCCCTATTCATTCAATGTTACGAAAATTTAATTTCAAAAAACTAATATTTTCAGATTCGCAATGTAACTGAGTCACGGCATAATTTTTATCTCATATTGACAAATTTTAGAATCTGAAGCACAAAGTATTGCGGTTACAAGATAAAATTAAGACTAATTTAGCACGTTACAAAGCTCTTATACGATCAAAGTAAGACTAGAAGTCTTGAAATTTGTGCCTAAATCCGGACTTATAACCATATAACACACTTCAAAACGGACTACAAGTCTAACGTACAATGCGATAGCTCTTGGCAAAAGCGCGTTGGTGACTTATATAAGACCACTTTTTGCTAGTTGGGTAGTAGCCGCTGAAGAGTTCTACTATCCATCTTCTGGCATCATCATCAGACCAGTTCCAAGATACTAAATAAAAGTATTGTCATCTGAACTTCATAATCATAAGTTTTATTTCGATACGATATGTAGAAGTAGGTTAAAATTTACCTCCATGACTTGTTTACATAAGTGAAGCTACAAAAAATGTGTTAAAAATAAGGATCTTACCTTATTCAACAGGTTTGTAAGATTTGCTATTTTATTTTTGTTAAGATGTGGAGTAATAATGACTATACCCAGATGTGTGCACAGTTGAACATGTGCCCCTGAGTTTGTGGATGTCGCCACGCCATTGACGCTTAGGCACTTCATCAAACGAATAGTGGCCCATTGACAACCTGCCACAAACAAATTTCACCTTTATAAAAAAAAATGGAATAAAATATAGCTTAATAACGACTAGAGCAACACAAAGAATTCGTGGGAAAGCTATGCTTCGGCACTTATGGGCCGGTTCGACCGGAGTGATACCACGGCCTCACAGAAAACCGACAGTGAAGCAATAATAATTATAATTTTTATTTCGGTATTTAGAACCATAAGAGTTAGTATACAAATAGACTTAAAACTATTGTTAGTCATAGGTAAACATAAATGAGCTATTTGACTGTGTGCAGTCTTACCCAGCGCGCGAGAATCGGAGAGTCCCACCGGTCTGTCAATACACATAGGATGCTGTTGGCACTGCCGCGCAATCGTGACAGCATTGAAGCGCACCGCTTTCGCATAATCGCAGCAAAGCCGTCCACCGTAGCTTCGGCAAACATGCCTGAGGCACTACAAAATCGCGGTAACCCCATCAGCACCCTAAATGCATTATTGTATTGGACGCGCAGGTCACTGTATGCCCTCTGCGTATAGTTGACCCATAGGCTGCATGTGTAAAACGATTGACAATATGCTTTGAATAAGGTGGTTTTCACTTGACCAGAACAGCGTGCAAACCTGCGGGCCAACATATTACATCTGACAGCCAACGACCTGCGTTCCCTCTCAATATCAAAGTCATCTCTGAGGTCATCGGTGACCCAGTGACCCAAATATTTAAACATGGTGACCTTATTATAGCACTTAGTTCCTGCCTTGAACACCATCAGTTCGCTTTTATTTGCATTATATTTGAGACCATGGGCCACCGCGTACGACGGTTGCGGTTGTCATTTACCATCAGGTGACCCATCTGATCGTTTGCCCGATTACATCGTTCGCGATCGTTTACATCAATAAAAAAAAGATCTGTGCTAGATCATGATTATCAATTTTTCGATTTCCGAAAATCTGAAATCCAAAGTTACTTAAATATTATGAACGATAGATGCTGCTACGGGGTAGGTGAAGTATCTACACTGTTCCTGTGCTAATTAATGACAGGAAGCAATGCAAACAGCTCCACGCCCTAGACATACACTACTCAGGAAGGAGTAGATTTCGACTCAGTTATGTTATTGATATAACAGGGTGATGGACCGATAGGTCGACACTGTTAAATGCCAAGTTTAGTCTTTGTTATAGTGATGAGCACATTGGGAGTTGCAACTATGCTCTTTATTGGAATAGCCTATCACTATCAGGGTTAACAACCCCATCGTTTACCTTGAGAGTGACTTCTAGATAATACTTCTCCTTAAAAACTTTATTTCAGGAGGACCTAAATACAGCCATTAAAATTATTATACTAGTTAAATACATAAACTTAGTATACTATCGAGTATACTAAGTTTATGGTTAATATGTTCATCGCTATTTTATACCATTTATTTCTTTTTAACCCAGGAAAAAAAAGAAGGTTCTCAATTCGACCGTATCTTTTTTTTTTCATTTTTTTTAGATAGGGTATACCTCAAGGGTGGTCCCATGTCAAGGAAGTCAGAATCTGAAAATGGGATCCTGACAAAATTGAGAAAATCCCCCGAAAATTGTAGAGATGAATAGTGTTTCTGTTTACTTTTCATAGCTTAATCAGGTATTTGCGTTTAGGAATCTTCACATCATGAAGCTCAGCTGATGATGGAAACCATACATTTCTGAACCAATTAGAAGTTAGATATAAAAACAGTGATTGTAGTGACAGAAACCACTTAACATGCTTTGATGTAAACCAAAATTTTGATAATTACGCAAACAGACAGACAGACAGACGCGGCGGGAGAGATTGTTTTATAATATGTAGTGAGAAATATTGTATACTGTAGTAGAAAGGATACAGATAAATATAATACATGCAATCTTTTTACCATGAAGTACTGGTAGTAAGTCTAAAACTAAGAGGAAACTCGTAAATTTTGCACGGTTCAATATACGATTAACGGTTATAAAACTTCAAAGTAGAATCAGGCAGATAAATGAGAAAACAGTTAGTATTATCAATCAATCAACTTTGCTGCAAAATAACAGACAGTAATGGAAATAATATTTACTTACAAATGTATTTTTTGTTTCAAATAAGGAAGTCTTATATTAAATTGATTAATGGCAGTCGAATATTAAATACAAGTTAATAGTTTTCAGTTTCTTAAGAATTATTTTTATTTTCTGTATACTTTTTCCTTTCCTTTTTAACCGACTCCAAGAAAGGAGGAGGTTCTCAATTCGTCGGAATCTTTTTTTTTTATGTGTGTTCACCGTTTAAATAAATTTAAAATTTTAATTATTTTTTTGTTTCAAAGGGTATACTTCCCAGATGGTCCCATTTAAATTTTATCGAAATCAGTCGAGCAGTAAAAGTTGTATACATAGACGATATTTTCGTTTGCTCCGAAACATCGCTGTCTCATTGGAGCAGTGCTTTTGGTTGGTCTACCCAAATTATATTTAAACACTAAAAAGCACATTGAAGTCGATGATATTTTTTTTTTTAAGTAATTATTTGTGTTGTCTTCAAGTTGTCTTGTTCTCTCCTTGTTATTCAAAATGATTTACTGATTTCTCTTAATTGTCGTTCTGTTAGTGTCAGCCGGTATGACCGACTGAGTAACTTGATTTTGAGCATCTACCAAGTTGTTAAAATCAAGATGTTTCATACCATAACAAATAATAGCTTCATAATAAAAACTTTATTAGTGTCAATTAAGTCGAATTAAATCAATTAAATATTTTTTTTTTTCTTTAAGTTTTGCTTAATTACATTTAAAAAATCATATATTCCTTTTATATCTTGTTCTTGGGAATCAGCTCGATCCGCAGTCATTTTCATAACATCACCTACTCCTCTAGTACACTCTTGCCATGCCTAGATTTGCTGTAGTTCTATAGTATGAATCCTTGTGACAAGGAGCAGGTGATCGGGAAGGGCACTCTGTTAGGCACCTGTGAGGAAGTTACTTGGTTGCGTAGATGCCAGGACGATTCTACTAGCGTAACGAGCTTTGATGTCTCAACGTTATTAGAGGAATGTCGTAGTGAACTCACGAAGAAAGAGTTCAACATGGCTAAGAAGGTGCTGCTTCGATACGGCGATGTTTTCTCTTCAAGTGATACGGACATAGAAAAGACCGGACTAGTACAGCACAAGATTAACACGGGCAACGAACTTCCGATCCGTCAGCGTCCAAGAAGATTACCGGCGGCACGAGAAAGAAAGGTAGACGCCATGATTGAAGGAATGGTATAGGATGGAGTTATAGAGCTTTCATCCAGTCCGTGGTGTTCTCCTGTGGGCCTTGTGAAGAAGAAGGATGGTAGTATGCGGTTTTGTGTTGACTACTGTCGGTTAAATGACATCACGAAGAAGGACAGCTATCCTCTGCCACGTATCGACGATACACTGGACACGCTAACAGGAATGAAATGGTTCACGACGTTAGACCTGAGAAGTGGTTACTGGCAAGTAGAAATCGATTCAAGGGATAAGGAGAAAACCGCTTTCTCTACAGGAAAGGGTCTGTAGCAATTTACAGTTATGCCGTTTGGTCTGTGCAATGCCCCAGCGACTTTTGAGAGATTGATGGAGTTAGTGCTCGCCGGCCTAATCGGGGACGCCTGCCTGGTATATTTAGAAGACATCATTATAGTAGGACGTACCCTTAAGGAACACCTGCAGAACCTCGAGCATGTGCTTTCAAAAATCCGGGGGGCTAACCTTAAGCTGAAACCTAAGAAGTGCTCGTTCTTTAGCCCCAAGTACACTTTTTAGGACATGTTGTGTCGGAAGAAGGTGTACTAACGGACCCGGAGAAGGTAGCTGCTGTCAAGGACTGGCCTACTTCAAGGGACAAGACGCAAGTTAGAGCACTCCTGGGTTTATGCTCATACTACCGGCGGTTTGTCAAAAGCTTTGCGGACATTGCAAAACCGTTACACCGACTCACTGAAGAAAAACGAACAAACGTTCGATATCTCGCATCCAATCATCCTGTGTGTGAGTGCCAGGCCTTGTTATTATTATTCTCTTTATTAACATCTATCAAACATATAAATGACATTTTTAAATACATTATTATATAAAAAAAATATATTTAAAAATATAAAAAACAGTGTCCCACCGGTATCGGATACAGGTAATTTATTGTCACTATTCTTTATGAATAATAATAATAATCTTTATTGTCTCAGATAATACAAACACGTTACACATACAGGGACCAAGCTACCGGTGGTTAGAGTTCCAGAAACAGAAACCTCCTCACAATACTTGCCGTATCAAGAACGCCTTCTATTATATTAAACAAATGAGGGTTTTTTTTTAAATGTCTGTTTGTATTGCGTTTAGTGAGGGCAACAAAGGACAAAAATCACGGAAAACTCCGTTTATTGTTATAAACATGAATCATGTAGGTCCGGTATATGCAAATAAAAAACGATGTAACCCTACTAGTATCAATTAGGTCATAGCAATCGCGATTTCTATTACTAAACGAGATCCATATTTCAATGAGTCAGAACAATATAAAAATGCTAAATACTATATATCCCCGGTGAAAGTACGTGACGAAGGTTTAGGTTGAACAGATATTGTGTACATCTCAGACACGTAGAATAAACAAACGTGATCGGGCGGCGGCCACGCGTTGATGTTACAAATATCTGACGGCACTATACAGATTTTAATATGCTTGTGAATTGACTTGTGATGGTTGGTACATTGTGTGAACTGTAAAGTGCCTGTATTTTTAATTTTACCCCCTACTACCAAAAGTAAGTGCTTCGTTTATTTATTTTGTATATAATTAATAATATATAAAATAATAATTGTGATAATAATAGTTTAAAATAATATTGGCGTCAGGGTCAAGTTAATTCAAATATCTGTTTTAAATAATCCGCAATATTATTACGTATTTGTAACAAAAGCAACGTTTGATAGAAATCATACAGTGTTTGATTTAAATAGGTGAGGTTAGTGATCCTGACTGCTGAAACCGAGGTCGTGGGTTCGATGCCCACCCAGGACAAATAATCATTTGTTCCGTGCCTGGGTGTAATTTATCTATAATATATAAGTATTTAGAAATTTATAAGTATGTTAATCAAAAACAAATAGGATGGGATTTTTATCACCAGTACGCGAAACTTTTTACGGAGTTATTTGATTTTGGTGATTATTTATTATTTAATAGAATATTATTAACCTTGCATTTGGGCCTACTTAAAGTTGAATAATATTAAAATAGGGCATTATTAATAATTCTTTCAAAACTTTTGTATACGTAAACGGAAGTGTAATAATAAGAAATTAAAAAAATTAGAAGCAGGTACGTAGAAAATGCTTTTTTTATATTCTTTCTTTCTCTTAGAGCGTGGTTTGTGTAACTAACATTTATATTATGAGGTTTGTGTCAATTTCAACGATTTTTTTTATTACTTTTTACACGGACATTTTTAAAAAACCCCATATGAATCAATATTACACAATATACAACCCATAGTCTCATTTATGTTAGCCCTCTCTCTCTTACGAAATCTAGACACACGGCAGCGTATGCAGCCAAGTTCAAGAAAAAGGAACTGGCGACGCAGCAGCCGTGTGTTATATTACACGAACCATTTGGAGTCACTTTTGAAGCCTTCATAAATCAAAATCTATATAACTTATGTTATATAGATTTTGATTTATGTTGGCACATGAAATTTGGTTTGTTTATTAAAACCCCTTAGACTAACTAGAACCCCAAATTTCATAAATACACCTCAAACGGTCATTGAGATATTAACGTCTAAAAATCACTATTTTTATCACTGGCTGACTGACATATAGATCAAATACCTAACCCACTTCCAGATGACCTAGAAAGTTGAAATTTGGCATCCAGCTAGGATATTGAGTTATTGAAAAAAAAAATCTTGTCTAAATCGAAAGATCATTACTCATTACTCATTACTTTATTGCATTCCATAATTACATTGATAGGATGTTAAATATAAAGATAGAACTAACTATGGACCCTGTTGGGCACAGCAAAGTTTTCATTAGGAGAGAGGAGGAAGAGAGCTTTTTATAAGAATAAAACTAAGAGTTAACTATATCCTATGCCTCAATAAATAGCTAATTCTTATATTTTTTGTTTTATTTGTGTTTGAATTTATGTAATGTTGTATTGCTTTAGATGGAACATTAAAAACAATAATATGATGTGTGTATTACGTATTTCTTATAAAATTAAAATATAAAATTATAGTAAAATATGTAATGTCTTGGGTACTTTAAGATAATTATAAAAAGTACAGTGTCTTATGTATTGTATACTTAAGCTGTCTTATCTAAGGTTATCATTGATAATATAACAGTTTAATCATATATGAGTTTTGTAACAAAACTATTTTTTGTTTTTGAAGTGAAAACTTCTTTAGGCACGTTTATGCACATGCATGCAAATGAATGAATTTTTATGCAGTTGAATGATTTTGGTTTCATTTATTAATTAAATATTATTCTATTTCTACTAGCAAACTGCCTGGTTTCGCACGGGTACAAATTATACACATAAACCTTCCTCATGAATCACTCTGTCTATTAGTAAAGACAGACAGACAGACGCGGCGGGGGACTTTGTTTTATAATACGTAATGATATTCTGTTATATTATGTATTGGACCAAATTAAGATCTTTAAAATTATCTATGAGCATGTTTTTGGGTACTACTAATCATCCTAAGTTACCACGTTTCGTTTCTAAAAATGCCGACTTATCCAATGATGTAAATCAAACAGGGTGCAGCTAAACACAAATAACTAGGAAAGCACACTCTATTAACTCAGAATATTTTATAAATAATCTAAAGCTTCAAGAAATAAATTCTTTTAGCAATTTGGGAGTCCTTTTTGACAATAAATTCACATTTACACCTCACATGGAACATATAGTTAAAAGATCAAATTTAATGTTGGGCTTCGTCATGCGAAACACCAATGGCTTTAAAATTAACAGAAAAATTATGTTATACAATAGTCTCGTGCCGAGTATCTTAGAATACTGTAGTGTTGTACGGAGACCTCACTACGCGGCACACATATTACGGATAGAACGGTTTTTTGTGACACCTGACGATATTTACAGGTAAAGATAAACTTTTAACTACGTATAGCAGCCGATTGCAATACTTTAGGATGCACACACTTTCGACACGCACAAATGTAGCTGACGCATTGTTTTTGTTTAAATTGGTTAGAACATGATTGATGCCCCAAATTTGCTGAGTCTTATAAAGTTCCGTGCTCCCCCTCTAGATATCCTCGGAATAGTGTGACACCATTATGCCCACCATTGAGAAGAATGGTCACAGGTTCTAACTTGATCATACCTAGATCTTGCAAAATTCTGAATAGTTCTAGTGATTTGATCGATTTACGTCTATGATTATTTGATCTAATAACGCCTATCTCAATTCAATCTAATACATAAATGAAATACATTAAAATTTTACGGTCTATTTAAAAAATAGTCTTTTAACAAACTTACATTGATGCTTTTTTACATCTTACTTCAGCTGAAATTTTTGAGAAAATCTGTTATCATAAATATATCCACACTAGGTATATTATCAGGTTTTACTTTTATAAATCCTTTATCACACATTATTCACTCGATAAAATTTATTAGAAACAATAATTATATTATTTGCAGTAAATTTCTGAAATTATTTATCAATACATATGTTGAAACCGTCGACCGTGTACCGTGTAGATTGACTTTAACATTATGACGTCACAAACAAGGCGGCGATGGTGCGTTTGGAGTCACGTGATTATTTTAAAAATTTAATCACTTTTAATTTTTTTTGTTTTAAAAAGACAACTCCCGCATTACAATTACTATTACAATTACTCATGTGTCGCGGCTGACTTTACAAACATACAAACGATGGACACAAAGAACACCTAGACTCAGGTGGGAATCGAACCCACGACCTGTAGCATAGCAGTCAAAACTATACAGCGTAAACGTAGAAAAAAATATTAATGTTACAGTTCACTTGAATGGTGTATAATAATAATATCTTTACAAAAAGGAATGATATCCCATCGAAAACAAAAATGTGAAAATGGGAGCCAATGGTGTTCAATATTAATAATATGCATGGCTGTCGACTTCGCCGACAAAAGAATTGACATCTTATTGGATGCCAAGTTCTGTAGATACTCCTGCAATTAATTCATAAGAACATACATAATTCCAAAAAAAAAATTAAACCCAAATTCTTGATTTGAACAATGTTTACTATTTAAAAATATAACTACTTAAATTTCGGCGATGTCGACAGCCATGCATATTACCTATTAATATTGAACTTGGCTCCCATTTTCACATTTATGTTTTTGATGAGATATTACTTTCATCGATAAATGTTCAAGTTCAATTATTTTGTATTAAAAATCAAAACTTTACATATGACTATACCTGTCTGTAATAACCTGTATAATTAATTAAATATCTGTATAATTAGATACCTACTATAATAAAATTAAAGTTATACATACTTATTTTAGTCCAGCAATAATAATTCCTTCTAAAAAAAGGTTACGTGTGTACACGTTGCACTTTTCATGTTTCTAAACAACTCTAGTATAGCTTCCTTTAAAAATGTCTAAATAGTTTTAATTTTAGGTTAAATATTCATTCCTTTTAATTTGAAATTTTATGGCGTCGCCGTCGTTAAGTTTCCGCAGAAAATAATGCGTCATGGATTTTTTTCAAGAAATTATAGGTATATTAGTTAAGTTAAGCAAGTTACAATATTGCACGGTCTTAGATATTTCCAGTTTCTATAAGGGTTTAATAAAAGTTGGTAGCAATGACCCACAAAAAAACAAAACGAAGAATCATCCTTAGATAGTTATAAAAAGACTAAACTAAAACAACACCCAAATAATCTCAAACCACCTTTTAACGTTGGAGAGCCATGCTTCGGCACGTATGGGCCGGCTCGACTCCGCTCGATACCACGGCCTCACAGTAAACCGGCAGTGAAACAATGTTTGCATTGCTTTTCGCCGCGTGAGTGAGGTTACCGGAGGCTCTAACCCTTCCCTCTCCCCTATTCCCGCCCTTTCCTCCCCTGTAATCCCCTTCTCCCCTATTCCCACTCTCCGCTCCCTCCCCCTCTTCCCCTACTCCCACCTTAAAGGGCGGGTCATTTACCATCAGGTGACCCGTCTGCTCGTTTGCCCCCTATAACTCCTTATAATTTAGTAAAAAAAAAAAAACTACATTCAATCGTAAGGTACCTTTAAGTCTCTTTCTGTACAATTTACGTCAGAGGGATAGTGATGATTACATAAGACATTTGGGTATTTGGTCGTAACCCTCATAGTTTGCAACAATCAAACTGCAGAGCCAGTTTTTGCACTTAAAATAGGTAACTACTTGTAATACAGTTATAGCCGCTATATAAAGTGTCTACACGGTACACTAGTATACAAGGTAGGGTGTACCTGACAGGTTTGCCTGTGCAGTTGAATTTTACAGGTAAACCGGAGAGTGTATGTTGCACAACTTTGCAGGTTTCAGGTTTTACTCAGCTCAAGCTTACCTAACGGTGTAACTGTACAGGCAAACCTGTCAGGTACCCCCTACCGTGTATACTACTTTAAAGAACTTTTAAAGAACATTGAAGCTGCTAAAAGGGAGAGAGTGATATAATGTACCCTTGAAGGTTGTTCAATTTTCCTTTGTAACCAATAAATTTATCTACCTATGATACAATCTATGATACAACAGCCTCCGTTTTACGAAGGGGAACCGAGACAGGGGAAGCCCAGATTTTATGCATGAGTAAGATAACTACAAGGGGCGTACGGCTTCGGCGTCTCTGGATTCTATAATTACTTTTAGCTGCTAGAATAAACATCATAAACGTGAATATGTTCATAAGAATTCACACTTAGACGCGACCGGTTACTTTGTTTATTAAATGAAGTAATAAATAATGAACACAGCAATAGTAAAATCATTGCAATACCGCAATTCTCCAAATTAAGATGCAAACACAAGGTTACGTGGGTCATATAGAGAAGCTGAAAAACGTCTCATAAAATTGTTAGTTCCACATAATTTAACATTACCAAAATTTCTGGGATTGACTCAACCGTCAATTGTTTTTAAAGCGCTGCTTAATAATTAATTTCAGAGACCGTACATGTAGTATATTCATTACGACAATCTAGGTCGGTCCTAATCCTAGCTATATATATTATAATCACCCGCGTAAGTCCCAGTACCGCGGGAATATTGGGATAAAAAGTAGCCTACGCGTTAATCCAAGTATCTAGCTATATACATACCAAGTTTCATCGCAATCGGTGCAGTAGTAACAAACATCCATACATCCTCACAAACTTTCACGTTCATAATATTAGTAGGATTAGTAGGATGCGAATGTGAGTTTGTTTGTTACGCTTTCACGCCTTAACTATTCAACCGATCACCATGATGTTTTGCATACACATTGTGAGGGGTGCACATAATGGTACGTTTCATTCTGAAAGCGTAACAAACATCCATACATCCTCACAAACTTTCACGTTCATAATATTAGTAGGATTAGTAGGATGCGAATGTGAGTTTGTTTGTTACGCTTCCACGCCTTAACTATTCAACCGATCACCATGATGTTTTGCATACACATTGTGAGGGGTGCACATAATGGTACGTTTCATTCTGAAAGCGTAACAAACATCCATACATCCTCACAAACTTTCACGTTCATAATATTAGTAGGATTAGTAGGATGCGAATGTGAGTTTGTTTGTTACGCTTCCACGCCTTAACTATTCAACCGATCACCATGATGTTTTGCATACACATTGTGAGGGGTGCACATAATGGTACGTTTCATTCTGAAAGCGTAACAAACATCCATACATCCTCACAAACTTTCACGTTCATAATATTAGTAGGATTCGAATGTGAGTTTGTTTGTTACGCTTCCACGCCTTAACTATTCAACCGATCACCATGATGTTTTGCATACACATTGTGAGGGGTGCACATAATGGTACGTTTCATTCTGAAAGAAAAGTATCGTTCCCGAAAGATACCTCAATTTAGTGATTAAATCTCCTACGCATGAACAAAAGCACCCAACACAAACACGTAGGAACTTCACTGTTTTTGTCGACTTCACTATATGCCACATCGAATAGTGAGGTGTTAATTAGTGAAAGTGTTCATTTATCTACCACTATCTATCTGGACGTTGCTTTCAATAGCCACGAGACAGCATTACGTCATTGGCATCGACAATGCACGTACCTACTTACCTCTTTCATGTCAACATACACGTACGGTACCTAAAGTTGATCGTTCACAAAAATGTTGCTACGTTTCTTATCTTGATGACAATCAATAACATTGTTACGGGTGTCGCAAAGACAGTATAAAGCAACAAATACTTGCTACTTTACTTTCAATTACTAAGATATTAAACAATGTTCTTAACTAAGTAATACCTACGACTGCGATAGAATATAATTATTATGTATATGTCTAATTAAAGAAAAAGATAGATAGATAAAAGTCTTAATTCATGAACCATTTCATAAGTTTACATACCTATTGCTCCACAAAACCGAATAATCGGTTTGCCTGTGGAAGTACATTGCACTCGGACAGATTTACATAATAGGTAGGTAGGTAGGTAGGTAGGTAGGCACATCATTGCATCTTAATTGTTGTGTGGCTAGTACTACAATTATTATAATATTTACTTACTATTTTTAGGTCAGTTCGAAATAAAGATCATGAAATTAACTGTATATCTATTCATAATAGTAATTTTTTAAAAGTAAGTTAAACAAATATCAAGTTACAAAATGTTATCAAGTAAGTATTAAGTTGTATGTATTTATATACAGTAACTGAGTGTCCAACGCTGTATACATTATAATATCAATATATATATATTTAGTAACAAAACTTAAAGCCAGATTATAAATATAGACAATAAGTTTTACAGAGTATCTAATAGGTTACATAATATGTAACCTATTAGATACTTTATATACATTGTCTATATGTTATATAAATAAAACATTATCTATATGTTATATAGACAATGTTTATAAACATTATTGGTATGTATTATTTTATGTAATAAAAAAACAAATCTTGGAGGTAGGTTATTCATGTATATTGTATGTATCGAGCAGAAACGATTTATATCTGCTCGCAAATTTCCTTTTGTTATTTTGAGATCTTAGTGCATTAGGCATTTCATTAGGTATACCAATAAAGGAAGTCTGCGTCTAAGCGTTCTACCTTTAAAGTAATGAATTGTTTTTGTGGTTTAAAATTTATCATGAGTTACGCGTCTGGTACATTTGTTAATAATGAATCATGATATTCTGTGACAGATTACACAGATACACAGCGCTTTTTACGCCCAAAGTAAGCATAGCTATGGGTTCTAAAATACGGATAAACATACTAACATACATTGTCGTTTGTCAATACAAACATAATATACATAGTTATTACTCATCTGATTTGTATTGAACGGATATCTAACCTGCGATCCTCAATTTCTTGCTGTCTTCCGAAATTCATCAAAACTGCCAGTCGTAGGACTGCACGTCAGAAGCGATAACACTCGCATATCTGTATATACTCGTATGTATCTGAGCGTGACGGTCACGCCAGTTCAGTGCTTTTTTGCCATATCAAAAGGGTCCAACGTGTCTTAAGAAGTTTTCACTACAAAAATACAGTAAAACCTACGTAAATAAAATGTAGAAACAGACATTGACATAACTTTACCCATCGTAGATCGATGACTTTACCTAATAATTTTAATTAACTCACGTCAATGTGCAATAATTTTGCATTAAGCAAGAACAATAGTAACATAGGCACTATACAATCAATATTATTCTATTGATTAGCGTGTGTATAAATCTCCCAACCAACACAGCTATTGACGTTTTGACACCTGTACAAAACATTTTTGTAAACACCCTTGACCACGATGCCTTGACACTTTGGAAATATGAGTGCTGTTGAGCTTAAATGATTCGACACTTCTTGCGTAAGAACAAATTGACACAATGTTGTATTTCTTTCCTGAGGATCGTCTGAAGACTTCTTTTATTTCATAAAATAACATTTCTCAATAATTAGATGAACACGTTGTTTGCGTCACACTTTCGTAATATTTTTGACCCACATGAGGCGTGACTTTCACAAGTTTAAGACTTAATTTTAGATACTTGTACTGAAATCAGATGACGGGAGAATATTCATCAAACAGCTGAATATCATCTGTTTGATTGAGCTTAACACGACGACACTAACGACATATCAGATATCAGGATATTCTAATGACGCGACTCATGTGGCACTATTAACTAAATAATTTACGTATTAAATGTTTTATCTGATGTTAAAATTCCAGTACCTAAAGAAGAGTCCGATTTCCTAAACTTCTAGCGAGCACGATAATTACATATTAGACATTTTAAAATATATTCTACAAACAAATATTTAACTGTAATAAAACTACTTAGTTAAGTAATAAAAATTTTGTGAAATGGTTGCTTTAAAAGTCAACGAAGAAATGGCACAGCCGATATGATGCTTCAGTTGAGATATCGACACGATACGATTAATACGATAACGCCATTATAATTTCAGACATTAAGTATCATGTTTATTTCAAGAAACTTATAGATTCCACCTCCATAATATTGATTCTCTTAATATCACACACAGAACCTATTAATTTTTATTAAATAAGCTTATGAAAACATCACAAAATCTCTTGCCACAACTTTTGTTAACTAGAAGTTCACTTCACATAGGATATTACTAATTACGAAGTTATTGTCAATTGTCACCAAGTACGAATCTGATGATGGTATCTGGGGAAAACGAGGGCACATGTAGTGTGTTTCTTGATTTATCTTGAAATTAAGCAACGTTGACGTTTAAAGTGATGAATGTTATTGTTATTAATCGACTTAAAAAAAGAAGGAGGTTCTAAGTTCGGCTGTATGTATATTGTTTAAAACTTATTCCATCAAGTGCTTATTAAACTAAAGTATCGGGCTTATTAAACTAAAGTTAATATAATCTAACGTACTGCAATTCGGTAACTTACGTTACCGTAATGTTCTAAATACCGTATCTACTCAGTCCACAAAAATACTTAATTTTTTTTGTATGGGACACTAAAAATTTAAGTGTTTTTTTTTTATTTTGATGCAGTAGGAAATAGAAATACTCAATTAAAGTACTGGAGTTTTAACATGGATGGGATTTGACGGCAGTAAAAAGTTCTTGTGCCTTGGAGAAACCTAATAGTTGCGCATTCATGTTGATAGTTTTAATTTGCACTATATGTATTGCACTACAGAATTGCTCAAATTTCCATCTGCCCTCGTTACTCTGGGTATAACAGGAAGCATCTCCTTAAAATATTCACTGATTAGTACCGTTATGCCACCCATTGACCGTTCATTCTTTCTTGTATCCCTTAACATTCTGTCTACTGCCGCCACTGCCTTACGATCTGCCAAAGAACATTCGTCCCAATTCTCAAACTCTTATTAAACTACATTAAGAACCGTTATAGTATTAATACTATAACCTATATAAACTATATTTTGAAGAGAAAGAAGCTTTAAACGTTATTTTTATATTTAGAATCTAATAAAAATACATACGTAAATAATACTTACTTATTTATTTGTACCGAAAACTAAATAGGTGTAATAAAATAATATAAAATTTTCAAACATTTTAATTATTTATCATAAGGCCATCTATATAGTGTGGCATCATACCTCACTTGTATTTATAATTTATAATCTTTGCAACTTTGTGTAAGAATACCTCTTTTTCGTTTATTGTATTTCAAATATCAAAATATTATTATTTTTTAGTATATTGTTTTTTTTTTTACAAAATTCTGAATTGTACAGACTCGTGAAATTTATATTTTATAATACGTTTAGTTCATTAGAACGCACTCTATTATCATAGTCTTGTATTTTAAACCCATGGACCTCACTTGTATTCAAATGTTATATTTTCGTTTTATTGTGGCATAATTGACGTCTTGACTTTTATTGTCAACTTGACACAACATTGACATTGCCTCCCATTGCTCAGGCCGAGCAAGCACGTGTCCCATACAAACTTTACCACCCTTTTTCAAACCTTTGGGATAGAATTTTCAAAGATCCTTTCTTGTCGGATGCCTACAAGAACACGTCCTCCAAATTTCACGTCTCTACGTTGTTTGTAATCAATTATTTTTAATTAACCGACTTCAAAAAAGGAGGAGGTGCTCAATTCGTCGGAATCTTTTTTTTATGTATGTTCACCGATTACTCGAAGACGCCTGAACCAATTTGGAAAATTATTTTTTTGTTTCAAAGGGTATACTTCCCAGGTGGTCCTATTTAAATTTTATCGAAATCAGTCGAGCGGTTTTTTGAAAATCAACAAATATCTAAAAATTGTATACATCGCTGATGTTTTCGTTTGCTCCGAAGCATCGCTGTCTCATTGGAGCAGTGCGTTTAGTTGGCCTACCCATATTATATTTAAACAAATTACATCTACTTTCCACTAAAACGCACATTGAAGTCGGTGATACTTTTTTTTTAATGGCCGCACTTCATGCTCGGACGAGGCGCTCGGGCGAGCCACTCGGCGAGTGATGCCGAGTGCGAGGCTGCCATCCACACGCTCGTCACCCCTACACTTCACGCTCGCCGAGTGCGGCGAGTGGTGGCGAGTGCACACGAGGCGAGCCAAGCCACAGTATAATGTATATTCAGTATTGTATTTTCATACAAACGGTCGGATCGCCACGCCTTGAGTTCGGTATAAACTCGGTACCAGGGCTGCCAGTTTGTATAATTGGATACAAAATTCGTATAACTCAAGCAGGTAGATGTGATCATGGGCAGCCCTATCGCTCGTTTGCGTACCGTCCGGCTGTAGATAATTATTTCAAGGAGGCCTAGTCACAATACTGTATATACATTATACTGTCTCCGAGCGGACCCTCTTCACATGCGCACTCGCCGCCACTCGCTTGCACTCGGCGAGCGTGAAGTACGGGGGTCAAAGATAATTATTAACTTTTCATTGCACTTTGTTAGTGGTTTTTGAAGTCGGTTTAACTGTTTTTTTTTCAAAGTGTTTATCATAAGAACAGTGTATGTAGCAAATAAACATGTACAAAAATTCGCTCCTGTGTAGCAACAACATGAACATCTTACTTATATATAAGAACATTTCTTATTTCCATAAGAAACCAGAGATTGCAGAAGCAAACGAAATGAGCTCCTTAATTCTAGATACATTGACATGGTGGTATTAGATAAAGTTTAATTAAATTACCCTGTTATATTATCCCCTACTCTTGCGGTTTAAGTCGCATCCACATTAATTAAAAGTGGGGAAAAAAGTATACCAAGAATAGTAATAAGACAGTGGTAATAATAAAATAATAGTGGTAATAACGCAAAAACTACTGAACCGATGGCGATGAAACGTATGTGTGGTATGTAGATAGCCGGAGACCTGAATTAACACATAACCTACATTTTATCCCGACATTAATACCGGATTCGGGACTTACGCGGGTGAAACCGTGGGGTGCAGCTAGTACTTAATGAAAATCATTCAATCACAATTTATCTTTTCTTGCTCTGAGCCTCAACCGTAACTTCAACCTGTTCTCCACAATATTAGTGAACTATAAAATATGGCTAACTTTTTGAGGTGTACTGTGCAGTAGTGTTCAGCTCTTACACAATACTTTAATGAACTTGAATTGACTTGAATTGCACATCGTCTGTGCTTAACGACGTGAACGTAACTTTTAAAATAAGAAAAAGTGACGAAGTGAAATGATTGCATAACCGAAGTACTCTAGATAGACCGATATTACTTGAAAGTTTTAAACAAACTCTTCATGAAATCGTAAAATTTTATGGTTATGCGTTTGATTGTTTGATTTTAAAACTATTACTAAGTATAGCTGTTAGAACGGTAGATTATTTTCACTATGGTCAAAGTAATAGAAAGTTAGCAGCCAAAATTTAAACCATAGATCTCTTTGATTCATAGATCGTAATTTTTAAATTACGATCTATAAACCATTTAAACTCCGTTATAAAAGGCTCAAAAACTTTGATGTGTCAAAGATTATTTTTTTCCTTTCATAATACATATATTTATACTTACTTAGATAAAATCCTTTTCTTAAAATTGCCCTTTAAAAAGGCAAAGTCCGACCGGAGAGGACAAAATAGTTAACAGATCTATGTGGCACTTCAATTAAAGTCACACTAAGTAAGGAAAAGTAAGATAAGTATTAACGGTGGTCTCACTAAGGATTTTATGGCTTGAAATCTTATTTTTGCATATACTGCGCAAACACCTAATAAGTTTGAAGATTAAAACACCCAAAAATCGAAAAGAGCGAACGGTTAAACAGATTTTCTTGAATTACATCTAAGATCAAAAAAAACCGCACTTAAATCGGTCCATTTGTTTGGGAGCTACGATGCCACAGACAGACACAGACACGGCAAACTTATAACCACCCTCTTATTGCGTCGGGTTTTACCAATACATAAAAACATATATGTACAGGCCGATGACTCTTCTGAGCTACGTAAGAATGCGTGAGATCGTTTTGTGGTTCTTTATAGGACTATTGCCCTAAATTTTGTTTTTACATAAGATAATGACTATTAAAGACCACTCTTATGCTCTCGCTTGTAGCTACAACGATAACGGAGTTTAAAAGATTCTAAAGGACTTAAAGTCTGATTTCACAAGTTCTGTTATTATTCCGTCATTGCCTATTATTTATATAACAGCTCAATTGTAGCTGTTTAAGTAAAAAAAGCCCTTGTAATCTCATATAGACTGACGTCCGGAATTTATGTGGTGGGTAGGGCGTTAATTTAATCAAACTTGTATTCGAAGCATGTGTTGTTTGTAACTATCCATAGAACTTCTCGCTTTGAAATGAAATTCGCGTTACTGTTAAGTTTATGGCTATAAGTTATATAGTAGACTTATTACTTACACCATACTATTGGGCATTATGTGTGATTAACTTTTGTAAGACTACGACATACCTTGCTCTAACTCTGGAGTGTAGATGATAGCCTGGTGCCAACCTCGCCATATTGCGTACTCCAATACGAAGGGCAACGGAGCTAAGGCAGATTCAGGACAATGAGCATATCCACTCATAGCCCGTAAACCGATGACGGCGCAGAGCAAATAAAAATCAATAATTCTAAAATGAAGTAAAATTTATAGTTAAGTACAAAATATAAAAATAGAGACGTTAACTTATAAATTATAATGCTACAATGTAAGTGATATTTTTCAACAAATTTAAGATAGATATATATGTAAAGCATTACTTTACCTCATTATGTGCTCTAAACAACACTTCAAACTGCCTACTGTATTTTGGCTATATAAAACAAACAAACGATAGCTTTGCCCATACGTATAATATACCAAATGAAAATGCCACAGATAGGGAACTACACACCACACGTAGACGATTAATAAATCATATTAACAATAGATCACAGATACAATAGATAGATATAATATCTATCAATCATAATAATAATTCTATTTGTTGCGTAAGGGGTGACGGATAGAAGTTTTAGGAATTGTAAGTAGACTGAAACACACTTACAACAAAGAACAAAGAATACTTTTTAATACAAGAAATAACGTTACTCTAATATTTAATTAAGTAGTAATTAAGGTTTAGATGATACATGTAAAATATCTAAGATATAAACTTTTTTAGGCAATTTATATGTAGTTTTACTCCTCATTCCGAATATTTCAGGTTTTATAAGTAAGTTAGAGTGCATTCGATCACATATTATACTGTTACTAGTATCAGAAAAAAAACACTATTATCAATTTCTCTATGATGATCTATCTGGCTTCAATGTAGGAAAGTTGAATAAATAATTAACTTTTTAAAAGTATCACCGACACCGATCATAATAAATTGTAACAAGCTTTTGGAATGTGGAATATTTACTTTAAATTAAAATGGCACCAACCTTGAGCACAACCAATTTAATTAAAAAAAGAATGATTCAAATCGATTTTCAAATATTGTGAAAATGTCGCGTAACATACACCAAAAAAAATTAAGAACGTAGAAGAAATTATACATAGGTGTTATATTAAATTCACACACGATCGCCATGATCGTACAAATATTTGCCACAAAATTACAAGAATAGATCCAAATCTAGCGACATTCAATTAAATTACTACGATGTTTGTTATTATATGTATGTAAAAAATCCTTATTTTTATAAATATATCATCTAACATATTAGCCTACAGATTTTGATAGAACTCAAAAAAATATCGTATAGGTACGTGATCTGGGGGCACGACATTGGCCCGCCACGTCGAGCAAAAAAAAACAAAGCACAAAGCACAGCCTTGAGCCTTACCATCCTATCGAAGCTATTCAGAACATTTACGACGCCCGGAAACTTCGTTGTGGATAAAGCCGACTGAATTTTCAATGACATAGTTCGATGCAGTTCATAATTAATTTTTCGTCGCGAGATTGTTTATAAACTAACGATATTTACAATATTACGGTGACATAATGTAATGATATAACTGTGATTTAGGCTTGTAAGCTTAGTTGCTTGTTGTTGTTGCTTTTAGCTTATTAGCATTAAGCTTGTAATCTTCGTTGCTTGTTGTTGTTGCTTATAGCTTGTAAGCTTAAATCACAGTTATATCAGAATAGAATAGAATAGAATATTCTTTATTGTACACCATATAAACTTACAATAGATCTTAAATTAAATTTAAATGCTAGGTACAATGGGCGGTCTTATCGCTAAAAGCGATCTCTACCAGACAACCTTTGGATGGATTTAGTGTCAGGAGTCAGGAGTAATTGGTAGCTGACGGTGTACTATATATAACAATACCTATACTTACACACATATGCATAATATACATATATATATATATATACATAAATATAAATAAACATACACATATATACACAATACATGTACATAAATACAGAAATAATAAAAGTAGTCATATACATATCAATATTTAGCAACAGCACATTAACTAGTTTATTTGAAATTAATCGATTATAATAATTACACATTCTTATTCTTATTACATATTAATCATACTCATAAGATGATTATATAATGAATATCACTACATAGTATAAAACAAAGTCGCTTTCTCTGTCCCTATATCCCTATGTATGCTTAAATCTTTAAGACTACGCAACGGATTTTGATGCGGTTTTCTTTAATAGATAGAGTGATTGAAGTGGAAGGTTCACATGTATAATAACATCCATTAAATTGTGGAGAAATACTGTTATTTTTGAGGTTTCTAATGTGATGTCGTAAATAATTACATAACTACTGGATGGATTTTAATCATTTTTTCAGTGAAGGACATAGGCTATATATTTTATACCCGTGCGAAGCCGGAGCGGGCCGCTAGTAATATATAAAGTATGAATTAATTTAAATTATTATGTGAACGATTAGCTACTAGGTATATTAATATACAATATTGGTATTTTCAATCAAAACAAACAAAATATATTTGCTGTTCTGACATCTCGTGATGCTCAGTTCAGATTTCAGCACAAACTATTAACTAAGTAATTCACATATTACTTAACTGTTTTATCTAATGCTGAAAAATGCATTGCAATACAGTGTTTACTCGGCATTTAGATAAAGGCAGTTCAAGGTCTATAAGTCTACAAAAGGTACCTTAACTTCTGTAAGCAGCCTCACATACAGACAAATATTATAATTTGACCTACAAATAAATATTTAGTTATAATCCCTAACAAAAGTCACACGAAGGAAATGCCATAGGCGGCATGACGCATCAATTTATATCGTTCACGTCAACAACAATTGACTACAACTTAGGTATATAAACCGTTGTTAGTCCATTAAATTAAATTCCAATCATCCGTAAGCCATTAAGATTAAAAAAAAATATTAAGCTGTTAAATATCCTTCTTTACCATTTTGTACTCATTTGAAGAGGGAAATTAACTCCTTTAAATAAATACGTGACCTCGTTGTGTAAGATTTAAAATTGAATACTTACTACTAATAATACCTTCACAATAGTTACTTACCTGTTCTTCTATTTTTTTACAGAGAATAACGATGGCACCTATAACTTTTACGGAGACAGAATTAGAACCTCCTATGCATACTAAAGATTGGATTGAAAGCAAAACTATATCACTCACCCATCGTGTTAAAGAAAGTAATAAAAATGAATCCAGTGGCAGAGGATTTCAAATTGATAACTATGATAAAATGTTGCGGCCTGAACCAAGTTTCTTAAAACCCATACGAAGATTCGAAAAACGAATGGGATTTGTCACGCCTTTACGATGGACAAATATTATTGCAATATTTGGTATCCATATAATTGCAGTTACTTGGGCGATACATTTTCTTGCTACGGGTAGAACTGTACAGCTGCCAACTGTGTTATTCGGTAAGTATGTCAAATAAGTCACATGTACATATAACAGTATCGGTATACTTGAAATTAAATTCATTGCGGGTTCAAGAACTGTTTAACTTTCCCTAGGACTCACTAAGAGCCTTACTCGGTGCTTTCGTGAGCTCTTGTTGTGGATATTGATGTAAAGACATGACAGTTGAAACGTGGAGGGTGGGTGTTTTGACGGGTATATATACAAACATAGACTTTAGAATATCATCGTAAATTAACCAATAAGAATATAAATAAACTAACCAATAAGAACTCACAAATGACACACACGGGATAGTTAAATCTTCACGACAGGATAGCTAAATTAGAATTATATCGTTTGGTTATACGGACAAATCTGTTTGGTACTATTTGTATCTGGCTGGTTTTAATTTCAATAAATATAACACTTTCCCACAACTTTTCAATTGGTTTTCTGTCGGCCAAAATGAGTGAATCTAACGAAGCTATTCGAAACATTCTGAAGTTTTATTACAAATAAATAAATTGTAAAATATATTTTTTAAAGCAAGCTTTTATACAAACTAAGTTTTATTTTAGTGTAGATTTGATGTTTAAAAAAGTACTCCTCAAGACGAATCAATCGAACCCAAACTCCATTGGTTTATCTTGTTTGGTTCAGAAATTCCTATGACCACCTTTCGACTCCATCATCACACCCTGGATATCATGTAGCACCAAAGTACTCACCAAGATATAATAAATGAGTCCAAACTCGTTGGGTTTATTTAGTTTCGCTAAGAATATCCTATGGCCGTCTTCCGGCTCTATCATCAGAACATCTCCATGGTATCATATTATTATATTGCTACATATGTACACCTAATATGCGCCCAATCGGACATCGGGCAGTGGTTCAAACTTGGCGTCCAAGATTCGTGCTGAATACACATACATACAAACATTGCAAATTAAATAAAAGCTTGTAAAAGGGGACAAAAGTCAAAATTATCTTTTACACAACTATGCCAGAACTCACGAAAATAAAGAGAACTATAAAAGGACTGTTTTAAGTAAGTTGTAAAAAATGTTTTTACAAGGAATATATCCACATCTACATCTGGCACATCAGCCAGTGTCATATTTGATATTTTCATGGATCACTGAGATTGACCTACAGGCGTCTTAGCAGTGAGAGTGTTGGTTGGATTAGTCCCAAAGAATAACGGTTGACTACAAAAAGTATTTAAAGTAAGCTTTGCGCACCTGACCTGCTCGAGCTTCGCTTACATTACACCCCCAATCCACCCGTATAAGCAATTTCCCATTGCTTCAATTCCTTCCCTTTTTACCTAACTTTTCCTTTCAGTATGCTCTCACCTTTTCTATCTTTAATCCCCAGAGTCCCCGGTTGGCAATAGCCCCTTATTAGGTATGTGGAGGAACGGGTATGTCCCTTCAACACAAAGGGAGGATCCTCCGACCAGGCGAGGTTAATGTTAGGAAGTTGTATGTATATTAATCGGTGCGAGAACTCTCATAGCGCGATGGAGGATTAGTAGGTTGTAGGTGATGTTAGAGTATGTTTATTTTTGGTGTATGTTGAAGTCGCCACATCACTCCCCTCCAAGACCGGATGTCGATATCTTGTTGAGTCAGATGTTTATGCTCCATTAAGGAGCGTGCCAGGGCCAGTAGTGAGTAGTTCCGGTGGGTCGGAACTGAGTGCCACAAGTTTCAGTGAGTCGGAACTGTATTCCGCTAGTTCCAGTGAGTCGGAACTGAATGCCGCTAGTCCCAGTGAGTCGGGGCTGAAGTCCGCTGGTCCCAGTGAGTCGGGGCGGGGCGGGTGAGTAGTAGTTTGTAGATAATGTTGGAGTATGTCTCTTTTTGCTGTATGTGGAAGTCGTCACATGTACGTGCTGCGCCTCTGCCTCGGGGATAAAGGCATGAGCGTATGTTTGTAATTTTTTTTTTGTTTTCTGTTAATATAGGTTATTTCATGGGTCAAGTAGCTGGATTTGGAGTAACTGGAGGAGTTCATCGTCTGTGGTGTCATCGATCGTATAAGGCAAGACTGCCTCTTCAGTGGATTCTTATCATTTGCTACTCAGTCGCTGGTCAGGTGAGGATAATATTATTTTGTTTAGAAGGTAATTCCTTTTTTATAATATCTTAAATATATAGCCAAATAACCTTAAAAGCTATTTCTGATACTAGTGGGGGGATTTGTACCGGTAGTGCTCACACCACGCACCGAACGTTAGAATATTAACCGACTTCAATTATTAATTATGTCTTTAGCTATATACAAAGTAGTAGTAGTAAGACATTAAAAGTCATTAGGCACTAAGCACTTATTACTAGGTACTACATTACTTACCTCAACCATTTCAAACAATTACCTAGTTGTATAAAGAACACGGAGTACTTGTCTCATCAAACTTTTTATTATTTAAGCTTCTCAATCAAGTTACACAGCAATAATGTTTTTTTCTTATAATGGGTTTATAATAGGTCGGGGAAAAAGCCTTTTCATATTTTGGATAAAATTGAACAAAAATCTCTTTGGTTGTACTATTTGTATCTGGCTGGTTTTAATATCAATAAATATAGGATATTACGAAAAAGTAAAAAAACACTTTCCCGCCCATTTTCAATTGTTTCCTGTCCGCCAAAATGAGGGAATCCAACGAAGAAATTCGATACATTCTGAAGTTTTATTACAAAAAAGGGAAAATGCGACTCAAGCCGAGAACAAAACTTATGAGTGTAATGGCGGAATACAGATGATCCATAATGTAATTGTGTAAAATCCTCTGTACCTGCGATTCACAATAACACAATTATTTAAAAAAAAATTGAATTTATAATTATGTAATTAAACTTTGAATTTGTATATAAAATACAAACACACCTTTTCCCCCACCTTATATTATGTTTTTTTACTATAATCAACTGTTGCCTGCGAGTCCGTGACTTCAATCGCATGTTGACAGATGTACTTATATTTTTTATTATTTTTACTCGAAAATGTTCGTACAAAAGCCAAGACATCGGCATTTAAGAATATAATAAATTACATCACGTAAGTTATAAAACTTTTTATAATTCTACCCTATCTTAAAGCGACGAATACTCGAAGTTAGAAAGGAAGATAGCTGGGTAACTTGCTTTTTTTATTATTATTGCATCCCGTAATTCAAAGGCCCAGAAGAGATATGCGGTTATTTTGGAGTCGAAACGATTATAAGCACAGGGTAACCTCGACATCGAATCTAGCACAGCGAGAAGCAGCACCCAGTCTCCCTTGAGAAAAAATAATGACGGCTGTCGGTGCTCAGTATTCTAGACAAGAACTCCTCTCGTGTGCGGATGACGCAATGGTTTAAGTGGTCGCCTAGCCACTACGCTGCGCCGAGTGTTGTGGGTTCAAATCCCACACGGGACAAAAATTTATGTGATCCACACCTAGTTGTCAGTCGAAGGACACACACACATCTATATGTCATCATGACAACATATGTCATCATGACAATATATGTCAATTGAGCATGACGGTCACGCGAGCCCAGTGCTTTTTCCCCGTACCAAAAGTGTCCAACGTGCCTAAAGAAGTTTTCACTTCAGAAAAAAAATGATTTAATATTATATGGTAATGTGATAACAGACGGTTATTAAAAAACTAAAACCAGAGCTACATTAGGCCGACGCACACGTCTGAGACGTCTTACACGTGTAAGGTTGGTGTGGACCTAAAATCGACGTAACGCGTGTCGCGCATTTTACGCTGGTTTTCGACTCTGTTATCAGTTACTTAAAAATGAATGAATCGAAAAGTGAATTTGAAGAAGATTTACTTTTTTTAATGGCTTTAAATCGCTTTAGAGTATTAAGGAGAAAAAATATGATAAAAATGCGAAATACAGTCAGACGCGTGGGTTATCCCCTCCACCATCCGACGAAAATTTGTGATCACTGGATCGGCGTCGCGTAGGGAGCGTTGCGTCGCATGGCGTGGATCTAATGTAGCTCTACAAAACTAGTTGCCATATAAAATATATGGGGTCCAACGCGTCCAGATCGGCGTACGTGGCCCACGTCAGCCTAATGTAGCCCTACCTTAATACGTTCTCTATTACCTATGTTAGCCTATGTATATCTTTGTGTAACCTGTAACTTACATGCACAGAACACCATTTACGAATGGGTGCGAGACCACAGAGTACATCATAAATATTCAGAGACGACGGCTGATCCGCATGATGCCAACCGCGGTTTCTTCTACTCTCACGTTGGATGGCTCATGATGAAGAAACACCCTGACGTAGTTGAAAAAGGCTCTAAAATGGATCTCAGTGACATCATCGACGATCCTGTGATTCAATTCCACAACAAGTAAGGATATTTTTTGATTACTTACCTACCTACTTTCTAAAAAACTCTTTCCTTTCCTCACTGAGACACTTCACTTCTTGGTTACCACTTTTTCCGCAAAAGTTTAATTTAAATATCATTATACAATATTGTTTAATAATGTATCGAATATTTACACTGATAAAACAAAGTTAAAGAGTTTGTTTTTTGGTTGAACGCACTAAAGCTCCAACTACCAGTATAATTCGAAAAAATTGTTTTACATTTGATGCCCAATTCTTGATTAACAGCCACCGAGCTCTGGTGATTCTTAATCAGACCATAGTTTGATTATATGTCAATCAACATGAAGCTGTATGGCAGTGCGCGTATTTGAAGATTAAAAATCGACCAATCAAACTATCGAAAATGACAGCCAGATTCCTATTTAATCAAACTAAGTTATTATGAAGTACGATGCATGGGCCCGCACTATATACAACTAAACTATCGCCCGACTGTCGATCGTTTGCACTTCATAAACTAAACAGTCGGCCGATAGTGCTACTATCGGCCGACTACTGTTCGGGTAGTACGGGAGATGTTCGGGAATTACTGCAACCAGTCTTATAAACTATTTTCTATCTGCTCCTGGCCTACACTTACAAATCGGTGAAGTGCGCGCACCACCACAAGACTGAACTATCGGCCGATAGTTTGATAACGATGGTCAGACGATAGCGACTAAACTATCATCCATTTAAAATCACCAGTGCGCGGTGGCTCTTAGGCCATTTAACATTACGCTGCGACCCTTTGGAGTGGAGGAGTGGCTATAAAGGCGGCTAAAACTATATCCTAGAAACTGGTTTCATGTTACAGGTATTTCTGGTTCTTCAAAGTGGCCTGCTGCTGGGTCATACCGACCTTGATAACTGCCTCGTGGGAGACCTGGGAATTAGCTTTCATGTCGCAGTGTATCATCCGCTACGTTATGAGCCTCAATTTTACATGGTCTGTCAACAGTTTTGCACACCTTTGGGGCAATAAACCATATGACAAGTATGTATATCTTACCATTTATAAGAATCAAAAATTTAAGACGAGAAATATTTAAAAAAATTGTTACTTAGTTAAACCACTTTGTAGCTAAAAAATTGGACGTATTTATACAAACGGCCCAAAGAACGCCCCTTAAAATCTCAGTAAGCAGCAGTACAAGACCATACAAACAAGACATTTTACAATATATAAAATTACGTGTTTTTTAAATGTTTGTTTTACCTAATACCTTTGAATCTACAAATAAAAGTCAAGTAAAGCTAACTAAAGTTAAATAATAGAAAAATAATTGCAGTAGTATGTAATTAAGCCCTCCACTTCATAATAGCCAAAACACTTAAGCCATATTTTAATTATGTTTTTAATTTGGTAGTTTGATAAGTGTTTGGTTCTGTACAATAAATTAAGTTTATTGTGTGAAATGCATAGAAAAACATTTGGAACCATTTAGATCAAGTTTGCTAACTAGGCAGGACTCCCCCAATCTATCCAAATCATCCTGCAACATTAAGGCGTCTAGCTCATTATTAACTACTTTGAAGATTTTTACATCATCAGCAAATAAAAGGAAGTTGCAAAAAGCAAAAACCAATATCGTTAATAAAAATTATAAATAAAAGGGGACCTAGTAGTGATCCCTGAGGAACCCCAGACGAGGCCTTGATCCAGACATAAAGCCATTAAGAACAACTGCCTCAGATCTATTTTGAACGTAAGAGCAAAACCAGCGATAAAGTCTTCGCGAATGCCAAGAAATAATTTGGATAGAAGTATATCATGGTCAATTCGATCAAACGCCTTGCTGTAGTCAGTGTAAGTTGTGTCCACCTGGTTTTTATTCTCCATACTGAAAGTGAGGAACTCATTGAACATAACAAGATTGGATTCCGCAGACCTACCTCATAATAGAGTATATATTTTTCGAAAATCTTAGCAATCAAACAAAGCTTTGAAATAGGTCTATAGTTTTCCACAGCATTTTAGGACCCTTTTTATGGATAGGTGTGATGAATGCTGATTTCCATATGTTGGGGACAATACCTTCTTCAAGTGAACGCTGAAAAATTAAAGTTACCGGGACTGACAGCTCTTCTGCAATTAATAAGAAAAACAGCCGGTACAGCATCCGGGCCAGCGCCCTTATTCCGGTCAGGTTGTTTTAATAATTTGGATATTTCATGCGTTGATACATCAATAGAAGAGATGTCGTAGGAAAATTTAGAGTCAATTTGATTAACGATAATAACAGCTGCCCTCCCAGACTTCAAAAATGTTGAGCTAAAGTATGAAGAAAATGACTCACAGATCTCGGGACCCGTATCACTGATTTGGCCCTCATAGGTCATAGCAGCTGGATATGAGGAATTAGACCGTTTACTTTTTAAGAATGACCAAAACATTTTTAGTTTATTGGAAATAATATCTTCGATTTTAAGTATATAATTGTTGTAGCAACTTTCCTCTATTACTTTTACTCTGTCACGAAGCAATTTAAATGTGTTTTCATCTGATTTATTACGATAAACATAAAATTTTGAGTGATACTTAAATTTTTCTTTAATAATTTTGATGAGCGAGGAATTGTACCAAGGAGGGTATTTTAAAGATGGAACAAGGCGTTCTGGAATGAAATTATCTCTTAGTCTATATATCGTTGCATAAAAGTATTCAACAGCCTCTTTAATGCTGCCAACCTCAAGCATTGGCTCCCAGTCGACCTCGCGAAGATGCTTACAAATTTCATCGTAATCTCCACGATAGTAAGAGAAAGCGGTCCGCTTATTTAACTTCAGAGCGTGTAATTCAATAAATAAGGATCGTATAATGATGCATGGCTGTAACGGATCAACGAGTAAAGCTAACGAATCGGCACAGGCTGATACAGACACGAAATCATTGCATAGGACGAGGTCCAGGATACCGCCCAAATTATTTTTGTGATAATTAAATTGACTTAAATTGCATTCGTTTAAAATATTAATAAAATCTATTCTACTAGCCTCGGTAACATTTGTCGGCTGAAGGCCTGAATTAAAATTTAACCACTGGATGTCACTCATGTTAAAATTACCTACTATTAAAAATTTATCAGATGGGTGGGGTTGTTTATCTACAATATTCGTCAAATTGTTTAAGAATGTTTTTAATTGTACCACTAATAAATTGCCTAGATTTTGATTACATAATATATACACTACGCAAATATGTAGTATTAACGTGGCACGAGTACGGGAGTTGCGTAATTTGAGTGAAACCCATACATCCTTAGCACTAGAGTGCCAGTCATAGTTAGCAGTTGACATAATTTGCCTCCGCACTGCGATCGCCACACCGCCACCCTTTCTCTGTCCTGTCAGAGCATAGTTCCGATCCTCTCTGTACAAAATATAGCGATCATCAAACAGTTCGCTATCGCAAACACTATCCAGTAGCCAAGTCTCGGTTAATAATATAATATCATAGTCGGACATCCCTATCGCTTAAAGTTAACTGTTTTCGTCCTTAATCCCCGGCAATTTTGGTAGTATATACTAAGATTAGCCATTAAAAATCAGTGTAACTAATGCCAACCGTAATAAAAGCCAACCTTCACATCCCATAAAGACACCGCAGTATTGGTTAAGTACAACGCAATAAGAAGAAAAAATGAGGTAGTTTAGCAGAACGTACCACACAGAAATTATCACAACTGAGCATTCACTAGAGACAGACAAGAAAAGGAGTGACACGCAAAGAGCCCACTCGAGCAATACAAAGCCGCAACATTGTTGCAAACAAAAGATGGCTAGCAAACCAGCGCTTATCAAACTAAAATAATGAACCAAAAATACAAATAGTAAGCAGATAGCAATTATTACTATTAACTCATCTTGAGCAAATCTTCCTCGTTTTTTATAAGAATAACTTTTGATTGCGAGTTCCTTTGTCCAAAATGTTTTGTGTTTTTTACCCACACGTACTCAAAGTTATTTTCCCTCTTCAATTTTTTTGCCTTTTTCAGAAGTATTTTGCTCCTCACTGTAAGGTGGTCGTTGACGTATATGGGGTTGTTTCCTTGCAGATTAAGATCAGCGAGACATAGCTTCTTATAGGATTTAGCAGCAGCAATAAAGTCTTCTTTCATATAGCGACTTAAAAAGGAAACGATGATCGGCTTTGTCTGATCTTCACGGGTAGGAATCCTGGTAATGAAGTTGATGTCTCTTTTAGTAACGCAATACTGGATTTTCTCACCAATTTTGCTAATTATACCAAACAAATTGTCTCGATCCTTCAAAGGAACTCCTTTCACTTCGACATTGTTCAGACGCAGAAATTGGTTTTTTTCATTGAGATCGCTCTCCAAATGAGCAACACGACCCTTCAGTTCCTGGAATTTCACTTGAGATGTTTCTATTATCTGGACTCTTTGCTCGAGATTAAGAATTTTTTAAGAAAAATCGCCCACAGAGTTTTTAACATCTCCTAGGTTGTTCTTGATGCCCTCTATGCCTTCCAATTTTGCGGATAAATTTGCCATAGACAGTTGTATACTGGCCAGCAGTTTCAGTACGTCCTCTAAAGTAGGAGGAAGCGCTACTCCTAGGCTGCTGTCCTGTTTGAGTTGTACTCTTGGTGAGCTTCCGGAACTAGAGCCACTCGCTTTGCAAGACGGACAACTCCAAGTGGCCTGCCTATCACCTCCAAGCTTTCTATACCCTGCTTCAGTAATGCCTGAGTACTGGTAATCATAGTGCTTGTGACAAGCACTGCACTTGATGGCATCTCTCGCTTCATCACCACAGCGAACACACTTAACCATTTTGATATAATTAGGTGCAAGGCAAATAATAGACCGGCAAGTTTAAGGATAGCTGCCTAATAAACAAGCAAAATAACTAGTGGCGCGTGCACTCGGTCTGAGAACAAGACTCAATGCTTCAGTATATTGTTTTTAAATTATTTTTAAAGGCGCACACTACTAAAGGACCACGTATATTACGTTGCGCAGTATCTGGATGAAATTGTAAAGTCGGAGCACGTCGTATATGCGCGGTATTTGACGGCGCTTACGCGTTTACTTCTTAAACACCGTCGGAGATCTTGATGATGGGTATATGAACAAAATATTATAGGAACACACAAAATTTTGTCTATTTTATTACTTAATTCAGGATATTAACGTATGTTCTTATCACTTACTTATAGTCTTCTGTCTTTGTATTTCTCCAATGTTATTCTACCACCACAACACTATTACTCAACTTTAAACTATTTAAAAGATTTTTTAATTACGGAGTTTTTGATTAACGGCTTGTCTATCAAAACTCGAACGACGACGATGCAATGTTACTATATTGTTGTTTGGCAAAATTGCTTTTTACCCTTGGGATGGGACATCTGTCTTTTCTTTTATACGAAGGTTGAAGAAGGGGTACAGTTTGCTTATGATATTTACGAATACATCGATTTTCAAACAACTTTCGTACGCTTAAAACTTCAGCTTACATTGGCGCAGACTCAAAATAAGTTTATATTAAATTTGATGGTTTATGTAAATAATATCAATACTTAAGACTAAGGTTTATTTTTTTTTTTTTGCTTTTTCATGATGACATTCATCTATACCAGCTGACGTAAGATCATTTCTCAGTTGAATCATACAGGTTAATGTTTGATTTCAGAAACATAATGCCCTCAGAAAACTGGGGCGTCTCTGCTGTTGCTATGGGTGAAGGCTGGCACAATTATCACCACACATTCCCATGGGACTACAAAGCAGCTGAATTAGGAATGTCCTTGAACCCCACAGCATCATTAATAAATGGTTTCGCAAAGATCGGATGGGCATACGATTTAAAGCAAGCCTCCCCAGCACTTGTCCAAGCTGTCGCGAAAGCCCGGGGTGATCCTGAACATCATCACTAGACCACAATATATTAATCCCTGTTATGAAAATAGCTTAAATTGTTCAAACGCGATAAAACACAATCCTTTACTTAAACTGTTAATTTAGTAAAAACTTGCGAATTTAATCATAATTTGTACACGTATACGATTACATCTAACTATTTTATTTAATTTGAATTTGAACCGTAGCTAGTATAAGTCCAATTATTGGCAATTGTGATGTTAGATTATATTCCTGTAACAGTTATTGTCCCTTTATTAAGTATAAGTAAAATCTTACCAGCATAGCTACTTTTTATTCGTGTGGATGTCTCTCAGAAAATAAGGCAAAAGCAGCAACGTCTCCCCAAAGAAAAGAGATGAGGCATTGCTGCTTCTGTTGCCCGAGCTGCAAGCAGGATTTTGAGTCATTAATAATTCTTGCTTATCAGGTATCTTTTAAAAACGTAAATGCAATGCACAGTAAAAATAAAGAACATGCTAAGAGATAAATAAAAACCCATCTCTTTTGATCACATTTTTTTCAAAAAAAAGTGATGTATTTCAGTTTGTGATGTGTTTCGGTGCTTCAGTGAAATGTTTTGTCGAGAGAAAATATTGCTCACAATGTACGTCAAACACGCTGAACTGAGCAGAATTTGACTATTCTATGGAACAAATTTTTTATTATTAAATAATAAAAATGTTGTTCCATAGAATAGTCAAATTTCAAGTTGAACTTGGTTTGGTTTTACAAAATTTGTAAAACCAAACCAAGTTTAACTTGAAATGTGATAATTGTAAACAAATAGTTTACATTGTATAAATTATAGTTCAGGACAAAAGTGTTATGCAAAAATCTATATGCAGCTCTTCCATGGTATACGACTTTTTAATACAAAAGCAATTATTCATTAAAGTCTATTGAGGCTTGCAATCACATTAGATGACACAAATGAACGTAATCTTATAAACCTTCAAAGTTTACTTACATGTGAATGTATTCTCAATCATCAAAACACGAGCCAATATGGTATCGAAGAAGTTCATACATATATTAATAATATAATAATAATATTTTTCATTCGGAACGCAGGAATCCTTTGAAAGGTATTATACCGTTAAAAGTCAACTCTTACTTTTAACTGTGTACGTTTTGTCTTTAACAACACTTTTACTGAAAAGACTTGTATTAAAGAAATAATAATGTTGTTTACTCTATCATTTGTTATTGCAATAATTATCACAACAGGATTCAAAGCCGTATATGGTAGGTGCTTAGTATTATTTTTTATTTAAATAATTCAGTTAAGTACCTTATTATGTTACCATTAAGTATATACAATAAAAGTTTCGAATACAAGTTGTTGATTATTATGCCATGAATACCTATCCAAGTAACTAAGAAAGAAAAGATCCGATCGAAATAAAAAATTATATAATTGAAACCTAACCATCGAGGGAGCAAATATGTAATTTCGAATAAATCAAGTGAAAAGTGGGAATAGAAAAGGGTATACGTATTTACTAAGTTGACGGAATAAACCATTAACATCATGCCTATTGTTATGAACCATAAATCATTATACCCACTCAATATATCACTAACTTAACTAATACTAACAAATTTCATGTCAGGCCCATTATTGTTCTGATAGCTGTAAATATAGAAGACAGAAAATGATACCTATACCGTCTCGGTCTACACAGAGACGCGTTTCATTATACATGCCGTACAAATTCAAGCGTAGCAGGCAATAGAAGTAAATTACCCCGTTAAAAGCAACTTAAAAGCTTAACATCTATGACAGATCATTTAAGTAGCATCGTCGGTCGTGACTGCATAGGCCGGCGACGAATAAAATAACTTGTTGTTCAGGGTTGGTGGCCCACTCCGTGATGCTTCTGTTGTGTGATGCTGTTTTTACTTTAAAAGTTCCAAGCAGCTTTTGGCGTGGTTCGACTGGACTCATGAACAAGACTGCGCCACTTGCCTCTGATTTCGAACAGCTCTTCCATTGATCGCTAGGGATTTGTAATTTTAACTTACAGGTGTATCTGGCAATGAAACACTTACTTGAACTACTGAATGGGCATGGCTGTAGCTTGCAGTTACAAAAGTAATTTTTGAAAAACAAACTATCCGTTTAAAATTTATGACCGTTTGAATTTCCAGGTCTTATTAACTTCGCTTCTCATAAAAGCAGGTGGAATCTGTAAGTCCGTCAGGGTCATAAGGGGATACCGTACGATCTCATTCGAAGCGGCAAGTCTCTTAGCTGGGATTCCTTCATGAGACCTGGAGACGAAATCCCTTGCTTCATTATACCAGTGGCGCAAGGAGGCGCAGGCGCATACTGGCAAAAATGAATTGCAAAAAGAAAAAATAAGGTCGGGGAAAAGGTTTCTTCGTATTTTATGTCATTACATTTTAAATTCGAATATGAATATAAATCGCATTCAAATATCATTACACTTTAGTGTCGTCATGGGGCGGGTCGTTTCTTTCCCTCTGATATGGCGAAGGACATGATGGCTAGTCCATGCGTCATACTCGTGAACGGGTGCTGCTTGGGGTAACTGGTCGGCCTAGCCAGCGATGCTTTAGCCTATACTATTATTTTGGTTCGATCAACTGCAACTCTAGCCTCAATCCAGTCACGAATTATTTTTAACAATAGATTTTGTAACCGAATGAAGGTAGATGTGCACCTTGAATGATTTCTATGTTTAATAGGTTCAAACCTTCAATGGTATCACTGAGTGATTTTTATTTTTTAGTACGTTAGCTTTTGGAGTATATCAATAAAATGAAATTCAGGTGGCATCAGCTTGCATCCTCTTTACCTTTCGTGTAACACTAACACTATTTTACCTGAAGATCTGACTTTTAAAAAGAATGGCCATGAGTTTCTTTGCCAGTATTCTTCTCATAAGGCTCTACGCTTTTTGGAAACTGGAAGTTATAGATCGATACAAGCAGATTTTGGTGTTATCACCTAATTTACCTCGACAATCCAGTACATGCTGTAGCGTCTGTTTGCGCCGATCTATGATTTTAACTGTAGCTTCAATTTAACGTTCATAAATGTCACTTAGTGTCTTATTTGAATAAATGATTTTGAATTTTAATGAATTCAAAACATTTTTTTTTATTCACGTATGGACGTGCAATACGATACGACTTCTTGGTCGTTTTTCCCTAACTTTTTCAAAGAGACTAGGCAAACAAATGGTGGTGTACCACCCAGCATTAACTGTCTTTTGTTCTTCAAGTGGGATCATGCAGACAGCACCCGTCCGGGAGAAAAAAAAGCAATTTTTTTTTTTGGATACGTTTCTCGATAAGTTTTATAATGATTGATGGTTGCGCGATGAATATCCTATAAAAATATCTTAGATGAATATCCAAATTTTGGGCAATCAGTATCATGCAACCATCAATCACTGTAGGTATAGGTTATTCGTCAATCACCGTCTTGATTGTGGTAAAACTGACAGCAAACGAGAATGCGTTTGATGGGTGCCGTATCTTTTGATTGCGTTGACTTAATTATTTTACAGCTTCAAGGGACCGCTTAAAAGTATTGATGATGTTAATTACAACTTGATTCCTTAATACTAGAGATAAACGGTCTTGACAGACACAAGGGAGTGATACTATTAGGGTTCCTTTTTTCCTTTTGAGGTACGGAACCCTAAAAAGGTCGTAAATAGTCCGACAAGGTTTTTAAGTTACAATTCGCGAAAAACGAAAGTGCGGTTTTCTATGAGATCACAAACTATTAAAATTGGGACAGGTCATTATAATTAAATAATTAAAACTGAGTTCAAGAGCTGTTTCTTTATTGCCGTATAACAAGCCTTTAATAGACATCTTTCCACATAACTCTAACTCAATAAAATCACAAGTACAGCACCAATAAACACACCAACATGCATAAATAAAAAAGAAAACAAAAGTAACATTGTATAGGTACCTGGATACATAGGTGTCTGGACCCAAGCCTAAAACATATATATCTTATTCCCACACTCCGAATTTTAACAATATTGCGATTCCGAAATAATTAAAACGGGTACTTTATGCTACCATTCGATCACGCTTCGTATTATGTATGTATTAACTTAACAAAATGATGAATTATTTTTTTCCTTTGCAAAACGCATTCTGCTGATAAGTATCTACGAGCAAAAATCTCTACCGCGGTTTACGCTACTGCTGTGTTTAGCTTTCGTTACAACTTTAATAAAAAAAGAGACGAAAATTTAAAAAATTAGGTTGAGATGGTTTGGCAACACAGAAAGAATGAGCGCGGAACGTTCAGCTTTCAACGAGGCCTTCATGCGCGGTCAATCGGCAATACTTTGCTCGGTTTCATCTTTATCTAATTTTTAAAGCAGCAAGGTAGGCTTGTGTAGTTCACGAACTATGTACTATTAGGAATTCATTCCTGACATGGAACTAGAACGAACTATTCTGTGAGCTTATAGGACTTTAGTTTATTTAGTACATTAGTACTGTCAAGAAACATGGAACGACTGAATCGTCAACTGAAATGTCATACGTTACGTCCCGCCCGCGCGACACGGCGGCGAACGAACGAATAAAAATGATGCATGCTGATCTGCACATATTTTATTTTAGTCTATAAAAAAAGTATCGACGAAAACAAATTTTCTTGGTTTTTTATTATTTTCTTATCGCCTTTAAACAGTGTTACAGTTAAATCAAATAAACTTTAAGATTATTCGTACTTATTAGTCTCGATTTTGAATTTAGTACATTGTTAGCTTAGCAAACAAACACCGAATAAAACAACTACAACATCATTTTGCGTGTTGTTATTTGTATTCTGTTATATACTAATTATAATTTTTTGTAATATAAATGTAAATAAGTAAATTAGTATGGTGATTTTACGGGTATATGAATGACAGTCCTAGGCGTGCAAAGTATGAAGAAGATCCAAATATTCATTCAATGCAGCAATGTACTACTGAACTTATAGAACTAGAAGTCCGAACTAGTACATTTGAGCGACTGTACTAGATGGGAGCGCTCTTTTCAGTGACCGAGCAAGAACAAGCCTACATCACTTAATGCGGTAGAAGTTAAAACCTGACTATTTAATCCACAGCACTCTAAACAGACACATTCTACATACTGCCGTATAGAGTGATTTACAAGATTTTGATTTTGTAACCTAAGTCAAAAAAATTATATAAACTACAAAACCCACCCTTCGCCTATGGATGTTTAGGCTTGTTTCTATTTCAGCATCACAACTACATTTCTGATTTGTCATGCCTTCTGTAGAGATCCTTTAGGCCACATAGTCAGTCCATCCACTTCGGTGCTAATTATAGCTGTCATGAAAATTAACGGAAATTTTTATTTCATTTATCATTTAACTGCTTAAGATATACTTTGCATATTTTAATGAACAGATACAATATTTATCCACAAAGTTGCAGTAACTTCAGTGACCTTAATGTGAACTTTTATTATGAGGCAAATTCAGTTAATTCATCATCCCTGCTTTCGTAAACACAAGTACATATTTTGAAAGTACTTAAAATTAATAGAACCATAGGGACACTTTTACAATGATTCCTGGTTTGAATCAATATTTTCAATCATATGGTACCATACATTTTTACATATTATATATATATTTTATTACATGTATATTATTGTATATATATATAAAAATTATTATATATATATATATATAATATATATATATTATATATATAAAAATGAATTGCTGTTCGTTAGTCTCGCTAAAACTTGAGAACGGCTGGACCGATTTGGCTAATTTTGGTCTTGAATTATTCGTGAAGTCCAGAGAAGGTTTAAAAGGTGAATAAATATAAAAATGCTAGAAATAAAAAAATAAAAAAGTTTGCTTTTCCTTTGATGTGTCCCCCGTCGTTCAGAAATCAAATTGAAAGAATAATTTAAAATGAAAACTAAAAAATAAAAATATAAATATACAAGTATGCAAATTGATTGTTTGGGATGAATGCACAATAGCCCATAGGAGGTCACTGGAGGCACTGGACAGAATGTTGAAAGATCTTCGTGACAACCAAAATATTTTTGGTGGGTGATTTTCGTCAGACTCTTTCAGTTATTCTTCGATCAACTGTTGCTGATGAACTAAACGCATGCCTAAAATAACAACGACCGAATTAACAACTAACATGCGGGTATTTTTGCAACAAGATGAAACTGCAAATATGTGTGCGAAGCAGTTGTTAGACATTGGAAATATTAAAGTCGCAGTGGACAACTCGACCAGATTCATCACATTACCCACAGATTTCTGTCACATCACAGACTCAAAAGATGAGTTTATTCAGCGTGTTATTCCAGATATAGCGCATCAGTTCAATAACCATAATTGGCTGGGTGAACGAGCAATATTGGCGGCGAAAAATAAAGATGTCGAGGATCTCAATGCGACCATTCAGAATTTTTTTCCGGGACACTTGGTTTCCTTCAAATCAGTCGACACCGTTATGAACCAGGATGACGTAAGCAAGTATCCCACGGAGTTTTTAAATTCACTGGAATTACCTGGTCTATACTAATATTATAAAGCTGAAGAGTTTGTTTGTTTGCTTGAACGCGCTAATCTCAGGAACTATTGGTTCGAATTGAAAAATTCTTATAGTGTTGGATAGCCCATTTATTGGGGATAGCCTAATGAGGGAGTTGTCTTTAAAAAAAGAGAAGAGAGAAAGAGAACTTGCAAATTATTAAGATGCAATTTAGCACTACACTGAAATACTGCTGGACACTAGTGCTGTGCTCTGTTAGTATAACACCACTTGAGGTGGTGATTAAGATTTGCCAGTGAAATGAAGCCACTTGTGTTGTATTAGACCTTCATTCGAATCTGCAAAACAAAACAATTCTTCTCGCGTGCTACCTTAGTAGAGAAAATAATGTTTAAAATATTAATAAATATTATACCACAAATATGAATATGCATTGTCTACAAACAAGGAGACAAGCAACAGTCTACATTGAACAAAAGAATAGTGAGTCTTAAAGTAAGTAAGTTGTTTCAGATAAAACATGAAGCTCATATAAAATTGCAGCTGTAGAATTAGTAAAAAGGGTTTTTTGACTTTCGATTATTTTTAATGTATTGGGAAATTAATGTTGACTTGGCTTGAAATACCACCGTAAAAGAGTTCCAGTTTCAGAGCAAATGGGTACAAAAACCAAACCTTGATTCAATCATTAGTTTTAAAAGGTCTACAAAATCTGGCACTATACAAAGCAGTTTTCAGTCTTCAATTAAAGTAAAGAGGTCTTTCTTTGTGTTATCATGATTTTCTGAGTATACTGTCTCTATTTTATTGTCTGTACTCATTTTAGCTTCCTTCATAGGCCTACTGTTTTCATCTTTAATAGGTTTCCTCTTCAAGCTAAGAACTTTATTAGAGTAAATGCCGTCACTCCCATTGTGATCACTAGATGAAACCTTTCTTTTTTTTGTTTTAGTAACAACAAAATCTAAATCTGAGGAATCATCATCAAAATCAGCATATACAGGTACTGATCTACCACTTCTAGTAGATCTCAGAGGTTGAATTCTTGTAGTCTCTTCAACAATTTGTATTGGTGGAGGCCATGCTGCAAAATGTGCAGTCTGTCTTGCTTGACGATAAGTGTTTATAGACATAAGTTTAATGTAAACGGCGAGTGTGCGAGCTTTTTCAGCTTGTGTTAAAGTGTTGGGTAACAAACTCCAGGGCATGCGTCTGTCCTTCACATTCAGATACCGCCTCTTCATTGACTTTGCTGTCTGGGAACTGCATAAATTGTTCCCCACCTGTAAAGTAAATATACCCTTATTTCACAGAATTAGTTTTGTTAACTTAACGTCTTACATTACTACTACTTATAGTACATAACACATTTAAATACTAACTATATTACGAGCAACTTCATCCTCTTTTTCAGTAGATTTAGAATTTTTTAAAGCTTTTAATAGATCCCTCATTTCCTCCTTACTTAAGCGTTCATCTTCAAAACCAAAATCTAAAAAAATATCAAAATTTAATATTAAATTTAAATGTATATGAATAGGTTTATGAACATGTAAGTAGATTAAAGTAATTCACTTAGGACTTGAGCATATTATATAGTCAAGACTTGTACATTGCAATAATAAAATATGTTAAATATAAGTATGCAGTCAACTATTTACAGACGTTTATTGTAATTACCGATCAATTCAGTTTTCATCGATTTCATTTCAGAATCACAACTATCATCAGATGATATTGCAGCAGATTCCATTCTTACTTTTGTGGAGTTACAGATAATTATTTAATGTACTTTACTACATAATTAAACTGCTACAGAAGAAATGAGCAGAGTTATATTATATGAAACTGTTAAAGATAAACAGAAATCCATCAAAATATCGTCCTATTTACAAATACATAATGTCAAATTGACTTGTACTGATTGTTGAATTAATTTTTAATGTTGGTAGCATGTAACCAGAGATGTCATGTATCTTAAACGGCGAACCCACGGCACAATTTCGCACTATTTGGCTAGATTTTCAATCGAATCGTATCGTATGTGAAGGTACGGACTGCCTGACTTGATGGTATCACATCAAATTGGTTCGTGTAGCATTTACAGGTACATTACAGGTAGCATTTCTTCAACAACAAAAAATATGACGTATGCCGCATACGTAATATTTTTAACAATTTTTACGCATACGGTATGCCGTAACCTTCTTTAAAGACGTCCGTCTAGCACAGAAAATACAATCAGATGAAAATTAGCGATAAGCCTTTAAGGGAGTAGGGGAAGGGTGGAAGATGCGGAGAGGGAGGAGGGAATTGTTAGGGCCTCCTGTAACCTCATTCACTCGGTGAAAAGCAATGCAATCATTGCTTTACTGACAGGTTTTCTGTGAAGCCGTGGTATTACTCCGGTCGAGCTGGCTCATACGTGCTGAAGCATGGCTCTCCCACAATGAGGATCAGTACACGTTTTTTGTTAAGTATGCAAATTGTTAGCTATAAAAAAAACAATAAATACTGTGTTTATTTTTTTTTAATCGGATCAAAAATGACCAAGATACAGAGATTTTAGTGCACCAACTTAAAAAACGCGCGCGAGAAAGACCGTATAGGCTGTGACGTCATTCATCGCGTATCGGCAAAAGTGGCGGGTCGCCGTCGCGTCGCCAGCTTGGTAGTGTGCGTTCGCGCAGCGGAATTTTGTTGAATTTAAAGATTTTAATTATGCAGATATTTAGTGTATGACGTCGTGTAATTGTGTATGGTAAAAAAAAATTTGTGCATGCAGCCATTGTGGAGAAATTCGCTAAAAACTGATTCCGCTGGGCGAACGTTGTCCTGGCGGAACTTTTTTTAATCCATGGACTTAGAAGAAAAAAACTGTGTCCAAAAATTAGAGTGTATTTGTGTGTAATTGTGTATGTATGAATAAAATTAGTGCATGCATAAACTTCGGAGAAATTCAAGTTTCCGCTACGCGAACGTTTGGCCATTAGCTAGTTTTCATATAAAGCGCTTATATAGAGAGCTGTACATTTTTACATATGTTGTTTTGAATTTGTTTATATTTGTTTAAAAAACAGATTTAGAAAAAATCGTAGGGTTTATAAGATAAAAATATAAATGTAAAATACGCTTATTAGGTCTTAGTTCGTAAAGTATGCACTTTGGGGTCTAGATTTTCACGTTTATACAATCCTTGTAAGTGTCTGCAACATGTTGCCAAGTATCAATGATGTCCCGTTAGTAATTAAAGAGTTATAGGACAATTTACCATGAATAGACCACTGTTTACAAGGCAGTCAAATATCACGACGTTCTAAAGGAATCGCATAGTAAAATGTATTCCAATAATTCGTGATTGTGTAAAAGCGCGCCTGCCGCCGGGCACCCGATACTTACTGTTGAGTATTGTTTTATTTGTATCCTATGATATACAATCAGGCGAATGTTTGTTGTACCTAATTTTTTAAATATACATTTTCCAAATTGCAATGCATTCGGTTATAATGGTCAAACAATAGTTTTCGTCATAGTCAACTTCGTGTATAGTTAAAGATTTATCTTGTTCAAACTGAGGGCTCAGTTGGGTTTGTGCTTTTGCACTTGTTAGAGATAATATTTGAATGATTTAAATAATCCAGAAAAATCTCATCCTCAGAACACGCAGTTAAAGTGGGTAAGTAGGTAGTTAGGTACCTATTTTAGGTACGAGTACTCAGTAGGAGTAGGTATGTATAGACTTACTTACCTTTTCATTTTATCCCTACAAAACCGACCTCCATAATAGGTAACTACCTACTCGTATCTATTTAGATATCAATATAGATACTCAATGTCAATATACTACAATATATATGTGAATACTGTTATACTAATAATATAACATCAAATTACAGTTAAAACTAAATAATTTACATGCCACGACATGAGAGAAACGGTGAATAATCTGAACCAAACTGACCAAAGTAGCGATTTTGCACGGGTGGCGGGCGCTCGAGACGGTGGCGCGACGTGTTCCACGCGCGCCTCTCTAAACTAGAGGGGACAGAACCATCTGCACCTCAAAGTGGGGTCGCCTGGTTTAACAGGCGACCAAGTCTGCTGGGGTTCACAGGGATTTCCTTTCTAGGGTACACCTGAGGCCCCGGCTATAAGACCCGGTGACGGAACACTGTGTGGTTTTAGTCGGTTCGAGTCCGACATACCACCTCGCCGCCTGGCCCCGGTGAGGTGATGACCCGTGGGGGTTTCCACACATTAAAAAAAAAAAAAAACGGGTGGCGGGTGCTATTCGCGACGTGTGACGTCATCATACCAAGCGCAGCTCCGAGCAAGCGTTTTAAAATAGCCGAAAAGAAAACTTTAATAACTTTGTCATTTCTTGTTGGATTGAATCATTTAAAAAACGAAATGATCAGAATGTTATAGCGCACACGCCCCCATATTTAGGGCTGTCTTAAGTTGGCGGGGAGAAGTCGTTTTTTTACATTTTTTTTTCTCTTTCAACTGTTCTGATCTGAGTTTTTTTTTTAAATAAAATAAAAAATTACCCTTAAGTTGGCGGGGAGAAGTCGTATTCTTACATTTTTTTTTTGCTATTTCAATTGTTCGTTAACTGTTCGTCATTGTTCGATAAAAAAATTTATTTGTTCGATCTTAGTTTTTTATTTTTAAATAAAAATTTTGATCGAACAATGACGAACAGTTGAAATAGAAAAAAAAATTTAAAAAAACGACTTCTCCCCGCCAACTTGAGGGTATTTTTTTTTTTTATTTTTAAAAAAAGCTAACATCGAACAAATAAATTTTTTTATCGAACTGTTAAGAACAGCTAACGAACAGTTGAGAGAGCAAAAGAAAAGTGTAAAAAAAGGACTTCTCCCCGCCCACTTAAGACAGCCTGATTTTTCAATAATTTAGTGTTGCAAGCCGAAACTTTGGCATGTCGCATTATTTTTTGATGTTGATCTACACTGTTGATTTTAATTTATGTATCATTGACAGGTTGACACAGTTATATGTAAAACAATGTAATGAATAACGTTAAGTAATAAACAACATGTAGAATAAATTAAAATCATGATAACTTTGTATCTATCTGCTTGAAAACTATTTTTACACAATGGAAGAAGAAATTAGATGTTTTGTTTGTAAGGAATTCTACAGAGAACCTGTACTTCTACCTTGCGGTCATGCACTTTGTAGAGTATGTGCAGTGAACTTACAGACCCCCGTACATGAATCGGATAATTCAGCGACTTCTAATGACTACCAAGAGGCTGACAAAGCTTCCGTCTCTAGTGAAACAGATAGCGGAGTAGTATGTGGATCAAGGCCGAATAGTTACGCAGGAACCCCGGCTGTGCCCGCGTATTCCAGTGCAGCCTTCACAATAACATGTCCATCGTGCAGTAAATTTGTGTATTTGGACGACAATGGAGCTGAAGGTCTACCACCGTTTCGCGTTATGCGAACTATTGTGGAACGATTCGGGGGTGTCTCTGGCGCGCCACCAGCTGAGGAAGCTTGTCAAATGTGTGAAGGGGAGCGTCGTGCAGCTGTAGTCCGATGCGAGCAGTGCTCAGTACGCTACTGTGCTGGATGCCGTGATGCCTGGCACCCCACTCGTGGTCCACTGGCACAACACGAGCTAAGAGCTCTGGGCACTACATGTACAGATCATGGATCACCACCTGTTCTCTACTGTAACACATGTTTAGTACCAATTTGTCAACGCTGCCTGGCTGAAAGACATTCTACACATGAGACCCAAGCATTGTCTGCGGCTGTTAGAGCCCATAAGGTAAGTGTATTGGGGAGTGAATGAAATAAGTAGAAAATATTTCATAATAATTCTATTCCCTCTTTATTATTAAGTATATTTCAGCTAAAAGTAGAAAAACAGCAATTCAAAGAAACTGTCTTTGAATATAATATCTTATTAAAAAACCAAGTGTGTATGAAATTGAGGTAATCACTACATATTATAAAACAAAGTCCCCCGCCACATCTGTCTGTCTATTGGCCATAAAGTGAAAAAGTACTGAATGGATTTTCATGCAGTTTTCACTAATAGACAGAGTGATTCATGAGGAAGGTTTAGGTGTACAATTTGTTAAGGTTTTGTGTAAATTATTTAAAAAATGTTCATGATTGTTGAAGATGTCTCTGCTACCCGTGCGAAGCTGTGGCGGTTTGCTAGTTTAAAAATAAATAATCATCCCTTCAAACACCAAAACCTTCATTGTTTTTAATTACTTAGTTATTGTATTGTATATCTGGTGTACAATAAAGAGAATTATTTATTATTACAAAGTTTCTGAAACAATAAAGAAACTGACGTTAACATGTGTTGGTTTAAGCGGTGTCAGATGTTTCATCTTGGTTAATTATAATTTTTATTGATTTCATTTGAACATGCGCTTCATGCTCCATGTCTTTTCATGAAAGAGGCAAGAATGCATTTGTCGAAAACTCTATAACTCGAAGTGATAATTCTTTGGAATTGTGATTTGAAATTCTATGAAACAAAAAACTCACACTAAAAAGAAACAAACATTCATAAATAGGATTTAGCCTGCGAGAGAATGAGATAGAATACTACGAAGCCTTCAGAAAATGTGTCAATGTCATGTGGTGTCAGTTTTGTGCATTTGTGTGTTAAAATTTGTTGGGTAATTAATTTATGTTAATGATTTAACACATCTGTGTTAATTTGACTAATAACTTTTATATAAATTATCTAAAATTAAATTATTTCCATTAGTAAATTATTTGTGTTGACTTTAATTTCTATTTCTCATTTTCTTGTAGGAATTGCACACACACTTTTGTTTTAATAATTTTTTAGACACATATCCAAATAATACTTCAATTATAATATTATATTTATAATTCAATTATAAGTAGAGTTATATTAAATTACATTATATAATTATGAGTAACAAACAAGTTACTAATGATTCCAGACTGAACTATCACAGTCACTGCAACATCTATCAGAACAAGCAAAAGCCATGACAGAGTATATACAACTAGTCAAGGGATCAGGTGACAAAATTAATGTAAGTGTTGGACAAATGTATGTTATTATATTAAAAGTGATTCATCACTTGCATCCTAACTTTCACACCTTAAATACCAGTGCACACTTAATAATACAAATTTAATTGTGTAGGAATCATGTGAAGAGTTGGAAAAACAAATAGATCAAGCCTGTACTGAAGTAACCCGTGCCATAGACAGGAGACGTGATGAGTTAATACGTGCTGCCCATAACAATAGAACACAGGCTATAACCAACATGCGCTCCCTTACATCACATGCTGCCCAGAAACTACGAGAAGCAACAGCTTTATTGCATTTCTCAATTGAAGCTCTTAAAGAATCAGATCATGCTGCTTTCTTACAGGTAAATATTTATATTATAAATTGAGTAACACATTGGTATTATATCTTGTCGGAGGCATTAAGTTTAATGATGTTTAGTAATGGTTTATATAATATTGCAGTTCCACCCACAACTATATATGTTACTGAATGTCTGACGTCTGAAGCGCAGTGATTGTTAAGATACACTGGTGTCTGTTAACCTCCACCGAGCTAGCCGTTGAATTTTCATGACAATTTTGGTCATTCACCAGTGAATGTTATCATACTCAACGACAATTTGGTGTATATCTCCACTATTAGGGACGAAAATATGATGACATTTAAAACATAGTAAGTTCAAACCGCAGTTCCTAACACAATTGGAGTGATAAAAAAAAAGCCAGACAAGTTGTGTCGAGTCTGAGTCGCGCACCGAGGGTTCCGTAAGCAAATAAACTTGTATACGTCCATCTCGGGAATCAATTCTCAAAGACTTTTGCCCGTCTTTTTCGAAAGACAAACTTAACTTTGCGGTTGCGAATACGACACAATGAGCAATCCACGACACAATGAGCAATCCAACCGCAAAATATAAGTTTGTAATCACAATTTTTTTTTTATGTGAACAACAATTTATAACAACAAATTAACGACCTTGCTTCTTACCAAATTTCATGATTCGAGGTACATTTTAAGTACCCTATAGGTTTTCGACCCAAAACCTATAGGGTACTTCCGGTTGACAATTTTGGTTAAAAGCAAGGTCTTACAGCACAAGTAAAGGTAGTAGTAATTCCGAAAAATTAAAAAAGTTGAAAATTAAGTTTTCGCGAAAATCTAAATTTGCCCATATCTTTTTATCGTGTTGACTCAGGACCTAATAGGGACTATAGACCTCAGTATCTGGTATGAATTTCAACTTGCTAGGTCCACCCGTTCAACCGTAACATGAATTGAGCTATTCGTTCCAGTATAAGTTGAACTGTCACTGTATAAGGACTACTGTAGCTTTTAAATGTATAACACATATTGTGTAAAAATGTTAGCTTTTGCCACTTGTACATATAAACTTTAAGTATTCCAAATTTCACATTTCTTACGGGTACAACGAATTCTCCTTTAACCTGTACTACCTAGTGTTTCTTCTTCAGCCTAAAAATTATAAATATAATAGAAAAACAAAAAGCGTCGTAGAATAAATCGTGATCAAAAAGAATCTAAAAAGCCTGTTCTTGCTTAATGCCTAATAAAAGTGCAGTATGTTCTTATTGTTGTATATTATAGTACCTGGGAGAACGAGCTTCGCTCGGTAACTTTTTATAAAATTATAATTTTTTTTGCTAATTTTGTTTTTTTGTAAAATTGCGTTTTTATAGGAAATATAGTTTTATAAAAAGTGCATAGTTATGCAGTTGAACTTAAAATGCAAAATTTCATCTAAATCGTTAGAGCCGTTTCCGAGATACCCGAAATTTAAATACATACATAAATAAATACATACATACAAGAACTGCTCGTTTGAAGTACTAAGATTATCGATTCCGTATCGAGTACAGCATTATTATTTGTGCCGACCCAGTTTCAATGCTATCAGCTTTCAGCCTACTATTACACATTGATAACGTTTTTTATCTGATATAATTTCTGTATTTTCTTTCAAATAACAATATGATTCGCTAAGTATTTACTTACAAAATATATTTTATCAATCACAAGTATGTCTACCTATGTATACAGGCCATATAAATCACCAGTTAGTTAATAATATTAACTTCATTTATTTCGAAATTCGTTTATTATAGCCATGTAGAAGAAGATTTAGAATTACGTTTCCTTTTATTAATTTATCATTAGTATTCATTCATCCACTCAACACGACTAAACCACTGTTTTTAACTGTTATTACTTTATTCTCTTCCAAACCACACTGCTCGCCCTTATTAACATCCATAGCAAACTCTCGCCAACATGAAACCATTACCAGCCATTACGCCATACTAAGTCCAGTCATTCAAACAAAAATAAGGCTCTTGTATTTTGTTGGTTGAATGTTTTTGAAAGTATACAAATAAAAATCTAAAAAGTAAACAAGTATGAATCTTTATAAAATGCTTATCAGAGTAAACTGTTGTGTTGTTGGCATTCAATAATATTTATTTAACCTACTTCAAACTATGTTTGTAAACAATACGTCACAAGATATATGTATATCGTAAACATGGTCTGTTATGTCAGGTGGGCAACATACTCTCGGCCCGTGCTCAAGAAACCGCATCAAGCCTTTGCTCATCGCTGGATTCGCCGCCCACAGCTCCTGCGCTAACTCTCGATATCGAACCAGTCATACGTACTGTCAGGAGTATGAATTTCATTGAATGCATACGTAAGTTCTTAAGCGGAAGTTTGTCTAAGTTTGCTCGAACCCTTCAGAAAACCCTTACTTAACCGATCAGACATGCAATGTTTAATTTAATATATTTTTTTATGTATTAAATAATTAGTTTTTTCCTAATCTATTTTGCTGCCTTGGAAAATGCAGCCGCAGAGAGTCAAATGCAATCATCAGGTAAATTAAAAAGATTTCTTGGGCTCTTATATTGCATGTAATAATATAATATTGGCCAAATGTGACAACACCAGGACAACACATTTAATTAATGTTATATTTCGATTTTCTTTTCAAAACAAAATTAGCCTTACCAGAAATTGACTAGATAGGGATTACGTAGTTTTTTTTTTCAGTCTCTACAGATATTTCCGTTAATCAAAAAATAAAAAAATAATGAAACAGTTAAAGAAGAACTCTATTATTAAATCGTTTTTAGTCCTTGCCCAAAGTCTTAAATAGTAACTATTATCTTGTGAGTGGAAACACCAATTAGGTCCAGATAATCAAGCTGATAACTGTCATTTAGTATTATTGTATCAACAACGTATATACCGTCAGTTTATCGGTTAGTGACGTAATCAAACTCATGTGGCAGATGCTAGTGTTGTAGCGGGAAGTTTTAAAAGTAACTTCATTGTTTTTTTCAAATTAGGTTTTCTTAAATAGAATGTTATATTTTGTGTGAATTAAGGACCTAGTTATATAATAAAAGCAGTTTCGAAAATTTGCCAACATCCTTATTGTATTTACAAGGTTTTAGTAAAATAATTTCTATAGCGTAATACCACATACAGCATAAAAATCAGACATATTTTTTGTTTTGTGTGAATTCAGTCGCTTTGAGAAGGTATGGTAATAGGTATTCACGATTAAGGCTGCCGTCGTGGAAATTACTTTTGATTCTAATCTAGATTAATAAAACTGCAACACCAGCTTTCTAGTGCCTGAACTTTCTGTGTACATTGTATTCTCAAAAGTGTGTGTCTCGTTCAGCACCGGGAGCTCCTGAGATGGCCGTGGAGGCGTGCGCAGCGCGCGGGTGCTCGTGCACGCTGGCGTGGCGCGCGCCTGCCGCACCCGCCGCCGTGCGCGGCTACGTGCTCGAGCTGGACGATGGCCTCGGGGGACCGTTCCGGGTCAGTGGAACAGTGAATAGTGCCTGGTCTAATGTATATAATAATATAGTTGCAGAGAAGTTTGCTTACATTTGGACACGGTTTTCACGAGGCAGCCTTGGGCTACTGTTCACACATCTAAATCAAATCATACAATTTTTTTTTATTTCATTAATGACTGTACACTTCCCAAATGCGTATGGTGTACATGCGCATTTAGGAATTAAGGAGTTCACCAAAGATAAGGCGTAACATTTACTGTCGATAAAATTAAAAAAACTAGAATTTCAAAGAGACCACTCTATGAGAATTCCACACATACTCAGGCAAGATAAGCTCAAAATTAATGTAACTAAAGTCTATTTCTGAGTATATATTGTAAGTATGTGTGTATTTTTTCTATTATACAGAAAATAAACAAAGGTAGGAATTCCATACCTTTTATAATGAAATAGACTGATCCCAAGGTAACCTAGCAGGTTCAGGTAGGTACTATATTCTCTAACTGTTTAATTCATATTTCCTAGAAGTAAGTGTGGTGCCTTTATTTGTAGGAAGTGTATTGTGGCCGTGAAACCGTGTGTACCATCGATGGGTTGCACTACGCGTCGTTGTACAGCGCGCGGGTGAAAGCGTTCAATGGCGCCGGTGAAGGGCCCTACAGTGAAGTCATCGGTCTGCAAACATCTCCCGGTAAAAAAGCATTTTTGACACATACAAATTATTCTTTTATTTACTGAATAAAGCGTGTGCGCGCGAGGCAGCTGCCGGTAACCCACTGCACGAGACTGGGTATAAGATCCGCCATGGGACCAGCGGCCGGTAGGTATTTAGCACGCGTAAGTACATCGAGTGACATAGGCCTGGCGAGACTGCGTATAAGGTCCGCCGGGGGATCAGCGGCCGGTAGGTACTTAGCACGCGCAATCGTCAAACGCAAACATCGCAAACATCGAAAAAAAAACGTTTTAGATTATTCAAATTTTTCTCATGCTCATAGAACGACCTAACAACATAATGATGTATATAATGTACTCTTCGAAAAGGAGAATTTCGTATAAGCCCAGAGGAAACTGCGTATTTTTGTCTCGCGTTCTTTTCTAGGACTTGATCGTCACCAGAAATTTATATATTTATTTAAAAAATTAATGTGCTGGTATTACGAATGCTCATAGGGTTCAATCGTTTACTATCACTTTGACCGTGTGTTTGGCTGTCACTATGGTAGAAAAAATGAACCTTTTTGCATATATTTTACTGATGATATAACTAACTAGTAAATAATCGGTTGACAGTGGCATGGTTTTCCTGGGACGCCCGTTGCGCTGACGCAGAGGGTGGGGTGACACTGAGCGCGGACGGGCTGAGCGCGGCCGCGGGCGGCTGGCAGCCGCGAGTGGCGCTCGCCGACCAGCCGCTCGCGCGCGGCCTGCACTACTGGCGCCTGCGCATCGACAGGTACGACGGAGACGCCGACCCGGCCTTCGGGGTGGCCAGAGCTGACGTTGCCAGGGATAAGATGCTTGGTGAGTACAAATTTATGTTATTAAATGATACGCTATTATCGACAACTTAAACCGCTGTAACTAGTGATTTACAACGTAAGTAATAACAGAAACCATTTTCAATGTCTGATCGTTAGTATTAGCCATTGAATGAATATTAGATATAAAAGATTCCTCTGACACACGCGCATACAGTCGGTATATACTGCAAATACCGGCGCAATAAGCACACCTACATCTGTACAACTTAAACGTCGTCCGCAGCACCGATAGGTCGTGGCACCACCACCGTGGTTTGTCGCTTGATTGATGAAAATTCGTTCCTGAGTGACAATCGAAAAAGTCCATCGCACTAGTTGGACACGTGCAGGCACGCAAAAATATCCCACACGCAATTAGAGTAAAAAGAAGATGCTTGTGAGAGAGAATTATAGAAGACAAGTTCACTGTCAAGTTACCAACACTTGTCAATAGCTTAGTCCATTTCATCATTAGCTCTTTGTTCACGACAATGTTTGTCCATAGACTGAACTAGGTACCGAACTGAAATCTGTTCGTCACCCACTGTACTCACAAGACTATTCTCCAACTACCGTTTTCGTATACGTTCTACTACGATGTCATATAAATCCATAGGATTTCGTTTAACACGACGATAGGAACGGGTTCGCGCTAATAACTATTTTTTGCGTTTAGTTTAAATCCTATACAAATACTGTCGGTAACTATACAAATACTCGCACACTCCTTATCCGCCGTCTGCGTTTTATACCGCAAGTCTCGATTCGGTTTATGAGTTTCGATGACACAAGTGTAAGGTGTCTATGCACGGTAGGTAGCGACGCGCTGGGCTGGGCGATGTACATCGACGGCTCGCGCTCGTGGTTCGTGCACGGCGGCGCGCACGGCGGGCGCGCGCCGGGCGGAGTGGCGCGCGGCGCGGCCGTGGGTGTGCTGCTCGACCTCACGCGCGGCACGCTGCGCTTCACCGTCGACGACCGTCCGCAAGTATGTACACTCCCTTCCTCCCTCCTGCTTCACTCTAAACTCTACAAATTATCAAGATATTATAATAAGATGGTTTTGGAAATAAACAATCGGAAAATGTTAGTTTTAGTTCATAAATATAGAAAATAAACTCATTTCAATTCTGATCTACAAATATGCGAAACGGAAGTCGCCATGACATTCCAGGATAATTTGATGTTCTGTCCCCAGCCGCGTTTGTCTGTCTGTCTGTTTGTTCGGATTTTTATGCGGTTTTATCCAATAGATAGAGCGATTCATGAGGAAGGTTTAGGTATATAATTTGTTAAGATTTTGGATAAATTTATTGAAATATGTTGATGATTGTTAAAGATGTCGCCACCCGTGGGAAGCCGGGGCGGGTTGCTAGTTTTCAAAAATTTTATTCCTTCTGTTTATTTTACTTAAATATTACCGGACGACGATTTTTGTACAGTAGAAATTACAAATCTACCAAAAATAAGCTCTTTCTTGATAGGAAAATTTCACAGATCCCGATTATTTTATTCTACCTAATAACGAAATATTAAAACATCGATCTCTATCGAGCTCTATCTCCGTCACATATCTTATGGATAGTTAACTCATAATTTACGCTTTCACTAAGCATACCTGCCGACATAACGTCATGACGAATGAACAATATGGCGTCTAGCATTTACATCAGTTTACGCGCGGAAATTTAAAATATAAAAACGAAAATACCTTTTAATGCCACTTATTAATTGAATAAAATTTTAGTAAATTTTCTGGTTGTTTATTGTTGCTTAGGATAACTGACTGACTATTAAGGATCAAATTACAACACATTTAAATGAAATTAGTTAAAAAAGCGTGTGATACCCTATTATAGAAGCTGGAAAATGTTTTTCAGGACATATATTTTTTACCTAGAACACTACAAATGAAGTAGAGCACATTTCCTTATTAAACAACACTATACAACACACCTAGTGTTCCATTTTTGCTTCTGAATAAAGTCTCAAAATATCTGAGGAATAGACATACCAAGGCGCCACCATTTCCGGTTTTTAAACTTTCGGGTTCCATGATATAATTATATATTTCCTCGGGAATTAACGCGATCACGAAAAGGTATGACATACCTCTGAATTGTCTGTTTCGAGCAGGTTACAAAGGCTGACTAATATTGTGATACCTTTTCGTGATCGCGTTAATTTCTGTGGAAATACATAATTATACCATTTCTGTTGTTTTAAGTGTTTATAGGAATCGGTATTCGTTTATCATTATAAAAACAGTTTCGTCTTTTGGCAATCTAGTTTATACAAAATGATAATCCTAAACATTCTTAAATTTGCAAGACATTTAATTTAAATAACGGGAAACGGGAAGTGTGAGACTAAGTCGTAACATCTCTTCAGACTAAATAACGCAGACACGGATTGACCTTTAACCCTGCCGGACGCTTCCCACCAAATCCGTCAGTAACCAGAATAACGAAGCTGTGATTTTAATAATTCTCATTACTAAGATTTTCTATTTTTACAATAATTACTATCCAACACATGTAGGTATATTGCGACTGTAAAAATGATAAATAAATTATGTTCATAATGTGTCGAAATGACTGCTATCAATTAAACTTAGACACAGAAAGGTCTGGAATAATAAATAACTAATGTTAAATGAATACAAAATATTGTTTGTAATATATTTCCAGGGCGACATAGCGTTTACGGGTCTCCGCGGCGCGTTCTACCCGGCCGTGTCGCTCAACCGCGGCGTGGCCGTGACGCTGCAGCCCGGCCTGGCGCCGCCGCCCGGCCTGCTCGCCGCCGACTGAGCCGCCGCTTGTACGGTCTCTCCGAACACGATCGACGTGGCAAAGTATATTCGATCGGCAAAATATGAAACTAAAACATCGTTTGTGTGGCACGGACGGCCTTCTGCTGGCTATTTCGCTACATCACGCGTCTTGCGAAGGACTCCTAACTTCAAGTTGTATACAGAGTTGAGAGAGAGAGAGAGAGTTGGCTTATAATAATACGACTCCGCTAGGCTAGCGAGCTCGAGTCTCTGTTTGCGCTTTTGATCCTTTTACGTAGCGTCCGAAGCCTCGCCATATAATGAGGTTTATTCTTGTAATAGCAATTAAACTTTTGTAATAACGGTGTTACTTAAGTCATAAAAATCTAAATCAGACATTAATTCAAGATTTTGACTTTAAGTGTTTAGACTTACTTGTATCATCAACGAAACTACTAAAAATAACAGTATTCGTTCATCATAAAAAATTACCCTAAATTTAACTGAAAAGTTTTGACATGAAGTCGTACAAAAGCTTCTATAATCTTATTATGAAACGATCTTTTTTATTCAGTAGGTATATTGCCAGAACTTGAAAATACTGCCGGGATGCACAAAAAAATTAAACGTTAATTTTTGTAATCTCTAATGAGATGTAAGCAATTTTCACCTGTCATAGTACTGTAAGTCTACAATGACAGTTGAACTTATCATCATTGAAATAAAACAAAACATTTGAAGTTCAACAATTATGGTCGTTTTATAATACTAGATATATCTAGTTTAACTAAAAATACCAAAATAAGAATTATGTCCAGTTACAGTTATTATTACTGAAATATATTAGAGTCACTTGGTGGCTTAATTCATTAAAAAACTTCAAATGTAACGTCGCATAAGTCACATTTTGTATACTTATAATAGAGGATGTTCTTATAGTCCTTTGCGATTTATTTATTCACGCAATAGGATGCCTATCGAATTTACAATATTGTTGTTAATAAATACCTATTTTGTAATGGCTCCTGTAGTTGTAAGATGTGTTTCAAAGTTAATATAGTAATAAATATTCATGTCGTAGTTAGATAATAATAAACATTATATTGTGTGAGATTTTGTCTTATTTGGACCGTTTTTTCGAACCGATATGCCATAGAAAGCTATTAATTACTTATATGACAATTAAGAAAAGGAACTTGTACTTAAGAAATATAATTTGATCTCTTCGAAACTTAATAGCGAAATTTCAAAGAACAATAACATTTTTCATATGAATTAAGCATGACATAAATGTAAGTAATTTAATTTAACAGTGTCTTTGGATATTTACTTTTAAATGAATAACTTTGTTAAATTAATATTTTATATATGGGTACCTGAAGTGTAACTAAAATATTCCATAACCCACCACAATGTTCTTTTAATCGAATGTTACAATGTAAGACACCTACTTTTACTATTTAATATTTATTTAAATTGTGTGCTTTTTATATTTTTAAGTAATTTACAGTGTTGTTTCTTTTAGATAAGTATGTAATAATAATATTATACACTATTTATTTATGTTAAATCGATATTTTACATACAAAAGTATCTTAGATATGAATGTCTGTTATTTATATCTAAGTTATTTTGTGGAATACTGTACACATATCTTATAGAGACAAATAAAAGTTGCGCGTTAAACTACGAAAACGTGTCATGCAATTAATGTTTCAATGTATCCTCTATTAGTGAATCTAGACAGGTTGGATTGCTGATGGCCATGATTCATATGGGGGACATTTGGTCCTTCCCGCCCATTCCCAGGAAGAACTTGCACCTGCGCAAGCTGTCAACGTTTTGTTTTATATATAACCTGTGTTGCTATATTCACCTGTGATATAAGGCTAAGGCGTTGGACTTGCGATCAAGTGGTTGCGGGTTCGAACCCCACCCAGTGCACTACCGTCGTGAACCTACTCCTAACACAAGCATTTAGCTTAGTTGGATGGGTTAACAAGAATACTAGCAATGTGTGACCCACGTTACTAGTAGTCTTTAAAAAAAAAATGTTGAAATACATTAGTACAGGTGCTAACGTTTCAAATTAAATGTTATTTTCTGACCTGTATTCTGGAAATGTAATAATATTGTAAACTCTCATTTATGCAAGTATATTATTATAACTAAGAAAACAATCATGCCTACCGGATAGTCAACGGTCACGTGTGCTTGGTGTTCCACTAGCGCGTTACCAACCCTATCCCATGTCTATAATTGCCACTAGAAGTTGTTATTATCTTTGTACCAAGTATACTGTGAATTATTATGCTTTGTTTTTCAATAATGTCTATGAAACTAATTGTAATCATGTAATCAATAATAACTGGACCCCTTTCTTTTAAAGAAGACGTTTTTCGTAGCTTGGCGGTAACTTATATTATTCGTTTCATTGTTTCTTAATTGTTTTATAAACTGTTGTAGGTATAAAATATAATATAGTATATAAAAAATATAGTAATTAATCATAGACGTACATATATGACGAATAAATAGTGCTATGACATCCATTATATACCTACTTAATTATACCATGTACTTAATTATGACTGATTTTCATTAAATACTTTTACTATATACTTCAAAGTTTTTATATATACCTAAAAATAACAATTTCAGCATTGCAAACATAAGTTTATAAATGACCACTTTATAAAATCCCTATAAAAAAATTCAATATTAATCATATTACGCTGTTGTCTCAACATAAATATATACGAGGGCTTCACTAAAAGTATCAGGAATGGAATATTTCCACTGTTTCTGTCATATTAAAATCTTTTTAATTGAAAACTCCTTGGTTTTAAAAATCGAATACCATTTATGTATTTAAAAAAAGATTCTCGGTCTTGTCACAAGGTTTTGTCAAACTTGTTTAGTCATTGAGAAAATGGAATTGACTCGAGAAAATTCAAGAGCGATGATTTATTATGACTTTCGAAGTTGTTTAACACAAAAACAGTGTGTTGACCGGATGATTTCTGCATTTGGTGAAGCCTCATCCAAAACCACAATTTATCGCTGGTTTGCTGAATTTCAACGTGGACGTGTCAAGCTCAGTGATGATCCCCGTCAAGGTCGTCAAAAACTGCAGTCACCCAAGAAAATGTTGATGCTGTGCGTAAGCTGATTGAGGAAGATCGACATGTGACATACCGCGAAATTCAGGCAACTTTAGACATTGGCATGAGTCAAATACCTACAAATAATCTTGCATGAACAATTAGGTGTAAAAAAGTTGTTTTCCCGATGAATACCGCATTCGCTCTGTGAAGAGCAGAAAGCGGCTCGCGTTACTTGGTGCGTCAGAACTCTCGAAAGATTTCACGCAGGAATCTCAAATGCTGTATACAACATCGTATCAGGTGACGAATCCTGGAAATACGCGTACGAACCCGAAACAAAAAACCAGTCACGAGTTTGGGTGTTCGAAAATGAGTTAAAGCCAACAAAAATTGTTCGTTCACGGAGTGTTGCAAAAAAATGGTGGCCACGTTTGTCTACAAAACCGGCCATGTTGCGACTATTTCTGTTAAGAAACAAAGAACGGTTAATGCAGAATGGTATGCCAGCATTTGTTTGCCACAGGTCGTTTCTGAACTCCGTAAAGAGAACTGCAACCGCCGCATCATCCTCCATCACGACAATGCGAGTTCTCACACCGCGCACAGAACAAAAGAGTTTCTAAAGCAAGAAAACATAGAATTATTAGACCATCCGCCGTACAGCCCCGACCTAAGCCCTAATGATTTCTATACTTTCCCTAAAATAAAGAATAAATTGCGTGGTCAGAGATTTTCATCACCTGAAGAAGCTGTGGACGCCTACAAAACGGCCATTTTGGAGACCCAAACTTCCGAATGGAATGGTTGCTTCAATGATTCGTTCCATCGTATGAAAAAATGTGTCAAATTTCGCGGAGAATACTTCGAAAAGCAATAAATACATTTTTAAATAGTAATGTTGTGTCACCTCCTTGATTCCCGAAATTTTCAGTGCCGCCCTCGTACTGACGGTGATTTCACAAATACTCAACAAATACTATTACCATAATTTCAATTTATAAATGCGTTAACCTCTGTTAATTATGTGCAGTGGCGTAACTATACCATCTAAGGCCCGTGGCTAATTCATCGAATGGGGCCCCTTCCTTAGGGTGCCACCACACAACGATTGCTGATAGAATCGGTTTTCGTCTATCATCAGTTGTTACCGGTGTGGTAACAACTGATGATAGACGAAAACCGAAACTATTCGTCTGAAAAAGCCAAATCATTTGAAGTCGATCGATTGGTGCGCTGGCACCTTAATTCTTGGTCCATCATTATAAATCACTAGAATCGATGGCAAAACTTTGTGTAATAGGATCTAAAAAAACAAAGGTACGTAGAGGTTAGTATTAATAAAATAAATCACGAAGATACTGAAATGTGTTCTACATCCAGTCCTTAAGAATTTTTTGCCGTCAAAATATTATTTTTATATTTATTATAATCATTTTTTGAATAGACTGTCATCTATCTTCAACTAGAAGAACATACATAAACAGAACAAAAAGACAGGGCTGTCATTAGAACCCAATTATTTTCTAGTAACCCACGACTATATTTATCTTGAATTGGAAGTACTTTAAATATTAAAATGAACGAAATTATACTTAGGCTGATGATTTGAAAAGTATTTTAAGCTCATTTAGATTATTTCGTTTACATAATGTTCTAGATTTCCATCCGAAGATAGCCTTAAACAGCAATTAATCACAAAAACTAACAGACAAGTCTGTACTCCGACAAAAATACAAAGATTTGTTCTTGCCATTTTAATGATGACGACTTCATCGTTACAAAAAAAGGCCTTAAAAGATTAAAGAAAGGCACATTACTTACTTTTAAAAAATATAATAAAATAAAATATTTTAATTTTATTTTATTTGTAAATAAAATTATATTCATTATAATCATTTGTTTTCCCTCAAAAATATTAAGTATTAATGTTAGTGAAAACCTAACACTCCTTTCTCCCGTATTGGTATAAAAATAAAACCGTTGTAATCTATCTATATACCAAATGTTATCCAAATCCGTCCAGCTGTGGGATAAGGCCAAGGCTAAGAGAAAGAAAGAACTCACAAACTTTCGCTTTTGTATCAAGATGGTTTACAAACTTAATCTTGAAAAAACTACTACCTGGTAAGTAAATTCTGAGTACGTCCTCTTACATCCTACACCCAGTGTGAGATAGTTAAACTACATAGCAACATCGACATAGAACGATGCGAGTAGTTTTACTATTGTTTGGTAGATGGAAAAAAGTGAAGTGGGCGGAGCTTAACACCACTCATAGGGAAATATAATTACAACACCTCTTTGTATCCGCTCCGTGGTTTTATGGATTTTCTTAGTAACGGAAGGAAAAATTCCAAAATGAAAAAATAATATAATAATATTGTTACGAGCTGAGGTTCGGGATTAGAGAATTATAGCAGATTGTTACCGAAATACACACAATTTATTTTAATAGATCACAAAATACACAGGGAAACTAGCAACAACACAATTACAATAATTTATTATCACTATTACACTAAACTTCTTAATTCACTTACACCTTAGTCGCTGTTAATTCACTTGACACTCACTTGAAACTAAACTCACTTGACACTCACTTGAAAACTAACTACTCCGCAATGCCACGCTTTATATAGCAAAACGGTATTTCTAGAAACATTGCGACACCTCTGGTTAATTCTACAAAACAATAGAACAGTCTAATACATACTAGGACTACTTCCATTAATGGATAACTACTTAGTTCCGTGTTGTCAACAGATAGCATGTATCTTTATTTTATAGCTCTCTACACCTTCCCACAGACGCCAATAGATGGCGGGTTATTCATAACAATATGTACGATTTAAAATGACTTAAATATGCGAATGGAGCAAATCTCCATAAAAAAACTTTTAACTAGAATTGACTGGTCACTACTCCCACAAGTTTCTTGTGATGGCAGAAACATCGAATAGTGTTAAAGTCAAAATCTAGAAGTTTATATCGATGCCTTGACATGGCCTCTTCAGCTGCAGAAGATTAGTCGTAGACCCACCGCTGGCTCCTTGCGCAGACTTCATAATTTTCTGCCTAATGCCACGAAAACTGCACTTGTCCAATCTTTTTCTTCCACATCCTTGATTATGCCGATGCACCTTTCCCTGATCTCACCGAGGACCAACTTAATAAATTTGAGAGACTTTTGTATAAGATTCATATTTGGACTTGCAAATATTGGTTACCCACTACTGTTACTATTATGTATTCTGTGCCCATACGCCTTTGCCGGAATACCCACATTCTTTCTCTTTTGTACAATATTCTGTTTAACCCTAAACCCCACTCCGTCTTATTTAAAAGAATCTCGCCTTGCCGGTTAGTATAAGGCGTGCTCAATCGTAACCTATTTTTGTAAACTTAGTAAAAGCACACAACATATTGTCTTTTTCCAATCTTCTCTTTTCTGTTAAAGCAAACCCTGTCAAACATAATCAGTAGCGTAACAATAGAGTGGCAGAGCGGGCAAAATGACTCGGGGCCAAGGCCCTAGGGGGCCCCTGGCACTGGCCCCAGGGCCCTAAGCACCACACACACACACACACTTTTATACAATCTGTTAAAATTTCAAGCGACTATTGCCATTATATTATTAAGATTGAACAAAAAACACGTTTTGTGTGTGTATGTGCGTGTGAAGGGGAGGTAAAGGGAGAGTTTTAACGTTATTTTATTTTTATAACTTTTTGTTTTAGATGATAGTAAAACCCCCTCCGTGAAAATTTGATGTGCGTAATTAAGATCGAGCAAAAACAAAAGTTTATTTATTACATGGAAATTTCCTTCAATTTTATTTTCATTATTAATTTGTTACAATTTCATGTGTCTCAAGAGCTAAAAAATGACGTTTCTGGTATCCACTTTCTTTTTAAAGTTTAGCGGAATCCTAATAACAAAAACTCTGTTCTAACTTAAATCTAAAAAATACTGATCTTATAGCATATAGAAGCGTTTGCAAGTTTATCTTGAACAACTGGAAAAGTACCGATATAAATTTACAGATTTAAAAAGAGGTATATCACACCGGACTGTACTAATGAAGTGAAAAACTAATTTTATTGGTTCGTCGTGAAAAAGAAGTCGAAGAGTGTTTTGTTGCTTATAAGCCGGTAAGTGACTCTTCAAAAGCAAGAGTCACTGGCCTCTTTCTTGATGCAATTGTACAAGTATTTGACTTGGACATGAACCATTGTCGATGTTAAGGGTACGATAAATAGAGCGAACAAGGTAGAAATAAAACCATGTCTCAGAGCTAAAATGCCGAGTCAATATCCTCAATTATATTTTTAACCGACTTCAAAAACAAGAAGGTACATCAGATGTTTTTTTATGTACGTTACCCGGTTACTCGAAGACGGCTGGACTGATTTAAAAAAATAGTTTTGTTTGTAAGGTTATACATTCTAGTTGGTCCCATTACCATCAGGTCGGAATCTGATGATTGAGTGAATACTCTCGGCGCATTTGGTGTAGTGGAACAGATGATGCCCATAGATGGCCACCGGAACTAATTAATAATAAGTATTCACGGGTTGCGATTCGATTACTTTAATGTGGTTGCTAAGAAATTTATATTGGTCACAACGCATAATGCTATGGTGAAATGGAGCTGATGGGGAAGTAAATGAGAATTCCTCAACAATTAACGTCCCTGCATCGGGAAAAGCAGTTTTGTAAAAGGTGAGGAGCAGTTTACATTAGGTTACTTGAACTTAGACAAACTACAAACCAACCGACCGAGCGAGAAATAAAACTTTAAAAATCAAACGTAATTTTTAAACCTACTTAAAATCGACTTCATCAAACGAATTTGACTTTTTTTACCTTATATAACGCCGCCTCATTATGGGTCCTTGGAGTCCTTGATGGCCCGCAATCTGCGATACTCGACCGCAATGTACGATGTTCGTCAGAGTCAGAAGAAGATACCGCACGATAGCCTTCGAAGCGGCGAGTCTCCTAGCCGGTTATGCCTCATGGGATCTAGAAACGTCATTATACTAATGGCGCAAGGAGGCACTAGATCGAGGAGCGATGGTCCCAGCTTCGCCAGGGCTTAATGGCAGAGTGGAAAGAACGACTAGAGCGACCGAGCCAGGGTACGCCACAACTGTGTGCGGTAAGAAGCGGGAGGATTGGCTGGAGAGGTTATTGGCTGATACAGGTACCCACCGGACACGGCTGCTTCTTTAAGTAATTGTGTCATACATGCCGGGAGCTAACACCTGCTTACCACCACTACGGAGGCTGTCGCGAGGACACTGCACTCCACACTGTGGTGGACACAGCGGCGATACGACCTCTGACGGCTATTGGTGTGGGAAGCCTCTCGCTAGAAACCATGGTCCAAAGTGGGAGTGGATTCTAGTCTCGTTTTGAGAGGAGGTAATATTATATAGGAATATAAACACTCTCCTGTATCCCGGGTCCCCTGCAATACTCACTTATGACGGAACACTGCGGATTTAGTCAGACATATCACCCTTGGTTCCGGTGAGGTGATGACCCGACCAACGATAAATAAAAAAGTGTATATGTTGCGCGATATTTTCACCCATTGTGCACCGGTTTCAATAATTCTTTGTTTAATTGAATTGGTTCTACTCAAGGTAGGTCCCATTTAAATTTGAAGAAAATGTTACACCTGGGTGTAAAATCTATTATAATTTAGGTGCATTGAAGTCTGTGACGTATGGTCGTCTGTCAGTTTGAATTTAGTGATAGCCGATACAGCCATAACTTCCGTCAAATAGGTCTCTTTATTTGGATTTCTCTAATGCCTGTTTGTTTCTCTGGATCAACAAAGCTTTAAGAAGTCATATTTTATTGGATTATCGCTGAAAAAGGGTTTGTAGGACTCGTTGGTAGTGTAGTTTCTAGCCTTGCTACTGTTCGCTTTACATTTCACTTCGTGATGTCCTTCTGAATCTTCATATAGCAACAAATGACTCCGTTGCAGCATCAGAGGTCTATCAATGATTCAGTACCTACAGCAATTTGATTTCATAATAACAAAGTTGGCTCGGTCTGTTCTAAGTGAACATTGTGAACTAACCAAACTCTTTACAATAGCTAAAAATTGCTTGGAATTTCTTTGAGCCTCTTCATTTGCATTAATAACAATCAAGGAAATAGCATCTTAGGCTGAAATAGATTAAATTTTAAGTCAGTCCGATCCCGAAGAAAGAAACTATTATTTGATTACGAAGTCGTAGATGAGACACCGACAGATCCTGAATAATTATGTAAGATGAACATTTTGTATCCTATGATTAATAGATAATCGTACTTTTGTTCGCAAGATTCCAACTTTCTCGGGAGTCCAACTTTCATTTTTTATGTCCTTTTATTAACACTATTCCAACTGGACGGTACAGTTTTACGCATATATGTTCGATGGAAACTCATTGTGGTTTGCCGGGTCGGGTGTGGTGTGGTGAAGCCGGGGCGGGTTGCTATTAATTAATAAATTGGTGTTTATTAATACCTGGATATTAGGCTTGAGTAGTTCACGAACATGTACTATTAGGAATTCATTCCTGACATGGAACTAGAACGAACTATTCTGTTAATAGGACTTAGTTCATTTAAGTACATTAGTATTGTCAAGAAACATGGAACGACTGAATCGTCAACTGAAATGTCGTACGTTACGTCCCCGCGCGACACGGCGGCGAACGAACCAATAAGAATGAGATGCATGGTGTCTAAACATATTTTATTTTAGTATTTATAAAAAGTATCGAAAAAAATGCATTGACTTACTAGTTATAATTTTTTTGTAATATAAATGTAAATAAGTAAATTAGTATGGTGATTTTACGGGTATATGAATGACAGTCCTAGGCGTGCAAAGTATGAAGAAGATCCAAATATTCATTCAATGCAGCAATGTACTACTGAACTTATAGAACTAGAAGTCCGATTTACTAGAACAAGCCTACGGGATATCGTCGGAGAACACTTTTATTGAAACGTAACCGTTACAACAAAAGTGGGTTTAACTTTTTGGATTTGTTACAAGAGCTTTGCAAAGCAACATAATCTATGAAAAGGAAGAGACTTTCGCGTGAAATTTTACACCTATGTAAACCTGAGGAGAAGAGCAAGTTGGTCAAGCAAGCACTCGCAGAATGTATATTAAAGGTACAAACTGCTTTGGCCCCTATCCCGCAAATTTACGAAAACGCTATGAAAAAATTTAGTTCCGACGAAAGTTACGCAAATATTTTTATTTTTATCTTGTAGACCTAGTGGTGGTAGTGCGGAGTGAGCCAGGCCAGCTCCTACCGCTAATTATGCACACAAAAGCGCGTATCTATACACATCACAACTACCAGTATAGCTCACCCGCAGTTGCGACGTGACATAAAACATCTGTAATGCATTTGCACCCTCAGTCTAAAAAAAAAAGAAAATATTGGCGTGAAGAGTTTATTTTTGGCCCTTTTTAACAATAATATATTTCTGAAACAGATAAAACAAGATAATAAATTATTACGTTACAGAATATGCCACAGTTAATATAAATTGTAGAATATACACTTTTCGACATATTTGTATGTGAGCATGATTTTTTTTGTAACTATTTAAAGTCTTCATAAATAATATGATATGCTTTCTATTTCTGGTTTAAGAAAATCTGGTGTAGCTAAAACCTATTGTGATTCGTTTTATGGTTGTTTTGACATTAATTCGTGGTATTATCAACTGAATGTTCGTATACACAGTAACAAGCTATCTGACAAGCTTAATTTACCATTTATAAAACTGAGAACAGAGATCATATTAATAGAAATAAACTTAACATATTGATGAAAATATTCTTACAATCTATTTACGATATTTCTGTTATAGATTGAATCTTTTCAGACAAAAGCAAGAATCAATGTCAAGTATGTTTTGAGTAAGATAACAAATTGTCACTATTTTATTAACCTGTGTTATTTTTACTACTTAATGGTCAGTACATCATACATACTTCGAGATTATCGGAAGACTAAATAATTAAATATATTATGTATAGTTAGGTACACACACAAATCTAATATTAGCCAGTTACGTAGCGTCAGCAACACAGCTGATAATTTTTTTCATTATATTAAATAATTCAGTATATTTTAATTACTAGAAATATATAGTGCTGTGTTGCTGGGTGTACCATAAAACCACCATTCAATCTATATCACAGATATATTTGACAAAACCATTATTCCTGACTCAGCAATTATCTCCAATTTCCTTCAAATATTATTGATTTCAAGCTTCCATGTCCAAAACAACCCTTAATCTAATACAGTCAGCAAATCAATTACTAGAGCCAGCATTTGCACACATTTACACTGTTTAAATTTTGACAGGCTAATAAAATAATTCTAGATATTTTTATGGCTGCATTTAAGATGAATATGAATGGAAAACACCAAATTTTTATAAATACCTTTGAAATAAAAATGTTCCATATCGTATACAGGTATACATTTAAATGCAAATTGACAGATAATTTATGTTGCTTAAGAAAAAAAAATAGAAATTAACTAGTTTCTGGCAAGTTTAGATAACCAATTTTTTAACTCTTCACTTGACATCCCGAATCTTTTATTTCCCCCGAGAGCAGATGTTGATGAATAAAAAGCTCTCTTAAGAATTTACACCCCAGAATGGGCAATAAACCATGTCTGCAAGCCGTGTCAGAATAGTTCATGCCCAAACTTATGTCACAGTTTCCTACAATGTTATGAATTCTAGAGCATTAACATGCCATTTTCTTTACCAAAGGCATATGGAAGGCAACTAGTTCTAATGATATTTTTATAAATACTTGGAAACTAGTTTCAAGTTGATGTATTTAAATATGTTAATATTTTATTCAGAACGAATGCCCCCACTGCCTTATAAAACACATCTGTAAACTAATCTCTGTGACAAAAACCGCTTGACAATAATAATTAAATCAAGATGAACACAAATATGTTAAAGTTAGGTTAAATGATACATCACCTGGACCAGAAATAAAACTAAAAATTGATATTTTTATTATACTCGGATTTTGAGAATCAGGTTAGTCCAAACGGTTCAGTATCATGATAACCTGCCTTAATAAAGTTCGGCTTGATGACGTTGTTTCAAGCGGCCAGAAACAACATTGTTTACACTGAAATATTTGTTCTTTTGACAAAAATGCAGTTTGAGCTAGACTTACTACCCACCATACAGTATATCAGTTTTTTTGACAAATAAATCTGGCGCTAGCTCAAACACAATGGTGTGGGTAGATGTTCGTGATCGCAGCAGAGAGTCAACCACAATTTATGTACGATGATGGACAAATCTAGGTAGACTCTCAGATGATGCTCAAATAAATATTTTTTTATATTTTAACAATGTAGGAATCGCAAACGATATCCAATATGGACAAAGCACGCAAGATACCTTTTTGTTTCAATCGTCCTGATGTACGGTTGTATTTACACTTTAAAAAAAGTAACCCACTTAAGGGTGAAGTCTTATCACGATAAACTATTTACACTCACATTTTGTTACAATAAATTCATTACACTTTTTTACAAATAAGTTTTTGTTTTTAAAGAATTTAAACTATGCAGTTCCATTCACCAGTCAGCAAGTCCAGTTAGTTGCGGTGTGCGCATTGAGCGGCACGGCGTTACTTGTCGGCCGAGTCGTCGTCGTCCGGACGCGACACGTACAGCGCGGGGTCGATCACCTTCGGGATCGGCTTGATCTCCGTGCCCAGCTCCTGCTCGATGCGATGTAATGCAAAGCGGTCTTCGTATGTGATTAGATTAATGGCGATACCCAGGTGACCGAAACGACCTGAGCGACCGATACGATGCAGGTACGTTTCCGCCATACGCGGGAAATCGAAATTGATTACGACGTTGACGGCTTGCACATCGATACCTCTAGTAAAGAGGTCTGAACACACTAGGTTGCGGCACAGTCCCGCACGAAAGTCGTGAAAAACGCGATTACGGTGCGCCTGCGCCATGCGTGCGTGTATGTAATAACAACAGTAACCCAGTTCTGTTATCTTCTTTGCGAGCAGCTCTACCCGCTGAGTTGAATTGCAGAATATGATAGACTGGTTTATTTGCAACTGCAACAAAATAAGGATGTCACATTGTTTATTACATCCCAGGAGTAAAACATTCCTGATATGTGTAAAGATTGTTCACCTTTGAAAACAGTGTATTTAAACAATGCACTTTCTGTCTCTCTTGTACAAATGCATAGTACTGTGTAACACCTTTTAATGTAAGTTCCTCCATGAGATTAATCTCATAGGGCTCCCTTAAGTGCTTTTCCATAAATTGTTTCACACTTAGTGGGAAAGTGGCCGAGAACAGCAAGATCTGGCGTTCTTTGGGTAATCTGCAAACATTTATTTAGTTCTATAAAATATGTATGTATAAATGAAATATTAACACTGGTATTTATGTAAAAACAATACATACCGTGAAATAACCATATCTAACATGCCTTTAAAGTCTTGAGAAAGAAGTTTATCTGCCTCATCAAGAACCAGCATCCTGCACTGGTCCATCTTAGCTACTTGTTTATCCATGAGATCAATCATACGACCTGGCGTAGCAATAATTACTTGGACTAAAACAAATAAGGTAACATAAGTAATTTTTATTTAAATCAAGTTATGATTAGTAGTGTAGAAACAAATTTACCATTCTGATAAATACGCATAATGTCATCCCGGAGATTAGTACCTCCTGTAGTGACCATTACACGAATATCTGTATGCTTCGCCAGTTCAATGCAAATTTGTGATGTCTGGAGTGCTAATTCTCTAGTTGGTACCACAACTAAAGCTTGAATAGCATCTTTTTTGGGATCCACCTAAATGAAGTACAAAAAAGGGTTCTGTAGAACATGATTAAAATGTAATATATGCAGGTTTTATTAAAACATATTGTCAGATGGTACGGTTTATGTCACTTATAGATAAGTGAAGGGGAATCCAAACTATCATCATTCTATACAATGTTGATATTGATGTCTAACACAAAACAAGTGTTCAAACCTGTTCTAAAACTGGAATACAATATGCACCAGTTTTGCCAGTTCCATTTTTAGCTCTTGCAAGGACATCTTTGCCACTAAGTGCAATGGGAATAGAAGCCTCTTGGATGGGGGAAGGTTTTTCCCAGCCTTTTTCAAAAATGCCCATCAGCAGCTCTCGTTTTAGGCAAAACTCTTCAAACTCATTACCTCTTGTGTCTGTTACATCCTGTAAAGCAAAAAACATATCAATTGGAACATACTTATCACTAAATTTCTAAATTAGAAACTGTTTTTTTGTTTACAATAGATTTTAGTCTTTCTCTTTTGGTTTTGGAAATAGTATTGTAACTTAAATACTGCTGCCAGTGTCCTCAAAGTCGATTCATGGAAACTCAGAGGGCCCTCTTTGTAGTCGACGCAGCCGCGGCAAAGCTATTTGGAATCAACCATAGCCATTGCAATACATTTTTGGTCACCTATTTTAAGAAATTTCATCAAATCATTTTTTCAGTTTTAATTAGATTTAACGTAAACCCTGTTTAATTTTTTTTTTCATAATTTTTACGTACAAGCTATTTGGAATCAACCATAGCCATTGCAATACATTTTTGGTCACCTATTTTAAGAAATTTCATCAAATCATTTTTTTCAGTTTTAATTAGATTTGACGTAAACCCTGTTTAATTTTTTTTTCATAATTTTTACGTACAAGCTATTTGGAATCAACCATAGCCATTGCAATACATTTTTGGTCACCTATTTTAAGAAATTTCATCAAATCATTTTTTTCAGTTTTAATTAGATTTAACGTAAACCCTGTTTAATTTTCTTTTTCATAATTTTTACGTACTATTGTATCTGATTCTTATTTTGTGAAATTTACAATTCACTATTTTACGTAATATAGCTCATATTCGTATCTGCCCTTTTTGTCAATGAGTTCGCTGCGATGATCTCCTGTATTACCTGTGGAATGTTGAGATAGGAAATTATCTTTAGGATAGGGGTTGATTTGTTGTTACTATTTATCTGCCCTTATTCCTTTAGTTCTTTAAGCCAGTGCAATTAGGCATAAACCTGGGAAACCAGCTATAGTGAGTGAATTTCAATGATTTGTTTTTTTTCTAATTCCATAAAGAAAAAAGTTTTGAACTCGCAGTTAATAATATTTTTTTTGAATACTTCAATAAAATTACGTAATTCCTAATGTATAATGTAATTTGCTAGTAATATGAATTATTAGAATAAAATTGAACTTAAGTACACATAAGGACGACAAACTTTGAAAAGTAAAGGTAAAAGGGAGTAGGAGGGGAGGTAAATATAGTGGAGAGATAAGTTGCAGCTGATATTCCGATTCGAAAACGTTTAGTACTTAGTGTTTGTGTCAAAAAAGCCATTGAAATCCATTCACTAGACCGATTTTTGAATTTCATTTTTCGAATGAAAATTGAATGAAATTTTTTGTGTGTCTTCAGGTGGATTCGAGAATGGTTTAGATTTACAATTGGACCCGGTAGATGGCGCTGCGATAGGGTTACAGGAATAATATGTTTTACGTTCCGGCAGGACTACGTCTGTCGGGTCCGCTAGTAAGACATAAATAAAGGAAAAATTATTATATAAACTTAAAAGTAAAAAGATATATTTTTTTATTTAGCAACCAACCAACGTACTCCTAATAACAGACCTAGATTTTTCTATATACTTTGTTAATATTAATTAAAAGAACAAAAAATCATTACACAAAGTTCTTGAATAATTTTAAAAGAAATTATTTTGTAATTATATGTTTTGGACAATGGGACAGTTCATTATCTGTTTTAAAATAATTATCTTTTAAAAAAAAGTATCACCGACTTATGTGCTTTTTAGTGGAAAGTCTTGTTGCATGTTTGTTGTTGTCTTGCATTTTATTTTTAAATTAAACCATGCACTCTTATTGTGTCACCCTTTACATCTACTATTTTTATTGGATTGTAAAGTAGACTTGTTCCGATTATGTATGGAATGCAATATCCGGCATATGGCCCCCTCGGCTCTGAACACAGGCTCTTGCTCTTTTCATGAAATTTTAGATAATATTTTGACAAAGATGTTACTCTATCGCAACTCGATCTCGGCTTTGAGGTCAGGAATTGTTTGTGGTTTACTCACGTAGACCTGAGATTTCAACGAATTGAGGCCACAAGAACTCAGTTAGCATGTTCCTGTAACGATTGCCATTCACAGTCACTGCATTTTTGTAATGGGTTTTCACAATGATAACGCGTTGTTCAATTGTGTAGCGCTAATTTTTTAATAATCGGAACAATCGTTGATGCCAGCTGTCGAATATCAGAGCTGCAACCTCCAAAGAAAAAAAAAATGGGTGAAATTTAAATCGTGCTCTCTTATTGAGACACCTTTATATTCTTTAAATATAATATGGCTAGGCCTACAAACACACTGCTCCAATGAGACAGCGATATTTCGGAGCAAACAAAAATATCATCGATGTTTACAATTTTTAGATATTTGTTTCTTTTTCAAAAACCGCTGGACTGATTTCAATTAAATTTAAATGTGACCAATACCCTTTTAAACAAAAAAAGAATTTTCTAAATTGGTTCAGGCGTCTTCGAGTAATCGGTGAACATACATGAAAAAAAAGATTCCGACGAATTGAGAACCAACTCCTTTTTTGAAGTCGGTTAATAAAAATATAAAATACAAGATATGAATCTGAATTGATGGATCAATAAAAATCGATTTTAATTTTTATTAGGGGTCCGTATCTCGAAAGGTAAAAAAAAACCCCTTATAAGATCACTCTCTTGTCCGTCTGTCTGTCTGTGTGTCACCACCGATTTTCTCAGGAACGGGTGGACCGAGCAAGTTGAAATTTATACCAGATACTGAGGTCTATAGTCCCTATTAGGTGTATAACAAGGTCCTGAGTTAACACGATAAAAAGATATGGGCAAATTTAGATTTCCGCGAAAACTTTTAAGTACCTAAATTTACCTTAATTTTCAACTTTTTATTTTTTGGAATTTTCCCTTTACTTGTGCTGTAAAACCTTGCTTCCGGTCCAACAGTCCGGAAGTACTTTTGGGTAGAAAACCTATAGCGTACTTCCCATTTACCTAGAATCATGAAATTTGGTAAGAAGCAAGGTCTGACAGCACAAGTGAAGGAAAAAATCCGAAAGTCGTTAATTTCTTGTTATATCACATAAAAAAAGTTTTTGTGATTACAAACATATTTTGTGGTTGGATTATTGACTTTGTCATACTTCGCAACCGCAAAGTTTATCTTTCGCAAAAGACTGGCAAAAGTCTTCGAGAATTGATTCCCGAGATAGACGTACTATCTAAATACAAGTTTGGTTGCTTACGGAACCCTCGGTGCGCGAGTCATACTCGCAATTATCCGTTTTTTTTTTCAATATACATTTGTATTTACACCGAAATCCTAGCAATTATAGATAATGAGATATCATATCCCGAAGTGGACATTTTTAGAAGTTGTCACAGACCGCCTAATTGCAGCCTACAAAGTTACGATTCGACCGCGCGGCCACGTTCTTTTTGTTTTGGACTGATTTTGTCTATTTAACTAAATTTGAGTAGTATTTATTGCTTTTGTTAGTTTTGACAAATTAAGACCTTTCTTCTTGTAACAGTTTTACTGTATGAAGTCTTCAGTTTTAAAGAAGAAACAGTAAGTGAAAGATTGCGCGGCCATAACTTCCAAGGTGAATATTTCGTAAAATATTGATCTAGAGCTTATAATTCTTTTTCGACAATTTTTGACAAATTTAGACTTTAATTGACAAAAGAATTAGATCTCTAACCCAAGTCGTTGCTGAGATCTTAATGGCGGCGCAATCCTAAACGTTACTTTCGCGCGGCCAACTTAAAACCCCTATAACTTCTTTATTTCTACTTTGACAAATTTTTGGTTTGTTTGCTTCGATTTTGAGAAATTCCAACAATTTTTTTAACGAAGATTTTTTCTGTTTGGATAACTTGGCGGAGCAATCGTAACGCACACAAGGAGTTTTTGTAAAATATAATAGAAAAACTCTTAAGCGAGTTTCCACGATAATCAAGTTTGGGCTTGTATGCGTTATATACCGTCTTTGTAATATGTACTTATTTCGGTTATTTTTGGCAACATGTGAAAAACCAGACGATTGTTCGAATAAGCCAACTCTGGGAGCGGGAACCAGATCATGGCGGCACGCTATTGCCTCTTTATAATGTATTGGACTAAATGGCAAGTATGTTGGATATTGGAAGAGATACATAATATTTCTTTCAATGAAGATAATCAGGTATAAACACCAAATGAGAAGTAATCATATATTTTTGATGCTGATGGTATCTGGAATCATATGTACACTAATTTGACTGGCCTGTTGATTTGATCTAGTGATTAGTGACCGTGACTGCCGAGCCAGAGATTGTGGGTTCAATTCCCACCCAGGACAAATAATTGTGTGATTACCATTTGTGTCTTGGTGTAATTTATCTATAATATGTATGTATTTAGAAATATATAAATATGTTTATCAGCAGTCTTGAGACCATAGTACAGGTTCTGCCTAGCAACCTTTGTGGCATCGAGTACTTTTCCTTTCGATATCGATATTTTTGTACTCGATACTTTGTATTCGATATTTTTACTCAATGAGTACTTATTGACAGGTATCGTAATAAATCTTAGAAACTACCTACTTATTATTATTTCTCGTTTATTGCATTGGCCTTCTGGTGTGAAATTATCTACTTAAAACTTGGATTTACGGCTCATGATTATGGCATCGCCATCTAGTTCAATCATGTCGAACTTTTTAAAATAGCTTAAAGTGATTCTACTCTTGAAACAACATACGATTTCTAGAGTCACCATAAAGAAGTTGGCTTTTACGAAAAGAGTTATTCATTACAGTCTGAACATAAGGATGAAATGAACCATTGCTTATGGCACAGGTTTCACCACTTTCCGTAGAACATTTGAACAATGGGAAAATATAAAAGTTGTTTTCACAAAATTATACAAGTTGGCACGAGAATATTTATCAATTACTGCGACGCCGACGCACAGTATGAAAAATGACCTAAAAAACGGACATCCCCTTTTTATTTATTCATTCGATAAATAAACTGATTTTAAATGCACGAGTAGAACACCCGAAGGTCAAATATAATTAGATCCAAATATACGATTTTTTTTAAATTATTCTTGGTATTTAGTAAATTATTCAAATCTATAGTAAAAAAATATATTTATGTAGATCTACTAGTATACGTGTATGTAGGTTTTACGCGGGCATATGATGTACGAAACTATTTGTTTTAAAATTCATTAACTTAAAAGATATTTTGAATAAAGGTTTTTAGTTTTTATTTTTTTACGGTAGTATTTTGCATTAGTTGGATTCAAAACTATGATAACTAAAGTTGTTTGATATCTTGCTAATTATATAAAAAAAAATAGATTCTAATCTCTATGGATCTTGGAGTTATATGCTTTTAAAGTTTTATCTAATTTCTATGGTTACAGGGTTGTCAAAAATTTTAGTTCTCTCTATCTCAATAATTTATAGATATAATTTGTGATTTATTTGTGACTAACCTATTATATATACCTATATTTTTATAATGTGATTTGATTTGTCTAACGAATTTGTTTGATTTGTTAAACTATTTACATTTTGATTTACTTGAAACTAGTTTCGCTATTAAATTTGTAGTAGAGGGTAGTTGGAGCGATCGATGCCTATATAAAGCAACAGGCGCGAGTGTGGAGCGCAGTTTTGGACGTACGATCGCAATTCCACATACCTCTTGGTAATATTGTTTCCAACGTATTGGTCTTAATGTTTACTTTGTAAATTGATTACGACAATAGAGTTTCGAAAAGTTAATAAATTGTCTCATTCAACAAGACCCGCATTCTACCGCCCATGGGTACGAATGAAAGCTACCCCCAGCTCGAAAACCCGACACATATATATATCGGATTGCCAAACGGGATACTATAATGATTTGCTATTTAGCTTCGTTGATTGCATCGGCAATTTTGTAATATTCAATAATACGACTATTTCACTGAGTTATGTGTAATAATCAAATAAAATTTAAATAGACACCAAAATACCATCAGGATCGATTTTTTTTCTGACCCATAATCAAAGGTACCATTACTACTATCGTCCGTTTTCGGGCGTTTCACTAACACCCGCGAACGCTAACTTTAATCACTGAAAGGGCATGACTCTAGCATGCAATTACAATAGGAATTTTTGTAAAAAAACTATCCGTTTACAAGTTATGACTGTATTTTGCCTCCATTTATTATAACAGCAGGTGCAATGTGTAAAGTTAAAAATTATAATTTAAATTAAAAGTTACTTTTTATGGATTTTCGGCTCCATGGTGCCTCACCCCCATTCCTCCAAACAAAATGTTTAGGTATAGGGTTTAGGGTTTAGGTATAGGGTTTAGGGTTTAGGTATAGCATACCACATCACCACCATTCACACATTCACCCCCTTCCCCAATCGGAATTTATTTCCATTTTAAAGAATTTACAAGTAATGTAATGTCAAACAAGCTACGTTCGAATATTTCAATCTTATATTTTACAAAAGATATCAACCTACTTTCTATTAATCTATAACTTTTACTTAATATCAAATCACAATTAAAAAAAAATCGGTGGCAACCCTAGGATACATTCTTTAAAACCTCATAAGTCACGAATCCCAAGGAATTAAGATTTCAGGTTTTGAAGGCCTGTTAAGAGGGACCTGTTCTATAGTCTAATTAAAGAATTGAATGCTACTAAAGTAAGACTTGATGAAAAAAAAGTAATTACGAAATTATGGTTAAAATCGTTTTTTTATGTTATTTTAAGTGCTAGAACTTTGTTACTGACTGCATATTATAGATAATTTACACTTTGATAATATGGATTATTAATCAATAATAAAAACTAAACGCCTTTTGAACAACAACTATTTCTATGGCTTTCCTGAATTCCATAGAAAAAACGATAAAAAAATTGTATCTCCGGATCTAAGGACATTTGAACTTCGGGAGTTCTACTCGTGCATTTAAAATCATATTCTTTATCAAAAGAATAAAAAAAAAAGGGGATGTCCGTTTTTAGGTCATTTTTCATACTGTGCGACATCAGTCCCCTCAGAAAGATTATTTTCTAAGGCAGTAAGTACCGGTAATAACAAAAACCCGAAACCGGGTAAAAAAAAAATAGCGCATTTTGCAAGGCTAAAAAAAATGAGCGTTAAAAATTTTTAATTATAAAATCCTTACTACTGTCTGTCTGTCTGCACACATAGTCTAGAGCCTGAGAAAGGACATAGGCTACTTTTTAATGCGAAAAAGGGGGTGTAAGGAGTTGAAAGGTCCCCACCTTTCAACTCGAAGATGAAAAGTAGTATGGAAGTATCGTCATATTTTGAGCTAGAAGCTTGGAACTTATTTTTTAGGCTGTTGATTCGAAATAAACAAATATGACATTCAAAGTATGTAAAGTTTTACCCTCAAGGGTGTAAAATAACAATAGGGAATAGGGGATGAAAGTTTGTATGGAAATATGTAAGGTTTATGTGAATGTTTTCTAAGTTTGCGACAAGAGACAAAATATTAAAGCTATTCTGATGTAACATTTACGGAGTCACTACAAAATGTGAAACTTGGGTTAGAGTAAGAAACTTGCCAAGCACCTCGCCGTACACAATGAGCGCTGTGCAGCAAAGCGCGGTATGGTACGGCGCGGTATAGGTGGGGTAATAGGCCTAGGTCACGAAGTCAGCGGGAGCGGGGCGGCGGCGGCGGCGGCGGCGCGGGGAGCAGAGGTCTCATTTTGAAGATGATTTAATGAAGAACAAAAAGCTTTGGGCACATACGATGACAAATGTACTGGAAACGAGATATCACACGAAATGTAAAAAAAAACTTTTCTTTTCGTTTCATTGTTAAAAAAAAATAACGCCCCCACTTGTCCAGACTGCGGTTATCGAAATTGTTTTTAGTATTTATCCAAAAATAAAAATGCGTGGTGATCCAAAAATAAAAATGCGTGGTGATCCAAAATTTAGGTATTTTAGTTCTTTGAGTCAGCTAATATTGGAGCCTTCCTGAGTATGTAAAAAAAAAATTGCAAAGGACAGTGGACAGTGATTTAGTTGGACTACAGGTATAATAATTCATTTTATGAATTAAAATTAAAGAAATAATGTTGACTAATGGATATTTTACAATCACTTGCTAAATGTGAAATCATAATTAAATTAATTTACTAGAACGTTTAAACATTCAATCAAACTTATGAAATACATATTTGAGATTTACAAATTTTGGCCTTTAACATAATATAAATTACAAATGACAGTCATGTAAATAAAAAAATTATTTTACATTTTAAACATGAAGATATTTCTTAAATAAATAATTACATATGATCCCTAGGATATACAGCCTAAGACAAAAGTATTGAGTACCCTATAAATTTCTCATGTGCACGGAAAACGTAAAAAACCAAAACTGGTAAACTTGTTAAATGTTCGCGGTGATTCGGTCAATATGCTATTGACCAATTGATCACATCAAAATAGACCCAGGACAACACCGCAGACCCGAAAAGAAGGGAGAGTTGTAAAACAGTATTCAGAGCATGCTACTGAGTTGTAGGTAGAAATTAAGAGGAAAATTTGTAAATATAACTACTCATAGAAGACTTCAAGATGCTGGTCTAAGACTGTAAGCCAGGAAGAAGCCACAGCTCTCCAACGACAAGAAAGCTCAGTGTTAATGGCCATTAAAAATCAAAGTTTCATCACAAGATTAGTCAAACATTGTGATCAGATCAAACTCTGATGAGAGTATAATGCCTTCATATCATTAAATAAAATGGTTTGAAAACCAAATGCCTTATTAAAGTAATTTTACATTATTAGAATATTTCTTTTTAAGAAGCAGATTTTTAGTACACTTGGTGGGACCTTTGTTAGTAGCCAGGAAGTTAAAGAATTTAAGCCAGAGTGTGTGATGCCAATAACCATAAAACACAGTGATGGCAGCATAACAGTCTGGGGCTGCATGACCGATTCTAGAGTATGCAAACAACTACAAAGTACATAAATGTACTAGGAACTGACAGATTTGATTGTTAATAACTTTATAAGAGAGCACTTTATCATTTTCAAATTATGTTTTACATAATATTTTGAAAACAGCTATTTCTGTTAATTAAATCTGAAAATGTTACTGTGGATATGAGCTTTGAAAAATGTTTTTTTTTATCATAAAGTATGTTTTCAGTAAATTTATGTCAAAAACAAAAATCACCAAAAAATCAATTGACCATTTTTCTACGACTGAATATAAAAAAAATTCTAAATTTCTACTGAAGACTAAAAATCTCATAAGCTCTTTACCAAAAAGAATTTCTGCAATAATTAAGGCAAAGAATGGACTCACAACTCACTTGTTTTTTTATTAATAAATAGTAACAATATAAACCTTTAGGGTGCTCAATACTTTTAGCCAAGGCTGTAAGGTTTAACATTTATATGCAAAACAGTAAACAATATTGTTAGTAAACATTTGTCTATCTAACAACTCTCTAGTAGTATGAGAAGTAGAGTTTGTTGTTGAAGTATAATGATAGTGATTGTTTTGAGGATTGCTTTCAGATTAGATCAAACAAATTGAACAACTAGCTTGGTACAATTGACAACATTAAAAACTTTAATCTACCTGATAGTACATAAAAAAAACTGACATTTAATTCCACAGTTATAAACATAATGATAATGTGTGATAACCCTGATACATAAATAAGTCTAAGGAACAATTTCAACAATAATTAAAAGTAAGTTAACAATTTAAATACTTACACTAGTCTTTATTCTCCTGTCTTTCGGGGGTATTTTTAATTTTGCTTTCCAACCGATGTCGTCGATACTTTTATCGACATCTCTGTAAAATTTATTAAAACATAGGTACTTTAAATGGACATTCACTTCATCATTCGCAATAAAAGAAACAAAAGAAGTTATACACACCCCTTATTCTGACTGGTCATACTGTTTCCGACGTGATTACTTGAACTAATTCTATTTTCGGTCATCATTTTGAGAAATAAGCCCACTAGGGACACGACTAAAATTAGAAACTTAGAATCACAATTCTTTGTCCAAGTCCAACACTAAACAAATTTTACGTAAAGTCACTTTTAGATACATATGCTTATTTAGAAGTTTTATCACGTTCACCAACTTTTTCCGGGGATATCTGAAACAATACATAGATTGGAGTCAATTATCATCACTTTAGATATGCCAAAGCGGGATTTAGGTAAACGAGATTACTAGACGCGTCAACAAGCACCAAAATAAGTACAAATAAATATAACAGTAAATTCTACCTTAGTTGAATACACAAATAACTAATAGGAATTTAGCATTGCTTACGTTCCTAAATAGTAACTTTTATACTAAATAGATGTTAAAACGTAATGATTAAAAAGATTATACGCGATAAAACAGTCGTACGATAATCTTCAAATTTTAATATGGCCGCCAAGAAATATATAAATGACAAGTTCATGAAACCTAAAAAACGAATCCATAAAACTAAAAAATATCTTTATAGGAACCTACACACATTAAACTTAATAATATTGCATTCAAACTTGATAAATAAACATTACCTTGATAAAATTCTACAAAAGACGACGACACTCGATACTCGACGACGACATCACAATGTAACCAAAACAGTGTTGCCAAGATTTTTCAACTTTTTATTATTGTAAAAGTGAGAAAGTGCGCAGTTATGCACTTGTAACAGAAGCTTCACCTGAATTAAAATTAGAACCAACTTAAACTCTCAGTTTTGAAACAAATACGTCTTTAATACTTAGTATTAAAAACATTTAAAATATTTTTCAGTTGTTGTTCATGCTCAAAATAATTAAAACATAGTACCTGGCAATACCAATGTTAAAAACAAACAATTCTAAAGCGGGTGACAGACGCACGAGTTCTTAGCATAGAGCTCAGAGGTATTATAGGTATTATTGTATAGGTATTATTATAGTACAATATATAGTTATCTGTGATTATAGCTAGAGGCGAGAGCAAGCGACTTTCTTATCTTAAGTTGGCGGGGAGAAGTCGTTTTTTTACAATTTTTTTTTGTTCGTTCGCTAACTGTTCTTCATTGTTCGATCAAAATTTTTTTTTGTTCGATCTTAGTTTTTTTTTAAATAAAATAAAATTTTGCTTTCTTAAGTTGGCGGGGCGAAGTCGTTTTATAACCTTTTTTTTTGCTATTTCAACTGATGGTTAACTGTTCTTCATTGTTCAATAAAAATTTTTATTTGTTCGATCACGGTTTTTTTTTATATATATTATAAAATATTACCCTTAAGTTGGCTTTTTTTTTTTATCGTGTGGAAACCATCACGGGTCATCACCTCACCGGGGCTGGCGGTGAAGTGGTATGTCGGAATCGAACCGACTAAAACCACACGCTGGCTTTGGCTTCCAACATAAGTGGATCTATTGCAAGGGACTCGGGTATACCCTAGGAAGGAAGTCCCCAAGAACCCCGGCAGACCTTGGCCGCCTGTTAAATAATAGGCAGCCACACTAAAATGTACGGGGCCCCCCTTCCATCAGAGGCGCTCGCAGAACACATCGCGCCACCATCTCAGGCCTGCTTCTGCTAGGGTAAAGGGCAGCCTCACCCGTTACCCCCAGGCCAGCGCTCATGGAGGTCGGAGATCATTTTGGGGTCTCCGTCGCCTAGTGCCTCTTCTGCGGGACGGGAAAGTACTAGCTCTCTCCCGTTCCCTTTCCGCCGATTCTTTAGCGGACATCACTTCCTCACAAAACGAGGCGGCAGAATCCCAAGCACTCTCACTATGGACCATGGACAGAACCATGGCCTCTAGCGAGAGGCTTCCCACACCAATAGCAGTCACGAGGTCGCACCGCTGCTGCACCCACGCTGAGCACTCTACTAGAGTGTGGAGTGCAGTGTCCTCGTGACTGCCTCCGCAGTGATGGCACACAGATGTTGGCTCTCGGCCTATACGACACAGGTACTGTCAGCACCTGCGTCAGCCGGTAGGAGAGGCTACCGTGTCGCCTCTCAAGCCAATCCTCCACGATGGGTCTTACCGCCGCAATGGTGGCGCTCGGTCACTCTAGTCGTTTCATCCACTCGGCCATTAGAACCTGGCGAAGCTGGGACCATTGCGCTTCGATTTCGCGAGGCGCGGGTCTCAGGTTCCGCGCTAGAGCCTCCTTGCGCCATTGGTGTAACGACGCAAGGCTTTTGGCTTCCAGGTCCCATGGCGCAGTACCGGCTAGGAGACTTGCCGCTTCAAAGGAAACCGTACGGTATCCCCTTATGACTCTGACGGCCATCACTCGCTGAGGACGCCGCAGTAGGGCGGCATTGCGGACCGTCAGGGTCCCTGCCCAAATATGGGGCCCCGTATAGGGCCATGGACCGTACGATTCCAACGTATAGTCTCCTACAGGAGGCGTCGGGCCCTCCTAAGTTCAACAGCAGTTGTGAAAGAGCAGCCGCCGTCTTCGTAAGTTTGGGGGCCAGATTCCGAAAATGATAACCAAAATCCCATCGACTATCGAGTACGAGCCCTAGATAGCTCGATGCCGATGCGAACGCCTCCCACGATAAGGCTAGATCCCGCTGGTGGCCTCTTCCGAGGCCCGTGAAAATATATGGCCTCCGATTTATGCAGGGCCACCTCGAGACCCAGCCGCCGAATCCTTATAAAGATTAGAGCGACCCCGGCCGTGGCTTTTATGGTAGCCTCGCGGTATGTCTTGCCTCTCGCCGTCACAAGGGTGTTATCATCGACACCTCCCAAAAGCATTCCGCGAAGCACCCAGTCGTAACCGATGTTCTTGCCGACCGTAACCTGCCCGACCCGGGTAGATAACGGCTCTCTCAGACAAATAAGCCCCGATAATACGGCGGAGGTAGAGAGGAACTCTGTGAAAAACTAGCGCCTCTCTGATGCAAATCCAGGGCAAGGTATTAAAAGCGTTAGCGATGTCAAGAGACACCGCCAACATCACCTCACCTCGGGAGGTTGCTTCCTCCGCCAGGGCCCTTACACGCATGATTGCATCCACGGTGGAGCGCCCCTGGCGAAAGCCAAACTGGTTTTCCGCCAGGTCCGGCCCCACTCTTGAAAGGTGCTCGACGAGGCACCCTTAAGTTGACTGAGAGAAGTCGTTATTAATTTTTTTTTTTTTGTGATTTCAACGGTTCGTTAACTGTTCATCATTGTTCAATCAAATATTTTTTTTGTTCTATCTTAATTTTTTTATTTTAAATAGGAGGTATACGTTTTTATTTTAAATAAAATAAAAGAATACCCCCAAGTTACCGATGAGAAGTCGTTTTTTTACATTTTTGTTTTGCTATTTCAACTGTTCGTCATTGTTCGATCCAAATTTTTCAGTTCTGGCACTCACCGGCCGCTGCCGCCGCACGCACGCTTCGCACAGTTCTAACCTAACCTAAACTTAGCCATTTCTTTTCAATTGATCTATCCTATTAATGTTAACTCGTCTCTAACTTAATATTAAAGTCCCCTCTCTAATGTCGCTTGCTCTCGCGTGATGCGTATTATCCATTTTGGATATTAAAATTTTAGGCGTGCGACTGAATTACTAAGTGAGCGACAGAAAGGGCTAGGATTAGGTTAGGTTAGAAATGTGACTATAGACCGAGGAGGATGGTGTTCCGCCCGTCATGGAGGCGGAGATAGGAGCGGTTGTTCTACGGATCCGCTCCAAGAACGCCACTCCCGGGTCGGACGGGCCAACGCGTTCAATTCATGCACCAGGGAAGCACTCCACTATCACGGAGTGCCAGGGTACCTGAGGCGGCAAGTGGTGGACTGTTTAGAGGAGGACCGAGATGGAGCTTTGAGTTGTCGGCCTTTGTCATGCGGTGTTTCGCAGAGGTCTGTCCTTGGACCACTCCTGTGGAACTTGGGGTACGACTGGGCCCTTCGGGGCCACTTCCCCCTCGGGCTAGGCGTAATCTGTTACGCCGATGACACGTTGGTCACAGCCCGGGGGGTGATCTTTCAGGAGGCGGCGCGCCTGGCTACTAGGGGAGTCTCTCTGGTGGTCGGGCGCATCGAGGCGCTGGGTTTATGGGTGGTCCTGGATAAGACGGAGGTCCACCCTCTAGCGCCTCCATAGAGGTTAACTCGGTCCTTGTACCGGTTCAGATCCACATGAAATATCTGGGCCTGATCCTTGACGGAAGGTGGCACTTAGAAGAGCACTTCTGGCAGTTTGCTCCCAGGCTGATCGGCGCTGTTCGCCCTTGGGTGACTCTTGCCCAATTTAGGCAGGCCCAGCATCGCAACTGTTGTACACGAGGGTTGTCCGGTCAGTGGCATATTACGGTGCACCGGTGTGCCCTCAGAGGGTTATGGCGGTTAGAGCCATATGCGGATACCGCACCGTGTCGACGGAGGCGGCGTGCGCGTTGGCCGGGGCACCCCCGTGGGATTTGGAGGCGGAAGTGCTCGCCGAAGTATATTGGCGAACATCTGAGTTCCGGGCGGGAAGCAGCAGTCGGCCCCCACCCGAAGAGGTATGCGAGTGGCGTGAGGCCGCTCGCCGAGCCACCATAGCTAGATGGTCATCCCGGCTGGAGACTCCACGTGCTGGTTTTGCCACCGTGGCTTTTCAGCCGGTCATCATCGAGTGGCAGGGCGGCAGCACGGGACCCTTTCTTTCCGACTGACGCAGATGCTTTTCAGGCACGACTGCTTCGGGAAGTACCTGCACTCGGTCGCTAGGAGGGAATTAAGTTCCGCCTGTTACCACTGCGACTGCAGTGAGGACGCGGCCCAGCACACGCTGGCGGTCTGGTCGGGCCCTCACTGCAGTTATCGGAGGGGATCTCTCGCTACTGGCCGTCATACGCTCCATGGCCGGTAGCGACAGGAATTTTACCGCGGTCGCTACCTCCTGTGAGGACGTCATCTCGAAGAAGAAGGCGGCGGAACGGGTCCGGGAGGAAGATCTCCACTCGGAGCGCCTCATGCCGCCCTGAGTGTTGCCGCGAGTGGACGGGATGGGTTTTCCCCTTCACCCGCTGTAGTGGCCCCCCGCGAGGAGGTGGCATCCGCGTGTGCCTGGACGTCGCCTAATTGAAAGGTTTAGAGGATTTTACCCAGAGGTGGTGCCCGCGCTTTTGCGGGCAGGCGCTAGGGCTAGCTATGTCTTAATAAAAGCTATTCCCGGATCCCTCCTACTTAAGGCGCAGTACGGCACACCGTGTGGTTTTAGTAGGTTTGATTCCGACACACCGACCCACCGAAAACCCCGGTGGGGTGACGGCCTGAGTGGGTTTCCACAAAAAAAAACTAAGATCGAACAAAAAAAAAATTTTGATCGAACAATGAAGAACAGTTAACGAACAGTTGAAATAGCAAAAAAAAAATTAAAAAGAACGAACTATCCCTGCCAACTTGAGGGTAATTTTTTATTTTATTTAAAATAAAATGAGATCGAAAAAATAAAAATTTTGATCAAACAATGAATAACATCTAACGAACAATTGAAATAGTACCAAAAAATGTAACATAACTTCTCCTCAACAACTTGAGGGTAATTTTTTATTTTATTTAATAAAAAACTAAAATCGAACAAATAACAATCTTGATCGAACAATGAAAAACAGTTAACGAACAGTTGAAAGAGCAAAAAAAAATTGTAAAAAAACAACTTCTCCCCGCAAACTTATGATAGCCTCATAAAACAGCCGGTTGAGCTCGTTCACTGAGCTTATGAATTACACTGCGCGCTGCGCTAACACATTTTGTAAAAGTGACTCAACTCAACTCAGTCGGCGCAGTGTACCAAAGAGCCAGTGTACTGTGTTGGTGTAACGCAGCGCAGTGTTAGTTACCAATTAAGCGCTTAGTACACGAGGCTGAATTCAGTCGTTTGAGTTCAGTAGTTACTGAATTTAGAAGTTAGAAGCACACTGTCCTAAATTCAGTTACTGAATCAATTACCGACTATAGCGCGACGAAGTTAGACGTTTGGTGCGTGACTGCTTGTACGATGATGGGATCTTGAGGGGATATTGAGCTTATTTACATAAACTATCTAATTTTATATAAACTTATTTTGAGTCGGCGCTAAACAACAAACTGATTAATTATCAAAATTTTATTTGGCGCCGACTCAACAAACATAAAGAGTTCTTTTTAGAAGCTATTTAAGAACTTCATATATTTTTTTCTTTTAGTTTTTTACAAACTTTGTAAGTCATTTTAATTACAATAAAATCACTTCACTACTAATACTTACAAACGAGGAAATTCACTCACAGTAAAACAGATTACTGACACAAAACAAAAAGTTGCGTCTTCAAACTTGTATTAGGCGTCACTTCATTGCTTTAAACAGAGATCGAAAACGAGCGAGTCAACCTAACTCCAATACTAGACTCGAGCCAGTTGGACGCGCATAATAGAATCGAGTAAGCGAGTACAACTTCGATTCTTTCTGACTCGAGTACCAGAATCGAGTCCGGCGTACTCGAATCAAAATAAATTGGTGTTCGAGTAGGCGAATCCACAGCACGAATCGAGTCTGACTCGAGTCAAGCCGTACTCGGCACATCGCTGCATCGCTAAGTAGGTTTGTTTATTCGGGAATTTACATCCTTACGCACGAAGGCTCACGCAGCGACTGAAATGATTTAGTCAGTCAGAATCAGAAACCATCCTGGCTTCTGAATTTAGGATGCTACCTTGCTAAATGCGATTACACTTGACTGAATTCAGTAACGACTGAATTCAGACGACTGAATTCAGCTAAGTGTACTAAGCGCTTTACCCATCTCTAATCTACCAAAGAGAATTTTTTGGAGAATTTAGAGCCCTACCCCTACGTGATCTAGCGTGATCTAGCGTCACATGCGTCACTATTTATTTGTTGTGTTATATTATTTCACAATATATTGAAAAATCCTAAAAAAGTGATATTAACAGAACTTCAAATTAAATTGTTTTATGGTGTGAAGTGTTTAACCATAGAGTTTTTTAACTCATCATGTAAGTGTCCATATTATATGTAATTTAATCATTTAATTATATTTATATTTTTATATAATTTCATTACATCTTGATTATTTTTGCAGGACAGAGTATTGGAAATCTCAAGCTAGGAAATATTGTGAATTTTGTAAATGTTGGTTTGCTGACAACAAAGTTGTAAGTGACTAGCTAATCAAATATTATAATAAGATAATTTACTAAAAATTTAATAATTACTAAAGTTAAAGAATTTATTTTGGTGTATTAGCCAATAGGTATTCTCAGAACTACCACTCTGATTTGATTTCTTATTGCATTTGATCCTCATTATTAAAGGTTATTTGTATGCTAGCTGACCTGATAGACATTGCCCTGTTTATTTTCAATGAATTTGTTATTAATCCTTTTTAGTCCATTGGCAAAAGCATTTTCAGGTTTTCCCAAATTTTCAAAGTTTTTGGGAAACTGTTCCAATTTTTCTTTGTGTAAAAACCTAGTATGTATTTGAATTTTAAAACCCAATTTGGAAAACCCATCTATAGTCCATTGAAAAGTTACATTTGGGGTTGCGTTTGTCAGAGTAGCAATTTTATTTTTTAGATATAAAGGGGGGGTTAGCGTAAAGTTCAATCCAATTTTGTGGGGTTTCAACCCTTGTACCACAGCTGCCATCTTGGAAAATGGGGTTCAAATGGTTTTTACGGTTTTTCTGCCAAACTATAGGTCTTACAAAAAAAATATTAAGCATTTTTTGTTGCAAAACCTTAAACAATCAATAAATTAAAAAATGTTAATAATGAAAATTGTTCCTTAAAACACCGTCTATAAAAATGGTCTGATATTATTTTTTTGTTAAATTATAAAAAAAAAAGTTTTATCGACAAATAGATTTTTTTTCTTAAACTTTTATGGATTTTCGCTTATAACTTTTTATTTATGATTCTACGACTAAAAGTTACTGAAAAAAAGTTGTAGATCATTTTATTTGCAACAAAAAATGCTTAATATTTTTTTTGTAAGACGTATAGTTTGGCAGAAAAACTGTAAAAACCCCTTTTTCCAAGATGGCAGCCGTGGGACAAGGGTTGCAACCCCACAAATTTTTTATTTAACTTTACACTAACCTTCATATCTAAAAAATTAAATTGCATCCTCTGACAAACGCACGCTAAGCCCAAAAAAATGTAACATTTCAATGGACTACTACCCATTCTCAAGTAATGCACTTACCAATGAACAGCATTTCGTTTTCATATATATGGAGTACCATTCTACTCTGTATAAGTATGTGACTAAAATTGTATAGTAACAAATAATGCTTATAGTCTCAGTTAATGTAAGGTTGGCTGATAATGTATTTAACATACCAAAAAAGTAATTTTTCTTTACTATTCATAAAAACTAATCTTATAGTTGAAGTGTTTGTTGTGTGGTTTGATATAGCTTATTATAAACTTAGAAGTTATAAATATTTTCTCTTTAAAAAAACTAAAGAATTAATGTATATTTGAAGTCAATAAGATAAGGATGATTTGAATAATGATTTAAAACATACTTAACCCATGCAATTAATTTTATCTTGTACATTGTGTACAGTGCAAGTAATTACTTTTTATATATTTATTCTCTGAAACTCATTGCTATAATTTAGGTAGATTCCTATTTTTAAAATAAACTATTTCGCCTGCATCAGGAAATGTAACATCTTAAAGTACAGCAAAAATTGTCTTCAGTTTTCAATTTAGTGTTTTTAATAATCTTGAAATCAACATGAAAAGTGAATGATTTGACAATAGCCAGGCTTGACGCCATGCCTTAGTATTTCATATAAAAATGTACTAAACATATTGTGTAATAACAAATTATTTTGTTTTTCTACATATATGAAGGTATATATATATATATATAACGTTTTGCCATATTAATTATTTCTAATGAATATTTTGGTAGTCAAATAAAAAATAACTAACTTATTGTGGGGATGGGGTCTATGACTGAAAGAAGAATGGAGTGCTGTGGTCTATTGATGGCCTATAAAAATAACAAAACACCAACCATTCATTTTCTTAAATCAAAGTACTTCATTAACTTAACTGACATATTTAAAGTTTAACAGTGGGAGAGCCATGCTTCGGCACGTATGGGTCGGCTCGAAAGGAGTGATATCATGGCCGCACAGAAAACCGGCAGTAAAGCAATGCTTCGTTGTACTTGCCAAGCGAGTGAGGTTACCAGTGGCCCTAACCCTTCCCTCTCTCTATATTCCCCCCTATCTCTACATCTCCCCTCCTCTCCTACTCCCACCTTAAAGGCCGGCAAGGCACTTGTGACTCTCGAGTTGCAGGTGCTCATGGGCGGCGGTAGTCACTTACCATCAGGTGACCCGTCTGCTCGTTAACCCCCTATTCCATAAAAAAAAGTTTGACATCGACTTGACGGCAATTGATTTTAACAATCGCACTTTCTATTTTCACTGGGTTAAATACTTTAAAAAAATTGTACCCATGAAAGTAAAAATACTAATATTGCTATTAAAAACCAGGGGTTGATCATAGAGGGTTGAACGTTCAGGGTTGTATGTATTTTCTAATGCTGTATCATAAAAAAAATATCTAAAAATTAAAAAAAAATATAGTAGGGGTGGACTACCCTTAACATTTAGGGGTATGAAAAATAGATGTTGTCCTATTCTCATACCTACCCAATATGCACACAACATTTCATGAGAATCGGCCGTTTCGGAGGAGTTTAATTACAAACACCGCGACAAATTTTATATATTAGATATACTATTTAAATTTATACTATTTCTTGACTAGCCATTGCCAGACAACAGATTTCCCTATCTGCCGCTTGGTAGTCGCCAGTAAGCCTGTGATTTCCATAATATGATGACATCTTTCCTTTATTATTTTTCTGACAGTCAGAAACAACCTGCAACTTTAATATCTGTTAGGTCATCACGGTGCTTAATTTTCCAGCATTCAATTATATCTGTATTTAACATAATATAAGTGTAATTTTTTTAGAAAATTATTTTTAATTTTTTTTTTATTTTGGACCAAAAAAAAATATGAATATGGTGGGTAAGGGGGGATTACTCTAAAACCTCACCACGTATCACTAGGGGAGGGTGGCGCAAAAAGTTGCTACATTTACTCAATGTAAACATTACGTATAATTAATGCTGTGGGCGTCTATAATGTAAAGCACAATATTGCATATGTATATTGTTGATGCTCCTTAATAAATGAATAAATAATTAAATAGAAACAGGATACATAAGATTACGACTAATTATAGGAATTTTGTTTCCAATTATACAACTGGCAACCCTGCTATTGCATGACATGCCGATATATAGACGATCATGCTGCATGTCAATCATAGCTTGCAGGATGAAAAATAGAAGAACTTGTCAATCATCTGCAAGCACGTAGTTTGCATGTCATGCACGTACTTCGCATGTCATGCGCATCAATGAAAGCAAATAAACGATCATGCACGCATGACAGCACGTAACGCATGTCATGCCGCATGATCGTCTAGGGAGCACATTACACCTGTTTTCTCTTTACGTACGTTTGTTTCTGTACGATTGTTTTGGGGTTGCCCTTTAATAATTATTTTTATTCCATTTTTATAATTTTTTGAAGTGATAACTTCTTGTGGGAGGGTAAACCGCTTCGTTACGTAACGCGTTACGGCGCCAGTCTGTCTGACGTTTAAGTTATCACTTCTGTCGGGCGTCCCGAGACGCACACGGTTTTTTTGTTTTTGTGGCAATAGAAATACTCGGTTTAAATGTCATCTGTCTACCTATTACAGTTCATGATATATATTCTAATGACGTGGAGGATCAGTAATAGGGTTCCTTGTGTAGGCGCCTTTTGGAAATCGAACCTTAAAAAACACTGGACAAAATAATGCAACTGCAAAGCTTGTTGCATTGTTTGCAATTCTAAGTGCCATAGCAGTTTGCCACTTTACTTTTGCAAAATGTTTTTGATTATGTTTATTTATCTTTCAGTCCATATCATTCCATGAGAATGGAAAACGACACAAGGAAAATGTTCAGAAGCACATTTCAACCCTTAGTAAGAAGAGTGCTAAGGAACTCAAACAAAAGGAGAAAATGGATGATGATATAAAAAAAATGGAGGCTGCAGCAATGGCAGCTTATTTGAAAGATGTGCAGAACAATGCAGATCTTACATCACAGGTAAAGTTATATGTATACACTAGTCGCGCCCCGCGGTTTCACGCGCGTAAGTCCTGTTGCTGGAGGAATATCGGGATAAAAAGTAGCCTATGTGTTAATCTAGGTGACCAGCTATCTACATACTAAGTTTCATCGCAATCAGTTTTGTAGTTTTTGCGTGAAAGAGCAACAAACATCCATAAATACATACACACATCCATACGTCCTCACAAACTCACGTTTATAATAATAGTAGGATTATTATATTATAGAAGTTGTTCCTTCTTAGACTAATTTACTGGATTTACAAAAGATCTAAAATGTAAAATATGAGATAGTGCCACATGGCAATCAAAATTCCACTAAAACACAAACCTTGTTTGACCGAAATCTTAACTTTGAAATCTTAACGGAGGCAAAGCTGCATCGAGACCCCTCCAAGAGTGACGATAATGTAATGGCTTAAGCGCCCGACTTGCGATGAAAAGATCGGGTTCGAACACCACCTAGTATGCTAACAACTGAACACACTTCTTTCTCACTAGCATTTCAGCTTAGTTGGAAGAGTTATACCATATTGCTGGTAATGTGTGAACCACGTTACTAGTAGAATTACAACTATCCAGAGGGACCTATGCATATATACAAGGGGCAGGCAGGGTGTTATAATATCGTCGCGAGTATGTGTAATTTCGAGGATACATTTTATGGTTTACAATGAAGATGTAAAAAATTTAGGAATACTTATTTTTTTAGTTTACGTTCCTTCATGGTTCCCATACGAAGTGCTTACAACGATCATCAGAAAATCTGATATTAGAAGTGCCGGTGCATTCAACAACTTTTTTTGACATATCTTTTACGGTCCTGGCTGTTCGTTTTTGGAATGCATTACCAGTAAAAATACGGCAAGCTGAAACCCTTACAGCCTTGAAAAGTATGGTTAAGCAACACTATCTATCTCTGTAATATCTTTATCTCTTTCTTATTCTATTACATAACTAAGATCATAATTACTTTCGATTACACTGCGAGTATGTAATCTCTACTAACTAGCTATATACGAGGGCGGCACTGAAAATTTCGGGAATCAAGGAAGTGACACAACATTACTATTTAAAAATATATTTATTGCTTTTCGAAGTATTCTCCGCGAAATTTGACACATTTTTCCATACGATGGAACCAATAATTGAAGCAACCATTCCATTCGGAAGTTGGGGTCTCCAAAATGGCCGTTTTGTAGGCGTCCACAGCTTCTTCAGGTGATGAAAATCTCTGACTACGCAATTTATTCTTTATTTTAGGGAAAGTATAGAAATCATTAGGGCTTAGGTCTGGGCTGTACGGCGGATAGTCTAATAATTCTGTTTTTTGCTTTAAAAACTCTTTTAATCTGTGCGTGGTGTGAGAACTCGCATTGTCGTGATGGAGGATGATGCGGCGGTTGCAGTTCTCTTTACGGAGTTCAGAAACGACCTGTGGCAAACAAATGCTAGCATACCATTCTGCATTAACCGTTCTTTGCCCCTCAAGAGAAATAGTCGCAACATGGCCGGTTTTGGAGACAAACGTGGCCACCATTTTTTTTGCAACACTCCGTGAACGAACAATTTTTGTTGGCTTTAACTCATTTTCGAACACCCAAACTCGTGACTGGTTTTTTGTTTCGGGTTCGTACGCGTATATCCAGGATTCGTCACCTGATACGATGTTGTATACAGCATTTGAGGATCCTGCGTGGAATCTTTCGAGAGTTCTGACGCACCAAGTAACGCGAGCCGCTTTTTATCTTCACAGAGCGAATGCGGTATCCATCGGGAAAACAACTTTTTTTACACCTAATTGTTCATGCAAGATTATTTGTATTTGACTCATGCCAATGTCTAAAGTTGCCTGAATTTCGCGGTATGTCACATGTCGATCTTCCTCAATCAGCTTACGCACAGCATCAACGTTTTCTTGGGTGACTGCAGTTTTTGGACGACCTTAACGGGGATCATCACTGAGCTTGAAACGTCCACGTTGAAATTCAGCAAACCAGCGATAAATTGTGGTTTTAGATGGGGTTCATCACCAAATGCAGAAATCATCCGGTTAACACACTGTTTTTGCGTTAAACCACTTCGAAAGTCATAATAAATCATCGCTCTTGAATTTTCTCGAGTCAATTCCATTTACTCAACGACTAAACAAGTTTGACAAAACCTTGTGACAAGACCGAGAATCTTTCTTTAAATAAATAAATGGTATTCGATTTTTAAAACCAAGGAGTTTTCAATTAAAAAGATTTTAATATGACACAAACAGTGGAAATATTCCATTCCCGATACTTTTAGTGCAGCCCTCGGATATGTATATATCTATATGTGTAAATTATTGTCTGTATATTCAATAGCACGCCATCAACTAGTATGTTCTTACTTAATATTTCTGTAATTCTTTCCATCTATAGGTTGTCTGGTAGAGATCGCTATTAGCGATAAGACCACTCATTGTACTCTTATATTTTATATAAGATCTGTTTCAACGTTTCAATGTTATTAATGGTGTACAATATACAATTATATTCTATCTATCTAAAACCCAAACAACAAAAATATTATTATACGCATTTTTCTTCAGCGACCTTTACGCGATAGAGATTTTGCCAAAAATTCAAGCCGAGGTACGAGCGACAACGTGTTCCATGCCCAAACTATCATTTAAAATGTCGTTGATGTACAATAAATATTATTCTATTCAATCCTATTCTAAAATCCGTAAAACAGGAGTCATTGCTAATGCGGGAGTTGTCTTTAAAAAAAATGGTAGGAATCAATTGGTGAGACACAAATTTCAGCAGCTATTTTCTCACACTTAAACGATGTGTTTTTTAGTCACCATTTCCTTTACTCCGCGTGAATATAGAGGACAGTTGTGCGTTTAGCGACAAAAATAATTTCGAAAATCTCTCTAAGCAGGCTTTTATAATGGAACAGTGACAATGAATACCTGTCACACCTCTGTTTGTCTATACGGTGCTAATATAAAAAAGCTAAAGAGTTTTTTCTTGCTTTAAATCTCTAGAACTACCAGTCGGATTTGAAAATATCTTTTTGTATATGATAGCCAGATTCACGAGGAATAGTATAGGTTATAGGTTAGGTGAAACTGATGGGAACGTCTAGTTATATATATTAAGAATAAAAATTTATTAGCATGAAACTATTATTATAATAATTTGAAAACGTACAATCCTGTTCTGCTACTAAGTGTATTAAACAGTATAATGTGACAGATAACATGTATTGTTACTGTGAGTGCGAGTTCCATTAGACTAAAGAGCACCTGAAGAGAAGATGTACTAACAAAAATAATAGCTGTGATAAAGGATACTTCAGCTTCAACAGTCGATGTTTCAGAAAATGAAAGTCATGAGATGACCAAAGATATAGATTTGGTTTGCTCGCAAAAAAACACTAAAAATGTGCCTTTATCATGTTACAGGGTCTTAATTAATATAGTCAGAGAAATAATCGAATACTTTTATAGTTAACGTATAAGAACGGATCATTGGAGCACATACTTAAGAAAAGTTGACAAAACTTTCATCTCCTTTTTCATTACATATTTTGACCATCCTGCAATTAACCAGACAAAAAATTCATGTAATTTGTTTAAAAGCCATCGTTAGGACCACGGGGGTACATCACAGAATTAAACTGCTTTCCTACAGGAAGGTGGTACCTGTAGTGTAGTGTGCCTTTAATGAAATCCACTGTACTTCTTTTCATATAAAATGAAATATGTACACCCGCCACTCTAACGTTAGTTCTGCGGGTGTACATTTTTTTTTCGTTTAGGAGATGCTTATTTCACTATTTTATTTTTGTTATTATGCCGAAAAAAAATATGAATTTGTATATAAAATACGAAGAAACTTTTTCTCCGATCTATATAATAGTGACACTTAGGTAATAAATGAAAATAAAACCTAGTCTAGTAATAAATAAAAATTCATCTATTGCTCAGAACAATGACGTCAAAAATAAGGATAGATAGTCGCAAATTAAAAAAAAAAGTTAAAATTTTAATAAAGTTCTCTGCCATTTATGGCTTGTGTTAAGAAAAACATTCCAACACAGAATTCCGCCCGTTCGTGTAGAAGGCCCTTAATATTAGATATTCGCCTTCAATGTTGTAGTTACAAAATCATGGATTAAGTTTACTACAGTAAAATCCTAGGTGGTTCAACCAATGTAAACTGTAAACTTTTTTCTTAGTATCTAAAATCCTCTTTTTTCCTTTTCAGAGCATCAATGAAATGGTAGGACAAAGTGTAGCTGGCGAAGATGACACTTCAGTTGTAGTTGCCACTCGGGCAACAAAGAAAGCACCTCCCATTTGGAATGAAATTAAAAGTGAAAATGGAAGCTCTTACTTCTGGAACACTGTCACAAATGGTATTTCTATTTAGTTATTTGAGTGGTATAGTCATCATCAACGCAATAAATTATGCGGCGAGGGAAGCTCCCTTCATCCGCCACAGATATGGGTATCCAAGAAAAAAAACAGTTAACCCAGTTAGCTTCTTTTAATTTTGTAGCCAAGATTCTCGCGACCGCCTCACGTCTCAATACAAAATAGGGAACACTGGCCTTAGCTAGTATCCGTGTCTTCTGTATGCAGTCTCCATGCACCAGGGCGTAGGCCAGTCGTAGCCCGCAGTTGGCTAATGCCAAGGACACGCGGCTGATAGAACCGCCGTCACAGAGAGCTGGTAGGAGCTTGTACTTCGGCTTCGAAATGGTGGTTGAGACGGTAGGACGAACTGGTTAGTAACTGTAGGTTGAAACCTTAGCTTGTAGCTTGAAACTATATCTTGAAACCTGGAACCCCCAAAAAGGGAGGCATGAGTGAACTCTTTAGGCGGCACGAAGGTTAGTTAAGGTCAGTGCCCCAACAAACACATTAGGACAGAATAAATGTTACAAGTGGGTAAAACACCTTACAATCAAATTAACCAATGGCGATAAAAGAACACAGTTTAAAAGTTTAGGAGTTTAGTTTACTCTGTATGTTATTCTTCAGTATAACTCAATAATAACAATACAATTGATATATTTATAGCGTCTTCAGAAGTGTGTGTTTTTGTAATTATAATAGAGTGAATATAAAAATACTCTGAAGTGTTTAATAACTGTTCCACACTTAGTCTATTTTACTTGCAGTCATATGTTGCTTAAGTTTGTTTATATAAATATTTGCTATTATCAATTTCAGAGACTACATGGGATCCTCCTGATGAGTATCTATCAATCGCTGATCAGGAAAAGAAAAATTTAAAGGAAGAACATCAGGAGAAGAAAAAACAGAAATTAAAGTAAACCAATTTTTTAACTATAACATATTAATGATTTAAATCGAGAATGGTTTCGGTTCAGCCCATTCTTCCGGCTAGTATACTGTCGTGCATGTAGTATACTGTTGTTTTCTAATAAATAAAGTCAATAAAAGATGAAAGACGACAAACAGTATTTTTAGAGGAATTCGTTGAAAACATAGAAAAATGGATATTATTATAAAAACCGGTTTTGAATGTTTTAAACCCAATATCAGTTTCCAACCTCACTGTAATGAAATTAAATAAATTAGTTTTAGCACAACATGTAAGAAATGTTGTAGAGCTAAGAAACAATATCAATAGTTACTTAATACGAGCGCACATTATTCATCAAATACCTATAAAACAAATTTAAACCTAAGTACCAACTCTAATAACTTTAAACATAATTAAGTACACTTCATTTAGTATTTTGCGGTAGGTAAAGTACTTTGGTTAACAATATACTTTATTTATTACAGATCAATAGTTCTTGTTTTGTCTTGTTAGGGTATACCCGAGTCCCTGGCAATAGACTTATTTATGCCGGATACCGTGTGGTTTTAGTCGGTTCGATTCCGACATACCACTTCACTGGCAGCCCCAGTGGAGTGATGACCCGAGAGGGTTTCCACACAATAAAAAAAAAAGTTCTTGTTTTGTCACTGGAGTAAAATGCAGCTGTGTTTATAACCACAACTTTAAACAATATTAAATTTGATTAATTCATTTCCTTCTTCAATTCTAACTTGATTATTTTGTAGTGGTATCTGAGACTCGTGGTTCTCCGTTTTATCTGTGAATAACCAACATTATTATTTCGATATATTTAAGGGAAATTCGTGCTAATATAACTCGGCCTTGCTTGCGCTTCTGATATTTTGCCTTCAATAAAATGTTCACTACAAATTGTGTCGTGAGGTTTTGCAGCGCAAATAAAATTGATTTAAAATTGAATTAAAGCGGCGGGTAGCGTAATGGCTAAGGTGTCGGACTTGCGATCAAGTGGTTGCGGGTTCGAACCCTCGAACCCTCCCAGTGCACTACCGGCGTGAACCCACTCCTTTTTTTTTTTTGTGCGTGTGGAAACCCCCTCGGGCCGTCACCCCACCGGGGTTTTCGGTGGGGCGGTGTGTCGGAATCGAACCGACTAAAACCACTCGGTGTGCCGTACTGCGGCTTAAATAGGAGGGATCCGGGAACAGCTTTTATTAAGACATCCGGACCCCCCCTGACGCCTGCCCGCAAAAGTGCACCACCTTCGGGTAAAGACCTATCAATTAGGCAACGTCCAGGCACACGCGGACGCCGCCTCCTCGCGGGGGGCCCCTATTGCGGGTGGAAGGGAAAACCCGTCACGTCCACCCGCGGCCACACTCAGGGCATGCCGCCCGGAGTGTGGCCGCGGGTGGACGGAGGCGCTGGTAAGCGCGCCTCCGCCTCTCGGTTCGCCGGCGGCGAATTAGGTCCGAGTGGAGATCGTCCTCCCGGACCCGTTCCGCCGCCTCCTTCTGCGAGATGACGTCCTCACAGAAGGTCGCGATGGTGGTAAAATTCCTGTCGCTACCGGCCATGGAGCGTATGACGGCCGGTAGCGAGAGATCCCTTCCAATGACTGCAGTGAGGGCCCGACACTGCGTCACCCAGGCGGAGCAGACCGCCAGCTTGTGCTGAGCCGAGTCCTCACTGCAGTCGCAGTGGTAACAGGCGGGACTCAGTTCCCTCCTAGCGACCGAGTGCAGGTACTTCCCGAAGCAGCCGTGCCCGGAAAGAACCTGCGTCAGTCGGAAGGAAAGGGTCCCGTGCTGCCGCCCTGCCCACTCGACGATGACCGGCTGGAGCGCCTCCACGGCGGCAAAGCCAGCACGTGGAGCCTCCAGCCGGGACGACCAACGAGCCATGGTGGCGGTTCGGGCGGTGGCCGACTGCCGCTTCCCGCCCGGAACTCAGCCGTTCGCCGATATACTTCGGCGAGCACCTCCGCCTCCAAATCCCACGGGGGAGTCCCGGCCACGGCGCACGCCGCCTCCGTCGACACGGTGCGGTATCCGCGTATGGCTCTAACCGCCATAACCCTCTGAGGGCGCCAGAGGCGCGCCTTATTCCGCCCACACCGGTGCACCGTACAGTGCCATTGACCGGACAACCCCCGTGTACAGCCGTCTCGTAGCGACACTGGGTCCGCCCAAATTGGGCAAGAGTCGCCCAAGGGCGGACGCAGCACCGATCAGCCTTGGAGCAAGCTGCAGGAAGTGCTCGTCGAATCGCCACCTACCGTCGAGGATCAGGCCCAGATATTTTATGTGGGCCTGAACTGGTACGAGGACCGAGTTGACCTCGATAGAGGCGCCAGGGGGTGGACCACAACGGGGCCTATGAAATAAAAGGGCCTCCGTCTTATCCAGGGCCACCCGCAAACCCAGCGCCTCGATGCGCCCGACCACCAGAGAGACTCCCCTGGTGGCAAGGCGCGCCGCCTCCTGAAAGTTCGCCCCCGGGCTGTGACTAACGTGTCATCGGCGTAACATATTACGCCGCGCCCGGGGGGGAAGTCGCGTCGGAGGGCCCAGTCGTACCCCATGTTCCACAGGAGTGGTCCAAGGACAGACCCCTGCGGAACACCGCACGACATGGGCCGACGACTCAAAACTCCATCTCGGTCCTCGTACATGACGGTACGCTCCTCTAAATAGTCTGCCACCAGCCGCCTCAGGTACCCTGGCACTCCGTGATAGTGGAGTGCTTTCCTGATGCAGCTGAACGGCAGACTATTAAACGCGTTGGCGATGTCTAACGACACCGCCAACAGCACGCCGCCACAGCTCACTACCTCTTCAGTCACGGCCCTCAGGCGCAACACGGCGCCGACCGTCGAACGCCCCGCTCGAAAACCGAATTGGGCGTCCGACAAATCGGGGCCGACCTCGCCAAGGTGCCGGAATGCGGGCAGAGAGGACCCTCTCAAACATTTTACCCGCCTCGTCCAGCAACACGATGGGCCTGTAGGCCGCGACCGAGTTGGCAGGCCGTCCCGGCTTCCTTAAAAGGACCAGCTTCCCGCTCTTCCAGCAGTCAGGGAAGCGCCCGTACGCCAAGCTAGCGTCGAACACCTCCCTGAGGCGGTCGGACATGTGTTCGAGGGCAAGTGGGCAGGGATCCCGTCTGGCCCGGGGGCGGTGTTCTTGGAACGGATCCGTAGAACAACCGCCCCTACCTCCGCCTCCGTGACGGGCGCAACACCATCCTCCTCGTTCTCCCCGTCGTCTCCGGCCAAGGGGGCCATCGATGGGGGTACGTGCTCCACCCCTTGCGGGAAAAGGCCCTCAACCACTTCCTGCAGGAAGCTGGGCTGGAGAGTCACCGTAAAAGGGGGGGGGGGGGGGGAGGTCGACGCGCGAAGCTTTTGTTGCGCCGCGCGATATGGGCGTCCCCAGGGGTCACCATTGAGACCCTCCAGTATTTCCTTTCTACCAGCTTCAGAGTTTTCCGCGCCTCTTGGTACTCTTCATGAAGTTGGTCCTCCTCCCCCTCTTCGCGGCGACGCCGTCGGCTGTGAGTGTAGGAACTCCGGGCACGAGTACAGGCCTCTCGAAGGTCCGCCAACTCCTGGGACCACCAGTAGACCTCCTTCCTTGGAGGTCGACGTTCTCGGACGCGGGGCATGGCCGCATCGCAAATCTGCGTAATCGCATCGCGAAAGCGGCCCGCCCCCATGTCTGCCTCCTCAGTCAGAGGCCGCGGAGACAGCCAAGAGTAAATAATGGCTGCCTCCTCCAGTAGGTCCCTACCATCTTTGTAACAGCCCACCGCGGGAAGCGGGAAGAACGCCGCGCCGTGTGACCCCTTCTGGGGTCCTGGATCCGGGAGAGCTCGAATCGGATATAGAGGTGATCCGAGAGCGTCTCAACTACTTCCAGGACACGCCAGTTCCTTACTCGTGCGGCGAGAGCAGGGGTAGCGAACGAAAGGTCCACTATCGACCCCCCCTGCTGTCGCACGCACGTCTTGGTGGAGCCTCTGTTTAGGAGACAGAGGCCCACCGATGCCGCCCACTCCTCCACGGCATCGCCCCGTGCGTCCGTCCTGGTGGAACCCCACGCAACGGACTTGGCGTTGAAGTCCCATAGCACTAGGACGTGCCCAGACGCTAGTCACCGCATCGAGGTCTCCAAGTTGTTGAGAAAAGCCTCGAAGTCGCTCAAACTCCGGTTGGGGGAGAAGTAGACACCATATATGGTGATACCCCCCCGCTCGGCAGCAACATATCCGGTACCTTGTCTCTTAGCGACAAGGGTGGGGAATGAGCCGCCGTGGAGCTGATGACTGCCACGGAGCCGTCCCGGTCACCCACCCAGTTTGGACGGGGAGGAACGTAATAGGGCTCCGCGGCTACGGCCACACCTATCGACCACTCCACCATGGTTTGCAGGAAAAGGTCCTGCGCACCGGCAGAGTGGTTCAGATTCGTCTGGACAAGGAGTTTGGAGACTTGGTCCATTACTGGGCTGTCTCTACAACCTCCTCCATGGGCGACGACGACGACGCAGGATTCACATCGGAGGCAGCCTGGGTCGATTGGCTAACCCCCGAAGTTTGCCGAGAAGTGCGGGGCGGCTTGCAGCCACCCTGCCCCATCTGATGGTTGGCGGGAAGATTTCCCGCCGCACACGCTGGGTAGTGAGGGGCGGCTGAACATTCCTCCGCCTTGTGCCCCGGTCGGCCGCAGCGGAAGCAAAGTCCGCTGCAGTCAAAACAGCTTCCGCACTTGACGCGGGTGTGTCCCGCGGAAAGGCACTTAAAACACCTCATCGGTCTCGCCTCCAGGACTGTGACTCTGGCGTTGACGAAACCGATGAGGACCTTGCCAGCTACGCCCAGGATTTTGGCCGACGCCACAGGACAACTCACCCACACCGCGCTAAGCCCTTCTGGACCGGGGCGGATGGTGCCAACCCGGATGCTGTCCCGGGTACATCCCGTTTTTTCTAAAACTGCTACCCGGACATCTTCAGTGGTCACGGAGTCATCCAGGCCCGAAATACGCAACTCCGCGCACTTGGTGGGCCTGGCGATCTTGACACCATCCGTCGCTGCCTGATACCCCGCAGCTTCTCGGCGAAGGTATCGGCCGTTTTCGCACCTTCAGCCCCGGGGAACTCTAAAACCCGAGCTCCCGTCTGGGCAAGGCGCATCCTCACACTTGAAGCCCCGAATTCATTGGAGAGGCTATCCCGGGCTTTCTTGAACACAGCCGCGTAGGATAGCCCGCCATCTGCCGCCTCCGGTGACACGGTGATCACCACAGCCACCGTTTTCGGTGGCTGCAGTTTTCGCGGCTTCCTCGTACTAGCTACTGCCACCGATGGCGACTGCGGTGTAGAGGCTGCTTTATTGGCAGCCTTCTTGTTCCGCCTTCGGGACTTCTTCTTGCTTCCGTCGACTTTCTGCCACCCGTCGTTAGAGGAGGCAGACGTCGTGGGGCCAGATGCGGAGGGGCCAGACACAGTTTTGGCACCAGTAGGAACTGTTGTCCCTTTAGGTGCCGGAGTGGGGAGCGGAGGAAACTCCGCCACTGCTGCAGCCGAGGCCTTAGCGGGTTGCCCGGGCTTCGATGCCACTGCTTTTGCTGTGGCCTTAGCCGGTCGCCCGGCTTTCGGCGCAGCTGCGGGGACTGGCGCTGATGTTGCAGCCGCATATGAGACCGCAACGCGGCCTCCCGAGACGTAAAGTGGCATTGGGCCCGATGCAGCTTTGGGCTTATCCCCGGCGAGTGGCGGTCGGATGATGGGGGCCGGAGGCAGCCGTGCCTCCAAGCCCGCGAGGCGCCCGTCCATCAGCCTCTACACCGCGTCAATATTTTGACGCAGGTGGGAGTCTGGAACTTCGGAGGGAGAGGCGGTGGAAAGAGCAGGCTGCCGCTCTACTTGGCTTGTTTGCTCATGGGAGACTGCTTGAGCCCGAAATTGGGCGAACTGAGCGCTGAGCTGAATAGAGACAGCGGAGGAGGAGTCCTTAAGGGCCTTTACAAAAGAGCCCTTAAGGTTCGTGGACTTGGTGGCCACTTTTTGAATTATGGCCACCGCCGCGTCCGCTCTCTCCTGCATGGTTACCGGTGTATGGGGGACAGAAGCCCCTTCCACCGGCTCCCAGATCTTCAGCAGGAGATCCGCAATCTCCTCCTCCGCTACATTTTCACCTTCCGCTCCAGCCCGGGCGTAAATGCCTGCCCTAGAAAAGGCGGACCCTGCTGGAGCGGGGACCGGCGTCCGTGACCTCGACCTGCCTCTGAGGTGGTCGCCACTTTCGGCGGCAACATATGTTGCGACGCGTCACCATCTTCGTCCCCGGAGCGTCCGCGCTTGCGACTCTCAATGTCGCGGACCTCCAGCTCATCTTCGGCGGAGTCGGTCGTTGGACTTGCGGCCCTGAAACGCACCGACATTCTTCTGCTTCGGATTGACTTTTGGGAGCTCCACCGAACGAGTAGTCTCGCATACGACTTCCTCGTCCGTCGACGCAGCTTCTCCCGCTAGCCGTCTACTCCTTCTTCTATACTCTTTCTTTTTTTCTTCGTTAGATTTTTTATTTAAAGTTTCAATTTCCATTTTTGTACCCACGATTGGGGGAGAAATAAAGGTCAACCCGGGCAGAGATCCCCCAATACCCGGGCAAGCGAAAATTTTTGCCCAACGGAGGGGTCCGCAGGTGCCCCGGCTGGGAGTGCGCTTGCGACTGAACAACCCATCAGCCATGCATCCCCTGGTCACGCACCAGAACACGGGATTCGGGGTAATTTTTTAGAGAGGTTTTCTTACTCGCAGTTCGGGCGGCTAAGCCAAGACCCTCGCCCCCAATCGGAGTCGCGAGACATGACCACGACTCCTTTCGGGATTACCATATGCCGACGGTGGCAAGGAAACTAAATTTCTCATGCCTACTCGGTGGCAGTGTGAGTGCACGCCGAGCCCGTCCTCCTTCTCCACTGGGGACAGCGGAGAATCTCCGACCCATGGAGGGTCCCTCCCTCATGATTTTTTACCGAGGTTTTCATCCTCATAGCTCCGAAGAGCGAAGAGCCAACAAAGGAATCGGCAGTAACGCCCGCTCTGTTGGACCAAGCCTTGACCGAGTGGCCGAAGAAAATGGCCTCCTCTCCTTACTAGAATATTAGCCGTTGGCGACGACGCCGTCTTCAAAACTGAGGAACAAAACGCAGCGTCATCGCCAACGTTTCCAGGGTGCACCACGTGGAGGTTTTCTAGACGGCACCCCGCGTGAACCCACTCCTAACACAAGTATTTAGCTTAGCTGGAGGGGTTAACAGGAATACTAGTAATGTGTGACCCACGTTACTAGTATACTTTAAAAAAGAAAAAAAGGTTTTATCGCTAACTTTTTCTTCTTACAGCAGCTATAATTTTTTTTTGGATCTACTTTTCAGGCTTGTGGCGTTATTTTTCACAAAACAGCAACAATTCATAATTGTTTATTGACTTTGCGACAAAATACAATTAAAAATACAAAGCTCAAAGTAATTTTCTTTGGTAGACCATCCCGAATTATTGCTTGTTGCAGATTTCTGCAACATCACGTGATTAATGGACGACCCATATAATATAATTTTTAATATATACTAGCTGTGCCCCGCGGTTTCACCCGCGTAACTCAGATGCCAGGTCAATATCGGGATGAAAAGTATGAAGTATCATCGTCGCAATTTATTCAGTAGTTTTTGCGCGAACGAGTAACAAACATCGATATATCCTCACAAACTAATTATTTTTTTTATATTCAATATCTTCACTACATTATTATAAAACAAAGTCCTACGCCGCGTCTGTCTGTCTGTTCGCGATAAACTGAAAAATTACTGAACGGATTTTCATGCGGTTTTCACTAATATATAGAGTGATTCATGAGGAAGGTTTAGGTGTATAATATCTACCCGTGCGAAACAGGGGCGGGTTGCTAGTATATTATAGAAATGTATGTATACAGAGCCTTTTAACAAATCGCTAGTGTCATGAACATTCCCATTTCGGACACAACCGTCAACAAAGTCTGCTCTCACGCGTCTGCCCGCGTCCCATGCCACATGCCACGCGGCGGCGTGTGTCCCCCCCCCCCCCCCCTCACCCGCAGTTTTATATTATAGTCGTAACTTTAAAAATATTTGACCAAACTACGTACTTTAAAAGACTAAGTTTATCTACTTTGAATATCAGAAGCGATAAAGTATTTATTTTCATAAAAATCAATTTCTTTCTTACTGCTAAATGAGAATTGGGAATAAAAAATCAAATTTTATTGTATTTATGGTTCACTATTTTGGTAATAATGGCTTACACATAAAAGATAGATATATACTGTCGCGGACTTTTTTGTAGAACTATTTAGGAGAAATAATCCCACCGTACATTATATTCGTGTAACTCTTACAGTTTTCCCACCGCACGCCAGAATAGCTCGCAGACGACAGATTTTTTTCCGACTTACTTAACACTTATCGTTATATTTTGGCCAATATACACAGTATCTTCATAAATTATAGCCTATGTGTTATTCTGATATAAGCTGCAAGAATCCAAAAAGTACTCGCCAAGACACCAAATAGCTATCTAGGTTTGCTCAAAAAACCAGATAACACCTACACGACCACAGAAGAGGAAACACTGCAAGCTTTTAAGAATCACCCACTTCCCAGGATCGTACCCAACCGATAACGAAGATTGAAACCCAATGGACTTCATCCACAGGGTACAAAACTCCGACTGGAACTTGGCCAGTGCAATCTTCAGGCCCAACCAAGTAAAATGGGCTATAAGCAAATTTAAGCCCTTCAAATCACCGGGGGAGGATGGCATTTTCCCAGCACTGCTGCAACATGGAATTGACATTCTCCTTCCGCATCTGGTAAAGCTGTTCCGAGCAAGTTACGCCCGAGGATTCATATCAGATCAATGGTCACAGGTCACGGTACGCTTCATACCGAAAGTAGGAAAAAGGGACTATTCAGTTCCGAAATCCTTTAGTAGGTCTAAAGGATTTCGATTTTAAGTCTTACCTCTTTTCTTCTAAAAGCTATGGAAAGAGTTATAGACCAGCACATTAGACCAACGTACTTAGTAGAAAGACCACTAAGTCCCTACCAACATGCTTACCACAAGGGCAAATCCACGGAAACAGCTTTATCAGATCTGATCGACAAAGTGGAGAAGGATCGAGAGGATAAGCAAACTGCTCTATGTGCTTTTCTCGACATTGAGGGCGCTTTTGACAATACACCCACAGCAAAAATCCTCAGAGGAATGAATGCAAAGGGCATTGATGTCACCACCATAAAATGGGTGGAAAGCATGCTCTCAAACAGAATTGCGACAGTTTCACTAAATGAAACATCGCACAAATTTTATACGACACGAGGGTGCCCACAAGGAGGCGTTCTATCCCCACTACTTTGGACCCTCGCTGTTGACTAACTCCTTGTAGAAATGTCTAACCTCGACTATGACATACAGGGCTACGCAGATGACCTAGTGGTCATAGTCAGAGGACCATGCCTCCACACCATCTCAACACTACTACAAGGAGCACTCAACACCTCAACAATTAACGCAGACAAAACTACGATAATTCCATTCACAAAGAAAAGGAAGCTGGAAAGTTTGTCAAATCCAAAACTAAACGGCAAAATCCTTTCTTTCTCTAGTGAAGTCAAGTACTTAGGGGTCACACTTGACCAAAAGTTAACCTGGAACTCACATATCACAAACATAATCCATAAAGCAAAAATGGCTTTATGGATGAGCTGTCGCATGGTCGGCGCCAGATGGGGACTTCAGCCCAAGATTGCCCTATGGCTATATACGGCGATTGCAAGGCCAATCGTAACGTATGGAGCTGCCGTCTGGTACCGTAAGGTAAGCCACACTACTAACTCGAACAAATTAGACAGCCTACAACGTACGGCTTGTTTAATAACCACTGGTGCGCTATCCTCGACGCCAGGGGAAGCTCTAAATGCACTACTAGTCACGTCATCAGTCACGAGTGGTACACCGACGGGTCCAAAAAAGGCCCTGATGTAGGTTGTGGAATTTACGGAGAGAGGCCAAAATTCAGGTGGAGCACCAACCTGGGAACAGAGGCCTCCGTCTTTCAGGCTGAGCTCTCTGCATTAAACATGTGCGTGGAGATCAACCTTGAAAGGAAAGTAAAAAATCAACACATCTACATCAACTCAGACAGCCAAGCGGCGCTCTTGGCACTAGGCAATTTTGAGACTAGCTTAATACTAATACAAAATTGCAAGAAAAACCTGAACACACGGGGGCAATCAAACAAAATTACATTAAGATGGGTACCAGGCCATTCAGGCATCGATGGCACGAAAAGCCGATGAACTCGCCGGAGCTGGTGCAGACAACCCAACGCATGGCCCAGAACCATTCTGCGGCATTAGCAAACAGCGAGCGTATTCTATCATAAACGCCAAATATGCATCATTGGCTATTAAGAGATGGAAGACCACGACTGGTCTAAGACACTCGAAAGCCATAATAAAGGGCTATGATAATAAAGTATCTAAAGAACTTCTGGAGCTCAAAAGATACAAAACCTGTGCAGTAACAAGAGTCCTCACCGGACACTGCAAACTGAACAAACATATGTTCAACCTAAAATTGGGTGAGAACACAATTTGCAGATTCTGTCAAGAAACAGAAGAGACTGCAATGCATATTTTATGCTCTTGTGGCCCACTAATGCGGCACCGAAGTATTCACCTAGGGTTGCACATCATGCAACCGCAGGAAATACAAACAATCACTGCTGATAGGATCTGGAGGTTTCTCGAAGCCATAAGTCTGAGCAGTGAACTGTAAACCAGAGGTGCGCTACAAAACGTCAGAAATGGTCGAGGTAGCACCAGGCACCCAAATCAATAATAATAATAAATATTCTGATATATAAGCTATATTATTGTAAAGTTTCATTAAAATCCATTCAGTAGTTTTTGCGTGAAAGAGTAACAAACATCCATACATCCAAGCTTTTAAATAAAATTAAAAGTATTGGTTACTGTTTATACAAAATACTGTTACGAGTGAGGTTCAGGATTAAAAAGTTACAGCAATTTATTACCAAAATAGACACAATTTATTGCAATAACTCACAAATACCACAATACAACTAATTATCACCATTACACTTCTCGAATCACTTGTACTTCGGCACTTATTACACTTGTATACAACTAAAACTATCCTCATCGTAAGCAACTGCTTTTATACTCAACTTTATTTCATGGAGAGATCGCGACATCTCCCGAAAACTCGAAACTATTCTGGCATTTTCTGGGATGTTCTATAAATAAACTATATAGTTCCGTTACATTTCAAAAGATGGTGTGCATCTCAATTTAGGTAATAACTTACTATTTTCGACAATAAATTACGCCCGCGGGTCTTTAGGCTTAACAATACCATGAGCTTATTTTTTAAATTGTGTTATTCAAACTACAAATAATAATAATAACTTTACACATCTCACACACGGCCGTCTTATCACAAACTTATCAGAGCCATGATATGGTATCCAGAATGCTAATAAACATAATTCTATATTTCTAAATACATACATATTATAGATAAATTACACTCGGCGACAAAATAAACGATCATGCTCATCAGACCATTATTTGTCCTGGGTGGGAATTGAACTCACAACCTCTGGCTAAGCAGTCAGGGGCACTAACCACTAGACCAACAGGCCAGTCAAATAAATTTTACTCTAAAAAAAATCGACCATAACTTTGAAGACAATGTGGTTGTCCAATGTACACGTTTGGTTGTCTAAAGAAAATACTACATATTACTTTAATGAAAATAAAAGACTTATGAAAAATATCAATCAACGTTTATTATGAATATTTAGCATAAGAATATCTGACCCAAAAAGTCATCTTCATAAACGTGTCGGTACATTTTTGTACCAACATGTTTATGAATAAATTAGTTTGATTCTTGTCAACTTGCAAACATAACAGTATTTTTAATCAACAAGGGTTCGCTTTCAGACTTTCTCCGTAGCGTCTTGATGTTTCTGTTCTGACATTACTATTTTCTGAAAATAAAAAGCAATAGAAAATTTCTCAGACAGTTAGGAGTGGGTTCACGACGGTAGTGCACTGGTTGGGGTTCGAATCCGCAACCACTTGATTGCAAGTCCGACGCCTTAGCCATTAAGCTACCGCCGCTTTTCCGCCTCTTTTCCCGCCGAAAATTTATAGTCATTAGTTTCATTTGGCGCTACGCAATGTACATGCAACATGCGTAGGTATTATTTTTCTGCGGTACGGTGAATGACCTTCAACGCTCGGCGCCGTCAAGACCCAGCTGATTGCATAAAATGTTTAAATGTTATTTGATTGATTACATTCCTGTTTTTGGCCATGTGCGGTATTTTTTGGCTAATCTGTTTACTCATTGTGATAGATAACCTAAACTTTTATGCAAAAAAAATAAAAAAAAATATTCTAAAATTTTCCGGCAGAAAATTCCAATTATTTTCGACTCAGAATAGTGGTCTGAATACACTATTTCAGGATTCGGTACTATGTCGCTTACACCCTGTATAAGAATACTAATCAAGAATTTATTGTAAAAAGCTTTTCTCATCTATTGTATTTTTTTTTCAGAAAGACGAAGCAAAAGGAAGCTCAAAAGGAAGTATACAAGGAGGTCAATGCTCACTTAGCAAGAGAGAAAATGAGAGAGTTGGCTGTAAATAAAGATGAACCACCACCAGCGAAATTTGACTATGGACCTGCGCCACGGGCTTCCAAACCTTATGGCTCGTGGACCCCTGTTGTAAATGAGTACGTACATACTTACTGTTGATCAATAGTGAAAAGTATTATTTTATAGTTGTCGTTAATTTAACTAAAAAATGTACAATAATTGATTTTATTATATCAAACTAGGCCAGTGCAAATAGCTATAAAATAGGCAAAACAAGAAAAAATAATAACAGCATGAAAACTCTTGGACAGGGAAGAAAATATAGCGATTCCAACAGGAAAAATAAATTAAGGTTGATCCGAGTTACGAGGGTGAAATGGGGTGAACATTGACATGGGGTGAACATGGTTTTCACGACTTCCAACAAAACTACATATCGAAAAAAGTTAAATGTAAAATATTGTAGAGCATATAAATATTACAGATATTTATATTCTCTACAACTTTTGCATCAATCATCATCATTTTTTCACATAACCTCAAATTTTCCAACAAAAATTTAAAAACCAGTTTTTCAGTCCATGAGTTTTTCAGTTTTAGCTCCCGCAAAAATATTTTTATTTACGAAATTTGGTGGAGACTTATCTTTTCATGTTCCAAACACTTCAATAAATATAAATTTTATTGTATTGTATGGTATAAAATCCTTTTTTTTGTGGCTGAAACCATTTCAAAACTAATATTTAATAATGGATAATTAACAATTTTCGCATAAACTCCATACTTTAACGGTTTCTAATTACATAAATTATTATTAGTGTAAAATTATGTCTTACATTTTTTAACGATTTAAACTGCAGAAACACCGTCTCAAAGTAGATGTTTCAACGAAAAATTACCTTTTTTTTAACTGTTTCCAGAAAGTGGGCGTTTTCAGCTGAAATGGGGCTTCTTGTATGGTTTAATGTCAAAATAAACTGTTTGATTGAAAAAAAAACAGCGGACATAAAAAGTTTCCACCAAGTTTCGTTTAATTTTTTTTATGGCATAGAAATGAAAAACGTAAAAACTGTTTGTTTCATTTTCTTTTTTTGTGTGCGTGTGAAAAAATGATTGAAACAACGACAAACTTTTACATTTAATTTTCTTCGATAGTAGGTAAAGCTTTAGTTTGGCTGGAAATTGTGAATAACCATGTTCCACCCCCAAAAGTTCACCCCATTTCACCTTCGTAACTTGGACCGACCTTAATTTATTTTTGAAATGAAAACTTCTTTAGCGGCGTTGTGCACTTTTTGAGATGGGTAAAAAATCTCAAAATCAAAACTCGCGTCAGGACACTGACCGAAAATGTGTCCGCGATTCACATATTTAAAAAAATGTTTTTACGCCATCTGTGGATTCTGCGCGATACTACTGTAGTTTGATATATAATAATTATCCATATATTAGTTAAGGCAAATTTCACAGATGGCGCAATTTTAATTTCGACTTTTTTGAAGTGAAAACTTCTTTAGCGGCGTTGTGAACTTTTTGGGATGGGTAAAAAATTTTAAACTCGCGTCAGGACACACGTAACCCTGATCGAAAATGTGTCCGAGTTTCATATATTTAAAAAAATATTTTTACGCCATCTATGCATTCTGCGCGATATTACTGTAGTTTTACGTGGGAGAGCCATGCTTCGGCACATATGGGCCGGCTCGACTCCGCTCGATACCACGGCCTCACTAAAAACCGGCAGTGAAACAATGCTTGCATAATCCATTGCTTTTCGCCCGGAGACCCTAACCCTTTCCTCTCCCCTATTCCCGTCCTTCTCCTCTCCCCCTCTTCTCCCCTCTAATCCCCATCTCCCGTCTTCCCGCTCTTCCCTCCTCTCCCTCTTCCCCTATTATTATTATTATTGTTTTCAGTGCCTAGTGCTACCTCGACCATTTCTGGTCTTTTGTAGCGCACTTTTGGCTTACAATTCACTACTCAGACTTATGGCTTCGAGAAACCTCCAGATCCTATCAGCAGTGATTGTTTGTATTTCCTGCGGTTGCATGATGTGCAACCCTATGTAAATACTGCGGTGCCGCATTAGTGGGCCACAAGAGCATAAAATATGCACTGCAGTCTCTTCTGTCTCTTGACAGAATCTGCAAATTGTGTTCTCACCTAATTTTAGGTTGAACATATGTTTGTTCAGTTTGCAGTGTCCGGTGAGGATTCTTGTTACTGCACAGGTTTTGTATCTTTTGAGCTCCAGAAGTTCTTTAGATACTTTATTATCATAGCCCTTTATTATGGCTTTCGAGTGTCTTAGATTAGTCGTGGTCTTCCATCTCTTAATAGCCAATGATGCATATTTGGCGTTTATGATAGAATACGCTCGCTGTTTGCTGATGCCGCAGAATGGTTCTGGGCCATGCTGCCAGTTGTCTGCACCAGCTCTGGCGAGTTCATCGGCTTTTTCGTTGCCATCCATTCCTGAATGGCCTGGTACCCATCTTAATGTAATTTTGTTTGATTGCCCCCGTGTGTTCAGGTTTTTCTTGCAATTTTGTATTAGTTTTAAGCTAGTCTCAAAATTGCCTAGTGCCAAGAGCGCCGCTTGGCTGTCTGAGTTGATGTAGATGTGTTGATTTTTTACTTTCCTTTCAAGGTTGATCTCCACGCACATGTTTAATGCAGAGAGCTCAGCCTGAAAGACGGAGGCCTCTGTTCCCAAGTTGGCGCTCCACATGAATTTTGGTCTCTCTCCGTAAATTCCACAACCTACATCAAGGCCTTTTTTGGACCCGTCGGTGTACCACTCGTGACTACCATTTTTGTTGGATTGGAGGCCTTCCAGACATGTATCCCTCTTCTCCTATTCCTTTGAGTTACAGGTGCCCATGGGCAGCGGTAGTCATTTACCATCAGGTGACCCGTCTGCTCGTTTGTCCCCTATACCATAAAATAAAAACAAACTATCGCGCAGAATCTACAGATGACGTAAAAATATTTTTTGGGATGGGTATTTTAAATTTATGAAAGTCGGACACATTTTACATTAGGTGTCCTGACGCGAGTTTAAAATTTTTTACCCATCCCAAAAAGTGCACAACGCCGCTAAAGAAGTTTTCACTTCAAAAAATAATACTTATTTCGCTATACTGATTGTTGTGACTATAAGACTGTTTGGATTATTACGTTATTTAAAGTTCATTTTTAAATTGCTAACAATTGATGATTAAATGATACTTTGTAATGGCCGTACTTTATAGTTCACTGTTCGGAGAAGTTGTTGGCAGTCAAATATTTATCATCGAAAATGTTTACTTACCATACACAATTACACGACGTCATACACTGAAAATCTGTTAAACTCAAATTATGAAATTCGAACTTTTGCCGCGACACCCATTTATTACCCAACAGTTTCTTTATGATAATAAAACATTAGTAGTCTGTTTTTATTTCTTGTACAAGTAAATGTACTCTATGTAATTGTATGATAAAATTATTATAGATAAAAAATGTCTATGATGCAGGAAAGTGCAAGAAATAGACCTTCAGCTGCCAAAGCTTGAGAAAGAGTTGCCGCCGCCTCCAGTAATCGTCCAGCGTGAAATAATACAATTTAAGGAAAAACGAGTGCAGTCCCTGGGCGATGAACCCGTCGAGTTCAAAAAACGCAAGTTTAATAACCCCAAGAGAAATATGAGACAGAAAATAGACGATGATTGATTCGTGTTACTTTGTACGTGTAAATAAAGATTTATTTGTTACTAGTTTTGATAATTTATTATACGTCCTACGCAATTTTTAGTTGCTCCTATTTGCAGACCGTCCTATTGAAATAAGGGCATTGAAAAAACTACTATTGTGGCACTTGCGAATTTGAGGTAATACCGAGGAGGAAGTCATATTCGCGGTAATACTTTTAACGAATTTTCTCTATTTTAGCCAGCTTTTTGGTCATATTTCAAATACACTATTGCGTATTTCATTGTATACTTACTACCGAATAAACGAAAAAAAAATTGTTAAGTTACAGCGTTGTTTCGAATCTGTAAGGGCACGTATGAAAATGCATCTTTCTAAGGAACATGTGCGTGCAATAATTTTTACAACCTTCGGAGAGGCCTAAGCCTAAGATGTAGTAGTAGAACTCTAGCTTCAATTTAACGTTCATTAATGTCACTTAGTGTCTTAATTGAATAAATGATTTTGAATTTGAATTTGAATTGAATTTGAATTTTAATGTTAGCTTATCTGTGTTCCATGATGAAACCCCAAGTCTGCGGACTGTCGAACGCTGGTATTTAGAATTCTAGGACATATCAGTTAGTGGCAAATCACGTGAAGGACGTCCAAAATCTGCCTTTACTGAAGATAACACCATTACAATAAAAACTTTCGTGAGTGGTATTCATATTTATTAAAAACTATACGGTTTTACTCACGTTTGTATTTCGGGGATGCCCGACTAGTTTCGGACCCGACGGGGGCCCTTTCTCAAGGAGTGAAGCGTCCTGCCGCGACGGTGTCAGGCGTCACACTGGGTTTACAACGCTGCCACCGGTTCCGTTGCCTTTCGGAACGTGCGGATGTAGATAGTTGCGTTTCCGTTGCGTTGTGTGATGCGCTGTTGTTGCCAACATCCACCGCGGTGCACACCATACTAACCGTATCACTTTTTATAAGGTCTGTCAGGTCTGTCTCATGGGATGTGAGTTTTAATGCCGGCCGCCAGGCAGGGGGCAGTGACCAGCCACTGTCTCTGTTGAAATTCGGACGACGACTTATCTCGATCCCTTCGCGTATTTTTCGCGGTACGAAATATTTTTCTCTCGCCAGTACGGAAGTCTTATCGAAACGTATGTAGTGAGGCGTGTCCGCTTTGCATGCGTGTTCAGCGACGGCCGACCTGTTGCAGTCCATGTTTTTCATACATCGTATGTGTTCCTGTAGTCTGGTTGCGATGCTACGACGAGTCTCTCCTACATAGCTCAAGCCACAGTCACAAGGGATCGAGTATACACCGGGGGCCCCCAGTGGATCAACATCCTTTGGGGAGCGCAGTAGTTCTCTAAGTTGTCCGGGTGGGCGGAAGATTGTTCTGATACCGTAGTTTCGGCTTAATGTTCGCCCAATCTTATCAGTTACTCCGCGTATGTATGGGAGAAACACGGGGTTTCGTTCTACACCGGGTGTCCGTCGATTGACTACCGCGCCCGCCGCCCGGGTACACTCCCTCCACCGGTATCCATTCTGCTCTAGTGTGTGACGTAGATGTTTCATTTCGTCTTCCAGATATTGTGGGTCGCAAATGTTGAGAGCTCGGTTTATTAGAGATTTGGGCACAGAAGATAGGTGAGAAGGGTGAACGTTGTAACGGAAAAAAACGGAACCGGTGGCAGCGTTGTAAACCCAGTGTGACGCCTGACACCGTCGCGGCAGGACGCTTCACTCCTTGAGAAAGGGCCCCCGTCGGGTCCGAAACTAGTCGGGCATCCCCGAAATACAAACGTGAGTAAAACCGTATAGTTTTTAATAAATATGGATAACACCATTGCTGTGAGACAATTAATTCTCGAAGATCGTCATGTGACATCTCGAGAGGAGAAAGCTTGTAAGCCGTTGCATACCGTATTTGATTTCCGACGATCAAAAGGCGGCCGGCGTCAGATGGTGTAAGAAAACTCTTCAAACTGAGGAAAGTCTAATCACGTCTAAGTACAACATCATCAGATCATCACACGGTGACGAATCTTGGATCTATGCCTACGATCCTGATTCTAAACAACAGTCAACAATTTGGGTCTTCCAAGACGAGCCAAAGCCGACTAAAGTTGTTTGCTCTCGAAGCACTTCAAAGACCACGTTCGTTGCAAAAAACGGTCATGTTGCGACGATTGCACTTGAAGATCGCTAGTGACAGTGGCGGCCCTAGCTACATTTTTACCATGTGCAAGACCTCAAATTGGCGCCCCTATAAATTCAAAACCGTAGTGTTCCTATGTAAATAAATAAATTTGAATTTGAACCCTTAGCAGTGAAATATACTAACATTCAATTATAGACAATGAGAGGTATTGAGATGGTAAATGTTTAAAAAAAATACGTTAAGTGTTAAACTAAACCATTCTTCCTTGTTTCATAGTAAGCCTCTCGTATGTGTCTTGTGAATGGGTATTCACAACGCAATCCATTCGTAGATCTGTTGCCGTAATTATACGAACCCGAATACGAAGAAAGAACGATGGAAGTAAGGAAATAAAAAGCCTAACAAAAGCCGGACGGGCCGGACACAGTCAAATTGGCCCGGACAAGAGGTCAAAAAGCCTAACACTGTCCGGCTAAATCCGGACCGATGGCAACGCTACTCGTACCCTTGACCTTGACAATGGTTCACGTCCAAGTCAAATTCTTGGACAATTGCATCAAGAAAGAGGCCAGTGAGTCCTGTTTATAAAAAGTCACAGGCTTATAAGCAACAAAACACTTTTTCTTCTTCATTAGTGTCACGTCAATAGTACGTGTCTAGTATGTATAAGTAGTCGTCTAAATACTTATACATATTTATTATTATTATACATGTTTATTGATTGATGTGTATGGTATGGCTGATGCCTGCCTGACAGCAGATTATTAGTTCGCCCCTATCGTCAAGAGAATGGTATACCACAGTTTGTTTACTACAAGTCACCGCCGAACTTCGGAAACTTCGGGGCCACTAAAGCGGGTGGAGAGGAAAACCCGTCCCGTCCACCCGCGGCCACACTCAGGGCCGCATGAGGCGCTGGAAAGCGCGCCTCCACCGCCCGGTTCGCCGGCGGCAAATTAAGTCCGAGTGGAGGTCGTCATCCAGGACCCTTTCCGCCGCCTCCTTCTGTGAGATGACTTCCTCACAGAAGTTTGCGACCGCGGTAAAATTCCGGTCGCTACCGGCCATGGAGCGTATGACGGCTGGTAGCGACAGATCCTCTCCGATGACTGCAGTGAGGGCCCCACGCTGCGCCACCCAACAGAGGCAAACCGCCAGCGTATGTTGAGTTCCCTGATGCAGCTGAACGGCAGATCCGTACAGTCCTGACCTAAGCCATAATGATTTCTTTACATTTCCTAAAATTAAGAAAAATTAAAGTTATAGGTTTCAGGCCGGTGAAGAAGCAGTCAATGCTTTCAAGTCAGCCATATCGAACACGCCTACTTTGGGGTGGAATAAATGTTTTAATAACTGGTTCGAGCGAATGGAAAAGTGTATTAAACTACGTGGTGAATACTTTGAAAAACAATAAAAAGTACTATACGGTTCTAGTTGTGTTTTTTCCTCAAACGACAAAACTTAAAAGGCATGCCACGTAGTACCTACATCACAGTGAAAACCAGCTACCCAGTCGGGAAGCACGAGCACGATAATTTCTTTAACCCATAAGTCGTGTTACGGGCTGCCGTTCCCTCCAGTACAATCTGCCAGGCCATCTGAGTGTTTTTTTATAGATGTTTTCCTTATTTCTAGAAAAGTCCTCAGTTTCATTTCATAGTAGCTGGTTTATGTGCACATAGGCTCTTCTCTTTTATATGAGTTCAGCTTTCGGGTCCATGAACCTCTTTAGAGCGAGTCCAAGATGAATAATTATAGGTACTGTGTCTAGACGGCTAGATACATGAGCATTATTTACAGCCTCTCTGAATTAGAGAGTGCACAGTCCCCGAATTTCCGAATTTTACCTTTCTCTGAACAGTTTTAGGAAATGCAAGGCTGATGTACCATTTTTAAGACTTCTCAAAAAAAAAAAAACTACTTTGAACTCAGATATATTTGATTTAATAAGCGGCGGTAGCGTAATCACGTCACCCAGTGTACTACCGACGTGAACCTACTCCTGACACAAGCGTTTAGCTTCTGGAGGGGAAAACAAGAATACTAGTAATGTGTGAACCACGTTACTAATATTCTTTAAAAAAACGTGCTGCTTAAACACTGTTAGATCTCGTAAATTTTGTTCTTAAGCTCCGAAGACCGTATTTAAGAAGCTATTTTGAATTTTTAGATACCTTACCTTAGATACGGTATAATATTCTGGGGAAACTCGACAAATAAAGATAGTGTTTTTAAATCTCAAAAGCAATGCATTAGAGCAATGTTCAAATTAAAATCTACAGATAGTTGTATACCATATTTTAAAAAGTATAAAATTATGACATTACCAGCATTATACATTTTTGAAACAGCAATTTTTGTAAAGTCGAACCCGGAACTTTTCGAAACGTTAGCTGATACTGTTATTCGCAATAGGAGGACGCACACCAGTAAAAGAATACGAATACGTAAAGCAAATACAGCACTAATGCACAAAAGTATATTTTGTATGGCACCTGTCATCTATCATAATATAAACGATAACATTAGGAATCTAGACATAATCCCATTTAAAAAACATCTACAGGAATTTCTCATTGAAAAATGTTATTATGATGTAAGAGACTTTTTAGATGGTAAATGAGTTAAATAATAAATTAATTAAACGGACATGAATCGATATATTTTGTCAATACTTTTAATGATGTTTTATTTGTGAGTTTTTATTTTGAATTTTATTTGACATTGTAATCGCTGCATTGGCAATCTTAGTTCTTAACTTTTATTCGGTAATTAGCTGCTTTGAAAATTTTTAATGTTATTTGGTAATTAGTGAGTAAATTTGAGTAATTATAAATTTTGCATGTATTTAATTCTAATGTTATGAAATATTTAACTTTTTAACGATTCAATACTATTATTTTGCATGTTTAATTTTAAATTATTGTAAGCCTAATTGGCAGAACATAGTTGATCATTACCACTCTTGTAAACATCTTCTGTATACCTATGTTTCACAATAAAGAATATTGATTGATTGATTGACATAGAACGAAGAGTTCACGAAATCGGAGTTATGTGGGGGACATAAGAGAAGGTTATTATTTGTAGAACGAAGATTTCTATTATGATTTGAGCACAAGAACCGAAGGTAGGGAGCTTAATAAAAAGGTGGAGATGGAGAGTTACGAAAAGAGAAAAGAGAAGTTAGTGCTCGTAGATTACGGCGCTGGCGAATAGGTAGCCATTTTAATTCGGAACGTAAAGCAGACACGTGGTTATACTTGCGAAGATTGAATATAAATCGAATGCAGTTATTAAGAAGACGGTCTAGTTTGTTGAGAAGGTAATTATAATATTTTTTTATAATTGACCAATTTTAAGAAATAAAGACATTGAATTTGAATTTGCTGTGTGCTAAGTGGATGGGGTCAATGGAAAACTGGTGGGAACTTTTCCAATGCGTACTGGATTGGAAAAGTTCTGAATCTGTCTCTGATAAAAGGTTCTATAACAGAGACATGGTGTAATTTTAGTCCGATTTCGATAAATCACTTTCTCGTCGGGCCTTCGAACATACCTATCGTACACACAGCGGTGGCCACACATTAAATAAATAGCTATAATATATATATATATATATATATATATATATATATATATATATATATATATATATATAGTCACATAAAATAATGTCGTCCCAAAAGCATGAAACATGCATGTTTAATGAACATATTACTAATAAAAAAAACGTTATCGACATTTGTATTCAGCCTATGCTACATTTTTTAATGCGGATCTTAGACGTTTTTCTAAGAAGTTGTTGTTGTAAAATTTTAAGATAGAACTGTATTTCTTCCAACTTTATATGACTAAGTATTCAGTGTCTTTTTTTGCCGAGATGAATGCATTACCCTAATCTGTCTATTAATTTAACACGATTACACGTCTAAGCAATTTGAATATAATAAATAGTTAGTCTGGGGTCTTCCACGAAATTGAAGTAACAGCTGTTCCTGAAGTAATGGAGACAACTATTTTCGTGATAACCACATCCAAGGAAGTAGCACCGGGCAGAAGCTGGTGCGTTCTCTGGATATGACAACAGTTTGGTGGATACCTGGAAGTCTCGTAATGTTACCAACACATGAACCTGTAGTACAAAATTGTAAAAATGCATGTACATATTTCCACCGAATAAAGTACCTTAGTCATCATCATTAGTTGGATTACACGTAGTCAACTATATTTAAAACAGTTAAATGTATTGCGGTGTCAACAAAAGAGTCGTCTCCATTTCCTTCTTCCTTCTCTTCCGTTCTTCTTCCGTTTTTAGGGTTCCATTCCTCAAAAGGAAAAACTAACCCTTATACGATCACTGTTGTCCGTCTGTCTGTCTGTTGACCAAATTTGATCATTTCGATCAGGTAAATCAAAACCTATAGGGTACTTCCCATTGACCTAGAATCATGAAATTTGGTAAGAAGTTAGGTCTTATAGCACAAATAAATGAAAAAATCCGAAAGTCGTGAATTTGTTGTTATAACTGTATGTCTGTCTGTGTCTGTCAAGACCCTTTTCCTCAGGAATCCGTGAAGGGATCAAGTTGAAACACATAAAAAATGGTTTTTGTGATTACAAACTTATAGTTTGCGGTTGCATTGTTGACTTTGTCGCACATCGCAACCGCATACTATGTCTTTCGAAAAAGACGGGTAAAAGTCTTCGAGAATTGATTCCCGAGATGGGCGTATTATCTACATACAATTTTGCTTGCTTACGGAACCCTCGGTGCGCGAGTCAGACTCGCACTTGTCCGGTTTTTTATCATGAAATAACTGGCAGTTAACAAAATCTTCTTAGCATTTGCTATAAAAATACTACCTAAATAAAATCATTCGCGGATCTTTAATATAACAAGTGTTTATTTTTTGCCACTATTAATCAGTCGTTGAATCTTCATAGTGTCTATTGTCACGAGCATGATCCGGCTTCATATGGTAATGAGTACTATTAACTGTTAATGCGACATTGTGTATAACATTTTTTACATCCTATATAGCCGTATGTTGAGGACGGTCACTGGATAATTAGATTTTCCAATCACGGACTGGACGCCGGACCTCGGGCTCTGTATAAAAAGGGTACCGACGCAGGAGATGGTATGACTCCTATCGCCGCACTGATCGATAATAGTTCCCTCTAGTTCTTACACTAGATCTTAACTGTTGCTCTGTCTTTGAGGAAGAACTAACTAACCAAACAAAATGTTTAAATTGGTAAGTTTTTATTTTATTTATACTTAAGTAGTTGTTAATATGATTTTCGGGTTTTTTTATCTAACTCCATTTTTTACCTAATTTGAATGAAAAAAATACCTAATCATTCTAATTGTTATTATACTTCTGTGGTGTGGTAAGTACTGGATTAAATAATACCGACATTGTAATAAGCTAACTTTTAAATACGCGACTGACGATTCATTTGCTAACAAAAGTCAAGCAAAGTAGGAAGTGAAAAAGGACTGCCCAAAATCCGAGAAATGAAGTGAAGTGAACCTACTTAGGTTTTTTTTGTTTCTTCCTTTTGCACTAATGGGATGTGGGATGTCTAATCAAAACTTTTCTATAACTTGTAGGTATAAAAAAATATTGATTATCATTTTGTTATGTTGTTGTAGGCAATGCAATTCTTGTGGCTAACTTCCTAAAATACATGTTTCCTATCACAATGTAATTATATTCATAACCATAATTACGTTATTTTTTACTACATTACAAAGGTGTGCCATCCTAACTAAACAATAATATAAAGTATGCATTTTTTAATTAAATACAAGACAATTTTAGATTGTTGGTGTTCTTAAAACGAAAATAAATTATGTAAAGTACAATATGTTTAAATATTAACTCTTCTAACTTTTTAGATACAAAATCTCAGTACACGAGGCTCCTAGCCGATGTGGGGCCCGTAGGCAATCGCTTGCTCTGCCTCCGGCCCTCGTCGACGACGACTTTCTACTAGGTATGATACCTAAGTAGAAAGTCGCTTGTGAGCCGGAGTAGTCGGAAAAAAAATCAATAATCGTAATATTTAAAATAAGTAACATTTATTTTTTCTTTTATCTTTCGAGAGCATACAACCAACTAACGTTGTATTATGGCTTTGGGAGAAATAAGTCCCTCAAGAACTGTCTCAAAATTTTTTTTCTAATTATTTATTATAATTCGACACTATTAAATACACAAGTCTAGTTAGATGACTCAGACTCCTCGAGCTGTTGCTACACTCCTCATCTACATCATCAGCATAAGCAATTTCTTTTTCATTCTTGCTTATCTTTCCCTTTTAAAATACTTACTCCCAATTTTCCCTTCTTTCATTCCCTAAGCACAGATTACTAAGTAGTTACGACGCTAAGTGCCCGGTTGCTAATCCGCCTAATATTATAAACGCGAAAGTTTGTGAGGATGTATGGATGTATGAATGTTTGTTACTCTTTCACGCCAAAACTATTGAACTGATTACGATGAAACTTGGTATGCCGATAGCTGGAGACCTGGATTAACGTATAGGCTACTTTTTATCCCGATATTCTCACGGGATCGGGACTTACGCGGGTGAAACCGCGGGGCACTGCTAGTATTCTATATTTATGATAAGGCACCATTTATAAATGTGCTACATACCTGCTTTAAAATTTAGGTCCTTATTTCTGTATATTTAGGTAGTTTTACGATCATGTATGTTTTTTTGTTAACATCGATTTCTCTGGAGCGGCTTAATCGATTTGAAAGTTTACTACTGCTTAGTCATAAGTATTAAAAAGACTGTTATTTTTCATTAAAATTTAAATAATCACAGTTAATCTCAGTTTGTCATATCAATGAAATTGGTGTTGTGATAGTACTTACCATGAGTGCGTAGAATATACAATATACACAGGTAGGTTTGTACAACTATAGGTACAAACATATCATACTAGTGCTTTATTATTTGCTCTCAGACATTTCATTAATCACATACACATATTATGTTGTTTTTAGTTTAAGATTGAAAATTAAAGTAAAACGGCAACTAAAACTTTTTAATAAACAATTAAACTGACGAAAGAAGAAAGGGACTGAAAAGTGAATATTAAACTTGTTAGCCCAATTAAACTCCTACACTAATGTGAATCTACATTATTTTGGGCCGGCGCCAAACATACAAACAAGCAAATTAATTATTAAGTAAAGCGGCGACGCGTCTATTTGTCGCAGTTTTTTCAAATTTCATTTTTGTTTGTGCAAAATTATTTAGGTAGTTACATTAGTATAAGTTTATTTTTCACTTTTCAGTTCCATTCGTCGGTTTTAATTTTAGTTAAAAGTTTATATTTTTTAGTTTTATGTGGCTATAACAATCAACTACATAATTATATTTGTGCTAAGTTTCAACAAAATCGATTCACAGGTGAAAAGTCAATGGGTGAACAATCATTCGACCCCTATTTTTCCATCCTTAGGATTGAAATATTTACTTGAAGTTTAAATAAAACCAACCAAAGTATGCCCTTGAAGTCGAAGAATTATCGAAATTGGACTACTCGATAAAAAGCTATGCGTAAAATATATATACGAGTCGACTTGAGAACCTCCTCCGTTTTTCGTCGGTTAAATAGCAAACGATAAATTACATGATTAAGCTGCGTACCCAGGTATACGAGTATACTTAAAGGTGTCTATTAAACGTAAGGGCAAGACACAATACATACCAAAAACTATATCGATTTAATTAATAGTTATATTATTATTGTATACAAGTAGATATATCTTATTGATGGCACTTCTAATTAAAAAAAAAAAATTACTGAACAGATGATGCTGATCGCTTTTGCGGCTGTGCTGCTGGTGAGCCCCGCTGTGGCTAAGCCCCAAGTGCTTGTCGATTATGGCTACTACACCCCGACATCCTACGTAGCGTCGTACAGCTCGCCTTTAGCCTATTCCTATTACCCTTACGCTTACTCGTATAGTTACCCATTAGCCTATTACTAGTCATTTAGACAATTATCACCCCACCAAGTATCAAGTAACTCTCATCATAGTTACTAGTATGTTAGGGTTATGTGGATCACAGTTATCTGAATTAGTCACAAAGAAAATGTTTTAAGCGTCAGTATCTAATAAAACGATAGATTCTTAATATCGTCAAAATGTGTGATATTGTCTTTGTAGTACTTATGTAAGTTTAAGATATATTATTATTAACAATAAAGTCATTATTGGTATATGTCGTCATTTAATTACCTATCCCTAAAGGTTTGATGTTTTCTAAAGTCAAATAAAAAAAGTTTGTTTGTCACGATTTACGGGCGCTGGCCTTGTTGCAGGTGGGGTTGCCCGTACCCTAGCAGACGCAGGCTTGTGACTCTAGGTTCGGCGTGGTTTGGAAGTTTCCACACTATATATTAAAAAAAAAAACAGTCTAAAGGTCAAATAGCAACTCTTTATCCTGGTGATTGTAGGTTCGATGTCGATGTCCATTACAGCAGGAATAAAATGTTAATTTTGACCAAGTCAACATTTCAGTTTAGGCACTATCAGTACCTACCTAGTAAGTAACTGTCAGAGGCTGAGGATGATCTAAATAAACCACAGAACCCCGAGTTATGTAACGAGGTATAATGAGGAACACATTAATACCTGTAATTACATAGATAGTTACATACCACCCAAATTACAAAGCATCTTTAAACCAATAAATTCTTCTCTATTTGATGCTTACTCATTTTATTCTAATACTGATGGTTTACATAAAAATAATCAACAATGAATAAACCTGAATTACATAACAACTGTAGGTACGTTCTGTGAATTAGGTAAGTCTAGGTACGCTCTGCGCGCAGTTTTAATTAAAATGGCTAACGAAGTGTGACTTACTGGTACACCTTTAACACCATCAATATTATGCTTTAGAATACAAATGACTAGAACTAATTATTACTCTGATGTTGTACTCGTATTTATATTATGTGGGTATGTCAGACCTAAGTTCAGTAGTGAACGCTTTACCGAAAAGATGGTGATGATATTATATTGTTGGTATTGGTACCTTTCATCCCCAAATAAATAACTATTCTCTAGGAATAGTGAATTGGTTGAAAAAGAATACATTCATGCGAGCGAAGTCGCGGCCGAAAGTTAGTATATAATAATAATGAGAATGCGAATGTGAGTTTGTTTGTTTATTTGAAGGTTTGTTCGAACACAGTACAACAACAGAAACAGTATGGATAAGCGAGAGTGTGGCTAAGAAATATTAACTTGTCAATGAAGACGAAATTGGAGTGGATGAAAATATGAAAGTGGTTAAACATTTGCGGGTAGGTAAATCTGCTGGGTATGATAGAGTGAGGACTAACGTGTTGTGGGCTGGTGAAGGATTGGTCTCAGCAATGTTGCACCGTCTATATCGCCTTCGTTGGAGACAAGGCCAAGTGGCGGTGATAGTCCCAATATAAAAAGACAGCAGGAGGGCCAGAACTATCGTGGAATCAGCCTTCTGTGTAGTTGGGAAACTTTATTCCAAGATTTGGATTACGGATACGTAATCGGAGACCGAGTACGGATCAAGTCTATTCCTCGCGCTACATAGCGAAAAAATCTCTAGCAAAAACCAGAAGGCATTTTGTGCTTGTAGATCTGGAATTGAGGATTGTAATGTGAACTGGGATTATAATAAGGTGAAAAGGAATGAGTTATATCCATGTATGGGGTTGATAATTTTCGGAAAAGGGTTCGGAGTCTTTATGCAAGGACTCCAGACACTGTGTTCGAGTTAATGGGGTCTACACAGACTGGCTTGATATCTCAAAAGATTTTGGATCTCTCAAAGCTTGCATTAAAAGTGCCTTCAGTTAAAAGTTGATCAAAAGATTGTAAATCATCCTCCAGACGTTGGTATTAGGTTTATCTGTCAACCCAGAAATATTTGTTGTTCTACCTATTGGGAATTTATCGGAGGATGCTCAAGAATCTCGGAACAAGGATTACAAAAAAACAGACTGAATTATGCCGGAAAGTGTTCTAGATCAGCAACAAACGAAGACGGCCTTTTGTTTACTAAACATTTTTAGTAAAATTTTCCGGAGACTCTTCGCCGCATCGTCTTCTGGGTAATGTGAGGATATTTGGACACCCTCGAAGGGGGTGTCCACATGTTTTTAGGTGGTGTCCGGACACCCTGGACACCCCCCGTTGTTGCGCACCTGTTACGGACTATAATGTGAGTTACCTAATTGCACTACGTTAGATTTATATAATCTTTAGTAAAATAAGCCCGATACTGTATTTAGATAAGATGGTAAGTTATTTTTGGATTGAATAAGTTATAAAAAAGAGCATACCCTTAACAAAAATATATGTAATACGTTATAAAAATATATTTCTATTTTTTATAACTTATTCAATCAAGTGCAACAAGTTGCTAGGCAAAATCTAAAATCTTACCACCTTATCTAAATAAAGTACCTAAATACATAAATATCTAAATAATAGTAGTAGTAGTAAGTAGTTATTAATCGGTCCATAGATAAATCAATAATGTGGCATGTGACTATGGCAAATATCGGTGAACATACATAAAAAATATTAAATACAGCCGAACATAATATGTATAACCTCCTACTTTTTTCATGTTGGTTAAAATTTTATTCACGTTTAGTCCCAAATTCTAAAATGCCGACTACTTATAGACGTAACTCCTAAAATTGCCGATACTAGGGATAGCATATAAACATTTCAAATGTAATATTCCTGCAATCTAGTTCACAGAATATTTATTTTCGTTCAGTTATTAATATTAAAGAATACTGTACATTCAAACCTTATAATGAAGTAGTTATTATAAAGTTAATAGGTAAATAGTCTGTATATATATATATATATACAGACTATTTACATGCAAGCGTCATAGAATTCCTCCGCATCGTCGCCTAAAAGGCCCATCTTCTGGTCACGAGAAGTGTCGATCAGTCGCTTAGACCCCATGATCCCAGCGTTTCGACCCCACGGCTCAAAAACATAGTTCCCGAATAAATGATTGTATTTACGCCCTTTGAGGCGTTCTGCTGATGCAGCAGCAGCGCCAGCACAACCAGCTGTATTTGGAAGATATGATGGACCGAGGGTGTCAACGCAGGTTGCGTCCCACACAAAAGGTCTACTCATCTTCCATTGCAGTAACGACATACCATCTGGTCTCTTCCCATCGTTTCGTACCAGATCATTGGGTTCACGTACGGCTGGCATGCCGGCGGTACCAATAGCACGACGCCCAACATAGGCACCTTATCAACCGACACGGTGCCTATGTTGGGCGATGGAAGTGCCGGAATCCATTGGCCTGATTCCCATTCTCCCACAGCAGACAAAGGAGCGCACTCTGCAACATTGAATGTTTGGTAAAATAAAAGATTCCTTCTTAAAGAGCATATAGGTGGAACCCATTAACTCTGAGAGAATGGATTAACAGGTAAAAGAATGTTGGGACAAGCTATCTGACAAGCATTTACACAACAAAGCCAAATTAAAATTTTGTTAAGGGTGTTGTGAATAATTTTATAAATTATTCCTAAAAGTTTTAAATTTTCCAAAGTTGCGATGATCGAAGCGCATGAGTAAACTTTCGTACAAAAAGACAAAAACGTAGCATGGTAAAAGCCGAATGGACATTAATTTTAAGTAAACGATCCTAAAAATTACCAAGATTTTCAATTTTAATTACAGATAGATATTCTAGATACATTAGAATAATTTATTTCTTTGCGTTGAGGCGGTCAGATGACACTCTATCAAATAAATATTCAGCTACCAGATGTCAGTTCTTAGCTTCAAATAAGTAAAATCTTTTTTTATTAAAAACTCTTATTTATTATGCAATATTTTTTGGTTTGGATCAATGCATTTTAATGATAAGTAATAGTAAAGTAAGGTCAATGGTATGGTAAGCCTGCATTCAGACGAGCATTTGACGCATTGAATTAGTACAGACTGTTCTAAAGTTCGGCATAACCTGTCTACTGCGCCAAGATTGGCTTCAGACGACTGAACTCCTCATGCATGAATTTTTATATTATATAACTGTATAAAGTAACAAAATGATGTATTTGATTTAATTCTTTTTAATTCTTATTTTCTTTTATTTGGTGTATTTTTTTAAATAAAAGCCGTTTTAAGAATCTATTTTCACAAGTAATTTATTCTTTCTGCCCTGCCACATGTGCTTTTCCCATTTAGAAGATATCGCAAAATGGTGTGAGAATCTAAATAAAAATAGGTTAGACATACCTAACTGTTCAGTACCCTTTTCTCTTAAATTTGTCAACCGATTTTCTTTTTATAGTAACCATTGACTAGCTTTAGCGTTATCAATGAAAACAAATTGTAAACAGTATTTTTTATTATTATAATGATCATGGTTTAACTCGACCAGTGGGGGTTGTGCAATCTGAGTAAATGGAAGTAGATAGAAGAGTCCAATTTCACCTTCCAGATTCAGGAGACGAATTGTCGCGAAGTCTGCTTTTGTCCATTCCTGTTTATTTGATAACAATGATGTAAAGGATCTTTTGTTTTAAAGATATTGATATTGAACTAGAAAACTTTATATATACATAAACTAAAAGTTCACTTAAACATTTAATATTCATTTTATTTCTTAAATATTTCGTCACTGGATAAAAATACATACACGTCTTTGATCACAATATTTACAAGCACGTATCATCACGATTAAGATGACATAGTCAATGACTGTATAATCATGGCATGTGCAAGGTCACACTTACATCAGTTCGTATGCTCATTTGTATGCTAGAGCGGAAGCCCCATCCTTTGACAGCACAATGGTACATCTAATCCGCCATTGGGAAACCCATTGACGATATCTTTGCTAGTCATCTACGTTTTATTATACTTTATTAAGATATACATAACCTTAAGCGTTAATTAATTATGTTATTCGACTATATTACATAGACGAGTCATTTCTCGTGGTCTACAGACTACGTGCCATAGTCCACCAACCAGTTATACCACGAGGAAATTGGTATTTTTCGTAGTCCACGCCAACTAGAGCAGGCGTGTTTTAATTGACAAATTGTTTCTGGTAAATAATATAGGAAGTAATAAAATGTTTGGTCAGGTTCCTGGTGCACCATGTTAGAACTCGTTTTTCTGTTGAAATACTAGTATTTCATATAAAATTAAGAGTACCTACACCTTTTCATAATGAGTACCTGGCAAACATATGCTTCGGAGGGTTTTTTGACCTGATGGAGGTAACGGTTCATATTACCGAGTTCTATGTATGCTCCTGTGTTCTTTAATAAACCAATCATTTATCCAATATTTATTTTAATTACTTACCTTCCTACAAACATTTTCGTAATAAATGTAGAGGTCATATATAGGTAAGTTTTATAGAAAAACTTTTTTTTTTTGCTATAATTAAAAAAACTATTCAAATTAAAAATTTATGTTTGAACCCAGTACCGAAAACACACCTACAGTTCCCAAACAAACCAGCGCGAGTGACATCGTTATATTAATTTCTACTTATCGTAGCACACAGCACAGCGACGTTCCAAATCTAACTGATGGTTCCTTAAGCGTGTCGCAAATACGTTGCTATCACGTCGACACGAGCGAGAAAAGGCCCATTTTGTACGAATCAGTGTCGTAATAGAGTCGCGAAGTGGTCGCATTAATCACTAAATGGTCATGTAGTGGTCGCGTAGATGTCGTGAAAGCTCAAATAAAAGTCTTCTCATTGAGTAATAGTGTTTACTATAATCGCGACTTTTATAAGGGATTTTGATTGACTTTGACGATCAATTTCAAATTGTAATAAATTATTTTCATTGTCAGTATCCATTTCGTATATTTATAGATATATATCTATTTGCATCTTCACAATTAAAGTGTCCTGTACATTAATCTGTTGGGCTAATAATTGTATCGAGTAATATGAGCAAGTTTTATTAAAAAAAAGAACACGCCTTGTAAATTCTTTAAATTAAGCAATATTTTTACAAATATTTTTAACGAACGTGCTAACAGTTACCTTTTTACGACTTGGAGACCTTGGAGTTCAAGACACGACCATAGTCCATAATACAACATCTAAACAACTTATTCATTCTGTACACTTAGTATATGTCAGCCATTAACGTAATTAGGGTTCATTTAAGAAGTTCATTTAAGATTTCGTGTAAAAAATGAATTGCCCAGCTTTTTCTATTTATTTTAACGTCCTACAGTTATTTTTAAGAATCATATAAGAATGTCTGGTTACTGATTTTTTAATACACTAATACGACATCCAGTCACTGTAAAGTTATATATAAGTGATCAAATTGACTGAAAATCGTTTAAGAGTGCATTTTGTCACTCTTACACGACCATCACATAAAAGTGATTCCCGCGACTCTAACACGATTAATAGCGGTGTAAAAGTTGTATAGGCGTTACTAAGACGACAGCACTGGTTATACCGCTAAAAATTGTATAAAGAAATATACAACAGATTGTATAGAAGTCGAATAAGATGTCTAATACGACTAAAAAGTCGTATAAAGTTATGACTATGAGACACTAAGACGTATTACAAAATAAAATTACTTTATTACGACGTTTATAGCACTTCGAGTAGCGTTAGTTTCACTCATACGACTAAATGTTTGTTGGGGTGACATCCTGATGATACTTATACAGTGGTAAACGCGATGAAGCGCGACTGGGTTTGTCACCTCCCTCTACTCAGACGTTGTTATTTTTGAGTACTTCAATAACCATTCATTACAATTGACCAAATATTTAATAGAACACCTTCTCATCATCCGCCCTACAACCATTAGCGGCAATGCGTCCAAGTAATTTACATAATTTGAAAAAACTTAAACACAACCACGAAGCTATAAATGATATGAAAATTTTACACGCGTATAAAAAGGCGGGCGCGTTCTACATATATTTGTCACTTTATTTTCACCCCTTTCTGGTTTCATGTAGGTAAATGTTCCTGAAATACGTTAACGTTTACGCAGGCTTAAGTAGAGTTTCAGCAGAAAGATGTTCAAAGTAAAAGTTCCATTTAAGATTAGGCATATTATGTAATTTAAGGATTCATTTGTTTATATCACCAGTACATTATATTACTATTGTATATTAAATGTTTGAAAGGTGTAGATATCAACAGCGATCAAATTTGAAGTTCGTACATGATAATAGTGTATACATAGGTACACACAGCTAAAATGTAAGTATATTTTATAAGTATATTTTTCTATTCCTTCTATAAATCAGTAATGTACATATAGAACATAGCCAGAAACAGTTGTAGATTAAGAATGGGAGAACAGTCGGCATTATTTATAAAAATAAATTTAGAAAAAAGGTTAAAAATCGTTGTTTCAAGTCTGCTGTTATAAAATTTACATACCGTTTAAAAGCTAGGACAATTAATTCAGTTATCATGGTTATATGTATTTTGTTACTGACTAGCCTACGTTTATCTTATACATATAAGTAATACATATTGAATGTAAGCAGTTTAAATGTTCAAGCTATTTTCAAATCATTCACCTATAAGTATTTGTTGCTAGTTTACAGTTACCTAAGTAGGTACATAATGTTTAGTTAATGGCATTATCTAATCGCTTTACATTTTTTCATAATGAAGATAGCTACAATAATAAAAGGAGTTTCCCGAAGCTTTGATTAACCAAAATATTCTGAACGAACGATCTCCAGGTATTCCATTAGAGTTTTATTAAGTACGACAACGAATTGTTAAGCGCCATTAGCTAAACTACATAGATATATACGTACATATATTATATAACTCTAAATATTGTATATTCTTAATACACGATAAGTTACAATCTCGCTATGTATAGGCAAATAACTTGATTTAAATATAATTAATTACCCGTGTCCACGAGTTCCGATAGTACGATCGATTGAACTAGGTATACAGTAGTATTTTTTTTACGTTATTCTAGCTGGTTCGATTAATAACTATGTAAGCAAACTGCTCACATAGTCAGATTAATCGTAAGTTCAAATTGAATTAATACTATTGACTCGGACTACGTGGACCTATGATCTAATAGTCGTAGGTATGTATTGGATAAAGACTTATAGCTCCTCTACACTACTGTAAAGTTGCTTCGACGACGTACTTGTCGAAATTCTTCGAGTCCTTTGACTCGGGCGCAAAAACCAACAACGATCACAAGTCGCTCGAGACGAGGCGAGGTTGCACAAAGCGAAGCAAAGTGCCTGTCTACACTCTCGTATTCGCATAGCTTCAAGCAACTTCGGAAGTAGTGTAGTGGGGCTTTTAAATTCAAACGGCTCAAAGTTACTAGGATAATCCGATCAATCGAACTATGCGATCGAACCACGTGGCCATCGCCATATAATTTTCAATTTAGATATCTACCAGTCAAGAAAGTTCCACCACTTTAACAATACCACGAAATTTGTATTTTAGCGTTCTCGCACTGAGTTAAGAAATGGCACAGACACAGAATCACTTCGGTACAACACTTTCATATATTATTATTAGTATTTCAGCCTATACGAAGTACGGTATCTTTTATAAAAGAGTTTCAATGGTTCACTTGTTAGCACGGGAAGTGTTCAGGCAACCTCTAGATCCGAGTCGGAATCATCGGAGTAAACGCGCGGCGTAGGAGGCGCGGGCGGCGCTAGACCAGGCGGTGAGTGAGCGGGAGACAGCACAGGGCGAGCCAGTAGAGGCGCGCGCCCACACGCTCGTTCTTCTTGCAGCTTCCGTAACCGCTCCTGTTCTTCACGTTTCTGCTTACGCCATTTCGCACGACGATTCTTGAACCACACCTTTGAAAAAGAAGAAGATATGAATTATAACAATATTACATTGTCGTAAATCTGACACCAACGCAGCAGGTCGCTTCACCCCTTGATACAAGGCCAGCGTGGGGCCATAAACTAGTCGGGTAGCTCCGAAATACACCCGTAAGTTACACCTATATCTTTAATTAATAATCGTAACTATTGAATGAATACAATGTTGTGACTAAGACTAAGTTGAGAATTGGGTACCTAGATGCCTATGCTCAAAATAATTTATTTCGCCAAGTGTCGTAATAAAATAACTTAAAATACTGTGAAAATTGTCGTCTAGTTTTATTTTAACCTTTTTAATTTAGATTATAACTGTTAAATTAACATTAAAAGTAAATGATTTGACAAAACTAAGGCGTGGTGTCACACCTTAGTTTTTCATACAAAAATATATACACGGAAGCTACCGTTTTGACGTTTACTATAAAGATACTGATTTGACATGACAGTCATCTACCCTATTACTTAAAGTCGATAGTGTTCAACTTTTTAGCCTAAAGGCCTAAAGGCCTGTGTATAGACCATTTTCTTATAAGCTTATACAGGGTTATTGCATATAGTTTACAAAACTCACTTTATGTCTTAACTACTCAACCAATAATCATAAATTTTTTTATAAGTAAGTAGGTACACGATGGCAGTGGCAAAAAAAGGAGATATGGTAGGTAGGTACCATTCATTCACAAAAAAGCAGTACCCGAGGGATACCTAAATTGATTGACAAAAACTACGTTAACGCGAGCGACGCCGCGGGCAAAAGCTAGTAACTTTGGTATATTACTTTCTGATCGAATTCTCGAAGTAAATAGGTACTTAACCAATTATTTCTTTGTCTATCTGATAATCCATCATATTTCTGCAACGGATTCAGAAAATAAGAATCAGCATTGACATTTTTAAGTTCAATTACTGAGAAATCCCCCAACCAAATGCGAAAGAGGGGGTGTCCAAAATTTCTATGAAGACTAAAAAAAACATTTTTGACGTATTTCAATGTATTGTAAGGCTTACTAAAATAATTTATTATTACGATAATTTATTTGATTCACATTTTTATTAAAATTTTCCGCAGACTCCTCGGCGCATCGTTTTCTGGGTTATGTGGGGATATTCGGACAACCCCCGTTGTTGCGCCCCTATATATCGGTCTATTAAAATGTTCAAAACATATGATTTTAATGGTCTATAACATCGTAATTATATATACTTTATACATAAAATAGAATGACATTTCTGTTTAAGATGTTTTCCTACCATTCACATATATGTATAATTTTTTTTTTTTTATTCTATGTATTTCATATATCTATTACAAGGCAAATGACATATTACAAAAATTTTGTTAACAAAAAATTAAACCGACGAAAAGAACTAAAAAGCAAAAAATAAATAAACCTTACGTTTTTATTTTAAGCTTTTTTTCATCATCAGCTCAGCTACAAGATGTGATGATTTCTAAACGCAAATACCTGATAAAGTCATAAAACGTAAACAGAAATACTTTTCGTTCCTATAATTTTCGAGGGTTTCTCTCAATTTTATCAGGATCCTATCATCAGATCCTGACTTTCTTGACATGGAACCACCCTTGAGGCCTTGACCACCCTCGAACAAAAAAATAATAATCAAAACGGTTCATACATAACGGAGTGAGGACTGAACCGACAAAAAAAAAATTAAAAAAAAAAAATACGGTCGAATTGAGAACCTCTTTTTTTTTGTCGGTTAAAAACGCAAAATTCTTGGGTGTGATATGACAATTTCTAAAAACATTTTACGTTTCAGTAGTCAATCTCAGTAATACCACAGAAAACATAATAGTATGGTAATACCAGAATGTTGTAAACGATAAATTGATTGTTATACACCGTGTTATCTACGGACAGTTGAAACGACCCAATTTCGTAGCAAACATTGACCGAGCTACTGGACCATTCATACCATAAAAAAACCTCAGAACTGACTATTATTGTGTTTGGCAATCATTGATATTTCCCGGTAGGTAGGGCTCGACGGCCGAACGCTTCCACTCGAGTGGTCGGGCACAAGTGCGGAGATATTCCCAAACTGCGGGTGGTCGACGATTGAACCATTGTAGCACCTCGCCGTCACAACAGAGCGCATTGGCAGAACAGGGCGGTCTCTTTTCCGAATTTTGTACGAGTACATATTAATTCATCTGTAATCTCCTTCGTTACAATATGTCTGACATACATTGATGTTGTATTACAACGTTAAAAAAATTTTTTTTTTACTTTTATATTGTTGCCACATTATGTGTTGCGAAACGGTGGCCTGTTTTGTAATACAGCTAATATATAAAGGCATTCTTTCTATTTAGATTAAATAAATACTATAACAACAATAAAATTATTCTTATCGTAAAATGTTGTAAGGTAAACAGCGTAAGGTTGATGCCATTCGCAAATGCGCTTAATAGATTCTATAAAAATATATGTAAATCTAGGTGCCAACATGACGTTATTACACAAAGCCAAAGTGGCCGGTACTTGTATTTTAAGTATGTCTACATTTAAAATAATTAGATACGATTGTAGGGTATGTTGGTTTTATTCTGTTAAAAACCTGTGGAATGGTTATAAATACGGGTGTCTGGGTCCAATCTCCAATATCGGGCATTCTATTGCAAGCCTTGGAACTGGAAGGACCACTAGCGACTTAGTAGTCGAAGTAGCGACTTAGAAGTATAACAGCTTACGTAACTTAGTAGTTACGTAAGTTACGTATGTTACGTATGTTACGTAAGTTACGTATGTTACGTATGTTATACTTCTTCTAATATATTTTATTGTAGCTGATCTATAATGAAACTTATGTCCTATATTATAAAATAGGAGAATTATGTTGTGATGATGTGTTACTGTGTGATACTGTTCTAATTAAGTATTCTACTGCCGTATATCATATATGATTAATGGATAATATGCTTATACGATTATGTTTATTCGAATATATGATATACACAATTATTATAAACAATGTAACTAGTACCTTGTAAAGAAAACATGTTGAAAAGAGTGTCCTTGGAGTTTCTTGCCTTGTTCTTATCCAAAGGATCTACGTATTGGAACAGGCAACTAGATTCACGACCTACTTATACTGACTGACTCCCACTCCTGACAATTTAAAAATACCTACAATGGGTTTATTTGAAATAAATAATTTTGAGTTTGATTTATTGTTTCTAATTATTCCTGCTACCTCCATCCATAAACTACTGTTTGTTAATAACCTCTGTGACTGTATCTAGATAATTTTATGCAAGGAATATTATTAATCGATATATTTTATTTGAGGTTATTGAGGTTATAATGAGGCTTAAAATTCTAACACGCTCAGTCAATCTGTGACAAATTTTCACAGTAAATATATTTTTAAATCTGATTGATTGGGCTTTAGTACCACAGTGTGTCACACAAAGGGCATGTTATGTGTGAAAACATGTCAAACGTTAACATTTAAAAGATAGTCTAGCTGAGTAGGTATATTGTGAAAAAAAGCGATCATTTCATGAAATGGTCGGACACATCATCAATCGCAAATGGTATTTCCACCACAGTTAAAAAAAACGTAACCTTAAAATATGCATTTAAAAAAGAGAACTTAATAAGCTCATTCAGTAGGAACGTTTAAAATTAATTCGTTAACGATAGCACCATTGTCGGAGTTAATTGCATTACAAGAGTCGGTCGTCGTCCCGACAAAGGTCCCATTAACTTTCGATGAAAGAGTGACGGGGTTTTCGCGTTCGGCGTCCGCCCGCACCCCCGCCGCCCATTGAGCGCCACTCGAGCGGCAAATATGGCCGCTGCCACCGCCAGACTCCGGGGCGACTCCTTACAGCCGCTGTTCGCACCCGACTACTTTGTCATTCCTCGCCCACAATAAGATTAGCCCGATGTTCTTTTGTGTACTACTGATTGTGTTTGGTTTAACTCGTTTGCTGTTTTCATTGCAGTCGATGAGTTCATTTTCAATAATAAAAGCACCCCCCCCGTTTATTATCCATTGATAAGTGACTTCGTTATCCCTTTTCTTAATAATACAAACAAACATTACAATCTATTGACTCTCTCAGAGAATACTCACACGGAATGATAATTTCGAAATTGTCTTTTTAGGGATCAGTCCCTCAAAAGGAAAAGGAACCTTTATATCACTTTGTTGTACGTCCGTCTGTCTCTCTGTCTGTCTGTCAAGAAGATGAAGAAGAACTTCGATGTATGGGATAGTATTTTTAGAACCGCAAAGTTAAGTTTGTGTTTCGGAAAAGACGGGCAAAAATCTTCGAGTATTGATTTTCGAAATGGACGTACTATCTACATACAAGTGCGGAACCTTACGGAACCCTGGGTGCACGAGTCAGACTCGCACTTATCCTGTTTTTTTACTAAAGTTTGTGTGCAATTATGACAGAATAGACAGAAGTTGATAATATTAATTTAAACTTTTAGGTAATTAAAACAAATAATTTAAAAACATAGTAAACTCGACGATTTAAATAACAGTGAGGGGCTGGCCAAGAAAACTGTTTTGCGGTCCATCCTGGGCAATGGAATCGGCAACGCTCTCTGATACCCATCAGAAACCGATCTCCACCACACTCTAGAGCGAGAAAGAACGAAAAGACTATTTGCGATTGCGAAAAAACAAGCAAATGGGTCCCCCGCGAGAGACTAAATAATATAATCAAAGACGGGTTCGCTCTCTTTGGCTCGTGGTTTGCATGTATTTTCAGGGTAAGCAGTAGTCCTGACTGACAACGGCCGGGAACGACCTCTTAAGAGCGGAGAGGAATATAACCTCTGTAAAATTGTAAAATGACCCAGATGGTGTAACGGTGCTGGAAAGAGCAGCCGGTCGCCTGATTCACGTCTAAGAGGGTCTCATACTTGTGTCTCGCTCACTTCAAAAAGTCATCAAATGTAGTAAGAACAAATTGAATTAGTACATTCGTGTTAAAAAAATTATTACAAAAACAAAAAGTTCTTTACAGATAGTGCAGCATTGAATAGGCAGAGGTGCAATTAATTGATCAGGTTAATATGTACTCCATAGAGGTAGATAACATGTCTTCACAATATTTTGATGACACAGGAGTTCTTCAAACAGAAATTAAGAAACTTGAGGAGCAACTGAGAACTATTAGTAGTAAATATGAGATTTCACAAAAACAAAGTAGGGAACAAGTTTCGGCAATAGGTAAATTAGTTAATTCATGCAATTGTAGGAATGATTCATTGTTGTTGTCTGATAACCACAATGAAACCACTAGTTCTTTAGACAGTTTGCCTGTAACATATGCCCCTAGGATAATGACAGCAAATAACAATAATGTAGTTAATTTTCAGAATGGTAAAACAACTAGTCAATATCAATTGTACAGTACCAATAGTAATAATATAATAAAATTTAGCGATGAAATTGGTAAAGGTTTAGGTATGTTAATGACAAACTCAAATAAGGAATATTCATTTAGCAACTTTTGTATGCCAAACCTAGCATATAATATGATTGTAGAAAAGGATATTAGTGCAAATTTTGATACACATACTAGTCTCACAATTTTCAGTGCCAATAGGGGGTACTGTAAATAAAAAAACATTCATAAAATACTTTGAACAACTATCGGAACTCAATGCAAATAAAATAGTACTATTTACACTGCCAATTAGTAAAGGGTTGTCTCAACATGAAAAAAATATTAGGATTAATTTAAACATGACTATGTTTAATTTAACAAGCCAAATTAATAGTAGATTTTATAATAAATTTCATTTAATTGACATCCATAGGATTGTCCAGTAGGCGGATTTACACATTTGCCGCCTGTAGGCTAGTTAAATTTTGCCGCCCCTGCCTCTTCTTCGATTCGATAGGCAATTCACAATGATATTATTTACAACTTTTTTTTTGTTTGAGTTTTCCATTATTAGTATGATTGTGAACTAGGAGGTCGATCTCTCAGTTTCTAGATTTTTTTTACAACCCAACGATTTAGCTAAGATTGATTGTTTTTTTATGGAACCTTTATTTCTGAAAAAAAGCTCAATCATGTGCTACTGTTAAGGTGGGGTAAGGTATGCCTTAATACTACTTACACATGTACATTCAATAAACGTTCAATCCCTGAACTGCCCCAAAACACCCGGTTCTCCGATTTTCGCATACAATCGATCCCAGCTACCTTTCTCATTTCGTCAGTCCATCTGGCTGTGGGACGTCCTACCTTCCGTTTACCAGTTCGCGGTCTCAACTCTAGGGCAAGTGTGCAAAACGACGATGCCGGGTCACGTCAGCATGCTTATTCTGCAAACCATGTCGGTAACATTGGTTCTTTGTCGGATGACCTCATTACGAATTTAATCCTTCAAAAAACTCTAAGCATAGCTCGCTTCACAACCTGCTGAATCCTTCTGGTGATTTCTTCCCGAAGTTGTTCCTACCGAGCTGGATAACGTGCTCAATGTACGTGGGGTTCACTGAAAATTTTGCGTAACTCATTATTAAAATAATTTACATGTAAAGTAATATATTTCCTGCTTTTCGAAGTATTCTCACGTCAGAGCTCAGGTTTTGTATCTCTTGAGTTCTAGAAGTTCTTTTGATACTTTGTAATCATAGCCCTTTATTAACGCTTTCGAGTGTCTTAGACCAGTCGTGGTTTTCCATCTCTTAATTGCCATTTATATGTATTGGGCGTTTATGATTGAATAACCTCACCGCAGAATAGTTTCGATCCGTGCTGTTGGTTTCCTGCACCAGTTCTGGCTAGTTTATCGGCTTTTTCATTGCTACCTAATTTAGACTCGATAGCTCTTTCAGGAATTGCATCTGGCCTACCTTTAGAGCTCGGTAGTAATTCCGTCATCCCCAGGGAACCGTTTTTTTAGCTGCTCGAGAGCCACCTTTATCTCGCTGTGGAATTGTCCACAGCGAGATAGAGGTGGTATGTCCTCCCTGTAATGGCGCGTTAATGGGGCTCTGTGGTTTTCATCACTGAGTCTTGTTGTTCTATCATCCGTGATGCAAACAGCTATTCATAAAATTCTCAGTTTTGAGTTTCGTCAGATGGGGAGGCCAAGTGCTAAACGAACACTTGACCCTCTGTTCCACTTAATTGCATTCTCTATTGTGTGAATGTTTAAGCTTCAAAATTAAATTTAATTAAATTACGAAAGTTCTTGCTTAAGGTAGATCTTAGATAACTTTTAAGTTAGAAAATCTTCTTTCATCCGAACTGTGTTGGCCAGATACATTAGCGAACGGGCGTGTCACTCGTTCCCGCTCGCAACCAAACGCGACTACGAAAATTGTAGAAACATTTATATAGATGGTGAAACATTTTACATGTGGAATTGTTTGTGTACCTATTGACATTTTGGTAGTTAGGTATACCTATATGTAAATATGAATCTTTTAAAAATGTTTGTAAGACAAAAAAATGTTTTTCCCAAATTCACCGCCCCTAAAATCTGCCGCCCTAGGCTTCAGCCTACTCAGCCTACTGGTAAATCCGCCACTGGGATTGTCTATGATAATAGTTTTTTGACCACAGATAGTTATTATCTGCCATATTATTTTAAAAGACAAATAGCTGTTTCGCTATCATATTATTTTAGAATAATAGCTAAGAACTTGGCTAACCTGACAGCTCCTATAGAGCACCCCTTAGAATGTAAGAACACTGTAGCCAAACATTTGGCTACATATAGTGCTCCTTCTGACCAAATTAACAATGACGTTATTAATATTAATTCAGGCAATAGCTTGGCCGCACATTGTGACAAAAATTCTTTAAATTAATTGCTAAGACAATAGAGCCTATCTCTTGCATATCAAATCATTTACACAATAATGGTATTGATAGTAGAAATACAAAAATAAATAAAAATTGTTGCAATAAAGTAAAAAAGTCAATGACCATAAACATAGTTCATCAAAATATTCAAGGATTATCTAGGAAAGACTTAGAAGTAGAATTATTTTTTTATAAATATAATGTTGATGTGCTCTGTATCACAGAGCATTGGCTACAGGCACACCATTATTTGAATAAATAATTTTGAATTTGAATTTGAATTTGAACTTCTCGAGACAGGATCAGAATTTGCTCTGCGGTTATGATAAGGGAGTACTAGAGGCTGGTGTGCACTGCAGAAAACGCATGAAGCGTGTCCCACACGTATTTGCAGTAAATACACTTATTTATATGTGACTGATTGCGGTTATATGTGCTCTTCGTGGCACACTTATTACTAAGTATATTTTTTACGGAATTATTTTTATACAATGTGCGCTTCATATATCGCCTATAAAATGATAATAGTTTTCGTATCACATTACCAAGAAAACAATAGACCAACTATTTGAGCTTCATAATAGGTACAGGCAGCAAAGGAAGTCGTTAGAAATATTGAAATTCTAAATTACACGGTGATCTTGTAAGACTAAAATAATCCGTCGAATACTGGGGAACTATGCAGTCTTTTTTAGTTTGTATGTGATCACCGACTTTTCTTGTTGTCTCTACGGAAAACTAATGTTATTTTGAGTTAGTGACTATTTTACAAAAATAATACTTACTTATTTTTAGCTTTATTTACTTTTAATGTATAGGTACAAATAATACTAATAATGGCTTAGAACTTAAATCCTCTTCATAGTTTCTAACCTCCCTATATCTTCTATAAGTTTATTTTTTGTGTCTTTTGGTGGTTTGGTTTGGTTGGTTTTGTCTGCCTATTGGTGCAATTTCTACCTAAAGATAGATTAACTTGGTTTGATGAAGTTGAAATTTCAAAGTCTGTAGATACAGCTTACATTATAAATTACAATATTCCCCATTGTTTTAATGCCATTGAGAGTATGGAGAATTCCTAAATTCTATTGTACGTAGCGCTGCAGCGCACCAGTATCGTGCATGCATAATTACGGAGCGGTACTAATGTTCATTGTGCTTTTGATAAACACTATACTGAAGGACGATGTATACATAAAGATGTCAAAATCATTAGTAATCGTCATAGTATTTACAGCTTTCCATATTTGATTATAACATTAATCATAGTATTAAAAGGTAAGAATAGAATAATACTTATTGTACACCAACGACATATTATACCAACAGCAGGTTAATTTTTAACGAGCGGCCAATCATTAAACCTTAGCGTTTTAACAGAGACTCACGGTCGTCCACGGTCGACATACTCGGTCAATACATTCAAATAACCTGCTGTATTGTTTAACATAGAATATCTTTTTAACTTTTAATTGTTGACAGAATATACTGTTTACGTTAATGTCTGAATATCTTTAAAAGATCTCTGTCCCGAGAATGGAGATCGATTTTGGGAATTCATACTTTACCCACTTGAAGCGCATTGATTAGAGAATCTTCATCTGCTTTTGTATCTATTCGATCCGATCGACATGGCGTCGTACACGACTTAAGTGGAGATATCACAGATAAAAAATACTTAATTAGGTACTTAAGTAAAAATTTGTTACAGTACAACAACATTTTAGGTGTTGGTAAACAACCAGACACTGTGGTATCCCTGTCTAGATCAAGTGACTGAAAGGGTCTGAAAATAAAGTTGGATATTCATGACGCTAAAACTACTCTTTTCTTTAGTTTCATTATGTCCAAAAGAGCGAAAACCTTCATAGAAATTCTCCTTGAAACAGCTTTAGACAGTAAGAGTTGCATTGCTTCAATTAGCCGAGAGGCAGTTAAAACTGAGAAAATACTAAATACATAATATACGTTAGATAATAAAATGTCCACGGTCAGTAAGCTATTCACAATACGTCTTTCTTCAAAATTAGAAAGTAGTTGTGCAAATTCTCCTCGGTAATAATATATTTGTTTGAATTTCCTTGAATGCTTCAAAAAACACTGAGCTATATATACACTGTGTCGCAGAAGTGTTTGATAATATTTTAAAATCTTATATTAAAGCCCCGTGAATAACATAATAATTTAAAAATAAGTAGTAGTAAGTATAAAATAGTTCGGAATGACTGCATACTTTCGTCTGTGCAGAAACATAGGAAGATCAGCAGATGAGTTGGCTTGCACAGAGTGGGGCGTGTAGCCGCCGGCTATGCGTAACACGCCTCGACGCCCGTCTAGCCGTACACCCTTAACCACAGATTACTAAGTAGCTACTACGTAAACACTATTCAGCATGATGCAAATCAACGAGTGAATCAAAAATTAGACTTTACTATTAACAAACATTCAGAAATATTAATACGAGTTATTATTAGCAAGTTCTTTTTTTCAGGGGCTCTACCTATTGATTTATTTATAGTATAATCTAGTAGCAAAGGGTGATTAAGAAGCTTTTTTATCATAGGTGTTATTTTGGGCTTTTTATTAAAGATTTCTTTCATTTTTTGCTCTGAGTAGCAGTGGATTTGTGAAGAGGGAGCGGACGGGTTTTTCATTTTTATAGAATTACGTTCAGCCCAAACGGTGAAAGGTTAAGGTTTGTTTGTTTTATGGGCTTCGACGAAAAATACCCTTCTCCGAGACGGAAGGAGGGTTTTTTTTCAAGTAGATGGGGTCGATAGAGATGATGGCCAAAACCTGCCATAAGACACTGGTTTTTGAAGTGAAATCTTCTTTAGGCACGTTTGTGCACTTTTTCTATGAAAAAGCACTGAACTCGGTACTGTCACGCTAATAATACATATATAGATCCACTAGAGGGCGCTAATCTAAACATTGAGTTCTATCAGCTTCTAATTAATTAATGTCACCAACCTGCTAATGTGACGTTTGAAGTTCGTGGTTTCGTTTAAGTTTTCACTTCTGTCTTCAGTTCCATGACTGCCTATTTTTTTTTTACTTATTAAGTGCCACTAGATACGCTCTCACCGTACTTCTCGTGAAAAATATCACGTGGAAAAATGTCATCTATGAGTGAGCTCATATAGACCGCCTTAATTAAATTACTTAATTTATGAACAGCTGTTAAAACTTTTTATTACAAATTCAAGAAATTCCAACAAATTGAAAGATTTTGTGTTGTATGTATATTTTATAACTTGATCATATTCTGATAGAGCAGGAGCATCCAGAACAATATAGGTACCCACTGAATAACATTTAAAACTTTGTCTACAACTGCCTTTGACTCCTCGAATAATGCGAATCGTCACCTGTTTAGGAAGAAATATAGTTTACAAAACTTTATATACCTACTTAGTTCAAAATCCCTTTATAAAACGGTGATTGGTCATGGAAGATCGATAAGGTCTATACTACCTATAATTGCCAAGAGTATGCGAAATTTGAGTAGGTATATATTTTAAAATTATTGTTACATTACACATAACTTTAGTTTACCTCTCTCGTAAATGACAGGAACATGACAAGAAAACAAAGTAGGTACGGTACTGCTGGCCTACCTTTTTATTCGCCAAATCTAAATGTAGTCAATTATTTTGAGGGGTGAGAACCTAACTAGGGTTAAAACTGATTTGATTATTCCCCTGTCGAGAGCGTGGATATTCGTTCCTGATTGTAGTTTCACTCTGTTAGTATTTTAAAGAACATTATTATTTGATAAAGCCGCCCTGATACAAACTAGCTTCTAGAATTTACTTAGTTAAAGCTTTCAATAACGCTAATAATAATCTCATTTTGTCACCAACATGCGTTACGTATTAGCAAAGTTTACTAATGTCGAATAAAATAAAAACACATCTTTACTTAAACCCTATACCTATGTATTTAAATAACATTTAATTATTTAACTATATATATATATGAGCAAGTATAGATATTGAACACAGCTTACGCTTACATCGTGTGAACCGACCGGATGGGGGCTCGTGGCCGCGAAGCGAACTCCGCCGCGCCAGCGCCAGGCGAATCGCCGCGCCGCGCGGTGCGGTGGCGGCGAACCGAACCCAAACTTATTGTAATAATGTTGTTAGAACAAACACCGTGCTCCCTCTGCCTTGTTTGAGATTACAATTACGGTTTTAGCGAACTGATTTATTAATGGACCGCCTGATCCGCCCTTGATACTTTAATGTCGATTTAATTTGCATATACTAGGTAAGTAACTTGGATCGATTACTTTATTTTGTTAATAAATTTGCGATGCGACATTATAACCATTGATTAAATAAAGGGTAGGCTATATTAAGTATAATGTCACGTCAATTTAAGATAATGTATGCTTAATATGTAATTTTTTTTTTACTTTCGCGACTTTGACTCACCAGTCCGCTAGTGACCACGATCGGTGCAATTCGATCGAAACGTCGGGTAACCAAGAGGTATTGTACCTTTTAAATATTATCGCGATTAAGTCCCGAGTTAGACATCTAATATGTAATATTTTGCTATCAGGCTTAAGTTTGTCCCTCAGTGTCAGTGGATAACTAACGGTTTAGCAAATTAAACATATTGGAAGCAAAACCTATAATAATTTGACATAATATTATTTTTAATATAGTCACTTTGCGGATACCAAATGACTAGTTTTTTTTATTACCAAAACAAATTGACAATTGTACTTAAGTAAGTATATTTAACGTACAATACAAAATGTAGTAATGAATTTCTTGTTTTTTTAATCCTAAGCGTCCCTAAAACCCTCGCACCTGTCTCCCCATTAGTAGTGAAATGCATTAGTCAATATTAAAGACGCCATCCGCGAATATAATTCCACAAAGGGCACTTCAAATCACACCCATCTCTTTTCGGTTGATGTCAAAACATTACTCCTCTCCACGGCCGGAGGCTGAAAGAGTATCCCCTCGTGTCTGTCACTTCGTATCAATTACCGCACGCAAACACCCATGCAGTGTGCCTGAGCCGTAACGACGTATCTGCACACTGCGCTTCATTCGAATCGAAATTCAATTGTCAAAAGATTGCTTTAATAGTACCACAATGCCTTCGTGAAACGAAAAAGTATTCGGTTTCGAGGATTGCCGCACAAAATAACACTTAAAGCTACACTGGTAAATGTTAAATTCGTTGAGCCGCACTAGCCCGAAGGGAGTCCCAGAGGGTCGTTCTGCAAACAACGCGCTCCCCTAAACGTTATACTTTGAAAACAATAATTTGTATTGCGTATCGAACGCGTCTATAAATAATAGAGTGATACTTCTCTCGGTGATGTGACCACGCTCGTTATATCGCCCCGTTCAATGTAATTATTTAAGTGACAATTTTTTATGGATTTTATTTATTCGTTGTTATCAAACAGTATTGATTGCTCATGTATAAATAAGTATACGTTGCAATGTACCTACTCATTATGATAATTGACAATGATGCAATAAAGGGTCTAAGGACTGGCTGGTCTTAACGTCACATTGTAATATGTACATTTTTAATTTGAAACCATGATTGAAATATCAAGTAGTTGCCTTACTCTATAGCCATTTTTAGCCAAGTTTTTAAACATTGTTTTTTACATTCTTATTGAGTTCCAAAGTCGTCACGTTTCGCTCCAAATGGACGGAGTCGTCGTTAGAAATAGTGACCAGAGCTTGCTACGACCTTTAGGGTAATTCCGCACCGTGGCAAAACTATTTGTCTCAGCAAGAGGAGAGGTAGGTATTGGAGACACTGTGCAGTTTTAATCGGTTTGTTTTACTTCGATTTACGACCGGACTACTTAATTCTAAATACAGAACCCAGAAGTTTCCACACAGTGAAAAAAAGATCATCATCCTCCGCGCTATTCCCAACTAAGTTGGGGTCGGCTTTCAGTCTAACTACTTTACGGCCGAACTTTCATATTTTACGTGAAGCGACTGCCATCATACCTCCACAACCCAAGTACTAGGCGATATGTAAGTTCTGTAGTTAGACCAGGTTGTCGGACTTTTTAGGGCTCCAACTACACCTAACGAATGTCACAGATGCTTGTATACACCCGGAACCGACGACGTTTTAACGTGCTCTCCGAGGTACAGAGGGGTCTCAATGTGTTAAGAATGGTAACCCATCCTAGACTGACCTGGCTAGTATTAGTTAACTTTGTAATGTGCTAACCTACTCGGTTACCACTTAGCCATGAAAAATATGTCTAGATGTCTAGATAGATAAATATGCGTGACGGATTGCGCATTTTAGTTGGTAACGATAATTAATTGTAAAGAGACCAAATTTTTCGGAATCCACTAACGCGTCTATTAATTATAAACCAAGTGTACAAAAGTGAATCATTTTATTTATTACTAGCTGTTCCCCGCGCGGCTCGCGTGTACTTATTTATATATTTTGCGTGGAACCCTAATTCCTGTCCCAAAATAAAAGTAGCCTATGTTACTACTTATAACACCAGCTATCAGCCAGTGACAGTCCTACGGAAATCGGTCAAAACAGTCGGAACAAACAGACAGAAAGACAGACAAAACTTTTAATTATTGTTTTTTTAGTATTTGTACCGTGTAAATATTCGGATGTATTTAGTAAAATGCTGCTGTTCTGACATTGCGAACAGACTCTTCAATTTTATTTATTTATATGTATAAACATTCCATCCATTAGTCTAATATTTTATCCATTTTATTTCATTTATTATATTGATTTAATCTATTAAGAGCCTCATTATTTTTTAATTTTTAGTTAAAAACGATACCTGGTTATAACGTGCACGGAGCACGTATAAGAAAACAAATGACATTATTAAAAGCGTCAAACAGCAAAAGCAGCAAACATAGCTAGGGCCATCTAAAGTTACTCTGTGAAAGAAAAGTAAAGCTAACTTCTTTAGTCAAAATAGAGACGAATATACCTACTGTCTTCTTAAGCTCTAAGTACCTATTTAGATGGTAACTACTTCAATTTAGGCCTTGGTTTAAAAGTTCAATAATTAGATAATTTTGATCACAATACAATTTACATAAACAGTGTTTATTACTATTGTCGGAATTGATCATGAATGATATCCGTAAACTTTGTCTGTAGTAATTTTAAATAAGATCAGCCAAGTACTAAGTATCCCTGGTATTGCGCTACGTACTTATTATACTTATCTGTTTTTACAGCAGCAGTTTGCCACCTTTGCCTATTGCTATAAATTAAAACGAAGGCGTCCACGTGTGTGTAAGGTGCGAACTATTCTTATTTGGTAGCGAAGTAACTATTCTCTTATCTGTCGTAGCAGGTGATGAAAAACAGGGGAAAGTACGGCAGTTTTCCCTCCCTATCCAGCTTAAACCTGCTGTTGAATACGTAGCTCGATTTCCTTCCTCAAAATATCCATGTGTAGATTTTAAAAGTATTTAGATTGTTGTACAAACTGAGTGTGTGCCAAAGAGGAATGGAAAGGAGTATGATGGGCCTAAGGTTAAAAGATAAATGGAAAGCTACAAAAATTAGGAATATTACGAAAGTAACAGACTCTACGTTAGATTTAAACACGAAATGGACAGGGCATATGATGAGAAAAGAGACACAAGCAGAAACCAAGTTACAGAATGGTACCTAAGGAATCGTATCGGCGGCGGCGGCGGCGTAGAGGAAGGCAGATTAAAAGATTAGAAGACGATCTGCCAAAGAGTTGGAGAAGAGCCGCTATGGATCGACACTTATGGAGGAAACTTGAGGAGGCCTATGTCGGAAGACAGCCTGATCTGGTAGTTGATGAGTTAAAAGAAAATTTGTGAAAAAAGAATTACCTACTACATAGTTATTAGTTACAATAATAGTAAAATTGTTTGCTTTATTTGGTAATAAATGTACTTATTAAGGAAGGTCAGAGAAAATAAAGGCTATTTATTTATCAATATAATAGTATAAGGCAGGGCTCAGCGTAAAAATCTTTTTTAGATGATAGCTTCAGGATGCAAGTTGTTTCAATAAGCCGCCTAAGATACACCGGCCCACATTACATGCCTATAGTTGTTTCAATAAGCCGCCTAAGATACACCGGCCCACATTACATGCCTATAGTTGTTTCAATAAGCCGCCTAAGGTACACCGGCCCACATTACATGCCTATAGTTGTTTCAATAAGCCGCCTAAGGTACACCGGCCCACATTACATGCCTATAGTTGTTTCAATAAGCCGCCTAAGATACACCGGCCCACATTACATGCCTATAGTTGTTTCAATAAGCCGCCTAAGGTACACCGGCCCACATTACATGCCTATAGTTGTTTCAATAAGCCGCCTAAGATACACCGGCCCACATTACATGCCTATAGTTGTTTCAATAAGCCGCCTAAGATACACCGGCCCACACTACATGCCTATAGTTGTTTCAATAAGCCGCCTAAGATACACCGGCCCACACTACATGCCTATAGTTGTTTCAATAAGCCGCCTAAGATACACCGGCCCACACTACATGCCTATAGTTGTTTCAATAAGCCGCCTAAGATACACCGGCCCACACTACATGCCTATAGTTGTTTCAATAAGCCGCCTAAGATACACCGGCCCACACTACATGCCTATAGTTGTTTCAATAAGCCGCCTAAGATACACCGGCCCACACTACATGCCTATAGTTGTTTCAATAAGCCGCCTAAGATACACCGGCCCACACTACATGCCTATAGTTGTTTCAATAAGCCGCCTAAGATACACCGGCCCACACTACATGCCTATAGTTGTTTCAATAAGCCGCCTAAGATACACCGGCCCACACTACATGCCTATAGTTGTTTCAATAAGCCGCCTAAGATACACCGACCCACATTACATGCCTATAGTTGTTTCAATAAGCCGCCTAAGATACACCGGCCCACACTACATGCCTATAGTTGTTTCAATAAGCCGCCTAAGATACACCGGCCCACATTACATGCCTATAGTTGTTTCAATAAGCCGCCTAAGATACACCGGCCCACACTACATGCCTATAGTTGTTTCAATAAGCCGCCTAAGATACACCGGCCCACACTACATGCCTATAGTTGTTTCAATAAGCCGCCTAAGATACACCGGCCCACACTACATGCCTATAGTTGTTTCAATAAGCCGCCTAAGATACACCGACCCACATTACATGCCTATAGTTGTTTCAATAAGCCGCCTAAGATACACCGGCCCACACTACATGCCTATAGTTGTTTCAATAAGCCGCCTAAGATACACCGGCCCACATTACATGCCTATAGTTGTTTCAATAAGCCGCCTAAGATACACCGGCCCACATTACATGCCTATAGTTGTTTCAATAAGCCGCCTAAGATACACCGGCCCACATTACATGCCTATAGTTGTTTCAATAAGCCGCCTAAGATACACCGGCCCACATTACATGCCTATAGTTGTTTCAATAAGCCGCCTAAGATACACCGACCCACATTACATGCCTATAGTTGTTTCAATAAGCCGCCTAAGATACACCGGCCCACATTACATGCCTATAGTTGTTTCAATAAGCCGCCTAAGATACACCGGCCCACATTACATGCCTATAGTTGTTTCAATAAGCCGCCTAAGATACACCGGCCCACATTACATGCCTATAGTTGTTTCAATAAGCCGCCTAAGATACACCGGCCCACATTACATGCCTATAGTTGTTTCAATAAGCCGCCTAAGATACACTGGCCCACATTACATGCCTATAGTTGTTTCAATAAGCCGCCTAAGATACACCGGCCCACATTACATGCCTATAGTTGTTTCAATAAGCCGCCTAAGATACACCGGCCCACATTACATGCCTATAGTTGTTTCAATAAGCCGCCTAAGATACACCGGCCCACATTACATGCCTATAGTTGTTTCAATAAGCCGCCTAAGATACACCGGCCCACATTACATGCCTATAGTTGTTTCAATAAGCCGCCTAAGATACACCGGCCCACATTACATGCCTATAGTTGTTTATCAACCCTACCTAATTATAACTTAGGCACTTACGTACTGCAGACACTGTTTGTACAGACGATGTAAAAGAAGTTCTAAGTTATGGGGAAAAAATCTACTCGATGCCTATTTGGCTTATTTAATCTTCTTCTGGATTACCTACCTAGTTGTTACCTCATCTTTATGTCTAATACCTATAGTAAATTTATTTACTCGTTGCAAACTCGGTCATAAATCATAGAAGCAGGATAACAATGGCTCTTTTATGTTAGCGGCGGGATATGAATCAGTGCGGACCGGAGCATCAGTGTTTAAGACCGTGTGATTTATGACCGAGTCTGCGATTATGCTATTATGCTATTTTACTATAGTACCTACATATACCTATACGATCCGTAACAAAACTATACTTGCAATGTGATCTATGCATAACTTAACTATATTACTTAGACTATTATACTAAGTATACCTACTGTTTGATATTTTATGTAGGTAAATACGTTGCAAGTATCTACATAAAATGTCAAACTAAAATTGAAAGATTCTTATTGTGTTATCAACGTTTCGTTTGACAATAAAAGAAAAGCAACGAGCGTAAAATGAAACAGAAGCGAACTCTTTGATCATTTCATGCCGGATCTCTGCTCAGCTCATAAAGGCGTTATTACTTTCAGTCGACACGGAAGCATAGGACAAAATGGCGCCGCTTTATTACTTAGTAACACATTGCTAGCGTATCTGTTTTATTATAGCTACCTATTAGGAGATAAATCCTGTCGGGGGAGGCTGTAGGATGACAAGAAAGCGTGGCCGGGCGCTGGGCGGAGCGACACGCCCACTTTTTCTTGTTCATCGTTGTATGTAGGGATGTTCTTCCATTTATGTCATCTGCTCGCTGACTCGCTGCTCGTACACGACAGTCACTATGGGCGATGTAATTAGGAATGTCTGAATGTACTCTTATTACCAACTTCGTACAAAGGATGCAGACTTCGACGCAAAAGCAAGACACTATATTTTTTACATTTATAAATATTCTGTTCGATATTTAATGACAAGCAAAAAAGGACAATGTTTTTATTTTTACTATTTTAGGTATATATATTAACAGGTAGCGAAGACTAAGAGGTAAGTACTAATGACCTAATAACCTTATGCACGGATACGGTTAAAGTTGCCATGACCTCTCTGGTTCAATTGTAATGAGACTTTACTAAAATTTTATTTTTTTAATAAGTTACTTTAAGTATACATTTCGTTACTTTAGCTCGTTTTTTAAATAAATTCTCTTAAGATTTTTATAACGTAGGTATGTTCTAAAGCATGTCCCCTGTCGGTAGGTATAACCAGATAAGCCAGTACTTAGTGAGAGAGTATTCATTTTGCAAGCTATACCTACGTAATAAACGTTTTAAAAATTATTATTATGGGTTTTTCATAGTCGAAGTGTTGTGTTGTTGTTACCGTTATAACAATTCAAAATTTGACTTTAACATCTTACATGCACGTGTATGTGTGTCCCCGAAGGTGTAGAATGTAATTTCACATAAAGTAGCCCTCTACTGTCTATATAAACATATTGCACATCTATCGATCGAAAAACTAAATCTGCCGATCCGAAGATCCTCATCATTATCGTTTCAGCCATACGGCGTCCACTGCTGGACATAGCCCTCCCCTAGTCGTCTGTCCACCTCGTTAATGGATAATAATATATCGTCATAATCGCATTAAAATATAAATGTGAAGTTAGGTATGTCACGAACCAACGATCCAGATCATTGTAGAAATTCTAAAAACCTGTATTATGTAGGTAGGTGCAAGTGCTTTTAGGCTGAATGTAAACGTACATTAAAACATACTTAGTTCCAAATTCCAAGTGTATCTACAAAATATAAAAAAAAGTTACTTTAAAGGCAAATAGGATACTTAGTTTTACTAAAACCAAAAAAAAAATGCAACACAAGCTGCGTAAAGTATCTAATGAACACGCTGAATTTTATTTACTTGTGCCAATACCACGGTATTAGGTACTACTCATAGAAACTTATTCCGACTTGTATACATAAGAATAGCGTTTCATAATACTAAATCATGTTTTCTTATTCGGAGTTTTAAAAAATAAATAAATTTTTCAGTATTAAAGAAACGAATCAATGCTTAATTGCGATATCTTCGATTAAATATACTCTTTTTTTTTGTGGTATCGGTAGGCAAACGACCAGACGGGTCACTTGATGGTAAATGACTACCGCCGGCCATGGGCACCTGCAACTGAAGAGTGCGTTGCCGACCTTTAAGGAGAGGGAGGAAGAGGGGGAGAGGAGGGGAGAGGGGGAGTTAGAGCCTCCGGTAACTTCACTCACTCGGCGAAAAGCAATGCAATCATTACTTCACTGCCGGCTTTCTGTGAGGCCGTGTATCACTCCGGTCGAGCCGGCCCATACGTGCCGAAGCATAGCTCTCCCACGAATAATTCTTAATATGTATTTATACCACGAATAAATATATTCTTATTATATATACTTAATCAAGATTATATTGAAATACGTTAAGAACTTAATTTTCTGTACTTAGCTTTCTCATATCTATAGGTAAGATAACTAAATAGATCACTCTTGATCTGCTATATCTAGTTAGTAATAGTGGAGTCATATTAGACCTTTTTTTTTTTGTTGACGGGGTGGAAAATCCCTTCGGATCTCCGGCTCCTCGGGGACACAGGAGCCAGGAGTATGTGGTGTTTCCACTAAAAACCACCCCGACAGCCGGTCTCAGGCGCCCTGCTCTGGGGAGGACCCGGACCATATTATTTCAGGTCCCCCCCCGGATCGACGCCGCGCCTAGCCAAGCCCTATCCCGGGGAAATCAGACTTCCCATCGCCTATCGGTATACAGACAAAATAAGGCCTAAACTTCTGAATAATTCCGCGGTCCATATTTTTGATGAAACCTTTTGCATTTGCTTCTAAATAGTGTCAATAAAAAATGTATCCTTTTAAAAAAGGGTGCTAATTGATTATTTGTTTAATAACAAGGTTTGGTTTCTTCAAGCCCCGGTCTCAGCTGAGACTAAAAACACTCGTTAATCTTAACGTTATATACTAATATTTATTATTTCTAGTTTTATTACTTCTTGGGGTTTATCGTGAATTCCTTAAAACCTCCCTATCACTTTCGTGAGAATTATGTAGGTACGTTGAAATTCAGCAACATTAAGTGAAAATACACTTGAAAAAAAGAGTACCTGTAGTATTATATTGTATTCTGTGGTATTACATGTAAATGCTTCATTTCCTAATGACAAAAACTACAAATATCTAGACGCAGTCTGCGACATAGGTAAGTGACACAACTTCGTGAAACCCAACCATTAGTCTGAATTGTTGAGGAATAGGAATTGTATCACTGTGAGATATGTGAAATAAAATCTTTATAAAAAAAGACCACCAGCTAAGACTATTATTTTATAGAAAGTTTCTGGCTGACTTTAAGAAGCTATGAACCCGGTCTCGCCTATACTGGGTGGTTTGGGTACTGTCTTGCTCCTACATACGTTCCATCCAGACAACCTTTAACCCTAGCGTTGCAAGCCAGAACAGGAACTTTTCGGAATTTTGAGGAAGAAACCTCTGGAAAAATTATCCACATGTAATGGTAGAGTTATTAACTGCAGATCTTTAGCTGACCAAAAAATTGGTTCTCAACTATGTTGCTGCACCACAAATCGTTTTTTGCAAGTCAAGATATTTTATATATACCGTAATGATTATCGTATAAAGAGAGTACCAAACGACTTCAAAGCGTTAAAGTTATACCACTCCAAACTTTCATCAGCTATTTGGAATCTCCCAGGGTCCCAGGAATCTTTAAAAACTATATAATCTATTAAATGCAAATTAATAAATAAACGTTAAAATCTCATGTATCTACTTATTCCATTAACTCAATATATGTGTATATGGATGGATATATCCGTTTGTAAACATCGTGAGATTCACGCACACACGTACACACACACACATATTCTTATGAAAATACCCTTATTTTATTGAAACAACAAGGCAGTGTGCATTATTATCGTTCAATTATGAATAACAGTAGAAAATATAAATTCAGGAGAGTTATAAGTGAGTGTAAGCCATTCAGTTAATCAGACAGCGGTGTACAAGATCAACACAAGAGGGCGCGTGCCCGCGGCTGTGCCTGCGAGCTCACGGAGACAACTAGATTACACCTCACTTAATAATTAATTTGTGTAAAGAGTTGAACATCTACCGCACAATGAAATATTGCGAACCGCCCTTCCTTGTCTTTTTGTTTACACAGGCGACGTTCTCCGCGTTAAATATTGACACAGAGACTTTTTACTCGAACATCTTATATTATGCATACGGGTCGAGAATCGAGAATTCAGATGGAGAAGAAAAAATCTTAAACTTTGAGATACACATTAATAGGAAATATCAATTCTACATTTAATCACTTAAATATTAGTAAGAGAGGTAATTTCGTACGTCAGTTGGTTACAAAGTTTTAAACATTTGGTTACGACCGGAATCAATATTCTAATTACCGAAATCAAATACATACTATTTCTATATAACTTGGTTGTATAATAAAAGCTATTGTATTAGACAAACCCGTCAATAGCTAAATAATTTCAGGTGCTATATTATATGGAGTTTTAGAAACTCTTAGAAAAACCAAGTTTAGTAAGCAGTTTAACCTACCTATATGAAATACAAAATAGTTAACTTATAACAAGGTATTCACTAAAAAATCAAACAATTATAAAAAAAATCTGTTATCAAAAATTTTATAAAAACTAGAGATCGCGTAGGTAGTGGTCGAATTTCCACCACGGTTTTTTCATTGGCCAGTATAACTTAGCTGTCATTGTATAGATAGACTCACTTACCATGACAGGTAATCACATTTACTGGACGCGTTCATTGAGCCGTTTTCACGTAATTTTTAAAGTTGTAAGACATAATATTGTTTAAAAATTTTAGCTTTCTGCAATTTTTCTATATATAAACTGTCAATATTCCAAAATTCACGTTACTAAGTTCCCGAAATTTTCTTAAAAAGGGTACAAAGAATTCTCTTCACGTATTAATATAATGATAATCTACTTTAAGACCAAAACACAAAAATAACACGACAACGCACCACTCAGCACAAACATACACATGCATGCATGCGTTATTGATACATAAACACACATGCACTACTTACATAACCACACACAAACATACACTAGACATTAACCTAAACACAACAACATATAAATCCACAATATTTGCACAATTGTTTGATTTCAAATAAAAACACGTGCTACACGAAATTTCACCTTCTTTGAGGGATCAGGACTTTTTTTTTCTAACATAGGCTATTCTGTAGCCTAGCTGGGAGAACCGCACTCAGCCAAATCATTATTGTAGATTTATATTTGTAAAACAATCTAATTTTAAGTGTAAAAATTGTATTAAACTACAATCTCATTTATACAATAAAATGATTATTATCATTAATATACTCTTAAGTGAAACAACAAATAACAATTATTCCAGTCTCATATATACGCGTCAATTTACAAATCTTTAAGTATTGTTATAGCGCCTCACTTGTTTCTTTTACAAAAGTATTTAAAAAGTACCTATATAGTATTAAATATTTTACAATGGCGTGGATACACGAGTCCGACTAGCATTGGCCGGTTTTTCTACTGCACGATTATTTTTAGTTGATATTTTTTACCAGACTGATTACACTTGTGTTTAATTATTTCTATTGGTAAAGTGTCTGTCAGTTGGTTCGCCTTAAAGTTCTTTCCTTCTTTTTTATACACTAACGTTGCCTATTAAGTATTTTCATTTGTGTAGCGGACTTGTTGTCGTTCTGAAGCTTTATAAGATGTGGTTGAGTGCCGTGATTACCTATCTAGTCTACTGGATATCGTGACTGGTCAGCTCAAAAGTAAAATGCTTCTTGCATTTATAGACCATCCTGGATCTCTACATGGCACTTGCACAGTTTGAGTTTTTGTAGGTACAATAAAATTGGATCCTTGAGTCTGTTCTTGCGTTTATTCTCAAGGCTAGTCATAGGGAATACAGAACAGCTTTACGTCTACGTGACGAGTTAAAAATGTGTCTGATAAGATCTATTTGCAAAAATAAATTCATTAATCATTTATGTTTCTCCTTGAAACTGCTTAAGCTCTTTCAGCCAATGCTTTTGTTTTCCTATGTGATCTTCTTTGGAATATGGCATAACAAATTTAGTTAAAAAGAAAACAAACTCAATTTACAGTTCAATATCACCTACTTCCGTGCATTTATTTCCACAGAAAGCACCGAAATCAGTACCTACCGCTAGATATTTTAAGTCTATTAAAAGTAACCCGAATTTGTATTATTAAGGTCCTTACATGAAATCTTCTTAGTGTATATAAGACACACTTTTGTTATTAATAAACACTGAAACCTCATATGGTTTTGAATAAAATGGTTTTACCGAAATCAACTTTTCGGGTTACCAAACCACCAAAAGTGAATACTTACCTTAATAAAAGAGAGCGAGGAAATACATGAAGGTGTTGACCTTATCACAGACGTGGTGTGGATCATACTTTACGTTACTCTAATTACTGTTCCCATTAATAGAGTACAGGATATAATATGAGCGAAACAGTGCGGGCCACCAAAATCAATTTATTAGAAACGTTGGACGCGAACACAACTAGTTGTAACTTCTCTGATAAGGTCTATCATTGATAAGTAATTTTATAATTTAAGTAAGTAATTACTATTTCTTTGTGGACGAATGTGAAATAGTACTAGGTTTTATAGAAAAAAGAATAGAAAATATTTCTTCAGTAACATAGGGCGGTTTTTTTTAACTAACTTACTTTTAGTTTATCAAGAAGATAGGCGCCTTATATTTTGATAATATCTACTATATAAAAAATATCAAGCATTAAGTAATCCATTTCAGGGTGTTAACGGCTTGGACACACTTTTTTTAGCCATCTGAGAATGTCCCAAATACAGAAGCAACGTGTTTTCAAATTCTTTTTGCAAACTGTAACTTGATGTTTTATTCTAATAAAAAAAATATTATAGAAGTAAATAATACGGGTTATTTTTATAGCAAGTGTAATAAAGTTGAACAGTTTCTTCTTCTTGAATTTCTGTTCACTACACGTGAATGTGGGCCTCACCAAAGCAAGGCGGCGATAACGAGTCATGGAGAAAGTACACTTGCACCAAAAGACCCGAATATGTAAAGCCAAGTATCAGACGGGGTAATGTTACATCGTACGATAACTATACCATTAATGTAATAAGTTGATTATATAATTTATACATTATAAAGGTGACAGAAAACAAATTTTGAAGCAAAAATCGGAGAAGCGATTCTTGATCCGCTCAATGTTTCCTATGTTCCTATTGAATTTGGTGAGGTTCCTCAATCTAATCTCAATGAGTCATTAACGGAGCTAGTTCGTGAAAGTGTGTTATCTGATGTTGTACATTTCGCGATACGACTTAATTGAGTATTTGTTAATGTAGATTGTTTTCATAACCCATATTTAACATAAGCAAATGCATATTAATGTTCGAGTATCTCATTTTGTAAAAAGGTGCTGTCTTCGGTTTTGTTAATGGAAAGACAAGTTCAATATCATCTGCGGAAATTAATAATTTAAGTAATTAATATTTGAAGGTAAGTCGTTTATGATTATTAAAAGTAAAAATGGTACTAGACTACTTCCTTGGCCTAAACCAGAGATAATAATTCAAAGTTTCAAATAACAAGTGTTTTTTACGATCCGCTTAATAGTTTGAAAAAAAGGAATAGGGGTTTCAGAGAATAAAATATTTGCGATCTTAATGTAGTAGTGAAATCAAAATATACTACTTGTATTTTAGTATCTATTTCAGCCGTAATTACTGTACATATATTAGCGTAGCGACGCGTCGCCATGCGCAATCGACTGTGCGATTCTCTCCCACTCGATCCGGCGTTAAGCCATCTCTCTCGCTATTGTATTTAATGAAAATAAATGTTTATTCAATAAATAGTCATCGTTATCTGGAAAAAAAATCGTAATATTTTATTTTATCATTATGACATATTTAGTTCATCTGTTCTTTTCTGCATATTACTTTTAGAAAATAATGTCGATGTTTCACATCTGCCAGGCGTTCCGTGACGGCTCACATTTTTTTTAATGAAAAATTTAGTTTTATTTTAAACTTGCATTAAATATAGTACTTTTAGAAAAATCAGGAAAAAAATAGTACCTTCACATTTATCGTTTTTTATCTTTTACATTTATCGTTGTCTAAAAGTTATTGTTCCATTCATCATCATCATCATCAGCCTATCGCCGTCCACTGCTGGACAAAGGCCTTCCCCAAGGAGCGCCAACCATCCCGCTCTTGGGCAATCCGCATCCATCAGCCATTCGTCGGCAACAATTTTTTTTCTGGATGATAGATATGTCCTTTTCTGTACCATCGACAACGTGTAATCAAAATTTAATGACGATCGGTTGAGTACTTAGTTAAGACGTTAAGGCGTTAAAAACAGTTCCAGTTCGTTCCAGTTACAGTTAAAATGGCGACAGTTGACTTAGCAATAAAAATATAGTATTTTTCGTACTACATATATTATTGTTCTATAGTATATAGTACAATTTATCAAAATATAATACGATACGGGTGGCAACCCTGGGGAGTGTTATTATTGTTAACCATTCAACCCAATTTTCCTTGTTTAACTGAAATTATTCATTAAAAGTTTTTGTAAGATTTAGAATACTTTCCACCATACAGTTTAATAATCAAGATTTTAGAAAAGAAATAAAAATAAAACACATGTAGGATCTTTGTATACTAAAACATTGCAAATGAAAAATAAGCGTAAAGTACCTACTTTATTTTATATAACAATTGTAGTTTAAAAAAAAATAATGAAGAGGTAACCCCACACACATTGTAAAGCCCGGAAAGAGTAGGCAATTAATACGGTAGGTATCGATACTTTTGTAGGGAGTGATTTATCTGTTACGTAGTAACTATTTAAATATAATGCAGCAGTTATTTTTGAAGTGAAAACTTTTTAGCGGCGGTGTGCACTTTTTGATGGGTAAAAAATGTTAAACTCGCGTCAGGACACGTGACCCTGATGTCCGAATGTCCTCTGTCCTCGGATGAAAGTTGATTTTTCTGAGAGATAAACTTTTTAATGTAAAATAATTGTAATAGTTCTGAAGGGTTAAATTTTATTGTAATATAAATTGTCATGTTTGTGTACGATAGCGCAATAGATGAACATTGTATTTAACCACAAAAATGATAGTACTTTTATACTGATAAATAAAGCAATTCGTGCGAAATTATTCCGTAACCATCCCAAAATATGCAAAAATGCACAACGTTATTGTTCAAGTTTTCACTTCTGCCGGCACTCCCGGAGTTCAACCCGTTTTTTTTTAGTAAATAAGTGTAAGGCCAGTTTAATAACTTAATTTTAACGCAATCATTTTTAATTATTAATCATATAATATAATATAAAATTCATGACGTGAAGGAGAGGTATCACTATATTGCAAGCATTATTGTATGTGTGGAACGGTGAAGATATTAAAGTGATATATAAAAAATAAAATATATGACTTTTCGTTTCTCGTACAGGTACAGGTTTTATTGTTATTAGCAGGCATGTTACCAGTTACTGTTATTTTTTTGCAGTATTTTTATACGTTAAAATAAACCAATTGAATACTAATTATTATTAGTTTTTATTTAACCAGTGTCCGTTTAGGTTTCAAATGAAATGAATGCAATATACAAAAACAAAAGTAGAATTCAATATAGAAACAATGCGATAACGTGTGCGAACGCTCGATTTTTGGGCAAGTGTTGTGGTGCCTAAACAAAAGCTATTTAATAATGCAATTTCCAATTGCCGCTGCGCAAATAGCAGGGGCACCAACGAAACGAGTGTATTACCTCGAAAACATACACTTTTATTGTATCTACAATGTACCTCCTTTACAACGTGAAGTCAGAACTAAATTATAAATCACAGTGAATGTGCTTTCAAAGCATAAAAATAGTTTTAACTTTCAAACATTTCTGATTTATATAAATAGGCATATACCAGCCGTCCCCGCAGTTCCACCTGCGTTTATGGTCACTGCTCCGCTCCTATTACCTGTAGCTTTAGCCGCCAACAGATCTACAAATATTTAGAAACCACCCGCCCTTAATAGGGCTCGACGCTCTAATAAGACTTAAAAATGTTCTTGCAATAATATCACGAACCAGTTAGCTATAATTAACAAAGAATGACATCTGGTTAGATAGACCCACGCGACGCGCGACGGCCTAATCAAAGTGGCAGGTGGATTGCAGGGCTTAAGGCCGATTATTTTTTGTTTGATATTTATTTGGAAGCCAATGTTCAGCAGAGCTCTTATTGTGGTTCAGATGAGGACCGTGATATCTAAAACAATTCCTAGTAATTCAACGCATATATCATCCTCCGCGCCTTTTCCCAACTAATTTGGGTCGGCTTTCAATCTAACTACGATACGGCCGAACTTTGATATTTTACGTGAAGCGACTGCCATCAGACCTCCACAACCCAAGTACTAGGCGATATCGAAGTTCTGTAGTTAGACCAGGTTGTCGAACTTTTTAGGGCACCAACTACCCGTAACGAATGCCACAGATGTTTGTATGGCATCCGGGACCGACGGTTTAACGTGCTCTCCGAGGCACGGAGGGGTCTCAATGTGTTAAGAATGGTCATCTATCCTAGACTGACCTGGCTAGCAATACTTAACTTTGTAATGTGTTAACCAACTCGGTTACCACTTAGCCACGAGCCCCTCTCTTCCACGCATATATGTATATATATATATATATATATATATATATATATATATATATATATATTTATATATATATATATATATATATATATATATATATATTTCAAAACTCTCAGCAAAAAAGTAATACAAATATTTTATATTTAACTACCAAGTAAAATAAAGACCTATTATACCTAATAAAAAATATTGGTACTACACAATATATGCTGATATATATATATATATGTTACGGATAGTAGGTATATTGAGTATTTTACATATCAAGACAGTCATCGAATGGGGGCCAAGGCCAGTGGACGGAATATCATTCTGACGATTCACAGACGTCGTCAAGTTGATGGGATCGCACTGGATGCAGCTTGCACTTCACTGAGAGCACTGGCGACATAGCGAAGAGCCTATATTATCGAGAAATGGGTCGTAATGGGCTGACAATGGCATCATTGGTAATAATAAATAGGTATATGGCTTATTAAATAAACATGTCTGTTTGATGATTCACATAGTACATTGACCCGCAACGTACCCAGCTCAATAAACACAACTACATGGTACTTTTAGATTCCTAGAGTAATACAATAAAAAGTCAACCTATCAATATGTACTTTAGGCTTTTGATGACTACATCTTCGTCATGATTTTCAAGATTACACACATTGTGCCTAAATCATCAGTAGTCGTCACTCCAATAATACAATGTTTAATGTTTAGCTTAAGCCCCCAAGAACACAATGTCTAATTACCTATATATGTCGTTTGTAATGTTATACTAATGCAAATCCTGAAATTAATGGCTAAATCAAGTATCAGATCAACACAAAGTCCACATTCAATAAAAAAGTTTGTGAGATCAAGTTATTCTTCATTAAATTAAACTTGGCCAATGAAAAACGAATACAACGGCTTCGTATAAAGAATAACTTTGGTTGATTACTCAAGCTGTAAGTTACGCAAATCGGAAAAACTCTGTTATCCGGGAAAAAGCCGTAAAAGTGACCCTCATTAGTGGTATTGTTGTGCTTTTATCGTTCCCTCGCTCGGGGCCGGGGCAGCATAAATAAATCAAATTTAATTAACTCAGATTAATTTTCGCGGCGCCCGTCTCACCCGCGCCGAGCGTCCCTTTTTATTTGCCCTGAGGCAAAATTGTACTCGATTGAAAACTCTACCCAGCCAACGCTGATTTACTATGGATTCCTTAATAAAAAGTTTACACTTAAGTAAATTTCACATGTCGACCGGTGCTCTCAGCTAGACAAGCCATACAAGCCCTTTAAATTACTTTTATTTATTGCGGTCTTTAAGTAACTACCTACTCTACGAGGGGGCTTCATTTACCAATTATATTGGATAATTAACATTCGAATGACTACTTCAGTCATATATTACTTTGAGAACGTACTATTTAACCTGTTTTGTAAGGACCTAATATTATTAACATTATAATATCCTGAACATATTGAAACTAGGTACTTATACAACTTACACTCGTCTTAATTCAGTTTTACAAATAATATTATAATTGAAGTCATTTTCCGAAAGTCTGAGTTTAGAAACCCTGTGTGTATTAAATAAACCGATTATAAAGGAAACTCATCCAAAGCACGTGTGGAGCAATAACTATGTAAGATCTGAATCTTATATTCGACCTTTCTGACGACACTTGACTTATGGATAAATTTGAATAAAACTTTCGAATGTACTATCATGGCGATTTGCGCACTCCGAAGGCAGACAAGATAAGTGGGCGTGTAAACAGTGCGAGCCGGTGTCGCTGCCCGCTGGGTGGCACGCCGTGAAGTGGACGGCACACACTCTACTTCTCAACACCGGTAGCCTACAAACATATCCCGACTTACTTTCAACATCCCAAATTCTATTGAGAGCACTCACTAGCCTTGTTTGTACTCGGCTACGCATTTTTTATTTAAACCTCCGATCTTGTGCCATTTGAAACCAATAATCTATTATAGACAGATAAGGTATATGTAATGTCTAAGTTTATGAGATAAACACATAGTGACTTTTCAGTCATGTAAAACTTGTATCTTCTTCACATTCGATATATCGATTACATGCCTATTAGTGACTTAGGAAGCGAAGAATGAAGAATATTTTATTTAAAATAAAGTAGTTTTCTTTTTAGGGTTCCGTTCCTCAAAAGGAAAAAGGAACCTTTATAGGATCACTTTGTTTTGTTGTCTGTCTGTCTATCTGTCAAGGCCTTTTTTCTCAGGAACCCGTGAAGGCATAAAGTTGAAATTAATATTAATACATAAGTCTGCGGTCTCTTGAATCTGTAAACACAGTCATAAGATATGGCCACTTAAGCCTTACATTTGATTAAATTTGAACATCTCGCAGGTAAATCAAAACCTATGGGTTACCTCCCATTGACTTAGAATCATGAAATTTGGTAAGAAGCAAACTCTCACAGCAGAAATAAAGGAAAAAATTCGAAGGTCGTTAATTTGTTGTTATATCACATAAAAAAATAGTTTTTGTGATTACAAACTTATATCTTGCGGTTGGATTGTTGACTTTTCCTACATCGCAACCGTAAAATTAAGTTTGTCTTTCGAAAAATACGGCCAAATGTCTTCGAGCATTGATTCCCGAGTTGGACGTACTATCTATATGACGTGCGCGAGACTAGCACTTGTCCGGGTTTTCAATGATTTTTCTGGCCGCCAAAATGAGTGAATCTAACAAAAAAATTCGATACGTTCTGAAGTTTTATTACAAAAAAAAGAAAATGTGCCTCAAGCCGCGAAAAACATTTGTGACGTTTATGAACCTAATGCAGTGTCAGTAAGAGTAGCACAAAGTTGGTTCAAGCATTTTCAGTGCGGGAATTTTGATGTCAAAGATGCAGCTCGCTATGAGGGCTAATACGGATGAAGTCAATGCCATTTTTGAAAACATGGAGCAAGATCGGCATATTAGTAGTTACGACATAACCGAAGAACTGAGGATTGACCACAAAACAGTTTTGACCCATTTGGTAAAGTCTGGCTTTACAAAAAAGCTCGACATTTGTTGGATCTCCACTGCCAAACAACTAATGAGGATCAACCAAGAAATTAATAAAAAATGGCAGGAATTGATCAACAGAAAAGGAGTGGTCCTTTATCGGGATAAAGCCAGACCACACACATCTTTGGCCACTCAGCAAAAATTAAGAGAGCTTGGTGGGGAAAAAAAAAAATGCATCCATCATATTAAATGTAGCTAAACTTAAAAACAAATCTTGAATTTGTATATAAAATACGAAGAAACTTTTTTCCCGACCTTATATATCGATAATAAAATCATTTTTTTGTAAACATTGCTACTTAATAAGTGACTAGAAGAAGAATAGATACAATAGTTAAGCAATAATAAAGGGATAAATTGGACCTGTAAAGTGTTACAATTACCTAAAAGGAATAGCAGTATTTGGAATTGTATACAATGCGAATTATTGAAGATAATCTGTTAATTACCTTGTTTATAACTTACTATCTGTAATGATACCTTCTGTAAAGCCTACTCTACTCTACTTCTGACAAGATTGTTACTACAAAAACACCTTCTAATAGTGAGTAACGGTAGGCCACCCACAGAGGTAAGTTAGTAAAATGTGACGGTCATCAATGTGGACACAGTGGCTCTTCGCTACTGCGACACGTCACGCTCCGTTACTCTCATCTCATACATACTTATATGTAGTTTACCGTCGCATATCTTTTGCAGGTATAGGGCTCGGTGAGGTTCTCTATTCTAGTTTAAGCACATCTCTAGTTTCTTATGAAGTACAAATATAAATGTTACTACTTTCTTGGCTTCTTAGGGGAAGACACTATACAATACTATAAATATACGTGTGTCCTATCGTTATTCGAACTTCTATAGTACTTTTATTTTATACTAGCTGCGCCCCGCGGTTTCACCCGCCTAAGTCCCGATCCCGTGGGAAAATCGGGATAAAACGCCTATGTGTTAATCCAGGTCGCCAGCTATCTACATACCATAAGTTAGAGAAGGAACGAGGCGAAAGACTATAAAAAATAAAATAGTACCTAAATTAAATATAACGAAGCATTGCGCCAGATATCAATCAGTGGAGTTATTTAACAGATTGCCTGCTTATCTAAAGGAGATGGTATATAATGCAAACATGTTTAAGTCTCAATTAAATGAATTCTTGTTGGACAAATGTTTTTATTGTATAGCTGATCTGGGAGGCGAATGACGATAAAATATTATTAATAAAAGCTGAATCTGAATTTAATAGCATTTGACATTTAATTATTTTTATACAATTATTCCCTCGACATTTTATTTATTGTATTATAACAATTGTGTAATCAATTGTAACTGACCAAGTATGTGCATGCGTTCATTTATATGTATAATTAATCTCTTGCCTTGAATGTTCGATATATGTGTGAATTCCTAATATTACTATGTTTCAAACACAATGTAAATTGTATATGAAATAAATAAATCAAATCAAATCAAATACCAAGTTTCATCGCAATCGTAGTAGTAGTTTTGGCGTAAAAGAGTAACAAACATCTATCCATCAATCCAAACTTTCACAATTATAATATTAGTGGGATTTTACATTATTTAAACGTTATTTATTCCATTTATTATTATTAACACTTTAACACTTTTTTAAATACTTAAACTTAGGTACCTATATTTATTTTTTTGTTTAACTGCTACACTTAAACATTTTATTATTTAAGCCATCTCTTAAGTCAGATTTTCTACAGAGAATTGATACTAAGAGATACCCACATGAGATAATGAGTTTCAATTACATTTTGAAAATGATCTTTACAGATACCTTACACGTCAATTTGTTCTGGTCTAATAACTTGACTAACCACTAAACGTCTGAGTATGGCGGTTCGTTTACTCGTGGCGTCAAACGGTTTTATTAAACGAATAACTTTAAACGCATATCATATAGGAATACTTAATTAACTTTTTTGTAACATTAAATTGTCAACATATGGAGCAATACTTGACTCTGTGAGAGCGCCTTGTAAATATATAATACTTTATTTGCACACCAGTGTTTTACAGAGAATACGAGACTTATTTGTTACCTAAAGAAGGATTACGATGACTTTAACACATTGGTGGTAATCGTTGGCGTTTATTAAAATTCTGTCAAATAACCAACTATATTTTGTATAAATGGCAAACCTACACTTATTTAATATAGGTACCTACATAATTTTAGATAGGCAACCACTAACTATTTATAGCTAATTATTTATTAATTTGCCAACATATGTATGCTGGCTTGTATGTCGTATTAGCGTGTAACGTCCTGGAAATTAACCTATACTAATACTAGCTGACGTTGTTTTGCCATATTAATTATTTCTAATGAAAATTATGGTAGTCGAATAAAAAATAACTAACTTATTGTGGGGATGGGGTCTATGACTGAAAGAAGAATGGAGCGCTGTGAGCTATTGACGACCTATAAAAATAACAAAACACCAACCATCCATTTTTTAATTCAAAGTACTTCATTAACTTAACTGGCATATTTACAGTTTAACAGTGGGAGAGCCATGCTTCGGCACGTATGGGCCGGCTCGAAAGGAGTGATATCATGGCCTCAGAGAAAACCGGCAGTGAAGCAAAGCTTCGTTGTACTTCGCCAAGCGAGTGAGGTTACCGGTGGCCCTAACCCTTCCCTCTCTCTATCTTCCCCCCTATCTCTCCATCTCCCCTCCTCTCCTACTCCCACCTTAAAGGTCGGCAAGGCACTTGTGACTCTCGAGTTGCAGGTGCCCATGGGCGTCGGTAGTCACTTACCATCAGGTGACCCGTCTGCTCGTTAACCCCTATTCCATAAAAAAAAGGTTTGACATCGACTTGACGGCAATCGATTATTACAATCGATTATAACAATTGCACTTTCTATTTTCGCTGGGTTAAATACTTTAAAAAATTGTACCAATGAAAGTAAGAATACTAATATCGCTTTTAAAAAACAGGGGTTGATCGTAGAGGGTTGAAAATTCAGGGTTGTCTGTATTTTCTAATGCTGTATTATTGAAAAATAAAAATTATCTAAAAATTAAAAAAAGAAAATTAGGGGTGGACCACCTTTAACATTTAGGGGTATGAACAATAGATGTTGTCCTATTCTCATACCTACCCAATATGCACACAAAATTTCATGAGAATCGGTCAAGCCGTTTCGGAGGAGTTTAATTACAAACACCGCGACACGGGAATTTTATATATTAGATAATAAAGCTGAAGAGTGTTTTGTTCTTTCAACGAAACGAAATAATCTTTGGAATTATCAGTCAGATTTGAATAGTTATTTTTATATTGTATAGATTAATCATCCAGAAAGGTCATATTCTATGTAACATCACGCTACGACCCAAGGACTGGAGCAGTGACCACAAACACAAGAGAACGCTAGTTATAGAATAAAATTGACATAAAAGAAAAAGATACCAACAATCTTTTTCTCAGCATATCTAATTTTTCAAATTCAAATTCAAATTCAAAAAAATCTTCATAAAATTGACCATCAATTATTCGAAATCGTCGTAATACTTTAATAATCATAAATTTAAAATTTTAAACACCCCGACTCAAAAGTCCCTTCAACGATTAGAAAAGAGCTGATGACCTTCGAATCGCTGAACAGATTTTCTGAAGTTATATCTAAGGATACTCTCGATCAAGTCACCTTTCAAACAAAAAAACGCACTTATATCGGTGCATTCATTTGGGAGCTACGATGCCACAGACAGACACACAGATACACAGACACGTCAAAGTACACCCCTCTTTTTGCGTCCGCGTCGGGGGTTATCTTACTTTTTAGTTTGCAACAAAATGCCTAGCAAAAGACATAGACGCTTGTAGGTGGCAAATACTATAGAATAAACCATAAACTTAGTATACAAGCGTAATATACTGTTTATGGAATAAACGAAACCTGTCTTTTGACAGGCCTAAACAACGCTTGCCATGTTGAGTTTCACTAAACATGTTTTCTATAATGTTACTTCTAACTCTGACGTATGCAGTTTTTCGTACGCTGCTTGGCTTTCTTCACTATCAAAATAAGTGACAATTTAGATTTAACAACAATTACTTAGAGTTGACAAAATATTTTTGCTCAGGGTTCGGACCAATTCGACAGACCCAGACCGACCCCCTACTGAACCCAGGACTTTACTTTACCGCAACTGTATGCTATAATATTTATTCAAAACAACGAAAACACTTTATTGAACTAGACATACAATATTCTTAAATAAGCATGGGGTTCTTTATACAGTGACTGAAAAGAAGCAGCCATCTTTAACGAAGGTATGGATGGTTCTTACTTTGGCTTATTAAACTTATTTTGTAACGTTAATAGTATTTTTAAACAAATATATAATACAAGATGGGTGATATAACGTGTCGAATTTGACTCGGCTATGAAAAAAACGAAAGAATGTGTATATCCTAATAATATACTAAATTATAAACGTGAAAGTTTGTGAGAATGTATGGACGTATGAATATTTGTTGCTTTTTCACGCAAAAACTACTTAACCGATTGCGATGAAACTTGGTATGTAGATAACTGGATACCTGGATTAACACATAGATTACTTTTTATCCCGATATTCCTACGGCATCTTACTTAGGCGGGTGAAACCGCGGGGCGCAGCTAGTCGGCTACAAAACAAAAGTACTTATGGATGAAATTTATGGATGGCGTACTATAGGGCCAGCCGTGCCAGGCATTTGAATGGTGTTGTCTTATATTCTTAAATGTAAAGATTCAATTTTGGTAATAAAACCATAATCTTGTAAAAATATCTACTAGTTTTTTTTTTAAATCCCATTGAAATTCCAAATGTTATATGGTATACATAATATACAAATGTTTAAACAATTTAGACAGTTAAAAGTTTACCTTTGGTGAACATTCAGATATAAAACGTGTTAAAAGAACTCAACGTAATAACATGAACAACGTAGCATAAATCGACGTTACTTTTGACAATTGCTTCGATTCTATGTTGTAAGGATTCTCAGTGTAGAAAGCTTCGTGCAACCCTACACATTACAACAATCAATTTGAAATAATTGAAGTGTTAACGAAGATAACTTTAGTAATCAATTATTTATGTATTAAATGACTCTGTTGAATAAATAAAAAGATTAACGTAATGTGTACTTATTGCAATCATTAAGTTTAACCGTTTGCCACTGCGGGAATTCTCTTTGGGTCACAACTCAGATACAAGTTACAAGGGATCAACATTCTATTTTAACGTATAAGGATTTAATTTAATTATTTTCTGTTGCTCAGAAAATCATCAAATGAAACAAAAAACCCGAGTGCGTAAACATAATAACTACTGAATAAAAACATATAGTTGTAAATAATAATTTTTGTAATCATCTTCTAAAACCCTTCATTTTTATATCCCACTCGATAGGTTTGGAAGTGGCTTTTTTTTAAACACATTTAATCGTCAAGAATTCGCCATTTTATATTTGATACTCGCGCAATAACGACGAATTTAACGACATATCATTCACCAAAATCGGGTCAACCGTTTTGTAGTTACGAGGGAACATAGCGACGGACATACAGAGGTACATACAGGTCAAACACATATCACACAGTCGGGTAAAACGATTGTTTCTTTTATCCAAAACTCCACATAGTACTCATAAAGAGGACTTGCAAGTAAAGGGGACAGAGAGAGGTTAAGCAGACAATATTATACCACATAATTATTTGTCCTGTGTGGGAATCAAACCCGGCCTTTGGCTCAGCAGTCAGAATCACTAACCACTAGACCAACAGGCCTGTCAATATTAACATCATTAGTATGAGTTGTTTGATTTTATACTTTTTACACATATCTAAAAACTTGTATTCTGAAGGGGCAAGTCATGTTAAATCACTTATCATTTTTGTTTTGGTATTAGTTTAAAATTAACTTTACCGAAATAGATGATCAGGATAAAGTAAATTGTAACTAAATTAAATTGTAAATAAATATTTGTTGACATTGTGTGATCTGTAATGACGCTATATTATGACAAAAATTCTATTCTTAATATATTTAAACACCTACAAAATAAAAATAAAATGTTTTAGGGATTAACCACTCAAATTTTAATGTATATTAATCCTTACAAAATATACTCTGTATGGATAAATACAAAGAGGATAAATCTAATTAGTACAATATGATTATAGGATTAACAATAATACTGTGCCATTTTAATGGTACTGACCAAGTACCAAATTGTTATTTTATTACACATGAACGCCTGCCAGCATTATCTTGCTTTGAAATACAATGTCACACATGTGTTTATGATGAATGTGCCAACTTAACACAAATTTTAATGCTAATGATCTTATTAAGGTTACCTAGTCTTTAGTGGTTATACCAGATAACTTTTGTAATATGGGTAAACTAAAATTGTTTTAAAGTCTATCTCATGTTTATCCGAAATCTTTTCATAATTACATTTCGATTTGAATAATTAAATGTTTTTATTTTATAAGCATTATCCAAGGGATTATAGAGCCACTCAGTGTATAAGGCTAGTTTTATAGTTAAGCCAACTATTATGTATTCTGTGGTTAAGCCTAAAGCGATTATAAAATGACAAAAAGCGTTCTTCGTGGTATCTCTATTCTAAATATAATTAGTATGGTTATATGTTTTCTGGGTTAGGCATTGCTAATATGCTGTTGGAGCTTACTTTAAGTCTACGTTTTTACAGACTATGCGACTTTATCAACAAGTATGATGGAAAGTGAAGCCAATTGTAATTTGTTGTCGTAACGCAACATCATCCACTTTTAAGTAAGTAAGTAAATCCGATCTATCTTTTACGCCTGACGCGCCTACATTTTTAAAATTCTGTATGGCAAAATCCTCTCCTACACATTTAGGGCTTCGTGTCTACTGCTACCTATGATAGATTTTTCAGAGGGTGTCTCCCGGTCTCAAATCACAAATTAGAGATTTTTTTTGACTGATTGATAGTATAGTAGAATTATATTATTTATTATATTAGCAATTATTTATTATAAAAATTAATGATCTACGAGTTTCTAAAGTGACAAATTTCAGAAGGATCTTTATATATTTAATTCCATTCGCCTTCGTTATTTCGAGGCTGACTGCAAATGCCTCACTTTGACCCTTAATAGATATCCAGTTGTTTACTCAATTAGTTGTATTATTCAAGGTACCTTAATACTACCTAGTACGATAATATCACTCCATTATCTCATGAAGAAAAGAGATTTTCTAAGAAAATATGAAATCTAAGGTTCTTTTTAAACACCGGGTACGCGGGTGTACGGCTGTCATCTATTCACAAGATTGAACTTGTCTAGTAGTTTAAACACCGGGTACGCGGGTGTACGGCTGTCATCTATTCACAAGATTGAACTTGTCTAGTAGTTTAAACACCGGGTACGCGGGTGTACGGCTGTCATCTATTCACAAGATTGAACTTGTCTAGTAGTTTAAACACCGGGTACGCGGGTGTACGGCTGTCATCTATTCACAAGATTGAACTTGTCTAGTAGTTTAAACACCGGGTACGCGGGTGTACGGCTGTCATCTATTCACAAGATTGAACTTGTCTAGTAGTTTAAACACCGGGTACGCGGGTGTACGGCTGTCATCTATTCACAAGATTGAACTTGTCTAGTAGTTTAAACACCGGGTACGCGGGTGTACGGCTGTCATCTATTCACAAGATTGAACTTGTCTAGTAGTTTAAAATTAATCACACCGAAGTTGTTGTGTTCCTAAAACGCTGTATATTTAAGTTACAAAAGGCATAATGCTAATAAGCCGGATTTTTTCCTTTGACCAACATATTTACAAATCTTGGAAACCTTACATTTCAAAGAGAAAAATATTTCTTTTATCGGTATTAAGAATTAAGTAGATTTCCTGTTTGACAATTTTGTAAGTCTTGTTAAAAACAAGAATATTATTTGTTGTGCGCACGCAGTACTTACCTACTAATATGTAGTCATTTACATTTTCGCATCTTTCTTACACGGTACAGAGTAGCATAATCTTTGTTAATATTATTGTATATTTAAATATTATTTTTCTGGTGAATAGAAGACAAGACAGGACACTGCATATTTCACCTAATCACTGCATCACTACATATTATAAAACAAAGTCCCCCGCCGCGTCTGTCTGTCCGTCTCTCTGTTCGCAATAAACTGAAAAACTATTGAACGGATTTTCATGCAGTTTTCACTGATAGACAAAGTGATTCATGAGGAAGGTTTTTGTGTAAGTATAATTTGTACCCGTGCGAAGCCAGGGCGGGTTGCTAGTATTTAATAAACCATATCAATTTTCGTATTGTCATTATATGAATTGTATTATTGAATACGGTAGCAATTGTATTATTGAATAAAATCAAAAAGGCGTTGCTATTTTTTGGATGTGTTAGATTTGGATATTGTTTGTGGCCTAAGACGGCTTCAAAGGCCGGGCCATTGGGCACACAAAATTGGGGGCCCTGTTGGAAAGTAGAAACGTAATCCAAATACAGATTTTACACTACAGGAATCCCGAAAGAAACCATTTTTTTCGGGGTCCAATCTTTTATTACATCCTCATGTTTTTAATGACTACACTTTTTATTCACACAATGGTAATTTTTTAAGATGCTCATGTAAATCATTTATTATTCTCTTTAGTTGTGAGCGGCCTCTACTACGATTGCTAACCATTGAGCAAAGAGATATTCTAGTAGCAATTTCAACGCTTAGAAAAATGTCTTCAAATTTAACAGGAGTCTACATACTGCATAGCCGCATAGCGGAGCAGGGCCCCTGTGAGAATGGGAGCCCTGGGACCTTATGGTATAGTCGGTAGTGGTATTTATCATTTTATTGACATATTTTAGATTTTATTAAATCTAATCTTAATACAAGTAGATATTATTATAACTGCGCGTTGCTTACCTCGACTCGTTCTTCCTTCAAGTCAACCCGTAACGCAAGCTGTTCTCTTAACACGACATCGGGGTAGTGTGTTTTGTCGAAGGTGCTCTCGAGCTGTTCGAGTTGCTCCTCAGTGAAGATGGTGCGATGGCGGCGCTTGCGCTTTGGCGGTGGACCGGCTAACCCGGCCAGCGCAGCCGCCGCGTAGCCGCCGTACAGGCCCGCGTAACCGCCCGCTCCCGACACCGCACTGCCTACGCCGCTCACTCCTGATGTAATCACAAAATTTTTGATAAATGTAAGAAAAGTAAATAATGTAAATATTGTGGGACCGTATTACACCGTGATAGTTTTAGACCAAAACTGAGAGAGAGAACTAGTTCATATAACTAATAATTATTTTCCGTGTGCTACGTTTCAGATCAATGCAGTGCAGTTCAATGCAATCCATGTTAAACCGCTTTGTATACATTATTAAAAAAATGTATCTATACACTACACTATAGGTGACTACAGTATACATTTGTCACATAATACAATATTACTATAGTAATATAATGTTTTGTGTATACCTACAGGGTATATTACTATAGTATACCTTGACTTGGCAAAACATCATTAAAATTATAATTTCGAATTGGACAGTCGGCAATAGACTACGAAAAGGTCAAATTCTCAGAAACACTTAGCAGAGTAACTTCACTTTTTTTAAATGTATTAATTTAAGTTACCTATGAACGCGTTAATTTTAAAGAAAACTTGCTACTAAGTAGGTACTAAATCCAGCTATTGATACTCCCTGATTCGCTAAGTCTTTATTAATCCTAAAGTAGTGACACAGTAACGCATGTAGATACTTTTTTTACATTTATTACAGAATTTACTACAACCTGCAAAAAAACAATTTTGTTTAGATTTCAAGTTCGTTTTTAAAATATCACAAATCTTTTCATGTCATAGTTGCATCGTACATCCTGAACCTGCTGCTTTGCATAGCTGCAACATAGTGCATGCTTGCATTGGTCGTTCTACATAACAACCAACGAAGTTAAGTACTAGAAACCGTTCTAAAGAAATTCAAATCCTGTCTTTTAATTCAATTGTCGTTAGCCAGCGGTTTTGATGTGACCCCAGATGGTGAAAAGAATTGCTTGCCATTTCATATTCGAAACCTCCACCTTCGATAGGTAACTGGTATTCGATAGGTAGGATCCTGTAATCACAAGGAAAGAGTACATATTTGTTCTTTCTAAATTGACGTGCACAATTGGACATGGCATAAAGTAAAAATACCATTTAAAAGTCCTTTAAAATACTATTTGACTTGTTAAATCATCAGTCAGTCATCATCCTCCGCGCCTTTTATCAACTAAGTTGGGGTCGGAATTGTTAACTTAGTGCTTAGTAGTTTTATTTCGTTTTTGAGTTTAATCCCAAATACTTTTAAAATTTAACCAAAAACGTACGACGAAAATGAAATGTTTCATCCACTATGATGGTGGGATAAAAATGTAATGTTCTATAATTTTTCATATGATTAAACAGTCAGATACTTATGGGTAAATTTAATTTACCCATAAGTATCTGACTGACTACAACAAATGAAATTTCGAAAGTAAGTTAATAAAAGTGGAACTCGTAAGAATGCATGTTGCATATATTCAAATTCAAATTCAATTCAAAATCATTTATTCAATTAAGACACTAAGTGACATTTATGAACGTTAAATTGAAGCTAGAGTTAAAATCATAGATCGGCACAAACAGACGCCACAGCATATACTGGATTGTCAAGGTAAATTAGGTGAAAAACACCAAAATCTACTGCCCGTTTGTGTCGATCTATAACTTCCAGTTTCCAAAATGCGTAGGGCCTTATGAGAAGAATACTGGCAAAGAAACTCATGGCCACTCTTTTTAAAAGTCAGATCTTCAGGTACAATAGTGTTAGTGTTACACGAGTGGTAAACAGGATGCAAGCTGATGCCACCTGAATTTCATTTTATTGAAATGCTCCAAAAGCTAACGTACTAAAAAATAAAAATCACTCAGTGATACCGTTGAAGGTTTGAACCTATTAAACATAGAAATCATTCAAGGTGCACATCTACCTTCATTCAGTTGCAAAATCTACTGTTAAAAATAATTCGTGACTGGATTAAGAGGCTAGAGTTGCAGTTGATCGAACCAAAATAATAGTATAGGCTAAAGCATCGCTGACTAGGCCGACCAGTCACCCCAAGCAGCACCCGTTCACGACGCACGTATATGCAGGCATGTCCTTAGATACGTAAACATATATTCAGGTAGGTACGTTTATTGTTAAATTTAGAGACACCTCACACACGGCCATCTAATCCCAAATACTTTTGTCGAATTTGTTTTGTTTTACCTCGAACTTTTCACTAGCTAGTACATTCAGATTTTAGAAAATATTCCTAGAAAACCAAGTACGTGAAAAACACATTCGAATTTGAAAATTCAAATATAGTCAATTTAAAAATGGAATAAGTCACTGTCGGTCATGGTTAATACTTGTTGGAATAGGCGAAGCGTGAAGATCGCAGCTTAGAACCCCATGAGTTCCCCGCGCGCACTCTATAAGCGAACCGTTCAAAATATAAACGCTACGAAAAAAAATTAAATATTTTTGTATACTGGAAATGCGAGAGGCATTACACTGTATTATTTCTTAAAGAAATATAAAAGCTTTTAAGGCCGGCGGCACATTGCTAAGGCGCTATCGGCGGCTTTCCACACGCGCCAACTCTGCACCTCCGAGCGCCCGCCTAAGCTCTATCGATTTTGAATACAATAACAGCGCACGCTATGTGAAAAATGTATGTGTATGCATACGTAGCCTGATAGAGGTGTTCGTAAGTTTTTGCAATTCTGGAATATCTCTACGATTTCACTTCAGATTTTAATGTGGGCAATCCCTACTCCTCCCTTCCCCTAGTCAGACTAACATAGAAAAAGCTGCAAATTAAGTATAATTTCAAATGCAACATTCTCGGCTTGTTTTATAGTAAAACCTTAATGTTTAATTCAGACTCAGGTACTAACACCGTGAAAGTATTTTGTTACTTATTTATTCCAAAAAATAATTAAACCTTAGTAAATTATTGCCACCCCTACGAATAACAGTCAAATCATACAAACCGCGTTCATGTCACAAGCACAAGCGAATACATACACGAAGTTACTACTTGCTCCTAAAAGATAAAACCGCTAGTAGCTACAAGGTAGACAAATGTGTGCAAACGTAGATTTGCTTTACCAAATACACTTTAGGTTACTGCTCGGTCTTATAAACACAGGCCACAGAGGGAAATGGCGCTCTGACAACCTTGCTCACTGCCAGAGACATAGCACTAAGAAAGTAGTGTTGGCTAACCGCACCCTTCTATAGGATGAAGCTGATACCGGGTTGGACGACTTCTGCTCCAGCAGACATGTGTTGTGTTTACTAAATGACTTCAAGTTAAACTGAGTCAAATATCAGAGTTGCATTGACAAGTTTAAATGGTACACACATGATCCCATTCGTAGACAAAAGTATGTAATTCAATTAGTATCCTTTATATATAACCTCAAATTTTTTTCAAGTTAAATTTAAGGAGACAGGCTAACAATTAGTTCAATTTCAATATAGACGTATAATGCTTATTAGTTTTATATTTACTGTATAGACATTGCGCGAATGCGAATGCGAATATTTATCTACAGAATTTGCGAACGTGAATGTTACTTTTTAAATAAGGCACGAGCAACATTTTCGAAAGGTTTGACATTTTGCGTCGGATTTTCAGATTGATCTGACATTCAAGTTGAAAATTTTCAAAAAAAAACAGATCATGAAACATAATTTAGATATTACAATTGGGAATTACGGCTTATGCTTGCCTTCTTGTTCAAATCCAATGCGTCCTAAAATCACTAATCAGAGTAAGGAAAACTTTGACTCTAGTGCCAGTCTTTCAGAGAAATCTGTACCATTAAGGGATATTAGTAATTCCTTCGAAAATGATTATGAATTCTAATGAAAATTTAAATCCTGTTAAAGTTTTCATTAAAAAAAAATTAATAATGAATATGTATTGGATAAAAGTTTTGAAAACGAAAAAGACGCTCTTCTGAAATGGAAGGTTAATAGTAATACATTTGGTATTTATTTTCGTGTAGCCAGAGAATATTTGGTAATACCACCCGTAAGTGTGCCCAGTGAAAGAGTTTTTAGTAAAGCTGGACTTCACTACAACCCTCATTATGTTGTTTCAGTTTATATTTTATTATGTTTAATTCTGAAACAAAAATTTTGTGTAAAAATATATAGTTGAAGCCAAAGAATTGTATATCAGTTTTATTTAGTTTTATTTATTTCGTTTTTAATTTAATTTCGTTTTAGATAGTTATTTTGTTTTGTGTAAAATATATTTTTAAACATTAATTATAATCTGCTACATAAGTACAAATGTATATGTAACAAGATCTAGGTAATTAGGTATTAGTAACTTAATGAACTCTCAAGTTCTTTTCTCATAAAATATAATATAATTTAGGATGTTTTTTTGAAATTTAAGGATGGAAAATCATAATTTTATTTTCTGAATTTAGTTATTTTGTAAATATCTATATACACATTAATACGTGAAGAAACTTTTTTGTACTCCTTTCATGTAAATAAAAAATTATAATATATGAAAACGCTTACAAAACGCTATGGGGTCTTGTATATATATTGACCTGTCATGGCACGAATAGTTTATACAATATCCGTTCAATTTATACTGGAAATGAATAGGTAAATAGGTTTAAAATTTAACGAATTACAGTCGAAATTCGATCATCAAGCGATCTATTGTTTTAATTAAACAAACAAGAACAATAGAGAAAGTATTTCCAATTTAGTTTGTCAACCTCAAGACCATTATCACTTTCCTATTCAAATAAAGTATTATGATTCCATATCTATACATTATTTCATTTGGGTTTGCCAAATACATCCCCCAAACATTCGCAACGTTTCTTCCGAATACAAATGTTAAAACTTATGCGAATTTTCGCGAAGGCTAATAGTCAGTACATCACTAGTACATATTTATATCTGAATGTTTCTACCACTACTTATAGTTTCTACCTTTTAAATAGTACGACTGTACGAGGCAATGTATAACTGTTTTGTGTGCAAAATAAATATAATACCTGCATTCAAAAACGGGTAGGCAAGACTGTTAAATACGTAGTGTCTTACATATTTATGTGTGCCTTTCTTGCTGTTAATTATGGACCCTGTCATTGCTACTAGACTAGGAGTGAACAGATAGCAGCGGACGGAGCAGTGCGGTGCCTCCGCAATGTGTGTGCATCAATGTTAAATTCGAGATGGGGAAACTAAAATAAGGTGTGATGGTTATGTACCTTTTCCAGTAGCTTCTCGTTATTGGCGCCTTGAAAAAGACATCTCCTGTGTAGTATTCCAGTTTAATGGTTTGGCTTACGAGATTTACTATTTGTATTACGATGTACGAGGTAAAAACAGGAAATTGTAGCAGTAGCTATTTCGTGTTACATACGCGGTGGGAATTATGCGAAAATTAACACATGCACTTCCTGCCTGTACGCCTTAAGAGGTATGCAGAGGCATATTAAACACCCACATTTTGAAAATTATAATTTTGGTCTCACTCACGGCATCCACCATAAGCCTGTTGCTGTCCACCGCTCACTTTAGGAATTAAAGATGGGAAAATTGAGAGTATGCTTATACGGATGGATTACGGACGGAGCTGTTAGTGGAAAGTCCGAGCCCTCTAATACCATCAAGATAAAGCTTGGAGATGAACCCAAGAATTTTGTTAAGTACGATTCCCACCGAACGGGCCGCCCCAAAGCCCCGAAGCGCATCGGAACGCGTTTTTAGTACGGTGATGGAAATTTAAGTTTATATTTTTTCGAATATATAGGTCGAATCCGACCGGCTGCGAGCTGTTGTATCCGACTGGCTGCGCCCACTTGCGCTCAGCAACCGCCGAGCGCCGCCGTGCGCCGCCGCGCATTGGTGCGCATCGGAACGGCGGATGTGGACATGTGCAGCGGCATGCGCGCGCGTCCGTTTAGATCCGATCCGAAGCGCTCCGGCACGGCCCGTTCGGTGTCAATCGTACTTAATACATATTTTATACTATATATCTAATGACTTCGTGACACAAATAGTAATAATATTATTAATAAATAATTGCAAAAGGTAATATTTGTTTAATCATTCTGTGAATGTGTGGTAATGCTCACCATATTTCGTTTAAATGTCTCTTTTTTCTGTTTTTAAGAATAAGTCGATTAATATGTAATTGGAAATAAGTTATAAATAGATATAAATAAATATTTTATTTGCTGATGTAATGTAGGCAAGTAAAAGTTGCATGATTTAAGTTGCCATTTATATTTTAGGATATATCAAAACACTTTATAAAACGTAATAATTAAAAATACACTTGGAATAGTTTTGTAATAGGCTATTTCTTTATATTACATTTACCAAAACTTTCTAAGTTTGAAATCATAAAATAACCAGTTTTTAAAGACGGTGTACCAATAAGACCTTCAGTATACAAAACATCAATTATACAAAATAGATATTTAGTATAAACACAAACGAAAATTACTTGCGAACTCAACAAAAGAAAATAAAACTTTGTTTTTATTGTGGCAACGATTCATAAAACCCGGAGGATATTTTTAATTTTTAAAACGTTCGCTTGGATAAAAGGAAAAAAATGTTTTAATTGAGATAAACTGTCTTCGGCGGCGACCGCGTGCAGTGCCCCTCTGTAGGGCTCATAGTAGGCGAGGGATCGCCTCAGGCTGTGCCGCTAAGATGCCTTGCACTTAACCACTAAAGTACCTAGCTTACTGGAGTTTCTTTGCCAATAGAATATTTTAGTTTCATTTCAATATATTGTTTCTTTTATTATTTAAGTGTAGGTATTAATGTACCTTAGTGCCATTTTCGTTCCGTTCATATCCCGTCCCGTTGTCTCCTGTTCAAATTTTTTAAACCAAACATTAGATGTAGATGACCATCAAATCAAATCAGCATCTTTTAACTATACGTTTGGGTCATTTTTGTATGAAATATCAACGAAGACATAATGTCTGAAATACTAAGACGTCACGTCACACCTTAGTGTAGTCAAATCATTCACTTTTAATGTTGATATGATGACCATAAAGTAAATACAGGTTTTTTAGTACCTACCTAAGGTACTTCAAGGTATTATATTGAATGACACAGGAGAAAAAAGAAATTGATTGATTTTGATATTATCATTCGACATTTATTAAGAATTGATTTTCGTGTAATCAACACGAAAGTCCATTCTTAATAACTAGGTATTTTATAATTCTTAAATTATTTTGAACAGTCAGTCGGGTATGTTATTATAAGTAATTCAATAAAATAATAGTAGGTGTAGTTTTGGATTAGGTAGGTACTAAAGTAATACAGAACACGACCACAACATTAACGCATGGTTTCTATATCAAATAAATTCTTCTTTCCTTAAGAAGTTTAAATTACCTGAAACACGATTATCACATATGCTGACATATCAAGTGTAAAATATTAAACTGAGTAATTATAATATAGATAAATGTATACCTGCAGTGAAATTTTTACGATGATGACAACAGACAATGCCAAAATGAGTGGAACCCATTGAACATATCAGCGTCCCTCATAGGTATCGAATACATGGGAGAGAAATAGACGAGATAAAGCCTGGCTGTCATTACTATTACAATACATTACTCCATGTTTATCAAAAAAGCTATGGGCTTCAAGGTAACTCCGTTGTAAATTTTTACGTTTTAGATGCGGTCAAGTCGATTTGTTTCACTGAGTCTAACCGGTTCAAGTGTAACTTTTATCAAACCGGTTAACGCAATATTTATTTCGATTCAGGTTATTACCGCGAATCATATGCCTGTAGCCCCATCCGCTAATAGGTAAGCATATGTGCGTCTTTCGCCCCAAATAACTATTTGTAGGTATGTATATACATACATGTACATTACATAGTTTTATCTATTTTATCTAGGAAGGTTACACCTGCTTATCTAAAGCACCATTCTGTCTAGAGTTAGGAGAGGCTGGTAATCTGTAATACAGGTCTATGTACCTAGTACAGATACCAGTCTATCACACAGACTCACATGTAACATAAACAACTAAATTTTAAAAAAAATTGTTAGTCGTAACCATATCTGTGTGAGAAAGAAAATAAAGTTATTATTATTATTATAGTACCTAGGTATTAGATTGATCATAACAAGTCGAACAATTTAACATTATTTTAATCGTACCAAAAATATAGTAAACTATAGATATAAAATGCACAACACGTACCTAAGCAGATGGGGGTTTGGCATTTTATTTAAAACGTTCGTCGTCGGTCGTTAAAGGATTTTAAAAAAGAAATATTTAAAAAATTTGACTAAAAGTAGTTAATTTCAGGACAAACAGTAATTGCTCTTCCTATAAGATTCAATTGATCACAAAACCAATTTATTAGGGTTCTAATAGAACTATGTTTTATGGGCAATTGGGGATCAATAACATTAATTATTCGAAGTAATAAATTTATTTCCACTACCTATACAATGTAGGGTTTAAGAAAATGCACATAATACTATACTCTATATTAAAATAATACATCTTATAGATAACAATAGCTGGAAAAGCATTAGTAACGGTTAGGTATATTTACGTTTGTGTTTCGGGAAAGCCCGACAAGTTTATGGTTCTTTGTCAAGAGCTGAAGCGACCTGTCCCGTCGGTGTCAGGCGCTGCACGCACCCCGAAACATGCCCGTCAGTACAATAGTATATCTGTAATAACTATTAATAGCACTTGCTGAAGTTATTACTCTAGTATTAGCAATGGAGGACATGAATACCAAATATAAACAACCCTCATAGGGATGTATGACGCCTCGTTATAATGAAGCTGTGCTAGTAATGGAGACGACCGATAGGTACTTAAGAAAATTAATTGGGGACGGAAAGAAATTTTTAAAGTCTATTAATTCATTAGTTTGGGCCTAATGTGATTCTTTTGTAGACAGTGATATATACCTAAAAGAATTTTGACCCACTTTTATCATATTGGTGAATTTAGTGATGTTTTTTTCAAATAAATCTTAATATATTTTTTTGTATTAATATGAGATTAGAGATTTGAAGTTCAAAAGTATCCGAATCTACACGTCGAACAAACGACGAATATATGAAACGCATGGAACAGATGGACTTAGTTGAGTGAGAATGGCAACGAAGAAGTCAAGTAAGGGTTGGCCAGGTGGAGGTCTGGGCCAGTCTTTGTAGACTGCAAACGAATTCAGAGAAAACGAACTCCATGCCCCTACTTTATATAGAGGTTTTAACAATTTCATCCAGTAGGTTATATTATTAAGTATATACCTATACCTAATTATATATAAATATTGGTTGCTGACGAGACCCGGATTTGTCTTAAGTCAGTTGATGGTAGAATAAAAGTTTTAAAAGACCTCGACAGTATTTGGCGCAATATCTATAGATAACAACGTTACTGAAAAAAAAACACTTCATGGGATGGTCCATAATTTAAAGGATTGTGATTTTACCTTATATAAAAAAAAGAAGATTTATATGTTTTGAGATGGTTTTGCACTTCCAGCAAACCTAAGCCCGATAGAGCATATGTTTATCAAAACATCCAGCACCGACTAACCTCAAGAAGCCTTAAAGTATACTTCTTTTTGTACCGGTAGAAGAACAAAATCCAATAGGTACCTACCACAAAGACTGCTTACCATCTTTACGCTGATGACTAGCAGTTATATTATCAAACGGAGTTGTGCAATACATTGTCCGGGGTTTCGTTAGTAAATACAGATCTAGCAGTCATATTGTTCGGCGTATCAGTGAACCCGAATAAATGTCAGGCTATCATCGTAGGAAGTAGCCGTAGTATGCGCCAACTCGACCTTCCTTCACTCCCACCACTTACTTACGATGGTATCGTCATTCCATACTGTGAAAGTGTGAAAGACCTCGGATTGTATATTGACACAACTCTGAGCTGGCGAAAACATGTTGCATCTATTTGTCAGAAAGTAACAGGGTCATTGCGGGCCCTTTATAGGCTAAAGAACTTTCTGCCATCGAAAACAAAGGTAATGCTTGTACAGACTCTAATACTCCCTATAATCGACTATGGCTACGTGCACTATTTTGACCTGAATAAATTATTGAAACTTGCTCAATAAACTTGACCGTCTTCTCAATAATTGCATTCGATTCGTTTTCAATTTACGAAAATATGATCACGTGTCTCAGCACCGCTCTAACTTGAAGTGGCTGCCAATTCGCCAACGTAGACAGACACGAGCATTAACTACTCTATATTCTATACTCTTCTCTCCAAATCCTCCTTTCTACCTAACTTGTCAATTTCAATATTTATGTGCAAATCATACTGTAAATCTTAGATCTTCACACAACCGGCTTCTTCATTGTCCCACTCACCGGTCCGACTTCGTAGATTGTACCTTCTTTGTTCAATCTGTCCTGATATGGAACGCGCTCCCTCTCGAGATCAGGATGGCAAAAACTCTGCTTACCTTCAAATACATGTTGCGGAGACATGCCTTATCAGATTCTTATTAATCTTAGACTCTCTCCTTCACGAGTTTATATTATATGTTTATATATTATATGTTTATATATATTTATTTATATATTATGTATTATATACAATAGTATTATTATAACTTATTATATGTACATGTGTATGTATTATATTAGCAAGTAGATTATAAAGTACTGTGGGTACTATAATATTATTTTATCTAATTTAAAATAAACATATCTTAATCTCTGTGCATCTACCTTCTTTTGTCTCTGCATCGCCAAAGGTCGACTGGGAGAAAATGCCTACGGCATTAAGTCCACCTTTGACACATTTTGTGCTTAAAGAATAAATAAAAAAATAAAAAATAAAAAAAAGACTGAATGCAACAAGTTTTGACAACCACATCAAGTGACACCAAATGCCTACTGTACCATAAAATTCGATCTTTGAAAGAAAGGTAGTAGAAAAATTTCTACAACTTATTCAGATTACTGTCACTTACCTATTCTCTGTCCATTCGTTTATTTTCTTTTAACAGTTGTTTGAGGACTAGGACCTAGGTAGGTATGCCAGAGTTGGTAAAATTAAACTTTTAAACGTGCAGTAAGAAAAATATATCTCAGATAACCTCTTTTCACTATTTATGATCATTTGTAGATATTGTAATACTTACTATACATTATTTATTTTTTCTTAATACTGAAAATGTAGTTTTTTAGTAAACAATAGGGAATATGCATGCTGTTTAAATTTACTTGATTAATTTTCCCTTGAATCTTTATTGTCCAGATATTATGCCTAAACAATTATTTTCTTATTTAGTTCGTTAATTGCAAAAAATATTAATTAAAATATGCAAAAAAAGGGCGCGAAATTCAACTTTGCAAAACGCTTCACCATTGGTCGAAACAAAACATGACGTGACATTCCACGTTCTGTCATTTATCGGCGCCTATATTCGTAGTGTTACGGAGAAAGATAGGTGTTCCTGTGGTTTTTGCTCTTAGCTAGTGCAATTTAAGCAATCAAGTGATATTAGAAATCATCTAGGACAATGACTGAATATAGTTTTGTCAAAGCACAATCGGACAATCCACCGAAAAAAGGTGCATTCATGATGACTATATATTTTGCATCAAATCTAGATTTTACGTCCGCTGAGGTTAAAGGAGTGAAAGCCGCAAGGTCATTATTATGATACGTGTTATAATATAATCTAAAGGATAGGTAATATGTATAGTTAGTTATATTCATTAAGTTTTATTGGACTTTTGTTACCTAGTTTAAGTAGACAAGCAAGGTAGACTAATTCATACTATAGGTACTAGCAATTAAATTGTAATATGCATACCTACATTAAAGTGATCTTCACAACAATATAAACACGATATTGAAGATACTTCATCTCTTCTCATTAATGTACACCATTGTTTTCGTAGTTTACATTATTATTTTGTACAGGAAAAAATACTGTATTGGGTGTACTTCTTATAGTGTTTTTACACTTAGGGTTAAGGCAATACCTATAAAATGATTTTTTAACTTTATCCATCGTCTATTAATTACAATAAATAGTAGTTACAACTGGAAATCGGTATAAAATTACTGTAACACTTTAAGTAAGTTTATGAAACAAACACTAAGGGTGGAACGTGACGTCATCCAAGGCCCGCGAAATATGGCGGCGTTCAAACAAATCAAATTTTATAGATGTTTTCAATGTTATTATAAAAATTAATTTGAACATTGCCAAGGTTATTTATATTTTTTATTAGGTTAGAATGATGGAACAAGTCAATAAAAGATAAAAAGAAATACATGCATATTCCCTATTATTGTTTTTTAACGTTCGCGACTTTGATACATATTAGATATTTATGGCGATTAAGCTCCGAGTTACACATCTAATAAATAATTATTGTTTTAATAATACAATGTTTCACCTTTTTATTTAGAAATCGATGTTAAATATTTCTAAATCAGTATAATCAGTTGAATTTGCAATATATAACATAAACATTTTCAAATTATACTTTCAACTTTGAGTAAGTAAGCCATGTTCAGATACACTGCATTTTCTTTATACACTTGTACCTACAACTACACGCGATCACAGAATACGTACTTTACCGTCCGCATCCTTTAAAGACAAGCTTTTATAAAATATTTTTTTACTATTATCTAGTTTATTTTTAAATTCATTTATTTATTGTCATCCAAACTAAACGTGTATACAAAATTTGGGCATAATCGGTTGAAGATACCTGCTTTAAAATTCAGTTGCAAGATTTGACCCGAACAAACATATCTACAAACATTGCAAGTTAAATAAAAGCTTGTAAAAAGAAAATAAAAGAATGGTAAGAATATAGGTAGGTAGGTAGGTACCCATGTGTGTTTGTGTAAATACATATTATTATCACACCGTGTCAAGAAGAACGGTAGGTGATGTGAGTGATGTCGTTTTGATTTTGATTAAAGGCAGATTAACATCGGTTTATGATAGGTAGTTTAACTCTAACTTCACGATCGCTAAATATGTTCATGAGTGTTCCCGTATAGGTATACCTTCATATTCACTTATTAGGTATATTTCGTGTAAGCAAAATTTTATTGGTTTAGAATAAAGTTTATTTTATACATAGCTACATTTTTTTATACTATTTGCGATTTTTTTAGTTAGTTAAGTTTTTGTTCTACGTTTTCTTATCGTTTATAGAACCTCGTAAGCAGTCCTATTAGTGTTGTCAAATTAAAGAACATACTCATGAAACCGGCTTAAGAAAGTTTTGTTATACCTACAGATCGAAATGGTTCTTGTCGGTAGGCTGGTAGGAACTACAAGCACCATAAGTACCTACCTACCTACCTCCGATTTAAAATTATTGCGGAACCCCTAGAAGTGTACCTATATCTATGTAGATTTTACAAAACAAAATGCACTACTACAGTAGGTATGTAGGTAGGAACATAATCTGAAAATGTAGATGATGCACTTGTTATACCTACATACTTTCACATCTTTAACTCTTAGATGATAGAAATATGTAGGTGGTTAAAAACAATAAAATTCAAAGGTCAAGCCTTTAGAACCGATTATGCCCAAATTTTGTAGATAAATAAAATTAAAACATTAAATAATGTAAGTTATAATAAACATGATTACCTAAACTGTTGGCAAACGTACCAAAGAGGTCATGAGCTCTATGGAACGGCGTGTGCGCCAGATGCTGCAACTGCAGTTGGGGGATGGGGGGATGCGGGCGTGGAGCCAGTATGCTGTCGATGGTGAAGAGCGGCGCAGGTGGGCGCTCGGGCAACGCGCCTCCCAGCAGCAGCGCCGTGCTGAGCAGCGCGGGCGCGTCGCGCGGCCAGCCGCCGCCCGCGCCGCCCATGCCGCCCTCGCCGCCGCACGCGCCCTGCGGCGCCGCCACACTGACCGACCGCAGCGCCACCCTCACCGTGATTTCGCACTCACCTTCACCTTACTACACCACATTATACGATAATGTTTTAATTTTTTCTTCTGATCATGCCGGTCACAGTCACTACTTTTACACACAATATTTTAAACTAAAACTTTGTCCGTCAATTTGTTTGGGTATTATAAGAAAATAAAGTTTGTACATCGAAGTCGGCAAAGCAAAGATTTTTGGTATGTAACGATAGGATAATGCGATGCGTGATGCGATTGCTCGTAAACCGTTTTAGTGAGTAGCAGCGTGGTGCGGCGAGGCCGAGTGGCGGGGCGCCGTGTGGGGTGCAGGGCGTGCGCCGGGGCGTGGCGCGCGCCGCTCCGCCCCTCGCACAGCTTAATGGATATGACAATACGACGGCAACGCTCCCAAACAGTTCATATAATAGTAATCTCTGTATCCCTCCCTATTACTTGTAATCTGTTATAATGAAAAATCATGTTATGTGTTCAGACGGCTACATTTCGTTCTATTTTCTATTTATTTATTTCAATACAGAACACTCATAATGTTTATGTAGGAATTTATAATCTACTTATATTTTAAAAGTAAGTATTGTAAATCGAGGAGGAGTGGAGGACAGTTGGGGAGTCGGGCAAGTACCTACCTTTCTCCAATGAACAGCTAATCATTGCCAAAACCACTTTATTTTATTTCGGTCTTTGATTCTTGCGGTCAATAAGTAAGTGCGTTCTCCAGACAGTTAAGGAACTGTTCCCACTAACAGCATGTGGCCATCTCTATAGTAAAGTTAAACAGTCTCTCGCGAATTTAAAAAAAATACCTAATAGATATATAAGGTTATTAATGTTTTAGTACTTAGTTGCTAACTGCTAACTTAACATAAATCTTAAACCCTACCGCATGGATGGATGCCTACCAATCTACTTACAACTTGACGTTATTTCTACTCTGCAACATATTGCCTACACAGCACTAGGTATCCATTGGCATTCGCAACGCAAAAGTGTAGTGTATTGCCGTCCCCACTCACCACTCGATTGCACGTCCGAAGCTCTGCTCTGTCTCGCTATCTGCCTCTTCCGTCATCTACTTAAGGTAGGTATAGGTAGATAATAGGCGTCTTATATAAATAGGTAGATAGACATATTCACCTGGATCACGAGATCACGACAGCCCTTTTGTGGCAATTGTGGAGAAGCAAGGGATTAGCCAGCTCTCACTAACAACGAACAAATTGAATGACTTGTTTTGTCAAAAGTTGCGCCCGCGGCGTTTCACGACGTGTTCGCCTTTTTGCAGCTTATAAGAATCGTATAACAATATCTAATGCTCACACACCTACACAAGCCTTACGTCGTCTGGATAAAGAATAAAAAAAACTTTTTGTCAATCCCTTGATGTACACATTTTAATATAAGTTACGACAAAAACGCATTTTTTACAATAAAAACAAGTTTGACAAATGGAGCAACACAACTCAGACAACAGATTGTTATGACTTGTTAGTGCCTAATAGTATCTAAGTAGGTAAATCTCCAAATTTAATAATGCTCTAATAAACCAAACGTAGGTACTAAATATTAGATACCTAGGTACCTATTTTGGTATTTGTATTGATTAGTTTTAGGGTTACTGAAAAGATTTTGAATTTAAAATTTTTCCCTACGTCAGCGGTCGAGCATTGGACTGTAATCACAGAATACATAATAGTACCAGTACTGTAACCTCAGTGCTCTTAGACTGTAACGTAGTAGAAAGTTGGGTTCAATTGTGTGGGATCATGTGCTAATATTTGTGTAGGTATTATGTAAGTATTTTTTTATCCATGTTCTAGAACCCAACACCTCAATAATACAAATTATGCTTAGTGTAGCGCTATGTAGGTACCTAGGTAATATACCTATCTCAGTTTTTTTTCATTTTTTGTACCGCTCGCTATTTTCAACTGGTGTTGCCAGCGTCCATTAACTAGACCAATGTTAGTATATCCACCTAAGCACTTTTTACCTTAGTGGTATGACGAACGTATGTAGGTGGTAGGTACGTGAAAGTTTATTGATTGTTGTATGTTGTCTACCTTAGCATGCATTCATTAACTAGGTATAATTTAGAATACTTATCTATCAACTTTTACGATCTATCATATCAGGTATATATCCACTTGCGTTGTTGAAGTCCGTAGTTTTAATGTAGTACTTAGTTACGTAATGTTGCATAGCGAAGAGTGTCCATTGTAGCGGGGAGGTGCGCGGCGACTCGCCAAATATTGACAAAGGTGGGAGCAGCGAAACCGGATCGGACTTCTGTTTGCTTGTAATTGATGTAATTAGTCGTATCGGCCAGCTGCCACCGATAAAACCTCCGATCCTATGTTTGAACAGTTAATATGATACTTTCATGGGCCGGAAACATCTTTACGGTGTTCTATTCCGGCAAATATTGGTCACTCGACGATGCGTGACACTAAGTCAAGATTACCTGTAAAATCAGGATTTTACGACCATTCTAGTGTAAACAATTCAATATTCGTTTACACAACGATAAAAGTAAATGAACGCTTACTGATTTAGGTCTTAAAACAACATTTTCGATAATAATTTTCAACCGAAATTCTAATGAAATATTTAACCAGCTTTAAGGCTCAGTGGTCTTTAAGCTAAATTTAATTTACTTAAAACTGCCTTATGACAATACGTGGACTAACTAAAGAACTGTGTTGTTTACAACCAGTAGGTACCTAATACCTAGATGGTTCGGTTCGTCAAATAGATCGTCGTCTCAATAGATGGTTTTATAAAATCATCTTTTCCGAACAACAATTATCTTAAAGTTAATTAATTGTGCCACACGACGCGAAAATAATACCTATTGTCTTTTATTATGTCGCTACAGGAAGTTTCACTACAATAGTAATTTTAGAAGTAACTCCAAACCAAATAAAATTAAACATAAGTAGATAAATTTTAAACAATAAAGAGCTTCTTTAGGGTTTACACTTGTTCCTATGGATACCTATACAATCATTAATCAGTGAGTTTGCAAGCGATTTCATACCGCCTTAATATATCCCATACCTAAGTAATACCTACCTCTATCTACCTACCTACTTAAGGTTTTATGTATTTGTAACGACTGTTTGGCCACGACTGAACAAGAGTGTACAAAACTACAAACAAAAAATTTAATTCCAAAACACTTCGGCAAATAGACGCGTCGTAGTAGACACAGTAGCGTCGCCGCTGCCATCATTTTTATACTTAATAATTGTTTTGCTTATTTGTGTGAACACTCTTTAAAACTGGGTCATAAGGCGGTCCCATTTATTTTAGTATAAACAACATCAGAAGTTCGGCACTAAATTGTATTTCTTTGGAACATAAAGAAACGAAAGAAACATTAAAGGGATTGATATCCATTATCTCTTAGATACTTCACACACTTATCCTAAGTAGCTGAGAACCTGTTTTATCTATTGTAAATAGGTACTACAAACTAGATCACAAAGAAGCAATTAGTATGTAATATCTGTTGATCACGTTAATTCCCGTTTAACTACTTAATTATATTTACTTAATTATATTAAATTAAATTATTATTATTATTATATTAAAATTTTAAATTAAATTAACGCTTGGGTGTTTTCATTAAATTATATTTTGCACATCTATAATCATTAGGCACTTATCCACTTATCAGTAGTATTATTAAGGGTTGGTGTTAGTTTTTTTTTTGTAAATTGAAATCGTGACTTCTAAACCCTTTTTATTTCCATGACTAGGACCTTTATCTACTTACTTATCTTAGTATTTTACATAGGCATGGTAAATAGTAAAAAGTATTTCTACTACAATAGCTACCATATTCTAAGAAAATAATTACTTGGCATGGTTTTCAACATAAATGTCACATGCATTAATTCGTGTGACAGATACATGTTGCAAATGTAAATAGGAAAGGTATAGAAAAGTACATACATATCGTTCTGGTATTAAGTACAAATATCGGCGATTTGCTCCACTGCGACAGTAAGCAGCTGCCAATCCCTTTGATACGAGGCAATGGAAAATTAACTCTATATAATACTGCGATTATCCGCGTATGACTTAATACAGGACCTACACAAAGGGTATAAGCATTAAAATAGCTAACAATGGCCGGGATTATCCGGGGCTAACCTCCTGAATATGTTGTCTAAACCACGTTCGACATGCCCCTAAACATACTTATTTATAACTAAACTAAATCACATTGCATTTTCGAAAATAAAATAATTTATTCTTTGCTCGACAACAGCAAGTATTTTAAATATTATCATACCTATATCTATGTCTGAAATTAGTAATAGGTGACAAACAAACTTATGGACCACTGATGCACTCATGGGAAACGGTTACGGTAGGTAATTTGGCAAGTTGGCACAGCTGGAGCGCATCAGATTGTTCAGTGGCATAAAAAATTATAGAGTAATATGGCAGCGCGGCTGTTCATAATCAAAACCTAGTAACTTAATATTTTGAAAAATCTTCATTTTTAGTTTTTTTACTTACTAGGCATATACTCAAGCTGCGTTTGCGACTACTTGTAGTCATCATCGCTCCATTTTGTCACTAGCTCAGACGTCCGCCACCGCCGCCGGCGCCGTCGTTGTTGCTGTAGGCCCAAGTAAACAGGCAGCTCTGATAATAGCAACAATTCTTTGTCAGACTTACTGACAAAGGCATTTCCTATCAGTCAACCAAGGATATACCTAGTAGGTAAATTATAGCTATAAGAGTTAGAAAAGAATACCACATCGCTTCGCCTAGCTGCCAAAAGTTTACCAGATTGATTGACGTTTATGTCTCTTAATGTACCCTAAACCGAAAGTAAATTGGTCATTTATATTTTTGAAAGCATCAAGTTCCTAGTTTAATAGTCGAAAAGGTAGTTAATGCGTACATTGCTTGTTTTGCACTGACTTAATAATTATATACTTAGGTATAATGTTGAATAGTCAGCCTCGACCAAGTAAATGTAGCTACTTATGTGTGCTACTATTACGTATACCTAGGTAAATTACCGACAATTGGCAAGGAATGTTTGTGTAAATACACATACGTAATTATCTCTGTTTTCTACATTGTCGCTGTGTCTACATAATGTCAAGTATCTACTATAAGCTAGTTAAACGACTGTTTCAGTTTGAATGCATTATAATCCATTATACTAATTACCGAATTGGTAATGGTTTTAACAGACAGACTTTATAGGTTTTACCACAAGGGGTTGGATACAAAATCTATTAAAATATACCTACCTACTTACCTAAAAAATATTTTCTATCCAATGTTCAAACACCACATCAGGAAATATTCATACTTTAAAAAAGAAGGTTATAACATGTAGTGTACCTAGGTATAGGTTTTGATAATTAGAAAACGAACACTCCATTAAATATTAATTAATATTTAAACAGTTTTAAAGTCAGCCATAAGGAATAACGGTATGAGCTTAACAAACATGATATCTTGTTTGGCCTGATAGCTTAGTCTATCGGTACACGTAGAGTCTGTACCTATATGACTATTATATATGTGTCGCAATTACGTCATATCCGGAATGCCAGCGCCACCTGTCGGCGCTTGACGGAGTCGGTGTTTAAAGGCCGAGCGGCGCACCCGACACTTCTTGTGCGGCAGTCGGAGAAAGCGGTCGAATACGGAAACCGTCACGCGTTCCTAGCGATATACCTACGTATCTAGCTATAGTCGTGGGTCTATTTGTAATAAACTAGTTAGAAAGTGAGGAATTATGGGCCCTATTGAGGATAATGATCATACCCCTCCGTCATATGGATTGGGGTGTTCAATAGTAGTATTTCTATAACCCAAGAATAATCCCATATAGTTTGAGTTATAAACGAAAAGATTATGAAATATTCCTAGCTTGTAGGTACCTATGTTATTCTAGAAATAAATAAGTAAATATTGTGTAGCATGTTAAACATATATTTCAGAAAACTATTGTCTACTGTAGTTTGGATTTTTCCCTTTAGCCAATATTTTCTGACTTCAAAAAGGAGGAGGTTCTCAATTCTTTTTATGTATATGTTACGCAATATCTTCGCCATTTATGCACCGATTCCGATATTTCATTTTTTAATTAAATTTGACACTCTTTAAGGGTGGAAAATTAAAAATGTTAATCAAAACCTAGAATCATGAAATTTAATAAGAAGCAAGGTCTCACATCACAAGTAAAAGAAAAAATCCGATAATTGCTAATTTGTTACCCTATAGGTTTTGGTTTAATAGCGAAATGTTCAAATTCGTTAAAATCTAAGGCTTAATGGCCGTATCTTTTGATTGCGTTGACTTCAAAGCTTGATTTTTTTACAGCTTTAAGGGACCACAGTGTTATTACAGTACAGTTAGTACAGTTAAGTATTTGGTATTAATTTCAATTTGAGGCGTCTACGGGTTCCTGAGAAACAGGGTCTTGACAGACAGACAGATGCTACTAACTTACTGGAGTCAGGTCCAAACCACTGGATTGAATTACACCAACCAGAGGTCCTTTCAACCGACCGTCACTATTTCTCCAGAATAGTACGTGAAGCAGTTGAAATAAAGAAGCATAAAAATTTTAACCGAGAATATGGGTACGGTATAAAAATAGTGAAGACTAAGTGCGGGTGCTTCACGGAGGCGTCGCGGTCGCTGAGCTCTCATCAGTCCACTCGTGACCACGATCGGTACAATGCGACCGAAACGTCGGATAACCAAGAGGTATTGTACCTATTAAATATTATCGCGATTTAGTCTCGAGTTACACATCTAATACGGGCCTGTTGGTCTAGTGGTTAGTGACCCTGACTGCTGAGCCAGAGGTCGTGGGTTCGATTCCCACCCAGGACAAATAATTGTGTGATGAGCATGATCATTTGTTCTATGTTTGGGTGTAATTTGTCTATAGTGTGTATGTATTTAGAAATATATAAGTATGTTTATCAGCAGTCTGGTTACCATAGTACAGGCTCTGCCTAGTTTGGGATCAGACGGCCGTGTGTGAGATGTATCGAGTTATTATTATTATTCTCCTTATTCAACATAAAACTTATTAATTACATTTTTAAATACGTACCTATAAATACAATACTACAAAATATATATTTAAAAATATAAAAAATAGTATACCACCGACATCGGGTACAGGGACCAAGACACCGGTGGTTAGGGCTCCAAAGACAGGAACTACTATACGGGCCGTATCGAGGAGAACTGCCTTCTGCATCAGTCCCTTGAACCAGCCGTCTAACGCGAGCCTCTTAAGGTGTTGGTCGAGGCTTTTGGCTATCAATCCATGAGCAGATACGACAATCGGAACAATAATCGCCGAATCGCCATTCCACATATCGACAATCTCGTGAGACAAATCCAAATATTTGATTTGTTTTTCTTTTTCAACTTTCACGAGGTTGTCGTCATGAGGAACAGCAATATCGATAATCATTGCGCGGCGCTCTAATCGATCTATCACCACAATGTCAGGTTTATTGGCAACAATAAACCTGATCTAATTATTATTATTATATTTGTACCTACCAGGGTTCCTTTTTTCTTTTCGAGTCATATTCGCGCCTGTCTTGTTTTATAAAGTTTCTAAAGTTAATTATACTCACTGCTGTACTCTTGTAATCTCTTGCATTTGAAGATGTACGTTAATACGTGACATTACCACGATACAGCCGAACCTGTTCCCGTGGAACCCACGTAGTACTACGAGTTGACTGTTACTACACGCCATTTTACAGATAAATTTAGATAAGTTGGATAAACCATAGGTACTATTACCACTAGGTATTACTATTAACCTATATACCATCTGTTAATTCTAATATGCTCGTGTGTATAATCCACAAAATATAATGTTACAGTAATAAGTATCTAATAGTATTAGCAAAGTCTGCCCAGTAACAAGATTGAGTGATGTAGGGCTAAGCTTCTTAGCGTCTAATGCCGCTAAGTACGGCGCCCTGGACGCTTTAAGAGCATTAGTGGGTTGTGTAATTGTACAAGTGGGGCTCCGGCAATGGTCTAGAATTTCTTGTTAAACTAACAAGAAAGCCATACCAACGTGCAGCTATCTATTTCAGACATGCATTGCAATATGTAAATGATTTCTACGTTATGCATATTTTCTTTTGTTTTATAAACATTAATAATTGTGAGTTGAATATTCTTCAAGCTTATACCTACATAGACACTGAAAAAAAAATACTTCTTGGATATAGGGTGTAAGCTGCTGCAGTGACACGACGTAAAGTGTAAAAGATAGGTCTACAATCTATAGATCTACTAACAAGACAATCATAACGTATTCAGTGAAAGATTTAATTACGTATTAGACATTAATTAATTATTATTCCGCGAGTCCAAATTAAAAAAAAAACAGTTTTTGTGCAATTTTCCATTCTTCCAGATTTTCTTGCCTACCTTTACCTTTCAATATACTGCCAATTTTCCCATCTTTCCCCAATTCCCAAAGTGACCGGTTGGCTTGCCCCCTTTTACGTGTGTGGGATAAAATCATAAATGGTAAAATGTGGGTGTTTTATGAGCTTCTGGGATACAGGCGTGAGAATAACAACAAAAATTGTGAGACTGATTCGGTACTGTTGTTTTCATTAGCTACCTCATTAAATAAATGGCAGAACTGTGTCGCTTTGTCGCAAGACATTTTTATAAATTCCAATAGAATCGTTTATCAAGCTCTTTCAACTTCAACAACCCACACATACTTCATATTAAATCTTACGTCGAGTTGTTAGACTGTCAAGTAAAAAGTTGCAACTACTTTCAAACTCAACTTTTAACGAGAATCTCCTGCGTGGTAAATCAGGAGTTGTTTAGCTCAGAGTCTTATCTTTATCTATTTTGTAAGGCAACGAGCGACGTGTGGGATACTTCAAACACGCAGGATATCCGGTTTTCCGGCTACACGGCTGGTTGGATATCCGGTCTAGGGCCAAACTGCTATCCGTTTCATCTCTAAATTTGAATCTACTATTAATATGACCCTCCTAAAGTCTTTGTCTGCGACCACACCTGACTAAAACTAACAGAGATGTGTCCTGTAATCGGCATACTAAAACGAAAATAGTTTCACATTAATGGAAAGTAATTCAGAAGGCCACGTTAGCCTTGAAACCTCAGAGCTCTTTTGAAAGCGAACCTTTAGAAAAGTGTCCAACAGACCGTAACGATCATGAATTTACCGCTACTCCAATGATAACTTATTTGTGCAAGAGAAACATATAATATAAATACCTATGATACTAATAATTAATTTTTTATTGTCTTTGTTTTTTATTATTATATGTAATTGGAAAACTTTTCATCATTCCTAACTAAATGCATTCTATATAATAACTTTATTACCAAGTTAACATTATAAATAGGTATAACTAGAAAAAAGTGTATAGGATGAAAATGCGTAGGTACTTAGATATTTGGTCAATTAGAAGACAATCGCTACACATTCAATGATATTGATCAATCTATAAAACTAAAACAATAATCCCCTAAAACAATAATCCCCTAAAACAATCTTCATGACTCACGTCAGAACCGTCATAGGTTTAATTTAGATACCTATTCATTCTTTAAAGTTCTATTAATCAGTCATTCTATCAATCATACGACTACTGCCCGCTTCTTCTGTTCTCTTTATCAAAGTAATGGCTAATTCTAAGTACAAAGATACCCCCGACAAAAGGCCTTATGTTGTGCAATTGCTAATAGTTCATAAAACTACAATAAAATCTAAACTTGTCCTCGGACAACATTAATTTAACTTCATATTACTTATACCATACCCAATCATGTCCAAATGTTATTGTGTTCATAGACAAAATAATGTAATTTGTTAACTTGCTATTACACTACTAGCCATTCAATTGAAAAAATAGTGTCGTAAGCTATTAAAATTGCCTGCAACTCTCCTTCCAGTGGTTAATGAGCGGCCAACTTTCTAAATTATTTCATCCTACACAATTTTTTTGTCAGGAGCGCAACTGCAAATCCATTATGTGCCTGGCCCTTTAAATTTTGACTCCTTTTGGATCACTTCAATGATCCAGCCTACCAAGGACGGGACGAACTATTTTGCAAGCGCCTTGCAAAAACATCGTAAAAAAATTCCATTTTACCAAAGCTCAAGGGCACAACGCCCTAGACAAGGTTACCCAAAGGTTTTACACTGGTAAAAACACTCTGTTCTGTAATGGTGTAATCCTTTTTACAGTAGTTTACAGTAATAGTTATCATAATTGATTTTTGACAATGTCTTTCGCTTTGCCTCATAAAACTACTTCCAGTTTTTTTTTATATTATGGGGGCAAACGAGCAGATGGGTCAACGGTCAGTTGGATAAAATATTTATATTTTTTTTTTGAGTTGGTTTTTATCTATCTTCGACGGCCCAAATTAATGTGAAACTTACTACTATACCTAATCTATGGGAAGGTACGGAGGTAATATTGTAGTGTATAACTACAATATCATCCCCATACCTTCCCACAGATTACAGAAATTACCTCCTAAACCCCTCCTAGTATAATCCTTATTTTGTATTTAAAAACATCTGTGTTGTAGAAATATTCACATATTTTTTCCATAATAACAGAACTGTTTACAAAAGACCGTGATGAACTCATAAGCGTGTATAATCAAACTGAATACTCAAACAGATATGCATTATAGTGAAAAGATTCCGGACATGGACCAACAAGGGCGGGGATTAAGTGTGGTTAGTCAGTCGGAAGAATTGTTTAACGCTATCCAAATAGCGGCGTTTTGAACGCGAAAGGACCCACTAAGCAGATAATTTTCGATAGACTCGGCCTTATGAACCATCAATCGACTGTGTGTTACATTCAATGAAGTTTTCTACGCGATGAGGTTAACAATACCGCCATTGACGTCGAGATCTATTCAAATTGCTTGTAAGACATTTACGCAGTGCCTTGGTCAGTAAATATAATCGGCCGATTTATAACTAAGAAAAAAAAGTAGGTAACTAATAAAATTTCATAATCTTTGTAGTCGCATCATTTAAAAAAAATACTTGTAGTGTCTAAGGTGACTTATGCTATTCTTTATCACAAATACATAATAAGATGTAATACATTATCTCCTTTCACTTGGGCTTTACATATATGTACAAAAAAACAAAGCGACTTAAGTTGATAAGTTTATTTCAGGTCTATAAATTTATTAAAAATGTTATATTTATTCTTTAACAGTCATTTGCATATCACACGCATCACAATCGTGGTTGTGTAATATATGTGCAGAATGTTGATAATTCCAATTGAGCTACTACTTACTAGTATTCGAAATACTAGAGCCAGTGATACCCAAAGTGGTATCAACCTCCAGGGGTCGACGACGACCAAATGAGCTATCGGATTTTAACACCGAATTAGCAAGAATTAACAGGCACGTTTCCAATATGATTACCGGACTAAATGTACCAACCCATATACACAGGCGATTTGTTGCTTAGGGTTTACCTGAAAACGTAAGAAACAGACCGACGCGACGCGACGACGATTGTATTAATGTAAGCAAATTTATTTTTAGGCAATTTTATAATATTAGTTGCGAATTAGTACATCTTATCAAATTGTGTAAGATATAGTGAGAAGGATATTTACTTTTTGGTTGCAATGCACTTTGAAGTTTTAGAATCTTGCACTATTTGTTAGGTCACAAGTAGTGCAAGTACGCGGGTAGGTTCTTGTCCATTCTTGTCTCAGACATTCGCAAAGACAGAGTAGGAAGACTCGGACTTGCACTGACTTGTTCAATTCATCAATCAATACTAGGGACTGTGAGGAACAGACGAGTTTAATTGTTTCCAGAGTGCTGAACAAACTTTTTTTTTTTTTTAAGTGAATACTATTGTTTGTATGTATAATTATGCTATGGACCAAGTGATTAAACATTGTAATAGGTGCCAAATGCCCGGGCAATATGAATAATGAAATGCGAAATCAGACTGTGCGATGAATACTCAAGCAAACCTTGTTATTTATCACATTGTCTGACTATTATTAATATTGCTACGTAACTGTTGGGCAAGTTGATATTTAAGGTGCACTAGGTAGGGCGCTAGGACGAAGAACATACATGGAAGGACCGTGGTCATTAGTGGAGAGTGGAGAGCAGTTATTTTCTATTTAGTTATAAAAAGCTAATAAAGGCGGATGTGTTGTTTTTATCTCGAATTGAAAACTAATACGAATCTTCGATAAATTATATTAATTACTTTAAAAAAAATTATTTGTATTTGAATGAAGATTATGGAAATACGTCGAGTGGCCTCAGGAGAAAGGGGTCTAGAATACAGTTGATAAGGTTGTAAAGGTGGTGTATGTAAAAAACATATGGTAGAAAATGTAACACATATGCACAGAAAAAAAAAACAACTACTACAATTTAAAAAAAAAAGTACAGTCGTGTACACACAGGTTTCGTGTGATTTACACCGGCATCACGGCCTGTTTTTTTATGTAACGTCAAAGACCACGTATTTGTTTCTATAGTGATTTGTAAAAATAAAATTATGAAACCTATTTACTATTATAAAAAATGGGCAGAAAAGCTTATTTTAAACCAATGTTTAAAATAAGCTTTTCTGCCCATATTTTGTCAAATATGAACAATACAATTATTGTTCATATTTCTAAAATATGAATAAAAGTGTATGTAACAATGTGTGTTTTCATTTTCACATACCGTGACATGGGAATTTAGGCAAAAGTGATGCAAGGCCCTTTGCATTTCATTCCATCGCTATTCGTTGCGTTTAAAATATTATATATATTACACTTCACAATTAAAATACGACGATAGACTAAAATGATAATATTAAGGCAATTTTTAAGTCACATTCATATTCCTTATTGAATAAAAACCATATTTTATTACTTTGCCAAATAGGTGGGGACCAATATTTATACAGCCCGGTCAATTTGCTTATTTCAAGCGTTTTTATTATATTGACTACTACATTTTTTAAGCGATCTGGACACTATGAATAATGCTATATTAATCACTTGGTCCTGAGATTATGTATTGGTCCTATATATAATCTAAGACTTGGTCCATAACATATACACAAATTAAAGTGAATCAATGTAATTTTGTTTGGGAATGCCAAAGAAAAGAAAGTACTTATGTATTTTTTTTTTTAACTCTGTTTGTATGGTACAGAGATAATTTGTACATGAGTGTCTAGTTTATGTTTAACTAGCAGTGCCTCGCGGTTTCACCCGCGTAAGTCCCGATCCCGTTTGAATGTCGGGATAAAAAGTAGTCTATGCGTTAATCCAGGTCCCCAGCTATCTATATACCAAGTTTCATCGTAATCGTTCTAGTAGTTTTTGTGTGAAAACATTACGAACATACACACAAATGTTTCCTCTTTATAATATTATAATTTAGAAAAATAATATTAATAACAATAATAAAAAGTCTTTTTTCAGACAAACTCTATATTTATAATGTTTACATGAAAGGATACACTATCGAATCTTAGCACAAACGTAATCCTTTAAAATCCTTCCATTAAAATCCTTTAGGATTAGCATATTAGAATCTTCTTATCCACAATGACCTTCAGGATCACCGTTTACTCGTGGTCCCGGTTGGTCGACCCATAACCGGGTCCAGGAGTAATTTTAATTACCCATGGTTCCATAGCACTAGGGATTTTTCCCTGGACTTCTGACTATATCGATAGAAAATGAAACCATCAGTTACATATGCTATTAGTGCTGCCTCGTACTCTGCTCATCATTGACGTCCCGTATGATGGTATAAACCCGTCAATTCTTGCTTCAGCAAATATACCAGAGGCACTACGAAATCGAGGCAACCCCAGCAACATCCTGAATCCATTGTTATATTAGAGACGCAGAGCATTAAACGATCTCTGAGGCTGTACGTGTAGAACGACTGCTAATAAGCTCTAAATAAAGTGAGTTTGACTTGAAAACTACACCGTGCAAACCTGCAGGCCAACATATTACTCCTGATCGCCAATGCCCTGCGCTCCCTCTCTATATCAACTTGGTCATCAAGGCTCTCGGTAACGTAATAGGTACGTAATACGTAGGTACTTGAATTTATGTACCCGTTTAAGCTCAATACCATTCAATTTAATTGCAGGCACACTTATAGGGCACTTGCCAGGGGCCCTGAAGACCATGTACTCGCTTTTCATGCAGTTATACATGAGGCCATGCGTGTGACTATAGGTTTCACATATAACTAACAATCTTCTCATTGCGCCTACAGTTGGAGTCAGCAGCACCATATCGTCCGCGTAACTAAAGTTATTCATACAAATATTATCAATTGAGCAACCAATTCGTGTGCTGCTGAGTTCAATTATAAGGTCGTTCACGTACAGGTTGAATAGCTTCGGAAAACTTAACCCCCTTGTCTAACTCCGCACTCCAGCCGAGAAGCTGTCAGCCCACCTGACACTGTTATATTGGTTAGCATACCAACCAGAAATGAGAAAGCCGTTGCACCTGCGTAGGTACACCTGTCTTCTTGAGCTTATCCCACAAAACGTCATATGACACCTAATCAAACGCTTAAGACAGATCGAGAAAGCATGCATTCATAGATGTACTTTTTTCCGTGTAGGGTGTGTTTGAGACTCAGAATTGCGCTTTCGGTATTGAGCGTACTGAACTGAGCGTCATGTATATGAAGATGTTTTTCAAGTTCTGAGTCAAGCACACCGTCCAAAACTTCGGCTACCACTGTTGCTTACGATACCATAAGCACTAACGAAGAGAAAGCTACCATTTTTAACAATATGTTATAAATTTAAAAAAATTGTGGAAACGGCTTCATCAAGCTTGCGTTGCACCTTGCGTTTTAAAAGTTCACACTTATGAAAATACTATAGTTTTAGTAGGCCCTTAAATACTTTAGTAGCCACAAGTTAGATTAAATAACAAAGATTTTATTTGTTTGTTTGTTTTTACCATGATATATATTTTAAAGCATTTAACATTGCCCTTAACCGATTTTACCAGTAAACAGAGCTCAGAAAGATAAGAATTTTCATGTATTTAACAAATTTTTGCCAAAAATGTACTTAAGCACATTTTCACAGTAAACCCTCGATATGTTGATCTATACAAAAACAGTTCAAGTTATACTGGAACTAATAGCTTGATTTATAATGCAAATAAATTATGGTCGAACTTCCACCACCAGGCGATCTCGAGTAAAACCTTAATTTGCTCCAATTTACTAAGCACAAAGTTTTAGTGTTAAAGTCAAACTTTATCATCATCAATACTCAATACAAATAAATAAAATTGAAGTGTCTGTTTGTAATGTTAAAATAAAAGTTTTTTTTTTAAGCCCATACAGTTATTTGCACGATACCTATACCTAAAAATCAGTTTTAAACATTTTTGTCTGTCTGTCAGTTTGTTTCGGCTAATCTCCGGAACGGGTTTACCGATTCCCACGGGACTTTCACGTGCAGATAGCTGGTGTTATAAGAAGTAACTTAAGCAACTTTTATTTTGGAAAAAGAATTATGTTCCGCGCAAAATATAAAAATGTAAACGCGAGCGAAGCCGCGCGGAAACTGCTAGTAATAAATACATAGCTGGTATGGAAGTACTTAATATTGTGTTCTCAGGGTTAGAAAAATCTTTTAACTTAAAACATAAAGCTTTAAACATAGGTGACTTTAAACAAATCGATTGTATCTTTTAGAGTACGGGAGTTAAGCAACTATCGTTGCCGACTGAGTGTTGGTCTGAATCTAGGCGGATTCACTGAAAGAAATAGAGCTGAGGGCTGGCAACGTGTACAAACTTTAATGATAATTGATTGGGTATTTAAAGCGTGAAAGCGTTACAAGCACACAAACTCACTTTAGCATTTATAAAATATGTTACGAAAGTTACGATGTTGAATTAAGATAACTCATACTTTTACCTTCAGTAGTTCTTCAGAAGTTTGATGTACATTTCGTGTATGTAATTTAGGTATCCAGGATAGGTTATGGCTGCAGGCCTAATCTTGACACTGCTGTTGCACTCAGAAGCCGTCTAGAACTATTAAAATAATGGCGCTTGTTTTGGAGACCTTCTTCAACTCGTCCTGGCCCAATTTGGTGAGGGTCCGTGACCGTCTAAAGACAGCATCTCCACTTTCATCATACTGATCTTTCGACTGGAAATTATTGCGAAACTCAGCAATGAAATTTGCTGTAGAATTCAACCTGACGCGAGAATATTATGACGAGAATAGATAGTAAGCATGGTATACATTAGAGTATGGTATGAACTAATGATGGCATGGTATGAAACTTTTGTGCTGACTTTGAGCCTGGCTATATTGAATAAATTGCCTTTATTTGTTAAAATATAATAAGATTCTATTTAAGTCTACAATATCTAAGTACCATGCGGAAGAACATAAGAGTAAGTAACTAATATAATATGTGTATAAAAGATATTTATTCCGATTCCTGTTCAAGGAAATCACACGTTCCTGCTTTTGTGGGACAGGATAATATAAAAACAAATGAGACCTAGGGATCTAGTACAGTAGAATTGAAATAGCTTAAGACGTTACCAAGAAATCAAACAACATACATAAACATAAAAAATACAATACCTATGCAGGTATACAAGGAGGACTCTCCTTATGCATTTTTGCAAATAATCCTAGTGACTAGGTCAATATTAAAGCTTAAATTTTTACCTAGCCACCAGGATTTTCGTTAAAAACAATCTTTCTACTGGGTGTGCCATCATCTAACAAACGAAATTAATCACTTTAAAATTAAAACACCGGACTGGGTGATTGTTCTTTTTTTTTTATTTGTCCCTGAACTAGTAGGTACGGCGGGACGCTTGCGGAATAATTTCTCGGCCGCCTTAGACTGCGTCTACTACAAAACGATATAAATAAGCAATCGATGCATCAGAGGTCAGTTACAACCGGACTTCCTTCCGATAGTTATCTACAGAACAAACAGCGGTGGGTGCTTTAATATGAGGGTGCTTATAATAGCAGGTGTTTTGTGCGTGGCGGCCATTTGTACCGCTTACGTAGCAGACGATATGGCGGTCGCTGCTTCGCACCATCACGGTGGCGGCGGTGGAAAGGAACACCACGAACATCACCATCATGAACACGGTGGCCACGGACATAAGGGACATAAGGGACATCATCACCATCACAAGGGCGACCATGGGGACCATGGCAAACACCATCACGGTGAGCATCACCACGAACACGGCGGTGGCCACAAGAAGCACTGGGATGAGCATGACCACCATGGTGAACACCATGAGCACGGCCACCACCATAAGGGCGAGAAGCATGGCCACCACGAACACCACGACAAGGGTGAGCACATCGATGGCTATCACAAGAAGTATCACAAGGATCACTTCCACAAGGACCATCACTTCCATGACGGCCACCACGACGAAGGCAAGCACCACAAACATGGCCATCACCATGGACACCACGAGAAACACGACGGTGGACACAAGAAGGGTGGTCATCATCACTCCGGACACCACGAGGGTCACCATGGCAAACATGGCCACCATGACAAGCACCACTATGACGAGGACCACCACGGGCACAAGGGACACCACGGACACGAGGGTCACCACCACCACCACCATGATCATGGCAAGAAGGGTGGACACGAGGACCACAAGGACTGGGGCTTCCACCATGGGAAGCACTAATTGTACAAAGTTCACTGATTGTTATAACCTACTGTTGTTGAAAGTTGAATCTGTTACTGCTGTTGATCATATTTTTATACAAAGTAAATAATATAATATTTTAAACATAGCTACATATTTATTCTTAACCTTAATTGCTACTGCACTTCGTGTATTTCTAAATCTAAACATAACAAGATTATTGTTAATCACTATATATTATAAAACAAAGACCCCCGCCGCGTCTTTAGTCTGTCATTCTGTCTGTCTGTTCGCGAGAAACTCAAAAACTACTGAACAGATTGTCATGCGGTTTTCCCCAATAGACAGAGTGATTCATGAGGAAAGTTTGGGTGTATAATTTGTTAACGTTTTGTTTAAATTAGTTGAAATATGATCATGATTGTTGAAGTCTACTGTTGTTCAACAGGCGGCCAAGTCTACCAGAGTTCACGAAGATTTTCTTTCAGGGCTAAACCCTGAGTTTTATTCAGTTTGAGTCTGACATGTGTTATCACCTTACCGTTCTATCCGTACTACACTATCCTGGGTATTTAGGCCAGGCAACCATAACCACCGACAGGAACTCAAAGCTATGTTAATAATGCCCATAAGATAGGTAAGGTATTTCATACAGTACTGCCCCTGTCGGATATCTCTATTTTGAGCACAAATCTAAAACAAATTCTGAAATTGTTAGTAAATGGAGTTTTCTTAGCATGCACTCATTTGTGTATTTAGTAGAATTGAGTTGAAATGTTAGTTTCTCAATTAACCACTCTCTAAGAGTTTCAAATTTATTGATAAAAACAATTTTTATTCCAATGGGGACCGGAGGCTGTTGACGCGACCTGTATACGAGTGTTACTTATATACGGTCCATTACCTATTGGGCGCTATTTCAACGTATGCGGTATTCGACGAAGACGAAACTTTTCTCGTTGATTTCGAAAAAACTTCAAGGCCAGGGAAGACCTACTGATTCACACGCAGAAAAGACAGACACTGTCTTCAAATTCTACTATTTATTATTCTAAATCTACTATTAAGGAGACAGAGTTATGTCTTCGAGGCCATGAAACCGGTGCAACTTATATGGTCTCGCAAGTACAAGCACAATGCACGAAATTGTGCTCGAGCAGGAGGTCAACTAGGGGAGGGGGGAACTGTTATAATATTTGTGTCTCCTCTAAGTGTAAGGAAGAACCAGGTCTGCTTTTCCTTTTGAAGATATTCATGACGAAGATGCCTCTAGACAAAACTTACTATTATTCTTTCTTACTAACATCTTTTTCGTCATGGTAGGTTTTCAACCTAGGAGTGGTTGTGGTTAAAGAGCAAGAGACAAATTGGTCCTGAGGTCTCCAAAGACTAACAGAAGTAGTGCGGTTTGCTGCCGTGAAGGGCGAAAGGCAAAATATTGAACGTCCATTACGCACATTTCTGAACATAACATTTGAGGGTGAACCACAAACATAGAACAGTTTAACAATTTAAATGATCGGTAAATTGAAATTAACCAGTCACAAAGTTAAGTTCTGTGTTTATTAAATTTTATATTGAAACACATTAGGTACTTGCCGAAAATTTCCACACTTAAACTTGACGGAAGAAAAAAAAAACACTTTTTTTTTTTTACTACAATAAACATAATCAAAACATTGGTTCCAGTTGTACGTACACAAAATTCAATTTTCGTTAGTTTGCATGGTCTGGTATGGTTATATATTCTGTAGTATGGTACCCACAATTACGATAAAGGTAGATGTGCACCCAGTCTAGTAATTCCCCATTTCTACATATTTGATCATCGTCGCCCGGCACGCCCCCTGATCCCCAGTTTAGTCTCTCCGTTGTTTTTCAGTAAGTCAGGTGTAGATACATCTATATGCACCTTAAACCTGTTCATCAATTTGTATTCAATTTTGCCAAAAAAGGTGCCTTATGTGTGCACAAAAAGCTGGTCAAAAAAGGGAAAGTATTATTGTACTTTGCCTTTTTTTAACCTGATTTGTGGATCCAACAATGTCAGAATGTGCTTGCAGTCTCTTGCAGTGTGCTTTTTGTACCTATCAGTATAACACGGTACGATGGAACTGTAGGTAGGTGCGTCAGATTTGAAAGCGACTATAATCCTGATAGAGGATAAAACGATTATGAGAACATAATATTTTACATTATGGTGACGCACGAAGTGAAGTTTTCTAAGCAGGATATTTTGAAAGGAGTCATTTCAAAATTATGGGTTTAGTCGGTCGACCGAACCCATAATTTTGGGCCTGATAGGCAGCATTAGTACCAATGTTTTATTAATTAATGATGTAAATAATATGAAGTAGGTATAATAAGTTTATAATTTAATTCCTATAAAAATATAAACAACAGCAATAACAACTTCAACTCTCAACAACAGTAACTTATAACAATCAGGCCACTTTGTACAATCAATGCTTGCCATGGTGAAAGCCCCAATCCTTGTGGTCTTTGTGTCCGCCTTTCTTGCCATGGTCATGGTGGTGGTGGTGGTGCTCCTCGTGTCCGTGGTGGCCCTTGTGCCCGTGGTGGTCCTCGTCATAGTGGTGTTTGTCATGGTGGCCGTGTTTGCCATGGTGACCCTCGTGGTGTCCCGAGTGATGATGACCACCCTTCTTGTGTCCACCGTCATGTTTCTCGTGGTGTCCGTGGTGGTGGCCATGTTTGTGATGCTTGCCTTCGTCGTGGTGGCCGTCGTGGAAGTGATGGTCCTTGTGGAAGTGATCCTTGTGGTGCTTCTTGTGATAGCCATCGGTGTGCTCACCCTTGTCATGGTGTTCGTGATGACCGTGTTTCTCGCCCTTGTGGTGATGCCCATGTTCGTGGTGTTCACCATGGTGGTCATGCTCATCCCAGTGCTTCTTGTGTCCGCCGCCATGTTCGTGATGATGTTCACCGTGGTGGTGCTTACCGTGCTCTCCGTGGTCGCCCTTGTGGTGGTGATGATGTCCCTTGTGTCCTTTATGTCCTTTTCCGCCGTGTTCATGGTGATGATGTTCATGATGTTCATGGCCACCACCATGGCTTTTATGATGCGAAGCAGCGACCGCCATATCGTCTGCTTCGTAAGCGGCACAAATGGCCGCCAGACATAGAACGGCTGCTAATAAAAGCACCCTCATGTTGTATCACTACTTTTATAACTGCTTCCTGAGTAAGTAATTGTTGAGAGGAAGTTTGTTTGCAACTGACCTCTAAACCATCGGTCGCCTATTTATATCGGTAAGAAGTTTTGTGCGCTCATTGATGAAATGTTACAAACCCAACCGTTTCACGGTCATTACCCGACATTTTTAAATGTTTGTACATACCTTTTTTTTCAACGGAAAGTCGTAGGCCTTAATAAAGTCTTGATGAGAAAGAACATACCGATTTGAGTTGAACATTTAAAATAGGTCAGTTTGATGACAATAATTTAAAATGATTTCTAAACGAATTTGCAAAATGGTGTTTTTAATATTTTATCCGTAATTTAAAAGTCATAATAATTTGAAGACTTAAAAAAGTAGCTTAACGATTTTTTTAAGAAAAAAGAGATACTATCTATATTTACGGAACGAATCAGTGCTTTGTGGCAATTATTTCTGCATCAATCTAAGCGTAAGTAAGTACTTAGTAAGTAATGCTTCAGTGTTAACTACATGAGCTAGTTTATAAAGAGCATAGGATGAACTACTTACCCTTTTGCATAGAGCTTCTACGTGAGATTTCCAATTCAGCTGATTATCAATTACTAAGCCAAGAAATTTTGCTGTATTGGTATCGCTAATTTTAGTATCTTGATATACAATGTTTATATTTTTTTAACAAGTTGATTGCCTTTGACTAAAATGCATTACCTGAGTTTTTCCTAAATTGATTATTAAATTATTATTATCTAGCCAACGTACTATGGACGTTATAGTGTTATTAATATCAGATTCATAAGATTCTTGAGTATCGCACACTATAGTGACCGTACTACTACTAGTACGTACCAAGTTAAGGTTGGAATCATTTAGGGTTCATATTTAAAAATGTTCGTGTTTACGATGGGCATGCTATTAACGTCAAACGGTCCAAAAAATTTCCAGAGGAAAAAAGTTATGCTGAAAAACAAATTTTTGAAAATCTGCTCCCCAGTCCCCCTCTTTGGGGGAATATCAGAGGTACATACATATATACATATGGGTGATTTTCTCAAGCCTAATATTTAGGCAAACAGGCTGAAAATCACATCTTAAGGTAAAGATACAGTATAATGGTTTTTTTTAGGAAGAAAGCCATTATGTGTCTAAATGAAGCCATAGTTTACATTAGAAGAAAGTATTTTAGTGATTATAAAAAAAATATTCTTTATATTATTTCTAAGTTTGGTGGTTTGTCCGCTATCAGTTTTGCAGAGCATTAGCACCGTTTTTAAACGAAACTGCGTTAGTTTACTTTAAAGGACAAATTTTATTTGAATTCAGCAATACTTTTTCTGTCTATTGAGATTTTAATTTGTATATTTAAGATCATAGTTTATCCTATAAAAAATCGAAAAAAAATCTGTCCACGTGTAATTCTAAATTTTGGTGTGATTAGGAAAAACATGAGGAGACTTGTAATGATTGAACATAAAGGAACGATACTACCATCGCCCGATCCATTAAGTAGGGTGCTCACTCGCTACAGTGCCGATCGTGTCTTATGATGTTACCATGCGCCGCTAGAAAAGTAAGTCACACTGTTTCTGGTAATCTGACAAAAATCCTGCTGAGAAATTTTAAAATATTTTGAACCAATTTATAGGTTTTAATATGCGTTTATAACAAAAAGGTTGGGTTTCCATTTAAAATGATACCAATAGAATTATTATATTATTTTTAGTATTTCTTTTAATTAACATATTTAACATGATTCTAATTTTGGTCGTGCATTTATGTGGTTTTGGTGGTATTTTACTTATCACCTAAATTGCTTAGTTACACAAAAATTGGTTTACACAGTTGTAAGCTTTCTCAGTCAGGCAATATTGGGAGTCCATGAAAATAAAACACATATTTGACCAGAAAATACGGTCACCAGGGCATTCATCGAAGTTATAGAGAAGTATAATACTTCTATAATACCTCAACTTAGGTATTGGAATCAGTTTGACGTGGATATTTAAAATGCCATAATTCTACACGAAATAATTAGTCAAAGACTTAAGAAGAGTATTTAGAGAAGAAAAGCATTGCAGAGAGGAAGAGAAAACAAAAAATTGGAATGATCCTGTAAAACTAGACGAATTACGAAGAAAATTGTAAAAACCGATATCAGAAATGTTATCATGGGCAAATGCAGCGACGGTACGGGATGTAAAAAGCAGCATATTAAAATACCAGCTCAACTTTGCCTTCAAAACAGACATTGCCCGAGCGAAGTCGGAGAACATCCGCAGAACTGGTGAGAGACTGGTGAGTCTCCCTTCCGAAACTCATGCATTTTGGTCTCTTGCTAATGCTGTCCAGGGGAATTTCTGTAGACCATTTCTTCCATCCCTGCACATGGGCGAGAATTCGTTGGCCCATGACGCTAAGCAGAAAGCCGATCTTCTGGGGAAACTCTTTGCGTCGAACTCGACTTTGGATGACGTTAGAAACATACCGCCGACCATACCGCGGTGCGAAATCCGTATGCCGGGAGTCCGGCATACGGCTTCTCTTCAATAATCATAAGTCGAGTAGCCCTGATGGAATCTCTCCTATCGTGCTGAAGACGTGTACCCCAGAGTTGGCACCGGTTTTAACGCGTCTAGAGAGTAGGAGAGCCAATAAGGCTATCCTACTCTCTAGGCGTCGCAATCACAACTAGGAAGACAGCTTTAGTACACCCGATTCCTAAAAAGTAGACCGCTCCGAACCGTCCAACTATAAACTTATATAGTCATAACCTCCTTGTTCTCCAAGACAATGCAATCCATTATCAACTGCCAGCTCCAAACCAGAGTTAGAAGACCACTAACTACTCAATGACTAACAATACGGTTTCCTTGGAGTTTGCTCAGCTAGTGATCTTCTTGTTTACCTGGGCGTGGGCGAGTAGGCGATCGAGACCAAAGGGGAGGCGTTGGCGGTTAGTTCGGACATAGTGAAGGCCTTCGATCGGGAATCAAGCTTCGAGAGAAACTCACAACAGTTTCTCTCGAAGCTTGATTCCTATGGGCTTCCCGAGAAACTGTGCAACTGGGTAACCAGTTTTCTGACAGACAGAAGCATCAAGGTTGTTGTCGGCGGTGCACGCTCTGATCTTCAAGTCTGTCAATGATAGTGTACCACAAGGGTGTGTGCTATCATCCACGCTGTTTCTTCTGCATATCAATGATATGCTGCAAACTTGCAGCTTTCTATGCAGATGATAAATAGCACGATTGATGCATTTTATACTGGACGTGCCAATATTTTTCGTGAAACCGTCATTGAGAAATCAAATTTGCGTCTGAAATCAAAGCTTCCTTAGAAAAAGTTACAGATCCAGAACCCCACGAAGACACAGGTTTGCGCGTTCACCCCCAAAATGATACCATTTGTCGTATCACCTCGCTATGCGAGCACTTCCCTAACTGCCACAGCCAGCATCGGAATCCTTGGCGTCGATATAGCGAGCGAAGTCCAGTTTCGCGGTCACTTAGAGGGTAAGGCCAAATTAGCTTCGAAGAACCTTGGTGCGCTGAACAGATCTAGACAGTATTTCCTCATCTCTATGCAGCGGCACCCCAGTACCAGCTTCTCTCTCTGGACCGCATTCGACGGAGATTGACTCGAATCGTGTGTTACCAGGATATTTCGGATCGGCTCAACCTCTTGGCGTTGCGCAGGGATGAAACATTACTCTGCATTATCTATCGCTTGTATTATGGGGAGTGCTCAGAAGAATTGTTCGGATTTATATCAGCCGCAGATTGCCGCCATCGTTCAACGCGGTAAAACTTCCGTCACCATCGTTTGGACAATTTGCACTCCACCACGGTGCGCTTCTCAAAAAACTTTTTGCCTGGCACAATTAGTTTGAGGAACAAATTGTCACCTGCGGTAATTTCGGACCGATACAACCTTCAAACCTTCAAGAAAAGAGCGTACTCCCACCTGAAGGGCCGGCAACGCACTTGTCACTCTAGAGTTGCAGGTGAACAGGTGTGTGCAGGTGGCGGTAGTCACTTACCATCACGTGACCCGTCTGCTCGTTTGCTCCCTATCCCATAAAAAAAAATATAACAATGACTACAATATTTTTGGATTTAAGTTATATAATCGTAAGACTGAAAAAATAATGAGACTTTGTCATTGTGTATTGTACATTAAGTTGTAATGTACATTAAGAAAGAAGAAAGAATTTTTAATTTTTTTAATGGTTACAGCTCATTTTTAATTGATCTTATTATGTTGATTTATAAAATATTTTAATAAGACATTCAGTATAATAATGCTTTTAAATTTTTTTATAATTTTGGTGACAGAAATAAATTTTGGTGCTGATATATTTAATTTTGGTGTTAAGATATCAATTTTGGTGCCTTAACAATTTAGATGTCAATTATATTTCAGAAACTGTTAGATTTAGACGAATTCTTCTTACATTTCATGGAACTAGAAACGTAATAGGGAATATGCATGTTGTTTAAATTTACTTGATTAATTTTCCCTTGGACCTTTATTATCCAGATATTATGCCTAAACAATTATTTTCTTATTTAGTTCGTGTTTAATTGCAAAAAATATTAATTAAAATATTCAAAATAAGGGCGCAAAATTCAACTTAGCAAAACGCTTCACCATTGGTCGAAACAAAACATGACGTGACATTCTACGTTTAGTCATTTATCGGCGCCTATATTCGTAGTGTTACGGAGAAAGATAGGTGTTCCTGTGGTTTTTGCTCTTAGCTAGTGCAATTTAAGCATTATAGTGATATTAGAAATCATCTAGGACAATGACTGAATGTAGTTTTGTCAAAGCACAATCGAACAATCTACCGTAAATAGGTGCATTCATGATGACTATATATTTTGCATCCAATCCAGATTTTACGTCCGCTGAGGTTAAAGGAGTGAAAGCCGCAAGGTTATTATTATAATACTTGTTATATTATAATCTAAAGGATAGGTAAGATATGTATAGTTAGTTATATTCATGAAGTTTTATTAGACTTTTGTTACCTAGTTTAAGTAGACAAGCAAGTTGCCTTCTGCTTGATATTTAAAACAAACATAAATTACTACTGACTAATTCACACTATACTAGCAATTAAATTGTAATATGCTTACATGAAAGTGATCTTCACAACAATATAAACACGATATTGAAGATACTTCATCTCTTCTCATTAATTTACACCATTGTTTTCGTATGTTACATTATTATTTTGTACAGGGTAAAATATTGTATTGGGTGTACTTCTTATAGTGTTTTACACTTAGGGTTAAGGCAATACCTATAAAATGGTTTTTTAACTTTATCCATCATCTATTAATTACAGTAAATTGTAAATACAACTAAAAATCGGTATAAAATTACTGTAACACTTCAAGTAAGTTTATGAAACAAACACTAAGCGTGGAACGTGACGTCATCCAAGGCCCGCGAAATATGGCGGCGTTCAAGCAGATCAAATTTTTTCGATGTTTTCAATGTTATTTTAAAAATTAATTTGAACATTGCCAAGTTATTTATATTTTTTATTAGGGTAGAATGATGGAACAAGTCAATTAAAGATAAAAAAATAATACATGCATATTCCCTATTCTAATATACCAATGTACAAAATTACCTAAAATCAAAAAACAAAAAAGTCCACCAAAATTAGGTAAAAATTCACAGTTGTTGAAAATCACTCATATATACATATATATATATACATGTATCGACCGGTGCCAAATCTGGGCAAGATGTGCGGGATGGGTCACTAGCTCTACCTTTTCAGAAGCCAAAAATGACTTTGTCTTGTTCGCGGTGTGCGCCGAAGCATTGTTATGGTGCAATAGGCTGCGACTTCTTGGTCGTTTTTCCCTAACTTTTTCAAAGACACTAGGCAAACAAATGGTGGTGTACCACTCAGCATTAACTGTCTTTTGTTCTTTAAGTGGGATCGTGCAGACAGGATCCGTCCGGGAGAAAAAAAGCGTTTCTGCCTCAGTTTTGTTGGTTTCCTGTCACCTTCGAACACCCATACAGAAGACTGTTGCTTTCTTTCCGGCGTGTAACAATATATCCTAGTTTCAACTTCTGTCACAATGTCATACACAGCATTGAACATCCGTGATCGTACTTTAACAATATTTCTTTACACCAATCAACAAGAGTCCGTTTTAGTTCTGGGGTGAGTTCATGAGGAATCCAGCGGCATCAAAGTTTTCTAACTTTTAAATGTTGATGTAAGATTTTTTAAATTTAGCTCATACCAATCCTCAAATCTCCTCGAATCTCCTCATAGGTGACACGCCGGTTTACTTCTATTAGTTGCCTGACAGTAGCCACATTTTCCTCAGTGATCGCAGTTGAGGGCCGACCTTCACGAATTTCACCATGGAGAGAAGCACGGTCACAATCAAATTCTGCGTACCAACGCCTTACGGTGCTCAAATGAGGTGCTTGCCTCCCAAAAGCATTTTGAAGATGAGCAGTGCGGTCTTCAGTCAACTTTTAAAATCATCGCCCTGAAATCTTTTTGCGTTAATTCTATTTTTGATGATGATCGATGACGAACTTCAACTTGTGATACAAAACAATTGACAAGCGATTTCCCGTAAATTTTTAGGGTTACTGGGTACGTAACCCTAATAATTTACGGGAAATCGCTTGAAAGGGTAAAAACGGGACCCTATTACTAAAACTCCACTGTCCGTCTGTCTTTCTGTCACCAGGCTGTATCCCATGAACCGTGATAGCTAGACAGTTCAAATTTTCACAGATGATGTATTTCTGTTGCCGCTATAACAACAAATACTAAAAACAGAATAAAATAAATATTTAAGTGGGGCTCCCGTACAATAAACGTGATTTTTTTGCCGTATTTTTCTCGATATTAAGTTCGGAACCCTTCGTGTGCGAGTCCGACTCGCACTTGGCCGGTTTTTTTTTTAAATGATTGAGTATCTTGTGTTTAAAAAAATACAACATTCGAAATTCAAATTTCATTTATGAGCGACCAGGACCGCAGAACTTTCAGTGTGCCCTATGTATAAACACAATTGTATAGCGTCCATCCGTTGCTTGATTACCTCCTGATAGAATGGTAAACCAACAATACACATCGCATTTATGGAATTGTATAGTACCTAATAATGAAAAAACAAGAATTTAATGTGCGTGCGCGTGTAGTAGCGTGTCCCTACATTCCATATTACGTAAATTTTTTTAGTATACAAATGACCTACTAGATACCTACCGAGACAATCATCATTAAGGTGCCATGGCCATTGCCCGATTTCCTCATAGGCTAATGAGGCTACAACAAAGGGCTCAGTGGGGCTCTCAGTTCTTGCCTTTACAAGCACTAAGTCGCAAGGGTCAAAGCGCACTAAGCTCTTGCTTCTGCAAACACAGAGCGGAAGGATGCGAAAGGGAAAACAAGGGGCGCTGATCTCGTGCCCCTGTAAGCACCAGTTATCTAAAATGTCTGAAGCCCTATCATTGTCTCGGGTGTCAAATATTTTGAACATATTGTTTATTAATAAGAATTTTTTAATAGTAAACAAAAAATGTGTGTGCAAAAAATTACGAAAACTTTTCGATACGTTTCGAAACTAAAAAATAAATTATACTTAATTTTATCTTTTCCAAAACAACATATGAAAACCAGTGCATAGTCAGGTCAGCCTGATGGGTGAGGGCAGTTTCCAGTCGAAACTCCTGTAGTTTTGATACGGTTTGTTGTTTTGGCGGCGGACGAGCGTTGTCGTGACAGTGTTTGACGGCAACCTTGACCATCATCATTTGCAATTCTTTATAGTATTTGTGGTTGTGTAGGTGCAGTTACTGCAGAGGTGTCTCTGCACTAACTGCACCTTTGTACCTCATCATAATGTGCATCATGTTGTGATTAAAAGAGAAAATATAAACACAGGTACAGGGCCACCATACTAAGTACCTACTCACACTTTTTTATATTTTCTAATTGGTGAAAGTGAACCGATTTCACTTTGAAGGATAAGAACCAGTGACAGTGCTAATACTTACTGCCATAACAAGAAATAAATATATAAATGGATAACACGTTAAAGGTGGTTACATAATTCAAAAATAACCTTTAAAATAATATAGGTATATATCATTTACTTTGTATAAAGATATAAACATCAGCAATAACAACTCTCAACAACAACTTATAACCATCAGTGCACTTTGTGCAATTAGTGCTTTCCATGATGGAATCCCCAATGCTTGTGGTCGTCGTGTCCACCCTTCTTGCCATGATCATGGTGGTGGTGGTGGTGTCCCTCGTGTCCGTGGTGGCCCTTGTGTTCGTGGTGGCCCTCATCGTGGTGGTGCTTGTCATGATGGCCGTGTTTGCCATGGTGACCCTCGTGGTGTCCGGAGTGATGGTGACCACCCTTCTTGTGTCCACCGTCGTGTTCCTCGTGGTGTCCGTGGTGGTGGCCATGTTTGTGGTGCTTGCCTTCGTCGTGGTGGCCATCGTGGAAGTGATGGTCCTTGTGGAAGTGATCCTTGTGGTATTTCTTGTGATGGCCATCGGTGTGTTCACCCTTGTCGTGATGTTCATGGTGGCCGTGCTTCTCGCCTTTGTGATGGTGGCCGTGCTCGTGGTGTTCACCATGGTGGTCGTGCTCATCCCAGTGCTTCTTGTGGCCGCCGCCGTGTTCGTGGTGATGTCCGCCATGGTGGTGCTTACCGTGGTCTCCGTGGTCACCCTTGTGATGGTGATGATGGCCCTTGTGTCCCTTATGTCCTTTTCCACCGTGTTCATGATGATGATGTTCGTGATGTTCGTGGCCACCACCACTACCACCGCCATGACCCTTATGGTGCGAAGCAGCGACCGCCATATCATCTGCTTCGTAAGCGGCACAAATGGCCGCTAGACACAAAACACCTGCTACTAAAAGCACCCTCATGTTGCACACTTATGTTGTATACAAACAACTTTTCTAACTGCTTCCTAAGTAGGTAATTGCTGAGAGGAAGTTCGCTTGCAACTGACCTCCAAACCATCGATTGTCTATTTATATCGTTAAGAAGTCTTGTAGACTCATTGATGTAATGTGCCAATCCAAACCGTTTCACGGTCAATATCTTAACATCAAAATGTTTGTAAATATCTGTGTTATACCTACCTATACCTACAAAACTCCCAGCCTGGAAATAATATGCTTACAGCGTACATTGCTACTGTTATGTTACTCCGACAGGACAATATTTGGATAATTCATGGAATCGGACGATTTTTAATTATCTTATTCAGGGTTCAAAGTTGTTATATTATTATTGAACTTATTCATGTGTCACTAACTTACAATAAATAAATCCTACTTGCCTGCAAATTTTTAAGATATGCATTTCTCAGTCTCAAACCATAACTAAACATGAACGTGAAGTCAAGGGCCTCCTCATTTTTAGTCTGCTCTGAACTCCTAATAACTTGCCAACTTTATAACAAATAATTATTTTCAGGTCTAAAATCTAATATCACTTTTGCTCGTCTATTAGTCTCAAGATTAGGTACAATAGACGACATAAGCCGCAGGGTAGTCAACATTTTTTTTTTCGCCTGCTATAACATAAAGGCATAAGTACCTGTGTAACTTTGCTGGCTATGCAATAGTACGGCACTATGGAGTTAGTCTGACCTTAAGACCGCATAGAATCACTGGAACTCTTCAACTATCATGTTTGGGTTCGATGAGTTTGACATTTATTATAGATCTAGATGATGGTCAGGGGCCAATGATAGAAGATCTATCTAAAAGTTCCTATGGTTGCCACCCCATGGGAACTTTTATTATTTAGTTCAGTAGTTCATACTTACATAAAATAATGTTTTAATTGTATGTTTAATTTACTGATCACCTTTATTTGTAATTTATTTACCTTATTTACAATTATATAACAACTTTTTCTTTTAATTTTTTTAGTTTTTATTTTCGTTTTGTTCATATTTAATATTAAAAAATCAGTACCTACTAAATATTTTATTTCTAGGACGACAATTTTTATTGTTTCATTTTACAAGCAAACGCACATGTATGTGTTATTAATAAATCCTAGAAAGCCTCACTTGCAGTCATAATATGATTGTTAAATCTTTTAAAATTGTTGATTATTTTATTTATAATTATTGATTATTTATTATCTTTGTAATTGTTATCTTTATGACGATTGCTTATTATTTTATAATTTTTAATTGATGAACATTCATTAAGTATAATTTATAAATAAAATTTTATAAATTGTAAATAATGTTTATTATTACCTGGTGTGTTGATTGGTGTCAAATTTGTGAAGATTTAATCTTTTCTATTTATGTATGATAATGTTGTGATGATTAACTTTTTTTCTAACTAACACCTTTGCTACTGATTGTACCTTTTCTCATTTTAATAGTAACGTGGGACGAGTTGCAGAATGAAAATAATATTTATTTTGAATGTCTGCAAGTCGTCCTAAATGGGCCGTAGGCATGTAGGACGAGTTGATGAATTACCCGTGATAAGATGTTGCGTACTCAATATATTACCGTTGAACCAACTCCTGACATAAGCATATATAGGTATAACTTAGGTGAAGGAGGGTAAAGTGTGTGGCTATCGGTGTAACTGAAAATATTCTGCGAGTTGGGACTTGACTCAAAATGATTCGATTTTTAAGTTCTTTAATTGTTTTTCCAAAACGGTAGAAAGGTACCTATCTTGTTTTCTATCTACCATTTAAAAATAAAATGTTGACCACACTTAAACCGCTTTAACATCAATAATCAACATCAAAATAAACAAAAAATGTTAACCGATAACTGTCAAAAAACACATCGTTCGCGTGAAAGGTTTGGTAAAATCTATCCAAATTAGTTAATTTTTCATTACATTAGAACCACAGAAATCTAAATTTATTGAGATTTCTATGGTAAGAACCTTCTAAAAAGTATTAGAAAACATTAAAAATAAGTGTGAATGAAATCCGTTATGTCGTTCTCAAGTCGTGGCTTGACTAAGGGAAATAGGGATGAATTTTTATATATATATATATATATATATATATATATATACTAGCTGCTACCCGCGGCTTCGTTCGCGTGGAAATTCAAATTTGTCCCATGGAACGATTTTCTGCTAAATTTGCTTAATTTTTCATTCTGCAAGAACCTTCTACAAAGTTAACTTAAAGAACTTAATGGCCGTAACTTTTGATTGCGTCGACTTTGAATCTTGATTTTTCTACAGTTTCAAGGGACCGCTAAATAAGTACCTATTTAATGTTAATTTGAACTTGACAGACGCACAGACAGATACCACAACAAAGTTTTTACTTTGCTTGTGCTGTGAGACCTTGCTTCTTACCAAATTTCACGATACGAGGTCAATGGGAAGTACCCTACCGATTTTGATTTATTTGCGAAATGTTGAAATATAAGGCTTAAGGAGCCATATCTTTTGATCGCGTTGACTTAGATGCTTGATTTTTTTACAGCTTCAAGGGACCGCAGACTTATGTATTTGATATTAATTTCAACTTGATGCGTTCACAGGTTCCTGAGAAAAAGGTCTTGACAGACAGACGGACAACAAAGTGATCCTATAAGGGTTCCTCTTTTCCTTTTGAGGAACGGAACCCTAAAAACGAACCCTTTGTTGTCCATCTGCCTGTATGTCTTAAGTTAAGACTCTTTTTCTCAGGAACCCGTGGAGGCATGAAGTTTAAATTATTAACAAATACTTGTGAGCGGTGAAGCTGTAACTAAACGCAATAAAAAAAATAGGGCCATTAACTTTAGATTTTAACAATTTTAAAGATTTCGCAGGTAAATCAAAACCTATAGGGTACTTCCCATTAATCTAGAATCATTAAATTTGGTATGAAGCAAGGTCTGATAGCACAAGTAAAGGAAAAAATCCGAAAGTCGTTAATTTGTTGTTATATCACATAACAAATAGTTTTTGTGATTACAAACGTATATTTTGCGGTTGGAAAGTTGACTTTGTCGTACATCGCAACGAGATGGAAGTACTATCTACATACAAGTTTGTTTGCTTACGGAACCCTCGGTGCGCAATCGTCTTAATAACTTGTTTACCAAAATCCTTATTAACTCATTACTATTTATATGTAGACCAGCAACCCGCCCCGGCTTCGCACGGGTACAAATTATACACCTAAACCTTCCTCATAAATCACTCTGTCTATTAGTAAGAACCGCATGACAATCCGTTCAGTAGTTTTTCAGTTCAGACAGACAGACTGACAGACGCGGCGGGGGACTTTGTTTTATAATATGTAGTAATGATTACACCGATCGATCAATAGGGTCATTGTAGGAACAGTGGGTCAGTGGCTCTTTTTTCAGTCATATGAAATTGCATTTTAGTAAAAAATCATTTAAATATCTTATATATATAAAAATCTTGTGTCACGATGTATGTTGCCAATAAACTCCAAAACTACTGAACCGATTTCAATCGAATTTCACATGTACCCGTATTTTGGTCTTACTTACTGGATAGGATAGTTATCATCTCAATTATTCGCTTATGTCGTGAATGTAAACGAATAAAATGTATCAATTAATTGTTTCTTAAGCAAGTGTTTATTTACTGTTTAGTTTTATGAAGTTCTCATAGATGGCGGTGCACGTTGATTCATCGATAAAATTTATAAATGACATCTAGGTTGCAAATACACCCAATAGATGGCGCTGTGTTCTGTTTCTTAGAATATAAATTCTATTACTTTATTTCACGTAATATTTATTTATGTTCACGATATAACCGTACCTATTATTTTAATGGTTTGTGACTGATATTTTTATAATTATACTGCGTATTATGTTACAATATTATTACCATTAATAGCAAAAAAAATTTTGTACTATTTTTGTTAGAGAATTATTAAAGTTTAAAAAATGTATTAAGGACAAGAACTGCGCGACAACAGAATATAGCCAGCTTTAGAGAACTCGAAAGAACGTGGTAACAAACCAGTCGCGCTTTAACACGTGCATCATTCTTTCGCCTTGCGTTCGAGTATGAACCAGACATTAATTACTCTGCACATTCGAAGATTACAATTGGTGCGATGGATAAAATATGTCAATATTGCCACGCGTTGAAATTCCGAAATGAAACAACCGGTATGTGTTGTGCATCAGGAAAAACTGTACTGCCACCTCTTCCTACTCCACCGGAATCTTTGAAATCACTTCTTGCTGGCGAATCAGACGATTCAAAATTATTTTTACGTAAGACACGTAAATTTAATTCTTGCTTTCAAATGACATCTTTTGGTGCAACTGAAATTTGCGATTTAACATCTGATGGACGAGTCATTTTGTACAACAATATGAATTTTTCAATTGAGTACTCCAGTTTTATTTTCAATTTAGCTAATTCGATTTTACCGGAAGGGTTTTATTTCCTTAGTTGTGATTAGAGAAATAAAATATGGCGGTACGAAGTTCGCCGGGTCAGCTAGTTTCTTATAGTTTTTAAGATAAATCCTTTTTTTAAATTAAATGGCTTGACCTACCGTGTGTGTGTCCTTAGAGGTGTACACAGTGAGTCAACCTTAGAGGGTACAATGGATCAGGAGGGTATTTCAACATAAAAAGACAGGTAATTCCTAATAATTATTTTTATAAAATCACACATTTCATTTTCACACACATTTCACAAAAAATCCTCCACAAGTATTTGTTAACAAACCGTAGCTCTCTTAGCTGGACAACTAAATATCTTTTTTTAAATATTTACATAAATGTTTATAAAAAGAGATTACTTATTCTTATATGGTATTCAGTAAAATAAAAACACAGGCATTGTAAATTCAGGCATCTTAGTAGGTTCACAGTGGGTCGACTCACTGTGCACCACCAACGGCATTTTAATTTTATGACGCAGTAAGAGAAACTTTTACTGTGGTGACTATGCCTAATTTACTGTCAAATGATACCTTAATAACTACTTACTTATTACGTAAAAAAAACAACTCTGTAAATAAAATTGATATCTATGGAAGAAGAAAACAACAAAACTTACGTTTTTTTTACTTCTGTAGTCTCAAAACACAAAATAATTAGAGTAAGTACACTAATACTCCGAGAGGGTCATGTCATCTACTCTAAAAGAGACGCAAGTTTGGCCCTACTCTTACGGTCCAATACGGTGCCGACTCAGTGTATCCACTTGACCTACTCACTATTGCCACAATGACCCTACATGTGTTTTACCTATTCGAAATTAATGATAAAAAAAGACGTCGCGAAGGCTGTTCAGTCGACCAACGAGTCAACATCTTTTGAGGAAGCCCCGTGGAGTGGCGAAACACGTGCCGAGGATCGGTTTTGGTTAATTGTTACATTATATACACACAAAAATGCAATAACAAAGTAGAACCTATTTAAAATATTTATAGTGCTGTACTTAAGATCCTTAAGAAAATTTCGGGATACAAACCGATTCTTCAAGTTGACCAGTTATCCTTCGTCGTATATTGCATTAGATATCCTTCATTTCTGGAGAAATAGTTGAGCTTCGCCGCTAGGACTTTCAGAAACAAAGGTTCGGTATCGTTCGTCAATGGACCGTTAGTAGTGTAAGAACCCATATTATATTGTTTATTGTTTGGTGTCGATATGTATTTGAATATTATTATTATTTTAATCAAAAGGAAATTGCCATAATTATGTCATATTATAAAGTTAACTAATTACTACTTATGATTATTATTATTCTGAGGGTAATTTTAAAATAAATGTAAATGTTGTAGCGACATTTGACTTTGATGTAAGATTTCACTCCAACATAAACGAACGACAGTTGACAGCCACATGTCGAACAGTGCAGAACGTTTTGTAAAGTGTTGAGTATTAAATCTGATTATAACATTACAATCCTGTGATATTATTTGGAAAACCGAGTTGATCCTTCAACTCAGAAGTGGGATTAAGAAAACACGCTTGCTATTTTCGCGCCTGGCGCATCCTGTGAAAAGTTTTAGTACTTTTATTTTTTTTCTCGGATTATCAATACCGTTGTTTGTGAAGTATACGATGGGCTAGTGATAGTGACCATTCGCAACGCAAATACGAAAAATCTTCACGCAAAAGACGATGTCGTAGGAAGACTCGTGAGAAATCGAATAATCGAAACATAGATAGCGACAATAATCGTCATCGCGGCAACGTCATGGTGGGTTTACACGCTGGCGTTCAAACCGACATTCAACGAGCACATTCAACGACGCAAGCATGTGAACAGGCAGTTTGTGCATGCCTGCGTGAATGTGATCGCGCTTGCCGCCGATCGTGACGACTAACGGCTGCGTTCACACGCTCGCGTTCAAACCGACATTCAACGACGCAAGCATGTGAACAGGCTGTTTGTGCATGCTTGCGTGAATGTGCACGCGCTTGGCGCCGATCGGGATGACTGTCGATTTTTTGACACACTTCAAAGGGTGAATGTGCTTGTGTGCCTGTTTACACACACACACACACGCTCTCGGCCGCGTTAGTATAGTTTTCATCTTCGTGGCATACAGACGACGTAACGATCGAAATTAATTTTTGACGACACCAAATATATCGGAGTGGTCTGAACCTTAATCATTCATGAATCGAAAGCAAAAGAAGACTTCAGAAAGATGTGTCTAAACTATTCTTTTAGTAAAAATAAATATTGTTTATCAGGGCCCAAAAAAATATGAAACAAAATAGTGCCAATTCTTAGGATTAAAGTTAGTATTGATTGATTGACGATTAGAGAATTGTAACTAATCGCATATCAATGATGTGCAGTTAATAAAATAGATTTATGTATGCCTTAAAACAGTTACGAAACACATTTAATGAAGAAGCCGCCCCCAATGCTTATCATGGTTAATTATGTTCATGTTTATTAGAAATAATAAAATATTATATTCAAAAGTTAGCGAGGATAGTAAATTCATTCAAAAAGATCCCACTAAAGTAAGAAACGAATTATGTAAAAGCACTCTTCGATGTAAAAATAGTTATAACGTATGTCAAATAAAAAAATCAAATTTAAAGTTTTGGCTACTTGAAAAGTGTTTTTACACCATAAATGATTTTTTAATTGTAAAACCTAATAGTTTTAAGTAAAATTTCGCATGCATAATTATGTCGGGCTGTTTTTTTTTTTCAATAAAAATAGATCAAGCCCAAAGCAGTAGCTCCCACGAGATCTACGTCTACATCGTCTCCCATGTTTGCACTGACTACCATGTCCACAGAACACTAATACCCTACGGACCATGCCTGCAAGTGTGTAAAACAGGGCTGCCAGATTGTAAATTGGATACAAAATTGGTATAATATCGGTTATCTTTTGTATCCTGTTTGTATAGTAGATTGCATTGCATAATTGGATACAATGTCATTGCTGATGTTATAGCGTAAAAAGTACGTACATACACATAGAGATACTTAAAACAAATCATGTCTGTGATAAACTGTTAAATCCTTATACGTTCAAGTTAAAACACCTTTTACTAAAATCCCCAAAGAGTGACGTTCTAAAGTTGTACAACACTGATTTTGTATAATAGTACATGATTTTGTATAATTTCCGAGTCTTAGCGGTATAAAATAAGTTGTCTTTACTGGCAGCCCTGGTGTGAAAAGCTTGCGTGGCACGCTGCGTGGCAGGCTGCGCGCCGAGCTGCGTGCCATGCTGCTTGCCAGGCTGCACGGCGTGCGTGTAAACGTACCATCAGAGAACAAAATCGCATTCACCTGAAGATTCCATTGATGGAAGAAGCGAGAGTAGGCAGAGTAGAGAAGGTGTAAGGCGTCGTTCCAGTTCGAAGCGTAGGCGTTAATCGAGTCCATCGCATCGGGATCATTCGAGATCAACACGTGGACGCCGATCGACATCGTTGCGTCACAGTAGTTCGAGTCCACACCGTCAGCACAGTTCGAGACGAAAGCATCGTGGTCGTTAGCGTCGCAGTCGGAGTTACGTCATCCGAGGGTAGATACGTGAGTCGTTCCAATTTTAATGATAGTGGTACTCGGTTATTACTGACAGAGTTAATTAAATTGATATCTAGTAGTCGCCCCGAAGGCAATAAGTTTCCTATGTTAGGCAATGTCATTTCGGAGTTTGACCCCATGTCTAAAGGCCAGACTATTGACACATGGCTAAGCAAAGTAGAGGAATGCGCTCGATTGTATAAATGGGGCGAGGACCAGATAATACATTACGCATTACCTAAGCTCAGCGGATTGGCCAAGACGTGGTATCAAACTCTGCCGTCAATGTCGTTTACGTGGGCCGAGTGGAAAATTAAATTAACTGAGTCTTTTCCATTTTCTGATGATTACGCAGAACTTTTATCAGAAATGTTGTCTAAAAAAGTGAAATGCAACGAGTCCTTGGAATTATATTTCTACGAAAAGATTAACCTGTTAAACCGATGTGACATTAAGGGGAAACACGCGGTTGATTGCTTCTTGCATGGGATAGAGGATCGTAGTTTAAGGTTAGGTGCCAAAGCAACGAAATGTGAGGAACCTGAGTAGGTATTGAAATACTTTCAATCGATTAAATACGCGGGATAATATACGCGGGAGCATGATAATAGGACTAAATCTAGTTACGATAAAAGGACGGTTCCTAACAACGGTAACTCATATAAGCATATGACGAATACGAAGCCTATAAGAATCAATGATAACGCAAAGTCTATAACTTGTTTCAATTGCAATGAAAGGGGCCATTATAGTTTTAACTTTACGAAAAAGATCTTAAAATGTAACAAATGTAATAGATTGGGACATACAGCTATTAATTGCACTAAATTATCTATTAATGACACATCAAGGTCCGATAAAGGTAACGAAAAGTCAGTTATGGCTTTAAACGCACAATTTAATGTAAATAGCGACAAATATTACATCGCCTTGAGGATTAATGACGAATAATTGCACGGATACGTTGACCTGGGTAGCCAATGCACATTACTACGTCGTAGCACAGCTGAGAAATTAGGTATTTGTTGGTCGTCAGAACAACTACCAACTTTGGGCGGAATTGGTAATAATATCGTTTTGCCACTAGGAAAAGCGGTAATTAAGATTGAAATTCAAGGTATATCGCGATCAGTTACCAGTTATATTGTCGATGATTACGTGATCAAATACGATGTTTTGATGGGACATAGTTTTACTGAACTACCGGGAATAACTATAACGACTGATACTCTGATTTTTGGAAGAACATTACCAATAAAATTAAGACTTACACTGCTCAATGATGTTTCGATTCCACCACGCGACACGTGTGATAACAGTAAATAGTGACATTGATTATACCGGCAGTGTACATGTTAATGGCTCTCTTCGAGAGTGGTCTGGGAGTGAGTACTACCTGATGATATTATAATTGGGACCGGCTCGTTATTAGTACAAAATATTTCGAGTAACGTTATACGTTTAGAACGTGGTGTATTAATCACGCGAACATCATGTACAGATGTATCTCTAAGTGTAAATATTCTAGATTTCAACGATTCGAGTGTAAATAAATCCCTAAATCATGATACAAAATTATCCAATAGTGAAATATTAAGATTGAAATGTACCTTGCAAAAGCATAGGGAGTGTTTTTCTCGTAATATGATGGACTTGGGTAACACTAACGTAGAAAAGATGGAAATTGAATTGATCGATACAAAACCCGTGGTTTACAGACCTTACAGGTTGTCTTATCCGGAAAGAGAACTCGTTAAATCAATGGTACAGGAAATGCTTGATGCGGATATTATATGTGAATCCAATTCTTTATATGCCAGTCGGGTGCTTCTGGTTAAGAAGAAAACGCCTTTGTATTGATTATCGAGCATGGAACAAGAAAACGAAAAAGGAGCATTTTCCTCTACCATTGATTGACGATCAATTAGATCGCTTAGCTGGACACTCTTTATTTATTAGTCTTGACTTAGCCTCAGGTTATTATCAATTAGCTGTTGATGAACACTCCCAAGACAAAACGGCATTCGTAACTCCTGATGGCCAATACCATTTCAAGAGGGTCATCTGATTGGCTAACGCGCCGTCATTATTTCAGAGGACTATGAATAAAGTACTGTCCAAGATAGATTATACCATAGTTTATATACGTACATTTGATGAGGGCTTAAGGAGACTAGATGAAGTACTGAATGTTTTTCGACATGCAAACCTTACCCTTAAACTAGAAAAATGCTTCTGTTTTTATACACAGGCTGATTTTTTAGGCTTCGAGGTCAGTGGATCAGGGATACGACCGGGATCCCGTAAGATATCGGCCGTATCTAACTTCCCGACTCCTAGTAACGTTCATGATGTCAGGCGTTTTATAGGTTTGTCGAGTTTCTTTAGCCGTTTCGTTAAGAACTTCTCTCTGATAGCGCGTCCATTAACTGATTTATTAAAGAAACAGTTTACATGGAAGTGGACGGATGAACATACATTAGCATTAGAAACTTTAAACGTAAGTTAGTAGAGAGGCCTTTGCTCGCACTTTATGATGCCAAATTAGATACCGAGTTACATACAGATGCGCCGGGGTACATGTTCTAAATTTAAAAACTGTCCAAAATACTGGTATTAAACATATCCTAAATGCTGTAGCAACCCCTCGAGCGAACGGACAGGTCGAAAGGTATAACAGGACTATTGCAGATGCTCTTAGTACTAAATGCCATGATAAAAACGATAATACCTGAGACAAATATGTGAGTGAGGTTCAGTTAGGGTTAAATACATCAATCAATAAAACTACCGGTAAAAGTCCTTCTGAATGATTATTTGGTTACAACGTTAAGAGTATATCGGAAAATATATTGAGTGATGTAATTAATACTACAGTAAATCGAGTAAGCAGTGATGACCTGATAAATATGAGAAATGAATCCAAGGATAAAATTGAAACGGATCAGGAAACAGCTAGAAATTGTTACAATAGGCATAGAAAACCAGCAATGGTGTATAATGAGGGTGATCTAATTAGACTAGAAAGAACGAAATTTGGCAAGGATAGAGTCGGGAAATTTAAAAAACTTGTAGCTAAATTTTATGGTCCATATAGAATTATCAAAATACTACCTACCCAACGATAAATTTTTAGTGGAAGATACTCCAATCACAAGAAAAGGTGGCAAGAAGTATGAAAATGTAGTTTCAATTGATAAAATACACCCCTGGCTAAATTTTAAAGGATTCGGAAGCGAAAACGATAGCGACGTTAATGACAGTAATGACGAGAATGATAACTAAACTATGATTGGTACCTAGAGTGAGATAGAAGTAGTAATAATTATTGTGTGTTTGATGATAACAATGTAAGTATCTAGATCAGTATAAGTACGAACACGTAGTTGCTGTTGTGACACAGACACAGATTGTGACTGACCGTACTGATATGGGTTAGAAGCATCAGTGCAGTATACATAGATGGCGCAGATTGTAACAGACTATATCAGTATGGGTTGCGAGTGTCAGCGATTATCGCATAGGTGACGCAGATCGTGACAGACTACGTCGGCGTGGGTCGTGAGCGTCAGTGTTGTTTGCACAGATGACGCAGATTGCGACAGACTACGTCGGCATGGGTTGCGACACTGTGTCTTGGACACAGATGGCGAAGATCACAACAGACTATACTGGCATAGGTCGTGAACATCAGTGCCGATTGCACAGATGATGCAGATCATGACAGACTATGTCGGTGTGGGTTGTGAACGTTAGTATCACTTACAGTATGACGGACACAGATGGCGAAGATCACAACAGACTATACTGGCATAGGTCGTGACCATCAGTGCCGATTGCACAGATGATGCAGATCATGATAGACTATGTCGGTGTGGGTTGTGAACGTCAGTGTCACTTACAGTATGACGGACACAGATGGCGAAGATCACAACAGACTATACTGGCATAGGTCGTGAGCATCAGTGCCGATTGCACAGATGATGCAGATCACGACAGACTATGTCGGTGTGGGTTGTGAACGTCAGTGTCACTTACAGTATGATAAAACTTCGTAGCCTATAGTTTTAAGATAATTGTTAAATACGGTAACTGAATTGAAATTAATAAATCGTGGGTAGTTGACGTTCACTCACTACAGATCTTGAGTGAGGTGGATTGTAATACTATATTTTCAGACGATTATTTAATGGATAAAATTTATGATTGTGGTCAGCAGATTACTGAAATAATAATATATATATATATATTTATTTATATCATCTTTAAACATGATTTATAACTAAAAAGGTGTGAGGACACACCATAATTAGGATGGCCGAGCTGTAAGAATCCATATTATATTGTTTACTGTTTGGTGTCGATATGTATTTGAATATTATTATTATTTTAATCAAAAGGCAATTGCCATAATTATGTCATATTATAAAGTTAACTAATTCCTACTTATGATTATTATTATTCTGAGGGTAATTTTAAAATAAATGTAAATGTTGTAGCGACATTTGACTTTGATGTAAGATGTCACTCCAACGTAAACGAACGACAGTTGACAGCCACATGTCGAACAGTGCAGAACGTTTTGTAAAGTGTTGAGTATTAAATCCGAATATAACATTACAATCCTGTGATATTATTTGGAAAACCGATTTGATCCTTTAGTAGGTATTTATTAAAAATTATTAAAGATTTTTTTATAGTGATTTCCCCCAGACATGCTGCCAATTGTTAGCGGTTATAGTAACCTATGGACGTCCCCCACATTAGCAAGATCAGCGCCAACGCAACTATTCCTGAGCACACATTCCCAGGTTTTGTTTTGATGTGTTAGAGGGTTTTGACTTCCTGGCAATATTATAGTTAACTTCTCCTAACAATCCCCAATCCATCCGTATAAGCAATATCCTTATCCTTAAATTCCCTTCATGCCCAAGTACTTTACATATCTTTCAATATACCTTCTCCCAATTTTCCCATGTTTAATTTGTAAAATGCCCGACTGGCGACAATAGGCTTGCCCTTAATACGTGAGTAGAACCAAATTCAAAATATGGGTGTTTACGAGTCTACTTACCCTTCGGGAATACAGGCGTGAGTGTATTTATATGTGCACATTCCATTTATTAGCGTCATGCACGCTACCTCCCATTGGTCGAAGATTGCACACAGGGAGTTAAAATCAATGTTCAGCCTCAACATTGCAGTTGAAGGGTATGTTCTGCCATACATTCCAACTGCACGTGTAAGTTTGGACGCACAATACCTATTGAGAGATTTGCCATGTTACTTTAAGAATATAGACTTCTTATAAGTTTTCTATAAATAAAGAACTATTTTCTGTAGTTTTTTTTTTTCAAAATGTTACGCTAATAGTTTCGAAGCTAAGGGTCCCCCCTCGTCAATTTTCATCTATTTTCTTACATAACGTTAAAACTATAGAAATATATATTTATATATTTGAGAGTCTCACAAGCTCTTTACTTTGGTATGTCACTCGGTACAGTTTGCAATTTTTTTTAACTTTCTTACTTGACCCCTAAATTGATCCCCCCCCCCATATCCAAAATTCATTTGTTTACATGACACATCTATGTTTACTTCGTGTCATACTTGATTGGTCCAATAGATTCGGAGCAAATTGGCTGTGACAGACGGACAGATAAACGCACGAGTGTTCCTATATCTAAAAATTCCTATTTATTCATTTCGTTAGTACACTTCGTACGAACGGAACCCTAAATAAAAAATTTAATTAAATACTGAAGAGGACCTTACACGAGAATCATGTTTTTTTTCAGTGTTTTTGTTAAAATATGCAAGATGGTGTGAAACCCTGTCGTAGAACGATCTCCGGCCTCCATGACCGCTGGCCTGGGGGTAACGGGTGGGGCTGTTCTTCACCCTAGCAGAAGCAGGCGTGAGACGGCGGCGCGACGTATACGAAGGGAGAAGGCCCTCCGTACACCTGTTGATCAAGAGGCGGCAAAGGTCTGCAGAGGTTCCCGGAGGCTTCCTTCTTAGGGTATACCTGGGTCCCTTATAATAGACTTGTGACGGAACACCGTGTGGTTTTAGTCGGTTTGATTCCGACATACAACTTCACCGTTAGCTCCGGTGAGGTAATGACCCGTGGGGTTTTTACAATACAACAACACAGATATAGCAAAAATACCAGTAATATATGATAGTAAAGGTACTCCTTTAAAAATGCGTTGATGAAGCTTAAGACCTAACATACCTACCTAATGAGAACACCTATTGATATTAACTATACGAAGCAACGTTCGATATAAATTTCAATAAATTTGTATCTATATAATTAGATAATTTTTAAGCTAAAAAATAAAAAGACTTTTAGAGTAAACCTTTATTCTTATTTCCTTTCGAAATAATACAAAACTTGAAAAAATAGTAGAATTAGTAAAGCCGTTCTCAAACTATGCTTTTACCAACTAACATTATAGGGTACATACATAGGTATACATATAAACACAAGTATATAGGTAAGGGAACGTACCCATACTACGTGACCCGTTCTGGTTGGGAGGGGGGTCTTCAAAATACCACGCTTGGTCACAGGGACGGAGGGGGGGGGGGGGCTTAGGTTTCGTCACGTAGTCAATATCCTCTAGGGAAATCTCGTGCTGTTTCGAGCTATGTTCAAATATGGCCCGCAGCGTTTAGCCCTTTTTAACATATTTATAAATGTCTACGTGAAAGTTAGAGGGGTAGGGGGGGGGGGTCTTGGTATATACTACTGGTGGTCACCGAGGCGGGGGAGGGGTATAAAAATTGTAAAAAATGGGTCACGTAGTATGGGTATGTTCCCAAATATCATCAAATTATATTTATAATACAGACATTATTTTGCTAAATAGCCTAAATATAGTTGTAAAAGAACTTTACCAGCTTAAAACAAATAAGTTACAAAAATGTTGCAGAAGTAAAACTCAAAATCCGTTAAACAAAACGCGTTTACGAGGGTTTTAAATACGCTTACGATGTACCTACTTATTAACAACCACTTGTTTTTTGTGTAGGCCGTTGAATGTGTCGTAATGATAAGAAATTGTAATAAGGTGCAACGGTACCGAACTTGCCGCCGCAGTGGCGTCCTTGTCCGATGGTTTCACTGACTGCAACCCACGGATTTATTGATATAAAATGCTGTCACGACCGGGTTTATAAGCAGTTCACTTCAAGTAGCCAAATATACAACAAATAGAACAGGGAAGGACAAACAGACGCAGAATGAGGTCGCTGGTCGCCCTAGCCGTGTTAGGATGTGTGGTAGTAGTTAGCTATGGCAGAGAGATCGATCAGAGTGATCTCGTCGCTGCAGCAAGCCATCACGGCCACCATCACGAGTCTGGTGGCGGCAAAGAGCACCATGCACATCATCATCATGAACACGGAGAAAAGGGGCACAAAGGCCACAAAGGACACCACCATCACCACAAAGGTGAACACGGAGAACACGGCAAACATCACCATTCTGGACATCATCATGAACACGGAGGTGGCCACAAGAAACATTGGGATGAACATGATCATCATGGCCATCACCACGAACATGGCCACCATCATAAGGGAGGTAAGCACCACCACAAGAAACATCACGATAAAGGTGAAGAAACCGAAGGCTACCACAAGAAGTACCACAAGGACGAATACCACAAAGACCATCACTTCTACGATGACCACCACAAGGAAGGGAAGCACCACAAACATGGCCATCACCACGGACACCACGAGAAACATGGCGGCGGTCACAAGAAGGGTGGCCACCATCATTCTGGCCATCATGAACATCACCACGGTCATAAGGGTCATCATGACAAGCATCATTACGATGAAGATCACAAGGGTCACAAAGGCCACCACGGTCACGAGGAACACCATCACCACCATCATGATCATGGCAAGAAAGGAGGACACGACGACCACAAGCATTGGGGATTCCACCATGGCAAGCACTGAAACCATAACTGTTAAGATATTGTATTGTTTAATTCACTACTTAAAGCAAAACCTCTGTGTAAATAAACTAAAAGTAATTTGAAAACGTGTCTATAATGTAATTAGTCATTCCGTATGCACATGGCACATGCGTCCCTACTTCACATTGTCATGTACAATGTGACCGTAGTACAATATATAGTTATCTGTGAATGTGACAATGTCTCTTCTTTGACACATTGTACATTGTAAACCAGTTTAATGTAATGAAATTTATTAAGTAATAAATGAGAACCCACCTAGATTTACAAAATTAATCAGTAACAGCAGTTTACCGATGTAACAGAACTAATTTAGTTTAACCATAACGCGATGTCGTCACAGCCAGCGTCATAGAACCATTCATCCAGAAATCTGCAGCAATGATTGCTAAAGAACACTTTGTAATCGACTCCAGATGAAAGTGAATTTATCTATAAAATCAAAGTGCGGAAACAGTTTTGACACTGTGGTCGTAGCTCTGGTGGCGGTTACGTCTCTGGCTGAAAGAGACAAGGTAAGCTTGGACATTTTATTAAGTATTAATAAGTAGATTGTCTAGATGTCGTAACCACGACTGTCGATGAGAATTCGAAACCCGGGTTCAATTCCCAGGTTTAACAATAAGTAGATACAACGAGACATTAAAGGGTTTTTCATTTATTAAAATCCTAACAGCAGCCCGTAGTTTGAAGCGGCGCCCGACATACCTCAAGAAAATGTATACCTTAATCTAAGCATAATGATTTTGTTATCTTTCGGAGAAAGATAACAAAATCACAAATAACAAACACAGATAACAAAATTATGAAAATGAGAACAAAAAGTGTTTTTGTTCTCATTTTCATAATTTATCTACTATATAACTACTCTATGTTTATACTTTATCTTTGTAATTGTGTTTTATATGTTCTATATTTCACTACACCTTCCTATATCCTTTCCTTTTTGTTTCAGATATGAGGGCTTTGTTAATAATAAATCTATTATTAAGCGTAGGGTTAATCACTCGCGCTCGAAATGTCGCGGAATCGAAAGGGGAAACCACTCTAGAACAAAAGGCTACAACTAATGCTGAGATAACATCGCCCACCGGTGGTGACTTGTCGGCAGCCGGCACTGTCAAGGACCAAGCAATAGCGGGAACTGAACATAAGAAGGCGAAAGATAGTCATCACGAAGAAGGCGGCGGTCATGAACATCATGCTGATCATCACGAAGAGCATGGGGAAAAGGGTGACAAAGGATACAAATCGCATCACCACCACGATAAAGGAGACCACGGAAAACACGCGAAACATCACCACGAAGGTCATCATGAAGAACATGGAGGACATAAAAAGAAACACCATGATGAACACGATCACCACGGTGAACATCATGAAGCAGCACATGGCCACAAAGGGGGAAAATTTGGGCACAAAAAGGGACATAAAAAAGGTTCAAAAACGACTGGCTTCCACCACAAATCACATAAAGATGAATATCATAAGGAACATAAGTTCTACGACGACTTCCACAAGGGCGGTCACCACAATAAGCATGGCGATTTCCACGGCCATCATGATAAGAAAGGAGGTCACCACAAGAAAGGTGGTCACCATGAAAAGGGTCATCATGAGAAACATCACGGGAAAAAGGGCCATCACGACAAAGGCCATTATGATGAGGATCACAAGGGGCACAAGGGGCACCATGGTCACGAAGAACATTTTGCCCATCACCACGACCATGGGAAAAAAGGCGGTCACGCAGGCGGCAAGGAACATGGTTACAGCCACGGAAAGAAATCATAAAGACAAAAAGAGTCGATCTCATTATTTCTTACATTATGTGTTTATATTTTGTATTGTTACGTTTAACAAAAAGTCGTTGTACATAAAAGCTTACGTAAGGCATTTTATTTAATAAAAGTAAGTATTACGTACGTTTAGATTTAAAGCACAAAACAAGTCTACTGTGTGACTGTGAGCCTTAGGTTCGATCGGTATTTTAAGATAGGTACATACTTACATAATAATATGTATGTATACTTGATCAAATTTTCTGGAAAGAAAAAACAAAACAGCAATAGATTTACGCGCATTAATGTATTAATTAAATACATTAAAGTCCCACTATAAAGTACCGAGTGGTGCAATATGTAGGTTATTCTAAGAGCCTTCTGAGGTCCCGAACTCAATTTTCGGGTGAGGGGTTTCTTCGAAGTGCTCTCTACTAGACATACTTTGTAAGCCCACAGAGCCTATTACTTGGGGCCTAATATAAGTTGGTGAATCTTTAAAGTCCTTGAACATCTGCTACTCTACCCCAGGACGAATTCTTGTGCTTTCTATACTTTTTGTATATGGTTTATACTCGTAGGTACCTAAAGAAGATATCCAATCAATTTTACGCATGGTAGGTAGTAGCTCACTTTGTACCTCATATATTTCGAAAAAAATTGCATTCAAATTGTATTGAGATCATGGATATACTTAAGTATGTATAGGCATGATCTCAAAATTATACAAATGAACACAACTCAATAGTTGTGGTGGACCAAGATATGGCATGACAAAAAAATATCTAAGAATGCATTTAGCATAGTCAACTTCTGTATAGTACTAGTACTCCATAACTGAACACGTAATAGACCGCCTATAAGTCTAAATGTGGAAACAGAGAAATAGTACTAGTACTCACGGAGCAAATACAAAGAGGGGAGGGCCTAAGCAACTGTGCACTATGATTCCTGTGACGTCCTGACGTCATCACAGTGGGCGTGGCTTATAGTTAGTACACTGTCAGCGTTCGTCTTGTACGTTTGTATGGAAAAATCGCAAATCAGTAAATTTTCGTGGTATTAAGAAGTAAAAGATGAAGTGTTGTATTTTATCATGTAAAAACTATTCGGATAGTCGCTCTGATGCCATGTATGGCATCACAATTCATTTGTAACTTTTTTTTTTATTTAATTTATTAAAATAGTTTTAGAAAAATCTCGGGAGTTTTTTGAAATACAGTTAAATCTATTCGTCACTAGATGGCAAAACTTTGTGTACCTAAAGGGAACTAAAAAAACAAAGGTACGTAGAGCTAAGAATTAGTAAAATAAATCATACGAAGATCCTGAAATGTGTTCTACATCCAATCCTAAAGAATTTTTAGCCGTCAAATTATTATTTTTATAGTTTTTGTAATCATTTTCTTCAATTTTCATTTCTTCATATCTTCAACTAGAAGAACATATATAAACAGAACAAAAAGACAGGGCCTTAATTAAAACCCAATTATTTTACCTAGCAACCCACGACTATTACGAGTATTTATCTTGAATTGAAAGTCCTTTAAATGTTAAAATGAAATAAACTGTACTTAGGCTGATGATTTGAAAGGTATTTTAAGCTCATTAATTTGGATCTACAAAATAAACTGCAGCTGCGGTGCAGATACGAATAAAGAAAGATAAGATGAGAAAAAATAAGTGAACAAATTTGAATCGTCATTCGTGATTTACCACAAACTTTTTTATTCTCACACTAGCAATACCCAATGCCCATGTGTTAAGCCTGGTCGCAATCTATCTGTATACCAATTTTTTTCCAAATCCGTCCAGCTTTGGGATAAGGTCAAGGCTAGGAGAAAGAAAGAACTCGCAAACTTTCGCTTTTGTATCAAGATGGTTTAAAAATTTATCTTGAAAAACTACTACCTGCTAAGTAAATTCTGAGTATGGTCCCTTACATCCTTCATAACTAGTGTGAGATAGCTAAACTACATAGCAACATCGACATAGAACGATGCGAGTAGTTTTACTATTGTTTGGTAGATGGAAAAAAGTGAATTCGTCGGAGCTTAACACCCCCTCACCCCGCAAATTGTTACACATTGTTTCAGGAAATCTAATTACAACACCTTTTTGTATCTGCTCCATGACTAGTACTACAGTATAACTTAAAAGTACTATTTCATCTTAGCTAGGAGTTGGTTTCAGAATTATAAGTAGGTACCAATAATAATTGATCCTAAGGAAATAAGTCTATAGTAAAGAAAATTTTATATAATTATAAAATATTTCATCATAATAAAAAAGTAGTAATTTGAGTAATCAGAGCAAAAAATTACACAATTATTTCTGCTTCACTTTTATTAAATAAATGTTGCATAAAATTTACAAAAGTGCCATTAATGGAGCAAGATGGTCAAATTCTATCTTCTCAGTGATGTTTTTGGTCTTAATATTCTCATCTTGGGTGGCAATAAAGATTAGACTGCCATCATCTCTCCATCCATATTTCTTCACCCAGTGCTTCAAGGTCACATCTAAAACAAAGTGTTATTTCTTTAATTCTTCAGGCTACGTACCAGAAACATTCCCCAAGATATTGTTATAAAATAAAGTATGTAATATACTAAACTTTTTTTCTATCATTTCAACCTAGTTGTAATACTGCCCTGCTAATTTTATTTGCAGTAATCAACATTTTTGAGATTTTCACTTTTTTGCAAAAATGACATCCTAAGGATATATTCTATACGTAAAAAATATATTTACAAGTTTTTTCTTATTAAAAACGTGTTTTTATTTAACATGAGACGCAATACTTGCACCTAAATGTTACTTTTACTAAAAAGATTTGAAGCATTAAATATATGCTAGAAGTTTATGCAGTACTTGCTATGTTTACTGTTACGTTTACTTTTAGCATATAACTTTTTTGCAACGAATACTAACTAAAGCCAAACACAGTAGTCACCGTTACTGCATTTGAACGTATCGAAAATAAGAAAAGCCTACTCTTGTAATGCTAAGCCTAAACGCAGTATTGTACAGTACTGCGTTAAGGAGAAGAAAGAGTGAGAGGGAGCTATGCATGTACGAATGCCGCACGGTATAGTGCCGTGTTTCGCTCTAGCAAATCAGTGCGTCGACGTCAAAAAAGGTATACTTAAAGACTTTAATAAAAATGTTTCTGAAACGAGTTTTATACACTGATTATAAATTTAATATAGACTAAACAACAAAAATTTTATTGTGATATTTAAGATAAGTAAAAAAACAAAAACATTTTTTCTAATACCTACCTATTTCTGTTTTATTTTGTTTCTTAGTCATTTAAATATTTGACAGAAGTTGAATTTACCTACAGTTTAACTAGTACCAGGCATGAAAATATAAAATGATTGTTAATTACAAACGCAGTACTAAGCATGTGCTAGGTAAGTTTGCAGTAATAAACACTGTTACTGCATTTAGTCTTAGTGATACTCTAATGCTCGCAAGCCCAGAAAGTTAATGAAAACGCAGTACTGAACATTTTATCTAAATAAAACAATAAAGTAAAGAAAAAAAAATATCAATAGAAAGCTCGATTTTTTTTACTATTTTTAAGTCACATTTTAAAAGTTATACCACAGACATTCTCCATTCGATATGAAGAAATAATGTTTACCGCGTTTATCTCGAAACTGCTATTTTGCAAGTACTGTGTTTGCAATAAGGAGGGCAGAATAGTATGAATAAATTATTACAATAAGTACTAACCATCAATCCCGCCTAATAAGTTAGCAAGGTTATTCTTGTCTATGGTCTGGAAAGTAATGCCAACTACATGGCAGACAAACTTTCTGATGGAATCATGGAAGCCACTGATGCGATTGCATAGCTCAGGCATCTGATGGACACGGTTCCAAAACTGAGCAAAATCACACTGCTCTAAAATATCAGCCAGATACTTAATTTGTGAGATAGTCTCATTTTCAACCTGGAACAAGTAATAAAAAACATACCATAATACAAGATTATTTTCAATGCTATTTTGTTACAGTTAAAAAAAAAATATTATGCAAGTCTATTATTTTTTGAGCATGAGTTTATACATTTAATTTAACTCCAACAAAAATAATATAAATATTTAAAATGTATGGTATGTTTTAAATAAATTGTATTGTGATTAACTAAGTCACATAACACAGTTAAAAAGGAATTCCTTTGCAACTTACCACTGATTCCAGTAAGAGACACTTGCATAAAGTAAAATCTGTGTGTGGGAAGTTAGTCAAAGCTTTCAAAAGTATCTGGCAAGTAATATCTGCATTAAACTTTTCTGGATTAAACTGATATAGTTTGAGCACTGCAAGATTGGCTTCCAAATCGTAAGTGTTTTCTCTTGACTGCATTTCTACATATCTCTCCAATGTTTGAAGATTAGCAGGATTGTATCTAAAAGGTAAAGTAATGTATTGTGGTAAAAAACAGGTTGTGTTGATGTTATATCACATAATCTACTTGTAAATGTATTCTCCTGCTTAATATTCCAATATTTCAAACATAACCTCATTCGAGCCTTTTAACGAAAAACGATATACCTTTCGATACTTTTTAATATCGTAGCGACTGTTTGCTTCATTGTTTCAGCCATCGTAAGAGCTTTATTTATTCAAATAGGACTGTAGTCTGAAATGTTTTTTGATTCTAGCGTGGCATCAGCGCCAGTGATTGCCAATTGCCACTACTGCCAGTGATGTTTGCGATGACAGATGACATCAGGGCTGCCAACCTTACAACTTTTTTTTATTTATTTATTTATTTAATACTTCCTGCATTTTGAATTGCATGGGGCAGACTTAATGCCTAGTGGTATTATCTAGCAGTCAACCTTTGGGTGGTCCAGAGAAGGACGTGGCAGGTGCATATATATATACAGAGAGAGAAGTGACAAATTGAATATCTTACACATAAATAAGTACCTATATACATATAATATATATATATATATATACACATACATACACACACAAATACATATATGTCAAATGCTATAATACATAACTATACTACTACTATATAGACACATGCAAATAAATACGATAATATAATAAATAACCCAAAATATACCTGACATGTTATTATGAAGAAATTTGTTTTTTATAAAACTCGCGGACTTTAGTTTTAAAAGTGTGACGGCTACTGGACATCCTAATTTCAGGAGGGAGCGCATTCCATAGCAAGATAGATTGGACAGCAAATGAAGAGTGAATAAGAGAAGAACTGTGTGTAGGGCAAAGGAGTAAAAATTTAGTTAGAACATAGAAGTTGAAACTGTGAAGTGAGATAAGTGGGGGCAGTAGGGGTATTAAGAAGAGTGTAGAGAGTAGTTAAAGCATGTAGGCTACGTTGCTGACGTATGGGTAGCCATGACAGTTGTGATCAATATGTAGACACGTGGTCGTACTTTCGAAGATTGTAAACGAATCGAATGCAATTATTGAGAAGTTGGTCAAGTTTGTTGAGCAGATCTGCATTCAGGTCGAGATAGCATACATCACCATAATCAATGATCGGGAAGACCAATGTCTGTACGAGCATTAACTTTATGCTGGCTAGGAGAAAATTTTTGAGTCGATAAAGTGATCGCAAGGTCCCAGTAAGTTTCTTGCTGTCGTACGCAATTTGTGGTTGCCAGGTGAGGCTAGCGTCAATTTGTAAACCAAAGTCTTTGACCGAAAGATTTATTGGTAGCACATATCCGTTGTAGATAATAGCCGGCAGTACAGAGGCATCCATTCTACTTCTCATGCGGTTGCTCCCTATCACTATGGCCTGGCATTTTGAGGGGTTAACAGACACACCAAAACGATAAGACCAGTTCTTAATGGCCTCCAAATCTCTGTTAACATTGTGAATGGCTTCTGCTAAATTATCCAGTGTTGCCTGTGAATAGATTTGAAGGTTGTCTGCATACAAATGATACGCACACTGAAGATCAAGAGTAATGAGATTGATGAACATCGAAAATAATAGAGGAGACAGAATGCCACCTTGGGGAACGCCTGTGTCAATATCACACCAAGTTGATGATGAATCTTCGATACGGACCGACTGCTGACGTCCCCGAAGATAAGATGAGAACCATTCCAGAGCTTCGGGGGAGATCATGTGATGAGTGAGGATAGAAAGTAGAATATCGTTGTCAACGTTGTTAAACGCGTTTGAGAAATCGATTAACACTAAAACAGTCAACTTTGCATCCTCAATGCCACTCCTGATATCATTAGTTATTTTGAGCATAGCAGTGACTGTGCTATGTCCAGGGCTGAATCCCGATTGGTATGGGCTGAGGATATTATTTTACAGATGTACTTGGTGAGCTGTTTGTGAGCACAAGCCTCAAGTACTTTGGATAGGAAAGGAAGGATTGATATGGGTCGGAAATGGTTGGGGAGAGATGGATTTGGGATCTTTGGAAGAGTGCGAACGTAGGCCTTCTGCCATACAGCTGGGAAATGTCCGGAATCAAAGGAGAAATTAACAATGTGTAGGATTGCGGGCAGAAGGTAGTTTAGGATGGTAACTATCATGTATCGACTTATATCATCACAACCAACAGCTTTTGATTTTATGAATAGTATGATATTTTTGATCTCGTCCGAGGCAACTTTTTTTCTCGTCCATAAACAGCTAAAAATCTCATACTTTCGCTATCAAACCTCGTACATTTATCAACCATTTAAAAGGTTGTAAAACCAAAAATAAGACATTTAAGCTTAGAGCAATAATTACTATAGAGGGAACATTTTAAGTAAGAGCACAAAACATATCTACGGTTACTATCTCACTAAGGCGTCAAGTCCATAACACAAAGGGAGATAGCAATAGATGTCTTGCGTCAGTTTCAAATGCAACGCGCCGTTTGTTAAATTTCTGTCAACCAGCTGGAGGATTGGACGTGTCGAGTTTTTTTCGTAAAAAATATTGCAGAAACCTATTGTGTGGTTTATTGGATGTGCTCAAGACGAAGGAAAATGACAATATTTTGTGCGGCTACCGACCGCAGAAGCCGGATGGGATTTTTTTATGAATTCTATTTACTATTAGTTTGCGCTGCGTTCATAATAGAATGGCAGTGGATGGTTAATCAAACGCAGTTTAGCGAATTTGACACCAGATTTTAGGTTTTTATTTATTCTATCTTCTTCTCTGTGATATTTTTTTTTTTGGTCGTATTATCAACTAAATAAAACTATCAAGTATAGATTGATTTATCGATATTTATGACTTTCATTACTATTGACACATGAGTTTCTATAGTAAAAATGGGGTCATGGCTATGCTACGAGGTAACCGATGCAATACATCATCTCTGTCATTCTTATGACGTTTTGTATAGGTAAAGAGAGATAACTGTAGGTTTTTTGTTTTTGCTCAAAACATTCCCTCTTAGTATTAAAGGAGTGTAAATTTAGCAGACATTTGAAAATGTAAAAATTTTCTAATTAAACAAATGAAATGTTGATATTTCTAAAACAAAAAAATGCCGTATTTATGAATAAAAAAATGTGTATGAGCATTTTGTTTTTTTTGATGAGTTCTTAATTTATTAATTTTAATATGTCTTCTAAATTCACTCTTATCATATTTAACTATTGATTGAAGTTAAATGAGAATGTACGGTGGCTGGCACATCAGACTATTACAATCTGCCAAATTTAATCATTACATTTAACAGGTTTTGAATTGTCGAGGAACAATAATTTCCACGCAAATTAGAAGTATATTATAGGCCTGCACTGATATTAAAATAAAAAATCCACGAACATACCTAATATGTCTACTTTTCATTTAGTAGACCCAATCTAGCCAAAGTGTAAAACCCATTGACGCTATAAAAAGGCTGTCTTAAGTTGGCGGGGAGAAGTCGTTTTTTTACACTTTTTTTTTGCTCTTTCAACAGTTCATGAACTGTTCGTAACTGTTCGATCAAAATTTTTATTTGTTCGATGTTAGTTCTTTTTTTTTTAAATAAAATAAAAAATTACCCTCAAGTTGGCGGGGAGAAGTCGTATTTTTACATATTTTTTTTGCTATTTCAATTGTTCGTTAACTGTTCGTCATTGTTCGAACAAAATTTTGATTTGTTCGATCTTAGTTTTTTTTTTATAGATAAAATAAAAAAAATTATTTCTTAAGTTGGCGGGGAGAAGTAGTTTTTTAACCTTTTTTATGCTATTTCAACTGTTCGTTAACTGTTAGTCATTGTTCGATCAAAATTTTTATTTGTTCGATTTTAGTTTTTTTTTGTTAATAAAATAAAAAATTAAGTTGTGGTCACAGTTTTCACCTAACCTAAACCTAGCCATTTCTTTTCAATTGACCTATCCTACTAATGTTAAATCGTCTGTAACTTATATTTCTGATGTCGCCCGCTCTCGCGTGTTGCGTATAATTCATTTTGGATATTAAAATTTTAGGCGTGCGACTGAATTACTAAGTGAGCGACAGAAATGGCTAGGTTTAGGTTAGGTTAGAACTGTGACCATAACGCCAGAACCTAATTTAATTTGATCGAAAAATGACGAACAGTTAATGAACAGTTGAAATAGCAAAAAAATATTATAAAAAATGACTTTTCCTTGCCAACTTGAGGGTAATTTTTTATTTTATTTTAAAGACAAAACTAAGATCGAACAAATAAAAATTTTGATCGAACAGTTACGAACAGTTAACGAACAGTTGAAAGAGCAAAAAAAATTTGTAAAAAAACGACTTCTCCCCGACAACCTAAGGCAGCCGGAAACATGCCACCATAAACCGCCTGCTTAAAATCGAAAACATAGACCATAAAACAATATTTTTAAATATAATTTATTATATTGTTTTGTGGTGTGTTTATTTATCGAACCATAACACTATTTAATTTAATATTAATATAATAAGTTCCTATGGTTTGATGGTTCAGTAGTAACCATAGACAAAAAATTCTTCTTTTATTGAGCAAAAAATTGCTGATGGGGGTAACTGCTAATGTCAAAACTCATGTCAGTCAAACGTCAAACATTTTGACAGTTTGACAGTTTGTGTTTTTGATTTTTTGTCGACTGAGACTGAAGAAGAAGATATTACTATTGACTTTCTTTACTACATATTAGTGCTTATTCAGTGATAATAATCAAAGTTTATTCAGACGAATTAGTTGTTATAAACACATACAACTTTTGCTCGCATAGGATTGTTTATCAACTACATACTTTGGGTTACAAAACAAACGTTACAAAATGGATCAAATGCTACCAAGTCCGTACAATATACCGGGAATAGGTACACCTTTACATCAACCTGAAGAGGACCAACAGATTTTGCCAAATGCCATGCAACAGCAGCACCAACATCAACAACAACAACAACAACATTCCTTAGCAACCATGTCCTCTCCACTAGTCGGCTTCGGGCTAGGCACACCTCAACGATCGGTTCATGCATATGCTCCTGCCCCCAGCTATGCAACTCCCCAACAGATGATGCAACCGCAGACCCCAGTAAGTATATATTTATTTTTACATGAGTATATTCAATTGCTAAGCATATGTAATAAAGATTTTTTTCTGTCAAATTTTGACCATTTATGAGATTAGGAGGCCACAGATTGCAGTCTTTAAAACACAAACAAATAGTAGAAACAGAAAATATTATACAACATGATTTTTTAAATATTATTAACTAGCAGAGTTTTCATACAGACACAAAACCATAAAATCACTACATATTAATAATAATAATAATAATGAAGAGACTTGCGTTAGATGGCTGGATCGAGGGACTGATGCAGAAAGAAATCGACACGGCCCGTATAGTGAGGAGGTTCCTGTCTTTGGAGCCCTAACCACCGGTGTCTTGGTCCCTGTACCCGATGTCGGTGGTATACTATTTTTTATATTTTTAAATAAATATTTTGTTTAATAGATACGTATTTAAAAATGTAATTAATAAGTTTTATGTTGAATAAAGAGAATAATAATAATAACTCCACACATCTCACACACGGCCGTCTGATCCCAAACTAGGCGGAGCCTGTACTATGGTAACCAGACTGCTGATAAACATACTTATGTATTTCTAAATACATACATATTATAGATAAATTACACCCAGACACAGAACAAATTATCATGCTCACACAATTATTTGTCCTGGGTGGGAATAGAAATCACAACCTCTAGCTTAGCAGTCAGGGTCACTAACCACTAGACCAACAGGCCAACAAAAGCCCCCGCCGCATCTGTCTGTTCACAATAAACTCAAAAGCTTCTGAATACGGGTTTTCATGCGGTTTTCACCAATAGATAGAGCCATTCATGAGGAAGGTTTAGGTTATAATCTAGAAGAAAGCTCATTGTGTGGCCAGATTGTTTCCACTGTGTTGAAACAACCTCAGCAAAGAGCATTGTCTTTTGCATTGATTGTAAATAGATGCCGATTCAGATGTTGAATCGGTTGAAACTTAGCAGTCAGAGACTAGAGTTCATGGTATTGCCCTCACGAGGTTTCAGGACGGCCATACTGTGCCATTCTTCCTCCACAGCTCTTTTTCAGTGTTGGAAATAGATGATAAATTTCTGGCAGCCAGATCTGGGTTTTAAGGTGGATGATTAATAATATCAAAAGTGCACCTTATGCAAAGCGGTTAATGTAATCCAACTCTTCTTGTATACTTCACAATTTCTTCCTGACATGAGTTGCTTGATCAACGATAGCTCAAATTTGAATTTCGATTTCAATATCTTAATCTTATACTTATAAAACCGTTCAACAATTATTTGAAATTTATAATTAAAGTTGTAGATCAACATACAGTCACTGCAACAATAGGTTGCTTTGTCAATGTAAAATTATTAAAAATAAATAAATAACATAATACCGTATCTATCTGCCTGTGTTGATTCTATGATTGCCCGTTTCCAACCTTGTATCCAGACTTTTAAATCACTAGATCTAACCATCTAACAATATTTAGTGATAAATTGTATTACAGCGCTGTACTATTGAGCGCTATTATGTTATTGGGATTAAAAGTAAATAACCTTTTTATAAGGCTATAAAAATAGGGAAACTGTAAAAAAAGGAAAATAATTTGGCAGAATTCCCCCACAGTAAAACACCTACGTACCTAAATACGACATTGAACTAAAAAAATAATAATCATAAATTAAAAATACCCTTGACACGAAAATCCCTTCAACGATTACAAAAGAGCTGATGATCTTCGAACGGCTGAACAGATTTTCTTGAATTATACTTAATCTATCAAGTCACCTTTCAAACAAAAAAAAAACCGCACTCAAATCGGTTCATCCGTTTGGAATCTACGAAGCCACAGAGATACACAGACACGTTAAACTTATAACACCCCTCTTTTTACGTCGGGGGTTAATTAAAATAGACTGATCTGGCTGTTTCAATATCATTCAGTTCACAATTTTTTTTAACTGCGTATGCTGCTGAGCTGAGTCTATTCGATATAATTTGTCAATATGTGTTCTGTATATATGTTCAGCCCTCACTCTTTATGAACCGATTTTGATGATTCTTTTTTTGTTACATAGCGTATACCTCAAGGGTAGTCCCATGTCAAGGAAGTCAGGATCTGATGATGGGGTCCTGATAAAATTAAGAGAAACCCCCGAAAATTGTAGAAACGAATAGTGTTTCTGTTTCTTTTATATCTTTTACTACCAGCGCCTCGCGGTTTCACCCGCGTAAGAGTCCCGATCTCGTGGGAATGTCGGGATAAAAAGTAGCCTATGCGTTAATCCAGGTCTCCAGCTATCTACATACCAAGTTTCATCGCAATCGGTTCAATAATTTTTGAGCCAATTCGTTACAAACATACTTACATACAAATCTTTCCTCTTTATAATATTAGTATAGGTATACTAATAATGAGTTACTGAATGTGGCATACACCCAAGTGAGCACCCCCATTTCCACCCTTCCGCGGACACAAAAACGCACTCTCAAAACCATTTTAAGATAAAAATGGTTATAATACCATTTACAGTTAAACAAACATTTCAGAGTGTCATATTGTCAGAACTAATTTATTAATTATGGGTTTTAAATAATAGTGGGTGCCTCAGCTTCTGACTGAACTCAAATACATACTAACAGTTTTGTAATTTATAGTTCTACCTTAATTCTGCAATGATGATTAACGTATCTGTATGATTATAAAGCAAAACCTGATGTCACCGATGATTACGAGTGGAAGCCTTGCCGGTCAGCAGATACTCAGCCAAGCTAGTCCAGCACCTCTGACTCCTATGACTCCACACTCAGCTGACCCTGGTATTCTACCACAGTTGCAGTAAGTTTAGAATCATGATAACTTCTTTAACGGTAGCTCCATATTTAAATTACGTTTCAGATACACCTTTAATATTTATTTTTTTATGGTATGGGGGCAAACGAGCAGAGGGGTCACCTGATGTTAAATGACTACCGCCGCCCATGGGAAACATTAGAATATATGTATTTTATTAGCAGTATTAATATTTTAGTAATAGTAAATAGATTTTACTTGCATAAGGTATGTGTCCTAAGTTGGACAGTCTTCTTAATAACCACATTCAACTTCAACATACCACATATATTATCATTTGCTTTTTTTATATGACGTAGATCTGACACTTCAAATTTGGTAATTATTATCACCTATCTTCACACCAGATAAACACGCAGCGGCTTTTAAGACACCTTGAAGGATCAATCTAGTGATCGTGAAACCGCTCATCCATAGTTGTGTGCTCACTGTGTTTGGCACTAGCCAATAAGACTCGAGGTGTTGCACTAGTAGTCAACCCAAACGTAACGAATGCTTACGATGAGATTTGCATAGAGTTCGTTTGTACTGAACAAGACAGTATGTATGCAAATGGTTTTTTTTCCAACCGAAGCAGGGACCGTGATAGGGAGCACAAAAACAGGGGCGCCCTAGAGGGCTCAGTTATACTTCTCATTGTTTATGGTGATATTAATGAAAATGACACCATCGTACTTCACTCGAGTATCAGTGGTATCTTTCGGCAACATGCCAGGTATGTGTGACAGAAACAGTAACGAACATTAAATTTTTAATATACATATGTATAGATTTAAGGTTCCTCTTAAGCTTTGAATAAGGATAAAGCACTTGCTAAACCTTCTGATTTTTCAGCTTTCTCCTATTGTTAGTTCCGGATCAGGTATTTCCACTTGGTAGTACTTGATCCGGATCCGGTAGTTCGACTTTTCAGCCTGGCAACCAGGTCAATAGGGTGGTTTTCCAAGTTCTTCTGGTACGACGCTTACTTACGCTTACTAGCCATACTTCACTGTTGTCAGTCAATCCTTACCTACTGCATCACTTGTTGGGGAGGCGCTGCGAAATCCATTATAAAACCCGTGGAGATTGCTCACATAGCAATTTTAAAAGATTTTATACAAAACAATCGACCTGTACGAAGATTGCAATGTTCTCAAGGTTGGGCAACAATTTATCCTACACACGGGCTTGCGCCCAGTGGCGGATTTACACATTTGCCGCCTGTAGGCTAGTTACATTTTGCCGCCCCTACCTCCTCTTCGATTGGCAATTCACAATGATTTTATTTACAACTGTTTTTTGTCAATGATTTGTGCACTAATTACTGGTGTAATTAGTGCACAAATATTTTTTTCCACAATTAGCATGATTGGGAACTAGGAGATCGATGTCTCAGTTTCTAGATTTTTTTTTACAACCCAACGATTTAGCTAAGATTGATTGTTTTTTATGGTACCTTTATTTCTGAGCTAATAAAAAAGCTCAATCATATGTTACTGTTCAGGTGGGGTAAGGTATGCCTTAATACTTACTACTAACACATGCACATTCAATAAACGTTCAATCCATCAGCCTAAAGCAGTCCACTGCTCTCCTAACGTGCGCCAAAGCACCCGGTTCAGCAGCTACCTTTCTCAGTTCGTCAGTCCATCGGGCTGGGGGGCGTCCTACCTTCCGTTTACCAGTTCGCGGTCTCAACTCTAGGACCCGATTGCCTAACGACCATGCCAGGCTACGTCAGCATGCTTATTCTGCAAACTATGTCGGTAACATTGGTTCTTTGTCGGATGACCTCATTACGAATTTGATCCTTCAAATAAACTCCAAGCATAGCTCGCTTCACAACCCGCTGCTCGACTTTAAAAAGCTTGTGGACAAGACCAAGTGACATACGGTGCCAAGACGTGGGCACCAACGACCCCACCGCCAGTCTCAGCACCGTATATCTAGAGAGGTAGGACGCTCTGGTTTTACAAACACCTTCGTTTTGAGGAATTGCTGCAAGGGTGATGAAAAAACTCAACGTAGTTTTGCAATTACTGCTTGTCCTAACAGGATCCTTCTGGTGATTTCTTCCCGAAGTTGTTTCTACCGAGCTTTATAACGTGATCAATGTACACTGAAAGTTTTACGTAACTCATTAATAAAAGAATTTACATGTAAAGTAATATATTTACTGCTTTTTGAAGTATTCTCCATTACATTTTAAACACTTTTCATTCGATCAACCCATTTTTGAAAACATGGGGACCATTCGTCTAAGGACATGTTTTTCACGTGCTGGTTGAAAGCTATCACGGCCTCTTCCGGCCCCGTAAATGTCATGCCTCTCATTAAATCTTTAATTTTTGGGAAAATAAAGAAATCGCATGGTGCCAGGTCTGCACTATGTGCGAGATGGGTCACTAGCTCTACCTTTACAAAAATTACTTTGTCTTGTTCGCGGTGTGGCGCCGAAGCATTGTCATGGTGCACTAGGATGCGACTTCTTGGTCGTTTTTCCCTAATTTTTTCAAAGATACTGGGCAAACAAATGGTGGTGTAGCATTCAGCACTAACTGTCTTTTACTAACTTTTAAACTTTCGCGTTCTATGATATAATTATGTATTTAAACGGGAATTAACGCGATCACGAAAAGGTATTACATACCTCTGAATTACCTGACGTTTCAACAAGGTTGCACTGACCGTGGTCACAGGCTGACTGGCTTAGCGGTGCACGCCCTCCGTCGTCGAGATCGTGAGGTAGAAGGTTCTTCATCCACCCGTCATCAGAGGTATGAAATACCTTTTCGTGATCGCGTTAATTCCGTAAAGTGGGATCGTGCAGAGGGGACCCACCCGTCCGGGAGAAAAAAAACGCAATAATTTTTTTGCCTACATTTCTCGCCTGCCTCAATCTTGTTAGTTTGCTGTTTGCTTTATTTCCGGCATATAACAATATTTCCGTGTTTCATCGATCTCCTGTCACAATGTCATACACAGCATTTGAACGTCCGTGATCGTCCTTTAACAACATTTTTTTACACCAATCAACACGAGTCCGTTTATGTTCTGGGGTGAGTTCATGAGGAATCCAGCGGCAACAAAGTTTTCTAACTTTTAAATGTTGATGTAAGATTTTTTGAATTTGGCTCACACCAATCCCCTCAAATCAGCTCATAGGTGATACGCCGGTTTTCTTCAATTAGTTGCCTGACAGTAGCCACGTTTTCCTCAGTTATCGCAGTTGAGGAATTTCATCATGGAGAGAAACACGGCCGCGATCAAATTTTGCGTAGCAACGCCTCACGGTGCTCAAATGAAGTGCTTCCCTTCCAAAATAATTTTGAAGACTAGCAGTACAGTCTTGCGGAGTCAGTGAACTTTTAAAATTAGTTCCATTTCTGCTACGGACGACGAACTTAAACTTGTGTTATAAAATAATTGGAAATTTCCCGCCAATATTTTTTAATCAATGATTAAGTTTCTTAAAAAAAATATAACATTCAAAATTCAAACATTTATGAGCGGCCAGGAGCGCAGAACTTTCAGTGTGCCCTATATAGACATATTCCTGAACAACTTCGAGCGTCAACCCTTCGAAGTCAATCGGTCTGGGAGTGACTTGTTCATGAACATAACCTTAGTTTTGTCCAAGTTTATACCAAGAACGTCACGTCGAGATGCTCCATTTAGGCTTTGCAGCCTATTGTGAGTGAGTGTAGTTATATGTGTGAGTGTCAGTTTTTTTATTTTTTCGCCCAGCTGCCCCAGCGACTCTGCTATTAGAACGATGTCACCGGCAAACCGAAGGTGTAAGATGTACTCGACGTTTATATTGATTCCCCGTCTAGTCCAATCTAGTGTCTTGAAGACTTCTGGTGAATAGTTTGGAGATAAAATTCCCTTGTCTAACTCCACGCTGCAAGTTTATCTGATTTGTCCTCTGGTCTTGGAGCTGTACGGTCATCGTGTTGCTGTCATATATGCTTTTCAGCACCTCGATATATCGCCAGTCGACAAGTCGTCTTTGCAGAGTATCCAGAACTGCCCAGGTCTCGATGGAGGCGAAGGCTTTCTCGTAGTCCACAAAAGTCGTACACAGCGGCTGAAAATACTTCTCGGTCTTTTGCACAATCTGTCGAATAGTATGGATACGATTCACGGTGCCGTAGTCTTTTCGAAACCCGACTCGTTATGGTGGCTGGTATTTATCGAGTTATCTCGCGAGACGGTTTTTTTCAGACTCTCGAAAAGAACTTCTAGATATGGTTCAGGAGTGAGATGGCTGACAGCTCGCGCATTTTACTCATAAGTTAGAGAGTATTTTGATTTGGACTGTTCCTGTTTGCGTTTCCCGGGAAACAGCTTTCGAGACTTAAAGATAATAAAATACTTTTTATTGCGTTTAAAATTTATACCTATGTAATTATCTGATGATGATGATGAAATTAAATTTAATTAAATTATGAAAGTTTTTGACTTAAGGTAGATTTTAGGCAACTTTTCAATCGTTTTAAGTTAAAAAATCTTCTCTCACCCGAACTGTGTTGGAGAGACACACTAGCGAACGGTCGTGTCACTCGTTCCCGCCAAACCAAACCAAACGCGACTACGAGAATTGTAGAAACATTTATATAGGTGGTGAAACATTTTACATGTTGAATTGTTTCATTTCATTTCATTCTTCTTTTTTTTTTAAGACAATGTTTTTCCCAAATTCGCCGCCCCTAAAATCTGCCGCCCTAGGCTTCAGCCTACTCAGCCTATTGGTAAATCCGCCACTGCTTGCGCCAATACCCTAGAACACCATACCAGAAAATTATCAAACGTCGAAAAGATAAGGCCTGCTCTCTACCTCTGCCCGCTTTTCTTTCATCAAACGTTACCACTTATGTCTAGCCCCTTCCCTTTTCAACAAAATTAATACAAAATGCTCAATATACGAATTAGGAATAGAATAGAATAGATTATTCTTTATTGTACACCATATAAACTTACAATAGATCTTAAATTTAATTTAAATGCTAGGTACGAGTACAATGGGCAGTCTTATCCCTAAAAGCGATCTCTACCAGACAACCTTTGGATGGATTTAGTGTCAGGAGTAATTGGTAGCTGACGGTGTACTATATATAACAATACCTATACTTACACACATATGCATATTCGCGTATATTTAAGAGGGAAGCACCTCATTTGTGCACCCGCGTTTTTACGCAGAATTTGATCGTGGCCGTGTTTCTCTCCATGATGAAATTCGTGAAGGTCGACTCTAAACTGTGATCACTGTGGAAAATGTGGCCACTGTCAGGCAACTAATTGAAGAAAACTCGCGTATCACCTATGAGGAGATTCAAGGACATTTGGGGATTGGTATGAGCCAAATTCATAAAATCTTACATCAATAGTTAAAAATTACAAAACTTTCTTCCTCATGAACTCACCCCAGAACAAAAACGGACTCGTGTTGATTGGTGTAAAAAAATATTGTTCAAGTACGATCACGACGTTTAAATGCTGTGTATGACATTGTGACAGGAGATGAAACATGGATATATTGTTACATTCTGGAAAGAAAGCAACAGTCCTCTGCTGTTTCTTGTATGGGTGTTCGAAGATGACAGTAAACCAACAAAATTGAGTTAGGAGAGAAATGTAGGCAAAAAAATATTGCGTTTTTTTTTCTCCCGCACGGGTCCTGTCTGCACGATCCCACTTGAAGAACAAACGACAGTTAATGCTGAGTGGTACACCACCATTTGTTTGCCCAGTGTCTTTGAAAAAGATAGGCAAAACGACCAAGAAATCGCATCCTATTGCACCATGACAATGCTTGGGTGCACACCGCGAACAAGACCAAGTCATTTTTGGCTTCTGAAAAGGTAGAGCTACCCATCCCGCACATAGTACAGACCTGGCACCATGCGATTTCTTTATTTTATCGAAAATTAAAGATTTCATGAGAGGTATGACATTTACGTGGCCGGAAGAGACCGTGACAGCTTTCAACCAGCACGTGAAAATCATGCCCTTAGAGTTTAGACCAATGGTCCTCATGTTTTCAAAAATTGTTTGACCGAATGAAAAAGTGTTTTAAATGTAATGGAGAATACTTCGAAAAGCAGTAAATATATTACTTTACATGTAAATTGTCTTATTAATGAGTTACGCAAAACTTTCAGTGTACCCCACATATACCTAAAAATCAATTTTTGAAATTTTTGTCTCTCTGATTGTTCCGGCTAATCTCCGGAACGGGTGAACCTATTTCCACAGGACTTTCACTGGCAGATAGCTGGTGTTATAAAGAGTAACTTAGAATACTTTAATTTAGGAAAAATTGTTAGGGTTCAGCGCAATATATATAAATATATACGCGAGCGAAGTACGCAGTAACTGCTGGTTAACTATAAAATTCATAAACTGTGGTGATATTTTTGCTCTTTCTCTACTTATGAAGTGGAGTTTTCTACATAAATTAGATCACATTTTTCTGTAAAATATATAGTGACTTTAATTATTTACAGAAATATCGTCTCTACAGTGAACCTGAATTGTAAATTGGATTTAAAGAAAATCGCTCTACATGCCAGAAATGCAGAATATAACCCAAAAAGATTTGCTGCCGTTATAATGAGAATAAGAGAACCTAGGACAACGGCTCTAATATTCTCCTCAGGAAAAATGGTGTGCACTGGTGCTAAGAGTGAAGAAGACTCTCGCTTAGCAGCAAGGAAATATGCTAGGATTATACAAAAACTTGGGTTTATAGTAAGTACCTACTTTATTCCCTTACGCTATAAAACATATATTATTATTGTTTAACAGTTTGTCAATACCTAAAAATTAAATTCGTCACGAAGTTGTAAGTCTAAGCTCATTGATTTCAATCTTCAAATAGTGTGTAAGCTCTGCAGATTTGTAGGTTTGCATGAACAAATATAAATTACTTGATACCTTATATTCTACTGTGCTTGACTCGATATAGTTATATAATAGACTAGCCGTCCCCGCAGTTACATCTGCGTTAATGGTCACTGCTTCGCTCCTATTGGTCGTTATATGGCCTATAGCCTTCCTCGATAAATACATAACACTAAAATATTTTTTCACAAATTAGTTAATACGAGCATAAGACACATTAAATTTAGCCATACGTAGTGGCATGCAAACATTAGGTAGGTACACAATGATGGCATTGAATAATATAAATTAAAAAGTAGAAAATACAATTACGAATTAAATTAAAACTGACACACATGCAAAATTTTATGATAAAATTGAAATTGTTAGTAGTATTTGCCTAATATACACAAACGTTCATATTAGTACATTATAATGCATTTCTAAAATAATAGGATCGAGAGGCGATTTTTTTTTTAATTCATGGACTGAATAAAAGCTCTCTTCTATCAACCATTGCCGTAAAGCTGGACAGAATTTATGGTACAGTAGAGTTACTATATTTTCAAGCAGCGCATTATAGATTAGCGGAGCCATATACACACAACTCATTCTAAACATCTCGAGTCGATTTACTGGCATTTTTAGATGTGTCTGAGTGACTATACGTGTTATTTTAAACAGTTCCTTGTTATACTTTACAAATTTGGCTACTTCGTAGATAAATATACAAGGAACAGTCAAAAGATTTTCGGATTGAAATATTGGTTTACAAGATTCCGACCATCTTATATTAAATATGGCGCGAATACATTTTTTTTGTGCAACAAAGACCCGCCATATGTTGGACGAGTACCCCCACACTAATATACCATAGCGAATTATGGAGCAGCATAGGCATGGTATACCATAAGTGATGTTTGTCGAGAGGTAACATCATTAACCTTTTTTAAAGCGAAAACGAATTTGTTTATCTTTTTGCTGACAGTATCAATGTGTTCTTTCCATGTTAGGTGTTCATCCACGACAATGCCAAGAAACTTAGTGCTATGTATTTTCTCGATTATTTCCTTATCAAACTTATTATTCAAAGCTATATTTTTGGCTTTGGCTGACCTAAAGTGTATAACTTTAGTTTTTGTGATGTTTATTTTTAATTTATTACTATGCAACCACTTACTTCCCTACATCTTGTAAAGCCTTATTTATTTTACTTTCACACGTGTTCATACTATCACATTCAACAATAATTGTAGTGTCATATAAATAACTGTTTTCGATTAACTTAGAAAAATCAAATTACTTTCACTTCGTTACCAATATTTTGGTTAGATATAAAAGTTTCTAATACATATTCTCTTTAATATTTTTCAGGCTAAGTTTTTAGACTTTAAGATACAAAACATGGTTGGAAGCTGTGATGTAAAATTTCCCATACGTCTTGAAGGCCTAGTACTCACACATGGACAGTTCAGTTCTTATGAACCTGAATTATTCCCTGGGCTTATTTACAGAATGGTAAAACCTAGAATAGTATTATTGATCTTTGTCTCAGGAAAGGTTGTCTTGACTGGTGCCAAAGTAAGAGAAGAAATTTACGAGGCATTTGACAATATTTATCCCATATTGAAAAGCTTTAAAAAGCAGTAAGAATTTGTTTGTGAGATTTTTATAGTTAAGAGGTTTTAATAAATACTTTTTTGTAACTGAAGTATTTACTGACGAAACTCAATCCATTTAATCCCAGACAAGTTACAAGTTTATCATGGGCATCTGTGTATCTATCTCTTGTGTTGTAGCTCTCAAAGAGATAGTCGGCTTGACTAAATCCAAAGTGCCTTTAACTAAGATTCGGTAAAATCAGTTCAGCTAATCGATTATAAATTTGCTATCCTATGCTGTCGTGGTAACGACAGTGTGCTGGAGCATCGCCTGGAATTTGCAAAAATACCCTTGTGGTTTCAGGCATCCATAACTTTTCAGTTCTTTGTTAAACTTTTACATTTAGCTAAGGACTTTATCGGGCTACAAATTAGAAAAAAATGGTTGACGCATAGTGGACATCCGGTGTCTTCAATAAACCAGTCTAATTTCTATCATGATTGGGCCATGAACCACATTTAATTTTGTAATTAACTACATTTGAACTTTATGATTTAAAGGTTAATATCATATTTAATATATGTAATATAAATATTAGGGTATGTACCTACTCTTTACCTTTTAATATTATTTTTTTTTAATTATATTATCAATTATATTATACATTGCATTTTGGTGGTCGCCCTGAAAAACGCCTATCATTATTTGAATAACAAAAGGCGCAAGTCACTTGAGAATATTGTCGCCACATCAAAAGTCATAATGTATGATAAAACAATTCACTATTTAATAAAAATTGGGTTATTAGATAATATTATAAGTAGTTATACCGGTAGCGTAACGCCATTGGTCGGCCTGACAATGGTGGGGTGATAACGAACACTTGAGACTTTAAAAATAAAAGTCGGCATCCCACTACGCGTGATTGCGTATGAGGGCCGCCGGCGGACCAGCGGCCGGTAAGGGTATACTTTCTATTTCATCAGGTCAGAATCTGCTGATGGGATCCTAGAGAAATCTAAAGGCCTTCAAATATTATTAGCATGTGGCGACTTCCACATACAGCAAAAACATACTCCAACATCATCTACCGAAGACGAGCTGAATTACGGAGTAACTACTAATCCTGCATCGCGCTATGAAAGTTTTCGCGCCGATTAGTATATATACAACTTCTCAACATCAACCATTGGGCTGCGGTCCGCCAGGCATGATCACCTAGCCAGGCTGGATGTACCTATCTTTGTGTTGGAGGGACATAACACACATTCCTCCACAGTGGTGTGACCCTCACGTGACCGGAAGCAGCCTTCAAGAAACAGATCAGCAGCAATAATCATCGCCACCGTCGTATACCCTCCCCAATTAAGTCTCAGCCAGCCAGCATCCTCGGCCTCAACACGGATACCACACGCCTGCAGCGACCGCTTCAGTCTAGTTACTCCTACGGCCTCATTAGCGTCTATGCACAGCTCACTGCACCTACGATCCTTATAAGGAGAGTATCTCTCTCGAATCTACACTACTCTCGTATCATTATAATCTATATAAATAAAAGCGAAAGGATACTAACTCGCTCATCTATTGACTGATCATGAAATCTAGAAAACTACTTGAACTATGAAGATGGGATTTGACAAAAAGGTAGTTTATGAGTAGGACACGTCAGCTATGAAAGGATTTTGCCACAGAGCCGGATTTAGGGATCTAATGGCCTTCGCAATTTTGTATAAAAGTCCTTGGTTTTTGTATTAAAGACCTGAAATTTGATACAAAATCTAGGAAACCATGAACTAGCACAACTTTTTAATAAGGCAACCTAATACAGTTAAATTAAGAATAAAATAAGCTTTCATTTGACATTTTTTCGACTAAATAACTGATGAAGGTAAATAAATAACATTTACTCATCTGTTTATACCTGGCAACCCCACAGTTGTGCAGTGGTGAAAGCAGGAAACCTTTACGTTTTCAATTCTGTTGGGTATATTCTTTTATCTAGGGTTCGATTTTTTTAAATAACCAATGAGGGAAGTAGATTAAATAAATTTAATTAAAAATTTAATTATTTAATAGTATCCGGGCGCAATTTAACTAGGCAACCTATTTGCAATGTCACAATGTGAATATTATGTATCAATTATTTCTTATCACTAATAAATAACAGATGAGGGTATATATTTCTTATACCGGATCTTGAAACCATGATGAAAAAAATGTCTGTGGGGACTTCCACATACAGCAAAAACATACTCCAACATCATCTAACGAAGAGGAGCGGAACTACGGAGTAACTACTAATCCTGCATTGCGCTATGAGAGTTCTTGCGCCTATTAGTAGGTATAATATATATTCCCAACATCAACCGTTGGGCCGCGGCCCGCCAGGCTTGATCACCTCTCCTGGTCGGAGGATCCTCCCTTTGTGTTGGAGGGACATAACACCCGTTCCTCCACATCACCACATTGTTATGTCCTTTAAAACATGTGGGTTCGTACGGTGCATATCGAAATTATCATGTAGCAAGTTAATTACTTTAAACGCTTTCGTGGTATGATAGTATCGACTACAGAGAGTATTTTGGTATATAAAACTTATTTTCGACAATATTGTGGGTTGGATCCTTTTCGTTTAACGACGGCCATTTAGGGCGCCCCTTTTTTATTTTTTTTGGTCAGGCTATATTCTATATCAAAAAGTATCGAATTTTGCTAAGAACAATAATTACTATAAAAGGAATGTTTTAAGCAAAAACAAAAAACCTACAGTTATCTCTCTTTACCTATACAACTATAAACATACTATAAACGCCATAAGAGTGACAGAGATGGTGTATTGCATCGGTTACCTCTTAGCGTAGCCATGACCCCATTTTTACTATCAACACTCATGTATACACATAGGTGTCAATAGTAATCGATGTCATAAATATCGATAAATCAATTAATAAGATAAACCTACGAGTATACTTGCTAGTTTTAATTTGTTGATAAATCAGACCAAATAAAAAAAATCACAGAGAAGAAGACAGAATAAATAAAAACCTAAAATCTGGTGTCAAAGACGCTAAAACGGTAACACTGCGTTTGATTAACGATCTGTCGCCATTCTATTATGAACGCAGCGCAAACTAATAGTAAATAGGATACATTAAAAAAACCGTATGTGGTGAAATCTGTCGGGGGGTTACTGAGATCTTGAGGATGTAAGAACTCTAAAAAGGGGATAAAAAATTTAATGCGAGATAATTGGTCAGGCGTGTAAATAGCCCGACCAGGGTGTGATTGCTCAACAGTTAGCGTACGAGGTGTAGGGAAGTAAACCACTTCTATCGATCAAAACAATCATGCCAGCACTAACCTGTAACACCGACCAAGTCCCGATCCTCCAGAAGGCAGCGAGCAGCGGCGAGGTTTCTACGGTCTCTTGCAAGGTATTGACCGGCCGGTCACGATCGTAGACTGGAGCACTCCACATACACCTTGTAAAGGTTACAAGCGAGTCCAAACACTACACGGCTATAGGACTAACGGAAAATCAGCTTCTTTTCACGAGAAATATAACTGATGTCCGTGGCGGAACAAAATTTTTATATATTAAAGGCGTCTTCTTAGCGAAAAGCGATGAGAGCAGGGTATGTCCGTTTTTTCTTGCACCAATCAGGTGCAGCGCGTTTACATTATTTGAAGACTGCTAACGCCATCTCTTGAGATCGTCGAGTACATTGGCAATATTACAGCAGTACCAGCACTAATTGCATTCGACAAACAGAATGTGGTTTACATAAAGACTATGAAATTAATAATATAACGAAATATATTATGGTGCGATTATGTATGCATTTTATAAATATATTGGCGCTCCACCATGCACCCCGCCTTGGAACATCACAAGATGTTTCAAAACACGCGAATTTTCTAACTGACTGAGAGTAACACATGCATTATGCGATTAAATAATAAATATGATAAATATAGCGGCCTAAACTAAAAAATAAGGTTGAAACTAAGTTGAATTTATTGTGTAGGAATAGGATATAATTTAGTTACAGCGCGTTTGTAAATTCCAGTTTGCGTTTTAACTATCGCCACGCGTACAACGTTATCAGAGCCTCTGAACACGTCCGTAATTACTCCTAACGGCCAATGCAACGGTGGAGAATTCTCCTGCTCAAGAAGAACAACAGTTCCGATTTCTACCGGTTTGTCGGGAGTAGCCCATTTTTGCCTAACTTGCAACGTGTGCAAATACTCTAAGTGCCATTTCTTCCAAAAGGATTGGACCATACTACCTAACAACTTTTTACGTTCTAACAGACTCAATCGTTGATCTGACAAATCAGCAGCGGGTAAATATTGCAACGGAGTAGACATCAAAAAATGCGCGGGAGTTAACACCTCAGGATAAGGGTCTGACGATAATACGCTCAATGGACGAGAGTTAAGAATACACTCTATCTGAGTAAGAACAGTTTGCAGTTCTTCGTATGTAAGTAACTGACTTCCTATTACTCTATATAAATGCGTTTTCATGCTCTTTATATTCCCTTCCCACATCCCACCAAAATTTGGTGATCTTGGGGGAATCATCTTCCACTCTATGCGTCGAGAGAGCAACTCATTCGACAGCGCGTTTTTGAAGCTAGAGTTCAATAAAAAACTATACAGCTCATCTAAATGTGCCTTCGCACCGATGAAAGTAGATCCATTATCGGAATAGAGACATGAAACTGGTCCCCGACGGGAAATAAAGCGTTTAAAGGCGGCTAGAAAGTTTTCAGTAGTTAAATCACTGGTCACTTCAATATGTAGACTACGTGTGACCATGCAAACAAAAAGAACGATGTACGCCTTTTGCGCATGTTGACCTCTGCGGCGAGAAAGGATTGTCCTTATCGGACCAGCGTAATCTACACCAGTGTGACAAAATGCCTTGGCCTCTGAAACACGGTAATCAGGAAGATCAGCCATTATAGGCGTTGGATGCGTTGGGTTGCATTTAAAGCAAGTGTTGCACTTTCGCAACTTAGACCTGATAACAGTCCTGGCATCCAAGATCCAGTAGCGTTGTCGTATAATAGACATAAGAAGTCCAGGTCCGGTGTGACAATTAACAACATGAAAATGCTGTATTATTAAGTCAACGACATGATCGCGTTTAGGGAGAAGAACCGGATGTTTAGCTTCGAAAGGAAGCATTGATCCAGAAAGTCTTCCTCCAATGCGTAAAATCCCTTGTTTGTCTAAGAAGACGAAGAGGCTTTGCAGCTTTTTTGAAGGTAATTTATCAGCCTTGATCAATTTGATATCTTCACAGAAGTGCACAGATTGAACGGCGAGAATTAACGCATTCTCAGCACTTGTCAACCCTGCTATAGAACGAGGTTCGACCTTAACTTTAGGTCTTGCGAATTTTAATACATATGCGGTGATACGTAGCAACTTTTTCCAAGAAGAAACACGTTGTGCTAACGTACACAGCAACGGCGGCTCTGTGTGAGTAATGGCAGCCAACACATTTGCCTTGAGTTCAGGCAAGACAGAGCAATTATTAAGCGAGAATGGCTGAATCCACGGAGGACCTTTCCACCACAAATCGTGGGTCAAAAGTTGCGATGGAAGCATACCACGCGAAAAACAATCACTTGGATTACTAGCTCCGGCAATATGATAAAAATGTTTAGAGTCCAAGTTTTCTTGGCACTGAGCGACGCGATTACCGACGAAAACTGACCAACGATGTGGTGAAGAATGAACCCATGATAAAGCAATAGTGGAATCAGAAAATGCGTATATCCCGGCAATGGTCATACGTGTTGCATATGTGTCTCGCACAGTTTTTATTAATTTTGACATAAGTAAAATAGCGCATAATTCTAAGCGAGCGAGCGTAGTGATTTTTGTCGGCGAAACCTTTGATTTAGCGCAAAGAATGCGAGTTTGAATGCCAGACGGGTAGGTACAATGGGCATAAATGACACATCCCAGACCATTCATGCTAGCATCACAAAAAGCAACAAGACGTAATTCACAACCAACTTCGACGCCTACATGACGTGGAATCCTTAAAGTGTCAAGCATTTGAAGTTCTTGCGCAAGAGCGAAAAAACGGGTGCGTATGTGCTCCGGTGCAGGATCGTCCCAATCACACTTGCTGAGCCACAGTTCCTTAATTAACAACTTGGCATAGAGAATCACAGGCGCGACCAATCCGAGCACGTCAAATAGTCGTGCAACCATCGAGAGTATGTTTCTCTTGGTGCACCTTTCATTAATTGCGGCGCATGTGAAATGAAAATTATCTTCACATGGTTCCCATGAGAGACCTAAGACCTTAGAGACATTATTGTCAACATCAAAATCAAGCGACTTGCGGTGCGTGTCGGGAAGCGAGTCAAGTAGCACTGGTGAATTGCTAGACCACTTCACTAAGTCAAAGTCACCCGATTTGAAAAACTTAATCAAGTTGTGAGCTAATTGCGTGGCAGTATCCTCATTTGCAATAGAAAGAACCAAATCGTCCATATACAGACAGGTCTCTGCCACTTTCGCGGCATCAGGATAGAGCGGACTCATGTCAGTAGCCAGCTGTCGCACAGTGCGCATAGCTATGTAAGGGCTTGACTTGAGACCGAAAGGTTGCCTATTAAAGGCATAAGTTCGAATTTTTTCCGATTCGTTGAATCTAAATAAAATGCGTAGGTATTTATGTTGGTCTACTGGTACACCAATCCGTAAATAATATTGTTTTATATCAGCGTTCATTGCAATAGGAAATAATCTAAAACCTAACAATAATAAAAACAGATCGGCCTGTAAATTGGGTCCAATATGTAATATATCGTTAAGCGAAAGTCCTGTATGCGTTTTAGCACTCGCGTCCAATACGATGCGCGCCATCGGTTTATCAGGTCGGACTACTGCGTGATGCGGTATATAATAACCATCAGAGGACAGCTCAGATTCTTTAACAGGACTGAGGTAATTGTTATCAATATAATCCTGAATAACCTTGTTATAATTTTCGCGCACTATCGGTGCCTGACGGAGCTTATGCTCGAGTGAAACGAAACGGCGATAAGCGATAGCGTGCGAATTACCTAATTCCGAAGGGTCCCTACAGAACGGTAATGCAACTGTATAACGACCTACGTCGTCACGGGTCACGGTAGCCGTGAAAATATTTTCGCAATCTGTCTCCTCTGGTGACAACAAGCGTTTCATGGGTACTTCTTCAAGTTCCCAGAACTTTTGCACTATATCATTAAGCGCTAACGCAGAAAAAGACGCGGCAGTAGGTAAAATATGTTTACGCGGGTAATCTCCCATAAGTACGTAACCAAATGTTGTAGATAAAGCACACGGTGCGCGCGGCCCACACTCGACCATATTTCCTAAGTATATAAATGGGAATAGCTGGGCACCTAACAATAAATCAATCTTGCCCGGAATATTCCAGCTTAAGTCAGCGAGCGGAAGGTTACGAAAATCTAGGTCGCGATCACAATCGATAAATTTCGAAGGCAATTGATCCGTAATGCATTCTACAACAAGCGCATGTATAGTGTATTTCTGATCCGGATAAATACGGGATTCAATGTCTAAATGAACATAACCGATTATCGGACTTGAAGCGGAACCAACACCTTTAACATAGGAATTATTCAACGGTATTATCGGTAAATTTAATAAACTAGAACAAGCAGATGTTATTAGATTATTCTGCGAGCCATTATCTATCAAACACCTAACTACAGATTTGATACCAGCGCTACCCTTAGAGCGCGCGTATACCTGAGCGGTTGACAAAAGTATATCACCCTTATGACAAGAAGTGTAAGACTGTGTATGTGTAACTGGTTCTGTAGCAAGCGGGGGCGCTCGAATGCATGACGAAGTCGTGTGAGCGCGATGAGAAGGCGCGGGCGAAGTAACGGTCGCTCGATGAGCGGGCGGCGGCGAGTACGCGACGGCGGTATTTACCATAGCCGCATGCGATTGCGAATTATTACTATCAAAATGCAATAACCTATGGTGTCTTTTATTACAGAAACAGACTGACGTACTCTTACAATCCGGAAGTTTATGTAAAGTGCTTAAACAATTAACGCAACCGTACTTCGATTTAATAAACTCATATCTAGCCCTTGCGTCTCGCATATTTTTAAACTGAGCGCAATCATATAAATGTCGATGGTTACCACTACACAAACAACAATTCGCGGTAACTGCTGCGTAAGATTTGGAGGTGTGATGAACGCGCCGGTCGCGTGAGGGCGACGTAACAACAGCAGCGGGTTTCGTATATGACCAATTTCGCGGGTTTGAGCGCTCCAAAATCTTAGCCTGATCTTGTATAAAAGCGATAAGCTGTTGTGTCGTAGGCACTTCCACATCCCGAATCGAAAGTTCAAAGGCTTGGATGGTTTGAGGATCCATCCTTCTCAAAGCGCATTGAAGAAAAATAAAATCAGTTAGATCTGTTATGCCTAATTCTTTTAGAGCTGAAATCGAAGCGGAGTATTTACTAACAAAGGTATCAAGAGCGTTCGCAGTGTGCGAGCAAGTTTTTAAGTCCAGTATATTATTGAGATAATATGTACCTAATGAGCGTTTGTCGTGGTATTTCTTAACCAAACTATCCCACAGTATTTTATATGTTTCACCTGACGGAATAATACCGGAAGTGAATTTTAGTGCGTCGTGGGTGAGTTTAGAAATTAGATACTGTACACGTTGCGAGTCAGAAAGCTGTTGATTCAAATGAATATTAGCTTTAAAAGACTGATAAAAGGTATTCCAGTTTTCAGGGCGTCCGTCAAAACTCGGAATTACTAAAGGTTCTAATTTCACTACGGACTTGATCGAGCTACTGGTCTCGAGTGAACGCACCTTAGAAGTGGTTAATATTTTATTTCTAACGCGTTTAACTCTCGAGTATAAATCATCAAATGAATCGAGGCAAGAATACTCGGGATTGACCGTAATCTTTGATAACAAATTTATATTATTTATTTTATCAACAATGGACTCAAATTTATCGCGTAACTCATCTATTATCTCCGTTTCAGCCAGAAAATTCTCGTTAGCTCGCGTTGATGAATCGAAAGAAATTATACCTTTCGACGATGTGTACATACGATTAATACGTTGAAATAATAATTCTTTCTTTTGATTCAACATAACCAACATGACTTCGCGGCTTGATTCGCTTTCCGTCATGTTTATAAAATAATATCACAATACAACTACAAAGTGATAGGTATATCTACCTAGTTAGTGTAAAAACACAAATTAAATTTAAATCTTAAAATGACTTAGCGTAAAGTACAGTGGTGGAGCGGTAAATAAGTGGGTAGGTATGAATAAGTTCAACTAAATTGATTATAATGGATATTATTACCAATTAATACGTAATTCACCAAATCTAACAATTAATTATATTTAAGTACGAGTCTACCAATAATTACGTAGTTCTCGTGCGTTTTAAACACAGAATTTACCAATTTTACGTAAATCTGTGAGCGAGGAAAAATGGGGCGCAAGAATTCACTAAAATTACGTGAATCTTTTTTATGATATGAATAGAAAAGTAAATTCACCAATATTTACGTGAATCACTGGCCTATCCGTACTCGTAAGGACCAAATTATATGGTCAGGCGTGTAAATAGCCCAACCAGGGTGTGATTGCTCAACAGTTAGCGTACGAGGTGTAGGGAAGTAAACCACTTCTATCGATCAAAACAATCATGCCAGCACTAACCTGTAACACCGACCAAGTCCCGATCCTCCAGAAGGCTTTCTTTCTTTCTACGGTCTCTTGCAAGGTATTGACCGGCCGGTCACGATCGTAGACTGGAGCACTCCACATACACCTTGTAAAGGTTACAAGCGAGTCCAAACACTACACGGCTATAGGACTAACGGAAAATCAGCTTCTTTTCACGAGAAATATAACTGATGTCCGTGGCGGAACAAAATTTTTATATATTAAAGGCGTCTTCTTAGCGAAAAGCGATGAGAGCAGGGTATGTCCGTTTTTTCTTGCACCAATCAGGTGCAGCGCGTTTACATTATTTGAAGACTGCTAACGCCATCTCTTGAGATCGTCGAGTACATTGGCAATATTACAGCAGTACCAGCACTAATTGCATTCGACAAACAGAATGTGGTTTACATAAAGACTATGAAATTAATAATATAACGAAATATATTATGGTGCGATTATGTATGCATTTTATAAATATATTGGCGCTCCACCAATAATCAATTCAAATTCGAACTATTCTAGGGTTTAAGGGGTAAGGGTTCTATTTCTATATTAAAACATTGTTTCTTATTTTAGGCTTCATAGCTTATTAGATAAAATGTGAAAAAGTCGTGAAATCTAGAGGACTCAGTTCTAGATAAACTACCCTATTAGGTGTATGTATATTTACATTAGGAGAACCTTTTCTCATCATGTAATAATCATGTAGATATAAATAAAAATGCATTTATCTTATAATTGTTTTTAATAATATTGGATCACATAAATAATATTGTGGAGGCATGGGTGTCGTGTCCCTCCAACACAAAGGGAGGATCCTCCGACCAGGCTAGGTGATAGGCCTGGCGGAACCGCGGCCCAACGGTTGATGTTCCTTCACGATAAGAGCAGCAGGCTCAAAATGCAGTGCAAAATTTGAAGGACTCTCCTCGTCGCATATTTCTAAATCATTTTTCTTTTAATTCTGTGTCTTTTGGAAACCTACAACAAGAAAAGTTATTTTCATACTAGCCGAACCTTGAGCCTTCTGGAGTGGAGGAAAGCTTCCAATACAATTGAAGCTTACAATTACAAAAATTACTTTGGATTATGTACAATGCATATCCACAGAATTGTAGTAATTCACTCATAGTCTTGAAGTGTTAATATTGTAGAAGATTTTTAATTTTCAAACAAACATTCAGACGTTCCCTTTGACTTATTCTAGTACCATTAGTTGCTACATTTGCTACCTCATTGTTATTGGCGCTGTTGCAAATATATAATCGTACTTATTGTAAAGTAAGTACCCTTTCAGAAATCGATATGTTAACGTGATCTAAGTTCCAACACTATATGGGTATCTACATAAAACGTCAGTCGCGATCTATTTTTATCTAAATTCTTTTCAAAGTAATTTTCAATAGTAATAAACAGAATGAATAGGTGTGTAATTGTTGAACATAACGATCAGTTACAGTTCGGCATGCTTTACAAATCCTAATAAAACGTAATTTGGCTGATAATCATCAATTTACTGAATATGACTTACCGATGGAAGGATATTTTTGGACCGCATTCGGTCAAAACGCCCATCCGGCTTCTGCAGCCGATAACCGCACAAAATATTGTCATTTTCTTTCATCTTGAGCACATACATCTTATCTGGAAGACTGTTGCCGAGCGTCCAAGTACCTTTAGATCTGATCGCTTTGATTAGATCTAAGAGGTTCTTAGAAGTCGAAAGTGATGAACTTAATATTTATTTACTAGCAACCCGCCCCGGCTTCGCACAGGTGGCAGAGACTCATTACATATGTGCGAAACATATAAGCTGGATATTTTCACTATATATTATTTGACTAAACGCACTAATTTTTGGTTTACACCTACACATCTTGGGTTGAGCCGGTTATTTGCTCCACAGATAACTATATATTGTACTACGTACGTACGTGATTTGCTCAGAGCAATAATTACTATAGAGGGAAAATTTTAAGTAAGAGCACTAAACATATCTACGGTTACGTTCTCACTAAGGCGTCAAGTCCATAACACAAAGTGAGATAGCAATAGATTTCTTGCGTCAGTTTCAAATGCAACGCGCCGTTTGTTGAACTTCTGGGTCTTCTGAACTTTTGTCAACCAGCTAGATGTTTGGACGTGTCGAATGATTTTCGTGAAAAATATTGCAGAAACCTATTGTGTGGTTTATTGTATGTGCTCAGGATGAAAGAAAATGACAATATTTTCGTGCGGTTACCGGCTGCAGGAGCCGGATGGGCGTTTTTACCGAATGCGGTCCAAAAATATCCTTCCATCGGTAAGTCATACTCCGTAAATTGATGATTATCAGCCAAATTACGTTTTATTAGGATTTGTAAAGCATGCCAAACGGTAACTGGTCGTTATGTTCAACAATTACACACCTATTCTTTCTGTTAATTACTATTGAATAAATTACTTGGAAAAAAAGAATTAAGATAAAAATAGTTTGCGACTGACGTTTTAGATACCCATATAGTGTTGGAACCTTATGGTGGGTTTACACGCTGGCGTTCAAACCGACATTCAACGAGCACATGCACGGGCACACGCATGTGAACAGGCTGTTTGTGCATGCTTGCGTGAATGTGATCGCGCTTGCCGCCGATCGGGACGACTAACGGCTGCGTTCACACGCTTGCGTTCAAACCGACATTCGACGACGCAAGGGCTGTCTTAAGTTGGCGGGGAGAAGTCGTTTTTTTACACTTTTTTTTTGCTCTTTCAACTATTCGTAACTGTTCGATCAAAATTTTTATTTGTTCGATCTTAGTTTTTTTATTAAAAATAAAATAAAAAATTACCCTCAAGTTGGCGGGGAGAAGTCGGTTTTTTACATATTTTTTTTGCTATTTCAATTGTTCGTTAACTGTTCGTCATTGTTTGATCAAAATTTTTATTTGTTCGATCTTAGTTTTTTTTTTTAAAGTAAAATAAAAAATTACCCTCAAGTTGGCGGGGAGAAGTCGTTTTTTTTGCTATTTCAATTGTTCGTTAACTGTTTGTCATTGTTCGATCAAAATTTTTATTTGTTCGATCTTAGTTTTTTTTTTAAATAAAATAAAAAATTACCTTCAAGTTGGCGGGGAGAAGTCGGTTTTTTACATATTTTTTTTTGCTATTTCAATTGTTCGTTAACTGTTCGTTATTGTTCAATCAAAATTTTTATTTGTTCTTGAATTTTATTTGATCGAATAATGACAAACAGTTTAAATAGCAAAAAAAAAATTAAAAAAGTCTTTTCCCCGCCAACTTGAGGGTAATTTTTTTTTTATAAAAAAAGACTAAGATCGAACAGAAAAAATTGATCAAATAATGACGAACGGTTAACAAACTACAATGGGGAGCCCAGATAGACAGCCTTGCAGGTAGGCTTAGTTCGGCAGCTTATGAAGTTTGGAAGGTACGTCAGCTCACTGATACGGACACAGCTAGGCTTGTTTATTTTAGCTACTTTCACAGCGTTATGTCCTATGGTATACTACTTTGGGGCAAGGCGGCTGATGTTGAAACGATTTTTATTCTCCAAAAACGAGCCATCCGCTCCATATACAATTTAGGTGCTAGAGTCTCTCTTCGAGAGTTGTTTAAGGATATAGGTGTTTTAACTGTTGCATCACAGTATATATTTGCAAATATTATGTTTGTTAGGCACAACATTAATAATTATAAGAAAAACAGTGATATACACAATATTAATACAAGAAACAAGTCTAAACTCGTTGGGACCTATCATCGCTTACATAAAGTACACAACTCGTTCGGAGGTCTTGGTATACGTTTTTATAATAAAATTCCTATACATGTAATCGACCTTCCTGTAGATAAATTCAAGCGAACGGTAAAAAATCACCTTATTAGGAAATCCTACTATACGATCAACGATTATCTAAACGACAAACAGTCTTGGGCTTAAGGTGTCATTAGGTATATACACACAAACTTCTTTGTCTTATAATTAAGCTAAATTATTAACAAACCATTGTCAGTTGAAAGTAATGCGTGACGATTATTATGGTAATTTGACTATTAGTGATTTTTATCAGTATCTCGACTATGGTTCGTCATGCTCACTATAATGTCATTGCTTGCGGCGTCGTCATGGGGCGGGTCATTTCTTTCCCTCAGATATGGCGAAGGAGATGATGGCTGGTCCATGTGTCATACTCGTGAACGGGTGCTGCTTGGGGTGACTGGTCGGCCTAGTCAGCGATGCTTTAGCCTACTATACTATTATTTTGGTTCGATCAACTGCAACTCTAGCCTCTTAATCCAGTCACGAATTATTTTTAACAGTAGATTTTGCACCTGAATGAAGGTAGATGTGCACCTTGAATGATTTCTATGTTTAATAGGTTCAAACCTTCAACGGTATCACTGAGTGATTTTTATTTTTTAGTACGTTAGCTTTTGGAGCATTTCAATAAAATGAAATTCAGGTGGCATCAGCTTGCATCCTGTTTACCTTTCGTGTAACACTAACACTATTGTACCTGAAGATCTGACTTTTAAAAAGAGTGGCCATGAGTTTCTTTGCCAGTATTCTTCTCATAAGGCCCTACGCATTTTGGAAACTGGAAGTTATAGATCGACACAGACAGGCAGTGGATTTTGGTGTTTTTCACCTAATTTACCTTGACAATCCAGTACATGCTGTGGCGTCTGTTTGTGCCGATCTATGACTTTAACTCTAGCTTCAATTTAACGTTCATAAATGTCACTTAGTGTCTTAATTGAATAAATGATTTTGAATTTGAACGGTTGACATAGCAAAAAAAACGACTTCTCCCCGCCAACTTGAGGGTAATTTTTTATTTTATTTAAAAAAAAAAACTAAGATCGAACAAATAAAATTTTTTATCGACAATGACGAACAGTTAACGAACAATTTAAATAGCAAAAAAAAAGGTTAAAAACGACTTTTCCCCCCCGCCAACTTAAGAAAGCTAATTTTTTATTTTATTTATAAAAAAAAACTAAGATCGAGCAAATAAAAATTTTGATCGAACAGTTAACGAACAATTGAAATAGCAAAAAAAAAATGAAAAAAAAAAGACTTCTCCCCGCCAACTTGAGGGTAATTTTTTATTTTATTTTCAATAAAAAACCAAGATCGAACAAATAAAAATTTTGATCGAACAGTTACGAACAGTTAACGAACAGTTGAAAGAGCAAAAAAAAAGTGTAAAAAAACGACTTCTCCCCGCCAACTTAAGACAGCCCGCGCTTGGCGCCGATCGGGACGACTGTCCGTTTTTTGACACACTTCAAAGGGTGAATGTGCTTGTGTGCCTGTTTACACACACACACGCGCTCGGCCGCGTTAGTATAGTTTTTTCTTCGTGGCGTACAGACGACGTAACGATCGAAATGAATTTTTGACGACACCAAATATATCGGAATGGTCTGAACCTTTATCATGCACGAATCGAAAGCAAAAGAAGACTTCAGAAAGATGTTTCTGAACTATTCTTTTAGTAAAAATTAATATTGTTTATCAGGGCCAAAAAAATATGAAACAAAATAGTGCCAATTCTGAGGATTAAAGTTAGTATTGATTGATTGATTGACGATTAGACAATTGTAACTAATCGAATATCAATGATGTGCAGTAAATAAAATAGATTTATGTATGAATTAAAACAGTTACGAAACACAGTTAATAAAGAAGCTGCTCCCAATGCTTATCATGGTTATTTATGTTCATGTTTATTAGAAATAATAAAAAATTCTATTCAAAAGTTAGCGAGGATAGTAAATTCATTAGAAGAGATCCCACTAAAATAAGAAACGAATTATGTAAAAGCCCTCTTCGATGTAAAAATAGTTATAACGCATGTCAAATAAAAAAATTAAATTTAATGTTTTGGCTACTTGAAAAGTGTTTTTACACCATAAATGATTTTTTAGTTGTAAAACCTAATAGTTTTAAGTAAAATTTCGCATGCATAATTATGTCGGGCTGTTTTTTTTTCAATAAAAATAGATCAAGCCCAAAGCAGTAGCTCCCACGAGATCTACGTCTACATCGTCTCCCATGTTTCCACTGACTACCATGTCCTCAGAACACTAATACCCTACGGACCATGCCTGCAAGTGTGTGAAACAGGGCTGCCAGATTGCAAAACTGGATACAAAATTGGTATAATATTGGTTATCTTTTGAATCCTGTTTGTATAGTAGATTGCATTGCATAATTGGATACAATGTCATTGCTGATGTTATAGCGTAAAAAGTACGTACATACACACAGAGATACTTAAAACAAATCATGTCTGTGATAAACTGTTAAATCCTTATACGTTAAAACACCTTTTATTAAAATCCCCAAAGAGTGACGTTCTATAGTTGTACAACACTGATTTTGTATAATAGTACATGATTTTGTATAATTTCCGGGTCTTAGCGGTATAACATAAATTGTCCTTACTGGCAGCCCTGGTGTGAAAAGCTTGCTTGGCACGCTGCGTGGCAGACTGCGCGCCGAGCTGCGTGCCGTGCTGCTTGCCAGGCTGCACGGCGTGTAAACGCACCATTAGATTATATATAGGTCCAGATACCGTGACCAGTACAAAAGTCACCGTTTACTTTGAAGCCACTTTTTGGAGCTGTGTGAGTGAATCCCGCCCAACGCAAGTGTCAACGTACAATATCTGCGCTTGTGTGCGTGACGGTTTTACTACCAGTGCATAGAGGTTACCCCAAAATTTAGGGACTTTTTATGAAACATAATATTTTTTTTTGGTGTGAGTAATATGAAATAAAGACATTTTAAATGTATTTAAATGTGTTACAAGTATTCGTTTATTTAATTTTTTTATTTAATCGTTTAGTTAAAAAGATAAATGTAAAATAAAAATAAAGCTACTTAGTAGGAACTATTTATATACTCAATGTATCAGAAAACCGGGGTATTGTATAACAATATTATTGCATTTTAATTCAACCGCTATATACTATATATTTATAAAAAAAAAAAAAAAATTTCGCGTTCCAACGAATTGACAAGTTGTAAAATTCAATACATATTCTTGTAGGAAATTAAACGATCTACGAAAAAGGTTGGATATGATTTTTCGCTAAGTCAGCTCGTTTAAAAGTTATTCATGGTTAAATTTCAGTAAACCCAGTTGGAGAGATTGACGTAACTTTAAGTATGATTTACATCTGAATAATGCCATAAAGGTCAGACCGATAACTACAGTGATTTTAGCGGTAAAAATAGTAATAAAAATTAACAATTAGGTTCAACATAGTAGAATTTATAGTTTTATCATACTTCCAAGTACGTAATTGCAAAATTTTAAATCAGCTAACTTAGCGAAAAATCATATCTGAGGTTTTTTGTACATCGTTTAATTTCCTACAAGAATATGTATCGATTTTTACAACTTGTCAATTCATTGGAACGCGATAAAATTTTAATAAAAAAATATATATATATCACGTTATTTAAATGGGAAATCAAAAACCACGAAGCGGCACCTCTTAATAGTAATATTAAGAGCTGCTGTTTTCACAGGTTTATTTTTCCGTCATCTTGAACAATATTTTTATGGTAAGTAATGAAAAAAAAAACAAAAGTTCTTTTAGGCCCACCCTAATATATATATATATATATTTTTTTTTTATGAACTATCAAGAAACTAGCAAAATTTTACAAGTCCTAAGTGCTCTATAGCTGTGATCGTTAGGAGTAGTAATAATAAGTTAAAATACGAGTACAATCATATAGCCAAAGTATCGTTTGACGGACACATTGAACTCCTGGCGCTAGAGCTTAGAAATTAAGAATATTTGAAGGATTCCAGTTTCGCGAACATTAACAGTAAGCATATTTCTCGTCTTTCTATAAATAACAAGTTTGGCAAAGAAAATTATACATACTGCTAGAATGCGTTATGGGTAAATGAAAATCACGTCCCTGGCAACATCTCTAATAATGGCGTCTGCAATTTTATTCATTTGAAATTTTGTTCTATTGTTTATAAATACATTAGGAAATAGAATAATTACAAGTGAAATGTGATGTTCGGACACTTATGATTTTCTTTTTGTATAATTTTTACAGGATGTAACTGCACAACCAGGCATTTTTTAATATTATATAAATAGCGGTTCTAGACTTACTTCAGCGGCGAACGTTTGCTCGCGTGTGACGAGTGAGTCGCTTGTTATTTTGTTAGTCGCTTGTATTTTTTGGCTTCAGTTTTGGGGCGCGGATTAGGCATCTGGACCTATATATAATCTAAGGTTGGAACTTAAATTACGTTAACATATCGATTTCTGGAAGTGTACTTACTTATCAATATGTATGATTATATACTTGCATCAGCGCCAATAACAATGAGGTAGCAAATGTAGCAATTAATGGTACTAGAATAAGTCAAAGGGAACGTCTGAATGTTTTTGTTTGAAAATTAAAAATCTACAATAGTAACACTTCGAGGCTATGAGTGAATTACTACAATTCTGTAGATATGCATTTTACATAATCTAAAGTAAATTTTGTAATTGGAAGCTTCAATTGTATTGTAAGCTTTCCTCCACTCCTGAAGGTTTAAGGCTCAGCTGGTATGAAAATAACTTTTCTTGTTGTAGGTTTCCAAAAGACGCAGAATTAAAATAAAAATGGGTTAGAAATATGCGACGAGGAGAGTCGAATCCTTAAATTTTGCTCGGTTGTGTTCATTGCATTTTGAGCCTGCTGCTCTTATCGTGAAGGAACTTCAACCGTTTTGCCGCGGTCCCGATAGGCTATCACCTAGCCTGGTCGGAGATCCTCCCTTTGTTAGAGAGACACGACACCCATGCCTCTAGAATATTATTTATGTGATCCAATATTATTCAAAACAATTATAAGATAAATGCATTTTTATTTATATCTACATGATGAGTAAAGGTTCTCCTAATGTAAGTATACATACACCTAGTAGGGTAGTTCATCTAGAACTGAGTCCTCTAGATTTCACGACTTTTTCACATTTTATCTAATAAGCTATGAAGCCTAAAATAAGAAACAATGTTTAAATGTAGAAATAGAACCCTTACCCCTTAATTTATTAACAGGGAATGGATAGTACAACTAAGCTTGTAACTTTTAATTGTAAGAACATTACTAGGTCCGTAGATTGTGTAAGAAGATTGTGTAAGGAAGCCGACATTATAGCGCTTCAGGAGACCTGGCTACTGCCCCATGACATACAATTCGTGGGTGGTATTGATGACGCATTCTCTTTTACTGCGAAATCGGCTATAGATACATCAGTTGGCGTACTTAGAGGGAGACCTTACGGTGGCGTTGCCTTACTCTGGAGGAAGGTTCTTTTTCCGTCAGTGTCAGTGATACCGTGTAAAAGTGTGCGCCTAGTGGCGATAAAGCTTGTGTTCAACGATCGGTCTATGATAGTAATATCTATTTACATGCCTACTTGTTCTATGGATAATTTAGTGGAGTTCACAGATTGTTTAAGCGAACTAAACGCAATAATTGAGAGTAGTGACGTGGAATCGGTATTTATTCTGGGCGATTTCAACGCGCATCCAGGTGAGCTGTTTTCTGACGAACTAAAAACTTTTTGTTCCGAACGATCGTGGTCGCTTGTAGACGTTGAGTGCATGCCGCGCGATACCTATACGTTCGTGAGTGAGTCACACGGGTGCCACCGCTGGCTCGATCACTGCGTTGTGACAAGTGCAGCGAGGCGCACGGTTGTAAATATGAGGGTATTGTACGACACATATTGGTCCGATCACCATCCTTTGTTGATTGAATGTAATTTAAATGTTATTTTGCCTAAAGTTTCAACCAGTGTCAACTCGTTTAACGATGTGAAATGGGGGTTAAGAGATCATTGTCAAATACAAGAATATAGCAGTTATTGTAATTCTAAATTAAGATTAATTGACTTCCCGACTGAACTTACTAACTGCGCTGATAAAATGTGTAATAATGAGGATCATAGAATACTTTTAACTAAAATGTATAGTGAGATTGTCAGTATTCTTACTGAAGCCGCTAAGTTGAGCTGCAAAGTGGTGGCACGGAAACATTAATATGTAATGGGTTGGAATAGGTATGTTAGTGACGCACATAGGAGGGCGAGATTTTGGTTTCAAACATGGGTGACCTACGGCAAGCCTAAATCGGGGTATGTATATAATAATATGTGTGAAACTAGAAAAATATTTAAAACTAAACTAAAACACTGCCAGAACAATGAAACTCAAATTAAGATGGACATTATTGCGCAACATCATGCGAATAAAAACTTTGCTAATTTTTGGAAAAACACGCGTAAGTTGAACCCCAAGTCGAGCTCTCCGGTAAGTGTGGGTGGTGTACACAACCCACATGAAATAGCTTGTGCCTTTCAACGCTACTTCAGTGTATCTTCACCTCTCGACGAGGGCGTCGCAAGTGCTCGCTGCGGACGGTCACCCCGGGGATATTAATATCAGGTTCTCCGCAAAGGAGGTTGCTTTACTTATAAAAAACATGGTAAGAGGTAAATCCCCGGGTCATGATAGTCTTAGCATCGAGCATTTGCAGTATGCGGGCGTACATCTACCGAGAGTACTTGCATTATTGTTTACCCTGTGTGTTAGTCATAGCTTCTTGCCAGACGATTTAATGTACACGGACGTAGTGCCTATCGTAAAGGATAAGACTGGCGACTTGTCAACTATGTCTAATTATAGGCCAATTTCACTTGCGACTGTCATTGCTAAAGTGCTGGACAGTTTGCTTGATCAGCAGTTGGGACAGTACCTGCAATTTAATGACGCTCAGTTTGGGTTTAGGCCCGGTTTATCAACTGACAGTGCTATTCTATGTCTCAAGCAGACTGTTCAGTACTATACAGCTAGAAATACACCTGTATACGCTTGTTATTTAGATCTGTCAAAAGCTTTTGACCTTGTTAGCTATGACAGGCTGTGGCAGAAGCTACTATGTGAGACGAATTTACCACGTGAAATTATATCTCTGTTTAAATACTGGTACAGTCAGCAGCAAAATAGTGTAAGATGGTCGGATGCGCGGTCGGATATGTACAGGTTGGAGTGCGGTGTAAGGCAAGGTATATCCTCGCCTCGTCTCTTTAATTTGTATATGAATGGGCTGATCGGTGGGCTCAGTAACACAAACATTGGTTGTTCTATTGATGGTGTGTGCATAAATAACATAAGCTACGCTGATGACATGGTGTTGCTGAGCCCATCGATTGGTGCATTACGTAAGTTAATAGGCATTTGTGAGTCATATGCGGCGGCTCATGGTCTCAAGTATAATACCAATAAGAGCGAGTTTATGATCTTTAAAGCTGGTACCAAATGCTACTCAATCGTACCTCCAATCACTCTTTGCGGTACTCCTTTAAATAGAGTAAACAAGTTTAAGTACCTTGGCCATTGGGTCACCCATGATTTATCAGATGATCTTGATATTGAGAGGGAACGTAGGGCGCTGTCTGTCCGGTGTAATATGTTGGCTCACAGGTTCGCACGTTGTACTACACCAGTCAAGGTTACTCTTTTCAAAGCATATTGTCAGTCCTTCTACACGTGCAGCCTGTGGACTAACTTTACGCAGCGGGCGTACAGCGCATTACGCGTCCAGTACAACAATGCTTTCAGGATGCTGTTGAATCTGCCGAGGTTTTGTAGCGCCTCAAATATGCGGAGGCACATTGCGATGACTTTTATGCCATCATAAGAAAGCGGAGCGCGTCAATGTCTACTCGACTGCTAGGCAGCACCAATGGCATCCTGAGAGTATTGTCTGAGAGATGGGACCTTCCAGTCCTACAAAGGTGGATGCGGCTGCATGCTAGCGCATCCCCACGATTATTTTTGTGATTGTTATTGTTTGTATTGTAGAACTAACATAGTTGTAAGATCATTGTAACTAACACATTTATGGATCAATATCCGAAATAAATTTATTTATTATTTATTATTATTAAACCCTAGAATAGTTCCAATTTGACTTTATTTTCTCGCATTAAAAATTTTATCCCCCTTTTAGAGTCCTTACATCCTCAAGATCTCAATAACCCCCCGAACAGATTTTACTACATACGGATTTTTTAATGAATTCTATTAACTATTAGTTTGCGCTGCGTTCATAATAGAATGGCGGCAGATCGTTAAACAAACGCAGTGTTATCGTTTTAGCGTCTTTGACAATAGATTTTAGGTTTTTATTTTATTGTCTTCTCTGTAATTTTTTAAATTTGGTCTGATTTATCAACAAAATAATACTAGCAAGTATAGATTACCGATTTTATCTTATTAATTGATTTATCGATATTTATGACATCCATTACTATTGACACCTATTTGTAAACATGAGTTTCTATAGTAAAAATGAGGTCATGGCTACGCTAAGGTGTGCGTTCGCGCAGTGGAATATTGTTGAATTTAAAGATTTTAATAATGCAGATATTTAGTGTATGACGTCGTGTAATTGTGTATGGTCACAGATAAGATAATAGTTACTTCGTAACAGATACATCACTCCTATACAAAACTGAAAATACCTACCTTATAATAGCCTACAAAATTTAAATAATAATACCTGGCGTTAGCTGCGACCAGAAATATATCTTATTTACGCTTTTCGAAAGTTGAGAACACCTTGCCCACCGCGCGACCTTCGTCTGTGTGTGTAGCCGAACTGCCGGACACTCTAGGGTTGTACAAAGTACACAAATAATGAAATAAATTATTTATTTGGGGTATGTTCCGATATACACTGCGAGCACTGTTAAGTGCTCTTACCGCGCAGAAATTCGTTTCGTTATAGACTGACAGTATACTGCCGCAGTATCCTAGGGAAATATATGACGTCATAAATCGTCGCCATTTTTGTACTGTGAGCACTGGCGTTTTCGAGGAAAAGTGCTCTCAGTGCTTTGATTACGTGATCAACTAAATTTTTTTTCCAATTAAATAGTAAACAATTATTTGTCGAAATATGTGCATCAATTTTAACGTACATTAGCCCTCTTTAAATAATTCGGTTATAAAGTTATGCATTCGGTTACTTGAAAAACAATATTTTCTTTTAATAAAAAGTAAACTTACTTTTATTATGCGAGGAATTCAATTGACAATTGACTTCCATATTAAATTTTTAAATATAAATACATTCAAACAATATTTTTTCTTGTTGAACAAATAACTTGTACATATATATGATAATTATTTTCACGTCAAAACAGCGCCAAAAAACATAGATAGTATACTGGACTGCGTTCCGTATTAAACAGTAACCAGTATAGCTAATTATAAAGAAACAGCTTCGTAGTATATTTACATACTAAGTTTATGCAGTATATTAAATTGACGTCACTCCTAATAGTGCTCGCAGTGCCTATCGGAACACACTTGATAATCAAATTTATGGGTGCTGAGTTTTATATAATGATTAATAAAATTATTTCCTCTATGAAATTTATATCTTTAATTTTTATAGGTAATTAAAGTATCTCTTAAACCTTCAATAGTAACATAAAATGTTGATGCTGTAGATATATACATCACTATCACTACATCACTACCTACATATTATAAAACAAAATCCCCCGCCGCGTTTGTATGTCTGTCTATCTGTTCACGATAAACTCAAAAACTACTTAACAGATTTTCATGCGGTTTTCATCAATAGATAGAGAGATTTATGAGGAAGATTTAATGTAATTTGTTAAGGTTTTGTGTAAATTGGTTGAAATATGATCACGATTGTTGAAGATGTCTCTGCTACCCGTGCGAAGCTGGGGCGGGTTGCTAGTAATAGCTGTTGTGTAGACTAGAGAAAGATACTCTGATAATTTAAACTTTGTATAACATATTATGTTACACAAAAGTATTAAATAACAAATAACTACCTACTCAAATAAAAACCTCAATCCGTGCCGATCTCAATATGTTTTACATTTCAGTAGCTCTTATTATTATTTTCACTATATTTCTAACTATATTACATACTAGCTGTGCCCCGCGGTTTCACCCGCGTACCTCAGCTGCCAAGGGAATATAATATTATATAAGAAAGTAGCCTATGTGTTAATCCAGATCTCCAGCTATCTACATACGAAGTATCATCGCAATCGATTCAGGAGTTTTTGCGCGAAAGAGTAACAAACATCGATACATCCTCACAAACTTTCAAATTTTTTTACATTCAATATCTTCACTACATATTATACAAAACAAAGTCCCCCGCCGCGTCTGTTCGCGATAAACTAAAAAACTACTGAACGGATTTTCATGCGGTTTTCACTAATATATAGAGTGATTCATGATTAAGGTTTAGGTGTATATTTTGTACCCGTGCGAAGCATGGGCGGGTTGCTAGTATTTAATAGAAATGTATGTATACAGAGCCTTTTAGCAAATCGCTAGTGTCTTGAAAATTCCCATTACGGACACAACCGTCAACGTCTGCCCGCCGCCCGCCGGCCCGCGTCGGTGGTAATATTCCCCCCGCCCCCTCGCCCGCAATTTTATATTATGGTCGTAACTTTTAAAATATTTGACCAAATTACGTACTTCAGACAAAGTTTATCTACTTTGAATATCAGAAGCGATAAAAGATATTTATTTTGATAAAAATCAATTTGTCACAGCTAAATGTGAAAAATCTAATTTTATTGTATTTATGGTTCACATTTTTTGGTAATAATGGCTTACACATAAAAGATAGATATATACTATCGCGGACTTTTTTGTAGAACTATTTAGGAGAAACAATCCCACCGTACATTATATTCGTGTAACTTTAACAGTTTTCCCACCGCACGCCAGAATAGCTCGCAGATGACAGATTTTTTTCCGACTTACTTAACACTTATCGTTATATTTTGGCCAATATACACAATGTCGTCATAAATTATAGCCTGTTATTCTGATATATAAGCTATATTATTGTAAAGTTTCATTAAAATCCATTCAGTAGTTTTTGCGTGAAAGAGTAACAAACATCCATACATCCATACATCCTCACAAACTTTCAAGTTTATAATATTAGTAGGATTGTGTGAGAGAAGCAGCCGTCAGTTCGCCTTGCCTACAAGTTACAACAAATGAATACGCTGGCGGTTCACACCTACTAAGTTCGTTCACCTTTCGTAGAAATTATGGGTTTATTATTGACGGTTTACTACATTTATTAAATCATCATCATTTATCAACACCGTATAGAATTTATTTATATAAGCAACATTTTTTTTTGTTGAGAAGATAACTGTTATTTATTATTAGTACAGCCACGCGGCAATGGCGAGTAAAGAATAAACACCTGAAGTGGAGATGTTTTTATATTATATTGACAAAAAAGTAATGGCAAAAAACATTTTTGCAACTTATTTTTAAAGGATTTCACAGATCAATAACGTCTAACAATAATGCAATTTAACATAATAAGACATTTACTCTCATGATACATGAGAGAATGCTGAGTGAGGCTACATCTCTACGCAACGCCAAGGGGTCAAGCCGATCTGAAATATCCTGGCAATCGATGATTCGAGTCGCTCTCCGTTGAATGCGGTCAAGAGAGAGAAGCTGGTACTGGGGTGCTCCTACTACTGTTCTCATATCTATATATGAGAACAGTATTGCATATGCGGCCGAACCTACGCCTTATAAAGTTGTAGGCGGTGGGCCGGGGTGAAATACTGTCTCGATCTGTTGAGCACACCAAGCTTCTTCGAGGCTAATTTGGCCTTACCCTCCAAGTGACCGCAGAACTGGACCTCGCTCGATATATCGACGCCAAGGATTCCGATGCTGGCTGTGGCAGTCAGGGAAGTGCTCTCAAAGCGAGGTGACACGACGAACTGTATCTTTTTAGCGGTGAACGCGCAAACCTGTGTCTTGGTTGGGTTAAATTGGACTAGATTGAGTCGACCCCAATCGGAAACTCCTTGTAAGGAGGCTTCGATTTCAGACACAAGTTTGGATCGACTCCCGTTTTCCGTTTTCCCGAGAAATGTTAGCGCGGCCGGTATACAAGGCATCACTCGTGCTATCATCGGCATTGCAATGTATGCTGCTGATTTGCAGCATATCATTGATATGCAGAAGAAACAGCGTGGGTGATAGCACAGCCTTGTGGGACACCAGCATTCACAGACTTGAAGTCGGAGCATGCACCGTCGACAATGACCTTGATTCTTCTGTCTGCGAGAAAACTGGTGATCCAGTTGCATAATTTCTCGGGAAGCCCATAGGAAGGAAGCTTCGAGAGAAGCGCTTTGTGCCAGACCCGATCGAAGGCCTTCGCTATGTCCAAACTGACTGACAACGCCTCCCCCTTGCTCTCGATCGCCTGTGCCCAACGGTGAGTCAGGTATACGAGAAGATCACCAGCTGAACGACCCTGACGGAAGCCGTATTGGCGGTCATTAAGTAGCTGGTGGTCTCTTCTAAGTACCGAAGGAGCTGGCGGTTGATAATAGATTCCATTATCTTGGAGAACAAGGTGGTTATGGCTATAGGTCTGTAGTTGGATGGATCCGAGCGGTCACCTTTTTTAGGAATCGGGTGCACTAAAGCTGTCTTCCATGAGTTCGGGTCAACGCCGAGGGAGTAGGAGAGCCGATAAAGGCGCGTTAAAACCGGTGCCAACTCTGGAGCACACGTGTTCAGAACGATGGGAGAGATTCCGTCGGGCCCACTCGACTTATGAATATCGAGGGAAAGAAGTGCCTTGCGCACTGAGCTTTGGAAGAAGCGGACTTCCGGCATACAGCTGTCGCACCGCGGTATGGTCGGCGGTACGTTTCCCCCGTCATCCAAAGTCGAGTTGGACGCAAAGAGTTTGCCCAAAAGGTCGGCTTTCTCCTTAGCGTCGTGGGCCAACGAATTATCTCCCATTTGCAGGGGTGGAAGGGATGGTCTACAGAAATTTCCCTGGACAGCTTTGGCAAGAGACCAAAAAGCTCGAGTTCTACCAGTCTCTCACCAATTCTGCCGATGTGCACCGACTTCGCCCTGGCAATGTCTCTTTTGAAGGACCTGGAGGCAAAGTTGAGCTGCTTTTTTAATGCGCTGGTCTTTACATCCCGTACTGCCACTGCATTTGACCAAGCTTTGTAACATTCCTGCTTTCGGCGGGACGACGTTTTGCAGGATCGACCAAACCAACTTCGGATACTTCGGATCAGGCAATGGTCCCAGGAGCCAATTGGGGCCTCAACGGAGACTTTTTAGCCATCCGGATGAGAGGTCAGCAGAAGGTCCAACAGTGAAGGCTCGTGGCTTTCTACATCTGGGATTCGCGTAGGCGTTGCTACCAGATGTGTTAAGCCATATGTCAGGGCGAAGCCGTGAGCAGATCTCCCCGCATGATCGGTTTTGCGTGAGCCAAGCCAATCAGCGTGGTGGGCGTTGAAGTCGCCAAGTATCTCGATCTCTGCGGATGGGATCTGCTGCAGCACAGAGTCTGTAGCCATTTGGACGTGGTCGCTCATCGACCACGTCCAAATGGCTACAGACTCTGGTGGCATCACCGCTATAGGACCTATAGAGACATGCATAGACGCGGGGGTGATCGTCGCTGTCTACACGGAGCCACAAGATGGAAAGGTCCAAGATTGCCGAGGTGGCGAGAACTGATATCGTCTCTAACGTACACGCACACACCAGCCCTAGGAACATAGGAGTGCTCCAGACCGTACCCAGGGTAGGAGAGATAGGATGTGTCCGCTGGAGACGATATCTGCGTCTCGGTTAAAAGAGCAAGGCCGGCTTTGCTGTTTCGAGGTGCTGGTGAAAAGCGTTGAGGTTACAATGTATGCCCCTGATGTTGCAGAAGTCGGTGAGCGTGGCAAGGGGTGCCTTGGTATGCTTGCTCTAGCCCCTAGCAGATGTTTTAAGCGCGGTTGTGCCCTCCCCAGAGTACGAGGGGGCAGCCTGGGCGTCCACGCCCAGGTGCACGGTGTTCTGAGCGTGGACGCCCAGAGGGGGATTCTCCAATGCTAGCGCAGCTGGTACCCCCCTGGGGTAATGTACTTTTTAACGGCGCCATCATTGGGGGGGAGGAGGGGTTGGGGTGTGGGCCTCCAGTAACCTCACTCACTCGGCGAAAAGCAATGCAATAATTGCTTTACTACCGGTCTTCTGTGAGGCCGTGGTATCGAGCGGAGTCGAGCCGGCCCATACGTGCCGAAGCATGGCTCTCCCACGTAAGCATGGCTCTCCCACGTAAACTAATGTTAACATCGGCACTCCGATATAATTGGTTACTGGTTTTTCCGTTCTAACCCTGTGCAAGGTACTTCAACGACTTTGAGGAGGAGTCAAGTCTGGCCATCATGTAGAGCCTTGATAGATAAATAATACCGATGTAATTTACTTAATAACAAAATATTTATTACTATTTGAAACATATTTACGTAAAAACTACAATAATATTAAAAAAATCGAATTGAGTAAAATCAAAATAAGTTCACATTTACATCCTAAATTATAGCTTACGTCTTATCAGTACATCACAACTTTCTATAAACAGTTCCGTTATTTTAATATTCTGAGTGTTTATTTGATTATTCTTTGCCTTCTTGTCCATCTGGGAGAGCACTTTTTGAAGAACCATTTTTGTAGTCTCTAGTGATGGATGAGCAGGTATTGACGTATCAAGGTCCTGCCATAAACAAGGTACCTAATTTGGTAAAATTGTTATAGATACAATACGTCGGGAAAAAAGTCAATTCGTATTTTGTATGCATAAAATTGAAGAAAAATCTCTTTGGTTATACCGTTCGTATCTGGCTGGTTTTAATATCAATAAATATATTAAGAAATAGAAAAAAGTAAATAACACTTCAAATAAACTACTCAAATACTTTTACTTTTAAATTAATGAATCTGAAGATATTCGATACATTCTGAAGTTTTATTATAAAAATTTTTAGGTTTATGGACCTATCAGTGTCAGCAAGAGTAGCAACAAAGTTGGTTCAGGCGTTTCAAAACGGGAATTTTGATGTCAAAGTTGCAGCTCGCTAAAGTCGATGCCATTTTTGAAAAAGTGAAGCAAGGTCGGCATATTAATAGTTACGACATAGCTGAGGAACTGAGGATTGACAACAAAACAGTTATGAGCTATTTGAAAAAGTCTGGCTGTACAAAAAAGCTCGATATTTGCGTACACTGAAAGTAACCAAATGAATCGTGTACTCATTTGGGATTCTCTGTTGAAACTTAATAAAACTGAACCATTTTAAAAAGATTGATCACAAAAGTGCATCACCGACGACACGTGCGAAAAAGATCATGATCAAAAGTAATCAAGCTCCACAGACTGTAGCGAAACCCGGATTAACACGCAATAAGGTGATGCTGTGTGTATGGTGGGACCCGAAATTATGAGCATTTACCGTCGGGCAAAACCATCGATTCGGATCTCTACTGCCCACAAATAATGAGACTTAAGGAAGAAATTAAGAAAAAAATCATCATGATAACGCAAAACCATACACATCTTTGGCCGCTCAGCAAAAATTGAGAGAGCTTGGTTGGGAAGTATTTATGCATCCAACATATAGTCCTGATCTTGCACCCTCAGATTTTTACCTGTTGCGGTCTCTTCAGAATTCTTTTGATAGTGTTAGGTTAACATCAAGAGAGGACTGTCAAAACTCCCAGTCGCAGATTTTTGATCAAAAATCCCAAGATTTCTACAGCAACGGGATTATGCCACTACTTACAAAATGGCAACAAGTTATCAAACAAAATGGCACATATATTATAATTAAATGTAATTAAACTTTGGAAAAAAATGTCTTGAATTTGTATTTAAAATACGAAGAAACTTTTTGCTCGACCTTATATACAGCGTGTAAGTATCACCGTCACAAATAACTGACAATACGTGTGCGGTACGGTGAATGACCTTCAGTGAACAGCGCCGTCGAAGCAGCTGATTGTATAAATGTATTAAAATGTTGTGTTTATTCATTGTGATATCACTTTTAAGCAAAAAAATAAATTAAATATATGAATTTTCCGGCACAAAATTTCCAATGATTTTCGACTCAGAATGATGGTCTGAATACACTTTCCCAGGATTCGGTACGGTGTCACTTATACCCTGTATATATGTACTTAAACCTATTGGCCATTAAACTGTTACTTACAGCACTTCGAATGCGTTTAAAAAGTTGTGGTGGCAGTGAAACTATCCACTCAGGTTGGTTGGTAGAATGTTCCAAACTTCTCTTGAATCTCTGTGTTGTTATTGCTAAAATAGGCGGCAGTACCACATCAGGTTCTTCAAGGAGGGCAATAATATTTTCAGCCACCAAATCATATCCTAGGTGGTACAATGAAATTATCTGGGAAAAACGTTATGGTGAAAATCAATATTATCTGTACAAGTGTGTACCTAGCATATAAGTTATGGGAGTCTGGCACATACCAGTATAGAAATTGTCTACTTACCATTTCGGGAATATAAAGACATATAAGTAAATAAAAAAGAGAAATAAAAATAAATTATACAAAATAAACTAAAACAATAAATATTAAAAATTGGTAGGCTGCATTAGAAGTAAATATTGTCATTAGATTAAAGATTACTTTTATAAAATAATGCGTGAACTCATACCTGCTGACGCCTAACAAAATCATTATTAATGTTCCACAACTCTGAGAGAAGTGTGATTTGTTCCATCCAGTCTGTACATTCTTCACAGTTATAGGTTACGTAAGGAACATCACTTTCAGAAGTAGTGATCGTCTCCACAGCTGCTTTTATAAGCTTAGTTATAAACTTCATTCTTAGATTTCCTAGTTTGTCAGATGCCTTCATATTTATTTCTCGGCTAACCACATTACCTCCTAATGCTTCTAATATATAGTGATAGTCAATGTCGTAAAGACTGTCAAGAGGTTTTGACATTTTAACATTAAAATGACACATATAATATACAGTACAAGATATTTGATGATTTAAATTTAATATATTTTTGTTAATATTCTTATTATCTTGTGCAACCTCTACCAGAGATGGGTTACTCTCGTCCCAAATCTTTTCAAAGTTAATTTCTTGTTTTTTCTGGCTAATCGAAATATTGGAGCAGTTTAGAAAGGCACCTAAATATGCTGTCGCAGTTTTCAGGAAACATATCATAGTTATACTGTCAAAGCCAGCGTCTTGAAGACATAAAGGGTCTTTAGGTAATCTACCGACTTTATTCACTAAACGACAACTTACTTCAAAAATATGTTTGATATAAGTGGACCATATAATAGAAAACAAACCCAATCTTACATGTAAATCAGTTACACAGGTTAAACACTGAAGAACTATTTTGAGATATTCACATTTTTGCATAGATTTCTGCCAAGCCATGGCATACTCCCAGCACATATTTGCAATAATGTAATCAGCTAAAGTACTCAACGGAAACTGTTGTCTTAATAGAGAGAGCCACTTAAATATCTTAGGATTTTCATCAACGTATTTACGGTTATTTTCTATGAAAAGGTATACAGAATCATCATCGTCGGTAGATATGGGTGCTTCTTCACCAAGACTTGAACATTTTTCAATCAATTCATTAGCAACTACCGCTTCAGGAACTACTCCCATGCCACATAGCCATTTTGCAATTAATTCAGTTATAGAACCTTTTCCTCTCGTGTAAATATATTTGAGATTTATATTAAATTCAGTCATCTTTAATTTTATTAATGAATTACCAGAGAAAGGTTCATTAAACATTAGGATAATGCTAAGTATTGATATGTCCTCTAATTTTCCAATCAGTATCCCCCATTTAGCATTTTCTTTGGTAACAGACTCCCAGATATCCTCCTCGTTTTCTTGACATTTAGTTTCAAATATTTTACCTACAGCTTTACAGGCCATTGCTACTATCATGCTTCTTAAAGGGCAGGACATATCTACTAATATATCACGTATACCCTGCCACCACGGAGATATTTCGTTGTAAGCTATACAAGTAGCTTCTTTAGTAGCACTGCAGAGGTAGTATAAAACTTTTATAAACTTTTCGATTAGGTCAATACTTATATCTTCCAGGGGCATATTTATGACGTGCAAAATTAGAAGTTTAACTATTTCCTTGGGGTCTACATTACAATCTTTAACAAAGGTCGTTAAGACTGCAATATCTTCCAATTTAAATATAGATTTAAATGCAATACACGCCAGATTACTATTTTTTTCGGTTGTGGCATCACTTTTTAAAGAAATGTACTTGTCCTTTTCATCCATCTTAAAACATGACACAAATTCTTTGTAAGAGTTATTATCGTTTTCAGCAAATGTAACTCTAGCTTGGTGATACTCCCTGTAGTTATTTTCTTGTGCTAAAGTCAACAACCTTTCCAATATACAATTATCGTCTTCCAGGAGTTCAAAACAGATTACATGCGAGGTTTCATCCATAAGATTTTTTTTAGATAAATCTGTATTTACATCTGGATTTTCTATGTCTGCAGGTAACCCAGCCCTAATTTCTTCTGTCTCCGATATACTATCATTATCTGTACAATCTGTGCAACGATCCAAAAACGTGTGTATCTTGCTTTTTAGTTTTTCCATATCTTCAGTGAATTCACCGCTGATATGTCGGAAGAATAATGTTATTAAACCTAGTTGAGCAAAATACACTTTAATTTCAAGATTTTGGGGTTTCCCTTTGTCATCTTCAATACTGTCCCAAAATAAATTTAAACAGGACATCAGTATCCTTGGAGAAATTGCATATTTTCTTACCAACAAATCTAAACAATGCCTTTTAAGATCCGATGTTTTTAATTCTGAAGCTTTTTTTAATAAATCGTCTATAAAACCTTCTGAAGTGGGTGATTTTTTAAGATGTTCTCTCAAATCTCTAAGTGCATGTAAATCTTTGGATCGTTGAGAGTGTTCTCCCTCTAACGCGTAAAAGAATGGAATGATAAATCTTTTCAGTTTACCATCCGGATCAATTAAGACACATTGAAATTCAGGTAAATTAAGTTTTTTGGAAGAGTAGTTTTTTTCTGCACCAACTAGGCCGCAGGTATTGTATAAAAGGAGGCCGTTTTTTGTTGCGGTAAATGCTGCTACTCTGTTTCCTCTCTGCATTAATCTAATATCTATTAGACCTTTTTTAGGGCTATAGATAATCAAGAATATTGCTCGTTTTAACTCTTTCACAACTGAGAGTTGTGGTTTTTTGTCATTTACTACTTCAAATATCTGAAAAAATAATTATTCTCAATGTGGAATCCATATTTATATAAACCATTTCGCGGATTAGCACTGCGTAGTGAGTGAAACTAGGTATGTGACGCATTATACGCACCTGAACAAATGCACACTGAGCATCTCTGTAACCTTTGAAGAGTCTGATCAAATGTCCTCGTAAAACATCAAGCACAGCGACACGTCCAAAGTTGTCAACTATTGCGGCAAGACGACGGTCAGGTGAGATAGCAACTACATTGCCATAACGCTGGCCATCATATAAGCCGTTGCGCATTGATAGGTTCTCGGAGCGCACTAATGGATCAGTTGCTGAATTTGCATTTTCAGTATTGCCACCTCCAAGCCAACCCCTTTTTGAAAACAATATTAAATAAGCAAACAATTTCACCGAGATTCCATTTGTAAACACTTCCACCAAGATGGATGGCATTTAAAAGGTCAGGGTTGAGGGTTCCTGCTTCTAACAATTATTATAATTCCAAGCAGACACTCTTCATTAGTTAATTTTTCTTAAGGTGGATGGTTGTACACAGATATTTTTAAAAAGTTTAAATGAGCAAAGATGCAAAAGTCAAAATAGTTTGGCTTAAAAGAAAATTATCATATATTTGGTGCATAGCGACTATATTTAACATTAGGTAACCTAAACTGTTTATTACACATAAACAAGATTAAATATTTTTAAAATCTTTTCTTGTTAAGGATTTCATTCAATTCTTTTATTTTACTTAGTTTTTTATAACTCACCTCTATGTTCAATTTCCCTTATCATCGACCTAGTTGGATATATCACATCACTCATGTAAACTAGAAAAATATTCACGAGTCAACCGGGACTTTGCAAATAATTACATCTTCAGCGCTTAAAGGGCATATAGCACATTTACTTTATTTGCTATACGTACCTTGAGCCCCTAGCTATGGATATCTCGGAATCTTACTATCAAATAGGTATACGAAGTATTATCAAAATAATGCGTATACTCAATCTCTCAAAATATTTTCACTCTTAGACTTCCGAACGAAAAAATAAAAACACGAATGATACTTATATATTTCTTTTCCATTTTTCTATATTTTAATTTTTTACGTTCAGTATAATATGCATATTTCATCAGAATTTTATTGATGTATATCTTAAACATAAGGAAATTTATAAGAGACCTAGCTACCCGGCCTTGCGTTGCTATGGCTGAGTAATAAAAACATATTGTGACTATACATTGAGATAAATACTATCCTATCTCTCAAGTCGGACCAAACTGCACATAGTGCAAAATTTCATTAAAATGGGTTCTTTAGTTTAGGAGTATATCGCGGACAAACAACGTGACACGAAACTTATATGTATAAAGAAGATTACGTACGGAAGGGCTGATTTAATTTTATTGGCCACTGCTCTGGCAACGTCCTGTAGAGGTGGCGCTGTTCCGCCTTCGAGAGCATAATGGAAACCAACATAAGGCTTAGCGCCAGTTCCAAGAATAAGGGTGTTAACTGGCGGAACTGATCGGTACCTGAAAATAGTTTTTGTTAATTTGTAAAAGATAAAACATAGTAAAATATTATAAAGTTGGTCTAAAGCACTGTTGCGGTCGCCCAATTAAGTAGCGCCATCTATTACCAAGTAGCAATACTTTATTAAGGTGCACGGCGCCATCTTTTAGCGAATAACAGAACTAATAGTCGGTCTATACAATGTCCTAGGAGATTCCACATGGGTTTCCAGTTTTCGCTAAAGTTCACGAACTCTATAAGATAAGGTCGCCAGTATAAAAAGGCCCCGGTATCCGGTTTGAGTGGAGTTCTAGTTTTGTGAACATAATAACAATAGCGAAGACTACAAGCGAATATTAGTGACAATTATAATTAACTGTGACTTGAGTTTATTGTGAGTTATTTAAATAAATTGTTTACGACAAGGACGTGGGAGAGCCATGCTTCGGCACGTATTAGCCGGCTCGACTCCGCTCGATACCACGGCCTCACAGAAAACCGGTAGTGAACCAATGATTTCATTGCATTTCGCCGCGTGAGTGAGGTTATCGGAGGCCCTAACCCTTCCCTCTTCCCTATTCCCGTCTTTCCCCTCTTTTCACTCTTCCCCCTCCCCCTCTTCTCCTACTCCCACCTTAAAGGGCGGCAACGCACTTGTGACTTGTTAATATTTCTAAACAAAAAAAAAAAGGTATGTGGATTTTTCTGGCAGAAAATTACAATGATCTTGAACTTAGAATAATGATCTGAATCTACAACTTTTGACAAGCGGTTAGTATAATAAAGTAATAAACATTATGAGCTAGTTTATTAATTCCAAAAAATAAGAAATTTTCTTTACCATACTTCATATCCTCCATAGGTAGACGCAGCTAAAAGGTGATCGTATGTATTTTTTAAATCAAGTCCCACAACGGCAGCATCATTCATAACCTCCTGGTCAGTAAATATCCACTTTCGTATACTGATATTTCGGCTGTCCACTGAGTAGTCATCTTGCATACCAGCACGCACTTAAAGTAAAAAAGGTTATGAATAGAAATGTTCATGAAAATTATTAACCGGTTAAAGTACTTTTCTTGAAGATATAAAAGTCATCTTTTCTCACCCAATAGAAAAAGCAGCCCCTCTTGTTGATTTGCACTTTATTGCTACACTTTTTACAGTCAGGGGCTACTCTCCCACAACATCTTCGGCTTTAAAAACAGCCTTTAAACATGTTGAGACTGAGTTTGTAGATTCCGTTTTCATAATTTTTTCAACTAAGCCTAGCTACTTAGATCACACAAATACATAACTAGCTTAAACTTGACGTATATTTTTTTAAGTATTCCAAACACGTAATAAACTCATTTTCTACTACACGCCACGGTCAGTGATTTTGAACAACAATTTTCATCAAAACCCCTCCTTATCTTATATCTTTTAGTCAAAAGCCTTTTTAATTTAGGTACATGGGACAAGACTCCACATAATGAATTAAATGAATAAAATCTTAACTAACTAACCTTTTGCTAACTGTGCCTTTGCACTTCTGAGGACCTGGAATAAGCTTGACCCTGAGATAATACATTCACAGCTTTGGAACAGTATATGTACATCATCAGGCAAAGTCCCATAAGTTCCTGTATGGCAAGATATTTTCATCGCAGGTTTGTCATCCAATTTTTCAAGCAACAACAAGTGCCCCGTGTTTGTATAGAAACCCACACTGCCATTCTTAAATCCAACAATAATGCAGAACCAATCAGGACCGTTCTGTAAATTAATATAAAGATATAATAACTTCACACATCTCACACACGGTCGTCTGATCCCAAACTAGGCAGAATATGTACTGTTACGAGCTGAGGTTCGGGATTAGAGAATTATACCAGATTGTTACCGAAATAGACACAATTTACTTTAATAGATCACAAAATACACAGGGAAACTAGCAACAACACAATTACAATAATTTATTATCACTATTACACTAAACTTCTTAATTCACTTACACTTTAGTCGCTGTTAATTCACTTGACACTCACTTGAAACTAACTCACTTGACACTCACTTGAAAACTAACTAACTACTCCGCAATGCCACGCTTTATTTTTTTATTTACGCTTTATTAAACGGTACTTCCAGAAAAATCGCGACACCTCTAGTAATTTCTACAAAACAATAGAATGTTGTAATACACACTAGTAATTTCCATTAACGGGTTACTAACTACTTAGTTCCGTGTTGTCTCAACAAATGGCGTGTATCTTTATTTTGTAGCTCTTTACGACTTCCCACAGTCGCCAATAGATGGCGGGTTATTCGTAACAGTACGAATACATTCGCTTTATTGCACGCACACTTAATCGCTGCAGAAGTAGAGGTGTTCTTCGTCAGTTAACGTGATTGTATAACTGTGCTGTCCGATTTACCTATTAGTATGAGTGTTTACGTTTACGTACTCGTCGGAGGGGGTTAGTCATAATTTCATATTTGCTTATTCGTCACAGACGCATATGGTGCATTTCACAAATGGATATGCTCGCACTTGGTAATGTTCGTAACCAGTCCTAATCGCAACTGGTCCAGTATAATTTGTAGATAATCCAACAGTATTAACACGCAGCTCTCGATAGCTTTTGAGTTGTAGTTTTCTCGTGAGCCGTAAGGTCGTAAGCGCCGTGATTCTCATGGCGCTTCGTTTTGCCCAACGATCTGCTGCAACGATTTGTTTTCATAGATTTAGCGCCGAGCTACAAAACAGAACGGACAAATTATTAAACCTAAGAAGCTTTGTTAGATTTCAAACTCAGTAAATAGTACTTTTAGTAGTACTTTTGTCAGTTTCTATTTTTTATAGAATGCATCGCGGTATCCTACTAACATTATAAACGTCTAAGTTTGTGAGGATTTTTAGATGTATGGATGTTCATTGCTCTTTTACGCAAAAACTACTGTATGGATTTTAATGAAACTTTACAATAATATAGCTCATACATCAGAATAACACATCAATACAAATAAATAAAATTGAAATGTCTGTTTGTAATGTTAAAATAATAGTTTTTTTAAGCTCATATAGTTGTTTACACGTTACCTATGCCAAAAAATCAGTTTTTAAAAATGTTGTCTGTCGGTCTGTTCAGGCTAATATTCGGAATGGACCGATTTCCACGGGACTTTCACTGGCAGATAGCTGGTGTTATAAGGAGTAACTTACGCTACTTTTATTTTGGGTAAAGAGTTAGGGTTCCGCAGAAAATATATAAATAAGTACACGCGAGCGAAGCCGCGCGGGACCTGCTAGTAGACTCGAATATGACCGATTCGAAGAAATCTAAAAAAAAACGGTTCTTTTATACCCAAGGTAATGAAATTAAATAAAGACAAACTAAATACTCAGGAGTATTTAGTTTGTCTTTATTTAATTTATTTATTTCACCACTTAGATACATTTTACTATAATTTGCGTAGTCGCGTTTGGTTTCGGGGCGGGAAGACGTGATCAGTGACCGTCCGCTAAGTATCGAGACAGTTCGAGCGAGCTATTTTTGTTTAAAGCGATTGAAAAAAAATATCTAAGATCTACATTAAGTCTAGCCTAAAAGAGCTAAACGCCTTAAATCTTTTGTGCATAGAGTCAGAACTAATTCATGAACATTTCATACGACAATGTAGGTAATTAATGTTTTTGCGTCCTTTAAAAAATCGCGCAAAAAGGTAAACTTTCATTATATTATTAAGCATCATCAGGCGGATTGTTATTAGGCGCATAAAATTAGCTAAACCTGGACATAATTTGATAACTGTAATTTTCTTTTTCTAGGACATAAAGTATTATTAGATATAGTTAAAATAAAAAGAATTAAACAATTTAAAGCACCGCGTCAATATAGGAAAACTGAAAAGCTGAATTTTCAACACATTTCAATTTCATAACTACAGCAAAATAAATAACTTTGTAAAAGTACCTCTATTATAATATGATGCTTGCATTCCAGTAACAGAAATCAAAATTGAACTATTTAATCATTCGGGACTATCATTAATAAAGAAGGTTCAGTTAGTTTTAGATGTTTTGGTTTATCTTTTCAGAAATTATAGATAACTGTGATTCAACAATTTATTCTGAATAGTATATTGTGTGTGATATTATACTATTAAAAATTAAACAGATTCTCTTTGCGGATTTGTAAAGTCACAAATATTTGTAATTCTTGGAAAGCCAAAATACATAACTACTTAAAAAGTGTTTAATTTATGCCTTCAATATATTATTAATACATTAAGAAACAAATTAAACAATTAATGTCCACGTTTATTCATTAATTTATATTTTTTCTTAGTTACGTTCAAATATAAACGTTATCTCTTGCCAAATAAGGTCGTAATTTCTTTGTGTACCAACTCTCCAACGAACGCTTGGGCGAGTAGGTAATTCTGTAATTTATCTATATAATATATAAAAATGAATTCCTAATTCCCTTGGTCACGGCATCAGGCATGAACGGCTGGACTGATTTCGACAATTCTTTTTTTTGTGTTTGTTTTTGTCAGGAGAAGGTTCTTATGAACTTTACTTTACTTTTACTTTAAAAAAAATTAAGAACGTGGCGCGGCAAATAAGAAAATTTAAGAAAACTTAACGAGGGACTTACGCGGTTGAAACCAAGGGGCGCAGCTAGTACATTAAAAAAAATGCTGCCTTTAGGTTTCCTGCCTTTCAGGAAGAGGTGCGACATAAACGCGAATGAAGTCGCTGGCACAGCTAGTAAATATATAGGATAGTCTGTTAGTCTATGATTTTCGAACTTTTTAGTACCACGGTTCGACTAGGACAGAGATTTAATTGAAATATTGTGTTCATTAGATCGATAATAACTAAATTGTTGAGGATGAGATTTGATTTTATTAAACCTATTTATAAGAACCTATATATAAGAAGACTATGTACAATTAACAATTATTTCAATAAAAATATGTTATGTTAGGTGACAACAAGCATAAATCCTTACTAATCCTTATTAATATTATAAACGCGAAAGTAACTCTGTCTATCTGTCTGTCGCCCTTTCACGACAAAACTACTGAACCGATTGAAATCAAATTTGGTACACATATAGTCTAGAGCCTGAGAAAGGACATAGGTTACTTTTTAATGCAAAAAAGGAGTAAGGTGTAAAAGGTTGAAAGGTGGGGATGGAAAGTGGTAGAGCTAGAAGCTTGAAACTTATTTTTTAGGCTGTTGATTCGATATAAATAAATATGACATTCAAAGGTTGTAAAAGTTTTACCCTCAAGGGTGTAAAGAAACAATAGGGAATAGGGGATGAAAATTTGTATGGAAACATGTAAGGTTTATCTGAATGTTTTATAAGTTTGCGACAAGAGACAAAATATTAGAACTATTCCGATGTAACATTTACGGAGTTATTACAAAATGTGAAACTGAAATTAACGCAAGTAAGACTTGCCAAGCACCTCGCCGTACACAATGAGCGGTGTGCAGCCGCGGTGCGGTGGTACGGTGCGGTGAAGGTGGGGAAATATGCCTCAGTGTGCTTACCCGAACGGGTAGGTGTAGGTGAGGGCAGACGTCTGTGCTACACGCACATGCGAATACTGAATTTTTCATAACTATGCTGTTCTTTTTTGAATGCAATATAAATTTGTTATTATAAATATTATATCTCAAACTGTTTTTTGCTCATTGCCAAATTAATGAAGTTTATAGCAAATGTCAATAATTAAAATTACCATAAATGCGAAAGTACCTCTGTTTGTTGTGTGTAAATTTGTTTATTACCTTTTTACGACTAACCAGCTGAACGGATCTTAATGAAATTTTGGCAAGGAGATAGATTATATCCTGTGGAACGATAGAACGTTTTGCCGTAAAAATAAATCTCGAAGGTGGCAAAATAGGAGATCTAAGTTTGTATGGGAGACCATTCATTGGTCAATTTTATTTTGTTGATATTTAGTACAGAAATATCCAAACCCTTTGTGAAAAACATAGGCTACTTATCGTATAGCGCAAATAGACCTTGAGGGTGGCAAAATGGAGGATCAAAATTTTTAAGTAAAGAAGATCCATCCATTTAGGTACTTATAGAGATAAACAAAGCTTTGGAAAAGGCCATATTGTTATGTAGGCTACTTTTTGTATAATAAGCATTGAAGGTCACAAAATAGGGAATCAAAGTTTATATGGGAAAGGTATCATATTTTGTCAAATTTTGCGATATAAAAATTCAAGGAATTAAATTGTAGGACAGACCAACGACCAAAAGCATATCACATGTTGAAAGTGATATTTTCGAGTAATAAATATGAAAGGAACAGCAAAAGGAAAACGTGGGTTAATTCCCCGTAATCCAAAAATCCGACCGATTTGCCATTCCAGTTGAAAAGAGTACTAACAGTTCCCCTCAAAGCAAGGGAAACTGAAAGTAAGTATACATTTGGAATACAATTATTTGTCCTGGGTGGGAATTGAACCCACGACTCACGAGCTCAGTAGTCACTAACCACTAGACCAAAAGTAACTTACGTGTACCTTACTTCTCCTCAAAAGATGGAAGAGATTAAATAAAAAAAATCGCAAGACGCAGACGAAGTCGCGGGTACCAGCTAGTATTATAAATACGAAAGTAACTCTGTCTGTCTTTTGCCCTTTCTACGCCAAAAGTACTGAACCAATTTAAATGAAATTTGGTACACAGATAGTCTAGAGCCTGAGAAAGGACATAGGCAACTTTTTAATGCAAAAAAAAGGTGTAAGGGGTTGAAAAGTGGGGATGAAAAGTTATATGGAAGTATCGACATAGTTAGAGCTAGAAGCTTGAAACTTATTTTTTAGGCTGTTTGATCGATATAAATAAATAATGTCATTCAAAGTTTGTAAATTTTTACCCTCAAGGGTGTAAAAAACAATAGGGAATAGGGGATAAAAGTTTGTAAGGAAATAATAATAACTCCGCACATCTCACACACGGCCATCTGATCCTAAGCTAGGCAGAGCCTGTACTATGGTAACCAGACTGCTGATAAACATACTTATATATTTCTAAATACATACATATTATAGATAAATTACACCTAGACACAGAACAAGTGATCGTGCTCATCACACAATTATTTGTCCTGGGTGGGAATCGAACCCACGACCTCTGGCTTAGCAGTCAGGGTCACTAACCACTAGACCAACAGGCCAGTCAAATAAAAAAAACATGTAAGGTTTATGTGAATGTTTTATAAGTTTGCGACAAGAGACAAATATTAGAGGTATTCTGATTGTAACATTTACGGAGTGATTACAAAATGTGAAACTGAAATTACCACGAGTAAAAAACTTGCCAAGCACCTCGTCGTACACAATGAGCGCTGTGCAGCCGCATAGCGCGGCGTGGTACGGCGCGGCGTAGGTGGAGAAATATGTCTAAGTGTGCTTACCCGAACGGGCAGACACGTCAACACGTGAGAGCAGACGACTGTGCCACACGCATGCGAATACTGTTTTTTTTATAACTATGCTGTTCTTTTTTGAAGGCAATATAAGTTTGATTTCATATTATATCTCAAAGGTGGCAAAATAGGAGATCTAAGTTTGTATGGGAGACCATTCATTGGTCAATTTTATTTTGGTTGATATTTAGTACAGAGATATCCAAACCTTGGCGACAAACATAGGCTACTTATCGTATCGTGCAAATAGACCTTGAGGATGGCAAAATGGGGGATCAAAATTTTTAAGTATAGAAGATCCATCATTAAAGTTATTTATCAATTTATTTGGATGATTTAAAACGTAAGAAATAAATGTTTAATTTTTGTCTTAAATGTCTAAAAAGACTTAATAGAGCTTAATAAGATACAACCATCATAGTTACTATTTTTGCTTATCTAGATATTGAGATCAGATTGATAATGTAAAAAAAACATACATGCGATTTTGGTTTTAGTTTAATTTTACTATTAGGTATTTGAATGCACCTCAAAATTATACCAACAAGGTATTCGGTTACCTATTTTGCTTTTAGGAAAAAGTTGGTAGTGTACGAAATCTCCCGATTTTTAGCAACAACGGTTACCATCCCGAATTTTTTACATCATATATCTAATTAATATTTGGTACTTAATATCCATATCCGATAAAATAATAAAAACAATGGGTTATCGAATTATGTCCAGGTTAAGCTAATTGTATGCGCCTATATTAGATAATTGAATAGGTACATTGTTTTAAAGCGCAATAAAAATTATTTAATAATTTATACCGCAAGTCTCGAAAGTAGTTCTCCAGGAAATGCAAACAGCAAGAGCTCAAACTCTCTCCCGAGACTCTCGAACTTATTAGGACAAGGCGCGAGCTGTCAGCCACTCAACCGTCTTCGTCAGATAGCCTTTTAAACCAAAAAAATTAAAAGCTAATACGACGCGACCTCCGAAGCTTCATCACTCACACAATAGAGAATGCGATTGAGAGGAACAGGAGGGTTGAGTGTTCGCTCAGCACTTGGGAAGGCCCCATCTGACGACACTTAAACCGAGAACGGCAGCACAGTCACCTCAAAGTTCGAAATTGGATTTATCATTATGATCTAGAAACTAAGCGCCAGTCCACAGTTTGCCTGTTTCAAAATAGGTCAAGGCCTACCAAAGGATCGAAAAGCGCAGAGAGGATTTTGATCGCTAGTTTTATCACCATGACAGGATATCTGGTGTCAATACCTTTACAAGGTCAAAGTAACATTAATGCGGATTGGTATACTACCAAATGCTTGCCAGAAGTGTTCATGGCTATCAGCAGCAAGCGACCGAATACGGGATTCCGCAGGCTCCTGCTTCACCACGACAACGCGCCCGCGACTTCCTAGAAGCGCACCGGTCAAACTTCTGGGTCATTCTTTTTACAGCATGTGACTTCTTTTTAATTGATAACATAAAAAATGAAATGGATACAGTTTTCATCGCCGGAAGATGCGCTAGCTGCGTTCAAACAGGCTGTGAAGGAAGTGTCTTAGAGCATTAGAAAAAGGGTAGAATTATTTAAAAATATTTAATTTAAAAAAATGGGTAAATAGAACTTTTTTTAGGTTTTGCAAAATTGATTGAGTGTAAATCTAACTGAAAAAGACCCTGTTTTTCTTCGTATTTTCTCGCATATCTCAGTTAACATGAGTTATAGAGAAAAGTTCACCAGAATAGAAAAGTTTTGTAATAAAATTTTACATAAAGTACAATTAATTGCAAAACAAAAAAAAATCATTTTCACTATTACAAAAATAGTAAAAATCGCGATAAATGTTCGAAAATGTAACACTATCTCCAAATAGTTTTAACAATACTCATGTTATTGGTATAACTTCCATACTTGTCAAGAGAAAAAAATTCATATGATAAATATACCACCAAATTTCATAAAGACTGGACTACTATTTCTGCTCACTAAAGATTTGAAAACCGCTCGAGGTGTCTTTGGGACACCCAGGTGGAATCAAGTTCCTTTCGCTATTTATATTATTTATTTAAATAAATTGTATCACAATATTGCAAATATTGTAAAAACTCGAAATTAATATTGTGCCATCTGTAAAAGTTATCCGAACTAATATATGGATAATTAGTGGACAACAGTAGTATCGCGCAGAATCCACACATGGCGTAAATAAAATAAATCAACTCATGGTCAGCATTTTTCGTTGCGCTAACACTTTTTTCCGTCTAGCCCCGGATATTGTGCCCAAAAAGGTGACTTCTACGATGTTAGAACTTAAGCAACGCTATGACATTTCTGATGTGCACTGATGATCAGCCAAACCGAATCAGGAAGAATGTACAATAGTTTCAAGAAGACCTTGAGAGTCTTACAGAATATTGCCTTGACAATAAACTACACTCAAGTATTCACAAGAATTAGAATGTAAATTTTCTAAAAAATAAAACAATGATTCAGACTACCTAATGAACTACTGGATAATATCAGTTAGGTGATCTCCAGTGATCTAGACATATTTTGGTATTAAAGTGATAATTAATTATCTTTGAAAAGCACCATGGATTTCAAATTTTTGTTAAGTGGATACATGGAGTAAATTATGAATAACTCATAAAAGATGTATGGATACATTATGAGGTCAAGTTGAAATGGGCACTTGCCTGCTTCTGTTTAAGGCTTGATCTAAATGATGACAAGTATACTATACAGGGTGTAAGTGGCACCGTACCAAATCCTGAAATAGTGTATTCAGACCATCATGCTGAGTGGAAAATCATAGAAAATAATTTAATTTTTTTGCTTACAAGTGGTATCACAATGAGTAAACAAATCATTTTTCCGAAAAAAAATACCCCCTCCAGCCAAAAATTGCAATGTAAAACATTTATGCAATCAGCTGCTTCGACAGCTCCATGCGCTGAAGGTCATTCCCAGTACGCTTGTTGTGTTACACATAAATCCTAAATCTCGCATTTTTATGATGAACTGACTTTTGCATAGTGATAAGTATCCGAACCAAGACATTTTTGCACATTATTCACGACAGTGATACTTACATGCTGTATACTGATCACTGTACTTTACTGTGCTAACTATATATAACTATTTTATATAGCATATTTCATATTCTACCCAAGATATCAAGTTACTGTAGTCATCATCATCATCAGCCTTTGTATGCCATTGAGATTGATTGACAGCTCAGTTTCTATAGTGGTTCTTTAGTTCTAATTAGTATTTGGACAGTCCAATTTCAATCTGGTTGCAGCAAAATGTTTGTGAGGCTAAAGGTTTGTGATGGTTACCACAGGAAGATATTATTATAATCATAAGAATAGAATCTACAAAATTATACATATAACTTTGTACTCACATTACTTATTTCAATTGCTTTAGAAATTAATCATAATTGTTTTATTGTAACTTCATGGTTAAATACAATATAGGTAAGTTAGTTCCTCTTATCAATGTTTACCTGAGATGACTGCTGAGATGGACATATGGGTAAAGTTAGGACTACTGTAATATCTGATGGCAATGTCCCACTCCATGATATCAGAAATGTGTTACTGTCGGTTGAACTAATCCATTGGTTAGCTAACAAACAAAGACGGCTTTTGTAGCCAACTGCTAATAAATTACCGCAAGATGACAGTGATATAGCACAATCGGGCAACCAATTCGTATCTGAAATTAATTTCAAAAATAACTTTCTTAAAACATTACCACATTAAGCGGTTTAAATTAGAAGTTATATCAAACCTTCGTTGTCCGATATAAACAAAGCCCTTCCTATGCTAGATATATCCCCACAATCAGCTATTTGCTCGACTTGACACGACATTTTAAGGAAACAGCATCACAGAACACTGATACCCTAGTCGGACAGCATGCTCCTATAGTCCTATTAAATAAATTATACACCTATCGGCTAAACGCTGTACCTGCTAAATTATTTTAAAACATAAAAGTAATCACACTTCGCAGATTAGCACCCAAAAGAACAAACACAATGTAGTAATCCACAGAACACTTATACTCTCTACCGAGTAATAAATATATAAATGTCAAATTTTAATGTCAGATTGTTAGTAAAATATTTGGGGGGGGGGGGTTTAAGCTGTCTTGTGTTGGCGGGGAGAAGTCGTTTTTTTATGCTGGCACTTCGATCGAATTTGATCGAACAATGACGAACAGCTAACGAACAATTGAAATAGCAAAAAAAACTACTTCTCCCCGCCAACTTGAGGGTAATTTTTTATTTTATTTTTAATAAAAAAACTAAAATCGAACAAATAAAAATTTTGATCGAACAGTTACGAACACTTAACGAACAGTTGAAAGAGCAAAAAAAAAGTGTGAAAAAACGACTTCTCCCCGCCAACTTAATGGTGGGTTTACACGCTGGCGTTCAAACCGACATTCAACGACACCTGCACGAGCACACGCATGTAAGCAGGCTGTTTGTGCATGCCTGCGTGAATGTGCACACGCTTGGCGCCGATCGGGAGGACTGTCGGTTTTTTGACACACTTCAAAGGGTGAATGTGCTTGTGTGCCTGTTTACACACACACGCGCCCTCAGACGCGTTAGTATAGTTTTCATCTTCGTGGCGTACCAGACGACGCCGACGTAACGATCGAAATAAATTTTTGACGACACCAAATATATCGGAATGGTCTTCGATGTGAAAATAGTTATAACGCATGTCAAATAAAAAAATCAAATTTAAAGTTTTGGCTACTTGAAAAATGTTTTTATACCATAAATGATTTTTTAGTTGTAAAACCTAATAGTTTTAAGTAAAATTTCGCATGCATAATTATGTCGGGCTGTTTTAGTTTTAAAATATCTATTATAGATCAAGCCCAAAGCAGTAGCTCCCACGAGATTTACGTCTACATCGTCTCCCATGTTTGCACTGACTACCATGTCTACAGAACACTAATACCCTGCGGACCATGCCTGCAAGTGTGTGAAACAGGGCTGCCAGATTGTAAATTGGATACAAAATTGGTATAATATTGGTTATCTTATGTATCCTGTTTGTATAGTAGATTGCATTGTATATTTGGATACAATGTCATTGCTGATGTTATAGCGTAATAAGTACGTACATACACATAGAGATATTTAAAACAAATCATGTCTGTGATAAACTGTTAAATCCTTATACGTTAAAGTTAAAACACCTTTTACTAAAATCCCATAAGAGTGACGTTCTATAGTTGTACAACACTGATTTTGTATAATTTCAATAAATTAAATTGTATAAAAAGTTTTAGCGGTATAAAATAAGTTGTCTTTACTGGCAGCCCTGGTGTGAAAAGCTTGCGTGGCACGCTGCGTGGCAGGCTGCGCGCCGAGATGCGTGCCATGCTGCGTGCCAGGCTGCACGGCGTGCGTGTAAACGTACCATAAGACAGCCTCGTGTCATTCAGTCGCCAGTGTTGCCACGAAACCTTGGAGAGCGCAGTAAAAATCAATAGTGGAGGGCCATTGTGAAACATACTAATGGAATAATACGATTATGAAGATGTCTCGAGTTCTTTCGATTATAACCGTTAGTAATAAGTGTAATAACTAAATAATTCGTTCGTGTCTGTCGCGGGGATGCGATGAAATGTGAACAAACGCCCTTGATAAGTAAAGTTTTCTTTCAAATGCACTTTTTTATTATGTTATAAAATATTTTTAAATATATATAGTTTTATATCTAATACTTCAATGTAACGTTATCTTATAATTTATAAAATGGGTTTAGTTAAATATCAACATTATTCTCACGAGCGGACACGAGCGGTGACGAGAGTGTGGCCGCCACTCGCCACCACTCGCCGAGAGGCTCGCCCGAGCGGCTCGCCGCGCATGTAGTGCCAGCATCACATGCGTCACTCGCCACCGCTCGCCTGCACTCGGTGCGCGTGAAGTACGGGGGTTACATTTTCTTTTTGCTATTTCAATTGTTCGTTATCTGTTCGACATTGTTCGATCAAAGTTTTCATTTGTTCGATCTTAGTTTTTTTTTTAATACAATAAAAAGTTACCCTCAACCTCAAGTTGGCGGAGGGAAGTCGTTCTTTTACAATTTTTTTTTTGTAATTCCTGGTTCCCGTGGTACCCTGATTTAACAGCTGGAACCGTAGTTCCGGCTGCGAACTTATCTACTCCGGGTGGCTAGTAGATAGGGATAAGATCGAACAAATGAAAATTTTGATCGAATAATGACGAACAGTTACGAACAATTGAAAGAGAATAATAAAAATGTTAAAATCCTTCCCGCCAACTTAAGACAGCCGATGAATCGTGTATAGTATAAGTCATTTATAAGGCGTTTTAGCAGGCATCGAGTGTATCGTGGTCGTGGTTGATTCGGGTCGGAATCGGATCCATCAATAACCTATTGTAGTCTTTGATGACCATCAGTGTGACCAGATTTAGCAGAATTCTGCGATTTTAGCAGAATTAGATCCCAAATTTAGGGCTTAGCAGATTTGGTCGCAGATTTGAAAAGATCGTAGTTTTTGGCAGAATCAAATGAATGAATGAATGAATGAATGAATGAACATTTTATTTAGAACAGCACAATAAGACACATCAATACACATAATAAGTAAAAAAATATAAGTAACATCAACGAGTAACAAAGAACAAGAATTACTACTTATAAATACTACATACAACTAAAACTAATTATATTATTGTGTAACTATGCGTCCCACGGCCCGTCTAAAAAGGCGTCCAGATCAGCTTCATGTCTAGCGAAGTGCTGGACGCTGGTTTTCATCTGGAACCTGTATCCCACGTACGTCGGGATTACTAGATACTCATTTACATACATATTTGTCAGGTGCAGATGTGTTACTGTGTGTGAGTGTTTAGTGGTAATTAGAAGTATGTTAAACAGGTAAATAAATCTTTAATATAGGTATATATAAATATTATAAATATAACCAGGCACATAATTATGTAAATGCATATCTTATAACATATTTATTTATTTATAGAAATCAATATTAAATATCATATCAGCAGAAAATTAACTTGATTAACAAACACAACATTTACAATTTATATAAGTTTATTTTAAGTAGTTGAACTAGCAATGTTTACAAAACTACATTTTTTAAATTTTGTACAAATTTGCTTTCTGTACTGTAACCCTTAGATAAATTTTAGGGGAATTCCCTGAAGATGTATAATTGTCTTTCGAGTTCTACGTAGACAACGTTGCCTGCGTTGGCGTCGTTACGTTGCGTGCAGTTAGTTGTGTCGTTTGCGATAATATAGTTAAAATGAAAAGAAAATATGAGCAAAGCTACCGTTCCAAATGGGGGGAGGATCCACTGTTTTCCTCTGGGCTGTCAAGATGGATGACAACAATATCACATTCTTTGCAACAATTTACGCCATCACAAAACATGTTAATGTTAGCACAAAGATCGACAGCTCTGTATAAAAATATTGACACCACGGATGCCACAGAAAGTTAGAAGTTTGTTTAATTATATAATACAATACACACATAATTAATAGTTATTTGACTTTTATTAGAAATTTGTAACAATTACGCTTGCTTTTTTTTTTCAATATGAATTGTTTCGTATGAAATATAGAATAGAGTAAACTTTATTGTACACCAGAATAATTATTTTACATGGAATAGTAAGGTTCATCTAGTGAATATGTACAAATGGCCGCCTTATCGCTAAAAGCAATCTCTTACAGGCATATAGTAGTAAAATATTAGTACATATGTAGGGAAACTACTGTGGTGGCGTGTTCAGTATCTATTTAATACTCCTTCCTATTTTGTATTGTGTTAGTATTTATACCTTACTACACTTAATAACGTGTGTGAGCTAACATTTATACACACATGGAACAAGCATTTCGATTACTAAGTAGTAGACATATTAAAAGTAAATAATCTATACGGAAATTATATTGGGGTCGAAACAAAAACAAATAGCAGACTTTAGCAGAATTTAGCACAGTGGTTAGCATATCTTTCCATTTAAATCTGGTCACACTGTCGACCATCGACTTTCATCATCGAAGTGTTTGACATCGCCCATCGCTACGTGACAGTACATAAATATTACATTTGCATATATCTCGTTACATTTTTTTTAGTACTTATGGATTGATGTGTTCCTTTGTGATGTTTGAGACCTTTTCACTGTAGGTTCCTACCGTTTCACACAGTTAACTAAACTGTACTTATTGTTTTAAGTGTATTCTGTTCTGACATTGTTACGCCGATTAAAGCGCAAGTGTTATGGTTTGTATATGTTGTATAGGTTAAACAAAATTTATTTTATTTAAGCAATATTATGTTAATAAAAAGAAATTAATTTATGAAATTAACGCTGTGTAGGAACCGCCTAACGCGGGTACCAGTTCGCCTGGACTGATTGGATCGGCGCCCTTGATTCCACCGGCTATGTTGAGTGGCTTGCCTCCGCCGATGCCTCCATCCGTGGGCATGCCTCCGGTGCCTGGCATGCCACCGAATATGACAGGTTTGCCACCACCGATGGCATTTCCACCATTGATACCACCATTTTCCATGCCACCACCAGGATTTCCAGCTTTTAAGCCAGTAAGTCATTTTTACTATAGTTTTATCCACACAAAATAAACTCAATCTTGTTCTTGAAAACAAAATAGCATAACTTACATTTTTGTTCAATGTTATATTTGTAGTACATTTATACATAGAAATTTTATTTATATGTGTTGTTTTAGGACTTAACTGCACCAGCTCCAGATATAGCTCCTATGGCTAATCAGAGTAGTCCTTGGTCTGAGCACAAGGCCCCTGATGGTAGAACATACTACTATAATTCTGTTTCTAAACAAAGTCTTTGGGAAAAACCAGATGACCTTAAAACTCCTGCAGAGGTATGTGCTTCTTATTATGATAGAACATTATAGGTATATACCACATCCATAGCAACTTTTACAGTTTCATTTAGTTTAGCGTTCCTTGAGGAAAAGCAAGAGCAAGAGACTGATTGTATTTAACTATCAATTATGTAACAAAAATATTCATTAAACAATTGTCTGTAGTTTGTATTAATTTGAATTGAATTCCATGTTATGAAACTATTGGTTTGTGGTTCACATTAAGTAAATGACAGCAATCTAAGATAATTAAAATTGACTGGCCTGTTGGTCTAGTGGTTAGTGACCCTGATTGCTGAGCCAGAGGTCGTGGGTTCAATTCCCACCTGAGTCTGGGTGTTCTTTGTGTCCGTTGTTTGTATGTTTGTAAAGTCCCCTGTGACACAGGAGTAATTCCTAATGCGGGAGTTGTCTTTTTTTTTTTTAAATGAAAAATGTATATTGATTGATATTGATATTTGTAACTTTTTAAATGTTATATATCCTTCCAAAATACATTTGCATATTATTTAAAATGATTACTAATCTGAAATATAAATAGTAAACACAACATATTTGAAAGGGTACATTGAGCTAAAAATTGATTGCCTGAAAGACCTTATGGGAAAGGTCATTTGTGCTCAAGTTTCTTGCTTGAAAGTATGGGATGGGATAACAGTATCCCTATTATAATTATTTGTAAGGTAGATTTAGTGCATAGATCAAGGTTGATGTCAGAACCTAACAAAAAACCTATATATCGCCACCCATAAAAAAAAGTGTCATATCACATTGCACCCTGAAAACAAAAGTGACATTATACAAAAACAGTAATTTTTCAGTATGAACATTTAAAAGTTTTGGCCCAGCATTGTGATCAATATCTAATGCAATAACTGTAATACAACAGTGCAATTAATTTCAGTTAATAGTTTGACTATCTCACTTTTAGTTAGTTATTGAAAACATGCGAGTAATTTAGTTAGTTATTTAGAAAAAAAAATTTTTAAAAAAAGTTCCCCATAGTGCCACTTTTGGTTTTTGTAGACCTTTCCGTTTTAGAATAATTACCCAAGTTATAGTTTTTTTACATAATAGTAGTTATCAAACATAAATATAACGAAATTAGGTGATAGTTAAAAGAAGAAATATTTATTTGGCAATAACAAAGTAAGGTGCAATCAGTACAATAAAAAATAATCAATATTAAGCGTTTATGAGTTATATACAACTATTAGGTTCAAACCCCATTTTTGGTATATTAAAATCTCTTTTGTTTAATTGAAGAATAATGAAACAAAAGTATTCTTGAAAAAATTAAGTATCAAAATAAAACAATACACTTCCCATGTCAAAATACCCTTATGAAGACAAAAATGTAATCTTTTAATGAGATCAATCAAAAATACGTAAGTAGTATCAAACTGATTATAAAATATTTAAATGCTACTGAAATACACTTTCATAGTAGAATGTGTAATACCTGTGATGATCAGGAGAACAGAAACCTGAAGATTTTATATTAATTTTTTTGGATGTTGAGGTTACACATTTTATTTTAGAATTGACTAGCAACCCGCCTCGGCTTCGCACGGGTACAAATTATACACCTAAACCTTACTCATGAATCGTTCTGTCTATTAGTAAAAACCGCATGAAAATCCGTTCAGTAGTTTTTAAGTTTATCGCTAAGAGACAGGCAGACACGCGGTGGGGGACTTTGTTTTATAATATGAAGTGATGTAGTGATTAATTTATGTTAAGGCTCTATAAGCACAGCTCCCTCAAAAATGTACTTCAGGCTTGATAGTTATTATTGTTAAATGTGAGATTTGCATATTGATATTATTTTTTCTTTTAACAGAAACTTCTGTCTGCTTGTGTTTGGAAAGAATATACTACAGATGCTGGACGACTGTACTTTCATAATATAGAAACTAAAGAATCAAGTTGGATCATACCTAAAGAACTCCAAGACATCAAGGATAAAATAGCTGCAGAAGAAGTTGCTCAGTAATATTACTAACTTTTTCGTTAATAATTATTAATACTAGCATAGCTAATTTTCACAAATAAGAAAAGTCACACATTAAATTGATGCTTTTAAGTTTTTTGGAAATAATATTGTCCTACATTGTAATTAAATTACTAGACTGGTGATGGAACAAAGTTAACAAGAAAGATTTCTTTGTAGGGCAGCGCTCAGTGCTGAACTGCCTCCTGGTGAAGTACCTTTGCCAAGTTCACCATCAGTAGCAGCTTCTGGCAGTTCAGCTCTAGATGAAGCAATGGCTAAAACATTAGCATCTATTGATCCATCACTTGCTAACTCCATACCTATACCAGAAGAAAGTAAGTAAAATATATTAAACCTTAACTCCCATCTATAGCACATTATTATAGTACCACATACCACAACATTTATTATGTGCATATTTAAAAAATAAAATAAAAAGAATATGAATATAATTAATAATAATTACACTTATCTGTAAGTGAGTATGTGAAATTCTACCATAATTGTAAAAAAAATTGTCTGTAGTTATTAGTCAACACATGTGCTTCTAGTATCAATTTATTTGTGATCCCAGATCAAACGTCATTGGAGATAATTACTCTTATTATTCGGGACTCCATTATCTACATAATTATGTTTATTGATCGACATTGAGATTTCATTTAGTTTAGTGTAATGTCCTCTAGGTATAAAATATTTTATAAGAAGGGCAGAAATAAAATGTAAATTTGGGTAGGGTTTGTCTTCAAATCAATCCCTTCATATAAATAACTGTGATAGAGCCTCACTTACATATATGTAGGTTCTATGAATCTTTAATTATACTCAGATACAGATGAAACAGGATCTTCCTTGGCATTATTTTTTTTAGTTATAATTAATATTTTATTAGCCATTCTTCATTTTTCATTCCTTATGTGTAACCTCATAACTTAATATTAACTGAAATTCGTTAAACTCTAATCTAATTAGTGTAAATATATTAGATTTAATGTATTTGATTCAAGAAACCTTGTCTTGCAGCTAAACCAGAAGAAATAGCACTTCCTCCACAAAGCAACAATAGTGAACAGTCAGAGCAGCAACCAGAACTACAGTATAAAGATAAGAAAGAAGCCATTGAAGCTTTCAAGGATCTTTTAAAAGATAGAGTAAAGCTTACTATATTATTAATCCATAGACTATTGTAGTTATTAATGATCACAATACAAATGCCACGGAAAGACGTTAGGGTTGTAAATTTTAATACTACTACTACTACTAAACAAGTTAAGGTATTCTGAATCTCTTATGAAAGCTGATTTTAATCAAGCCTGAGTTTATTTTCTGGTTTCAGGCGACTTTTCACAAAAAATTGATTTTCAATGTGTTTTTAAGGTTCCATTCCTCAAAAGGAAAAAAGGAACCCTTACAGGATCACTTTGTTGTCCGTCTATCTGTCTGTCTGTCCTTTTTTCTCAGGAACCCGTAGACGTATCAAGTCGCAATTAATACCAAATGCTTGTCTGCGGTCCAGGGCAGTACACCAAATAGTTTTTCCCGAGATGGACGTACTATCTACAGATAAGTTTGTTTGCCTACGGAACCCTAGGTGCGCGAGCCAGACTCGTACTTGTCCGGTTTTTTTTCATGTACCATACGTTCACTGATTTCGGGTCCGTTTTAATTGCATTCCATATTGACAGTGTGTGCAATTATACATTTTTAAAGTAATAATTAGTTAGTCCACTAAAATATAAATCCCACAAGATTCTTGATCTAAATCATGTGACATTAATTGTAGATATAATTCTTTTTTGTTTTTAATATATTGTACAAATATTTGTTTAGAATGTACCATCAAATGCATCATGGGAGCAATGTGTAAAAATAATATCTAAAGACCCGCGCTATGCAACATTTAAGAAGCTCAACGAAAAGAAACAAGCCTTCAATGCATACAAAACTCAAAAGTTGAAAGATGAGAGAGAGGAGCAGAGGTAAAAATATATATATTTTGTTATAGATATTCGTGACTGACGTCCAAAAATAGGTTGTATTGGTACCTAGGCACTTTCAATTTAATTTAAGACTAGTTTCTACTTACATTTTGGAGTTTAACAAATTGTGTGACATCATTATGATTAAAACATTTTTATATAGGGTAATTGCTATATAGTTGACTTATTTTTGCTATTATACATTTTTTAATGGTAACCAGGTAGACACATAGGTAGGCAGGTGTCGAACTTAATAACGCATGATATAGATTTGACTTCCCTGTGGTTATAAGTTGCATGATAATGTTTTAAAGCATTTTTTTTCTTTGAACCAAGGTGGTGACCTTCCAGAAAAAGGCGCCTTCCTCCAAAATTGACTATAAGGGTGATTATTTTTAGGGTAGTGCCTAGGTGGTTGAATTACTTTACCAATCATTTCAATTTTCTTTTTCAATAACTCCCTTTGTAACTGGGTGCATGCTCAGTGATTTAAGTAAGTGTTCCATTGTCAGATTATTATAATTTTAAGCTCCTAGGACTAGTTCCATTGTCAGATACACTCTGTATATTAATTTTTAATAACATTACCTTATTACAAAGATTGATTTAGGGCAACAACTATATTTACCATTTTTACATATTTTACAGGTCAGTGTTGTATATTTTTATTGAAATAGGTTATGTTTAGTGTTTTGAGGATTATTTTTAAAAATAATGTTTTTTGCAGATTGAAAACAAAAAAGAATCGAGAGAATTTAGAAGAATTTTTGTTAAGTTGCGATCGCGTAACATCTCTTACAAAATATTACAAGTGTGAAGAAATGTTCAATAATTTGGAGGTAATCATGGACTAAATAAAGTCAAAAAATCTTCGTAGTAAAATAGCGGACAATAAAAAGAATAGGTATTTATTTTATGCTAACGGATTCGAGAGACATTGTCCTTCCTGGATTTTCTCTTTGGTGTCATAATCGATTTAGACAATAACACAAGTACGCTAAAATAAAGACAGTAAAATCTTGAAAAAATAATAATAAAACTTTCGTCCAAAAAAAATTATAGAACCCTAGAATAATCCTAGAACCCGGTTGCAGCACCATCTACCGGATCCAAAATTGTGTATCTAAACCATCTACGGATTTTGGATTATTATCTTGCAGAAACACTAATGGTTTACCCACAATACGTATCCCTAAAGACAAAGCACCATCCTTTAAAAACTTAAAAAAAATAATTAAACCGACGAAAAAACTGAAAAGTGAAAAATAAACTTGTTAGCCTAACTAAACTCATACACTAATGTAAATCCCACTAATATTATAAATGTGAAAGTTTGTACGGATGTTTGTTACTCTTTCACGCGAAAACCACTGAACCGATTTGCGATGAAACTTGCTACGTAGATAGCTGGAGACTTGGACTAACGAATAGGCTACTTTTTATCCCGATATTTCCACGGGATCGGGACTTACGCGGGTGAAACCGCGTGGTGCTGCTAGTATCTAAATAATTGTGAGTCGGTGCCAAACAGAAATGTCCGCCATTCCGTCCGTCATCAGTAAAACATGATGGGGTCTAACTAAACGAATCAGTTGCTTGAAAAAGTGCCTAGATTATGTCAAACCGTTATCCAGATAAAAAGTAGGCATTAAATACCGTTAACATTATGTTTAATAAATAAAGAATAGCTTTTATTTTATTGTGTGACTATTATTTTACTTAAATACGTAAGTATTATTTATTATATAACATGTTATCAGTTATTCATACCACTATTATAAATGTGAATTTAAGTTTGGATGGATGGATGTTTGTTACTCAATCACGCCCTGACGGCTGAACTGGATGTTTGTTACTCAATCACGCCCTGACTACTGAACGGATCTAGATGAAATTTGGCACAGAGATAAAGTATAGTCTGGAATAGCTCAAAGGCCACTTTTTATCCCGGAAAAATGAACGGTTCCTGATAAAAATTTCCACGCGAAGTGCTTCCAAACTTTCTATATGTAGATTAGGCAATAATCAAGCAACCGTAGAACTAAAAAACTTGTTGCTATTTTACAATTTTAAGTCCTAGGTTTCGTCGCAGAATGTCCCTTTCGCAAAATGTCCTCCTAGTCGCTAAATGTCCCTTTTCCATTGACATCTACGCAGAATGTCCCTTTCGCAAAACGTCCCCTAGCCGCAAAATGTCCCTTTCGCAAAATTTTCGTTTTGTGGAATCGATAAATATAAATACAATTGAAAGTTTTTAAGCTCGTACAGTTATCTGCACGACGTGTATAGGTATCGTTGCGAAAGGGACATTCTGCGACGAAGCCCAATGCGATAACCCTCACGTCGTGTTCAAATGATGTAGTTATAGATGCAATACAATTCATTGACCAGTTAGACCGTGATCTAATCAGGGGAAATTATCTTAAGATTAGTCGATCTATAGCCTTTAATTTCTAGATATGGCGATGTGTTCCTGAATCAGACCGCAGAGATATATTCGAAGATTGTATATTCACTATTACGAAGCGTGAGAAGGAAGAGGCTAAGACACTGAAAAAACGTAATATGAAGATGTTGGCGCAGGTAATTTCAGTGACAGTAAAATACGTTTTACAATATTAGAACCTATTCAGATACCTTTGTACAACGAGGCTGGTCAAAATTACGTATGCAACTTACTAATTACTATTTTAATGCTATAATTATTGATTTAGTATATTCTTGAATCTTGGTATATATTTGGACGCTATTTAAAATAAAGGTAAGATTGTGTCCTGGATTAACATAACCTCTCAAGAAAAGCTGCAGGCGAGAGCTAATCTGTAATAATGATTTGAATGCTCTAATATCTTTAACTTTTTTTTGGCATAGGCTCCCTCCATCTCTCTCCATTGTACTCTGTCCTCAACAACTCTAGTCCAGTAGAGCCCCAAGGTAAAGCGGATATCGTCGACCCATCTTGTTTTTGGACGTCCTTGTTTTCTAGTCCCGCCTATGCCAAAGGCACACCGAATGGAGAGACATCTTATAGTTATTCCTTAACAGTTCTATTAAACATTGTACCCAAATGTCGGAAATAAATGGCTATATAAATTATTATTATAATGTCTGGAACTAAAAGACAGATTTAAAAAAAAAATATTATCGTTGAAACAATTTTGTATATGGGCGGTAAAAACGTATCTCAGTTTTATTTTATAAATGGAGTGTATAATGTTTACTCCAATGCAAAATTAGTCAATGCACGAGACCTTGATACTGTTAGCCTTCCATGTTCGTTGTAAAATTTTTCTCAAAGTTAAAGAAAACATAATAACATGTAATTTCGTCAGGTTTTGGAGAACATGAGTGAAATAACATACACCAGCACGTGGAGTGAGGCGCAAGTGTTGCTTCTAGAAAATTCCGCTTTTAAGAATGATGTCAGCCTCTTGGGCATGGACAAGGAGGACGCACTTATTGGTAAGTTTGGCGATGATGATTATTTGTACGCGTTACTAGTAACTATGATAAATACTTTACTGGATTCACGTCGGTAGCATATTCGGTGGTTGTCGCAATGTCGATTTTAACATAACTCAAATTTTTGTTTTAGTGTTTGAGCAACATATAAGAAATCTGGAAGCGGAATATTTGCAAGACAGAGAACAAGTCAAAAAGAGAAATAAAAGGCAACAACGAAAAAATAGAGACAACTTTTTAGTAAGTTTGTTCTCACTTTTGTTCTCAATCACTTCTGAAAATAATTATGGAAATACTGGATTGCACATCTTTCTATTTAAAACTATATTGAAAGGCAACATTCTTATTTTCTTCATTTCCTTTCTTGTTTTTTAAGTATATTATATATAATTATTAGGTACTTTCCATTATCCCTGACAAAAATACATATAACAAAATTGCTTGACAAAGAGGTGAGGTTTTTATTTTTACATTAGGTGAGGTATTTTAGGTTATACGTCTCTGACTTTCATTTACTGCCTATTTTTTTTTAATTATTAATTATGTTTTACTTGATTCAGGTTTTACTAGATAGTCTACACGAAGAGGGAAAATTGACATCAATGTCTCTGTGGGTTGAATTATATCCAGTCATATCAGCTGATATGCGTTTCTCAGCTATGCTTGGTACGTGCATTATAAATATTATCCTGAACAAAAGGCATAGGCAGTAGTAGTTCGCTTCTCACTAACAACCCTACTTCTTACAGGACAAAGTGGCTCTACCCCCTTGGATTTATTCAAATTCTATGTCGAAAACTTGAAAGCGCGCTTCCATGACGAAAAGAAAGTGATTAAAGAAATATTGAGAGAGAAAGTATTTGAAGTTAAACCCGACACTACGTTTGAAGAATTTGCGACCGTTGTCTGTGAAGATAGCAAATCAGCTTCTTTAGATGCAGGCAATGTCAAACTCACGTACAACTCATTGCTTGAAAAGGTATAGTAATTGTTTGTACATTGGTACCTACCGATGCTGTAGGCCTCCTTTTTTAGTAGATAACAAACTGACTTGTAACATTTTTCAGGCTGAAGCCAGAAACAAAGAAAAGATTAAAGAAGAATCGAAGGCACAAAAGAAAATAGAAAGCGCTTTCAAATGGGCGTTGAGCGACGCTAACATCGATCACCAGTTACCATGGGGCGAGGTCAAGGAGAAACTTGATCTAGATGCACCTGAGTTTGCCGCTGTGCCATATGAAGAAGATCAGATTAGAATTTACAAGGTAATATTCACCTAGCTAGCGATATAGCGTAGCGTAGCACCGATTCGGGTGGATACCCTGAAGTTCGCTAGCCAGTTACTACCACGAGACCTAGGTTTGAGAACTCCTGCCAATACCTACAATAAACATATATGTATATTGTGTATGTATCATATAATAAATATAAAAGCAAGTGAAATAAGGTGCATTCAGTCAGTTCTCTCAGTAACGACCAGAATGAGTGTCTGCTGTTGAGGTTGATAAGGTTTTAATTAATAAAAAACATGGGGAACATTTTTGGGGAAAGATGAATGGATTGTGTAAAACATGATATAGCCCAAAAAACATGGCGTATGAAAACTGCACAAGAAAGTTAACTTTATTTTCGTTTTTAGCTTTAAATAAAACATCCGTATTATACAAAGTTATTCTTTTATAGGATTTCCAACACGAACAAGAAGAGAGCTGCTTGCACTACCATCATCCCAAGTCGCGAAAATCAAAGCGCTCCAAGAAAAAGAAGCGTTCCCACTCTGCCTCTTTGGTTAGTAATTTATTCTTTAACTAGAACGGACTAACAGACACGAAGTTAAAATCCGTGTCACGAATATAACTTTAATTTACTATCTTTCACTGAAATTATTTCGACATACTGCTTTGTGTAAAAAGTATGTGGAATAAAATTAGAACCATTATGTCTTACAAGTTCATATATCGTGCCTTACGGACACCTCCGTAATCTGCATGATCGCCCCAGACGTACAAACACCTTATTTGTATACGTATATATTCTGTCGAAGGCCATGGAATGTTCAGACGTCCTCTGAATGCATGGCTCCCTGGCAGCGATACCAGTTTAGTAGATTGACCACTAATTTTGGAGAAAAACATTTGGCATATTTTATTTTTTAAGTAGTAACAATATATTATTTATACTGTAGAAATGTAGGGTAGTCCAAGATATTAATAGAAATGTAGGTAATATTACATTGTCAGACAGATTGCTGCTTATTCTCCTCTTAACGATACATATTTTTTAACCCCCGAAGCAAGAGGGGTGTTATAAGTTTGACGTGTCTGTGTGTCTGTCTGTGGTAGCTCCCAAACGGATGAACCGATTTGAGTCGGTTTTTGTTTTTATTTGAAAGGTGACTTGACGAGAGTGTTCTTAGCTAAAATTCAAGAAAATCTGTTGAGCCTTTCGAAGATCATCAGCTCTTTTGGAATAGTAGAAGGGATCTTCGAGTCGGTGTATTTAACATTTTTTATAATTCCCTTGATAATAAGTAGATACACTTTGCCGACTCTAGAAGCTGAAATGGTTTGAACTGTAAAAGTATTTTTGCATCAGTATTAGAATGAGCAGTTAGGACACAGAAATATAAGGAACTTTCGGAGCTGTAAATGTGATCAACAAACCTTCGATCCACCATACATGTTTGATCGACGCTCAAAAAATAGCACCAACTAAACTATGCTTAAGTGCAGTTGTGAGTACAGTTGAGTTGTCAGACGCTGCGCGCCCGCGTTAACGGTGTGACGTTTTAGGTATAGCCAAGAAATGCTGAAACTATGCTTTTTATATGCAAAGAATGTCGTACTTTCGATAAGTATAATAGTTTTATGATAGCTTTATTTTTTTAGATTATTATAGCACTGTCAATAATTTAAAAAGTTAGTTATTTTTAAATATGTAGCTTGCGCACCTAACCCTTCCACTCGCGTGTGGAATATATACTGCTACTCTAATAGTGCTCCGTCGTGGTAAGTAATAAACTGCAGACGCTACACATTGCAGTTTTTGTATCAAACTATTACAACATATATTCACAGAAACATTCATTGTATGGTCTGGTTTATTATTACGATGCCATATTAAATGCATGCTCGTAAAGAATGTCGAACTATCGAGTACCACTATTTGACGCAATTTTTATAAGAGATTGTGTATCTATGGTATATTTGATCTAAGGTACAAATATCTACGTTTGGCTCATCTCGATTCTTATGTAACAGGAATAGCAATTTGTCATTCGAGTAATAGATCTAAAAATAGCAATGTGATCGGGAGAACATAAGGCCGACAATCGTAGGATAACTTTCAATCAAACATGGATTGATGACTAGTACACAACCGCAACCCCTTGCTACACTATATTAAACTATGGGACCAAATGGGGTCACAAGGAATGATGAATAGTCTTTATAAGCTTATAACTATTGACTATCTTCACATTAATTAATTAATGCTGACAGGCAACATTCCCATTATGTTCAGGACCTTGTTAAGAATTTCATTTGCTTTAGGTGAATAATATTTTAACCGACTTGAGGAGCTTCTCAATTCGGATCTTTATATTTTTTATGTATGTTTTAAAGTTAATTTTATTTGTATAACTAAACTTGAGTATTCATTCAATAGTCAAAGTCGCGATCTCCGTCACCGGTGCCGGCAGTACGTTCTCCATCTCCAGCGCCCAGCCATGGTACGTGGACTTCTGACGAAGGAAGGAAGCACAAAAAATCTAAAAAGAAGCACCGCAAACATTCGCCAGTAGCTGTAAGTGAAACAACCTTGTAATAGACTAGTGATATTGCAGCCATTAATTAAATGAGAGAAGGTAATAAACCTTAGTCAATTATAAGAAATAAGCGCAAGTAGATAACAGTTATAATTTTAAACACATTTTTTTACAAACTAACTTAAAAAAAGAAAGTTTCAGTGGCTGGATTAGCAATGTCGGTTATTAATTACGAAATGTCAGGCAAATCAAAGGTATGTAATGCCTTTTATATATGCCTATACGTGATCGCGTTAATTTCCGTTAACATAATTATCTTAAGCACTATGTTTGAGACAGCATTACTTTTTTAAGAAAGTGGGGGCTCGTGGATAAGTGATAACCGATAAGGTTAGCACATTGCTAGGTTAATACTAGCCAAGTCAGTCTTAGGATGGGTGATGATTCTTAACACATTGAGACCCCTCAGTACTTCGGAGAGCACGTTAAGCCGTTGGTCTCGGTTGCCATACGAACATCTGTGGTATTCCTTACGGGTAGTTGGAGCCGTAAAATGAAGTCCGACAACCTAGTCTTACTACAGAACTTCGATATCGCCTGGTACTTGGGTTGTGGAGGTCTGATGGCAGTCACTTCACGTAAATAATCGAAGTTCGGCCGTTTCGTAGTAAGACTGAAAGCCGACCACAACTTAGTTTTCAAAAGGCGCGGAGGATGATGAATTAAAAATATTTAAAATGTTCCATGAAGAAGTCACCCACTCCAGAAGAAGGTGGCATAACAGACGACGAACAAGTGCGGCACAAGAGTAAGAAATCAAAGCGCAGCGCACCCAGCAGTCCCGAGGACGAACAGCAGATAGAAGTCTCGCATAAACCTAAGAAGAAAAAGGATAAGAAGGACAAGAAAGAACGGTATGGTTTAATACAATTTGAATTAGGTATAATTTGATTTTTTTAAGTCTTAGTTTTTAATTGAAAATATGTACCACTGTACCACAATATTTGAAATTGAGAGTCCTTTCACGTTATATATTTGTTTAAGGCGTTTAGGGCTCTACGGTGTTATTCAAGGGACCGGAGGGATTTGAAAGCCGGTCACGGTTTCCTCTCGGATTCTATAGGTCCAGATTAGGTGTTCAGTAGCAATAACTAGTAGAAATAAATAGCGATTCGCCTGTTCGTCAGGTCGGGCAGCTCAGCGGTGTGGAGCGATGCCGAGCTCGAGTCGCGGCGCGCGGCGTTGCTGGCGCAGCTGCACGAGCACGAGGCGGACTGACCACCCCCGCCACCCCAGCCACCACTCGTAGGCTTGTAGACTTATTAGCTAAGATATCTAGTTTTTTTTAATTTCGTAGGTAAATTTAAGATATATATGCAACATATTAATCGCCTACTTTCGTGATTTGAAGTGATTCATTTTATAATATTTTATGCGTAACATTTACCATAATTATGTAATTCCTTCGCTTCTCGACAAATCTCCATTTGTACCGGCTGTAAAGTATCCTTTATCTATTTACAATTTAAATGTCAGATTATTGTGTAGAAAAATAGTAAAAATGGTCACTACGTGACTAATACATAAGTAGATAAGAGATGAGTATAAGAAGTTAACTTATATTTTACTATACTCTATTATTGTATGTTATCCTAACTAATATTATAAATGTGAAAGTGAGTTTGTTTGTTTATTTGTTTGTTTGTTAGGCTTACACGCCCCATCTCCTCAACCGAGCATCATGTTTTTTTGCAAACACGTGTCAGGGCCGTCAGGGGTACAGAAAAAAAGGACATAGGTATCTTTCATATTTATTAAAAGCCATACGGTTATACTCAGGTTTGTATTACAGGAGACTTCGATGTTGGTCTTTTGTGATTTGTCAATGCCCAATTATGTTATTGTCTTGTTAATGGCTTTAAACCATTAATTACCAATTATTCATAGCTCAAATAAAGGATATTTAATTTAATCTAAATTTTATGAAATATTTTAATAAAATAATAAAAACAAATTTTACTTCCGATACAGTTCTAAGGGCCTGTGAGCCAGCAAAAGATTTTCAAGACCAATTTCCTCTCGGGCGAAAACTCGTAAAATGCTTCAGAGTTGTATCATGAAGCCTCGTGAACGTCAGCTGCAGTTTCACCGGGGGGTTGAAGAGCAGCAGCCTCCCGCGCACGTAGAAAAAAAAATATTTTTAGTAATTTTCAGATTGAGAATTGTATCAAATTATAGTAAACCCAATATCCTGAAGAAAAAGAGAAGTCAGCTGACTATAGAGTGGTGGATTATACGTACTTTTACGTTCAGTGATTTCCTCTCCATTCCTCAATGACTTCGTTAGGTTGAAGACTACCAGAGATATCTCGGTGAACATACATGGCAGCCAACCGGTTGACCTGTCTTCGGTCATTGTCTTACGAAGGTACGATTTTATTAGTTTAAGTGAAGAGAAGCTGCGCTCCACACTCCAGTAGTTACTGGGAATTTAATAGTTAGTATATTTGGGAAAAACTCATTTGTCTCTTGATGCGCTTTAGCTGCTGTTTGGAAGAGGCGTTCCCTATCAATCCAAAGCTCCTTCCAAAGAGATATTTCCGATAACGAGAGAGGATGAGGTAAATCACTGTAAACGCGTGCAGCTGCCACTATCGAGGCCAGACTTTCTGTTTTAACGATGACACTTGGTAGAAGGTGGGACAGATCGAAATTGAAAAAGCTTGTGTACCTAAGTCAAAATCAAAGATTTTTACTCAATATAATGTACTTGGTGCACCTTATCAACAAGTTTATGAAATATTTACTAAAATTATTAATATTTATCTATTAGGTTAATTATTGTACCAATTAATTTAATTATTGTGTCACCCATCAAAAGGCAATTTTTCCCTATAAAGAATGGGCAAGAAACTCAAAAGTTGCAGCTGCTTCTATATTGTTGAACGTTTGGCGGTCCTGGGTGCCTGCACCTAGATCTCTAAAGGTTCTACAATACGATACAAAACTGCTAACACTACTTTTCCATAACAGTAGGTATGTTGCATGCCTTCACGATAGCTAGGTTTAATTTAAGCTAAGAACGAACAAAACAATAAAATTGATAGAACAATGAAGAACAGTTAACGAACAATGGAAATAGCACAAAAAAATTTAAAAAAACGACTTCCCCCCGCCAACTTGAGAGTAATTTATTATTTTATTTAAAAGAAATGAGAACGAACAAAAATAAATTTTGATCGATCAATGAAGAATAGTTAACGAACAGTTAAAATAGCAAAAAAAAATATAAAAAAAAATGGCTTGCCACCGCTAACTTAAAACAGTCCCGCTGATGCATGAACGAAAATGGTATGAGTTAGCAGATATAATTATCCAAAGAGTTAAATAATATTAAAGTGAAACTTCTTTAGAATCGTTGTGATTTGCAATTCGATGAAACCAGATGAAACGGAAACATCACGCTTCCTATTTAAGAACAATAATACTATAGAAGGAATGTATCAAGCAAAAACAAAAAACCTACAGTTATCTCTCTTTACCTATACAAAACGCCATAAGAGTGACAGAGATGATGTATTGCATCAGTTACCTCTTAGCGTAGCTATGACCCCATTTTTACTATAGAAACCATGTATACAAATAGTTGTCAATAGTAATGGGTGTTATAAATATCGATAAATCAATTAATAAGATAAATCTATACTTGCTAGTTTTATTTTGTTGATAAATCAGATCAAATAAAAAAAATCACAGAGAAGAAGACAGAATAAATAAAAACCTAAAATCTGGTGTAGCAAATTTGTCGCTAAAACGTTGCGTTTGATTAACGATCCACCGCCATTCTATTATGAACGCAGCGCAAACTAATAGTTAATAGAATTCATTAAAAAATCCGTATGTGAGTGTAATCTGTTCAGGGGATTATGGAGATCTTCATTCATTCATTTATTTATAAATACAAGCATCACAGTTTTACACCACAGTGGCGGATTTACCAGTAGGCTGAGTAGGCTGAAGCCTAGGGCGGCAGATTTTAGGGGCGGTGAATTTGGGAAAAACATTTTTTTGTCTTACAAAAATTAAAAAAAGATTCATATTTACATATAGGTGTACCTAACTACCTAAATGTCAATAGGTACACAAACAATTCAACATGTAAAATGTTTCACCATTTATATAAATGTTTCTACAATTTTCGTAGTCGCGTTTGGTTGCGAGCGGAAACGAGTGACACGACCGTTCGCTAATGTATCTGGCCAACACAGTTCGAATGAAAGAAGATTTTCTAACTTAAAAGTTATCTAAGATCTACCTTATGCAAGAACTTTCGTAATTTAATTAAATTTAATTTTGAAGCTTTAACATTCACACAATAGAAAATGCAATTAAGTGGAACAGGGGGTCAAGTGTTCGTTTAGCACTTGGCCTCCCCATCTGACGAAACTCAAAACTGAGAATTTTATGAATAGCTGTTTGCATCACGGATGATAGAACCAACGAGACTCAGTGATGAAAACCACAGAGCCCCATTAACGCGCCATTACAGGGAGGACATACCACCTCTATCTCGCTGTGGACAATTCCACAGCGAGATAAAGGTGGCTCTCGAGCAGCTAAAAAAACGGATCTCCTGGGGATGACGGAATTACTACCGAGCTCTAAAGGTAGGCCAGATGCAATTCCTGAAAGAGCTAGCGAGTCTAAATTAGGTAGCAATGAAAAAGCCGATAAACTCGCCAGAATTGGTGCAGAAAACCAACAGCACGGATCGAAACTATTCTGCTGTGAGCTTATTCAATCATAAACGCCCAATACATATCAATGGCAATTAAGAGATGGAAAACCACGACTGGTCTAAGACACTCGAAAGCGTTAATAAAGGGCTATGATTACAAAGTATCAAAGGAAATTCTAGAGCTCAAGAGATACAAAACCTGAGCTCCTTTTCAATCGTCAAAGCATAAGTCTGATCAGTGAACTATAAAGCAAAAGTGCGTTATAAAAGACCAAAAATGGTCGAGGTAGCACTAGACACTAAAAACAATAATAATAATAGGTAGTAGTTTACTTCCGTCCTCTAACAAGTACTTTTCTTCAAAAGACCCATCTCACTCTTGAACCATATCTACAAGTTCTTTTCGAGAGTCTGAAAAAATCATCTCGCAAGATCACTCAATGAATACTAGCCACCGCAGCAAGTCGGGTTCCAAAAAGGCTACGGCAACGTGAACCATATCCATACTGTTCGACAGATTATACAAAAGACCGAGAAGTATTTTCAGTCGCTGTGTACCTACGGCTTTTGTGGAGTACGAATTGGAACAGGCAACTAGCTTTTCGACTGACTTAGTCTGACTGACTACTACTCCTGACAATTCAAAATGCCCATAATTGTTTAATTGAAATAAATGATTTTGATTTGATTTGATTACGAGAAAGCCTTAGATTTCATCGAGATCTGGGCTATTCTGGATACTCTGTAATGACGACGTATCGACTGGCGATATATCGAGGTGCTGAAAATGAAATTAAGGAAAGATTTTAGGGCGATGATTTTTTATGATTTTAAAAGTTCACTGACTCTGCAAGACTGCACTGCTCGCCTTCAAAATGCCTTTGGGAGAGAAGCACCTCATTTGAGAACCGTAAGGCGTTGCTACGCAGAATTATGCTGTGTATGACATTGTGACAGGAGATAAAACATGGATATATTGTTATATGCCGGAAAGAAAGCAACAGTCTTCTGTATGGGTGTTCGAAGGTCAAAAGACAGTTAGTGCTGAGTGGTACCATTATTTATTTGCACAGTGTCTTTGGAAAAGTTAAGAAAATACGATCAATCGCAGTCGCATCCTATTGCACCATGACAATGCTTCGGCACACACCGCGAACAATACAAACTCATTTTTGGCTTCTGAAAAGATAGAGCTAGTGACCCATCCCGCACATAGTCCAGACCTGGCACCATGCGAATTCTTTATTTTCCCAAAAATTAAAGATTTGATGAGAGGCATGACATTTACGGGGTCGGAAGAGGCCGTGATAGCTTTCAACCAGCACGTGAAAAACATGGCCTTAGACCAATGGTCTTCAGGTTTTCAAAAATGGTTTGATCGAATAAAAAATTGTTTAAAATGTAATGGAGAATACTTCGAAAAGCAGGAAATATATTACTTTACATGTAAATTATTTTAATAATGAGTTACGCAAAATTTTCAGTGTACCCCACGTACATTGAGCACGTTATCCAGCTCGGTAGGAACAACTTCGGGAAGAAATCACCAGAAGGATTCAGCAGGTTGTGAAGCGAGCTATGCTTAGAGTTTTTTGAAGGATTAAATTCGTAATGAGGTCATCCGACAAAGAACCAATGTTACCGACATGGTTTGCAGAATAAGCATGCTGACGTGGCCCGGCATCGTTGTTTTGCAAACTTGCCCTATTGTTGAGACCGCGAACTGGTAAACGGAAGGAAGGACGTCCCACAGCCAGATGAACTGACGAACTGAGAAAGGTAGCTGGGATAGATTGTACGCGAAAGTCGGAGAACCGGGTGTTTGGGTGCAGGCTCATGGATTGAACGTTTATTGAATGTACATGTGTAAGTAGTATTAAGGCATACCTTACCCCACCTTAACAGTAGCACATGATTGAGCTTTTTTTCTGAAATAAAGGTTCCATAAAAAAACAATCAATCTTAGCTAAATCGTTGGGTTGTAAAAAAAATCTAGAAACTGAGACATCGATCTCCTAGTTCACAATCATACTAATAATGGAAAACTCAAACAAAAAAAAAAGTTGTAAATAATATCATTGTGAATTGCCTATCAAATCGAAAAGGCAGGGGCGGCAAAATTTAACTAGCCTACAGGCGGCAAATGTGTAAATCCGCCACTGACCAAATCGCTTATATCTATGCTAATTTTATTATAGGTACTAAAATAATACTAAAATCTTGAGGATATAAGGATTCGAAAAGGGGGTTAAATTTTTAATGCGAGACAATCAAGTCAAATTGGAACTATCAAATGAAAGGGTTCTATTACTTATAACTAATGGCTTCATAGCTTATAAGATAAAATGTGAAAAAGTCGTGAAATCTCGAGGACTCAGTTCGAGATGAACTACCCTACTAGGTGTATATGTATACTTACATTAGGAGAGGCTTTGCTCATCATGTAATAATCATGTAGATATAAATAAAAATGCATTTGTCTTATAATTGTTTTTAATAATGTTGGATCAGATGAATAATATCGGGTGTCATGTCCCTCAAACACAAAGGGAGGATCCTCCAACAAGTCTATGTAATCATGCCTGGTGAACCTCAGCCTCAGCAATGGTTGATGTTTCTTCACGATAAAAAACGGGCTCAAAATGCAGTGAACACAACCGAGCAAAATTAGAAGGATTCCACTCTCCTCGTTGCATATTTCTGACCCATTTTGCTTTTAATTCTGCGTCTTTTGGAAACCTACAACATGAACAAACACTTTGAATTATGTCCAATGCATATCTACAGAATTATAGTAATGCACTCATAACCTCGAAGTTTTAATATTGTAGAAGATTTTCAATTTACAAACACGAAAACATTCAGACGTTCCCTTCAACTTATTCTAGTACCATTAATTGCTACATTTGCTACCTCATTCTTATTGGCGCTGTGGCAAATATATAATCATACATATTGATAAGTAGGTACCCTTTCAGAAATCGATATGTTAACGTGATCTAAGTTTCAACACTATATGGGTACATAAAACGTCAGTCGCGATCTACTTTTATCTAAATTCTTCTCAAAGTTATTTTCAATAGTAATTAACAGAATTAACAGGTGTGTCATTGTTAAACATAGACATGAGTTACAGTTTGGCATGCTTTACAAATCATAATAAAACGTAATTTGGCTGATAATCATCAATTTACTGAGTATGACTTACCGATGGAAGGATATGTTTTGACCGCATTCGGTCAAAACGCGCATTCGGCTTCTGCAGCCGGTGGCCGCACAAAATATTGTCATTTTTTTTCATCTTGAGCACATCCAATAAACCACACAATAGGTTTCTACAATATTTTTTACGAAATTAAAAAAGACGTCCAATCCTCCTGCTGGTTGACAGAAAATCAAAAAACGGCGCGTTGCATTTGAAACTGACGCAAGACATCTATTGCTATCTCACTTTGTGGACTTGACGCCTTAATGAGAACGTAACCGTAGATATGTTTTGTGCTCTTACTTAAAATGATCCCTCTATGTAATTCATAAACTTAAAGTATGTAATAGACGAACAGTCTCGTGATTTTCGTTAGACCAAAATTGAAATGTTTCTGAGTTTTACAGACGTGTGACTGACTTTTAGTGTCGGCATGTCGGCACATTGACGTCACCGCAATATCGATATAAAAAATCGGCAATATTTATAGCATTATGGATTGGTAGTATTTTGTATGTTTTGTTGCTATGAGTTGTTGTGCTTTTGTTTGTAATTTTTTAATGACGGAAGTGAAGAAAGTACAATAGAATAATGATTGATATAATTTTCATCCTGTTTTTTTTTATATTTTCTAGCGTTAATTGCCAGATTTAATGTTGATTAAGTACGTAAAGTAAGCTCACAATGTACTGTCTCTAGTGTAAGTACAGATAAAAGTCCGCCATTTGCTGCTCTTACACACCCACGCTTCGAATACTATCATTAAACATTTTATGCAAGTAAATCGGTTTTTGAGACTTCATAACTGACCTCATTAAAACTATGACATTTCAAATTATATTGAAATAATAAAAAGGTTTGCTACAAAAAGGATATAATGTCACATAGAAATGCAGTGGGGGTAGGTACCCCCGCTGAAATAAATAAAACATAAAAACAAAATTTAAAATATTTTTAATGTTATGACAAACCTTTCATGTAGTCACATCAAAATCAAATCAAAATATTTTATTTCGATAAAACCAATTATAGGAGCGTCGAGTCAGAATTAGTCTCTAGAAGGACACTCGACCCTCTTTTTCTATATGTATTTTTTTAAAATTTCATGGGAATATTGCTAATATGTGAAAAATATATGTAAGATAATAAAATGTTGAAACATATAAACACTCCCGCTAATGAATACTCTAGTTAGTAGTCCCGGTTAGGCCAAACTTACGGCACCCATTGCAACATGACGCACGCATCAGCCATCATCTAAGTCAACCATATTGAAGGGAGCTATATGACCTGACACATGCCACCATTTGCAAGACTTCTAGGCGAGCATGACATATTCAAAACTGTCAGGCTGTTGCCTATAATATTAACTTGACCCATCTCACATATATTTTAAAAATATAACTTATTAATATTGACTACACAGTTTTCACGTACAATTCCATATTTTCAAAATGAAACATTAAAATTCATGTCATATCATCAATATCAGTAGCTAATTACATTTATAAAAAAATCTACGTAAAGAATATATTATGTCAGAAGAAAACTAAAACTAGTACATAAATGAAAATTAAAAAAGAGATCAAGAATCTAAAGACCATGACGAAACTTTTATTTTCTTCTAAAAAAAATTTATCAGCTACATAAACATCCAGCGTATATTTATAATAAGCTCACAGTTTACACTAATAACTAGAGATTCCTAACTACATAAGCTCGTTTACAGCCATTAAATAATTTAATTTTCACAGTTTAAGAATTTAAGAAGTGTCATGATTTTACTTTATTCAATGAGATCATGGAAAACTCCGTGATCTATACACAAATTAAATGGGAGCGGATAGTTTAATAAATAGATGCCAATCTAAAAATCTAAATTTCTGTAGAAAATAATCGGTTAAAATTATCATATTAATGGTATCCCATTATAATAGGTGTTCTTTGTGTCCGTTGTTTGTGTGTTTGTAAAGTCCCCCACGACCAGGAGTAATATCTAATATAATGGGATATGATAACCAGAGTTGATACCAACCTTTCAGTTCAACCTCTTTCTACAAAATTGTGTAGTGGAAACCAAAAATCTAAATAAGGGTACCTTAATTAGATTTGTGTGGTTTTCACCAATTTAATGAAATCGGTTCACAATGGACGAACAAAATCTTTCATTTTTAGATTTTGAGTGGTTCGGTTTTAATTTATTTGTTGCAATAGCTTAATATCAATTGATCATCACCTTTTACAAAATATAACTTTCCCCGATGCAGGAACATTAATTGTTCATCATGAGCATGAGCATAAATTGATTGATGAGATTAAATTGTTTAGTAACCACATTAAAGTAATTGTATCGCCACTTGTGAAATACTTACTATTGATTGGTTCCGGTACCGGTTTCATATTGAAGCAGCCATCTTAGAGTAATGAGGTAATATATATATATATAAGAAGATGAAGACGAACTGAAAACCTGTCTCTTTCTTTGAAGTCGGTTAAAAATAATGACGTTGTGAAATGACCGCAGCTTGATAGTTTTTATTATTTTATGCGACATAAAATATATCGACATATCGATAGACTGTGTTTTGCTTTTAGTCAATCACTGTGTCTAAAGCGGTCATATTCACGTATACAATATTTTTTTATCTAACACAATTTTTTAAACTATTACAATACCTCAAAAATAGACTATTCACTGCATATGTTAAGTGTAATACAAAATAATATTGTGCATATATTCTACGAAAATAAACACTTTGAAAGTAGTATTGAACTTTTGGTATTTAGCTTTCAAACGTTTCTTTCTTTGGGTTTTTCTTTTATGTTACACCACAATCTAACAGATAATACGGCACCATTATTGGTTTACCCGTTATATTTACCCGTTAAAATATAGAAAGATTACGACGAAAACACCAAAATTAAAACGGGAATTTTTTTGACATTGAGACTATTTAAAACAAAATGTTTCAAAACCGGTCTCACTGTCAGATTTATTCTGTCTCTTTCTCACACCTAGGTTTCTGTGTAGGGCTAAGTATCTCACTCGCACACTATGTTTGTCTATTACATACTATGTTTATGATGTAATTATTCCTCTGAGCTTCCTATAATCTTTGAATTTGCGCCTGCGTACTACCAATCTTTGCTTTGCACCTGCGTACTATATGTCAATGTCAACGTGATTTGTGTTGATTTTGACTTTTTATTATTTCTCATTCTCTCGTAGGCTTCTTTTCTGAAGTTTCACTTCTGCCGTGTGTGAATTGCGTACACACACACACTTTTTTTTTAAATTAAACTAAGTACCTACCTAAGTTTATTAAATAGGTTCCTAAGTGTTATTATTGTTTTTTAGGCCATGTATAGCCAAACATAACATATCTCCACTATTTAATGCAACAATCGATTCCACGATATATGATAATATCAATCGAAAATCCAATAGGTGTAATGACGATTTTACACTACCGCATCCCTACCGTGAGCTGTCAAAATTATCATCATCATAAATTTGACAACATAGCTACGAGGCCTACGAGCTACTGAGCCATTGAATGCATTAAAATAAGAAACGAAGAAGATTCGAAACACTTGACATTGGCGTGGCGGAATCTCTGCGTTGACTCTACACGTCCATATATTAAAAAAAAAACGAAGAAGAACTAATAGTTGAATGAAACAGGAACAGGAATATTGTGAGAGTGAGGAACAGGAATATTGTGAGAGTGAGTTTTCCAGCACCAGGTTTTGGCTTACTCAGGCTTACTGCACAGACTCCTAACAAGAACTAACGTTGTTAGCACAGGGTAGAAGGTATAGTTATTCAGTATTTATTTATTGAAATTCGCATGATTCGCGAGCAACCTGTCAGAGGGCGAGATGACACTTGTTCAAGTATTTAATTTTTAACTGACTTCCAAAAAGGAGGAGGTTCTCAATTCCTCGGAATCGTTTTTTTTATGTATGTTCACCGATTACTCAAAGACGCCTGTACCAATTTTGAAAAATTTTTTTTTTTCAAATGGTATAATTTATATGGGACACTTCCCAGGTGGCCCCATATAAATTTTATCGAAACCAGGCGAGCGGTTTCTTAAAAATCATCAAATATCTAAAAATTGTAAACATCTATGATGGTTTTGTTTGCTCCGAAACATTGATGTCTCATTGGAGCAGTGCGTTTAGTTGGCCTACCCATATTATATTTAAACAAAATACATCTACCTTCCACTAAAAAGCACATTGTAGTCAGTGATGCTTTTTTTAAAAGATAATGTATTAAGATATTGTGGTATATATGTTGTATACACACACAACTTAGTAATTTAATAAATAATTTCTATTAAGATAGATTATATCTTATTGAAAAATTAACTTACTCACAATTTCTTTTAGTTAATAAGTGTCAGAATAAACTATGAAGAGTGATATTGAAAAAGAAGCAGGAACATGGATTCTCAAAAGATATGGTCAGTTTTTTAAAAAACAATTCCAGGAACTTGTTAATGTATCTAATGATGACTTCTGGGAAGAAAATAAAACTTTTTTACCAATACAAGTGATAATGACACATAATGAGCTTTTGCCAATCACTGAACTGGTATCATCTGATAACACTCTGATGACTAAAGTACTAAGTGTGCTCTCATCCCTATGTGGCGAAGTTGTTGCTCTTAAAAGAGAAGCCTTTGAAACGTAAGTACAACAATTAAGTGTGTGAGATGTGTGGAGTTATTATTATTATTAATTATAAGAACCTGAAATCAGAGTTTGTAATATTCTTGAATTCCACCTTCGAATCTTATCTAACCTTGGAGATTTCAGTCAACAAACAAGCCTAATAAAGCAGCTTTTTTAATATCATAGTGTTATATGCTTGGTACTTACTACATACATTTCAAAATTTGCCCTGCACTATATGTATTTAAACATAGCTCCTATATTTCTTTATATGCTTGATCTTATTTTACCATGGTTCATCTAATCTAAATCATTAAGGGCCATTGTATTTAAAAAAAATTTCAAGTTTGATTAGATGGATAAGAGTTTTTTCTGTTTTTTGTTACATACAGGCATTTCAGCTTCTTATCTGTCTATGAAGAATATAATAATAATGATATCAGCACACTAATGGAATCCATATGTTTACTGAGCGCATTCACCACACGCTGCGATGAAGTTTTACGTAACCTGTGCAGCCAAGTGCTTGCTGTATTTACCAAGAGTGCCATAAATATTAGTAAGTTTAAACTTCCTCCACCTTAATCCCTGTATTAAAAGAGCAAAAACATATTTTAGCATTTATAAACCATTAGCATAGCTCTTGAACACTTGCAACAACAACCATATTGACATTAAAAACCTTGTCTTTCCTTATAATGTAGTTGTACACAGTAATTTCATATAAGTTAGGCTATGAGTTTGAAGTTGAGGAGGAAGTTTTAAGTTAATTTACCTAAATTGCTATGAGAAATAAATTCCTTCCTTTAAAATTTGCAGTCCTATTTAAAATTCCATTATTTAACTGGAATAGGGTAAGTTGCTGATTACTTATTAGAGTACTCCGCGGACTTCCACAACCCTGCTCAATGTAGAAACACAAACCAGGTTGTTTTGGCTATTATCCTTTCTAGAATAGTTTATTAGTTATACATTTATTACCTAGTTTGGGATCAGATGGCCGTGTGTGAGATGTGTGAACAAGTCAGTTGGCTCTAATTTAATTGACTGTTAAGCAAAATATATGACAGGAGGCCCATGTCTAGCTGTAGGACAGTTATTAAATTTCCTTTGAACAGGATCTAAAACATATTGTTATTATTATATTTTTATGGACAAAATAGAGGAGTGGTTTATGCATCAAATATACTTATTTTATATTGCAGATGGCATACAACTCCATTACATAATTAATCACATTGGAGAAATATTCACTTTACTTGTTATACTGGAAATGTTAATATCTAACACCTCATTGACAACCAACTGGAACAAATATTGTAAAACTATCAAATCTGTTAGCAACACACCAGAAAGGTTTGATTTAATGGAGGACAAGTTTAATGCTGTGATGGGAGCTATAAATAACATTACATTAAGATTAATGAATGATGATATTGTACAAAAAAGTCTTCAGAACTTGTCAGTTTTGAGAGGGAGCTTAGTTGACAAAAATTGTTCACTGGTTACAAGTGAGTTTACCCAATACCTCAAACAAGCTACTGCAAATCTGGATAGATTAGTCCAAGAGCAGCCTAATGTTGGTAATATGTATAAATGTGTTAAAGTAAATGCTCTGTATGTGCTTACTAGTCATTTATTTGGCAGCACAGATAAGAAAATATTCAAAAGCTTGATGGAACTAAATGCAAAGGTACATTTTGGACTGTTTATTGATTAAGTAAAGTCATATTTTTAACCGACTTAAAAAAAAAGAGCAGGTTCTATGTTCGGCTGTATGTATTTTTTGTTTTATGTATGTATATAACCGATATTTCCGTCATCTATAGACCGATTTCAAAAATAATTTTTTGTTTGAAAGGGTATGCTCCCCAGGTGGTCCCATTGTCACTAAGTCTGGATCTGATGATGGTAACAGAGGTAAAATGAGGGAAACCCAGAAATTAAGGGCACATGTTGTGTGTTTGTTGATGTTTCTTCAAATTAAGCAACAATGATGTTTAAACTGATGAATGTCATTATTATTAACCAAAGGATATATGAGGAATGATATTTAAAAAAAGGAGGAGGGTCTAGGTTTGACTGTTTGTATCTTTGTTTTTAAACTTATTCAATCAAGTGAAGCAAGTTTCCAGACTAACTCACAAATCTTATCACCTTAATAAAGTATTGGGCTTATTAAACTAAAGTTAACATTATAATCTAATGATCTGCAGTTCGGTAATTTGCATTACAGTAAGTAATGTTCTGAATACTGTATTTCCTCAGTATGTACGTCCCTTACACTAATAAAAATCTTTAATAAAAAATTAAACCAAAGAAAATAACTAAAAAGCAAAAAATAAATAAACCTTTTGTCTCGAGTTCAAGCTTAATACTCGAGACAAAAGGTTTATTTACTTTTTGCTTTTTAGTTATTTTCGTCTGTGTAATGTTTTGATAAAAAGATTTTTATTTTATGATTTTTTTCCATCATCAGCTCAGCTTCATAATGTGATGATTCCTAAACGCAAATACCTGACTAAGTTATGAAACGTAAACAGAAACACTGTTCGTTCCTACAATTTTCGAGGGTTTCTCTCAATTTTATCTAGATCCCATATCATCAGATCCTGACCTCCTTGACATGGGACCACCCTTGACGTATACCCTATCTAGCAAAAAAATAATAATCAAAATAATAAACATAATATTGTTACGAGCTGAGGTTCGGGATTAGAGAATTATAACAGATTGCTACCGAAATAGACACACTTTATTTTAATAGAGCACAAAATACACAGGGTAACTAGCAACAACACAATTACAATAATTTAATATCACTAAACTTCTTAATTCACTTACACTTTAGTCGCTGTTATTTCACTTGACACTCACTTGAAAACTAACTCACTTGAAAACTAACTCACTTGACACTCACTTGAAAACTAACTAACTACTCCGCAATGCCACGCTATATATAGCAAAACGGTATTTCTAGAAACATCGCGACACCTCTTGTAAATTCTACACAACAAATAGAAGCCTCTAAAACGAACTAGTATTTTCTATTAATGGGTTACTAACTATTTAGTTCCGTGTTGCCTCAACAGATGGCGTGTATCTTTATTTTGTAGCTCTATAGGACTTCCCCGTCACTAATAGATGGCGGGTTATTCGTAACAATATATATATACGGTCGAATTGAGAACCTACTTTTTTTCGTCGTTTAAAAATGGAAAAATAAACACTTTAAAGCCATATATGTGACACTATTAAAATAATAGCTAACATTATAAAGGCACTAGGTACCTAGCGGTCTGTTTGGAGTCGGTGCCAAGCCCGAAACCCAATAAGTAATACTTAGGGGTATTAACAGCTTAGTTAAGAATGGAATATAATTCTAATGATATATCTGAATATTTTGTTAATTATTTAACACCAAGCAAGTCTTTTCAATTAAGCTTCAAATCGATTATTTTTTACTTCTCAGTGCCTTTTCTTAGTGCTTTTTAAAGTCGATTTACCTTTTTTTTTAAAGTGTTTATATCTTCTATAATACTAAACAAGCGCCTACGAGTGGCGGCTGATAAGTAGGTACTTAATGAAAGAAAAGTATAGTTTTATATTTTTTTATTTATTTTTTCTCAAGTGAAATACGCTTTTTATATCGTGAATTTAATGCCTTTATACCACTGATAAAATATTCATAAGATTTCTCTTGAAAATGGTCTTCCACGGCCGCCTTCATCTCATCGTCGTCCGCAAATCTTCGCCCCCGTAACTCCTTATTTAAATTAGAAAAATTATAATTTAAAAAACTAAAAAAACACGCTTTTTTTTTTGTTAATCGAATATTGCATTGTCATCGGTATTTGACAGGTGTGCAAAATTTGAATGAAATCTGGCCGTTTAAAGCAGGTCAAAATCGCGCCCTAAGGAGTCGGTTACAAACAAACATACAAGTGAAGCTAATATAAAGCGTGTAAAAAAGGAAAGAGTCACTGGGAGCCACCGGGACTGTAGGGTGTTTGGTAAATTTCTGTGAACGTGGCTTTTAAGGCATCCCTCGCAACACGAGCGGTGTGAACGAGCGCGTTGTCTTGCAGAAACAGCACTCCGCGCGCCAACTTGCCGCGTTTTTTCTGTACGACTACCTCACGTGCCTGACCCAATAAATTAGCGTAGTACTGGCTATTCATTGTAGTCCCTTTAGGCAAGTGATCAATTTGTGAAATTCCTTCGCTATCCCAGAAAAGGGTTGCCATAATGTTAAAAGCCGACTTTTCTACTTTAAACTTCTTTAGCGGCCTTTCCCCCCTTTTAATCCATTGCATCGTTACTACTCTTGTTTGGATTCGGGATCATACTGATGAATCCATATTTTGTCTACGGGGACTATGCGGTTACAAATTTCGTCCAAATCACCCTGACAAAACTCCTTACAACTCGCCAGTCATCGCTGTTTGTCGAGCGGTGTGAGCATTCGTGGTACCCATCGCGCACAATTTTTTTTTCATATGCAAATGTTGATGTGAAATTTCTGCAATTCATTGTTTACTAATCTGTAGCTCTTCAGCTAACTAACACAATTTAATTCTACTCTCGGCCCGTACTCATTTTTCAACTTTTTGAACATTTTCTTTGGTCACTATCGTCACTGGGCGGCCCGGGCGGGGGTCGTCGTCTACCGTCGTATATGAAGGCCCGGAATCCTGAAGAACCGATGAGATTTCTTCAAAAATGTCTTTCCGCGAATTTCCTTTTTTCACAAGGAATTTAATCACTGCGCGGTGCGCAAAATTGCGAGAATTTTCAGTTTCCGTTGACTCGGTGTGGCTTGTTTCAGGGATGAAGTGTTTATGAACCAAATACAAAAAGGGGTGTTATTTATACTACCAAATAGGCAACTAGTGTTATCAGTAACGAGATGATGAGTCATCACTAAGTACCTTAGGTCGCGAATTTATCAGCCGCCGCTCGTACATGTAATGTAATCAACACTTTAGTTATTTTGTGTTAATATTACAGGCTCACAGTGTACACATAATTGGGACGGCCATCTGGTACCCTGAACAATTCCTTCAGAGACATGTGCCATCCCTTTATACAAAATATGATAAAATGTCTCAAAGCATGATCAAAGGGCGTCAAGGCTACATTACTGCAAAGAAAATCAGTTTGGCCAAGGATGTAACAACTCTGCATACCTTATGCACCCAGTGGGTTCTTAATGTTGAAGGAATGTTTTCGTCTAATCATCATAAACTAAGTGCTGCAGAAATGAGTCTCCATGCCAAAACATTACTGGATGGTCTTAATATTGCTTCAAAAATAAATCATTCAGTCCTTACTTTAATAAATCTGCATCTCTCTCTTGGAATTCCACTACCTAAGAGTATGTTGATCTCATTATTTGAAATTATGTACATGCTCAAAATTTTAAAGAATGTTTTAACGCGTAATCGAAATCAAATTATTATTTCAATCACTATGATTTTACAGCATCTTGTATTCCAATGCACATCATCAATACTTGAAGTTAAAAAGTCATTAATGACAGATAAAAATTATGCAAATAAAAGACTTGATGAGCTGACATGTCTAGTGATAGCAGAAAGAGCATTAAAAGGTACTGCTACCATAGAACGTAACATAGCTGCTAATATTGCCTTAAGTTTTGTACCAGACACGACCTACTTAGAAGACAGCTATACCAGATTAGGAAGGTTATTGGAAAAGATTCAGTTGTTATCAAACTATATGCAGTCAATGGCAAACTTATGTGATTGCTCATGGTTATTGTGGCATCAAAATATTATCCCCATTTATTTTGAACAAAACTTCAGTGTACAATTACATACACTGAAAATAAAATATTTCTTAATGGTCTTAGAAGATTGTATTGTATTTTTAAACAAAACAGATAACCAGTATGGAACATCAAAAGGCCAACAATTTTTGATTACCATAAAGTCTTTGATTGAGAATAAAGTAATACAAAGTGCAAGTCAGAATATAGAGACCAATTTACGACTACATATTCACTCGCATTTACAGCTAGATGTAGTGAATCCTTTTACATTTGACATGACCAAGAAGTTATTGCTTAATATAGACGTTTTAAGAATTCAATTCCTCTATATGTCTATAGTACCTTCTGTGGAGCATTACTTGTCCACGATGTATTACAATTTAACAACAGTTGTACTGTCCGATTGGAAGACTTATGGCGAAATGCGCCAAATGGCCAAATTTAAATTTAACATCAAAACTGTTCAGGATAATCTACCAACGCAAACTTTAGAACAAGGTTTAGATGTATTGGAAATAATGCGGAACATTCATATATTTGTTTCTAAATACTTGTACAACTTAAATAATCAAATATTTATCGAGAAAAGTAGTAACAACAAGCACTTAAATTCCATTAATATCAGACATATTGCTAACTCTATAAGAACACACGGTACGGGCATAATGAATACCACAGTTAATTTCACCTATCAGTTCTTGAAAAAGAAATTTTACATATTTTCTCAATTTATGTATGATGAACATATAAAATCAAGATTAATTAAAGATCTCAGAAACTTCAAGGAGAACAGTGAAATCAATGGAAATATGTATTCATATAAAAACGCAGTGAAGTTTAATAAAGGCATACGAATGCTGGGATTAAATGATGGACAAAGTTTCTTAGATTTGTTTCGCGACTTAATAAGTCAAATAGGCAATGCCATGGGATACGTTAGAATGATTAGATCGGGAGGACGCCACTGTTGTTCAGATGCTACCCTGTTTCTACCTGATCTCGAGAATGTGGAACCTTTTAAACAGCTATGTCAAGAAAACCAACTTGGTCCTAAAACGCTACAGTCATCTAAAAATTTGGACAATAATATTAACGATTTAGTATCAAATTTCATTCAAGGCACTGAATATTTCAAATTACTTGTTGATGTTTTTGCACCGGTGTTTCGTAATCCTAAAAATATTCATCTAAAAAACTTTTACATTATTGTTCCACCATTGACATTGAATTTTGTGGAGCACATGATATTGTCAAAGGATAAAATGTCTAAGAAAAATAAAGTAGGCGCAGCATTTACTGATGACGGTTTTGCAATGGGTGTGGCTTATATTTTAAAACTACTGGATCAGGTAAGTGATTCTATATATCTTTCTTTCCAGGGGTTCCTTTAGCGAGTACGATTTTTTAGTGTATAAAGCAAAAAATGGCTTGACCTAATATTCACTGAAAGCTTTTAGTAAAAACCAAATGAATGATGATGAATGATTTGAAAAAGATGAATGATAGACACAGGCAGATACGGTATTATCTGTTATCGATTTTGTTTATTTTATAATTTTTCATTTGACCTATTGTTGCGGTGACTCTGTGTTGATCTATATATTTTTTTAAATTGACTTTATTCGAATAATTGATAACCAATTTTATGAAATAAAGATATTGTATTTGAATGCTGCAATAAGTTATTCTTATTGCTTCAAAATTGATTAACACGAATAATAACTGTTTTCGAAAACATTACCATCTAGTCGATCGTCGATCATTCAGATTTTATGATGATCTTATTACCTATCTAAAATGCCACCGAAGTCGACTTTCGGTCTTAAGTCAAATTTATTAACTAAATTACTAACTAAAATTTATTGCAGCACATACTATCATTCTCATTCGTTTCATTGTAGAAATATCTGTCAGAACGTTTTCGTATAGAACAGAATTGTATATTTGTTTTTATAATTTTTCAGGATTCTAATTTTGAAGGACTTCATTGGTTTGATTCAATCTGGAAGCACATCAATGATGAACGGAAAGTTCTTCAAGAGCAACAACATCGAGGTTCTTTACAGCTTCAACAAGCGTTGGCATTAACAGAAAAGAAAATTAAAACATTAGAGGACGAATATAAATTATTGTATTATAGTTTAACTAGTGCAAGAATATTTTTCAGATGAATTCTTCGAAGCGTGTCATGATATCTTACAAGGCATTTGTCACTTTTCAGGATCTCGTGTTTTACTTTACTCACTTCGTCACAATACAATCTGAATAATAAGTTAATGATTTATTCTAAGAATATGTCTAGTTAAGGAAAACATTCATGAATTTTATAGCATAAAATACTTATGTAAAAATATTTAAAAACATGTTAAATGTAAATAAATTATATATTTATGCTATATTATATATATATATACTATAAAATCATTGTTTTTTTTTATATGGGGTATGTGGCAAACGTGCTGTCATGTCTAAGTAGTAAGTGACTACCGCCGCCTATGGGCACCTGCAACTCAAAGAGTCACAGGTGCGTTTTCGACCTTTAAGGTGATAGTAGGGGAAGAGAGGGGAGAGGGAAGGGTTAAGGCCTCCGGTAACCTCTCTCACTCGGCGAAACACCACGAAAGTGTTGCTATAAGGCCGTAGGTATGACCTACCAAATACACAAAAAAAAAAAAAACAGTCGAGCCGTTTCGGAGGAGTTGACCACAAACACCGTGACACGATTTTTATATATTAAATGAGCTTTTAACACTGGTCCCACGGCTGCCAGTAGGAACCTACAACCAGAGGCGGATTAAATATCGACAGCGCCCTAGGCTACCACCTCATTGGCGCCCCTCTTGCTTGCGGCCACCCATACCAATATTATAAACGTGAAAATAATTCTTATTTGTCTGTCTGTTACGTTTTTACAAAGCAACTAGTTGGTTGTAGGTTTTCGATGCTTTGTCAGTATTTAAATTGTTTCTCTTTAATTACTGAATTTAATGAAATGAAATTTTGCATGTGAGTAGTTGAATTAATACACTAATTATTGGAATACATTTTACTATGCAATTCCTTTAGAACGTCGTGATATTTGACTGCTTTGTAAACAGTGGTCTATTCATGGTAAATTGTCCTATAACTCTTTAATTACTAACGGAACATCTTTGATACTTGGCAACATGTTGCAGACACTTACAAGGTTTGTATAAACGTGAAAATCTAGACCCCAAAGTGCATACTTTACGAACTAAGACCTAATAAGCGTATTTTACGTTTATATTTTTATCTTTTAAACCCTACGATTTTTTCTAAATCTGTTTTTTAAACAAATATAAACAAATTCAAAACAAGGTATGTGAAAATCTACAGCTCTCTATATAAGCGCTTTAAATGAAAACTAGCTAATGGCCAAACGTTCGCGTAGCGGAAACTTGAATTTCTCCGAAGTTTATGCATGCACTAATTTTATTCATACATACACAATTACACACAAATACACACTAATTTTTGGACACATTTTTTTCTTCTAAGTCCATGGATTTAAAAAAGTTCCGCCAGGACAACGTTCGCCCAGCGGAATCAGTTTTTAGCGAATTTCTCCACAATGGCTGCATGCACAATTTTTTTTTTACCATACACAATTACACGACGTCATACACTAAATATTTGCATAATTAAAACCTTTAAATTCAACAACATTCCGCTGCGCGAACGCACACAGGAATTTCATTGTATCCACATCCAATTACACAATCTTGCAGACCTGACTAATCCGCAATTTAAAAACTTTGGTTAAGTACCTTTTTAGGGGTCGATCGGCAAGGCGCTATCCCTCTGTATGAAAATGGGATTTTTATAAAAAACATACGAAAGAGATCAGCTATATTATTTTAAATCTATCTATTAATATATTTTAACCTGTGAACATGAAATATATTCCACTAATATTAAGTTTCTTAAAATGGCTCGCAAATACTTTGTTTAAATATTTACTAATACTTATTTGTAATTTTTTACTTAACTAATTGAGAATGATTATAAATATGGTACATTTAAGTACATCAATGGCATAGGTATTGATTTGGTTTTCTATTCAATAAAACAAACTAAATTTTGTATAATGAAGATATAATTTATTATCTTAAAAACAAATAAAAGAGCTATTTACATAAAATGTATTTACATGGAATCATTTGTACTAGTTATAATTTGATGCATTTGCAGAAGTGCTCCATATTCAATATGATTTTCTAAGTATTTGGCATACTTCATAATTGACCCCCCTGCGCTTTCACCTTGTAGATATGAAATGAGGCGTTTCATAGCTTGATAGGCATCCATTCCAGAAGTTGACTGGCACATTTTCTGACTTAGTACTTCTACAGCTTGCATACTTTCATCTAACTGATCACAATAAATACATGGTAATTTCATGTCACAAAAAATATATTTATCTAAGGAACTGGGGTATTGGTCTATATTTAAAGATACATTATATTGTTTACACCACTGTGATATACTATGATCATTGTCAGTATCATCTTTAACATTGAAGTAAAGACTTCCTTCCCCAGGAGGCAGACATAGACTCTGTACATACTTGTGTGGTAGACTGTACCAAGCATTACCTATCATATGAAGATAATCTAGAAATGTGCAATTATCTTTACCATAAGTCAAAGTCCTAGTGATTTGTAATCTTCTGTAATGATATTTAAAACACTCTACTATCTTTTCTATAATCAAACTGACATAGTCAAGTTCTGCACTGCTTACTATTGTAATGTTACCAAACTTTAAACTTTGCGTTAAACTGTCTGGTATATCTAATACCAACACAATACTTTTTCCCTTACTTGATAATTCATTATCCCATTTTGTTAAATATTTTATAATAACAGAATAATTTACTTGAGAATTAACACAATAGTAATAATTAACTGGTAGGCTCTTTCCATGTAGCTCTAACTCCAAAAGTTCTTTACCTACAACTGCAGCCTCCCTCATGTCACTACCAAGTGTGTTTACAACAAACAATATTGAAACATAACTATCTATGTCTTGGCCATTCAGGTAGCTGTTGTAGTCAAGACTGTAGGATAGAGCACAAGCACCCCCTATATAAATGTCCCTCGAATCTGAACTTTTAAGAAAGCTTTTCCACTCTTCTTTGATCATGTTGCTGCAGTCATCATCTGGCATATATTTTGATATATTGTGTCTCATTTGAAAGCTGAATAACCAATCATCAATAGATGTAAATTCTTCGCTTAAGGGCTTTAATATTTCCATTGCTTTATTACGTAGTTGATCTTCAGTAATGCCATTACCAATTTTAAATTCCTGCTCAAACCAATCCAAGAGCTTTTGTTCCAGATTTAAATTGCAGACCTCTTTGAGTAAGTTATATTTTTCTGTATATTTCTGTAAGATGAAGTCTTTCTGTTTGTAAATATAAACTATTGTTTGTGGGTGAACTCCGAACTCCCTTGCTATATCAGCTTTACATTGCCCATTATCTAGAGCTTGAATAATTTGTAATTTAGATGTGATATCAATTTTTGTAAAAGCTTTTTCAGGATAATCTGTTATAAATTCCGACTGGTCTTGAATATCATTTTTAAGTCTGGATCTCCAAATGGACATACTTTAATAAATAACTTATCTTTAAATACTTAAATATTTTTCAACACCACAAGAATATAGTTATTATTAACGTTTCATTTAGTGAGCACTTGTACAATTCCGCGTAAAAGGAAAATAGATAAAAATTCTTAATATTCTTAACTGTCAAATTTGACAATATCTTTACAGAAAAAAAACTGGATTGTGGATAGTTTTTTTTTTTCTGGTATGGCTCACGGTTCGTAACGCCACAAACAAAAGTATTGTGGATAGATAGCTATGGCTATGCGCTATTATTGTCGCCATATTAAAAACTCTTATTTATTTTATTAAAAATAGGCACAAACTATAATAGATGATAACACAGTTCACTATTATAAAAAATAAGTTAATAGACATTATTTTGACTGGTTATGCCGGTAACGCAATACTATTGGTCGATTGATAAATATTAACGAATAGTGGGATTATAAAAGGGTAGAAATAGGATGAGAACTTCACTTGAATGCGAACAGAGGTACGAACAACTTAGCAGTTACTGTTAGTTAGTGATTTTCATAGTTTATATCAGTACTTTCGAGACTGTTTCTTACACTATGTACAGATACGTAGAGACACGAAACAAAAATCCTCATGGCCGCACTTAATACTCGGACGAGGCGCTCGGGCGAGCCACTCGGCGAGTGAAGCCGAATGCCGAGTGCGAGGCTGCCATCCACACGCTCGTCACCCTCGCACTTCACACTCGCCGATGCGCATGTGAAGAGGGTCCGCTCGACTCGCCTCGTGTGCACTCGGCGAGCGTGAAGTGCGGCGCAGTCAGAGGAATAATCACCATAGAGCACTGACCTCTATTATACAAGTACGCTGGACTAAATATTCCATTTGAAATAATAGTTGTTTTTGTGCCGATTTGAGGCGACGTCCAGGTCGTCTCGGGAACTAAAATTGACATCTGTTGCAAATGGCCATTGTGTTCTGTTGATGCGTCTCTGTTGCTTTATTTATTTATCGTGAATTAAGACTTCAGTTTTGGTGCTCTTGGTGTTTGCTAAATAATATAGAAAACATTTATATAATGAGAGTTTGTGTATTTTGTAAAACTCGGGACCAAAAAAGGCAGCGGAATAACGTTTCACAAGTAAGTGAATTTCTTGGCGACAAATGTTTCAATTGTATATCTGAAACTTATTAACACTATTATATACTTATTTTATTAAATTTCATCAAATTTAAATGTAAATAGGATTCAGATTTCATTTATTAATTAATCAAAAAAATTAACAGTTACTGAATAGGGTTGCGATTATTCCATATCGATAATATGTCGATAACTTTCTTCATAATTCTTTTTCATTATTCTCTTCATTATTATTTCTAAATCGTAAAAATAAACCCTAGCATCTAACTCGCTACTTACAACGGTATTCTGTATATTTTACTTGTTTGCTTTATACTTTCAGATTTCCCACCGACTCTCACTAAGCAGTCATGGGTGGAAAACATGAAAACGAAAATTGGAGTCCTAAATATAATGTTGCCTTGTCAATATATTTATAAAAACATCATGTATCTTAGAAAAAATCTGCATCTCTTTACAAAACGGCGTGAAAGACATATATGTTACTAGAGATGGACATAAATTAGTTCAACCAAAATTTAGGCTAACATAAGAGCAAACATTTTTTATGGGGTACTGCGTTAAATTCTATAATAAAGTACCTGATAATATTCCTTAACTAAATGAGAAAAAAAATAAAACTTGTATAAAACGCACGCTATGTAAATGAGTATATTATATACTAGATCATTATTTAGATGATAAAATGCTTAGCAAACTGCCGGTCTTGCTCCACAGTCACACTGTCAATGAGTAGGTACTAGTCTTGTTTCTTATCTGATGTATAGATTTATTGATATTTTGATTATTATTATTGACATTGTTAATTTTATAGAACATTGATGTTATTTTATATACTGTTGACAAATTAGTAAAAATTGAATTGTACATGTGAGAACTGTATAGTCACATAAGTATTATGTTAATTTTCTATGTTGCCTATCAGCTCTGTGATCTTATTTTCATTGTAAAACAATATTATGTTACATTGTCCTCACATTAAATTGCGCATAAAAGCAATGTAACAAGTAACTTTGTAATAAAAAAAAACCAAGTTGAAAAACAGTGTCCTTGGAGTTTCTTGCCTGTTCTTCTCCAAAGGATCTACGTTTGGAACAGGCAACTAGCTTCACGACGGGCTTATTCTGACTGACTCCTCCTGACAATCAAAAATATCTACAGTGGCTTTACTTGAAATAAACAATTTTGATTTTGAGTTTGTTTTTCTTTTCGTACCCCATGCATGTAACCTTTCAACAGGAAAATTGAGTCAGGTTTCTTATTCATCGAGCGAAGTGAGATCTCCGTATCAAGAGCGGAAAATTGGTGTTTGTATGTATCGTGTATGTATTTATTTGTTCGATGATAATTAGAGTATCGTTGATCCGATCTTTACAAAATTTCGCAAGTACATTTCTAAAGCAATATTTTTTTAAGATCGTAGGTATATTAGCCAAATTGGTCAAATAGTTGTCGAGATATTTAAGCAAACTGTTATTCACTATGAAAACCGCCTTTTATTTACTATGAAAGCCGCGTTTTACTATGAAAGGCACCTCTTATTCACTATGAAAGCAGCCTATTCATTAGTAGTTCGCAGAGGGTTACATTTTAATGAACTTAAAAATTGTTTGTGAAGTTGTTTTCTTAATTAAATTAGGCCTATGCCACTCGATGTACTTACGTGCGGTAAACCCCTAACGGCTGCTCGACCGCTGGCGGACCTTATACGCAGTCTCACGAAGTGGATTGCAGACAGCTGCATCGAGCGCTCGCGCTTTTATTTTCAAATTTTAAAATACAAAAACGTAATTTCAAATACTTTAAATACAGTCAAATTCACGGTGAAAATTGACATGGTTCCTGGTAGTATATGTGCTGTAGATCCAGTAAGAGAAAAAATTAACAAAATCTTTCTTATTCTGATATAAGGATTTTTAGCTCTTTCTTTAATATAAAATACCTACTTAATTCGAAAAGTAAACCATTCAAATCAAGTATTTATTTCGAATACAAAGAGTTAATTCTGTAATAAAAATAATAATGGTTTACCATTCTTATTAAATATTTATAAAGTAAAGAAAATACATAATTTTGAAACGGTTTTACGATTCTATTTATGGAAAAAATATATACTTAGGTAAGTGCTAAATACCATACCTTTATAATTTATAAACATCTTTCTTTCATAAAAATAATAGACTAACGCAACACCAAAGAGTTCCATACAACTATAGTAAACCCTCCCTTGATATAATTAGTTTACTATTCTAACATTGGCCCTTAGACAAATTATATACAACAAAATATTGAAAAAATACATCTATTGAATTTTTCTTTAGCCAAGGCTTTGGTCAAGCAATCTGCTATCATATTCTCAGTACTTAAATAAACGATGTTAATCATCTTATTTCTTACAATGTCTCTTATGAAATGATGTCTAACATCAATATGTTTCGTTTGAGCATGATACATAGGGCTTGAACACAATTTATGCGCAGACTGATTATCATTGTATAAGTTAATTTTTACAATAACATTCAAGCATTCATACAAAAAACTATGTAAAAATATTGCCTCTTTGCATGCATCAGAGAGTGCCATGTACTCCGCCTCAGTACTGGACAACGCAACAGTTTTTTGTTTCCGGCTTTTCCAAGAAATAACCGATTTTGTACCTAATTGAAACAAGTACGATCCTGTGTATGATCGACGATCGATGCCACCAGCCCAGTCTGCATCTGTGTATCCAGTAATATCCAGGCCTTCCCTTCTCGTAACTTAAGCGATAATGAGACGTACCTTTAAGATACCTAAGTACCCTTTTTGCTGCCTTCCAGTGCACTTCTCCATAGCACTCGTTGAACTGACTCAGGAAACTTACGGCATGCATGATATCTGGCCTTGTGCACACTGCAATATACATAAGACATCCGATATGATTCCTATAATCATATTTAGTATCCTTATTCTTACCTTTTTCAAGCTTCAACCCAGTTTCTATAGGTGTAGGAGCAGGTTTACACTCAGTCATGTTAAATTTATGCAACACCCGCTGAATGTAACCACTTTGATCTAAAGCTATTTTATTATCACCACATTCCACGCGCATTCCTAGAACTTGATGAGTAGGACCAAGGTCCTTCATCTCAAACTCGTTCATGAGTTTTTTCTTTATCCTTTCTCTCTCGGTTGACGATAAACCTGAATAAAATATGAAAATGTCATCTACATAAAGGGCAATAATAATTATCCCCTCCCCTAGTCCTTTACAATAGACACATCACTCAGATGACATTCTTTTAAAGTGTACTTTATTCATAAAAACTTCATTTATTTTTTCATACCAAGATCGGGCTGCTTGTTTCAGTCCGTAAACAGCTTTATTAAGTTTATAAACTTTCTTCTCTTGGCCGTTAATCACAAACCCTTCAGGTTGTTCCATCAAAACAGTCTCTTTTAAATCGCCATTTAAGAAAGCTGTTTTAACATCCATGTGATCAATTTTCATATTATATTCTGCTGCTAATGGAATATTACGAGATATTAAAAGATTAGTTTGATTATATAAAATATAATTCCAAAAAACGTCCAACCAACGTAGTACAATATATAGTTATCTGTGCGTCCAACCGACACACAACATAATAACATCTTTCTTTCATAAAAATAATAGACTAACGCAACACCGTGCAAACCAAAGAGTTCCAGCAACTATAGTAAACCCTCCCTTGATATAATTAGTTTACTATTCTAACATTTTTTTTGATCGATCAATGACGAGCAGTTGAAGTAGCAAAAAAAAAAAATGTAAAAAAACCGACTTCTCCCCGCCAACTTAAGGGGAAATTGTTATTTTATGTAAAAAAAAAACTAAGATCGAACAAATAATAATTTTGATCGAACAATGACGAACAGTTAACGAACAATTGAAATAGCAAAAAAAAAATTAAAAAACCGGCTACTCCCCGCCAACTTGAGGGTAATTTTTTTTTTATTTAAAAAAAAAAACTAAGATCGAACAAATAAAAAATTTGATCGAACAATGACGAACAGTTAACGAACAATTGAAATAGCAAAAAAAAAGGTTAAAAAACGACTTCTCCCCGCCAACTTGTGGGTAATTTCTTATTTTATTTAAAAAAAAAAAACTAAGATCGAACAAATAAAAATTTTGATCGAACAATGACGAACAGTTAACGAACAATTGAAATAGCAAATAAAATTTAAAAAAACCGACTTCTCCCCGCCAACTTGAGGGTAATTTTTAATTTTATTTATTAAAAAAAAACTAAGATCGAACAAATAAAAATTTTGATCGAACAATGACGAACAGTTAACGATCAGTTAAAATAGCAAAAAAAAAAGGTTAAAAAACGACTTCTCCCCGCCAACTTAAGAAAGCACGTCACCGCTTGTGTAGGCTTGTGTCATTCAGTCGCCAGTGTTGCCACGGAACCTTGGAGAGCGCAGAAACATACTAATGGAATAATATGATTATGAAGATGTCTCGAGATATTTCGATTATAACCGTTAGTAATAAGTGTAATAACTAAATAATTGGTTCGTGTCTGTCGCGGGGATGCGATGAAATGTGAACAAACGCCCTTAATAAGTAAAGTTTTCTTTCAAATGCACTTTTTTATTATGTTATAAAATATTTTTAAAACATATATTTTTAAATCTAATACTTCAATGTAACGTAATCTTTTAATTTATAAAACGGGTTTAGTTAAATATCGACATTATTTTCATTTTTCCTAATATAGGTACTTACGAGCAGTTCAATTCAGGATATTAGTGTGTATTCAGTCTATGGTTCAGTTTCAGTTACCAAGTTTTACAAGTTATTCATTAAGACAGGAAATGTTTATAATCAATATTATAATATTGTTTATATGCGTTAATCTCTGGAAATATCAATCACATTTGAATCATTCTTTTTGTATTGGATAGAGTATTTATAAAGAAAGGTTACAAGGCCATGTAACATCACAGTGCCATTAACACAGGTGAATTGAGTGCAAAATTTATCCGGAGTAATTCGAACACATAGGTCTGAAATTACAAATACATTTGTAAAGCAATTTCATAAAAAATCCAACTGCACCTATTATGTATTCTGTGACTGCACCGAGATAAGATTAAAAAGGTAAATTAAAATTAAACAATCGCTCATAACGCAGAAACGATTAGCCCTAGCCTAAAAATAACGATTTTTCCACCCCCCTCCCAAACCCACCCCTGGTGTGACAAAATCCACCCCTACCCTACCCACCCTAAAAACATCAACCCCCCCCCCTACCAACAATAAAAATTTCAACTCCTCACCTGAATATACTGTCGGGCGCTAGGATTAGTGAGATCCCTGGTTTGGTAGGGTCCGAACTGGCTGTCTTAAGTTGGCGGGGAGAAGTCGTTTTTTTACACTTTTTTTTTGCTCTTTCAACTGTTCGTAACTGTTCGAACAAAATTTTTATTTGTTCGATCTTAGTTTTTTTATTAAAAATAAAATAAAAAATTACCCTCAAGTTGGCGGGGACAAGTCGTTCTTTTTAAATTTTTTTTTTGCTATTTCAATTGTTCGTTCACTGTTCGTCATTGTTCGATCAAAATTTTTATTTGTTCGATTTTAGTTTTTTTTTTAAATAAAATAAAAAATTACCTTCAAGTTGGCGGGGAGAAGTTAACGAGCAATTGAAATAGCAAAAAAAAGAAATGTAAAAAACTGACTTCTCCCCGCTAAGTTGAGGGTAATTTTTTATTTTACTTAAAAAAAAAAACTAAGATCGAACAAATAAAAATTTTACATTTCTTTTTTTTGCTATTTCAATTGTTCGTCATTGTTCGATCTTAGTTCTCGAATTTTAATCGAACAATGACGAACAGTGAACGAACAATTGAAATAGCAAAAAAAAAATAAAAAAAAACGATTTGTCCCCGCCAACTTGAGGGTAATTTTTTATTTTATTTTTAATAAAAAAACTAAGATCGAACAAATAAAAATTTTGATCGAACAGTTACGAATAGTTAACGAACAGTTGAAAGAGCAAAAAAAAGTGTAAAAAAACACGACTTCTCCCCGCCAACTTAAGACAGCCGTCCGAACTGCTGTTTTCGAAAAAACTATTAAAATATATAGGTAGTATCTCTCGTCTAGGTAAAATTGGAAAATAAATAAAAATTTAAAAAATTGCTCATAACGCAGAAACGGTTAGTCCTAGCCTAAAAATAACACTTTTTTCGACCCCCCTCCCAAACACAACCCCACCTCCTGGCACCACGAAACCCACCCCTACCCTACCCACCCTAAAAATTTCACCCCCCCCTACCCCAATACATTGTCGGGCGCTAGGATTAGTGAGATCCCTTGTTTGGTAGGGTCCGAACTGCTGTTTTTGAAAAAACTTAGAAGAACATATAGATAGTCTCTCTCATTTATGTAAGATTGTAAATTAAATAAAAAAGTGTCGTTACAACATTTGGTCTTAATTTTGGTCTTAATTTTTTCCGTCTAGCCCCCTTTCGCAACGCGTGTTAAGGAACTTCGTTCCAAAATAAATTTGTTTTGAAAATCAATATTCGATGAATAAATCATTATTAGTAGTTAGTAAATGTTTCGACTATGTCAATCATTCATGATCGCCCACCTCTACGAATATACAACACGAGCGCACACGAGCGTGTGGCCGGCCACTCGCGCTCGCCACTCGTCACTTTGATCTTCGGCAAAATACCGACAAGAACGCGAGCGGTGCCGAGTGGTGGCGAGTGCACACGAGTCGAGCCGAGCGACCCTCTTCACTTGCGCCTACGGGGGTTACGTGTGTAAAAAAAAAAAAAAAAGTCGTTTCTGATTTGACGAAGCTGTCAGTGTCAGATCTGACACATCGTCATCTAGCCCAAGTAAAAACAAAACAAAGTGTCGACAATTGAGAGTCTGGTATTTAATCTATTTTAATCTCCCTTTTTGTTGATTTGAATTGAAAGTATATAACGTTTACAATGGCTCCAAAAGCTGGTGGTGATTCTGCTAAAGTTAATTCTGCAGTATACAAAGATAAAAGCAAACCAGCTGATATTAGACTCAGCAATATAAATGCCGCAAAAGGTATAGAACATCTGTAATATTTAATCATTTTTTTTTATTATATTTGACTTTGAAATAATTCAAAATTATACTAATTTAACTAACTTACTGAAAACTATGCTCCAGCAATGTTAATTTCATTCAGAGTTCTTTATTTACATTTTTTTCTTAGAAAACTCGTGACTTCGCAGCTAATCTATGGGTCTTACTGATTTTACTATACCCATAATTATAATTACTGTATTATAATATAATATAATGATGTAACTGTGTTGTGTATTAGACAACTCAGATCTAACATTAAACTTTAAGCACTGTCTAATCAAAACATTCGCCTAATTATTCTAAGCATTCCGATGTTAAAAGAGTCAGACTATTTTATCCCTCCGGTGCTATTTGAAAATATTGTAATACTTTTGTACATGTATATTATTTGGAGTGAACATGTTTCAGCTGTATCTGACGCCATTCGCACAAGCCTGGGCCCTCGTGGCATGGATAAAATGGTAAAATTATCATTTATTTGTTTTTCTATTTTAAGTAAGTTAGATCAAAAGATACAAAACTTGTGCAGTTACAAAAATCCTCACCAGACACTGCAAACTGAACAAACATGTTTAACCTAAAGTTGGGTGAAAACACAATATGCAGATTCTGTCGAGACGCAGAAGAAACTGCAATGCATATTCTATGCTTTGTGGCCTACTAATGCCCCCCCGAAGTATTAACCTAGTGTTGTTCATCATGTAACCTCAGGAAATACAAATAATCACTGCTGATAGGATCTGGAGGTTTCTGCAAGTCATAAGTCTGAGCAGTGAATTTTAAAGCAAGAGTGTGCTACAAAAGATCAGAAATGGTTGAGGTAGTTAAAATAATAATAATAGACCTGAATATTGTACATAACTCACTTTTCATATAGAATAAATTTTCTAATCATTAATTATAAAACACCAAAAAACTTGCTGTAGTTGTTAAGAGTATTACAAGGCTTTTGTAACATCAACAATGCATGTGGATGTCCACTTGCATTGTTGATTTTATATACTACTAGCTGCGCCTCATGGTTTCACCTGTGTAAGTTCAGATGCCGTGGGAATATCAGGATAAAAAGTAGTGTATGTGTTAATCCATGTGTCCAGCCATCTACATAACAAGTATAATCGCAATCGTTTCAGTAGTTTTTGTGTGAAAGACCAACAAACATTCATACATCCTAACAAATTTTCACATTTATAATATTAGAAAGGTGAGCCAAAAATATGCTGACACTAACATTTCTTAAATATATTGCAGTAATATTAAATCAAACATGCCATGTTTGTGTAAAAATGTATCTGTTGGGTTACCATGTAGAATGAGACGAAATTGGTGGTCTTGGTGGTGGTGTATAGTTTAAATTGAAGCAAGGCGGGCAACAGCAAACACAGAGAACTGAAAGCCTCCGGGGGACTCTCAAAACTTTCAGAAAAAACAACTGCTAAGAGTTTTACTAAATGGTTAACATACAATAAATACTGAGAACAATTAATATTTAAGTAGCATTTAGGTTGTCTTAAGGAACTAAAGCTAATCATTTCTATTGATTTCTAACTGACAGCCCTAGTATATGTATTTATATCATAGAGAGGAGATATTTCATATCTTAGTTGCTATGGTCATAGATAGACATAAGTCAAAGATAGCTGCTGAAATAGCACTATATGCTCTGGTATGTTCATCCTTTGTGAAGTTGAAGATAACTTTATCAAATTTTAATTTTACTAATAATATTTTTACTAATTCATAAACTTCTCATAGAAAAATGAATTTCAAAACTATGATGAGAATGTAACTTATTTGAAAAAATGTGTATATAAAATAGTTTACACTTGCTTGTGCACCACTACTGCAAATGCCCAGTCTATAGTATGGTGACATACCATCAGACTGGACATATAGTTCCTGTCACCTGAGTGGAATACAAAGAAGTAAGATAGCCTTTAGTTGCCTTAGCGGTCTTTAGTTTTAGTAGCCTTTGTTCGTGATCGAACACAGAAAAATATGTTTTGGTAGTTATGAGTTTAATTATTGGAGTATTCTAGAATTAACAAGTTTAGGGTGGCCGTTGTATTCATATCTCTTGAATGTGTGTGATTGGCGAATGTTGAGTGATGTATGTGATGCGAATGATAGGTATGTGTGCTGTGTGTGTGAAGCGTTTATGAATGCGGTTTGCTATTGCTTGTGGAGTGTTTGATAGCAGTGCGAACAGCCTTTGTTGTTTACAGAAAACATATTTCTAGTAAATATAATTTATCAGTCAAAATAATTGCACCTTCCAAAGGTTGCACCTATAAGTTATTTCATTATAGGAACTATAATGTGAAGAATTTGTTTTGCAATAGTATATATTCACAAAAAAAATTGTGAATGTATACAATCTAATCCCCTTGCTAAGTATATTTATATTGAAAGAATTCTGTACTTTTATGATAAAATTTCCTCTTGACCCGGGCCTAGTGTAGACTCAAAGAGTATTAAGACTAGGCGTGACATGTTGAGAGTTTAAACACTATTAGGGTGTACATACTTGACATGGCTTTATTTATTTAGTTTTTGTACTATATGTATCATTTATATTATCTAAAAAATTGCAGATCCAAGCTGCTAATGGTGAAGTTACAATTACAAATGATGGTGCCACTATATTGAAACAAATGAGTGTTATTCATCCAGCTGCTAAAATGGTAAGTAAACAAGTTATTATGTGTTCTTATTTGGGTAAATGGGAAAACTACATGTATTAAGAATAAAAATAGAATTGAAACACTAGCAAAGGGGTAAATCAAGATCCAGGAATTTTTTAAGTATTTTTTTTGGAGGGTTATTTCGTAACTTAATAAAAACACATTCTCATAATCTGTTGCAGCAAGTCTGATCTAGATTTAATAATTAATTTTCTCCAGTTATATTTAACTAGATGCACCCGGCAACGCATGCAGGGTGCATCTAGTTCATAAGATATAATAAACAGGACAGACAAGGCGGCGCCACTTAAAACTTAAATATAAGATGTAGTTTTTACAATTTCGTTACATCACCCCGTAAACTTAACGAGTGAGTCATGAGGAAGGTTTACACGTGTACATTATGGTTTTGTATAAATTTGGTGACATATTGATGACGATTGTTGCAAATCATGCTGACTGGGAGCTTTATTGGCACACTTGATTTACGCGGTGCACGTAAATCAATAGAATCTATACTAATATATAAAGCTGAAGAGATTGTTTATTTGATTGGTTGAACGCGCTAATCTCAGGAACTACTGGTTCAAATTAAAATTTTTGAAAAATTGTATTTGTTGAAAATTCTAAAGCCCATTTATTAAGGAAAGCTATATAAGATCACGCTACGAACAATAGGAGAGGAGCAGTGTCTATAAACGCAGGTGAAACTGCGGGGACAGCTAGCTATATATGAAAACAATGTATTAAGGGTTTATCCCTCTTATAAAGATCAATTACTATATAGCAACGCTATATGTCCGTTTTCTAGGATTAACACAAAATAACAAAAAAAATGTTGCCACAATTATGTGCACTACTACCCGTGCCGGGCGGGTTAGATACCCATATCACAATATTATATTGTATTATGATTATGGTATAATGTTAAAATCTCAAATTTCAGTTAGTAGAATTATCTCGTGCTCAAGATATTGAGGCTGGTGATGGCACTACATCAGTGGTTGTTATTGCTGGTGCTCTTCTTGATGCTGCAGAGAAACTTCTCCAGAAAGGAATTCACCCTATGGTTATTTCTGATGGTTTCCAAAAAGCCTTACAAATTGCATTGCAGGTAATGTAAAATTCTTGCCTTTATTATTTATTACCTTGCATTTATTATTTATTACAATTATTACCTTATTATAAATGTTCATCCCAAATAAAATTAAATATTTATTTTACTATCTCTGCTGCATCTGAAGTGGTGCTTCAGTTTGACCATAGTCTAGTTTTTGTCATGATGTTTTAGCCTCGTTGTTGGAATGATATAACATATTATGAAAAAGAGTGCTTTATATGATCTGGCAGTGGACCTTGCTTGTTGCTAGCTTGACATCACAGCTGCAAAGGAAATTACAGTCTGCATAATATACCTGAGCAGTCGGAAAGTGAAAGTGTTTACCAAGCATCGCCTTAAGTACAGCTTGTACTCTCTCCACTTCAGTAAACTTGGTTTTGGCAGTTCCACCCCACACCAACTTCATTGAAGGAGTGTTGTCAATATGGTTGTAACATTTCAGAATGCATGCCAGAATCTGTTAGCTTTCAGTTTTCTAATAACTGACTGAAATTTTTGTAACTAATTATATTTTTCGTAATGCATTCCATAATTTATTGATCAAACCTTATAGTTTTTATAGTTAAATGCACAAAATACAACACAACTATTAAATAAAAACACTTTACAGATGCATTTTTTGTGAATTTGAGCATAGGCACAAAAGAGTATGATCATTACTAGCGGTGAAATGTACCTCCAGTCCCTATCCGGGATCTGGCTGGATAACAGTAACGGATAAATTTGTCATTTTAGGGACTAATTTAAATGACATTACAAATATAAAATCGACATATTTTCATTTATAACAAAATAAATAATACTTTGCACTACAGGCAAATTATGGTATATTAATACCAATTTCTATTAAATCAGTCTGACTGACTATATTGGTATTAATACAAATTTCTATTAAATCAGTCTGACTGACTATATTGGTATTAATACCAATTTCTATTAAATCAGTCTGACTGACTATATTGGTATTAATACCAATTTCTACGGAGTCATTTTATTGAAAATTGTATTATGTTTAATCATTCAATAAGTTCTAAACTAATATTTTAAGCGACTTCAAAAAATGGACGAGGTTTTACGTTCGGCTGTATGTATTTTTTTATGTATGTTCCAAAAAATCTTTTTTTGTTTGAAAGGTACCTGGTGCCTTTAAATTACTATAATGTTACCTATTATTTTAAAAGTGTCACATGTATGTAGTAGTGTAAGTTAAATAATTAATTTGTAAATCTTAACTACTTAATATGATAAATGCAAATGTTAGTTGGTTTGGTTGTGTGTTACGCTTTCCCACCTCAAGTAATCAATCGATCATCGTGAAATTTTGCATACACATTGTCAGGGATACGAAAAAGAGGGTAGATACCAAAAAAATAATAATAATACCAAAGTATAAAATAAAAATGACTGAGTGAGCGAAGCAAAAGCTTCTACTGTATACACTGCTGATGCAATTTTTATACAAACTCTGACAAACTTCTTGTGTATTTTTGTAGCATTAGCTGACAGCGACCATTGACTTCAAGTCAGTCTGAATTTCACTTTAATTTTATTTTCTTAAACGTCAGACATTACTTGTTGTTTTTATTTGTTACCTCATTAAAGCAGTTGCAGAACGTTTCGTAAGCTTCGCGAAATAATCCTCATCCATAAGTTTTTAACCGGTGTTAAAGACTAACTGTTATTGCAGGACTCGTATAATCCTACTAATATTATAAACGTGAAAGTTTGTGAGGATGTATGGATGTTTGTTACTCTTTCACGCCAAACTACTGAACCGATTGCGATGAAACTTGGTATGTAGATAGCTGCAGACCTGGATTAACATATAGGCTACTTTTTATCCCGATATTCCCACGGGATCGGGACTTACGCGGGTGAAACCGCGGGGCGCTGCTAGTATAGTATAAATTAAAACAGATTCGTCTCTAGAGCTCTTCCAGCTTCAACACCGTACGTTTTTAAATTTTCACGACTCATATACATAGATGTGTAAATCGGACTTTTTCGCGATAATGTTTTTCTAATAATGTTGCGTCATTTAGTTACATTGACTTAAGGAGTTGAAAAGAGTTGTTAAAGCTGATTACAACGAGGCTCTCATGCGCGTGGTAAATCAGAAATTCTTTGCACAGTTAATTTTTATCTCCTTTTTTTTAAGCAACAATGTGGCATTACTTCCCACATCCAGGACAGGCAATTGATAATGTTCGGCTAGATATCCGGCTGCATCCGGTTTAAGGTGAAAAGCTGACTAGTTGAGCCAGCCTAGCTCCTTCCAGAAGCCTCCTTGGGTGTTCACAGGTTTCTAGGGGCGACCTCGCACCCGCGAGGATACGTGCCCGTTGTGTGGCCACTCCTTCGCACTCCAGGATAACGTGGGCGGCCGTTTCCTGCGCGTTGAGACAACTCTGCATAGGGGACTGTCTGTCGCACTGATGGTGAATAGGTGCCGGTTTAGGCATCCAATCAAACAGCTATCATCTTTAATCATTACTACTATTACTATTAAGGAATACATTGATTTGTGTAACTAAGTCAGCAAAATTTAAATAATGTAAAATATTGCTCAAATTGGAATACACACTATAAAGAAATACCTTCTCTTTTTGAAACATCTTTGTAGGTAATTTTATTTTGTAAAGAAAGTTTTTTTTTTTAACAATTTTTTTTTCAGACTATTACATAATAGAAATCTATATTTTTTTCTTATAATATTGGTGTATGAAAAAATACAAATATATTTTATACTGTTTTCTATAGGTTGTAGAAGGCATGTCTACTCCAGTAGATTTAACAAACGAAGATGCATTGCTGAAAGCAGCAGCAACATCCCTAAACTCCAAAGTAGTGTCTCAGCATTCCACCATATTAGCTCCCATTGCTGTTCAAGCTATTCGCTCAGGTTAGTATTGAGATCATGATTCCTAGATTTTACAGAAATGGGCCGTATTTAAGACTAACACAAAATTTAATGAAATTCCTAGATTGGAGGATTTTGAATTTCAAAACTTATTGCATTTCAGTAATGGAGCCAATAGTAGGAGGGATAGGAGCACGTGTCGACTTGCGTGACGTTAAAGTGATTGAACGTATCGGAGGAACAGTCGAAGACACTGAGCTCGTTCAAGGTCTCGTCATACCCCATCGCGCGGCCAATGTTAGTGGTCCACACAGAATTGAAAAAGCTAAAGTTGGACTCATACAATTCTGTATTTCGCCACCTAAGACAGATGTAAGTTATCAAACCTACAGTTATAAGTAAGTCACATAAGTGTGTTGTAAGAGCTTTCTTGATGGAGTTACTTACTTAAACAGTATGCATCAAAACTGTATACACATACAAGGTGTTTAGTGCATCATAACCGAAATAAAAGATGTGTTGTCAAAACTATGTCGGGGTGCTAAAAAGTGACCGCCTCCTTTCAGCTAATTTAAATTGCTAAATGATGCACCAAATGGTCTGTGGAACCCTTTAAGTATCGTTTAAGTAACGTTTTTAGCCTCAGGTGAACTAAATGCTAAATTTCACGTCAATTTTACCTTTGGACTAAATTAGCTAGGATAATAATTATAGTTTTTTTTTTGTGGCAAACAAACGTACGGTCCGCATGACAAGCGGTTACCGTTTATGGACGCTTGCAATTACAGGAGACTCGCATGCGCGTTGCTGACCATAGTTATATGATGTTTTAAATCTGTCTACACATACTTCTTCCTCCATCAACAAGAGTTGAGATGATTTTTATTAAAATCGCTATCAGTGCCTATGCATATAATTACCCGATTATGCTATATACATGATTGTTAATGTATTGCAAATGCTTTTTGTTATAGATGGATCACAATGTGATTGTATCAGACTATGCAGCCATGGATCGTGTTTTGAAAGAAGAGAGACAATATATTTTGAACATTGTCAAGCAAATCAAGAAAGCCGGGTGCAATGTACTTCTTGTTCAAAAATCTATTTTACGGTATGTATATTGTTCTTCCCAAAGCTGATTTTGGTTATACCTGACAGTGATAAGACCTATTACAAGTGGGCTGAATCTAACTTAATAACTTTAATAATCGCAATATTAATAGTAATAATAGATAGAAAAATGAACCATTCAATAGGAACTTTTTTGCGCAACTAATATATCTATAATAGCAACGTCTTTGCCGACCATTATTTGTGTACTGAAAAAATAGATAAATCGCCTGTATGCATTCTGTCATTTTTGGACTAAACTATTTGAAGTGAGTTCATTGCTGTCGAAATCACTAATTATCATATAATTCAATAAAAAATAAAAAAATCCGAAAGTTGTTAATTTGCTGTTATATCGCACAAAAAAAGTTTTTGTGTTTACAAACTTATATTTTGCGATTGGAAAGTTGACTGTCGTACATTGATGTATAGGAGAGTATTTTTATAACCCTAAAGTTAAGTTTGTCTTTCGGAAAAGACAGGCAAAAATCTTCGAGCATTGATTCCTATATCCATAGACGTATTATCCTATCTACATACAAGTTTGTTTGCTTACGGAATTCTAGGTGCGCGAGTCAGACTTGAGACTCCACTGTCTGGTTTTTTATATTTTTCTATAGCGCTCAATTTCGAGATTTTTGCAAAACATATTATTCTAGATTATTAAGGCGTTTTTTCAATTACAATTACAGAGATGCTTTGAGTGATTTAGCTGTGCATTTCTTGGATAAGATCAAAACCATGGTAATAAAGGATATCGAACGCGAGGACATTGAATTTGTTTGCAAGACACTTGGGTGTAGACCGATAGCTTCACTTGATCACTTTACTGCTGAAAACCTTGTTAACGTCGACCTTGTAGAGGAGATCAACGAACCTGGCGGAAAGTATATCAAGGTAAGTACGAAGATGCTTTAGTTATATAATGACTGAAATTAATTCCGAAACAAGATTGAATACTCCTCACTCGTTTATATAGAACTGGTCTATGATATAGTTCTACTTTGCATAACCAAGGTGGCATACTAGTACATGAGCCGCCTTATGGCAAGTAAATTCTTGTGACACTACTCACCAGCAGGAACATAACACAAGCACAGACCCATCAAAACCAACAACACAAAAAACTGTTCAATCTAAATATAGTAAAATTATAAGAGTAATAGGAGTCAAAACATTTTTTTTAGAATTGTTGGTAATTTGTCTGTACGTTTGTAGGTGCATCTTGCAAAAACTACACAAATCATTTATTGGTGAATTAAATACTTCAGTAGACAATATTTTACTAACATTTTATTGATATGGAGTATGGAGGCGTTCAAAGTTTCTCTTTTTCGCAATGCTTGTTTCTCGGCTAGAGTTGATATGCGTCACCAGCACGTGACTCTAGCAGAAGCAGGCCTGAGACGGTGTCGTGACGTGTTCTGAACGCGCTTCTCTAAACCGAAAGGGGGCATGGCCCTCCGCACGCAATGGTGTGGTTGCCTACTGTTTAAGAGGCTGTTAAGGTCAGCTGGGGTTGTAGGTGACTTCCTGCCTAAGGTATACCCGATTCCCTTGCAACAGGAGGTGATGACCCGTGGGGGTTTCAAGGTGTGACGACAAGTGCGACGTGGGAGGGCATGACAAGTACGAGTCTGACTTGTGCACCGAGGGTTACGAAACCCGGAAAATGATACAACAACAAATTAACGACTTTCGATTTTTTTCCTTTACTTGTGCTGTGAGCTCTTGCTTCCTACCAAATTTCATTAATTACTATTTAATTTTCAATAATTTTTTGTCACAAAATACCTTACTGTGGCATATTTATTTATTTATTTATAACCATACACTCTCTATCTATATGTATAAGAGACAGCCTCAGAGTAACCCAGACTTTTTTTTAGATATTCTAAGGATTCAATTTTTAGGGTTGCATACCTCAAAAGGTAAAAAAAAGAAATCCTTATATGTAATAGGATACTTCCCAATTACCTAGAATCATGAAATTTGGTAAGAAGCAAGGTCTGACAGTAAAAGTGAAGGAAAAAATCCGAAAGTCGTTAATTTGTTGTTGCATCACATAAAAAAAAAAGTTTTTGTGATTACTAACTTATATTTTGCGGTTGGATTGTTTACTTTGTCGTACATCGCAACCGCAAAGTTAAGTTTGTCTTCCGAAAAAGACGGGCAAAAGTCTTTGAGAATTGATTCCCGAGATGGACGTATACAAGTTTATTTGCTTACGGAACCCTCGCGAGTCGCACTCGCACCTGTCCCGTTTTTCTTTAAAACATTGTATTTACGTATCACTAACCATAACGCCAGAGTGCACGCAGATAAAGCTGTTCGGGAGCGCTTTTCCTTCCGACTTACTTAACGAAAATCAATATTTAAGGCTAGCTGAGAGTTGTAGCCTAATGCTAGATAGCCTATACTATTCCTCGTGAATCTGGCTATCATATACAAAAATAATAATTTTTCGAATCCGACTGCAGTGAACGGACGGTAGTTCTAGAGATCAGTGCGTTTAAACAACCAAAAAATTCTTTAGCATTATAATAATTGTTGATTTAATTTACCTGTTTCATTTGAATCTTGTCACCTTATCAACCTATCAACATGCCTTTTTGTAACGCAGTTCCTTGAATTAATACACACAAAAAGTCGCGCGCACTTATTTCGTGCTAACGTTTAGCGTGAACTGACGCAATTAATCTTCATGCGAAATACTAGTTACGGGAAAATTTAAAAGTGGGTATTAAGTCTGATGCGGAACATGAGGGCTCAGTTGGGTGGCCATCCCCGTTAACAAGAAAAAGGAAGTTTTATAAAATATCGGTGTGGGTATATTGCCTGAATCGAACGGGTTGAGGTCATCACACACAGCAAGCTCGCAGCCCGCACGCCGCCCGCGAGGTGCAAGCTCGCAGTCCGCGCGCCGCCCGCGAGGTGCAAGCATATTTCATCGTCTTAATGTGCGACAGGACGCGAAGTTTTTATGTCGAGTTGCTTGTATGATTGCAACGAGCGCGCTTACTGCCCGTCGTTGACTTTTTCATATTGACATTATGAAATCTATATATATAAAAATGAACTCCTATTTCTTCCAGTCACTTATTTGTGTCATTAATGCATATAATATATTCCAAATAACACAGCAATACTAACGCCCAAAAATAATCAAGCGGCTGCTATAAACCAAAGCATAGCGTTATAACGACAGTTACACGATCTTCCCGCAGTTGAGCGGCTGCAGCCAGGGAGGGCGCACGGTGTCCGTGGTGGTGCGCGGCTCGAGCGGCGCCGTGGTGGCGGAGGCGGCGCGCTCGCTGCACGACGCGCTGTGCACGGTGCGCTGCGTGGCGCGGCGGCCGGCGCTGGTGCCGGGCGGCGGCGCGCCCGAAGCGGCGGCGGCGGCGGCGCTGGCGCGAGCGGCGCTGGGCGCGCCCGGCGCCGACCACTACTGCCTGCGCGCCTACGCCGACGCGCTCGAGGTCGTGCCCTCCACGCTCGCCGAAAATGCAGGTATTATACACAACAATCGACACTACCAGTCGTCGGCGGATCTTATACGCAGTCGCGCGCAGTGGGTTGCCGACAGCGGCATCGCGCGCACACGCTTTTATTTTTATTTTTCAAGTACAAAAACGTAATGGGAAAGCAAGAAAGAAAAATCATTTATTTTGTCACACACAGAGACATCAACGAAGGGCATGCAACAATTGGTATAACACCTAAAAAAAAACACATTAGAAAATAAAATAACAAAAGATAAATTGAATAAAATAATACTTTACACGATTAAATTCACAAAGAGAAAAAAATATACAAAGTAAGAGGTGTCTCATGGCATGATCAAAATAGGACCTAGTTCAGCATAATTTGAGATTGTATTGATGTATTCTTTAAATACTGTAAAATTTACATTAAAAATTGATATGGTTGTCTAAGGGCAGTATATTAATGTAGGTAAAGTAAGAGAATAAAAGGCCAGCAGCACTATTTATGAAATTTTAAAAAATAATCCTCTTAACCATGTTTGGCCTTGTTTCCTTCAAATTATTTATTAAAACTTTTTACAATATTTTCCACCACACAGTTTAATAATCGAGATTTTAGAAAAGGATTACCGATTCCATTTATCTCGTTTTTAAATGTTTTCTAATACTTCGAGGAAGGTTCTTACATTAAAAAAAAAAAAAAATGCACAGAAAATCAAGGACTTCATTATGGAAATCCATGGTCGGCATTAAGAACGAATTATAACCCTTACCCAGCTCTCCTGGTCGGAATGATATCTTTGACGAGGTAAAATTAAACCGTTTTGCTTTGATTTTGCATATTGTTAATGAATTATGGTTTTCATTTCTTAGTGCATACTGCACAGTCGATAGAATCAGAAAATTTATGGAGTTTTAAGTTTGTTCATTTATAATTTTCAGTTGAAAATTTGATATTAAAAAGGCCAAGAAGTAGACGTACAAACATAGGTAGCAGAACTTGCAACACCGCAAATCAAAGATATTAAGGAGCAAGTCAAACAGATGAGCAACAAGCGCGTAATGAAGTTGATCGGAATCTATATCAAGAAAATAGAAATGTTACATTTAATCCACATCGAGCTGCATTCAATTATAATGTGGCAATTGATTACAGTTCACAGCGAATCACATCTTTGTAATGGCACCCTGCTTGCTTTGAAGAAATTAATTAACAACATCATCGAAGCCACAATTTTAAAAGGGAAGTATAAAGGCAAAGACTGAGATGATGATGAGATTGATTCCACGCATCCCTATGATTCTGATGACATGCCATTCGACTTTAAACGGTCACAATTTCCAGTGCGGGTTGCATTTGCAATGTCAATAAATAAATCGCAAGGGCAGTCGTTAAGTGTTTGTGGCATTAATCTTGAACATCCATGTTTTTCACATGGCCAACTGTATGTCCTGTTCCCGTGTCGGAAAACCATCAGCATTATTTATTTACGCGCCAGGAAACTAAACTAACAATGTTGTGTATCAAGAAGCATTACAATAAACAATATTAAATAAATTATATTTCAATGTGAACAAATGCTCAGTGATGTCGTTTGCGCGCATCTCTAGTCATCATCAATACCACGTAGACGGAATAAACTATTTATAGATTTAAGAAACAGTTAAGATTGCTATTGATTGACAAATGTTACTATTCCGTAGAAGAATTTCTTAATGATAATTTTATATAATGTACATGACTTATAACTTTGATATTGATCTTACACTTACTTTATTACTGTAACTTTAACTTCAATTTATTTTTTTTAATTATTCTCAGTATACGCTACTGCATTTGTATGCCACATAACATAGTGGACATAATAAATTTTATCATCTATATCTATATACCTATGTTAAACAAATGAATAAATGATTATGATTATGATCGTGTGTTCGAGGTTAAGGATTTAGGCGTACGATTTACTACAGATATATATATTTTATTTTTAAATGTCCTATTTATGCTTTTTTTCACATGTTTAGACCTGATTAAAATTAGTTAACATCAAACATTGCTAGTGAACAGAAGGAGACGTTGTAAGTGTTTTCCTTGAAATGGAGGGCAAGTAACTTTTTTTATGCAGATGTTACAAACCTTTTGTCTTAAATTGATTTTCTTTTCATTTAACCATGTTAGTACAGCTAAATCACCCTGAAAAACCTTGTATTTTTTTTAAATTATATTTTCAGCGAATAATAACATACATAATAATAACAAACGATACACTCTATTATTTGGGAACTTTTTTATGCAGGTACGCGTTCGATTTGTTTCAAGCAAAAATAAACCTTATACCATACCACAAGAGCACATGGTACTTCGTAGGCTCATTCGGCCACATGAAAATAATAAGGCGGCTGTTTAACTATTTTAAGCAAATTTAAACAGGTATTGCGTTCTTATTAACGTACGTAACGCACTCAGAGTTCGTAAGCACAAATAATAAGCACTTATCGCTATTGTTTTCGCGATTATTGCTTGTATTTTTCCCCAAAAAGGATTTAAAATTAAAGCCCACAGAACTTAAAAAATGCTTTCGACAAAAAAGGTTGTCAACTCAAAAAAAGAAATATTCACAAAATATCTAGAAACGAAGGGTGTTGGCATGAACTACTTGCAAAATAATGAATCTTTTGCCTTGCATTAATATTTCAAAAACGCAATTTGAGCGAGTTATAACGATTTTAATAATGACACGACTAGCGTGTCTTCCGCCACACAGAAAAGAAATCGATGGCAGCGGCTGTCATCCGCAACGAAACGGTTAAACATTTGAAATGAAAAATAAGCGTAAGTACTTCATTAATAGGTATACTAATTGCATTTTATAAATAAACTAGCTGACCCGGCACACCTTGTTTTGCCATATTAATTATTTCTAATGAATATTTTGGTAGTCAAATAAAAAATAACTAACTTATTGTGGGGATGGGGTCTATGACTGAAAAAAAAATGGAGAGCTGTGGTCTATTGACGGCCTATAAAAATAACAAAACACCAACCATTCATTTTCTTAATTCAAAGTACTTCATTAACTTAAGGGCTCGAAAGGAGTGATATCATGGCCTCACAGAAAACCGGCAGTGAAGCAATGCTTCGTTGTACTTCACCAAGCGAGTGAGGTTACCGGTGGCCTTAACCCTTCCCTCTCTCTATCTTCTCCCCTATCTCTCCATCTCCCCTCCTCTCCTACTCCCACCTTCAAGGTCGGCAAGGCACTTGTGACTCTCGAGTTGCAGGTGCCCATGGGCGGCGGTAGTCCCTTACCATCAGGTGACCCGTCTGCTCGTTAACTCCCTATTCCATAAAAAAAAAGTTTGACATCGACTTGACGGCAATCGATTATTAAATACATCGGTTAAATACTTTAAAAAAAATGTACCAATGAAAGTTAAAATACTAATATCACTACTAAAAAACAGGGGTTGATCGTAGAGGGTTGAAAATTCAGGGTTTGTATGTATTTTCCAATGCTGTAACATAAAAAAATTAAAATTATCTTAAATTAAAAAATTAGGGGTGGACTACCCTTAACATTTAGGGGGATGAAAAATAGATGTTGTCCTATTCTCAGACCTACCAAAACCTATGCACACAAAATTTCATGAGAATCGGTCAAGCCGTTTCGGAGGAGTGTAATTACAACACCGCGACACGAGAATTGTATATATTAGATTAGATATATGAAAGAGGTTACCCTACACACGTTTTAAAGCCCGGAAAGAGTAGGCAATTAAAACGGTAGGTATCAATATTTATGTAGGGAGTGATTTATCTGTTACGTAGTAACTACTTAGTAATCTGCGACACTACTGCGTTTAACAGACTAGATGACATTCATTCACCTTAGAATTGAATCACTACACACACAACTTGCAAAAAACTGGCAAAACAGTCGATCTTTGATAAAAAAAAGTCGATCTTTGATAAAAAAAAGTCGATCGATTCACATAAAATAAAACAAGTTTATATTTTTAGTTGTTAGTGTAGTATGTAATAATTGGATTTATCTATAGACGGCAAGTGGATTCTTTTATTAGTTGGATTAATTATCCTGATAAGGAATCGATACCCGCAGTCTGGACAAGTGGGGCGTAATGTTTTTTAACAATTACATAATTTAATTTAACCTTTTTTACGCGAGACTTGTAAAACTACATAATTATCTTTTTTTTTTTCAAATAACCGCATTTTAATATCTCATTAAATATTGAAAGGCCGTTATTTGAAAAAAAAAAGATATTAATTTTTAATTCATCGCTTCATCGATTAATAACACAGCTAGGTTGAGTGGGCTATAAAAAGAAAAGTATTATACAGTTATTATTAAATGACTACACAATTGTATGTAACCGTAGGTCTGAACTCCATCGAGACGGTGACGGAGCTGCGCGCGGCGCACGCGGCGGGCGCGGAGAGCGGCGCGGGCTCGGGCGCGGGCGTCAACGTGCGACGCGGCCGCGTCACCGACATGCGCCAGGAGCACGTGCTGCAGCCGCTGCACGTCACCGCCTCGGCGCTCGCGCTCTCCACGGAAACCGTGCGCGCCATACTCAAGATAGACGACATTGTACGTTTGTTCCCCGCCTAGCATTACTCACCAGCTTGTGCATGGGCTGAATATGAATAAGCCTTTCCTAGGGCTAATCCGTGATGAACAGCGGTCAATTCAGTTTCTTTATTTATACTTGAAGGTATAAATTATCTGCCAGCGACTACATATCATCGAACACAATGTTTATTTATCGAAAGAAAAATTTATTTTTTACATTACTAAGAAAGACACTATATTACGATTTTATCATTCGCAAGATTTTTAGTGTGCGTTAGCGCAGCGGAATGTTGTTAAATTTAAAGATTTTAATTATGCAGATATTTAGTGTATGACGTCGTGTAATTGCGTATGGTAAAAAAAAATTTGTGCATGCAGCCATTGTGAAGAATTCGCTAAAAATTGATTCCGCTGGGCGAACGTTGTCCTGGCGGAACTTTTTTTAATTCATGGACTTATAAGAAAAAAAATGTGTCCAAAAATTAGGGTGTATTTGTGTGTAATTGTGTATGTATGAATAAAATTAGTGCATGCATAAACTTCGAAGAAATTCAAGTTTCCGCTACGCGAACGTTTGGCCATTAGCTAGTTTTCATATAAAGCGCTTATATAGAGAGCTGTAGATTTTTACATACGTTGTTTTGAATTTGTTTATATTTGTTTAAAAAACAGATTTAGAAAAAATCGTAGGGTTTAAAAGATAAAAATATAAACGTAAAATACGCTTATTAGGTCTTAGTTCGTAAAGTATGCACTTTGGGGGCTAGATTTTCACGTTTATACAAACCTTGTAAGAGTGTGCAACATGTTGCCAAGTATCAATGATGTTCCGTTAGTAATTAAAGAGTTATAGGACAATTTACCATGAACAGACCACTGTTTACAAAGCAGTCAAATATCACGACGTTCTAAAAGAAATTGCATGGTAAAATGTATTCCAATAATTAGTTTATTAATTCAACTACTCACATGCATAATTAAATTCAGTCATTAAAGAGAAACAATTAAAATACTAACAAAGCATCGAAATCCTACATAACCCGACCAAGTTCAGATGGCTACAAATAAGCGTATTTTACGTTTATACTTTTATCTTTTAAACCCTACGATTTTTTCTGAATCTGTTTTTTAAACAAATCCAAAACAACGTATGTAAGAATCTATACCTCTCTATATAAGCGCTTTATATGAAAACTAGCTAATAGCCAAACGTTCGCGTAGCGGAAACTTGAATTTCTCCGAAGTTTATGCATGCACTAATTTTATTCATACATACACAATTACACACAAATACACACATATTTTTTCTTCTAAGTCCATGGATTAAAAAAGTTCCGCCAGGACAACGTTCGCCCAGCGGAATCAGTTTTTAGCGAATTTCTCCACAATGGCTGCATGCACAATTTTTTTTTACCATACACAATTACACGACGTCATACACTAAATATCTGCATAATTAAAATCTTTAAATTCAACAACATTCCGCTGCGCGAACGCACACAATTTTTAAACTTCAATGTTTAAAAATTTTGTAAAGTACACGAATGTTTTTTCACGTATTAGATTTTTAATCGAACAATGTAATATTTTAATTAGGAAGGCGTATCATCTGCCTACCCTTGTCCCAATTTTATTTGGGGTCGGTGCAATATGTTTTATTCTTCCATTCTACTCTATCGTTCATTTCACTGCTTACTCCCTTTCTAGTCATATCTTCTTTCACACAGTCCGGTTTATTATTATTGCTCCTCAGCTTTTCATCCACTGGTGCTACTTTCAGGCTCCCTCTAATATATTCGTTTCTCACCTTGTCCATCCTAGTCACACCACACTTCCATTTCAACATTCGCATATTTAGCTACATGCAGGCATCTCTCATCCGTTCTCTTTGTGGGCCAACTTTCAGATCCGTACAGGACGGCAGATCTGAAGATAGTCTTATACACCTGTCTCTTTAACTTAATAGAAAATTTGGGATCACAAATTGTTCCTGTTACCTGCCCGCCACTTCATCCACCCTGTCTTGATTCGTTGCTGTACAAACCGGTTTGGATTGCTACCCGTACTACAATATATAGTATCGTACTACATTTTGAACAATTGTACTACTAAATACTATAGAACAATAATATAGTACGAAAAATACTATATTTTTATTGCTAACTCATCTGTCGCAATTTTAACTGTAACTGGAACACACTGGAACTGTTTGTAACGCCTTAACTACTCAACCGATCATCATGAAGTTTTGGTTACACGTTGTCAATGGTACAGAAAAGGATAAAGGGTACCTACCATCGAGAAAAATAAATTTGTAGACAACCATCCGGTTTGACAAAAACTACAATAACGCGACAGAAGTCTTGGGTAAAAGATAGGTACGACAAATGTGAATGTACTATTTTTATTCCTAAATTTTCTAAAAGTACTTTATTTTTTCCAAAAAAAAAAAAAAGGTGGCAAGTCCGGTTTCGCCATCGCATTGAAGAAGGGAACCGAGGTGCTTGAAGTCGGAGCAGACTAGGATCGCTGTTCCATCCAGCGAAAGGGTTCAGTACTGGAGAGACCGCCAAAATCGCAGAACATGAATATTCAGTTTTTGTTCTGCTGATTTTCAAGCCAATATTTTCCAGTCTGTGTTGCTATTTTTCCAGTCTGCTCTCGACTTATCAGGCTCTCCCTACTTTAATCATCAGGCGTATAACTTATGTAAATATACAGTACCGCATTTAGCCTAATAATTATCAGAATTGTGGAGTAAAGTATCTTTACTCTCAAGGCAGTGTTTTTTTACAGTATTTAACTCCTTTTTATTTGTTTCAGGTTAATACACTCAACTAGTGATTTTCAAAACTAGCTATTAGATAATAACGAGAATTAAAGTTTTAATGATTTGCTTTCCATTCTAAACTTGCTCATAACAATTTCGTCTCAATGTCAAACTGTAATTTAGAATAGGTTTTATGTTATATGGCTAATAAATGCTTGATACATATGTTCATAATAATATTCTTGTGTCTTTACACATACAGTGACTTATACTTTAATTCATTACCTGTGCTTATATGTATGCTCGCAACTTATAAGCATCGTTTTCGTCATTAAAATAACTAGTATTATACTATAGTGGATATTTATACTTCTTAATAAAGGACTAATACAACAAGTTTTATATGTTTTTTATTAAACTCATGAACTTTAAAATTAACGCTGATAAGGGTGTATTTGATTAGCAGCTTTGATGTTGGTTTTAATAGCAGATGGCGCTTTGGGTAACGAAGGTGTTGCTTGGCCGAGTTGAGGAGCAGGTCCACGAGATTGTCCCATTCCAGGAGTACCTACTCCTGGTGGGACTATTGAAGGAATGCCAGGACGTAATCCTTTGCCGGTTCCTACAGCCGTCACTAAAGCATGAGTATCTGTCATGCTATGGGTTGGTTGCATTCCTAAAAATGGAAATAACAATTGTCAGAAAAATTATTATTCTATGGTAGGGGGTTAAATGGGGTGAATAGGGATTCAACTAGTAACAATAATTAATTGGTAGATGCCTATGCTCAAAACAAATTATTTCGCCAAGTGTCACAATAAAATAGCTAGAAATACTAAGGCATGACGTCACGCCTTAGTATTGCATACAAAAAAGTACGGAAGCTACCGTTTTGACGTATACTAAAAAGATGCTGATTTGACTTGACGGTCATCTACCCTATTCTTTAAACAATTGGCGAGACTGTCCACTTCCTGTAAAATCTGGGATAAGTCAAGGTGGGCATTTAGACCTATTTATTCTGCACACTTTCTGCGTAAATGTAAAATAAGCAATATTTATGTTAAACGAGCAATTCTTGTTAATATATAAATCTTAATATATATATATATATATATTTATATATATATATATATATTTCTTATGTACGTGTGTATGTCAACTCCTAAACGGCTGGACCGATTTTAATGAAATTTTTTGTGTGGCTTCAGGTGGATTCGAGAATGGTTTATATTTACAATTCGACCCGGTAGATGGCGTTGCGATAGGGCTACAGGAATAATATATTTTACGTTTCGGCAGGACGTCTGTCGGGTCCGCTAGTATAAGTACCTATATTCACATTAACAATTCCACTGGACCGATTTTGATAAAAAAATTGGGTGTGTTTGATTGGGTTTCTGGATGGCTTAGATCCACGATTGGACCCAGTCGGTACGTGGTGCTGCAATTTTTTTACCAATGTTGTGGTAGGAGGAACGAATCGGGTAAAAAATGTTGTGAACTATTAGATGCAAGAAGTTTTGAATGTTGGACATCATTTGGTGTGCGTTCGCGCAGCGGAATGTTGTTGAATTTAAAGATTTTAATTATGCAGATATTTAGTGTATGACGTCGTGTAATTGTGTATGGTAAAAAAAAAAAATTGTGCATGCAGCCATTGTGGAGAAATTCGCTAAAAACTGATTCTGCTGGGCGAACGTTGTCCTGGCGGAACTTTTTTTAATCCATGGACTTTGTATTTGTGTGTAATTGTGTATGTATGAATAAAATTAGTGCATGCATAAACTTCGGAGAAATTCAAGTTTCCGCTACGCGAACGTTTGTCCATTAGCTAGTTTTCATATAAAGCGCTTATATAGAGAGCTGTAGATTTTTACATACGTTGTTTTGAATTTGTTTATATTTGTTTAAAAAACAGATTTAGAAAAATTCGTAGGGTTTAAAAGATAAAAATATAAACGTAAAATACGCTTATTAGGTCTTAGTTCGTAAAGTATGCACTTTGGGGGCTAGATTTTCACGTTTATACAAACCTTGTAAGAGTGTGCAACATGTTGCCAAGTATCAATGATGTTACGTTAGTAATTAAAGAGTTATAGGACAATGTACCATGAATAGACCACTGTTTACAAAGCAGTCAAATATCACGACGTTCTAAAGGAATTGCGTAGTAAAATGTATTCCAATAATTAGTGTATAATAGTAGTAGTGTATTATGTATAAGTCAACTACTCACATGCAAAATTTCATCTCATTAAATTCAGTAATGAAAGAGAAACAATATACTGTCAAAGCATCGAAAACCTACATAACCCGACCAAGTTCGGATGGCTACAAAAAAGCGGCCGTGCAATATATTTAGGTAACATTCTAAAATTTATAGTATAATACTGGTATTGAATTGGTACAGGTGATAACACAATTGTTGTTTCGATATAATTTATAGGTCATTTATTTTTCTACATTTGCTTTTTTAAATGTATTTGACTATGACAGTAAGTACTATTTACGTAGGTACTTTATTTAAGTATGCGCTTGAGACTTGCGTCAGTATATGATATTACCGTTGTACTGGTAGTGACTTATGTATGTATGCATTTTAAGTCTATTGCTGTCTCTAACCAATGACAGAGTATTATGTTTAGCAAGCGTTTGTTAACGTTAAGTTTTTATGAACAAGAGACTAGTCATGACAAGCGCCTCAGCTGCGCTCCCGATACGCTCAAAATACATACGCACATGAGTTGTATGCAAAGTTCTATAAGGGTTGTCATGACTAGTCCGTAAGAGGGTTAGAAAATTTGAGGTTAGTTTCTGTATTTTCATTCATTCATTCATATGCTCACGGTTGTTGTCCCAGAAGGGGTAGGCAGAGGTGTGACATTTCTGTGACACCCACATTTCGCCAATTTTTGGGTTTCTACGTAACAGGTGGCGAGAAATAAATAATAAATACATAATTATTACATGTAATTTAAAATATTTTTGTACACGGATGTTTAATTAGAGAAGTACTTCTTAATTGAAGATTTTGTTTATCGTAGATAGTGGCGTTATTATTAAAAAAAATATTTTTCATTCAAGAAACAACAATTCGTAGCACACTGAATTGTTGTTTGTTTAGGACATTGTTATTTTATTGTTGACGTTTTATTATCATACGACATAACTTATATTTTGAATGACTGAATACTAATTATTGTTTCCCTAAAATATTCACACTTTTGACATTATATTAATATTATAGTTTATTTAATTGACATAATATGATAATTTTAATGTAAGTTTAATAAATTTCTTAATTAATTATTTTGTTATCGCTTTGCATGCCTAATGGTAGAATATGGTAAAAGTACAGAAAATTGTATTAGCTTTTAAGATCTGCAAATGTATACCCATATTTGCAAATGAATGAATGAATGAAAAAAAAAAGGAATACAATTGTTTTATTTTTTCCTAACGCTTGTGTACAATTGTACCATATTAATAAATACTATACTGAAAGGTTAAGAACGTTACTTAGATATATGGCTCGGCCTCTGTTTTGTAGCCATCCGAACTTGGTCGGGTTATGTAGGTTTTCGATGCTTTCTCAGTATTTTAATTGTTTCTCTTTAATTACTGAATTTAATGAGATGAAATTTTGGATGTGAGTAGTTGAATTAATACACTGATTATTGGAATACATTTTACTACGCAATTCCTTTAGAACGTCGTGATATTTGACTGCTTTGTAAACAGTGGTCTAATCATGGTACATTGTCCTATAACTCTCTAATTACTAACGGAACATCATGATACTTGGCAACATGTTGCACACTCTTACAAGGTTTGTATAAACGTGAAAATCTAGCCCCCAAAGTGCATACTTTACGAACTAAGACCTAATAAGCGTATTTTACGTTTATATTTTTATCTTTTAAACCCTACGATTTTTTCTAAATCTGTTTTTTAAACAAATATAAACAAATTCAAAACAACGTATGTAAAAATCTACAGCTCTCTATATAAGCGCTTTATATGATAACTAGCTAATGGCCAAACGTTCGCGTAGCTTAAACTTGAATTTCTTCGAAGTTTATGCATGCACTAATTTTCTTCATACATACACAATTACACACACATTTTTGGACACATTTTTTTTTCTCTAAGTCCATGGATTAAAAAAAGTTCCGCCAGGACAACGTTCGCCCAGCGGAATCAGTTTTTAGCGAATTTCTCCACAATGGCTGCACGCACAAATTTTTTTTTACCATACACAATTACACGACGTCATACACTAAATATCTGCATAATTAAAATCTTTAAATTCAACAACATTCATCATTTGTTCGTATTTTTTTGTTTGATTCATGGGACTTATGAATGCAATTATGTGACCAACACGCTCGCTCGCAACACGTTTTGTTTTTTTAAGTAAAAAATGCGTTTATGTCCTTCTAAAAATATATATCTACCTCCAGATAACAAATAGTAGCCGAATGGAGGAAAAAAGCTTTGGACATTACTGAATGAAATTTCTGTGTTGTATATGGACAGGGAACCTGTTAAAATACATTCAGTATTTTGTATGTTAACTAAGGACATAAATCCAGACACCTGCATTTATAATATTAGTATAATAATAATTTGATTACCAGTTGTTTTTTGGGACAAATTTAGGGACTTTTTTTATTTGTATGTACCTAATATTAAAGAAAGACTTCATAAAAATAGATTTAAATATGTTACAGGTATTAGTTTTTTTCTAAAGATTAATAGGATAAACAATATTTTCATTATTTATTTATTCATATCATAGAAAACCACATACCTACCTTTATCATCATTATATACTACGTGAAGATCATAAATACGTAAAGAGAATTCTTTGTACCCCATTAAGAAAATTTCAATGTAGTAACGTGCATTTTTGAATATTTACAGTTTATATATAGAAGAAGTGCAGAAAGCTAACATTTTTAAACAATATGTCTTACAACTTTAAAAGTTACGTGAAAACGGTTTAATGAAATTACATGCGTCCAGTATATGTGATTACGGTACGATCATGGTAAGTACCTAAGTCTATACTATGATTGCTCAGTTAAACTAGCCAATGAAAAAACCATGGTCGAAATTCGACCACCACGCAATCTCTAGTATAAATAAATAGGTAATAAAATAGAAATATATTGGCTATCACAAGATTAATCACTACAGCGAAAGTCGCGTATTATATCGGTAGTAACAATGTTTTGTTGTCTCGTAACGACTACGGAGTACGAACTTTATTTTTTACTCGATGTATCACGAAACCGGTGCATTCTTTCATAAAATAATTAAATTTATATTCAGGCAATCAAACCGTCTAAATTTAATACCTTTCTAATACATGACAATATAAGTGATTCGAAGCTGCCACAGAACAACGGAAAGCAAAGGGAACTATAAAAGTTTGAAGTGAAATAATTTTTTCATAACTTATTACTGTTTTGGAGTTTTTGATGAATGGGGTGGTTTGATAGTTGGGAGCAACTATCAATCTTGAGTTGCAGGTGTCCATGGGCGACGGTAGTCACTTACCATCAGGTGACCCGTCTGCTCGTTTGCCCCCTATAATATAATAAAAAAATAAATATAAATCTGTTAGATAGATATTATTGCCAACGAAGATGTAATGGAGGATTCACACCTTTCTACCTGTAGCGCATTAATTGGGCTTGATTTCATACAACCGGAAACAATTCTCAATAATTTCGATTGAATCAAATCTAAACCTTTGAATGAAGCTTTGTTACCCGGTTCTAATAAAAAAAGTACCATAATCAAGAACACTTCTAATCAATGCATTGTACATTAATTTCATGGTAAATGGGTGTGCACCCCACCACATGCCGGACAGGCACCTAAGGATATTCAAATTACGCTGACATCTACTTGTAATGTCACAGTGCCCCAGTTAAACCCCAATTAACTTGGAATCTAGTACGATACCTAAAAATTTGACATTACTTTAACAGGAATAGCATGATTATTATATAATGCACTTATTGGAGGAGGAAGTCTTTTCTTAGAAAACAACCTAGCTGAACTTTTAGTTGAGGATATTTCAAGACCGTTGTTACCTAGCCACTGTTTAAGGAGGTCTAAAGACGCGGTTAGTGACGACGTACAGGCAGAACTGATGGATCTATGAAAAGAATATAATAGAAAATCATTTGCATACTACAGACATCGGAAATCGTTATCCAAGGAAGACTCCCAAGTCGTATGTATAAATTATTATACAAAATAGGGCTTAACACTGATCCTTGAGGGAGCCCTTTCCAAAATAACCTAGATACTGAACTAGTCTTTCATCGACAACTTAATTTTCCGTTCTGACAGTAGGTATGTTTATAATCAGATTGGTATAAAAGGAACATTTAAGAAGTTAAGTTTCTTGAACAAAATGGATAAAACAACATTGTCACAGGCAGATTTTACATTTAAGAAGGTAGTTACTGCAGCGGTATTCTCAGAAAATGCAATGCGTATATCCCATGTAAAAATGGCTATATATATATTTTTTTTTTTATGGTATAGGGGGCAAACGAGCAGAGGTCACCTGATGGTAAATGACTACCGCCGCCCATGGGCACCTGTAACTCAAGAGTAACAAGTGCGTTGCCGCCCTTTAAGGTGGGAATAGGAGGAGAGGCGGGAAGGCGGGAGATGGGGATTAGAAGGGAGGAGAGGGGAAGGACGGGAATAAGGGAGAGTGAAGGGTTAGGGCCTCCGGTAACCTCACTCACTCGGCGAAAAGCAATGCAACCATTGATTCACTGCCGGTTTTCTGTGAGGCCGTGGTATCGAGCGGAGTCGAGCCGGCCCATACGTGCCGAAGCATGGCTCTCCCACGTAATATATACTGTCCATCGTACTTTTACCCCGTCTAAACCCAAACTAATGCTTACTCAACAAGTTATTGCTCACTATGAACCACTCGAGACGAATTTTGATTAAATGCTCAACGATTTTCATTAATATCTACTGAGGATATAGAGCTATACGGCGATATGTTGCCGCTTCAGGGCTTTTATTAGGTTTAAGAATCGGGATGATGTCTTGTGTTTCCCAGGCGGATGGAATAGATCCAAAAGTCATAATCGAGTTAATTAAGTCTAAAAGATACGATAAAGACTCATCACTAAGTTGAACTAAAAAGGAATAAGGAAATCCGTCACAACCTGGCACTGAGCCTTGAACATAAGACAACACTCCCTTCAACTCAGAAAGTAAAAAAGGGCTGTTGAGACCAGATAAATTATGAGGCATATCCTTTCCGGAACTGAAGGAGAAGCTAATTTATTTATAAAATGATTAGTTAAGTAGGTAAGAAATTGGAGGAAGTGTCAGAAAAAGCAGATCTAAACCTCCGAATATTCTGCATACCATAGACAGCCGAACATTAGGATACATAAACAAGCAGAAGGATTTCCAGCTATCAGATTTCTTTTCTCTGATTTTTTTTTGTGTATCTATAATTTCAGAAAGATGATCGAAATTTTCCTCAGTACATTCTCTACAATATTTTAATTTTGCTTCTTTTCTAGCTTTTACCGCTTCTGTACATTGCTTGTCCCACCAGGGCGGAGAAGCTATGAGACCAAGGGATGCATTTTTAACAGGAAAAACTTGATGAGCCGCTACAATTAATGTTTTGGTTAGAGATTTTGGCACCCTGAGGTTCAGAACCCTTACAGACAATACTATAGATTTATATTTATCCCAGTCAGCTTCACCCAGCCTATAACTTCAAGCGAGGCGAGCGGGCAGATGAGCGATTAACACGAAAAGGAAAAGTGAGTACTAGTGGATAATCGTCGCTATCACTGGTAGATTGTAGAGGAAACCAAGTAATTGTAGATGCCAACTTTGGAGTGCAGATGCTCAAATCTGGTACACTAGGTCCATGTCCATATACAAAGATTATGGGTGTCTATAAGATCGTTTACTATAAGATCCTACTAATATTATAAACGTGAAGTTTGTGAGGAAGATGGATGTCTGTTACTCTTTCACGCAAAAACTACTAAACCGATTGCGCTGAAACTTATTACGTAGATAGCTGAAGACCTGGATTCACACATAGACTATTTTTATCTCGATATTCTCACGGCATCGGCACTTACGCGGGTGAAATCGCGGGGCGCAGCTAGTCGTTTATATTACCATAAATATTAGTTGAAGAACTTCCCCAGGAATGATGTTGGCAGTTAAAGTCACCCAACAATAGGTATGTAATATATAAATAAATACAAAACAAGTATCACTAATTCACCATTACCACCACAAATAATACTTTTTAGAAATTTTCCAAAAGTTATTAGTACGAGATCCGGCTGTAGAATTAGTGCGCTCATCGAGTATTTGCTAAAAACCAAACTTTTACGCATATTTATGATTAGAAGAATATATATCTACCAGGCTGCATATCAAAATGTGGCTGCTAGTATTTTTAATTAAATTATTGTTAATTGATTTTTCGGAAAAAAATTCATTGACTTGTTTTTTAAATAAAATATCGTCCACTTCACGGCAGTATATATAAAGACCCTGAAAAAACACAGCTGTCGTTGCGCACTTGGCCGCACCTCTTCGCAGCCAGGTGTAAACAGGTATGATTTTGACACATTTATACGTTCATAACGTACATTATTAATTATATTTCAAATTAAAGCTACTTTTTTTCTGTTTATTATGATATGCGGCTGCCTAATCAAATTTGGCCGCAAATAAGGGCTGCTGGCTATTAAAGATGGTAAATATTTAAGGTAGAGTGAAAGAGTTAGCGCGTAACATCACTAGTCAGACGAGGATAGCGATTGCTAGGTGTTAGACACTTTATAGCCATTGCGCATGCGTCGAATGCTTTTTTAGCAAATGCTCGATGAGCGCACTAATTCTGCAGCCGTATCTTAGACCATATATGGGGCGTAGGGATATACTGTCGTTAGGAATCTGTGACGTTTTTTGAATGTGGATGACGCGCGACGTAAGGCGCCGCGTCGGAAGATTGATAACACATTCTGGCAACCGACTGTGACTGTTCAGACGAGATTTGAGTTTGCGTTACTGATTGAGAAAACACTATTGATGGTAAATCCTTCGCAAATGATGGTGTTGAGGTAACTTTGGTAACAGTTTCTTGACAAAGGACCTCCCCTATGACCTCTTAAAAGGATTCGGTCTAATTACCAATAACCCTGTATATTTATCAAACATAAAACACTAGTTATTTTATGAAATAAAGATATTGCATTGTTTTTTTGTTTTGTTTACCTATTACTGCTAAAAAAAGTCATCGTAAATTACTTTAACGAAACGGCTGATGGTTATTTTTAATCTGTCGGTTTGTCAATAATTCTATAAGTAGAATGGATAACACTATTTCCATTTCCTACGTGAGTTAGGCCAGCTACTACTGAGATTAAAGATGGGCAATGTGTGTATGCCCGACGGGCAAAAATGGCAAAAACTGGGCATTTTGGGCATAAATTTATTTATGCTTAATGCGGAATAAATGCCCAATCACAGGGCAAATATTTTTATATTGTTTAATAATACCTATTTGAAATATAAGAAGAAGTATTAATGATTCAACACATTTATTTTAAAATAATAACATTGACATATATTTTCATCACAAAGTGAGGTTACCTATTATCAACATCAAAACTTTAGAAAAAGCAAATTTTAAACAAAATTAGATAAAATGACAAAACATTATAAAAAATCTAATAATCAACGTCATAATAATTTTAAATATCACACAATAGTAGAGAATCATAGTTCTTGTATGAAACCATAACGGTACCTATTATAATAATAAAAAAATGTTTATTGTAGTGTAGATTTATCTGTCCTAATTAATCACCATCGCTATCGTATATTTGTTTGTCGTAAAGTTGATGCTGCTGATTCTATATCTTACCATCTACTCTCTACTAAAGAAGATTCTTCGTATATGTTGAATCCATTGCCTTCCAGTTTAAATATACTGTCTGTTACTGGACTCAAGAAGACTGATAGACTAATCTGTCAAAGACCAGAAGTTAATGTCGGGCGTTGGTTGTAGGTTTTCATGAACCGCTAAACTTCAGAGAGGGATAGTTCGCTAACGGGTAACTAAAGATGGGTAATCACCCGGGTTAAAACCCACGACTGGGTAAAAACCCGGGTGATTACTCATCTATACGGGTAACGTTTGTAACGGCCACAAAATGGCGGCGCAGCATGGTGAGCTCTTTCACTCGGTGCAAGTGTTCGGACCACCGCTTCGCGTGTAATTGGTAATATTTATATTGTTTAATAATTATGTTTTTAAGTATGTTTTAAATAGAGTGTGCTTAAACTCTAACTATAAACAACCAGCTGGTACCCGCGACTTCGTCTGCGAAGAATTTGTAATATTTTTTTTCTTCAATCTCTTCTATCTTTTGAGGAGAAGCAAGGTACTCGTAAGTTATTTTTGGTCTAGTGGTTAGTGACTACTCGATTCCATCCCAGGACAAATAATTGTATGCCAAATTTACACCTACTTTCAGTTTCCCTTGCTTTCAGGGGAACTGTTAGTACTCTTTTCAACTGGAATGGCAAATCGGTGTGATTTTTGGATTACGGGGAAGTAATCCACGTTTTCCCTTTGCTGTTCCTTTCATATTTGTTACTCAAAAAGATCACCTTCAACATGTGACATGCTTTTGGTCGTTGGTCTGTCCCCAATTTCATTCCTTGAATTTTTATATCTAAACTTGACAAATGATACGTCTCCCATATAAACTTTGATTCCCTATTTTGTCACCGTCAATGCTTATTATACAAAAAGTGGCCTACATATGGTCTTTTCCGAGGCTTTGTTTATCTCTGTAAGTACCATAATTTATCCAAATAACTTGATAAAAAACTTAAATGATGGATCTGCTATACTTTAAAATTTTGTGTTTTTTTTTTATGGTATGGGGGGCAAACGAGCATACGGGTCACCTGATGGTAAATGACTACCGCCGCCTATGGGCACCTGTAACTCAAGAGTCACAAGTGCGTTGCCGCCCTTAAAGTGGAAGTAGGAGAAGATTTCAATTTAGAGGGAGGGGGAAGATGGGAGAGGGGAAGGACGGGAATAGGGGATAGGGAAGGGTTAGGGCCTCCGGTAACCTCCCTCACGCGGCGAAATGTAATGCAAGCATTGCTTCACTACCGGTTATCTGTGAGGCCGTGGTATCGAGCGGAGTCGAGCCCGCCCATACGTGCCGAAGCATGGCTCTCCCACGTCTATATGATCCCCTATTTTACCACCCTCAAGGTCTATTTGCGCGATACGATAAGCAGCCTATGTCTTTCTCCAAGGTTTGGATATCTCTATACTAAATATCAACCAAATAAAATTGACCAATCAATGGTCTCCCATATAAACTTAGATCTCCTATTTTGCCACCTTCGAGGTTTATTTTTACGACAAACCCTCTATCCTTCCCCAGGATATAATCTATGTCCTTGGCAAATTTAATTATGATTCGTTCAGCCGTTAGTCATAAAAAGGTAATAAACAAACAGAGTTACTTTCGATACTTTTATAAACTTGGAATAAAAAATAAGTTTTAAGCTTCTATCTCTAAATATGACGATACTAACATACAACTTTTCATACCCACCTTTCAACCCCTTACGACCCTTTTTTTGCATTAAAAAGTAGCCTATGTCCTTTCTCAGGCTCTAGACTACAGACAGAGTTACTTTCGCATTTATAATATTAGTAAGGATATACGATATCAAAACTCAACAACTAACCCTCGTTTCCAAAGAAAGTATCAATTATGTTAATAAATTTTGAAACAAATATATATGCCCGGATAAATGCCCAAGGAAAGAAATTTATCGGCACTTATTAGGAATATTCCCAATTTGCCATAAATGCCCGGGCATTTGCCCATCTCTAACTGAGATGTGTTTAAGTGTACTTACCAGCTGAACGCATTGACTCTCCATCCCAGTCTTCGCGACCTTTTGATATTATTTCCCATACATGGCTTACAACTTTAGTGAATTGAGCCACTTGTTTCTATAAAATAAAACAATTCGCTACACACATTTATACTAGATTTCAATGAGGCGGAAGTTATTCACTAATAGCTTTTGCCAGAGAACACTATTTTTGTTATTGAAAAGATATCCTTTATGTACCTCTGACAATACACATGCAAAATTTCGTAATGATCAGTTGATCAGCTAAGGCGTGAAAGCATAACAAACTCACTTTCGGATTTATAAAATATTATATATATTAGGATAAATAGAAGCAATCGGCCTCGGCTCTCAGGGACTTCTTTCGTTCTGGTATACCAGAGTCCCATGCGATAGACTCACTTGTGACCGAACACCGTGCGGTTTTAGGTGGTCTGATTCCAACATACCACTTCACCACTAAAGGTGAGGTGATAACCCGTGAGGGTTTTCAAGAAATTAAAAAAAAAAAGTTATATAGCAGCAATGTTAAAAGTTGCTGTTGTTAATTTAGCAATTAATGTAGAAGTTGGCTTTTCATAATTATTAACCTTAACTCCACACACCTTAGTGGTGTACAGTATTATGTTTAAATAATTCTTGTTTTTTTCTTGTTTTACATGATATAATACAATGTTACCACCACATAATATTGAAACAAATTATTTTTTAAACAATTTTACAAATAGGTAAAGGTAAAACACTTCAGTACATTTTTTCCCCCATTTGTAAACTGATTTCTTTTTATTTTATTAGCGAATGATGAGCTTTAGTGTTAAAATTAATAAATAAATTATAAACAGTTATATTTATCAATAATTTATCGAATGTTGACTTCTGGACAATCACTAGTGATTGATATGAATACTTACAGTATTATTTCTTATAAATTTATTTACCTGAGCAGTATCATAACTGAGGGTACTAGCTTTGTGGTTAAACTGTTGAAGTCTCTGTTCTGCTTGTGGTTCGGGCTTGGTACGTAACAAGTCTGGCACTAAATCATGAGTACATGCAGGAACTCGCCCTTCTGTTAAACGTGCTAATGCCTCATCTCTCTCGCAACTCAATTGTAAAGGTAAGACAATTCTTGACCTTAATGATGCTGCTAGTTCTGCTTGCAGTATTTTACTTAATCCTGTCAACTTTAAAATTAACAATTAAATTGAGTAGCAGTATTCATAATGTCTATATCTATAGAACTAGGAAGCACTATCTGCTGGTTGTACCTCAAACCATATAGGAGACAACAGTAGATAGCCCTATGTTCTTCTAAGATTTTTTTTATAAAGTGTTAAAAAGTTGCAATGTAGCCTTTGATCATAAATCCCACAGATGTTTGACCAGTGCTCCAAAAGATGCACCAACATAACTAACCTAAAATGAAATGTAAGCACAGTTTTGCTATCAGAAGCTTTGCACCCGCCAAAAGCAATGTGACATTTCAAGTGTAGTAAAAACGTGAAACCTTTGTGGTATAAAATACAAAAATCAATAAAATTAATTATGTATTTTTTTTTTTTTTTTTTTTAAATCTCCAATAATAATAACTAATAACTTCACACTGATCCCAAACTAGGCAGTGCCTGTACTATGATAATTATACTAATGATAAACATACTTATATATTTCTAAATACATACATATAGTTAAATTACACCCAGACACTGAACTGATGATTGTGCTCATCACACAATAATTTGTCCTGGGTGGGAATCGAACCCACGACCTCTGGCTCAGCAGTCAGGGTCACTAACCACTAATGATGGCACTGCAACAAACAATAATTAGTTACTTTGAAAGGCCTAGCTTGTGCACCTGTCGCATTACCATTTATTGTATGGTCTCATTTATAGTTATGATGGCTTATTCAATAGATGCACATAGTGTGATGTACGTAGTAGTATCTTTTGCTACTATTTGTATGGTATATTTGATTGAAGAATGTAGTACACTGTAGTATTTTATGCCACTAAGATGGCATAGAAGAAATCATGTGTGTTTGCACTTTTAAGTAAAATAAAGCTAATAAAGTAGCCTGAAGGTCACCTGAGGGAAAACAATTAGCCTATGTGCATATAAACCATAAAAGAAACTTATACATATAAATATTAATTGTTATTTATATGTATAAAAGCTGAAAAAATTATCTTCACTTAGTACTTACATGTCCAGACAAAATAGCATAATTGTCAAGGAATGTGGGCCAATTTATAGTTTCATATTCATTTTCTAATTTTGATATGAGTGCCTGAATTGCTGTTTTCAAATCGTTAACCCTATTTAGTATCGCTTGAATAGTAGTATCCAATTGCTTTTCTTCACGTTGTTGCATATTCATGTTTTCGTAATTAAACTATCTTCTCAGTATAATAATGACCGGACTAAAATCGTATTCGATTCCTTTTGCAAAGAGAATATATAACACTACGTTTATCCTATTGTTTAGTGTTTTGAACAGGGCTGGCAGGCCCTATATAGTATATTATCTATGGCTAGGCCTGCCAGCAAGGACCACAGATAACTATATATTGTAGGACGACTTACCTTACAGTTTCAGAACTAGTACGGCATGAAAAAATATCGATAGTTTGTGGCATCAAGTACTTTTCCTTTCATTACAATACTTTTGTACTCGATACTTTGTATTCGATACTTTTACTCAATAAGTACTTTTTGACAGGTATCGTGTCGAATAAATCTTAGAAATTACCAACTTATTATTATTGTTTCGAGCTGAGGTTCGGGATTACGAAATTATACCAAGTCGTTACCAAAATAGACACAATTGATTTTAATAGATCACAAAATACACAGGAAAACTAGCAACAACACAATTAAAATAATTTATTATCACTATTACACTTAATTCACTTCTACTTTACACTTTACTCGCTGTTAATTCACTTGACACTCACTTGAAACTAACTCGCTTGACACTCACTTGATAACTAACTAACTACTCCGCAATGCCACGCTTTATTTAGCAAAACGGTATTTCTAGAAACATTGCGACACCTCTGGTTAATTCTACAAAACAATAGAACAGTCTAATACATATGCATTGGCCTTGTGAATTTACCTCCTTAAAACTTGGTTTTACAGCTCATGTGCTCAGAGAGACAATTTATTACTACCACGCCTAGTATTATCGGTATACCTGATAGTGATTCTACAAAGGATTCATAGAGTCACCTTAAGAATTTACTCCTACGAAAAACGAAACAAAACCACGAGTTCTGCATTATATGTAGTCTGAAAATACCTTATTTTTGGACTGTAATGGAATAAGCCACTACATATCTGAACAGGAATAGTCACTTTAATTATGTGTGCCCAAAGTGATAACTTCTTTTTAATGAATTTTTTTATTTCTGAATTTACAGTTGTTTTTTTAGGGTTCCGTTCCTCAAAAGGAAACAAGGAACCGTTACAGGATCACATTGTTGTCCGTCTGTCTATCTGTTTGTCAAGACCCTTTTTCTCTACGGGTAGAGGCAGGGCTACATCACTCGCTCGAGGTCGCCTTTTATATACCTACGAATTTAGCGTCCACGGCATTACTGTCAGTAGGGGCGACAAAGCGTAGGTGAAAGCACGTATGACGTACGGTAAGACGATATTCTCGGTAAACGAAAACAAAATGGGACAGCAAGAAAACAAATAAAAAATTGTCGTTTTTTGCATTTTGTTGTAACGTAACCTACGTAAGCGTTTTGTTGTAACTTGTAGGCAAGGCGAACTGACTGCTTCTCTTACACAATATGTAAAATAGTTAGAAATATAGTGAAAATAATAATAAGAGCTACTGAAATGTAAAACATATTGAGAGCGGTACGGATTGAGGTTTTTACTTGAGTCGGTAGTTATTTGTTATTTAATACTTTTGTGTAACATAATATGTTATACAAAAGTATTAGATTATTTATCAGAGTTTATTTCTCTAGTCTACGCAACAGCCATTACTAGCAACCCGCCCCAACTTCGCACGGGTAGCAGAGACATCTTCAACAATCATGATCATATTTCAAGCAATTTACACTAAACTTTAACAAATTACATACCTTAACCTGCCTCATAAATCGCTCTATCTATTGATGAAAACCGCATAAAAATCCGTTAAGTAGTTCTTGAGTTTATCGTGAACAGATAGACAGACAGACGAAAGCAGCGGAAGACTTTGTTTTATAATATGTAGTGATGTAGTGATAGTGATGTATATGTCTACAGCATCAACATTTTATGTTACTATTGAAGGTTTAAGGATATTTAAATTACATATAAAAATTAAAGGTATACATTTCATAGTGGAAATAATTTTATTTTTCATTATATAAAGCTCAACACCCATAAATTTGATTATCAAGTGTGTGTTCCGATATGCACTGCGAGCACTATAAGGAGTGACGTCAATTTAGTATACTGCGAAGTCGTGCCCCTATAATTAGCTATAGCGAATTAGGGTAGTTTTGAGTGCAACACAAAATTAATTTTGCTCCCAGTATTAATTAAATAAATCATATTTTTTACATTTAATTAAAAGCTAATGCAATAATATAACATATTACATTGCTGAGCTGCAAAATAATACAAGCCCACCAACAAACATTGCTGGACTTGCTGGTGAGTTTGCCTCATTCCGGAGTTTTATACTTGATGTCATCAAAGGCTTACAGCAACAGGTTCAATCATTGATACACAGCATGGATCATTTAGAGATGCAAGGGCGAAGAAAAATACTCTTCTTACATGGTGTTGCTGATGAAAAAAATGAAGATCTAGCACAAGTGGTGTCTAATGTGGTTAAATCTCAACTTCAAATTGGTAACTTTACAGTTAGTGATATTAAACGATGCCACCGCATGGGTAGGCCTCTTGCTCCACACAAGCATTGTCCTATTCTGATCAAGCTGCAACAAGTATCTGTCCGCGACACGGTGTGGTTTTCAAAAACTAAATTGAAAGGATCAGGTATCACAATTTCGGAATTCCTCACTAAATATCGTCATAATCTGTTCCTGGCTGCTCGAGAAACGTTTGGTATTTCCAAATGTTGGACCAGGGACGGCACTATATTTGTACATGGGGCAAATGGCGAACGGCATAAAGTGAACTCCCGAGATGATTTCTTAAAATTAGCTCCAGCAGTCTCCGAAGGTTCTACACGAGAGGAGCCCACTGTACGCAAGGCCGAGTCATCAAAGGTCAGAAGAACGGCTTCCAAGAAGTGAATATGTTTGCCCCTGTCTGTTTTTGTTTTATATGTGTCCGAAATCCTCCAGGTGGGTAGCGCTAAATAGTCTACACAATGTACTCCATTTTACCCACTCATTTGTTGATACCATACTAAGAATCACAATTTTTTTTAGAAAGTAATTATGTAGCTATCAACTTTCTTCTTCTTCTTCTTTTAAATCAATGGCTCCATCGTTTATCGATGATTCTGCCAACGTCAAGGTGGAAGGTAGATTTATTAGTTAATAGGTTTTAAGTTTTAAGACTATGAGGGAATTGCAGTGATTTTAACGATTTGTGTTTGTGGTTCTGTGGGAGAAGAGGAAAAGATTAAAAATGAATAAAAGAAAGTATAAGGAAATGCTATAAAATTATTTTGTTTATAGAAATGAATTTGGAAAGGATTTTGACAAACGGGGAATGTACTAGAGTTAAGAGATAAGCCAAATTAACGGGTCGGGATATTTGTTGAGGGAGGAGATCGTAAAGAGGTACAACTAATTTAGGGCAAGAGAAGAAAATATGTTCTAGAGTGCCTTCTTCGAAACCGCACTCGCATAGAGAGCGATCACGAACCCGAATTTTGGCAAGAAAAACTGAAGAGGTGACAAATCCTAATCGTAAACGAATTATAGTAGAGGTGGCTAACTTATTAACATGCTTTTGATTGAAGAACCAAGATCTAGATGGGATTGACGGTTGTAGAGAGCCGTAAAATTTACCCTTGATCATTCTACTGTTTTGCCATGTGTTATTCCAGGAGTCAGTTAGATAATGTTTGGCTAGGGAACGCAGATCTCGGGCGAAACAGAATTTGTGGGATGTACATCCAGTCTCTGCTGCCACTTTGGCGCAGGAGTCCGCAGTTTCATTACCTGCTATATCTGAGTGACTAGGGATCCACGCTAGAACCACTTCAATACCAGACAATTGGCACCTGTAAAGAACCTCTTTGATTCTAAGAATTATAGGAAAATTATTGCGAGCTTTGAATGGGTTTTTTAAAAGATCCTTAAGGCAGCTCAAAGAGTCTGATAAAATAAGAGCCTTGTTAAGCTTATGGGATTCTACATACGAGGTTGCTTCCAACAGGGCAATGGATTCTCCTGTAAAGATAGAGTTATAGGAAGAGCATTTATAATTTAAAATAATTTTATATTTAGGGATCCAGACTGAAGAACCCACGAATGCAGCTGAGGATAGTTTTGATGCATCCGTATAAAGCGTAACCCAATCAGACCAGAATTTCGCAATGATATGGAAAAGTTTTTGGTTGGCTACTGGAGAATGTTTATCGATGCCAAAGTCAAGGATGATTTTTGGTTGGAAGGTTAGGGAATGGTATTCCAATTCGAAAAGAGGATTTAAAGTAGATTGAAAAATAGGAGCAGATAAATTTTTCATTTTGGTAAAGGAATTCAGAAGCAAGGGATGGGTCTTGTGTCTCCAGTACAATGAAGTAGTGACCAAACTAGAAAGTTGAAGCAAAATAGGTAAAAGAGGATGGGAGCCAATTTGGGCTACATTAAAGAGGAATCTGTCAGCAAGAAATTGGCGACGAAGGTAAAGAGGAGGTTCCAAACATTCGACTTGGAGAGCGTTTATTGGAGAGCATTTCATAGCACCGGTTATGATTCGGAGGCACTTAGACTGGATCAGCTGTTGCTTGGACAGGGCTATTTTATTGCATGGTTCAAGAAGGAAAGAACCATAATCAAAGTGACTGCGAACTATAGCATTGTAAAGAAGTTTTTGACAAAAGGGGTGAGAGCCCCAATGGACCCCAGATAGGGCGCGTATAACGTTTACACCTCTCTCGCTCTTTTTAATAACGTGGTTTAAATGGAAAAGACCTGATAATTTGGAATCGAGAATGAGCCCTAAAAATTTTACGTTATCTTTAATTGGAATTAATTCACCAGCAACAGAGAGATTAATATCAGGTATATTACGTTTGCGAGTGAAGACAAGAGCACTACATTTAGTTACAGAAAGAGAGAGGTTGTGATCCGAAAGCCAAATGTTTAAGTAATAAAGAGCGGAATTTAAACGGGAAGAGGCAGCAGAGAAGGAAGAAGACGTAAAATATAAGGCAACATCATCAGCATATTGAAGAATTTTACAAAAAGAATTAACGGACTGATCTAGATCGGAAGTATAGATATTATAAAGGATGGGACTAAGCACTGAACCCTGGGGAAGGCCTTTCCATACGAGGCGAGGTGGGAGTAGGGAACCTTGATGACGAATGGAGATAGTACGACACATGAGCATATTACAGATGACGTGGACTATCCTCGCTGGAATACTCAGATGTAGCATTTTCTGCCTGAGAAGAGGAAGATGAACATTGTCATACGCTGCAGAGATGTCTAGGAAAATTCCAATAACATTCTCGTTACGGGAAAAGGCAAGGCGAACTTCAGAGGTAAGGATGCTGAGGCTATCCGGAGTGCCCATACCCCTTCTGAAGCCATACTGGTTTTTGGCTAATAATTGACTGTGTTCTAGAATCCATTCAAGTCTGAATTTAATTAAGGTTTCCATGATTTTAGCTAGAACTGAGGAAAGCGCGATAGGGCGATAGGAAGACGAATTTTTAGGATCTTTACCAGGTTTAAGGACAGGAATGACAATTTGGGTTTTCCAAGAGTCAGGTATTTGACCAGAAGAGAAGATGGCATTGAGGATACTGAGAAGGAAGATTTTGCAAGAACTGGAGGATTTACGAATAAAAGAATAAGGGATACCGTCTATTCCAGGAGAGGAATCATGGAGGTTATCTAGAGCAAAGGATAGTTCAGTAAAAGAAAAGGGATCATCCAAAGTATTTTGATAGGAAAGTGGAAGAAGAGGATGGGAAGGAGGGAAACAATCGTAGTCCGGAACATATGGGGGAGCTAGTCGGGAAAGAAAGTCATGTAGAAATGAATGAGGGTCATTGCTAGAGATGTTTGAGTCATCAAGACTTCTTCGAAATGACTTGATTTTTTTCCAGACAAGTGAAAGACCAGAACGAGGAGACAAGGACTCACAGAATTTACGCCGTCCTAAAGTTTTTTTTAGCAGAAAGAAGTCTAATTCGTCAGAGATGAAGCAAATTTGTTCTCGGCCTCTTTGCGCTTTCTAACACTGGCAGTACATTCAGAATCCCACCAAGGCGGGGAAGGAGTCAGTTTGCAGGAGGGATGTTTAAGGGGAATAGAGCAGTCAGCAGCTGAGTTAACTGCGCAGATAAATTGGTCATAGAGAAGAAGAAAATTAGTAGAATTTGTTTGAGGGAGCGAGGCTAAATTTAAATCCAGTGATATTGAAAATTGGTCCCAATTGGCTTGGGAAACTCGGTATTTGAGGAGAGGATGTAGAGGTTGGGGAGCATATGAGGTAGACTGGAAGTAAGAAATTAAAATAGGGAAGTGGTCACTACCAAGGGAGTTTGGAAGGGGAGACCAGGATAGGAGGGAGACTAGGGCAGGAGAAGATAGTGTAAGATCTGGCACACTAATATTTTGGGTTGGAGAAACCCTGCGAGTTGCAGATCCATCATTTAGAATGCATAAGTTACGGTCATCCAAAATGTCAAGAAAAAGAGAAGAGCATGGATCAATGCAATGAGAGCCCCATAGGGTGTGACGACAATTAAAGTCGCCTAAAACAATCATAGGGGAGGGAATAGCTGAAAGAATTGAATTCAATTCAAAAAGAATGTTTGTGTTGGGATGGGGAATGTAAACGGAGACAAAAGAAACATTAAAAGCTCTAAGGGTCACAATATTTAAGCCAAGGGAATGGTTTGGTAAAGAGATTTGAGAGAATGAGATATTCCTATTGATCAACAAAGCACAACCCCCCCATCCGTCATTCCTATCGTCTCGAAGGCAAGAGAAGCCTGAGATCCTAAAATGGGAGTCAGGCTTTAACCAGGTTTCTGAAACTGCAAACACAGTAGGTTTATAATGATTAATCAAATAGGAAATATCCTGTTTATTACGTCGGATACTTCTACAGTTCCATTGGAGGAGCTGGAGAGCCATTGGGAGCATTATTTTTAGTGATAACAGAAAGTAATTGTTCAACAAGAACTGCAACGTCGTACGGTAGAGCATCTGACATTTTAGTCAGCATATTAATTAAGGAGCAAAGAAGGAGCTGGACAAGATTATCATTAGGGGTAGCAAGAGGAGTTGATAGTAGGGGGTTTAAGGCAGCAACCATTAGGATGGGTAGAAGTTGGGGATTGAATTATGGAGTTATGGGAATGAATATCATAAGACTTCCCAGACATAGATATACAGCGAGGGGGAAGGATAACTGTTTTTTTGTATGATGTTGTAGGAGAAGCAGAAGAGGAAGGTATGGGAGATGGATGAATTAGAGATTTTTGAGTGGATTGGGGACTGGCAGCAGCCTCAGAATATAGCCGCTTGGGAGACTGTGGAAATCTGGCTGAAGCTTCCATGTAACTTAGGTTTTCCTGACACATAATAATTTTAATTGATTTTTGTCTATTATGTTCAGGACAACTGTTATCTGTAGCACATTGGCTACCTCCACGACACAAAAAACAGGATACATCTGAGTCAGGGACTGAGCAGGTGTCACCTGAGTGCGGCTGGGCACACTTATAACAGCGGGGCTGAGACCTGCATTGTTTACCAATGTGGCCGAATCGGCAACAATTCCTGCATTGGATGGTAGGTAATTGATACAATGAAACGGGCAGAGATGCATTAACACAGAAAATTTTCTCAGGGAGACTCTGTCCCAAAAATGTAAGAACTACAGAGTTTGATGGAACCCAAACAGAGGGACCATCTTTTTTATTTTTTACATTGAGACGTCTAGCCAGGGACAGAGATTCCAGAGACTAACTCCTCTAGAGTCCTCAGTACTCAGACTCCTCAGTAGGGATATCCCTAACAACACCCATACGGAACACTTGGAAGCGGGGGATATTGGCTATATAATTATTTTCTGTTACGACTGGGGAGTTGAGGAAATTATTGGCAGATATAGCAGACATGAATTCAATAGATATTTTGTTACGTCCCATGTTTTTTATAGTACCTTCTACAATATCTGATATACTATTTTTAAACAAAAACTGGGCAAACTTAAGGGCTTTAAGAGAAAGGCCGGATGAAGGGTCAGGTTCAAGCCTAGAAACATAAACAGAGTATGGACCCTTGTCTGATACTGAGTATTGAAGTTTAGAATCAGATTCAAATCCCGGTTTTGAGTAGAAGGACTGGATAGATTCGGCTGGTGATCGGACTTTCTTCCCATCAAAGTCAACAGAAAAGACTGAGTCTGACTGTCGCTTCATTGCTTTACTGGTTTTATCGGGGGGTAAAACACCGTCCCCATCAGGGGGTTTTTCCGCGCTCATTTCCGTAGAAATGAGCGCGGCGGGTGTCGATATTCACTAACCTTATTAAAGATTATACTACCGCCAGAACCACACAAAAACTATTTAAAAGCACAAAATAAAATTATTTGCAGAGATAGAAAAAATAACCTAAAAACTCACAACTTTCAACCAAGCGTAGGAAGGTTATCGCTATCAACTTTACTTTGAAATTCTTTACTTGTCAATGTCATGTCAAACCGATATTCTCGTTCGTCGTCAGTGACGTTAAAAAAGTCCAATGATAATCTATTATTTTAGAGATGTTTTTATCTTTTATTTATTGATAATTGTATTGTAAAGTAGTATCTGTAAACTCCTCCCCACTAGTTTTCTGTTTTTTTAGTCAAAAGTAGTGCATAATTTAGTTACATATTACATATACTATATTAACACATAGCCGACTTGATCGAAGACGATTCTTGTAACGTGTTACGTGTTTTTTTTTTTTTTTTGTTTCTTTTTTTACTTTTATATATAAATCAGCTACCTTACCCGGATTTTCATCATACTTTGGGCTTTTAACAGTGATTCTAATTTAATAATTATGTGAACACCACTCAACTGACAGGTGGACTATACTGCTAGTTGCTGTATAAAATCATATTAGTGAATCTTACTTTTTATATAAAGGTATAATAAACATATATAATATTTTTTATATATATATACATCTGTCACATATATACACTGAATATAATTTTATTTTCTTATTCAAATTAATCTTATGGCTTACCTTAGTTATGATGAAGACTTTTATTCCCTCAGTAGTGATGATGATGATAGCTTTGTTAGTGTTCCATCCTTGGCTGACACACTGCAAATGCACTTTGTCGATGTTCCAAGAAACTTTAATGTCGTACACATAAATGCGCAGAGTATTCCCGCCCACTTTCCCGATATGCTGACGAACCTTGACTGTAAGGATATTCACGCTATTCTCGTTTCAGAATCATGGCTTAAGCCTTGTCTTCCCTCAACTTCTTACTCTATGCCTGGCTTCACACTCATTAGGAATGACCGATCGGTTGGCGGTGGTGGTGGTGTAGCCATCTATTTTCGTAATTACATTCCACACTCTGTGGTTTGTGTATCTTCACAGCCGCCTCCGCCAAACGCTGGTGAACACTTGTTTGTGGAAGTCGAGATGCATCATTTAAAAATTCTTTTCGGGGTTTATTATTGTCCCTCGTTACGTGTTAATTTCTTTACGTCCTTTGAGAATATCCTGCAAACTCTTTCTCCTTCCTATAGTCATACCATTATAATGGGTGATTTTAATACATGCCTATTGAAAAAAGATTTCCGCTCGTCTTCTCTTCTTTCCATAGTAGAATCTATCAATCTCTCTATTCTCCCTCTAAATGCAACCCATCATTTTCCCAACTATACACCCTCTCTTCTTGACCTAATCCTTGTTTCATCCCTGAACCACGTCGTTAAACATGGTCAATGCGCAGCAGGCGAATTTTCTTATAATGATCTTCTCTTTCTCTCCTACAAAAAAACGTCCTCCTAAGGCAAAGTCAAGAGTTCTCTTGCAGCGCAATTTTGGTGGCATGGATGTCGATCTTCTTAGAGAAGACGTAAAGGAGATCAATTGGACCCCTCTTTTAACAGCAGAGTCCATTGACGAAAAGGTAAACCTTTTTAATACCAACTTGATAGCGCACACGCACCGGTTCGATCCATCAAATTAAAACATTCACCATCACCCTGGCTGACAGACGAAATTAAAAAAATGATCGTTCGTAAAGCAGCATCGAGGTCAAAATATAAGTCTAGACCTACCGATGTCAAAAAAGAAAAGTACTTAAAGTTACGTAACTTATGCAACAAGGTGTGTAGGAATGCACAACGCCAGCATATCCATAGCTCCGTAGAAAACGGTGACCCAGCTAAGGTCTGGAAATTCCTGCGATCACTAGGAGTCGGAAAGCAGCGTCAAGAATCATCTCCTAAGCTTCTGGATATTAACCAGCTTAACCAGCACTTCAATGCTTCGTCTAACTTTCGTTCCGTTTTAAACAGTAACCAGTATAGATAGATAGATAGATAGGTACTCTTTATTGCACACCAAAAAAGTATTATACAAGCTAGAAATTGAATATAAAGTATCAGTACAATGGGCGGTCTTATCGCAGTCTGCGATCTCTTACAGACAACCTTAGGATGGACTTTACTGTACGGAAGTAGGTAACTCGCGGTGCACAACAATTCAAAATAGTAAGAAAAATATACAATTTATAAATATCATTCTATTTAAGTCTACTAATTGTTTATTATTATCTAAATAATACACATACATACATATACATAAAGAAATATACATACACACATTTATTCGTACACTACACATACATATAATTATAATATATGGTTCTTACGAAGAAAGGTAATGATCCTTGATGAGTTTCTGAAAAATAACTTGTGACTGTGCTCGTCGGATAACTTCTGGCAATGCATTCCACAGGCGTGCGGCTTGCACTGCAAATGATTTGTCAGAAAATGTTGTGGTATGAGTTGGAATTTCCAACGTTAAATTTTCTGATGATCTCAAATATCTATTGTGTGTGTCGTACATAAATGTGAAACGCTTTTTTAAATAGACAGGGGTAGTAGGGTTAAACAGGATATTATACAGTAAAGAGAGGATATGAGTATTCCGGCGAAGACGAATCGGAAGCCACTTGAGTTTAGTACGGAATTCGGAGATATGATCATATTTGCGTAAGCCAAAAATGAATCTTATACAGAAATTTTGAAGCCTCTCAAGTTTATCAAGTTGGTCCTCATTGAGATCGAGATAGCTGACGTCGGCATAGTCAAGAATGGGGAAAAGAATCGATTGCGCGCGTTCAATTTTAGTAGAAGTTGGAAGGAAATTACGTAATCTTCTTAGAGAAGCCGCAGAGGCAGATATCTTGCGACTGACATTTTTTAACTGGACATTCCATGAAAGGGTTGTGTCCATATGTATCCCTAGGTTCTTAACATTATTGCTTATAGGAATAGTAACCCCTTCAAAAGACACTTGTGGAAGTGCTGAACAGTAAATTTTAGCAATAAGTCTGGAGCTACCGACAATTATAGCTTGCGTCTTGCTAGGGTTAACCCTAAGCCCATACATAGTGGTCCATTTACTTATACTAGCCAGATCTTTATTGATAGTGTTAATACCTTGAGACAGTTCATTAAGATTTGCTTGACTGTATATTTGCAAATCATCTGCGTAAAGGTGGTAGGAAGAGAGAAGTTCATTCGAGATTGAATAAATAAATATTGAAAAAAGTAAAGGAGATAAAACGCCACCCTGTGGCACACCAGCAGCTGTGTTGGACCAGGTAGAGTAGTTATCATCCAGTCGGATGCGCTGCCGGCGGCGGAACAGGTAACTACGAAACCAGTCAATAGCCATTGGAGATATGTTGAGAGAATTAAGTATGGCAAGGAGAACGTCGAAGTCCACAGTGTTGAAAGCATTGCTGAAGTCTAGTAGACATAGAACTGTGAAGTTTCCATTCTCCATGCCTGTCCTTATATCATCTGTAATATTGACGAGAGTGGTGGTCGTGCTATGGCCGGGGCGGAAACCGGATCGGAACTTGTTAAGTAGGTTATTTCTGCAAAGGAATGTACTAAGCTGATAGTGGATATGGCGTTCCAGGACCTTTGACAGGAAAGGTAAAATTGAGATAGGACGATATTCGGTAGTAGGATACAGGTTTGGGATTCTTGTGTAAAGGAATAATTTGGGCGTCTTTCCATGTCGATGGAAAAACACCGCTGACAATGGAAGTATTAAGGATGTGGGTAATAATAGGTAAAATTTCATCGAGGATGGGAAGGACCATATTACGACTGATAGAATCAGTGCCAATTGCATTAGATGTAATGGACCGAATACTCTTCTCAACATCACAAGCAGACACTTGACTAAGAACAAATGGAGGATAATCAGGAGTCGGAATTGTTGAAAGATAATTTAATGTATTCATTTTAGTTGTCTTATTAAAGTTAGATGAAGCATTATACAGTCCAGTATACTGTCATCTATGTTTTTTGGCGCTGTTTTGACGTGAAAATAATTATCATATAAATGTACAAGTTATCTGTTCAACAAGAAAAATTATTGTTTGAATGTAGTTATATTTAAAAATTTAATATTCAATTTAATTGTCAATTGAATTACTCGCATAATAAAAGTAAGTTTACTTTTTGTCAAAAGAAAATATTGTTTTTCAAGTAACCGAATGCATAATAACCTTATAACCGAATCATTTAAATGGGGCTATGTACGGTAAAAGTGAATAACATATTTTGACAAATAATTGTGTATTATTAAACTGAAAAAAAGTCGAAAACGCCAGTGCTCACAGTACTAAAATGGCAACGATTTATGACGTTATATATTTCCCTAGGATACTGCGGCAGTATACTTGTCAGTCCATAACGGAACGTATTTATTTCATTAATTGTGTACTTTGTACAACCCTAGAGTGTCTGGCACACACAGACGATGGTCGCGCGGTGGGCAAGGCGTTCTCAACTTTCGATAAGCGTAAATAAGATATATTTCTGGTCTCAGCTAACGCCAGGTATTATTATTTAAATATTGTAGGCTATTATAACGTAGGTATTTTCAGTTTTGTATGGGAGTGATGTATCTGTTACGAAGTAACTATTATCTTATCTGTGGTAAAGGCATCAAGTAGAAGTAGTTGGTATATTTTTTATTTGTCTTCGGTTCCATGACGTAAAAAATATCAAGCTTCTAAGTCAACGCAACCAAAAGATAAGGCCATTTAAGCTTTATATTTAACCGAATCTAAACATTTCTCAGGTAAATCAAAATCCATAGGGATCTTCCTATTTTCCTAGAATCATGAAATTTGATAAGAAGAAAGGTCTCATAGCACAAGTAAAGGAAAAAAACTGTCAGTCGCAGGACTGCACGTAAGAAGTGAAAACGTAACTGACACATCTGCCATCTGAGCGTGACGGTCACGCGAGTTCAGTGTGAATAAAGAACTGTTCACTTAAAAAATTTCAAGCAAAAACTACTGTATGGATTTCAATGAAACTTTATAATAACATAGCTAATATATTCGCAGGTTATAATATTATAATATTTCGCAGGTATGGAATGCCCACTATAGTATATACACAGACAGAATGGAACGTATTCATAAACGCTTTTTACGATTCCTCCAGTACAAAAAACGTCAATATACTTCCGGACACCTGTTGAGATGTAAAACATTCAATAAGCTCTCAGAGGAAATAGACATCGATTTGTTTGCTACCAGTGTTTCTCATCTAAAAAGTAACATTACGAAACGGTTTTTTTTCGGTATACGATTATGTAAATGTGTGCATGCGCATGCTCTTTTGGTTTTTTCTTTTCTTTACTCCGACCAAATATTGTTTGCACTTAAACTAGTTACTAATTGTGAAAACTTGTAATTGGCCTTTATATATTTAGTTCTTGACACCTATTTCGATACTCACCTGTAAGTTTTCCAAAAAAAATAAAATAAAAAAAAAAAAAAATAAATAAATAAAAAAGAAAAAAAAAAAAATAAAAATAAAAAAAAAAAAAAAAAAAAAATATCAGAATAATACATAGGCTATAATTTATGAAGACATTGTGTATATTGGACAAAATGTAACGATAAGTGTTAAGAAAGCTGGAAAAAAATATGTAAAATGCGAGATATTCTGGCGTGCGGTGCAAAATTGTAAGAGTTACACAAATATAATGTATGGTAGGATTATTTCTCCTAAATAGTTCTACAAAAAAGTCTGTTTTATGTGTAAGCAATTATTACCAAAATAGTGAACCATAAATACAATAAAATTTGATACTTTATTGTTAATTCACATTTAGCAGTAATAAATTGATTTTTATCAAAATGAATACTTTTATCGCTTCTGATATTCGAAGAAGATAAACTTTGTCTTTTAAATTACGCAATTTGGTCAAATATTTTAAAAGTTACAACGAGTAGAGTGGTTGGGCGCACTACGGGCGGAGAGGGGAAAACATGGCTCATCGCCGCGTGAGCCACCCGAACGCGGGCAGACGAGTGAGGGCAGACGTTGTTGACGGTTGTGTCCGTAATGGGAAATTTCAAGACACTAGCGATTTGTTAAAAGGCTCTGTATACTTAAATTTATGTAATAATTAAGTATTCAAATAGCTGGAAACCTGGACTAACACATAGGCTACTTTTGTCTTGATATTGCCACGGTACCGGGACTTACGCGAGTGAAACCGCGGGACTCAGCTAGTATCACATAAAAATATATGTTTTGTGATTACAAACTTATATTTTGCGATTGGAAAGTTGACTTTGTCTTAAATCGATGTATAGAAGAGTATTCTTAGAACTCAAAGTTAATTTTGTCGTTCGGAAAAAACGGGCAAAATCTTCGAGAATTGATTTCCGAGATATGCGTAGTATCTACATACAAGTTTATCTGCTTAAGGAACCCTCGCTGCGTGAGTCAACTCGCACCTGTCCAGTATTTTATTAATGTAATATAATTATTTACCATTTAGTTTTTCATGCGTTTGTTTTGCTGAAGCTAAACTGACGTCACTGACTGACATTGATGTATGACGTGTAGTTTTATATGCATTAGGAAAAGTACTCGATACTTTGAAGTAACGATACTTTTAGGAGTACGATACTTTTTTTCAATACTACTCATGAGTACAGAAATCGATGCTTTCTATTCGATACCGTGTCCCTATTCAGAACTTAAACAAAATCACGTACTATTAGGTTGTCATATGTTGGCGGGGAGTAGTCGTTTTTTTTATTTCTTTTTTGCTCTTTCGACTGTTCTTAATTGTTCGATCAAAATTTTTATTTGTTCGATCTTAGTTTTTTTAATAAAAAATCACACTCAAGTTAGCGGGGAGATGTCGTTTTTGATATAGTTTTTTTTGCTATTTTTATTGTTCGTTAACTTTATACCCACAATGCATGAATTTATTCATACTGAAATAAAGTAATTGTCATCTTTAATTTCATTACAGATGAAATAAATTTACTAAACTAATTTATTACACTGTGTGCTAATTTTTCAATCACATAATAATACTACAATAAAAATAAACAATAAAACAGCTATTCTACTAACTTTCAATTAATTATTTTATCTATGAAAAATAAAATAATGTCTACTTATTTATATGACACCATACGCCGTATTTAAATTTTAGAAATCATTTAAGTTGTTGCAGTCGTCGTTGTACCCGAAAAGTTTTACAGCAAAATGAGCCATAACTTTCCATAGAAATATAGCGGTACCTTTACAGCAACTTATGGTAGAGCAAACATTTTAGATTTATTTATTTCACACTAAAAACGGCACCAGCTTTCAGTTAGCAAGCTTATTTTCTTTTTTTTTTTCTGGTATGGCTCAGTGGTTCGTATCGCCACAAACACAGTTAGCAAGTTATCGACAATACCCGGAATAGCAAAAACTTTCCGTTAATTTTACTATAATCACGGATATTCTAAGTTTTGAACAGAAACTTGCCGTTAAATTTTACTATGTAATCAGATAATCACCGTTATTCCAAGTCTTAAACAGGGCTGTTGTCTGGCTATCACAAGACAAAAAAAAATTGTATAATAGAGTAGGGATGTTACAAAATAATCCATTATTAAAAAAATCGATTATTTATTTTACAAGAATAGATTTTTTGAATCGATTTTAATATTTCCAATTATCGATATATTAGAAATCGATTTTTGGATCACTGTCAATTTATTTTTTCGTCTGCAACCCGCCGGACTGACTGAGTCTGGAGCGTGATGTGAATCACTTATTTATAATACATTAAATTTTAACGACATCTGTGCATTTACATGGCAGCACTTCCTTCTTTCCATGCTTTGTACAGAGTAAACAGTTTATTGAAGAACATTCATTACTAAGGGTGATTGATCATTAATAATTAGAAAGAAAGAAAGAAGAAAGAAAAAATGTTCATTTTGGCAACACAAAAATACATATAGGTGACATAAAACAATGTTGCAGCTTCATTGCCAAAATTATTAATTAATTCAAATAAAAACTTTCATTACTCTAATAAGTCAAAGTATGTGATAAAACAGATGAAATGTAGTGTTTTTGCTGGTCATTTATATTGATAGTATCGAATGAGTTTTTTAGGTTAGGTTCATTTATTTATGAAATTATGACCAACCAGAATAATTATCATCATAACTTTTTTGAAGTGAAAACGTCTTTAGGCACGTTGTGCACTTTTGCTATGGGGAAAAAGCACTGAACTCGTGACTGTCACCCTAATAATACATATATAGATCCACTAGAGAGCGCTAATCTAAACATTGAGTTCTATCAACTCCTTATTAATTAATGTTTAAAAATATAATTAGTTCAATATGACTGGCCTGTTGGTGTAGTGGTTAGTGACCCTGACTGCTAAGCCAGAGGTTGTGGGTTTGATTCCCACCCAGGACAAATAATTGAGTGATGAGCACGATAATTTGTTCAGTGTCTGGGTTTAATTTATCTATAATATGTATGTATTTAGAAATACATAAGTACGTTTATCAGCAGTCTGGTTATCATAGTACAGGTTCTGCCTAGTTTAGGATCAGATGGCCGTGTGTGAGATGTGTGAAGTTATTATAAAAAAAAAAAGTACTTTTGTGCACAATACATATGGTAAAATAAAAAAATTATAGCGCCTACTATAGGGGTTATAAATTTTCTTAATAGCTAAAACCTTTATTCAAAACTTCAACGTCAAACACGTCGTTTTAAGTTTTCACTTTTGTCGGCAGTCCCATGACTGTATACTTTTTTAATATGTCACTTTTTCAGTTTGTTTGGTTGTCATAAAAGTGATTAACTTCTTACTTTATTCATGACTTACATGCCGATGTTACATACATCGGTAATTTGATTAGGGTCCATAAAAATGGTTAACCTTAGTTTAGTTCGTTTTAATTTAGAAAAATGTCACAAAATAATATAGAAGGTATACAAATTTTGTAATTATGGCAGAAATTGACAACATTTTCCCAGCACCAAAAGCGGTCTTACTTATTCGAAAAATAAGTAAGAGGTCTTACTTATTCGAATAGAGGTCGAAAAATACTTGCGGTGGCTTCTTACTGTCGATCTTTTGCGGATTATTTTTTTGTTTGAACAAAATTTCAATGTGCAAAAGGTATAAAAAAATATTATTTACGGAAAAGTTAACTATTTGATGCAAGATTTTTTCAATGATGGACTCATTGAAAAAATCTTGCATCAAATAGTTAACTTTTAACTTTTAACCCGATTCTTTAAAAAAATATTATGCAGATCAACGTTTTTAGTTAAGTAAAAGTTGCCATGGTTGACAATCTATGCAGCTAAACACGGTTAGCGTGTTCTCGGCATTGTATATAAAACATTTTTTTGTGGAATATAAAAATTATTGTAGCACAGGAGCCACTTCAAATTTGGTTAACTTCTAAAATATTTAAGCTATACTGTTATTTTAATCATAATGGCTTAAATATTGCCGAAACAATGTAGACACGCCAGGGGTGTTCTCAGCAGCTGGAGGAAATGTGAAAGAGCACGCCGGCACTGAAAATGTTAATTTCTTAGTATTGATTAGACATCAAAAGATTAAAAAAATAACTGTAAGAACTTCAAAAACTATTATTTTGACATTACAAACAGACATTTCAATTTTATTTATTTGTATTGATATTGATAATAGATAATTATTAAAAAATTTCAACTCCTCACACTTACCGGAACAAAAGCACAAGAAAGAACAGCGGGGCATTCTTACATATAATAAGAAAAAAATCGATTTTTCCACAAAAATCGATTATTTGTAGGAAAAATCGAATTTTCTCTAATCGATTTTTATTTAGTAGAGAAGAATTGATTGTTTGTTAATCGATTTTTTTCCTCAATGTCACATCCCTATAATAGAGGTCAGTGGTTATTACCGATATTTGTCAGTATTAGCTAATATGAATATATTCGTTAAGAAAGATTATACTATTTAAACTAATATTTACGTACTAGTGATATCTACCTCAGTTTTGAATATTATTCGTAAATTATTGTATTCAATGAACTTCAGTTAGATATAGGTACAGGATAATACAAAATTTTGATGCTTACGAACAATTCGGTGGTTTGAAAGTTTTTTCAATTTCTTTTTTAAGCAGAAATAAAAAAATATTAACAGTGAAAAATTATTTTATATTGACGTGTAAAAACATTAATTTCTTCACTTTTTCTGGTGATAATTGAGTACGTCGCCGTCGCGTCGTTCAGATATCGCCAGATTTAGTAAATACCCTCTTACATAGAACTGAAGTAGAAAACACGCTATAATGATTTTTAAATATTTTCCTGTCTATAAATAAATACGATTGTATGAGACAGCTTCCTATTAGTTAATTTTTAATGATATTCATATTAATTAATGCGAGCAAAGTGACAAAAATCCCCGCCAATTCTAGTAAGATAAATATTATATTTACGATCCCGATCCGCCTGGCTGAGACTTGATTACCGCTCATTGCTGTAGGAGTGTATACGACGGTGGCGATGATGATGCTGCTGATCTGCTTCCAATCACGTCAGGGTCACCACTGTGGAGGAACGGGTGTTATGTCCCTCCAACACAAAGGGAGGATCCCCCGACCAGGCTAGGTGATCATGCGTAGTGGGCCGCGGTAGTATGTTTTTTTGCTATATGCGGAAGTCGCCACAAGTATTTTAGAATACATCGTATTACTGATACATAAATACATTTAATATTACTAATATTTAAATGAATACTAATATATTAGTTTCATCTTTACTCGTTGCAATCTTTGTGACACAGACACAGTTTTTGACAGAACTCACAGACAGATCTCATCACAGAGTACAGTAATATTATTAAAGATCTCATGCTATTCATTAAAAAATTTAAAAACATTTGAGTTACCTATATAACATTTGTAATTTGATGGATGCCATGGATGGAGCACAGACACAGACTACACCGATTTCTGTAGTCCAAAGATACAAACACTCCTTTAGTCATTGATTTATGATCAAAAAAAGGGGGATTGAAGTTGATTATTAAGAAGCTGCCTTACATTTCTATGAAAATGAAACTATTTTAATTCCGTGGCATAACACCACTTTCTTGAAAAAGAGTACCGGACAGAGTATATCATTCGAAGGCGAACGAATTTTCAGAATTTTTTTTGAAGTTGCGTGGAACCCACACAACAACAGTTTACGCCTCTTTACGTCTGTAGTAATAGTAATTTATTATGGATTATACTAATGAACCCCCTAGTGATAAAGATCGGATATCAACAGCGCTAACAACACCTGCTGTCCCTACTCCTGATTGGAGCATACAAAATCATGAGGTAAAGTAATCGGTTTTTTAAAACTAGTTGGTTTACAGTGATGTCTTGAACTATGGATACCTAATATTTAAATCATTAATTAATAACCATTTGGTGTCTGCCATCTCTATAATATTTAATTCAGATGAAATTCTCATAACATGTATCTTACAAGGCATAAACGATTAATACAAACAATTATCAGATTTTTTTTTAAATATGCAATTAATTTGAAAATCGCATAATTGTATAAAATTCATGCCCTTTTTAATTTACTCATCATCATAGGGAACATTCTGCCTATGATGTAGTATTATTATTGTTTTAACTTAACTCCGTTGCTCCTAATGGGTAATAAATCTTTGTAATATTATAACTACATACCATATTCCATTTACTGGTGGCCTTCTTGTGTGTCACATCCTCTGTTAGGCAGAATAATAATGGAAGGCAGTTGTAGTAACCCTGGGTAGAGCACTTTTTTAGTTAAATTGAAGGATTAGGAAAGTCAGTGGAAGCAGTAACCTTTTCAATATAACAAACTAGACCTATGGCTTTTCTGTCTGTTACTTATTCACTTCTCTTTGGATTCAGCTTTTAAAATTATCTATCCAGGAATATTTATTCTTTAATGAGTGAAAGTGACTTACATCACTTATTTTGTACTGACATAATACTATAAAAAGCAAGTAATCAGCACAGAGCAAGCACTGCTAATGCACATTACTTCAAATAATTAGAAGGTCTAATGGTAAATTAAAATGTTTACTGTTCATTAACTGCAGGTAGGAACTACACTTAATTTTTTTGAATATGGATAAACCATGAGGTGTTTTCATTGTGCCAAGCAAGCAGTATACTTCACACTTACACTATTAAAAGTAAAAAGGTCTTAAGCTATAATGTTACACAAGATACTTTTGTTACCTAGTTTAAGTAGACAAGCAAGTTTCCTTCAAGCCTTCTGCTTGATATTTAAAACAAACATAAATTACTGCTGACTAATTCACTCTATACTAGCAATTAAATTGTAATATGCTTACATTAAAGTGATCTTCACAACAATATAAACACGATATTGAAGATACTTCATCTCTTCTCATTAATTTACACCATTGTTTTCGTATTTTACATTATTATTTTGTACAGGAAAAAATACTGTATTGGGTGTACTTCTTGTAGTGTTTTTACACTTAGGGACAAGGCAATACATATAAAATGTTTTTTTTAACTTTATCCATCATCTATAAATTACAATAAATAGTAATAACAACTGAAAATCGGTATAAAATTACTGTAACACTTCAAGTAAGTATAATACTAAGTTTATGAAACAAACACTGAGCGGGGTATCTGACGTCATCCAAGGCCCGGGAAATATGGCGGCGTTCAAACAGATCAAATTTTATCGATGTTTTCAATGTTATTTTAAAAATGAATTTGAACATTGGAACAAGTCAATAAAAGATAAAAAAAAATACCTATATAAATAAAATACCTATATAAACCTATATGAAAGTGCAAATATATATACAGGATGTATTTGAAAAAGGAACAATTACTTAAATCACTGAAAGGAAAACTGTAAAATCACTAACTTTAAAAAAAAAATTAATTTAGTTTTTATGCATTTTCTCAATAACTGACTGAATAGTTCCAAAATGAAAAAAACATGTACGATTTCAAATCTTTAACTTTACATGTTCCACATGCTTTTATGAGAAAAGGAGGTAAAAATACGTGGAATTTCAAACAGTCATAACTTGTGAATGGATACCCTTTTTTTTTTTATTCTTATTGTCACTACATGCTAGAGTCATGCCCTTTCAGTGATTTAGTGAGTGTTCATTTTTCAAATACAGCTTGTATATAATTTTAACTATTATAAATGGTGTCTTGTAGATGGAGCTAGATTCCCAAGAAACAAGTGAAAATAATTCAAACATGAATTTATCTAATAAAGAGTTTGCAACAAAACAAAGAAGCAATGGAGATGCAGACAGGGATGCTCAAACTCCAACTCAGAGTGGTCCTAGTATTTCGTCATTATTAGCAACTCCAATTTTGATTTCTCAAAACCGTATACCCGGAGAAGTGGCACTAACACCTACTCATAGTGCATTCACCCCGCATACTTTAAATCCACATAGTGCTATGACTGCACTGACTCCTATGGTGAGTGGAAGTAATCAAGCAAGAAACAGTATAAAAGTTCAGTAAGTATTTAAATTTTAATCTGTTTTTACAGGTATTTACCTGTTCAGGTTACATGAGCATTTCTTTCATATGTAATACGCACATTATACTTATAGGCAACAGAACTCTTCTTTATTTATTGATGGAGACTAGGGTATAGATTTGGCCTTGGGTGGTATGTGGACATGATTGGTGATTCATAACTTATTTCCAACATTTGTATAAGTCGATTTACATATTACATATTACATACATTAGTGATGTGACTTACAAAATATAGGCATTAAAAACTGTTGAATTGAGAATAGATAATAACCATGAGCTTTGAAGTAAGCCTTCAAAGCTCACTGTTATAAGTTATTCTCAAGTAGCTCTAAGCTCCCTCTCAATAGCAACAGCTGCCTACAATCCTCACAAATTTTTTTCCAGAGTCTCTGGAAGACTGGTCTTCTCAATGTTTTAATAATGAAATTTTTGCTCTATTTTAAAATTTTGCTGTCTATATTGCAGTGCCATTACTTATATGGGTCTTAAAGTGAATTTTATTAAAATAAAATAACTTGAGTTAATAAAAATGTGAGTAATTACAATTTTTTGTTTCAGGAACTGTGTATCAACTGTGCATTTAGGTTGTGAATTGAAGTTATTAGATATTTACTGTAGGACTCGTTTCTCTGAATATAATCCAGCAAGATTTCATGGTGTAGTAATGAAAATAATTGATCCCAGAGCAACAGCATTAGTGTTTAGGTAAGACACATCAAATAACAAGTAATATTTTTTTATATTTTCATTTTATATTTACACTATTTGTTATTTTTTTCAGATCTGGCAAGGTCCTCTGTACAGGATTAAGAAATGAACACGATTCTTATATAGCTGCTAGGAAATTTGCTAGAATCATTCAAAAACTTGGATATCCTGTAGGTATTAATATTATATTATTTGGCAGTAGAACAAAAATATTGTAGAAATATGTAAATTCAGAATTACTATTTATACCACTCAATGTAACGGAAGGGCCAGGTTATACACGCACGAGGTACATATAGAAGCCTGTAGGAGGACACCTATCCCTTTACACTTCTCTCGAAGGAGCTGTTTTTATAGTGAAAACTTCTTTAGGCACTTTTGGTATTAGAAAAAAGCTCTGAACTCGTATGACCTTCACGCGCAGATACATATATACAGATGTGTGTATATGTATATATATTGTAAGTTATGTTTTCAAACACACAAATACACACTAATTTTTGGACACATTTTCCATGGTCAAGTCCATGGATTAAAAAAAGTTCCGCCAGGACAACGTTCGCCCAGCGGAATCAGTTTTTAGCGAATTTCTCCACAATGGCTGCATGCACAAATTTTTTTTTACCATACACAATTACACGACGTCATACACTAAATATCTGCATAATTAAAATCTTTAAATTCAACAACATTCCGCTGCGCGAACGCACACGAAAATATTGACCATGTATGTAATCCAAACAAAGTAATCATAACTAATTTCGCAACTGGCCGCTTATAGCCAGCGGGTAACTGACGCGCGATTTAGCTTCTCCGTGCACCTTCTTCATGCCGCACAGCCTTAATAATCTGACTCTCTGTTACGTTTTAAAGCTATTATTGTCCCCTTTATTCATTCCAGGTCAAATTTTTGGACTTTAAAATACAAAATTTTATTGCTACAGCTGATTTAAGATTTCCAATAAGATTAGAGGCCTTACAACAGGCACATGGTCAATTTGCGTCCTATGAACCAGAATTATTTCCTGGACTGGTGTATAGAATGGTTCGACCCAGGGTGGTTTTATTGATATTTGTCAATGGAAAAATCGTTTTTACAGGTAGGTGCATCAAATTTATACTTAATAATTTAACAAGTTTAATCAAGTTCTTTATTGTCCCATCGTTCTCGTTACTTTTTTTCATTACATTTTGAATAAATACAAATCACAGAAATCTCAATAAGGTAATAGAAATGGTATGTACCGCTGTGATCTATCCAGAACGCGTGTCGTGCGCCGGCGCGGTGCTACACTTAAATACACAAATAATAACTACACAATCACGCGTACATTTGCGCCGAGAATGTTATCCAAACTGAACTAAGCCGTATGAATATTCACTAAGATTGATATTAAGTCGTATTACACACAAGTATAATGGTGCGTTTACACGCACGCCGTGCAGCCTGGCAAGCAGCACGGCACGCAACTCGGCGCGCAGCCTGCCACGGAGCGTGCCAAGCAAGCTTTTCACACCAGGGCTGCCAGTAAGGACAACTTATTTTATACCGCTAAGACTCGGAAATTATACAAAATCAGTGATGTACAACTATAGAATGTCACTCTTTGGGGATTTTAGTAAAAGGTGTTTTAACTTTAACGTATAAGGATTTAACAGTTTATCACAGACGTGATTTGTTTTAAGTATCTCTATGTGTATGTACGTACTTTTTACGCTATAATATCAGCAATGACATTGTATCCAATTATACAATGCAATCTACTATACAAACAGGATACAAAAGATAACCGATATTATACCAATTTTGTATCCAATTTTACAATCTGGCAGCCCTGTTTCACACACTTGCAGGCATGGTCCGTAGGGTACCTATTAGTGTTCTGTGAGCAATGGTAGTCAGTGGAAACATGGAAGACGATGTAGACGTAGATCTCGTGAGAGCTACTGCTTTGGGCTTGATCTATTTTTATTAAAAAAAATAAACAGCCCGACATAATTATGCATGCGAAATTTTACTTAAAACTATTAGGTTTTACAACAAAAAAATCATTTATGGTGTAAAAACACTTTTCAAGTAGCCAAATCTTTAAATTTGATTTTTTTTATTTGACATGCGTTATAACTATTTTTACATCGAAGAGTGCTTTTACATAATTCGTTTTTTATTTTAGTGGGATCTCTTTTAATGAATTTACTATCCTCGCTAACTTTTGAATATAATTTTTTATTATTTCTAATAAACATGAACATATATAACCATGATAAGCATTGGGGGCGGCTTCTTCATTAACTGTGTAAGGCATACATAAATCTATTTTATTTACTGCACATCATTGATATGCGATTAGTTACAATTCTCTAATCGTCAATCAATCAATCAATACTTACTTTAATCCTAAGAATTGGCACTATTTTGTTTCATATTTTTTTGACCCGGATAAACAATATGAATTTTTACTAAAAGAATAGTTCAGAAACATCTTTCTGAAGTCTTCTTTTGCTTTCGATTCGTGCATGATAAAGGTTCAGACCATTCCGATATATTTGGTGTCGTCAAAAATTAATTTCGATCGTTACGTCGTCTGTACGCCACGAAGATGAAAACTATACTAACGCGTCCGAGCGCGGGTGTGTGTGTAAACAGGCACACAAGCACATTCACCCTTTGAAGTGTGTCAAAAAACCGACAGTCGTCCCGATCGGCGCCAAGCGCGTGCACATTCACGCAAGCATGCACAAACAGCCTGTTCACATGCTTGCGTCGTTGAATGTCGGTTTAAACGCGAGCGTTTGAACGCAGCCGTTAGTCGTCCCGATCGGCGGGAGGCGCGATCACATTCACGCAGGCATGCACAAACAGCCTGTTCACATACGTGTGCCCGTGCTTGTGCTCGTTGAATGTCGGTTTGAACGCCAGCGTGTAAACCCACCATAACAGATTCTGCCTTTGCGGTAGTGATTGCGTAATCTACACTAGTGCTTGACTACTGGGAATAGCGTAAAATACCATGGAACCTAGGAATAATAAAAGAAAGTTATTAGTGGGTACCTGCTTTATTGTTAAATATAATTTATTCTTTAAAAAAATTATAAAAAGATTTAGTATTTAAAATTACTGTCCTGTAAAATGAAGACATATTTATTCAATAACTATCTTTCTATATGTAATATCTTTTTTGCGTAATAATAACAAACTAAAAAATAAGAAATGTGTAGGTTCTCCTGATTTTTCTAAAAGTACCTACTTACTATATTTTTTGCAAGTTTAAAAAAATACTATATTTTTCCTAAATAAAAAGGTGGCTGAACTTACTACTACAGTTTTTAACAGAGTGCGTAATTGATTTATTGAAGTCGGAGTTACGGAGGATCCGTAAAATGAATAGAATAAATCCGACTATAAGTTGTGGGAAGTCAATTTTTTGACGTGACAACGTCTTATAATTCGATGGAGCCGGCTGCACGCACGAAAAAACATTTAGCCGCAATAGCGGTCATCCTCATCTTTTTATGTTTTACGATAGATATCTACCAAACTAAATTTATAGTAAAACTCCTAAATTTTTATCTCTCATAGTATTAGAGAAATTGCAGAAATCGAGAAAAGTCCATAGAAACCATAAAAAACATTCATCTCCTTTGTTATTCGTTCTTATTCACGCATTTTTTTTTGCATGATTCTGTTATAGTTTAGGCACCGATTTATAAAAAAAATGTGACCTAATCTCGTCTATTTAAGCGAGAATATTTTTTTTTATTAATATTTCATTTATTTTTTTATTGACGCAGCCCTTGCCGGTCGCATTATTTTTTAGTGCTTAATTGTTAATGGCAGTTATTACTACTACCACAAAAATTATTAGACGCTATGAGCACAGGACAGCTGTGATATTCAGTCTTTAAGTTTTGAGTTAGGGTTGTCTCTCAAGTCTATGGTATAGTTCAGTTTTCGTCATTACATTTTTTATTTTTTAGTCTGCATTACTTATCTACTTACTAATATGACAAGTATACTAAATTTCACTAAAATAATAATAATATTAATTCTTAAATTTCTTTTTATAAATGTATTTAAAATTGTAATTGAAATGCATTTTAAAATGAATAAACAGAAAGTTTCTAGATTTATATTAAAAAGTAAAAAACGTTTATTAAAAAACAAGAAGTATCGTTTTCAATGGTGTAAATATTTTTGTCATTACTTCAACCTCAGAGTACTGAGGTTGAAGTAACGACAAAAATATTTCAGTCGATATTTCAATATTTCATTTTATCAACCTCAGGTTCAGCAGAACCTGAGGTTGATAAAATTTAATAGACCACCTCTGAAGTATGAATCAAAGAATCAATTTCGTTTATTCAGCTTAGGCCCATAGAGAGCACATATAAACGTCAAAACTTTACAATTATCTCTAGAAACATTATGAAAATATTAAATTTAGTAAATAAACCATTCGAAAATGATTTTTTTGCTGGTTGGGTAAGTTGGTTCTACTGAGAACATACCAGCAAGAAACAAAGAGAACTAGATTATCTTTTTGTGATAAACTGAATAAAAGTACTATACCGTAATATTGTGGAAATCTTCCGCCAACCGTGATTATCTGGCCAAAGATTTATAAAAATGTTGCGCAAGTAATATGTACCTACATATGTACATATTATTGAGAGTTTTAGCCAGCAAAAAATGTTACCGCCTTCACCGCTCCTCCCAGCTTATGTTATTATTAACACGTTGCCATTCGCGAGTGTCAGACATACATATGTCTGAAACGTCTTACAAAATTTAAGCGAATATTAAAGAGTTCAGCAATATCTCAGCAGCAATACTAGGGCTGTATCACTAAATCATGCCAATTTTTTTAAGTCAATCATTCTAAATATTATAAATTTCGATTTTTTTTTTGTGACAACCTTATTTCCATAGAAAATTATAAAAAAATTTAGAAACGTCATACCTCAGCTGTCCTGCATCGAAAATTATCAAAAATTTGTCATTAGGAAGAGCTTCAATGCTAGTGTATTTTGTCAACTAGAAAATTTCCCATTTTAATTTTTCTGAAATTTGTAAAATATTATTTTTCCTTAATCCAGGGCATTTACAGACTTGTGATTTTTACACTCAATTATGTATATATTCCGCCATTCATTAGTCATTTTAACTAAGATCGATTTTAATAATTTCGCGCTAAATCTGTAAAAATCTTTTAGTCAAAGTTCAATGACCTTTCAAGAAAAGCTACATATTTTAAAATCAAGCAATATTTTTAATCTGGTGTGTCATATTATGCTGTATAACGATTATATCCATCGAAATTGGCTATAAAAGGAGGATGTCCGCTACTGAGGCAAAATAATACACTGTGCCTCGCTCTGAGGCGTTCCATTTAATTTTCTTTTGAAAAATGCAACCATTCCATCAGTATTTTCTTATGACGTTGTCACGTTCAACTATCGTCAGTAAACCGACTTTACAGACAACCGATTTTTTTTCCGTGGCATATATCCACTTATCTTTCGTATCTACATTCTGGGGGAATACAATAATATATTCCCATAAGCAAACAATTTTTCATAATGTTTGATTTTTATCTTTTAGTGTAAAATTTACAGTATGTGAGTACTACTGTAGGTACCCTAATGTCGTTTAGCGCATCACTAGCTCTCGACGATTCTCTGCGAGCGTACCACTAAAAATGCTAAAGCAAACACTATTCTTCTTTGCGTAATACATTTCTTTTTGTAATACCAAACTGTCAGATATCATCCAACACAAGAGGCAATGTAGTAGTAAGTAGCAAATTATGCCGGTCGTTCTATTTATTGGTAGAGTTATGTTTTGAAAAGTACTTTTAACACAAACATCAATAAAATCAAAAGAAAACTTTTACCGATGAAACATCCCTTGATTAGTGTAATTACACGTAGTAGACGAATTGCCGCAGTGGGCAATGCTGCAAAACACCATTTGTTAACCGCAGTTGCCGAGACAAAGTTTCACGAGTAACTGAGCGTAACACCGCGCACTGGTGGCATCTGCGTCACCAGCGCGGCGACAAGTTTACGCGTTCATAGCACTTCTATTATCTTATTTAGATTTCTGTGATACAAATACTGTGAATGTAGGAAGAGAAGTTTGTTTTCCTAGAAATAAGCGGGTTCGCTAGAAATGGTAGCCAGGATCGACAGGAATAGCCGCATCGCAAGTATATTCCTCTCTTAGCAATAAATTATAGGTTTTTTTAGGGACATTAGGGACATATCATACATATCAGGGACATACTTATCTGAAGATCTTACTTTTAAAAAGAGTGGCCATGAGTTTCTTTGCCAGTATTCTTCTCATAAGGCTCTACGCATTTTGGAAACTGGAAGTCCGCCTGTCACATCGATTATTTATTGAGTCTATGCGAGTGTGGTTTCACGAGTGGCGATCTTCTGTGACCGATAGGCATACGGGTAACTAGCCTTAATTAGTACCGGCGCCATGGCGTTGGAGGTAAGACCTGCCGTATAAAGGTCCCTGCGTCTCGGGACCTTGGTTTGGGGAACTTGATGCAGGTATACTGACCCTGCTCATATAACGTAAAGTTGGGTGGGGTGGGGGCAGTATAAACAAATACGTAGTCGTGAGGAGGAGAGGGCCTGATCCCCTATGAGGCAAAATTTGTGTTATCCACGAATAGTTTTTCACGAATTGTGCTGGATCTAGAGATGATTTCTGTCCCCAATGATTTGTAGCAGGGCAAACTACAGTCGCCGAGGTTCCTGGCCGGACTTAAGTCAATTGAAGGAGTTGATTCCCTCCTAGCAAACGAGTGCTTGCTGCGCTCGATTAATATCTGCGTCAGTCGTAGTATTGTGTATATACCTACTTTGCGAGAGCAAAAACTGATGTATCTAATTATATATAACTTAATATATACTGTTTCTTATTTGCAGGTGGTAAAACAAGAAGTGAAATTCATGAGGCTTTAGACATAATTTATCCAATTTTAAGAAGCTATCGCATAAGTTAATACATTGGAGGTATTTAATAGTGGGAATAAATGTTATTCTAGTTTAAGAACTGTGGCGATGTATATTTACAATTATCGTTTCATAATATAAATATAATGAAATTATAATATTTTTCCTTTTAACAAATTTATTAATTTACAGTAGACCCGCGTTAATCCGACAAACATTTTGCAGTGCCGTGTCGGATTATCGAATTTGTCGGACTCTATAGAGTACTGCCACTAATTCATCAAGATCATCTTCTTGCCCCTTTTCCATAATCTATACTAATATTATAAAGCTGAAGAGCTTGTTTGTTTGTTTGGTTGAACGCGCTAATGTCAGGAACTACAGGTTCGAATTGAATTTTTTTTTATTGAAAAACTCAATCAGACCGATTGCGCACGTAAACGACGAATTTTAAAGAATTAGCGCTAGCGCGCCTTTTAACATCGACTAGCTTGAGACGCGTTTAGAAATTGTCAGATCAATAACCTATTAAACAGGCTTTTAAGTGTAAAACGGAGTAAAACCATGTAGGTACCTACACAGCTAAGTTTATTTTGTGAAAAGTCCCTTTGCCTGGGCACTTGGGTGTTGAGTATATTCTTTTGCTCATAAGTGTAAATCAGCTGCACCGAATTATTAAGACTTCTTATTTTAAATCTCATTCTAATCTCGGTACTAAGTCCTACAATTTAATTATAAATCAAAAACTTTGAGATGATTAAATTCCTTTATTTTATATTTTACAAATCCCATTTGCATAACATATATAATATAGTAAATTACTTGCATAAAGGACTATAGGTAGGTATATGAAACATAGATAGATTAAAGCATTTAATTATGTACAAGTACCTCGTTTGGTTGCCAAGTCGAGGAAGCCGCGTCTCTCACTAAATTTCATTTCAACATCATTAAACTTAGATACCACATTAGGACAACATGGTTTACCTCATACCTACGATAGACTTGCACGTAGAGAGTTGAACAGAATGTACATTTAACCAACTCTTACATAACAGTACTCCAGGTACAATTGGCTTATGAAAGAGCATTTGAAGATATCGAAATATAATAATTAAAGGTATAATACACCTTTAAAAACATATTATTATGTTATAGACAGGTCTGTATTTCTGGTATGTCTGACTATACTAGGCTTGGCTATGTTTATTATGATAATCATTTACAGGAGGCGTCATTCTAAAAATAATTTTCAACGTCTGCAGGACGTATTTTAGATGGGCTGAGAGCTAAAAAATTATCAATGTTGCAAGGGCATGCGAACTGACACTATTGATGTAACTGAAACGAACAGCTGTATTATTATTATTATACAGCTGTTCGTTTCAGTTACATCTATGTAGCATCTTAATAGGACAAAAAACTTATTAATTTGTAGGTACTTCAGATTTACATAAGTTGTTCTTTACCTATGTATTTTGGGAGAGTGTCTAACTATCCAGCTATCCCGAAATACATATTATACATGACGTACCTATAGGTGGGTATGGGTATAGATGTAAGGCCGGTTTAAAACAAATCCAAATGGAAAAAAAACATTTAATACCGAAATAAACCATTTTTGCAGTGAAAACTTCTTTAGCGGCGTTGCGCACTTTTTGGGAGGGGCAAATTCATTTTAGGACACGTGACCCTGATCGAAAATGTGTCAGTTTCATATATTTAAAAAAAAAATTACGCCATCTGTGGATACTGCCCGATACTACTGTAGTTAGATATATAGGTACTAATTATCTATATATTAGTTAAGGCAAATTTCACAGATGGCGCAATTTTAATTTCGACTTTTTACAATATTTACTATAAGTGTTTATTTTTACTTCTGTCGGCAGTCCCATGACTGCCTATTTCCCTCGCCACGTCTGTCTACCTGTCTGTTCGCGATAAACTGAAAAACTACTGAACGGATTTTCATGCGGTTTTCACTAATAGACAGTGATTCATGAGGAAGGTTTAGGTGTATAGTTTTTACCCGTGTGAAGCCGGGGCGGGTTGCTAGTAATATTATAAATAAGTATATAAGTTTTTGTTTAATAGGTAATGTAGGTAGGTACTTTCTATTGATTTGCAATAAACTAATTAAAACGAAACCTGACGTCAGGTGACTAAAAATTGCCCACAATGAAGTGTAAAACACAGTTCTTTTATTTTTGTAAGAGAGTTTTCAACCGTTTAAAACGATTTATTTGGGGTTTAAAACGGCAACATTGTATTTAAAACGTTTTAAATTGGTTGTTTTACATCTATAGGTATGGGTACCGCAATATTATATCTTTAGCAAATGTGAATACGTCATAAAAGCGGAAATTATTAACCTAACAAAGAATAGTTTGTAATACATAAGATATTATTCTGGCATAAGTAGATTGATCTGAAATAAGTTTCCATCATTGCGTGTATATCGACCCTCGAGCCTCACTAGTCTTCCCTATGGCCTTGGACCGAATACCAAAGGTAACATAGCTCAACGATTAAACATCGCATCTTTTTGTGATAATCTACTTAGTTACGAGGTACCTACTTAGGTACGAGTCGAGAGCACTTTTTATTGGTCGATATTACGTTACCACGTTGTGATTGGTTCGTCAGTCGATGCTCGTCGTCTATTGGCTTCGCCATTCGGTTACCGTATACTTGAATGCAATTTTAGTGACATCATTTTTTAACTAGTTAATTTTTGAAAATTTGTGCAAGTCTTAAGTATTTATTGCTTTTTAGTTATTTTCGTCGGTTTAATTTTTTGTTAAAATGATTTTTATTTTATGGTTTTTTTTTCATCATCAGCTCAGCTACATGACGTGATGATATCTAAACGGAAATACCTGATAAAGTAATGAAAAGTATATATATATAAGTAAGTACTATTCGTTCCTACAATTTTCGAGGGTTTCATATCTTCATATTTCTATTAACTTAATATAAACACCCTCTTAATTCTCTTCTCTTTAGGCAGGCCTATGTAACTCCTTGAACGCGCTAAATACCTACCGGCCGCTGGTCCGCCGGCGGATCTTAAACGCAGTCATGCACAGTGGGTTGCCGACAGCTGCATCGAGCGCACACGCTTTTATTTTTAAAGTACAAAATAGTAATTCAAGATCGTATTGATATATTCTTTAAAAACTTAAAAATTTACATGGTTGTATAGGTGCAGTATATGAATGTTGATAAACTATAACAAAAGTCCGGCCGTGGCAGTACTATTTATAGAATTAAAAAAAAAAAACTTCGACCCCATTTTGTCCTTGGTTCCTTCAAAACTTTTTGTAAGTTTTAGAATATGTTCCCCTATACAGTTTAATAATCTAGAATTAAAAAAAGCTAAGAGGTTTATTAATCTTTGTATAGAAATAAAACAAATGTTGAATTTTTGGATACTAAAACACTTAAAATGAAAAATAAGCGATAAGTACTTAATTTAATAGCAATTTTTTTAAAAAAGTTATTTTGAAGAGGTGGTAACCCTACACACACTTATAGCAACGCGGCCTTATGCTATCGCGGGGCAATATCTAATAATCGTGCTTACAAGTTCATTTTCGCAATTAGCGGTAACGGTAGCAAAACGGTAGGTATCGATATTTTTGTAGGGAGTGATTATCAGTTACCTAGTAACTACTTTCTCAGTAATCTGTGCTTTAGGGTAAAAGAAAAGACATAATACGCAATATCCCAATAAAGATTATAATTTTAAAGCTCAAATTTTATTGCATTCCTATGGGCTCAATACAAATGACAAGGCCTAAGTTCAAAGATAGATACGCCTATCTTTTTTATTTAAAAAAAAGGCAGAATTCGATCTGTATGGTTGATTTTATAATGTTAAGGAATGAGAAAGAATTAAGTCTAAAATCGGGAAAGCTTAAACGATGAATTATTGCTCTGTTAGCTGTGCTACCTGTATTGCCTCGTAATAAAGTTATTGATGCCTTATAATGTTTTTCCCAAATATTCACATTTAATGAGTCTCATAAAAAGAAAAAAATTAAACCAGCTACATTTTAAAGGAATGCATCGCCATCTATTACGGTCTTAATAAAACTTTGAAGTAGATTTTATTTTAACTGCGTTAATGCAATTTTGCTACCCATTATACTGTCTGTAAAATATCTTACACTAATACATTATGTAGTCCATTAAAATCTGATATCTTTCAATATTGTTGAATCTTTTATTGTACATAAAGGTCTCTACCCAAAAATATGACAATATGCAGAAAATCTTGTTTTTTTAAAAGGTACTGCTAAGACATGGTATAACAAAACAATTGTGGTTATACCATGAATGAATTTTTATTTTTACTGGCACATAAAAGATCTCAGCATTGCATCTATATAATATACATTAAAGTAAAGAGACTTCATTAAGCCATTACAACAACAAAAAATATGAAAAAAAATATCAATACACCAAAAACTTTAAACATTAATGCTCTGTTGCCTGTGACACTTTGGAAATATTTCATAATTTCTCTATGGCCTGCCTCAACATTCATTTCAGCTTCTTGAATATTAGCATCAATTCTTCCAATGGCTTCATCTTGCTCTTTTACCATGTGAGCTAGTTGCTGAAATATTCCTCCTAACTCTACAATAGTGCTCTCGATGTTATGCATGGTTTCAGCTCTTTGTTGAACATAACTGTCTGAATCGTCTCTCAAAGCCAACTGCTGTGTTTGCATACTTGGTGCTTCTCCTAAATCAATACTTACATCATCTTGTTGTAAAAGGGATGGCACTTCCTTCACCAGTGGTGCCACTCTTGAGAACTGCTCACGTCTGCTGTTTTGATGTTTCAAGTTTTCGGACCTGACTTCAAGTACCTTAAATTGGATAACACAAAATTCAATAGAACTATAGCCTAGCAGTATAGCAGAAAAGTAATAAACTAAATGCAAATATAAAATTGGGTAAGGCAAGCCATTGTAGAACCTTTGCACTTAATTCTTATTAAGTATTTTTATTTAATTCTTATTTTATTTATTCTTATAATCTGAAATACAGGGTAGTTGTCTGCAATTTAAATAAATTATTTAAAACTCTTAAGGAAATTAAGTGTTATAATATAAGACATGGAAAAATTAGGCATTTTTAATTGTAAAACCAAACATTAAAGTAAATGACTTAACAATACCAGAGTATGGCATTATAGCCCAAATTATAAGTTTCTACAACAACTTGTTGTGACATTTAATAGAAAGAAAAGAGTATCGTTTAACAGTCTACTACCATAATTGAGTTAAAAATTGCTAAAGGTTTGGAGTATTTAATAGGTTCATACCAAACACACATATGGAAGAGTTTTCTTTCCTGAAGAAAAACAAATTGAATAGAATTCCACCCTATAAAGTTTGGTAAAATAGAGTTATTTTTGAGACGGTAATATTTGGATGAATGGTTACCTGTTTAAATTGGTTGCTCATAGAAGCCAGACGAGATTGTAATGCAAGTACAACACTGGACGAATGACTGTGCATACTTCGACGACCCTTAGGCATCTCACCCAATCTGGCAATTTGTTGATTTAAGGAACCCAAGTCCCCTTTTATAATATATGTTAGTTCTTGTATCTCAGTTGGTCGATCATCAAATAATGATTTCTTTTTGGCAACTGCAAATCAGTAAAATGTGAGAGTAATTATTTCAAAAATTACAAAGTAAGATTAATTTCTTAGTTACTTACGCAAAGCCAATTTTTCCAGTTTTGCATATGTGCTTGTAATATTCTTGCTTATAACTTTTGCCATACTCATAAACTGTGAGTAAGTTTCTAGTATTTGGGCTTTTCTTTCATCTCTGACGACTGGTCTTACCAGAGTCCTACCTTGAAGGCTTCGTACTGCTGATATAAATTCATTGGTCCTATCCCTAGCAGCCATTACTGGTTCAAATATAAATTCTTCTAGAATGTCAAATGTTATGTTTGCTTCAGCGCTATAATTTGGCTGCACCTCTGTATCTGGTGATTTCGAGAATGGATTGAAAATAGTGGAATTGTTATTAATTGGTACACCTTTTTTGTCTAATTTATTGTAAGAATCTAAATCGTTTCTCAAAGGTGTTCGCTCTGTCACACCTCCGATATATCGCCGTCGAGGGAGCATCGCATTCTATAATATTTCAAATAAGATATAATGAGAGACCTACAATAAATACTAGTGTTATTAAATTACATAATAAATAAACACTAGTTGTTAAACTAAACGATTTTACTATTGGTAAACTGCAACAATGTTCACGACAATCACGACATGTACAATGTACATGACAGACAGCTGTTTACTCATGATGTTAGTGACGTGTCAGTTTCATTTTGCAATTAGCAACCATAGATCAAAGAGGGCAGATAGGAAATATTGACACGTGACCAGAAACCAAATGTTTTTCAAATATGACAGCCCGCCCACAAGAAAAATTGTACAGGTTTTATAGAAAATGCCAATACCGATATATATTAATAGTAAAACAATTGGAATTATTTTCCTCATTCATTATCAACATGTTTATCTTTCAATATTTTACGTGGAAACGCCGTAGTATCGAGCGCAGTCGAGCCGGCCCATACGTGCCCACACACTGTTTCACACACTTGCAGGCATGGTCCGTAGGGTATTAGTGTTCTGTGGACATGGTAGTCAGTGCAAACATGGGAGACGATGTAGACGTAGATCTCGTGGGAGCTACTGCTTTGGCTTTGATCTATTTTTATTGAAAAAAAAAACAGCCCGACATAATTATGCATGCGAAATTTTACTTAAAACTATTAGGTTTTACAATTAAAAAATCATTTATGGTGTAAAAACACTTTTCAAGTAGCCAAAACTTTAAATTTGATTTTTTTATTTGACATGCGTTATAACTATTTTTACATCGAAGAGTGCTTTTACATAATTCGTTTCTTACTTTAGTGGGATCTCTTTGAATGAATTTACTATCCTCGCTAACTTTTGAATATAATTTTTTATTATTTCTAATAAACATGAACATAATTAACCATGATAAGCATTGGGGGCGGCTTCTTCATTAAATGTGTTTCGTAACTGTTTTAAGGCATACATAAATCTATTTTATTTACTGCACATCATTGATATGCGATTAGTTACAATTCTCTAATCGTCAATCAATCAATACTAACTTTAATCCTAAGAATTGGCACTATTTTGTTTCATATTTTTTTGGGCCCTGATAAACAATATTTATTTTTACTAAAAGAATAGTTCAGAAACATCTTTCTGAAGTCTTCTTTTGCTTTCGATTCATGCATGATAAAGGTTCAGACCACTCCGATATATTTGGTGTCGTCAAAAATTAATTTCGATCGTTACGTCGTCTGTATGCTACGAAGATGAAAACTATACTAACGCAGCCGAGAGCGTGTGTGTGTGTGTGTAAACAGGCACACAAGCACATTCACCCTTTGAAGTGTGTCAAAAAACCGACAGTCGTCCCGATCGGCGCCAAGCGCGTGCACATTCACGCAAGCATGCACAAACAGCCTGTTCACATGCTTGCGTCGTTGAATGTCGGTTTGAACGCGAGCGTGTGAACGCAGGCGTTAGTCGTCCCGATCGGCGCCAAGCGCGATCACATTCACGCAGGCATGCACAAACAGCCTGTTCACACGCTTGCGTCGTTGAATGTGCTCGTTGAATGTCGGTTTGAACGCCAGCGTGTAAACGCGCCATTAAGTTGGCAGGGAGAAGTCGTTTTTTTACACTTTTTTTTTGTTCTTTCCACTGTTCGTTAACTGTTCTTAACTGTTCGATAAAAAAATTATATGTTCGATCTTAGGTTTTTTAAAAAAACAAAATAAAAAGTTACCTTCAAGTTGGCGGGGAGAAGTCCTTTTTTTACATTTTTGTTTTGCTATTTCAATTTATTGTGCGTTATCTGTTCATCAGTGTTCGATCAAAATTTTTATTTGTTCGATCTGTTTTTTTTTTATAAATAAAATAAAAAAATTGCTTTCTTAAGTTGTCGGGGAGAAGTCGTTTTTAACCTTTTTCTGCTATTTCAACTGTTCGTCATTGTTCGATCAAAATTTTCATTTGTTCCATCTCAGTTTTTTTTTTTTTTAAATTAAAAAATTACCCATAGGTTGGCGGGGAGAAGTCGTTTTATTATATATTTTTTTTGCTATTTCAACTGTTCGTCATTGTTCGATAAAAATTTTTATTTGTTAGATCTTGGTTTTTCTTTAATTTATTAGTTTATTTATAAAAAAAACTAAGATCGAACAAATAAAAATTTTGATCGAACAATGATTTTTTTTTTTCGTGTGGAAACCCCCACGGAACATCACCTCACCTGAGCTAATGGTGAAGTGGTATGTCGGAATCGAACCGACTAAAACCACACGGTGTTCCGTCACAAGTGGGTCTATTGCAGGGGACCCGGGAATATCCTAAGAAGGAAGCCTCCGGGAACCCCTACAGACCTTGGCCGCCTCTTGGTCAGTAGGCGGCCACACCATAGAGTACGGGGGCCTTGCCCGCCTCCGGTTTAGAGAGCCGCACGCGGAATACGTCGCGCCACCTTCTCAGGCCTGCTTCTGCTAGGATAACGGACAGCCCTACCCGTTACCCCCAGCCCAGCGCTCATGGAGGCCGGAGGTCGTTGTGCACTCTCCGGCGCCTGGTGCGTCTTCTGCGGGACGGGAGAGTACTCGTCCTCTCCCGTACCCTTTCCGCCGCCTCTTTAGCCAACATCACCTCCTCGCAAAATGAGGCAGCGGAATTCCACACACTCTCGCTTCGGACCATAGACAGAACTATGGTCTCCAGCGAGAGGCTTCCCCCACCAATAGCCATCGCGAGGTTGAGGCGCTGCTGCACCCACGCTGAACACTCCACTAAGGTGTGGAGTGCGGTGTCCTCGCGACAGCCTCCGCAGTGGTGGCACGCAGACGTTGGCTCCCGTTCTATACGACACAGGTACTTACCGAAGCAGCCGTGTCCGGTGAGTACCTGCGTCAGACGGTAGGAGAGGCTGCCATGTCGCCTTACTAGCCAATCCTCCATGACGGGCCTTACCGCCAAAATTGCGGCGTGCCCAGCGCTCGGCCGCTCAAGTCCTTCTTTCCACTCGACCATTAAAACCTGACGAAGCTCGCACCGTTGTGCCTCAACTTCACAAGGCATGAGTCTCAGGCCCGTCTCCAATGCCTCCTTGCGCCAGTGGTATAGCGACGCAAGGGCTCTAGCCTCCAGGTCCCATGCTGCAGTTCCGGCTAGGAGACTCGCCGCTTCAAAGGATACCGTGCGGTACCCTCTTATAATCCTGACGTCCATCGCCCGCTGCGGTCGCCGCAGTATTGCGGCATTGCGGGCCGTCAAGTTCTCCGCCCAGATTGGGCCCCATACACCTTTTTCGTGTGCGTTCGCGCACCGAATTTTGTTGAATTTAAAGATTTTAATTATGCAGATATTTAGTGTATGACGTCGTGTAATTGTGTATGGTGAAAAAAAAATTGTGCATGCAGCCATTGTGGAGAAATTCGCTAAAAACTGATTCCGCTGGGCGAACGTTGTCCTGGCGGAACTTTTTTTAATCCATGGACTTAGAATAAAAAAAGTGTCCAAAAATTAGTGTGTATTTGTGTGTAATTGTGTATGTATGAATAAAATTAGTGCATGCATAAACTTCGGAGAAATTCAAGTTTCCGCTACGCGAACGTTTGGCCATTAGCTAGTTTTCATATAAAGCGCTTATATCGAGAGCTGTAGATTTTTACATACGTTGTTTTGAATTTGTTTATATTTGTTTAAAAACAGATTTAGAAAAAATCGTAGGGTTTAAAAGATAAAAATATAAACGTAAAATTCGCTTATTAGGTCTTAGTTCGTAAAGTATGCACTTTGGGGTCTAGATTTTCACGTTTATACAAACCTTGTAAGAGTGTCTGCAACATGTTGCCAAGTATCAATGATGTTCCGTTAGTAATTAAAGAGTTATAGGACAATTTACCATGAATAGACCAATGTTTACAAAGCAGTCAAATATCACGACGTTCTAAAGGAATTGCATAGTAAAATGTGTTCCAATAATTAGTGTATTAATTCAACTACTTACATGCAAAATTTCACCTCATTAAACTCAGTTATTAAAGAGAAACAATTAAAATACTGACAAAGCATTGAAAACCTACATAACCCGACCAAGGTCAGATGGCTACAAAAAGGCGTACTTCAGCCAAATAAGCTGTGGAATGTTTACCAACATTGCGTTGCTAAGCATTTTCTGACAGGCCGTTGTTAATAACCTGTTTGCAAATTACATACGTCTGTGTTGTACGCCAATATTGGGTTATCCTGACACGAAAAATGAATTTATAGTCGACACAGACGCGAGTAACACGGGTATTGGCGGTGTGTTGTCGCAACGGAAAGGCGAACAAGAAATTGTGATAGCGTACTTCAGCAAGTCTCTATCTAGATCGGAAAGGAATTACTGTGTCACGAGAAGGGAGCTGCTCGCCGTGGTTACAACATTGCAGCATTTCAATAAGTATTTGCTAGGTCGAAGGTTCCACCTGCGTACTGACCATGCTGCATTGAAGTGCTTGTTACAATTCAAGAGCCCGGAAGGACAAGTAGCGAGGTGGATAGAACTGCTGCAGGAGTACGATTTCGAGATCCAGCATCGTAACGGCAAATCACATGGCAACGCTGACGCATTGTCAAGGCGGCCTTGCACAGAGGACTGTAAACACTGTAGGCAAGAGACCAGGGAAGCTGTGCCCGTCCGCATGTTAAGAACGGACCTGAGTGACGAGTGGAAGGAAACCTTACGGAAGGCTCAAGAAGAGGACACAGATGTCAAGTTAATCCTCGAGTGGGTCAAAGCCAATGCTCCGAGTAGCTGTAGCCGTAGCTGATAAGCTGGTCAATGAAGTCTTCTGTCGATTTTGGGTACCTTTGGAGATTCACAGTGATCAGGGGAGGAATTGTGAGTCCCAGTTGTTCCAGGAAACGTGCCGCGTGATGGGTGCTTTTAAAACCCGAACCACCTCTTACCACCCTCAGTCTGATGGAATGGTGGAACGATTTAATCAGACATTAGAGAGGTACTTGGCAAAAGTTGTGGAAGGCAGACAAAGAGACTGGGATAAACACATCCAGCCGTTCCTCCTCTCGTACCGAAGTGCGGTCCACGAGAGCACGTCAGTAACACCAGCCTTTGCGAACTTCGGTCGAGAACTGCGGTTGCCTGCAGATTTAGTCACGGGCATTCCCCCTGACACTCCGCGCAGTATTACGGTTTACGCCAACGATTTACGCAGCAAGATGAATGACGTTTATGAGCACGTCAGACAATCAGGACAGCAGACGTCGGAGAGAATGAAAACCCAGTATGACCGAAAGAAAAATGACAGAAGCTTTGAGGAAGGATCACTGGTCTGGCTGCATAACCCGGTTCGCAGAAAAGGCAAATCTCCGAAGTGGCAAGTGAAATGGGACGGACTGTACAAAGTAGTGACCAGACTCAATGACGTATCGTACCACATTCAGAAAGGACCGCGGGGCACTCCCAAGATCGTCCATGTGGATCGGTTGGCGCGTTTTCATGGGGATAATCATGCTCGGGACGAGCATGTCTAAGAAGGGGGCAGTGTTACGAATAACCCGCCATCTATTGGTGACTGGGGAAGTCGTATAGAGCTACAAAATAAAGATACACGCCATCTGCTGAGGCAACACGGAACTAAGTAGTTAGTAACCCATTAATAGAAAATACTAGTTTATAATATTATCTACGTATTAACGGGAATTAACGCGATCACGAAAAGGTATTACATACCTCTGAATTGCCTGACGTTTCGACCAGGTTGCACTGGCCGTGGTCACAGGCTGACTGGCTCAGCGATGCACGCCCTCCGTCGTCGACATCGTGAGGTAGAAGGTTCTTCATCCACCTCCACTTTTTTGATATTTTCGTTTCGCCATGTACCGTCACTTACTATACTAACAGTGTCCCTATTCTGTAAGCAAACCGATGTGGCCCTATTCTGGTGTTCACCCGACTGCGCATAAAAGCGAGGTGGCATGTTTTTTTTATCACTGGATTCCACGCTGTAGATAATTTGAAACCATCTTCCCGATTGAAAGTTTTATGTTTTTTAATTTCAATCGCTTCACGTACAACTCTTGAGTAAAAGTGACGTTCCGTGGAGAAGACTTGCGTACGGTGAAATTCAATCCGCTGTCGGTTCTTCACAGCAGCGATGTGTTCTTTGACCCTTTCAGCAATAGTCCGCTTTGTTTGGCCTATGTAGAAACTACCACAGCTGCAGTTTATTTTGTAGACACCTGGAGTTTGTAACGGCAAGACGTCCTTCGGTGTACCCACGATGTTTTGAACCTTTATGCCTGGTGTGTATACTGTCGGAATGGAGTATTTCTTTAATACGGAGCCGATCTTATCCGTTACTCCTTTCACATATGGCATGTAGGCTGGTTGTCTGTTCACCTCCGGATGCTTGCGTTTCATTGTCGGTTGCTTCCGTGTTCCATTCACCTGATATCCGTTACTTTTAAGTACCTCCTGAACATGATCCAGCTCTCGCTCCAAATGTTCAGGGTCACAAAGGTCGTATGCTCTGTTCTTGAGTGAAGTCATAACAGACTGCAGGTGTCGGGGATGATGATGAGACGTGGCGTGTAGGTACCTATCCGTATGAGTAGGCTTGCGGTACACACAGTGCGACAAGGACCCATCTGACCTCGCGGTTACTTTGAGATCTAAAAATGACAATGACCTATCCGCCTCCACCTCATATGTGAACCTTATCTTGGGGTGAATGGAGTTGACGTGTTGTAAATATTGATCTACTTCCTGTTTATTTCCCTTGACGATACTAAAGATGTCATCCACGAATCGCTTCCAAAGCCTAACGGTCTTCGGGCCGAGACTCAACGCTTTCTCTTCAAAATGCTCCATCCAGATGTTGGCTAGTACAGGGGCTACAGGACTACCCATTGCGACACCATCAATCTGAAGGTAATGTTGACCTTGGAAAAGGAAATAGTTGCCCTCTAGACAATGTTCAAGTAGATCAATATAATGATGTTGCGTTAGTAATTAAAGAGTTATAGGACAATATACCATGAATAGACCACTGTTTACAAAGCAGTCAAATATCACGACGTTCTAAAGGAATTGCATAGTAAAATGTATTCCAATAATTAGTGTATTAATTCAACTACCCACATGCAAAATTTCTTCTCATTGAATTCAGTAATTAAAGAGAAACGATTAAAATACTGACAAAGCATCGAAAACCTACATAACCCGACCAAGTTCGGATGGCTACAAAAAAGCGGCCGTGCAATATATTTAGGTAACATTCTAAAATTTACCGTATAATACCGGTATTAATTTGGTACAGGTGACAACACAATTGTTGTTTCGATATAATTTATAGGTGGTTTAATTTTCTACAATTGCTTTTTTTAATCTATTTGACTATGACAGTAAGTACTATTTACGTAGGTACTTTATTTAAGTATGCGCTTGAGACTTGCGTCAGTATATGATATTACCGTTGTACTGGTAGTGACTTATGTATGTATCCATTTTAAGTCTATTGCTGTCTCTAACCAATGACAGAGTATGTTTAGCAAGCGTTTGTTAACGTTAAGTTTTTATGAACAAGAGACTAGTCATGACAAGCGCCTCAGCTGCGCTCCCGATACGCTCAAAATACACGCGCCTGTGCGCGCACATGAGTTGTATGCCAAGTTCTGCCGTTACTCGGGCGCGCGCCCCAGGGATTGTCATGGCTAGTCCCTAAGAGGGTTAGAAATTTTGAGGTTATTTTCTGTAGTTTCATTCATTCATTCATATGCTCACGGCTGTTGTTCCAGAAGGGGTAGGCAGAGGTGTGACATTTCTGTGACACCCACATTTCGCCAATTTTTGGGTTTCTACGTAACAGGTGGCGAGAAATAAATAATAAATACATAATTATTACATGCAATTAAAAATATTTTTGTACACGGATGTTTAATTAGAGAAGTACTTGTTAATTGAAGATTAATTTTTATCGTAGATAGTGGCATTATTAAAAAAATACTGGCGTTATTATTAAACGTGGGAGAGCCATGCTCGACATGTATGGGCCGGCTCGACTCCGCTCGATACCACGGCCTCACAGAAAACCGGTAGTGAAGCAATGCTTGCATTGCATTACGCTGCATGAGTGAGGTTACCGGAGGCCCTAACCCTTCCCTCTCCCTTATTCCCGTCCTACCCCTCTCAACCCCCCAACCTCCCCCTCTTCTCCTACTCCCACCTTAAAGGGCGGCAACGCACTTGTGACTCTTCAGTTACAGGTGCCCATGGGCGGCGAGTCGTTTACCATCAGGTGACCCATCTGCTCGTTTGCCCCCTATACAATAAAAAAAATATATATATTTTTCATTCAAGAAATACGATTGTTTTATTTTTTCTTAACGCTTGTGTACCCAACTGTACCATATCAATAAATACTATACTGGAAGGTTAAGAACGTTACTTAGATATATGGCACGGCGGCTTTTTTGTAGCCATCCGAACTTGGTCGGGTTATGTAGGTTTTCGATGCTTTGTCAGTATTTTAATCGTTTCTCTTTAATTACTGAATTTAATGATGTAATTTTGCATGTGAGTAGTTGAATTAATACACTAATTATTGGAATACATTTTACTATGCAATTCCTTTAGAACGTCGTGATAGACTGCTTTGTAAACAGTGGTCTATTCATGGTAAATTGTCCTATAACTCTTTAATTACTAACGGGACATTATTGATACTTGGCAACATGTTGCAGACACTTACAAGGTTTGTATAAAGTGAAAATCTAAACCCCAAAGTGCATACTTTACGAACTAAGACCTAATAAGCGTATTTTACGTTTATATTTTTATCTTATAAACCCTACAATTTTTTCTAAATCTGTTTTTTAAACAAATATAAACAAATTCAAAACAACGTATGTAAAAATGTACAGCTCTCTATATAAGCGCTTTATATGAAAACTAGCTAATGGCCAAACGTTCGCGTAGCGGAAACTTGAATTTCTCCGAAGTTTATGCATGCACTAATTTTATTCATACATACACAATTACACACAAATGCATAATAATTTTTGGACACATTTTTTTTCTTGTAAGTCCATGGATTAAAAAAAGTTCCGCCATGACAACGTTCGCCCCGCGGAATCAGTTTTTAGTGAATTTCTCCGTGTGCGTTCGCGCAGCGGAATGTTGTTGAATTTAAAGATTTTAATTATGCAGATATTTAGTGTATGACGTCGTGTAATTGTGTATGGTAAAAAAAAATTTGTGCATGCAGCCATTGATGAAAAATTCGCTAAAAACTGATTCCGCTGGGCGAACGTTGTCCTGGCGGAATTTTTTTTAATCCATGGACGTAGAAGAAAAAAATGTGTCCAAAAATTAGTTTGTATTTGTGTGTAATTGTGTATGTATGAATAAAATTAGTGCATGCATAAACTTCGGAGAAATTCAAGTTTCCGCCACGCGAACCTTTGGCCATTAGCTAGTTTTCATATAAAGCGCTTATATAGAGAGCTGTAGATTTTCACTTACGTTGTTTTGAATTTGTTTATATTTGTTTAAAAAACAGATTTAGAAAAAATCGTGGGGTTTAAAAGATAAAAATATAAACGTAAAATACGCTTATTAGGTCTTAGTTCGTAAAGTATGCACTTTGGGGTCTAGATTTTCACGTTTATACAAACCTTGTAAGAGTGTGCAACATGTTGCCAAGTATCAATGATGTTCCGTTAGTAATTAAAGAGCTATAGGACAATTTACCATGAATAGACCACTGTTTACAAAGCAGTCAAATATCACGACGTTCTAAAGGAATTGCATAGTAAAATGTATTCCAATAATTAGTGTATTAATTCAACTACTCACATGCAAAATTTCATCTCATTAAATTCAGAAATTATAGAGAAACAATTAAATTCAAAAATACTGACAAAGCATCGAAAACCTACATAACCCGACCAAGTTCGGATGGCTACAAAAAAGCGGCCGTGCAATATATTTAGGTAACATTCTAAAATTTACAGTATAATACTGGTATTGAATTGGTACAGGTGATAACACAATTGTTGTTTCGATATAATTTATAGGTCATTTATTTTTCTACACCTGCTTTATTAAATGTATTTGACTATGACAGTAAGTACTATTTACGTAGGTACTTTATTTAAGTAGGCGCTTGAGACTTCCGTCTATGATATTACCGTTGTACTAGTAGTGACTTATGTATGTATGCATTTTAAGTCTATTGCTGTCTCTAACCAATGAGTATGTTTAGCAAGCGTTTAACGTTAAGTTTTTATGAACAAGAGACTAGTCATGACAAGCGCCTCAGCTGCGCTCCCGATACGCTTAAAATACACGCGCCTGTGCGCGCACATGAGTTGTATGCCAAGTTCTGCCGTTACTGGGGCAGGCGCCCCAGGGATTTTCATGACTAGTCCCTAAGAGGGTTAGAAATTTTGAGGTTAGTTTCTGTATTTTCATTCATTCATTCATATGCTCACGGCTGTTGTCCCAGAAGGGGTAGGCAGAGGTGTAACATTTCTGTGACACCCACATTTCGCCAATTTTTGGGTTTCTACAACAGGTATCGAGAAATAAATAATAAATACATAATTATTACATGTAATTAAAAATATTTTTGTACACGCATGTTTAATTAGAGAAGTACTTGTTAATTGTAGATTTATTTTTATCGTAGATAGTGGAGTTATTATTAAAAAAATATTTTTCATTCAAGAAACAACAATTCGTATCACACTGAATTGTTGTTTCTTTAGGACATTGTTATTTTATTGTTGACGTTAAAACGTCCTTATCATACGACATAACTTATATTTTGAATGACTGAATACTATTTATTGTTTCACTAAAATATTCACACTTTTGACATTATATTAATATTATAGTTTATTTAATTTACATAATATGTTAATTTTAATGTAAGTTTAGTAAATTTCTTAATTAATTATTTTGTTATCGCTTTGCATGCCTAATGGTAGAATATGGTAAAAGTACAGAAAATTGTATTAGCTTTAAGATCTGCAAATGTATACCCATATTCGCAAATGAATAAATGAATAAATAAATAAATGAAAAAAACGAAATACAATTGTTTTATTTTTTCCTAATGCTTGTGTACGCAACTGTACCAAATTAATAAATACTATACTGGAAGATTAAGAACGTTACTTAGATATATGGCACGGCCGCTTTTTTGTAGCCATCCGAACTTGGTCGGGTTATGTAGGTTTTCGATGCTTTGTCAGTATTTTAATTGTTTCTCTTTAATTAGGTAGGTACTGAATTTAATGAGATGAAATTTTGCATGTGAGTAGTGGAATTAATACACTAATTATTGGAATACATTTTACTATGCCATTCCTTTAGAACGTCGTGATGTTTGACTGCTTTGTAAACAGTGGTCTATTCATGGTAAATTGTCCTATAACTCTTTAATTACTAACGGAACATCATTGATACTTGGCAAGATGTTGCACACTCTTACAAGGTTTGTATAAACGTGAAAATCTAGACCCCAAAGTGCATACTTTACGAACTAAGACCTAATAAGCGTATTTTACGTTTATATTTTTATCTTTTAAGCCCTACGATTTTTTCTAAATCTGTTTTTTAAACAAATATAAACAAATTCAAAACAACGTATGTAAAAATCTACAGCTCTCTATATAAGCGCTTTATATGAAAACTAGCTAATGGCCAAACGTTCGCGTGGCGGAAACTTGAATTTCTCCGAAGTTTATGCATGCACTAATTTTATTCATACATAAACAATTACACACAAATACACACTAATTTTTGGACACATTTTTTTTTCTTCTAAGTCCATGGATTAAAAAAAGTTCCGCCAGGACAACGTTCGCCCAGCGGAATCAGTTTTTAGCGAATTTCTCAACAATGGCTGCATGCACAAATTTTTTTTTACCATACACAATTACACGACGTCATACACTAAATATCTGCATAATTAAAATCTTTAAATTCAACAACATTAAGCTGCGCGAACGCACACAATTTCTCCACAATGGCTGCATGCACAAATTTTTTTTTACCATACACAATTACACGACGTCATACACTAAATATCTGCATAATTAAAATCTTTAAATTCAACAACATTCCGCTGCGCGAACGCACACTAAATATTTGCATAATTAAAATCTTTAAATTCAACAACATTCCGCTGCGCGAACGCACACAGTGCGCAGGCTGCGTGCCGGGCTGCGCGGCGTGCGTGTAAACGCACCATAAGATGTTTTTATAGGCAATTATGTCAAGAATTCATCTAGTGATGTAGTCGATTGTAGATAACTTGCAGGACAGTGCCCATATACAGACCACAATTCTTCTGAACTAGTAGAGATAGAAATAAAACAAGACTACTTTTTATAATCATTTGATCTACCAAATCTAAAGAAAAATAATTGCTAGATCTGGCTGAACATCTAAAGGCCACCACAACAAGCATATAGCTCATCTTACCAGAAGGTCTGTCTACATGTTACAAGAGAACAATGGAAGCTGTGTATTTGAAGATCAAAGCCTTTATACCCGAAACTGCTTACCATCACATGACTCTTATGCTAGTTTGCGATCTAAGTGATATGAAGGATAGGCAGTCTATTGGCACTAGCAGTACTAGAGGTGCACATGTCAACCTTACCCATCATTATCTTCCTCTGGTATACATTCTATGGATTTTTTATTAATAGTACATTTAAACCTAGTGGGATTTTTCTTTATTTTGTCCTTATAAAATATTACTGATTCTTAGATAAAGCTATTTTCCAGATCTTAAATCCGTAAAACCATAGTTATAAGTATCTTACAAAAATTCTTAACACAACTTATTAAGTAATTTTTAACACACTTATTATGACCCACAGCTAAGACATTCATCCTTGTTTTGTAAGGAACAAGTGATTGCTGTCATGTTGGCGTCGTCTACTTCTGATTTACCATTAATGGATTCTGATCTGCCATTTGTAGCTTTGTTCTTGACCCTAGATTTATCAACTGTAAATTGTATGGCATTAACAGCTGGCTTTGTACGTAAATAGTACATGCCTGTTTTTAAGCCCATCTTCCAGGCATAGAAATGAATAGATGTCAATTTTCCATAATTTGGCTCTGCAACGTGAATATTAAAAGACTGACTCTGATCAATGAAAGCTCCTCTGTCTGCAGCCATTTGGATTGTTGTTTTAACAGAAATTTCCCAAACAGTTTTATATAAATCCCTTATTTCTTTTGGTATAGACTCTATCTGTTGAATAGATCCATTGTGATGTATAATAAGGTTTTTCATATCTTCATCCCATAAATCTGCTTCAGTTAAATCATGTAAAAGATGATGATTAACTACTTGAAACTCGCCAGACAAAACTCGTCTCTGATAAATGTTTGAAGTAAATGGTTCAAAGGACTCATTGTTGCCTAAAATTTGGGCAGTAGATGCTGTAGGCATGGGAGCCAATAACAGTGAATTTCTGAGTCCATATTTTGCAATTTTTTCCTTAATGGCAGCCCAATCCCAAAGGTCTGTTGGGTTCTTGTTCCACATATCATACTGCAATATGCCTTGACTTGTAGGACTGCCCTCATATGTCTCATACACTCCATATTTCTCAGCTAATTCACAACTTGCTTCTAAAGCTCCATAGTAAATTGTTTCAAAAATTTGCTGGTTTAATTTAATGGCGGTTTCACTTTCATAAGGAATTCGCATTAAAACAAAAGCATCTGCTAATCCCTGCACTCCAATTCCTATGGGTCTGTGTCTCATATTTGAATTTCTTGCCTCTGGTACTGGATAATAATTAACATCAATTATTTTATTCAAATTTTGGGTTATTATTTTAGTGACATCCTTTAACTTTGCAAAATTATATGTTTTGTCTTCATTAACAAACATGTTTAATGCTATTGAAGCCAAATTACAAACAGCAACTTCATCCGCTGAGGTGTATTCAACTATTTCAGTACAAAGATTACTGCATTTAATTGTGCCTAAATTCTTTTGGTTACTTTTTCTATTGCATGAATCTTTGTAAAGCATGAAGGGAGTGCCAGTTTCCACTTGTGATTCAATTATAGCCTTCCATAAAACCTGTGCTCTAACTTGTTTCACAAATCGTCCTTCTTGTTCATATTGATGATAGAGCGCATCAAACTCCTTACCCCAGCAATCAGCAAGCCCAGGAGATTCATGAGGGCACATGAGACACCAATTTTCATTAGCTTCAACTCTCTTCATAAACAAATCTGGTATCCACAATGCATAAAACAGCTCTCTTGCACGTACTTCTTCTTTACCAGTGTTCTTTTTTAAATCTAAGAATTCAAAAATATCACTATGCCAAGGCTCTAAGTATACAGCAAAAGCCCCAGGTCGTTTATTTCCACCTTGATCTACATAGCGGGCTGTATTATTATACACCCTTAACATGGGGACTAAACCATTAGAAACTCCATTTGTGCCAGCTATGTAGGTGCCCTTGGCTCTTATACAGTGCACATGGACACCAATTCCACCAGCAGATTTTGAAATTAAAGCACATTGCTTCAGTGTATCATAAATGCCTTCAATGCTATCATCTTTCATTGCAATAAGAAAACAAGAGGACAGTTGGGGGCGTGGTGTGGCCGCTGAGAAAAGTGTTGGACTAGCATGGGTAAAGTACTTTTCAGACAGTAAGTTGTAAGTGTATATGGCGCCATCTATATCTTCATCGTGTATTCCAATGGAAACTCTCATTAACATATGCTGAGGCCTTTCTGCAACCTAAAACAGCAATTCATTTAATAATAATATCAATCATATCCTAATGAATGTCTCAAGAGAAAAATTACAAAAATATACCTTATTATTTATCTTCAATAAATAAGATCTTTCCAATGTTTTAAACCCAAAGTAATTATATTTGAAATCTCTATCATAAACAATAGCAGAGTCTAATCTCTCTTTATTTTGGAGGATTATATTGTAATGAAAATCAGAGATCATGGGTGTCCTCTTTTTTGTATGTGGATTTATGATATTGTACAGATCAGTCATAACATCTGAAATCAGTATGTAATTTAAATTATGACTTAATTAATTATTAATCTGCAACTCTGGACTGAATTTATTGTTCTTTTACCTGAGAAGTGTTTTTTTGTTTCTTTATGTAAGTTAGATATGGCTAGTCTGGCAGCCAATATTGCATAATCAGGATGATCAGTTGTCATAGTAGCTGCTGTTTCAGCAGCTAAGTTGTCTAATTCAACGGTAGTCACTCCAGAGTATATGCCACTGATGACTTTTAAGGTAATGGACACCTAAAACAAAAAAAGATTATGATCAGAAATGGTATTTCTATTATGGCAGATCACTTTTAACCCCACACAATAAAAAAAGGACTTATGAAGCAGTGTCATTACTTCCTACTAATATTATTAACGTGGAAGTTTGTTACTCTTTCATGCAAAAACGACTAAGCCAATTGCGATGAAACTTGGTACGTAGATAGCTGGATTAACACATAGGCTACTTTTTAACCCGATATTCCCACAGCATCGGGACTTAAGGGGGTGAAACCGCGGGGCGCAGCTAGTGTAATATGTTTTTAAAACCCACTACATGTACATTGGCTTCGCCTACCTTCAAAACTGCTGTGTAACCTGTTCTTTACTGCAGAACAAACAACAAAATATGACAACAACGTAAAACTATCGAAATATCTAAAATACAATGAATCTAATGTAACGCCCAAGAATAGGGAATATGCATGTTGTTTAAATTTACCTGATTAATTTTCCTATGCCTAAACAATTATTTTCTTATTTAGTTCGTCTTTCATTGCAAAAAAATATTAATTAAAATATGCAAAACCTTATTTTGCATATTTAATTAATATTTTTTGCGATATTTAACTTTGCAAAACGCTTCACTATTGGTTGAAACAAAACATGACGTCACATTCCACGTCCTGTCATTTATCGGCGCCTATATTCGTAGTGTTACGGAGAAAGATAGGTGTTCCTGTGGTTTTGACCTTAACTAGTGCAATTTAAGCATTCTCGTGATATTAGAAATCACCTAGGACGATGACTAAATGTAGTTTTGTCAAAGCACAATCAGACAATCTACCGAAAATAGATGCATTCATGATGACTATATATTTTGCATCAAATTCAGATTTTTTCGTCCGCTGAGGTCAAAGGAGTGAAAGATGCAAGGTAATTATTATAATACTTGTTATATTATAATCTAAAGGATAGGTAAGATATGTATAGTTAGTTATATTCATTAAGTTTTATTAGACTTGTTACCTAGTTTAAGTAGACAAGCAAGTTGTCTTCTGCTTGATATTTAAAACAAACATGAATTACTGCCGACTAATTCACACTATACTAGCAATTAAATTGTAATATGCTTACATTAAAGTGATCTTCACAACAATATAAACACGATATTGAAGATACTTCATCGTTTTTAGGGTCTTATTTACATTAACAGTAACGGGTTGCTGTCCTTGAGTTTGAAAGAAAGTGATGTAACATCTGCAAATAAAACTACATAACCCACCACTTGTGGGATCCCAATGGTGACCATAGACCCAAGAGATCTCTTTCCATTGATATCTACTCTTTGGATCCTGTCACATTAATATAAAGCAAGAAGTTCCTATCCAATTTTGGGTCAGGCCTACGCCCAGCAGTGGGCGTCAACCGATTGAAATGATGATGATGGAGAAGATCCTAGGCCATTCCTCTAATTCTGTAGTGATGTCATTTTCTGATCAATGTCTTATGAGAAACCCAATCAAAAATGCTTTAGATAAGTCACAAAATCTTCAAGATTCGATTTGAAAGCTTGTGCAAACCGAGCTGATTCTGATGTAGCAGTTTTTTATGAACGACTGTTAAAAGATCTAGTATGAATTTCTCCAATAGTATATTACTAGTTTTATGATATTATATTGTTCTATTGTATATTTATTTGTGAAAAGCAATAAACAGAATTACACATTATAGAAGCTAACAATAAACAACTTAATAATGGTGAATAAAATTTAATTATTATCACATTTAATTTTACATGTTAACCTTAAGAGGCCTATTTACATTTCAACCGTGATTTTTTCATTAAAGGGTTCAACTTTGACGTTCTTATTCTAAGCAACTAAAAAACGTCAACCACTTAAACTTATTGAAAAATGGAAACAGTTATTAGCATAGGTCATAGCGGCCTCACTTTTTTTAACTTTGTCTAACTTTATAGACAAAGTCATAATTCCGAAGCAAGTTTTACGTAATTTGCGCGACGACAATCTTTTGAGCTCGTAGATTGATATAGTTCATGGCAGCCTCAAAATTTTTACTAATATTATAAACGTGAAAGTTTGTGAGGATATATGGATGTATGAATGTATGGATATTTGTTACTCTTTCATGCCAAAACAACTAAACCGATTGCGATGAAACTTAATATGTAGATAGCTGGAGACCTGAATTAACATATAGGCTACGTTTTTCTCCCGATATTCCCACGGGATCGGGACTTACGCGGGTGAAACCGCGGGGCGCGGCTAGTAATAGTATATCCGAAATAGTAATATAGTTCATAGCAGCTTAAACATTTTAATATATGTATGGATTACCTATAAAAAAATACACAATCAAAAGCATAAAACTACATAAAACGCTCCGTAATAGTTGTAAATTTCTTCTTACTACTTTAATATTTTTACAAACAATTTAAATCAGAATAAACAATAGTCCACAAGTGATTAGAATATCTGTATTTTTTTTAAATAACTAATTAAAAACCTTTATATAAACGTAATTATAACTGTCCGAAATAATATAAATAATGATGTATTGGCCGTTGGCGATGTTTATTTGCATTCAACCATTAATGGTTTATTTTATATAATGGCAACATTTCACTTAAAATGGAAACGGTCATCGATTCAAGTTTTAGTCCTTGTAAGATTTAATTTCAAAACCCCAAGTTCTATAGAAGAGATTCAGGGTGGAATGGTCACATTAAAATCAAAACTTTTTTTAACATTTAAAATAATGATGCGAACGTCTAAAAGTGAAACCATGAATGGGTATTCTCTTTTAATGTTAATGCTGGAGCTGTGTTATGAGCTATTTTAACAAGTATTAAGTACTATGAAACCTCAACGAAATTAATGCTTCACTGGGTTTGATATCTATGGCAGTTCGTTTTTTTAGCACTAAATATGATGATCTTGGTGAAATATGGCGAATAACTGCCGAAGAGTTGCAAGACGCGGCTAAGAAATGAAAATTCATAGTCCATTTGAATGATCAATACCTGTTGAAATGGTGTGGGGTGCTGACCAAGAATGTTACCTCTCTCCACCCTTTCTCTATGAGTGCCGTAAGAGTCGGCTAGGGGACAAAAAACCAGACAATGTGCAGCAGCGTCTACGGCGAAACCACAAAACTCAACACTGTGCTCGCCAACCCGCCTGCCAAGCTTGGCGAGTATTTGTAAAAAAACCCCAATGAAAGCAAACGGAATGACCAGGCCCCGAGTCTCAGGCAGCCTTGGTCTTCCTGTATCTGAAGACTAGGGGTGCTATTTGCATTCCCAGCGAACGTCCGGCTAACAACCCCTTTGACGACAACTGGCCCTGGTAACACAACATTCGCGCAATGAGGATTGGCGAAAAGATTGACGATGATGAACCAGAAAATTGTAAAAAAATATGTGGATAGTGTCTTTGGAGTTTTTTGCCTGTTCTTCTCCATAGGATCTACGTGTGGGAACAGGCAACTAACTTCACGACTGATTTATTCTGACTGACTCTTAATCTTGACAATTCAAAAATACCTATTATTGGTTTAATTGAAATGTTTATATAATTGTTTTTAAAACTTTCGCGACTTTGATACATATTAGATGTGTAATTCGGGACTTAATCGCAATAATATTTAAAAGTAAAAGTCGGGTAACCAAGAGGTATTGTACCTTTTAAATTTTAACACCATTAACTTTCATCCCCATCACCTGGAGAATTGGCAATCCACCACTGTGCGGTTTTCCAGATTTTTTTTGCCTTGCACAACCAACCTCTGGAACAAATTGTCGCATGCGGGATTTCCGGACCGATACGACCTTCAAACCTTCAAGAAAAGAGCGTACTCCTATCTCAAAGGCCGGCAACGCACTTGTGACTCTTGAGTTGCAGGTGTCCATGGGCGAGGATAGTCACTTACCATCAGGTGACGCGTCTGCTCGTTTGCCCCCTATATATAAAAAAAAAGTCCCGAATTACACATCTAATATTTATATAGGTAGTTTTTATTAATTTAAATCATATTTGAATTATAGATTTCATTTTATTTAAAATACCTACCTACTTAATGTTTTTAAAAATAAGAAACTACAGACTATCATAATCTACACGAGCAAACCGCAGGCGCATAGCTAGCTGCAGGAACATCAGCATTATTAACAATATTTTAAGAAAGGAAGTAAAACAAATAATTTAATAGTAGAAAAAGGATCATGATTGCTTAGTCACTGCAGTAACACAATGTCGGGAACTCCGAGTCCAACCGAGTCGTCGGCGTCGCCGTGCGTAAATACCTAATTTCGTAAAATGCAATTATGTGATATAGCTTTTAACCATAACATTTAAAAAACTTCTATAGTACACATTCTTCCAATGTGTCCAAAATTAAGTAATTTTGGACACATTGGAAGATTACAATAATAATATCAAAGGCTGTAATATTGTAGTATATATAAGGACTTACAGGATCAACAAAGTCCATATTCAACCCATAGCAAAGCTTCTTAATCCTAGATGTTATTTTATCAATATGCACCTCCTCCATTCTTCCATCTGAAAGAGTGATAAGATGCTTGATAAATAATATATGTAGTACAACAAACAGAACATTTTAATTTTACCTATTGTTGACACCATGGTCATAATTCAACACTAATAACTATCGAAAATTTTAGAAATTTTAACTTTTATACATTTGTGCATTGTACATTTGCGGCTAAATACTTTTATAATACACCATCGAAGGTAGGAAAGAATGTTTTAAAAAAAGAGGAAAAGACTACTGCTTGTACTTTTTATCTATATTTAAAAAAATATTTTAATTTTTTTTTTGATAACACTAAAGCTTGTCAAAAGCTACTAACCAAAAAAAAAATTAATAAAATTGATTAACTTAAGAGAAAATGTTCTAACTGTTTTGTTGTTTATAGATTTGATTTAATTAAAGGAGGAATTAAAAGATTTAATGGTAAATGCTTCCTGCCTCCAAAGAATATAAAAATATACCATACATTTTCACATATAGAGTAAATCTGTAGCTTTGTATAAATTTCATAAATTGTTTTAAACATTTGTAAATGTAATAAAATATTATTTTCTTGTTTTGTTTTAAGCTTATTGTTGAGGATGTATTAAGAAAAACCATGGTACGACTTTCCATTATCGTCCGTCGATTTGAGCGGCAGGAGGGGGTGGGGGGAGGGTTACCCCCTTAAAAGGAAAACATTGCATAGCCCCCCTTTCTCGAGATTTTTAAATTTATAATTCTGAGGAAATTTTCCTCAATTTAGGGATTAAAATTATAAGTAAGTATAAAAAACCTCATTAAGGGGAGACCCCTTTTAGGGGAAGGGGGGGGAGAACCCCCTTCATCAGGAAAAAATAGCAGGACTGATTCAGAGGGATTTTTTATCTATATTTCGGACTGCAACGTCTCCGGCGCTGCGGGACGAGCAACCTCTACGCCCTTGCGTAACAAATCGCAGGCATCCATTCTCGCCTCCGCAGGGAGGATTACGATACGATACTACGATTTGTTACAGCGGCCGGAGGCTGCTCTAACTACGCGCCTCCGGTTCTATAAAAACACTCTAGGTGTAGGACAGACTCCTGCCGCCTGCCAGCCTCCAGACCAGGTGGAGTCGGTGGTCGAAAACTATGCAACTCCGCATGTTGAAACTTGGCGTGTGTGCTACATAATATAACCTTTCTATAAATAAAAAAATATCAACCCTTCACTCAACAGACGTTAAAGGAAAACTGAGCCAAAACCATTTTAGTTATAGCACAATAGCTGAGGTCCAAAAGGAAAATAAGGGTAAAATGCTTAGAGTATACATAAGCTAGCTAGCATAGCTTGCTTATGTATACTCTAAGGTAAAATGTCTCCAAGGTTAATGAATTCAGAAACCAGAAAAAAATGGTTTGGTTATAAATGATCAAAGAAAGAAATTACCATAGAACTGACATATATTTAAGAGTTTTATAATCAAAGAAAGCTGCAAACTATCAGAAAAGCCTTTAACTCCAGTGGTAACAAAGTATATTATATTTTTAAGACTCTTTATTTATTTAATAACTACAATACAATAGGCCAAAAGTAATTATTTAAAAACTTTGAATCTGACAAGCCACCTTCTAGTTAATTATGTCTATTCAATAGCCATCTTATATTTAAATTATACAAACAAAAAAAAAATACAATTTAGTTTGTGAGCCCTTGTCATCCAACTGGTTTCTATATATGATACAACTTAACAGACTGTCCTGCTTGGATGGAAAGTCTCATTTTCAAAAGCCTAACTAGGGTAATAGTAAAACCGAAGACTTTTATACTTATGTGAAACAGTAACTTCCGTCATAACTATTTTACTCGATCTGGGGAAGATAATAAGGATTTGAATCTTTCATGTAAATCAAAATGTGATGAAAGTCTACTTACCACGTTTTAACACAAACAGCTTATTTGTCTTGCCAACCATGATTACCTTTCAGGGACTTTAATGAATAAATTCAATCCGAAGAACGTCGTAAAAGAATGTTATCTATGTTCCTAGTTTAAATCCAGTTTCGATGAGATTTCAATCATCAATTTCTGCAAAGAATGGTCAATGACGTTAAATTAGGCGGGAAATAGGCATAGCCTAAGTCAGTGTGACCAGATTTAAATTGAATGCTAAGCTAACTACTATGCAAAAATATGCTATTTGTTTTTGTTTTAAATGCCAAATTTCTGCTAATGAATACTATATTTATACATATAGAATCGCCATAGCTTCTTGGAGAGAGGGACAAGGTCGACAACGGATGAGTCATTTCTCTACTGTCGATTATATATATATATATATATATATATATATATATATATATATATATATATATATATATATATATATATATATATATATATATATTCTGCTAAATCTGGTCACACTGATCGATAGCTCTGTATAAAAATATTGACACCACAGATTTTTATACAGAGCTGTTGATTAGTGTCCATCTTTGTGCTAACTTTAACATGTTTTGTAATGGCGTAAATTGTTGCGATGAATGCGGAATTGTTGTCATCCGTAGATCGTGACAGCCTAGAGGAAAACAGTGGATCCTTCTCCAACTCACAACGGTAGCTCTGCTCATATTTTCTTTTAATTTTAATTATACTGTGGCGACTTCCACATACAGCAACAAGAAACATCTACAACCTACTAATCCTGCATCGCGCTATGAGAGTTCTCGCGCCGATTAGTATATATAAAACTTCCCAACATCGACCGTTGGGCCGCGGCCCGCCAAGCATGATCAGCTCGCCTGGTCGGAGGATCCTCCCTTTGTGTTGGAGGAACATGACACCTGTTCCTCCACAGTAACCCTGACGTGATTGGAAGCAGCCTTCATGGACCAGGTCAGCAGCATCATCATCGCCACCATCGTATACACTCCTACAGCAATGAGCGGTAATCAAGTCTCAGCCGACCAGCATCCTCGGCCTCAACAGGGATACCACACGCCTGCAGCGTCCGCTCCAGCCTGGTTACCCCTACGGCCTCATCAGCGTCTAGGCACAGCACACTGCACCTACGGTCCACGTAAGAAGAGCATCTCTCTCCCGTCTACGCAGCAGCCAGCCACTACGCAGCAACCGCCCCGACTTACTGGGGACTTCACCGCAGCACCGCACGCGGCCCCGACTCACTGGGATCAGCGGACTTCAGCCCCGACTCACTGGGACTTGCGGCACTCAGTTCCGACGCACAGGAACTACGCACTACTGGCCCTGGCACGCTCTTTAATAGAGCATAGACAGCTGACTCATTAAGATATCAACCTCCGGTCTTGGAGGGGAGTGATGTGGCGACTTGTACATACAGCAACAAGAAACATCTACAACCTACTAATCCTGCATCGCGCTATGAGAGTTCTCGCGCCGATTAGTATATATACAACTTCCCAACATCAACCGTTAGGCCGCGGCCCGCCAAGCATGATCACCTCGCCTGGTCGGAAGATCCTCCCTTTGTGTTGGAGGGACATAACACCCGTTCCTCCACAATACTAACGCAAACGACATAACTAACTGACGACAGCAACGGAGGCCTAGTACAGAAAGCAAATTAGTAAAAAAAAATGTAAATGTACAGATTTATAAACTACTTAACAGAAACTCATATAAATTGTAAATGTTGTGTTTGTTAATGAAGTTAATTTTCTGCTGGTATGTGTTATGGTTATTTGATACTGCCGAAAACTGTGATCTTTTCAAATCGATACAGTCTGCTAAGAACTAAATTGGGGATCTAATTATGCTACAATCACAGAATTCTACTAAATCTGGTCACACTGGCCTAAGTACTGAGTCTATTTTTACGTAAGTAGTTAGGTACTGTACTCTGTACTGGGCTGGCGGGAAGAAGTCGTTTTTTTTTAAGCTGTCTTAGTTGGCGGGGAGAAGTCGTTTTTTTAAATTTTTTTTGGCTATTTCAATTGTTCGTTAACTGTTCGATCAAATTTTTTATTTGTTAGACCTTAGTTTAAAAATAAAAAATATTACCCCCAAGTTGGCGGGGAGAAGTCGTTTTTTACCCTTTTTTTTTGCTATTTCAACTGTTCGTTGACTGTTCTTCATTGTTCGATCAAAATTTTTATTTATTCGATCTTAGTTCTTTTTAAAATAAAATAAAAAATTACCCTCAAGTATGCGGGGAGAAGTCGTTTTTTTTACATTTTTTTTTATTATTTCAACTGTTCGTTATTGTTCGATCAAATTTATTTTTTGTTCGACAGTCCTTTAAAGAAAACGGTTAGTTACGCAGTGTACTGAATTGACGTCATACCTTACTTGCTCTCAGTGTATATCGGAACAGACACTATATCGGATCGGAACACACACATCGTTGACACTGACACTTCACTATCAGCTGATCTGTAAGTGAAATCAGTTTTTGTCTTTCAAGTCTTATTTTAGTAGAGCTATTTATTTTAGCTTTGAGTGAACTTTTAGGATGTCATTTCGACATAATAATCGTTATAAAGTTTGTAGAAGTAAAGTTATTTTATGAGTATTTACTCAATAATGAAGTCACAATGATCATAACACTAGTGGCCAATGTTATTAATATATTTGCTACGACTCTTCAAAATGTGTTATTGTTGGCATCGTTTACGGGCAAATTAATTGTTTCAATCGTAACGTCGATCTCGTCTGTAATATTCAACATACTTCAAACCATTGTTTTCTTTTTTCAAATAGTATACGAAGATAATATAACATTATTTACCGAAGATATACCGGCCTCTGTTTATGGAGTATTTGATGCAATTCAAAACCAGTTGGATCATGTTCAGAATGGAATTTCTCATATCTATCAAACAACATATATAAAAGTTTGTGTTGGCCTAAGTGCTGTAAGCTGGCTTATTAGAGCAATACTTATGATGTGTAATGAAGGACTAGCTGTATTCAAGAGTACTATGATTTTTGCAGGAGATACTATGTGGCTTATAATCACATTCATACCTGTGCATCTTCCACAGCTTCTGAGGGCAGCATTTAAGTCTATCGGAAGTGTAATAATTAACATTGTGATAGATAGCTATATGTCATTATTACAGTTTACAAATTATTTGACTGAAGTGCCTTTACAGTCTTTAATGGGAATTACAAGTGCTATAGTGATTGTACGTTTATGTGTCCATTTTAGGGAAACAATATCAACTCAAATCACACTATTATATTGGTCTGTTGTCCGGAATATTTTGTATATTTATTATGTTGTTTTAAATTATTTCACCAACCCTGAAATTGCTATCATACCTCGAATTGTTAGTGGGGAAGATGTAGGTGTCAGAGAAGTAAATTTTAGTCCCCCTGAAGTAGATGAGGGTGCTAATGCTGCTGATGCTCTATGTGTCATATGTCAAGAACAACAAAAATGTGTACTGACTCTACCATGTCGTCATGTTTGCTTATGTACTGACTGTTGTAGACGCTTATATGGATATCAGCGTACATGCCCAATTTGTAGAACATTTATCTACCATTCCGTAACAGTGTATTTGTGACACATATACAGATATTTGAGCAATATTGTCTACATTCCTAAAAATTTAAGCATTTCTATTCTGCTAACATACTTGTGAAACATATTGTATAAATAATTTTACAAAATATATCAATACTTGTGTTCAAAAAGTAAAAAAAAAACCGAGTTTACTTCTTTGTCCTTCACTACATGAAGGCATGGTTACTGATTTTTTTGATATACATAATTTAGGATAATGAAACAATTTGGTAGATAGATAGGTAATAATCAGCATCAGCACCGAATGAGTAAAATTTTGTATTCATACCAGAGCATAAGTATATGTAGCATATGGAGAACATTCCTTTTTATAGACATTTTTCAGTTTATCAAATGCTGGCAGTGATACTTTGACTTACTGTAACCTATCAAGTCGAATTGCCTAATAAAAAAGAGTAGAAAAAAGATCTGTTAAAACTGTTCCTAAGTGGATGATTCCATTATCAATGTAAATACGAATTATATGTTGCATTATTACCCTTATTAGTAATGAAGAAAATTATATATTAAGTAAAGACATTTAATTACTTTAAAAAATCATTTAAATTTAATTGCCCCTTAAAGTTGTTTTGGCAGAAGATATCAAATATATTTTTTATTATAATTAATTACCTGAAATGGCTATATTATTAGTTTAAGGGACAGTTAGAAATCACACAAATAAGTCACAAATTATTGATAAATGTGTCCATAAGTGATTGTAACTGTTTCTGTTTAAGGTGGCCAACTGTCCCACATACTGCAGGACCATCCATAATGCAAATTGTAGTCCCGCTTTGCAATAAATAGTAAAATAGTCCCGCTAAACTTTGAATGCGCCCCACATGCCTTTTTTTTAACTCTACACAACGATGAATTGAGGTGTTTGAAAATGTACAATAAACCACAATTTAATTTTAAAAAAACCTATCTGGCCATTGTCCAGTCCTGCTTTGCCTAGCTTCCTTGCTACCAGGGCAGAATGCGCCTACCGAAAGAGTATTTTCGTTGATGAATTCAATATAAACAATTGAGAAAACCTCATGGAATGTCGAAACCCTATGTGGTATCAGAAGGAGGTGAGATTTATTTCATTTTAGAAATAAATAGGTATCTTCATTATATATTATTAATTATTTACCGACATTTCATACTTAGCATTCAACACCATGTCGTGTGCGTTCGCGCAGCGGAATGTTGTTAAATTTAAAGATTTTAATTATGCAGATATTTAGTGTATGACGTCGTGTAATTGTGTATGGTAAAAAAAAAATTGTGCATGCAGCCATTGTGGAGAAATTCGCTGAAAACTGATTCCGCTGGACGAACGTTGTCCTGGCGGAACTTTTTTTCAATCCATGGACCTAGAAGAAAAAAAATGTGTCAAAAAATTAGTGTGTAATTGTGTATGTATGAATAAAATTAGAGCATGCATAAACTTCGGAGAAATTCAAGTTTCCGCAACGCGAACGTTTGGCCATTAGCTAGTTTTCATATAAAGCGCTTTTATAGAGAGCTGCTTTTCTGTAGCCATCCGAACTTGGTCGGGTTATGTAGGTTTTCGATGCTTTGTCAGTATTTTAATTGTTTCTCTTTAATTACTGAATTTAATGAGATGAAATTTTGCATGTGAGTAGTTGAATGAATACACTAATTATTGGAATACATTTTACTATGCAATTCCTTTAGAACGTCGTGATATTTGACTGCTTTGTAAACAGTGGTCTATTCATGGTAAATTGTCCTATAACTCTTTAATTACTAACGGAACATCATTGATATTTGGCAACATGTTGCACACTCTTACAAGGTTTGTATAAACGTGAAAATCTAGACCCCAAAGTGCATACTTTACGAACTAAGACCTAATAAGCGTATTTTACGTTTATATTTTTATCTTTTAAACCCTACGACTTTTTCTAAATCTGTTTTTTAAACAAATATAAACAAATCCAAAACAACGTATGTAAAAATCTACAGCTCTCTATATAAGCGCTTTATATTAAAACTAGCTAATGGCCAAACGTTCGCGTGGCGGAAACTTGAATTTCTCCGAAGTTTATGCATGCACTAATTTTATTCATACATACACAATTACACACTAATTTTTGGACACATTTTTTTTCTTCTAAGTCCATGGATTAAAAAAAGTTCCGCCAGGACAACGTTCGCCCAGCGGAATCAGTTTTTAGCGAATTTCTCCACAATGGCTGCATGCACAATTTTTTTTTTACCATACACAATTACACGACGTCATACACTAAATATCTGCATAATTAAAATCTTTAAATTCAACAACATTCCGCTGCGCGAACGCACACCACCATGTCCCCTCCGCCCTCATTAAAACCTATGTCCCGCATTAAATTTTCAGGAAGTTGGCTGCCTTATTTCTATTATATAGATATTAATAAGCACTTCAGTGCTATGAAAAATGATCAGATTCTAAATTTGCAATTTTAGTTAATTTAGAACAATTTTTTTATTAAGTATATTACGTTTTTACTAAATAAACAAAACCTATTTTTAAACGACGAAAAAAAAAGGAGGTTCTCAATTCGACCGTATATATATTTTTTTTATTTAATATTTCAGCTGAAATCACAAAAAAGGTCCGATTCTGTAGTTGCGAGTTCTTGGCAATTTTCTTTAGTCAACAGTAATTTTGACTGATTATTAATTTCGTTTATAATATTTAACTATAAATTCGTTCAGAATGAGTATGTTCTTAGTAGGTTCTGGTATTTAGTTATTTTTTGGAATTAAAGAAAGTTATCCAACAGTACTCATGTATTCATTTTGTGACACTTCAATTCCATAAAAGATTAAATGAATGATGGCTTATGGCCAGATCCATACACAAAACTTAATGCTAAGCTCATGGTTCAGGACCATGAACTTAGCATCAAGTTTTGGACATGGACACAGACAGCCCTCAGAATATATAGGCCTTGTTTATCTATTATCCAATATTGGGAACAAGATCCTGGTGATATTAGGAAGAAATCGCGTAGATACTTTAAGAACTTAAAACAGACCTTATTCAACCCACTTAACACATTTGATAGCAAAACATACCACTTGAGAAAATTTCAAATCAATCTGTTCTTTAACTACAAGTTAAGATTAGACAGATTTACGGGAGTCGGGCATATTTAAGTTCGAACTGACGGCGTATATCATATTATGGTAATTATTGGTAATACTCTGTATTTTTAATCTAATTAAGTAATGAATAGGATCACCAGAGTTCCATAGGAATTGAGATAGTGTTGACAACGCAAATATGACTTTTAATGTTACAAAGTTTTCATCACCACATATAGCTTGTTAAAAAAAAAGACCAAAGTACGTACTTCACATTTCTTTTTAATAATACCATTATAAATAATACAAAAAATAATACTTTAATAGAGACAATTTTAATTGTGACAAGCATTTGTATTGGTTATTTTCCCGCCTAATCATTATTCTTATTTACTTAGTAAGAAAAAACCTTTTCAGAATAGACAAGATCCTTATGTATTTTATTTAAAATAAAACTAACACCATATCAAAATTAGGGTATGTCACCTCAAGTTATTTACAGGCATTACAATCCTGTATTTAATTCTGGGTGTGGCTTACTTTTAGTAGGTATCAGATCTCTCATAAGTGTAGCGTAAATAATCCATTATTTGCAACAACTTTTATTACAAAAAATCAATCTGGTGTTCTGTTCAAATACTAATGAATAAGTAATTGCACCAATGCTACATATTGGTTATAGTTAACTTAAAAAAGTTAATGAACCTAGAAATACTAGCACAATACTAATAGAAAGACTAGGTTTAATACACAATTTACATTTACTTTGGTTCCTTTTGATTTACAATCAAATTATACAGCTAGAATACTATTAATTACAAGCATTTCCTTTATCATGATTGCCTCAGACGGGAACTTAAAGGATATGATGATTCTCTAACATCTATAGAATGTAGATTTTGTATACTTCTTCTTAGCCGAACATTTAGTTTAAGATCTTTAAGAGAAATTTGTACATCTTTAAATGCATTTAACATAAATACTGCAGTAATGACTGCTAGAAAACCACATATACATCCAACAATATCTGGAGGGTTCATATTGTCCCATTCTCTGAAAAGAATACCTGATGCAATTACAACAAGTATTGTAAACATTACAAAGTAAACAGGAGTGACAATACTTGTATTAAAGATATCTAATGATTTGTTTAAATAAATCATTTGTATCATAATACAAATGACAGCAGTTGCAAAAAGCAACCAAAACATATAGTTTGAAAAGTTATTAACTTTCCCTGATAATGTTTCTCTTACACCTAAGGCAACACCTTTACAGAATACAACAGTTAAACTGCCAATAGAAGAACACAACAACAAGTATACAGCTATATTAGTGTTTCCAAACCTAGGTATAAAAACCAATTTTAAGACTAAACTCATAAAAAAGATTGTTCCAACATAACATATGAACATATAATCAAATAACTTTTGCACTAACTCATGAAATGTTTTAATCTCTTCAGCTTTTGGTGAATGTATCACAAATATTATTGATCCAACAATACAGAGGAAACACCCAATCTGCAAATAAATAATTGTATATGAGAAAATGAAAATGGTTCAATTTCAACAACAGTAAAATAGCTGACACACACACCTTTCCAAGAAAATTGAGTTTCTCATTAAGAAACTTTGAAGATAACACTGCTGCAACTAGTACACTAAGAGCACCTAATGGAGTCACTAAAGCAGCAGGTGCAAATGCATATGCTAATAAATTAGCAGCTTCACCAATGCCCACTGAAAAAAAATAATTTTACTTTGTTAAAAATAATAATTACTTCGTGACTTCTTATCACGAACCATGTAATAAAAACACATACCTACTACAACCATTAACTGGAACACATCTACACTCAACTAAAATGTATGTGAAAATTAAGGAAAGTCAAATTAAATAATTTCCTTCTTTTTTGAACAAATATTATTATTACGTTTCGCTATAAAAAAGGAAATTCAGTCTTAAGAAAAAATATCTAAATTGATCTTATTACTTACTAGTTAGAAGGCCAAGCCACCACATCCATTGTTTTAGATAAGCAAATCCACCAGCAGAAGCTCTTAGATTTCCGGAAGAATGAAGTTTTTTCAGGGCAACTTTTTTAATTATGAAACTAGATCCAATAAATATACTAGACGATATAGCAAGGCCTAACCCAATACCGAAATGAGTGTTTTCATAGTTTTGACCATCAACAGTTAATTGAGAGACTTTCATCTTGGTGATATTTTAACTTTATTTTGAGCTCACTATTCACGATGAAAATTAAAATACTTAATAATTAAAGCAAATGCTAAATCCTATCTATAATATGTGAAACAGTAATAGAGGTGCACAGAAATAGAGAATAATGAGGTAACATTTGAAACATTTCTGGTTTTCTTTTGTCCTGCATCGAATGTGTTTTAAATATAACAATAATAAAGTTACAGTAACTGGGGAAGAGGAACGTAAATGCCAATAACGTGCATTGCAACAAGCAAGAAGCAAGAATCCCTATGCGGTGGATGACATAAACTACTTTACTCTTTGACATAAAAAAAAGCGAATGGCATTGACAGTAGGGTTGCAGCGATAGTCTATCGATACTATCGTAGACTTGAGAAATATAACAGCATCCGAATTATACAATAACAATACGTCAAGATTTTATTAGTAGTGTTATAGCCGCATAAAATTAGCTAAACCTGGACATAATTCGATAACTGTAATTATCTATTTCTAGCACATAAAGTATTATTAAATATAGTTAAAATAAAAAGAATTAAACATTTTTTAAAGCACCGCGTCAATATAGGAAAACTGAAAAGCTGAATTTTCAACACATATCGATTTCATAATTACAGCAAAATAAATAACTTTGTAAAAGTACCTCTGTTATAATATGCTGCTTGCATTCCAGTAACAGAAATCAAAATTAAACTATTTAATCATTCGGGACTATCATTAATAAAGAAGGTTCAGTTAATTTTAAGATGTTTTGGCTTATCTTTTCAGAAATTATAGATAACTGTGATCCAACAATTTATTCTGAATAGTATAGTGTGTGTGATATTATACTATTAAAAATTAAACAGATTCTCTTTGCGGATTTGTAAAGTCACAAATATTTGTAATTCTTGGAAAGCCAAAATACATAACTACTTAAAAAGTGTTTCATTTATGCCTTCAATATATTATTAGTACTATAAGAAACAAATTAAACAATAAATGTCCACGTTTATTCATTAATTTATATTTTTTCTTAGTTACGTTTAAATATAAAAGTTATCTCTTGCCAAATAAGGTCGTAATTTCTTTGTGAAAGAAAGAAAAATATTTTATTTGTATCTTCTACATAATAATTAACATACGTCTTAACACCTAGGGTGGTATCGAAGATCAAATAGGGTACCTGCGTCAGCTATTGTTACAGATCGCTCTGCAACGCTGATATTGGTGCCAATTCTGTTGTTCACCACACTTAACTAAAATTTCACTAAAAATCTTTTATTTTAGACAAGAGATATCGAACATGGTATTCTGTTGTTTCGTTGAATTAAATTTAGTTCTTATTAGGACAGCACTATATTTGAATCTGACATAACTAATGGAGGGTTTACACGCTGGCGTTCAAACCGACATTCAACGAGCACATTCAACGACGCAAGCATGTGAACAGGCTGTTTTTGCATGCCTGCGTGAATGTGCACGCGCTTGGCGCCGATCAGGACGACTGTCGGTTTTTTGACACACTTCAAAGGGTGAATGTGCTTGTGTGCCTGTTTACACACACACACACACGCTCTCGGCCGCGTTAGTATAGTTTCATCTTCGTGGCATACAGACAACGTAACGATCGAAATTAATTTTTGACGACACCAAATATATCGGAGTGGTCTGAACCTTTATCATGCATGAATCGAAAGCAAAAGAAGACTTCAGAAAGATGTTTCTGAACTATTCTTTTAGTAAAAATAAATAATGTTTATCAGGGCCCAAAAAAATATGAAACAAAATAGTGCCAATTCTTAGGATTAAAGTTAGTATTCATTGATTGACGATTAGAGAATTGTAACTAATCGCATATCAATAATGTGCAGTAAATTAAATAGATTTATGTATGCCTTAAAACAGTTACGAAACACATTTAATGAAGAAGCCGCCCCCAATGCTTATCATGGTTAATTATGTTCATGTTTATTAGAAATAATAAAAAATTATATTCAAAAGTTAGCGAGGATAGTAAATTCATTCAAAGAGATCCCACTAAAGTAAGAAGCGAATTATGTAAAAGCACTCTTCGATGTAAAAATAGTTATAACGCATGTCAAATAAAAAAATCAAATTTAAAGTTTTGGCTACTTGAAAAGTGTTTTTACATAATAAATGATTTTTTAATTGTAAAGCCTAATAGTTTTAAGTAAAATTTCGCATGCATAATAATGTCGGGCTGTTTTTTTTTTCAATAAAAATAGATCAAGCTCAAAGCAGTAGCTCCCACGAGATCTACGACTACATCGTCTCCCATGTTTGCACTGACTACCATGTCCACAGAACACTAATACCCTACGGACCATGCCTGCAAGTGTGTGAAACAGGGCTGCCAGATTGTAAATTGGATAAAATTGGTATAATATCGGTTGTCTTTTGTATCCTGTTTGTATAGTAGATTGCATTGCATAATTGGATACAATGTCATTGCTGATGTTATAGCGTAAAAAGTACGTACATACACATAGAGATACTTAAAACAAATCATGTCTGTGATAAGCTGTTAAATCCTTATACGTTAAAGTTAAAACACCTTTTACTAAAATCCCCAAAGAGTGACGTTCTATAGTTGTACAACACTAATTTTGTATAATAGTACATGATTTTGTATAATTTCCGAGTCTTATGGCGCGTTTACACGCTGGCGTTCAAACCGACATTCAACGAGCACATTCAACGACGCAAGCGTGTGAACAGGCTGTTTGTGCATGCCTGCGTGAATGTGATCGCGCTTGGCGCCGATCGGGACGACTAACGCCTGCGTTCACACGCTCGCGTTCAAACCGACATTCAACGACGCAAGCATGTGAACAGGCTGTTTGTGCATGCTTGTGTGAATGTGCACGCGCTTGGCGCCGATCGGGACGACTGTCGGTTTTTTGACACACTTCAAAGGGTGAATGTGCTTGTGTGCCTATTTACACACACACACACACGCTCTCGGCCGCGTTAGTATAGTTTTCATCTTCGTGGCATACAGACGACGTAACGATCGAAATTAATTTTTGACGACACCAAATATATCGGAGTGGTCTGAACCTTTATCATGCATGAATCGAAAGCAAAAGAAGACTTCAGAAAGATGTTTCTGAACTATTCTTTTAGTAAAAATAAATATTGTTTATCAGGGCCCAAAAAAATATGAAACAAAATAGTGCCAATTCTTAGGATTAAAGTTAGTATTGATTGATTGACGATTAGAGAATTGTAACTAATCGCATATCAATGATGTGCAGTAAATAAAATAGATTTATGTATGCCTTAAAACAGTTACGAAACACATTTAATGAAGAAGCCGCCCCCAATGCTTATCATGGTTAATTATGTTCATGTTTATTAGAAATAATAAAAAATTATATTCAAAAGTTAGCGAAGATAGTAAATTCATTCAAAGAGATCCCACTAAAGTAAGAAACGAATTATGTAAAAGCACTTTTCGATGTAAAAATAGTTATAACGCATGTCAAATAAAAAAATCAAATTTAAAGTTTTGGCTACTTGAAAAGTGTTTTTACACCATAAATGATTTTTTAATTGTAAAACCTAATAGTTTTAAGTAAAATTTCGCATGCATAATTATGTCGGGCTGTTTTTTTTTCAATAAAAATAGATCAAGGCCAAAGCAGTAGCTCCCACGAGATCTACGTCTACATCGTCTCCCATGTTTGCACTGACTACCATGTCCACAGAACACTAATACCCTACGGACCATGCCTGCAAGTGTGTGAAACAGGGCTGCCAGAGTGTAAATTGGATACAAAATTGGTATAATATCGGTTATCTTTTGTATCCTGTTTGTATAGTAGATTGCATTGCATAATTGGATACAATGTCATTGCTGATGTTATAGCGTAAAAAGTACGTACATACACATAGAGATACTTAAAACAAATCATGTCTGTGATAAACTGTTAAATCCTTATACGTTAAAGTTAAAACACCTTTTACTAAAATCCCCAAAGAGTGACGTTCTATAGTTGTACAACACTGATTTTGTATAATAGTACATGATTTTGTATAATTTCCGAGTCTTAGCGGTATAAAATAAGTTGTCTTTACTGGCAGCCCTGGTGTGAAAAGCTTGCGTGGCACGCTGCGTGGCAGGCTGCCCGCCGAGCTGCGTGCCATGCTGCTTGCCAGGCTGCACGGCGTGCGTGTAAACGTACCATTAGCGGTATAAAATAAATTGTCTTTACTGGCAGCCCCGATGTGAAAAGCTTGCGTGGCACGCTGCGTGGCAGGCTGCCCGCCGAGCTGCGTGCCATGCTGCTTGCCAGGCTGCACGGCGTGCGTGTAAACGTACCATAAAGGTTAAGTACGAGAGTGTTGCTACTCCTTAAAAGTAAAGAATGAATGACAAAGAGTGAAAGGATAAAATCTACTGAAACAACATTTTTAGGTTTTTTAAATGCATGTTAATGTTTGTTTACGAACATTATAATTATGTACCGAACAAAGTATCATATTTCCAGCTCATGGCTTAGTAAATACTGTTCCACTGAGTTCACATAGCTGGCAATCCACTGTATATCCTTTTTTGTTATCTGCCTAATTAACAGCTAATAATGAATCTGTGCAAGTCAAGCTGACATATATCCCAAATAAATATAATTAACTTATTTTTTAAAATAAGTCTAAAGTTATAAATAAATAAACCCATCACGATGAAGGAGAATAATAGAAAAAATTGTCACTTGTGAAACGCATCAACAATAACCTAGAAATGGCGAGAGGTAAGAAATTTTTCATTGTTTTATTGTTCTACTCTTTTATGTCTTTACTGTATTTACATAACATAACATTAAGACAATTTCGTTACAATATTGTTTTGTACTCCCTTTATATAGATAGATAGATAGATAGAACATTCTTTATTGTACACCACAGTTAGACAGAAATTAACACAGTTTAGTAGCAACATACTAAGCGGCAAGTACAATGGGCGGTCTTATCGCTAAAAGCGATGTCTTCCAGACAACCTTTGTATGGAAAGAATAGAGGAAGATAATCTTTAAATTTTTTAATGACATTTTTCACCATGTCAATTTAATTTTTTTCAGGTAAATAGGCAAATCAAAACGTAAAGGAATTTCAAGCATGGTTATCGAACTAGTTCTATAAACTAAGCTGTAATGTAATAACTTCTGTAACCACTGTACAGCAATGGCAGCATGTAAGTGTTGTTTGTTAAAAGCATAAGTAATTTTCAATAATTTGAGTATAATATATTTGATCATACTGTCTTGAAAATGTCGTGAAGAGGCGTTTGAGGATATACCGAACGTTCACGAATAAGTAAATATAAAAAATCAATTAAAATCTGAATTTATACAAAATACATGATATGGTTTGAGTATGTGAAAGGTCTCATAAGTATTTATGAGATTGATTAACAAACAGATACACAGGCTACCTGATGATAAACAGTTCCCAACACTATGTAAGCTTCCATAATTCCATAGAAAAAGGAAAAATGGACCGAGGAATCTTGAATTTTTAATTAATGAATCATACTGCTACTTAAAGCCAATTATGAGAGTGGTAGTGCCCAGATTGACTCTAGTACCTCCTCATATCATAATATGCTTATACTAATACCTTGTGATTTATTTTTGTCTAGATTTGGAGTTTATGGAGGGCAAAAGTGAAGACAAAGGGGCGTAACATCTGTGATTCAATAAGGCCAAAGAAGAAGGACCAACTGGATCTGAGCTTACAGATATAGAGTGAAAGATACTAGATATTATAGGGACTGCCTCCATTCCAGGATTTCTTGTTGAGTTGATTATTATATCATGTTAAAAATTTGTTGTGAAAAATGTTAATTGAGGATTATTTTAGTAATAAAAACAAAGCTTTAATTAAAATAACATTTACTAGTAGTTTAATTTAAATGGGTTTGAATCAGTTTTTCCTGAATATGCCATGTCCGTATCAAGAAACCTGGGTCCTTTTTGCAAAATATTAGAATCATGATTGTCCTCATCCACATCATGGTGTTGGGCATATTGAACAATTCTTGAAAACTGAAAATTTCATCAATATCAATCAATATTACAATGTATTTACAATTTATATATGAATTTCTATATAAATCTATCTATGGTTAAAATTGATGAGCAGTATTATAAGAAAAAAAAAACCAAATTGTTTTGTGTTAACTCTTCCACTATTACATCTGATGTTTTTGCAATGCACCTGCTCACAGAAGTTTGACTGAGTGCAATGAAATTGTCTTGCCCTACAGGAGCTTGATAACTTCCTTGGGCAAAAAAGGGAGTGCAAATAAAACTAGAAAAACATTAATAGGAACCTACATAAGTAGATTATATGATTACACCTATATCTATTTACATATGAGTACATGAGGTACACCACGTATGTATCATGGGCAAACCAAGCAAACCTTTAGATGTATAAATGATGAAGCCTTTATCGAGATAATTTAGTAAATGAAAAGCTTTAGATGTAGAGCCTAAAAAGTTTCTGCTAGTTTTCCTGTGCCATTTCAAACGGATTGGAATTATTGTCTCGTACGTTTTTCTCTCTTGATAATTTTCATTAGGTCATGAATTGATGAGGATATACAGTGGGTTGCCAGCTATGTGAACTCAGTAGAACAGTATTTACTAAGCTATGAGCTGAAAATATGATACTTTGTTCGGTACATAATTATAATGTTCGTAAACAAACATTAACACGCATTTAAAAAACCTAAAAATGTTGTTTCAGAAGATTTTATTCTTTCACTCTTTGTCATTCATTCTTTACTTTTAAGTTCCAGCAACACTCTCGTACTTAACTTTTAGTTATGTCAGATTCAAATATAGTGCTGTCCTAATAAGAACTAAATTTAATTCAACGAAACAACAGAATACCATGTTCGATATCTCTTGACTAAAATAAAATATTTTTAGTGAAATTTTGGTTTAGTGTGGTGAACAACAGAATTGGCACCATTGTGTTCATTAGATCGATAATAGTGCCAATTCTGTTGTTCACCACTCTAAACTAAAATTATCAAGCTCCTGTAAGCTTGATAACTTCCTTGGGCAAAAAAGGGAGTGCAAATAAAACTAGAAAAACATTACATAGGAACCTATATAAGTAGATTATATGATTGCACCTTTATCTATTTACATATGACTAAGTACACCACGTTTGTATTATGGGGAAAGTGCCATTGCATAAAAATGATTAAAAATCAAGCAAACCTTTAGATGTATAAGGGATGAAGCCTTTATCGAGATAATTTAGTAAATGAAAAGCTTTAGATGTAGAGCCTAAAAAGTTTCTGCTAGTTTTCCTGTGCCATTTCAAACGGATTGGAATTATTGTCTCGTACGTTTTTCTCTATTCTTTTATTATCTCTTGATAATTTCATCAGGTCATGAATTGATGATTATTTAGTTTTAATGTAAACAGTAAGCACTCTTATTAAATAATGAATTTAAAATATACATACCTTTCTGCCAAAGCGAACAAAGCCAAAATCACATATTCGATATTCATCATATAAAAAAATGTACTATTAATTTATCCTTTTATCCAAAAATTCAAAGATCTTTATATCACTAAAGTTAGTAAGCATGTATTTATATGTCGTCTAATTTTAGTGTGACGTTCCCAATTTTAGACAATTTTAGACATATGAAACGTACAACAGAATAGCAAATGAGTAAATTTGGACCAAGTTGAGTAACTTAACCAATTTTAGTGCTGTCAAACTAAAATTAGTTTAATCCTATGTTTTCAGAACACGAAACGTCATTTGGCAGGACTAAACTAAATTATTATTGATTTTTAGTCTAGTTTGGTGAGTTTTGTAACAACAGAATTGGCACCAATAACTAAATTGTTGAGGATGAGATATGATGTTTTTAAACCTATTTATAAGATCTCAAATTTCTGTACAATTAACAAATATTTCAATAAAAATATGTTATGTTAGGTGACAACAAGCATAAACCCTTACTAATATTATAAACGCGAAAGTAACTCTGTCTATCTGTCTGTCTGTCGCCCTTTCACGACTACTGAACCGATTTAAATGAAATTTGGTACACATATAGTCTAGATCCTGAGAAAGGATATAGGCTACTTTGTAATGCAAAAAAGGGGTGTAAGGGGTTAAAAGGTGGGGATGAAAAGTTGTACGGAAGTACCGTCATATTTAGAGCTGGAAGCTTGAAACTTATTTTTTAGGCTTGATTCGGTATAAATAAATATGACATTTAAAGGTTGTAAAAGTTTTACCCTCAAGGGTGTAAAATAACAATAGGGAATAGGGGGATGAAAATTTGTATGGAAATATGTAAGGTTTATGTGAATGTTTTTCTGATATAATAAACTTGCCAAGCACCTCGCCGTACACAATGAGCGTTGTGCAGCCGCGCGAGGGGCGGGGGGGTGCAGCGCGGTACGGTGAAGGCAGCCGTCTGTGCCACACGCACATGCGAATATTGATTTTTTCGTAACGATGCTGTTCTTTTTTTAAGGCAATATAAATTTGTTATTATAAATATTATATCTCAAACTGTTTCTTGCTCATTTCCAAATTAATAGAGTAGCAAATGTCAATAATTAATATCCATACTGTTTGTTGTGTGTAAATTTGTTTATTACCTTTTTACGACTAACTGGCTGAACGGATCATAATTAAATTTGGCGGGGAGATAGAATATATCCTGGGGAAGGATAGAGGCTTTTTGTCGTAAAAATAAACCTCGAAGGTGGCAAAATAGGAGATCTAAGTTTTTATGGGAGACCATTCATTGGTCAATTTTATTGTGGTTGATATTTGGTACAGAAATATCTAAACCCTTGGAGAAAGACATAGGTTACTTATGCGTCCATCCATCATTTAAGTTATTTATCAAGTTAGTTGGATGAATTTAGGTACTTATAGAGATAAATGTATCGACTTCCACATACAGCAAAAAGAAACATACTCCAACATCATCTACAACCTACTAATCCTGCATCGCGCTATGAGAGATCTCGCGCCGATTAGTATACATACAACTTCCCAACATCAACCGTTGGGCCGCGGCCCGCCAGGCATGATCACCTCGCCTGGTCGGAGGATCCTCCCTTTGTTTTGGGGGGACATAACACCCGTTCCTCAGCAGTGGTGACCCCGACATGATTGGAAGCAGCCTTCATGGAGAAGATCAGCATCATCATCATCGCCACTATCATATACACTCCTACAACAATGAGCGGTAATGAAGTCTCAGCCAGCCAGCATCCTTGGCCTCAACAGGGATACCACACGCCTGCAGCGACCGCTCCAGCCTGGTTAACCCTACGGCCTCATCAGCGCCAAGGCACAGCAGACTGCACCTACGGTCCTTGTAAGAAGAGCATATCTCTCCCGTCTACGCAGCAGCCAGCTACTACGCAGCAACCACCCCGACTCACTGGGATCAGCAGACTTCAGCCCCGACTCACTGGGACTAGCGGCATTCAGTTCCGACTCACTGGAAATAACGGAATACAGTTCCGACTCACTGGAACTTGCAGCAGTTTCGAGTCAAAGGAACTACTCACTACTGGCACTGGCACGCTACTTAAAAGAGCAGCTGACTCATAAAGATATCAACCTCCAGTCTTGGAGGGGCGTGATGTGGCGATTTCCACATACAGCAAAAAGAAACATACTCCAACATCATCTACAACCTACTAATCCTGCATCGCGCTATGAGAGTTCTCGCGCCGATTAGTATACATACAACTTCCCAACATCAACCGTAGGGCTGCGGCCCGCCAGGCATGATCACCTGGTCGGAGGATCCTCCCTTTGTGTAGGAGGGACATAACACCCATTCCTCCACAATAAACAAAGCCTTGAAATAGGCCATATGTAGGCTACTTTTTGTATAATAAGCATTGAAGGCGACAAAATAGGGAATCAAAGTTTATATGGGAGATGTATCGTTTGACAAGTTAAACGAAAAAGAAAATTAAGGAATGAAATTGTGGGTCAGACCAACGACCAAAAGCATGTCACATGTTGAAGATGATCTTTTCGAGAAATAAATATGAAAGGAACAGCAAAGGGAAAACGTGGATTAATTCCCCGTAATCCAAAAATCCGACCGATTTGCCATTCCAGTTGAAGAGAGTACTAACAGTTCCCCTGAAAGCAAGGGAAACTGAAGGTAGGTGTACATTTGGAATACAATTATTTGTCCTAGGTGGGAATCGAAGCCACGACCTCTGGCTAAGTAGTCACTAACCACTAGACCAAAAGTAACTTAAGAGTACCTTACTTCTCCTCAAAAGATGGAAGAGATTGAAGAAAAAATGTAATACAAATTCTACGCAGAGGAAGTCGCAGGAACCAGCTAGTTATTATATATAAGGTATCTGTAGGTATTAAAAGCAAGGTGATTGATTGATTGATTTTTACGAGAACGCAGACGTCGCTGCCGTGTACGCGAATCCACATGTTTATGAGTTTTTGGAAATATATAATATTTGGTATGACAATAAATAAAACTTATTATTTTTTGAATATTTATTTATATAATCTTTTCTCTTGTTACATCAGAGCTATCACTTAAAAATCTTTTTGAATTTTGGCAAAAACTATTCAATCACAGGTGGGTAGTTAAGTATAGGTAAGGTACGTATAAAAGCCGCAGTGCGGTAGGTACACCATAATACAAATATTAATTTTAATTGAAATCTTTACACAAGTGTCCGTAAAAACTAATGCATTAGCAAAAGTTGCACATAAGTACCAGACAACGCACAATTACATATCCTACAATTAGGAAATTCCATCTCCAGATTGTTTTTCAAATACCTACTCGATGCAGTCGGTACAAAACACACAATTGAAATAAACGTTGTGACTACTTATGACATGCCGCCGCATATTTGCTCCATGTGGCGTCGCGCTCTCTCCCCACCCCGCACCCGCCGCATGCATCCCGCGCCACTACTTGCTTGCGCGTAATTTCAATTAAATTTGCAATTTCACAAACGTGACACTAACGTGTTTAATTTTGATGAAAAGAAAATTGTAGTACACAAAAACCTATTATTAAACAAAAATTTCACAGTTACGATTTTTAACTACTGAGAAACACATTATTCTTAAAACGTAAGAAATAAGTGTTTAATTTTTGTCTTAAATGTCTAAAAAGACGTAATAGAGCTTAATAAGATATAATCATCATAGTTACTATTTTTGCTTAGCTAGATATTGAGATCAGATTAATAATGTAAAAAAAAACATACATGCGATTTTGGTTTCAGTTTAATTTTAGTAGTAGGTGATAGCATTTGAATGCATCTCAAAATTATACTAACAAGGTATTCGGTTACCTATTTTGCTTTTAGGAAAAAGTTGGTATTGTACGAAAACTCCCGATTTTTAGCAACAACTGTTACCACCCCGAACTTTTTACATCATATATCTAATTAATATTTGATACTTAATATCAATATGCGATAAAATAATAAAAACAAAGGGTTATCGAATTATGTCCAGGTTTAGCTAATTTTATGCGCCTATTAGGTGGAAATCAATTTTCACTGAATATATATATATATATGTATGTACCTCAATTTTACCGACCGGCACGAGACGAGAGGTCGCAATTATGCACCAATTGCTTTCAAACTTGAACGACAAATCAACAGGGCAAAAATGAAGGTTAAGTTCGTGAACGGGGGATATTTCCCCAAAGGGGGGGGGGGGGAACTGGGGCCAGATTTAAAAAAAAATCAAAACACAAAATCTACCTTTGCAGGCCTGCGGCGCGGCGAGCCCGGTTTTTTTTTTAAATGAAAGCTAATTTTTTATTTTAGAGACATTTGAAGTTTTTAATGTGACTTATATTTTTGGTGTAATGGTGCGTTTACACGCACGCCGTTCAGCCTGGCAAGCAGCACGGCACGTAGCTCGGCGCGCAGCCTGCTACGCAGCGTGCCAAGCAAGCTTTTCACACCAGGGCTGCCAGTAAGGACAACTTATTTTATACCGATAAGACTCGGAAATTATACAAAATCATGTACTATTATACAAAATCAGTGTTGTACAACTATAGAACGTCACTCTTTGGAGATTTTAGTAAAAGGTGTTTTAACTTTAAGGATATAAGGATAAGGATTGAACAGTTTATCACAGACATGATTTGTTTTAAGTATCTCTATGTATATGTACGTACTTTTTATATCACTATCACTCGCTATAACATCAGCAATGACATTGTATCCAATTTTACAATCTGGCAGCCCTGTTTCACACACTTGCAGGCATGATCCGTAGGGTACCTATTAGTGTTCTGTGGACATGGTAGTCAGTGGAAACATGGAAGACGATGTAGACGTAGATCTCGTGGGAGCTACTGCTTTGGGCTTGATCTATTTTTATTGAAAAAAAAAACAGCCCGACATAATTATGCATGCGAAATTTTACCTAAAACTATTAAGTTTTACAACTAAAAAATCTTTTATGGTGTAAAAACACTTTTCAAGTATACTAACTTTTAAACTTTCGCGTTCCATAATATAATATTATCTACGTATTAATGGGAATTAACGCGATCACGAAAATCTATTTTATTTACTGCACATCATTGATATGCGATTATTTACAATTCTCTAATCGTCAATCAATCAATCAATACTAACTTTAATCCTAAGAATTGGCACTATTTTATTTCATATTTTTTTGGCCCTGATAAACAATATTAATTTTTACTAAAAGAATAGTTCAGAAACATCTTTCTGAAGTCTTCTTTTGCTTTCGATTCGTGCATGATAAAGGTTCAGACCATTCCGATATATTTGGTGTCGTCAAAAATTTATTTCAATTGTTACGTCGTCAATATGCCACGAAGATGAAAACTATACTAACGGGGCCGAGCGCGTGTGAGTGTGTGTGTAAACAGGCACACAAGCACATTCACCCTTTGAAGTGTGTCAAAAAACCGACAGTCGTCCCGATCGGCGCCAAGCGCGTGCACATTCACGCAAGCATGCACAAACAGCCTGTTCGCATGCTTGCGTCGTTGAATGTGCTCGTTGAATGTCGGTTTGAACGCCAGCGTGTAAATCCACCATAATAAAACACGAAATTTACCTCTGCGGGCCTGCTGCGGGCCCGGATTTTTCCAACATCTCGATGACTCTCGATGAAATGCTAAGAGATAATTTATGTTTGCATTATTTTTAATTATAATTTTTTAATAAGGTTTTAAATAAAATCAATGGAACGAGTTCACATAAAATATGTATATATAATAAATTTTAATTCATTAGCTAATTCATTGTGAAATCGAATAAACAAATTTACGGTAAACATGGCTATCAGGGTGAAAAACTCCGAACTGTATCTCTATGGTCATGATCATTGATAAAAATTATTTAAAAAAATCAGAGATATTCTCTAGGTCGATACATAATTTCTATCATCTATTCATAAACTAAATCAAATCAAATCATTATCATATTGAAACATATAATTAAAAATAAAATTATTTTACTCATTCGATAAGAAAATTTAGAAATTTTGTGACAAAATAAATGTTGATCAATTTATGTAACTTAACCACATTTACAACTTGGATGTTTTAGTTAAAATACAATGTGAGTGATGGTTAAATATTTAATGCACAATCAGAATCGGATATGTACTGGTACACATCAAATAATTTCGTGACAGAACTTTGTCATCTAGACGTCCAGGTATTATCGGTCAATATGGATTACCGTATCAGAGGTGCGGCAGAAATTTGTATAATACATTATTGAGAATTTCTTTCAATGTTTTGTTTAAAGCTTCGAATCTTTGTAGCATTTTCTCTTTTTCTTTTTTATGAGTTTATTATCAACGTCAATGTTACTGTACTTAATGTTTTGTTTTAGGTAGCTTGTTTACAAAGGAGTGAGCTATTATTTATTTGTATCTGGATAAACCCTGACAACTACAGCACTTGAAATGTAATGGGGTGTTTACAAAGTAAAAGGGAGACTTCAGATTTGCATCCTAATGTTTTTCGTGTCGTAAACGTAGATGAGAATGGTGTATACTTGTGTTCTGGCCAGTTGGAGATTACAGAAAACGATTTAATATTGTACCGTGAGGGCAGAGACTCAACTGTTTGGCCATTACATTCATTAAGAAGATATGGATTTGAAGAAGGCATGTTCAGTTTTGAATCAGGTAAAGATATTACTTTTTAAAACAATTTTATGAAGGACCTCTTCTAATAAATTATTATCATTTATCCTGATATTACAACTATCCCAGGCAATTTTCTTTACCTTTATGATATTTGTGAAGCCTTCATGCAGCAGTGGACAGTGATAGGCTGATGATGATGATATCATAAGACTATGAAATTAAATGCAATGTGGATGCAACAAAACTGAATTGAAACTTGTCATCAAATCTGCTAAGAAAAATGTGTTATCCATGTATTCCTTCCTGAACTGTTTCTCTGGGAAAGGATGTCTAAATATGCTTGGTCCACTTGGACTTTGGGGTTGTCAGCAGCTTTTTTTGTCTCACTTCACTTTAATGTAAAAATTCTGTTAATGGGCTGAACACGAGTAACAATAATTAGTGAATTACTTTGCTAGCTGTAATTTTCTTTGCGGTGGTGGTGAAAAGAGACGCTGATGGCTGACATTGATTTACCTAAGAGACATACCCTCTTGTAAATAAACATGCTTATTTTTTTTGCTAGAGGCAATTATCAAGTGAATATTGTCATGGGAGATCCATGCTTCGTCACATATAGGCCAGCTCGACAAGAGTGATATTACAGCCTCACAGAAAACTGGCAGTGTAGCAATGCTTGCATTGTATTTCACCTAGCTAGTGAGGTTACCGAGCCCTAACCCTTCCCTCTCCTCATCTTCCACCCCCTCTCCCCCCACTCTCCCCCTCTCTACTTCACTTACACCCACCTTAAAGGCTGGCAATGCACTTGTACCTCTCGAATTGCAGATGCCCATGGGCGGAGGTAGTCTTATCTAACTTACCATCCCCATATCCCATTAAAAAAATTTTTGAAGGAATCCTTCCTTAAGTAAAACCCCAAACCACAAACTTTTACGGGTAGTTTGTTTTAGTCCATGGAATGTTTTTTTAAGCTCGTACATATTCATGTACTATGGTAGAAACCGTCTAGTGGCTGTATATAAATTTTCTCTGTTTGGCTTTCAGAAATGCAGTACAGATATCAAATTGTGCCAAATATTTAATTTCTTTTGCTACTAGGTTCTAACTGTGGCCATCTTTTTAACTAGACTTTGGGTTCAGTTCGAATTCTGTTTAATTTGTTGCTTTTAGATATCTGACAAGATGTTTAGACATTATACTGCTTAGATATTTCATTTTACACTTCTTTGTATTAAGGCACTCAACATTGTCATCGTTAATATCTACATAACCTTCCACCTGATTGGGTTGTACGGTCAAGAACATAAATATATCTCCAACAGTCCACATACATGTGTTGTACGAGATGTTTCAGGAAAGTTCACGTAAATTTTCTATGAGATGTTTTTTGAACTATTTAAAGATGTTGCAATGAGGTATGGACATTCAGTTCTACTTGAGCGATACTGCCAGTAACAAGTGCGAAGTATAGCGAAAAGTACAGGTGAATAGAAGTGTAAATAGTGACTTGTCAATTACAAGTAATGTTAATTATTTAAATAACTTGTGCCTATATCGTTATAAGTTGGTGTACCCCGGCAACCGACGGACGTTCAGCAGCCGACGGAGGGGCCTGTCGCCAGTCCATCCACGGTTCCCCCTACTTTAGCGGCTCCGGACCTTGCTGCATTAATGATGATGCTGCAGGAGGCCCGTCGCCACGAGGAGCAGGCTCGTCAAAAAGAGAGAGGTAGAGTAAGTGCAGTTGCGGCGTGATAAAGAGGCCCTTCGTCAGGAGGAGATATGCCTCATGAAAGATCTCCAGGCTACGCTAGGCAAGGACCTCAAGGTGATGAAGGTGAAGGTATGAGGCAGGTATCGAAGAGACCGAGCGGCACCCGTGAACTTGAGGTCAGGGCCACTGTAAGGCTTGGGCATCACGATACACTAAATAATGCCCTAGTTCACAGTGACCTTCCCCAATATAGCCCCAGATGCTATACCTGCGGTGAGAGGGGCCACCTTCGGGCGAATAACCCAAGGCGAAGAGACCATATGAAGGAAGGGCAGTTGATGCTACCACCCAACAGCAGGGAAACGACTATTCGCCAGGCTTCTATAAGCCAGGACTGCGGGGCGGGTGCTGGTTGTTGGTCAAAGAGCCCTAGAATTTCGATCTCGCCAGCTCATAACGGGAATAGCCTGATGATTAAAGGAGAAGTCGACGGGATGCCGTGCAGTATAAATCAAAAATGTCTAGCGATCAAGTACATTTTTAACTATAAAAAATTATCCAATTAATATTTACCACTTACTTTAATTCCTAATATTTAAATTAACAAATTATCCCTATATTTTGTAAAAATTTAGAAATATTGCAATTTTCGCAAATTGTTGGAAATTAACCCAAGTTAATGTCGTCAATTAAATTACTATAATAATATAAAAATAAGTTCACATTCCGCCGGTTCTTTGGCATGCATCACTAGCTTGCAGTACGAGGTGGCGGAATCTCGCGTGCTCTCGAGCTGGACCTCACATATAATCATAGGTTCCAGCGAGAGGCTACCCACACCCAGTTGTTAATATACCTGTCTACTCCTTGATTTTCTCGTTTTCATGATTTTTTCGTTTTTTAGGGTTCCATTCCTCAAAAAAAAAAAAGGAACCCTAATTGGATCACTTTGTTGTCAGTCTGTCTGCCTGTCGACTGCTGGGCTGTAGGGCTGCCCATTATCCTAGCAGAAGAAGACCTGAGACCGCGCCGCGACGCGTTCCACGCGTGCCTCTCTAAACAGGAGCTCCCTCGCGCTTTCTCCGTACAAAAGGCGGCTTAAGTCTGCCGGGGTTTAAGGAAATTTCCTTCTAAGGTTATATTCGAGCCCCTGCAATAGATCCACCTGTAACGGAACACCCTATGATGTTAGTCCGTTCAATTCCGACATACCAATTCACCATTCATCCCTGGTGAGGGCATGTTCCGTGGGGGTTTCCATATGCCTAAAAAGAATCTATCTAATACCTTTAAACGAGCAATTCTTGTATATATGTATATCATCATCATTTCAGCCATAGGACGTCCACTGTTGGACATAGGCCTCCCTTAATGACTTTCAAGAAGACCGGTTGGAAGCAGCCTTCATCCACCGACGTCCTGCGATCTTTACCAGGTCGTCTGTCCACCGCGATATTGTATATATATAGATATAATCTGAATGTAGGAAACGGCTCCAACGATTTGAATGAAATTTAGTATGCAGGGTGTTTCGGGGGCGATAAATCGATCTAGCTAGGTTTTATTTTTAGAAAACGTTAAAAAAAAAGAAAAAAAAAAACGAGCAAAGCTCGGTCATCCAGGTACTAGTCCGTAAATGCTATCAGTGGGATAAGAAGCATATTTAATTTTTCTGTAATTAAGAATTGGAAAAGTTTGTTCGCAATTTTTGGTAGTACTACCTAAAATTGTAATATAGTGCTAAGGAAACCTTTTTTAGTAGTCGAAATTAGATGGCAAGCTGCCATAAAGTTGAACGAGATCAATTATTTCATAGAAGTAGTTTTTGAAAGTATAACGTTATTTTATAAATGACTCCGTACATCCTTAATTTCATATGAAAAAGGGTTTGCAAATTATTCAGTTTGTTAGAAACTTTCTGGACTATCATATCGTCAGTGTCACCAAAACAACCTCGGGCTGCAAAAAGACAACCCGCTGGCCGTGGGCTACCGACCGCTGCTCTAGAACAAGTTCACAACTAATTTCTTTATTTTGCAAATTCAATTCCATAGCATTTCTGACAGTTTCTTGCATGAGGGAACAGTTATCCCCTATTTCCTAAAGGCATTTCAGTTGATATCTGGAATTCTTGTGCTGCAAGCGGTGAGAAGAGATTCTTTATTAGTGATAGTACCTTATGAACATTGTTGAGTGTTGTTTGTTGACTTTTTTAACAACATTTGGGTCTCAAAATCAGTACCTCACACTACAGAGAAAAAATGCTTCTGTCAACATTTAATGATCCAAGTCATGAAATTTGTGTTGTGTCGACGCTCCATTATCTACATACCAACTCTCTTTGTCTTGAGTTTCTTCTTATTTACGCTATTGATAAATATCATCAGTGAAATATCTTGCACTCGCTTAGATGTACAGGAAATTGTAAATGTGGGCTTAGGCAGCTTCCTGTACTTTCACGCTATTTTCTTCTGCCAGAGTTTCAATTCAATTCATGTTTTATTACTTGCTTACATTTTCTAAACATTGCATATTACTATTTTTTGTTGTTTATTGCGATAGAGGTCAGGCAGGAGCTACATCGATTTAGATTTAAAACGGCAAAGTTAAATTTGTCTGTTGGAAAAGACGGGCAAAAATGTTCTAGACTTGATTCCCGTGTCAGACTCGCGCTTGTCGGGTTTTTATAACTCGCGCTGGTAATATATTTTATTTTTTTAATTATGTTTTGCCGTGTAATTCCCGTTTAAAAACATAATTATAACATGGAACGCGAAAGTTTAAAAGTTATGTTTAAAGCTCGTCGATACGAAAACTTACAAGGTAGGTAAGGTTCAAATCATGAGCTTGCTATGTTAAATGTTTTAATGTTTATCACTGAAATAATTTGTAACTTAGGAGCGTTTTATGAGGTAAGAATTGATTTTCATTGAATTTCCTAAAATTATCTTAATAAATATTAGGTATTACCTTTTACGAAAAGCAACAAATGCTTAAAAAAAACTTTCACACTTTCACGTTCAATATGAACTTTGTAGTGAATTATCACCAAATAAGAAACACTTTTCATCAATTACTAAGATGAACGGACGGAACTAGCCAGACACGTCTTTTCATTGTAGTATCAAGAAGTATTTTTATTGTATTTTTAACAAACGGAAAAACGGAGGAGGTTATCAAGTCAACCCGTATATTAGTTCTTTTTTTCTTGTTTTTCTTTCTTCTTTCGTCAGTTTAATTTTTTGTGATCGCGTTAATTCCCGGTTAAATACATAATTATACTTCAAACATAAATTGCCTGGGCGCATCTGAATGTACAGTTCCGATCAGGAGTACGTGAAACATTACTTCAATGGCGATAAAATTACTTGCACAACCCTAAATTTACAGTTAACGTACAACCACCAGAATTAGGCACTGTGGAAGATATGATAAATAAATAAAAAACCTCATCCTAAGTAGAAAACGCTAATGCTACTTGTGCCTGGCTTTTTCTCATAATACTAAGGTGCAAAGACACATCTACGCAGAAATGTCTTTGCTATATGACTGGCCTGTTGTTCTAGTGGTTAGTGACCCTGACTGCTAAGCCAGAGGTCGTGGGTTCGATTCCCACCCAGAACAAATAATTGTGTGCTGAGCACGATAATTTGTTCTGTGTCTGGGTGTAATTTATCTATAATATGTATGTACATATTTAGAAATATATAAGTATGTTTATCAGCAGTCTGGTTACCATAGTACAGGCTTTGCCTAGTCAAGATCTCAAGACCCTTTTCCTCAAGAACCCTTGAAGGCATGAAGTTGAAATTAACATCAAATACTTATGTTTGCGATCCCTTGAAGCTGTAAAATAATCAATTCTAAGTCAACGCAATCAAACGATACGGCCATTTAAGCCTTACATTTTACCAATTTGAACATTTCGTAGGTAAATCAAAACGTACAGGGTACTTCCCATTGACTATAGACCATGAAATTTGGTAAGAAGCAAGGTCAAGGCACAAGTAAAAGAAAAAAATAAGTCGTTAATTTGTTGTTACATTACATAAAAAAGGTGTTTTTTGTGATTACAAACTTATATTTTGCGGTTGAAAAGTTGACTTTGTCGTAGGTACATCGAAGTATGGGCAGTGCCGGATTTCCGCCTAGGCCTACAAGGCCCAAGCCTAGGGGCCCAGCCAGTCTAGGGGCCCCAGTCTTTGTGGCGGGACCACCTACACACAAGCTCAAAAGCCTAGCTTGCCTTATTAATAAACTTTATTAAAAAAATTCTTAAAAGCATTGAAACGATATTATTCATTCGAGATATTTACGCGTTGGTGATCTTATTGTGGTATTACTTTTGCACTTGTCTACCAAATTGTCAAACAATGAAACGTCACCTAAGAAAGGGTTGAGTTACGGTCGTTCATCTTACTCGCACGCGCGTGCTCTTACCTTCTCTTCTTCTCTCTTAGCATGCGCAAAAGTAACTTTTTAATTACCCCATTAGGCCAAGGAGTTCATAGAGGCAGATTTTTTCTCGCATAATGCATTGTAAAATGTTGTATGATATTCGTGCTAAAAGGTAGGCAATTTCTGAAATTTAAACTCAAGATATTGGCTTTGCACGAATACGCGGCTGGTGCAAAACATTGACGAAACGATTGACATTTTATATTTAAAACGTGAATTGATAATAAAATCATAACTTGTGCGATTTCGTATAATTAATTTAGCAACATGAAACGTAGAAGTTTAAAATATAAATTTAAATTTAATTTTTTTAAACATATCAAAATAATTGATTTGAGCGAAATGTTTTATGGTATAGGGGGCAAACGAGCAGACGGGTCACCTGATCATAAATGAGAAAATGAGAAATTTGGATCGAAAAACATTGGGAACAATGTTATGACCCTAGAACTTTTGGCTGAGTTCGATCCTTTTCTGGATTTACACATAAAACGCCACGGTAACAAAGGTAGTGGCACAATATAATATCTTTCACCAACAATATGCGATGAAATGATCAATATAATGGCAGGAAAGGTCATAACTACAATCGTGACTGAGATAACACATGCCAAATATTTTTCCATCTCTGTGGATTCTACTCCAGACATTTCTCACGTAGATCAACTTTCTTTTATAGTGATATATGTCTCTGAAAAAGACCTGGCTTAAATCGTCCTAGAGTCATTGAAAAGACACGACTTGGATATATCCGATTGTCGAGGGCAGTCTTACAACAATGCAAGCAATATGTCGGGTGTGTATTCTGGCCTTCAAGCGAGAATAAAACAAGTGAATCTTCTGATCGATTTCGGTCCCTGTTCTGCTCTTCTATTACTAATCTTGTTGAAACATGTGCGGCCGAGTATTGTCAAGCTGCTATATCTTTCTTCGGAATTTTGCAATCATTGTACAATTATTTTTCTGCATCAACACGCAGATGGAAAGTTTTGTTGTCGAAACTGATATACAGAGACGCGGATCTGCTTATAAGGAGTTAAGTAAAAAGTCGTTACTCAATCGGTTGGAATCTAAACACATCAGTGAAGGAGCCAGAAACCTGATACCTGTTTATCCAGAGGATTTGGATAGGACTTTGGAAAATGAGTGTCTGCACCTGCGAACTCATTTGTCATCCAATGTTGAAGTTATAGAGCTATCGGCATTAAAGCTGAACAAATATTTATTAGAAAAGGGCTTTTTGGATATTTATCCAAACGTAGGGATTGCGCTCCGAATTCTATTGTGTACACAAACTGCTCAGCAGAACGGTCGTTTTCAGCGCTAAAGAGAGTAAAGAATTCCATAAGATATACAGTAGAAGAAAACAGGCAAAATTCACTCTCTGTAATGTACATAGAGTAAGAAATAATGCAGACAATTAACTATGATGACGTCATTCGTTCTTTTGCTCAGAAGAAAGCTTGCCGTATGATTCTATAAAATACATTTACGTAACTATTTACTATTTGCGTGACGATTACGTAACATAGACTGCGTAGTTCTGATGTTCTTAAAGTAATTAAAGTCAATTGAAAATTATTTGTTCTGTACTAGTGCATTTAATTTGATAAACCAAAATGGAATGATCTCGAGATGGGGGAGGGGGCCCCAAATGCCAAGTGCCTCTAAGTCCGGGCCTGAGTATGGGAGATTATTTTTAGAATCACAAAGTTAAGTACCGAGATGAACTGCTAAGCCAGAGGTCGTGGGTTCGATTCCCACCCAGGACAAATAATTGTGTGATGAGCACGATCATCTGTTCTGTGTCTGGGTGTAATTTATCTATAATATGTATGTATTTAGAAATATATAAGTATGTTTATTAGCAGTCTGGTTACCACAGTACAGGCTCTGCCTAGTTTGGGATCAGACGGCCGTGTGTGAGATGTGTAGAGTTATTATTATTATTTCTTGGTGGCATAATATTCTAACAGGTGGGTCTTATTAAAAAGTAGGATTTTCATAATTGTGCTTTAGTTACGCCAAATATAAAAATATTGCATCTTTTTTTCTGATTGCGGTGATGGTTGTAACTGAATTTCGCAAAAAAACTTCAGGTACGTCTTTTCTCTTATGACCGTATGGTAGATGGTAGTTTTTTATAAAATAAAGGTGCATATATTCCTGCACTTTCACACGTTCCTGGAACTCTGTGGTGCCATTAAGCAATTTTATTATTGTTTTGCTTAGAATGTTAGAAGGTAAAGCATATAAAACATACATATAGATAGGTTTTAAAACATATATTTATATTTCCCTGCTACAAGAAAAATCACCTAATTTAAATTATAGCTGTCATAAGCTGTTATAGCTACCAGAGACTTGGAAAGAGGCTCAGATTATCCCTCTGCCCAAAAAAACCAATCCTAAAATCCTTTTCCGAGTATGGTCCCATTACCATACTGCCTTTTTTATCGAAAGTTCTGGAACGCCTCGTACATAAACAATTAAATACATTCCTTACCAAAAACTCCCTCCTAAATCCTCTGCAGTCAGGATTCCGCCCAGGTCACAGCACTGTTAGTGCATTGATTAACGTCACTGACGACATCAGGTTGGCTATGAAGAATGGAAATCTTACAGTACTCTCCTTACAAGATTTCAGCAATGCCTTTAATACTGTAGATTTCCATATCTTGTTAGGTATCTTGCGCCCTATTAACATATCTCCAACAGTGGTTGATTGGTTTCAAAGTTACCTGTTTGGTCGCCGACAGCGTGTGCGCTTTGAAGAATCTTTTTCTTCCTGGTGTGATACATCTGTAGGTGTGCCGCAGGGTGGCGTTCTATCTCCTTTACTTTTTACAATTTTTATAAATTCCATCTCTAAATCATTATTTTCATCTTATCATCTTTATGCAGATGATCTTCAGATCTATACGCAAGCACCATTGCATAACTTGTCGGAAGCTTTTACCACAATTAACACTGACTTGGCGCAAGTGTGCGAGTGGAGCAGGCAATATGGACTAGAAGTAAATCCCTCTAAAACACAGGTCATAGTTGTAGGAAGCCCCAGGATGATATAATATGATATAACTTTTCTTTTTTGTCATTTGCTGTATTTATCGGATATAATCTTATTAATCTAGAAATATATATGTATTATTTATTATATGTGTATATGAATATATTAAATGTTACAAAGTGATTACACTTGTTTCCCTGCATTACCTATCTAATTATATTGTTTATGTTTATAGTTATCATTTACTAGTTTTAAGCCTAACACGTTTTGATTCCCACCATAACTACCCATTAAATTATTTTATTACTGGTCATTATTTTTCCATCCCAAGGTTGCCTGGAAGAAATTGCTTTTAGCGATAAGGCCGCCCTTTGTACATATCAAAATTGTAAAGTAACCTTAAGCAATATGTACTGGTGTACAATAAAGATTATTCTATTCTATTCTAAATACATTTTAGTCTATTTTGAGCAACTTGTGCAAGAGTTCTCGATTATACCCTCAAAAAGTTATTATTTAATGTATATATAAATTATGTTATTTTCAGGCAGAAGATGTGAAACTGGAGAAGGGATATATGCATTTAAATGTAGAAGAGCGTCACTCTTATTCCGTACATTACAACAGCAAATTCTTTTAAGAAATGCAATGATTTTAAATCCAGTATCAAGACTAACTTCATCACCACAAGGCAGGCAAACATTACAAGCCAGTGTAGTTCATCGTTCTTCAATCGACAATGGCCAACCCAATAATATGAGGCCAGTGAATAATAGCAATCTTCCGAATATTACATCTGACACGGTGGTTCCAAGAAATGTAGCTCAGTCTCCAAGATCACCATCTAGCGCAGATATATTAGAGGTAATGCCCTTATACCCAAGATCCCAAAATGCCACCAATCAAGTCACCAATGTTTATCAACTGCGACACATTAAAAGAGAACATAATAATAATCATAGTGAACCACCTCTAGATACTCGTCATGTCTACTCCAATGATTTAATCAGAGATCTAGCTATACTGAGGAATACATTGCGTCAAGAAACTGCTTTAAATACTATGAGAGATATAGAAGATGAAACTCGATTTCTTGAAAGTAGATATATAAATGAGAATGTTTCAAATAATCACGTAAATACTAACCCCTTATCACCAACTCTGAGCACAGCCAGTGAACATTATGCACAACTGAGTTTAGAACAGCAGCAGTTACAACAACAACAACAACAAGTACAGCATCAGGAACAACAACAAATTCAGGCACAAGAACAGCAACAACAAATTCAGCAAGAACAACATAAGCAACAACAACCCCAACAAGGGCCACAACTACATCCACATCAACAGAAAGAACCTGCTAGATTGTACATGAATATTGTACCCAGTGAAACTAGTGTAGCAGAAGCTATTACAAATGACACTATTCCAACTACTCCTTTAAACTCGAAACCAATTGAATACTGCAATTTAACTGTAGGCAATAAGGCAGAGGTAAATACTTACGCTAATTTATCATTAGGTGAACTAGGAGACAGTGTCAAGCATGCAAAACACATAATAGCTTTCTCTTCATTAGAACACAAACAAAAATACTCTGAATTCGACACTATTGCTCCTATGTCACCAGTGGAGGAAATAGAAGTTAATTATGCTGTGTTAGATATAGATTCAAATAAAGCAACCATGAAGACACCAAGAGAGTTAATAGGTTCTGATAATACTTGTACTAGAATTGGGAGTGCCCTTCAGACTCGCGGGCGACTTGTATCCCAAGTCAGCGCGGACAAACCGACCGTTGCCAACGCACCAGCTGTGGCACCCGCTGCCACTATCGGTTACACAACTATAGATTTTGATAAAACAGTTGCTTTAACATCTGTAGCTGCTGGAGAAGAAGTCGGTGTGGGTTTGGAAGGGTGCCGCAAAACGCGGCACAACTCATGTAATATTGTATGTGGAACTGGAAGCCCTGGTAACAATGACAAAAATAAAATAAATATATAAGTATTTATTCTTAGGATTTATTTTTAATATTGACGCGTAATGGTATATTATTTTCGTTTTGTATTTTATTAAGTACAAATATACATTGTGTCCAAAGCTTATGTGAAAAGAAGTTTCAAAAGAACATTTCATTGTCTCGATGGTGAAGTGAACTGAGGCATAATAGCACTATTTGACCTATTTGTCACTGTTATACACAAATATTGTTTTGTTCTAACCAATGTAAAGTTCTTGATTATTTTTTAGTGCAGTGCGTCTCAGTTCAATTTAACATCACGGCGACAATTTATATGTTTAGATAAGAAATTAGTCATAATATGTCTAGTGTTTATCATAATGTTTATTTAATATCTATGTAGGAACCATGAAAGAAGCTCTATCATAAACTTCTGATAAATAAAGGTTATGGCTAGATGGGCTCCTAATTGAAACAACTGTCTATAATATTCATTCTTTTCTTTGGAAGTGGTATAGTTAGATTTTTACAGATTGCCTAATGTAGGTATCTAATGAGAGCAAGACTTAGAAACATAGGCCAATGACAAATTCTGTAGTATATATTTAAACATACTAGCATTGTACACATAATTATGAATGTTCATATGATATTGTGTTATTTTGTGCACATAATTATGAACTTTCATAAATTGTGTTATTATTTGTAGTTCCTGAAGTAAATGCATAATCATTGCATAATATCGCCAAAGTAGTGTTAATACCAAATAATTAATTTGTTGTCGCCAATGTAGCTTTAACATTTTTTCTTCATAAATGTCGCCTGTAATTTTGCAAAAAAGAATTGTAAAATGTTATCACGATTGGTTCAGAAGTCTAGTCGAAAAACACTGTTCTCCCAGAGTTCCCTCTAGGTCGAATTGTGTCTGCTCTAGGTCTGGGTAGTCTGATGTTAGAGAGGCAGTGATAATTGGTATGCATTGAGACTTCTTCCATCAGGAACAATGAAAATCTGTTTGACAGTGTAATTGTGGACACGTTAGTAGAAAAAACTAAAAAAGAATAAAATAATTTCGTCGACTTAAACATTTTACGTTGCCTAAATATTATTGTATATACATAGAGGCTGTGGTTTTAATACGTATAAATTTAGTTTTGCGTTAGAAAAGCATTATCTCCAAACCATACACCAAATAGAACTCCATTATTTTCATTGATAAATGAAACATCAATATAATTGACAAATTTACAGAAATAATAGAAAGATAAGTAAATCCAAAGATTCATAGGGATATATTTCAAAATTATTAAACGTAATGAATGTTAGTGTTAGATAGGATAATCCCAATAACTCATAGTGCGATAGTTGTTTGAAAATCACACTGGCCGTAATGTATACTGAAGGTAAATTTATAAATACCTAGGTATTTAAAGATGTACTAGAACGAAATAAAACTTTACACAATTCTAGGATAAACTAATCAGATCTGAGTGATCTAATTCGTTTTTTAACTAACTTTAAATTCGAAACATCGCTGTCTCATTGGAGCAGTGCGTTTAGTTGGCCTACCCATATTATATTTAAACAAAATACATGTACTTTCGAAAGTCGGTGATGCTTTTTTTAAAAGATAATATAATTAGTTACTTAGGAATTTAATCATTTCATTTTGTGTCGGCAGCAAATATGAGTGTTACTCAACTGTTGGTAATTTTTTTAATGAATATAATTACTTTTAATTATATATATTTGTGATACCTAAAAAAGCAGATGACGTGATCCCGATTATGGTACGCGCAATAGGTGCTACAATCATTAGTACGTAAGTGTAAATCTACAAGCTTTTAGGTTTTACTTGTCTATTGATTAGAAGGAATGAACCAAAGATCCTATTATTAAACATAAGGGTGTCATACGTCAATAAGGAATATTTGCCCCACTTTGAAAGACAGATTACTTTTGTAATCCTGTCCAGTATGTATATACCCACCCTCTTAAGCACCAGGTTCAAATTCTGATTATACAATCGTCATGAAGCTTACTTTTGTTAACCGATTTTCATTCAAGTTCTTGCATATTTGTGGTTAAATACAATAAATCAAATAAAATTAGTTTAAAACAAAAAATAAGCCACTTTAGTATAAAAATATGATAATGTTCAGAATCGTGTATCTCAAAGACCATTATATGTGCGCCTGTAGAATAAACATGCACACGAGTTGTTCCCATAAAAATTAGAAAAAACGCATATTGTTGACCTCGAGCCGTCGACAATATCCTGTTGAAACGCTTACTTCAATAGCAAATAAGTTAAAAAGGTACCTCAGCCAGCAGGATACTGAATAAAGGGCCCATGAAATTGAATTAAAATGTTATTGTTATGTTTATATTGTACCGCGTATGCGTCTATTTAATTCCATCCTAAACACATTGTTAGTGCAGCAGTTATGATGGAATAACTTTTTCTCGAAAGTGTAGCATACAAATAGATTTGAAGCTTTAAACGAATTGATCCCACGACTAGGTATTCCGTTGTGCCTAGACATCACACTCCGTGGCACTACTATCTTTGTCAGACAGCAAAATATTCATTAAGTACATGCTTTTATAAGTATATAAATTATTGGAAACGTGCCATTATTTTATCGTAGACATTAAGAATGCTTTGTATATAATATTATTTTAAATGTGGACTGTATTCTTTATACACCTAAATAATAAGAATCTATTAAATTAGGGAATAGGATTTTGTAAGACCAACATGATGATGACATACCTATGATTACAACAAATAAAAAATATATTTATAAACAAAATGTGTAAGTAGTTCAATTATAACTTTATTTATAAACACGTGGCTTATTATTTACGTCTCATTTTTTTTGGGTATTTCAATGGAAAGATCATTGTAGCCCTTCACCAAATTTTGCAGTAAATATCTCAGGGGTATAAAGGGAAAACGGTCAGCACATAGCTACCAAACTCCAACCTATGGTAACACCCTGCTGATAACGGGCAAGGATTTGACAACCGATGAATGTGAAGAGGATCCCCATAGCCATAGCCCTACCAGTTATCCCTACCGGTAGGGCAAAGTATAATTTTATTTAAACTTATCCCTACCGGCAGATATAGTGTGCGTTCGCGCAGCGGAATGTTGTTGAATTTAAAGATTTTAATTATGCAGATATTTAGTGTATAACGTCGTGTAATTGTGTATGGTAAAAAAAAATTTGTGCATGCAGCCATTGTGGAGAAATTCGCTAAAAACTGATTCCGCTGGGTGAACGTTGTCCTGGCGGAACTTTTTTTAATCCATGGACTTAGAAGAAAAAAAATGTGTCCAAAAATTAGTGTGTAATTTTGTATGTATGAATAAAATTTGTGCATGCATAAACTTCGGAGAAATTCAAGTTTCCGCTACGCGAACGTTTGGCCATTAGCTAGTTTTCATATAAAGCGCTTATATAGAGAGCTGTAGATTTTTACATACGTTGTTTTGAATTTGTTTATATTTGTTTAAAAAACTGAAAAAATCGTAGGGTTTAAAAGATAAAAATATAAACGTAAAATACGCTTATTAGGTCTTAGTTCGTAAAGTATGCACTTTGGGGTCTAGATTTTCACGTTTATACAAACCTTGTAAGTGTCTGCAACATGTTGCCAAGTATCAATGATGTTCCGTTAGTAATTAAAAAGTTATAGGACAATTTACCATGAATAGACCACTGTTTACAAAGCAGTCAAATATAACGACGTTCTAAAGGAATTGCATAGTAAAATGTATTTCAATAATTAGTGTATTAATTCAACTACTCACATGCAAAATTTCATCTCATTAAATTCAGTAATTAAAGAGAAACAATTAAAATACTGACAAAGCATCGAAAACCTACATAACCCGACCAAGTTCGGATGGCTACAAAAAAGCGGCCGTGCAATATATTTAGGTAACATTCTAAAATTTACAGTATAATACCGGTATTGAATTGGTACAGGTAACAACACAATTGTTGTTTCGATATAATTTATAGGTCATTTATTTTTCTACACCTGCTTTTTTAAATGTATTTGACTATGACAGTAAGTACTATTTACGTAGGTACTTTGTTTAAGTATGCGCTTGAGACTTGCGTCTGTATATGATATTACCGTTGTACTGGTAGTGACTTATGTATGTATGCATTTTAGGTCTATTTCTGTCTCTTACCAATGACAGTATGTTTAGCAAGCGTTTGTTATCGTTAAGTTTTTACGAACAAGAGACTAGTCATGACAAGCGCCTTAGCTGCGCTCCCGATACGCTCAAAATACACGCGCCTGTGCGCGCACATGAGTATGCCAAGTTCTGCCTAGATCTGGATTGTCATGACTAGTCCCTAAGAGGGTTAGAAATTTTGAGGTAATTTTCTGTATTTTCATTCATTCATTCATATGCTCACGGCTGTTGTTCCGGAAGGGGTAGACAGAGGTGTGACATTTCTGTGACACCAACATTTCGCCAATTTTTGGGTTTCTACGTAAAAGGTGGCGAGAAATAAATAATAAATACATAATTATTACATGTAATTAAAAATATTTTTGTACACGGATGTTTAATTAGAGAAGTACTTGTTAATTGAAAATTTATTTTCATCGTAGATAGTGGCGTTATTATTAAAAAAATATTGGCGTTATTATTAAACGTGGGAGAGCCATGCCTCGGCACGTATGGGCCGGCTCGACTCCGCTCGATACCACGGCCTCACAGAAAACCGGTAGTGAAGCAATGCTTGCATTGCATTTCGCCGCGTGAGTAAGGTTACCGGAGGCCCTAACATTTCCCTCTCCCTTATTCCCGTCCTTCCCCTCTCAACCCCCCACCCTCCCCCTATTCTCCTACTCCCACCTTAAAGGGCGGCAACGCACTTGTGACTCTTCAGTTACAGGTGCCCATGGGCGGCGGTAGTCATTTACCATCAGGTGACCTGTCTGCTCGTTTGCCCCATATACCATAAAAAAAAAAATATATATTTTTCATTCAAGAAATACAAACTTTTTATTTTTTCCTAACGCTTGTGTACGCAACTGTACCATATTAATAAATACTATACTGGAAGGTTAAGAACGTTACTTAGATATATGGCACGGCCGCTTTTTTGTAGCTATCCGAACTTGGTCGGGTTATGTAGGTTTCCGATGCTTTGTCAGTATTTTAATTGTTTCTCTTTAATTACTGAATTTAATGAGATGAAATTTTGCATGTGAGTAGTTGAATTAATACACTAATTACTGGAATACATTTTACTACGCAATTCCTTTAGAACGTCGTGATATTTGACTGCTTTGTAAACAGTGGTCTATTCATGGTAAATTGGCCTATAACTCTTTAATTACTAACGGAACATCATTGATACTTAGCAACATGTTGCAGACACTTACAAGGTTTGTATAAACGTGAAAATCTAGACCCCAAAGTGCATACTTTACGAACTAAGACCTAATAAGCGTATTTTACGTTTATATTTTTATCTTTTAAACCCTACGATTTTTTCTAAATCTGTTTTTTAAACAAATATAAACAAATTCAAAACAACGTATGTAAAAATCTACAGCTCTCTATATAAGTGCTTTATATGAAAACTAGCTAATGGCCAAACGTTCGCGTAGCGGAAACTTGAATTTCTCCGAAGTTTATGCATGCACTAATTTTATTCATACATACACAATTACACACAAATACACACTAATTTTTAGACACATTTTTTTCTTCTAAGTCCATGGATTAAAAAAAGTTCCGCCAGGACAACGTTCGCCCAGCGGAATCAGTTTTTAGCGAATTTCTCCACAATGGCTGCATGCACAAATTTTTTTTTACCATACACAATTACACGACGTCATACACTAAATATCTGCATAATTAAAATCTTTAAATTCAACATCATTCCGCTGCGCGAACGCACACGCAGATATAAGTATAATAACCTACCTATTATTAACTTTTTTTGCCACAATTGTAGAAAATTGTTTGTACGATCTTTGCCGACAAACGATCCAAAACAATATTATAAAAGTATAATAGCCCGTACAGCAGCATTACCTCTGTTATATTGCCATAATATAACAGAGGTAATGCTCCTGTTATACGGTTATATATACGTTAAATCTCAAATAGACGAATTTAACCAAGAAACTTTTACAAAATTCGTAAAATATGTGAAAAAGTTTTGGTTAAAGGATAGTAAATTTATTGAAATGTGGAGCGTTTTTGGGCAAGGACATCGCACTATCAACTTTCTAGAACCCTGTCATCAAAAAATAAATAGTGAGATTAGTAAAAAAACAGTGAAATGTTGTTAAAATGTTTGCACGTAAATTCGACATTTACCGAAAAACGCCTTATTGGTGGGTATCTTAAAGAATTCAATTAATAAAATATATAAAAAAATCATTTTATGAGATTGGGTAATTCAGAATGCTCAAACCAGTGACGCGTACTTGTATAATAGAGGTCAGTGGCTCAAACCCAGTTGACAATTGGTGAAATCGATGTCACTTTTTTGGACATGTTACGTTAAGATTGTTGTATTGGTACGAGATCCGGCTGTAGAATTAGTGCGCTCATCGAGTATTTGCTAAAAATCTCAGCCAGCAGGACGTATGTTGTACGTATATTTATGATTAGGAGAATATAATATCTACCAGGCTGCCTATCAAAAATGTGGCCGCTAGTATTTTTAATTAAATTATTGTTAAATGATTTTTAGGCAAAAATTTCATTCACTTGTTTTTTTAATAAAATATCGTCCACTTCACGGCCTACCTCTTCGCAGCCAGGTGGAAACAGGTATGATTCTGACACATTTTAAGGTTCATAACGTACACTTATTATTTATATATCAAATTAAAGCAAATTTTTTTCTGTTTATTATGATATACGGCTGCCTAATTAAATTTGGCCGCAATTAGGGCTGCTGACTATTAAAGATGGTAAATATTTAAGCTAGAGTGAAAGAGAGTTAGCGCGTAACATCACTAGTCAGATGAGGATAGCGATTGCTAGCTGTTTGACATTTTATAGCCATTGCGCATGCGTTGAATGCTAGAACGCTCCCATTTTTGTTTTATCTAGTTTAAATATCGATACTTATTTTTTAAAATTTTATAACAAAAATAAAAAATATACTTATAAAAGATCGACTTGAACCTAGTTTCTAAAAATTGTTTCCCTGTATCTCCTATAGTTGCATCCTATAGTTGTATGCGCGTGAGAAGTTATACTTCTTTGGCATCATTAAAAAGTATATAAGCACACTTAGATTATATATAGGTCCAGATGCCTAATCCGCGCCCCAAAACTGAAGCCAAAAAATACAAGCGACTAATACAAATACAAGCGACTCACTCGTCACACGCGAGCGAACGTTCGCCGCTGAAGTAAGTCTAGAGGCGCTATTTATATAATATTCAAAAATGCCTGGTTGTGCGGTTACATCCTGTAAAAATTATACAAAAAAAAATCTTAAGTGTCCGAACATCACATTTCACTTATAAGTATTCTATTTCAAAATGTAATTCATAAACAATAGAACAAAATTTCAAATGAATAAAATTGCCGTCGCCACGCCATTATTAGAGATCTTGCCAGGGACGTGAATTTCATTTACCCATAACGCATTCTAGCAGTATGTATAATTTTCTTTGCCAAACTTGTTATTTATAGAAAGACCTAGAATACTTAAAATATCCTTAATTTCTAAGATCTAGCGCCCGGAGTTCAATGAGTCCGTCAAACGATACTATGGCTATAGGATTGTACTCGTATTATAATTTATTATTACTACTCCTAACGAACACAGCTATAGAGCACACTTCGCTAGTTTCTTGATAGTTCATGAAATATATATATATATATATATATATTAGGGTGGGCCAAAAAAAACTTGATTTCTTTTTCATTAGTTACCATGAAAATATTGTTCAAGATGACGTACAAATAAGCCTGTGAAAACAGCAGCTCTTAATATTATCATTAAGAGGTGCCGCTTCGTGATTTTTGATTTCCCATTTAAATAACGTGATATTTTTTTTTTTACTAAAATTTTATCGCGTTCCAACGAATTGACCACTTGTAAAAATCAATACATATTCTTGTAGGAAATTAAACGATCTACAAAAAAGGTCAGATATGATTTTCGCTAAGTTAGCTCGTTGGAACGTGACCAAATTTAAAAAAAAAAATTATATATATAGGAATAGGGCCCAACATTTTCTTTATAAAAAAACAGCAAACTTCCAAAGCACAGAGTTTATTCGTAGTAATAAAGTTTGATTATTATAATAATTTATTATTCACCAATTACCACACACTTACACAATTACAATACTTTATTATAATTCAATGCAACATGTGCACCGGGCGACTGCTCTCGAACGAAGGAATCTCCGCTTTGTCGAGCGCAGCCTTTTATAGGGTTTTAGTAGTGGGGGTAGCCTGTTGCACGTGTTGCGTTAAAAACAAGGTTGCGGCGCCGTCACGGCCATGCCGACATGCGCACGTCCTCGAGCGCGCATTTTCTTTATATTTCTGAGGATAACAAACATGTTCGTTCATCCTGACATATGTCTTAGCCAACTAAACATGCTCCTTATTTTTAATAAATCTTAGCCATCTATTAATTTAAGAGAAGAACTAAAAGAAGGTGTTGACCCCTTTAGCTTAAACTGGACCAGATTATTATCCCTGCAGTTCAAGCTAGACCGGATCGCGCTAGTCCGGGCACAGGCCCCTTTAGCTGATTTTCCTAGACCGGGCACAGGCCTCTTTAGCTGATTGTGCTAGACCGGGCACAGGCCCCTTTAGCTAATTGTGCTAGACCGGGCACAGGCCCCTTTAGCTAATTGTGCTAGACCGGGCACAGGCCCCTTTAGCTGATTGTGCTAGACCGGGCACATGCCCCTTTAGCTAATTAGCTAATAGACTGCTACAGGGAGCAGAGTCAGAGGCCCGGATTATTCCCTTCAATGACTCTTTATTATTATTATTATTATTTATTTTTACTCTCCTTTTCCTTTTTTTTATTGATTATTATTATTATGTTACTATTATTTTTTTACTTTATATCTTTAACTTGACTATTGCCGGTCAGTCTCATGTACAATGGCGTTCGTTATAACATGAATCGAGTGCGGCAAATCTGATTCTGAAAATCCCTCGGAGTTAGTGCGAAAGTTTCGAAAACTCTCTCTGTGTTCACTATCTACACTTAAAATACTTGAGTCAACAGACAAAGTATCGCTACCAGGAGACATGTTTCAATCAATCAAAATCATTTACCTCAATCGAACTACTAACGGCATTTTTTAATTGTCAGGAGTAGTAATCAGTCAGACTAAGTCAGTCGCGAGGCCAGTTGCCCGTTCCAACTCATAGATCCAGTGGAGAAGAACAGGCAAGAAACTCCAAGGACACTCTTTTTCAATATGTCTTTTACAAATCTCTGGTTACATTGCTTATATGCGCAAGTTAAATGCGAGGTCAATGCAACGTATTGTTCCAAACTATTAACTACTATTATATGTAAGCAACAGCAGTTCGGAAACGACCAGCCCCAACCAACTACCCCCGCCCACGAGCATGACGCACGCGCCAGCCATCGTCCACTTCAACCTTATGATATCAATTGATATCAAAGGGAGCCGAACGACCCGACACGTAACGTACGCCACCATCGTTGTCAGTTGCATCAATATACACTGTAGTTATATTATTATTTTCGGGATCAATTTCATGAACAAGATTATTATCATGAGTACACGCCGTCACGTCATCCTAGTTATAATTTTAGGATATGTCAAGAAACCCTACTGAACCGTGAGGAACTTCACGGAGATTTTCATGGGCGTACTCATCTGTCATATTAGATCCGTTGACATGTCTTAATTCGTACCTATCGTTTTCTAAAATTGCAGTGACTTTAAAGGGGCCTTTATATTTCAGGTCAAGTTTCGTTTGATGTCGTTCCTTGCTTTTAACAAAGACAAAATCGCCTACAGCAATAGGTTTTATCTTTGCTTTGCCTCTATTAAATCTCAAAATATCCGATTGGGCTGATTTTTCGATACTTTTGGATGCACTGGATCTTGCAGTATTGAGGTCTACCCTACTGGGCTCGTCAAAGTTGTAGACACTTTTGCGATTCCTAGTGTCTTGCTCTGGACGCTGAACATCAGTTCGATTGGGGTAAATCCGGTTACCTACTTTTTACCACCTTTCGGGCTCAAGAATGCCACCTCCGCCCCTCGGAGAGCAATGGTAAAGGCATCATTACTAATTCCTTAACCTGATCACACACTGTACTACGTCCTCACTAGACGTCTTATACGGTCACCTTTGCAAAGTTCAATTCAGATTGCATTTACAATTAGCGTAAAATCATTAGCAGTCATATTCACTGCAAAACACAGCTTTAGAATTTCAAGTTACTCTGTAAGCAACTATTCTAAAGCTCAGGAAAATTATGGTTAATCGTTACACATCATGATACTTGTTCAGTGCTGAATACTCGTATTTGACCAACCATTCAAACAACATTGTTAAATCGGTTGCCACTTAATGTAGCCGCTACTTTATTATTGACAAAGCGAGCACTCAGCACCGGAATCAAAAGGACAACGATACATCTGACCTTTATGCTACATCCTCCCTGGAGGCAATTGTAAAAAAAAAGACGCAGATGTCCTAGCGTCGCTGAGCATGCACTACACATGCGCCGCCGCTAACCGCTTGGCTGCCGCCACAGGTCAAATACCGGTTGGTGATGCGGCTTGGTTCGCTATACTTGAAACATGCCAGGGGCTTCGCTTGAAATCGCTACAGCACGCGATATATAGTTATCACGTTGCTCGTTTACACCGTAGGTTATGTCACATGAAACAATGAGGGTAAATCCCAACTAAAAATTACTTACTTTAGTACCTGTGACACTCCAAACGCACTTTTTTAAACGCATTCGGTTACTTAAGAAACTTGACCGAGTCATTCAGTAAGAGCTTGGAGTTTGTGACTTATACTCTTAATTGGGGGTTATCATGGCTGTTATCAATTTGTCAAAAAGTCACTGCACTATACGTAATCGAAAGAGCAAACGACTAGCAAAATCAAAAGTAATAAGTCATAATAAGTTTTTGGATCAGTTTTACGCGGAGGATGTACAGAGATCTGCGTGATCAATATAATAACACGTTCATTATACTGTTGGGGCTGCTGTGGCGTTGTAGTGCGTCCGGTAGTTTGCGGAGGCGCACAATGACGATTTTTACGCCATTATAAGAAAGAACACCGCAAATAATCCTCATAATTAGGGTAGTTGCCAGAAAACAAAACATTTGCAATATCAATATCAATCAATATTTGCAATATTAATAATAATAACTTTGTCAAAGTGTGATCGCTCGACAACCACTTATTTAACCATCACGTACGTGTACGCAATTCCTATTAAATATTCAAGTTTCAATATGTGTGGACATTGGGATCAAAGTATAAAGAATGTTGGGTAGATCTCACCGCACTGTTGATTAACCGCATAGCATCGACGACACAATGCGTAGCTGTCGATTGCAGAGACACCAGAAGAGCATTTACCCATCACCGGCAAGCCCCGATCAAGGCTCCAGCAGGAGTGCGCAGGCTACACCAATTAGTGATGCTCGCAGTGGCAGCAGAGGCACCCCTCGTTGGCCATTCGATTCGAATGTGATCCGAGGTGTCCAGAACGCAGAACAGAAATCAAGAAATTATCAGGCTGTTTAGGCACTAAATTCACATTAGTAGCAGCTGCGCGAATCTAGAGGTCGTGATACCCCGTAACTACCGTTGCCATTAACTCATTAAAAGAATAATGTGTAACCGTAATACAATACGTCTAGCATATTCTGCGTATGGAGGGTAGTTGAATTAGGTTAAACAAAATATTTGCAATATCTGTTCGAAACGGACAAAATTTTGAATTCCCACTTGAAATGAGATAATAGTACTAAGCCATTCGTTACGCCACTACTTAACATCAATCTTTAGGCAATTTTCTATACGCGTCAAACGCTCGTGGTAGAGGATTTGAAAAAATCATTCAATGAAAGATCAAAATTTAATAAAAGACACATTCAACCTTACTGGTATAGCGTTGTTTACACTCACAAGCCTTTAGGTCACTTCACTAATTACCACCCCTCGGCACTGGACTGAATGGTACCTGTACAGTGTACATGACACACTACGATGATACTTGTACCTCAATCTCCGTCACCAGCACCGCGATGGTCACACTCGAAGGCGCCGATTGGACGTGTGAAGTACCCGCACTTTTCTTTTTCAACGTACTAAACGTATGCCTTATAAGTTCCGACTCTTTTTCACTTTTTAAGGCAAATACTAGGTGGGCGCGTATGATAGAATCACGTGGATCCTATCCCACTTCTGATATAGGAGCAGGGCCCAACATTTTCTTTATAAAAAACAGCAAACTTCCAAAGCTCAGAGTTTATTCGTAGTAATAAAGTTTGATTATTATAATAATTTATTACTCACTTTAATTACCACACACTTACACAATTACAATACTTTATTATAATTCAATACAACATGTGCTCCGGGCGACTATTCTCGAACGAATGAATCTCCGCTTTGTCGAGCGCTGCCTTTTATAGGGTTTTAGTAGTGGGGGTAGCCTGTTGCACGTGTTGCTTTAAAAACAAGGTGGCGGCGCCGTCATATATATATATCCAAGTATTGTTGTAAATATGTCTTTAAATTTACATGGTTTGAGTGGCTGAATTAAAATGCAATAATATTGGGATACAATGCCCCTGATACATTGAGTTTATTTTTATTTTACATTTGTCTTTTTAACTAAACGATTAAATTAAAAAAAATGAAATTAACGAATACTTGTAACACTTTTAAATACATATAAAATGTCTTTATTTAATATTACTTACATATTTTTTTATTTAATATTATGTTTCATAAAAAAGTCCCTAAATTTTGGGGTAACCTCTATGCACTGGTAGTAAAACCGTCACGCACACAAGCGCAGATATTGTATGTTGACACTCGCGTTGGGCGGGATTCACTCAGACAGCTCCAAAAAGTGACTTCAAAGTAAACGTGACTTTAGTACTGGTCACGATATCTGGACCTATATATAATCTAAGTAAGCACAATTGTTTTTACTAATATTTACGAATTGTAAATAACATTTATCAAAATATTCAATTTAACCCTTTAGTTCGCAGGCAAAGAAAATGTTAAAATTTGTTTGTTTTTCATTTTAGGATGTTTATATATGATCTATAAAGCTCCCTAAAAATGTTTAAAAAATCTTACTTATATACTTTATTGGAAAACATATCTTGGTGAGATACAACACTGCGCAACATTCTAACATTTACGTAGCAATTATTAGGTTGTACATGACCTACATTGCACATTACACATATATTTTAAATTTAACTGAAATGATACAAAAGTAGTAAGAAAGCCATTTATTTCTTTGGATATGATTAAATTGATCGATTTCAATTAAACTCCTAGACCCAGGCTATTTTGAAATTCAGGAAAATGAGGTCCTCTGACTGAACGGATCTTCACCTGCATATGGAATGATCGCATATATTTTAAGACCGGCGCCATCCCCATCTTGAAGCGTCACTTTTTTTGTTTCTTTGGTAAATATTGGCTTCAACTTCCCGCCCTTGTAAGGCAGGTAAGCCGACGCACACATGTAATAATAATAATAATAATAAATCTTTATTTCCAAGAACACGGTCAAAAAGATACATAGGTGTTGGTATAAATAGCTCGGTGCAGCATGTTCTGCCACTTGTGGCGTGCAAATATGGTACATGATATAATATTAATGTTACTAAATAATATATGTGTTATAGACAATTCAGTAGACGCTAGTACTAAACCAACTTTAACTTACTCTGCAGAAATTTATACAACATTATTACATTCATAAGAAAATTTGTGTACCCAAATATTTAAGGATATAATATCAAATTATTTAGAAATTTTGTCTTCAAAGTATTCATTAATTGTATAGTAAATTTTTTTTTTAAGTACTTCATGTAAATGTCTGCGAAATTGTGTTAGAGGCAGCATTTTCATAGTGTCCGGTATGTGGTTATATAATTTTATGGCCATACAATAAGAGTTTCTCCTAAATAGCTTTAAGTTAATTTTAGGTATTATTAGTCTGTTTTTGTGTCTAGTTCGACTATTTTCCATATCTCCGTATCTCTTAAATAATTCTGGATGTCTTTTAACAAATATACAAGATTCAAATATATATAAGCATGGTAATGGAAGAATTTTATATTTTCTAAAAAACGGTTTACAACTATCAGTGTAATCGGCTCCAAACATTGCTCGAATGCATTTCTTTTGTCCTCTGAACAAATTCATCATTTCTACTGAGTTGCCCCATACGATGATACCGTAACGGAGAGTGCAAGCCACATATGCGTGGTAAGTAATTATTGCGGTCTGTATATTTATTTATTTATTTATTTATTTAAAACTTCATGCACATTTGTACAAAGGCGGACTTTACTGTTTCTCGTATCTTCTTAAGTACAAATACAAATCGATCTATTTTTTCAAGAGTTTTGTTGATATGTGGCTTCCAGTTACATAATTTATCCACGGTTATGCCTAGAAAAGAACACTCCTCAACATTATTTATGTCGTAATTATTGTATTTTATAACTAAATTTGGTATATTCGCTTTATATGTTTGAAACTGAATGAGATTTGTTTTTGTAAAATTTATCTGTAGGTTATTCTGTTTTAGCCAAGTTATGGATTTATCAATAGCTATGTTAACTTCTGTTTCTAGTGTTTTTATGTCTTTGCCTTTAATTATCAGTGTCGTGTCGTCAGCGAATAAGTTGCATTCTTGGGTAACTGCTTCTGGAAGGTCGTTAATATAAAGTAGGAACAGAAGGGGAGCTAGAATAGTCCCCTGTGGGACTCCATAATTGTTTTGTTGGTATGAAGATCTGAATTGTTTTTGTTGATGCTGATCAATTTTTGTAATTTCTACACATTGAGTCCTGCCTTCCAGATAGCTTTTAAGCCAGTCGTATGCAGTGCCACGTAGTCCATAGTTGTATAATTTGGACATCAGCGTATTGTGGCAAACAAAGTCAAAAGCCTTTGTCATATCCAAAAATATACAAGCTGTCAATGCTTTTTCATTAATATTCTCTGTAATTTTTTTCATCAATGAGAAACAGGCTAGGGACGTGGAGCTTTGTTTTATAAAACCGTATTGTTGATTCTTTAAGATATTGCATGACGTTATGAATGTTTCTATTTTGTTATGCATAACCTTATCAAAAATTTTGGCTAGTATAGGGATTAATGTTATTGGTCTATAGTTGTTCATGTCGGTTTTAACCTTTTTTGTGCATTGGTTTTACTATTGACATTTTTAAACGGGACGGAAATTTACCCTCTGTCAGCGATAAGTTAATGATATATGTAAGAGGTATTGTAATACATATAGCACATGATTTTATTACCTTCGTGGAAATGTCGTCGTAGCCAGTAGAGTTTGTATTATTTAATGATTTAATTATTTGATATATGTCTTTTTCATTTACAGGGGTCAGAAAGATACTTTTAGTGTTATTAGGTATGTTTATAGTAGGATTATAGTTACTTGAATTTATTGTTTTATTCGTTAATGAAATATAAAATCTGTTAAATAGTTCACATGTACTGCACTATAATGTCATCGACACTGTACCGAACCTCTTCTACCAGACGCAACAATGTCATCAGATGGGCATTTTGGGGAAACCTCAATGCGTTACTCCAATTATCGCGACAGGCAGGCTTTAGAACAGCTGCCATCAATAGTGTAATGGCAATAAAGTCTATTAGATCATCTTTAGTAATATTTGTATCGTTTGTAAAACTCTGGACTATGTAGAAATTTGTATTATTTGTGATCTCAAATATCTTTTAAAAAAAATCTTGAAAATAATCCGACTGCGCGGCATTCTGAGGCTAGCATCGAAAGGAGGATTATATTGAGGTAATTCTATCGTGGCAGCATGATTGAATTTCCCGGTTGTCCATTTAAAGTTCAGTGTGGAAGATTCCTGAAACTTCTTAGTTCGTTTTCTCAAAATTTTAAGCGTAAGTTGCTTTTCTTTTAGAACGAGTTTGTAGTAGCTGGTTAATTATTGACAACAGGTGACAAAATATCTGAAATTCAAATCCATATAGGAGGAGTAGAAGGGTATGATCTTGGTTTTGAACTGCAATTGGTTACATTATCGTCATCATCTAGTTGGTTAGGGTTCTGTACTATTGTTCGTTTTCAGAGCAACTACTGCTATCTGAAGACGGTACATTTTCATATCATTAGTGATTCCATCCGGAGTAGCCCCTAGAAACGGAAGGAATTCGTCAATAAAAGTCCACATTTTTCAATTTTTATGTTTTTTAGGTTGGACAATATTGTTCTAAAGCCACTGCCAGTATTTTATCTTGTGGTGTTCTTCTAATGGTGTTATCTCTTCGTAACGCATTTGCAGCAAGCATTTTCTTATATGCAACTGTGACTAAATGCCGGTTTGTTCAAAGGTTTCTTTAAGTTTACTTAAAATTTCTGCCGCCGTTGTGCAATCCTTTATCAGTTCCAGGTGCGAATCCGCAATGCACTGAACTAAGACGGACATAGCTTTGGCGTTTTTCTTCTGCCAATCGACGGTCTTCTCTATTCTAGAATAGTTAAGTACTTCTTCCAGATCGTGTTCGGCTAAGACAATCTTTATTCTGTACTCCCAATTGCTGAAGTTATTACCTGCGAATTGCGGGACGCCAATTTTTTTGTAAACCAACTCCACGCCGCCGCGGCCGCTTTAATTCATTTTCTTATAATTCTTATAATAGTTAGGGGAAGGGATGTTACATTTGATGAGACTGTGGAGAAATAGAACCTATGCAGTAGTGAAAAAATGCCTAAAAATGTCATACAAACGGAAGAACAGTCAGATAGTATAGTAATTCCTACACAACAGTCCCCTACACCTCCATACACATCGATACTTACTCCTAACACATATACACCAACTCGACATCAAGAAGATACTCACTCTACTACATTAAAGGGTGATGATTACTTCTCAACTCCAGTGTCTGTGCGACCTGTGAGAAATAGAACAGTGCCAGCTCATATTTTAGATTATAAATTGGATATAGACTCAATTGATTCTCATTGTGCCTTCCAGGTACTAAGTGAACATGTACCTTAAACCCGAGCTGAGGCTCAGGCAGCGAGTGAGAAGTATTTATGGGAAGAGGCAGTAAGCAAAGAATTACAATGTCATGAGAAACACAATACTTGGACTACAGTCCCTAGGCCATAGGGTAAAGCAATAATTGATAGTAAATGGGTTTTCAAAACCAAAATAGATGATCAAGGTAATAGAACATATAAAGCAAGGTTAGTTGCGAGAAGGGCTTTCAATCATCTCAGTACAGTGAGACATATTCCCCTGTAGGTAACTCAATAACATTTAGGTCATTGTTATTTGTTGCAAATAAACATAATTTAGAAATTATTCACATGGATGTGAAAACTGCATTTTTACATGGAAAATTATCAGAAGAAATTAACATGAATCTCCCAGAAGAATTGAAAGAAAAGGAATTTGTTTGTAAACTTAATATGTCAATTTATGGGTTAAAACAATCTCCGAAATGTTGGAATGATGAATTTCATTTTTCTATGTTAAAGTTACGTTTCAGGAACTCTCAACCATAAACTTAATATACTAACGTAGTTTATGCTCTCAACATGATACATGTTTATACTCAATATGTCAAGCAAACAAATGAGGAATACTCTATGTATTCCTATTTGTTGATGATTTGTTAATTGTGGGACAGAAAAAAGATATTAAACAGTTTAAAGAAAATTGTGGATTTGGGTAATATCAGATATTACTTGGGATTTTCTGTAGAAAGGAACAGAGAACCATAACCAAAACCATAAAAATTAATCAAAGTCATTATATTGAACAAATATTGATAAAGTTTGGTATGTACAACTGCAAGGGAATAAGCACACCCATAGAGAAAGGGTTTAAAATAGAAAGGGCAAAAAGCAAAAGTGACATGTGCAAATTCCCTTACAGAGAACTTATAGGATCACTAATGTATCTCATGATGAGAAGCCGCCCAGATATTTGTTTCACAATAAATTATTTTAGCAGATTCCAGGATTGTGCTGGTTATGAACACTGGATAAAACTGAAAAGGGTACTGCGCTTCCTGAAAGAAACTGAAAAATTAGGATTATTGTATACTGATAGTGAGACTAAATTCTTGTGTCACGGTTATGTAGATTCAGATTGGGCCGGAGATATAAATGACCGGAGGTCAGTATCGGGATATTGTCTATATGTCTATGGTAATACTGTATCTTGGTCTACTAAATAACAAGGTTCAGTGTCACTATCATCTACTGAGGCCGAATATAAGGCCTTATGTTCAGCTGTATGTACAGCAGTGTTTGTAAAGGGAATTTTAACTGATTTATGTTTACCTATAACATCCGTATTGTTGTTTGAGGACAATCAGGCCTGCACTCATCTAGCTAATAATAGAGAAAATAAAAGAATTAAACATATAGAAATAAAATATCATTTTATTGGAGAAATGTGTGTCAATTATGATTAAGAGCTGTTATTAAGTGAGGTTTTAAGAGTGTTGCCAGCGAGGCAGGGTGTTGAGAAAATTGTTAGGACACTGGCAACACTGTCTTTTAATTTTTTCTAAAAGGATAAATGGTGTCATCGGAGGGCTACCTTTTTTTGTCAAGCCCTTTCTTAATAGAAGTAACAAATTACAAATTCTGGTTTTATTTGCTTCGCTGCCTAAAAACAACACTACCTACTTATAATATATGAAAATAATAATAATATTTAAGTATTAAAAAAAAACCAAGGTTGGTAGAAATACTTACTGCTTTGTTTCTCTCATGATTTTTGCAACATTTTTCAAACGTTCGACTTTCTTTCTCTTCTGAACATTTCTTTTATTGTCCTTTTTTCCCATTGTATCGAAATATATAATGTGATTCTTATTTAAAATAACTCCTAAATAAAGTACCTATAGAACGCGTGCGCAAGCAAAACCACAGAATACATAATAGTATTGCAAAACAGACCCTCTCACGACGGCGCACAGCGCGGTACCGTACCAGGCCTATGCCGCTCGATGTACTTATGTGCGCTAAACAACTACCGGCCGCATGGCCGCTGGCGGCCCTTATACGCAGTCTCGCGCAGTGGGTTGCCGCGACAGCTGTACCGCGCGCTCACGCTTTTATTTTTGAATTTTTACGTAATTCGAAATCGTATTTTTATATCTTTATATACTTTAAATACAGACAAATTGACATGGTTTCTGGTAGTTTATGTGCTGTACATGGACGTAGTAGATCCAGTAAGAGAAAAAAATAACAAAATTTGTAATTGTTTTTGTTTTCAAATATATTTTGTTCTATTTTGATGTTATGGTTTCTGTTACAAATAAATAAGAGTTAATACGGTTTTCACCGTCACATACGAGTTGTTTTTTAGATAAGGATTTTTATGCGATTTCTTTGTGTGCTTTCGCGCAGCGTAATGTTGTTGAATTTAAAGATTTTAATTATGCAGGTATTTAGTGTTTGACGTCGTGTAATTGTGTATGGTAAAAAAAAAATTGTGCATGCAGCCATTGTGGAGAAAATCGCTAAAAACTGATTCCGCTGGGCGAACGTTGTCCTGGAGGAACTTTTTTTAATCCATGGACTTAGAAGAAAAAAAATGTGTCCAAAAATTAGTGTGTATTTGTGTGTAATTGTGTATGTATGAATAAAATTAGTGCATGCTACGTTTTCATATAAAGCGCTTATATAGAGAGCTGTAGATTTTACATACGTTTTTGTTGTTTTGAATTTGTTTATATTTGTTTAAAAAACAGATTTAGAAAAAGTCGTAGGGTTTAAAAGATAAAAATATAAACGTAAAATACGCTTATTAAGTCTTAGTTCATAAAGTATGCACTTTGGGGTTTAGATTTTCACGTTTATACAAACCTTGTAAGAGTGTGCAACATGTTGCCAAGTATCAATGATGTACCGTTAGTAATTAAAGAGTTATAGGACAATTTACCATGAATAGACCACTGTTTACAAAGCAGTCAAATATCACGACGTTCTAAAGAAATTGCGAAGTAAAATGTATTCCAATAATTAGTGTATTAATTCAACTACTCACATGCAAAATTTCATTTCATTAAATTGAGTAATTAAAGAGAAACAATTAAAATACTGACAAAGCATCGAAAACCTACATAACCCGACCAAGTTCGGATGGCTACAAAAAAGCGGCCGAGTTCGTTTTTGGTTGAAGCGCTAATCTCAGGAACTACATGCTGGTTCAAATTGAAAAATTCTTAAAATTTTGTGTTGGATGGACTATCCATTTATAGAGGAAGGCTATAGGCTATATAGCATCACGCTACGACAAATTCTTTAAGTTTCTTTTCTCGAATAGTTTATTGATGTTTCTCGTTAGAAGTTATGTTAAGCAAGGTCGCGTGGCTTCGGCAATAAGTTTTTCGGAGAAGCGATTTGTTGTTGCGAAGTGTTTCGTATTAGTAAACTTACGGGGACGTGGTATTAAGTGTTACACTTTTCTAAGTCAGGTAACACACCCGATTTTTTGTGTAATAAAACTTTACTTAAATAACATAGCCTTTTTTTATAAAAATATAGATATTTAATATTACATAAAAAGAGGTAACCCTAAACTCACTTACGGCAACGCAACCATGCGTTATTGCGAGAATTTTAAAGATCATTTTCGCATGCAGGGGTCGGCGCTCGGAAAGAGTAGGTGATTAAAACGGTAGGTATGGATGTTTTTGTAGGGAGTGATTTATCTGTTACGTAGTAACTACTTAGTAATCTGTGACCGTACTAAGCATGTACTAAGAAACTGGCTAGGCCGTCATGTGCTAAACGTTTAACTATCAGTAATTAAGTTGAATATCGCGTGCGCTCTTTGTTCGTGTTCGAGCACGTAACTAAATGGCGTAAGTCTCAATTCTTATTTCGTTTATAACTAACGTAATTATTGATCTAGAGAAAAAATGTCTTGAGGTTGGATGATAAAATATATTATCTTACATTGAATACTTATTTTAGACATAAAAGATAAGCCATTTTGATTTTATTTAAATAATCATCCAAAAAAGACATGATTTTCAAATAAAAAATGAATCGAGTGAAAATGTTACAATAACGTATCTGTCTTGTGAATGGAAAGAAAAAGAACCAAAAAATCATATGCAAAAAATTCCATTTTGATTGTATGCGTGACTGTTTCAGAATATTAACGCAAACTAACATAAAATTTAGAAAGCTTCCTTGTAAGTTGGCTTAGCTATGAATGAATTCCTTCTTGTGAGTAAATAAGTATAAATCTATAGAACCCACAGAAATCTAATAGATTTCTGTGAGAGAACCGTACGCGATATGACTGATGATTAAAAACGTTTTATTAGAGAATAGGTAGTTAGGTACGGCATCTATTACGGTATTGCATGTATAGGATTGTGTTTTGAAAAAAACATTAATTAGTAACAGTAGCATTGGTTTATTGTGTAAATTGGAATAATGTTTAAACGTAATTGCTAGATAAAGCTTATAAAAATTAACATTTAGTTAAACAGTAACATATTATTGTATAGGTAGGTACATAATTAGTATCACATTAGAGAAGAATTACAGTATAGTTTGTAGATGCGCAAGGATGGCTGCTACGGTAAGAAGAATCCCCGAGCTGTGTAGTCGTACGCCGTCGTCCCCTGTAATGTTATATGCACGTTATTAAGATCCTACTAGAGTTATGCGCGATAGGGAAAGGATATAATAATATAATGTGTAGCTACATATTTATGGGATGGATTCAGCACTTTTTGTAGTATTAAGCTATGTGCAGCACGTAGGTAATTAGCGCATATAACGCCTTTGTTTTATCGTACATATGTAGGTAAACCTAAACTGGTATAATTTTTATACATTACAATTATTATAATATAATATGAGAACTGGTTAGTAGAACAGAAAGCGACAACGATGCTATTTTTATCACACAAAGTTGTTAAGTTTAGGTAAACATTATGTTATAATTTATGAGTTATGTATGTATGTATTATTTATATGACTTAATGTAACGCACATATAAAACAAGAAATATTAAATTTATACTTAACACCATAAATAGACGAAAAAGTTTTGGATCAAACGATAAAAAGTTTACAAGGTTAGGTATGAGTGTAATGGGAATAGTCAAATCAACACAAATAGGTAGGTAGGTACGTACTAAAAACTATTTTTTGTCGACATGTTTTTATTTTTGAGAGTGCTACAACATTAACTTCTAGTTAAACACTGCTTTTATAGTCATGCTGACGCAAACTGGTAATTTTAATAATTTACAAACTCATTCGTCAATTTGTATTTAGTAGTAGCTCGTTATTTATAGGTACGAGTGCATATTTTGAATGTATCCGTGTTGTAGGTTGTAGGTATATGAAAAGTGTGTGAAAAATAGTTTTCACACTATCGTATACAATACATAGGTATCTCAGATTACGTACATATTAAATAATACCTACCTAATAAGTATCCGGTTTTCCGTCTAGTTACGATTAAGATAGGTTATTATGATATATACTAGGTACATGGACGTGGCCAGGATATCCAGGTGGGCAAATATGATTTACATATAGAAATAGAAAACATAAGTATATGAATATAAAATAAAAGTACGGACTATATAATTTTATGGTTGAAAAAAACTGGTCTGTTAATTTATTATCATATATACTAGCTGCTATCATAGATGTAAGAGTGCATAATTCGTCATGTAGGTACCTAGGTTTTGCTATGACTTACTGGAACTTTGCAAAGACTCTGGCGTAGCTTCCGGCTCTGGTGTATCCTCGGGCATCTCTGTGGTGGACTGCGTATCCCTGCCTGGCGTCGACCATGACCAATAACCATTGCGTTAGTATACATACAACACAAACTCAGTTCTAGCACACACTACCTACCCTGAGAGAATACTGATCACATCGACTCTATCCTTTACCAATAAAATTAGCAACATTTAAATTAAAAAAAATTTATGTGAGATTTTCTACCTACTTAATGATACATGTCTGGTTTCAGATGGGAATTGACCCCACTACAAAGTGGATATAGATACTAAGAATGTAGTTTTAGATGGAAATCAAATTCAATTTTGTTTGTAAGTAGCAATTTATGCGTCAAAGGAAATCCGCCACGTTCTAGGGGGCTAATGGGGCGTATTGGTACCAAGCTGTACAATGTTAAAACTTATAGGTACATTAGTGTTGCAGATTAACGTTGAGCTTTATTTGACGGAATCCTCGAAATTTGTATTCTTTGTAATTGTTTTGTCTCATCTTCTCGTCATCATGATTTTCTCTATGGTTATTGCAATTTGCAAAGACACTGATATGATAAAAGACAGATGTAAGTAGGTATAGGTATTGTATCGTCGTCTCGTATTATGTATAATCTAGGTTCGTATTGGTGTCATTGGTCACCATGTGTAGTTTAATTATTTGTATGTTTTGAAGCTTTAAGTTCATTATATCAGAATTATATAGTTCAACAAATAAAAAACAATTGATTCTTCGCCTCAAATAACCAAAAATATCATATCTGATTCGGATTTTTTTTGCATCTGAGAATAAGTAGGTAGTACCTACTCTTGAGCGTGCTTGAGTCGAGTCCCTGAATTTTCGAGGAAACCCATATTGAGTGTTAATCTACTTTACGTGATTTCTCATATTCCTACTCAGTTTTAGAAACTACCTACAGACATTACAGACATTTGTATAGTCGTTACACAAGCAAAATGCTGTTACTTATTCATGCTTCTAACCTCAGTATAAAGTAAGTGAGTGCAGTTGTGATTGTTTAGGTATATGATTCGGTGAAGTATCAATTAGAAATGCAACCGATGATTGTTTTGACAAAACCATATGTAACAGCTCACAAAATTAGACTAACAACGTGAAGACGTTCCCAAACCAACACTTGTGTAATGTGCCTTAAGCGAATCTCGATGCATTAGATTTTACCCTTAATACTCTTTAAATAAGAAGTATAAGTAGGTACACGTAAAAAGTGTCGTGAAAGTGAAAAATTCAACATGTAACATTGGGACTCTCTCTCTTATTATGGTTTATTTATGACGACGTCAAGTCAGCTTTTGGGCGGAATTTTGTTTTGCAAGCTGGTACTATGGTTCTATCAAGGATACGTTCAGTCTTTGAAGTTTGAATTTAATTAATAATGTACGTAATAGCTCAAAACCTTTCCAATTCTTTTTAGAGTTTTAGAGAGCGACTTCAAAAATTCTGGTTGACAATTTGACAGTCATAAATAATCCGTACTTGAGACTCCCAAAGCATAATTTTTGCTTGCTATGTACCACCCACCTTCATTTTGTTACATAAAATTGCATACCTGTAGGTACAAACGTCGTAACATCTATGTACGCGGGATGTACAATATTAGGATCTGAGTAAAAGATCTCACAACGGACTTGAATCTTATTCATGTCTTCGTTGCTGAGAGTCGTGTTAGCGTATACTGAGTAGAAGCGATTGTGGTCATCATCTTCAATTATAGAGGTCATTTTGACTTCCTGCCTGTAAAAATATAAATGATCTTCTCTTACTACAGGTAGGTAGACAATGTTTAGTTTATAGTTATACTTTAATTAAGAGAATACCAACTTATGATATGCTCTTCATTTAAGTAACTCAAATTCTATTGCATATTAACCATCATTTAGTAGGTCATCATCCCCTACAATGTTTTCCATGCATAAAATGGCAATGAGATAATGTAGTCAGTGTTCAAACCAAATACCAAACCTACGTACCTACTTACAGTGGCGGATTTACACATTTGCCGCCTGTAGGCTAGTTAAATTGTGCCGCCCCTACCTCCTCTTTGATCCGATAGGCAATTTTATAATATTTAATTACAACTTTTTTTTTGTCAGTGCTTTGTGCACTAATTACACAACCTTTTTTCCATAATTAGTATGATTGTGAACTGTCATCGTGTTGGTGTCATAAAAGCTTTTCAGTACCTCGATATATCGTCAGTCGACACGACGTCATTGCAGAATATCCAGAATTGCCCAGGTCTTGATGGAATCGAAGGCTTTCTCGTAGACCACAAAAGCCGTACACAGCGGCTCAAAATATTTCTCAGTCTTCGAACAGTATGTATATGGTTCACGGTGCCGTGGCTTTTCGAAACCCGACTTGTTACGGTGACTGGTATTCGGCGAGTTATCTCTCGAGACGTTTTTTCAGACTCTCGAAAACAACTTGTAGATATGGTTCAGGAGTGAGATGGGTCTATAGTTCTTCAACAAGATGTGACTTTTCTTCAAAAGAGGAGACCCTCTTTTGAAGAAAAGTACCCCAGGTTCAACACCTAAGTGTTAAACCTTGTTAGAGGACGGAACTAAACTACTACCTATTATTATTATTGCTTTAAGTGTCTAGTGCTACCTCGACCATTTTTGTAACGCACCTTTGCTTCATAGTTCACTGCTCAGACTTATAGCTTCGAGAAACCTATAGATCTTATCAGCAGAGATTGTTTGTATTTCCTGCGGTTGCATGATGTGCAACCCTAGGTTAATACTTCGGTACCGCATTAGTGGGCCATAAAAGCATAGAATATGCATTGCAGTTTATTCTGCATCTCGACAGAATCTGCATATTGTGTTCTCTTAGGTTGAACATAGAGAAGGAGCTCAGGTTTTGTATCTTTAGAGCTCTAGAAGTTCTTTTGATACTCTATATTAGCCCTTTATTAAGGGTTTCGCGTGTCTTAGACGAGTCGTGGTCTTCCATCCATTGCCATTGATATGTATTGCCTAATGGGCGTATAGGATTGACTAAGCTCGCCTTAGATTGATGATTCCGACCCATGCTGTTGGTTGTCTGCACCAGCTCTGGCGAGTTTATCGGCTTTTTCATTGCTACCTAATTTAGACTCGCTAGCTCTTTTAGGAATTGCATCTGGCCTACCTTTAGGAGCTCACTGAGCTCAGTAGTAATTCCGTCATCCTCAAGAGATCTGTTATTATTTAGCTGCTTGAGAGCCGTCTCTATCTCGCTGTGGACAATTTCAGGTATGTCCTCCCTGTAATGGCGCGTTAATGAAGCTCTCTGGTCATCATCACTGGTTCTCGTTTGTTCTATGATCCGTGATTCATACAGCTGTCCATAAAACTTCTTGATCTCTTCGAGAATCTGGCACTTTGAGTTGACTGCCAATCTGAGTTTTGAGTTTCGTCAGATGGGGCCTCCCCAAGTGCTAAGCGAACACTTTTTAGGTCAACGTATCCGTGCAATAATTCGTCATTAATCCTCAAGGCGATGTAATATTTGTCGCTATTTACATTAAATTGTGCGTTTAAAGTCATAACTGAATTTTCGTTACCTTTATCGGACCTTGATGTGTCATTAGATAATTTAGTGCAATTAATAGCTGTATGTCTCAAGTATTTCAATACCTACTCAGGTTCCTCACATTTCGTTGCTTTGGCACCTAACCTCAAACTACGAGTACGATCCTCTATCCCATGTAATAAGCAATCACTGCCCCCTGTTCCACTCATTGGTATTCTCTATTGTGTGAATGTTGAAGCTTCGGTGGTCCCGTCATAACAGTTTTTTAGGCTCTCATGTCCGACGAAGACGGCTGAGCAGCTGGCTGACAGGTCGCGCATTTTACTCATAAGTTCGAGAGTCTTGGGAGACAGTTTGAACTTTTGCTGGCGTTTCCCGGGGAACAGCTTTCGAGACTTATCGATCTATATCTATACCTACTTATAATAAATCTGTAACGGGATGAATTCTGTACATTGAATACATTAAAAAAATATCGACTGAGAGGTATTAAGATATCGATACTGATGCCAAATATGCGATTCAAGAAATTTTTGTCTGTCTGTCTGTCTGTTCACGATACTCTCAAAGGTTACTGAAGGGATATGCTCGAAACTTAGTATGCTAATTGTTTGAGTGAATGCGCCGGTTAAAGGGTACTATTGATCCCGGGTTAAATATTGGTTCCCACAGGAAGATCAATGAAAGCTGTAATAACATTTTAACGTTAGTAGAATGTATATGCTTATTTCGAATTTAATACAACGAGGCTTATCTGGTATAGTGCACGCTTTTTATTCGGCTGCATGCCGGATCGAGTCCTTCTTTGACACCCTTTTCTTTTATTGCACTTTTTTTAAATATTTGCTTTAATACATTTTTTAACACTTTTTTAAATTAGTTATCGTTTTTATAAAACTGAGTGGTTTAATTAACTAATAAATATTAAGAGTACAAAGTATCGATTTTTACCTGTGATTTAAGAAATATTATTAGTTACATTAGATTTTACCTGCAGATAGTCAAGTCTGTTTGAAGGATTTCGAGTGAATGTATATTTTCAATCAAAGGATATCATTAGCGGAATGCAGAGCGCCGATATCTGCCGACCGACCGGTCTCCCGCATTAATGTGCTTTTCTGTGGTGACTGTTGAAAGAGCAGGATTTAATTTTTCGTTATTCGTTTAGTTATTCGTTCGTACTTACGTTAAAATGTTATTACAGCTTTCATTGATTTTTCTGTGGGAACCAAAGTTTAACACGGGATAAAAAGTACCTTATAATCTGCGCAGGCACTCAAACTATTATCATACTAAGTTTCAAGCATATCCCCTCAGTAACTTTTGAGTTTATCGTGAACAAACAAACAGACAGACAGATAAAAAAAATTTTAATCGCATATTTGGCATCAGTATCAATATCTAAATACCCCTCAGTCGATTTTTTTTAAATATGTTCAATGTACAGAATTCATCCCGTTACAGTTTTATTATAAGTATAAGTATGGATAAATAGGTTAAAACTTAGGATTAATGTATTCAAAGATGTATACACTTAACATTTTATTATATGAAATGCTTCTTGTTACGAATGAAGATTATTATATAATTAAAAAGAGAAAAAAAACAGATTCCACCATTTCGTCGTCCTTACCGTCGTCTACAATCGTCGCCCTTACTAATTTTAATACCGTGGGTGGGAAGTATTCGCAAGAACACAATTTGCGGATATTGGTGACTTAGTGTTTTTTTGGCTAAGCGGGTAACTGAAATTGTGAGAAATCGAGTGATCCAACAATACCCAAAATAACAGTACAAAATGTTTGTGGTTAGTAGGTATAAGGCTGATTGATAGATTGAGGAGGTATAGGAACTTTCAAAGCATATAATACTGACCCGTTAATACTGACGCTGAGATCTGGTTTCGGTGCCACATTCTCCGCATAGCACTCTATTAGTAGAAGCTTCTTTTTGTTTTTGTCCTCTGTTTTCTCTTCTATTTCAGAAACATTAACTATAGGACCCGTTCCCGAGTCTGAAAAGATATTGAAAAGATTGTACGTACCACGGAGCAGATACAAAGGTACGTACCTATAAAATAGGAGGAAGATCGCAAGTCATCGCCTTTACATCGATTCAAATACCCTGAGATTTCTAAATCGATTGACGAGTTTCTTTTTCGTTTGAATTTGCATACTAGCGAGAATCTAATACGGTGATGATTAACTAATTGTGATAGAAGATATCGCCAATTACCTAGTAGGTTGGCACTTTCTAAGATAACTATACCGTACATTAGCTCAGAGCTCGATGATTGGGTGGAACTCTTTGCCTTTGGGTAGTAAACTGTGATTTTATAGATTTTGCTACGATTTACGAATAAATTCACCACCAACGCCAGGCCTGGATGTCAAAAAAAAACAGTGTTAATTTTTACTAAACTAAGCTCACTGTAATAACCTTACAATTAATTCACTGTCAAATAAAAATCACATGGTAAGTAGGTATACGAAATTCTTCTCGGCTCCGGCCTTCTTCAAAATACGTTTATAAGCATTGTATTCCTTTTTTTTTTTCTGTTTTCATGAACAGCATTCAACTTATTGCTACATGTTACCATGAGACTGCTCTTTCTTTTTACGTTAGGTAGGTATGTACCTTCAAAGCATGAGTTTTGATTTTTATGTTTATGTTGATGCTTATTCATAAAATATATTTAAAAAGTTTCAGAATAGAATTTATTAATCCTAGGTACGAATGTACAATCATAGTTTTATGTAACATCTACTTATACAGGATGTATTTGAAAAAGGAACACTTCATGACTCTAGCATGCAGTTACAATAACAATTAGAAAAAAAACTATCCGTTTGCAAGTTATGGCCGTTTGAATTACCAGGTATTTTTGCCTCCGTTTTTCTTAACAGTATGTGGAATGTGTATAGCTGTATATTTGAAAACGTACGTATTTTTTTTATGTTTCGACTCTGCGCTAGTGTAAGTTGAGCCTTATAGTCAGGTCAGCTAAATACTTAGAAAAAATATAACTGCCTGGTTGAGTACTTTTTAGTAGATAAAAAGCGTTAAAGGTTTCTTTGTCATCTTGTGTAGATACATACTACAGTAGATAATACACTCGATCTTATTTCACATATCGCACTGCTATTACAAGAGTGTATCAACTCAAAATGTAGCTTTTTTCAGAAACGACAAAAAACTGATTAGTCGCTTCCTGTTAAAGCTTATAAAAAGTGAACACTGTATATAGATTATTGATAAAATTAAGGGATTTCTGTATTGATGAATTATTTAAATGATTGCAGGTTATCAAGTTATTTCCAATTTTTGAGTTAATACTCTAATATCTGAACAAATAAAAAAAAAAGAATTATTTTTAGTTGTTTTGTTGAAAAATTTGGCCTATTACAATTTATTATTATTATTTTATATTTATTGACGCGTAGGGAATTGATATTTACGTATGAAAAATGAATTATCTCAAATTTACCCTATTTTGAGTTGATACAGTCTCGTAATAGCAGTGCGATATTATGGACATAAAAATATAGGTATGAATATAGTTACAGATAAATATGTAGAGGTAAGTATCATTACGTAACTCAATACTTACGGAATACAACTAACTTTTGGTGTTGTAGTACTTCGTTGTTGTTAAACACTTCACACTCATAGGTCCCCGAATCTACAGGAGTTACATCTATCAGTATAATGGTGTCATTGTCTCCTATATCTGAAAGGTAGATTTAACAATTAACCCTTCGACACCAGAACGTAAATTCTATGAGAATTACTCAAGTTATCGCTACCTACCTATTTTACTAGCATTTCTGTTATGAATGGCTTGCGCTTTCTGTCCCGCTATTCTCTGATATATAGGTTTTCTTCCATCGCTCGACGAAGAGTCTGGTGTCCACCACCACTTCACGAACAGCGAAGTATCTGTCTCGTTTGCATCTAACTCGTACCGACACCTTAGTTCAGCATTATGTCCCAATTCAATCGCCTTGGGTACTACAAATTCTTTTATTGATAGTTGCCAACTGCCTGTGGATGATTTAACTGATAATTATTAGAAAATATATGACACGTGTATCTACCCAAATAAGAAAGTTTGGTTCTACATTTGCCTTTAAGTATATTCTACTATATTACTTTTTCTATCCTACTATAATAATATTATAAACGTGAAAGTTTGTGAGGATGTATGGATATGTGGATGTATGGATGTGTGGATGTATGGATGTATGGATGTTTGTTACTCTTTCACGCAAAAACTACTGAATGGATTTTAACGAAAGTTTACAATAATATAGCTTATATATCAGAATAACACATAGGCTATAATTTATGAAGATATTGTGTATATTGGCCAAAATATAACGATAAGTGTCAAGTAAGTCGGAAAAAAATCTGTCGTCTGCGAGCTATTCTGGCGTGCGGTGGAAAAATTGTAAGAGTTAGACGAATATAATGTACGGTGGGATTGTTTCTCTTAAATAGTTCTACAAAAAAGTCCGCGACAGTATATATCTATCCTTTATGTGTAAGCCATTATTACCAAAATAGTTAACCATAAATACAATAAAATTTGATTTTTTATTCCCTATTTACATTTAGCAGTAACAAATTGATTTTTATGAAAAAAAATACTTTTATCGCTTCTGATATTCGAAGTAGATAAACTTTGTCTTTTAAAGTACGTAGTTTGGTCAAATATTTTTAAAGTTACGACTATAATATAAAACTGCGGGTGAGGGGAGGGGGGGGGGGGAGGAGGAACATCGCCGCCGCGTAGCGTGTGGCGTGAGCCACTCGGCTCGGACGCGGGCAGACGCGTGAGGGCAGACTTTGTTGACGGTTGTGTCCGTAATGGCAATTTTTAAGACACTAGCGATTTGTTAAAAGTCTCTGTATACATACATTTCTATAATATACTAGCAACCCGCCCCTGTTTCGCACGGGTAGATACTATACACCTAAACCTTCCTCATGAATCACTCTATATATTACTGAAAACCGCATGAAAATCCGTTCAGTAATTTTCAGTTTATCGCGAACAGATAGACAGACGCGGCGTAAGACTTTGTTTTATAATATGTATTCTATTATATTATCTGTGATGTAGTGAAGATATTGAATGTGAAAAAAAATTGAAAGTTTGTGAGGATGTATCGATGTTTGTTACTCTTTCGCGCAAAAACTACTGAATCGATTCGTATGTAGATAGCTGGAGACCTGGATTAACACATAGGCTACTTTTTATTCCGATATTCCTCTGGCATCTGAGTTACGCGGGTGAAACCGCGGGGCACAGCTGGTATGAAAATAATGCTACTAATATCCTACTAATATTATAAACGTAAAAGTTTTTGAGGCTGTATGGATGTTTGTTACTCTTTCACGCAAAAACTAATGAACAGATTGCAATGAAACTTGGTATGTTGATAGCTGGAAATCTGGATTAACACATAGGCTACTTTTTATCCCCATATTACCACGGCATCGGGGCTTACGCGGGTGAAACCGCGGGGCGCAGCTAGTGCTTTATTAAACTAAGAAACTAATAGGACACATATGTTTCAACAGAACTTACTGTTGAAACATTCAATAAAAAGAAATCATAATTTGACTTGACGGTCATCTACAGATCTCCTACAATGACTTGTTTGTAAATTATGACAGTAATCTATCTAATACCTTTAAACGAGCAATTCTTTTATATATATATATATATATATATAATCTGAATCTCAGAAACTGCTTTAATAATTTTCCTTAAATTTTGTATGAAGGGGGTTTCGGGGGCGATAAATCGATCTAGCGAAGTTTCATTTTTAGAAAACGTAAAAAAACCGAGCGAACTGCGAAGCTCAGTCAGCCAGGTACTGTTATGTTAAAACCGAGCGAACTGCGAAACTCAGTCAGTCAGGTACTGTTATGTTAAAACCGAGCGAACTGCGAAGCTCAGTCAGCCAGGTACTGTTATGTCAAAACCGAGCGAACTGCGAAGCTCAGTCAGCCAGGTACTGTTATGTTAAAACCGAGCGAACTGCGAAGTTTAGTCAGCCAGGTACTGTTATGTTAAAATGTGTATGTATAAACAGTTTAGCTGCTATTGTATCAAATGTAGATGTTTCTATTAAAGCTCGGCCTACATTTGGAATTTGGAAGGCAATTGAATTTAATATACTTAGGTATATTCAGGTTAGGTATTTTATATATAAATAGGTATTATTAAGTTTATGTCCTTTCCATCGCCGATATTAGGTTTAATTTTGTAATTAGGTACTCTGACATCCACATATAGGTAGGTTCTACTAGGTACCTACTACATTGTATACCTACTATACCGTATTTCTGTCAATGATTATTTAGACTCTGGAACGTTTGGTTATCTACATAGTTCTATTTTCTACGTATTTAAATTTATTTATAAGAAAGACCCAAATTGTCAACTATACCTAAATTTACCTAATACCTATGTTTCTTAGTTTGTCATTTCTTCATGAAAACGAGCAACGGTCTAGTCTGTTGAAGTTTTTTTTATGCATATATAGCATATATAGCTGTTTTTTTCAGATCTGATGAGACTATGTGTCGATATTTAAACTGCCAAGTGTTTTACCTACTCCCCGATCTCCCACATAATAGCCATTTTGTCTCTGGATGTATTTTGTGGCCATTCATTGTTTGGAGCGTTTCCCACGTAAGGGATATTTTCTTTAAAGGTAACCCAATATAGTAAGTATAATGTAATTTACATAAATATTTAATTCTAATGATATTAATTGAATTCAAGACATGGTGAATTGTATTTATTTACCGTTACAATTTTTTTTCAGTACTAAAAATTCAGTAGTAGATTGTGTTTCTGTTTTTGAGTAGATAGGTAATGGTTTGTTTGACTGTAGAGTGTGACCTAAAAATTCTGATAGGAATAATTCAAGGCGGGACTTTCTTGTATTTATTTACCGTTGCACCGGTTGCACACTTTTTGGCAAGCGTTCAATAGCGAGTAGTGGATTTTGATTTTTTTTTATGTTAGCTACAAACAAAACAATGTGTGATAATGACAGGGGTCATGCTGCAAAATTATCAATACATAGTCATATTAGTTCCCATGTATATCACCTACATGTGATCTATCTCGAACATGAAATAAATATGCATACCTACATCGCGATTATTACGAACCATTAGGGTATATTTTTAGGTACACACATTATTGCTCACCAGTTTAAAAATTGACCGCATGGCATACCCACGCCAGCAATTTTTATATTATAAGCCAAAAACATCGAAGAGCTCTATGTGCCATAATATGTAGCTTAAGTAGGAGAAAAACATTACGGTGGAAATATTACCTACGTTGCCAAAAATTTTCAAGGTTGCATTTTCTTTAAATGTAAGTATCTAACTTCGGAACATAACGCCATAACGAGGTTAACTGTCTTTAGTTCATATTTTCTATAGAATCAGCTTTCCTTAAAAACTTTATAAATTATCTATAAGTAGGTAAAATGCTATGGAAAATTAGGTCATATCCCAATGAATAAGCGACTATCTTGGCTAACCTTGAGGCGGTCCGGGAATGTTAAAAATACCACCGCGACCAGAGCGCACGCTTTGTGGGTCGAGTATTAAGCTATTTGATAAATACCGAGCAACAATAAGTTGAGGACATCGACTATTGTAACAACCACCACGATCTCTCTTCTAGAACTCCTGGATACATACAACAAATCTGGCCCCAAACACTATAAAAATATGATCAACTCAACTATTAGCTGTGTATTACAGCGCGCACAAAAGCAAATTGCATATAAAAGTTTGTCTTCCTGTGATGTTATGATTGAGTGAGTCATGTGAAGTAGAACAGGGATTTGTACATCCTATTATATTGAGTTTAGAATACCTTACCACCTAACTGATATGTCAATCTAGTACATAATATAGTTATATATAAGGTATAAGTTGGTAAACTACCCTACACGATGAAAGGGTTTTAAGCTCTACTACATGGAAAACTCAATGTTGAACTATGACGGTGCTGTTTACGTACAATATAGTGAATTGTTATAGATAGAATCTTATGAATTGTAAGCTAAAATTAGAGCAAGAATGTTGCTGCTTTTTTAATATTTATGCACCTACATGTATTATGATGACCCAAAAAGAGTAAGTAGGACGTACCTACTTCTGTTGGCAGTAAAATGAACATTCTTACCCAATGTTTAAAATTGTACTGAATGAAACCACATTTTTTTTAATCCTGTTGATAACTATCATTCACGAGAAGAGAAAATTTTTATATATTGGATTAAAAACATTTCACATGATATGCATAGGCACTTTCCACAAACACGTGACACGAGGTCGCATAAAACACCATGGGGGGTGGTCAGACGCCGAACGCTCACCTGCCACTAGAAACAGGAGCAAGGAGCATGCGCGCAGAAGCGCGGTACTGTTGGCCGACATCGCGAGTGGCGTAAGCGAGGCGCGTGAGATGCGACTGAACGCCGCGCGCTCCGGCCGCCCGCCCTTCGAGCCATCAATTGGCCTTGAGTCGTCGCGAGGTAACCACACAATTATACCGATTGACACTTGTAGTTCGACGTGAAGAAGCACAGCGCAGGCCTGCTCATTGTTGTGTCAACTACGCGCTACATCGGCAACACCAATATGTATAGGTAGGTTTGTTAAATTGTTTACAAGTTACCATCTCCTAGATTTCCACTCTATACGTGTAAAACATATTACAGAAATGTGTAGGCAGTTATAATTTAGGCTCGTATAGTAGACTTGACTTGACTTGACGCCTTGACTAACGTGAAACGTAAAAATTGCGTTTTTTAAACCGAAATATTATTTTGAAACTGACCTTTAAAAATTTTCCGACTAAACTTAAACTAAACTACCAAGTAAATGAAAACGCTGATATAAATGAAACTATGTAAGAAACAGTCTCGAAACCACTGATATAAACTGTGAAAATCACTAACTAACAGTAACTGCCAAGTTGTTCGTACCTCTGTTTGCACTCAAGTCAATCGATCTTCACTTATTTCTACCCTTTTATAATCCCACTATTCGTTAATATTTATCAATCGACCAATCGTATTGCGTTACCGGTATAACCAGTCAAAATAATGTCTATTACCTTATTTTTATTAAATAGTGAACTATGTTATCATCTATTATAGTTAGGCCCTATTTTTAATAAAATAAATAAGAGTTTTTGATGTGGCGACAACAACTATAGGTAATAACTACTAAGGAAAGAAGGAAATGCCTAGTATAATACTGCGCCTAAAAACGGATTCACACACACAAACAGTTGTTCCCGGACTCCTCCTCTTTGAGGCGCATTATCACACAACATGTGGTTTTAGTCGGTTCGATTCCAACACACGGAGCCACCAGAAACCCCAGTGGTGGAGGTTTGCAAACGCAAAAGAAAAGGAACGGGTTCTCGTTGGTAGTATACTAAGTCTGTTTCGAACCCGCAACCACTTGATCACAAGTCCATCGCCAGTCAATTCATACAACTTGAAATGAAACGAAACGTGACTGGCTACTACAAAGCTTGACATCATTGTATATAAATATCAACAACATTTATAGAATGAATGGTTTATGATGCGGAGTCTATTTGTGTTTTATGGTTTCATATGGCTACGGTAAATGGTTTAGCATTGAATGTTCTGATTAATGTGGATCGGATTCGCTAAATATTTACCGTTGAATTATTTAAAAAAAACTATGATGCTGGAATAAAACAACAATCTACTAATAATAGGGTAGACTTTGTGACACAAAGAAATCATAACAAACTACCTATTGTGCGCAATAATTCCAAACGAGAGTCTAGTAATAGTGATATATATTATATGACACCAACAGTTACAATACCACGTACCTTTAAGGTTTAACACCTATTTTTTGGATCTCCAATTAATGTCCACGGATGTGAGCGCTAATCATCAAGTCTTTAAGTACTGCACTACAATACTTTAGGTACTGCAGAAATATATCCGATACACTTAAATTGGATGTTCAATAAAGTATTTCCTTTAACTGTGTAGGTTCTGTTGAAAAGACAACCTAAGCTCAACGCCGATTTCCGAAATTACTGCTGAGATCGAGGCAGACCTGAATTGCTTTAAAAAATCTAGTCGTTGCTCGCGACTTCGCTCGCGTGAAAATTTTGATGTGGGAACTCAGATCATAGAATCAAATACATTTGGCTTTTAGAGCGAAATGTATGAAAACCGCACTCTCCAAATTGTCCCTTCCATTAGCTTACAATTACATAATATATGCAGTTCGACACAACCAATAGATGCGTAGAATCACACGCACTTAAGTGTATACGATATCAACAAGTCAATGAGTTGCTTGACAATCGAATAAACACTAAACACATTAGCGTGTAAGAAATAACGTTTATTTAGAGTTACCGTCCGCCTTACACTCACATAGATATCAACAAATATCGTTGTGCTGTGCAAAAGTAATTTATATTTCATATACCTACGCTAGTGATTTCAATTACAAAAATAAAGTATAAAGTATTTGAAATTCTATCTTAGGTCTATGGAATTTCTTGCTTCTTTTTTTGTAAACGTGAAAAATTTAGTTGTTTTTTTGTTAGTTAAGATGAAATACAAATAAATAAAACGGCACATTTAGTGTAACAAAAATATGTTTGAGATAAATCAACTAGATATCTAGTAAGCAAATGACTTTAATGACCAGTAAAATGCTAATACTTGTTTAACATATGCCGCTTGAATGTCTTTTTGTCAAATAATGCATCGAATATATTTTTTCATTATACCGCAAGCAATATTAAAAGGGTCTTCACTAGACATTGCTTTTTTGTTCGGAAACCAGTTTGGGCCCTGGCCTGTAGTATTAATCCACTTTCCTTTTATTTTTTGGATCTTTTGGAAATCTAAAATATAAATAACACAACACTAAAAGTATATCTGCATAATTTGAAACTATACATTAATATTCATATAATTTAAAGTTTATTATATAAGCATAAGCTAAAATGCGTTGACTCAACTTTCAGGCATAATAAAAAAATCGTAAGAAACAAAAGTGACGTATCATGTGCACATCCCTAGTTTACGGGAGCCAGCTGCGGCTGCATTACGAGCTTATTGTGCTAGTGAGAGAATTGAAATACAAACTCATACATTGCGTCGCTAACAGCATGATTTATTATGTAAGCCGTACTAGGCGTGCAATGGATTTTGTTTTAATAATATGGTGAATTTAATATTTCATCATCATAAATATCAGTGTACCATATTTGCTTATTGATTATTATGGCAAAATGTAGTTTAATTATTGCAGTTACGTATAAAATAAGATGTCATCTTTCATATAATTCACTTAAAGCTGTTATTTTCGCAAACAATCATTGAACAACGCGGCATTTCATAGTTTTGACAAAATGTTAGAGAAATGACGCGGTCGCTGGTTGACACTCGATTAAAGACAGAAATGAATAACAAGCACAATTTACGCCAGATACGGGCGCACGCGCCACGCCTACTTACTAATCTCCATTGATCTGTGTGTGGGAACGACAAATTTCCGGGATAAAAAGATGCTATTAATAATGTGCTATATTATTCCAGACTATCATTCCTGTGCCAAAATTTCCTCCAGATCAAACATCCATCTATCCAAACTTCCGCATTTATAACAGTAGTAAGATATTATATAGAACATCTCTTATTAGCACCATTTTTAACCGACGAAAAAAAAGGGAGGTTCTCAATTCGACCGTTTATATATATATATATATAGGTATATATATTTTTTTTATGTTTGTTCAGCCCTCACTCCGTTATTTATGAACCGATTTTGATTATTTTTTTTGTTAGATAGGGGTCAAGGGTGGGTCTCAAGAGGGGTCCCATGTCAAGGAAGTCAGGATCTGATGATGGGATCCTGGTAAAATTGAGAGAAACCCTCGAAAATTGTAGGAACGAATAGTGTTTCTGTTTACTTTTCATTACTTTACCAGGTATTTGCGTTTAGAAAACATCACATCATGTACATGCTGAGCTGATGATGAAAAAAAAACATAAAATAAAAATTGTTTTAACAAAAAATTTAACCGACGAAAAGAACTAAAAAGCATAAAATAAATAAACGTTTTATGTCTTAAGTATCGAGCTTATTTACATAAACTATCAAATTTTAAATAAACAAATTTTGAGTCGAGTCTGCTCGAAGCAGCAGAAGATCGCGGTTTAATAATACTAGTAGCATGTTGTGCTGGTATTATCGAGTACAGTGTTTTTTTCTCACACTCTCACAGAAACATTTACGAAGTTTAAGTACTAGCACCGATCAACTTGAATCCGAGATCTGTCTTTTTGACAATGTTTTAAGACACAATGATGATCATTTAAGTGCAATTTTAATAACAATAAATAAAATCAGCACCATGGTTTGCGGTCTCTCTCTGTTTATGAGATGCGGCTCGAAGTGACATCCTCCAACTCGCTCACAAACTCGGGTGAGGCATCATCGTAGGATCTTCTATTTTATTAATTATAAATAATATAGTTTAATTTATGAAACGGTCCCTTGTGCGCCGACGCATTTCTTGCACAGTATCACACTCGGTCACGAACACTTTCGTCTTTTATATACCCCCTTAAAAAAGCTCCAAAGGTCAAGTCAGGTGAACGTGCTGGCCATGCGTGAGGCTTGAATCTCCCGATCCACCTTTGAGGGACCAACTCATTCAAATGGTCGCGCACTGATCGCATGATGTGCGGTTGCGCACCGTCGTGCTGGAACCAAATTCTAGGCAATCGTGCAATAGGAACATATTCCATTTGATCCCATCCATGAGCCAAATCATTATCCAATTCATGTAGGGTATCGACCAGATCCCATCGCGCCGCAAAAATCCAGATACCGTTGCCGTGTTGTTACAATTTTATTATTGTAGATCCCCGCCCAAACATTTACGGACCGTCAAAATGCCACGGGCCTCCTGCTCGAGGGGGCCCGGGCGCCAAAGGGCCTGAACGCAGGAGGCACTAATTACAAAATGTATTAATGAATTAGCCACAGACCTCAGATGGTATAAGCGCTCCCTAGACGATCATGCGGCATGACATGCTGAATCATTAAGCTGCATGAAGGACCTATTGAGAGTCCATCATGCATCATGACAATCGCTTGGTATAATCATTTTATTCAGTCGATATAGATAGTACAGCGAAGAGCGCAATCTATTATAAAATTATTGATACGATATTAATTACGATTTATTCTTTTCTACCTTCCCTCTCCCCTATTCCCGTCCTTCCCCTCTCCCCCCCTCTAATCCCCCTCTCCCGTCTTCCCCTATTCCCACCTTAAAGGGCGGCAATGCACTTGCGACTCTTGAGTTACAGGTGCCCACGGCGGTAGTCATCAGGTGAATCGTCTGCTCGTTTGCCCTCTATAACATAAAAAAAAAAATCTAAGAATTTTGTATCTTGTTTAAGTGCTTAGTATTAGTTTTAGTAATAGTTATTAATTGTTAGTACTCAATGTAAACATTACGTATAATTAATGCTGTGTTCGTCTATAATGTAAAGCACAATATTGCATATGTATATTGTTGATACTCCTTAATAAAAGAATAAATAAAAATAATTGGAATAAATAGAAACAGGATACATAAGAGTACGATTAATTATAAGAATTTTGTTTCCAATTATACAATCTGGCAACCTGCTATTGCATGACATGCCGGTGTATAAACAATCATGCGTGCATGTCAATCATAGCTGGATTGGATGAAAAATAGAATAGAATTGTCAATCAACTGCTAGCACATAGTTTGCATGTCATTCGCATCAATCAATGCAATTAAAAAATCATGCATGCATGACAGTACGTAACGCATGTCATTGCCGCATGATCGTCTAGGGAGCGCAATAGTTACGCCACTGCCGTAGGTACTCACGCGCACTAAAGGGCTGACTTGTCAACCGATTCATAATATAATTATTGTAAATCACTGTGCAAAGAAAACACTAACACCGATCAGGTATCATAATAATCACTATCGATAATATCGATTAATTTCTTACGTTACTCCTTATTCAAACGTACGTTATTCCTTTTTTTTATAAAAAGATAGATATATATTTCAACCAATTAGTTGAGTTTCCTGTAATAATTAGTCAATAAAATACTGATATTTTTTTTACTCATCAACTTTATTACTTAGTTAATTTTGAAGTACTACTACTACTACTTGAAGTAGTATAATAATTCTAGTTATAATGTTCGGTATAAAATAACCGACCACTTTTGTCGACTCGATAGATTTCATTCGAAGGAAATTAATCGTGTGTAGTGGTCTTCAGTGCATCTGTCGTCGCCGTACGGACCGGGTGCATTCGCTAACAAATACTTTGTGACACCTTTAATAATAATAATAAATTCTGTAACACAACAAAGTTTTAATACTTTCACACCGCGGAAACCTTGCACTCCAAACATCTTGGTCCTTCGTGTCGAATATCGTGATAAGAATAATCAAACGTTCATAAAAATATGAGCTACTAAGACAAAATGAATGACTGTTGAAACTTGTCTTTTAAAAAGAAAGAAAGATTATGAGTAGTCAGTGAATTTTCATAAGCTAAAGCATGTAAATACTTAATTACAAATGACACTGAGTGGGGTCGAAAAACTTTGGTTTAATTCAACTCCACCAAAACACAAATCTTCGCGTTCACCGCTAAAAACTTCCAAACCAAGCTGGCATTAAAAAAGTTCGGTGTGCTTAATAGAACGAACATCACCCAGGGGCAAAGACTTTTATTGTACAAGGCACTAGTCCGTCCCTGGTTTCAGGGAGCACCTGGATACCAGCTCGGGCCTGTTAACTCGGTTCTTACACCTGCGAATCGTCGACGATCTCAAACTCACAAGCGATATTGAATCCTAACGAGATACTTATTTTTTGAAGTGAAAACTTCTTTAGGCACCTTTGTGTTCTTTTGCTATGGGGAAAAAGCACTGAACTCGTGACCGTCATGCTAATAATACATATATAGATCCACTAGAGGGCGCTAATCTAAACATAGCGCCACATGTACCTACTTTAAGGCGCTCAGGCGCCGCTTGTGTATGTCAGTGTGCGTAGACTGTTTGCACGAAATACAAATGTAAGTATTATTTTAGTGCGATACGGGGATTGACCTGAAAGTTCGACGCCGTCGACAGCTGATTGTATAAATTAAATGTTGTTTGGTTAATTACATTGCAGTTTTTGGCCGTATGTGTTAATTATTGTTTTTTTTTTTCAGGAAAATGTTCTGTTTACTCATTATGATTCACATTTAACAAAAAAAAAGTGAAATTATTAAAAAAAATGATGAATTTTAAGGCAGAAAATTCCAATGATTTTCGCCTCAGAATGATGATCTGACTTCACTGTTTCAAGATTCGACAATCTATTCCTTCCACCCTATATAGATGTCTGATAGGTTTAAAATATAAGAAACAAAAATAATTTTGTTCTTTAAATATGTATTTCTTAATATAAAAATGCAATAATTAACAATTATTATATTTCATAACTTAAACTCATAAAATTATTATTACTGTTTACGCATCATATAATATTTAAGTATTAACAATAATATAGTTAAAGAAAATTATTGAGGGATTAGGAAGGATTTAACCGCGCATAGCTATACAGTGCAAGTCGCTAAATTAGGTATATAAAATTATGTAAAATACTAGTATTTTAATTGAATCGTATCATGTACAAAGAGTTGGAGCTGCTTTAGACGCACCTCACAATTACAGAGTCTACGGCCAATGACGTTACATGGCAACACAATTTAGGGGTCGTGTCTATTGAATCGTAGGTACTAGGGCGATTTTTCAATTATTCTAAGCATTGAAAATCCGCAGGACATCATTGTTACAGTATAAACAGTATTGTTTCTTCATACAAACGGTCGGATCGTGAGACATACCAACACGCCTTGAGTTCGGTTAACACTCGGTTCGCAAACAGTCGCGATTGCTCCGCAGTCACGAACGAACGGTGTGATCGTTTTTTAAGCAGTAAGCGTGCGATTTATGTATTTCATTGAAATAAATACTAATACTACTTACTATGGCACTAGTACTAAGTAGTACTAAGTACTTAATATGGCAAATAGAAATTATAGACTATATTGTATTGTTTTTGGTTGCTTGAATTCTTCAAAAACGCACCCAGAGATAACATTTTTTAAATTATCTGGAAACTCTGAAAGCTAAGACTAAAAAATAATGTTTATGTACCTACTAGTACGTAATTTGTTGCTTTTTCAATAGGTAGGTATTTCGCTTTTTCCACCGAGTAAAATACATTAATAAGTAGATAGGGTGACAAAAGTGACACACGAGTGACTTACCCACGCTCGCGGTAAAAAAAACTAGTAGGTAGTTCCTAGGCTAAGCCATCTATTTAATTATGTATTTATCTACATACATATATTATTGAATTAGACGAAATATCATTGTGAAATGATTATGAAAGTAAAAAATGGTAGGTACCTACCTACTACTCATTTCATTTACAACGAATTTTTACATTTTTTTATAAAAAATGAATTATAATATTTACAATCACAAAACTAGAAAGAAAATCAAGTATGTGGATGAAATTATGGGCAACGATATCGCGTGTTTACGTACCGTCCGGCTGAAGGTAATTATTTCAAGAAAAGGGCCGAGTCACAATACTGTATATACGTATACTGTGTCATTGTCGTCTTTGTTATGGATAAAGCGAAAACTATAATCTTGATACTGCAGGTTTACAGTAACCGCTTAGCATCAGTTGCAGTAATGTAAAACATCATTCTTACCTACTTATAAGAGATGTAGTAATATTCTGTGATGGCTTAATAGAAAGTTTGTCACGTTTGTCTACAACTGAAGTCTCGCACGCTGATCTAGTTTTGAGACTATGGACACTAACTGACGTTTACAAATTGAAGTGTGCAAGAAGCCTTTCACTAAAAGTGATGTGCTTGAAAAGCGAGGGGTGGGAATTAGTGCGGGGCGGAGGGCGCGAGGCCAGCGCGATGGCCACCGTGTCCCGCAGGCGCGCGCGCGCCACGTCCCCGCGCAGCCACACTAGGCGCCACAGCTGCTCCTCACTCATGTCCGGGCACTTGGCCACCACGCTGTGCAGGTCCAGCGATAGCATCTCGATGTCCTGGCACCGCAACACCTGTTTTGAAGCTTTTTATTAGTGGAAAGCCTCGATCGAACTAGCAACTTGACTACAGAAAACGATAGCCAAAGTTGGGAAATTCGATGACAACCCACAGAACAAAAAATTTTAGAGGGGCAAGTACGATTAGCATAAACGTTCTGTATACCTAGTAATCTTATCAGGGAACAGTGTCTGTCCAAACGCCATACCATACGCATTACTTGATGAATTATGCGATAAATGTAACGATAATGTACCAGTAAAATACATTGAATTTATCGATATTTTATAATTGGGAAACAGTGCAATATATATATATATATATATATATATATATATATATAGTAAAGTTCATAGCACGCTATTCTCAATAAATATGTACTAATTATATAATTGGTTAAGAATTTTGAAAAATTAAACCGCAAAGCTCTCCTTACCTCCGCTAATGTATTGATGACTTCGAATGGCCAATCCACATTGACCCCTGCGGGGGCAATTTTTCTAAAGAACGATCTTATTTGGTTTGCCTCTTTTACGATTTTGTTCGCAGCTTGCTGAGCTTCCTCCACATTTTTGAAAGCCACCTTCTTGGACAACATTGCCGTAATGTACTTCTTGTAAACTAAGTTCTGAGCTTCGTTTATTACATACTCGAAGTTTTTATCTCTCAAATGATTATAATCTTGGAAATAATCGTCAAGTGTTATACATATAGTATCGACCGGTATGGTTGAAGAGAGCCACTTTGCTGTAAACAGGTCTTCGAAATGAATTTCTAGATCCAAAAATGCTTCTTCAAGGAGAAATTGTGCGGCTTCGTCTCGTAGACTCTAAAAAAATGTTCTTTGGTTTTATTATTTCTAAGGTTTCTTGCTCATATATTAACATACTCTTATTGAAAGTCGAAAGGCTTATAGTCAATTTGATATGGTCAGTTTCTCAGTTTCGAAAACTTCTATGACATTCTAAACAAAAAAACCTGAACTAGTTAAGAAAATGTCACTTGGCGATTAAGATTTTAAAAATAAATATCTTCAGGAGGTAAGTATTCTTTGGACAAAATTTCATACTTCGCATTCAACACCCCCCCCCCTCCCCTCTCTCCCCCTCCCACCATATGTCCCGCATCAAATTTTCAGTAAGTTGGCCGTCTCATCAATAAAAGGAAATCGGTTCACAAAAAGACGAGAAATAAGTACTGATGTACTGTACTGGTATGTATGTAATTATTTATTCCTTTCCTCTTAAAATTCATATGAGTTGCTACTTAGCTATAGTTTTACACCTGTTTACTGCCCTATACAAAAATCCATTGCATCTTTCCATCTAAAGGTTGTCTGTAAGAAATCGCAACTAGCGATAAGACCGCCGTTTACACCATTATTTTTTTTATCTTTGTAAATGTTTTAAACTGTTTCTTACGGTGTACAATAAAGAGTATTGTATTGTATTGTACATACTTTACGTATTTGATTATTTATTTTGTTGCACGAGTTTGATATACATGAAGGTATTTTATTGGAGAGCAGCTTATTTAGCTCACACGTTTCAATATTCCTATCCCCATAGAAACAGTACATGGGTTAATGCTGCAATGTCACCTGGAAAGTATTAAGCATCTTGTCGAACTTGGCTTCGGCCGGCGGGTCGTGCCGCGCGGGCGGCCAGCGCCGCGCCTGCGTCTGCTGCGCGAGGCGCACCATCTGCTCGCTGTTGTTCACGATCGTGATCATGTGGTGCGTGAAGTACGCCACGCGCGATCGGTCCCCGAAGTGAGCATTCTGGACGAAACATCTCGATTAACTTTCCACAGAAATAATCTAGGGTACGGCAAACTTCTTTTTAATATGTTCTCTACACATGTACCCGGTGGAGTAACAATAGGGTGGCAGAGCGGGCAAAATGAAACGGGCCTGGGTACGGGCAGGGGGCCCCCGGCCCGATCCGAAGGGCCTAAGCACACGAGGCACTAAGAGTGAACTTATGCCCTATCCGATGAATTAGCCACGGGCCTCAGATGGTATAGTTACGCCACTGCATGTACCTAAAATGTAGGTGGGATAGGATTTTTTATGGTTGTACAGAAAGATACAAAAGTGAGTTAAGTTCGTTTTGTGATTTACTAGTACAGGTTGCTTTATCTGATGTTCCCCGTAACGTAGTTTCTCTACGGATGAAGCTAAAGAGCCTTCCTCACAGATACAGTCAAGAACAGTAAAAAGGTTTGTAAAGTAAATGTTTAACAAAGACACTTTATTAGAGGAGTCGAAATAACATTGTTTTTTTTTAAACCATGCTTATTGCTTTAGTGTAAACTTTATTGAACCTCTGGCTTGATAAATTCAGTAATTTAAACATTCAATTCAGTATTTTGTTTACTTTTACAGGTGTTAAAAACCTGTAGCATATTGATATAATACATTAAAGTTATATACATAGGCACTTACTTTAAACTGTATAACTCCTTCTCTATACATATTCCCGTATCGGGTCACCTGTTCGATACTAAGCAGCAAAGCCTTGAATGTTATCTCCTTACTTATTGTTTCAGTAACCTAAAAATACAAAAATATTGAAATTTCAATACAAAATATTGACTTTGTTGACTTCATGGAACGTTTGGGAAAAATTATACGCTGTTGGATTAACTGGTTTAGAGAAAAGGTTGTCTGTCAGTCAATGGCTTGTCTGTTTTATTGTGTGGATTTGAATGTTGTAATACATTTCTCTTTATGCAACTGTAGCATGATGGAGGTCATTTTAACTTGGAGTACACAAAAATAGGATGGCACAAGATTTAAAATGACTAATTGTGTAGTTCCATAGGTAGGCGTAGCGATAAACACGGCGACTTAACCACCAACCGCTGGTAGAACAAGCATCAAGGTCGTTGTCGACGGTGCCAAGTCTGTTAATGCTGGTCCCACAAAGCTGTGTACTATCACCCACGCTGTTTCTTCTGAATATCAATGATATGCTGCAAATCAGCAGCATTCATTGCTATGGAAAACATTATCGAGAGCCGATCGCAACTTGTGTCTGAAATCGAAGCTTCCTTAGAAGCAGTTTCAGATTGAGATCGACTTAATCTAGTCCAATTTAACCCAACGAAGAGAAAGGTTTGTGCGTTCACCGCAAAAAAAGATACCGTTTGTCGTATCACCTCGCTTTAAGAGCACTGCCACAACCAGTATCGGAATGCTTGGCGTCGATATATCGAGCGAAGTCCAGTTTTGCAGTCTTGGTGTGCTGAACAGATCGAGACAGTATTTCACTCCAGCCTAACGCCTATAACTTTATAAGGCGCAGGTTCGGCCGCATATGGAATATTGTTCACATCTCTATGCAGTGGCACTCCAGTACCAGCTTCTCCCTCTGGATCGCATTCAACGGAGAGCGACTCGAATCGTCGAATGCCAGGATATTTCAAATCGGCTTGACCCCATGGCGTTGCTTCTAAAAATGTAGCTTCACTCTGCATTTTCTATCGCCTTTATTATGGGGAGTGCTCCGAGGTATTGTTCGGACTTATGCGATAAAACTGTCATCCCCGTCACTAGGATAATTGGCAATCCACCGTTGTACGCTTTTCTAGAACTCGCACAACCAATCTGTGGAACAAATTGTCGCCTGCGGTATTTCCGGACCGCTACGACCTTTAAACCTTCAAGGAAAGAGCGTGGCTACTCCCTCAAAGGCCGGCAGCGCACTTGTGACTCTTGAGTTGCAGGTGTCCATGGGCGACGGTAGTCACCATCAGGTGAACCGTCTGCTCGTTTGCCCGCTATACCATAAAAAAAATTATCCTAGCCTTGCTATTTCTAACTATTAAATTTACTTTAATATATTTCTTACTAATACTACTACTACTAATTACTCGATAATATATTTCTGGAACTCACCTGTAAGTTTTGGTCGATCATTTGGAATATAATGACAGGCGCGTGCGTATGGTAAGCGTTAGAGTGCGGTTCCACGTCGGGCGCGCGCTGTCCCGCCCACTCGGCCCGCTCTGACTCCAACGTCTTTTCCATCCATTCCATGTAATTTGATTCCATTTTCTATGATAAAAAGGCATGCCATATTGTTGCAAATAAAGACTTATTACTATTTAATAATTATTTAGAATAAATTCAACTGCACAGTTTTTGCAATGATGAATGTAATAAATACAAATTAAAGGTCTTTTTGTGTGTTATTGTTAACGGGATTTTCGATTATTTTTAAATTATTAAAAATATATTGTACATATTTGTACAGATGCGCTCCATAATGCAGCTGGATGGTACCTGGGGCATTCACACTTCAAAAAGCAGTGTAAGGATCGTTTTTCAATTTCCACCAAGATTTACCTGTAAGTATTCATCTTGTAGTTTTTGCATAGTTTCTTTACTAAGCAGCGGAGATAGCGTGGAGACATCAATGTTCAACTCTGCACTGCCCATCAACTCATGACCTGGATAAGTATTTAGAATCCAAGATAACAATGTGACATATTCATTGCCTTCTATCCCGTTATTCACTACATCTAGAAGCTGAAATAATAACATAAACAATTTGGTGAACAAGTTGGTAAAGGTCACTAATAAAAACAAAAGCAGTGCCATGTATACAAAAGCATTGCCATGTATTATGCATTCCTTACATCTGGTATTGATAGGATTCATGGCATACTACCACAGTGATAAAGGAAAGCAGATATCTCTGTGTCAATCAGTCTGTGACAACGGTCATTCCAAACTGGTTGAAACATCAGCTAGTTTGAAAAAATTAGGAGTTATTTCTCATTAAAATAATGATATATGAAACAAAAAAAGTCATTCAGATAAAGTCCTTCAAATTTAATTTTATAGTGTAGGTAGCAATATTATTTTATTTGGACAACATTTTTTCTATTTAAAGTGAATGCTGCATTACTCTGTTACAATAGCAGTTGAAATGCAAATGCAGCTTTAGTATTTCACTATAGCATTCCTTCATGACTTATGCATTGTAATGTCGCAGCATCGTGCTTGGTGTTCATAAACCTTACATAGTAATCCATAACTTCGTTATTCCGAAAATGGAAATGCAACTTCAAATTAATTTTGGAATCTCAGAAAATCTAGCGCTATTTACTTACACTTGTAGATAAACAAATATGGTACATATTGACATATTTGTTAACAATATCATAGTGCGGCGGGAAGCAGGGTACACACAGGGTCTTGACAACTCGTAAATCCTCTAAAATAAGCTGTCTCGTAAGTTCTAAGTATCGTACAAGCCATAATTTGTTGTCTTCTCGCTCATCGACACGAGTGCCTTCTATGCGCTGTGCGACTGCACATTCCAGGACCTCAAATGCTTTTGAGCGCCAATTTTTAGGACGACCAGGTGGCATGAAACCAGTTTGAATTTGTTGCTGTAAAGTGATTAAAAAAGGAATTTACTATTATATTTCTACATGATAATTCTACTCACTTACTCATCAGTGACAGCAAAACCAAAAACTGATCAGATAAGTTAAAATCCTACAACATTATGTCGGTTTTAATGCCTATTTAGCATATTTACACTCACTAATCCTACATGATAAATATATATTACAGTATTCGTTACCTGCACTGCCATCTGATCCCTTTTCTCTTCCCTTTCTATGATTCTTAGAGCCGTAACAATAACAGTAGGTTCTTTGCGGACAGTATTTAATGTTCTTGCTAGAATAAGTTTGATTTGTTTTTCGAGAAGGTTAGAGACCATTTCTACATCTTCAAAATAAGCCTTTAGCATAATTTTATCATGGGAAGACTGGTTAGGTAGTCTGTGTAACTCGTACAATAAGTCATCTCTTGAGTTTTCTAAATCATTCAGGCACTAAAAATTACAAAAAATCTTTACTATAAACTTACATTATGTCACATCTATTATTATGACTGATTTCAATATTTATAATAATCTATTAGAGCTAGAGAAACCAATAATATCACTATAAAGGTTTAGTCAATTCAATTCTGATCTCTCCACATCATCAAGTCTCTGGCGACATGGCAACTGGGCAGCGCCTGATTTATAGTTCTGACATCCCTAGGCTGATTTTGAATTTGAATCCCCTCCAGCCCATAAAATCAGTAAACGTAGTCCAAGTAGTAGTAGCAGCCCAAGTAGTAACAGATAGTGACACAGTGGGGTTCTAGGGTTTTCACCGTTTTCCACAAGGCCAGGATACTTGTCTTGACGTAAAAGTATTTACTCAACACGAGGGATAGAATTTTTAGGACAGTCTTAAAGTTGTAGAATCCAAAATGGTGTTAAACATGGGGATGGGCTCTCACCTAAAATATTCACCAACACACTTGAGGAGGTTGTTCAACGATTGAATGATTGGCTTTTGCTGACGACATTATTCTTTTTGTCCCCGCAACTCTGCAACTACAACGGATGTTCCAAGACCTGAGCACGGCTAGCCTAAAGGATGGGCTTGTGATGTATTGGGCTACAACCATCACCATGACCAACAGCACGAAGCGCTAGGTCAACTTGGATTGTCAGAAGATACATTATGTCGATGATTATATCTACTTGGGCCTTTTTCGAAAACAGACAAGAGAAATCGATTGCCGAATAATAAACGTATAAAAAGCTACTGGTCCTTGAAGACACAAATGAGGAATAATCTTCCGAGATTTCTAAACCGAAAACTCATCGATATACTCAACGTTGTTCAGAAAGGTCACTTACCTTGCTTAAAAAATTCCGTCTTGGAGTTCGCCAAACCTTGCACCATTTTCATATTTCAGAAAAAGTAAAATTATAATTTCTTTTCAGTTTCGAAGCATGTCGAAAAGTTTTCCTTTTTATTTAGAAATACATATTTCTGCTTACAATATGTTCACAATATTTGATGCGACACAATGAAAGGGCTTTAGACATTTTATTCTTTACATAAGAGGTGTTTGCAAAGCCAAGAGCTCAGCATCCCCTTGATCCTTGTGTTCTAGGCTGAACCCTTATTAGCCTATGGGGTACATCATTTTGGGATGCAAACGAGCAGACGATGATAGTAGGTGACTACTGCCGCCCATGGGCACTAGCAACTCGAGGGTCTCAAGTGCGTTGCCAGCCTTTAAGGTGGGAGTAGGAGAAGGAGGGGAAGAGGGGGAGAGGGGGAGAGGGGAAGGAAAGGAAGAGGAGAGAGCGGTGGGGGTGGGAGGCAGAGGGGGAGAGATGGGGAGATGAGGGGGGCAGTGGGAAGGACCTCCGGTAACCTTACTCGGTCGGCGAAGTACAACATAAGCATTGATTCACTGCCGCTTTTCTGTGAAGCCGTTGTACCACTCCGGTCGAGCCGGCGGATACGTGCCGAAGCATGGCTCTCCCACTACCACTCCCACTGGGGAGTTTATACATGAAAAATAATATCACTTACTTGGTGTGCATGAAGTAATTTGCCTTCTCCTATCCATTGCTTAGTTTTCGCCACACTTTCTGGTACTGTGAAAATATGTTTGAGACTGTCCATAGCTGTGACATACTGAGAATGCCGAGAATCTTCTTCCCTCACAGCTTGTAATGATGCTACCAAAGGTGGAACACTTTTCAATACCTCTTCCAATTCATCCATTCTGTGGTTGACAATTATACAATAGATGCATAAAATTATCAGCAGTCTTTTAGCAGAGGTTACACAGAAAAGAGCTGAACCTATTTAAATATCATGATTGCATGAAGCTTATTTATCAATGCATTAATTTATTAATACAAGGGATTTATAGCTGAAATAACAACTAATTCAGAGGGAACCTTATTAATTAAGAAGAGAAGAAGCCGAGAAGCTGTCAACAGTCTTGGACATCATGGCCTTCCTTGTAGCAGAAGCGCAGGCCGTATATCTCGACATGCCAATGTTAACGACATAAACCGTCGTGCTCTTGTTACCGAAAGTGTGCCAGCCGTACGGGAACCCAATGGTCTGGTACGAGATGATGGGAAGAGACCAGATGGTATGTCGTTACTGCCATGGAAGATGGGTAGGCCTTTGGTGTGGGACGCAACCTGCGTTGACACTCTCGCGCCATCACTTCTTCCAAGTACAGCTGGTTGTGCTGGCGCTGCTGCTACATCAGTAGATAGCCTCAAACGGCGTAAATACAATAATTTAATCGGTAACTGTTTTTCAGCCGTTTGGGGTCGAAACGAAACGCTAGGGTCATGGGGTCCGAGTGCTCGTTACGTTTAAGAACTAGCTAAGCAATTGATCGACACTTCTTATGACCAGAAGGCGGGCCTCTTTTTGCACAAAGAATTAGAATTGCCATTCAACGTAGCAATGCTGCCAGCCTTCTGGGAAAACTGGCAGTAGGCAACTGTGAGGAGGAATTTTATGATGCATGCATGTAAATAATCAGTATATACCTATAATATTTTTTTTTATTAGTTTTAATGGAATAATAGATATAGGATCTTCTACTACAATTTATCTAGTAATAAAACCCTTTTGAAATAAAACTGAACTTCAAACACTATTTTACCCTGTTCTATACTTATAATAAATAATAAGCATACAATTATTGCAAACACTAAATTTCTCTTAATTAAACAAACAATAAGTAAGACTGAAAGATCTGAAAAAACTAAATGTCATGCTGGGCAATATTAATATAAAGGCAGTTGATATAATCATTTAATTGAAACAACATACTTTAAGCTCACTTGTTGAACATCTTCTAAACATTCCTGTAACTGTTTCAGGCCCACACTGACTCCATCCAGTTTACCCTGAACTGCAGATTTAAGTTGAGCTTCTATAGAGGCTTTCTTGTGTGTGATTCTCTTTTTGTAGTGTTCCACCTGTATAAACATTTAGCTAGAAGGCCTAACATTCAAGTATGATTTCTTGTAAAATGTGTTGTGTAACTTCAAACGGTAAATCCATTTTATGTCATTGCGATATAGGTAAAAAATCAATTCTTATCAAGATTTAGACTTTTATGGGAAAAATTAAATTATATTTGAGGAAATGGATAGTAAATAATTGAATTCTGTAATCAAAATATAGATACACATACCAGAAAACAAAAAAAAAAGCGTATTTACTTTGCGGTTACCCTTGTTCGTTAGAACAAGGTGAGATTTAGCCATTATTGAAAAAGCAAGGCGAGGAGTTAACTATGCACCTTATTTGGGGATACAATTTTTATAAAGTTATCCATTAAATTCACTATACATTTAAACATGTAAAAACCAGGAGATGTGATGCGAAACTTTTGACGTGTCTAAGGCAACTGACAGCTATGTTGCATAAATGGAGCTTGCTCATTGGTTCAAATAGATTTGCCTTCATCAGGTAACAAGGCCCTTATGGATTTGACTTCGTTTGACATAATTTGTAGATTTTATTTGCATGTTTTTTCAAATTTAAAGGGATTTAGCTTTATTTAGTAAGATAGATAAAAATAAATATTTTTCAGCAATCTCGGCTTACCAAAAAGTCAAATATTTTATTTTATGGATTTATCCACATTTGATGTTACACAACACAAATACACTTTGATGAATACATTATATTTAAAGATGTTTTTGCAAAATTTTCTTAATTTCACTAAAAAAGAGTAGGTAATTATTATTAGTGTTGTTCATTATTGCACAAAGTATTGTTTGTTATTTTTATTGCATAAATGGTAATTTTTCCTACAGATGTACCATTCCTTTTCTAGAGTATCATAACAACACAGGGAAACACCTAGTTAAAAAAAATGAATTCAGAAGCAAATTAATTACATAGCAATACATATTTAAAAAATAAACATAATAAAATTATACTTCAAATAAAATGTTAATAACTTCATGACCTCTAGAGAATCAGTAATACTGTTTCATGTGAAGGGTTATAACTACAGTTAGTAACAAAATAATAGGTCGGGGTTGCATTATCTTCCACCTTCTAAGCATAGTTTTTGGCTGACTGAGTGCTCGAGAATAAAAAAAAAGGAAAGATTTTAACAAGTAATTTTGATATGTTCAAAGTAGTTTATGTAAACCTTTTCCAGTTGGCCTGGTCTCTGCATCATATTCATAACCATTTTCTCGGCTGCTGCTTTCGCTTCTTCTTCTATTTCGTCCATAGTACTCATTTTGAGAAATATTTAATTACCAGTATAATGGGATAAGTGCTGCTGTTCAGATATAACCGTATTACAATTTATTTTCAAAATGAAATGAACCTATGACACAATTATGAATCAGGGCATTTAATATTATGCATTTTACCCATCAGATACTAATTTCAATACAAAAAGTTATGTTAATGTCAAATTGTCAAATAACATAATGAATGAATGTTGCCAACTCTTGAACTAGACAGACTGTCGACAAATGACATGGCGAGCGCTTTTGGCTGAACGCGTGTTAAGGTCATCACACACTATATCGGCACGGCTCCACTCCAGCAATTAAGTTGTCATTCAAATATGAGATTTAAAACGTGGTCGTATAATACATTTCATAATATCAAAATGAAAAAGTCAAAGGCGGCGGCGGGTTGTAACCGCGCTTGCTGTAACCATACAATTCGACTCGCAGTCGGCGCGCTGTAAGCTCGCGGTCAGCTCACTTACAGCGCGCGGTTAACGTGCTTACAACTTCGCGTCGCACACTCTCACATGAAGACGATGAAATTAGCTTGCGCCTTGCGGGCGGCGCGTGGACTGCAAGTTTGCTCCTCACCGGCGATGCGTTGTAACTGTTGTAAGCACGCTGCCGGCTAGCGGTAGCCTCTATTTCAGGAGGCCCCGTGCTGTAGCTGTGCCATTATAGTGTGTGATGAGTGTGATAACCTTAATCGGAATTCAGTTCTAGTTATGTATTCGTTGAAGATGAACTTTAAAACCGATTTTTGTTCGTAAATCAATTCGGGTTCATTATTTTTATGAAGTATGAAATGAAAATGAAGACACCGAACTTAACCTATGGAAAAAATGGTATATTCATTATGGGGTTTTTATGTAAATGGCTGATTCTTTTATTAAGATCACGTGTTGTCGCGTTAAAAACCCTCGCTGAACTGAACGACGAAGTCTATACAGCAAAATAATGATGTCAAGGCGCGACTGTGTGATTGTTAACTGTAGGCGTTGGCGCAGGGTCGAGGGCACGTCGGATCAAAAATTCAAAACGTGCATTAGCATGTGAATGACAACTTTTCAAAACGCACGCTCAACGCCCGGCATCTGAACATGGCCTCTTTGTCCGCCCCTTTTAAGGTGATTGAGAGGTGACTCATATGAAACCGGGATGGATGTTAACGGACAGGAGTACAGGAGTAGCAGGAGAACGGCTGGGACACGGTGCCAAGGTATTTCCATGTAACATGAATCATCCCTAATTCTAATTCCATATACGAGCTGCTATCGTCGTCGTGTCTATCCACAATTCGTTGTAGTTAAGTCAATGATAGGCCTGCCATCACAAGCTCTTCAAAAATCCCGGACACATGTGTGAAATCGAGATTCTTTCCCGGACACTTTAAAAAAAGGCCGATTCCGTTTTTTTATTAAATTAAACAGCTTGTTCATCTAATAATTATAAGTTGCCCCTGGAACAGAAAACTGTGCCCGGATGCTACCCGGACGCCGTGTAAACTAGGACAAATCCGGGGAACCCAGACGGATGGCAGCCCTAGTCAATGAACATTTTGCTGTCATCTGTCGGCTGTGTCTGGCTGTCATTTGTCATCGCGTCAATTTTGTATTCTAAGTCTGACACTTGTATCATCTGTAGTTTTAAATAGTTTTATTAGTTAATAATTTACTATGAATTAATACAATACACTGAATTATTTGTGCATGCTAATTCCTTTGCAACATTATGATAATGTGGGAGATACTGATATTATTAATATTGTCCGCGCTAGCCTACAAAATAACAGATGGCCTGATACCGAACCTCAAAGACCTATTTGTGAATGCCGGTCTATACGGTGTCGATTTATGTAAAACTAATAAGGATAAAATGTAAGTTCATATTGATTGTATTTCATACTTTCAACTTAATGTTACAATTATTTTTGCCAAATCTGTAACTTTCGCCAAGAGACTATTTATGACCTCATGTTTTAGTAAACCACAATTTTAATAGTTGTCTTTTATGTAGTCCAGAAGCAATAGGTGTGGTGTCTGGATGTGTCTTTTTGGTAACCAGCTTCTTATACATCCCCATTGTATTTGGAAATGGTTTGATGGACAGACAACATTTTCCTCACAATGAGGTAAGGCTTAAAACTTTTATATCGATACTCGAAATGGTCAGGTGTTTAAAGTAAACAACAAAAACAATGTGACCCACATCCTCAAATCAAAGTAGTAAAGAGGTGTAGAAAACTAATTTTTCACAAGTACAGCCACTAGCAATAGCTAGTTTATTTTAGAAAATGATTTATTCATGACTGCTACTACAATATATCACACTAGCTTGTGCCCGTGGCCGTGCCTGTGCATTCATAGTCTGGTCAATATAGACATTTAAAATAACAAAAAATCCCGGAAAGTCAAATATTGGTGGAGAGCTGGGGTTTACCATTACAAATGAAGTTTTAAAAGTCCCCATCGATCCTATGTGTGCTACAAAAGTTATTCTTGGTCAAAGGTCAAAATTTAAGGTTTTTTTGGTTTTTCTAGAAAACTGTAAGTTTTAAAAAAAAAATCTCAAGCCAAAGTTGTAGATCTTAAAATTCTCTACAAAAATGGTCTTTTTTTTTTTTCCTAAGAATTGTTCAAATGTGGTTGAGTCATTGGTCTCTTCATTAAAATCACAGGAATCTTCCTCTATTGTACTCAACTGGACATTTGAGCTAGACTGATCTTGGCAATTGGTACAAGCTGGAGAACACAGCAACCTGACTTTTTTTCTATGACATATGTTACCTACTTGCTTCGATTTGAAATAAGACCTTGTTTCGAAGTGTACAAGGTTAACATCTTATATGAAGAAAATTTAGTGAATTTTAATTTAGTGAGTGAAGTAACAGAATTGGGCCCATTGTTCCCTTAAACTATCCTAAAATTGTTATGACAGTTAGTGGAGTAGGCCTACAGGGGAAACCACGGTAAAAAAAATGCACCGAGTACACTACCTCACAGATGGCGTGGAAATGTGTGCATATCATGTATAATGTGACTCTTAGAATCGCGATATCTCAGGAATAACTCTTAGGAAAAAAATCATGAAGACCATTTTTGTAGAGAATTTTAAGATCTACGACTTTGGCTTGAGATTTTTTTTATAAAACTTACCGTTTTCCAGAAAAATTAAAAAAACCTCAAGTTTTGACCTTTGACCCCGAATAACTTTTGTATCACACTTAGGATCGATGGGGACTTTTAAAACTTTATTTGAAATGGTAAACCCCAGCTCTCCACCAATATTTGGCTTTCCGGGAGTTTTGTTATTTGATCACTATTTTTATGTTTAAATTGACCGGACTATCATGTGAACATAGGTTTTATCACGAAAGGTACCTCATGTCTTTTTTTTTATTCCTGACAATAAGTCTGCAAAATTTCATGATGAATATGTTGAGTGTTTGATATATAACAAATGAATTGATAAACAAGCTCACTTTAGTTTTTTAACCGACAAAAAAAAGGAGGTTCTCAATTCGACCGTATTATATAATGTAGCTGTTGCCTGCGACTTTGTTTGCATGAAAATTTAGGTGAAATCTATCCCATAAAAAATATAAATTTTTCTGGAACAAAAAGTAGCCTATGTGCTATTCCAGACTATAATCTATATCTGTGCCAAATTTCATTTAGATCTGTTCAGCCGTTTTTGTGTGAAAGAGTTAAAAACATCCATCTATCCTCACAAATGTTCGCCTTTATGATATTAGTAAGTTTAAGTTATTATTAAATAAGATTTGAATTGATTATATTTTTTTTAGCTATATTATATATATTACTTTAGAGCTATATATTTGAAGGGCTTAAAACATAGTGTCATTATGGGGTTACACCTGAGTAAAATTGAGCAAAAAGTTCTTATTATTGACAACAATTTCAAGTTAATTACAACATGTAGAATTTAAATCTTGTCATTAGAATTTAATTCTTCCAAAATAAGCAGTACTTTAAATATATGTTTTCTTAGTTTGCAGAAATATTGGCTGGACTCTTATCAATTTGCTGCATGCTACTCTTAGGGTTTGCCGACGATGTTTTAGATTTGAGATGGAGATATAAGTTATTGCTACCTACGGTTGCATCGCTACCATTGCTAGTAGTTTATTATGTTAATTTCAACTCAACTACTTTTGTAGTTCCTATACAACTGCGATATTGGCTAGGTGTTTCAGTTAATATTGGTAAGTAAAGACATACAAAAGTTACATGTCAATACTGTATACATATTAATTAGTATTTTTCTAATATTTATTTTCGGCCGCAACTACTCGACTGCCACATCTATAATATATTATTACGTAACTTCGTATTACGAATTCTTTGTACTTATTTGATTTTGCGCTACGCAGTGTACACGCAACACTCGTAGGTATAATTTTTGTGCGGTACGGGAATGACCTTAGCCGTTCAGCGTCACCGAAGCAGCTGATTGCATAAATGTTGTTTAATTGGTTACATTGCAGTTTTTAGCCGTATGGGGAATTCAGAAGCCCTGCTTGTGTCAAAAAATTAAGTTTTATTTATTCTTTCAAACCGTAATTTATACCCTATGCAGTAATTGTTTTCTAAAGATATTTTTTTAATCGTAATTGAATGCCAAATGTTTACCTACTTATACTCTTTTCTTCCTAGCAACTAATTATTAACGATAAGAAATGTATGATTAAAACCCTACAAACATTTTCAGGATTTCTGTATTATGTCTATATGGGGATGTTAGCAGTATTTTGCACAAATGCAATAAATATACTAGCGGGAATCAATGGACTTGAAGTGGGACAGTCTGTTATTATAGCTTCATCTATAATTATTTTCGACGTTATTGAATTAAGAGGAGACCAATTCAAAGCTCATATATTTTCCCTCTACATTATGATACCATATGTTGCAACTACACTCGCATTATTAAAGCACAATTGGTAAGTTATCACTAGTTTTTTTTTAGGTAAATAAATCTCATCAGATTACATGATAGCAACATTTTGTTGTTGAGAAATTGTGAAATCCATAGTATAGGGGCCATCCATAAATTACTTCACACGTTAAGGGGGGCTCGACCCCAATGTAACATTGTATGACAAAGGGTAGGGGTCATAAGCTTGACGTCACATGACGTCACATGTCAAAATCTAAAGTATTAAACAAAACATCACCTACAAAAGACTACATATGCTTCTACACGTTTATTATAAAAAAAAGAAATTGAACTGCTCGTTTCAGTTCTGGGTGTAAAATTGAAAAATATGTAGGTAACATCACACCAGGGATGGTGGTCCCACAAATGTGACCACATGACACAAGGACGGGGGAGGGTCGATCGATATGTGAATCAAAACATTCGATAACTAAAAATCGGGAAATACCTATTCTAGTTACCTAATGTTTTGGTTATGCGATGGCAGTATGACATGCACCTATTAGTAGTGAGGTAGAAATAGAAGTGATCAATTAGTTTAGGATTGAATAAATTTAATAGAAATTGCCAAACGCTGTGAATGTTTTCTTTTACAGGTATCCTTCAAAGGTTTTCGTTGGAGATACATTCTGCTATGTATCAGGAATGACATTTGCTGTAGTGGCTATTTTAAGTCATTTCAGTAAAACCGTTTTACTATTTTTCTTACCACAAATAATTAATTTTCTATATTCAGTGCCTCAATTATTCCATATTATTCCATGCCCAAGACACCGTTTACCTAAATATAGTGCTGAAACGGACTTACTCACAGCAAGTAGAACTTTAATAGCTAAAAAAGACTTCACTTTCTTATCAAAATTTATTCTTCAAGTCTTAACAATTTTGCGTTTTGTTGACAAAATAGAAGACAAGGAAAGTGTAACAATTAATAACATGACTCTAATCAATTTATTTTTAATTAAGGTAGGGCCACAGTCTGAGCCTCAATTGACGAAGAAACTGTTGTTTTTTCAGGTTTTTTGTACATGTATAGCTTTTGTTATAAGATACCCATTAGCGTCATATTTTTATGACAAGTTAGAATAAGTAAGTGTTAATATAATTCGTAACCATTGGGCCCTTTTATAATTTTTGCAAGTTACAACAGTCACGGTACGACACGTTATGGCACAATTAGGTACTATAGGATGCTACAGCATTGGGTATAGTTTTGCGAAAATCTGTGCCCCACGTGATGTGACATCGCACCGCAGACTAATATAATTAGTGTTCTTATACCCTTATCGCGTACGATTATCAACGTCGGCAATCTACCTTTTTTTTTGTACGTGTGGAAACGCCCTCGGGCCGTCAAATCACCGGGGTTTTCAGTGGGTCGCTGGGTCGGAATCGAACCGACTAAAATCACACGGTGTGGCGTATTGACCTTACAAAATTATAAAAGCACCCATTAAGAATTTTGCTAACTTCTACTGTAAATGGAAGGCAAGAAAAAAGGAATCGCCAAAGAGAAACTTGTGATAAAAACAGGCATTTCATTAATTGGCATTACAACCATATCATTTGAACCAATGATTGCTGTTTATATTTTTCCATAATATTGTTAAGAGTAAAATAAAATTGATTATTAAAGTAAAAACGTATTTTATTTTAGTTAAAATAGACACAGATAGACTCTAAGTTAGTAACTACTTAGTAATCTGTGACTAAATGTCCATTTATTATAAATTCAATTTTTTTGATATTTATAAAAAAAAAAAAAAACTAAAAAATCTTTTTTTCATAAAATTGACCATTAATTATTCGAAATCGTCGATTTAATAAATAATTATTATAATTAAAAATTCTAGATCAACACACAGAGTCACCGCAACAATAGTTTGCTTCGTCAAATGTAAAATGATTAAAGAAAACAAAAATGGATAACATAATTCCACATCTGCCTGTTTCGATCTATAACCGCCCGTTTCCAAATGGTATAGCCTTGTGAGAAGAAATAAATAAGTAAAAATAAAATAATCTTAGATTTATATAAGCGAACCCCGCCCAACGTGAGTATTATATTACTTACATACAGTTTTTATGCATAACGGTTTTAATACCAGCGCATAGAGGTTACCCAAAATTTAGGGACTTTTTATAATTTTTTTAAGTACATCAAAATTCAGGCCTTTATTTTTTTCATGCTCAAACTATTTATGTTACCCTAAAATAAATTAACTTTGGAAACACATTAGTGTTTTTCTAAATTTCAACCCCTAAAAATTACAAGCTGTGGCCGTAATATACACTAATATTATAAAAGCTAAAATATTTTTTTTATTTGTATGATCTAATCTTAGATACTAGCATTTCTTGTTGCGTTGCCAAATTTTGGTATTCTTTTTTTTTTATGTAGGGAAACTACAGAACTTCGATATCGCCTAGTACTTCGGTGGTGGAGGTCTGATGGCAGTCGCACCACGTAAAATATCGAAGTTCGGCCGTATCTGTAGTCCGGAAAAGGCGCGGAGGATGATGATGATTTTTTATGTAAGGACTTCGAGATTTGGACCATTTTAGAAATTTAAAAGTCCTAACTCAATATCTAAATAAATAAAAATCAATGTTTGTATGAGTGTCCTTTATGCATTCCGAAACTATTAATCAGATTGTGGTGAAACGGCGTTTACCAAATATGTTAGGCAGTCTTTCAGGTCCAATCCTTTCTTAGCTGACGTGTGCTGCCTTTTAAATACCTCCCTGCCTTGGACCTTCTTATTCCGCCCCTGTCGCATAATCCGTGCTTAGCTAACGTGTTCTGTCCATAAACTACCTCTCTGCCAAATTCCAAATCTCCAGTAGAAAAACCACGGATTTTCGTATAAACTTTAAAAAGCCCAAAAGGAGGTCTCCTTAATCCAAGGCCCAGACGTTATTTCCAACGTATGCTAGGTACCTATAAACTACCAAATCTAAATTGACGTGTGCTAACTATAAACTGCCTCCCTGCCAAAATTCAGGTGTCTAGTACAAAAACCAAGGACTTTCATACGAATTTGCGAAGGCCCTTAGACATCTTAAATCCGGCCCTGTGGCAAAATCCTTTCTTAGCTGACGTCTCCTCCTCATAGATTACCTTTGTGTCAAATTTCATCTTCATAGTTCAAGTAGTTTTCTAGATGTCGTGATCAGTCAGTAGGTAGATGAGAGAGTTAGTATCCTTTCGCTTTTATTTAGGTATATAGATTAAAATGATACGAGAACAGCCTTGCCTCTTTACTATACGGCGCCGTTCAACTAACGGCCTGAATGATATTCAGCCGTAGCGTCTATTACACTATTTAATGAACTGGCTGGGTGATCCTTAGGCCATTCATACAATAGGGTGACCATGTGACAAAAACAAAAAAAGATGAAATATCTGACATTAAAAAAAAAGTTCGGTATATTGTTTATTCGTCTAATAGAATATTAAGTTGGAGACGATTTAACATTAGTAGGGTAGGTCAATTGAACAGAAATGGCTAGGTTAGGTTAGAGCTACGGCGCTTCACACACTGGCGGAATGCCCAGCCCGGGCTGACCAGCGTCGTGACCTCGTTGTGGCAGTTGGAGCTGCGGGTAGTCTCTCGCTCCCAACCGTGGTTCTGGCCATAGTTCGGAGCGAGAGTGCATGAAACGCCGTCGCTTTCTTCTGCGAGGAGGTGATGTCCGCAAAGGAGGCGGCGGAGCCGGAAAGGGAGCGGAGTACGACTTTCTCTGCCCGCAGCAGACGCACCGGGCGCCGGAGGGCGTTTAATGACCTCCGGCCACCTTAGGAAGCGGCCTGCGGGCGACGAACTTTTGGGGAAGTCGTCGTCCGAACAGATACAGGCCCGAGAGGTAGAGCGCAGTGTTCCGCGCGCGCTTCTCAGAGGAGTGCGAGCCACGGGTGACGGTCGCACCGGGTGACGGGACCCGTCTTGGGTGAGACGGGTCAATGCCTATTGGGGGTTGCGGAAGAATGCAATGGCGATTCTCGCTCCCCCGATTATAGGCAATTAACGGAACACCGGGGTGGTTTTTAGTCGGTAAAAGTCCGACAGATCCCTTCGCCTCCCCAAGGGCGGAGGACATCCATGAGGATCTTCCACCCCGTCACAAAAAAAAAGAAAGAGCGAGCGTGCCGCGGCAGCGGCTGGCGAGTGCCAGAACGCAATCCTATGACAAACGAAATAGGTACTTGCCAAGTCATTTGCCTAGCTGTTTGATTAAATAGCTGAATATCATTCATTCAGGCCGCTAGTTGAACGGCGCCGTATAGTAAAAAGGCTGTGTGCGTTACGATTGCTCCGCCAAGTTATCCAAACAGAAAAAATCTTCGGAAAAATTGTCGGAATTTGTCAAAATCGAAGGAAACAAACCAAAAATTTGTCAAAGTAGAAATAAAGAAGTTATAAGGGTTTTAAGTTGGCCGCGCGAACGTAACGTGGAGGATTGCGCGGCCATGGAGATCTCAGCAACTAATTGGGTTAGAGATCTAATTCTTTTTGTCAATTAAAGACTGAATTTGTCAAAAATTGTCGAAAAAACAATTATAAGCTCTAGATCAATATTTTACGAAATATACACCTTGGAAGTGATGGCCGCGCAATCGTTCACTTGCTGTTTCTTTATTGTTGATTATTTCTTTAAAACTTAAAGACTTAATACAGTAAAACTGCTACAAGAAGAAAGGTATTAATTTGTCAAAACTAACGAAAGCTATAAATACTACTAAATTTTAGTTAAGTAGACAAAATCAGTCCAAAACAAAAAGAACGTGGCCGCGCGGTTTTTATTATTATCTATAAGTAAGTGTTTTCAGTAATAAAAGCAATTAGAGAAATATTATTAGAGAGATTTGAAAAATATTTACCCGTGATTTGGGTATTTGCCCAGGCTTCCATCATATTTCCATCTCTATCCATGGGGAAGGTTTAGGTGTATAATTTGTTAAGGTTTCCTGTAAATTGGTTAAAATATGATGTTTGTTGAAGATGTCTCTGCTACCCGTACGAAGCCGGGGCGGGTTGCTAGTATCCTACTAAGAAGATGTATGGATGTTTGTTACTCTTTCACGCAAAAATACTGAACCGATTGCGATGAAACTGGGTATTTAGATAGCTGGAGACCTACTTTCTATCCCGATATAGCCACGGGATCGGGACTTACGCGGGTGAAACCGCGGGGCGCTGCTAGTAATTTATAAATCTGAACATCTCTGGACAACATGGACTCGGCTCTTTAGCTGGGAAAATATTATCTGCAAGATAAATGTCTCCAAGTTCGAAAAAAGGGTCATTTCTCAATACATGAATTGAATAGCTAAGTTCAAAAGAAAGCAATGGATTGTTCCTTATGGTATAAAGTACAAGTCCTAGTTTAATAAGGAATAAGTATAAATGTGAGATAAATAAGTTGATGATTGTCAATTATAAGACTGTTAGAAGCTTGTAGTAAATACATTTTCTATAATTTTGTTAAGGCTCAGCAAGAGGTTTATTTTTATGGTATAGGGGGGCAAACGAGCAGACGGGTCACCTGATGGTAAATGATTACCGCCGCCCATGGGCACCTGCAAGTCAAGAGTCACAAGTCTATAATAATATTACTATACTCTGTGTTCACAAGTGCGTTGCCGGCCTTTAAGGTAGGAGTAGGTTATAGAGAAAATATATCCTACTATCATACTAATATTATAAACGTGAAAGTTTGTGATGATGTATGGATGTTTGTTACTCTTTCACGCAAAAGCTACTGAACCGATTGCGTTGAAACTTGGTATGTAGATAGCTGGAGACCTGGATTAACACATAAGCTACTTTTTATCTCGATATTCCCACAGGCTGGGGACTTACGGAGTGAAACAGCGGGGCGCAGCTATTATATACCTCCGCATATACCTATACATATATTAACGGGTCAGCTGCCCACCCTAGGAAAAATTCTTAGCTACGCCCATGCCTATACTATGTTTCACGGAGTACTCGTAAAACAGCGATATGCTTTGGACTACTGTCAAAAAAAACAGCAGCCTGACTGACCGTTTTGTGAGGGAAGCCTTGCTCTATCAGGATAGACGGGCGTGCGCATGTACTTCTACTATATACTTCTACTAAACGGGCGTATGAAGGGAAAGTGCTAGTCCTCTCCCGTTCTTTACGCAGACTATTTAGCGCTCAACAAATAACACTGTGTTGAGAAAATAGAAACAAAAACCAATAATAAAAATGGTCCCTAGACTATCAAGAGAGATGTATACTTTTTTGCAACATGATAATATAGAAATTAGGATGTTACACTTGCCAAAAGTCTTAATTTTATTAAATAGACGCAGATACCTTACGGACTTACGGTATAAGGTAATAAAATAGTACTAGTATTAAAGTGCATAATATTATAATTTTGCAATATTACTATATTGGTTAAATGCCAATGATTGCAATACAGAGCTTGAATTATAATATAGGTACAGTCACTATAAATATTATATGTAACAGAAACAAGGTTTATTAGTTGTATAAATTCATTCACTGTCCTATTAACAAGCTATATTTACACAATACACAATTATTTTATATTACATCTTTCTTTGGCCCTTATACAAGTAAAATTTTTGCCAAAGTATAATTAAACGCACATACTTATTAAGAGAAATGAATAAATATTTTTTATAAGTATTTTATACAAAAATGGCTACACAATATACTCTTTATTCATATATTATAATTGTGAACTTAATTTAACCAAATATCATACAATATATTGTCCTCAGCATCATTTTCATTGATAACTTGCAAAGTTTTTAGAGTTTGTAAGTAAAATGTTAATTCAGACGTAACTACACCATGTTGAGGGCTACCATTTGCAACTATATTCATTTTTAATAACTGCTCTCTAAGTTTGTCTTTAAAATTATCATGTACTCTTTTGTAAATGGTCCTTATTTGTTCATGTGGTAAGATATCAATGAGGGCTTCATGTAATTTAACTAAGTGTTTAGAAATATTTCGGAATGTCTGAGATGGAACAGGCGGTTTTGCATCCCATGTAGTAAGCTGAGATGCAAGCATGTTACTTACTATAATACAAATTTTATTCTCTATTTCTTGCTTATGACTAATTATATCATTCTCTATATTACTAAAACCATTTAATGATAATTCTTTTGAATATTGCTCCTCAAGTAATCTCCTAATTTTAGGAAGAATCCACATTACAACCTGTAGAGATCTGGAAACCAATGCCAGGTTAGAGGTAGATATAGTTTTTAATCCAGCACTTTGTATTGCACCAGCACCTAGTACCAATTGACAGCACCGAGAATTAAACAATTGGATCAGTTCTAACATACAATGTACCAAGTATTGGACAATAACAGGAGACTGTTTTGTTGCATCACAATATTCAAGTAATATTTTTATTAGGAGTTGAATTGTAGCTACAACAGCATAACTCTCTTTATTTATTAGTAAATATTTTCCATCAGGTTTACTACTGTCATCATTCTGAAAATTTGGTATTTCTCCTGTCTCATGTATTGTATTTATAGCACTTTGTAATTCACATGGGACATCTGCAACTTTCCATCTTTCAGTGTTCAGTGCAGTGATCAATTGAATTCTTCGTTCTGCATGTAAGCACTGTATGTACTTCATAGCATAGCTTCTTAGTGCTAGTTTCATTGCATTACTACAATGCCCTGTTATCTCTTCACATTCATTGCAAAATTGTTCAATAAGTTTAGATAAGATTGATAATTGAGACATGTCAGAAAACACATAATCTTTGTCAGTTTTAGTTACTATGAGATTAGCACATCTTTCATTACAGTAATCTGAAAGTGATGCAACCATTTTTTTTAACTTTTCTTCAACAGAGTGTAGTTCCTCTGCAGTCCAAATGTCTTCACTGTAATTTCCTGTTACATCATCCATTTGAGTAATTTCCAATATCAAATTGTTAACTGCTAATATTCTTTTGAACAAGTTTATCAAGTTTGGTGTAACTTTCTGAAGAAAAGTTATTCCTTCATTGCATAGCAATCGTGTATTGTCTGCACTAGATCCTCTTAGCACAATTTCTGTGCTTCCATCTCTCTCTGATATTATTTCTATAAGACACTGTTTGATTGTGGTTTGAATAGAAGTCATTGCTTCAATTTTGAATGTATCGATAAAGTCAAATTCTTTCAGACGAAGAATGCCAGATACAATGGATACAATTTTTTCTCTTTCATGAATTTCTGAGTCTTCTTTTGGAGGTCTATTCAAGTCAGTTACAATAAATCTTAAGAACTCATTACTTAACATTTTATGTATCAATCTCTTCATTTCAGTCAATTGAGGGGATAGGTGCCGAAATGCCTGTATGCCTGATAATCTCGTGGATAATACTTTTTGTGTAGAACTAATAAGATCTAAAGCAGCAACATAATCTGAAGTACTTAAAAGGAGCTGTATCATGGGTTGTGTTTGTTGCACAGTGGCCATTAGTTTCAAAAGTTCATGCACATTATTTAAGTTATGATTAATTTTTGTAAGGCTTGCCAGCTTCAATGGACATTCAGTAAGGTTTCCCTTGACATTGGTTATATTTTGTCTTGTGTTTCTCACTGTGTTTACTGCTCTAGCCATCTGTTCCATAATAGTGTCATGAGATAGCATAGCATGAAAGAATGCATCTGATTTCTGAGCTACTTGTTTGGATATTTTCATCTCTATAACATCTAGGTACGTACTCAGTGTTTCTTGTAGAGATCTTATTGCGATACTAGGGTCTTCAGAATTACAAAGACTAGGGAATACTTTACTAAATACATCTGGGTCATTTAATGGCAATGATTGTTCATAAAATATAGCAGGTACCTCGCATATATTTTCAACTATTGGTGTTTTACTTTTAACTGGAACACCTTCTTTGAGTCTACAGTGACGGCGATACTTTTTAGTTATTCTTTTACAGTATGATTCAAAATGGGCTAAAGTTATCTCTGGCAAATATGGACTAGGATATATATCTACCTTATCAATGAAACTGTCACCCCATGTTTTGGTAAAAAAATTACTCTGTTTGCCCCTGTTAGGATCATTCAATACTGCTGGAAGGTTTTGTGAAGAAGAGTAGAATGTCCAGTCATCATTTGTGTCTTTAGTGTAAACATGGTACTCCCTTACATGATATTTGAAACCTGCTTTTCGTAAATCGCCAAATTGCAAGGCTGAACACATTCCATTTTGTCCATATTGACAGAGTATTATGGAGCCCTCCTTTATACTGTGCTTGTCTTGAACATGCCTGAAAAATTTAAAGGGCTTTTTTTAAACACTATTCGCTTTAGCATTCGTATAGGTTTTGAACTGTAATATATAAATAATGCGTGTAACCTTTCAAATTCCGTGGCAGAAGTAAAAAGTAGTCTCGGGCAGTGAACACAATTTTGCCATGTTGGCTTACTACATGATGAAGAGTTGTCCTCCATACCATCTTTCTCTTTATCAGCAAAGAAAATAACCAATATCTTTACGGTAGCTCCATTAATGTACAAAATTAGTAAAAATTCACCTAAAAAGCCTATGACATGGTAAATATAATGTGACAGATGACACGATTGGGATTGGACTGACGTTGACATTTGCAAAATGACAGCTTCAGTCTGTAGGGTAGGGCTGTTATCCAGGTAGGTATAGAAATGATTAGGTAGTATATTGAAAAGGGGAGTGCGTTACTGTAGAGGAAGCCGGGCTTGACGGTGCAGCGGTGGGCCGGCCGGTCAGGAAGAGTCAAACCAGTATGATGATAATGGTTACTAAAAGACTTACATATAACATAGTATATTGAAAAAAAATTTGGACGACCATAGACTATAATACCCTTTAAACTGCATCAGTTGTGTAACTGTGTTAGAACTTTGTGGCGTAGCCATGAAGATCTAGGCTGTCTTAAGTTGGCGGGGAGAAGTCGTTTTTTTACATTTGTTTTTTGCTCTTTCAACTGTTCTTAACTGTTCGACGAAAATTTTTATTTGTTCGATCTTAGTTTTAAAACAAAAACAAAAGTTACTATCGAGTTGGCGGGGAGAAGTCGTTTTTTCACATTTTATTGCTATTTAAATTGTTCGTTAACTGTTCGAATAAAAATATTTATTTGTTCATTCTTAGTTTTTTTTTTAAATAAAATAAAAAATTTGCTATCTTACGTTGGTGGTGAGAAGTCGTTTTTAACCTTTTTTTTGCTACTTCAACTCAGTGGCGTAGCTAGGTAACCAAAGGCCTGGGGCAAAAAATAAACTAGGGCCCCAACTAAACTATTTAAAATCGTTTGTTCTGTATTCGTCGTGTATCGTGTTCCAAATTCAACGTACTCTATATTCAAGTTAACAGTGGCTGCCCTAGCTACATTTTTAGGTGGTGCGAGACCTCAAAGTGGCGCCCCTATAAATTCAAAACCTTAGTGTTCCTATACTATGCAGCAGTGATTATAAATGGTCTTAAATATATCTAACAAATAAATATTTAGGGTGTATCTGAGCAGCAAGCAGTCTTTCGTGGTTGACATAGCAATTGTTCTGCTCATCCGCGTTAAAAAAATGTTGTCCATCCCGCTTGTATCACTCCGTCGCGTTCGGTAACGCCTGAGCACTGACTTAAAAAATAGAGCTATATTAACCTAAGATGCTATTTCCTTAGCTTATTTGTTATTAATGCTAATGAAGAGGCTCGTCTCTGTTTCACAAATTCCAAGCAATTTTTTAGCTATTGTAAAGAATTTGACCAGGCAAACATTGTAAATATGAAATCAAATTGCTCTATGTACCTACTGTATAATCGCTGATGCTGTAACTGAGTCATTTGTTTCTTTATGAAGATTCAGAAGGACATCACGAAGTGAAGTATATTTAAAGCGAACAACACCAAGGCTAGAAACTCCCAAGTTTTATAAACCTTTTTTGATCGATAATTCAAAAAGATATCACTTCCCATAGCTTTGTTGATCAAGAGAAACAAAGTCTTTAAAGAAATCCAAATAAAGACAGCAAATTCACGGAAGTTTTGGCTGCATCGGCTATCACTAAATTCAAACTGTGACAACCATATGTCACCGACTTCAATGCACCTAAATTATGATAAATTTTCCACCCTTAGAGGTGTAATATTTTCTTTAAATTTTAATGGGAGCAACCTTGAGTTTAAGCAATTCTATTAAATAGAATAATCGAAATCGTTTCATTTTATCGTGTGAAAACCCCCACTGGTCATCACCTCGTCCTGTCCCGTTCCCGTTTCACCGCCTCTTTAGCCAACATCACTTCCACGCAAAAGGAGATGGTAGAATCCCACGCACTCTCAATTTGGACGATGGACAGAACCATGGTTTCTAGCAAAAGGCTTCCCACACCAATAGCCGTCGCGAGGTCGTATCGCTTCTGCGTGTGGAAACCCCCTCGGGCCTTCACCGGGGTTTTCTGTGGGGCGGTGTGTCGGAATCGAACCGACTAAAAACCACATTTTGTGCCGTACTACGCCTAGAATAGGAAGGATACGGAACAGCTTTTATTAAGACATCCGGACCCCTCCTAGCACTTGCCCGCAAAAGCGCGGGCACCACCTTTGGGTAAACATCTCAATTAGATGACATCCAGGGACACGTGGACGTCACCTCCTAGCGGCTGACCACTATAGCGTCCGACCCGTCTGCCCGCGGCCACACTCAAGGCGACATGAGGTGCTGGTAAGCGCGCCTCCACCGCCCGGTTCTTCAGCGGCAAATTAGGTCCAAGTGGAGATCGTTCTTCCGAACCCGTTCCACCATCCCTTCTGCGAGATGACTTCCTCACAGAAAGTTGCAACTGCGGTAAAATTCCTGTAGCTACTGGCCATGGAGCGTATGACGGCCGGTAGCGAGAGATCCCCTCCGATGGCTGCAGTGAAGGCCCGACGCTGCGGTGGAACAAAACCCCAGCGTCTGCTGAGCTGAGTCCTCACTGCAGTTGCAGTGGTGACAGGCGGGACTCAATTCCCTCCTAGCTACCGCGTGCAGGTACTTCCCGAAGCAGCCATGCCCGGTAAGAACCTGTGTCAGTTGGAAGGAAAGGGTCCCGTGCTGCTGACTTGCCCACTCGACGATGTCCGGCTGAAACGCCTCCACGGCGGCAAATCCAGCAGGTGAAGCCTCCAGTCGGGCTGACCAACGAGCCATCGTACCTCGGCGAATGGCCTCACGCCCCTCGCGTACCCCTTCGGGGCCCGATAAGTACCTGCGTCAACCGCTTAACCTTCCAGCCTATCCTCCCACCTCTTACCACTACAATTGTGGCGTGCCCTGTTTTCGGTCGTTGTAGTCGTTCTTTTCATTCGGCCAGTAGGCCCTGGCGAAGCCGGGACCGTCGCGCCTCGATTTCTTGATCTAGTGCCTCCTTGCGCCGCTAGGTCCCTAGGGCAGAACTATCTAATAGACTCGCTGCTTCGTGGGAAATCGTACTGTATCCTCTTATGACTCTGACGGACATCACCGCTGCGGACGCCCAGCACCGGCCTTAGGGTGGGGGGGGGGGGGAACCAAGCGCTGCTTAGGGGCGCCCAGTTGGTAGGGGCGCTATGACGCCAGGGGAGAAATATTTTTTTCAAATTGTATTCGAGAGATTAAAGTTAATTTTTCATGATTTCTTAGCAAACTTAATAAAAATGTATTCAATTGTATGACGAATACTTCGTTATCAAAGAAAATACAATCATCTAAAAATGTTAAATTATCCTATAATATGCACGTGCATGCCTATATTTATATACATATATGTATAGTACCCTAAAATTTGCCTAAGGGCACCACTTGTACTATTATAAGGCCGGCACTCCTGACACCACAGTATCGCAGATTACGGGTCGTCAAGGACTCCGACCATATTAGGTTGCCATATAAGCCCAAAAAAACTGTCAAATTGTTAATCTCATTGGTAGAAGTCGATTTTAAGTAGGTTTAAAAATTATGTTTCATTTGTTTTGTAGTTAGTAGGTTTGTAGTTTGTCCAAGTTTCAATAGCCTGGTGTGTAGTTAACTGCCAATCCCCTTTAACAAAATATTGTTTTACTCGTACTTCAACTTCTTCATTAGTGTCATGTCAGTACAATCCAGTGTGATAGAGGAGAAGTATTTAGAAGACCACTTAAGTACTCACCATAGATTATTAGCCTGCCCCTATCGTCAATGCCCAAGCGATCGTCGGTTAATAAAGATTATAGTAACGACTCGGTGACTGGCCCTGGTGGTAACTTTTCGGTTGATTTAGGCGCCGCACCCCTGTTCATGTACGCAATTTAATATAAATAGTGGTTTAGTCACAACTCTAGTACAAACCTGATAACTTCTGGTTCAAAAAAATCTGGTTTATTTATATTCTGAATGTGGGAGAAATTTTCACCAGTTCAATTTATAGTTTGTAAGTCAGAGTCCAAGGGGCCCCCTGAACTCGGGGGCCCCGGGGCACTGCCCCGTCTAGCCCTATGGTAGCTACGCCACTGCTTCAACTGTTCGTTAACTGTTTGTCATTGTTCGATCAAAATTTTTTTTGTTCGATCGCAGTTTTATTTTAAATAAAATAAAAAATTACTCTCAAGTTGGCGGGGAGAAGTCGTTTTTTTATATATTTTTTTTCAATTATTCGTTAACTGTTCGTCATTGTTGGATCAAAATTTTTATTTGTTCGATCTTAGATTAAAAAAAAAATTAAAAAAAAATTTTTTCACTTCTGACGTGCAGTCCTACGACTGACAGTTTTTTGAAGTGAAAACTTCTTTTGGCGCACCGCACACACATTTTTTTATGTGATAGGGGCAAACGAGCAGATGCTTCCCGTGAATATCGGTTCACCAGTTCCGTCGTTCGTTCGTCTCACAAATTAGCCGGAACAAACAAACGAACAGACAGACAAACATTTTAAAAACTGATTTTTAGGCATAGGTTTCGTGCAAATAATTGTATGAGCTTACCTATATTATTTATAAAATCAGCTACTGAGATTTCAATTACACTGTTTTTTCTAGACCATTTTTTTTATTCATTATAAAATGGAGAAATTAGGGACATCCGATCTTTCTTTAATAAAACTCCGCATACCGATCAGCAATTTTTGGATAAGGCAGACGGGCCAGCCCCCAGTTCTAGTATGTCTTTTAACTCAAGTTTGAATAAACAAGTTTCGCAATCAAAGATCATAAGTGACCTAGATACGCTTCAGACTGGACCATGTCAGCCCAGAATTGACGCACAAAATTATGATAAATATACGTGGTTAGAATATGGCATCAGTGATAATTAAAATACACTGCTTCGTGAGTAGAATATTCGGCAAAGCAATGCGAAAAATGAAAAATTTGTAATCACCGGATGCAACAACTAGAAGTAGTTGTTCAAAAACGCGCAGTCTGCGGTTCATAATCATAGTAAGGAGATGCACTATATACATCAAGCATCAAATGGCCATGAGCAAGTTATGACTCAACATGAAACGTAAGTGGAGCAAAATAAAGAAAATTTATAGATAAGTATCATACTGTATCTAGTACGCTAAGAATGCCTTTGAGGCCATCATGAAAATCCTAAATCGAAAGATAAAAAAACCTTTTTTGGTAATGATTCAACTGTTTGCTAAATACGTCGAACCATTTTCCAAATATTTAGAAAAATTGTAACCTATTGCAGTGCTGGTACAATAGAAGGAATCGTAAAAGAAATAAAACAATCCGGCTATTTTTCTATAATGGTAGATGAAGCAGGATGTTACAAAGAAGAAAAAATGACGATTGTTTTGAGATTTATTGATTGCTCCACTAATAGATATGTGAAGAGTTTGGTTGCGATAATTTAATTAATTTTAATTTCTTAATAAATATGGTTTAGATAACGTACCCATACTTCATACGTCTACGTCAAAATAATATAATGGCGCAAGTACGATGTCTGGAAAACACAAAACTTTACAAGCAATCATTAAGGAGAAGTATCCTCATGCATTGTCTAATTTACGGGCCAGTGTATATGAATGAATATGAAGAAGTTAATATGAATAACAGGTTTTAAGGTCTACCTTTAGCCTAATTGATCGATGCGTTTTTGAATTTAGATCTCGAAGGTAAAAAGCATTTTGTTGATCATTATAAGGATATTCTCAAATTTGATGAGACTCTTTTAGGAGTATAATATGATTAATGATGAAAAACGTGCTAAAAGAAAATTAGATGACAATAAAAGTCCTAAGTCCTCGGAAAGCAACAATTTTGTCCAATTTTTTTTAAATTTGATCCAAGCTGCAATAGTTGTTCCAGTCAGCTCAGCCGGCTGCGAGCGGACCTTTTCAGCAATGCGAATAATTAAGACGTGGCTGAGGCACAGATTACTAAGTTGTTACTACGAACTGGCTGAGGTCTACTATGGTCTATGTGAGAAGAGAGGTTCTCAAGCTCTACCCTTCTTCACATAGAAAATAAGTACGTCAAGGAAAACGTCACACCACAAAAAGTTTTAAATATTTTTACTGAGACGAAGCGTAAATTAAAGTTAATTTAATTGTAAAAAAATTAAAAGATAAAATAGCTTATATTACGTTGAATGAAACTAAAAAAATCAAGTAACACTACTTTTATGAGTACGTTTGACGTCGTATAGTTTACAGAGTGTATGAGAAAATAGAACACTTACTTAAATCACTGACTCTAGCATGCGGATACAAAAAGAAATTAAAAAAAAGACTATCCGTTTACAATAAAAAAAAATATGCACGATTTATTTTATTTATTACCTTTACACATTCCTCCTGCTTATATGAGAAACGGAGGTAAAAATACCTGGAAATTCTTGTAAACGGATAACATTTTTTTCCCAAAAGTCTTTTTGTAACAGGTATATCAAGCTAGCACTACAAAGTTAAGTTTCCTGTTCCTAATTGGCACTATAATTTGTCGCTAATTTGTTACCAAATCTAAAAATTTGTCGCTCTAGCCAGTTAATAATAAATCGACATGGTGCTAGCTTGATATCAAACTAGCACTACATTTGCGTATCTCCGCGTAGGAGCGGCGTAAAGAAATCATACAGGTACCAAAATTTGTCGCTAAATTGTCGCTGAACGATGGCACTATTGCCGATTTTGTCGCGAGCCCAGGGTCCAGCTGATATACCTTATTGTAACTGCATGTTAAAGCCATGCCCTTTCAGTGATTTAGTTAAGTGTTCCATTATCAGATACATACTGTATACTTTTAAACTCATATAACTATTCATCGGCCATTCTTCAAACATGGGAAACATAATGTTACGTTAGAGCGACAAAGTTCATAAGAAGTGTAAAGCTACTCGTATTTATGAATTATGATGCTAATTGTGCTAACGGGCTGCATATTGGTCCTCGCATATCAGGTTAGGGGCTAGGCGACGCCTGGACAAAAGCCCTAGATACGCCAATGGCCACTGTAGTTGTATTTCGCAAGTTTGAAAGGGTAAGAGTATTGTACGAAAGAAGTGCAATTCCAATAAAAAGTTACTTGCAGTCATTCAAACCGATTTCATGAAAATGTTCAGAGTGTGGCTTCCAGTCCAATAACAGCTCGTTCCCACTTGTCGGGTGTCGGTGTTAGTAGAGCTTCATGGGTTACGCTGATATGCGATGTAAAAAGTGAACATAGAACGCGGCTCATTTGCGCTTTGAGAGAACATTAGCTGGAAGCAGCAGAGACTTCTCAGGAAATGGAAGTTAAGTTTTGTGGTCAATGTTTTAATATGTAGTAAATGCGGTAAATGTATTTACTCGCGCCACCGCGGGCGGCGGTTCAACAGTGTAGAAAACAACACAAAATGTTGTATTACTATTTGTTGGACAAGAAATGCCTGAACGTGTTAATATATGCTTCAACGTATATGCCAGTAGAATTATAAACATACCCCAGTATTCAAAACTGTAACAGTAGTATCGCTTTGGCTACACAAAACATATAAGAAACCATTCAATGGGACAAATAATCCGACTGCTTTTAAAATACTAGCTAATAAACATATCAGTTGTATATGTTTAGATACCCGACTCGATAGGTTTAGGAGATTTTTTTAAACATCCATTTTGGCATCAAAAGTCCGTTATTTTGATTTTTTACCGCAAAAAGGAATAATCTAACGACATATCATTCATCAAAATCGGTTCATCTGTTTAATAGTTACGCTTTCAGGCCGTCATTTTGTTATTATTATAATGCTTTTAGTGTTAGTATAATTAACGATTTTTGTGGCATGTGATCTGAATCTAATCGTCAAAATTAAGATTGCTATTTCAGAACATCTTAGCTACGACAGCAGCATGGATAAATAATATTTCTGTTTTTTATACTTTTATCTACTTTATTTCTTTTTGTCTTTAGCTTTACACAATTTAACAATCTTATGACTCACTCTTCCTCCTTGTCCTTCCTTAATTTTAACAGATTTCAACTCTCAGTAGGTTTGGTCTTTGGGATGGTCCATACCTACAGATTCTGGTGAAAGAAATTTTGAATTTACACAATATCTGCGTACAGACGAGTAGGTACATAATAATGTGTTGTGTCAAGTTGTGTGGATCTCTGGTTTGTCGCACAGGTCCTACTTAATAAAAATTTCAGCGTAATAGGTAATAGACCATTAAAATCGTTGTTCGATTTTGACTTTATCTATATGCCACATCTAATTGTATGTATAGGTAGGGTAGGTATTTGAAAGTGATCAGTTTCCACCTAACGTATTTTTTTTAAATGCTTCTCCTGAACTACTCAGTTCTCGATGAAATGCAAGGTTAAAATATAGGTAAATTTACCAATGAAAAATTATAAGATAATATTGTTGTATATTTATAAAAAACCAGTTGCGCCCCGCGGTTTCACATACGTAAGTCCCGCGTTGAGTTTTCCTACATTTTCAAAAATTCCGCCCACCTTTTTTATTCTTTCTTTCATAAGAACCTTCTCCTGACAATAACAAACACAAAAAAAATTAATTAGCGAAAACGGTTCAGCCGTTCACGCGTGATGCTGTGACAAAGAGAAATAGGGATTCATTTTTATATATCTAGATAAATATGATTTCTAGGTAAGGGATTGTCCATTAATCAGTGGACGGAGTTCGAAAAAATCACGGAATATCACAAGGCGGAGGAGGGGTGTAGTGAGATTTCACGTGTATTTATTTTTGAAGTGAAAACTTCTTTAGGCACGTTTGTGCACTTTTGCTATGGGGAAAAAGGATTGAACTCGTGACCGTCACGCTAATAGTACATAATCATATATAAATCCACTAGAGGGCGCTAATCTAAACATTGAGTTCTGCCAGCCTCTTATTAATTAATGTCACCAACCTGCTAATGTGACGTTTTAACTAAGAACAATAATACTATTAAGTTCAACGTTTCGTTTAAGTTTTCACTTCTCTCGGCAGTCATATGACTGCCTATTTTTTTGTCGAAACTTTGTTCAGTCTGGGTAGCGCACTTGATGCGACAGCGTGTGACTTAGTCTCGTGATACTTATGTTAAAAAAAATTTAAGACGGCCTATCTAAACCTGGCTGTATTATTTCGACGTTCCTACTAAATCCCACAGTAAAGTTGTGTGTGGGTATTTGGAGATGAACCACCGCCGACTTTTGTAAAAATGTCCTGATCCGTTAAGAAAAGAATGGTTGCTGTATTTATTATTATGACAGGAATATTGGCTATGGTTGTGCTTGATAAAGAGAAGAGTGTTACTGCTTACTGCTTGTATACCATTATACAGAGGAATGTTTAACTGAAGTATTAGAAGCCTTATAAAGTTAACAACCAAACTCACGACTCGATACTTGGCTTTTGCGTTGAGATACAGCCTCTGCACATCGAGCCGACAAAACTACGGATTATTTGCACCAAGATGAATCAAATTACAAGGACACCCTACTTATAGTCCGGATATATCGCCATGCGACTTTACACTGACCGTTTTTGAAAATCAACTGAAGGGAAGCAAGTTTTCGCGCAATAGAAAAAAATGTTAATAAGTAAATAATATAATCTTAAGATTACAGTACACACACATAAGGCACAAACAAGTCTTTTATCAGTCGATTTTTTGTTTGACTGTTTGTTTGTTTAAACGCGCTAATCTCTGGAAGTTTCAGGTCAGATCTGCATACTTAATTCTTTTTGTGTTGGATAGAGTATTTATTGAGCAAGGTTATAGGCCATGTAACATCACACTGAGATCCTTAGGAGAGGAGCAGTGACCATAAACGCAGGTGACTGCGGGGAACGCCAAGTAAGTAATAAAACAAATTCGCCTTAGTTCGATATGTTTATTTGTTCTTACACTTAAACTTTTATTAATGAAAGAATGTTGCAAGTTACATTTACAAGGTTAGCTACCATGCATTGGTATTTTTGTTCGAATGTTCCATAAATTTCTAGCAATTAAATTTAAATTGAACAATCATAATATGTATAAGCCTGCTGGTAATACCTTAATTACTCTTTTTGGCAGTGATAACATGCACACGATACAGCTGATTTAAATACTAAATTTCTTTCTCCGTCAAGGCACAATACTTTCACAGGTACCTAGAAAAACAGTTTTACACTTAAAATATTATTAACATTTTGAGCGACCTAAGTAGAATGTGTTTGTTAGGGATCTCAGGTCTCATACCAAATGGAATCTCAAACTTCAAAATCTTTCTTGGCTTTTTCTTCTCTTTTTTGATTTGTTTTACAAAATTGAGTTTATTTTTATGGTATAGGCCAGGGCATGAGTATGGGGACAAACGAGAAAATAGTAAGTGCCTACCGCCGCCCACTCAGGAGTCCCAAGTTCGTCGCCGGTCTTTGAGGTGGGAGTACGCTCTTTTCTTGAAGGTTCAAATGTCGTATCGGTCTAGAAATACCGTTAGTCTACAGATTGGTTGTGCAAGGCAAAAAGTTACTTGAGAAGCGCATAGTGGTGGAGTGGAGTGCCAATTATCCAAGTGATGGGGATGGAAGTTTTAACGCGTCGAACGAGGGCAGAAAGCTGTGGCTGGTATAAGTCCGAACGATTCTTCGGAGCACTCCCTATAATACAAGTTAGGCCGAAGTGAAATATCGTCTCGATCGGTGCAGCACACCTAGCTTTTTCGAGTGTCTTTACCGTCTAAGTGACCTCGAAATTGGGCTTCGCTCGATATATCAATGCCAAGAATTCCAATACTGGCTGTGGCAGTTAGGGAAGTGCTCTCAAAGCTACAAACACATCGGTATTTTTTTGGCAGTGAACCCGCAAACCTGTGTCTTCGTGGGGTTAAATTGGACAAGATTAAGTCGACCCAAATTTAAAAGTTCGATTTCACTCAAGTTTGGTTCAGCTCTCGATGACGTTTTCCCGAGAAATGTTGGCACGGGCGGTATAAAAGGCATCACTCGTGCTATCATCCGCATAGCAATGAATGCTGCTGATTTGCAGCATATCAATGATATGCGGAAGAAATAGTGTGGGTGATAGCACCCAGCCTTGTGAGACACCAGCATTGACAAACTTGGAATATGCACCGTCTACAATGACCTTGATGCTTCTGTCTGCAAAAAAACCAGTAACTCAGTTGCACAGTTTCTCAGGAAGCCCATAGGAACGAAGCTTCGAGAGAAGCGCTATGTGCCAGACCCGATCGAAAGCCTTCGTTGTATTTAAACTCACCACAAACGCCTTCCGTTTGGTCTCGTTCACTTGTGCCCACCGGTGAGTCACGTAGAAGATCACCAGCTGAACGACCCCGACGGAAACCGTATTGCCGGTCATTGAGTAGCTGGTGGTCTTCTAAGTACCTAAGTCAAATAGAACCTAAATACTTGGAATGTACAATAATTTCAATACTTACGTCTTCAGATTCCATTATATTGCAGCATTGTCCCAAAGAAGTGACTGGATGCCGCTTAAAACCCAGCATTATGCTTGGCAATGACCAAGACTCACAAAATCCACGACAGGCATTTGTTGTTATTTTAAATTCAACGCAATCTGGTATGCTAACGTTCCTTGTGTGTCCTGGAAAATTAAAGGACGTTATATTATGTAAACAATTCTACAAATAAATAAAGATAGTAACAAAAACCACATTTCTCGTTATAAATCGATTTTATAAGTTTGATGATTAAATCTCCCACCGATTCTGTGACATCCAGGCTTTCTCCATGACTCTGCTGTGAATACATTGCTGAGAGATATAAGTAATATGAAACTCCCTAAAAGCATGTTGAGTTTGGTGAATTCAAACTACAATTTGCGAATGAAACAAATCTGACGAGGCTGCCTTTATATTCGAAATGTTTTTCAGAGGTCGTCAAGCTCCAACCCTTATTTTTTTTTGCTTCACATTAAATTTATTACATACCTTCTAGAATATATCTGACCTATATTGGATCGGGATTAAGAGATAGCAATAATGATCTCTGTATCCTCAGAATCAACAAATTTACAAAAATGACCATAGGTCATTGACCTCTTGAGACCAAACTAACTAACCAAACAGTTGATTGAGCTTAATTCATACTTCGTGAACACATACTAAGTCAACGATTTAGGTATATTACCCATGTTTAGTGTTTTACGTGTACCTACGTACAGTAAACACTAAATAAATATAATTTTAGGTCACGTAACTTATTATTGATTACTGATCATTGAGAACTGTTTTAAACAAAGAGCATTATTACGATACGTAGTTCAGTGTCTCAAAGATCTACATGTAATCCAGAAAATAACCCACTTCTCAAAAACAAAAATGTTTACAACATCAGATATTTGTTATGAAAATAGACGGCTGCTTTCACTTCATAAATTTCTTCGACCCAGGGCTTTTAGAGGACATTAAATCGTTATGAGGCGTATAGCAAATAAGTAAACGGAGCGTGATTATTACTGGAATGGCATTATAGATACAGTACTTCACTACGCGCTGTACTGCTCTGGCTTATGTAGCGTTATTTTTTTTCTGTATTTTGGCAGTGGAACCCTTAACCAGTTCACAGTTAAGATAATAATTAAAAAGGTATATAAAATATTGACATGTATTTTACTATTTAAACATAAACTACCTTACTGCGTTCAGGGTAGGCAGAGACATCAGCTCGCCCTCCCCTTTTTTTTTCTATGCGTGTGGAATCCAGTCAGGCAGTCACATCACCGGGGTTTTCGGTAGGGCGGTGTGTTGGAATCGAACCGACTAAAACCACACAGTGTGCCGTACTGCGCCTTAAATAGGAGGGATCCGGGAACAGCTTTTATTAAGACATCCGACATCCATCAGCTCGCCACCTTTTTTTTTTTTTTTTGTGCGTGTGGAAACCCCCTCGGGCCGTCACCCCACCGGGGTTTTCGGTGGGGCGGTGTGTCGGAATCGAACCGACTAAAACCACACGGTGTGCCGTACTGCGCCTTAAGTAGGAGGGATCCGGGAACAGCTTTTATTAAGACATCCGGACCCCCCCTAGCGCCTGCCCGCAAAAGCGCGGGCACCACCTTAGGGTGATCAGCTCGCCCCCTGCTTTAACCCATACATAACTAGATTCCTCTATTATTGTTAAACCTTATCCCATACGTAGCTATTCTGAAGAAAGGGAATATAACAGATATTCCCTTTCTTCAGAATAGCTACGTTCCTCTTTCTGTCAACCTATATTATTGTTATGTAACTACATTTTGTTGATAGAATTGGTTGCTAAGCATTAAATACCTTGCATAGAGTTTTACGGTGTGGTACGCTGTGGTACTATTGAAAATGGAAATTGAGTATAGAATATTAAATTTGTACAAAACAAAACAATTTGACGAATGCCTCAATTTATGTGCGATAGCCTTGCAGGATAAGAGTGACCGGATGATAGAGTTTATTCGGATGCGCGCTATGACTATACAGGCAAAAGTAGTTGGCAATGGCTATGAGGAGGTTGAATATTATCCACATCAAGACGAGTTGCTCTCTACAGCGGTAGCAAAGACTCCACGACCTGGAACATCTTTCAAACGTGATACTAAAACAGCCCGTAATCTGGAAACTGCTCAGGTATACATATATACTATCTCCGCCAAATACTAGCTATAATAATGTCTTTGCTGAAATTTTTCATTATTTTTTATTTTTTAAATTGTTTATTAAAGAGAAAGACTATGGCAACAGTGCGTTCAAGAGCCGGTACCAATGCTTCCTGTGCTCGTACATCAAGAACGTCGCTGCATACTGCATCCCGAATGTCTCGGGCAGCGACAGCACTCGCTGCAGGAAGTCCCTTTACAGTTGGCACACCTTTATCCCTAAGATTTATTTCCAAAGACGATAAACTCTTCCTACCAGCCGCTAAAACCCTATTTGAATATGTTTATTACTGTGAAGGGGATGTTCGTAAGGTAAAGAAACATTAACTCTATAATATATTATTATACCTATGTATTTGTCACTACATTTTATAATGAAATATATAAGATAAAAACATCTATGTTCTACAGGCTATGGAAGTAGCGTTCCAAGCGCAAAAAACAGACGATACAATGGACTGGTGGTGGAATTTTTTATTAGCTAGGTGTTACTATGCACTTGGAATGTACAGGAATACTGAAGATTGCTTACGTCAAGCATTGAAACTAAATAAGCATATATCAATTTATCTTCGCTTAGTTGCAATGTACGTTGGACTAAACCAGCCGATTTCGGCCCTGGAAGTTTGTAAACAGGGATTATCTGTTTTTCACGAATACTCATCATTGTTAATAGAGCAAGCAAGGATCCACGACCAAATGGGTAATGACGCATTAGCCGTTAAAGAATACCGAACGGTCGCTTTAAAAGACCCATCTAATATGGAAGCTATAGCTAATATTGCTATGTATAATTTTTATAACGATCAGCCAGAAATTGCGTTGAGATATTACAGGTACATGTATATTTAATAGGTAACACGTTAGAAACTTTGGTATTGAATAAAATACTAACAGTTAAAGAATATTGTATATGTTTTCAGGAGGCTATTGGCTACAAATCCCGCTGGTTCAGAAATTTACAATAATCTGGGACTTTGTTGTCTATATTGTAATCAATGGGACCTGACATTGCCATGTTTCAGACAAGCCCTTTATTTTTCTTCAAATCCTGAAATCCGATCAAATATCTGGTTCAATCTCGCCCATGTTGCTCTGGTATGAATTTTACTAAGAAGATAACTATGTGCTGTTGTTAATCATTACAATAAATTCCTCTTTTGTTGTATGTATTTGTTCCAGTCTACTGGTGATATGACCTTAGCATACAGATGCTTACAAGTAAGCCTTGCGATAGATTCTAAGAATGAAGCGTCACAACACGCTTTACAAGCCTTGGATGCCAGATTGCGTGCAAGAAGAATTATTGTAAAGTAGATATTCTAGTTGTTATTTACGACATGAAGAATTAAATAGCTTTAAAATTATGAGTTATTTATTGACTGATAATAAATAATCGATGGTAACATCCATTAATTCCATGTTTCGTAGTTCATTGTACTTAGAAGCCACTAGTGAATCTAAAGAGGCTTCAGGGTGAGCATGTTGCTGAGTCGCTGTTAAAGTATTTATAATATTAATCCCGTTCGATGGTATTCGTGATAGATGACGCGACTTTACCTGTAACACATAATTATAAATTTAATACAAGCACAGCACACCTAATCACCTTAAGCGCTAACTCTTACGATAAGAGGCGACAACAACGACAACAGTTTTTTTTGAAGTAGGAGAAGAAGTGAATCTCTGAAAAGGGGGGGGGGGGAGAGTGGAAAGAGGGGGGAGAGGGGAAGGCCGGGAAAGGGGAGAGGGAAGGGTTAGGGCCTCCGGTAACCTCATTCACTCGGCGAGATGCAATGCAATCATTGCTTCACTACCGGTTTTCGGCGAGGCCGTGGTATCGAGCGGAGTCGACACACGTGCCGAAGCATGGCTCTCCCACATAAGATATTGATACAAAATGCAAATAATGAAATCTCTGAGTTAAACACACGTAGGATTACACCTTGATCCGAACTCTGTCGATAAAATGTCTGAAGCAGACTATGATTTAAACATGCTATGCATCGGTGTATCAATAATTTAATGAATTAAATCGGTCGGATTTCGACCTCTGAGCTACCAGTTGTTTACGCTGTCTGACAGTATTGGGATATAGGGCTGACCTGTTCCATGGTTGAAGGAGATACTCCAATGCTTTCCCAACTATCTGAGCCTTTAGGTATAAATAATGGCTTTGAAAAGTTAGTATTTTTTTCCTTAATAGCAATACCATTTCCAAAGCCTACATTGAACAGCATATCTTTGGCGCGTCTCAGTAACTGTGGCTCTTTTGACGAGTAGAATAATAAATGGGCGTTATTGAGCAGCACAAAACTTCTTATCGTCAAGCAGATGATTTTCTTAATTTCACCATCTGAAATACATACAGGACAAGTCGATTTTCACTCTATTCCTTTTAGGAATGCAGCTTGAAGAATTACCTCATTAATTTCTGATTAGAATTTCTCCATTCTATAAACCGGGTGAGAGCAATAAACTTTAAAATTTTAATAGTCAAACAACTTCATTTCATCTATGCAAAGTGATTGACTTCGTTTAAAACTGCTGATTAGAATTTATTTATTCTATGAACCGGGCGAAAGCAATAAACTTTAAAATTTAATAGTCAAACAACTTCATTTCTTCTATGCAAAGTGATTGACTTCGTAAAAGGTTTTTGAAGTTATACTTCTTTTGGCGCGTTAAGGAAAAATGATGAAAGTAAATTTTTACGATGCGCGCATACCGTCACAAAAAACCAACACCCTGAAGTTTGTTAGTCAACATTTTAGTTTTTCAAACAAGTTACCAACCTCACGATTTTATCTCAAATAATATATCGTGGTGACTGATATTTATTAATAATTTATTTTTAATGGTATGTAGTCTCTTGGATTTACTTAACAAAGTACCTAAATTTTATCAATCTGTGCATACCAGCGATACCCTTTGTTTTTTGTGCTGAGCTCTCTCAAACTATAGTGGTCTGAAGTATTTCTTTCAGCACCTAAACGTAGACATCAGACAGACAAAGTGTTTGTTGACTCACCATAATTTTTAAAATTATCGTATTTTCCTCCAAGAACAATCAATTCTGGTTGACTGCCCGATGTGACATATATGTCTTTCACTGTCTGAACACAAATTTCTAAAGTTTCCCAAATAGTTTTAATTTTACTTAAATCTATCATAATACAGAAAAAAAACTGCCCGCGAACAGGAATTGATGCGAACACATTGTTTAATGCTTCCAATTTGCCACCATATTCCCAAATATGACACAAAGTTTTATCAAGTCCTTGTTTTTGATTTGATTTCCTTGCAAATGAATACTCTATCACTAAAGTTTCTCGTGGCTGATCACCTTTATCAAGAAAAGAATATAACAAGGTAGATTTTCCCTAAAACCAGAAAAGAAATATTGTACAATTAATTATAATAAACACTTTGTTAAAAAATATTAAAGTAAAGTTGGAAAAAACTACAACAGGGCGGCCGGTTCTCCGTGGTAGACATGGCCAACGCGTAATCCTCATCGTAAAGAGACAGAAGTGTTGGCAAGAGCCGTTATGGTTATGGTACAGTTTTGTCGTAACACCTCACCGCCTGGATCCTTGTGTACCAGCTATTATTGCAAAGTGTCGTACCGTCATATTGATCTCATATCAAGTCAAGATCTCTTAGCCGGCCGGGACTGGCGAACTTTATTCCCAATGAAAATGTATATAGAGGTAGTACCTGCTTGTGTGAGTGTGCAACATCGAACACTTGCATTTAGACTATTTTATCTTTTCTTTGATTATATTTACTTTCCTTTATGAGGCAAATAAGGAATTAAATCAGGTGATACAGAATGTCCCCTCATGTACGTCCATGTCCAAGCACGGTGACCAAGGGACACGAAAAACAATTTAAAAACCATTTTCATAAAAAAATATATCTTACCACAGATTTACTTCCGACAAGGAAAATTGTTCTTGAGTTATTCTCGTTTACATGTGATAAGCTTTTATCAATCAATTGTGTGGCTATTTCTGGTATTGTTAACATTTTAAAAAGTTCACTTACCACTTACCACTGACCAAATTATATCAATTGTATACCCAAAGTTGAGTAGTTCTTGTATTAAGTAAAATACCACTACACAAAAAACGAATAAATCAATATTTCGTATCTGTATTTAAGGTATATATTATTATATGGTCATATGGTCTTATTCCAAGAATCCAAGAATCATATATTTTTTGTTTATCATTTTGTGGTTGCCTAGCAACGACCACTAAACACCATTTTATCAAAAACGTTGTAACTACCTAAGTACCTATCTTGTGATTGCTACCTATACCTAAGTTGTACAAAAAGTGTAATGTATCTTCAGTAAGTACCAAAACTTTACACAAAGTACAAGAAAAAGGAATTTGTATCAAAGGCATTTGTATCCTAAAAAACCGGACAAGTGCGAGTCTGTCTCGCGCACCAAGGGTTCCGTTAGCGAACTAACTTAAATAATAATAATAATAATAACTCCACACATCTCACACACGGCCGTCTGATCACAAACTAGGCAGAGCCTGTACTATGGTAACCAGACTGCTGATAAACATACTCTTACGAATAACCCGCCATCTATTGGCGACTGTGGGAAGCTGTAGAGAGCTACAAAATAAAGATACACGCCATCTGTTGAGACAACACGGAACTAAGTAGTTATCCATTAATGGAAGTTGTCCTAGTATGTATTAGACTGTTCTATTGTTTTGTAGAATTAACCAGAGGTGTCGCAATGTTTCTAGAAATACCGTTTTGCTATATAAAGCGTGGCATTGCGGAGTAGTTAGTTAGTTATCACAGATAACTATATATTGTACTATTGAGTATCAAGTGAGTGTCAAGTGAGTTAGTTTTCAAGTGAGTGTCAAGTGAATTAACAGCGACTAAAGTGTAAGTGAATTAAGAAGTTTAGTGTAATAGTGTTGTTGCTAGTTTCCCTGTGTATTTTGTGAACTATTAAAATAAATTGTGTCTATTTCGGTAACAATCTGGTATAATTCTCTAATCCCATAATCTAATAATCTCCCATACTTCGATGTACATACGACAAAGTCAACTTTTCAACCGCAAAATATAAGTTTATAATCACAAAAACACCTTTTTTATGTAATGTTACAACAAATAAACGATTTTCGGATTTTTTTCTTTTACTTGTGCTGTCAGACCTTGCCTTTTACCAACATGGTCTGTAGTCAATGGGAAGTACCCTGTACGATACAGGATGTACCCTGTATTTACCTACGAAATGTTCAAATTGGTAAAATGTAAGGCTTAAATGGCCGTATCGTTTGATTGCGTTGACTTAGAATTGTTTTTTTTACAGCTTCAAGGGATCGCAAACTAAAGTATTTGATGTTAATTTCAACTTCATGCCTCCAAGGGTTCTTGAGGAAAAGGGTCTTGAACTCTTGACAGACAAACACGACTTTCGGATTTTTTCGTTTACTTGTGCTGTGAGACCTTGCTTTTTACCAAATTTCATGATTCCAGGTCAATGGGAAGTACCCTATAGACTTAGGAGTTCCAAATAAATTCCAAAAATAGTTTACACCAGGGTTACCAAACATAGAACTTTTTTTCACGTACATAAACACTTAAAAATCTCGTACTGTAGCTTTCATGATACGTTTACACACTCGCGTTCAAACCGACATTCAACGAGTACAAGCACGAGCACTAGATGTGAACAGGCTGTTTGTGCCTGTTCTGTCTTAAGTTCTTTTTTTTCTTTTATGGTATAGGGGCAAACGAGCAGACGGGTCACCCGATGGTAAATGACTACCGCCGCCCATGGGCACCTGTAACTCAAGAGTCACAAGTGCGTTGCCTCCCTTTAAGGTGGGAATAGTAGTAAGGGGTGGGGGGAAAGAGGGGGAGGGGGAAGACTGTGAAAAGAGGAGGGAAGAATATGGGAGAGAGAAGGGTTAGGGCCTCTGGTAACCTCACTCACGCGGCGAAATGCAATGCAAGCACTGCTTTACTGCCGGTTTTCTGTGAGGCCGTGGTATCGAGCGGAGTCGAACCGGCCCATGCGTCTTAAGTTGGGGGAGAGAAGCCGTTTTTTTTAATTTTTTTTTGCTCTTTCAACTGTTCGTTAACTGATCTTAACTGTTCGATCAAAATTTTTATTTGTTTGATCTTAGTTTTTTTTTAAATAAAATAAAGAATTACCCTCAAGTTGGCGGGGAGAAGTCGATTTTTTTTTACATTATTTTTTGCTATTTCAATTGTTCGTTAACTGTTCGTCATTGTTCGAACAAAATTTTTATTTGTTTGATCTTAGTTTTTTTTAAATAAAATAATAAATTTGGTTCCTTAACTTGGCGGGGAGAAGTCGTTTTTTAATCTTTTTTTTTGCTATTTCAACTGTTCGTTAACTGTTCTTCATTGTTCAATCAAAATTTTTATTTGTTCGATCTTAGATTTTTTTTCTTAAATAAAATTAATGGTATAGAATATAAAATAGTTAAAAAAAAAATAGCCGTCAAATGGCCGGTTTGACCAAGAAACTAAGATCGAACAAAAAAAATGTTGATCGAACAATGATGAACAGTTAACGAACAGTTGAAATAACAAAAAAAAAGGTTCAAAACGACTTCTTCCCGCCAACTTAAGACAGCCTGTTTGTGCATGCATGCGTGAATGTGCTAGCGCTTGCCGCCGATCGGGACGACTGTCGGGTGCGTCCACACGCTCGCGTTCAATCCGACATTCAACGAGAACAAGCATGTGAACAGGCTGTTTGTGCATGCTTGCATGAATGTGCTCGCGCTTGCCGCCGAGCGGGATGACTGTCGGTTTTTGACACATATCAAAGGGTGAATGTACTTGTACTTGTGTACCGTATAGTTTGCATCTTCGTAGCGTACGGACGACGGACGCTACGACCGAAATTTGACGACGCCAAATTAGCAAATATGTCAGAATGCTCTGAACCTTTATCATGCACGAATCGAAAGCAAGCGAAGAGTTCAGAAAGATGTTTCTGAACTATTCTTTTAGTAAAAATTAATATTGCCTTTCAGGGTCAAAAAATTATGAAATAAAATAGTGTCAATTCTTGATTGATGATTAGAGAATTGTAGACACTACTACAATCTGTAAAATTTCTTTCGCTATAATATTAAAATAAAACAAAAATCCAAGAAAATACCCAATATGTCTACTTTTGATTTAGGAGACCCAATGTAGCCAAAATGTAAAAACCCATTGACGCTATAAAATAGTGTAAACAATAAAAAATAATGCTATAAAATTTCCTATACTAAAATCTCGTACATTACTGTACGAGCCTGATCGTATCTCGTACAGCAGACCAAAAATCTTGTATTCACAAACACAACCGTACGAGGAACCTCGTACGGTTGGCAACCCTTTTACACTTATATTTTGACTGTTGCCATTAAAAGAAATTAGTTCCATTTGTTTCCCGCAGCATGATGAGGTTTTATATTTTCCTGTTCAGGCTATAAATACTGTAACGTACCACCTTTGTATGCATTCACGTTGCGTTTCAGTATGTCGGATTAGTGATGAACAGGTTGATTTTCTCGTCATACGTAGTTAACAAAAAATTCAAACCCATTTTTGTTGTATGTCAAGTAGGTATGTACATATTGAGAATATTGAGACTGTTTTCCATTTTTAACAGACTTCAAAAAAGGAGGAGTTTCTCAATTCATCGGAATCTTTTTTTTATGTGTGTTCACCGATTACTCGAAGACGCATGAACCAATTTTAAAAATTATTTTTTTGTTACAAATTGTATACTTCTCAGGTGGTCCTATTTAAATTTTATCAAAATCGGTTGAATGGTTTCTGAAAAATCAACAAATATCTAAAAACCAACCATATTATGTTTAAACAAAATACAATTTATCATGATTTAGGCCATAAACTATACTATGTTTATGATTTAGGCACATTGAAGTCGGTGATACTTTTTTTTAAGAGATAATTATAATTATGGTTCTTGCAATCAACAATGTTCAGAAGTTTAGAACCATAATCAAAGATTTCCAGTGCTGCCAATGTTAAAAAGAAAAGTTCATTTATCTGTGGAAATGGCGATTGATGATTTTGATGTCAAGAATATTCTGTAGAAAATCTCGTGCGAATGAATTGCGTTCTATTCCACAACTAGTGATTATTCTTGTTTTTAAAGAATCTGATCTTAAAACAGTTTGAAGTGCAGTTTATTAGATATCGATGATTAGTTATAACTGATTGCAAGTGGTAAGATATTTATTGTCACCTTCACTCTTGTCGTATATCATTATTTATTTATTTCTATAGTATGCTTATATAGCAGTGTTTGTGTTTTTATTGCAATTGAGTTTTAATTTAGTGTATTTTTTATTACCCTAAGAAATGTGTTCGTCATCGTTTAAACTACTGTTACGAAAGAGAAAGGCCCATTCTGCACAATATTCTTGTCATAATATGCCGTAACCTACTTTTAATTATAAATAAATCGATTGCTATCATATTTAGGGATTGATTAAAACATAATTAGTTTCTGTTTCAGAGATCATATATTTTGTGTTTTTTTTTAAGTAACCATGCGGGAATCTGTGTGAAAATAGTACCTATAAATTAAGTTCATTGAACTAGTTTCATAATTTCGTCTTTAGACCAAGATTTAATATTATTAACGGGTTCTCAGTATTTGAATGATATTCATGTCTTTATTTTATCTTGTGATTCATTAGTTGAGTATAAATAAACACCTAAGTCCCTGATGGCAAACATTACTTGTTTCAGGTGATCTGGGCCACTGAGTCAACAAGGTTAATTGATTTATATTCTTTTCGTTTGTTTAACAATTTTGTATTATGGTTAATGTCACATTTATGAAAATACTTATAACTAGGAACTCAATGAAGTGTATGCAATGTCAATATATTTTACCCTAATTTTTACACAGATGGCAGAAGTGGATCCAGAAACATTGTTGGAATGGTTGCTGACGGGGCAGGGGGATGAGCGGGATATGCAGCTCATTGCCCTTGAGCAGCTGTGCATGTTGCTGCTCATGTCTGATAATGTCGATAGATGCTTTGAAAGGTATGACAAACTTTATTACTATTTAACTACATATTACAAATATTGACACTATCACAACATGTTGCATGTGTGTACACAGATTCAGTTGTATTTACATAACTGTTCATCACTGTAGTTAACTGTAACTGTAAACTGTAGTCTGAGTTTCAACTGTAAAAGTAAATTTACCAGACTTAGTATACTACAGAGTTGGAAATGGTATAACTTTTTTACAACTCTCCCTGCCCTTTTGAAATGTCGAAAGACACTAATTTTTTTAGCATAGTAGCACCTCGAACTGTGGTATGAGGTACAAGCCCATGGAATACAGATGCGTGTTCCCAAAGAGGAGAAAGTGTGTTTGTGTTATTAAAATGTTTGTAGTGCAACTATAGCTTCTTTAGTTTCTAATACATGATACTTTACTGTCTATATGTTTTTGTTTATTTTGTCTATCAATTTTTATAACACTTATCTGTGAAGATTTTTACAAAGGGTCAAACTGGGGGATGATTTACAGGGCTACAATCTTCGAACACCATGCCTATAATGCACTACAGACAAACAACATGCAGGACTAGAGAAGTATTTGTGTGTTTAAACTGATGATTTTGTATTTCAGCTGTCCACCCAGAACATTTCTTCCAGCTTTGTGCAAAATATTTCTAGATGAATGTGCACCTGACAATGTTTTGGAGGTCACTGCTAGAGCTATAACATACTACTTGGATGTTTCAGGTTTGTAAATAAGCTGTTAATTGACATCTTCTGGTTTAATGAAGACCCTTGTGCTATAGCTGTATTAACTACATGTCTGATAACAGTACCATCATATCCACCATTCTATAATACAAGATAAAAAGACACCATCAAGTAGGTGTCTAGGTTGCTGTCCTTTGTCCACCACTTTGGTAATGAAATCACTGTCCTCTACACTTTTCCTATAAACACTGAGCATGCACAGGACTTTAGCCTCACATCCACCATCGTTGACTGTTTCCACATCCTTACACATCACATTCAACAAAGATGCTTAAACTTACTTTAAATTAAACTCTCGCATGATTTGAATTTGACATTCATTTGTTACTAAGTGCTGAATATATTAAGAGAGGTTCTTACATGGGTACCGTAATGTGTAGAAGCAGCTCTCTGAATTTAATTCTGCCGGTGCCTATGACCATGGTGCAATTCAGCTATTAAAACTCCTTGTATGGACTAATTGTAAATCAAAGTCCTCACCTCTTTTGTGATAGGTAGAGAAAAGTTGAGTATATATTTGGTATAGTAGAGTACATTGTTTTAATAAATGGTTTTCTAAGCAATAGTATAATGTTTATTATGTTGGCATCCTTGAATAAATAATAACATCAATGTTACTTAGTTTATTAAAGATATACAGTTTTACTACTGTATAACTTTAATTGTTTATTAAAGTATAATATAACTAGTGAATGTACCACTCATGAAATTTTTTATTGTAATGATACTTAGTGTTTGCAATGCAGTTATTGACACGTTCTTTTGCAATTTTAGCTGAATGTACGAGAAGGATTGTAGCCATTGAGGGAGCTGTGAAAGCTATATGCAGCAGGTTACTTACAGTAGACCCCAACAATCGTACTAGTAAGGATCTTGCTGAGCAGTGTATTAAAGTAAGTTCCAATGGAAATAAGTTTGATTACCATTTATTGTCAGTCTTTCTAAGAATTGGTAACAATTGTTCCAGGTATTGGAACTAGTTTGTACAAGAGAAGCTGGTGCTGTATGGGAGGGAGGTGGCCTCCCTGCAGTGCTACATTTTATTACACATCATGGCACCTCTGTTCATAAGGATACTCTTCATTCAGCTATGGCTGTAGTTTCAAGGTAATGTTCCTATAGAAGTGGAATAAATTGTTCTTGTTCTTTTTTAAATCATTTCTTACAAGTTTATTGCACAACTATTCAATATAATATTTTTTACAGAGTTTGTGGTAAAATGGAACCGGGAAATTCCCGCGTGGGGGATGCGGTATCATCTCTTTCGGCACTGTTACGTCACAATGATACCCGTGTTGCGGACGCCGCCCTGCGATGCTTTGCGTCACTTGCCGACCGCTTTGCACGTGCACATGCCGATCCTGCTCCTCTCGCTGAACATGGTATATTTTATCTAAGTGTATAATATACTCTTTAAGTTGCCTGACATTTACATTTTACATTTACATTTGTTTTGTTTGATTGTATCCTGTTAGTAATCTTACTAATATTATAAACGTGGAAGTTTGTGAGGATGTATGGATGTTTATTACTCTTTCACGCAAAAACTACTGTATGTATTTTAATGAAACTTGGTATGTAAATAGCTGGAGACCTGGATTAACATATAGGCTACTTTTTATTCCGATATTCCCACGGCATCGGGACTTACGCGGGGGTAACACTGAAACGTTTGTTATAAAAAAATTATAATTGTTGCAGTTTAGTTTCAATTATAATGTACATGATCACGCAGATCACGCTTTTCTTAGACCATAATCTACTAACGACAAAAAACTGGTCACATCTAAGATATAAACATATTTTACAAGATTGTAATTCATTGTTTAAATGTCATGTTGTTTAACAGAAATCTATTTATTATTATTATTACACACACACACAAACTATCATTGAGCTAGTATACTATCTTTGTCTTGTCTTAGGTCTGATTGAGGAACTTGTACGGCGCTTGGGAAGTGCAGAGAGTGGTGACGATAAGTGTTCAGCTCCATCAGTATCAACAACAGTTAGTTTGCTCTCAACACTATGTAGAGGTTCTGCACAAATTACACATGTAAGTTGATTTAACCATTTTTGTAAAATATTTACTCATTGATTACTCATGTATGAATGACTTGCTAGTCATGCAGATTTATGAGCAGGGCTAGGCAGTATTTGAAATACGTATTTGAAATAGAAATAGCTATTTGTATTTCAAATATGTCTTAAATATGTTGTAATTAGCATTTCAAATACTTCACGCTGAGGAATTTTGTAATTAGTACATCAAATGGCATCAAAATATATTTTATAAGTTAAACTCATTGAAACTACCCTCGAATGATTTTTTGAAGAATGGGTACTTCATTAAAAATTACGTCATTCTTCGTATAGCATACCTTTGCAGCAATATTCATTTTTAATCTTGAGAAACACATTACATAAAGTACACAAAAGGATAACAAAAACCTTAAAAGCAGGTATTGCAGGTACAGGTAAAGGTAAAAGGGAGTATGGAGCGGGTACAAAAATAGTAGAGGCCTTTTTTTATTTTCTTATTCTCCCGTATAGCATAAAAAAAAACGAGTAAACGGGTCACCTGATGGTAAGTGACTACCGCCGCCCATGGGCACCTGCAACTCGAGAGTTACAAGAGCGTTGCCGGCTTTTAAGGGGAAGGGGGGAAAAGGTAGTGTGCGGGGAGGGGGAGAAGGGGAGAAGAGGGGAGAGGGAAGGGTTAGGGCCTCCGGTAACCTCACTCACTCAGCGAAATACAATGCAAGCATTGCTTAACTGCCGGTTTTCTGTGAAAACGTGGTATCAGTCCGGTCGAGCCGATCCATACATACGAAACATGGCTATCCCATGAGTGTAGGTTAGGTGTAGGTTTCATGATAATCATTAAGAATTACACATTTATAGATACACATTAATGGTCGATGTATGTACATAATGTACACCCACATGTACCCAGCACATACACACATCCACATGCATACACACATCCACGTGCATACACACATCCACGTGCATACACACACAGGATATTATAAACATAATATTATACATTACATAATTTTCATCCAAGCTTATGAGATAGTAGTTTACATATTTTCCATTAAATGTTTTTGTAAAGTTTTTATATAAGGTGTATTAGTGATATATTTATGAATTGTTTGTTCTGGTAAACCATTTACAATGTCAGGTAGTAGGTAACGGCATGTTCTAGTTCCATATAAATTGTTAAAATTTGGCAAAGAATATTTCTTCAAATATGACAGCTGTCTTAAATTACTTTGACGTGTTTTTTCACAAAGCTGGTCTATGTTTACAATTTCTTCTTTTATGATAGAAATTTTTATTTTAGATTGTACTGGCAAAAGCAAAGTATGTATTTTGCCCAGCTTTGCATGTTAGTATTCTTAATATATAATTTGTTGTTGTTTTTTGTGTATGTAGGATCTCGTGCGTCTAGAATTATGTTCGGCGGTTGAGGCTGCCGTACAGGCCGACGAGCGTTGGTGCCTCGAGTGCATGCGACTCGTGGACTTGTTGCTTGTTCTGTTGTGTGAGGGGCGACACGCTATACAAAAGTAAGTCTAGTGTCTGACTTTAATAATAAGAGAACATCAACATATTTGAATCAATTTATACAAAATCTTAACAAATTATACACCTAACCTTCCTCATGAATCACTCTGTCTATTGGTGAAAACCGCACGAAAATCCGTTCAGTAGTTTTTCAGTTTATCGCAAACAGATAGACAGACTCGGCGGGGGACTTTGTTTTATAATATGTAGTGATAATGGAGCTGAAGGGTTGAGTTTGTTTAACACTAGTGTGTTAAACAAACTCTGGAATTATCCGCCAAATTTAAATAATTATTTTTGGGTTAGATAGTTTTCATTAAGGAAGGTTATAGGCTATAGCTACAGGTAACATCAAGGTAGGACCTTTAGAGGGAAGCAGTGACTATGAACGCAGGTGAAACTGCGGGGAACGGCTAATTATTAAATAAAAATCAAAATAAGAACCCATAACTGCCTAATGTTGGAGGGTGGTCATTGGTGTCTATAAATTCCAAAACCTGTAATTTCAACAACAATAACAGCTCTATGTTTGTAGTACTGCCTTACCGCAGTCTTCTATATCGAGCAGAGGGTTGGAGACAGCTGTCGAAAAAAAATTTAACACTCAGGAAATTAGGTGTTAAATGTATGACTTTGAAAAAAATTAATTTATTATATCAATACATTATATGTGAATAATAATAAATAATACATTATTTATTATTACTCACAAATTAGTTACTATTTTTTAAGTAAAACCAAACATTAAAAGTAAATGATATGATAACATGTATGTATGACGTCATGGCCCCTTATTTCATTCATGTTTTTACACAACGTATCGTTTTGACGTTTTATAAGAAGGAATTGATTTGACTTGACAGTCAACAACAGTATTTTTTTTTTTACCGTATTTTTTAAAATACTAGAATACATGTGATTCTTTTAAAATAATAGATAACATTATAAAGGCACTAGACACCTACACTGGTCTGTAATGTGTTTTTCATACTATGTTACCGACTATGAAACGTATAGTTTATTCTGTATTAGTGGTTCAAGCCGTAATGGGGGATCGACGTCGGGCTCAAGTGCAGGCGGCGCGAGTGCAGTGAGCGGGGCGAGCGGGGAGGGCTCCAGCGGTGGCAGCAGTAGCGGGCCTCGCGGCGACAAGTCGCACAGACAGTTGATAGATTGTATCCGTGGGAAAGACACCGACGCACTTCTTGCCGCCGTGTCCAGCGGCGCTGTGGATGTTAATTTCACTGATGATGTTGGACAAACTCTCTTGAATTGGGCTTCAGCTTTCGGCACACGGGAGATGGTCGAGTTCTTATGCGAAAAGGGTAAATAAACAAGCTTTTATTTCATTTGCAATGTCTGTATGTATTGGTCAGGTCAAATTTTGAAACTGAAATTCAAAGCAGTTATCCTCAACCGATTATGCTGAAATTTTGCATACACATTTAGTTTGAATGACAAAAAATAAATAAATAAAAAAAAATAATAGTAAAAAAACATTTTATAGAAGCTTGTTTTGAAAAGGTAGTTTTTTTTAACGTTAGTCTTTTAGTAGACATTTAAAAAGTATTATTTAAAATAAGTTACAAGCTATAAAACTGATTAAGAAATTCTAATAAATTCCTATTTGTTTTAGGGGCTGACGTAAATCGCGGTCAACGCAGTTCATCATTACATTACGCTGCTTGCTTTGGACGGCCTGCAATAGCGAAGGTGCTCCTTCGGTACGGTGCCAACGCCGATTTAAGAGATGAGGATGGGAAAACACCTTTGGACAAAGCTCGAGAAAGGCATGATCAAGGTACAGACTTCCTGATTGATATTAATACACATACACATAAAAAATATTCAAGAAGAATGTTAAGAACATAAGTGTATGTAAAATAATGCTATTTATAACATTCACGCTTTTAAATGTATGCTAAACTAAAAACGTTATAAACGTTAATATTTATATTAGTAACATATTTATATTATTTGTCACGGACTTTTATATTGCTTTTTTTTAAACAACTAAGTTTACAAACGGCATGCTTAATTGCAACCAGTTACCGGTTCTTATGATTATTCGTATAACACTAGTGGTGCTCTTCCTGTCCTTGCCTTCTGAAATTTTTTGTATTTGCTGTGTCATACTTCTTTCTAATAATATACTTGATATCTGGTTATAGGTCACAGAGAAGTAGCAGCAATTCTTCAGTGTCCTGGAGAGTGGCTCGTAGTTGGTAGTCATGACTCACCGTCCCCATCCAATGATGACGATTTTCCTGAAACTGGTGACAAGGAAATGGCAGCAGTTTATCTAGAGTAAGTACCGTTATGTTGTTTAAGACTATTCAATTTATTTTACAGCTTTAAAGTGCCTTACTCACGATCCATCTCAGCTGTACGTCCCCTCAAGACCTCGGTGCTGGACTTAGCATACACACTATCGTGCGCGCATCCAGCGTGCTAAGTGTTATGGGGCCTCCTGCCACTACGCCGCACTGAATGTTGTGGGCTAGATTACCGTACAGGACCAATAAATCTGAAATCGATAATTTTCGACGTGCAATCACCATGAGACACAAGCTCTAAATACCGAAACTGCTGTACAACAAGCGTATACATGATCAAGCACGCACGACGCACGATCGCTCTGACGTATGGGGTGGTTGGGGTGCTAGCTGGATGCAAAAGTGGTCGTGCAAATCCAGCAAGCAATTAATAATAATGATTGACGTATGTCGAAACTATTCAATATAATTTTTTGTCGTGCGTGTTTAACTGTAACTGAAGAAATTAGCTAAGTATTATATTTAAACTTCATTTGGTTCAGTAGTAAGTAATAGAACACAATTAAGGGTCCCATGGAGGAGTTATCAGAGTAGGTGCCAAAAAGGAACATGGGACGGTTAGCATATATGTATTACATCAGTTGCAACTGGCGCTGGTGAGTGCCATTCGATGTACAGATCCTATGAGTGCTTTCTTGAGAGGTTTTGCACATGGCTGCACTCTCATCGCATTAGCCAACGTTACACGAACTAGAGAGGCAGTTTGTTGTACAACAGGTAAGCTAAGAGGTGGTTTCAGGAATTTATTTCCTCGTTTATACTGGGCTCACTCACACTGCTAGTACTTGAGGTAAATAAATGCCAATAGAGTTTTCTTAAGATATATTTTGTCTTTCTAGATTAACCAATACCGACAACCCTAATGGCAATAAGCTTACCCCCTATTTCGTGAGTTAGACCAAATTATAGTTAACAAAATGTATGTGTTTAATACGTGTGTGTATGTATGTATATAAGCTCGTGTGTGTACCCGTCAGACGGTTGGTGCCCGTGTTCTGTGCGCGGTACCTGGGCGCGGGCGGCGCGGGCGTGCGGCGCGCGTGCCTGTCGCTGGTGCGCAAGATGGTGCACTACGCGCCGGCGCGCCTGCTGCGCGCGCTTTCGGCGCGCCGCGACCCGCCGACCGCCGCGCTGCTCACGCAGCTCATCGCCGCCGTGCTCGACAACGCCGTGAGTATACGCATACATCCATTGAGTATGGAACTAGACAATGGCCCCTTGTTACGCGACATATTAAGTTTAGTCACAAACAACCGAGGGTCCTGCGTGTCATTCGAACTCACATCAGTCAACGGTAGCTGGCGAAATGACTACATACATCGGCGAATGTGTGATCTGCAGTGAAGCTTTTTATTTTTGGGCTCCATATTTTAAAGATTTTGTTTATTTGTACTTATATTTTATTTCAATTGTAAACACTTACAAGGAAAGTAAAACGCAGTATTGTCAGTGTTTCAATTTTAAGTAGAGATTAAATATAAATTAAAAGAATATAATCTAGATTTTTTTTTGTTTAATTACATATAGACAAATTTATCGCTTTTCGAATAGAACTTTTATTTCAAATAAAGTTTACAGGCGCGTATATAAGTTTAATAGTACTGGATTGTAAAGGTGAGTGTACCCTGTGTGTGTGGCAGGCCGAGCTGGCACCCCGCCGCGCCCCGCCGCGGTACCTGCGCAGCCGATATATCCGCGCGCCGGCGGTAATGTTCCGATGGTGTGATGCTCCCTGCCTCCCGCGCGACCCGCGCACTCTTAACCGGCTCTAAAATGACTGATTCTAATCTTTAGACGGCACTTGTATTAAGGCTCCGTGTAAACGAGTCAACTGTAACTGAAATTTTACTTAGCATCCATTTTATAAAATGAAACTGGTACAAATGTGATCTCTGTTAAACTCGACTTTAAGCAGCTTTGACAAGCTTATACGAAGGCAATTTGGCCCTGATATCAGTGTTGCTACCCTGTTCGTGCAATTCTAGCCCTTTACCGCTTTGAACCTTGAACCCGTACAGATTTTTATGCGAAACGGGCAAACTCGTCCTTTTGGACAAGTTATATTTCAATTACAACTTTATACTTGTGAACAGAAACATGAATTGAAACTCATTTAGAGTGCAATAAAATTCCCTTTTGTTACACTAATACCTTCAACCTACCAAAGAACCTGCCTCATAGAAGTGCTTATCTACATTTTAACTACTACCCCATGCAAATTATTAAAATGCATGATGCATGACGAAGGCAAGATGTAATATAACAAGATACATACTTTACTATTTACTATAATTTACCATTTATTCTTCTATTATTCTAACTTAAATAAATTATGTCTTTCGCAAATGTACCTGTAGCTTCATAATTAGCCACTTTTCCAAAAGTGAGGTAGCAACACTGTCTAGTCTACTGAAAACAAGTGTTCCCTCAATTTACTGTCGGAATCCGATCACCCGTTTTAGGGCCGTAACATTATTGCCTGAAACACTGCACGGATTTGACTGTGTTACCATTGACAATCACCATGAGGCCTAAATCCGTCTGACGGCGGCGTCCAATTTATCCAGCTTAGAATAGCTAAACAAATAATGAATCGAACCAATAGCCATGCTCACCAGAATTAAAATACTAATTTTTGTAAAGCGCTGAGTTGTTATAAAGATTTATTGTTTCTCACACTTTCATTTATGCTTCAATGCATCCACATTTATGTAAAGACATCACACCATCGAAATTTACTTGCATAAGCCTCCTTTTCTATTTGTTTTGTTTTTTATTTTCTGTTTTAATATGCCCTTTTGATTGTTGTATGTCTTGTTATATAATCTGTAATTTGGAATATTAAACTTTCTAATATCTTTCTATCAATCTCAATAGGGATGTTGACAAAATTTTGGAATCGCTTTTATTTTATAACAAGTCTCTTATTCAACGCAAGAAAAATACTCTATTAAAAACACTTAATTAAAAGAAAAAAATTAAAGAATAAAGAATTTTAAAATTGCCTGCTGAAACACTCGCATCTGCCACATGAGATTGATTACGTCACTAACCGTCAAACTGATAGTGCTCCTTAGAGTAGTATTAGTGTAGTGTATGTAGGGTAGAACTAAATAACAGTTATAAGCATTATCGTGTGCTTACTGGAGAGATGACGGGTTGGTCAGTATTGCATGAGCCACAGGCGAGTGCAGACGTGTCAGCTTGCGTATCTATAGTGAGTGGGCCAGCCAGTGAAGTGCACATATCCACGCAGGGTATAGTGTATAAAGGGATACACTATATGTGGCGACGAGGAAAAAGTAAAAAAAAAAACGACAACAAAAACAAAAATGCGAGATAATGCGTGTGAAAACCACTGCGGCAGGATGCTTCACTTTTGGATAAAAGGCACCCGATATATAACACGTGAGTAAAAACGTTAATAAATATATGAATCCTCACGTGTACAAAGTGTATATTGCAATATTTCAGTGGTTAAATGTGAATATGGATATATTTCTGTACTACATAAATGGTGCTAGGTTTTGTTAGCAAAACCAGCCATGCATAGGCCATGCACAGTCATCAACAGATAAATACAGTATTTTATTTAATACACTTCTACCTACATTAATAGTAACGTAATTATGCGAATGCCTTTGGAAATTGGTAATAAAGTAACCATGAATTTGTAATTATTATGCGATTGTAGATTTTACATCTACAATTACACACATATACAACTTACGACGTACATCATTGTAAATTAAAAATCACGGTGACTACAAATAATTGAAAACTTTTGAAAATGCAGTTATAGAAATATCGATACCCGCGACTACGATTTATGTAACGGATATTCATGGATGGTAAATAAGATCATAACCAAAAAAGTGATATCTTGTGTAACACAACAAATTCTAAAGAATTGTAGTGACAATTTATTATACATATCAAATGAAACCTTGACTTATTTACGCTTAGATGCACTATAAGTCCTAACATCGGAATGTAATAGATTAGCATTATAGAATAAAGCGATTCACTAAAAACATCGTGGATCATTTTGTAAAATTAAAACCAAATCGGAATAAGCCTCTCGCATTCCGATGGTTAAAAGTATATTAGTATAAAATTGTGTAAATAAAACATGCATAACAATGTAATATGTATATCAGACATATAATATAGTATGTAATCAGGTACCTACAGGTTTTAGCAATTCATTATTGAAATACATATATATATATATATAAATATATGCAATTTATAAAGACACCTGGTTATAAATTCAGGATCAGAGCAACTACATATTATTAAACACTTTGAAAGGTGTGGTTATAGAATTTTGCTCCTGGGGTGACATAAATAAATTGGTGCGCTTGATGGTAAGCTGTTTACCGAGGACCAAATATGTAACTAAACAAACCTGGGCTCCAGGTATTTAAAACCTAAAGTACCTACAACCAGTAGCCACGCATTGCGATACTACGTGATCTGATTAAAGCAGTTTTAACTGGTCATTAAATTGACAAAGCAGTTGGACTGGTCATTAAATTGGCGAACCGTTAGACTGGTCACTAAATTGATAATAAAGATTATTTATTAAAACAGTTAGACTAGTCATAAAATTGACAAAACAGATGGACTGGTCATTAAATTGATAAAACCGTTGGACTGGTTAATTATAATCGTAATTAAATTGACAATAAAGATTCATTAATGAAAATAGTTGGACTTCTCATTAAATTGACAAAAGTGGGACGCTAATGATTCATTAACGATAGCAGTTTTGATCATTAAATTGACACTAATCATTGTTACATGTCATTTAATTAACAAGTAAATCAGTTTGATAAGGATTGCAGAAATGTTCTCGGACCTTAGTGTGTATAGGATTGCAGAAATGTAGAAATGTTCTCGGACCTTAGTGTGTATAATAAGTCCTTTAAAAGACAGTCTGAAGATGGAATAAATTAATTGATTTCATGTACCAAATATCTATTGTACGTTGTAAAGTGCAATTACTACTTTATTACAACAAATTAAATATCTAAAAATATCCCAATTTAACTGCAACCACCTGCCAGTTTACCTTCAGTGCGAATAGCGATCCATCTCTAGTCTAGTCTCTGTGACAGGAGAAAGAGAAGAGGTTCTTGAATGGTCCAAATTTATATTCTCTATTGATCCAAATTTAAATAGCTACGTAATGACAACATGACACATGACGCTTATTTATGGAACGTGTTTCATCACATAGAATAACATTCAGATTCCCTACACATTACAGCCGGCAATGTTTAATGACTGGGATTAAAGGTTACGCTTTTATGCACAACAACAACACAAGTCATCGCCGGCGCAAGTCTTGCTGAGTTAGGGGCAGTCTTGATAACGAACCATGAATTATCGTCTACTAGCAACCCGCCCCGGTTTCGCACGGGTAGCAGAGACGTTCAGCGATCGTCGACATATTTCAATCAGTTTGCATAAAATCTTAACCAATTATACACCTGAGCCTTCCTCATGAATCGCTCTGTCTATTGGTGAAGGCCGCGTGAAAGGCTGCCCACTAGTTTTTCAGTTTGTCGCAAGCAGACGGACGGAGGCTGCGAGGGACCATATGTAGTGATATGTACTGATGTAGTGATGGTGAACCCTTAGACGTAGACACTCGTACGATATAGACAACGTTTGATGTCATACTTTGCTATCGTCAAATCATTGGCTTTTTATTTTAAGTTTAACAATATAATTAAAAATAACAACAAACTTAAAAACAATAGAGATACGAACAATTTAAAGTCTTACAGAGCACGTTTAAGTTATTTTATTTAAAGGTAGTAAATTTGATAACAGTGATAATGCATCACCAACTAGTAGAAGTATTTGCCATGTGCCAGAATCGCTAGCCTATAAACTTTGGAAAAGGGTTTTAATGGTGCACACAGAGGTCACGGGTATTCTAACCATCAAGAGACTCCTCTACTATACTATAACTATCAAGAATGCGAAAACTTTGGCAATGGAAGAGGATGTACTCTTTGGTTTGGTTACCAAGTGCGAGTGTAGTGACTGAATGAGTATGGTGGCGTATGTGTCGGGTTGTTCGCCTTTCTTTGATATGGTTGAAGTGGACGATGGCTGGCGCATGCGTCATGCTTATGAACAAGTGCCGTTGGTCGGGGCTGGTCATCTTCGAACTGCTATTACTTACATATAGTAATGTGCGCAACTGTTTATAACTTATAAGTTAGATTGTCCTCACGTTTAATTTGCGCATATAAGCAATGTGACCAGAGACTTGTAAAAAACATGTTGAAAAAGAGTGTTCTTGGAGTTTCTTGCCTGTTCTTCTCCACAGGATCTACGTAAATGAACAGGCAACTAGCTTCACGACTGACTTAGTCTGACTAACTACTACTCAGCTAACTAACAGCCTTCAGCCTAAGTACCTACTTTTCCGGCTTAAGTGCGGGCTATACATTTTACTACTACTATATAGTCTTAATATACCACTTTAATATTGTCCATCGTTATCCTTTACTCCTTTGTAGTGTTTAGATGTCGTAGGCTCGAAACTCGAAAAAACTACGACAGGCACGACATAGGAGATGGTGTGGGCTTATAAATAAAATGGTTATTGCAGGTACTTTTCTGTCTTGGGTACCACTAAATTTACATCAAGGTATATCAACTAGTCACATGCATACAGGTCGCGAAAGTAGTCTTGAAATTTGAATAAATCATTAAAAACCCGATATAGCATGGAGGGATAGAAACAGAAAGCAAAAGTAAAAAGGAAGGAAATGGGGATATACAGAGAAGGTCCAGTTATAAAAAGAAGATAAAGTATAAATAGTATAAGTATAAACAATCGTTATGAAATTTAATTGAACGCTGCACGTAGTAGGAAACAATACGAGTACAGTTCCCAACGAAGAAATGGAGTGAACACTCAGGAGGAATGTAACACACCTAAAAAGAGTTGAAGAGGACTGGGATGCTGTTGGAAAAACTTAGGAAGATAAATATTTATAATTATTAAAACTTTTAATAAGGAAGGGATGTAGTGTATGTAGAGTAGAACTAAATACCAGTTATAAGCACTATCGTGTGCTTACTGGAGGGTTGGTCAGTATTGCATGAGCCACAGGCGAGTGCAGACGTGTCAGCTTGCGTATCTATAGTGAGTGGGCCAGCCAGTGAAGTGTACATATGCACGCAGGGTATAGTGTATAAAAGGATACGCTATAATTAGTATTAATGTATTAATATTATGATACCAACTGACAGCTCTCAGCTCTTTTAGCGGTTAATGATGAAATGGATCTGGTTGATGTTTGCAGTCACATGATAATAGTTACTATTTAAGCCTCTTTTAATCTATTTTATTAAATTTATTATAGTATTTTAAATAAAAAAATATGGTTTTTGGTTTTTAAACAACATAATAAATCTTTACAATGTAACAATTGGTGTTAACATCTCTATTCTAATGTAATTAAAATATGACCCTAAACTGTATCTAGATTGAAAATACAGTATCGTATTTGTATAGATTCGACAATGTTCTTAAAAACACAGTGTAAAAATCATGCATTATTATTTTGTGGATGCAGTTTAACAAATACATTATTTTTGTATAGGATGACGACGACGGCCATCTTGTTGTACTTGGTATCGCGGAGGAATTGATGGTGAAAGCTTCGGACATATATTTGGAACAGTTCGCTCGACTCGGCGTGTTCAGCAAGGTAGAAAACTTGGCGGCCGCCCCGGCGCCTTTCTCTTCGGACAGCGACTGTTCAAGTATGCCAGGTAAAGGTTGATACAAATAACATAATAAGTAATATATAATAGACAAAAGCAATTAGCGAAAGGCTGACGGAAAAGAGTCAATCCTCGTGGAACTCCACATGTTAACCTTATTAAACAACGTTTGTTTTGATTTAGTAATATAATAATATAAAATCGTCTGAACTGTTAAAAAGTAACGTCTTACGATATAATTAAAAAAAAAATAGAAAGGAAAATAATGATAATAACTTCACACATCTGACACACGGCCGTTTGATCCCAAACTAGGCAGAGCCTGTACTATGGTAACCAGAGTGCTGATAAACATACTTGTATTAAATACATACATATTATAGATATATTGCACCCGGACCAGTAGCGGCCCTAGCTACATTTTTAGGTGGTGCAAGATCCCCAAGATAAGTGGCGCCCCTATAAATTAAAATCCTTAATTTTTGTATGTTGTTCGCCGCAAAAAGAATATGACCTTTTTTTTTTCAGTCCTCATGTACAAAATATTTTGGACGCTCCATATACTTGAGACCTGTTGCGGATAAAAATGTGAATCAAACTGTTGTTCAGCGTAAAAAGAATTGGATGACCTTTTTTCGGTTTTTTAGATAAAATGCGAATCAAATTGTAACTAAAATCTTGTTTTGTTGCGCCCCCTATCAATTGATTTGCCGCCCCCTACCTGATGGCGTCCGGTGCGGCCGCACCGCCCTAGGGCCGCCCCTGACCCAGACACAGAACAAATGATCATGCTCATCACACAATTATTTATTTATCTCTTTATTATTCATTTCATCTCATCACACAATTACCTTTTAAGTGAGATGCAATCCAAAAACAATGTAAACATTCAGGTATAACAATTGGCGGTATATATATATATATATACTAGCTGTGCCCCGCGGTTTCACCCGCGTGACTCAGATGCCAGGGGAATATCGGGATAAAAAGTAGCCTGTGTGTATTTTTTTTCACATTTAATATCTTCACTACATGTTATAAAACAAAGTCCTACGCCGCGTCTGTCTGTCTGTTCGCGATAAACTGAAAAACTACTAAATGAATTTTCATGCGGTTTTCACTAATATATAGAGTGATTAATGAGGAAGGTTTAGGTGTATAATTGATAAATGAAAGGCACGTATTCAACCCGAACGTATATTGATACTCAACACAACTTATAATTCTAGCGGCGTTTTATACAAAACATTGAGACGGTTTCTTACATCGCTATATAATTCTACCCACTAATATCTAATATGTAACACCCTCACCCTTAATTTGTACTCTCGAACTTATCTATTTGACAATTTATACATAAAGGGAAAATATTAACTAAAACTAAATTACTTACATACTACTTACTATTATTTACAATGCTACTTAGACTAAGTACCGTAATATTATAAATACATGACAATCTATATAAATATAAAATATCTTCATAAGTTATTCATAACAGTCGTCGATGCCATATCGTCTAACCGGTTTACGTACACGTCGAACATCATTTGTTTCATTGTTTACATTACGAGTCGAGCCATGAGCACCTATTTCCCGTAAATTACGCCCGTTGGACATTACTGAAGGTGCCGTCAATGCAATCTCGGTTGGTGTCTGTGGAGTGTTAGATGCTAGTAATTTTGGCGAGGCTGCCACCGGCTCCTCGACCGGTCCGTCATTACTTACCGGAAACATTAGCGAAGGGCGGAATCGTTGCACCGGTCGTGCTGTTAATTCTACTTTGTTCGTTATATCTCTTGACACTCTTAGCTTTAATTGGTCAATATGCCTATGTTCCTCGGTTCCACTGATAGATCTGACTTGGTAATCCGTCTTACCCGTCCTCTTCACTACTGTTCCTGCCACCCATTTATCATTACCCCGGTAGTCTCTAAACCAAACATTCTCTCCCGGTCTAAACTGCCTAATCGCCCCCCCCAGCTATCGCTTCCATCTGCACCTGACGGGCCTTAACTAATTCTTTCTGGTCCGGTTTTAAGCAGTCTAAACGCATGCGCAAGTTGCGCCCTATGCACATTTTTGCTGGACTTTCACCGGTTGTATAGTGTGGTGTATTTCTATAAGCTAGTAGGAATCGACACAAGGAAGCATGTATGTCAGTTTTAGATTTAATTGCTTTTTTTATATTACGTTTACATATTTTAACGGCATTTTCCGCCGCCCCATTTGAGGCCGGATGATACGGGGCTGAAACAATATGTTCGATTCCGTTGGTATTTAAAAAATGTTTGAACTCAGTACTAAAAAATGGTGGGCCATTATCACTTACTACTTGCTTCGGCAACCCAAATCTTGCCCACATTTCCCGTAATTCCTTTATGACGGCTTTCGCCGTAGTACTATTCATTTTAATAGCCTCTATCCATTTGGAATGAGCATCTACTACAATAAGGTAAGTTTGCCCCACTATCGGCCCCAGAAAGTCTACATGTATTCTGGCCCATGGACGGTCGGGCCAAGGCCAAGCGCGCGGCGCGTGTGCAGGTGGGGCGTCGGCCACCGAGGCACAAACGGAGCAGGCCCGGCAACGCCACCTCCAGTGCCTCATCCAAACCGGGCCACCATACATAGCTCCGGGCCAGCGACTTAGTTTTAACTATACCCATGTGACCCTCATGAAGCTCCGTAATTACCTTATCCCTACAAGAACCTGGAATTATGACCCGATGTCCCCACATTACACACCCTAATTCAACATATAACTCGTTTTTTCTATTGAAGTATGGCTTTAATTCTTTAATGTCAACATCATGAGGCCAGCCGTCATTAATATATCTAACTACTCTGCTTAAAATATTGTCCGAGGCCGTTTCTTTTTTTAATTTACGCGAGTCTAACAGTAACGCTTCGGAAGCGAAATGTAAGTATGTTTGTTCCGGTGTGTCTAACTCCTCCTTATTAGTTTCTTCCTTATGCCTACTAATCAACCTAGATAAAATATCTGCTGTGTTCTTATCTGTGCGAATATACTCTATTTTAAAATCGTAAGCTGATAACTTTATTGCCCATCTCTGTAATCGACTAGCTGCTGTACTAGGAATACCTGCATGAGGTCCAAAAATTGTAACTAATGGTTTATGGTCAGTGCGTAAAGTGAACTTCCTACCAAATAAATACTGGTGGAATTTTTCTACAGCAAATATGATCGCGAGTGCTTCTTTATGGATCTGACTATAGTGTCGCTCGGCGGAGGTGAGTGCGCGTGACGCGTACGCCACTACTCGCTCGACACTCGCGCCGCCGGGTGCGCGCTGCGCCAGCACCGCGCCGAGCCCGCGCGAGCTCGCATCGCATGTTACGATACTCTCCAACGACATATCGAAGTGTGTCAACACCTCCGCACTACACAATAGCTTTTTAATTTTATTAAAAGCGTATGTATGTGATACTGTCCATTTCCAATGTTTGTCTTTTTTAAGTAGACTATAAAGAGGTGTAATGTGGGTACTTAAATTCTTTATAAACTTTCCGTAGAAATTAACCATTCCCAGAAACGATTTTAATTCTGAAACGTTGGTCGGGTGAGGCATTCCTAAAATTGGTTTCAACTTGTCTGGGTTAACCCGGACACCCATTCTATCTATTATAAACCCTAAATACTCTACTTGTCGTGCCATAAATTCACACTTTTCTTTTTTTATTTTTAAGCCGTTTGTGTCTAAAATGTTAAATACTTGTTCTACACTCTTTAAATGGGACTGCCATGATTTACTCTTAATTAAAATGTCGTCATAAAATACCACTACGTCTTGAATATTTTTAAAGAGATTCGTCATTAATTTCTGAAAAATCCCCGGACTAGAAGAGAGACCATACACTAAGCGGTTATATTTAAACAGTCCTCTATGCGTATTAATGACCGTGTAATTCCTAGAAGTCTCATCCAAAATCAACTGATTGTAAGCTTGTGATAAATCTAGTTTCGTGAAATAATAATTACCACTCAAGCCACTAAATAAATCCTCTACCTTTGGAACCGGGTACCTATCAACCAATAAAACCTTGTTTAGTGTCACCTTATAATCCGCGCACAGACGTATTCCGCCGTCCGCCTTCCTCGCTATAACCAGCGGCGTGGCCCAGTCGGACCGGTCGACGGGCTCGATGACACCGGCGCGCAGCATGGCATCTAACTCGGTATCGACTCGCGAGAGTAGTGCGTACGGTACCGGGCGCGCGCGACAGAAAATCGGCTGCGCCCCGTCCCGCACATACAGCTTGACCTCTTCCCCGGTGTATTTTCCCAATGTGCCGTCAAATAGGTCCTTATGCCTGGAGATAACATCATTAAACAATTTACTTTTGCATGGTATAATATTATGTATTTCCGTATGCTTACTTAGCCTAGGTATTTCTATAGACAATTCGGATAACCACTGTCTACCTAATAAATTCGTGCTACCCTTGTTTATTACATATAAATCTAAGTTTTTAACATTATTTTCGTATATAACCTTTGTCTCTAAGTACCCTATAGGATGAATTGCTGAGCCGTCATAAAATTTCAGCTTCAATTGACAAGTTTTTAACGGTAAATTTTTAAATAATTTTAAGTATGTTGAGTAACTTATACAGGATAACGCCGACCCTGTATCCACTTCCATAATTAATGGTTTATTATTTACCATAATATTCATACACACCGGTCTATATTTCTCTAAAGACATCTGGTACATAGCCTCCTCGTCCTCTTCATGCGCGTTGTGCTCCGAACCGGAGCTGTCGCTTGCGGGCGGCTCACGTAGCCAATGCGCTGCCGTACCGCCTGCGTCTCACCCGGCGCCGGCGCTGGTACGGCCGCGCGCCCCGCGTACTGCCGCTGAAGCTCCCTTGTGTCGCCTCACGCCCTCATCGCTCGGCCCGAGCGCACGACCTCCGCGTGACCTTGCCCGTGGGCTACCGCCGTTTGTATTCTTCAATGTCATACGGCGATCGGATTCCCTCTTCAAGCAAACTCTTCGCAAGTGGCCCATTTTTCCACAGTAACTGCATTCGAAATCCTTGTACCTGCAGTTCTGTGACCAATGTCTGCTGTCCCCACACGATGAACAATTTTTAAGCACTAATTTGTGCAAGTTTTCGCTAAGGTGCCGGTCTGGCCCTTGTTCCCGTGAACCCTCGACGGCCCCGGCGTCCCGCTCGGCTGCCTCCAGGGTTTTTGATAACAGTAGTGCTTTGTTGTAGTCTATGTTATCTTCTGCGAACAGTCTTTGACGAATAAAGTCGCTCCGCAGCCCACACACGAACTGATCTCGAAGGTTTTCATCTAAGTTAGATCTGAACTCACAATACCTAGACATCTTTTTTAAGTCCGCCACGTAGTCCGCTATTGTCTCGGCTGTTACTTGCCGTCTTTGTCGGAATCTATATCTCTCGGCAAGGATTGATGGTTTCGGTTGCAGATGTTTGTGCGGGACGGGGCGCAGCCGATTTTCTGTAACGCTTACAGTTTTCCCACCGCACGCCAAAATAGCTCGCAGATGACAGATTTTTTTCCGACTTACTTAACACTTATCGTTATATTTTGGCCAATATACACAATATCTTCATAAATTATAGCCTATGTGTTATTCTGATATATAAGCTATATTATTGTTTTAGAAAGTTTCATTAAAATTCATTCAGTAGTGTTTGCGTGATAGAGTAACAAACATCCATACATCCATACGTCCACACATCCATACATCCACACATCCATACATCCTCACAAACTTTTACGTTTATAATATTAGTAGTATATATATATGTATGTATTTATATAGGTATATAAAACAAGATAACCGCTTATAATGACGAGTAATAGTCCTTGACCAGTTTTTTAAATGCCTCATAGGTTTTGGCTTGTCGAATTGACACAGGTATGTTATTGTTATGTTATTCCATAGCTTAACCGCTTGCACCGAAAAGGACTTGCTATTATTTGGCCTGGGTGGGAATCGAACCCACGACCTCTGGCTCAGTAGTCAGGGTCACTAACCACTAGACCAACAGGCCAGTCAAATAGTTTATTTGTGAACTGATGGCAACATAGAATGTAGGTTTATAAAAAAGCAATAAGACAATAGGTATAAGACAACATTTAAAAACAGTTTTACCTTATTTAATAAACTTAGTACCTTACAAAGGAAACCAGATGAAGTAACACACCAATGTAAGTTGTATGTCGCGTTGTCTCGAGTAAGTCCTCGTTCTGTTCTGTTGGTGGGTACTTAAGAAGTGTATTTGTGCACAGGATGTAGCGAAGACGCGTCATGCTTTTCGAGCGGCGTGGCCTACTCGTGGGGCGAGTGGTCCCTGTGCCGCGGCCGCGACGCGCTGTACGTGTGGAGCGATGCGGCTGCGCTCGAGCTCAGCACAGGCAGCAATGGCTGGTTCCGCTTCTTACTCGATGGCAAGCTAGCCACTATGTATTCTAGTGGCAGTCCGGAACATCAAACTGACAATACTGGTAACCATAACTACAACTTTACAAGTAAATAACGCAATGAAGCATACAACAATTGTAGTTTCAATTAATCCTGCTGAATCTGCTGATACATGATACTAGGTCCGGCTGAATTTAGTGTTGTACAAACTTTATACTTTTGCTGAACGTCCCTATCTGGCGGCACAATCACTAGACGCAGGCGAAAGACAGGCCATATCGGTGTGATAAGTACCACTCGTACTTTATAAGCGCGTTTATTATTAAGCGCTTATTAAGCTGCGCGTGTAACGGGTAAACTTATCTTGTAGTGGCGTGTTGGTTAATGTAGGCCATCTGTTTTATTATATATTATCTGTGATTATACACATGTTTCGCAGTCCAATTTGATATCATGTGGACAAAATCAAGTCACTTTGTTGCATTGACTATAATACTTTTTTAAAATATATCACAGTTAATGCTTTGAAACCTTTTCCTCAGTATGATTTTATTATATTATTAGCAAATTTAAAATATTGTAGTTGCTACTACTCAAATGCACAAATCCATTTCATAGTTTTTCCGCATTCCCACGCCTCACCCTAACCTCTAGCGTGCTGCTGTGAAACTGCTTCTTGAAAAAAGAAACTCTTTTATGTATTACAGAGAATCGTGGTGAATTTATAGATAAACTACAAAGAGCGCGAGCTTCAGTAAAGAATTCAGTTCCTCAACCGATTTTGTCTAAACCTGGATCTGCTAAGCTTATCATTGGAAACTGGGCCCTGTCATGTAAAAAGTAAGTAATAATTAGTAAATAAATTGATTTTTAAACTTATCAACGTAAGTTTTGGTCAGTGTTAATAGTTATTTTGAAATTTAAGGGAGAAAGAACTTCAAATACATAATACAGATGGCCAACAGCAGACAACAGTACTCAGAGAAGATTTAGCCGGTTTCATATTTGAGTCTAACAGGGGTACAAAACATTCGTTCACAGCCGAAACATTTTTAGGTAAGTGTAAAAGTAACGTCTCTCCACACTATAATTTCTAGTGTATTTTAAATTAAGTGCAATAGGCGCGAGTTTAATGCACAGCTCTGAAATGCGCTAGTGTAAAGGACAACACTATACGGAGGGCGAGCGAGACGAGTTTTGCAGACGGCCGGGGAAGGTTTGCTGGCGTGCGATTCGAGGTATGCGGGTGGCGGGGGGCGGTTTGCAGGCGTGCGAGGTGAGGTTTGCGGGAGGCGGGGTAAGGATTGCGGGGTGGCGAGTTTGTGGGCGTAAGCGAAGTTTGCGGGCGCCACGAGAAGATACTCAGGCTCTTCACCAGGCCCCGACTGCGTTAATTCACGCTTACTGTAGTCATATAGACTGTAGTCATCATAACAATAAAATTAACAATGCATGGATAGAAAATATTCTAAAATTTCTTCTTTATATAAGAATACATTTAGCCTGTAGACAGGCTAAATGTATTCTTATATAAAGAAATAAGCAAAACATTCAAATGACCAATATACATATAGATTACTAATTAATTATTAATATTATCTAGTATGATAATATTAATTTAGGATGTACAACATTCTTACCAGCACAAGAAACTATATTGTTATAAATATATTTTATAAAGTCGTTCTGCTTTAAGTTTAGTTTTACATCCTATGTTTGTATTTTTAGGTCCCGAGTTAGCAAGCGGGTGGACAGACCGTAGGCCGGTAGCTACTAATAATGCCGCTTCAAATCAGAGTAGATCACGACTTTCTGCGAAAACTGAGGCATTGAAAGTGCAGGTTTGTAACCATGAATTATTATGGGTTTGAATTATTTCAAAAGTTTGTATGCGAATTATCGATACGGGCCATCACTAATTCCGCGATCGCTAAATTAAATACAGTACATGTTTTATGAAATCTATATTTTATAAAAATCAATACGCCACTTGAGAGAGCTCGAGACAGAGCATTACTTATTAACGGCTCGACTGATTTGACTTTTTGCGTTCGTGATTTTCAGGAAAAGTATATATTTTGTAAAAAGTTTAAAAGTGTATATTCGTTAGTAATATAATAAACTAGCAGTTCCCGCGCGGCTTCGCTCGCGTGTACATATTTATATATTTTGCGCGGAACCTTAATTTTATTATAACACCAGCTATCTACCAGTAAAAGTTCGGTGGGAATCGGTCCACCAGTTCCGGAGATTAGCCTAAACAAACAAAGAGACAGACAAAAAAATTAAAAACTGATTTTTAGGCTTAGGTAACGTGCAAATACCTGCATGAGCTTAAAAAAGCTATTATTTTGACATTACAGACACAGCAATTTTAGTTATTTGTATTGATGATGTATTGATAATAGATTTAGTTATATATATTTCCTCTAGGTATGTGAACGTGCTCGCGCTTTGTACTCTCGTCACCTTGCTAACGCGGCAACTCGTCAGCCCCGACCGCCGGTCGCAAGATTGCGGGCTTTACTGGCGCGCATGCAACGTCTAGCCACACAATCTACTGGTTAGTTTTACTTCTGGTTTGTACTTTTTAAAAATTTCAAACATCTAATGTCTTTTCATTCCTCGATTTTAATTTTTTGTAGAAGATTGGCAAAACGAGCTCATTGAGTCGCTGGAACAGTTGACTGAGTTACTGTGTGGAGAAGAATTACTATCTGCCTACGAGCTACAATCCTCAGGACTTGCGCCATCTTTGCTGCAAGTGCTGTCTACGCAAGCAAATGGTACGTTGATAAGCATATGCATATTATGTTATTCGCAAGTATGAATTGATTATAATGTGGTTTTGCGAGAGTCTTATTATATATATATTATACTTTTTTAAGAAATAATGAATATGTTATCTTTTAGAATGTCTGGTCCGTACGTCCATAGATACATATGTCTATGATTTATGAACATAAGATTATGGATTGTGTTCAGTTTGCAAATAATCACTAATAAGGTTAAGATTAATTAATTAAGGTATAGTTTTGAGCCGCTATCAGTTAATATCATTATCGTTTGTTATTGAATTGAACCGGTAAGGGGCCATCCATAAATTACGTCACACGAATTTCATGATTTTTTGCCCCCCCGTCCTTGTCACAGATCATTTGTGGGATCTCCCCTGCCTGGAATGACGTACCATATTTTTCAATTTTACTGAGAGCAGTTCTGATTTTTTTTAAATAAAAGTGTAGTAGCGTGTGTAGTCTTTCGTTTACAGGTAATGTTTTGTGTTTATACTTTAGATTTCGACATGTGACGTCACGGAGCTTATGACCCCCGCTCCTTGTCACACTTCGTTGTCCTCCCCTCTCCTTAATGTGTGACGTAATTTATGTTTGGCCCCTTATATGACTCATGGCTGAGACGATGATGATAATGAGATGGCGCTTACGCGATGAAACCGCTTTTAAAGTTATTTCAGACATCATAAGCGTGCACAGCGATGTACACTTTTGTGCTGTTTAACAATTATTTGTAAAATTTTAGGATTTTTAGAAACAGTGTGGCAAACAATGTTGGCTTTCGTTTCGTAACGGGTAACAAGTGGAATGTGACGTTTGACAGATGTTCCAGGCCAGGCCGCGGAGCGCGAGCGCATCGTGCGCTCGTGGCTGTCGCGCGGCGGCGGGCGCGCGGGCGGCGTGCTGGCGGCGCGCCTGGTGGCCGTGCTGGAGAGCGTGGAGCGCCTGCCCGTGCACGCGCCCTGCGGCGACGCGCCGCCGCCCGCCGCCGGCACGCTGCACCATCTCACCAAGAGAATCAGGTGATAACTGATGACTTCACTCTATGCCGACATACTATTACATGTCATATTATAAGTACAAGCTGTACATAGTTTTAAATCGATAACCCTCAAAACGTGAGTTCTAATCGCGCTCGTCCGGTTTCTTAAATATCAATGAGGCAATGATGAATCTATTTGAATTTCTTGAAATTGTAATGTGAACTAATTAAAAATATAACACTGAATGTTATAGATTGCGTGTTGAGCGTGCGAATGACGAAACTGCCGAAGAAACAACAGCGAATAATGGCAATAATGCCAGTCGAAACCTAAAAGTAGAGGCGTTAACCACGGTGCGGCAGCTCGAGAGGTTCCTCGCCAAGTCCGTTGCCCGCCAGTGGTATGACATGGAGCGGTCCACTTTTAATTTTGTACAGAAAATAAAAGCGGAAGCGCCTGTTGTTTTTACATACGACGTAAGTTGGTTATTAAGAAAGTATTCTTAAATCTCACAGATTCTACAATAGTTATAATATGGTTTTATTGTAATTGTAGTTTTACTGTATAGTGTTTTAATTATTATGTGTCTTTTTAGCACGACTTCGATGAAAATGGTGTTCTTTATTTCATTGGCACTAACGGGGGTACTTGCGAATGGGTTAACCCAGGCGCTCACGGTCTTGTCAGCGTTTGGTCTTCCGATGGGAGACAGTTGCCTTACGGACGGGCCGAGGACGCTCTTTCGAGGTCGCCAGAACCTTTAAATGTACATACAAATGACGACAGAAGAGCTTTTATAGCAGTAGATCTTGGTTTGAATATTGTGCCCTCAGCATACACATTACGTCACGCTAGAGGATATGGACGATCAGCTCTTAGAAACTGGCTTTTTCAAGTAAGTGTATAAAAATTAAAATTTAAAGAGCATTGCTACATGTGCTAGTTGAAATGTTTCTTCTGATCACTATCATTTATTCAGGTGTCTACTGATGGCGTGACTTGGAATACTTTACTGGTACACAGTGATGAGCAAGCTCTGCAAGAGCCGGGCAGTACGGCTACGTGGCGCATACGTGCTGATACCGCGTATCGTTATTTGCGTATTCAGCAAAATGGCAAGAATGCAAGTGGTCAGAGCCACTACTTGTCGCTTTCTGGCATGGAGATCTATGGCAAGGTATATTTACTATTTGTCTTAAACTGCATTTTGAAGTAACACAAAGTGAAGAACAGAAGTAACAGCATGCACTAGTTCCATTTCTCATTTGACTCTTCCTGCCTATCTAGAATAGTTTTGTGATTGACACATGTCTGACAAGGTGTTAGAGTTTTTCTTTCGCTCGCAATGTGTTCTATCTGTGTGGACCATTACATTAATATTAAGTATTTTGCGTGCTACGTTTATAATTTTATATCGTATAATCGAGTGATTCCCTCGTTCTGCAAAGGTGATAAGCGTATGTGAAACTGCGCCGCGGCAGTGCGGGACTGCGAGCAACTCGAACGGAAACGCGAGCTCCACGCCGGCCGGGGCGGCGGCGGCGGGCGGGGCCCGCGCGCGCCGCTGGACGCGCGGGGCGCGCGCCGTTTGCTCGGGGGCCCGCGTGGTGCGCGGCCCCGACTGGAAGTGGCGCGACCAGGACGGGCCCCACCCGGCGCTCGGCACGGTCACGTCAGACCTACACAACGGATGGGTGGATGTCAGGTCATTTTCATTTGTCATTTTAAACTTTATAAGTCATCATACTGGTCTGATTCACATAATTAGAAAATTGATAATTGAAGCAAACGGTCTCCCCGCTGAGCACGTATTTTCTATCAGCATGTTCTTGATATCTATACATTTTTTCAACATTGGTTATGAAATCTAGGTAACCAGGATTCGGCTTTTATGAACCGACTTCAAAATAGGAGGAGGTTCTCAATTCGACTGTATTAAGTTTGTTACATCAGAACTTTCGACTGGGTGAACAGATTTTGATGATTCTTTTTTTATTTGAAAGCGGGTGCTCCCATTTCAATTTGGTCCAGTTCTGACAATGGCATCCATGATAAAACCATACAAGTCTTTTATGGAATATTTTTTTTTTGAAGTCGGTTTTTTTAAGTCTGTTTTTTTTTTAAAGAATTATGTTAGGAATATTTTCTATTTCATCGATTGGCAACATGTCAATCGATTTTGCAACTGTTCTAAAGATGAAAACAGATTGCATGCAAACTAAAGTACTGTACAGGATTATTTGGGATTGAAACCATTAATGTTCGAAATCCGTTCTCTAAAGTGATCGCTTACCGTTAGGGCCTACCTAGGGCCTGTTTGCTTGTTTACTACTTTAATGTTGTAAATTAATGCCCGGTTCCTATAATCAAGAAACGATTAGTTTTGCTTACGGACGGTAAAATTTTCGTTGAAAATTCAACGAATTTTTTTTTACCTGGCTGGCTGAACTGGACGTTTAATTCAAATACTTTTCTCTCTATTAAGGTGGGACCACGGCGGCCGCAACTCATACCGCATGGGCGCTGAAGGGAAATTTGATCTAAAGGTTGTGAGTGGTGGCCCTACGAGCGGCGAGGCTAAACAAGGCCGCAAGAGTCATTCCACACCGAGCTTACCCGATGCCACAGCTGTGGACCATCAGGTACATGAAAACACGATATAACCTAACTTTCCAATTTTGTTATAAAACTCCCGCACAAAAAAAAAGAAAGAATTAACTAAAGGTTTTTCACTTCGCAAAATCCAATAAATGATTCTATAAAATCTTTATTTTATAAATCATTGCTAATTAAATCGACTTACTTACTGTTATAAAAAAATTTTAAAATAGTTTTTTCATTACAATATCCTACTAATATTATAAACGTGAAAGTTTGTGAGGATGTATGGATGTTTGTTACTCTTTCTCGCAAAAGTACTGCATGGATTTTAATGAAACTTTACAATAATATGGCTTATATAGCAGAATAACACATAGGCTATAATTTATGAAGATATTGTGTATATTGGCCAAAATATAACGATAAGTGTTAAGTAAGTCGGAAAAAAATCTGTCATCTGCGAGCTATTCTGGCGTGCGGTGGGAAAACTGTAAGAGTTACACGAATATAATGTACGGTGGGATTGTTTATCCTAAATAGTTCTACAAAAAAGACCGCGACAGTATATATCTATCTTTTTACGACTATAATATAAAACTGCTGTCTGGGAACATCGCACAGCCGCGTGGCGTTTTTAACTGAACTAACAACTTTTTATACGTTTATTAAATTTTAAAATATTTCGATCGAGTTTCCAAAAACGTAAAAAAAATGGTATGCTGAAAATGCTAATTAGAAATTTAGTAATTGTCTATTCATAGAAATAGATACCGATCTCTACTAGATATTTTCCAGTTTTCCAGTAATTTACCTTTTAGGCTTCTCAGTTTGTTAGTTTGTTAGTATATTAAAACCAATAATTGTGTATAACAAAGGTGTCGGTGGCGTCTACCGAGCAAGCATCATCAGCAGATAACATATCAAGCGAAGAAATGGCGAGCAACATGTCGCGGCCGCGGACGCATGCCACTGATCTCTCAGCTATTAATAATTCTACACATCATATCAACACGGGTATGCACACCACAACTCTGTGACGATCTGATTTTAAAAACTTTATACTGGTAGATCTAATTCTATTTTTAAATTATCTTTTAGATCTCGCAACAATAGTTGAATCACTAACACTAGGAGCGGAGAGCAATAATTGTATTACTGATTTAGGCAATACTTCATTCACTAATATGGAAATGGGCCCAACAAGTATCACTGATATTACCAAACCCTATCCAGCCAAAGAACCACTACCGGAAGCTAACAGCCAAGAGGTTAGTTATTACAGTAATGTCTACTTTTCACACACCACTATTATAAAAAATTACACTCTTAATTAATTATAATATTATAGGTATCATTGTAAACTTGTGAATATTTTATATAGGGATTCCCCAGGATATATTCATATAATTATTAATGTAAGTTGGGATATGGTGATTAGGTTTTGAGGTTATTCGATTAAACTCGCTGTTGCTATGGTGCTCCTGCCTATGGTAGCGTATATTTTGGGACGTTCGGTTCCCTTCAATATGGTTGATCTGTACGATGGCTGGCGTGTGCGTCATGCTCGTGAACGGGTGCCGTTGGTCGGGGCTGGTCATCTCCGGACTGCTATTACTTAAATATGTATAGTAGTAATTAGCGCGTCTATTTATATTTTAGAATAATACGTTACATTGTCCTCACATTTCATTTACGCTTATAAGCAATGTAACCAGAAATTTGTAAAAAACATTTTGAAAAAGAGTGTCCTTGGAGTTTCTTGCCTGTTCTTCTCCATAGGATCCACGTATTGGAACAGGCAACTAGCTTCACGACTGACTTAGTCTGACTGACTCCTACTCCTGACAATTCAAAAATACCTATTATTGGTTTAATTGAACTAAATGGTTTTTATTTGATTTGATTTGTTGATGCCAACGCCACGGGGTTCAACGTTGTCATTTAATATGATGTGAAGCGCTATTAGTTTTATTGAGATCGTGCTAAGAGTCAGCGATGATAAGATCGTCTCATCCGAAATCGGGTGTAGTTTAATGAGTTTCCCGCTGTCCGGCGAGTGCGAGCTTTACCCGCCCGCCACATACAGGTATCACGCACAGCGCCGCTGTGGGTTCAAATCCCACTCGGGATAAAAAAAAATTGTTTGATCCACAAATAGTTGTCCCAAGTCATGGTGTTCTTTGTGTCTGTTGTTTGAATGTTTTTGTGAAGCACCTCGCGACACAGGAATATTCCTAATGCGGGAGTTGCCTTTAAAAAAAAGTCCTCGCGTTAAATACGGTTTTGCGTCCGTCCTATTTTGGAAAAAAAAATCAAATTACGTCAATTGTACGTCTCAACTTTATTAACAACCTATTACGTGTCTCAACTTTGATGAATACTAGTCCTTAGGTAATTTATGTTATATCACCTAAATCAGGCCAGTTTTTGACTAAATCCTTTCCGTCAATTACAACATATTTCAACCTGAACTATAACTTGGTTAGGATTTTTCACTTTCTAGTACCTAGAGCAGCATGTGATATAAACGATTTCTTGCTGGCGTAAATTATTATATCTCTCTCTTCGTTTCGTTGGTCACACGTGAAATGATCTTCTTGCTAGGTATGTGGTTATGGGGTTGTTGATTAAAAAAAGTATAAAAAGCTTATTACAGGGTCGGCAATACACGAATTACACCCCTGGTGTTGCAAACTTCTATAGACTACGGTGACCGCTTTCCATCCATTGAATGCTTAGTAGTATACAAAAGTAAGTTAATCTATTCCCTATGGCGATTGTCTCCAGTGCGAGGACAATGATGGTGCTGAAAGTCAATATGGTGATCACAAGAAGGATAATCAGTCCGGAGGCTCCAATACAATGAGTGCTAGTGAACCGGACTTGACGCAACAGGTATCTCGTTTCCACACAAATTGAAATTATTGAAGTCGTTTCTCGAGTTAAACTTAGATCTAGAATACTTTATAGAGATTAGAAATATACTTTATTTCATACCTTTAGTCTTTTAAGTTACAAATAAACATTTGCATGCTTTACCAAATAGTGGTTCAGTATTTATTTAGTATAAACAGTAATGTTCTAGCAATAGTCATTACGATGAGTGTGTGTTAAGCAGGGTGCCGCGCGGTTACTGGAAACGTTAGGAGTGGGACGCGGTGCGGGTGCAGGTCGCGGCAACAATCCACAGCGCGCTCCACGGACTAACCATTCTACGAGTCTATTCCCTAGGTTAGTGGTTTTGGACAGGTATCTTAAAATAATGTAGCTTAGAAAGAAAACAATTATCGCTCCAACAACTTTTATATTGTGGCCATACTCCAGACTCCTTGAGAAACAAAATTATCTGTATCCATTAGGGTTAGGATCATCATCATCCTCAACGTTATTTTAAAAAAAAATATTTTGTTTATTTTAATGTTCAATAATGCCTAATAACCTGGTAACCTGGAAAACCTTTGCTTAAGACCTCAAACGAGGATGACTACAGGAGAGGCTATTAGAAGTGTCTCCTCTTGACTTAAAAAACCGCTTGCTACATAGTAGAATAAATCGACTTTACCAACACTTATTTCTTGTTCACAGTTTAGTGCGATTAGCTCTATCAAGCAACTTCCCTGGTGGGTTATTGTCAGCAGCTCAAAGTTATCCGTCACTTGCTCCAAATGCACAAAATGCCCTTACTCTCTCACTCACGTCTACATCTAGTGAAAGTGAACAGGTAACTGTTGCAATTTGCAGTCAGTCTATGGCAACTTAATATTATTTTTACTTTATGCTGTGTCACGGCTAGGGATGTAAACCCCTAGACGTGAGAAATTTAACATTCAATATTATGGTAATTATTTTTGATGTTCGTCGAACATGTTACAAATAAACTTTTTATCAATTGAGTTAGACGTTAGCGGCGGAAATCCATTGTTAAATAGTAGTTGAGGAGGGAAAACCCACCACTCGGCCTCGGTTTGTAAACCCGAACTATGACAACACAGGCAAAGATAAGACTCAACAAATTGCCATGGATAGAAAAATACAAACCGAACCCTCCACAATGAGATATACCTTCTTACCAGGCATGGTAGGTACCTCAAGCGAAAGAGTTTTTTTTTTCTATGATAGTTATGAAGTAGGAAGTACGCGTACATGAACAGTACTTACCTAGTACCTATACATTTTAAAGGTATCATTAGAAGACTTCCTGGAGTCTTGCCGTGCTCCGGCACTGCTCACTGAACTAGAAGACGATGACGATGCAGATGATGCACTTGACAGCGATAAGGAAAACGAACCCACGTACCAGGAGGTAGTGAGTATGCTTTCGGTAATTAGACTCAGTTTTCCAATATGTTTTTTTTTTACATTTATTTTAGATGTACAATATTTATTTTGGTAAAAAAGGCTTTAAACTCTCTAAAGAGACATTTTTTGGGATTTAATTATACTAAATTCCATATAATTTCACAGTATTTGTTCATTAAAGTTTTGTAAGTTTTTGGTAATGGAGTATCATGTACATCTGTGGATTCATGAGAAAAGGTGTATGACGATAAAAAGTCACTGTGCCAAGTCACATAGTATAGTGCGATGTATATATTTACAGAAAAGCGAGAGCCAGGGTGGCATTATTGACACCTCTTTAAGTACTTTGATTTTATTTTTATTATGCTAGAAAATAGACTTTGAGATGATATAATCTTATTTTTTTTTATTTCAAACAGAAATGTAAAATCTTGTTTCATGTTGAATTATAAACGATTTTTAAGTAACGAATATTCATTGCTAACAATTAATATAATGGTTTATCATAATATTTATACTCTGTCCATTCGTTTATTTTCTTTCTGACAGATGCATTTACGTTCTATTGTAAGTAGTGATGGAACAGGTGTTTCTACTGCATATTTTATGATTCGTTATTAAATATTTTTGAATCAGTCAATAAAAAAAAAAAAACTATCCGTTTACAAGTTTTGACCGTTTAAATTTCCAGGTATTCGTAACTCGGTTTCAGAAAAATCTTCATCAATAAAAACGACCGATCTATCATTGTCTGTCACATGAAGTTGCGCGCGCAACGCATCTTTGTCACTCTCACCACTCGCATTTAAAATTTACATACAAAATCTAGGAAACTATGAACTAGATCAACTTTTTAATAAGGCAACCTAATACAGTAAAATAAGCTTTCATTTTAAATTTTTTCGACTAAATAACTGATGAGGGTATATAAATAACATTTACTCACCTGTTTATACCTGGTAACCCCACAGTTGTGCAGTGGTGAAAGCAGGCAACCTTTACGTTTTTAATTCTGTTCTGTATATTCTTTTAACTAGTGTACGATTTTTTTAAATAATCAATGAGGGAAGTAGATTAAATAAATTTAATTAAATTTTTTATTATTGAATAGTATCCGGGCGCAATTTAACTAGGCAACCTACTTGCAATGTGTCAATGTGAATATTATCTATAATTTATTTCTTATCACTAATAAATAACAGATGAGGGTATATATTTCTTATACCGGATCTTGTACTAGTACCATGACAAGTCAACATATAAACTTGTTCTAAATATAAACTTTAACTACTCCAAATTTTACATTTCTGACTGTGCGCGTTTGCTTTAAAAATGCGTACAAAGAATTCTCCTCAAGTATTAAAATATAATAGACTTTTTGCTTGTTAAGTAGTTAGGAACTTTATATGTAAATCTTTTTTTGTATACATAATATGAACAATGTATTTAAAGTCTACGAGGGCGGCACTGAAAATTTCGGGAATCAAGGAAGTGACACAACATTACTATTTAAAAATGTATTTATTGCTTTTCGAAGTATTCTCCGCGAAATTTGACACATTTTTCTATACGATGGAACCAATCATTGAAGTAACCATTTGGTGGAGCGCCAATATATTTATAAAATGCATACATAATCGCACCATAATATATTTCGTTATATTATAAATTTCATCGTCTTTATAGTAAACCACATTCTGTTTGTCGAATGCAATTAGTGCTGGTACTGCTGTAATATTGCCAATGTACTCGACGATCTCAAGAGATGGCGTTAGCAGTCTTCAAATAATGTAAACGCGCTGCACCTGATTGGTGCAAGAAAAAACGGACATACCCTGCTCTCATCGCTTTTCGCTAAGAAGACGCCTTTAATATAAAAATTTTGTTCCGCCACGGACATCAGTTATATTTCTCGTGAAAAGAAGCTGATTTTCCGTTAGTCCTATAGCCGTGTAGTGTTTGGACTCGCTTGTAACCTTTACAAGGTGTATGTGGAGTGCTCTAGTCTTCGATCGTGACCGGCCGGTCAATACCTTGCAAGAGACCGTAGAAACCTCGCCGCTGCTCGCTGCCTTCTGGAGGATCGGGACTTGGTCGGTGTTGCAGGTTAGTGCTGGCATGATTGGTTTGATCGATAGAAGTGGTTTACTTCCCTACACCTCGTACGCTAACTGTTGAGCAATCACACCCTGGTCGGGCTATTTACACGCCTGACCATATAATTTGGTCCTTACGAGTACGGATAGGCCAGTGATTCACGTAAATATTGGTGAATTTACTTTTCTATTCATACCATAAAAAAGATTCACGTAATTTTAGTGAATTCTTGCGCCCCATTTTTCCTCGCTCACAGATTTACGTAAAATTGGTAAATTCTGTGTTTAAAACGCACGAGAACTACGTAATTATTGGTAGACTCGTACTTAAATATAATTAATTGTTAGATTTGGTGAATTACGTATTAATTGGTAATAATATCCATTATACTCAATTTAGTTGAACTTATTCATACCTACCCACTTATTTACCGCTCCACCACTGTACTTTACGCTAAGTCATTTTAAGATTTAAATTTAATTTGTGTTTTTACACTAACTAGGTAGATATACCTATCACTTTGTAGTTGTATTGTGATATTATTTTATAAACATGACGGAAAGTGAATCAAGCCGCGAAGTCATGTTGGTTATGTTGAATCAAAAGAAAGAATTATTATTTCAACGTATTAATCGTATGTACACATCGTCGAAAGGTATAATTTCTTTCGATTCATCAACGCGAGCTAACGAGAATTTTATGGATGAAACGGAGATAATAGATGAGTTACGCGATAAATTTGAGTCCATTGTTGATAAAATAAATAATATAAATTTGTTATCAAAGATTACGGTCAATCCCGAGTATTCTTGCCTCGATTCATTTGATGATTTATTCTCGAGAGTTAAACGCGTTAGAAATAAAATATTAACCACTTCTAAGGTGCGTTCACTCGAGACCAGTAGCTCGATCAAGTCCGTAGTGAAATTAGAACCTTTAGTAATTCCCAGTTTTGACGGACGCCCTGAAAACTGGAATACCTTTTATCAGTCTTTTAAAGCTAATATTCATTTGAATCAACAGCTTTCTGACTCGCAACGTGTACAGTATCTAATTTCTAAACTCACCCACGACGCACTAAAATTCACTTCCGGTATTATTCCGTCAGGTGAAACATATAAAATACTGTGGGATAGTTTGGTTAAGAAATACCACGACAAACGCTCATTAGGTACATATTATCTCAATAATATACTGGACTTAAAAACTTGCTCGCACACTGCGAACGCTCTTGATACCTTTGTTAGTAAATACTCCGCTTCGATTTCAGCTCTAAAAGAATTAGGCATAACAGATCTAACTGATTTTATTTTTCTTCAATGCGCTTTGAGAAGGATGGATCCTCAAACCATCCAAGCCTTTGAACTTTCGATTCGGGATGTGGAAGTGCCTACGACACAACAGCTTATCGCTTTTATACAAGATCAGGCTAAGATTTTGGAGCGCTCAAACCCGCGAAATTCGTCATATACGAAACCCGCTGCTGTTGTTACGTCGCCCTCACGCGACCGGCGCGTTCATCACACCTCCAAATCTTTTGTCGCCAGTGAGTCCGCTAATAATGCAAATACTCTCACATATTCGGCGCCCGCAGCAGTTACCGCGAATTGTTGTTTGTGTAGTGGTAACCATCGACATTTATATGATTGCGCTCAGTTTAAAAATATGCGAGACGCAAGGGCTAGATATGAGTTTATTAAATCGAAGTACGGTTGCGTTAATTGTTTAAGCACTTTACATAAACTTCCGGATTGTAAGAGTACGTCAGTCTGTTTCTGTAATAAAAGACACCATAGGTTATTGCATTTTGATAGTAATAATTCGCAATCGCATGCGGCTATGGTAAATACCGCCGTCGCGTACTCGCCGCCGCCCGCTCATCGAGCGACCGTTACTTCGCCCGCGCCTTCTCATCGCGCTCACACGACTTCGTCATGCATTCGAGCGCCCCCGCTTGCTACAGAACCAGTTACACATACACAGTCTTACACTTCTTGTCATAAGGGTGATATACTTTTGTCAACCGCTCAGGTATACGCGCGCTCTAAGGGTAGCGCTGGTATCAAATCTGTAGTTAGGTGTTTGATAGATAATGGCTCGCAGAATAATCTAATAACATCTGCTTGTTCTAGTTTATTAAATTTACCGATAATACCGTTGAATAATTCCTATGTTAAAGGTGTTGGTTCCGCTTCAAGTCCGATAATCGGTTATGTTCATTTAGACATTGAATCCCGTATTTATCCGGATCAGAAATACACTATACATGCGCTTGTTGTAGAATGCATTACGGATCAATTGCCTTCGAAATTTATCGATTGTGATCGCGACCTAGATTTTCGTAACCTTCCGCTCGCTGACTTAAGCTGGAATATTCCGGGCAAGATTGATTTATTGTTAGGTGCCCAGCTATTCCCATTTATATACTTAGGAAATATGGTCGAGTGTGGGCCGCGCGCACCGTGTGCTTTATCTACAACATTTGGTTACGTACTTATGGGAGATTACCCGCGTAAACATATTTTACCTACTGCCGCGTCTTTTTCTGCGTTAGCGCTTAATGATATAGTGCAAAAGTTCTGGGAACTTGAAGAAGTACCCATGAAACGCTTGTTGTCACCAGAGGAGACAGATTGCGAAAATATTTTCACGGCTACCGTGACCCGTGACGACGTAGGTCGTTATACAGTTGCATTACCGTTCTGTAGGGACCCTTCGGAATTAGGTAATTCGCACGCTACCGCTTATCGCCGTTTCGTTTCACTCGAGCGTAAGCTCCGTCAGGCACCGATAGTGCGCGAAAATTATAACAAGGTTATTCAGGATTATATTGATAACAATTACCTCAGTCCTGTTAAAGAATCTGAGCTGTCCTCTGATGGTTATTATATACCGCATCACGCAGTAGTCCGACCTGATAAACCGATGCCGCGCATCGTATTGGACGCGAGTGCTAAAACGCATACAGGACTTTCGCTTAACGATATATTACATATTGGACCCAATTTACAGGCCGATCTGTTTTTATTATTGTTAGGTTTTAGATTATTTCCTATTGCAATGAACGCTGATATAAAACAATATTATTTACGGATTGGTGTACCAGTAGACCAACATAAATACCTACGCATTTTATTTAGATTCAACGAATCGGAAAAAATTCGAACTTATGCCTTTAATAGGCAACCTTTCGGTCTCAAGTCAAGCCCTTACATAGCTATGCGCACTGTGCGACAGCTGGCTACTGACATGAGTCCGCTCTATCCTGATGCCGCGAAAGTGGCAGAGACCTGTCTGTATATGGACGATTTGGTTCTTTCTATTGCAAATGAGGATACTGCCACGCAATTAGCTCACAACTTGATTAAGTTTTTCAAATCGGGTGACTTTGACTTAGTGAAGTGGTCTAGCAATTCACCAGTGCTACTTGACTCGCTTCCCGACACGCACCGCAAGTCGCTTGATTTTGATGTTGACAATAATGTCTCTAAGGTCTTAGGTCTCTCATGGGAACCATGTGAAGATAATTTTCATTTCACATGCGCCGCAATTAATGAAAGGTGCACCAAGAGAAACATACTCTCGATGGTTGCACGACTATTTGACGTGCTCGGATTGGTCGCGCCTGTGATTCTCTATGCCAAGTTGTTAATTAAGGAACTGTGGCTCAGCAAGTGTGATTGGGACGATCCTGCACCGGAGCACATACGCACCCGTTTTTTCGCTCTTGCGCAAGAACTTCAAATGCTTGACACTTTAAGGATTCCACGTCATGTAGGCGTCGAAGTTGGTTGTGAATTACGTCTTGTTGCTTTTTGTGATGCTAGCATGAATGGTCTGGGATGTGTCATTTATGCCCATTGTACCTACCCGTCTGGCATTCAAACTCGCATTCTTTGCGCTAAATCAAAGGTTTCGCCAACAAAAATCACTACGCTCGCTCGCTTAGAATTATGCGCTATTTTACTTATGTCAAAATTAATAAAAACTGTGCGAGACACATATGCAACACGTATGACCATTGCCGGGATATACGCATTTTCTGATTCCACTATTGCTTTATCATGGGTTCATTCTTCACCACATCGTTGGTCAGTTTTCGTCGGTAATCGCGTCGCTCAGTGCCAAGAAAACTTGGACTCTAAACATTTTTATCATATTGCCGGAGCTAGTAATCCAAGTGATTGTCTTTCGCGTGGTATGCTTCCATCGCAACTTTTGACCCACGATTTGTGGTGGAAAGGTCCTCCGTGGATTCGCAGCTCATCTGAGAAGTGGCCGATTAAGCCATTCTCGCTTAATAATAGCTCTGTCTTGCCTGAACTCAAGGCAAATGTGTTGGCTGCCATTACTCACACAGAGCCGCCGTTGCTGTGTACGTTAGCACAACGTGTTTCTTCTTGGGAAAAGTTGCTATGTATCACCGCATATGTATTAAAATTCGCAAGACCTAAAGTTAAGGTCGAACCTCGTTCTATAGCAGGGTTGACAAGTGCTGAGAATGCGTTAATTCTCGCCGTTCAATCTGTGCACTTCTGTGAAGATATCAAATTGATCAAGGCTGATAAATTACCTTCAAAAAGGCTGCAAAGCCTCTTCGTCTTCTTAGACAAACAAGGGATTTTACGCATTGGAGGAAGACTTTCTGGATCAATGCTTCCTTTCGAAGCTAAACATCCGGTTCTTCTCCCTAAACGCGATCATGTCGTTGACTTAATAATACAGCATTTTCATGTTGTTAATTGTCACACCGGACCTGGACTTCTTATGTCTATTATACGACAACGCTACTGGATCTTGGACGCCAGGACTGTTATCAGGTCCAAGTTGCGAAAGTGCAACACTTGCTTTAAATGCAGCCCAACGCATCTGGTGGAGCGCCAATATATTTATAAAATGCATACATAATCGCACCATAATATATTTCGTTATATTATAAATTTCATAGTCTTTATAGTAAACCACATTCTGTTTGTCGAATGCAATTAGTGCTGGTACTGCTGTAATATTGCCAATGTACTCGACGATCTCAAGAGATGGCGTTAGCAGTCTTCAAATAATGTAAACGCGCTGCACCTGATTGGTGCAAGAAAAAACGGACATACCCTGCTCTCATCGCTTTTCGCTAAGAAGACGCCTTTAATATAAAAATTTTGTTCCGCCACGGACATCAGTTATATTTCTCGTGAAAAGAAGCTGATTTTCCGTTAGTCCTATAGCCGTGTAGTGTTTGGACTCGCTTGTAACCTTTACAAGGTGTATGTGGAGTGCTCTAGTCTTCGATCGTGACCGGCCGGTCAATACCTTGCAAGAGACCGTAGAAACCTCGCCCCTGCTCGCTGCCTTCTGGAGGATCGGGACTTGGTCGGTGTTGCAGGTTAGTGCTGGCATGATTGGTTTGATCGATAGAAGTGGTTTACTTCCCTACACCTCGTACGCTAACTGTTGAGCAATCACACCCTGGTCGGGCTATTTACACGCCTGACCACCATTCCATTCGGAAGTTGGGGTCTCCAAAATGGCCGTTTTGTAGGCGTCCACAGCTTCCTCAGGTGATGAAAATCTCTGACCACGCAATTTATTCTTTATTTTAGGGAAAGTATAGAAATCATTAGTGCTTAGGTCGGGGCTGAACGGCGGATGGTCTAATAATTCTATGTTTTCTTGCTTTAAAAACTCTTTTGTTCTGTGCGCGGTGTGACAACTCGCATTGTCGTGATGGAGGATGATGCGGCGGTTGCAGTTCTCTTTACGGAGTTCAGAAACGACCTGTGGCAAACAAATGCTAGCATACCATTCTGCATTAACCGTTCTTTGTCCCTCAAGAGAAATAGTCGCAACATGGCCGGTTTTGGAGACAAACGTGGCCACCATTTTTTTTGCAACACTCCGTGAACGAACAATTTGTGTTGGCTTTAACTCATTTTCGAACAACCAAACTCGTGACTGGTTTTTTGTTTCGGGTTCGTACGCGTATATCCAGGATTCGTCACCTGATACGATGTTGTATACAGCATTGTAGGATCCTGCGTGGAATCTTACGAGAGTTCTGACGCACCAAGTAACGCGAGCCGCTTTTTGCTCTTCACAGAGCGAATGCGGTATCCATCGGGAAAACAACTTTTTTACACCTAATGTTCATGCAAGATTATTTGTATTTGACTCATGCCAATGTCTAAAGTTGCCTGAATTTCGCGGTATGTCACATGATCTTCCTCAATCAGCGCACAGCATCAACGTTTTCTTGGGTGACTGCAGTTTTTGGACGACCTTGACGGGGATCATCACTGAGCTTGACACGTCCATGTTGAAATTCAGCAAACCAGCTATAAATTGTGGTTTTGGATGGGGCTTCATCACCAAATGCAGAAATCATCCGGTCAACACACTGTTTTTGCGTTAAACCACTTCGAAAGTCATAATAAATCATCGCTCTTGAATTTTCTCGAGTCCATTCCATTTTCTCAACGACTAAACAAGTTTGACAAAACCTTGTGATAAGACCGAGAATATTTTTTTAATTAAATAAATGGTATTCGATTTTTAAAACCAAGGTGTTTTCAATTAAAAAGATTTTAATATGACAGAAACAGTGGAAATATTCCATTCCCGATACTTTTAGTGCAGCCTATGTACGAATAGTATTATAAACGTGAAAATTTGTAAGGATGTATGGATGTTTATGTTTAACTACTGAACCGATTGCGATGAAACTGAATGCGATGAAAAATGGTATGTAGATAGCTGGACACCTAGATTAACACATAGGCCATTTTTATCCCGATATTCCCGATATACGGCATCGGGACTTACGCTGGTGAAACCGGGTGCACCTAGTGAATAATAAATAAGAAAATGTGCTATTAAAGGAGTGGCCACTGCAGATTTCTGGTTGTATTTAGAGCTACTGGACTGGAGCTATTGCCTACTGGAGAAGTACCTTCACCCTACATTAAAATAAATAAAATTTCTAAACAGCGCTACAAGCTGGCCTGTTAGTATAGTGGTTGGTGATACTGCCTGCTAAGCGAGAGGTCGTGCGTTCGATTCCCACCTAGGACAAATAATTGTGTGATGAGCATGATCATTTGTTCTGTGGCTGGGTGTAATTTATGTATAATATGTATGTATTTAGAAATATATAAGTATATTTATCAGCAGTCTGGTACCATAGTACAGACTCTGCTTAGTTTGGGATCAAACGGCCGTGTGTGAGATGTGTGAAGTTATTATTATTAAAGTACAGTATTGTATGTATAGGAGTAGGGCCCAATATTTTCTTTATAAAAAAACAGCAAACTTCCAAAGAACAGAGTTTATTCGTAGTAATAAAGTTTGATTACTATAATAATTTATTACTCACTTTAATTACCACACACTTACACAATTACAATACTTTATTATAATTAAATGCAACATGTGCACCGGGCGACTGCTCTCGAACGAATGAATCTCCGCTTTGTCGAGCGCTGCCTTTTGTAGGGTTTTAGTAGTGGGGGTAGCCTGTTGCACGTGTTGGTTTAAAAACAAGGTGGCGGCGCCGTCATATGCATATTTTGCGGGGGTTGTTAGGGTAACAGGAGTTCTATAGGGCCGTGACACAGTGGGTGTTAAGAGTATTATAGGCAACGGTTGCCACTTCCAACAGGGTTAGATGTGTCCTTGTTTAAAAAACATATCATTAGAATCGGCAGTAGAGGTTTTATACATCGAGTGTCAGCTGTATATTATTAACAAATATAATATGGTTTACAGGTGTCACGAAATCTCCTATCTCTGATGGAGGAAGAAGCTTTGGAGGCTGTACGCAGTAGCACTGCAGGAGGACAGGGTCGTCAACGAAAACCTTGGGACGACGACTTTGTACTCAAACGACAGTTTTCTGCACTCATACCTGCTTTTGACCCACGACCAGGCAGGACCAATCTCAATCAAACAGTTGGTAAGAAGTCATCATCTTCATCATCACGGACATAGGCGGTCCAATGCTGAACATAGGCCTCCTAATAATTTCAACGCCTTCATTAGACGAACCACCGCCAACCACCATGACCGGGTCGCATGTCTATTTAGTGGCGAGGCATCTCAAGTTTCGCCTTCCAGTCCTTGGCTGAACGTGCGAACGTTTTGCCCCCATTGGTTTTTGGTTCTCTTTACCAATTCTTATGGTCTTTCAACGAATTCTGTATGTGTGTACTACTAATAATATGTGTAATATTTCAGATCTCGAAATTCCACTGAACGAAGCATCAGATGGTGAGGATGTTAACACTCCGGAAAACGCAACTGGGGGTGCCACTAGTACAAATTGTGCAAATGCTGCGAATGCTGCCAATGCCAATACTACAGTTAATAGCAGTAATAGCAACGGTCGTTTGCCGGCGTTACGCTTAGTGCTTAGTGCGGCGGGCGCCTCGTTGGCACTAGAACGTCCGTCGTGGACGCTCTACCGCGCGGTGCTCGCATTGAATGCGCGCTTGCCTGCTCATGACACGCATCGAGATACAACTTATACGTAAGTTATATCATTCTTTCGTTTTTTTTTACAGATTAATATATAAGTCATTAATATATTTACATGCTATTTTAATGTTTATCAGATTAACGTACAAGGAAATCGAGGGCATGGAGACTTTCGCCTCGTCTAGTGACAGCGAAGACGACGAGCCTTGCGATCCAGGTATTTTCTATTCAGTATTTCTATATCATACAAAAAAATATCAGTTACAAAAATGGGAAATAACAAATATAATTTATCACTTTTGTATTTTCTTTTTGTATAGGTATTACTAATGGATAGTCCCATACAAATGTAATAAATTATTATTTAGTCGAGTCTAGATTATAGATGACTCTAACAATTTCGTTTTCTTTCTAAAACTTAGCTTTAGTTGTTAAATTTTGGGATTAGCGGCACATACTGTAGGTATAAACTGTTCGCTTACGGTGTGTCGTGTCGCAGATCGCGGGCTGGCGGGCGCGGAGGGGGCGGAGGGCGCCATGGCCGCGGTGTGCGTGCGCGTGCTGCGGCGCCTGCGCCTGGCCGCGCCCGCGCTGGCGCCCGACGCCTTCGTGTCCACGCGCCTTACCAACAAGCTGCACCAGCAGCTGCAGGAGCCGCTCACGCTGGCCGCCGCAGCCACGCCGCTCTGGTACGTGCTCTCCTGACCGATATGAGCCTATTAGGCCAGTGGAATTAGGAAAAACGCGTATGTAATTACGCACAGGTTTTAACGTAGTAAAACTTGTTCGTTAGTATATAAGGAACATGGTCCTGAATTTCATCCCATTTTTGACGTTCGGAACATTGTCAAATTAACGGTTCAATGCGAAAAAAACGTCAAAAATTTAGTGTTTTGTAATTTTCTACTACCGTCGCCGTCGGTATTATAATTGCCCAAATCAAACTTTTTTTCTCGTATAGGTGGTAGAAATCCTAAAAATTTAAGACCAGTTCGATTAAATTTGGTCCATTATTTGTTTTAAAAATGACGAATTACGGTTGAAAATTGCAAAATATTAATTTATTTTTAATTTTGAAAAGAAAGCTCCATGAACGTGATGAACTTTAGGAGAATACGTTTTCTACGCTCCTGAACATACAAAAAAATTGTATCAAAAAATATTCATTTGTTAACGAGACATTTTATTTATTTATGAAAATTTGCTTAAATGTTGGTTGCTATTTGAGCCGGTTTCCGTTCCAAATCGTTTCATTCTGCATAATTTTTTTCGTTGAGGCCTATATTTGATAATTATGCATTGGGCGTATACATTATTATTATTATTTAACATCCCCAAAATGGCGACCGAAAAATATGCAGTTTCGGAGATATAGTTTTTTCGATTTGCGCAATTATATAATACGGTAGGAGAAAATTAAATTAAAATGTTAATGTGACAATGTTCCGAAGAACGTCAAAAATGGGATGAAATTCAGGATCATGGTCCTGATATACTAACGAACAAGTTTTACTATATTAAAACCTGTGCGTAATTAAGTGAAAAATTAGCCTCTTTTTGTCTAATTACACTGGCGTATATAGCTCTAGCTCCTAGGGACCTTATGGTTTCTAGCAGAAGTTTCGAATAATTGCAAGGCATTATATTTATAAAATAATTTTAGCCAGCACTTCTAATACTGGCATAAATTATGGATAATAGAGAGATTTTAATAAATCGTTGTCGGAAAATACACATGTATATTATTTGTAATTATTTGGTTGTATCAGGTGTCAACAATTAAACGATTGGTGTCCATTCCTGTTTCCTCTGGAGACCCGCCAGATGTTCTTCGCATGTACCGCATTTGGCACGTCTCGTACGATCGTCTGGTTACAAGCTCAGAGAGATCGCGCGCTCGACAGACAAAGGTATGTGTGTATGGAATAAATAAAATTGACTAAAAAAAATAGTAGCAATGTATATAAAGGCCTTAGAATATGCACTAGGTTGACAAATTTTATTATTTAAGTACCATGTAAGTATTGCTATAGTAATGACTATAACTTAACATACTGTTAGTATTCAAGGCATTAAAACTTTCTAGTAAATGACGACTAATGAGTAGACTTATGGTTAAGTAGCCATGCTCCTCGGTTTATGGTCCCTGCTCCGCTTCTAAGAACTGTAGCGTGATTTTAAATAACCTTTCTAAAGAATTGAACTATAAAATGCCAAGAGCCGATGCCGATTTTTAGTTCTAGAGACGTTTAACCAAAAAACAAACTCTTCAACTATACATGTACGAGCCACGTTGTACGTTTCTCGTATCATGTCGTTATACTTTGTCAGCAACTTACTTTATTCATTGATTTAATCATTCTTTAAATCAGTTCGCGCTCATATTCAACTAGTACCATAACTATCTTAAAAAAAATTACTACTACTTTTACCACTTGTACATCGCACTGCCTCCCCCGCACCCCTGTCACGTCGCAGACGTTGACTGAGTTATGCGGTCGGTCTATAGTCGATATCGATAAAAATCATTGTGACAATTTTCAATATTAAAGGAACATACATTTTTAGAAAGGTTTTCCCAAATACTATTATTGAACACATTTAATCTTCTGTAGATCTGGTAACACAGTATCGCCTAGACGTGCGGAGTTAGAAGCCACCGAGTTCCGAATGGGACGCTTACGTCACGAGCGGGTGAGGATACCACGCCAACCCAACTTGCTGAATTCTGCTATGCAGGTATGTTTATTGATTGTTTTATATTAGACGCAAAAAGTATTAGGCTCCTAAGAAACTAAATTCATCTAAACACAGTGGTGGTCATATAATTAAGAACGATTTGTGAGAACAGGATTGTTTAAAAAATTCATGTTATATGTTTTTATATTTCTCTCTGAAACATGACTCGATAAAAACTCGACAGAAATTAGGAATAAATGGGTAAAATAATAAAAAAATTTAACAAAAATCCTTAGTTTTATTCAAACAAAGCGTTACAAATATCCCAATATAGTGGATACGGGACAATCCCCAGTAAATAAAATAAACATGTAAATGTATTCCAAAATTAATTCAACTTTTACTTTACATTACATTGCATACAATAATTAAAAGAGAAAAATTGTAAACACAATATAAATATAATATAAAAATAATAGATCGAAATTTTTAAGCTTCCAGTCTGTTAGGACAGTTTCTTATATGGTACTGATCACATAATGAACAAATCTCAAAATTACCTTTTCCCAAAGTTACTGATTTTCTAAATGTCTTTGTTTTTGAATGACGGAAATAAAATTGTAAATTAAAAAGTAAAATGTACAGTCAGTCTCTAATCTTAAAATTAAATAACAAAACTTCTTTTTTCTTTAAAAAACAAAAATTATTCTTAAAATGTAAATAGTAAATCAGTGCATTCTCTTTTTGATTGTTGCGATATTTTGTAGAAATTGAATTTCTTTGTTGTTTCTTGTCAAATAAAAGGTCACGTTTTTGCCTAGTACCACCGCACCGCTTAACAAATTATTGCCAATTCGGGTGTCCTGATATTTGGCCTCTTTCCTTAGTTGGTACAAAAATCGCATCAGTGTGGGTTTGTGCGGCATACGCGTGTGTTCAATCTTCTATGCCAACCCTCTATCGCATTGTTTGTACGATGCTTATCATTTGCGCAACGAATAAAAAATCTTTTTAACAAAAAATTTAACCGACGAAAAGAACTTAAAAGAAAAATAAATAAACTTTAAGTCTTAAGTATTGAGCTTGTTTACATAAACTATCAAATTTTATATAAACTTATTTTAAATCGGCGCCAAATAACAAACTGGTTAATTATCAGAATTTTATATGTAGCTACTGTTTTATTATTTGGCGCCGACTAGGGAGCTATTCCACCAAACTATCGCATTTAAAATAGAGATAGGTTTTTGCTAAAATTTTTTTTTTGAATGTACCGTGCGTGTAAGTTTCCGACATTAAAAAACAAACACATTCAGAAAATCAATCATTTTGGGAAAAGGTGATTTTGAGATTTGTTCATTATGTGATCAATACAATATAAGGAACTGTCCTAACAGACCGGAAGCATTTTTAATTTATAAAACTACATATAAACATAAGAATGAATTGATAATATATTATCCGTTTATAGCGCATATATTGGTGGATTTGATGATTGATTGATTGATTGACGCCCAACTCTGCTTGAGTTGGGCGTCAATCAATTAATCAATCATAAATCAAAGCATCAATTGCTTAAAAAATATCACAATTAATTTAATTGCTATTGATATTAATATGTTAATTGTACTTTATAATTAAGTTATTTAGATTAAGCTATATTAATTACTTTATTAATAAACTGTTTTCACAAAACAAATAAAATTAACAATTAATCAGTCATATGCCTATCGTACACAATGACAAACATATTATATACACATATGTAAACACTATCCCATCTCTCAAGTTGGATCAAACTGTACAGTGTTCAAAGGAGGTCATGCCAACATGGTACCAGATTGTACAAATTTAATATATTATATTAGTCATCTTATGCCGTTTACTATGATTTAAGATAACTAGCGGGCAAATATTTTTTAATTACATTTTATTATTATGATAAATTACGTGAAAAGGAATGTGTCAATGTGCAATAGTGCAGTGATTATTATTATTAAATTAATAAACAATAGATTCTCTTGATATGCAATAAAGATGCATTCGACTTTGTGGGGCAATTAATAAAACATCTTTAAAATAAATTAATGCAATATAAAATCAAACAACAAAATAAAATCATTAAGTGCAATAATTATTCCTTTTGGTGAAAAAACTGGGTGCAATTGATATATCGATATACATTATAACAATCTATATTATCTGACACTTGCTGTTTTTATTTTGAAACCCCTTTTTGTTTGAAAAAGTCAGTCGCATGTTGGTTAGTGTCAAATCAGTCAACTGTCAATTTGCTTATTGGTGTTGGACGAAGAACTATTATTTTATCTGTGGTATTAATGATGTTTAAGTTGTGCACGGTCCCAAAGTAATATAAAAGCATCAAACACGTTGTTGGATGTCTATTATGAGGATATATTAGAATGAGACGATAGAAAATGAAGATATTGATTAAAATCGGTTGAGAAGCCATTACTATTATCATTCTATGTGTGACTGTTGAGTAATATTTAAAAATATCTATTAAATAAGGTTGTATAAAATGGTCTAAGTTTTAGCAATCTCGGTACCAATACCGGATACAAAGTGGCGAATCTCTTTTCTTTAAATCGGTTCATTAGTGTAGGGTTTAACTATAATATGTATAACAATAAATGTGGGTAGGTTGCTTTAGTGCAATAAACAGTCGGCCAATAACTGCCTTGTTTCATTGATGTTACCATTAGTTTAGGAGTTCTTTGTTGTTCTGTTAATCGCAGTAGTAACAATGAACGCTTAAATCATTGGTAATCTCGGTAGTCACGATTATTATGGTAGTTATCAATTAATACATTTTTGTATGTTCAGAAACCACGTATTCTAGTTTTAGACATTTCAAAACTACTACCGTGCCATTGTAAACGATTATTTTCACAGGTAATGCATGTCCACGCTGGTCGAAAATCAGTCCTGGAGGTAGAATTCGCCGGGGAGGAGGGCACGGGCCTCGGCCCGACTTTAGAGTTTTACGCGCTGGTGGCAGCTGAACTGCAGCGCGCTGACCTCTACATGTGGCTCAACGATCACGCGACACAAGTTAATGATGACGATAATGCTCCTCATCATCTTGCACTGCCTTCGGGTATGAACACGCATATTAGAAGTAGGTTTGATAATGTCTCATTGGCTACTTTGGCAAATGCGACATATGTGGGATAACACTCGGTGCACATGAAATGATAGTCTGTAAACACAGAGATGGATATAAGTTTAATGCTCAAAAAATATATTTAAAAACATTACATCCTTCTAATTACTATTCATGAGGAGAATGTTAGTTTACCGTTTCAAGATATAGTCAGAAATACATTTATAAATACTTCACGAATCTAAATTTTTTGCTGCAATAAAAGCAGCCTATGACAATCTCTGGGCCTATAAATGGTCGACGCTGTGTGCTTCAACAATCCTACGTAATTCTATTATCATAATACTAAACGCACACACCTAAAAATAGTTCATTTATAGCGATGTGACAATTAAAACCTGCCTATAATCTTTTAAATAAGTCTAATCGTTTCTTTCGCAGAGAAACCTCCAGGTTACTACGTTACACGTGCCGGTGGTTTATTCCCGGCACCACTACCCCAGGACGCACCCATCTGTGATAAAGTTTGCAAATACTTCTGGTTCCTGGGTGTATTCTTAGCTAAGGTAAATATATGTATATACGAACGTATTTTATTGTAATTTGTACATCATACTTGTTGATCCTTTTAAAATACATACTATTTTCGTTGTATACTTGGTGTATCTGACATTGTAACACTTACTTAAGTCGCTAAAAACGCATGACTAGCATGATTGTTTGAATTTCTGACATGATTAATTTTTGAAGTTAGTTTTTATGGATTTCCTTAATGACGGAATGAATAATTTGAAATAAAAGAAAATGTTCGATTTGAAATCTTTAACTTTACATGTTCCACCTTATTTGGAATAACTAATTTCGGTTTCATTTGATCGTCTAGGTATTACAAGACGGCCGTCTCGTCGATCTTCCGCTGTCGGAGCCTTTCTTACGCATTATGTGTGGTGAAGAGCTAACTAATGATTGTCTCGAAGAGATTGATCCAATTAGACATAGGTAAGGATTTATTATTGTATTAATTTGAAAGGATAAGTAAACCAAATTCCAGATCAATTACACAGGGTGTTACAGACAGGGGTGGTCATCTTTAGGAGCGTTAGGTGTAGCCGAATAGTTGATTTAGTTTATAAATTATATATATAAAAACAAAATGGATATAGAAAAACTTTAAAATCCGGACTTCCTATTAGCATCCTTGGTATTAAATATCCATAGTTTTATTCCTGTTAGCCCTCTCTCTTATGAAATATTAGCTACATCGTTTCAAGTTTTATTTGTCAGTTTCAGTGTCATGGGCTCTACTATACACCGTAAAATATGAGTACACCAAACAACTGCAGAATCCCAAATAACTAGCGGCTCCTTGAAATGTTAAGGCAGGGGGCAGTTATATTTTTATGGTATGTGGGGCAAACGAGCTAAACGAGAAAGTCACAAGTGCGTTGCCGGCCTTTAGGGTGGGAGTAGGGGAAGGGGAAGAGGGGAAGAGGGGAAGAGGGAAGGATTAAGGCCTTCGGTAACCTCATTCACTCGGCGAAAAGCAATGAAACTGCTTCACTGCCGGTTTTCTGTAAGACCCTGTTATCACTCCGGTCGAGACGGTCCATACGTGCCGAAGCATGACTCTCCCACTAATTCTTATTTAATGTATCCTCCGTCAATTAATTCATGTCACAACCACTTGCAAAGAACCATCATTGATAGATTCAGAAGCAATATTTGTTATTCACATGATTACATGATAGTTTTATTGACATCATTATTTATTCTCTTTATAGATTCCTACAAAACGTGTTAACAGCGGCGGAAGAATACGAAAAGTTATCGCGCGATTCCAGCTTAGATTCGGATAGTCGTAACCGACTCGTAAAGGAGCTGACGGTAGAGGGCGCCAGCTTCGAACAGTTAGCGCTCACCATGACGCACGTGGCCGCACACCCAGACGTCGCCGTGGCCGTTCAGCCACTGTGCGATAGTGGCGAGAATATTGAGGTACGCACTCGTAGGGCCGAGACCGGCGGTGGCTAGCGGCTTGAACGATCGGTCATTGAAGTATCTGCGTCACGCCACACAGGTAGGCGGGCACAACGCTCGCGCGTACGCCGAGGCGAGCGCGCGCTGGATGGCGCGCGAGGGCGTGCGGCGCCAGACCGGCGCCTTCCGGCGCGGCTTCGGCGCCGTGTTCCCGCCGCGCCGCCTGCGCGCCTTCTCCGCCGCCGAGCTGCGCCTGCTGCTGTGCGGCGAGCGCGGGCCCGTGTGGACGCGCGACCACCTGCTGCAGTACACCGAGCCCAAGCTGGGCTACACGCGCGACAGGTTTACTATTCTTTAGATACCATCTATATATTTGCAACTGATTTAATCGAGCGTTCTACTAATCCAGTTCAAAATAATAACTGTGGAGCTTAACTCTCCTCTAGCTCTTGGCTTAGCTACTCTGGAAATGTCACTATACAAAATAAACAATAGTTGCTCGTTTTACTTCCAATATTCCTAAGGACACCGGGAGACGAATTAATCATATTCATTAATTTTGATTGCAAATTATTGCGAATTATCCGTGACTATTGCTGTTTTGGGGGTTGATAAGCCAAAAGTGAGTTTTGTTTTACTTGTCAGTAGTTAAATTTTTAGTATACAATAAACACGTTATAAAAAAAAATAAAAAAACGTCAGATGAAATACTACGTGCTACGATTTTGAATAATAATCTGTTTGTAATAATCAGGCTTGTGTAAAAACTATCCAGGTCTAACCAAAGGTCAATCATGCGTTACTGAAATCTACATTATTGTACATATGTTTAATTCATGTTTTAAATAGAATTAAGCATTATTTTAAACGATATTACCCATCTTTGCAGTCCCGGATTCCTTCGGCTTGTAGACGTGCTAGTTGAGATGTCTCTTCGGGAACGAAAGGCCTTCCTACAATTTGCCACTGGATGTAGCAGTCTACCACCCGGAGGCCTGGCGAATCTACATCCTAGGCTTACTGTAGTGCGAAAGGTATTATATATATTATATTCAGTCATTGTTTTCTCGTTCCACAGTAAAGGTATAAGTCCGTCTTACTTTTACCACAAAAACCATAATAGTATACAGTAGTCTCACTGCAAAATTATTTAAATAAATAGCGACTCTTGTGGGTGACAGAATAGTCTCAATTCAGGTCGCAAAACGCTAATTATCTACAGATATATTCACCTAGAAGTTGCTTCTCTTTCTATCGCGTAACTCGAATCTGTTTTGACGACGCGACGCCGCAATGTTAGGAATGTCTTTTTTTTTTTTAAGAATGAATTCATCTAAATATTTAATTACCAGTTAATTATGTGCCTATTACCAGGCTAGGCCCACTCCGGTCAGTAGGTATGAAGCTACAGGTACCTAGCAGCGTGGGCTGCCACGCGCCGGCCAGGTAGCACGTTACGTCGATACTCACTCACGTGCTACGTCGCTTCGTCCGTTCGTCGCTTACGAATTACGTTTCCCGTATTTACGTAGTTAGATTATATTATTAATTATAATCAGTATAGTTAGATACTTACAAGTTCTGTTTACAAGGTCAAGTTTAGCTTTGATACGTATATTTATTTATTAGGACCACAACAACTGATACACATCTTCTATCTATACATCTATACTCTATAGAAATAAATAAAATTGGAGTGTCTGTTTGTAATATTAAAATAACCGCTTTTTACTAAGTGCATTTGGATGTATATACGGTACATATACCAAAACAACATGTTTTACAATTTTTGTCCGTCTGTCTGTCTGTTTGTTCGGCTAATCCCCGGAACAGGTGGACCGATTTCCACGGGACTTTCACTGGCAGATGGCTGATGTTAAAAGGAGTAACTTATGCTACTTTGATTTTGGAAAAAGAATGAGGGTTCCGCGCAAAATATACGCGATATGTACACACGAGCGAAGCCGCGCGGGAACTGCTAGTAAATAAATAAATTTGAAGTGTCCGTTTGTAATGTCATAATGACAGTTTTTTACTTAATGCATCTGAAAGTTTACACGGTATTTATACCAAAAAATATTTTTCACATTTTTCTCTGTCTGTCTGTTTGTTCCGGCTAATCTACGGAACGGGTGGACCGATTTCCACGGGACTTTCACTGACAGATAGCTGGTGTTATAAGGAGCAACTTAGTCAAGTTAAGCTTTGATAAGTTTAGGACTACAACAATTTTGTCAGTCTGTCTGTTTGTTCGGCTAATCTCCGCAACGGGTGGACCGATTTCCATGGGACTTCCACTGGCAAATAGCTGGTGTTACAAGGAGTAGGGTTCCGATTTGATTTGCATATACCTACCTAGTTAAGCACCTAAAAGAGATAGTTTCATTCGAAGGTACACACTAACGTATGGCAAACGCCTATCTTCTTAGAGATTAAAGTATCTATGCAGAGATTGTGAAATAAAATAGTTTTCTTTAATATAAGTTACATCTACGTAGGTACTACTAAGTAAATACCTAGCCTAAGTTTATTTAAAACTTAATTTGTTCACAGAAGTAAAGTAATAAGCACATAACTGGTTATTAAATATTTAGATTAATTCTTCTTGCAGAAGACAACCTTAACGGCATCAAAACAGATAAGAGTTATTCAATAGAAAGAGAGGCAAGTTTTAGGTTAATATAACCCGTTTGGAATTAGCGGTGTGCGATCTGAATTGCACCTTATTGTGTCGGAGCAAGAGTCGCTATTTATTTAAATGGTATTGAAAAGAGGTCCTTCTGTACTGGTACTATTATGTATTCTGTGCTATTACTCTAATTTTGTGAACAAATATACCTAGACTAGGTACTAATAATTCGATAGTGCATTTTTGGCCCGAATAGTCGAGTCTGCCGCGTACTTGTAGCTTTATACCTAACGTATAGAGTGGAACTGGCCTGAAGAATTACTTTATGCTCAGTGACTGAAATCCATGCGGGTGGTATTCCGAATACGAAACAATAATGCTTATAAATCGTTGATTCATTTGTTAAATTCTCAGGTATCTCTTGGAAACTGTTATTATAATATAGGTATTATTAAGTGATGTCATGTTTTTTTTTAGGTTGACGCCGGAGATGGGTCATATCCGTCTGTGAATACGTGTGTTCACTACTTAAAATTGCCAGAGTATTCGTGCAAGGAAGTTCTGCGAGAAAGGCTACTCGCCGCGACCAACGAGCGCGGTTTCCATCTCAACTAATTCCAACAGCTGCAGTTGTCCGCATGCTAGTTAGTGCCCGCGCGCATACAACAATGTTGAAAATAACTTTTACACTACTGTTACATAAGCACTCGCCTCTACCGGTATGTGGTATTAGTGTAAAAATAATTATTGTCTTTGTGATAACCAATTTATTAACTATAATTTAGCTTCTATTCCTGACAATCAAGTGAAATACGAACCATATAGTGCTCTTCAAACATATACAAAAGAGCGGACAGAGGTATGTTATCTAAGGAGTTAGTTATTCTTAACATAGAAATTTAATATTATTATATAATTCGCCCGCTTATAATCTGTAAACTGATCTCTTGAAGGATATTTTACCAAGATATTGCCTGTTATGCTAAAATGTACACACAAGAAATATTTCGTTATATAAAATATTGCCCTCAATCTATAAAAAATGTATCCTAAGCGATAATTTTGTTATCTAGCTGACATTTAAATTATATCTTTAATAAAATGTGTAAACAATTTTGCATCTGTTTAAAAGAATATACAGAGTAACGGAACTGTTAGAAGAGGCTGCGTACTGTATCATATTTATCGTTGGCAATTTTGCAAGTTTGCATAGAATACCCATTTTATTATTGACGTGAAAAATATACATTGTAATAATCAGCAAATTTTAATGTATTTTTGGATGTAGATATAACATATATAGAAATAAGTGATTTTTACTTGAAATTAACTTCACTTTAATAATGTTCACTACACCACAAGTGTAAAGTAGGTTTGTTTAAATATATTAGTGTGTGCTTAAAATATGTATTAATAAAAGACTAGGCCCGTAGAGGTTCAATATAATAATTTTAGACAAACGTTTGTGCAGTGGTGATATAGGTTTTATTTCACGATAATGCACATTGCTCCAGGTATATTATATTAGTAATTCATATTATCTGTCGCCAATAATGAATTCGAAATATCTTGTTCTGAGTTTGTGCTTCCATTATAAATTACTGGTATTTCATTCTTGACAGAAGCACTTCGGAAATATTAAGATTTTCTGCAAACATAAACATAGTAACCAAAAAAAAAGTAAAATAAAAGATTCTCATTAAGTACCTACACATATTTGGTGTAACGGCTATAAGTTGATGTGAAATGACGTTTGTCACAGAGTAGGTGAACAGTGCTGACTGTTGCCGCTACATTCAATACTGTGTGATACCATCATTAGGACTGAAATTATAAAATATATAAAATACTAACTTTAAGGTGTGAAACACTAGGTATGGGTTTCTACGAAATATATTTAGATATGTTCCTTTAGTTAAATAATTTCGTCAACTGAAAGTTGGTATATATTGTGATTTATCATTATAAAAGTAATTTACGAATTAAAATATATTTAGTTTAAATTTAATAGGTATTTAGATTAAAATTATTAACCATATGGCATCATGTAGTGCTCATGTAATTGTTGTTGAGGATTGTATCAATAAATTAAGCAAAAATCTTTATGGCTTATTTTTTTACTCTACCGTAGCGCTATATGAATCAAAACTTTCATCAACTTGCATCTTTCTATCGCATCTACTATTTTTTAATTAAATTGTTTCCATGTGACAGTCATTTGATATGAAAATACATTCTTTTCTACGTTTTGTTGCTTAGTTAAACAAGACTATATGTAAACCCACACAGTTGATCATAGATAATATATTTTTTTAACACATTAGAAAGACTTCGTCAATTAAAGGCGTGTCTTAAAATACCTGTAATTAGTTGCAAAATCCCTAAAATACTCTAACACTGCATACTTTTTGATTTTAACTCATTTGGCAAACCTTAGGTACTTGCAACTTTCATTACCTGTTTCCTTAACCTGCGCAATCGAGCAAATAACTACTCAAAATGCTTCATTGCGAAACAAGGATCCCTTGGCATGGAAATAACCTACCTTATATCAAACTATGATCTGTGGATTTCTTCAAATTGAAATGGGACCATCCTTGTCAAGATAGAGCCTAGTCAATAAGAAATAATTATTTAAATTAGTTTTAAAAGTCGAAGGCAATATATACATATAAGAAACATCAGTGGAAGAGGGGACTTCCTTATTTTTGTAGTGGTCTTATTCCCAAAAAGTATGAATTTAAAAATAACATCTTATAGTATAGCATAGTCAGTAGCGATATAACGGCTCTCATATTATTAATGCATCAATTTGACAAATTACGTTTGAAGACTTCGCTGTTTAGTATAGTGCAAAGACGGTCTCCGCGGGAGGGTACAATATGCTACGTGATGACCCTTCGAACCCGGCACAAATGAAGCAAATTAACACAGGTCCCTCGATCAGACCACTGAATAACTGCAGACACGATATCAGGCATCGGGCTTCCAAACCTAGGACCAAACCTATTTCGAAGTTCCGTGTGAAAAATTTTCCACGCCCTATAGCTTACTGCTGTAAGCTGGAGCAAATGGTAATAAAATGTCAGAATCTAATCGACTACAACGCCACTTGTGCTGTACTTTACGCTTAAAACGACTAGGCTGCTCGAACGTTGGAGTGAAACGAGTGAAGTCAACGGCCCAACAACTGTTGAAGCACAGAGTAACTTGGTTTTAGTTTTAGCGCTCTACACACTAACAATAACGATACTTATACAGTCCAAATCTAAATTGATAATATCCATTTTCGCAACTTGTGGAAACATTATACCATTAGAATTTATCTGATTGACTTTTGTCTATAAGCTGGCAGCGGTCTATTTAAACTATTACATACGAGGTAAAATTTATTAATAACTAGCGGCACGCTCCGGCTTCACACCAGTATAAAATATATAGCCTATGTCATTCACTGAAAAAAATTTGTAAAATCGATCCAGTAGTTATGTAATTATTTACGACATCACATTAGAAACCTCAAAAATAACAGTATTTCTCCACTATTTAATGGATGTTATTATACATATAAACCTTCCTCTTCAATCACTCTATCTATTAAAAAAAACCGCATCAAAATTCGTTGGGTACTTTTAAAGATTTAAGCATACATAGGGCTAAGAAGGGTGTCCCAGTAATTTGGTTGCAGCTTGGTGCAAATAGTCCGTAGTTTTGAAGGCTTGATGTGCAGGAGCGTTATCTTGATGCAAAAGCTAAGTGTCGAGGCTTGTTTGGCCGTAAATTTTTTAAGGCTTCTCATAAATCAGGTAAACATTACTCTGTATACCATGCAGGTTTCCTCGATCTGTCGATATGTCACACGCACCTATCTAATTTTTTAAACTTGAACTGAACTTTTGTCCAAAAATGGAGCAGTAATAATGAGGCCATTTTTTTACGGAAAAATAAGATTAACAGTCATACGAAAAATAACTTAAGCGATAGTTGCAATATTAAATTCATTTAAATAACACACGAATAAAACATGTGAACATGAAGATGAACGACGAAACCAGCCAACCAACAAGAGAAACCTATTCACTCTACACTTGAAAGTTCCAGGATTAAAATAGACTGAAAAAATAGACGCAGGCAGTTTATTCCAGACATTGGCGACTCGAACCAAAAAGGAGCTGTCAAAGAACCTCTGTCTGCGTCTGGTAGTCTAATGAAGGAATGGTGAGGGTTCAACTAATTCGAAAACAGCTTTCGCACACTCACCAAAGTGAATCCTATAAAAAACTAATAAGTAGGCGACTTTAGAACGATGCTCAAGTGTATGTAGTTCCCTATTCGTGAGCACATCGTCGTTTATAAGTTTACGTGCTCATCCGTCAACAGAGTACAGAGCTTCTAGTTGGTACTTAGCAGAGCAATTTCTTGCAAGCTGTCTGTAGCATGGACTTGCCAGTGCATGGCAGGTGTTAAAAGGTTATTAATATGGAGCAGGAACAAGGTTGCAGAGAGAACATCCCTGAGGTACCTCGGCATTAATTGCCGTCGTAAGAAGGTCGGAAGAGCAGCCATCTAAAACGACTCGAATTGACCGTTCCTCAGGAAATCAGATATACGCAGAGGTCGGTTGGTATGCCATATGCTGGATGCTTATTTAAAAGTGCCTCGTACCAGACACGGTCAAAGGCCTTAGAGATCTCTAAGGATACAGCTATTAACTCATCGAGGGTCATGGTGAGTTTTTCTGAAACATATGCACAATTTTTTTATGCGGCGCACATTCACAGCAGATTACGCACTGATTTATACGTTCCACTCATATCTCTCTTGGAGCAACTTTCCTGCTAGGATAACATAGTGGAACATAGATTTACGACAAGTTTATTTACTTACCTTTAAATCAATGTAATATGTAGTAATGTCCTAGCAAATTGTTGTTTAATTTAATTCTTGAGTTTTCGTTATGATTATAAAAAAATCATATAGGTAAGTTGTCGGTTTTTTCAAGGAAAACCTTTACTTCTGGCTGATATAAACAAGCTAATTTCGGTTAATCCAAATTGCTGCTCATCATAATGGGCGAGTTCAAGTGAGTTGAGACTGCGTGCGATACTGGGTTACTGCGGTGAAGTCTCCGGTGTAGCTGGGCGGTTGCTGGAAAGGTTATGGATGCCTTATCGTGCTATTCCGGAATTGGGGAAGCGACATATTAAGAAAATCCTAACAATTATTAGACAGGACTCTTCACGCTACCAGTAATATAATAATAATAATAACTCCACACATCTCACACACGGCTGTCTGATCCCAAACTAGGCCGAGCCTGTACTATGGTAACCAGACTGCTGATAAACATATTATATATTTCTAAATACACACACACAGTATTACAAGTACAAAGATTCTCATCGACATACTCACTGGTGAGATAAATATACGTATATAAAAGCAAGATTTTATTGTTAAACAAACTGAAAAATCATGTTTCCTTTTTCTTTTTTCCTTTCATGGACTTTTGTAGCTGACTGTACCGATATCCCAATTTTCTATAATATGTATTTATGTAAACACGTGTATATTTAGAACCAAATTGCAACACGCTAGCTATTATGAGGTTCTGGATTTCTGAACGACTTTTATGGTTTAGGTTGCCACAAAAGTGGGTACTTTTGCACTATCATAACAAACAGGTGATATATCTTAGCGAGAGCGTATGAGGTGCAGGCTCCCAGAGTACAACTATTAAATATACAGAAATTCTTTTCATCTTATTTTAGAAAGAATTATGGAAAACGAAAAGTATTGTTGCTATTGCTACCAACAGCAATGTGTACCTACGTTTTGTTCAGATTTTCATATTGAGACACCGACCACCGGGTGGCACTGCGCAACGGTCCCGTTTTACGCCTTCGCTATAAAGTTGCAACCTTGGTGTTTTACACAATTTTCAATCAATAACAACAAACCTGGCAACTAGTATAAAACCTTACCAGTTACAACTTCAGGCATCAGTCAACTGCTTTGATCACATCGGTTCATAGGAGTTTAACCATGAGGAGCTTACTAGTGTGTTGCATTGCGTTAGCGGCGCTAGCGTATGTGAGTTGCGGAATCACACGTGAAAAACGCGATGCTGATCTTGAGGTAGCGGCCAGCGGTGGCGGCGGCAAGTGGGACAAAGGTGGCGGCCACGAACACCATGCTCATCATCACCATGATCATGGTGAAAAAGGCCATAAAGGTTACAAAGGACATCACCACCATGAGCACGGCAAAAAGGGCCACCACCATCATGAGGGTCACAAGGGACATCACGACGAACACGGTGGTCACAAGAAGCATCATCATCACGACGATGGACATCATCATGAACATCATCATGGTGAAAAGGGTCACAAGGGCCATGGGCACCATGAAGAAGGTCACTACCACAAAGGGCACTCGACTAAGGGACATCATGGTGTTCACAAACACGACGAGTTCAAGAAGGAAAAGCATTTCCATGACCACCACCATGATGGTGGACATCATGAACACCATGGAGGACATCACGAAGAACATGGACACAAGAAAGGAGGCGGCTTCCACAAGGGCCACAAGCACGGTGGCCATCATCATCATGAGCATGGCAAAAAGGGTCATCACGAAAAGGGAGGACATCACCATGACCATAAGGGACATCATGAGGAAGATGGTCATCATGAACACCATCATCACCATCATGATCATGGAAAGAAGGGTGGCCACGAAGACCACAAGCACTGGGGCCACAAGAAAGGACACTAAATGTTCCACTGAGACTATCCTAATCGATGTAAAATAATTAAGCCTCTGTTTAGGTGTATCTAATTAAGCTTTCTTAACTGTTAAGATCTGTTGACTGTGATTTGTTTTTGTTTATATTAAAAAAAGTTACCAATTAACTCTGTTTCACATATTCAGTATTAAGTGGCATAAATACAATACTCAGACTGTATCCTCTTAGCAACTATAAAAAATTGCATTATGTTTGCAATTTTACACAGGTACAAAAACAAACTTATCAATTTCACAGCACGTTTCGACAACAAAGTTACATAAAATAGTTGGCGTTGGTCCGTTGGCAACGGCTCCCGACGAGATAAGTAACTTTAGTTGAGAAACTAGAGCGGTGCCCGAGACTGGCCTACATTTTACTGGGCAGCGAATTAGTCGTGGTTGCAACCAACCGTTTCCTATAGAAAACATTTGCAGCACTAAAATTGATAACATTTCTCAACAGCCTGTTAAACTGATATGTTCAAGGAAAAGACCAGATAAAGCGATCTCCACGCTAGAGATTTCAATTTATATCTTGCTTGTTTCATACTAATCTTTCTTTGACAATTGCTTGTTTCATACTAATCTTTCTTTGACAATAGAGTATTTAGTTGTTCATTTTAGATGGCATATGCCTAACATTTTTTTCGACGCTTCACGGTTTATTGCACACGTAAAGTGGTACAAAGCTCTATTTGTATTACTGATTCCGTTTGAAAGAAAAACAAGCAAAGGCACATGACGCAATGTTTTTACTGCAAGATTGACAGGTCAAGGTCCATCGATTTTCTACTAAAACAACCAGATAATTCGATTATTGCGTCTGTAAGGCTGTATTGCGAGTAAATATTTAGGTCTTTAGACCGAGGTGTATTTTGTAGGTTAATTTGTGAATTAATTCATTGCCATGGTGTTCACCTTCTATAATTTTTGTTCAGATAATTTATACTCTCACCTAATTCAATTAAAACGTTTTATTATCGTTGTAAGAAAGGTCTTTTACGAAACCTAGGTGGCACCTATGAATATTCAATTTGTGGATTGTACTCGTACCTACATTGTATTTTCACCCCGCGTTACTATGGATTCATATTGACTATAGAGGTCAATCATGATCATGTTAGTAGGACTATTTTCTAAAGGCATACAGTAAAGATGACTAGCCTAGTTGTTGTCCAGTAATTTAATCCTCCTCCTCAGTCGTTCACTCCTGACAGAGTGGTCGTGGTTTCATAATGATTCTCCGGTTTGGATAATAATTTAATACTTTATTCATACGCTAATTGTAATCAACTCACATATTTATAAAAGAAGAGTTTCATGGCTAAAAATTACATGACCGAACAGATACCTGAAATAATATGAAAACCATTCAGAATTTTTGTCTGATTGTTTTTACATTTTCACGACTTGTATGCATATTAGATGTGGGACTAAATCGCCGTAGTATTTGTAAGCTACGTATCCTCTTTGTTTACCTGAAGTTTCGATCAAATTGCACCGACCGTGGTCACGAATGAAATATAAGCGTGATTGAGTCCCAAGTTACATACGAAGGCGGCACTGAAAATTTCGGGCATCAAGGAAGTGACACAACATTACTTTTTAAAAATGTATTTATTGCTTTTCGAAGTATTTTCCTCGAAATTTGACACATTTTTCCATACGATGGAACCAATCATTGAAGCAACCATTCCATTCGGAAGTTGGGTCTCCAAAATTGCCGTTTTGTAGGCGTCCACAGCTCCTTCAGGTGATGAAAATCTCTGACCACGCAATTTATTCTTTATTTTAGGGAAAGTATAGAAATCATTAGGGCTTAGGTCAGGGCTGTACGGCGGATGGTCTAATAATTCTATGTTTTCTTGCTTTAAAAACTCTTTTGTTCTGTGCGCGGTGTGAGAACTCGCATTGTCGTCATGGAGGATGATGCGGCGGTTGCCGTTCTCTTTACGGAGTTCAGAAATGACCTGTGGCAAACAAATGCTAGCATACCGTTCTGCATTAACCGTTCTTTGTCCCTCAAGAGAAATAGTCGCAACATGGCTGGTTTTGGAGACAAACGTGGCCACCATTTTTTTTGCAACAATCTGTGAACGAACAATTTTTGTTGGCTTTAACTCATTTTCGAACACCCAAACTCGTGACTGGTTTTTTGTTTCGGGTTCGTACGCGTATAACCAGGATTCGTCACCTGATACGATGTTGTATCCAGCATTGTAGGATCCTGCGTGGAATCTTTCGAGAGTTCTGATGCACCAAGTAACGCGAGCCGCTTTTTGCTCTTCACAGAGCGAATGCTGTATCCATCGGGAAAACAACTATTTTACACCTAATTGTTCATGCAAGATTATTTGTATTTGACTCATGCCAATGTCTAAAGTTGCCGGAATTTCGCGGTATGTCACATGTCGATCTTCCTCAATCAGCTTACGCACAGCATCAACGTTTTCTTGGGTGACTGCAGTTTTTGGACGACCTTGACGGGGATCATCACTGAGCTTGACACGTCCATGTTGAAATTCAGCAAACCAGCTATAAATTGTGGTTTTGGATGGGGCTTCATCACCAAATGCAGAAATCATCCGGTCAACACACTGTTTTTGCGTTAAACCACTTCGAAAGTCATAATAAATCATCGCTCTTGAATTTTCTCGAGTCCATTCCATTTTCTCAACGACTAAACAAGTTTGACAAAACCTTGTGATAAGAAGGAGAATCTTTTTTTTAATAAATAAATGGTATTCGATTTTTAAAACCAAGGTGTTTTCATTAAAAAGATTTTAATATGACAGAAACAGTGGAAATATTCCATTCCCGATACTTTTAGTGCAGCCTATGTACCTAAGTTCCATACATACCTAGTAGTTCATATTCGTTTGCCCACGTTGTAGTATATATAGAAGGTCTAAGACGTAAAAGTACCTGCCTATATTAGTACTAGTATCTATTCGTGTTAGTTATACAATGTGTTATAGAAAGTTGTGGTCATATTTTGAGGTCGTTTTGTAGCCCATAAATAGTTAAGATAGGCGAAATATTTTATTTATTTAAAACTTTACTGTACTGAGGCGCAACTAATGCCAAAGGCATTCTCTGCCAGTCTACCTTAGGGCGATGTAGAAATGAATGAATTAGGTGCATTAAAAAGCATACGAATAAGTGAAATAGGAGAACAAATAAGGAAAAAAATATGGGCAATTAAATAAATATATACATAGATGAATATATAAATACAAAATTACCTATATATTTCTACTGTTCTGATAACTTTGCTATTTTACGGAAGAGGAGAGCACGAACCTTTGCTTTATACGAAAGGCGACTAGGTGCCATACTGATTTCCTGCGGTAAGGCGTTCCAGAGGAAGACAGACTGAATAACGAAAGAAGAACTGACACATGTTAAAGAATGACTGGGACATAATAGGATATTGAACTTAAAAGAAAACTAGTCAGTCAGCCTTTCTTATTTGGAAATATTGTCTTTATCGGTAAATTTTCAAATTTATATTATCAGTTTCAAAATAAGTTTTTTAAATAGGTACTGATTTTTTTTAAATAATAATTTCATTATACGTAATTGAGTGAACCTACTATAAGGTTCTAAATCTACATTATACTAATATTGTAGATTTAGATTACTATTAACATTTTGGGCTCAAAATAAAATTTATAAATAGGACTTCCTGATATCCAGTATTTTTTATAAACCTTTTATAATCATTTTCCACTTTGCACGATATTGTACGTACGTCGACGGTTGTAAGTGACAAGAAATACAGTTAGCACTTGGCGCTTTGCCATTATAAGTATGGGCCACGTGGTTGACTTAAGTGTATTTTTGTTTAGAGATTTGTATGATGTTTCAAGCTTTAAGTATATACGTATACATATATTGTGGCCTCATGTGGTTGAACAGTATTCCGAGCAACAAGTGGTCGAGTCTTGAGGCTAGCGGTCTACCGCAGGATCGTATATCTAATAACTATAATGACACACTGTACGGTATTATCTCTGATAATGGGTGTATTTTCAGAGGTTTGATATTTGAAGTAAAATAAAATGCTTAAAAATAATATTAATGGCTTTGATGTTTTGCCGCCGCCGCAGCTTCATCCTATTTAAACGCAAAAGGCATAAAATTATCTCTTAAATAAGGCCTCTAAAAACACCCTTAACGGAGTGTATATCTGACACTTCCTCGTGTCGAGTGATATGTCTGTTACAGATTAACACGTTCATCGTACGTGTATCTTTTAGGCATAATTTTAGGTGTTTTATTTTTTTGTTTTAAATATTGTTAGACTTGTCATAATTATGGAGTTTATATTCCTGAATAGAACTTTGCACTAAAAGTTTTTTACATTACATACAGTCTTTCGCCATTTATAATAACACTTCCGTAGCCACGGATATTTAATGTATTAAAATCGTAAGTATTTCATTATCTGCCTACTCTTTTCCCAATTTTTTTTATCTATTAAATATAATATTTACCTATTATTTGTCATTTCACTGCAGTTAATTGTTTTAATAATCGACAACCACATATCCTATTGATTTATCGTGTGAGTATTAAATAAATAGATTCAGTGTTTTGGTATAAACATAAAGGCGTTGTTTCCTACCGAAAATTTAGACAGGGTTGTTTGAGACACAATAATGTTTCCCGACGAACGCTTGCGCCAACTCACAACGTCGAGTCTATCGCGCGTCGATTAGCACAGCTTACACAATTCCTTATATAAAACTGCTGCACCATTATTGATTTTGCCAATATTACGAGTAAAGTAGACTGCAGCGGGATCGCGTATTATAGTGCAAGTCAATATGAGGGTGGTGTTTATTTTAGGATTTTTTACACTCCTAGCAATCGCACAAACACGCCGATTGCCTGCAAAGAAAATAGACCAATCCAAGGCAGAGATCGGTGTCAAAGACCAAGAACCTGCTGCATCAGGACATAAAAAAGAAGCCCCCAAGAATCATGACTACAAAAAAGGAGGTGGGAAAGAACATCATGCAGAACATCACAATGATCATGACGAGAAAGGTGTAAAAGGATACAAGGGCCACCATCACCACGAGAAAGGTGAAAAAGGTCACCATGACAAGGAAAACCATAAAGGTGAGTATGACGACCATGGCAAACACAAAAAGGAGCATCATCATACAGATGGCCACTATGATGAACACCATGAGGGTGAAAAGGGAGAGAAAGGCCATAAATACGCCGAAAAAGGACACTACAACAAGGGACACTCGACGAAAGGACATCACGAAATACATAAATTGGATGAATTCAAAAAGGATAAAACGTTCTTTGACGAAGAGGGAGATTCCGGTCACGAAGAGAAACATGGAGGTTTCCATGAGGAACACGGCCACAAGAAGGGCGGTCATTATAAGAAAGGTCATCATCACGGTGATCATCATGATCATGAGCATGGCGAAAAAGGTCACCATGAGAAAGGTGGGCATCACCACGAACATAAAGGCCACAAAGAATCAGGTGGACATGACTCACACCATGATCACCATCATGATCATGGCAAGAAAGGTGAGCACGCTCACCACAAGAAATACGGATACAAGAAAGGCCACTGATGACACTTGGACCTCGTTGACGAGATATGCTAGAGACTTATTTATTTATTTGGAAATTGTAATTTATTTACCGACTGGACTATCAATGCTGCGACAGCGGTTACGACGGCTTATATAATAGGTAATTAAAATAATAAATTATTTTTTATTTTAAGACTTCAGTCATTAAATAAACTATTTAAAGCAAACGTATTGTAGTTTCTCTAGTATCGTAGCAGTAGTGGTAGCAAAACGTTATATGCCTAAATTTTTTCGTTATTTATAATCTTAGAAGATGGACATATAGGTTTTGCTATATTGTAATAGATATTACTATGAGGAATAATACCGTGATACATTGTCTCCATACAACTGTATTGGTTTACGCGGCGCACATTAGTAAAGCTTCAAGTCGGCATGATTTTTTCCGACATCTTCAACAATTGACGTGATGTAGTGATACATATATTTTTACGCCTGTATTATTATTACAAAGGGTAAGGCAAAGGTGTACTATAAGAGAAAGAAACGTATTTCGCAAGCAAAATTTTGGTATCACGTAATATGGGACGAGCCTGTTATCACGCAGTGGACACTTCTCCAGACATTTTATAGCTACTGAAAATTAGTTTGCGTTTTATTCTTGTTAGTACCAATTAGTCCCACTAAGGTTTTAACACGTTAATGCGCACTTAATGATAAACAGTTACGTACCAAGCATGAAAGTATGCGCGGTTTACAGGTTACATGTGAAAAGTCATGTATCGGGAATCGTTACAATAACTACATTACAAAAAGACACGATACATTACATGACACCTTACATGCAACTGGGCCTACTAGGCATAGTAGGCATACATAAAATATTTTTTGTGCTTTAGGCTAAAAAAAATTAAAAAAGATAGCGGGGTGATAAGGCCTGAAAGTGATGATTACTATCTTAACCGGGTATGGGCCAACTGCAAGGCAAACCCTCCTTTTCCTTTCATCCCGATCTTAGAACAAATACGAAATTAAAATTATTGTTCACCAAGATTCTTATAATCGTATATGGACAAATACGGAAATATTATTTTAACACTCTAGAATGTGGTTGGAGAAGGAATTGTTGTAAACGGACAATGTGGCTGTAAAAGTTTTAACTCGATCTTATCTTTACACGCTTTCGTCACGTTCGTTAATAGTCCATTTTAAATCAAATAAACAAACGTTAAACTGCATTAAAGAGCTATAAAAGCAGTCAGCAAACCGTTGGCTTATCGGTAATGACATGAAAGTCTTAGAGAACTATTCAAAAAGAGCTTGTATGTGATGTTCTCGGGTTTAATTATTATTGCAACGTTAAGCTCAAAAGGGCGGGTAGTCATTTTAAAACTGTTAGAAACGGCTAACAAATATACAAACTGGATTGCGGAAATTAGCTCTCGCCCAAAGCCTATTACAGTCCCTGTTTGATGGTCACCATCATCGCTTCCTGCTTTATGTATAGTTGCATGGGAGGCAGGCATAAGATCATCTCCAAAGCCGCTGTGGGCCTGGTCCGCATACAGCCACTTGTTGCTAAAAAGGCTAGGCGTTGAAAACGCTACAATTCATCAACACAGGTACTAAGCTTTGTTTCCAAGTAGTGAATTACTGAGTAGAAATTAAACCCGCAACCTTTGAGGTTGCAGTCAGATGTTTAACTGACACGGAACATTAGTATATATAGGAATCAACCGTGATATTTAAACAAACAACCAGTTAGTCTGTTTTGGTTACACTACTGTAGTAGTACCTAAAGACAACATCTTAAGTAGGTATCGTTGTAAATTTCATGAAAATCGGTTAAGTATCGGTTCTATAAAGTTTAGTTACAAGTAGGAACCTTGTTTTAGGAAACCAAGTTTATTAATTACTAATCCTTCAATTTAACTCCAATTCACATTTCACCGGGGCTTTTAAACGAGTAACTCTCTTCATACGTAAACATCTCACGTCCAAATTAAAGTACCTATTGGCACGTTATTCGTTTAATTGTGTTTAATTCTGTGGTAACAGATTGCGGTCTATCTAATTATTTGATAATTTCAGAGGCTGTACCAACTTCCTTTGTATTTTATGTTGCAACATTTACCTACGTAGAAAGTAATTGATTCATGAATAACTGTGTGACCCTCTCAGCAGTAGACAAGTTATTCAAGTTTCTTCAAACTATTGATGAAAATAATAACATGAAGTTTCCGTGTTTTTAGACAAACTGGGCTGAAGTTTATAGGATCCTGCTGGAAATTTGGCGAATGCGCAATCTTCTAAACATAGTTTAACTTGCGTAATAAAAACACTCTCTCCACAAAGTTTTTACATATTTCTCATTTTACATACCTCATTTTGAAACTGACGAATTGAACTTTACCGATAAATTAATAAATTTCGCGAGAGAGAGGGCTGACGTGAAATAAACTAATGGTATGTAATACTAGCATGCTGATGGAATGCCCGGATTGACCGAAAATGCCCGCATAAAAACACAAAATCATTGAAATTGGCATGATATCCCACTAATATTATAAATGTGAAAGTTTGGATGGATGGATGTTTGTTACTCTTTAGCGCCAAAACTACTGAACCGATTGCGACGAAACTTGGTATGTAGATAGCTGGAGACCTGGATCAACATATAGGCTACTTTTTATCCCGATATTCCCACGCGATCGGGACTTACGTGGGTGAAACCGCGAGGCGCTGCTAGTTGATAATATGTATCTTGTTTAGAAATATGTGCCTACGCCAGGAAAAGCATTTTCCGAAGTATAAGAAACATACATATTTAAACTTACTTTGAAATCAAAGTGTGAACAGAAACTACAAAGCAAACGGAGATTCGTCCAATCAAGTTAAAATTACCATTGCAAATGAGATTTCTCGAATAAAATAATAACATTAAACAACCTCTTCCTCAATGAATGGTTTTTATTTAGTCCACTGGATCGATATATCAATTTACGTATGTACAATGTTAAAGTGTGCTCCTACCATATCCGGTATGAACATGATTGTGTTGCTGTATAAATTTATTGTAAGTAATTACTGGTTATTATTCAATAACCAGTAATTACTTACAAAAAATTTCGTCCATCATGGTACATGGTACATGAATACGTATATACAATAAACGGTTTTGATGAGTACCGGTTATCAGATATCGATAAACAGAATTAATAAACAGGTGATACATATTTATGTTCTTATATATATACTCGTATATTCTTGTTATTCGTAATCATTTATAGTTAAGATGTAAATATTATTTTAAAATGGAATGTATTGTGGAATACGATGTATGTCAATACTAACTTATTGCTATGAAAAGTAAGTAAGTAAGAAGATACTTATCTATATACAATATGAGCTCAGGGCTCCATACCTCAATTACTACAATTCATAATCAAGTATTTTAACTTTTTTATCCTGTTTTAAAATCATTATTTCGAACGAATATCTTAGTTGAACCTAATTCAACGACATTTTTATTATTAGCCTTGCCTTATTACTCTTCAGTCTCTAGAGAGAACCCTTTGTCTACTATCACAGACGTGCGAGACAGACGAGGGACCAAAACTTCAGAGTTGCTTTTTTACTCGTTAATTTTTAGGGTTCAGTTCCTCAAAAGGAAAAGTGGAACTCTAGTAGGATCACTTTCTTGTCCCTCTGTCTGTCTGTCTGTCAAGACCTTTTTTCTCAGGAACCCGTTCATGCATCAAGTTGAAATAAATTCCAAACACTTATGTCTGCGGTCCCTTGAAGCTGTAAAAAAATCAAGCTTCTAAGTCAACGCAATCAGAAGATACGGCCATTTAAGCTTTAGATTTGTCCAAATTTGAACATTTCGTAGGTAAATCAAAACCTATAGGGTACTTCCCATTACCCTAGAATCATGAAATTTTGTAAGAAGCAAGATCTGACAGCCAGCACAAGTAAAGGAAAAAAATCGAAAGTCGTTAATTTGTTGTTATAACTGTCAGTCTGTCTGTGTGTCAGTCAAGAATCTTTTTCTCAAGAACCCGTGGACGTATTAAGTTGAAATTAACATCAAATACTTATATCAGCCGTCCCTTGAAGCTGTAAAAATATCAAGTTTCAATGTTAACACAATCAAAAGATACGACCCTTAAGCCTTAGATTTTAATAAATTTGAACATTTCGCAGGTAAATCAAAACATACAGGGTCAAGGTCTGACAGCACAAGTCATCATCCTCCGCGCCTTTTCCCAACTAAGTTGGGGTCGGCTTTCAGTCTAACTACGATACGGCCGAACTTTGATATTTTACGTGAAGCGACTGCCATCAGACCTACACCACCCAAGTACTAGGCGATATCGAAGTCCTGTAGTTAGATCAGGTTGTCGGAGTTTTTAGGGCTCCAACTACCCGTAACGAATGCCACAGATGTTTGTATGGCACACAGGACCGACGGTTTAACGTGCTCTCCGAGGCACGGAGGGGTCTCAATGTGTTAAGAATGGTCACCCATCCTAGACTCACCTGGCTAGTATTACTTAACTTTGTAATGTGTTAACCTACACGGTTACCACTTAGTCACGAGTCTGACAGCACAAGTAAAGGAAAAAACCCGAAAGTCGTTAATTTGTTGTTATATCAATTAAAAAAATTATTTTGTTATTACAAACTTATATTTTGCGGTTGGAAAGTTGAGTTTGTCGTACATCGATGTATGGGAGAGTATTTTTAGAACCGCAAAGTTAAGTTTGTCTTTCGGAAAAGACGAGCAAAAATCTTCGAGAATTGGTTCCTGAGATGGACGTACTATCTACATACATGTTTGTTTGATTACGGAACTCTCGGTGCGCGAGTCAGACACACTTTGGTTTTTTATTTATTTGTTTATTTATAGTAAAATTTTAGTAGGTAATTACTGATAACACTTTTTAAAATTTTAATAAAATTTAAGTTATTTTATTATAGTCTATTTGAAATTAAAACACAAAAATTAATACTAGACTAGAACTCTAGTTTTACTAGAGTTCTAGACTGGGGAGAAGTAGAACTAGGCTAGAGACTTTAATCTATACTTAATATATTATAAAGCTGAAGAGTTTGTTTGTTTGGTTGAAGGCGTTAATCTCAGGAACTAATGGTTCGAATTGAAAAATTCTTTTATTGTTGGATGGCCCATTTAGACATAATAAGAGCTGATTGCAAACATTATAATTATACTAACTTTTAAACTTTCGCGTTCCATGATATAATATTATCTATGTATTAACGGGAATTAACGCGATCACGAAAAGGTATTACATACCTCTGAATTGCCTGACGTTTCGACCAGGTTGCACTGGCCGTGGTCACATGCTGACTGGCTCAGCGGTGCACGCCCTCCGTCGTCGACATCGTGAGGTAGAAGGTTCTTCATCCACCTCCACTTTTTTGATATATTTGGTATTTTCGTTTCGCCATGTACCGTCACATACTATACTAACAGTGTTCCTATTCTGTAAGCAAACCGCTGTGGCCCTATTCTGGTGTTCACCCGACTGCGTATAAAAGCGAGGTGGCATGTTTTTTATCACTGGATTCCACGCTGTAGATAATTTGAAACCATCTTCCCGATTGAAAGATTTGTGTTTTTTAATTTCAATCGCTTCACGTACAACTCTTGAGTAAAAGTGACGTTCCGTGGAGAGGACTTGCGTACGGTGAAATTCAATCCAGTGATTGGTGGCCGCTTCGAGTGCATGTTCTGCAATCGCTGATTTGCTAATCTGTCGATTCTTCACAGCAGCGATGTGTTCTTTGACCCTTTCAGCAATAGTCCGCTTTGTTTGGCCTATGTAGGAACTGCCACAGCTGCAGTTTATTTTGTAGACACCTGGAGTTTGTAACGGCAAGACGTCCTTCGGTGTACCCACGTTTTGAACCTTTATGCCTGGTGTGTATACTGTCGGAATGGAGTATTTCTTTAATACGGAGCCGATCTTATCCGTTACTCCTTTCACATATGGCATGTAGGCTGGTTGTCTGTTCACCTCCGGATGCTTGCGTCTCATTGTCGGTTGCTTCCGTGTTCCATTCACCTGATATCCGTTACTTTTAAGTACCTCCTGAACATGATCCAGCTCTCGCTCCAAATGTTCAGGGTCATAAAGATCGTATTGAGTGTACCCGATCGATCGAAGGACACCGTCATTAACTTATCACACGTGAGTTTAGATGATACTACCATAAACATCTTGGCTAAAGGTATGAATTTCACTCCAACATCTAAACAAATACCGTTCGAGAAAGTAATCAGTAGCGTTGAGGAATCTATTGCACGTAACAAGGTACCGCCCGGCGATGCCGATATCCTTAGACAGGACGTCGCGGTAATATTACGAAAATCAAAGCTTCCGGCTAGTAATATCACTATGGGAGAGCGTCAAGCATTGAAAAACATTAGGGATAACCGGGATATTTTAGTGCTTAAGGCCGACAAGGGAAACGCCACTGTAGTGATGAGTACAACTGATTACCAACGTAAAATACTTGAACTTTTGGATGACGATAATCATATAACCCCACGGCCGGAGTAACGCGTAGAATACGATCTCCTATCCAGGATAACGAGGACCTATTTTCAGAAGACGAGTACAACAGACTTTATGCACCAAAGTCACATCAGCCACCGAAATTATATGGTCTGCCCAAAATACACAAGCCCAACGTGCCGCTGCGGCCTATTGTAAGTCAAATTGCCTCTCCTACTTACGATCTCGCGAAGCATGTTGCGTCAGTATTGCAACCACTTGTAGGCAAAACACCGTCTTTTGTGAAAGACTCGCGGCACTTCATACAAATTATAAAAGATCTCAAGTTGGAACCTGATGACGTCATGGTGAGCTTTGACGTGGAATGACTTTACACCAATGTTCCAATAAAAGAATGTTTGGACGTCGTAAAAGACCTGCTGAGAGACCACGAGTTGCCGTTCAATAATATTGATCTACTTGAACATAGTCCAGAGGGCAACTATTTCCTTTTCCAAGGTCAACATTACCTTCAGATTGATGGTGTCGCAATGAGTAGTACTGTAGCCCCTGTACTAGCCAACATCTGGATGGAGCATTTTGAAGAGAAGGCGTTGAGTCTCGGCCCGAAGACCGTTAGGCTTTGGAAGCGATTCGTAGATGACATCTTTAGTATCGTCAAAGGAAATAAACAGGAAGTAGATCAATATTTACAACACCTCAACTCCATTCAACCCAAAATAAGGTTCACATATGAGGTGGAGGCGGATAGGTCATTGTCAATTTTAGATGTCAAAGTAACCGCGAGGTCAAATGGTTCCTTGTCTCACTGTGTGTACCGCAAGCCTACTCATACGGATAGGTACCTACACGCCACGTCTCATCATCATCCCCGACATCTGCAGTCTGTTATGACTTCACTCAAGAACAGAGCATACGATCTTTGTGACCCTGAACATTTGGAGCGAGAGCTGGATCATGTTCAGGAGGTACTTAAAAGTAACGGATATCAGGTGAATGGAAAACGGAAGCAACCGACAATGAGACGCAAGCATCCGGATGTGAACAGACAACCAGCCTACATGCCATATGTGAAAGGAGTAACGGATAAGATCGGCTCCGTATTAAAGAAATACTCCATTCCGACAGTATACACACCAGGCATAAAGGTTCAAAACATCGTGGGTACACCGAAGGACGTCTTGCTGTTACAAACTCCAGGTGTCTACAAAATAAACTGCAGCTGTGGCAGTTCCTACATAGGCCAAACAACGCGGACTATTGCTGAAAGGGTCAAAGAACACATCGCTGCTGTGAAGAATCGACAGATTAGCAAATCAGCGATTGCAGAACATGCACTCGAAGCGGGCACCAATCACTGGATTGAATTTCACCATACGCAAGTCCTCTCCACGGAACGTCACTTTTACTCAAGGGTTGTACGTGAAGCGATTGAAATTAAAAAACACAAAACTTTCAATCGGGAAGATGGTTTCAAATTATCTACAGCGTTGAATCCAGTGATAAAAAACATGCCACCTCGCTTTTATGCGCAATCGGGTGAACACCAGAATAGGGACACTGTTAGTATAGTATGTGACGGTACATGGCGAAACGAAAATACCAAATATATCAAAAAAGTGGAGGTGGATGAAGAAACTTCTACCTCACGATGTCGACGACGGAGGGCGTGCACCGCTGAGCCAGTCAGCCTGTGACCACGGCCAGTGCAACCTGGTCGAAACGTCAGGCAATTCGGAGGTATGTAATACCTTTTCGTGATCGCGTTAATTCCCGTTAATACATAGATAACACTATAATTATATTAAATCACTAGCTGATCCGGTCAACTTCGTCTGCGTCACATAAGAGAGAGATAAATTTTCCCCGTTTTTGCAACATTTTTCATTGATGCTCAGCTCCTGTTAGTCTTAGCGTGATATTATACAGGGTGTATTTGAAAAAAAATAGAACACTTACTTAAATCACTGAAAGGGTATGATTTTTGGCAAAAAAAACTATCGGTTTACAAGTTATGACCGGTTAAATTTCTAAGTTCCAGGTTTGAAAATCCATAAAAAATTCAAACGGTCATAACTTGTAAACGGATAGTTTTTTTTGCCCAAAATGCAAATATTTATACCCTTTCAGAGGTTTAAGTGGAAGGTGGCCCAAAGCGAGTAGTTATTTCATATTATAATATAACTTTTCGTGATTATGTTAATTATTTTATTATTTATTGTTATTGTCGTAATATAGACGTAGAGTAGAACGATTCATAGGATGATGTCGTTTAATATAAGTACTCCAAATACATGTTACAAATTCTGATTTTCCCGCTGTCGAAGTATTCACAGTTAGAGTGTAGGTATGTACATATGTTGTAGTGAACTTATTAAATTTCAAACAATCTTTGTAACAGGTGTGTTTAAAGCCGTCGTTTAAACTTTAAAATAAGTTGTAGGTTCTACCATATTTTACTTTAATTGAAAAGCAAGATTTGCAAAAGTAATAAATATTCCTTAATAATATCCTTAATAAACATTCCACGCGATTTTTTATGAATATCTACTTTTCTAGTTGCCTTTTTTAATACATTGATAAATAATAAATTATTAAAAATGAAATAGACAAAGTTATATAGTATAAAAACTTAGTGTAATAGAAAATAGAAATAACAACAATAAATTGACTAGCAATATTATACAATATTGTGTAATATCAATTTATTGTTGTTATTTCTATTTTCTATTACGACTAAGGCTTGTAAGCGTTGACAAGGAAGCGTATACGTTATATACGTTAATGTAGATACAGTAAACTTAATAGATACAATAAATTAATATTCATTGACGGAAGTAATTCTTGGTACTCCTTCTCAATGCCTGAAGGGATAGTCCATAGACGTTATCTAACTACATACGAAGTGCCATCAGGGGATGGACCCAAACTAAACTCAACCCAAACTATTGATAAATAAATCAATAGAACTAGCAATAGTATAGGGTTATGCACACCTGTACACATCCTTTGTACTTACCATTTCCTTGTATTTGAGATATCTGTTTGATGTGTAGATACAATAAAGAATAAATGCAATGAAATGAAGCACTACAGCACAACTATTTGTAGTGCCACACAGTCCTTCATTCTCCCCTTTTATCGTAAAAACACAACTTCCGACGTAGAGCATACACAGACTCGGAACAAATATTTGTGTTTGTGCATCACAAAAAATATTGTTCCATCCGAATCTCATGACATTCGAGTCGTTCGTACGTTATTTTTGGTTTTACATTCACCATACAAAACAGAGGCAACATTAAAAACTTACTTTACTTACTTACTAACTTTCATTCATATCATACAGAGCTCTCTAGATCCTAGAACTTAACATGGCTAGTACTACACACATATACATAGAAAAACTAATGCGACTAATGCAAAAAGACGCGTTTATGTAAAGAAAAATAACTGTACTGAACGGGAATATATATTCAAAGAATAGTAAAGATGCATTTTTACTACTTGGTCCAACATATTAGTGAGACAAACTAGTCTTTTAACCGACGTCAAAAAAAGAGGAGGTTCTCATTTATAGAATAGAATAATCTTTATTGCATAGATTGTGTACAGAAGTTATTATATTATTTTTTGAGTAACAACAATTTATCCATGTCAGCTGTGCAATATTCTTTTACATAATTTATACATTTTACATTCATAGGTACATTATTGTTGCGTTGATTGATAATAAGACATTGAGTGAATTCGTCGGAATCATTTTTTTACTCGAAGACGCCTGAACCAATTTGGAAAATTCTTTTTTTGTTTCAAAGGGTATAACTTCCCAGGTGGTCCCATTTAAATTTTATCGAAATTAGTCAAGCGGTTTTTGAAAAACCAACAAATATCTAAAAATTGTAAGGTACCTGCGGGTAAGAAGAGCCGGCGTTTTACAAGAGCCACTACTAAAAAAACACACTTCCAACGTATGTATTAGATCACGTTTACGCACACATATAAAGGACCAATAGAAATGATTAATTACGAGGACGCGTGATCGTACGATCCGCCATCTTTTCAGTAGCCAAAAATCCGTCCTGGCAGTTGGTTTGCGTCACTCAATAGTTAAAATCTCTCCACGAAGGTGATACAATGTGCGTTAAATAGCTTACTGTTTGTAATAGTTGCCATTTCATAGTGAAATATAGTGCTTTGTGTTAACTAATCAAGGTAAGTTCAATTGCTATATTGACATTTAACAATTTTACATCAAAAAGCTTAAGCTTAGTCTCATAGCCTAATAAGGGCCACTTACAAGGTTGGTTAATAGGGCCGGCCCTTATTAAACTTACGGACTGTCTAGTTTTCCTGACATATGCACATTTCTTTTATTAATTTTTTTAAGCTTTTAATTTTAAAATGTAGTTCACAACCTCATGACTTCATGAGTTACTCGTAATATTATATTGGGAGTTACATGAGGTAATTTTGGTTTAATTCTATTTGCTTTGCTCGAGGGTCTTTATTTCCTTTTCAGAATACCTACTTGAACTAATTATGGAACCTACTACTAAAATACGCCGAGGACTTTGGTCGCTTCAGCAATTACAAGCTGCAATGGCTGCTGTTCAAGGAGGACTGATGTCGCAACGTGCGGCGTCTGCTCGGTATTCTATTCCCAGAAGAACTTTGGTAAACCACTTGAAATCTGGAAAAGTTGAAAAACAAATAGGACGTCGTACTGTTTTAACACCAGAGCAAGAAAATGATTTGGCATCAAGAATCAAAAGACTTGCTTCCATAGGATTTCCTTTAACGCCAAATGTCCTTCGTCGTCAAGCTTATGTGTTTTGTGAACAACACAAAATTCCTAGTAATTTTAATTCGACAACAAGGCGGGCTGGTAAAGACTGGTTAAAATTATTTTTAAAAAGACATCCCGATATATCAAAGCGCAAGGTTCAAATCTTAAACCCAGGAAGGGCGCAGAAGCTGAACAAACCTATTGTTATGCAGCATTTTAATGAATATAAGAAAATATACGAAGAGCTAGAGATCGGGCAACATCCGCAACGCTTATACAACATGGATGAAAAAGGCTGCCGTCTCACCATTCACAACCAGCCAGTGGTATTGGCACAGAAAGGTGCTAAAAGAGTGCATTTGGTTGCACCAGAGCACGCAGAGAATGTTACTGTGGCTGCGTGTGTAAATGCATTAGGTAGTCCAATTCCCCCAATGATATTATTCAAGGGGAAAAGGTTAAAGCCGGAATTTAATGATAATTTGCCTGCAGGCTCACTCGTGAAAATGGCAAAGAAAGGCAGCATGACCTCATCACTGTTTATAGATTTTATACATCACTTGGGAAAATATAAAGCGGCTGGCAGGTGTCTTCTAGTTTTTGATGGGGCTTCATGTCATTTAGATTATAATATTGTTGATGCAGCAGAGCAACACGATATTGTATTGTACTGCTTGCCATCAAATACTACGCATGAGCTCCAGCCTCTAGATAAAAGCGTAAACAAATCGTTTGAACACCACTGGGACCAAGAAGCCTTACTTTATTTATACCAAAACCCTGAGAAAAAACTAACCAAAGAGCGATTCAACTCCATTTTTAGTAGAGTCTGGTCAAAATGTATGACCTTCGAAAATATAGTAAGTGGGTTCAGAGCTACAGGGTTGTATCCTTATAATTCAGATGCAATACCAGATGAAGCGTATGCACCATCTGTTTTGACTGAAAGACATATAGCAGTTGACAACGTAACGACAGAAAACGATCGATCCTTGCAAAAAGCTGGTACTTGTTCTATAAATTTACGAAGCACATCACAAAGACCTGCTAGTGATAGTTCTGATTCTGAGAAGACATTTTTTGAAGAGCAAGAAATTGATCGATCTTTACAAAACTCACCAATTCCTGGTTCTAGTGGTATTAATTTACGGCACGCAGTGCAAAGTCCTGGTGTTAATAGTTTAGATTCCGACAAGACCTTTTTTGAAAACCATAATCCATGTTCACCATCCTTGCTTCATCAGAACGACTCATTGTCGCCCGTTTTAGCTGGTGCAGAAGTAAGAAGACGGTTAGTTGATTACAGCTCATCAGATTCTGATCTTACAAAATCAAACCCACCAACAGGACTAAGCAATGACACAACAATACGTCGACCATTAATTTACAGCTCTGAATCTGATACTTCTATCACTGAAGTACTTGCTCCACGGCAAAAACTTATACGTCCGAATATCCGAGATATATACAGTTCATCTGATGATGAAAATATGGACCCAATAACAAGACAAGAACACACTCCCAATAAACAGAGAACATGTAACGCCATCTATAACATAAGAAAAGTATGTGATAGGCCTTCCACATCAGGCGATTCAGAAGACAACTTGCCATTATCGAGATTGAAAGCAAAAAAAGTCATGAAGTCTCCTTTTCAACAGTTAATACCAACACCGAATTTTGCTGTGGTGAAACAAAAGAAGCCAAGACGTAAGGCAATCAATTATAAAGCCCGGATAGTAACTAAAGATTTGTTTGCAGAAAGAGTTAATAAAAAAGAAAATAATACGAAACAGCAACATACGAAAAGACCAGAGGATGAACAGCCACATGCAAAAAGAAATAAAAAAGAACAGCAGTCAAAGAAGAATGAAAAATGTCACGTCAATGTAAAAAACTCACGTAAAGTCAAAAGAAATGAAGTAAAGAGGCAAAATAAAGAACAAGAGTTAGAAAACAAGACAATAAAGAAAAAAATAAATAATGTCAGCCAAATAGATTCTACTGATAAATGGTACTGTCACGCTTGTAACGCGGAGAGACTTGAAGATATGCGACAGTGCCCAGGATGCCAAAGATGGTTCCACGAAGTATGTGTGGGCCTGACAAAAGATGATATTGATTTTGAATGTCCTACGTGCAATTAGTTGACCAAAGCGGAAAAGATAATTTTAAAGCTATATAGTTTCTATAGTTCCAGGTAACATCTGTGCTATTTGTTATAATAGTTCATTTTAATCTCAAAATGTTAGATCTCATTAGTATAATAAGGGCCACAAATTTTATATTTAAAAAAATTGTTTTATTTTTCTTTGCTTTTATTAAAGATTTTAATAGTGTTATGAACAAATTTTTCAAATATATGAATATTTTTTGAATAATCATCTATTTAATACTGTATAATGCAAATTTTTGTTACGTTATTCTAATAAGGCTCATCGATGTTTTTCTGATTATTTAAGATTTGTCGAAAGCGTGATTTGTTAGAAAATGATAATTTACATTAGCAGAAAAAAGAAGACGTTGTATTCCTACTGATAAAACTTAATAAAACTGTATTTTGATACGGTCCTTTTTAAACCACCTGGGTTTATTATGGGCCACAAAGAGGGTTTTAAAAAGACTTATTTGTAAAGTCAAATTATGCAAGAAACAAAACAAATTGTACTTGTTTGAACTTTTGATAAAGAAAATATTTGTCTGATGTCTTGCTTTTTATTCCTATCGTCTAAATATTTAAAATATTCAGTTTTCAATTAAGGTGGCTCTTATTTGCCGCAGGTACCTTATACATCGATGACGTTTTCATTTGATACGAAACATCGCTGTCTCATGGGAGCAGTGCGTTTAGTTGGTTAAATTTTATATAAACGCCGGGCGCCGACTCAAAATAGTTTATGTAAAATTTGATAGTTTATGTAAATAAGCTGAATGCTTAAGACTTAAGGTTTATTTATTTTTTGCTTTTTAGTTCTTTTCGTCGGTTAATTTTTTTTGTTAATTATCTAACAAGTTAGTTATCTAACAAAAAAAGAATAATCAAAATCGGTTCATAGATAACGGAGTGAGGGCTGAACAGACATAAAAAAAAAAAGAAATTATATTATACGTTCGAATTGTGAACCTCCTTTTTTTTAGTCGGTTATAAATACATCTACTTTCCACTAACAAGCACATTGAAGTCAGTGATACTTTAAAAAAAAAAGATAATTATAGAGTAAAAATTGTTTACCACTTGATATTAATGATAACTTCTCTCCTACACCCTTGTTATTTAACACGTTTCGCTCTTCACTCGATTTGTCCCGAAATCTGTTTATATTATTGTTAGGCTAATGTTATTAGCTTCGGGTAAAATCATGTAACTAAACTTTAAACCAAAATTCAACTAACTCAACGAATATTTTACACATCATTTAGTGCTGCTGTCTACAAAATAAATTTGTCCACGGAATTGGTCTTCTGAAGTAACCTGAAGATGTTCATGAGAACCTACTGTTACGAGCTGAGGTTCGGGATAAGTAAAGTGCCAATTTATTGACTTGATTTTAGTTCTCTGCAGTCCCTAAATCTTTATAAACAACAGAAATAAGTGAGTAAGAAGTTTGTACATTTAGATTCTGTTATCGGCACTGAAACTTTTTGTGTTAGTTTACTTATTTTATGTTCCTTAATGCTCACTGTATTTGGCAGCTGATCCTTATCGCATAAGCCTTTGAGTGTAATTATGCACTTTTTGTAACTTTTGTTACAAAAATTAAACACCTCAAAACTATATAGGCACTCGCGACACTACTGGTGTTGCTAGTGATTATAAAAATTAGTTACCGTGTACAATCAGGCTTGTTGGCTTACTGAGTTGTATAAAACAATAATATAGAGACCAAACGTAGTGGGTTTGGTCTCTATATTATTATTTTATGTTTGGTTAACGATTTGCTGATTTGCAATAGTAAGCGGGCACTAACTGGTCTTTCTCAATGAAGGTGGTCTAATCTGTAATGCGGACTAGACGTCTGCAGACAAGAAGTGGTAATTGCGACGCATGTTTTGCTTGCTCTCAAGGACGTATCGTCTTGAGATGAACAGAGATTGAAGGACGAGATTTGTCTATAGAGAAACAAAGTTCCCGTGGATGTCTTGTGCTGAATTTTTTATTGTTTTTGTGTAGTTGTGGTAAAATAAACATTTGAACTGTGGATATTGCCTTGGTTGCAATATTTAGTAGTTATGAATTTCTTCGTTGGTTCCATGGCCTAAGTACACATATGCTTAAGTTGGCATGCCTGAAGTCCTGGATTCGAGTCCCTCATGTACCTATATAAATATTAATATTTTAAATAATGTTAATAAATAATATTTATAAGTACCTAATGCTGTACATCTAATACCTTTAAACTAGCAATTCTTGTAAATAAGTATGTATATATATAATCTGAATCTCAGAAACGGCTCCAACGATTTTCATGAAATTTAGTATGCAAAGGGTTTCGGGGGCGATAAATCGATCTAGCTAGGTTTCATTTTTAGAAAACGTGAAAAAAAACACCGAGCAAAGCCCGGTCATCCAGGTACTGTACATATATATCGAACATGCTAATGGCAGACCGAAATATACCTATTTACAATTACAGTTGTTACTTTATCAAATACTAGCAACCCGCCCCGGTTTCGCACGGGTAGCAGAGACATCTTCAACAATCATCAACATATTTCAATAAATTTACACAAAATCTTAACAAATTATACACTTAAACCTTCCTCACGAATCACTCTGTCTATTAGTGAAAACCGCATGAAAATCCGTTTAGTAGTTTTTCAGTTTATCGCGAACAGACTTACAGATAGACAGACGCGCCGGGGGACTTTGTTTTATAATATGTAAAGTGTATGTAAGTGATGAAGAATTAAACCCCTGCGGATCGTTACAGAAAAAGTAAAGTAACCCTTCACTACTAATCGCTGCTAATCTACGAACAGCAAAGAAGATTTGTGAGCATTCACATATTTCAGAATTAACGAGGATAGGTACAGTCGACGGTTAAGGGTGTAATCCATTGATAACGCTTTTACACTAATTAGCGAGTAAGTAGCGAGCTTAGGACGTCACACCTCGCACTAGATTTATGGGTACACTCGCTGTCACTCGTAATCCTGACCAAGTGAAGAGGAGTTGACGTGCCGTGCTCTCTCGCCAATGTATAGGGCGGCTACATATACGCTACTGGAAGCATTAGCAACGGTAGATAGGTTATAGCGTTTTGGCGACTTCATGCATAATAATTGCGTGATAGTCCACGTTCCATTACTGTACCAAATTTGCACGATTTCGAAATCCACAATCTTTGTTATAAAATCTAAAAATAACTGGACTTTAAAAAACGGCTAATGACGGACAATAATAAACGATATAAACTGATATATTAGTATGTATTAACTACAATTTTTGATAAATATGAATAAAAAAAATACATTTACAGCACATGGCATCTTTATAGTATTTGGTAGTATTCACGGCTTCTAACATTAGTACCCAATATCATTGTATTATTGTCGTTTACAGTCTGATTATAACGTCCAAAACATGTTTAATTTCACACATCTGTATCATTAGACAGTAGCCGGGGTTTGAATTGCTTGTAATAGGAATTTCATTGCTACCGCTTATAGCTACGAGTACAACCCTCTCTACCATGTTGCGGTTTACTCGTAATTGTCCACAAACCCTGACTGCTTGCTAGCTCTCTAATGGCCAGTAAATCATTTTATTTTCATTTTATGATACTTTTCAATTTATTTTATAAATTTCGAGATTTATTACACACTTTATGATTTTCACCTTCTGAATTATTTGACCTATAGAGGACAAATAATTCAGAAGGTGAAAATCACCGGATGTCTATGTGGCTTTCGTACGTGTGTTGAGGTAAGCCGGATTCGACGTGTGTCAATTCGAAATTTCGTATTCCGTAGATCACCTCGAGGTGCCGGTTTAAACGGGGGCTTCAAACCCCCTGTTTTCTCTCCGGATTATAAAAGCATTTATTTTAATATGCAATCTACTTTTAGATACCAGTACCTGTATTGATTTTTTTTTAATTAACTTTCAAAATTGCGGCCATTTTCGGAAATCTCGGTACCAAATTAAACGCATTAAAAAAAAAAAGAAAAACACAGATAGACAATCCGAATCCTGTTTAAATAATAATAAAAAAATCACCTAGCTTTTGGTTTCATAAACAGGGGAATACGAGAATGTGATTTTGTCTATTTCACGTAGACAGACCAGGTACGAGACCAGTCTAAGCTGCATTTGTTTCTTTCGTGCTTCATTAATTGCTAATCTAAGCTAAGTAACCTTGACAATTTCACTTATTCAATATTTAGCCAACAACCATGAGTTCCAGTGATTTTAAATTACGAAGCTAGATTAAATAGTAAATTCCAAAGCTAAGTTATAACTTTCTGCATAGACGGTCAAAAACATAACCTTCCGTTGTTTGTTAGGCAGTAGCTTAAATAATAGTGCTGTGTCTATGGGTGCCATGCCAACTGAAGCCGACCACGCTGTCTGACCGATTTACCTAATTGGTCAACGATAAAACATCTTTAAATATTGTTGTATTACTATTTTCTTTGTTTAGGATCTACGACTACTGACTCCGTTATAACTGTGTGGAGGAACGGGTGTTATGTCCCTCGAACACAAAATGAGGATCCTCCGACCTGGCTAGGTGATCATGCCTGGCGGACCGCGGCCCAATGGTTGCTGTTGGGAAGTTGTATACATACTAATCAACGCGAGAACTTTCATAGCGCGGTGCAGGATTAGTAGTTACTTCGTAGTTCAGCTCGTCTTCGCTCGATGATGTTGGAGTATTTTTTTGCTGTATGTTGAAGTCGCCACAACTGCTTCAGCCTACACGGATACAGAGGACCACGTCGTTCTTAGTTCCGGGAACATGAACCTACTAAGTACCCAAAAATAATAAAAAAAAGTGATCGATATTTTTATTTTTGTTAGTCATTTGTTGGTTTCCGAAAATGCATTTTGCGAAAAAAAAAACAGATGTATCCCCAATCGGTTTAAATTTTAATATAAATATGTGTATTTTATTATACGTATTCCATTTAAAGCCGAATTCCCCGTGGGTGTCGTGAAAGCGCCATGTAAGGATTATTTCAGGTGGATGGGCACCATCCACATTAGTGTCCATCTGCATATTGGTCAGGCATTTAATGTGTGACCGTGAGAATCACCATTTACAAAATTTGTTGCAAATAAAACCTTCCTGTTTTTATTAAGGATACATTTTACGGCATAATTTTGCTTTGTTTTCAGAGTTCTACATCATACCGCTATTTCAACTTTTTACGGACTTTGTGAACTTATTTATAATGAGTTATCGTATCGGGAAAAACATTGAAACACCCAAATTACAAGTTTCTGGTATCTATTTCTGGTGCTGGCGTAGCACTGTATTTGGTTTAAAAAATAAAATGTTTACATACTCGTACTGTGCTCTATGAACGTTCGATAGTCGTTTTTGGCAGAAATATGGGACAGTGAGTTGGAATAGTAGTTTGGTATAACATATGGCGCTCTATCCTCTTTGTTGTATTGTGCAAGACAAAAAAGTGAATAATGATCACATACTAGGGCAAAATTATCTTTTTGAGGCGGGCAGCAGTTTACTGAAGACCGCTACTGGCAACGCCTACTAAATGTTAAAAGCACAATATGTAGTTTACAACTTTGCGGCAGTATTTGACAAGTAATACAAGCCACGGACACGATAGCTGTTTCTTGGTAGAATAAATGTTATTCTGTCTGGAATAAGCTATTATCATTTTTTCTGAGTGTATAATATGTAGGTATGTTACGTATATGTGCATATGTATTCGAGTTCATGTTTCTGTTATGCTCTAACTGCCTTTGGTAGGTAATAAGTATTGTTACAATTCACATTTGAATTTCGTACAAGCTATTGGCACGATTCAAGAGTAATACATTTAAATTTAATCTGTTTTCAATTGCTTTTTTGTTGTACAATACAACTGTCTGTCTACTTGTCAAAACTGTGTATTACCCTTTGTTGCAAACTAAGGCAGCTTTCTAGTTTGAGCAATAAATTGTAAGATCGACGTTCGTGTCGTCGAATTCCTGAACATCATATTTCAAAAGAAACTGTAAAGTATCTAATAGTTTATAGATAATTGAATTCTATGTCTGAATCGAGTTCCGGAATATCATATTTCAATAGACAACTCTTACACATATAAATTGTAAAGTACCGAATGGTTTATATAATGGAATTAATAAGGTTAATTTATTGATTCATTTGAAACCTTTTGCTTTTACTTTAATGACGAAACCCAAACTTTCAAATAAAGTGACATATACAAAATAAACACACGATTGCCATCTTATCATAGTGTTCTAAATGGGATCACAACAATGTGCTTTAAACTATACTAAATATAATAAACATCTACTAATTTGTGATTGTTTTTTTTTGTTATTCGAAATAAGTGAAGGGAACCTCCGTCCAGGAGGGGTAAATATGGCATTGAGGTGAACCACAGTCATGAAAAAGTAGAAACACTTTTCTTAAGGACAAGCGCCGCAAATACTCTTTTTTTGTAGTAATCTTTAGTCAGTAGGTACTTTAATTAATTACTTGGGATATCTGCTTGCTTAATATAATTACCAGTTTTCTAGCTCTTAGTATGATTACAAAACCTTGTCTTTCGTGGTTATTAGCCACCAATAAAATATAATGTTTTTGTTCATTTCATGCTTTTTACAGGAGCTTGATTTCATGCTTTAAGCCGTTAAAGATTTTCATTTAATCACTTAGGTTACTTTGGGTACTTAATAAAGCATGCAATTGTTTCTAGTTAGTCATTCATTTTGTTAGTGCCAATATAATGGAGAAGTATTTAAATGATCAGCAAATAGAACTATATCACAGAGATCTTTTAAATAATAAGGTAAATTGTTTATATATATGCGAAAAAGTAGAGTACTTAGTATAGAGCCCTGAGGAACGCCCATAGTAAGAGGTAATCCAGAAGACCTCGCACCATTGACATCTACATGTAGAATTCTATCTTTCAAGTAGGAAACAATTAGTTTCAAAGCAATACCATTAACACCATAATGTTCAAGTTTAAGAAAAAGCGTGTTATGTTCTACACAGTCAAAAGCTTTTGAGAGATCGCAAAATACACCTATCGCATCTTGCGAATTCTCCCATGCATTAAATATGTCTCAAAAGAGTTGCACCAGCATCAATTGTTGAACGACCCTTTGTAAAGCCAAATTGTTCTTTGTGAAATAGATTATTTAGATTAAAATGGCTTTCTAGTTGTTGCAAAATAACTTTTTAAAAAATTTTACTAATAGCCGGTAACATTAAGATTGGCCTAAAGTTACTTGGTTCAGTTGTACAACTCTTCTTGAATAAAGGTATTACTTTACTATACTTCATCAGGTTAGGAAAAACACCAGAATCAACACATCGATTGAATGTTATACCTAGAAATGGTGCTATATCAATTATAATAGTTTCAATTATTTTAACAGAAATTCCCCATAAATCCCCTGAATTCTTAGAATTAAGAGACTTAAACGTTTTTATAATGTCTGTGGGGTTTATGAATTCAAATTCAAATAAATTTTTACATTTTTAAATAAATGTAATTGTAACTGTAAAAGACTGGAGTATGTAGATACATTTAAATATTTAGGTCTAACAATAGATAAGAACTTTAACTGGAGATTACATGTAAATGGCATTTGCAATAGGCTAAGAACGGTGCTTAGTAAATTTTAATAATTAAAAAATGTATTGAACAAACAGACGCTAAGAATGGTTTATTTCGCATTTGCCGACTCGCTGATAAGTTATGGACTCCTTATACGGGCGAACCTTTGTCACATATTTGAGAGATATTAAGGACATACAAATAAGACTGATAAAGTTCTTAGTTAGTAAAAACATTAAAGATAAGTGCAATAGAGATTATGATAAGTTATTTCCCATATGTAACATTATAGCCATAGATAAAAGAGTAGATTATTTGGTAGGTCTGGAATATTATTATAATGATGAATATAAAATTAATATTATAAACAAGTACAGCACACGTAGGGTTAGAGAGAACAAACTAGTTCAACCACAGATAACTAATTACTATGGTAAGAGAACATCTAAGTATTTGGTACCTGAAGTGTTTAACAAAATAGATATGCTAAGAGAAAAAGTAAAAATATGTAAAGGATCGCTTAAGACAAAACTAAAAATCATTATACAGGATAGCTAATGTCACTAAATAGATTAAATCATAATAATATAATATATAAGTAGTAGGTATTTAATTAATATATTTAAAGTTACATAATGTTCTACAGTTAACACGGAAACAATAAGACAGGTTTAAATGTTACTGTATTATAGAATTGTATATTATTGTGTCTAATATTAGGTACACATAAGGTGGTTCATTGTTATGCTAAAGAGCGCCTCTCGCCATCAAACGTAAAAGTTTGGCGAGTTTAGAATTAAGAAACACCTCTGTATTATAATTTCATTACTTAAATAAATAAAAAAAAAATAAAAAATTGTTTACATTGGCCCTTAACAACATTCAGACCTGGACGCACAAGAATTCAAGGTGCTGGTTGTACTAACTGGTATATTTGTGAAAAAGGTATTAAAAGATTCAGCTATGTCTAAGTTGCTTGTTATAAACCTATTAATAATATTTAGTTTTAAATCATTATCTCGAGGTTTACTACGTCCAGTTTCATTATTAATAATGTTCCATGTAGCTGTTATTTTATTATTTGAAGACTTAATCTTATTACTTATGTATAAAGACTTTGCCATAGTACATGTTTTCCTAAAAATCTTTGAGTAATTTTTGACATATTCATGAAATTTTGGGTTAAAATTACTTTGTTTCATAGCATATAAATCATACAGCTTTTCTCTACTTTTGTATATTCCTGTTGTCGCCCAGTCACAGAATGTCGTTTTTGGCCTTTGAATTATTGTTTTAATGTTGTATATACTGTTAAATTCGATTTCTATCATATTGACTAAGTAGCCGTAAAGCTTATCCGGATCTCTTTGAGTCCAATCTAAATTGGAAACCTTATCAATAATGTTATTACTAAAATTCAATAATCGGTTACTAGTCATGGGCCTGCATATAGTTTTTATTATTCTATTTTCTTTCAAACAAGGAAACGTAACAAATTGCCCACAGTGATCAGATGTTAAATCACTTAAAATTGACCTATTTAAATATTCACCATTGCTAAAGATGTTATCTAAGCAAGTTGCCGAGTGAGAAGTAATTCTTGTTGGCTCAGAAAATAAATAATTCAAATCAAATGATTCAAATAGGCTCACTAATCTTATACTGATAGGACACTTTTCTAATATATTAATATTGAAATCTCCACAAATTACCAAAACCTAACTACATAAACGCTTCAACACTTCTTCCATAAATATCTCAAATATGCTAAAGTCACTCTGTGGTGGACACTCACCATATTATAGTTAGTCAGTGGCCTATACACACTAACTATAATATGGTGTTCCAGTTCTACACAAGAAAGTTCTACAGTGGGCTCAGCCGACAAATTTACAACATCTTTCCGGTTTTTGCACTTAATACTATTACGAACAAAAATTAACGACCCTCCATGAATTGACTTCCTTCTTACATTCACACTTCTAGCAGAATAAAGTTCATTATCAAGTATTAACTGGTGTGCTTGTAGCCAATGCTCTGTGATACAGAGCACATCAACAGTATATTTATCAAAAAATAATTCTACTTCTAAGTCTTTCCTAGATAATCCTTGAATATTTTGATGAACTATGTTTATGGTCATTGACTTTTTTACTTTATTGCTACAATTTTTACTTATTTTTGTATTTCTACTATCAATACCATTATTGTGTAAATGATTTGGTATGCAAATCATTAATATCATCTGACTGGCCTGTTGGTCTAGTGGTTAGTGACCCTGACTGCTGAGCCAGAGGTCGTGGGTTCGATTCCCACCTGAGTCTGGGTGTGTGATTTGTGTCCGTTGTTTGTATGTTTGTAAACCCCGCGACACAGGAGTAATTCCTAATGCATTTTTTTTCTTTGTTTTTTCAAAAATCATAAAAAATAATCATCAGTTTGCCAAGGAAACGAAACAGTGCAGAATTGTTATCACAAAATAGAAAATGCTATTTCTGATAGTCTAAAATTTGCACAAATAAACAATGAAAAACCTAAATATAAAAAATATTACAAGAACGAATAAAAAAATTACTAAAAAGAAGAAAAAAGTTACAGAAAACCAAAGATAAAACTCGTTCCATGAAAAACTAACTTTCTGCCTTATACAAACTAGTCAATAAATATATAAAAAGAGATTACTCAAAATACAGACAGGATATCATAAAGAGACACCTACAGATCTGCGATAGTACAAAAATACCATTTAAGGAACTTCGAACAAATAAATGTTGGATAGAAGGATTAAAAAACCTGGACAAAGATACATACAAACAGAGCGAAATTGTAAATACTGCTACAGAGTTCTATAAAAACTATGCAGTGACAATACTCATAATCACATAACAACAAATAAAAAATGAAACAATAACAAAGAAGGCCAATTACAATAAAAAACTGTCTCTAGAAAAAAGCCCAGGCTCCGACAACATCACAAACGAAGCTCTAAAAGCTACTCACACAACTTTGGCATTGTTAACCAAACTGTTCAACTTGATACTTCAAAACTCTGAGACTCCTACTCAGTGGTCAGAAGCAAACATTATACTGATATATAAAAAAGGTGACCCTAAGAGTATTGGCAACTATAGACCAACCAGCCTATTACCCAGCCTCTACAAACTTTTCTTTACTCTTATAAACACAAGAATAAGTACCATATTAGAAACAAAACAACCTGTAGAGCAAGCGGGCTTCAGGAAAGGTTTTTCAACAGTTGACCACATCCACACATTAGAGTTAATCATAGAAAAAGATCAACAACAGCAGAGTACTTTATATTTAACTTTTATTGATTACCAAAAAGCCTTCGACTCGGCAACACACGCAAGCACATGGGAAAGCTTGGTAGAGCAAGGAGTTGAAGAAGTATATATAAAAACTGTCCAAAGTATATACAGCAATAATATAGGAAGGATCAAACTCGAGTCCGTCGGCCCATATTTTTCTATAAAAAGAGGAGTAAGAAAGGGAGACCCTCTTTCCCCAATACTAGTTATATCAATCCTTGAAAACCTCATTAGAAAGATGAATTGGAGCAGATTAGGACTCTATATAAATGGGACCTATGTAAGCCATCTTAGGTTCGCAGACGACCTGGTGCTGCTGTCAGAGACGGCCGGCCAGATGCAGCGCATGATAGAGTCTCTACACCAAGCCAGTGTCAAGGGGGAACCTAACTAAAACCAAGATAATGAGCAACAGCAGCTGGAAGAGACCCATAATAATTAATGGAGAGCCACTAGAACACGTAGAAAAATACATCTATTTGTGAAAATTAATAACTTTTGATAAAAACAGCAACATATTAGACATAGAAAGAAGAGTACAATTAACATGAACAAATATTGGAGGCAAAAATAAATTTTCAAAAGTAATATACCAATAGATATCAAAACAAAAGTTATGAACTTGAGTCTTTTACCATGTCTGAAGTATGGGTGCCAGACGTTGAAGTTAACCACCAAAGCCACAAATAAAATCAATACCTATCAAAGGGGGCTAGAGAGAAGTATGCTCAACATAACGAGGATAGACAAAGTGAGACACACCAAGATAAGAAAAATCACCAAAGAAACTAACGCTTTAAGTTACGCTCAAAAATTAAAATGGGCTGGTCACGTCGCGTCGTGAGGTCTACAGATCAGAGATGGACCGCGCGAGTATCCGTAGTACCCGTAGCAAATCGTTCTCGCTCGCTCGCTGGGAAGACGACCTCAGGCAGACAGCCGGCCCCAACTAGAGACACGTGGCGCAGGATAGAGACACATGGGCATCTTTGGAGGAGCCTTTACCCAATTTGGGGTTCTTGCCGACTAAACTCTATCTTCATATAAGACTATTTTTTTTTGTATACTTTAAGAATTACTAATGAAAATAAAATACTAACCAATGAAATTGAATATTTTTACTGTTTCATATACTTAAACTTTGTAGTAGCAAGAAATAAAAAACTTATTCATTTATTTATTATGACTAATTCAAGAAGATTTTACTCTTGGCGATTCCTCGGTATTAAGTAATTAAATTTTTCATAAAAATGTAACTGTCAAAGAAAAAAAATCCTAATTTTCGTTGTTGACGATACTAAAACTTGTAAATAGATATTAAACACAATGATAGGCAATCTGTTACAAATTGAGGATAAAAAGAGGAAAAATGTATTGATCTGTTTTATCTTCGCCTATCTATACTAATATTATAAAGCTGAAGAGTTTGTTTGTTTGGTTTAACGCGTCAATCTTGTGTGCTATTGGTTCGAATTGAAAAATTATTTTAGTGTTGAATAGCCCATTTATCGAGGAAGGCTATAGGCTGTATAACGTCACGCTACGACTAAAACGATGAAAATTTACAAACGCAGACGAAGTTGAGCGGGTCAGCTAGTTTATAATATGTAGAAACCTAAATTGCCAAATTTCCCTCCAATCATGTTGCATACATTAACCAGACATTTTAAATAAGTATCAATTATGTAAATAATACTGATTTAAACATCTTTATAATAAAGATTAATTACCAATCACTCTTTGTTTCAATGATATATCCTATTAATGATTGTTGTCGGTTTCGCTTTTTGTTCTGTGTAGTGGTGTCTATATTATAATTAAATGGTTGGGTATCTACCTTTATTTAAGTATTTTGCTCTTGATATTGTTTAAAAGCTTTCTTGTAACGTTATTTAGCGGCAACGGAAACATTTTTGTTTTTAAAATAATGAAAATAGAGCAATGAATCCGGGTCACATAAAGGTACGAATCCGGGTAATATAAATTTACCTTACCTCTTTATTAATTTGTTTTTAATCACGAAAACTTCAAATTTTGGCTTAGTGAAATAAGTTGTGTTTGACAAACAATTAAATACTCTGCTTAAAGAGCAAAAATTTTGATTCGCCTGAGAACATAACTCTTGACCAATCTTCAACACTGCGATTTAAGTGATTCCCGGCATATCTTAGTCTCGAGATACGATGCTCATGCTCCAGTTTAGAACCGTTTGCAGGTCTAAACGGTTTTGCGTCTGCAAGTCATCGTTTCACAGACCATGCACTTGGGTTACTTCCTACTAGGCATTGAAACCGATTTGTAAGTTCAGTTCTTGTGAGTAAGCGATTTCGAAGCATTGTGTTGACCAAATATCGATCTTCTCTTGCTGTGGTATACATGACCCTGCTTGTTCCTGGTCTGCATAGGTTAGAGCCAGTTTCCTCGTAACATTGGAGGCTCATTGTACTGTTGACAGCGACAAGCCGACTGTCGTTGCTGTATCACGCAGACTCCGGCCATTTTCCAGCATTGTGAGAATTTTGATACATTCTTCATGTGGAAGCGACATTATAACAGCTTCAATAATGAATATTGAACACAAGGAACTAGGAACAGAATAGAAACAAAAGCAAAAACAGATGCAAAAAATTTGTGGTGCTATTTACAAGGCCACTATTTTTATTTTGATATTTATGACGGCCTAACTTTACTAGAACCAAGAAGGTTTATTACTTTCATTTAATTTTTACACAATTTATTTCACTAAGCTAGCTAGCATTTATTAGTTCCCGAGATTTTCAGGTACTTTATACGACCCGGATTCATTGCTCAAGTGTATTATTATTATCCTACTAATATTACGAATGTAAAACATTGTAAAGAGGGTTGTAATTACTACATCATGCCTATAGAACTTTATAGCTGAAATGTTTTCTTGTAGATAGATTGTAGATTCGATTAGTATGATGCATATTAGATGAATAAATAAATGTCCATTCTTAGAAAGTTGTGTCTATTTACATTCGTGTAACAATAAAAAAATAATAAATTAAGTCATCGATAAAATAAATCCTTAGTGTCCCTTTTTGAAACCCCAATGCTTGTGGTCTTCGTGACCACCTTTTTTGCCATGTCCGGCATGATGGTGGTGGTGGTCGTGATGACTGCCCTCATCGTGGTGTCCCTTGTGTTCGTGGTGATGTCCTCCCTTTTCGTGGAAGCCCTTCTTGCCATGATGGTGTTCGTGATGGCCATGGTGCTTGTGTCCTTTATCAAAGTGCCCGCCCTTCTTGTGTCCATGTTCGTCATGATGTCCGCCATACCCTTCGTGGAATCCAGACTCCCCGTGTTTATCGTGGAAGTGTTTGTTCTTCTTAAATTCATCTAGTTTGTGGATACCATGATGCCCTTTGGTGGAGTGACCTTTGTGATAGTGTCCCTTTTCTTCGAAGCCATGACCCTTTTCACCTTTCTCGCCATGATGGTGGTGGTGATGGTGGCCATCGTCGTGGTGATGATGCTTCTTGTGTCCGCCGTGGTCTTCATGATGTCCCTTATGGCCCTCGTGGTGGTGGTGACCTTTGTGACCGTGTTCATGGTGATGATGGCCTTTGTAGCCCTTGTGTCCTTTGCCACCGTGTTCGTTATGGTGGTGGTGATGATGTTCCTTGCCACCTCCTTTCTCGTGGTGATGACCGGAGGCAGCGGTTTCGAGATCTGCGTCTCGACGCTCTCGTAAATTCCTAGCATGCGCAAGCGCAATTAGCGCTAAAGCGACGCTGCTCAGTACAAGAGCCGTCCTCATAGTTGTTCTATTCGTTTGCAAATCGTGATGAGATGTGGTACCTATTATGGTTTACGACAGCGTTTTATAGATACTGTGTCTCCAGTTTTCTCGAACCTGCATTGTGCAACTATTGCAACCGGTCCGGGTGCTTGCACTTACATTATTGCCAAGGTCACGTGCCCATAGCGTTAGGTTAAATTTTGATTGGAGTTTTATTATGAGTAGCGGTCACTTGCTTTTGGCTGTGGTCAGCAATAATGTTTTGATTAGCTTGCGATTGATAGCAAAGTACCAGTCAGTGTTTCTGGTACAATAGTACCACAACATTTAGTTTGGTTTATTTAGAATTTATTATCACATATCACATAAAACAACGTGTAGGAACACTTACACTTGTTTCGGTCAGCTAGTAGTACTACGGATGCGAAACTACTCCTTTTATGACAAGTAGTTTATATTATTAGTTTATATTATTAGTTTATATTGTTTGTCATCACGTCAAATAAAATTTTCAATGACACCAGTTCAAGCGTGTGATATTGGGTTGTATGCATAGGTACTTTTTATCGGACTACCTTAGGAAGTGTAAGTAGCTACTTATTTATATACGTGTATTCTAAGATTTCTTAGATTCCAATCGTTATCGTTTTCAATTATTTATCAAATTATATATCAGTAAAAATTTATTGATAGTTAGACTGATACATAGATGAGAACGAAAACGTTACAGAAACTAACAGTAACCATTTCTAGAAATTTTTTCTGCATATTATTAACGCGATTAATTGGTGGATCTGACCTAATAATATAGGTCTGAAGCTAGCTCTGCCTGTTACTTTTTTGTTTCGTTTTTAATACTATTTTTATGGCTAAATCAAGGATATGTTTGAACTATGATTAATAACATCTGTGTCGACGGAACCGCGGGTGTAAGAATAATATTATGCATATTATTTTCCTACGAATATACAGATTTTGAAGGTTGACGCTTTCAGACGCTACTTGTAAACGACTCTGACAGAATACTAATTTAAAAGGGATTATTAAGTTTCTTTAACCATATCCAACGCTGTACTTTCTAAACCACTTTTCCGGAAACTCTAGACTGCTTGCGACTATTTTAACAAGTAGGTACATAATACGAAAAACAAAGATGCTCGCTATGGGAATGGTTGCTATGCCACTCGTTGTTTTGTTTTTTTACAAGGTTACTGCTCACCTGGGTCACACATAACTAGTATTCTTGTTAACCCTTCAGTTAACTAAAAATTTGTAATTGGCGTGGTTTCACGTTGTTAGTGTACTGAATATTATTCGAAGCCGCAACCACTCTGATCCATTGGTTGAATCGTAAGAAGATTTGGCTTTAGAAATGACGTCGTGTGTATAAAAATTGTAAAATTTCACTTTCCATATTATGTGAGTAAATTAATGTTTTTAATACCTATGCTTAACACCTTTAGAAAGTTTTTATGTAACATGGACTCAATATAAAAACTATAGGATTTTAAATTTGGTTTCAAATTAGGGTTTTATGTTTTTAGTAACATGAAAAGTGAGTATTGTCTATACTAATATTATTATTATAAGCTAAGGAGGTTTCGTTAAATTGTTTGTTTGTTTAAAAGCGCTAATTCCGTGAATATCTATATGAACGAGAATTTAAGAGTGAGAGAGTCTGAATGCTTAGAATTCGTGGGTCACTTTAGCTTTTTGTTCGATTAATCTGCCTTTGCAAGTTTTGAAGAGGCAAGGCGAGGAAAAGAGGAAGAGGCGTAAAGCAGGGATTGACTGAATGCGGAAGGCGGAAGATCGTGTGCTGTGGCGCGTATTGGGAGAGGCCTATGTCCAGTAATGGACTATGCTAGACTGATTGATTAATCGAAATATTTGCCACTACAATGTCAGATCCGTTTTAGCAGAAAACAATACGTAGGTACAATAAACAAATAAAAAACAAAACTATGTATAACTATCTTATTAGCCAGTACTTGAATAAGAGAGTTAATAACTCGACGTTTTGAATAGTATCATCCAAACTGTTTGAAACATTTGAAAAACCAGTGTGATTCTACTAATGCAACTACTGGCGTTATTAAAGTATAACTACTTAGTGGCCAGAACTGCACTCATACCATATCTTCTTAATAATATGACTCCTCACATTGCTATGTTTCGCCACAGGAACGTAAAAGTTATCAACTATAGACAAAGCAAATATTCTCTAGTAAAAATTCTAAGTTCCGTACTTTGTTTCTTTTTTTAAGTTTTGTACCAATAATATGTCTGTCGTATCTACTAAATGTAGATTTTTTATAAAAAAACATAATTTAAGGTTCTTTTTCATCGAATTTAAAACCCGTGTACTTAATAAAAATAAACGGGTAAACTAGATAGATAGTAATCTTTATTGTACACCAAACACATGATATATATACATATAAAAAACCGGCCAAGTGCGAGTCGGACTCGCGCAATGACGGTACCATAAAATATTTTTATTATATGATGTAACTAAACATTTACGGTTTTCACAATTTTTCCTTTATCTGTGCTATAAGATGTTGCTTCGTACCAAATTTCAAGATTCTGAGTTCACGGGAAGTACCCTGTAGGTGTTCATTCAATTGCGAGTGTCGAAAATTTGCGGAAATTTGCGGCATAAACGGCTGTATCGTTTGATTGCGTTGGCTTAGAAGTTTCATTTGTTCGCTGAGAAAAAGGGTCTTGACAGACAGACAGACAGACCTTCGGACGGACGGACAACAGAGTGATCCTATAAGGGTTCCGTTTTTTCCTTTCGAGGAACGGAACCCTAAAAAACAACTTAAACATAAAATGCACAATGGGCGGCCTTATCACAACAAGCAATATCTTCCAGGCAACCTTTGGATGGACAGGATTGTAATGATTTAGTGTGCCCACATACATATTATATATTTGACACCATAACCGCCCGGTTATGGTGTCAAATATATAATATGTACTAATTTGTACTAATATGTACCTACTACTAATATATGTTCACATTCATATTTACACAAACATATATACATACAACTAGCTTATAACACTATCAACATGACCTTAAGGAAACAGATGACATGAGCAATAAAAATATTATCTAAGAAAAGAGTGCATTGATGTTGGCAGTAGCTATCAAATATTTAGTAGATGCAGGTGTTGCATTTTTTAAACATATATTCGGAGCCTATCTAGATGTGAACCCACTTTTAACACAAAACTTCGGTTTGTTAAAGGAGTCAATGAGAATTGACATCTAAATTAAAATCATTTATTTCAATTAAATATTTTTTGAATTGTCAGGAGTAGGAATCAGTCAAAATAAGGCTTGAAAAGAACAGTCAAGAAACTCCAAGGATATTCTTTTTCAACATGTTTATTTACAAGTTTCTTGTTACATTGCTTATAAGCGTAAATTAAATTTGAGGACAAAGTAACATATTCTTCTAAAATATAAATAGTCGCGCAAATTACTGCTGTATTAAAGTAATTGTAGGGCGAAGATGAGCAGCCCCGAGTGAAAGAGCAGTTCATGAGCATGACGCTCACACCAGCCATCGTCCAGCTCAACCATATTGAAGGGATCGGCAACAACGAAAGTTATCATCTAAAATTAAGATTTTAGATGTGATGTGATGTGTATGATTAAGTTCAGTTAATGTAGCCTTTTTTAACTTCAATAATTTATAGCATCAATTTCGACCATCTTATGATGTGTCGTGCTCCGGTTGCTTATTTACGTACTGTCCTCAGGTTCAGTGATCTTCAGTGGGCGTCAGCACTACTAAAACTCTCGCATGTAGACTATCGACATAGGATAGCTTACGTAACTTATTTTGAACTCCACCCCGTATTTGATTAATGTGATATTTGCCAGTTATTCGTCGGCTCATATGATGTCCCTCACATTTTTTTTTATTACTTCTACTGGGCTATAAATTGAAAATTAAGGTCTAGTGTTATTTAAAAAAAATAACTACTATCTACGAATTTAATTGTGGGGTAACTAGATTACCCACCTCTTAAAAAAATACAATACTTATTTTAAATAAAATTTATTTTTTTGGTATAAAAAGATAATAAAAACATTCGGTATCAACATATAATTAGTTAACAATTCAGGTACAATCGACAACTTAGCCCTTATGGTGCCAAGATTTGTGGTGCTCGTGACCACCTTTCTTGCCATGGTCATGATGACCATGATGGTGTTCATGGTGTCCGCCATCACCGTGATGACCCTTATGATGATGGTGGTGACCGCCATGTTCATGGTGTCCCTTCTTACCATGGTGGTGTTCGTGGTGTCCACCGTGCTTGTGTCCTTTGTGGAAGTGACCGCCCTTCTTGTGTCCGCCCTCATGATGATGACCACCATGGTGTTCGTGATGGCCTTTATCACCATGATGATGATGGAAGTGTTTGTCCTTTTTGAACTCGTCATGTTTCTCGACGCCATGATGTCCCTTCTCATCGTGACCTTTATGCCAGTGACCATGTTCTTCATGACCGTGACCGTGGTCTCCTTTCTCGCCATGATGGTGATGGTGATGGTGGCCGTCATCGTGATGATGATGTTTTTTGTGACCGCCGTGTTCACCGTGATGTCCTTTGTGTCCCTCGTGGTGATGATGACCTTTGTGGCCGTGATGATGCTCATGGTGTCCCTTGTGTCCCTTATGATGATCACCGTCGTGATCGTGGTGATGGTGCTCGTGGTGCTCATGGCCGCCTCCCTTGTCCCACTTTCCTCCGTGATGGGAAGCCGCGGGTTCGAGATCAGCGTCTCGTTTTTCTAGGAGCTCCCTAGCGGAGCTGATGGCAACGATGGCCAATAGGCCAAGTACGAGTAGACTTACTCTCATGGTTGATGTGATATGCCACTAACTTCGTCAATCAAAACGTTTTATAGATATTGCCTCTGTTTTCTCGTTATACATTAGGCAACGTTCAAGCTGGGTGCTTGCTCTTACTTTACTGTCAAGGTTAAAATGCCTTAGTACTGGCATAATGTTTATTGAAGTTTTGTTCACCGTTTCGCTTCCGTCGCTTCCGGTCTCACAATTTGTTGAGGTTTATAGACTCTTTAAAATGTGAACGGCATTTTACATGTATTCTTTGCTAACCATATATACAGGCTGTTACAGAAAGTTGATTTAGCCCAAAAAAATAGTTATTGAAAAAAAATTCTAAACATCATTTTTTTTTCTATGCAGACATTTTCAGAAAAATCTGGATATTCCATCAACATCCTTGGTATTAAATACCCATAATTTCATTAATGTCAGCCCTCTCTCATAGGGAATATTAGCTTTATCGGTAAATTTTCAAGTTCAATTTTTCAGTTTAAAAATAAGATTTCTGTTATAAAAATCACGAATTTTCACAAAATTGTTAGGTCTTTACGTTATTCACGGATAGTGATGTGCCGAATATCCCTATCCGTATCCGCGGATATCCGAGTAAGAAAAAAGATCTGTATCGGTATCCATTTTCGCTTCTTTTTTGGCGGATCTTGAACGGTTCTTTTACATTATTATATTTTATTACGTTTATGAAACTCTAAATTTATTTTGCTAAAATGAAATATTAAATATTTGATGTAGTGAGTTACTAATGGGCATTTTTCAGAAAAATGCACCACTGTAGATTTGACATGTCCTGTGACTTTGATAGTTATTTATTCAGAGGATATTTTTCCCCGGTTGTAATTTTTTTTCTTATAAACTAGCTATTGTCCTATATAACTGTATTATTTAAAACTTGTAGAAATAGCGTAATATATTAGATATTGCTAAAAGAAGGCAACATGCTATGCGATTTTGTCGTGTCCCACGACCTCCTTACTAAGTTTGAAGGTAAAAATTACAAATCCCTCATTTTTTTTCGCGAAGTTCGAATCTGAAACTAAAAGATTAGTACTTAAATTCTTGTTTTCTACTCTAAAATAAGCAAGCCAAAGTCAAAAACATCAATAAAATATAAATTTCGTGATGTCCTACAAAATCACGTATGGTCGAAACTCCGACTACGCTACGGTATTTTTTAAGACCTGTAATTTCATGTAATTGTAACAATATCTTTAGTGTTGACAATCGCCATTTTATTTTAGGAGCTTAGTTTGAAAGATATCAACGTAAAAAGTGTTCACGTCACGCGGTGTTCAAATTATTGTTCCACCTACCCGACGGTTTTATTCGGGGTAAATATTACTGTTTTATCTTTCTGTTTATAAAGTTGAATACATTAATCTATCTTTATTTAGATTACTTTTTAATACTTGACATATTTACATGAATTTATTTACTGTTACAGTTTAAAATTAAATTAACCAAATACGTCACACTCAGTACGTCACGTGTTGTAAAGCATATCATTATATTACATGAAACGTGGGAGAGCCATGCTTCGGCATGTATGGGCCGGCTCAACTCCGCTCGATACCACGGCCTCACAGAAAACAATGCTTGCATTGCTTTTCGCAGCGTGAGTGTGGTTACCGGAGGCCCTAACCCTTCGAAGAGGTAGTGAGCTGTGGCGGCGTGTTGTTGGCGGTGTCGTTGGACATCGCCAACGCATTCAATAGTCTGCCATTCAGCTGCATCAGGGAAGCACTCCTTTATCATAGGGTGCCACAGTACCTGAGGCGGCTAGTGGCAGACTATCTCGAGGAGCGTACCGTCAAGTACGAGGACCGAGACGGAGTTTTGAGTCGTCGGCCAATGTCGTGCGGTGTTCCGCAGGGGTCTGTCCTTGGACCACTCCTGTGGAACATGTGGTACGACTGGGCCCTCCGAGGCGACTTCCCCCCCGGGCTGGGCGTAATCTGTTACGCCGACGACACTCTGGTCACAGCCCGGGGTGCGAACTTCCAAGAGGCGGCACGTTTGGCCACCAGAGGTGTCTCTCTGGTTTTCGGTCGCATCGAGGCGCTGGGTCTGCGGGTGGCCCTGGATAAGACGGAGGCCCTTTTATTTCATGGTATCGTGGTCCACCCCCTGGCGCCTCCATCGTAGTCAACTCAGTTCTCGTACCGGTTCGGGCCCACATAAGGTATCTGGGCCTGATCCTGTAGGTGGTTGGCTCTTCGACGGTAGGTGGCTCTTCGACGAGCACTTCCGACAGCTTGCTCCGAAGCTGGTCGGCGCTGCGTCCGCCCTTGGGCGACTCTTGCCCAATTTGGGCGGACCCAGCGTCGCTACAAGACGGTTGTACACGGGGGTTGTCCTGTCAATGGCACTGTACGGTGCACCGGTGTGGGCGGGAGCTCTGACCGCCCAGAATAGGGCGCGCCTCTGGCGCCCTCAGAGGGTTATGGCGGTTAGAGCCATACGCGGATACCGCACCGTGTCGACGGAGGCGGCGTGCGCGTTGGGCGGGACTCCCCCGTGGGGTTTGCTCCACCTGGGTGACGCAGAGTCGGGCCCTCACTGCAGTCATCGGAGGGGATCTCTCGCTACCAGCCGTCATACGCTCCATGGCCGGTAGCGACAGGAATTTTTTTTTTTTTTTTTTTTTCGCAGAAGGAGGCGGCGGAAATGGTCCGGGAGGACGGTCTCCACTCGGACCTAATTCGCCGCCGGCGAACCGGGCGGCGGAGGCGCGCTTACCATCGCCTCATGCCACCCTGAGTGTGGCCGCGGGTGGACGGGACGGGTTTTTCCCCTCCACCCGCTATAGTGCCCCCCCGCGAGGAGGCGGCGTCCGCGTGTGCCTGGACGTCGCCTAATTGAGAGGTTTTTACCCGAAGGTGATGCCGGCGCTTTTGCGGGCAGGCGCTAGGGGGGGTCTGGATGTCTTAATAAAAGCTGTTCCCGGATCCCTCCTACTTAAGGCCCAGTACGGCACACCGTGTGGTTTTAGTCGGTTCGATTCCGACACACCGCTCCACCGAAAACCCCGGTGGGGTGACGGCCCGAGGAGGTTTCCACACGCACAAAAAAAAAGAAAAAGGCCCTAACCCTTCCCCCTCTCGTATTCCCGTCCTTTCTTCTCCTATAATCCACCTCTAGCATATTCCCACTATCCGCCCCCTCCCACTCTTCCCACCTTAAAGGGCGGCACACAACGCACTTGTGACCCTTGAGTTATAGGTGCCCATGGGCGGTGGTAGTCATTTACCATCAGGTGACCCGTCTGCTCGTTTGCCACCTATAACATAAAAATAAAAAAAGAAATATAAAATATTTTTGATTCTTAATTAAAGTTGTATATTTAACAAAAAAAAAAATTATGTTCTATTTGGTCTTGGTGGTTAGCAATGATAGTAATATTTGAAAGTTTATTTAGTTATTGTAGTACCATAGTTGATTTAAAATAAAGATACTAATCGGCAGTACTTTGCAGATAATACCTAATATCCTAAACGTGACTTTAAATTTCCCCTTTCTTCACATGTCCTGATAAATCTGTGATTAAGAATAAGTAGTTAGGAGTAAATATCAAACATAATAAAGACAGATTTCTTTAATAATTATAAAGGCTAAACTGTGTTTAAATTAACTATATATATATATATATTTATTGTATATTTCTTTCATTCCATAGAAATTGTATTATTTTGAAGTGTAAAGTACCAAAATGTAGCGTATGGATCGTAATTATATAATAGCACTTACATGTCTGAGGGTAATGCTAGTGTTTATATTTTATTGAGAAGTCTATTATGTTTATATTTATATATAACCAAGGTAATTTTCGAAATGTAATGTATTTTTGTTAAAAAAAGACTCTGTATACTTCGTGACGTATTGGAATTCTCTAGTGGTATCTTATGTTTTAAATCAGTTTTTTTCGGAATTTCTTTTATTAAAATTTATATTAATTACCAAACGCATTTAATCACAATTAAATGAAAACAGTTTTTTTTTTGGAGCGGAATTGCCATTACGTGACGAGCGAGAAAATTTTCAGAAAAACGCCCTAATATTATTGTCAGTTATAATGTACTAATTGACTACCTTCCAATCGAGATCAAATCTTTGTGATATGTATATTAAAATAATTATAAAAAAAACATGCGTAGTGCAAGTTGTAACATGTCGGGTTACAGTCCCCAACATCATCTATCGTGTCAAAGTCAAGAGTATCAGCATCAACAGAGAAAAAAACTTGAGGTCCGTATCTGTAACCGTATTCGCGGATCTAGACACTAATGATCCGTATTCGTATCCGTATCCGCGGATGTAATTTTTTAACGATTTAATTTATAGGTACTGTATTATATTTCCTGTATATATGTATGTACTTATAATTTTCTTATTCAAAATTAAACTTTTGTTAAATATTGTATTGTGTTTACTCGTGTTCAATTAGTTCAAAAGTTATATTTTATAGTTGTATAATATGTGGATAACGCAGTGGGTTATACATGTATGTAATATATAATTGTATTGTCTTAATTAAGATTAGTGTATAACTATTTGTTTTTCCTAAATAAATTAATAAATAAACGATCCGGCACATCACTATTCACGGTCGTATACTCTAAAAACACCACGCCTTTCTGTAAAACCTATATTTATATTTGTAGTAGGTGTAAGCCACTCTATTTGCTCACGTTGGCAACGTGTGGAAATAAAGCAACCTATAATGTGCGTTTCATCTTTCATGATTTATCAACTTTTCTATTCCTCTTACATTTGAAATTCTACTTGTTAATTAATATTGTTGTGAAATCATGCTCATAATCTTAGGAATTAATAGTGAAAATCTGAGAGTTTAATAAACAAAATTATAGATTAATACAAAATCGCGAACGAAATGTAAAATACAAACCTTGTATGTTGTCACATTATTCAAGGGTAGATGTTATGTGGCTAATTAATCACACTATTTATGTTTGGAATTTTTCGAATGACCAGTTAAAACTAAATTACTTGAATGATGAACTGGCAGACTTTAAGAGGAACTTCAATTTTAAATGTGCACGTTCTCACATAAATTTTCCTCGCACATGTGAGAAAGACAGCTAGTTTATAATTAACTTTTTTACATTGGCAAGCCTGGCCGGGTGTGACAACCCTGACATAAAAAACCAATTCAAACTAAAAATAGATGCCAATGTATTGCAGTGTTATATAGCTATTTTTAAAAGCGTTGTTTTATTGTGGAAACTGACTTTCCTGTAGTGGATATTCATACTATAAAGAAAGTATTAACTGGCCTTAAATGTCATAAAAATTATTGGTTTTATAAATTTGTGATGTATTACTAAATGGTGCAAGAGCTAGCAACGTTGGGAAATATAATATAACAGTTCGTTTTCTGTATTATTTTTCATTGAATTTGAGAGGGATGTACTAACTGGTCTGGGAACGGCTGCGTTCACCAGTACATATTATCCCCTTCCTTCAGGTAAATTCATTTTAATATATATATTTTTTTCTTTTGCATCGTTTTTTATGTCTTTTTAGTAGCATTAATTTACAAATTTTCGCCTTCGCTAAACCTTCAAAGGTGTGAGCACAGTAAGTTTTCTTTTACAGTTGTTTTTGTATAGCTGAAATTTCTACGGCACACCGTGTGGTTTTAGTCGGTTCGATTCCGATACACCGACCCACCGAAAACCTCGGTGGGGTCACACGCACAAAAAAAAAAAGGGTATGACATACTGTAACCATAATTACTTAAGTATATTTGATTTGATTAATACAATGTTTAAGTATAAATCTTCGGTAACTTTACAAACTTACGTAAACGTAACAAACAATTGGTCCACTACCTAGAGGATCACTCCCTACTTAACGATCGGCAGTATGGTTTTAGATCGAACCGATCCACCGGTGATCTTCTAGCGTACGTCACACACCGTTGGGATGAGGCCATTGACAGGCACGGGGAATCTTTGGCCATCAGCCTAGACATGGCCAAGGCCTTTGATAGGGTTTGGCACCGCTCGCTTCTCTCCAAACTACCGGCATTCGGCTTACCCCCCAAACTTTGCAACTGGGTTGCCGCATTCCTGCACCAGCGCCGCATCAGAGTCCTTTATGACGGTGCAGCCTCCGACTTTCAGTCGATTAACGCAGGTGTACAGCAGGGTTCCGTCCTGTCACCCACGCTGTTTCTTCTGCACATCAATGACATGTTAGCCCTTGGCAACATTCATTGCTATGCAGACGATAGCACAGTTCATGGGCGATATTTTGGACACCCTGCTGCAAAGGCAGCAGTTGTTAAAGGAAAATGACAGGAGCTTGTCGCTCAACTCGACCATGTTCTGGGCTGCATTTCTCAATGGGGCTGCGAGAATCTGGTCGAGTTTAACGCCAAGAAAACACAGGTGTGCGCGTTCTCTGCCAAAAAGTCTCCGTTCCTTCCCCTTCCGACTTTTCAGAGCACTCAACTGCCACTACAAGGCAGGCTCGATATCCTGGGCATAGATATCTGCCGCGACCTCAACCCGCGCGAGTACGTTGAGAGCGTCACTGAGGCGGCCTCGCGGAAGTTAGGTATACTAAACAAGGTGAGACGGTTCTTCTCGCCTGGGCATCTATGTCTTCTTTGTAAGACCTAGGTTCGCCCGTGCGTGGAGTAATGTTCTCACCTTTGCGACGGAGCCGCGCAGTATCTGTTTGACGCTCTCGACCGGTTGTAGCGGCGAGCAATCCGCATTGTCGGCAGTCCTGAAGCCACCGAGTCCCTTGAGCCTCTGCAGATGCGTAGAGATATCGCCTCTATGGCAGTCCTCTATCGCCTTTATCATGGGGAGTGTTCTGAAGAGCAACTGGTCCCCCCTTCTCCCTTCCTCTACAGGACAACACGTGCCGGCCTCGGAAGTCACCCCTTCAGAGTGGTAGACATACGGTCTCGCACTCATCGATTCGGGTCTTCCTTCCTGTGCCGAGCAGTTAAAACCTGGAACTCACTACCAGCGCACGTGTTTCCGTCCCACTATGATCCCGGGTCCTTTAAGCGGGGCGTGAAAAAGCATCTCACTAGGCCGCCATAGCGCTGGTCACCATGCTGCACTGTCCTTGTTCACAGTGAGGATGGTGACCACCACTCTTGGATTCTGCTTGTGCTTTCCATCAGGCGGGGCAGAGTCATTTTGGCAGCTCAAATATAAAAAAAAAAACAAACATAAAGTAAAATGACATTCGTGTTCAAGATTACAGAATAAAGAACAGAGATCAATTGGTTATTAGCTTGTGTTAGACAATGAAATATTATATCAAGCACATATATTATTTGTTAAGCCTTTGTAAGCTATACACTCTTGTGAAAGTGAGCAGTGTGAGCAAAAAAACTACCTTAATTTAAACTTATAATTAAACGTCCTAAACAAAGGCTTGTACTCCGTTCGGGTGCTTATAACAACGTTACTGAAGTTTGTAACTGGTTAAAATTTGCCTGTATGTTATGCAGTAGCATAACACCTTTTAGCAGAACCTTACCATCTTTATTATTTTTAATGATCTCGAGTTAATGGATGTGTCAGAAACTGAAAAATAAGCTGAACTGGTGACTCCCTATTCCTTTGCTCCGTATACCGCTATAACAAGCTTTTGTCCATAGAAACATCTTGCAAGTTCTTTATCTTTAACCCTGTATTTCTTCCGTTTTTTAAAGATAGGTATAGGATAGATAGGTACATACATTAAATTATGTTACTGGTCATTATTTTTCGATCCCAAGCTTACCTGGCAGAAATTGATTTTAGCGATAAGACCTCCCTTTGTACATTTTAATTTTGTACTGACTTTTAGCAATATTTACAATACAGTACAATAAAGTTTATTCTATTCCACATTTTACTTTTATGTTTGAAGATACTTGTTGTCAATCAACTTTAATGTTTGAAGATAAGTTTTACAAAAAACTAATAGTTTAAAAAAATCCCGAGTTTTATTCATTGAAAATATAAATATTTCCATTTATAAATAGAAAATAAGAAATAGAACGGTATTGGACTATGGAAATTGACCATTGTGACATTTGCTACATTACTGTTAGCGATATAACCTAATCACTACGCCATCGCTTTTTGTGCAGACCTAATCAATCACCATCAAAGTTAAATAAACTACTTTTAATTTGCTTCTCTTACGACAACGTTCGAAAACAATTAATTTAAAAAAAGAAAAATTTGTAAATTTATGGATTGGTTATGGTATTTCACTCCGGCCCACCTTATCATATATTATAAGGCGCAGGTTCGGTCGATTATGGAATACTGTTCTAATCTCTATACAGGGGCACCCCAGTACCAGTTTCTCCCTCTGGACCGCATTCAACGGACGATCGATTTGAATCATCGATTGCCAGTAGATTTCAGATCGGCTTGACCCCTTGGCGTTACGTAGAGATGTAGCTTCACTCTCTATTCTCTATCGCTTGTACTATGGGGAGTGCTCTAAAGAATTGTTCGGACTCATCCCAGCCGAAGCGTTCTGCCATCCTTCAACGCTACAAAACTTTTATGCCCATCACTTAGATGATTGACACTCCACCACTGTGCGGTTCTCCAGAAACTTTTATCCTCGCGCAACCAATCTGTGGAACAAACTGTGTCCTGCGGTATTTCCGGACCCATACGACCTTTAAGCCTTAAAGAAAAGAGCGTTCTCCCATCTGAAAGACCGGCAACGCACTTGTGGCTCTTGAGTTTCAGGTGTCCATGGGCGACGGTAGTCACTTACCATAAGGTGACCCGTCTGCTCGTTTGTCCATTGCCCGTTGCATTTGTTGTTGGTGTTTTTTGATGGTATAGGACCATAAAAAATCCCACCGACCATAACTAGTGATTCCTATTGCACAACCTGTTCTTTATCACAACTGATAAGATGGTCAAACATGTAGTTGATTTATCGAAACTTATCAATTAAATATAAAGTTTATAAGAATATACAGTTACATGGCGAAGCAAGTGTAACAACTAATAAGACTACTACCACAGAATACATAATAGTACTAGTACTACTACGAAAACATTGTGATGTGAATTTGTTTAGAAAGGTTTTCCGCGTAGTTTCACTTGTGGTTATGGTAACTATGGGCACTGCAATTTTACCAATATTGCCTTTCTAGTTTAAAAAATGCCTAATATGACTAGGTAATATAATAAAAATTATTGAAGTAAGCAAATTGACTGGGCTGGATGAATAATACCTATTGAGCACAGTAAAAAAAAAAATTTTATTCAATAGCGTGTCTAATAGTGTGTAATGTATTTTATAAAATTTTATTTAATATGCCACGTGTATATTCGCTATTGAAATGAATTGAATGCGACTTTTATTTTTGGAGATAAAAATAAAAAAAAACACGAAATCTACCGGGCCCGGTTTTTTAACTGGCGGTTGTTTTGGGGTCTAGGGATCATAACTAGACCTCATGTAAAGAAATTTTTTTGAAAACTCAACAACTGGTACAAAACCAATAGGTAGACTTTTCTTCGAAATCTAGCTAATAACGTCGAAGATAAAAATATGATCTTATTAATTCATAAATACAAATTTACTTCAATTCAATTTATAACATATCACTGTTTTTGTAAGGTATAGTTTTCAATGGTCTCACAAGACATGAAAAGTTTGTTAGAGCCACAGTAAAGTGTGCTGGTAGATATTCGTTATCACATCTATTGGAGAAGCGGTCTTAGGACCATAATAATTTCGGAGAAAAATAGGTATGTTGTGTCAAATTTGTTACTGAATATTATAATAATATACTTTTCCATATATCTTATGATTTCACAAATGCGGATTGTAAATAGTGTATATAACTTTGATTTTGAAGTGAAAACTTCTTTAGGCACGTTGGTGCCCGTTTGCTATGGGGAAAAAACACTGAACTCGTTACCGTCATGCTAATTATACAATATAGATCCACTAAAGGGCGCTAATCTAAACATTGAGTTTTGTCAGTTCCTTAATAATGAAAATTCTAAAATATAATTAGTTTAATAAAAGTGAAAACAATTTATTAATTTGACTGTGGAAGTGTTATCTTTACTTAATAAATTTTTCTTTCTTTCTTTAATAAACTTGTGAACTAAATACGTAGTGACAAAATTAACACGGAATATCCAGGGATACCGGAATCTGTATGTACTTATGATGATGTCACTAGTAGATGGCATCACTTTTTAAAGTGAAAACTTCCTTAGGCACGTTGGGCACTTTTGGTATGGGGAAAAAGCACTGAACTCGCTCGACCGTCACGCTCAGATGACATAATATACTTTCATGACGATGTATAGATGTTTCTGTGTATATGTATATATATATGTGTGTATGTGTTTTCACTTCTGACGTGCAGTCCTACGACTGACTGTTTTTTTTTAAATTAGGCATAATTTTTTACTTTTTTGTTTTATTTACACAACACATGTTTTTATTATACAAATAAAAATAAAATGGTGTACGTTGGTAGGCACATTACTTGAGAACGGCTCGACCGATTTGACAAATTATTTCTTCTAATGTTAATAATAGTCTGAGTAAGGTTGTTAGAAAAAAAAAAATTGGAAACGTTGACTGGAAAATTCAGAAATTTAGGGGCAACTGGAAGAACTTTTTTTATGAAATAATAAAAAAAAAAGGTTGAATAAATGATGGAAACTTGGACAAGACAACGTCTGTCCGGTCAGCTAGTTTTTTTGAGATGCCTGTATTATGTTTAGTGAATTTGTCATTACAACAAATCTATTTTATGTTTTCCATATTTTTTGGAAAAAACGGTTTTCTAAGTATAACTTGGTAAAACAAGAAACAAAACATAACTCTAAAGAAGAGATGAACGCTCTCATGAATCCGTAATTTATATTATGCTTATTAAAATGTATGTGTTCTTTATAAAAATTATGCGTTAGGATAGGCTTTTACGATCTCTTCCTATACATTAATTATTCGGTGAATCTATTATCAACGTAGCTCACCTACCAAACTAGTACTGTAAGATCCGACTTCGATTCACCTTTCCTCATCGAGTTTCCTAATAATTATTTTGTACAATATAATGTATGATTAAACAAAACGTGCTAGGGTTGCGGTCTGTCTGTGGTGTCATAGTGTGATGGACCGATTTTGTTTTAGTTGTTTTTGCTTGAAAGGTGACTTGACCGAGAGTGTTTTTAGCAATAATTAAAAACAAATAATGTGGTAACCTTGACCTTGTGCTGCAACATCATCTGTAATCAATAGGATGCCCAACTATTCATCAACTTACAGCTAAGGTATCGTGTTTGAGCTCATTGGTATATAATAATAGTCTCAATGATAAGGTTATTGTAAAAAGATGGATTTTTGTACTTGACTGAGATTTGGTTAGAGTCGGAGATATTTTTAATTTTTACTTGTTCTTACAAAATTCCTAAACGGATGGATCGGTTTTTTTTTATGGTATAGGGTAAACGAGCAGACGGGTCACTTGATGGTAAATGACTACCGCCGCCCATAGGCACCTGCAACTCAAGAGTCACAAGTGCGTTGCCGGCCTTTAGGTAGAAGTAGGGGAATGGTGGAAGATGGGGAGGAAGGGCATGAGAGGGGGGATAGAAGGGTTAGGGCATCCGGTAACCTCAATCACTCGGCGAAAAGCAATGCAAGCATTGCTTCACTGCCGGTTTTCTGGGAGGCCGTGGTATCACTCCGGTCGAGCCGGCCCGTACGTGCCGAAGCATAGCTCTCCCACGATAATTTTTTATTTCATTTTTAAAATTTGTTTGAAAGGTGACTTAATCGAGAGTGTGCTTAGACTTTCTTGAATTATATTTTTGTAATCGTTTAAGGGGTTTTTGTCGTATTTTTGTTATTGTGATCGGTGTGGTAGTAGAATGCGGTCTTGGGTATCATTTCAAACAGTTCCTCGGAGCACAAGCCATTATACAAGCGATAGAACACCTAAAAGACTTAGGGGACTCTTTAGGCTTAAGGGTTCAATATCGCTTGTTAGTTTAGAATCGAATCGTCAAATTCGCACAGCACGTCTTCAAACCGATTCAAAATCCCCCATGGTATCCGGGTTGCTCAAGCAACGAGATTACAGCAGTATGAAGTAGGGTAGGTAACAAACCTAGCTTTATAGATGCCAGTTTGGCTTCTAAGTGACTAAGTGACTTCGAACCTGGACGTCGCTCAAAATGTAGTATCAGACAAACAACCTCTTGTTGGGGAATGGATAAAATATAGCAGAATGAATAAAATCTCAATAAAATAATGATGAGCGTAAACTTGTGTTAAATTATATTAACGCTTTTTTTTCAATTTGTATACCTTGCAAGAGTAATAAACTTTTGCTTTTCTCAATTAGGAACAGACTAACGAACTCCAATTTTAATGTCTCGGGTTGATAACTGTCTATGTTCACACAAACAATAAAGTCCTCATCTTTTTTACTAGTAGTGCTACTCCTGCTGATGAGATTAGATAAGATCGCCAAAGGTTTATGTGAAAATGAATTTTGAGGCCAGAAGTATTTCACATATTAGTTACAAAATTCCTCAGTGACGGGTATCTGAAATACTAACTGGAAATTTTATTTTTAAGAAGTAATTGAAATACAAATACCAAATACATACCTATTTCAAATACCTTGAATTAAAATACCGTCCAGCCCTGCCTAGACTCGTATCATAAATTTATATTTCAGATGACACATACTTATTTATAATGAATATAATTAATATGACTCTTATGAAATGATTATAGACTAAAATAATTACTTGGTATAAAATGTATTTCTTCGAAATATAAAAATAACAAATATACACGTTAATAATATATCAACAACACCTAACAATTCAGATTCAGTCAACAACAACTTAGCCCTTGTGGTGCCAAGACTTGTGGTCCTCGTGACCTCCTTTCTTGCCATGGTCATGATGATCATGATGGTGCTCATGGTGTCCGCCATCACCGTGGTGACCTTTGTGATGATGGTGGTGACCGCCATGTTCGTGGTGGCCCTTCTTACCATGGTGGTGTTCGTGGTGTCCGCCGTGCTTGTGCCCATGGTGGAAGTGACCACCCTTCTTGTGTCCACCCTCATGATGATGACCGCCATAATGTTCGTGATGGCCTTTGTCACCATGATGATCATGGAAGTGCTTGTCCTTTTTAAACTCGTCATGTTTCTCGATGCCATGATGTCCCTTCGTATCATGACCTTTGTGCCAATGACCATGTTCTTCGTGACCGTGACCGTGGTCGCCTTTCTCACCGTGATGGTGATGGTGATGGTAGCCGTCATCGTGATGATGATGTTTTTTGTGACCCCCGTGTTCTCCGTGGTGTCCCTTGTGTCCCTCGTGGTGATGATGGCCCTTGTGGCCGTGATGGTGCTCATGGTGTCCTTTGTGTCCCTTATGGTGCTCATCGCCGTGTTCATGACCGTGATGGCCATGATGCTCATGGCCGCCTCCCTTGTCCCACTTTCCTCCGTGATGAGAAGCTGCCGTATCGAGATCAACGTCTCGTTTTTCCCTAAGCTCCCTGGCAGAGCTCAGGGCAACGATGGCCAGTAGGCCAAGCACGATTAGACTTGTCCTCATGATTGATGAGATATGCCACTAGCTTCGACAATCAAACGGTTTTATACAAGCAGCTGTTGTTTACTTGCACTTGCTCTTACTTTATTGTCAAGGTTAATTGTTAGTAAATGTGCTAGTCTAATATTCATTGAGATTTTAGTCACTCTTTTGCTGCTACCGTTTACATTATTTTACTTTGTAGGAATTGAAATGTTAACCATTTAAGTTTGAGGGTGCATTTTGACTGTGTTGTTTTACATACAATATACCGTGTAACACACGCACAGAATAAATACATTATTCTATTACCTATATGTACAGATAGCCTATTTAAACAGATGTTAATAATTGTTTCTTAATGTTATATCTTCAAAGAGTTCTATGAAAAAAAATAATTAAAATGCAACTCCAAGGTTCAAAATTTTAGTGTTTAATTTTGATTTAGATGCATTGAACTCGGTTAGAGCTTTCTTTCAAAGAATAGAGATATTAATGAGATATATCAAAAGAAGCTGGAAGACTTTAATACTAAAGATTACTTAGTTGATAAACGAGTACGATGAGATGTAATATTGTAATAATGTTTATTTGTCTCAAGCGTTTTTTCCAAAATTTTTTTTTACAAACCTTACGTGTTTAATTTTTTTACGATTGTTACTGACACTGTTTCCCAAACTAGGCCAAAACCTATATTTTGGGAAACAGTGGTCATCTTAACATGGTGACTTAATATGGTACCCTTAGGACAGAGAAAGAAAATTAAAGTACTTATTCTAAAAAGGTAAGCTATAAACATTGACTATTCAATATTCGATTTTATCCTACGTTTCTTCGTACAAGAAGTTAGAAGAAGAAAATTAAAATGTGGATCAGGGATGTTGCGGATGCATATTTTTTCACATTCGCGGATGTGGATGCGGATCTTAGGATATTTTATAAGAACTAGCATCTGCCCACCACTCCACTCATGTTAACGATCCCACAGAAACCTGGGCCCTAAGTCCGCTATTTCAATTGTGTCACAAGGGTCTACAAATACTTGATTTTGACAGTTTCAAAATCAAATCTTTTCAATAATTTTTCAAAAATCAAGTCATTGTGAGACTATTGTGACACAATGGAAAAAACAGACTTAGGGCCCTGTTTCCTGTCTTTTTAAAAGACATCTTCCGCATTAGGAATATTCCTGTGACGTGGGGAGCTTTACAAACATTCAAACAACAGACACAAAGAACACCCAGACTCGGGACAACTATTTGTGGATCACACAAATTTTTGTCCCGTGTGGAATTTGAATACACAACACTCGGCGCGCCGTAGTGACGAGGTGACCATTTAATCCATGGCGCCATCCGTGTAGCGCAGTTATGTATATTATGTATATTGTATGACAACTAGATATGCGACGCTAGCCAGACCCACCTAAGTGTAGCTTGTACTATGTATATTATGTATATTGTATGACAACTAGATACGCGACGCTAGTCAGACCCACCTAAGTGTAGCTTGTACTATGTATATTATGTATATTGTATGGCAACCCGCGACCTCTGAGATTGTAAAGGAATGCACTACCATCGCCATTAAAAATAAAATTTTTAATCGTGTTATATGGCTATTATTAGGTTTTATTCATATTGGCAAATAATGTACCTTCTTCTATCTAGTATACGAGTACATATTATATTATGTCAGTATGTTTGGTTGTGCACGCGTTATATAAAAAATACAAAACAATCGTGTGTAATTGGTGTAACATTTAGTCTTTGATTCGTCGCAATCGGTTTACTCTATCCATAGAAATATAATTTTTAAAAGAAAAATGTGTCTTTACGTTGTATTACATAACACGCAACGACGTTTGTTGGCGCCAAGTTATATTAACAATACTATTACTTTAAACGGTCATTATTTTTGTAAGATATTTATTCTGGCAAAGTAATATAATATGAATATATTTAATTATTTACGGAACCTTTCTATTATATTATATATTATATTATATATTATAAAATGGCATATAATACTTGAATGAGAAGTTTACTATTTTGCCAATTGTATAATATGTGATTGTTGTGTGTACAAAACAGAATAATAATAGGTAAATATTCCATCACTGCACTCACTGCTCAAAAGCAGCTTCTCCTTACCGCTCACGAACGCCTGAAAGGTCTTGCCCCGCACGTTGCGATTATCTTACTACGCATGTGCTTCGCTCTCCCGAAGGTCACTTACTTATTGCGGACTACCCCAACTTGGCTCCCGAGGAAGTTTCCTTCTTGGGCGGTTCCAGTCCTTCATGTCTCCCTAGATTGGACCCAGTGGAGTCAGGCGGCTCTGCCAATTCGATGTGGTGGTCTCGGGGTGCGTTGTGCACGTGAAGTGGGCCTGCCTGCTTTTTTGGCATCTACGCATGGGGTTGCAAACCTTGTTACTATTTTACTCAATTCTAATGGTGACGGAGGGAGCATGCCTTTTGTGTCGGATGCCGTATCAGCGTGGTCAGCCCTCAACGCGGGTGCGTCGATCCCTGAAAAAATGCACCTTCAGCGGGCGTGGGATGAGGTAGGGGTGAAGCGACTCCAGGACGCTCTGCACCATATCGTCCTCAGGGCCCTTGTGTCGGCGAACGTCCCCTGCGTGCTCCGGGTCTGAGTTGGTCGGACGGTAAGAGGCCGGACGGACTGAATTTAGTGCCCTAGAAGAACGGGAAGTGCATAATTTGGGACTCAACTTACGTCAGCACTGTAGCCGCCAGCCACATTAGTCGCACCGTTCCACTAAAATATTTCAAAAATAACATAGTGGGAGTAAAAAGGATAACCAACAAAACCCATTTCTACCATTATTGAACTTTGCTTCTGTTTCTCTGATTCGTTGTGCACGCAACACGTAAAAAGTACAAAACAAACTTGGAAACTTTTTCTGCAAAAATATTGTACGTAGTTCACGCTATACATAGAAATAAGAATTTAAAATGTTCCAGGAAAAATAAAATACAATGCAGTTAGTATTACTTTAGACCAATAGATGTTGACACATTCCGTTATTGGCCTTTATTGGTGATTTTTTTTTTATGAAACAATAATGTTAAACATTCCTTTATTATTTAAAATTTTTCATTCTTAAATTAAGAAATAAATAACAAACAAAGAAAGAAATAAAGAACACGAAAACATTATTTTTTGGTACCCGGAACGTACAAAAAAATAAAGTTTTCGTGTTCTTTCACCGCTTATACAGTAAAAATCCTGCCTGTAAGATTTCCACGTCTTAGGATTATACAAGGTATTATAATATTTTTCGAAACGATTTTAAAGCAGAATTACTTTTTATATTGAGCCAATTAAAATTACAAAATTATTTAGAATTGGTTACTACATGACAAGGTAATGTAATGTAGTTGTTATTAGCAAACCAGCATTAGGTGTTTTATTACCAAATCATTAGATATTTTCTTTCGAATGATATTTAATTATTTTGACACTTGCTTAAAATATCTGTCTGCCGATGATGGCGTATTATCTCGCTCGCTCGCCTGTGGTCCCGTGCGTCAAATTTAATAGGGAAAAACTATAACATGATTAATATCCGCACCATTTTTACGAATATACTGTGTGGAATGTGTGAAGTTATTATTATTATTGTTATTATTATACATATACTTACAACAACTAAAAATATAATACTATGTAATTTATTATATTTTATATGATAGGCAACACATTTAACACTGGTTCTGACATTGTGTATCTATGTGTTTTATTCTGTAAATTATATGTATTTTATTATTTATATGTATGTATGTATATATGTACGTACACTTTATATATACTTTATATATACACCAAGCTGAACTGGACACCTATTTTGGTGCTAACGCGAGACACGTTATTGTTCCTCCACTGTTTCTTTTAATGTACCTACTTACTGTATTTTAATTCCCGATTTCTGTTTCTTTTTTTATAGATATACTTATAGATTTAGATATAGGTATATTAATTGATATCACTTGTATCTCAGCACCAAAATAAACGGATTTTCTTTCTTTCTTTCTTCTTCTTTCTATGCGTCGGGTCTTTCGGCTCACTTTGATATGGTTAAAGTGGACGATGGCTGGCTCGTGAACGAGTGCCGTTGGTTGGGGCTGGTCATCTCCAAACTGCTATTACTTACATATTGTAATAGTTTGCGCGATTGTTATAATTTAGAACAATATGTTACATTGTCCTTACATTTAATTTGTGCTTAGAAGCAATGTAACAAGAGGCTTGTAAAAAACATGTTGAAGTGCCCTTCGAGTTTCTTGCCTGTTCTTCTCCACAGGATCTACGTATTGGAACAGGCAGTTAGCTTCACGACTTAGTTTGACTGACTACTACTCCTGACAGTTCAAAAAAATCCGGTCCCGCAGCAGGCCTGCAGAGGTAGATTTCGTGATTTTTAAATTTTTATCTCCAAAAATATAAGTCGCATTAAAAACTCTACATTGTAAAGGAAAATAAAAAAAATTGCTTTCAGTTTACAGTTTCGGAGCTACGAGTGTTTTTCCAACAAATTTTGGTTTTCCCCCTCTCCCAAGTTTAGGATGGAATCACTTAGAGTTCTTATAAAAAAATGATCGTATTTACTATGGTCATGCTATTAATATTAAACGGTCCAAAAATTTTCCATAGGAAAAAAGTTATGCTCAAAAAACTGATTTTTGAAAATTTGCCCCCCGGTCCCCCCCTTTGGGGGAATATTCCCCATTCAAGAACTTAACCTTCATTTTTGCCCTGTTGATTTGTCGTCCAAGTTTGAAAGCCATCGGTGCATAATTGCGACCTCTATCGTGCCGGTAAAATTGAGGTACATACATATATACATATATATTTAAATTACTCACGCAATATAAGGGTTAATAAGAATATTATTATTTGCAGTCTTGTGTAAATGAGGTACATGAAAAACCAAGCTAGAAATGGTCTTATAATTGTAATGCAATTAACGAGATGTCTTTAAATTAATCAACTTGAAGCACATTGTGGTCTTATTTGGACATACTATTTGAAATTAGAATACTGAAGTTCGATTTTATTTAGATCTGAATTGGCTATAAATTAACCTGTTTCACGTTTTCACATGGATGGGGAGGGGCGGGGGAAAACCAAAATTTGTTGGAAAAAAAATCATAGCTCCGAAACTGTAAACCGTTTTATAATCGGTAATATTTTAAATGAAAGCTAATTTTTTTATTTTACTCTACAATGTAGAACATTTAAAGTTTTTAATGCCACTTATATTTTTGGAGATAAAAATTTAAAAAAACACGAAACGGGCGTTTGTTTTGCTGTCTAGGGATCATAATTAGACCTCTTGTGAAGAAATTTTTGGAAAACTCGACAACTGGTACAAAACCAATAGGTAGACTTTTCTTCGAAAATCTAAAGTACACTAGGGCTGTCTGCAATTAGTTGCCCTGATTATTGGACTAGCGAGTGTGCCATCAGTGCATTATTTTGTCTACATTGATTTTATAGGTCTCGTGGTAAAGTCTTATTAATTTGTCATTTATGTTTATCTACACTCGAGAGCAATGAATCCGGGTCACACAAAGATACGAACCTGGGTTACATAAAGATACCTGAAAATCTCCGAAGCTAAGGAATGCTAGCATAGTGAAATAAATTGTGTTTAATAAACAATTAGTCACTTTGTATTCATTTCATACAAAAACACAGAAAGAAAAAATAACCAATCTTAAAAAAAACAAAAATTTAAATAAATTGAATTTTGATGGCATAACTTTACAACAACCAAGATTTTTCATTACTTTCACTTAAGAGTTAAGTATTTAATTGTCTATTAAACACAATTTACTTCGCTATTAGTTTTCGAGATTTTCAGGTATCATTATGTGACCCGGAGTCATTGCTCTCGAACGACGCTCTGGAACAAACGGTGAACGACCAATAGCGGGAACGAACTTACGGCTCCACTCCTATGATCACTCGTGGCTTGAGGTATTATACTATTAAAAATTATTATTTAAAGAATTACTCTATTAAAAAGGCTACAACAAATATTTTGTACAAAGTTTATTCCTTCGAATTACAAACATAACAAATATACACGGTAATAATATATCAACAGCACGTAACAATTCAGATTCAGTCAACAACAACTTAGCCCTTGTGGTGCCAAGACTTGTGGTCCTCGTGACCACCTTTCTTGCCATGTTCGTGATGATCATGATGGTGCTCATGGTGTCCGCCCTCACCGTGGTGACCTTTGTGGTGATGGTGGTGACCACCATGTTCATGGTGTCCCTTCTTACCATGATGGTGCTCGTGGTGTCCACCGTGCTTGTGTCCTTTGTGGAAGTGACCACCCTTCTTGTGTCCGCCCTCATGATGATGACCGCCATAATGTTCGTGATGGCCTTTGTCACCATGATGATCATGGAAGTGCTTGTCCTTTTTAAACTCGTCATGTTTCTCGATGCCATGATGTCCCTTCGTATCGTGACCTTTGTGCCAGTGACCATGTTCTTCATGACCGTGACCGTGGTCGCCTTTCTCACCATGATGATGATGATGGTCATAGCCTTCATCGTGATGATGATGTTTCTTGTGACCGCCGTGTTCACCGTGATGTCCCTTATGTCCTTCGTGATGGTGGTGACCATGTTTACCATGATGGTGCTCATGGTGTCCTTTGTGTCCCTTATGGTGATCACCGCCGTGATCGTGGTGGTGGTGTTCATGGTGCTCATGGCCGCCTCCCTTATCCCACTTACCTCCGTGATGTGATGCGGCGGTTTCGAGATCAGTGTCCCGCTTTTCCCTAAGCTCCCTAGCGGAGCTTAGGGCAGCTAAGGCCAGGAGGCCAAATGCCACAAGGAGACTATTTCTCATGGTTGATTACGCTTGTTGTTGTTGAATGATATCTGATAATCGATAGCAATCATTTTATATACCGATCAGTGCCTACTGTTAGGTAAGCGTAGTGTCAAGGTTGTTCGTACTAACTGAGATTTCCACTTCCTTCCAGGTCGGAAATTATCACTTTATAGTGAAATCAATACCATTGCTGCGATGATTGATATTCAAACTTATATTTTTATTGTTAATGTGATTTTATTTTTTTACGAAAAAAGTCCTGATTACTTATGTATGATGTATGTACTCTAATGGATATAAGCATGGGTGAGGCCGCACTTGAAAACAATAATTTAAATACCTTTTATGTCGTTATGTAAATCTTTTCAGAATTCAAACCATGCTGAGAATAACCTTGACCTTTACGTGGGGTAACGAACAAACTTTTGACTGACGGACTTCGAATTTTCGAAATGTGAATGAACATGAATCATTAACCCAATAGAAAACAACATGATCAGAAGTCCAGAGAAAAATCCCTAGTGTCATGGAACCACGGGTAATAAAAATTACCCCTGGACCCGGTAATGGGTCGACCCACCGGGACCACGGGTAAACAGTGGAAAATTATACATTTATTTGAGTCTTTTAGCTAAGTATTATATTTTGTTTGTTGAACGTTTAAAAGGTTAAATATGCAATTTAACAATCGTGGTATGCTTTTAGGACATTTTTTTGCTTTCCTTTGACACCATATTGCAATTTATTGATATAAAATGTACCTGGTAACCCCTACTTCTTATTCTTTTCCTACTGTCATTCTTGCTATACTGTAAAAGAGAGCAGTAGATGTCTGTTTCTTGTAAAGTCGGAAGTCGGAAAGCGAACCAAAGACCTCATTCATGATTGTAAGCGCAAACGTGCAACTCGAGCGAAAATATGATGTATCCGACTTTGAGAGAATAAACTTAATATACTTTACCCCCATTAAGATCATGACGTAAAGTGACATCTAGTTTCATAGTCACCTAGAAGATATTGTATGGAACACTTAGAGCAAAAAATGCCTACGTCATTGAATGGGGTTAAAGTTAAGAAGAAAAGTAGTTATAATGAAAAGGTCATAGACATAGACACTCATATTTTTCATTGATATTATAGTATTTAAAACTTGACTTCGGTTTTCCTTCTTTTATTTTGATATACTTTTTTGATTTTTTGAGTATGCAAATATGAATAAACTGTATTCTTAATATCTATTCAACAGTTTTCCTTTTAATTTCTTAATGCTTACGAATAAGTAGATTTAGCAGCATATTATTATGTGATCCAGTAGTAGGTTGCTTGCATTATGAAACAATGCTTTTGCAGTTTGAAGCAAGCAATATCACATTGATTACAAAAAAAGTCGTTATATAACGCCAATGGGAATAAGATCTTTTTTAAAATAAAATCAACTTAAAAAAATCCGGACAAGTGCGAGTCTGACTTGCGCACCGAGGGTTCCGTAAGTAACACTCTTGTATGTAGATAGGACATCCATCTCGGGAATCAGTTCTAGAAGATTTTTGCCCGTGTTTTCTGAAAGACAAACTTAACTTTGCATTTTTTTAAATACTCTCCCGTACATCGATTTACGACAAAGTCAACTTTCTAACCGCAAAATATAAGTTTGTAATCACAAAAACTATTTTTTTTCTGTGATATAACAACAAATTAACGACTTTCGGATTTTTCCCTTGCACAACTGTGAGACCTTGCTTCTTATCAAATTTCATGATTCTAGGTCAACGGGAAGTACCATGTACCCTACATGTTTTGTTTTATATGCGAAATATGGTCAAATCTAAGGCTTCAGTGGCCATATCCTTTGGTTGCGTTGACTTAGAAACTTGATTTTTTACAGCGTCAAGGGACTGTAGATTTGGTATTAATTTCGACTTGTTGCGTGAACGGGTTCCTGAGAAAAAGAATCTTGACAGACAGACAAACAGACGGGCAACGAAGTGATCCTATAAGGGTTCCTTTTCCCTTTGTGGAACGGATCCCTAAAAATACTTTAATACATCTAAATAAAGTCACAAAAAATGACAATGTGACTTTCTTATGCATGTGCTCTGTCTAGACGGTTTAATATGATTGAATATAATGTATAGAAAAATATCAGCCTCTAATATTTTCACATCTCAGCGACAAAAACGACGTAGTTTTTATGTTAAAAATAAGTAGATATCAAATTACAGCGAAGTTAGCGTAGCAAACATACTAGGCATATTTGAATGATTATAAAGTCAAATAGTTTAAACATTTAAAAGATATATTTAAATAAAGTTTAAAAGAAAAAAACATGTTCGTGGGTGATCCAATGATTTTTATTTATTTTTATTTAGAACATGGAAGACTTACAGCTACAAATGTTAAATACGATTAAAATTTCAATAGTCACCTTAAAACCAATTACAAGTCTTCACGTGTAGAGCTATACCACAGATTACTAAGTAGTTACTACGTAACAGATAAATCACTCTCTACAAAAACGTCCATACCTAACGTTTTAATTCCCTACTCTTTCTGAGCGCTGACCCCTGCATGCGAAAATGATCTTTAATGTTCTTAAAACACGATTATGATTGCCTCGCAATAACGCATGGTTGCATTGCCGTTTAGTTTAGAGTTTAGGGTTACCTCTTTTTATATAATATTAAATAATAATATCCATATTTTTATAAAAAAAGGCTATGTAAAGTTTTATTACACAAAAAATCGGGTGTGTTACCTGATTTAGAAAAGTGTAACACTTAATACCACGTCCACGTAAGTTTACTAATACGAAACACATAACAACAAATCGCTTGTCCGAAAAACTTATTGCCGAAGCCACGCGACCTTACTTAACCAAACCTCTAACGAGAAACATCAACTATTCGAGAAAAGAAACTATAAAGAAAATAATTTGTCGTAGCGTGATGTTATATAGCCTATAGCCTTCCTCTATAAATGGATAGTCCATCCAACACAAAATTTTAAGAATTTTTCAATTCGAACCAGCAGTTCCTGAGATTAGCGCTTCAACCAAACAAACGAACTCTTCAGCTTTATAATATTAGTATAGATGTGATGTGGTGATAAATATAAAGAACAATGTTGCAAATGTATATTGTTAATGCTCCTTAATTAAAGTTGAGTACCTACATCCAAATCTTTTCCCAATCAAACGCGTGGAATTCACTACACGAGTAGATGCGTCGTTGTTCTTGAGGACAATTGTGCCGACAAAATCTAAAAACGAAAAGTTTTGGTCGGCTGGACGCACTGCTAGCGCGGTGGCGTTTTCCTTTTGGATAAAAAAATAAGGTATACCTAGGTACTAAAGATTTTATTTCTTGTAGTTATGGCATTCTTATAAATATAAACAAATAAAGTATCATTTACTTAAAAAATATAAAGATAAGGTATTTAGTACTTACATAAGTATATATTTTTTCCATAAATAGAATCATAAAACCATTTCAAAATTACGTATTTTCTTTACTATTATAAATATTTAATAAGAATGGTAAACCATTATTAATTGCTTTTATTACAGAATTAACTATTTGTATTCGAAACACACAGTTGATTAATTAAATGAATTGTATAGTTCGAATGGTTTACCGTTGGAATTAAGTAGGTAAGGTAGGTAAGTAGGTAAGGTAAGTGTATATTAAACAACAAAACAACTCTATGTGACAGTGAAAACCGTATTAACTCTTATTTATTTGTAACAGAAACCAAAACATCAAAATAGAACAAAATATATTTGAAAACAAAACCAATTACAAATTTTGTTAATTTTTTCTCTTACTGGATCTACGTCCATGTACAACACATAAACTACCACAAACCATGTCAATTTGTCTGTATTTAAAGTATATAAAGGTATAAAAATATCAAAAATAAAAGCGTGAGCGCGCGGTACTGCTGTCGGCAACCCACTGCGCGAGACTGCGTATAAGGGCCGCCAGCGGCCATGTGGCTGGTAGTTGTTTAGCGCACGTAAGTACATCGAGTGGCATAGGCCTGGCTATACTATCAATTTGATTATGCAGGTTTCCTCCGATATTTGTTTTTATTTTTTCACTCGAAGAAGAAATAATTATTTGCTATATCTAATACCTTTAAAAAAGCAATTCTTGTATATATAATAATTATAAATAAATAATAACTTCACACACCTAACACACGGCTGTCTGATCTAAAAGTAGGCAGAGCCTGTACTATGACACAGATAAGATAATAGTTACTATGGTAACCAGACTACTGATAAACATATGTCACATTTTATGTTGTATGCAATTTATTTAAACTTTAGAGGCTTATTAATTTTTTACATTACAAGAGTGCCGATTTTTAAGCTAAAAAAGAAAATAATACTCATTTCGAATGACAGTTTCTATGCTACTGATTTCACCAATATTAAATTACTCTAGAAATTTCTTTAACATGATTATTATATACATATATAATATTCTTTTAATTTTGTTTACAAAAAAGGTATTATCTGTCGGGCTCCTCCGAAATACACACGAGAGTAACCGTATATGTATCTCTAAAAATGTGAATACCAGTTACGGGAGTATTAATTCTATTTTGAACTAGCTGCCCCAACAGACTTCGTTCTGTCAAAAGTTATTGGCCTGCCGCAGTCCAATAGAAGTATATAAATGAAACGTATTTCAGAGTGATCACTTTATTTATTGATTTTAATGTCTCAATGATAAACAACGTTTATTTACTACTATACTTATACTTTATGGTGGTTTGTATGGGCAAAGAGTTGTTTTTAGTTTTTTCTCTCCATAAGAACCTTCCTTGTGCCTAACGAAAATATTTGCCGAATTGGTCGAGCTGTTCTCGAGATTCGCGCTTAGCAACATATTTGGCGATTTATTATTATTTATATAGATTTGTGTGCTGTTTTATTAGAAGACACGCTAATAGTCTCTTAACAAGTAATTTCTTTAATAGGTCCAGCCCTGGGGTCACACATTATGTAGTTTTATTGCTTACTTAAGTAACCGTCTTTAGATGTTTAAAAATATGTTACGAGCTCTACGAACATAAACAGAGGAAACGATGACTGGTATAGATATCAATACTCTTTAATATGGAAGGATAGCAATGTGAGGGGTTATAGTTAGGAATGTCATTATATTTCCGACCCTGACGATCTGCACGGACCGAGAAAGGAATTCTTGCGGACTGGCATGCGCAAAATGAATCTGTAGTGTCGTGGTACAATATTAGTTTTATATTTCCTACATTTTATGCACATATTAAAATGCTTATAAAATGCGTATTTAATTTTACTTTTATTTTCACAAAAACTTACAGCTAAAATATAGATTACAAACGAGTACAGTGTAAAACGGCCAATTACGAGTTTTCGCATTTAAATTTAGATAATAGCAGTATACAAAGTCAGTAGACAAGACAAGTATTTAAAGTATGAAGTTAAAAGTTAAGAAAATGAAAAACAAAAATACACAGTTTAACGTTGAGGTTCCACGTTCTCGAAGACATGGTTGGATAATACAGCTTTCAATTGATTAATACTAGGGAGGAGGAGTTCAATATCACGCACTCCGCTGAAACTGAACTAAACTTCTATTCGAATGTAAATGCCTAAATAATTTTGAGTCGGCGCCAAACAAACAAATTAATTAGCAGCGGCGGGCGACGCGACGACAACACGTCTATTTCCCGAAGTGTTTTCGAATTTCATTGTTTGTTTGTAGGTTTGGCGCCGACTCAAAATAATTTAAGTATTTACATTTGTGTAGGAGTTTAGTTAGGCAAACATGGTTATTTTTCATTTTTTAGTTCCTTTCTCTTTTCGTCAGTTTCATTTTTTGCTAAAAAAATTTTAGTTTTTTGTGGCTAAAATAAGTAACTACAGGTTTTCGTCATGTTATAGTATCCTTAGAACTACATATGTATGCTAAATTGCAACAAAATCGGTTTACTTATAGGTGAAAAGTCAATGGTTGAACATCATTCATCCCTTTCACTTTTCCACCTTAAATATTTATTTGAAATTTAAATGGCAAATTTCGAATTTTTTAATTGTTTATTTTTTAACCGACGAAGAAACGGAGGAGGTTCTCAAGTCAACCCATACATTTTTTTTTAATGTTAATTTTTACTTTTTACAGGGTAGTCCAATTTTCGATATTTTTTTTTTGCATAGGGCATAAATTGCAACAAAATCGGTTTACTTATAGGTGAAAAGTCAATGGTTGAACATCATTCATCCCTTTCACTTTTCCACCTTAAATATTTATTTGAAATTTAAATGGCAAATTTCGAATTTTTTAATTGTTTATTTTTTAACCGACGAAGAAACGGAGGAGGTTCTCAAGTCAACCCATACATTTTTTTTAATGTTAATTTTTACTTTTTACAGGGTAGTCCAATTTTCGATATTTTTTTTTTGCATAGGGCATACCTCTATCTAAGAAAAAAATAATTACCGAAAATTTGGCCTACCCCTATCCAATAAAAAAAGAATACCCGCATTAAATAGAAATATCAAACACAAAATGTAGAGATGATTGCATGACAGACAAAACAGTTTATTTACAAAAAAATATTTATTCCGTTTAAATATGATTGGGCTACGGATATTTATAACCATTCTAAATTTCATATGATAGCACTGGCTCCGACACAAACATGGCTTATTTTTACACCATCAAAAGTTTTTTAAACCAATTTATTATTCCTAATTAAATTTAAACATGTATCTTATATATATATATACGATCTTTTGGACGATACGAGGTAATAAAGAAATTTACAAACATTCAAGATACACGCGAAAAACATAACCCTTCCTTGGCAGTCGGGTAAAGATAAATAATTAGTCAAATCGGTCCGGCCGTTCTAAAGTGATTCGTCTACCAACGAACACCATTTCGTTTTTAACCAACTTCAAAATGGACGAGGTTTTCCATTCGACTGTATGTTTATCACGCGAATAATCCGCCAATTATTTATGACTCGGTTTTGTAGGTTCTTACTTCAGAGGTGGTACCATATAAATTTGATCGAAATTTATTCAGCGATTTTTGAAAAAATCAACAATAGCTGAAAATATATACACAGGTGACGTTTTGGCTTTTTAGTTTACGTTTGGACATGTAGACTTGGAGAGAAATTACGACACGTTTCACACAATATAAAGTTGGGAAGAGAGACAACCGCACTGTCCACTTTTGGAAAACGTCTAAGTTTAAAGAGTAATGTTTAAATCAAGTTTTACAAAGGCTTTTGAAATATTATGACTATATTTTGCAATTAAAATTTCTGCTAATGACTTTCTTTTATCCTTTGTTCTAACTTTTAAACTTTGGCGTTTATATCATCCAGAGTGATAGTCTAGAAATCGTTCGTTACATATGTATAATTATGTTTACGGGAATTAAAGCGAGAACCGTATTCACGGCCAGTGCAACCTGGTCGAAACGTCAGGCACTTAAAAGGTTTTTATTACTTATTATGTTATCGCGTTAACATCCGCAAACATAGGTAGTTATATACCTCCTCTGTTCCGGTATACCTATATACCGTCGTAGTCGGTACCAGAACGAACAAAATAACTAAGTGAAAATCATCGCTTTTCATTGCTTTGAGATTTTTTTTTTATATTATAGGGGGCAAACGAGCAGACGGGTCACCTGATGGTAAGTGACTTCCTTCGCCCATGGACACCTGCAACTCAAGAGTCACAAGTGCGATGAATAAAACCTAGTAATTGCGAAGTCCACTTTTTGTAATGAGGCGGTCACGGGTTTTGTGTTTAAAAAATCATCAATGTTAGCTTGTGTTTGTTTAACGTGATCAAAGTTTCTGCTATTATTCGCAGTAAAGTGATTTTATTGCGCCAATTGTATTACACTTGACTTCCTACGAAGCGACCTTTATAGTTTGGTAATTTGTTTTATATACTATGTTAATTAATTTTACGGATTAGAACAGTGCCTAATATTGTAGACTGTCTTCAAATGTTGTATTACGTAACCTATTACGAAGTATTTTATAACTCAAACCAAATACAAAAATCAAATATAAGAACGCAAATCAATCTAATATGACGTGTACTTTTTATGTGTGTAACAGAAGTGGACATGGATAAAGTTTACTAGCTAGTTAGAGATATGTTAGAGTTTTTCTCGAAACGAATGGGTGTGCGGACACTGGATTAGGTATTCAGTGGGGATTTCAACCGCCGACGTTTCTCAAGAGCACTGTGTTGTTAGTTTCATAAAGCTGCTGTAAAGCCACAGTTTTCTAAAAGACTACTTTAGAATGGTATATTGCATTAAGACGACTATCTAAATATAGAAGATTGATATATTTAAAGAACATTCACCTTTAAATTAATAAAAATCGCATTTATTTGTCTAGTGGCGTAATAAATAAATAGGAGGAAAGAACGAATTTATTTCGAATTTGTATTAAAATCCTACTTAAATAAAAATAAACTTAATATTTTTCACTCAAGACATTGTAATGATGACTTACTTTGTGAAAATGAAAATCTAATGAAAATTTAAACAGCTCAATCTCTGTTTACTGTTACGTAGCCGAGAAGGGTTAATTAATTAATGTAAACTCTGAAAAAGTCAACGTACCTACTTGTCTTTTGTTATTTATAACCTTAACGTTAATATTTTTTTTAGTAATGAGTATATCAGTAGATATTTGAAATAAATATATTTATAATCGTATCACAAAGTATTAACAATAACAAAAAACATCATTTTACATGCATCAAATTATTTATGACCTTTGTGCCATCCCCAGCCTTTGTGACCTTCATGACCACCTTTGCTGCCTTGTCCTTCATCGTGACCCCAGTACTCTTGACCGGCACCTTCGTCGTGATGTCCTTTATGATCTCTATGGTGTCCACCCTTTTCAAAGAAACCCTTTTTGCCGTACTCGTGTTCATTGAATCCACCGTCTTTGTGTCCTTTGTCGAAGTGACCACCCTCTTTGTAGCCTCCTTCGTGGTGATGACCACCATAACCTTCTTCAAAACCGGACTCACCATGCTTGTCATGGAAGTGCTTGTCCTTTTTGAATTCGTCTATTTTGTGGATACCATGATGGCCTTTGGTGGAATGACCTTTATGATAATGTCCCTTTTCTTCGAATCCATGTCCTTTTTCTCCTTTCTCGCCTTGGTGGTGCTCATCGTAGTAGCCGTCGTCATGATTATGGTGCTTTTTGTGGCCACCTTGGTCCTCGTAGTGGCCTTTATGTCCTTCATGTTCCGAGTGACCTTTTTGGCCATGTTCGTGACTTTGATATCCTTTGTATCCCTTTTCTCCATGTCCACCGTGCTCGGAGTGATGATCCAAGTGGTGTTCGCCACCGTCGCCTTTCTCCCAACTATGAGAGGCAGCTGCCACGAGGTCGATATTTCTTCTTTGGCGTATTTCTCTACCATGGACAGAGACGGCTAGCACCACCATAGAAATCACGATGAAAGCCCTCATCCTGTTTGCTGCTGTACCGGTTCTAGGTCGGCTCTGTTGAGCAATGATTGCCAAATGATGCCTGTTACAGTTTTCTTTTAGTTTATATAGTATTGCCAATAATAGCGTACTTGTAGCTTTTAATGTCAGGGCAAAGTATGACGGTCACAGGTGCGCCAGTGACCTGAATTGATTTTTTATAATAGACCAATGCGTATCGATACCAATGTTACATAATATTTAGGTAATCAAGTATATAATTTAATCACAAAAGCTTTGGTCTGCGCAAAAGGAAAGAGTTGAAACTGAAATGATGTACGAGTAAGTACTTTTGGCTAGCAAACATGAACTTGTAAAAAATTAGATATTTCTATTTAGCAGGCTCTTTGATTAAATTATGATAAAACAGTAATAATTCACTATGCGACTCGGTTACAATAATAATTCTGTAAAAACAAAAACATTTGAAAACCTTGAAATTTAATTATTATATCATCGATACATGTTTCTATTTCTACAATACATTTTTTTTTTCAAAAATGTAAATAGGTAAGTATCTCCTTTCTTTCGTTTCTCGTTTGTTCTTAAAAAGTTCCTCCTTTAATTTTTTTTTATAATGAAACTTGACATACTGTGGTTATACTATATAACTTGGTTTATGTTTAGAAATTTCTTCTAAAATATGCAAAATATACGTTTAAAAATTAGTATTTTTAGATGTGGTCCATGTTTAAACAAAAGACGTGGACGGATCATACTCTAATTAACATAGTCACGGTTAAGAGTGAAAACATACTAAGCAAACAGACTCAAAAAATCAGCATCACACTGTACTTGAGCAACGTAGGTTTTATTTGAAATACGCATGTAAGGTATTGTTTTTCGCGTAGAAGTAGATTTACCAAGATTAGTTTAAGTACTGTTCATATATATTATTAAGATTCTAAGTTTTTCAAACTGAGAACTAATCACATTTTTGTCATGTTTTATCAAAGAATTATCCGACCCTAAATAAAAGTTAAATATAAATAGTTTGTATCGCAACCGTCCATAGGGTATGATACCTCTTACCATTAGATTGGTTGTATACCTATCGACCTCGGTTAAAAATACTGATTTTGATTGTCTGCAGTGACAACTGCCTTTTAAATTTTTATTGGTTTTGCAACATGTGAATGATACTAAGGAAAAGCTGGAATGAGCAACAATAATATGAGCAATAATAAAAAAGGCTACTCTATGAACTAAGAACCTATTTAGATAATATCCTTTTTTAACACTTTTTTATTATCTTCACTTGTAACAGACTAACAAACTATGTAACAAATCTTGGATGTCAACTTTAACCTACTTCTAATAGTTGTACCGAAACGAACCTTTTTTATGTAAATGTAGCTTAGGTGACAATACCATAGTTTAGCATCTTGCAGCTGTTCTGAGGTGATGGAGCCAGGAGGAAGTGAAACTCTTCAGTAGCTACTAGTAAACCCTCGAGTTTGGGTGAATATGATTCGTTTTGACGAGTCCAATAGATTAGTAAAGCCAGGCGGTGGATAGTGGAACTAATTGGGTTCACAACATGTTAATAATTATATTTCTTTACTACATAAAACAGTTACTCACCACGTCTTAATAAATACAGCGTTAACGTATAACCCACACTTATATGTTCACAGATTTAGTAAAAAATTAAGAGTGAACAATTAATATACAGAATAGCCGTAAATAATGAATTTAGTATGTTTTTGTCAAGTCTGAGTAGATAAATTATTTAAAAATTAGTTAACATGCCAAATGAATTTCAGAAAAAAAATTAGAATCTGTGAAGTGTGTTATAAGTTTTCAGAATTCGGCGCAAAGGCAACAAAGCCCAACGCCTCGCGGTTTCACCCGCGTTAATTTGAAGAAACAACCTAATAAAATATATTCCATTACTTTAAAAATAAGAAGTCTTACTTATACTCGATCAATGGACTATCCAACAAGAAAAGATTTTTTCAATTCGTTCCTGAGATTAGCGCGTTCAACCAAACAAACAAACAAACTCTTCATTACTTGCAACTTATATAATATTACTAGCAACCCGCCCCGGCTTCGCACGGGTACAAATTATCTGTCTATTAGTGAAAACAGCATAAAAATCAGTTCAGTAGTTTTTCATTTTATCGCGAACAGACAGACAGACGCCGCGGGGGACTGTGTTATATTTTATGCAGTGATAGCATAGACTTCATATTACATACAGGATAAATTGAAAGAAAAATTCTGAAAAATCAACAGAAATAACCGAAAATTTTGTATGGAAAAAATTATTGAAAAAAACGTATTCATAGTGTGGTAGACCTGTAAGGTGAGAGTCCAAATTAACGCCTAAAAATTTACTTGATTTTTAACTAGGATTGGGATATTATTGTATTTAACATTTACTAAACAAGGTTTTCGCATTCTAGTGAAGAGTACAACACTGCTCTTATCAACTAAGATATCTAGCCCATTATTGTGTAACCAAGACTCAAATAAGCATAAGGAAGGTGATAGAGAATCACTAATATTATCTGCAGGACGAGATAAATTTAGAAGAAGATCATCAGCATATTGCAAAACTTGTGCTGACTGATTTAGAGAAGATTCTAGATCATAAGTATAAATATTACAAAGAAGTGGGCTAAGCACCGAACCTTGGGGTAGGCCCTTTCAGACTCCGACACACCGCCCCACCGAAAACCCCGGTGGGGTGACGGCCCGAGGGGGTTTCCACACGCACAAAAAAAAAAAAAAAGGCCCTTTCAGACTCCGGATGTCTTAATAAAAGCTGTTCCCGGATCCCTCCTATTTAAGACACAGTAATTTTCCGTCATCAAGGTATGGATTGATAGATCTGTCTGTAAGCATGTTAATAATAAAATTTGTCAACATTTTGAAACCAGAACATTATCATAAGCAGAGTTAATATCAAGGACGGCTGCAATAACAGGAGTTATTTTTAGAAAAAGCTAAACGGATGTCAGTTGTGATAATACTAAGACTATGTAGTGTGACTATGTAGTTGCCTTTGAACCGGGTTCTAGAATATATTTTTTTATCAACTGATATTTCTTAAGATTTTATTGAATTTGTTTTATTGTCGAAATCAATAATGACATAACAAAAGAAACATTCTTTGCTTGGGCAGGAAAAGTGTCGGGTTCGCTAGTAAACATAATAATTGTAAATATATTAATAACAACAGTGAGTTGTGTATTCAACAATTTTTTTTTAATATTGGTTTCAATACATGAGAGATACCTATACAAATAACGACCGAGATTCGAAAATTAAAAAAAGATATGTGGTGTCGTGGGACACCAGATAGGAACGAAGTTCCTTATTATAAAAATATTATTAAAAATAAAATAATTATTCGGGTACACATTTTTTTTTATGATTTTTTTATCGATAAAAATAAAAAAAAAACTTTACAAAATTATCTTAACACTTTTATTTTGTTTACAATGATTTGTAATAATAATAGCAAACTGCAATAATAATAACAGTCATCCCGTAGACTATACATTAGACACTGTATAGTCATCATAAATAGACTATACAAAAAAAATCTCACGCTTTTTTTTTAACGTTACGGACGTTTTTTGCCAGCTAGGGTACCCCTCCGCAACCCCCCATAAGGAACTTCGTTCCAATAATATATGAATTTATTAGCAAAGTGTATTCTCATCAACGTCTGCGCTTACACTACAATGTTTAACTTTATATTTAAACTTTGTAATAATATACGTATATCACACACAAAACAATACAATACCTATAATACAAAACTTATAAGGTCTAATGTGTCTAATGAAGAATAATTATATCGCCTCGAAAATATCCAAGAACAATTTTATTAAGCATTCTAGATTAGGTTTATATAAAACCAATAGTGGCTACGAAGAGGCCCATAAAGCTGCAGCCGCTCAAAACAGCCGCTGTAGTCGTTACAGTGTCACCATAGGCGGCAGACGGTGGGCTATCCTATATCTTGGTCCAGAATTCGTGATGGTTGGTGTAAGGTTGCGCCCAGACCCCAGTCCCAGACCCAGCTCCAGACCTCAAGTTTCCCGGGACTGAAGGTGCGATGACGGCCGATACTTTTACCGAGAAGCTACGGGGTATATTTGCAGGGACGGATGGTGCCAAGATCGCCAGGCCCACCGAATGTGCGGAGCTGCGTATTTCGGGCATGGATAACTCCATGGCTGAGGATGTCCAAGATGCAGGTCTGGTGAAAACAGGATGCACGCGGCGAGACCGATGAGATGTTTCAAATGCTAAAACAAGTCCATGGTCAATCGGTGTAACCGTAGTCCCGGAGCCTTATTGCGTTCCTCCCCGTTCAAACTGGCTGGTTGACCGGGTCAGTTCCGTGGCAGTCGTCGGCACCACGGAGGTTCTTTCCCCGCCCATGTCGAGTTGAGTGAGACTAAAGAAAAAGGATTGATATAGGTGTGATGCGTGGCTGGTTGACGACAATTACAGTTAAGTTCACGTTAATTTCGTTTCGATGTAATTGGATAAGGAAAAAATTTATTTTATACTTTTCCAGCGTCTCATACTGCCCTGAGTGTGTGCCCAGGTTAACGCGGGCAAGCGCTAAGATTGGTCGGGATGTCTCTATATTAAGATTTAAGTCTAAATAGTTTTTTTACTCATTAATCTCAGAAACGTAGTACTATTTAAAAAAAAAAATAGCTCGTTAATTAAGAAACATGACAGGCTATATCACATTATTATCTATAGGTTCAGATTGGTAACGATGAACGTTCATCAATTTCGTAAACACGCGATGCCAGATGTATGATCTGATTAGTCTCATTACACATTAGCTGCGTATTAATAGAATTCTCAAGTGCCTGAAAATGCCCTTCCTTTCCTCTCGTCCTTCTCTCCCCCTCCCGTCTCCGTCCTCTTAACTTCCTACAAAAATTGCAGTTCAACATTATCTACCTACTACATATCTATTGTTGTACTTGTGGTGATAAATAGGGCCCCTTAACTCTATGAAGGATAGGATTGGCAACTCGCGACTAATGCGGCTGGCAACTTTGTTGTATAAATAACCAGAAAGTATTTAAGTGTGTAAAGTAAGAAAGACAGTAATATTCATTACTTTTTATAAGAAGAACCTAATATCCCTGATTAATTTTTGTACTAAAAAATACTGGTGGACAGACGGGGTATGCACTTTATACGAAACTGTTATAAGGTTTATTTACTTTTTATAAAGACAACTCTCACGCTAGGAGTCATTTCTTTGTCGCCGTCTTCGATCAAGAATAGACTAGTGAATTCTTGGTCCAAGGTAGCGGAGGACTTTACAAACATTCAAACAATGGATACAAAGAACACCGGGACAACTATTTGTGGATCTCACAAATTTTTGTACCGTGTGGGAATGAAATGTGGGATTTGAACCCACAATAAGCAGCGCGTTGTAGTGGTGAGGCGGCTACTTATATTATTATGCCAACCGTTCAGGTTTAACCTTTTTCTACTATTTTTTAATTTTTCTTTAGACGTAATTAAGTGATCAAAAATTTATACGGGTGCTCACTATTGGGCTGTAATGCGGGAACAACTTAAGGATGTAGCTGGTAATGTAATAATATTCTGATTAGTGTGAGGCATTTCTAATAATACAAATATAAATTAAAAATACTCCTGACTCAAAAATCCCTTCAGTGATTAGAAGAGCGGTTGATCTTCAAACGAATGAATAGATTTTCTTGAATTACAGCTAAGGAAATTATCGGTCACGTCACCATCTAAACAAAAATACATAATCAAAAGCGGTCTATCCATTTAGGAGCTTTGATGTCACATACAGACGCATATATACGCACGTTAATCTTATAACACCGTTTTTGCGTTTTAAATAAAAAAAAAAAAAAAAAATGTTTATTGTCACAAATATAATAAATAAATCTAAGGCGCTTAAGGTACCGAAACTTAGTCCCAAACTAGGCTTGACCCTGTATTTTGGGAGACAGTGTTCAAAGAGTTCAGTGTTTTGTTTAAAAACATATCGCATCATGCATTGCATGTATGAATGTGTACCATATCAAAATCATTCAGTTCATACTCAGAAATAATTATTATAGAAGAAATAAAATACAAACGAAAGCCTAAATAAAAATTCAGGAACGCTTGGCCTAACTAAACGACACGGGTGCAAATGTCGGAATAAACTGCCATCGTGGAACCGACAAGAATGTGGACGAACTTTTTATACATTTTCAACTTGAAACCAATTCGTCACGAACTGAAGAATATATTAACGTGTTTTATGTGTGTAGTAAACTTTTATATTTGTCGAAGCAGAGAGAAGTGTATGTATAGCAAAAATACGTTTAGTAGGACAAATATATAACCTCATTATGTCGTGTATTCATACGTGTAAGCAATAAACTGACATTATGTTATTCGTAACGTATTTATCATTGGAGACATATTTATTAAATGAATAGGCTTATTTAAGGCTCAGCAAAATAATAACATTCTTCAATAATGTTGTACGGTACTTTTCCAAACCGACACATGGTACTTTTCCAAAAACATGATTAAGGCTTAAAGTCTTGCGGCTATTTTAATTCTATCTTCTGAAATATTAAATAATATCATAAATGCGAGTGTTTGTGTGCATTTACTATACGACATAGCAATTTTAAAAATAAGTGGCAAATAACTCTTATGTTGTAATATTCAGGGGTGTATTGTAAATAATTTATGGAAGAGAACTGTGTTACTGGACGATGACATGAGTTGTCCTCCTAATCTATTTTATGCAATGTGCAATTACGGCATGCTATCCGGATATCCGAATTAATTGTATTTAATGAAATAGGCATTCGCCTATACTTACTAATATTTGACATTATAAATTTCTTTGACATTGACTTTGACTGATGTATATAATTAATTAATTTTATATTTGATTGTGTAATTATGTTATTTTGCATGTAAAAATACTTTTTTTTAATAACTGCACAACTCTCGGAGGTTATAAAACAGCGCATCTACGCATTTACCCTACATAAATAAATAATTTGATTTGATTTGATATACTAAGATGCCGAGAAAGTACCGGGAATTGGTCAATAAAAGATGTATTATCCTTCCAAATTTATTGTATCACCTTCTAAGCAGCTTCGTTCCAAAGTAACACACTCACTCCACTATATATAGGAGTAAGTGTATAACACGATAGCCCAATCATCAAAACATGTTTTAATGCATTTTTTTTAATAGACTCCTGTATTCGCTGTGAATTTGGTTTTTGGTGGTGATTTGAGTTTTGGAAAAAGAAAAAAAAACAGTCGGAGCCATGTCTTTATGTGGGGTCGTTATTGAATCATTCTATTGTGTCTTCAGCGATAGAGTTTTTGCAGAATATTCAGGCCTTTCGGTGCCAGTCAGGCGGCTACATGTTTCATTTCCAAACTAAATTTAAAATGGTACACGTGGATTCGTGCGACAGAAATTTCAGCTGCTGTAGGAATATTAAAAATACAAATGTATTAGTACAAAACCTATCATTACATTTGAAAAGTATATAATCCTAGTTTGCTAAATTTAATCCTTGATTAAGTGAGAAAACAGAACTAACGCGACACCATCTTGTGACAACTCTGGCTACTCACCCTTTACAAGGTAGACAAACAGCAGCAAATTGTTAGAAATTGTTTAATAATTTCATCTATGGAGCCGAAACTCAGATATATTTTTATTAAAGGAACAATACGTTCTATTTTTAAATGCATATAATATGCTTATATTTAGAATATCATGAAATATACGAGGGAAATATATATTTATTGCGGGGAATTGTACAATATTCAATACTTTTTTTATATACAATTAACAATCAAAAGATAGGTGATCTCACGTAAAACCTAGATATACACGAATAATATAATTGTATGCTATAGGAATGGAATATTTATTTACCAAATTAAAGTTCATAAAATTGTGATATGATACAAGAAAAGTGTTATATGAGTAATGTACAACATTCTACATGAAAATTAAAAATATTAAAACAGTGTCAGAATAATATACTAATTATTACATACCTAATGGCCAAAACTTTTACTGTACCTAAATTATTGTTTAGCGAACATTAATCCTATAACTTGCATTTATTGAGATGTGCCATGGGTGATTGGGGACATGGGGTAAGAGTGCTTGTTCTATTTATAAGGAACTAGCTAAGCGACTGATCGACACTTCTCGTGAGCGGTCCTTTTTCTTGCACAGAGAATTAGCATTGCTATTCAACGTGGCGATGCTGCCAGCCTTCTGGGAACACTGCCAGTAGGCGACGATGCGGAGGATTTTTTTGACGTATGCGTGTAAATAGTCCGTATATTTATATTTTTAATTAGTTTTAATATATTTGTATTAGATTTATTTATATTGGATTTCTAGATAGCAATTTGTATATTTTAATTATTTAAGTAATGTTTTGTTTTTAAAACAATTAACATTTTACTGTCCGAGTTTATCTACTCATGTTTTCTAATCTGACCACTATTTTGAATACGAGAACAAAATAGGTGGGTGGGTCTCGAGGTCTGCTAAGAATACTTAATATTACAACCCTGATGTGCTATCAAGAGCCGAGATCGTTTTCACTAGAGTCAAGGGCGTGGTCAGTCAAGGCCGTGTTGCGAAGCATTTGCCCCCATTTTTTTTTACTTTTTGTCTAATAAATTTCTTCTGATCGATGTCTTTCGTCATCGTTGTCGGTCGGCTGCGCACGCGTCTCGCCGGCTCTGTACTCACAAATAGTGTTGCACAGCCGATTGTCGTCTGCGGCATTGAGAAAATTTTAATTAAACTCAAATAAATCTAATTCATCCGATACACAGGTTCGTAATATGAGGCAAGATATTATTGCCTTTTCTTACATTGTAATTATAGAATTCAGACGATTTAATTAGGTATAGAAAATTTAAAATGTAACTTGAAACATTTTTAAATAGCTAAACATTATTGTATGTAATAAGTTAATGTTTTATTTTTATGTTTTTTTTTTATATTCTGAAACATAAACTGCGTATCGATTACTAAATTAAAATATTTATTCTTCGATTTATCTACCTATGGTTTTAATTATCTTCATTTAAGTTTTGATATGTATTACGATGTCCACAATATTTTCATTGTTTATCTAGGTATTTTCTACGTCGCAGAATGATCTCCGGCCTCCATGAGCGCTGGTCTGGGGGTAACGGGTGAGGCTGCCCGTTACCCTAGCAGAAGCAGGCCTGAGACGGTGGTGCGACGTGCGCCTCTCTAAATCGGAAGGAGGGCAAGGCCCTCGGCTGCCAATGGTGTGGCTGCCTTCTGTTTGAGGGCGGCCAAAGTCTGCCTGGGTTCTCGGGGACTTCCTTCTTAGGGTATACCCGAGTCCCTTGCGATAGACTTACTTGTGACGGAACACCGTGTGGTTTTAGTCGGTTCTATTCCAACATACCACTTCACCGATAGCCATGGTGAGGTGATGACCCGTGGGGGTTTCCACACGAAAAAAAAAAGAAAAAAAAAGGTATTTTCTACGTAATTGTACCCAATTCGAGTAGAAAAATGTTAGGCTTATCAAATAAAGTTAATCTCCTAACATTCCTGTTGCGCGATCCGACAGTCTCTATAGGAAACCAAACAAAATAGACGAAAGAATTTAGTAGGTAATCGTGTTCAGAATTTGAATCAGCAGGGAAGTGACAAGCCAAACTACGGGTATTATGTAAAGGTCTACATGTGTATAAGTTTAATATGCAGTAACAATTGCTGATAATTTCATTTTATATTAGTTTTATTAAAATATCACAGAATGATTGATGCACTTTAAAACTTCAAAAATATAATTCCTTAAACTGATCTTGTCGTACGAGTATGAGGATCGTAGGCATGAGTTTAATGGCTACATAATTCTTTCAGGTGCAGTTTAAAAGTAACTTTTAAAACAAACTATAATTTATCTAACTAACAAAATATAATTTAATGTATATTAAATTGATGGAACTGATATTAAGAAAGTGAGACAAAGGTACACAATAAATATCCATACAGTTCAGACATCACGGAACTAACTGACAGTTTCATCGCAATGGATGGCAAAGCTTTTTATAAGAGATCTATCTCGAGATTGGCTTGGGTTCTAACACATATCTTTGAATACGAGAATAGCATTGAGCTCTCCTTCCACCTGTGTCAACCTCAAACGGATACGAGATGATGGCAGGAGACCAGATGGTATGGCGTTACTACATTGGAAGACGGGTAAACACATCTAGTAATACCCTTGGTTACTTGGCCTGGTTATACCCTTTTTGAAAAGTATTTGAATTAGGCAATATTCCTGAGCCAATAGTAAACAACCACAAAATTTACTAAAATTTTATTTAATCGATAAGTGTCATAAAATGCATTTAAATATTACATTTTGAAATTCCACCTATAAATTGATGAAAAGTCTAGTCTCCATGTTGCTCGTTCGTCATGACGTCATTTCGGTAGTAAAATGTGATGGAGATAGTCCAATACATCCTACACCGATGTTTAAACATTCCGTAATTTGACAAAACAAGACGTAATTTTTTGAAAAAAAAAATTCTATTATGAAAGAGTTTATTCTTGGTAGATTTGTACTTTATGTATATAAAAAAAACTGTTGTTCATGGTTTTATTTAAATAAAATACACGTAAAGAAGAAAAGTTATTAAAAATTTACAATTTACTTATGAGGTCATGGCGGCTTCCGTATTGCATATTTTGTAGAACAGATAAAAAAAAACTAAAAGCTATGAAATGAATTATAAAATTTAATTTCTAAATTTACGTACAGAAACTAACATTTTCAGATTCCCTATTGCCTGAACTATCTTTATGTTCCGTTTTTTGATCATTACATTCATAGAGTAAAATACCCTATTGAAACGTACAGTGAGACTTTAATAAACTGAATAATTCCTACGTACCTACATAAAAAAAACGTTGTAGACACTTTTAATATAAGGCGTTCAGAAATCGTTTAAACGTATGAGATGTCTACGTCAAAGTGATATAAAAGAACGTAGGCATGCGAATCAAGAAAGAGCGACAAACTATTATAAATAGGTATGAATAAGCATAAGAGTAGTAAAGTAAATAGTAAAACGTTAGAAAATAACCAATTCCTCAGTCTTTGTTATTTCCTTTAGAAACAGAAAAGCGTACATACTATCAAACGAAACAACTAACATGTTAAAGCAAACGATTGTTTTTGAAACACGTAACACCGAAACTAATTACAGCGGAGTCCCTGTTATACGAGTGTACGCTAAACCAAACCCGGCGTGGTATTAATCCTTACTACTGGGACACTCGAATGTGTAGGTAGGCAACAGGCGGGTGAGGGGTCCTACTTTATTACCCCACATAATCTACTGTGTTTATTCAAGAAACCATCACGCGCTGCAGTGAATACATCATTATAGTGATGTTTGCAGTACTTCTGCGAGCGATCTTTAGTTATATCGTCATAATTGAAATACTGTCTGCCTGTCAGCAATGTTTGAGGAAATATTCGCAATGCTTTTGATTAAAACTTATGTTTGTTTAAATGTTTTATTAGTTATTTATTTAAATTACTGGTCGCCCAGAGGTGCCGCATGCGTCAATAACAAATAATCTTGCAAGAACGTCGGGAAAACAACTTTTTTACACCTAATTGTGTAAAAAAGTTGTTTTCCCGATGGATACCGCATTCGCTCTGTGAAGAGCAAAAAGCGGCTCGCGTTACTTGGTGTGTCAGAACTCTCGAAAGATTCCACGCAGGATCCTCAAATGCTGTATACAACATCGTATCAGGTGACGAATCCTGGATACACGCGTACGTACCCAAAACAAAAAACCAGTCACGAGTTTGGGTGTTCGAAAATGAGTTAAAGCCAACAAAAATTGTTCGTTCACGGAGTGTTGCCAAAATAATGGTGGCCACGTTTGTCTCCAAAACCGGCCATGTTGCGACTATTTCTCTTGAGGGACAAAGAACGGTTAATGTAGAATGGTATGCTAGCATTTGTTTGCCACAGGTCGTTTCTGAACTCCGTAAAGAGAACTGCAACCGCCGCATCATCCTCCATCACGACAATGCGAGTTCTCACACCGCGCACAGAACAAAAGAGTTTTTAAAGCAGGAAAACATAGAATTATTAGACCATCCGCCGTACAGCCCCGACCTAAGCCCTAATGATTTCTATACTTTCCCTAAAATAAAGAATAAATTGCGTGGTCAGAGATTTTCATCACTTGAAGAAGCTGTGGACGCCTACAAAACGGCCATTTTGGAGACCCCAACTTCCGAATGGAATGGTTGCTTCAATGATTGGTTCCATCGTATGGAAAAATGTGTCAAATTTCGCGGAGAATACTTCGAAAAGCAATAAATACATTTTAAGTAGAAATGTTGTGTCACTTCCTTGATTCCCGAAATTTTCAGTGCCACCTCGTATTATGTACAGAACTTGGCACCCATTTAGATCTCAATTCTTTTGTCAGCAACACTTGTCAATTCGCAACCATGCATATTCTTAATATTGAACTTGGCTCCTATTTTTTACTAAAATATAAGCCAGAAGTCATGGGTTCGATTCCCACCCAGGACAAATAATTGTGTGATGAGCACGATCATTTGTTCTGTGTCTGGGTGTAATTTATCTATAATATGTATGTATTTAGAAATATATAAGTATGTTTATCAGCAGTCTGGTTACCATAGTACAGGCTCTGCCTAGTTTGGGATGAGACGGCCGTGTGTGAGATGTGTGGAGTTATTATTATTCAATTATTATTATTTTAACGTTTATGTTTTTGATGGGATATCATTATTTTATAAAGATATTATTATTATTCATCATTCAAGTGATCTAAAACCTTTATCTTTTTTCTTGCGTTGACGCTGTATAGTTTTCTTTGTTTGGCTATTTTAAACATTTTCTTGGACGTTAGAAATATTTGAGCTCATTAGCCATTCATTGATAAATCCTTCCTTGCGTAACCTACAAATTTTGTAGTGATTCTGAAAATTTTCAAATTGTCCATTAAACACCTATGAACAACCGAAATTTGTTTGAATCTTCGCTTTGCTTTTACAATCTTACTTATACAAAGTAGCAAGATTGTGTAAGAATGAGTTGATTTCGTAACACAATGGTTTGCAATGACGCAATAATATCAGATCTCCCTAAGCCGGCGCTGCCAGTTGCAGTTTGTGTTATTATTGGTTATCTAAGTTTTATGTATAATATGGTATACAAGATGATAATAAAATAAAGTTTTCAATGTGGAACCTCTTGCAAAAGGAAAAAAAAGCTATTATAATTTAGGAAGGCGCTAATGTACTAATAAAAATTGATTGTTTGGAAAATATTTCAAATAGTAAAAATGTTCTAATTCATCTAAGGGGCTTTAATGAATAAACCAAATTTCATGTGTTTATGTTAAATAGACTATGAGGTATTAAGGAGTCAAAAGTGGCTCAGAATGGTTCTATACACGGCTGCTGCGTCGCCAGTTCCTTTTACTTGAACTTGGCTTGACACGCTGCCTCGCGTCTTGATAGTTCTACTAATACTGGTATATAAGTTAATTTATGTTACAAATAGTTCAATGAAATAAAACAAAACATTAAAAAATTATTTAAATTCCTCTAGTATAGATAAATATACGTATCACCACATGGTAAGTTCTTAGCTTTATACGTTTGCATAAATATAGAGATTTTCCTGCAATTCTACAAAATCATGTGATGCTGCATTCACGTCACAAGAGATTAAAGTTAGAATTTCAGGTGTAGCGACTGCCGTAGCACTAGAAGACAAAGCTACTATGTCAGTGTCATAGTGGTTCGGTCGCGAGATCAGCTATCAAACTATTCTGTTCCCGGAGGCTCATCTATCGCCAGTCGATCAATACATTGTCTTTTGGTCTATTGTGTCGCTCTAAAAATTATCCAAATAAAAACAGAAAAAGATGCGGTACTGTTGTTGTCGCATCAATGTCTCTGCGGTAGCATATTCTCCCATACATTTCTATAGTGCATAATACCATCACTCTTTTACCACATTTATGTTGCTACGAAACTGTCGCCGGAGACGCGTTACTTGTAAGTCTACCTTAACTCAGTCCCTAGCTGCGACTGTCAAGAACACAACTCCCGCGGAATAGAGTTGCCAGAATTGGAAACTGAAGTTTCTGAAAAAAAATTATTTACATTTTGCTACTAGAAATGTTGAAGATCCACAAATTGTATCAATTTAACATAATACTTTATTTCTTCGATCAAATATACCATAGATACACGTGCTCTCTACTACTCGTGTGTTGTGTCGAATATGTATAAGATTATGTACAAAAAATACACGAAACAGCAATGAAGTTAGGTAACTTTGTTATAACTTTAAATACAATTCTGTCATAATAAAAGAGTGGCTGTGAGTTTGTTTGCCAGGTTTATATTTTAGTGTTGTTTAAAAAATGTGATAATTTCGATAAATAAACAGAATGAACGAAATTATTCTAAAGTTGAGAGAGAAGGTGACAAATGGGCCTGACAAGAAATTTTATGAAATTAAATAGGGTAACCTTCGAAGAGCAACGCGCGAAACATCTGATAGTAAAACTGTGCACACAACTAATTTTAGCCCAGTTTAGTTGGTGCCATTCCATTTTTTGAGCGCCGCCGATCAAACATCTACGGTATATACTCTTATGTGTTTATTATCCAAGCTTTGTATGTTTTTTGTTTCAAACGGTAATCTTTTAAATTTAATTGCAAAAAATCGTTGTTAAAAAGTGTTCAGAGCATAAATCACTAAACAATACCCCTACACTGAAAATAGTAAAGGACTTATACTTAAGGCGGGCGCTTAGTTCACTGTACAGGTTTGTGTTCCCGTACTATGACTGATAAAATGTAATATAATGAAACATTATCATGTCTGGGCCCCGGCTGACTGAAACAATTGACGTTATTGGGCAGATCGAGATCACATTAGAAGTTTGCTATCAAGACGGCTATTTAGGTAAAAAGTTACTTAATCCCGTAACAGCAACGAACCAAAAGTGATCAGCAAGTTAGTACCAAATTGAACTCGAAACAATATCTATTGCCTCTCTGTAAAACAATAATTTATAGATATTTCAAATTTTCAATACGGTACAACTTCTTAATTGAAATAGACGGTAGATGAAGACATTTTCAAATAAATTGGCGTAACATACTCGCAATATCTATTGAAAGTAAACCCCTAACACAATCCGAAAATAAACAGTTATATATAAAATCATCCTATTGAAATGAGTGAATTTTATTTGCCGGAACTTTATGTATTATAAAATTCTGGAAATCTGAATAGCTTGTGTAATGTGTACCAATTACCTAGTATTCATACGGAGCAAATCACTCATAAAGTTTGTTATCTAGTATAACAGGACCGTATGAATATTTTTTAACATGTGAAAACGCCCAAGGGTCTTCACCCACCGGGGCTAAGAGATTCGATTTTCGAAGATTCGAACTTACTAAAACCATACGTCGTTCCGTCACGGAGTCTTATTGCGAGGGCCTCAGGTATATCCTCAAAAGGAAATCCCTGTAAACTCCAGTAGACTTAACCACCTATTAAACAACATGTGGCCCTGCTGTAGTGTGAGGGGGATCTTACCCACTTTCACTCAGAGAGGCACACGCGGAACACGCCACTGCCGTCTCTGATCTGCTTCTTTTAGGGCCGCAGATAGCCCTGTTCACCGCCCCCAGACAAGCACTCATGTAGGCCGGCAATCAACTTGCTCTCTCTGGCGCCTAGTGCATCTTCTGCGGGACGGGCGACTATTAATTCTCTCTCGTTCCCTTTTCCCTGCCTCTATGGCATACACCACTTTCTCGCAAAACGAGGTGGCGGAATCCTAGTGTGAATATGAATACAGCAATGTTAAGTATTACAAACGTTAAATTTTTTATATTATAATGGAAATACCCGCTGTTTATTTAAGAATATGATAAGTATAGATATAATACTATATTATGTCTAATCAATATTTTCAACCTTCTTCTTCTTCGTCTTTAGGTGTCTGCCCAACTAATGTCGGCGTTGGCTTTATCGAATTGAAAGAATCCGCTGAACTCTTTATAGCCGTCCATTGACGGATTTACGGATATTTTATTTATTTTCTACCAAAAACATACATGTACGTTTAGGTCTTTGGCATAAAATCTTAGATTTTGGTAATTTTTTTTTCAAGTACATAAAATACGTTTAAGGCTCCTGTTCACTGTACGTGTTAATGTGAACTAATTTATACAGCTTAATCAAATGTTAAATATTCATTCATTAGCTCCCCCAAGCCTATGTAACAGGAGTTTTCATATGTGTTCACTGGATTTACTATAATAATGCCTACTGATCATCATCTGCCTACCCTTGTCCCAATTTTGTTTGGGGTCGGTGCAATATGTTTTATTCTTCCATTCTACTCTATCGTTCGTCATTTCACTGCTTACTCCATTTCTAGCCATATCTTCTCTCACACAGTCCATCCATCTTTTCTTTGGTCGTCCTCTTCTCTTGTACCCGTCAACATCCAAACATAAAACTCTTTTCACCACATTTTACTCATCCCTCCGCATCACATGTCCATACCACGATAACCTATTGATCCTCAGCTTTTCCTCTACTGGTGCTACTTTCAGGCTCCCTCTAATATATTCATTTCTCACCTTGTCCATCCTAGTCACACCACACATCCATCTCAACATTCGCATTTCGGCTACGTGCAGGCGTCTCTCATCCGTTCTCTTTGTGGGCCAACTTTCAGAACCGTACAAGACGGCAGGTCTGATCATAGTTTTATACACCTGTCCTCTAAACTTAACAGGAAACTTGGGATTACAAATGGTTCCTGATACCTGCCGCCACCATATATAATAATGCCTACTGATATGACAGACAATTTTCAGCTATAATTTTCGATTTAAACGCAAATCACAAAAGGTATACTAGATTTTTTGGCCAAGGGATTTACTAAAAGGGATAATCTCGAGATCTACAAACAATTTAAATAATTCAGATCGGTTGAATCTCTTCCGAGAAATCGGTGATCATATAGGTACGAGTATAAATGAATTCACAAAGGCAGCTTATCGTAAATTATCCTTTGATTGTGCATAATACACATATATGTGCTTAACTTTTATCTTAATTATGTAACTACACTATTGTATTAGGTAGTAACCTGTGATGATAGTTGTATGTGGTAAATAAATAAATAAAAAATAAAAAAGAATACGGAATACTCCCTTTCTGACGTGGATAAAAAAAAATATTTGCGTGACTATGTATAGACTTTTATAAGTTAATGTTTAATACAAAACGACCAATCATCTATCATCAATAAGAATCATGTAATTTTGCTTAACCGGTGACTCTGATCCGGACAGGAACGATGCCTTTTAGGACTGCTAGAGAAATACTGTATAAGAAATGCCCGAAATTGCCTAGTAATTGTGGGATTTGAGAGAGGCGTTACGTCTCCAATAGGCACTTGTCTTATGTCTTGTGCCCATTCCTAAAGAGGAGCTTTTCGAAGCTGAGGTAGTCGCTATTAAAGGAAGCTAGGACCCGTAGAGGATTGGTAGCTTAGTAGTAATATCACATGTACACCGCCTTTGCTATACCCGGGGCACTCTGCAATAGTCTCGTAGCGGAATATGGTCTGGGATGCGAAATTGAGAAAAAGAAAGTAAATATTGAAAAACTAACAGTTTATGTACAGCAGAAGTGCAGAATGCTACAATTTTTAAAGAACATGTCTTATAAATAAAAAAAATCACTTGAAAGGAGCTACATCAAGATACACTCGTCCAATATGTGTACAGCTGCCCTAGTACGTAAATTTGTACATGACAGATCAAATTATACTCGCCAAGGATAATGTACTCACATTGAGAAAGAGGCAGTGAAAAAACTACATAATTACAATGTTGCTTAGGGTTAATAACCTTAGGCATCATACCTAAGTACCATATGTTAAAGGAAGTCCTGTATAAAAATACTATTCTGAAATCCAAAGCGAAGTTTGCTCGTCCTGTGCCCAAACACACCTGTACAGTTCAATATTTGCTGCAGTAACTATGTTACTTACAGTTAATTAATATCGCTTTGCTATCTCTAGCTGACAGGAAGACAATATTTGTACGTTTTATATTTCAATGCGTTTCAGCTCGCCTTGACTATATCTCTCATGCTTCTACATGCGCTAAATGTATAACTTGAAATTGAAAGTATAATATGTAACATACGTAATTTTGAGTCTTGTTTTAGTTTTGCGAAGCTTGTTTACACTGAAGGGTTGGTAAAATGACTGATTGTTTCAGTGTGTGGTAAAACTTTTCCATGTAAAACGGAACGCGTATAGGCTCACTGTCAGTCTATTTACCTACTCTGAATCTCGGCTAAGTTGGGATATAGATGAAAACTCAAGTGTTCTAATCACGGACGTTACAGTATTAGTAATGGAATTCAGGTTGTGCTGATATTTTTATATGATATAAAGAAATTAGAAATCTTTTATGTGGTGCATCATGCATCAAGTAAAAGGACTTGTTAAGAGAACCTCGAATAGTACTTATATTTTATTTAAAAAATCAAAATTCTGCTGTCCTTGTAGGTAGGCCAGTAGGCTTAAACTCCAAATCGGAAATAATTGCTACAAAAGGTTTTATTTTTATTTATTTATTTATTTATCTCTTTATTGTACACCTTTAATGTAAAAAGAAAAAACAAAAAACAATACAAACATTCAGGCATATCAATTGGCGGTCTTATCGCTCACGGCGATCTCTTCCAGACAACCTTTGTACGGATATTAACAAATATATTTTTAGGTTTTATAGTTTTGATGGCTTCATTTATATAATAATAATAATAAAATTGGCAACACTAAGTAGTAGTCGTGATTTACCAACAGTATATCTAATATTTATATTTTTTATCATAATTTAAGAATAAAATAGCACATTTTATAAATTTATACACGACAATGATTACTCGAAACAAATTTTAAATGAAAACACGGCAGAAATCACATAATTAACTATAAACAAGGTATATATACTAAGACATGACATTTAATGTCATGTCATGTCATACCAAAATAATGTATAAATTAATTTATTAACCGAAGACGATGCTAACAAGAGCCAGAACAAAAGCACTTTTACCATCTCCGGACTCTTCGCTCAGCTCCGCCTCGCAGCCCCCGGAACCCATAGCAACAGGTCCGGCCATTGCAGAGGCGTCGAGCTCGACTTCGAGCGATGTACGTCGGCCGGGGAGAGGCCGGACACCGTCCTGCTTGGGACCCCGAGGCCCATCGTCTTCGAATAGGGCCCCCACTACCGGTGGTAATGTGCATCGCATGAAATGGACGAATTCGATGAATGAGAACGTCATGCGAGCATATTTTGTGGCTACAGAGGGAGGAGCTAACCTCACTGCGTATCGTAATCGTATGATGCCTCTGTTTCAGGAACTTGAGCCAGCTGTTAACGTTTCGGTGCAAAGATTATCGGATCAAGTGCGGGCCATCCAGCGATGTAATTTGCTGGATAACTCCGTACTTGATAGGCTACGCTCGGACTTGCAGGTTAGCCTTACTACTTCTCCTCCTTCACAAATTGTGACAAATGCAGACTCTTTGTTGTTACAATCTTATCCCGCTGAAGAAGGGGAGGAAAATGATGCTTCATCTGTAAGTACTCAGTACTCTGATATAATAAGGAATACTTTGGAAGGCGCTATTCTGGAATATCGGTCCATGAGTTTTGAAATTAAACCACGTTTACCGCGTTTGCCAATGCATAAACGAAACAAAGCGCTAGTGTGTACCCTTGATTCGATGTTACCTATTCATTTTGAAGAAAGCATAGATCTCAGCGATACACACTCAATTTTGTATTGTGCTGCTATTACAGCATGTCGAGTAGCTGGTGTTAAATTCCCAGGAAATGACACCGCTACTCGGTCAAAGCTTGTTGTTCCGGCGTGGCAATGCAGGATTGAGCGTCGTATCGCTGAGTCGAGGGTACTCATTGGCAAGCTTAACTGTTTCAGATCGGGTAACACACGCCCGAGAGTAATGCGTTTTGGGGGAACTGGTATCAGATCCTGTGATTATACAGCACGAGTCACAGAGCGCAATGACTTTCTGAAACAGAAGGTTTATGCATGGGCAAATCGCATACAAAGGTACAAAAAAAGGGTGGACCGATATACTCAGAATCGCACATTCCAAAGGGATGAGAGGTGGGTTTAAAGAAGATGGGAGCAGCCTGATTTAGTGAGCGACATTCATTTAAAAGATGCTGAAATCACGAATTCATTTTGGCGTAACATCTGGTCAATGCCTGTCACTCACACTGAGGGTGAATGGATGCGAGATGTCGAACGTTCATGTGAGTCAATTAATAGAATGGAGCCAGTATTAATATCAAACATCGATATAGCTTATGCAGTTCGTTCGTTGCCAAATTGGAAATCAGCGGGACCGGACGGACTGCATAACTTTTGGTTAAAGTGGCTCCGTAGCTCACATGTATGTTTGACATCTCAGTTTCAATCATGCTTAGAATTGGGTTCGCTTTCAACTTTTATGACCACAGGCGTGACTCACCTGCTCTTTAAATCTGGTTGTGCCACGGATCCCAAGAACTAAAGACAGTATATAAATTACTGACACCCATTCTGAGAGTAAAGATAGCACCTCATGTTACCAACAAGTCTGTTATGTCTTACTCTCAGAATGGATGTAGAAGTGGGGCACGTGGCACTAAAGAGCTCCTTATTATTGACACGACCATTAACCAACAAGTTCGCCGTAACCGAAAAGATCTGGCGACATGTTGGATAGATTATAAGAAAGCTTATGATTCTGTGCCGCATACGTGGCTCCTGAGGGTGATGGAGTTGTATAAGATTGATACAACTCTATGCACTTTCTTGGAGGCATGTATGCAGCAATGGAAAACGATTCTTTGCTATCCAGGATGTCGACAATCTCAGGGTGACGGCGAGTATATAAAGATCAGGCGGGGTATATTTCAGGGTGACAGTTTGAGTCCCTTGTGGTTCAGCTTAGCTTTGAATCCTCTCAGCACTATGTTGGAGGGTTCAGGACTAGGCTATCGTTTGCGGAGAGGAGGTCAGGTTATATCCCACCTCCTTTTCATGGATGATTTGAAACTTTTTGCCTGCAACAATGTCCAACTGATAAAATTATTAGAGGTAACTGAAAACTTTAGTAAATCTATCAGGATGGAATTTGGTGTGGACAAATGTGCAGTCATGCATGTAATAAGAGGTAAGATTGTGGAATCTGAAGGTATGGAACTCTCAGGTTTTACACACCTTAGATGCCTTTCCGCGAACGAAACTTACAGGTATGAGACTATGAAGCAATCGTTACAGGAACGCTTCTTTGGCCGCCTGCAAAAAGTATTGAAAAGTCTTTGTCAGGTGGTAATAAGGTGCGGGCCTATAACGATTGGGTCATACCAGTCCTAACCTACTCCTTTGGCATACTTAGATGGACTCAGACGGAACTTGATGCCCTGGATAGAAGAGTCCGTAAATTGCTAACCGCGTACCGAATGCACCATCCACGTTCATCGGTTATGAGATTGTATATCCCGCGGAAATGTGGGGGTCGTGGTTTTTTAAATGCCAAGACACTACATAACCGCGAGGTATGCAATCTTAGAGATTACTTCCTCTCTGTTGACGTGGAGATGCATCGGGATGTTGTATTAGTGGACAACGGACTCACTCCGCTTGCTCTAGGTAGAGAGAACTGGCGCAAACCTGCAGTACTCAATATTAAAGATCGCAGGGAGATATGGAAGAGCAAAGAGCTGCATGGACGTTTTTATCGGGCCTTAAATGGGCCCGAAGTAGATCTATTATCATCTGTGTCCTGGCTACGTTTCGGTGATCTCTTTGGAGAAACTGAAGGTTTTATCTGTGCAATTACTGATGAAGTTGTTATGACGAACAACTATCGGAGACATATCCTGAAGGACGGCACAATTGACATTTGTCGTGCATGTCATCGTCCCGGAGAAAGCCTCAGGCATATAATTTCCGGTTGTTCTCGTCTTGCCAACGGCGAGTACTTGCATAGACATAACCAAGTGGCCAGGATAGTCCATCAGCAACTTGCTCTTAAATATAACCTTGTGACTGCGCAATTACCGTACTACAGGTATGTACCCGACCCAGTTCTTGAAAATGAAATGAAAATGAATGAATGAAAACACTTGAACTTTCGGTGTATAAAATACTATTTTTTTATATTTTTTTATTAAAAAAAAGGTAGGAAAACCACCAAGGCTCGTTTAGAGCTCCTGGGTCCTGGATCTACGGTGGGAATAGCGGTGACAGACGATAATTACACACAAGTTATCACCTACATATGAATTTTAGGCTTACGTTATAGAGAATGAGATTATTGACATAGACATACCTCGTGCTGCTATTTGAGCATTTTATAAAAACACGAAACTCAGAACCTCATGATCGAACGCAAACTTTGTGACTTGACAAGCAGTACATTATTTTCTCCTTTTATTTAAAACTACTATCTCATAAACTCCTTTAGGTTTCTTACTTTCACAGTTCCGTTAGAGGGTCGAACTTTGGGACAGTTCTATTCAATTTCCTATTAGCGACTTGCTATTTTCAATAGTTCGGTCGGATCGAGAATAGCGATAAAAGCTATTTTTGTACTTAGATGGGTAGCGCTTTCAGTAGTTCTATGTTAAGAGTTCTAAATAAGAACACTCATTTAAAAATAAGTCTAACAATTGTATGGTTACGATTCTTTGGTTTATACTGATATCGTATCATCTACAACATTTTTAACAATTTAATCACCATAATTTATTACAATTTTTATGTCGATAACAACTGAAAAAGTTCTGGAAATAACAAATGTACATTCAAGATTGTGAATGAGGACCTCAACGTTTAGTCTTACAACTAAGTACTAAGAAACACTCCAGAAAATAAAAGAAACTTTGTTTCACCTGTAACTGTAAATCGACATTGCTGATTGACATCTTTGATTGATTTGATTGACTCTCTTCTACATATTATAAAACAAAGTCCCCCCCCCGCGTCTGTCTGTCGGTCTGTTCGCGATAAACTGAAAAACTACTGAACGGATTTTCATGCGGTTTTCACTAATAGACAGAGTGATTCATGAGGAAGGTTCAGGGGTATAATTTGTACCCGTGCGAAGCCGGAGCGGGTTGCTAGTTATATATAAAATCTTACTGTATATATTTATAATAGAACTTTAATTTTAGTAGCTTTGTCTCTATCTATTTTATGATATAACAAAAAGTATTTATTTTATTTCTATGATACCTTTTTCATTAACTCGTCGTAATTACTGATACTTTGGGACTAGGACACACAACTTTTGAGTCAGATAGATTTATAATAGGCTTTGACAGACGATTAAACAGAGATATGAGAATGATACTGGTTCCCTTTTCCATCGAATAAATCTAACCACACAAACTGAAGCTAAACCAATCTAAGCATGTAACCTCAAGTTTACTGGCGTGATGGTCTGGTGGTTAGTGATCCTGATTGCTGAGCCAGAGGTCGTGGGTTCGATTCCCACCCAGGACAAATAATTGTGTGATGAGCATGATCATTTGTTCTGTGTCTGGGTGTAATTTATCTATACTTATAATAAATCTGTAGCGGGATGAATTCCGGACATTGAATATATTTAAAAAAATCGACTGAGGGATATTAAGATATCGATACTTATGCCGAATATGTGATTCAAACAATTTTTGTCTGTCTGTCTATCTGTCTGTCTGTTTGTATGTTCACGATAAACTCAGAAGTTACTGAAGGTATATGCTTGAAACTTAGTATGATAATAGTTTGAGTGCCTGCGCAGGTTATAGGGTACTTTTATCCCGGGTTAAACTTTGGTTCCCACAGGAAAATCAATGAAAGCTGTAATAACATTGTAACGTTAGTGGAATGTATATACTTATTTCGAACTAAATTACAGCGAGCGTTTAGCTTATCTGGTGTAGAGTACGAATTCTACTAGGCTGGGTGCCGGATCGAATCCCGCTTTGACATTCCTGTTTTATTGCACTATTTTTTTAAATTAGGTTTTAAAATTAGGTATCGTTTTTAACCGACGAAAAAAAAGGAGGTTCTCAATTCGACCGTTTATATACATTATTCTTTTTTTTATATATGTTCAGCCCTCTCCGTTATTTATGAACCAATTTTGATTATTCTTTATTCTTAGATATAGTATACCTCAATGGTGGTCCCATATCAAGGAAGTCTGGATCTGATGATGGAATTCTGATAAAATTGGGAGAAACCCTCTAAAATTGTAGAAACGAATAGTGTTTCTGTTTACTATTCATTACTTTATCAGGTATTTGCGTTTAGAAATCATCACATCATGTAGCCGAGCTGATGTTGAAAAAAAAAAGCTGGTTCTTGACTATATTTTGCCTCTCGCAGCCATTAAATTCATAAATATGTTTCAGGGCATTAATCATAATAACAACTTCACACACCTTATACACGGCCGTGTGGACCTAAACTAGGCAGAGTCTGTACTATGGTAACCAGACTGCTGATAAACATACTTATATATTTCTAAATACATACATATTATAAATTAATTACACCCAGACAGAGAATAATTCGTCCTGGGTGGAAATCAAACCCACGACCTCTGGCTCAGCAGTCAGGGTCACTAACCACTAGACCATCAGGCCAGTCCAGTAAATATACATATATTTATCAATAGAGTTATAGATAAAGAAGATCCAAACTTTTAAACTTTTGCGTTCCATGATAATATAATTATGTTGACGGGAATTCACGCGATCACGTATTTAAAAGTATTATACCGGCCTGTGATCACGGCAACGACCACGGCAAATGTCATGTCATACCTTTTAAATACGTGATCGCGTTGATTCCCGTCAACATGATTATATTAGAATGGAAAATAATTTTTATTTAAAGCATCTATGACTTAGTTGTTAGTTTAACTTAACAATTTGTTAGTATTACAGTATTTTAATATACTAAATGCATGGCAGACACTATCGCCAAAAAAATTACATCTAAGCCGAAATATTGACATGTAACCGGTGAAGTTTTTTTTACACTTTCAGATCATTTATTTTCCGTTCGGTTACAGTAGTGTGAAATCTTATGTTACACCGTGACTAAACAAAGCTCAGAAGCAAACATTTATCTGTTAGGTATACTGAGGAGGCCCATAGTTTCTAGGAAGCAGCACTGACTGACTAACTACAACAAGAGTCTCCCAATTGGTCGGACGAATCGAGATGTTAGGTCGTCACAGTTGTTTTATGTTGATTTTCTGGGAGGAAAACAACTCTCGCGTAAAGAGGAGGTGACGGTGTGGATTCGGTAGAAAAACTTCCAGGTGGAACCTTTTCACTCGCGCTCTCATGCGTACGCTAAGAGTGGCCGTGGGTGTATGAGACGAGTTTTATGTTCTTCACCCGAAGCAGAGTCTCCCGTGAAGAGGGTGTCTGGACATCGCCCAGTTTCCGTCCGCTAGCCAGCGCTGGGTGGATCATTGGAGGCAAAACGTCGCCGTACCGACGGTCAACTCATAAACGGTGCTGTGAGGCACACCGTGTGATTTTAGTTGGTTTAAGCCTGATATACGGCCTCACCAATAGCCCGGTGAGGTGAGCTTCCACACGAAAAACAAATAAGTAATGTTACCACGGCCAAATTATGTCGTTATTTTACGTGTAAGCAATCAAAACAACCTTTTTTGTACGCTCCAGGTTGTTTCACCGCCAATACAGTATCAGAAATACTGCCTGGAGAAAGAGGTACTATGCAATAAGCGACAAATTGCTGTTTGTTGTGAACGAAGTCGCGGGCACAGCTAGTATACAATATATTCCACCACATTTATAAATTGATACAGCGCCTCGCAGTTTTACCCACGTAAGTCCTGATGCCGTGGGAATATCGTTATAAAAAGTAGCCTATGTGATAAGCCAGGTCTCCAGCTATCTACATACCAAGTTTTATCGCAATCTATTCAGTAGGTTTTGCGTGAAAAAGTTACAAATACATCCATACATCCATACATACTCATAAACTTTCACGCTTATAATATTAGTAGGACTAGCTGCTGCCCGTGATTTCACATCTCTTAAACTAGATTTTGTCAATCAATTTAGGTAACCTATGTCCTTTTTTATAATCTTGACAAAACGTATGCAAAATTTCAAGATCGATTGTTATTGTGTTAAGGCGCGATAGCGTATATAATGTTGGCCTTTTACCCTAAGCCCTTTATGTAAGTATCTGGATAATAATCATTGACCACAAGAGGTGTGTACCGCAGGTGTTGAACTACAGGCCCGAGGGCGTAAAGCTTTCTCGTATTTAGTTATCATATGAGATATGTTAATAGGCTAGCCTAAAGTTTAGGGACATAGAGCCAACTTTAACCCTAAACAATTAGTTTACATACTTGAAGAGAACGTTTGAGGAATATCAGCGGGTTTGAAAACATGTTGTGCGGTCTTGTAGCGGAGATTAAACCGCTCAGTCACGATTCTATCAAGTGATGTGTTATTAGTGTTTAGTGTCTGGGTAGTAAATCTTTATTTATGGCTACAATATTGAACTCGATGCTCGATTTAAATGCATTAAATAAAAATATTTCTTAACAACTCAAAAATAATGTTTATTTTATCAAATTGGACTTGAATTTGAAGCTTAATTTTTGAAGTGAAAGCTTCTTTAACCGCGTTGAGAGTTTTGTTTTAGGGAAAAAAGTTATGAGTTCGTGTCACCGAAATGCTAATGTGACACTTCGTTTTCAGTTTTCATTTTGTCGGTAGTCCCCATGACTGCCTTTTTAATATAACATATTAAAATTAAAGCAGCCACATTGGAAAATATTCTGTCCTCCAAATACACCATCGATTCAATTAAAGGCATTGCTTTGGCTAAACAATCACTACACTATCTTACCTGAATGAAAGCATTTATACTAAAATCCAAGGTAACCCGCTCTAGTTCGCAAATACACCTGCGCGATGCAATATTTGCTGCAGTAACTATGTATGTAACCTGCAGTTAATAACATTCTGATTCAGATTCAGACTTTGACAAGACAATATCTGTACAACTTTTTTTTATTTAAATGCGCGTTGACAACTAGTGTTTGTACGAAATAATTTTAATAATAATAATAACTTTACACATCTCATACAAGGCCGTCTGATCCCAAACTAGGCACAGCCTGTACTATGGTAACCAGACTGCTGATAAACACACTTATATGTTTCTAAATACATACATATTGTAGACTAGCTGTGCCCGCGACTTCGTTCCCGTTTTTTTCGGAAAACAGCAATTTGTCGCTCATTGCATAGTACCTCTTTCTCCAGGCAGTATTTCTGATACTGTATTGGCGGTGAAACAACCTGGAGCGTACAAAAAAGGTTCTTTTGGTTGCTTACACGTAAAATAACGACATAATTTGAAAGTGGTAACATTACTCATTTTTTTTCGTGTGGAAGCTCACCTCACCGGGCTATTGGTGAGGCCGTATATCAGGCTTAAACCAACTAAAATCACACGGTGTGCCACACACAGCACCGTTTATGAGTTGACCGTCAGTACGGCGACGTTTTGCCTCCAATGATCCACCCAGCGCTGGCTAGCGGATGGCAACTGGGCGATGTCCAGACACCCTCTTCATGGGAGACTCTGCTTCGGGTGAAGAACATAAAACTCGTCTCATACACCCACGGCCACTCTTAGCGTACGCATGAGAGCGCGAGTGAAAAGGTTCCACCTGGAAGTTTTTCTACCGAATCCACACCGTCACCTCCTCTTTACGCGAGAGTTGTTTTCCTCGCAGAAAATCGACATAAAACAACTGTGACGACCTAACATCTCGATTCGTCCGACCAATTGGGAGACTCTTGTTGTAGTTAGTCAGTCAGTGCTGCTTCCTAGAAACTATGGGCCTCCTCAGTATACCTAACAGATAAATGTTTGCTTCCGAGCTTTGTTTAGTCACGGTGTAACATAAGATTTCACACTACTGTAACCGAACGGAAAATAAATGATCTGAAAGTGTAAAAAAAACTTCACCGGTTACATGTCAATATTTCAGCTTAGATGTAACTTTTTTGGCGATAGTGTCTGCCATGCATTTGGTATATTAAAATACTGTAATACTAACAAATTGTTAAGTTAAACTAACAACTAAGTCATAGATGCTTTAAATAAAAATTATTTTCCATTCTAATATAATCATGTTGACGGGAATCAACGCGATCACGTATTTAAAAGGTATGACATGACATACCTTTGCTTTGCCGTGGTCGTGGCCGTGATCACAGGCCTGTATAATACTTTTAAATACGTGATCGCGTGAACTCCCGTCAACATAATTATATTATCATGGAACGCAAAAGTTTAAAAGTTTGGATCTTCTTTATCTATAACTCTATTGATAAATATAATATGTATATTTACTGGACTGGCCTGATGGTCTAGTGGTTAGTGACCCTGAATGCTGAGCCAGAGGGTTTGATTTCCACACAGGACGAATTATTCTCTGTCTGGGTGTAATTTATCTATATCTATATCTATACTTCTAATAAATCTGTAGCGGGATGAATTCTGTACATTGAATATATTTAAAAAAATCGACTGAGGAGTATTAAGATATCGATACTGATGCCGAATATGCGATTCAAACAATTTTTGTCTGTCTGTCTGTCTTTTTGTATGTCTGTTTGTATGTTCACGATAAACTCAGAAGTTACTGAAGGGATATGCTTGAAACTTAGTATGATAATAGTTTGAGTGCCTGCGCAGGTTATAGGGTACTTTTTATCCCGGGTTAAACTTTGGTTCCCACAGGAAAATCAATGAACGCTGTAATAACATTGTAACGTTAGTAGAATCTATATACTTATTTCTAAATTCTCTACAGCGAGCGCTTAGCTCATCTGGTGTAGAGTACGATTTCCACTAGGTTAGGTGCCGGATCGAATCCCTCTTTGACACTCTTTTCTTTTTTTGCACTTTTTTAAATATTTAAACTAATTTACTTTTTAAATTAGGTATCGTTTTTAACCGACGAAAAAAAATGAGGTTCTCAAGTCGATCGTTTTTATACATATTCTTTTTTTTATGTTCAGCCCTCTCCGTTTATGAACTGATTTTGATTATTCTTTTTTGTTAGATAGGGTATACCTCAAGGGTGGTCCCATGTCAAGGAAGTCAGGATCTTATGATGGAATTCTGATAAAATTGAGAGGAACTCTCGAAAATTGTAGAAACGAATAGTGTTTATGTTTACTTTTCATTACTTTATCAGGTATTTGCGTTTAGAAATCATCACATCATGTAGCCGAGCTGATGATGACAAAAAACTTTCAATTTAATTAACTAATAAATATTAGGAGTACAAAGAATCGATTTTTACCTGTGATTTAAAGAAATATTATTAGTTACATTAGATTAGATTTTACCTGCAAATAGTCATGTCTGTTTGAAGGATTTCGAGTGAATGTATATTTTCAATCGTAGGATATCATAGGAGAATATGCTTTTCTGTGGTGATTGCTAAAGCAGGAGTTTTTTTTCTTTGTTTGGTGATCCCAGAGTAATCGATAGCTGATTCTTGACTACGCCAACGAGCTATTGCTATTTAGCCTCTCACAGCTATGAAATTCATAAATATGTTTCATAGCATTAATAATAATAACAACTTCACACACCTCATACACGGCCGTCTGATCCTAAACTAGGCAGAGCCTGTACTATGGTAACCAGACTGCTGATAAACATACTTATATATTTCTAAATACATACACTTTATAAATAAATTACACCCATTTTGAGTTTGATTTTGATATAAATAGAGGTATAGAAAAAGAAGATCTAAACTTTTAAACTTTTGCGTTCCATGATAATATAATTATGTTGACGGGAATGCACGCGACGACATATTTAAAAAGTATTACTGTACCTACAGGCCTGTGATCACGGCCACAACCACGGCAAAGCAAAGATATGTGATACCTTTTAAATACGTGATCGCGTTGATTCCCGTCAACATGATAATATCAGAATTAAATATAATTTTTATTTAAAGCATCTATGACTTAGGTGTTAGTTTAACTTAACACTTTCTTAGTGTTACAGTATTTTACTATATTAAATGCATGGCAGACACTACCGCCAAAAAATTACGTCTAAGCTGAAATATTGACATGTAACCGGTGAAGTTTTTTTTACACTTTCAGACCATTTATTTTCCGTGCTTTTACAGTAGTGTGAAATCTTAAGTTACGCCGTGACTAAACAAAGCTCAGAAGCAAACATTTATCTGTTAGGTATACCGAGGGGGCCCAGGAGAACATCTCGCGCAAGGAGGAGGTGACGGTGTGGATTCGGTAGAAAAACTTCCAGGTGGAACCTTTTCACTCGCGCTCTTATGCGTAAGACGACAACGATAAGAGTGGCCGTGGGTGTATGAGACGAGTTTTATGTTTAAGTTCTTCACCCGAAGCAGAGTCTCCCGTGAAGAGGGTGTCTGGACATCGCCCAGTTGCCGTCCGCTAGCCAGCGCTGGGTGGATCATTGGAGGCAAAACGTCGCCGTACGGCAACGTTTTGCACGTGTAAGTAACCAAAACAATCTTTTTTGTACGCTCCAGGTTGTTTCACCACCAATACAGTATAAAAAATCCTGCCTAGAGAAAGAGGTGGTATGCAATAAGCGACAAATTGCTGTTTTCCGAAAAAAACGCGAACGAAGTCGCGGACACAGCTAGTTTATAATATGTATGTATTTAGAAATATATAAGTATGTTTATCAGCAGTCTGGTTACCATAGTACAGGCTCTGCCTAGTTTGGGATCAGACGGCCGTGTATGAGGTGTGTGAAGTTGTTATTATTATTAATGCCCTGAAACATATTTATGAATTTAATGGCTGCGAGAGGCAAAATAGTTCGTTGGCATAGTCAAGAACCAGCTATTTTTTTTCACCATCAGCTCGGCTACAGGATGTGATGATTTCTAAACGCAAATACCTGATAAAGTAATGAAAAGTAAACAGAAACACTATTCGTTTCTACAATTTTAGGGGGTTTCTCTCAATTTTATCAGAATTCCATCATCAGATCTTGACTTCCTTGACATGGGACCAACCTTGAGGTATACCATATCTAACAAAAAGAATAATCAAAATCGGTTCATAAATCGTTATTTATGATCCGATTTTGATTATTCTTTTATGTTCAGCCCTCTCCTTTGAGAGGGCTGAACATATATATAAAAAAAAGAATTATGTATATAAACGATCGAATTGAGAACCTAACCTAATTTCAAAAAAAAGTGCAAAAAAAGAAGACTGTCCAAGAGGGACTCGATCCGGCACCCAGCCTAGTAGAATTCGTACTCTACACCAGATAAGCAAAACGCTCGCTGTAATTTAGTTCGAAATAAGTATAAACATTCCACTAACGTTACAATGTTATTACAGATTTCATTGATTTTCCTGTGGGAACCAAAGTTTAACCCGGGATAAAAAGTACGCTATAACCTGCGCGGGCACTCAAACTATTATCATACTAAGTTTCAAGCATATCCCTTCAGTAACTTCTGAGTTTATCGTGAACATACAAACAGACACACAGACAAAAATTGATTGAATCGCATATTCGGCATCAGTATCGTTATCTTAATACCCCTCAGTCGATTTTTTTTAAATATATTCAATGTAGGTACAGAATTCATCCCGCTACAGACTTATTATAAATATAGATATTAGAAACTTGTGAGACTTGATTATAGAAGCAACGTTGGTCATTAAAAATATCCAAATTTCTTTTTTATTCAAGTTCTTGCTTCATTGTAATCTATGGAGTTATTTATATTCTCACGAGTTACACCACTAAATATATATTATATCGACAGATATCCTAATGAATGCAATCACATTTCATGCAGATCTTTGTGTTATAATATGTAGTGATAAAATTGCAAAGAAGTACATGACTAATCAAATGTGAAGATCATCTTATATCGAAGTTCAGAATACCTTTTCTACTGAAATATCTGTTTTGGTACCACTATAATTATTGTTAACGTACCTACTCAGACCTTAATCTTCAGGGTGAAAGGTTATACACTTTGTGAATGACTTGTGGCCTACAACTGTTTGAAATCATATGAATTAGCTCAATACCCTTTAGAGCAGCAATTTAATTACCGTAAAATACCGTCTATTTCTATCTTAATTAATATACATATAAAGAGGATACTGGTACTGCTTGCCGCTACAAAAGCTTTATTAGTTAAACAATTAATTTAAAGTAGGTTATATAGGCAACTTTTCTTTTATGGTTGGATCTGTTAGTCGTAATTATCAAATAGGAACTCCGTATTTTTCGGAAACACATAAGCCTATGTCAGCCAAAATCATGTCGATGAGATTCATTGTGTAAAAGAAGGAGGAACCAACAAAAACATTAGCGTTTAAGATGAATAGTAATAATTTGAGCTTTAAATGCTTTATTTATTACGACTTTAAATTGGGGTTATTACTTACACTGACAAGTGGTGAGAAATGAAAACATAAACTTAAGGCAAGTGCATGATTCAAATTCTACCAATTTCGTTTAATTAGATCAGTGTAGGTATATTACTTTAATATTTGCAATCAATGGATTGTGGATATGTATGTTATGTATAAGCCTCTAAACAAAAAGGTATTGCAGCCGACCACGTTAATATGTATGTATATAATCGGTGGCCAATGGTGTCAGCATTGTCCTAAACTTCTAAATCGTAATTTACAGTTCACGTAACTATATAGGTACTCTTAAAAAAGTAAGGATAAATAAAATATGTGGATAAAGTAATTTTCATAAATTGGGCTTCATTTATATGCATACTTAGTAGCTATTAAAAGGGAAGGTCATTTCTTTCTTATTCTGATCACGTCTACAATCCTCCCGTACAGAGCTCGTATATTACTGAAATCTGATTTTGTTACGATGATTTACGAAATTTACCACTTGCCCTCGGTTTGTACAGTTTCAGGACGTCCGCATTATAGGAAAGGTACGGTAAAACTGTAGTTCTGCTAATATTAGTCTATACCTACATAGTTTCAGAAGACGCTACTTTCATTGCTGTGTTTCATTAGGTCGGCAGAGGGATTAGCCCGTTTTAAGCAAATAAACAAACTTTGTCTATAACGTTATCATTTTTACTATGCATATTACTATCTTATTTTAAAAATTGTAATATAACTAAAAGTACCTTTTTTATCTACCTATTCTTATCATAATAATCGTTAAAATGTTGCTTGTACGACATTATCTTCTTTCAATAAATAAACATATGTAATTATGCATAACAGATCTCAAGGATTATCTAACTCTCTATCTAACTAATTAACATGTAGTAAATTATTCGAATTTGGCGGCTTCAAGAGTAAAAAAATAAGAAACAATTTTAGTTATAGTTATCTATTAATTTCTGAATAAATCTTTTTAAATTCATTATTTCTAATATTACTAGCACTTGTTCTATAATTAATAGCTCTTACGTGGCTTATATAAGAAACCTTCACCCAAGCAAAATTCTTAATATATGCTTTTACATGAACGTAAAAGAAAAGTGTGGCGCATGATATTAGTTATCTACAGCCAGCGCTTTTGTAGGACGGAGATCATTACGTACTCTTAGGACGCCAGGTACTTCTTGTACATAACGGGTGAGCACGAGTACTCTTCCACGATCTTTTCGTTTCCTCCTAAGCGTAAGTATATGGTTACGTAATCACATAATGAGCAGGTAAAATCCTACATGTTTATGCTATGGGTCATGGACAGAACAACTCTTCTAGGCTTCTCATAGCGATAGCTGTCGCATGCGGTCTGTGAGTTGTTGCTACTTCTACAAGAGTGTGACTCCCAACCATAACAAAACGTGGACTAACAAAACTAAATTTAATCGATCATTTTCCGTAGCTTTTGGGTTCCACACTGGGATAGGTATTTATACTCATTTTTATTCCAGTTATACTCTAGGCTCAACAATAACAAAGTTATTTTTGAGCCTAGTGTATAAAAACCTTAAGTATAACAAAAGTGAGCTTGTCTTTGTTGTGTTGAGGATATAATTAATTAGGCTTCGCTCTTGGTAAGACACCATTTAAGGAGTACACACTACCAAGGAGTGCACTGTCATTCTATTATAACATTACGGTCTGTGCCACTGATCTATGACCATAGATAATTATAATATGTAACAGTCTTTAGCTAACTTAAATTGCTGGCGTTAAATTAATACGCCTCTTTTAATTAACATTTTAGTAAGAGTATTCTTAACTTAAATAATGATGATGATCTGTAGATCACTGTCACTGCACTTTTTTGACTTACAATTGACTTATTATTACAAACGACCTCATAAATGTTTGCCCTTATGTTCCAAATTCTATCCACACGGGATTCATTTCAGTGAAACATAAGAACAAACATTTTATACACCGACATGAGCTAAAGAGCTACGAAATCCGTAAAAAACTTTTCACCTTTAGAAGGAACGAACATTATTTAAACAACACTCAACAAACTTAAAATATTTAGTTTGGGGGCTATTAGGCTCCTTATGGCGTAGATACGACTGAGAAGAATCATTTTAACAAGTCTTGTAAACGTAGTAGAAACATTTATCGGGAACATTAACAGAAATAAAAAGAGCCACTTGTGTGACAACAAAGATCAAAGTAGTGAGACCAAGTAAAAAGGGTGATGGTTGAATAAGGAAAAATAGTAAAAAAAGATTTGTATTCAGATTAGTATTCATGACGAATCAATAACGAAAAGTTATGCGTGGTCGTACATAAAAAAAAAAAATCTAAATATACGAGTCGATTTGAGAACCTCCTCTTTCGTTGGTTAAAAATGGAACGGAAAACGCTGGCTATTTACGACAAAAACAAACTCTCTAAAATACCTCTCTGTAAAATACCAGAACATCTGATAGTGGTTTCATGAAGTAAACCCAATCATCGATTCAGATTAGAGCTTACCCTCCTTGAAAAAAATAACGATAGTAGTGTACTTTTATAGATTTCGAATGTAAAAACCAGTACCAGATTTTATAGTTTACGCCCAGGATTGTCGACTCTGTTTATACATTATTTTAGTTCGCAATCATTTTCACAGGGCAAAAAGCCAGCAAATATGTAGAAACCGACAACACTTTCCCAAGGCTTAAACTGTATCTAACAACTCATAGTAAGGGGATTGAAACTAATTTGGATCAAACTTAATTCGGTTCTGTCAACCTGTAAAAGTAGTAGAAGTACTACCTGTATTAGTTTATCACTAGTATTCGCTTAGTCCTAATTTGTAGTATTTTAATTTATTAGTCCCTTGTACGACATTTCATTATCTTTCAGAAATATGAAAGCTAAAATATGTTTAACGTTAAACAACAAAGGATAAGTACGGTTCGCATAAAGATGACTGAACAACGAAATTAATGAAAACACTCGTGAAAACTGTAACGATAATATTATATTTATAAATCTAAGTATATTGTACAGACTTTAGACCTCGTTTAACGTAAGAGGGTCTGTTCGCGGGGCTCACGTTATAAATGAAACCCTGATTCCATAATTGACAGAACTTATTTATTAAAATTCTCAAATGTTTAAACCTAGGTGACAGCGAACCTTAACACCGCAATCTAGGATTCGCTGTATCGGTAGTGGCGCCATCTTTTGGCTACCCATACAAACTAAAACTTATACATACCGCCCGCCAGGGACAAGCACAGCCTTGTCCATCACAAGCTTGACAATAAAATATTGGTAAATGACAGTAATTTCACAGTTTACACCATTAGTAAAGGAAGTAACAAACAAGGAATATGATAAGAACAGAAAACATATACTCTTCGCCTTTTATTACATATTTCGACAAATTTAACAATTTACCTACACGTGACCATTTATCAAAACATAACAAAATGAGACAATTAAAATTGTTCCATTGGACAATCAACTTAAAATTAACCATAAATACAAACTCAGTTTGGTTAATCAGTTAGCTATTGGTAGTACACATAATTTATTAGTAGGCCGTTTAATAGTACCATTTTTACCCTAAGTGTAACAACCCGCACTATATTGTCTGGGCCAGGATGAGTAGAAATTACTCTGCCATACAACCACCTACTAACTGGTAAATTGTCGTCTCGTACTGTGACTACATCATCTATACAAGGTTGAGGCACCTGAACTGCTCCACGATATCTTTTATAAAACCTATTCAGATATTGTCGCGACCATACACGCCAGATATCTTGAGTAAGGCGTTGAGTGTATTGCCACCTTCTTAGTGAACTTATTGTAGATCTTTCAAAATTTATATCAGGTGGTGTTACTAGTGCTTCACCGACCAGAAAATGTCCCGGGGTCAGTACTGTAAAATCGTCTTCCTTATTTCCAGTAATTACAGATACAGTCTTGAATTTAAACATGCTTTAACCTGAGTAAATACCGTTGTCATTTCTTCGAAGGTAAGCGTAGATGTTCCAATGGTGCGTTTGAGATGGTATTTTACTGACTTTACGCCAGCTTCCCACAGACCACCAAAGTTAGGGGACTGGGCTGGGATAAAGTGCCATTTACAACCGTTTGTAGCTAACGATTCAGCAATTTCCTGAACCATAGAACCCTGTTCATTTTTTAATAGTTTATGCAGTTCACCAGCAGCGCCTGTAAAATTTGCAGCATTGTCGCTTCAGATTTCACAACAGTAAACGGAAACGAAATCGAAATCGAAATTCCTGGAAACGAATCTTATAAAAGCCTGCAGAAAACCTTCAGTGGTGAGATCAGTTACTGCTTCCAAATGGACAGCTCGAGTCACCAAACAGACGAATAAACAGATATAACCTTTGTGTGCCTTTTGACTTCGACCTTTTGCAGTACGTATTTGTATTGGACCTGCATAGTCTACACCACTTGATTTAAAAGGTCGGGAGGGAGTGGTTCTTGCAGCCGATAACTGCCCCAATTATTGGCTTTGTGTCTTGCCAGTATTTTTAACACAAGTGACACATTGTCGAAAACGAGCCTTTACGAGACGCGTTGCTCCTAAAATCCAATATTTAGATTGCAAATACTCCAACATTAGCTGTGGACCACCGTGAAGAGTCTGGGAATGAGCATCTCGGATTAACAGAGTTGCCAAATGTGATTCTTTGCTTATCAGAATAGGATTGTTTTTGTCTTTTGTTTTAATTGTCTAAATATGGCTTGAAAACCCGCAATTTGCTTCTTTTAGGTGAGTTTTGTTCCTTCTTTATGATATCTATATCTTCGCTAAATCCCTCTATCTGACACTGTTTTATGCAACATTTCAATGCACTATCTACTTCCTGGGTTGTAAGAAACACAACCTGTCGATCTTGGCTTTTAGTTTTTGAATTAGTAATAAAACGTCGGCAGTATGCAAGAACTCTGACCATCCTGGTAAGTGTCGAAAATCTTTCAAATAGAGTACTATTTGTAACGGCAACGTGAGTATTCATCCTCTTGATAGCCTCTTCTTCACTTGTAGATATATTTTTTAGTTTCTTATATATAATTTCTTTATTTTTCAGGAAATCTGGACCCTTGAACCACATTGTGTTTTTTACTAACTCAGCTGGTGATTGTCCACGTGATGCCACATCTGCTGGATTGGTTTTGGAAGAGAATATGTGACCAATGGTGAGAATCCAATTTCTGCACTATTTCCGAAACCTGATTTGCTACAAACACCTTCCATCGACTAGGATGGCTGTTTAGCCAAGCAAGGACTACGTTCGAGTCTGTCCACGCACGCTACAGGGTTTTTCTATCTTCATCACCGATGCTAATCCATCATTAACCGGGTAAGCAAAACGGTACCACAAATTCTATACGTGGAATGGACACTTGCTTAACCGGTGCCACCTTTGTTTTTGCCGATAACAATGAAACACAAATGTCACCCTTTGAGTCAACGACGCGGGCATATACAACGGCAGCATAAGCATCCTTGGACGCATCGCTAAACCCGTGTAATTCTATAATGGTTCCAGTTTGAGTACCCAACCAACGCGGTATCGAAACATTGCTTAACATTTTGAGCTCATGTTTATAACGATTCCATTCTTTAAGGATATTGTCCGGTACACATTCATCCCAATCGATTCCTGCTAGCCACAATTTTTGGATAAGTATTTTTGAAATAATAATACCTGGTGCAACCCACCCTAGAGGATTGTAAAAACGACAAATTTCGGATATAATGTTTCTTTTAGTTGCAGGACCTTCACCATTATATATCGGTATATCTACTTTATAGTGGAAGGAGTCATCACTGCGATTCCAGGTAAGACCAACTATTTTTATTATTTCATCAGTTTTTATTTTCAATCCTTCTGCAACCTCTTGTATACCTTCAGAATCCATTTTTCTTTCACTCTCCCTGTCCTTCATCTTCTTCAGCAATTCGTCACTATTGCTGGTCCACTTTTGTAAATCGAATCCACCTTTAGCTAGCAGCTCGTTCATTTCTTTGTATAATATCGTTCCTTCATTTATATTTTCGAAACCGACCAACAAATCATCCATATAGAATTGGCTTAATACGGCTTTACTGGCTACTGGATAGGTATGTCCTTCATCTTTGCTAACTTGCTGTAAGGCTTTAACTGCTAAATACGGAGCAGATGCTACCCCCAAATGTAACTCGCAGCATTCGATAGTGCTTCATTGCCTCGTGCTTATTATCTCTCCACAATATTCTCTGAAGATCGACGTCCTCTCGGGCAACTTTGACTTGTCTATACATTTTTACAATGTCGGCAGTCATGCAAATAGGTGGAAGTCTCCAGCCTATAACTAAATGTTTTAATTCTGATTGCAGTGTTGGACCCACCAGTAAATTATCGTTGAGAGACATATGTTAGTGCCTTTGCACGAGGCATCAAAAACTGCCCTTATTTTCGTTGTCTGTTTATCATCACGTACCACGACATGATGTGGTAAGTATATAGCCCTTGAATTGTTTTTTCCTTTTCTGAGCACTTGCTCCATATGATTTAATGATAAATATTCATTGATGACTTCGCTATATCTACCTTGTGGGTCACCAGTCTTCAGTCTTCTTTCTAAATAAAATAACCTTCTCCCTGCTTTTTTCAACGAATTATCAACTTCTGGCTCTGGCTCTACATATCTACCGTCGTCGTCCCTGGTAGTTGTTGTATTAAAAATTCTTTCACAGCGTTCTTCATCTGCAGTTAAGAGTTTTTCTTTGGACAAGGGTATGTCATCTTCGAGCTGCCAGAATTTCTTCAGCAGATCATTGTTTTCTATGACATGCATCACTCTATATCTTTGGTTTACATTTTGACTAGCAGCTAGCGCACCAGATAATACCCATCCCAGGGACGTGTGTTGGGCCACAAGCAAATCCTTAGGACCCCTTTTTAATCCAGTTCGGAGTATCTGAGCATATACCTCTGCTCCCAAAAGCATATCAACACCATTTGGTGTATGATAATTAGGGTCAGCTAATTTTATTTCTTGTAGTTCATTCCAAGCTACCTGCTTTATACCCGAGTACATGGTAAGAGTGACGTAATGGACTTGGTTAAGTGTGCCTTCACTTTTATGACTACACCTGGGTCGGTTCGAGAAGCAATCTCGATATTGACGATCGCTTGGAGATTAATGTTTTTTCTCCACCTACTCCAGTGGTTTCTATACTTGATGGAGATTTCCGCGCGCCTATCTGTTGAACTGTCGCTTCCGTAATGAATGACGTTTGAGACCCCTGGTCAAACAGTGCCGGAATCGTATGAATACTTCCATCCCTCGACATAGTATTTACTAAAGCCGTTGCTAACAAAATCTGATTAGATTTTTTAACAAAACAAGAAACCACCGGTGCAGTTTCGTCCCAATTCCGCCTCGTGTCTAAACTGGTATACTCATCAATAGCCACAGTACAAGTGACCACACAAATTGAGATGCCTTCCCTCCCTGGGTGTAAAAGAATATGATGCCTACCTTTACAAATATTACATCTAAATTTAGATTTACAATTTTTTGCCAAAGGATTACCTCTCAAACAACAAAAGCAAATATTTTTTGTTTGTATAAATGTATGCCGTGCATCTACAGAGCGTTCGCGAAATTCTTTACGGTTATAAATATTGTGTTCTCGCTCACAAAATGGACATTGAATGTTTGTGATATGCATGGATTTAAATTTATTAATACTGTGTGCATTTTGATTCTAGTTTTTATTATTAAGTGATTGTGGATCCAGAAACTCGATTGCTCGAAACCTCTGTGTCACAAATTCCTAAAATTGTTTATAATCAGGTAATTCTTCAGCATCTATATTAGAGTTAACATAGAACTCCCATTGACGACGTGTTTGTGAATCCAACCTCATCGTCAATAAATAAATCACAAGTATATCCCAACTACTAACATCTATGTTTAAATTATTTAATGTGGCAAGACAATCGTCAGCTGAATTTATAAGTTATTTTAGACCACTAGCGGATTCAATATTTAATTTGCGTAAATTGAACAGTTTATGCAGGGATTGATGACATATATATTTCCTGTTATTATACCTTTCTACAAGTAATTGCCACGATCTAGCATAATTCTCATCAGTTATTGCAATTTGACTTATGAGCTATTTGGCTTTTAATTTTAAATATCCCTATAGATATAGCAACTTTCGAACATTATCTAAACTATTGTTATTATGTACAAAAGATCGAAACAAGTGGCGAAAGGTACTCCATTTGGAATATTTACCTGTAAAGAGTGGAATACTTAATTTTGGTAGCCTTACTTGTGCACCTGCACTATGAGCGGTGACATCTTTTGGCTGATTGCCAAATGCTTCTAGTTTTATTCTTAACTCACTGTTATACTCTTCATAAACCTGAGCGAAATCCAGCATCTATTCCCCGCACCATTGTTTTTCTATAAATTAATCTAAGTCATGCAGAACAAAACTACCATGCACAAAATTATAAATAAACTTTAGAAGTTATAATTATTTTACACTTTACAAGTCAATAAGTATTGTAAGTCAAATGTGGATTTGAATCTTCTTTCTTGACAAAATAGTAAGTAAAACTTACACTCGGACTTTATCACTGACAGATGAAGGAGCTCAGTGATAGCACCGCGTTGATGTGATGATAGACTATCCTTAATGAGGCTTCACTAAGTCCACCAGACATTTTTCGTTTCATCGAATTTCAAATTACAACGACTCTCAGAAGTTTCACTTCAAAAATTCCAAAGCGAGCGCCTGCCGAAAAACTAATAATATTTTTTATATAAAAACTACAAGTTTTATAAAACTTTTTATTGGTGCAGTTGTATAATTAAACAATTATACAAATTTCCACATACATTTATGGATAAATAATAAATAGTATTTTTTTTTCTCATTTTTCGTTTTAATTTTGTTTTCAGGCCTATAAGCTTACCTATTAGGTAAGGAGTTTTCACGGAACGATTCCTTATACCATCCTCCATAAGCACCATTTATATCTTTATAATTATTGTTGTAGACTATTACAATTCATTATAGATTTAATTTTATATTGGCTTTTCAGGGTTGTCACTTTGTACACATAAATATTGTGGATTCTAATTTTATTGCTATACTCGTATTTATGAATTATGATTAATTAATAAGAATCTGATTATATCTGATAAGACAAACACCTAAATAATTTTATTATATCTACGTATATGTCACAGTGAGTTAGTTATATCCGTGATAATTAGCGGTTTATAACTACCTTACTAGGATTATAATTACGATATGCTCGTAAGGGCCCTGGTCGAGGAAGCATTATCCCGGGGTGAGGTGATGTTGGCAGTGTCTCTCGACATCGCCAACGCATTCAACCCTGGAGTTGCATCTTAGGGGCCTACATATCGGAGAGAGCCGTAATTTACCCAAGTCGGGCAGGATATCATCGGCGAGAGATATCGTGCGGTGTTCCACAAGGCTCGGTGTTAGGGCCACTCTTGTGGAACATTGGATACGCGTAGCACGTGGAGTGCTCTTGAGAGGCGTAGCCGTGACTTGTTACGCTGATGACACTCTCGTGATGGCGCGATTTGTTTGTGTAAGTGTGAGAGAGTAGTTAGGAGTAATTCGGAGTATAGGTATGAGTTATGGATTACTCAAGAACGTCCATGAGAGCTTCGCAGTGTATGGTTGGTTTTGCTGCTAAGCTTGAAGTCTAATTTTATACTTATATTTGTTTAAAGATAAATATTATATTACATCAAATTCTAAATCGATAATCATCAAATAATAAATTACATCAAATTCTGTCCCTGCACGGACAGAATTCGATGTAATTTCTTGTAGAAGCTTTATTTTATACATTTTTCCACATTTTCTTGAATAAATTTAGTATTAATATAACTGGATGAAGTTGAAGCATCGGACCTCTTGAATATTACACTATTGTCACTTCAATTTACTACAAACCTTCATTTAACTACGATAAATGTATAAAATATTGTCTAAAGTTATCTTTTCATTTTAATGGTATCGTTTCGGTCTGATAACGCTTTTGACGTTTAAATTGAAATCCAAATTCGGGCCTTTGTTTTCACTTTCTAATAATTGAGTATTTACTTTGGAAAAAATCTGTTATAAACTTCAAATTTAAATGAAGAATCATTGATAAATGGGGACAGATTCATTTATTTGAAGTAGATTTTATCTTATTTGAAAACCGAAACACTAAGTTTAGTGTTAATATTATTTGACGTTTGTACGTGTTTTGCACTAGTGTACTTGTACATATGTGTAGAGCATGCATGGTTGCATAACAAAAGCAAGATAAAATATTTCAGGAGTTATGCTTACAAATTCAATCAAAATTTCTTTTAAACCTTTATGTTGGTGCTAGTAAATGAATACGCGGAATAAAAAGAGTGAACTTTTTATTTCTAGTATTCTTTTATATTTCTGACTGCCTAGTGTGAGATTTTAACATATTGAGTAATCGCAATTTATATGGAAATATAGTAACGACACAAGAAAAACTTTTAAATAACTTTTCTACTTAGTTTAACAAAGCAGTTTGATGCAAACTTCTTTGTTAAACTAAGTAGAAAAGTTAATACTGACTTTATCAAAATTTTAATGATTTACGGATCCTAATTCGAAAGAAAAGTGATTAAGTAATACTTAGTGCGCCTTCATACATGTAATGAAATAAAAATATTTTTTTTATTTCATTACATGTTTGATTAATGATGATAAGCTGCAAAAGTAGCTGAAAATTTGAGTTTTACTAAACAATCAAGCGATGTAATATAAGAATTGATCAAACAAACTCGTTACTGTACAAAGAAGGTTCGCAAAGAGGTTCAAACTTTTGTATAGATGCAAATCTATTCCTATAGGTATGCTATTTTAAAAATAATACTGAAATAACGATGAAACAAAATCATTTAAAAATCGATAGTTTACATCAATACAAACAAGAAATACTACCATGGCTAATATCTATATTAAAGCGTCATGTTTCCGAAAAAATACATAGTTCGCACACATTAACCAACATTTTTCTTGTAAAAATAACTTCTTTATGTATTTTACAAGAATAACTACCTCTATTACTGCTTAGAGTGGAGTTAGAGGGATCGGAGAAGGTGGAAAGCTCGGACATCTTGGCAACAGCTTGTTCGAGTTATAGGTATCTCTGACCTACACTTCCCAATCCATCGGGCATCCAGGTGTGAGTGTGTGTATCTATGTGTGTGTATTACTTCTTATTTAAAACTTTTACAGATACTGCAACTAGTCATAGAAAATCATGCTGGGCAACAGTTTACATTTTGCAGTAAGAATAGGAATGCGGCCTCTAAAAGTGTTGGTCATATCTGCAAATCGTCTTAAAAGTTTTAAAATATGCTGTTTATGTGCCTCTATTTAAACACTATAATCCTAAGAGCGTATACAAGGTTTGTTTTAATTTGTGATGAACAATTTTTACTAACATCCAATAACAATTATTGTGGTTAAAGAGAACGCATCTTTGAGTGCCTCATAACTTTACAAAAGTAGGCAAAAACACTATGAATTATACAAGGGGAACTATAATATCTACTAGTGAACAGTTTTACACCTATGTTATAAATTATTATAAAAGTTTTAAAATATAATAGACAGCCTAATATTGTTACAGGAATGCAAAGACCAAAAATAGTAGGAACAAAGTCAAAACTATTTGAACTATTTTATTAATAGCTAAAATAAAATTGTTACTTATCCCTGATTTCGAACTGCATTTACACATTTCTTCACTGATAGTTATAATAGTCTCTGTGACTACTATTACAAAAGTTTTGAATTATGACAGCTGTTGTCGAGGCTATTTAAAAAAATGCATAGGTATGTGAGTGTGTGGCTCAGGTAAGTATTTATAATTATCAATCCTAAACAACATATGGCGTATTTCATTTATATTTAATATCATTCATTAATAAAATACTTCTAATCCCTGGGGTAGTGCTGTTTCAATCGATATATATTTTATAAATTTAATAGCTCCTAAAGTAGCTTGTATTGTCACCACCTGACTAACTTTTAGGTATCAACCGTGTGCTTGTCTCAACTTAGTATAATAAAAAAATTACAAGTTCAAATAAACTTGAGACATCTAGATTCTCAAATTGATTGTTGACACTGTGCTCACAGCACGTTCGTTGGTGTGCTTAATCGTTTGTTAATGACACTGCTCATTACAACATCACTGCAGTGCGGAGTAAACAAAAGAAACTTTGAGGTATTCCAAATCCAAGCGGCTAGAAGCGATACCGAGCGCCAAAGACATTGGTCACTAGATATGGAAAGTGACTGCAAACCACTATTTTGTTACAGTATAATCATGAAATGAATGAAGAAATGTATAAATTGAATACATTGCAAATTTTACAATTATGAATATATTATATGTCACTCACTCAACACCATCAAACACATCAAATCACTTGGTTCATACCAAGTGATTTAGAAGGAATTATTCACAATATTCGGACAGTTTTAGAAATGCCCAATATAAGTGGACTATATGATAAAAACTAAAATTTCTAAACATGTTGCCGGCAAAATGTATGAATAATGTCTCCAACCTATTGTGCAGAGTTATAAAAAAAAGTGTTACTACTACTTAAACTAATTTAAGTTGAGTTATTGAGAAAGGGAAGCCAAGCAGACGGGCGCCTTAACGCGTTACGTAACGAAGCAGTTTACCATCCCATAAGAAGTTATCACTCCAATATGTGTTTTAGTCAACAGTTTTACATTACACATAACATAACTTATTGTTAAAAAATCAAAATGGAAGGTGAATACGTATATTATTTATGTACTTAAATTAATAATAAAAACAAGTTTTGGTTTTTTAAGTTTAGTCAGACTTATGTTTAACAATAAAAACCTAAACACTTGTGAGGAAGCATTACATCGTGAGGTTTTAGTTTTATCTATGCCGACATACCACTACCGATATCATATCCCTCTAATTTTATTTTGGGTTACACAGTTTTTTTTTTAATTTCAATAAGTCAGCCAAACACAACCTGGTAATGGTTGTGTTTGACCACATCGACTGGATTCTAGTCCACTTTCTCCTGACGCCATTCTACACACTTTCATTATATTAATGTAATGACTAATTTTAACACACTTTAACGTTAGTTTTCAATTCGAGTTATAAACCGTCATCAGAACAGTCTTATTGCAGCCTTTCTTATCTTTTATCATGGTCCTTCCATGTATGTTCTTGGCCCTAGCGCACTGCCTAGTGTACCTTAATTATCACATTGCCTAACAGTTATGTAAAAATATTCATAAGGGCTAGACAATGTGATAAATAATGAAATTTAAATAGGTACTAACTACATAGCCCAATTTTACTAGTCATTATTCATATTGCCCGGGCAATATAAACAGTGCAAAGTTTAATCACTTGGGCCATAATATCGGACAACTAAAGTAATAAATATTATATACCTTACTAGCGACCCGCCCCGGCTTCGCACGGGTGCAATGCTGATACTAAATATATTACAGAATGTCTTTTAAATGTTCCCAGCTTTTTTTCATTAGACAATACAAACATGTTTTCTTTAGAAGTATGCCCCTGCATTTTAAATCTGTAATATCTTCGAAAGTATTTATTTAAATTACATGCTGTAAAGAGCCATATTGATCTATATTAAATGCACAATGTATTTAAGGTACCTAATTGGATAAAGATTAATGCTGTATTGCTTAAAATAGATTCGTAAATAGGCCATTATTTCTCGTAAAAAGTAAAGGATAAAAATGGTTATTGTGGGTTATCCCTAAGAGATAGACATATACCATCGCGGACTTTTTTGTAGACCTTATTAAGGTGTACAATACTGTAGTACATTATTTTGATCTATCTTGATATCGACTTTACTTTACTTTACTATGATATGTAGTGATTAAGTGGTCCGCTCTTAATATATCTATAGACGTAAACGACAAAAAGAAACCTATTAGCGTATTGAAGTCTAAGAACATAAATAATTTGCTAGAGTTAAATCTTAGTGATCTCCTTAATGAGTACTTCTATTACATAAATGTTGACTATTTGGCACTTTCCTACAAGTTAATAAAGTTATATAGTGGTTTTACAACCCAGGTGTTAGGAATATGTGCATGATTAATGACTTTTTTATTTTCACATATTTCAAATATAAACTGTAATCACTAAGAGTGTCTATGATTATTCCAATCTGGCATATCTTCATAGATGTATATCTTTGGTGAGGACGCAGTCGCATTCCTACGCTGCGACGGAAGCTATTAATGAAATTGGAATTGTCTCCGGCCCCGGAGCTCCTCGTTCTCCCCAATTGATTTTCATAGACAAGAATTGTCATTCCGCTAGAGAGCCGATTCCTCGGGGTCGGCAATTGTCGTGATATGAAAAGCAGGTGGATCGACCTTTCGTGACTGGAATACTAAACGCCTTGATATCATCTCATTCTAGACGCCACCAAAGGTTAAAATATCTCCGTATCCTCCTTTGATATTCTTTTTAAATCCATTTCATTTCAGTTTTTAATTTACTTTGCTTTCTCTTGGGATCCGCGCTGTTGCTTTGTCTTTAATGATTAAATGAAACATTTTGTTCTGCAAGATTTTAATATTAATATATTTTAGTAATTATATTCCTGCTACTAATAGTAGCAGTAATATAATTATTATACAAGATATTCGTTTTACGATAACGCCATGGTTATATTAGTAAAATTGAATTGTTGTGTTGTGTATAACCGAAAATAATGATTCGATAGAACAGTTATTATAATATAGGTCAGACTAATGCACTCTTTGTTTTATCCTGTGAACCAAACTTTACCACTCTACTCTTATAGTGTACTGGGTAGTATTCTAAGAAACAATTTCTCTATTATAATTCCATTTTAACAACAGAGAAATTGTGGGTTAGTATATAATACATATAGCTTTTGTCCAAAACTCCTTAGGTGTAAAAACAAAGATTTTCGACCAGTGTGTGTTACCACATTGCGATAGGTAACACACACTGGTCGAAAATCTTTCGGAATAGCAAGTTAAAGCCAATGGGGCTGAAAAGTTCTGGAGTGGAGTCCACAGACCGGAAAGCGCAGCGTAGGATTTCCACCAATCAAGTGGACAGATGACCTTTTAAAGATCACAGATCGATGGTCAACTATCGATCTGTGATCTTAATTTCATATTAGCAGGCCGGTTCCAACCGGTCTTCTTGGAAGCCATTGATGCCTTTGTCCAGCAGTGTCCTAAGGCTGAAATGGTGATGGTGAAAGCGTATTTCACATCAATCTCTACGTGATTTTTTTTGTACACTTCGTTCATATTTTATTATGTCTGGTCACGTCTCTCACGTGCAAACATTACAAATTTACTAGAAGTTCAGAGTGTTACGTAGAAGATTTTAAAATAGGTAATGCTTGGCAAAGTGGCTATACCTCAGATTTAGAAATTGATATCGCGATTTCGTATTATATTCGTAATATTGTTAATAATAGATATCGAATCGAATCCCACAATAAAGGATTAAAGGGAGTGACATCTAAGAATGCAATTGTTTGGAGGAATGTCTTCCAAGAAAGAGAAAGAAAAATAATAATAACTTCACACATCTCACACGTCTGATCCCAAACTATATATACTTATTATTAGGTAGTATTCTAAGCCACAATCTCTCTCTTGTAATTCCATGGTGACAACAGAGTTAACACATAACAGTGGACTAGAATAGTCCAATTGATGATACATATTATAGACAAATTACACCCTGTCAGGGTGTCATTTATATATCAGAACAAGTGATCAGGCTCATCACACAGTTATTTGTCCTGGGTGAGAATCGAACCTCGACCTCTGGCTCAGTAGTCAGGGTCACTAACCACTATACCAATAGGCCAGTCAAAATGAGAAATGAGAAAGAATGTTTTAAGATTTTGAATAACTTACTAACAAAAGAAGTTAGCAGACGTAACCTCTCTTAGACTTCGAAAGTACTCGGGCGCGTCTCTCTTTTCTGAATTAGATTGTTTTTATAAACATGACTTGTCCCAGAAGCCAGGCGAATTGAGACCACTGTCTACAAGCTGGATTAGTACTTTCCTAATTTGACTTCTATTAACATATAAATAGCTTTAGATTTGCTTTTATTTATGATTTAAAGAAAAGAAAACATCTCTTGGTGTTTTGGCACATAAATTAAGAAAAATAAAAGGGCGGATACCAAGATAATAAAACTTGACATGTGATAAATTGTTTATCGTCAGTGAACAGCAATAAAAGTTCTTATAGAGGCCTCAGCTTAGGGAAAGTGAATATAGTAATGAATTATTGATCTGACATGTATTGAATTTGGGAGGGACCGCAACACGGCGCTGGCGCGTCTGGTGCGGTGCAAGTTTACCACAAAATTTACATAACTTGATAATTTCGGATGCGAGCGACACTGCTCATTCCCAGTTTTTTCGTCGTTATGCAAGCTTTCTTTAATCGCACCATTTACAGACGGGTTCGTAATACGCTCAGCTAATGCCTATCAAAGCTTTTAACCTTAATATCCTATGAAACTCGTAGCTGGTATTTTATTAAAGTTTACTTTTGGTTTATGGCGGGTCGACATTTTGTTTGTTTAAACTTGTTAACGAGTGTAGTATTCGTTAACAAGTAACACTATTTTACTTAGATTAGAAATTTTAATCAAAATCTGACGGTAAGAGTTTCAAAACAGTCCACAGTAGTCAACAAACACCAGCTAAGTTTTAGTAAGATTCACCCTAAGTTACTCTTCCTATTACTAAATATATATATAAAAATTAATATATAATTCATTAGTTTCTAGATTTTTTTGAAGTGAAAACTTCTTTTAGCGCACCGCACACTGATTTTTTCGTAGGTAGTAAATTTTGCTGATCAGTCACGGTCTGAGGTAAAAGGCTCGATCGGGCGAACTCGGGACCCGAGTGTACCCGAGCGAGAAAGATTCAGTCAGCTGCTCTTCGCTGTTGTGTCGCTGTGTTTAATAGCCATTATTGGTACGTAATAATAATTATTTTAACAATTATTTGGTATACATTGTGAGGGTAGTGTGTGTAGTTAGTGGCTTAACGTGCTAATATTAGAATTATGAAGTTCAAACTGAATTGTGATTGAAACCTTCTTTAGCCGCGTTGACCGTTTTTTGGTAGGGGAAAAAGTTGTGAGTTTGCGTCACGGTCATACTAATGTGATACGTCGTTTTAAGTTTTCACTTCTGTCGGCAGTCCTATGACTGCTTATTTAAAATTTTTTTTAGCAATAGAAAGTAACTATATTTATATACATAAGTCATATATTTATAACACTGAACTTAATCTAGTAATATAAGTATATCACTAAACTTGGACCGTTTTATAAATATATTCCTAGTGAGATAGTAATGAATCGCTTTCGTATAACTATGTTACGGTATATAATTATATCCCTAGGGATATAACTATATTACGGCTTATCTATCTGCAACACATACATACTAACCAAACTCACTTCACTGTTATTATGGGGGATTTCAATGCAAATGGGGCAATTTGTCATACACATACAGACGGTGGTTCATTTTGTTTTTGTTTTATTTATTATTAAGGATCTCTTACAATAATACATGTCTCAATCGATACATCATCTTGATAATTAAAATTAGGTCTCAAAAAGAGATCACAACATACAACAAATATAGTCACAGTCAGTTATACAATACAAAGTAACATTAGCACATAATTTGACATAAAAATTTAATTAAACTAAATTAAATCGGACTACAATAATAATAACAGAAATAAAATAATGTTACAAAAATATTTCAAATATGTCATAATAATAATAACATTAACACATAAGAAATATAAAGGTATGATGTCATTAAATAAGAAAAATAATAAGAAAATCCCAATTGTCAGCAACATGTCACAAAATACAAATGATTTTAATAATTAAAAAAAAGAGTGGTAAGTTAATAAATCAAGGACATCATAATCTTAATTTATTTAGGACGTTAACTCTGGCAGATGTAAACCAGCAAAATGTTTGTACTTAGTCAGAGAATTACAGAATGCGTCAATGTCAACCGAGGTACCAGAAATATTGTTGTATAGGTATGAAAGTCGGAAAATCGACGAGTGTTCTTCAAACACCCATACTTTACTCTGATATTTAGTGGAAACGTCGAAATAACACAGCCAGGTTTCACCATATGTAAAAATCGAGTTTAGATAGATAGAGACTAGTCACACCCTGCTTCTCAGCGCATCAGTCATCAAATGCGTGCGGTACCCAGAAAGTTTTCGTACTTTCAAATGGTCGTGAAAATCAGGCTTAATGTTCTTATCGATAGTTACTTCCATCGGCCTGCCAGACCTTGCATCATCCTCATATTTAAAATTGCCGCTATTGAATTTAATTTAAATTAGTTTCTAATAGTGCACTAACTCAGTTCCTTGAAACATTTTTATTTTATCTCAACAAAAATGTCAAACGAACGAAACCCGCCATTTTCATTTAGAAAATTAAATTAAGAATTTATCAAACCATTCCTTGCCTCCAAATTTATTTTGTTTTTAAATATTACTTCGAGTTTATCGATATAACTTCAAATCACAATATTATAATATTTAGTTTGCATACGACAAAACTTATACAGCGCCCTACGTACGTATGTGTTTGTATCGTACGTATATGTTTTTACAGGATCATTTTTTGTATTTAAAATTTAAAAAATCTAATTTTAAATAATTGTGTATTGTCGCCACATTAAAAACTCTTATTTATTTATTAAAAATAGGGACAAACTATAATAGATGATAACACAGTTCACTATTTAATAAAAACAAGTTAATAGACATTATTTTGACTGGTTATGCCGGTAACGCAATACTATTGGTCGATTGATAAATATTAACGAATAGTAGGTTTATAAAAGGAGATATAAGATAAGAACATCACTTGAGTGCGAAATGAGGTACGAACAACTTGGCAGTTACTGTTAGTTAGTGATTTTCATAGTTTATATCAGTGGTTTCGAGACTGTTTCTTACATCAGAAGTGAGATAAAGAACGCGCCCCAATTGAAAGAAAAAAAGTGTTAGTAAGTAAAAAGTTTCTTGTGCAAGATTTTGCTACTCGTAAATCCCATCGTCCTAATCATGGTGTTCATCAAGCAATCGGAATGCAATCAGTATGCATCTAACAGTAAGCAAAAACGTTTTCATTAGTAATTTCCGAGTGTGTGTTTATTCTAATGTGGGTAGATGTGATAGAAGCGAATACTCATACTATCAGATTCAATAATGTGATATTCTTACGGTTAACTTAGAGTTAGAAGCTTAACTATTATTTATAATTTACTTATTTGTTTAAAAAAAAAATCTACGGATTGCAATAGGTACATGTATTTTATTTAAAAAAGAGGGTATATAGATAAAATGAGGTGTTCGAATATTTCTATATTTATAGAAACTATTTGCCACAAAACATAACTGTTAATACTTTGATTCCTTGGATTAATTTTTGCATGACAAAATGGTTAAAAATGGGTTTTAGGAGTTATTACGTTAAGAAATTTATAAAAATAAAATAAAATAATTCGGACTTTAATTCGAAGTGTTTATCAAAAGTACTAGTAGTAGGTACCTACTAAGACGAAAATCGAAAATGAAGCCTCCCTTTAAAGTGATGTTAATAACTGGTTTTTGTTTATATATGAAGTAGTCATAAAAAGTGTGTTGAACATCCCAATCCTGTAAAAAGCTTTTAAAGTAAATTTATACTCTCTAGTTTCGCAAAAGTAGTCTGTTAACGCATTAAGCAGAAATACTATTAGTGCCTGTTCTCCGCTAATATCAAACAAAAAAAGAAAGAATTGGTTTTTATCAGTTCAATTGCTAGGTGCTAATGTTTTATTAGACACTTAAGCATTACAATCAGGCCAGGCCGAGCTTCACAGGAAAGGAAGTACAACCACGTTGAAAAACTTGGTCAGGCATAAAACGAACCAGTGGCTATCAAACATTAAGAAGAACAACATGTGCTTAAATATAGATTGGACTACATTAACAGAACTGGATGAAAACCACCTGAAATTGGATAGACCAGGATGTTGGCCCGTATTTATAAATCTGTATTTGTAAAATCTGCATAGTACATAATTATGACCGTGTCATAATTGTGTTGACTGATATTTGAGAGAAGTATGTATGATGATAGACTTAAGAGTGAGGAAATAGAACATAAGAAAATATGTATGAATAGAAATAGTAGAAAATATATTTAGTCTAGTACATTTGCTTCGGACAATACTGTGTAACCTATATGCGGAATTTACTCGTGTAAAGTCAGACGTTAAGACCCGTTGTAATATGCAACTAGGGTTGGCCAAAGGCATCGCCTAGGGAAAGCTTCGGGTGCTTGACGCTGGCTGTATAACTTACCGCCGATGGAATAGTTATACACGCACGAGTAAATTCTTACAGCCAGATGTTAAGACTTGTTGTGATATGCAACTAGGGTTGGCCAAAGGCATCGCCTAAGGTAAACTTCGAGTCTTAACGTTGGCTGTATAACTGACCGCCGATGGAACAGTTATGTAAGCATTAGGGTCCTAGTAGTGTCCGGGGATTGTTTAAATGAAGCGGGGAGCTCTTTATCTACTGGCCGTCGATGGAATAGTAGATGGAAGAGCCCTCGTTGCTGTTTATAAAAATAAAAAGTGATCGATGCAAATAAATAAATGGAAATAGATACAAGCTAATGGTAAATACTTTGTCCTCAGCAACCACACCACACCATGACGCTATCCGGAACGGATGCATACGCAGGACGGCCGTATTGTCGCCACATTAAAAACTCTTATTTATTTATTAAAAATAGGGACAAACTATAATAGATGATAACACAGTTCACTATTTAATAAAAACAAGTTAATAGACATTATTTTGACTGGTTATGCCGGTAACGCAATACTATTGGTCGATTGATAAATATTAACGAATAGTGGGTTTATAAAAGGAGATATAAGATGAGAACATCACTTGAGTGCGAAATGAGGTACGAACAACTTGGCAGTTACTGTTAGTTAGTGATTTTCATAGTTTATATCAGTGGTTTCGAGACTGTTTCTTACATGTGCATGTGCATGTGCATGATGGAATAACTCTTAACGAAGAAATAGAGCTTCCAAAAAATGCTCTACAGTGTCGGAGGGCTGTACACGAACGATGTTACGAAAACGCTTTTTTTTTATAAAAATCAAAATTTCGCCCCAAAAAAAGAATGTGAATTTTCGGATAGCCAAAAGCAATATTTTTACCCAGTAAAAAGTTTCTAGGTTGCTTTAATAAAAAGTTAACAATAAATAAAAAACCCCGATTTTTTTTAGGTTTCTTTTTGCGTTTTTCTCCATGTATAAGGCACTAATCAATATTTCATAACATATCAATCAAAAGATAATTTTGAATACCTACAACTATCTCCTTCTAATTTTTCGGATTTGAGCTCAACTGTTTGTTGAAAAACCGTTTTTTTTTACTTTCGCGATTTTTTAGGTTAGGTTAAATTCCGCCATTTCCGCCATTATAATTACGGAAAAGAAAACTCTATCTTCCTTAGAATTAATTGTTCTACACGCTCATATTTTAATTTTTCTGTCTTCACTTGTCTGGAGCGTTTCCGTAAATTGATTGGACTAATACCTTTCATTAACACACACACACCCAAGCACAATCTATATTTAGTTTAATAAGATTGTCCTTATACTCAATGACGGTCCTTATACTCATTATACTCAATGTAATCATCGTCGTCGGTCGAGTCAGACGACGATGATTGCATTTACATCAAAAAGCAGTTAAATGTGTCAACTGCACACTACAGTTTGTTAACCGATAGCAATATCGAGTCATTGTTGTCGTTATCATCATACTGGTTTATGACCGTGGATTTTATCAATCAATTCAGGTGTCCCTTTAGAAACAGTAGTACTAGAGCTTTCATCTTGGGGGTCTCGATCTCGAAAATTCCGAGTCTGTTTTCGTATTTTTGAGACTCAAGACTGCTACCTCCAGTCTCTATTGAGACTTTTGAGATTTAAGTAAAATAATTATCGTAATTCGATTTTTTTATTGGTTGAGTGAATCTTAGGTCAGTCTGTGGAGATAGCAACCTGTTTTTTTTTTGTGCGTGTGGAATACCCCTCGAGCCGTCACCTCCCCCCCCGGGGTTTTTAATGGGGCGGTGTGTCGGAATCAAAACGATTAAAACCACACGGTGAGCCATACTGCGCCTAAAATAAGAGGGATCCGGGAACCGCCTTTATTAAGACATCAATAAGGCAACATCCAGGCATACGCGGATGCCTCCTCGCCACTATAGCCACTAAAACGGTAAACGATTAGACGGGTCACCTGATGGTGAATGACTACCACCGCTCATGGGCACATGCAACTCAAGAGTCACAAGTGCGTTGCCGGCCTTTAAGGTATATAAACCACGATGATGATGCTATGACAATTTAAACTTAGTAATGGAGCAACACTGACGATCATATGCTTTTTTTTTACATTTAAGCCACTACCTACAAATAATGTTATGTTTGTATATGTATCATATTTATCTTTGACTACATTTCAAATTATTTGTTTATATGTTGCACCAGGTTTACAACAATTTTGAATGGAATGACCCAGGCTGTTGCTTAATAATTCTTAAACCTTTACGAATATTTTCAGAAAATAATAATTACTGATAGTGGATAGTGTAATGTAGCTTACATTGCACTATCCACTACCAGTCATTATTATTTTCTGAAAATACAGACTCTACTAGATTACACTGAGCAATGTTAAGGGTTTCCTGCACAGAGACATTGACCTGTATGTCCTCAGTGAGAGAGAGAGATGAGATATTGATTTATATTGACCATCTGTACAAGGACCCCAACACAACTTTTTTAATAATTTTATGAAATTTTAATGTATTTCTTAAATTTGTTATGACTGGTTTGCTTAATATTGTTGTACCTTAATATTGAGTCTTGCTCAGTAAGTCAATGATGACTAGTGATTGCTAATTAGTATGGTTTCAACTTACATTTATCAGCTCATTGTGCAAATAATTTGTCTCAACAGCCCGAGTCTGTTCCTTTTTCTTTTGTAGTTTGGATATTTTAGCATTAACATGTATAAGTTCCTCTTATAGGCCCCTACTTTACGAAAAGACTTTTCATACAGGTTACTGCACTGAGAGAAACCATCCGTAACTGCCTGCAGCTTATCCCGTTCCTCGATAACATCCAGATATGATTGGTGTAATTCGGCAAGCTGCCGTTTCAGGCTGTTGAGTTTTTGTCAATCAAGGTCTTGACTTCTTCTTCGCTTACCTCCCTCTTTTGGAGCAACTGTTGGCATTCGACCCTGGATGCCATTAATTCCTTGAGAGCCGCCCTTAACTTAAACTCCAATTCCTGAGCGGTTGCCTTACGGGTCTGTATAGGTGTGAGTACGGTGGTTTCTGAAAGGAGAGTTAAGAAGCTGAGCGAAAGGATTTCATTCATAAGGATTGTGCACAGTAAGGGGAGATGAAATCTAAAGGTGAAGGACAGCATTACAAAGGGAGACAAAGACTTTCTATTTCTTTAAGAGCGTAACTTAGGCTACCTAAACCGAGATATAAAGGAGATATCTGCTAAGCGTTTGATATTCATTTTAGAGAACAAATGCAAACAGGTGTGTAACAAAAGGAAAAAAATTAGCAAAAGTGAGAATGTAGGTATGTACACTATTAACTTTAAGAAACTGTGTCGGGACTGCGTCTCTTGAATCTTACAAAACTAAATTTTACTCAACACGGCATGAGTAAAGGCTTATAAGATAATTTAAAAAACGAATACTTCCCGTGTAAATCCAAGTTTGAACTTCCTTGGCCCTTAGAGGTTACCGGCACGCAACCAAACACTGTTTTCACTTATGATCGTGGTTATTTATAGTATAAGGACAATGTATATTGCAATATTTATATAAATTAAAATTAATTTTCTTAAATTATCTGATTTTAAAATAGTGAGCAAATAATTGACATGTCACGATCAGTGTTGTTTGAAGATAAGATAAGATTTTTTAAGGGGGGAAATATCTATGGCTATCATTAGCAACCATGTACGTGATGAAATGATTATTTAATAAAATTGTGAAATACGTAGCGGAAGACGTTCGTCAGTTGTTCAGTGGGCGTGGCAATACATGCGTATTATTATTTATGCAAAGTATCATTATTAAAATTTTAAGATGGACAAATCCTGGGAATTTTCTGTATAGCCTTAACCTGTTTAGATAATAATTATAAAACCTTTAATATTTAACAAAAACCAGGCCCGCAGCAGGCCTGCAGAGGTAGATTTCTTCGTTTTTTTTTTTTAAATCTGCCCCCCCAGTCCCCTTTTTGTAACTGGCGGTTGATTTGGGGTCTAGGGATCATAACTAGACCTCCTGTGAAGATTTTTTTGGAAAACTCGACAACTGGTACAAAACCAATAGGTAGACTTGTCTTCGAAATCTACCTAAAATAGCGACATTTTGAGTACTCTAAAAGTAACTAGAATAGCTTTAAATCCAATTCAATGAAGTAATTTGACCATAAACTAATATTAAATGAAAATTACTAGCCTTTTTAATTAATATTTCTGTTAAATATTTCATATAACAGAATGATGAAAAGTCATTCCAATATGTATTATTTTTATCAGGATTATTATTCCCCACTGTTTTGTTCTGCATCGTGTATTTTTTTAGGCATAAAGTGTCGTCCGGCGGTCGCTCATTAATTTGCTCCTTTCAGTTGTTTGCGATCAAACAATCGCCGGTCAGTGATCGAAGGACGGTGACTATAACGATTTGTTACATATTGTGTTGATATTTCATTTATCACGGTGATTCAATTTTCCTCGCAATTAATCATCCAACAATAGCGATGGACAGTGGGCGAACCGCTGGATGAAAAGATATAGTTTTTTATAGTAGTCTTAATATAGATAGAATAAACTTGTTGTGACTTGGGTGGATAATTATTATATCTGTATGAGTATAGAGCACGTAAGAGCACATTTTTGGCTTTTTAAAGCTTTACATTAGGAATTCTTCGAAAAGACTACATTTATTGCAATAATATTACATACACGTGCATCACTTAATATTTAATACCTTTTATAACTCTTAAGTTTCGCATGCCACAATGAATGCCTAAGATTTTATGGTATGAACGTGTTCAGCCATTTTCACACTCGAATACCGCGTAAATACCGCGTTCTAGGTATTTTACACTTAGAATTTTAGGTACAAAGATGAATTAACCATTAAACACATAGCTTAATTTAGCAAGGCATTTAAATAAACACTAACTCTAGTCTACTATATCACTCGCCAGCATGTTAGTACAAGAAAAAAATTGCCAGAGATGATAATTTAATATTTGTGTAATCACTGCCAGAGAGACCTTAAAAGTAAACAAGAACAGATCAATGTTTTTTTTTAACTTAGATTATTTTTCATAGACGAATTAGTTTTGACCCACTTATTAGACAAAATTTTACGTCATCGGAGTCACAACAGATTCCTACTGGAGCCATATACCTACTATTTGTATTGTGGACAACTATTACTGGTGTATAGCTAGTGCACAGTAGATTTGTTGTAGTTTTCAACATCAGGAACAAGCGAGAGTCCATATATTTTTAGAGTATGTATGTGTTTCTAGTTGTGCTTAGTTAGCGTTGCTGTGTCCCTACATTTTTATGAACTCTCACTTGATCTGTTTTTCCGCAAAATGTGATGAATAAATACACTGTCCACAAGGAAATTACTTTTCATTCCTTTTATCGATATGGATTTAAAAGGGAAGAAGTTTATTATCTTTACATAATAATAAAATACATGTAGGATTTTTGTATCCTAAAACATTGGAAATGAAAATTAAGCATTAACTACTTAATTTACTTAAAAAATGTTTCAAGAAATAGTTTATTGAAGAGACCCTACACACATTTTAAAGCCCGGAAGGAGTAGGTAATTAAAACGGTAGGTAAGGATATTTTTGTAGGCAGTGATTTATCTGTTACGTAGTAACAGATTATTTAATGAATACTCTGCCTGTACAGACTGTTCAGACTTTTAAGTAATTTGTGGTACAGACAGAGTACTAATTACGCGTTATTTTACCAAATAGTTACTGAACCTTAGATTTGAATTTTTTTTTATTAGTTTTCTGTCTTCCTATACCATTTATATAATTACAATGAAATTTAAACTAGTTCGAGCCCGCGAAAATGACAGAGACTTATGCAGCACATTCTTGGGTCCTCTACTTTCAAATATTACGGGCATATAGCAAAATATTTGAAAGAAGGTAAATAATTTCCTTTATGAAATCAACCACTATTCGTTCATTTCAAAAAAAGTTTATTGTTAAATAACAAAGAACACAAACAATGGGTAACCAGCTTCGCATATGGTATAAACTTCTTATTCATTTTAATAAATATACTAATACGTAAATATTTCAGCCGTGACTTAGGAATAAGCTGACAATAGATTATGGTAACAACAATTACACTTCATGAAAAAAGTTGTTAGAAATTGGAGTCTGCCGTCGCCTAATGTAGCCGTAGTATATCCCTTAGTGATTTATGTAAAATGTAATATGGAACAAAACCTCTACACGTAGAAAATCAGAATACATTTTCAGAATAAAACTTTAACATAAGCAATTTTCGTAAGACTAAAAGCAGCTATACAAGATAATTTTGTCATGGAAATTTCAAATCTCTTAGTATTCTGAAGCTTAATATCCAGCTCGCTTGAAAATCCGGCCTTTGCTTTTGTTGGAAGCCGTTGCACCCATTAACGGTGCTGTGACTGTTTTTTAGTAGTTATGTTCCGCCTCTTGATTTATCGCTTAATGTATGCAAAATGGCAACTTGATAACATAATTTTTATACTTTTTGTACTTTCTAGATTATTTTGGACTTGTGCATATGGTCTGGCATTACCCTCAGACGTCTTAAATCGTAACCCTGGCTTGCTCATAATGGCGCTTTAAGGCTGGAAAAAGATAATCTCTACCCCAAACCGTAGCTTTAATCGGTAACGGACAGGAATAGTGGCTGTTCGGGGCTGATAGGAAAAATATTATGTCCCACTTATATCGCGTACTATGGCAATACTTTGGTTTGAATCCAACATAATATTTTATCATGTCGTCTATTTGTGAATAGAGAGAAAAAACTAACGTTTAACCTAGTTCTATGGATTTGATGGCGAATTATCTAACACATTTTTCAATGTTAGTCACAAGTTAGAGGGCAACTTCCAGGCAATTATACCTTGCCTTCTGAATATTTCCCTTTGCATATACTCCAAAATTCCCCATTTTGAATTCCTAAATTTCCCGGATGACGGCAATAGACTTGCCCCCTATGGGCAAATCCTATGGTAAGATGTGGGTGTTTAATACACCTCTGGGGATAAGAAATATACTAGATCGTTCAATAAGTCCCGAGACTAACTATGTATTAAGTTACATATTATTGTTTTAATTGAACAATAAAATATTGAGATATTTATGTGACGCTGTACTTCTGTAATTTCGAAAAAAAAAAAACGAGTTTCATTTGTTGATAAAACATTGTTTTTTAAAAGGAAAAAAGACCGTTCAAGCACAGCAGTGGCTTATAAGATGTTGTCCGGAATTTGCGCCGATTAACCAACCATTTGTTGGTGGTATACCGATTTCAAACGCGGTCGTACAGACACAATTGATGCTGAACGCTCTGGTTGTCTAAATGAAGCAGTGACTCAACCAAACATCAACTTAGTCTTGAAAATCGTGAAGGCGGATTAGCTGAGATAGTGAAGATTTCAACTGCTATTCTTTTTTTATCTTTTGATCACATCGCTAAACATCGTCAACTTTCTTATCATGATTCTTCTCTTTCTATCCTGCAAAATTCGTCCTTCCAAGGCAAAGTCAAGAGTTCTCTTGCCACGTAACTTTAGTACCATGGATATCAATCTTATAAGAAAACGTAAATGAGATCAACTGGGTTTTACTTTTAACAGCAGGGTCTATTGACGAAAAGGAAACAATATGTATTTAATGCCAATTTGATAGCGCATTATCTTATAGCCGCACCGGTGTGAGCTATAAAATTAAAACATTTACTATCATCCTGACTGAGAGACGAAATAAAAAAAAAAACATTGTCCGAAAAGCATCAGCGAGGTCAAAATACAAATCAAGGCCTACCAATGTCAATAAACATAAGTATTTGAAGTCAGGAAACTATTGCAACAAGGTGTGTAGGAACGCACAACGCCAACATATCAATGGCTCATTCGAAATTCCTGCGATCACTAAGGGTTGAAAAACAGCCTCAAAAATAATCTACAGTTACTGAATATTAATTAGCTTAACCAGCACTTCTCTGCTTTGTCTAACTTTAAAAAGACAAATAAATTAATGCATTAAGTTATCTTTCAACAATTCAAACTCCTGGTTAATTTCCTTTTGTTCTTAGTTAATTGTCTTCTTGTGATGTTTAGAAAAGTATTCAGACCATTACACCTAATACAAAAGGTACTGATTCTACCAGTCGTAATATATTCCTTCCTATACTTGATGATATTGTACCTATAATCACACATATCCTTAACGTGTACATTGTAAGTGCAGTTATTCCATCAGAATGGAAAGGCACCCAACTCATTCCTTGGCCAAAGAATCCCAAACCTGTATCTTACTCCGAATATCGGCCAAAACATTTTTGAAAAGATGGTGATGAAAATTAGATCACCACGACAAGATCATGGTTAAAGGGTAGTCAAGCTCCACAGACTGTAGCGAAACCCAGATTATGAGCAATAGCAATTTCGCATCGTTCATTATGAGCTTTTACCGCCGGCCAAAACCACGGATTCTCTAATGCCAACAATTAATTAGACTCAAGCAAGAAATTAAGAAAAAACGGCCTGAATTTATTAACTGCTTCGGTACGTATGGGCCGGTGCGACCAGAGTGATACCACGGCGGTGATACCACGGTCACAGAAAACCGGCAGTAACGAATGCTTGCATTGCTTTGCTCCGCCGAGTGAGAGAGGTTACCGGAAGCCCTAACCTTTCCTTTTCACCTGTTTCGGTCTCTTCAGAATTCTTTGGGTAGTGTTAGGTTATCATCGAGAGAGGACTATTAAAACTACTTGTCGCAGTTTTTTTATCAAATATCTCAAGATTTCTACAGCAACGGGATTATGTAACTACCTACAAGATGGCAACAAGTTATCGAACAAAATATATATATTTTAATTAAAATGTCCTCTCACAACCGATAAAAATGTAGCATGTAGCACTTACTTCATACTAAATCTTAAAATGTGACTTATTTCTATGGTTTTCTATTATTTGCTTGATTTTTATTACTACAATTAAAACAATGCAAATTTAAATGTTATTGGCAAATTTTGTAACAATTTTATATATTTACAAAGCTATTAACGAAAATGTCTTTAATTGCCTCTGTTGAAAAGTACAAAAGTACATCAATTACAGTTACTACACTGTTATTAGGGACATGCTATTTATTAAATAAAATAAAAACTGCTACTTACTACTTGTGACGCCTACAATATATAAAAGCTAAGAGCAATAAAATGGACGGAACGTTGGTTGAAAACGGTATAAATTGTTAAGCGTCACTTACAAAACCCTTTCAGTTAAATGCCTGCATTGTTCGTAAATTCCCTTTTGCAGTCAAACGAAAATAAAGAACACGGATAGTCTTCGATACATTTTTATTGGAAGGTATCGTGCACTGTTGATTTCGCTTGAAACATTTTTTGGGAACTGAAGCTCGATCAAACTTTATCCAGGCCGTAGAGGCCAAAGTTATATGGGATTGAGGTGGCTGTAAAAGTGGATAATAATAAGCAGTGGATGTAATAAAACACGTCGCTTACGATCACACAATTCGATGACACATATAAAACAGGGCTGCATCATCCATTTGCTCTGTTTATATCGCATTTCCAATTTATATGCTTAAGAAGTTTTTATTTTATGGCAAGCAATAAAACAATGTTTGTATTCATATGTTGTATTAAATGAATCTTGTTTATTTGTATTTAAGATTGCCTCGCACATTAATTCACTTGTAACAACCGACACGATCGTAAATATGGTACCGTTAAATGTTTATATTCGTTTCATTAATATCAATCACGTTTCGAAACAGCTAAGTGCAAAAAAAGTTATGTTAATGTTATGCTACTAATCAGAAGCATTCTGATAGTACATCATTGTTAATACATTGACGTAATATATTTATGTCTAATGGCAGTGTTGTTAGTATTTGCAATCAGTCCGTTGAGTTGCTCTATGGTACAAATAAACCTATATCTTATCCTCTACTATTGCGAGTGGTTTTGCTAACGGACTTCTCGATTAAAAATAGAGTAAATCAACAATAAATATTTCTACCTTACAAAAGGTTTCACCTTTTTTATGTTATAGGGGGCAAACGAGCAGACGGGTCACCTAATGGTATTTAAGTAAAATTATCTAATTCACCTGAATTAGCCTTGACTTGTCTTCAATGCACTGACGATTTATTTACTACTTTTTTCCTTTGTGCGTGCGGCTTTGATGAGTATGTATGAATTGGGTACATTTGACAGATATAATAGAACAATATAGATTCACCATATTCAACTTTTCAGTTGTGCAAATGTTTAACATGCCGTTAAGACACACTTAGAAAATATAAATAAAATAATAACATAATAATTAAGTACACTATTATTATTACAATATTAAAAGAGAGTTGTCATGTTTTGTGAAATTACAATAGTTATGGAATAGTTTTAAAAAAATCATGGTTTGATTGTAGAGAAAAAATTGTTGTATGTAGGTATACTCCTTAGTTTAAAAGCAGTTAAAACCGTATGCTTCTAAACTAATGATCACATCAAAAAAGTACATCTTATAATTAGAAATAAATATTATGTAAAACTAAAATTTACACAACATTTAATCATCATCCTCCGCGCCTTTTCCCAACTAAGTTGGGATCGGCTTTCAGTCTAACTACGATACGGCCGAACTTTGATACGACCGAACATTTAATATGTGACTATATTATAATGGATCTTTTTCAATCGGAATAGACAAAAAACGACAGTCGTTCACAAAATATCAAAAGTATTTTTTGACACGTTCACAATTTTACTCGTTTAAGTCATATATTTTTTTTTATTTCAGTTCAGTTTTAAAGCATTTTACCGTGTTCTCGCTTGTTATCTCAGAAATGAAAAGGAATCGCATTCTGAATCACTTAACTAACGAATTACAATGTCATGTCTGAAAAGTTACATTTCGCGATTTAAACATACATGTACAAGCGATAGACAGGAAATAAATTACAAAGCAATTTGAGTAGCCATTTGATATTAATTTTGCGTCCACAAACTACGCGCCACGGTATCGATATTTCAATTAATATGCATCGTTACTTTAAACTTTACTTAGTGGAAGTGGGGTGAAGCAAGTTTTAATAAGGGTCTCTCTGGGTCATTACAGGCTCGTAGCGGTAATTGTCAGAGGCGGCGCGGCCCCAGCACTTAACGACACTTCTGGTTGACGTAGGCAGCCTCTCCGCCGCTACCGCCCGCCGTTTGTATTTGAAAAGCTTTGTTAAATAACCTATATCTGCTCACTAAATATACGGTTGTCGTAGCATGACAAACAATTTGTTTTATCATCGTTTTATTTCAAAACAAAGCTTGGGAACGTCAGCCGTTAATAGCGTCCCTATGAAGAGACTTGGAGCACGAATCTGTTTTATGGCCTTACATGATGCTTCAATTAAAATCTGTTGTTTTAGAAAAGTAGAATGTTTATAGGTCACGCTTTATTTTTTAGAATACAACTTTGAATGTTTCTGCTAACATAAAAACCAGACGTTCCTGAGTAGGTGTGTATGTTTGTTCGTTACACCTCCATTTTAAAAACGGCTTTGCTGATTTGGATGAAATTTGGCATAACATTTTTGTGGAAAACTGTATAGGAGCCACCTTGTCGAGAATAACAAATTGGTAGCTGAACAGTAGCCGAAATACTATAAGTTACAAAGGATTTCTAGAGTATGACCGGACATAATTGCGTCCAGTCAGCAGTGTAATATTCTGGGAAATTTGCCTGATCTAAATAAAAATAACAGAAATAATAAATACCCTACACACAATATCGTTATTTTTTTACTTTTACTACGAGTTCAAGAAAATGCTTTTAAATTCGGCTAAATATTATTTCCGTATGTTATGACGAATAGAGGATATCCTAGACTTTGTAGCTTAATAGCAAATAAAAGGACATAACTTTATATATCAGCAGTTGAAGAAAAGCTCTAGACTTCTTATTAAGTACATTCACATAAAATTTTGAATGCATGGAGGATTATTAGATTAGGCATCATTAAAATTCATTTATAGTTAAAACACAACAACTGAGTGACCGTTAGTATTATATTACTAGACAAATTGAGTGACAAAGTGAGAAACAATTGCTTTTAGGCGGTCACTTTGAAGCTGACAACAGTGGTCCGTGGCGGTATTCAATTGTGAACGATAAAACGTGTAGGTAAAAATGTACAGGTACTAAACTGACCAATCTAATGAAAGGAATCTCAACTTTACCGACCCTGAAATAAGTAAATGAAACAAAGAGATTACAATACAAAAGAAACAACATGTGTCTTATAAAACTTACTCGCGTCCTTGCTAGACGATCCACCTTACTTCAATTTCGATACGACAGCATTAGACGGATACGACGGAGATAGTAATAACATAACCTGTCCACAACTATTAGAAAGTTAAGAAAATATGTATAACGAAACCCACAGGAAAAATAAATTAAAGTCGATTAGAGAAAAAAATAAAAAACGTAAAACCTGGTTTTTCGATTTTTTGTTGGAAAATTTAAGGTTATGTGAAAAAAAATGGTTGATGCAAAAGTTATAGACCTTTTTACTATCTACAACTTAAACATTTGTCATTATTCGATAGATCTTGTTTCGCTTTAAATTGTAAAAAAGCATAATCCTCCCGTAAAAGTTCACCCCATTTCACCCTCGTAACTGGATCGACTTTAATTTATTTTTCCAGTTGGTTTCGCTATATTTTCCTCCCCTTCTAACAGTTCCTATACTGTTAATAATTTTTCATTGTTTTGCCTATTTTATAGCTCTCTGCACTGGCCTATATGTGTCTTATTTAAACTAGCTTTTGCCTGCGGCTTGGCGCTCGTGAATATGGGTTTTGTCAATCAATTCAGGTATCCCTACGGAACAGTTCTTTTTTCTGGATGCAAGGTACCATAGGTCCTTTTGTGTAGCCCTGGCAACACAAATTTTGTGATAATAATCGTTTAAGTAGTTAAGGCGTGAAAGCTTACAAACAAATAAACAAATTTTCCCATTTATAATATTACAAGCTTTCACCCGTGACTCCGCCCGCGTAACAGATATTTTGTCTAACCCTCAGAGACAATACTTTTTTCTCGATGAAAGATGTTTTGTACCCCTGGTAACGTTTATGCAAATTTTCATGATGATCAGTTCAGTAGTTAAGTCGAGAAAGCGTAACGCACAAACAAACTCACTTTCGCATTTATAATAGTAGATGTTGCCCGCAAATTCGTTGGCGTGGAAATTGAAATCTATCCCACGGAAATATCTGGAATATCTGGAATGTGCTACTCCAGACTATAATCTGTGCCAAATTTCATTCAAATCCGTTCAGCCGTTCTCGCGTGATTGAGCAACAAACATTTATTTATATATTTATTATGGAAATATCGAGATCAAAGTAGCCTATATGTTAATCCAGGTCTCCAGCTATCTACATACCCAGTTTCATCGCAATCAGTTCAGTAGTTTTGGCGTGAAAGAGTAACAAACATCCATACATCCATACATCCTCACAAACTTTCACGATTATAATATTAGTAGGATTTACCACATACAACTATCATCACAGGTTACTACCCAATACAATAGTGTAGTCACATACTTAAGTTGAAAGTTACAATCATGTTTCCATCCATCCAAACTTTCGCATATATAATAGTATTAAGATAGGAGTAGTAGATTAAATTTGGATTAGTCAATCGTTAATATTAGTTACATAAGTTAGGATTAAATACTTTAGTGGGATCGACATCGATCAATAAAGCCCATTAAATACCTGAAATGGTGAGAAACCTCTTAGTCCTAAATTTTATATAGATAACTCTATAATATATAAAATTTAGGACTTAGAGGTTTTTTCATGTATAATTAAATCATTCTCAAGTTTGTTTAACTAAGTTAAAATATAACGAATATATTTAACTTGATATCCTTTTATGTGAAATGACTGGGTGGTCAAACATTTTTTTCGAATTAGTGATCAATTATAATTAATTAATCCTTTCTCTTATTAAAATAATGTATGCGTCTCAATATTAACTATAATCGAATTACTTTTAAAATAGAGATCATATCGTAGGCTGTATACACAACATGTGCTTTATCTCCCTGACAATCTCACCCTACCGCATTTAATTTTTTCAATTGTTTGCTTGACTCATTGTTTTGTGTTTGTATACTTAATGATGACTCAGCTTTCTAAACACGAACCTGATCCTGTTTTATATAATTATACTTTGCTGTTGTTTTTTTCTTGCGCCATTTAAAATTAGATAGAAACATACACTATGTTTTAATTACTGTTTCGCCTGGCATGATCGGTTGAGTAGAGTGTAACTCAACCGCCTTAAAAAGATATTTGAAATGTTTATTAAGTAGTGTCTACAACAGAATTGGTACCACTATCGTATCAAATATTAAGTGCCTTAGGCAGATTGTCTTGCGAGTAAGTTTCATAAGACAGATGTTGTTTCTTTTGTCTTGTAATCTCTTTGCTTAATTTACTTATTTCAGACTCGGTGAAGTTGAGATTCCTTTTATTAGATTGCCAAGTTTAGTAACAGTACGAAATTTCTCAGACGTGGTAGGACGCAATTGGGTGACTGTTGACATCCATCGAGTTCTTTGTCAAACTTTTTAGGTCGAGAAATCTCAACGTTAGTAAACTATTGTTTAACGAGATTTCTTTGGCACTTTTTAATTCTTCTTTTATCTAAGCGACTTCACAAAATTATAAATACCAAATTCAATTACCTCATCCTACCTGCAATCTACAAAACCGTGGCTAAATAGATTACTATCAGAGAGTGTTTGAAGTGGTCAGTAGCGTCAACAGGGCTACATGAGATGAAGGAGATGTAGAAAGCTGATAACGCGTGAGTAAAAATCCACATGTTACGACTACACGCACGGAGTAAAACAACATGCGGAGGTATGCTTATTATTGCTTATTGCCCTATGCTTATTTTGCACAATTTTTAGTCTATTCTAGACAGGATGGTGTGAATTTAGGGTCAAACTTTTAAAAATATTGTTGCAACGTTGCAACTTTACTTACAAATATATATTTATTTTAAAATCAAAAGCATTACGACCTTATTTCAGTAAACGTCTTATTGCTTTATTAAAAACAAAATTCTCGGATAAGCTCTGATTCAATTAGCAAAGTTAAATAGAAACATCTTGACTTCTATTGTTTGTTTGTCTTATCCACCCTTAAATGCTTTAGGAAATAATATTTGTCTTACTAATAACGGGTACCCGCTCATAGACCAATATTATGAAATAAGCAGAAACCACAATGACGAGCGGTTCCTTAATAATATAAGAAATATCTCTGTTCTGTTGTTAATAAAATAGCGCTAAATTAAGTGATAGTGTACTTTCGTTAAAGTGTTAGTATATTTCAATATTACTATTTAGAATTTTACTTTTAACTAATTCATAAATTTAGAACTTTGATTAATTAAGTGAAATGAGGTGTTCTTCGTGTCAGTTTTTTAAATGTTTGTGAGGATAACCACCACGACAAAAAAAAGAATAAGAATATTCTATATCCAAAAATCCTCTTTTACTATAGGTTGATCAAATGTCAAGTTATATTGACATTAATTTAATTTCTAATATAAATCATTTATTGTGGAAGCCGCACGTTTATGGAATGTATCTATTGCCAGTTAGTATCAGACGAGCGCAATCCATGGCTACGTTCAAAACAATGTTACGTGTTTATGTATGAATGCTATGATAAGCATGTAGGTATACATTAAAGGTACATAAAGGTAAATATTAATTAAACTTGTATCTGTAAGTATTAGATAATATAATTTATCATGGTTTCGTAATATGCCAAAGATTACCATCAGTTCATTAAAATCGTTCAGTCCATCGGTTGCCTGGAAGAGATTGCTTTAAGCGATAAGACCGCCCTTTGTACATTTTCAATGCTACACTTATTATGTACATATTTTCTGTAAAACTTGGTGTACAAATACAGTCATATCTATCTAATCTTAGACGAACACTAGAAGTATTACTATAGGAAACTGGTGTAATTATTATACATATATTAATTTCGGTCTGCGGTTGGCACGATGAATCTAAACGTGGGTGTAAAGATAGACTGAATAATAAATCATAATATTTACAGATGCCATTGCTTCCTACCATGCAGCACATCGTCAAATAAAAAAAAACACTTGTAAAAAGTGCTAACACAACAACAAGCTAGTAAAACATCTTAAAGTTTTGACAATGCCGTTGATACGGTTTCCTTCACCTTTCCTACACACACAATTTATAGTCGTTATGTCTGTTTGAAAGCTCTAGGTGGTATTTCTATAGAAGCAGAATTTTGGAGAAACAAAAAGGTTAAACTAAAACTTACGCGTTTTCGGTTGTCCGCTTACATTACATAGGAAAAACAGATAGATATATTTTAATTTTTATTGCGCATAACTGTGGTTAACATTCTATTTGATTCATATTAAATACGAACCGTTCTCCGCAGTTTCAACCGCGTTTATCGCAACTGCTCGACTCCTAAGGATCGTAGCGTGATGTTACTCGTAGTCTATACTATTCCTCATGAATCTGGCTTTTACATACAAAAAGATTTTCCGAAACAAACAATCAAACAAAAAAATCTCTACAGCTTTATTATATTAGTACACTTGCTTGAGAGTTCGCGAAGTTTTGCAGCTGGCCTAGTTAGGCAATAGTTCACCAACCTTGGTGAACTATTGCCTAACCCGGTAGGGCCTTGTCTAGTAATACCCAAATAGTCTATGATCTTCTCGCGTTTACAAATAAATAGTCGCTGAAATGTTTCTGTGTGCGATCAACCCGAACTCATACCATAAAAAGAGAATAGTCGCTTCTAGTTCAATATACTTCACCTGAACATTAGCATTTTACAAATCTACTGCCACCCAATATCGGCAGCGAGATGAAAACCATGTCGTATAATTCAACCAGTGTTATCAGAATATTTGAAGTGTTGGTTGCAACGACAAGCGGCAAGCGACATATCAAAGTACGAAAAAAATATCTAATACTTCTTTTACTTCACTATTTGAATGCAAAATATATGGTCTACTTTTTAGAAATCCGTTAATTAGGTGGCTAGGTACTTTGGCTTTACTTATAAATAATATTAACTGTTCTATATTGTTTTGTGTTTGGACTTTTTACCTCAGCAGTGAGTGTAATGGGCAACAAAGTGAATGCTAACATTACCATTACAATAACGAATAAGAGTTAAAATCGTACTAGGTATCACTAACGTTCACTGGCTACAGACTTCCTGCTCGAACCTGGAATATATTGCTATGACGTCATCCGTGATCGCAACAATATGTTATGCTCTCAACTGCTTACTTTTCACTACTAATCCTACTAATATAATAAACATGAAAGTTTGTGAGGATGTATGGATGTATGAATGTATGGATGTTTGTTACTCTTTCACGCCAAAACTACTGAACCGATTGCAATGAAACTTCGTATGTAGATAGCTGGAGACCTGGATTAACATATAGGCTACTTTTTATCCCGATATTCGTACGGAATCCTGACTAACGCGGGTGAAACCGCGGGGCGCTAGTTTAAAACTAACAATAACTCGATAGTTCTCGAAATTAATAAGTTGGTTGTTTATAAATAATATGCCCGCTTTAGGGTACAATCAATATCACCATGAACTTAATATCCAATAACTACATATATGTATTTCATCTAAATAACGGTCTTGTTTGCGAATCTATAAATCGCAAAAATATTTTTTCAAATTCGACACGTGTAGTTCTAGAGATAAAAAACACTTTCTTCAGATTTTATATTATCTAAAGAACAGGGAACAATTAGCAGAAATATAATATTTTTTTAACTGTGACACACATGATTGATAACATAAGATCAGACCCTAAAACCATAAACGTATTTATTCCACAAGGAAGCGTAATAGATTTACCTGACACCATAAAAAGACATTGATATTTACTGTTTGCAGACGATGTGTCCTTGCTAGTTCCGTGCCAAAACACCTCAAATCAAAATAACGATTTAAATAATATATTTACAAAAACAGCCAACTCGGTACAGGATAACAATCTAGAGATAATTTTTTCGAAAACCAAATTAATGACTTTCCACCCTTACCAAAAACCAACGTTAAACATTAATTTTAGTTTCAATAACATTAAATTAGAAGTCATTACAGAGTTTACTCTTCTTGGTTTGATTATAGACACCCATAGAGTCTGTGCGGGAAGAGAACCGTCGTAGGATTTGAGGTCGCAGCAGTGTTAAATTACCTTTTTTGTTATGTTGACAACAGTGTTACGTCATTATAGTTCGACAGTAAACAATGCTGTACAATACAGTAAACAATAATGACGTAACAGTGTGAAAAGATAATTTAGCACTGCTGCGACCTCAAATCCTACGACGCGACGGTTCTCTAACCGCACAGACTCTATCAATTGGAAATTTCATATAAATAAAATCCAAAATATCACAGTTTTCATACACTTCGAGAAATTAAAGAAACCACCGAAATGCAAACTGCTTGACAACCTACTTAGCATATGCCTATATGCCTATTCAGGATCCCAGATCACATTGAAAATGAAGAAAGCGACACTAAATTCCTACATACATTCAAACAGATCCTAATTAATAAAGCCTTCTATATATTACAAGAATACTTAAATGATAATAACGTAACCCTAGCCAATAAGTAAAATGTTAAAGCGTGTTTTGAATTAATAATTAGTCAATAATAACAAACTTAATTACATAATAAGATAAATAAAAAAACCTAAACATTGTTTATTATTTGAACGAAAGATGAATTTAATTTTTTTATTTACAACATAATGAGATATATATATATATATATATATATGTATATCTCTCCATAATGAACTAAAATACCGTATACCTATTAACTGTATACCATTATGGTGTGCAATAAACGTATTGAGTATTGAGTTTTATTATAAATTATAATAAGTAAAAAATTACGCATAAAATAATTGTAAATCACCCAGAAAGGCGGACACAACGTTAATTGGTGACGGAATCGCAATCATGGCAGATATGTCATGTTATGTGAAGTCATGTAACTCGTACTCGTAACTAGCGTCCTGCCGCGTACGTAAGGTTACGAGTAGACGGCGACGAATAATTCAATTCCGCAGCAGCGAACTGAATGCTAACGATCGGCTTAAAATGAACACGTATACTGAAATAACACATGCGAGAACATACTCTATTCACTAATAATACGCACCAGATATCAACCGGCGCTCACGTAAGCACGCCTTCAATTATTACAAGTGGTACGGATTTAATAAATTAAGGTTTTAATAAAAGTCTTCTAACAAGTTTTCACTTGTTTTTTTTTTGAGATTTCTTACTGTTCGAATATAATTTTCCGGAGCTTGTAATTTTCCCGTTCACATTTTTAAAGGCTACTACGTTTTTGGTACCTAATACAATTTACAGCAGTCTTCAACTCAGCGTTTAATCAAGTGTCCTCGCTGGCTCATTAATAGACAATTTAAACCGTTGTTTAATTATTTTAACTCCCAAACTTAAGTTCATTTTTCAATATAACTTCTCGAAAAATAGCCCTAATGAAAGTCAGGCTACGTACACCGAACACCTTTCAGTAAATATGGGACGCGTGAAAGTAATATTTTTGTTATATTGAGCATGAAAACTTTTTTATCGCAGTGCGTCGTCTCCAGCGCCCAACCAGTCCGCTGTCGGCAAGTAAGTATTGTGGAATGATTAATTGTTCTGTAAATTGAATTCACCGTGATAAATGAAATATCCGCACAATAGGTAATAAATTACGCTGACCCGTTTGGGCGTAAGATGAAACGGTCTGAAAGTAGGTACGGACGGATGTAACAGGATAATAGGTATAAAACACAACACACGTAAAACACCTGCCCGAAGGTATTGTTGGGATTTTAATTCGCATGGGGCACGGAACGGCTTTGTTAAACGTATCGGTGTGAAAGCAAGCTGTACTCTTACAGCTTGCTTTCATACCAATACTACGAATGTCCCTATTTGTATTCCTCTACATCTCTACTTCAGTTGTTTTTATTTAGATACAGATATATGCGTATTTTAGCTATATAAATATTAAACTAAAGAGGTTTATGTCATTCATTACATGTTACATTAATATATAATACTTCGGGTTATCAACATCATACAAGTCCCGTAGACACTAACTTCTATAATATTATTGATGTATTTACGGGAATTAACGCGATCACGAAAAGGTACTGGCCGTGGTCACACGTGACGTTGGCCAGTGCAACCTGTTCGAAGCGTCAGGCAATTCAGAGATATGTAATACCTTTTCGTGATCGCGTTAATTCCCGTAAATACATAAATAATATTATATCATGGAACGTGAAAGTTTAAAAGTTACTAACTTCTAATTCAAATTAGTTCAGTAGTAGTGCCATGACACACTTTTAATGTTAAGAGGGATAGGTAAGGAACGAAGAAGAATATTGTTAACTATTTTATCCACAGGAAGATTAGCTAGAACTCGAAAAATCGCTTCTTTGTAACAATATGTTGGACACAACACATGGAGTGACATAGTAAACAAATGGAGTTCCAATAAACGTGATGACATTATATGGTCACTAAAACATATAGCCTTTTTACTTATATACAGATCGCGTGGTTGTCGAATCTCGACCATGGTTTTTTCATTGGCCTGTATAACTTTAGCTGCCATTGTATAGACTTACCATGACAGGTAATCACATATACTGAACGCGTGTAATTTCATTAAGCCGTTTTCACGTAATTTTTAAAGTTGTAAGACATATTGTTTAAAAATTTTACGCACTTCTGCTATATATAAACTGAAAATATTCCAAAATTCACGTTACTACGGGCTGCAAATAATTATCTTCACGTATTAATATAATGATTTCAAAAGTCGTTCAAAATGAAATATAATTTTGTTATTAATAAAGAAAACTTGGTCTCGTTTATTGGGTCGAATTTAAAACTGACTGGCTAATTGGTTTTTACAAGATCAAGATCAGAGTTAATTTTGCCATTTGCAAATAGCGTAACAGAATTAAAATGCAAAGAAGATTAAAATACAAATGAAAATTATGCGTCTTCGTAAAATTATATAGAAGGTTGAGTAGAATGCAGGTCAGAGCTAAATTGAAATGAAAATGAAATGAAATGAAATGTGTTTATTTCAGCGACATGCTAAGACATACATATACATACACTTGATATGACAACTATACACTGCAATACATAACACAATATGCAAGTATGCATGTCCAGCATAGCCCGCCGAAAAGGGTCACCACCTCAGCATTTGCTAGACGGTGATCCATCCAGCGCTGATTTTCAGTTGGCAACCCGCCGACGTGACTCACGGTAGGAACAGTAACTATAAAATATGTAAATATCAGTAAACAGAAATAAATAAATCAGTACTTATGTGTGAGTACCGGCGAACGTAGGTTCTATGACGGAAAGGTTCCACGTACTAATGTCGCCAGTTATTAATAGAAATAAAATAAAGTAATTCTATTATTGTATTTTTGTGTGCTTAGAGACTGTAGGTAGAATAAGAGGGGTGAACTTTTCAAACCAATTTCCATAATTCTGTGTATTTTTGGGTGCTGAATCTCGCAACACATTCGTTATAAAAAATTGGGAAATTTGATACTTAGATAAAAATTAAAAAACTTTTTTTAAGTTACAATTTTAACTTTTTTTTTTATCGTGTGGAAACTCCCTCGGGTCATCACTCCACTGGGGCTGCCAGTGAAGTGGTATGTCGGAATCGAACCGACTAAAACCACACGGTGTTCCGTCATAAATAAGTCTATTGCAAGGGACTCGGGCATACCCTAGGAAGGAAGTCCCCGAGAACCAGGCAGCCACGTCCTTGCGAGCGGGGGACCTTGCCCCCCTTCCAGTGTAGAAAGGCGCGCGCGGAACACGGCGCGCCACCGTCTCAGGCCTGCTTCTGCTAGAATAAAGTGTGGAGTGCAGTATCCTCGCTACAGCCTCCGCAGTGATGGCACGCAGACGTTGGCTCCCGGCCTATGCGACACAGGCACTTGCCGAAACAGCCGTGGCCGGTCAGAACCTGTGTCAGCCGGTAGGAGAGGCTGCCGTGCTGCCTCTCTAGCCAATCCTCCATGATGGGTCTTACCGCCACAATAGGGAATATGCATGTTGTTTAAATTTACTTGATCAATTTTCCCTTGAATCTTTATTGTGCAAATATTATGCCTAAAAAATTATTTTCTTATTTAGTTCGTCTTTAATTGCAAAAAACATTAATTAAAATATGCAAAATAAGGGCGCGAAATTCAACTTTGCAAAACGCTTCACCATTGGTCGAAACAAAACATGACGTGACATTCCACGTTCTGTCATTTATCGGCGCCTTTATACGTAGTGTTACGGAGAAAGATAGGTGTTCCTGTGGTTTTTGCTCATAGCTAGTGCAATTTAAGCATTCTAGTGATATTAGAAATCATCTAGGACAATGACTGAATGTAGTTTTGTCAAAGCACAATCGGACAATCTACCGAAAATAGGTGCCGCTCATGATGACTATATATTTTGCATCAAATCCAGATTTTACGCCCGCTGAGGTTAAAGGAATGAAAGCCCTAAGGTTAGACGATTCGATCCCGGTCGATTTTTCTAATCCCGGGATTTCGGGATTATCTACAGTTAATCTCGGGATCCCGGGGTAGTCCCGGGATTGTATTGGTAATGGAAAGTAGTAACAAAAAGACAGTAAAACATATCAAAATCAATTGTTTATTTAAGGTTATTATTATAATACTTGTTATATTATAATCTAAAGGATAGGTAAGATATGTGTAGTTAGTTTTATTCACGAAGTTTTATTGGACTTTTGTTACCTAGTTTAAGTAGACAAGCAAGTTGCCTTCTGCTTGATTTTTAAAACAAACATATATTACTACTGACTAACTCACACTATACTAGCAATTAAATTGTAATATGCTTACATTAAAGTGATCTTCAAAACAATATAAACACGATATTGAAGATACTTCATCTCTTCTCATTGATGTACACCATTGTTTTCGTATTTTACATTATTATTTTGTACAGGAAAATATACTGTAATGGGTGTACTTCTTATAGTGTTTTTACCACTAACCGATAGTTGTTACCGGACTAGGGTATCAGTGTTCTGTGGTTTTTACACTTAGGGACAAGGCAATACCTATGAAATGGTATTTTAACTTGATTGTATGTATTTAATACTTCAAGTAAGTATATGAAACAAACACTAAGCGTGCAACGTGACGTCATCCAAGGCCAAACAGATCAAATTATATCGATGTTTTCAATGTTATTTTAAAAATTAATTTGAACATTGCAAAGGTTATTTATATTTTTTATGAGGGTAGAATGATGGAACAAGTCAATAAAAGATAAAAAAAATACATGCATATTCCCAATTGTGGCGTGCCCAAAGTTACAATTTTAACTTGCAATAATATTAAATTATTAAAATGCGAAGTTTAGGTGCCTCTGCCTTTTCTCTATAAAGCTTCTTGCACTAAAGTTTTATGTAAAATATTTTTCTCGCCAGGTGTCACACTTTTGGACCAATGTCGATATGAGACTCACATATAAAACATGGAAACTTTATAAATGCCTTCTGTTAGCCAAGGAGTATGGATGTAACTTTTACACGTCTACACAGCATCCAATCATGAGTTGTAAAGTAAAATAGCTGGGAAATTTATCAGAACTACCGACCTAAAAACATTTGATTTTATTGCCAATCTTATAATGTATTGCCAGCTTAATGATATTCAAATGTTTAAAAATATATTTATACTTAATATCAAAATATTTGAAATTGGTTGGTGACACGACTTTTTTATTATTATTTTCGAAATCAGCACTAAAGCCCAAGAAATGGTTAAAATTCATCGTTGGTCTGTGTTATCTTTTTAAAAAGTAATACCAAATACCGACTTCAATGCGCCTTAATCATGATAAATTTAAACAAGCTCTTCTTTTTTGTTACTTTTCCATCTTTAGAATTATTTTTTTAAATGAGAAAAATTTTGAGTATATTAGTCAATCGGGGTCAATCAAGGGTCATCTGTGGTCTTTATCATCAATGGTGTTTTGCGAGAGCAAATGCGCGAATAACTATAAAAAAAATACTGAAATCGTGATAGGTGTGCCTATAATATTCGAAGAGTTCCCTTGATTTCTTCAAGATTCCATTATCATAACTTGATGACAATAGGTCGCTTTGCAACAAAAAAGAATTTTAAACAACATACATACTTAAAAAACCGACGAATTGAGGACCTCCTCCTTTTTACCCATACTGTAAGAACTGTATATTTGAGTAACTACATAGCAAATGAAAGTATTAAATAGTACTAAAAATGATACACCATACCCGATTCAAGTTTAGTACTTAGTATAGATAAATTAAATCTATCGCAAATACACAGTTTCAGTGATCTTAAAACGTAATTATGATTGTAATATGAAGCTAACATCGTGAAAAAGGCACTCGGGGCGTACATTTATTGAACAAAGTGGCAAGAAAAACGACGGCAACAAGCGGCACCGGCTGTTCTAAATTGCCAACACTTCGGAGCCGAGGGCGTTACTGGAGTTCACTTCACTTCATTATTCGTTACATTGCATCGATCTGAGATGTTATATGATAGCACCTGTGCCGTATACTTCAAGGAGTTGATAGTGGTCACGTACCACACACGTTCACACTTAATTTATCAATAATACGTATTCAACCAGTCTACAGACACATCCGAGCTTCAGTTATTTTAAGTCGTTAATTTCGTCAATTTCTTGTATCTTAGGGTTCTTATGTATTTGTATTCTACCGTTATAGTATACAAGCCTATTGCTGTCACTCGGGCACGTTTCCAGACACCATGTTCTTACTGAAAATATCCTAACAGAAAAACCCAATAACAATTTTATAACTTACATCACGCGATCAACGACCCAAATTTTTAATGATTAACAATTTTATGTTTTTGTAAAGAACAATTTTTTTTTATTAACATTCATTGTTGATATGCAACTATTTGTAATTTTTTTTGGCGTTTGTTATTAGGTTTGCTTATTTTTTATTTGTTTTGTTTCTCAATTTATCAAGTCCAGAAGAATACAATGCTTACGTGCTATGTAGTAAACATAAATATTATTTAAAAGCCTTCATAATTTCATAAGAAGTATCGGCCTTGATCAGATTTCAAGTTTCACGGGATAATTTAAGGGATGACTTGATAATTTCGATTGCTGATGTTTTAATGCAAAAAATACGTTAGTATGTCAAACCAGACGGCCGACCAGTGAGCGTAACTTTTAAATTTCAACTCGGTAAAGTAATTAGAATTTTTCCAACGGCCCCATTGTGCTACAAACTCTGCTCACGCAAACTTTTAATGCGACTTAAATTCAAATGCTATTTTACGGTTTTCTTTGTGAGTATGATTTTAATGAAATATTAAGTACCAAGACATTGATTGTCTGATTTTTATCCAATTTCGTATAAATCCTTCATCGCGTAATTTGATCAATCTAAACGCGGCTTGCTTGCTCGACCTCTTTCAATCCCAAGTTCAAAGGTATTAAATATCAATCTTTGTCTTTATAAAAAAGTAACTGAACTGAAGAAATTTCTAGAATTGCTACTCAATTGTAAGTTAACAATCAGTAAATAATATTTTCGGATTTCTTACATAGCACTACGTCAAGCATAGCCTGATGCTTTTTGTAAGTATGTATGACGTATGATAGATAGCGTATAAAAATACACTGACCTATTAAATACGTCAATACAAATACATATTATGTTTATTACACAATGCAATGACAACAACTAACCCATGTACCGTGGCTTTCTATTATCAATTTTGTATCTCTATATCTCAATTAGTCGTAATGAACTAAAGAAAATAGAAATATACTTAACTTACACGCAAAACTGAAGGAAGCACTATTTGGCAAATCACAACAGTAAAAGCGAACTTAAAAGTCATTGAAGGAATTCGGCGCAAATAGAAGTCATCAATCGAAGAGGCTTTAGATGAAAGACAAGGGACAAAGGGACGACGCGGAGTAAGGGCTGATATGCGGAAGAATTATTACCAAAGCGTCGACGTCCGTAATGTTTGAGTAGAACGTATTTATTTATCGACTTACTAGACGAAAGCTGGAAATTTGAAAACGATATAATTACAAAACGAAAGTAGGTAAGTAAGTTAAGTAAGAACTGATCCGTGAAAAAATCAAAAGTGGCTCTTATTTAAAACGATTGGACGGACTTCAATAAAATTACTAGATTGGTTTAATATCTTTATCTTTGCATAGTAAAAAATAAAGTCCTTTTCCGCGTTTGCCTGTTTACCCACTTAAATCATTTAAATTCCGCAACGGATTTGATGTCGTTTTCATTATAACTAGAGATTTTCAAATGTTTAAAACTTCCGAGACTTTCCGGACATGACAGGTCCACATATACAGGACTTTTAAGCTATTGTAGTAGTTTTCACATAATTTATAATGATAAAAATATCGGATCAAAAAAAAATATCACTAAAATAGCTTCTTAACAAAAAGGAGAAAATGGTTCTTACCTATTTCGTCTAGCCTATTTATATATATATAAATAGGCTAGACGAAATAGGTAAGAACCATTTTTAACATTTATAACACGCATAACCAGTACTTCTTTAAATCTATAGATTTAAAGAAGTACTGGTTATGCGTGTTATATTTGTAGAAAATATAGAAAAGTAAACGTTATTTTGGGTGCTTTTACTGCTAATACTGACGAAACTTTACGAGACTTATCAAAAAGATAAACTACATAACTGTGTTTAACATTTTTTACGTTTTTTCATATTTGTAAAGTTTTTTCACCAATATAATATTAATCCTTTTCCAATTTAACGTATTAATCAAATTCGATCTTTATAGCAAATCGTTTCAATGAATATTTTAGACGATATGACAGATTTAAAATTACGCACATTTATTGTGACACTTTTAATAGAATAGTTAACAATTTAAAGGCACTAGGTACCTGCTGTACCTACTGGCCTGTTTGCGGTGCCAAGTCCGCAATAAGTAATACTTATAATAAAAGGGAGTTAATTATATTATCATTAGTTTCACTATTACTTTTTGCCATAGGTAAACTTACCGAGGTTATTCTGTTTACCTATTTTTTTTTTTGGAATTGTACTGAGGTAATAATATCACTTTAGTACAGTGATATCAATAGCTAGGTACGAAGATAGTGCTGTTAAGACAACACTATTTAGTTATTTTTCGTAAATATCCGCGAAAAAAGATGTAATTAGTAGAAATAATTTATTAAAGGTACTAAGAAGGATTGATTTTTTATTTATTTTACATTTACTTTTATTCATGCTGCGCTCCTATTGGTCGTAGCGTGATGTTATATAGCCTTTAGCCTTTCTCGATAATTGGACTATCCAACACAAAAATATTTTTTTAATTCAAACCCGTGGTTCCTGGGATTAGCGCGTTTAACCAAATAAACTATTCAGCTTTATAATATTAGTGTAGATTACATATTTGAGCATAAAAGAAATAATATTTTTTTTACTTTACGAAGATTAGCAGCTATTTCTAATATTTGGAAAACGTCGTAGTTCGAATATAATTCGTAGCACAAGGAGTTCAAAAAGAGTACGTATAGTAAGAGATAGAGAATCGATTACTGACTGAACAAAACAGAGAAACCAACCGCAAGTCAGAGGGGGCTATAAATTAGTCGTCAAATCAAGTAAATTCTGCCATGAACTACCATTATTGAATTCCATTCCAGAGTGATCTTGTAGTACCAATAGGTACAATGTCAAATATTGCACCCGTGCGAAGCGAAGATATAAAAGACTAAAGAGACGGTGTCTCCATTGTTAGGAAGCGGTATACACGCGACTCCTGGCGTTTCCTGGCGAACAAGTCCACTTGGAGGAGAGTGAATCCTATTCTCTGTATTATGTAAGTGCCCCTACGGCCTGTGGTTCTCCTAGCACGGTGACCTTAATGTCGATGCTCATACTCGTATTTATTTATTTCAAATTTAGTACTAGTTTTAAAGAAGAAATATTATTCATAATTAAAGTGCGCTTCCATAACTGGAACCCATTTTTCTCGACTCCACTTTAGCTAATAGTACGTGTTGGCATGTTAATTACCCTTGCACATTATTATACTAGCATGAGGCCCGGCTAACACAAGCCTCATCCCATGGGCGTTATTAAGAGCCTTTGCTACCTGCAAGAAATCTTTTGAGGGAAATTGCTAGAGAGAAATGTTCAAAAGTAATTTTGTAAAAAGTTTGTAAGTGTAATCAAAATGTTATAAACTTATAGCGTTGTGACATTCGCGCATTTTTATTGATCACTGAAGTTAAGTGATGTGGTCGAGTAATCAAATTCTTAGCTTTAATAACTTGAGTGTGGAAGAGAATTGTACAGTGTACGATTAAAGGGAGAAAGTGGGGCACAGCCAAATATTAATTATTCTTTAAATTCGATAGATAGGTATCGGCTGTTGTACAAATTTGTACCAAAACACCGCGGTACCTACCGGGTTGTTGTTGTTAAGTTATACAAAAAAAAACCGGACAAGTTCGAGTCTGACTCGCGCACCGAAGGTTCCGTACAAAATTGTATGTAGATAGTTCGTCTATCTCGGGCCACGGCCAAAATCTTAAAGATTTTTGACAGTTTTATTCAGAATATGTCTCGCCACAAAATTAGTTCCCGTAACGTATAACGTTGGTATCGTTCAAGTCAGATTGAAAGACAAACTTATCTTTGCCGTATATACGTCACAGTTAATTGTCCACGCGCAAAGTATAAGTTTGTAATCGCCAATCAATATTTGTTTAGGTAATATAACAACAAATTAATGACTTTCGGATTTTTTCTGTACTTGTGCTGTGTGACCTTGTTTTTCGCCAAATTTTATAGTTTTAGGTGAATGGGAAATACCCTATAGGTTTTGATTTACCGAAGTGTTAAAATTGGTTAAAATATGAAGCTATACGACCATTTACCGTATCTATTGATTGTGTTGATTTAGAAGCTTGATTTTTTACAGATTCAAGGGACTTCAGATGAATATTTGATGCTAATTTCAGGCAGACAGATGGACAACGAAGTAATCATATAAAGGTTCCGTTTTTCTTTCGAGATACGGAACCCTAAAAATTAATGTCACCAATTTTCAAACAATTGAAATAGTTAGTACAGGAAAAGAAGCACACAGCAAGCCTAATGGCAAACAATTATAATCACACATTCACCAAAACAGCAGTGTCACTCGCGTATTGAAAATCTTACAACACCTACTTAACAACCATCATTTATTTTCTCCATGGTTGTCCATTGCAGTTTAGGCTCATTTGTTTTGTCTTAGTGAGTACCTTGGTGTTACATGATATCCAGGGTAGGATGAATGAGTTGGAAGGTGGCCATAGAAACTTCTGATCTATACAAAATAAATCAATCGAGTTTGGACTCGATTGATTCGTCTTGAGGATTACTTTTCAAACATCAAATCTACACTAAAATAAAACTTAGATCGTATCAAAGCTTGTATTAAAAAAAATACATTTAATTTATATTTATATAGGTAGATTGTAAAAACTCGAAATTAAAATTGCACCATCTGTGAAAGTTACCCGACCTAATATATATGTATAATTAGTATAAATCCAACATCAAATTACATTAGTATCGCGCAGAATCCACAGATAGCGTAAATAAAAAAATCAACTCGCGGTTAGCGTTTTTCGTTGCGCTAACGCTTTTTTCTACCCCCATCCGCCGAGCGTCTAAACTTCTTTCAAATATAAAACATTAACTTTTAAAATAGTAACATTAGATTAGACCATCATATGTACATACATATTGGTGTTGGTGTATAAATACGTGTTATTTAAAACTCAGAAAATAAACTATTGAAAAATATTATATACTAGCAACCCGCCCCGGCTTTGCACGAGTACAATTTATACACCTAAACCTTCCTGATTAATCACTCTATCTATTAGTGAAAACCGCATGACAATCCGTTCAGTAGTTTTTCAGTTAATCGTGAACAGACAGACAGACAGACGCGGCGGGGAACTTTGTTTTATAATATGACTAGCAACCCGGCAACATCTGTGGCATTCGTTACAGGTAGATCTTTTAAAAAAAGTATCACCGACTTCAATGTGCTTTTTAGTGGAAAGTAGATGTATTTTGTTTAAATATAATACGGGTAGGCCAACTAAACGCACTGCTCCAATGAGGCAGCGATGTTTCGGAGCAAACGAAAACATCATCGATGTATACAATTTTTAGATATTTGTTGATTTTTAAGAAACCGCTTGACTGATTTTGATAAAATTTAAATGGGACCACCTGGAAAGTATACCCTTTGCAACGAAAAAAGAATTTTCTAAATTGGTTCGAGTTATCGGTGAATATACATAAAAAAAAAAGATTCCGACGAATTGACAACCTCCTCCTTTTTGTACTTGACCTAACCCATCTTTTTATGTTTTTTGAAGTCACTTATCTAAACATGTCAAACTTTAAATGTGATTTCCCACAAAATTGAAATTCTGACTTAATTCAGTTTATGAATAAAGGTGCGCAATAACGACACTTTTTTTTCTATTTAAAAAAAAATCCAATCCGAAATCCGCAGCTTATTTAATTTCTCGTCCAACTGTTGATAATTTATTTATCTTATGAAACGTAAATTAGGGCACGTGTAAGAGCCCCTTTTATCCCGCCCACGAAACTATGTTTGTTTACACCTTTAGTTGTAAACAGCCGAGGCTCGTCATAGCTCTCTTCGCGTAAATCTAGATACGTGCATATAACGTACGTATTTAGCTATATAAACCATGCTGTTGTGTCAATTAAATATACCTTACTAGACACATTCAGTTACATAGATTTCAGCACTGAATAGACGTATTGAATTACGTTGGTTCGACAAAGAATAAAGATTACGCGATGTAGAGCAAGATTCCGACTGCAATCATCTAGATAACACTTGAGGGATTTACAAAATAACATTTCGCCCGAGCAAACTTCTTAATGAAATAAGTTAGTAATCCTCGGGTAATTCGTTAAATGTTTGTGCTATAGATACTAGTTTCGAAGCTCTCCCCGAGTGGCTGTTTCATGCTTTGATTACAGTACGCCACACGGCTGTGATATCAATGATTCAGGTTCTCGTACTGCACAACTTCACTTATCGTTTACATTGTAATACTTTACTGTAATAAACTTTATCTTTTCGAATATTATTTCTTGGAGAACGTACACATCACGTTTTGATGTCAGAAAAATTCGTAAGATATCGTTTATATACTTTTGGTAACTATAATTTTTAGAGGCTTTATATTTTATAGCATTACATAATTATATGGGGTGCTACTTAGAAAATCTTCTTTCGGTGCACCCTTGGAAGTGAAACAGCAACGGCTCTCTTCTTTGGGTTGGGTTAGCTTGAAGCTAATGTTTTAAAGCTGAGGTGTGGCCCACCAGGCCACTCTATTTCTCCGTGTGTCTCTCTGATAAGCAGGCGAGGGGATAGTCCACGATCTCGGGATTTTGGAGCGGTGGGCATAGTGTGATTGATTACCGTTTAGTCTAAGCCGTAAATCTGGCCAGCAACGGATGGGAACGGTGCCTATTCGGGGCTGCGAGGGATATAACTTCTAACAAAAGTAACCTAGCAGGGCCGAGCGGGGTCATGTAATCTTGATCAGTATCCGTAGACACAGTATGGCACGCGCGCACCTCTACCTAGCTTTAATACACACATAATAACACTTTAGCAAACCATGCCAAAAAAAAAACCGATATGTTGGAATGGTGGCGGCAGGGGCAGCCTGATACCCGAATACCGCACCAGGGAAGAAGACACTCGTGAAGCATGGAACTTGGAAGAGGATTCGCTTTTCTTTCCAAGTGCAAAAAGTTGCTAAAAACCTTGTCTACCAATATTTTCTTAGAAATGTACGTATATGTATGTATGTACGTATACGATGTTGTGGTAGACAAAAGTGTGAAATATGTGCAGATCAGTTTTCAACTTGCACCCTCGTAAATAAAATTGCTAAAACTTTACTATAGTAAAAATGTTATACTTAATTTTATTTCCCCAAGTTAAAATAGACTTGACTGTATTTGGCATTAAAACCTTATTAAAATCTCGTACAATATCGAATAAGTCGGGCGTAGCAGATTTCAGCTTAAATTGGAACAGCCTTTTTTTTGTGCTTGTAATTGAACCTAAAAACCTTTGTAGCATACAGAAGAATGCGGGTAGACAGCACTACTACCGTATCCAGTACTGTTTTTTTTTTGCTGACGAATAATTTATAAAGTTTCATGAAAGGAGGAATTAGGTTTTCCCACATGAGCATTGCGGCATTTGTCTTTTTCCGACAAAAAAAAACAAGAAGAAGATTTCGTCGAATATTACTATAAGATTCGGTTTTCGAAAGAACCGTTCTTTATTTTTTTGACTGACTACATCTTTGAAGACCTAGTACAATGGTCAAATTCAAAGGATTTAATTTCTCATAGCTACCGTATTTACTTACAACGTGATCGTAATCGATCGTATCATTAACGATAAACCGCCAAAAAACCCCTAAACAAAATACTCTTCAACTTTTAAGAATAACTGAAAGGACTATTTCAAACGAAGACGCAAATAGTACGCTCTTATGTATAAAATAAATTTCATTTTAAATTTTATGTCAGTTCTCACGTTCTTTACGGCAGTAGTAATTTCAACCTAAAAGTCATTTAATCTTACCAAACGAAATTACTCGAGACCATTTCAATATACGAATTTGTCCTCGTAGCTGTAAAATTTTCAAACATAATTAGTCCCAATACGTGCTTAATAATAATTCTTAAATGTTAGCTTTGACAGGTTGGCCAAAATGGCGAATCTTATCAAGAAAAATCTTTATTACACACCTGGACTACAAATGAGATTGTAAGTGTGCCTAATAAATCACGATAGAATTTTGCTATTATCGGAAGTTATATTGTAATCAGGGATGTTTTTGTTAAACTTCGGACTATTTAGCCAGTCAGTTGATTTTAATCAAATTCGATTAAATACGGCAAAGCAAAAACAATATTTTTTTTTTCAATGTAAGGCAGACGAAGAAAGCAAAATGAGGAATAAATGTTCCATGAATTTTAATATGTGTAAATTTTTAAAACCGCTCGATTTTCTACAGACTTTGAAAAGACCTGGCTGACTGTTGGTCTGATTGATTGTGTATGTGTTTAGTAGTTATAATTTTTTTTTTATTATTTTCGTTGGCGTTTGTTGACACAAAAAAAGTAATAAAGAGAAGGGTTGATTGTTTCCAAAATTAGTTATTTATAAATTTATATTAGGGATAACAACAGCTGCCAACTCTTAACTAGGTACTTCATAAAGAGTACATAAGTAGCCAATAATAGTTATCCTCGGTAGATGCATTAAGTGGATGAATGTGCTATAAACAGCACTTAATATTAAAGTTGATTGTCAAACTTTGAAGAGATACAATAAGAGAGAGAAATACAACATATAATAAATTATTATAATTATAAATAACATATTTAAATATGAAGAAAAATTAACGTTCATACGTGGGAGAGCCATGTCTCGGCACGTATGGGCCGGCTGGACTCCGCTCGATACCACGGCCTCACAGAAAACCGGCACTGAAACAATGCTTGCATTGCATTTCGCCGCGTGAGTGAGGTTACCGGAGGCCCTTACCCTTCCCTCTCCCCTATTGCCGTCCTTCCCCTCTCCCCCCTCTAAACTCCCTCTCCCGTCTTCCCGCTCTTCCTCCCTCTCCCCTCTTCCCCTATTCCCACCTTAAAGGGTCGCAACGCACTTGTGACTTTGAGTTACTGGTGCCCATGGGTGGCGGTAGTCATTTACCATCAGGTGACCCATCTGCTCGTTTGCCCCCGATACCATAAAAAGAAAAAAAACTTAAATAAGTAAAAAAAGAAAAAAAATAGAACATTTCTATTATCTAGAAAACGTATAAAACCTATAAAACATAAAAAATTATATGAAAAGCCTGCTGATAGTAATTTAAGCAAAACTCGTTTTTTGAAGTTGTCCTTGGAACCAATGAATAAGTCCCATAAGTCCACACTGTTAAAGTGATTATTGTAAGAGTCAAGTAGACGTGAGATATTACACTATTTTAACATATTTTTACCGTAATTAGTCGAGTGAAAAAATAATATAGTGTGTCTAGTGTTTTTCGTAGGATCATTAAACTTAATTTTATTTAAAAGCATAAGACAATCGGCCGTCCCCGTAAAATGCCATAGAGCAACCCAATATCCACCAGGTTACGCCTCTCCTCCAGAGTTAAGAGATTGTATAAACGACAATTCTCTTTGTAATCATGTGAACTGTGATAAAATTTAAAATTAATGTGATCAATAAACTTTTTCTGAATGCATTCAAGACTATTTTTGTGTATTGCGTAACAGGGAGACCATATCTGATAACCGTATTCCAGTAAACTACGAACGAAAGCAATATAAGCTACATTTAAGCTTAACAAACTCTTAAAAGGTTGGCGAGATCTTAGGACAAAACCGAGACTGCGAAATGACCTACTGCATATCCCATCAATGTGCTGTCGCATGGACATCTCCGAGTCTGATAGTATACCCACTCCCAGGTCCCGCACAACCTTGTCCCTCTCGATTGCAACGCTGTTAAAACTGTATTGATCAATAAAAGGATTTCTTTTACGAGTAAAGGATATACCTTGACATTTTTTTAATGCCAACCGTGATATAGTTATTAGTGTAGTAGTTAAATAAAGAGTTGAGATCTTCTTGAAGCAAGACACAGTCAAAAATAGAGTTGATAAATAATTTTCCCTTGAATCTTTATTGTCCAGATATTAACAGTGCTTAAACAATTATTTTCTTATTTGGTTCGTGTTTAATTACAAAAAATATTAATTAAAATATGCAAAATAAGGGCGCGAAATTCAACTTTGCAAAACGCTTCACCATTGGTCGAAACAAAACATGACGTGACATTCCACGTTCTGTCATTTATCGGCGCCTATATTCGTAGTGTTACGGAGAAACATAGGTGTTCCTGTGGTTTTTGCTCTTAGCTAGTGCAATTTAAGCATTCTAGTGATATTAGAAATCATCTAGGACAATGACTGAATGTAGTTTTGTCAAAGCACAATCGGACAATCTACCGAAAATAGGTGCCGCTCATGATGACTATATATTTTGCATCAAATCCAGATTTTACGTCCGCTGCGGTTAAAGGAGTGAAAGCCGCAAGGCAATTATTATAATACTTGTTATATTATAATCTAAAGGATAGGTAAGATATGTATAGTTAGTTATATTCATGAAGTTTTATTGGACTTTTGTTACCTAGTTTAAGAAGACAAGCAAGTTGCCTTCTGCTTGATATTTAAAACAAACATATATTACTGCTGACTAATTCACAGTATACTAGCAATTAAATTGTAATATGCTTACATTAAAGTGATCTTCACAACAATATAAACACGATATTGAAGATACTTCATCTCTCCTCATTAATGTACACCATTGTTTTCGTATTTTACATTATTATTTTGTACAGGAAAAAATACTATGTTGGGTGTACTTCTTATAGTGTTTTTACACTTAGGGACAAGGCAATACCTATTAAATGTTTTTTTAACTTTATCCATCGTCTATTAATTACAATAAATAGTAATTACAACTGGAAATCGGTATAAAATTATTGTAACACTTCAAGTAAGTTTATGAAACAAACACTAAGCGTGGAACGTGACGTCATCCAAGGCCCGCGAAATATGGCGGCGTTCAAACAGATCAAATTTTATCGATGTTTTCAATGTCATTTTAAAAATTAATTTGAACATTGCCAAGGTTATTTATATTTTTATTAGGGTAGAATGATGGAACAAGTCAATATAAGATGAAAAAAATACATGCATATTCCCTATTGTGCAGTGGAGATTGAGGGCCAGTATGTGACGAGGACTGACTTTTGTTAAAGACAAGCTGTCAAATTATTGATAGAAAGCGGTGCATATTTCCTGACCGTCATTATATTTTATGTTACCCCAAGTAAAGTGACGCGGATAATGGAACAAACTTTTTTTGATTTAATGGAGCTTCAAAAGTACTTAGGCGCTTTTCTTGTATTGTGTTACGCGTTGCGTGTGAAGTTGTTAAAACAATAATCCTGCACTCGATGTTGCCTATCCCTCAGTAGCTTCAATTCATCAAAATCGCGAGGATTTTTAAACAATTTCCATTTTTTATGTAACTTATTTTTTTTATTAAAGAACGACTATACCAAACGGGATAGGAATTATTTCCGTGACTGATAAAAGGTACAAAAAGAGTGATGCAATCTTTTAGTTTTTCATAAAATAAGTCGACTGCGTCGTCAACACAATCAGTGCCATACAACAATTGGTCCCAATCAATATTACTCAAATATTGGTTTACATCTTCATAATTGCATTTTCGAAAGTTAAATCTACATATTTTATTCGTAATAAATGAAGTAATATAAAGGTCAACAATGTCAATAGAAAGAGGTGGGTAAAATGTATCAATTTTAGTTAATCCGCCAGTCGCAGAAACGTCTAAAGGTAGTTTGTTGAAAAACAAAGATCTAAAGTGTTGTCACATTGGTTTAGTGTATAATTATATTGTGCCAACTCTAATAAGCTTAAATCTTTCATAAATGCACAAGCTCTGTCCTGTACCAGGCTGCTACCCACATGTGTGAGCGACCAACCATCCCTATCCAAAGTAAACAGGGTACATTAAAGTCACCTACAAGAAAATAATTCACGTGTTTGTATTTATTAAAGACAGTGTTAAAGTTAATAGAGTAATTATTTAAGTATATTTTGTAAAGAAATTATTTAAGTATAGTATATATTATATTTTACATAAAATGAAACATACCTATAAGATTTTTTTTCCAACAATGCTGCAATGCTATAGCATCGGCCGATCACTTATATTGAAAAAGTTACATTAAAATTCACGGTGTAAACGTTGGTCCCTATAAGTACTCAACATATATTTTACAGTTTCTCAAAAGTGAACAATTTGTGAAAAGCAAGCATTGAAACATTGGGAGAAGCTTCATTGTTTCGAATAGTAAGCCTGATATAGTTTATATCAATTTACTCACAGAGGTCATAGACAAGGTAAAGTTGGACAAAAGTAAGTCCTGGGAATAAAAAAGTCCCATAAAATAAAGCTGAAACTAACCGTCGGTTGGTGGCTGGGCACCGGTTATTTATATAAGTCATGTCAGACAACGTTTCTGGCCTGAAAGTTCACTCATATTTTTTGTTTGACAAATTGCCGTGGTAACGGGACTTGGCTAAAGTTTCACCTCCATTTAAGCGTCCATTAATACCTACCCGGTGGCCGTGACTCTCTTTACATTTTATGAAATATTGAGTAGCAACCTACCTATTACAAAAGAGTGTGGGTGAGGTGTGAGCCGTCATCATAGTTTGATCGTCGACAAAAAATATTTATGAGCTCAAGGGCCGTAATATTTAAAAAACACTTTCGTAGATAATCAACTTAAAAAGTTAATACCCAATATTGGCATATATATTGTATGTCACGGTCAATTCTCCTATTGCAAAGGAAAGTTTTTATTTGTAGTAACGCGGATGTCGAAATATGCGACATAAACCGCCGTATTTTTCATTGCCTTGACTGGTCCTAGGGACCACCGACTTGAGTGTTGGATATTAATTTGAATTTGATACCTTCACACGGTTTTAAGAAAATAGTTTGACAGACCAACAACTAAATGATTCTATTATTCAACTTAAAAAAAGGGATTTTCTCAATTTGATGCTCATGTAGGTTTTTTTCGTGTATGTTATCTCAGGTCTCCGTCAAATATAAACCGATTTTATTACCATGCGAATTTAGTGAAGATGGGATGAAGTTCTCGGGATCCGGAGAAAGGAACACCTTCACGGATATCAGCTTCAACGAATTGCCATAGACAGGGAATCCAAACCGAACACCTTTCACAGTGAGATATACTTACCAGGCGTTGCAAGTACTTCCAAAGCCTTAAGCCTTAAGTTACGATCTTCTGCTGGCATGTAATAAACGGGGCCGCGGGGCATCCCCGGGAATATTCGGCAGCAATGTAAAAATGTCTATGGCAATTCGTTGAGGTTTATCCGTAGCTGTGGATATCGCTCACCGGGGCCAAACAACAAGGTGGTATGTTGGACTCGAACCGATTAAACCACCCACCCAGTGTTCCGTCACCGGGTCTTATGGCCGGAGCGTCTGGTGAACCCTAACTTAGTTTACCGACACTCTGCGTGGTCTGATGTCCGCCACCACACGGACGAAGTCGCGGGCAAAAGCTAGTTAGTCATATATGTAGAACTAGATAGGAATATTATTGAATATAATAAGCTACACCAGTAGTAACAACAAGAAGTCCCAATCCAAATTCACAGAAGAAGGTCATAAAAGTTTACTTCTGGGGTAAGGCTAAGATATTTATTTATAAATATATAATAAAAGGCCAAGATAACCTCTTTGGATATTTACATCTGCATGAGGCCCAGTTTGGTTTTAGAACTGGGCAGGCATGTTTTCTGGACTTGTCGAAGGCATTCGACCCGGTGTCTTACAAACTCTTAGTGAATAAAATCCGGGAAAAGACTGATACACCTAAGGACATCCCTTGTCAGTCTTTTGAGTTACTGGTTACTGGTATACAACCAGACTAATAGTGGTTAAATGTGCGGGCTCATTTTCTACAGAGTATGGGCTGGAGTGTGGGGTTAGACAGGGAGGCCTTTTTTTTGTGCGTGTGGAAACCCCCAACGGGGTTTTCGGTGGGGCGGTGTGCCGGAATCGAACCAACTAAAACCACACGGTGTGCCGTACTGCGCCTGACTTAACGTCTACTCTTTAACCTATATATTAATGGGCTAATAGATGATCTCAGCGGCATCGGACTTGGCTGTTCAATTCATGGTGTATGCGTTAATAATATCAACTATGTTGCTGTGCCCATCTGTTAGGGCTCTTAACCGATTGATAGACATAGGTACGCGGTGGCTCATGACCTCAGAGCGTAAGTAAGAAGAGCGAACTACTTATATTTAAGGCAGGGAATAAATTACTTAAGACTGTTCCGCCAGTCAGTCTAGCCGGAGTAGCGCTAAGTAGAGCGAGTAAAATTAAATACCGGGGACACTAGGTCACCGAGGATTTTTTCCGATGACTATGACATTGAGAGGGAGTGAAGGGCTTATGCAGTAAGATACAATATGCTGGCTCGCAGGTGTTCAAGGAGTTCAAATCCCGTTAAAATTGCACTTTTTAAAATGTACTGTCAAGCTTTTTTGTCTTGCAGCCTGTGGGTCTGTTATACGCAGAGATCTCTCGGTGCCCTTCGACTCCTTTACAATAATGGTTTTAGGATCCTGCTGGGGCTGCCACGTTATTGTAGCGCATCAGGAATGACTGCTTCAAAGCAACAATCAGGAAAAGAGCGGCCTCTCCGATGCGCCGAATAGAGGAGCAGCCTCCTAAACATCATTTTAGAAAAAGTAGGTTGTCCAATAGTAAGGCATTGGGATAAAATTCTACTGGGAAAGTGCAGCTTTAATCACTACATATTATAAAACACAGTCCCCCGCCGCGTCTGTCTGTTCGCGATAAAGTGAAAAACTGAACGAATTTTCATGCCGTTCACACTAATAGACAGAGTGATTCATGTGGAAGGTTTAGGTGTATAGTTTTTTAAGATTTTTTGTAAATTGATTACAATATGTTGATGATTGTTGAACATGTATCTGCAACCCGTGCGAAGCCGGGGCGGATTGCTAGTGTAAAATAATTACATATTACTAACATACGTTATGACATTTACTAACAAACTATGGATAAAATTCTGAAATAAAAATCTTATTATTCTCTTTATTCATTTAAATATACATATTAATTACATTTTTAAATTCATTCAGATTATATCAAAAATACATTTAAAAACATAAAAAATAGTGCCCCACCGGTATCGGGTACAGGGACCAAGCTACCGGTGGTTAGGGTTCCAGAGACAGAAACCTCCTCACAATACGTGCCGTATCAAGAAGGACCGCCTTCTGCATCAGGCCCTTAACCCAGCTGCCTAACGTGAGCCTCTTAAGGTGTTGGTCGAGGCTCTTTGCAATCAACCCATGGGCTGATATGACTATCGACACAATGATTGCTGAATCCACATCCCACATGTCGACCACCTCGTGGGCCAAATCCAAATATTTCATTTGTTTTTCTTTTTCAGCCTTTAAGAGGTTGTCGTCAAGGGGAATGGTGATATCAATCATCATTGCTCGGCGCTCTAATCGGTCTATTACCACTATATCAGGCTTATTGGCATCAATAGTCCTGTCAGTGATAATAGACCGATCCCAGTACAATGTTACACGACCATTTTCAAGAACTGGGTCGGGCACATACCTGTAGTACGATAATTCCATAGTCACAAGGTTATATTTAAGAGCAAGTTGCTGATGGACTATCCTGGCCACTTGGTTATGTCTATGCAAGTACTCGCCGTTCAAGTACGATTCCTAATATTTACAATAAAGTAATAAGATGTATTACTTGGTTAGGAATTCCAAATTCAAATTAATTTTCAAATTGTTTCCCCGTAATTTGATTTTTCATATACATATTTTACATACATAATTTTGCTCATAATATGGAAAACTTAAAATATCGCTATAATTACAAATACGAGTTCCACTGGGGCACTAGCGCTATCGAAACACCTCGAAGGCTTAATTTAATATTAATTAAATTGGAGAAACTACTGTAACAGAAAATGCGGTAAATTTTTGGTTCGAACGTTTTCGTTCTGGAAATTTTAACCTATGTAACAAACCTCGTGGACGGCCGGAGACCCTTCGACGAAGAAGAATTAAAAGGCATCGTAAAAGCGAAATTCATCGCAAATCATAGAATTAGCGGCAAACTTCGGTATAAGTGTTAAAACAATTTAAATTCACTTAAATCAAATCGGAAAAGTGAAAAAGCTAGAAAAATGGATACCACATGAATTGAGTGAAGCTCACTAACAAACACCCGTTGAATGTTGTGTTACATTACTCAACCGTTACAATAACGGTTTTGAATTGTATTGTTACTTGTGATGAAATATGGATCCTGTACGATAATTGAAAACGCTCAATACAATGGTTTAACCCAGAAGAACTGGCCCAAATCTTGCCCCAGACGAAAGTTGACTCTTGAAAAGGTACCGCTTAAGGTAAGGTAAGCCTCCTATCCAGAATCTGGCCAGACGGCAGAACTGTATTGTCAACAATTGCTAACAATGATGGAAAAGCTTACCTTAACGGCTACAGCCGAGACTAGTCAATTGCTCTAGCCCATTGCTACTTCAGGACAACGCACAACAGTCGGTAGCAAAATTGCAAATTTAGAGGAGCTGCGATTGGATATTCTCCGACACCCACCATACTCCCCGGACCTTGCTCTAACAGACTACCGTTTGTTACGGAATTTGGACAATTTCTTGAAAGGAAAAATTTCAGATTCGATGAGTCAGTCCCAACCACCATCGAATTTCCTATAAAATGGCGAAAGTGAATAGATAACAATGGTACATAATATGATTACTTAAATATATAACTTCATAAAAAAATCGTTTTACTTTTTTTACATAAAACGCCAATTTCATTATGTGAAGACCATTATGTATATTGATGAGATCATTTGACAAGCGAACGGGCTCGTCAAATGAACGAAACGTCTAACGGTCGCTTCTAGCCGAAAGATCAAACTTTTCATTGAAATTCAGGCTTCGTTAGCATGCCAACCGCAATACCGAAATCAATTAAATATACATTCCAGGTCAGCGAACTGAGAAATGCATGGGTGGTCCTCGCACGACGCGGAGTGGAGCGGTGCTTACGCGCTCGAACTGAGCTTCCACCCCTCTCGCAGGCCCACCCAACTACCTCGACAGCCCGCTGCACATTCTGATCTGTCTTAAATACACTTCTTACCATTCTATCCTATTACCGCTCTAGAAAATTCTCTATAGGGGAAAATTGCCCAACTTTAAGGAAAAATGGTGCGGTATTGTTCATATTATCCTACGGAAGCTTAAATTGAAAAATACAGAAATTTTAAAAACTCAACGGTTAAATAATTCACTAGAATGTGTTTTACATGGTTGTTTTGAACGGTGTTTGGTGCTTTTTGTGAACTTTTTCATAAAATTTATATAAAGTCACTACGTGCTTCCCCAGTCAGGCGTCTCCAACTCTAACAGATATCAACTGTTATCTACGTAGTAAAATAATAAATATACACCATAACAGATATCATGTATGATGATGGAATAAGTAGATAAACAATAAAAAACTTATCAATGGGTACTAGTTTGGATATCCCTTAAGTTTAAGGTTAGGTAGTAGGATCATAGGCTTAGGTCAATCAAGGGATAATTGCATTGATTGATTTTTAAAGTTAATTAATTTGTTCATCTTTAATTATCGCCACCAAGATCCCGTACGTGCATAAAATGAACGAAGAATATCTTCCTGGAAATGCTTCAGGCTTGGGATTTGTTTCTATGAGTCAAGAGTTCAAGACTACTAAACCTAAGACAACTTTATATATGTTATACTTGCATTGTCGTTAAAAATATTATTACTAACTCGGTAGAAACGAATATACAGTTAAATTAAAAAAAAAATACTCACAATCTAAGAAATAAAAATAAACTGGAATTAATGAAAGTACGAACTAACTAATGACGAAGAACGATATTGTTTGAGGGAGTGCAGCTTACAACTGATTGCCAAACGATGTAAAGATTTGCGATAGCAATTCTGTATACAAGAGTAAACTTAAGAAATACATTGATAAAATTAAGACCCTGAAAAATCATTGATGCCGATGCGCACTTGGCCGCACCTCTTGGCAGCCAGGTGGAAACAGGTATGATTCTGACACATTTATACGTTTATAACGTACACTTATTATTTATATATCAAATTAAAGCTAATTTTCAGGGTCTTTATACATATTGCCGTGAAGTGGACGATATTTTATTTAAAACACAAATGAATGAAATTTTGTCCCAAAAAATCATTTAACAATAATTTAATTAAAAATACTAGCGGCCCCCTTTTAATAGGCAGGCTGGTAGATATTTATTCTCCTAATCATAAATATACGTAAAAAAATGGTTTTTACCAAGTACTCGATGAGCGCACTAATTCTACGGCCGGATCTCGTACTATAATTCACTATTTAGAATTAAGTATTATATATCTTTTATTTTTATATCTCTTTTATCTTTATTTTTATTTATTTATTATATATCTCATTGTAAGTGGACTGTAGTTCTTATGAGAAAATAAATTCATTAAACCTAAGACATTAAATTAGTGGTGAGCGGAATGATATTTGAACCGATATTTAAATTTTTGAAATTTGTATATAAATGATAAATGTATATAAAATCAAATTTGATCAATACAAGTACTCGGGGGCTTCAAAATTTCAACATTGGTGACATTTTTTTCGCGTCGGTCACTATCTAGTCATCATCACGAATCTAGCCGAGTAATCAATTCCTTTCAATCATCTCTACGTCACGGAGGGTCAATGACTCGAAATTGAGTGATTTCATCAAATAATCCTAAACTTTTTTCTCCAAGCCCGAAACATTTTACGGAAATAAAATTTGATGTAATTCTGAGAAAACAAGCAGATTTAAATCTACAAAGAAATTCTAAAACTTTAAATATCACGCCGACGGGCTACAACCCCGGACACGGACGGTCGGACGTTGTTGTGAAGTTACAGAAATTGTTGTAAATAAACGTAAGCTTATGACGTCACATCGTCCTACAAACTGTAGGCACTCATCGTTGTGCCTGCATTTACTCAAGCATGATGTGGTTGATTTATGATAGTTATTCAATGCTATGGTTGTAATCTCACCAGAACGATAAAATATCTAAGGCAATTATCCGAATTAACGCCTGAATGTCAGAAATCTAGTTTAAAAGACGTTCTTGACTTCTCATTTAAAGCGAAAGATAAAGCTTTTACTTATACACACTTGAACAAAACGCCGACATTTCAACAGTACTCCGAGACAAGGTCAGGTGTCTATATAAGTGACCTCCCGACTTATATAGACATAGCATCTGTAGTATTGTTCAAATTTATAAACACTAATAAATCAAGCGTAGCAGTATGTTCTTGATTATGTTATCTATGATCTTGTGCGTCATTTACTGTCTATTTTCTCTGACTCTATTCTTAACAAGAAAAGCCTTAATTTACCCTACAATAAAGTTGACATGTACCTTACATTAGCGTAAAGCGTAATTACATAAACGAATCCTGATTTTGAGATGTTAATTTTAGGAGACAAATTCGGAAAAGGTCAAAATCAACACAACACGTAATAAATCCAATAAAATTTATTTTCGGTATAAACTAATCTCCATATCTCAACAACGAATAAAGGAACAGACCCAAGATTTAAACCCAGACGAAAAGAGAATCCGGTACTTGAATTACTGACTGTTGCCGAGAAGATCAATACCAACATGACGGAGTCAAGCTTAAGTCTGTATAAATAATCTTATAATATAAACGTATTTCAATTTATTGTTAGCCTATCGCTAAAACAGAAACACTTTCTTTTTGTTATGCGGGTACATTGCAAGTTTTCATTCAACTCATTAATAAAACAATTTACATGTATATTTACTGCTTTTCGAAGTAATCTAAATTTAAACACTTTTTTATTCGGTCAAACCATTTTTGAAAAAATGAGGACCATTGGTCTAAGGGCTAATTGCCAACTTGGGATAATTTTTTTTTCCACTGGTACTATGCATTCTACCGGGATATTTTGTCTTGGTAAAATGCATTCGAGCAATTCAACATAAAACCAAACAATAGACATTCGCTAACCATAGTAAATATGTTTCATCATAGCCATTCATATTTAATTTTAGGAAGCCTTCGTACAATTTGTTTTAATCTTTTATGTTTTATATCCATAAAATAAGTCAGTTTTCCTGGATTATATTCCGTATGTTGAATAGTCGTATGTTCTCCTCAAGAGGATATTTAAAATTTTTAATGGGAATTGATACAATACAGATTAAAGTGCAATAATTTCAAATATCGTTTACTGAAATTGAATACCTGTAGATAGCTCATTCGCAGCGTACTTAAATAAAATAGCAAAATATGTAACATTACGAAGCTTTTTTTTTTGTTGCTTGTTGTTGAAGTTTGGGCATAAAATGAAATACACACTATAGTCACACTTTGGAAAAACTTAAAAAGATTAGAAGGAGTGAGAACCTAGTTCATCACTATCATTTCAGCCATAAGGCATCAATTTGCTGACCCGTTCGGCTATGTCAGTAACCTTCGTTCGTCTGCGAATCTCTTCATTTCTGATTCCATTGCGCAGAGAAACACCAAGCATAGCCTTCTCCATAGCACGTTGAACGACTCTGAGCTTGCTTATCAAGCCCATAGTGAGAAACCACGTTTCGGATCCATTTGTCTCAATAGCTCTTTAATGCTATTTGTGTTAAAGATACGGATATCGTGCCGTAAGAATTTCCGGGTTTGTCTATTGAGCTGCGTATGTGCCCCGACGTCATCGGGAGACTGCAGTCGCAGTGATCGTTGTTCAGCCATAAGGTTAAGGGTGTGGTCTGAGTAGGTTTTCGATATTTGGGCTCGAGTTGGTCGGAACTTAGACTTCTTCAGATGAGACCGTTCAAGTTTAATGTAAATATTCAATGTGCCTCTGACCATTTGGTGATCACAACCGGTTTTCACCCTGTGAATCACGTACATATCATTGAATATCTGTTTCTTGTTGGTCATGATGAAGTCTATCTCACAAGAGTGCACGTTTTAATTTAAAAATAAAACGCATGTTTTTTTGAGCGAGTGATGATATTTTTATTGGATTGTAAAGTACACTTGTTCCGATTATGTATGAAATGAAATATCCGGCATATGGCCCCCTCCCCTCTGAACACAGGCTCTTGCTCTTTTCATGAGATTTTCACAAAGATGTGACTCTATCTCACCGATGACGCGTTGGATCTCGGCTTTGAGCTCAAGAATTGTTTGTGATTTATTCACGTAGGCCTGAGATTTCAAAAAACCCCAATGAAAGAAATCGCACGGCGTTAAATTGCACGATTTTGGTGGTCAATTGACATCGGAATTTCGGGAGATGATTCGGTCTGGAAACCGTTGCTTCGATAAATCGATTGGTCCGTTCGCGGTGTGGTAGGTGGCGCCATCCTGCTGAAACCACATGTCGTTCAGATTCATACCAACCAATTGAGGCCACAAGAACACCGTTAGCATGTTCCTGTAACGAATGCCATTCACAGTCACTGCATTTTTGTAATGGGTTTTCACAATGATAACGCGTTATTCAGTTGTGTAGCGCTCATTTTTTAATAATCGGAACAATCGTTGATGCCAGCTATCGAATATCAGAGCTGCAACCTCTAAAGAAAAAAAATGGCGTGTAATTTAAATCGTGCACTCTTATTGAGACACCCTTTATATTGCTCTCAATTACATTTTCTTTCTGTCTTCTTTTGAGTAGATATGCGGCTATGTTCCAAAGGGATACTGGTACAATGTATTCATCACCTGGTTTACACGTAAGACCTGTATTACTGCCAGTGGAGAATCCTTCGAAAAAAAATACAAAATACGACAAATCTTATGTAACGCCCTAGTATCGGATGCATATTTATTATATCTTTGCGTGAATTTTTTTTAATTTTTTTACTACCGGTGTTTTTTGGTTAACTCGCATTTAGGTGCCTATATTTGAGCGAATATGGATATGAAATCTTTGTAAATAAACCATATATTATGTCATCATAATTAAAATCCAGAAGTATTGTAATTTTACCTCCATTTCTTAGTTATACTTTACAAAGAGATCGCAGTTGTTCTTTCCAATCTGTGTGCATCTTCTGTAGCCTGCAATGTTGGAATATTGTGTTTCCCTATTTGTGTCTTCAAGAAGTCGATGAATCGAATTTTTTCATTAAACTTGGGAGGCTATAGCGGCCTTGAATCTTCGAATACGCTCAGAGCCCGTCGTGCTCTTCTCTGCAGCCTCATTCGAGTAACTGTTTGCCCTATAAACACCGTTCTAGCCTCATTGCTGCAAATTGAATCTACTTCAAAAATGATTTCAATGGTCTTTGATAAATAACCAGCCCTTGCAGGTCAGAATCGATAAAAACTAGTAAAAAGGAAAAAAAATCGAGATTTCATCGTCTTCTCGGTCGAAAACTTGGATTTAATATTCTTCTCTCATTGTAAATAAAAAAAGAAAAAATGCCTGAATGCCTGATTTTCTGCAACGTTCACTCCCTTTTCATGTTTAATTTGATTGAATTATATGTCACGATTCTACCCTTCCTCTCCAAGGTCCTAGAATCCTGTGTGCTCCAATTTCATCTACCAAAACAACCTGTTAAGCCCATTAAAATTGGGCTTCAGGCCTGGTTATAGAACTACACTCTTCTCAAAGTGACTGGCGATATCAGGGTGGGAATGGAAGACACCAAAGTAACTATTTTAGTACTGGTTGACTTCTCAAAGGCTTTTAAAACCGTTAGTCACGATATCCTCTTATCTATCCATTCCTATGGTCTCGCCTGAAGCACTGGTATGGTTTTTATCTTATCTTCCGGGACGCCAGCAGTCTGTTCGTGTCGATGAGTCTTCTTCGTGCTGGTGTGCTCTAGGCTCTGGTGCCCCTTAAGGCGGTATTCTTTCTCCCTTGCTATTTTCTGTGTTTATCAAACTCCTAACCCTGAAACTTCAATGTGCGTATCATCTGTATGCCGATGATCTTCAACTCTATTTTCAAACTAACATTGAAGATATTTCAATAGCCATAGAAATGGTCAATAGAGACGTCGAAGCAATCAAAATTTGGTCTAATAGGTTTGGCTTATCGGTATATAGAGGGGCTCGTGGCTAAGTGGTAACCGAGTAGGTTAGCATATTACAAAGTTAAGTAATGCTTGCCAGGTCAGTCTAGGATGGGTGACCATTCTGAACACATTGAGACCCCTCCGTGCCTCGGAGAGCACGTTAAACCGTAGGTCCCGGGTGCCATACAAACATCTGTGGCATTCGTTACGGGTAGTTGGAGCCCTAAAATGTCCGACAACCTGGTCTAACTACAGAACTTCGATATCGCCTAGTACTCGGGTTGTGGAGGTCTGATGGCAGTCGCTTCACGTAAAATATCAAAGTTCGGCCGTATCGTAGTTAGACTGAAAGCCGACCCCAACTTAGTTGGGAAAAGGCGCGGAGGATGAGGTTTGGCTTATCGGTAAACGCCACAAAAATTTCAAGCCATTATTGGAAGTCACCGATTGATGAGTAGAGTAGACACTGAGACGCTTTCAGCTATCACTTTTAACGGTACTACTATACCTATTTGTCAATCGGTGAAAGATCTTGGATTAAATCTGGACTACAAACACAATTGGCGTGATCAAGTTGCAATCCAGTGCAGGGGGTTACTGGAACTCTCCGAGCATTGCATAGTTACCTATTCGTCAACGTCGAAAATTACGTGCCCTCACTGTTCTACTTACTATTCATAATAATCCATCTTCGCCAACGTATTTATCTTCCTACTTCCAACTTTTATCTAGTAATCATGACAGAAACCTTTGTTCCGGCAATAATCTTCTTCTTCTTGTGTCCCTCACACACTTCCGGGTTTGTCGGCTCATCTTTTTTCATTGAGTTCGTTCTTCTTTGAATGAACTACCCATTGAAATCAGGATGGTCACCAACAATTACTCATTTGAAGTAAAAGTAACAGAGTATCTCTTTAAACAATTAGCAGAATCAACTTCCCCATAATTTGTCATCTATCGTTGTTATAAGTAGCTATATGCGTATATATTATATGTATATGTGTGTACATGTATGTGGTGTATATATGTATGGTATTTACGTAAGTGGTAACATATTACATAGTATATTTAGTGTGATAAGATAATATTTTGTTTAAACTAATTTTAGTTAAAACGCACCTACTTCCTGTTTTTCTGCATCACCCAATAGTTGACTGGTAGAGAATGCCTTAGGCATTCAGATCGCCTTTGTACCAAATGAGCATAAAGTGTAAATAAATGAATAAATATATAACACAAACATCGTATTCATCGTTACACCCACTTTTGTTGCTCTAGCAACATGATTATACCCTACAGAATAATAAGCTCGATATAAAATTATTTTCGCTGGACTATGTTTATAAAGGAAAACAAATTAATTTTTGAAGCACCTTGTGTACTTTACCATTTTATCGGATGAAGTTGGGAGCCTACTATAAAATCTTTTTTATGTGCGTATTTATAGCCATATTTTTGTAAAATCGAGCCCTTGGAAGTGTCATTATAAGAGAAGTGATATGTATTATAGCGTAAATGAGTATTTATGTTAATGTTAATAAACACATAATGAAGAGTTTTATTTATTGTATAATAACGCGTAGTTGAGATATATGCTAATGTGAAAAATTATTTTATTTTATTGTTACTACGTTAACAGGTTCCCTGGCCCCATAGAACACAGTAATTTCATTCACTAATGTCCGAAGATTTTTTCCTTAATTCGGCTACTTATTGTTATCTGGAGGTAGATGTATATTTTTAGAAGCACGTAAACGCATTTTTGACGTAAAAAAAAACGAAAAATAAAACGTGACGCATATTATGAACCACGAGCGTGTTGGTCAGATAATTGCATTCATAAGTCCCATGAATCATATTATATGATTCTGACCAAGATACCTCGGCGGGATGGAAAACTTATACGAAAACGGTGTGTCACTTGCTACGCGAATAATAAAGCGAAAGGAACCTCCCTAAAAACCGGAGAGGGGCTCGTGGCTAAGTGGTAACCGAGTAGGTTAACACATTACAAAGTTAAGTAATGCTAGCCAGGTCAATCTAGGATGGGTGACCATTCTTAACACATTGAGACCCCTCCGTGCCTCGGAGAGCACGTTAAACCGTCGGTCCCAGGTGCCATACAAACATCCGTGGCATTCGTTACGGGTAGTTGGAGCCCTAAAAAGTCCGACAACCGTGCCTGTGGAAACCCCTCGGGCCGTCACCCCACCGGGGTTTTCGGTGGGGCGGTGTGTCAGAATCGAACCGACTAAAACCACACGGTGTGCCGTACTGCGCCTTAAGTGCCTTTATTAAGACATCCGGAACCCTCCTAGCGCCTGCCCGCAAAAGCGCGGGCACCACCTCTGGGTAAAGACCTCTCAATTAGGGGACGTCCAGGCACACGCGGACGCCGCCTCCTCGCGGGGGGCCACTATAGCGGGTGGAGAGGAAAACCCGTCCGCCGGCGGCGAATTAGGTCCGAGTGGAGATCGTCCTCCCGGACCCTTTCCGCCACTCCTACTCCACCAAATTCACCGGCGAGACTATCCCTTGCCTCCTTGAAGACGGCCGCGTAGGATAGCCCGCCGTCTCCTGCTGCCGGCAATACGGTAACCACAACGGCCGCTGTTTTTGGTGGCTGCAACTTTCTCGGCTTCTTCGTGGCGGTCACTGCCACGGTCGGCGCCTGTGACGGAGTAGCTGCGCTCTTCGCAGCCTTTTTGTTCCTATTCCGGGAGCGCTTCTTACCTCCCCCGACCTTCTGCCACCCTTCGCTGGAGGAAGCAGATGAGGAGGGACCAGGCACGATCCCAGCACCAGAGGGGACAGTAAGTGGGCTCGTCTTTTTAGGTCCCGGAGTGCCAAGCGGAGGGAATTCTGCCGCTACTTTGGTCGCAGCCTTAGGCAGTTGCTTGGCCTTCTATGTGGCCACCTTTGTGGCGGCTTTAGCTGGTCCGGCAGCCTTCGGTGCGGCAGCAGGCACTGGTGCTGATGTCGCCACGGCATACGACACAATCACGCGGCCACCCGAAACAGGAAGCGGTGTCGGGACAGATGAGGTCTTCTTCGCATCCCCAGCAAACGGCGGCCGAACATTGGGGACCGGAGGCAGCCTTGCTTCTAGGCCCGCAAGGCGCCCATCCATCATCCTCCACACCGCGTCAATAATCTGACGCAGGTGGGAATCAGGAACTTCAGAGGGAGAGTGGGCGGAAGAAGCAGGCTGTACTGCAACCAGGCTTGGTGCCTCGGGGCACTCCGAGCGCGCTCGAAACTGGGCAAACTGAGCGCTCAGATCGGCAACCTGCTTTGTCAGGCGGTCGTTTGACGCCGTAAGGCGGTCATTCGCCTCTTGAAGGCGCGCCACGTCCTCGATGAGGCTTTCAACGGCCTCAGACACGGCGGAGGAGGAGTCCTTCAGGGCTCTAACGAAAGAACCCTTCAGATTAGTGGACTTAGTGGCCACTTTGTTTATGATGGCCACCGCCGCGCACGTCCTCTCCTTCAACGTCACCGGTGTTTGAGGGATGGAACCCCCTTCCACCGGCGCACGGATCTTCATTAGGAGATCCGCGATCTCCTCCTCCGCGACGATTTCACCCTCTGCACGAGCTCGCGCATACACTTCCGCCTTAGAGAAGGCGGAACCGGCTGGCGCCGGGATCGGTGTACGCGATCTGGACCTCCCTCTGTAGCTACTAGCCACTTTCGGAGGGAGCATATCTGTGGACGTGTGAGCATCATCGTCCCCCGAGTGGCCTCGTTTTCTACTCTCGAGGTCACGGAGCGCAAGCTCCATCTCTACGACCTCATGAGAGTCCGCTTTGGAACGGAACCGTTCCGACCTGCGACTGCTCCCAGAAGTCGATCAGACTTCTGGGAGCTCCACTGATCGAGTCGCCTGAAAAGCATCTTCATCGTCGGTCGACGAAGCTTCAGATGCTGTCGTCCGACTCCTCTGATTTTTTTTCTTTTGTTGATTTTTCTCCTTCTTTTGTTCGTCATTTTGTTTATTATTTTGTATTTCAGATTCCATTAATTTCCATTAAATATCCATTAAACCCTACGTTGGGGAGAACTAAAGGTCGACCCGGGCAGAGATCCCCAATACCCGGGCAAGCGAAGGTTTATACCCAACCGAGGGGTCCGCAGGTGCCCCGGCTGGGAGTGCGCTTGCGACTGAACTACCCATCAGCCATGCATCCCCTGGTCACGCACCAGAACACGGGATTTGGGGTGATTTTTTAGAGAGCCAAGACCCTCGTCCCCGATCGAAGTCGCGAGACATGACCACGACTCCTTTCGGGATTACGATATGCCGACGGTGGCAAGAAGAACTAAGTCTTCCCACGCCTGCTCGGTGGCAGTGTGAATGCACGCCGAGCCCGTCCTCTGTGCACACCGGAGAAACGCTGACCCGTGGCAGATTCCCTCCTTCGAGATTTTTTACCGAGGTTTTCATCCTCATAGCTCCGAAGAGCGAATAGCCAACAGAGGACTCGACAGACACGCCCACTCTGTTGGACCAAGCCTCGACCAAGTGGCCAAAGAAATATGGCCTCCTCTTCATGCTAGAATATTAGCCGCCGGCGACGACACCCTCCTCAAAAGCGGAGGAGGAAAAGGCAGCGTCATCGCCTACGTTTCCAGGGTGCACCACGTGGAGGTTTTCTAGACAGCACCCCAAAAGTCCGACAACCTGGTCTAACTACAGAACTTCGATATCGCCTAGTACTTGGGTTGTGGAGGTCTGATGGCAGTCGCTTCACGGAAAATATCAAAGTTCAGCTGTATCGTAGTTAGATTGAAAGCCGACCTCAAATTAGTCGAGAAAAGGCGCGGAGGATGAGGATGAGATGAACCTCCCTAAAAACCAAATAACTAAACACGGAGTGCCTAGAATGCGGCAAGACTTACTGCTTGAATTGTTACAACGAAATCCACTAAATTGTTTGGATTTTTTCACTAAACTGTTTTTTGGATTTTTTTATAATTATGTAAGTACTTACTTTCCTGTGAATTTTTAGTTTCTATTTTTCACTAATAAACTCTATAAATAATAATTGCTCCCTTTGTGTTTTTTTTACTAATTTATTACGTCACAAAATTTTTTGCCACATTCATTTCAATAATGAAAGAAATAAAAATAAATCACGTAACTTTTAGGTAGATTTTCGAAGAAACAAATATATGATATGTGTATGTATATATGTATATATGTATGTACCTCAATTTTACCGGCACGATAGAGATCGCAATTATGCACCGATTGGTTTCACACTTGAACGACCAATCAACAGGGCAAAAATGAAGGTTAAGTTCGTGAATGGGGAATATTCCCCCAAAGGGGGGGACTGGGGGGCAGATTTTCAAAAATCAGTTTTTTCAGCATAACTTTTTTCCTATGGAAATTTTTTGGACCGTTTAACACTAATAGCATGCCCATAGTAAATACGAACACTTTTTAATATGAACCCTAAATGATTCCATCCTTAACTTGGGGAGGGGGGGCCTCCCCAAGTTAAGGATGGAATCATTTAGGGTTCATATTGGATGGGAAAACCAAAATGGTTGGTAAAAAATTCGTAGCTCCGAAACTGTAAACTGAAAGATAATTTTTTTATTTTACTCTACAATGTAGACTAAAAAAGTTTTTAATGCGACCTATATTTTTGGAGATAAAAATTAAAAAAAACAGAGGGGCTCGTGGCTAAGTTTTAACCGAGTAGGTTAACACATTACAAAGTTGAGTAATACTAGCCAGGTCAGTCTAGGATGGGTGACCATTCTTAATCTTAACACATTGAGACCCCTCCGTGCCTTGGAGAGCACGTTAAACCGTCGGTCTCGGGTGCCATACAAACATCTCTGGCATTCGTTACAGGTAGTTGGAGCCCTAAAAAGTCCGACAACCTGGTCTAACTACAGAACTTCGATATTGCCTAGTACTTGGGTTGTGGAGGTCTGATGGCAGTCGCTTCATGTAAAATATCGAAATTCGGCCGTATTGTAGTTAGATTGAAAACCGACCCCAACTTAGTTGGGAAAAGGTGAGGAGGATGATGATGAAAAATTCAAAAAAAACACGAAATCTGCCTCTGCGGGCCTGCTGCGGGCCAGGTTTTTTTTCTTTCTTTTGACAAAAGATATAAAATATGTAATAAATGTAATAATGTAATAATATATAATAATATATATATAAACATAAAATATATAAAAATGCCATTCATCTTGCTACGTCCAACATAAATATAAAGCAAAATAACCTCTAATTTTGATCACATATGCTTCAGGAACTTGTCAGTGTTGGTACAAAAAGAGTCATGTGACTCAAATGTGATTCATGGGACAGGGAACCTGTTAAAGGTTAAAGGTACATACAGCAAGTGCATAGTGTAAATACTGCATAAAGTATATTGTAAACATCAATAGACAATGTACACAGAGACAAATGTCACGGTGTATACCGTGACATTTTAATCCCTGTATTAAAAAAATTTTAGCTATTTACAAAATAATCAACTTACATACCTATTAAAAAGTTATTTACAACCACTCACACTTCCTTGTACCGAAGCAACTGCTCGAATTGGAGTCCATCACGTTACATCCGTACTACCTATTGTCTTTTAAATTTCTTAATGTGTCTCTGTCACTTTTCTCTATCGTACTACGGCTCTAGCCATGATGGTTTGGGTTAATGGAACTTGAGCACTTTCAATCCCCCGTAAGCGCAACGCATTCAAGTGTTCGGTCTGAGAGTACAACCACCTGGCTTCTTCCAATGAAATTGGCAACAGCATACAGTTACACCATTGCCAAATGAGGTCACGGTGTAGTTAGAATACTTAAAGTTTATATGTACACGAAGTGCTGCAAGCTACAATTGAAATTGCAAAATTATGTTAAACGGCAACAAAAAACTACCGGGGTCCAGTATAAATGCTGATCTGTCATGGTACAGAATGTTTATACAATGACAGTTCAAGTTATACTGGTCATTGATATAAAACAAAACATTCAAACCTTAATGTCTTATGGTGGAAATTCAACCACCAATCTGGCGATCTGTAGGTCTATCAAAAATACATCTTTTTAGTTGCATTTCTTATTTACTTTTATATTGATGATTTGTTAGCTTTGTTCAACTTTGGAATATAGGTATATATATATATATATATACATATATTAGGGAATTAGAACTACTAAAACTTAGATTTGATGAAAATACATCCAGCCGTTGGGATTTTTTGAGGAAATGAAGAACACCACTTGCAGAACTCCCTCAAAAACCCGTAAAAAATCTAACCCATTAATTGCTGTTAAAAGTACATCTATTACAAGTGTTCTAACTATACTAATGGCTAATGCTTTTCGTGTCTAATAGTGGACAACGATTGATGAATTTTAGTGTCATCGTTTTGTGGTGTGCATACCCATAAGCTAACTAATTACTTTCATTATCTTTCGGTTTTATGCAACAATTCGTGTATAATCATAGGATATAGTCTAATCTATCCAAAGGATGTCTATAAGAGATCGCAGCCTGCGATAAGACCATTGTAATACTAACGGTTGGTATCCTGACTGACTGACTGTTGATATAATGTTTGGTGTTCAATAAAGTGTATACATCTATATTTACTATAAGTTACAATTTTACTAGTAGTACAACTAACTTAGGTTTATGGACCTAAGGTTTTGAATAAAACAAATAATAGACATCACTGGTCTCTGCCTGTAAATGAGTATAGAGATTATTGTACATTATGGTGTTATTTTCTACGAAGAAACTTTTTACAAAGTATTTTAGTTTAAATACGGGGTGGGTTGTCGTACGCTGAGAGTCGGATTTTAATAATGAATGGGTCGTGCATTAAAGTCATGATATTTAGGCAGTTGTCCCACCAGCGGCGAGAAACGCGTACTTTTACTCATCTACGCATCGGCAACAGACTTATATTCTTTTTTATAATTTTTTCTTAACCTTGAGGTAATGATTTCAATAAAATTGATGCTGAATGAGCCGCCACTCAGTTGAATAATGTAAAAATGATAATAATAAAATTTATTTAGCTAAAACAACAATTGATACATATACAATAATACCAGAAACATTAATCCGAAGTACTAGATAGTGCTTTGCAACGATGCCACCTGTACTAATGCAAATTCTCTGTATCACAGGTGTGAGCGCCTTCCATGGTCGGAGAACAATATGAAGGTACGTGGGGCACACTGAAAGTTTTGCGTAACTCATTAATAGAACAATGTACATGTAAAGGCTTCTGAAAAGCTAGAGCCGCACACTTACGGACTCAGAGTAAACCCTTCAAAGACACAGGTCATTATCGTTCACTAGAAAACTTTCGAAGATTGACTGGTCATAATACATGTTCTTCCGATGCAATTTAATGGCACTATTATACCCTATAGTGAAAAAGTAAAAAAATTAGGAACACTTTAATAAAAATTCCTAAAGAGTCAATACTCAGAGCTATCCTGGTCTCCTGAAATGCAAGAAATAGACAGCAGCTTATTCGCCTCTGCAGGTTCGTTAAAAAGATAGAGAAATTTTCTACCAACTACCACCAAAACTGCCCTTGCAAATTCACTACTCCTTTCAATTCTTGACTATGCGGACGCCAGCTATTCAGATCTTACCCAATGAGATAAACTAGAGCGACTCCAAAACTTTTGTATCCGATTAATATTTTGATTGCGTAAATATGATCATGTTTCTGTTTTCCGAAGAAAGCTAAAGTGGTTACCTATTCGTCTTTGCCGGAATGCTCATATTCTCTCTTTGCTATACAGCATACTGTTTAACTCTCATACACCTTCCTATTTAAAAGGACAATTTGAGTTCCTTCGTGGTACCCATAGGAAGTGCTTACGATCATCAGAAAGTCTAATATTAAAAATGCTAGTGCATTCAACAACTTTTTTTGACAAATCTTTTACAGTCCTGGCTGTTCGTTTGTAGAATCCATTACCAGTACAAATACGGCAAGCTGACACCCTTACAACCTTTAAAAATGTGGTCAAGTAACAATATCTATTACTGTAATATATTTTTCTCTTTTTTTACTCTGTTACACAACTAAGATCATCATTTATTTCGAATATACTATGTAATCTCTACTAAATAGCTCTATATACAATATACATAAATATCTATATGTGTAAATTATTGTCTGTATATTTAATAGTACACCATCAACTAGTATGTTTTATTTAAATATTTCTGTTATTATTTCCAACTAAAGGTTGTCTGGTAGAGATTGCTATTAGCAATAAGACAGCTGATTGTAGTATAATATTTAAAATGAGTCTGTTTCAACTCTATGTTATTAATGGTGAACAATAAAGAATATACTATCTATCTTGTCCGGTTTTTTCTACAATGGATACACGAATAGCAATAACAAACTTGAGAAAACAGTTAATCTTCAATCGCTGTTTAGCTATCAGTGAAACATGTCCTTTAAGTTAGTTGGCAACGGGGTCGCGGCCGGCGCGCTGCACGCCCACCGCATGCCCGTCCGCCCGGCCTCCACGCCCGACTTGGCCCCGGACACCTTGATTATAACATAATTGAGTGCTTCCGGTGAACCGGCGAGTCTCCTTTACGTTTGTAGAAAAATCACAACGCGAGGGAAATTGAAACCTTATGGCTCCCTATGGGTATAAATTGGTATGGAGTTAAGTGAAGTCTTGGTAATAAGCGCACATGGTAGTATTATAATATATTTTATCGGCATTATGCCACCAATGGTCTGAAATTCCTTTTTAACGACTTATACGTAAATTTTATACACCAATTAGAATTTTCTTACATAGAAACCTCAAAGTGCATATTATGTACGAAGGGTGGCTTATGTTATTAAATGATCTACGTTTTATCTAAATGAAATCAAATATAAATTTATAGTATAAGTAAAGTTTTATGATAAATGTATTAAATCTAATTTGTGAAATAAGATTTCGCAGATGTTAACGATGTCAATGTGTATTCCAGCGAATATCATCATGGAAATTAAGAGATTTAGAATTTGACGTCAAGGTTTGCGGATAGGATTAAGTGTTATTTCTCACCACCCGACCCTGGACCGAGTGGGGTTTGATCTTTAAATGGTAGTTATTTGTGTGGTTCACAGACGGTTAAGGAGAGAGACGGGATCTACTTTGTGCTCTTTAAATGAATATTTGCTTTATCATAGTAAAAAATTTGTCATTCACTAGTATAAACGTTATCTATATAAATAAATAAAAATGAATCGCTAAATGTGTTGCTAAGCACAAAACTCGAGAATAACTGGGCCAATTCGGCTATTTTTTAATTCAAATATTTTTAAAGTCCAAGGAAGGTACTTATGAATAGAAAAGTTAGAAAAATTGCCCGAAAAACGTAAAATCACAATTTTTCTAATCGGTTTGTCGGTTTAGCTAGTATTTAATAACAAACAACTTTCAGATTGTGCATCTGTTTAGTTTTACCCGTCTTCTGTTTTCGTTAAAAATAATTATTCACCTGAAGATAGTAAGTTTTTATACCTACTGAAACAAATTTGAAAGTTGTACATACGGTTATATTTTTCTTATTTAACTTATTTAACACAATATTAAAGCACAGACGCACCTCTGAGATCGGAAGTGTGCCCATATTAACATGCGCAGCAGTTGAAAAAGTAAATAAGATTCGTACCTCTTTTTATCAAAAACATTGATGTCGCTACAAGAATATCACTAGGAAATTTTAAAATATTCTCGGATCATAGTTTGTTGGAAGAAACTTTCCGCTTTATATTTTTCTGTGTGAAAATGAAAAAGTTTATCCAGTAGCAGCGCCTTCGCACCCCCTTCCTCCCACCGCCTTAAGCCATATCCGCTTACAAAAATTCTTTGACTCAGGCTGGATCATTTTTTTGGCTGTCTAAATTTGTGGCAATGAATCTCTTCAAAGTTTTGATTGTAAACATTCGTTACCTTCTACCATTCGTCAACGCTAAAGAGCTCAAATCCATATAACTTTACGGTCTAAAGAGTTAAGCTCCAAAGTACTTGGGAATTGAAATTCGTAATGGAATTAAAGTGTCTTAGAAATTTTGGATAAAAATATTTCAACCGTCAAACATTTCCAAACTCATTTGTTCATTTAATATTTTACTTCACGTCGAAGTTATGGGAACATTTTTCATAGTTTGTAAGATCTCTGTTGTATTCTATGTTTATAGGGTTCCGTAGGCGTAGCAAGAAACCCTTATAGTTTCGCCATGTCCGTCTGTCAGCCAGTCCGTCCGTCCACGGCTTAGCTTATATACTATAAGTACTAGAAAGTTGTAATTGTGCAAATTATTACAACTAAGTTAGCTCTGTTACTTTAAGATTAATAGTCACTTAACTTACAAAATGTACCCTACTTGGTAAATTTTGTGCTACATACAAAATCCTAAGACAAAAAATTACTTAAATAAGTTGGCATTTCTTTAAAAGGGTAGTAAATATGTAAAATTAAGGAATAATAAAATTAAAACATACCTACATACAATACATACATGACTTCAGCTTTATCCCAACCGGGGTGGTCATAGACGCTACGAACATAAGCTCTTGTGTATTCCAAACATTGGAAACTTCAATGCTTCGAACAACATCCACATATCACCATTTAGATCGTATAGGAATGTACACGTGACAGATGATGAGCCTATCGCCGTTGAAACGTGCAAGTCTGCCGTGATACTTTTCCTTTTTTGATGATTTTCTGTAAATTCCCGCTGGAAGTGAGCACTGTGAAGTATCTTTCGAAATAACAATGTAAATAGCCTTGCATAGATCATGTAAATGACGAAACAGTGACGCAGTAGGTTTTGTAAGTAATTAGTTATCACATATTAGCCCTTGCATAATATTTGGAGATTTTAACGAAGACTATATAAAATTTCGTAAACACATTAACGTGAAATTTGGAATATTATAGTTTATATATAGAAGAAGTTCAAAAATGGCTACATCAAATTACACGCGTCCAGTGTGTATAGCACCTGTCATAGTACGTAAGTCTATAAATGACAGTCAAGTTATACTCGTACTAACCAAGAAATAAAATCAGGCGATCTCTAGTTCAAATTTATTAATTTATGTGTTTGTATTTTATTTTACTTTTAGGTCCTCATGTTGTAACGGGCGACTACGATACCATACACTGCGAATGACCCGACACGTACTTGGCCGTTTTTTAAAGGCTTCCTATACTGGGAACTTTTCATTCATTACATACATTCATACATTTTTATATTGATATGTCATGGTATGGAATGTCTTTTAAATTACCGTTTAAGTTATATTGGTCAATGAAACAAAACAAAACATTCAAAACTTCAAGATTTATGGTCGAAATTTCACCGGACGATTTCGCGTGTATTTATTTATTTATGTATGCAAATATAAGATAAAAAACGTTTTAGGTATTGAAACGGTAGCTAAATTGGACCTCACTGTTACCTAAAATGTATTTATTCAAATTCTTTGTAGGTAATTTTAGACAAAGGTACATAGCCATTGCTATAAATTCTGTGGTTAGAGTTATACACGTTGAAAGAAGTTAAAAGTAAAACAATCAAAATACAATAAAAAACCGCTCAGTCTCATAAAGATAAAAGTATTGATAGGTAGAAGTAGAAAGCGATAATATACTTTGTCATCTTAGATTATATATAGGTCCAGATGCCTAATCCGCGCCCCAAAACTGAAGCCAAAAAATACAAGCGACTAATACAAATACAAGCGACTCACTCGTCACAGGCGAGCGAACGTTCGCCGCTGAAGTAAGTCTAGAGCCGCTATTTATATAATATTCAAAAATGCCTGGTTGTGTAGTTACATCCTGTAAAAATTATATAAAAAAAATATCATAAGTGTCCGAACATCACATTTCACTTGTAAGCATTCTATTTCCTAATGTATTTGTAAACAATAGAACAAAATTTCAAATTAATAAAATTGCGGACGCCATTATTAGAGATGTTCCCAGGGACGTGAATTTCATTTACCCATAACGAATTCTAGCAGTATGTGTAATTTTGTTTGCCAAACTTGTTATTTATAGAAAGACGAGAAATATGCTTACTGTTAATGTTCGCGAAACTGGAAACCTTCAAATATTCTTAATTTCTAAGCTCTAGCCCAGGGAGTTCAATGTGTCCGTCAAACGATATTTTGGCTATAGGATTGTACTCGTATTATAACTTATTATTATTATCGTAACGAACACAGCTATAGAGCACTTAGGACTTGTAAAATTTTGCTAGTTTCTAGATAGTTCATATATTAGGGTGGGCCAAAAAAATTTTTTTTTTTTTTCGTTAGTTACCATGAAAGTATTGTTCAAGATGACGTAAAAATAAGCCTGTGAAAACAGCGGCTGTTAATATTACTATTAAGAGGTGCCGCTTCGTGATTTTTGGTTTCCCATTTAAATAACGTGATATGTTTTTTTTTTAATAAAATTTTATCGCGTTCCAACGAATTGACAAGTTGTAAAAATCAATACATATTCTTGTAGGAGATTAAACGATCGACAAAAAAGGTCAGATATGAATTTTTGCTAAGCTCATTTAAAATTTTGCAATTACGTACTTGGAAGTATGATAAAAACTATAAATTCTACTATGTTGAACCTAATTGTTAATTTTTATTACTATTTTCATATTTTATCGCTAAAATCACTGTATTTATCTATCTGAGCGCCACCTTTATGTCATTATTCAGATGTAAATAATACTTAAAGTTACGTCAATCTCTTCAACTCTGTTTACTGAAATTTAACCTTTAATAACTTTTAAACGAGGTGACTTAGCGAAAAATTAAATCCGACCTTTTTCGTAGATCGTTTAATTTCCTACAAGAATATGTATTGATTTTTTCAACTTGTCAATTTGTTGGAACGTGATAAAATTTCAAACAAAAAAAAAAAATATATATATATATATATATATATATATATATATATATATATATATATTATACTCAAACCATGTAAATTTAAAGACATTTTACAACAATACTTGGATATATATATATATATATATATATATATATATATATATATATATATATATATATATATATATATCCAAGTATTGTTGTAAAATGTCTTTAAATTTACATGGTTTGAGTTTCTGAATTAAAGTGCAATAATATTGGGATACAATGGCCCGGTTTCCTGATACATTGAGTATATAAATAGTTCCTACTAAGTAGCTTTATTTTTATTTTACATTTGTCTTTTTAACTAAACGATTAAATAAAAAAAAATGAAATAAACGAATACTTTATTACTCGGCTTACTCGGTTTAATTTAAATTTGTTACATGTTACATATTTAAAATGTCTTTATTTAATGTTACTTACATCAAAAAAAAATTATTATGTTTCATAAAAAAGTCCCTAAATTTTGGGGTAAGCTCTATGCACTGGTAGTAAAACCGTCACGCACACAAGCGCAGATATTGTACGTTGACACTCGCGTTGGGCGGGATTCACTCACACAGCTCCAAAAAGTGGCTTCAAAGTAAACGGTGACTTTTGTACTGGTCACGGTATCTGGACCTATATATAATCTAAGTTTGTCATAATATAATTTACAAAAACTGACTGACTTAATTATAAGTCACCAGTCATTTATTTCATATACAAAGATAGGTACTTTGTGTTGACACATACATAGGCATAAAATTGCTCATTAATATTAATTCTCACAAACAATAATATAGGTACATAATCACATCACATAAATAAAATCATAAAATACATAGATATATAACAACGATTAAAAATGAATTAAATAGTGAAACAATAATGGCACTAGATTACATGTCAAATCTGTTATCCTTTTTTTTATCATTTAAGAATTCGTCAATACTATAGTAGCATTTTTCCAGAGCCATTTTTTCAGTTCCCTCTTGACGACATTGACATTAAAATACCTTTAAAACCTATGGGGAGCTTGTTGTACATTTTAAGAGCCTGCACCTTAGAACTATGTTCTACCACTTTTAACTTAGGCTGAACACTAGTTTTCAGATCTTGCCTGCGAGTATTTGCTCTAACTTCTCTTTCCTCTTTCGTGTCAAATTTGTTTAGATTTTTAACGAAATTTGTCAGGACTAATACATAGAGGCATGGGACTGTCAAAATGTCATAACAAACGCCGAAGTGACGTTATATTTGTTACTATTTCCAAAGAGAAAGATGCTGTATCTTAGTTTTTAAATATACAGATTTTAATTATTTTAAGTCTGAATTCCAATTTAGTAAAGAATTGGAAATTATCTCATTCAAATAACTAATATGTACATTTAGATTTGTGAGACTTAGCGGTTTTTATTCATTATATTGTTTATCTATGTCTTATTTAAAATAAGTGTTGTAAGTGTTTGGATTTAGATTGTTGTTAGTGGTTCAATGGTAGAGTTCAAACCCGCAAAATGACGCGAGCCACAAAAAATCATAAATTTTCTTTTTAGTAAACATGTTTCAACCGTATTTGCAATTACTCATATTTTATACGATAATGTGACTTTTTAGTCATGACGGTGTTCGGAATAAACAATGTTTACTATATTTTAATTTCTAAAGCTCTAGATTTCTTAGTTGTCTTATTTAGTAAATAAACATGAGGTAACCAGCGACAATAGATAGGGACAGAGAATTATCGAACGAATTACAGAACTTAACAACAAGCTATTATTAATATTTTATTACTTGGATGATTCACTCAATACATCGTCACTACTCGACTCATGCATGTGTTATGAAACGTCAAAATGCATAATTTTGTCTTCTTTTTTCCGTATTTGTTCAATGCAACTTCTCCATGACACCGTACCATTTTGGCTTAAGCCTTCTTTAATAAACTCCTTGATATCAGGAATTTTAAAACTTTTATTATTCTTACCAACGCGGGATTTTAAATGTAATTTACTAAATTAATTCAGTTGGATTTCACAGCCGTGCATAGCTAGGGGCCTTTAAAGTGGGCCTTGATTAGAGAAAATACCCGTTAGGTTAATACCCGGGGATCCACCGGGAAAAGACCCAGGTAATTACCCAGAGCATGGGTATAATCATTCTATGCAATGTATCTATACTGTACCATTATATGGACCATTTTCAATATTTCTAATTCTGTTTTTTTTTTTTATGCTTCATTAGAGATTGACAAGAGTAAACAATATAAATCAGTTACATTTTTAAAACCACAGCTAAGTATAAGCACAGATTATTAAGTAGTTACTGTATAACAGATAAATCACTCCCTACAAAAATATCGATACCTACCGTTTTAATCGCCTACTCTTTCCGAGCTTTAAAATGTGTGTAGGGTTACCTTTTCAATATTTTTCTATATAAAGAAAATTATAATTGTTATGTAAGTTAAATGCTTAACGCTTATTTTTCATTTAAAAGTTTTAGTATACACAAATCCTACATGTGTTTTATTTTTATGTAAAGATTATTAAACTTCCCTTTTCTAAATTCTCGTTCATTAAACTGTATGGTGAAAAATATTCGAAATCTTACAAAAAGTTTTAATGAATAATTATGGCTTATTAAATATGGCGTTAAAAGGCTCATTTTTTTAAAATTATTTTTGGCATTATTTTCTCATACTTTACCTATATTCTTATACTGTACATAAACAAAACCATGTCAATTTTCACTATGAATATTACAGTATTTAAATAATATATCAATACGATATCGTATTACGTTTTTTGTACTTTAAAAATAAAAGTGTATGCGATACAGCTGTCGAAAACCCTTTTCGCGACTTTTCTGGTAATACTTGTGCAAATATTTGATAAACTTTTGTAGTAGCTATCTAATTATGAGCGAGAAAAGAACCTTCCTCATGCTATGACATCGGTCACTACCGGGGCGGGTCGGCACGCATCCCCCACTCTGGCACCCAGTCAAGTTCAATTTTTACATTAATTACATTACATTTATTAATTAAATTTAATTTGTACTATATTGTAGCTCAATCAAGTTAGACAAAATTATTATTTTCGTTGAGTGCACTCGGCGCCAAATAATAAAATTATTAATTACCTACGTAGAGCCTTCTCCATTTCTACGTACATATAAAATTTAGATAATTAATCAGTTTGTTGTTTGGCGCCGAATCAAAATTAGTTATAGTAACTTTTACCTTCTATCTCACGATGTCGACGACGGAGGGAATGCACCGCTGAGCCAGTCAACCTGTGACCACGGCCAGTGCAACCTGGTCGAAACGTCAGGCAATTCAGTGGTATGTATAATACCTTTTCGTGATCGCGTTAATTCAAAATTCGATAGTTTATGTAAATAAGCTCAATACTCAAGACTTAAAAGGTTTATTTCTTGCTTTTAGTTATTTTTCGTCGGTTTCATTTTTTGTTAAAAAGTTTTCATATTTCTACTGATTATAATGATACGAATGTAGTACATGTATGTACATATCCGTGGCTGGCGTGAACACATTGACATGTCGACTTCTATGTTTTTTTTTTTATTGGCGTAATACTTTCTACGCATTAGGAATTTATATAAAAAGAATTTACAGTTTCAAATATATATAAACTTTGGAGCAATCGACTTTAGAAATATGTGGACATCTCGCATTTTAACATGTCTAACTTGACAAAACTTCATTTCAAATTAACGATTCACATTATTTTGTAAATGAACATTGATATTTTCTTATATCAACTTATACTCAGTCACCAAAATAATATTCGTTATTTGAAATCTCAACATATCGTCACACGTCAAAACTTAAAAATGGCCACCCTGACAAATAGCAATTTTAAATATGTCAAAATATTCACACCAGCCACGGATACATAAATAACTAAATTGTTTTCATTATCATCTAAAAAAAGGTGTTTTCAGTAAAAAAAGCAATTTATAGACGTTCTAGGTATATTTACCCGACTGGGTATTTTCCCTGGAATTTACCAGGTAGATGCCGTGATCTATCACAGCCAAGCCGCTGTCTACAGCGGCTCGACTGTACCGCATTGCTGACGTCCATGGACGGCAGTTATCACTTACCATCAGGTGGGCTGCCGGCTTGTCTGTCGCCATAAACAATAAAAAAAACGGGCGGAGTTTGGTCTCAGCTCATCAAATTCGGTCAATACCGGATTTATCCGGCCACGTGGTAACCCTATGATCGACTAAACAATGTTACTTGTATGTTAATACTTTAATATATGTTTTGAAAAGTTTTGAATTTAAATATAAATCATGTCAATACCGTAGTGTAAAATATAATATATTTTATATAGTAAGACAAGAAGCCAACAATAATTAATAAATCTAACTTGTGACTCAAAATAATAAATTTTAGAGAAAGCAACTTTTGCAGAAGGGATAAAATGTTATAATTTTCGTCTACTGCGAAGCTAATGAATACTTTCTGATTAGCGAAATAAGCGACGTCATTAAATAGCCACTCAAGTAGATGAGTCTAAATGTTGTACAACTTTGCGCAAGTTAAATTCGCTCTACAATCATGATTTATATTTCTTTAAAGAGGTACCTATTAAAACTTTTTTTTCAGATTGCAACTCCTTTAACACTTTCAATTCCAAGTGCAATAAATCAGAGCTAACCGCGGTTGCTTTCACGTTATGACTTCCTCGTAAAATTTACATTTAAAAGTAAATTTTCTCGCTCCCCAGCTTAGGGCAATTGTTAATCTTGGATTCTCGCATTGCCCTCGTTGTAAAAATTATGAACATTAGTCTCAAGTTGCATCTGGGGTTGGAGGGGTTAACACTTTGCAATGGTTATAAACTCTGGTAATATTATAACCCGGAGCGAAACGAGCGGTGCGCCACGCCAGTACGTAACATATGTTTATCCTGTTTGTTTATTTTTGAGACTGTTTCTCCATGAAGTGAAAAGTAAACGGGTTCATGAATATAGCTATGAGCGGATTGCTTAAACTATGTAAGAAAATTCAAGATATCTTGCGCAGTCTCAATTTTTTTTTATTTTAAAAACTAGTACTAGCACCTGGGCTCAGGTCCGGGCTAGGCAGACTTCACAAAACCTTTGAAAACATTATGGGTTACTTTCAAAGATCATGTAACTCGAACTCGAAAGTCCATCATCTGTTATAACCCATTTTCTCAGAATATACTTAATATAAAAGAAGAAATTTGGTTGATTTTCTTATAGAAATTAATGTGAAAAAACCTTTTGTTTTCTTTATCATATCAAATGAAAATCATGTGACAGGAAATAGTTTTATAATTTGTAAACATATAGTTTAAGATATTAAAGCAAATAATAATAGAGACAGTCCTTCCTGTAAACTAAGTAAACAGTTTTGAAAAAAATAAGAATATCCTCATTCATTCTCATCAATTTTCACGAGAAAAATAAATTAAAAATACCATATTTGTGATACAGAATTCTGTGTGCACAGTTCAATTCGCCCACACCGGACAAAAACAACCGCAGTAGAGAATAATTTCAAAGTTGTGGACGTCCAGGAACATTCAGATAACGATCACAAATACAACTAGAACAAATATGATACATATAAATATTAAAGACCAGCTGCCTCGCGGTTTCACCCGCGTAAGTCCCGATCCCGTGGAAATGTCGGGATAAAAAGTAACCTATACGTTAATCCAGGTCTCCAGCTATCTACATACCAAGTTTCATCGGTAATCGGTCCAGTAGTTCATAAATATGAATTCCACTCATGAAAGTTTTTATTGTAATATACAAATAAGTGTCTGAGTGTCTACAATAAATGTATTCAACAAAATAGGTAGCCAGGTAATCATGTAAACCACTTTCCCATGCCGTTATACTACAAAGACAAGAGACAAGAGACAAGAATAGACATCACAACGAAGACTTAAGAGAGAGTAACAAACATGAAAAGTTATGTGACCAAACTGCATAAATATGTAGAATCTAGGTCGTTAACCGAGAAATCCGGTTACACAAAAGACTTGGTTGGGTGCAGAGTATTTCGTAGTCCACAAACGAATTGCAAATGCGGCTAGAGCGCGGGTTTGCTCAGTGAGTCGCCAAACAGGGCGCGCACCCGCCCGTGGCGTGCTCCTCGCCGCCTCGACGCCAAAGCCTCCGCCTGAATCGCAACACTCATATTGATATGTTTCACATGAAACACTACAGTTATAACGCACACATTTTTACCATGACTATGTAAGCTTTATTCCGGTCGAACCGATCAATATTTTTCTAACATGTCATATCGTTTTTCCATTTGAACGATGTAGAAACTTATATTAATTTTACAAAATCACAATGAATTAATGTTTATTTTTATATATGTATTGCTGAAGCATTCAGCCGAACTAATTGAAACTTTAAAAGCTATTGTGAGCATTGTCGGAGAAAAATTCTATTCTTAAAGAAAAACTAAAAAAGAAATTGAAAAAAACAGACTGTTAATATAATACACAAACAAAGTTGCAGGCTAGTGCTAGTTGGTGTACATAATAACGAACTTAATAAATATGTAAATATAACAAGCATCAATAATCGTAAATACAACAAAAATCTAGCTTAGGAACACTCTAGTTCATTGAGTTAACTTACTTACGGCTGACATTGATATCATCAATCTCATCGCTTATAGATGTTAATATTTGATTTAAGCTGAGATTACTACCGTCGTCGTCTGACATAAATTCAATAGCTCTCTTTCTTGTCCTTAATAAAGATCATAATTTAGGCCCTAAACCAAACACTTAAAACCAATCTTTTAACAAAATCATGTTAAATAAAGAAAGAAGGAAATTAATGCTGTTATTTAGTATTTAGTTTTCACATATTTCATCAAGTGTTGACAAGCAAGAAAAAGCGCCTAAATTAATTCTGAGACTTCAAGACAGTAGTAATTTTGCTTTTATTTGTATGTTCAAGGAATCCTTTTTTATAAAGTTATTAAATTAATAAAGCTATTTAAATATATATACAGTTACTAAATGTTAACTTCATATTTAATTTAAAAGTAGGCTTCATAGTAAAAAAATGTTGTTAAAACGAATGATCTAACTAAACGATTCAAATATTGTTAGATACTCTTTTTAAACGGTTTTTGTTTTTTTATTGTTAGAATCATTGTGACTTATAGTTCCTAAAAGGCATAACTCAATAGATAGGAAAAAAAACAAACGTCTTATGTCCAATTACAGAACACCTTTTTAAATGAACAATTAACGTAATGCTGTGCTTGTTTATGATTTTTCAATTAGTTAAAATTTCATTGAAATTTTACCGTGCGAAGTCATTTTTAACCGACTTCAAAAAGGAGGAGGTTCTCAATTCGATTGGTATTTTTTTTCATGTATGTACACCGATTACGCTGAGATTTATGTTTCGATTTACGTGATTCTTCTTTAGTTTGATGCGGAATAGTTGCCATTTGGTCCCATAAAATTTAACATAGTTTGGCCCAGTAGTTTTTTTATGAAATTTTTTTATGAACATTATGTTACATGGACGATGTAATTTAAGTTTGTGTACGGCTTTTTTTGGAGTTTTCATTTAGGTTGATTATGTATTATTATAAACCCATACGATTGCATAAAATCTCGGAACGAAGAAATAAAAAGAAATTTCAAAAATAAGAAAAAAAAAATATAGATTGAAGTGTCTTAATCGTTGCATTTCCTGTAGTTCTTTGTTCTCATGTGGTATGTGTAATAATTTATTTCCGTTCCCGTTTCTTTAAATCTATATTGCTTAAGTCGCGCGGCACCTTTCGTAGGCCTACCCATAGCTACTTAAAAAATTACTATTTAATATATGACAATAAAAAGCAACGAAATGTTATAGTTTAACTGATGTAATCTCGAAAAATTCTACTGTAGTTTAACAAACAACCTATTACAGACACTAAAAAGAAAAAAAAAAAAAAAAACTACGTTTAAAAAAACCGACTTCAAAAACTAAAAAGTATAAAATAACTTAATAAAGATTTAATTTAATACGCCTCTTATGCAAACCTAATACCTTTAATATTAATAAAATACTATTATTTGTATGTGCTACGTATTGAAGTTTCGCCTATCCTACGGCGCCGGAAATGACTGCATCTCATTGCTTTCTTGGTTTCGACTACCTAGCTTCAGCTAGCTATCGAAGCTTAATTAATTTTAGACACGCTTTGTGTTGGTACTAACAAGTTGTATTATTAATACATCTGTAAGAAACAGTCTCACAACCACTGATATAAACTGTGAAAATCACTAACTAACAGTAACTGCTAAGTTGTTCGTACCACTATTCGGATTCAAGTCAATAGATCTCCACTTACTTCTACCCTTTTATAATCCCACTATTCGTTAATATTTATCAATCGACCGGTAACGCAATACAATAGTATTGCGTTACCGGTATAACCAGTCAAAATAATATCTATTAACTTATTTTTAATAAATAGTGAACTGTGTTATCATCTATTATAGTTTGGCCCTATTTTAAATAACACAAATAAGACAGTTTTTGATGTGGCGACAACACATCAGCCGTCATAATAAAATATTTATTTTGATAAGTACGTGAGCAAAACAACCCTCACAATCACTTCGTTACAAACATAATGATCAGTGTTGAACAAAGATTCCAGAATTTTCTAGAACAAAAGCCAGAACAAACAGAAGTGTAGAGGAAAGTTCTTATAGAAATAACAACAACTTGTTGTAATAAAATTGTATTAACAATTGGCATTGTTATCCAACTCACTCTGCCGTTGGTAGCTGTAACTGGGGAAAAGCATCGTATTCAAACAGTAGCTTCAGAATTTCACAAATAGTTGGATAAATGCCATGGTTACCGAAATGTATGTTGAGCCTAGCATATGTGCAGATATAGATAGATGTTCTGTGTAATTAGTGATAATACCTTTGACCCCAATGCACCTGTGTAGTATAGAATAATACGGTTATTTAGGCCTATTAGATATTTTAGACACCTTACCTTATTAGGTGAGGCCAGTAGTACACGTTTTAACGGTTTGCTTTCCAACAAACTAAAATGAAATTGTTACGTATATAATAATATAATTAATTACTATGGTGTCCAAAAGTATAGTTTACCAACAAATCTTTAATGGTCAAATTTTTTCTTAGAACACTAAGGAATTTTACATTCATTACATCTCAACTATATCATAAACAAGGCTGTGAATAGTTGTGAGTGTATAGAGGGTAGTTTCCGCACTAATTTGGTTCAATATTTTAAAGGTACGTTATTCTAGATGCACATTTTAGATATCTATAATACATAGGTGAGGTTAGGCTATATCTATACACGCGGCATATCGCGTCAAACCAAGTTCAAGCTAAAAAAGGAACTGGCTACGAAGCAGCCGTGTGTTATATTACACGAAACATTTGGAGTCACTTTTAAAGTCTTAATAACTCAAAATCTATTTAACGTAAACACATAAAATCTGTTTTATTTATTAATACCCCTTAGATTAACTAAAACCCCAAAATTTCATAAATACGGTTCAAAGGTCATATAAATCAAAAACCTAACACAGTTACATATGACCTAGAAAGTTAAAATTTGGCGTCCAGTCGCATAATTGTGTTGTGTAAACATATAAAAAATCAGAAAACAGTGACTTTGTACGATTTGAAATATTTTCAAAGCAATCGATTTTAATTCATACCTAGCGCCTTTCAAAATTGTAATAGCAATTTCTTTTCATTCTTTCAAAAAAAAAAATTGTTTTTGAATTTCGTTCCCTGGTGAAAGATGGCTTTTTCGTTTTGTATACCAGATTATTTATAAAGCTTGGACAGCCAATAATAACACAATTGTGCCCAATGGAGTCAGAGTGCTGAGCCAGGCACTCTGACTCCATTGTGCACAATTGTGTTACGAAACAAATACATAATTACACAATCTTGGCTAGTTTTTAACAGCATACAATACTTTAAGAATAGAAAGATTTGTTGACCTTACAATATAAACTCAGTAACTTGCGTATAAAATAAAGAAGATAAGTTGGTTAGCCAAATAGCTAATCAATTCTTCAAATTTAAGAAGTTATATTTATATACTTACTAGCAGCGCCCCGCGGTTTCACCCGCGTAAGTCCCGATCCCGTGGGAATATCGGGATAAGAATTTAGCCTATATGTTAATCCAGGTCTCTAGCTATCTACATACCAAGTTTCATCGCAATCGGTTCAGTAGTTTTTACGTGAAAGAGTAATAAACATGCATCCATCCATACTTACAAACTTTCGCGTTTATAATATTAGTAGGATAGCAAACATTATAGTAGCATATTATTTAAAATATACGGTTTTACTCACGTGTATATTTCGGGGATGCCCGACTAGTTTCGGACCCGACGGGGGCCCTTTATCAAGGGGTGAGGCGAACTGCCGCGCCGGTTGCAGGTGCCAGACTGTATAGTAGCAACAAAAACAAGAATTTGTATTTTAAATTTATTTTACAATGTTGTATGTTCTTATAAATGATCTTCAGGATTATCTAAAGAACTTGACACCCATTTATATTTAAATTCTTTTGTCGGAAACATTTGGGAACAAAAGGAGTGGGAGAACAAAGTTTGTATCTTTGAAGTTAACTGCATTTGATGTATGGATAAACTAGTTTTAAACTACATTAGATGTAGAACAGAAGTAAATAAGCCATTAAAATGCAATAAATACCACTAAAATATATGCAAAGTACAATTCAGCGAACACATTTTACTATGTTTGTATTTACATTTGATTACAAGGCCAGTGATGTACAATTTTAACTATCAATAGTATATTGTTACGGCATCCCAAATGACATGCTGGAAATAGAAACCTGCATTTAAATTAATTGCATAAAATAATTAGTTCTAGTGGTCGGAAAGTGGTTTGAACTTGTAAATTTCTGAGTTTGGCAAAGCAACATTTAGTGGGAATTAGCAAAAATTCATGTTCGTGATACGAAAACGAATTCCAAAAACAAACTAACCTGTTGGTCTAGTGGTTAGTGACCCTGACTGCTGAGCCAGAGGTCGTGGGTTCGATTCCCTCCTGAGTCTGGGTGTTCTTTGTGTCCGTTGTTTGTATGTTTGTAAAGTCCCCCGCGACACAGGAGTAATTCCTAATGCGGGGAGTTGTCTTTTTTAGAAAGAAATAGAAATAAAGAAAATATTTTAGTGAGGTTTCAAGATAATAGGATTATAGGAAGTCGTTTTTTTAAATTACTTAAGAAACTTTCTAGTTTCTTAAGTAATTTACAGCCCTTGATAGCTCCGTTTGATCAGAGGCATAGACCACCTTGTATGATATAATTTTTATCATATAAGGTAACATCTTAAAGAATAAATTTGTAATTTTTGCTATATGTATGTCGTCGAAAATACTGCCACAACTTATATAGCCACAACTGATATAAGTAAGAAAGTAATTTAGATTATATTGAAATGAGTAAACTAATGTATTGTATGAAGTGATGGAAATTTTCTTAAAAAAGTATTTGAAAATATTTTCGAAATTGAAAAATTGAAGATAAGTTAGAAGACTTTATCATTTTGAATTTTTTCCTTAAACAATTGTAGCCTCTGGCTATGGAAAATATAAATATGTATAAATGTTACTTGGCGCAGAAACTATTATTTAGGAAAATATTGCCTGCTTCAAACTTAAATTCTTTAACGGCAAATAGAATGGAATAAACTTTATTGTACTCCAACGACATACGAGTATACATCTATACATAACGGATATGTACAGTAGGTGGAATTATCGCTAAGAGCGATCTCTTACAGGCTACCATTGCATGGACAAAATCGATTAAAGATAAAAGAATTACGCTTAGTTTTGGTGTAAGACTACCTTTTATGACTATTTTTTAAGCTAACAAACTTTGATTATAACAAAGTAATTTGATTAATTTATTTATAAAAATTTGATCACTTTTAAATAATGCAAATCCAAAATTGATGACTATGGCTGAGTATAATTTTATAACCTTTAATAGTACAGTTATTTGGTGCTCATAAAATAGGTTATCTGGAAAGTTTTTCAATATGTATATGTATGTATTGGAAAGAGTAAGTCAAAATCTATAAAATCGCCAATTGCAAAACTTCCGGAAAACTCTCCAGGTAAAACTACCAAACGACTGTACTATAAATGTAGTTTGTATTCAAGAGTCATGACTTAAACTACATCCGATTTGAAACTTACCTTTAATTTATAAAATAAATATCCCATTTATTAATTTTAGTCTCAATTAGAAGGCTAGCGAGCTAGCAACATGCGGCGGTGGCTGTCACCATAACCGTGCCAAGCTAACCGCCTCTCCGAGAGTAATTACACTGAACTTCATTTAACTTCCGCAGCTCAGTCCAAATACCAGTACCACTAAGCACTGTACTTACTTTACTTAGCCCGTAACAAAACGATGCAATTTTAAGTAACGGTCCGGCGGGATAAGTCGAGAGCGTATATAGCTTAATGTACTTATGAAAGTAAACTTTCGCATGGAACTATTACGTTTTTACTTAATAGTTACTTGACTTATAATTTTCGGTATATTTAGGAACGTAGTGAGCATTGATAGATAAACTCTTTATTGTGCACCAAATAAGGAAGTGCATACAAATTTGTGTACATAAATATTATTAGGTACAAACTAAAGCTTAAACGTAAAACAAAAAAACCTTGAAAACGAACCTGGTACAATTGGCGGCCTTATCGCCATTTGAGATCTCTTCCAGGCAACCAGTACATAGGAAGAGAAGATAAGGATGAAATGAGAAGTTGCAGTGTACGATTAATGGAACACTCAGATATAGATCAAATAAAAGCAAACGTTACAAATATATGGGAATCCGATTTTTTTAATACCGTATAATTGTAACTATTATTATTATAGTCATAGATATATGCGTACATAGATGATAATTGTCTTTTTAAAATTATATCACCGAATTCAATGCACCTAAGGAATAAAACATTATAACAAGCTATATTATTAATCAGTTAAGTTTTAATAATACAGTATTATATTTATACTTATTTTATTTTTATTTTTTTACCGCCCGCTTGAGTGGGTCGGTTCGTTATTTATCTAAATTACAATAGCCTAATGTAATCTTTATTACCAAATGTCATGATTGACGAATGTTCCTTGGTGATTGATGAAATAATATCGACATCAAAACGTCATCATGCAACCGTCAATCACTGCATTAGACGATAGGTTATTCGTCAATCACCGTTTTAATTGTGGCAAAACTGACAGCAAAACCTACCGTGTAATAGGCGCCCTAAGGTTCCTGATTTCTTCTCACAAGGCTCAACTATTTGGAAACATATTTACACACACATTACAGAGCGACACAGGGGGATAGGGTATTATCTTTTATAATTATTTAAAATTTTATAATTTTACATTTGACAAAGCAACCTATTGTTGCGGTGACTGTGTGTGTTGATGTATAATTTTTAATTATCTCTTTTTTTAATTGATGATTTCGAATAATCGATAACATCCTAATTAAGTATTGAATTAAATAGATAAAATAAAGATATTGATATATATGCAATAAAAAACTCGGTAAGTTCAAATTATTAAACCATTCAAAAAACTTGGTTGAACTTGACAGTGAATTGTGCTTTGTTTTCTTTTTTAACCACAAGTAACTTGCCCTTACATTAACTTTTATGTTCTTTATCTGATTTCAAATAAGTTTTTTCGTCTGAAGTCGAGACGTGGCATGTGGCTTGCTTCGCTCGCAAGTTCGCGATAGTGGCGGTCTAATGATAGATGATACATAACTCGACCAAAATACCGGATTTTATGGGTGTATCCTTAAACCTTATGATAACACCTAGCCCTGTACCAAGTTTCATGTTTTTAGGTGTGCAGATATAAATTTTTGATGATCTGTCACCCCAAAATTATGATTTTCAGACGTTTATTTCTCGTAAATGATTAAAGTTGGAGTTTTGCAATTTGACATTTAGTGTAGTAAGAAGGCACATTACAGCGTATACAAAAATTTGTATCATATGGGAGCCGGAGGGTCTGAAAATGGCTCGAAATGGTTCGTGTAAATAGAACAATAGTGCTCGTGCGTCTAGACCATAAATACACACTTTATAAAATTAAATATAATCATTATACAAAGTTATGTCTACTTTTTCCTTTACGCTTGACTTAGTAGCAATGGTAAAACGAAATAAACTTCAAACAAAAATAATTTCAATCTCTTAAAGGGAATATACAAATTATACAATAAAATAACAGCATTATTCAGGGTATACATGTGAGTTGGCAGATGTATGACGCTATAATAAGTCAGTTTATACAAGAAAAAGTTTTTCTTTTATCATCAATACCGTGTAGAAAAATAATAGACCCTATCTCTTGTATATTTTTTTGCAAAAAAATTGTTTTGAGACTAATACATAAAAATAAGTAGAGGAAGAATAAAACTGTTTCGTTTACTTTGAACATTAAGAAGCGATCGCTTTCTAAAATATTTAAAATGGTATTACTTAAACTTAAACGGGGCTTAACGATTTTGTTACATAACATAACACACGTTCTACGTCTTTCACAAAGACCCCGGGTCGTGTCAACTCCTAAATCTGAACCCGTGCCTCGAGGCCCTATTAGCTGTATATCGTGACGCAGTTCATCACTGTTCATACGGCGTGTTAACTCGTTAATATTAGGTACCTATATACGAGTAGTAAGCGCTTTTGTAGAGTAATTAAACGCATATGTACTGCAGGCGCTCAGCAATTAAATATTTAATATACTAAGACTGCTAGTAAACACTAGTATTCTTTTCAAAGAATAACATAAAATAATAGGTTCTACAGTTCTACTCTTTGTACAATATTTTCTATAACCGGTAATGTAGATACTAGTTTGTTTCCGAGGATGGATATCGCTTAGAGCCCATAAATTAAATTAATCAATCCTAGATAAATCTTAATATTGTTAGGATGTAACAATAAGAGGGCTTCCTAGTTTGCGTGCGAAGCGTTGCGAGCGGTCGGGGATGACATCGATCGTGCTTTAGCTCAATTTTGTATTCGTTGTAGCGAGTCGAGCCACCGTTCTGTTAGTGCTCAACACTCGATTACGAATGAACTACCCATCACATACATACACAAAAGTGAACGTTACCCTACGTTGAAATACTTTAGAGGTGATCTCTGAAATAGAATACCTTCTTTGGGGATTTTGTATCATCTAATTGTAAAAAGTCCAGTTGCTATCCCGATTTTTAATACAAATAAAATTCTTAATTTTGATATTCTATTGTATATTATTATTGCATAAAATTTAATTTGTTTTATCTATTATATATATTAAATTTACATATTTATAGGTCAGTATTAAGTACGCACTTGTGACTCTTGAGTTACCGGTGCCCATGGGCGGCGGTAGTCATTTACCATCAGGTGGCCCGTCTGCTCGGTTGCCCCCTATACCATAAAATAAAAGGTTTTTAACCTTATCTTTAAATCTTTGTTTGGTTTGGTTCTCAAAGTGGACAAGGTCATTGGAAATGGTGGCCAATATCTGCCCTTAACTGGCGGAATAACCGCGTTGTGTAAAACCCTTACACACACGATACATGTTACGCAATATTTTCGAAATTACGAATTTGGCTAGATTTACAGTCAGATTCTACCGTTTTAAATCAAGGCAGATGAAATTGGTTCGTGTCGACGACTACTGAGCGGATGTGTTCCAAGTTTTTTTGGAAGTGGTGTATTATTAACGCATGTTATCAGTTCGGTGGTGATATTTTAAGATTAATACAGCTAGCATTTATTAAAAAAAAAAAACTTTTAGGTTTATGGGAACCTTTCTTACAAACACAGCGCAGAAAAAAATTACAATGAAATTTAGCGATTTCGTTGTGTACTGTTGTTGTTTGTCAAATGTTTAATGGGTTATAATTTGAGATGGTACCCACGCTTATTTTCTAGCATAACACTGCGGGGCTTTATCCTCACATTCAAAATCAAGAATGGGCGCGTCTACGAGGTTGTTATGAAACTTTCTCATGCAGGCGCTATAAATGTAGGATGATCTTTCTGGCCCGGTTTCCCTAGAAGGCATAGTATGGAATTCTTTAAAGGGAAGTAAAAAGGTTTTCATTACATGCTTGCGCTTAAGGTGCCTGACGCCCTGGTGACATGAACAAGCACACATTATCCACACACACAATACAGGAATGAAATAAAAATCTTTGTACAGACAATGTATAAATATAACATAAATATAAAGGTTATATTACTGGGCTTGCCATGTCGGCATCGATGTCGATAAGATTTCAATGTCCAGGAAGGCTCACTGCGTACTAGTTAAAGTGGTACGTATTTTAGTTTTGTTTTGTAGCTATGCTTTGATGTTTTATAACTTACACAGGTAGGCTCTTTGAGTACTACGGATATTGCAATACTCTTAAAGGATAAGTGGATTGTTCCTGGTAATATTACATCGTTGTCAGTTTCATAACTTTTATGATATTATGTATTTAAGACAAGCAAGTACATTACTGTTACCTGTTTTAGAGCTTTCTGCTAAAAACTTTATTAGTAGATCTAAAAAGTGAAACTATGAATTTGAAGTGTGAGTATTTAAAAATGTGTTTGCATCACCTAATGTGATAATTTACATTTGAATATCATCAGTCGTTACTTTTTAATATTATAAAGTAATAACACAAATATGAGTTTGTTTGTTTATTATCCTTTCACGCCGTAACTACGCCACCGATTATCATGAGACTTTGGATACACGATGCCAGCGGTAGAGAATATAAGCTTCGTCCAGAAAATAAGTACTGTTACCGAGGGAAAGACCATAACGTGAGAGAAGCCGCGAGCTGAAGCTATGATCAATAAAAGTAACATCTCTTAAGTGTTATAAAACAATAAAATTGTTCAAGTTTTTGGTAGGAGTTTAAAGAACAATGTTTTTTTACACCTAATAGACATCTAAGGGAATCAAATGAACACAACTCGAAAACACATTTAGCTGAAAAAGCTTTTTATTATTTAAAGTGAGTTATTTGAAATTCAGGCTATGTGAAAATAGTTATGCTACAATATAAAAATCTTCTTAATTCAAGTTATTCAACTTTCGTCTACTTACGTCTAGAGAAGAAGCAAAAGTAGCGGTACTTGTGTGACTACACTGTGTGTATTTTTGATGATGAATAGAATACTGTCACCATACCTCAATCCCACTTCCCACTAATATTATAAATGTGAAAGTTTGGATGGATGTATGCATGGATGGATGGATGGATGGATGTTTGTCACTTTTTCACGCAAAAACCCCTGAACCGATTGCGATGAAACTTGGTATGTAGATAGCTGGAGACCTGGATTAACGCATCGGCTACTTTTTATTCCGACATTCCCACGGGATTGGGACTTACGGTGAAACCGCGAGGCGCTGCTAGTAGGGAATAATATTAGTAACGGTGAACTTCCAAACGACAAATCATCCTATACAAAAAAAAAACATAAAATAGGCAGTACCAGTAGGTAAATACTACTTTCCCTAAATATTCACATAAACATCACGAAGATGGACGTACCTAATCGTCTTGCTGCCTCCGATTTGTATTTATAGCTACATGGGTATTGGGTCTGCCATCACATACATGCAATGGACAAACTTACACACTTACCCTGACCGAATGTGTGCTGGATACTGTCCGTGTGTAAATCAAGCTTAGTCTTTATTACCGCTTTGTAACAGATTTACTCAGAGTAACATTCGGGAAGTTCCCAATTTACTTCAGTACTTACATTCGTCTGAGTGCTCCCAAATACATATAACGTAACGTCGAAATACGTACATTTCAACATACTTAATCGCGGAACTGATGTAATCTGACCTTGAAAGCAGTTGAAACAAAATGTAAGAAGCATCGTATTGATACGATTTGCTTTACCATACCATTATTCCGTAAGCATAGAATAAGGCTCCCCAGCTCAGAGAGCTCTGATGAATTGGCCCATAAATTGTAGCTTACGCCATCCTTCGTGCAAGACGCAAGCGGCCAACTTCGCTCATACAACAGAACATTTGGTGCCAGTAAAGATGTTATATTTCCTGTATAAAAATACGTTGTTAGAATAGAATAAAATTTATGATTGAGTTGGGAAATATGAAACTTTTTCCTTTCTGCTAATAAAATCTCTGACCAAACATAGTTACATGGCTAGGACAGTAATCATACCATAGAGATTCCAGTTATAGAGTATTTCAGAACTATTTAACTACGGTATGTATTATTACTTGCGAGGTTCTTGTTGCTGCAAGTGGTGCCTGCCTAATTGGAAGTTTTTACTTTGCTGATAATAAACTATATAAACTACAGTATGTTACTATTATTACAGGTCGACAATTTAATAATTGATCTACTATTTAAAGACGAAAAGGCGGTAGGTGTTAGGAGTTTGTAATTTGTATACAATCTTCACGACCTTGCTTCATAATTTTGATAAATGGCACCATTGCTGCTTATTGTATTGTGTCCTCTTTAATACTGTCTGTAGGTGTTTCATTGTTTATTTAACTATGTTGGCCTGAATTATTTTAAAAATACGCCAAAGTTTTGTTTGATAAATTATGCAGACCAGCTCAGAATATGCTTTTAGAGACAGACAAAAGTTCTTTTAGTGTTTATTACTAAGTATCTTTCAGTTTCTAGTAAATATACAACGTGTTACAGAAATGTATAGTCATATTTTAGGAGAGTTGTAAATAGTTGAGTCTACCTGTTTTTTTTATAAAAATAAAAAAAAAAACAATTTAAGAAAAATATTTGTTTTATTTATTTATTTATAACACTTCCTGCAGATAAATTGCATGAGGCGGACTTAATGCCGTAGGCATTTTCTACCAGTCAACCTTTGGGTGATACAGGGACGTGCGCAGTAGGTGTATAATTAATGTATTATATCAATGTGTTATAATTTTTAATGCCAATTTGAATGATCTTGTTTTTTTTATACGGACAAATCCGCTCATTTTATCAGTATGTATTTATTACTAATAGTTTTATAACGAAATATAAGATTTAATTCAATTCATTTTATTTATTTCGAGTAACTGTGGACTCATAGTAATTGTTAGTAATACATAAAAAACTTATGTCAGTATTAGGGTACATAATTACAATGTAGCCATGTAGGCATGTAGCCGAGACCATCTAGTCTGACAATCATGGCTAGGACACTGTTAGAGCAGCCCCTTACCCTCGACATGAAAAATGCTGCGCGTTTGCGTATAGTGGAGTCAAAGCAGTCAACTCCTGCCTCTGCAAACATTCCCGAAGCACTACATCGCCATTAATATATATATATATATAATATTAATATAATAAAGGCATTATTATATTGGACCCGAAGGGTTCCATATGATGGTAACGAATAATTCTCCCACAAGCTGCACGTGGAAAATGTTGTACAAAAAGCTTTAAACAGGGTAACTTTTACCTCTGGTACAGTGTACAAACCTGCAGGCTATCATATTTGCTCGTACCGACAGAGCCCTCCGTTTCCTCCTAATATCGGTATGATCGGAGGTAACTACATGACCCAGATATTTAAAATGTTCCATTCACCCTAAGGATACTCCGTTAAGTCAACATCAGGACAACCTTTATTCCCCGCCCTAAATACCATGAATTGACTTTTATTTACATTGTAAGCAAGCCCGTGATCTCTAGCACACTGCTCACAAGTTGCCAAGGACCTTAAACCACTGACTGAGCCGCTCAGCAGTACCATGTCGTCACCATATGATAAATTATTGACGCACACTTCGTCTATATGACAAGCAACATGTTGACTGTTGAGCCCCTCAATGAGGGTGTTCATATTATATATATTGAAGAGGGCAGGAGAAGTCAATTCCCCTGTCTCACGCACTCCAGCCTATATGATTCGGACAGCTACCTCGCTCATTGGACATTATTGACCTGATTTCCATACCAGTGCTTGAAAATATTTGTGAGCTCAAGAGGTAATCTAATTTCTTCTAGCTTTTTCCATAGCACATCGTTGAAAACTAGGTCAGGTCGAACAAAAAAACAAACAAAACATAAAATGTAAATATAAAATGTAAATATTTGTAAAACAGGTCGAGTAAACTGGCATCGCTCTCTATTATTATATTATTTATAGGCATTTATTTAAATGCGTATCAAGCAGTCCGTCAAGCATTTTAACTGCTAAGGTCTCTAGTTCTCTTTAATTATATTTAGCAATACGTTTTCAAGTTCATATGGTAAAATATGTTTTCTGTATTAAAAATCAGAAATTTACCAATTTTTTAATGGTTTTCGTTAATCTCGGGGTTTGCTAAATGATCCTAAAATATGATTACACCTTGCTGTAAATGTAACACCTTGCATATTTAAACTCGTGAATTGGTGTAGGTACTTAACACAAAAATGACAGTGACTAATAACCCAGATTGGTGGGCTGGTGGCTGTGGAGGAACGGTTGTCATGTTCCTCCAACACAAAGGGAGGATCCTCCGACCAGGCGAGGTGATCATGCCTGGCGGGCCGTGGCCCGCTTCCAATCACGTCGGGGTCACCATTGTGTTGGAGGGACATAACACCCGTTTCTCCACAACGGTGACCCCGACGTGATTGGAAGCAGCCTTCATGGAGCAGATCAGCAGCATCATCATCGCCACCATTGTATACACTCCTACAGCAATGAGCGGTAATCAAGTCTCAGCCAGCCAGCATTCTCGGCCTCAACAGGGATACCACACGCCTGCAGCGACCGCTCCAGCCTGGTTACCCCTACGGCCTCATCAGCGTCTAGGCACAGCACACTGCACCTACAGTCCACGTAAGAAGAGCATCTCTCTCCCGTTTACGCAGCAGCCAGCCACTACGCAGCAACCGCCCCGACTCACTGGGGACTTCACCGCAGCACCGCACGGAGCACCGCAGCACCGCATGCGGCCCCGACTAACTGGGACCAGCGGACTTCACCCCCGACTCACTGGGACTTGCGGCACTCAGTTCCGACTCACCGAAACTACTCACTACTGGCCCTGGCGCGCTCCTTTATAGAGCATAGACAGCTGACTCATCAAGATATCGACCTCCGGTCTTGGAGGTTAGTGATGTGGCGACTTCCACATACAGTAAAAACATACTCTAACATCATCTAGCGAAGTGGAGCTGAACAACTAAGTAACTACTAATCCTGCATCGCGCTATGAAAATTTCTCGCGCCAATTAGTATATATACAACTTCCCAACATCAACCGTCTCGCCGCGGCCCGGCAGGCATGTTTGCCTCGCCTGGTCGGAGGATCCTTCCTTTGTGTTGGAGGGACATAACACCCGTTCCTCCACAGTGGCTAATAAATCTTACTTTGAAAAGAGACCCGAGCCTAGGAGTAGCATAGTTTATATTCGAGTTCAATAGGTACGGAGTATGACGTTAAAGATAAAAAGAAAATTATAAAAGAAAACAGCTCACGCGAAGACCAGTATCTGAGGACGGAACAGTCTTTTTTCTTTATTGCTTTATTATGCGACTGTATTTTATCATAATTTTGTTTTCAATGTGCGGATGCTATTCTATCAGCGTTTGCGTTTTCATTAGGATTTGTAATTTCCCCGATGGGAAATTGCGGATCCGGCGGGCTGACGCGGTGTCACGGCTGCAGACGTAACCGTCCCAAGCAAACGGAATGAATATGGGGTGAGAAGGGGGTAAATACTACTTGTTTATTAGCTGTACCTCATCTGTGAACGGGTATTTAATTATAGTGTAATAAGAGGTGTGAAGTTGTATGTCGCTTTTATACGTACCATGGGTAGCTAGGTTTAGATAGAACCTGTTTTTATCTACATAAGTGACTGTTATTTTTGTTGTATTTAAACTAGCACATATCATTCCTGATGTGAAGCATTCACTCATCATAAACACTAGCCATACCAGCGGTGTGACACTTGTGTGTTGTCTAAAGGTAAGCGCACACCGTAGGGTTGCTCTGCAACTTGAGCTATCCGAAGGCCATCATGGTAATAATAGTAGGCCAAATACTAGGGGGAGGAGAAGGTACTCAGAACTAGATCGGCCAAGCCATATAACCCTTCTACCGTAGTTAGCTTGAACTGAAACTAGAGGGCAAGGTTGGAATCGAACTTATATTTGCTAAAATATACGTTACTTATATTTACAATTTTGGTCATACAAGTTGTATACATTATATTCCGTATAATACACGGATTAACCAATTAGACAACTTAAACTATATTTACAATGTCCTTTAGTAGGCAATCAATCAGATTGCGTGGTTGCTTACGAGAGTTATTGCTGGCTGTGTGCGTGACTATATAATAAGTATGGTATAAAACTAAAGTGCACCGCGTATCGTGCATATTTCGTTGCGGACGTGTGTTGCTTTGATGTATTTGATTCTTCGAAGTACGCGGTATGCATACGCCACATTAGTAATGAAACCACAAATCAAGACTAACTAAAACCCTATATACTTGAATGTTGATCCGTCGCCTAGAGCATAAATAAAAATTTATTTAAAATTCGATCAGTTTTAATATCAATATTGCTTTGTTGAAAATTTCAAATTAATTCAATTATCAAATCTATAACGAAAAATTGCAAACTTGTAACAATTGTTTCACTTGTGGTTTTAGGAATAAATTATCTATATCGGGTGCGACTCACACAGCAAGGCTTTTGTGATGTTTTCTGGAGCCTCAAGAATCACTTCATTAATAATTATCTTTTAACAAAGTATCACCGACTTCAATACGTCTCAAAATACCCAAATCGCTTCGAGAGTACCTATAAAATTTAAAGAGTTCCCTCGATTTCTCAGGGATCCCATCATCAGATCCTGAACTTTCAATCAAAAGAAGATTTTTCCAAATCGTTCCAGGCGTTTTTGAGTAATCGGTGAACATACATAAAAATATATTTACAGTGGAACTTGGAACCTCCTCCTTTTTTAAGTCTGTTAATAATAATCATATGTATACACGATTTGCTTTTGAAACAAATACACAAACAGTACTTTAAATGGTAGTACAATAATGAAGAATAAATGCACTACTATCGTTTTAATAATCGGTTATTATATACCGAACCGGCCGCGAGTCTTTAACATAGCTGTTTGTTTTTCCGGTGTAAGGTAGCAAACTAGTAGCCAAGTGTCGTGAGATTTTGTATGTAGGAGCATCTATCTGACTGACAATTGGTCGTAGGGGCCAATCTGGTTTGTGTATCTTGGGCAGCCCGTATATTTTCGGCGGAGTGGGATTGTGTGGCCTTAATTGAGTTTCCAGTTCTTGGTTGTTTAGATCGTGTAACAATGTTACTACTTTTTTGGTGACCCTAGCGGTTGGATTGTACTTAACTTTTTTGTAAGTGGTCGGTCGGGTCTTTCACCCACCCGGACAGCTTAGAAACTTACTGAGCTCCCCAAAGGACTGTGGCCTAAGGTATGTGGGTGAGACTCGTCGGAGCGTCGCAACTAGGCTACATGAACATATACGCGATTTGAAGGACATGGACTGCAACAGATCGGCCGTCGCTGAACATGTTTGCAAGACGGACACGGCTCATTTTATACGTTTCGACAAGGCTTCCGTTTTAGCGAGAGAAAAACACTTCGTACCGCGAAAAATACGAGAGGCAATCGAAATAAGCCGTCGTCCGTCGTCATTACCTCCAGCCTGGCGACCGTCCTTGAAACTGATGCCCCACGAAATAGTTACGGCTCCAAACACTGACACAGTAAGTTCAGTGTGTACCACAGTGCCTGCGATAAAAGATTTCGCAACATACAACGCAATGGAAGCGCAGGCGTCCACATCCCGGCAGTCGTTACGACAAATGAATCGGTGGGACAGACAACAATCCAGTCTGGCACCTGCAACCGGCGCGACAGGACGCCTCACCCCTTGATAAAGGGCCCCCGTCGGGTCCGAAACTAGTCGGGCATCCCCGAAATATACACGTGAGTAAAACCGTATAATTTAAATAATAAATATATTAATATTTTTTATATTAAATGCATACGGCTGAGCAATCTGAGCATATGTCATACATTCGCGCTGAATGTATGACATCTTCATGATTAATTTTGATAAAGCTTTGGAAGAGACAGAAAACACAAATCTTTGAGCAATAATAAATAGAGAATTAATACATTCCTCCGAAATTGAAGCTACGTGTCGTAAAAGCAAAGCAGTCCCACTATTCCAGAATAGAGAAGTACTCTTGTTCGCAAATAGCATTGATCTTTTCTCAGATGCGGTGCGGATTAGAAAACTTCACAAACCTTCGAGCGCTTTATGGAGAACTTATAAGTTAAGTGCAGATTGCCTATTTCATTTCACCTGTCAGTGTCAGAGTAAAAACAGTTCGACAAAACCGTTTAAGCTTAATTTGGTCTTTTTATGACATTAATACCAGGATGACCGAGTTTGGCTCGGTTTTTTTTTACGTTTTCTAAAAATGAAACCTAGCTAGATTTATTTATCGCCCCCAAAACCCCTTGTATACTATAATTAATGAAAATCGTTGGAGCCGTTTCCGAGATTCAGGTTATATATATATATATACATATGTACAAGCATTGCTCCTTTAAAGGTAGTAGATTTTGGTGCTGGTGACAAAACAAGTTAAAAATACATTCCAAGGATCCGAAGGATAGCCATATGAACTACAACATAACTTTCTCATGTTTAGATTCGTTGAATTTGTAGACTATATATGACATATATATGATTGACTTATTTACTTAATTGGAGCTATAAGAGATATTTACTTGGGTACTTAATATTTCTAACAATTGTTTTATTGCGACATTAATATACTCAGAATATATACAAATAAATTAACAATTACTGCTTATTTGGAGTACAGAGGCGGACTTAATGCCATAGGCATTCTCTACCAGTCAATCTTCGGGTGCTGCAGAGAAAACTGGAAGTAGGTGCAATAAAAAAAATATAGTTAGGTAAATATGTAAAACTAAATGTCATGTAGACATATACAACAAATATTATGTATAATGAAGAAATTTGAGAACCAAATGTAAAGTTAGGCGTAATTTGGCCGTATAACCGTTTTGTAGAAGTAAAGTACAAAACCGATTCTTTGTAACCTTTAAACAAACTTACTTAGGCACTCTTGATTCACCACTTTATTTGCCTGAAGTTATATTACAACCACGCTCCAAAACTATTTGGCATCACAAGTAAAATATTAACAAAACCATCTGTGACCCATATACGTTTATATCAAATATTCAAAGTTGCATTGACAAATTATATTTGCAGGGTATTGGTAAAACGTTGAAACAAATACATGTACCTACCCATTTTGCATACCATTACAATACATCGATATGAATTGTAATGGTTTGTAAAATGGGCGTGTGGATAATTTATACCAGTAAATACATCCATCAATGTGTTTCCAAAATTTAGCCGTTACTAATTTTTAAGCATTTATTAAAATTCACTTCTAATATGTATGTTTTTTTTTTTATTATTAATAACAATAAATTTAAAATTCATAGCTAGTCATTTTTTCTTGTTATTCTCAAGACAGAGTTAGAACAGCGATATCTCTTATAACTTACGGATGCTATCTCACAGAATCTTGTCCTGGTTAGTTGAAATTATATCAAATAATAAATCATTAGGTGGCATGAAACGACATTTATGAAATGTCGACATTCGGACCGGAACTTTGGTAATAGAATTAAGAAGCCATAATATTGAGATTGTTGCGGATACTATGTCATTACATAGAAAACGTACTAGCAAAACAATTTTGGATTTTAATTTTATCATTGTATTTCGCTTTTAAAATACCAGATTTTTAGTCATTTATATGTGCTAATAATTATGTGTAATTATGAGTATGTTTACACAAAGTTGATCGCGATGAATTACAGACCATAAACAAAAACCAGACCTTGGACATATATTATAGAAACGACATATTTCATAATGTATGGGCCTAATTATCTTTAGGCGGGTGGTGGTAAAGATATTTCGGTAATAAATTAGCGAATACCCTTTTGTATGTACCGGCCAACTTTGGGACTTGGTCGGCGGGCGATAATAGGGTCCTTGTCATCGTGTGTGTGCCTTTCTGCTTTATTACCTGTTGAACATTTGCTACGTAAAATTATTTTAGAGACAGGACTAAGCTGGGATGTAAAACTATCGAAAGGTAGGAAGAAGATCTGTGTTTTATATTAATATTTAAAGTATAATCTTTACAGTAACAACCGTTTGCTTCCTTTTCGTTGAAATCAGAATTGAGTATATGTTTGACCTCAATAGGGAGACTACTATTTTTAAGATCCCTAAATGTACACATTAAAATAGTTCATCATAATTGTGTATACAAAACGATAAACAGAGCATAACTATGAGCCACTAAATGTTCAACCATTTATTAAATTTTGTTAAGACCTCTTCATTAAATTTTAGGTTGCTTTAAAAATATAACATAAAAATATTATAGGATGTAAGTAACCTAAACCTATTCGTTAATTATTGTATCGCAACGATGTATGCTTGAGATTCTTTGACGTCATATCTTGCACAGCAATTACTTTATCAAGTAAATCATTGCTAAAAGCTAAAGCAAACTCTAAACGTAATGAAAAATACTAACAAAGAAACTAACTATTCATTTTTCCATTTATTTTGATCAAGTTCATTGACGTTTTCAAAGCAAAGCTGTAATACCCCATTATCGTAAGGAAGACTAATGGATTTTTACTTAATTAGAGTGAAGTGATTTGTGTTTAGTTTAAAATACAAAGATACAATTTATCCACCCTAGGTTGTTTTATCTGAATAAGTACCTACTGTAAGACGTTTAGTTTGATTGTGAATGCGGTCGGCCATTGTTCGGGATGTCAACAATACCACATCAGGCAATCAACCTCGATAAATAAAGATTTCCTGTTATTATGAGGTCTCTTGTTAGTCACTCACGCTGACATCATTCTACGCTTTCGTGATGTTTACCTTCAACGTTTTCCTTACAAAGAACTGAATAGGAAAATAACCTTAAAGCAATAGTTTGTATCCTCTTCTTGCATACTGAACTAGTTTAAATGCGTGTAATCGTGGTATTCGTGATCTTACTCGTGTAGCGTACTTATTGTGTTGGTTACAAATCTAAAAATTGACATGCTTTGCTTGCAGCTCTTCTCTTGATAATTGCTAATTGTTTAGATATCTTACTTATATTATTTATAGTCATATTTACATCAAACCCTGGAAAAGAAAAGGTAATTTATAAGCCAGTGGCTGTACGGAGTCGTTTTATTTTATAACTAGCAACCCGCCCCGGCTTCGCACTGGTAGCAGAGACATCTTCAACAATCATCAATGTAACAAATCTTAACAAATTATACACCTAAACCTTTCTCATGAATCACTTTGTCTATTGGTGAAAACCGCATGACAATCCGTTCAGTAGTTCTTTAGTTTATCACGAACAGACAGACAGACGCGGTGGGGGACTTTGTTTTATAATTTGTAGTGACTAGCAGCGCCTCGCGGTTTCACCCGCGTAAGTCCCGAACCCGTGGGAATGTCGGGATAAAAAGTACCCTATGCGTTAATCCAGGTCTGCAGCTATCTACATACCAAGTAGTCCAGTAGTTTTTGTGTGAAAACATTACAACCATACACTCAAATGTTTCCTCTTTATAATATTAGTTTAGATTACACGCCTACCTAACATTAGAGTATAGGTACATTACACTCCTTTTCTTTTCTCCTTTCAGGGTTCATGTATGTATGTGAGTTTCCTTATTCCACCATAACTTCTAAATGCCTGACCAAATTTGGATGTACGGTGTATCATTAGTAATCATTACATTCATCATCCCGTCACTCGGGATGATGAATGTAATGATTAGTTTAGACTCTAGATTTAAATAAAACAAAAAAAAAATGTTTATGGCGTCAGTATTGTGCGTAATTAGATTTAAGGAAACTCTTGTTTTTTAATTTTTATTGGGTACTTGATTTATTAGGTTAAGGAACTGTGAATGAACAATACATGTACATATTAGACGTATAAATTGGGATATTATAGCGCTAATATTAATAAAGTTTTTTACGAGGGAGAGCCATGTTTCGGCACGTATGGGCCGGCTCAACCGGAGTGATACCACGGCCATACAGAAAACCGGCAGTGAAGCAATGCTTGCATTGCTTTTCGCCTAGTCAGTGAGGTCACCGGAGGCCCTAACCCTTCCCTCCCCCCTCCTCTCCCACTCTTCCCCTACTCCCCTACTCCCACCTTAAAGGCCGGCAACGCATTTGTGACTCTTGAGTTGCAGGTGAGTGCATGGGCGGCGGTAGTCATTTACTATCAGGTGACCCGTCTGCTCGTTTGCCCCCTTACCATAAAAAAGGTACCATACGTTTAGATTATGTTTCAATCGAATTGCAGTTATCGTGGTCAATATTTCTATAGTTTTATTGCAAGGACATAAACGATTTTTCCTCGAGATGACGAAAACGTACAATGTAAATAAATATTATTATAAATATTAAATTTCATACTTTTGTACAACAGTTCCATGTACTGTTTAAAATACTTAAAACTACAAATAAAGTTTTTACATGTTCAAGAACTTTGTCTGGCTAAAGGGCTAACATTTATTAATTCAAGTAAAAGAATTCTGCCCTGCTCAAGAAGATATTCAACAAAATATACTTTGAAGATATATTACACGTTCTCGCAATAAAGCGCTCCTTTAATTAGAGCTAACATGTACCTTTATGAATTTGCTTTTTTTATTGCATAGCATTTTTATAGATACCTATATGTTTTTATGGCATCACCATATAAAGGCACCAATAATGGTAACAACTAGACAAGATTTGTGATCGGCCATGAATGAGTTATTGGATGACTGATAATTTTGATCAATTACAGAAAATTCCAAACGTCCGTGTCAGTACTTTGTTTAACGTTTAGTTGCCGGGTACATCCGTTTGATCTCTAGGTTCAGATTCGCATGGCATGTAAGAGTTACATTAGTGCAGTGCAACTCGAACGTAACATAAATGAAAGCATTTAAAAAAAAAAAAACATTAACAGAAGCAATCGGACCTTCGATGAGTGACAATATCGTCGTCGTCCTCTATCAATCAACGACATCATCTTATTTTTTTTAGCGGCTGGGGATTCCATGACTTGAAGTGAGTCACTGTGTCGCTCAATTTCTTGACAGTCACCTACATACCTACATAAGAGTAAGCTGTATTCGGTAAAAAAAGCTAGTCCCCGTTCTGTGTGGGATTAACATTCAGTTGAAGTATGAGCAGATAATTTATTAATGATGCAAATAATGGTTCCCGTCGAATTTGTATCTGCGTTTCTAAAGTCCGCTCTTCGGTGTAACGGAACTGTATTTTCGAAATTAATTCCATATGAGACATGTGTTCTGAAACGACCGTTTTTTATCTTACAGACTACGGCTTTTAGATATGCGATACTATGATAGTGGTACTGCGACTATCATAGCATTGATATCATAGTGTTGCTAAAGTAGTCGTCTTAATTTGTTTGCAAGGAAATCGAGTACACAGTATTTAGTCGATAAGAGAAATATTTATTTATAAAACACTTTTTCAATTAATATAAAACATACACACAGTCTGTAACCAAAAATTGATAGTATCATCATCCTGATTGGTAGGGATGAGAATTTGGTACGGATTTCAAATAATTAAAATATATGTTTTTCTGGATTTATTAGTATGAAGAGCTTAAGAAATTATATTATTTAATGAGTAATATATAACTTCTTTTTAAAATGTGATAACATTAAATATACTAAAAATAAATGGAAGAGTGTCAGTCCATTTGTCTTTGGTCGTTTAAACATAAACCTCGACCTGGTAGTTAAGTCCTGATCCTCGGTCACTCTTTAGCCTAACGTTGGCGTATGAGAAGCCGACGCCTCCAGCGGTGATGCTGGGGATTGCATCTGTGTGGTCCAAATCACGGAGAATGACGCCCTGGAAAAATGAGAATAGAACTATAAGAACTTACATACATAAAATATCTACCTGCTTATGATTGTATAAAAACTTTTTTTTTGTTTTGTTTTATTGATATCAAAACGACGATCTTGTACGTCACGAGACGTTGCACGGCTTTTCTAACAATAAGTTCGACTGCCCTGATGGAACAAACCTAATATGTTATGTTGGGCCTAGTACGGTGCATCGCGGTGTGCGCGCGTGCCGGCTGTTCTAGACCGTAAGGTGCAAAACGAATACTGGTGTGCGCGCCTATGCTTAACATTTCCCAGATCGAAATTTTTTCTGTTCCTCAAATGACGCGATATTTTGCCTAGTAGTAGTAGTATTATTAAACTATTTTAAATTAATCTATCTACTAAGGTTTTCGGCAAATAGGCACTAAATTAATTACTTGCGCATTTTGCGTATTGACTAAACTAGCAGCGCCCCGCGGTTTCACCCGCGTAAGTCCCGATCCCGTGGGAATATCGGATAAAAAGTAAAGCCTATATGTTAATCCAGGTCCCCAGCTAAAAGAAAGAGTAACAAACATTCATCCATCCAAACTTTCACGTTTAAAATATTAGTAGGAAGTTATATGAAATTAAAAATAAATGTTTGAACCCAGTACCAAAAACACGCCGACAGTTCCCGAAAAACCCGGAGTGCGTGTAACGTCATAATGATAATTTCTACTCATCGTAGCACACAGCTGATAGTGTTTTGTTTTGACAATGTAGAAGACGTTGACACTGTACTGTCATAACATTCCTTTAACATTATGACGTTGCGACTGATCGTAGCTCGTTCGTAATCACGTGATTCTTTTTAAAATAGATTATGAACAATAATAATTAAGTTTTTCGCATCGACTATTACTATAATTTGAGATAAAGTTCTAAAATACTTAAAAAAAACGATTTTTTTTTTTCAACAACTAAAGTGGTTAAAAATGGGTTCAGCCGTTTAGAAGTTACGAGGGAACATAGGGACGGATATGCACTGCACAATACATCAAACATATAACCCTCTTTTTTTGGCTTCTTCGCAGTCGTGTAAAAAGTAAATATTATAGTAACATTTAAAACTGGTTTGATCACTGAAAATGATTTCTTCCATATAACTAGTGTAGTGTTGGAGCTACTTTGAAATATTATATAATTCAAAGTGCCTAATCCAACCGGTTTAAAGAACTGCAAGTGGTTTGAAATCCAGGTCAAGGTATGCAGTTAACACGCCATTAAGTTTTAGATCAACGTATTAGCCTGCCTTAGTGTAGGTAGGTACCTTTTTTAATATGCATAACACATACTAATAGGCTAATTCCATTTCCGTTGATTTTTGAGTAGGTATTAAATGTAATTATCTAATCTAGCAATAGTCTAAAATTTTGCGTTTTATTTTGCGTTCAGTCACAACATAACCGTGGTACGACTTTCGTCTGTAAGCTTATATTTGAGAGTTAGTTCTAGCTGATTTATTAACGCCTAACTAGCATTTCGAATTGCGAACTCAGTATTATACGTATTCAGTAATTTGAATTCAGAAATGACTGAATTTAAATATTTGTAGTAAGTTTTCCTCGACGCCATATACTTTATCATGTACTCGTACTTTGCTTATGCCAATGGCTCTTTATCTATCGTAAACGTTTTATACAGGGGAACTTCGAAATAATCTACCTACACAAAGTTGGAAAGTCTTAAGTCCCTTTGTGAGTAACGTTTATATGTGTTTTGTCTTTATGCTTAGATATGACATATTAATACTGTGACAAAACAGCGTGAATCCATTCCCAAGGTACAATAACAGTACAAGCCTATACCGTATGTTTCGAAGTACATTTTAAGTTCTATTTATTTTATGAAAGTTCTGCCCTTTTGCATGGCTCTATATAGTGTATCTGATCCCGATACCTGTTTTCGGGCCAAAAATGCTTGCATTGGATTTTACCTATAATCTTCGGACAATTCAAAATATTTATTTTTTAACTTTGCCATCCAAATACTGAAAAAAAAAAAACTAACAATATAAAGAATCTTGACAAAAAATGGTCTAGCAATGCTTCATGTTGCAAAATCAAAATAATATAATAAATATTTTCTAATTTTTTGCAACCTTTTCACTTCAGGAATTTTATTTTCTTTATTTATTATTATTATGATTTAATTAAAAACAGTAAATTAACAATTGCTACGCATAATTTCCGTATAAAGTCATGATATTGACGTTTCGTTCTCTTCATTTGAACGAGCTAGGTACGTAAGTAGGACTTTAAACAGAAGCATCACAAAAATTATATCAAATTCATAATATCATAAAATAGCTAAACAATTAGTAATAATATTACGCTTTACAATGTACGAGTATTTAGTATTTTATTAATATTTTATGGTTATAATAATTATTATTTTTGTGTTCCGTCTTACGTAACTTTCAAGCGAGACGACAGATGAGTCGGCAACTATTACCACAGTATAAACAGTATTGTATCTTCATACAAACGGTCGGATCGCGAGACATAGCTACACGCCTTGCGTTCGGTTAACACTCGGTTCGCAAACAGTCGCGATTGCTCTGCAGTGCCGAACGACCGGTGTGATCGTTTTTTAAGCAGTAAGCGTGCGATTTGTGCATTTCATTGAAATAAATACAAATAATTAAGTACTTAATAAGGCAAATAGACTATATTGTGCTGTTTTTGGTTGCTTGAATTCTTCAAAAACGCACTAAGAGATAACATTTTTTAAATTACCTGGAAACTCTGAAAGGTAAGACTAAAAAATAATGTTTATGTACCTACTAGTACGTAATTTGTTTCTTTTTTAATAGGTAGGTATTTCGCTTTGTTATTGACTTGACTATATTGATTAGACAAAATATCATTGTGAAATGATTATGAAAGTAAAAAATGGTAGGTGCCTACCTTTTTTTTTTCTTTTTTTTTTTTTTCGCGAGGCATGCTTTTCGCACCATACCCTCCGTCGGGGATACGAAGGGCGTGTGTGGGACTCCCGGCGAACCGGTCTACCCACTAAACCACCGCGGCGGCCAACCTCGGCAGTCGGGAGGAGCTCCAGGAACGCATCGGTGGCTTCTGGAGTCCCACCTGCCGTACCGACTGAGGTACATCCCGGGGTGACCAGAGTCACCCCCGTGGCAGGTCGGTGTCACGCCCCTCACCACTTTACATAGTAAGACGCGGCAAACCGACCCGCCTTGGACGACACCCCCCGGCCGCACCGGGGTGTCAGCGTTCTCGGGTCGCCTACAGGGGTCACATCTTCCCCAGATGTGGCCACAAACGACCCTTAGGCGACGATTGGCGATCTAGCGGCCTCTACCACGTCCCCTTTGTCACCTTCTTCGAGCGGGATCGGCCCTTTCCCGATCCCGCTCTGCGGACTCCTTCTGGAGCATAACATCGTCACAGAAGGAGACCGCGGCTTCCCAACCCTCACTACGCATTGCCGCAATCAATGCTGGCGGTGAAAGGTTTTGTCCAATTTGTCCGACCAGAACTCGACGCTCGGACTCCCACGCAGGGCAGTCCTCCAGCGTGTGCTGGGCGGAGTCCCGGTCGGATCCGCAGTTTCATTCATCTGTTCAGGTACTCACCGAAGAAACCGTGCCCGGTGAGCACCTGAGTTAATCGGTAGGTGACACAGTCGGTCCTCCCTACCCAAGCTTCGAAGTTCGGCAGAACGGCTCCAACAGCGCGTTGGCTGGCACACCCCTGGATTTCGAGCCGTGCTCGCCAAGCCTGCAGGGCTTGCGTGTGTGCGTTCCGCCATAGCATTCCGGGCTCGTGATCCGGCGCTGCCCCTTCGTCACTCCGACCGTCAGAACGAATTTGGTCGTAGATCATCGTGTCCATGTCGGCCAGAATGTCGAAGGGCGGAGACCGCGCCAGGACCAACCGAGATCGTGCGGTAGCCCCGTACGACCCGTATGGCCATCAGCCGCTGCAGACTCCTGAGTTGAGCCTTACAGCGGGAGGAGCCCGCCAGGTCCTTTGACCAGACGGGCGCCCCATAGAGGACCATGGATCGCACGACACCCATGTAGAGGCAGCGAACTTCTTCCCGTGGTCCCCCGAGATTGGGCAGCAGACGATGTAACGCCCCTGCTACCCCTCTTACTCGAGGGACTAGTTGCCCGAAATGCTCTTCGAAGCTCCACCGACTGTCCAGGATGAGGCCTAGGTGCTTCATGTACTTGCCCACCTGGACTTCAGTGTCATCCACCCGGAGGCATGAGCTGGGTGGTTCCTGGCGCTTACGTAGGCCATGGAACCATATCGCCTCAGTTTTCTGAGGCGCTACCCTCAGGCCCAGCTCACAAATCTTTTCCACGACACAAGCCACCCCTTGCTCGGCGAGCCCAAGCACCTCCTCGAAGCGTGACCCTCTAGCCAGTATTAGGGTATCGTCCGCATAGCAGACGACACTTAGGCCAGAGGGCAGTCTAATGCGAAGGACAGCGTCGTATGCGAGGTTCCATAACAGTGGGCCCAATACGGAGCCCTGAAGAACCCCGCAACACACCTCCCTTCGATTCTCCACCCCGTTCCGATCGACAAACTTCACCGTCCTGTCGCGCAGATAGGCCTCCATGACGGCACGCAGGTAAGGCGGCACCTCGTGATATTCAAGGGCCGCCCTAATTGTCCGCCAGGGGAGGGTGCCGAAAGCGTTGACAATATCAAGGCTAACTGCCAACGCCACGCCCCCCGATCGGACTGCCGACTTCGACAGGGAGCGAACACACCTAATAGCGTCCACTGTGGAGCGTCCCCGTCGGAATCCAAACTGGCAGTCCGATAGATCAGGGCCCACTCGCGACAAGTGATACGGTTTGAGATAACTCTCTCAAAGAGTTTCCCCGACTCGTTCAGCAGGCATATCAGTCGGAACGCAGAAGGAGAATCTGCGGCCCTTCCTTCCTTTTTTAGGAGCACCAGTCTCGCTTCTTTCCAGCCGAGGGGGGGTAGGTTCATTTCATTTACAACGAATTTTCATATTTTTTAATAAAAAATAAATTATAATATTTACAATCACGGAACTAGAAAGAAACTCAAGTAGATAGATGAAATTATGGGCAGCCCTATCGCGTGTTTACGTACCGTCCGCCTGTAGGTAATTATTTCAAGGAAAGGGCCGAGTCACAATACTGTATATACGTATACTGTGCCATTACTGTTTGTGTCGATTGACAATAGTCACTGTGATAATCTCTCCACTTAAATAGTAATACTACTTACGGAACTCCGTTTGAGCAACTGGACTGTTTTGTTTCTAACTAGCATTGTTTTTTTTATACATGAATGATCTGTGGTTATTTTATAAGTTGCGAGTAGGTACAAATAATTTGTAGGTCCTTGTTTGTAGGATAGGTATCTCCGTTTTTGTCTTATTATTAAAAAAAAAAAATACTAGGGTATTTGTGGGTAAATGAACACTTTTGTTTGATAATATATTAAAGCGTAGTCTATATATAATAAATAAAAAAATATTGTGCAACAACTTAAGACGGAATTCCATACATACATGGCCATTGTCCTTTACTTATTAGTTGATATACCACCAGACAGAAGCAACACTAGTTTGTAGATAGAGAATACCAAATTACGTAAAGCTCATAATTACGGTATGGTAGCGTGATGTTTATAATTAAGTTATGGTGGTCTAAAGACTATGTGGTTGTTTGATAAGCTGACTAACTAATTACACGAGAATAGTTTCTTTGTTTAAATTACTTAGAATATTTGTTTTGTATGGTATGTAAATCATAAATTTTTATTGCAGTAGTAGATATATATTGTACATACGCATGCTCCTAATCACACACTCCTGATCGGAGGGGCAAACTGTAAGGCTGGCTATGTCATACGGGCCTCGGAGGAAACTAGTCTTTCACAAAGATTCTATTTTTGTACTTTTGTACACTTAAGCTATTAATGGCAAAATATTCTGCGTGAGAAAATAATATAAATAAAAAAATATTAATAATGTAAAAAAAAATAAAAATATATACGGCCACATAAATATCTAGTTCCAACCTAGAACCACCAAAATAGACTTTAATCAATGCCTAATAATTATAGCTCTTTGCTACAATTCCTTTTAAGAAGCGTATGAGATCATACTATGACATCAGATTTCATCACGTGAAATTGCGGGGACTTCCTTCCTCCGCACCGGGATTACATTTTAGCGAGCGCATGTACACAGTCAATGGCATTACCACAACTACTTAGTAATCTGTGCCACAGAGCCTAATTAAGACGTACAACGCTGCATAGTAGATCTATATAATATAGAATAAGCAAAACAATATGATAGCCTACTAAATTATTCGTAAGACTCGTGCGCCATCTTTAGTATTTTAATAAACATATTTTAGAAATAATCGTATTGTTTACCTTGTAAATTATATTTTATTGTATGGTCAGTAAGATAATAAGATTGGCATCACACTGAGTTATCGCTTAACTGTTCTACTAATATGCTATTGTGTTTATTCAATTCAGGTTTAAGGGTGATGTGCCAACCCAAGTGGAGTAGACCGGAATTAATCGATGTTTTTATTGATTTAAAATCGGAATGTTGGAAATCCTTACTAATAATATAAATGCGAAAGTAACACTGTCTGTCTGTCACCCTTTCACGCCAAAACTACTGAACCGATTTAAATGAAATTTGGTACACAGATAGTCTAGAGCCTGAGAAAGGATATAGGCTACTTTTTATTTCGAAAAAAGGTGTGTAAGGGGTTGAAAGGTGGGGATAAAAAGTTGAATGGAAGTATCGTCAATTAGCCTAAATAATTAAAAATTCTACCCAAAGACACTATTCCACGCGGACGAAGTCGCGAGCACAGCTAGTCTATGTATATAAATGAATCCCTTTTTCTCTTGTTCACGGCATCACGCGTGAACGGCTGGAACGATTGCCTAATTCTTTGTTTTTTGCGTTGGTTATTGTCAGGAGAAGGTTCATGAAATAAAAACATTAGAAAATTGAGCGGAAAATTTGAAAATTTAAGAAATTTTCTTACCGAAGGCCTTACACGTTCGGAACCGAGGGGCGCAGCTAGTTAATTATAAATAGAACGTTAACGGAAGCGAGGTCTTATTGCAACAAAACAAGAATGAGTTTAAGAGAAACCCTCTAAATAGCAATAATGACAGGACCAGTTCAGCTTATTCCAGAACACAATACTTAGGTGTGGCGTACACTCTTGTAATAGGACGTATAATTTAGGTCATGCAATGAAATCATAAGTATCATTTATACAACAAGTTGATAAAGTACATGACCCCCCAGCTAGTGATGGTAAGTGGTTCTGGCACACATTCAAAACAATGGTGTTTCCTACCCTACCAACTAGGTACTTGAATAGGAAAGGATATAGGTATGTGCTTATGTCTGCTTTTGGCTCGAGTAGCTAAAAGCAGAAAAAATGGCATTTGCACTAGTACTACTCTCTAACTGCTGTTTTATTAAGGATTGGAAGTATGAGATAAGTCGGGCGGTTTCCCATTTTAGGTAGAGTTACTAGATCAATCTGGCAACGTAGTCTATTACTACAAATTATTTTAACTACACTATACCCCACCCTGCTGGGAGTAATACACAATCTTAAGATATTATAGACATCACCTAGTATGCAAAAAATAAATAATCTACGTTGAATAGGAAACACAAAAACTACCGTGACTAATTGTCAAAGCGATTTTACGCTAGAATCGTATCGTATTACGTTTTTGCCATTTTGCACGTATAAAGTAGGTAGAAGTTAAGTAGGTACAAAAATCGCTCAACTATCAAACTATCGATATAACAATTTAAATAAGTAGGTAGCATTGTTATCTTTTTTAAAGGACGTAATAATTGACAATAATTGACCAGTCACCAATCACAATAATTGACCAGAAATAACCGGCACACTATTATCTACTAAGATGTAAGATCTAAGAGGATGGCTAAATTATTTTAATGTAACTGTAGCACAATGCTGGACTGTAACTAGTATATCGAGAATAACTGAGTGGAGCGGAGCAAAACCCCCTACGCCAAAAGTGCTAATATACAAATACTATAAATTGTTATCCATGTAAAATCAACTTTAACAAGGATGTCCTTCCATCCTTTATTTTTTTCTTGTTAAATTGTTTATGTAGGTAAAATTATTAATACAAGTAGTCGCCTCTTGTTTTAAAAATATTTAATTCTTATATAAGCTCTTAACTTCTTTTTTGTCAATAAACTTTCTATGTGTACTTCTATAAATCACTGCATCTATTTTTAATTGCATTTAATGTAATAGTTGTTATAATGCATACAAGTACGTCATTCAGTAGATAATAGATTTTTGCAGTATGTCCATAGATAATATTATATCTAATAAATAATGTTATAAATACTTTATTTAATTTGAACATAATATAAATTTAAAAATATTATTAAATTAGGAATAGTGTGATTCACTAATAAAAAATATTGTATTTAAAAAAAGTGTAGGGTGTTTTTTAAGATATTTTCATAATGACTACTTTTACTAATAATTAATTATCTGTAAATAGGTAATTATTTATAAGAATTGACATCAAGCACCCCAGGCTTTTGAAAATAAAATATTGTTTTGTTAATCACACTATTCTTAGTTTAAATTTATTGAAAATTATTTTTTACTTTTTAGTTTGGTTTTCTATTAAACCGTGTTTTTTAGTTTTTTTAAACAATTATTAATTTGAATAAGATTTTTATTACTGACAGTTTTAAGTTGTCTGAAAATCAACCGAGTTCTAGAGATAGATTTTTTTTAAAGACAACTTCCGCATTAAAAATATTCCTGTGTCGCGGGATGCTTCACAAAAATTCTAACAAGGGACACAACACCTAGATAAATATTTGTGGATCACATACATTTTTATTAAAACAAAGATTTATTATCTAAGCTAAAGGCTGTTCTATATGTTGGGACATGAGCTTAATGATATCCGTAGTTAGATTGTCATGTAAGTATTTTTTAGAGAACGTATTATGCCTAGAATTTCCATTGGATTGGTTGGTACATTCAGAAACATGGTATGATTTATAGACTTAATATTATAGATATTTGAAGTTCTGTTGTGATGCGCATTTGTTTACTATATGATGCCGGAACATGGAAATCCATGTTCCGTTTCATCTGATTGAATGCCAATAAATAGGTACTATTTACTGAAATACCTACTTGACCCAAATAATTCGCAAGATTCCGCCGCGGTTCATTAGATATATTATTATTATTCTTAGCATTGGTATATTTGTAAGTGGTTTGCGGCAATTTTGCTTGTCAAAGTTGTTTAACAAACACTTAAAGGAAGTAAATATAGTTCTATAAAATCGACGACGGACATTTTTGTACTCTTTTGTACTATACCTATGCCTACTTCAAGTATGAAATACGTAATTATAAGTGATGACGTGATGAGGTATTGCTGACTGCAAAACCTATGATTCTATCCATAATCAGAATGTTCAGTCGATCAGACGATTAGCATGTATGACTATGGTAGACTTTTGCGTTTTTGCTGTGGGTTCGTGTGGTACATGCACGAGACCTGATTATGTCAACGTTTTATCAATTTAATTCTCCAATAAAACTCTTCGGAACACCAGCGGTTTCATATTATATAGATCATGTGTACCTTTATTTGCTATTCTCGCGTTTACGAACCTACATGCCCCTCATGCTATAAGGTAGGTACATCTGTTACGTTTCGAATCATAGTCCCCCGTCAATTTAAATGCTTTGTTTATAGATTGTTAGTAATATATTAAAAAGGAAATTGGCACAAAAATTATAGCTACACATTAATTTAAAGGTCTATAAGTCTGTATGCTTTAATAACAAGTTTCAAAGCAGGTGTGACAAGGTCAGTTTTATTTGTCAGTATATATTTTATTTATCTGTTGTCACATATTTATTACTTTCTACTACGTCATATAATAATTCATTTAAATTCTTTATATTTTCTGAGTTATGTTTGACATAACACAGAAAATATAAAGAATAAAAATTACCACCGTTAGCGTCAGAAGATGAGCATTTAATGGTACATTTTTGATATGTCATGCATTTTATTTTAAAATATTCTAATGTTACATAATTACAATGACAATTTGTGTGTCACTATCCATATATTCATTACTTATCAAAGCTTTTCATGACATAATGTTCATTATTTACAATAAGTAGCGTCAAGTTAAATTGCGAATATTAATAGTATTGATTTCAAAGATATGTTTTAAAAATGACCTTTTCAAATAATTCTGATTAATTGTTCCTTAATCCCTCCCTTTCCCTTGAGTAAACCCGTATACCGATTACCTATTACCTACGATTTTTTGTTCTTAATCACTGTTTACTGGTTCGATTTGTACCATCAACTGTGTTCCTATACAATCTGTAAACAAATGAACAGCTTACGAAATTGTAAACAGACATTTACAATTGTGATCTTGAAGCAGCCAAGTTTAATTCCAAGAAACCTGACCGAGGCCTTTACTTACAATCAAATCAGTTCACTGAATACATTATCTGTGTTGGAAATGTTAGCTTTGCAAATTATTGTTCATCACATTTGGGTGCCTTGTGTTTCATTATCCTCCGTATTTGAGAATGCAAATTATGTTTATTAATTCATTTTAACAAATTAAAACAAGTAGGCACTGTCTCTATTGCGTATTAGATTGAAAACAACAAACAAACGTCAGTCTCCTGATTTACACAAACTATCTGAAATATAATTATGCTGATTTTTTTAAAATATCTTCATGTAGGCTAGTTGCGACGCTCCGACGAGTCTCACCCACATACCTTAAGCCACAGTCACAAGGAATCGAGTATACGCCGGGGGCCCCAAGTGGATCCACATCCTTTGGGTAGTGCAGTAAGTTTCTAAGCTGTACGGGTGGGTGGAAGATCGTCTTGACACCATATTTGCGTCCCAATATACGTCCCACTTTATCGGTCACTCCGCGTATAAAAGGGAGAAACACGGGGTTTCGTTCCACACCGGGTGTCCGCCGACCACCAATCGCACTCGCTGCCCGGGTACATTCCCGCCAGCGGTATCCGTTTACTTCTAATGTGTGGCGTAGGTGTTAAATTTCCTTGTCCAAATATTGTGGATCACAGATGTTGAGGGCTCGGTTTATGAGTGATCTAGGCACAGAAGATAAGTGAGCAGGGTGATGGTGTGAGTCAGCTCGAAGGTCCGTGTGTGTCGGTTTCCTGTACACCGTGGTTGTTAATCGCCCGTTCGAGCCACGGATGACTTATACGTCTAGTAACGACAGGAATACATTCTTTTCTTCTTCGACTGTAAACTGTATTCTTTCATTCGTACCTTGTTGAGGTGCCAGCTTAGGTCGCCCAGTGAGTCCCGGTCGACAATCGCGAAGATATCATCAGGATATCGCCACCAGTACGGGGTTTCTTTGACGCTGTGCTTAAGGCTTGTTCTTCAAACCACTCCATAAAAATGTTTGCCACCACAGGGGCCAGCGGGGAGCCCATAGACACTCCATCCACTTGTAGATAGTAATCTCCTCTCCAACCGTCGGGTCCGAAACTAGTCGGGCATCCCCTAAATATACACGTGAGTAAAACCGTATATTTTAAATAGTATGAATACCACTTTTTATTCGAGTGTAGTTGAATGTTTGAAGTTATAAGAAACTGTAGTATTTACATTACGTTCGCAACGGTTCGCGCCTATTTAATATTTTGATGGCTCTGTTTTTACACAGGTTATGTTTTTGAATAATAGCTTCCGTACAATGTTTTTATAGTTATTAAAAATAATACAGTTTGACTGCTTTGGTTTGGAGGGAAATATACACGTGAATACGAACGCATTTTATCCTAAATAATTATACCTACATTAACTTTGATTGACATTTTTTTGTTTACTCGTAAGCGATAATATCTGTGCATGGTAAGTTTATGGTAAAATATATTATTAACTTAATTTACACTATCAGTTAGTTGTGGTGGTGTGGCTAATTACCCATTGATTAGTGCGGGTAAGAAGTGTTTTATAAACCATCAAAAAAAAAGGAGATGGTTCTCAATTCGACCGTATATATATATGTATATTTTTATGTATGTTCCACTCGTTCGTGATTTTTTTTTATCCAGATAAAAAAATTAAAAATCGAAATCATTGAAATTTATATGAAAATTCATGTGTTGTTTAGAAATGTGCACCTACATTACGAAAAGCATTTTGTCCACACCTTTCTCTAACACTAATGAAAACACTAAACACTAAACAAAAATCCGTTATTTTTTACTGTCTTAGAAAAAACACAAAAATATATTGATAAGAAGCCAGAAAAAAACATAAACATTTTTCTAAATAAAGTTACTTTTGTTACAAGTTATTAAGTTAATGTTCAGAACGCCCCTAGTTTCGTTTATAGATTATAAAATGACTCCAAAATTAAAAGCTATAATAATTATTAAATTTTTTCTTAGTTATTAGCAGTAATTCAATTAATTAAATACGAAAGTAACTAATCAATTACAGGTTATTAAATTTAATTGAATGTTGTCATAAAAATAATCGCGTATGTGTGTAGTAATGTAAAATAAAATAAAGTAAAATATTTATGATCAAATGCGAAGTTTCTTAAATTGTCATATATTGTTACATAATAAGCAATTCGGTTTTACAAGGAGTCGCTCCACAACTGAGCTTGAGCTGAGGTGTAGAGCTTGTTTAAAAGAGATCTGTACTTTTAATACTTGGGATATATTTAAGACGGTAGTGTACCTACTGTTGTTTGTGTATTTAAAGTGTAAACATAACATGATTTGTACAGCAGCGAGAAACAATATTCATTTTATTACAATTATATTTGTAAACGCACTTATTTTCCAGGAATCTTAGCTCTTACTGGAACACAATATGAGCGAGATAAGGCCTTCTTACTCTACTACAATACCACGCCTTTAAAAAGACGTAACGATGTACCTAATTATAACCAGAGATCATTTCAGAGGACCTTACAATTATTGTACTTAGGCTGGTGAAAAGGGTTGTCGGAGGAGACATATGAATGACATACTAGAAATGGTAGAAAAAGTGTTTGTACGGTCGTTACGGATAACGGTTTAGCATCGATAGCGAGTCGAATGGTAGATTTTTATATTAAACATTCTTACCTTAAAACAGATCTTAAATGTCAATAATAACAGGAAATCAAATCTGTCAATTTTATTAACCGAATTCAAAAAGAGGAGGTTCGCAATTCAGATGTTTATATATTATATATTATGTCCGAGCATAACTCATATAGAGACGGATTTGCAAAATTATTTTTTTGTTAGGTTTATTCCGAATTAGTCCATTTTAAATTTCGTAAAGATAGAGAAGTTTATAATAAACGGTATACATATAATGTATTCATATTTTAGTACACGTTACAAAATCTAACACGTTATGACTATGTAAATGTAACACTATCATGGGGTTAGTGCTGTTTCCCCCCGAAAATATATCTGATCTACAATTAACTTTTTATTAGTAGAAGTTGAAGTTGTACAGTCAATAAATTTAGGGTACACCTCAGGCCCCAGCCATTAGACCCGGTTACGGAACATTGTGTGGGTATCATGTGTACCATTGATAATATATAAAACCGTTGCAGGTGATTCCTTTTCTTTAAATTTAGACATATGTTTGGTTATTTAGTCAGTTACAATTACAAGAGGTCAGTTGGTTACGTTGGACCATAAATAACTTATCTTGTTAACCTATTACACAATTATTATGCTTTAGACTTGAAAGTGCTATAAGTAAGTATATAAGGAGTGATTTGATTTAAGAAACAAATACTACACTACTATTTCATTGAGAACAGATTCTAGTGTCGACGAAGAATGTGACAAAGCGGTTACGAACCTTGATGATTTGTTGTCCTGGATCAGAGAAGAATACCTCCTTAACTCGTTTCTTGAGTGGAATAGCATTATACTCGGCTTTTTGTTGCCATATCAATCTGTTGTTGTAACTCGAGCCCACAATCAGATCTTTACAATAGCCAACACAAATGAACGATAAAAGTACAAAGAGCAATATCGGTCCGGTCTTCATGTTGAATATATTATGTTGAATAGCGTGTGTAACTTGTTAGGTAATGCGGCCCGGTCAGTGGGTCTCGATCGACTGCTTACTTCGCCTTCGTATCGTTCATAAAAACACTCGTTTGCCTTAAGCGTGAGCAACAAAATCACAGTCTGTGCGGGAGTATGAGTTGTAAATATTAAACTTACCTAAACTACAAATCATATTGATTTTCCTGATGTTGTCTTTATTAGATGACGTGTTTTACATTGTAGATTCATTAGAACTTACCGAAATGAGTTGGTGAGCAATTCAGTTTGATTCTAATGTGGTAAAGTGTTCAAAGTTATAAATAAATAAATTGCTTATGTGCTTAGGTACATGATAACATAAATTTAACATTATTATTGTTAGTATGTTAATTGTTGTGTAACTGCATAATGACTCAACTGGTTCAGGTTATATTCATATAATACATGTAATCTCTCAAAGGCAATTGTTTATAGCAATATAAAATATGTATAAGCATATACAATATTTCCTAATATCAGTTTAGGAGTTATCTTGAGTAGATCTACTTTTTTCAACTTCCTAAATATTTTCGGGTACACATTTTACCACGTATTTGAACACACCTAAAGCCGAATCCGCACGTTTGCCACTTGCCACAAACTACAAACCTCTACAAACGTTTGGCTTGATTTTGGGAATCAAACATCGCCATCCACACGCTTGCGAGTGCGTTAGTGTATTCTAAAGAGGCAAGCACGGCGGACATCGAACTTGTGTTGACCATAACAGTTATTTTTATTATAAAAACAAGAAAATAAGTATAAGAAAAATACGGCAAAGAAAATGGTGGATGTTAAAAATTCATAAAAACCGTACTGATTCTTGGGTCAAAAAACATCGGTATTTGGTACGGACGCACACGTCTGGTCGTAGCCAGCGCGCAAGGCATACTAACAACACATAGGCATGTGGATGCATCGCAAGCGCTTGCCACAAGCTTCCTTTGATTTGAGCGTCAAAAACCGACAAAGTTCGGATCGACGGCAAGCCAAGCCAAACGTTTGGCAAATCGAGCAAACACACTATGCACACGTTTGAATTTGTGACTGCTTGTTGAGGTTTGGCAAGTGTCTGAACGCGGCATAAGAAGGCTGGGCTAGTCTGGTGGGTCTTCACATCAGCGATATGTTCTTTGACCACACGCATTTACGAAGTACCCATTCTCTTATCTGTGCCTCGGCACACCGGAGGATGTTTTGCCGTTACAAACTCCAGGTCTATATAAAAATAAACTGCTGCTGTGGTGGCTCTTATATAGGCCAAACAAAGCGGGCTATTGATGAAAGGGTCAAAAAAGAAATCCCTGCTGTAAAGAACCGCCAGACTAGTAAATCAGCGACTGCAGAGCAAGGACTTGGAAGCACCAATCACTGAATTGATTTATATTATACTAGCAACCCGCCCCGGCTTCGCAAGGGTACAAATTATACACCTTAATGTGCCTACACCTTCCTCATGAATCACTCTGTCTATTAGTGAAAACCGCATGAAAATCCGTTCAGTAGTTTTTCAGTTTATCGTGAACAGACAGACAGACAGACGCGACGGGGGACTTTGTTTTATAATATGTAGTGATGATATTATACCTACATATATATATATTTATGTTATACCTACCTATATGATGGTAAACCAAAGTATAAAAGTTAGTATTCGATTAACATAACTAAAGCTAGGATCTTCTACTAAGGTTATTTTCTGCATTAAATTATGTTGTTTTTTAAAAGAAAGTTTGAAATTAATAAAGTCTGAAATTACACAAAATATAGAAACGTATAAATTCTGCGTAAATTTCTTTGAGCAATGAATGTTAGGGAATGGCAAAACAAGTTTTGGACGATTTATTTTTTCTCTAAAATACCTTCCTACCTTTTATAGGTTAAGTTATTTTGAGGCAAAGAGCACAAGCCACAGGCAAATAAAATTATTAGGGTTGTCGGGCAGTTGAAACTAGTTCCAATTAGTTTATCAAATCGTAGGTGATTATAGCTTCTACATTATATTATAGGTGGCGTAGTAGTCACCTTGGTCTTTGCCTTATACATTTTAGTAAATTTATTTGAAAAAATTATAATTATTTGCCTAAGATACATATAATTTCATAATACTGAGATATATAATAATTTACCTAGACAAGGGTACCCACTCTGAAAAAGGAAACAAAGCAATAGGTAAATGTGACCCCTGTTGAAAAGACGTTTGCGCTCCCAACTATGCTATGCTTTGTACGAGGGCGGCACTGAAAATTTCGGGAATCAAGGAAGTGACACAACATTACTATTTAAAAATGTATTTATTGCTTTTCGAAGTATTTTTTATTAATTTGACACATTTTTCCATACGATGGAACCAATCATTGAAGCAACCATTCCATTCGGAAGTTGGGGTCTCCAAAATGGCCGTTTTGTAGGCGTCCACAGCTTTTTCAGGTGATGAAAATCTCTGACCACGCAATTTATTCTTTATTTTAGGGAAAGTATAGAAATCATTAGGGCTTAGGTCGGGGCTGTACGGCGGATGGTCTAATAATTCTATGTTTTCTTGCTTTAAAAACTCTTCTGTTCTGTGCGCGGTGTGAGAATTCGCATTGTCGTGATGGAGGATGATGCGGCGGTTGCAGTTCTCTTTACGGAGTTCAGAAACGACCTGTGGCAAACAAATGCTAGCATACCATTCTGCATTAACCGTTCTTTGTCCCTCAAGAGAAATAGTCGCAACATGGCCGGTTTTGGAGACAAACGTGGCCACCATTTTTTTTGCAACACTCCGTGAACGAACAATTTTTGTTGGCTTTAACTCATTTTCGTAACACCCAAACTCGTGACTGGTTTTTTGTTTCGGGTTCATACGCGTATATCCAGGATTCGTCACTTGATACGATGTTGTATACAGCATTTGAGGATCCTGCGTGGAATCTTTCGAGAGTTCTGACGCACCAAGTAACGCGAACCATTTTTGCTCTTCACAGAGCGAATGCGGTATCCATCGGGAAAACAACTTTTTTACACCTAATTGTTCATGCAAGATTATTTGTTTTTGACTCATGCCAATGTCTAAAGTTGTCTGAATTTCGCGGTATGTCACATGTCGATCTTCCTCAATCAGCCTTACGCACAGCATCAACGTTTTCTTGGGTGACTGCAGTTTTTGGACGACCTTGACGGGGATCATCACTGAGCTTGACACGTCCACGTTGAAATTCAGCAAACCAGCGATAAATTGTGGTTTTGGCGTGTACCGTTTGAGTATTTTGCAATTATTTGTGGTGTGTTTTGTTATTGTTACTGAGTATGAATACTGTTATTAATTGAGGCCTCGGGAACCACTTATCATTAAGCTGCCTCCGACTGAAGCCCGGGCCATAAAGCGAGTCGCTTACCAGTTATTTTAATGACATCTTGGTTCGGTTGATGTGTCAGTTAGAGGGTAGTGTGCACTTAGAACGATTGGACCCTTATGAAAAGTTATTTCAATACATATTTAAAGTGTACGTTATTCGTGACTAGTACTCGGGAATAGTACTTTTTTGACGTGACAACGTCTTATAATTCGATGGAGCCGGCTGCACGCACGAAAAACCATGACTCATGCAGCGTTACCTCGCTCTGAGGCGTTCCTATGACGTTATCGCGTTTAACTATCGTCAGTAAACCGACTTTACAGACAACCGATTTTTGTCCTAGATAAAAGGTACGTATGTCTATTTCTGTACATAGGGTATATATAGAGATCGGTTAAATAAATGGTAAAGATGTGAAAGCGTAACAAAGAAAGCAAACCGACATTCGCATTTATTACTTTAATATATGTATATGTATATATATATATATATATATATATATATATTGCCTGGTGCCCGTGATTTCGTCTGCGTAGATACAAATATACGATGAATTTTTATATCCCTAAATTTTAGAAATGCTTCGGCACCCATACAATCCCTATTTCACTCCTTTAAAGTTCCATTTTAGGCTACAAAAAGTAGTCTATGTCCTTCTCCAATATATCTTGTATCGTTATACCAAAATTGGTTTAGTGGTTTAGGCGTGTTAACTAATAGAAAGACAGAATTACTTTTGCATTTAAAATAGTATATAATGTTCCAATCCTGCTGAAGTCGGCGGGGGCCGCTAGTGTAACATAATTAATTAGGTTCTATGACGTATTATTGTGGTTGTCAGAAGCGGCTTCTTATCACAATTTTAAGTCAAGTCCCGATAACCTTTACACAGTGTATCGGATGTTTAGTAATGCTAACAAATTATACTTCGTTTATGGTAGTTATTAAAATATTCTAGTACCTATATATTTATTAGTGTCCATTTTTTTGCAGTTTAGCCTCCTTCTGACAAAAGGTGGACCTATCTAATTAAGCTTTATAATTGCTTTTACAATTTACATATAGCCCTTAATTGACAAAGATAACATTGATTAAATTTGCTTTATTGATGAAAGAAACTGACTAGCTCAACTGTCCTTTTTTATCTTTATTTATTAAGGGGTTTTTGTCCATAAAGGCCTGTCAACTCCATTGTATCTTATATACTAAAAATATTACATTTTCTTTAAGGTTTTTTTTTTCTTATTTTATTATCATACAATCAAACTGAGGAGTTTTGCCGCTATACTAGGTATAGGGTTTGATAGTATTGTAATAACAAGCAAGTTTACATTGAATTCCTGCATGAAAGATTCTCTTTCATTTGTGTTCTTTACACACTCCACCAGCAAGTGAAGGATATCCTCTATTTTGTTGCATGTATCACAGCTTGTGATTCTGATCCGGTGATTCTGCCTTTCGCATTAGGAATGCAAACTTTGCTGATGGATAGTGTCCAGAACGGAGTCTTATGGCTAACTTAACGTATCTTCTACTAAAATTTATATTATTAAACTAAGGCGTCCGTGCAGGCTCACTTTGGATAGCTTTGTACCATATGCCTTTATCTTTAGAGATCTTGTTAAAGTAATCCTGTCATTGTGCAAAACATGTTAATTTAAATACAGAGAAATATTCCCAGAAATCTTGTTGTCCCAGAAGTCGTGTTGAAATGAAGTTTCCGTTCCTATTTCAGCTCCGGTTGGCCTCCTCGTTGCCTAACATTCTTCGTATGCACCTCTGAAGTCAGAGCCGCATCGAGCAAGGTGCTGAAGGGCACTTTTCCTATCAGTAAAAATTACAATTTTATTTAAGTCATTGTTAGACGCAAGCCCAACTGTCTTGTATGTCTTGAATTGAAAATGAACAATATTTGTTGATGGATTGTAAATACAGCTGAACGTGTGGCTTTTCTGAAAGAACTTCAATTACATTTGTTATTTCAAAATGAGCTGCCCAAGGTTTGGAGCAGCCGAGAATTTATGTCAGCTCATTATATAATAATAAAAATAATAACAATAACTTCACACATCTCACACACGGCCGTCTGATCCCAAACTAAGCAAAGCCTGTATTATGGTAACCAGACTGCTGATAAACATACTTATATATTTCTAAATACATACATATTATAGATAAATTACACCCAGAACCACAGAACAAATGGTCATGCTCGTCACACATTTATTTGTCCTGGGTGGGAATCGAACACACGACCTCTGGCTCAACAGTCAAGGTCACTAACCACAAGAATAACAAGCCAGTCATTACAATAGTTCAACATGATAAATATGACATGAACATAATGAAATAGCTAGTTTTAAGTTTTTTTTTTTATGGTATAGGGGGCAAAAGAGCAGACGGGTCACCTGATGGTAAATAACTACCGCCGCCCATGGACACCTGTAACTTAAAGAGTCACAAGTGCGTTGCCGCCCTTTAAGGTGGGAGTAGGAGAAGAGGGGGAGGAGGAAGAGGGGAGAAGGGAAGGACGGGAATAGGGGAGAGGGAAGGGTTAGGGCCTCCGGTAACCTCACTCACGCGGCGAAATGCAATGCAAGCATTGCTTCACTACCGGTTTTCTGTGAGGCCGTGGTATCGAGCGGAGTCGAGCCGGCCCATACGTGCCGAAGCATGGCTCTCCCACGTAAGAGTTATTTGTGTTATCTTTGGGTTGACATATCCTTAAATGATCAAATAACAAAAAAAATTATATTTAGGTACTCTATAAGTTAATACCTACAATAAAAATCTACTTGGAACAAAATTCACACGAAGGCGTTTACTTGACATTGTTTACTTTCAGGCGATTTTACATAAAATTATTTTTATTTAATTAACTCCAACTTGGCTCTTTGATATCACATTTTTTTACCGGATTCTACATTCATTTAAAATGACTTTGTTGAAATACAATTGACTCTCAGGTTATAAATATATCAAAAATATCTAAGTTGTAACTCACACACATACCTACAGCTTTGAAAGCAAACGTAATTTAATTAAGGTAAACATATCAACTACAAAGTTTTCAAACAATACAGTGACTTCTTAATAACGTACATCACTGTAAATGCTTGCGCTTTTTAAATAAAGTACATAATTTAAAACTTGTGAATGTTTGCACTTGTTTTGGTGTTGTTCCGCTGCTTTGTTTCTGTTTTCAACGTAATATTTTAATAATATTTTAACAGTTATGTTCATCGCGATCAGCCGTGATTCAATTTCTCTCTGGATCCTTCTCTCTGTTGTAAGGGGGTTCCGCCGTAGTCCGACACGGGATTGGCACACTTTTGCGATCCTTCAAGAACTTAAAAAAAGCTGCTGGGAATGCTGGAACATGATACCAGGGTGTTGCCACTGTCGAGATACATCCCATAATTTATCATGAGGGCTGTAAGCTTGTTTGCCATATTGATATAAAAGAAACAGGTCTTGGATTTTGCGTGTATTCTCTTTACAATATTATACAGGGGGTATCTGACAATGAAATATTAACTTAAATCACTAAAAGGGCATGACTCTTCTTTATTCCTGAGAATTCGAAAACACTTATTGGTTTAATTGGAATAATTGTTTTTTTTAATTTATTATATGATTATATGATTTTATCTAGCACGCAGTTACAAAAATAATATAATTAATTAAAAATACCTAGCCGTTTAAATGTTGAACTGAAAATAAAAAAAAAATGTTCTATTAAAAATCTTTAACTTTTTAAATTCAAAAGGATTTTTTAAAATCTTAATACAAAACCTTATTTCAAATCTGTAAATGTAACATTTGCCAATAAAACTAATATTCTGTAAGAGAGACAGCTGACATGAAAAAGTATGGGTAATAAATACTGGTCCGGGCACGTGCACCGCACCTCACAAGACATTGTATAGAAATGCATTTACACGAGGAAAAGCATTTCTGAACCAAACAGATTTCTCTAAATACGAAATTTTCGTGCTCACCCAAACATTATATCAGCTATAATAAAATAAATAATGTAAAAAAATAACAAAAGTGTCTTCTTGTGACTATTGTATGAGTAAAGTTAAAATGAGCAAAAACAACGGCATAATACAACCTCGGCAAATTTATATTTTTTATTATCAGGATCGTTTTGCTTTGTTTCACGTTTATGTATGGTACGGTAAGTTAAATAAACATCTCTTCTCCTAATTACGATAATAATAATTAGGTGTCCCTTTTGATGTAAGCAAAGTCGGTGAAATTGAAAAAGTCCAAGATATCCGGGACTGCACGAATGGCGCAATGGTTTAAGTGGTCACCTCACCACTACGCCGTACCAAGTGTTGTGGGTTCAAACCCCACAAGGGACGAAAATTTTTGTGATCCACAAATAGTTGTCCCGAGTCTGAGTGTTCTTAGTGTCCGTTGTTTGAATGTTTGTGAAGTCTCTCGCGAGGGGTCAAGTTTTTTGACTTGAAGCTTGATTTCTTTAAGCTTTGTTGTAGTGAAACCATAACATAGAAACTATTAGTACAAATACTAGTATAAATTGTTTGATTTCTACAACCACATCTGTTAACCGATAGTTCTTACACGGGATTCGAAATTCAAGGGTCTGTACAGAGTAGTAAGAACTTTAGTATTTTCGGCCACTAAGATCTCACTTGATTAGATTTGATCCCTCGAAAGCACTGAGGAGCGAAAAGAAAACTAGCGATTAATTGAAATCCCAAGCATCAGAGATGCAATAAGACTCAGTGTCAGTGTTATGTTCAGTGGTTACGAAGTAGTTATGAATCACTATTTATTTTAAGCCGACGAAAAAAAAGGAGGTTCTCAATTCGACCGTATATACATAGGTATTTAATCATTTTATTATTTGGCGTCAACTCAAAATTAGTTTATATAAAATTTTATAGTTTATGTAAATAAGCTCAATGCTTAAGACTTAAAAGGTTTATTTATTTTTCGCTTTTTAGTTCCTTTCGCGTTGGATTAATTTTTAGTTAAAAAGATTTTTAAATTATTTAGTAGATGGCAAATCATTAACCAGCGTAAGTATTTTTAACAATTAAAATGGCTAATTTTATAAACACTGTCTGCATTTACTCCCTATTCCGTTTTTAAAACTTCTTTTTGGCAAATCTACTTACTCAATAGCAGAACGACAATATTACAAGCAAAGATTAAGTGTATTCTTTTGCTGGGCAAGTAGGGCGGTCCAAATTCAAGAAAAATCTATTTTACTCTACCTGTACAACTGTACATGGCATATTATTTTGTTCCTGCATATGTCGTTAAAAGTACTTGGGAAGGGTATGTGTAATGACACTTTTAGTAATGTATCCGTTTACAGGCCGCAGTAACCTTCCGCCAGTGACCAATCAGTAGCCTTCTACCCAGCGTACCATAAAAAAGTACGTATAAATTCTATTGATGTTTTCAATGACATTCGGAAGCTATACAATTCAGAGAAACCTAATAAAATGACATCGAATAGGTTACATATTGAACTAATATGTATGGAAGCATCTATCTGATCTATTTTGTGCGTTTGACTATTCAAAGGCTCAAATATTGCAATATTTGCAATATAGGTCGGGTGTGATGTCGAGTAAAACTGCGTTAAGAGTTTCACAATACAACGGTATTGATGAAAGCTCCGGAATTTCAATCCTGATGTGATATATTAATCACGAACTAAAATTAATAATATTAACGTTGTACAATGGTGCATTTACATTACCTACCACTCATCAACTCGTACCATCATTATCTTTGTTAAATAATTAGTTGAATGAAGTAGCAGTTGTCGAAGTCTTCGGAAAAGATTTTTTTGGGTGCGAAAAGATTAATATAATATATTATAATATATTAATATAATATAAAATATATAAAGTAGGACAGGCTATTCATTTGTTTTAAACTTCTGGACTCATTTTCCTAATTTATGCTTAAAAATAAGCAAAATAAGTTTATTTTATTGAGAAAAAGGATGGTTTTAGACCTAGATTTTTAAATATACGTTTTCATTACCATTCATACTTCATGTACCTAGTATTTTATTTCAAATACCTTTTCGGTACGATACGAGATTTTACTTTGCTGTAGATGTTTGAAAGTTTAACTAAACAATCTAATTTAAGATTGTTTTGTTCTGTTTACATAATGCACGAAGGTCTTATCATTTTCAGAAACCTGACATATTTAGCAGTTATTGTGTACGAACTACTAAAATAACGGGGTAGCTTATCTGTTAGCGAATTTCGTGTGGCGGGAAGCCGTCCAACGATCCCAGAGCCAGCGTACTAAGCATAGATAATTTATTTCCTGCAAAGAAGCAAAGTATGCCGTTGAAGCCGAGCGTTTGTACACATTAACGCCGCACACCTCATGAAAAATCGCTTAGGAGACGCCAGAGTTTACTGTAGGTATATATATCTACGGTATATCACAATGAATGTTTTTATCCCTGCTCTTTTGGTCTGTTTAAAGTAAATTCTGTTTCTTAGCTACTCTTGCTACAGCGTCGTAAGTAATCTATATATATAAGTACAACTTAAATGCATGGATTGAGACCTACTGACCACTTTTGTGTAAATTATTTATTAAAAGTCTGTAATAGTCCGTAATAGTAAGTAATAGTAATAGTCTGTAAGACTTTTAATGAATAAAAATGGTAGTTTCGAGGGAAACCGGAAAATTTGGCGAAAACTAAAAAAACGTTTTTGAATTTATGGAAGTGTAGACACACAGGTACTCGATCATGCCGAAACGGATTAGTTTTAAAATTGACAACAAGATAAGAGTAAGTTTTATCCTAGATATGCCTGTGAATATGAACACCGAGACCTAAGCAGTGATAAAAAGAGGAGTCATTAATATATGAGGTTAGCTTTTGCCCGAGGTTTCGCTTGTCTGAATTGAATTGATTCACATTTTGTGAATCAATTCAGATTAACTCGGGTACAATAGTTTTTCTGGATGAAAGGTACCATATTTCCTATTTTTACCCATGACAGTGTGTATGCACAATTTCATGATAATCTTAGTTACGCAGTTAAGGCGGAAAGCGTAGGTAATAAGAAAACAAACTTACATTCGCACGAATAATATTAGTTAGGAAATTATAAGCGCAGAATTAACTTTTTTATACTAGTGATAAGACCATTTACTACTTCTTTTTTATTCAACGTAATTAAACTTTACGGATGGTGATTTGGGCTGTTAATGAATATTGAAAAGCAATATTAATAACAATAACTTGAAACACCTCACACACAGCCGTCTGATCAAAAACTAGGCAGAGCCTGTACTATGGTAAGCAGGCTACTGGTAAACATACTTATATATTACCAAATACATCATTATTATAGTTAAATTACATACACAGAACAAATGATCGTGCTCATCCCACAATCATCCGTCCTGGGTGGGAATTAAACCCACGACCTCTGACTTAGCAGTCAGGATCACTAACCAACAGTCAACTTGTCAGTATTGTCATTCGTGTGTGTCACGTGAAAGAGGTTTTGCCCCCCCCCCCCCCGTAATGTTTTGTAACTGTATTCGTTAAGCAGCACTAGTTATAATTGATTATCAAGCTCCTAATGTCGGGTGGAGGTTCAAGGAGGAGAATTCAAGTTCAAGAAGAAATCTTGCACAGTCTGCCTCCTGAACAAAATGAAATTATTTTGACGTAGGTTTTTGTCTCACTGATTTGAATATTTCGGTTGCATTTTATTTAGAAAATCAATGCAATAAAATATTTATTAATATTTTATTGCAGAAAAAAGTAAGATACTCGTATTAAGGAAAAATCGGAACCTTATAATTAGGTTGCATATTTACTGGTTTTTAGACATGTGTAGTTCCGGAGCGTAATAGTTCCTGGAACTATGTCCGCAGTCGGAACTATGTCAGTTCTTTCCGACTTGCTCAACCTAATAGTTCCAGTTCCACAGTTCTTCGGAACGATCACGCGGAGTGAAGGAGCGGCCGGAGCGGTATTGAATGGTGGAACGGTGGAACGAATATCGAACTGTCCGTGTGACGAATGCCGCGAGCGTTGCGTTCTGTTCTGTGCAAGGGTGTATTTTGAAAAGCAGGACTTACTTTTATGGACAGAAGGCAAACGATTGAAAGCATCAAAGGTGCCTGAACTACTTTTTATGTTAGCAATTATAAATAAAAAATATCTATGTATAATATATTACGTATTATGATCTACGAATTTAAATGTTACTTAATTATTTATATATACTATCAATTGATTTTTAAAGACCAAGCCAATACATTAATTTAAAATATTTTAAGTCTAAATTAATTAATATTGTTAACAACCACAATGTATGTCCGAGGAAATGTCTGAACCGAAATAAAACTGTTAACTACAATGTCCGGATAAAACTAAGAAACTAGATAGTTCCTCGGACATGTTTCCTGGAACTAATTCCGACAAGGAAAGGAACCGTTCCAGGTTCAATCCCATGTCGGACATGGTTTGCGCATGTCTATTGGTTTTATTGTATCTAGCTAGCTTTCAAGGTACCAAAGTTTAATTACAACATTATGACGGCAACAGTTGAAAGTATACACAATTTAAGAAGTGCATTCTGTAATTGCTGTTTCATAATATGTACATTTGTAACACAGATTTAGCCTAAATTTGCATAATGCTTTAACTTGTCACATAACAGCACAGGAACAGTGGCTACACTGAGTTTAAATTGCATTTTGGGAGTTTCGGAATGTTGTAGCTGCATGGCCTGCATGTGCGTGGCGCATTGTAACTGACTAAAGTATAACTTACGGTAAATGGTTGTATGTGCTTCGACTTAAATATAACGAACACCTATAAAGTATTCAGGATAAGCTGCTGACCTTTTGATAATCTTGCCCTTATTTCTTGTTAGAGAAAGTCAGTTCAAATAAATAAATTTCTTGTTTAAGAGTTCGAAAAGGGTATTTCGTTTTTTATTGTTGCTATTTTTTTCATATTAGGACAATCGTTTACGTTGCAGATGAGTGTTTATCGAGGCTGAAATGTGTTTTCTGCCGAAAAAAATTATGATTAAATAAGTCACCAAGTTCATGACTAATTAGTTTAAACCGGCGAGCTTGTATAAAAGGTCTGATAACACAATAGAGGAAACACGCGAGGTACATATGTATGTAAGGATAGAAGCAAGCGACAAACTGTTGTCTCTGCTTACCCCGAAAGGAGAAAGGCGTGAATCTATGTACGTAAGTGTGCCAAGTTGATGATTATACCAACCTGAGAATTTATGGATATAAGTCAAGGTCCCTATGTATTTTTGAGAGAAGGTTTGGTTTTTAGGGACCAATATAATTCAATACATGAAAAGGAATTTTACGAAAAATCAGTTAAATTACAATAACAGGTCAGTAATCAAGACGACCATTATATTCAGACGCTGAAAAATATTGTGGAAAGCAGCAGATAGAATTGGTTATTCTGATACAAACTCATGAAAAATAAAATGACTAGAACTGTCTGTTTGCAATGTACTCGTAAGTACAATAGAACACGTTTGCCTAAAATATATTTACAATAACTTTTTGCAACAAAAACTGATTTTAGACTCAATTTGTTTTTTTATGACTGAACTGTGTCCTGGCCTTGACGTTATTTAGTCTCTAACTCTCTTCAATAAATAGTTAATTATTTTGCTAAAAAATAATACTAACTAGAGATCTCCTTGGTACCAAGCGATCATTAAGGTTTGAATGTTTTGTTTTATATCAATAACCAGTAGAACTTGACTGTCATTGTACAGACTTTTCGTACCATGTCAGGTCAACAGTGGACGTGTGTAGATTGATGTAGCAGTGTTGACGTAATTAAATAAAATATGTAACACATATCGCTTAAAACTTTTAGCTTTCTACGCTTCTTCTACATAATACCATGTTTAAACGCGAATAAATCTATTTTATTCTAATTTATAATAAACTTGAAACATTGCAAATTGCACGTTCCTCCGTTGCCGAAATTTTCTTTAAGTATCAAGAATTCTCTTTACGAATTAAAAATATATTGATATAATTCGTACTTTTTTTTAAATCCTAGAACCTTGAAAAACTTTTTTTTTATCAACACAAATAAAGCCTTTATTTTCGGATATATATTAATTAAATACGCGTAATACTAACGAATATATACGGACTGGCCTGTTGGTCTAGTGGTTAGTGACCCTGACTGCTGAACCAGAAGTCGTGGGTTCGATTCGTGGGGACGAATAATTGTGCGATGAGCACCATTATTTGTTCTGTGTCTGGATGTAATTTATCAATAATCTGTATGTATTTAGATATATATAAGTATGTTTAATGTTTATCAGCAGTCTGATTACCCATAGCTCTGCCTAGTTTGGGATCAGACGAATAGAGATGTGTCAAGTTATAATTTAGAAATAAAAAAATATCAAAGTAATTTAGTACTTTTTATCTGTAATATTTGTTAGTACCTCATATTATATTTAGTACATTATCTAATTAGATTGTAAAACCTTATTTAAGGTAGGTTAATCTTATTTTAACATATGAATAGATACTTAGAAAATAACACTCATTAGAGTTTTGGTATTTTTTGTTCCCCGTAGTATTTGCAAGTTAAATCGTAAGGAACAAGGAAAATTATTTCCAGTTGATCCCATAACCCCGATAGTCACAATGATTAGTATAAGCAAGAGATCGTGATTAATATTCGGCTCGGGGCACGCCGTCACTCACTGAATAATCAGATTTTCCGCGTGGGTCGAGGTGACTCCTTCGAGATGTTATTAGGATGAGAAGTGGCACTCACTTACATTAGTATTATGAGATTACACAGAGGGTAGGTAAGGTGATAAAATATTAGATTATGTATTTCGTACCGCTATAAATGTACGACCGCTTACCAAGTAACATTGATGTTTCAATATAATGTCATAGAAGCATCAAGGCCACAAGCCGTAGTTCTGTTATATTAATATCGTCGTCGGATTAATAGAAAACAAACTTTATATAGAACAAACGTTGTTTACGAAACTTATGACCTTGATACTGTATTACTATTTATCGGAAGACAGGCAACAAGGATGCCTTATTTTTATAAAAGTATGTTGGCAAACAAGTATATGGCCCACGTGAAGGGAAGTAGTTGCTGTTGGCTACAAACATTTGGAACAACAGTTGCATTACTTGTGTGTTATGAATCCTCTTGTAGCTACCATGTATCTATCAGTACCCACATGATTTATTGTTTAAGCAAAGAAATAGATCTCTTTTTTTTAATTTGGTTCACAGAACTGGATACAATTATCAGTATAGCTTAACTGATAACTTATAATGTATAGATCTGCATAAAATGTATCCTACTAGGTGTGAACACAGCATGATAAAATGACGGGTTATATCATCACATCAACTATAAAGTAAACATCAACTATAAAGTAACTAAAAAACTAAATTAATACCGATATCAATCTCAAAGTTACAATTCTGAGTTTAAAATGTATAGTAAATTTATTTTCAATTAGGCTAAAGAACAGATATAGGTTAGATAGGTAGATGGTAGATACACTCTTTTCCTGCGGTGATTTCTGAGAACTTTATTAACAAATAAGAAACAGCATTACGCTTTTGGTGCTTCTGTACAGTCGATATTCTTTGGCAATTATTGTTACAGATTGCCATATTGTACGAAAATATTGTTTGGTAGCAATTTTCTATAGAACGAGGGCAGCTCTGAAGTCGGACAGATGCTGATTCTACAGGAAAATCTGGTTTTGACGTTTACCTTTTAAAACTGACTATGTTTGTACTTATAAAATATACCCGTACAAAGTGTTAGAGAAACATGTAGTCGTAATCTCAATTATGTGCGACTACATGTTTCTCTAACACTCGTAGTCTCTAACACTAGCAGTAGTCGGGTACTTTGGGCATAACGCAACACGAGAACATTTTTGATAAAGCAAATATTTCTGAAACTATGTGTGATAAATACGCAAGTAACTTTATAAAATGTCCCATTAAAATAAGTAAGCAAAGTCATTGAAATTAAGATATAAAATGGTAAGATTTACAATCAAGTTAGTTTAGAAATGTGTTTCTACAATTATACTAGGGAAAGCATACTTCAAAGGTTTTTAAAATATATTTTTTAAATGAGTCGTCTACATACCAAGAATGTTATTGGAAATTTTCATGTAATAAAATTAAAAACACAAAATCATTGAAATTGACGGGCAAATCGTTAAAGTATACTTTATAAATGTGCATTTACGCCAGGAAAAGCATATTTGAAAGACCATGTTGCCAAAATCTGCTTTTTTTTCAAAGGAGCTTTTGCTCGGATATAATATGCATAACGATCCCAAACCCAAACGATTAACATGACCACGCCTTTCCATTACATGTTGTAAAGAATATGTTTGTATATTACGTCCCTACCTTTTTCTTTAGATTTTAAAGTTAAATGACCATCATGCACTAGTTACATCGACAATAACAGTTACGTCGAAATTTAAAGTGTTTCTTGGATATTTTGTGTTATTTATCCGAGGACGCTGTCGTAGAATTAACAACAAGGCCATAATTTATTCGAAAATTCTTTTGACCTTGAAATTGATGAACCGACTCGAAGAGGGGATCGGCCCGACGCAAGCAGGCAGAGGGCGGCGCGGCGGCGAATCTCTGCGAAGCCGCTGGGATTAGCGTCAAACGAAGAAAAAGAGAGGCGGGAAATAAGCCGTAATCCATGAGACGTGACCTAAATTCTTTCTTAAACATCGACGATTTGATATCCTCGTGAAAACAATTTGATTTTTTCCTTTTCTTTTCGAACTGTGCCCTTTGACAGTAAATTGGATTGATTCGTGTTTTACGCATGAGTGTTTGCATAATTTATCTAAATATTCAACAGTATTTTTTTCAACTAACAATACTTCATATCTGTTTTTAATCAATCCTGTTTAATTTATAAGCAACCGAATAAGTGTGTATTTTTAAGTTATTGTTGTTGTATAAAATATTTAATCAAGTAAGGTATAAAATAAAACGTGTATGAACTGTATGTTAATTTTTCCATTTCAGAAAGTAGGTCCACTTCGGGAAAACAAGGAAAATGTGAAAGAGAAAACTGTGAATGTTTTTTCATGTAATTGAACGTAGTTAAGTTAATGAAGGTAGGTATTCTAAAACGTTCGTTATGTTAACAATTTGTTTTGTGGGTGAATAAATAGTTACGTTAGACAATGACTTTTAATAGACTATAGCAAAAAGGTAGGTTTATGTAATCAGATTTATGAGTGTGGGTTTACTGTTCAGACAATTAGTTATTTAGAGATGTACTCTTCGAAAAAAAGTGCTTCATACGATTGCCTTGGAACGCTAAGTATCTGTTTTTTCCGAGATATCAAACAGTTCAATGGCTCATATATTAAAAATAAATCATTTAACAGTCCTCAGGAAATGTAGTGCTACATAAGATTTACAATTAGATGCGATAGTACATAACATCGTATTTCGGGTTTTTTTTTTCAATTTTCCACGGAAACACTAAATCTGATTTGACAATAACGAGTTAAGACGTCATTAATCCTTGTTTTTATAAACCTGTTTTCTTACATAACCTATCATTCTGACGTTCAATGTAAAGAAACTGATTTGATATGTCAGTCAACTACCGTATTTAGACGTTGTTTACTGCAAGTCATACATAAGTAGTATTACATGATATTTTGTGTGCTGAATATTCAGGATTTAGAGTACTTAAGTCAATAGAAAACGCGCAGCAAGTAGATACTCATTTCAACAGCCCTTAAGAAAGTTCAAATTAAATTAGTAGTGAACTCGCATTCGCATAATACTCTGAAACGACATTTACTTAGAGTGAAAGTGCACATGAGGTTATGAGATTAGCAACTCAGGATAAATATATCAAGGTTATAGGAGGGGATATACATACAGGGTCGTACAGGGTCAGTTTCAAATTGTGCTGAGTAACATGTCTGTCGCTTGGACGTAGATACAATAATCTCAAAGTATTGCTTCTTAGGACAAATACATTTAAATATACTATGTCAACAAAGGAGATGTTGTAAGCATTAGTAACGAATCTATTATAGGAAGGAATAAATACTATAGATTTTGTTGGAAGGATAGGAAATAATATTCTACACCGCAGATTTTGAATCCCCTCGAAAGAAAACCGCGGTGGATAGCAACCTAACACTTGCAAACAGAAGTTACATTTTTGTAATCTGTTTGCCAGGCTCGACTATTTTATTAACCCCCGACGCCAAAAAGAGGGTTGTTATAAGTTTAAAGTGTTTATCGGTATGTCTGTCTGTGGCATCATAGCTCCTAAAGGGATGGATCGATTTTGATTTTATTAGTTTTTTTGTTTGAAAGGTGACTTGATCGAAAGCTTGTAATCATAGCTATAATTCATGAAAATCTTTTTAGCCGTTTTTCTGTTCCTGTTCAGCTGTTCGTTCGCTCTTTTTAGGGTTCCGTACCTCGAAAGGAAAAAACGGAACCCTTATGGGATAGGATCACTTTGTTGTAAGTCCGTCTGTCTGTCTGTCAAGACCCTTTTTCTCAGGAACGCGTAAAGGTATCAAGCTGGAATTTATATCAAATACTCAGGTCTACTGTCCCTTAAGGCTGTAAAAAAAATCAAACTTTTAAGCCAACGCAATCAAAAGATACAGACGTTTATGCCACAAATTTCCGCAAATTTTCGACACTCGCAAGGGAATCTAAACCTACAGGGTACTTCCTGTGAACTTAGAACCTTGAAATTTGGTACGAAGCAACGTCTTATAGCACAGATAAAGGAAAAAATGCGAATACCGTAAATTTTTAGTTACATCATATAATAAAAATATGCGCGAGTCTGACTCGCACTTGGCCGGTTTTTTTAATCTTTGAAGGGATTTTTGAGACGGATTTTATACTTGTTTTACTTATACTGACCAGTATACTAAAATGTATTTCTTTATTTGAATACCTATTTTTTATCCTGTTTACAATATACACTGTAATGTCACACATATTTGTTTTGTTTGTTTTCGTACTGTCATTACAGTACCAGCACCCTAACATAAATAGAGGTAATGCAACTGCACTTGCTTCTTTTGCCAAATACAACTGCAAATACCATCAGTCTCAGTCCGTGCTTGACACAACAAATTGTAGTGTCGTGTGTCATTTGAAAACTTAAAAAATATTTGCGTTGCAATAAATGGTAAACAAGTGTGATCAGGCAAATAAAAGTGTCCTTCTACAGGGGGAATCATTTTGTGAATGACACATACCTAATCTAAGTTATGTGTAATTCGTTGTAAATTTAAGAAAATAGGAGACGTTGATAATATTTTTAACTTCAGTAGTTGTATATTTGATTAAAATATAGCAGTTGCAGTCAAAACTCTTAACAAGTCAAAAGTACTGACTGAAATAATTGCCAAAACTACTTTTAACCAATGGAGTTAGTTAAAAGTAGTTTTGGTTTACTAATTTCGTCAAAAGCAGTTTTGACTGGTAGGGGTTATATCAGTCTAACCTAACACAGCCAGTTAAAAATCAGTTTGACTGGTAGTCTAGTGGTTATTTAAACTTAAATTTGCAACCAATTTATATTACCGGTCGCATCAGTTTATTATATTTGAATCATGGATAAAACTAACGACGATATTCATAAATTTTGGCACATAATTTTACATTCATGGCGGCTCAAACCAAAAACACACAAGAGCAAATCAATTCATACTGTAACGGCTTATATTATAATGTATGTGTATAGTACTTTAACAGCAGAGTAAGAAAGCAAAACACGGCATATTTCGTTTTCATTTAGATCGTAATACTTGTGGCATCTATCTATACCGTTGCGGTTTTTAATAATATATCGATTAAAAATATAATCAGTTTTAATCGCCTAAATTAATCAAAAAGTACAATGTTTTCCCGTTCCATTCCAGTATAGCGAAAATCTACACAATATTTTTACCTATATTAGGTGCGTAGGTAAAAAATATATTCTATTCTCTATTTCCTTTCGTTTGAATGTTTATTCTGAATTAAATTTCACAAAATTTCGCTTCAAAATTTATAACTTATACACGTGATTTAAAGGCGAACGATGTCCAGAAATACATTTGCCGTGAATTTTTTGTGAAATCGGGCCGTTAGCCTTTTTCCAATTTCACAAAATAAAACGTGAGCTGGATGAGTCGCAAGATGTAATCGAGCTAAATGTTAAGGAGCAACCATTTACATTAACCGCTTTTGTGAAACAAATGAAACTGCGCTCAGGGGCAGCATTTCTTAGTAAAATTATTCTTTGCTTTTTGTGTTAGCATTCTAATTTCTTTTCTGAACTCTCAACTTCGGACATTCGTTACACGTTCATGTGATACAACAAGGCCTAGTAACGTATTTTTCTCATACTCTTCATGATTTATATTAATTTTATTTTGCTTTTACGTTTTTTGTTATTTATTTTAAAGTTTTGCACTGCGAAAAGTTAGTAGTCTGGTTTAAGTATGTGGATATAGGTATTTCATCTGGGCCTGACTAATCATGAAATATATGTCTAGGTTAGAATATACTCCAACCTAATAATTGCAATTACAATTTTATCTCAATGCCGTCCTTTTCTGCTCGCATGTTACACAATGGGGTAAAAATACATTACCCTAAAAATATTTGGCGCTGCCCCAAACAAACAAAATATTTTATTTGATTTAAATTGGTGGCGATTTTTATGTACTTGTTAGCGGATTAAATTCTTGCTCACTTACATTTAAATTTAAATTTGCACATTTTTTCAACATCCTTGCTAATCATTGCCTAAAGTTAGATGGATGTCAACACACTGTCTTCAAAAAATATATGGTTAATCTCTACATGTTCCAGTCGACATTTTCAATTTCTAAATAAGGTTAAAAACATTATTGAACGTACTGTTTTTTTTTAATGATCATTAAGTTATTTACGTTGTCATACTATACGACACTTAAATATGTTTTTCTTATTTAAATCGCCTTTAGCATGATACTTTAAAATACATTATCTATACTTATAATAAAACTGTAACAATTTGTAATTTTCAAAAAAACTGTAATTTTCAAAAAAACTGTTATTTTCAAAAAAACTGTAATTTTTTTTGGCGGGCACTCTATGCACGATACTGATGCCAAAACTATATACTACTGAACGGATTCTAATGCAACTTGGCATGATTTTAGTTTGATATTAGGTAGATATGTCCTACCTCATATCAACTCATACTTTTATCCCGAAATTCGGGACGATTTCCTTGAATTACTTAGTTGTAATTCATTAACGCGTAGTCCAATTTCAATGTTTCTTTTTTTGCTGGAAAGGAGGTACTTTGGAGATTCTTACGATATCTGTTTTCTTCTATAACTTTACTTATAATAAAACTGTAACTGGTCCAACTCTATACACTGAAGATTTTTTTAATTTTTTTTGGGGGCTCTTTGCAATCGATACTGAAACCAAAACTATATTTTTGAAGTGAAAACTTCTTTAGGCACAACGTTGTGCACTTTTGGGGAAAATGCACTGAACCCGCGTGACCGTCACGCTAATAATACATATATAGGTGCATTAGAGAGCGCTAATCTAAACATTGAGTTCTGTCAGCTCCTTATTTATTAATCTTTAAAAATATAATTAGTTCAATAAAGTACTTATTGTGTGCGCAATTTATATGGTAAAATAAACAAAAACATAATTGTAATTAAGGTGAAAATTTATAACGCCCATAGTGTTTGATGGATGTCACTAGTAGATGGCATCACTTTCTTAAAACATTTACACTTCTGGTCGGCAACTCACAATTAATTACTTATAAACATTTTTTTAACACAATTATTATAATTATTATAAACAAGGCATTTTTGTGAAAGTGAAAACTTTTTTGGCACGTTGAGCACTTTTGGTATGGAGAAAAAGCACTGAACTCGCGTGACCGTCACGCGCAGATACATTTATACCGATGTGTTTGTGTGTGTCTGTATAATAATTACATGTATACTAAATGTGTAAGTTATGTGTTCACTTCTGACTTTTTTTTTAATTTTCGTCTGTCTGTCTATCTGTTTGTATCTTGGCTGTGAATCACGCTAAAACTATTGAACAGATTCAAATGAAACTTGGCATGATTTGAGTTCATACTACGAGGTAAGGATATTTTATATATATATATATATATACATACCGGTTTCGTGAAGAAAGTTGATGAAAATTAAAATGTGTACTTAGTTGTACTTCACTAAAACGTAATCCGATTACAATCATTCTTTTTCTGTTGGAAAGGAGATACTTTGACGATTTTCACTTAATCTTCTTTCTTCAGTATCTATACTTATAGTAATTCTGTAGACGTGTTTGAACGCATCACGTAAATCACGACATAATCGATGAAACGTTTTATGTTAACTATAGTGTATAATTTGGTGTAACATTAAGTATTTCAATCGCAATCGGTTTTCTTTATCCATAGAAAAAATACTTAAAAAATTTCAAGAGAAATATATCATTATGTATAATACAACACGTAACGACATCTGTTGGCTCCCAGTAATACTAACTATACAATACTTTAACGATGAATGATCATTATTTTTTAAGATATTTATTATCAGCATAGAATACGTCTTAAATGAGGAGTTATAAACTTTAATATAAACATTACCTACAGGTAAATATTTGTAGTGTATTTATCATAATTTAATACAAAGTAATACAATCTACGTATACGAATTATACTATATTTATATTTCCAAAAATATTATAGGAGTGTCATAGGGTAACTTCACTTATCACGTATAAAACCAACGTAGAAACCTTTTCTGCAAATATATTGTACGTAGTTTTCACTCTATTCATAGAAATAAGAATTTAAAATGTTCTAGAAAAAACGTATCATTATAATGCAGTTAGTATTGTAATAATATGTTTTTTTTTCTGTATTGTTACTTTAGATGAATAGATGTCTATACATTTGCTTTTTTTATTAAACAATAATTTAAATATTTAAATAAAAAGATAAATTTATATATGAATTTAAACGGGAATTAACGCGATCACGAACCTCTACCTACCTCTGAATTGCCTGACGTTTGACCAGGTTGCACTGGCCGTGGTCACAGGGTGACTGTGAATGCGTTAATTCCCTTTTAAGTACATAATAGGGAATATGCATGTATTTTTTTTATCTTTTATTGACTTGTTCCATCATTCTATCCTATGAAAAATATAAATAACCTAGGCAATGTTCAAATTAATTTTTAAAATAACATTGAAAACCGCCGCCATATTTCGCGGGCCTTGGATGACGTCACGTTCCACGCTTAGTGTTTGTTTCATTAACTTACTTAAAGTGTTACAGTAATTTTATACCGATTTCCAGTTGTAATTACTATTTATTGTAATTCATAGACGATGGATAAAGTTAAAAAAAAAACATTTTATAGGTATTGCCTTGTCCCTAAGTGTAAAACACTATAAGAAGAACACCCAATACAGTATTTTTTCCTGTACAAAATAATAATGTAAAATACGAAAACAATGGTGTACATTAATGAGAAAAGATAAAGTATCTTCAATATCGTGTTTATATTGTTGTGAAGATTACTTTAATGTAAGCATATTATTACAATTTAATTGCTAGTATAGTGTGAATTAGTCAGCAGTAATTTATATTTGTTTTAAATATCAAGCAGAAGAAAGAATTCAACTTGCTTGTCTACTTAAACTAGGTAACAAAAGTCCAATAAAACTTCATGAATATAAACAACTATACATATCTTACCTATCCTTTAGATTATAATATAACAAGTATTATAATAATTACCTTGCGGCTTTCACTCCTTTAACATCAGCGGACGTAAAATCTGGATTTGATGCAAATATATAGTCATCATGAAGGCACCTATTTTCGGTAGATTGTCCGATTGTGCTTTGACAAAACTACATTCAGTCATTGTCCTAGATGATTTCTAATATCACTAGAATGCTTAAATTGCACCAGCTAAGAGCAAAAACCACAGGAACACCTATCTTTGTCCGTAACACTACGAATATAGGCGCCGATAAATGACAGAACGTGGAATGTCACGTCATGTTTTGTTTCGACCAATGGTGAAGCGTTTTGCAAAGATGAATTTCGCGCCCTTATTTTGCATATTTTAATTAATATTTTTTTGCGATTAAACACGAACTAAATAAGAAAATAATTGCTTAGGCATAATATCTGGACAATAAAAATTCAAGGGAAAATTAATCAAGTAAATTTAAACACTATGCATATTCCCCTTTTATAATAATGTTTGTTAGGCTATTGCATGTTTAATAGAAATAACTTTTTGGGACCTTCCACAATTATTGGAAAGGGCCCAGAGAGATTAGAAGGATTACGTATATGTGAACAAGCTGATATAATTCGTCCACACTGAACGCTATGTTTCAATAACCCATATCACGGATTAAAGGGGTTTGGTTTGCGCATAATCCTTTCTTATTCCTTCGTAAATGGATATTGAAAAAATTTGATGTGCGCCTTTTTATCGAAAACTCTTTTTCAGAAGTGCTCTATTCTGCCTCCGAGAATGACATCGATTTAAGGTGAATGAACGAGCGAAATCCCTCTACATGGAAGAGGCGGTCCTGAAGAGGTGATGAGTTTATACAGTACCATTTAGTCGACGGCGCACCTTTGAACCAATAAATTGGCGTCAAGAATAAGCTTACTTACTTTTCAGCAATCTTTTATGTTCAAGTCGCTTTCGTGCACGTAAAGGGGTATCGTTTTCCTTCAGCTATTGAACAAATCTTTAGTATAAGTGGATCCACATTCAATGCCTTACAGTTTTCTTCAATATCGCTTTAATGGCGATACTTCCTTTAGCGTAATGTTTCTCGCAGATGTTCTCTTGTGTCAGAAATTTTATTCACATAGTAATGAAATAACAATAGATGTAAGCTAGTGTAGATTTATTATTTTGCTCCTATGATCGTCCAACAAATTCGTTTACAAATCCGTACGTTATTATGGTAGAGGAGAACTGACAACGGCTACTGTGTCTAGAATTTCATTTAACGATCCCAGGTCGACAATAACCGTCCGTGGAATTTAATGGTTCGTAAAGTGGTTTCGATTAAAACAACCGTCTGTATGGATAAGGTCAGTCGTTTTAGAGTATGAAGGCAACTTTTAATGAGCTTACGAGCGCTCCTGGCGATGCTCTCTGCATGTAGGTAAAACACCGACCCTGCTGGGCTGTAACTTATTCCCAAATGTCACATTTCACATAATTAGTTAGTTTCTAGCTTTGACATGTTCACTGACAACCTCTAACTTAATGTGATTTTGTTCAAGTAATTATGGTAGTCCTCGGAGAACTATACTTTACAAAAAAAACGTAATGACATTTATTTAGGTATGTGGTCACAACGTACATATTTTGTTTTATTAATAAAACTTCTTTCATTAAATGTAAGCATAGCAAGGTCAGCAATCTTAGTATTTAAACAGGCATACATTGTAAGGAAAATGTAAGATGAGAGTTTCTCTTTCCTTGGTCTATATATTTAAGATGTCGTGTACAAATGTTGCAGGAACAAGGTGCAGAAAGTTTGACAGCAAAAGGGACATAAATCAGGGCGTAGAGTGCGCCAGCTGGCAGCTTGTGAATAGTTCTGTCGGGTAGCGACCGCGTATGACATTCGATTACCCTTGTGCCAAGAGACATACGACAATATACACGACCCGACTCGGCGATACATTGGAAAATTAAAGTCGTAACATGCGACCGCAGGAAGGAATTCTTTACGGGACATAATTGTAAACTTTGCTATAATTTCTGTTGGCACGCATGAGCTTAATTCTTACATACAGGTTTTTCACTACTGTTGAAAGAAACTTTCAAGAACATAACATATTTTTTGTAAATTTGAGTCGGTGCCAAATAATAAAATGATTAATTACCTACGTAGAGCCATGTCCATTTCTTATAAAGGTACATATAAAAATTTGATAATTATTCAGTTTGTTGTTTGGCGCCGACTCAAAATAAGTTTATATAAAATTTGACAGTTTATGTAAATAAGCTCAATACTTAAGACTTAAGGTTTATTTATTTTTTTGCTTTTTAGTTAGTATCGTCGGTTTAATTTTTTGTTAAAAATATTTATTATTATGTACTTTTTACCTTATCTAGGAAAAAAGTTCAACTGAATAGCTGGCGCAGAAAGATGGCGCAGATTGAAGAATTAATTAACGCATACAAAGTTTGTTAATGAAATAGTAGTCGAGCACTGAATACCATTATTAAAATATTTTTTGTCAGTTTAATATAAATATAACACTTATTGATTAGCGTGTATGTATACATTACGATAAATTGAGACATAAGTTACATGTATAGGATACAACAGTTTATATTCATAGTATAAGTGTAACGAACAGAGAAAAATAAATTAATAAAGTGAATAAAAAATATCGAATTACAGGAAATATACATCGACAAAGGGAAAACAACATTATTTCATAATTGAATAATGTTTAAGAATTGCATATTCTATTGCCAGTTCTAAGAACTCTTATTTGAATCAGTTGAGATCGATCTACAATCCCAGATATCCAGATCAAACCTGGACTATTTATGATTAAGAGCGATGTGATTTTGATTTAAGTCTATTCACAATTAAATTTCTCATTAGTTTACAATTGCTCAAATTTCCTGACTTATTTTGAAGTAATGGTTACTATCTGGCACAGATCTCCGACTGGCTAAGTCACAATTCTGATCAGTAATGGGCTGGAACGGTGTATCTTTGGAGCTACAACAATTAAAACCTCTTTTAAAATGGGCAGTCTGTAACCGAAGGAGTTCACCCGAAGAAGGCACCTTGTGATAATAATTAGTCTGCACTTTGCCCTCGGAGAGGTAGTAACTAAAGGGCACGCATAAATAAAAGTTTAGTGAGGAGTAATATTTTGTTCAAACATTTTTAAAGTAATCATACGGATTTTTGAGATGTTAATTTCAGATTATTAAAGCAAATAAAAACTTTGTTATAACTGCAACCATTTTAGCTAACGAAGCTTTTTACGAGAGTATTAAAACTCAGAATATGTGGAGAATTAAAAGTGCGCAAATTTACTGTCCGTATTGCAAAAGTATGTTAGTATTCTATTTTGGAAATTGTACAACCGAAATCATTCCAGCACTGTTTGCGTAAAATGTAATGGGAGATTGCGGCCATGCCGGGAAGTACTACCAGCGATTCGCATTGTGCCATCTGCTCACATTTAGATCCCTTATAAAATGTTACTGCGCATTATCACACGTGGATATGGCTCCGGCCTTGCGGTTATTTCGAATTGTTACCTTTTTATGACACTAATGGAAAATACTGTTTGGCTTCAGACTCATATTTATTTAATGTACTCCACGTGAGGTACTCGGATTTGTCTGAAAGGTTATTATTATAAATTCTGGTTTGTTAATCAATCAATCACATACCGCGACATATTCACACTCACAGGGTTGTCGAGTTACTTTCAAGTTTTTATTTTTTAGTACATGGAATAACAACTGACTGGTTGTTGATGAATGAGGGCCTTGAAGTCGATAGGATTGTTATACTCAAGTATAAAGATGATGAATAAAAAATTTACTTATACTTAAAAATAATATTTTTTTGTTTATAGTAACAAAATGGAAAATAAGCAACAACACTGCCCTATTTACATTCTGGACATCAAGTGTGTTACCCGCGCGTCGCCAACCCTCCTAAAAAGCTATAATAATCATCGGAAACAAAAATTATATATGTCAGCAGTGCTATTTAGCTGTGAATAGCTCACAGCTAGCTATAAGTGGAGTTACATCCTCAGCTGGGTGAAAGATCTAATTCAGGAGTAAATCTGTAATTTTTTTTAAATATAGGAATCCCTTGTCTGACGAAAATATTCGATGTTTCTAACCTTGACCTGACCTTTTTAATTTCATCAGTTTAGATTTTGAATTATGTTTAAAATTCTAGAACTTTAAACATCGTTCCCAAAAAAAAATTATTTCATTTTCAAATGTGATATTCACCCAAAGATGAAAAACGTGGAAACCGCGTTTTGACAACCGTGATAAAACAGGATATTTAAACGCTTTATGCGGTCAGTCACTGTACACAGTAAATTTACCTAGTCCGCTTGTATAGCTTCAGCCCTATGTAGAAACTCTCTCACTGAGATACATTTCTAGAAGTCAGAGGTGTGTAGCTGGGTACTGCACTCGACCATTGTCATTTCAGCAGAGACACCGGGCTTCGTTGTAATCGCCAAATAGATGATTGTTTATTTTTCAGCCTCAACATTTGTTTACTCAAAGTTTCATTCTCGCATGTCTGTTACTTAATTACAGGAGCTTGTTTCCAATCAAAATGAGTTAACAGTAAAGGAAAATATTGGAAGACTGGTTTAAGCTCTATCTCTAGAAGGGACATATATATTAAAGGTACTCGTAAGTCAGTTTTTATAAATTACTAGCGACCCGCCCCGGCTTCGCACGGGTTTAATTTATTTTATACTCTGTAACTTGATATATTTTCCTTAGTTTACACAAAATAAATTGCTGAACGCACGCATAAATATTGACAACCAATACATATGTCAATCCTCTTCCATTACTGACATTATTCTACATTTTTTAAATCTAATATACGATACTAACGTCACTCAATTGTTTTGCCTTCCCGACACCTCTCCACTAACACTTGAACTTTATACTATGGTATTAAAGTTCAAATTGACTTTTAAGTATTATTACGAATCGTTTGTATGGGAGTATAGAAAAGTGTTTTTTTAGACTGTTTGAGGCAATTTTTTAAATTTTTCTCGCCGTAAAAACCATCTTTAAACTTCAACGAACATTTAAAAAAAGAATTGGCCAAATTGGTCCAGGCGTTGTTGAGTTATGCGCTTACCAACACATTTTGCGATTCATTTTTATATTATAGATTATGATTATAATCATGGAATTTGTCTTAAAGTATTGAAATTACTTAAAAAGATTTGACTTTAAATCACTGCCGGTCAAATTCCTGTAGTCGAGTTAAGAAGGTTCTTTGAGTTTTTGCTGAATTTACAGATGGTAGATGTTAATTAGTTCGTTTTGTGATTTTATTATCTTAGTCAATCTATTCCTAAAGACATTGAATCAATATATTTTGTAGCAAAATAATACACGCTTGAGCCTATTTACGATATCGATATTAAGCAAACACAAAATCAAACATGTGACGTACGAGATGTGAGGTTGTGCAAATGACCATATAAATCATACCGAGTGACGTAAAATTGACATATCGAAGTCATAAATCAAAAGGGGATACCATAAGAGAAGAAGTTTTGACAAGGCACTTAACTCCGCTTGAGACAAAATGGTTTTGGCAAAATTTACATTTATAATATTGTAGGCATATGTAAACGCCAAAATTCTCAAAAGATTTCTATTATAGAACAAAATACAAAGAAATTGTGAGTTTTTCTAATACTTTAACATTAGTTATTAAAGTCAATACTTAAACATATCAAATGCGATGTCACAATTGACATCGCATTTGATATGTTTATATTTATAGAGGTGACTCTTTAATTAAATGAGATACGTTACTGAATAGCGGTGACAGCTTATTTTAAATTTAATTCCCTATGTATACTTTAGGTAGGTACTATAGAAGCTTAAAAAATTGTAGAAGAATTCATTAAATTTATCAAAGACAATGAGAGATCAGCAGATACTTTTCTACGAACGAAATAAGAGATTGAAACTTTCTAAATGAATGTAAGAAAATATTACATTAATTAAAGATCATTTCAATGAAGGTAACAAAACATAATATCCGTACTAACTAATGTAGTTATTTTATAAGTTTTTAGTTTATTTAAGTTACTTTGAAATTGTTTTTAGATTATTATTATTTACCTAAAAATTATTTAATATTTAGATATTTTATTACCATAATAAGTTTTTTATTTAGGAAGTAATCATCTATAAGCAAATTTTGCGCACGGATAATGTGAAACTTGGAATATTCAAAGTTTATATGTAGAAGAAGAGCCGAAAGTAATTGATTAAAAAAAAACATGAATATACGACTACAAAAAACCACAATGGTCCAGCGTAAATGTTGTGTGGGTTTGTGTGTATCATGCTACAGAAAGTCTATACAAATAAATAACAGTTGAAATTATAGGCTCAACTCACACTGGCGCAGAGTCGAAGCGTCGCGACGTTTTTCGCCTATAGAACATAAGTTTTTTGGTGTCAGCAACATTGATCAATCCGCATATTTTTAGGTACCTGTACCTAAAAGTGATCTGACCACGTATACTCGACCCTAATAACAATGCATTTAAGTGAATCAGATATTTGTAAACGATGTTTATACATTTCCTATAAAATTAATCGTGCGTATTACCATATTGATGAAATTTATTATTATTGACGTATCGTTGGGAACATAATTGGTTTTATTTGTTTGTTTAAATAAAGGATTACAGAGGTGTTTGCTCCGATTAATACACCGAGGTCAATGAACTACACTGCACACTAGTAGCGGTTTGTACATTATTTTGGTAAATCCAGATGCTTAAATCAACATGTGTTTGATTGTAACTATCTTGCATATTGTTATTAGCATGTTTTTTTAAAAGCTGTCATCAAATATCGATATTTTAATTAATTAATTCTATGTCCTGGCAGTGATTCGTAGCTCTCAAAGGGAATCTCTCATTCCAATGCAGTTACATACATACACATGCAGTCATATACATTATTATACTCTTCAGTTCAATACAAAAGGTGTTAATTCGCCAACTAAACTGCTTTAGTTTAAGTATCTCAAGTAACCGTTCTGTCAGTCTATGTTCTTTCTAGAACTGGCCACAAAAGTTTCGGGTGGTGTGATGGTGATATGAAAAGCAGTAAGCAGGGAAATTAACACTTTATGTAAAAAACAGAACGCACTTAAGGAAACTCGTTAATTCTCTCTACTAAATTTACGGAATCAAAAGAACCAATCCGTCGACACCATCATCTAGGCGGTTCACTAGATTTATAACAGTTTAGATAGTAAACTGTTGTGTCACTGACAGTGGAAGCTGCGGAAAGGGGCGTGAGTTACGCTGAGATATTGCAGAGGGCGAAAGAAAATGTGGACCTTCAGGCTCTTAATATCCCGGGAGTCCGGTGTAAATCTACCCGGACGGGAGCACGCTTACTGGAAATCCCTGGAGCCACCAGTGGCCTCATAGCAGACGCACTAGCGATCAAGCTCAGGAAATCACTAGCTGTAGCCGACGTTCGTGTGTCCAGGCCATTGAAATGCGCTGATATACGCATTCTGGGCTTGGATGATGCTATAACGGTCCCTGAAATTGTAGCTGCAGTGGCGGAGATTGGGGGCTGTCCCAAAGATCAAGTTAAGGCCGGAGCAATTCGCACAGGTCTCAATGGTCTGGGATCAACAGTGGTTAGCTGTTCAGTAGCATCAGCCCAGTGCTAGGACCACTCTTGTGGAACATCGGTTACGACTGGGTGCTTCGCGGTGTGTTCTCGGGAGGTGTTGCTGTCACCTGTTACACCGACGACACACTCGTGACAGCGCGTGTTCTACACATACCGCGAAGCGACCATAAAAGCCATGGCCGGGGTCGCTGAAGTCGTTGGCAGGATTCGGCGGCTGGGTCTCGAGGTGGCCCTGCATAAATCGGAGGCCCTTTATTTCATTGGGCCTCGGAAGCGGCCTCCAGCGGGATCCAGCATTATCGTAGGAGGTGTTCACATCGGCGTCGAGTCTTCGATGAGATACCTAGGGCTCACACTCGACAGTCGATGGGATTTCGGTTATCATTTCCGGAATCTGGCCCCCAAGATCATAAGGACGGCGGCTGCACTCTCGCGGTTTGTGCCAAACTTAGGAGGGCCCGACGCCTCCTGTAGGAGACTCTATGTCGGAATCGTGCGGTCTATGGCCCTATACGGCGCCCCAATATGGGCTGAGTCTCTGACGGCCCGCAATGCTGCGATACTGCGGCGACCACAGCGGACAATGGCCGTCAGAGTCATAGGAGGATACCACACGATATCCTTCGAAGCGGCGAGTCTCCTAGCCGGTTCTGCCCAATGGGATCTAGAGGCGAAAGCCCTTGCGTTATGATACCAATGGCGCAAGGAGGCACTAGAGCGTGACCTGAGACCCGCACCTCGTGAGATCGAGGCGCAACGGTCTCAGCTTCGCCAGGTCCTAATAGCCGAGTGGAAAGGACGACTGGAGCGACCGAGCGCAGGGCACGCCACAATTGTGGCTGTAAGACCCATCATGGAGGATTGGCTGGAGAGGCGACATGGCAGCCTCTCCTACCGGTTGACGCAGGTACTCACCGGACACGGCTGCTTCGGTAAGTACCTGTGTCGCATAGACCGGGAGCCATCGCCAGCGTGCCACCACTGCGGAGGCTGTCGCGAGGACACTGCACTCCACACTTTGGTGGAGTGCTCAGCATGGACGCAGCAGCGAAACGATCTCGCGACAGCTATTGGGGTAGGAAGCCTCTCGCTAGAGACCATGGTTCTGTCCATGGTCCAAAGTGAGAGTGCGTGGGATTCCACCGTCTCGTTTTGCGAGGAGGTGATGTTGGCTAAAGAGGCGGCGGAACGGGAACGGGAGAGGACAAGCACTCTCCCATCCCGCAGAAGACGCACCAGGCTCCGGAGAGCGCAAAATGATCTCCGGCCTCCATGAGCGCTGGCCTGGGGGTAACGGGTCGGGCTGACCGTTACCCTTGCAGAAGCAGGCCCAAGACGGTGGCGCGACGTGTTCCACGCGCACCTCTCTAATCTGGAGGGGGGTAAGGCCCCCCGTACTCCATGGTGTGGTCGCCTGCTGAAGGCGACCAAGGTCTGCAGAGGTTCCCGGAGGACTCCTTCCTAGGGTATACCCGGGTCCTCCTGCAATAGACCTCCTTGTGACGGAACACCGTGTGGTTTTAGTCGGTTCGATTCCGACATACCATCTTACCCTTAGCTCCGGTGAGGTAATGACCCGTGGGGGTTTCCACACGATAAAAAAAAAAGAGACTGTTGTGTCAAAAGTGTTATTCAAAAGGTAGTTGATTTATTTTACTCATTTTATAAATATTGAAAAAGAATAACAACAAAAGAATTTTGAGCAAATTCATAAGACTTGACGTTTAGACAAAAAGTTTTTAGCTATTTAGTAGTTAGTTATCTTTTGAAGTAGTTAAAAAGGCAACAACCAGTTATAATCAAGAAGCTCAAAAGAAAACTTAAAATTGAACCTAATTTGGTACAATTTGCAACAAGAGGATCGACTGTAATATTTATCTTCTTTGATGTCTCCGGTTAAACATATAATAAAAACATGGGAGTTCTCATGAAGTTTATATAAAATAAATAATGTGAAAGGAAGAAACGATTTTACTTCAGACTTAGAACTTTTATGACAGCTGAAGCTTTTACATAATTTTCAGAATTATAAAAGTTTGCAAAGTGTTCTTAACTCCTAGGATATGAATAAAGAATCATTTAGTTGGAATTTATGTCTCTTGAAAAAGATTGCTTGAAGCGTAAAGAAATAAAAATGATTTGTGTTTTATTCTGAATGTGAGACTGTAGCCGTTGTGAATATTAAGCATGAGTAAAGGGATTCTGGTTAATTTCAATTATAGTATGTATATTCAATGTTAGCCTTGTTTGTTTATAAATTTTCATACTGACGGCATTTTCTGATTCAGAGTATTAGATTGCTTAGTTTAGCCTGACAGATTACTTAGTTCAGTATGCAGGTTTCCTCACGGTATTTACATACACCCTTAAATATTAAAACAATATTAAATCCTTAAATGGAAATATAATTAATTTCTTATCCGCAGGTAATAAATTGCTCGCTTTGCTGCCATTAAATATCATTGTACTACTTTTACATATAATATTCAAATTTTCCTTTAGTAAATAAAATAAAATAGTTACCATAATTTAATATCATTTGTATTACATTTTATACACATGGCTGTAAGAAATAAAAAATGAAAATATAACTTGTGGATGACTTAGCTTAGCAAGCATTTTTTAAACATATTATTTAATTTTAATTCTATTAAAAAAATACAGTAATAACCTTTACCGGTTTTGTCAGAAAAATAACGAGTAATTGAAAAAAGGTTTCTGTAACATTTTTATGTAAATCCGTAAAAGGTAGACCAAATGTTATAATAAAAAGAAAATACTTTTCTTTATAAACACACAATAAAATCAATATTTACGTTTTCGTGAGCAAGGTTATCATAGTATTATTTACCATTGGTATTGACTGTTAACGTTCGGAACATTGCAATGTTAAAAAAGCTGGTCATACATAACCAAATATTATATACAAACAACATACTGAATATTATTAAAGTCACCATCGGGCCAGTGCGCATAAAAAAAAATATAGCAAAAATAAATCAAAATTACATTTATTGTTGAAGATGCTTGATAATGATAATGATATAGATGATTAATGATTAATTATAATTATTAATTATAATGATTAATGATTAATTATTAATGATAAATTATAATTATTAATGATAATTATGAAATTCAATCATACAGGATTTTTTAAAAAAGTCTACTAGTAACACGGGTCACACATTACTAGTATTCTTGTTAACCCCTCCAGCTAAGCTAAATGCTTGTGTTAGGAGTGGGTTCACGACGGTAGTGCACTGGGTGGGGTTCGAACCCACGACCACTTGATCGCAAGTCCGACGCATTAGCCGTTACGCTACCGCCGCTTCAATTTTTTAATGAATTATGGATTTAATGAATTTCATCATTATCTCATCTGAACATCCACATAACTAGCACGAAGATGAAAATGTATGTTAGAAATACGAAAAGCAAAACAAACACCGAAGCGTTAGAGGCTCTAAGAACCGCTTATAAGCTACTAGCCGTCCCTGCAGTTTCCCCTGCGTTTATGGTCACTGCTCCGCTCCTATTCCTTCGGTCCAATTGGTCAATTATATAGCCTATAGCCTTCCTAGATAAATAGGCTATCCGACACTAAAATAATTTTTCAATTCGTACCAATACCTCATGAGATTAGCGCGTTCAACCAAACAAACAAACTCTTCAGCTTTATAATATTAGTATAGATTATAGACTGTTTTTTTTTATTTCTGAGATAAAATTTGGTATAATAATAATTATTTACCCCGATAGATAGGCTGTACAAAGCCCTTTTTTGACGTTCTATTTTTTTTTTCAATAATATCCCAGTCAACCTAACTGTTTTATGATCAAAAACCGGACAAGTGCGAGTCTGACTGGCGCACCGAGGGTTCCGTAAGCAAACAAACTTGTATACGTCCATCTTTTGAATCAATTCTCAGAGACTTGCCCGCCTTTTTCAAAAGACAAACTTAACTTTGCGGTTGCGATGTAGGACAAACTGAACAATCCAACCGCAAAATATAAGTTTGTAATCACAAAAACTTTTTTTTTATGTGATATAACAACTAATTAACGGCTTTCGGATTTTCCCTTCACTTGTGCTATCAGACCTTGCTTCTTACCAAATTTCATGATTCTAGGTAAATGGGAAGTACCCTGTAGGTTTTCGACCCAAAACCTATTCACATTTGGATTCTACATCGATTACCACGCATTTTTATTTTTGGATAAATACTAAAAACGCTGGTTAAGAATTTCGATACCCACAGTCTGGACAAGTGGGGCGTAATTTTTTTTTACAATTTAATGAAAAAAAAAACTTTTTTTTACATTTCCTGTGATATTTCGTTTCTAGTACGTTTTTTGTCATGTGTCCAAAGCTTTTTGTTTTCCATTAAATTACCTCCAAAGTCGCTAAGTGCTTTTGTTTAGTTCAGCAAGTGAAGGTCAAAGTTTAAAACGAGCGTTTTTTTTTACATTTAATATCTTTGAAAGGAACGTACGTAGAAGTCTGAAACTTTCTGAAATTGTAGCTTGTGATGATATTAAAAAGTGCTATAAATTTTAGCCTTAATTGCGACATTTTTTTCTAAATTTAAGTTTAAGTTTATGAGCCCGTTAGAATTTTTAAGAAATATTTATTTTAACCGATTTTAACCAATTTTATAACGATATTTTGAGGTAGATATACTTTTTGTTACGCGACGTATAAAAACTACTCTTTTTTAATTTTTTTTCAAATAACCGGTTTTTAATATCTTATTAAATATAGATCTATCTATTATCTTATTAGATATAACAAAGCGGTTATTTGAAAAAAAAAAGATGTATGGCTAGCGAGGCTAGCGTACCCTGGCCTCCCCGCGATCGCCGTAAACATGTATTGTGGCGCGCATCACGACACACTCATAAATTATGTGTAATGTATATAATGTGGTAGTATGTTTAATAAACGTGTTTTCTTTCTTTCTTTCTACTTTCCAAAACATAACAGATAAAACAATAGAAGAATCAAAACTCAAGTCTCGCAAGTTGCAGCGCAGTTCTTCTCCCGCAGACTTGTGAGATCTAATTGTTACTTAATTTGTTAATCAACAACATTTTATAGTGAACGTGTCAATAGTAGATATCTTTATTTTTTTTAATAACTACCTATGCACATTGTCTATTCTGAAAACGGGACTGAAATTGCGGTATATTTGAGTTTTTCTTGCTTTATAGGCTAAACACTAATTGTGTTTGAATTTTGAAGAATGTGTGTCTGCTAGAACCTTAGAATTTTGATGATTGGTGACTGAGTGAGCCAATGACAAAATTGAGGAACTCTAACTTGCTATAGTTCTTAAGCTACAAGATCAAATGGAATGTAATATGGGAATACACCTAGTTACATTATGCCATCTAAGTAGGCCTGCAATCACTTAAATTGCCGACGCCGGACAATCTCTAAAAAATCCCGGACACATGTGTGAAATCTAGATTATTTCCTGGACATCTTAAAAAAACACTGATTAATTTTTTTTATGAAATTAAACAGCTTGTTTATCTAATAATTATAAGTTTCCCCTGGCACAGAGCGGACACTCAGTTGTGACACGATTTGACCCGGACGCTTTTTCAAAACCCCGTCTGGACATTTCCTGGACGCAATCTAAACTAGAACTAATCCAGGGAAACCCGGACGGATGGGAGCCCTACATCTAAGTCATTGAAATTTCAGGCGTCTAGCTTTATACACAACGAAGTTACAGGGACTTCGAAATGTCCTGAATGGTTTCGAGCAAAGGATGGTTTAACCACGTCATCACTCTAACTAACACTAAACCCGTTCCGGAGATTAGCCTTAACAAACAGACAGACAGACAAAAATTTAAAAAACTGATTTTTAGGCATAAGTAACGTGCAAATAACTGTATGAGCTTAAAAAAAAGCTATTATTTTAACACTACAAAAAGACACTTCAATTTAATTTTTTAGTATTGATGTTTTGATGATGAGAACAAAGGAAAACATAGAAATATATTTTAAATATTTTCTATAGAGCTTGAATATGCATGCAACATTTGGTTAGCGCTTCCTACTTAGTAATACACTTGCAAGTAAGATCATTATAAACAGTAATTTTGCCACTAAAAAGACTGGTTCTGAGTTTTTATGCCGTGTTCTTTTAACGCAAGCGTTTATAACATTACAAATACTCCACTAAATGAAAATCGAGCTTCTTTAATGTCACATTGTATCCTAGCCTAGAAATATATTTTTAATTTTGATCTTACGGGTTTTTGTCGATGTTTTAACTTTTTAGGAAGCAAAATCATTTTAGGAATACAAGAGGTTTTTTCTCTGGTAAGTAGGTATTATGGAGATATAGAGTTGGTAACAATGTAATAGTGACACTGACAGTCCCTTATAGACACTAATAGTGACAATGAAATTCTAGTGTAGGCCACGATAGATTTTCTCGCCAAAGCAGGTTACTTCCATGCTATTATTTCCGCTGTTTAACAAAGCAAAGCTTCACTCAGGCTTGGAAAAGCTCGAATTTACTATTTATGTTGCGAGTATTTAAAGCCACTATAACCACTTACCATAGACCACATGTTATTCTGCCAAATTATTTTAATTTAAATAAAAAATAACAACTGCTTCCAACATCATCATTTAACCCTCGCGGTAGATATGACTAAATTATTTGTAACATTGTCATCACCAATATAAATATATACAGACTAACATTAAACTCAACCAATGAACACTAGTCAGCTCAGTGGTTTTGCTTTAATGTATTAACGGAATGCTTTTTTGCATCAATGTATAATAAGAATAGTAATCCTTTCACAATTTTATAGTACTAACTCAATATTATTATATTAAATACTTGATTGTCATATAAAATATTGTGATTCTTATTGACACTAATAGTTTGTTGATTGCTTAATCACTAATTGCTAAAAACCCGAATAAATTATTAAGAATAATTTATTATTTATTAATATCTATGAGACATGAGATCTTTATTTTTTAATTTATTTTGCGAAAATAATTCAAATCTCAATTAAGGAGTCTAGTTTATTCGAAATGTTGGTTTTTGAGAGAGTTTGATAACAAGGATAACATTTTGTTTATTATTACTATTTTCCTTACATACCTTAATTGTAGGTTTTTGTCTTATTAAACACGAATTAACTATATAACATATTGATCATACTCTAGATTTTAGTATGAAATAGAAATTCTAAAGTGTATATGTTTAAGTTTCAGTTCATTTCGGCCGACGAAATTTATTTTGTATTCGGCAGCAAATCCTGTTTCAATCGGAAACGAATTTCAAATACAAATACTTTGTATATAGGTATCCCAGCCATGTTCCACAATATCACCCCCACTCTTATATAGCAGTACTTAATACATATATTGAGAATCCTCCTCCTGTTCATTGAAGAAGTTGTAGTAACTGCGAGACCGAGTCTGGGCGAAAATTAAGTTATCATCGAAAATATACCAACTCACACATATTTCTACAGTTTTTTGATGCGAAAAGCCTAACGATTGATAATAATTTCTGATCACTAAAGGACAATGACCATGTATGTATGGAATTCCGTCATAAGTTGTTGCACAATAAATCTTTATTTATTTATAGACCACGCTTTATATATTATCAAAAAAAAAAAAAAGTTTTAATTTTCCCACAAAATTTAAGTAATTAGACAAAAACTAAGATACCTATCCTACAAACAAGGACCTACAAAGTATGTTTAACCTACCTACTCGCAACTTATAATATAACCACGGATCAGAACAAAACAAGTCACCAGTTGCTCAAACGGAATTCCGTAAGTAGTATTAATATTTAAGTGGAGAGATTATCACTGACTATTGTCTATCGACACATTATAAACAGTAATGGCCGCGGACTCGTCTGTCATCTGGCTTGAAAGTTGCGTGAGACGAAACACAAAAAATAGTAATTATTATAACAGAGCCATACAATATTAATTAAATACATTGTAAAAGTAATAATATTAGGTACTATTTTTTGGCTATTTTATGATATTATGAATTTGATATCATTTTTGTGATGCTTTTGTTTATAGGCTCATACTTACACTCGTACAAATGAAGAGAACGAAACGTCAATATCATGACTTTATACGGAAATAATGCGTAGCAATTGTTAATTTACTCTTTTTGTTTAAATCATAGTGCCGGATACGAAAATAAAATTTCTAAAAAAGTGAAAAGGTTGTAAAAAAAAGAAAAATATTTTTTATATTATTTTAATTTTGCAACATGAAACATTGCTAGACCACTTTGGGCAAAATCCTTTCAATAGTTAAATTTTAAACTGTTTTAAATTAGTAATATTTGAAGAATTTTGCAAACATAGGAACGTCAGTTAACAAATGGCTTAACGGCTGATGCAAAATGTTGGAAATGTAAATCAATTGAAATTCAATTCCGGATGAATCAGGATCGCGTTAATTTCCGTGACATATTTACAGTAATAAATCAAACAACGAGTTAATCTGATCTGATCTCTTTGGGAACTTAATGTACGTAGAAAAGGAGGGCCCAGAGGGATCGGATGTAATGAATGAATGAATTAATTAATAATAGTAATGCAAATAATTTAATTTCATATATTTTATATAAAATAATTAAAAATATCGTAATAAAATCTGATGTCAATTCGAATTATATACACATAGTTTTTTAAATTTTCGTTATAACCCCAATAAGGTTTGTGGCTAAAGAGTTGTTGGACAAACTCCGTATTTAAAAGGCTTTTATAATATTTGTATAGTTATATTATGAAGAAAAGTCATGGTAGTTTTGACTGTCCGTATAAAAATTTGAGTACATGTAGAATAATCTGCATGTTAATTCGTCTATAATTTGACAGAACACAGATAACACAAAAAAAAAATCAAAGTATATCTGTCAAAGAAATTGTTTCAAAAATCGTTTAAAGTTATCCAAACTCACTTTAACTCTATTATTTTAAAATTGAACTTGAGCAGTTACTTTTGTTGCCTCGTTCTGTTGCCCTCGTATGTCGTACACAGTTGTGACTAATGTAAGTAACCCGTGTCAATCCTTGACGAAGGTGAAGGCAGGTGTACGCCACTGGAGTTAGAATTGACACGCCTGTTACGCATTTCTATTGCAATAAATTCTAAATCAACGTTGTGATAATATCGGTCGCACCTGCCGTTTCTCATTTTCGAAACATCACAGCGTTACTCGAAAATAAATTGACTATCGAATGACAATTTATTCGGCACGCTGTTTTCAACATTTTCCTATTACGATGGTGATACTTCCAACAAATACATATTTTATTAACACGTTATGTATTTTAGTACTATCAACGCTATCCTGTTTAATGCCTGTTTGATATATTAAGTATTCGCACGGGTAGTAAAGCATATATTGTTTTTTTCCGACCTCTTTGCCCTTTGCCATTTTACACTAAACCTTAATGAATTAGACACCTAAACCTTCCCCGTGAATCGTGAATTGGTGAAAATCCGTTCGGTAGCTATTGAGTTTATCGCGAACAGACAGACAGACGCGGCGGGGGACTTTATTTTATAATATGTAGTGATTACTTAGTACCCGAAATATTTAAAGTTCCTAATCGTTGATAATCAGATATAGAATGTTATATTTATCCCAAAAATTACGATATGGGTTATAGATATTTTACCTATTGAAATTTTTACCTTCAATTGAGAGTGGCATATAAACACTAATAATATATGTTAAAATTATATATCGTTATTTTAAATATCTGCTTTCAATTATTTATTTTACTGAAATTGGTTGAAAGTTTTGAAACATCGGCCTTATACATATTTTATTATATTGGCTTTGGTTTGAAATCAAATTGAATAACAAAGTTTGTCATTAAACAACCCCACAATCTTACAATACGATCAGCAACAGTGAATTTACGGCTACAAATGTACTATGTTCGTATAAAACTAGAGATAAAATGTATGACAACAACACAAACACAACATGTTGTCACTTCAACACTTTTACAGATTTTAAGAAACACACAAATTAAGAATATATTTTGAGTTTTTGACTCCATGCCGTAATAAACAAGTATAAATTAAAAATACTGTCGGATAAAAAAATCGGCTAAACAGATTTTCTTGAATTAATGAGGATCAGTCACATAACAAAATATTTGACTTCTAAATATGGGGGCGTATGCGCTATAACATTCTGATCTTTTCGTTTTTTAAATGATTCAAATCCAACAAGAATTGACAAAGTTATTAAAGTTTTCTTTTCGGCTATTTCGAAACGCTTGCTCGGAGCCGCGCTTGGTATGATGACGTCATACGTCGCAAATCGCGCCCGCCACCCGTGCAACTTTGCTACTTTGGTCAGTTTGGTTCAGATTATTCACCTTTTCGCTCATGTCGTGGCATGTAAATTATTTAGATTTTACTATAATTTGATGTTATATTATTAGTATAACAGTATTTATATTGACATTGAGTATCTATTGATATCTAAATAGATACGAGTAGGTAGTTACCTATTATAGAGGTCGATTTTGTAGGGATAAAATTAAAAGGTAATTAAGTCTATACATACCTACTCCTACTGAGTACCTAAAATAGGTACCTAACCTACTTACCCACTTTAACTGAGTGTTCTGAGGATGAGATTTTTCTGGATTATTTGAATCATTCAAATATTATCTCTTTTGAACAAGATAAATCTTTAGCTATACACGAAGTTGACTATGACGAAAACTATTGTTTGAACATTTTATCCAAATGCACTGCACTTTGGAAAAATTTATATTAAAAAATTAGGTACAACAAACATTCGCCTGATTGTATATCATAGGATACAAATTAAACAATACTCAACAGTATGTATCGGGCGCCCGGCGGAAGGCGCGCTTTAACACACAATCACAGATAGCGTTTATCACATGACAAAATCACCCACTCGCTCAGGTGACCTCTTTTTTTTATTGTATAGGGGGCAAACGAGCAGACGGGTCACCTGATGGTATTTACCATCAGGTGACCCGTCTGCTCGTTTCAGTAGTCATTTGACTACTGTCGCCCATGGGCACCTGTTACTCAAGAGTCATAAGTGCGTTGCCGCCCTTTAAGGTGGGAGTAGGGAGAGAGGGGGTGGAGTGGGAAGAGGGGGGACTGGGACAGGGGAGGGACGGAAATAGGGGAGAGGGAAGGGTTAGGGCCTCCGGTAAGCTCACTCACGCGGCGAAAAGCAATACAAAATGCAAGCATTGCTTCACTGCCGGTTTTCTGTGAGGCCGTGGTATCACTCCGGTCGAGCCCGCCCATACGTGCCGAAGCATGGCTCTCCCGTGGTCTGGGTACAGCCCTCGAATATCCTTGTGTTCCATTGTTTACTTGAGTAGGTAGGCATTAGGTATGAACGAACGAACATCATCTGTGTGAACAAACATCAAAACTATCCGCTATATAAGAAATGATAGAAACGATGCACAATAGGTAGGTACATTATAATAAAACCTATACGGTCAGTGGATCTATTCGTGAATTTTAGCTGTTTGACATGCGCAGTGCAGCATTTCATACTAAATTGTCTACTGCGCATCGAAACTGCAAACTTTACGAATAATTAGCATTAGATCCGTTGACCATATTGTACCTACTGATATTAGGTAGATACTCTAGCCAGGATACTGCAGGTACTTTTACGTCAAAATGATCTTCGCAACAGTACCTATAAAGGAGTTTTGTCATCTCTCCGCATTGCTGTACCTACACCATTTTTTTTTAGTCCAAAAAAGCTTATTAGGTGCATTAACGCTTGTATTTTTGCATTTTGGCACAATGCAATACTTATTTGACGGCATTATCACTTTAAAAAATAATCTAAAAAATCAGCAATCGTCAGGTCGTTGCCCTAACTGCGCTGAACTAGAAGCTTACCAAGCCAGGGCTAAATCACTCGCTCGAGGTCGCGTTTTATATACCTACCAAATTAGCTCACCGTCCACGGTAAAAGTGTCAGTAGGGGCGACAATACGTAGCTGAGAGCACGGACGCACGCCAGAACGGTATTCTCCGTAAATAAAAACAAAATGTCAAATCGAACTTATTATGAAGTGGAGATGTTTTGTTATTGCTATAGGTATGTATTTATTATGTTAAATTGTGTTATTGTTAGACGTTAGTGATCTGTGAAATCCTTTAAAAATAAGTTGCGAAAATGATTTTAGCTATTACTTTTTTGTCAATATAATAGAAAAACATCTCCACTTCAGGTGTTTATTCTTTACTCACCATTGCTGCGTGGCTGTACTAATAATAAATAATAGTTATCTTCACAACAAAAAAATAAATGTTGCTTATATAAATTCTATACGATGTTGATAAATGATGATGATGTAATAAATGTAGTCTATTAAACCGTCAATAATAAACCCATAATTTCTACGAAAGGTGACGAACTTAGTAGGTGTGAACTGCCAGCGTATTCATTTGTTGTAACTTGTAGGCAAGGCGAACTGACGGCTGCTTCTCTCACAAAATATGTAATATAGTTAGAAATATAGTGAAAATAATAATAAGAGCTACTGAAATGTAAAACATATTGAGATCGGCACGGATTGAGGTTTTTATTTGAGTAGGTAGTTATTTGTTATTTAATACTTTTGTGTAACATAATATGTTATACAAAGTTTAAATTATCAGAGTATCTTTCTCTAGTCTACGCAACAGCCATTACTAACAACTCGCCCCAGCTTCGCACGGGTATCAGAGACATCTTCAACAATCGTGATCATATTTCAACCAACTTACACAAAACCTTAACAAATTACATGCCTAAACCTTCCTCATAAATTGTTCTATCTATTGATGAAAACCACATGAAAATCTGTTGAGTAGTTTTTGAGTTTATCGTGAACAGATAGACAGAGAGACAAACGCGGCGGGGGACTTTGTTTTATAATATGTAGTGATGTAGTGATAGTGATGTATATGTCTACAGCATCAACATTTTATGTTGCTATCGAAGGTTTAAGGGATACTTTAATTACCTATAAAAATTAAAGATATAAATTTCATATGGGAAATAATTTTATTTATCATTATATAAAACTCACCCATAAATTTAATTATCAAGTGTGTGTTCCGATATGCACTGCGAGCACAATAAGGAGTGACGTCACTTTAACATACTGCGAAGCTGTTCCTTTATAATTAGCTATACTGGTTACTGTTTAATACGGAACGCAGTCCAGTATGCTGTCATCTATGTTTTTTGGCGCTGTTTTGACGTGAAAATAATTATCATATTAATTACAAGTTATCTGTTCAACAAGAAAAATAATTGTTTGAATGTAGTTATATTTAAAAATTTAATATTCAAGTCAATTGTCAATTGTAAGTAAGTTTACTTTTTATTAAAAGAAAATATTGTTTTTCAAGTAACCGAATGTATAATAAGTAATACCTTTATAACCGAATTATTTAAATGGGGCTATGTACGTTAAAAGTGATGAACATATTTCGACAAATAATTGTTTACTATTTAACTGGAAAAAAATTGTAGTTGATCACGTAATCCAAGCACTGAGACCTTTCCTCGAAAATGCCACTGCTCACAGTACAAAAATGGCGACGATTTATGACATCATATATTTCCCTAGGATACTGCGGCGATATACTGTCAGTCCATAACGCAACGAATTTTTGCGCGGTAAGAGCACTGAACAGTGCTCGCAGTGTATATCGGAATATACCCCAAATAAATAATTTATTTCAATATTTGTGTACTTTGTACAACCCTAGAGTGTCCGGCAGTTCGGCTACACACAGACGAAGGTCGCGCGGTGGGCAAGGCGTTCTGAACTTTCGAAAAGCGTAAATAGGTTATATTTCTCGTCGCAGCTAACGCCAGGTATTATTATTTAAATTCTGTAGGCTATTATAACGTAGGTATTTTCAGTTTTGTATGGGAGTGATGTATCTGTTACGAAGTAACTATTATCTTATCTGTGACCAAGCTGACAACACGACGGCGACCCGCCACTTTTGCCGATACGCGATGAATGATGTCAAAGCCTATACGGTCTTTCTCGCGCGCGTTTTTTAAGTTGGTGCACTAAAATCTCGGTATCTTGGTCATTTTTGATCCGATTAAAAAAATTTAAACGCAGTATTTATTGTTTTTTTTATAGCTAAAAATCTGCATACTTAACAAAAAACGTACTTGATCCTCATTATAAGTTAAGAACACTCTCGAACAAAAAAAAAAAATCAAAAGGGGTCCATCCGTTTTGGAGATTTTACCACAGACGGACACACATAGATTACACACTACACGTTAAACTTATAACACCCCTCCTTGTTGCGTCAGAGGTAAATAAAATATATACATTAAAGATTAATAAAATGGATTTCAGCTCTTTACTGTTCCTACCCTTTGTTAGATTGACACAAATAATTACTGTTCTTAGCCTAAAGTTCTAACGGTAATTTACTTTTAAAAAAATAAATTCTTTCTAAGGAGGAAAAAACCCTAACGAGGCGGTCCCTTAGAATTTAGGACACGAGACTTTTAAACGAGCAAGAAGCCTGTACAAACGATCCTGAGATGTCTCAAATTTAGACATCTCGTCTGCGATCCTCTCGCAGTGAGAATTAATTTAAATGAAATCATCACAGTTTATTCTACTGTGATGGTGAAACGGGCGTTCAACCGACAAGAAAGCGCCGCAAAACTCATTTACAATTCCAATTAAGGGCAATTGTCATTTACTTTTGTCCTGCAGAAGTAACGAGACCTAGTGCGACCTGGCGCACTGCGCTTCACGCTTGGATACTCTGATTACGATATACACTTCGATTTAGAGTTGGATAATATAAACGGAATATTTGTATACAATGTATCGTATATAATAATTTTGTATCGAATTATAATTTGTCTGGTAAAACTTTATTTAGGTACTTTAACGGATCAAGACTAAAGCTACTAATTTAAATTTATTGCCTAGAATTTACCGTTTATTTTGAATTGGTCAAAATTTCACAAGGTTAGACGTTTTTAGTTCACCCCATTTGACTAGCAGAAAAAATTATTAGTACCGGTTAAACCGGGGCTTTTCCAGGGAGGTCCAAGTGAAAAGCTCCAATTTGAGCAGAAATTTGTGCAAACATTACGCGGTTACCACATCCTTTATGGTTTTCGACAGAGGAAATGTTATGAAATCAATGACTTTTTCTGCCCTATACAAAAACAAAATTTGCTTCGTAAACTTACAGTCTAGATACATAATAATCAAAGTGCGTAAGTCAATGTAATCAACATACTAAATATTACCGACGGTAAGTTATATGGACATAGAAATAACATCTGATTTAACTCGGTAATAATTTAAAAAAATTACAAACCCATCAAAAACATAAATGTGAAAATGGGAGTCAAGTTCAATATTAAGAGTATACGTGGTTATCGCTATGCCAATAAAAGAATTGAGATCTAAATGGTTGCCAAGTTTCTGTAGATAATCCTGAAGATTCAGTTCGTTTTTCTTGAACTTGGCTTGACACACCTGCCGTGTGTCTAGATATAATAATACAGTAGCAATTTAGAAAGAATTTTAAAGATAAGTTTACCAATAGTTTTTAATTATAATAGGTACTTTATAATCACTGTGAAGAGTAACTTGCAGTCGAATCAGTTAAAATAACCAATAAAGTATATTGTAGATTGAAGGTAAAGGTTAAGATAAAAGATTTATAAAACAAAACGCATGTAGTAAAATTTGTAAAAAGGATTATGATAAACTCATAAGTTTTGCAAACAAAAATTTTTCTCTTTGCTTTTAAAGGATATAAATTTATTTAAGAATATCAACCCAAGCAACGGCGCGATTCTGGAATCACAGCAGACGAGTGAAGCTACTGGATTTTCTTAAAGACTCGGGTCGCTTCCAATAGATACTGGTATTTGCTGAATCCTCGATTGCGAGCTTAGACATTCAATTTAACTTACTGTACGCTAACGGAGATTTGTGATAGCGTCGTACACAGACTTTGTGAGAAGCAATTTATTATTTTGTTGAGCAAAACACTTACACGCACTTGTTTGGTAAAATAAAATACACAAACATATGATATAAAATTATAAATTTCAGATATTTAGCAATATATTATTTATATGAAATAACAAAATTTAAGTTTAGAAAGGCTTAACACTGATCACATGTGTCGACCGACCATTTCATGAAATGTTTGTATTTCATGAAATGGTCAGTCACATTATGATACGGTCTGACCAGAACAATGAATAATCAGCATTTGACGATATGAACAAGTGGAATATGAAAGGTAATTATTATTTTTGAACCTTGTTTTAATGCAAATGTCCACCGTTTCTTGTAAAACGCCTCTTTAAGATAGAACTACACTGAAATATCTCTTTCAGTTATGAAGTTGCAACGTCATAAAATGAACGCAAAACTAACATCCTCTGTTCTGTTAAAAGTTAACAACGTTACATTTATTAATGTTTATTAGAATAAAACATGGTTACAATCTAAACTGCCAGTCACTCGAATATTACATTTATCATATTCTGTGGCAATATTTTACAACAGACAGCTTTACTACCGACCGGTCTCGCAAACAAATTATGACGTTCGTGTCTATACGTGCATGTCAAACATCAGTTACAAGTGTTGCTATATTTGCGTTTTAATATCGCTTTGAACGGCGGCAACCCTAGAGCTCTCAAACCGAACGCTGGTTACGCTAAAACCCTGCTTTGAGGTATGACAAAATACTCATAGTTGCAATTTCACGCAATATTGTTCTTATGTACCTGGCACTGCCACGTTCCTCCGGTTTAATCAGTTGGTGCTTATGTTTGCTTACAAACCGGGTTTCTTAGTAGCATCAGGGTCAAGTAGATAACGTTACCAGTAAACGGGCCTGTTGGTCGTGGGTTCGTGGGTCGTCGTGGGGTTGTTCTATGTCTGGGTGTAGTTTATCTATAATATGTACGTATTTGTAATATATAAGCGTGTATATCAGTCGTCTGTTTACCAGAGTACAGGCTCTGTCTATTTTAGGATGAGACGGCCGTGTGTGAGGTGTCTTAAGATATTATTGTTATTATAATGGGGGCCCCCATTTACGTGAGGTATAAAACATAGCCCAATACATCTCTTTCCTAAACCTTTGGTTGTATAGAGAGAAGAGATTTTGTTTTGGTGAACTAAAGGTTTTACCAAATGACGGCTCAGCAGGTTTTCTGGCCACCCACTTCAAAGGGTCTTAATAACGGGACATGAATAAATAATATTTTATGTTCCCTCCATGTGTATGAAAGGAACTATATTGTCTTCAGGTTTATCGCTTAAATAAATAAAATGTTTATGTTGTACTTTCATCTTTATTGTAATGTTGCATGAAGTAAAAAGAAATATTCTTATACCCATATCCTCGTACTATATAGTGCAGGAGCCGAGTTACTTTTTATATTCGACTTCTAATCTGATATTGTAACAGTCTCTTCAAAAGCCTATTAAGACGTCTATCAATAACAATAATACTCAGTTAAAACTCGAAAAACCTTATACTTAATAAGTAAAATACCTTTTTGCACAATTTAATATTGTAAATAAAGGTGTGTGTCAGTTCTGATGCATGACTGCAGTTTACAATTTATTGGCGGCTCTCTCTCTCTATCTCTCTCATTATCTGTAGACTCGCGCTGTACAGTATATATATCTATATATCCATTTCCTTTATGTTCTATATATATATATATCCATATATATAACATATACATATATATGTCGCAATTACGTCATATCCGCAACGCCAGCGCCACCTGTCGGCGCTTGACGGAGTCAATGTTTAAAGGCCGAGCGGTGCACCCGACACTTCTCGTGCGGCAGTCGGACAAAGCGGTCGTAATTGAAACCGTCACGTGTTCCAGCAATATACGTAGCTAGCTATAGTCGTGTGTCTATTTCTACTGGTCTTGTTAGAATGTGAGGAATTAAGGGCCCTATTGAGGATGATCAAACCCTACCGACATATATATAACATATCTACTTACATGCGTCGAGGATAAGGAGTAAACTCCAATAAAGCAAAAAAAGCACAACAAAGGGTTAAAGCATTACGCTGCCCTCCGATCACAAAATTTTATTCTTCATATTTTTTTCATAACGGGCGCCTTATATGAAAATCGATTCTTAAGGAGTAAACTACAAAAATTTGTAATCTAAAAATACATTTCAAAAATTTTTTTAACTAAATTTTCATATGAATTACTTACTTCTTATGTTCAAATTAATTCATAAATAGATGTATATTTCAATGAAATTGGATGTTAAAAGTTTGTCACGATCGCAGGTGCGAGTGTCGCTTCGGTTCGTATGAAACATTTCTCTCTTGCAACTTGAAATCATATTTTCTAAAACAAATTGCTGTATTTATGGCTCTCAGAAAATTTTGCAATCTGTAACCTATTATCGACGAAAATATGTGAGTGCTAACTACGTAAATCATATAAAGTAATTGAATAAATCAAGGTTTTAGTTCTTAGATATATTTTCGTTTTATTGCCATCACTCATTTTCATTATTATTACAAAAACAGTTAAAAGGAATATATGTCCAATTTAAAACAGTTTAGTGTATTTACTAATACGAAAAATGGCTAACAACAACACAATGTAATTCTTTCAGACTACCGTGAGTAGGTACTATGAATATAATATAAGCTAAGCTAGCTGATGAAGACAAGCGCGCGCCTGAAAGTAAATAGATGTAGAAATTCCTGTAAGTTAATCATTTCGGTTAAAACTTACATCGCTTTTGTTGTGATTGAAAGGTTCATAGAATTATCATTATGACGATTTTAAGTCCCATATGGAATGAGAAAAGACTGCAGAAGGTTTGATAAATAACTACTAACTATAACTGAGTTGCACAAAGTTTATTTTGTTATCTATAAAATTAGGTCACTATCGATAATTAGACTGATATGTAACTTATTTAATTATTTACATAATGAATACCTATGAAATGCACTTTTTTAATTCGTCTGTTGGGCAAGCTCAAGTTCGTACTACGTAACTTGTTATATCGTTATTTTACACACATTTTGTTCTACGGTTCTGTACCCGAAAGATACAGGTACTTAATCCCTATTTCTTTGCTTACTAAGAAGTCTATTACTTAGCTAGCAAGCTGAAAGTTTTATTGAAAACATGTAAATATATGTGATGTGATGTGAACTTAACCAATAATAATAACATTAAAAAAAAACGTTTCATTAGATACAAATAAATTTCGTTTGTATAGAAATCGATCACCAGACCCTTGTCACAAAAGCCAAATTATCTTTTTTTAGTATCTCTTCAATTATTGCTGAAAAAATTATTTGTTTGAAAGCGATATTCCCAGGCTTTTCGCGTCCAATATTTAGAAATCTTTTTGCCTTAGATAACCCATTAATTGAGAAAATCTACCGATACGCTTATCATGTGGTGATCATAGCGCAGTGCTATAAAGTCAGAATACTTTGTTCAACATCGCAAACGTGTAAAACTGCAGAGTTAAACCAGTTGGTAGTAATATTACTAGGTAATTATTTTTCAATTCTTCTTGTTAATTAATTATTTTTTAACTTTTTTGTTTGAGTTTTTGTTACGTTGAAAACTTTACTATAAAAACGCTACTAATAAAATGTGAGGTTTTGAGAGCACAAATATGTAAACTGTATTTTTATTTTGTTATTTTTAGTGCTTAAAATTACACATTTCGTCTTGTAATCTTTTGACTAATGGTCCTGTGCAAATGAGAAAGTGAGAATGAAAAAAGGCTTATTAATTTTTAATAAATGCCCTCGGCAACATCTGTTTTTGAGTTAAGGTAATATACATAGAGAAAATTTTGCTCACTTGGACAATGTATTTTTTTTTTATTTCAATAATGTGAAGTCAAGTTGATTTATAAATCGGATGTTACTATTAGCGGTATTACTGTTTGACTGTTAGTCTATCATTAAATTAATCAGGGCCCTTTAACATAATACAGTCTAAAAACATTGTATAAATAATTCTCTCAGAATATTGAGACGAAGCTTCACATATCGAGCATAAAATACTAACTTAGGTTATATTCAGTTGTTCTGTACCTGATTTATCTATAATATGTATGTATTTAGAAATATCTAAGTATATGTATCAGCAGTCTGGTTAACATAGTACAGGCTCTGCCTAGTTTGGGATCCTCTGCCATGTGTGAGATGTGTGAAGTTATTATTATTATTAAGGATAAGAAAAAAGTCGTGTCAGGCTGTGCAAAAATAACGAGATTTAAGGTAAAAAATATTTTACCTAGAGGTTATCTAAACTAATATTATAAAGAGGAAACATTTGTGTGTATGTTTGTAATGTTTTCACCTAAAAACTACTTTACCGATTGCGATGAAACTTGTTATGTAGATAGCTGGAGACCTGGATAGACTACTTTTTATCCCTACATTCCCACGGGATCGCTGGTAGTGGTTTTGTAGTTTTACATAGACGTCTGACAGATATATTTGTGGTAGCTACTTTGGACACCACACAGCTTTTGGCCACAGTGTAGGTAATATATTCTAAATCTGGGCAAAACAGAACTATATAGAAATATACTATTATGGAAATATATTGCATTTTTTTCTTTATATTGTTATGTTCTTATAGGCTCTAAATAAGACTGGGTACTCAGGTTTAACCTAGGAAGTAAAATGTCTTACCAAGAAACTTTGTTCGCATGTCAAATACTTCTTATTTTCAATTTGTTATAGTTAAATAATGCAATGACTGCACGGATGGCGCAATGGTTTAAGTGGTCACCTCGCCACTACGCCGCGCCGAGTGTTGTGGGTTCAAATCCCACACGGGACAAAAATTTGTGTGATCCACAAATAGTTGTCCCGAGTCTGGGTGTCCTTTGTGTCCGTTGTTTGAATGTTTGTGAAGCCCCCCGCGACACAGGAATATTCCTAATGGAGGGGTTTTCTTTTTATTAAAAAAAAAAAAAATTAAAATGATAAATATATACAATTTCTACTTATATTTTCTTTGATTATTATTTTATTATTCAACTATCGTTTACTTTTGTATATACATAAGCTCAGCTTAAATTAAATCTACTGTAATGTATAATTTTCTCGGGGACTTCCTTCTTAGGGTATACCCGAGTCCCTTGCGATAGACTCACTTGAGACGGAACACCGTGTGAGTTTAGTCGGTTCGATTCCGCCATACCACTTCACCGACAGCAATGGTGAGGTGATGACCCGTGGGGGTTTCCACACGAAAAAAAAAATGTATAATTTAATTAATTTAGCCTAAAGATATACGAGTATTTTTATCAAAATGAGGCTTGGTGTAAACCTGCTCCACTTTAGACGACCAAGACGTTATGTTGAACAGCTAAATAAACCAAAGATTCTAGACGTATTACGAATATTTCGAAATATGACGTTTGCTTGTTATTAGATATTTTATGAATCTATCAAGTTCTAGCGTTATAATATTGTCACAACAAGCACTTCATTTCACGGGTAATAAAATTGAAACCGTGTTCAACAGGTAATAAGATACGATGACAAGGATCGTATTATCGTGTACAAGACAGAATCCCAAAAGTGGGTTGATTTATTGCCTGAAATATCCTTGACGCAGCTCGTAGGGAATTATGTTTAGCCAGGTAAGAGCCCTTTCCTTAAATATAGGTCCGCTTATTTTTTTCCCGGAATTTACTTTTACCATTGACCGCTACAACTACTCATCAAAAGTTATTGGCACCTTTTACTTACGTGCATCTTGAATAACTTATAAATAAAATCTTAATAAATCTACAAAATGTAATTAACGTTTTCTTTACAAGCTCTTTTGCCTAATATCGATTTCAGGTGTCATTTTAAATAAATTTCGTAATGATAGAGGTTACATAATATAAACTGGGCCAATACGGCATTCTTTTAATGCCTCGGGAGTAGAGGCACACCGGGCTGAGCTCCACCAGATCTTGGTGAGGGAGTGGGAGCAACGACTTAGTGACCCGGGCACGCCGCTGTATCAATAGGCGATAAGACCCATCCTACGAGAGTGACTCTAGAGAGGGCATGGAGCCCTCACCTTCGTCATGACGTAGGTGCTTTTTGAACACGGCTGCTTAGGCATGTACCTGTGTTCGATCGGCCGGGAGCCCGGGCTAGCCAGCGTTGTGATCCCGTTGCGGATGTCCGGTCTGCGGATACTCTCTCGCTGCCGACCGTGGTTCTGTCTATGCCTGCGGGTGGCGAACTTTTGGGGAAGTCGTTGTCCGAACAGATCTGGCCCGAGAGGTGGCACTGGAGGAGTGCAACCGACGGGTGACGGTGTGGAGAAATGCAATTGCGATTCTCGCTCCCCCGACCATAGGCAAGCAGCGGAACACGAAACGTTCAGTTTTTAGTCGGGCATAGTGCAACAGTCTCCTTCGCCCCCTCAAGGACGAATGACATCCTTGAGTATCTTCCACCCTGTCACCCAAAAAAAGGGTTAAAAATGTGTGTGTCAGCTTCGACGCACGACTTGAGTTTACAATCTGAAGTATCTCTCTCTCTCTCTCTCTCTCTCCCTACCTCCCTCTCTCCCTCCCTCTATATATTCTGTATATATTTACACATATATATAACATAAAGGTATACACATATCTACTTACATGCGTCGAGAATAAGAAGTAAACTCCAATAAAGCATAAAAAGCACAATAAAGCGTTACGCTGCCCTCCGATCACAAAATTTTACTCTTCATATTTTTTTCATACCGGGCGCCTTATATGCAAATCGATTCTTAAGGAGTAAACTTTTTTGAAGTTTACTCCTTAAGAATCGATTTGGCTTTGTTAATAAAATTCTGCTGTCACAAAAATGATGATAAATAATATAATTGTAATTATATAAAGATTAAATAAGATTTTATAAATTAATGTTAGTAGTTACGGTATGTGAATAACGGTATATTAGTACATTTTTAATTTATATAAATTTGTTAAGAGATAAGGAAGTTCTTTCTCTATGAAACTTACGGTAATTTTATAATTAGGTGCAGTAAGACCAAAGAAAGGCAGAACACTATTTTAAATAGATTACGTTGTATTAAATTGTTTATTTTGTAACTTGTATATGTTTTGCTGAAGTTTTAAATATGACACATGTAATGTAAAGATTAGCTTCCTAAATTTTGGAATCGTTTTTAACCGACGAAAAACGGTTGAGGTTTTCAAGTCAACCCATATAGGTACATGTTTTTTTTATGACCATTTGAGATTATTTTTATGATGCATCTGAGAAATAAATGAAAAATATGTAGAGATCAAGTGTGGCGCCTGCAATCGACGCGGTAGGACGGTTTAGCCTTTGATAAAAGGCCCATTTCGAGTCCTAAACTAGTCCGGCATCTCTGAAATACACACACGAGTAAAACCATATCTCCTTAATTAATAGAGATTAACTCAGTACAATCAATCAATCAATTGTAGTTTTAGCTTACCTCAATGTGATATTAAGGTGCTGGTAGCAGCTTAATATAGCAGAGCCTTTTTTTTTCTCTAGTTACTATAATTAACTAGTTTTGAAATTAAAATGGCAACATATTTTTATAAAATCATCAGTTGAATATTGCAGATTTATAAAAACATTTATTTTTAGCTACTCTTGTTTTTAAAAGATTCCTTCGAAGGGTTTCTTTATAATTTATACTACGCGTTGTGGTATCACTTGTCTTGTTATTGATCAAAGCGAACGCAACGAACGCGAACGCATCTAAGAAATGTGTCCTGTGACGAAACCGATTTATTTCTATATAAGTATTTCTTTCGAGGAAACAGGAAAGCATCACATTATTTCAAGAATCTATAAGACGTCGAGCGAAGCTAATGCGATGACTTTATTAATAAGCGCAAATATTTATGTAAGTATATCTAAACTTTTGACACGCTATTCGAGCCATTCGAGCGTGGTTTTTTTAATGTAGGAAAAATATAAATAAGTGCAACAGATAGGATGAATTGAATTAATGCCATTCATATATGGAGCCAAGAGACAGTGTTTTCGAACTTCATCTAACCCAATAATAAGAATAGCATAAGAATACTCTTAACATAAAATTTGCTCGTCTAACCTCAAGGTTTGGATAAAAGGAGGTGGAGAACTAGTACTTTTGCATTAATAATAACTCCTATTGACTGATATTTTTTTTGCCACTAATAATTTGATTAAATATCAGTTTAAGAACTGTAAATCTAGCTAGGATGTTTTCAAAGGTTGAACAAACAATTACATACACCTAGAACAGTGTAGTTCATTATTATGTGGTTCACATTGACTCACCAATGTATTTTCAACCGTTGAATCCCGACTAAGTAATTCACTGAAAGGCTGTTTGGATGAATAGCCAACACTCAGAGTAGGCCCGTCGGCTTAATTTTATACCCAACGCTAGAAATGACAACTGTGCTATATCACAATATGTCATTCAATTTGTGATTTGCACAATGGATTAAATCCCAATTTAGATACGTGTAATATATATACTAATAACGTGAAATATATACCGAAATATTAATTTAAATTTTGGAATAGAAAAAATCTCTCATAGTCACAAAAATATCCGACTAAAAACTGCTACACTTCGATGAAGGATATAATCATAGGAACTGTTACTGTAACGTTTAGTGATTACTGTTTCATATATCTTTGTGTTTTTGTTAAGATCATGCACTGATATCAGATCATGTCGTTGTTGATTTTACACTCCAGGAAAGCCGAAGCACGCAGCTGTAGCTTATTTGCTGCTCATTTTGCCTTAACAGTACAGTCTTCCTTTGTTATGTCAATTAGAACAAGCACCTGGTCTCTATAATTTGCTTTCTTTATAATGTCTTGACACACGCTTATTATTTAATTAATTAAAGTTCTTTTCTTTTTTTTTTCCCCTAATAAAATGATATGAACACCAGACGCCATTAGGAACCTAACAAAGATTTTTTTGTGTTACCGTGACGTTTTCCATACTTCTCCAACATCTTTTTTACAAGTCTCTATATTTGGTTGAACTTAAACATTTTAGTCCCGTGTAATTACATATTATTTGGCGACAAACCTATGATGCAACGCTACAACAAAATAATCACGTGAAACGACTTACACATCTTTGACTAATCAGTTTACATACATTATTAAAAATGCTATTTTTGAAGACGGTAAAAATAATTAGTTTTATATTATACAGTAAAGAAAATTCTTATACATTCAATTTATAAAAAGTCCGTAATAAGGGAGACAGAGCAAGATTTTACAGGGTGATATAAATAGTATTTTGTGTAATACCATACGTATAACCTCTTCTAGTGTAATTAGAAGATAGCTTAAACGAGTTGTTTTTTTTTTACATTAATTAGAGACTTGACACCAATTTAATAATTGACAAATTTATTTGCCTCAAGTCAATAAAGTATCTACTGTGCAAGTAATTAATGATATTATAATTCTGTGTAATTAGTGTACAATAAAATAAGTAATCATTTAGAAATATTCCATAAACCTTGGCCTTAGTCTACAGGAAGAACTCATGACATACGAGCGCAAAGGGCTTATTCTATCTTATCTCAAACCCAGTAAACTTGCTTTGAAAACTCTACTGGGAATACACTTGTTTGAACGCGGCGAAGACAAATGGAATCGTTCTCGACACTTGAAAGCGATAACTGCAAAAAAAAATATGTTTTTTCTGAGATTATAATTCTAATTTCTTTTAAATTTATGACCCAGCATTTGCACGTTCTTTTTTACAACTTATACTTTCAATTATCATAATGTTGGTCTACGCTTACACACAGAGAGACGGAAGTAAGGTCACGAGACCCAGTAGACTAGATAAGTCGGTAACCACGTTACTCAACCACATCTTAGGGTATTTCAGGTTTAATAAAAAAAGTTTAATTTACTTACTTTAAGGCATTGGATTCTCAAACATGAATTCATAATCGGCATTACTTTAAATTTATTGTATCGTAGCATAATAGCATTGCGGGTTATGTTTAAAATTTTCCACTAACCACTACGCCGCGCCGAGGGTTGTGGGTTCGATTCTAACACGGTACAAGTTTGAATTGTCTACCAAACTATTTGTATGATCTACAAATAGTTGTCCCGAGTCTTGGTGTTCTATGTGTCTGTTGTTTGAATGTTTGTAAAGTCCCCCGCGACACAGAATTAATTTCTGGTACAGGGGTGGTCTTTTCATAAATAGAGGTATACATAATAATACAATTCAATAAAAATTTCTATGCACTTAAACTAACTAAATCTAAACTAAATCAAGTGTAATATATTTCCAAACATTTTGATTGTCCAAAAGTGTTTTTTTATTAACCTACCACTGTCATTTAAAATTGAGTTTTTTATAACCATTGAATTGAAAAATTAGGCTGGATAGTTTTAATTTTTATATTTAGTATTAATTTACTCAATAGCGCTTAAACTGAAGGAATATACTAAATAAATCGCTTATCCATTTAGATCACTTACTTGCAGGTGCAATTAAGCCTCGAATCCTCAATAAATTTTCTTTCCTTCGTCATGATATAATTCATTATAGTCGCTTCTTACGACACTCTTGGGATTTACAAGAATGAGCGGCGTGTAATTGAAATTACAACACACTTATATGTTTTCTTTGTCATTGATGACCAAGGTCACAAACGAATTAATTTTTATACATGTTACCCGATTACTCGAACGATGGCTAGACCGATTTGGAAAAGTCTTATTTTGTTTGAACGTGTATATTTCGTAGTTGGTCTCATGTGGTACTGAAGATCGGTGATGGACCTCAGATGGCTACTGGAACTACTCATTAATTAGTATTTCACGGATTTCCATTCGACTACTTTAAGTAAATTTTCAAGCAATTTATGCTAATAACAATATGAAGTATAAAGATAACTCCTCAACAATTAACGTCTCTGCCTCGAGCAAAGCAATATTTTGTAAAAGCTCATAAGCAATTGACATGTGGCTATTGTAACTTACCACTTACACTTAGAAGCGAGAAATCTTATATATAAAATTCTCGTGTCACAATGTTAGTTACCGTACTCCTTCGAAACGGCTTGACCGATTCTCATGAAATTTTGTGTGCATATTGGGTAGGTCTGAGAATTGGCTCTTATCTATTTTTTATCCCCCTAAATGTTAAGGGTAGTCCACCCCTAAATATTTTTTTTTAAATTATTAGATAAATATTTTTTTTTATTTTTTTTTATGATACAGCATTAGGAAATACATACAACCCTGAATTTTCAACTCTCTACGATCAACCCCTGTTTTTTTTATAGCGATATTAGTATTTTTACTTTACTTGGTACATTTTTTTTAAAGTATTTAACCCATTGATAATAGAAAGTGCGATTGTTTAAATCGTTTTTTTATGGAATAGGGGGTTTACGAGCAGACGGGTCACCTGATGGTAAGTGACTACCGCCGCCCATGGGCACCTGCAACTCGAGAGTCACAAGTGCCTTGCCGGCCTTTAAGGTGGGAGTAGGAGAGGAGGGGAGATGGAGAGATGGGGGGAAGATGGAGAGAGGGAAGGGTTAGGGCCACCGGTAACCTCACTCGCTCGTCGAAACACAACGTAAGCATTGCTTTATCGATATGCCGATCGAGCCGGCCCGTACGTGCCGAAGCATTGCTCTCCCACTGTTAAACTTTAAATATGTCAGTTTAGTTAATGAAGTACTTTGAATTAGAAAATGAATGGTTGGTGTTTTGTTATTTTTATAGTCATAGACCCCATCCCCACAATAAGTTAGTTATTTTTTATTTGACTACCAAAATATTCATTAGAATTAATTAATATGGCAAAACAACGTGTGCCGGGTCAGCTAGTAACAATATAAATTTAAATGACATGTTTAATACTTATAATCGACTTCAAAAAACAAGGAGGTTCTCAATCCAACATTGGCGCTAAAAATGTATGTTTTTAACTACAAAAAAATCTCCCAAACCACTAGAGTAGGAGTTATCCTATGAAAATGAAGGATTTAAAAAATGGATTTAAAAATATGTTTTTATTTAATTTAATGATTTCGTGTTCTTGCTTCTGTTGATTGATTGCCAAATTATTTCATTTATTGCATCTATGATTCATTACCCTATAGATAAAGACGATTATATGAGTTTCAGTCTCAACGAAATAAACCGGCTCACCTGGTGGTAAGTAGTTACCGGTACCTATAAACACTTGTAAAATAGTGGTGTTACTTCTCATTTTCAAAATCTATCTCCTCTTGCTGCATATAGCATATAGCGTACAGCTTCAACTCCAGTTGAAATTATTGTTATGCCTACGAAATAAAAAACATTTTGAAAATACCGACTTCAAATAATGTTCCCACAAACAAAAATGTTTAAAATCAAGAAGGCATTTTGAAAGCATTTATTTTGACATTAACAATGCATTTTCTAGTATCTAATAATGCATTAGAACAATATCAGTAATGGTGGCTATTTAGAATAATTTAACTGTAGCGAAACAATTAGCTCGGGTGTAATGAATTAATGGCCATGTTTTAAACCGAGGCTGGAAAATTGTCTACCATTTATTCAAATGGATTCACTCGTACGGTTATCAAAGGCCCAGAACAACCGAATCGAGGACTCTGTTGGGGAATCTGAATTAATTAAACTGTGTAAAAAATCTGATATAAAGCACGTATTTTTTTTAAAACCAATCTTATTAAAAAAATATGTTTTCGATTTTTTTCACAATTTCAGTTCGCGCTTTGTTCATTCAATTAGCCCAATTGGGCCCAACATTATGTTTTTGTGATATTTTCAAAGTTTTTTTACTATAATACCTACTATCAACCCGCCCCGGGTTCGCACGGGTAGCAGAGACATCTTCAACAATCATCATCATATTTCAACTAATTTACACAAAACCTTAACAAAGTATATACCTAAACCTTCCTCATGAATCGCTCTATCTATTGAATGAAATCCGTTCAGTAGTTTTTGAGTTTATCGCAAACACAGAGACGGGCAGACAGACAGACGCGCCGGGGGACTTTGTTTTATAATATGTAGTGATAAAGATTGGAGGCTGTAAGAATTGCAAAAGGTGGCCACCATTTAAGTTTGTTTTTAATGTATTCTGTTATTAGTGACTAACATACGTAATAAGGGGAACTAATCGTTTTAAGTATTTTCTGTCTTATAAAATATTTCATGAGTTACCTATATATATTAAAGCAAAATTTCTCAACTGATTGCTTCGTCATACAGACAGGACACGGGACATCACTGTACTCACGTGACACGTAAGTACAGTGCTGTTCCGTGTTCTATGTGTCGGCGAGAGACAAATAATGGTGAGCAGAATTTAATAGCTTATATAGTCTATTAATCCTCTTATCCCAGATATTTTTAACAGCTATCGGATAAAGCCATTCTTTTTATTTAATAAGAAATATTACCGTCGATTTCGATTAATTTTGAAATCAAAATCGCATATGGTTATTTCGTGGAATATTGAAATTCTATTTTATGAGAAGCGTGATGTTTAGTGACTCGTATTTGATTAAACACATTCCATTTATTTTGTGATTCGTTAACCACAAAATACATGAAATACAAGGTTGTGAGTAATACGAACCATTTCACGACGAATGTTTTTTTATATGGCAACGAGAATAATGAAAGGGTAATACATCATACATGTACAAAAGCATCCTTGGTTTTATTGCTATTACCGACAGTGTTTATTTTTAGTGTTGATGAAAAATCTGTCGAATACCCTCAGCTTTTATAGATAAAAAATTTGATGTTAAAGAACTACACTTTGTTAATGTCATGACGATCGCCTGTGTCATGATTACTCGTGATATTCCCTATTACTTGGTCATAATGTTTTAACAATCATCAACATAACCATTTGTATTAACACTAACTTTTATTTAAGTCGATGTAAACAGGAGACGAAAGGTGGTGAGGTTGATAATTAATTGATTGTATCCATAGCTACTTCTAATAGACTTGCCTCTGTTAGTGTATAATATCACCAGACTTGATCCATTGAGGTATACCTTCAATTGATTAGCAGGACAAAGACAATTCATATTTACTGAGATATGCGAGAAAAAGAGGAAGAAAAACACGTTTTTGTTTAATAAAAAATGAAGTCTATGGTTTTAAGAAATTACAAAAAAAAATCGGACTTACTCAAAACAAAGTGATTTTTAGCAGGTCCCGTCTGAGCTAGTGGTTTAAGGGATTAATCGTTTACGTATTGGACTTTGTCACAGGGCGTTATTTCGAGGAAGTATACGTATTTACTGATAACATACTAGCTCTGGTCCTCTATTATACGCCCACGTGACCCTTAAATAACAGCACTTCAATATAATTTATTACATACTTTGAATTTAATATTGCTAAATAAAAACACTATAATATATGTATAGTAAATCCGTCCACACCTTGAAAATTAATTTTCATGTTTTTACATATGTTCAACGATTTGTCGGCAGACGGTTAACCACTTTTTAATCTTTTAGACTATATATTTAATAGAACTATTAACTTAGAACAAGATCAAATAGAAAAAAATACATGGAACCATCTCAAGAGGAGGTGCTGTAAATTTTCCTCTAACATTTATTCAACAAATACACGATATTCATTTTGAAGGAAATCTACCAAAACCAAAAAATGCCATAATGCCAATACAAAAGTACACAGAGTACAATTCATTAAGAACTTAAGTGTGTATCAAACACATTTTTTTAAATATTTTTTTACAATATCGATTGGTGGAGCGCCAATATATTTATAAAATGCATACATAATCGCACCATAATATATTTCGTTATATTATAAATTTCATAGTCTTTATAGTAAACCACATTCTGTTTGTCGAATGCAATTAGTGCTGGTACTGCTGTAATATTGCCAATGTACTCGACGATCTCAAGAGATGGCGTTAGCAGTCTTCAAATGGTGTAAACGCGCTGCGCCTGATTGGTGCAAGAAAAAACGGACATACCCTGCTCTCATCGCTTTTCGCTAAGAAGACGCCTTTAATATAAAAATTTTGTTCCGCCACGGACATCAGTTATATTTCTCGTGAAAAGAAGCTGATTTTCCGTTAGTCCTATAGCCGTGTAGTGTTTGGACTCGCTTGTAACCTTTACAAGGTGTATGTGGAGTGCTCCAGTCTACGATCGTGACCGGCCGGTCAATACCTTGCAAGAGACCGTAGAAACCTCGCCGCTGCTCGCTGCCTTCTGGAGGATCGGGACTTGGTCGGTGTTGCAGGTTAGTGCTGGCATGATTGTTTTGATCGATAGAAGTGGTTTACTTCCCTACACCTCGTACGCTAACTGTTGAGCAATCACACCCTGGTCGGGCTATTTACACGCCTGACCATATAATTTGGTCCTTACGAGTACGGATAGGCCAGTGATTCACGTAAATATTGGTGAATTTACTTTTCTATTCATATCATAAAAAAGATTCACGTAATTCTAGTGAATTCTTGCCGCCATTTTTCCTCGCTCACAGATTTACGTAAAATTGATAAATTCTGTGTTTAAAACGCACGAGAACTACGTAATTATTGGTAGACTCGTATTTAAATATAATTAATTGTTAGATTTGGTGAATTACGTATTAATTGGTAATAATATCCATTATACTCAATTTAGTTGAACTTATTTATACCTACCCACTTATTAACCGCTCCACCACTGTACTTTACGCTAAGTCATTTTAGGATTTAAATTTAACTTGTGTTTTTATACTAACTAGGTAGATATACCTATCACTTTGTAGTTGTATTGTGATATTATTTTATAAACATGACGGAAAGCGAATCAAGCCGCGAAGTCATGTTGGTTATGTTGAATCAAAAGAAAGAATTATTATTTCAACGTATTAATCGTATGTACACATCGTCGAAAGGTATAATTTCTTTCGATTCATCAACGCGAGCTAACGAGAATTTTCTGGCTGAAACGGAGATAATAGATGAGTTACGCGATAAATTTGAGTCCATTGTTGATAAAATAAATAATATAAATTTGTTATCAAAGATTACGGTCAATCCCGAGTATTCTTGCCTCGATTCATTTGATGATTTATACTCGAGAGTTAAACGCGTTAGAAATAAAATATTAACCACTTCTAAGGTGCGTTCACTCGAGACCAGTAGCTCGATCAAGTCCGTAGTGAAATTAGAACCTTTAGTAATTCCGAGTTTTGACGGACGCCCTGAAAACTGGAATACCTTTTATCAGTCTTTTAAAGCTAATATTCATTTGAATCAACAGCTTTCTGACTCGCAACGTGTACAGTATCTAATTTCTAAACTCACCCACGACGCACTAAAATTCACTTCCGGTATTATTCCGTCAGGTGAAACATATAAAATACTATGGGATAGTTTGGTTAAGAAATACCACGACAAACGCTCATTAGGTACATATTATCTCAATAATATACTGGACTTAAAAACTTGCTCGCACACTGCGAACGCTCTTGATACCTTTGTTAGTAAATACTCCGCTTCGATTTCAGCTCTAAAAGAATTAGGCATAACAGATCTAACTGATTTTATTTTTCTTCAATGCGCTTTGAGAAGGATGGATCCTCAAACCATCCAAGCCTTTGAACTTTCGATTCGGGATGTGGAAGTGCCTACGACACAACAGCTTATCGCTTTTATACAAGATCAGGCTAAGATTTTGGAGCGCTCAAACCCGCGAAATTCGTCATATACGAAACCCGCTGCTGTTGTTACGTCGCCCTCACGCGACCGGCGCGTTCATCACACCTCCAAATCTTTTGTCGCCAGTGAGTCCGCTAATAATGCAAATACTCTCACATATTCGGCGCCCGCAGCAGTTACCGCGAATTGTTGTTTGTGTAGTGGTAACCATCGACATTTATATGATTGCGCTCAGTTTAAAAATATGCGAGACGCAAGGGCTAGATATGAGTTTATTAAATCGAAGTACGGTTGCGTTAATTGTTTAAGCTCTTTACATAAACTTCCGGATTGTAAGAGTACGTCAGTCTGTTTCTGTAATAAAAGACACCATAGGTTATTGCATTTTGATAGTAATAATTCGCAATCGCATGCGGCTATGGTAAATACCGCCGTCGCGTACTCGCCGCCGCCCGCTCATCGAGCGACCGTTACTTCGCCCGCGCCTTCTCATCGCGCTCACACGACTTCGTCATGCATTCGAGCGCCCCTGCTTGCTACAGAACCAGTTACACATACACAGTCTTACACTTCTTGTCATAAGGGTGATATACTTTTGTCAACCGCTCAGGTATACGCGCGCTCTAAGGGTAGCGCTGGTATCAAATCTGTAGTTAGGTGTTTGATAGATAATGGCTCGCAGAATAATCTAATAACATCTGCTTGTTCTAGTTTATTAAATTTACCGATAATACCGTTGAATAATTCCTATGTTAAAGGTGTTGGTTCCGCTTCAAGTCCGATAATCGGTTATGTTCATTTAGACATTGAATCCCGTATTTATCCGGATCAGAAATACACTATACATGCGCTTGTTGTAGAATGCATTACGGATCAATTGCCTTCGAAATTTATCGATTGTGATCGCGACCTAGATTTTCGTAACCTTCCGCTCGCTGACTTAAGCTGGAATATTCCGGGCAAGATTGATTTATTGTTAGGTGCCCAGCTATTCCCATTTATATACTTAGGAAATATGGTCGAGTGTGGGCCGCGCGCACCGTGTGCTTTATCTACAACATTTGGTTACGTACTTATGGGAGATTACCCGCGTAAACATATTTTACCTACTGCCGCGTGTTTTTCTGCGTTAGCGCTTAATGATATAGTGCAAAAGTTCTGGGAACTTGAAGAAGTACCCATGAAACGCTTGTTGTCACCAGAGGAGACAGATTGCGAAAATATTTTCACGGCTACCGTGACCCGTGACGACGTAGGTCGTTATACAGTTGCATTACCGTTCTGTAGGGACCCTTCGGAATTAGGTAATTCGCACGCTACCGCTTATCGCCGTTTCGTTTCACTCGAGCGTAAGCTCCGTCAGGCACCGATAGTGCGCGAAAATTATAACAAGGTTATTCAGGATTATATTGATAACAATTACCTCAGTCCTGTTAAAGAATCTGAGCTGTCCTCTGATGGTTATTATATACCGCATCACGCAGTAGTCCGACCTGATAAACCGATGCCGCGCATCGTATTGGACGCGAGTGCTAAAACGCATACAGGACTTTCGCTTAACGATATATTACATATTGGACCCAATTTACAGGCCGATCTGTTTTTATTATTGTTAGGTTTTAGATTATTTCCTATTGCAATGAACGCTGATATAAAACAATATTATTTACGGATTGGTGTACCAGTAGACCAACATAAATACCTACGCATTTTATTTAGATTCAACGAATCGGAAAAAATTCGCACTTATGCCTTTAATAGGCAACCTTTCGGTCTCAAGTCAAGCCCTTACATAGCTATGCGCACTGTGCGACAGCTGGCTACTGACATGAGTCCGCTCTATCCTGATGCCGCGAAAGTGGCAGAGACCTGTCTGTATATGGACGATTTGGTTCTTTCTATTGCAAATGAGGATACTGCCACGCAATTAGCTCACAACTTGATTAAGTTTTTCAAATCGGGTGACTTTGACTTAGTGAAGTGGTCTAGCAATTCACCAGTGCTACTTGACTCGCTTCCCGACACGCACTGCAAGTCGCTTGATTTTGATGTTGACAATAATGTCTCTAAGGTCTTAGGTCTCTCATGGGAACCATGTGAAGATAATTTTCATTTCACATGCGCCGCAATTAATGAAAGGTGCACCAAGAGAAACATACTCTCGATGGTTGCACGACTATTTGACGTGCTCGGATTGGTCGCGCCTGTGATTCTCTATGCCAAGTTGTTAATTAAGGAACTGTGGCTCAGCAAGTGTGATTGGGACGATCCTGCACCGGAGCACATACGCACCCGTTTTTTCGCTCTTGCGCAAGAACTTCAAATGCTTGACACTTTAAGGATTCCACGTCATGTAGGCGTCGAAGTTGGTTGTGAATTACGTCTTGTTGCTTTTTGTGATGCTAGCATGAATGGTCTGGGATGTGTCATTTATGCCCATTGTACCTACCCGTCTGGCATTCAAACTCGCATTCTTTGCGCTAAATCAAAGGTTTCGCCGACAAAAATCACTACGCTCGCTCGCTTAGAATTATGCGCTATTTTACTTATGTCAAAATTAATAAAAACTGTGCGAGACACATATGCAACACACGTAAAGAAACAAACAAAGACACGTATGCCCATTGCCGGGATATACGCATTTTCTGATTCCACTATTGCTTTATCATGGGTTCATTCTTCACCACATCGTTGGTCAGTTTTCGTCGGTAATCGCGTCGCTCAGTGCCAAGAAAACTTGGACTCTAAACATTTTTATCATATTGCCGGAGCTAGTAATCCAAGTGATTGTCTTTCGCGTGGTATGCTTCCATCGCAACTTTTGACCCACGATTTGTGGTGGAAAGGTCCTCCGTGGATTCGCAGCTCATCTGAGAAGTGGCCGATTAAACCATTCTCGCTTAATAATTGCTCTGTCTTGCCTGAACTCAAGGCAAATGTGTTGGCTGCCATTACTCACACAGAGCCGCCGTTGCTGTGTACGTTAGCACAACGTGTTTCTTCTTGGGAAAAGTTGCTACGTATCACCGCATATGTATTAAAATTCGCAAGACCTAAAGTTAAGGTCGAACCTCGTTCTATAGCAGGGTTGACAAGTGCTGAGAATGCGTTAATTCTCGCCGTTCAATCTGTGCACTTCTGTGAAGATATCAAATTGATCAAGGCTGATAAATTACCTTCAAAAAAGCTGCAAAGCCTCTTCGTCTTCTTAGACAAACAAGGGATTTTACGCATTGGAGGAAGACTTTCTGGATCAATGCTTCCTTTCGAAGCTAAACATCCGGTTCTTCTCCCTAAACGCGATCATGTCGTTGACTTAATAATACAGCATTTTCATGTTGTCAATTGTCACACCGGACCTGGACTTCTTATGTCTATTATACGACAACGCTACTGGATCTTGGATGCCAGGACTGTTATCAGGTCTAAGTTGCGAAAGTGCAACACTTGCTTTAAATGCAACCCAACGCATCCAACGCCTATAATGGCTGATCTTCCTGATTACCGTGTTTCAGAGGCCAAGGCATTTTGTCACACTGGTGTAGATTACGCTGGTCCGATAAGGACAATCCTTTCTCGCCGCAGAGGTCAACATGCGCAAAAGGCGTACATCGTTCTTTTTGTTTGCATGGTCACACGTAGTCTACATATTGAAGTGACCAGTGATTTAACTACTGAAAACTTTCTAGCCGCCTTTAAACGCTTTATTTCCCGTCGGGGACCAGTTTCATGTCTCTATTCCGATAATGGATCTACTTTCATCGGTGCGAAGGCACATTTAAATGAGCTGTATAGTTTTTTATTGAACTCTAGCTTCAAAAACGCGCTGTCGAATGAGTTTCTCTCTCGACGCATCGAGTGGAAGATGATTCCCCCAAGATCACCAAATTTTGGTGGGATGTGGGAAGGGAATATAAAGAGCATGAAAACGCATTTATATAGAGTAATAGGAAGTCAGTTACTTACATACGAAGAACTGCAAACTGTTCTTACTCAGATAGAGTGTATTCTTAACTCTCGTCCATTGAGCGTATTATCGTCAGACCCTTATCCTGAGGTGTTAACTCCCGCTCATTTTTTGATGTCTACTCCGTTGCAATATTTACCCGCTGCTGATTTGTCAGATCAACGATTGAGTCTGTTAGAACGTAAAAAGTTGTTAGATAGTATGGTCCAATCCTTTTGGAAGAAATGGCACTTAGAGTATTTGCACACGTTGCAAGTTAGGCAAAAATGGGCTACTCCCGACAAACCGGTAGAAATCGGAACTGTTGTTCTTCTTGAGCAGGAGAATTCTCCACCGTTGCATTGGCCGTTAGGAGTAATTACGGACGTGTTCAGAGGCTCTGATAACGTTGTACGCGTGGCGATAGTTAAAACGCAAACTGGAATTTACAAACGCGCTGTAACTAAATTATATCCTATTCCTACACAATAAATTCAACTTAGTTTAAACCTTATTTTTTAGTTTAGGCCGCTATATTTATCATATTTATTATTTAATCGCGTAATGCATGTGTTACTCTCGGTCAGTTAGAGAATTCGCGTGTTTTGAAACATCTTGTGATGTTCCAAGGCGGGGTGCATGGTGGAGCGCCAATATATTTATAAAATGCATACATAATCGCACCATAATATATTTCGTTATATTATAAATTTCATAGTCTTTATAGTAAACCACATTCTGTTTGTCGAATGCAATTAGTGCTGGTACTGCTGTAATATTGCCAATGTACTCGACGATCTCAAGAGATGGCGTTAGCAGTCTTCAAATGGTGTAAACGCGCTGCGCCTGATTGGTGCAAGAAAAAACGGACATACCCTGCTCTCATCGCTTTTCGCTAAGAAGACGCCTTTAATATAAAAATTTTGTTCCGCCACGGACATCAGTTATATTTCTCGTGAAAAGAAGCTGATTTTCCGTTAGTCCTATAGCCGTGTAGTGTTTGGACTCGCTTGTAACCTTTACAAGGTGTATGTGGAGTGCTCCAGTCTACGATCGTGACCGGCCGGTCAATACCTTGCAAGAGACCGTAGAAACCTCGCCGCTGCTCGCTGCCTTCTGGAGGATCGGGACTTGGTCGGTGTTGCAGGTTAGTGCTGGCATGATTGTTTTGATCGATAGAAGTGGTTTACTTCCCTACACCTCGTACGCTAACTGTTGAGCAATCACACCCTGGTCGGGCTATTTACACGCCTGACCATCGATATAAATAAAAGAAAATGTTGTTCGTTGGTAAGCGCATCACTCGACCGATTTTTCTAGTTTTTGTTTCGAAATGTTCGTAAAAGGCCAAATTAAAATTTCACGCTCATCCGTTTAAAAATGCGTACGAAGAATTCTCTTCACGTTTTAATATTTAGAAGAGATGATATCTACTTTCTAACTTCTTTACAGTTTTATTAGAATAGAATAAATGTTCTTTATTGTACACCATATAAACTCACAATAGATCTTAAATTTAATTTAAATGCTAGGTACAATGGGCGGTCTTATCGCTAAAAGCGATCTCTACCAGACAACCTTTGGATGGATTTAGTGTCAGGAGTAATTGGTATATTATTAAATTAAGTTTTATTATATAATTATTATATTTAGTATATCTGAAAAAATTAAACCTTCTGGATGTGTATTTTCATGGTATTTAACAGTACCGAAAATTGCACCCGTTAATTTTTTAACAATATTTTTAACTCCATTCTGTCAGTTGTAACAAAGCGGCAATATTTCTACCATTACGGGTTTGCCTTTTTCATGTAGTGAAATAAATATAATTTGCATAGTACACAGATTGATTTGATTCGATCGTCCTATCCATGTTCGATGAGTGAGGGCTCTCTAACAGCTGGACTCGTTCGCTCTCTTGTCGGAATTTAATTGAAATGGATTCAATCCGATGCCGTTCGACATATGATAGGCACCATACAACGCACTAATTACGGATATCATACCACAGACGGACGTCTAGTGGGTTCGAGCACGCGCCAGCGTAACGGAATCCATTTCGAAGAACAGCTAATAAAAGCCAATACTAACAGAACTGTTTTTAAGCATTAACAATATGCCATGCTTTTCAATTGTGTGAACAATTTAGCGTCAAGTTCAACCACGTTACAATGTGAATCTTGTGAATGGTTTAATATGAACCTGCCGATTTTTGTTCATACAAACTTAAACAAAAATCTTGTTAATTCTATTTTAAAACATTCACGAGATTTACTTCGTAACATGGTTGAATTTAACGCTAAATTGTGATTTGTTTGCTTTTTTAGTGACAAAGAACTTGCCCTTACATTCACATTTGTGTTTTTGATCTTATTTCAGATATATTTCGTTCGTCTGAAGTCAAGTGCACGAGGCTCGCTTCGCTCGCAAGTCCGCGACCGTGGCGGCCATGTATGATGGCACTCGTAGAGAAATAACAGATAACACGAACCGGTTTCTGGATTTTACGGTAAATCCTTTAACTTTTTGATAAACCCTAGGGTTTATCAAAACAAGAAACATGAAATTTGGTACAGATATAGCTCTGTACCAAATTTCATGTTTCTAGTTTTCCTAGAAGTGGAGAAAACAATTTTGATGATCTGTCAGTTAACATTTATGACATTCAGAAGTTTATTTCTCGTAACGTATTAAAGTTGGAGTTTCGAAATGTGGCATTTAGTGTAGTAAAAAGATTATTATGGCGTATACTTTTTAATTCACTTGCAATCGTTCTATCCGATCCTGAGTTAAAGAGGGTATGAAAATGGCTTATAATGGTTCGTGTAAATAAAGCACTGGAGTGGTTTGCGCTCGAGAACTTTAAAAATATATATAAATTATATATAAAATAATAATAAAGTTATATACACATTATATATATAAGCACGTTGATTGATACGTGGTTAATTTAGAAACTCTCGCAACACTAGTGTTGTCTGTCCCAAACTTTTATCCTCTACCGCCGCTTTAAGGAGCAATCGCAACTATTACCAATGTCCAAATAAGAGTATGCAGGTTAATAATCTTTTAAAACAAGTATCACCGACGTCGATGTGCTTTTTAGTGGAAAGTAGATGTATTTTGTTTAAATATAATATGGGTGGGCCAACTAAACGCACTGCTCCAATCAAACAGCCATGTTTCAGAGCAAACGAAAGTATCATCGACGTATACCATTTTTAGATATTTGTTAATTTTTCAAAAACGGCTCGACTGATTTCAATAAAATTTAAATGGGACCAGTTGAGAAGTATACTCTTTGAAACAAAAAACGAATTTTCTAAATTGGTTCAGGCGTCTTTGAGTAATCAGGGAACATACATAAAAAAAAAATTGACGAATTGAGAACCTCCTTTTTTTTTGAAGTCGGTTAAATAGTGGTCTAACCATATCCAACAAAAGCACTGACCTATGTTTAATAGATTTGTCAAATAACGGATTAATATGGATAATGGATTATACGTCTCTATAGACGTATGTCTAAATAATAAAACAATGAATGTTCTAAAATATGGTATTCCATACTCTTTTTCGTAAAATCACCGGCGTCCGTAAGGATTTGTTTTCTTTTCTTCTTTCTTCTAAAGTTCTTTTTTCAAAAAGGTTGAAAAAATTATCAAAGTAGCAGTTTATTTGACCTTCTATCGCCTTTGAATTTGAGAGCTTAGAATTTGCAAAACGAAATTCATCATTTACAAAACATTTACTGTATTAGTTTTCACTGAGCTTAGGTCAGTCATTCCTTTATTCAAAAAGTTTAAAGTCATCTTTGTCAATTTGATAAACATAGACGTTGCTAATCTAAGAAACTATTCTTAGGATTTTAAAAAAATACAATGAATAATATTTATTAAGGAAGGTTATAGAGACTTAAAAGGGTACAGTACTCACCACAAACTTCAATCAATTTGGAAAAACAAGAAAATTCAAGATGTGGGCAGGCGTGATGAGCATCGTACTATGAGCAGTAATATTCATTGCATGGTCAGCTTTATAATATTGTTGCCTGGCTGTTTTAAGTGGCGTATGTTCTTCGGCTCCCATACGGTTGAGCTGGACAATAGCTGATGCGTGGAGCTGGTGCCGTTGGTAGTCGCTGGTCATCTCCAGCCTACTAAATTACTTTGTTCTCTTACTTATAACCACTGTAAGTAGAAAATTTCTTGGAGCTTCTTGCCTTTTCTTCTCGTTAGGACCTACGTGTTAGAACAGGTAACTAGTTTCACGAATAAGTTATTCTGGCTCTTACGCCATTATAAAATACCCATTTTTTTTTTTTTTTGCAATAAAGGATTTTGATTATACAAAACTCAATACGTAGGTCAGAATGTACAAAGGTAAGAAATCATTCAAATTTTATTACTGAGAACGGACCTTCATTTCAGATATCCTAACATATTTTATCTCCTGCTCTTTATTAATTAAATTTGTAATAATATTATTAAAATAAAAATAGTCATGTTCAGTTTAGCGATACACCCCATTATTAACCAGATAAAGTGCAAATTCAACATTTGGTACCTTGATGACGGAACTCTGGGACAGTTTTACAAGATGTACCTAGCTGTCTTAAAAAATAAATTTAAATCCATAGGCTTAGAACTCAACTCTGACAAATGCGATAGTTTTATTTGTGACAAGACAGACAGACACTCGATTGTACAGGAATTCCATTCATTAGCATCTAACATAAAAGCTTTAGAAAAAACGTCTCTCCGCCTTCTTGAGTCCTCGGTCTTGGAAGATGGTTTTCAATCTTTCATAGAGGACAAATTTTTTTTTTTTTTACTATAACCCGTTTTTGTTGTTTTCGTAAAATTCTTCAAATATGCGCTATGATCATCGCAATTTCGTTAACATTTAACACTTTTAGGAAAAATTTACAAAATTATTCAAAACACAAGTTAACAATTTTTTTAGTGTGGCTTTGAACGACCGACCGGCCAGGCTCCAAGCAACCTTACCAGTTCGTTTGGGTGGTTCATTTTTGTCTTCGATTCACGGAACAGAAGAGTTATTAACCAGGTAAATTCTAACAAACACGCTAAGTTAATTGTGAAGTGTCCTGCAAGACCGATCCCATAAATGCTTAACAAATAGCTTGTCCCAATACTCTTTTACCTGTATGGCGCATTCCATTGCTTCTGAGAGAATGGATTCTTTTGGAGGCAATGGGATACGCCATTATGCACTTAAAGAAGGAATTTTTTAACTAAAATCACATCCAATATTGCAGAGCGCGCACGTTTGTTGGGAATCAGGCCTATGGATTCAGGCACTTCCATCGACCAACATAGGCACCTTGTTGGATAATAACACATTCCGTCTTGCCACTTGCCTTCTCCTAGGAGCTCCTTGTATTTCTCATCTTTGTCACTTTGGAGAAGCTGTCAACAGTCTCACACATCATAGTCTTTCTTGTAGCAGAAGTGCAGTTGGGGTCGAAACGCTAGGGTCATGGGGTCCGAGTGCTCATTCGGTTTATAAAGAACTAGCTAAGCGATTGATCGACACTTCTCGTGACCAGAAAGAAAGAAAGAAAGAAAGAATGAAAGAAAAAACATTTTTTTAGTACACGCACAGATATAAAGTAAACAACCCTCGGCGTCGTCCCGAGCTCATGTAAGACAGCTTTAGTGCACCCGATCCCTAAAAAGGTGACCGCTCGGATCGGTCCAACTACAGACCTATGGCCATAACCACCTTGTTCTCCAAGATAATGGAATCCATTGTCAACCGCCAGCTCTTTCGGTACTTAGAAGACCACCAGCTACTCAATGACCGCCAATACGGTTTCCGTCGGGGTCGTTCAGCTGGTGATCTTCTCGTATACCTGACTCACCGTTGGGCACAGGCGATCGAGAGCAAGGGGGAGGCATTGTCAGTCAGTTTGGACATAGCGAAGGCCTTCGATCGGGTGTGGCACAAAGCGCTTCTCTCGAAGCTTCCTTCCTATGGGCTTCCCGAGAAGTTATGCAACTGGATCACCAGTTTTCTCGCAGATAGAAGCATCAAGGTCGTTGTCGACGGTGCATGCTCCGAGTTCAAGTCTGTGAATGCTGGTGTCCCACAAGGCTGTGTGCTATCACCCACGCTGTTTCTTTTGCATATCAATGATATGCTGCAAATCAGCAGCATTCATTGCTATGCCGATGATAGTACGAGTGATGGCTTGTAAAAAACGTCACTGAGATTCGATCGAAACTTGTGTCTGAATCGAAGCCTCCTTACAAGGAGTTTCCGATTGGGGTCGACTTAACCTAGTCCAATTTAACGAAGACACAGGTTTGCGCTTTCACTGCTAAAAAGATACCGTTTGTCGTATCACCTCGCTTTGAGACCATTTCCCAGACTGCCACAGCCAGCACCGGAATCCTTGGCGTTGATATATCGAGCGAAGTCCAATTCCGCGGTCACTTGGAGGGTAAGGCCAAATTAACCTCGAAGAAGCTTGGTGTGCTCAACAGATCGAGACTGTATTTCACCCTGGCCCACCGCCTACAACTTTATAAGGCGCTGGTTCGGCTGCATATGGAATACTGGTCTTATATCTATGCAGGAGCACCCCAGTACCAGCTTCTCTCTCTTGACCGCATTCAACGGAGAGCGACTTGAATCATCGATTACCAGGACATTTCAGATCGGCTTGACCCCTTGGCGTTGCGTAGAGATGTAGCCTCACCCTGCATTATCTATCGCATGTATCATGGGGAGTGCTCCGAGGAATTGTTCGGATTTATACCGGCCGCAACGTTTCGCCATCGTTCAACGCGACAAAACTTTCATCCCCATCACCTGGATAATTGGCAATCCACCACTGTGCGGTTTTCACGTTTCATGTTTTCAAATGGGGCCTCGGAAGCAAGGTGACGTCAAGAATACAAAATAAAAAGTTGACCCAAAATAATTACAAATACAAAACAAATAAAAACAAAAAATAATTCACAATAACAAAAATACTAAGTACTAAAAGGCACTGGCAACCCACACATGCTTCCACGAGAGAGTGACGCCAACTATTTGACAGATAGTTATTGTCAAAAGCCAGATTGGGTTATCATTTTGTTAAAACGAAGCAAGCTCACTTAAAATCAGATTTTTTTTAAAGAACTTATGTATTAATGGTTACTTATGTTGAATGGAAACTAGTTTGCATTACGACAACGATGCACAACGATGCACAGAAGGCGGCCCTTTTTCTTGGACAGAGAATTATCATTGCCATTCAACGTGGCAATGCTGCCAGCCTTCTGGGAACACTGTCAGTAGGCAACAATGCGGAGGAATTTTTTGACGCGTGCATTTAAATATTCCGTATATATTTTTCAAAATAGTTTATAATACTTAATTATAAGGTTTGTATGTACACTATTCTTAAAAATTGTTCTTTCTCAAAAAAGTTATTCGGACTGTTACCAACATTTAATGTAATTTAACATGTGATTTATCTATAATATGTATATATTTAGGATTTATAAGTATGTTTATCAGCAGTCTGGTTACCATAGTACAGGCTTTGCCTAGTTTGGGATCAGACGGCCGTGTGTGAGATGTGTGGAGTTATTATTATTATTATTTCTAAGAAAAGTACGGCCCAATTCGTTCAGCCGTTCTTAAGTTTTTCGCTTCGCTATCTAGCCATGGTCAGAGTACCTACCCGTCTGGTAGTATTCACATATTCCATTCTTCCATAACATGTAGCGAGTAACAAAATTTGAGTGGCAAAAACTTTCACTTATTAGATAATAATAGAAAAAGTCTCTATTATTTTCGCAAAGAGTGTCTCAGGTATACTTTAATTCAATGACAGTCAGCTGCTGACAGTGTTTTAACCATAAACATAGTATGTTTTAACAGCGACCCACACGGACACAAAAAATTGCGTACACGAATCATTCTGTGAGGAAGATAAAGTCAGGATGTTTGTTAAGTCTCCGTATGATGAACACGGGTAGCCACGCCAAATATCAAACGATATCATTAGGTTTGTGATTAAAAACGGCTGAGTTCTACAAAGTATTGAGATAAAGAGTGGCCAATTTATTTGCTGTTAATTACTAATTACTAACAAATTAATTACTAATTAATTACATCGATAACGACAGAAATCTATAAAATTTTCTGTGTTATTATGTTTTTGCTGTTAATAAACATTACTGTTATTTGCATAGTTCTCCAACAATATCTGTACCATTTATTGACATAAGATCAACAAACCGTTTTCGATTCAGTGCGAATCTGCGGCCGAGTACTTGCCTGGTGGACATCGTTTTTAAAAATGGTATTAATAGTACAAAGTTGGTATATTTTTCCATTTTGAATTCTTTACTCATTACTGTTACCACATTAAAAACTCTTATTTATTTTATTAAAAATAGGGACAAACTAGATGATAACACAGTTCACTATTTAATAAAAATAAGTTAATGTATATTATTTTGACTGGTTATACCGGTAACGCAATACTATTGGTCGATGGATAAATATCAACAAATTGTGGGATTATAAAAGGGTAGGAATATGTTTAGAACGATTGACTTGAGTGCGAACAGAGGTACGAACAACTTGGCAGTTATTGTTAGTTAGTGATTTTCATAGTTTATATCAGTGGTTTTGAGACTGTTTCTAACATTACATAACACATAATTTATGAAAAAGTAAACTTAAGAGAAAAATAAGAGAGAAAAGAAGGACAAAATTGGGTAAACTAATTAAATCTTATTTTAATAATAATTTAATTTTAATAATGTACAAAAAATAACTCTAGGTAGTTTAGTCGCCTACAGGACACGCCACAATTGCGGCGGTAAGGCTTGTCATGGAGGATTGGCTGGAGAGGCGAAATGGCGCTCTTTCGTACCGCATGACACAGGTACTAACCGGACACGGCTGCTTCGGGAAGTACCTGCGAGGGCTGAAGAGAGGATACCGCACTTCACATTTTGGTGGTGTGCACTGCGTGGGCGCAGTAGCTTGTTGACCTTGCGGCGGCTATCGGTGTGAGTAGCTTCTCACTGGAGACCATGATCATGTGTATGGTCCGGTATGGCCGTCTCGTTCTGTGTGGTAGTGATGCATGTCAAAGAAGCAGCAGCAAGGGAACGGTAGAGAACTAGCACTCTTCCGTCCCACAGAAGACGCACCAGGCTTCGGAGAGTGCAAAACGAGCTCCGGCATCCATGAGCGCTTGCCTAAGGGCGACGTCTTTAAATTAGGTTGGATAGGTACATCATAGGGGTCACCTTGCTCAACAGGCGGCCGAGTCTGCCCGGGTTCACAGGGATTCTTTTTCTAGGGAACACCTGAGGCTCCGACAAGAAGACCCAGTGACGGAACACTCTGTGGTTTTAGTCGGTTCGAGTCCGACATACGACCTTACCGTTAGGCCCGATGAGGTAAGGACCCAATGTTATAGTTTGGAAAAACTTAAAAACATACGTTTTAATACAAATCTAACCAAAAAATAGCAAAGATTTTTTTACTAAAAAGAGTTTGTTCTATAGCGATAAAATGTATAAAGTCCACCGGTTCATTATAATTAAAATAAATGTTTGAAATAAGAAAAAATAAATTAGAGAAGGCAGGATTCTCCGCACATCTATTTCCATCATCTGCCAGGATTCACAGGGATTTCTTTTTAAGATCCGGTGACGAAACTCTATGTGGTTTTGATCGGTTCGAGTCCGAGATACCACCTCACCGGGGTTAAACCGGAGTGCTTGACATCAATGGTTAGAAATATAAACATAATGAAAGCACCCCACGCTCTTTTATAATCAAATTTATTATTTTGTTAATAACTTAATTCGTATTTGATACTTATTGTATATGTGTGGAGATTCTTTACTCAACATCCATTATTATATCTTGGTTCCGGAACAATTGCTCATCAGTCAGATTACAACCTTAAGTAGATTTTCTATCCATTTTTGATCCAAAGAATCAAACATTTACTTTATTAATATTTAAGATTTAAAAAACTGTTATTATATGAGGTCACATAACGTGAACGACGTCTTAAAAAAAGGCTATTGTCGTAGATCAAAATTATACCATAGACAAACAAAATATTTTATTACCATTAAATATAAATATTATTTTGATAATTTAATGTTATTATTTGAACTTTACTGTGAACAATATGAGCCAAAACGTGTCTGAATTAAAACTTTGACGGTTAATAAATATTAAAGCAAAGTTAAGCTAGATTCACTAGAGAGTTTCTTTCTAATAAATCAATTTCTATTGGATGGTAGCACTACGCTTTGGAAACTTTAAGGGCAGATTTCATTCGTGCATTTAGTATTACAAGCTTCAATTCACCCGATTGGTAGCAATTGAAAGAAAATTGCATTTCACAGTCTATAAAGTACCTATCTGTTTGTCCCGGAAAAGTTTGATAAATTCAATTTTCAACTGGGTAACTTTCGTGTCTGGGCGGTTCACGCTTGATACTTTTTGAATAAATTGGCCTCGCGCCGAATCGATAGTAGTACAGAAAATTCGGAAGTTATCGAGAGGCAACATAACTTTCCGTAGAATATTGAATCAGTAATATCCGTATTTCTGAGGTTGTTTGTGGTCGATGGATGCTGCGGACGCCCCTCACATCTATCAAGAAAAATATTATTTTTGGAAGTAGGCGCGAAATTCGCCGGATATTGACTTCCTTCTTTTTGTTATATCTAAATAAGTATACCATCATTCTATTTACCTTTTACTGAATAAATATTTACGAAACTATAATATAATATGAGAAGCTCTTTAATTTTTTATGAATCCATCACAGACCGGTATAGTTGGAGCCTTAGGGGAGGCCTTCGTCCAGCAGTGGAAGGCGATAGGCTGATGATAATGATGATATCGCTCCCAACAGTTGCAATTTTCACCACCGTTAAGTTTAAAAATTGATCGGCTCCACCCTTATAATGCAAAAGATATTTTGTGCAACTTATAAAATTATGTAAAAGGAAATTTTTATAGTTATCGGTCGTAACATCAGATGTGTATTCATATCAACTTTAATGCACTTAATAGCTGACACCAATAACCGTGATAGCCATCGTCCTATCCAAATATCTATTTAGTTTTAGAAAATATTTTTTTTGAGTTCTTCCCAAATTTTACAATATTCAAAATTTTCAATTTATCTTTCCCTATAGACTAAAATCAGCCTATTAATAATATTTAAAACATAAAAATCCAAATCCTGTCTTAAACAATATAATTATGTAGGTATGTTATGATATAGTATATGGCACCATCCCATTCAATTAAATATTATCCAAATCGGTTAAGCCGTTTAATGCTTACGTGGTGAATAATTGCCTGTTATTTTTATGAAGTTAGAGTTAAGATGCTGATAGTTGAAAATAATTTAGAATTTCAAGCAAGGACTCACGTACTATAAAATACTTAATGATTTTGACTCACAAACTTAATGCTTAATTCAATAAACAAGATTGCCACACATAAAGCTATGAACTGCAAACAGTTAATTTCCCGTGGGTTTTTGAACGTTTTCAGATGGAACAGAAAATTATATCGTTTACCGATAGCTCTTATATGTATGTGTATGCTTGTTAGGGCTTAAATAGTTTCAACTCTGAAGAGAAAGTTTAAGCTACTTAAGCATAAAAGTTAATTGGCCGAATCAATTTTGTTTTTAAATGCCACGTTCGAATAATCCATAGAACAACCGCAAGGGTTAGGCCCAAAAATAATTCAAATAGGATTCTCAATGAAGGATTAGTTTATGCGGTGAACCCATACCCTTGAAATCGGATGCAGGGTGGAGACCAGGACTAATCAGCGCGGATTGTTGCCCTTCCGCCTCTCTACGCCCTGATTCAAGTAAATGAGAAAACTTTCTAATTGGAATTTCAAATAGGCCTCCGTTTATCCAGACGAGAGCTGTTCGCGGTTCGACGCCAACATGCTGGGCCGCATTATAATTCTCTTTGGTCTGTGTAATTGATATGGGTTTTAGTAATTTAACATCACAGTAGCTACCATTGTCAACAAGCCATTTGTTACATTAATAAATGCAGTTGCGCGATAACTTTGAGGATGTCATAACAATGATGTATGATGTTTTTGTTAACTTGTTATTATAACTAATTTACAAAATATTTCACTGGTTCGTTCTAGTTTTATTTTTCACCGACGAAAAAAAAGGAGGTTCTCAATTCGACCGTATAATATATATATGAGCTGAGCTGATGATGAAAAAAAATCATAAAATAATTTTTTTTTAACAAAAAATTAAACCGACGAAAAGAACTAAAAAAGCAAAAAATAAATAAACCTTAAGTCTTAAGTATTGAGCTTATTTACATAAACTATCTAATTTTATATAAACTTATTTTGAGTCGGGGCCAAATAATAAAATAATTTCAGATTTACAGAAAATTTACAAAAAATCCATATACCTACATATAATAAGACAGGTACAGTGTGTGGACGTATATATGAATACTTTGTAACTTGAGGGTCTTCAACAGGACTTTTAGAACAACCGCATGGCTTACCTGATAGTAAAGTACACTGTTTATAGGCATAAACACCTCATATATGACTGCAAAAAAAAAACAGTAGTGTTTGCGTGCATGTATGTAAAGTCTTCTGTGTTCTACCGTAGTAATGAAATCACTCTACAGATCATATTCCGTGAGTATTTTAATTAGATTGATAGTTTAACCAATAATGGTAAACAATATTGACTAAGAACTAAAAAGTGAGTAAACGTATTTTCTGATAAGATCAGTGATAGCCAAGTGATGGTAACTGAAGGTAATAATGAACGTTGTTTACAAAGATTTTGCCCCAAAACTCAAAAAGAGGTTAAATTGAAACAAATTATAGCCTGACCAATAAATAACCTGGTCTGAGGGCGCCTCAATTGCGATTTTTATTTCAACATTGAAAGTAGTCATACCCATGTGAATTGTCAAACGTTTAAAAGCTATGATGCCACAGACAGATACACAGACGCACCGATACACACGTTAAACTTATAGCACGTTTTCTTTTTTCGTCCTTAGTTAAAAATTAGCATGGATGGTAAGATAACCTTATGAGTTACTACTTTGGTATGATTGGCAATTCAAACGAGAACATTATAAACTTATTCAACGAAAATTTATTTTTTATAAACTAAAATATGTAGGAGTATAAAATGTGTCAAAACAATAAATAGCATTTTAAACAGGTCAACACATGCAATCAAATAAAGAAAACAAACCTAATAAAGCTAGTATGATGTTTAATATGAATCATCAATATCGGAATCTAAATTTTCAACTTAATTTGACATTTTAATCTTCTTAATTTCTACAATACACCAATGGTTGGATTTTAAAGGCATCACACTTATTGTCACTGTGATTATTTAGTCCTAATTTGTTTTCCGCAACATGACAAGGGTTTTTTATTTTCCTGGTCAGGCTTTATAATTAAAATTGCTTTTATTCAATGTTGCGTGAATTTTTTGTCCATAGATTCTGATATGAGTTGGTAGAAGTACTATGTTCGTCTAGTCCTCGTAAATTAAGCGTGCAACAAACCTGGTGCGTGACGCTTTCGATTTTCCCTGTTAACATAATCCCCTTTTTTTTTTTTGTGCGTGTGGAAACCCCCTCGGGCCGTCACCCCACCGGGGTTTTCGGTGGGGCGGTGTGTCGGAATCGAACCGACTAAAACCACACGGTGTGCCGTACTACGCCTTAAATAGGAGGGATCCGGGGACAGCTTTTTTTTTCCGAAAGGCAAACTTAAGATTGCAGTTCCAAGAATACTCTCTCATATATCAATGTACGTCACAGTAATTTTCCAAGCTCAACATATAAGTTTTTAATCGCATTTTTTTTTATTGTAACAAATTTATAAGATTCGGATTTTTTCCTACACTTGTACGGTGAGACCTTGCTTTTTACTAATTTTTTAATTCATGATTCTAGGTAGTAGGTAGGTAGGTAGGTGGCCGTATCTTTTCATTGAGTTGACTTAGAAGCTTGTGTTTTATAGCTTCAAGGAACCGCAGACAGTATTTGATGTTAATTTGAATTTGATACTTCCACGCATTCCTGAGAAAAAGGGTCTTGACAGACAGAGAGATAGGCCGACATACCGGCAAACAAACAGACAGATGAATAACTTTTATTAGCTTCACTTGTAACGAATTAACTATATTAACAAATCTTAGAAGTCAATTTTAACGTACTTTTAATTGTCGTTTCGAAATAAAACTTTGTATGTATAGGTATGTAGTTTGGATAACAATAATTATAAGCAATAATAATTGGGCATCTTGGAATTGTTCTGATGGATCATGATACTACAGGATATTGGAACTTTTCAATGGCTACTAGTAAACCTCTCGAGTTTGGACTCATGTGGTTCATTTGGCTGAGTCCAACGGATTGGGCTTGGTAACGATGGTCTGATGATGAAGCTACAAGATGGATATTGGAACTCTTGTTTACCTTTTAATTTTATTTGCTACTAAAGCGTGTTTTTTAGTTTCACTAAACTATAATTATTTCGTCTTGAGTAACGGAACCCTAAAAAACCGAAAAATAAAATCTTTCAAGCAAGGTTCTCTGGTTTCCCCATCGGTTGTGTGTCATTTTTTAGGGTTCCGTTCCTCAAAAGGAAAAAGGAACCCTTATAGGATCACTTTATTGTCCGTCTGCCTATCGGTCGGTCGGTTTGTCTGTCAAAACCTTTTTCTCAGGAGCACCGGGAGGCATCAAGTTGATATTAACATCAAATACTTTTGTCTGCAATCGAAAAATCAAGCTTTTAAGTAACCGCAATTAAAAGATACGGCCATTTAAGTCTTAGATTTGACCAAATTTGAACAATTCGCAGGTAAATCGAAACCTGTAGGGTACTTCTCATTGACCTAGAATCATGAAATATGGTTGTGTGAGTTTATAGTGCCATAAAATTTTGTTCCGCTTTTTAATAAACTCCATTAAGACTCATGACATTTAATTTAGATCACATCGCACAGGCACAGCATGTAACACGTTACATGTTGCGCCTGGGCGATGTGGTCTAAAAAACCCATTAAGGTTGCCTGTAAAAAAACACTCAGTCACGTTCCTGAAGTCAAGAAATATGCTCAATATTTTGTAATAACCACTTATGAACTATGACACATTATTAATATGTAGAATCCTCAGGCACAGGACTAGGCACAATGTGGGCACGAAGTGGGTACGGGCGATGAGAAAACTCCCTTTTGATATTTAATCACTGATGCATTGTAAACACGCAAAGAAACTGTACAGTTCCTAGGTTAGTGTTGACTCGGCGGTGACCAAACGAAAAGCGAACTCGTCTTTCCACAAGCCAACACCCTCCGCCTAGACTCTGCGTACGCCGTTAAATGACGCTTGTGTTCCTCTCCGGTGAATTTATTATAGAAGGCGCTCTAAGCATCCGTACTAATGACTGAAGATGCGACAAATATAAATGTACATAAAGGTGTTTCACATCTTTTTTTTCCGACTGCGGATAGAAAGAGACCTACCACTTTGGACAAAGATCTCTTTGAAGAAAAGGCTATTGTAGCACATGTTTGTTTATGCCCTGTCCTAGTGACTCTACTGTAATCATCATGGATTGTTCCAACAGGGTCCCCCACTGTCCCCTCCACCGTTGGCAAACATTTGTTTTACGCCGATTTGGTCTTCGGCGACCTGCTGATCTTTCCTTTTCGGGGAAACGTGCGGCTCATTAGCATTTTTTAGGTCATGTAAAAAGTTACTTACTCATAAATCATACAAAATGGGTTAGAACTCATATTACAGACACTAGAAATAAGCAATTATGTTCTAAAAGCTAATTATTGTGTACAATAATTTAGCTATGGCTTTCAGCGAGTTTATTATCAACGCATGTTGTGTAAATAGAATTCTGAATCGAGCAACATTGTTTATTTCAACATTGTATGAGTAAACTGGCAAACATCTGACCTCATCGAAATTACCTCTTTATTTACATTAAAATAAGCATATGTTTCAGTATAGAATTTAATTGTGAAATCGCTGCTATAAATTTAATGAATAAAAACGCTTAATTATCTGGTTTTGTTGCTCTGTAGAATGGCATAATCCTGTCCATGGTCTGGAGCAAGAGTGTTTGTAAGGTGATGTATGCCAAAGGCTTCTGCTCCTACACTCCTGCCCTGCGGAAGAGGTGCTAGACGGCACGACGGTGAAAGGTAGGGTTGCTCCTTATCCGTATGGGCGCTCACAGACCCAAAAGTACGGCCAATTCAACAATGTGTTTGTCAGGGTTACTGATGATTCCCTTCCCAAGTATTGCCTATTTATATTATTTTTCCATCAAAAGATCAAGTCATAACGTCTATCAGTTAGTTCGTCAAAATTTTAGCTATGAAATAATCCCTTGAATGGATTACATACAAGTATTGTTTTTTTTATTTTCTTTCTAGGGATTATTTTACAGATAAAGTCACAGATCCGTAAAACATTATGCATAGCTATTGAGATATGCATATTTTTTTACGGATCTGTAACTTTTCCGAAAAGAAAACTGTAGGTATGTCCATCATCCCAAAGGGATGGTACATCTAACTCAATCAGTATTCGGTTTAAAATTTAAGTAATCAAAGAATGGTAATTAATATGCACGAATACTAATGTATTATGTAAAGGAAATTAGCATAGAGTTTAGAAATGTTAAAATCTCATAGGAATTGTTAATCGACTGCGTGTTGTAGGAAGGTAAGGAAAAAGGGAAAGGAACTGTTGCTCACGGCTAGTTATTCATACTTTGCACAAAATAGCCAAATAGGATGCCAAATATAATTAACAAATCTAATATAAAACTCACTGGCCACAAAGTTGTCTATTCGTTACTTAGAATAAAAATGAAATAGACTACTGAGAAAATAAATTAGAATTCCGTCTTTTTTACTTCTACTGCTTAAGGTACATTATGAAAAGTGATGGAAAATGATACCAATTGGAAAAAGTGTAATAATAATATAATAATAATATTAACTTCACACATCTCACACACGGCCGTCTGATCCCAAGCTAGGCAGAGCCTGTACTATGGTAACCAGACTGCTGATAAACATACTTATATATTTCTAAATACATACATTTTATAGATAAATTACACCCAGACACAGAACAAATTATCGTGCTCATCACACAATTATTTGTCCTGGGTGGGAATCGAACCCACGACCTCTGGTTTAGCAGTCAGGGTCATTAACCACTAGACCAACAGGCCAGTCAGAGAAATGAGATGATGTAATTAAGATATTTCAAATATTATTAAAAAGTCAATAATCAAAATAGTTAAAGAATAAAAATTGAAACAACTCGGCGACGTAGGTAAATTGGAACGAAACATATATTGTTAAGATGTACAATACATATCAGGAATCGATAATTATAAAAACATAATTGAATTTTAATTATCTTTTTCAGTTAATCCGACAAGAAGTGCATGATTCGCATTTTATATAACATCCATACCATGTAGTAGATTAGAGTCACAAATCTCAAATCAATATAATGATTGCTATAAAAACAGTCCTTAGAACGGAAAGGGAAAAATCGTTTGATGATTCAGCAAATGAATTGCGCATGTATTAAAAAGTTTCGTCAGAACATTCGCGTTACATCAGAGACGTTGTAAAACTTGTCCGGCCGATGGTCGAATAAGCTTGGAACGAAATTGCCAATCCTCTTTCACAATGGACCGTAAAATGGTTTTCCGTTTTTGCCCGACCGAGCGGAGCGCAACTCGTTGATTCACCGGACACGTCGCTTGGTGGGCTATCACTAGTTGGGGGTATTTGTGAAAATAACTCTTCATATATCACTAGGAGAGAAAACTGTGGCATGCGTTTACATGCTCTTTAATAGCTAGTAGTTATCTTTAAAACTAAAGAGAACTATTGGAATGGAACAGTGGAAGTAAATTTTTGCTTTCTATTATATTACCGTCGTTTAACATATGTCGTTTTGACTACTTGTACATGTCTTGTATGTTTGCTGAGTAATATGTTTCAGTTTCGTAAGGCTTTTAAAACTTTAAAATGTTTATGGATAACATTTTCTCTTTTTATCCTTTCTTTCGTTGCGTCAACTGAATTTTAAATATTGGAAACGAGCGAAGTATTTAGATGAAAATACCTTGATAAACAAGAGATTTCATTAAAAAGTAATGTTTTTGTCTCATCAAATTACTTATTTAAATAAAGGTTTTGGTTGGTCTTTAATTTAATTCATTTTCAACATTCTATTGTTTCATGATAACGCAGTTAGAACATTTTCAGGAGTAGGTGTTTTTTGCTAAAGAATTTTGTCGTAATTGCTTACGAGAAAATTCTTTATTTACTGACTAAAAAAAGGAGAAGGTTCTCAATTCGTCAGAATATTTTTTATGTATGTTCTCCGATTACTATAAGAGAGCTAGACCGATTAAAAAAAATATGAAAGATTATTATACTTCCCCGGTGGTCACTTTATAATTTGGTCGGATCCTGAAGAAATGAAGGGAACTCTTCGAATATTATAGCCACACTTAGAGCGATTTGGGTTTTTTTCTAATAACTCGTGCATTTGCTCTGGGGAAGCACCATTTGGTGAAGTGGAACTGATGGTGAGTGGATTGCGGTTATCGAATAGAATACATTGATTTGCAAAATATGTAGGTTCATTAATGCGAGTAAAATGTTTAACAAATAGTTCCAGATAACAGTCGTTTAACGATATGCACATATCGTTATAGTAGGTAGGTACATTAATTATTTCACTTAAATAATAATAAGTAGGTAGGTATATGAAATGTCAAAAATATAATTATTTAAAAGTCAAGCAAGTTAACCATTTTTCTCACTTTTAATGTTTAATAACTGATACTATATGATACTGAATGATAGTATTTCTCAACCGGTCACATTTTAACTTTGTTTGTGAATTTGTAGGTAGTTCTAATCAGGAACTTTTCGGGATTCGATTAAGTTACTATAGTTTCTTTACTAGGTAATTAATACTCATCACAATGGGTATTATTACATTATTATGTAATGGTGAAGCACCAGGAGAACTCAATTAAATTAATTTTAGCAGTTAGCAGCTCAGCTACACAAATAATATAAAAAATATATATTTTCTAATAAATGATTCATTATTTGTATGGGAGCTATAGTGCTGCTCATCAATTTTGTTTGGTAGGCGTATTTGATGAAGGACAGAGCTTTAAGATCATCACTCCTTTTAACCGCGACGCCTTAGCACAGCGAGTAAGTTAAGTAAGTTAATTAAATAAAGACTTTAGGTTTTGTACTGTACAATACATTTTCAATTAGCAATCACATGAGGTTGGTAGCAATAAACGCGCTTCCAGTGATACGTATTTTTATAAAATTCATTGCACACAACACAAGAGCTAAAGTCTTAATTTGATTTACTAGTTAATTGGTGTGTTTTACCAGTGTGGTTATATTGAGTGTTAGTCTTTATGGTTCTAAAGACACAAACAGTCGGACAGACATCGTAAATCTAGTCATTGACATTGGAAACTAATCTTACATTTCTAATTATGTGAAAAATCTCTTTGATCTTCGTACCCTAAATGTCCACCACCATTCATCATTTCATAGGTTAGTTAGGTTAGGCCATTTGTGAGAATTATTCAGTTTACTGTCTAATTGCAGTGATTATTTGCCAGCTATTGGCTTCATTCGCTGAGTGAGCTCACTGAGGTATTTAAAGGTTATGTTGTCTATCTATATGTTGCAATTACGTCATATCCGGAATACCTGCGCCACCTGACCGCGCTTGACGGAGTCAATGTTTAAAGGCCGAGCGGTGCGCCTGACACTTATTGTGCGGCAGTCGGACGGAGCGGTCGAATATTGAAACCGTCACGCGTTCCTAGCGATATACGTAGCTAGCTATAGTCGTGTCTATTTGTAATGATCGGGTTAGAAAGTGAGGAATGAAGGGCTTTATTTAGGGTAATGATCAAACCCCACCGTCATGTATAATACTAGAGATCGCATGGAGGTCGAATTTCGACCATGGTTTTTTCATTTTCCAGTATAACATGAGCTGTTATTGTTGTATAAAGTAGTAAGACATATTTTTTAATTGTTTTAGCTTCCTGCACTTCTTCTATATATAAACTGTAAATTCCAAAATACTCGGTACTAAGTTTACGAAATTTTCTTAAAAACGGGTACGAATTCTCTTCACGTATTGATTTGTTGACTGTTATCCTTCCCATGGTTGGCTATTCACAATGAAGGTTCAAACAATGCGTGAAGTATAAAATTACGATTAAAAGCCAATTGTGTATTTTTATTTTGAACGATGTAATTCGGTTTTCGTTGAAAACGTCTTCAGTAAAGTACATTTAGTCTATTCGCCAGTTACTTTTTTAAAACAAAGGTTTAAAATATTGTCATAGTGATCCATTAATGTTGCAAGAGCCGATGGACTGCAGGAATCGATAAATAATATTGTTATTATGTATTTACACTTTAAGATTTCTTTAGTATTTTTTTATTAATTTTAATTAAAATAATAAATAATAATATTTTAATACCATTTTTTTTTATGAAAATGTGAAGAGTATTTGAATAATTTAAGGAAGCCATTAGCTGAATCTTGAACTACATAATATGCCTATGCATACATAATATGCATAATATAAAATATAATTCATACTAGTCCTGTACCTCACACATATACCAAAATAATGAATAAATGTGCTGCCATTAAACGCTATTTTCGATTAATCATTAGTTTTGGAATAAACCAGCGTTACAAAAACACTGCTCATGGCACATATTCATAAAAATAAAGATAAAATGCGGTTCGGTAAATAAATACAGAACAACACAGATAGAAACACATCCCCGATCCATGGAACACAATGCGGCGGACGACACAAGTGTATAAGCCAGTTGAAACTACTGTCGGTGACAGCTACAGGCAATATCTTTGCTCCACCAGACCAATATCTGTAGTGCTGCAAAAATAATGATACTTGAGAAAAAGTTGCACAACAGAATAATCTACTATTTTTACGATATACACATCAAATTGTTTGTTTCCACTCATTTATGTGAACGAAATAATACTTGTGCCAAGGACTATTTGAAGATTTTTCCTCCTTTCTCAATTAAGAAAATATACCCTCATCTCTGTGTAATCATATTGTGTCCTCAAGGCATTAAGTGTAATCAAAATATTTCTTTGTTTGCTAGCTATTAAATTTATTTAAAATAATATTTACAAAAATAATGTATTAAATTATATAAGAATGTTTATTTAGATTTGTTTATCTTTGAAGTTATGTTGTCTTATATTCGATCGTTAATTCATCGCTTAGCTGTTATATTATATTCCTGCGGAAATGCGGCATTGAGTGTATTGCGCAGTGCGAGAATATGACAGTTAATGAGAGCGAGTGCTAATTATATCCCGTTATAGTTAAACTTGTAAGCTGACTGCTGTAGTATTTCTGCGTAGCCTTTGCAAAAATGAGAAAATGCTTTTGGTTTTAATAAGTTGAGCGTTTGGCACCGAGTGAATTGATAAGAAAATTGATTGAAAGTGTAGTTCTATCTTAGTATTCATTTTGTTTTATGGCCATTTACTCTTAATGACTGAAACTAATAATATGAATAATATTTAACCTCTTATACTGACCGTCTGAGACGGAATGAGTTCACTTTGTGTTCGAATGTCTCAAATTTTGCGAATTTATCAAACCTGCACTTTTTATCTTGTAGATCAAATTGTACGTAATTCATAGACAACTACAGAATCCATCTCACCTTTAATTGCTTACATAAGCACATAAAGAGAAAAGTGTAAGGAAACTTGTGCGGCTAGAAGTTCTGTTCTGTTATTTATCACTTTGAAGGTGTATCTACGGCTTTCCTGAAGAGTGCTGAAATTCAACACTAGTAATTCTGCGGCCGTCTTTATGGTAGAGTTTCTCTAGTCATCGGCCTGATTTTGAAAGAAATCTGTTGTACTGTTCTACAAAGGACAATGACCATGTATGTATGGAATTCCTCTTAAGTTGTTGCACAATAAATATTTATTTATTAGAGTACTACGCTTTATATATTATCAAATAAAAGTGTTCATTTTCCCACAAATACCAGAGTTTTTAAGTAATTAGATAAAAACGTAGATACCTTTCCTACCAACAAGGACCTACAAATTATGTTTAACTAGTCGCAACTTATAAAATAACTATAGATCACTCATTTACAAAATAAAACAATGCTAGTTAAAAACAAAACAAGTCGCCAGCTGCTCAAACGGAGTTCTGTAAGTAGTATTAATATTTAAGTAGAGAGATTATCACAGTGACTATTGTTAATCGACACATAAACAGTAATGGCCGCCGACTCGTCTGTCATCTGGCTTGACTGTTGCGTGAGACGGAACACAAAAATAATAATTATTATAACAGATCCATAAAATATTAATTAAATACATTGTAAAACGTAATAATATTTCTAATTGTTTAGCTATTTTATGATATTATGAATTTGATATCATTTTTGTTATGCTTTTGTTTAAAGGCTCATACTTACGTAGCTCGTACAAATGAAGAGAACGAAACGTCAAAATGATTTTGTGTTTATGACTGTGTAAGGAAATAATGCGTAGCAATTGTTAACTTACTGTTTTTATTTAAATCATAATTCCGGATATGAAAATAAAATTCTTGAAGTGAAAATGTTGTTGTAAAAAATAAAAAAATATTTTTTATATTATTTTGATTTTGCAACATGAAACATTGCTAGCCCGCTTTTGGTTAAGATCCTTTAAACTAAAAAGTCATGCTATATATTTATTAATTTGAATATAATGAGTATAAAAAAGTATGTACCTACTTGTATTGATATAATTATGTATATTGAGTACCGGAGGTTTATTTATTTATTTAGAATCCAGCTTAAACAACGGATCACACGATGAAGTAATATCTAGAAATTATGTTTTTGGCCATTCTTAAACCTTATAATTTTATTATCAATGTACCTATTTTGCTTAGTACGTAAAAGGAAAGCTTAGTTGCAAATTGTGTAAATTGCAATTGTTGTACTATTGACGAGTTATATCCAGGTTTGGAAATGTCTCCAAAAACTTTCGAAAACATTAAAGATAATATTAAACTAGGCATATTTTATCACGTTTTTTTAATAAGTTAATAATTCATTTCTGAGCGAATGGTATGTAATACTGGTTTTTGGGCAACTTTGTGTGTCGCAACAAGAAAAGAACTATTTTTTTTTATTCACCGTATATTTCTGAGCGATTTTGTCGTTTTTGTCTTAACACATTATTTAAATAAAGCGTCACTTTAGACCCACAACAATTAAGGAGACTGTTTTACTCGTTTTCTGTATAGGCTTTGAACTTCTTCTTTGCTATGAGTACCTACGTGTTATATTTACAACTATTCCAATTTATTTTCTTTATGGTTGATTGCGGGCTCCAAGATAGTTTAATGTTAATTGGGTTTTCGATCTCTCTCATTGATACTAGTGTGTAAAAATTACACCGATGGAAGCGTGGATGGAATTTTAATTGTGAATTATATTTATGTTCCTACTTTACTAGACGACTTTTTTATTTAGCTTTATGGTTACTCCGCTCCTACAGCTTGATCTATTAAAATAGGGTAGGTACATAGCCTATAACCTTTTTCGAGAAACAGTCATTCTGGCAAAAATCGATCTTGTGGAACCTGTACTTAGCGTGTTTAAACAAAACTATTTAACTTTTTAATATTAGTATAGATTCTATCTACCTATACAAATAAAAGTAATGTCTTATTTGACCTCTGACCGGTATCGTATCTATAATTATGTTACGCTGAATACTGTATTGTGTGTGGACAACGATAGATAGGACATAATTAGGGCTCATTGTAACTCACCATTGAAGTCATGGTAGATATAAAAAAAATATCAATTAAGTTATCCGTTTATAGGTAATGTCACGCAAGGATAATAATTATTTCATATAGGTAATTACATTTTAATTAAGTACCACTATTTTGTTAAGGTCGTCGTCTATTCATGTAGTTATAGTTAAGAATTGTAATAGAATTATTGTAACTACAAGGACGATCACTAGGTATAATAAATAAATATTATACCTAGTGATCGTCTGAAGTATTATACGAACTCGGCTAATATATCTTTTCTTTGCTTTGGGTGAGGATTCCGCTATTTTTTAATCACAGCTTGGCTTATTAGTATTACCCAGGGTACATACAACCTAGGAAAGAAAACCTCTGAAAAATACTTTGGCAGAGTGTTGAATAGCAGGTGGCTACAACATGCGATGGCTTTTACCAGCCTCTGATTCAATCCAAATTATAATAATTTAAAACATGGACACTTTATCATTTATTTTTAATTATTATTTATTTTCCTTTCGACAAAGCAACCTATTGTTTCATTGACATTGTGTTGATCTATAATTTTTTATTTAAAAAAAGACGATTTCGACAAATTTTTAGGGTAATAAGAAATTTAACTTTGTCTTCCCACTAATATTATAAATGTGAAAGTTTGGATGCATGGATGGATGGATGTTTGTTACTCTTTCACGTCGAAACGACTGAACCGATTGCGATGAAACATGGTATGTAGATAGCTGGAGACCTAGATTAACATAGGCTACTTTTTATCCCGATATTCAGACGGGATCGGGACTTACGCGGGTGAAACTGCGGGGCGCTGCTAGTTGAAAAGTATATTACTGAGAATCATTACATTCTTTGCTACTTATCGTGGGTATCCACAGGAGTTAGGGTGAGAAATAACAGGACACACAGCACAGTTCCTATGCTTCTTAAACCCTTGTACAAGGAAGAGAAAAGTGAAGGAAAAGGAGGCATATAATTATGAAATCTAGGCTCCGTACACATCACATTTGTGTATCATTTCACACCTGTACCTAGTCAGGACCTGGATGCGACATATATTTATGCATGTAGCTTCTATGTTTAATAAAATTATACATACAAATTTCCTAATAAAACTCTACCTAATTGTATGCTTATTTTGTTAGTTTTACGCAGTCGGGTTTCAAATTAAATAAGCACTTAACAAGTGCAGCAGAGCCGGTCGAGTCACGTCACTCTTAAATGTGTTCGACATAGTTTAACCTAATTTGTATTTAGATTGTTCAACACTGGATCCCAACTGTGTATATATGTGTAAAGCTTTCAATTGTGCTCCAAAAATAATGTTTTGCTTCATTATTTTATTATGTAGTGTAAATTCATCATCACAAAATTATTGATTTAATTTCATTCAAAGAACTCAAGTTCGAAATGAAAGCAAAATTCAAAATGCAGTTGTTAACTACAAATTGTTTAGGGTTGTTGTTGAAACAAGTTTTGTTTGTTTTTACAGAAGCAGCATTTCTCTAGTCCGTATATTGCGCCAACAGTCATTAGTGGTACACCTACCGTCACAGAATATGAATAAAAATTGTCATTATATTTCTTTCTTATTTATTTGGTGTTTCTAAACTATAGCCAACGATACTTATAATTAAAATTTTTTCAATATATTTTAACGACTCATCCAGTGTTTACGTCCCACGACAGTTTAGTCTCAATGGAACGATTCAGGAAATTAAAATTTGTTTTTTTTTCATTCAGATTCGTCCCGTTGTATTTATTTTTACGAAACCTAAGATCTTAGTACAGTTAACCAGTTAATTTTAGTTAGATAAATAATAAGTTTAATATAAAAAAATGTTTTGCAAAAAAGATCTTTTAATTTGAATAAAATCATGTGTAATACGATGTTATTAGTTATAAAATTTATACTAGCTGACCTGCGCAACTTTGTCTGCGTTTGTAAATTTTCCCCGTTCATGCAACATTTTTCATTGATGCTCCGCTCCTATTGGTCGTAGGTGATGTTATATAGCCTATAGCCTTCCTCATACCATACACTTTTTGTTTAAAAATCTAAATACATATTATTAATTTTTCGTCGCTGACCACTAAATTAGCCATTTTGACTGACTGACACAATATTTAGCTATAAATATACTTAAAGACAACGCACTTGTGACTCTTGACTTGCAGGGGTCCATGGGCGAGTCATTTACCATCAGGTCGTTTGCCGTTGATCGTTTGCCCCCTATGCCAAAAAAAAAAACCTATAACTTACGTTTGTACGGACGAAGTTGCTATGCTCCGAAGTTTTAGTTTCTATTATCTTACCTACATTTGTAATTGTATTATATTATTTGATGCACATTATTTGAACGCAGAAAATAATAACCTCTATCACTACTACTAATGGAGGTAAATAATTTTAGAAGTATCTTTTTTTATCGCTCATAATATTCATGAATTTTATAATTAATTAATTGTAGTAGTATAGATAAGAAGTTAAATAAAAAACTTTAGGTTCGTTTGTTAATTACGTAATTATTATCGTTCGGCAATAAAAATTTCGGTCGTGAAATCTTGATCGTAATTAGTTTCCGGTGCCTATAAACGATTTCATCAACAGTGGTATCACTTACCTGCGATTCCAAAAACTATCTCTCTCCTGATTCCCTTATTTAATATTGTATGATACGTACCTACATTCACGCCTATATCCCCAAAGGGGTAGGCAGAAGTGATTAAACACCCCCATTTTGCCAACCAAATCCAAACCAACAAAATCAAGTTTTGCCCCTCCTGGGATGACAAAAATCATGACAATATAATAAAATATTGTCATGATTTGTGTCATCTCAATATCATGTTTAAACCGAACTGGTAAAACTTTAGTAAATTTAAGGGTTAAAATGGTAATTAGGTGTAGAATAAGCAAAAAATCTCTAAAATAAAATAGGAACTTCAAATAAAAGTAGTCAAGATCCTTCACAGTATAATTATATAATGCATTTAATGGCAAAACAATGGATAATTACGTGGTATCAGGTCGGAGAGCGGCTCCCAGGTAATCCGTCCCTCATTTACCCAGTTGGACGTACTTGCATTACTTACGGAGAATTAGTGAGCTTAACACATCATCCTATTCATCAACGTTTTCGGTTAATTACATCAGAGTAATTAGATACTACGGCTAAAGGTATAATCCAATAAAATTCAAATTCATTCAAATTCAAAATCATTTATTCAATTAAGACACTAAGTGACATTTATGAACATTAAATTGAAGCTAGAGTCAAAATCATAGATCGACGCAAAACAGACGCCACAGCATGTACTGGATTGTCGAGGTAAATTAGGTGAAAACACCAAAAATAATTCGTGACTGGATTAAGAGGCTAGAGTTGCAGTTGATCGAACCAAAATAATAGTATAGGCTAAAGCATCGCTGACTAGGCCGACCAGTCACTCCAAACAGCACCCGTTCACGAGTATGACGCATGAACCAGCCATCACCTCCTTCGCCATATCAGAGGGAAAGAAATGACGAGCCCCATGACGACGTGTGGTGATATCCAAATGCAGGACATGTTAGGTACATGTGCAAAGCGCCATCCAGCAAAGATAAGACGACCTATTTAGTAAGTACTGATCCTGCAACACGCAATGAAAGTTATCGCGCTAATAACAGTGCATATATATAACATAATGACATCCGTTTGGCCATGGCCCGGCACGATATGATTTGATTAACTGGCTAAAAAGATGCTTACTTAATGTCACAGAAACAGTATAGCGTTAACTTTGGAACAAATAATTTTCTGATGTAAAATTGCAGTAGTCGATTTAAATTTTGAATTCAAACATGAATTTGATCAATGATTAATTGCATTTCTTAAAGATGGTGCTTCAGATTATTTTTGAGCATCACACCACTCGAATTGCTAAAGTTTTTCAGTCACTGCTTTCTAGCACACGGGGCGTAAGCTTGTTTACCAAATCAGTAGTTACTTGATATTTACCCTCTCATAATACATTTGAAAGAAACAACGTTGAATATAAAACTGTTATCGCAAAATTACATTTAAAATAAGAGTTTATGTAAGTAAATTAAAAAAATGTTGTAGTAGGTATTTTACTGTTAGTGGTTCAACAACCACATACAGTAGTATTGCAGGCAGGAAGGACGTTCACGTTAAATTTAATAGTTAGTTATTTTTAAGTCAATGCAGATAACTTCGTGTTTTATAGTAATAATCAAAGACAATGTTATACTGCAGTTAGTACCCAGAAAAAATCCGCTATCGGTGTGTCCGTCGTCGGTTATACAAAAAGGTGTTCTACTTTATTATTATTACGGCTAGTAAGACCCGATTTACACATCTAAAAAAATGTCATATTATTTCTATAAAGTTGCTATAAAAAAATTCATCCTAATGATAAATAGATGGTTTGATTTCTGACGTAGGTATGTATTGAATTAGGCTTACAAAATATTAATGTACTATAACAAAATAACCTCAATGTCTTTCACTTATACAAAGCCCCTCGGGTCGTAAGTCGAAAGATAATAAATTAAATAAAAAATCTACAAAAATAATTTCACGAAACTCTTGCTCTCTAATTAACATTTTGCAAAGATAAAAAGGGTTTGCGAGTTTGCGACAGATATCCGAACAGCACGTACCGTTTTGGCGAGTAAAACATTAAAAAGAACATAAAGTTGCCAGCTTGGAGCTATCTCAACAAACTAACGTTAGGGGAATCTCTCCCAGTCAGTGGGGTCAGGTATTGTGAAAAAACCAGCGGTGATATCACAACAAACCTTTAGATGCTCGGCATCGTTGCCGTTGTTACGTGAACGTGACCCGAATGCCCACGCCCGAATGTTCAGGGATACTTCACAAATGTTTCCGATACGATACGCGATCTTTTCCTTTACTGAATACATACTAAACACGTAAATAGCTATACGATCACCTTTATTTCGTCCTTTAGGTTATTTAAACTTAAAGTACTTTATCTTTATGTATCACAAAATGTGATGCTATTACCATTCGTGACTAATTTGATTTATCAAACAAAATTTATGTGACAATAGAATGAATTCAGTAATTATCACGTTTCTACGTCGTAACATTTCTGTCATACGTTTCACGTTTTAAAAAAAATATGGGTTTTTTCTGAAAAAAAACCTTAAGAGTTAAAAGTTTGTTACCTACATATTTATTTCGTACCAGCTTTGGCAAGTGGTTCCAGTCGCGTAAAAGTTATTTTGTTATACTCTCGGGAACAGCATTTTTTTTCTGGGCAAAAGATACCCTATGTATATTCTTTATTGTACCCCTGGCAACGTGTTTGGAAAATTTCATGATGATCGCTTCAATAGTTAAGACGTGAAAGCGAAACAAACAAACAAACTCACTATCGATTTTTAATATAAGTTAGAATTAGGATACAGTAGTTACCGTAAGCGTTATGAACCAAGCTACTCTATTCTTAGTAGGATTACTTACCGAACCTTATATGCTTACCTAAATTGTGTAATAAATCTTACGGGACATAATGATTACCTAACCTAAAATGTTGAGATTCGAATCCGAATGAAGTAAATGGTTTTAAGCGAGAAACCTTGATATAAAAAAAACTATGTGGTACAATTCTTTGTGCTTAGCGACGTCTAGGCATTTAAGTTAATAAATACAAATAGTTTTAAGAAAACGTTTAAAGTGAGTTAAAAAAATCGTATGTGCTATTTTTAAATCTTTACTTTATTAATTTGTGCTTACGGTGGGTTTTTAATAAAAGCAATCAATTTTGTTGATTTCTCATGAGATTTTGTCTCAGCATCGATAAATTTTCTATTATGGTCAGTCTAATAAATCAGGAAGTTCAAAGTAAGTGACTCCTGCTGATATGACCTCCTGCTCATATGGAAGATTCCTAACTCATGTTCTGTTTAATTGGTTTTACTTTTACTAAACATTTCGTTCTGAGAGATATTTGATACTTTCTATTTTAAACAAGCTAAAGGGGTAAACCATTAGCTTCCCCATTAGTTTTTGCCGCGTGGGTCTTGCTTCAAACACGCCCTGTGTAATGAATGGTACAACCTATACGTCTTCATTCCCAAGGAAACGCACGAGTAGTAATACTCCATTAATAACTACTCAGAAAGTATGTAGTTGTAAAAGAATTAATAAAGTACCTAATAAGAATAATACAAAATTTCATATTTTCCATTTACATTTACTAAAAACTGGCACTAAGACAACTTTTAAAACTAAACTTGAATAACTAGTTTATGATTATTTAGCATTAATACTATGATAAGAATAACAGCGAGCATTGTATTTTGCATAGCTCGACGGGACGTGTGCAAACTCTTGGAGTGGGCTTATATCGAATCCATAGGGAATAAAACGTACAAGACTTTTTCAGCCGCAACAATTCCACAAATTCGATGCATGTTCAGCTATTGAGCGAAACTCCGATGTACGTATTTCAAGAATGTGTTAACATGAAACGCTGGTTTTTCACACTGTTCAACTAAAATAAGCATTCATGTCTTTATGTAATAAAAAATATCATGTTGTTTTAAATAAGGTTTTGTTTTGTTGTGACAACACACGTGCCATCAGGCACTAACGTTGACTGATGAAGTGGGTAAAAACAGTATTTACACTACACTATTGTTTACTTGAACGTGAAATATCCAGCAATATCATGTAGATTTATAACATTCAATGTTAGTTATTAAATAGGTACATTATATTATTTTACATCATAAACAACCAACAAAACAATCAAAAACGAAAAAGTTAATTTCTAAGAAAAGTTCAACCATTTTCACTGATTTTTATTGACAAATAAACAAGGTTGACAATGATCACTACACATTCTAAAACAAAGTCCTTCGCCGCGTCTATCTGTCTGTCTGTGCGTTCGCGATAAACTCAAAAACGACCTACGTGAAAGCTAACCTACGTGATATCTAGTTACTTCAACTTTTACATGTACTAGCAACCCGCCCCGGCTTTGTACGGGTAGTAAGACATCTTCAACAATCATCATCATATTTCAACCAATTAACATAAAACGTTCACAAATTATACACCCAAACCATCCTCATGAATCACCCTGTCTATTGGTGAAAACCGCATAAAAATCCGTTCAGTAGTTTCGCGAACAAATAGACAGACAGACAGATGCGGCGGGGGACTTTGTTTTATAATATGTAGTGATTAGAACGTTCTTAAAATATTTTTTAACCGACGAAAAATAGGAGGTTCTCAATTCGACCGTATATATATATATATATATATATATATATATTTTATGTATGTTCAGGCCCTCACTCCGTTATTTATGAACCGATTTTGATTATTCTTTTTTTATTGGATAGGTTGGATATTATACTTCAAGGGTGGTCCCATGTCAAGGAAGTCAGGATCTGATGATGGGATCCTGATAAAATTTAGAGAAACCCTCGAAAATTGTAGGAACGAATAGTGTTTCTGTTTACTTTTCATTACTTTATCAGGTATTTGCGTTTAGAAATCATCACTTCATGTAGCTGAGCTGATGATGAAAAAAAATCATGAAATAAAAATCTTTTTAACAAAAAATTAAACCGACGAAAAGAACTAAAAAGCAAAAAATAAATAAACTTTAAGTCTTAAGTATTGACCTTATTTACATAAACTATCAAATTTTAAATAATAAATATAATAAAATAATGATGATGTTGGTCGTTGTCAAATAATAACTGGGTTAGAATAACATTTGGTTTGATCCCGGTAGAAGCAGAACAGAAGGACATGGAAGTGTCTGAATGACAAAGTGGACAGCTTTTGCAATTACTAGATCCGAGTTAACCATGATTGACAGAATTGAAAAAACAAAGCGCCCTGAAGATGTTTGAATAAAATATAAAATAGCTGTATTTTCTTTTTGGAAAGTGACATGATTTTCACATAATCATTTTATTTAACTTTCTATACGCAATATCAAGATAACTTTATTGGACCGAAGTTCCATATCGCGCGTTGCGAAAGGGGGCTAGACGGAAAAAATAAGACCAAAAGTTGTAACGACACTTTTTGCTATAGTTGTAAGCCGTGCGGCGTGCGCGTGTTTCTCTGTCTGTCTCTCTCTCTCTCTCATAGAAAGCAAGACAGTTATTTTCGTTTCGTCTTTCTATTTCGCATTGAACAGTGTGGTGTCGCGACGATTATATTCGTTGAGTGTATACAGGTTTTTTGTACATAATAAATAATAATAACAATAATGAATCCTGACAGTGTTTCTGCACAAGTTCCGGATACAGACAATAATAAATGCTTATGAATTTTTAGCAAGTACGCATTATAAACTTTCTTTACTATTGTGCTAACCAAGTCATACGCGTTATAATCTCTCCATTTTTGTGTGTTTAGCAACGTACGCGTCATAAATTTAATAAATTTAAAAGAAGAGAGAGAGAGAGAGAGAAATAAAATTATATACCTACTTCGTTCCATCCGGGTGTCCCTTGACACCTCTTAAGTTTTTTTTAAACTAGCAGTTCCCGCGCGGCTTTGTTCGCGTGTACATATATATATATTTTGGCGCGGCACCCTAATTCTTTTTCCAAAATAAAAGTAGCCTAAGTTGCTCCTTATAAGACCAGCTATCAGCCAGTAAAATTTCCGTGGAAATCGCTTCACCCGTTCCGGAGATTAGCCGGCACAAAGAGAAAGACCGAAAAAAAATAAAAAAAACTTAATTTTAGGCATTACGTGTCGTGCAAATAACTGTATAAGCTTAAAAAAAACTATTATTTTGACATTACAAACAGATACTTAAATTTTATTTATTTGTATTAATAAATGTGTATTTAAATCAAATCATAATAAAATTTGAGAGACATTATTATTATTAAATACACATAAGCACGTGGATATCAACGAGTGATATTTAGACCAAAATGATCTTTAATGTTAAACGAACAGTACAAATCCATTGCATATGGTGGCAATCCAGGAAAGCACTGTTACTTGTTGAACATACATATCTATACATATTTTAATTCAAAATCCCGTTGATTAAAACATAACAACAGTGATTTCTATTGCAAATTTTATAAAAACATAAAATATTAAACCGTGTAGCGCCATCGTCGAAACCCTTAGATGTCATATTACAATGTTTAGTAAACCCACGGATAGTATAAGTCTGAACTCCGCACAGTCATTTTATTAATATAATTAAGAAATTTGTAACATATAAGTACTACACAATTGGTTTTTATATTATAGGGGGCAAATGAGCAGACGGGTCACCTGATGGTAAGTGACTACCGTCGCCCATGGACACCTGCAACTCAATAGTCACAAGTGCGTTGCCGGCCTTTGAGAAAGGAGTACGCTCTACTGATACATGCGATAGAGAATGCAGAGTGAGGCTACATCTCTACGCAACGCCAAGGGGTCAAGCCGATCTGAAATATCCTGGTAACCGATGATTCGAGTCGCTCTCCGTTGAATGCGGTCAAGAGAGAGAGAAGCTGGTACTGGGGTGCTCCTGCATAGATATGAGAACAGTATCATATTATTTACATCATATGACTAGCGCAGTCATAAGGTAATTCAACGCTGATACCTCAAATCATAATATGTCAGCTTTTAGCTACAAAATTGTATACTTAGGGTATGGTTCTAAGACTCTCTATCTCTTCTTGATTATTATTGATTTTACAGGTTTCATTATTTCTGTTGCACATTTATACCTAAGACTCTACACTCCCAAGGAGACTTGTTTGCAAAAAAGTTAAAACTAAAATAATGAATAAACTTTAAAATAATTTAAATGTAATCAGGTGCAAAGTTTATAATTCATCGTAGAGTAAACTCGAATTTTATAAAATACTTGCTGACCCGTGCAACTTCGTCTGTGTTTGTAAATTTTCCCAGTTTTTGCAACATTTTTCAGTGATACCTATTGGTCGTAGCGTGATGTTATATAGCCTAAAGCCCATCTCAATAAATGGGCTATCCAACACTAAAAGAATTTTCAAAATCGGATGAGTAGCACCGGCGATTACCCCGAACATCTAAACTCATAAACTTTACCTCTTTATAATATTAGTATAGATTAATATTATACGACTAAAATTAAGACATGAAAGTCATTTTCATGAAAATATTTTCTATTTGTTAAGACTTTTAGTTATTTCTTGAAGTTTCAAGAACTTCTTCAGAATGGGCACTACAATCTTAAGACGAGAATATCATTTTTATCTTTTAAACGTTTTACTGTGCCATGTACTTTGCATTCAATTTTTTCGTGACATTCTGCGTCTCATTCATAACTAGTAATATACTATGTACACCCATTTTCAGTTTGAATTCCATTTTGTCAATTTCAGTTTTGGGAAACTTACATAAATTGTTAATCTCTTCGTAAACCTATAATGTATAATATAATATTCTAAAAAGTCTCAGTCGCTGCAGATATAAGCTTGGTGTCCTTATGTGGTTTTACAAGTAAAAAAAAAAAATTCATTATCACATCTGGTTCCATCTGTTTGCTCTTGATGATGTCTACAAATGGCGAGAATCCTTTACAAACGATGCAGTTCGCCTAACTAACGGTTGCAGTGTCAGTGCTATGTGTTTAGCGAGTTTGTAAGTGGGGGAATCAATTTGACTCACGATTTGGCGTAATGGCATGATAGTTTTGTTAATCAAATCAAATACGTCATCCGTGAAAATATGTTTGTGTTCCCCTATCAGTGAACGTATATGCCTAGTCATTCTGGCTGTAGGGTTAAACGATACCGTTTTGAAAATGGTTGTATCACATAACAGATTCCGTACTTTCTCTTCGTAGTCGCTCGTATTAATCATCACGGTAGCACCTCTATAAAGTTAAGGAGTAGTTCGCTGCTTCAGCTGACTAATTTGCATCGTCAGAAAGACAACAATACTACAATTTAAGCTATTACCTCCCAAAGAGAGGGCAATTTCTCTGTTATGAAATACAAGAACTAACTTTACAATTTACGCTGTTCTACTTCGGAAAGGCAATATCACACCAGAGGAATACTTTAAAGGTTTATTTATCACAATGGCACTCGTAGGTACTATAGTGCAGGTTATGGTTATAGGCATGTGGGTGATTCTTTTCGTTCCAAATATTAATTGTTATTCAAGATGAGACCAATATATTCGTATTTATTTAAATATTAGTAATATTGAACGTATTCACGTATCAGTAATACGACGAATTCTAAAATTTATTTTATTTATTTATTTATTCATTAATATGTGAATACCGACCATTCAACATGGATCGCATTAAAGAATTCTAATATCAGATTGTATCACTGCCGTCCGTCCGTTCGGTTCTATTATCAGGATCGTAAATATAATATTTATTTTACTAGGATTGGCGTGGATTCTTGTCACTCGGCTCGCATTCGTAAACAAAAATATTATTAATTAACCGTGAAGTAATGGGAAGCTGTCCCATACATTCGTATTTATTTATAGACACTAAAATATTTAAAAATCGTTATTGCGTGTTAGCGACTTCTGTTTTATGTGAGAGGGAGTTTTATAAATCTGGCGAGATGATTTCCGACACCGGTACTTTTACGGTACGATTACCACCAAAAAAAGTGAAGAAACTAATGTTCTTAAACGTCAATTTTTTTTTTACTGTCAATATTTTTTTATTTCTGCAAAAAACAAAATTGATAAAAATTTTATAGAATCGAATTGTTCATTAGCATGAAAATCTAGTATTATCCTGTATACCTATATCTAACTGAATGTCATTAAACACAATTTATGAATACGCTATATATAATATTAATTAGAACTGATGTAGATATCACTACTACGTAAATATTAGTTAAAATATTATAATCTTTCACAACGAATACATTCCTATTAGTTAACACTGACAAATAATCGGTATTAACCCATCTCTAATTGTTATCTTTTTCGATCGTCCTTTACAGCTTATGGGTTGGTTTAGAGAGTTCGTAATGGTCTTAAAAAGTCAATAACCTAATCAGTGTTTTAATTTTTCTAATTTTTTTTATTTATTCTTAAAAAATATTTTTGTATTACATATACCATATAACTATTTTCTGTCCCAATTACATAAAAAAAGGCAAGTTTTCAGAGCCAAGGGGAAACAAACATTCAATCTAAAATGCATAATCACTACACATTATAAAACAAAGACCCCCGCCACGTCTGTCTGTCTGTTCGCGATAAACGGAAAAACTACTGAACGGATTTTCATGCGGTTTTCACTAATAGACAAAGTGATTCATAAGGAAAGTTTAGGTGTATAATTTGTACCCGTGCAAAGCTGGGGCGGGTTCCTAGTACTCCTATAAAAATACCACGCTCGCTTTAAAAGTATAGTAATCCACTAGATTTATAACATTTTAAAAAACTAAGATAAGATAGTAAAACGCTCAGAATGACATGCTACAAGAAAGATTTAGCTAATATAGAAAACGGGATTACGAGAAATCCCAAACTATTCTAGTCATTTGTTAAGAATAAGAGAAAAGGACCCAGTTCATATCCAGCTGTATCCGCATATCAAATGCAGTATAATAATAAAACGAGATAATGAAAAATGGAGAAGATATCTGTAACATATTTAGTGAAAATTTCGTGTAGGCTTTTAATCAACCATCAAATAGCTATAACATAATTCCTACAAATTTAGTTATTACATCGACAGCACTTTGTAATTTAGAGTTTATTAGTCAGGAAATATTTAATTACTTAAAGGCACTAGATGAAACTAAGGGAGCATCGCTGCCCGATGGTATTCCTCCTGTTTTCATTAAGCGCTGCGCAAAAGCTCTAGTGAATCCTCTTCAATTATTTTTTAATAAATCCATGTATGAAGGCACCTTTCCGAGTAAGTGGAAAAAAGCTCTAGTAGACCCTATTTTAATCTGGCGAAAAGCTTCTTGTGAAAAATTACAGACCGATTTTTGTACTAATAACATTTGGGAAAGTGTTTGAAAACCTTATCAGTAAACATCTAATGTGGTACCTAAAACAACACATAACTGATAATCAACATGGCTTCAGGCAGGTCCACTAATACTAACTTATTATGTTTTATAGCTGCTATACCAGTGCCTATATAAACGTATTCCAGTTGATGCAATCTACACAGATTTTAGCAAGGCATTTGATAAAGTGGGCCACAGACTTCTCACAAAAAAGCTTGCTCGGTTGGGTATCGATGGACCATTAATTAAGTGGTTAAAATCATACATACAAGACAGAACGTCTAAAGTAGTTGTAAACGGATATTCTTCTTCTAGTAATAAAGCTACCTCTGGAATTCCTTAGGGCTCTCATCTAGGTCCAATCCTCTTTAACGTTTTTATTAACGACATACTCAGCTGCTTTCAGCACTCCCAATTCTTTTTTATTTGCCGACGACTTAAAGGTTATGAAACCAATTCAGACCGATATAGATGCTAAAATGCTACAGAACGATATAAACAGACTATCAACCTGGTATAAGGAAAATAAAATGCAGTTTAACACGGATAAATGTCATCACATTCAATTCACCCGTAATAAACACACACCAAATAATAGCTACAACATAGAGGACGTTCAAATAAACAAGGTTAATGTTATTCGAGATTTAGGAGTTCAATTGGACAGTATCTATACTCAAATTCGATGTTCACATATTACATACCTTTGCAAGGGTTTAAGGTACTGCGCTTCGTCGTACGAAATTGTAACGAGTACAAAAATTCTTTCACTAACATAAAACTATTTAACTCACTCCTGCGCCTTATCTTGGAGTATGGCTCAGTAATATGGAATCCTCATTACGAAGTATACACGACACGTTGAGAGAGTGTGCAGAGGCGCTTCCTCTACTATCTATGCTACGGAGACCATTTAGCAAAACAAATTACAAGTTACACATCACGGTTGACGCATTATAAACTTAAAACTTTAGCTAGCCGCAGAACGAAACTTGATTCCATATTTCTACATAAAATACTAAGCGGTTCCACGGACTGTATTGAGTTGCTAAGCGACTTAAGCATAAAAATACCTTTTCCTATTCCAAGGAAAAATAATTATAATTTATTTGATATTCCGTTCTCTAAAACCAATCTGGGTCATTACGCTGCTGTGCCAAGAATTTGTACACCTTATCAAAAGCTCATGATATCGACATTGGCGAATCTTTATTACGATATAAAAGACACTTATAACAATTTCTTTAAGTTTCTCATTGCGTGTATATATGTGCTTAACTGCCTATTTAAATTATATGGTTTGTCATTTTTAATATAACTAAGTTGTTCATTTTAATTGGGTAATTAATTTTGCATTAGGTATAAACTTTGATGTTATAGTGCATGCTGTGTTCTTCTGTAACTGAAGTACACTGTTCAAAGACTATGTGTGAATAATAAGTGTATTTCTGTGTATATCCTTTGCTGGAAATCTAATAAATAAATAAATATAAAGGTTTGGGAGTGAAAACATTCCTGACACATCTAGGATGTAGCAGCATAACATAGAGTATAAATAAATAGCGATTCTCGAAACTAAAAGATATCATTAATCTCAAAAATTATTATTGTGATATGTTATCAATTTCATTCATATTTGATAACCAACGTGTAAGAGTGTATTTTTATAATTTTATTAGCGATCTATTAAATAATAAAAAATAGAATATTATTTAATTACTATAATGTAATTTTTTGTTAAAAAAGAAAGCTCCCACACCAAGAAAATTTCCCCTGTCACAATGAACCTTATAAATGTAAAACAACTCAAAGTATTCCTAAACTCAGCAAACTATTTTAAAATAACAAATATTTGTTTCAGCGAAAGAGATAGACCTGCCTCAATTTAATAGTAAGCAGGTTAAGTTTTCAGTGGTTTTGGTTATTGTGGATTTTAATTTGACTCGCTTTCTAGTACCTAAATTTTTTAATAGATTTTTTATTTATACAATCTATTAAAATTGCTCTTTGTATATAAAATTTCATATGAAAGTTCATATACAAAGAGCTTCAGCTCCTTCAATGAGCCTCACGTGGATGTCAGACCATCTCCGACTTCTTCGCCTATTGCTTTGTTCTCGGTTTTGTCGAAGTGAATTATTTTACCTACTACATCATTTAAAATTATATCATTCTAATTTATATTAAGTTTAAGGCCGCATTTGTGGCAGTTTAAATAAAAGAGTATCTAGTCTCCACAATAACCTGTCATCGGGCTACCCACGGTGTTTTTTTTGTTTGCATTATTATGAAACATAAATAAATAATGGGTATTACTTTTGAAGTTGCAGTCTTCGTAAGGATCAATAAGCATTATTTCATAACAATATCAGAAACAAGGAAAGAAAAAGAGAAACCTATTAGAAGTCCGTATAAAAATATGTTGCAACTTGGTGGTTATAATAGTGCTTTTCACGAAAAATATTTTCGGCATGGCTCCTGTCATTTATAACAAAATACCCGATTTTACAAAAAAATTGCACAATACAAACATTCAAAAAGCAATTGACTACACTTCTGTTAGATAAGTGCTATTATTTAATTAATGACTTTTTAAATTCAATTCAATTCATTTATTTCATAACAATATATAATTGTGTTGAAATGTACAAAAAATAATACCTATCACAGAACATTAATTAATAAAAAAAAAATTAAATAAAAACCATTAAACATTCATTACATATAAATTAAATAAAAGTTATCTTAACATACCTATAAATGAATTTTTAAGCCATAAATAAATATTGAAAGTTTTTAAAATTATTACAAAAAAGTTAAATGTCATTTACAAAATTCATCAAGTGAGTAGAAACACCCGTCTACAAGAAATGCCTTGAGTTTCGACTTAAATGCCGATGTATAAAGCGTGCTTTTAATTTCTATAGGAAGTCTATTATATAATCTTACTGAGTTGTAACACGAGCTATGTTTGACAACATTCAGCTTAGGTGCTATCATGGATGGCAAATCATGTCTTCTAGTGCTTTCCCGAGAGATATATCTCTCTTCATTATTTTCATATTTATATATATTCTTGCAAAAGTTAGTGAGCAAAACCATTACGTAAAGACTCGGTACCCTTAAGATTTTTAAATCCTTAAAATATTGTTTGCAAGATTGTTGCTGCTCTATGCCAACCATTGATCTTAAAGCTCTTTTCTGGGCAACAAATGTTTTCTGAAATTCGACTTTGATATTAGTTTAAATTATTACTAGTTTTTGACATTACTTGTGCTTATTCGACATTTAATTAATTTTCCTAATTCCAATTAGTATTGCTCACATCATTATATTAACCATTGTATCTATATTACTATTATGAATTGTAATGATTCACAAATTTGTTTGCTGTTTTCGAATTTTATTGATTTGGTTATTAACTTATTGTTTAAATTTCAATGCCTTTTTTATGTTTGCATGCCTAGTCAAGGTAGATTGCAGGATCAGAAAACTTGTTAACATCACTATTTCATGTATCTACAATCAATGCAAACAAAATATATTCTATTCTATTCTATAATCCCATTAGTGTTTTAAAGTACCTACCAAAAGTGTGATTTCTCTACATTGCGGTCAAATTGCACGGACTGTTTTCACGGGTAGATTGTTATTTAAACACAAACGAGAGTACGATTTATTCTCTACATATATTTCTTATTATGTCTTTAATGACAAAACATTTATTTTGTATTTTTGTTTTAAAAACCTGTGAGACAATTAATACACCACGACAACGGGGTTAAAACTCACACGAGTAAAGTTACTCATTCAATGCGGTTCACGTTTACCCATGTATACATAATTTGGCACAAATATTCTTGACACCGTACACACAATTATATTAATGAAGTTACTAAATTCAAAACACTAAGTCAATAAGAATTTAATAAAGCTTGTACGCTACTCAATACTAATACATATATATATATATATATATATATATATATATATATATATATATATATATATATATATATATATATATATATATATTTTTTGTCCTATTATGAAACTTCAAATTTCAAAGTCATATTCAGCCCGAAGTTATAGACGTTCAAAATACTCCGAAACGTTTGCGTTAAGATTGCCTCAGCGGCGGCCTTTTCATGTTCGACTTGGCGCTGTTTGTCCCCTGGGCCCAGACTTTGTTAAACCGTCGTTTGGCAATCTTAAGAAGTCTGTAGCAAAGCCGCGGAAGATCGTCAGTTATTTATACTTTTTGTAAATTTGCGTCACTGCTAACGCAAAAGAGTTCAATATATTTAAACGTATTTATCATGTAGCATTTGAATAATGTTTTTCAAGATATTTCATCAAGAATTATAAATACAGCTTACATTTTACATAAATTATAAACCAAGATGGTCTTTTGATACACAAAGACTTTTTCTCAGAACATTTTTAAATGCCTTATAATTAAAACTTTTTAACAAAAATTAAACCGACGAAAGAAAGGAACTGAAAAGCGAAAAATGTAATTTTAAGTCGGCGCCATACATAGAAACAACCAAATTAATTAATAAGTAAAATAAAATGATTTAGGCAGCGACGGACGCTACGCGCTTATTAGTCGAAAATTTTTATAATAATTGTTAGCATGCGCATTCTATTTCTACTATGTAACGAAACAAGTAAAGAGTTTGAGAGCTTCTTTACGAGTGTCATACGTTACGAAGGATATTCGTAGATGTGGTTCTTTGTTATGTAGTTGTTGCAATAAGGGTTTAAAACGATATTATAAGATTGTTAATACTACTACCCAGCAATTGATTAAATAAAAAAACACGTTTGATATAATTATTATTTGCTTAACACAATACTCCTACTCGTATTGTCGCCACTTCACTACGGCTAGAAATATTTAAAACTGACCCAGTTGAAATAAAAGTTTTGAGTGAAAATATTTATTGATATATCTGAAATAGATTTGTAAACGTTATATAAAATGATGAAAGAGGCTGCCTTGCTGCATATATTTTCTGCTGGCAGATAGCGTATTATTCAGAAACCATTCCTGACAATAACATTCCATTCATAACAATAAACCCGTAGCATTACATATTTGTATTTGTTTTCCATCTTATTTAATAAAATGTATCTGTATTCTATGATACACTATAGTTTTATGCAAATTTCAAGGAGCAAGAAATAGTCTTTTTAACTGAAGACTTATTTTTTACATAGTCCAATCTTTCTTCATGTCGAGATAAAAAGCATGTCCTACTTTTTTACAATCTCGTAAAGAATAGGTATTATAATGAGGATAAATAAAAAATAAATCGAATGTTGTGGCGACCTAAACGTACTAATACGTAGTATAATGAGTAGGTTGTACCTCTATTACCGACAAAGGCAAAAATGAATCAAGCTGCTATAAACCAGCCATATTCCGATACAGTTCGCCTACATTTTTTAATTATCACTTTTAATGGACGTTGTAAGAAGCGTTTACGCACATAATCGTTGAAAGCCCCTTTATAGCCGTTTTGAGCGGTGGTGAGCTAGAGCCGGGATTACCGAATGATGGATGCACTGCAGGATTACCAAACGTTCGTGCGGCGTCCAGATGACCGCCAGTTACCTACTACGAGTATTATGTAAACAAACATACGCTTAATACTAACGCAACTAACAAATTATACGACATGTGAAATAGAGCGTATGTTAATGTAAGTGCTCCGCTGCTATATATCAAAGCTTTTACTCGTTCAGTAAACTTTGGCGGAAGTATGTACAGTCACGTTATTTTTCGTTACTAACTGATGTTGTAGGAATTCAAATTATGACGTCATAGTGTTACAAGTATTTATACGAGACGCGATTTGAATATAGCTTTAAGTTCCTTATGTGCCATAAAAAATACGATAGTAGTCGATCGATCTAAAACTGTCGTTAATATACTTATAAAATTGCTATTAGTAATACACGTGAATTAAAATTTCCTGTACCCCTTTTGCTGTATTTATATCCAGAAATTCCTGATATGGAATGATATTCCCTTGACGTAAATACTAACTTTCTTGGCACGGAGTTTCCTCGTCACTCGTAACTCTGTTGACGTATGATTGAGAAATAAATATAACTAAGTATACAAAACCAAAGTTGCTCTAAGTTTTGTGCACGTTTCAACCCCAAACATGGGATCTAAAGGCTCACTTGTCTTTCGGGGAATAACAAAGCTATCGATCTACGCATTACGTGACCACAAGATTGAGCTTTTTGTGGCACAAAATACTACACTTTAACTAAGAATGCTACCAATATTGGATACGTTGTGATTCGTACATGAAAATTTTATGATGTTTCTATTTATATTGTATGAAAAACAAACCATTTCAAATTCAATTTTGAATATCTTGCCGTAGTTTCTTGTAGGTTCGTTTATTTTAGTAATTTTTTTTTATATAACTAGCCGTTTCCCGCAGTTTCGGCTGAGTTCGTGATCACTGCTGCGCTCCTATTGGTCGTAGCGTGTTGTTATATAGCCTAAAGCCTTCCTCAATAAATGGTCTATCAAACACTAAAAGAATTTTTCAACCTAACAAACTCTTCAGCTTTATAATATTAGTATAGGTTATATTTTAAATATCCAATTGATTTCGTACACCTTCTTATCCCCAAATAAGTATATAAATAAAGCCCTACTTGATAAGCTGACTTAATAACGGATATAAAATCGATGGACGTAGAAACCTGAAATCCTAGAATAAGAAAACTTGAAATAAATTGTGTGCATATTGATAAGCGTTTAATTGAATTACTTATAATAATAGTTACATTATAAGATATATTCAATAATGATTAATAAGGGTATCTAGTCATAGTCATATTTTATTTATATATAAGATAATTAAATGATATATTTACTGTAATATTACTATAACCATATAAATCACAATATTACAATAATTGACATACATACCATAAAGTTAACGACTACTCAAAAGCACCTAAATAAATGGTACATTAGGAAAACTTAGAACATGATATACCTACTCACCACATACTGGAAGATATAAAAAGATATTTACTAAACGGAAATAGAGAACCAACATCATTATTGATGAATAAAATATCAAACTTAGTAATGATATAATGATCGCATTTTTACGTGATAGTGCGTCATTTATAAAATAATATTAGCTGTCTTTCAATAGGAATGTGTTCATTTATGCGTGAGGAACTTCCAACGTTTGTGTAGGCATACTGTCGACCAAATCGTACACAAGATATCAGGCGTATAACTGAGCTAATACCCGAGGACATAATGTTACTAATGGCTCAGGATAACCGAGGGGCCGATCATAATTTTCGAGAACAATGTCGTGTAAACGACGTGTTTTGAGTTTCCTCCGAACAATGAGATAATGATTCGTGAGCGCGTAAAGCTTGCACTTGTAACTACACAGTTGTCAAACTTTCTTTAGACATGGATAATTGTAGATTTGATGAGGGGCCAATCTCTGTCTGCAAGTATGTGGGACGCAGGTGCTAATATGTTGCGTACACTCTACATGTTCATATTTAAATCGAAGATGTTTGATTTAATTTCGGATTTTTTGTATTACATATGAACTTTATATTGCCTGTATTATAAAAATCTTTCATACTGACACACATAAACAGGCACGATAGAGGTCGCAATTATGCACCGATTGCTTTCAAACTTGGACGACAAATCAACAGGGCAAAAATGAAGGTTAAGTTCGTGAATGGGGAATATTCCCCCAAAGGGACTGGGGGCAGATTTTCAAAAATCAGTTTTTTCAGCATAACTTTTTTCCTATGAAAAATTTTTGGACCGTTAAACATTAATAGCATGCCCATAGTAAATACGAACATTTTTTAATATTAACCCTAAATGGTTCCATCCTTAACTTGGGGAGGGGGGTAAAACCAAAATTTGTTAAAAAAAAATTCGTAGCTCCGAAACTGTAAACTGAAAGCTAATTTTTTTTTTCTCTACAATGTAGACTAAAAAAATTGTAATGCGACTTACATTTTTATATAAAAGTTACAACATGAAATCTACCTTTTGCGGGCCTTCTGCGGGACCGAATGTTTTTTTAAATGAAAGCAAATTTTTTATTTTACTCTACAATGTAGACATTTAAAGTTTTTTATGCGACTTACATTTTTGGAGAAAAAAAAAACACGAAATCTACCTCTGCGGGCCTGCTGCGGGCCCGGTTTTTTTAATATGAACCCTAAATGATTCCATCCTTAACTTGGGGAGGGGAGGGGGGAAAACCAAAATTTGTTAAAAATAAAATTCATAGCTCCGAAACTGTAAATCTTTTTACAATCGCTAATATTTTTATTTTATTCTACAATGTAGACATTTAATCGGTTTTTTTTATTGGGTATTGGAGAAGGCGCTTGTCTTCAATGTTAAAGATATGCAGTGGCCCTTAGTTACCGTCAGGGGTGGCTTTCGCATATATTATTATTTAACCAAATTCTCAACAAAGTAGTCATAACAAGTAGTCATTATGAAGGACTTATAGATAGTATTTACCCCAAAGAGTTGTTGTCTATATGTCGCGGATTAAATAAAACAGAGAACACGGTGTACATTCGTTGTATTTTAGGCTCGGCAGATTGATAGGCAGTTTAATCAACATGCTTCTAGTAACAACGTTTGTGACAAGGAACATATTCTCATAAATCATCGTCGCGGCTGGGAGCAGCGGTACATCGCGACAAATTGTAAGAAAAATAAATTTCCGGATATCAAGCAAAGCTGTTGTTAAAAGGAGGAAGGTGGCAGCTGGACAAACAGATTGCTGAAGGCACCGGCCGCGCCCGCCTTGACAAATGAGCTCAGTCCCGGTATCGATTTTTTTTGCCAAAACGTAAAAATATAGCCTAAACATCTCTTTCCCAAGTGTTTCAACGTTACAGAAAATGAGTAAATCGTGTCGCTCTCCGTCTCGACTGAAGTTAAGAAGAACATTAATCAAAATAACGTTCAGTTTTTTTAGTTCAGTTGGTGGTTTTATTTCAAACCGATTATATTTAAAAGCTAACAATGGTGAGGCTAACGATACGTTTAATGGTTGCCAAATGGCCGTAGTGAAAATATTAACGACAGCTGGGCATGATTAGATAATTTTATCATTTACTGCTTTCATTGTTTGTGTAGAAATCCATTCAAGACAATGGATTTATCACACACAACAGACTGAAGTTCTGATACCAAATACTGATCACAATAGACTTATCTGCTTCTGTTTATATGACTTGTTTGTAGTAAACGTCACTAGTACAGTTATTGTTAGTTTACAGTTATAAGCGAGTAATAGGACTTGATTCTGAACTGCTTACTGCTGTTAAAATTTTAATTTTAATTTTAAAATCTAACATAATGCCGACCCATTCCGGCATTATGTTATATTTTATCCTCGTAGTAAAAATATACTCCATTCAAAAAAAAATAAGTTAATTTAGGTTATTGGGTTTGTACTCCTGTTAGTATTATAACACGCTTTGATCCAGGCTTTAGGCTATATATTGAGTGACATCGTTAGTGTTAGAATTTTTAAATAAGCTGATCCGTGAAGCAAGGTTCCCGTGTGCTTACCTAAATGAAAAAACTAAACATTTCATACAAATCCGTCCAACGTTTAAACGTGTAAAAGTTACACACACAGACCTTCGTATTAATGAAATTTTATAAATTCAGTAATACCCTACAATATAACATGTACCGTGGTCCGAAATATGTAACTTAAAATGCGATGAATTTTTTTTTCATTTTGGCATAGTCAGATTAAAAGAGTTTCATTTTTCAGCCTTCCGTTAAATGCTAATGTCTATCTCACAAGAGTATTATGTAAAAATAAAGTTGATCCAGTTGTTCATATTACGGAAGCACGAACAAGAGTATTAAAACTACACTTCTGTAGTTTTTAATACTAACGTCAAACGTTTTAACTGGAACACGATCCCAAATAGAATTCACGTCTCGTGCTCCGTTATTGTAATGTACAGATAAATGTCATTTTCCTAGGTGAAGAAGGTCATACAGTAGGTACATTTTCCGTCTGAGTCACGCGTGGCCCGCGTCAGCTGGTGGCGATCGCTAAACCTTAATATTTCTCATATGAGCTCCTTTACTGTAAAAAATGTCAAGGTTAAACGCCTCATATTTACCGAATGTTCCGTATAAGCGACGTAAACACGCTGAAACTGATATTAAATATTCAGGCTTCCTTTCAAAGAGGTCGGTTAAAGATTACAATTGATAGAGAGATATTATTATGTATTGGTATTATTATGTTTGGGCTGGGCCCTTAGATCTTGGAGTGCCAGTCAGTAAAATCCATACAAAGGTACTACGTCTAATATAATAGGTATTGTGTTATGTTGAATTGTGTATGTCTTGTACCGTTTTCTACCACCTAGCGTGATTAGTTTGAGAGGTAGACAAAATAGTCTACATTTAATTTATTCTATGTATATTGTATGAAACCTTCAGGGGTAAACCTTCGCAATATTTCTTGGAAATTAGTGTATATACCAAAGAGTACTTTTACTGAAAGTAGATGCCTACATATATAACTACTGAGAGTTACAAGGCGTAGACGTAAAAAACGTTACAATTTACGTACCTATAGACTGCTACTATTTCGATCGCTATATTAATATGTGTTTTGGAGATACGTTTTTGCCTCATATAAAGCAAAACTAAGGGTATTTGGAAAGTAAGTAAGTATTCTTTATTGTACGCAAAATATCCTCCAGGCAACCTTTGGATGGACAGGACTGTAATGATTTAGCGTGTGTGGTAATGGTGTCAAATATATAATAAGTACTAATATGTACCTGCTACTAGTATATGCTCACATACATATTTACACAAACATATATACATACAACTACATACGTACACACATATACACATACACCTAAATACATACATTATAATTATGCATAGTATTAGACCTAACACCATCTCGGGCGACCTCGAGAAGTACCCTGCCCTACCCCACTACCCCCCCCTTATTTCCCTAGCTTCTCGTGGGAATAAAATGGAAGACCATAATATTCTAAAGATCCAATCGTGACTAAGACACAATCTCTCGAGGACGTCTGAAAGGACTTTCAACCATTGACGAATTGACTACCGAATCTAGGAACATCCGACATTTCACATTCCTAGATATAGGTGTGCCGGCTGCCGAAGCTCAACAAGTTAGCAATGGAGGCATTGTGAAACGCAACGTGCGTGCCTATCAATAATTAGTGAGAAGGATATGATCAAACCTACCATAGCGGTGTCCTTCATTTCCAAACCAGAAGCCAAAGATATTTATTGAACTTATTCCAGAGGCCATTCGGTTTCATACTAAAGACCTGAAACCGGAACTCTAGAAAATATGCAACAGAAAGCCCTAAATGCCACTTACGACCTTCTACTATTGCTGTTCATAGACGAGCATTCTGCTGAAGTTATCCGAGGAATGGACCTCATCCTTTGCAGGTGTGAAAAGCAGGTTTCCCTCACACAGGAGAACCAACCCTCTAGAGGTGGCAGAGGACAGTTACCCCGTCAACCACGGGGTAATAACACAGGACGCGGGGAGAAGGGCAGATGGGGTCAAACCCGCTTAACAGCCCCTACCACCCCCAGCAATCCCGTACCCTACGTGTACTCTAAGCCAACATACAGTCTCAGCAGTCGTCGAGAAGACCTTTGGTGACAATGGCCGGGATTTTGCAATTTTGGAATTAATAATCGGCAATATCCTACATATTACACGATTGTCACCAAGACTCGAATAGAAGTCCTAGACATCAGTTTTGCTACAGAGAAAATTGCAAGACATCTTATCCATTGGCATATAAGTAGCGAAAACTGTAAGTCAACCCTTGGGGCGTATTGTATTCGGATTACAGGGCTCAATAGCATCAGAGCCTAACAGACTTAGGTACTGCAGAATGACATCTTGGGAAACCTACAAAGATCTACTTTAAGAACACATAAGGGAACTTTCGAAGTTAGTAAAATCAGTCGATTCTCTCAACACCTCAGTGAAAATATTGGATGAAGCGATTAAAAACAGCTACGAGGAACGTTGCCTAATAAGAGAATCAAAAGGTCAAAATAAGACAATTTGGTGAAACAAAAAGCTTGAAGAGCTAAGAAAAACCACACGACGTACCTTCACATAAATTAACAGGGCTACCAAACTTTTAAGAATCACCTCCCAGGTGCAATATACTTCCCAGGATACCCAATCAATAACAAAGGTTGGAACTTACAGGACCCACGGATCGACAGGGTACAAAACTCCGACTGGAACAAATTCACAGAAACAGCTTTGTTAGATCTGATCGACAAAGTGGAGAAGGCTCTAGAGGATAATAAAACTGCTTTAGGTGCTTTTCTTGACATAGAGGCGCTTTTGACAATACACCCATAGCAACCATCCTCAGAGGAATGAATGCAAACGGTATTGACGTCACCACCATAAAATGAGTGAAAGGCATGCTCCCAAACAGAATTGCGACAGTTTCATTAAATGAAATATCGCACAAATTTTTTACTAATCGAGGGTGCTCACAAGGAGACTATTACTATTATATATTATCTTCGCAACTTTGGACCCACGCTGTTGACCAACTCGTTGTTACGCAGGAATCTGTAAAGATTGTCAAATCCAATACTAAATGGCAAAATCCTTTCTTTCCCTAATGAGGTTAAGTACCTAAGGGTTATATTTGACCAAAAGCTAACCTGGAATCCTAATATCACAAACATAGTCCGTGAAGCAAAAATGGCATTATGGATGAGCTATCGGACGGCTGTCGAAGCCCAAGATTGCACTAGGGCTGTACACGGTGATTGCAAGGCCAATCGTAACGTACGGAGCTGCCATCTGGTATCGTATATTTCCTAAAGGTAAAAATTTCTCTATGCCCTCTTCAGCCATTAAATCATCAACGTGGACAAACCAATGCCAAAGCTATTGTTGCATGAAAGAAAGACTTATTTACCAATAAAGCAATAAACACACTTTCACATCTATATTATTAGTTAGAAGGCAAACATTTTAAGAAAAGCAGATGTCAAGGTATTGTTTTCTTGTTACTTCATATCTTATCTTTCAAAATGTATGTTTTCTTTCGGCTATAGCTTTATTTCGTCTTTCAGGATTTTTTTTATTTTTTTTTTGTTTCTTGATAGTTTTATTGTTTTCACAGCAGTGCAACAGTTTATTGTTTTAAAATTAAAAGATATTGAATGCAAAACAATTTATTACATTTGGTGTCTTCTAATTTCTTGCATGAATTCTATGCATCAAGTTAATAAATTCAAGAATTTTGTAACTAGTATGTAGGTTATTACTAAATGTGAAGAAAATATAGAATACTAGAGTATTCATCTGCAATATAACACGGATTTGTCGGTTTGTTTCTAAAGAATAAAGTTTTGAAACAAAGAAATGGTTTTCCCTCTTAATTCTTAGAAGTATAGTACAAATTCTAGTAAGCGGTCCCCTGTAAGAATATGTCTATGCCTACCCTTTTGGACAAATCTTACTATGTGACATCGTCAATGAATATGTGTATGTACATATTTATTGATATTGAATACCCATATCGTATTAAAGGTCCATAACAAATCAGCTAAACAAAGGTTGGTCATATAACGTTCATTTAATACGGAACCCAAAATGTCGGCCGTACCTAAATATCGACTGTTCTGAAAAGCAGTCGCACAAAATTCCACTTTGAACATCTCTTTGTATTGTTGATCGTTTATAAACATGTACATTTATTACAGTTATATATGTCCTGTTTATAATATATACGACATTATTTATTATGTATACTGGAATACCGAAAGTGCTTAACGGAAACTAAATGCAATAATTTTTAATCCATAATATTTTGTCCTACAAGTATGTTAAAATTATTCGAATATTATTGTTGGAGCATGTTTTTGCCTAGAAATATTTTGTGTATAAATACGCTACACTGATTTATTTTTATTTTAATACCTTACAACTCTCTATCACACGTACTATATTTTCACTGCGCGTCTGTTATTTTTTTTTAATAATAACCTAAGTATTTGTAACAGCTACCTACCTTTTGTTGTAATAATTCTCCGACGCATGTATTGCTTGCATCGGTCATAATCATAAGTGCTAGTGGAGTGTATAATAGATAATGTAATTGCGAGAAATTTGACAATGAAGATGTGTCAGTTTAAAGTGGAAAAGGAGCAGGTTTTTGTCACCCCAGACACAGCCGGAAACAACGAAGTACTTTTGAAGGGTGTTGGTGAGCACGTGCGCCAAATCAACATTATTGTTATTATAATGAAAAATTATTGAAAACGAAAGTTAATATATTATAATCTAACGATATTGGTAATTTACATTGCAGTAAGTGAAGTTCTAAAAACCGTATCTGCTCAGTACGTTCCGCATCTTACACTAAAAATGGAAAAATAAACACTTTTCAAAAATCAAATCGACTTCAAAAAAACGCTAAGAAACGGCACTAATATGTGAAAAATAATCGATTACAAACTTATTGAAATTTTACAATACATGAGACACTTTTAATATAATAGGTAACATTATAAAGGCACTAGGTACCTACTGGTCCGTTTAAGAAAGGAAAGGTCTAAGAAAAGAATATAAGTCTCATTTCGGCTGTAGGGCAAAGATAACCAACTCTTATCTGAATGTAACTTAAATAATAGGAAGAACAGAGCTGAAAAATTTATTGGCTGTGCGGCTATTTCTTTCATGTACAGAAAGTGAATTTTAGACAAAAGATTACCAGTAACTTTGAGCTTACATTACTATTTTGTGAAATTTTGTTTAAGAACACAAGTATAAGTACCTAAAATACAAAAAAAAATAATTGCTATCCAACATTTACTTTTACAAAGCGAACAAAGCTGCAAGTATGTGTTACAAAATAATTCACTCGGGAGCGGTTTAAGTTGAATAAGAAACATTAGCTGTCGTGAAGAAAAGTTCATTCAAAAAAATACATTCACGTTATTGCATTCTCAAAGACGATTTGTAAAGATAACATGGTATATGAGATAGCAAAACTACAATTTCAAAGATGTCTTCGGAATGTAAACTTATTATGAATATAAGCATAACCTTGTTAAAAGATAAATGAATAATTTATAGGCATAAGTAATAGAAAGTAACAATCACATTTACATTACTGCTGCTATCTGGTTTGTTAAATAATTTTAAAGGTAATTCAAAGACGAACTCGTCCTTTCCATAACCTTGACGATATAAAAATAATATTTCTTTGTATTGTACACCAGGTAAATAATACAATAGATATTTTAAAACTGAAAGTGATTATTACAATTGGCCTTATCGCACAAGGCAGTCTCTTACAGGCAATCATAGGATTGAGAGAAACCGTTATTATAGGGCAGTTTCTGATGTATTGAAATAGAAAGTGATTGAATGATAATATTGTGTTAGATACAAGAGATACATATAATATCGAAGTATTAAACATATAATAAACGCATACCGTATTATAATTTATTATTAATCAAGCTGCAATCCATGATTAAATACTGATTATAATATAACATTATATAAATTTAAAACAATTTCTATTTTTAGGCTACTTTATAAAACAGAATTACGGATAAAAAGATTTCATACGTCAAAAAAGTATTCAAAAATTGAAATGGAACTGAGATAGTACTCTAATAAACATTAGCTATGTATTATTTTATTTTCTATAGGTTTTTTATATATAAGTCACAAACGATGGTTTACGTTGACACAAATCCTAAGCAACTCTAAATTTCACATCTGTCTCCCTGTTGAACTTTACCTGTTAAGTAACCTATAAAATAACCTCTTCTAAGTAACAAAAAATGTTTAAAAAAATAATATACTACAAACGGATACATGTATCAGGGTGACTTTGACAAATTGACTTGCACGGGAAAAGAATATTTTATGAAAAAGTGACGGTACACATTATTGTGAGGAAATACTTTAAAGTTATTAATGATTCTTTATCTTTCTAGTTAGTTCGTGTTATTTTTTTGTGAAGGTGATTAAATTCACTAGAGAATTAGAGCAAACTTCGTGACACGCAAATAATACCACTGTGTTGCAAAAATTTAAAGCATCAAGCAGCCAGTGTACTCGTTTGCCACTTCGAAATTACATTTTAGCTGTTTATTTTTCTCTACAATCTCTCGAGTGAAGCAGGGAATAAAAGCTAGTTACATATTACAAGTTTACCAAGAGCTAAAATTTGATGTAGGCTTTATGATATAGTTACACACTATTCCGACCACGAGTGCCCAACTAATGAAGATACCGGCAACCTAGGGTTAGTCATTAGATAATTTCAGGCTCAGCTTGTGGCCAGTTACTGTTGTAACAGGTGTTCACATGACGACTTTGATCGAGAGCTTAGTAATCTGCAAAGTGTTCGCTATTAACAAAAACAGCAAGTATGTTCTCAATTTTATAATATTGTAATTGATTTGTTTATATTTACAAAATGAAGTATACAGTGATATGCGATCATCTACATAAATATAGTATGTTACGCAATGCTATTCCGTTCAAGTTTATTATTGGACGAACAATTAGAACTGAAGTATTTGGCTAAGCTTTAAGTACTACCGATTGTGTACAGTGTTTCTGATGATCATATAGTTCTAGGTAGCGTTGTGCATTTGTTTTCTGAGATCTCCCACTCCATAGTACCGTTAATAATTTAAAACCCATTTTGTACTGTGTCTATAATATAATAATATCCTGGGACATATTACACATCGCCAGATGTAGCATCTAGACCCAAACTAATAATAATATCCTGGGACATATTACACATCGCCAGATGTAGCATCTAGACCCAAACTAATAATAATATCCTGGGACATATTACACATCACCAGATGTAGCATCTAGACCCAAACTAATAATAATATCCTGGGACATATTTATTACACATCGCCAGATGTAGCATCTAGACCCAAACTAATAATAATATCCTGGGACATATTACACATCGCTAGATGTAGCATCTAGACCCAAACTAATAATAATATCCTGGGACATATTACACATCGCTAGATTTAGCATCTAGACCCAAACTAATAATAATATCCTGGGACATATTACACATCGCCAGATGTAGCATCTAGACCCAAACTAATAATAATATCCTGGGACATATTACACATCGCCAGATGTTGCATCCAGACCAAAACTAATAATAATATAATGGGACATATTACAGATGTAGCATCTAGACTCAATCTAATAACAGCTTGTATTGTGGGTTCTCGAGCACGGATAAACGTACATAGATACTGTTTTTTAGTACATACATATTCTTTCTTAAGGGACGCTTTGAGTTCCTTCATGACACACATTCGAGATTCTTAAGATCATCAGAAAACTTAGAGTTAAAAATGCCTTTGCACTCCACATCGTTCTTCGACAAATCTTTCACCGTTGTTGCAACAAGGTTGTGGAATGCATTATATATAGAAATAAGAAAGGCTCAAACTGTAAACGCCTTCAAAGCAATGGTGAAAAGTCACTACCTAACCTTATAGCTCCATCAAGAGGTATACTGAATTCATGTGACACTTTATCGTTATCATGTTTATTTGCAGAATATTGGTATGTATTTTCTTAGTATTTAATTTTATTATTCATGTTATTGCTTCGGTATATATGAAAATATATGTATATATAGATATATATATATATATATTTGTATATTTATATATGCATATTGTATGCTTATGTATAAGACTAGGTATATGTGTGTGTATATATGTAGTACACTGACAACTACTACTTAATTCTGCCACTAAATCCATCCTAAGGTTGTCTGGTAGAGATTGCTCTTAGCGATCATAACATTAATATTAAGATCAATCATTGTAGTTTAATTGTAAAGTATTATAATGTACAATAAAGAATATTCTATTCTATTCTATTCTATTCTTTGTCATTGTGTGATGAGCATGATCATTTGTTCTGTGTCTGGGTGTAATTTTTATATAATATGCATGTATTTAGAAATATATAAGTATGTTTATCAGCACTCTGGTTATCATAATACAAGCTCTTGCTAGTTTGGGATCAGACGGCCGAGTGTGAGGTGTGTAAAGTTATTATTATTATTCTTTTTTAAACAGACAACTCCCGCATTAGGAATATTCTTGTGGCGCGGGGGCGTCACAAACATTCAAACAACGGACACAAAGAACACGGGTCAACTACTTGTGGAGATAATTTCACTGAGCGGGAATCGAACCCACAACCCCCGGCGTTGCACTCAAACGTACTGCCGCTGCACTACAGATGTCGTCGAAAATTATATCGCCAAAATCAACCGCAAAAGACCGCGCGCCAATAACATTTTGCGGCCAATTGACGGCACTGAATGGTCAATATCAAATAGTTGACGCCAAAATATCCCATTGCAGATATTTTCTTGTCGTGTTATTTTCTTAAAGGTTATACCTTCCTAACTAAATATAGCTGACCTTTATACACTGACTTTCGTAATGTAACCTTCGTTGCCTATATGAATATTTAATTATTTGGTTACGTCACCTATAAGTTAGACAAACAAACTTATAAAATTGTTTGGCTAGTTATAGTTATAACAATGTAAATTAAACGTAAGTAGTTCGTAGTTAGTATAGTAGCTATATTTCTTATATGTAATAAGAAATATAGCTCCTAAGGGTTGCAGTTCTACATTAAAACTAGCGATAGCAATAACAGCCTTCATATCAAAGGAATTCGTTGGACGTCATCTTACTACTAGGGGCTCTATGTGGCGTGTAACCATTTAAGTTTGACAAACGTTTCTTAGTGACCCTCTTCTTGAAACAGTTAATCCCGATTACTCAAAGACGCCTGAACCGATTTGGAAGATTCATCTATTATTGTTTCAAGAATGTACTTTCCAGGTGGTCCCATGGTCATCAGGTGATGCGATCCTGGAGAAATCGAAGGAACTGTTACAATTTTATAAGCACACTTGAAACGATTGGGGTATTTTTTTATAGTAATTCGTGCATTTGTTAATTCAATAAGTTTTACTCAAGGTTGGTCTTATTTAAATGAAAAGAAAATATTACACTTTTAAGGATGGAAAATACAGCTACCTTAAATGTATCATGATTTAAGTGCATCAAACTCAGTGATACTTTTTTTTTAAGATAATTATTTCTAACATTGACATATTCATTTAATCCATAAGCAACCGTTTTCAAGCACATTTTTTCTTGAATCCACTTTACCTACCCAGAAAATAAGAACAGTAATATGCATCACTAATCCCTTTTTTAACCATAACGGAAAATATGATAATATATATATATCATCATAGTACACGTTCAAATACAAGTTTACTTATAAAAGGTATTAGTGATGCATATTACTGTTCTTATTTTCTGAGTAGGTAAAGTGTTATATATATATATATATATATATCTCGGAAACGGCTTCAATGATTTTCATAAAATTTAGTATGCAGGGGGTTTCGGGGGCGATAAATCGATCTATCTAATACCTTTAAACGAGCAATTCTTGTATATATGTTTATATATATACATATGTCGCAGCCGACTAGCTTAATTAGCCGTTCAAATAACGGCCTAGCCTCTTTACTTTGATTTTAACTAAATACGTGCCCATAGTATTCTTCAAAGTTTTATTTTCAAAACACAATTCTTGTTAAACATTTGAAGCAGGCACGTATGTAATACCGGTGCCGCGTGCGCTACCCTCGCCAGTTCTCCACCCTTGTCTCATCTCGTCTCTCGAGGCATAATATCGTGTGTAAACTTTATCGAATCTTCTTTGTTTCTTTGTTAAACGATAATTCTTAGGCGAGAGGCTAACTGTTCTGAAAAAGATATATTACAATTAGTTTGTTTTTTTTTTTTATTTGGTACTTTTAGTTTGTAGTTAGTACCAAATGGGTTTTTTAGTAGATCTCAAAAATATTGATATATCATGATATTCTTAAAATTGTAATTGCCACGTATTGTCAAATCATATATACCTAATTCTCGACAAGAGAAAAGTCAACTATGTTATATTTTTAGGTAGATTTTTCGAAGAAGAGTCTACCTATTGGTTTTGTACCAGTTGTATAGTTTTCCAAAAAATTCTTCACAGGAGGTCTAGTTATGATCCCAAAACCCCAAAACAACCGCCAGTTACAAAGTATATATATATATATATATATATATATATGAATATATGTATGTATGTATGTACCTCAATTTTACCGGTACGATAGAGGTCGCAATTATGCAACGATTGATTTCAAACTTGGATGACAAATCAACAGGGCAAAAATGAAGGGTAAGTTCGTGAATGGGGAATATTCCTCCAAAGGGGGGGACTAGGGTACAGATTTTAAAAAATCTGTTTTTTCAGCATAACTTTTGGACCGTTTAAAATTAATAGCATGCCCATAGTAAATACAAACATTTTTTAATATGAACCTTAAATGATTCCATCCTTAACTTGGGGAGGGGGGGGGGGAAACCAAAATTTGTTGGAAAAAAATTCGTTCTAAAAAGCTCCGAAACTATAAACTGAAAGCTAATTTTTTTACTCTACAACGTAGACTAAAAATTTTTTAATGCGACTTATATTTTTGGAGATAAAAATTTAAAAAACACGAAATGTAGGTACCCCGCGGGCCTGCTGCGGGACCGGATTTTTTCAAACGTATTTATTTTTAATTATAGTTTTTTAAGAAATAATAATAATTTCACACATATATAATGTAACATAACCCTTGGTTAATTTTGCGGTGTACTTGCAATAGAGAGCTTTTAGGTTTGAAACGCACCCAGTACAGTACATGACGTGAATACACTTGTTTTTTTGGAAGTGTGGCAACCCCCACGGGCTATTATCATCCCCGGGGTTTTCGGTGGGACTAGTTATCGGTATAAAACCAACTAAATCTACGCGGTATGCCATACTGACCCCATAAATAAAGGTAAGAGGAGTGCAGGAGACAGTAACGACCGTGTACCTGCACGTGTATTAGCACGTGCGCGCAAAGCGCGGCCATTCTCTTTGAATAATGTTCTAACTAGACGACCTCTAGGTGCACAAGGACGTCGCTTCTTTGCGGCTGGATATTTTGTTTATATTAAAAAATATATATCAAAACGATTTAACATTTTGTATTAACAATTTTAGCAATTCAATACCTACTGTTTAAGCCCTACTCGTATACGTATAAATAATTACAATTAACGAATATACCTGCAACAGCATGACCTATGTAAAATGAAGACGTTTTAATCCAGTTTGAAAACTGTTAAATGTCAAAAACAGTCCACAACAAATAGATTGAGTGGAAGGCCCAACCCTAGGGCTTAAAGCGTTACGTGACCAGCGTACGACGGGCATTATAACCAGTTTAAGTCCCAACTCAAAGTTCCATTCAGAATTGCAATTAGCCACCTCCGAATCGTGAAAGTGTCAGGAATAGCAACACTTTCAATTAAAAATTAAAGCTCGCAAGCTAGTCAATGCAAAATTTGAATATTCATTTGTGATTTTCACAAGCCTAAAAGAGGGTTACGTCACAGATTCTGTCAATTTATTAGCTGTCACTTCTGTTTAATTTACGCACTCCCTGAGTACAATTGACGTCTAAAATGTGATGGCGAAATCAATTCTGCGACAAATAACTTCTTACTTAGATTGCAGAGTATAAAAGATGCCATAACTTTCTCGATGGCTCGACATCTAGTAGAGAGTACGGCTAACATTTGATTTTATCTCTTAGCTAAATTCCTAGTTAGAATCTATTTTCACTTATCAGACCGAGAGGTTTATCCCTGTTCAACGAAACTGGAAGTTTTGCCTCTAAGTTTGTAAAGATATTTAAACCTTCATAAACTTGATTTTGAGTAACGATCCGGAAGAATTTGAACAGTTCATTTCTGGATTTATTGGGACAGAAAGTAGGTAAAAATGGCACAGGAAATAAGAAAAATCACCGTAGTAGCAGTTAGTTAGTTGTGAGTTATCTTCTATCACAAAAAGAAAGTTAGGCAAAGAGCAAAGAAGATGATACCAAATTTAATTATATGAAATATTATAATGTGCTTAAAAATTTATAAGAACCGCCAAAATTAATATTAATAGGAAACCCATTACTGGCATGGGACATGGGATAATTATAATAAGCAATAAACTAGACAATTTAAAGAGTTGCACTTACCAGCACATACCAGCATTTTTGAATAAATACGAAATTGTGATAAGAGAACAGAGAGGATTTAAAAACAAAGAACAAGTCAACCACTCTGACTAGCGTATCTCTCGTACAAAGTGTTACTAAATGACTAGACAACAAAAAAAGTTAGTCTCAGCTATATTCTTTGATATGTCCATGTCCAGTGTAATGAATAATACATGTAAAATTACAAACTTACTTTTAAATAAGTGTGAACTTTACGGAATTAGTGGTAGCGCCTTAGAATGGTTGCGTCGCTACTTGAAACACCACAAGCGATGTATAGAGATAATGCGTGTGTATGATAAACAAGTCACTACCTGCTTTAGTTCTACGTACGAACTAAATAGAGTTGGGGTCCCCTAGGGAAGTGTTTTAGGATCACCTTTTTTGCTCTACATTAATGACATTTACTAAAGCTACAATTGTTTGGGATGATATTTTAATAGTAGTTTTTTAAATTAAGGACTGACAATGATCACGAACAAACATTAAAATGTTGCTACATGGTTAAAATCAAACAATCTCTCTCTCCTAATGTATTAAAAATAAAAATAATGCAATTTAAATACATACAGCACACAGTAAGATACCGGACAAAACAGCTTTGATAGCATATCATGGGAATTAGGAATTATTCCTGTGTCGCGAGAGGTTTCGCATTAGGAATTATTCCTGTGTCACGAGAGTTTTAGAAACATTGAAACAACAGATACAAAGAACGCCCAGACTCGGGATAACTATATGTAAATCACGCAATTTTCTTTTGTGTAAATTTGTGCGATTTTTAAAGTGTTTTTATTCCACCAATTTCTGTCATTCTATAATTTAATGTGGAAGTTATTGAGCGCCATACGTGGCTACCTTCAAAACAATATTACAGGAATATTATCTGTGTAATGTATATATATATATTTATATATTATGTACATATATATATTATGTAGTACCTGGATGACCGAGCTTTGCTGGGTTTTTTTTTACGTTTTCTAAAAATAAAACCTAGCTAGATAGATTTATCGCCCCCGAAACCCCCTGCATACTAAATTTCATGAAAATCGTTGGAGCCGTTTCCGCGATTCAGATTATATATACATATATACAAGAATTGCTCGTTTAAAGGTATTAGATAGTATGATAAGCATTTAGGTATACCGTAAATATTAAGAAAACTTATATTTGAACGTGTACCATGATGATATATATATTATCATGTTTTTCGTTATACGTCAACGATTACCACCAGTTCATTAAAATCGTTGTAATATATAAATCTAAGGATGGACCTTAGGTTGCCTGGAAGAGATTGTTCTATGACATAAGGCCCCGCCCTTTGTACATTTTCAAGCATTACACTTGTTATGTATCTTCTCTGTTAAACCTGGTGTACAAATAAAGTATTATCTGTTTATCTATCTATCTAATGGTAATGTGGTTTATAATGTATGCATAATATCAGATATGTTGTAAAATTTTGCAAACTGATTGCTGTTGTGAAACATACTGTACTTTATAAAATTTTGATTCTAAATGAAAATAACTATAACTGTGCAAGGCGTAGGTTTGGTAAGAAATCTTCTCAAGATGAGAATGAAATCTCTGAAGTACGATTTTTTTTTGATGTTAAGAGTAAAGGAACAACATTTTTTTTTAAACTATGACAGCAGCTACTGTTCTTATTTTTTGAGTAGGTAAAGTGGATTAAAAAAAAATGTGCTTAAAAACGCTTGCTTATGGATTAAATGAATATGTCAATGTTAGAAATAATTATCTTTTAAAATAAGTATCACCGACTTCGATGCCCTTAAATCATGATAACTTTTAGGTAGCTGTATTTTTCATACCTTAATTTTACATCCTTAGAAGTGTAATATTTTCTTTTTGTTTAAACAAGATCAACCTTGAGTAAAACTTATACAATTAACAGATGCACAAATTACTATAAAAAATACCCAAATCATTTCAAGTGTGCTCATAAAATTTTAACAGTTCCCTCGATTTCTCCAGGATCGCATCACCTGATGACTATGGGAACACCTGAAAAGTACATCCTTTAAAGAATAGATGAATTTTCCAAATCGGTCCAGGCGTCTTTGAGTAATCGGGATTAACTGTGTAAAGAAGAGGTTTACTAAGAAACGTTTGTCAAAACTATGGTAAAGAAACTATGGTAGTGACTGCTGTCTGTCTTCGAAAGGCAAACTACTAAAAGTTAACAACAAATAGTTAACCGCTCGCAAGTGAAGAAGGTAGACGAATACATTAAGACGCTTGTGATGCACAAAATGGGGGATACTCATAAGTGTTACCATGTTAATTTTTTATTTTTTATTTATTTATTTAGATACATTTACAATATTATTACAGGAAAACTCCAAAGGCAATATTGTAAGCTTCCAACTAATTATAATAAATGATTATAAACAATTAATATTCATAAAAATAATTACTAAAAATCTATTATATTTCAGAAATAATGCAATTTCGTGCTATTTCTGTAAATTTCGGCAGGCTACAATTGTAAATGTCTATAAATGTAGCCAGTACGTTAATAATCCTTATGGCGCGCGACAAGGGAGCAAATTGAAGTAAGTTGGTCCTCGCCACCGGCACGCTGAGTGTGGCTGGGCGGCGACGAGCGCCCACGTAGCTAGTGGGGGCACAGAACTGCAGGCGCACCAGCACGGCCGGGTGGTGCAACTGACCGCGCAGCACGCGCCACGCGTAGCACGCTAGCGCGACGTCAACCACACGTACCCGACCATGCCGAGTACAAACAAAGGGTAAAAAGTTTACACTCCATATTCTTTTAAGTACAAAAATCAAGTGAATTTATTTTGAATTTTTTCCACCATAAGGCTGTGCTTCGCTATAATAATATTCATATCAAACTTTTTCAGGAACAACATTGTAAACGACTCATCCTCCACACCCTTTCCCAACTAAGTTGGGGTCAGCTTTCAGTCTAGCTACGATACGGCCGAACTTTGATATTTTACGTGAAGCGACTTCCATCAGACCTCCACCAGTTCTGTAGTTAGACCATGTCGTCGGACTTTTTAGGGCTTCAACGCTTCAACAAACCCGTAACGAATGCCACAGATGTTTGTATGGCACCCGGAACCGACGGTTTAACGTGCTCTCCGAGGCACGGAGGGGTCTCAATGTGTTAAGAATGGTCACCCATCCTAGAGTGACCTGGCTAGTATTACTTAACTTTGTAATATGTTAACCTACTCGGTTACCACTTAGCCACGAGTTCTATTATTAATAGCGGCTATTAATATATTGATAGCCACTATTTGCACTATTTAAAATAAATATTTGTTTCTTGCCTAATTAAAAAGTATTTCTGACATTAATAGGCACATATAATAATTGGCACAATAATAAGTCATCACCAAACAGCGAGTTTATTCAATCATAAACGCCCAATATACGAAAAAAGAAAATAGTCAGGGATGTCTCGGTGCTAAACGTGGTCAAGACTAGAAGCGACCACCGTATGGTGAGAGATACATTGAATCTAAATATTAAGCTGGAAAGATCTCAGTTGATGAAGTCTAAGCTTCGTCCCGCACCCATCCTCCTCCAAAACCCGGAAAGTTTAAAGTTTGAACTCCAAAACCACTTCGAATGCCAAGCAGATTGCGATGATATGGACGCATATAATAACGGGTGTCTGGAAACCATCCTTACGGTTGGCTCTAAGTTTTGTTAGTCACCGTGCAAACTGATCTCCAAGTCCCTAAAGAACTACCTGCGCTACTACAATATCAGTCGAATTGAGGAGGCAATAGAGCGCAATAAGGGTACTAAAGTGATCACAAGGGATCACTCTATTGGACAGAGTCAACTGGCACAAGGTTAGAGACTGGCGACGGCAGAACTGTTTCGTCTAGACCCGAAGTTTTTTTTTTTGTAGTTGAGCGAAGTTGAGAAGTTCTACGGACAGTTGTACACATCGACACAAAAACCAGTTTCTAATCTGGCTAAAGACCCAAGAGCCAGAACAATCCGACACTATACCGAAGATATCCCGGACGTCAGCCTGTATGAGATTAGTATGGCTCTGAAGCAGCTTAAAAACAATAAGGCGCTGGGTGATGATGGAGTTACGGGTGAGCTCCTGAAGGCAGGCGGTAAGCCGGTTCTAAGAAGCCTTCAGAAGCTATTTAACTCCGTTATACTCAAGGGCAAAACGCCACAGGCATGGACCTGAAGTGTGGTAGATCTCTTCTTTAAAAAAGGCAATAACACCTTACTGAAGAATTACAGATCTATGTTGCTTCTAAGCCATGTCTAGTAGTTATTTTTCAGAGTGATTACGAACCGTCTCGCTCGCAGGTTTGACGACTTTCAGTCTCCCGAACAAGCCGATTTCCGTAAAGGCTCTAAAAATAAATACACGTGATATCTCACTGCACCCTCCCTTTCCCGTGTGATATTTTGTGATCTTTTCCGAACCCCCTACCCACGTAATGAGCCTCACGTGATTAATGAACGATCCCGTGGCACGGGGGAACGCATAGCGCCATTATCTGCCGAGCGTCATGCACTGTCACGTGAGTTCGAGACTTACGGAAAGGAAATCAATCACACCTAACTATATACATAAAATATTCGGATAATGACTTTTGCACTTTTAAGATAGTGTTGAGAAACGCGAAGTGAGTTTAATTGTCTGAGAGGCGCCAGGCGCCATCACCCGAGTCTAAAACCCAGTGTACGTTTATCTCCCGCATTAATGTGCTTTTCTGTGGCAATTGTGGATACCGTGGGAGTTTTTTTTTTCATTGTTTGGTGATCCCAGAGTAATCGGTAGCCGGTTCTTGGCCATACCGACGAGCTCTTTTGCTCCCTCGCAGCCACCAAACGCCAGCATTATATATATTCACAAATTTTATATGTTTCAGGGGGTTGTAAAGAATTAAACATACATTTATAAATGCGGTTAGAACAAGAAGATCCCAACTTTTAAACTTTTGCATTACATGATAATATAATTATGTTGACAGTAATTCACGCGATCACCTATTTAAAAGGTATTACCGTTTAGTCCTGTGACGACTGCCAGTGGAACCTGGTCCATTCATTTACATAAGTGTGCAATCTTATGTTACACTGTGACGAAACTCAGAACCAAACATTTATTTGTTGCGGGGGTGGACCTTAGTATTGGCTGGGAGTAATCTGTTAGGTATACCGATGAGATGTTGGTGACGGCTTCAGGGCGGCCATAGTTTCTAGGAAGTGGCACTGACTGACTGACTATAGCAAGAGTCTTCCAACTAGTCGGACGAATCCAGTAGTTAAGTTGTCACAGTTGTTTAACACGATCTTCCGCGAAGAAAACATCTCGCACAAGAAGGTGACGGTGTCGGTCCGATAGGAAAACTTCCAGGAACCGTTTCATCCGCACTCACGTATGAGACGAATTTTATGTTCTTCACACGTAGGCAAGTCTCCCGTGAAGGGAATGTCTGAACATCGCCCAGTTAGTAGACGGAATCGTATCACGGGAGCGTGGCGGAGCGACATGAAGGATGATCTCGCATCACCACTCGCACACAGGACCGGTACATCCAAAATACTGCTCAATGAAATGCAAGGCTCCACAGCTCTTCAGGCTTGCTGATAAGCGACCAAACTATCCGAAATCATTTACTTGAAGTGGGTCTGCGTTCCCGAAGGCCGCTGAGAGCTCCTCCTATAGAACCTCTTAAACGTAGGGCCCGTTTATAATGGACTAGCGAACACAGAAATTGGGAGGAAGAAGACTGGCGTTGTGTATGTTTTCCGATGAATCTCGTTTCGGTATGAGGCCCGATACAAGACAAACTCGAGTTTGGAGGACCTCTGGATGTCAAGGACGTTTGAAATTTTGTCAGGAAGCTCATTAGTTTGGAGGGGAACAATAATGGTTTGGGCCAGTTTTTGGATCGGTTTAAGAACGGATCTCATTTGAATCAGGGGCAACATCAATGCTCAGATTTATGCGGAGAGGATGTTTCAGGCGTGATCATCTCTTTGCGAAGCTGGTTGAGTGATTCGTTTCGACTAATGCACGACAATGCACGTCCACATACGGTAGTAACACGCACTCCTGCCGATGCTCGAATCAACATTCTGCCGTGGCCTGTTCAATCGCCGGACCTGAACCCAATTGGGCACGCATGGGATTTGGCCCAAAAAAGAGAATTGCCGAGTATGGATGCCGTGCATACCTCACAACAACTTTTTGACTTGTTAGAAAGAACATGGGCGGCCATTCCTCAAAGTGATTTTGATCAACTGGTTTATAGCATGCCAAATCGCTGTTATTGTGTGATGTGTCCATGGTGAAAACACAGTTTATAATTTTTTTTATCTTTATAATCAAAATTTAAAAAATCCTCATTTTTGCCTTCTTTGCTATTTCATTGACGACATTAACTTTTGTTAGTTTCCCACATTTGCAAATATTGCAATTTTTCTTAGTTTAAAAAAATATAGGGTTAAGTTGTTAACTTAAACATGAGGAATTAAAGTAAGAAGCCAGTCTGCAAGATTAGATTTGGTAAATACTAATTAGATATTTTTTTATATTTAAAAATATACCTGTCTGGAGGATTCCCTCCTTTTAGGAAGAAGTGTAACGTATATTATAAGTGACATATTGCTGTTTTCCGACATAAACGTGAACGAAGTTGCGGGCACAGCTAGTTAACAATAAATTCACAAAAAATCTGAAGTTATTTCCTTTAATACCGATATAAATATTACCTATAATATTGTTATGTTATGCCTGATTAGGTTGAAGCAAATAACATGTAAGAGGAAAATGTATCGACGTGTAAATGTACGCGATAGATTTTTTCGCAGCAGTAACGAAAGCGAGTCGGTGAGTAACTCGTGAGGCAATGTCACCTCCTTGCGATTTTTCAAACGGTAATACCACTTGATGTATCTGCTCGACGAACTTGATCGAAGATTTACGTATACCGACATATTTTAGTAGAATTACCTGTATTACCATTGGAGATATTTTATACCTACGCACTAATAGAGATTTTACAATATTCTAATTTTGGATCTAGTTACTAACATGTTTTTTCTAACATCGTCTTGTGTCGTACTAAACACTAATTATAATGTTAATATGGTTAAAATTAATTACTTGGCCATACTACGTATGGCTAATTTAATATTACTGTAATTTTTAGATGGCCTTACTTAAATCCAGGTTTAAATGATACTGATGATAAAGGCTACCGAGGATAATATTTCTAATGATTTCAAAAGGTTCGCCTTTTACATAATGGTTCAAGGTATTATTTTGAAACAATAAATTATTAAAGAAATCTATGTAAAGGCATAAAATTATAAAAACTTACACTCACTCATATTTTAAGGAATTACTGTATAATCTTCTATGTTACGCTATATATATCACCGTAGTCATAATTGGCTTTGAACACAAAGCCAATGAAAACAAACTGCCGAGATTCATAACTATCAAAACCAATTCCGTACCATCTCATATACTTATATTAAAAAAGTCCGCACAAACTTTATCAGTTCTGTCATAGAAATATCAACTATAAAGGTTACAAAGAAATGCAAGGGTGGTCGTGTAACGACATGAGGGAAATTTTCCACTCTGTGACTTCGTGTCCCGTCTTTGCTAAATCCCAATTCCGTATTGTATCATATTATCTGACAGAAACAGCGGTGGGGTCATTCGCAGGATATAGCCTTATTATCAGAACACTATATTATTCTCTCATCTTACGTTAGATACAGTGATGTTACTAAATATATATTTTATGTTTCCAGAATTATTAAATCTATTTGCAAGACTAGAAGTAAAAGTTCGAAACGATGAAAATGTTTAAGTCGGGCTATCGTTCGAAACGGTGCATTACTACAACGCAATTTAACATACTCGTTATTAGGATTGTCACGCTTTGCAACGTGTTTCTTGGTCTTCAAAAAAAAATCGTAATGTATTGGAACCTGAATTGCGACTATACATACATAATGCCTTTATGTAAAACACTGACTGTATCTAAAGTACTTTCTACAAAATGTTAGTCCTATCCACAAATAACAAGGTAGTCTTAAAAAAAACGTTCGCATCGTAAGAATAAAATAAACTACTCCACCCAAGTATATACTTTCACTAAGAATTAATGGAATATATGGTTAGGGAGCGAACGACGAATAAACTTGCAGCTTTTCGATACTCTAATGACGGTACTTCAGAAAACATATTTGGACGAATATTTGTCTAACTAAATAGCTAAACTACTTACGTGGGTGAGCCCTGCTTCGGCACTTATGGGCCGGCTCGACCGGAGTGATACCACGGCCTCACAGAAAACCGGCAGTGAAGCAATTGCATTTTGCATTGCTTTTCGCCGCGTGAGTGAGGTTACCGGAGGCCCTAACCCTTCCCTCTCCCCTATTCCCACCCTTCCACTCTCTCCCCCCTCTTCCCTATTCCCGAAACCGTCTTCCCCTCTCTCCCTCCTGTTCCCTATTCCCACCCTGCCCTACTCTCTTCCCCTCTCCCCCCCTACCCCTACCCCCACATAGTGCATTAAAAAAAAAACTAAAAGAAAAACCATTCTAAAAATACTTGTCAAAAGTGTATGTAAATATTTGTCAAAATACGTTATTTTAAGTTTAATATAATAACGAGTCGTTTAATTGTAAGACAAAAACTAAGTGCTACAAAAATACAGAATCGAACAATCCGTAATCGAGTAATTTACTGAAATATTTGACTCACGTACCTTTTACAATAAATCTATGTAGGAAGACTAACGTGGTCATTAGTATAGGCAACAATTTAGAGCCGGGTACAGCGGTAGGTACATCATTAAGGTTAAGACTAAATGGGACAGTGTTATAGAAACGGTTGTGCAATCCATCACGGGTAAGCGAGCCCCGACAGACCACTTAGCCACTGTCCGCCACCATCGGACGTAACCCTCTACACAACATCCGCTATACATATTGCGCGGATACCTACGCCTGCTATGGCTAAGGGCTAGGAATGTAGCGGCTACGAAACGAACAAATGGAAATGTTTCAATCTCGAGCATCTAACAAAAAAAGTTACTCGATTAGTATGGATATGACGCCATTGTTAGTTTGGCAGGTTAATTTAACTAGTATCTTCTAATGAATACAAGTCACATCTAAGAAGGAATATGTACGTTTACATAGATGTAAAACCTTTAAGTAACAAATTATTTTGTGCAAAATGTGCTATTAATATTTGATTTAAATTAAATTTTATACTGGTTTTGAAATAATAAAATTCGTTTGTTAAAATAGAGAGAGTAATTACTATATGTCGGAGAGTTCACGGTACGGAAGCCGATTTGGCAACAGAATTCTAGCACCATCTGCTGACGCTTGACAGAATCTACGAGTTGGCGTCTGAGAATGTTAAGACACGGTCTTATTGCAGCCGTCGAGTAGAACAGTCGTCGTTTCTTTGTTACGTAATTACTCAAGAACTCAGGATTATAACTGATTTGCTTTATATTCGTATTCACTGTGTTTGATATTATACCTACCCACCCTGCCCACAAAACTATGGCCAACTGGACTCGGTGAAAATAAGATATAGACAACATGTATGTTATCAAAATAAAGACGAATGGAATGATAACACATCCAGGTATCCACTGGACCTGATAGATTTCTTTATGCGCCTACCTTATACCCAGAACCAAAACAGTTACTTTTAGTAAGTTCATTTAATATAACGTGCATTATGATATTTTATGCTTCCCCTAACAGGCAGAAATCTACGGATTTGATTACTTTATTAATTTACGTTTAAATTAAACAAAAAAACTGATAGAATTAAAAGTTAGTTCAACACTTAACCATAAATACGTGGAAATAAAACTGCTTCATTAGGAAATAGCACGCATAGTGGGTTCCTTCATAACAGCAAAATATTTACTTTATTATTCTTATTTACCTATAAAGCTCACTGTGGAAATGGGAACAAATAAAATAATAAGAAATAGACTGGACATACCCATTATAGACGTTAATATAATAATGTAAACAACATTATTTTCTGTATTAGCAAATAGTTTAAGTGGTTATTTAATCAAAAGGGACAGATCTATATGACGATCATCAAACCAAAAAGATCGAATGAGAGACGCCTGCACGTAGCTGAAATGCGAATGTGGAGATGGATGTATGGTGTGATTAGAATGGACAATGTGAGATATGAATATAATAGAGGCAGTCCGAAAGAACCGCCATTGGATGAAAAGTTGAGGAGCAATAGGGTATCCTGATATAGACATTTGATGCGGAGGGATGAGCATAATTTGACGAAGAGATTTTATGTATGACCAAAGAAAAGTTAGATGCGTTAAGGGGGTTCGGTTAGAAAGAGTAAGCAGTAAAATGACGAATAGTAGAGTCGAATGAAAAAACAAAACAAATTGCGCCGACCCCAGACCATTAAATTGGGAAAAGCTTTAGATGATAATGTAAGTAGGTATGTGATTACGTAGTAACTGTCTGATGAAATAATAATAATATTTTTTGTTATAAATGGAAACAACTTCAATTAAAACAGATATGTCATAATCACGTAAAAAAGTGGTTTTATTGGCAGAAACACGTCGTCATTACCGTTAGTAGTGCTAGTTTAATCCGTAAATAAACTTGCGAGTGAAAACGCTATATTATTAGCATATAGCATGCGTAACGTGCTTCAAATAGCAGTTAAGTTTTACACATTTTAATACTTTATTATTCCTTGTTGGAATGAAAACTAACAAAACAATTAGTTTTGCCACTTTGCTGGCAGTGGTTTTCTTAATTAGGATAATTCGATTAAGTCAGTTTTCGTAGGATAAAGAGTGCACTGTGAGATAAATGGTTTTATATATATATGCATGGGTACAATATAATTTAAATTGTTATTTAGCTAAGCACTGGGCTCGCCCAGTGCTTAGCTAAATGAATGGTACTAGAATGGTACTACTCGTAGTACCATTCTGTTTTTGAATACTCCGTTGCTTTTCTCAAAATATTGTTTTAGGTAGATTTCGAAGAAAGTCTACCTATTGGTTTTGTACCAGTTGTCGAGTTTTCCAAAAATTTCTACACTGGTAACTTGATGCTTGACTGGTGCTCAGATCAGTATCAAAAAAGCAATTACAACATCGGTGGTGGCCCTTGTGTGTTACCAACTTTACTTTCCTCCTGTAGGATTTGGCGACCCACGTTGGTGGAGCGCCAATATATTTATAAAATGCATACATAATCGCACCATAATATATTTCGTTATATTATAAATTTCATAGTCTTTATAGTAAACCACATTCTGTTTGTCGAATGCAATTAGTGCTGGTACTGCTGTAATATTGCCAATGTACTCGACGATCTCAAGAGATGGCGTTAGCAGTCTTCAAATAATGTAAACGCGCTGCACCTGATTGGTGCAAGAAAAAACGGACATACCCTGCTCTCATCGCGTTTCGGGAAGAAGACGCCTTTAATATAAAATTTTTGTTCCGCCACGGACATCAGTTATATTTCTCGTGAAAAGAAGCTGATTTTCCGTTAGTCCTATAGCCGTGTAGTGTTTGGACTCGCTTGTAACCTTTACAAGGTGTATGTGGAGTGCTCCAGTCTACGATCGTGACCGGCCGGTCAATACCTTGCAAGAGACCGTAGAAACCTCGCCGCTGCTCGCTGCCTTCTGGAGGATCGGGACTTGGTCGGTGTTGCAGGTTAGTGCTGGCATGATTGTTTTGATCGATAGAAGTGGTTTACTTCCCTACACCTCGTACGCTAACTGTTGAGCAATCACACCCTGGTCGGGCTATTTACACGCCTGACCATATAATTTGGTCCTTACGAGTACGGATAGGCCAGTGATTCACGTAAATATTGGTGAATTTACTTTTCTATTCATATCATAAAAAAGATTCACGTAATTCTAGTGAATTCTTGCCGCCATTTTTCCTCGCTCACAGATTTACGTAAAATTGGTAAATTCTGTGTTTAAAACGCACGAGAACTACGTAATTATTGGTAGACTCGTATTTAAATATAATTAATTGTTAGATTTGGTGAATTACGTATTAATTGGTAATAATATCCATTATACTCAATTTAGTTGAACTTATTTATACCTACCCACTTATTAACCGCTCCACCACTGTACTTTACGCTAAGTCATTTTAGGATTTAAATTTAACTTGTGTTTTTACACTAACTAGGTAGATATACCTATCACTTTGTAGTTGTATTGTGATATTATTTTATAAACATGACGGAAAGCGAATCAAGCCGCGAAGTCATGTTGGTTATGTTGAATCAAAAGAAAGAATTATTATTTCAACGTATTAATCGTATGTACACATCGTCGAAAGGTATAATTTCTTTCGATTCATCAACGCGAGCTAACGAGAATTTTCTGGCTGAAACGGAGATAATAGATGAGTTACGCGATAAATTTGAGTCCATTGTTGATAAAATAAATAATATAAATTTGTTATCAAAGATTACGGTCAATCCCGAGTATTCTTGCCTCGATTCATTTGATGATTTATACTCGAGAGTTAAACGCGTTAGAAATAAAATATTAACCACTTCTAAGGTGCGTTCACTCGAGACCAGTAGCTCGATCAAGTCCGTAGTGAAATTAGAACCTTTAGTAATTCCGAGTTTTGACGGACGCCCTGAAAACTGGAATACCTTTTATCAGTCTTTTAAAGCTAATATTCATTTGAATCAACAGCTTTCTGACTCGCAACGTGTACAGTATCTAATTTCTAAACTCACCCACGACGCACTAAAATTCACTTCCGGTATTATTCCGTCAGGTGAAACATATAAAATACTATGGGATAGTTTGGTTAAGAAATACCACGACAAACGCTCATTAGGTACATATTATCTCAATAATATACTGGACTTAAAAACTTGCTCGCACACTGCGAACGCTCTTGATACCTTTGTTAGTAAATACTCCGCTTCGATTTCAGCTCTAAAAGAATTAGGCATAACAGATCTAACTGATTTTATTTTTCTTCAATGCGCTTTGAGAAGGATGGATCCTCAAACCATCCAAGCCTTTGAACTTTCGATTCGGGATGTGGAAGTGCCTACGACACAACAGCTTATCGCTTTTATACAAGATCAGGCTAAGATTTTGGAGCGCTCAAACCCGCGAAATTCGTCATATACGAAACCCGCTGCTGTTGTTACGTCGCCCTCACGCGACCGGCGCGTTCATCACACCTCCAAATCTTTTGTCGCCAGTGAGTCCGCTAATAATGCAAATACTCTCACATATTCGGCGCCCGCAGCAGTTACCGCGAATTGTTGTTTGTGTAGTGGTAACCATCGACATTTATATGATTGCGCTCAGTTTAAAAATATGCGAGACGCAAGGGCTAGATATGAGTTTATTAAATCGAAGTACGGTTGCGTTAATTGTTTAAGCACTTTACATAAACTTCCGGATTGTAAGAGTACGTCAGTCTGTTTCTGTAATAAAAGACACCATAGGTTATTGCATTTTGATAGTAATAATTCGCAATCGCATGCGGCTATGGTAAATACCGCCGTCGCGTACTCGCCGCCGCCCGCTCATCGAGCGACCGTTACTTCGCCCGCGCCTTCTCATCGCGCTCACACGACTTCGTCATGCATTCGAGCGCCCCCGCTTGCTACAGAACCAGTTACACATACACAGTCTTACACTTCTTGTCATAAGGGTGATATACTTTTGTCAACCGCTCAGGTATACGCGCGCTCTAAGGGTAGCGCTGGTATCAAATCTGTAGTTAGGTGTTTGATAGATAATGGCTCGCAGAATAATCTAATAACATCTGCTTGTTCTAGTTTATTAAATTTACCGATAATACCGTTGAATAATTCCTATGTTAAAGGTGTTGGTTCCGCTTCAAGTCCGATAATCGGTTATGTTCATTTAGACATTGAATCCCGTATTTATCCGGATCAGAAATACACTATACATGCGCTTGTTGTAGAATGCATTACGGATCAATTGCCTTCGAAATTTATCGATTGTGATCGCGACCTAGATTTTCGTAACCTTCCGCTCGCTGACTTAAGCTGGAATATTCCGGGCAAGATTGATTTATTGTTAGGTGCCCAGCTATTCCCATTTATATACTTAGGAAATATGGTCGAGTGTGGGCCGCGCGCACCGTGTGCTTTATCTACAACATTTGGTTACGTACTTATGGGAGATTACCCGCGTAAACATATTTTACCTACTGCCGCGTCTTTTTCTGCGTTAGCGCTTAATGATATAGTGCAAAAGTTCTGGGAACTTGAAGAAGTACCCATGAAACGCTTGTTGTCACCAGAGGAGACAGATTGCGAAAATATTTTCACGGCTACCGTGACCCGTGACGACGTAGGTCGTTATACAGTTGCATTACCGTTCTGTAGGGACCCTTCGGAATTAGGTAATTCGCACGCTACCGCTTATCGCCGTTTCGTTTCACTCGAGCGTAAGCTCCGTCAGGCACCGATAGTGCGCGAAAATTATAACAAGGTTATTCAGGATTATATTGATAACAATTACGTCAGTCCTGTTAAAGAATCTGAGCTGTCCTCTGATGGTTATTATATACCGCATCACGCAGTAGTCCGACCTGATAAACCGATGCCGCGCATCGTATTGGACGCGAGTGCTAAAACGCATACAGGACTTTCGCTTAACGATATATTACATATTGGACCCAATTTACAGGCCGATCTGTTTTTATTATTGTTAGGTTTTAGATTATTTCCTATTGCAATGAACGCTGATATAAAACAATATTATTTACGGATTGGTGTACCAGTAGACCAACATAAATACCTACGCATTTTATTTAGATTCAACGAATCGGAAAAAATTCGAACTTATGCCTTTAATAGGCAACCTTTCGGTCTCAAGTCAAGCCCTTACATAGCTATGCGCACTGTGCGACAGCTGGCTACTGACATGAGTCCGCTCTATCCTGATGCCGCGAAAGTGGCAGAGACCTGTCTGTATATGGACGATTTGGTTCTTTCTATTGCAAATGAGGATACTGCCACGCAATTAGCTCACAACTTGATTAAGTTTTTCAAATCGGGTGACTTTGACTTAGTGAAGTGGTCTAGCAATTCACCAGTGCTACTTGACTCGCTTCCCGACACGCACCGCAAGTCGCTTGATTTTGATGTTGACAATAATGTCTCTAAGGTCTTAGGTCTCTCATGGGAACCATGTGAAGATAATTTTCATTTCACATGCGCCGCAATTAATGAAAGGTGCACCAAGAGAAACATACTCTCGATGGTTGCACGACTATTTGACGTACTCGGATTGGTCGCGCCTGTGATTCTCTATGCCAAGTTGTTAATTAAGGAACTGTGGCTCAGCAAGTGTGATTGGGACGATCCTGCACCGGAGCACATACGCACCCGTTTTTTCGCTCTTGCGCAAGAACTTCAAATGCTTGACACTTTAAGGATTCCACGTCATGTAGGCGTCGAAGTTGGTTGTGAATTACGTCTTGTTGCTTTTTGTGATGCTAGCATGAATGGTCTGGGATGTGTCATTTATGCCCATTGTACCTACCCGTCTGGCATTCAAACTCGCATTCTTTGCGCTAAATCAAAGGTTTCGCCAACAAAAATCACTACGCTCGCTCGCTTAGAATTATGCGCTATTTTACTTATGTCAAAATTAATAAAAACTGTGCGAGACACATATGCAACACGTATGACCATTGCCGGGATATACGCATTTTCTGATTCCACTATTGCTTTATCATGGGTTCATTCTTCACCACATCGTTGGTCAGTTTTCGTCGGTAATCGCGTCGCTCAGTGCCAAGAAAACTTGGACTCTAAACATTTTTATCATATTGCCGGAGCTAGTAATCCAAGTGATTGTCTTTCGCGTGGTATGCTTCCATCGCAACTTTTGACCCACGATTTGTGGTGGAAAGGTCCTCCGTGGATTCGCAGCTCATCTGAGAAGTGGCCGATTAAGCCATTCTCGCTTAATAATTGCTCTGTCTTGCCTGAACTCAAGGCAAATGTGTTGGCTGCCATTACTCACACAGAGCCGCCGTTGCTGTGTACGTTAGCACAACGTGTTTCTTCTTGGGAAAAGTTGCTACGTATCACCGCATATGTATTAAAATTCGCAAGACCTAAAGTTAAGGTCGAACCTCGTTCTATAGCAGGGTTGACAAGTGCTGAGAATGCGTTAATTCTCGCCGTTCAATCTGTGCACTTCTGTGAAGATATCAAATTGATCAAGGCTGATAAATTACCTTCAAAAAAGCTGCAAAGCCTCTTCGTCTTCTTAGACAAACAAGGGATTTTACGCATTGGAGGAAGACTTTCTGGATCAATGCTTCCTTTCGAAGCTAAACATCCGGTTCTTCTCCCTAAACGCGATCATGTCGTTGACTTAATAATACAGCATTTTCATGTTGTTAATTGTCACACCGGACCTGGACTTCTTATGTCTATTATACGACAACGCTACTGGATCTTGGATGCCAGGACTGTTATCAGGTCCAAGTTGCGAAAGTGCAACACTTGCTTTAAATGCAACCCAACGCATCCAACGCCTATAATGGCTGATCTTCCTGATTACCATGTTTCAGAGGCCAAGGCATTTTGTCACACTGGTGTAGATTACGCTGGTCCGATAAGGACAATCCTTTCTCGCCGCAGAGGTCAACATGCGCAAAAGGCGTACATCGTTCTTTTTGTTTGCATGGTCACACGTAGTCTACATATTGAAGTGACCAGTGATTTAACTACTGAAAACTTTCTAGCCGCTTTTAAACGCTTTATTTCCCGTCGAGGACCAGTTTCATGTCTCTATTCCGATAATGGATCTACTTTCATCGGTACGAAGGCACATTTAGATGAGCTGTATAGTTTTTTATTGAACTCTAGCTTCAAAAACGCGCTGTCGAATGAGTTGCTCTCTCGACGCATAGAGTGGAAGATGATTCCCCCAAGATCACCAAATTTTGGTGGGATGTGGGAAGGGAATATAAAGAGCATGAAAACGCATTTATATAGAGTAATAGGAAGTCAGTTACTTACATACGAAGAACTGCAAACTGTTCTTACTCAGATAGAGTGTATTCTTAACTCTCGTCCATTGAGCGTATTATCGTCAGACCCTTATCCTGAGGTGTTAACTCCCGCGCATTTTTTGATGTCTACTCCGTTGCAATATTTACCCGCTGCTGATTTGTCAGATCAACGATTGAGTCTGTTAGAACGTAAAAAGTTGTTAGATAGTATGGTCCAATCCTTTTGGAAGAAATGGCACTTAGAGTATTTGCACACGTTGCAAGTTAGGCAAAAATGGGCTACTCCCGACAAACCGGTAGAAATCGGAACTGTTGTTCTTCTTGAGCAGGAGAATTCTCCACCGTTGCATTGGCCGTTAGGAGTAATTATGGACGTGTTCAGAGGCTCTGATAACGTTGTACGCGTGGCGATAGTTAAAACGCAAACTGGAATTTACAAACGCGCTGTAACTAAATTATATCCTATTCCTACACAATAAATTCAACTTAGTTTAAACCTTATCTTTTAGTTTAGGCCGCTATATTTATCATATTTATTATTTAATCGCATAATGCATGTGTTACTCTCAGTCAGTTAGAAAATTCGCGTGTTTTGAAACATCTTGTGATGTTCCAAGGCGGGGTGCATGGTGGAGCGCCAATATATTTATAAAATGCATACATAATCGCACCATAATATATTTCGTTATATTATAAATTTCATAGTCTTTATAGTAAACCACATTCTGTTTGTCGAATGCAATTAGTGCTGGTACTGCTGTAATATTGCCAATGTACTCGACGATCTCAAGAGATGGCGTTAGCAGTCTTCAAATAATGTAAACGCGCTGCACCTGATTGGTGCAAGAAAAAACGGACATACCCTGCTCTCATCGCGTTTCGGGAAGAAGACGCCTTTAATATAAAATTTTTGTTCCGCCACGGACATCAGTTATATTTCTCGTGAAAAGAAGCTGATTTTCCGTTAGTCCTATAGCCGTGTAGTGTTTGGACTCGCTTGTAACCTTTACAAGGTGTATGTGGAGTGCTCCAGTCTACGATCGTGACCGGCCGGTCAATACCTTGCAAGAGACCGTAGAAACCTCGCCGCTGCTCGCTGCCTTCTGGAGGATCGGGACTTGGTCGGTGTTGCAGGTTAGTGCTGGCATGATTGTTTTGATCGATAGAAGTGGTTTACTTCCCTACACCTCGTACGCTAACTGTTGAGCAATCACACCCTGGTCGGGCTATTTACACGCCTGACCACACGTTAACATTAAAAAAAATTGTATTAGTAGTTTTGGTTAATTGTGGTCTTCTATAGAGCTCCAGGGAGCGGTTATAATACCTAATATTCTGGCAATCTGGTTCCTGGCAGTTCCCATCAACGAATCAACAAGACAGTACCTAACAAAACAATGCCAACCCCTTATTTTACGAAATACTAAACAAAAAGCTCTATTTTTAAGTTAGAGAGTTCCTATAAATCAAGAAAGAGCAAATGGCAAACGCAATCACATCTAGTTATAATCTCTAGACCCCAAAACAACCGCCAGTTAAAAATCCGGTCCAAAAATATAAGTCGCATTAAAAACTTTTTAGTCTAGATTGTAGAGTAAAATAAAAAAATTAGCTTTCCGTTTACAGTTTAGGAGCTACGAATTTTTTTCCAACAAATTTTAGTTTTCCCACCCTCCCCAAGTTAAGGACGGAATCATTTAGGGTTCATATAAAAAAATGTTCATATTTACTATGGGCATGCTATTAATATTAAACGGTCCAAAAGTTTTCCATAGGAAAAAAGTTATGCTAAAAAAACTGATTTTTGAAAATCTACCCCCCAGCTCCCCCATTTGGGGGAATATCCCCCATTCACGAACTTAACCTTCATTTTTGCCCTGTTGATTTGTCGTCCAAGTTTGAAAGCAAAAGGAGTTACATAGAAATTTTTTTCTAATTTGGCTGGTCTATACTACGAACACATCTGATTCGTCGTAGTTTACTTTACAATCAGAAGTGCTTTTTGTGTGAAGGAAGAAACCCTAAATTCTTTTCTGTGCCTACGACAACGTGTATGCAAAATTTAACAAACAAACTCGCATTTATCTCGTACGATATTATTACTGCTGCTCCTACCATCTTGTGTAAGAATGGTCAAATTTATAACCTATGTCTACAATATAAAATTCATGCCTAAGGCTTTTTGTTATTAAAGACATAAGGTTATTATATTAGACAATATAATTTAAAACTGAGTTTATAACGTGCAAAGTAACTCCTTACTAATATATTATTAACCACGCTTCTGATTATGCCAACGCTCTTTTGTCGAGGCATCAGTAATTCTGTATCCAAGCAATTTACTCGACAGTCTCTTAAGTAGATTTACTTGTAAATTTTTAACATCCCACTGAAATTTTGATTAACTTAAAAACCATTTTCTGAACCTTTCAAATCAAAACAAAATAAGCCATAATTGTCAAAAAATTACATGGGTAACCCCATAGTAGCTACTCAATAACCAAAAACGAAAAGAGAAAATGCTACAATTACGATTGCTAATCAGGAGGCTTTCCGGATTTATGCGGTGCGGAGGAATACAGATAAAGAGAATGCAGCCTTCGTCCACTTCACATAATCCCTATGTAACGATATCCTCGGAATATGGCTACAATATTTTAAACTTAAATGATACGACCACTTCGGTTTATATAATTTTATCAACAAATAGTAATGCAATCACGAATGAGTCGGTTTTAATTTCAATTTTTTTTAACACGATCATAAAAAAAAAACTATGGTAGGATAGTGAAGTTGTCGGAAATAATGTTAGAAAAGTTTAAAACTATAGTGGTTAAATGGTCAATGTCAACCAAATATAGTTAACTACCTAAACAAATTCAGTAATATAGCATCCAACCAATATGGATTTAAAAAAGGTGTTTCTACTGAGGATGTAGTTCTGGATCTAACAGAGTTTGTGGCAAGAAAATTAGATGCGCAACAGAAATGCTTAAGTATTTTTATTGATGCAAAAGAAGCGTTTGATACGGTCTCTGTCCCCACCCCTCTACTTAAGCTTGAGGTATTCGTGGGAAACCCCTGCAACTCTTCAAGGATTATCTTTATCGTCGTTATCACTTACTGCATTAACAGCTGCACCCCACACCGGTGTGTGGGGTGCAACTGTTAAAACCAAGTTCATTGAAGTGGAGAGAGCACAAAGAGCTGTACTGAAAGTGATGCTTTGTAAAACTTTCAGACATCCGACGGGTCAGTTGTATGCCGACTGTGGTTTTCTTTCAGTCAGAAAACTATTTGTACTTCAAGCCATTCTTAGGAGGCACAGGCTAGTCTTACCACCAGAGCATGCGAAGCGTAAAGAACGTTTTACATGTACAATAGAAAGCCACAGAACTACATTCGCTGGTCGACAATTTTATATTCTGAGTACTCGTGTTTATAAGAAGGTATGTAAAGTCATAGCAATAATTGGGCTAAACCGTCATCAGGTTAAAGCTAAAATAAAAATATTTTTACACAATTTAGACAATGCACAAACGGAAGTACTGCTTCAACTCCAGCAGTAAGCACATCACACAGCACACACATGTACCCACACATACCCAAACACACACACACACTTTGAATGTTCTCTTGGGGTTTAACCTTTTTTAACTTTTAATTAAAGTGTCATTGTGACGGCAGAACACTGGCTCCCAAATCATAGGAACACCTAGTTTGGAAGCTAGGGTTACTCTATTGGTGTGACCTTAACTATAAAAATACTTTACTAGTTTCTAAGCAAAATGTTAAAGGTTGTTCATATGAATAAAGATTATAATTCTCTTTATTCATTTAAATATACATATAAATTACTTTTTTAAATACATTCACTATAAAAAAAAAACAAATATCTTTAAAAATATAAAAAATAGTGCCCCACCGGTATCGGGTACAGGGACCAAGCTACCGGCGGTTAGGGTTCCAGAGACAGAAACCTCCTCACAATGCGTGCCGTGTCAAGGAGGACTGCCTTCTGCATCAGGCTCTTAATCCAGCTGCCTAACGTGAGCCTCTGAAGGTGTTGGTCGAGGCTCTTAGCAATTAACCCATGGGCTGAAATGACTATCGGCACAATGATTGCTGAATCCACATCCCACATATCGACAATTTCGTGGGCTAAGTCCAAATATTTTATTTCTTTGTCTTTTTCGGCTTTTAAGAGATTGTCGTCATGCGGAATGGTTATGTCAATAATGATTGCTCGGCGCTCTAATCGGTCTATCACCACTATATCAGGCTTATTGGCAACAATAGTCCTGTCAGTGATGATAGATCGATCCCAGTACAATGTTGCACGGCCATTTTCGAGAACTGGGTCGGGCACATACCTGTAGTACGGTAACTCGACAGCCACAAGGTTATATTTAAGAACAAGTTGCTGATGAACTATCCTGGCCACTTGGTTATGTCTATGCAAGTACTCACCGTTGGCAAGACGAGAACAACCAGAAATTATATGCCTGAGGGTTTCTCCAGGACGATGACACGCCCAACAAATGTCAGTTGTACCGTCCTTCAGGATATGTCTCCGATAGTTATTCGTCATAACAACTTCATCTGTAATTGCACAGACAAAACCTTCAGTTTCTCCGAAGAGGTCACCGAACCGTAGCCAGGATACTGATGCTAATAAATTTACATCGGGTCCATTGAAGGCCCGATGAAAACGTCCATGCAACGCCTTGCTCTTCCATATTTCCCTGCGATCTGTAATAGTAAGTACTGCTGGTTTGCGCCAGTTCTCTTTTCCTAGAGCAAGCGGAGTGAGTCCGTTGTCAACTGCCACCACATCCCGATACACATCCAGGTCAACGGAGAGGAAGTAATCTCTAAGGTTGCATACCTCGCGGTTATGGAGGGTCTTGGCATTTAATAAACCACGACCCCCACATTTCCGCGGGATACACAATCTCATGACCGACGAACGTGGATGGTGCATTCGGTACGCGGTAAGCAGTGTACGGACTCTTCTATCCAGGGCATCTAGTTCAGTCTGAGTCCATCTAAGTATGCCAAAAGAGTAGGTTAGGACTGGTATGACCCAATCATTATAGACCCGCACTTTATTACCACCTGACAAAAGACTTTTCAATACTTTTTTCAGGCGGCCAAAGAAGCGTTCCTGTAACGATTGCTTCATAATCAATTCATTTACACCTAACGCCTGTGCCATACCTAGATACTTGTACGTTTCGTTGGCGGAAAGACATCTAAGGTGTGTGAAATCTGAGAGTTCCATCCCCTCAGATTCCACAATCTTACCTCTTTTTACATGCATGACTGCACATTTATCCACACCAAATTCCATCCTGATACATTTACTTAAAGTTTCAGTTACCTCAATTAATTTTATCAATTGGAAATTGTTGCAGGCAAACAGTTTCAAATCATTCATGAAAAGGAGATGAGATATAACCTGACCTTCTTTCCGCAAACGATGGCCTAGTCTTGAACTCTCCAGCAAAGTGCTGAGAGGATTCAAAGCTAAGCAAAACCACATGGGACTCAAACTGTCACCCTGAAATATACCCCGCCTTATCTTTATAAACTCGCCGTAACATTGGGACCGCCGACATCCTGGATAGTAAAGGACGGTTCTCCATTGCCGCATACATGCCTTCAAGAAAGTGCATAGAGTTGTATCTATCTTATACAACTCCATCACTCTCAAGAGCCACGTATGCGGTACAGAGTCATAGGCTTTTTTGTAATCTATCCAACATGCCGCCAAATCCTTTCGGTTACGACGAACTTGTTGGTTAATGGTCGTGTCAAGTATAAGGAGCTCTTTAGTGCCACGGGCCCCACTTCGACATCCATTCTGAGGGTAAGCCATAATGGTGTTTTTGGATAAATGAGATGTTATCTTTACGCTCAGAATGGACGTGAGTAATTTATAAACTGTTGGTAGACACGTTATTGGTCTGTAGTTTTTGGGATCTGTGGCACTACCAGACTTATAGAGCAGATGAGTTATGCCTGTGGTCATAAAAGTCGGCAGCGAACCTGATTCTAAGCATGATTGAAATTGAGAAGCCAAACATACATGTGAGCTACGGAGCCACTTTAACCAAAAGTTATGCAGTCCGTCCGGTCCCGCTGCTTTCCAGTTCGGCAGCGAACGAACTGCACAAGCTATATCAATGTCAGATATTGATATTGGCTCCATGTTATCAATCGACTCACACGATCGTTCAACATCTTGCATCCAATCACCCTCTGTGTGAGTGACAGGCATCGCCCAGATGTCATGCCAAAATGTATTCGTAATTTCAGCATCTGGGAAATGTGTGTCACTTTCTAAATCAGGCTGCTCCCACCTTCTATAAACCCACCTCTCATCCCTTTGGAAGGAACGATTCTGAGTATATCGGTCTACTCTTTTTTTGTATCTCCGAATACGGTTTGCCCATGCATAAACTTTCTGTTTCAGAAAGTCAATGCGCTCTGTGACTCGTGCTTCGTAATCTCATGTGAATCAAAAGCCCGATTCACAAAACGCATTACTATCGGGCGTGTATTACCCGATCTGAAACAGATAAGCTTGCCAATGAGTGCCCTCGCCGCAGCGATACGACGCTAAATCCTGCACTGCCAGGCTGGGACACCAAGCTTAGACCGAGTAGCGTTATCATTGTCTGGGAACTTAACACCAGCTACTCGACATGCTGCAACAGCCGCACAGTACAGAATTGAGTGTATCGCTGAGATCTGTGCTTTTTTCTAAATAAATACTTAATATAGAATCAAGGGCACACACTAGCGCTTTATTTCGTTTATGCATTGGCAAACGCGGTAAACGAGGTCTGTTTTCATAACTCATGTTCCGATATTCTCGAATAGCACCTTCCAAAATATTCCTTATTTGTTTATTGTACTGAGTACTTACAGATGAAGCACCAGCGTCCTCTCCACCCTCATCAGGGTAAGGTCGTAGTACCACAGCAGTTAATTGTGACACTATAGATGTCTGTTTGTGAAGGAGGAGAAGTAACAGTGCTATTCTGCAAGTCCAAGCGTAGCCTATCAAGCACGGAGTTATCCAACAAATGACATCGTTGAATGGCCCGTACTTGATCCGATAGTCTTTGTGCCGAAACGTTAACAGCTGGTTCAAGTTTCTGAACAGAGACAGCATACGAGAGATCACGATACGCAGTGAGGTTAGTTCCTCCCTCTGTGACCACAAAATATGCTCGCATGACGTTCTCGTTTATTGATGTTGTCCATTTCATGCGACGCACATTACCACCGGTAGCGGGGTCCCTATTCGAAGCCGGTGGGCCTCGGGGTCCCAAGCAGGTCGGTGGCCGGCCTCTCCCCTGCCGACATACAGGTGTTGGCGACGTCGGCGGAGAGAAAAACTCGTCACTCGAAGTAGAGCTCGACGCCTCAGCAGCGACCGGAATTCTTGAGGTAACTTCCAGGGGGCGTGAGCTGAGCGACGAGTCCGGGGATCTTAGGTGTGCAGTCTTTGCTCTCGATCTTGTTAGCATTTACGTAGCAGTCATATTATTGTGTATTTCTTTTTCACTAGTATTAGACATGACGTTATAAACGTCATGTCGTACTGATACATATTTTTGTTTTTTTTACATATTTAAAACTTCCTTGGAATATAAATATTTATTTACGGTATTAATTTTTATTAATACAATTAAAAAATACATAATTTGATTCGTAAATACAGAAAAATAAAAATATTGGATATTGGATGATAAATTATACGACTGCCATATATTATTATTATTATATGACTGCAAAATTTTGTGAAAAATAAAGTGAAAATCCTACAATCAGGTACCTATCCCCTAAGAAAGTAAATCTGTATGTTTGACGGTTACGTTTTTAAGTCTAAACCGCTGAACGACTTTTGATGAAAATTGGTACCTATAGAGATAGAGAAAGCCATACGCTACTTTTTGTCGCGAAAATCAAATTAACTACGCAGACGACGTCTATTCAAGAGAACCTATTCACTCTACACTTGAACGTTCCAGGATCACAATTGAATGGAAAAATAGACGCGGACAGTTCATTTCAAACTGTGGCGACTCGAACCAAAAAGGAGCTGTCAAGGCGTTTAGTTCAACTTTACGGGCCCCTCGGTCAACAGAATCGAGAACTTCTAGTTGATATTTAGCTGCACCATCCCAAAAGTGACTGCAGAACTTCATGCAAGATCGATCTTGGACTGTATAGAGAATAAGCAGCTGCTCAAAGCTGAAGTACCACCGGACTTTTAAAATGACTCCTAATCTCTTTTAAATTGTACTGTAATGTGGACTGGATTGGTTAACCAAAGTTAAGTTTGGACGTGACGGTGAAAATTGTGTGTACTTCAATACCGATTGCACATACTCGTATAGTGCAATCGGTACAACTCTTATATTAAGAGAGATTTGAATCTCTATTTATGTCCCACACCTGTTAACACCACATTGTGTTACCAGATAAAAGCAGATTGTTGCACTTAAAAATCAGTATGGTCGCGTAAGCGATACCGAGGCGTACAATAACATTTTTGCCACGGTTTTCCAAAAGGCACACTTTGGGGTTCTCTTAAAATTGTTAATCATTAACTGGCTAATGTAATCAGTTACTATGAAACCTTTTAAAACGGTATAGATATTTATGTGAATTAATGCGTAGGAAACAATTTGACAATTAAACATTTGCATTTCTTCCAACTCCAAAAAAAAGCTGAAGTAGGAAAAGTGAAACACGCTGTAAGTTAGAACCGGAGAAAGATTGCTGTGTCTCAGTATAGACTATAAGGTTATTTCAAGAAAACACTATCACTTTATGTTGCCAGTTTAGAGATCATTGATAAATTATCAATCCAAATAAAAAAAATTGAAGTGTCTTAGTGAATTGTGTGTTAACAGTGAATGGATCAGCATAATTATCCACGTTGTACCACTTTTAAACCTATACAAGGCCACGTGAAGTTACCGCCGTCATTAGCCTGCTGTGCTGGTTCACTGTCTATCCCCGAACATCACAACGTGTTGCGCTAACCTATAGAGTAGGTACAACAGACTCATCTGTGCCATCCATGCTATTGTCATTGCGTAAAAGGCTCCTGAAAATCAAGGTTGCAAACTACGTAATATGTCTTACACACATACGGTAAAGTGGAGGGGTAGGTATTATATTTAATTCTGTCTCACGCTAAGCTAAGGAATGGTTTACTCTTGTGGGTAAAATGTTCAATATTAACAGATTAACTCGGTCGGGGATCCGGCTTCATAAAAATAAATTCCAATATTCCCCTCGTTGCTCTCATAACTCGTAAGAAACGACTCTCGCTGGAAAGTTTAAGGCGGACGATTGGAGAATAAAAATTGCATTTTTACTATGTTAAATTAAGTTTTTATTGTGAAATTTACTGGGTGTAGTAAAAAGAATGTTACGTTTAAGCAATTAGGTATTTTTTATGCGTATAAATGTTATTGTAACGAAGTTTACGCGAATTTAATATTTTGTATTAAACGCGCGAGGATATTATTTTGTACGTTTTATGATGTTGTGTTTTATGTTGATATACATTTAATACATATGAAATAAATGGGTATCAATTAGCGTTAGAACCGTATCTATATGTGTACGCGTAATTGTGGATTATATGAATAAATATAATCAATGAAATTAAATTAAATGCAAAGGTGTTTTGGTGCTATCCTGATTTGGAGAAAGAGAGCGCCTTTACATCTAAAACGTTTAGGTACGTTTAAAAGTAAGTAAATGTTTAGCTCGGCTACTCTTATACCAATATATATGTAGCCAAAAAAAAGTTATATTTATACACTAAACGTGTTCCAAATTTAATTTCAAAATAACATATAAGTATTTTAACATTTAAGATAATGTAATATTAATTATTGCCGCCCTGTATACGTTGTGTCAATATTGTATCCTACTTAATTATAAATGAGGTGATGATAATAATTTATTTCGTAATAGCCGCAATGTTTGAAATATTGGTGCTTACTGTAAAAATATTTTTGATATAATATATATTCCTTCATTACCCAACGGAGCGTGTAAAAATGTTTCTAGTTTCTGAATAACCTTCTCGTTACAATGACTGTCTGGAGTTGCGAAGGAGACAAACAAATTATAATTAGCAATAAACTTTTGTGGTAATGTTGTTTGTGTAAAAATTAGGTCATTATTATTAGTCATTATGTCGACAAATTTCATTATAGTTTTTTTACATACATTTTATTTTGTAAGTCTATAAACAAGAGTAATTATGTACAATGTCCAGTTCTTTGACACTGCGCAAGTAGGCGCAAGTTGATATTTTAATTTGCATTATAAGTACCTAACGGCAAACTAGGAGATAAGGTAGGTTAGCAGATTTCTGCGCGAATTGGATCGACCCGATCCATTCACTCCACCTATCAGGACACCGTGGTTTTAACGCCTGGTGGTCCTTCCCGCTATTCCCCCTTCTCCCCCCTCTTCCCCTACTCCCACCTTAAAGGCCGGCAACGCACTTGTGACTCTTGAGTTGCAGGTGCCCAAGGGCGGCGGTAGTCATTTACCATCAGGTGAAAAGGGGGTACTTCGTTCAAAATTTTAATTTTGAACGAAGTCCCCCCTTATATAGACCAACAAACTAGAAACGACAGTTTGATTACATAAAACCATCCCGTTATTAACAGTTTTTAAAAAATGGTGATTTTTGGAAGAAGGAAGAGAAGTGTTTTATTTTCAGAAACTACATGACCAATGTTTTATTATTCTGACGTCACGGATTCTGACGCATGTCTGTTTACACGTGCAAGAATTCTGAATACAAAAAGTGTTGATGTTGAGTATAATATATTTAAAATATATATTATATATTAATCTAAAATAGCAGAGATCTTACTCAGAAGACGAAAGGGAAAACAATTTCCTCGTATTACAAAGTATTACGAAGCACGATCTGTTAAGCTAATTCTGGTAAAAGTTTCCAGTAAGGAGTTCTGATATTTTTTTTTGATACAATCACTACTTAAAAAGTGTTATGAGGAAGACTAGCGAACCCTGGAGTTTGACTGTTGAACAAGGACGCCATACATGATTTAGTCTCGTTGAAGAAGGTTAATAAACAAGGCATGGCCCTCCTGATTGTAAGTGATTACCGGCACCTTTAGGTATTCGTAACAAAAGCTACTCATGAATGATTCATGCCTTGACAACTATCTTCTCTCTATCTATTTCCTTCATGGAGCAACAGGCTTTCTTTCCCATCTTAGACAGCATAGGGGTAGGTACCCTACCTTTCCAGTCGGGCAGTTACAATTTGAGTAAAAACATTCTACTACACCTACGCTACGTTACGTGAAAATCATAAAAATATTTTTCTATTGTATTTGCAGTTTGGTGTTCAATAAGAATTGACCTGTGTATCAATACTTTTTGACGTAATATAGTACATTACGCCAGAATAAATGATGGTGAGTGTATTACAGTCTATAGGACACGTTTCCAGGCTGCTGATACTACGAATATCCTAACAAAATATGTAGGTAGTGATTTGCTTATTCCCCAAATCATACAAACCTCACGATCACGCAGAGACATAACCACCACTATAGCCAAGAGAACTAACGAATAATTTCCGATAAAGACGGTAAGATACACTTTGGGATTGTCTCTTTTGTATCCTATTTACTAAAATTCAGACGTTTGTTTTAAGCGCCTCGTCGCCCTATTTCGCATCCATAAAACGAAAGTACCAGAGACTAAAATATAAACAAAATTTGGTAATTGAAAACGAGTTGTTCCCAAAAAAAATTACACCGCTTGTATTTTACAATGGTCAACATACTCAAGTCCTACTCCAAAAAATGAGAACTTCAATTACATATTATTCTATAGTCTCAAACAAAAAACAATTCAATTTAGCCACCTTTATAAGTAAATGTTGCTAAAAATGCCCACAGTTGCTTTTATGTACATTTTACATGAGCTCACTGTCACATTTATATGTTGCTGTCTTGATGCCGTATTTAATAAACGCTAGGAGAATTCAATTCTTACACATATATAAGTATTATATTTCAGAGGCCGGCATTCAGCTTTATAATAATGCAGATAACCCGCAAAGAATGGGTGGGTCAGGGTGTGGGGTGGCTCCCTTTGCCGTTCAGGCCTAATGGCCCTGTCGCAAGTCAACAAGCCGACCGACGTGCTCAGCGTCCCCAATTAACACGTACCACCTACTGGAGAAAATAAACATGACGAACGATTGACTTTTACATATTCAGTTTTTAATCTTGTTACACTGATTTTCTGCTATTATGATGACTTAAGCACACCTTAGCTTTAGCAAAAAATAAGTTCATACTAATATGAACAAGAATTTTCCGTAAGACCTTGTATACCTACACAGCGCCATTTAAATCCCAACTTCGTATCAAATCGTGTCGTTGCTAGTACAGCCAGACATTAGTGTATGATTTAGTAATGCGTACAGATGCAACAATTTTTTTTTCGAAATGAATTTACCACCAATAGTGCACCCTACTTTGCCGCTGCTTTACTGCTTGCAATAAGTCTCATCGTGTGTACGCGCTTGAGGTTTTATAACGCGCGTGGTTTTCCTTTAAATTTCAAAAGTATTATAAAATATCTGTATTAATACTACTCTAATACACTGCCCAACCTTTGAAGCATCCCTAAGCCACAGGAAACCGCGGTACTTCATCAAATTCAAATTCAATATCTTTATTTTATAAAATTTCTCATTGATAGATAAAATGAAACTAAAATTCAGTTATACAAATTGGGAACCTAAAAAATAAGTAAAATTAAATAAAAAGGAAAAACAAAATGACACCGATAGTACCAATTTCGATCCGCACCATTAAACTACTAAAGACATGTTTAAATGTGAATATCCACTTTTATTTATGTAAGTCCATTATCATAATCATCATTATAACCATCTGCTCAGCCATGAGACGTCCACTGCTGAACATATCGAACGTGGGAAACGTGTAGTATTGTAGAAACCGTTGCAATTCGCATTCGTATGTAGATATGTTACATTTAAAACTAAATGAAATATTACGGAATCACTTACTTAAAAGCCTGACACCGAACCTTATAAGCCTTATAATGTTTGTAAAACGTCAATGAATTTTGAGCAGGAGCACGACAAGACAGCGTCTGTCTCGTTGACAAAGAACTTAGATATATATGAAGTGTCACGCCAACGACGCCGTAGGTGACGTTTTGTTTACCACACGAGGGTAGGAAGATTATACTTTTTTAATTTCATTTCATATTCGACACACGGCTGCTTCTAGAACATATTTTGTACCCTTATAACTATATTTATGTCCACTAGGGAACATTTCGTTGCCGACGACACATGCCGAAATGTTAAAACTTTTAAACTGTCTGTTGAAAGGAGGAGGGTTATGTTTGACCAGTTTATTTTAGGGTGTTATTATTTCTTTATAGAGGTAAAAATAATATTTTGCATTTCGTAGTTCAAATGGTGAACGCAAAATGGTTGTTCTTTTGTTTGTCTTTTGACATTATTTTGAACTAACTTTTGCACGCAGTTTCACTCGCGTTATTGTATATTTTTTCAAGCAGTTCAGGTAACCCTCGAGAACAGGGCTCTTTTCGGGATGAACGGTTCCCTATGTCCTTTTTATGCTCTTGACAAGGTGTATGAACAATATTATGACTATCGGTTTCATAGTTACGGCTTGCAACCGTAACAAACAAACCCAATTTCGCATTTTTTTTATGTTAGTTAGGATTTGATAATATAATTGAACAAATGTTTCATTTAACTGTCTGGAAACTAGTCGGTAACTTAGTTTTATAATACTCCTTGTATTGCAAAACTTAGTCATGTCATAACTCATAAATTTAAAACCAAGACTAGTGCGAGTCAGACTCGTGCACCGAGGGTTCCGTAAGTAAGCAAACTTGTAAGTCTATCTCGTTAATCAATTATCGAAGACTTTAGCCCGTCTTTTTCGAAAGATAAACTTAACTTTACGGTTGCGATGTACGACAAAGTGAACAATCCAACCGCAAAATATAAGTTTGTACTCAAAAATTATTTTTTTATGTGATAAATTAACAACTTTCGGATTTTTTTTTTTACTTGTGCTGTCAGACCTTGCTTCTTACCAAATTTCATGATTCTAGGTCAATGGAAAGTACCCTATAGGTTTTTATTTACCTGTGTCGGTCGTGTCTTTTGATTCCGTTGACTTAGAAGCTTGATTTTTTTACAGCCTCAAGGGACCGCTGACATAAGTATTTGAGTTTAATTTCAACTTGATGCCTTAACGGGTTCCTGAGGAATAGTAGGGTCTTGACAGACACACAAACAGACAGACAGATATGACAACAACTTAATGACTTTCAAATTTTTTCCTTTATTTGTGCTGTGAGTCCTTGCTTCTTACCAAATTTCATGATTTTAGGTCAATGGGATATAGATGCCCTATAGATTTTGATTTCCCTGCGAAATGTTCAAATTTGTACCCGATACCGGTGGGACACAATTTTTTATGTTTTTAAATATATTTTTTTTACATAATAATGTATATAAAAATGTAGTTTATATGTTTTATAGATGTTAATAAAGAGAATAATAATATTAATAATAACTTTATTTCATAAGCACAGGTATACATTAATACATTTATTGTTGGAGACTCCTTTTAAGCATGTAGAATGCCTGTGCCAGGAGCCTCCGCTCTTCCGTACCTACCTTACTATACCTATGAATGGCATGAACATAAACTCCATACCGAGAAATTAACAAAAAAAAACAAAAGAATAGAAATAAACATGCATTTTCAAAAAACAAAAAAACACCTTTTGTTTACAGTTTGTTCGTTGTAATGTAATATGTTAACTCAATCAATACAAATAAATAAAATTGAAGTATCTGTTTGTAATGTCAAAATAAAGGGTTTTTTTTAAGCTCATACAGTCATTTACACGATACCTATGCCTAAAAATCAGTTCTTTTTTTTTTCCAATTTTGTTTATCTGTCTGTTTGTTCCGGCCAATCTCCAGAACGGGCAGACCGACCACCGAAGGACCATCACTAGCAGGTAGTTGGTGTGGTTAGTATTTGGATATTTATTTATAAGAAGTAACTTAGGCTACTTTTATTTTGGAAAAAGAATTAGGGTTAATAATAATATTAATATAAATATGTACACGTGAGCGAAATCGAGCGGAAACTGCTATAGAGAATACCTAATCATAGAAATTAAACACACAAGACAATACCTTTAATCTAATCCAAACAGTGGCCACTTAATAAGATTCCGCGAATTAAAATCAAAACCGAAACTGTGGGTAAGACTTTAAAATAAATAATTACATTATACATTGGTCAAGCAATACTTGCCTCAGCGTTTGTAGTTGTGTGAGTAAGTCCGCAAAAAAAGTACGATTAACATGTTCGTATATAATTATCACAGAAATTCCAATAATTATTGATATTTCTGTGGCATCTCCCAATGTGAATCTGTTATAAACATACATAATATGTATGTATTGTTAATGTATAAATAAATATTATATTATATCTATATAAATATTATAACGATCTACTTATGTGTTTGTGAAAGAATGCTCAACGTGTGTTGTGCTTGTGGCAATTATGTGACTGTCAGTAAACTGATCGTATAATGGGATGTGGTACAAGTGATAACATAGCGGCGTTTTTAAGTCTATTTTCAATGTAACACATTGCGATAAAATATTATACAAATAGTAATGGTAGTAGGGCACGATGTCACTACATTTTGCGATGTTACTACATTGCTTATTTAGATTCGAAATATTTCAAAAATTAAGCGTATGACGACAGCTTATTTTGTTTGATAATATTAAATTCACACATCACACACGGCTGTCTGATCCCAAACTAGGCAGTTAAGTAGTTTAACCTAAATCGTTTTAGTGTCATTATAATATTAGCTTTAACTTAATGTTTAGAATCTTTATACTCCTTTTTCTTGATTTTTGCTTTTTGAGTAATTATGTGTATCTTTCCTAACAATGGCTATTGGTGTTAAAAGCTTTCTCTATATATAATTTTGTCGAATGTTTGGAGTGAGAACTCCGGGCGTAATTTCAACTACTAGTTTTACTAGGAGGTCTTCAACTACGTAAAAGAGGGCCACCATCTTTTGCCAAAAAGGGCTACGGGGCAGGACTACTTCTAGAACTGGTACTCTTACTACCATAAAAGGCTACAGACAGCACCTAAGCATATGTTCATCATACATATGTTAGCTATTGTCTTCCATCATCAGCTACAGGTTCAAGGTAGCTCCTCAGTCACGCTATAGGGATGCAGTTGTCTTCTTTTCAGGTGCTTCTATCCAGTATGCTAAACTTAGGTACCAGCTTAAGTATCTTCTAGTTGTGTTACGGGTAGTTCTTTGTTAAAACGCCAATTCTGAATTTAACAAGCCGCAATGAGCGAACGTACTTATCTCAACGGGATTAAGTTGGACCAAATGTAGTTTTCTCTTGTAGAAGACTTTCAAGAATGGGTCGATCCTCAGACGGTAGAGTTAATTAATTTTAAGAAGTAAGTTGTAGTGTTACGGTGTGGAGATTAGAATGTGTTGAATGTGTTAAAAGGCTTTCGTTGCTGACTGTAGTTTGGGATAATAATAAGACTAGAGCGATCAAATCGCGTATTCCAAAAGACTCAACGTACTATTGTAGTTTCATGCTTATTTGCAATGTATATCAATTCAAATCAAATCAAAATCATTTATTTCAATTAAACCAATAATAGGTATTTTTGAATTTTCGGGAGTAGGAGTCAGTCAGACTAAGACAGTCGTGAAGCTAGTTGCCTGTTCCAATACATAGATCCTATTTAGAAGAACAGGCAAGAAACTCCAAGGACACTCTTTTTCAAAATGTTTTTTACACATTTCTGGTTACATTGCTTATAAGCGTAAATGAAATGTGAGGGCAATGTAACATACCTATTATTCTAAAATATAAATAGACGCGCTAATTACTACTATACATATTTAAGTAATAGCAGTCCAGAGATGACCAGCCCCGACTAACGGCACCCGTTCACGAGCATGACGCACACGCCAGCCATCGTACAGATCAACCATATTGAAGGGAACCGAACGACCCGACATATACGCCACCATAGGCAGGACTTCTAGGCGAGCATGAAATACTCAGAACTGCCAAGCAACATAGGAAATTTAACTAAATAAGTGACTACACAGTTATCACATGACCGATTCAAAATTTTCTAAATTAAGCTTAAAAATCATAATAATAACTAAAAAAATTTAATAAGTACCTTCAATGTCAACACAGTGTAACTATAGATCATATCAATGGTGTGTAAAATTACCAATGTCACAAATAATAATGAAAATATCCTAAAAAGATACATGTAAAATAAAAAATAAAATTCAAAAGTGAAAATTCAGAAAAGCAGAACCTAAAGACCACCATAACTACCTACTCATGTACAGAGCTGTGGAGCTGGATCAGCATTTTGCCAAGCAGTGTTATCATCCATATAATCATCAAGTTTATAATATGCTTGTTTACATAGTGTGCGTTTTATACACGTTTTAATTTTTTTCTCACTTAGTTCAAGAATATTAGGAGGTATTTTATTATAGAACTTAACACAGTACCCCATAAAAGACTTTTGCACTTTTGTTAATCCAAATTTAGGTTGTACTAATTTATTTCGATCTCTGCAATATTAATCCATTGTCACTACATATTATAAACCAAAGTCCCCCGCCGCGTCAGTCTGTCTGTTCGCGATAAACTGTAAAGCTACTGAATGGATTTTCATGCGGTTTTCACTAATAGACAGAGTGGTTCATGAGAAAGGTTAAGGTATATAATTTGTTAAGATTTTGTATAAATTGATTGAAATATGTTGATGATTGTTGAAGATGTCTCTGCTGCATCCCGTGCAAAGCCGGGGCGGGTTGCTAGTATTCAATATAGTTAATTGCATTTCCAAATTAAATACAACTTCATTCTAATATGTACGTTTACATTATTATTGTGCTTATTATATAATATTAGTGGGAAAGCTGTTTGAAAATATTTCACTTATGAAATATTATTCTAAGTAATATTTGAGTAAACGTCATCTTAAAACAGGGATAAGCGTTAAAATAAATGTCTAAACAACATTTTCCATGAAATTAGACTTCTGCCTTTGGCATAAATTTAATTACTTGTACAAATAGTTAATCTAGCGTTGCCTGGAAGAGATTGTTGTAATGCTAATACTGCCCTGTGCCGTACGGTGTCATTGATTCCACACCTCAAAACATTTTTGTATGAGAACGGAAAGCAAATAGCAACTTATGAAAACCCATGGCTTTGCGTATGTAACCATATGTACCAATGTAACGACCAGGTGGCAGTAATTAACGCTGTAATTCTGACATTTGTTCATTGGGATAACCTAGATTATGTCTCTTTTAACAGAGTTGTAGAATAATATAAATCTATTAATTATCCAGCGGAATTTTTAGAATACTTGAGCTCTCCTGGACTGCCAGCTGCTGCCATAACATAAATTGAAGTCACCATACCTAGAATGCTCTTCAGAATTTGAAGCCTTTTTTTGACGAGGTGAAAGATCCTCATGAATGTCCTCCGTCCTTGGGGAGGCGACGACGACTCAAAAAGTTCGCTGCCCGCAGGCCGCTTACTGAGGTGGCCGGAGATCAATAAACGCCCTCCGACGCCCGGTGCATCTGCTGCTCGAGTCGTACTCCCGCTCTCTCTCCCGTTACGCTGCCTTCTTTGCGTACATCGCGTAGTTGCAGAAGGAGGCGACAGCGTTTCATGGGCTTTCGCGCCGAAAAAACTGCCAAAACCACGGTTGGGAATTGTTGAATCAAACGCATGTGTGCTCGGTACGACATTTATTGCTAGACTGCTCATCACATAGACTACAATTGCCTTTATATTAATGTAGACATGACAGGAATGAGAGACTACCCGCAGCACCAATTACCTTTGACGATTGATTATATAACGATTAACAAAGCCCAAGGCCAGACACGAGTTGCCGGTGTAGATTTAGATACTAGCTGTTTTCAGCACTGCCAGCTTTATGGAGCTCTGTCGCGTGTTAGCAACTCCAAAAAACTCCATACTATTTCCCGATATTAATATTTTCCCGATTGATAGTCTTATAGTTATGTTTTTTAATTTTATCGCTTTACGTATAAACACTTTCAAAAAAAAGTTAAGCCGTATCTTTTTTTTTCTCTTACTCAATCAAGTGCAGCAAGTTGCTAGACAAACTAAAAATATTACCACCTTATCTGAATAAAGTATCGGGCTTATTAATCTAAAGTGAATATAATGTAACCAACTGCAATTCGGTAATAGACATTACAGTAAGTAATATTCTGAATACCGTATCTACTCGGTACGTAACGTACCTTACACTAAAAATGGAAAAATAAACACAAGTTAAACTGAAAGAAAGGACACTGAAAAGTGAAAAATAATCGATTCGAACCAGGTCACACACCACCTACTGTGTTTTATGAAGTCGTTGCCAAGCTCGAAACTCAATAAGTAATACTTAGAGATATAAACAGCTTAATTAAGAAAGGAATTTAATTCTAATGAAATTAGAAATTATAAAATGAAAATTGAATATTTGTATAAAAATATTTTTTTTATTGGGAAATTGCGTTTGTCTTCCAACTCACCTGATGGAAAGTGACGACAAAGACGAATATGGTACACGCCTATGGGTATATAATATCTATTACGTGATCGCGTTGATTCCCGTTCATATACATAATTATAAATATCCCTTGTCTATCTGGAATAGTGTTACCTTTCAAACGGCGAAAGATTTTTTCATGTAGGTAAAATTATTAAACCAAATAAAACACTAAGCCAAAGGCAAAGGAGGGCCATTTTTTTCAAACATTTTAGTTATCTGTTACAATCGCAGCTACAAAATAAAGTCACCTTGCTAAAATGTTATATATGTGACACCTAACAGGCGTTCGTCCTCTGTCCTGCTGTCGACACTTAATGTATGTCGAACATTCATCATCATTCGATCCCCAAACTAGCAAGGTACTCCCAGCTCTAAGGAGGCATATGTGTGACTTCTCCGTTGTTTGTTAATAATAGTATATACTATAATTATTACCAGTTACTTGAAAATCGTGATTGTTATTTATTTTGAAGCAAAATTCTATTGAATTGTCAGTAGAATTTAGTTTGATTCCAAAATCTAATATACTTGAGAAAATTTGAAATCCTTTTGATGAACATAATGATGTTATAAGCATCGGTACGTAATCCGCGAAACGAAGTTATTAACTTTTAACCAGTTTTAGCTCATTAAAATACCGTATGAGATTACGGACAATGAGAGCACATAGTAAATATTTTAAAAAATAAAGGTATTTCATAACTTTAAAGTCAATATTTTAATAGTCTGGTCATTATTATAGTAAATAATGGTTCTATTCGCTATTTATGCGTTTGGCTACCATTTGTTCGATTTCGATAAAACCTTGGGTAGTTATTGTGTGCTAAGTAGACGAAGGTTTTAAAACGAAAAGCAATCGACTGGCCTTTTGGTCTAGTGGTTAGTGATCCTGACTACTCTGCCAGAGATCGTGGGTTCGATTCCCACCCAGGACAATTAATTGTGTGATGAGCACGATAATTTGTTATGGTCTGGGTGTAATTTATCAATAATATGTATGTATTTAGAAATATATAAGTACAAAGTATATAGCAGCGCCCCGCGGTTTCACCCGCGTAAGACCCGATCACGTGGGAATATCGGGATAAAAAGTAACCTATATGTTAATCCAGGTCTCCAGCTATTCACATACCAAGTTTCATCACAATCGGTTCAGTAGTTTTGCCGTGAAAGAGTAACAAACATCCATACATCCTCACAAACTTTCACGTTTATAATATTAGTAGGATGTTTATCAGCAGTCTGGTTACCATAGTACAGGCTCTGCCTAGTTAAGGATTAGACGGCCGTATGTGAGATGTGTCAAGTAATTATTTATTATTATAACAGTCGGTAAGGGCCATGCGTTCCTAATGCGAACTACATGCATATGATTGCAATGTAACTTTAATGACTTATTGTGCGTACGGCGCCGCCGCTCTTGTCAGTTCGTAATTTAATAGTTGTAACTAAAATCTAAATAACATAATAGCGTTAATTAGTCATAAAAAATCTTTCGTCAGTTGTATTCATATTTATCACCATCAATCAATTAGCCTAAGTTAGTCCACTGCTGGACATAGGCCTCTCCCAATGTGCGCCATAGCACCCGGTCCTCCGCCTTCCGCATCCAGTCCCTCCCAGCTACCTTCCTCAGGTCGTCGGTCCATCTGGCTGGGGGGCGTCCTACCTTCCGTTTACCGATCCGCGGTCGCCACTCTAAGATCCGCTTGCTCCAACGGCCATCGGTCCTTCGGCATAAGTGGCCAGCCCATTGCCACTTAAGCATGCCTATTCTGCGAGCTAAGAGTCGGTAACTTTAGTTCTTTATCACTATCACTATATCACTACTTATTATAAAACAAAGCCCCCCGCCGCGACTGTCTGTCTGTTCGCAATAAACTGAAAAACTACTGAACGGATTTTCATGCGGTTTCCACTAGTAGACAATGATTCATGAGGAAGGTTTAGGTGTATAATTTGTACCCGTGTGAAGCCGGGGCGGGTTGCTTGTTAAACATATAAAGAGTTACTCACGTGTAATTCACAAGGTCGGGGGGAAAGTCTTTTCGTATTTTGTATGTAAATATAAAATTTAAGAAAAATCTCTACCCGTATCAATAAATAAATAAAAAGTAAAAAACACTTTCCCGCCATTTTTTTATTGTTTTTCTGTCTGCCAAAATGAGCGAGTCTAACGAAGAAATTCGATACATTCTGAAGTTTTATTACAAAAACGGGAAAAATGCGACTCAAGTAGCAAAAAAAAAAATTGTGACTTTTATGACATACGACAAGAACAAGCGAAAAAGATCATGGTCAAAGGGTAGTCAAGGTCCACAGACTGTAGCAAAACCCGGATTAATACGCAATAAAGTGATGCTGTGTGTATGGTGGGATTTGAAGGGCATCGTTCATTATAAGCCTTTACCGCCGACCAAAAACATCGATTCGGATCTCTACTGCCAATAACTAATGAGACTCAAGCAAGAAAAACGGCCGGAATTGACTAACAGAAAAGGACTGGTGACTTTCATCATGATAACTCCAGACCCCACACATCTTTGGCCACTCAGCAAAAATTGAGAGAGCTTGGTTGGGAAGTATTAATGCATCCTCCTATATAGTCCTGAACTTGTACTCTTAGATTTCACCTCTTTCGGTCTCTTCAGAATTCTTTGGGGAATGTTAGGTTAACACCAAGTCAAGAGAGGACTGTCAAAACTACTTGTCATAGCTTTTTGATCAAGAAAAATCCCAATATTACTACAGCAACATTATTATGTCAATATCACTACCTACAAGATGGCAACAAGTCATCGAACCAAATGGCACATACATATTATAATTAAATGTAAATAAACTTTGATAAAAAATGTTTTGAATTGGGATATAAAATACGAAGAAACTTTTTCCCCGACCTTATATTTTATGACACCGACGCAAAAGTCCGCTTCACCCCTTGAAAAAGGACCCCTGTCAGTTCCAAAACTAGTCGGACATACCCAAAATATACAGGTAAACAAAACCGTATATGTTTAAAAAATATAAAAAAAAAACAAAATAAGTGTGGATTTTGGAGTGGCCTGTTGGTCTAGTGGTTAGTGACCCTGACTGCTAAGCCAGAGGTCGTGGGTTCGATTCCCACCCAGAAAAAATAATTGTGTGATGAGCACGATAATTTGTTCTGTGTCTGGGTGTAATTTATCTATAATATGTATGTACTTAGAAATATACAAGTATGTTTATCAGCAGTCTGGTTACCATAGTACAGGCTCTGCCTAGTTTGGGATCAGACGGCCGTGTGTGAGATGTGTGGAGTTATTTATTATTATTACTTAAAACAAGTCTAATATAGAATATAAACTAACCTACAATGTACATTATATACAGGCAACTGATGACTGCAATAGTACAATGCAACACTCATGTTGACTGAGATTATTTAAACAGTAACGTTACGACAAAACAGCAAAGAGCATTATAACGATCCATTAACACTTGGATTTAGTACTCGGTTAGACAAAAAAAAAACTACGTTTAAAAAATCGATTTAAAAAACTAAAAAGTATAAAAGAACTTACTAAAGATTTAATTTAATTCACTTCGTATGCAAACCTAATACCTTTAATATTAATATAATACTATTATTTGTATGTGCTACTTATTGGTAGGTTTTTCAAAATAAAAGTAGCCTAAGTTACTCCTTATAACACCAGCTATCTGCCAGTGAAAGTACCGTGGAAATCGGTCCACCGGAGATACAAACAAACACTTCAATTTTATTTATTTGTATGCTTTGATTATATCAAACTTTGTATGTATTGATGATGAAAGAAAGAAAGAAAAGAAAGAAAACATATTTTTATTTCCGAAACATCCTATAACTATTACAAACAAATTTTTATAACCAAAAAAAAAAAAACACTTTTTGACGAATTATTAACACTAATTACAGCATAATTTTATTAAAAATGACGATATATACCTATACCGATAGGTATAGGTATATATCGGTATAGGTATATTACGTAATATACCTATACCGATAGGTATAGGTATATTACGTAATAGGTGATCCTATTGCTGATTACTGGGATCGTTTCCATACTCCGCACCTCTATGGACAGTTTAATAACTAAAAATAAAATTACTTTTAAATTTAGTTAGGAAAATATCCCTAATTGATTAAGTATAATTTTGTTAATCATGGAATCAATAATGAGCCCTAAACAAAAGTGTCAATTTGTAGAGCAACATATTATGTGAGAGAAATCTCTCAGTAAAATCCTTCTTTTACTATTTTTCGCTGTAGTCCTTGGATATATTTTTATTTATTTTTAATATTTTATCAGTCGATTGGAATAAGCAAAAAAAAATTATCCATATAAAACAGGTTTAAGAGAAATGATAATAAAATGAAATTCGTATTCAAATTTCGTGACGGCAGGTTTACTTTACTTTATTAGTTTGGTTCGGCCAGGTCTGACTCGCGCACCGAGGGTTCCGTAAGCAAACAAACTTGTAAGCAGATCGTCCATCTCGGGAATCAATTCTTGAAGATTTTTGCCTGTCTTTTCCGAAAGACAAACTTAACTTTGCAGTTCTAAAAAACTTTCCCATACATCGAATTACGACAAAGTCTATTTTCCAACCGCAAAATATAAGTTTTTAATTATAATAACTATTTTTTTCTGTGATATAACAACAAACTAACGACTTTCGAGTTTTTTAAGTGAAAACTTCTTTAAGCACGTCAGGCACTTTTGGTATGGGGAAAAGCACTGAACTCGCGTGATCGTCACGCTCAGATGACATACATACACAGGTGTGTGTGTATGTATATTTATGTGTGTGTATGTGTTTTCACTTCTGACGCGCAGTCCTACGACTGTCAGTTTATTTTTCTTAACTTGTGCTGTCAGACCTTGCATCTTACTAAATTTCATGATCCTAGGTCAATGGGATTTTGATTTACCTGTGAAACATTCAAATTTGTTAAAATCTAAGTCTTAATGGTCTTATGAGTGCGTTTACTTAGAAGGTTGATTTTTTTTCAGCTTCCAGGGACCGCTGACATTAGTATTTGCTATTTATTTCAACTTGATGGTTCCACGGGTTCCTAGGGAAAAGGGTCTTGACAAACACATAGACAGACTGACACACGGATAAAAAAGTGATCCTATATCATCCTCATCATCCTCCGTGCCTTCTCCCAATTAAGTCGGGCTCGGCTTTCAGTCTAACTACGATACGGCCGAACTTGGATGTTTAAGTCAAGCGACTGCCATCAGACTTCCACAACCCAAGTACTAAGCGATATCGATGTTCTGTAATTAGACCAGGTTTTCGGACTTTTTAGGGCTCCAACTAACCGTGACGAATGCCACAGATGCTCGTATGGCAACCGAGATCGACGGCTTAACATGCTCTTTGAGGCACGGAGGGGTCTCAATATGTTAAGAATGGTCACCCATCCTTAGACTGATCTGGCTAGTATTACTTAACCTTTCAATGTACTAACCTACTCGAGCCCCTCAACAACGTGATCTTATATGGGTTCCTTTTTCCTTTAGAGGAACGGAACCCTAAAAAGAGAAAATTACTTTATTTTTAAAAGAAAAAATCTTAATGAACAATGCTATTACAAGTTTGTTATTTTGAGGTTTGAATTGTTATTTCAAATGTTTATAGATTCAAACAGAATAGGTACAACCAATAAATGCAAAATAATTTGAAATATTTCACGAACGCCAAAAAAAAGGAAAAGAAAATATTCGAAATGAGAACCTTCATCTTGACAGTACAGTACAGTAATACGAATATTATTCAACAACAATATTGTTAACATTACTTACACACTGGGAAACTATTTTACATTCTGTTTTTGAAACTAAAAATATGTGACACTTTTGCTAATAAAACACGGGTCAAGGGTGTGTCGAACATGCATTATTGAAAGGTTCTACAGCTGTTACGGTACCTATTGTGGAATTCCCCCAATAAATAGCAGGACTTGCAAAATTTATAAAGGTGTTCACTTGTATTCTGCCAGTTTAAAAGATAAACTTATAGAGGTCTTGCTTAAAGTTGTCAGTGCTTGTTCTAAAATGCCTTATGTTTTTAGCAGACTCTGTTAAGCTAAACAAGGATTTAATCTTGAATAATAATAATAATAATATTTATTTTCTTTCACAAAGGTTACCTTAAGTTCTATAGTATTTTACAACATAATTAAGGAACATTGACCTTTGTGAGAGACTGGTATCTGAACTAGGAAGATCCTGTCAGACAAATTACCAGGCTTCCCACATACATCGAGTCTCAGATGGTGTGGACAATGTAAGTCAGATGTAGTAAATTACGCTATAACCAAATAATATAAACTAAACGTTTGACAAAATATGTGTGTGTGTGTGTGTGTGTGTGTGTGTGTGTGTGTGTGTGTGCGTGCGTGCGTGCGTGCGTGTGTGCGTGCGTGCGTACGTGCGTGCGTGCGTGCGTGCGTGCGCAACATAGATAGGGACGAATGGGCCACTAACTCCAACTTGTTCTGTATTAATCCTTTGTTAAAAGAGCGTGTTGCATTGAGTACCTGGGTGTTTAATGGAACACTATGAAATTCTACTATTATAGGCCTATTAGACCCTTTTTTTTCCAGGTGGCCTATAAACAACACGCAGCTCAGATGGTTTAATTGACGCCTGCACGGCGTTGCATGTCTGCACTACGAGGGATGTTAGATCATTAGTGGTTTCTTTCTCACTTTGCGGCACATTTCTTATCTCAGTGCTAGAGGAGCGGGTACCGCGTTCTAGGTCAGTCACCCTCCTCTCCAGCTCTAATATATAATTTTTCTGTTCCAACTTATCTCTCTCTAGGTTTTCTATAGTTGGTCTCATTTTTTCATAGCCACTGTTCATAAATTTGAGTGCATTTTCGATTTCATTGTTGGTTTTTTGAATATCTCTATTTTGTTGTTTAACCTCAGAAATATCGGACGTTATTTTATTTAAAATTAAGTCTTGGTCTGCTTTCCAAGAGGCGAGCATCTTCATTATTTTGTCTTCAAATAACTTCCATTCGTTCTCTGGTGAAAAATCAAGGCAGAGTCTCTCGTTTCTTGATGTTATATTGCTAAAGTCCGATCCACTGTATATATAGTTATCCGGTGTACTCATGATGTCTTGATTCGCAATTTCTGCTGGCGGAGGTGGAGTGCAAACTGTTCTAGGCATGATTGAGATGAAATATTCCTTTATACTTATTCAAAAAGTAACAAATCAGTTCACTGCGATAATATAGCCAATAAGTATGGTACTAGCAGTGCCACCTAGTTGTGGCTTTCTCAGTTAGTGTATTTTGTTAAACGATAGACGATGTTGGTGAGTTATTTCGCAGCGAGGTTACTCGTTCGGATAGCCGAACGGTTTTGGCGGTTCGCTACAATGGCGATAGACGAGTTCAAATCCTGCTCACGATGGGAATTTTTTTCCAATTGTATTTGTCTTGGAGTAAATTTAGACTATAAAAAAAAAATACACCGCCTTTATTGAACGTTCCGGGAGTTAGAAAAGGATGTAACTCACAAAATTGTAGATGTTTCTCACTCTTGAACCTCCCAGTGGGTGGAGTCAGCAGGTAAGAACCTCACTTGTGGAACAAGGTATCACAAATTTGTAAATCCACCAATCAGAATTTAGAAATATTAAATTTGAAATACAGAGTCGCACACGTCCACTACTAACTAGTTCAATCCATGGAATGGAATATATTTGTATTCCTTGATAAGTTAATAACGTTTATTACACTACAAGATCCAAAGCAAATTAATCGCTATAAAAGACAGACAAAGTACACTATTTAAAAGAAACTACTGCACTCGCCAAAAGATCTTTTGTAAGTAATCTCATGAATGATGATTGTATGTGCTGAAACGGATAAGACTACTTTCTTACTAGGTCATTTATAAATTATAAAAAATGAATGAAAATCCAAAAAAAAAGTGAGAAATTAATAAAAAACAAAAAACAAAAACTGAGATCATCGGAAAATCAAGTACTGAAAATACCTTTGCATTCCACAAATTTTCTTCACAAATCTTTTACAGTACATGCAGCTTGCCTGTGGAATGCACTGCCTGAAGCTATTAGACGTGCTCAGTCGCTCCATACTTTTAAAAAAATAGTCATTGATTACTATCTGTCACAGTAATATTTCACTTGCTTTTATAACCTCAATAACATATTGATTAATAATATTCCTTGCATAAAATTATCTACATACAGTCACAGAGGTTATTAACAAACAGTTAGATAGCAGTAGCGGTAGCAGGAATAATTAGAAACAATAAATCAAACTCAAAATTATTTATTTCAAGCAAACCCATTGTAAGTATTTTTCAATTGTCAGGAGTCAGTCTGAATAAGTAGGTGGTGAATCTAGTTGCCTGTTCCAATATGTACATCCTTGAAGAGGAACAAGGCCAGAAACTCCAAGGACACTCTTTTTCAACATGTTTTCTTTACAAGGTACTTGTTATATTATTTATAATAATTGTGTATATCATATATTCGAATAAACATATAATCGTATAAGCATATTAATCATAACATATGATATATGGCAGTAGAATACTAATTAGAACAGTATCACACAGTAACAAATCATCACAGCATAATTCTCATATTTTATACTATAGGACATTAGTTTCATTATAGATCACCAACAATAAAATATATTAGAAAAAGTATAACGTAACTTAGTAGTGAGTGGCTAGGTCCTTCCAGTTCCAAGGCTTGCAATAGAATGCCCGATATTGTACCCAGACGGGGTATTTATAACATTTCAACCCTTTAACAAAATAAAACCAACATACCCTACAATCGTATCTCATTGTTTTAAATGTAGACATAATGAAAATACAAATACCGGCCACTTTGGCTTTGTGTAATAATGTCATGTTGGCACCTAATTTACATATATTTTTAATAGAATCTATTACAAGCATTGCTTCACTGCCAGTTTTCTGTGAGGCCGTGGTATCGCTCCGGTCGAGCCTGCCCATACATGCCGAAGCATGGTTCTCCCACGGTAAATACGGTTTGCCTTTTTTTTAATGAAATGGACACCTTTTATTGCAAATTTGGCTGTAGTTTCAACAAAGAAATGATTGTTTTATTTCTGTATTATGTTTATTAATGCTGAATACATGAGATATCATAAAATAAAAAGTTTGTTAATTAAATTTTAAAATACTGATTATCTTATAATAATACGGTTTCCGAAAAATAGCAAAAAATGTATTCCCACTCTAATTGAAAACGGTTTAAGATAACGCAATTTGTTACTACTATTGCAAAATAATTTGTACCAAACTTGTTACCCATTTAAACATGGTATTAAAAAAAAAAACAAAAATAATTTATTGAAATTTCACAAACACTTTACAACCGATATTTTTTTTCGTGCAACCCTTGGGCAAAACGGGTTAAAATTGTAGTATAAATTATAGTTGATTACCTGGTATGTCAAACCCTTAACGGTAAAAAAAAACAACGGGTTACACTCCGGGAGTGCCGGCAGAAGTGAAAACTTGAACACTACGTTGTGCATTTTTTTATTTTAAACACTTTATTTACACGAATTTTACAAGTATACAGACGGTCGAGCCATCAGCAGTTACCATCCCTAGATGCGCGTAGGAGGCTGTAGTACAAACACACACGCACACTCGCGAAGGCGCAAGCGCGTTATTACCTACTTTTGGAAGTTTTCATTTCAAAAAGTAGGTAACAACATATCTAAATGTACATAGGGTACACTGGAAGTTCTGCGCTCCTGGATGCTTATAAATGTTTGAATTTCGAATGTCATTTTTTTTTAAATATAAGAAGAAAGAAAAGAAAGAAAAAAATATTTATTTTGTTAAAGCACAGCATACAGCAAATAAAAATAATAACATAGGTATAAAAGAAATAAAAAACAATTAAAATTTTAATATCATGTAACATTTTTGACGTGTCATTTGTTATATGACACTGACTAGAAACTATAAGAAACTCGACTCCGTCTAACGAATTTTCAATCAGGGTCACGTGTGTGTTTTCACTTCAAAAATTCCCTTGTTTTTGTGTATCCTCTCATTTTCCTTACTATAGTATTCACATGAAGTTTGACTACGAACACTAAAGTTTCTCCTTTTTAGAGTTTCGTGCGTTTGAATGTAAACATGGAACCATTAAAGGATTAGTAGAGCGTCTGTATGTCCATCTGTAACAGTAAATTTTCTCCGAATCTGCTGGACCGATTAAGTTTAAATGTGATACTCGTATCAATTTCTGTGCCCCAAACATGAATGAATTTTTAATAGGTTAGCACATTACGAGGTTAAGTAATACCAGCCAGATCAGTCTTAGGATGGGAGATCATTATCAACACATTGAGACCCCTTCGTGCCTTGGAGAGCACGTTAGGCCGTCGGTCCCGGTTGCTATACGAACATCTGTAGCATTCGTTACAGGTAGTTTGAGTCCTAAAAAAGTCCAACGACCTTTTTTTTTTGTGCGTGTGGGAACCCCCTCGGGCCGTCACCCGCCGATGACGTCAGTACTTAAAGATAAAAGTATATACTTCTTAAATACTACGTTTTTATTACTATATTGTTGTAAGTAAAGTAAGTTGTTGTAAGTAAGTTGATTGGAAAGCGTGGCTCGACATACATGCTGACACATCACCGCGGTCACACGTAGCCACCTTAGTACGCGGAGTTGAGTTAAATGTGCACCAGTTGTCAGGGGCACTATTACCGCAAACATTCTCTAGGTTTTCAGTAGCTTTGGGTACAATATTGTAAATTATTGTATAGCTACTACATCATTTATGTATTAACAAAAGTCTAATTACAACAACAAGTATAAATTAAAATGGAGTCGGATATTACCGAGTATAAATATTGATAAGAAAGTAGTAATAATTATAGTTAGGTATAGTTATCGTGTGTTGACGGGGCACTCTTTACTACTTGAGTTATCAAACTAAATAAGTACTACTAAAACTAAGTCAATATAACCTAAAAGACATACAGTGATTCTGTAAAGGCAATTGAAATATTGAATCTTATATAATATATAACTATAATAATATATTATATAACTATAATAATATATTATATAACTATAATAATCTGTTTAACTCTAGACTTGAAATGTTTAACAACATGCTGTATTTGGACATTGTCACCCATGAACATGCTTCTATTCTGGACTCAAATTTGAATTTAAGTTACCACCACACTTTATATACGCGTACTGGTGCCTTTAATAACCATGGCATGAGAATCGTTTTTAAAGACCTCTACCATTTTGCTATTGGATATTCTACAAGACAACCTAATCAAGACCACAGAAGACACATCGTCCCAGGAAGAATTCTCAAATTCTGAGCTCTTTCGCGCCTAATTCTCTTAGCATTCTCCACCAAAATCTTGCAGGGCTTAGATCAAAGGCCAACATATTAACAGTTCACTTGCAGGAGCTGATAGATAAAAAAAGATAGACGTAGACGTTATCTGCTTGACCGAGTACTTCATGGTATCGGAGCAGGAGGCTCTTGTATGATTAACAACTACCACCTGGCGATGACCAATATGTATATTTACTGGAGTGGCCTGATGGTCTAGTGGTTAATGACCCTGACTGCTGAGCCAGAGGTCGTGGGTTTGATTTCCACCCAGGACGAACTATTCTCTGTCTGGGTGTAATTTATTTATAATATGTATGTATTCAGAAATATATAAGTGTGTTTATCAGCAGTCTGGTTACCATAGTACAGGCTCTGCCTAGTTTAGGATCAGACGGCCGTGTATGAGGTGTGTGAAGTTGTTATTATAATTAATGCCCTGAAACATATTTTTGAATTTAATGTTAATGCCCTGAAACATATTTTTGAATTTAATGGCTGCGAGAGACAAAATAGCTCGTTGGCATAGTCAAGAACCAGCTATTTTTATTCATCAACTCGGCTACATGATGTGATGATTTCTAAACGCAAATACCTGATGAAGTAATGAAAAGTAAACAGAAACACTATTCGTTTCTACAATTTTAGAGGGTTTCTCTCAATTTCATCAGAATTCCATCATCAAATCCTGACTTCCTTGACATGGGACCACCCTTGAGGTATACCCTATCTAACAAAAAAGAATAATCAAAATCGGTTCATAAATAACGGAGAGGGCTGAACATACATAAAAAAAAAGAAATATGTATATAAAAGGTCGAATTGGGAACCTCCTTTTTTTTCGTCGGTTAAAAACGATACTTAAATTTAAAAAGTGAATTCGTTTAAATATTTAAAAAAGTGCAAAAAAGAAAAGGGTGTCATAGAGGGATTCGATCCGGAACACAACCTAGTAGAATTCGTACTCTACACCAGATAAGCTGAACGCTCGCTGTAATTTAGATCGAAATAAGTATATACATTCTACTAATTTTACAATGTTATTACAGCTTTCATTGATTTTCCTGTGGGAACTAAAGTTTAACCCGGGATAAAAAGTACCCTATAACCTGCGCAGGCACTCAAACCATTATCATACTAAGTTTCAAGCATATCCCTTCAGTAACTTCTGAGTTTATAGTGAACATACAAACAGACAGACAGAAAGACAGACAGACAGACAGACAGACAAAAATTGTTTGTTCGGCATCAGTATCAATATCTTAATAACCCTCAGACGATTTTTTTAAAATATATTCAATGTACAGAATTCATCCCGCTACAGATTTATTATAAGCGTAGATATAGATGTGAACGTCAGTTACAGAGTGCACTCCATTGTCTAACTTACTTGCTAGGAGAAATAGGATTGACTTTATCACCGACAAAATCTAGTTTTTGTGTTTTCAGTAGAGGCCGCAGAAAAATATTACCGTCGTTAGAATTGGATGGGCAACGGTTAAATGTAATGGATAACGTCAGGTACTTGGGAATATGGTTAGATAGAAGTTTAACTTGGGGAAAACATATTAATGAAACAGTTGACAAATGTACTAGATATTTAAATTTATTAAGGTTATTAGCACTGAGTTCATGGGGTATGCATACTTAACATATGCGTAGAATTTATATAGCATTGCTAGGAAGCCGACTTGATTATGGTTGTTATTTATACAACTCCAGTGCCAAAATACATACATCCAAATTAGCCAAATTACAAAACCGAGCACTCAGAATTGTAGGCGGTTTTATAAAAAGCTCACACATTCATGTGATGGAGAGCGAGTTGCACATACCACCGTTGTTCGTTAGACGACAATACCTTGCTTATAATTTCATTCTCAAATCACTATCTTGGTCTGATAACATTAATTTAGATATAGTTTCCCAACTGGGTGCGCTTATTCATAATAGTTACTGGACAAACAAAAAGAAACCCTTGCTTGCTACTACTTTTAATGAAATATGTAAACTCAAAGTGTCCTCTCACGAAATTCTTAAAATGTACACTTTAGATATATGGGTATCATGTTTAGAAATTAATAAATGCATACAAAGTTATAATTCTAGTCTGTTAGTACATGAAGTGGTGTCAGAGCTATTTTCAAAGTATAGCTATTTTTATAAAAAATTTACAGATGGATCAAAGAATAGTGATGATGGTGGAGGTGCTTTCTTTGTCCAGAATGTAGGTAGCCAAGGCTGCTTTAGAATCAGTGCAAATATTTGTATCATGTCTCTCGAATTATTATATTAATATATCTAATTATATCTAATGTCGACAAAAGAATACCAATTTGTAGCAAATTCATGGACATGACACAAGCATTTGACTTTGTGGATCGTGACATTATGTTGTACAAACTTGAATGTTATGGCATAAGATGTAACATTTTAAAATTAATCGAATCTTACCTAAGGAACCGCATGCAATATACTCAATTAACTCGAATCAATCTTAAAACAAAAATGGAGAATACATATCGCTCTAGCGGTCGAAAAATTCAATATGGCGTACCGCAGGGGAGTGTTCTAGGTCCACTGCTATTCATAATATATATTAATGATCTCACAAAGGCGACATCTAATCCAATAACGCTCTTTGCAGACGACAGCACCGTTGCAGTCAAATGTAATGATGTAGAGACTTATGAGCGTGATATAAATATCACAATGACAGCTATTGTCGAATGGCTGGATGCTAACAATTTGAAGGCTAACATTGGAAAAACTCAGTTGATGCACTTTAACCAGCGTGTATCTTCTCTATTACCTAATGTTAACTACAGAAACGAGCCAGTTGTTGAAGTACAGACAACAAAATTTCAATATCGACAGTAGTTTCGACACTGAGGTATGGTGTAATTTACTGGGGAAACTGGACTGATAAAGATCTTGTATTTAAAGTACAGAAAAGATGTATTAGGGCTATATTTGGGCTGCAGATGGCTAAAACCTGTAGGCCACTATTTGTGAAACATAAAATTTAACTCTTCCAAGTCTGTAACATCTATGAAGTCGCAATCTTTGTTAGACTTAATCCAAACTTGTTTATATTAGCTTCAGAAAACAATAACAGGTCCCAGCGAGATAAGTATCGATTGTGTATACGAAAGTCTAATACAGTTCTTATGCGCAAAAGTGTATTCCATATAGCTGCTGTGATTTATAATAAATTGCCAAAAGAAATAAATTGAATATAAGTTTATTTAAGAAAAAATTTGAAAGCCTTTTAGTAGATAAATGTTATTATAGTTTAACAGACTACCTGAATGACAACTGAATGTAATTATATTATCCATTTATTTATTGACATCTTAATTTCTATGTACAGTGACATTTATTATTTGATTCATGACATAACACTAGTATTCAATTTATAATATTTTGCATGCCTATGCTAAGGTAGAAACACTTGATTCATATTATGAAATTAACAACACCATTGTAACAGTGCTTTCTGCAAAATAATAAATGATTTGATTTGATGATATAAATAAATAATAAGATATACAATAACAGATATATGTTGAACTACCACTTTTCATTGGAAGTTTTCCACGCACAATTCCACTTAAAAAAAAACTTTTTGTTTGCATAATCCGGCCAGTATGCAACTTGGTCGAAACGTCAGGCAATTCATATGTTATACATATTGATCGTGTTAATTCCCGTATAAATAATTATATATTACTATCAGCGCCCCGCGGTTTCACCCGCGTAAGTCCCGGTGCGGTGGGGATAAAAAGTAGCCTATGTGTTCATCTAGGTCTCCAGCCATCTACATACCAAGTTTCATCGCAATCGGTTCAGTAGCTTTTACGTGAAAGAGTAACAAATACCCATACATTCATACATTCATAAATCCTCACAAACTTTCACATCTATAATATTAGCAGGATGATGTAACGCGAAGCATTAGAAGTAATTTTTTTTATTTCTCGTTTTTTTTTTTCTTCCTATTATCTTTGTATTACCGATAATGTATTATCTAATGATAAGTAATCTTTTTGAGGAAAAACCTCAGTAAACATACCAAAGTATCAATTTAAATTATTAATAGTATGACCTTTATTACACGAATATCAGTGTGGTAAGCGCCCTCTGTTACACCTACGCGTAATAAGCAAGCACTAACACTATTGTACCTGAAGATCTGACTTTTAAAAAGAGTGGCCATGAGTTTCTTTGCCAGTATTCTTCTCATAAGGCTCTACGCATTTTGGAAACTGGAAGTTATAGATCGACACAAGGAGGCAGTAGATTTTGGTGTTTTCACCTAATTTACCTCGACAATCGAGCACATACTGTGGCGTCTGTTTGCGCCGATCTATGATTTTAACTCTAGCTTCAATTTAACGTTCATAAATGTCACTTAGTGTCTTATGCTCGTTGCCGCAGCCATCGTCGCGGATTGGCCAGAGGAAGAGGAAGTACAGGTCTTGTCCGATCCAGAAGCGCAGGCTGCTTGGTTCCGTGGCGTCATGACTGACGTCTGTGACGCGTCGATGCCGCGGGTCAGGCTGAAGGGTGGGAGAGGTTCTCTGTACTGGTGGACACCGGAACTCGAGTAGCTTCGCACAGCATGCTCGAGAGCCCGTCGCCGATTTCAGAGAACCCGAAGACGACGGCAAGCCACAGCCGAGGAAATCGCTGAAGTGAGGCGGGAGTACGGCGCTGCCGCTAAGGCCATTAGCCTTGGCAATAGCAGAAGCCAAGGCTCGGTCCTGGAAGGGGCTTATAGAGGGACTGGACAGGGACCCATGGGGGCGCCCTTACAAAATTGTACTGGGCAAGCTCAGACGTGTCCCGCCGCTGACGCAGACCTTGGACCCGGAGTTTGTGCGAAGAGTGGTAGATACCCTCTTCCCCGAGTACTGGGTCAGTCCCTTACGCCCTCCGTCGCCGTCGGCACCAGCTACGTGGTCCGACGACTTTGACGTGACGTAGGAAGAGCTGGGCCGAGCCGTGAAGCGACTCGCCGCCCGCAACACCGCCCCGGGCCCTGATGGGATCCCGGGCCGAGCATGGGTGTGCGCTTTGGAGATCCTAGGGAATAGGCTGAGGCGGCTGTTTACCAGCTGCCTCCGTTATAGCGTATTCCCTGCTGGCTGGAAGGAAGCCAGGCTGGTACTTATCCAGAAACCTGGCAGGACTGCAGATTGTCCCTCGGCGTTCCGACCGATATGCCTGTTGGACGAGGTAGCGAAACTCTTTGAGAGAGTTATCGCCGCCCGTATCAACCAGCACCTGTCGAGAGTGGGCCCCGACTTATCAGACAACCAATTTGGCTTCCGACACGGACGCTCGACGCTGGACGCGATTGAACGCGTCCGCTCCTTGTCGGAAGAGGTTGTCTGTCGGGGGGGAGTGGCGTTGGCCGTCAGCCTTGACATTGTCAACGCCTTTAACTCTCTCCCGTGGTGGGTGATTAGGGAGGCGCTTGTGTATCACCAGTTGCCTCCCTACCTGCGGGACATCATCGGGGTTTATCTCCGCGACAGGTCTATATCGTATATGGGTCGAAACGGCGAAGATTGTCGAAGGGAGGTCACATGCGGGGTTCCCCAGGGGTCGGTCTTAGGACCTCTTCTGTGTGATGCCGTCCTGAGGACCAGCCTTCCCCCAGGATTGAGTGTAGTCTGCTACGCCGACGACACTCTAGTACTATTTTTGGTGTACAATAAAGTATACTCTATCTATCTATGTATCTTCCGTTCGCATATTGCGTATCGCTTCAAATTATTCTTGTTTATTTTTTGTAAATACTACTACTAATACTAAAGGTAAGCAGACAGCAAGAAGGGCGGGACGGTGACGCGGCGAGCATGGCGCGAGTAGCTGTGTGACATATTCTATATTAACTAGCACATTACAACCTCCTCACACCGCCTCATCGCCCTGCCTCGCCTGCTGTCTGCCCCAGCCTAAAAGGTGACTACTGAAGGAGGACTAGGTTTAGCATTTTATCGTAGCGACTGTAAAGTTACATCATACAGAAAACATGTAAATGTAATTTCCTTCCACGTAAAGAGTGTAAGTATAGGTAAGGTACATCTTATCTCTAACTTACACTCCTTACCAAATATAACGCGCTAATTTTAGGAACTACTGGTTCGAATTGAAAAATTATTTTTGTGTTGGATAGCCCATTTATCGATGAATGCTATATAAAATCAGGCGACGACCAATAGGAGCAGAGTATCAATGAAAAATTATGCAAAAACGAGGAAAATTTATTCAAAGTTCGAAAGTATAAGTATAATACGAAAGCCTATGTGTATATACAAAGATGGTCTATGTGTATATAACAAAGGTAAGGACAAAACAATTATGAACCAGTTCTTACTATATTTGTCCACCGACTTTTTTTCAAACATGAAAATTCATATCCATATACTTATGGTTTTCTCAAATTTGCAATAATGATTATGGTCGAAGTTTGACCCAGTGGTAATCACTAGTTAAATACAAAGCCGCGTTGCAAAATGCCTGTAGTAAACAGGCGAAGTCTATTGTGTTTCGAGTACTACATTTGAGAGTTTATTTTGCCTTGACTGGAGCATTTAATTAGTAGCTGAAGCTGTATTATAGACATCATAAAACATATACAAGTAGATGTATGAGAAATCAACAGTGGCGAGCATGAAAATAGTCGAATCAGGCCTGCCTCTAGTCTGCATATCTATATGTTCTACAAGGATGATACGCACTTGCAGTGAAACATTAGATGAGGCAATGCTAAAATATATATATTGTTTGTTTTAATAAACGCAATACATATTCCACTACGTAATAACATCACCTAGTTGCTACTGTACTGAGATCCGGGTAAATCTTTTAGGTTTACCGAGACCGAACAAAGATCTTTGAGGTAAACCCAAGGGATCTTCGTTTTATGAAGACAAAACTTAATTAAGAGTACTTTTTCATAAAAGTATATACTCACTGGTAATTTATTTACATCCACCATTTTCAAAGCTTAACCGTTGTTCAATAAAATCAGAATCAGAATTTTAACTCCCCTATAAAAAAAAAAACGTAAGCAAGCTATTCAGTGGTAAGTGTTGCTAGTGGCCTTTGAAATAAACCAAATTTAATTTTAAAATCTATTAAGTACTGAGTGGAACATGTTTGGAAGTTATGAAATTGCATGTTCGTTATTAAAATTGCATCAAAGTGTTTTTTTACAATACTAGTAGTCTCGTATGGCCTTAGGCTTTTAGATATTTTTACGTTGACTGTCATGAGAACGCCATGAAAATTTTATCATTTTTTACTTTATTTTACCGGGAACATAAACATATGAAATGTTACCTACTTTTTTCACAAACTTTATAGATTATTTTCTACCATCATGTTGGCAAATAAGAACACGGTTCACCCGACGGTTATCGGTGATCTTTCTCTAGGGATTTTTGCGCATTTCCCACGTGCAAGATGTCTCCCTAATAAATGCTATACCTTACTGTTTTCTCCAAGACTTCTCAATGTTGGACATAGAGGTTTTAACCCGAATGCCCAATGGTGATTCTAAGAAGAGACAATAATAATACAATTCCTTTCTTCTATACCACTATGATACTACAATCTGTGACTTTGAAAGACTATGACTTTGAAAGACTCTCCCTTTGAGTCCGGTCAAGTTACCTCGAAAAATATGCGTTAGCTTGCAATAATTCACATACAGCTGAAAATTGGTATGAATGCTGAGAACACTATTATAAATGAAATGAGAAAAGTCACCATTGATCCCGTGTGCGCAAAAAAAGTTATTCAAGGTCAAACTTCTCATATAAGGGTTTTTGCATTTTCACCCAAACGGTCAGATAGATTACACTTTATTTGTACACCAGGGTTTTACAAAGAATATGTAACAAAGTTGTAAGTTTTATCATAAAATAGATTAAGAATTTTTTTTTTTTTTTTAAAGACAACTAGGAGAAGACAACTAATTAGGAATTACTCCTGTGTCGCGGGGGACTTTACAAACATACAAGCAACGGACACAAAGAACACCCAGACTTAGGTGGGAATCGAACCCACGACCTCTGGCTTAGCAGTCAGGGTCACTAACCACTAGACCAACAGGCCAGCCAAATTGATCATGGAATTATCTATAAAAATATCCTTACACTTTTTTCTGACATGAAAGCGAGCGTCCACACTAACACAAAATACAACATCAAAAAAGTCTAAGCAACATGTATGGTTTTGAACTTTTGAACAATTTTTACTATTGTAATAAATTTGTTTCTTTTATAAATAACTAGCTGCGCCTCGCGGTTTTCCCCGCGTAAGTCCGTACGAATATCGGGATAAAAAGTAGTCTATGTGTTAATTCAGCGCTCCAGCTATCTACATACCAAGCTCCATCGCAATCGGCTCAGTATTTTTGGCGTGAAAGAGTAACAAACATCCATACATCCATACTCACAAAAACTTTCACGTATTTAATATTAGTAGGATAACTAAGCATTATTTGAGGTATTAGTGACTAAAGCACACAACCCTTGTGTGATTAAATGAATAATTGAAATTATTCATTTAATCACAATAATTCACAATCATGTTTGCGGCGTGTTGCAAATAATAAGGTTTACAGTGGAATTAATTTAGCGGTTTTACTGCTATGGTTTCACGTCGGAGGTGTGCTAGATGCCATTGAAAATACACTACAAAACATGGAATATTTGAGCTTCCTTCGCAAAGCTGCATATAGAATATGGACTTCGAACCCACTACTAAACATACGTCTTAGCTACTGTTGCTTTTTAAGCTGAAAAATGGCACTAGCAAATATAGAACTAAATTAAGGCGAATTTTTCGCATATGTGGCCTAGCCCTGAGCTATTATTACACTTGATTCCACTTCACAGTCTAAACTGTGAAATGCTTGTAATTAGCTTGACCTCTGACAGCCCGAAATTTCTGATCTCATCTAAAATCGGTACAGTACATATTATCTCTATTACTAAATTATAATTGAATTATATACAATTATTTCCAAATTTCAGTCTTAGTTTTTTTTTTTTATCAATTTGTACTTTTACTTAAGTTTGTACAAAATACCTGTACCATATACATGATAATAAGAGTAAATAATCGACTTTCTTTAACATTGTAAAGCAGTTTTTTTTACTTTGATGTAGTTTCATGTAGGCATGTTTTTCTCTGTTTTAATTTGGCTGTTGTTGTTGTTTAACCAACGTTGTAGTAAAATTCTTTTCAGTTTAACTATTGGGACAAATCCACTGTCACTTGGGAAATTAATAGTGGACGTAGCTTGTATTCTTTGCGGAAAGTTTCTTGTTAATTATGAAAATGGTTGCTTAAAAAATATTTTTCGAAATACAAAGGAATATTCGTCAACTCAATAAAAGACATAAAAACAAAATCTTATTTTCTTACTATAAAATGATTATAAAATGTTTTACACATATTAACTTTACAGGAGAGCACCTTAAAGTTTTGATACAATGTTTTGTGTAATGGTTTACAAACGACTAATTCAATATTCTTCTTTATTTGATATGTTACTATGTTTATGGACTTCATTAATTGAAATCTATACTCATAATAAATCTGTAGCGGGATGAATTCTGCATGTATTAAGATATCGATACTGATGCCGAATATGCGATTCAAACAATTTTTGTCTGTCTGTCTGTCTGTCTTTCTGTCTGTCTGTTTATATGTTCACGATAAACTCAGAAGTTACTGAAGGGATATGCTTGAAACTTAGTATGATAATAGTTTGAGTGCCTGCGCAGGTTATAGGGTACTTTTTATCCCGGGTTAAGCTTAGGTTCCACAGGAAAATCAATGAAAGATGTAATAACATTGTAAGGTTAGCAGAATGTATATACTTATTTCGAAATTAACTACAGCGAGTGTTTAGCTTATCTGGTGTAGAGTACGACTTCTACTAACTAAGTGCCGGTGCCGGATCAAGTCCCTCTTTGACTCTCTTTTCTTTTTTTGTACTTTTTTTAATATATAAACTAATTTACTTTTTTAAATTAGGTATCGTTTTTAACCGATGAAAAAAAGGAGGTTCTCAATTCAACCCTTTTTATACATATTGTTTTTTTTTTATGTATGTTCAGCCCTCTCCGTTATTTGCAAACTGATTTTAATTATTCTTTTTTGTTAGATAGGGTATACCTCAAAGCTGGTCCCATGTCAAGGAAGTCAGGATCTGATGATGGAATTCTGATAAAATTGAGAGAATGTAGAAACGAATAGTGTTTCTGTTTACTTTCATTACTTTATCAGGTATTTGCGTTTAGAAATCATTACATCGTGTAGCCGAGTTGATGGAGAAAAAAAATCATAAATTACAAAAAATTATAAATAAGCTTAATACTTAAGACTTAAACGGTTTATTTATTTTTTGCGTTTTATTTCTTTTCGTCCACTCAATTGAATTAACTAATAAATATTTAGAGTACAAAGAATCGATTTTTACCTGTGATTTAAAGAAATATTATTAGTTACATTAGATTTCACCTTCCACCAAATAGTCATGTGTGTTTGAAGGATTTCGAGTGAATGTATATTTGCAATCGTAGGATATCATAGAGGAATATGCTTTTCTGTGATGATTGCTGAAGCAGCAGGAGTTTTTTTTTCTTTGTTTGGTGATCCCAGAGTAATCGATAGCTGGTTCTTGACTATGCCAACGAGCTATTTGGCCTCTAAATATGTTTCAGGGCATTAATAATAATAACAACTTCACACACCTCATACAAGGCCGTCTGATCCTAAGCTAGGCACAGCCTGTACTGTGGTAACCAGACTGCTGATAAACATACTTATATATTTCTAAATACATACATATTATAAATAAATTACACCCAGACAGAGAATAATTGGCCTGGGTGGAAATCGAACCCACGACTTCTGGCTCAGCAATCAGGGTCACTAACCACTAGACCATCAGGCCAGTCCAGTAAATATACATATATTTATAAATAGATTTATAGAAAAAGAAGATCCAAACTTTTAAACTTTTGCGTTCCATGATAATATAATTATGTTGACGGGAATGCACGCGATCACGTATTTAAAAAGCATTACAGTGCCTAAAGGCCTGTGATTACGGCCACGACCACGGCAAAGCAAAGGTATGTCATACCTTTTAAATACGTGATCGCGTTGATTCCCGTCAACATGATTATATTAGAATAGAAAATAATTTTTATTTAAAGCATCTGTGACTTAGTTGTTAGTTTAACACTTTCTTAGTATTACAGTATTTTACTATATTAAATGCATGGCAGACACTATCGCCAAAAAGTTACATCTAAGCTGAAATATTGACATGTAACCGGTGAAGTTTTTTTTACACTTTCAGACCATTTGTCTTCCGTTCGGTTACAGCAGTGTGAAAAGTGAAGTTACACCGTGACTAAACAAAGCTCAGAAGCAAACATTTATCTGTTAGGTATACCGAGGGGCCCATAGTTTCTAGCCTACAGCAAGAGTCTCCCAATTGGTCGGACGAATCGAGATGTTAGGTCGTCACAGTAGTTTTATGACGATTTTCTGCGAGGAGAACATCTCGCGCAAGGAGGAGGTGACGGTGTGGATTCGGTAGAAAAACTTCTAGGTGGAACCTTTTCACTCGCGCTCTCATGCGTACGCTAAGAGTGGCCGTGAGTGTATGAGACGAGTTTTATGTTCTTCACCCGAAGCAGAGTCTCCCGTGAAGAGGGTGTCTGGACATCGCCAGTTGCCGTCCGCTAGCCAGCGCTGGGTGGATCATTGGAGGCAAAACGTCGCCGTATCGACGGTCAACTCATAAACGGTGCTGTGAGGCACACCGTGTGGTTTTAGTTGGTTTAAGCCTGATATACGGCCTCTCCAATAGCCCGGTGAGGTGAGCTTCCACACGAAAAACAAATGAGTAATGTTCCCACGGCCAAATTATGTAGTTATTTCACGTGTAAGCAACCAAAGCAACCTTTTTGTACGCTCCAGGTTGTTTTACCGCTAATAAGCGACAAATTGCTGTTTTCCGAAAAAAACGCGAACGAAGTCGCGGGCACAGCTAGTACGTAATAAATTTCTTTGTTAAAAATCACATGCGTCGTTGTGCACAAAACTAAAAACTAAGTAATTTTTGTAATCAGAGTGACTAGCTGACTAATCTAGAGATACAAAGAGAAAAAGTAATCATAGTAAAATATAAAGTACCTACCTAATTAAACAATCAGGGTAGGTACTGACAAACAAAATTATTATATCAGTAACTTTTAGATTATGATGATTTAGATAGTTAGATAGATAATACTTTGTTTGTACACCAAGTTTTACAGAAAATATCATACACTAGCAACTTGCCCCGGCTTCGCATGGGCAGCAGAGACATCTTCAACAATCATCAACATATTTCAATCAATTTACACAAAATCTTAACAAATTATACATCTAAAGCTTCCTCATTAATCACTCTATCTATTAGGGAAAACCGCATGAAAATCCGTTCAGTAGTTTTTCAGTTTATCGCGAACAGTCAGACAGACAGGCGGCGGGGGACTTTGTTTTATAATATGTAGTCATAATAAGTGTAGCATTAAAAATGTACAAAGGGCGGCCTATCGCTTAAAGCAACCTCTTCCAGCAACCATAGGATGGACTAGAACGATTTTAATGAACTGATGGTAATCGTTGGCAATAAAGAAAACATGATAAATAATATTATCTAATACGTAGATACAAGTTTAATTAACAATTACGGTGTACCTATATACTTATCATATCATACATACATAAACATAAATTGCGTGCGTACGTGCGGTTGAGCTCCACGACCCCAACCGGTCTGCCAATTTGAACAATTTTAAACATTTCGCTGGGAAATCAAAACCTATAGGCCTAGACCTAGAATCATGAAATTTGGTAAGGAGTAAGGTCTGATAGCACAAGTAAAGGAAAAAACCCGAAAGTTATTAATTTATTGTTTATATCACATAAAAAAAATTGTTTTTGTGATTACAAACTTATATTTTGCGGTTGGAAAGTTGACTTTGTCGTACATCGCAACGGCAAAGTTAAGTTTGTTTACTTACGGAACCCTCGGTGTGCGAGTCTGACGCCCACTTGCCCGGTTTTTTTTTTCAAAACGACTATAAAATCACCCTTTAAATATGGCGACAGTGAGTGCTGCTGTATCTTAGGAATAAATGTTGAATTATGTAAATTGAAAAGCACATCTGTCATTTTCACATGAAAATAAATATAGCATGGGCTTTACAGGTCTTTGGGCAATAGAAACCGTTACATTTTATACTTAGACTACATACTAATGTAATCTTAGTAAAACCGTATCAAAATACTAGAACTAGAATAGACTATTTATGCACCTAATTTTAGTACTATCAATAATGCTGTCCCATTACAAATTACGGTAAATTGCTGGAGTTTAGTTAGCATCGCACTAAATTAATTACAAGCCATAAATAATGGGAGTCATCTTGTTAGATCACAGATAGCTCCAGCTTAGTCCTAGTTCATACATATGTATTTGGTATATAGCGCGCTTGTATTAACGTTACAACCTAAACATTATGGATGAACACAAAGGGACGAACTAAGATGGTTCTGGTTCTTCGTCCCGAATATGGTGAGACCTGCCTAGGATCAGCAACCGGGATTACCTGTTAAAAATGTTGATTAAAAATAATTATGTTAGAAGCATATCCCCAAAAACTAATATTACGTTTACATATAATAAATATACATGTACTACTTACTTATTATGTAACATCATTTATTGTCTTTAAAATTTCGGATAGATTTTCTTTTTGGTTATATTTTTAGTTATCTACAATAATTAAACATTCAACTATTAGTGATAGACGAATAGTACAAAAGATATCTAGAAGCAGATCATGGGATTCAACATAGACACAATTACACAATTACAGCATAAATGTGTTTAAACGCAATTTGCCGTAACTAAACCAGCTATCGCTTCTATTTTGTTGCTGTGTGGTAATAATAGCAATTATTATCTTTCCGCCTTTCTCCGATTATCACATTAATAGGCAAAAAAATAATTATTATGTCAGTGAATGAAATTGTGAAAGTGAACTGTCAAGTATTTGTGCTTAGCTACTTGCTCTGTAAGCCTTAACTGTTATTCTTTAGAAGCTTACATTAATCTTTTTGTAAATAATTTTTTTTAACCTTATTTTTAAATCTTAAATAAATAATTAACTTTATTTATATAGCATTACTAGCCGCGCCCCGCGGTTTCACCTGCGTAAGTCCCGGTGGAATATCGGAATAAAAAGTAGCCTATGTGTTAATTAGAGGATTCGATTTCCCGAGATCCGGGATCCTGGGATCTCGGTCATATTTTAGTTCCGAAAATTTCAGGATCAAATTTAATGAATCCCGGGGTTTTCGGAATTGATACATTTTTTAAATAAGTCAATAAAAGTGTGCGTGAAACGAAACGCACTTACCTTGATTTGACGTTTTGACAGCCATCTTGTTTATACAGCTGATTTCATTTGTTTTAGCTAACGACCGGTACCGGCTTATGCGTAAAAGTGTGTAAAAATTCCCGCTTCACGTCGTGTAAATATTGATATTTTTTTGTTAATTGGTGATAATCAATGTAATTATTAAAAAGCAACAATACATAAATGTGTCTGATTAAATATAGATGAAAAACAACAAGTGTTATTTTCTAGTCTAAAGAAGTTGATTTTTTTAAGTTTATTGTTAGTTGCATAAACTATTTACAGAAGTGTCTAGTTTGTTTATTTTATAAGAAGAAAGTATAATTTTGTTTAACCACCATTTTGAAGATTTAAAACTTTAAAATTCTATGTCCTCACAAAACTAAAAGATAAATAAAAAATTGATTTTGATATGTTTTACTGTCTTTTTATTACCACTTTTCATTACCGGTTATACAATCCCGGGACTATCCCGGGATCCCGAGATTAACCGTAGATAATCCCGAAATCCCGCTATTAGAAAAATCAATCGGGATCGAATCCTCTAGTGTTAATCCAGGTCTTCAGCTATCTACAGTAGGAGAGGAGGGGAGATGAAGAGATAGGGGGGAAGATAGAGAGAGGGAAGGGCTAGGGCCACCGGTAACCTCAGTAGCTTGGCGAAGTACAAGAAGCAATGCTTCACTGCCGGTTTTCTGTGAGGCCATGATATCACTCCTTTCGAGCCGGCGGCCCATACGTGCCGAAGCATGGCTCTACCACTGTTAAACTTTAAATATGTCAGTTAAGTTAATGAAGTACTTTGAATTAAGAAAATGAATGGTTGGTGGTTTGTTATTTTTATAGGCCTTCAATAGACCAAAGCGCTCCATTCTTCTTGCAGTCATAGACCCAATCGCCACAATAAGTTAGTTATTTTTTATTCGACTACCAAAATATTCATCAGAAATAATTGATATGGCAAAACAACGTGTGCAGGGTCAGCTAGTATATATATATATATATATATATATATATATATATATATATATATATATATATATATATATACATATATATATATATATATACATATATATATTTGGGAAACCAGAATTTGTTGGAAAAAAAATCATAGCTCCGAAACTGTAAACCTTACAATAGGTAATATTTTTAAATGAAATGCTATTTAAATGGAAGCTAATTTTTTATTTTACTTTACAATGTAGACCTTTAAAGTTTTTGATGCGACTTATATTTTTGGAGATAAAAATTAAAAAACACGAAATCTACATCTGCAGGCCTGCTGCGGGCCCGGATTTTTTCTTTATTTTAAGTTGTCATGGTGGCAATCGCGATAGAACGCATGCCAAGTCCGTAGAAATCTTTTCATGTGCTTTTTGAAGCTCTCCTTATTGAGACCTTTACTTATGTACATTATGGTATTTTAGTAATGAGAAAATTAAATATTACCTTATATGTACAAACCCATTGTACATATAAGGTTTTTTATTTATATAGGTCTCTTAAAATAACCCCCCCCCCCTCCCCCCCTAAAAATGATTCTCAATGTTAGCATCACGTTATGTATACAGTGAAAGCTCCTTATTCACGGTTTACTTATAGGCGTTTAAACTATTGGTAGAATAAAATAAGTTTCTGTATTCACGGCAAATAAATGTCCATTCGCAGATCCAACGGCATACTAAAAGCATTCGGGTTAATTTTTAAGGCACGCTCCTGGTTTTAAGGCAGCAAAAGATAAGATGACACTCCTGCTGTTCTGTTCTAACGCATCTGTGGAGATTATCTTATAAAACAAGTAATACTTTAAACATTTTTAAAAGCTCCCAAAGGGAAAAATCAAAACAAATACAAGTTGGCGTGCAAATAACAAATCGTAGGTGACAAATCCTTTTTTTTAAGAATTGATCTGCCGGTTTCTCACGCACTTTTGTTGGGAAATAAGTTTTATTTCACTGGAGAAACTGGAGGTTATAGATCTATATTGCATATTATTTTAGTTTTGGTTATCTGGACGCTACCTGTTTTATGTTGTCAATAAAAAAGGTAGAGCTGCTTCTCTATATCCTATATACTATTGTAGTCTTTGGTATTCCTTATACCTAACCTGACTGGCCTGTTAGTCTAGTTGTTAGTGACCCTGACTGCTGAGCCAGAGGTCATCCGTTCGATTCCCATAGAGATACACAAGCCTTATAAGGGCTTCGTCTACAAACGCAATTTGAAATCTATCAAACGATTCTTCCGTTTTTAAGCAACATTTGAAATTGTAAAATAGCATCGTGCGGCAATATTCTCAAGATAGATCCATTATTCAGTGAGACATGATAATTATATTTAATTTGTAATAAAATGGCAATGGAGGCAAATTTGGTGTTGCAACTTTTGTATTTTTTCTCGTAAATTGTCTTATTTTTTTAAATAAAGTAAAATCTATATAATCTATAAAGCCAGTAGCATAATCTATCATACATAAAAAAAATCGCAAAACTTTCTAAGTGGTCTCGTTTAATGTTTTAACTCGCATAATACATTGGCTTTTATTCTATATTTACTTGTGTTTATATACTTGAGCTAAATTGGATATGGAATATTTGTAAACAAACTACCTACTCATCATGTTTATCAATGTCATAATTAGAAAACTGAAATATTGTTTATCTCTATTTCCTAGTTGTACATGCGATTTTACTGTCGTTGCTATGGCTGGGACTCAATCAAACCACCAAACACGTAATACCTAAGAAAATGGCTTAAAACAGATTTAACAAATTTGAAATTACAACTATACGTCTTACAGCCTTAAAACTTTTTAAATTTCGCATATCAACAACAATTTGGTTATTTATATAATTAATCGCCAAAGTAAAGAAGCTATGCAATAACAGCAAAAAAAACGGGAAGAACGAGAGAAACCCTCAGAAATAGAGGACACGTGTAATGTTTTTTGATTTTTCTTAAAATTAAGTAATAATAATAAGTAAAAGGTGCGAAATTGTATAACCAATTACCAAAAAATATCAAAGAAGCAAAATCAATACCAAGTTTTAAAAAGCACTTACAATACTATTTAACATCTAATTTGAGCGCACCTTAGTTCACTATTTACAAGTCGCTTCTAGCTACGCTCGATCTGTGTAACATGCGCGTCGAAGCATTGTTTGCTCCTTTTTTACGTAAGTTTTTTTTTTACAAGTACCCTGTGTATTGTATTTTATTTATCTTAGAATAAAAACAGCTTACAATGTGTACTTGCGATTGAATATGTTGAGTGAAATGATTCAATATCTCTGTATCCGCCTAGGATAAGATTATTATTTGTTTGTATGTGCTTCAACTTTCTCATGCAAGTGAATTGTTCAAATTCTTATGAGATATAAAGATATCTCAAACCTCAAACATAAAAAAAGGCTTTTATTTGTTGCGATTGTTTTTACAGTCCATCTCTGGTCAGTCAGTCTTGCTATGTGACCAGTCTAGTTTTAACCGACGAAAAAAAGAGGAGGTTCTCAATTCGACCGTATAATATATTTTTTTTTTTATGTAGTCGGCGGCAAATAAAATTTTGATAATTAATCAGTTTGTTGTTTGGCGCCGACTCAAAATAAGTTTATATAAAATTAGATAGTTTATGTAAATAAGCTCAATACTTAAGACTTAAGGTTTATTAATTTTTTTGCTTTTTAGTTCTTTTCATCGGTTTAATTTTTTGTTAAAAAGATTTTATTATTTAAGGTTTTGTGCATAACTCAAGGCATTAGTGGCTTTTGATATGGATCTTATTCTTGTGTGTCGTATTTTATCTAGTTTTTTTTATCTTGAGCATGCTACGCTCCATTCCTCCCTGGTGGTGATTTTGTACTTGGGTTTTGAAGTGAATTTCCAAGTCTGGCATCCGTATATCAAGCACGGTAAAACCAATAACCCTAGTCTTCAAACGTATTTGCATGTCACTTTTCAAAATATTTTTAGTATCAGTTTTTATTCCATGTTTGCTGACTCTTCTTTCACTTTCTATGTCATTATTCTCTTTGTCGAAATTTATTGTTTTTCCCAAGTATATGTATTTGTCTGTATATTCCAGTGTTTTAACTGTAACTTTTATTTATTAGGTAGGGCCATATTTTTGGTCTTATAGCTATTAGTCATTGGCATGGTATAAGTATGATTGATTTCTAGTAATACATTTGTGTTAATTGTTTGTAAGGATTCAATCATGAGCTGTAGCTGTGAAATTGTGTCAGATATAATTATATATTTATACGGGAATAAACGCGATCACTATGCCATCAGCGAAAGGGCATCTATCCGGCATACATTTATATATATAATTATATATATGTATATATGTATGTACCTCAATTTTACCGGCACGATAGAGGTCACGCCGATTGCTTTCAAACTTGGACGACAAATCAACAGGGCAAAAATGAAGGCTAAGTTCGTGAATAGGGGATATTCCCCCAAAAGGGGGGGGCAGATTATAAAAAACACGAAATCTACCTCTACGGGCCTGCTGCGGGCCCGGTTTCTTTTTTGACTTATTCAATCAAGTGCAGCTAGTGGCTAGACAAACTAAAAACCTTACCAGTTTACTTAAATAAAGTATCGTGGCTTAAAAACTAAATTTAATGTAATCTAACGTACTGCTGTTACTTAAATGACAGTTGGTAAGGCTTTAAATACCGTATCTCCTTAGTACTAACCACCTTACACTAAAAATGGAAGAATTAAGATAAAAAAAGTTAAACAGACTTCAAAAACCAGCAACAAAGAGTACTGAACTCTGAACAGAACAGAAAGGTGAAACATAATTTATTACAAACTTAGCTTAACTTTTAATATAATAGGTCTGTTTAAAGTCCGTTTACTCGGTAAAACTGAGCTCACCATTTTAAATACGGGTACCGTAACTGCAGAACGTTACATCGAGGACGTCATTGGGCCTCAAGTGATCCCATTTGCACAGCAAGTCGTGGATTCGTTCTGATGCAAGACAATGCCCGTGCACACACAGATAGAAGAACCCAAGTCGTACTGGTAGAGTCTCATATTGATGTATTACCATAGCCAGCTAACAGTCCGGACTTAAATCCAATTGATCATATGTGGGACCAATTGGAACGTGATGGGATTAGATTCCAGATGAAAACGTTAAGAATTGGATCCAGAGTATTATGTTATATATGTCAGTTATATTAGTTATGTATAACGAAAAATAAAATAAAAGGTATAAATAAATTTCCCAAATTCAATCTCAAATTTCCCCATTTTAATGGCAAAATTTCATAACTCTTCCTAAATTCGAGATATCCCTGTAAGACACAATACAACAATACACAACGGGTGCCAATCTAAAACAAAGCCTCTACGCACATTAGGATAATAGAGAAGCTTGTCCCAATGTGACGCGGTATTTTTCTAGGTAGTATAATACGAGTATATAAGCAAAAATATTTAGTTGATAATAAATTCGTAATTTTTTGTGGCACACAATATACGTGATAATAAATATACGATGTACGCTTTAATATAATGTGAACGGTACTCCGATATGGAATATATGTAGGTCATGACCGCAGTGAACTGTCTTTGGGGAGATATGTGAAAATACAACGTTTGTGTTGTCGTAAGAGCCACTCTCGACAGTGGAATGGCGTCGATGGGCGATTGTAGTCCGATAACATCAGTACAGAGACAAATACTGCTGCCGATTTATACATTTATTGTTATTGTATGTATATAACTTAAACACAGCAATATTATATAGGTATATATTAACCTCCAGATCAATTTAATTAAATTAAATTACGTGTAACAAACCATTTACTTGAAAATAAACAATTAGTGTGCATAAATATTTAAAACTAAATTACTAGATTTATTCGAGAAAAAAACACATGTTAAAATTTAAAGTTTTAGAAAAAAGAAACTGTTATAGGAACCCGCGAACGACAATTAAATGTCTCCACATCACGCGTCATAACCATTTTTACTCAAGAGTGTTTTGCGATTTTTATAATGGATAAAAACATCGAACAAAGAGTTTGTCTCTAATTTTGCATTGCAAATGGAACTTCATGTTCAGAGTTGCTGAAAATGTTACAAAAAGCATACGGTGAATCGACTTCACCTAAAACTTGTGTATATGAGTGGTACAGTGCATTCAAAAGTGGTCGAGATTCGTTGGAAGATTTGCCTCGCTCTGGTCGGCCATCAACGTCTTCAACTGAAGTTAACATCGCTAAAGTGAAGGAAATTGTGAATGATAATCCTCTTTTTTATAAGATAATGGGCAAACGAGCAGACGGGTTAAATGACTACCGCCGCCTATGGCACCTGCAACTCAAGAGTCACAAGTGCGTTGCCGGCCTTTAAGGTGGAAGTAGGGGAAGGGTTAGGGCCTCCGGTAACCACACTCGTTCGGCGAAAAGTAATGCAATAATTGCTTTAGTACCGGTTTTCTGTGAGGCCGTGGTATCACTCCGGTCGAGCCGGCCCATACGTGCCGAAGCATGACTCTCCCACGAACTCACACGAACTCATTCAAGTTTGAAAGAGATAGCCGCTGAACTTTCTGTGTTTCACGAATCGATTCGTACTATTTTAAACGATGGCTCAGGCATGAAACACGTTGCCGCTCGACTATTCCCGAAAGATCTGAATTTTCTTCAAAAACTCAATAGCGTAAAAGTCGCTGAAGACATGCTAGAACTAGTCAATTCCGACCCTAAATTCGTAAAACGCATTGTTACTGGTTTTGATACGGGCTTGTTGAGTAGTTTGCATGTTAGAGTTTGACATGCAAACTAGTCAACAAGCTTCAGAATGGCGACTTCCAATTGAACCGAAATCGAAAAAACCACGACATAGTCGATGAAAAGTCAAGGTCATGTTGACTGTTTTCTTTGACTCTCGAGGTGCACTCGGAATTCTTGCCAGAAGGTCAGACTCTAAATAAACAATATTGTTTGAGCGTTATGCGGCGTTTGAGAGAGCAAATTTCTCAAAAAATGCCAAATTTGTGGAAAGAAAATTCTTGGATATTACACCACGACAACGCGCCATCATTGTGAACGAATTTTTCACCAAAAACTCAACAAATACCATCGAACAACCACCGTATTCACCGGATATGGCTCCGGCTGACTTTTTTCTCTTTTAACTCAAATTACCGCTTCAAGGTACCCTTTTTCAGTCGATAGAAGATATTTAAAGAGAATTCGTGGCAAGAACTGAAGCCGATTCCGGCAAATGTATTTAACAAATGTGTTGATAACTGGACTATTCGTTGGCGTAAGTGTATTATTTCCGAAGGGGCCTACTTTGAAGGCAGTACAATAAATGTAAGAATAGTTAACATTTTGTGTTGTATTGACCTTTTCTCAGTACTTTCTTGACAGAGTAGTATATGTGTATACAATTTATTTTAAATTGAGTTTTAAAACATTAAAGAAAAACTTAATTTTGGCCATACTCTTCAATAGGACAAGCTGATAATAAAGCTTAGTTGAACCGAACATGCACAAAGAATAATAATATCCTCCTCCGCGCCTTTTCCCAACTAAGTTGGGGTCGGCTTTTAGTCTAACTACTATACGGCCAAACTTCGATATTTTACGTGAAGCTACTGCCGGGACCGATGGCTTAACGTGCTCTCTGAGGCACGGAGGGGTTTCAATTCGTTAGGAATTGTCACCCATCCTAAGACTGACCTATCTAGTATTCCTTAACTTTGTAATTAGTTAATCTACTCGATTATCACTTAGCCACGGGCCCCTCTAATAATAGTATATGCTATAATAAATCTCATCAACAGCTTTATTTACCGAATTTGTTTAGGTTTCTTGCTGAAATCTTAAAAGCGGCCATTACGTCAACGTAGTCTATGAAAAAGTCGAATTAAAAACAACTATTCTGCCTCAAATAACAATCTCAGAATTCATAACCGAACAATCTATCTTTACATCAACAACAACAATCCCTCTTTTCCTTCTCTTTGCAAAGCACAGCCCCTAACCCTGACTGGCAACGGAATTAAACTGTAGCTCTTAACGGCTGCGACGAAGAAACCAAGACCTGTCGAGGATCGATGACTTAATCACTGCGTTCTCTGTGTACCGTCTGTCCCGAGAGTGGGTCTTATGTTGATAGCCTTTTTCGGTTCGACTCCGATGGATTTGCTTCTTTGTGACTTCACTAGTGTGACACATAGGCTTCCAAAGACTTATAAATAAAGAGGGGAGAATTATAAATTATCATCAATCTGGAAAATCTCTCCAAATCTTAAAAAAGTTCTTCCCAACTGTATATGACATCTATTTCATAAAAAGTTGCTTAAAACAATTTTATCATAGATGCTAAATATTTGTTCCATAAATTATAAAGGTACTCCTACGTTGTATTACTCCGGAATCTTTGTGGCAGGTTCACTCGTATTTTCGTTATGGATCGTGCGTCTGAAAGTTTTAATTAAGTAATAAATTTCATAATGTAACTAGTACAATTTGGCTATATTCCTTATAATTAGATCATACAAATTAAGCCTTATAATTATAACATTTCAGACAAAATATAGAGAGCTTAGTTTTAAAAAACATTGTCACCAGTTGAAATGGTGACAAAATGTACCCTATGTTTTAATTAAAATCATAGTACAGGTATTCGCAAACATTCACTTACCTACTTTAGTTTAATACCTATTTACATTGATACCGATATAAAAATGTTTTATCACTATAGTATTTCCTTTTAGTGTGTTGTGGGAGCAACTAAGAGATTTTAATGGCACTGATTACCGTTGCTGCTCCTATGTATTTATTGCCGAATATGAAAAGCAAGGAAGACTCTAAAAATAGTAAATGAACACAGCATTAAGATCAACCATAGCATCCCTCATCATTCGGCGCGCAGGAAACGCTTCGTGCTACGCGCCAACATACGAACTAGACGAATCAAGACGAGCAAGACAAGTGTATAAAAACCACTCCTAATAAGACTTTTTTGAAATAATTCTTTAAATCTGTCGAAAGACAGATTCCCGAGTACCACGTTATAATATTTTTACTATACACGTGTCTTTGATTATAAATATGTCATGTATGTTGATTTCAAAAACGCAACGCCGTACATTGTACAAAGTGGAGAATCATCGCGAGAGAGGCGATCCGAACCAGAAGTCACAAACCTCCATTACCATGTACATCTATCAACCACAAACACTCTAATAAGAATCAAGAATGTAGAACCAGAGATGAAGAATAAATAACACCTAACATTAACAAATACAGTTAAATTTCCCACAATTCCCTATTATAATTCTAAAAACGTACGCTTTCTTTAGGGAACAATAAAAAAATGTTTAACGATAAATATTCTGAGGTTATATTTGGAGAAAGCTTTCACCTTTTATTGATTATTCTTTATTCTGTGAAATTAAAAATGTATTCATTTTCAATAAAGAAGATATTACCTTTAGATAGGCACTAAAGATACTTATGTTTACGTATTTTTAGGGTTCCGTTCCTCAAAAGGAAAAAAAGGAACCCTAATAGGATCACTTTATTGTCTGTCCGTCTGTCTGTCAAGACCCTTTTTCTCAGGAGCCCGTGGACGCATCAAATTGAAATTAATGCCAAATACTCATGTATGCAGTCCCTTGAAGCTATAAAAAAATCAAGCTTCTAAGTCAACGCAAACAAAAGATATGGCCATTACGCCTTAGATTTTAACAAATTTGAATATTTCGCAAGTAAATCAAATCCTGACAGCACATAAAGGAAAAATCCGAAAGTCGTTAATTTGTTGTTATATCATATAAAAAGATAGTTTTCTTGATAACAAAGCGCAAAGCGGTTGGAAAGTTGACTTTGTCCTAAATCGATGTATGGGAGAGTATTTTTAGAACTGCAAATTTTGGTTTGTCTTTCGGAAAAGACAGGCAAGAATCCCGAGATGGGCGTACAATCTTGATACAAGTTTGTTTTCTTTCAGTCAGACTCGCACTTGTCCGTTTTTTTCCTTCAGTTTTTATACCTAAATATGGATGCATACACTGTGTCTATATATTTTTTCAAATGAGATACTGTTTTGGTTAAATTTTTAACAGAAGCATTAAACTAAAGTAAAGACTTCAGGTTATGCAATTCGAGTTAGTACTCGTAATACGGTTATGCAATACGAGCTATTCTTATTAACCTCTATAGTTAGAGGTTAACAAGAATAGCTACTTGTCATGTGTGACCCGCGTTACTAATATATTCAATTATAAAAAAAAAAAACACGAACACTATTTTACCGACATCAATATAAATACTATATGTATGGTAAACAAGTAAGAGTATATACACCAATTAAAAAATGCAAAGGAATACATGTAGAGCTTTTAGATTTATCTACGTAAATTTTAATATACCCATACTAAATCACACACATACCTACATAGATTCAAGTAGAAAACATAATTTACGTCACACGACTTTTTATTTAAGGCGTAACTAAGGCCGAAGTTGCAGCCATATTGTTACGATAAACGTACTGGGACTCTAAAATGTACGCTAAATTAGTAAAGGTTGCGTCGTTTGATGAAGTGTAACGCAGCGAAACAACGTATGAAACCAAATGATTAATTATAAGAAGAAGGTACTCCCCTACCTTGCCGGTTCTTCATTTGAGAGAAGCGAGCTAATCACAGCAGCACTAAAAGCCTTTCAACGCCTTAAGTGATGCAAACGAGGAAACTTTGAAATCGCAAACTGGCTTAGGCTTCATCTCGTAACTTTGATCGACACTTTAAAGTCACAAGTCAATTTACTGCACTGCGAACGGCAAATGTTTTTCAAAAGCGGCTTATCTATTAGTGTTTATGTCTTTACAAATTTTGTTTTAGTCCTCTTAAGAACGTCTTTATGATATGTCATTACGTTACGTAACAGGGGGCCTTACGCAATACATGTATTGCGTCTGATCTTTTAAATAAAAATAAGTTGTAACTGAACAAAGAGTTGAAGTATTATTTTCTAAGTTATTAAAAAAAAAATATCGAGCTTTCCATAAATGTCAAAAGTTCTATCTCACTTACATGGTTTTAATATAAAATGGACATTGGACAATGGACAAGGAATCGCATTTTAAACCCACATTTGGAACAAATTGTCGCCTGCGAAATTTCCCGACCGATACGACCTTCAAACCTTCAAGAAAATAGCGTACTCCCTTAAAGGCTGGCAACGCACTTGTGTCTCTTGAGTTGCAGGTGTCCATGGACGAAGTTGGCATTTACCATCAGGTGACCCGTCTGCTCGTTCGCCTCCTATAATATATTAAAAAAAATCTAATCACGAAATAATCAAGCCTATGCCGTTAACCGGGCACCTTGAGAATTAAAGGTGAAAAAATGGGAGTACATTGAACGGGAAAGGAAGGTAAGAAAGAAAGGCAATGGAAAGAAAGGGATATAGCTCATACAGATGGATTGAGGAGTGTAAATAATAGCTCGAACCAGTCAGGGTCGAACCGGTATCTCGACCTGACAGTTGCCAGGAAGTTCCAGTCTTCTACCAAAACGTTTATTCCTCCTGTTTAATACGCCTTTGTCTACCCCTTCGGATATGCAGGCATGAGAGTATGTATTCATTACATTTATTATAAAAACTAAGCTCAAGCTGTACAGGATGCTACAGAAAGGTGTGGTCATATTTTAGGGTCGTATAGACCCCGTGAATAAGGTAAAGCGCTAAGAATTTTTGAAAATTCGTGATTTTTCATACAGAAATCCTATATTTTTCATACAGAAATCTTATTTTGAAACTGAAAACTTAAACTTTAAAATTGACATAAAGTGAATATTTCGAATAAAAGAGGGCTGACATGAATGAAACTATAGGTAGGTATTTAATACCAAGGATGTTGATGGAATGTCCAGATTTTTCTAAAAATGTCTGCATAAAATAAGTAATCATTTTATTATTTGGCGCCGACTCAAAATAAGTTTATATAAAATTTAATAGTTTATGTAAATAAGCTCAATACTTAAGACTTAAGGTTTATTTATTTTTTGCTTTTTAGTTCTTTTCGTCGGTTTAATTTTTTGTTAAAAAGATTTTTATTTTATGATTTTTTTTCATCATCAGCTTAGCTACATGATGTGATGATTTCTAAACGCATAACCAACGCAATACCTGATAAAATAATGAAATGTAAACAGAAACAATATTCGTTCCTACAATTTTCGAGGGTTTCTCTCAATTTTATCAGAATCCCATCATCAGATTCTAACTTCCTTGACATGGGACCACCCTTGAGGTATACCCTATCTAACAAAAAAAGAATAATCAAAATCGGTTCATAAACAACAGAGTGAGGGCTAAACAGACATAAAAAAATATATATATATATTATACGGTCGAATTGAGAACCTCCTTTTTTTTCGTCGGTTAAGAATAAGAAAACAAAATCATCGAATTTTACATGGAAATTTACAATGTGTTGTTTTAAAAAGTGCACCTACATTAGGAAAAGCATTTTCCGAAGAAAATAAATTCATGTGAAAATTTTGAAAATAAATATTTTTTTCGACTATTTCAACTATTCGCCGGGGACACATAACCCTCCTAAAATTTGGCCAGACCTTTCTATGACATTCTGTATAAAAATTATTTGATTTTCTTTAATAATCGATATTTCTATAAAATCTATGTGCTGGTTATATTGAGAATGAGAGAGCTTAATTATGTACTTCAAACCGAAATCAGGATTTGGCGTCTGGTATTATTAGCAGCGCATAATTACCTACTAATATTATAAAGCGCTTCTGAGCTTATTTGGTAGCCATTTTGTTGACGAAGTATCTTCATCTTAAATATATATACATATTGACGATCCGTAGAGGAGACGAAGTAAAATAATATCACGATAATAATCATAAAATGATAATCATAGACAGCTTGGAAAGTGTTATGAAATTCACGGAAGTCAAGAGCGATTTCAATATATTAATTTCAGGCCCTGATGGAAATTAAGCATCTTTAACGAAATTAATTGCTTTTTTGTTAACTTGTTTCCTAATTAATTACCAGCAACAAGTGTTCTTTCAATGTTCCTACGGATTAATCTACACAGATGGTGTTTACGTTCTTAAACAATGGTTTTAAACAAAAAATTCATTCAAAAATCTTTTCCATTCTGAAATTTCAAGAACAAGGCGTTAATGTTACTTCAGCGCAATAGCGAAACTTTTCTGAAGATAAATGGGCCTATTGTTACGATTGTGGAATTTTGCAAATCACTCTGTGAGCTTACTCCAATGGAATAATTGACAAAACTTTTTAAATGCTGGCTAACCAATTAGACGAGCTTCTGTTGAAAATTGTTACATTGATGATTTGAAAAAATATTTTCTCAACTTCTCACAAATTTCGATAGATTCTGTTTTATTATAATTTAAACGGAAAATACTATGACGCTTGTTTCCTACTATCTACTTTCGTCGCCGACTTTTACTATTATTGCCCGTATCCGATAGAATGTATCTCAAAAATGTACATAGGTAAGCCATATACTAAAACGAATCCAATATCCATCTCAAACTAACTGAAAATTATTCCATCGATATTACTACCTTATAAAAGCCACATGCGTCTTACTTTTTAATATTTCTTTGTGTTGTGTACTAAAATGTGGATAGGAAATGCGTAGACATCAATCTTAACGTAAGGTAGCTGAATTGTGTCAGGTAAGTTAGAGATGTGTACAGAAAAATCTCATAAGTATTTCTCATAAATCACACGTATGTATTTCACAAGGCTTAACATTCTCTTCTTTTCCATAAAAGCGACACTTGTAATGGATACCTTTTATCACAAAATGGGGAATTTCTTTTCAACATGCAGTTATTTACAAAAAATTAGAATGAAGTTGAAACAACTTTTTTATTGTTTATAATTAAACTAGTATGACCTCAACCCTCCTGATGGAAAGCTAGATTGAGGTCCAAAGATTGAGGATTATAGATGATACAGATGATACTAAACTGGTAGTCCTCAGTTTGACGGCCTCGAGAGATGCATTTTGACGCCTCGCTTAAAGGATCCGGGTTGTAGTTCGAAGAGAGCACGTGTGCTGGTAATGAATCGCACATTTTAATGGTTTGGCAAAGAAAGTAGGGGCTGAACTGTTTTGGCTCTTGTTGATATTGTTTTAACTGTAAGGGGGTGACACCTCAGCGCGCCATTTGGTGTTCTGGATAGAAAAGGAGAGGGTGGCATCAATTGGAAGAGCTCGTCGGAACTCTTGCCATGCGCAACATTTCTACGCAACTCAAGTTCAGTTCAAGAGTGTTGGTGACTTCGGGACTCAAAATGATGCGGATATCACGTCGCTGCAAACTGTCGAGAGGTACTAGTAGCTACTGTGCAAAGCCATCTTATAGATGAGAATAGTATTCCACGCAGGAACGGATCTGAGTTTTATACAAAAGACACCGCTGCTCCAGCGCGAAAAACCGCCTAAGGACACCGAATTTCCCCTGGTTTGAGCCTGTTTTGAATTTCATTTAAGTGGTTTAAAATTGACATTGATTTTTGTCTGCTCGAATTGTGATAAACGCAATACCTATATGCATATACTAAATATAGTTACGAACCATTTTCTGTCGTTTGTCTATCTATTTGCTTTATTTTTTAACCGAGTTCAAAATAAGAAGTTCTGTATTCGTCCTGTATGTATGTTTGTATATCAGTGATTTTCTGAAAAAGTAATGGACCGATTTTCATGATTGTGTTACTGTGTATAATACATTAGGTATTTATTACATTTTTTTAAAATCAATTTCGTTGAAGTCGGTTTATTTTATATTAAATTATTTTATTAGTTTTTGTTTAGTAGCTATTGACGACCTTTAGTGATATCTATAGGTATTTTGTTTTGGAAAAAAAAAACACGTACTACCTTTATTCAAAACTAGCTTTTGCCCGCGACTTCGTCCGTGCGTGTGGTGGCCGACATCAGACATCGTAGAGGGTAGGCACGAAAAATTCAATCAAGACTACTTGTCACTGCGCACTAAAGAAACAATTTTGGTAGAACGACGACTCAAAATAAAAAAAATCGGGCCCGCAATAGGCCCGCAGAGGTAGATTTCGTGTTCTTTTATTTTTTTTGACAATCTGCCCCCCAGTTCTTTGGGAGAATATCCCCCGTTCACAAAATTAACCTTCATTTTTGCCGTGTTGATTTGTCGTCCAAGTTTGAAAGCAATCGGTGCATAATTGCGACCTCTATCGTGCCGGTAAAATTGAGGTACATACATGTATAAACTTTTAGGTAGATTTTCGAAGAAAAGTCTACCTATTGGTTTTGTACCAGTTGTCGCGTTTTCCAAAAATTTCTTCACAGGAGGTCTAGTTATGATCCATAAACCCCAAGACAACCGCCAGTTAAAAAGTATATATGTATATAACAAACTTTAAATGTCTATATTGTAGAGTGAAATAAAAAAATAGCTTTCATTTAAAAATATTACCGATTGTAAAAAGGTTTACAGTTTCTGAGCTATGAATTTCTTTCCAACAAATTTTGGTTTCCCCGTCCCCTCCCCAAGTTAAAAAAAATGTTTATATTTACTATTTGCCTGCTAATAATGTTAAACGGTCTAAAATTTTTCCATAGGAAAAAGGTTATGCTGAAAAAACTGATTTTTTGCAAATCTGCCCCTCAGTCCCCCCTTTTGGGGGAATATCCCCCATTCACGAAATAATCTTTATTGTACACCAACGAAATATTGCTTAATGTTCCGCCTATTGTACATATCCACTTTGTGTATTTTTACACAAAGTGGATATGTACAATAGGCGGCCTTATCGCTAAGAGTGATCTCTTACAGGCAAACTTTGAATGGATAAAAAAGTAAAGTAACGGCTGAAGCACCAGGCTTTCGGTCGAAAGGTGATTCGGAATCCACTCTGTGCACTACTGAAGTAATCTTACCTCTAACCCAAAAATGTTAGATTAGTTTGAGTGGCTAGTCGTTCCCGGGCCCCCTTTTCATCCACGCACTACGGCACACCGTATGGTTTTAGTCGGTTCGATTCCAACCCAGCAGTCCATCCGGCCCTGGAAGGATTCCACACGTAGGTTAATGAGAATTATAATAACATACAACCTTCACTACTTTTTTTGATATGTGCTCCAGTATATCTCCGTAGGAATAGGCTACGTACTCACATTCCGCTATCGATTAGGTACGTTTCCAGATTAGGTAGGTACCTACTATTATTGTGACTTTTGAACCGACAAGGCAGTCGACATTATTAATTATATATTAAGTAAGTAGAAACATATTTGTTTAGGGTCTAATAACTTTGTAATGCCACGCGCATTTTAGTGTCACGGGACCATCTCGGGATCAACTTGGTCTATTTCGTTTATCCCAGATATCGATGCTTGTACTAAATACAAGTTGAAAAGGGCGGTGTCTCACTCCACTAGTCCTGGTTTCGGCTAATACCCGATCGCTAACTTCTGTTGAAGTATAAATCACGATAATGGCTAACACTTATAACCCTAATTCAATATATTGTTTACTCGTTCTACTTTGTATCAATTCAATATTAGCTATTCACCAAGGAATGCTCTTGCGTGTAAAGTACTATGTCAGATATTTCAAGAATTTTTATACAGGGATATTTAAAATATTTTCGCGGGGCCTTAGTATTTCAAATATCTGTAAAAAGATTCGATTTTTTAAATGATTCTTAATCCTAAGAATAAATTGAACTCAATTACGGTTCTCGTTTACATCTTTTTATAATCATGGGATATTATAATTACTAGACCTATATATAGACCCAAGTTAAATATAGCTTGTTGGTTTTAACATGGAAAAACATACTTTGATATGTTTTCATCTAAATAAATATTCATCTTCGATATAGAAACAATCAGATGAATTAATTTTTTAGTGCACTAGCAGTTCCCGCGCGGCTTCGCTCGCGTGTACATATTTATATATTTTGCGCTAATTTTTTTTCCGAAATAAAAGTAACCTAAGTTACTGCTTATAACACCTTATCCGCAAATGAAAGTCCCGTGGAAATCTGTCCACCCCTTCCGGAGATTAGCCGGAACAAATAGGCAGACAAACGTTTTTAAAACCGATTTTTAGGTATAGGTATCGAGCAAATAACTGTATGAGCTTAAAAAAAACTATTAGTATACATTACAAACAGACACTTATTTTTTTTTATTTTTATTTATGATGTTGTAGGCATAATAGGCCAATCTGTCTATTTTGAGCCCTATCTTAATTTTACTTTACTGATATACAGTAAACAAAAATATGTAAAAAATCGGAAATTTTCCGTAGCATCTCACGCACTATTTTTAAAACAATTGCCTAATGGTTTATAGAAAATGACGGTTAAAGTTGGTGAAAAACAGTTTTAAGCGTAAAAAAATAATTGTTTTGAATTAAAAAAAGTTTTGTACAAAAGTTATTGAAATATCGAATACGGATCGATCTAGGCATGTCTAAAAATTAAAAAATAAATGATTTATTAAAAAAACCGTTAAAATCTAAATTTTTTAAAACGCTCATATCTCTTTCAAAAAAAATATTTTTAACGTAAAATGGTGAAAATGTAGCCCTTGACAAGACAAAAAAAAAAAGTTTTTGAAAAGTAAAAAAATGTTGAAGAATTTAGGCAAAAATCGATATTTTGGAAAAAAAAACCGTTTTTTTTCAATTCAAGTAACTCATACACCCGTCGTTTTTTTCAAGCGATTTTGAGCTTAAAAGTTTCTTTAAATGTTGCTCTAACATATGCAAATATTGCTCACTCCACTAATTGATCGGTAATATGCGAAAAATCGTTTTTTTTTTTAACCAAACACATCGATTAAATTGAAAAATAAAAATTTAACAGAAATGTCATCAGTACCATTCGAAAGCTGGTATTTTTCTGTAAATTTAGCAAAAAAATATTTTCATTTACGACTTTCTGGAATTTTTTTTTGTAATCCCGTGGCGTCATTTTTTTTAATTAAATGCTGACATTTGGCTCAATTGCAGTTAAACACTCGTAGTTTACATAAAAACATACCTGAAATCGATCTGTATTCAATATTTCTACAACATTTGTACAGAACTTTTTTTAATCTAAAGCCAATTTTTTTTTTTGTTTTGCGAAAACTTTGACCCCCATTTTCCCCCCAGTTGTTTTGAAAATAGTGCATCGGATTCTACGGATCATTTCCGATTTTTTATATGTTTTTGTTTGTCAGTCAGTTTAAGCTGACTGACCTATTAGTATTAAGTGGGAATCGTAACCGTAATAGTATTAACTTGTAATGAATATTGATAAAATGTAAGTATTTTAATATAGGTGAATTGGTCGAATCTGTAGGTCTGTAGCTAATGCCGTAGATCACGGTAAAATATTTGACAGCCTATGTCGTCACATGACGTATGATTGGATATACAAATCGGAAACAGTGCAAAAACGTCTATGACGTGTTTTTTTTATGGAATAGGCGGCAAACGAGCAGACGGGTCACTTGATGTTAAATGACTACCACCGCCCATGGGCACCTGCAACTCAAGAGTCACAAGTGCGTTGCCGGCCTTTAAGGTGAGATAGGGGAAAGGTGGAAGAGGGGAAGAGAGGGGGGGAAGTGTTAAGGCTTCCGGTAACCTTGCTCACTCGGCGAAAAGCAAATTGCTTTACTGCCGGTTTTCTGTGAGGCCGTGGTGTTTAGTTTTTTTTATGGGATAGGAGAAGAGGGGAAGAGCCGTGGTATCACTCCGCTTGAACGGGCCCAAAAGTGCCGAAGCAAGCTTTCCCACAGTTCACAATTTCAGATTCTTTGAGCAGCAGAAGGGATTGTACTTTAAACAACTTTAAAAAAAAGTTTAAACCAACTTCAAAAAGAACTAAGGGCACTATGTCTCGTGTACAAAATTTAAAAACCACGCAATACATCAACCGTCGTCTTTGAACTGGTTTGTGTGATAGTATAGTTTTACCCATAAACAAGTTCAATGAGCTCAATGTTCGATGGCAGAAGTTTTGGGTCATTTCGTGTTCTTCAGCAAGATTGATGGTTAGTCTCGTTAAATTCCTATATCAGGTAAAGAAAGTTACGATTGCTTAGCAGTAAGTTTTGCACCGCACACACAGTACACTCACGTGCATTGATATGTAAATATATGTTAATATTTGATATTTCAAAAATAAGTATCTCATGTTGCCTCTAAAAGCGAGCAAACTGCCTCTAAAAGCGGTCGTCCTGTGCCTCGAAGTTACTAAAAGATGTAAAGCGGCCCTTGTGCTGTATTGATTGATCTCACTAGACCACTTTAATTTATTATACAGGTATTCGGGCTTTTTGTATAGAATAACGCCAAAAAGTAAGGTTGATAGGTGGAGGTGCCTGCGAGTAGTCATCTTTATGAGATTCCCTCTATTTAGAAGCTGAATAAAATTTCGAGTTCTTTGTAATATACATGCATCAAATACAGTGTCAGCATAATTTAATTTTGAAAGTATGAGAGTCTCACATAGTAGTATGCGCATATCTGTATTGAGGTTTTGGCAAATTTGGTACAGCAGTTTAAGACGGTAAAAGCAGTTTTTGACATCTTCAAGAACATGCGTCTCAAAATGCAGTTCTCCGTCCATAACCAGACCCAAATTGCGAGCCTCACTGACCTGCTCTATGGGACATCCATCAACCATTAATCGTATTGTATCATTTTGATGCATTCTTTAGACCCAATTTAATTTAATTTTATTAAAAACTTTGATTTATTGGGGTTAAGTTACTAAAGAATTCCTTCTTGCCCAGCCTGAAATACTTTCTAAATCTGCATTTGTTCCATTTACAGCATCGTGACAATCATTTGAATGAAAGGATGTGTATAGTTGGAGATCATCGGCATACATATGATACTTAGTGTTGTGGATATGGTTGGTAACATCGGCGCTGTACAATATGAAGAGGAGAGGGCTGAGAACTGATCCCTGAGGAACGCCCTGGGTCTCCTGACAGCAAGAGGAGTTGGCCTTGTTACCATCCCTGGCATTATCCAGTTGGACAAATTGAAATCTATCAGACAAATAAATATGAAACCACTTCACTGTTGCTGAGTCACACCCATAGTATGAAAGTTTAGCTAGAAGAAGAGAAATGTTTATAGTCTCGAAGGCACGTGAAAAATCAAGCAGAGTTAGCAAAGTACCCATACCCTGGTCTCTAGCCCCCAAAATATCATCAACTACATCAAGGGGAGTGGTGGTTGTACTATGTCCTTGTCGAAACCCAGACTGTTTGTGAGGTATTATGTTATATTTCTCGAGGTACTTCCTTAGCTGATTGCTGACCACCTTTTCCAACACTTTACATAAACAGGAAGCAAGCTGATTGGTTAGAGGTCTTTGGGAGTGGTTGGATTGGGGATCTTGGGTATAGGCTTGACAATTGCAGTTTTCCATACATGAGGGAAGGTAGAAGACGTAATTGACCTATTTATGATTGCTGTAATGAATGGAAGGCTATGAGGGAGCTTCCTCATCAGCATTTCAAGTGAAATGTTGTCAGTACCTAGGGCATTCGATTTGAGACTCCTGATGTGCAAATAGACTACTTGTTCACTTACTGGCTCAAGCCTCAAAGTGTTCGAATGGAAGCGATTTGTTTCAAAGTATATCAGATCTGACAGAGAAACTGTTTCATTGCCCGGGATATTTATGAAATGCTTATTAAGGTCTTCCGGATTTTTAAGTGTATATGGCAAATCATGCATTCTTTGTTTACCTATATTAATTGTAGATTTTAAGTTGTACCAGAGTCAAATATCGCAGGACGTCGGTGGATGCAGGCCGCTTCCAATCGGTCTTCTTAGAAGTCATTAACACCGTGTGTATGTGTGCTGTCACGCGAACTTTGTCTACGAGTACTTAAATTGTTTTAGTAGTAAAATGTCCAAATTTAGCGCTGAAACGATTATAAGCGAATTGCCCAAGAAAATTGCAACGTTAACGTTGAAGATCACAACTCAATCTGCACTTATTGAGGCACAAAATAAGAAAATTGATGATCAACAGCAAACGATCAATATTTTAACGAAGGTAGTTGAAGAATTATCCACTAAAATCGACAAGCTGTTAACATCAACAAGTGTGAGCGAGACAGAAGAACCAACCAGGACAGCTGATACGCAAGGTGCGAGCGAGACAACGGTAGTTACAGCAGCGGACATTCCAGCGCTATCGTAATACGAGCCGAATGTCACGAGTCGCGCGCGCCGAGCGACGGCACGAAATAAATCTAAGGGCGTGAACACACAATCAGTAATACTGATGAAAATATTGTATCATCTAGGCAGCAGTTGGTGGAGAAACCATGTAAGTCTGATGATGATTGGAAAGTTGTTAGTCGGAATAAGACTACTTTGGCTACCAAGACTATTTTGAAAGGAGGGAACTCACAGATTTCTTCGTTCCAAGCCGTACAAAAAAAGAAGTTTTTGCATATTTGGTCTCTGCATCCTGATACCTCAGTGGAGACGATAACGGAGCACGTTAAATCTATTTGTACATCAGATGATGTGAAAGTGGGAAAAATCATCCCTAAAACTAAAAGGGATTACGCGTCTTTTATGATAGGAGTACCAGAGTCTGAATTCGATACAGTGAAAAGTGTCGACAATTGGCCGGTTAATACTCAATTTATTGAATGGGTGTGGTTTCGCAACTCCCGCAAGCCTACCAAAAGAGCGGAGGAAAGCCACTAAGTCCATTCAAATGTATTACCAAAACGTCCGAGGACTGCGAACGAAGACGGAAACTTTCTACAAGAATTTGTTAACATCAAATCACGACATATTTGCAATTACTGAGTCTGGACTAAATGCGTCTATAAAAGACGGGGAACTTATTCCAACCGGATATAAGATATTAAGGTGTGACCGAATGGACGGAAGGAAACAAGGAGGTGTGTTCGTAGCGGTATCTTCCCGGTTTGATATTAATCAAGTGCGGATTGACAATGTAGACGCAGCCTTATTTGAGATTGTTTGTGCGACGGTCATCCGTAGAAATAAGTTCTTGTTTTTATGTTGCGTTTTTTATGCAATTATTTCAAATTCTTGAAAATGTATGTGTAAAATATGAATCAGTAATAGTGGTAGGTGATTTTAACATGCCCTCAGCAACGGTTGAAGTGCAAAATTACTTGGAATATTTTTGTGCCTTCTGTGGATTTCAGTAAGTAAATAACATTTGTAATATTAACAATCGTACACTAGATTTAGTAATGACTAATGTATTGGCGAGTGACATAGAAGTCAAAATATCACAGGAACCATTGGTAGGCATTGACATTCATCATCCGCCGTTAGATGTTAAACTTGCGATAACATCTAGCTGGAAAGCTGCGCAGGTGCCTATGCAGGATGACATAGATATTGATAGCAACTGCAGTAATAACTGGAACTTCAACAAATGTAATTTTACAATGTTATATGAGAGATTAAGCATGTTAGATTGGGACGCATTGTATGAAATTAAAAGCTCAGAGGAGGCGTTGACCTATTTCTATAATATAGTTAACGATGTTATCAATGAGTGTACTCCCGCAAAAAACAAATTAAATAAAATAAGTAATAGGTACACATATCCAGAATGGTACACGTCAGATTTAATACGCGATATCAAGGAAAAATCGAGATACCACAAAATTTTTAAAATAACAAATTCCCAGTGTGATTACGAAACATTTTCTAGATATCGCGCATTGGTGAAACGTAAACTTGAGTCGACCTATGAAGCTTATCAGCGTAGATTAATCGGCGCTCAATCGCCTCAAACCCAAGCACTCCGTAGGGCCTGATGGTATACCTCCGTATATTGTGAAGGACTGTCGGGAGGTGTTCTGGGGGCCCTTGTTACACATCTTTAATCTGTGCTTAAGGAAAGTCATTACCCCGGTCAATGGAAAGTCACAAGAGTAATACCGGTTCCGAAGGGTAGTGAAAATGATGACGTCAGTGGTTATAGACCGATCGCAGTGCTGTCTGCGTTCGCTAAAGTATTCGAATCAGCATTACACACATGTATTTATGCGCAAATCAGTTGTCAGCTGACTGATGCGCAGCATGGTTTCAGGCCGGGGCGAAGTACGGGGGGCAACTTGTTATCTTTTACGACGTACCTTACACCAGTCATTGATATGTGAGGACAAGTAGATTGCGCGTACTTCGACTTCCGGAAGGCTTTTGATGTCATCAATAATGACGTGCAGTTGTCAAAGTTGGCGGCGCTAGGTTTCACGTCGCAACTGCTGGAATTCTTTGCGAGCTAGTTTGGCGAACGCAGACAGTACGTGGAGTACGCCGGTTACAAATCACGGCAGTATTTTACCTTTTCGGGCATAAGTCAGGGATCTAATTTGGGACCGTTGGAATTAATTTTAATGATTAACGACCTGCCAGCAGTAGTTCAGCATGCCGAGTGTCTGCTGTTTGCGGATGACCTTAAGGTGTATCTGTCGATAGCGGACGCGTCGGACGCGGACAGGTTGCAAGGGGATATAGATCGGGTAGTGCAGTGGAGCAATACTAACAAGCTTATTTTTAACATAGCTAAGTGTGGAGGAATGAGTTATACACGTGCGAGGACTCCGCTGCACTATACGTATAGAATGAATGATGCATTGATTCCACGCTTAAGTTGTACCCGTGACTTAGGGGTGGAGATGGTACCTGGGCTAACGTTCCGTAAGCACATTGTTTATATCTGCGGGAAGACGTTTAGGAATTTAGGGTTCATTTTAAGAAATTGTAAAGATTTTAATAATACAGTAGTCGTGAGAATACTATACAACGCACTTGTTCGTAGTCATCTTAAGTCGACAGCCATTATTTGGAATCCCCATGAGGCGAAGTACAGCCCTATGGTGGAAAAAAATCAAAATAAATTCACTCGATTTTTGTACTTAAAAGAATATGGAGTGTACCCTTTTTACCCACTGATGTACCCCAGTTTGTTTGTACTCAGCATGGTTGAGCGTGCGGCGCGACGTCGTGCTAGCGTGCACCCGGCCGTGCTGGTTGTGGGCCCCCACTAGCTACAGTCGCCGCCCAGCCACACTCAGCGTGCCGGAGACGAGGACCAACTTACTTCAATTTGCTCCCTTGTCGCGCGCCATGCGGATTATTACCGTAGTGGCTACATATATAGACATTTACAATTGTAGCCTGCCGAAATTTACAGAAGTAGCACAAAATTGCATTATTTCTGAAATATAATAGATTTATAGTAATTATTTTTATGAATATTAATTGTTTATAATCATTTATTATAATTAGTTGTAAGCTTGCAATATTGCCTTGGGAGTTTTCCTGTAATAATATTGTAAATGTATCTAAATAAATAAATAAAAAAAAAAAAATTAAGAGAGGCCTATGTCCAACACTGGACGTCCTATGGCTGAAATGATGGTGATGATGAGCAATTTTAGAACAATATTTTTGATTATTAAATTATAAAAAGTATACCGCTTCTGAAAGATTTGTGGCGACTTCCACATACAGCAAAAAGAAACATCTACAACCTACTAATCCTGCATCGCGCTATGAGAGTTATCCGATTAGTATATATACAACTTCCCAACATCTACCCTTGGGCCGCGGCCCACCAGGCATGATCACCTCGTATGGTCGGAGGATCCTCCCTTTGTGTTGGAGACACCGACGTGATTGGAAGCAGCCTTCATGGAGCAGATCAGCAACATCATCATCGCCACCATCATATACACTCCTACAGCAATGAGCGGTAATCAAGTCTCAGCCAGCCAGTCAGCATCCTCGGCCTCAACAGGGATACCACACACCTGCAGCGTCCGCTCCAGCCTGGTTACCCCTACGGCCTCATCAGCGTCTAGGCACAGCACACTGCACCTACGGTCCACGTAAGAAGAGCATCTCTCTCCCGTCTACGCAGCAGCCAGCCACTACGCAGCAACCACCCCGACTCACTGGGGACTTCACCGCAGCACCGCACGCAGCACCGCACGCGGCCCTGACTCACTGGGACCAGCGGACTTCAGCCCCGACTCACTGGGACTAGCGGCATTCAGTTCCGACTCACTGAAACTAGCAGAATACAGTTCCGACTCACTGGAACTTGCGGCACTCAGTTCCGATTCACCGGAACTACTCACTACTGGCCCTGTCACGATCCTTAATTCAAATTCAAATTCAAAATCATTTATTCAATTAAGACACTAAGTGACATTTATGAACGTTAAATTGAAGCTAGAGTTAAAATCGTAGATCGGCACAAACAGACGCCACAGCATGTACTGGATTGTCAAGGTAAATTAGGTGAAAAACACCAAAATCTACTGCCTGTTTGTGTCGATCTATAACTTCCAGTTTCCAAAATGCGTAGGGCCTTATGAGAAGAATACTGGCAAAGAAACTCATGGCCACTCTTTTTAAAAGTCAGATCTTCAGGTACAATAGTGTTAGTGTTACACGAGAGGTAAACAGGATGCAAGCTGATGCCACCTGAATTTCATTTTATTGGAATGCTCCAAAAGCTAACGTACTAAAAAATAAAAATCACTCAGTGATACCGTTGAAGGTTTGAACCTATCAAACATAGAAACCATTCAAGGTGCACATCTACCTTCATTCAGTTGCAAAATCTACTGTTAAAAATAATTCGTGACTGGATTAAGAGGCTAGAGTTGCAGTTGATCGAACCAAAATAATAGTATAGTAGGCTAAAGCATCGCTGACTAGGCCGACCAGTCACCCCAAGCAGCACCCGTTCACGAGTATGACGCATGGACCAGCCATCATCTAATTCGCCATATCAGAGGGAAAGAAATAACCCGCCCCATGACGACGCCGCAAGCAATGACATTTTAGTGAGCATGACGAACCATAGTCGAGATACTGATAAAAATCACTAATAGTCAAATTACCATAATAATCGTCACGCATTACTTTCAACTGACAATGGTTTGTTAATAATTTAGCTTAATTATAAGACAAAGAAGTTTGTGTGTATATACCTAATGACACTTTAAGCCCAAGACTGTTTGTCGTTTAGATAATCGTTGATCGTATAGTAGGATTTCCTAATAAGGTGATTTTTTACCGTTCGCTTGAATTTATCTACAGGAAGGTCGATTACATGTATAGGAATTTTATTATAAAAACGTATACCAAGACCTTCGAACGAGTTGTGTACTTTATGTAAGCGATGATAGGTTCCAACGAGTTTAGACTTGTTTCTTGTGTTAATATTGTGTATATCACTGTTTTTCTTATAATTATTAATGTTGTGCCTAACAAACATAATATTTGAAAATATATACTGTGATGCAACAGTCAAAATACCTATATCCTTAAACAACTCTCGAAGAGAGACTCTAGCACCTAAATTGTATATGGAGCGGATGGCTGGTTTTTGGAGAGTAAAAATCGTTTCAACATCAGCCGCCTTGCCCCAAAGTAGTATACCATAGGACATAACGCTGTGAAAGTAGCTAAAAATAAACAAGCCTAGCTGTGTCCGTATCAGTGAGCTGACGTACCTTCCAACCTGCATAAGCTGCCGAACTAAGCCTACCTGCAAGGCTGTCTATCTGGGCTCCCCATTGTAGTTTACTGTCTAATGTAATTCCTAAGAATACTGTTGAGTCTACAATACTTAACATTTCATTATTTAGAGTTAAATTAGTACCTAGCTGTTTTACATTTGGCATAGCAAATCTCACACACTTTGTTTTTTTTTTAATTTAGTAGGAGATTGTTAGTTGAAAACCAATATAATACATCATTTAGTGCCCTATTCACTTAATAGAGCATAGACAGCTGACTCATCAAGATATCGACCTCCGGTCTTGGAGGCGAGTGATGTGGCGACTTCCACATACAGCAAAAAGAAACATCTACAACCTACTAATCCTGCATCGCGCTATGAGAGTTCTCGCGCCGATTAGTATATATACAACTTCCCAACATCTACTGTTGGGCCGCGGCCCGCCAGGCATGATCACCTCGCCCGGTCGGCGGATCCTTCTTTTGTGTTGGAGGGACATAACACCCGTTCCTCCACAGATTAATGCGTGTGGTATAGTGTTAAAAGATTTTGTAGAATCAAAGTGTGTCATTTTTATTATGTTTAATTATGATAGTATATGTTACAAAATGCACCAGTTTAAAGTTTGAAATACCGAAAATAATTGCTATTTTTATTTATATCAATAAATATAAATATTCATACCATTATTATCAACCATATAACTTTACTTTTATTATGATTTGCACAAAAACAATGATAAGAGTAATTTATGTAAATTAAACCGAATATATTACTATGAGAAACGCAATAAATAAAACAGAAAAGTAAGTAAATGTTTTATATTTATTTACATACTTTTAGTTAAAATGGTGGGTTGAATGAGCCCAACAAATATTGTGAATTTATGTATTTTAAACATGGGATCTAATCTTGGGCATTTTGATTTTAATTATTTTCATTTTATTAGGTCTATTATTATAATTATTAGAGAACCTAAAATCTTGTGTACCTAACCACCGTGAGCATCAATGATCTTGCAATATTTGTTGCATTAATGATATCATATTAATGCATACATTACTGCCTCTAGAACTGTCCCATATTTCATAGACATGATTAATTGGGGTTTCGCGTGTCCTGCTGGACCATTAAACCCAATAGATTCTCTATGGGGTTTAGATCTGTTTAGGCGGTAACAAATTTAGCTCACTGCGATGGCGATTTAACTAGGCTTGGCTCACCGCGAATTATGAACCGCGAAATTATCAAGCAACACATCGATAGCCGGAAACGACGTTAGCACTGCTCAAACTCCCAACACATAGTTTGAGGGTAGATAGGAAAAGCATAACCGAATAAAAACCGTCCTCGGTGCCGCGAACCGCCACGCTTTGCCTGTTTTTTTTTATGTTATAGAGGGCAAACGAGCAGACGGGTCACCTGATGGTAAGTGACTACCGTCGCTGATGGACACCTGCAAGTCAACACATTATTAAAAACACAAAAAATCATGTTTACATTTTATTGCAAACTACATTGTGTACATGTTTATAAGTGTATGAATTATAACAAAATCACAGTGATAATTGTTGACATTATAATGAAATTGTATTATTTACATTGTCGGAAAATTACTTTTTTTATTGTTGTCTAATTATTGTAATTCACAGTGACTCCATAATTTTGCTCGTGAAAGTGTATGAAAATGTCTGAAAACTATTTGTGTAGGTAAATATTTTTGCCAAAATAGTGCACATTGTTGTGATGTACTCTGATGGTTATACAGTATGTATTATATATGGTTATAGTGATAATTTGTTTTTGAAATTTTTTGAGTAAACATTTATTCATACTTCTGTCCATGTATACATTTCAATTCCCGTTTATTAATTAATAATCCAAAATATTGTGTACACATTATCCTGAAGTTGATTTGTACATATGTTAAAGAAATTGTCACATATACATAAATATAACTTTGGGAGTGTGTTATTAACTAAGTGTTTTGTTTACTTCACTATGAAGAAAAGTATACCTACCTAATGTTGGCCAGATTTGAAGATTATATAATTTTGAATACAACATGAGATACTTATTTTTGAAATATCAAATATTAACATAAATTTGCTAATATGTCAACGTTTACATATCAAAGCACGTGACTGACACATCAAGTTCACACGAGATATGCTTACTGCTTAGTGCATCATCTACGAACACCTCAAGTTTTTTTTATATGTTTACTCTCTCTTGTAGAGACTTGGATAGTTAGATAGACTAGAGGTCACCTTAATATCTATAACAAGCATTGCATTACATGGAAATCTTTTTAGAGACACTATAGTGCATAAGGAGTTTGTGACCAGTATTTTAATTTGTTGTTTGGGGTTTTCCGTATATGAATTGGACCGTCCAGATTTTCTTAGTGGTGCAGTGTGGGACGCACTCTCTTACATAAGAGGGGATCTTCCAAGTGCAGTCTCAAGTCTGTAGAGAGTTTTATAGTATGTACCTGCGAAGTATGCCTGTATGTATATACTCTTCTAATTTACTTTCAAAACGTATACAAATTGAATAATAATTTTTTTATGTATTTCCAATATAAGTTTACATTTTTTTTTTTAATACAAAGCCATACTATGCAAGTGATGATGATGATGGTGAGTCTTGTTCATGGTCCCATTGGTACAAAAATATAAGACCAATATAAAATATATTTTAAAACTACGGTCGATGTCATGACATAAAGCACAGTACACACATTCAAAACATCGTGAGGTAGAAGGTTCTTCATCCACCTTCTACCTCACGATGTCGACGACGGAGGGCGTGCACCGCTGAGCCAGTCAGCCTGTGACCACGGCCAGTGCAACCTGGTCGAAACGTCAGGCAATTCAGAGGTATGTAATACCTTTTCGTGATCGCGTTAATTCCCGTTAATACGTAGATAATATTATATCATGGAACGCGAAAGTTTAAAAGTTAGTATTGTACACGCCGCGTCGGGATCTTTATATCTAACAATACTGCTGCGGGAATTTGTATGAATGCCATGACATGATAATCATAATTCATAACGCAATTTGAAAAATAAAATGCTTTTCAACTTTTTATTTTCATGTATTATATATATATTTGAAAAGCATTTTATTTTTCAAATTGCGTTATGAATTATGATTATAATAACAGACGTTAAATATCATTTGTAGGGAAACTACTGTGGTGGCATGTTCAGTATCTCTTTAATACTCTCCTAATACTTGTATTGTGTTAGTATTTATACCTTAATATTAATCGTGTATGAGCTAACATTTATACACACTGTCGCACACGGATTCTCTAATAAACAACCCTTTTCTACAATACAACACATGAAACAGAAATTTCGCTTACTAAGTAGGACATAATTAATTACGAGTAAATAATTAAATTATATTGGGGTCACTGCTATTCAGGTGACCTAGTATGCTAGTGAAACCAATAATAATGCTTACATCATTAATGAGACATTTGTCGAATCAAGGAATAATTACTGTATTGATGGGTATTTATGAAAATAATATGTATTTATTATTTTATGAACACAAGGTACACAGAGACTATCTGGAAAATACACTAATAATTGACACGGGACGCGGTGTGGCAGTAGGTAAGGAGCCATCTAAACAATGTTCCATTAATAGTGGACACATCAATTTTAAATTCCTCCGCAAAATTTACAAAAATGAACTCATAAAAATAACTCATAATATTGAACTGGAAATACTTGGACATCATTCAAAGGAGGGCTTGGCCGAGAAATGACCTCATGAATTAATAGTTTTGCATAGGATTAGCTGAGTATTTATAAACTGTATAAATTTATATTAGAAGTACTTCGCCACTTAATGTATTTGTACGAGTGTGTTAAGTAGATTTAATAAAAGTTTTCTGAATTACAGGTCATTTTAAAAAAATCGGGTTTTTAGAGGTTTTTGTCTAAAAGCATACGCTTAAAATTATGCAAACTTTAATCTCTAGTGAATTCCTTAGCTGTTGTAATTTCCTAACATCCTTTAGTAAACCTCATTAACATATGTAGAAGAAGTTTCAGTAGTATTGATTCTGATGTTGCGTCGACAAGACTATTTAATTTTAGCTGCGTACATATCATGAAATAATGAATAGCTAAAAGAAAATATTCCGCATCGAATAACTAAGCGGTTTAATCGGTACACATACAAAAAAAAACTTGTTTGTAGCTAGTACGTCCATCCCGGGAATCAATTCTCGAAGATTTTTGCCCGTCTTTTCCGAATGACAAGCTTGTTTTTTTACAGCTTCAAGGGACTGCTGTATTCGGTATTAATTTCAACTTCATGCCTCTACGGGTTCCTGAGACGAAAAAAGGTCTTGACAGACAGACAGACAGACGGACAACAAAGTGATCCTTCAAGAGTTCGTTTTTTCCTTTTTAGGAACGGAACCCTAAAAAACGAACCAAAATGAAAAACTTCTTCTTAAAGGAGTCGGCAAAAACTAAATTAATACATCTAACATACAGTAAACTGTTTGAACAATAACATGAAGAGTCAAATATTATGTTACTAGTTCAACTGATTGTCACTACATTGTTTTGTCGAACACTTTAATATAATTAATTAAATAACCGCGAAGTGGGACATCGCCTCCATAATATTTTTTTTATGTTATAGGGGACAAACGAGCAGACGGGTCACGGAATGGTATGTGACTACTTCGCCCATGGAAACCTGCAACTCAAGAGTCACAATTGCATTGCCGGCCTTTGAGATGGGAGTAAGGTCTTTTCTAGAAGGTCGTATCGGTCCGGAAATACCGCAGGTAACAATTTATTTCACAGAAATACTGCCTCGAAGCAGAAGAAGTTTCTTCGGGGCTAATTTGGCCTATCAATGTTGTCTGAGAAGGATATGACACAATTACCCTAAAACTTATATACTATAAAAGTCAAATAGTATACTAATTTATCATGTCATAGTACAATATTAATAACACACACCACGTATGTTGCTCAAAATCAATTTCAATTCATTCATCGAATTTACTGTAAATAAATTTTGCACTTAGAGCACTTTATTTTGAAAATTGATTTCTTCAAAGGGTATTTTCCACCTCTTTACTCAGTGAAACAAATAAAAACGTACGGTAAGCAATCTGAGGTAACCAACCTTTGGGTACATATCGATGAGAGGGCGACAAAGTATTTTTTCAAGAATAAAAAAAACATAACTTACAAAATGAACGTTGTCATATAATTTACACTTTTATTCAACAATACAAGTAGGCTCACCATTTCTTGCAACACACTTGGATTAGGGTAAACAGGTGACATCGTGATTAAAGCGCGCCACCTTGTTTGATCTATAAGTCAAGTAAACTTTCAGGCAGTCTACCTTTTTCACACCCAGCAGGCTATCTAGGAGTTTAAATAATATATATAACCAGCATATATGTACTTGCAACAAAATGAGCTAATGATTCTGTCTAATACCAGTCTGGTACCTGGTGCGGACAGGGTCGATGCCGGACCATGTCTACAGCTTTTAACACTACAGGAACTTAATAAACTGATACAGGAAAGATGAATAAAAATGACAGATAATCCCAACCCAATAAATTAAAACAAACAATAGTATTGTCCCTTAAAAGCAAAGAACACTTTCCCGTTTCTTTCTATTATTTAAATAATCATCCATCCGTATAAACCCTTCAAATATTTAAGTCCTAGACATGATCTTCAGAAATTATTAATGACTGTAATAATAACTTTATGAAATAACGTACAGTGAAAACAGCAAATCGATTAATAATTTCATGTAAGCGATGTCACAAAAATATTTTACTACTAGCGATGACACACGACTGTTTATGATTATTCTTTGTGTTGATACTAAAATTTCACATTTCCATAGTGGGAATATGGTGAGAATTCTGATATACGTAGGAGCGTTGCAAATATTGAAGCAAAGGTAAATTATAGGATTTTGTCAGGGATCGGTATTTGGTAGAATGGAGTCAGTTTTCAACCTAATGACTAAAATCTTCAACGATATTATCAATTTATAAAATTTCTGAAACAACCTCTTTTCTTATAGTTAGCAAAAGATTTTTTTCAGGGCTGTACCTACGTCTTGGTAGACGCAATGCAATTGAAGCGGCGCGGCGGTAGCGTAATGGCTAAGGCGTCGTACTTGCGATCAAGTGGTTGCGGGTTCGAACCCCACCCAGTGCGCTACCGACGTGAACCCACTCCTAACACAAGCATTTAGCTTAGCTTAGGCTTAGGAGGAGATAACAAGAATACTAGTAATGTGTGGACCGACGTTACTAGTATTCTTCTTTAAAAAATACAAAAAACACCTAAAAATTTGTTCGTGAAATATTGTGACAAAACCATGGTGAGCTACAGCTTCAAAGGATAGTTTAAGAAAACGTATCTTTTATTAACAGACCTGAAAACATATGAGTATAAGACACACCATTTAGTAGTAAAAAATACGTTTCGGGAAGATTGAAAATTGGCCTTTATTGACAAGAAACAACAAGTTTAACGGACAGGGTAGCGTAAACTTCTTGAACTGAACGTAAATGGACTGGAACGAGAATGACATCTGCTTAGAATCAAATCAAAACTACACTTCGCGTATAACACTAAAGAAGCACTGACGTAGGGTATAAGTTCACGTAAAAATGAACATAGGATATTCAAACCTGAAATAAATAGCATTTATGAGAATCCCAAGGTTTATGTGTAGGTTACAGTTGAGAAACATTGGAAACCATTAACGCCTCCTCACACATCCTCTTCAAGGTTTTCCTCGTGTGGGTCAAATCACTGTTATAAGTAATATCAAAGGAATGGATTGCGATGTCGGCACCGGATCAAATATTTGCTGAACAACAAAGAACTTGGTTTGTGTATCGCCTGAGCCATTAATCACCCTATTATTGTAGGCAGTCGCACAAAGCGCAATATTGCCCTTCGGCCGACGTCGCCGCGTTGCCCATAAACACACTGCCGTAATGACCTACTTAATGAGACTTAAATGAAAATCGATAACCACAAAACTGTATTTAAACAGGGACAAAAATCAAATACTCTGGAAAAAAAGAGAGGGTCAGAACGTTTGATTTTTGTGTATACACATACAACGCCATATCTTCGACAATTAAGAAGAAAGAAAGAAAAAATCGTTGCTCAAAAGGAAAAAAGAAACCCTGGTGGGATCATTATGTTGTCCGTCAGTCTGTCTGTCTGTCTGTCAAGCCCCTTTTTCTCAAGACCCCGTGGAGGCAGCAAGTTGAAATAGTAAATAAGTAAACTTAGTTGTATGAAACAAAAGTGTTCATGTAGATTTTGTTAATCAATCAGTACTTTTTTCTGGATGGAAGTTGAAGATCGAAGAAGAAGAGGAATTCTTTTCAGTGTCGCTGATGATCGGTTCAGTAGCTAAGCCGTGAAAGTTTAAGAAAGAAACAAACTCACATTAACATTTATAATATTACTATCGTTTGCCGGCGGCTTCCCTCTCGTTATCCTATCCTCCTTATCCTTCAGGAACAATGATTTTTTCGGGATAAAAGATACTTTATATTATATTCTATTCTGTAACTCTGACAAAATTTCACGATGATCACACATGTCTTGTGTAAACAACAGTTGTAAGACATGAAAAAGAATTGAAACCTAAACGCTGCATGTTAAAATCCATACATTATGTAAATATACTAATATTAAAATACACGCGAGTGCTTACCGTTGATATTGCCCTCTTGATAATATCCTACAGTAAACTTCTACGTTATTGCGCCAAACAGTGTTACGATGTACATGTTTGTAAGAAACAATCTGTATCGAGTTTATTGTATACTATAGGTTTGACACAACACATACCTACATTTTGTAGTACCTATAATTTTCAAATTCTGAAAAAAGAAAATACTGAAAAATCAAATGAATATTCGAAACATATTAGCAACTGATAAAATCATTTTAGAAAATAACACAGCTGTTAGTAATTTATGATACAATATAGGACGGCCAAGGGTATGATTAAACAAGTTTAAATTATAAACAAAAGTTAGCAAATAAAAGACTTCTAAGTACTAAGTAAATCAGGAATAAATGCAATGTAGGAATTACGTAAATTAAAGATTAAAGTGGAACTCGTTTCATTATCACATATAATAAGTATCGCGACATCTAGTGGGCGAGTGGCTAAGACTAAGAGCGAATGTTGATTTCATTCTAACTATTCTGGAAGAAGACACAAAATAGGTTTTGAACTTCATCAGCATTTAAGTACAGTTCACGGGACATAAAACAGCGGCCTACTCTATGAACATCAATCAGCCCTAAACCATTAATTAAGTAATAAGGTACAAAATCCTTAATAAGATGCCATACTTAGTTCTGACACTTTGGGATAAATTCTGCTAAGATTCAACTCACTGAAAGATGATAAGTAAAATTATATTTAAAACCAATCATTTTATATCCCACCTGTTTGGCTACCTTTTATTATATTTTGGCCCTATTTACATACATGAAAAGAAGTTCTTCAGACAAAATCTCTGTTTATCCTGTGCAATTCAACGTTTTGCCAACGCAAACAAGTGTTTAGTGAAAGGTTGTATCAAATTTAAATAATGTCTCAATAGAAGAGATCGGGGGATCGAAGACGAGCAGATTTGCTTGTACTGTAGTATAAGTAGATATCCTGTACGGTAGCGCGGTTGATTTATTCATCTTTCCGATATCCGCACCACTCAATATCATCTATCTTTTTGCTTGAGGAAGCCTGTTTTTAAATGGTTTTATTTAGCTCGCTTTGTTTGTGTCTTCTGTGGGTTAAATCTAATGTAATCGCAATTTTACCCCCTTATTGTTGACCAATTGATCTGAAATTTGGTACACACTTTTAGTTCTGATGACAATAAAATTATGTGTATTCACTGTCACTGTCACTGTGACACATTCAGTGTCACTAGCAAATCCAAGATGGCCGTCACCACAATATGTCTGATTACAAATTTTTATACAACCCGCTCTATGTAATGGATATCAAATAGAAGAACTTGACTAGTAATATATTACACCATGAAAAAAACCAACTTGAAAATAATACATAATTTTTTTTTTTTTTATTTAAACTGTTCTATTACAAAGAAACATAATAATGATGCAAATAATGAAGTAAAACCTAAAAATAATTCGGAAATAAAATCGTGGGCTAGAAACTGGAGTATGAACTAGCTGACAGCACTGCAAATATTTCAATGAAGAATAAAATAAAGTAACCCACGCCTGCCAAAAAATAATAGCTATTCGCATATATCACACATTGCTAGTTATCTATTGTTGTGGGTTGCGTGCAAATATAACCCAATTGTCAGAAATTCATCAGTTTCTTATAGAAAATTATAATACCAGGATTATCACTCACCAACTATCATATAAAAAAACTTAAAAACCTACTGATCTCTTGGAAAATCAATTTAAAAAACAGAGGTCGACATTTTCTGGGGCATTAAAAATAAGCAGATGCTGGGGCATTAAAATTTATGAAATCTCGGAATATCTTATAACATGTTTTAGATTTAGTAATTACTCTTTAAAAAATAAGGGTTATATTGCGAAAAATTGTCTGAGAACATAGTTACATTCTCTGTTCTTTCTTCAGAAGGAATTTTACTTCTTATTGAGTGAAAAATAAGATGCAGTGATGAACACTACTTTTATGTGTTTCAACGTGATAGTGACAATCATCCCAATAATTAGTAAACACTTATACAGACATTAGAATACACGATATGAATCTCAAACGAGTAAAATTAAAACAAAATTGAGAACCCGGCCAAGTGTTAGTCGGACTCGTCCACTAAACATTCTGTACCATGATACAACATTTAACAAAAATGGCGAGAAAATCACGTAACTTGTATTTTTCATTGTATTTTTATTGTTTTTTGTTAAAGCGGCAATAAAACACTGTGAAACTTTCAAATATCTACCTATTACGGTACACGAGAATTCATGAGATACAGCCCGCTGACAGACAGACGACAGCTGAAGCTTAGTAATAATGTTCCATTGGCAACCTCTGGGTAAGGAATCCTAAAAAATAATATACAGACAAAATTAACTATTTTAATATAACCATAATGGTGCCCGTAATTTTTACAACAGTCATTTCGGGTGCTTTTCTACTTTTTTTTTATAAAAAAAAATGATTGGTAAAGTAAGTAACTAAGTATATAAAAAATTTAAAACATGAGGAACTAGTAATTTTTAACTGTTTAGTAAAGTAAATCGGTATTTTTGTTATTTCAATCCCATTTATTTTCTTTGTTTGACGACCATTTTTCACTGTATTTAAGAAAAATACTATTAGTGAAAATAAAAAGAACGACCGATTGAGAAAAGTTTAAAAATTAATCAGGTTCCCGGAGGTGGATGAAAATTGAGTTGCAAGATTCGTTAACATTTACAGGTCGAAGAAATTAGACTATCCACCTAATTTAGTTAGAATCATAGTCAAATTAATTTAGGAAATGTAAAAACAGAATAATCACCACTACGGTCAAAGAAAAGTCGTTTACAATACACAGCAAATAAATAAAAAATGTATAATATACATGCAAGCAGGACGGCTTCAACTCTTGATAAAGGGCCCACGTCGGGTCCGAAACTAGTCGGGCACCCCGCAATACACACGTGAGTACCTATAGCCGTATACCCTACTAATATTATAAACGCGAAAGTTCGTAAGTATGGATGGATGGATGTTTGTTACTCTTTCACGTAAAAACTGCTAAACCGTTTGCTATGAAACTTGGTATGTACATAGCTAGAGACCTGGATTAACATATAGGCTACTTTTTATCCCAATATTCCCACGGGATCGGGACTTACGCGGGTGAAACCGTGGGGCGCTGCTAGTCTTTAATAAATATGAATACCACTCATGAAAGTTTTTACTCTTTCACTTTAAACAAAAAAAACCAACTTCAAAAAGCACTTACAAATAGCATTGAAAAGTGAAAAATAATAATCGATATCAAACTTAATTGAAAAGACTACATACATGTGACACTTTTAAGATAGTAGGTAACACTGGTTTGTTTGAAGTCGGTGCCAAGCCAGAAACGTAATAAGTAATACCTAGGGATATAAACAGCTTAATTAAGAACGTTATATAATTCTACCTTAACTTTTTTAAATGGTTTATTTTTTAATTTTTAGTCTATATTACGTAAGATACGGTATTTAGTTATATATACAGCTTGTAAGTATCACCGTCGCGTCGCTAAGAACTTACGAAAACGGCTTTCTTTGGACACTTATCATAATGCAAAACTCAGTTCATCATAAAAATGCGAGATTAAGGATTTACAATCATTAGTTTGATTTTGCGCTACGCAATCTACGCACAACAGACGTAGGTATTATTTTTGTGCAGTACGGTGAATGACCTTAAACGTTCGGCACCTTCGAAGCAGCTGATTGCATAAATATTCATTACATTGCAGTTTTTGGCCGTATGGGGTATTTATTAATTTTTTTTTCGGTAGAATGATTGTCTGAATCTACTATTTCAAGATTCGGCAGGCCGTACACCCGTTATAACATTACTTACTGTAATGTAAATTTGCGAACTGCAGTTTGCTAGATTATATTCACTTTAGTTTAATGAGTTCAATACTTTATTGAGATAAGGTGATAAGATTTTTAGTTTATCTAGCAACTTCCTGCACTTGATTGCATAAGTTATAAAAAGAAGATACAAACAGCCGAACGTAGAACCTCCTCCTTTTTTCAAGTCGGTTAATAACAATACCCTTCATAACTTTAACCGTCAATATTGCTTAATTTCAAGAAAAATCAACAAATACACTACATCTGTCCTTAATTTCTGAGGGTTTCCCTCGTTACCCTCTGGTACCATCAACAGATGCGGACTTGGTGCCAATGGAACCACCTGGAGAGCATACACTTTCAAATAAAAAAACAATTTTTGATATCGGTTCATAGATGCCGGAAATATCGGTGAACATACATACAGCCAAACAGAACCTTCTTCTTTTTTGAAATCGATTAAAAATATTTTTTTTTTTCAATAATACCTAAGTACTGAAATACATATTCATAATACTCTTAAATAAATTAAAAGTACGAGTACGTAAACTAGTTGCGTAGTATTTACTGATCCGCATTCGGTTATTGGCAAGCAACCTTTGAATTTAAGGGTCATTTGCAAAACGTTGGAGTACTAACATATATGGACACGCTCTCTTTTACCGGAGACCCTTGAAAAGGCCTTTATCGGCCCATAAAACTTCTTTTATGCCACGCCAAGTTTCTGTAGTGAACGGTAAGTTGTTTGATGGTGACCCTCGAAAATAATTTTCCAAGCCCTCCTTCAGCTCTGGCGATCGATTCGCAAGTTACTGGCGATAAAATAAATTCTGTATAAAATAAATTCTGTTATGATCCCTTTCACTTCTTACTGAAAGCTCTCTGAAGGAGTAATAATGGGATGATCCAAGAATTAATGTTTCCAATAAGTCGTTTTCGTCCTTTTGAAGTTAGTTTAAAAGATTTTCTTTGTTTATTATAACGAAAAAGAAAACACATTGTAAGCCTTCTGTTTTACTTGATCTATCGAACCAAAGAAGACTCATGTAGGCACTGTAACACTTTCGTGTCGTGTGATGGGATTGATAACCCCTAGTACACCTACCTAATATACTGAATGCTCTGGTTTTACAAATTACCTTTTGATAAATATTATGTGGAATAATTTGATCTCGCTCGGTTTGATAAAGCCGTACCTCCAAGAAATAACAATGAAATCAATAATAAGGCGAGTCGATTTTAGTGATACGCATAACCAACCGTGGCGTTCAAAAGGCTAATATTTTATACTTAATAAATAATTATGAATTATAAATTCGAAATGTTATTGTAAATATAAATAAATTTTTAAACTTAACTATTTTCACGTTCCAGCTGACGTACTTGCATTAATATAATTTATATCGTGTTTTTGCCGGTTACTGCCGACGTGCAACGGCGACGGCGACGGTGGCATTGTGGCTGGGCACGATTTCGTTTGTCGGCTAGGCTATAACCAACGGTGGCGTTCAAAAGGCTAATTTTATACCTTTACTAATAAATCATTACGAACTATAAATTCACTAATATTATTGTATGTAAATCTAAATAAAACATATTAATTATTTTCACGTTCCAGTTGACGTACTAGGACGTTCTAGAACGTGAAACTTATTATTACATATAAAATAGTTTCGCTTGGACTCTAAGCGAAACTATTTTACTATTTTACTATTTTACTTTGGTAAATAAAATATAAAACAGAGTCTGAAACGTGAGTTACATGATATACATATCGTCGGTGTACGTCTATATAAACTATAATATATTTGCATTAAACGTAATTTTACAGGAGAAAAAAAGACTGCCTCGTTAAAAAAAAGTGTGAAGTGTAATTTTTTTGTTACGCTTTCACGCTTTAAATACTGTATGATCGCCATCATGAATTGAGGGACTCTGTCAGGCGGAGGTACAGGTAAGGACATAGGGTACTTTTTATCCAGAAAAACAGTACTGCTCCTGAGGGATCTATCCCTCAAACTAGTCTTAAGAATCAAGTAAGTAGTTATATTAAATTATCGAGATCTTCAAACCGAAATGGGCGTTCGGTGGCGTTTGCCGAGATTTTTACTATGTTCGATACATCTTTCAGTTGCATTAGTAGTATCTCAGACCAGTACACGTTCGTTCTATTGGGGCATTACGAAGTTTTCTTCCAATAAAATAGATAAAATAAGAAACTATAAATTTGCGTTTCACGAAGTTTTCACTGCACAACGACGATATTCAAGTACGCTTTTATAGGGTATGCTATGATCATGTCACCGCGATTATACCGGGCCGATGTTACGTTGGGATACGAAGACGCAGTACAACGCGGCTGGGACCGATTTCGTGGTCCGCTGCTCGCCACACACCGATGACCAGAGACAATGGCTTCCGAGCACTGCCCTCGTCTCGTCGCACCGACACACAAACCTCCCATTGTTTTCGATTAATCACGCAGAACAGTTTCGATGATCCGCCGTATCAATAACACCAACTAATTGAGATCCGTTAATTGGAGCGAATATTAGTGATAAGTAGATTTAGTTCGAATAAGCAATTAGGTACTTTGAATCAAAATATTTCAGCGTGTTCTCGAAAATAGATTAAAAATTATAATCGTTAATGAAATTTATGCTACTACCGTAAAGTTAAAAAGTTTGTTTAAAAGCTCTGATCGTACGTGGGGTCTCCCTATCCGATTAACGTAACCTCAACCAATCTGGTGAATCTTCGACATTGGAAAAATGAACTTCATTGTGGGTAAGGACCATGCCACAAAGCTAATCAAAAATGCATACATAATACCAGCTAAACACTGAATCTTCACTATAAAACTACAAACGAGAGAAACCTAAAGAAATTATTTAGATTATTAGTATTTTCTCATTAGGATCAACTTCTAAGTTGACAGTAGTTTAAAAGTAAAACCTTTACCTTTATGGGTACTACAAAAATAATACCACATCCATAAAAAAGGGACAAGGAATTACAACTCACACAATTGTGAAATTTTAGGAGGGTTATGTGTCGCGGACAGATAGTTGAAAAAAAATGGATTATGAAAAAGTGTTTATAAAAAAGTGCACATTTCTAAACAACACGTTATGAATTTTTTATTAATGAATGTGTATTTATAACAAAACTAGAACACTTCAACAAAAGTGGGCAATGTGTTGTTAGAAAAGAAATGAGTAACTCTGCATAGCAAATAGATAAACCTGTAAAATTTTTAACCCTCTTTCAAGAATTATTGATTTGATTGATTGATTAATTACTTTAAACTCCGTCTAGGGTAGCAAGAAATCTTTTTCGAAATTTTATTTAATGACTTACTGTTCCCCGCGCGGCTTCGCTTGCGTGTACATATTTATATATCTTGCGCAACGCCCTATTTCTTTTTCAAAAATATAAGTAGCCTAAGTTACTCCTTATAACACCAGCTATGTGATAATGAACATCCTTTGGAAATCGGTACACCCGTTTCGGAGATTAGCTGGAACATATACTGTGTGAACATTAGAATGCAATTAGTAAAATGCTGTTATTATGACATTACAAACAGAATTTTATTTATTACATAATATTTATAAGCGTGAAAGATTTAGTTCGCTTGAGGTTTATATGGAGAAGTGTAGACAGCTAAAATTTATATACATGGGATATGGGTTACAAGCACATTAAATTAAATTAAATTAAATAATACTTTCATTGCTTACGTTCATACTGAAATATCCCAACAGACAATAGTATGTCGTTTCTTTAAGTAAAATGTAGGTATTTAGACGTTAGAGCAATATACAAGCTGTTACAGAAAGGTGTGGTGAAATTTTAGGAGCGTTATGTGTCGCGGACAGATAGTTGAAAAAAAATGGATTTTGAAAAAAGTGTTTACAAAAAAGTGCACATTTCTAAACAACACGTTATGAATTTTTATGTCAATTTCAATGATTTTGTTTGATTATTTTTTAATGCAGACATTTTCAGATAAATCTAAATACGGAATGTATTTAGATTTATCTGAAAATGTCTGCAACATCCTTGGCATTAGATACCCTTGGTTTAATTCATGTTAGCCCTCTTTCTTACGAAATATAAATTTTTAAAGTTTAATTTTTCAGTTTTAAAATATGATTTCTTTATTAAAATTAAATAAAAAATAAAATTACTTCTTTGATTAAAAGTTTTATTAAACCTTTTATATCATGTCGACCCAACATTAATGTCATGGCCTAACGTTGACGTTTATACAGTAATTTTTAGCTTATCCAGTAAAAAACTACTATATCGTTCATATGAAGATCACGAAATACGCATTGATTTTATACGATTTCTCCCTAGAAATTTTGAACCCCTGTTTCACTCCCTTAAATTTTCAAAATCCGGTCTTAGCGGATACTTACGTCATAATAACTGTGTCTCAGTTCAACACAATGTGTTGACCTTTTTGAGCTATTCTTTGATAGATCAGTCGGTCAGTCACAGTTTTCTTTTATATATGAATTTAAAAAAATGTGTATTACTATATCTTGATTGTATTAGGCTTCGGAAATAAATTTATTATTACTTATTTAAAAGAAAGAAATATGTAAACCGTGAATTCCTACGAAATGTGTATAATGCCTAAAATTGACAGGAAATGTATAAAATAAATTTTACTATACACATTTCCTAGGAATTTCATACATTGCCTAAACAGCACTTAGAAATGTGCTAAATTCGTGACGTCGCCGTCGCGTCGGTATGTAAACGCAGCTACGAGTAAAGTGCGGGCAGGCTGTTACTTACTACTGCGTAAATCGCTCGCGTGTAGGAGTAAATATGAATCCAACTAACCAGACAAGGTTTCAAAAAGATTTTTTGCAAGAAGGATTGTCGTTCATCAAAATGATTGAGCTTCAGAAATAAAACGTTGTGTAATTCTAACAGAATAGGCCTGTAAAATAAGTAAGGTTGAAGTACATAAAATTAATGGACAATCTTAGGAAGATTTTATTTTTTAATGTGATCTGATAATCGTGCCTAATTAGTAATTGATTTATTGACAAGATATGCTTTTATAAGAAATTTTATTTTTATTATACTATAAAGTACGTAATATGTCTATGATGTTGCATATACGTGGGTACCATTGAAAGTTTTTAGAATAAGCCAGTAGGAAAAGCAGCCGAAGATTTTTTTTTTTAATTTCGAACTAGGAACTCTTTGGGAATCTGTATATGTTTAATGATTTCATTTATCATTTGTTTTTACAAATTGACAGCAATTTAAAAAGTATCTGTTATGCATCGAAATGGATTTGACTAGAGAAAATTTTCGCTTAATGATTTATTACGACTTTCATTGCTGTCTTACTCAACAACAATGTTACGATAGACTTAAATTGGCATTTTATTAGGAAGCTTCATTTCGTGCCACTGTTTACAACTGGTTTAATGAGTTTAAACAAGCAAACTCACTGATGGTTCTTCGAGAAGGACGTCCTTCTACGGTGACCTCTGAAGATAACGTAAGTGCTGTGCAGCCAATGATAGAAACTGATAGAAGGGTGACATATCAACAGATTCGGGCAGCTTTAGGCATTGATATGAGTCAAGTACAAAAAGTCTTACAGAACATTTAGTCGTCAGAAAGCTTTGTACTAGATGGATACCTCATAATTTGACGGAAGATCAAAAACACCGTCGTTTGGATTGGTGCCGCTCAATGCTTGAAAAGTATGACGGAGGTGACGCGAATGCTGTATAGAACATCATCACAGGTGATGAAAGCTATTGAAAAGTATTGTTATGAACCTGAAACCAAAAGACAATCTGCGCAATGGATGTTTGAAGAATGGCAGAAGTCAAAGGAAAATGATCATTGCCTCATTCTTTGAACGGACGGGTCATTTCGCAACAATCATTCTGGAAGATAAAAGGACTGTTACTGCAGATGGGTATGTCGGCCACTGTCTTGGAAAATGATAGACAGCAGCGCCCAAGAAGCAGGACTCTCCATACATCACGACAATGCTCCAGCTCACTCCGCCAGACGGACTATCGAATATTTATCTATCGAAGGTGTGAAGCTAGTGAGTCATCCTCCTTACAGTGCTGACCTGGCATCTTGTGATTTTATTTATTTCCAAAAAATAAAAGGTAAACCAGCTAGCTTCAGTCAATGGTTCCATCGCAGGCGACGAGCGACGGTGCTTCGAAAGGAACGAAGACTACTTCGAAAAGTAATAAAAATATTGACAGGCTTCTATATCATTCAGTATTTTCTAAAAACTTTTAGTGTGACTTATTATGAAATAATAAATTCATTGTAGCAGCATTACTAATCAGTTGTGTTCGTGCCTCGGCTGTGTACAGTACAGTATTGATGTTTATTTTATTTTATTTATTTTAAACTTTATGCACATTTGGTACATTGGCGGACTTAATGCCTAAGGCATTCTCTACCAGTCAACCATTGGGTGATGCAGAGAAAAGAAGAAGTAGGTGCAAATAAAAATTATGTTAAATAATTGTACAGTAAATAATACGCAACTTGTAGCCCAATATATATATGTATATATATATATATATATATATATATATATATATATATATATACACATATATAAATACATACATATATACACACACACATATATATACATACACACACACATACATGCATAAATGCAGACATGATCACCATAAATTTCCTATCTCATACCTAAGTATATATATCCACGAATAAGTATAAGTTTTAACAATTTTCAATGGTTAACTATTGAAGAGTTGAATCTGCTAACTCTTTGAGTAAGAGCTCCTTTACTTTCACTTTAAAAGAATAACGATTAGTAGCCATCCTGACCTCGAGAGGAAGCGCATTCCATAGTAGAATAGACTGAACCGAGAAAGAAGAACCGATAAACCCAGTGGTATGAGAGGGACAAAGTAGAAGTAGGTTACTTGACGACCGAAGGTTTCTGTCATTGTTATAACACAGTAGTTGAAAGTGTGGTGTTAAATAAGTAGGGGGAGATGGAGAATTGAGGATAGTGAATAGGGTAGTGAGTGCTGAGTTCTTCGGCGTTGACAAATAGGCAACCATCTGAGCTGAGAACGAAAGGTGGAAATATGGTCATATTTACGAAGATTAAAAATAAATCGAATGCAGTTATTAAGAAGACGGTCTAATTTATCGAGAAGATCTGCATTCAGGTCATAACAGCACATATCACCATAGTCGATTAAAGGAAAGATAAGAGTTTGCACGAGCGTAGTCTTAGTATTCGCAGGGAGAAAATGTTTTAGGCGATATATAGCTCTGAGGGTTCCGGTAACCTTTTGACATACGTTGGTAACTTGGTCGCGCCAGTTTAGCTTAGAGTCGAGATGTAAGCCCAGGTTTTTCACCGAGCGACAATGGGTAAAGTTGTACCGTTAAAAATCACAGCAGGGAGCGCCTCAGAGTCGACTCTACTCATAAATCGGTGACTACCAATTACAATGATGTTCTTGTACAATCACACTCAAAATTCAAAATTGCATGAATTCAAATCTTAAAATCCATGAATTCGAATTTTATTGTTGCTACGTCAATATTCTTTTAAGCGTATTAAACACTTTCATTCAATTTAAAATGTACACCATTTATAGAGCAAGATATTTGATTTTCAGTCTACTGTGCTTTATTTTATACTATGGTAGGTGCACTGGACAATAATTACATAGTACAATATACTTTGTAGTAAGTAGCATTGAGGAATTGCATAACATACCTAGTAAATATATTTAAATTTCCTGGGAAACGTATGTATTAAAGAATCGTTGATAAATTAATTTACAAATTTCCTAAATTGGCTTGGAATTGTATACATTACCTAGGAATTGTATATAATTCCTAGGATTCATACATTTCCGATAACATCAGATGATTATAAGCTTATGCCGTTAGACAAAAAAACCTCAATAATGTTCAAACACAAACATTTAATAAATTCCTGTAGAATTTTCACTATTGAGAAATTACTAGCATGTTAATAGGCAAAACGAGATTATAATGTAGTATTATTTACGTCAAAGTAACTTCCATGATTTAGCTACTTAACTAATTAAAGTTGTAATTGGAAAAGTGATTGAACTTTTATTATTTACTTATCAAATTCTATTTATACACTTACACATATATACACATATATTTATGGCCCCTCATGGTCTACTAAGCTACTCTCAAGTTGCTCTTGCTTCAAACATAGATGGATTAGGTGCTTAAGTTTATGAGTGGTATCGTGTCGTTTATGAGAGCTGTATAAAGGAGGTCTTTATGCAGCTCTTTGCTTATGACTTACCTATATTCTGAATTATGTAAGAAGAATATCCGTAAGGTAGGGTTTTGGGAAATACATCCACCGTAGAGAAGACCGTGGTTAAATGCACGGTCGGTTTTGCGTTTTTGCTTGTAATTAAGGTCGCCACAGCTCCGTATAGAGAGTAACTAAATATGGGCTACCATTTTGTTTTTTGAGCAATAATAAAAACCTATTTAAAAATGAACTTTTTATTAATGTAATATTAATCAGTCACATGTTTTTACCTAATAAAGTAACAGTCTTATATTTTTATTAATACCTAAACATATTATCAAAATTGAGTATTAAACAAAGTTGCAAAATAGGCACTCAATATGGACCAGATTCTCAAATATGGACTTGTGTATATTTTAAGAAAATAACAATCGTAAAATACATATCTAGTAAGAGATCAAAGAACATTGGTAATTGTAAGAAATTAATTATTTTACTTGCAATAATTACAAATTTATGTGTCCATTCTGGCCCACCACAATCATTATGAGCCCAAAGCTCACACATCAAGCATCGAACCCAGAGTTCTACCATAGTGTTCTCTGAAAAAAGTTGCCGGCAGAACATACATTCTGCATCTGCAGAACTAGGGGCTTCTTGGCCTATTATAGGAGCTGGATCAGTGTCCGAATCTAAGGGGATATCCTCTTCACCTTCACTATCAATAACTTCAGTGTCACTGGTTGTGTAGTTCTTGTTTTACTTATTTGTAAAGATTTTTTTCTGTTCTTTGCCTTTCTTGTTTTTAGTTTTCTCTTCTTTTTCTATTTTCTTCTTATTTTTTGAACAATGTAATTTTTATAAGGAACTGAAGTTATATATTTAGTTAGATATTTAGAAGAACAGACCTAGCTCATATTCAAAATTCTTGATCGAAATAAACTTGACCTTGTACTTTGGAAATAATACATCACAGACAATTAATCAACCCAAAAACATAAAATTAAACTCTTATCCAACAAATAAAATATATTGTTACATTATTTAGCTCTTTTTTCATTAAAAAAACAACATCTTTTTACGTATCTTGCGAAATATTGTGGTAGGGGCGAAGTGATAACGTCTTACTCTAGCGGCACCTAGCGGCGAACTGACGAAATAGAGTGATTGCGATGTTAGGGTGAATGAATGTGGCAGAAGGTAGGCGTTTGTTGCGTCTTTCAATTATTTGTATTTGAGAATTTTTACTAGTCCATATTATAGCACAAGCCCACATTTACTTACTTTCCTCTATTATTTTATTATTATCATAAATTGATTTTATATTAATCATAGATCACATGTAACCATGCAGATAAACTTATTATGAACTAGCAAACCGTCCCGGCTTCGCACTGGTAGCAGAGACATCTTCAACAATCGTTATCATATTTTAACCAATTTACACTAAACCTTAACAAATTATATACTTACACCTTCCTCATGAATTGATCTATCTATTGGTAAAAATCGCAAAAAAATCCGTTCAGTAGTTTTTGACTTTATCCCGAACACACAGACAGACAGACGCGGCATGGGACTTTGTTTTATTATCAACATGTAATGATGTTATGAAGTTTTTAATTTTATTTTATGATTGCTCATTCCAACTATATTTAAAATAAATGAACAACATTATAATTCTAATGAGGAGGTTAGGTGATATTTTGTTATTATTAATTATTATTTACATTTGGTTATCTTAAATATTAGGCTAAGAGATCATTTATTATTAGAAACCAATATTTAAATTAATTATCATCTGTTTGACATTAATTTTGCATGTTCACTACATAAATCAATTAATCAAATAATTATTATTAATGTAAACTTACCGATTCATTATTATAAATATTAATAAATTAGGTACTAGAATTACTTATATTACTAGCATGAATCATTGGAATTCATACTATACTCTTTAGTTAATGGCAATAAAAAGGTTTTTTATTTTTGTTTTATTAATTTCAGCTCCGTAGGGAAATGAATAAGTTGGATGACTTTAGGCATCAATAGCCACTTGACATCCGGCTCTCCACATATTTGTTTTCTACATCGATATTATAAATAAAATCATTCTAGAAGTTTAGTGTACTACTGAACTTGTCAATTATTTTATAAATCATTCTGTAACAAGCAGCCTCACTGGGATAGAGAAACAAAATTGGAGATCTAAAGATAAATGAAACAGGCACAGCGAGGGGCAAACGGTCGTACCATAACTGCCGGTATAGCTCACTAAAATCTGAATACTTACCTACGTGTTGTGATTTGGTAAAACAGCGAGATTAAGGGTCACTGTATGGTCTGTTTTGAAGACTGTACCTTTTTGGCAGTGCTAAAACGTTTGATTTTATTGTGGTTTCCGTTTTGTTGAATATGGACATTTGGCCTTTTGTTCATGAATATTTTTGTTCAATAAGTCAAAGAGAAAGTCGCTTATCACAAAATGTAGACAAACTAAACTACTAGATTTAAACAATAATATTTCTTTGCTTTGGATTGGACTAAACCTTGTGCTTTTTTTGTCCAAGTTTTAGAATTAGGCCGAAGCATTCACTGATCAGTTTAATAAGCACTAAGTTTAACAAATTTCAAAAAATATTTATTTGCATCAGTAGTGGTAGTAAAACAACACCGCTAACTTCAAACAATAAATTAATAACAAAAGGTATACATACTAACTTTTAAATTTTCCCCTTTCATCATCACTACATATTATAAAACAAAGTCCCCCGCCGAGTCTGTCTGTTTCTCTGTCAGTTCGTGATAAACTCAAAAATTACTGATCGGATTTTCATGCAGTTTTCTCCAATAGATAGAGCTATTCATGAGGAAGGTTTAGGTATATAATTTGTTAAGGTTGAGTGTAAATTGGTTGAAATATGATAATGATTGTTGAAGCTGTCTCTGCTACCCGTACGAAGCCGGGGCGGGTTGCTAGTGATAATATAAATAGGTAAACTGGAATTAAATTTAGCGCTTTGTGTATTGAAGTACCAATTTTAAACGTTATGTATATATTTATAATGAATATACGTGACCTTAGGTTGGAAACTATTTTTTATTATCGTGTTGAAAAATCCACAGGTCATCATCTCACCGGGGCTAGCGGTGAAATGGTATGCCGCAATCAAACCGACTTAAACAATACGTCCTCAAGAACCCAGGTAGACCTTGGCCGCCTCTTAAACAGTAGGCAGCCACAGAATTGCGTTAATTCCCGTGTGAATACACAATTATGTTTACATATAAAAAAAAAAGATCGGAGTTTTGACTGCCGAACACAAGCCTTTCCCAAAAGTTGGTTCAGGGGGATCCAATAGCTCAAATGCCCGAGTTATTTGTGTATAAGTCTGAAATGCTTTTATCACTGTGTATCGCAATGGCTTTATCAACCCGTGTTTTAAATACTTTTTCTTGTTGTCTACGCTATTTGTATCATCATCATCATATGAACAGCTATCGCCGATTAAATTCCAGATAGACGAATACCAAAGAAACTGTCTTTGATATTCATATATTGTGTGTGTATATGTACTTTTTGACGCAACTATAATAACCATCTGTCACCGTAATTGTTACTTTTTTACGCATGTTAAGGCCATCATTTTGTAAAATAACTCACTTTTTGGTTTGACGATAGTTAGAGCCATGTTTAACGTATACGCGTGCGTTAAAAGTAGGTGAAACAACCCGCTTCTATTACAACATATTTGAATATACTAAGTCACTTTTACTTAATACTATAAATAAACCCGAACTGTAAGAAAATTCCTTTTATTTTACATTAATACTGAACAGTAAATGCAAAGAAGGAACAAAATAACTATTTCAGATTGGTTATAACTACTTATAACACTTAGTGTAAGACTTCGTACCAATACTATAAACTCAGAAACCATTTAACCGATTTTGCGACCTGTATCCAGTGAAGTGTAAGGCATTTATCACGAAAAGCCGTATATCTTTGCATAACGATACAAAGGAAAAGCAAATAAAATACCTTGAAAAAATGTGTAAACATTTTGTTGGAAAGCTATAAAAATCGTTTTGTTTATTATTTCAGAGAATTGATGTGTGTAACTTTAAAATTAATCACGTAATTTTTTATTTATTAACTCCAGTATTTCAGCTGATACAACCTTCAATATGTTACAGAATTTATTTCTATTAAGAAAGCTTCATGGAACAGGATCAAAGTAATATCTAAAACTATTGTTTAATGTGCATTATTATCAATTTATTGTAATGGATTGCCTACTTCATTTCAACCTTCCAACGCTTTGTAAAATAGAATTTTGACGTGTAAACACCTATAACATTTGTGTGAAAGCAGTGAATTAACTACAGTTCATTACATAAAGATTTTGAGATGCCGGTAGCATCTCAAAATCTGTACCAAAATTTAAGATTAACTTTAACTTTGGCTGTGATGTAGCAACCAAGTCGTTAATGTTTGATTAGGAGGAGAACCGCGTTTCAAACTTTGTTCATAACAAATGTGTTTAAGTTCACATAATGCTATCAATATAATTTTATAAATTATGAAGTAAAACTTCAGAGTATGTTCAAGAAATCTACCTACATCAAAAGCCATATTCAAAACGGTTTATAATAAATCACTAAACAACACTCGTTCCCTTAATGTATTTAAATCCACAAAGGTGCTGTCTATTATCCTTAGCTTACCTTCCGAACTACGTTGCTCGAAAGTTTGATTACTTGGCGAAATTAAGCGATGAACGATATTAAATTGTCATTAGAAAAGCATCCACTCGATGAGTCATTAAGTTCGCTTCTAACGAGTGATTTACGTTAACTAGAGTGTGGTGTGTCACACTCACTACTCGAGGTGATGTATGCTTGCTACGGTGCGCGATTAATGCCTCGCCTCGCACGGAACTGAACAACCTGTTATAAGAGAGCTTTCAACCGTGAAGTTCAGCTACATGTCCCCGTTACCAAAATTGACGATTTTACTTTACCTGTGTCGCAGTGTTGTATGTATAAGTAGCACACGCTATTTATTTAAAATAAACCGGAGCTGAATTAGGGCGTTCACTTAAAAATCGCAAGTCACCGAGGTTCATTTGATAGATGGGCTTCTGTCTAAATGGTAGTCATCGGAAGGTTAAGACACATTAATCATTATGTTGACGTAATTTTATTTACATTTTACATATATAGTTTTACCTGAAAAATTTGTACAGAATTTATGTACTTAGTACAAAATATTTTTTTATCATTAATAGGTAGAGAAAATAAAGGATAAAATATATTGAAGAGCTTAGATACTTTGTGAATGTGTTAATTCGTTTCTCTGAATTTCTTGCTATTACATACTGTATAAATAGTATTTTTGACAAAGACGGTTAAAGGACAATCACCATGTATGTATGGAATGCCGTCTTAAGTTGTCACACAATAAATCTATATTTAGTATAGACTACGCTTTATATATTATCAAATAAAAGTGTTAATTTTCCCACAAATACCCGAGTTTTTAAGTAATTAGACAGAAAAGAAGATACCTATCCTACAAACAAGGACCTACAAATTATGTTTAAGTTACTCGCAACTTATAAAATAACCACGGATCACTCATGTACAAAAAAACAATGCTGGTTAAAACAAAACAAGTCACCAGCTGCTCAAACGGAGTTCCGTAAGTAGTATTTATTACTATTTAAGTGGAGAGATTATCACAGTGACTATTGTCAATCGACATAACAGTAATGGCCGCCGACTCGTCTGTCATGTGGCTTAACAGTTGCGTGAGACGGAACACAAAAATAATTATTATTATAACAGAACCATAAATTATTAATTAAAAACATTGTAAAACGTAATAATATAACTAATTGTTCGGCTATTTTATGATATTATGAGTTTTTTGTTTAAAAGCTCATACTTACGTAGCTCGTACAAATAATGAGAACGAAACGTCAATATAATGACTTTATACGGAAATAATACGTAGCAATTGTTAATTTACTCTTTTTATTCAAATCGTAGTTCCGGATACGAAAATAAAATTCCTAAAGTGAAAAGGTTGTAAACAATAAGAATTTTTTTTATGTTATTTTGATTTTGTAACATGAAACATGACTAGATCATTTTTGGACAAGATTCTATCAATCATTATACTAGAGCATAAAGGATGTTAATTTTGCTTACTGACACTATTTATATTAATAACAGTTAAAATACTTTTCTCATAGTCTTTGATTTGCGCCTTCTCTGAAGTTTAGGGTAACGTGATAAGCGGCTACCTAAGGCTATCGTACTCGCAGCACCAGTAATATTATTCGCGCGTCACTGACCGTATGCGTATATTTAGAAAGGTTATTATTCTAACCTAATATTATGTCAAAATATAAAAGATAGATATTTATTTATTGATTTAATTGGATTCACCAACAGTTATATACAATGATAAATTAGACGTGTTACAATTTAAGGGTTTTAAGGCTAATTTCATAACTAATTTCAGGTGAATACCAAGCAAGCATGCATCAATGCAGCAATCTATACTAATATTATAAAGCTGAAGAGTTAGTTTGTTTGCTTGTTTGGTTGGTTGAACGCCCCAATCTCAGGAACTACTGGTACGAATTACAAAAATATTTTTGTGTTGGATAATCCATTTATCGAGTAAGGCTATGTATAGGTTATCTGACATCATGCTAAAACAAATAGGAGTGGAGCATCAATGAAAAATGTTGCAAAAACGGGCAAAACTTTTCCTTTTTAGAGCTTTCGTTGCTTGCGCTGCGTAAACGGTTAAAGTCGTGCAAAATCATGTATGACGGAAATCTTCCCTTTTAAAATAAAAAAAAAGTCCGAGATCGCATGTGTATCTTTTAAGGTTGACTCACTATAACCTTTTTTATGGTATCAAATTTGTTCTAAAATAATGCATTATTTGCGAAGGTGTTTTTATGATATTAATCGTTATCCAAATAAATACGTTATTCATCCCAAGTATTTAATTTTGAACAAAATTGCTATTGACATCATTTAATTTCAATGAATATCTTAGGAGATATCATAGTTTTAAAATAACTCCGCAACAAAATAATCATCAGGTACCACGCGCGCATTTATATGCTCATGAGGGGGGAGGACGCTGGTCGGCCACTGGTAGTTTTGCGAGGTGCCGCCGCGTGGTTGGCCCCTCTAATAATACTTTTTATATAAATAAGATTTGTTTTTGTGAATTTCTATTTTATTTAATTATTTCTTAATTCGCTGCCAGCCACCTCCTTTAGATCGTCGGTCCATCGTGCCGCAGGGCGCCCTACACTACGTTTGCCTAATCGATGCGGATTGCCCAAGACCGGGATGGTTGGCGCTCCTTGGGGGAGGCCTTTGTCCCGGCCCATGTCGTGCGGTGTTCCGCAGGGGTCTGTCCTTGGACCACTCCTGTGGAACATGGGGTACGACTGGGCCCTTCGAGGCGACTTCCCCCCCGGGCTGGGCGTAATCTGTTACGCCGACGACACACTGGTCACAGCCCGGGGGGCGAACTTACAAGAGGCGGCGCGTTTGGCCAACAGAGGTGTCCCTCTGGTGGTCGGTCGCATCGAGGCGCTGGGTCTGCGGGTGGCCCTGGATAAGACGGAGGCCCTTTTATTTCATGGGCCTCGTCGTGGTCCACCCCCTGGCGCCTCCATCGTAGTCAACTCGGTTCTCGTACCGGTTCGGGCCCACATAAGGTATCTGGGCCTGATCCTCGACGGTAGGTGGCTCTTCGACGAGCACTTCCGACAGCTTGCTCTGAAGCTGGTCGGCGCTGCGTCCGCCCTTGGGCGACTCTTGCCCAATTTGGGCGGACCCAGCGTCGCTACAAGACGGTTGTACACGGGGGTTGTCCAGTCAATGGCACTGTACGATGCACCGGTGTGGGCGGGAGCTCTGACCGCCCAGAATAGGGCGCGCCTCTGGCGCCCTCAGAGGGTTATGGCGGTTAGAGCCATACGCGGATACCGCACCGTGTCGACGGAGGCGGCGTGCGCGTTGGCCGGGACTCCCCCGTGGGATTTGGAGGCGGAAGTGCTCGCCGAAGTATATCGGCGAACGGCTGAGTTCCGGGCGGGAAGCGGCAGTCGACCCCGCCCGAAGAGGTACGCGAATGGCGTGAGGCCGCTCGCCGAGCCACCATGGCTCGTTGGTCGTCCCGGCTGGAGGCTCCACGTGCTGGCTTCGCCGCCGTGGAGGCGCTCCAGCCGGTCATCGTCGAGTGGGCAGGGCGGCAGCACGGGACCCTTTCCTTCCGACTGACGCAGGTTCTTTCCGGGCACGGCTGCTTCGGGAAGTACCTGCACTCGGTCGCTAGGAGGGAACTGAGTCCCGCCTGTCACCACTGCGACTGTAGTGAGGACTCGGCTCAGCACACGCTGGCGGTTTGCTCCGCCTGGGCGACGCAGCGTCGGGCCCTCACTGCAGTCATCGGAGGGGATCTCTCGCTACCGGCCGTCATACGCTCCATGGCTGGTAGCGACAGGAATTTTACCGCGGTCGCCACCTTCCGGGAGGACGATCTCCACTCGGACCTAATTCGCCGCCGGCGAACCGGGCGGCGGAGGCGCGCTTACCACCGCCTCATGCCGCCCTGAGTGTGGCCGCGGGTGGACGGGACGGGTTTTTCCCCTCCACCCGCTATAGTGGCCCCCCGCGAGGAGGCGGCGTCCGCGTGTGCCTGGACGTCGCCTAATTGAGAGGTTTCTACCCGAAGGTGGTGCCCGCGCTTTTGCGGGCAGGCGCTAGGGGGGGTCCGGATGTCTTAATAAAAGCTGTTCCCGGATCCCTCCTACTTAAGGCGCAGTACGGCACACAGTGTGGTTTTAGTCGGTTTGATTCCGACACACCGCCCCACCGAAAACCCCGGTGGGGTGTCGGCCCGAGGGGGTTTCCACACGCACAAAAAAAAAAAAAAAAGGCCTTTGTCCAGCAGTGGACGGCGATAGGCTGATGATGATGATAATTTCTTAATTAAGTAAATACGTACTTACCGTTCAACATTGGTACTTATCTAACTGTACATAATTTAATTGTTTTGTAATTTTCTATTGGGTATTGTTTCGCTAATTCTTTTAACTTTTGTTTTTTGATAAACCACACATGCCACATTTAGTGAATGTGCTACTATCCCATTCGCTGAATGACTCTTGTAATTTACTTCATACATCACAAACACAGTGAGTTTTCGATCGTGAATCACGAATCGTCAAGTAAAATTGGATTATAATAGCGGCACGGATGAGCGCGCCGGGCGCCTCGCCCGCCGATAATGATACGAAGGAATCACACGACAAGCTCTTCTTGCCGTCGCAATAATTCACCGTGCACTTGATAAAAAATATGTGAACAAAATTTGTCTCAGTTACGATAAAATCAGATTTCACGGAAGTTCGTCGCTCCAACGCGTCAGCCAGTCCTCGTTATTGCACTGAATCAACCGCTAGCCGACATTGCTACGCGAGCTCGTAAACAATATCACGCATCTCGCTGCAAGTGCCGCGGTAATGAGGTTCAATTTGATGTTATTTCATTATGGACACCTTTAGTATATGTGTCCGTCAGTTAACATAGCACATACAAGTATTTTGAGAGTACAGCTTAATTGTTTCCACTATAGTACCCACGTATTCTATGTGATTAATATAGTAACACTTTTAAAAGATAAAACTGACTTCCATGTGCCTCAAAATGCTCTTACAAATTTGATCGGTTATTTGTCCACCTATGTTGATGGTTTTTTCGGTCTGAGAAAATAAATATTCAAAATAATAACGAAAAGAAGTATCCATAAGAAACTTCAGCCAAATTAAGACTAGAATAGAATTCGTTTACGGAGTCGGTTAAGAACACAGAATGCCTGTCGAGTTAGGTAGGAGAGATACAGTATTTATTTAATAAAAACACAAAAAATATTTAGTAAAGTAAATAGAAAGAAATGTCATACCGCGAGTAACTTCTTTTTAGTCCGGTATGATATTAAGCGTGTTGTGTTTTAGTTTTTTAAACTTTAATTTATTTTCTTATTCTTTAGTCTTGTATTGTCCTTATTACATGTAAAAGTTTTCAAGTTAATCGCACGTCTTGAAGTTTGTGAAAACTAGTATGATTCCGTTACACCCACGTTTAAGACGCACTAGGCGCTGGTGTCACTAAAATGGATTTCGCAGAATGCCAGTGTTGCGGTTAAATAATCGCAACATATGCTGAGCGATGTAAAAAATTTGGCACTTATGGGACACACATTTTCACATTACTTTATAAATTTAATTTATAAAGATATTTAATAGTTTTAAGGTTGTATCGCTACTCACTGACAATACTGGCCTTCATGGAGGCGGTTTCCGCTTGGTCAGGCGGAAGATGTGGTGTTGCCAGTGAACAGAAATGATATACTCCAAATTTTTATTATTTTTATTTCGACGACAACGATTCCTAACTACAAATATCATCACTCCAATATTCCTATTTATTTATTTTATTATTATTTTTTTTTATAAAGAGATTACTAGTAACGTGGGTCACACATTAATAGTATTCTTGTCAACCCCTCCACCTAAGCTTACTGCTTGTGTTAAGAGTGGGTTCACGTTGGTAGTGTACTGGTTGGGGTTCGAACCCACAACCACTCGATTGCAAGTCTGACGCCTTAGCCATTACGCTACCGCCGCTTTAACATTGCAAGTTAGCTTTAGTAATTATATTCTTAAATTCTTGTCTTTATTCAATTGCTATATAAATTATTGCTATTTCAAGACTTTCAAATAATTTACAGTATCTACCTAAGTATTCAATTTTTCATCGACGTTAAAAATACACAAAACACACAAAATGAAACATATATGAAACAAATAATCAAATGAAAAATGAAACAATGTTACTAACAGCGACCGTCTGTTACGGTACATATAACTGAATTGTAACTCATGCCGGTACATCTGTCCGGTGCTTCATTAGCAGATCTATAGAATCCTATCTACTACAAAAATACAGAACAAAGACTATTTGAAATTTGTAATGCTTCATTCTGATTGTAGTCTCTTATAAAGACTTTTAATAACTGTTATTAATTCTGACCGCAACACATGTGCGTGATATGTTTCCGTATTTGATTAGTCGATTTATTTAAATAGTATAAGTAATGAACCTTTGCAGTCACAAATGAATTATAATTAACACGCACAAAACATTAATGGTTAAATTAATATTAAATTGAGAATATTCCTTTCATTACGGTGCCTATAATTATAAAACACAAAACCAAATCAAACTTGGGAAATTGAAACAACACATTTCAATACCGTGGCGCGAATCATATCACGGATAAAGTTTCGAATTGAATCCAGAGTCAAGGAACAGTAGTCTGCTTGCATAAGTTTACGTTATAGAAACATAAAGATTAAGCAACTGTAGGAGATAAGGATAGAATCGTGTTTCACAATTCGAACACTACACACCGAATATCTACCGCTTATTTCATGGTTTGACCAAATTATAGTGAGAACACATTTCCTGGGTATGTTCAGAGGGGTTTAACAGGACCATATCGGAAGGTATTGTGAAGACCCAAACTTTAATCGGACTAAATAGTCATGTAACTTTGAAGTATATAGGAATTTTTCTCGCCCCGCTCACGAGACTGGTCACAACACTCTTCAGTACAAATGAACTGATTTCAAAAACAACAGTGCACCGTACACAAAATACTTGTAACTTTATTTTACTAAGACTGCGCTGAGTAGGAATCAACTTATGAAGCATCGACTTAGATACTAAATATATATCAGCAGAAACAAAAATTCTGGAAATGAGTATAGTTTTTGTACGTGGCAATAGTTACTATACATGTTTAGCTAGTGATCAAGTAGGTAAGGTATAAAAAACAATTATAGATTAACGTGCCTGTTAAAGTATCCGTAGGACATATCCGTCGTTTATATACCTACAACGACTAATACGATATACATAGGTATCCTACTAATATTATAAGCGTGAAAGTTTGTGAGGATGTATGGATATTTGTTGCTCTTTCACACAAAAACTACTGAGCCGATTGCTATGAACCTTGGTATGTAGATAGCTGGAGACCTGGATTAACACATAGGCTACTTTTATCCCGATATTCTCACGGCATCGGGACTGACGCAGGTGAAACCCGCGTTAATCCAATGTAATCATGTATCAACGATGTATAAATTGTCTAAAGTATTGGCTAGTAATTAATAAAAATTATACATTGTTACTAACCATTATATTAAGGTTTATTCTTTACCTACCTATTACTGAAACTCACTAAGTCCAACATTCGGAATATGATACGGGCATTACCTGACTCCAAAATGAATAAATATTGCGATCGTGGACTTGTTATAATGCTAGATTTAATTGTAGAAATGCAGATAATTAATTTAGAGACGTAGGTAATAAAAAATATTATCTTGACAGATGTATTCAATTCCAGGTACGTACTCAAATTTTATTTTGTGGTAAGGCTGCACAAATCAAAGCAAATACAACCCTAAGATGATCATTGTTTTAAAACCGGGTAATAAAGCAAATCATAAATTAACAGAAAATTGAGACATTTTAATTATGACGTTAACTCTGTGTCAGAGTTTGAATTAAAACATCCACTAGAGAAAGCAACAGCTTCGTAGCAAATTCGAAAAATCTTATCCGAAGTAAGCGTAACACCGCGCCGCAGGCGAAAGTTAATCGATAATAAAGTGTTTGCGTCGCGTTGCTTCGTATACCTTGAAAATACCTTTACACGAGCTTAACTTATAACATTATCCTCGCATTCTTAGCATCTTTGTATAGAAATAGGCACCCATTTTGATGGCTAATGATTTCAGAAATAAATCTACAGGAAGAAAGGTAATATGAGTCCTAAATTGGCCCAACTGATCAATGGACAAGTTCAAAATTTATTTGCCGTCGCAGTGTTGGATGGACCAGGATTTCCAAAAGCGACATATGAAGAGATGCAACATAGATCCATCTCATTGGGAACGTTTGGCAGAACAGCGGCTAGAATGGTGCAAGATGGTGAACAGTCAGGTACGCGAGTTCGAGTTAAAGGCTCGCCCACCTGCTGCCATAATATATCATTATGAGAACGGCGTACTCACGTGTACTCAGTGTGTATGGTGTTTCGCCGCGAAGATAAGTCTAGGGTAAGGGTAAGTCTAGGGGTCAAAGTGGCCGAAATCGGTCGGAACAATCATCCATCATTCGTTCACCATATACCTAAAATGTTGGTGTATTTGTAATAAAAATATGACATGAAAATTCGACATTGTTAATGATCCGCATAGAATATATACCTTTGCCGATATCTTCTGGAATCTATTTAGCATGGTGATAGTGGTGATAGTGTTACATTGGTTTATACTATAAAAATAATCCGTACCAGCTGTAGTGATGCAGCAGTATTTTAAATAATACTATCCGTATTGTAATGTATCTCACAGCTACTCGTAGATTCTTTTTTAGGCTACCTGACACTGAATACAGTATTGTTTGAACATAGTATATCAAGTACAGGTTTGACCTACGATTTTGATGATATAATTTCTAAGCAAAATATAGCAAGTTTTTACGTGGGAGAGCCATGCTTCGGCACGTATAGGCCGGCTCGACTCCGCTCGATACCACGGCCTCACAGAAAAAAGGTAGTAAAACAATGCTTGCATTGCTTTTCGCCGCGTGAGTGAAGTTACCGGAGGCCCTAACCCTTCCCTCTCCCCTAATCCCGTTCTTCCCCTCTTCCCCCCTCTAATCCTCTCTCCCGTCTTCCCGCTCTTCCCCTCTTCCCCTATTCCCACCTTAAAGGGCGGCAACGCACTTATGACTCTTGAGTTACAGGTGCCCATGGGCGGCGGTAGTCATTTACCATCAGGTGACCCGTCTGCTCGTTTGCCCCCTATACCATAAAAAAAAAGAAGTTGCCACAAACAAAAGCGGTATCCAGTATCCTAAACACTGGCGTCCCACACCATTTTCAACGTCCAAATGAAACTTACAAAACTAAAATCTTTTTAGGGAGTTTATCTCGTAGCAAAAAGTACCTAATTAGACTTATCCAAAAAGCATTTCGTAAGAAAAAAATGTGTGTTTAGGGTTTTTTTTCACGAATTTATTTAGATCTTTATTTACACATAACTTAGATAATTTGGCTATAGTAGAAATAAATCCATACTTATATAGAAAAATATATAGTACGCATCTCCCTCTTCATTCCATCTCGCATAAGTGTCGATCCTTGTCATAGGAAATGGATGAATGAATAGAATGTAAATGAAATGGAGAAAAGTCCGCTTGAAATGCATTTTTCTTCGTTTAATTTCCGTGTGATTCCATATGATATGGCCGTAAATGGCCTGGTCTCAAAAAAATGAGTTAATTTAAAGTTTGAATCACAAATTATTGAATTCACAAATGATCACAGTGGTATGTAGTCTATGTCTCTATCAGAGACATGGTGATATTATAACGGCAGGTTTTCGTCAAAAGATAAAGATAAAAACTTTCCCGGTTTAAATACATTTAAAAAATCGACATGTTTCTAACGTTATTCATCTCCTTGTGATCTACCATCCCACAAACACATACACCGAGTCAAGTCATAGACATCAAATTTATAACACTCGTCAATCTTGCTGACGATTACGGTCATCATCATCAAAATTCCAGAAAAGCTATTATCGCTTAATACTAGTATCAAAACTAAAAACAACGGGTCTTAATCGTATTAAGTACTTATATCAATTAAATAACTTTGACTTCCTGACGTTTCGATCAACTTACACCGATCTTGTTCACGGATAACCTATTTCTACCCGTAATCAGGATCATCAAACGTAAAAAAATTTGACCCTTTAAGTGGCCTATGATTTCGTATGTGTGCAAGTCACGAAAGATTAAAATTATTCATTGCTTTTATTAATTTAGCCCCGTTACTACTTTTTTAATTACTAAATTACATTGATACTAGTTCGAGAATAAAGACAGTGAAATACACAAACAATGTATTTGCATTAAAGATGTAATAGACGAGAAGATATTATATATTATTAACTTACACTCTTGTAATAGCAGTGCGAATATGTTCTTTAAAACTCAATTTATGAAAAATCTATTTATGATTAATGCTTAACTCGGCTGTCTTCCCTTCCAGTCACGATAATTAAGCGTGTATGCTTTAAATTCAGGTCCCTGTTATGTACCTACTGTGTGCGATTTTAAGAGTTCCAGTTTTTTTCGGTTACTTGTGGTAACATATCAGAAAAACAAAAATATATGTTCTGGGTAGTCAAGTCTACTATATTGGTAGTACTTTGAGCGGGCACAAGATAATAGCTAAACGCTATCAACTCTTATTCTACCTAATAATCATAAAGATATCGATCAGACTTCTTGTAGAATTACAAAGAATACTGTTTTCCGAATCACTCGGGAAAATATGGTGTTTCTTCCTTTCTCTTTATTGTGTAAATAAATAATTAAAAACTAATAAATCTGTTTTATGTTTGTGTCTAAAATCGGTGCTATTTTCAAAATAAATGGTTTCGTTTGGATTATTCAATCGATATGAAAAATGGTTATAGCGATGTTATTTCCACCTTATCCATTACTTATAATAAAACTGTAACAGACCCAATTCTGTACATTGAAGAAATTTTGAAAAAAACTTTTGGGGGCACCTTATGATCGATACTGAAGCCAAAACTATTTTTTTTGTTATTTTTTGTCAATTTTTCTGTATGTCTGTATCATGATCGCGCATCTTGCTGAAACTACTGAACGTATTCAAATGAAACTTTGCATGATTTGAGTTCATACTACGAGGTAGGACACAGGATACTTTTTATCCCGAAATTCAGAACGGTTTCCTTGAGAGGGGGGATGAAAGTCAAAATGCGTACTTCGTTGTAACTCATTAACACGTAGTCCGATTGCAATCATTCTTTTTTTGTTGGAAAGGGGACACTGACAGCCACTAAGAACAATCAGACTCGGGACAACTATTAGTGGATTACACTTTTTTTTGTCCCGTGTTTGATAAATAAAAATAAAATGTGTGAAGTTATTATTATTATGAAAAATTGCGCTGAATCAGAATTTCAGCCGCATAATACCCGCAGTCTGGACAAGTGGGGCTTAATTTTTTTTTTAACAATTTAACAAAAAAGAAACTTTTTTTTACAACGTATGATATCTCGTTTCCTTTTTATTATATCAAAAATTGTGCAAAAATAAAATTATTAGTTTATTGGCTTCATATCGCCGAGAGAAAAGAAAGGAGGATAAATCTAAGGGCACTGGCAAAGGTAATAAAAAGTCATTTCTATTGTTATATTTCAACTTTATGTTACAATCATTTCTATTGTATTTGAACTTTGTGTTATAATCAGTATACAATTGACTATCTATTATTACAGGTGCATCACAAGTGTATGTGAGTAGGTGGTTCGCATATAATAATCTCAAATTTTTGATGACCGTGACAAACCTCGTAAAAGATTGAATACGGTAAGTTTTTAAGAATTATATTAAGAATATTGTAAATCCCACTTAACGGCCAAGGGTGGCGTAAAAGTCATTATCACACAAATTTAAGTATATTCTTGCTGCCATTCAACTTTGCCTTCCTTAATACAGTAATCTGCTATTTCATCTCTTAATTTTTTTGACATGAGATGCTGATCGCATTGGAATTTGCCTGAGGGGCAAAAAGGAAGTTAAAGGCGTAGTTTCTTGTGTATTATTCAACATTTGAACATTATAATCAGTATCGTTAGAACGTAAGTAATTGTGTAGATAAACAGTGTTCAATACAATTAACTCAGTTTTTTTGGGTTCTAGAAGCATTGGTTTTCTTAATACTCGAAACACTGGAGATATTATGCCAAAAGCATTTTCAACGTTTCGCCGAGCCCTGCTTAATCTATAATTAAAAATTCTCTCTTTAGAACCCATGACATGGTTTCCACGATAGGGTGCGTTTTTCGTCTTATGTGCCCAAGGCTTTTTTGTTCTCCATTAAATTACCTACAAAATAAGACCTTATCAAAGTCGCATGATAATTAGCAATAAACTTTTCTGGTAATGTTGTTTGTGTAAAAATAAGGCAATATTAGTCGTTACGTCGACAAATTTCATTATAGTTTTTTACTTAATTATTTATTAAGTATGACAACATATTGATAAACTTTACGTATTCCATTTTGTTCGTGGGAGAGCCTTGCTTCGGCACGTATGGGCCGGCTCGACCGGAGTGATACCACGGCCTCACAAAAACCGGCAGTGAAGCAATGATTGTATTGCTTTTCGACGAGTGAGTGAAGTTATCGGAGGCCTTAACCCTGCCCTCTCCCCCTCTCCGATCCTATCCCTCCTCTTCCCCAATCTTCCCCTATGCCTGCGGCCTTTAAGGTGGGCGCACCTTAAAGGCTGGCAACGCACTTGTGACTCTTGAGTTGCAGGTGCTCGTGGGTAGTCACTTATTACCAGGTGACCCGTCGGCTCGTTTTCACGCTAAATCTACCATCAAAAAAAGGTGCAATAGTCTCTTTCAGATGATTTCGTTTGGGAATAAAATAAGTTAAGAAATGAAATAAGGAAAATCCATGCCCACTTTTAAGGTCGAAGGGCAGGTTTACCACCTCATAGGCATCTTTTCCCGCAATCAAACTTACAGTTGCAAAACGGATTTCCACAGGCGGGTACAGCTGTACTTAAATATAATAATTTCCACTTTTTTCTGACAGTTCAACGTCAATGTTTCGATGAAATACACGTGTAGAACATACTGGTAGAGTCCAAATAAAAAAAATAAAAAAAAAAAACATACTGGATATAATGTCATTCGATTGATAAAGTACCTATACGTATGATTTAATATAAAGCAATATAAATTACTAATTGAGGATTTGGTCTGAATCGATCAGATGTCAATCAAAAGGAATTTTATAAATTTCTTTCTTTAGAATAACGGTCGACGTTCTCGGGTACCTACGCTTCGTCAAATCTCAACAGATTACAACATATATGGGGAGACGAAAGCTTATGCCGGGATTAGGTATGAAAGCGAGGGTAAGCTCTCTCTCTAATATGTTCTCTAACATTTAATAAAGTGATTTAATATGAATTCTCATTATATAGGTAATATAACATGCTGTCGTATTACTCCCTATGTTAATAAGACTTTAAGCATTAGACCGAATAACGGAGACGTAGTCACTTTATTTTCTCATATCAAGACAGACAGCAAATTGTTACTACCTAATCTTGTAGTTTTAAATGTTCCGAAAAGTAAAAAGCTATAACTTATATATTAAAAAACGGGGCCCGCAGCAAGCCCGCAGAGGTAGATTACGTGTTTTTTTATTTTTTTTGAAAATCTGCCCCCCAGTCCCCCCTTTGGGGGAATATTCACGAACTTGGCCTTTATTTTTGCCCTGTTGATTTGTCGTCCAAGTTTGAAAGCAATCGGTGCATAATTGCGACCTCTATCGTGCCGGTAATGAAGGGAATTCTTTGTATCCCTATAACATGATATTTGGCGTACTTAACTTATATGGAAAAGATATGTAGAAATCTAAAGGCGGGTCTACGCTACGTGAAAGTCATTATCACACAAAATTAAGCATATTCTTGCTGCCATTCAACTTTGCCGTCCTTAATACAGTAATCAGCTATTTCATCTCTTATTTTTTTGACATGAGACGCTGATCGTATTGGAATTTGCCTGAGGGGCAAAAAAGAAGTTAAAGGCGTAGTTTCTTGTGTATTATTCAATATTTGAACATTATAATCAGTATCGTTAGAACGTAAGTAATTGTGTAGATAAACAGTGGTCAATACAATTAACTCAGCTTTTTTGGGTTCTAGAAGCATTGGTTTCCTTAATACTCGAAACACTGCAGATATTATGCCAAAAGCATTTTCAACGTTTCACCGAGCCCTGCTCAATCTATAATTAAAAATTCTCTCTTTAGAACCCATGATATAGTTTCCACGATAGGGTACCATCACATTTTCATGTAGGGCAAAAGCACTATCACCTACAAAGAATTACGGTATATTTATTTGCCGGCTAGGTAATGTTTCCGATGGTGGAAATTCAAAGAAGCGTTTTGAATCATTGTCCATAATTGGAAACTTTTAAAAATGCCACCATCTGATATTCTACCTTGGCACCCGATGTCAACGAATATGAAATTGCAATTACCGTCAACCAATGCAAAAAGAATAATACTGAAGAATTATTTAAAATTGTGAAATTCAGTTCCACTATGAATTGGTGCTTGCAAGACTATGTGCTTGCCATCAATGGCTCCAACACAGTGTGGCAGGTTTCATGTATCTTGAAATTGTTTACTGATTTTTAACCAATCATCAGAAGTCTTAGGTAGCTGAAAAATAAATAATAATAATAATATTTTTTACAGGAATCGAGTAATACTCCGGGAGAGGAACAGAGTAATAATCCGGAAGAGGAAAGAGACCATCTATTCCATCTAAAAAACCCCGCAGTCAACCGGGAAACGAATTGTTTAAAAACGCTGTAGATGTATTAAACAATGTACAAAAGAGACTTGGAGCACCAACAGAAGTTAATTGTAACTACAATTTTGATAAGAACACAAAAGCGTTTACGGATTTTTTGGCTTCAAAAATGGACACTTATAGTGCTCAAACAAAGATGGCAATGCAGCATGAAATCTTTGAAATTATTATGAAAGCTGACATGGGCCATTATGAATATTCACATTCTCAAGCGACTTATCGCACGGGTTACCACACAGGTTATTCGTCCAATCAATATTCAGCATCCCGTCAACCTCTCGTCTGTCTACCAATCTAAATGAGATTGACTCCTCTTTTCAGCAGCCATCCTCCGTCGATACACAATCCACTTTATCAGATACCATCGAACTTTTTTCTGATTTTATATAAGTTAACTTTTTTAACCATATTGTTTCTATTAAAATAAAAAATTACTTACCTTTACGTAGCCTTTTAATTCAATACATAGTGCTGTACAGACTTCCGGAATAATGTTGCTTATTACTTGTTTGGACATTTCAAAATTATATTGAAGACTGGTGAACGAATCGCCACTTGCCAGAAAACGCAACGTCACCGCCAACCTCTGTTGAATGGATATAGCCTCTTGAAATTTATTATTTTGTTTTGCAATGAGCGTATCCAAGTGAGCGTAGTAAATTTTCAAAGTTTGTCGATGTCATTCGAAGAAAGTTCTTAAATTGGCCAGTTGCTTCTTGACCTCTCAAAATGGTTAGCAAATCTAAATTTTGTTGATTGGATCTCATTTTATATAGATCCCCATCGTCTTGGCCTTTTTCTATTTTTGCTGACCACTGCTATAACAATCGCTCTGCAATAGCAGCGGCTGCTGCAATATTATTAATATCATCCATATTCGGCAAGAGCCGCGAGCTCACTGCGAACTACTCGTACGTTCGAGGACAGTGATCGTTGTAGGTTCGTTGTACGTCCACACTTGACGCCGCGAACGATGAAGCCGAGAACGGCTCCGCTTGTGCTTCGCTCGTGCTCGGTTCATCTAGCGTAGACCCGCCTTAACATTTTAAAGAATGTGTTACAAATTTAAAAAAAATATGGAAACGTTTGATGGTCGAAATTCGAACACCAGGCAATCTCTAGTATTTTTTATTGTACACCCTTAATAACATACCTAAACAAAAATTGATTTGATTTATTATTCACTAGCAGCGCCCCGTGGTTTCACCCGCGTAAGTCCCGATCCCGTGGAAATATCGGGATAAAAAGTAGCTTATATGTTAATCCAGGTCTTCCGCTATCTACATACTAAGTTTCATCGCAATCTGTTTAGTAGTTTTGGCGTGAAAGAGTAACAAACATCCATACATCCATACATCCACACATCCTCACAAACTTTCACGTTTATAATATTAGTAGGATTGTTCTTTCATTCGAGTTTATGACCACAGCCCCGCTCCTTTGGGTCCACCTAAAAGAACGATCCCAATTAATAAACTGGACTTTTAGCACCTGAGAATAGCACTAAAAAGACCAAATTTTCAGCTTTATAACACTAGTGGGCACACTAAAATATGTCTCTACAATACCACAATATAGCTATTCACCCAAAATAAAATGGTAAACAAAATGTAAGTCACCAGGAGGGCTCAATTGACTCAGTCTAACAACGCTCTAAACAAAGTTCTAAAACAACGAGTATTGAGTAATGGCATAATCTTTAAAATGACGTGAACTTACAAGGCCCTGACGTCTTCTTGTAACGTTGGTCCATTAGCTGATTATCACAGTGAACTCGTTCTGTAAGATCTATAAGCATCATTGCATATTTTAGATCCAGTTTGTATTGTACAATGTTTACTCTCGGTTTTATACCTACTGTTATCTATTTTAGAATCTGCAGAGGTACAAATCTACAGAATCACAACTATCCAATTAAAATATTTTTTGTGACATAAACCCCAATAGTAACAGAATAACTTAAGAAAATAAAGTTTCAAGAGGCTGGATTAGCAATGTCGGCTATTACTTTTTTAAAGGATTATTAGATGACCTAGGTTTTTAGTAAATTAACTATACGAAATACAATTTCTATAAAAATAAAACCGGAAAAGTGCGAGTCTGACTCGCGCACCGAGGGTTCCGTAAGCAAACAAACTTGTATACGTCCATCTCGGGAATCAATTCTCAAAGACTTTTGCCCGTCTTTTCGAATGACAAACTTAACTTTGCGGTTGCGATGTACGACAAAGTGAACAATCCAACCGCAAAATATAAGTTTGTAATCACAAAAACTTTTTATGTGATATAACAACAAATTAACGACTTTCGGATTTTTTCCTTCGCTTGTGCTGTCAGAGGATATACGTAACCAGTTATTCATAACTAGCTGTGCCCTGTGGTTTCACCCGCGTATAATTTATAGAAACCACTGATTGGTGATTTATAATACTTCAATATAGACAATATTTTCGTAACATTTTCTTGGCATGGAGGCGGTCACAGTTCGCCTCTTCCTGGCAATGCTCGTATCTCGTCAATCGGCCAAGATTGACACAACAACTTGTGGTTTTAGTCGGTTCAATTGCGATATATCAACTCACCGCTTGCCTCGGTGAGGTGATGACCCGTGGGGGTTACACACGAGAAAAAAAAAGGTTATGCGTCATAGGACTCACAGGGCTCGTTCGCGCCACTACCATTTTCCATTATCTCCTAAGCTATACGTCCAAATAACATTCTATAAAAGGCAAAGTTTATCTTCATAAAATTGTGTTGATCATGAAGTACCTTTCGCTTCTAACCATTAATATACCATGCCTAATAATAATGCTTATAAATAACTTCTTAATTTTTTATATTTTTGTCTCTAAATACCTTATCGTAGCTTATGTATAAGAGATATGCATATAGTAATTATGGTATCTTAATTTTTTTTTTTAAATACTAGGGACGAATATTTTTGTAGAACATTGGATTTAAGTATCCATAACCATTACACCAGCGCAAGCGGATAAAGCAGTTTGAAAGCGGTTTTTGCTTCTTACTTAACAAAAATCAATATTTAACTCTAGCTAGATAGATAGAGGTGTACCCTAATGCTAAATAGCCTATAATGTAATATAGCCACCAGCCTATATAGCTACAATATAGCCACATGATCTGGTTATCATATTATATATAACGATTTTTTCAAATCCAACTAGTTGTTCCAGAGATTAACGCATTGCAACCAATAAACAAAAAACTCTTCAGCGGTATGAGCATAAAAAAAAAACTATACTTACATTACTTTAGTTACTTTTTTGAGTCGCAAAACTTAGCATTTTAGCAACTGTGTTTCACAACCAGTTGTCTATGAGATTTTTTAGTTTTGTATGGTGGCGGCGACTACAGATGTAAGACGAAATGATGTTATATATAAAAAAATATTTTAAACAGATAGATATTGAGTAAATATTGATCTAATTGACGGTCTGTTGTTGTAAGATCATCAAAGTTACACGATGCAAGCATTCTGGAGTTACAACTTCAAACATGTGTAAAAAAGTCCGACGTACTCCCTTTAAAAGTAATTAATTTCCCTTAAACACATCACATCATCGTACCGGTTCAAACGCTCCAGTGAGGAAATTAAGGTAAGTGCCAATAAACGCGCGGAAGCTAAGGCACGTGCGAATGATGGCTTTGTTGTCATTTTTTTATTTAGCAACCCGGTCACGGCAAAGACTATAAAAGTAACTGTTGATTTCTGAGAACATATTTCTCTATTAAAAGGTAGTTTAGACGCGTACGCCCTCCTCGCGTCTTGCAATCTATTTATCTAACTACCCTCTTTATGGTTTTTCTCCACGCCGGGTAATATTCGTGGCCGTATTCCTTGTATCTTAAAACGTAGCTAGGCGGTAAACGGAGGGAAAGCACCCGCGGGACTCAATTTCTTATATATTGCACGTGAAAAATCTGTCTGTCATCATGTTAACTGAGAATTTAATACAAACTGCTATTTGCTCTTTTGTAAGTCAGTGTCGTAACCAATACATGTGACTAATTCTACTAATCCTACTAATAGCTTATTTTACAGGAGAGCAATTTAAAGTTTCATTTTGACTTCAATTAATCAGTCTTAGAAATACTATAAAAGAAAGCCCTGTTATTACCATTTATTTTTGCATATTTTTATTTGAATTAAGTCAAATTATTATAATTAAGGTATTTATTTAGATATTTCACATTCAATGATTTACCTTGTCATAAGAATCAAGACTTTTATCGAAAGTAGTAGATTCGATAGTATTCAAGGTCCAAAATATGTTGACAATCATCGAAGTTGGTAGTTTCAATAGTATTCGTGGATCACCAAATTTAAACTAATATCGAAACAACTTGTTTTCGCTTATCTTTTATCAAATTTTATAGAAATATAATGAAATTTGTACTTACGGGTCTCGTGGCTAAGTGGTAACCGAGTGGGTTAGCACATTACAAAGTTAAGTAATACTAGCCTGGCCCGTCAGTGTTAAGATGGGTGACCATTCTTAATACATTGAAACCCCTCCGTGCCTCGGAGAGCACGTTAAGGCCGTCAGTCAAAGTTGCCATACCAACATCTGTGGTAGTTACGGGTAGCTGGAGCCCTAAAAGTTCGACAGCCTGGTCTAACTACAGAATTTCGATATCGTCTAGTACTTGGGTTGTGGAGGTCTGATGGCAGTCGTAAAATATCTAAGTTCGGCCGTATTGCAGTTAGACTGAATTCCGACCCCAACTTAGTTGGGAAAAGGCGCGGAAGATGATGATACGTTTTGGTTAGGTAGTTAATTTTAAATTTAATATATTTGCATTGTTCTGACTAAAAATATACCTACTTCTCATCAAAATAATACCACATTAATTATATTTACGCATTTATTTATTGAGTTACAAAATATTACTTGTTAGATATGTTATTAACAATAACAGGTACTTCAAAACTAAATAAATCATTTTTTACTATAAATAAAATAGTTGTTATCATGATTTTACAAGGATTTTTTTGGTGTTTAGTGTTTTCCCCTATGGTCACTGGCAGTGATACCACATTATTATCTAAGCTGTTGTTTGCTTTACAATAAATTGCTTGGTCCGATATAGATAGAGTACCACAAAACATCTTTAAACAAACTTGATGGCTTTCGTAGGTAAGGGTAAGTAATATTTGGTGGAAAATTTCGTCTAGATGAACACTCGATAATCATTCTTTTTTTTTTCAGACCTTTTAGTGAATCTATTTTTATACTCCTATTTGTTATAATGATCGGATAATAACCAGAACTCATTAAATGTCTTCTTTCGGAGGTTGTCTGCGCATTTTAGCTTGCAGGACATGGAGGTTTTATAGATTTTTATGGGATATTTTTACGTCTTTTGGAAAGGTATGGTTTCCCGGAATTGGTCAATAATTTTCTACGAATATTAGCCCATTCGTTGACCTGGATCAGTTTTGTATATTGCGTTGCGTTTACGTATGGGTTAAATGAGGGTAGTTACGTTTTCGTTGTTAGTTTGTCGGATATCGAAATACACTTGGAATGTTTAAAAGATCTTCAGTAACAGTCGGTGCGTTTTGAAAATCAATATTTCCCACGGAAGAGGAAGGATGATGATGATAGAATCGAGTATTGTCTTTGCTTCAGATTTTTAAAGGGTCTTCAATAATAGTTGGTAGTGTTTTAATGTTAAATTGTGGTCCAAGGGAAGGAGGAAATGCATCTTTGAAAATTTCATTTAGGAACTTAAATTCTTTACTACTTTAAGTACTCTTTATATGGCATAGGGTAATCCATAAAAATAGAAAAAAATGATTATAATGTTTATCAAAGGTACCAAGTAGTAACTTGAAGTAAGAATAATAAAACAACTCTTATTTTACGTTTTGAATAGCTCCTGACATTCAGAAATCATAGAAAAACATGGTGACTATTGATTACTCTTATACATGAAAAAACTTAAAAGTTGTTTTTAATTAAAAGTATCACATTTCAAAGTCATAAAAATCGAAACTGTCACTTTCAATATCTTGCAAATGTTTGTATTTCCAGTATACTATGGAAAGTAACACTTTCGATATCTATTGAATGTTTATTAACCCAGTATACTATCGAAACTAGCACTTTCGATATTTTTTTAAAGTTTGTTAACCCAGTATACTATTGATTTGGCAGATTCAATACTGTTAGTAGCGGCATTCGACTTTATTTCTTACTAAAAGTATAGACATCGTAATTTTTTATGATCCGAAACTTGAAAAATTATTGGTCTCCCATACAAACTTTAAGCTCTTATTTCACCCCTTTTTAATATTATTTTCGCTACAGAATGTAGCCTATGTCCTTTTCGGCTACTTCGTCTATCTCGATGCCAAAATCCATCACAATTTAGATGGTTTAGGCGTGAAAACTAACAGACAGACAGGCAGACCAAAACAGACAGAGTTACTTTCAGATTTATAATATTAAGTATAGATTAGGTTATATTCGGTGATAAAAGGAAGTTGATAACGTTCAATCGAAAAATGTGAATGAATTCCCGTAGAATTTCAACCATTAGATGACCAGTAACCCGTATGAAATGGTTACAAAGTAAAATAAAGTATTAAATTATTTATCACGAATCTTTTTCGTTTGAAATTCGTTTGAAATGTTAAACTTGATGTATAATAAGTCGAAAGTGGATTTATGAAACGAAATTGTAAATAGCATCAAAATATTTAGTATTTGATTCAGTTTACGCAGAACCATTTTATATTAGAAAGTCAGGACTAATAAACGGCCGTTAATGCAAAATAAATAAGTGAATATATTAAAACAATATCATTTATAGAACACGTTCATTTATTATTTTTACATCTTACAAGGACCTCGCATAGATATCTGACAACACACGACTAGTCAAGTAGTTCACTCTCTGCATAATTTACAGACTCATGGCAAAAATCTCATACTCCAATTAATAATCTATTGGATTTAGTAAGCGGAACGATTCCTGCTAAATCTGTTGCTTTGTAGGTAGAGATACACATCAGCTTAGACATTTTAGCTTACATACATACTATAACATTCTTCTCATAAAGCAAAGTAAACGCCCTGAGAGGTACAAGGGAGGAAGAGGAATTTTAGAAGGTAAATCACAGCAGATCTTCTATGGAACTGGAGCCGCCCTCGGCACATGCTTAAATGATAAAGCACGTTCACCCTTTTTTTTAACCTGTGGAAAACCCCATGGGTCGTCGCCCCACGCGGGTTAAGCGATAGGGTGGTATGAACCGACCAAAACCACACGGTGTTCCGTCACAGTCCAAATTACCAGGGCCTCAGGTGTACCCTTACAAGGAAATCCATGTGAACAAGCACTTCACCCTGCAAACGACCGCGGTATAATAATAACAACTACCCACCCACACTAGGCAGAGCCTGTACTATGGTAAACAGAGGCTGATAAAGGCTCAGCATTTAGTATCACTAACCACTAGACCAATAGGCTCGTCGATCTTAATTGTGCTGTATTTTTAGCTTGGTGCTTTACCTCATGGTGTGGAGGGAAGATAAGGTTGGCGTATGTTTATGAGTAAACTCTCCAGAATTGGGTAAAGAGGAAATGTAATCGACTATACAATACAACTACACTTTACTGCATTGTAATAATTGAATACTCCAGTAGTTTAATTGGTGAGCCGCGTGCTTATTTATTAAACATGCTTATTTATTACGAGTGTGTGGTATAGATGCCTCATCATTAAATTCGAAGGTTGATATTAATTTTACCAATCATTACTGGCCAAAATTGGAGTTACGTGTAGTAATTCCACTGCACGTTGTCAACCACACTGTTGTCTAGTAAATCAATCCTTTAATGTCGCGTTCCAATACACAAAAAACGATTCGTTTTGCTTACGAAACGCAAAATTGGCAGTGTCTATTCAATCAAGTCTCGATAGCACGTGAAATTTGGTAACAACTTTTGCTTACGTGGAAAAAATGCTTTCATTGTCACTATTTGTCTTTTAAAAACCAGTATAGATACACAATGTCTGACATATTACTATTATTGGTTTGACATTTCGGCATTGTGTTTATTATCTTTTTTATATGCCTAGTCAGTTTTTAACCTGTAAATATAGATTTGTTTTAGGTCTCATTTTCGAGGTTTCGAACCTTATCGATAAAATATTTTTAAGGTACATATCTGCACCGATCGTGGCCCCTGACGATAATAGTTACTCTTATCGTCTTTAATATCCACAAAAATGTGATGGAAATTTCTTTTTCGATGTCAAAATCGAAGGGTTGTATTTCTGAAGGTTAACTAAAAGTAGCTTAACATTATATTGTGACAAAAATAGCATCAGCATGTCAACCATGAGACGGAAACTGCTAAAGATAAACCTTTAATAAGGACGGCGGTGCAAAACTTTGATAAGTTAGTAATAGTTTGAAATTTTTTTTGGATAGTTTAGATTTAAATTGATTGTAATGTCAAACCAATTTCAGCATCATATCGCTAAAATAATATTATAAATCGTTAGATAACTTCTGCACATACATAATAAAACAATCGGAAAACAATCACAAATTCTAAACTGCTAAATAATAAACCCATCCCCTGAAAGTGTTTTAAAATGAAAAGTGCAATACAAATGTGCAAAGTGGTGCTCTCTTCGTGTTCTTTAGGGAAATGGAATATCACGTGGATATAACAAAAGTACCTATTTTATATGTTTGTTTTAGACGATAAAACTGGCATCGCAAATGTTAACTTGAACTTTAGAAGAGTATATTTAACGGCGAGTTTTGCCTCGTACCACAATTTATTGCCTCACCCAACCGATTCATGTTTGAACATTCGCTTTTATTTTTAAAACAGTATTGCTTTACAATTCCTGGATAAAATGGTATAGCGCTGAAAATAGGCTTTTGATTGCTTATTTCCTCCAATACAATTAATCCAATACAACTAATCTTGATTTTCGTCATTAACTGTGAGAGTAACAGTTAACACCACATTGAATAAAAGGACGAACCTTATAAGCCACGTTTTGGATTTAACTCGTTGGGGTTTTACAAACGCAGTTGTTTGTAAAGTATACCTACATAAGCGGAGCTAGTCTTTGTATGTATTAGTGTTAGTACCATTTAAATTTATGACTAAGGGCACTAGGCTTGGTCTTTAATGTACCAGAGACTTTAGACTGAGTGATTTTAGAGTAAAACGTTGTTTTATTCAAAAAATCTCTTTGGTAAATGGTTCGACTTACGTCACAAATCAATAAAGCTATAAAATAAACATTAAGGTTAAATCATTTGACGAACAACAGCGCAACCATTCCCACAAGCTTCTAATCAAAATTAAGAATCTGCCGACGTCACGCAATTGTTGCCTTTAAAGGGCGTGCAGTAAGGCTCCACAGTAACTCGCGTACCGTCATTACTTTACCCTGTTGAAGGTTTTAAGATCGATAAAGTATGCCTATATATAGTATCTAATATCAGTTTCAATTATGTATTGAAACATCCATGTTAAGTGTTGGTTAATACTTAGTTGCTAAACTATCTGAGCAATTGTAATATAAAAATGGTTCGGCGCCGTCAAGACCAGCAGATTGCATAAAATGTTTAAATTTTGTTCAGTTGATTACATTGCATTGGTGTACAAAAAAGAGTTATCAATCTATCTATTGCAGTTTTTGGCCGTAGTATTTATTATATTTTTTTCGGTAAATATTCTGTTTACGTATTGTGATTATTTTTTTTTTTTTGCTTAAAAGTGATCTAAGCAAAAATAAAAAAAAAATTAAATCTGCCAGAAAATTACAATGATTTTTGACTCGGAGCAATGCTCTGAATACACTATTTCAGGATTCGGTACGATGTTTCTTACACCCTGTGTAAGCCACCTTGGTTTAATTTAATACTAAAACATTGTGATTTTGCGATTGAAAAAAGACGTTTGCTTACAAATAAGAAATACTTACACTCTTATAAAGATCGTGATTAAAGACGTGAGTATATTACCAGTGCACAGGTAAGAGCTCACCTTCACATGTTGCGTGTAATTGTTAGCTGATTGGTTAAATAAAAAAGATTTTACGATCTTACGTAATGATCGCCAAAGTTTTTATCTCGACAAATCGTTATTCTCAATACGATTTTCTTTTATCCCAAGTCTTTGCCGTACTACCCTTTTACATGCAAAATTAACAAAGCTCTCAAAAAAGGTACAGCTTGTACCTTTTTTGATTATTTCCTGAAACAATAACTGACGAATAAAGTTATCCATTATTGAAAATTGAAGCACTTAATGAGTTAGCAATATATTCTTTATTTACATTTAAATTTTATGTCAAACTCTTAAATGAAAATTAAAAATCACTTGCTGCTCGTAAAAGTAAGCTACACAAACGAGCTTAGATCAAAATGTCCAGGGACAGATTAAATGCAGACGTGGGTTGGAACTAAGAATTGTTTTATTTTACCTCTACTTTATTCATTTCTTTATGATGAATTATGTTTTCCAATACTTATCCTAATTTACATATTATATTGTTTAACTATAAATTAGTCAACACCTTAACACTTTTTGATTAAATATCATTTTAACACCACAAAAGCACAATTATCATTTTACTCGTAGCTTATAAGCTCGTAGGTAGACATTTTTTATAGACTTTAATTAAATACAGTTATATTAAATATGGTTTGATTTATTATTATCTGTGTTAAGCCTTGTTTTAAACAGGTATAATTATATAAGACTATAAAACCAATAGCGTTATTCGAATCCATAGCTACAGTTTATAGCTCTGTAGCTATAATTTCTTAACTACACACAAATACGTGCAGAATGAACAGAAATAGATAGAGTTTTATCGAACATTTCAAAATATAGTATAAAAACTAAAGTATAAATAATGCTCAAAGGTTCAACACTTTGAAATCCGGTCATTTACAGGCAGGTAGAATTTTAGAGTAAGAAAATCTCTACAAAGCGCACTATTCTGATATTGTTCTCGAATCGCCGATATAGCTAGCTATTCATATAAAGAGCTTTACAAATAGCAAAATGTCGTCGTCGATTTGGTACAAAAGTTGTAAGTATAGGAGTCGTCCGTAGGCCCGATATCTAGAGCGTCGGCCCACCACTCGCGAGCAATCTGTTTACGTAACAGCCCCGTTATGTTCGGAGAGGGTTCCCGTAGTAGACGTTAAACATATTGCCTCATAAATCGTGAGAATCCCGGCAAGCGCTGTACACCCGCACCGGTGTCGATTTGACTACGTTTCCTTTACGATTCTACCATATTGAGCGATCGAGCTCAACATTTAAATATCACTACATAAATCTACGCGACACATAACCGTAATATTCCTCCAGCCGTGACAAATATCAAATAGTCATTCCAAACGTTCATATTTTGATCAATTCGGAATTCAATATAATTTATATTGGGTAACTTAGTACACATGCTTTCTATTTTTCATTATACAAGCTTATTTAGGTCGGGAATGTCAAATATGAAAACCGAGATTTCAGAGCGATTTCACTTTTGGTTTCCGTACAACATTAGTGTTAATTAACTACTACATAAGGGTAACTTTGAAAATGTCTGTTGTCATTGCCACATTAAATTACAAAGCAACAAACCATTTAGTGTAAACCCTTCATGTTGAATGAATGCACAGTATCAGAAAGTGAAATACCGGTAAAAATGGAAACTTCCAACTGTGCAGCAGGAAGTTTACAATTAAAATGTAATTAACTGTTTTACAAAACATTTTTTATCGGGTGTGTTCAAAAGGCCGTAACATTTGAAAGTAGGTTAAACTTAGTTTTGTAGGTAAGTTGGTTCAAGATTAAACATCTATACGAACACGAAAGCGCGAACATGCTCACCATAACACGTTGCTACAACTGTTGCAAAATTGCTTTTGTTGTTCGATAAATTAGAAATCCTTGCCGTACATTCAGGGTCGTAAAAGTTTTCTTTAGAGGGTGAGCGCCATATTTCCTGTTCATCGGCTTTCCATTCGCTTATAAATAAATTATGATATAACGTGGATACAGATTTAACTTTTATGCATATCTAACTTGTTATCTCGCCTCCCTAAACGGATCAATCTACTGTGAAGGCATTGATCATATATTTTTTTGTTTTTGTTTTTTTCAATGTGTCTGTATGCTAAAGGCATACATAAAAGCTTCAATTTAATTCCGACCATAATAGGTTTCGTGGGTAGACCGGCTTAGTTTGTTTCTATTTTATTTTATTTTTGTGGATCCATCCGTCTCTTCCCATCACACACACAATACTAAAACTTGTATGCCTCTCAAATCTATCCAGCTTTCATGGCTTTCAATTTCGTTTCTTGCAAGCATGCCACATGTATCTTTCTTCTTTTCAACATATCCGCTAGCTCTCTTGCTCTTCCAGTCATCGTTCTAACATTCCATCTAACTTGTACCCCCACCTTGAGTGATACAACAATCCTTGTCTACTTACTCGGGTAGCCGGGTGCTGCTGCCGCGCGTAGCCTACAGGGTGCATTGAAGAAAGTAAATTGGGGTATAGAAAACGGATAGGTTGAGGAAGCTAGAGTAAATAATCTGGCATGTCTTGGATGGGAAAACGGGACTGAGACTGCAGTACCTCGAAGAGGCCACTAGGACAGGAATACCAACTGTCCTACTCTACTCAAACATTGGATAAAATACACACAAAAAAGTTCATAGATTTCAGAAAGAAGAAAGAAAGAAAGAAAAAAACGCTTTCTAAACACACTTTTTCTAGTCAGATAGGTTAAAGGGGAAACATCGTTACTCTTTTAATTTCATTTTATGTTTATGTTGAATCAATTATTCAGAGGCTATGAAAACAAGTATTAACCTATTTCGTTGTTTATAAACAAACTGTCAAGTTAAACAGGATGTAACTGTAAAACTGATAGCTGAAACCTAAATTCAATAGGTGGCGATGACTGGTCATCCAAACTCGAAAGCTCATGAGTTTGCGACTTATCTACTGCCGGCGAAAACGCATTAAAACCTAACTTAATACGTTCTCTCTTGCTGCTACCCTTCCTACTATTAGCAAATATAATAAATACCTACCAGTAAACCTAACAAAGAAACATAGGACGCAAATAGATAAATTCATAATTTTGTGAGTTGTTTTGGGCGCATTGGACTCGGTAACTATAAATAATACCTTTTTTACCAATAATGTTTACAAAATATACACACTTTCTTAGCCTGACAGTCGTTGCGTTACAGTCGGCATCGTAAGTCCGTATTATTTTTAAAACGTTCTTGTTCAAAGTTTAGTGTTAGGGGGTATTCATATTAAGTTCCTGATTAGATATTATGACTGCATTATTATTTCTATTACGTATTTTAGATAGAAATTGACTTCAATATTGAAAGCTGAGTTCATAAATTCAATTACTAGCTGCATAAAAAAATAATAATATACCTATTTAAAACAATTCAGACTTATTATTAAATTTTAATAACTGACCGTGCCTTCCTGTTTACTCGTCATACTAATCATATTAATCACGGAAGCTAGGAAAGATGAGCATATAATAAATGGACATACTGATACTTGTATTTCCTAAGAGGGAATAAGAATGTCTTAGTAATATATAGCTAGAACATATCAACTGACACGGACCCCTTCGTTTACCATTTACCACCATCGCAGCAACCCTTTTCACTTATTTGACTTTTACAAATCGTTTAGGATTTTTCTTACACTCTCAAATCAATCCGGAAACCAATACGTACCTGTCTACTTAACACTACAAATATATGTATGTTAGATATTAAAGCAAACCGTTTTATGACATGATTCCAATAATATACGAGTATTCTATACTAATATAATAAAACTAATAGCTTTCTTGGCTGATTGTTTATTTTTTTAAAAGCACTAAACTCTTTCTTCTTTTTTACGTGAGGAAACCCTATGGGGTCGTTATCCCACCGTGGCTAAGCGGTAGAATGGTATGTCAAACTCGAACCTACTAATACCATACGGTGTTTCATTACGGAGTCCTCATTGCCAGGCCTCAAATATATATACCCTTGAAAGGAAATCCTCGTGAACACTGTGTCCGGCAGCGGCAGTGGCGGTACACAGACTCTGGTTCCCGACCTATCCTATACAGATATTTCCTGAAATAGTGTTGTCCGTAGTAGGAGAGGCAGGCTAATCCTCCATGACTAGCCTTACCGCTACAATCGTAGCGTGCCTTGCGCTCGGTCGCTCGCAGCCATGAGCACCTGGCGGAGCTCGAACCGTTGTGCCTCGAAGTGATTATTGGCAGGTCTCAGCTCCCGCGCCCGGACGCAAGGGATTTCGCCTCCAAGTCACATGGTGGCATCCTGGCTAGGAGACTCAAACGCGCTAATCTCTGTCTGTGTAACTATAAGTCAGATTTAAATAATTATTTTTGTTTTGGGTAGAGTATTCATTGACGAAGGTTATAGGCTATGTGACATCACGCTACGACCCTCAGGAACGGAGCGATAACCATAAACGCGAATGAAACTGTGGGGAACGGCTAGATTTCATTAATATTTATGAAAAAAAATGCAATAGTATAATCAACAATATCACTACATATTATCAAACGTCCCTCGCCGCATCTGTCTGTCTGTTCGCGATAAACTGAAAAACTACTAAACGGATTTTCATGCGGTTTACACTAATTGACAGAGTGATTCATGAGGAAGGTTTAGGTGTATAATTTGTTAAGATTTTGTGTAAATTGATTGAAATATGTTGATGATTGTTGAAATGTCTTTGCTACCCGTGCGAAGCCGGGGCGGGTTGCTAGTAAAATCTCAACTTCTTGTACTACCCCGTAACACACTTTTTATGACCATTTACAAATAGTTTATGTAAGTACGTATTCCATTTAAAATTTTCGAATTCATCACACTTTGGAAATGTGTTCTAAACTTTTTTTTTAAACTAACTTAATAAAGTGTCTTTAGTTCTGGTTTGTTAATAAAATATTGTTTACAAGTCTACAGTCTATTATAATACTAAGCCTCGTACCGTATATTATTTTTTGACATTTGCTAGAAAACGTAAATATGCCAGAGTTCGAAAAGATAAACTACAAAACCTAATTAATTGGCTACTAACCGAACTGCCAGAAAGAAAACATAAGATTGGACAGAGAAATGATCCTCATTACTAAACAGTAACAACATAACAGTATTACACTAACAAGCTCAAACGGAACCGCCTTTTTTATTTTATCTAGCTTGAACATTTATGCAAACAAAATATTCAATTAAATTCTTTATCCACTTAAACATTCAACATTTCCATCGCTCGAATTGGGCTCATTCGTTTAACTTAGTAAATATTATCCGCCAAGTCCAATACATACATGTATTATACTTTTATACTTATAAGTTCTATTATTACTTAACCTAACAACCTCGGACTCTTTTTTGCCGTTGGTTCTTGGTTGATTACTTCAGTTTTATAAAATAATAACGATAGACTTCATACATAAAAATTATACCTGTTAGCCGAAGCCTTAAAAATACAAACAGCATAAAATAAATGTAACGTACAATTGCCATGTAGATTGAAGTAGTCGTATTTACTTGGAGGGAAATGGGTATTTTTTCTGAAATCGTTTCACGCCTAGCTCGTCTGTGTGAACATTACGGAGGCAGTATATATGTAAACTAGGTGTGTAGGCTCATTGAGATGGTTTTCCGGGCTGGAAACATCAATAGAGCGCTTTCGAAAGTCGAGTCCTCACGGCCTAACCTGCGGTGAGATTCCAATCCACTAACTTTATTTCACTTACCCTCTTTCTTGATAGCCAATACCTGCTCATATGTTACGTTCCTTCACATGTTTTGATTTTGGAGGCTTTATCGTTACTTAGGCAGGCCTTTTGTGTAAAGAATAAACCCTTTACAGGTGATCGTGAAAATAAATCCTCTCCAAGTAAATATTTATTTTAGAAATAAAACACATTTTACTTCACGAATAAAAAGTAATTTAAGAGACTCAGAAAGATTTTTGTTTTCAATACTTGTTCCTTTAAAGTTAAGCAATCACAAAATGTAAGGCGTTTGTCTTCAAGTTTTCTAAATAAACTGTAGAGTTGGTTGGTTTTCTAAGAAACCGCTTATCGATTAGAAAATGTTAATACCTGCCGACGTGTAGCTTTGAAAACTATCGTCGCCTAAATACGATAAATATAAGTATGAATGAAATAGTACACAGCTGACTTGTCGCTTGTAGTTCTCAGGCAAAGGTAAGTAAACTCAGATAAGGCCGGAAGTGAGGGCAACGTTCCCGGCGCACTGATATAACAACACCTGCTTGTGCTGCTCACTGACACTGCACACATTCGATATGAACTAAAAAATGTTCTGATACGATTTAATGAAGAATGACATTTTTGTTTTACAAATCATCAAACTTAATATTTAACAAAAAAGTATGATAAAATATCTATGAATATGATTCTAATAGATATGATCCATTCCACGACCAAAAATTAGACAGCGTGTAGTACATACAGTTAAATTATATCAGTAAATAACTAATGACTACAAATGTAATATAACATGAATTAATATAACAACACAGTCTTTACTTATTTACTGATAATGTAATAAGTAGCAACCTACTTTCGACAGAAAATCTTAAATACGAAACATAAGTTTGTGTTAAAATTAAATCTTGCCGTCATTTCAAGCCAGTTAAACCATATAGACTACATACCGGACGTTAACACCATACATTTTGAGGTTCGTTAATTACATTGTTGACATCAACACAAATGAATTTGCTTCTACTACTTGCAACGCACTATGTTAAAAATAACCAACAAATATGATAGAGTGCATTGACCTTATTATCAATAACCTACATTAGTGTACCTAATGGGTTCAACGAGTAGAAGCCCCACTGATTGCTGTGACTGCTATCACGAAACATGTCAGAAGGTTTATGTACAAGCGCAAAGGGGAAACGGGTAATGCTCAACTTGAAATTAAGGTTTGAATTATTGAAGTTTTATTATCTACGGTAACGATTTTAATGGCAATACTTGCACAATTGACAATTGACCTTATAAAGCAAACTACCCTAAACACTTCAAAGATTTTTGAAAAATATATTTACACGAGCAACAAAGGGGTTTTTAAACCTTTGCCCTTTGAGGCTTGATAACTCCTTAGAGAAAAGGGGATCTAGGCACAACGGACTTTTGGAATAACTTCATAAGTTTAGGTCAATGGGAAGTAGTAGTAATAGGTTTTGATTTACCTTCGAAGTCTTAAAATTGGTTAAAAGATAAGGCTTAAATGGCCGTCTTTTGATTGCGTTGTACAGTTTTAAGGGACCTTAGCCATATATTATGTAAGTATTTGATGTGATTTCAACTTCATAGCTCCACGCGTTCCTGAGAAAAGAAGTCTTGACGGACAGACGGACAAGGAAGTGATACTATAAAGGTTCCTTCTTTCCTCTTGAGGTACGGTACTGTGAAAATCAAGTATGATTTTTTTTATATTAAATAGCAAATATTAGGTGGTCCTCTTAACATTCATCCTTGTCAGTTATGATCTTATACATGGCCAAGTGGCTCTTAAAGAAGGCAACCTTTGACCTATCTCTTAATTAAATTTTTCTTTCGAACTTCAGATCTCACACTTTCTCCAAGATAATCGATATGACACCATGTGGATACATGCCATTTTAATCTAATCTACCGAGCTATTTTATGTAACATCGATAATATAAGAACCATCAGTTACATCCGTCTCACACTTGGTCGGTATTTTTTCCTCAAGAGGAAATGGCTATAGCACAAAAAGGCGTTGAATGGAAGGCGCGGCGATTGACTTCGAGGGCTCTCAAAGTGAGCGAGATGCCGAACTCGCTAACTTCACCCACACTAAATCTTGAATGCACACTGAACATTTCTAGCGGTAGTTATGCTTTATGCCATTATAAATAGGCATTGCGCTGTCATTGTAACGTAACTGTACATGTTTATTTTTACGGATTCCCTTGGAAACTGGTTCAATATTAACTGGAGGATATATAAATACAATAAAACAATCATAAGGATTTACTTTAGAAATTACAGCAGAAGTTATGCAGCGGTAACAATAACACCGTATTGAAGTTTTGACCTTCAAATGTAGTATAAGTATATGGGTATAGTTTTTATTTAATTATAGCTTAGCGAATGTTCATAAAATAAATATGTACATACGTGACAATAATAACACTATAGGTAAGTAAAAACGTTGTTCCTATTGATTTCAAGTTTTAGAATTAAGATTACATTGATCCAGAATGTAAGACCATATTGCAACATATAAACCTAAATAACGTTGTAATATTACACCACATTTTGAAATGACGCACAAAGGCTCGGCTCGTAAAGACTTGAGACAACTTTCAACACACAATCGGCCATTGTATTGTTCAAACCGTCAGCGTCATATAGAAAAAAGTAATTATACATCCTCATAACAATCGCATATTATTCTCAAAACATTCATAGGTTATATTATTGTGCCGTGTTTAATCTCTACTGTATTTGTTGTGTACATCTATCTCCAAGATTCTATCTAAGTGTAAGCTACGGTCCTTCTGACTGGACGTTTTTTTATACTATTTGTGTGTCGTGTTTTATCTTTATATGAAGATTAATATGTCATATTGAATAGAAGATTTAGATTAATTATAGATTAAATAGAAAAATAATATGGCCCGTAGGTATTTAGCGCGCGCAAGTACATCGCATGACACAGACCTGGTATTATTTTAATGATTATTTTTTAATGAAAACTAATTACATGGGTAACACATTACTAGTATTCTTGTTAACCCCTCCAAGTAAGCTTAACGCTTGTGTTAGGATTGGGTTCACGTCGATAGGGCACTGAGGGGGGTTGGAATGTGCAACCACTTGATCGCGCTTTAGCCATTATGCTACCGTATTCCTATTTCTGAAATGACAAAGCAAATAATGCATGCACTTTTTTGATTGAGCATTTTTTGTCAGATGTATACTTATCTAGTAAGTCTATACGTCTTACCGTCAGAATAATTGTAGTTGGCCAATTTGCAAACCAAAGACAGCCAGTACAATGGGAAGATACTTAAGATGCAATGGCTTTGAAATAAAAAAAATAGTCTCCAACGTTTCAAGATTTACATTAACTTAAAGCAGCTCAAGAATATATTAAGGAGAAACCGGTTTTTAAAAGAAGTCGTAGTTATTTATTTTGTTAGGCTATCTAATTTAAATCATGAAACATATAACATTGTTTTTAACCGCTCAGTTATTAACACCTCATTTTTCAAAAAATGTAGTCACTTTTTCATCGACTAAATGTGAATGTATAATGTAAATCGAGCAAAAGCACACCCGGATATTTGTATTACTAGGTATATTATATATACACGGCCAGTCGAATGTTAACTCACTACTCCGGTGAGTGGTGCAGAAAATTATCTTCATGTCCTTAGACTATGACTAGTTCAACTGTAGGTAGGTACTGTTCTTGTCATGAACACAATTAGTACAAAACAATTATAAAGCTGACGTATGACGTATTTTGAAAAACAGACGACGCAGTTCCTTGCAGCGCAGTGCAGATCAGTTTAGAATAGTTGGCTTATATGGCGATTTTGTAATACCTATATTGAATTAATGATTAGGTACTAGTGGTCGCTCTGAGGTCGAAATTCGACCGGAATTTATAGCATTATGATAATTATACAACTTCGACGAAGTAAGGAAAAAATATTTTTCTGCCAACACTTACAAGTTCATCTATAGCTACTAAACAAAATCGATTGAAAAACAAGGGGAAATAGGTACGGTAACTATTTTGACTATATATTCCTATTTATATATGCTACCGGAAATGTATGTGATTCGTCATTATAATACCATTCCTAGGAAATGTATGTAATTAGTTAAGATTTACGGTTTTACTCACGTGTATATTTCGGGGATGCCCAACTAGTTTCGGACCCGACGGGGGCCCTTTATCAAGGGGTGAGGCATCCTGCCGGTTGCAGGGGCCAGACTGGAGGCTTCCGTTTTAGCGAGAGAAAAATACTTCGTACCGCGAAAAATACGAGATATACTTTTCTTTTCCTATATAAAACACAGAGTAAATAACAATTAAAACACATGTCCCCAGCTGTCAAACATTTGTCGTCAATCAATAACTTTTGACAGAACGTAGTCTGTCGGGGCAGCTAGTACTTAGATAAAAATGTATAAGACATCTTAAACGTAAACTGTGCACTATTTAATAGATTTGATATTCCTATATTTTATTTTTCTATAAATAAAAATTACTTGCCAAATGTGTTGCTAAGCGCAAAATTGGAGAACGGCTCGACCAATCCGCCAATTTTTTTTTCATATTTTCGTTAAGGCACAAGGAAGGTCCTTATGGAGAGAAAAAGCGTAAAAATAGCGAGGAAAAAAGCAAAAACAACACTTTTCCTATACAAAACACAGAGTAAATAACAATTAAAACACATGTTTCAGTTATCAGCCCACCCAGCTGTCAAACATTTGTCGTCAATCAATAACTTTTAACAGAACGAAGTTTGTCGGGGCAGCTAGTACTTGGATATAAATGTATAAGACACAGACTACTGTGTTTTATTTTTTATCCACTATGGTACAATGTACAATAATTCTATGGTAGAAACAATGTCAGTGTTATACACTTCTTAGTACCATTTACAATAGGAAATATATAAATTTCCTACGATGTTTTTAAAGAATCGTTGACAAATTATTTTATACATTTGCTAAATTGGCTCGGAATTGTATACATTTCCTAGGAATTTTATACAATTCCTAAGTTTCATATATTTCCGGTAACATATAACGGGTGTAAGAAACCGCCTGCCGAATCTTGAAATAGTGGATTCATATCATCATTCTGAGTCGAAAATCATTCGAATTTTCTGCCGGAAAATTCATATTTTTTTTTATAATTTAAATTTTTTTGTTAGAAAGTGATTTCACAATGAGTAAACAGAATATTTTACCGAAAAAAATCAATAAATATGTCATACGGCCAAAAACTGGAATGTAATCAATTAAACAACACTTATGCAAGCAGCTGTTTCGACGGCGCCGAACGTTCAAGGTCATTCCACGTACTGCACAAAAATGATACCTACGTTTGGTACGTTTACATTGCGTAGTAAAGCTTTAATTTCTCATTTTTTTGATGAACTGACTTTTACATTGTAGTAACTAAGTATCCACAGAAAGACGTTTTTGTAAGTTCTTCGCTACGGCGAAATTAACACGGTATATAAATACAGGAGAATTCTGCTCTACTGTTACTCTCTACTACTCTACTGCTCTTATTTAGAATAGAATAGACATATACTTTGTACAACACCAATCAAAATCTTTTTACAAGGAATACATCATGTGAATATGTACAAAGGGCGGCTTTATCGTAGAAACAATTTCTTACTGGCAATGTTTTAGTCTTATCAAATTCAAATTCAAATTCAAATTCAAAATCATTTATTCAATTAAGACACTAAGTGACATTTATGAACGTTAAATTGAAGCTAGAGTTAAAATCATAGATCGGCCACAGCATGTACTGGATTGTCGAGGTAAATTAGGTGAAAACACCAAAATCTACTGCCTGCTTGTGTCGATCTATAACTTCCAGTTTCCAAAATGCGTAGAGCCTTATGAGAAGAATACTGGCAAAGAAACTCATGGCCACTCTTTCTAAAAATCAGATCTTCAGGTACAATAGTGTTAGTGTTACACGAAAGGTAAACAGGATGCAAGCTGATGCTACCTGAATTTCATTTTATTGAAATGCTCCAAAAGCTAACGTACAAAAAAATTAAAATCACTCAGTGATACCGTTGAAGGTTTGAACTTATTAAACATAGAAATCATTCAAGGTGCACATCTACCTTCATTCAGTTACAAAATCTACTGTTAAAAATAATTCGTGACTGGATTAAGAGGCTAGAGTTGCAGTTGATCGAACCAAAATAATAGTATAGGCTAAAGCATCGCTGACTAGGCTGACCAGTCACCCCAAGCAGCACCCGTTCACGAGTATCACGCATGGACCAGCCATCATCGTCATATCATAGTTTAAATACGTTTACGTATTAATGTTAAGGTAGAGGTACTTGTGCTTGAGCAAAAAATTCAAATCCTAACAGAAATCTGCTGTTGCAGTTGCAAAATTTGGTCACATTCATAAATTTGTAGCTCCAGGTGAAATTAATGTAATAAATGGGCGGAGCATGCACATGAAAATTTACAATAACAATTTATTGTTCTGCGGGCTGCTTCACTCAATAAAGATTTAACATTCTGATGACCGTGCTCGGATTTTTATAGACTACAAAACCATGACTAATAGTTGAACATTTATAGTCAAAATATATGTAACGGTTTCTGAACATATGGTGACTAACAAGATCTTGGTAATCCTTTCTATTACTCAATAGAATACCTACTGTGTGACTCAGTCATCCCACTATTTATGAATGACTAAATATAGGCGCAGAACTACCATTCGACATTTTATTGCTTTGTTTTTTAACTTTTAGCTATAAGAATTATACAAAAGGATATATATTTTCTGCCAATCTCTAACTGGTACCGGTAACATGGGCTAGTGGGTACTTCCGCATCTAAATAAGCACGTAGATATAGAAGTTGACTTCATTTTAGCATGTTCAACTTTGTCAACGAATGTGCTCTTGTCAAAAAATTGCATACTTGGTTGTTCCTTTCATTATTCTATTACTCAACTAGTTGACAATATGTTGAATAAGCATATTATTATGTTTATAATCAATTGAACTCAATAATAATGCATACATACTATTAAACTTAATAACTTCCGTCTGCAATAGGGGAAAGTTTTGGCGACTAAAAGGAATAGGACTACAACCAGAGACTACAAGGACTAAAAGGTACGAAAGTAACGAATAAAATGTCTGGAATAGTTCAATCTGTCTTTGTTATGCCATAACAAAGACAGTTCCTTATTGTGTTTGGTGGTAATTTGTTTAGCAGTTTTAAAGAGATAGATTGTGCGCCGAGGTTTACTATTCTTGTAAACAAAATTAAAATAGAATAAAAACTTTTATGAATGGTATTCATATTTCATGAAACAGTACCTGGGAGACCGAGCTTCTCTCGGTAGCTTTTTGTAAAATTGTCTTTTTTGTTTTTAATTTTATCAAAATCGTTAGAGCCGTTTCTGAGATACCCGAAATATAAATAAATACATAAATAAGTACATACATACAAGAATTGCTCGTTTAAAGTAATAAGATACGATTTCATCATTCATTCAATCTCAAAATCAGTCAGGAAAACTAACAAGTCTGAAAATAATACGCCAGGTAAATTTATTATCTCTGTTTCATGGTTACAGCGTCTAGTTTGCTGCTAAGCAATATTTTGAAATGGAAAAATATATAAAGACGACACGAAAACCCTTCACTTCACAGTTGAGTAGATGCGAATGTATCGTAATGTAGTTAGTTCGTTGGTACATAAAACAGTGTCTACTGTTTACTGAGAATACATATCAGAGACGAAAAGTTTTCAAGCTGAGTCCGATCCACTGCGATAGACGCCGAAAGCCTCCTACAGATTACGTGGCCATTTACATATGAAACGTTTCACTGAACGCCTGCACTCGACTTGTATTTTTATCCGAGTACCCATATTCTACTTATTCTGCTAAATTCGTCTTTATGTAAAACGAATGGGAATACTTAAAAGACCATTCGGAAGATAAGTAGGATCATTTCCTTTGCCGTTTTTTGCAGTCGAACTCAATTTATGCCAGCGCGTGTGGGTACGTATGTGTTTTGAGGGAATTCTTGCGTTGGCAGCAGCGAGTCTCCCGCGTAAAATGATAAACTCTCAGTTACACCTGGTATATGGAGCTGGTTTTTATGTCTCGTAATCACACGTCACCCACGCAATAAGTGAGTTTTTTTCAGATTATGTAAGTCTAGACATCAAATTATTCAGAATGATAAGAATATGTTCATCACTTATTTTCATCTAAAACCTGTGAACTAGAATATTTTGTATCTTTATCAAAATTATTATTTTTAGGAAATCGTTTTATTATAAAAGCGGTAGCAAATGAGCGCAGGGAACACCTGATAGTGATTGTGTCTGACATCCTAGTAATACGAATTAATCAAACGGATTGTCATTTGTGTTTGATATTATTGTAGGTGGATAAAAATCATGACTTTTCACTCATCTTTGTGCGCAATCTCAAAATGCCTGCCTATATGAAGCTACGATTGATATCATTGAGTTTTTATTCAATCCGATATAAATATTTTGTTTTAAAAGCTAATAGGATAGATGGCAACAATACTTTTATGTTTCCTATTTGTTATGAAACATATTTGTCTGTTTATAAGTATGACTTAGGACGACACGTTTTCCTCCAACAACGTTCGTAACCAAACCTCCCATTTCTGCATGTAACATGAAAAGTTGGTGCTATATTTTATTTCTACCCTAATAAATAAAGACTCGTTAGTGATTTGTGGTCGGAGGGATCTTAATTTAATCTTAGAATAATTGATTAAACATTGCTAAGTACTATTGATGGCGGTCCTTAGTTTGTGATTACTGATTGACTGAAGTAAAATACTAAACTTTACTGTTATTTTTTTAGGTACTCTACATTTGAAATACAAAGGTATCAATATGATATAGGTATACAGCATGCATAACAAAAAAAATATAATATTAATGAAAACTTAAACGAAACGACGAACTTAAAACGTCACATTAATTATTAATAAGGAGCTGACAGAACTCAATGTTTAGATTGACACCCTCTAGTGGATCTATATCTAATACCTTTAAACAAGCAATTCTTGTATATATAATCTAAATCTCGGAAACGGCTCCAACGATTTTCATGAAATTTAGTATGCAAGAGGTTTCGGGGGCGATAAATCGATCTAGCTAGGTTTCATTTTTAGAAAACGTAAAAAAAAACCGAGCAATGCTCGGTCATCCAGGTACTACGTATTATTAGCGTGACGGTCACGAGTTCAGTACTTTTTCCCCATAGCAAAAGTGCACAAACGTGCCTAAAGAAGTTTTCACTTCAAATATCTTACTCTAATATATTGCATCATCTGTCAGCGCATTTTTCTTTTTTTTTAAGTCACGTACTGACAAACACTTCAACTCTAAATCTGACCAGAATGTTTCAAAAGGATTAAATCATGAACGACCGAAAACTAAAATACTTTATTCTTTAAATTTTAAGATGTAGTTGAAAGTGTGAAATTCGATTTCTTTAAAATTGTAACCTAATACTGGACGCATCATTTATTAAATACAAGTAGCGCCTGACCAATAATAAATAGATTAAACATTTGGGAATATCAGCACAGAAGCATGCCATGTGGCATTTAGCCCGCCTCGTGCAATGTAAAATCCATTTTGAAATATAAAATAAATAAAAACACTCTAGTCCCATACGTCGAAATTACAGCCCTCGCCGCAGATCTCATAGTAAACTAATATATTTTCTAACCACGAGAAACAAAATATATTTTTCAAATAAATATACGAAAAACACACGAAGCTATCGTGCTCACTGTCCGGAACTAAGAAGGGACAATTTCTGTTTGGGACAGGATATTCTCGAAAGTTTTGGTATATTCTAAAATATTACCCGAAAAATATACCTAGTTGACTTACGAGTAAGTTACATACTTGGGTAAACTGACTAGATCTATTCTGTGTCTAAAGAGCGAGATATTTGAGTTGCTACATTGAAGTTAAACCGTTGTTTGCATGCAGATAACGTAGTTCGATGCAACAAAGAGCAATATCGGGTTCGTGATGTTAAGAACAGAGGGTTAGAGGGCTCGGAACTTCCTGGTCGAGTTATGCCCGGTTCCTATAGTCAAGAAACTGTGGTTGTAAGGTAAATATATTTAATCAGTTTTCTAATGAATGTATAGGGCTGCGGCTCTGTATTTTTCATACAATAAAAATGATGTTGATGTAAGTGACTGCGTCGTCCACTTTCTAACATACGTTCATACGCGTAGTTTCCATTGATAACCTCGTGTATTTTTTAGGAACAAACTATCTGCAAAGCTTTTATCTTAATCTTCTTATGTACCTACTATTACTTTTCTTATATTTCGTGAATAACATTTCTTAAAGAATATTTTAGCGATGGGCAACTGTTTAGAGCATATGCGTATGAGAATAAAATGAAAGCCACAATCAACGCAGTAACTTTTTTTACGTGGGAGAGCCATGCTTCGGCACGTATGGGCCGGCTCGATACCACGGCCTCACAGAAAACCGGCTGTGAAACAATGCTTCCATTGCTTTTCGCCGTGTGAGTGAGGTACCGGAGGCCCTAACCCTTCCTTCTCCCCTATTCCCGTCCTTCTACTCTCCTCCCTCTCCTTCCCTCTAATCCCCCTCTCCCGTCTTCCCGCTCTTCCTCATTCCCACCTTAAAGGGCGGCAACGCACTTGTGACTCTTGAGTTACAGGTGCCCATAGGCGGCGATAGTCATTTACCATCAGGTAACCCGTCTGCTCGTTTGCCCCCTATACCATAAAAAAAAAAATATCAATGTACAGTATTCTTATTCATAAATCGCGTTCAACGTCCATCTGCCAAGTGTGGTAATTATGGCTTTGTACTGCAAGTATGCTTGTTGTGAGTGCTGGGTAAATACAGGCTAAATGGATGTTATGTGATTGGTAAGCTAAAATTATGATATAAAAGATTAAATAGAATATTATAAATACATTAATTAAAATAGTAACAAAATAAAAGTAAATACTATTATTTTCATAGATAAAAAAATACAATATTTAGTTTTTTCGATGTTATAACATATTATTATTTACACTTTCAATAAAAATAAATTTCTATATTAATTTTAAACTTGATACTTGACCCGCGATACGAGCCTAAAAAATTTCAAAAAATAAGTAAAGAAAAAATTATAACCACTGATTGTTTTTTTACACAACAATGTTGGCAACTTAGTTTAGATTAACTAAGACATAATTATAAAGTCCCCGTATATCTCACATAAGGAAATATAAACAAACGGTTTGAAATTAATATTTTCATAAAGGTGACGTCTGTTAATAGTAATAGTCTATAAAATTTACAGGTAGCCACGTGGTTCAGGGTATGTATTTATGGAATAAGAACATATCTAGGAATTTCCTCCCATTTTAGAGTTGCGCAGAGTTGTACAGTTTAATAACATAAATACTTTGAGAACAGCCCGCTGCGCACGTTCAGCTATTATAAGGTAGGTCATTTGTAGGTCCTACCTGCACCGCCCTAGGCACATTTGCAGTATCTTGCATTGACATAATAACTATTGTACTAACTGTTCTGCGCTGTTCTGAAAGTACTATTATCTTTATTACCCTTTAGGCATCCCACTACCGCTGTTTATGAAGAAGCTGGTGTGCTGTCTGTAAGAAAGATATATATCTACGAAATTTTAAAAAGATATCACCAAAAATATGTACCATACCTACCTATTCAAAATAAAAGAATAGTGCGTTGCCCAGTATCGCCGCAGAAAACAGCATTTGGACAAAAGCATTTTAATTACCATGCTCCAAAAGTTTACAATAGATGTAACACACTTTTCAAAATCATAAATATGAATAATAATAAATTTAAAAATATAATACTTATACGATGATAGAGAAAGGCTTTTAATAATTGATAAATGATAAATATTATAAACACACACACATATCAGCATTCACGCAAACTTACACAGACGCACACCTACACACACATACGCACACACATACACACACACAAACTGACTGTATCTATTAATATATGGCAAATAGATTCCACTTAAGTTTTCTTTGTTATTTTATAAGTTTTATTAATGTAATGTAAAATTTCTAAGGGCATAACAAAATGTGATGACGAATAAAGGGAGGACACTGGCTTCTGTAACACAGTTCTTACTAGTACAGGAGTCAGGGAAATCTACCTGTTTGTAACTATGTTTGTGTCCAACAAATAAACAAATAAATAATAAATAATATGTCTGTGTTTATGATTTCATGCAATTGCGAGGTCCTGCTTATGATACACGGATAAATTGATACAGATGTTTTCTGTAAAGAAATTCTCAATTTAAAAATGTAGCTGTGTATGCGAAATGTTTAAATGATGCATTTACGGGCCTGTTGGTTCAGTAGTCAGCGATCCTGACTGCTGAGTCAGAGCTCATCGATTCGATTCCGATTCTGGACAAATAATTTTGTGATAAGTACGATTATTCACGTTCTGTGTCTGGGTATAATTTATCTATACTATGTATTTAATTAGTAAATATATAGATATATAACTATGTTTATCAGCAGTCTGGTTACCATAGTTACAGGCTCTGTCTAGTTTGGGATCAGAGGGCGGTATGTGAGGTGTCTTAAGTTTTTATTATTATATCTACCACTTCGAGGATATATATATTTTTATTATCGCAAAATCACTTTGTATATTTCAATTCACTTAATTCTGCTGACTGAGATTGCCCTAACAGATTACAGACAAAGTTTTGTTAGATGGAAGTCATTGTTGTGTCGGTTACAGCAAAGTGCCCCCTTGATACAAGGCTGGGTAAAACACGACAGAACACCGTCTATGTAATGTTCTGAAGGTAGTAAACACAATCAGCCAGTGTTCAATTCCCAGCCGTCAGCTATCAAAGTTATTGCAGTTGTCAGAGCTGGGTATGGTATAAGGAAGTATGTAACGGGGCTACCGCCTTACGCAAATTACCACTAATTTTAGGGTATTTTAAATTTACTAACAAAGCCTATACCTTGATTTTTTTTTATACAAGGCTATTATAGCCTGGTATGAAATGAAAATTCACAACCTCTTGTCAGAGTTGATGCTGTCAGTGTTATAAAGACACTGGTAAATACTTACTATGAGACTGGATATGTGCTTGATTACATCCTAAGTTGTATGAAAAAAGATCCCAGATCACCAGAACTCTTTTGACTACCTGCCTTTTTCCGGTACTGTAAAAATTCTGCTTGTTTGATACCCCAAAAAAAATTAAAATAAACTTTACCAATATGTCTCTTTGAAGTAGCATTTTAAATATTTCTATTTTGGCTTTAAATTCTCTTCGTACAACGTCTGGATTATAATTTGGGAAAAACCTGTCACAAGTAACTGGTAACACTGACGTGTAATACTGAGGGGTGTTGCTAAGAAACGTGCGTCGGTCGTCGCCAACTGGCCCGCCCCCACCTTCAATTCCCTCAACCCGCGTACAAATCACATGCCTCTATTAACTTTGAGACTTACCGACATTCGTTGCCAACTCCACTAGTTGTAATACGCATTTCTAAAAGTTCTCGAAAATAAACTTTGTCGAATGAAAGGAAGGTTTGAGTGTAATAAGTAATAACGCTATATTTTTAAACTAGGTATCTAGATCGCATAAATTCAGTTACCGAAAATGGTTAGTAAGTATGCCTATAATAATATTAGCTCTGATGATGACATGTCTCACTGCTAGTCACGGGCCAACTTCGCGTTAGGCCCCTGCCCAGCTATGACATATTTTAACATCATTTATAAATAAAGAGTTGTCCTATATTGTAAGTTATAACGTTAGCTTAATGCAGATTGGTAGTATTCATGACGCTCCGAAAACTTATAGAATATATTTTTAAAACTATAGGCCCCATTGACAGCAGGAACTCAAAATAAGGCAATTTAAGTTTAAATTGTAATATTATAAATACGAATGTGAGTTTGTTTGTTGTGAGTTATACTTTCACACCCTAACTACTCCACCGCTCATCATGAAATTTTTGCATATACTGTACATAAAAAGGATGTACAGTTGTACACCTTTCGTCGTCGTTTACAAAATTTACATTAACGCTTGCGAAGTTAAGAGGGCAAAAGCTAGTCCTCCATATAGCGAAAGTGGATTGCCAGGTTGACACATGATTTTCAAAATTTTTAAGACTTTACTAATCTATAAAGTGATATGATAAATTATACAAAATACAAAAGCCCGAACATTTTTTTTTAAATTAATTGTCGGTTAGTGGCATCGAAAATTACAGGGCCCGATTAATCGATGGTCACTGGTCATGGCTCTAGAGAGAGAATCAACTTTTGTTACATTAGCGACAAGGAACTCTTAAGGTAACCGATATTGGTAAAGTTAACGATTTTATTTTTATGATGATACTGAAATATTTACGATAATAGTTCTTTAATTGTTTAGCTTCTCAATATTTGCAAACTTGTACCGAGTGACATATCAACTAAAAGGGCTTGTTGTAAGGGTCTCAAATATATCGCAATCAGTGCAGTACTTTTTGTGTAAAACGGTAGCATCCATACATCCTCACAAAGTTTCGCGTTTATAATATTATAGTAGGATTTTTATAATTATAATTATAAGATGAATTCCTTCCCAGGCCTGCTTCTGCTAGGGTAACGGACAGCCCTACCCGTTACCCCCAGCCCAGCGCTCATGGAGGCCGCAGATGGTTCTGCACTCTCCGGTGCCTGGTGCGTCTTCTGCGGGACGGGAGAGTACTCGTCCTCTCCCGTACCCTTTTCGCCGCCTCTCTAGCCTACATCACCTCCTCGCAAAATGAGGCAGCGGAATTCCAAGCACTCTCGCTTCGGACCATAGATAGAACCATGGTCTCCAGCGAAAGGCTTCTCCCACTGATAGCCGTCGCGAGGTTGAGGCGCTGCTGCACCCACGCTGAACACTCCACTACGGTGTGGAGTGTAGTGTCCTCGCGACAGCCTCCGCAGTGGTGGCACGCAGACGTTAGCTCCCGTCCTATACGTCACAGGTACTTACCGAAGCAGCCGTGTCCGGTAAGTACCTGCGTCAGACGGTAGGAGAGGCTGCCATGTTGCCTCTCTAGCCAATTCTCCATGGCGGGTCTTACCGCCACAATAGTGGCGTGCTCAATGCCAAAATTGACCTAAGGAAGAGGTATTAAGAGATTAGGGGAATAGGGAAGATAAGTAAAAAGAAAGGAGAAGGAGAATTAAGGAAAGAGAAGAATGTAGTTAGAGCAACAAACTCCAGCTCCATTTAAATCAAGAGGAATCAAGAAAGAGTCTGTATATTTACTATATTTTTCAACAGTACAACAACATAATGTACAACGTGTTTCAGAAAAGTTCGGTAAAATGAGTTCGAATTGGTAGTGTACCGGGTGAGGTTCGAACCGACAACTAGTTGATCTTTTATACTAGAATGGCTCAAGTTTATAGGTTCGGAGAACCGCTTACCACTAGACGTCTCGTATGATGTTTACCTATGTCATTGTATAAAAAATATTTTTTTATCGATCACCGTCAGTATAAGTCCTTATTATTAATATTATAAACTAGCAACTCAGGGCGACTTGCTTGTTTCTTTTTCGTCGTTTCTTCGCACAGGTAGCAGAGACATCTTCAACAATCATCATCATATTTCAACCAATTTACACACAACCTTAACAAAATATATACCTAAACCTTCCTCATGAATCGCTCTATCTATTGGTGAAAACCGCATGAAAATCACAGAGACAGTCCTACAGAGAGACAGACAGACGCGGCGGGGGACTTTGTTTTATAATATGTAGTGATGCGAAAGTAAGTTTGTTCGTTTATTTGTTACGCTTTCACGCCTTAACTACACAACTGATCATCATGAAACCCCTGAAATACGTAGTCAGGGGTACAGAAAAAAGACAGGGTAACTACCTTTCATCTCGAAAAAGGTACTGTTCCCGTAGGATAGTGAGTTGATTGACAAAAATCTACATTAACGCGAGGGAATCCTCGGACGGAAGCTAATATTTTATAATTTATATTTTCTTCTTTTTTTATATAAATTACCGAGAATATTAGTTAATAAAACTGTTCCATTGCTGTTAGTCAAAAATGTGAAAGGAATATTTTAGTAATATAAAAGATTTTAATCTAGCTACGGTACGATACTGTTGTCAGAATAATGTTATCCATATTTCCAATCAAGATGAATCCTTAACTGAAAAAGAAAAAATTGCTAACAAAAAGAAAGTTGAGAGTAACTGAACTTTCCACTCTTCATTATTTCCCTAATCAAATCGAACCAATTTCACACAGGCCACATCGCGCTCGATATAAGTTTCAGTTAACCTAACTAAAAATATATTTTTTTCCATGAGGAAACCTTACTTCGGTGATGCTGCATGTTGGAAAAACCACACGGTGTGCGCCTAAAATGAGTGGACCGTCGCTCGGTGCTACGACGGTATTTGCTCAACGGTTAACCCACCACGTAAGTAAAAATACCAATTCTAATCCATTTTAACACATCCTATCACTAGGCTACTTTATCAATTCATGGCAAGCTGATTCGATCTTAAGCGACTAGATTAAAAGTATGTATTTCTGAGGCGCTGTAGTTCGACACATAGGATGCAATTGTTAATTATATATAAGTCAGTGTAAACTGATTTCAATGTACTTTCTAGTTAATATATGTGTATAAAGAATGCGTTTACTGCACGTAGTAGCATTATTTCTTTGGTACCTACACGTTGTTCAGAGTTATATATAAAAATGTATTTTTAAGTATACGAAGTTCCTAATGAGCCTTTTGCGTTAGTCGACTTTTTTATTATTATTATGACACGTCAGAATGACCTTAAACCGCATGATGGAAAGCTAGAGTGAGGTCCAAAGACTGAAGACCATCATTATAGACACGGATGATACTAAAATGGTGGCCCTCAGTTTAACGGCCTCGAGAGATGCTTTTTCACGCCCCGCTTATATACCTATGTTTCTTTCTCTTTTATAGGTCGACTTGTACAAACAACTATTTTTAAGAACAATATATTATTTCGGTGTTTATTATTCAAAGTATACCCATACTTTAAACAATAAAATGAAATGTTTTTTTCTTAATTAAGCATACAAACTGATTTATTTAGTCAAGCTCCCAAAACCGGTGGTTGGTGCAGTATTTTCTAAGTCATACTAATGGGATTGTGGCTGATAGTTGAATGGGCTGAGAAGAAAGTGTAAGCCTCATTTCGTAATGATTGTCTGTCTACTCGCTATAAAGTGGCGGTCCTATTCTGCAATGATATACGCAAACAATCAATCTTCTTTTAAATAAACAATTTTATCTCGGCTCACAATATCTCCTACCTTATGTGCTACGAGAACAGCTAATAGTATATAAGTACATAGTGAGGCGGCTAGTTTCTGCAGAAATATGTACTAGGTTGTAAAATAATCAGTGAAATTCATGGCAACCATTTAATAAAGTTGAGTCAGCATTTGTTCTGACCTGTTGCGCTGCATTAAGTACCTGTGGTTAACGTTTTGCAATTTGACCTCGGTAAAACTAGAAGGAAATATCTATAAAGTAAACTTTTCTCCGCCGTCAGATTTATTACTTATTCTAGTAAGAGAAAAGTTCCAATACTGTAGTAGACGGGGCGTATATAGTGATGGGTTTTCAACCGGATAAATATTCCATATCTACAACCGGATATATATCCATTTATACTCGAATGTTTATCGAAAATTGTGGATAAATATTCTGTTTGCGACAATAATGAATCTTTCCGTTTTTAATAAGTGTACAGTGACATCAGATTGGTGGTGGAGCAGTGGAGGTTTTGTAAGTTGCAGGCGGAGTTGACGTTAAACCGATATATTTTCACTAAGACAATTATTACAAGTTTGCCTAATCAGCGACTTTATACTACTACGCGACGTGTGTTTAATTCAGCGATCGATATTGCACACTGGTTATAAATGTGTAAATAATATATATTATTGTAAAGTGTGGAGTCATCAAATCATGTACGAGCTCGTATAATAAGAAATTAGAACGGTTTTTGGGACTTAGGTAAACAGTTGATTATGATTTTGATTTCGAATTAATTTGTGAGATATTAAGATAGATTATAATTAATGAAGAATCTGTTTAATCTATTATATACATATAAAAGCGAAAGAATACTTACTGATCTACTGATTAATCACAAAATCTAGAAAACTACTTGACCCATGAAAATGAAATTTGGGTTTGTGCTTGCCCTTAGACCTCTTTAATCCAGCCCTGTCGCACAATCCGTTCTAAGCTGACATGTGCTACTCATAAAATACCACCCTGCAAAATTTCTGGTTTCATCAAAAAACCAAGGACTTCCTTAAAAACTTGTGAGAGCCTTAGTTCGGCCCTGTCCCGAAATCCGTTCTACACTGACGTGTTCTCCCTTAAACAACTACTTCGCCTCCAAATTTAACCTGTCCTTTGACCTCCTTAATTCGGTTGCAAAATTCATTATTAGCTGAAGTCTACGCGTGCCTGTACTAATCACATAGTTGTGACATGGACATGACTCGGCTTTTCGAGCACCTGCGATTGACGAGCGATAAAGTACTCGAACAGTACCCCTCCGCAGAGCTTGTGATCTTGGAAGACTTTAACGCTCATCACTTTGAGGGGCTCGGTTCTCGGTTCACTAATTACGCGGGGAGGTCTGCTTACGCATTTTCTCTGGCCTATGGACTCTCACCATTTTTTCTTTTTTAAAAAGACAACTGTCGTATTAGGGATAATTCCTGTGTTGCGGGAACTTTACAAACATTGAAACAACGGACACAAAGAACACCCAGACTCAGGACAACTATTTGTAGATCACACAAATTTTCGTCCCGTGTGGAAATCGAACCCACAACACTCGGCGCGGCGTAGTGGCGAGGCGACCACTGTAACCGTTCCACCCGGTACGGCACACACCTAGTACTCTCGTGGGAGACCAGACACCGAGGACCATATCTCTACTGAATCTTCTGTTGATCTGACGTTCGCACCACTAGGCTCGTCCGATCACTGACTCACCCAAACGCAGGTACCATGCGCGCTTCCTGATCCACCACGGCCAACTAGCCTAAGACGTGTGTCACAGCATAGGTCAGCAGATTGGGATGGATTGCGTGAATTTTACGAATCGCACCCGTTCAACTCTTTTGCACATTATAAGATCCCGACTCCTGCGCAGTTGCTGTCGCTGAGACAATCCAAGCGGGTATGGAATGTTTTATTCGTAAATCGCTGGTAGCTGCAGAAGCAAAAACAAAAACCTTGGTTTAATTGGCCTGTAAGGACGCTAGGGCTCTAAAGCCAACTGCTTACAGGGCTTGGGCCCAAGGCCGAAGCTGATAAGTATCCAAATGTATCTGATGTGAAACGCAAATTAAAAGCTGCCTCGAGGTTATAGTAAGAGAGAATTTGCTAGAGCTATCGTCAGCAGAATTACCATCCCACGGTGCGGGTAGTCATTGCCGGAAATCAGTTTTTCGCAAAGGGATGTCTGGCGGAGCTCCTGTCTCTAAATTTTGACAAGTCGAGTAGGGAGGATGGCATTCCAGCGGTTGTGCTCAAACAGTGTGCTTCTGAGCCGTGTCCCGTGCTAATTCACGCTCTCGTATTACAAAAAGTAGGTTCTGTCTTTGGAGAAGACTGCCATGCACCCAGGCGACAGATCAGACCCATCGAATTACAGGCATATAGCTATTACCTCCTTTCTATCCAAGGTGATGGAATTTGTAATTAACACGAAGCTCCTAAGACACATAGAAGAACACGATTTGATCAACGACCATCAGTATAGTTTGCGCCACGATTGCTCGACTGGTGACCTTCTAGTGTATCTCACACACCGGTAGGCTTCAGCCATTAAGAGTCAAGGTGATGCTTAAGCGGTCAGCTTGGACATGGCGAAGGAGTTCGATCGGGTCTGGCATCGCGGCCTTCTGTCGAAGAGTCATCCTACGGAATGCCCGGAGGCTTGTGCAGATGCATTGCCAGCTTTCTGTCCGGCAGACGTATAAGAGCCGTAGTGGACGGCAGCTGCTGACGGTAGACGACGAAAGCATGTATATTTACGCTGGCGTCCCACAAAGTTCTGTGCTAGCTCCAACGCCGTTTTCACTGCATATCAATGACATATTATCTATTGATGACATCCATTGTTATGCATATGACAGTACCGAGGATACTTATTACAAGGGCCAGGCCAACATTCCTCGTTCAATTATGTTAGAGAGTCGCGAACAACATGCGTTCAAAATCGAGAGCACTCTGGTCAGTGGATGGGATAAAAAAAATCTGGTCCGGTTCAACCCCACCAAAACATAAGTCTGCGGGTTCACCTTCAAAAAAAACATTCACTGTGATCCCAAAGTTCCAAGACATAGCGCTTACAATCTCCGAGAGTATTGGGATTCTTGGTGTCGACATTTCCAGCGACGGCCAGTCTCGTAATCATTTGGAAGGTAAGGCCAAGCTGGCATCCGAAAAGCTTGAAGCGCTTAATAGAGCGAAGCGGTACTTCATCCCGGGACAAAGACTTTTATTATACAAGTGCACCCGGATGCGAGCTCGGTCCAAAGACGTGCTTTGAGAATCCTCGACGATCCCAAACTCACAAGTGGTATTAAACCCTTAAGCCTAGACATTACGTCCCTGGGCGTGATATAAAGGTATAAAAGGTTGTGCTTCGAGAAACTAATATGGTGCCCACGCCTGCATTCTACCAGCACACCGCTCGCCACCGGCAGCCCTGCCTGAGGTTCCAAGGTGTGAGGATGAATGCCCATTCATCTTCACACCTTGAAACCTCAATGGTCGCGCACGGTACGGTTCTGAAGAGATTTTCTCCCGCGAACGCTCCGGCTGTGGAACAAGCTCACTGCCGAGGTTTTTCCGAGGGACTACTGTATCGGGTTCTTCAAGACCCTTTAAAAACTTCTTGTGTTTAGGTTTTTAAAAGAGTCCTCTGGAATTGCAAGCGTCCATAGGCTATGGTAACCAACAAGTGGGCCGTGTGTAAAAAAGTCACTTATTCACAAACTACCTTCAAATTTCATCTTCATAGATTAAGGGGTTTTCTAGATTTCGTGATTGGTAGTAGATGAGTGAGTGAGTATCCTTTTGCTTTTATACAGGGTCAAATTTTTTATTTATTTTATTTTACTACAAACAGAAGCGTTATCTGTAGCTCCAACAAATAGTTGATTTAGCTTAAAAGAAATTGGTTTTGAATTTTTTTTTTCTCTTGTAAACGCTTTTCTGAACGACATTTTCATGTCAATTTCAATGATTTTATTTTTTATGAAGACATTTTCAGAAAAATATGGACATTCCATCGACATCCTTCCATATTAAATACCTATAGTTTAATTCACGTCAGCCCTCTCTCATACGACATATTAGCTTTATCGGCAATTTTCAAGTTCAATTTTTCAGTTTCGATATAAGATTTTTGTATTGAAATAACGAATTTTCAAAAATATGTTAGCGCTTTACCTTATTTAGGGGATATATGAACCCTAAAATATGACCACAACTTTCTGTAACACCCCGTATATGCGAGTACTTATATATTTTTATAATATGGTATACTACCAACACACACCGGCTTCTCATGGGTAGCAGAGACATCTTCAACAATCATCATCATTTTTCAACTAATGTAAACAAAATCTTAACAAATTATATATTCAAACCTTTCTCATGAATCATCCTATCTATTGGTGAAAACTGCATGAAAGTCTGTTCAATAGTTTTTGAGTTTATCGCGAACAGACAGACAGACAGACGCGGCGGAGGACTTTGTTGTATAATATGTAGTGATAAAAATTATATTTATATAATTGTCTCAATTTAAATGTTAGAAAAGATCCACGAATTTGGGTAAATATCAGATAAAAATTAGTAAATACGAGTATTTATCCATTTTGGATAAAAACTCAAGTGTTTATCTTTCAGTATTTATCCAGCGCCCATCTTTATTCGTATAAGGCATGGTCGATCGATTCACGTGAGCTATAACAAAATTTTTCTACTACAGGTTAGCTACCAAGGTAAAGTGAGTAAGTATTATTAATTTAAACCGAAGCCGCTCCAATGTCTTTTGTAGGTTAAAAACTAAGGTTAAAGGTAACGCGATACTTAAATTTACTGTTCCGAATTTACGAATCCGAATGACATCAGATAATACATTTTTTATAAACTTACCGTAAAGTACCTAATGGCAGCGGAAGATTTTGGAAAAGCTCTGGATTATCAGTAAATTTAAGTATCGCGTTACTTTCTAGATTACAAGCTTTTAGTCTGCAAATGAGCTATTCAGAAGTTATAAAGTTATCAAGAAAAAGAAATAGATATGGAAAAAGAGTTTATGAAATCCCGTTAATGATTACCTAAAAGAAATTACTTTACAATTTTCTTTGGCATTAATATCAAACTAAAACTCCTTAAAGTTCCTTTAAGCTCCTTGTTTTGTTACCTTTTTTCTACAGTGCATTCATAATAATTAGTGTAAAAGAGAGCTTAAATAACTTAATTAATAAATAACTAAGGCAGTAGACTGTAACGATCTATATATGCGAATTCTTCGAAACTCACTTAACTTTAAACACCTTCAACTCTCTATAAGAATTTCATACATTGCAGCATAAGGTATTATTGCTGTTAACTAGTGTTCCTTAATCCAATAACTTGCCAGATGAGTGTAGGCTGTATAGGAAAGCTTTATAGAATACTAATATTTATGAGCTCCCACTCTGCCATTTCGCTTCATCCGGGCACATTTATACCCGTATTAGAAAGGATATCTTGGTTAGTTTCCTCTTTATAATGCAGATAGTAATTTTGTCTGTATGGAATTTTAGTCTATAATTAAGCTACATTTGATGTGATAAGGATATTAATTCATTTTAAATTTGGCAAAATTGCAATAATTTACGCTTTTCCTGCCCACTTGACGAATTAACCACATGCGGTCTAGGAAATTTAAAAGGCAAAATTAAAATACATTTTCATGCCATCATTTGATTGAATAATTTTTTTGTGAATTTTCTGGTTATTTACAGTTGCGATCAAATTAAAACACTTTTCAGAAAAGGGTTTAATACCCTATTATATTGGTTTGTGGTAATTGTAACAAACAACGAAATAGATAAATCTAACGTTGAGTAAGAGCCCGCGATCGCCAAACCTTCGTCATTTTATAAAAGCTGAAAATTTGTTCTGTGTCTGCGTGTAATTTATCTATAATATGTATGTATATAGAAATATATAAGTATGTTTATCAGCAGTCTGGTTACCATAGTACAGGCTTTGCCTAGTTTGGGATCAGACGGCCGTGTGTGAGATGTGTGGAGTTATTATATTATTATTATTATAGTATAAAGCCATTTTTAAGTGCCTAGTGCTACCTCGACCTTTCTGGTGTTTTGTTGCACTGCTCAGACTTATGGCTTCGAGAAACTTTCAGATCCTATCAGCAGTAACGGTTTGTATTTCCTGCGGTTGCATGATGTGCAACCCTAGGTTAATTATTTATTAGGTTATAAAACTAGATCATTATTTAGATGATAAAAATACTTGGCAAAATGCCGGTCCTGACTGTGAAAGTCACACTGTCAATGAGTAGGTACTCGTCTTGTTTCTTATCTGACGTACCTATAGATTTATTGATATTTTGATTACTATTAATTTCATTATTAATTTTATAAAACATTGAAATTATTTTATACACTGCTGACATTGTAGTTATGGTACGCTTTTTATTCCTTGTTAATTAGAAAAAATTCAATTGTACATGTGAGAACTGTGTAGTCACTAAGTATTAAGTTATTTTTCTATGTTGCCTAGCAGCTCTGTAATTTTCTTTTTAATTTTAGAACAATATTATGTTACATTATCCTCAAATTAAATTGCGCTTATAAACAATAAAACAAGTAATTTTGTAAAAAAAAAACATGTTGAAAAAGAGTGTCCTTGGAGTTTCTTGCCTGTTCTTCTCCATAGGATCAACGTTTTGGAGCAGGCAAGACTTATACTGACTGACCGGAGGACCGGACAATTCAAAAGTACCTAAAACGGGTTTAATTGAAATAAATAATTTTGATTTTGATTTTAATACTTCGGAGCCGCATTAGTGGGCCACAAGAGCATAGAATATGCATCGTAGTTTCTTCCGTATGTGTTGCCTACTAAATAATTATTACCTATTCGGTCGCAATAAGTCAAAGTCGGAACTGCCCAAACCAGGCTATTGCCCCAAAACTATTGTCGCCTAAAACAGTAAAAAATAAGGTATGGACGACATATATATTATGAGAATATTGTATAATTTCTGGGACCCAGACTTTTTTTACGTTTAGATATCCTGTGATTAACAAATACAATCGTCATAGTTAACAGTTTCGAAGTACCGACGCGACGCCGACGGTGCGAATAAAAATTAAGACCAAGTACGGGTAGTTCCCGAAACTCGTTTACTCATTTATCTACCCTTGACTTGACCACAATCGGTATAATTCGATCAAAATGTCGCATCTCGGTTAAACAATAAGGTTCCTTAATATAATTATTACGACGAATAAGTTCCGATTCATATTTCTAATGAACATTAAACAATCGTATATATTTGTAGGCATCCCTTTTAATCGGTCTTGTTACACTGACTGACTCTGAAAAACATATCGCTAGCATTGTGCCTCCAGTGGAGAAAAACATTTGGTGTCGGAATTAATATCTACTGCTGTAGTCTGACGACCGGTAGATACATCATAGAGAGAATGGTAATCTTCTCCTGTTTCTTAACATTTTGTTAGTATTATATACATAATTGCATTACCAGTGTGACAATTTATACGCATGGTCTATAATCCATAAACACTTGTTTCTTGACCGGCAACCATCAGACGGCTTTAAGCTTGGTTAAAACCTGGGCTCGTTGGACATCAAGAAACCTATACAGCGTGTAAGTAACACAGCCGAAAATAATTTACAAAAACGTCTTTCTTGGGATACTTATCACAATGCAAAAGTGAAACGCGACACGGGTACGAGTATATGTGCGGGACGGTGTCTAGTATTTGATATTTTTTTTTTTAATATATATTTGAATAGACCAAAAAACTCCCCTCTCTTGGAAAAGCTAATGGAGAACTGTCAAAATGCGTGATCTTAAGATACTACTGGACGAATGCGAGTTTTTAACTGAGTTCGTAATTATACACCGGAACTGACTTTCCTGCTTTGTATATCAGTTATGGTACAACTTATATACGAAGCAAGAAGGCTAGTTCTTTTCCATATTCAACCTATGACTATATATATAGCGAACCTGCAACCTGTAAATAAGACTGAATCGTTGCCGTGAACCACATTTTGAGCAACGAAAGAAAGGTGAGTAATGAGCGTCTGATACTCTGTGACTTTAGGAGATAGGGCTATATGTACTACTTTTATGGCTGATTAGTAAGAACTAGGATGAGAAGTATGTATACAGAGAACTTTGTCCAGCTCTGGCCAAGATGATGGTCAAAGGTCTTATTATATCTTCATCATCATTTTAACGTGGGAGAGCCATGCTTCGGTACGTATGGGCCGGCTTGACTCCGCTCGATACCACGGCCTCACAGAAAACCGGCAGTGAAGCAATGCTTCCATTGCTTTTCGCCACGTGAGTGAGGTTACCGGGGGCCCTAACCCTTCCCCCTCCCCTATTCCCGTCCTTCCTCTCTCCCCCCTCTCCTTCCCTCTAATTCTCCTCTCCCCTCTTCTCACTCTTCCCCTACTCCCACCTTAAAAGGAGGCAACGCACTTGTGACTCTTGAGTTACAGGTGCCCATGGGCGGTGGTAGCAGACGGGTCACCTGATGGTAAATGCATCAGGTGACCCGTCTGCTCGTTTCCAAATAGTGCAAATAAGGGCGTAGAAGAATTTTGCTTATATTAGAGCAGCACCTGACTGGTCCAGTATATCTCCCATACGGAAAACCGGTAAACAACTTTATGCCCCGAAGGCACAAGGCCTACCTATGGAAGCCGGTTTTATTTTATGATACATGATTGAAATGAGTTTTATGTTTCGTTTAGGAGTTATCACAGTATTGTCAAATAGGTTACCAGGAATATGCAAGAATTATGTTTACGTGACAGATTTAACAGAATACATATGTACCGCAATTTAAAACAAACCTTGCCTACCTACCTATAAATAGATCATTCTTTCTTTGTACATTTTTATTCACTTAAGAAATTATACGTTTTCTATAGCAAGAAATGTGTCAAGATAGAATCCGCTTGAAAAGAAAGCACTTGTTTACTGTTTTGATTGATTTTTTTTATATAATAATATTTCTCCAAAACGTTTTACTGTGTTTAGCTGATATTCCAATGATAAACAGACAATAACACCCACTATGACTGGTATTTATAGAACATTATCCCACGCCTCGTGCCGCCAGTTTTGTGTGGCCAGAAGTAACACTTTTATTATACTTGTTTATCTCACAACCTAGATTGTGTGCTTCAATAACTATCAAACCTGAACGCAATACGTCTCTTATTTGTTCAAAAAGTGAATGTCTGAAAGCGTAAATGCCTTGAGTTAGGGTAGTATCTATTATGTATTCTGTGGAAGTATCTGGTTTATCAAATTATTATAAAAAATCAAAGAACGTAATATCTCTATCTACTGTATGTACGAGTATTTTATTTCTGCGTTGCCTCAAGGTTAACTTCACTAATTCAAACTAAAACATGTTTATACAAATATATATGCATTTTGATTTTAATGGAAATTTGCACACTGTGTGCTGTTTGGTCCAACTTGAGAGATAGGAAGGTTTTTTTTTATTGCATATTACCTAGCCACAACAACGTGTGGCCGGGTAGCTAGTATATAATTATATTTATACTAATATTATAAAGCTGAAGAGTTTGTTTTGGTTGAAGCGCTAATCTCAGGAACTACTAGCTCAAATTGAAAAACATATTTTATGTTGGATAGTCCATTTATCGAGGAAGGCTATAGGTTATATAACATCATGCTACGACAAATAGGAGTGCAGCATCAATGAAAAATGTTGCAAAAAACGTTGAAAATTCTTCGCTTTGAGAACTTAAGTTGCGTGCGCTGCGTAAACGGCCCCGTACGCTTTTTCTGCGCGCGCGGATTCGGCGCGTTGGTGTGTTCTGCCAAAAGTTATTGCTACTTTGGGTTCTATGCTTATTACATAACGCTTATCTATAGATCTAGATTTTGCTACTTTGAAAAATGTTGTATTTGCACATGGGAATAATAATGATTATTATAACATTTATATTCACTTATATAAAATGTGTAGACTGTAGAATGCGTTGTTTATGGAAGCCCTAGCAGCTAGCAGCTGAGCGGGCACTGCGCGTTGGCTGTGTGGAGGCTGCGCGTACGTGGTGAGAAAGGGGTTGCTGCGTGTACCCGGATTGTAAGCTTAGATATATAGACGCGCTCCTAAAGTTACTCAAAAATCATGTATCACGGAATTGTTCCCATTTAAAAGTTCTAAAAAAAAGTCCGGACGTCTATCTTTTAATTAATGTTTTTTTTTTTAAACCATGGAACTACCAGCAGATCCGCACAATCAGCACAATATACACAGCCCATTTCGTATGCTTAAGTCGTATATCCGTTATCAAAACCAGGTTATCATGAAAATAATACAAAAAGTCCAGAAAACACAGCCAGATTATGTCGATATTGCAAGTAATCAGAATCCGTTAGAATAGCCGAGTAGTAAAAGAAATATATAAAATATCAAAGGGAAACAAAAGTACACACTGAACCGAACAGCAACTTGGAAGTAAGAATTAGGGATGGGAATTGATAGTAATGATTGTGACAAAAATCGATTTCGGTTATGTGCAAAAGTCCTAAATAAATGTAAATCGATAATATAGATTTCGGGAAAAATTAATTACGATCTTGCCCAATATCATAGATGTCGATAATTGAATTGAATTATAGTATTTATTTATTTGTTAGGTTAGGTTAAAATTAATTTCGATCTTGCCCAATATCACAGATATGGATCATTAAATTGAAATATGGTATTTATTTCTGTTAGGTACAAAATAACTATATTTATCGATAATATTGATTGTTTGAAAAATCGATTCCGAAACTGGCCAATGTCATGACATAATTATAATCATAATAACATAATATTGAATTGAATTGTAGTGTTTGTTTCTTTTGTATTCCTCTCATGTAAAACTTTTAGGTATGTACCTAAAGTCTAAAAAAATGCTATTTCATTTAAATAATATACGATAGCTATTTTCATAACGATGCTATTGTTATATCGGATTGTTTAAATTAGTTATGAACTTATATGTAACCAATTTCATCGTTATTTTTAAAACCAGTAGTTATGTGGTAGCTTTTCACAGTGATTTGAACTATTACTTCTATATTGACAGTTAACCTAGCTGTTTTATTATCAAAAATGGACATTTCGATTACCACGCATTTGTATTTTTGGATAAACAGTAGAAAAAAGCGCTGATTAAGAATTCCGATACCGCAGTCTGGACAAGTGGGGCGTAATTTTTTTTTTAACAATTTAATAAAAAACAAAGACTTTTTTACATTTCGTGTGATATCTTGTTACCATTGGAATTTCCATTGAAAACGTATTGGAAACTTTCCAATAAGTTTTTCGTCATATGTGCTTAAAGCATTTTTATTCTCCATTAAATTACCTACAAAATGAAATCTGTTCAAAGTCACTAAATGCTTTTGTTTAACAGCAAATGAAGGTCAAAGTTAAAAAAGACCGTTTTTTTTCAACATTTAATATCTTTGAAAGGAATGTACGTAGAAGTCTGAAATTTTCTGAAATTGTAGCTTGTGATGATACTTAAAAGTGCAATGAGTTTCAACTATCGGTTTTAAACTTTTTAAATTATTAACGATAGTTTTATTTTTTTAGCCTTAATTACGCCATTTTTTTTCTAAACTACTAAAACTAGCCGGAGGAGCTTAGAATTCAAAAAACCATTTAAATTTATAAGCCCAATGGAATTTTTAAGAAATATCTATTTTAACCGATTTTGTAACGATATTTTAAGGTATACCCTTTTTTACGCAACGTATTAAACTATATATCTTTTTTTTATTTTTCAAATAACCGCTTTTTAATATCTAATATATCTAATAGGAAATTAAAAAGCAGTCATTTGAAAAAAACGTCTCGCGTAAAAAAGGTATACCTCAAAATCTCGTTATAAATTAGATTAAAATCGATATTTCTTAAAAATTCCAAAGAGCTCATAAACCAGACAGAGTTAAGGCGAGCCCTAGGTGCAAGCGCTGACGCTATTAACATAAATTGGGAATGTGAATTATTTTGTTTTTTTTTGGATTTATTTGATACTTTCACGATAATAAAGATGTTTGTTAATGCAAATAAAAAATAAAAAATATTTACTATTATTTTAAGTGTTTAATAACACTTAAAATAATAACCTGTTCAGTAGTTTAGAGGTTTTCGACTACAAATAAATTTTCTCAATCCTTTTAAGCATTATCTAATACTGTTCACCATCAAGTGTCCAATTTTCAAATTTTATATGACTACTCAAATCAAATTTGATCTTACAAAATTTCAACAATTTTTTTTTGCAAACATAATTAAATTTGAAAAATTAAATATCAAATACTGTCATTTAGTGAATGACTCAAATAATTTGGCAGCTGACCCCTGGCATAGTTAGCATATAGGTCGCTCATGTAATAGTTCATTTTAACATAGCGATATCTGCTAGCATCAAAATATCTCAATTTCTTACGGTCAAAAGCAGCGTTGGCATTTGAGACGTAATAAGTGTTGATAAATATTTAAAGTCGGACAGCACCAGCATCAATGGTATCTTCACCATTGTATATTATAATTATGACTGCCCCACTTTACCCTCGGCGAGTGAAGGGGAGTGACGGCGAGCGCGCATGTAAAGAGGGTTCGCCTGGTGTGCACTCGGCATCGCTCGCTTTCTTGTCGGTATTTTGCAAAAGCAGGCGAGTGACGAGCGCGAGCGGCCTTCCACACGCTCGTGTCCACTCGTGTTGTTCATCGCCCACCACTACGAATATCGTAGTGGACTTTAGTTAAATATAAGAATAATAAGTAAAATAAAATCTTTATTAAAATAAGCATAAGCTCAGAAGCAGTTAAAATAGCCATTTGGATACGATATATTTCAAACAAGAAGCTGAACATGAAAATGACAATTTCTAATCTGTCCTTAAAATTTTATCAGATGCACAGTGGAGTAATGACAAAGTTCATTAGTTTTTAAAGGCAATGCCTCATTACTTCGCAAGTACATTTTACCTGATTAAAACAAGTCACAAATAATGTTGTTTATATTTCATACCGAAACGTTTTAATTAGATATGTTACTGATTTTATTAAAAAGTTGTATTATAAATTGGTTGTGATGTGCTAAATGTGCCAAACGTCTACCTAACCTTTATGTGTATAATCAGCCTAAAATCTATTCTTATTTTTCTTTAAAATAATTTAAGAGAAGACTTTCTTTATCACGTGTAGATTTTTTTACTTTATTTGAATAAAAAACAGTGTTAGATTAAATAGAGGTACATATTAACTCATAGGTTAGATTAAATTTACCACCAACATCGACAAATTAGATTATTAAAATTTGTGACATTAAGTAAATTACTTACGTAGTCTAGAGTCTAGAGACGTTATGTCAAATATACATCCACATCCGATATTTAGATAACACATATGTATTTTAATACGCACATTAACTTCGAAAAGTCAAAGGTAAGTAAGGGACTTCTGTTTGAACTCGAATTGAATATATCTTCTACAGTATTCCTGAATTTATCAAAAGTGTTGTTGCTATGGTCTAACATCACATTTTGTAAGTTTTGTTTTCAAACAATATTGGTATAAGCCGCTTTGTCTCCTAAATTTTTACACGTTCCAAGATATCGTGATTCAAACGTTGGTCAACCTTAGCGGTCATAACTCATAACTAAGGCCGCTTTACATTTACCTACATTATCCTAGTATCGTAATTTTCAATTCCACAAAGATAATGTTTTATTTGTTTTATGGTGTACAACTCGGAAAATTATTTAAGCAAGAAAAGTGTAAGTATTTAGTATTTAAATAATATAATATGAAAAGACATACAAAATTATTTTATATTCTGACAATTTCAAAAATATATATATTTCGATTGATTTCGAAATCTAGTCTGAACACTGATTTCTGTTTTATTTTTGTTTTGTCTAAACAAAGGCAAAGGTTGCTTTTAAGAGATTGCTCAATGATAATGGTGAAAGACAAATTAAGTGTAAATATTAATATTTTTTTTTTTTTTTTTTTAAAAGACAACTCCCGCATTAGGAAGGAATATTTCTGTGTCGCGGGGGCTTCACAAACATTCAAACAACGGACACAAAGAACACCCAGACTCGGGACAAATATTTGTGGATCACACAAATTTTTGTCCTGTGTGGGATTTGAACCCACAACACTCGGCGCGGCGTAGTGGCGAGGTGACCACTTAAACCATTGCGCCATCCGTGCAGTCTTAAACCATTGCGCCATCCGTGCAGTCGATTGCTATAGTGCACAATGACGAAAATTTATTTTATTTCGCCATAAAACAATAAAATGGTATTCTTAACGCGTCCACGTCCGCTTTTGTGTATCTGAGTTTTCTTTTTTACTGTAGTTTAATGTTTATGTTATTTTTTATTTCAGTATTTGTACTTAGTTTTATCCAAATTTCAAATATAGAAGAAAATATATTAACTCAGTCCGCTCTCAATCTAAAATATAAATGTTCTTTACAGCTTTGATCACAATACATGTCTATTGAGTCTATTCAGTAAGCGCTTGTTATAGTAATTTTTTTGTAAATATCTTTTAAATTGTCGAGAATACAAAAAAGGCAATGAACCTCGTATATATCAAACCTTACATCTAGTTTACGTAATGTTTACTTCGCTTAAACTATTTATTCTAAAAATCTAAGTTAAAAGGCTTATAGTTCTTTGAATCTAAAAATTTAGGGTTTGTAATACATTATTTTTGCTTAGTTTAAATTTTAATCAATAGAATTGGTTTCAATAAACACAGATATTATTTCAAAATAAGACCGCGGATTAAAGCCGGAGCTCTCACATACATGTGTCGGTATCTTGTTGCAACTAGGAAACCCTACTCCAAATATATTGATTTTATAACAAAAACGAGGGGTTGGTTGCACGCGGGGTGAATGCCCCTGTTACTGCAGATTCGCCCCGCCATATTGGTTGGGGTTCCGCGTCACTAATGGAGTCGCGGCTGCTAAAATATGAACCTGTTCTCCACTCCATACGTTAAAAACATGCGTACTCAGATAAATCGGTACGGATATTAATTTCATTGAACATTTAACACAACATTTTTACTTCAATTTTAACGTTTTAACGTGTTTTGGTTAGTTATGATTACTGTTTCATATTGTGTAAGCAAAATTGATTTGGAAGGTACTAATATAATAAAGGAGAAGAGTTTGTTTGTTCAAACCGCGCTAATCTCTCTCAGATTTTAATAATTATTTTTGTATATCATTAAAAAGGTTATAGGATATGTAACATTAAGCTACTACTTAGGAACGGAGTAGTATAAACGCAGGTGAAACTGCGGGGAGCGGCTAATCAAAAAATGTATGAAAGCCATATAGCTGATAATTTATTATTGTATTGCCTTATTCATAAGTAAACAATGGCCTTATCAGTAAAAAGCAAAGCTGCTTTAACAAAAAATATGTGTTTTAATATATTTGTTTCTTCTTTTCAAGCAGAAGACACGTTCCGTGATACATTTTAATTTGACAAAGTAAGTGGATTTATAAAAAAATGCGTCCAGCGCAATTAGATGTACTAGGCAAACCTTATTAACCTACATGTCACAAGCGACTTCTATTTTTTTTTACAACAATAAAAATTAAACTTTTAGACCATGGGTTAAGGTTTCAATTTTTCTTTTTTATGTTCTAACTTTTTTGGTGTACACTAAAGCACATTGGTGTATTGTATTGTCAAGGCTCTTCCATATCAATAGTTGATCACGACTCACGATGGTTTAAGGAAATTACAAGATTTCTAATAAAGCCTGTATATTTATCTAATTTATTGGGGACGGTAACGAGACAAATATTCTATATCTAAAATGTGAATTGACCTCTACTTACAAACTATTTTAGTTTCATTTATACAACATAGACGTCTGGATAATATTGCAACATTAAATACTGATTTCATACTCCATTTGTCGCAAAAGCATACCAAATCCGTACCTACTCACTTAAATGTATGCTACAGAGAAATCTATATTACACGAAATATTTAATTGCGTTTCCATTTGTCGACTTTGACTCCAAATTGAATCTTGTTTAATTGACCTTTGCAATTCATGAAGTTGATTTGAATATCAACCGATTTTGTAATGGCCATTTCAGCGTGAATTCAGCTGGTGAAAAGTTGTAAATATTCGTTATTTAATTCAGGTTCAAGAATTTCTCATATCTAATTATACAAATTCAATTTACATAAAACGGTACTTCAGAAAGGAAACTAACCGTTTGTTGAATTAAGTTTAGTATTGCTGAGCGCGTTTTTGTTGTCGTGTTATGGTTCGCACGAAACTTCCGCGATAAAACGTTTCACTGCGTGATACTAAAAAAGTGTATAAAGATCCTGTATGACAAGAAAGAGCGATGGAATCTCTACTTAATAATGTATTTATACGGGAATTAACGCGATCACGAAATAGGTATTAAATACCTCTGAATTGCCTGACGTTTCGTCCAGGTGGCACTGGCTGTGGTCACAGGCTGACTGAATCAGTAAAGCACGCCCTCTGTCGTCGAGATCGTGAGGTAGAAGGTTCTTCATCCACCCGCACATTTTCGACATTTTTGTTATACTTGTTTAGCCATGTACCGTCACATACGAGTACTATACCAACAGTGTCCCTATTTTATAAGCAAACCGCTATGTTTGTTTATTGTCTTTTCTATTTTAACATATTATGCGCGGGAGAGCGGTTTTATGATTAACGAGTCTTTTCAAAACTGTTCTTATTGACTGACTGAATTTAAGATTTTAGAGGAACTAAAACGTGTGTCCTACGTTAGCATCAAGAATTAAGTTGTTCTGAACCCGACTTTATATCTAAATTATCGTTTTAATTTTGACTAAGTTTTATATTCTAATTGTTTGCTTTCACCTGCAATTAGTTTGTCGCCTATTTTTTATTTCATTTTTGTTGTTTTTATCTAATAAGTAGTTATCGTTTTTAATTTTGTTTTTTATATATATTTTTACGTATCTTCGGGTACAACTGTTCCATATTTAGACGGATTTGCAAAATTATTTTTTTGTTCGAAAGAGGTTTATTCCAAAATGGTGACCCTCAGATTTTTTTTATCCAAATAAAGTAAATATTGAGGAAGGCTATAGTATATATAACATCATGCTTACGACTAATAGGAGCGGAGCAGTGACCATTAACGCAGGTGAAACTGCGGGGACAGCTAGTGTAATATAAACAACATTATCTGTGACCTGTGTTTAAAAAGGTAAATAAATAAAGTAATGAGGCTCGCCTAAAAAAACTGATAAGCTTTGTCATTAGTCCACTGTGCATCTGATAAAATACTGAAAAAATACAAAAAAAAAAAAACAATGTTAGTTTATTTATTAATTAGTTAAAAACAAAACAACTAGCTGCTATTTAAAAAAATCCGATCCCGCAGCAGGCCCGCAGAGGTAAATTTCGTGTTTTTTTTATTTTTATCTCCAAAAATATAAGTCGCATTAAAACTTTTTAGTCTACATAATTAGTTAAAAACAAAACAAGACACTAGCTGCTGAGTTTAAAAAAAAAACCGGTCCTGCAGCAGGTCCGCAGAGGTTGATTTCGTGTTTTTTTAATTTTTATCTCCAAAAATATAAGTCAATGCGACTTATATTTTTTTAAAAATTTGCTTTCAGTTTACAGTTTCGGAACTACGAATTTTTTTCCAACAAATTTTGGTTTTCCTCTGCTCACCAAGTTAAGGATGGAATCATTTAGGGCTCATATTAAAAAATGTTCGTATTCACTATGGGTATGCTATTAATGTTAAACGGTCCAAAAATTTTCGTGCATATATATATATATATATATTGAGATTATCACAGTGACTATAAAGTACATACTAAGTTTATGATTTGTAGTCACTGTGATAATCTATGTTTATGCTATAAATTGATCTTCTGTCATCTGGCTTGACAGTTGCCTGAGACGGAACACAAAAATAATAATTATTATAACAGAACTTTAAAATATTAATTAAATACATTCTAATACGTAATGATATTACTAATTGTTTAGCTATTTTATGATATTATGAATTTGATATCATTTTTGTGATAGTTTTGATCAAAGGCTCATACTTACGTAGCTCGTACAAATGAAGAGAACGAAACGTCAATATCATGACTTTATACGGAAATAATGCGTAGCAATTGTTAATTTACTGTTTTTATTTAAATCATAGTTTCGGATACGAAAATAAAATTCCTGAGGTGAAAAGGTTATAAAAAATAAGAAAATATTTTTTAGATTATTTTGATTTTGCAACATGAAACATTGCTAGACCATTTTTGGTCAAGATCCTTTGGGACCTTCTTGAAAAAATATGATTTTAGCTGAATGTTACTGTTGCAACTGGATAGGTCATTGTTTTCTCTACATAGATAGTAGAATATCATTAGATTCTTTCAAAATTAAAACTAAGTATAGCTGCCAAACCAAAACTTTAACACGTGTAATTGTTTTTAAACTTTCGCGACTTTGATACATACGCATACGGGGGCACACATACTAAAAGTTTTTAGAAAATAAAAAAGGAATGATATAGAAGCCTGTTAATATTTTTATTGCTTTTCGAAGTAGTCTGACATCTTTGTAAACCACATTTCTTGCCAATAAATTTCATTTCATTTCATTTCATTTGGTCTCCGTTCTTTTGTAAGCGCCGTCGCCGTCGCGATGGAACCATTGACTGAAGCAGAAGTGGACTCACCACTCATCTTAAGGGATCTCTTCCACGCCTTTTTCAAACGCAGCCACAGCATGTTCAGGGTTCATAAAACGAATTCTTCTAAGTTTATCTTTTATTTTTGGAAATAAATAAATGTCACAAAGTCGGGACGTGTAAGAAGGATGACTCGCTAGCTCCATACCTTCCATAGACAAATACCTATTCGATAGTCCGTCTGGCGGAGTGAGCTGGAGCGTGGTCGTGGTGGAGGAGGAGGATCGTGCTGTTTGGGCTCTGCTGTCTAACATTTTCCAAGACAACTGGTAGACAATGACTGACATACCAATCTGCAGTAACAGTCCTTTTATCTGCTAGAATGATTGTTGCGAAATGACCCGTACGTTTAATAGAATTACTTCTTTACTTTTGTCGGCAAATCTTTGAATGGAAATATCCATTGCGCAGATTGTCTTTTGGTTTCGGGTTCGTAACAATATATCCAGCTTTCATCACCCATGACGATTTCATATACAGCATTCGAGTCACCTCCGTCATACTTTTCAAGCATTGAGCGGCACCAATCCAAACGACGACGAGGTTTATGATCTTCCGTCAAATTATGAAGTATCCATATCTAGTACAAAGCTTTCTGACCCCGAAATGTTCATGTAAGACTTTTTGTACTTGACTCATACCAATGCCTAAAGCGGCCCGAATCTGTTGGTATGTCACCCTTCTATCAGCTTCTATCATAAGCCGCACAGCACTCACGTTATCTTTAGTAGTCGCCGCAGAAGGACGTCCTTCTCGAGAATCATCAGTGAGTTTGCTTCGAGCACGTTTAAACTCATTAAACTCAGTAAACAGTGGCACGAGATGGGGCTTCTTAATGAAATACCAATCGAAGTTTATCGTAATATTGTTTTTGAAAGTCGCAATAAATCATTGAGCGAAAATTTTCTCTAGTTAAATCCATTTCGATGCACGACAGACACTTTTTAAATTGGCCGCCAATATGTAAAAACCAATGACATATGAAATCATTAAACATCTACAGATTCCTAAAGAGTTCCTACTTAATTCGAAATTTAAATAAATTTTTCATCGGTTGCTTTTCTTACTGGCCTATTCTAAAAACTTTCAGTGTGACCCACGTATTAGATGTGTAACTCGGGACGTAATCGCGATAATATTTAAACGTCGGGTAACCAAAAAGGTATTGTACCTTTTAAACATTATTGCGATTGTGTTTAATCGTATGCCATTTTATTTTATATAAAAAATTATTACTACATATTATAAAAAAATATTAAGTCCCCGGCCGCGTCTGTCTGTCTGTCTGTTCGCGATAAACTGAAAAACTGCTGAACGGATTTTCATGCGGTTTTCACTAGTAGACAGAGTGATTCATGAGAAAGGTTTAGGTGTATAATTTTTACCCGTGCGAAGCCGGGGTGGGTTGCTAGTATTTATATAAAATAAAATGCTGCGTTTTCTTATCAGCATTTTTGAGAAATATTATAATATATGGCACTGCTATTTCAAGAGGTATCAACTCAAAATGAAGCTTTTCTCAGAAACTACAGAAAACTGATTACTCGCTTCCTGTTAAAGATTATAAAAAGTGAACACTGTATTTATATTATTGATAAAATTGAGGGATTTCTGTATTAATGAATTATTTAAAAGATTGCAGGTTATCTAGTTATTTCCAATTTTTGAGTTAATACTTTTATTGTCTGAACAAATAAAAAAAATTAATAATTTTTAGTTGTTTTGTTGAAAAATTTGGCTTATTACAATATATTATTATTATTTTATATCTATTGACGGGTAGGGAATTGATATTTACGTATGAAAAATGAATTATCTCAAATTCACAATATTTTGAGTTGATACAGTCTCGTAATAGCAGTGCGATATATAGGTACATTATAAATTATAACGCAACAAAATTACAATTGCGCTTTTATAATACTACGACAACAAAAGTAAAACTAATGTGAAAACTATAATGTCAATGCACATGATACAGAAAATTGTATTATGTATTAAATAATATTAAATGAAGTGAAGCCTCGACTGACCATTACCAAACAGTATTCAAATGAAGTGGTCACATGGAGTTCGGTGTGGCTGTAATGAAGTCAGTTGGGATCATGCGCGGCCACTCGTCACAGTGTAATCTTTGACTTCGAGTTTGCTCAAGCGCCATCAGACCGCATCGACATGTTACCTTTCTCTGCTTATGTATCTAATTTCATTAGATGTGTACTTATCTTATAAATTATAATAAAAGTACAAAACAACTAGAAAGTTACGGTTTAGAGAAAAGTTGGAAACCATTATGTATATGAACGTAATTTAATCTGCAACTTCAATTCTACTTTCGAAGTATCTCCACCGTGTAATTTCGACGTCACAATTCTATGGGTGATATATGATTGGCAATGTAAAACAAGTAACCACAACGAATGTTGCGCTAAAAGTATTGCCTATCATAGATAGATGTTCTTCAGAAATAAGACGGAAAGAAATTATCCATAAGAAAATAAAAAAAAGACCAAGCGCTGAAGAATGTATTAAGCAAGTTTTAAGAGACATTGGTTTTTATAACAGAATCACTATAAAAATGTGATCGCTGCGTGACTGAGCAGCAAAGCAAAAACTCGCCGTGACAATTGCATCCCGTGTTTTAATGTTACATTAAGAACGAACTGCTTCGCTTTGTAGATTGTTTTACAGTCGTGGAACCTTAACCGCTAACGTTTAATGGGATATGGTATACATAAGTAATATTATAATAGTTCCCAAAGAGTGTTTTTTTTTTTTTTTAAAAAGACAACTCCCGCATTAGGAATTACTCCTGTGCCGCGGGGGACTTTACAAACATACAAAGAACACCCAGACTCGGATGGGAGTCGAACCCACGACCTATGGCATAGCAGTCAGGGTCACTAACCACTAGGCCAACAGGCCAGTCATGTTAATGTTTTTCTTTAGAGCACAGCGGAATCAGAGCTCAAATGAGAATTTGGCCTTTAGCCTGGTATTCTACCCGGGGCAATACCTCCACCGTGTTATGTTTTTGTGTAACTCCTTAGTGATATCACTGTTGTTGCAAATGCTTACAGGCACCTGTAACCGCTTATCACCAGAAGGGTGTTTGCTACCACAGTGTATAAATTTAGATTTTAAGAAAATTACCAACTATTCACGTAAACAAGGGTTGCCCAGAGGTCGAAATTCAACCGTAATTCATTAAACCATAGTATAAAAAAAAACATTTTACAATCTTCAAAACAAAAAATTAGGAAGTAGGTTGTCAAACAGAGAAGATAAGGTACTAAACTGTTTTGTCTTTGCCTATTTATGTACCTCAGGTGTTACAAGCACTCATTCGACCGTATGCTTGATTAATATAATAATATACCTAAGTAGTTTAAAATAACTACACTACAACATACCCAATTGTACATAGATTACATATACTCTTCAAAGACATAGTGGGTTCGTTAGGTTACCTGTATTTTTTTCATATTAATTAGAAATTACAAACAATTAAAATTTTAACACACTACCAACTGCCACTGTCTCTCCGAATCATTTAGTTAATGTTCAATATAATTATGTAAATGTATCTTCCACTGCACTAATAATGTACAAATAAAGTGTTATCTATGTATAACAGGCCTCTAAAGCAAGAAACATTTTCTTTCGAACCATATTATGTTTATAATTTTCATTAACACGTGTCATTCTGACTACAGTAAACTTTATAAACACAATATCTTATGAAACTCTGGCTACAATTAATTATATCAAAGTAAATTAAAAAAATCAAGAACTTCAACTGCATAAAAAGCGATGGAAATAATATCAAGTTTTCATACTTAATTTTAGTTATGACGTAATAAAAGAAAAAAATGTACAATCATATGTGGTAAGTAAGTGTTCTAAATATCAGTGTCATTGTTGTACTTGCTCCTACTAAATAAACCTCACGATGAATATCGTACGATTCGATTAGGACGAATCGATAAACACCTCAATCTGTCAAACCGATTCGATGGTGTAGAGGGTAAAAAGATAAAATATCACATACATACCCACGGAATTGGTGAAGACATAAACGTTTCTTAGCAGTCGGGTGAAAGTACGATCTAACGATTAGACTAGAATAAAGTAAAATTTACTCACCAATCTTATATGTAAATAAAATTGAAATATTCGTGTTACTTTAGTGATGTTGGGAAGCGTTACTAATATTGATATGGTTAGGAAATATCGCTCCACTTTCAAAGTGATAGCTGCTGCTTAGTTTAGAAAGTGGTACTTGAAATCGAATAAATTGTCTTTATAGGAACTCTGTTTAAGCAAGAACATTGTGTTGCTGCCGACTAGTCCATCAGATTTTTCTGATTGTCGTTGAAATGAACAGTTTTGGTATACTAGAGTTGTATAACTTACAAAATTTAATGTAGACCACATTTGCTTATTTTAGTCTAACTCATTCGAAATGTACAACTGTAATGTTTGAATGAATTTCTTGACTGGAACTCTCTTGGGATAAAGCAAACGTGAAGATTTACGTTAAAATGTATAAAATACCTATTTATACATAGTATAACAGTAGTACCAATAGTGTAGTAACAGTATATAGTGTAACAGTAGTAGTCTACATAGTAACGTATCAAAACTTGTAGTAGTTAGCTAAATTTTGCACACAGTGAACCAAGTACCTACTATAAGGTTTGTTAATAAAATAAAAAAAATTAAACAGATTTTATGTAAGTTTTTAAGTGATTCGATCACAAAAATTAAAAAAAAAACGTACACTTTCCTAATTTTAGGATTTAATTAATAAATAAACTACGGTGTCTCGTGGAGGTATACTACCTGCTCCACACGTTGATTCTCAAATTGACGATGGAAGACGACAGTTCTTTGAGGAACTTATTAGCACTACTGCTTTAAAGAATAAATATTTTTATACATCGAACAACCTACGCACCCGAGGGGCGTCTTTAGTGCGTTGGCAGCTCTATCCCTCCCACGGACATAACTATAACAGAAATCTGATTTATTCTACCTATTTTTTTATTTTTATATTATACCGGCAGCGCCCCGCGGCTTCACCTGCGTAACTTCCGATCCCGTGGGAATATCGGATTAAAAAGTAGCCTATATATATAAATATTATCTACGTATTTAAGGGAATTAACGCGATAACGAAAAGGTATTACATTCCCGTAATAACGTAGATAATATTATATCATGGAACGCGAAAGTTTAAAAGTTAGTATAGCCTATATATGTTATTCCAAGTCTCCAGCTATCTACATACCAAGTTTCATCGCAATCGGTTCAGTAGTTTTCGCGTGAAAGAGTAACAAACAAACATCCATCCATCCATCCATCCATCCAAACTTTCACATTTATAATATTAGTGGAATAGTGGGATGTTACAGTTTTATTATAAGTATAGATTAACAGCATGGAAAAAATAAAGGTTGTCCATTTATTCGTTAAAAGTGGACATAAAAAGTGTTGGATATGACAATTTCATGAAAACGTTAATCTGAACAAATCTTATAATTGTACCTTGAAAACGCAAGATAGTGTTCCTAATATTTTTAAAATCTTTTAATAATCTATACTTATAATAAATCTGTAACGGGATAAATTCTGTACATTGAATATATCAAAAATAAAACGAGTGAGGGGTATTAAGATATCGATACTGATGCCAAATATGCGATTTAAAAAAAATTTGTTTGTCTGTCTGTTTGTATGTTCACGATAAACTCATTAACTAAAAAGTTACTGAAGGGATATGCTTGAAACTTAGTATGATAATAGTTTCAGTGCCTGCGCAGGTTATAGATTGCTTTTTATCCCAGGTTAAACTTTGCTTCCCACAGGAAAATCAATGAAAGCTGGAATAAAATTTTAACGTAAGTAGAATATATATACTTATTTTGAACTACATTACAGGAAGCGTTTGGCTTATCTGATATAGTGTACGCTTGCCACTCGGCTGCGTGCTGGATCAAGTCCTTCCGACACTTTTTTATTTTGTTGCACTTTTTTTTAATATTTGCTTTAGCCCTTTTTTAAATTAGGTATCATTTTTAACCGACAAAAAAAAAAGGTTCTCAATTCGAATGAATGTATATTTTCAATCGTAGAATAACATAGGGGAACGCAGAGCGCCGATATCTGCCAACCGCCCTGTCTCCCGCATTAATGTGCTTTTCTGTGGTGATTGTTGAAACAGCAGGAGTTTTTTTTTCTTTGTTTGGTGATCCCAGAGTAATCGGTAGCTGGTTCTTGACTATGCCAACGAGCTATTTTGCCTCTCACAGCCATTAAATTCATAAATATGTTAAGGGCATTAGTAAAAATAATAACTTCACACCCCTCTCACACGGCCGTCTGATCCTAAACTACACAAAGCCTGTACTATGGTAACCAGACTGCTGATAAACATACTTATATATTTATAAATACATACATAATATATTATAAATAAATTACACCCAGACAGAGAACAAATGATCATGCTCATCACACAATCATTTGTCCTGGGTGGAAATCGAACCCATGACCTCTGGCTCAGCAGTCAGGGTCACTAACCACTAAACCATCAGACCAGTCCAGTAAATACCTTTTAAATACGTGATCGCGTTGATTCCCGTCAAAATAATTTTATTTATTTATTATTTATTTATCTCTTTATTGTACACCTTTAATGTAAGATACAATCAAAAAGAAAAAAAACAATACAAACATTCAGGCATATCAATTGGCGGTCTTATCGCTCACGGCGATCTCTTCCAGACAACCTTTGTACGGATATTAACAAATATATTTCAGGGTAGTCTGTGGTGTACTGAGATAGGTTAATATATATTTTAAAATTTTAATATATACTTAGAATACTATACCTATATTACCATAAACATACTACATACATACATAAATATGTACCTATATACATTCATTTATAAGATATATATATTCATAGCAGATTAAAATGAGATAACCGCTTATAATGACAAGTAATAGTCCTTGACCAGTTTTTTAAATGTCTGCAAGGTTTTGGCTTGTCGAATTGACACAGGTAAGTTATTCCATAGCCTCACCGCTTGCACCGAAAAGGATTTATCTGTAAATTGTGTGGTATGTCTAGGCATTTCTAATTTCAAATTCTCTGATGATCTCAGGTCCCGACAATGTGTGTTGTGTAAGAGTTATAAATAATTATATTAGAATAGAATAGAATGTTTATTTAAAGCATCTATGACTCAGTTGTTAGTATAACTTAACACTTTGTTAGTATTGCAGTATTTTACTATATTAAATGCATGGCAGACACTATCGCCAAAAAAATTACACCTAAGCTGAAATATTAACAGGTAGCCGGTGAAGTTTTTTTAAATTTTCAGACCATTTATTTTCGGTTCGGTTACAGTACTGTGAAATCTTATGTTACACCGTGACTAAACAAAGCTCAAAAGCAAACATTTATTTGTTGCGGGGTTGGACCTTAGTATTGACTGGGAGTAATCTGTTAGGTATACCGAGGGGCCCATAGTTTCTAGGAAGCAGCACTGACCGACTGATTACAGCAAGAGTCTCCCAATTGGTCTGACGAATCGAGACGTTAGGTCGTCACAGTTGTTTTATGATGATTTTCTGCGAGGAGAACATCTCGCTCGGTGACGGGGTAGATTCGGTAGAAAAACTTCCAGGCAGAACCTTTTTACTCGCGCTCTCATGCGTACGCTAAGAGGGGCCTTGGGTGTATGAGACGAGTTTTATGTTCTTCGCCCGAAGCAGAGTCTCCCGTGGAGGGGGTGTCTAGGTGGCTCATTGGAGGCGTAAAGAACGCCGTACCGACGGTCAACTCGTAACCGGCGCTGTGAGGCACACTGTGTGTTTTAGTCGGTTTAAGCCTGATATACAGCCTCACCAATAGCCCGGTGAGGTGAGCTTCCACACGAAAAACAAATGAGTAATGTTATCACGGCCAAATTATGTCATTATTTCAGGTGTTTGGTTTGGTTGCTTACCAAAACTACCTTTTTTGTACGCTCCATGTTGTTTCATGGAGAAAGAGGTGCAATGTCTATTATAAGCGACAAATTGCTGTTTTCCGAATAAAGCGCGAACGAAGTTGCGGGCACAGCTAGTATTTGAAATGTAAATGTATTTAAAATGAATATACTACCTATATCTGAAGATTTTGAAATACATTAATGATAATTTCACCCTTAGAAAATATGAATGAAAAATTCATCTCCAAAATTTTATATTCTCTATCAAAAAGATTTCTCAGTTGGATTGTAGATTTCAATAACTGCCAAACTTTATTTAAATGTATTTTTCACAGGAAATACACCCACTTACATCACGAGTGTTTATATAAATACGTATTCATATTCTATTCGAAAAATATTGGGTTTTAAATATATATATAGGTAATTATATACCCAAAATGTGTAACTAACTAAAAAGTAAGTTGTAATAATTTAGAAGACTGCGTGGATAATGTGAAACTCTAAACATTGATGATAACCTATAAACAGGTTCCAAAACCCGGTCTTTTGGTTGGTCCCGGAATCAGTCGACCAAAAATACACGCTTACACAGACTAAGTAAAACAATAAACCGTCAAAATAAGGGCGAGAATCGCTTCTAACTGCCTGGAAACACCGTACACCTTTTGTAAGAGACCCTCCTCACAATCAACTCTTATCATTTACTCGTGCATGCGTAAGTGACATATCTTAATGGATTAAACAAAAGTTACCAATTTTAATAACGGCCCTGTCACAGTTTTCCGATATTATTTTGTATATTTTAATTGCTTTTTCAGGTCTTTGATTACAGAACAAGAATGGAAGAATGAATTCTTCTATATATTTATAATGTAAACCTGTAACAGGTCCAATTCTGTACATGGAAGATATTTAGAAATTTTGTTTTGGGCCTTTTTATAACCGATACTGCCAAAACTATATTTTTTTCATTTTTGTCTATCTTTCTGTCTGTCTGTATATCATAGCCGCGCATCACGATGAAACTACTGAACGGATTCAAATGAAACTTGGCATCATTTAATTTTATACTACGAGGTAGGACATAGGATACTTTTATCCCAAAATTCAGGACGGTTTCCTTGAGAGGGGGATGAAAGTCAAAATATGTACTTAGTTGTAATTCATTACACACGTAGTCCAATTGCAACCATTCTTTTTTTCTTGGTAAGGAGGTACTTTAAAGATTGTCACGCAATCTTCTTTGTTCTATATCTTAGGTGTATGTATAATAAATCTGTAGACGTGGAGTTTGTCTGTTTGGTTGCTTCAGTTAAAAAGTACAAAATAATCGCGGAAACGTATTATGCACAAGTATTGTGTGTAATTCGGTGTAACATTTAGTATTTGATTGATTCTCTCTATCCATAAAAAAGAATTGAAAATTAGTAGGCGTGGCGCGTGCGCCCGTATCTGGCGTAAATTGTGCTTGCTATTAATTTCTGTCTTTAATCGAGTGTCAACCAGCGACCACGTCATTTCTCGAATACTACGAAATACCGCGTCGTTCAATGGTTGTTTGAGGAAATAACAGCTTTAAAGTGAATTATATGAAAGATGACATCTTATTTTATACGTAACTACAGTAATTAAACTATATTTTGCCATAATAATCAATAAGCAAATATGTACCATATTTGCTTGATACACACACTGATATTTATGATGAAATATTAATTTCCCCATATTATTAAAACAAAAACCATTGCTGGCCTAGTACGGCTTACATAATAAATGAGTTTGTTTGGCGATTCTCTCACTAGCACGATAAGCTAATGCAATAATGCTAATACGTCGCTTTTGTTTCTTACGATTTTTGTATTATGCCTGAAAGTCGAGTCAAGTACACATTTTAGCTTTATGCTTATCTAATGAATTTAAATAAATTAACATAAATGTATAGTGTCAAATTATGCAGATATACTTTTAGTATTCTCTTATTTTTATTTTAGATTTCCATAAGATCCAAAAAAAAAGAAAGTGGATAAATGCTACAGGCCAGGGCCCAAACTGGTTTCCGAAAAAAGCAATGTCTAGTGAAGACCCTTTTAATATTGCTGCGGTATTGAAAAAATATATTGAGTGCATTATTTATCAAAAAAAAATTCAAACGGCATATTGTTGTCGCTACATTAAAAACTCTTATTTATTTTATTAAAAATAGGGACAAATAGCTAATAGATGATAACGATAACACAGTTTACTATTTAATAAAAATAAGCTAATAAACATTATTTTGACTGGTTATGCCGTTAACGCTATTACTATTATTTATTTACTATTACGCTATTATTATTATTACGCCGAATACTATTGGTCGATTGATAAATATTAACGAGTGGTGGGGTTATAAAAGGGTGGAAATAAGATGAGAACTTGACTTGAGTGCGAACAGAGGTACGAACAACTTGGCAGTTACTGTTAGTTAGTGATTTTCATAGTTTATATCAGTGGTTTCGAGACTGTTTCTTACAATATGTTAACCAAGTATTAGTATTTTAGTGGTCATTAAACTCATTTGCTTACTAGTAGGTTTCCCTACAGGGTAATAGCAATGATTTACCTCACACATATATTTTTTTACACTAAATGTGCCCTTTTATTTATTCGTATTTCATCTTAACTAACAAAAAAACTACAAACAAAAAATAACTAAAAGTTTCACATTAAAAAAAAAGCATCAAGAAGTTCCATAGACCTTTCCTAAGATAGAATTTCGATAACTTTATACTTTATTTTTGTTATTGAAATCCCTAGCGTATATGAAATATAAATTGCTTTTGCACAGCATGACGATAATTATTGATATCTATGTAAGTGTAAGGTGGACGGTAACTCTAAATGAACGATATTTCTTACACGCTAATGTGTTCATTCGAATGTCAAGTACTCATTGACTTGTTGATATCGTATACACTTAAGTGCGTGTCAGTCTACGCATCTATTGGTTTTGTTGAACTGCATATGTAGTTGTAAGCTAATGGAAGGGACAATTTGGAGACAGCGGTTTTCATACATTTCCATCTAAAAGGCAAATCTAGTGGATTCTATGATCTGAGGTCCCAAGTAATACTAACTATACCATACTTATAACGTAAGTGGTCATTTACTTTTTTAGATATTTGTTATTAGTATAGAACACACTATATACCTGTGTCACGGGGGGCTTCACAAACATTAAAGCGAGAGCTACATTAGGCCGACGCACATGTCTGAGACATCTGCGAGAGCTACTTTAGGCCGACGCACGCGTGTGAGACGTCTACACGCGTGTAAGGTTGGTGTGCACATAAAATCGACAATACATGTCCTCGAGTACATATTTTTAATGATAGTATTAATGTATTCATGTGCTCTTTGTATAAAGCTGAAATATATAAACCTATCAAGACTTAAATGTAAAATTATAGTAACACATTGGTGCCGATTCTATTGTACACTAGACTAAACTAAAACCTGACTTAATTTCTTCATATGAAATCAACCTAGTGTTTTTCGTAATAAGGTCTATTTGTTACTAGCATCTATTTCTCAGCGCCGCTAAATTTCAATAAAACCTGTCAACGTATACTCAACTTTATTTCCACGCAGCGAGAGTCTTCATTTATTCAAACGCTGTATAATTGCCGTATAAAAACTTGTTCAAAACGAACAAGGATGACGTGTTTTTAATCTACACCTACGAAGACGCTTACTAAAAACACAGAGCAAAAGAGATGGCATTCAACGGAAAGCGGCTCTCGCTACGTGGTATTAAAGTTTATTTAAGCGTATCAGACTTTAGTCGACAAATAAATTGCTTATTTCGATAGCGACATATGTTACCTACTTGTTTCAATTTGAAATAAGACCTTGTTTCTAAGTGTACAAGGTTTACTTCTTATATGAAGAAAATTTAGTGAATTTTAATTTAGCGAGTGAAGTAACAGAATTGGGGAAATTGTGGATATAACTAATTAATTAATTTACTGTATCACATTATCCTTCTTAATTTTTATTGCATCTGGATACCTAACTGAAGCGCTATTACCGCTATTGTGAGTGATGTGTATAGTTTTAATTAGACTTCAGATTTGAAATTGTACGTTGTTACGTGTTATTGTGTGGGATATGATCTCTTGTCTGTAACTGTACCTATTAAGTAAAAAGAATTAAAACTCAATTTCCGTTTGGTTACATTAGTGTGAAATCTTATGTTACCCCGTGATTATAAACAAAGCTCTGCAGCAAACATTAAGTTGTAATCTGTTACGTATACCGATGACATGTTGGTGACGGCCCTAGGGGCCCATAATTTATGGGAAGCGGCACTGACTTACTAACTACAGCGAGTCTCTCAATTAGTCAGACGAATCGAGGCGTTAGGTCGCCATAGTTGTTTTATCTCCACCGCGATGTACTGCGCGGGGAACTTCTAACGCAAGGAGGCAGCGGATTGGATCCGGTAGGAATACCTCCAGGCGCGTGTAAGCAATCAAAACTATATTGTAATGTATGTTTCAGGTTCTTTCACCGCACACCTATACTTTATAAAAAATCCTGCCTGGAGGATTCCCCCCTTTCAGGAAGAGGTGCTACGCCTATTACAAGGGACATATTGTTGTTTTCGGACATAGACATGAACAAAGTCGCAGGCGCAGCTAGTATTTACATAAGATTGAAGAAGTAAATGAAAATCAAAAATATTATGTAAGTTTTTTAAATTAGAGTTGCTGATAGACCTAGTGAGCCAAAAGTCTTGTCTTTGGTAAAGCTTCTAATAGTCATTAAGACGACCATGCCTGTATTATTTGGCAGTAAAAGTGTTTCTTACAAACAACCAAAATTCCTAGTAATGCTTTGAAATCCTTACCCATTGAGAGAATGAAAAGCCATTACTCTTATTACTCTAGAAATGGTGTCCGTAACACTACTCCTACGGAGGAACTTACCGGCATCTTGGAGCCTTGGGAAAGGAAACCTTAGGTGAAATAATATGTGTGAACCATCTACAGCGGCAAATGATGCCTAATATATCGTACTGCTATTACGAGACTGTATCAACTCAAAATAGGGTAAATTTGAGATAATTTATTTTTCATACGTAAATATCAATTCCCTACGCGTCAATTAATATAAAATAATAATAATAAATTGTCATAAGCCAAATTTTTCAACAAACCAACCAAAAATAATTCAGATTTTTTTTTTATTTGTTCAGATATTAGAGTATTAACTCAAAAATTGGAAATAACTTGATAACCTGCAATCATTTAAATAATTCATTAATACAGAAATCACTTAATTTTATCAATAATCTATATACAGTGTTCACTTTTTATAATCTTTAACATGAAGCGACTAATCAGTTTTCTGTCATTTCTGAAAAAGTTTCATTTTGAGTTGATACACTCTTGTAATAGCAGTGCGACATGTAAAATGCATAAAGATACCTATTTACCTTATAATTGCTACTGAAATACTCTAAGCTTCGCCAAATTTACGTGGGAGAGCCATGCTTCGGCACGTATGGGCCGGCTCGACTCCGCTCGATACCACGACCTCACAGAAAACCGGTAGTGAAGCAATGCTTGCATTGCATTTCGCCGCGTGAGTAAGGTTACCGGAGGCCCTAACCCTTCCCTCTCCCCTATTCCCGTCCTTCCCTTTTCCCCTCTTCCCCCCTCCCCCTCTTCTACTCCCACCTTAAAGGGCGGCAACGCACTTGTGACTCTTTGAGTTACAGGTGCCCATGGACGGCGGTAGTCATTTACCATCAGGTGACCCGTCTGCTCGTTTGCTCCTATACCATAAAAAAAAAAACTTTCGGTTAACTTCGTTTATCAATGATTTCGGCACAAATGCTAAGTAATCGCATGACTAAATATGACAGCGTAAAGCTATCTTTTAAATTCCAAACTGACATATTCTTACTTGCCTCCTCCTGTTAAAATTGTAGGTTTTGCGCCATTAATAATTCAATCCGAACCTTGTCACATTATCATATCATTTTGCATGTAAATATTAAAATATGAAGTTTCAACTATAAAGATATCAGTTTTACAGTAAGTTACGGAAGTGCAAAACTCTGTGTTCCGAATGAATCAAATCTGCCGTTTATGCTACAAAAAGGAAAAAAAATGCATAATAGCTTTGGAGAGTTCCCCAATATACTGACTACTTTGAAGAGAAACGTGGAAACAGGAAAAGCAGCGTAAGCACTATCTTACCAAAAAGGTTAAAAAGTATTGTGAATTTCTTCTTAAAATACATTTGTGCGTTTATGCTTGATGATCATATGCATTCGTTCAAGACGTAATGCAAGACGTTGGAATAATTAGTCTAGTTTTTCACGTATTGTTATTAAATTGGAAAAAAAGACCAAAAAGACAACCGATTTTGAATATACTGTTTTTGATTATTGATTTAGAAATTGTAAACGAATGTTTAACTGTCGATTTTCACTACAATACATTACAAAACTTAGGCAATCACCTACACAAACATTTAATTAATTTTCAATTGGATCCTTAATCTTGACTATATTATCTCAATTCAAATCTCGAATACCTACACAAATCAACGCTACATTTGTCTACATTTTGTGCCACCGCGAATTATCTGAATGTCAGTAAATTATGATTTATGTGTATGTTTACTGAGTTGTTATTGACAAAATTATGTTTTTATTACGTAGATATGAGCAAGGGCTGTTGAGGTTAAATAGCAGTGGCTAAATATAATTATTCAAGTTTATTTATACCAAAAATCGAGATTAATAAGTTTTGAATAATGAGTTAGGCAGATAATGTTGAAACAGTTTAAGCACATGCTTTTTATTATTGATACTCACTGGCTTCAGCGTCAAGCTCAAAAGGATACAGGGCCTAGGTCGTGAGTATGTTCATTCACAGCAAATTCCGCAGGCACACCGTGTGCTAACTGAATCTCTAACATTAAATTTAGCCCTATTGCCGGAAGAGAGTTTAGTATATACCTACATACGCAACGTATCAACTAAGCCCCTTACCCAAGTCAAATCTTAACCACCTTATTTTATTTTTCGTCCACTGGCGGCAGAGCAAACCTCTTTTCGATTCGACAAATGCGTGCTAAAGACAAGCGCTTCGCGATTCGCGTGATGAAGTAACAGCTGCTTTTTCCGCCACTATCAGTCAATGTGGTGCTCTTCCTCGCAGATAAGGAGGTTACGTTTTGGTAGGCAAGTACCAGACTGCCCACTGCTTGCCAAATCATCTAGAGACGGCGAACCATATCTCCTCTTGCTTTTTTTCTACCGCTAGTAATACTACTCTGGGCCACCAAGAGACGGTAGCAGCAATTTATTAAACACATATATAGCTAAAACAAAATAGGAAATTTATTTATTAAGGAGTTACTATGACCTCCTTCATCTGATCAGCTCCATCGTTTTATATTTTTTATTACTAGTACTAAGTTTAATTGTGTGGAAGTGTATAAAACTCATTTGTTACTTTTCACTACTTTATAGGTTGACTAATATTTCTCACATAAGCCACACTAACAGGCGAAGCAGAGACAACCATAAAAAAATTCTGGTCCGCAGCAGGCCCGCAGAGGTAGATTTCGTGTTTTTTAATTTCTTTTTAAATCTGTCCCCCAGTCCTCCCTTTGGGGGAATATCCCCCATTCTCGAAATGAACCTTCATTTTTGCCCTGTTGATTTGTCGTCCAAGTTTGAAAGCAATCGGTACATAATTGCGACATCCACCGTGCCGGTAAAATTGTGGTACATACGTATATACATATGTATATTTATACATAAACTTTTTACCTGGCGGTCGTTTTGGGGTCTAGGCATCATAACTAGACCTCCTGTGAAGAAATTTTTGGAAAACTCGACAACTGGTACAAAACCAATAGGTAGACTTTTCTTCGAAATCTACCTGATAAATTGGGTAAGAATAAATCTGTTTTTAAAAGCCATTTACATCGTTTAATGTTAAGCTAAAAAAAAAAACATTTAAATGTCAATTACCTGCTTTTCTTATTGCTTTAAAAATTGTTAGTCAAAAATGGCAACAATTAAAAACAAATGTTCAGCTCCAAAATATATTCAAACTTAGTGTTAATAAACTAATCAATAAAATTAAAGTATTCGAAAAGTAAAAGTGAGCCTACACCTGCCTCTAACCCAGAGAAAAACTCTTGGTACAATCATAGTAGATATATATAATAGAAGTAGTTTTAAATACTCACGCCAGTGAGTTTCGTAAAGGATAGGTAGAAGTATAACTATGTCTAACGTTTCAGGGAAATTTAAAATTAATAGCGATTTGTACACACTCAAATTTCGTTACTTCTTTTATATTAAACTAAAAAAACAATTCGCAGCTACTCGAACGTTGTCATCGATCGTCCGAAAACGTAAGTAACGGGAGTAACCAAAAAAAAGCAGTTTTTGTAAGAAACCTATATAAATATAATTATATCAATTCAACAGGTTAAAAAAGTTGTACATAATAATGAGAGCAGAGAGAGAAATAATGAGAGAGACGCCGGACGTCTCACGCTCCGCTTTCCACTATTACTCGACTTTCTGTTTGCAAAACATTATTTACATGTTGAGATTCGCATGTTCATTTATTTTAAATATTCCGCGGATGTATGACCACTTTAGGAGCCAGACAATGCATCCGTATCGTCTAAAAAATATATAGTATATGTAAATATTGTCATACATTTTGCCAAGTGCGACAAGAATTTTTTGAGTTGTGCAGTTAATTAATTACTTTCATTTTACTACTTAATAAAAGTATTTATATAACGCAGTAACGTTATACTTAAGGAATCGAACTTGCGATAGAAAATTGTTGTGTCTGAAACAGTAGGTACACTTGCTATTATAGCGTTCTCCTAACACAAGCATGGGGGCCTGTCATCAAATTTATTATTTTTTTTTTATATTATAGGGGGCAAACGAGCAGACGTGTCACCTGATAGTAAGTGACTGCCGTCGCCCATGGACACCTGCAACTCAAGAGTCACAAGTGCGTTGCCGGCCTTTGAGATAGGAGTACGCTCTTTTTTTAAAGGTTTGAAGGTCGTATCGGTCCGGAAATACCGCAGGCGACAATTTGTTCCAGAGGTTGGTTGTGCGAGGCAAAAAAAATCTGGAAAACCGCACAGTGGTGGATTGCCAATTATCCAGGTGATGGGGATGAAAGTTTTGTCGCGTTGAATGATGGCGGAACGTTGCGGCCGGTATAAGTCCGAACAATTCCTCGGAGCACTCCCCATGATACATGCAATAGAAAATGCAGAGTGAGGCTACATCTCTACGCAACGCCAAGGGGTGAAGCCGATCTGAAATATCCTGGCAATCGATGATTCGAGTCGCTCTCCGTTGAATGCGGTCAAGAGAGAGAAGCTGGTACTGGGGTGCACCTGCATAGATATGAGAACAGTATTCCATATGCGGCCGAACCTGCGCCTTATAAAGTTGTAGGCGGTGGGCCGGTGTGAAATACTGTCTCGATCTGTTGAGTACACCAAGCTTCTTCGAGGCTAATTTGGCCTTACCCTCCAAGTGACCGCGGAACTGGACTTCGTTCGATATATCGACGCCAAGGATTCCGATGCTGGCTGTGGCAGTCAGGGAAGTGCTCTCAAAGCGAGGTGACTCGACAAACGGTATCTTTTAGCGGTGAACGTGCAAACCTGTGTCTTCGTTGGGTTAAATTGGACCAGATTGAGTCGACCCCAATCGGAAACTCCTTGTATATTCCTCCAAGTTTGGATCGACTCTCAGTGACGTTTTCCCGAGAAATGTTAGCGCGGCCGGTATACAAGGCATCACTCGTGCTATCATCGGCATAGCATTATCTTGGAGAACAAGGTGGTTATGGCTATAGGTATGTAGTTGGACGGATCCAAGTGGTCACCTTTTTTAGGGATCGGGTGCACTAAAGCTGTCTTCCATGAGTTTGGGACGACGCCGAGGGAGTAGGAGAGCCGATAAAGGCGCATTAAAACCGGTGCCAACTCTGGAGCACACGTCTTCAGCACGATGGGAGAGATTCTCCCATCGAATATATATAATATAAAGAATAGGCCCACTCGACTTATGAATATCGAGGGAAAGAGGTGCTTTGCGCACTGAGCTTTGGAAGAAGCGGACTTCCGGCATACAGCTGTCGCACCGCGGTATGGTCGGCGGTACGTTTCCCCCGTCATCCAAAGTCGAGTTGGACGCAAAGAGTTTGCCCAAAAGATCGGCTTTCTCCTTAGCGTCGTGGGCCAACGAATTATCTCCCATTTGCAGGGGTGGAAGGGATGGTCTACAGAAATTCCCCTGGACAGCTTTGGCAAGAGACTAAAAAGCTCGAGTTCCAGAAGGGAGACCCACCAGTCTCTCACCAATTCTGTTGATGTGCTCCGACGTCGCCCTGGCAATGTCTCTTTTGAAGGACTTGGAGGCAAAGTTGAGCTGCTTTTTTAATGAGCTGGTCTTTACATCCCGTACTGCCGCTGCATTTGCCCAAGCTTGGTAACATTTCTGCTTTCGGCGGGATGCCATTTTGCAGGATCGACCAAACCAAGGCTGGGATTTGCCACCAATGGGAATCACAGAGAATGGAACAAAAAGCTCCATTCCCTGAAGCACCATATCAGCGACAGAATCGGCAACGACGTTGGGATCATCCGGCTTGAAGCAGACCTGCCTCCAAGGGTAGGATGCAAAGAAGGTTCGCATCCCATCCCAGTCTGCTGACCTATAGTGCCACACACGGCCTATAACTCGCGGCTGCGGCGAGTACGTGGATGTCACCGTACTTCGGATCAGGCAATGGTCCGAGGAGCCAATTGGGGCCTCAACGGAGACTTGGTAGCCATCCGGATGAGAGGTCAGAAAGAAGGTCCAACAGTGAAGGCTCGTGGCTTTCTACATCTGGGATTAGCGTAGGCGTTGCTACCAATGTTACAAATAGTTCATTGGTAGATGTATGTATAAAGAAGTATGTATTTATAAAGTAGAGTTTTTATAAAAAATATAGTAAAAAGCTTCCCATGCTTTTTCACATGAAAAAGATTCAATTTTTTTTATTTGATTTGCTATTAAAGCGTATCTTTTTAGTTTTTTACTATATTTTTTATTTATGTCTGTCCTATAAACATCACCAACGACTGGACTTATGCGTAGTCAACTTCATTCGATTACTCCTTTGCAGCTCCAGAGATGCAATAACATTCAAACAAAAAAAAAATTAAAAAAAAGTAAACGATTGAAAAAACCCACTGGCAGAAAAAAAAACAACAATAAAAACGCTTTTATTGCTAATCGCAATTTATCTAATTGCGATCTGCTCCACGGTTAGGGAACGTTCCCATTTGGATGAACCCAATTTGAGAAATATGAAATATGGTAACTACCATATCATTATACCACTAGTTCCTTCTTCAGATGTAATATAGGTACCTAATAATAATTAATAAAAAAATGTGATATACAATTTTTTTTAAGTTTTTATTGAGTAGAATTAGTTTTTCATATATAACATAATCGTAAATTTAAAGTACCCCGACTCGAAAATCGCTACAACGAATAGAAAAGAGCTGATGATCTTCGAACAGCTGAACAGATTTTCTTGAATGATATCTAAGAACACTCTCGAGCAAGTCACCTTTCAAAAAACAACGCACTTACCACACAAGTAATTGCTTTGTTCGAGAAGGAAGAAGAAGGGTTCTTTTAATACACCACTAAGGTGGTAAAAAATTCTCGTGTGGTGTAAACATCTTATCCTAACTCTAAACTCTATGACATAACAATGATGTAACAATCTTTAACAATAAATTTTGAATGATATATAGGTACTTTATCTACCGTTTTCTCCTTTATAAATTAAGGGGCGAAAAAACCAATAAGTAATAACTTATATGGATTTTCAACCTTAAAATATTCCAAAATACATCAATAGCCACTAGCACCTGTTTAAAATCATACCCAGAAGAAATAAAATGAAGATGGTGCTCACCTACAAACTTTGAGCTATTGCGCAGTTAGCGTATTCTTAATTTCACTCGATTTCGTACGTAGTCGGCACTCTTAGTCCACAGAGGAGCACCCCCAAAAGTCATTGTATATTATGTACTATTTATTACCTCAATCAAACTTTTCACCCATCACAGACAAAGCCTCTATCGGCAAAAAAAACAATTTCTAGAAATCGTATAGTCTTTACAATATTTACGCATAATCTTTTTTTCCAGCTCTAACTAATGTATTAATTAACTTATTAGTTTAAAAAAGGTTATCTCAAATAATATAATATTGTTTAACACGATGCATAGAAAATAATATATAATATTCTCAGACATGTTACACAGCGCTGTCTAGACTCAAGCTATATTTTGGTAGCTTTATAGGTCTATCTAGAATTCGAATAAATAATATTCAGGCGAACTAATATTGAGCTAGAATCGAACCCGCGACCCTTACGTCACGGCAAATATTTTTATTAGGAGCAATATCAAGTGTTTTGCATAAAGTATGTATCTATGAAATAGCGAAGTAAATAACTGCGAATAATATAGAATAGATATAAAAAATGTAATAAATGTGACTAACAAAGTAAAATTTTGTAAAAGATTTTTCCCTTTCAATATACTCGTACCCCCACCAATTTTCCCATATATGGCGGCAATTCGCTTGCCCCCTATTACGTGAGGGAGACCAAATTATATTGTAATAATGTAAGTGAAATATGTGGGTGTTTAATACGCCTTTGCCCACCCCTTAGGAAATACAGACACTTTAGGAAAATCGGGATTAAGTACATTGAAAAGACTGCAAAAAAAACACCATAGTTCGACTTCGGGTTACGTGGTAGATGCTGACCTGACAGATAACTATTTACATAAAACTAATTAAGTGAGAACATCGTGACGTGTAGGTAAACGATCAGAGTTAGTAATAATAAACGACCTAAATAATGAGCAAGGAGCGAGTATTTAAAACGTACAAGGGCGATTATACATGCTAACGGCCTGTCGCACGCTAACCGAACAGACCAAAAGCCTAAATATTGACTTACTATAAGTTCTACTCCACTATTTAAGTATCTGAAATAAAATTTAGGAAACCGCCAATCATTTATTACGAAAGTTCACACAAAAAGAATTTAAATTTTGTGGATGATATTTATTTTCATCATAAAAGACGATTACAATACTTCTGTCAATGTAACGTACGGTTTTTAAACCGTCAGTTAAAGCAATAATTTGAAAAAAATCTCCGTGTACATGTTTGAATATTTCTAAAGTAAGTGCGGGAAGTGCAGGAATTGTCTATAAAAAATGAGTTCATTGTATTTTTATAAATTCCCCCGACAAACAATTTCCCTAGTACATAATTTTTTTAAATAATAAACTATACGAATGAAGATGAGCTTATGTTCCGCCATCCACCATTAAGGAAGCCGTTATCTTGTGGACCATAATGACCGTTTATAAGAAATAAGTACATCTCTACTGCCCATAATGGAAAAAGAAGCGTGATATTTGGTTGTTAAACTAGACGCGGCGAGCTTTAAAACATATGCTTCACAGTAGTAAACACGTTCTAAATGTGGTCATCAATCAACCTTGCAGACAATAACTACTTAAACTTAATCTACTCAAGCACAGCAGTGAAGAGTGTCCTTTAGTACTTAAGGGTTAATGTTATCATTAAATCATTGATGTACCTATTCATTATTACTGAATTTAGATACACGCTGAGCAACCAAATTTAATGGTAAACTAGTGTTTCTTATATGTCTCAAAAGGTTTAATTTTTGTTTTATTATCATTAAGTTGGTTGATATACAAGTTCACAAAACTAAAATCTCATTACATTATAAGAACTTTTACGAAAAACATCAAATCTGTTTTAAAAAAAAGTAACACTTTTACGAACCTGTGGATCAGCCATCGCATCACTCGCCAATTTAGAAGGAAGGCAGCTACCCAACCAAATCTATCTAGAATAGAGTAAGATTCTAACGATATGCGATATCTACTATATTTATAAATGATCGCTTTTTACAGGCCTCTACAAATTTTGGTAGGCTACATAACTAAGGCCACCGCCCTGGCCCACTATTAGTTAGCAAACATAAAAATTTTGAGAACCACAGGTTTATAGGTTTCTTTACGATGTTTTTTTTTTCACCTTTAAGGCAAGTTATCACTATTTTCTCATACCTACATGATCTTCGCTAAGTCATGGATACCGCAATGATCACCGAACTGGAACCGCCCCCTAATAGTTTTTGAACCACTAGACAACCACTGCTTATAACTTAACTTACAAACTATTATGTATTATCAGACTAAAGCACCAAATAACTTTCTCGATCTAGATTAATCGAATCTTCAGCATGATGTGACAACGTACCTACAATATATATATATATATATATATATAGCCGAAGTTATTATCATTAGGTACTTTTGTTTACCAATATTTTATATTTATGATTTAGTTATTGTACGTTATTAAAGTTCCTAGAGATTAGTATAAACAGGTAATGGTGCCGATTCTATTGTACACTCGACTAAACTGAAACCTGACTTAATTTCTTCATATGAAATCAACCTAGTGTTTTTCGTAATAAGGTCTATTTGTTACTAGCATCTATTTCTCAGCGCCGCTAAATTTTACTAAAACCTGTCAACGTATACTCAACTTTATTTCCACGCAGCGAGAGTCTTTATTTATTCAAACGCTGTATAATTGCCGTATAAAAACTTGTTCAAAACAAACAAGGATGACGTGTTTTTAATCTACACCTACGAAGACGCTTACTAAAAACACAGAACAAAAGAGATGGCATTCAACGGATAGCGGCTCTCGCTACGTGGTATTAAAATTTATTTAAGCGTATCAGACTTTAGTCGACAAATGAATTGCTTATTTCGATAGCGACATATGTTACCTACTTGTTTCAATTTGAAATAAGACCTTGTTTCTATGTGTACAAGGTTTACTTCTTATATGAAGAAAATTTTGTAAATTTTAATTTAGCGAGTGAAGTAACAGAATTGGGGCCAATGACCCTTTTTTAAGTTTTAAACCAATAATCAAAACAAGTCTATAAATGTCAGAATAATGGCACGAAACCATGTATCAAAATGGAAGTGAACTGTATATTTCATCTTTTAATTTTCTAGATCCATTTATTTTATATAACAATCCTTTCGAATATTCAGGATAGGGGAACATATCTAACAAAAAAACATGTCATCTCTAGAACAAAAAGACATAATCAGCGAAATGTTTTTGTTATATCCTTTTGTTCGTTTTATAAGGACTGTTCAAGATGCTTGAGCGCTCCTTAAATGTAAAATATATTTTACCATAAAGAATTTCATCTGGCAAAGAGCTAAAGTCAAATGAAATCATATTCAGCACTGTTATTTTAACATCTTAGTGCATGTTTAGTTCTCTACGTAGGCGAAAACTGACACGACTAAAAGATAAAGAGATAAAAGGCGTATTGTCAAAACAAAAGCGTCTCAGTTAAGATAGCTAAGTCCAAGACACAGTGCTAATTGATGTTAAGGCGGCGGCCAAGCTGACCACGGGCAAACGGGATAAGGAAATCCCGGTATTAGCCTTAAGGTGGCTAAGCTTAGCTCCGGTCTTAGCGGTAAATACAACAAAACCAAAAGGTCGGGCCAATATACGAGTATGTGTAGTGAGTACACTTTGTAAGAGAAGCTATTAGTTTTTCAGCGCCATTGACTTTTAGTGTAAGTGCTGAACGCGAACAAGATAGCAACGTAACGATAGCTAAGGATTAGATCAAAACCTCTGACTTTTACCCTTGGTATAAAAATATCTGGTAGCCATTCTCTTAATGAAATACAGTCACGTTATGGTTTCAGTATTCTGGTTGAAAATCTTCTATATCTCTTACTTATAAGTGACATTTGGGATAAAAGTAGACTTTCATAAAAATTTATATAATATGTTTATATAATATATATCCAGAAGGCGGGCCTTTTTCTTGCACAGAGAATTAGCATTGCCATTCAACGTGGCAATGCTGCCAGCCTTCTGGGAACACTGCCAGTAGGCAACGATGCGGAGGAATTTTATGACGCATGCATATAGGTATATATTTAAAACAAGATTTCCTTTATATGCACCAAAATTAGCATCAAAACTCCAAATTCAATGCGTATATTAAGTCTGTAATATCGACCATGGAAGAGTTCCCTTGTCTGGAGCCAATCCTGAGCTCAGCAGTCAGATCATGGTGTATTTAGAATTTTAGAACATACTTTCATTATTCAATGCATAGGTATACAACGTTTCTTATCTACAATGCTGACCATAAAGGAGTTTCCTCGTCTAGAGCCTCAGGTCATGCATATGATAAGAGCAAATGGCTTTAATTAAACTAACAAACATTGCAAGTTAAATAAAAGCTTTTAATAAAAATAAAATATGTATAAATAAAATTGTTTATCGTAACTATATATCTCCGTGTGTTCTTCTGATAAGCATAAATTCAACTAGAGAATCAGCGAAGTCTCGGGACAATTTTTGTGCAAAAGATTTTATTTTAAAAAATCCACGGAGAAGATAGATTCAATCTAGTCATCAGTCACAGCCCCAGATAGCCAACATTCCCATCCGTTGCAGTCCTTAACCAGTTATAGTTACAGGTGAACTAGAAGAGAGTTCTATGCCAGACCACCTTCGCATTCGCCATTTCCTCTTGTCGCACTAATGCTGGAGTTCGTGCTCCTTTGCACCAATTGGCAAAAAACTACAATAAACAATTTACACATTTGGATTTATCTAATTACTTTATCTGCTGGTAAATTTAGAAGCACATTATTAGAAAAAAATTATAGTATGTATGTTTTTAGGGTTCCGTTCCTTAAAAGAAAAACTAGGAACTCTTACCTATAGGATCACTTGGTTGTCCGTCTGTCTGTCAAGACCCTTTTCTCAGAAATCCTTGGACGCATTAAGTTGAAATTAGCATCAAATATTTATGTCTGCGATCCTTTGAAGCTTACAAAAATCATGCTTATTAATCAACGCAATCAAAAGATACGGCTATTTAAGCCCTAGATTTGACCAAATTTGACAAGTCGCAGGTATAAATGAAAACCTATAGGGTCCTATTGATTTACAATCATGAAATTTGGTAAGAAGCAAAATCTTACAGCACAAGTAAAATGAAAAATCCGAAGATCATTACTTTGTTATTATATCTGTCTGTCTATGTGTCTGTCAAGACCCTTTCCCTCAGGAACCCGTGGAGGCATCAAGTTGAAAGTAACATCAAATACTTATTTTAGCGGTCCCTTGAAACTGTAAAAAAATCAAGCTTCTTAGTCAACGCACTCAAAAGATACCATTAAGCTTCAGATATTAACAAAATTGAACATTTCGCAGGTAAATCAAAACCTATACCCATTGACCTAGAATCATGAAATTTGATGAGAAGCAAGATCGTTAATTTGTTGTTATATCACATAAAAAAATAGTTTTTGTGATTATATCATTTCCAACCGTAAAATATTAGTTATATTTTACGGTTGGAAAGTTGATTTTCTCGTAAATAGATGTGTGGGAGAGTATTTTTAGAACTGCAAAGTTAAGTTTGTTTTTCGGAAAAAAAAACGAGCAAACACCTTTGAGAATCGATTCCCGAGATGGACGTACTATCTACGTATGTGAAAAGTTAGCTAACGAACGTGTATATGTTCGTTAGCTAACAGAACCCTCGGTGCGGAATCAGACTCGCACTTGTACGTTTTTTTTTCGTTTTTTATTAAGGTGCAAATATTATTATAATTATGCGGTATTATTTTTCCTCCTTGTATGTATGTAAAGTTTTTTATTAAAATATTTCACTTTTCTTAAAAATTGTATTGTTCACTCGTGTTCAATAAGTTCCAAATTTATATTTTATGGTTGTATGTAAATAATGCTGGAGATTATACATAATTATATTATGTCTGTTTTTCCCAAATAAATAAACATCTACAGGTCTGACAGAAGCTGAACACGGCAAAGCTCGGTCGCCGAGTTGCAGTTTCTTCACTGTAACCTTTAGCTATTGAGAAGCATTAGGTATAGAATGAAATGTAGGCACTCTCGGCACATGGGCTGGAAGTGGCAATTGCTTCGCCCAAGAAAAAATAAAATGATGAGTAGTTACTATTGTAACTAATTACGAATAACGATTTACTAAATGAGCTCGCGGCTGGTGGACGGGGATGAGCCTGCATAGCCCTCACCTCTAAAGTAAAAAGATGAAGAACCACATCCAGGTTTTCTATCATTCATTTCATTCAGGTGCCATTTTCTATCATTTAGCTAGCAAATTAAACTTATAATCGTTAGAGATTAAAAAAGTACTTAGTCTAGTCCTATCATTCGTTTTAAGTATGAGTTAGAGTAAAAGCTCGAATTTACAATGGGTACCTATGAAACATGTTCAGTATTTCACCCCTTGAAACAGGCTAGAGTAAGTAATTAACTTACTCAGAACTCTACAAGCTTGCGTCTGTCATTAAATTCTAATTATTTATTTTTAAGTATATAGTTTTTTGACATTACAATTAAACTTTAATGGTCGTAGGGGACAAGCATTAAAGTTTTCAAATAGTATTTGTTGAGATTTAGTGTGTTATAAAATTACAAGATTCGTTACCAAATCTTGTACACTATATCTCAACAAATACTATTTGAAAACTAAAAAAACGGAAATTAAGTCCGTTGTAAGAGGTGCGGGGCGATAAGTAATACTAGGTACCTACTTGGTGAAATAAAGTATCATAAGGTAGGCCAGGGTACGTAGTTATTTAAGACCTTGTGACATACCCGCATAGTTCACCTAATGGTAAGTTATTGCCGGTCACTACCGGTGCTTAAAATCATTTGCAGTAGCAGAAGTACCACTCAAAACTTTGGTAATTAATGAAGCAAGAATATTACGTTAACCAAGTTTAATCCTAGCCGGTCAGTCGAAAAGCTTGCTCGTGAATTATTATAGTAGTGTAGTGATAATGTAGTGACCGCACATATCGTTGATTTCAGAACAAACCAGAATACATGCCAAACTAATATATGAGTGTGCAAGAACATTCATTGGCATGGACCGGTCGGTTGCGCGCCAGCCCGCCGATTTACCAAATTGCTTTGGGATCCAATTGGTAACCGATGGAATTAGCCATTAATTCAATTATCAATCACACACCCAATAACAACACCATGTTTGAATTAATAACGCTATCCAGCCGACTTCAATACATAGACGTGATAAAGTTGAACCTCAATACTTTGATGGGAAAAAAAATTACGAAAAAAAGTTGAAGATGGGTGAGTTAATTGATAATTTTTTAGCATTTGATCAGCTCGGTTTATGTATATACTAAATATTATATACTATATCATGTAGACACAAACTGATATAGTGAACTTGACCTTACCCAGCAGTGGCGTAACTAAACGAAGAACTTCTGAGTGAATTGAATCCTCACTATAGGTGAAGTACCTTTACCCTTAACTATCACTACTAGTGTAGGCAGTCCTGATCTATTACCGTTGAGTAGGGACGAACGAGCTCTAAGTAGGACCGGATAGTATTGTTATTTTAACTAATATTATAAATGCGAATGTGAGTTTATTTGTTTATTACGCTTTCATACACCTTGTCACGGATATAGAAAAGACGAGACCTTTCATCCAGTGTCTTTACTGATATTATCCATCTTGGTTATTGATAGATAACAACGGCTTACTTAAGATAACCAACCATAAAGAAGATATATATTACATTACATTTTCTGCCTGAAAATGATTTTAAAATGCTCTGATAATCGCCATCGTTTCAGACGAAATACTTCCACAACATATTAAGCTACTCTATTTTATTTTTACTATTACATAATACATACAAATTACAAATAAACTTAAATTGCTTTAGTTGAATAATTCTCAATTCTTATTATATAATTCTTAATATAATATATTATTGTCCGCATCGCAAAGATGAAAAAATTCACAAGAATGTAGTCCATTATACAGACAGATGCTGACTTTAAACGCTATCTTATGACCTAAGTTTAATTCCATGAAATATTTTACTACAGATCGACATGACAGACAGAAGTGTGATATGTATAAACTGTTAGGTATAGGTAGGAATCACTTAAACAAAGCATAATATCTACTCCGGTGGCAGACGCAGATTTGCCATCTCCGCCAGAGAAAAGGGCCATGTGGCTTCTAATGCCCAGTAGGAACGAGAGGTTTGTTTTTTTTTTTCAAAGCAACAAAGTAAATCATTTCGTTAGGTTTAATTAAGGATTAAAAAAAACCCCTTATTCTCTATACAAAGTCGATGGAGACATCGATTAATACAATTCGTACATAGTAGGCACATTTATTAGAATAAATACATTGTTTTGTTTTGTCATAAGCACAAGCCTATATTTAACTGTCGGTCACTACTGTCTGTGACCTTATTCTAAACCAGTGAGTGACCCATATGGCAATCAGAGTGAGAACTTTTATAGCGGAAATCAAGCTTATTTATGCAAAGTAGTTTAATTTGTTTTGGCAAGATATCGTGGTACAAAACCAATTTAGCAAACCCGAAATCTGATGGCATTTTAAAATAGCCAGATATCAAATCGACTACATGAATGCTAAAATGATGACTCTGATATGTTAACTTCATTTTGTATTCAAAACTTTTTAATAATTAAGTTAGACACAAATCTACGACGAACGTTAACATCTAACATTAAGAGGCATGTTTCCATTTCAAGGACAAAGTCAGTGACATTCACAATTTTGAAAACTTTACCTGTACACTTAAATGCAAAGACAGATCCTGTCTTTACCTTTAAGAGTTTATGAGAGAAAACAGCAGTTTGTCGCTTATTGCATAGTACCTCTTTCTTCATGCAAAATTTTTTAAACGGTATTGGCGGTGAAACAACATGGAGCGTACAAAAAAGGTTGCTTTGGTTGCTTACACGTAAAATAACGACATAATTTGACCGTGGTAACATTACTCATTTGTTTTTCGTGTGGAAGCTCACCTCACCGGGCTATTCGCGAGGCCGTATATCAGGCTTAAACCAACTAAAACCACACGGTGTGCCTCACAGCACCGTTTATGAGTTGACCGTCGGTACGGTGACGTTTTGCCTCCAATGATCCACCCAGCACTGGCTAACGGGCGGCAACTGGACGATTTCCAGACACCCTCTTCACGGGAGACTCTGTTTCGGGTGAAGAACATAAAACTCGTTTCATACACCCACGGCCACTCTTAGCGTATGCATGAGAGCGCGAGTGAAAAGGTTCCACCTGGAAGTTTTTCTACCGAATCCACACCGTCACCTCCTTCTTGCGCGAGATGTTCTCCTCGCAGAAAATCGTCATAAAACAACTGAGACGACCTAACATCTCGATTCATCCGACCAATTAGGAGACTCTTGCTGTAGTCAGTCAGTCCGTGCCGCTTCCTAGAAACTATGCGCCCCTTCGGTATACCTAACAGATAAATGTTTGCTCTGAGCTTTGTTTAGTCACGGTGTAACTTAAGATTTCACACTACTGTAACCGAACGGAAAATAAACGGTCTGAAAGTGTAAAAAAACTTTAAATGTAATTTAAAAGGTATAACATACCTTTGCTTTGCCGTGGTGTGGCCGTGATCGCAGGCCTGTAGGTACTGTAATACTTTTTAAATACGTGATCGCGTGAATTCCCGTCAACATAATAATATTATCATGGAACGCAAAAGTTTAAAAGTTTGGATCTTCCTTTTCTATAACTCTATTTATAAATATATGTATATTTACTGGACTGGCCTGATAGTCTAGCGGTTAGTGATCCTGACTGCTGAGCCAGAGGTCGTGGGTTCGATTTCCACCCAGGACGAATTATTCTCTGTCTGGGTGTAATTTATTTATAATATGTATGTATTTAGAAATATATAAGTATGTTTATCAGCAGCCTGGTTACCATAGTACAGGCTCTGCCTAGTTTAGGATCAGACGGCCGTGTATGAGGTGTGTGAAGTTGTTATTAATATGAATGTCCTGAAACATATTTATGAATTTAATGGCTGCGAGAGGCAAAATAACTCGTTGGCATAGTCAAGAACCAGCTATCGATTACTCTGGGATCACCAAACAAAGAAAAAAAACTCCTGCTGCTTCAGCAATCACCACAGAAAAGCACGATATCCTACGATTGAAAATATACATTCACTCGAAATCCTTCAAACAGACATGACTATTTGCAGGTAAAATCTAATGTAACTAATAATATTTCTTTAAATCACAGGTAAAAATCGATTCTTTGTACTCTTAATATTTATAAGTTAATTAAATTGAGTGGTTTTTTAATTAAATTAACCGACGAAAAGAACTAAAACGAAAAAAATAAATAAACCTTTTAAGTCTTAAGTATTAAGCTTATTTAAAAGGTTTATTTATATTTTGCTTTTTACTTTTTTTCTTCGGTTTAATTTTTTTTTTAAAAGATTATTATTTATGATTTTTTTTTCATCTTCAGCTCGGCTACATGATGTGATGATTTCTAAACGCAAGTACCTGATAAAGTAATGAAAAGTAAACAGAAAAACTATTCGTTTCTACAATTGTCGAGGGTTTCTCTCAATTTTATCAGAATTCCATCATCAGATCCTGACTTCCTTGACATGGGACCACCCTTGAACTATACCCTATCTAACAAAAAGGATTATCAAAATCGGTTCATAAATAACGGAGAGGGCTGAACATACATAAAAAAAGTAGAAATATGTATATAAACGGTCAAATTGAGAACCTCCTTTTTTTCGTCGGTTAAAAAGATAACTAATTAAAAAAGTAAATTATTATATACATAAAAAAAGTGCAGAAAAAGAAAAGAGTGTCAAAGAGGGATTCGATCCGGCACCCAACTTAGTAAAATCGTACTCTACACCGGATAGGCTAAACGCTCGCTGTAGTGTATTTCGAAATAAGTATATACATTCTACTAACGTTACAATGTTATTACAGCTGTCATTGATTTTCCTGTGACTCTGTTTCGGGAACCAAAACGTAACGTAACCAAAGTTTAACCCGGGATAAAAAGTACCCTATAAACAGCGCAGGCACTCAAACTATTATCATACTAAGTTTTAAACATATCCCTTCAGTAACTTCTGAGTTTATCGTAAACATACAAACAGACAGACAGACACACACACAGAGAGACAGACAGACAGACAGACAGCCAACAATTGTTTGGATCGCATATTCGGCATCAGTATCGATATCTTAATACCCCTTAGTCGATGTTTTTAAAATATATTCAATGTACAGAATTCATCCCGCTACAGATTTATTATAAGTATACTCGTAGATATTGTATACCTTTCTTTTTACTACATTTATTGTCAACTATTACTTTTCTAAGCTGCACCTAAGAAAAGCTATTAACTTGCCTGTTGTGTAGTCTTAATCCTAGTTTACTTTTTCTAGGAATTGATAATATTGAACAAAGGAAAGTTTGGATAGAACTTATAAATTAAACTTAAACTAAGTTCAAAAGCTATTAAGTTGTTAATATAAAGAATATAGCATAGAAAGTAGACACAAATAAACCGTCATAACGTTGTTTTATTATAACTTGAAATCGCCTGTTGGTCGATATTCGATCGTGATTCTGAAGTTTTGAATGTTTTTTATTCTATCATTGACCAGTATAACTTGAACTGTCATTGTATATAGGCATATATATATCTACTGGACGCCTTTAGCTTTTTGAGTTTCCACATAATTTAAATAGAAAAAAAAAATCTGATCCAATTTTCTTTTATTGTTATCATTAAAATTCTTCAATAGCTACTAAACCAAACAAATATATATAAATTCGGTTTACAAACAAGAGAAAATGGTTCTTAACTATTTTGTCTTGCCTATTTATATAATAAAATAATAATGATACCGACTGAAATCTAAAAAAATACCTTTTAAGATTTCATTTTTATATCATAAAGTCTTTATTAGTTTTAAACTATATTTTACTTATTTTAAGTATGTTACTGGCATCGAGCCTATAAATGTCTAAAAGTCTGAAAATGAAACAAAAAAATCGTTATTACCTTAACGAAAAAACGAAAAGGGAATAAAAGTGAATAAAATAAAAAACTGTCAGTCGTAGGACTGCACGTCCGAAGTGAAAACATAACTGACACATCTGTCATCTGAGCGTGACGGTCACTCGAGTTCAGTGCTTTTTCCCCATAGCAGAGTGTACAACGTGCCTAAAGAAGTATTCACCTCAAAAGAATACTGCTAAAAAGTAAACTATAATGTCGGACAGTTTATTAGTTTCTCAGTCAATGACTGAAAGATCATCAATTATTTTCTTAATCGAGTTCATGTTTCCTGATATTGAAATATTTAATTATTTTTATGAATTTTTAGAATCCTTATAGAATCATTTAACTATCCTACTGTCAAGACCCTTTTTCTCAGAAATACATAGAGGTATCAAATTGAAATGAATATCAAATATTTATGTCTGCGGTCAATGTCAAGTCAATGCAATGAAAAGATACGGCCATTTAAGCCTTACATTTCAACCAATTGTAACCCTTCGGCGAGAAGCAAGGTAGCACAAATAAAGGAAGAAATCTGAAAATCGTTCATTTGTTTTAATATCACATAATTTTTTACATACTTATATTTGGGGCGTATTTTAGAATGGCAAAGATAAATTGTTTTTTAATAAAACGGGCATAAAATCTTCAAAAATCGATTCCCAAGATGGACGAACTATCTACATTAAAGTTTTGTCCGGTTTTTTTTATTCCTGTATATATCCAACCGTATGAAGAGTATATACCCAGAAACTACCTTAAAACCAAAGCCTTTCATTTTATTCAGGTAAAAAACGAATGGAAATGGAGATCAATAAGTACTGATGACGACGATCTCACCTACAACGTGGAAAGAAGGTCACTACTTTACAATGCACTAAAAAGACCAAACCGCCTGATTTATTTACAGCATCATAAACGTAAATACGTCAGAACAAGTATCCTTTACGGCTTCAAGCTTCATTTGCCGGGAAAGCGCAACGTTGGCGGTTCGCTGAAGACAAAAGTTGTAAACTTCTTTTAGTTTTTTTTTCTGATTTAGTTTGTTGTGGGTTTCCGACAGTTCCGTACTTAGCCAGGATACTTGGAGTGCACATTGCACTGTATTCAACTGGTGACCTCTTTTAAAGAAACTATATGTTTCATATAGGTATGAGTCTATTTTTACATTCCCAACTTTATTTCTTTTTTACCCCAGACGTAAACTGTTAATTATATACATATGTGCACCACGGTGGACCTAGCCGATCTATCAAATACCTATTTAGCTTGGCACTGACTTCAACCAGACCAGTAGGTACCTGGTGACTTTATAATATTACCTATTATTTTAAACTAGCAACCCGCCCCGGCTTCGCACGGGTAGAAATTATACATCTAAACCTTTATCATGAATCACTGTGTCTATTAGTGAAAACCGCATTAAAATCCGTTCAGTAGTTTTTCAGTTTATCGCAAACAGACAGACAGACGCGCCGGGGGACTTTGTTTTATAATAATAGTGAAGTGTCACATAGTGGTATTTTCAATTAAGTTTGATATCGATTATTTTTCACTTTCCAGTGCCCTTTCTTAGTGCTTTTTCAAGCCGGTTTATTTTTTTAGTGTCTATTTTAACATTTTTAGTGTAAGGTACTGCGTAGATACGGTATTTAGAACATTACTTACTGTAATGTAAATTACCAAACTGCAGTTCGTTACATTATATTGTAGTTTAGTATGCCCGATACTTTATTGAGATAAGGTGGTAAGATTTCTAGTTTGTATAGCAACTTAATGGACTTGATTGAATAAGTTATAATAAAACATACAAACAGCCAAATTTAGAATCTCATCCTTTTTTTAAGTTGGTTAATAACAATAACGTTCATCATTTAAATCAATAAAGTCATCATTCAATAAAGTTGCTTAATTTCAAGAAAAATAAAAAAAAACACACTACATCTGTCCTTAATTTTTAAGGGTTTCCATCTGATACCGTCTTCATATCCGGACTTGGTGACAATGGGACCACCTGGAGTCCCACACTTTCAAACAAAAAAAACAATTTGAAATCGGTCCTTGGATCACGAAAATATCAGTAAACATACATAAAAAAAATACCTACAGCCGAACATAGAACCTCCTCCTTTTTTTGAAGTCGGTAAGTTTAACGCGTGTATATGTGCGTCTGTCTAAACAGATGGGCCGATTGTGATTAACTATTTTTTGTTTAAAAAGTGACTTCATCGAGAATCTTTTAGCTATAATTTAAGAAAATCTATTCATCCACTCGAAGATCATCAGCTCTTCTCCAATCGTTGAAAGGATTTTTGAGTTGAGGGTATTTTTAATTTATTTGCTTGTTATTATTAAATTTGTTAAGGGATCCAGGGCAGTTTAACTTACTTGTCTTGTGTCTCGCCGAAAATTGTGCTCAGTATTTTTGTGGTTTGTACTTTACAGCAGTCATAGAAGAGAGATTGTAGGTGATTTTTTTTCCATCTACAGAGTTGAAAATGCCAAAAAATTAAAAATCCAATTTCGTCTTAATAATTCCTGAGCATCAGTGACACCTTTTTTATTATTTTCGGTTCTCGAAAAAGTGTTTTTTATCGTTTAAAAAGAGGCTCTGAAAACGGTATCATAAATTCTGTAGATCGTTTTAAAACATTTTTTACCTACCTAACATGACGCTTCAATATTTAAACTGCAAAATAAATTTTGATATAGATCTACAAGATCGCTCACTAACAAAGCGATTGATTGATGCTTTACGTGACCAGAAAGTTGACCTTTTCGACACAAAATGACTAAGCTGCACGTGTGGTTATGTAACCAGTAAACTTTAACGAAAATCTTCCAGATACTGTTTACACTTACGTGTAAACAGTATCTGTAAGATTTTCGTTTTGAAAATTAAGATTTTCGATGTAAACTATAGTAACGCAAAAAAAAAACACGCTGATCTGCTACTATGTCCCGAAAAACCAACAAACACGCTTCCTGTAAGAATTATATTAATTGTGTATTTGGATGTTGAATTAATACATAATTACAATCCTGTTCTATGTACAGTATTACTGTAAAACACTGGTTTTGCAGTCATTTAACTTAAGATTTGGTTATGTAAGTATAGACGCACATTGAAGTGGTTCGGCGCGTTTTAGTATCGTTCTGAATTGGAACCTCACTTTTAATTTAACCCAAAACTACTGTTATAAAAGATCAATTCATAATGGCAGTCCCAACATCATGCGCCGTCCGGAAGCATTATCTACTATTGACAGTTCTATTCAAAATACATTATAGATTTTTTTATGTCGCTTCGCAAACGTTCGTTGACACTGATATTAAACGGTCACGATTTTATCGAAGTTCTTTTGTACTGGATTGTCAGAATACGAGCTTTAGCTAATGAACGTAAAATTATGTATATTTTTAGAAACATATTTTTTTTGTAACAATAAAATCAAACAGCCATGATACCAATTAACAAAAAAATGTCACAGAAGGTAGAGAAGATAGACGATTGTGAACGCAAAAAAACTGAGATGGCGGTCAGAGTCATCCAATAGCAACTTTAATCAATTCATTTTAATTTAAGTATATTGTTATAAAATCTACTTACGATGTCTTAAGTATTTAAATAAGTTACAAAATAATAACATGACTTTGAAATGTTCTTTTGCCAGTATTAGACATTATTACATAAATTACTCCCAGACACCGAACAAATGATTATGCTCATCACACAATTATTGGTCCTGGGTGGGATTCGAACCCACGACCTACTACAACCGACCACTTGAAATGGAATAGGCGTTTGTCTTCCAACTCACTTGATGGAAACTGACGACAAAGACGATCGGATCATATCTTTATTTTAGCACTGTTGGGTTGATTTATAACACAAAAAAAAAATGCATTGTAATATCTTTGTTCAAATACAGATGGTGAACATTACATGTTGATTGGCTGTAAACTTTAGTGAGTAAATATTAATCGCTAGTACATAATATAAAACTATATGACATTTATAAACTGATTCATTAGTATTCAGCTTGTGTACTATCAATTTCTGTTTGAGGGTTCCATACATCCGAATAAAAAAAATGGAACCTTTTAGGATCATGCGTGTGTCTGTCTGTCCGGAATCCGGATGTCACATCCATTTGCTCCGAATCTATTGAAATTTTTTGAAAATGAACTTTTGACTCAAACATAATGTGCAATGTAAATAAGTGAATATTGAATATAGGAGTCACTTTTGCATTTTTGGGAGCCAAATTAGAAAATAAAAAAAAATTGCAAACTGTATCGTGTTCGTGTGCCATTTGATATGTCGAATGGCTTGATAGTGTCACAAATTTATACATATTTTTATAGTTTTAAGATTGATCGTTTTTATGTTATTTAAGAAAATAAATGAAAATTTACCACATTATTCCCGAAACTACTGCGCCTAAAATTTAGAAATAAATGTAGAAAATGGTTCTTTACTTATATATAGAAAAGCTAAAAAAAAAATCTATGGTCATAAACATATATTAAAAAAACTTGGTAGACATATACACGGAACCATGCGAGTTGTACTTACATTTGGCCTGGCTTATTTTACTCATCTTTTTACATACGTACTTTATACACGTAGCTGGATCCAATCGTTACGAGACCTCAATTTGGATAAAGATAACTAACATTGACGGAGCATACGGCTTAGATTACTGTAAGACCTGGATAAACTTATTATTATATTATATTCTCTTTATTCAACATAAAACTTATTAATTACATTTTTAAATACGTACCTATAAAACAGAATATATATTTAAAAATATAAAAAATAGTATACCACCGACATCGGGTACAGGGACCAAGACACCGGTGGTTAGGGCTCCAAAGACAGGAACCTCCTCACTATACGGGCCGTGTCGAGAAGAACTGCCTTCTGCATCAGTCCCTTGATCCAGCCGTCTAACGCGAGCCTCTTAAGGTGTTGGTCTAGGCTTTTGGCTATCAATCCATGAGCAGATACGACAATCGGAACAATGATCGCCGAATCGACATTCCACATATCGACAATCTCGTGATATATATTATATTATTATTATGATTCTTACCTATGAAAGAAAATCTAGTGACGGTTCTTGAAGTGATTCTCAATCATCGAAAGACTATTGTAATGAATTATGGCATTACTTTTGATAGTCAACTTCAATGGAAGTAACTACTTTGTTCGTAACGTATTTGTTTTTTACATATAGAAAAGGTATACATATTATTTAGGATTTTTCGTCCTTGTATATTTTTTAGCAAGTATTTAGTTTTGGTAGCTCAAATTGGTGACGTAACTTTCCATTAATCCCACTAATATTATAAATGTGAAAGTTTGGACGGATGGATGGAGGGATGAATGGCAGAAACCACTGAACCGATTGCGATGAAACTTGGTATGTAGATAGCTGGAGCTGCCTGTTACGGTTTCACACCTAACCGGCTGACCCAGTTTTGGTATAGAGATAGACGGGACGGTGCTGAAGCATATAAACTAATTTTGGTCGCGAAAATAAAACTTAAATGCTGTGATATAGGGGATGAACTTCGTATGGCCGACCTATATCACATATAAGCTTAGGGATATAAACAATGATCATTTCTATTCTTTTAGAAAAATATAAAGAATGTTTTTGCGCAGACGAAGTCGCGGACACCAACTAGATGACGATATAACATACTCTCAGATAATAATATTATATGTATTTTACGGTTTTCCGAACGATCCTATAGGCAAGCCTCAATTTACTAATACTAATACTAGACTAGAGTTTTACTCTGTTTAAAAAAAATTAACTACAGAAATGAAGTAACGTGAAGCTAGACACTAAATTAAAACCACTAAGACGAAAGCGAACAAACGATAAAATAACAAACGTTACACGACAAAATATGATAGGAATGAATATACAAAGAGCGAGCCTCGAAAGCAGTACACAATTGAAATATTCAGCCGAACAATCAAGATCGCTTCTGCCTGAGCTCCCATTGTTACCAGGACCGAAACATCATTATTGTCAGCGAAAGTCTCCGCTTTTACGAGAAGAAAGCGCAAAGCCATTGAAGGTAGGTAAATAAGGTTGCTGTTATACAAAATTTTGCTTATTTCATTACCATTGTTCCGTTTATCACAGTTTGCAACTACAATCCATGTAACAGTATTTGAATGTAAATAGTAAAGAAAGTTGTGACTTTAATAATTAATTGCGCAAGATTTGCGCCTAGTTTTGCTATTATTTCTAATAATTGGTACTATTTTCGTTTTTGTACTGACAATACCAACTTATTCGGAATGAAGAGAATAATAAGTTGGTTATGTGCCTATTTTATCAGACACGACAGGTGAAAGAGTGAAGATAAATGTGAGTAAAACAATGTAGTGACCTGTTGAGATATTTAAAATATTACTATTTGAGTCGCAGCTAACGACTATTTGTGTCAGGCGTTCATTATTGAGTGATTACAGTGGCTTCCATCCGATACGTATGAGTAGTCGTACGAGGGGCTACAGTGCGAATAGGCTTTCTTTCAAAACGCAATTGATGATAGGTACAAAAATATCAAACGCCTTTGAGAACTGAATCTAACAAAGTAAATATGTCCTTAGGGCGCCGTAACCAAATAGCAAAAAAGGAACCGTTATAATTTCGGACGGTGACTGTCCGGATGATGTCCTGATATATTATTGTCTATTTATTCCGAGACTATTGGCACTATGTCCACAAAATTTTAAAGTTGTCTTCTAGGAACCAGTATACAAAGATATCATAATTTTCCTTTCTTTTTTTTATAATTTTACGTACATTGTTTAGTATTTGTTGCGTAGTTTTAGTTACTTTGATTAGGTCTTTAAAAAAATTATAAAGTTAATAGTAACCTTTACATTTATGGGAAGTTAAGATGTCGAAGTTTGTTTAAATTTTTGTTTTCGGCTATGAAGCAGCAAATATAACGTGGGAGAGCCATGCTTCGGCACGTATGGGCCGGCTCGACTCCGTTCGATACCACGGCCTCACAGAAAACCGGTAGTGAAGCAATACTTTCATTGCATTTCGCCGCGTGAGTGAGGTTACCGGAGGCCCTAACCCTTCCCTCTCTCCTATTCCCGTCCCTCCCCTCTCCCCCTCTCCCTCTTCCCACTCTTTCCCCCGTCCCCCTCTTCTTCTACTCCCACCTTAAGGGCGGCAACGCACTTGTGACTCTTGAGTTACAGGTGCCCATGGGCGGCAATAGTTATTTACCATCAGGTGACCCGTCTGCTCGTTTGCCCCCTATACCATAAAAAAAAATTACAAAAAAAGCGGTAAAACTAACACTTGTTTTGAAAATAAGTTTCAGTATTCTATTATATCGTCCATATGTTAAGTAGTTTTTGAAAAAGCAGATACCACCTAATTAGGTATAGTAAGTAATAATAGTATCTTAATTTATTATTCTTTTATGAGTGGTCGAACATGCACTATTTATGATGGAATTACTAGATGGAAGTGACAGAACTTTGGACTCAAAGAATAAGTATTTACAGAAAATCCTGGTCATAAATAACTAACTTGCTAAATTCAAATTACACATCTTCCTGTAGATACTGGTCTAAGAGTATACCAGGTTGTTGACTTTTATTGGTCGACTGCTTCGCTCCGATGGGAAACATAACGTTTGTGGAAATAATCATCTTTAATACTTAAGATATTAAACTCAAGAATTTCGCGGCAACGAAGAATCACATGAATATGGCTACACCTTAGTCTAAACCTGTATATTCATGCACATATTGAAAGAATTTACTGTTTCAGTACATAGTTAATGTTATTTCTGCAAATCAACGTCTTAAAATATTCTGTTAAATTATTTAATAGTTGAACTAGTTATTGAGGTCACGCGGTTTACGATGGTCAGTAAGTGGTAACGCCTACTTTCAAACTTTAGAGAAATGCTCTACACAAAAGTTAATTAAGAATCCAATAGGACCGCTTTTTAATATGCAGGCGAATACTCATTACTCATTTTAGTTTCGGAAAGTTCGTAAGATATTAGTTATTTGTACTCGGTGAATGAAGTCGAAACAGTATCTTAATTATTATTTACTTAAGAAATTCGAGATTAAAAACTACTTATATTACAAGACTTCTAATGAGGTTTGAAAAGGGTTATTTTTTATTAATGTCTAAGAATGGGTGTAGCAACAAAACATGAATAATGAAATGACAGTGCACTGAGAGCTACAGGCCTATAAACAGATGTTCCGTTCCGACTCATGGTAAGATACTCTATATTTGTATTGTTTTTCTATGTTGTCTTTTGCAAAACAGACATTATTTCAAGGGAATATCTTATTTAAGTTGTAACATCATTTCATTCACAACTATAATTATGTTAAAATATAGTAATTATTAACCTGTTATGAGTCTACGTCAGGGTGTAGAAAAAATATAATGTACTTTTAGGCAAGGCTAAGCAGCTGCAATTTATAGCTTTTATTGCCACACAAACGAGTAACGACTTAAGTATATTCTGTGTTCTTGTTAGAACTTCATGTCATAGGAATCACTGACGTCAGTGGTCAAATAAAATAGGATTTGCAGGCTCAATCCTATACCTATTATAAAATCCCCTGTATATTTTATAAAACATTACAAAAGGCTGTGGATATATTTCACAGGATCACTCACTTTTAGTTCATATTTAGCAATGTTTTTTTTAGTATGTTTATATTTAAAATAGTTTTTATCATACAAGCTGTAACTCAATGGGGTAAGTGGAAGTGGAATCTAAACCAGAATAGAACCACTGAACGTTCTTCCTAATTTATCACTATAATCGTAATACAGTGACAGCAAATTTTTCATATATTATATATTACTTTCCAAGGAGCTACTAAAAATACAGCATGATTAGAACAATTTTACTTTTACAACACCTCCAATTTCATATAAGCACCTACGATCTCTGTTAACAATAGACAATTTTCTGCTCGTGGGTGTCCGAGAGACGACTCCTCATATTTATAACATAAATAGACATAAAAAGCACGAAATTAGGCAAATACGATTCACATGAACTTGTTTTGAATTTTAATTAATTTTTTATTTGCAATGAGATATGTAGTTATTTTGAAAAGGTTATGTTAAACATATAACATAGCCTTTTTATAATTTTATATTATATTAATTAGTAACCAATTCACGGAAAGACATTTTCTTTTTAATAAGTTTATGTCTTGTTTCGTCCAAAGAATAACGAACTAATATAATTATGTATTAGTATTAAGTAAACAGGATTTTATAATCATAATAAAAATATTCGTATTCATCTTTTTAGTCGAGTACGTTTATATCTCGGAACCCAGCTATACAGACCAGACCCAAGCCGGTTTTGAAAATCCGAATTGAAGAAAAATAATCTCGGAAAAATCGATGTTCGTTTTAATTTTACAATGATTCGATTTAGATGAAAATCTCTGAAAATATATATTTTTACGTTTTAAACGAGCAGTAATTTTCATTTTTATGATATAATATATTCGAGTATAATATATGCTGGTTTAAATTAATGCAAAAGACTAAATTTCATGTTATACTAAACAAACTTTACTAAATTATACTTTTACTATTTTGAAAAGTTATGTCATCATTGTTAAAAAAATAAGCGTTATTTTAAACATTCAGGAAATATCAGCTCATAAAAATGATTAAAAACTATTTCTACATCTTTAATAAAAATTTTATATTTAAATTTAAATTACTTCATTACAATATATATTTTAAAATTGAATTAGGTGCAAATGGTAAACAGTAAATGGAATCGAATTTTCTTTGAAGGGAGAAAATCCTTCACCACCCCTCTTCCGGGACTCAAAATAAAAAAAAAAATTTTCAACCCACTAATCCCACTAATATTATAAATGTGAAAGTTTGGATGGATGGATGGCTAGATGGATAGATGTTTGTTACTCTTTCACGCCAAAACTACAAAACCGAATGCGATGAAACTTGGTATGTAGATAGCTGGAGACCTGGATTAACATATAGGCTACTTTTTATCCCGATATTCCCACAGGATTGGGACTTACGTGGGTGAAACCGCGGGGCGATGCTAGTATTATAATAGTGTTAATAGCTAGTATTATAATGTGAAAGTTTGGATGGTTGGATGGATGGATGTTTGTTACTCTTTCACGCAAAAACCACAAAACCGATTGCGATGAAACTTGGTATGTAAATAGCTAGAGCCCTGGATTAACACGTAGGCTACATTTTATCTCGATATTCCCACGGGATCGGGACTTACGCGGGTGAAACTGCAGGGCGCTGCTAGTTTATACTAAACTGACCATCGACATTCTGCTAAGAATTTTTTTTCTCTAAAATATGTTTGGCCCTGGACTAGTAAATAGATTTTACTTACTAGAAAGTTTCCCTGTTGAAACTTTCCGCAATTTTTTTTTACCATCTATACCTTTACAATAAAGAGTGAGTGAGGTGAGTGGTATGCATATTTATTAAAGATATATTATACTGTTTTACTCAAGCGTGTATTTCTGAGATGCCCGTCTAGTTTCGGACCCGACAGAGGCCAGTCAGTGCAAAGCTCGAAACTGAATAAGTACCTAATACTCAGGGACATGAACAGCTTAATTAGGAACGGAATATAATTCTAATTAAATATCTGAATATTTTGTTGATTATTAAACCAACCAACCAACCGATAAACTAGTAGGTACTTATGTGCAATAGTAAAATAAAATTATGCAAATATATCAACAACTTAATAAAGCTTTCAAAATTTAATATTATAAATTGTGACATCTGCCCGTTTGGTTTGTTTTGCTCAGCATGAAGAAAGCAAGCCCCTCACAGCCGTCACGGTCCTAGGCTATCTTTTAAGTACCTACCTATTTGGCTTATCACCGACTTTAAACAGACCAGTAGGTACCTAGTGCCTTTATAATGTTGCCTATTATATTTAAAGTGTCACATGTATTGTAGTTTTTTTAATAAGTTAGTAATTAATGATTTTTCACTTTTCAGTTGCTTTTGTTAGTGGTTTTTGAAGTCGTACCTACGTACCGAGTAGATACGGTATTAAGAACATTACATACTGAAATTTAAGTTACAGCAATACGTTAGATTATATTAAATTTAGTTTATTAAGCCCCATATTATATTTAGATAAAGTGGTAACTTTTTTGGAATGTCTAGCAACTTGCTACACTTAATTGAATAAATTTAAAAAAAATTGCACTCTGCCGACCGTAGAACGTTCTTCTTTTTTTTTGAAGTCGATTAATGACAGTAACACTGATCACTTTAAACATCAGTACCGCTTAATTTCAAGAAAAATCAGTAAACACTACTTCTATCATTAATTTCTGAGGGTCTTCCTCGGTTTTCCTCAGATACAATCATCAGATCTGGACATTGTGATATGGGACCACCGTGGGAGCATACTCTTTAAAACACAAAAAGAGTTTTTGAAATCGGTCCACAGATGACGGAAATATCAGTAGATATACATTAAAAAAATTCATACAGCCAAACATAAAACCTCCTCCTTTTTTTAGAAGTCGGTTAAAAAGAGGATTCTTCAATTTGAAACAAGCTTCCGAGAAGAGAAACGATGGATTATTACAATACTTAAATACACGTGAAGTCGTATACGCTCGTACGTCATTTCGGCAGAAAGATATTAATAAAAAATACATTGAAGCTTATAAAAATATTCAAAATAACGTTCTACGTATACACGATACCAAACTGTTTTGGAAGCAGAGAAACAGCTGTTACTCACTCCCTTTTATATTTACCTTTACCTGCAATACCTACTTTTCAAGGTTATTCGCTGTTCTTTTGTGTACTTTATATCCTGTTAAATTATTCTCAACATTCAAAATGAATAATTACTGACAAATTTAAAAAGATATAGACATATAAGATATAGATAGATAGTAAGATTCAATATTTATAATGACTCTTAAAAAATGCTGATCTACTAAGCGGCGGCAGCGTAATGGATAAGGTGTCAGACTTGCGATCGAGTGGTTTCGGGTTCGAACCGCACCCAGTGCACTACCGACGTGAACCCACTACTAACACAAGCATTTAGCTTAGCTGGAGGGGTTAACAAGAATACTAGTAATTTTTTATTAAATAAGTAACAAAATGATTAAAAACATAATAGGTAATGTAATAAAATTATTAAAAACGAATTTCAAAATTACGTAAAAACTGCTATTATAGTGTTAAAACTTCATTATTTTAAAAAAGTATAATTTTGTTTAAAAACTATTGCTCTGTTTATCAGTAAGAATACCATTTAAGTGACCAAAATCAAAATACCAGTACATTTTTTATATTCTGCCACATTTTACTATCACTACATATTATAAAACAAAGTCTCTCTGTCTGTCTGTCTATTCGCGATAAACTGAAAAACTACTACATAATATTATTAAGTATATTTTTTTATTTTTGTAGGTAATCTATTTAGTTATTTCAGTAAAACGCACACTTAAGTAAAAGGAAAAATCATTAGCCAAACAAGATTTCAAATCAGCATTTTTATGCATTAAACAGAAAGGTACTGTAACATCATTCACTGTAAAATGTGATGTAAATCTTGAACGATACACGAAAATTCACGTTTGATATTATCGTTAGACTTAATGTCTTATGCGATGAAATAAGTAACACTCAATTTACATACATTTTCAAATCTATATACATACTTCAGTGTGTACGTACGTACATGCATATCGAAGGCAAGAGAGCCCAGAAATCCTTGACTGTAATTTGTAATATTAACAAAATGGAGAGAGTAAAGTAAGGATAGTGCTTTATTTTTGGACCTTTGGGTTGTGTTTGGATGGGTGATTTCGTTCGTAAAGCCTTTTGTAGGATTTTATCGTAGGTGTGGTTGAATAGCGCACTCGGGTTTGGTCACTTCCTCTTGCGAGTCTTTCTTTTAAGTATATTTTTTTCTTTCTTTTTATGTTGCCCAAAGCAGTTAACGTGCCTGATTTATCGGTTGCTGGTGCTTTTAATTTTAAATAAAGATAAAATTGGTTTAACATTCTTAAAATATGAGACACTGTTTTCGAATTCTTTTTATTTTGTATAAATGGGTCTCTTTTTCGGTTCATAATTAACAGCGTGTAAGTTGAATGTGTACTGCGAGTTTGTCCGAAGTTTTGTTTTGTTTTTCGTTAGTTGTGTTTTTCTGTCGAAATTAATATTTATTTGACCGTTAATTTTATCAGCATTCGCCACTGAGAAGTCTTGATTTTATATTTGTTTTCACTATATACACACATTACTAGTATTCTTGTTCATCCTCCAGCTAAGCTACATGCTTGTGTTAGGAGTGGGTTCATGTCCGTAGTGCACTGGGTGGGGTTCGAACCCGAAACCACTCGATCGCAAGTCCGACGCCTTACCCATTACGCTACCGCCGCTTAGTTGATCAGCATTTTTTAAGAGTCAATATTTATATTGACTCTTTAAAGATGCTACTACTACTACTAAATGGATTACCTACAAAAATAAAAAAATATACTTAATAAGATTATGTAATTTATTTTATATAGTAAAATGTGGCAGAATATAAAAAAAAGTTGTGATATTTTGATTTTGGTCAGTTAAATGGCATTCTTATTGATAAATAGAGCCATAGTTTTTAAACAAAAGTATAGATACTTTTTAAAAAATAATGAGGTTTTAACACGATAAAAGCAGACTTTACATAATTATTAAATATTTTTAATAATTTTAATTTTATTACATTTTAATGTTACTTATTTGATTAAAAATTCAATTCAAAAAGTAATCGAAATTTTATGAGCACTCCCTCAAATTTCAAATTTAAATACAACCTACTAACGTCTGTTTCAGAACCACATTCTTAATCCGAATCGTGACAAAAAATAAAAACGAAACTCTCTTAACTACCTCATTTGTGTCATTCTGTATTTTGTTGTAATATAATACTTCGTCTTAAAATCTTGTTTCAAATTCTCACCATCATTGGACCCATTTAGAGTTTGGTTCTAATAAAAAACTGAATTGAACGGAAATGAAATAACGCTAACCGGTTTTTCTCCGGTGGGCTTGAAGGTGAGCTTAAAAGTTTTTTTACCCTTTTTGTCGCCATGACATTGACTCTCTACAAGAAATTTTATGTCGATTTCGTTCTAGAACTTACTTTGAAATAGTACGTAAAGAAACCAACCAAATAAACTTATTCAAACTTAAACTCGTTTCGATCTTATGAATGAGCGAGTTAGTTCTAACCGGTTCGTCCGGATACAAGAAGCTATAAAATATGCATAACCTTGTCTGCATGACGGAAATAGACAGCTGTCTGTTAAATGCAATTAAATTATAGAACTAACAAGCTATTGGCCTCCGTATTCACTTACAGATGATTGATATTTTGAAATTATTTTATTAAAATCTATTCAAAAGATTGCATAGATAATTTTATAAAAGATTCCGAATATTGAATGCCGGTTTACAGTTTTTTACAGTCAGGCAACTAATTTCATTTTCATTGTCATCTCATTCATTCCACGGTATATGTATGTACACCTTCATTAGTAGACTATTTAAAATAATAAATAAATCCCACTAATATTATAAATGTGAAAGTTTGGATGGATGGATGACTAGATGGATGGATGTCTGTTACTCTTTCACGCCAAAACTACTAAACCGATTGTGATGAAACTTGGTATGTAGATAGCTGAAGACCTGGATTAACATATAGGCTACTTTTTATCCCGATATTCCCACGGGATCGGGACTTACGTGGGTGAAACCGCGGGGCGCTGCTAGTTTAATATATGTAAACCTCAAGTACGTTTACGTATTTTTATTACGTTTTATGACTTATACGCCTGTCATTTAAATTGTTTATTATAATTATGAAACTTCTTTTTCTTATTTAGTTAATTTTTCATTTAATTTACCTGGCACATCCTCACCCATCAATCAATCCATAGGTAGTTCCTCTGAATACAATCGTGTACCTATATTTTATCAAACATTTGTACGATTTACATACCTATTCTTACTATCTTATCACAGTTTTTACACCTTTGAACTTATTTTATATATAAACATTAAACATGACATTGTTTTTATGAAATAAAGAACACTTGACATTGACTTGCCTTTGACACTTGCTTTAAAAAAGGAATTTTTATTTCGTTACTGTTTTACCACATTCATACATAAAAATTATATTACATAATTATATTAAAAACATTGTTTCTTTAAACCTAAGATATGCGTCGTTTTATTGGAATGCAAAACAGCTTAAGTTGATATTTTTATAACACGTTTTAACACGTTGAGACACAGACGTCACTTACCTAATAGCCATTGCTATTGTTCTTACCTACATAATATAGTACTAGGAACGTGCTACCTACGCCATCCTTTATGTGAGTTGTGAAATATGCACTCATAGACACTTTATGAGACAAAGATTAGCATCACGATATAACATCCTGTCTCACACACCTATATTATTTTAAAACCTTTGTGTCCGTTAGTACGTTTCTTTCTCAGGAAGCACATTTAAATTTATATATATATGATTTCCGGCAAGATATTAACTTTATAAGGCCATAATCAAAATTATTTTATTTTTAGAGAAAATGTACTAAACAATTATTGATGAGTTTCTTAGAGCGCATTCACAAATTTTGACCAGCAAAATATGTAGTTATGTACCTAATAATTGATTTTATTTTGATGAAAGTCTAACCTATACTATTATAATAAAGCTGAAAAGTTTTTTGTTTGTTTAAACGCTCTAATCTCTGGAATTACAACTCGAACTGCGGGGAACGGGTACTTAGTAATATATTTTTTTTTAAGTAGACGTATTCTTTTAGATAAAGGAATTGATTTACCATCTGCAAGAAGTAATGACATTTAATTCAGATTAACTGATTCGTGGGAAAATGTTTTGAAATCTTTTTCTATAAGTCCGACCCGAACTATAACCGTATAACGGAACTAAAAACCACTTTTACTGTTGCATGTGGATAGAGCAACGTGGATAGAGGTAGATGTTTTTACTACAATATTATCTTACAATATAATTTTGTAGTTTAATGAACAACTGAATGCGAATGCACCCTGAGAAATCCCTGTTCGTTTATCATACTGATGCTGCTATCCGTTAACATTTAATATTGTTAGAATGTCGTATTTTTATCCTAATGATTTGGCATTAATTTATGTTTAATATATGTATGTTATAAGTTATAAGTTCCTACTGTTTATTTGATTGTTTTATTTCAAATGATCATTATTCAATTGTATTGAATTGGTTTACACTTATTATAAGACATATTATGTAGGTCTGTCTTAAATTGGTTCTTCAGTGGAAATCCTATAGCATGATTATGATGATATTAAAATAATATCTATATATGTATTAACTAGCAGCCCGCCCCGGCTGCGCACGGGTACAAATTTTACACCTAAACTTTCCTCATGAATCACTCTGTCTATTAGTGAAAACCGCACGAAAATTTGTTCAATAGTTTTCAGTTTATTGCGAACAGGCAGACAGACAGACGTGCCAGGGGACTTTGTTTTATAATATGTAGTGATACGAGAAGAGAATTCTTTGTACCCTCTTTTATATTGAAATAAAACAAAACATTCAAAATTTTATGTATCTACTCGATTCGAAATTCGCATTCGCACCCAACGATCTCTCTACTACATATACCTACCTAAATCGGTAATAACAGAATCTTTTCTTTCTCTGTTTGACAACCAAACTTTCTTTTTCATTTAACAGCTGCCTGTTGGCAACCTGTAGTTATCTAAACGATTATGTTGGCTATAGTTTCTTTCCCTACTTTCGACAAAGCTATAATGTTTTCAATAATTTAATAAAGTGATAGATTAAAAATTGGCGTTTATAGACAGAACCAAATGCAAAGTCTGTAATGTTTTTAACGATTTATTACAACGTTCATCGAAATTTTGAACAGTTCGTAAAACTTAGTTAAGTAAGCGCCTACATGTAATATCTAAGAATACTTTTAGCGTAATGTTTGTTTAACTATAAATATCGTTATAGACACTTTCATTATTATCGTCACTTAGAAATTTATAGTAACTAGTTATTGATGTGATAAATACTATACCTGTATATAGATAGCAATAATACTGACATTAAATGCGCCAGAATATTTTATGAGATAATGGGTTTGGCAACATTTTCAAATGAGTGTGTACTACTTACTTATTTTATTAACCACAAAGTAAGTTGCTGGAATCTTTTTTAGGTGACATGGTCTCTTATATTTGCCAGGAACAATAATATCAAACTAATTACCTGTTTTTAAGTTTTTATCACATAAAATCAATTATAGCCTATTCATTTTAAGCACATTACCATCGTCTGCAAACACATCGTTATAACTTGTATTTTAAAAATTCCAATTCATATACCAAACTCAACCAAAACTTTAGGTTCACGTTGTTATATGCGTGTGTGTATGTGTGTGTGTGTGTGTGTGTGTGTGATGTTTGGCGCTAATGAGGTGAAACGAATTCAAACAAAGAGTACATTTTATATCGCCTGTTTTATTTTTCCCATTTTACTGCTAAAACTCTTATTCCTTTTCAACATAAAATTTACACATTCATTATCATACATCGATTAACATTCACAGTGAATTACATAATAAGTAATATATTTCAGTTATATTACTTTCAGGGGGAAATTCAATATCTTTGGATAGGTCGTGTATATCTTACACTGTATAAGTTACTATTATTATATCCATGTAACATCTTATTTGAGTTTCAACAATCGAGATATATTTATATACAGTATTTAATTATTTGGCGATCATAGACGATACCACTCCATATCACGTTATAATTTATACTTACATTCTTCAACTAATCAGTCGCGGACCCTACGCATACGGATCCAATGTAACTTTCCATTATTTATCTAAATAAATTATATGATACAAAAAATATTACACTAACAACCTGTTTAAGTATAAATTACACATACCTTACGTATAAGATGATTTCTAGATTAAGATACAAATTTACAATTTTGACATGTCATCTAGGTATGTAAACAACGCGTTTTCATATCAGATTAAACATCAGTAGCACAGCCATCCTGAAAGTTGTCATCGGCCGAAGGCCTGGTTATAGTGAGGACTCGCTTGATGGCGGCCACGGGTGGCAGCACTGGGGGCGCCCGCTGCCACACGCGGAGAGTGCGCGCGCCGCCCACAGGCAGTCCATAGTCGGGAGGGTACGGCGCGTCTGCCGTCGGTGGGCCGGCGGTATTCGTCGAAGAAATCGCATGTGAACGGGGGAAAGTACGACTCATATACCCTAGTTCTTCCTGTGACCCGTCCACGCTGCAGTTTTCTATTATCGGCGTTCTGTCATTGTAATACGTCGGTATAGCAGTACTAACAGCCCGGGCCAAATTACTTGCTTGATTCATTCTCGTTTGGTCCCAGAGGCCCGATGGATATAATGAATCGGAAGCCTCTCGGGCATATTCTCCACTTCCTGGTCGTATTACACTATCCGGTCTTGTATCATTGATTAGATCTGGATCTATAGTACCCGAAACTGTCGGAGATACAACCACGGGCCCATTAGCTGTTACCACGCTCCCTCTCCCTTCATAATGATTTGTGGTATAAGGGATCTCGTTAGCTCTTGGCGGTTTTGTGACAGGGTTACATTTGGGGTCATTATGTGAGTCCTGTCTGTTAGCCAATACGGCAACATGAGGTCGATCAGTAGTCGTCGGATGTACTTCATTACCAGATACAACTCTGTCTATTGTATTTGGTGTTTTACTCTCACAAGTTGTTGTCGGACGAAACCGAACGAAGGTAATGAGAAGGGCTAAGGAAATGACGACAACGACTAAGAACAATGCTGCTCCCAGGCTTGCTATCTGTGCACTTCCTAAGGCCATTCCAACAGGCTGCTGAGTCACATGTACAGTGAAGTTAGCTTCAGCATTGCCACCTTTATTTTCAGCCACACAATAAAACTCGCTAGAGTCAGATTCCTGTGTATTTGTCAATATCAAAGAAGACTTTTTCTTCGAGTCTCCTTCTTCAAAAATGTATATTTTCTGATGAGAATTAAAATGACTGCCATTTTGAAGTAGTCTCCCGTTCCAATACCAATTTATAGTTGCACTCGGCATAGCTTCAGTTCTACAAGCGATGGTAGCATTTTCCCCCACAGCAGCTTCAACGTGCCGGCTAACATGTAAAATCTCTGGTTTACATGCAAACTCTTCAATTGGTAGTTCTGAAAATGGTCGATTGGCAAGTCGTGGAGGTGCATAGCAACTGGGTGTTGATAGTAATTTACGTTTAGCTAGCCATAATTTAAGGTCCCGTAGACGACAGTCACATGTCCAAGGATTGTCGGATAAATCTATTGCTCGCAGCTTGTCTACTTTCTCCAATGAACTTAGAGGTAACTCACGTAATTTGTTATGATTTAGTTTTAAAGATTCCAGTGAGCGCAAATTCCTAAACGCGTCTGGGGCTATGTCTCTAATATCGCATTTGGACAAGTCAAGTTTGACAACGCTTCCGAGATTGCTCAAAGCATCAGAATGTACTTTTAAAATTGGATTTGTTGCCAATGTGAGATCTCTAAGAAAAGGTGCATCCTTAAAGCTGTTTGAAGGTATCTGTGTAAGTAAGTTATGAGACAGATCTAATTCAACTAAATTAGTTAAGCCTTTAAAAGCTCTATCATGTATTTGGCCAATATTACAGTTTCGTAAATAAACCCTTTGTAGATTAACTAGTCCTGTTCTGGCAAAAGCTTCCTGCGGGAGTATTTGAAGATTATTCCCGGATAAGTCCAATACTTGCGTGGCGGGGTCTACCGGCTCTGGCACTGTAATCAGAGCTCTGTCCATGCACTCTACAGTCTGCTTACCCCCCTTCCACTTACACGCACACACTGCGGGACAAGAGCCGGGGGGCGCTATACCGGCTAATATTGTTTCCCACACCATCACACTCATTGTCACTATAAACCACCTCATTTTGTTTCCAATCCAATTTATGTTCAGTCACTATAACATTACTTTCACTAAACGTCGCACTTAGTTTTTGAGTCAAAATAAACATATAATTACAAATAATATTTAATGATTTGTCACGTTAGTACGTCGGTATCGTATCACATCACTACTCGAGAAAGTTGGCAAGCGGTACATGACGGCACGGCGTGCACGCGCGACGGCTCTACATCAACTGAGAGGGAGGGATCCTCTGATCGTCTCGGTAAAAAGAGCTCGACGCATGCGCTACGGCGACCCCCTTCGCCCCGCTCTGCGGCTCTCCTCGACCACCGAGTTGAGTAGCCCTACTCGACGCGAACTGTGGAAAGAATTCCAAAAGAGTAATTTTCTACCTGGCTCTGGTTGCGGCCGATCATCCCACTCGCTAGCCCGTCACGTTCATTCATAAATACCTGAGTCACTAGCGCGGCGGGCCTTACATTCAATGCCAGCCGGAGATGCAACTAACAATACCAACCCGCTCGACTGCGGCGCGTAAGCCGCTCCGATTGTTATACAATACGCATCTTTTTGTTAAGACCACGTCGGGCTCGGCGTCAGGTAGACGACTAATTATAAATAACAGTCCCAAGGGTAGGCAGGTACACGACAACAATAGCACAGGATGTTGCGTACAATGAACGCGACATATTCATTCATAATTTTGTAAGAAACCAGTTTTAAGGCGATTTTAGATTTTTTGCGTAAATTAAGCATCTATGCAGGTATTACAATCTACAGTGACGGATAGAAACAGAATTGACTGTTATTTGCAAGAATAAACCATTCAATATTGATATACAATCAACTGAAATTATCTAATCATCTAAACATGTTATAAATGTCCGACTTACCTAAGCAAGATTGCAAATGTAAGAAAATAAAAATAAAAAAAAACAAAACCTGTTGTGACATAATTTTAACACATATGAGTTTTAATGTAGGTCCCTACACATGTAGAAGCTCGATAAAGGATCAAAGGAAGCTAATCAAATGTAATTAGTGATAAGGGCGGAGCTATATGTGGCACGCGGCTGGCACGCTCCGACATGTGCGCCTGCGCAGTCAGCATTCGTCAGCTGTGCCGACACCTGGTGACGCATATCAAGATGCCGCATCGCAACGTGTGTGCCACACCACCCCTGCACATATGCTTCCTTTATAAGGCTTCCACTCACAGCTTTCTAATACAATTAAGAGCGCCACTTAGTCGCCAATTTACCTATTATATTTCCTTTAGTATAATGTAATATGCGACATTTAGAAGCTTCCGTTAATAACTCACCGAGTACATGTTTCATTTTTGACAGATTTATGGATGTTTAGCTTTTGTTCTAACTAGAAATGTGTTGCTTATCACAAGTCTCATATCAGTGCTATAATGAGCTTATTTAACCTTAATAAGCTCATTTAAGAGTAGGTAAACGAGGTCTTATTATTATGTTGTCTTTTAAATTAATTATAAACCTACATATTTGTAAACACAACAAGCTTATTATACATATTTACTGCGCATTATGTTTAATACTAACGTCTAGTTTATTAAATATATTATATTAGGCAACTTATCTACATACATATTATATAAAAATGAATCCCTATTTCCCTTGGTCCATGGCATCACGCGTGAACGGCAGGACCGATTTCACAAATTCTTTTAGGTATATTTCGATGAAACCAAAATTTGTTGGAAAAAAACTCATAGCTCCGAAACTGGAAACCTTTTAACAATCGGTAATATTTTAAATGAAAGCTATTTTTTTATTTTACTTTACGATGTAGACATTTAAAGTTTTTAATGCGACTTCTATTTTTGGCTATAAAAATTTAAAAAAAAACGAAATCTACCTCTGCGGGCCTGTTGCGTTATTGTCAGGAGAAGATTCTTTTGAAATAAAAAAATAATAAAGTTGCGGGGAAAATTATCAAATTCAAAGAAACTTAACGAGGGACTTACGAGGGTGAAACCGCGGGGCGCAGCTAGTTTATAATAGAAATGTGAAATTTGCTAATTGATTTCACTACCAGGGCGGCAAAGTGTTTTTAATATCATTTTGTGTAAGTACCTCATCGATATTGTGGGTTCGAATTTTATACAGGTTTTGGTATAATTCCCTATAAAATATGTTTACTATATATATATAAAATGTACATATATCAAGAAAAGCATACTATGAATGAGACACACTTTCATAGTAGGCACATGCGTATGTCTTGTCAATCTATAATTGGCGAATGTATTTGTAAACGGCGAATTACATTATTCTATGTTTCAGTAGTATTAAACCAATTGACGAAATGTGAATAAAACAATATACATTCTTTATAAAAAACTTCTAAATTATACTATCACTTATAGCATGCAACGAAGTCAACAACCAAGTAAATAAATTTCTAACAGCATCCAAATTACATATATTGTATTTGTATATGTAGCATTATTAACTTATGGCTCAAAATAGAGTTATCAAATAGTGTACGAGTACGTACTCGCATCATTGATCTCACCAGTTATCAGAAGGAATAAAGTTTTTGAACTCAAGCATCATTCCAGGACTGTAAATGACGATAAAATGGCATAGAGGCATATCATATTGGAATCCAATACTGTCAACGACGAATTGTAAGCGTGTTAGCGCACCTTTGCTACGCCCCTCGGGGTTCCAACCAAAAACCAAACGCTGTGAATATTCCTCTTATTACAAAAACATTTGTGAATAAAAATATAACGGCAAATAATGTTCAAGCTGCGTTTACTTGAGCAGTGGATTTGTTTGTCTAGGGACGCAGTTGCAGATGTTATTGCTGTTTTGACTTAAACAATATTGAATAATTGATATTAATTTTGTAAAAGCCTAATTAACTAGATTTTAATAATTAAATTATATTATATTTAACTTAATTATTAAAATCTAGCTAAGTTAATAATAATGATAAGTTAGTTAAGATTTTAATAATTAAATTATACCTATATAAAATAATTTAATTATTAAAATCTAGTTTTGTAATTAAAGAATTTCTCTAAGTATCTGTAGGTGTCTACTACATATTATTATTTAAGTGGTTCAAGTGGTTACTAACACCTTCGCCGGAACACACACATCCTTTCATTGTTATATAAAATTCTGTTTAACCCCTTATCTCCACCTTACCTTAAACAACAGTTTAATTTAGTGCACCATACGCATCTTAGATCTTTGAGATCGTCAGTGAACCTGAGATTAAAAATGCCTGGGCACTCCACCAAGTTCATGGATAATTCCGACTCTGTTCAAGCGGTTTGGCTTTGGATATACCTTTTGGATAGGCCCTACCAGTGGATATTAGACGCGCATAATCACTACCTGTTTTTAAAACAACTAGTCAAGAACTACTATCTATCACTAGGAGATGTCAACACATAATTTCCCTTTTCGCTGTGCCGCCGTATCCTATATTATATATTATCGTTTATATTTCTACATGTACTTATGTACTAGTAAGATATTTTACGTAACTAAATAATGTAATAAACGTGCACCATACTTTTCTCCATCTCATGGTTGCCTGTAAGAGATGCGGCCTTATCGCTCTATGGAGTAGAGCGATAAGGCCGCCAATTGTACAAACCGCAATTTTTATTAATTTTGATTTATAATGTTTCTGGTGTACAATAAAGAGTTATATTATTATGATTAATATTATTAAAATTTAATTAATATTTATTTTTTATACTATTACATCGACAAACATGCACGTAAACTACCATGAACTGCGCCGATCGTGCCTAACTAAACCGAAGTGGAAATCTGGCGACCGTCCACACAATGAATAATATAATATGCCCTACTGTAGTTGGTTGATAGCAGTCTTCTATAAAAATTTTACTTCCATTCCTTCAGACCATCTACAAAAAAACTCCCAAATTATCGACCGGATTGACTAACATTTACATTTAGGTCTTGGTGCACAAAGATAGGTAGAACCGTAAAATAGGCAAAATCTGTTAGGAAGAGCACGTCAATATAAAATTACAGATACTCGCTTCTAAAATCACTATGAAAATTTTAACACACTATGAAAATTTCTGTGGTCTCTTAATTTTTGTTTTTGCAACGCAGTGACTTTTTCTACTCACAAGTAATACTGGTATCTCAAGTGTTATAGGCCACGGTACCCGGTTATCATATCATTTATTTGTTTACCAAATTAGTGGTAGAAAGAAAACTACACCAGAAAATCAGAACATGGAAGATAGTTTTACTTGGTGTCGGGCACAAACATGCAATGGTGGTTTCATAATAATCATTCCGTTCACACTGATTTATGTTAAACATAAAACACTCAATGGTCATATAAGATCGGATATTGAATGTATATTTGACAAACAAATCTTCTTGCACTGCAGCTGCTACAAAAAAAAAACGATCCCATTGAAGAAACGGAACATGTTTAAAACAATAATTTTACATTCGACAGCCGAACAACTTCCAAACATTTTTCAAAGTTATTATGATAACATGTGAACAAAAGCAAAATAAACGGAAGTTAAAAATAATATAAACCTTAATTACAGAATTCCTTAAAAAAGTAAACAATTACATTATTTGATTTTATACAGACTTCCGGCTTCCAAGTATTACGTAACTCGTAATACTTGGAAGCCGGAAGTCTGTATCATGGTCCATAGCATGGTGAGTTTAACCGTCAGAATATACATACGTATGTTATCTTTGGGGGTTATATACCCCAAAATTTCACTTCCTCTTTCCCACTTTAATTTTCTATCTTGGAATCAGTGATTTAAATTTCGGTTTTTGTATTCAGTGCTGTGTTAAAATCAAATATTGTTTGAATAAAAAATCCTACAACAAATGAATTATAACTACTATTGAATTGGTAGCAGTAGCTATATGACTTATAGCTACTGCTACCAATCACTTGGCTTAGTTTCAGACCATCGCGGATAGTCAATGATACTACAGCAATTAATTTTTGTTCCTGAATGTGATCGCCAGGGTTACATGGAGGAGAGATAAGATTGGCGGGACAAGTGAAACCACTAGTACTATGTGTATTCCATATAAACTAGGCTTTCAACGAATACTCGGCACAATTTACTTACATAGTGTGAAAAAACAACATCTATCCATGCATTTGAATCGTAATAAACATTTAGCAGTGCGAGATTGTGCTACAGAAAACTAATATTTCTAAATTTTCGGCAATAATTGCAACTTAGTTTTATCTTGCGACGTCTTGATATGGGCTATGCTTTCTCTGCAGAATACTAGTCGTAGCAATCATTGCGGGAGGCGTTAAAACGGTGGAAAGTAGAAACGAGAAACAAAAATGTCGATAAATGTTTAATGCCATGTGTCAGCCGAATACTTTTGCCGAATAATCGTCTATTTGGCCAGAAAGCCTGCAGAATATTCGGTAATCGGCATGTGGCCGTATACACTATTCGTTTGAAGTCTAATATAAACATATCTACTAACTATTCACTTACTATCTGAAGTCTGAAGGGCCGTGGGCTAGTCAAATCCTATTTTAGTTTCTTAATTCGTACGTACAAGTTAATACATGACTTTTGCAATTTTTTATATGAATCAAATACCTAAACCAATTCTTAATATTGTGTGCTGGAATAATCCCACTCTTTTCTTTATTATAGTTTAGCTTTCAAACATTATTATGGTTTATAAAAGCTATTTTATAAGAAAAAACCTGTAATTTTTAAGCAAGACCAATGAATATAAAGCAGTGTTTTAGTAATACTTTTTATACGTACAATTTTATTATTAGTTACTAAGGAGAAAATTTACAATAACAATCGCAGTTGCTGTAAAAATACAATGGAACAAAATGTAATACTTTCGTTATTCAGATTATTTCTGTTGATCTTCATTGTTTTTCTTATTGAAGTAACTAGATATAATTAATAGTATGTGTCTAACAGACTGATACGTATAAAGGGCGGGGTTAGTATTGAACAAATTATTTTAAGAGACAGGGGTAGTTAGTGTTACAAGGCCGTACATTGGGAAAGTAGGTCTCTCGCTAATAACTGACATAACGCTGTATAATTAGAAAATCATAACGAGAATTGGATCACCGTACAAACAAAAATATAATGACGCTAAAGTTATATTTTTGTTTTAATAAACAACACAGGCATAAAAATAACACAATGCAGACGAGCGACTGTCTCACTCGCTACAACGACAACGAAAAACTACATGTGAAGTGACATTTCCTATCATACGCCGATTACAGGTAAGGGGTTTTAGAGGTAAGTGTATATTTCCTTCATACTTCGTATTGCAATAAGTTTATTGTCAACGTCATAAATTAGACAAGGTTCTCCGTTCGTCGTGTTATTATATTATGTTGAGCGATTACTTGTTACCGCGCTGTCTGATTTTAGCCATTATTTTTAGCTAGTAAAATGCTCATATAAATTAAAGATAAAACATCTTAATAACGAAAAAAAAGCTAATAACAATTTCAGTGGGATGGTTTAAGTGCATTGAGTTGATCATGGATTAATATATATATTAAGTAACTACCTAGCCACGCGTTGTTGTAGCTAGAGAATTTGCAATAAAAAATAAATAAAAATAAAAACTATCCTATCTCTCAAGTTCGACCAAACTGCACACATTGTGCAAAATTTCATTAAAATCGGTTCATTAGTCTACGACTTCATCGCGAACAAACTACGTGACACGATTTTTTAATTATTTTATTTTAATTTAAAACACTTCCTGCAGATACATTGCATGAGGCGGACTTAATATCATCAATACAAATAAATAAATTTAAGTGTCTGGTTGTAAGGTCAAAATAATAGTTTTTTAAGCTCATACAGTTATTTGCGCGATACCTATGCCAAAAATCTGTCTATATGTTTGTTCCGGTTTATCTCCGGAACGGGTTAACTGATTTTCACGGGACTTTCACTGCCAGATAGCTGGTGTTATAAGGAGTAACTTAGGCTACTTTTATTTTGGAACTGGAACTGGAAGGAAGAAGAAGGTTTCGCGCAAAATATATATAAACAAGATATAATTTTAACTATACTACGTTATTGGTATCATTGGGTCCTTATAATACCACAGCGTGGGTCATTTAAATTTAACCAAGTCCTCTATATCTCCTATCAACAGAATAAACTGTAAACAAGCATGCAAGCAAGCATGTTTACATTAAAGTTACTTCAATACATCCCCTTTATGTTCAAGGGCTTTTGAAATAAAGAAGCCTCAAATACGTAAACCTACGCTTTCAACTTGTAAAGGCTCAAGGCATCTCATACGAGTGATTTTGAGCCACGGAATAATGTGAAATGATCAAAGCGCCTCTTTGGCAATGCTGCGAGTCACTGATCTGCATTCGTGAATGAAGTTTTGGGGTCCAATCCTAGATCGGAGAAATAGTATATATATATATATATATATATATATATATATATATATATATTATATTATATTATATTATTATATATATTCATATTATTTAAATTATTATTTATTAAAATTAAAAGGTTATGCTTTGGCTATGAATCGACATTTACACTGAAACTACTATATTATTGTAAGTTCATGCGGTATAATTATTGCAATACTCCAGTGGTACTATTGGCATTCATTGCAATTAAGAAGAATGGATGTCAGGTTTTAGTGTAAAAGTTATTTTTCAAAGTTTCTCCCTACTTATATCTGGTCGTAACTGCAGATAAACACATTTTATACTTTTACTTCTAACCTACATTTTATATTTTAGGACTTTAAGTTTCTACGCACTCAATTTCTTTTCCCCAAATGTTTGAATATTGAATCTTTAAGAAAACAGTACTATCTCTCTCTCTCTGTAAAATAGGTATTGTATGCTGTGGGTGATGTTTCTTTAAAAAACTCACTAGAAAACTCCTAGGCTCGTTTGTTATAAAAAGTGGAAATTTAAATGTTCTACAGTTTGTTTTCACAACACACAAGTTGTTATAATAGCTGTTAACAAAATTTATCATAATAAATGACGATGGTAAGCTAGTTAAAAAATGAAAGTTTGATGAACGTTATATATTTCATAAGAAAAATATCTATACCAGTTCACTATCATGACATTATAAAGCTCTACAGTAAATAGCTTGGACCGAAAAGCTGATATCATCATCTATATCTCTCGATGGCTAAAGTAGAAAACAAAATCTCACCGTGTTCAAATGGTGAGTGAAATGGTATCTTTTACGCAAAATATGCACTTTACCGTTGATCACATCAGCACCCTACAGGTCAGTTTAATATTTTATTATCCCACTAAAGTAGCAATGCAGTACATATGATAGAATAAGAAGAAGTAATTTAAGAATTTTAGCATTCGTGAATGGTAGTTTAAAGCCGCCTAGTATGCAACCTTTCTCTTTTTAAAGTGTGAGGATTAACTCCCCTGGGGGAAGCGAGCGGTGAGGTATTAAAATGTGTCGCGCTCACAATCTCAAATAAATCCTCAAAACACATATTTGAAGGCAAATCTCTCCTTAGGCAAGGGTCATCCGCTCCAGTTGATAACCTTGTGCTCCTGCCCTGAGGTGACCCCAAACTTGCGACTTATCAACAAGCAGTCTTTGCTATCTATGGAACTGTTACTTCGTTGCTTTTTAAGTATTTTATGAAACACACCGAACATTTTAAATATCAGTTTTATCTTAGTTCCTTCTTACTTCTAAGCGACTACAGGATTCAACATCACTTAAGATTGAAGTTACTTGCGTCTTAATGGTATGAAATTAGTTTACACTTTGGTCAGAGAGACTTCTCCTTGTGATTTAGTTTTAATTTTTTATTCCGCCGCCCGTGGCATATGGGAGACCCGTATAGTAATTATCCCGATACTGTCAATGGAATAGCAACAGACAGCAGAGCCAGAGTATTGATGCCTATCTAATGCTTATGATCGACAAAATGTCATTTGTAATGTCTCTCGGCTACCTCTGTGCCAAATCTGGTCAAAAACCTATATTAAAGTTGACTGCCTATGCCTCAACATGACAATGAATGGCTTGCGTTCAACGGTGTGTAAGATACACATGAAAACGTCACTTAAGTGACTGTGATGGACACTGTACTATCAATCACTCAATAAGTTGGCCTAAATCAGGAAAACAGTTCAGGAACACACTTCTAGAGTACCACCAGCACTGTGCATTCTATCAAATTACTTTTAATTTCAAAGGTATTTATTATTTCATAAGTTTTCTAAACATATGTTACTTATGAATATTTCTATGAAAACTATTAAGTACTACTATTTAAAAACACTTTCGGTATCCAATAAAAATCCTGTATAATGAAAGTAAATTGTTAAATGTTCGTCAATTATACGCTTTAAAAACAGTTCTTAGAGAATAATAAAACAAAAAATCACAATATATAATTCTAACTAAACAGCGTGTTTACAAATTACCGCTGCCCGACGTTAACACAAGCTTTGCCAGGCTATTTATAATAAGACAAATAATGCTTGTGGCATAAAACTGTTCTGTGAAAGAAAGTTGAAAGTCATGAAATGGATGGCTCCTTTTACTATCGTACAACTTCACCGAGAGTAAATTTGTTTATTTGCCGTAATGTTGTAATAAGCTATTGTTAAGGAAATTAATATCAGGTGTGTAATTTTCTATATGTGTGAATTAAGTTTTTTTTTTTTTATGGTATAGAGGGCAAACGAGCAGACGGGTCACCTGATGGTAATGACTACCGCCGCCCATGAGCACCTGTAACTCAAGAGTCACAAGTGCCTTGCAGCCCCTTAAGGTGGGAGTAGGAGAAAAGGGGGAGGGGGGAAGAGTGGGAAGAGGAGAGAGAGGAAGGACGGGAATAGGAGGAAAGGGTTAGGGCCTCCGGTAACCTCACTCACTCGGAGAAATGCAATGCAACCAATGCTTCACTGCTGGTTTTCTGTGAAGCCGTGGTATCGAGCGGAGTCAAGCCGGCCCATACGTGCCGAAGCATGGCTCTCCCACGTCTCCCAAGTTATATTGTATTGAAGTGTATCAAATCTAAAGTGCTAGTTTTTAATGTGTCATGCCGAACAACTCCTGTTCTCCGAGCAACAAACAATGACTGACATACGTTGTAATCGCATCTGGTACCCACAGGACAGACTTGCCTACTGTGGGGCACAGTGAAACACACTTTTTTTTTTGAAGGCAACTTCCGCATTAAAATAATTAATGGGGCTTCACAAACATTCAAACAACGGACACAGAGAACACCCAGACTCGGAACAACTATTTGTGAATTACACAAAATAATTATAATACTTAGATATTTTGAAGTGCTAACTTAGTAACCTCAAATTCATCAAGTGCTTTTATTTATTTCCGTCTACTTTAAATGGGGCAAGAACGTCATATGACGATTTTGCCCTATTACAGAAATCGTTAACCTTTTTTATTCATGTCAACTGTGAGCGTAATGTTCTGTGTAGTGTAGCGATGGATAAGAATCCATTGCTACAAATGTCATTTGAAGAGTTGCTGCTGCTGAAAGTAAAACGCAAATACAATTATTCCAAGACAAAGAGGCTTAAATTGGCACCAGGTGTTCAAAAAAAGAGAACAAAGTAATAAACAAAATAAAAAACAAAAAGTGTTTCAAATAAATTTTTACAATAAAAATGAGCATTTTTAATTTTATATTTTATTTCATAAAGTAGTCTAACAGAACAAACCAAAATTTAACAACCACTGGCATAATTGAGGTAAATAGTACCTCAATTCTGCCAGAGGTTTTTCAGTTTTTAATACGTAATACAAAGTTACCTTCTATTAATGAAATCGTTTATTTATCCCACTAATATTATAAATGTGAAAGTTTGGATTTATGGATAGATGGATGGATGTTTGTTACTCTTTCACACCAAAACTACTGAACCGATTGCGATAACACTTAGTATGTTTTTAACTTTTTATCCCGATATTCCCATGGGATCGGGACTTACACGGGTAAAACCGCGGGACGCTGCTAGTTAGTAATATATCCATTATTATCAGAATTAAATTAATTTTAGAATTACGTTTTGCGAATTAAATTGCAACATTTAATGACGTAAAATTTATTTATTCATTGGATTAAATTCCAAACTAATAAAAGTGCACTAAATACCATTCCATGTTTATTACCCCTGCCTTTTTCAATAGCCCCCAAATGAACTTTTTACGTATAGTATATATAACGTTTTAATGTTGTAAACCTTATAATTGTCTGTATTCTACTAATGCATGTATAGGTTATGTGTACCTATCCTTGAAAAAACTAACGATTTCTATAAAATCATGCCATATTCATCTATTCAATCATTCTATGGCTATGTTTTAGGTTTTTAAGTACAGTCGATGAAATAAAAATTATATTGCTTATTTATATCTTCAAAATAATCAATTACATGTATATATGAACATTTCTAGCTAGATCTACGTTACATGCTACTCGAAAATATACACATGCACACCTGTTTGTTATATCTATAACTTTTTATACGTTGTTTAATAAAAGGGGACGCACTATTAGGTACCTGAACCAAACTACCTGCCCGTGTGTTCGTCGAGTGGTCATGCTTTCATCCAACGGTTCTTTGCTAATTCGACCACGTTGTTGGTTTTCCCAGAAAGACTCCACGCTCCGCTTTCCTATTCGTGGTCGTCAGATAAATATCTCTATGCTGTAGAAAAGATCTCGAGTAGAAAGAAGCTATATTGCTATTGGCTTTATTTGCATTAATAACCTCCCAATAGTAACGCGAGGCAGCTAAACCAAATACATATTTGCGTGCCTAGCCAAGTCTAGATCGTACATTTTCATGTGACATTACGAAATACTTATCTTTATTCAAAAAGTTGTTAAATTACGCACGACTGTCCTGATTGTAAATAGCTACTGATATTTACACTTGTGTGTTACCCGCAATAGCCCTTCTCCGTTGACCCTTCTCACCAAGAGAAAATAAAAGCTGAGGAGATATATTCTCTGGAAAATGAAAATTTTAGATAGTTATTTCAGATTTCATTCGAGTCATTTATTCTCTTAAGAACTCGGATACCAAATGACACTGGAAATCCAGTAACTGTAATAGAAAACATTAATTCATTTGAAACAAGTTCAAAATTCTCTGCTTTAACCCTCCATATAAATACCTAATTGCATTTAAAATGTCGCTCACATTTACGTTTATTTTTTCCTCTGGCTCCTTAATGACCACAGCGTCGGCAATAATTAACAGTTAAACGAGCGTCCCAATTTAATGATTATGAGATAGTTCCGGTGGTTAGTTGCCGGAGCAACACTCCTCTGTGCGAAAACTACGAACAGACAGTTTGGTACTCTTGAAGGATAAAATAATTAAATATCTGGGCCGTAATTCTGTATGACTCGCATACAACGCGTTCCCAATGGGATTTCCTTTAATTTATCCTTAAATTGTGAAATGCCATCTCTCTACCCTAGTTTGCCCAAGCGACTACAAGGTCTATTTCTAAAGTATTCCTCATGATGCTCTATATATTATTTAGATAAGTAAAAAATTACCCTAAATAATGAAAGGCTAGATAAGAACGAATATTTAGTCGGTAAAGCTCTTTTCATAGCAGACTGTTGCCCTTGATTTCAGAGGGTTAATTAAAGGACATTGTCTTCCTATACAATTTTTCTGCTATTTAGAATAGAATAGAATAAACTTTATTGTACACCAGTAAATGTTGCTTAAAGTAAGTTTAATGCGGTGATCGCTGTGATAACTAAGAGTCGGACATAACAAACTATTGATTACCACGTGGCTACACTGTAATACAGAAAGGGAACACCTTAAGCACAAAGCATACAATGAAAACCGAATTTGTTGAAATTAACATTTCCAAAAAATCCACCCACTGTGTTTCAGGTCAACACTTCTATCTGTTGGCAGGGAAAGTCAGAGCTAATACGTTTTATACTTTACTATTTTCGTATTAAACTACATAAGTAAATTAATAAAGTAAAATGATACAAGCTAATTACGAATGCAAGCTTTATAGTTTGTCTTACCGAGTCATACTCCAGTTTCAAACATGTTTAAAAAGCAAGTGTCATGAGCGTGACTCACTTGAAACCCCATTAAATAATGTATTATTTTGTAACACATTTGTGTCCGATATCAAGTTGTTTTGTAGCACAAAATTTTAATGATGTTAAGAAACAAAAATGTGATCAATATTATAGCTTTTCTTTAATTTTAACGTATTCTATTACTTAGTCTATGTTTAAGGGTCACGTTATGAGCTGAAAGCTAAAATAGATTCTATAAAACGACTTACTGTGTAATATCTAATATAGATTATTGGAATAGTTGTACTTGATATTGCTTATTAAATCTAACACTAATGAAGCCCTCGAAAATTTCTATCATAACTAAATGAAAATGATTAAAGCCAAATAAATTTATATTTGGGGATTTTTGCTTTGTTATAAGCGTAATTAAAATAATATTGTTCCACAAAGTCCTTCACTTACAAACTTCACTTACAAAATAGACACAATACAACAATGTAGAAAGTACGAGTAAGTGTAACCTTGTCAATGCAAACTTGCTTTGGTCTAAAAGATGTTTTTGCTCAGTACAATTTAAAGCTTGTTTAAGTGTAAAGAACAATTTTCATACAGACCAGGAACTTCGAAGAATCAAATTCGTGTATTAGACGACACCATCCCACTAGTATTACAAAATATTCAATGTACCTTTGAATATATCATACTTTTGTTTGCCAGCTGCCGTTTCGATCTTTGATAATCGATTTTTTATATTTCTACTTGTGTTACTTCTTTATAAAGAGATCAGTTAAACTCCCACAAACACCAAGGTTTATTGTCGAAAGGTCGCCAGAGCTCGTACCGTCTATTATGCTTCCGACTATTTATTAATGCATGCACCGCTAAGCTAGTTATATTATTTAACTGCGGTTTTCTGAAGACACTTTGCCAATCCACTTCACTTCAGCGATATCTATTACCGAAGTCAGGCTATTTCAGCTTTACAGTTAAAAAGGTTAAACTTTATGGGCGTACCCTCTGAAAGTTTTCACCCGTCACTACTTCTAGGAGATGTAAGGTTGAACTTAAACCTTATTCATGTTCAATGTTTTATCCATCAAACTACTGTTTAGCTGGATTACTCTTGTAATATATATTTCTAATTACTCACAATTTTTCGTAGATAATGAGTCAACAAAGTTACCATGAACAGTTTCTCGTCACAGAAACCACTTACGAGTATGTCTAAATATATTATGTACCTAGTTATACATAAATTATAAAGTATAATTTAAAAGACTTATTTTTAAATGCACATCAAGAAACTTATCACCCGTCAATTTATTTACATAAACTACGTACGTAACTAATTACCAAAATATTATTTTCATGTGACATAATATATACTGATTGCACATCAAATTGACTAAAACATACAAACGTAATATTCACACATATAGGCTAGGGTTAGGTTAGAACTGCGAACACTGACCTGTTTGTAACTAACATTCGATTTTTGAACACTGGAACTATTGAGGTAGCTTTCTTTTAACAAAAATGAATTACAAGGTTTATTGTGCGCTAGTTATTATCAGATATGCGTTGATAAGAAAAATCCGCTTTTCAATTAATAGCGATGTGTTACGAACTCAAATAGTTGCTAAATAATAATATTTCGATTTTTTTTTATATAAAAAGGGAAGATTTTTTGATTTACAGTTTTATACTAGCCAATTTAAAATATGAGATATGTTTATATACGTACCATTTAGATTAAAAGCAAAAAGCTTTCTTTCTCAAGAGAAACTGCCGTTAAAATTTTACCTAGATTGCAAAATTTGATTCGTTACACAAGGAAAAAAATCATAAAAACAATTATAATTTTACCCAAATACAGTTTGACGTACATCTTATCTCAGATTTATAAGATGGAGAATTACAGTTTACACCACTATTAACTATTAAGGCTTCATAACAATGCCCACAACAACAATGACACTAAACAGAGACTGATAAGTCTTAAAGGTATCGCCAGTAAATGGTTACTGGCAACCTTTTTGACCATACAAAACACAAGAACCCAACAAAATAATACCAGCCACTCGTCGCTACCAATTTTATTGAGAAAAATCCACACCTATTCTAGCAGACGCAGTCAGATGCCGTCGGATTGCATCGCATGCCGGAATTCTTTGCACTACGTTTCCAGCCCCGATGACACGCTACGTCAGTTATGCAGGACTTTCATTACAAAGCCTTCTTTTCGATTTGTTAATGTTTCACTGTTAGGACCCAAAATATTATATGTCAGTATTACAAAAATTCACAGGTCATCGTATCGCGCTTACCTTTAGGTGAATGCCCAAAATATTTATACTACACATACACTAAACTACACTAAACTTTCTACGTTATAAAAGTGCTGACTTAAAAACAGCTTCGTGGCGTTTTCAGGTTTGCCAAAGGGAGTAAACGAAATCGAAGTCAAAGCCACAACGAGTTTCAATCTTTAAATCTAACACAGAGGTATATATGTATCTATGTATGTCTATAAGCACACAAATCGAATTTCGATCGAGTTTACGTATGAGCCAAATCGGCTTAAGAGTTTCGAAATAGAGTTGACTTTAACTGCGCTAACTAAATGTTTAATACCGAAAATATATATATTGTGTTGTCATATGTTATTTTTATTTGATATATGGAACGATTCCTTTTCCCACGGCGCAGCGGGCGTAAGCGTCGGGGATTTTGTTTTTCGCTCTTGGGCCTCGACCTTTATCAAGGTTCCCTTGATACAATTGTACTAATATTCCTATTTCATTTTGATAATGACGTAACGAAATTCATTTCATTGTTTTTAACGACACGGACGCGAGCAAACAGCGGCTGATAGACCGTCCCGAGACCATTAAGGCTCAATAACTGCCATTCGACGCACAACGTTCTAAATTTCGACATCGGCGCATGCTGAGGATAATCTGAATAAGAAGGCAATTTTAGAGCACCCTATTTCAGATCTGAGGGCAACTGGCACGATAACGTCAGTAATAGCGGCACTCGGTAAATTAAAAAGCATGGTCTAACTTTGAACTCACTGGAGAGAAATTGAGCCATGACCCATTTCTAGAATGATGATAGAATTACGTATACGTATTTATTATACTTATTATACTTTGTTTTATTAAACTATTACATTACATATGAAATGATTGTTAAATACAGAAATTATGTACAGTGACAGGTACAGTATCCGTATCGGGCACAGCAAGGTGTTGTTAAGATATAAATTATGGTAATGAAATGTATTCTTCAGTTCCTGTTGTTGATGCATTGAACAGCATTACTATAGATACTTGTTTAAATGATTTACAGTTATAAGGTGAAACTGAACTAAGAACTCCTGATTTGTCATGGTAAAACGGGATTGGAGAGTTGTTTCAACTGTAAGTCAGTCTAACTGCTCAACGGAAGATTTAAGACAAAAAACTGATGGGAGGTAGCTGATATTGAAAGAGCTCGACAGACGTTTATATTGGAAAATTCCCAAAAACATCTTATGACAAATCCTTCAGTAGAAGTTAATGTTCAATACCGGCTAAAAAAGTAAAGATAAGAAGACAGTCGAATGTAAGGTACATTGGACTATGTCCAAGCTTATGACACAATCTGCGATTGCTTTAATGAGGTAATTAAATGAAAACAACAGTACAATAGTCAACAACAGGCTCACGATCAAGAAAAACACGCAATTTCATGTGAAATTGATTTTTGCTTAAATTCACACATTCTGCGATTGGTTTAATGAGGTTATTAACTGAAAACAACAGTTCAATATTCAACAAAAACAGGCTCACGATCAAGAAAAAAACGCAATTTCATGTGAAATAGATTTTTGCTTGAATTCAATGTGAATTGATCGCGATCGTTACCTTTATACATATTATTATGTTGGTCAGCTAATGCTACACAATAACCGAACATACCCAAGTTTGTAGGAATGTGTATGAAACCTTTACCCTGCAGCAGTGTATAACGTGGACGACTTTTTTCTGAAGCTGGCCATTTCTACAAAGACATGCGAAACCGTTTGTTTCCTCTTAATGCGGAGGAATTGTTATACGTTCACCATATCTTTCCCTAAGGGTAGTAAAAGTACCTACTATTAATTTTATTATTAATGCAAATATAGTGATAACTTCTGTTATGTATCGGTTAGATACCGGATAATGACCGAATATCCGTTTCATCTCTAATTTAAACTGTAAGAAACACCAACAATATTGCAGCTTGCAGACGCCATATCGACAGTGAAAGTTTCAGCGTCACAGAAAACGAAACTAAATTTAAACATCTGGACTAGGCAAATAGTTAAATGTTATCGTTTAAAGACATTTAATTTGCTGTTTAATTGAATGGCTGAATACCATACAGGAAGCTAGTTGAATGGCACTGTTTACTTAAAAGGCTAGGGTAACTGACAGGCTAATTAAGCTATTTAGCTGCTACTTAATAAGGTTTGGTTTTTAAGGGTATCTATATAGGTGTATTTCCTGAAAAAACGCGATTTAACAAAAAAAATACGCTGACCAGAGCTGGATCGCCCAGGTACTAATAACTAATTTGATGTAGTGTTCCATTGGAGTGATTTTGATTTAACCACCTATTAAATAAAACTTGAATACTACGCTTGAACGTACTATTACATTTCAAAATAAAACACACCCAAGCGTTTCCTAGAAACAATGAACCTTTTTCAGGGGTTGTGCGTGTGTAACGCAATCTCTAAGGTATTTTTAATTTGTAACACTGTATGCCGAGTGTGCTACAGTTATATAACCACTTTAGAGTGACGATTAACTACCACCATTCCTTTTATAATGTACTACTGCCCGCGGCTTCGTTTGCGTTGAAGATTTCTTTCTATTAATCGGGAACCCTATTTTTAAGTAAAGTACCCTATTTTTTAGAAATTGCATAGGCGTTTGTCTTCCAACTTACCTGATGCAAAGTGACGATGAGGACGAAGATGTTACACGCCTATCCAAGAAAAACTCAACACTTGAACGCCCCAGGATTATAATTGATTGGAAAAATAGACGCAGGCAGTTCATTCCATACCTTGGCGACTCGAAACAAAAAGCGTTCAGTTCGACTTTTTGGTGTTTGGACAACGGAAGGATGGAACCTCTGTCTGCGCCTAGTAGTCCGATAAAGGAATGGTGGGAGTTTAATTAATTAAAGAGAACTTTCGCACACTCACGTGGGAGAGCCATGCTTCGGCACGTATGGGCCGGCTCAACTCCGCTCGATACCACGGTCTCACAGAAAACCGGCAGCGAAACAATGCTTGCATTGCTTTTCGCCGCGTGAGTGAGGTTACTGGAGGCCCTAACCGTTTCCTCTCCCCTATTCCCATCGTTTGAAAACACTCTTTTTTGCAGATAAGAGACACGCCTGTGTTTTGGAAGCATTAAAATTGACAAGATTGGCGTCACCCCAATCGAACACCTGCTGCAATGTTAAATTAACCCGTTCAATCATGGACTCTCTCAAAGACAGGATTTCTTGTAGACTTACTCGCGCATGATACATATATCTCTCTCTACAACGGTGCTGTCATTGGCGTAGCCAATAACGCTAGGTGTTAGGAGGCCGTTAATGGAACAAGGTTGCAGGAGGGTACAGATCCCTGAGGTACCCTGGCATTAATTGCCATTAGATCGGAAGAGGAACCATCTAAGACGACTCGTATCGACTGTTGCCTCAGTAAATCAGATATCCAGTCGCAGAGTTTGGTTGATCGTACTTAGAAAAGCCTCGTACCAGACCCGGTCAAAGGCCTTGAATATGTCCAAGGATACGGGTATTACCTCGCCATGACCCTCCAAGGCCTCGCTCCATAGGTGGGTGGCATATATCAAAAGGTCACCAGTAGACTGTCCTCTGCGAAAACCATATTGGCTGTCACTAAGGAGCTCATTGGTTTCCAGATAAGCCAGGAGACGGTTGTTCAATACACGCTCATAATCTTGCATATTATAGAGGTGATTGCACTGGTTCGATAGTTGACTGTGTCTGCACGGCGTCCCCTTTTGGGTACAGGTTGAACGTTGTTCCCTTAACCACGTGTATGCAGTATTCCACGATGATCGGTTGAGAAGTTGAGGAGTGAAAGCTTAACAAACATGTAAGTTACATTTGACTTTATAATATCATTTAGGATTCAAAATAATGTATTTGCTACAAAATAAAACCGATATTTTGTCCTCGAAATTCGTAAGCACCAAATAAAAAAAATCTTTTGCCAACCACGCTGTAGAGCTGCTGCTCTGTTAATAAATAATCCTACAATAACCAATCTGGCCTGTTGGTCTAGTGGTTAGTAACCCTGACTGCTAAGCCAGAGGTCGTGGGTTCGATTCCCACCCAGGACGAATAATTGTGTGATGAGCATGATCATTTGTTCTGTCTGGGTGTATTATATCTATAATATTTAGAAATATATAAGTATGTTTATCAGCAGTCTGGTTACCATAGTACAGGCTCTGCCTAGTTTGGGATCAGACGGCCGTGTGTGAGATGTGTGAAGCTATTATAATCAATACTGACCTGCACTGTACTTGACGGCGTTGCCTGTTTCCAAGCACACACTTATGAAGCTTAAACGTATCCTGACACGCAGGCGACGCAGCTCGGTACTGTGTTGTACCAATAATATCTCTTTGTTTTGTATTAAACAGTTGTTTACAGCCAAAACCTATATTTTTGTTCTAACATTACAAAGACAGTCCCTCATTAAGTCATTAACAAAGCAATTATTGAACTGTAACGTTAGTATTGGATTATTTTTGAATTACAATTATCTGCATATAAGTTTGTTAATTTTCTATTCTCAAAGAAACAGAAACGTTCAATACTTAACAGCGGTATTCAATACCTCAATACAGAACCATTAATAAGTCTCAAACGACTTCGTAGTGTAAATAAAGACCTAGATTTTTTGTTCTCTTTTAAGTTCCAACAAATATTTCCTGTTTGCTTTTAACCTTCAGGAAGTGACTACGTAACGTAAACCCATGTAGTTAGCATCTAAAATCTTTTAAGAAAATATTTTTTCAACTACTTTATATCTCTACTACTACTCTAAAAACAGGATTTTACAGCGTAATATAAAAATAAAGGAAGGCATTTTTTTCTTAATGTGGTCTAAAACCCAAAGCGCCAAAGCATGGAGATAATTTTATCGTCCGTACCTTTGGATTCTACTTTATATTCAATTCTTTTCCTTGAATTTGCTACCAAAAAAGAAAAATATGAATCCATCTATCGCATCTATCGGCTGAGCTTAAACAATTTCAGCATAGTCAATTGTATCGGTTGTTCACCACTTACAAAAGAAGGATTTTTCGTAAAACTCTTAGAGCACGTATACCGGTTATCCGGGTTTCGTTCAATTAAAACCCGGATAACCGATTTATTTTATAGTAGACTACTTATTGTATCTTCTCCAGAGTTGTCTGTAGAAGATACAATAAGTAGTATTATATAAAATATCGCAAACCCCTCATAATTAACAGTTCCCGAATAAACAATATTTTTCATAATATCTAGTTGCCTACCTACAAACCAAAATACCAAATACGCTGATTATGGTGTTGATATCACACTCAAATAATTTTGAAATACTCGACTCATAACCAAGATTTTTTATATGGAACACGATACGGATCTATACTTGAAGTCTAACACTTTTACACGCCTATATCAAAACAAAGCCTAATTCGCATGACTTTATTCTGATTGTGTTAGTTCGCAATTGGATGAAAACAGTTTACATGACATATTAAAAAACTATCTTCCGTTTACGATGATGATTACAGCTCTAGAGAGAGAGAGAAATTCTATTCAATAAGTACCTAAATAACAATTACAGTTTTAAGGCTTTATTAAATACCACTTCGGGCAGAGATCAATAAATAGTACAACAGACGGATAACTAACTTTCACAAGCAATTGAAAGAAATACAAAAGTGTTTCGTTTATTTATTCATTTCTTGCGCTCACAAGAAATCATTACAATACAAATAAATGGTATCTGGTATCAATAAACTTCTAAAATAAAATTGAAGTGTCTGTTTGTAATGTCAGAATAATATTTTTTTTTAAACTCATATAGTTATTTGCACGACACTTATGCCTAAAATCAGTTTTTTTGAAAGCGCGTCAACACGTCCTCACAAGATAAATCTACCTATAGGTCGCACGTACAACCGGATACATATGTCTAATCACCACGCACAAGAGTGCTTTTTACGGCAATTTTCGTTTAGTTTTGGCGTACCACGACGTAAGCTGGGTATACTGATTTCATCAAAGTTAGCTCCATCAGCATTGACAAGGCCGCAGGAAATTGTACTTTTTAAAAATACCCAGAGATTTCATTGTAGGTAAGCTAAAGTTGCCGAAATTTCAAACACCCAAGACCATGGTTTACGATTGTTTCTATCTAAGATACTTTGCTTAAACGTAGCAGTTGAATCCCAGTTATCTGTGAAAAGCTTTTAAATAATATGGCCAGATAGAAATGTTGCGAAGCGAAAGAAGCAAAAAATAAAAAAGGCGTATTGTTGTTGTTACGATAATTGAATGAGATGCCTGTCTGTGACAGATTTGACAACCGTTTTGCGCCTTACTTTTATTTCCCTGTTCCCGTTTTCAAATCCAGTGACGGTTAAAATAACTCTTTGTTTTAATTTTCCAGCATTCCACTGCTTATTTGTCATATACATATAATATTCATACTTGAAGGATAAATAATTTCTATTTGAGTTTCGGACTCTTCTTACCGTGCTTTCAAAACCAGGGAATTGTTTCTGTAATGATATTGAGAGGATTTCTTGATTTATCGAGCTTTGAATAATTAAGTAGTTTTATTACGATACAAAACTAACTAAGATACAATTTGACGTTTCTAAGAAAAGTCTAAGATGAGCTTTTCATGAAATTTAGTATGCAGAGGGTTTCGGGGGCGATAAATCGATCTAGCTAGGTTTCATTTCTAGAAAACGTAAAAAAAAAGGTCATCCAGGTACTGTCCTCTTTCTTTATTAGATGTGTGATATTAGACGTGATATTCATATTATCGCGATTAAGTCCCGAGTTACACATCTTCTTCATTTATATTAAATGTTGCTAGTAGTGATTTATATTCATTAACTGATTTCAAATCGATAGTCAAATATCGATACAAGTAAAAAATATTGATTTTTAGGGAGACCAGTATTTTTAATTAGCAAGTATTTTATGTTTTAACAACATTTGTACATGTATATATACTATACCAAACTAATAATTCGATTTTAATAAAATTTTGCACAATGTATGCTGTTTTGTCCAACTTGAGAGATAGCATAGTTTTTTTTAATTATTTGTTTTAATTACAAATTATCTAGACACAGCAACGCGTGGCCGGGTAGCTAGTCTAGATAGCTAGCTACTTAAAAAAAATATTAGTTCATCTGCGAGCCTTTGCAATAAACATAAAAATTTTTTACTAGCGATTAGTTTTAATAGATCCAGAATTATTTATTTTGATATACATAAGGCCACACATCTCGTCCTGTCATTCACTTTGTTTGTCTTCAAAATGTGAATATACATCGCTTTTTTTTGTAATAAAGAGTTCAAGTTTTTAACTAGAAAATGAACTCTAATAATCTTTTTATTACTGACTGACAGGTTGCAAACGAAAGTGTCATATTATGGCACTCTCGCTGAACTTTTGCTCTAAATGAATCAAACAAATGTTCAAATGTTGAATGCTTCCACTAGTAGCTGGAACCGTCGATAATTTTGTGTTAACTGTTGTGGGTCCATCTTGCGAACAAGATCTTTATTTGGGTACAGGCACAGTAAGAGAATTCCGCAAAATAAATGTTATAAAATAAGGGATTATTTATACTTTGACAAGTAAGTTTTTAACAGGCAGGGACAGAGTTCCTCGACCTCAAGGTTTTTGTTTGCTTCATTGTAATCTACCTAAGGGAGTTAAATAGATAGTTTATATATACCTAATAACCTTGTCAGTAAAATGTTAGAAGTAATAACATTTACACACTGCAATAGTAAATGCAAATTTAGCATAATTGAAAATGCATTATTCATCTAGATGAATTACGTACTGCCACCACCTATAAGGGACCTGAAAACCAAATATAGTTTTAAAAATAGATATAAAGCTTTTTCGATATTACTGCAAAAACAACAAAACACATCATCAGTACCTTGAAGGCAATGGCCCCTCTGCGTGGTAGATCATTCCAGTGGTTCCGTTACTTTGCCTAGAGCTGTCATCCCTTTAAACAATAGTTGTTCCCACAATTTAATACAGATGCAAAACATGATGGTCGGGGGGCGGCGGGTGACGGCACTTGAGATGGGGAATCTGTAATAATTTATTAAGTTATTAAAAGGTATAGTTTTTTTTTTTTTAGGTTAGTTCATTAATTAATCTGTCGAATGGAGCCATTAAGATGGGCGACAATAGCCACGGAGTGGATACCTGGAGGTGGTCGGCGACGGCGAGGAAGGCCCAGGAGGAGATGGAGGGACGATCTCGACACCTTTTTAAACATATGGCCTAGGGTGGCTGAGGACCGAGAGGAGTGGAAGCGTAGGGGGGAGGCCTTTTATGCCCAGCAGTGGGACATGTGCGAGGCTAACTAAAAAAAAAAAGTTCATTAATAGCGCATAACAACTAGGTTATAGATATTGGCTTGGCACATATGCTCAAGCTTTAAAGTATTAGAATAACGATTATCTAAACTAATATTATAAAGAGGAAACATTTGTGTGTATGTTTGTAATGTTTTCACAATAAAACTACTGGATCGATTGCGATAAAACTTGATATGTAGATAGCTGGAGACCTGGATTGACGCATAGGCTACTTTTTATCCCGACATTCCCACGGGATCGGGATGTACGCGGGTGAAACCGCGAGGCGCTGCTAGTGATAAAATGTAACTTACCATGATGGTGGTGCTCCACAGGCTTAGTATATCATGTAGCACTTGTTTTCTTTTTCTCTTGTTTTTAGTTTTATCACTGATTTTTACTGTTTTATTTCTTCTTATTAGTTAATAAGCCAATAATCGGGCAATGTCGCCCGACGACGTTAAGCGGCACTCATGGTTGGCACTGAAAATCAGTACTGAGGTGGGTTATGCCCATCTCAGTTTATGCCGAGTGTCCATCCAAATTTCTGAAACACGACGTATCTTCCACTAAAAACAATGTAGTCAATGTACGAAATAATTTTTTTAACATGGCCTGTTGCCATGTCTGACGTCATACATCTGACACGTGACTTCACGTGAGTGACGAGTGCCACGTTGCCATGTCGTGCGTGACAGAAAGAAACTCTGTCTTCGGATAGGTACGAAGTATTAACGGCGCAGTGTTGCTACTTATATCTAATTTTTAATAAAATTATGTTTTATTTAAGGTGTTACAAAAATTATTTTGTCAAAAAGTGTTTTTATAGATAAAAAACTCTGTATGTAAAAGCTGTCGTGTATTTCAGAAATAAAATAAGTTTTCTTTCTTTAAGATTTAGTGCGTTATTTACTATGGCTAAGCTGCCTGCAAGAAGAGAACCAGTCAATAAAAACTTATGGTCACTGTGCATATACTAGCCGAGTTAACTATTATCTTATCTGTAGCCGAGTAGATATCTAATCTACTCGCTATTATATGCAGAAAAATCTTTTTTTCACATGATTAACTTTATTACAGTTATGATGATGAATTAAACAGTATTGAAATGTTATGTTGGCTATTCAAATTTTTGTTAAGATAAAAACATAAATATTGAAAGTCGTTAACAATAATACCCATTCTGAATGAAGTATACTACAAACGATATCTTAAATTTCGCTGACCTCATTTACAAACCAGCGCACCCAAAACCCAACCCAATTACCAAATCCAAATGTTCTCTCAATTCGATGTTTTGATGGGCGTCATCGTTTTCAACGCGTTGGGAATGATTTTTCGTTCACTGAGTCATTTCACTTTTTATCCGATTACTGAAATGGCTTGTTCGATGGTGTGTCGAACGTATGCATGTTTATATCCGTTTTACCTTTATATGTGTATGTGGATCTTTTATTTAATAATGTTGCATACTTAAGCTCGTATTTAAATATGTATATCTATTTGGACGCTAATGCGCCTATATTTTAGAAAATAACTAGACAAATTGCTTAGTCTAGAAATGTTTAACACCAAATAGTGGAGTTGTAACAGTTTTAAGTGGTGTTTCAAAGTAATTGGATTTGCACAGTCTTAACAACAAACCCTTTAATGAACCTATATTTTATTTACTAGAGGCAAATATTGTTTTGCAGAAAATAGCCTGCTTTTTCGTCTCTTATATCACTCACGGAACATTACCAGACCACTGTTGCAACCTTGCCCAAGCTGGGCCAAGGCTACGTAGTAACTACTTAGTAATCTGTGGCCAAGGTACTACCGGAGCTCGCTTGCAAGTAGGTACAAGTTATACAGGCACATCATGTGGCAGCTGAATCTGGTTCGTACATTGAAATCTGTTCTCTATATAATAGATTGTAATCTATTCAATCCTCAAAAATCATCGGATTTTGTTAAAACTTTGTTCTGTAGTTATTGGGACCTTAAAAAGCTTCGTGTTAACAGTAAACACCAGTTCTATAGCATAGGATCTCCTAGCAAAAGAACACACCTTAAGAAGTAAAATAACATTATATAATTACTTATCCGTGTTCAAAAAGAACCTCCGTAAACATTCGAAAAATAGTCTAGTCAACAAGTTGAAGAACGTGTTAATTCTTGATACTGCGAATTAAAATACGTGCGATGGCTTGTTGGATTCGTAATGACGTCTAGAAAAATGTGTATAAATTTCAAACCCAAACACGCAAATAAAGGGGTTCTACTTTTTCGGGAATAACTCAAAAGCTATTGGTGTTAAAAAATGAATCAAAAAGATTTTGAAAGAGGAGGAAATTTCTAAAAACAAATATCTACTCCCGGAACTTGACCTCTATTGTTAATAGTTTTTACTTAAATTTGAAAATAGGGCTCCGCGCGGCTAGCGCACTAACTTAACGCCGCTTTACAAAAAATATACTTGTCTTTTATTTAATATTAATTGAAAATTTTAAAAACATACTGTATCATGAGGACACTTGAACGAAAAAAAATCCGCAAATAATTTTTTTTCGATCATTTGTTATTAAATGACAATACGAGTATTGTTAATAAATGTAACTCTTATTAACATTGGAACTTCGATATATAATTGTTAAACTAAAGTTCTTAAAATTATTTCGCTACTTGTAGACCTTGTCACAGTATACATATATACAGTATTGTGACTCGGCCCTTTCCTTGAAATAATTACCTACAGCCGGACGGTACGTAAACATGCGATAGGGCTTGCCCATAATTTTATCCACCTACTTGAGTTTCTTTCTATTAATATCAAACCATATCATCGCGTGTGCGCTACCGAGACAATCAAAACTTCTAACTAGCTACTACAAAATCTTATTTATAAAGTGAATTAAAAATAAGTAAATTTAAACTTCGGGAGCCATGCTTTGGCACGTATGGGCTGGCTCGACTCCGCTCGATACCACGGCCTCACAGAAAACCGGCTGTGAAGCAATGCTTGCATTGCATTTGGCCGCGTGAGTGAGGTTACCGAAGGCCCTAACCCTTTCCTCTCCCTTATTCCCGTCCTTCCCCTCTCCCCTCTTCCCACTCTTCCCCCTCCCCCTCTCCCCCCTGACCCTCTTCCTCCCTCCCCCTTTTCCCACTCTTCCAACCTCCCTCTTTTCCCAGTCTTCCCCCTCCCCCTCTTTCCCCCTACCCCTTACTACTATTCCCACCTTAAAGGGAGGCAACGCACTTGTGACTCTCGAGTTGCAGGTGGCCATGGGCGGCGGTAGTCATTTTCCATCAGGTGCCCCGTCTGTTCGTTTGCCCCCTATACCATAAAAATAAAAAAGTGTAAATCTTGCTAGATAGGTACCTACCATTTTTTACTTTCATAATCATTTCATAATGATATTTCGTCTAATTCAATAATATAATATATGTATGTAGCTAAATACATAAGTAAATAGATAGCTTAGCCTAGGAACTACCTACTAGTTCTTTTTTAACGCGAGCGTGGGTAAGTCACTCGTGTGTCACTTTTGTCACCCTATCTACTTTTTTATTTATTAATCCAGGTATTTTACTCGGTGGAAAAAGCGAAATACCTACCTATTACGTAGAAACAAATTACGTACCTACTAGTAGGTACATAAAAATTATTTTATAGTCTTCCCTTTCGGAGTTTCCAGGTAATTGAAAAAATGTTATCTCTGGGTGCGTTTTTGAAGAATTCAAGCAATCAAGAACAGCACAATATATTCTATAATTTCTAATTGTCATATTAAATAAGTAAGTTAAGTATTTATTTATTTCAATGAATTACACAAATCGCACGCTTACTGCTTACAAAACCATCACACCGCTGCACCGTTCGTTGGTCACTGCTGAGCAATCGCGACTGTTTGCGAACTGAGTGTTGACTGAACGCAAGGCGTGTAGGCAGGCATATCTCGCGATCCGACCGTTTGTATGAAGATACAATACTGTTTATATTTATTTATATTACCTTGTAGACTACATAAAATAGTCCATTATGCGGTATTTTTTATTGTAATTATCTATTAGATAAGAATAATTTAAGCAACAAAAAAATAATAAAAGCAAAAAAGGGGTACAATTGTTTTTTTACCAGACTGTTGTTACTGTTTTTAGATAATAAATAAAGAACAATTACATAACTATTATTTTCGAAAATAACATTTTGTCATACGTACCTAGTTAGTTGAAATTCGTTATTTACGATTTTCTACAAAATCCCAAAAAAAACATTTTTTAGTCATTATCTATTTTTTTTATTAAAAAAACCATTTAAAGTAAAGAAAAAAATAACAAAAAGAACGGTTTACAATTATGTGATAATTTTTGTGTGTGAGGGCTGAACATACATAACAAAAAATATATATACGGTCGAATTGAGAACCTCCTCATTTTTTCGTCGGTTAAAAAAGGAATAAGATGTGTACTGTTCTCATACCGCACTAAATTAACATTAATATAATTTATCACAGCACTTCGTTTGCCTATTCTGCGTATACCTATACATTATACATACATAGCTCGGCCATCGTTATCGAGTGCCCAGTTCCAATCTCTCGCCCCAATTACCACGCTCCTTTCGTACCCAATTCATCCATTCCTTTCCCATTAACTTGGGTCACATACTCACCTTTTTCTATCTGATTATGTCCGAGTATTATGTGCAAAATATATTATTATCAGTCAGTATATTACTTAAACAGTCTATCAGATTACCGGATTATAAGTAACCAGCTTTTGAAAACGGTTCGGCCCGCGTATATCTCTGTTTTGGTGTGTCGATGTGTTAATCCAGGTTGTAATCTACATATATAAATATTATATTTCAAACCTGCCTGATCGACGAACAAACATCCCTCATAAACTTTTACATTTACATAAAACGATATTCTAATAAAAGGCTAATAATTTATAATTAGGCCGTGTGAGATGTGTCAAGTTATTATTATTATTAATTTTTATTTTTATTAATTTGATTTTCAGTTGGAAGGTCTCCGACTGATTTTTAGTGTAATTAACTTTTCTTTTAGTTATAAAATATAATCATTGTTGGATAGTTTTGTTCTCCATTTGTAATCGCCTAACACCATGACACATTTTTTACTTACAGAACAACGAATGAAAATTATGTATGTATATAACACAATCCTTAGAGTTACAAAAACATACTTCCGTGAGCATAGGCTCATGGATGTATGTTTTTTATTACTCTTAATTAAGAAAACTAAAGTTTTTTTACTTTTTATTAGAACTTCTTCAGTGGTTAAAGCACGATTGAACAACAAGCACCCAAACGTCTAAGCCGTATTGTTACTAAGTACAGAATTGAAGCAATAATTAAGATGTTTTCTTGAATGTTTGTCGCCATAGTCTTCTTGTTGATACTCATAATTTACACAATTAGAGAAATATATTTTTTGTTATTTGAAAATATTATTTAACTAATTAAATAACATAAACAAGGAAGTCAAAAAACGGGACTCGCAGCAGGCCCGCAGAGGTAGATTTCTTGTTTTTTTAATTTTTATCTCCAAAAATATAAGTCGCATTATAAACTTTAAATTTGTAAAGTAAAATATAAGCTTTATTTTTAAAATATTACCGATTGTAAAAAGGTTTACAGTTTCGGAGCTATGAATTTTTTTCCAACAAATTTTTGCCCCCCCTCCTTCAATAAGTTAAAGATGGATTCATTTAGGGTTCATATTAAAAATGTTCGTATTTACTATGGGCATGCTATTAATGTTAAACGGTCCAAAACATTTCCATAGGAAAAAAGTTATGCTGAAGAAACAGACTTTTGAAAATCTGCCCCCCAGTTCCCTTTGGGGGAATATCCTCTATTCACTAACTTAACCTTCATTTTTGCCCTGTTGATGTTTCTTTCAAGTTTGAAAGCAATTGGTGCATAAATGCAACCTCTAACGTGCCGGGAAAATTGTGATACATACATATCTATATTCTATATACATATAAACTTTTTAATTGGCGGTTGTTTTTAGGGTATAGGGATCATACCTAGACCTGTTAAGGAATTTTTAGAAAACTCGACAACTGGTAGAAAACCAATAGGTAAAATTTCTTCGAAATCTACCTACAAGTCCTTTCTCCGCTAAGAGAGACAAAATAAATAAAAATTGTATGTTAAAGCTAAATCACGAATCAAAACTTGGAACTAAGCAAAATGAATTCTGAATTCAATATGCGGATAAACACGCTTAGTTATTTTTTTAAACATGAATTGTTTTGCTGCTATATTTACATTGATTGCGATGTTGACAACCACTGACGATGCATAGATCGTCTTAAATGGCGTTGGGTTCTTAAAGAACAGTCTCCTCTGTGAAGGATTACGTTAAAATTTGTTGGGGTGGAAAATATGGTCAAACATGTATCGTTTGCAAACGGAATTCGTCGCGCTGTGATGAAAACAAAAATAAATGTATTTATGAAATCTTGATCGGTGGTTCTCGATTGCGAAGCATTTCTATGCATTGTCAGTCACCAAATACGAAGCGACTGTTTGCCATTCCCATTGTGAACAAAAGCGGCGGTGCACACCCAACCAGTGGGATAAAACCAACATCCTTCACATCACGTCACGTATTTATAATCCCACATTCGCTTCCTGCTTTTTGTTCAATGTTATTCTAAGGAACTTAAAATTTGCAAAAGGAATCATTTTAACATGGCTGTACATAATTTAAAGGAATTGCCTACCTGCGTTCCATGGCTCCTTGTACATACGGCTTAATTATTTAATTTATAAACTGACTTGTGTGTTGTTGCTAATTTAATGTTTACTTTCTGCGAAACTTTGTATTATTGTTTAAATTAGGTAATCTTAATTAGTGGAGCAGAGTGAAGGAAAATATCAAATATATGTATTTATATCCAGGTTTTGCCTGCGGCTTGGCTCGCTAAATGTAAATTTTGTGAATCAATACAGTTATCCCTCGAGTACAGTACTTTTTCTCGGGATGAAAGGTACCCTCATTTCTTAAATTACCCTTGACAACGTTTCATGAAGATCGGTTGAAAAGTGATTATATCAAAACATATTCGGAATTACAACAATCAGCACAGTAATATCGGAAATATGATAGGTAGGTATGTAATACTATTAATAATATATTAACCCTTTAATTAATAATCAAAGTTGTCGTAAAAACCTACGATTACCTTTTTTTATTTGATAGAAGGCAAACGAGCAGACCGTTCACCTGATGGTAAGTGACTACCGCCGCCCATGAGCACCTGCAACTCAAGAGTCACAAGTGCGTTGCCGGCCTTTAAGGTAGGAGTAGGGGAAGAGGGGGGAGGAGTAGGTAAGAGGGAAGGGTTAGGGGCTCCGGTAACCTCATTCACTAGGTGAAATGCTTTGTGCTTGTGCTTTCCATCAGGCGGGGCAGAGTCATTTTGGCAGGTCAAATATAAAAAAAAAAAAAAAAAAAAAAAAAATTCAACAAAAGCATTGCTTTACTACCGTTTTCTGTAAGGCCGTGGTATCACTCCGGTCGAGCTAGCTCATGTGTGCCGAATGTGCCGTTCCACTTATCCTTAATTCAGCCCCGTACAAAAAACATTCTTAGCTGACTTTCCCTACCTATTAAATACGTATTTGCCAAATATCGCTTTGGAATTAAAAGAAGCAAAAGAATAACCAAAATAAAATACTCTTTTAACCACCCGAAGAAAAATATCAAATATGTGTAAATATTAATAATTTTATTATTTGGCGCTGACTTCAAATTAGTGTATATAAAACGTAAAGTTTTTGTAAATAAGCTCAATACTCAAGACTTAAAAAGTTTTTTTATTTCTTGCTTTTAGTTCTTTTTCGTCGGTTAAATTTTTTGTAAAACTTTTTATTACATTCTTAAGGGTGTCCCAGCAATTGGATTCTAACTTGATGCATATTTGCCGGCTCGATGTGCTAGGGCGTTATCTTGATGCAAAATCCAAGCATCGAGTCTTGAATTTGGTTGTCAGTTTTTTAAGGCTTCTAATACGCATTAACAGTATTCCCTGTATCAAACATAACCATAACCAATATTCCTCTATTAGTAAAAAATACAGCAACCATTCTTTTCTTTACGGTTTGGGACGTTTTCACAGATGTTGGCGGTGGTTCATCTTTATACACCTACACTTTAATGTGGGATTTAGTAGGAATGTCGAAGGTCGAGGTTTCAGCACATGTAACAATGGAGTTCAAGTAGTTAGATCGCCCATCTTAAATTTTTTTTAGATATTACGACATCGAGTCACACTTTGCTCCCTAAGCGCATCAGTCATCAAATCGTGAAGATTCCGATAAACAGTTAGTGCACTTAACTTGAGGTTTTCCTCGATCTGTCGATATGTCACACGTCGGTTCTTTTCCAATAATTAGTAGTCTTAATATTCTTATCGGTATTTACTTCCATCGGCCTGCCGGACCTTGCATCAGCCTTAAAATTGCCGCGATTGATGTGAATATATTACCGTTCTATGGTCCATAGAGAAAACGCTGAAATCTAAGCTAGTCGTTTACACCAACAATTTTTAAATACTACCAAAGTGCCAAACAAGCTGACGACAGGCGGAGAGCGGGAGATAGGAAGGTAGGACTGAGGAAGTACTTCATCATCACTAGAAGATTTACAGAAGACCACAGCATTATCAGCATATGGCATTTTTTGCAGATGCGTTGAGTTGCCAGAGCTCTTTCCCGTAAGTCTATCTCCTTTTCAATATAAAGCAATGGCCAATCCAAACTTACCAACAGATACAGAATACCATCTAAATGGATGGTGTTTTTTAATCACGTGTTTGTGCTTTTTTTTGTTAAAAGCATAATTAAGTATGCGCAACGTCACGCTGAGTAATAATAAATCCTTATTAGTAATAGTACCCGATATCCAACACAGCTAAATAAGCGAGTATTTGTGATCCCATCAAAAACATAAATGTGAAACTGTGAGCCAAGTTCAATATTAAGAATATACGTGGTAATCGACTAACAAAAGAGATGAGATCTAAATAATTGCTAAGTTCTGTAGATAATCCTGAAGATTTGACTTAAAGCTAGTTTTCAATCCCAAATTTTCTTATATTTGGCTAAACAACTTATCTGCTTTATTTTTTACGCAAATTACTACATAGTACTGTATTTATATATAAGGACAAAATATGGTGTGCTGTAAAAACTAGCCAAATCTTCAGGATTATTTACAGAACTTGGCAATCATTTAGATCTCAATTGTTTTGTCAGCCCAGCCGATAACCACGTATATTCTTCATATTCAATTTGGCTCCCATTTATATACTTATGTTTTTGGTGGGATATATCATTCCTCTATGTAAATAACGTATTATTATTCATCTTTCAAAAGTGATCTGTAAAATTAACATTTTTCCTGCGTTTACGTTGCATAGTTTTCTTTTTTGTGCTATTTTGTACATTTTCTTGAACATTAGAAATATTAGAGCGCATCGCCCATTCCTTGATAAATCCGCAAAAGGATTTTTTCCTTTCGTTACATTTCCTTACGTAACCTAATTTTTGGTAGTGATTCTGTACATTTTTAAAGTGTCTGTTAAAAGTTAAAATAAGTAAAATTCACTGTTTTCTGATTTTTCCTTTGCATACACACAATTACCCAGCTGGACGCCAAATTTCAACTTTCTAGGTCATCGGAAAGTGGGTTAGGTTTTTAATCTATTTGTCAGTCAGTCAGTGATAATGTGTCGATTTTTACAATAATATCTCAATTACTGTTTAAGCTGTACTTATGAAATTTGACATTCTAGTTAATATAAATAAACAAAAATTCAAGTATTTAAATTAAATAGATTATGAGTTATTAAGCTGTCAAAAGTGACTCCAAATGGTTCGTGTATTATAACACACAGCTGCTGCGTCGCCAGTACATTTTTCTTGAACTTGGCTTGACACGCTGCCGCGTGTCTAGATAATAAAATTAAAGGGATTGAAACATACCTAATCCTTAAAAACTAGTAATTTCACTTTAAAATAATTGAAATAGAATAGACTATAGGTATAGTTTTCACAATTTTAAAAGTTTTTTTTCCAAATCACATAGTAGAAAAATCATTTAATTGTTCATTCCGCTGGCGCACTAATACAAAAGCCAACGTTCTCTGTAGACACATACTTAAAAAGACAATGTGCATATTTAACAGATAGTTCACGCGTGGTTAGTGTCGGATAGTTCACAAATTTCACGTAAGTGAACTTCCAGGCGGGCCGCAACTGTCCCGCTAACGTCACCCGCCCCGCCTGCCCACCTTCCAGAGCGTCCCGGCTCACCGCCAACAAACAATGCGTCTCCGGGAAATACTAAACATTCCTGCTTTTTAATATAAAAGGGTTTTATTGAAACCAATGTAATAAAAACTTTCCATTGTAACTACCTACCAATTCTACTTTATCACTACATGTTATAAAACAAAGTCCCCCGCCGCGTTTGTCTGCGAGTCTGTTCGCGATAAACTGAAAAACTACTGAACGGATTTTCATGCGGTTTTTACCAATAGACAGAGTGATTCATGAGGAACGTTAAGGTGTATAATTTATACCCGTGCGAAGCCAGGGTGGGTTGCTAGTTACATTATAATTTTTTAATATATACATATAATTTTGTGCCAGTGCTAGATATTTGGATGCATAACGAACATAATATTTTCTTTGTAAGTATATTCAAGTATCACTACATATTCTAAAACAAAGTCCCCCGCTGTGTCTGTTTGTCTGTTCACGAAAATTTCAAACACTACTAAACGGATTTTCATGCGGTTTTCACCATTAGATAGAGCGATTCATGAGAAAGTTTTAGGTATATAATTTGTTAAGGTTTTGTAAAATTTGGTTGATATAGAGCAGTGACTATAAACGGGAGTGAAACTGCGGGAAACAGCTAGTCTTTCAATAGACTTAGAAATTTAGTGTTATTATTTTTTACTCAGTTTAAAAAGTTATTAATTTTGAACGTCAGCAGCTAGAGGTGCGCGGAGTGAAACTTTGGTAGCGCCAGCGTCATTAGTTTTTAGTCGCAATGGAGTGTTGGTCGGGAGACTCCGGGAGAGCAACGCGCTTTCGGTATTGAGGCGTACTTGTCACAGTTTTTCGCTCATTGTGGCTCAACGTAAATTCGGTATCCATCATCATCTGCGGTTCAATATTCTACGAATAAGAGATGCGCCTAATTTGTATTGAGAAGCAAGAGATATTTGATCTCCCCACAAAGCATTATTTTATTGTAGTCAACGCTTGTACAGTTTCCCACGAGCACAGTAATTGTCTCTAGATTCTCACTTACATTAGTGCTTAGAAAAAAATTGTGTAAAAGTATACAATTATTTACATTTACAACTTTATAAACCATTTTCTCTTTGTAAGTAAAATGGCGACAGGGCGTTTTAAGCAAGTTCGTACATTTATATTTGATTTCAGATTTTTTTCAAGAAATCGTTTCTTAAAAATATAACAATCATCAAAGTAACTTTAGCTAATATAATAGCTAAGGTGCACGTGCAATGAATGGAACCTTTTTTTTATACTATACATTGGCGTTGCAAGCAAGGACAGCCTGTATCGTTCCATATGTAAACAATACTCACCACCAGAACAGGTAATGCTGTCTAACTACGGACTTCTGTAATCTGCTGTGCTCTACCTCTTTGGGGGCACTACGGTACACTTCGGGGTCGTCAGTCACTACTGACGACCAATCATTTGCATACGAGACACGATCACTTGACCTATAATGCTTCCTTAGGTGGCCGCGTTGATCTGATGAAAGATACATATTTGTAGCTAGATGTTTTATTAAACATTTCCTTGCTCACACATGAGCATGTGTACGACTAGGTACGTTGGCTAAATTAGCTAAATTGTATTTTTAAATTGCTTTCTCGCAAAGTTGTACCTCAAGGACTCGTTATAAAATCCAGACAGATATAAGACATAAATGAGTGTTGTTCACAAGACATATAAACTTTTAAATTTCAGAAAATTCCCTTGGTATGTACTTTGTCAAGGGCAAAATGCGGTGACATCACGAAATAGAATAAGAAGTATAAATACCCTTCATTATGCATTATACACCAACATGTTTTTTTTTATGGTTGGAACATACATTTAACAACCAGCTGCAAACCATATTTTAAGAGCTCCGAAATTTAAAACGTGTTTATTTCTTTTTAAGGCGTTATTTTGCGAAGCGGCATCTATGTATGTGTACATAAATAGATGATGCTTCATATTCATAAAACATAACATTACTATTTTTGTCATAAATGTGTTGTGAATTTGAGTACAAGAACAAAAAATTATAATATTTTAAACAGGAATAACGATTTTCAATTACGAGGGCACTGTCTCTGTATCTGTATAGTGACTTGAATTCACTAACTCTGGGCAGGCCTTGTTTGTTAACTATTTGAACATATTTATTTACTTAGACAATATGATAGTTGAACATATTTGTAATGTACTCGTCAAGACCTCACTTTTGATACCAAACATGTCATGATTACATATCATATTAAATTTAGTTAGAATTTATAATGTCCTAAGTCACGCACAGGCACCATTATTACGAATCTATCGATACCTCATTAATCAAATTGGGTTCAGTAGTTTAGGCGCTACGGTGGAACACTATACATAGACTGCTAAAATCATTACCCTTCCTTTTGGTTTCGCGATAGTCGGATAAAAAGGACAGCCAATAAGGTTTGTATTTACGTCATTAGCTTACTTTAGAGAGATATTATTTTTACGTAAAGTTTTGTTGCAGTCACGTTTGAATCAAAATCGTTCGGCAAATATTGAAGTCTAAGTGAAGTTTTTTTTATTTGTTATTTAATTTCTTTAGCCTACTAATATTATAAACGTGAAAGTCTGTGAGGATGTATGAATGTTTGTTACTCTTTCAAGCAAAAACTACAAAACCGGTTGTGATGAAACTTGCTATGAAGAGAGCTGGAGACCTGGATTAACACATATGCTACTTTTTATCCCGATATTCCCACGACATCGGGACTTACGCGGGTGAAACCGCGGGGCACAGCTAGTGTAGAAATAAAAACAGTTACTTAGACTCCACCATCTATAGTATAGTTAGTTAGTTATAGTTTTGTATAGTTAACCCCTGCATAGGTGAGCATAAATCTTGCTGTTTTTTCATGTAGGTTTTGTACGTTAGTGAGATTTCAAATTGATAAAGCGAATCATTAGATTAATATCGTCTTTGGGATCGTCAGCGAACCTGAGATTAAAAATGCCTGGGCACTCCACCAAGTTCATGGATAATTCCTACTCTGTTAAAGCTTTGGAATACCAGTGGAAATTAGACGCGCACAATCACTACCTGTTTTTAAAAACTAGTCAAGGACTACTATCTATTACTTACTAGGAGATGTCAACACATAATTTCCCTTTTCGCTGTGTCGCCGTATCCTATATTATATATTATCGTTTATATTTCTACATGTACTTATGTACTAGTAAGATATTTTACGTAACTAAATAATGTAATAAACGTGCACCATACTGCCCTAAATTAATTTAAATTTTTTTTTCTCCATCCCATCCATTTGTTTACTCTCTATTCGACAATAAAAGACTGTTCAGCACGCTTTACTACTCCAGATACTCCATAGTTGTAGATAAACCATAAGAACGGTTGCTTAAAAATAATGCCTTCCGTCTGCCTGATTATCGGTTTTCTAGAAATGGTAATCACATTTTAGCTATAACATAATAATAATGCGTAAAATCAACTTCGAAAATCCTTGTTTCAGCAATGGGTTAATCAAATTAAATCATCGTTACGAGTCAGCAAGTTTCCACTAGCTTGCGGGGAGCGGCTAGTAGCTCTCTCACAAATTGGCTTGTGGCACAAGTTTCCACTAGCTTGCGGGGAGCGGCTAGTAGCTCTCTCACAAATTGGCTTGTGGCACAAGTTTCAGAGCATAAATGATATCCGTCTGATTCAACATGACACCACAGTAGTCCCTGGTTAAGCACATTTAATGATGCAGTTCAGAGGCTATTTACCCATTGAATTGAAACGCTAAATTTCACTAATTAATGTTAGTCATCCGTCTACAGATTTTTGTTGGTGATTTAAAATGAATAATATAAATTACTGCACTACTACTAATAATTTTTTTTTGGCACATATTCATTTAAATATACATGTATCTACAAAGTAATTACTTTATATGGAAGTATGTTCTAAACTTTTGAGTACTACATTTTCACGACGAACATATTTGTTATTTTATTGCTGCTTAATAGCTATGAGTGTTAAATTTGTGTTACCTATAAAGTTCTATTATGGTTCGTTTTTTTTATTTTGTAATGCCTATTTACTATTGCAATGGGTAGAAGAAAAGGAACTGTGTTACATTCAGGAGCCCGGGAAATAGTGCATAACGCGGTCTTGTTTTTTTTTTTATGAAAAATGTCGTACGAACTTCTTTGGCAGTTAAGGTATTCTAGTCCCATTGTAAATTCAGACGGAAACATATTCGTATCACAGGCGAAAGAAATAGCAGAAACAGACACAAGAGGTTATATCATCTATTATTGCAAATGACGGTAACTGCAAAGGAAGAGATTCATTTGAAAAGATTACAGCGAGAATATGCGGCGAGAGCAATTAGAGAAAGTGAAGATGGACACTTGAGTTTTATAATAAATGAAAGGACATAAGCTACAAATAGCAATTAAAATTATGTAACGGTAACTGCAAGAACTTTATACAGTACAAGCTTTATTCAGCGATTACAAATTTTCTACTTCCATACGAAATTTCATCAAAATCTTCAATTATGAAAGTCAATACGCAAAAAGTAACCAACAACAATTTAACAAACAAGCATACACATTTGGATAAATTCAAAATAGACTCATCAGATTTATACAATTAATTAATAACAAGGATACTTAACATATCTTATTAAAAAAAAGGATGAGAAACTTTATTTTGAAGGTACCTATCTCAGATTATGACGAATCGAGCGAGCTTTCTGTTGACTGATGAAGATGAAGAATTTACTACAATAAATCATATATATATATTTATTTTTTAATTTTATCCCTTACCACTTATGATAACAGAAGCACAATCTTGTGCTTCTGTTATGATAAGTGGTAAGGTCTGTTGACCTAACCATAAATCACAATACCTACTCTATTTATTCCTTATAATTTATTACGATGGTTTCATATTACACCTACATCACCGCACCTGTTTATTTTTTTCTAACCGTACGGTGACTAGTGAAGGTGCACGCCAATTGCGAAGCAATAATGGCAGTTAGAGAAAATCTTCTCATTTGAAACGTGCGTAAGGTATGAGAAATTATAAACTTCAAGTATGGGGCGTTCGTGGCTAATTATGAAATTCACTTTAATTTATAGAATGAACAATATGAACATATTCACATGAATATGTTCATATTGTTCATTCTATTGGCTATACATATAGCCCAACTAATACTATAAAATTACAATAATAGTTGGGCTATACATGAATAAAGATTTTAGGTAGATAGTCAGTTACTTTCATATTTTACATGAAAGTAAAATAACTGACTGTTTATCTAAAATCTTTACACGGCCAAATTGCTTATCCTATATCAATGGGTTCTCATAAGATGTTAATGAATTCTTTTTGGTTTAAATTTATTTAAATATTAAAATCTAGCCTCTTACCGGACTAAGCACAGAACGAAAAAAAAGTCATTTTTCCAAGAATAATTAATCTAAAGACTGTGGTAATTTCCAAACATTGGTAGAGGAAGGCATAATCGCGCCATTTTTTGCCAATGTAATTACTTAGAACTGGTTTGCTCAGCATTTAATTATGTATTTCACTTATAATTTCAGGTCTGGTATTCAAAGATATTATTACAAATCTTTTGAGTCTGCCCCTGAAATTAAATCTAAATTACGTAGATTGTTAATAAATAAAATATTTCTATCAATGGTCTAGAAAACACTTAAAGTGTACTTAAGTGTACTTTGATTGTTAAAAACCATAGCCCATAGCTTCGGCTTGCAATTTCTGATGTCATCATGTCACGAGTGAATAATTCTGCTCGTCGTTTAGATATTACGACTATTATTATTTGTACACCAATAATGGTTAAACATGTTGTACCTCTATTAACTAAGTCCTATATATAATAAGCATATACCTAACCATGTATTATTTACTATTTACGACATGTACGTACACATGTTTTGCAAATAAATATTTGTTTATTTTTATCCGCTCGCTTTCTTTTGGTAACAGTAGGTCTGAGAACATTTTTGGTATTCCGGATTATAATATCATCGGGTTTCAGGTTCATCTATCAAGATCCCTTTTCTCAGAACTGGATAGGCAAATTAATTTTATTTATAAATATATATATATATACTTATAGGTAGGTAAGGTCGAAATCCTTTAGAGGTATGTACTTATACAAATTCAAGCGGCAAAGCAACGCAATTAAAAGACCCGACCATTTTATGCCACATTATTTTGAAACGCAAACTCAATCAAGAAACAAAAGGTGTGATTTATGCAGGTAAGTCGAACGTATCGTTCGGACTGGAAATTTGTCAAAAAAAAATATCTCACAGAATAACTACCTAGGTACTAGAAAAAAATCTGAAAACAATTCCAAGATAAATACTAAAGCTTAGGTACATGGGCCGATAATTCATTGAGATAATATCATGTTTCTGTAGTAACTACAACTTCTTAGATACATACACTACTATCGCTGAAAGTATACAACGTTATCTAAACTAAATAAGAATACTTCCGCTACATCAGTACTGGTAAATGTTAGTTTTTGTTCACTTTTTGCGTATAATATTTGTGTATACTATGAGTCACTGGTATGACTGGTATCGCCACAATAGCTCGTTTGTTTGCGATAAACCACAGCGACAAAGGAACAAGGTTGAATCGACAGGTTAATACGTGTCTTGCACTAAACCAGTGTGAGTTACGTTTCTATGCTGCGCACACATATATCAGCGTTATACACGTTAAGACAGGATGTGTCGCACACAATAAAGCCCGTACACAAAGAGTATACAAACACTACGTTAGACTCGTACAGTTCATGGATTTCTGATTGTTCACACCCATTCGAAAGGTGTAGGAGCTCCACGGCTTCACCGAATCTAGTTTATGCGTCGTTATTTGTTAAGTTCAAAGGGAGTAAGCGTTCAATAATCTGCCGAAACAGCAAACTGATTGTGTTTCAACGATTAACTTGCCTATTTTACATTTTCAAATTATTTTACTAGTAAATATATTCAATTATTATACCTGCCATTACCTATTACTTAGTAATAATGTAGGAGGTAAATATAGAGTAGTATCTATTATGACGACCTATCCGTGACCCAGATATGACTTATTCAAAAGTTAACCAGCAAAGCTTTGAAATCGTATCTGTAAACAGATAGGTACTTATGGTATACCCATACCATAATGAGGCTAATAATCAAAATATAAAACTATTCGATATAGTAAGTATATATTCTGTTACTATGACTAAGTGTGTATACATATACAGAGATGTTGAATGCACAAATATAAGAAAAGCCACCTTAGTAAATGGCCGCAAAGACTGCAAATTTTCCAAACGTCCACTATATAATGAGAAGAAAAAAATATGTAAGGAACTTATAATTTATTAGATAGAAAGTATGTGTCTTTAAATGTGCAAAATTCATAAACATAATAAAAAAAATAAAGCTAATATTTAGTCAGCTCATACAAGAAACTAACATCAGGCATTTCCGCCAAATACGCTTTTTGTATACCCTGAACTCTAGAAAACTGTGTGTCTCATATTGAGAAGTGACGCTTCTCAATATGAAAACTATGTGTGTCAGAAACTCAGAATCCGTCACAATCCTTAATAACTTTCATTTCTAAATTTGGCGTTTTATACTGTAATTGGCAACTTATTCGTCTCTTTATTCTAAATAAATAACTTGACTAACTTGTTAACGTCAATGCAAAACGCCGTATTTGTCAGATATGACAGTTAACAGGAGGGTGTTAAATCAAAAATGTGTATCGACTCTGTAAATTCAAATTTAAAATAAATTCTTTTTAAAAAATGTAAAATAAGTTATACGTAAGTACACAAAACAGGAAAAAATTAAAACCTAAATGAATGCCTGACGCTTACCTGTCGAATGAATACGCTAAATAAATAAACTACTTGTGTGAGCCCGACCCGTGAGATCATTCCATTGATAAATACTGGCCACAGAGTCCGAGTTAAAAGGGAAATTGTGTTGGAATGTCTGTTGCGGTTAGGGTTGCTCGATACTCGCCCTCTATATCCCAGCCACGGACACGGGACGGCTGACGCGCTTTAAGGAAATGTATTTAAAAGGATGAGGGTTTTTTACTGTTCTAATTATAAATCTAGCACAGATAGGTCATCAGGCCAATATCATGTGAAGCGGCGATACCTAATGTGGTTTTTATTCTCAGCCAATATTTGTATTCATACCCCATTTTATAAAAAGCAATACTTTTCAATAAGCTTAATATGTTTAGGTTTTTTAAAGCATCGTTTTTTGTTATACTACTAATAAGGTGTAAACGGTATATTACGGTATACTATAACGTTTAGAAATTGTAAATGGACTATGTGCTTGTTTACCGTTGGATCTGATCTGACGGTAGTTACCGCCTGGACCTGGGAACACTCGTGACACCAGAAGCGTCACTCGCGCATGTCCATGCTATTATTCTTCTAAAGTACCTTTCTAGTAGAAGGAACTCAAGACTAAACAATTCAAAGTATTGCGGTTTCTGGTATGCGTTTGGTTCACACCGAAATCGCCCATTAGCAGATTACACTGTACAGTGTTTTAGGTTTGTGTCAAGTTAATTCGCAATGTGAAACTTAGCACTATTATAGGAAAAAAAACCTAATGCGGTGCGGTAACCTAGCCTTACGAATATAGTATCGATTACTGTTCTGGAGTGCATAACTTGACTATAATCATTCTAAGATGAAATTCGTTATTCATCCATTCCGCTATCAGTGGGACAGGAATGGATGGATGGTGACGTAGTCTCACACTTTGAATTCAAGCCGCGTGGCGGCATCGCACCAATGTTCGGCTGTTTGACGGGCAACGTGCCGTGCCGTAGCATAAAATGCTCTACGTAAACAATGTTACCCAAAAATTTTACTTGCTTATAACTAAGTAAGTATAAGACGTAGCCGCAGATAGGACCGTCATATTATGCCCCTACATAACGGAGAAAATATTCCGACTTAGTTGGTTATCAAAACAAATAAAATTGAAGTGTCTGTTTGTAATGTCAAAATAATAGTTTTTTTAAGCTCATATAGTCATTTGGACGATATCTATGCCTAAAAATCAGTTTTTAATTTTTTATTTGTCTGTCTGTTTGTTCCGGCTAAAGCCGCGCGGGAACTGCTAGTATCAAAGTAAATGTAAAACTGCTAAGAAAATACAGTAAAGTTGATGCAACCCAAATAAATAATAAAACAAAAAGTGTGTTTTGCTGTCATCAATGTTTTTTTAGTTCTCTAAGTAATTTATGGTTGTCATTTGTGTTTAAGTAATTCAAAAGTTGACCTATGAGTTAATAAAATAAAAATGTTATAATCGTGTTTAAAAGGAGGTTTTAGTAGATATGATTAGATGATTAAATTTGCATCATTTTAAGGGAGTAGTTGCTTTTTCGGTGCATATTGCGAAAATAATAACTTATTAATATATTTTATTGGGTCTATCTGTAATAATAGTGTTTGTAATAAAATAAATAAAAAAATGAAAAAAATATTTAATTAAAAGTAGGTCTGAACGACCTACTAATTTTAATCAAATAATTTAGGATCTAGAAAGGAAGATATTTGCTATTGTTTTTACAAATCGTTTATAAAAACATAAATACTTATTCAAACTGACAGACAGATACTTACTTTCAATTGATAATATTACTTCATATGTAAAATAAATGCCTAGCGACAACCCTACATCTCGGTGTAAATATAAACTCCCACTCTTGCTAGAGTGTCGTCGGCGCCGGTACAGGCTTTATAATAATGCCAGACTAGCCCAAATAGGTGACAATAAACATTAAAGTACACAGTCAAAACTTTACTTCAAACTTGTTCCAGTTATATGAACAAGAACATGTGTGGTTTCTTATGTTTTTTCCTGTCTTTCATTGGGCCTTATCACATTTCATTTTATCAGAAAGATTATTTATTACAACTTTAAATCATCCAGCCTTATTTCACTGCTGATGTGATAAAAATGTCTTACGATGCTCAAAATATGTACCTAATATATCTTAAGTAAAATACGTCATTGTCTATTAATTATGATGAGATAAGATATCCCGCCTTCATAATAACAAAAGTTTCTCGTGATCGGTAAAGGTTTCAGCTTATTCATATTAATTACGGCATTTTTCGTTGTCTATACATACTTTAATTATATAGTGAACCAGCTGTCCCCGCAGTTTCATCTGCGTTTATGAGCAGTGTTCCGCTCCTATTAGTCGTAGCATGATGTTGTATAGCCTATAGCCTTCCTCAATAAAGGGGCTATTTAACACTAAAATAATTTTTCAATTCGAACGAGTATTTACTGAGATTAGCGTGTTCAAGCAAACAAACAAACAAACTCTTCAGATATAAGTTAGATACGATCTATATTGAGTAGGAGTAAACTTCAAAGATAAGCCCTAATTAAAATTACATAAACACACAACTTTCAGATATGCTATTACATCATATTTCTCGTTTACAGAATGTTTTGAATACCTGACTCCTGCACGCCAGACGACCAACGACAGCTCGAGCATGACTTTCAATAAATTCCAAGGAAAGTTATATGTCTTTGAATAAAATACATCTTCCTTCCCCAGCAAAACAGGAGAAAAAAATATCAAAGGTCATATAAAAGAGAGAAAGCACCAAATACTCAAACAATAATTGTCTCAGAAATTCACCTTAGTAGATACCTACAAATTCCGCATGTTTCACCTTCATTCTGTATCTATAGATTGCTTGAAGGTACACAATAGGTAGGTAATAAAAAAACGATATGTAATTAAAATAGTAAAGAACGAAAGTAAATGAAAAAATATATATTAAATATCTGTCGTAGCTTGAAAGCTTATATCAGATAATCAAACAAGAGGGGCTTTTAGATTTTACGGATCGACCAATCAAACTATGACGAGTTACAAATACTTTAACGTCCTTGGCTCACCGGTTTCACCGAGCAAGTTGTTTAGTTACCGTAGTTACCCACTTGAATGACTCAATCGAGTAACAAATCAGAAATCCGTTCGGACTTCTATTCAAGAGGTTGCGGGTAAGGTATTACGAACCTTATACAATACACTACCGACTTGAACTCACTTTTAAGACGAATGTCTTGCTGTTACGACTGTCTTGGTGTGAAGGGGGGGGGGGGGGGGGGGGGGCTAACAAGAATACCTACTAGTAAACTGTGACGGACGTTAACAAACGTTTTGGCGGATACCGCACACGTCTCCAGTTTTGGTGCAGTTACTTTAAATTTTCTTATAGAAAAACTTATTAACAAAGTACCCGACCCATAAATCTAACCCAGGACGTCCCGATACAAACATAACGGCAAAATATTACATGTCAAGGACTCATAAAACTGTTTCTTTTACTTTTTTTTTGTGAAAAGGCAGGCAGGCAAAATGTTTCATATGTATAACATTCAATAATTTTATTATTTCATACAAGTCGCGTTTAAGTCTAACAACTAATCTGTAAGGTATTTTATTCAATTCATAGAGCCTTACTGTAAATTACACTTATGTTGAGAAGTCTTTTCCCATTTCTACGAAACAACACACAGTATCATTACCTAACCCATAAGCATCCCGCATTATAAATAAAAATCATGCATCCGGCATGACTTGTCTCAAAGTAACGGAAATAACTTATCAGATACGCTGCCGTGGCTCGCACAGGGACTCGGCGGCTGCATTTATATTCACCGCTGTGGCTGTCTGGTGCAATAAAAAATACTTAGACACAGCTGACTCGGCCGACCATATCAAAGACGTTAAACAAGCTATGAGGCTTGCTGTCGCTGTCGTCCGTGCAGCATACAATGCCGTCCAACCCGGATTATTATTTATGCTAGAAACAGGTAATATTGATAGTGACGTAACTCACAACAGTAACTGTTACAAAACTATCGATATTGATTTTATGTATAACTTGTTGACATTAGTTTATTTTTAACAAATAGATTTTATTAATCAGGTTTGAGTGGAATTCCATTGATCACCGCAAAAGATATAATAATTAATGATTAAATGTGTCACGTGTCTTACGAATAGTAGTTCCCCAGTATTTTAACAGCCATTTATAAACGGTCTGAGATATTTCACTAATAAAGTTATTGCACTCACGATGATATTTCCTGGTGAGCTTTACACGCTCTTTTAGTATAATAGTACTTCTAAGCCATCGCCTTAAATATCTAAAACGTATTTTTTCTTTTTTTAGGTACAACACGAAAGTGCACAGTATGAGAGAGAGTAGTAAAATTAGCAACATGTCGCTAAATTAATTACAGATTATTTGCTTAGCATAATATTATAACTAATTCAGTTGATGATGTTCACGGATCGGTAAACTACTACGTAAATGTGATTGAATTTAATGTAGATATCGATAAGTGAGAGACAGTTTTTTTACAGCTCTAGTACTGGTTTATTACAGAGACTTAAACTTACTGTTGTGGTAGCCATTGACTGTACCTACGCGTAGTAATACTTTTGATTACCATAAAATGTTTCTTACGGGTACAATAACATTGATTTAGTTTCTAAGAAATTTAGCGAACAAATCCCATCTAGCTCTTATTAAATGATACCACATTTGTGTAATGTTAAGCAAACATCTTTTAAAAATATTTTGATATGACAATACGGGTGTAACGAGATGTCAAATCTATTGACGATGTTGACTTGATTTATTAGAAAAGTAGAATAACTTTAAGGTTTTATAAGGTGTATCTTCTTGCATCTAAAACAACGCTAAATGCTAACTAATAATATAAATGCGAGTGTGATTTGCGCTTTCACGTTTTAACTACTAAAGAAAAGGACATAAACTAGGGTGTCTTTAGGGTGATAAATACAAATGAAATAAATTTTACGCAAGCAAAGCTGCGGGCAGAAGCTAGTATGTTATACCTTATATTTTGTAAGACTTCAAGTATAAACTCGATCTAACGTTTTCTATCCGCACCGAAATATACATAGGTATATGTTAAGGTACGCGTCTATAATAACATAACCACGCAAACCGCCTACTTGAAATACAAGATACACATGTGTATAAGGAAGGAGTAAGGAACTAAATAGCCAGGTTTCTAAGTAATCGACAAACATCGTTGAAATCCCTAGTGAGTCGGCAATATCGCTGCGATGCTATGTGATTGGCGCGCGGCGTGGGCGGCTGCATAATGAACCGACGGAGCCAGGCAAGTGGGTGGGGCAGGTGGGGCAGGTGGGGCCGGCCCCGGGTGTGGTGGCGCGTCTCGTCCCGTTTGACGCTAGATTGGAATCCACACAAGCCAGCACCTTCTGCCTTCAAATCCGTCAACAACTGTATACTGAACCACGATCGTTAGAGAACACGCTCTTGTTTTGTTAATGGAAGTAATTTTTTTTACGTTATACCCTAAAAGGTACCCATAACATCAATTTCGAATCAAACTCATCTCACAATTCACCGATATCATTTGAAAAACGAACAAGTCTAGTTTCAATAAGTATCTACTGTTTAGAAAGGAAGTAGATAATTGCATGCATTTCAACAGTCGAATTGAAAATCAACTACAAATAAAACGTAAAATAATTTTTAACTTCGAATACGACTTGGAGTTTCCCAAAAAGTCGCGTAATGTAAGAAATGTTTACGACAAAAAAAATCTTTTTGCACACAAAGTCTCTGAAAGGCAGCACCACGAATGACCGGTCAAAGCGTCCCGGAGCGAGCTACTTTTCCCCTCGATTGCGGCAACCGCTTCCGGTAGCCTTCCGGTGAAATTCCACACTCGGTTCAAATTTTCTTCAAGTTACTTCTCTTTTTAATTTGCAGACTGATTGCGAGGGATGTGGATTAAACGTATATAAGCTCTTTACTTGATTACATATTTGTTACATCTACATCACTAGTGACATAAAGCTGTTCAAATAAATTCTCCTAATTTTAAAATAATACATTACAAATACTTTCAAAATCTACTTAGTTATTTATACCTAATATTTTTTTAATTTAGTACCTATAAAATTAAATACATATTTATATAGGTATTCTAAAAGTAGATTAAATAATGTATAAATGATAAACGATCACACCTAATTTTCGCATATTCATGGCAACAATAGAATATTTTTGTTTTGGCAAAAGTTTTAACAAAACAATGGTTCGCACAATGTAGTCTACTACACCCTATATTCTTGTATAAAGAAGGTTATACGTAATACATCTCGTGGTTACCTACATAACCACACACCTGTAGGTATATGTAGCTCTTTTAATTTGGTGGTCGAAAGAGGTTCGCCAACATCGTAGCTTAGGGAATCTACCCTGAACATTAGATATTCAGTGAATCTACCCACAGAGGGACACGCGTGAATTTAGTCAACATACTGCTCTTATAGATATTTCTGAAGTTAATGCATTTAGTTTTAATACTTGTGCAATGGGAATGCTGACTGGTGACTACTTAGTATCAGTATTAACATGAATTTTACATAGAAGGTTTCTCGTCATAAACTTAATTTATGTATATTAAATCCGTTTCTTAGCACTAGAAAATACACATTCATATGAATCTTCGGATACAAAGCGTATCATATTGTTGCCAATAATATACACCTTGTATATAATTTATGTATAGCCCACCTAGATCTAAATAGGGATTAACTCAAAAAAAAATTAATTACTGTTCTGTATAGATTTATGCTTTTTGTATGCAGCTAGTAAGGTATTATAGGAATCTTATGTTTTAATCATGTTTTGGGGCTGAAATTTACACGGGAATTAAAGCGATCACGAAATACCTATTTCAATATGTATCATGGAACGCGAAAGTTGAAAAATCTATGTATATTTGTTTTATTGTTATATTAAAATATATATATATAATAATTATTTTGAAATAAGCCCGTGTTGGTGAATTGAACGTCTAGCATCGAGGAGTGGTGCAAAAACTTGAATTTTTGAGTTAGCTTACTTTAGATCGAGGCGTGCGAATTATATAATCGAACATATTTTTTTGTTTTGGAATTATTCAATTTGTTATTAAAAAAATCTATAAAAACTAATTTCAAAAATATGTTCGACTAGCTGTGCCCCGCGGTTTCACCCGCGTAACTTAGAAGCCATGGGAATATCGGGATAAAAAGTAGCCTATGTGTTAATCCAGATCTACAGCTATCTACATACGAAGTATCATAGCAATCGGTTCGGTAGTTTTTGCGTGAAAGAGTAACATATATAGTAAAATATAAAACAAAGTCCCCCGCTTCGTTTGTCTGTCTGTCTGCCTGTCTGTTTGCGATAAACTAAAAAAATACTGAACGGATTTTCATGCGGTTTTCACTAATAGACAGAGTGATTCATGAGGAAGGTTTAGGTGTATAATTTGTACCCGTGCGAAGCCGGGGCGGGTTGCTAGTATTATATAAATGTATATCTTCACGAGGGAGAGCCATGCTTCGGCACGTATGGGACGTTGCGTATGTAGCGTTATAAATAAGCTCATAATATGGTAAATCTTAAAATATCCAACGTCAGAAAATTAATTTAATGACAACATTTAGCAACACTGTTCAACTTCATAATGCTCACTAATACAATAAACGTGAAACTTATGAGCGTGTGTAGGAGCGAAAGGGCTGTGCGGGTTTAAATGAATTTTCAAATGGCCATAACTTATACCTTGAATTAATACATCAGTCAACAGAAACTGAGATTAAGAAACCAATTAAGTGAATGTATTCATATTTTTAAAGACGAATCCCCCTATACCATAAAAAAAAAGAAAAAAATGATGCAGGCGATAAGCAGTTAAGAAAAACAAATATTCATCTAATATAAAATACTGTGAATCAATTTCAACGAAGGTGGCCTTATAAAATACACGGTTAGTAAGCTTTAACAAAAAGTTAATATGCAATATTGACACTGTGTAAGGGTACCGAAGGGGATTGCAATATCAGCACTTTGGCTCGTTCGCTCCGACGACAAACAACCCGTGTACTCTGCAAGTTTAATGATTTTTTCTCCTCACTAAACTCCATAAAATTACTTTTTCAGTATAAACGAGTCTGACGAAAAGTTAAAACATTGTCCTCAAATAATAAAGATTCTAAGCCTGTGTCGTGTGATCGTATCGTTTAAACGAGGTTCTTGTTTAAAATACTGATGGACTTACGCTTCATCAATATTTAGAGCAACTATATTAAAACGTACCTTATTTGTAACCTTCAACATCACCACAAAGGGCCTAAAAGTATTAATCTGTATAACTTCCCGCTCAATTAACAAAAAGCCAAGATAAATAAACATAAAATCTTTTTCAAAGAAAATGTGTCAAAAAAAATGTGAAGCTTGAGTGAGAAAAGCTTTACAGAGCAATTAACTTCATTTTTCTAAATGAAATGGAAAATATTTTTGACGAGTCAACAAAAACGTTACACATTAAATTAAATCGTAAATAATTAATGTAATAGGTACGTTTTATAATATTTGTACTCAATTTAGTTGGTTTACGTTAATGTAAATCTGTATTTAGGTCGAATGAAAAAATAGAAAATTTGCTTTAGCATGATGTGACCAACAAACAAAAGGATCTCGAGAATAATAAATCCCTCCCGCACAATATTTTGTTGTTATATTGTAGGTAACGATTATATTGTCTACCCACCACCATACAACCTACTTCATAAAAACCTTTTTGAATATATAAATGAAAATACGTCTTACATATATCATCTTACATTAACCCCATTTATAATATAAATGGGTTTTATAATATGGATTTACATGTAGGGTGAACATAAAGCTACATCATTACATATAATCTTTCAACCTAATAAGAAAATATTATTGCAGGCGGTGTCATTTTATCCACGATATAAACCTTTAGATACCTATATTACTAGGACGATTGTATAACGGATTTGTGTTGTAATCTAGAGAAATTCTGAAATTATAGAAAACTGTTAAAAAGCAAACAAAAAAAGTAGTTTAAAATATTATTATTAGACATAAACGCAAAAGATTTAACAACACGAATATATAAATATTAGTAAAATAAACTAAAAGCTCTTTGTAATTTTGTCCTTCTTATCACCATGCTTCTCAGTACTTGACGGTTGTAAAAGTGGAATTTTCATTTATTGTTTTATTTATAACTAAGAATAACCATTTAAATAGGCTTTAGTACATTATTAAATCTGTCGTTTTTAATGAACCTCTTAAACACCTCGCTAACACAACGATGCTGATGAGTATTCGATTTCTTGTCAATGTGATTAGGCTAGTGAACAAAACACTTTTGGTGTCACAAGACTTAGGCATCGGTAACTAATTACCGTTAGGACCACAATATACTTATTTGCCACAATACCTTTTATTAGGATTCGCTCTGCAAAACAAAAGCTCCTCTTTCGAAGTATCATTGGTTAGTCCCTAATTCCAATATCCTATTGTAGCATTGGTTAGTCTCTACGTGAGCACTTCAAGGTAATTTGAATCCCTTGTACACAGCAAATGTCTTCAGGTAGTAATTAGTGTTTCTGAAAAGTTCGAATAGTCTCCATTCAATTGGGGCTTTTTATCTAAAGGTCTTTTAGTTCCGGTGCTCCGTACTGCACTGCGGCTTTAGAGGAATACGAGTACGAGTATTACCATGTATCTTGAGTATAGATAATTGTTGTGAGTTTGAGTTTATTGTGTAAATGTAGTTATGTCATGTATATTACGAAGTCCCGCGGTACAGGCACAAATTACTGAATGGGTACAGAGATGATTCCTAAATGCCTCCAATTTTAAAAAAATATACAGGATGGCAGGTTTCCTTTTAAAGATTATCACTTCACCCCTGCAGCGTAAACTTAGGTAGGTACTGTTTGCAAAATCGAGGTCTAAGAAAATTTAAAAGTTACTTAAGCAATAATTTTAAAGGCCTATAGTATCTTGGTTATAAGAGCATACGAAATCTCCTCAGCGATAACTTAGATTACACATATACGTAGTGCAAGCAATATGTTAGGTGGAACAAAGCCAAAACTGGCGAATCTACACTTCGCAGGATTGTTTGTTTTCGTCTTTAGTCAATCCTCAATTTGTATAGCCTTGTTTTACTACACACTGTCTAAACTACATGTAGCAAACTCAATTTTAGAACGATACAAACAAAGAATATCTAAAGACGTAACTTTTTCACGTAGAAGAACGAACAAAGTATAGAAAAGTCTGTCTTTGTATTAACTCGAACCCAACTCATAAGTCAACTAATATACACGCGAGGCACACAATATTGTTGAAATGTATTATTTCCGTAATATTATACTTTAGTATGTTTCAATATACTTAGGCGTTTGTAACATAAAAAAGTGGAAAGATTTCTTAGCCCTGGCATTGTAGTTCACAAAGCCTAAAAGTACTAACATAACAATGAGAACGTACCCTGTATATAAATTGTCGTAAATTTTATAGGCATAATAAATAGAGTTAGATAATTCAAACCGGACGAGGCGAAATTGTGGTTTATTTGTGAAGCAGTAGAACATTTGGCAGGAAAGCAATTAAGCTCAGCGACCGCTACCTATTTCAAATTGGACAATGTTGTCAGATACTCGCTCGATATGAATACTCGTTATTGAAACGCTCCCCACTGATAACAAATTTCCTCATTGTTATGGTTTATTTAATAATGACTTTGATCATACACCTGTTAGGATAGATAATCGAGTGGAAGTCCTAGAAGAAATAGATTTCATTAAAATATTTATTGCTCTTCTTCATCTTCATCTCTAACCCCAAGATGGCAAACAAGCTCCCGACCCGCCTAATAGTAAGCGGTTCCCGGTAGCTACACCAAATAGGACGGAAAAGGAATACCTAGACGGACGTCTGTTTTACGTAGACCAAAAAGAAATGACAATAAAAACTAAAACGAATAACTACATCCAGTAATGATCAGTAAGCCCGATATTTCCTCTATGTTAATTGTACTGTATAACCAATAGGTCGGGCCTGTCTGTTGAAAAAAAAAACTGATTTTATTTTATAGGGAGCAAACGAGCAGACGGGTCACCTAATGGTTAGTGACTACCGCCGCCCATGGGCACTTGCAACTCAAGTCACAAGTGCGTCGCCGGCCTTTAAGGTGGGAGTAGGGGAAGGGGGGAAGAGGAGCAGAGGAGGGAAGAGGGGGAAAATGAAGGCCTCACTCACTCGGCGAAAAGCAATGTCAGCATTGCTTCACTGCCGGCTTTGTGAGGCCTTGGCATCACTCCGGTCGAGCCGGCCCATACGTGCCGAAGCATGGCTCTCCCACTGTAGAATTATTATTCTCCCACCGTATTTATGATATTAGTTAGGATTAGTGCCCGATGTACAATTGAATTTATTATTATTATTAATAACTACGAGGTGTTACAAGACGCAAGTTTCAATGTCATATAAGGGTTCAATTCATAAAAGATATTTGCTCTTATTTCTAGGTAGGTAGGTTGGCACATATGCATTTATTAATACACACTTAAAACTAAAGCAAACTTTTGGCTGTTTGGTTTATTTCCCGCAGTCTTCTTATCTCATGACGTCCCTGCTGTGTAACATTATTTTTATTGTGGCACTCATCCGTATACTTGAGTGCCACATTAAAAGATATCTTTAACCCGTTAGATCACAAAGTAACAAATAAAAATAATACTATTAGTCCTAGGACTGCACGTCAGAAGTGAAAACACCCACCAGCCCCGGCTTCGTACGGGTATCAGAGACATCTTCAACAATCATCATCATATATCAACCAATTTACACAAAACCTTATAAACTATATACCTAAACCTTCCTCATGAATCGTTCTATCTACTTGTAAAAACCGCATGAAAATCCGTTAAGTAGTATTTGAGTTTATCGCGAACAGATAGACGCGGCGGTTGACTTTGTTTTAGAACATGTAGTGATACACACACACGCACACCCACACACACACACACACACATCTCTATATATGTATCTGTGCGTGACAGTCACTCGAGGTCAGTGATTTTTCCCCATTCCAAAAGTGCCCAACGTGCCGAAAGAAGTTTTCACTTTAAAATTCAAGTACAAATTTTGTGTTTGAAATTTACATTTACTGCCAGGTTCGCCACACAATAGTCAGAGCCAGAGCCAGAAAACTGTCATGGTAGTTCAAAACATGAGCTATTTAATCAGAACTCGAAAATGTTTTGGAAGTTTAGAACTTTAGTCTTTTTACAAAAGAACAATCGCTTTCATATGCTTCGATTCGACATATTTAGGAAAACAATTTTAATTAGTAAAATTCCGTAGGCAATACATTCGATTTTAATAAGGACAGAAGTTAGGGACGTCGTATAAAAAATAGGTCAAAGGTATCAACTGGGGGTCGGTAGCTTTTAATCCTTTAAAAACCTCTAGGAACTAACTGTAAGCGTTGCCGTCTCCCGGGCCGTAATAACACTAACTCTTATAAACTGGGATTATACCACTCTCCGTAACACGACTTAAATTCAAATATGCACTTGCTTAAAAATGCTGCATATTTTGAGAACTTTGCTTACAGACGGTATTTAAAGGGTATAATGTAACACTTAACTATGTAGTTAACCTGGACCGTTAGTGGAATACGGTTTTGTCCAACAAAGGTACTTAATAAAACTATTTCAGAAATTTTGTTTATATGACTTTATGTAACAACGTGTGCAAACAAGCAAACGCCCTGAATGTAACTGGCTACCGTTGCCTTCAAAAACTGGCCACACCAAACTCATCACAAATGTATATCCAACCCTATTTCAGCCACCCTACTACCCAGTTGAAAAAAAAAACATCTATTAGTATCACCATGATCACAACACATATCTATTCTAATATTATAAAGTTAAAGAGTTTGTTTGTTTGTTTGGTTGAACCCCCTAATCTCAAAAGCTACTGGTTCAAATTGAAAAATTATTTTTGTGTTGGATAGTCCATTTATCGAGACTTTGCTATATAACATCATGCTACGACAAATAGCAGCGGAGCATCATTGAAAAATGTTGCAAAAACGAGAACGTTATTCATCACAAGTATTTAATTTTGAACAACATTGCCCTGACATCATTTGTTTTCAATGAATATCTTAGGAGATATAGTAGTTTTAAAATAACTTTGCCAATAAATGATTATCAGGTTCCACGGGCGCATTTATGATGTGCAAGACATGCAGTCACGAGGGGGAGGGCACTGGCCAACTGGTTTTTAGGGTTCCGTACCTCAAATTGTAAAAAAGGAACCCTTATAAGATCACTCTCTTGTCCGTCTGTCTGTCCGTGTGTCATCACCGATTTTCTCAGGAACGGGTAGACCTAGCAAGTTGAACTGTATACCAGATACTGAGGTCTATAGTACCTATTAGGTGTATAAAAATCATAAGTACCAAAATTTACCTTAATTTTCAACTTTTTTTATATTAAAGAATTTTCCCTTTACTTGTACTGTAAGACCTTGCTTTTAACTAAAATTGACAATTCTAGGTCAACCGGAAGTACCCTATAGGTTTTGGGTCGAAAGCCTATAGGGTACTTCCCATTTACCTAGAATCATGAAATTTTGGTAAGAAGCAAGGTCTGAGAGCACAAGTGAAAGAAAAATCCGTCATTACAAACACAATTTTGCGGTTGGAATGTTCACTTTGTCGTACATCGCAACCGCAAAGTTAAGTATGTCTTTCGAAAAAGACGGGCAAAAGTCTGCGTGTTTGCTTACGGAACCCTCAGTGCGCGAGTCAGACTGTCCGGTTTTTTATTTTAATATGTTTAAGCGATATCTTATCGTACTTTGTAAATAAATAAGTTAATAATACGTTTTGTTTTCGATATTCCTGTTTTTTTTTTTATTACTTAACTAATATCTAAATACATAATTTTATTTTGTAGCAATTTTAGGTACTGTTTCGCTAATTCTTTTAACGTTTTTTTTTTCTTATTTAAGTACCTACCTATTTAAGCAAGAAAATAAAACTAAAAATATTGTATACGCAGAAGTACTTTAAAATACCTACTACAAAAATATTACTAATTATATAAATACCTACATAATTTTATTACAAGACCCCAGTACTTTTACCCAGTGTTCTTTTATTATTCCTGTTCCCGTGAAATTTTTTACTATAGTTCAACTCTTACAATCATAGCGTGATGTACCTAAAAAAGCTTATTCCAATGTATACGTAATACTCTCAAAGTAATGGAATATATTTTAGTAGGTTGTTTCCTCAAACTAACGCGGATGAAATCCCGGGGTATAGCTAGTATTAATATTTGAATATTACTACTGTAAGCTTCTTGTACGAATTAAAATATGTTTTACTCCTGATTAACAGCGGCCTATATGTATGTATACTCAAACAGAAGTTGTGATTAGTTAAAATTATAATCCATTTAGGTAGTAGTAGAAAAAAGAGAAAAAGAGCCTCATAATTTTTCTATGTACTACTCTATAATATATTAATCACCTTAAACATTTTCTCTAACATTCAGACAGCTATAACAGAATATTATTGCTCTCAGTCTCTATAAAAAAATATTGTTATAAAAGTAATGAATAAAATATCACAGACTATACTATCTAAGTCATAATTTATCATGTTTCTCTTCAGCCCGGGGCACCGATCTTTAAAAAGTATAAACCGGGCTCAGAAATTACAATATTTCTAACCAACAAGAACCAATTACTTGTATTTTAAATTGAACATCGACCCCAAAAACTATTAACATTTCAAAGAAACTTCTGTGATTTATTTGGTAATTTTGGATTAACTGCTACCTAATAAATAAAACAATAACGCCATGTTTCTACGTCGACAAAAATTCCTGGAATGCAATATTATACAGATAGTGAACTCAGGGAATCGGATTTGCATAAACATGCAATTAAGCCAGGAAAGGGACGTCCTTACCTTGATAATATTGAAGAAGAGGCGACGGTCATTCCTAATATTTACATAAACATTAGTCATATCTGCATATACCCAGACGTGTCTAAAGCAGTTGAATTTTTAATCAGTCCCCGTATTAATGAGAGTGATATTAAAACTTAGGCATTCAGACATTAACAGAGCGTAATACATAAGTTGCTACTTCAGCAAATTGGCTTTCGAAGTAGCGCTTCCTTCCTTTAAGTTTAACAAGTCTGTTGTGAATTTGCAGCACTTTTGTTGCTGAGGCATGTTGTGATTTTGAGAAAGAAACAGTTCTTACTATAATTTCGTTAAACAAGATTTTAAAGGAAGGAATGGTAAATTTTTACTATTATTAAAAAAAAAACAAAAAAAAAACAAATAAATCCATGAGGATCTTCCACCCCATTTGCAAGACTAACCATAGTCATAATGAACGAAGGAGTATTAAACAAGATTTAATGTTTTTCGAATCACATTAAATGCCTGCCTCTGAAACTTTTTATTTAAACATTTTGCAGCAAGTAAGTACTTCTAGAGACAAGTTCAAGGTTTTTATAATCTATGTATTTTACTTTAAATAAGTAATTGATTTCAACTCTTGAGTAAACTGAAATATAAGCTGAAATATAAATAAGCTGAAAATAGTTAAGTGATGTGTGACTTTGATTCTCTAAGAACAAGATTCTGGTGTTCCACATTGCGGCATTCTCTTCACTTCTTTTTTCGCTATTTATTTATTTCGTTTCCCAGGATTCAGTATGCGTATCACTTGTATGCAGATAATCTACAGATCTATTCACAGGCCAGAGTAGACAACCTGGACGATGCAATAGCTAGTATCAATCTTCACTTAGAGGCAATAAAAAACTGGTCCAACAGGGTCGGATTAACGGTCAATCCTTCTAAATGCCAAGCAATTGTAATAGGTAGCCCAAGAATGATGAGCAAATTTGGTATTAGTAGCGTACCGGATATTATTTTTAATGAATCATTTCTGCCCATTAGCCTTTCAGTTAGGGATCTTGGTTTGTGCATCTACAGTACACTAAGCTGGCAAACACAAGTAGCCCAAGTCAGTCAGAAGGTAAGGAAATTTTCTCCTAGTCAAGACAAAAACGTTGCTTATACAAACTTTGGTGTTCCCTGTTGTCGACTATGGTGATGTTGGCTATCTCGACTTTAATGCAGATCTACGCAACAAACTAGACCTACTTCTCAATAATTGCATTTGGTTCGTATTCAACCTGCGAAAGTATGATCATGCAAGCACCTACCTATCGCAACCAACTGTCTAGGTTACCCATAAGGCAACGCCGCAGTTTGATAGCGTTGCATATGCTTTACTCTCCTTTCCACTCACCTAATAATATAATTGTACGGGCTAATGACCGTACACTTTCAGACCGATTTCTTTTTATTGGTGCTACCTCACGAGTTCGTTTCAACTTAAGTAAACTTACAGTATCACATTCTGTTTTTTGTACCGTTTGAGAGCTGTTTCCAGGGCTTCAAAATACTTAAGGGTTTTTTTATACTTATTTCGTGGTCGCGTTAATTCCCGTATATATACATAATTACATGAATACTTAAAGTAGATAACTGTCTAAAACAATAACGAAACGCATGCATTAAACTAGAAAGTCATTTGATCGCGAATGAATCCGTATAACCGAGGTCAGTATAATCGAGTCTCCAATGTACATGGATTTATTAAAGTTGTATTGTATCGTTGGCACCGTCGCGTAACTATGTTCAAATAAGATGTCAAAATGTATGTGGGTTCCTCTTAGTAAATTTTCAGCAGCAGCACATGTCTAGAAACGTACCCATACTCGATAATGGATATACTATTACGTATGTATGTATGTATAAAATGAGGAGATACGCAGACGAACGAAGGTCACCGATATAGCCGAACGGGTCAGCAAATTGAAGTGGCAATGGGCGGGGCACATAGCTCGTAGAACGGATGATCGATGGGCCCAAATGGTTCTGGAATGGAGATCACGGACCGGAAGGCGCAGCGTAGGACGTCCACTATCGCGGTGGACAGACGACCTGGTAAGGATCGCAGGACGTAGGTGGATGCAGGCCGCTTCCAACCGGTCTTCTTGGAGGTCATTAAGGGAGGCCTATGTCCAACAGTGGACGTCCTATGGCTGAAATGATGATGATGATGAATGATTACGTATGTAACACATCTGCCTACCCCTTCAAGGATATAGATTGTCTGTCGGTGTTTTTGTTTTAATTTATGCATTGCCATACATAAGAAAGTTTATTGTTTAGGTAAATGTAATATTGTTTGACAAAATTCGGTAATGTGCAAAATACACCTTATATTAAGTTGTGTTTTCCGTGTTACAAAATGATAAAATATACCAAAACTCGTTGGAAAATGTTGGAATATTCCCAGTATGAAAATATTTTTCAAATATCATTTCAAGGTTATGTGGATAAGTAATCTCAAATGTAGCAAAAGTTTTAAATAAAAACGGCGAACTGGTTGAACCATATACTTAGCATACTCGTACTAGCGTAAAGGATAGATACTAAGTTTAGGTATGGGTTGAACATTACTGAAAAACCAACAAAACAATCGTTTTGTTTTATTGGTTTGAATTTATTGATATCATGTAAATCAACGAAGATAAGGTACGTATTTGATGCCTAATTTCATTGAAATTTCGAATTCATTTTAAATAAACCTACCAAAAGAAATAACAATTCCGCATAGTGCTGTGACTGTAAATACTTTTAGACCGAATGGCTTATAATATCGAAACTACATATATTGAGCGATACCACAACCAGCCCGCCAAACCACCCCGGGGGACTTATTTGCAACAATCTCTGTTCACAAATAATATTACAGAGTTGCTTTACGCTATATTAATTTCAAATATACGAAGATGCCTATGTAAATAAATTAATTTTGTTTTATCAGTTTACTTGATTTAACAAACCAAATGTTGTTTGTACAAACATTACCTGATGAGGGCAGTATTCATTAAAAATCTGTTAAGCCTTTAATGCTGTTCCTCGGGTCCCAACTTCAAACTGCTTTTTTCTTACATCGATTAGTATAGTAGATTATAACATTCTAAATTATAAATAATTTCTAATTTTCCTGGGAGAGCCTTTGTTGGCTGGTGCTTTGGTGCCAAAGAATGGCTCTCCCAGGAAAATTATATGGGCGGGCTCGACCGGAGTGTTAAAAACCGTCAGTAAAGCAATGATGGCTCTGCATTTCGCCAAGTGAGTGAGGTTACCGGAGGCCCTAACCCTTTCGAGTGGGCAGGGCGGCAGCACGGGACCCTTTCCTTCCGACTGACGCAGGTTCTTTCCGGGCACGGCTGCTTCGGGAAGTACCTGCACTCGGTCGCTAGGAGGGAACTGAGTCCCGCCTGTCACCACTGCGACTGCAGTGAGGACTCGGCTCAGCATACGCTGGCGGTTTGCTCCGCCTGGGCGACGCAGCGTCGGGCCCTCACTGCAGTCATCGGAGGAGATCTCTCGCTACCGGCCGTCATACGCTCCATGGCCGGTAGCAACAGGAGTTTTACCGCGGTAGCGACCTTTTGTGAGGACGTCATCTTGCAGAAGGAGGCGGCGGAACGGGTCCGGGAGGACGATCTCCACTCGTACCAGCGCCTCATGCCGCCCAGAGTGTGGCCACGGGTGGACGGGACGGGTTTTCCCCTCCACCCGCTATAGTGGCCCCCCGCGAGGAGGCGTCGTTTGCGTGTGCCTGGACGTCGCCTAATTGAGAGGTTTTTACCAGAAGGTGGTTCCCGCGCTTTTGCGGGCAGGCGCTAGGAGGGTTCCAGATGTCTTAATAAAAGCTGTTCCCAGATCCCTCCTACTTAAGGCGCAGTACGGCACACCGTGTGGTTTTAGTCGGTTCGATTCCGACACACCGCCCCATCGAAAACCCCGGTGGGGTGACGGAAAAAGGCCCTAACCCTTTCCTCCCCCTCTTCCACCTTTCCCTTGATCCCACCGGCAACGCACTTGTGACTCTTGAGTTGCATGTGCCCATGGGCGGCGGTAGTCATTTACCATTAGGTGACCCGTCTGCTCGTTTGCCCCCTATACCATAAAAAAAAATTATAACTTTAACCACGAAGTTTGAAAACAACGTACAAAAAAGACTATGTCATGTTTGGTTTTTCATTTTGGTTGGTCATTTTGGTTGCACGAAAGTTAGATAATTCGAAGCTTAAAATTAAAAACCGACCTAGTGCATGTGTGTAGGGTTTTGTTTTTGACATTTGTAATGTACAAAATTTTGCTTTTTACTTTGCCAAGTACATTTACTAAGCTGGTCGAGTGTTAGTCGGTAAAGTCTACTTGGCTGTGATAGTTTTCTTTTTTACCCGTACACTTGACTCTACAAAAAAATAGCACTTTAAACCTTTTGGCAAATACATCCATGAATCTAAAAATCGTTTTAGAACACCCTCAATATTTTTAAAATACCTATCAAACGATACCCACACACACAAGTTCTAGACAAAAAAAGTCATCTCCGATTTACATGTGGTGCCTTAATTATTTTTTATATCATTTTGTCTCCGTGAGAAATTTAAAATATGTACATAGGTACATATTTTAAATTTTTTTTTAAATTTAAAATATTTATTTTAAATTTTATATACTCTATACTCATAATATGAGTCTATAATGAGTATAGACTCATGATAAATTATAATAATTGACTGATTCGACACTACATACACATGTATAGAGATACGAGTGAGTACATTCATATCTATAGACTAGATTAATCTAAGTATAAAGATTCTGTGGATTCGTACCATTTATTTAAGAACGAGTCATATCAATATTTTCACATATAAAACACCAAATACGTCACTTCAAAAACACATCAGTTATAAAAGAATACTCCTAACATAAAGTGACAATGTTGCCTAAAAATTGGGCATCATTCTTATTAACTAAATTTCCATTGAAATAATTCCTTTCAAATCAAATTCCCGCTAGTAAATACCAATACCACTTAGACCTATACAACTTTCAGCTAAATGTTAACCTATTCAACTGGCCTCGCGTAACGTATATTGGCATAAATATCTAGCACGCTCTGTATATTCTACGTTCCAAACATGTAATGTCCAGAGGCTAGCACCGTGTGTATCAAACAAGCAACATTGACAGCGCTCGACCACTCATCCTCAACGGTTAGAGACGATCAGCCGCCACAATATAGACCAATACAGTCCATTCCCGTAATGTAAAAGGGCAATGAACGTAACAATATCGTAAAAGCGATGTAGTCAGGTCACAAACGATGGGACACGTGAACGCAAGAATTTCCGTCATAATTCCGAGGAGTTAACGGGCTCTCGGGAATCACTTTCATTTTCACTTAGCGCCACCGACTGCTCCATAACCATTAAATCCTCATGTTTACTACTCCTCTTCGTCAAAGCCACTGGCCCGCTCCCCACTTATCTAACTTATTCACAAAGTAAACTAAACAATAAACAGAAACGAACCAAGAGTACAGTCATCGTCAGATGAGATACAATTTTAAATCGACGGCGCCCGTACGAATTTTAAGTTCGGTATAAATTAAATATTCAAATTCGCGAGACTGAAATTCCTTTTGTTTTCGTTCTTATGTCTGTTTCATTTATATTAGGTGTTGAAATGAAAAATAGAGCTCTTATGTAAGATTTCTATGATAAACTTGTTTCGTTGGCTTTCTAAATAATGCTTTAAACAGAATATTCTTGTAATTAATATAATAATTAGACTCTTAGATAAACGTTATTTGATGAACACGAACACATGAAATGTGAGTTGAGTGAGAGTGATTGACGAGATTTGTTTCTGCCTCTTGCTGTAATATTTAGCTAATCATTTATACGTATATGGAACACGAATCTATATTTGATACTCTCTGATGTCTATTGTCTGATTTGAAAAATTGTTTGTGCGCTAGATAGATGCCTATTTATTTACAAGTATGTACATAGACAGAAGTTAGAACAGTGAAGTATTAGTCATACAAAAGCGCTTTGAAAAACTGCGGGGCCCTGCTACTGGAGTGTATAATATCGCTTAAGTTGGTTAGTATGGTTTCTGCCTTTGCAGCGGGGCGTATATTGTTTTGAAAACCCTAATTGCATATAAAAATACTTTTTGACGAACTACTGTAAGAAACAGTATCAAAACCACTGATATAAACTATAAAAATCACTAACTAACACCAACTACCAAGTTGTTTGTACCTCTGCTCTGTTTGCACTCAAGTCAATCGTTCTAAACATATTGCTACCCTTTTATAATTCCAAAATTTGTTAATATTTATCCATCGACCAATAGGATTGCGTTACCGGTATAACCAGTCAAAATAATATCTATTAACTTATTTTTATTAAATAGTGAACTGTGTTATCATCTGTTATAGTTTGTTCCCATTTTAAAAAAAATAAATAAGAGTTTTTAATGTGGCGACAACACTACTGTTCATGAAAAAGTATTAGTATCTTTTTAAGTCTGATGGTTTATGTACTTTAATCTACTGATTCAGACTTAAAAAGAAAACATTTTTTTGATTTGCCTCTCCCCTGGACAGAGAAAATCAAGTCCCCCCCCCCCTCCCTAGCCTGAGCAAAACAATTTTTACCCCAAGGGCTAAAAATTGGGTACGCCTAGTACCATGTTGCCAGTACCAGTTATGCTAGTAACGGTTTCGGTGTAAACGTTCCGTCTTGTCCGACTTGTCTTCTTCGTTTTTTTTTATTTCGTGTCCATTTAAACATTTTAATAAAATTAACCGTTCTTTGTAATTTTGCCTTTTAATATTTTACTCTCAATAACATTTTAATGCACTGCTTGTACACACACAAAGTTAAGTTAAATTAAAAAGTGTTTTCAGTTTTCCGTAACAGCTTAATTGCCGTAGGTTAGTTCTTAATCAATTTAATGTACATTACAAACCCTTTGAAACCTCCACCCATCCCAAGCGACAACTCAGTGGTTGTAGATTGGAATCAAATCCACTATTTAATCTTAAAGGGGAAAATATAATTTGAAACAGGTCGATTTTATCCAACACTTATATTATTACTGTGCCCAGCAGTTACACCCAAGTCAAATGTGTAACCAGTGTAACTTTCTATATAAAATGTACATTGTACATATAACTTCCGTGTTAAAATCTATTGAGGGTACCGACATAATAATTCTAAATCAGTTAGTGCAAAGTTAGTAAGCAGGAGGTTATCTTTAAATATCAATTGATAGATGAATACTTAGTAATCCTAATTACATCATAACAATATTATTATCACTACATATTTTAAAATAAAGTCCCCGTCGCGTCTGTCTTTCTGTCTGTTCGCGATAAACTGAAAAACTACAGAAAATATTTTCATGCGGTTTTCACTAATATACAGAGTGATTCATGAGGAAGGTTTAGGTGTATAATGTGTTTAAATTTTGTCTAAATTGATTGAAATATGATGATGATTGTTGAAAATGTCTCTACTACCCGTGCGAAGCCGGGGCTAGTATTATGTAAAAGCTGATGAGTTTTTTGTTCGATTGTTTGTTTTAACGTGCTAATCTCTAGAACTACTAGTCAGAATTGAAAAGATATTGTATTGGATAGAGTATTCATTGTGGAAGGTTATAGGCCATATAACATTACGCTTCACGCGTATACATAAACGCGTGGGAAACTGCAGAGAACTGCTAGTATATTATATTGTTTCTTCGAATTCATCCTTTACTTACTATTACGATTATTATTTATACGATGTAATGTAACAAACCTCAAACAGACCTCAAACCTCAAATAGATTGGGTAATACGGCGTCCAAAATTTAAAAAAGGTGATTTTACATTAAGTTTGTTTTTTAGATAGTTTGTCAAATTGTAAATTTAAGTACTTAAGTAAATACTTAAAACAGAGAAATGAGTTGTAGTTACCAAATTTCAATGTTTTCATTATGAACTGCATCAAACTTAGTAAAAACAGACTAATATGCATTTCCTACGCCTATTAGCGAGCGATGGTGTAAAAAGTTTAGTAACACAAAAAACTCCGCTTTAATGATGAATTAAAAAGTAAAAAAGAGTATTACCATCCATCTCCCGGCTTCATCATGAGACTCCGTGGCTTACTAGCCAATGAAGAAGTCCGCTATTCACCTACTAACGATATCATCAGATCGGCTCCAAGATGCCAAATTAGAGTTTTATCATCCAAAATACATAACCATACAAAGATTTATTTCGATACGACAAGAGGTTAAAATTTACTTTCAAGATTTGTTTACATAGTTAGTTACAAGTGAAGCTAATATGCTAATTTGTCAGTCTGTTCACATCCTATAGCAAGGCTCTATTAGTTTTATTTGCTAAATAGCTAACGAGGTAATTCTGTCACGTCAAAAGTGTTGTTATCCTAAAGGGGAGCATAAATAAGTACCTTGTCGACTGGACACTTCCCCTGAGGTTTGAACTTTGAAGGGGTTAAGCTAGTTAACTCATTAAAAAGTGGTTAACGATGAGCTTGGGGATAAAAGTGACGTTCTAAGCTAAACCGTTCCGGGGTACGGAACGTAAATACATAAGTATCGAGATAAGTAATGTAGATGATTAGGTACTTAGTATGCTAAGTTTTTTCTTACTTTTTTTAACTACTGCCTCCTGCATTGATATATACAGTTACAGAATAATAATGTAGGTTAATAATAGACATACTCGACTGTACTGTATATTTTTACGCGACAAAAAGTGACTCATGTCCTCCCGTTGAGCTAAATACTGATCGACTTGAAAATTTGGGCCTTTGCGCAACATCAGAGAAACAAACCTACTACACATAAACTTTTATTATTAGCAAGTACGCAATGAATATGTAAGTTAGTAAGTAGCATTATGTATTCTGTGATATTTACTGACTAACCTTGATTTCTAATATCCTAACTAATATTATAAATGAGTTTGTTTGTCTGTTTGTTTGTTACACAATAGTCGTTAAGACAACTGAACTAATAATCATTATATTTTGCATAGACGTTGCAAGAGGTATGTACATAAAAGGATATAGGGTACCTATCATCAAAAAAGTTTTGCTCTCGATGAATAGACAAATAGACAAAATAACATTCCCGCGAGCGGAGCCGCAGTTAAAAGCTACTAAGGCCATAATTTTAATAATGAAATTGTTTATTACCTAGCCCTCTCACGGTTCTTCAATTGATATATTCGTTGTTTATTTACTTCAGTTAATATACATCAAAACCAATATAAACTTCTCAAATTATCCTTCAATTTAAATACTTTAGTAGTTTTCCAACATGTTTAACAGCTATTAGAATACCGGTCTGAATTACGAACAGCGGATTAAATTCACTAATCGCAAAAAAGACTACTTTTATGCGCATATTTTTTGTTATTCTGCATTCTATATATATTTTACTATTTCAAGTAGCCTAATTTTATTCCGAAAGGAAATGTTGATATGATAAAAAAACCAAACACAGATGACATATTTATGGTATTATATATGTATATTACAGTGAGTGATGTTGAGTTAAGAATTTAAGAAGCGATTTTCATAAAGGGTGCCCGGTGTGAAAAAAAAATGTAAACTGTAGGGATCGGAGGGCAGCGTAACGCTTTAAAGCTTTGTTGTGCTTTTTGTGTTTTATATATATATATATATATATAATATGACAAGAGAGAAAGAGAGAGAGAGAAACTCCAGTAAATTGTACACTCCAGTCGTGTGTCGGAGCTGACACACAGTTTTATGAAGTGAAAACTTCTTTAGGCACGTTTGTGCACTTTTGCTATGGGGAAAAAGCACAAAACTCGTGACCGTCGCTAATCTGAACATTGAGATCTGTCAGCTCCATATTAATTAACGTCACCAACCTGCTAATGAGACGTTTTAAATTCGTCGTTTCGTTTAAGTTTTCACTTCTCATGACTGCCTATTTTTTTTTAAAGTAACTACTTGGGTGTTTAATTAATCTTCTTTAAATCAGAAGCACCTTATAATGAAACAGTAGGTAGTAACACTAAACCAAAAGCTAATGATTAACTCCAGGTATTACTACGAACTTACTACTAAAAGTTTTTATTTATGGCGATAATAAGCGAATACTGTTAGCCTGTTTGTTTTAAGCCACGAAGCCCTAACAAGGCTTGGAACCCTAACAACACTTACAATTTTAAAAAGACGCAGCCCCCTTACACGTACTTAGCACGTAGAATAACGGTAGGTACATTTGTTTATTACAGGTACATTAGGTATATTTGTTTTTTAAAAACGTGACACTTCACTTAAATTTTAGTTGTAACAATCATTTCTAGACTTTACGATACAAAGCTACTGTAGGCTGTCCTATAACATAAGAAGTGAAATAGTTTTTTGACAAAATCTAGTTATAAGAGACATCAGAAAAACGTGAAAAAATATTTTACTACAGTATGTATTTATTTAAATAACAAACATAATGAAATCACTTATCACCATTTAGGTGACTGAGTAGCTTTTAACTTTCTAAACTCACATTCGCATTAATATTATTAGGGTAACCTATAAACCACCTCAAAAGCCTTTTCTTTCTTCTCTATCTTTTCCTCTAGATTTATCTGAAAGGATTGACTATTGTTAGGATTATACAAATTTATTTAAAACGCCTAATCCGTAATTTAATAAAATAGTAGATTATGTCCAGTGTATAGAAGTTTTAAGGAAATAAATGACCACACTTCGTTTTTAAGCAAGTCTATGCATTTAGGTAATTTTGTGACTGTGACAGTGTTTTTTAATTAACGATTAAGTATGTAGATTTTATTTTCGTAGCACACGTATTATTTATTATAGAACACAAGTACACAAAATCGACATCAACCAAAATATGTAATTGTAAACTCACCCTACCACCATCCAAAAAATATTCATATCTAATAACTAATTGTGAAATATTTATTTTTGGCCAGTAACAATTTTGCATCAGCTTTAAATAAGTTACAACGGTTTGCTATACTAACTTTTATAGCCCAGTCAAGGAACTAACTAACAAACCGCTTTTTAATACCCTATTAAATATATTAGATATTAAAAAATTACGTCCCACTTGTCCAGACAGCGTGTATCTAAATTCTTGATCAGCGCATTTTTTTAATCGAAATGCCCATTTTTGATCATAAAGCAGCTAGGTTGACTGGACTATTAAACTTTCGCGTTCCATGATACACAATTATGTTGACAGGAATTAACGCGATCACGTACTTATAGGTATTACATACCTTTGAATTGCCTGACATTTCGACCAGGGCTACTTGCACTGGCCGTTTTCACAGGCTCAATGGTGCACGCCCGTGATCGTGTTATTTCCCGGGCTGACACTGGATTTCATAAATATATTATGCTTTATCTGTGCCAGTTATAAGTTTACTTAAAGTATAAAACATGGCTTACATGTCTTATATTGAATTTGGACCGTTTTAGAAAGTATTATAATGTGACGTCTATCTACCACTGTGGTAACTGTTTTCAAGAATTGAGCTCCAATGGAATTCATCTTATCTTTAACTATATAGGTAATCAATACCTTATATTTAAAAAAAAAGGTTTTTTTTAAGGTTAACCGTAACCTTTGACCAAGAGTTGCTTCTAAAAGTTTTAATAAATGCCCATATAACGTTGCCACATGGCATCATTACACTATCATTAAATCACAAAGTCGTGTATGTGTAGTCGTGAAACTTATGTATCTCTAGGTGTTTTTAAACAACAATACACCATGTGCAAAAAGAAATGCGAAAATTAAAATATTTGTCTTATCGCTTTAGGATATAGCTAACAGTTTCAGGACGAAAGGAACCTCTTTGGGCTGCGAAGAGATAGGTTAAATCTAAATGAACCCTTATAAACTAATATTCAGGCGAATCTCGTTAGACAAAAAGCCAACCCCAACATGTTTATTTCTAAGTAAAAAAACTAGGAATAAAGTTAAACATATTACACTATTATAAAAATGAACCTCTATGCACGCATATGATATATATTTTAATAAGGAAATGAAACATTTATTTTGCGAAAGTTAAGCTTGCGATTGTTTGAACTAGTTGACATTATGAATGCACACGTTTAGCTAAAGTTGGCCGACCGGTAACTTACTATAAACTATATTATTCGATGTAATTTGGTCTACTGTGACACGAATAAACATAAAACGTTATTCTTATCTCGTTCGAAATATCGAGCACGTACCAAAGTCATAATTCCACGATGAAGTACCGCATGGGCAAGGAGCGCGCCCTTTGCAGTGGCGAGAGTGGTGATTCACTGTTACGATTACCCACATATACCGGAAACTCTGGGCCGCTTTTTTTTCTCTACGAAACAATGTAACAGCTCCACCTGAGATCGGAAACGAAAGAAAACAAAAAAGCCCATTATGTGGAACATACCTGTAGGTACGCGATTACAACTCCCCTTATGAGGAAAACGTGGATTGATATTACACAAAATATTTATGTCCGCTTTATGTAACATAGTTTTCTTTAAGCAGCTGGCATGATACGGCTGTTTCGCATAATAGCAGATCTTATTGCACTTTTTTTTGTATTGTTTATATTGATTTTGAGAGAGTTAAGTTAGAGCTCGATAGAAGTATTCAAAGACACAGTCATAGCATACATACTCAAATAACGAGAACAAAAAGCCAGATTCCGAAGTATTTGTAGTTGCTAATCACAAGTTGATCAATCTGGTGTCGGTGGTACAGAGTAATTATATCTTTTCCCCAGGGTCAGGTAAGAATATTCTAAGGTGACTTACAACCTTTTCGTGCCTGATACCAAATCGCATTGCCGAATACAATATAGCAGAGAAGGTTTCCAGCGTACCAGCTTTCCAGTTGAGATCATAGCTACAATGGCAGCTTGATCTTTTGTAGCGCCTGAAGTGTAGTCTTTCCGCTCGATTGGCACAGACTCCATCTTTGCGTGGTTTTGGTTCCTGTATGGTTGAAAATGTACTGTACTCTTGACATACCTAAACACCTAGACATCACTTAGGTACTAGTAAAGTATAAAACTCTTATCAAAAATAGTAATGAACTAAGTCTTGCTCCTTTGTAATGTTAATATAATTGCGATACGAAGAACGCTTTTGGCGTTGTAATTTATAAATTAAATCCAGACAAGAGGAGTGCACAATAAACAGCTTCTTTGATCGCTCTATCGATATTCCCGACTCCACCTCCAACCGGTGCATATCAATAGAAAAAGGCATCGAGACTAGACGGTTCTAATCGAATAGTATTGAGAAGATAGATCTGTACAGTATATGCAAGTAATTAGTGGCTGTCTTGCTATGACAAAGAACGCGTTCCTAGTTTCTACTAACTTATTTTAAAACAGTGGAAAGGTTGTTCGAAAAAAAAAAGATTTTTTCGCTGTACAAATTCGGCACAAAAAGTTTATGAACCCAAGAAGCCCTAGGTAGGTACTACCTGCATAGGTCGAGGTATATGTATACTGTTACCTATAGATACCATGTTTCTATTTTTACATATATCGATAGGTATATACCTCTTTGACATTTAAGTGATTAATCAGTCAGAGTGATAATGTGCTCACAAAGTAGATTTCATCTATGACTAAAGGATATAGGAGATCCTGAAATATATGTCAAACCAACTAGTATTCTATTGAAGGTACAAAACATTTAAATATAAAAACGGAAAGTGTTAGAAAATTTGTCAACGTAATTTATTAAAATCTACGGCCTGCCTCGGGCACAGATAAGATAATCTCGGGTCATGGTGTGCCACATTAAAAGTACGCAAGTAAAAAGGTACGGTTCCAACCGTTTCCTCTATAGTCTGCGGTCGAACGTGCGGCCACTAGGACTACCAACTCATGTGAGGTACCATTTTTGGTGTAAAGAATATAATTATACTTTAAATAATAAATCTTATTACTATTATATTTAATGATTTTCGAACAAATGAAGGTATAAAATAATAGCATGTCACTTATTGTGATACAAGGCGCATCGTCTAGTAAGATAACAGATTTTCTACGGTGTAGGTTCTAAGGTTATTCTGGAATCAAGAATAAATAATTCATAACCTTTCACTGACTAAAACTTATCTTAAAATATCGCAATGATAGTTGTATCGTAATAAGGATCACACTTCTTATCATGAATAGACCGCAACAACTCATTCAAGTGTGCCATTAAACGCAGAGTCCTTCCACTTTACACGAAACTGGCAGTTTTACAACCGGTTGTGATTTTGGCAGTACCTATCTCTCTCAACCGCAATTTCGTTGTAGTACCTACTCCACAAAGATAGAGACTTTACAAATCGTAGATGTTGTGTTTTTATATCTAAGAGTACCATTAAAACATCCAGCTACTTCTACTAATAAAAAAATTAGTAATATGTTTGTATTTATAAAGTGTTACAGAATGGTATGGTCACAATTGTAAAAAAAATCGTTATTTTTAAAACCTTTAAACTCATTTTATACTTTGCACAGACTCCACCGAACCAATTTCAGCTGTAATTACTTTTTAGTAAATGTAACATAATAATAGTGTCGTATGTAAACAGGAAAAAAACACCATTTACATACATTTAAAATTAATTTTTAAGAAATATACCACAATATCCGGTACTAAAGTGTCCATAAATTAAAACGTTCTACGAAACCGAGTTTCAGTTTCTTGTCAGGGCATAAATAATTGGCGCACGATGAAATTTATTATGCGGACAAATTTTGACAAATCTTTTTCGCAGGCCAGTGATTGAGCAAAATCTACAATCAACTACGCTTTTTTCATACATTTTTATTGTGTTTTTACACAGAACGTAATACGAATCGTTTTACATCCTTGAAGCAATTGTAAATCATTTACTGCTTTTGACTTTAGCTGTTTAAATAAAAATTGCAAAAAAATATATAAATTGAAATTTATTAATCACCTGTCAATCATTGGATTATAGGTATATACATATATAATCTCATATAATATTTTACTTCTTTTTACCCTATGTTAAAGGCTTCATTTCCAATTAAATCACTATGAGAAATACAGTACAATTTTAGCAAAACTGAATTTCTACAGCAATTAGAATTGTATAGTTTATATAAGTTGAGAATTATAGTATTGCTAAGACTACCTACACTATATTTACAAAACAAAATGTATCTAAGTATGTTAATTCGTGCTTTATAATAGTATAATGCTTAGTTAGGGTCTCGATAGCACTGTGTGATAATGGCCTTGTAATGGCTATATATGTATTTATACATATATATATAAATATACATATATAACCTCCTCTACCTGCACCAAAAATAGCCCTTAAAGCTCAGTTACACAACTAATAACCATTACTTGTGTTTTTCCACTATTTGCCAACACAAAAACATTTGACACTAATCACGCCAACGCAACATAGCTGAAGAAAGAACCCTTTTTCCTGCTAGCGTAACGTGCCGTGAAAATGTAATCTAAGAATATGAGTTATACTCGGTACAGGCCGTAAGTAATTTGATAACTTTCGAGACTGCCGACTATTATTTTATTATCATTAAGTATTAAACTTAAACTTGGTAATTAATTTCAAACTCCGTCTGTTATGTTTTTAAACTGGATGTGTTTAATCGTTACTTAAGGAAAGCTATGTTAGGGTGCCACCACCAATCAATCGATTTTATTATTTATATTATTCGTGTAATTCCTTCAAACCACTTTCAAACATCAAATCTAGAAAGATTTGATGTTTGGAAGTGGTTTGAAAGTCTAGAAAGATTTGATGTTGGAAATCACGTTGTCAATCAGTGAATAAGACCTGATTGTTGTTTTTGAAGTGAAAACTTCTTTAGCGGCGTTGTGCACTTTTTCGGATGGGTAAATAATGTTAACGTGACACGTGACCCTGATAGAAAATTCGTAAGACGGAGCCGATTTTTTTATATTTAAAATTATATTTTATATATAATATTTTATACATTTAGATATGTTATTAACTACTGTTTATTTTTAACCTAATTATATATATATATATGTATAAAGATGTGTGTGTGTATGTATATGCAAATACATTGTGAAGTTATGTGTTTATTATATTGTACGACTGACTGTTTTTTTTTTGTTAAATCGTTTGATCTTTTAGTAATAAATATAGGTAGTTTCTGATAACAATGATAATGTTTAATATAAACAAAGCTTCACAAAGGGCAATCTTATCGCTGTAAGTTATTTCCTTCAGGCAACCTTGGATAGACAAGCAGTGAAAAAAATAAAGAAGGTGTCGTATTTCATACTTGAGCAAAAGGCAAATTATTAACTAATTTTACCATAGGGATTATGTATAATTTTAATACGTAAACCCATAGCACATAGCGTAAGTCACCAATAGTGAGAGAAGACATTGCAGAAGAGCAGTTGTAGTTTTGATTGCAAGAAAATTGCGTAATCTTTGCAGGGATCTAAGGAGAAGAAAAGATGCTGAGATTTTTCAAATTATTATCGCTGGTCAGATCAGAAAGGTTAATTAAGACTATACAATAATTAGTTATATCACTTAATAATATGTAGTAGTTAACTTTTTCTTAGTTTTGGCTAGTGGTACCTACTTGGCCTATTAAAGAAATTATTCGTGTTTAATAATCCGAACATGTTCATGTTAAATTATATTAAGCAACATGAATTTTACAAACATTCTCACAAATAGGCGTATCGTGTCTGGAAAATCCATACTTACGAGTAACACTCGCTTTTGCTTCGATGGAGACATTAACAGAAATTCTAGTAACGCCACGTTACTAGTAGTTTTAAGTAATGATAAAAAATATGTTCAATTATATTTTAACTAATGCACTAGAATCATATTTTGTGTTAAAATGTCGTGACGGCGGGCGCGGCAGCAGCTATACCTAACTTGTATTACAAAAATTTGTTTGTTAATTTTTGACTGACTGCAGGTACTTTGGATTAAATCTAGTTACATCCATCCAATTTTACTAATAATCGCAATCCTAAAAAGAAGAAATAGAAGAAAATCAATAGGGGTCGCACAAATCCGATAAGGGCAGACGTCGCAGTCGCACACAAAGTAAAGCGTCTAAACTCAAAGACTGATTGCGGTAGGCGAGCCCTTAATGAAAACCAGCGCGTATTTTGTTTATTTTGTCATTCTATTAATTAGGAACCTTGTTTACTGTTTCAATACGACAAGTATTAAATAAGCTTTGCACGAATAAACTTTTATCAGTTTAATGTATTAATGCCTCCTCGTAGAAAACAAATTGGTTTGCCAACAAATTTTCTACCTACATGTACCAACCATTTAATTATCTGGATGTGGATTTAAACAAAAATTTTATCACCTATCCGAGTCAGAGATTGTGGAACAACTTCAATTCAGTAAATGTTTGGTCGTAGAACATTATTAGGTGAGCGAGAAAAATTATTTCTTTAAATTTATTAACTCCACGTATTTTTTAACCCCCGACGTAAGAAGAGGGGTGTTATAAGTTTTACCGTGTCTATGTGTCTGTCTGTGGCATCGTACCTCCCAAACGAAAGGACCGATTTAGGTGCGTTTTTTGTTTGAAAGGTGACTTCATCGAGAGTGTTCTTCGTTAAATGATAATTTAAGAAAAACTGTTCAGCCGTTCGAAGATCATCAGCTCTTTTCTAATCGTTGAAGGGATTTTCGTGTCGGGGGTGTTTTAAATTCTAAATTTATGATTATTTAGAGAGATTACCTCAGCTCAGAATCGTGCTGGCTAATTATAATCACTATTATAAATATTTACTTAGTTACTTAAATTTATTTGAAATTAGATTAATAAAATACTAGCTTTACACTTAATAAAATCAGCTCAGGGGAATGCTCAAAATAAGATTGAGTACCCGCAGTTCAAAAGAACCATAATGAGTGTTAGTCTGAATTTTATTTATTAGTGCCATCGAAAACCGCGATCAGAAACAGGTTGTTTTCGTTCCTATTATATTTGCTCGGTTTCGTGCCAGAAATTATGAATCAATGTTTCGTTTGATTTTACTGTCTTTTTTAATAAAAAACTATTAAATAAGGGAAACAAGTTATTTATATTTGAAAATTCTATTTGTTCTCTTTCTAAATAATAAATAAATTTATTTTAGAATTGTTTCCATAATAATATTAGTACAAATCCAGACTTACAAGTGTTAATATTATTCTAAGTAACGTAACTAAAGTTGGGTGAGACAGTTCGACTCTTTGGGGTCTGTTTACTTTACTGCATGCAGCTATATCCATCGCCCCAAGATCAAAGAGTCCCACTGTCAATTAGTGTTCTTATAATGTTGTTGTTGTTGCTAAAGGGAAGCACGTTCATTTTACTGAAATATATGGTTGAACGCTACCGTGATGTATTTCAGTTGAAGGTTCACTAGACAGAGCTCCCCGTTTGTACAGCTACATGCGAGATGCACAATTGATGTTGCTAGTATTTATAGGTACTAGCGGTTGTTACGAGTAGGACATGCAAAACTCGGATATTTTGGAAAACCGGAATTTTCGGTTTTCTTATTTTCAAAACCGTCTAATCGTTTTTTTCGGATTTTCGGGTAGATTTAAGAGTCAACAAAAAATGGTAAAAATAATAGAAATTTATTCCTTCGTATTATAGATAAATCTATTATTTCGGAACACAATATTTTGAGAACAGATGAATCGTAACTAATATTATAAACACGAACTATCGTATTTATAATATTAGTTACGATTCATTTGTTCAGTTCAGTTTACTTGTTTACGGTTTCACGCTTTAAATTCTCAGCCGATCATCGTGAAATTTTGCATACCTACACATTTTCAGGGATACAGGCATCTTTCCTTCAGAAAGTACTGTTCCCGAGGAATATAAAAATAACTATTACGATACGAAACAGTCAGAAAAAAGTCTTGTATTTTAAAAAAATATTATATTTTGCCGTTAAGAATACAATTTTCTCGACCAGTACTTGTGTTTCTGCACAACAGTCAATGGGAAATGGACCTATAGAAGGATCGCTATGAATGATCTATATTAAGAGGTACGTTTTATCTCCGCACATATAAATCATTTCAGACTCAATTAACGTCGCGACAAGCTCTCAGTGGATGTGATAGGCATTTTCCTGTTGATTGATAACACTACCAAATGATGATCCTCATGAATAAATAAATTTAAATAGAGATAGATTTATATAGAGGATATATATAGTGGACCACTAATATTACATTAGGAAAAACGTACAACAATGCTTTTCAATCGTGCCAATTGAAACTTTGCTACACATAGAGATGAATTTGAACAATAAAAATCATAAATATCAAAGATATCGCTCAATATACACAAAAAAAACGGACAAGTGCAGGTCTGACTCACGCACCGTGGGTTTCGTACAAACTTGTGTGTAAGTAGATACGTAGTTCGTCGATCTCAGGCATCGATTCCTAAATATTTTTTGTGTTTTTTAGAGGATGTCGAGAGTTTTTTAGAGTACCTATACAAAATTGGTATTTTTTAAGTTGGATTTAAATATATTCTTAACGTCGCCATTCTAAAAATACATCATCACAGTCAATTATCCAAGCGCAAAATACTCGTATAAGTTTGTAATCGCAAAAAGAAATTATTTTATGTGAAATAGTAACAAATACACGACTTTAAAATTTTTGTGCTGTGAGACCTTGTTTCTTACCAATTTTCATGATTCTAGATCAATGGGAAATACACTGTATGGTTTGATTTACCTACAAAGTGTTAAAATTGGTTAAAATTTAAGACTTTGGTCGTAACTTTTCATTGCGTTGACTTTGAAGCTTGATTTTATAACAGCTTCAATTGACCAACGACAAGTATTTAATATTAATTTTAACTTGATATCTAAACGCGATCCTGAGTAAAAATGTCTCGACAGACAGATAGACGGACAACTAAGTGATCCTATAAGGGTTCTATTTTGAGAAACGAAACCCTAAAAATCAGTCGAATCGCAACTCTCATTCTATTTAAAGGCAGTTATTATCCGATACTTATAATAGCCCGGACTTAGACCTCTTGGTAACATGATTAAAAAATTACTTTTGCTTTCTTTGTAATTCTTTGTTTTTTCCTTTGAGAATGATTCCTGTGAGAGAGAAATAGCGTGCAAAGAATGAAAGAATTTTTAGATATGGTTCAGTAGTTGTTTGTAAGTAAATAAATATAAATGTGTGTGGTCTGTGTTTTTTAAGGTAGTTACCCCTGTGAAAATTTCATACTTCTAGATACTGTAGCTTGGTGGTCTACTTTGTCTGACAGTCATTAACTTTTAGCTTTATTTTTAATTTGACATAACCTGATAACTAAGCTGTACCTAATAAAATGAAACAGATACGTTTATCCAAACAGATTAAGTACAAAACTACACTTTACACTTGAAACACTTGAAAATAGTAATTAAGGTTTCGTTTTAACTTACTTAGGAGTTTAGATAACGTCTGTTCATACTGGTGTACTTAAATGAAAAAAAACAATGTAATAAATTTATTAGAAAGTAGGTAACGTTAATAAAAACAAATACTATGCCCCAGATAGTTTACTTTTCACCACTGATATTTGATTCTATATCAGTTTATTATAACTATTCACTGACTACTTGAATAATTTCGATTCTAATTTTAGGGGAAGCAAGCTCTAATTCACCGTTGAAATCATATGGATTCAACTTCAAGGTCAATGAACGGTAATCGTTGATCTAGCTTTGTCAACGAACCGTACTTGTATAATATAAGTATTTTAACCCTAAGTTTCATTTTACAAATTTTTCAGAGTTAATTTTAAAGCTCTCTGGCTTATACATTTTTAATGAGTCACTCTGTACTCGTACTTATATATTATTTTCCTTAAATTAGGAATTATTAACAAGAAGAGAAATTTCGAGTACGTAAATAATTTCTTGTTAAATGAGATGTGGTGTTTTCCATTTGCCTTTAATATTATATCATGAAACGTAATACGGGATGGTGAAATATCTAAAGAGGGTAAAAAGTTATTCAGGCGTTCGATAATCCCCATAGGTGGCTTAAGTAGTTGAAATAAGATAAGGTATTCCTACCCTCAAAAGTGATAAGTCGCTTGACGATTATAAAATCGTCAAGGTTGCGCTAATAGGTATGTTACACTAATAGCAATGTAGTATGTCAAGTAAAGTGTATATACGTTACGGCAAATGTGATTATGCGAAAATTATTAATTATTAGTAGTCGCTATTAATAATAACCGGAATTCGAGGTAAAAGTAAATAATTAATTACTTTTGCCTGTTATTATTAATAATTAACTTACGTTTGGTAAATGTAGTAAACTTTCAAAAAGTGCGAGGTTTTGCAAAAGAGTCACTCCAAAAGCAAGTAGAAAATATGCTAAATCGATCTAAACATAGTAGGGTAGGTATATTGAACAGAAAAAGCTAAGTTTAGGTTAGGTTAGAACTGCGATCACAACGCACAGCGAGCCGAACGCAGAGCCGAGCGAACGAAGCTAGCGTGCCGCGGCAGCAGCCGTTGAGTGCCAGAACCGAATTCTATGACATATATAATACCGAGGAATCTTTTTTATTTTTTATCTACTAATATATACTAACCAAAGAAGTTCGTAGTTGTTTGTTTTATTACTATCACCGAAGACATTAGTGAATTATTAATAACAACCGGTAAACGTGGTAGATAAGTTTAACAGTTTCATCACATTTACCAAATCATCAGTACCTATTAATAATGACAAGTTATTATTAATACTCACCATGTTAATCTAGAAATGCGGCAGCGTGTCAAGCTAAGTTCAAGCCAAGACCTGGCGACGCAGCAGCCGTGTGTTATATTACACGAACCATTTGGAGCCACTTTGACGCCTGAATAACTCAAAATCTACAGAAAAACATGAAATTTGTTTAATCTAAGGGAGATAACTAGAATCCCAAATTTAATAAATACAGCTCAAACGGCTATTAAGATATGAACGTCTAAAAATCTGACTGACATATAGATCAAAAACCTAACCCACTTCCAGATGACCTAGAAAGTTGAAACTTGGCGTCCAGCTGGGTAATTGTGTGTATACAAAGGAAAAAATCAGAAAACAACGAATTTTTACGATGTGAAATATTTTCAAAGTAATCGATTCTTAATACCTAACGGCTTTTGAAATTATAATAGCAAAAACTTTATTTCGCATTCGCATATTTTACAACCAAATCAAACATTAAGGAAAGTATGATCTTAATCTTAGTATAAAAACAGTAACTTGCGTAACAAAAACTAGTTATTTTAGTTAAATCTTGAGCTTCAATTTACCATAAGTTATCTGATTTGTGTAAAAAACTCAACTGTTTAAAGTTAAGACGTTATATTTTTAAATGGCAAAAATTGTGGTAGGAGAAAAAAAAATGTGTTTTAAATTTATTTTAGTTGTATGTTCTTATAAATAAATTACAGGATTATCTACAAAACTTGGCACCCATATAGATCTCAATTTTCTTGATATTAAACTTAGCTACCATTTTCACATTTATGTTTTTGATGGGATTAAGTTTACTGTAACATATACATGTTCTAGACGACCAATAGTAAAAGTCGACTTAGTTTGGGCCTTGATAGCGCTGTGTCTTAAAAGGTACCAGAATTTTACACAAACAATCTTTAGCAGGGAATTAATTATACTATTAACTTTCAAGCAGAGTGTATAATCTAAAAATACAATTAAGATATAGTTATATTTTACGTTCACGTTGTGAGAACATCACCGTATAATCAATAAAAAATAAATTATTCCTAGTGAATAATTTATTACGTATTCAAGACTTTTGAGCTGCTTTGTGAAGTAACCTGACTACTTCTGTCTTCGTAGCTTGAAATTTCTTTTTTCAATAAAGCTATCACTGCCTAATATAATAGCTGTAAAAGATTACGACCGTGTTAATTTAATGTTTATAATTAATTGAATGTTTCTGTTACACCGTCATTTACGTGCTAGCATTGGATGTGTAGCAAAATTGTGGGGAACTTCCTTGTCAGATTGATGCACGAGTTCCTTTTTTTCTTTGTACTCACACCATCAATCTTACAGATCTATTAACGTTGTCTTTAACGTTGCTCCTAATTATACGAGCAAGCTCTGTAAAATTCCAAATGCTTATACGGAAACGGAACAAGGATATACCACCTGTGGAACAGTTCTCTGTATAATTTTTTACTCAAGAACTATATAAGGTATATAGAGGCATGTGGTGCAGAGGTGATGACAATTAAGCTATCACGGTTATTAAACATCGTTGTCCCAGTTCTGTCCATAGATGGGTGATCAAGCCACTGGCTTTCATAAAATACATCAGTGACAATCGATATGAAATGTCATCATAGATTATTAATATTATTTATTAATAGACGTTTATAACGATGACAATGATTGGTTACTGTGTCATACCACAAGCTTAACATGGCTTACTAACTGGCAACTAACTAACCGTAACCTGAAGATTGTTATTATTTACTTTAATAAAGAATGTAAATATAGAGAAATGGACATGTAGTTTTTAAAGACGAGTGTTGACCATTGTAACGACCTGAAACTCACAAGCGGTATTGAAATTTCTCCATTGTGTAAACAAGTTCGCGCTGGTAACAGCATGTTCTTAGTAATTGTTTAAGATCGGGACGCCGCTCGACTATCGAAGTGTCTACTTCAAAAGCTCTCAGTATATATAAAGCTATATATGATCTCATATAAGTTGTATGTTTTAGAAATTTGAAAGAGTAAATTTAGTTCTTTATTTAACACTTTACTCTTACTCCCGCCTCCAACCACCAAAACAGGCATCGCCTTGCTTCTGTTGACCAAGGTGCAACGTGGAGTTTTCATACACATCAAAAGTGTCTAGTGATCAAGTACATTTTTAACTATAAATAATTATCCAATTAATATTTACCAAATCTAGTATTCCAGACTGGCTTCTTAGTTTAATTTCTAATGTTTAAGTTAACAACTTGTCCTTATATTTTGTAAAAATTAAGAAAAAATATATTTTCGCAAATTGTGGGAAATTAATCAAAGTTAATGTCGTCAATTAAATGGCAAAATAAGGCTTTTTTTAATTTTTATTGTAAAGATAAAATAATAGTCCGTGTTTCCATTATTGACACGAATCACACAATCGCAGCGATTTGGCATGCTTAAAATCAGTTCATCAAAATCACTTTCGAGGAATGGCCGCCCAAGTTCTTTCTAACAAGTCAAAAGTTGCTGTGCGGTATGCACGGCATCCATACTCGGCAGTGCTCTTCTTTGGACCATATCCCATGCGTGCTCAATTGGGTTGAGGTCTGGCGATTGAGCAGGCCACGGCAGAACGTTGATGCGAGGATCGGTAAGAGTTACGACTTTAGCCATGTGTAGACGTCCATTATCGAAACGAATCACCAACCGGCTTCGCAAAGGGCTGATTGCGTCTGAAATAATCCTCTCCGTATAAATCTGAGCATTGAGGTTGGCCCTGATCCAAATGAGATCGGTTCTTCCATCGATCCGAAAACCGGTCCAAACCATTATTGTTCCCCTTCCATATGAATGAACTTCCTGACAAAATTTCAAACGTTCTTGACGCCCAGAGGTCCTCCAAACTTGAGTACGTCTTGTATCCAGCCTCATACCGATATGAGATTCATCAGAAAAGCAAACACAACGCCAGTTTTCTTCCTCCTAATTTCTGTGTTCGCGTGCTATAGGTAAAACTCTCAGCGGCCTTCGGGAAAAGGAAACAAAGAGAAAAAAATATTTTTTTAATCTGTCTCATTCAGGATTTGTACATGGTTTTAAACATCGCAGGAAAAAATAAAAATAAATAAGTAAATAAAATACCCCTGCATGAGACAAAAATGGTCCTTAGCTCAGCATTATACTACTTTGCACGATTAGCGCAGAAGCGCTGGTATTCTGCTAAGGCCAAGTGATATAGGTACGGATATCATGCTATCAAATAATTATATGAGACTAAACTGTAAACATGAATACACATTAATTTTCAAATTACACATTAAAATAACGATTAACAATAGACAAACCAGATTTAATAGTTACAAATGCTTTATCAATAAATTAAAAATAAAGACCAGATATTTTATTATCTGTGGTTGCATCGTGATACATTCATAGAAGTATTATAGCTCTATGGTTATTACAAACTAAAATATATTATATTGAAATAGACTGGCAACTCGTTTTGTGTAGGTCAGCGCCTCTGAACGAAAAGCATGGGAACTTTAGTTCCCTACTTCACCTATAGAGGCGCTGACTACATGTGTAAAAATGTATTATTAATTACTATAGGTATAATTTATAATAATGAGGACAGAATAAATAACACAAACGTCTAATTTAATAAGTTTATTTATAGCATATTTTATTATCATTTCATTTACAAAACTTTATTAATAATTTGTTTTCAAGCATATATGAACTGTCACTGTCACCACATACATATCTATAAAAAAATTTAGAACAGCTTTTGACTGTGAGAACATTGTTCACTTATTTGCACCAACTCATAACGAAAAAGACTACTATTACAATAAACCATAACACTTTTTTTACAAACAACGAATAATTTAAATTATTTATTAAACAGCGTTTTTTTTCTGACATTTGACATTTAGACAGAGACCAGAGTTGCCAGCATTTTATACTGGTTAACTACTGTATGGTCTCGAGTAATCATTTATTTTATTTCGAAACAATGATTTATTATTTTAAATAGTAATAAATAAATGTTTTGAACTTTTTTTACTTAATATTAATCAAGGAATTATTAAAAACGACAAACCTGGTGAAATGAATGTACAAACTTGATAAGTTATATAAAATACCTTAAATGTGTGATGGTATAATATGGTAACCTAGAATAACAGTTTTATGCTAAGAAGTTTGGTTTTATGTATCAGGTGAAGATGCATCTTTTAAAAAAATTTAAATTGGTTCCCGAGTGGCCAGGGCATGATGGTTACATTCTCTTGGATAAATCTATGGTGAAAGATAAACGCGGGCGACGCGGGGTTTTCATTACAATGTTTTGAAATCATGACGCTTGTCAAAAAAGAAAAGCGAAGAAAAAATCAAACGCAGACCCACTTCACGTAAACGATTTTGGAGGATTTGGTTGTTTATCAGCAAGCCTGAAGAGCTGTGAAGCCTCGTAAGCAGCATCGTGGCGGTCATGGTACGATCCCGTCTAGCAGAATTTTGGATTTACCGATCCTGTGTAGCGTTTCCAGAGGCGGCTCATGACGCTCTGTGTAGTGCCAAGAGCAGCAGCCACAGTACGTTGTCTGGAACCAGCTTGCTGCAACATTCCGAGGCCTCTTATCGTCCCTCCTCGTGTCAAATAATGTCGTCGTTAAATATATCGATGCAATTTTTTTCAGTTCCGATGCAGAAATTGTAATGGTTTTGTAAAAATGCAATTAAACACTTTTATAGGAATCCTGATTGACAGTTGATTCTCTAGTTGATCTATTTTTAATTATAATTTAAAAAATATTTTTTATTCAAATAGGTAGTGAAATCCACTAAAAGAATCAATAATTATCCAAAAAAGTTAAAATAATAATCCTCAATTGCGGCGATGCTCTAAAACGTACCTACTTGATCCCTAGACACTTTTAATGTGTGTATATTTGTTTCGAAAAATTTGAAAATATGATCTTGACATGGGCCAACCATAATATGTATTGTATTATTGTTAGATAGAAAAAAAGTTAAAAATTACACACAAAACTGTTCTCGAGTGTGAAATCTAAAAATTTAAAAATAACTAGCTGTTAGGAACGAAGAAGTTTCTAAATAGCTTTGATAAGGTTTAGCTATTGGTGCCGATTCTATTGTACACTCGACTAAACTAAAACCTGACTTAATTTCTACATATAAAATCAACCTAGTGTTCTTCGTAATAAGGTCTATTTGTTACTAGCATCTATTTCAATAAAACCTGTCAACGTATACTCAACTTTATTTCCACGCAGTGAGAGTCTTCATTTATTCAAACGCTGTATAATTGCCGTATAAAAACTTGTTCAAAACGAACAAGGATGACGTGTTTTTAATCTACACCTACGAAGGCGCTTACTAAAAACACAGAGCAAAAGAGATGGCATTCAACGGATAGCGGCTCTTGCTACGTGGTATTAAAGTTTATTTTAGCGTATCAGACTTTAGTCGACAAATAAATTGCTTATTTCGATAGCGACATATGTTACCTACTTGTTTCAATTTGAAATAAGACCTTGTTTCTAAGTGTACAAGGCTTACTTCTTATATGAAGAAAATTTTGTGAATTTTAATTTGGCGAGTCAAGTAACAGAATTGGGGCCATTAACGTCTACTATAGCCGTTTAGACTCAGAATATTCAATTCCTAAAATGTGATTTGAGAATGCGTTAACTGTCAATAATTACGTAGTTCATTTTGTAAGTACTATTTTGTCATAAAGGTATGTCCAAAAACGCAATTGTAGCATTCAAATTTTAATATATATTTATAAAGTGAAAAAAAATTACGATAAATAAATAATTTATGATAAATAACATAACCATTTTTTCAACATTTTGTGCATTGCACTAAGTTATCGGGGCGGGCGGTAGTATTCTATAAAGAGGTCAGTCGCGACAGCCTTGCGTAACTATTACAATCGATATGAAGTCAGCCAGACAGCCCTTTTAATATCGTGACAATCGTCTTCCTTTTCTATTGCTGTAGTCAGACGACCAGTACTAGCTCGTCCCTTCCCAACAAGTAAGTATATTTCTGATACTCATCCAAATTAATTAACTTGGAACTTTTTTCCATAGATACTCATCTTATGGAATAGGAAGAATTTCCCTCTGTTTCCACCATAGTTTTCCCACTACAGTATGGAGATCATCAGAACCCAAGATGGAGGTTATTTTTTATGGTGACATTTGATTAATGGTTCTCTATGTCTCAGTATGTAAAACTTAAAAGACAATCCAGATACAGACATTCCAAATGAACAGCTATTTGATTAGTTTACCTTACAGTCATATGTGCAGCAAGACTAACTCGAAAATAATTATAAGACATAATATTTTCACGGTTTTGTGATGGTGAGCTGTAATGACAGGCGAAAGTAATTGTCGAAAAAAATAAAAACATATAACAATATTTTCTTACATGGTACTGTAGATAAAAATATGTACCTGAATATACCTTGTCAAGTATCAAACGAGCTGTTATAGCCGCTTTATTGAAGTAATAATGTCTAGAACAGCATACATGATTTTCTTAGATGGTATAATTTATCCCGAGCTGCGTGAGTAACGTACGTCATAACCGTTTTTCTTTGCAGACATTCTGAAAAGATTTATCTACATTTTGTAGCGATGTTTACGTAGTATTATATATTCTGTATGCTTGTACGTAACATTACATTGGTAGGATAAGAAGAATCCATTTCACGAAACCCTAAAATCGTCGGTGCAATTGCTGAGGTTTGTCGCGCAAACAGGCAATAAATGCTGGCGAATAAGCCAGAGCTGCGATCGTTGTGTATGTCGATATTGCTCGGTTAACTTTAAACCATGTGTATTTGTATTTCTTTTTTAAACAAATTGTATTCTTTAGTATAAATAAAGTTTTACTTGCTATATTAACGTTCCTGGAAATTACAAAAGTGACTACACGTTTCCTTTAGCTTTTTTCATTTTAATAATCCACAAGTGAAATTTATATATAAGTATATGAAAATGTATGTATGAATCATTAATATAATAGAATATGTAAGCTACATTTTTTATATGAGCTCACAGGTATTATATATACCTGCCGTAGTTGCAGGTAGAGGTGTATTACTCGTACACACCCTCATTTCGCCAGTCATATTTTTGATGCAGTGTAATAGGGGTAAGCATATTGCCGTCTACTGGGCACGTATCCAAATTTTGCGCTGCTACCGAGAATTTCCTTACAGAAAAACACAATAACAAAATGCCCGTCTCGGGAATCAAACCAAGCACGATCCCACATAAACATAAGCTCTATTGGACCTATGATGAGGCATACATATGTACTTTAAATGAACATACTATTTTATACATATATCTATATTCGTAGATAAGCATGGATATGTATCTATGATCTTCAATTAAAGTTGTATGATTATGAACGAGAAATATACGTAGCGTGAATTTATTCATGCAAATGTATATTTATTTCAAATCATGTTATTGTTAATATAATAAATACACTATTATAAGAAAAAATTATTTTACTTCTCGGTCAAAACATGGTCGACAATTACAATGAACTTCACAAAAACAGTGCCTGTAACGAATAGAATTATAAAGGTAGTGAGTAATATTTTAAAGACAGTGAGCGAATTCAGTGTGTATATGTGGAGGACATTATACATTTGCCCCATGTGATGGAGGTCTATTGCCTGTTGCCAGCAACCAGGCAAGTTTCTAAACTCCGTGCTACTACTGAGAATGTCCTGGCAGAAAAAACACAACCTAACCTGAAAACAGAAACTAGGTTCTGAGGACCCCACGCAAACATAAGCGCTAATTTATTTCAGGGAACAGAAGCAGTTGCATTAAATACCCATACTACCTATATACTTTAACTGCTTTACATGTTAAAAGAAGTTTTTAAGTCCGTTCTATAAACAACCCTCCCCTTAAGAAAACACCATTATATCTACATTCGTTCTAGTCCACCAGTTCGCCTATGCTAAATTCAGAGTGCCCCGTTTGGGGTCCTCTCGGGAGCTGTCCATTTTCCGGGACGAAAAGTACTTAGTTCGTTCATCCTCTACATATTCGCTGCCCTCAACGAATCCGTTCAGGCGAAAAAAAAGGTCAAAATGCGTAAAAAAGAAACGGAACAATTTTCTGAGCGAAAAAAAACCAAGACGATAAACATTAAAAAATTTAAATTGAAAAGGTTATGGTCGTTTCCTCTTCTTTTAGTATTTCTGGGGTTTCAATCCTTCTTCTTACAACCTTTTACTATTTTCCTGCATCTGTTTCATTTTCCAAGCAGTTCCGAAGGTATCCCAAACTTTAGTTCAATATGACGTCAAGATTGATCTAAAATTCGGTGCTTGTGTATATTCAGTAACAACCATAGGGATAATGGATCCTTAAGGTAGCAACAGGAACTAATTGAATTTCTCTTAACAATTACTGAAGTCTTAAACAGTACGAATATAAATTAAATTAAACAAAATAATGTAATACATATCAAATATGAATATTATATAATATATATCAAAGTAACTCTGTCCTCCAGGCGGACAGAGTTCTCTCGGAATAAAACTGATGCCTCTGACCGATTCATCATATTTAATTGGACTTATTTTATGTTCCAACGTTATTTCGTTTTCATTTTTATAGTTCACTTCTTACGCAGTCGCCTTTTTTTTTCAATTTTCAGATTGGGTGTTTTAATACGCAATGGCCAACACCTTCGGGAATACCAGTGTATGTATGTGTGTATCTCACTTGATTTTAAAAATCCTTTTTATTACTATGCTACTTACTTTCAAATATACATAGTGAGTCAGTAGTCCATACACGGACTAAGACAAGGTATATACATTTACTAAATTTAAAAATTTTCTAATCGTTATAGGCCTCTAAAACCACGTATTACGAAAGGAATCGTCAAGTGCATAAAAGGAAGAGACAAGCTACACAAAGACACAGTAACACCAAATCTGCAAAAGTAGTATCAGAGACATAGAAATACATGTAATTTTATTATAAAAGGATTAATATATATATATATATTATTTTTTTCAGTTTGGTCAACTTCTATATATATATATATATATATATATATATACATTCCCATTTACACATATATATATATATATATATATATATATATATATATGTAAATGGGAATGTCGGGATAAAAAGTAGCCTATGCGTTAATCCAGGTCTCCAACTATCTACATACCAAGTCTCATCGCAATCGGTCGAGTACTTTTTGAGCCAATTCGTTACAAACATACTTACATACAAATCTTTCCTCTTTATAATATTACAAGTACAAGTATATAGTTCAGTGCTTTTTCCCCATAGCAGAAGTGCCTAAACAAGTTTTCACTTCCATAACAAATGGCTTGTCTAACATATTGTAAGAAAATTGTTTTGTATACACTTCAGTCAAGTATGAATTGCTTTATTCATAGGTAGTCAATAAACCGCATTGTATGAGTAAAAATCTCTTAGGATAGTACTAAATTAAATAAAACAATTCTGTGTCCTTATCCGAGAGAGAAATAGTGCCTGTAATATTCCAACTTAATGTGACGCTTATGATTATATCACTGTTCAAGTACCTTTGTGCTAGCGACTTAAGCTATCGTGTCGCTTAAATAACAGTAATTGGAAGAAAACAAAATTCGGACTTACTCAACTTTATGGAATCAGTCCTAATTACTGATGAGAGTGATGAGTTATTGGTGTCTTCTTGTATATGCATTTTATACCAAGATGAAAAAATCTTTACTTTACCAAGCACCTTATATTTTCAATAGTTATCATTGATCACCAAACTGAAAGCATTATACTATGCCCACTTAAATTATAAGTCACTTAGCCATTTCTTTCACGCCCATTAATAAAATAGCACTAAATATTGTACAAATATTTCTCGGTACAGTGCCAAGAAAGTACTGTTGAATCGTAGTCCTGGCCTGATACAGTAACTGTATAAGACTACGACTCGACGGGATACCATGAGATCTATTAACTTTATAGAAATATATTTAGTTTCTTAGCTACACATTATTATTAGGTATTGTTTGCAGTTCAATTAGTTTTTTAAAGACGATAGTATAATAATCAATTTAATTATCATTAAATTGCGACCTTTGAAACTTTTGTAAAAGGAGCAATTATGAGCGTATTTGGGCTCAGTCATATATCGAAATTTAGTAAACTCCGGATTTTTTCACTGTGACATTGAAATGGTTGTTCCTCTACACGCCTATATATACCCTATCATAGCTTAAGTATCGTATTTACTTATCATAGGACAGTAACTTCAGAACGACTACTTAGCGCGCCGGGACAATATCTAATTTGCTCAAGTAGAAGTAGAATAACCCACAAAAACGTGATGCAAGGAATACCATAAACAGAGATATATTTTTACCTAGTCATTTATTCTTTAGTGAAGATAGGTCATTTTCATTCCTAATAACCAGGCGGTGCCACCGTCATTTTTTTTCATGTTTTCATGTAGATATTTCCTCTTCTGGTCCAGCAGTATTTGTACCCTAGGTTTTTTGCGGCGTCACGAGCCATGGCATACAGTTTTCTGTCTTTATTCGTAAGGCTCTCGGTGACGTAGATCGGCTTTGGTGTACCCGGGAGACCGATGGTCAAGGAAGAAAGCTTATTATTAGGATTCTCACATGACGGAATTGGATTCTACCTCGTATTATACACAAATCCCCACCTTCCAACTGTCTTGCACTGAGTCGCCCAATTCATTGATAAATAATCCATTCTCATTCACATGTTCGCCATAGTAGCTCCTAGTCTGTTTCAGTTGGTATATACCTAGACTAAACAATATTAAGTCCTCTTCTGTGAGTCTTAGCAGATTATCGAATCCAGGCAGATTGGCCTCCATTGTACGAAAAACTGTTCTCCTGCAGTTGTAATTATGTCTGTTAACAAAACCTGACAACGTGCTGGGAACTGCTAGCCTCTCGTGTATTATTTGAACAAATGTTGGTGCTCTGGTATTCCAGATTTGTTCAAATAATATTTGTTGCGGCCCTATTAAATGCTTACCATGTACTGATTGAAGATTATTATCTTCAGTACATGGTAAGCATTTAATAGGGCCGCAACAATTCTGAAATAATCAACCATGTACTCCAAAGAGAGGTTAACATAAATGTTTATTAGAAGCCGGAAATCTCTTTAAAATCTTCCGTAAATTACCTCCACCACTCATCGGGCAATAGTTACAACACTATAGTAAGCTGGGTTTCATTGGCATTTGGTGTTTCAGGCATCTGTTTAGAATAGCCGTGACTTCGTAATATCTCTGCAGCATCTCTAAGCCGAGATCGACCGATTAAAATGTCGCCTTCTCGGAAAAAAATTAAGAAATGATGGAATTAACATTCACAAAGGTTTAATGTGATACTAGTATCAGTTGTACGGCATCATCCAAGTCAAAAACATACCACGTTTTTCACCAGAAGATAAAAATGATTTTTAATCAAATGCCTAAAAATCTGATTTTTCTACTTAAAATATCATGTGAAGGAGTGGTAGTAGAGATTTGGTGCCATAGTGAAAAATGCTCGAATTGATCTCCCCTACAATAATATCATATTTTCTTTTGTTGGCCGGCACTTTGACTTTTGGGCCCAAAATGAATGACCTTCTTTGTAGATAGTTGTAAAAACTATTTTAATTACTGAATTCCCTGAACTGAGGAATTCCCTTTTTTTCTCTTATAATCTCATCTCTTATAATTAAAAAATCTAGGAGATTTTTTTGTGCATCGATTCATCATTCTTCCCTACGCCGCGCTCGTCGTCTCACGCTCACACCAATAGCAGCCCAGTAACGCGTCGCCCATTGGTCGAGGTGGTGAGAAACGCTACTCACGCCTAGTTCGAAAGATCGGTGATAGAACACTATATAATATAGATTTCATTATGATGTAATAGGTACACTAATTCGCCAGTCGTTTAATTTCTGGCAAGGTGTAATTGTATTTTTGATAGATCTCAAACATGTCTCGCATACAGCTATGGTTATGAGTACACACGAACACGTATGTACCTATATACATATTTTATTTACTTTACAAGTTTGCTGTGTATCTGTATAGTACATATTACGAATTTGAAAAGATAGTTTACAGAAAACAGAATTATAAGTTAACTTACGAATGTAATATAATGCAGATTGTTTATGTGCTTGGCTGTACACAAGACATACATCCCGTCTATGGTCTCAGTTATGTATATTGTGCTATGGTCATCGATAATAAACTCTACAGAATGGTTATCAAGGCCAATCGTGTTTTAGGAAACTTCATCATCAGAACGAAAGAAAACATTGTCCACTAAAAAAATCTCTCAAAATGGTACCAATCAATTATATTGAGCAAGGTTTTATTCTTTCTCTAAGACACCAACCAATGGGAAAACACCAAAAATAATGATATGATTACACTTAGAAGGCTTTTATAATAATAATGATAAAAACTCGTTACGATTAATGCCTGTCGTAATTTGAGTGTTTAAAATTATATTTTGTACAGATACGAACGTATAAATAAATTTTGAAATTGCAATTTCTTTTACATTTCGAAGGAAAATTCAATATTTATGATATTTTGAAAAATCAATAAATGGATAATGCAACAAGTAATGTCTCGCTAAGTCTACGTAACAACTGTTCTAACTGTTAAAATCCATAGAATCCATTTATTAACACAATAGCAAACTTTAATATCAAATCAAACATTTTATTTTATATGAAAATACACAATCAACTTCGGATCTATTTAAAATAATTACCTCTTTTTTAGGGTTCCGTACCTCAAAAGGTAAAAAAAGAAACTCTGTCTGTCCGTGTGTCTCCACCGATTTTCTCTGGAACGGGTGGACCTAGCAAGTTGAGCTTTATACCAGATACTGAAGTCTATAGTCCCTATTAGGTGTATAAAAATCAAGGTCCTGAGGCAACACGATAAAAAAATATGGGCAAATTTAGATTTTCGCGAAAACTTGTAAGTACCAAAATTTACCTTAATTTTCATTTTTTTTTATATTTCGGAATTTTCCCTTTACTTGTGCTGTAAGACCTACTTGCTTTTAACCAAAATTGACAATTCTAGGTCAACCGAGTACCCTATAGGGTCAAAAACCTATGGGGTACTTCCCATTTACCTAGTATCATGAAATTTGGTAAGAAGTAAGGTGTGACAGCACAAGTGAAGGAAAAAACTCGAAAGTCGTCAAATTGTGGTTGTATCACATAAAAAAAAGTTTTTGTGATTACAAACTTATATTTTGCGGTTGGATTATTCACTTTGTTGTACATCGCAACCGTAAAATTAAGTTTGTCTTTCAAAAAAGACGGGCAAAAGTCTTTGAGAATTGATTCCCGAGATGGACGTATACAAGTTTGTTTGCTTACGAAACCCTCGGTGCGCGAGTCAGACTCGCACTTGTCCGGTTTTTTTTATAAACATAACAGTAATAGTGAGTTTTATTCCATAAAGAATATAGATGTTATTCGGATTATGGGGATGGATGAAAGTGGTCCAAGGAATTAATTGAGATTGGCGGTAGATTTAATGCCGAAGGCTATAAAGAAGTTTTGGTAGACGTTCTTAAATTTTATATATGATGACTTTTCAATCTACACAGTGCACGTCGTTGCTTTCGGGAGAAAAGTGGAAAAATTCTTTTACCATAAATAGCCTGGATGTAATTTCGATTAGAGAATTTATGGGGACTCATGGTGCAGGCTTGGGACAATAGCACTCCTGGAACAAGGGATAATCTCGGTAATCATGCTATGAATATTTTTAAGAGACAGATATGCGCTAATATATGCGATTAACTCCATATGCGCGCGCCTACCAAAATGTGATAGTTGCAAATGAAGGTCACAAAAGTTTTTAATCTTATTTAATTATCCTATTAATGCTGAAATTATTTAAGTGACGTAAGTTATAATTAAAGTGATTATGACAATTAGTTGAGTTTTATTTTGAAAAAACCACCAGAAGTAGTTTAATTAAGAACAATGTTGTTTAGCTACTTTTGACAATTTGGTAATTTTTGAATATACTACACAACCGAAACAGAAAATGGATTATGTTCAGCTACAATTTTAATGTACGGAGTCATGATGTTTTGAATACAATATTGTTCAGCTACTTTTGACCAATCTGGTGTTCACTTAATTTGTACAGTGAAGTGTTTAGCTAATTTTGAACGTTTAAGATGTTCATTCAACTCTGGCGCTAGTCTTAAGCGAATTATGCATGCGTCGGTGTAAGGAAATATGGATGTGGTCATCTACTCTTGGAGTTGACCGTACAGCGCTATCCCGGGTATGTCACATTCAGAAACACGTCACTTCGTGTAACTGGTCTACAACAACTAAACAGAGTAAATGGTCTATAAAAGTTAATGTGAATCACCTGGGAAAGCGCCTTGACGGTTCCCCCTGAAGATTGCAGTTAATAATATAATCATAGTGAGTAAAATGTTGACAACCATTTGGACTGAGAATGCGTACCTAGCCTCGTGACTCTCGTGCTTTATTTCTTCTATGTGTTCGTAGTTTATTACCTGTTTCAACAATCGTGGTAGCGAAATATGAAGTAGACAGTAAATTGGGTTCCCTCAACTGTGTGAAATGAATAATACAGAAAAACAGGTTCTTAATGAACTTATTTTTACAAAAAATATATCGTCATCAACTGAACTTTTGAATGTTAAAAGAAGTACCTACGTTAACAAAAGAGTATTAATTATACCAGCAAAGAGACCATAGACAAGTGGCTATAAAGTATTGGCGGACGGCCAATGCTTACGACAAAATTCATTTGTTTTCATCGAATGCGTTCGTTGAGAACAAAGCAATGTAATTGTGATAGTTTTTTTTCTTGTAAACGCCATTTTGGCACCAAATAACTTGTTTCCCTTGGTAAAAGCGTAGTATGAAAATACTCTGCAGGATTCTGCATTGTCAAGTTTAACACTATCAAAATGTTCTCCAATAAAAAGAATGTGTTATATTTCTTATGTCACAATATTTTACTTATATGTACGTATTTATTGTCTGGAATCTTACAATGAAGTGCGTATGTATATATTACGTTATGCGGTTACGGGATTATTTTACGTTTGAATATTTTTTTAAGTTAGAATTGCTTTTCAAACAAAATCTAAGTTAATAATTAATTCGTTAGTCGTAATGCAAACACTTATTGCACATTACTCCTTTTTCTTATATAAATGATAAATTATTTATTGTTAAAGTTTTTGTTCTATTTAAATAGCAATGGCGTGACTTTCTAGTTCATTTAATATATTTATTAAGTACACGAAGCAGTCGCGTGGAACTGTCACCTTGCCAATATATGTAGTTCGATACGATACCTCCGGGACAGGTTACAACACTCCTAGCTTGAGGCGTTGGATTGAATGATAGGGCGGAATACTGTTCTAGTATGACAGCTATGATGAACAGTTGGTTTGCTGTCAATAATTTATAAATTGACCTTACAGTATTTGCGAAATTTTTAAGCCATAACTGATGCTCGACGTCATTTCTTGTGTTACCTGTTGTTGATACTAAATAAAAGATGGCATATTAAAGTTAGAGACAACTGATTTAAAAACGTTTAACAGCTGAGCTAAATAACCTGTCTCCCAGTGATTATAATTGGTGCATGTCGATTGAAACGTCTAGATATCCTGACTCTTAACTAATATAATGAACGCCCAATGCCGCGTTCCAATAAACAAGAAACGATTCGTTTTGCTTACGGACGGTAAAATATCGTTGAATTTTCTACGAAAATTTTACTGCCCGTAAGCAAAACGAATCGTTTTTTGTTAATTGGAACGCGGCATTGATGGGTTTTGTTTGTGTGTTACGCTTTCACGACTTAACTACTCAACCGATCATCCTGAAATTTTGCATACACGTGCCAGGGGAATGGAATGCCAGTGTATGGAAAATGACATAACTTCCTTTTTATCGAAAAAAAAAGTAGTGTTACCGAAGAAATAGAAAGATAATTTTTAGTTAAGGTTAAGTTTACTATATAACACGTGGTTCTGATCTTAATACCGTTTTAGTGACCACAATCACTATCTTCGATCGAAATTCTAGATATCAAAGATAGGAGTACCTACTTATTTTTTTTTTAAGTTATAAACGCAATGCACACCCTTTCTCTTAATCGTTTTAATGAGTACACTACAAATGACGAAAATTTTAAAAATAAACTATTAGATGGTTTTGTTATTCACAAATCCAATACCAACCTACTTATAAAAGGTTTGTAGTATATTTAATAAAACGTGAAATAAGTCATCTAAGGAAGAGACAAAGCCCTGGTATATTTCCAGCAATCTAGGCGTTCATGTTTAAACACAAAATACTTAATCCATTTTCTTGCGACATTACATTCCTGCTTAGGAAAGTAAAAGCTGAGAGAGCTTACTTTAAATAAAAAAATATACGGCATCGCCGAAAAGTGGGCAAAAAATAAAGGGATTATGAAGGGGCCTTACTAATTATATTGCCTTGGGGAAAATTCGTATCTTCTAGTAAAGGAATTTTCCATAGCCCGATTCAGGATAACTTTGCACTGGTGCGGTCCAACAGCACATAATTCATTCCGCTCAGTGAAATATAATGCGGATGTTCTCATAATGTACGACGCGCAACTTAATCCGGCCGCGACTTTTTCCACCACAGAAATTTATACAAATGTACCGCCGCCTAATGACCTCACTAGAACGTTCGCTGCGGACCGTTTTCATCACTTTACGCTACTACGTAGTCTCAATGACGATTCAGTTTTTGTAGGGCTTCGTGTAAGAAAACTATTTATGTATCACCTACGTCTCATTTACTTAATAGAATTAGGCAACACTATTAGTGTCCTTTGGGCCATTCGCTAGTCCGAAATCTTTTGTACAAATTATTGTGAACTTGTGAGCATAAGGTTTCGGACTAAATCAAATCCATTTTTATATTGTATACCTAGTAGCGACTAATTTAGTGAAATACTATAGATATGGCACAACATTTTCGTATATTGTACAAAAGCGAAACTTTATTATCATGATTGATTTGATTATTAACATGAATTAGCAAAGTTTACATAAGATGCATATATAAAGATGTTGAAATACATATGAGCCAAGGTTAAAGGCCAAGTCAGACGGCAAACCGCAAACTGCAAGCGACACTAATGGTTTCTATGAATTTCTATGAAAATTATTCCGAACAGGACGACATTGCAGCGTGCGGCCGCAGCGCACACTTTCGTTTCAGAGTTCCACACAGATTCAGCCAAGATATAGATATTGAAATGTACAGATGCGATATCCGATATTTAGATACAATTTGATATGGTGTAAAAATGATATTACTCATGCCTAGAAGGTATGGAAACAACTGAGGTCTTCAGCCGCGGCTTGAGGTCTGAATAGAAACGGCCGCGACCAGAGGCAGCAAAGCTGCAACTGCAGGCCGCAATGCCGTCTGCAATTGCATCTGCAGCTCGAGTTGGACTTGTACCTTAAAATTTAACAACGTCTTGTAAACGAGTCTTAAAATACGTACCTATTTGAAGCACAATATAAGTGGCTTACTTATTTTATACTTAAGTACAAAACGCTGTTTTCCTCCTTTATACTCTTGGGACAGTTGGTGAACAGTGAACATTATGTTATCTAGATATTACGGAGGTATTTCAGTTTGATATAATAGCTATACACAGTACTGAAATAATAAAATTACAAACAACATGCCTAAGTATTTAAATACGAAATAATGTAATATTTATCCGTGTTGATCAAATTCTACATGTATATTCAAAATCTATGCTTCACTTTATGTGAATAACCCGGAATAATTCATAGACTAACTACTCCAATAAACAACAGAAAGTCGATTGTACTCGTACATTATAGGGCTACTTAACCTCCATGGCATACCTATCAAATAAACGTAGGTAAAATATTTAATTTAGGCAGTTTTATAAACACGTATTAATATACTTTTTCATAATTTTTGTTGCACATATACGTGGACCAGCTATTATTCTCTAAAATAAAACCATTAATTTCTATTTTATTACAAAAAAAATAACATGAGTCTTTTATTAAAGCACTGGTTTTTATAAGACCAGAGGACACGACGTATTAAAAACAATCTACATTAAATAAACAACAAAACACGGCGTTATCTTATCACTACATACCTATTATAAAACAAAGTCCCCCGTCACGTCTGGAACTGAGAAACTACTGAACGGATTTTTATGCGGTTTTCACCAATAGACAGAGTGATTCATGAGGAGGGTTTAGGTGTATAATTCGTAATGTTTTGTGTAAATTGGTTGACATATGATGATGATTGTTGAAGATGTCTCTACTACCCGTGCTAAGCCGGGGCGGGTTGCTAGTTTAGTATATATTTATTACAATACTATAATTATTTAGAAATACGAAAAATCGTTTCTTTTAGTACATTTTATACAAAAATCAACTGAATGTCCACTACAAATTGCATTGCTTACATTTTGTGCGTTATAAGCTTTTCATGGGCCTTTTTTATAGCAAAATAGACCGCAGGCTTTTCTTTTTCGTGAATGTGTGCCTCTGCAGGTTGAAGGTCATTATTGGATGATGGTTGACCTTGACCGTGACTCAATCTACACCAAATGTTGTGTTATTGTAGAATTAAATCATGCACGACTTCTTTGTTTCGGAATTTGTTGATCCCTCTTCGCTTCATCACTCATTCGCAAAATCACTTAGTGTAGGTCCCCGGGCTGCTCTGTTCAAAATTCACCCTTCACTCATAGCCCTAACATGATGTGACCGACTATGACCGAATTACGATACATGAGAATGACAAGACTCTTGGACCATTACTAGAGCTCTCTTCTGGTGGAAAAGGAGATGTTTTTAGCTCCAGTGCCAACCATCAGGAGAAATCCACTCTTGATTTCTTCATCGTCAGAGGAATGGGACGTCTCTTTCGACTGAAAATCACTTTCAACGTCATTGACCCCCACGTTATCTGCAATTTTGCTATCGGATATGCTTCTGATGCACTAGTAGATATCCTTAGCCTATAAAGCGCTCTATACAACTATGAGACAGGAATCAACCATAAAACTGCAAAAAAAGAAAACGTAAGTTTAAAAAAAAATCTACACGAACCCTAACCATTCGCGACGAGCATAATATATATTATACTTACCCGCCGGACCCGATCGCCATTTGAAAGAGTCTGGTCTTATTTGAATTCGTAGAGTAATACACAGCATAGATTATACACTAATAACTAGAGATAGATACGCCACTCTGAGTCAGTTTTAAAAAACTATGTACTATAACGGACAGATGGAGTTCATTTCATTTGAACTGAGCGCCGGTAGATGGCTCTTTACAGTATTTCAAAATTATTTAAACGTTTATTTTCAAATGAGCTAAGTTTTGCAATGCCATTATCCACTAAACAAAAAAGTAAAAAAATAAAAATACTGCAAAACTTAGCCCACTTCACTAAAAAAAAGGTTCGATAGAAATGAAATAAAACTCAAAATGGTGAATGTTTATATAATATTTTTTTTCTTTTATGATCGTGGGTCTTAAAATATTTTACAGCTTGCAATATTGTTGGATCATTTGAGGAATCACAGCTTAATTTACCCTTAAGTAGTTTATTTACCTTATGTTAAATAAGCATAAAGTTTGTTTTTACGATCAGTACATTACAGGAAAGAAAAATTGCAAAATATGTTTACTTTTTCAATTATAGTATTTTTCAATTTGTTTGTATGTGGTTCCTCTTGCACTTTCATTATCCAAATTCACACGTAAACAAAATCCAGTAAAGAATAGCAGAGTCGATCGGATATGACGGATAGCACGAGTCCAAGGGATAAGCAGGGTTAAACTTTTTAAGAAGATATCATAGAAACAAGCACAGTCCAGAATTTCATCGTAAAAATACCAAAACACAATAGGCAGTTATCAAATCTTGAAACCGTTTGTAAAGAGGGTAACCGAATCAACGTCAATCAGTCTCCTGTCAAAAATACCCACAGACTAATTTAATAACATTATTTATTACAAATTACATTGAAGTAATTATATTGTGTTTATATTCTCTTCAAATTTTATTTCAAGATTTTTTTTGAATTTTAAGTGTTTTCTTACGGTAATTTATAATAAGTAGTAAAGTGCCATCTATGAACTTAAACTAAAAACTAAGCTTTAGTTTTAGGTACAGTAATCTATAGGTGACAGCACTTTCTATGCATATTTTTGTTGGACCCGATTAAATGGGAGTTGCATACCCCTGATACACAGTGCACAAAGCAGTGTACAAAACTATTAAAAAGAAAAATCGATTTTAAATTTATTGCCAAAATCGATTTCTTTTTTTTTTTTTTAAATAGTTTCCTTTTTTGTGTTCAGGAACGACTGAATATCACATTGATGAAGTGGATAGTGTTTGTTTATTTAAATTTGCATTGAATTGTGCAGTTTGAATCAGATTATCGCTGTTATTAGTTACAGATTCAGCTGCAGATTCCTGACGGGAAGGTCAGTTGTAGGGAGCTGTAGGTACTGCTTTATGCCTTACGATAATAATAATTGATGCTTAAAAATAATTTCAAATTTAAGTATGATTAATCCGACCTACGCTGATAAACCTACCAGTGTTTCCAGCGTAGGCGAAGCAGTGCCTTGACCTTAGGAAGGCTATCTGTACGAGAAGTCTCTTGCTAGAGGGCGTGGTCTACTGTAAGAAAGAAAGAAAGAAATAAAGAAAGAAAGAAAGAAAGAAAGAAAGAAAGAAAGAAATGCTATATACGCTGGGGACTTAATGTTCACACTGCTCAACACCCGCCTACGTCAATGATTGAGCAAATGTGGATAAAACTAACCATTAAGTCACAAATTATCATCATTGGCATTGCATATAGACCACCTTTGCTAGATGTTAGCACATTCCTTGATGCGGTCACTGACACTCTGTACTCATTCTCTGATGCTGACAAAATAGTTTTGCTTGCATATTGATGTTTTGGATATTAATGACAACAAAACTAAATTACTTAACACTTTTCTGCAGTCCATCAGTCTTAGGAATGTAGTATTGGAACCTACACATTTCACTGATCATAGCAAAACTCTAATTGATATTATATGTACAGATGCGCAGGTGCTTAAAACCTCTGCGCAGCATAGACCTGAGCTTGGTCACCATGCTGTGATAACATGTAAACTAAACTTCAGGACTGAGAAACCACCTCCCCGCTGGATTAATTTCAGACCGTTAAAGGATATACTACTGGACATCTTTACTGACCACCTAAATAGGATTGACTGGGATTACATTATACACCTGGAAGATGTTAACACTATGGTACATACCTTTAATTCATATATGCTTACATTGTTTGAAATTCATGCCCCTCTAAAGAGAGTTCTCTTAAAAGATAAAAGATGTCCATGGATAACAGACACCATTAGGGCAATGGTTAAGCTTCGGGATAAATACCACCAGAGATACAAGTCTCACAAGTCAGATTCTAACCGTAATTCTTATAAAAAATCTGAAGTGTATAGTTACAGCTGCCATAGACAGTGAAAACAAGCATATTTTAAGTCAAATATTAACAAAAATATTGACAATCCCAAAAAACTATGGAATAATATTAAATCAGTTATTTCTTACAAAGCTAGTAAAGAACAAGAGTTGCCTTCTTTCTGTAACGATCCTGAGGTCATTAGCAAAAATTTTTTGGATATACCTGGCGATAGCCAAGTCACCTTATCTGAACTTACATTTTTTGAATATAATAGACATGGTTCGAGTTACTTTCATCTGCAACCGACAAATGAAGCGGCAGTCCTAAAGATTATCCAGGGTCTTAAGTCCAATGTAGTAGGAGTAGATGATATTTCCCTTGACATGCTGGTCATGACCCTTCCAAATACGCTTGCAGCCATTACAGGGATTATAAACAAGTCATTGTCCTCATCTTCTTTCCCGGACCTGTGGAAGAGAGCAATATTTAGACCAATTCCCAAAAAGCCAAGTCCCTGTTCTGTGAAGGATCTTAGACCAAGAAGCTTGCTACCTTGTGTATCCAAAATTTTGAAAATAGTTGTATGCAATCAATTAAGACACTATATTGAGTGTACTGGCATCCTTCCACAGAAACAATCAGGTTTTCGAGTAGGGCATAGCACTGTTACGGCATTAATTGACATTGTTGATAACGTCTTGGAGGCTAGAGATCAGGGAAAGGGGACATTGCTCACCTTATTGGACTTCTCTCGCGCATTTGATTCAATTAATGTTGCTCTTCTATTGTCTAAACTTGCTTATTATGGTTTTGATTCAGGAGCAGTTTCTTGGTTTGATAGCTATCTCAGTAATCGATCTCAGTCTGTCCAGCTACTGAACACTCAAGATGGCAGTCACCTAACATCATCCCTCAGTCCTGTAGAGCGTGGTATACCACAAGGTTCCATTCTTGGGCCACTTTTATTTATATTATATACTGCAGATATAACAAGTACAATAACCAACTGTGGCTACCATATGAATGCTGATGACCTACAGCTATACATTTCATTTCATCCTCGAGATTGCACTGAGTCAGTATTAAAAATGAATCAGGATTTAAATCAGGTTGCCGAATGGGCAAAAAGAAACTCATTAGTGCTGAACCCCAACAAATCTCAATTTTTGATTATGGGTTCTAAGCATATTGTCGCACAAATTCAGCACAGCTGCCCCGACGTTAGAATTGATGGGTGTCAGATTAAGCAGGTGCACGAAGCTCGCAACCTGGGAGTAGTCTTCGATGGTTTGCTTCAGTTCGAAACTCACATTCTTCAAGCGGTACGGAATTGCTTTTACCGTCTAAAGTTGCTCTACAAGGTCCGTCCCTTTATCTGTGTGGATATGCGTATCACACTTTGTGAGTCACTCATTTTATCTAAACTAAATTATGCTGACACTGTGTATGGTTCTTGCCTATTAAGCAGGACTCAAAGGCTTATCCAGCGGGTGCAAAATGCTTGTGCACGTTTTTCCTATCATATTCCAGCAAGATCACATGCTACTCCCTTCATTAACAATGGTAATATGATAAACATGTCGTCTCGTAGAAAATTGCACTTGGTTACTCTTCTCTTTGGTGTTGTTCTGACTGGGAGACCTGCATACCTGAATGAAAAGCTTGCTTGGTCAAGTAATCATAATAAACACAAGACGCGAGCCTCTTCGTATTTGTTAGTTACACCAAGGCATAGAACGGCCACTTTCAGGGGAAGCTTCAAGTTAACTGCCACTCGCTGTTGGAATAACCTGCCACCTCCGTTACGGGAGCTTAATTCAATTGCCTCTTTTAATAAGAGGTATAAACAACATCTAATAAACGCACAGAAACAACAAGTTTAGATCACTGCAAAGACTACAATAGTAATACATATAGATTACCGAGACATTTCTTTTCTTTGAATTTACAATATTGACCCAGCACGTAGTACTGGTATATGTATAAGTATATATTATTCTTCATATTTTTGGTAATCATAAAAATTTACTATAAGAGTTATATTTATTAGTCCTCCTCTGTGTATGTATGAAAGCCAATGCATATTGCATAGCATTAAACAAACGTTAACCAAAGCGCTTGACGTGACGCTCAAGGACATCAAACTTATGTCAAAAACATAACCATGCGGTCACGCTGACAGATAAGGTATAAAATAAAACTTAGTCTATAGCCGTATTATGTTATCTGTGGCTATACGGACAAAAATAGGGCACAGTAACGTGTAGATAGATGTATTATTTATGTATTTCCTTCATAATTATTATTGTTTATTTTATTGATAATAAATGTACATATTTAACAAAATAATGTAACTGTATATATAAGCTATAATTTACAGTATGTAATAAGTGTATAGGTATTGTATTTGTTTGGACATTATCTATGGCGGCTAGCCCGTGCACGTCATTTTTGGCCTTAGCAGAATATCAGCGCCGCTTCGGGTATTTACACGAAGCGGCACCATGCTGAGCTAAGGACCGTTTTTGCATCACACAAGGTATGATAACCTGATTAATTAGTATTTATTTTTGTTTTACTAAATTGTATTAACTTTGTGTGCTAGCAAAATAAATATTTTCTTTCTTTCTTTTCTTTCTTTCTTTAAACCATTTCATAAAAACCCAAAATTCTTTTTTCGCATTGCATTGCATTCCTCGATGAAATGCTTTTAGGAAAAAAGGAGTATGCGATACGTACAGTTACACATAAATACCAGAGATCGTCTGGTGGTCGAAGTTCGACTATAATTTATAAACTAAATGTTGTGTTTTAAATCGACGACCACTATAACTTGAACTATCATTGTATGACTTGACTTTCCGTGCCATGACACGTCAACATTTATACTGGACACAGCTGGACGCGTATAGCTTGATGTAGCCATTTTCACTTTCAGAACAAAAACAAAATTAAATACGTTAAACGTAGTTGCAACCTTTTGTAACCAAAGTAAAAAACGTACACAATTTGGTCCTCTTTACTTTTATCGTGGCAATACAACCTCTGCAAAAAAAAACAAATCAATAACAAAACTCGAAAGAAACTTCAACATTTGACCTAATTCGGCTGTTGAAACTTGGTCCACCACAAAATACCTTCATGTATGTTAAATAATAAAAGGCTCTCGCTACCGGATACGACGGCCTCGGTAACTCATACACAGTTCCGGCGTAAAAACGACACAGCCGGACAGCGCGGGCGACGATAGCACCGTTATATGTGTGTACGCCGCTTTATTTACTACTAGTCCGTTTCCGAGGTTTCACTCCAAGCAAGCCGATTTTACCAACTATAGGCCATTATATCTAACACCAAACTATGTACGGTATGTAGAAAATTGTCAATGTACCTACATGATATGTCTAGATTAGAAAGGAGGAGGTGCAATGGTCTTTGTGTACATTTTTCATTTTAAGTATGTTTTTTTAAAGTGTATTTTAACAAATAATAAATAAAGTATTTACCGTGTATTGACAGTGAGCATAATTATGGTTAAACAAGATATGAAGCTTTCAGATTTTATTTCACAGTAATTCGTGCCAAGGTCTGACTGGACACATATATTAAAAAAATATCACACACCCTGTTTGGACGAAGTTCCTTTTGATATATATTTAATTAATTTAATAAATTGTATCAAATTTTAGGAAATATTGTAAAAACTCGAAATTAAAGTTGCACCATCTGTGAACGTTACCCGACCTAATATATGTATAATTAATATACAACCAACATTAAATTACATTAGTATTGCGCAGAATCCACAGATAGCATAAATAAAAAACAAGTCGCGGTCAGCGTTTTTCGTTGCGCTAACACTGCCTGGCTTAGCCCCCATCCGCCGAGCGTCTGAGTTTAGTTTGACAATGAATAAATAAAAGAAATCCTGAATTACTGTGATGTAAGCTTTGTCATCATGCTTTGGATATTTTAACTTTTCGGCATTGATGTTAGTCTACAATACCTATTGATTTGTAAAATCTAAAATATAAACATACTCTCCCCTAACTCACAATTCTTCCCATTCATTTACACGTTTATAATCGTGTCTTTAGTATTGGGATTTACACAGGTTGAAACACAATGTGACTTTCATCGAACCTTGAGCAACAAAGCATAACGGTTTTCTATAGGTAGACCAGTTGCGGGGATATTTGAGTGCACCGACTTTTGATATCGATTGAGGCACATAGCTGTATACAGGCTCAAAAAGCTGCAGCGAATAACGACTTAAGGTACTAATACACAAGGTTTAAAACTTTTTGATGCTTTTAAACTAAAGTATAAAGCTAAGAAAAAATTGTTCATATTTAAGTTGCTTACCGATTCGTAGTCAGTTTCAATACCTCTTCCACCATAATTTAAAGATTTTATGCATATTTAAGATAAATAATTTATGCTTTTCTTTGTAGGTAGATTAATAGCACACGTGCAGGTCACCACACCATAGCGTCTACGTAAAAGCACTCATAGAGCGTCATGCCTTGCCACAGCATGCGTGACCCGGCATTAACATTTTCTCAAGTGCTCTTGGAAAGCTCTACAAACGTACGTACACGACTAGGCAATCACTTACATAGTTATATCGCCGGGTGAATCGTGCCTGCCATACAAACGACGTGGACGTCATATTAAGTCTGTTTGCCAAGGATACTATAAATGAATAGATATTCGATTAATAGCTAGTAGTTACCGTTTTTACGGAACCCAAAGAAATCCTTATCTTTTGTTATCTATGGATTGTAAAAACTATTTCCTTTTAAACACAAAAATAATTCTGTGACATGTTAAAACAAAAATGGTAATAAATACATCCCTAATAAACATGTCAAGCAATTTTAAGAAAAGGAAATCTTTGAAGAAAAACAGCTCCTTTTTTAAAAGACACTTTTCATGTCAATAGTCTTTGCATTGAGGTGGGATTCAATGCCAATAGTAAAATGGGATCCAAAGGTAATATGTGAAAAAATGGGACACGAGAAATACGATTATATATCCGTCTTACTTTCTCACTAGAGACGGTCTGGTAACCCTTTTTAGCTCTACCAACCGACACTACTGGCTCAGTGTTATACTTTTGCTGCTGAGTAGGTTACTAGTAGGTACTTTGGGTCCCGGGATGTCTGATGTTTCCAAGTCCCGGAACTTTTCGTAAATTTAGTTGTCTCGGGTCCCGAGACTTTCGGTCGAGACTCGAGACGAGACACATTCTTTAGACTTTTGAAATTGTATGGTATAAGTTTTATTTTGAAAAGGTAATAAAAGTCTAAATATTAGAAATGAAACAATTTTTTGATTTATTCGTATAAATGATTAATACATATGAGACTTTGAAAATTTTGATTTATTGTAATTTCCACGTTTGTTATTATTTTTAAAAGTAAAATATTGACGATAGCTAGGTAGATAGATAAAGAGTAAGTGATTTGACTCGACAGCCAACTACCGTATTATTAATGATTCGTATTATATGAGTATAATTAGGTACTATGATTCCTAATTATAGGACCGTTTCATACAGACGATTTTATTACCAAACTGAATGAATCTGTGTGTATAATTACTAAATTTCTTTTACTATTATAAGATTCTACTGCCGTAATTGAATATGTGATTATAAGAATTAAAAAAACGTACTTTTAGTGGTTTGGTTATTCCAAGTACTGTCCGGTAATAGGTCGGTCTTCGGTTAGTAAAGTAAACACAGTGTGGTGGATAAATATATGTAATGTTTAGTACTAAACCTATACGTACAACTTAAATTATAACACACACACTTTATAAGATACTTGAGTTCTTAATTACTTAAATAGGTAAGAACAAGCAAACGTTCCGTGTTGTTCAAAGTTCGAACGCCGAGGGAAGAGAGAGCATAGAGTTTTTACAAAACTCTACACTTCCGTCTTGGGCATAGACTCGGTTTCTTTTTCATGCTATGGGTAAGTGGCAATTCGCCACATACTGTTTAGAGTATAATTATTAACATTATAAATGTTAGGTTTTGATTTTATGTTCAACTAGCTGTTGGCCGAGGCCTAGTTCGCGTGAATGTAGATTTTGTCAACTAATTTAGGTATCCCATGTTAACTGTACTTTTTTTCGGGATGAAATGTGTGCAAAATATCATTATAATCATAAAATGTAAGTGTTTAAGACGTGAAAGTGGTTACAAACAAACAAACAAACTCACTTTCGTATATATAATATTAGTCTGAGGATTAATGTTGATTTTTACAAAAATTGTTTTTATTGATCTCGCAAAGAATAAACTCGATGTTTATTATATTCCGAGAAGTCTTGAAATCCCAGGATGTTCCGGGACTTTGAGCATGGGTTGTCTCTTGTCCCGGGACCCTGAGAATGTCCATATTTTCCAAGCCCCAGTAGCTACATATATGAGAAGGCTGAGAGAGTTTATCAGCATCGGTAACAGCTAACCATTATTTTTATATTTTCTTTAACCCGATGATACTTTCTTAGTTGATCTGAAATTAGAACACAAGATCCACGTCTTATCAAAAGATGGGTGTAATTCAAATGTCGAACATCATGATTTACAATTCATTGTCAATCAACCAACGAGATAGTCTGTTGCTTTATATTCTAAATTATTTACTCTAAACGAAAGAAAGCTACCTCAAATAATTGGCTCTACTTCCCTCTCACTGTCATAGACGCCGTTAATCTTTGTTACCATGAATTTTTCCCCTGTGGCCATAAAAGTGCAATAGATTAAAAACTCTCATTCTTGAGTACTGCATCGCGCTCTATAAATTATAGCACGTTAAGGGTAAATGCAGTACTGCTGACGTAACTTGCTGCACATATAGGAATATTTTTTAAGTGTAACAAAATTCACTGAAAAATTTACATTAGAAATCCACCCTGAGTAAGAATTAATTTAATTAATTACCATATATTTTAGATTATAAAAGGTTTCAAAGGATTAAAGTCTCAAAAGGGGACTCGAACTTCAGACAAATCCGCAGCTCTTGGAGATACTCAATGACTCAGCCAGCTGAGACCCATCCAGAGTTAGAATACGGTAGTATAATTATGTATTTAAACGGGAATTCACGTGATCATGAAAAGGTATTACATAACTCTGAATTGCCTGACGTTTCGACCAGGTTACACTGGCCATGGTCACAGGCTGACTGGCTCAGCGGTGCACGGCCTCCGTAGTCGAGATCGTGAGGTAGAAGGTTCTTCATCCACCCGCACATTTTCCATATTTTTGATATTTTGGTTTCGCTATGAACCGTCACATATACTAACGTACACTATACTAACGTACACTTTACTATTATATAGTGTCCCTATTCTGTAAGCAAACCGATGTGTGCCTATTCTGGTGTTCACCCGACTGCGCATAAAAGTGAGGTGGCATGTTTTTATTACTGAATTCCACTCTGTAGATAATTTGAAACCATCTTCCCGCTTGATAGTTTTGTGTTTTTTAATTTCAATCGCTTTACGTACAACTCTGGAGTAAAAGTGACGTTCCTTGAAGAGGACTTGCGTACGATGAAACTCAATCCGGTGATTGGTGCCCGCTTCATGTGCATGTTCTGCAATCGCCGATTTGCTAATCTGTCGGTTCTACACAGCAGCGATATGTTCTTTGACCCTTTCAGCAATAGTCCGCCTTATTTTATTTTGTAGACACCTGGAGTTTGTAACAGCAAGACATCCTTCGGTGTGCCCACGATGTTTTGAACCTTTATGCCTGGTGAGTACACTGTCGGAATGGAGTATTTTTTTAACACGGAGCCCATTTTATCCGTTACTCCTTTGACATATGGCATGTAGGCTGGTTGTCTGTTCACCTCCGGATGCTTGCGTCTTATTATCGGTTGCTTACGTGTTCCATTCACCTGATTACCGTTACTATTGAGTACCTCCTGAACATGATCCAGCTGACCAAATGTTCAGGGTCACAAAGATCTTATGCTCTGTTCTTGAGTGAAGTCATATCCAGTCCAGTCCATCTGATTTCGCGGTTACTTTGACCTTCTACCTCACGATCTCGACGACGGAGGGCGTGCACCGCTGAGCCAATCACCCTGTGACCACGGCCAGTGGAACCTGGTCGAAACGTCAGGCAATTCAGAGGTATGTAATACCTTTTTGTGATCGCGTTGATTCCCGTTTAAATACATAATTATATCATGGAACGAGAAAGTTTAGCATAGTAGGTAGTATTCTTCAAACATGATGTAGGAAGCCATCTACTGAACTCCGAACAATTTAAAATATGTAAAAATTTGTTTTTGTATACATTAAAGCCGAAACCACAGAATACATAATAGTGCCGAAACTAAAGAGGTCAGAAATTAAAAAAAGAAATAATTATTATTTATAACAAGAAGTCAAATGATTAATGAACCATAGGTCCCGGTTTTGTCGGTTTTTTTTTAATTGCTTTTAAAACAATCACTATGTGTATATGTCACTCACTATGTCGTTAATTTACCGACCGTATCCTGGATGAACACATATCTACGGGATCCAAAGTCGTGTACGTCAGTGTTAATATGTTTGTAACTCCTATACGCTAGAGAACAATGACACGTTCGAAATAAAGTAATTATATACAAAGAATCAAACAAAGTTCATTTTAATATGATTCTTCTATATTAACCTAAATTTACATTCAATGTACTGGCCGACTTAACGTCAAACAGTTCTCACAAGATGCGCACTTCATTTAGGAATATAATTTATAATAAGTACATTTTAAGTACAGTAGGTACTTATCGCATAGTACCGTCATATGTCAAAATACGACGTGAGACGAATTTATTACGAGAATTAAACGGTGAAATTCTCCTCACAGATCCGCTGGAATTTAATGTTTTCAAAGCAACAAGAGCGTACTAACAAGCTACGGAAGCTGGTAGATTCGTGACGTTTTCAACGAATTATTTTAATTAATTTGAGGCAAGGTGAGGGTGGTTCCACCCGCGTGCGACTCCCACCTCCCACATACACCTCGTCCACGTCCCAACACCAGCCTCTACAAAAAACTAATTCAACTTGCCCACCATGTGGGTCGTATACCGTATCAACCTGCAATTTGCAGTAGAAAATCATGGTAAGTACGAAAAAGCGTCTATCTTGTCGTAAAAAACATTATATTAATTATAAGGCTAACAAAAGTACTGTAGATACGGCTATATCCAAACATAGTATAACTCTTTTTAATGTAGTCTTAATTACTATTTTAGATTGTGCGTAGGGACAACGTTCTACGATTAAACTCTCTGTGCTGCAGTAATTAATTGGGCGTCTATAATCTTACTGAAAAGATGACAGATTGAGCATAATCATCCCAAAGTGGAACTTGAAATATAAAGTAGGTAGAAACAAAGTAATGACCAAGGCGCCTGAAATACGTTCAATAGATTGTGGGCTCTAACCTCACCCAGTACAATACTGGATGTAAACCAACTTCTATTACAAACAACAGGGTAGTTGACTGTCAAGGTACCTCAGTATCTTTTCATTAACATAACAGCGGAAGGTTCGAGAGAATTTAGTACGAAACAACAAGCTGCGACCTCATGTCTAACTGCTGTCAAATCATTCATTTTAAATATTGATCTTCATGATCATAAAATTCATAAATCTTAAAACTAAAACACATGACAATTTTCAGAGTATTTCTGAATTTTCTGATTATAGGCTGACTCTTAGGGTAGGTATTAGCCTAGATTTAAAGGTAATTTAAAAAAGAAGGTTATACGAAGGTTATTATATATAACGTACATATAATATTTAAATCCAATAAACATATTTAAGGATGTTTTATAGTTTGCTTTACACACTAATTTTGTTTGTATTTCGAGCGATATTGAAACATTTGCCAGATACGACATGCAAGCATTCATAACGTTGTGAAGTATTTAGATGTCCGATTAGATTACATGTTTATTAATATCTACAGAACAGAATAACTAATTTAATATTTATTTAAGTGTGTATTGAACTTTAGTTCTATATACACTAATTATGTTAATCCGTTAAGAAGTTAGGCACCTTCTTGGTGAAGTATGAAAACTAACACTAATTGAACACCAATATGATAATAGGGTCATTCTTAATTATAACATACACTTAGTACAGTTATTCGTGTACCTACCATAAATAGTTAACGAATAACTCGCGTACTTTAAGTCTTCCTGCGCCTATTCTGGAATTGAGGTACCTACAAAAAACTTTTATTAAAAGACACAAACACGGCATACAAATATAATCCTTTTCTTGCGTCGTGATTTTAATACCATAGGGTATCGCGCTTGGCCGCAGGGCTTCAAGGACAAGAACACAGAGAGGTATGCCTAGCAAGTTAAACACCTAGACACCTACCGATAATGAACGTCTAAAATAAAAAATAAAACCGAAAAGTGCGTGTCTGACTTGCGCACCGAGGGTTCCGTACAATACTTGTATATAGATAATTCGAACATATAAGGAATCGATTCACGAATAGTATGCCCATAGTAAATACGAACATGTTTTAATTTGAACCCTAAATGATTCCATCTTTAACTTGGGGAGGGGGAGGAAACCAAAATTTGTTGGAAAAAAATTCATAGCTCCGAAACTGTAAACCTTTTTCTTATATTTTTGGAGATAAAAATTAAAAAAACACGAAATCTACCTCTGCGGTCCCGGATTTTTTTTTTTACCGTTTATGCATATTAATAATGATTCAATACTTTAATTAAAATTGCGTACTTCAAATCCTTTCCCATTCAAAGGCGATACGATACGATTTCGAATTACGTTTTTTTACTTTAAAATTTAAAAATAAAAGCGTGAGCGCGCGATGCAGCTGTCGGCAACCCACTGCGCGAGATTGCGTCTAAGGTATAAGGACCGCCAGCGGACGAGAGCGGCCGGTAGGTGTTTAGCGCACGTAAGTACATCGAGTGGCTGGTTAGATAGGTGAGTTTCGCGTACCTAGTGTTTAAATTTATTGTAAGTATAATGCCTCGTTATGGGCAGCCTATAAAAGCTGCTACGAGTGCATTTTCCAGAATATTTAACAATTATCATTACGTCAATTATCAGGTGATTGTAAAAATCGCCATTTTGTTTTGTTTTCTACAAAGTGTTGACGTTCGCTCGCTAGCGAACGCTTCGTACCGAAAGCGCTCGTCAATAGAGCACTTGTTTATCGTTTCAAAATTCTTTTCGCTTAGTCTCGTGATATTTTTTAGGCTTATATCAATGCCATACATTTACTTTTCTATTCTACAGTCGTTATAGAAAATGAAGAGCCACTTGTCTAGGCCTGCTGGTGTTCACTCGAACCGTGTGGTCGTTTTCCAATTGAGGTGTAGGCATTTGTTCTTTACATATTAATACCACCTAATTGTTGTCTAGATAATGGGTATGGGTATGGGATAATGGAAATAGGTACCACAGCTTTCCAAATAGTTCACAAACTATTTCCTTCATCTTCCCGGCTGTTGCCAGTTCAAGTTACAGGTATGCGACCCTGACATGTTTCAGCTATTGCTTACATTCCCTAATCCCTCCGTCTAAGCTATATCCTTTTCTTTCCATTGCCTTTCCGTCATACCTACCTTACCTTTTCAATGTATTACCAATATTTCTTATCTTTAAATTGCAAAACACCCGGTTAACGGCAATAAGATTGCCTATTACGTGAGGGGGACCAAATTATATATGGCAAAAGTGGGTGTTTAAAACACCTCTGCTTACCCCTTCGGAGATACAGGCGTGAGTATATGTATGTTTAATTAATCAATCAAACAGAATCGACTACAACCCTGAGCGTTAAGATTTCAAAGCAAGGAATATACATAATATGTTGTGAATTTTCGCCTACCTCTCGCTATAACTACAGATGCAGTTAAATTCAAAGTAAGGAATTCGTACACGTTAACTTTAATCCCGGTTAGTCAAAAGTGAAAATAAAATTGTGTTAACCCCCAATGACTCGTTTATTGGTAAATAACAAAGTGCAGAGTGCAGAGTTTTTATTTCCAAAAATAAAAGATAAACTTACAGGAATTCGTTTTATGAACCCTGAAGATGCCGTGGCTGCGTTTGAAAAAGGCGTGGAAGAGATCCCTAAAGAAGAGTGCTCACTGCTTCAGTCAATGGTTCCATCGCATGCGACGGTGCTTAGAAAGGAACGGAGACTAATTCGAAAAGCAATAAAAATATTAACAGGCTTTTATATCATTCCGTTTTTTATTTTCTAAAAACTTTCAGTGTGACCCCTATTTGTTAAGAGGATAGGATATATTAGGTCGCATGCCAAATTGTCCTTTTAAGTAAGTTACCCAAAATAGCATGCTGCATGCAATTTTTCTTTTAAATTTAAGTAATATTTAACACTAACACATTATTCAAACGAATAAAAAATATGTTAAATACGATATGCAAGATTTTTCCTCTATGTAAAAATCTTAATACATAATTCTTGATACCGAATAGTAATTTAATAACCTCCGGGGATTCGCAGCGAATTGTAGAAGAATAGGTACCTACAGCATAAGTTAATTACACTAATGAACAAGGGAAGGTACGCTCAAAAAATCCACCCCAAGATCACTCCAAAGTCTTTAGTACGATGTTCTTCGCGCGGTTCATTAGCGCCTTGACTTACTGGCGGGTTTACATGTTGCATACTATTCCAGCTATAAGATTTTACTGTAAAAATATTCATAAGATCCGGTATGGTATCGTTGCAGTTGAGGCTTACTTGAAATGCCTTCTGCATATGGTTCAGGTTGCACAGCCGTTATCAACCTGAACCATTTGGGAAATCAATACTACAATCCTACTCCTAACATGAACACCTTAGCTAGCGCAGCAGTGCTAAATTACATTTTACACTAATACGTCATTATTGTTTACCGTATTGTACAGTATTGTTTCCTGTCGAACTACAATGACGAAACAGTGTTGTCAACATAACAAAAAAGGTAAGTTAGCACTGCTGCGACCTCAAATCCTACGACGGTTCTCTTTCCGCACAGACTCTTGTGTATATGTGGCCACCTGGACACTTAAAACCGTGTCAAGTGTTATTGGTTCAATCCCATAGGTAACAATTTATGTATGACAGATATATTCTGAGTCTGGATAGATTTGTGGCATTTACTTCTATGTTTATAAAAGCCACAGCTACACAAGGAGAAATCACTGACTTATTTTCGGTTATTACACTTATATGTAAAAAAAACAGTAAGCTAATAACAAGAAGTTATTGTTTTGGTAAGTACCTAGCATAGCTTACCGCAATCTAGGCACATTTAATAGGCTAACACTCTGTTACAAATTACTCTTATTTTATACGGTCATTACATTTATTTCTACGAAAATAGGCACCATGTGACTCGAGCGTAATGAATAGAGTAGCTCCTTCATTAGTGAACCGGTGCGGGTGGCGGGGCCCTAAGTATAGACCACATTTTTTGTCCCGCTAGCAGGGAAATTTCCTTATAAATTATCATCGTAGATACTGTAATTTAGTACAATGCTAAAAAAGGCTTCACGGTTCTTGGGATCTGTTTGTACTCTGCCCGTCTCACATTAAAGTTGTGTAACAAAACCGTCTCAATTAATTGAAACCGTACTTGGAAAAGTGAATACATAATTTAACTCTAATTTAAATCAACTGTATTCCGTAAATAACACTCCGGTTTCACTTTTTTTTAAACGTATGATACCTACCTACTCAATTTATATGTAGCCTACTTACTACTTTACTTTTTGAAGTTTTCACTTCAAAAAGTAGGTAATAACATTAAATATTAATATTAAGCATAGGGCGCTTGCGCGAGTGTGCGTGTGTGTTTGTACTACAGCATGATACGCGCATGCACGAATGGTCACTGCTGATGGCAAGACCGTCTGTATACTTGTAAAATTCGTGTATATAAAGTGATGTATTATTACATTATAGATGTAATATTTGTAATATGTTTATACTTTATAGGGTTAACCTATATTTTTTAAGTGAAAACTTCTTTAGCGGCGTTGTGCACTTTTTGGGATAAAGCAATTCATGCGAAATTACTCCCTAACCATTCCAAAATATTCAAAAATGCACAACGTTAATGTTCAAGTTTTCACTTCTGCCGGCACTCCCGGAGAGCAACCCGTTTTTTATTAGATTTAACATACTTAATTATAGGTAAAAAGATAAGATAATTGTTTATCAAATATTTTGTATGTTTCAAGAAGCTGACGTCCGCAACTACTGTAACGGAACAACAACCATTAAATAATAAAAATTATGATCTTTGCTCACATTTTCATCTGCATTATTTTTGTAAACATTATTTCTTTCTATTTTTTGGGATTAAAGAGTTGTGATTGGTACCTTAAAAAATTCAGAGATATCGCAACATATGTTAGAAACAGTCTCAAAACCACTGATATAAACTATGAAAATCACTAACTAACAGCAACTGCGAAGGGGTTCGTACCTCTGTTTGCACTCAAGTCCATCGTTCTAAACATATTCCTACCCTTTTATAATCCCACAATTTGTTAATATTTATCCATCGACCAATAGTATTGCGTTACCGGTATAACCAGTCAAAATAATATCTATTAACTTATTTTTATTAAATAGTGAACTGTGTTATCATCTATTATAGTTTGTCCCTATTTTTAATAAAATAAATAAGAGCTTTTAATGTGGCGACAACACATATGCATTGAATGATGCATTGCATTTGCAAAACCTGCATTAGAATAAGTATTTAAAAATAGGCTTCTCTCCGATATTCCTGTCAGCGTACAATATAATATGAATTTATAGGTTTTGCTGTAGGTACTCTTTTGGTCAGGACACTATCCCTTCCATTAAGCAAAGTTCTCAAAGACGTCTCCAATACCTCTGTAGTATAAAACTAAAAAAATCTTGGTGGTAAAATACAATTTTTGTTATGAAAAACATTGCAAACAAGTTGATACACAAGCATTTTCTACATATACACAAAAGCTCTCACACAAAACACAAGTAAATCCGAGCAATAAAAAGTAAGTGGTACAACTACTTAGAAAATACAAAATTGTTATAAGAGCAGTCTATTTCCGGCGCCATTTGTCCCAGTAAAGGGATGAGTTCTTGCATCGTGTAATCCGTCCATCATACCATGCAAATTGAATCACGTCTCTCATCTGCGCACATGAGAGTGTCTTTCTCTCTGGAAAAGCGCTGCTTCACACCGAACATCAAATTGTACTTTCACATATGTATGGAAATGTAGTCATTTCTACTACAAATAGGTAGGTAGTATGTCAGGTTTTTATTTGGTAATTTTAAACATATTTCGTTAATAAATTTGTTCTACTAGATTCTCATTGGAGGAGAAAGTGTCTCAGTCTACTTGAAAAGGCGTAATTGAGTTTTTGGACCGATTGCATTTTTTTTTAACTTGAAGTTTCGTTTTGATTTGTTGAAGTCGGTTTTCTTTTGGTCATTTTTATTTTCAGTAGTAATAGTAGTAGTAAATTGTATCTTTATAAAGTTACATTAATCAGATAAGTTTCACTTCGCTATAAACAAATAACATCATATTTTCTTTCGAATTTATTAACAATATAACTCATGTATAATTTAACTTATCACGTGCGTTTCCATTGTACTTTGTAATTTGAATCTGCAGCGTACAATGTTCTTTCTAGTTTTATTGTAGGTACTGTTGGTCTAAGATCCGGCCGTAGAATTAGTGCGCTCATCGAGTACTTGCTAAAAACCAATTTTTTACGTATATTTATTATTAGGAGAATATATATTTACCAGGCTGCCTATCAAAATGTGGCCGCTAGTATTTTTAATTAAATTATTGTTAAATACGTATACGAAATTTTGCCAATTTTGCTGATTTACGTGGTTTTACAGACGTGATTTTACAGTTAAAATACTATATTTCTATAAGTTTTTATGAACAACATAAAAGATCATTTCAATTTACATCTAATGTATGAGCCACTTTTTTACTTTTATTATTCAATTTTGATTAATCGACCTCAAACCGGTGACTGTTTTGTAAATTTTTGCTGTAAGCGGTTTAGAATATCACATATTTACGAACGGTTTTGAAGTATCAAGGGTATGAAAAAATTACAATATATTGCTGTAAAAGTCGTCTTAACAATGTATGTAACACTTTTTACCACTTTAATATTAAAAATATGATTAAAAAAATGTTTAACTTAGTCAAATTTTACAGAAAATGGACAAAGTTTTGCTTTTGATTTCGGCTACGTGGAACTCTCATAATTCATAAAATTACAACAACAGAAATAAACTTCAGTTCAAAATCAATCCATTTTCTGAAAAAAAATGCTAAACATTAAAAAAATATGCTAATAAAAAATGTTTTAAAACAACCTAAATCTCGCATTTTAATTTATAATAAAAGTAAAAAAGTGGTTTATTCATTAGATCTAAATTGAAGTGATCTTTTATGATGTTCATAAAAACTTATAGAAATATAGTATTTTAACTGTAAAATCACGTCTGTAAAAACACAAAAATCAGCGAAATTGTCAAAATTTCGTATACGGCCTCTTAAATGATTTTTGGGACAAAATTTCATTGCTAGATTCGAATGCTAGAACTTCGATGCGCTTCGCTCATTTCGAATGCATAGAACGCATGCGCAATGGCTATAAAGTCACTAGTCAGACGAGGATAGTGATTGCCACGTAACGTAGTGTTTGTATACTCTTTGGTGATTGCTAGCTATTTGACACTTTATAGCCATTACGCATGCGTTCTAGCATTTAACGCATGCGCAATGGCTATAAAGTGTCAAACAGCTAGCAATCGCTATCTTCGTCTGACTTGTGATGTTACGCGCGAACTCTCTTTCACTCTACCCTAAATATTTACCATCTTTAATAGCCAGCAGACCTTATTAGCGGCCAAATTTAATTAGGCAGACGTATATCATAATAAACAGAAAAAAATTAGCTTTAATTTGATATATAAATAATAAGTGTACGTTATGAACGTATAAATGTGTCAGAATCATACCTGTTTCCACCTGGCTGCCAAGAGGTGCGGCCAAGTGCGCAACGGCATCTATGATTTTTCAGGGTCTTTATACATATTGCCGTGAAGTGGACGATATTTTTTTAAAAAACAAGTGAATGAAATTTTGTCCCAAAAATCATTTAACAATAATTTAATTAAAAATACTAGCGGCCCCTTTTGGATAGGCAGCCTGGTAGATATATATTCTCCTAATCATAAATATACGTAAAAAATTGGTTTTTAGCAAGTACTCGATGAGCGCACTAATTCTACGGCCGGATCTCGAACTATGTAGAGGTGATGTTTTTTTTGAGTGATGGCTATCACGTGATGTGCGTTAACTGTCATGAATGCACTTACAGATTACAAAGGTCATAAATTACATGAGGAGGTAAGGAAGTGACTAAAATGTAATGCCGGAATAGAAATTTGACACTGGAACTCTTCAACATACTACAAGTAAATAAAAATTTTTGTATTTTGTTTATGATAACAAGTCCCATAAGTCGTGCAAGTATCCTCGCACCCGCGAGGATACTTGCGTTGTTCCTATATGCCCGTGAACGCCCCAGGAGGCTTCTGTGCTTCTGGAAGTAGCTAGGCTTGCACAACTAATCAGCCTCATCTGAACTCATAATGGACAAACATAATGTGGAAACAAAGCCATATACTATTACCATTACCATTCTTGTCCCATACGTAGCACGTGGTGTCATGACGGAGCCGCATTCCGCTGTCTACGGTGAGATGGATAATGGAACTAGTGCGGTAGTGCGTGTGCGTGTGCATGTGCGTGTGCGTGTGTGGGTGTGTGACTCACAGTGATTTCATTTCTAGATTACCCTCGAAGCCACGGCAATAGAGCCCCGTGACAGCATATCATTTTGCCATTAGCTCCGGTAAGGTGACGACCAGTAAGGGTTTTCAGAATGAAAAGAAATAAAACAATTTGGATGGGTGTAATGAATTTATGGATACCCATCAGTATCGCCCAAAGTTGAACTATAAACAACATTTAATACTAATCTGAATAAGTTAGGGCATGGATTAAAATATTCTGATTTATAAAATACATGTTCTAGAAATGATAAAATTTAATCATAGCTAATAAGTTTACTCGTAGGGGGCGTTCGAATAGAAAATACTGCTTTAATTGCAAGGAATAACTAGCTATTAGTGCCGATTCTATTGTTACAAAACTCTCTAAACTAGACTAAAAATCACTAAACTTTAGTTTAGTCCTGCCAAATTGCTGAAAGCTTAAGATTGAACTTATTTTAGTTTGACAGCATCAAAACTTTAGAAGTTACTTAACTTAGTCCATATTTTCTAATTTGTTATTTTGTTGTTCGTTCTAAATGTCTAAAATTAGAAACTTACTACTTACACTAATATTAGACGTCGTATAGTATGTACATGCCGACTAACTTTTAGTGATATAAATGTCTTTAGATTTTTGGATCTAAAGTAAAGTATAAATATGTTTTTATATGATGAATAACGAATATATTCTGTGATTTTGACTTTGGTCCCTTCTTCGGAAAGGTATGTGTAATTTTTTTTTTCGTGTGGAATCCCAAATGGGTCATCACCTCACCCGCGCTAATGGTGCAGTGGTATGTCAGAATCGACCGACTAAAAACAATCTAAACAATAAATAATTTAATCTAAAAAATCTAAATTAAAACAAAAACTAAACATCAATAGCTTTTGAATAGATTAATGTGTGTCAATATAATATGAGTTTTCGATTACGAACCGCTTCATCGAATAAAGCCAGAAACATGGCCGACACCGACACCCGTCGTCAATGATACTAGAATCAACGACGTTACGCGATTTTTATTAATACTTACTGGCTTCTGGCCACCCTTTGAATAGAACTCCCCTAAAATGAAATTATAACGATGAACTCAGGTAATGAATAGAAGCTCAGAATGGTACAAGCGTCGCTTAGAAGCCTAATACAATTTGTACCTGTAAGACGTCGAACAGCTAAGATTCATCAAGCATCAATAGTTGGCGGAACAATGACGGATAAGTTGGAGCGAATGGAGGACTCGATCCCTGTTCGTATCGGCAACTGAACGAGCTCTCGCTTTGTTCGTAAACAATGTGCAGCGGACAAGGTTCCCCATAAAACTTTCAAACTCAAAAATAGACTTCGACGGCTCTACTGGAGAAATCTTTACCAAGAATCTTATTCTGAATTTAATAGTTATGGTATATTAACTAAAGTTCTGAGTGGATTTTCTCGTTCATAATTTAATGAGGATCAGTGACTAAAACAATAGACGATGAACATTTAGATGTGGTCACCCTTGTAATTGTAAGACAAGTGTTATACTTAGTATTTAATGTGTGGTTATAACTATGTCTTAAGATGTTGTTATTCTTAGAATAGTCATTAGGTATATTTTCTTTTATAAGTGAAAAATTTAGGTTTCGCGTATATCACCAAAATACGAATTACCAGAAAATCAAATGATCACAATGACCAGATAAACAAACTATATGATTACTTTTCACATTTGGCCAGCTGGTGTGGGAAGTAATGTACTTTTATTTTAACTCGCGAACCAGGTAGGTACTCTCGGCAAGAACTGTCAACTCCTCGCGCACTTAGCAATGAATTAGTCATTATAGCAGTATTCACACAATATATTATGCAATATGCGAAATACAACTCAATCTATTTGTGTTTGATAAATGTTGGTTTCTAGAACTATGCATTAAAAAGTTCATTCATTCTCATCTGGTAATTTGCGAAAGGAAGTGTGAAAGGATCGTGTCTAGTACTATGCAAGTTAAAAAAATGCATGTACCTCTTTTCTACTTCAAAATGCTTTAAAATAATTTGTCGCAAAATGTCACATTCATAAGGACTCCGATTTCAATATTTTCGCTATCGCTTCGTAATCGAAACTACTAGCCCGTGGTGGCCATGAGATATTATTATGACGAGATTTCGAGAGAATTTGCTAAGATCTCAAATACATAATTACTTAATAATAAATTTGCTTGTTTGTATGTTTGGCGCCGACTCAAAATTATTTAGGTATTTACATTAATGTAGGAGTTTAGTTAGGCTAACTAGTTTATTTTTCACTTTTCAGTTCCTTTCTTCTTTCGTCGCCTAATTTTTTATTTTTTAGTTTGTTATTTTTTAGTTTTTGTGGCTAAAATAATCAACTACAGGTCTCCGTCATGTTGTAATATCATTAGAACTACATATGTGTGCTAAGTTTTAACAAAATCGGTTCACAGGTGAAAAGTCTGTGGATGAACATCATTCAACCCCTATTTCTTCACCCTTAGGGTTGAAATATTTATTTAAAATTTAAAAGGGACCAACTTTAAAAAATTATTGAAATCGGACTACCTTGTAAAAAGTTATGCGTGGTCATACATAAAAAAAATATATACGAGTCGACTAGAGAACCTCCTCCGTTTTTTCGTCAGTAAGAAAAATTGTATTTTGGATTTGATTGGATTTTAATGCTATTCGGAAATTAACAGTCAACTTGCAGAGTTGTAAAAGTTAGTTGTTTTATGAATTGGTCCACTAATAGATACTCAAACAAAAAAAACACAGCTGTAAGGTTAGACTCTTTTCTTAGCTGCTACTACCTAAGGACCTACCTATAAATTACGTAGTTGCAAATAATGGTTTTTGATTGTGAAAAATTCAAAAGAATACCAAAAAGAAACAAATATCTTTTGACCTTAAACCTTTATGTGGAAAAATTTTACTACACTACTTATTAATTTTATTTTACCCGTCTTTTTCGGAAGACAAACTTAACTTTGCGGTTGCGATGTACGACAAAGTCAACCACCCAACCGCAAAAAATAAGTTTGTAATCACAGAAACTATTTTCTTTATGTGATATAACAACAAATTAACAACTTTCAGATTTTTCCTTTATTTGTGCTGTGAGACCTTGCTTCTTACCAAATTTCATGATTCTAGGTCAATGGGAAGTACCCTGTAGGTTTTATACCTATATGCATGCGAAATGTTCAAATTTATTAAAATCTAAGGCTTAATGGTCGTATCTTTTGATTACGTTGACTTAGAATCTTCATTTTTTTACAGCTTCAAGTGACCGCAGACATAAGTATTTGGTATTAATTTCAACTTGATATGTCTACGGGTTGCTGAGAAAAATGATCTTGACAGACAGATAGACAGACAGACTTAGAACTGTAGTGTGTTGTTAGATATAATGTATGTGGTATGTATGTATATGTACCCGTTTCTATATAATCATGTATCATTCTAAAATACAGAGAGTATTATTCGAGCAGTCATTGGTATCATTTCTCTACATGGCGACCCTGCCTTCGGGCATCGATGTGTTAAATAAGACTGGCAACGACTTGCACGCGCGATCGTGTTACCGACTCCTCCGTGCCGTATATGGGTTATGATTCTAATAACAAGACTAACATTAAGGTATGAATTAAGATGTATTTTTATAATTATTTAAAAGCGTCACTTACGGAGTACGGTCGACAATAAAAGTTTTCAAAAATGGGCGGTGCACAAACATTAATAAGAGACTTTGGTCGTACAAAACGCTGCTGGTGGAAATAATAAGACGCATTTGGAGGAGGTAAAATTTCATATATCTACCATTACCATATTACTGACAATACTTGTGCTGGTTCTGGGATTCGGTGTGATCTATTTTCTACTACATAAATACCGGCGCTGTCATGTACGTTGGATAAACCAAGAGATTTACAGGAGTGCAATATTTAGGAGATCGGGTTCAAGGCACCCTGGTATTGCTTCTGAGAAAGGACGGTCCAAAGGCGACATGGTTTGATAGAAAACAAAGGTAGCGGTTGTCGGTATACTAAATACGGTCAAAGTGAATGTGCTAAATATATATAAATAAAAGTAATGTAATGAAAATTTTCTGCGGGTTCTGTGCATTGGTGTCATATTCAGCAAAAATGAGCGCGTAAAATGGACTTTGAACTTTATATATTAAGTGAATAATCGTATATTATAATTTGTAATCGTTTTAGTGAATATGTACTAATATGTTATATTAAAACGGCAGCAAGCGACTGTTTAAATAACAATTAAGGATGGTAAGTTATGGCAATTATCTTAAAAAAAATTATATAAGGAATTGAAAGAGATAAGAACTTATTTAACTAAAATTGGCCCTGCTCGTAGACAAGGTAAGATATTAGATCAAAAATTGTATGAATCAAAGAACATTTTTGAAAAATATACTAGTGTAATACAGGATATATCTAATGATATAAATAAAGGTAGATTGGGCCAAAACGAAAAAATATTAATTGATAAATTTTGTATCGATTTTGAATCATTGTATGATCAAATTGTGGACTTGTGTTCAACGCCGAACTCTGATAGTAATAATAGTGAAGATAGTAAAATGGAGTCCTTTAATTTAAAGGTAGCTCTTAGTTTATTACCGATGATAACAACTGATAACGAATGTTCCTATAAGCAACTAATTAACAATATAGAATATTATAACTCTTTTGGTTAGTAATGACTGTAAAAAATCTTTTTAAAAATAATTACACCGACGAAAAGAACAAAAAAGCAAAAAATAAATAAACCTTAAGTCTGAAGTATTGATAAAAAAACTATCAAATTTTATATAAACTTATTTTGAGTCAGCGCCAAACAACAAACTGATTAATTATCAAAATTTTATATGTACCTACGTAAGTAATTAATCATTTTATTATTTGGCGCCGACTCAAAATAAGTTTATATAAAAAATTTGATAGTTTATGTAAATAAGCTAAATACTTAAGACTTAAGGTTTATTTATTTTTTGCTTTTTAGTTCCGTTCGTCGGTTTAATTTTTTGTTAAAAAGATTTTATTTTATGTTTTTTTTCATCATCAGCTCAGCTACATGATGTGATGATTTCTAAACGCAATAACTGATAAAGTACTTACTTAGATATAACAAATCATTTGAAATTTCGCTGAGATGCGAAACCATTCGTTACTTTCAGACAGATTTAACAGATGAGTGTGTCGTACATACGTCGGAAATTAGTGAAGGTATATTTTTGGCTAGTTGTATAGCAACGCCAGTAAACGGACTTATACCGATTAAGATATTAAATACAACGGAAAAAACGTATACCGTAACTGACATTAAGCCACGTATAGAAAAGTTATGTAACTACAATATTTGTAGTTTTGATAAATCAGAAATTGACGCTAGTCGAGTAAAACAATTATTTTCGGCTTTGAACCTTAAGCATCTTAATAAGGAAGAGCAAGTAGCCATAGAAAATTTATGTGCCAAGTATTCAGATATTTTTTATTTACCAGGGGACAGATTAACAACATCTAACATATATAAACATTCCATTACTGTAAAACCTAATGTTACTTCTGTTTTTACTAAACCGTATCGATTACCTCACAAAAGGGAGAAATTAAGCAATAAATTGATAAAATGTTAAATGAGGGGATCATACAACCCTGCCGTAGTGAATGGTCTAGTCCGGTATTGTTAGTGCCTAAAAAGACTGACAGTATGGGACAGAAGAAGTGGCGACTTGTTATTGATTACCGTAAATTGAATAATTGTATTGAAGACGATAGATTCCTCCTTCCTAATATGTCAGAAGTACTAGATCGGGTTCAATTTATTTTTCACATTTAGATATGTATCAAGGCTATTACAATATTGAACTTGAACAAAATAGCAGAAAACATACTGCATTTTGTTCAGGACAATATCAAATGACTCGTATGCCAATGGGTCTCAAAACGAGCCCAGGGTCTTTTTCTAGGATGATGACTATGGCTATGTCTGGCTTAACATACGAAAAATATCTCATTTACTTAGATGATTTAATCGTATTTGGACGAAGCTTCATAATAAAAATCTCCAAGATGTTTTGAACGCCTACGAAAAGTGAATTTAAAACTTAATCCTTAAGAAATAATTGTTATATTTAGGGCATGTAGTATCTGGTAATGGTGTATTACCTGACCCGGATAAAATAAAATTTGTACAAAATTATCCGTGTCCAACAAACGTAGACGAAACTAGGAGGTTTGTAGCATTTGTTAACTTTTATAGAAAATTCATTCCGAATTTTGCCAACTTAGCCTATCCTCTTAATAAATTATGTTGTAAAAATACTTCTTTTATATGGGATGAAAAATGTTAGGCATCATTTGAAAAATTAACCTATTATTTATATATTATCCCCACCGGTTTTACAATATCCGGATTTTTCAAACCAAAATGAGTTTATTGTTCAGACAGACGCTTCTAATTACGCAATCGGGTCAATTTTGTCAAATAAAAATGGTAAACCAGTATCGTTCGCAAGTAGGACCCTGAATAAATCAGAAATTAACTACCCGACCATTGATAAAGAATTACTGGCTACAGTATGGGCAATTAAACATTTTTGACCATATTTATATGGTAAACATTTTAAGATTTTAATAGACCACAGACCTTTACTTTCATTATTCAGCATGAATGATGAAGTAGATTATTTAAATTCAGGCTATTATTAGAAGAATATGACTTTACTATAGAACATGTTAAAGGTTCAGAAAATGCAGCTGCGGATGCATTATCCCGAATTTCTATTACATCTCGTGATTTCAAACAAATGCATAAAATGTGTGTATCGGTTATGACTAGGGCTCAGAAAAGAAACCTGACTGAAAATACATCTAACATGGATATGACTAAAGTTTGGCCTGACGAACTAAACCCTTTCAACACTTCTTTTACCTTCAACGAATCAGTGGAATTACGATTCATAGACGCATGCAAACTAGATAATTTGAGAAGAAGTAGAAGAATAAGCAAAGACAGTAATTCATTTATTTACGTTCCTAATGAAAATCGCAAATCTCGCGAGCCGAATTTGTGAAAGAATTACAAGATTTTTGTAGAAACATAAATGTAAATACAATATATTTAATTAAAAGTCATAGGAATAATATTTTTATAAAAAAATTGTTAAATGAGATAGATAAAGGAAAAAAGTGGTCCGGACCACACTTACATATTTGTAAAGTATGTACAAAGAGTAGAAAATAAAAGTGACAGACGTGTTATATTGAACGATTTTCATCTCTTACCCACGGATTCTCGCCGCGTCGTACGATTGGTTAGCACGTGTGTCTAGAATCTATAGCGATTTTAAGTGGTTTTGTGACTTTTGGGCCTTGTTTTTGTTATTTTTGTGTTGTCCCAGTCTTTGGTGAAGGCGTTTTGTGAGTGTTATATAACTACCGGTAAGTGTTTACCATGTCTAAAGAAAAACCACCCGACCCTCCTGATAAACCCTCAGAATTAACTCCCCCTTTTTCTCCCACTTCCTTTTTCCCCGACCAACCTGTTACCCCTCCTAATCCCCTTACACAGTTCGCGAATGTCGTCTGTAGTGTTACGGAACAGGAAAATACTAATCCTCAGGCTTCCGGTTCGCGTAAGCGACCTGTTGACGATGAGGTCAATACAATCCATCCACCAAAACAAATGAGGAGTCAAATTGGCCGCGATAAGTACACCTCAACTGACAATGGCCCTTATATGGTCCATGTATCACGTGTTGAGTCCCAATCAAGAGCTGGTACAACCTTACATCCAGTAACATTCGGCCTTTTTCTGTTTAATAACAACATCTACAATATAGTCAGAGATGGCGTTAAAAAGGTAGGAAGGAACAGAGTATCAGTTGAGTTTGTATCCCCTCAGGATGCAAATTCATTCCTTATCAACCCACTCCTTAAAAACCATAATTATGAAGCCAATATTCCAACATTTAACATAACTAGAATGGGTGTGGTTTCTGGCATTCCCACTGACATGTTAGAAGAGGAAATTGTCAAATTTCTTACTGTGCCACCGGGCTGTGGGCAAATTATAAAAGTAAGACGCATTAATAGAAAAGTATACAGAGATGGAGTCCTAGAGTGGAAACAAACAGAAACTTGCATCCTTACCTTCGATGGTCAGGTTCTCCCTAAAAGAGTTTTCTGCTGTTATACTTCCCTCCCGGTTCAACAATATGTTTATCCCACTATACAATGCAGAAAATGCTGTCGGTTTGGTCATGTGGAATCTATCTGCAGGTCCAAGCCCCGGTGTAGAAAGTGTGGTCATGATCACCCCAGTAACGGCTGTGAAGTTCAGGAGAGTCAGGCCTTCTGTGTGTTGTGCTCTGGTGGTCACTTTGCTGATAGCAAAGCTTGCCCGGAGTATATTAGACAGAGGACTATTAAGACTGTAATGGCAGAAAAAAATATCTCATATGTGGAAGCTAGTAAATCCATTCCAGTTTCCTCACGTAGTTATGCCGACACTCTCAGGACCCAACAGTCTATTTATACTCAACAGCCCACTCATTTTCAACAGCCTACTCATTCTCAACAGCCTACTAATTTTCAACAACCTACTCATTCTCAACAACCTACTCATTCCTACCGCAAGACTGTATTCCGCCAACCTAGATCCCATGCTCCTCTTTCCCCATCCTATGATAAAGCGGCTCACCAATCAATCACATATACCCCTCAGTCTTCACAGCCTAATGGTTGTGCTCTCAATAGCCCACCTTTAGAGCCCTCTACTATTGACCTTCTCATTCAGTTACTGACCTCTCTTATGACTCCTAATATCCCTTCATCCCCCCCTGTATCACCTAATGAAACACCGTCCAACGCTGCCATCCAACTTATTCACATACTTAAAAATTATAAAAATGGCTTCCCAACAAGTATTTCTGCAATGGAATGTGAGGAGCGTGTTTCATAAGAAGCACGACCTCATATTCTTATTGAACAAATACAAACCCCTGGCTTTCTCTATTGCTGAGACTTGGCTTCTACCAAGTCTTAACTTTCGAATCCCACATTTCAACATCCTTAGATGTGACAGGTCTGATGGCTATGGAGGTTCTGCTCTCCTGATTAACAACCGGTTCCCTCTTTTATCCCTTCCCTTGCCCCCATTTCCAGGAGATATGAGCATTGTTGGAGCAAAGATTAATAGTGTCTCGGTCCTTTCAATTTACATTGCCCACCCTCACCAAAGTTACCTCCCAATATTAAAAAACACTTTGGAGAATCTCCACGGCCCAATATTGGTTATGGGTGATTTTAACTGCCACCACTACAGATGGGGATCTGAACGCTGCGACTCCTTTGGGTCAGGTTTAGTAGAGATTCTTGACGATCTGAATCTTTGTGTCCTCAATAATGGCTGCTCCACACGTAGAGTTCTCCCTGGACAACACAGGAGCTGTGTAGATTTGACAATTTGCTCTTCTGATATAGCTGCAGCAGTTAGCTGGCAGTGCACGGACTTGTCCCATGGTAGTGATCATTATCCAATTTTAATAACCTTAGCTAACACAACTTATTTGGAAAAATCATCCCCTCCTCTCCTAAAATACAACCTATCTGAACCTGACTGGCAAAATTTCTCCCTATTACTTGAGGATAAAGTCAATACCCTTCCCAGACTATATGATAGGCCTTTAACCTATGCTGATCGCTATCATGTGATAGACTGCTATGAAAGATTTGTGGAAGCAATAGGGTCAAGCGCAGATTGCTGCTTCAAAATTAAGAACAGCACCAGAGGTAAAATCCCATCACCCCCTTGGTGGGACAGTGAATGCACCAGGGCTGTTAAAGAAAGAAAGGAGGCAGAAAAACGATACAATGGTGATATGAGTATCAATAATTTATTACATTATAAACATATCTTGGCTTCCACAAAAAGGCTCCTACGACGTAAGAAGCGTACCGGATGGGTTAATTTTTGTTCCTCCTTATCACCATCTACTCCATCCTCAATTGTTTGGAAGAATATAAACCGGTTTAGATCTGGTTGCTCAACATCAGTTTCCTCCACTATCTCCCGAGATACTGCTGAACTTTTCTTTGATAAAATTGCTCCACCTTATGTACCATATTTTGATGAAATCATTCAGCCAGTGACTCTGCTTCAATCAGAGGATGAACATGATAACCCATTTTCCTTAGAAGAATTAGACATGGTCCTGAGCAGCGTACGAGATTCAGCCCCTGGCATTGATGGCATCCCATACTCTTTTATGGTGCACGCTGGGCTCAATGCTAAAACTTACTTTCTACACATTTTAAACTACTGTTATTCCAATGGCTGGGTACCAGACAAGTGGAAGATACAGATTATCATCCCCATCTTAAAACCAGGAAAACATGCAGGTGACCCAAATAGCTTTAGACCAATTGCTCTCTCATCAGTTCTAATCAAATTATTTGAACACATTATAAAAAACCGTTTGGAGTGGATTGTAGAATCAAAAAATTTACTCCCAGCTTGCCAATTTGGTTTTCGCAAAGGATTTAGTACAATGGACAGTGTTGCAGTCTTGGTAACTGACATCCGACTCTCCCTATCTCAAAACGCATCTGTTGTTGCTTCCTTTCTTGACATATCGTCCGCATATGACAATGTCCTACTTCCCACCCTCAGGCAGAAACTGCATCAGCTGAGACTTCCGGTTAGGATGATACAGTGCATATGTGCAATGTTTATGTCTCGAACGCTAGTTTTAAGAGTTTTAGGGGAGGAGTTTGATTCTAGAAACACCTGGAAGGGCTTACCGCAGGGCTCTGTACTAAGTCCATTGCTTTACAATCTGTATACAGCCGACATGGATACATGCTTGAACAACAACTGCTCCATTCTACAATATGCTGATGACCTGGCATTGTATGTTACTGACCAGTCTATCCAGGATGCAGCCACATCGCTTTCAATTTCACTGAACTCCTTGTGGCAGTGGCTATCAATGCATGGCCTAAGTCTATCTGCACCGAAAAGCGCGGTAGTAATATTTACACGAAAGAAGACGCTGCCACAGGTTGAAGTTCAAGTACAAATGCAGCAAATTCCTATTCTTCCAAAATTTAAATTCTTAGGAGTCTACCTAGACTCTAAATTGACTGGAGTACACCACATTAGTTATCTAGCCTCAAAATGTGAAAGAATCATCCCAATTTTAAAGGTCCTAGCTGGGGTTTGGTGGGGGGCCCACCCATATACCATGAAGCTTGTGTATAATGCATTAGTACGCAGCCTAATGGACTATGGTTTATTTTTGATGGTTCCATGCAATAAGGGTGCATTGGCAACGCTTGACAAAGTACAAGCTAGGTGCCTACGAATTATAACTGGCTGCATGAAGTCCTCCCCTATTAATGCATTACAGGTAGAATGTTCAGAACCACCTTTATCAATAAGAAGACAATACCTGGCTGCACGTTTTATTCTAAAACTTGTAGGTAAATCCTCTCATCCACTTCTTGGAAAAATCACTGATTTGGATACTTTATGTAATACTTCCAGATACTGGGCTCATAAGGATATCCCATTGATACTCCAATCTTTTCGCTGTTACTTTTCTTTAATGAACTCAGTTGTGAAATTTGATAGACTTCCCCTTTTCTCTTTTGATTATAATATACTATGTTTTAAACCAAATGTACTGTTGGATGCTGGAATCCGTAAAGGGTCTACCTCCGCTAATTCGGTCTTCAATGCTCTGGTGGATGAACAGTGGGTTGGGTTTCAAAAATTTTTTACAGATGCCTCAAAATTTTCTAGTGAAAGCTATACGGGAGCAGCTGTGTACTACCAAAACTCTAGAATTATCTTAAAGTTTAGATGTCCCAAAGAGTCTTCAGTATTCACAGGCGAATGTGTCGCCATTCTGGAAGCATGTTTGTATGTAGAATCCCACAACATTTATAGAGCAGTTATATTTACTGACTCACTTAGCTGCCTCACAGCCTTGTTGCAAAATCCATATAAGAGTAGATTACACAGCCCTCTGATCCTACAAATTAAAAAATCCTTGTATAATTGTGTCAGGAATGATAGAATAGTCCAGCTTGTTTGGGTTCCAAGCCATAGTGGCATTATGGGCAACGAGTGTGCAGACTCACTAGCCAAAAATGCTTCCACTTCCGTAATCGCTGACCCCAAACATCTTGTCCATCACAATTATGACCTTCTAAGGCTACCTCGGGAAAAATTGATGGCATCCTGGCAGGTAGAGTGGAACAGTTCCTCTGAAAAGAAAGGAAGGCATTTTTATGCAATACAGCCATGTATAACCCCAAAGCCTTGGTTTTTTAGATACAAAAAAGTATCTAAATCCATAATTTCCACCATATGTAGACTCCGCATAGGTCACTGTAGCTCTCCTGTTTTCTTTCACAAGATTCGGGTACGGGATTCATCTCTATGTGAATGTGGACTGGACGAAGGCAGTCTGGACCACATATTTTTTAGTTGCAATAAAAACAACCCATCCCTGGACCTTTATAGCTATCTGGAACATTTAAAAATTCCTATTCCCATTAACTTCTCTTCTCTCCTAACTCACTCATCCCCAGACCTTTTTCAAGCCTTGATGACCTTTATTCGTTGCAATGCCATCAAACTGTGACCTGTATATCCTTATGTATGTTGGTGAGGTATAATTTTGTTTTTTAACCTATAATGTGTTCATCAATTATTTATTTATTTATTTATTAATGCTTCATGCACAGACTGTACAAAGGCGGACTTAATGCCTTAGGCATTCTCTGCCAGTCAACCTTGGGGTGATGCAGAAATAAAAGTGGTAGGTGCAAAAGACATGATAAAGAGAGAAAACAGAGAAAGAGAGAGAGAGAGAGAGAGAGAGAGAGAGAGAGAGAGAGAGAGAGAGAGAGATGTTATTCCAAAGATACGAATTTAGGTCTTATAATAATTTTGATAGATAAATCAAACCATGAACTAAATATACACGTTAAATACATAAATAAAATACATAGGTGCAAAGTTTGCTATGTGTCATTGATAGATAATATACTACATAATATATACATATCATAAACATACATATATACACACATAGAGAGTTATGTACTAGCGCTGTGTCAATTCCGCCAACTCATTGTGGAGCAGATCCCGTACTCTCCTCTTAAATGTAAAGCGGTTTGTGGACATCCTGATTTCGAGTGGGAGTGCATTCCAGAGAAGAACTGCTTGGACATAGAACGAAGAGTTCACGAAATCGGAGTTATGTGGGGGACATAAGAGAAGGTTGTTATTTGTAGAACGAAGATTTCTATTATGATTTGAGCACAAGAATCGAAGGTAGGGAGCTAAATAAGAAGGTGGAGATGGAGAGTTAAGAAAAGAGAAAAGAGAAGTTAGTGCTCGTAGATTACGGCGCTGGCGAATAGGTAGCCATTTTAATTCGGAACGTAAAGCAGACACGTGGTCATACTTGCGAAGATTGAATATAAATCGAATGCAGTTATTAAGAAGACGGTCTAGTTTGTTGAGAAGGTCTGCATTCAGGTCGAAATAACACACATCACCATAGTCGATGATAGGAATGATTAGGGACTGCATTAGGATAGTTTTGGTTTTAGTAGGAAGGAAATTTTTTAACCGATATAAATTTCGGAGAGTGCCAGTCACTTTCTGGCTTACGTGAGTCACCTGGGCACGCCAATCAAGGGATGAGTCTATGTGCAAACCCAGGTCTTTAACCACTGAGCTCAGGGGTATGAATGAGCCATTGAAGACTACAGGTGAGATGGTAGTAGAATCTATCCTGCACATAATACGTTTGCTTCCAACAATAATCGCCTGACATTTTGCAGGATTTACGGATAAACCGAACTTCATCGACCAGCGTTTTATTGACTCTAAATCGTTGTTGATTTTATCAATGGCTTTCGATATGTCTTCAATGCTGGCCTGTGTATATAGCTGCAAGTCGTCGGCGTATAGGTGATACGCACACTGAAGTTCTTGAGTTATGAGGTTAATATACATTGAAAACAAAAGTGGAGATAGAATACCGCCTTGAGGGACACCAGTGTAGAGATCACACCAATCTGATGAGAAGTCATTAATTAATATTATTTATTTACCAACTTAGCATTGTTTATTTGTTCCTGTCTGTTTGTTTCAGTGTACTAACCGCAACAATAAGTCCCACATTCAGTCCACTGATAATTATTCGGGACATTGTTTTAGTCCCAATAAATACACGTATTTCCATCGCACAATGACATTGGCAGAATTGTCGACATCGGCATAGTTTGCCATATATAAAAAATTGAATTGAATTGAATCTCTTACCCACAAGTGGCCATGCGGGTGTAAGACGAATGTTTAATAACATTAAAAAATATTACTATTGGACAGGATTGGAGAATGATATAAAAGAGTTTATCAAGCGATGTGACAAGTGTCAAAAACAAAAATATTCTGTACCTAATATTAAACAACCTATGGAAATTACAACTACAGCGCAGAGCGCGTTTGAAAAAATATATATTGACTTAGTGGGACCGTTAGATAGAGACAATTATAATTATTATAGTTATATACTCACGTTACAGTGTGAGCTTACTAAGTATATTGAGGCATATCCCTTAGTTACAAAAAGAACCGAGGAAATAGCGCAAGCATTAGTTAATAATTTCATATTAAGGTATGGAGTACCCCAGGTGATAGCGACGGATCGCGGAACAGAGTTCCTCTCGTCCACATTTAAGGAGGTATGTAATCTTTTATGTATTAAACAACTAAATTCAACAGCTTATCATCACCAAAGTATAGGTGCTTTGGAAAACACTCATAAACATTTAAATTCATATCTCCGGATTCAAACAGACAATCATCCTGAGTCATGGAGTACATGGCTCCCGTTTTGGTCTTTTTTCTATAATACCTCAGTTCATTCAGCTACTAAATATACTCCTTATGAGTTAGTTTTCGGTAAAAAGTGCACTTTACATACAATCCTGATGATTTAATTTCAGTTAAAAATGATATGAGTAAAAAGTTAAGTAGTGTTTATACTGGACCATATAGAGTCATTTCTGATGAATCACCAAATGTCAAAATATTAAAAAATGGTAAGATAGATATTATTCACAAAAATAGGACAAAATTGTACCACAACCAATAACCCAAAGTAATGTTTATTTAACTTCTATCGCTGATTTTGTTGTTTTTTTAAACTTAAATAGTTAAGTGCTGTATCTAAATAAAATAAAAATCGTAATTTTATTTTATTTCACCTCTCCATGGGAGGTGTAGTGTGTTGTTAGATATAATGTATGTGGTACGTATGTATATGTACCCGTTTCTATATAATCACGTATCATTCTAAAATACAGAGAGTATTATTCGAGCAGTCATTGGTATCATTTCTCTCCCTTCGACCCTACAGAACAAAGTGATCCTATAAGGTTTCCTTTTTTTTGCTTTTCAGGAACGGAACCCTAAAAAATACCTATGCCGGACGACCACCACTCAGCAACTCACTATAAGCATTACTCACGCATCCGGTGTAATCTTGCTTGACCACACCATCAGAGGGCCCTTAAAACTTTTTATTGTTACAACTCCTTCATAATGAATGAATATTTATTTCCAACCAGATCCAGTATGTCAATTATAATAGTCTCGAAATCATCACGTCAACACCACATTGATTTATGTATTATCAGCTTTCACTTGCTTCTCCGCCCACGTTAGTCCTTCTGTATGAATATTGATTCAGGATACAAAGGCTATCTGAGCGCCAAATTTTGTCCGACTCCTTCTGAGATGGGGAGATAAAAAACAAATTAAAAAAAAAAATCTGTACCATTTGATGAAGTGATCAAAAGGTTTGTAGTAACATTTAAAAACGAATCTCATCTGGACATAAAGACAATCCATAAACCTACAATTATATTTAACAATCGAGAAACCGTGGACCTAAAGCTCCCAGTCAAATAAAATCAAGAAGCGAGGACAAATGGTCTCGGTTAAGTGAAATTAACTGCGAGAAATCGGCTTAAGAAGCGACAGAGCCATGGCCAGGCCATCAATTTCTCTGGCCCACTAATATTCAATTTCACAGTAGATTCATGTGTTCCACCGCGACTGAACACTAGGAACACCTACATACATCAACCATGTAACTATGTTATTGTAGTTAACCAAACTTCTATACCTAGCTGATATTCGTTAGCGAGATATATGTATATTATTTATTACATATTTTTAATAGATGTAATAGTTAGTAAAGTTTTCCGTGTTTAGCAATATTTTCTAAAAAAAATTACGAATAGACGAAACGAATGACGTCCTAACCTATCAATGATTTATGCCAGTTAGAGTTTGTTGAAGGGGGTTCTCTAACAAGTTTCTTTAACAACTTGTGTTATAACTAAAAGCGCTACTTACATGACACGCATTACATCATAGCTTCAGATTGTAAAAGCTGAGATAGTTTCGGTAACATATATTTACAAAGTTTTCCTAGTACTGCCACAGTACATATCCTAGAGTGCAGAAGGACAGTGCAGTTGTAAAATAAGTGAAACACAATTTCTTAGAAAGAACTCGGAATCATTTTTCGGCACAGTTTGCTAAATAATTGAAACTACTACTATCATTTCAAGAATTCGTATTCTATTATTCAAACAAAAAATTCATGTTTACAGTCATCTGATCCATGTTACACTATGTGCTATGTGAACATATACGGTCATTTTTGGTAGTGCTAAAATGTTTGCCAAAAAAAAATTAAAAAGTTTAAGTAGAAATTCGTCAATGATTAAGGATTGGAAATGATTACAAACTAAGAGTAGATATGTGTCTCTGGACATTCTTAAAATCAAAGGCCCAGTTTTAAACGGTTTCACCAGATTTAGAAGAATTTAGAAGCCATAGAACAGCTGGTAATAGCTATTTTTGCTGCTTTGAAACGCAATTGTAATCAAGACAGATAAGAGTTTATTTTTTCGATCCTCAAAATGTTAAAGTGAGTGAGCCTTTTTGATCAATCTACACATTTATGTAATTTTCTTCGTGTGGTAGTTATGTGAAAAAACTTTTTTTTATTCTGTATCTACTGTGTTAATTTAAATTAGGCATCATATAACATAATTGAACATAGAAAGCAAATTACAAAGAAAAATTAAGTAAAGATCATTGAATAAAAACTTTGCTGAATTCGTAATCGCAAAGCTTCCTCATTTAATTTAGTTCAGTAACGTTGGAATAAAATCAGTGCGTCTTAGTAGGTACCTCCTCTAACTCTCGATTAAAGCTTTTATCGGAGGACTGATTAAGTGTCGAGACCAGGATGGATTTATTGTAAAAGTTGGCCGTTCGCTGAGGTTAGTGATTCAAGCCCGCACACTTTAGTCGAATAATTGTCTACGTGATCGGAATTGAGGCTTCCTGGCGCTTTTAATAAGATCAGATAAAGAGCTCACACTGCTGCAGGTGTGTGCGCAGATCTATTCAGTTGCGGCTTAATTTTTTTTTATGATATAGGGGGCAAACGAGCAGACGGGTCACCTGATGGTAAATGACTACCCCATGAGCACCTGTAACTCAAAGAGTCAAAAGTGCGTTGCCGCCCTTTAAGGTGTGAGTAGGAGAAGAGGGAGAGGGGGGAAGAGTTGAGAACGGAAGGACGGGAATAGGGGAGAGGGAAGGGTTAGGGCCTCCTGTAACCTCACTCACGCGGCGAAATGCAATGCAAGCATTGCTTCACTACCGGTATTCTGTGAGGGGTGGTATCGAGCGGAGTCGAGCCGGCCCATACGTGCCGAAGCATGGCTCTTCCACGTAAAAAATATCTTTCCCCTCAAATGCGAATTCCTTTTAAGCATATTACCCATTGTCGATATACATTACGGGATTCCTTATACCCGTTTTCGCAGTGTTCTGGACAGCAGTTTCGCGAAACTACACTAACCTACTAGTATCATGTATTAGGACTAGACAACAGAATTAGGTTGCCTGTATCTGTTTGTATATTATTATATTAATTAATAATTATTTCATAAAAATCTCTCTTTCAGTAAATTTCAGTTAACTGCAACAATGCCAAGTTGGAAAACTAAACACACATGCACGCAACACTCACATTAACACCACAAGGTGATAAGTAGGTATATTACGCTGAAATGTTATATTTTGCCAACTCAAGGGGCAACAATCACAATTCAACAATCGCAATTACTGTTCATCATAAATACCGACAATTTCGTAGCCTAGTCTCGAGAACAGTATGACACCCACGTATTGTTGTAGTGAATTGTTTACTAAGCTATACATAATAGCTTATTTAAATTATTAACTATAGGTACACCTTGGTCCACTCAAATGTACTACATTATCCATTTCTGTATTTTTATTATTTTTAAAAGTTGTATCGCTTTCGTTACATAAATGAAACATACTCACTAAAATGAAAGTTAGTAGAATTCAATTTAGTGAATAACATTGACAACATAATACTATCTTAAGATTTGTCTATTGAATTTTTATTTACCAAGCGCTGCGGTCGCGTGACCTTTATACACAAACTTAGCTTTATTGGAATCCCACCCTTAAAATTATTTCGTAGTTTTTTTAGTACACACCTACGTTTTACGCTGTTGAAGTTAATATATTTTATTTTACCGAAAAATTAATTCCATTTTTGTAGTTATTGCTTTGAATAAGTTGGTATTGGTGATATAAAAAACCTTTATTTCAACAATCTTTTCCGATCAATCTAAAAACTGATTTGTGTAAATTGGTGCACTAACGTAAACGACTGAACGTATTATTTCAATGAAACTTAGACAGCAGACATTTGGTGACCTGATTTACGCGCAACCTACCAACCGCGGGACCACACAGCGCTCCCTAGACACAAACAAAATACATAGCTTAAAATAAAAAAAAAAAAAAGCTTATTGCCCTCAACCGAGCACTTTGGGAATCAAAGATAGGCAAATAGGGAGTAGCTATATTGAAAAGAAAAGGTGGGTAAGAAGGGAATTCAATAGAATGAAAAGGATATTGCTTATTCCGAAGGAGCAGCGATTCGAGCAGCACAAGGTCTAGCACACTAGCTCTTGCCGCGAAGTCCGTGCCCTCTAACGAAGTGGCTAGTTTAATAATAATAATATAATAACTCCACACATCTCACACACGGCCGTCTGATCCCAAACTAGGCAGAGTCTGTACTATGGTAACCAGACTGCCGATAAACATACTTATATACTTCTAAATATATACGTCATACATGTTATAGATAAATTACACCCAAACTAAATTAATCACTACATATTATAAAACAAAGTCCCCCGCCGCGTCTGTCTGTCTGTTCGCAATAAATTGAAAAACTACTAAACGGGTTTTCAAGCGGTTTTCGCCAACCAACAGAGTGATTCATTAGGAAGGTTCAGGTCTTTGAGACATGTATATAATCAAATGTTTAGGTGTATAATTTGTTAAAGTTTTCTGTAAATTGGTTGAAATATGATGATGATTGGTGAAGATGTATCTGCTACCCGTGCGAAGTGGGGGCAGGTTACTAGTATATTAAGAATATGAAATGAATCATTGTGACCTTCATAAAACCATATTTAATAAATCGGCATTGTTCTCTATAATCTAAACGTGTATTTAGAAGGTACTAAGAGATAAACATCACACACGTCTTGATATTTAGACGGTCGATCGCTAAGGACTTACCTACATACATATAGGTATGTGAAGGGCCGCGGCCGACCCGAAAGTCTTTATTTATTTGTTCGATCGTAATAATATCGTAAATTAACCATTAATTCGGTACAGATTCTTTACACAAAAGGTTCACGAGGAATAAACTTTAACAATGAATGCCAATTGTATCTTAAGTTCAAAAAGGTTACTGATTAAAGTAGTTAACCTGAGTTACCACATACAATTAAAATCTAAGTAGTTTGTCTTAAGTTTTTCAACTAATAGGATCGGCTCGACCGGAGCGATACCACAGAAAACCGCCAGTGAAGCAATGCTTCATTACTTTCCGCCGAATGAGTGAGGTTACCGGAGGCTCTAACCCTTCCCTCCCCCGTCCCCTCCCCCTCTTCCATCCATCCCCTACTCCCACCTAAAAGGCTGGTAACGGAATTGTGACTCTTGAGTTGCAAGTGCCCATGGGCAGGAGACCTGTCTGCTCGTTTGCCCCCTATTCCATAAAAAAAAAATGAACTCTAGAGACACTTGCAACATCTGAAGCGTCTTGCGCCCTTTTTAATAGTGAATAGTAGGAACAGGAACACAACATTACGACATTCGACTGTAGTATTATAAAATGACTGTGGACTGTAGCGCAGAGGTCGCGGGTTCAATTCCCGCTCAATGGAAATATTTGTATGCATGATTACCTTTGTTTATTTGCATTGGTCTTCATGTTTCTATATAAGAGAGAATTCAGAATGAGAGATGAAAGTGTTCCTGTGACATCCTGTGTGTGATGAGAGTGACATGAATGGAAATATAAACTAAATATCAATTCAGTTCAGCCAAACCACTCATATAAACCAAACAAGTGCGAGTCTGACTCGCGCACCAAGGATTCCGTAAGCAAACAAACTTGTATGTAGAACATACGTCCATCTGGTGAATCACTTCTCGAAGTAATATTATCTACGTATTAACGGGAATTAACGCGATCACGAAAAGGTATTACATACCTCTGAATTGCCTGACGTTAGTATAGTATGTGACGGTACATGGTGAAACGAAAATATCAAAAATATCAAAAAAGTGGAGGTGGATGAAGAACCTTCTACCTCACGATGTCGACGACGGAGGGCGTGCACCGCTCCAGTCAGCCTGTGACCACGGCCAGTGCAACCTGGTCGAAACGTCAGGCAATTCAGAGGTATGAAATACCTTTTCGTGATCGCGTTAATTCCCGTTAATACGTAGATAATATTATATCATGGAACGCGAAAGTTTAAAAGTTAGTACACTTCTCGAAGATTTGCACTTATCTTTTCCGAAAGACAAACGTTGCGGTTCTAAAGATACTCTACCATACATCGATGTACGACAAAGTCAACTTATAAACCGCAAAATATAAGTTTGTAATCTCAAAACTATTTATTATGTGATATAACAACAAGTTAAGGACTTTTGGATTGTTTACTTTACTTGGGCTGTCAGACCTCCAAATTTCATGGTTCTAGGTCAACCGAAGTACCCAATAGGTTTTGATTTACCAGCGAAATGTTTAAATTTGGTCAAATATAAGGCTTAAATGATTATCGTATCTTTTGATTGCGTTGACTAAGAAACTTGATTTTTTTACAGCTTCAAAGGACCGCAGACATAAGAATTTAATAGGCTTGCAACGAATATTCGGCATATATGCGGTGTTCGGCCTATTCGGCTTGTTAGTGGCTCCTGTGAGTGGGTAAGTCGGTGCGGGTAGGAATCGAATCGAATCACGTATACTGTCCAGATCAGTAGTATACTAAAGAAGGACTAAGAAATGTCTGATGACAGTAATAAAGCGTGAGAGTACGTATATATATATATCTTATTTGTTGTAGTCTAATAATGGTACATAGTATTAGATAGTAAGAATTTAGATATAAGAAAATATTGTAATCTGCTCTGTGTACAATAAAGAGTACATCCATCTATCTATCTATCTCTTGGTAAAAGAGGATTAATTTAATAAATTTTTTTAACTCTTCTTTTTTATTCTCTCAATAAAGTACCCATACATAATTAACATCTAAAATAAAAAAAAAAACCTCTGTCCATGCATTTAATAATAATAATAATAAGGATTTGGCGAACATGTCGGATAGATTATAAGAGGCCTATGACTCTGTGCCGCATACGTGGCTTTTGTGGGTGATGGAGTTGTACTAGATTGATAGAACTCTATGCACTTTCTTGAAGGTATGTATGCAGCAATGAAGAACGGTCCTTTGCTCTCCAGGATGTTGGCGGTCTAAGGGTGATGATCAGGCGGGATATATTCCAAGGTGACAGTTTGAGTCCCTTGTGGTTTTGCTTAGTTTTGAATCCTCTTAGCACTTTGCTGGAGGGTTCAAGACTAGGCTATTGTTTGCGGAGAGGAGGTCAGGTTATATGCCATCTCCTTTACATGGACGATTCGAAACTTTTTGTCTCACTAGAGGTAACTGAAAACTTTAGTAAATGTATCAGGATGGAATTTGGTGTGGATAAATGTGCAGTCATACATGTAAAAAGAGGCAGGATTGTGGAATCTGATGGGATGGAACTCTCAGATTCCACACACCTTAGATGTCTTTCCACCAACGAAACTTACAAGTATCTAGGTATGTCACAGTCGTTAGGTGTAAATGAATTGTCTAGGAATCAATCGTTACAGGAGCGCTTCTTTGGCCGCCTGAAAAAAGTCTTTTGTCAGGTGGTAATAAGGTGCGCGCCTATAATGATTGGGTCATACCAGTTCTAACCTACTCCTTTGGCATACTTAGATGGACTCAAACTGAACTAGATGCTCTGGATAGGAGAGTTCGTACACTGCTTAGCGCGTACCGAATGCACCACCCACGTTCATCGGTCATAAGATTGTATATCCCGTGGAAATGTGGGGGTCGTGGTTTTTTAAATGCCAAGACCCTTAGAGATTACTTCCTCTCCGTTGACCTGGATGTGTATCGGGATGTGGTGGCAGTTGACAACAGACTCACTCCGCTTGCTCTAGGAAAACAGAACTGGCGCAAATCAGTAGTACTTACTATTACAAATTGCAGGGTGATATGGAAGACCAAGGCGTTGCATGGACGTTTTTATCGGGCCTTAAATGGGCCCGATGTAGATTTATTAGCATCAGTATCCTGGCTACGGTTCGGTGACCTCTTCGGAGAAACTGAAGGTTTTGTCTGTGCAATTACAGACGAAGTTGTTATGACGAATAACTATCGGATATATATCCTGAAGGACGGCACAATTGACATTTGTCGGGCGTGTCATCGTCCCGGAGAAACCCTCAGACATATAATTTCTGGTTATTCTCGTCTTGCCAACGGCGAGTACTTGCATAGACATAACCAAGTGGCCAGGATAGTTCATCAGCAACTTGCTCTTAAATATAACCTTGTGGCTGTCGAGTTACCTTACTACAAGTATATGCCGACCCAGTTCTCAATAATGGTCGTGCAACATTGTACTGGGATCGATCTATCATCACTGACAAGACTATTGTTGCCAATAAGCCTGAAATAGTGGTAATAGACCAATTAAAGCGCCGAGCAATGATTATTGACATCACCATTCCCTGTGATGACAATCTCTTAAAAGCCGAAAAAGATAAAGAAATTAAATATTTGGACTTAGCCCACGAGATTGTCGACATGTGGGATGTGGATTCAGCAATCATTGTACCGATAGTCTTTTCGGCCCATGGGTTAATTGCTAAGAGCCTCGACCAACACCTTCAGATGCTCACGTTAGGCAGCTGGATTAAGAGCCTAATGCAGAAGGCAGTCCTTCTCGACACGGCACGCATAGTGAGGCGGTTTCTGTCTCTGGAACCCTAACCACCTTCAATATCTCCTTGCGATCTGTAATACTAAGTACTGCTGGTTTGCGCCAGTTCTCTTTTCCTAGAGCAAGCGGAGTGAGTCCGTTGTCAACTGCCACCGCATCCCGATACACACCCAGGTCAACGGAGAGGAAGTAATCTCTAAGGTTGCATACCTCGCGGTTATGGAGGGTCTTGGCATTTAAAAAACCACGACCCCCACATTTCCGCGGGATATACAATCTCATGACCGATGAACGCGGATGGTGCATTCGGTACGCGGTAAGCAGTGTACGAACTCTTCTATCCAGGGCATCTAGTTCAGTTTGAGTCCATCTAAGTATGCCAAAGGAGTAGGTTAGAACTGGTATGACCCAATCATTATAGGCCCGCACCTTGTTAAAACCTGACAAAAGACTTTTAAATAATTTTTTCAGGCGGCCAAAGAAGCGCTCCTGTAACGATTGCTTCATAGACAATTCATTTAACCCTAACGACTGTGACATACCTAGATACTTGTAGGTTTCGTTGGCGGAAAGACATCTAAGGTATGTGGAATCTGAGAGTCCCATCCCGTCAGATTCCACAATCCTGCCTCTTTTTACATGCATGACTGCACATTTATCCACACCAAATTCCATACTGATACATTTACTAAAGTTTTCAGTTACCCCTAGTAATCTTATCAATTGGGATTTGCTGCAGGCAAAAAGTTTCAAATCGTCCATGTAAAGGAGAGGGGATATCCTCCTCTCCGCAAACAATAGCCTAGTCCTAAACCCTCCAGCAAAGTGCTAAGAGGATTCAAAGCTAAGCAGAACCACAAGGGACTCAAACTGTCACCCTGGAATATACCCCGCCTGATCTTTATATATTCGCCGTCACCCTGAGACCGCCGACATCCTGGATAGCAAAGGATGGTTCTCCATTGCCGCATACATGCCTTCAAGAAAGTGCATAGAGTTGTATCAATCTTGTACAACTCCATCACCCTCAAGAGCCACGTATGCGGCACAGAGTCATAGGCCTTTTCTTCTTTTTGTTTTGTCTATCCAACATGTCACCAAATCCTTTCGGGCGTGTGATCGGGTAGATCTGAAGCAGATAAGCTTGCCAATGAGTGCCCTCGCCTCAGCGATACGACGCTCAATCCTGCACTGCCACGCTGGGACAACAAGCTTTGACCGAGCAGCGGTGTGATTTTCTAAGAATTCAACACCAGCTACTCGACATGCTGCAACAGCCGCACAATACAGAATCGAGTGTGTATCGCTGAGATCTTTACTTTTTTCTAAATAAATAGTTAACATAGAGTCAAGGGCACACACTAGCGCTTTGTTTCGTTTATGCATTGGCAAACGTGGTAAACGTGGTCTACTTTCGAAACTCATAGTCCGATATTCCCGAATAGAACCTTCCAAAGTATGCCTTATTTGATCATTGTACTGAGTACTTACACATGAAGCACCATTGTCCTCTCCTCCCTCAACTGGGTAAGGTTGTGGTAGTCCAGAATGCAAATGTGTCACTGTTTGTGAAGGAGGAGAAGTACAATGCTATTCTGCAAGTCCAAGCGTAGCCTCTCAAGTACGGAATTATCCAACAAATGACATCGTTGGATGGCCCGCACTTGATCCGACAGTCTTTGCGCCGAAACGTTTACAGCTGGTTCAAGTTCCTGAAACAGAGACAGCATACGATCACGATACGCAGTGAGGTTAGTTCCTCCCTCTGTAGCCACAAAATATGCTCGCATGACATTCTCATTTATAGACCTTGTCCATCTCATGCGACGCACATTACCACCGGTAGCGGGGGCCCTAATCGAAGCCGGTGGGCCTCGGGGTCCCAAGCAGGTCGGTGGCCGGCCTCTCCCCTGCCGACGTACAGGTGTTGGCGACGTCGGCGAAGAGAAATACTCGTCACTTGAAGTCGAGCTCGACGCCTCAGCAGCGGCTGGAATTCTTGAAGTAACTTCCGGGGGGCGCGAGGCGGAGCTGAGCGACAAGTCCGGGGATGATAAGTATGCAATCTTTGCTCTGGATCTAGTAATCATTTAGCAATCGTCAAAATATCCACATATTTTCTATTAGACATGACGTTAGAAACGTCATGCCGTATATTTATGCTTGTTTTTACATTAAAACGTCCTTTTATTGCATAAATTTCTTATGGTATGCATTTTTACTGATATTATTTAAAGTTTCTATATATATATTTATATTTGTCTCGAAAATAATGAAAATTATAAATATTAGAAATTGCAAAAAAAAAATTAACGATTGCTATGTAGTGTTTGCCAGGTGATTATTATACACGTATTTTATTTATTTTATTATTATTATTATTTACTGAAAGGGAAAGGACATATGAAGATGAAATTTGGCGGGGGCGTAGTTTATGAACAGGAAACGTGAGCTAATAACTGATTTGGCGACAGGGCCGCGTTTAGGGCCTTCGAAAGATTGTTATGTACTTGAGACCTAAAATTTAGCAGGGAGGTGGTTAAAACGTAGAACAAGTCAGCTCAAAACAGATTTTGAGGCAGGGCCGGAATAAGGATGTCTAAGGGCTCGAAAGTTTATTTGGAAACCATTGGTTTTTTGTATTAGAAACCTGGAATTTGGCGGGGAGGTAGCTTATAGCAATGATACGTGGATTTAAAATGGATGTTGCGATAGAGCCGCGTTAGGGGAGCCTAAAAGCTTTCGCAACTTAATGTGAAAGTTCTTGGATTTTTCACTAGAGAGTTAGAGACATAAGGCTGAGTTATTCTGGTTTACAATGTAAAATTAATAAATTAGAGAAGTAAAATTTGTGTTCATAGAGTCGGTTTCACAGGGAAGATAGTCAAAAGATAATTGCTCCTTTCTTTCGATTTTTAAAGTGAAAACTTCTTTAGGCACATTATGCACTTTTGTGCAAAAGCATTGAACTCGCGCGTTAGTAGTACAAACTTAGATTATATATAGGTCCAGATACCGCGTCCTCTATAAAACTATTCGTTCACTATGAAGCCACTATTTAGAGTTGTGTGAGAGAACCACGTCACACGCGAGCTTTTTACGCACACTCTTTTTGCTTGTGTGCATGACGGTTTAATAATAATAATAATACCCCTGTACCCGATGTCGGTGGTCTACTATTTAAAAAAAAATATATAAATATATATATATATATTGTTATACATATACATATTTAAAAATGTAATTTATAAGTTATAAGTGGAATAAAGAGGAATAATAATATAAAATTTAAGGACTATTTAAAAAAATATATTTTGTTAATTGAAAAGACGAGCAAAAGTCTTCGAGAATTGATTCCCGAGATGGTACATATCTACATACAAGTTGGTTTGGTTACGGAACCCTCGGTGCGCGAGTCAGACTCTCACTTGTCCCGTTTTTTTAAGTGATACCTAAAACAACAAATTAACGACTTTAGGATTCTTCCTTTACTTGTACTGTCAAACTTTGCTTCTTACCCAATTTCATGATTTTAGGTCAATGAGAAGTACCTTAAAGGTTTTAATTTCCCTGTAAAATATTCAAATTTGTTAAAATGTAATTCATAATTGCCGTATTTTTTTATTGCGTTGACTTAGAAGCTTATTTTTGGTACAGCTTGACAGACCGTCCGTTGACAGAAATATTTGATGTTTATTTCAACTTGATGCCTCCATGGGTATTTGCAGACAGACAGATATAACAACAAATTCCGGTTCCTCATAAAAAAAAAAAGAACCCTTATAGGATCACTTTGTTGTCCGTCTATCTGTCTGTCAAGACTTTTTTTCTCAAGAACTCGTGAACGCATCAAAAGATCAAACGATATGGCCACTTCAGCCTTTTTTAAAAATTTGGATATTATGCGGATAAATATTCCCATTGACCTAGAATAATGAAATTTGGTAAGAAGCAAGGTCTAGCAAGGTCAAGGCAAGGAAGCAAGAGAGACTCGGCGCAAGTAAAGGAAAAAATCCGAATGTTGTTAATTTGTTGTTATATAACATAAACAAATTGTTTTTGTGGTTAAAAACTTATATTAGAAATAGAAAGTTAACTTTGTCGTACATTGCAACCGCAAAGTTAAGTTTGTCTTTCGGCAAAGAAATTTGATGTCAAAGATGCAGCTCGCTCTGGTCACCCTCATACGGATAACGTCGATGCTATTTTAAAAGAATTAAAAGTGAAGCAAGATCGGCATATTAGTAGCTACGACATAGCCGAGGGGCTGAGGATTGACCACAAAACAGTTTTGACCCATTTGAAAGTCTGGCTATATAAAAAAGCTCGATATTTGGGTGCCACACAAGCTCACTGAAAGAAACCTAATGAATCGTGTACTCATTTGCGATTCTCTATTGAAACATAATGAAACCGATTCATTTTAGAAAAGATTGATCACTGGTGATGAAAAGTGGATCACCTACGACAAGAACGTGCAAAAAAGATCATGGCCAAAGGGTAGTCAAGCTCCACAGACTGTAGCGAAAACCGGATTAACACGCAATAAAATGGTGCTGTGTGTGCGATTGGAACATCATTCATTATGAGCTTTTACCGCCGGGCAAAACCATCGATTCGGATCTCTACTGCCAACAACTAATGGGAAAGTTATCCAACGAAATGGCACATATATATATATATATATATATATATATATTATATTATAACTAGCCGTCCCCGCAGTTTCACCTGCGTTTATGGTCACTGCTCCGCTCCTATTGGTCGTAGCGTGATGTTATATAGCTTTCCTCCATAAATGGGCTATCCAACACTAAAATCATTTTCTAATTATAGTTCCTGTGATTAGCGCATTCACCCAAAGAAACAAACTCTTCAGCTTTATAATATTAGTATAGGTTAAATGTACTTAATTAAACTTTGAAAAAGAAATGTCTTGAATTTGTATATAAAAGACGAAAAGCTTTTTAACCGACCTTATAAATACATTTTATAAATTCTTGAGTTTTCCAAATTTATTTTATTCTATAGTGACATAAACCCCAATATTTGTCCATCTGATTTGTTGGTATACTTACCCTCTGCTGGGTATAAGTATCAATAGGTCTTAAATAAATAATCAGAAACAAGGGCGGAAGGGCCTAAGTACGGGACATTAACAAGGGTCCAGTCCAATTTTCGTGCTGTCCACATTGATATATTGAGGGCCGATGTGAAGCCGTTACCCACCGCGCCGACCGACGACACAACTCATTTACTTTTTTTTCACCAGATACCGAACACAATAACTGCGTTTCGATAACAAAATCAAACTACATAAATTTAGTTTTTTTTTTTCTAATACGCTAACCTTAGTATACTTTTTCCTATTCATATTCTTTATTTACACAAAAATAACATCAATATAAAAACTTGATATTAATTGTAATAAGTGAGGATTGTCACACAAATAAGGTATCTTTGGAATAAATGTTAACTCTGACCCCTGCCCAAGCGTGGGACGCTTATATTGCAACATAATATCATCTTCAGCAAAAATTCTGACATGTTACGAGCCTGACTCATATGAAAGGGTTCGTAAGTGGATCTAATAAGGTCTTATTGTTTATTGTTTTAATATTTTTGTCGTCTAACAGGCTAATTTTGAGTTGGTTGACTGCTCGAATACAATCTTTGCTGCTATTGTTACGAATATAGGCACTGAAAACATCTAACCTTAAAAGTGGGCCGTGTATTTAAATGCTGTCTATCTTAGAAACTAAGTATAGTTAAAGATTTTTTAAAACAGCATCTGTATCCACAGAAAGTTTTGAGCGGTAGGTCGATAACATTTTTCAAATTTTAGATTTAGAAATTCAGTGATTTATTTGCTAGGGTTACTAATTCGCTTTTTAATAAACTAATCAAAGTTCCATTCTGCCAATTATTTTATTCTTATAATCGATAAAAATTTTCACTTTTTGAATATTCTGGAAGACATCGCTATTAGCGATAAGACCGCCCATTGTACTTGCCGCTTAGTATAAACTATGATTAATTTCTGTTCAACTGTGGTGTACAATAAAGAATGTTCTATCTATCTATCTATTCTATAACGATAGGTCAAATTGAATAAGAAACAAAATCTATAAATGCTATATAATATTATCTATCTATCTACGAGTAAATCTAAATAAGCAAAGACAAAACAGGTAAGAACCATTTTCTCCTGTTTGTCAACCGATTTTCTATATTTTTTTTTGTTTTGTAGCTTAATTGACGAGCTTTCAATAAAATGTTCTGGATCAGATAGTTTTATTTTAATTTAGCTTTCTGTCCTCTGTTTATCAACCAATTTTCTTTTTTTAGTGATTAGTAGACATTAAAAAGTGTTAGTGTTAATATTTTTACCATTTCTTCGGGGCTTTTGTGTTATAAAAAAGTGTATGGTCTCAGATGTACAATACACGAATATATAAGAGTCGAAAAAAATATTAGAAACTACCAAATTGTATTTCTCAAATTTTCAAAAGAAAAATAAATAAATGCTTTGGTTTCGAAATTTTCAATACCTAAGAGTTATGGTTAAATTTCATGAGCCACTGGGCGAACACTAAACCCGAACTGGGTGAACCTATAAATAAAAATTAAATGTTATCCTTAGTAGCCACATCACAAGATAATGGTGGATTTTTCCTTTGGTTTTAAAACAACCGCAATAGTCGAATAAAAACTTTCGGAAGTGTTATGGGGTGAGGCGTCCTACCGTGTCGGTTGCAGGTGGGAGACTCAACCGCAACCGATGCGGTAGGACACCTTAATTAACCGTAGCAGTGCATGAACTAAGTTTTTTGACTAACAAACATTTGAAAGGTTCCCTGAAAGTTTTGAATATATGGGAGAATCTCATTTATTAATCTGTTGTTTAACACGAACAGCAACTTAATAAAACCCCTGACCTCCTCTCAGAAAAAGCTCGACTGTCTGGAAAGATACAACGAATGTAATCCAAAGAAAACCCAGTTAGAAACAATAATAGGGTACCACGGCCTCATAGAACACCGGCAGTGAAGCAATACTAACATGGCTTTTCGCCGAGTGAGTGAGGTTACCGGAGGCCCTAACCCTTTCCTCTCCCCCTCTTCACCTCTCCCCCCTCTCCCCTCCTCTCCGCCTCTTCCCCTACTCCCACCTTAAAGGCCGGCAACGCACTTGTGACTCTTGAGTTGCAGGTGCCCATGGGCGGCGGTAGTCACTTACCATCAGGTGACCCGGCTGCTCGTTTGTCCCCTATAACATAAAAAACCTATATGCACGCGACACAAAAATGACTTAAATATTTATATCTGTAATCTTTATTGCTATAGAAATGTACCTAAGCATTTATTTTTTTTATTTATTATGTTTTAATTTTAAATTTAATCATTAAAACGTTAATATTTTAAATCTCCTACCCAAAAATCTAAATCTGTGTTAATTAACTGTACAATATAAGTAAATATAATTGAAACACCAGCCAAATGTTGTGAAGTTATGCCTGAAAAAATAACGGCGTCTAATTACAATCAAAATTTTAAAAAATATTGATTTACAAAAGTATAACATACTGAAACACATTTCGACAAATAACCTAATCGAATTCATCTTTATATTCCCAGACGCTAAAAACCCTCTTAGTGTTTGACAATGATAAAAAGTAACATGTCTACAACACGGTATCTGAGAGCCAAACAAGTTACGAACGTTGCCGGTGCTTTAAAAATTCAGTGTGTACCCAACCGCCAAGCTTGCATTTTTCGAGAGTACTAAAGTCTGCTTCGTTTATATTAAAGACCTCTATCTATTCGTTTTATCCACCCCGAAATATGCTTTCACTGTCGGCGGCTCTTCATCCCGTAAAAGGCGCTTACTTCTTGCTACATTGCTTCCCACGTGAGGAAGTATATGCAATGAAATATATTGGGCATTTAGTAAGTCAATAATATTATAAACGTGAAAGTTTGTGAGAATGTATGGATGTACGGATGTTTGTTACTCTTTCACGCAAAAACTACTGAACCGATTGCGATGAAACTTGGTATGTAGATAGCTGGAGACCTGGTTAGGAGAACTTAGGAGACATATATCTATTACTTCATGCAATGTTGTTAGACTACTTAAGTCTACAACTTTTTGTACTAACGACTACTTTTTGTAACGAATTTTTGTACTTGTATTTACAAGTACAATAATTCAAGACAGATCTCAACCTTTTACCTACGGGAAAGAAGATACGCTAAAATGGTACCAGCTTAGATTAAATATAGGTCCAGATACCGTTACCAATACTAAGTCACTTTGGAGCTGTGTGAGTGAACCCAACCCAACGCGAGTGTGTTACGTACAATCTTTGTGCTTGTGTGCATGACGGTTTTAAAATTTAGCGACGTTTTTATTTAAAACTAGCAGTGTCCCGCGGTTTCACCGGCGTAAGTCCCGATCCCGTGGGAATATTGGAATAAAAAGTAGCCTATATGTTAATCCAGTTCTCCAGCTATCTATATACCAAGTTTTTCCATTTCAATGAGTGCCTAGTCTAATCTATGCCGTAACTCGAATGCCATATCTGCTACATTTTTGGAGCAGTACACCGTTGTAAACAAAGTCAAATAGTAATAATAGTAATAATAATGACTACACACATCTCACACACGGTCGTCTGATCCCAAACTAGGCAAACCCTGTACTATGGTACCCAGACTGCTGATAAACATACTTATATATTTCTAAATACATACATATTATAGATAAATTACACCCAGACATAGAACAAATTATCGTGCTCATCACACAATTATTTGTCCTGGGTGGGATTCGAACCCACGACCTCTGGCTTAGCAGTCAGGGTCACTAACCACTAGACCAACAGGCCAGTCAAATGCCTTGGATATATCGAAAAATACTCCTACAGTTGATACTTTCCTATCTACCTTTTCTGTTATAGCACTATTAAATTTAAAGGTATCTAATATGGTAGATTTACCTTTTTGGGAACCATGTTCCTCCAGTTTTATAATGGTGAATTTATTTTGGAAAGTTGTGAGTCTTTCATATGATATTACGTGATATTTTCATTTTGTCAGGAAAGGTACCTTCAGTAAGTGATAGGTTTATTAAGTGAAATAATACGGGGTGATAGCTATTGCATATCCTTAATAGATAGTAGTCCTTCCTAGATCCTTAGTTGAAAGATAACTTAGCTGATAGTAGACATCAAACCAATCTTATTTTTTAATGATAGACATGAAACATAATTCAGACAAACATTATACATGATATACGGAAAAAACCTCAACCTGAAATCGACAATCGTTCGTCATTTTTACGAGAGTTTGTATTACACTCTATACTCTATAGTGCAGTGTTTCCCAATCAGTGGTGCGCTTACCCGCAGGGGTACGCGAAGTTGCATAAAGGGTTACGCGCAAACCCGGATTTCCACCTAGGCCAACAAGGCCCAAGCCTAGGGACCTCATTCCGAGTGATGGGGTCATCCAGTATCGAACTTTTATACAAGTTCAAAAGCCTGGCGTGCTTTATCAAAAAACTTTAACGAAAATATTCTTAAAAGTCTTGAAACGATATTACTCATTCAAGATATTTAAAAGTCGGTGATCTTATTTTGTTCTTCTTTATTCACTTTTGCACCTGTGTACCAAATTGTCAAACAAACAAACGTCACCTAAGAAAGAGTTACGTTACGGTCGTTCATGTTACTCGCACGCGCGTGCTCTTACCCGGCTTAGCCTAGTGGATACATATCCGCACGCCTGCGAAAAAGTAACTTTTTAATACGTAGAAGTTCAAAATATAGGTATGAAAACATATCAAAATATTTGATTTGAACGCCAAAAAGTTAAAACTTGGGTGATTTATAATGTAGTGTGTAACAACGCTCGCAAAAAAAAAACATCAATTGTCAATCAATCTTTTTGAAAATCATCAGAAATAATGCCGTCTACTATATTACGTAGTCGTGTATGTTATTTGTCCCGGGACCAGAAAATGTTCAGGAATCTGGATACTCTACTGTCAATACTCAACACGACATCGCCTGACATTGGACGAACGAAAGCGGTGCGATACCAACCACGACAGTGAAGAAACGATACCGAAGTAATCGGATAAGATAGAGCAAGCAAGTGACGATCTTGCTGGGCTTACGCTAGACAAAGTTACATTGGAGTACCTTGTTCAAAATGGCGTGAAACAAAATATTGATGCCGACTTTTCTTCTCAAGAAAGAAGAAGACGTCAATACGCAGTTAAACCAGGTATCTACGGTCACTTTTTAGCCGAACGTTGAACAATGGTGAAACACGACCTCGAACTTGGCTCGTATTTTAAAGAGCAAGGGTGCAGTGTTTTGGACTTGTTGTAAAATGTTTGAAAAAACGGGGTCGCTAGCTAATAAAGGGTACAACGATTTCAAAAACGCAGTTCAAAGAATGAAGGAACATGACAATTCAGACGAACACAGGTCAGCACTTGCGATACTAATAGCTAGGAAAAATGCTGGCGGTAGAGTTGACAAGAGTCTTGTTCTTCAAACGGAAGAAGAAATAAAATAGTGGCATGAGGTTTTGAGGCGCATTGTGGCTATTGTGAGGTTACTTTATGTAGGCGGGTTGCCGTGTAGAGGTTCTCATGAGAAATTTGGATCGAAAAACAGTGGGAACTATGTTATGACCCTAGAACTTTTGGCTGAATTCGATCTTTTTCTGGATTTACGCATAATAGGCCACGGTAACAAAGGTGGTGGTACAACATCATATCTTTCTTCAACAATATGCGATAAAATGATCAGTATTATGTCAGAAAAAGTCATGAATACAATCCTGACTGAGATAAAACATGCCAAATATTTTTCCGTCTCCGTGGACTCTAGTCCGGACATTTCTCAAGTAAATCAACTTTCTTTTATAGTGAGATATGTCTCTGAATACGGATACCCTGTCAAACTCTTTTTGAAATTTATTCCAAATTGTGACCATAAAGCAAAATACCTGGCTAAAATCATCCTAGAGACACTGAAAAGACTAGACTTGGATATCTCCGATTATCCATTGTCTCAAAACAATGCTAGCAATATGTCGGGTGTGTAATCTGGCCTTCAAGCGAGAATAAAACAAGTGAATCCTGTGATAGATTTCGTTCCCTGTTCGGCTCATTCGCTGAATTTTGTTAGAACATGTGTGGCCGAGTCTTGTCAAGCTGCTATATTTTTCTTCAGAATTTTGCAATCATTTTTTTTTGGCATCAACACACAGATGGGGTTTTTTTTGTCGTAACTGAAACCGAATCTAACAGTCTTAAAGAGTCTTACTCAGACAAGATGGTCTGCTCCAGTTGACGAAGTCTGTGTTCTTCCTGGGATGAGATCATGGTAGTTCTTAGATGATTTCCAATAATTCAAAGAAAAAACCATTAACGCGCTCTGAAGCTTCAGGTCTTCTGAAATCATTAGACTCGATGAAAATTTGCTTTTTGATACTTCTCTGGAATGACATTTTGGAAAGGTTCAACAAAGTGAACAAATCTCTTCAATTTGTCTGCATCGATCTGGGTACTATATTTTTTTGGTAACGTATCTAGAAGACTTAAGGAATCCACGTACCTTTGATCTTTATGAGTCGAAAGCTAATGACAAATCGTAACTATGCATATACCATACAAAGGAAACGTAAGCGTAAATTCCAGTTCGGCGAAGTCAAGGGAAACGAGACCGAACTCGCGTGCAAGGACTGATTTAGATCCACCATTTATAATGTCATTAAAGATAGACTCATTGCAGAATTACAGAGACGCGGATCTGCTTATAAAGAGTTAAGTAAAAAGTTTGACTTTCTTACGTTACTAAATCGCTTGGAATCTAAACACATTAGTGAAGGAGCCAGAAACCTGGTAGCTTTTTATTCATAGAATTTCTATAGGACTTTGGAAATCGAGTTTCTGCACCTCCGAGATAATTTGTCATCCAACGATGAAGTTATAGAGCTATCGTCACTAAAGCTGTACAAAAATTTATTGGAAAAGAGTTTTTTGGATATTTATCCAAATGTAGGAATTGCGCTCCGAATGCTGTTGTGTACATCAGCGTCAAACGACTTAGTAGGACGGTCATTTTCAGTGCTAAAGAGAAAGAATTACATAAGATCTACCATAGAAGATAACAGGCTAAATTCAATCTGTCTTATGCACATAGTCAGAAATAACGCAGTCAATTGACTATTATGACATCATTCGTTCTTTTGCTCAGAATAAAGTTCGCCGTATGATTCTATAAAATAGATTAACGTAACTACGAGTATAGTAACATAGACTGCGTAGTTCTGATGTTTATTAAAGTAATTAAAGTCGATTGAAAATTATTTGTTCTGTACTAGTACATTTAATTTGCTAAACCAAAATAGAATAATTTCGAAATTGGGGAGGGGGCCCCAAATTCCAAGTCCCTAGGAGCCCTGGCCCTCTAAGTAAGGGCCTAGTTACGCGCTGCAATCACTTGACTAAGAAAGAAGAATACACTGCAATACTATGCAATATACTTCTCCGCACCGAAGAGGAGATCCCAAAGAAATCTAAATAAGGTAATAGAAATGGTATGTAGCGCTGGGATCTATCGAGAACGCCTGTCGCCGGCGCAGTGGTACATCTACATACACAAAACTAAAACTACACAATCACGTATACATATGCGCAGAGAATGTTATTCAAACTGAACTAAGCCGTATGAATATTCACTAAGATTGATATGTTGTAAAAACTATCAACTTAATCTTGATTAAGCCTATGCCATAAACTCAATATTTTTTACAGATATTTGTAAAGAGCTTGGCAGTGATCGAGAGACCCGTTTGTGACATTTTGAAGTGCATTGGCTGTCCAAAGGAAGAGCTCTTACGAGACTATTTAGTTAAGCCATGAAATTGAGTTATGTTTGGTTGAGCAGCGACATGACGAGTACAAACAGATGCTGATTGATCTCCTGTGGCTGCAAAATTTGGTTTACTTGTTAGATAAGCCACCGAAATTATATGGTCTGCCCAAAATACACAAGCCCAACGTGCCACTGTGGCCTATTGTAAGTCAAATTGCCTCTCCTACTTACGATCTCGCGAAGCATATTGCGTCAGTATTGCAACCACTTGTAGGCAAAACACCGTCTTTTGTGAAAGACTCGCGGCGCTTCATACAAATTATAAAAGATCTAACGTTGGAACCTGATATCGTCATGGTGACCTTTGACGTGGAATCGCTTTACACCAATGCTTCAATAAAAGAGTTTTTGAACGTCGTAAAAGATCTGCTGAGAGACAACGAGTTGCCGTTCAATTATATTGATCTACTTGAACACTGTCTAGATGGCAACTATTTCCTTTACCGAGGTCAACATTACCTTCAGATTGATGGTGTCGCAATGGGTAGTCCTGTAGCCCCTGTACTAGCCAACATCTGGATGGAGCATTTTGAAGAGAAGGCGCTGAGTCTCGGCCCGTAGACCGGCTTTGGAAGGGATTCGTGGATGACATTTTTAGTATCGTCAAAGGAAATAAACAGGATTTAGATCAATATTTCCAACATCTCAACTCTATTCACCCCATGATAAGGTTCACATATGAAGTAGAGGCGGATAGGTCGTTGTCATTTTTATTGTCGTTGTCATAACCGCGAGATCAGATGGGTCCTTGTCGCACTGTGTGTAACGCAAGCCTACTCATACGGATAGGTACCTACACGCCACGTCTCATCATCATCCAAGACACCTGCAATCTGTTATGACTTCACTCAAGAACAGAGGACCTTTGTGACCCTGAACATTTGGAGCGATAGCTGAATCATGTTTAGGAGGTACTCAAAAGTAACGGTTATCAGGTGAATATCACGGAAACAACCAACAATGAGACGCAAGCATCCGGAGGTGAATAGACAACCAGCCTACATGCCATATTATGTCAACGGAGTAACGAATAAGATCGGGTCCGTGTTAAAGAAATCCTCTATTCCGACAGTGTATACACCAGGCATAAAGGTTCAAAACATCGTGGTGTGATGGTACCTCGATGAGCCTAAACCGAGTAAAGCAGTTATTCGTCAAATCTACTAAGTATTTTTCACGGAAACCAGCTCCCCTCCGATTAGGAGAGGTCTAACGCCCCGCCTTATTCCGCGTTAGACTGTAAGACTCGACCCTGGCTGGACATCTTTCCACTGGCATTCTATATAATCAATAATAAAAACCGCTATAAGTGGGGATCCCGAAATTAATAAGTATGATCGTACATTTAAACCCTTTGGCATTGATTTAGTTCCCACACATGTACCATTTTAATCATTTTACCCCATAACCACACCTCGCTAACGACTCACTCGAAACTTGGACTTCTACAGCAGACGAGAACAACCTGCCAATGATCAGGATATCGCTGCCTCCGTTAAACCTCGACTACCATAACCCGGGATTATGGTACCCGATGGTTAGATGATCACCAAGGCCCCGTTGCCCTCTATTCAAGATCGAGTGCTATAACCAGGAGACTTACAGAGTAATAATATTCATTCATCCAAAAACACCTTAACCAATACCAAAGTAATGATATTAAATTAATAACTTGAAACCGATATGTACACGGGAGATAAATTTGATTACCTGATGTATACTGCGTTACTCAGTGTAGGACATAAATACATATTAAATATAAACGTCTATTAACAATAAAACATTAAAGACTCACCGAACTTCCCCAACGTTCTATGTCAAAACTTACGTGAACCCGCTGCCTCTGATGCTACAACTATCCCGCTTCACGTACTCAACCCGACTGCCCTGACATCCCCGTTCCTAAGCTCCACTATCCCCATGACTCCACCAACATCTGTTTCCTCTAACCGAAATATTCTATCGGAATATTCTAAAGCGACCCTTTTTTATTAGACATCCTATTCATTTATCTTAATGACTGACCCTTCCAGCTTTGCAAATGTTCAATTCTAAGACACTCATACTTAAAGCAATAAAACATAAGTTTTAGTTTTAGTTTGGCCTTTTTTCTATGTCTCTAAGTGTTGGCTAATTGATGACCCAAGTAACACATCTGCGAACACAATACTTAAAAATATACCACGTTAACACTCGACAATAGCGCGTATCGTTGCAAAATAATGTGTGAACGTAATACTATCACAGTGGGTACACCGAAGGATTCTTGCCGTTACAATCTCCAGGTGTCTACAAAATAAACTGCAGCTGCGGTAGTTCCTACATAGGCCAAACAAGCGAACTATTGCTGAAAGGGTCAAAGAACATATCGCTGCTATGAAGAACTGACAGATTAGCAAATCAGCGATTGCAGAACATATACTCGAAGCGGCCAAAACAATCACTGGATTGAGTTTCATCGCAAGTCCTCTCCACGGAACGTCACTTTTACTCAAGAGTTGTGCGTGAAACGATTGAAATTAAAAAACACAAAATTTTCAATCGAGAAAATGGTTTCAAATTATCTACAGCGTGGAATCCAGTGATAAAAAACATACCACCTCGCTTTTATGCGCAGTCGGGTAAACACCAGAATAGGGACATATCGGTTTGCTTACAGAATAGGGACACTGTTAGTATAGTATGTGAATTGTGATGGTACATGGCGAAATAAAAATATCGAAAATGTGCGGGTGAATAAAGAACTTTCTACCTCACGATCTCGATGACGGAGGGCGTGCACCACTCAGCCAGTCAGCCTGTGACCCTGTAGTATAAGTGTTCTGTGCTGTGTCCACGACCAGTGCAACCTGGCTGAAACGTCAGGCAATTCAGAGGTATGTAAATAATAAATAACTTTTCGTGATCGCCGTTCACCGTCATTAGAACGGCTCTGGCGGTCAAAGAGTTAATATTAATAAGTGTTACTTTATGAACTAAATTATTTATTTATTTAAAACTTTATGCACATTTGTACAAAGGCAGACTTAATGCCTAGAGCATTCTCTACCAGTCAACCGTGGGCTGATGTAGAACTGCTGTAAGGTAGGTGCAAAGATACATTTGAAATTATTCATAATACAAACTAATATTTACATTACTCACATGTACAATTTTCTAAATATCATTACCACATAATATACACAGTTTCAAATACTTATACACAAATATACATAAGTACTTATATTATACCTATACAGAGTAGGTACAAATATATTCACACATAATAATATGATATATATACATATCGTTACTTTAAGTCTTATGTTTTTTAAATGATTAAAAAGGTATACATTGATTCAGTTCTTATTAAAATGGCAACACTTTTTCTTCATCCACTTCTTGTTTTGAGAATTTGATTTTGACATCGTTGAAAGAAGGTTGAGCTGAGATGTCTCTACTAATACTATTGTTTGTTTGAAGTTTATTAAGATATTTACAATAATCTAACCTTTGTACGTAAGTGAACCACTAGAATCATTTTTAAGTTTGGTATAATATATGCATCCTATGTAACCATGGGCGACGGCGAACTTTGCCCAGTACTAGTTTCTCGTAAAAAATTAAAATCTGAATTTAATGGTGTGCAAAAAATACAGATAACCTGTGATACCGTAAGTATTAATCCAGCTTGCAAATAATATAATTATGTTAGTTTAGATGCTACGACTCTTAAATCACATTAAATGTTATGAACAGTATAATATCCTAGGTTACTACACCTTATTGTCAACATTTTAAAATACAAACTTTTTATTTTAGTTTTCCTTGGGTCGTGGATTGAACAATTCGGTAGTAATACCATTTCTAGCCATATCCAGAAATCATTGCATATTTAAGAAATTAGCAAACAATGCTTGGATGGTTGAAGACAACAGCAGTTTTGGTATAAAAATTAATGGCAATCTGGTGGGCAAGGGCTCTTCAAAAAAACTGTCTGATGGAGACATTATAGCATTAGAACAGACAGAAGAATTTATTTACGAATTTAGAAATCTGACAGAAGATGTATTTGAAGTACCAAGAAAACGTATGAAATTAGAAGAAAATAATACAGATGATAACAATATAATAAACAATATGAAAATAAAGTTTGAAGAGTCACAAAGTCATGAAATAGAGCATATAGAACAAAAGTTAAAAAATGTAAAACACATGCAAACAACATCAATGATACTAAAGAAACAGTTACATACAGAAATGAACAGTAAAATAAAACAGCTTGAAAAAGATTTTACTCTACAAATTGAAAATCTAAAAGGAGAAAAGAATGAAATAGAAAGACAGAAGGCAATACTTTTAGAGGAGAGGGATGCACAACTTGCCACTATTAAAAGCCAAATGGAAGAGAAAATTATGGAGTTGATGGTAAAATATCCCTTCTATATGCTATGGTTTCTATTTTATTCCTATATATATTCAATTCAAACAAAACTTAAGACAAATTTTATTAATTTTGAGCACTTTATATAATATTGTTCTATGTATTTATATTTCTATTTCATTTTGTGCCTTTAGTATACAGACTGCTAAGGAATTATTTGACATTTTTGTTTACCTCAGTCTCCAACTTTGTTGTGTGACATATAAATCTATTTGAAAAGGAAGTCTATAAAAATGATTAAAAAAATATTTGGACGTAAAAACCAAGTCATAACTGCCGGTAATATTTTTCAATACAAATTATGTGCCTACACATAAGTCCAAAGATAATATATTTGTGCATAATATAAAACTATGTTTTGTTTATTTTTTATCATTGCACTCTATTCATAAAATTTTATGTTTTAGTCTGTTAGAAACAGTTTTGTCAAACAAACAAATTTTGTAGTTCACATTGGAATTTAATTAGTACATCATCATAATTTCCCTAAATGTGAACTTGTTATTTTTTTCATTATACAAAATATATAAGAAGATTGCCAATCTCCCATAATATATATATTGTTGGGCCCAAATCATGATGAACCGTTACAAGTTCCAAACTAGTGTCTTTAGCTAGGTAAAAATATGAACTTTAGACAATTGCATAATATGACCTCGAATCTATGGTTGGTTATGTTGTTTGCAAAATAGTTTTTTGCATGCACCTTTGAATCCAGATATCATCGGACGACTAATAATAGCACCTGAACTAAACTCTGTCACTCATATGAGCAGTGAACATTAGTTTAAACCGCAAAGGAGGGAAATAAGCTAAAGCATGGGTCTACCACCTACAAAAGTTGCACAAATACCTATAGTTGAGTACATTGTAACAATTTCTCATGTGTATATCTTTTTTGGTCTTGTTTATGGAAAGCATTATGATACCTAGGTAAAAAGGTTAGGTTAAATATAAAAATCATTGCTTTTTTAAGTAAATTTATTTTATATTACTTATGTAAAATAAAAATCAACGCAAGTACCATATAGTTGCCATTATATGAGCGCAACAACCTTCCCACAATACAAATACAATAATATTGTATTATTGCTTGCCTTCCAGTTTGAGAACTATCTACTAAAATATACACAAATAGAATTTTTCTGCTAATGTGTCTCAAATGAATTCTGCGTACATTTTCTAGATTGATATTTAAACTTTAAAACTGATGTATGTTTACGGATTGACACTTTGTCTTATTAGCAATTTCATGGCAAAATGTATGCACTTGACAAAAATACAAATATTTTTATTTAGCAACTAAATTAAAGTTATTCCTTGTGTTTTTTGGATTGACATAAAATAAAAAATTTTCTTCCCTATTTGTTTTTTCTCAAGTTGTGGGCCCAAAAGTGGGCTATCTCCTTTTGTGCAATTTGAACAAGTATGTCTAAAGCAGTTAGCTATAGAATTTTATTATTTGGGAAAGCCATGCTTCGGCGCGTATGGGCCGGCTCGACCGGAGTGATACCACGGCCTCACAGAAAACCGGCAGTGAAGCAATGGTTTCATTGCTTTTCGCCGAGTGAGTGAGGTTACTGGAGGCCCTAACCCTTCCCTCTCCCCCTACCCGCACTCTCCCTCTTCTCCCCTCCCCTACTCCCACCTTAAAGGCCGGCAACGCACTAGTGACACTTGAGTTAAGCTTAATTACATTACATTCCATTAAAAAGTAATTCTAACATTATTAAGTTATTTAGGTTTTACATATTTTAATAATATACTAGATGAAAACCCGGCTTCGCTCGTGTGAAATGTGACTCATAATACACAATCTTTTACAAAATGTAGGTAGATATACGTGTGAATCGGCCTTAACGAACTCAAGGTGTGGCGACTGCCATTTGCACCATTAGAATTTAACAAAATACTCGACAATCCGAATTTTGCGGATATATGTTGTTGACTCGAAATCATTATTTTTTAATGTTTTATTATTCAGGTAAGGTTTCGATCGAGTCTACCGTACCCCTTGACCAAACTATTAATATAGATGCAGGAACGATAACTCGGAAATCGCATGACTAAATACTGTTTACTTATTGTAGGAGCAAGTTCAGAAACATAATGAAACAGAAACTGAACTATTAAAAGAAAACAGTTCATTGAAAGAAAAACTGGAGAAAGAGAGAGAAGAGTTTTTGGCAGAACTCAGTCGAGAAAACTCTTCTAAAAAAGATATGTTGGAAAAACTGGAGGCCAACATAAGAGAACAAGAAGAGGTTAGGGCACGGGAAAGAGAAGAAGCTCTAGAGTTACTTCATAGAGAAGTAGAAAAGCTTAAACATGTTAAAGAAAAGGTTTGTCTATTTAAAACAGTTTTCTCTGTATTTGCTTTACCTTTTGTTTGTTAGAGCACATGCACAATGTGTGCCAAGTAGTCATCCTACTTACGTCCAATGTACATATAATTATAATTCTAAAGTCAATAACAGAAAATGTAAATATGTAACACCGTCAATTAGACTGTCACTGTCTCGATTCCCATTTTGAAGCTCTGTCTTATGACTTTTTCGAAACAATTAAAATTACAATTGAAGTTAGCATACTAAGTGCTTGAAAATAATTATCATACAATTTGGCCACTCATCAAATAACAAGTGGATAGGCTAAGTTGTTCATCTCTCATTCATGGCTTCATCTTTTCACTTGATATTTCCAAATAACTTTGCCAACACCTCTCCATAAAAGCTAGGTTAGCTAGTCTTTCGTTCTTTCCATATTGCCCAACTTGACAAGCTAGTAGTGGTGGTGCTGGCTTACGCCAGCAGTTGCCGAGAGACCAGTTACAGCGGTTACTTGGTTACCCAAGTAACCACTGTAACTGGTCTCTCGGTAACAAATGCCTTGAGAGAAGCCGAGATCAGAGTATATAGGATGGAAGGATATAACTGACATAACCCTCAGAAAAGAAAAATGTGAATTATACAACAGAAAATTAAAAAAGAAACATTGAATGCATTTTTTTATTTTTTAGATGGGTATGATATTTTCGCCCCACACTTCAACTGACACTTCAAAGTTCAAAGAAATACAAATTGTGGAAAGCAGGATACTATTAAATTTTTTCAGATTTGAATTATTTGAGATTTTTTTTAAGAAGTAGTATAAAGACTGTTTGTAGACGGTATTTAATAATCTGATGATAATGATCAGGTTTTATATTTATGATTTTTTTAGCAAATAAAAGAAATAGAAGAACAAAAAAAACAGAGAGAAGCAGAACTGAAAAAGGAATTGGACTATATTAGAGATAATTTGGAGGAAAAAGTCTTACAAACAGAACAAGAGAAATTGAAAGCTGAAGAATTACTTAATGAGCAATTAGAACAAATGAGGAAACTGAGTGATGAAGAGAAAATTAGAATAGATGAACTGGTAATACTTCTTTTTTATTTAAAAGTTAAAATATATTCATATTTTATTTTTCCAGAATTTAAAAATGATTTCAATAACAAAGTTATAACTGCCATGAATAAGTGACCAGTATTGTATACTACAAAAATCTGTGGTGCTCAAAGACTTCATACATAAAAGGATCAAAAATTCATACATAAAAGGATGTGTGTTGTTTGTATTAGATTAAAACAAAAACATCACATGTTCTTTCATGTACCATTAAATTTGTTGACAGTGGCCCCAATTCTGTTACTTCACTCGCTAAATTAAAATTCACTAAATTTTCTTCATATAAGAAGTAAACCTTGTACACTTAGAAACAAGGTCTTATTTCAAATTGAAACAAGTAGGTAACATATGTCGCTATCGAAATAAGCAATTTATTTGTCGACTAAAGTCTGATACGCTTAAATAAACTTTAATACCACGTAGCGAGAGTCGCTATCCGTTGAATGCTATCTCTTTTGCTCTGTGTTTTTAGTAAGCGTCTTCGTAGGTGTAGATTAAAAACACGTCATCCTTGTTCGTTTTGAACAAGTTTTTATACGGCAATTATACAGCGTTTGAATAAATGAAGACTCGCTGTGTGGAAATAAAGTTGAGTATACGTTGACAGGTTTTGAAATTTATGTGTTTAAATTTTGAAATTTGTAGTGTTTATTGAAATTTAGAGGCGCTGAGAAATAGATGCTAGTAACAAATAGACCTTATTACGAAGAAGACTAGGTTGATTTCATATAAAGAAATTAAGTCAGGTTTTAGTTTAGTCCAGTGTACAATAGAATCGGCACCAGTGTTTCACAAGTTAGTGTTCAGGTACATTGTCTTGGGAAACGTGTTTTTGTATGCTAAAGTTCGTAGAAAGTTGCTAAGAATGTGAAGGAGCAAACAAAAGTATATTCATTTTATTATAACACAGATAACTAAAATCAATTTAACATTTTTTATATATTTTTCTTTAAATTTCAATCTAATTATCACTACTTACTAAATCAATGCCGAAAATACTATCATTTTCCGGGAAGAAGGCATTCCCTTGTTAAGACATCATGACGCCAAGACAACACAAGTACATATACATAGGTATAGTATATTTCAACACATGATCACAAACCACAGCACAGGCTCTGTCTATTTGGGGGTTAGACAGCCATGTATGAGGTGTCTCAAGTTGTTGTTATTATTATAAACAATAAGTGTTTCATTTGGCAGCTTAATAGGTATGACTTGTATGGAAGACAACCAGACCAAGAACTTGGCAAACCTGACAGCTGCTATAGAGCACCCCTTAGAATGTAAGAACACTGTAGCCAAACATTTGGCTTCATATAGTGCTCCTTCTGAGCTAATTAACAATGACGTTATAAATATTAATTCATGCAATAGCTTGACCGCTTATTGTGACATTAATTCTTTAAATTAATAGACTATAAAGCCTATCTCTTGCATATCAAATAATTTACACAATAATGGTATTGATAGTAGAAATACAAAAATAAATAAAAGTTGTAGCAATAAAGTAAAAAAATCAATGACTATAAACATAGTTCATCAAAATATTCAAGGATTATCTAGGAAAGACTTAGAAGTAGAATTATTTTTTGATAAATATAATGTCTATGTGCTCTGTATCACAGAGCATTGGCTACAGGCACATCAGTTAATACTTAATAATGAACTTTATTCTGCTAGAAGTGTGTATGTAAGAAGCAAGTCAATTCATGGAGGGTTGTTAATTTTTGTTTGTAATAGTATTAAGTGCAAAAACCAGAAAGATGTTGTTAATTTGTCTGCTGAGCCCACTGTAGAACTTTCTTGTGTAGAACTGGAACACCATATATTATAGTTAGTGTGTATAGGCCACCACAGAGTGACTTTAGCATATTTGAGATAGTTATGGAAGAAGTTTTGAATGTTTATGTGTCAGTAGTAAGGTTTTGGTAGTTTGTGGAGATTTCAATATTAATATATTAGAAAAGTGTCCTATCAGTATAAGATTAGTGAGCCTATTTGAATCATTTGATTGAATTATTTATTTTCTGAGCCAACAAGAATTACTTCTCACTCGGCAACTTGCTTAGATAACATCTTTAGCAATGGTGAATATTTAAATAGGTAAATTTTAAGTGATTTAACATCAGATCACTGTGGGCAATTTGTTACATTTCCTTGTATGAAGAATAAACAAAACTATATGCAGGCCCATGACTAGTAACCGATTATTGAATTTTAGTAATAACATTAGTGATAAGGTTTCCAATTTAGATTGGACTCAAAGAGATCCGGATAAGCTTTACGGCTACTTATTTAATATGATAGAAATCGAATTTAACAGTATATTTAAGACAAAACAATAATGCAAAGGCCAAAAACGACATCTGTGACTGGGCGACAACAGGAATATACAAAAGTAGAGGAAAGCTGTATGATTTATTTGCTATGAAACAAAGTAATTTTGACCCAATATTTCATGAATATGTCAAAAATTACTCAAAGATTTTTAGGAAAACATGTACTATGGCAAAGTCTTTATACATAAGTAATAAGATTAAGTCTTCAAATAATAAAATAACAGCTACATGGAACATTATTAATAATGAAACTGGACGTAGTAAACCTCGAGATAATGATGTAAAATTAAATATTAATAATAGGTCTATAACAAACAACTTCGACATAGCTGAATCTTTTAATACCTTTTTCACAAATATACCAGTTAGTACAACCAGTACCTTGAATTCTTGTGCGTCCAGGTCTGAATTGTTGTTAAGGGCCAATGTAAACAAATGTAAGAATTTATTTGAATTTGAATTCATAAACCCCACAGACATTATAAAAACGTTTAAGTATTTTAATTCTAAGAATTCAGGGGATTTATGGGGAATTAATAGAAACTATTATAATTGATATAGCACCATTTCTAGCTATAACATTCAATCGATGTGTTGATTCTGGTGTTTTTCCTAACCTGTTGAAGTATAGTAAAGTAATACCTTTATTCAATAAGGGTTGTACAACTGAACCAAGTAACTTTAGGCCAATCTCAATGTTACCGGCTATTAGTAAAATGTTTGAAAAAGTTATTTTGCAACAACTAGAAAGACATTTTAATCTAAATAATCTATTTCACAAAGAACAATTTGGCTTTACAAAGGGTCGTTCAACAATTGATGCTGGTGCAACTCTTTTGAGACATATATTTAATGCATGGGAGAATTCGCAAGATGCGATAGGTGTATTTTGCGATCTCTCAAAAGCTTTTGACTGTGTAGAACATAAAACGCTTTTTCTTAAACTTAAACATTATGGTGTTAATGGTATTGCTTATGAACTAATTGTTTCCTACTTGAAAGATAGAATTCAACATGTAGATGTCAATGGTGCGAGGTCTTCTGGATTACCTGTTACTATGGGCGTTCCTCAGGGCTCTATACTAGGTCCTCTACTTTTTCGCATATATATAAACTGTGATATAGTTTTATTTACTGATGATACGTCACTTATTTTAAAGTCGATCGTAAGAAAACAGTTTTTGACGATGTGAATAGGGCACTAAATGATGTATTGTATTGGTTTTCAACTAAAAATCTTCTACTAAATTCAAATAATACAAAGTGTGTGAGATTTACTATGCCAAATGTAAAACAGCTAGGTACTAATTTAACTCTAAATAATGAAATGTTAAGTATTGTAGACTCAACAGTATTCTTAGGAATTACATTAGACAGTAAACTACAATGGGGAGCCCAGATAGACAGCCTTGCAGGTAGGCTTAGTTCGGCATCTTATGCAGTATGGAAGGTACGTCAGCTCACTGATACGGACACAGCTAGGCTAGTTTATTTTAGCTACTTTCATAGCGTCATGTCCTATGGTATACTACTTTGGGGCAAGGTGGCTAATGTTGAAACGATTTTTATTCTCCAAAAACGAGCCATCCGCTCCATATACAATTTGGGTGCTAGAGTCTCTGTTCGAGAGTTGTTTAAGGATATAGGTATTTTAACTGTTGCATCACAGTATATATTTCCAAATATTATGTTTGTTAGGCACAACATTAATGACTATAAGAAAAACAGTGATATACACAATATTAATACAAGAAACAAGTCTTAAACTCGTTGGTACCTATCATTGCTTACATAAAGTACACAACTCGTTCGAAGGTCTTGGTATACGTTTTTATAATAAAATTCCTATACATGTAATCGACCTTCCTGTAGATAAATTCAAGCTAACTGTAAAAAATCACCTTATTAGGAAAGCCTACTATACGATCAACGATTATCTAATCGACAAACAGTCTTGGGCTTAAGGTGTCATTAGGTATATACACACAAACTTCTTTGTCTTATAATTAAGCTAAATTATTAACAAACCATTGTCAGTTGAAAGTAATGCGTGACGATTATTATGATAATTTGACTAGTAGTGATTCTTATCAGTATCTCGACTATGGTTCGTCATGCTCACTAAAATGTCATTCCTTTTGGCGTCCTCATGGGGCGGGTCATTTCTTTCCCTCTGATATGGCGAAGGAGATGATGGCTGGTCCATGCCTCATACTCGTGAACGGGTGCTGCTTGGGGTGACTGGTCGGCCTAGTCAGCGATGCTTTAGCCTATACTATTATTTTGGTTCGTTCAACTGCAACTCTAGCCTCTTAATCCAGTCACGAATTATTTTTAACAGTAGATTTTGTAACTGAATGAAGGTAGATGTGCACCTTGAATGATTTCTATGTTTAATAGGTTCAAACCTTCAACGGTATCACTGAGTGATTTTTATTTTCAGTACGTTAGCCTATGGAGCATTTCAATAAAATGAAATTCAGGTGGCATCAGCTTGCATCCTGTTTACCTTTCGTGTAACACTAACACTATTGTACCTGAAGATCTGACTTTTAAAAAGAGTGGCCATGAGTTTCTTTGCCAGTATCCTTCTCATAAGGCTCTACGCATTTTGGAAACTGGAAGTTATAGATCGACACAAGCAGGCAGTAGATTTTGGTGTTTTCACCTAATTTACCTCGACAATCCAGTACATGCTGTGGCGTCTGTTTGCGCCGATCTATGATTTAACTTTAGCTTCAATTTAACATTCATAAATTTGACTTAGTGTCTTAATTGAATAAATGATTTTGAATTGAATTTGAAAATTTGAAGTAAAACCAGTTGTAAATAATAGATGGTATCTCCTACTACTTTTAAGGATCCTCTGCAGACTGCCTACTGCTTTTTGGTAGTATTCATCTAGGAATATTTAATTTACAGATGAAGGAACGAGAAGAAATACAAAATAGATTAAATGAAGCACAATCAAATGCAGCAAAGTCTCTTGAGGAACTAACGGTAATAACTGCATTCATTAACTTAACATGACATCAACATACACCAAGTATTCAAAGTCTAACATAGAGGATTAACTATAGAGATGCTGTAAATATTTTTTTCTATAAGGTCGTTCATGAACTATGGCACAGTCGCAATCTTCAGGTGGTGAAATGATGATGTCAGGCAAGTTCCCTACTTGAAGTCAAATATTACACCTCTCCGCGAACAACTTGAGCTCGACAGATCATGAGGTCTTTAGCTTGTCACAGTAGCGGATCCAGGGGGGGGGCTAAGGGGCTCAAGCCCCCCCCAAAAGCATCTGAGTTCTTCTTCTTAATAAGTATTTTGTTTTATTTTTTTTTAATGTCATAAGATGTTTTGATTGCGTGACAAATTTAAATCCGCGCGCTACTCGAGTATTATTTAATTCCCTTCAAGGATTAGTGGTTGGCTATTTATTACAGTACAGTAGTTACAGTACATACAAAAATAAATATTTTATGGAATCTTTACAACCACCTCGTAATTATAATTATTAAAAGCAGACGAAGAGTGGACAAAAAAATCAGTTCCGATCTGATTAGCTGAAGAAATACCTACTCTTGTCTAGTCTATAGCCAACAACAGAGCGGTGCATATTTTTTGCCTCACTTATTAGTTTCTGGCCCTGATAGTGAGGGCAATCTTTAGTCACTCGTCCACTTTGCAAAAATATAAAAAGGTGTTGTGTCTTCAGAAACCATATGAAAACCCTAAAAAGGCTGTCAAAATTGTAATTGACTGAGAGATTAACTGAGAAACTGAAAATAATCCATTCAGATATAGAGCGGCTGATTCCTATAGTAAAGAAAATCATACCATGTGGTCGATAAAACATACCGTTAAGAGACCACCGAGATGATGGTACATTGAGTGATAGTGATAAAATCGGCCAAGGTAAATTTCGAGCACTTTTGAAATTTCGTATTGATGCAGGTGATTCATCCTCCAAAAGCATTTAGAGACAGCGCCGGAGACGACGGTGAGAACGAGGAGAACGGTGTGTCGCCCGTTGCGGAGGCGGGAGTAGAGGCGGCTGTTCTACGGATCCGTTCCAAGAACACCGCCAAGGGCCAGACGGGATCCCTGCCCGAGTTTCGGCTATGACCCTCGAACACATGTCGGACCGCCTCAGGGACGTGCCCGACGCTACCTTGGCGTCTGGATGCTTCCCTAACTGATGGAAGAGCGGGAAGCTGGTCCTGTTAAGGAAGCCAGTACCGCCTACCGACTCAGTCGCGGCTTCCAGGCCCATCGTGTTGCTGGACAAGGCAGGTAAACTCTTTGAGAGAGTCCTCTCTGCCCGCATCGTCCGGCACCGGCGAGGTCGGCCCCAATTTGTCGGACGCCCAATTCGTTTTTCAGGCTGCGCCAACTTTCAGTGCTGTGTTGCGCCTAAGGGCCGTGACCAAAGAGGTAGTAAGTGGTGGTGGCATGCTGTTGGCGGTGTCATTAGACTTCGCCAACGTATTCAATAGTCTGCCATTCAGCTGCATCAGGGAAGCACTCCACTATCACAGGGTGCCACAGTACCTGAGGCACCTAGTGGCAGACTATCTAGAAGAGCGTACCGTCATGTTCGAGGACCGAGATGGAGTTATGGCGGTTAGAACCGCACCGCGTCGACGAAGGCGGCGTGCCCGTTGGCCGGGACTCTCCCGTGGGATTTGGAGGCGGAAGTGCTCGGCGAACGGTTGAGTTCCGGGCGGGAAGCGGCAGTCGGCGCTCACCCGAAGAAGTACGCGAATGGCGTGAGCCACCATGGCTCGTTGGTCGTCCGGGCTGGAGGCTCCACGTGAGTCGAGTGAGCAGGGCGGTAGCACGGGACCCTTTCCTTCCGACTGACGCAGGTTTTTTCCGGCACGGCTGCTTCGGGAAGTACCTACACTCGGTCGCTAGGAGGGAATTGAGTCCCGCCTGTCACCACTGCGACTGCAGTGAGGACTCGGCTCAGCACACGCTGGTGGTTTGCTCCACTTGGGCAACGCAGCGCTACCGGCCGTCATAAGCTCTGTAGCCGGTAGCGACAGGAATTTTACCGCGGGCACGACCTGTTCTGTGTTCTGTGAGGACGTTATCTTGCAAAAGGAGGTCCGGGAGGTCGATCTCCACTTAGACCTAATTTGCCGCCGGCGAACCGAGTGGCTGAGGCGTGCTTACCAGCACCTCATGCCGCTCTGAGTGCGGCCGGGGGTTCTTGACTCTCGACCTTTGACGTTAACCGCCGCTGTATTTGAAATTACTGTTTTAGTTTCACAGCAACTCTAGGCTCTTGTATTAAGTCTTAACTTTTGTTATGAGATTGATAGAAAGTGTAGTACGCTAAAAAAGTAGGTACAGAGAAACTAAATATGAAGAAATTTTAATAGTGGCAGCAGCACGCGTTAACAGTGACCATTTGCTCATCCTCTCTCATTATCGAAAATAACTCTTTGGAGCCTTGAAGTAATAGGGAACGTCTCCTCCAAACAACAGCTAAAGCGCATCAAGACAAATGAGTTTTTTCTAAATATACAAATTCTCGCTACATTACCAGTAACCACTGGAGAGTGGAGCGCAGCTTCTCTTCGCTTGACCTAATACAACCGTACGACAATAACCGAAAACAGGTTTTAATAAAATGTTGTGTGCCTTTTAAGTATTTACTTTGCTAAAATCTACCCTCATCGGGGTCAAGCCCCTCCCAAATGTCAATCCTGGATCCGCCACTGGCTTGTCATACTGCATCAAAATCTCTCTTTATGAGCTTCTCTTGTGTAACCTCACTTTTCACAGCTTAACAATGTACTTAACAATGTAAACAATTATTTTGGAAGTCAATTTTAACCAACTTTTAATCGTATTGAAGTATATGTAGTTCAGTTGACAATGCTATAATTTGGCATCTTGGAGCTGATCTGATGATGGAGCCAGGAGGTTGATAGTGAAACCCTTTTTTATTTTGGTTCGGAATTAAAGTGTGTTATTTTAGTTTTTCTACTATACAACGTTTTTTTTTGTGTTTCAGACACGGGTGACTGAAAGGGAAACTGAGTTGGCAGCATTGGCTGCAGAGCGAATCCAGAAACAAGCAGAACAATCAAGTGAAGTTATAAGTACATTACAAGAACAACTGGAGAAAGTTAGTGATATTATAATAAATTGCAATTATTAAGGTTGTCAGCGATAGTCGTCCTTAGGGCAAGAACAGGGTGAGGCCGACCGGCGCTTCTGAACGCGCTCCGATCCAAACAATACAAACTCTTCTATTAGAGCTTTCAATCCCTGTGGGACTTTACTTTTGCAAATTTTTAATACCAAGCGTTTGATGCTTCTGTATCTTGTGGTACTTACTGGCTCTATACTGATGTATCAGTATTGAAATTTGGAGTCTTCCAAGTAATTGAATTGCAAAGTTATACGACTTTTCTTCAATACATTAACACTGCACAGTTTTTAATAATTGGTATTCTTTTATATTTTTCTTTATTTTATTTTTATGCTACCTCTAACATCTCACAGTTTTCACGGCTTTTAGATTATTACAATACAAAGTCTACCTATACGTATATGATGCAAGTTTGTTAGTGTTATGAATATCTTACATTTTTACACTTGCACGACTTTCGTAGAAGGCAATTGGCGTAAAGCATAACACTTGTTTATATTACTTACACTATAAATTAATTAGTGTGGCCTGCCAATGTAATTCAGAGCCCATATTGAAGATCAAAATGGTAAATTGAAAGCTGAATATAGTCTATTTATACCTTCTACTAAATAGTTTAAATATTTTAGAGCTTAAGTGTTAATATTAATGACAAGCGCATTTTCCTCATATGCAACTTCCTGAGTGTACATTTATGTAGACTGAACGGTGTCTCTATAAAATGATTGCCAGTAAAAGATTACACTATAATAACTGTGTTCATTTTTTCTCAATCATGTACAATAATGGAATGAATACTACAATGCTTACAGGTTAAAAACCAGCTACATATGGTAGAAACTGAGAAAAATACAATTTTAGAAAATATTTGTGCACCAGACAATGGCAAGGGCTCATCCAAGCAGACTGTATTGAGTGAAGTGGGTGAAATCATGGAAAGTGAACTGCAGTGCAGTATATGTGCTGAACTCTTTGTTGCTGCAACAACTCTAAACTGTTCACACACATTCTGTAAATATTGCATCACAATGTGGAAAAAGAAGAAAAAAGATTGTCCAATATGCAGGTAAAACTTTCAGTTAAGCCATTTTAGTTTGTTATTTAACAATACTCTTAAAAAAAACCAGTAAGACATTCTATCGGTTAACGGTTGTTGATTGATTATAAGTATTCTGTTCTATTCAAACTTTAACACTGGCAGCCCGTCAGAGTCTTCTTTGATTTTTAAATGGTAAATTAAACTAAGTCATCATGCTCAATTTAGGTTTTCCTTTTCAGAGCTCCTATAACGTCAGAATGTAAGAGTTTAGTTCTAGATACTTTCATTGAGAAAATGGTACAAAACCTTAGCGAGGAGATGAAAGACAAAAGGAAAAATATACTAAAAGACAGAGAAGGTATATATATTTCACTAAATACTTTATTTTAAGTATGTCAACAATGCAGCTTCATAATACGAATGTAAGTTTTTATTACAAGTGTTAAGAAGATCACAATAGTGACTAGTCGTTGAATTGATTGGTAATAAGCTAATAGGCAGGTTACATCATTTATAATATGAATCAATGTCCTTACACATAACCACTACACTGGTTAGGTATATTTTACAGGTGTACCTGAACAATAAAGTTAAGTTTTTATAATTTTAACACATAATCTTCGATAATGATGATGAAAGTAGGAAATTAATATTAAGTCGATAAAGACTCTTTAATGTTAATATAATTATGTTGCCGGAAGTATTACATAAGTTTGAATTGAATGACGTTTCGACCAGGTTGCATTGGCCGTGTTACTGACCACAGTAATAATAAAATGTTAATAGCACGCCCTCCTTCGTCGAATCCGTGAGGTAGAAGGTTCTTCATCCACCCAAACATTTTCGATATTTTTGATAAATTCCTTTTGTCATGTACCGTCATATACAATATTAACAGTGTCCCTATTCTGTAAGCAAACCGATGTGTCCCTATTCTAATGTTTATCCAACATTATGTTTATATCACTTGATTCCATGCTGTAGATAATTTAAAACCATCTTCTCGATACAAAGTATTATGCTGGATATTTTTTATCATGAAACGCGAAAGTTTCAAAGTTTTTTTATTGTTTCTTTTGACATTAGAAATACTCTTTTACATACATTCATGGGATCTAGGTCAGATAAAGATACACGCTCTCATATAATACATGATGGATGATGAAATACGCATCTACACTTTTCTCTCATGTATTGGGTAAGAGCGAATCACAAAAAGTTTACGTGGGAGAGCCAGGCTTCGGCACGTATGGGCCGGCTCGACTCCGCTCGATAGCACGGCCTCACAGAAAACCGGTAGTGAAGCAATGCTTGTATTGCATTTCGCCGCGTGAGTGAGGTTACGGGAAGCCCTAACCCTTCCCTCTCCCCTATTCCCGTCCTTCCCCTCTCTCCTCTTTCCCCCGTCCCCTTCTTGTCCTACTCGAAACCTTAAGGGCGGCAACGCACTTGTGACTCTTGAGTTACAGGTGCCCATGGGCGGCGGTAGTCATTTACCATCAGGTGACCCGTCTGCTCGTTTATTATTGCCGCCTTAGTCCTCCGGTAGTACCTTCTTTGAATGTAGCAATATTTTGATCGAAAATATTAGGGTCCTCCTGTGGAGTTTCCCTGTGATATTTGATTTTTGACGAATGTAGTCAACTTGTTATTTGATTCAAACTAAATCTCAAGACAATTAAATTAAATATTCAGATTCATTGTTGCGTTGCTACAAGGTGCTGCACTCTTCCGCTATAGTGGCCCCCCGCGAGGAGGCGGCGTCCGCGTGTGCCTGGACGTCGCCTAATTGAGAGGTTGTTACCCGAAGGTGGTGCCCGCGCTTTTGCGGGCAGGCGCTAGGGGATGTCTTAATAAAAGCTGTTCCCGGATCCCTCCTAATTTAGGCGCAGTCCGGCACACCGTGTGGTTTTAGTCGGTTCGATTCCGACACACCGCCCCACCGAAAACCCTGGTGGGGTGACGGCCCGAGGGGGTTTCCACACTCACAACAAAAAAAAAAAGGTACCCCCACTCTTATATGTATTTTAATACCATTCTGTGTAAATTGTAATGTTTACTAATCAAATCAAGACTTGGTCCGTTGTGTATACTTACATCTTATCAATGTATAGCATTACAGAAACATTCAATAAATATGAGAGAATATCACTCGATACGTATCAAGTTTGTGAAATAATATTAATAGCTTTATGAAGCTGTGTTGTTTACAGAACTCGAGTCCAAGCTGGCCCTGCAGTCCAACGCACAAACCAGCCGGTATGCTTACTTATTAAACGTAAATAAATAGTTACTGTTATTCAATCACACTCGCTTATAAAGCCGACATTAAGTCGGTTTTGCATGAATAAATTAGCAAAAGGACAACTTAAACATTTGGTATTACTTGTTTTACTCCCGAAATTGCCATATTATACGTATCATGTACCATAAAAATTCAAGTACTTTTAGTTTAGAATTTGTAAATGTGACTACACAACTAATCTATATAGTATCTATATATATCTATATAGTATAAAGCGGCAACCGCAGAAAAACGTTCATCTGGTATAAGTATCAAAATATACTTTTCTATTTTCTGGATATTAGTTAGGTAAATAATAAACCACCAAGAGAAGAGGACACGCCTAAAACTTTTAAAATGTTGTCTATCATGGATTCGCGATCATTAACTGTTTGTTCAAATGACTTAATAAAGTGCTCACTCTCGCTTTTTTGTTACACTTTTAAGAGACAAAAAATTAACTGACAAAGGCTAAATCAATTTCGTCAATTCTATGTGGCAAAATGCCACAAATGCTTAGTGTATTCTACTCGATCCTTTAGAGTGTGAATGGCACGACATGAGACGATAACATATCATATGAACAAAAAAGCGCAGTGAGCAATTAATTATTGATTGATTTGATTTTAGAGCTTTCTAATGTGATGTCGTAAATAAACACATTTTTTTGCCCTATTATGCAAACGCTGGCTGAACCCTACGAGATATATCAAAATAATGTACTACAGTGTTGTACACCTTAATAAGGTCTACAAAACAGCCCGCGATGGTATATGTCTATCTCTTAGGGATAAGCCACAATAACCATTTTTTATCCTTTACATTATACGAAAAATAATGGCTTATTTACGAAACTATTTTAAGCAATACAGCATTAATCGTTATCCAATTGAGTACCTTAAATACATTGTGCATTTAATATAGATCAATCTGGCCCTGTACAGCATGTAATTTAAATGAATATTTTCGAAGATATTACAGATTTAATATGCAGGGACATAATTCTAAAGAAAACATGTTTGTATTGTCTAATGACAAAAAAGCTGTAAACGTTTAAAAGACATTCTGTAGTATATTAAGTATCAGCATTGCACTCGTGCGAAGCTGGGGAGGGTCGCTAGTAGTTACATTAAACAAACAAAAACGCAGCCTCATATTCACAAATCCGAAAAAATAACTAAAATCGAAGAACTAAACTTTACCGAACTTAATCGGAAAGAAAATCATATCTACCTAAGCCGGGTTTTCATCTAGTTTTAAATATTTCGATACTTATATCGGATGACTAACGTGTTTCAGCGGTTGCCACTTATAACTACATGTTTTACGACACATGTGTCACTATATTTATAATTTAATATATAAAAATCTCGTGTCCACAGTGTTTGTTATCGAACTTCTCCGTTTCGGAGGAGGCTTGACCGATTTTTATGAAATTTTTTGTGTATATTAAGTGTAGGTCTGAGAATAGGTCGTAAGCTAGTTTTTTTTTTTTTGAACAAAAAAGTTATTTTGGTCTTATGATTTGGCGTTAAAAAATACTTATAACCCTAAATTTTCACTCCTACCACCAATCCTTTTTTTTAATAGCGATATTAGTATTGTTACTTTCATCCACAGATGTGCAATAGGGTTGCAAGATGACAATTGATTAATCATTGTCGTACGATAAATTGTTATGTATTTAACCCAGTGAAAACAGAAAGTGCGATCGTTATAATCGATTGTAATAATTGATTGCCGTCCAGTCGATATTGCAACTTTAAAGTTGAAAACTTCCTCTCTCAGTGGTCGTTAACTGATCAATTATCAATCTATAAGTTATCCCAGCCAAGCGTCTACATGTGTCACCTCTCCCCAGCAAACAGCACGGAGTAGGTATGAGAAAAAAGCCGTCTCCTGTCTCTCTCACACAATAAGCTTTATCTTATTCTCTACACAGTTTTGAGAGATCAAACTTTTAATATGTCAGTTAAGATAATGAAGTACATTGAATTAAGAAAATGAATGGTTGGTGGTTTCTGGAAGGAACCCGTAAGTAAGTAATAAACAGCCAGTTAAAGTCAGGAACGTCATTGTCCACGCGCCTTCTTAAATATTTTTATTATATATATACATATTCTATAAAAGCCAGGATTTTTACGAAGGTAAACCTAATATTCAACGTCGACGTGAATACCTACCTCGATGTCGCATCTCATAAGATCCTTTGTTCTGTAAATAGGTTTTGACATTTTCTTATAATAAGACAACGAATAAAATATTCGAAATAATCTGCGAATAGAGTCTTTGATTGATTTATATTGCAAATGCACTGCAAATTTACAGATTTATTGATGTTTTTTTCGTGAATGTTCTCAATTTGTACCAATATAAATTTAAATGTTTTGGCATCGAAGCCAATGTGTGTTTACATGGAATAATTTATAAGAATTAAAAAGTGACCATAGATTATTAAAATGGGGTTTCTACTTCGTCCCCTTATGTAGCAGTGAACTATCTACCTCTATCAGTTATAACATGTTACAGCGGAAGAAATAGCTCTTATGGCTCCGACGACGAATACGCCCTCGGCGAGGACGAGGAGGGGGAGGAGGAACAGGAATACGAGGACTCCGAGTAAGTTACACTGTGATATAGAACATAATTTATTTATTTAATTTTATAAATGAACTAACCGAATTTTTAATAACTTCTAAAAAAAAATATACACCAATCCGAATTTATAGGAGCCCCAAACTCGACTGCTAGGGCATCAATTCTATGAAAAATACCCATGAACAATTTCACTGTATGATAAACAGAAAATTTAGAATAACAAACTTCGCGAGTGAGGAAAGCAAGGAGGAAATCGACAATGAACATTGTAAAGTAGTTTTAAATGCCCCTGTTAATATATGTTGCAATAGTTTGATACAAAAACTTGAATGTATAGCTGTAGCTTATTACTTACCACAATGGAGTGTGTCACTCTCGTGGTACGTGTACCAGATGCACGCTCGCGAGCGTTCAAAATATTGCTTCTTACAGTGTCATTATTACACTTTAAAACATTAGTCTGGAAATAATCATAAAAATGTTATACTTATCAATTTCATTCTTTTTGTAGTAGTCTGTAAAGTAGTTTTCGCATTTTTTATCACACTTGCAATGTCACATGGCCAGCGTGGGCGTCTGATAGCAAACTGTGCATGCAACTGGTTTTAAGCATAGTTTTAATTGTAGCATTTTTTGAGCGCTGATCAAACATGTATGGTATAAGTACATGATTGTAGATTCTAGCTGATTATATCACTGTGTAAAACAAATATAACTGCATCTTGTTGGAAACTAATAAACCAGTTCTCATTATGTTAACGAAAAATTGATTATTTAAAAAACAGAAATTAAATTTCATGATAATGTAAGGAAAAAATATGAGACAGGCAAATTTATTTACAAATAATTTTTAAATAGATAACAGAATATCTATGGAATATTGTTACAATGCTAGAAAACCGCCCCATAAATATATAGTGAAATAGTGAAAAACACACGGCACGGACGCGTTCATTCTACCCAAATCTTTACCCTGACCTTTGTACTCTTCCTTTGCTCAGCTATTATTTAGAATGATTTCTTTTATTTCAGTGGTGAGTACTACCGACACCGTAATCGGTACTATAACTACTCCGATGATTCCGATGGTGGATCTGACGAGGATTTCTACTCAGAGGGTGATGGAACCTCTGAACCTGACGAGAACACCGGCACCACCAGCACAGGTATAATCTAAGTTGATTATTAATAATAATAATAACTTGAGACACTTCACACGCGGCCATCTTATCCCAAACTAGGCAGAGCCTGTACTATGGCAAACAGCCAACTGATAGACATACTTATATATTACTAAATACATACATATTATAGATAAATTACACCCAGACTCAGAACAAATGATGCACACAATTATTTGTCCTGGGTGGGAATCGAACCCACGACCTCTGGTTCGGCAGTCAGTGTCAATAATCACCAGACCAACAGGCTAGCCATTAATGTTATTTGAACAGGTACCTCGCTCGCTGTCGAAACATGCTACACAATGACAATATTAGTGCATATGGTACAATATTATGACATACGGCATACTCTATGCATATTATTACACATTTACATACTACACAGAACTGCATTATACCATTAGTAGTCCTATCAGCAATGTCTACAAATAAAAGATTATAATTTAGGTAGAGAAAACATTTGCTTCCCAGAAAGTGTTGTGTGAATCTAAACAAGTGTTTTTTTATAGTAGGGTTAGGGTTAATTTAACTTTAGCTACCTTTATTGCAAAACATGTAGGTACTAAAAATTTACCATTTTGGGATAGTTTAAACGGAATTACGTTAGTAATTTTGTGTTAAGGCGGTAAATGTATGAGTAGATGGTTTTTGAATTTTGGAGTGATAACTTTTTTAGGCACGTTGAGCGCTTTTGGTATAGGGAAAAATCACTGAACTAGCGTGACCGTCACGCTCAGAAAACATATACATATGTGTGTGTATATGTATATATGTGTGTATTTGTTTTCACTTCTGACGTGCAGTCCAGCGACTGACAGTTTTTACTGACTTCTTTCTTTTGAAGAAACGAAAACATTACTAAGCAGATTCTATCCTATATCATCAATATAATATATTGTATTATTATATTATACAAGTAATAACAGAACCTCTTTTATATTTAGAACCAAGATCGGGTGGTGCAGCTACAGATTCTGGAACAAGGCGTCGGGGAGTCGTTGAGGGGATTCCCGGTGCATATTATGGTGGCTACGGACGCTGCTTCCGCTGCGGGGCGCGCGGCCACTGGGCCCCCGGCTGCCCGCTCTCAATAACGTGACACGTGCATGGCTAAGACTGTGGTCAAACCTCTCATACAGTCAACTAATGTGTCACATACTTTAAAGTACGATCACATTTCTAACAATTACCTACATAATTGGCACTGTGTGCCATACACAAAGTAAAAATAAACCATGGAGGTAGTCCCTGTCTTGTCTATTTTTTATATTATTGCTATTGGTACGAGTCGTTATAATCTCTTTCATTTTTATAAAACTATATAAAGGACACCACACATGTTTCACATTATAGACGACGCAAATCTATTTCAACAATAATTTGTATTTTTTTATAAAAACAGGGAAATATGTAGGTATACACTGTACCTACAGTGTATACCTACATATTAATGACATTGCAGTGTTCCCTGAACCCTAAAAACGATAAGAATATATCTATATATATCTACTCAATAGTTCTTTACAAATGCCAGATAATAATACACCCGGGCCTTAATTTTGTGTACTTTGTTTATCTTAGTTTTCGACACCTTAAAGGACTATATTACGTATAAAAAAACTGTATACAATTTTATTGAGTTCTGTTTATATTCCAGGTTTATAAAATAATCTGAGGCGTATATTATCTCGTTTGATTTCAAACATTTTCATAAGACAGAAGCCGTACTATGTTGTGTCAATCGACGAAATCGCTGGTCGCTAATGTCTGGCATTCGTACTAACTGTCATGCTGAATTCAAAACTTGCTCTGGTTTGTTCATTTGTGCACCCCTCCAGAATCTGCGCCTGAGTTACGGCTCTGTCAGGAAACACTGCACCGGTATCCACCTGCGTCTTAATGCATATAATAACTAGATAGTACAGTCAGGAGCTTGAAGATGTTGCAAACTACAGGGACGTTTGGCTTGCGTTAGACGTAACAAAAAACTGGATAATTAACAGAGTTTCTCATACTATATTTACATACATAGTATTGATTTGAATTTTTTTTTATGTACGTAGTAGAATATCCATAACAATAACTTCTAGACGACATCCTACCTATAGTTAACGCATAACAATTTTTCGAAATTAAATCCAAAATATTTTAAGCTACGGATAATAATATGCAAAGAAACGTAACTCAAGCTATAAAACGGCTCTGCACACCGCTTACAGTTGGACGAGTCATTCTTCTAATGTGTGTAATATTAACTGTGATTTTTTAAATCGTCGGTGCGATGGGATCATGACAAAGTAAACACAATAGGGATGTTGACAAATTTTCGGAACTGCTTTTATTTGGTAGCTAGACCCATCTGAAAATTTTCCCATAAAGTATTATTACTACTCTAACTAAAATATACTTAAAAGTATGACACCAACTGCCAGCCGTCACCCTTTTCATCGGATAATGACGAATTGGATCTTGTTGGCGTTTGCAGTCACATGATAATAGTAACTATTTTAGCCTTTTCAATCAATTTGAATATATTTATTATAGTATTTTACAAATTAAAAATGTGGTTTAATGTTTTATAACATCATAATTAATCATTTGTGTAGTTGGAACGTAACATACATTTGTGATAAGTGTCAATATCCCTATTTTAAAAAGTCCAATATTAAAGTAGTAAACTGTATCAGAGTTAAATTTCTTTCCATATTGCCAAATATTGTTGTGTGGCGATATCGTTTGTATGTTTATTAAATTTTGATTATTAAAATGTTATGTTACATCTTCAATTAACGAAACATAATAATTGTGCAACAAAGTTTGTATTCAGACTAGATTTACAACACCGTCGTAACAAAAATAAACCAGCAAACCATGTATACCCAGCAAATTACACTATGTGTAATACTCTGCCAGAAAAGAGCTTGGGATGTCATGTTGAGTATCTTATTAGCTTTTAACTTGTTACAAATATTTCGAATATCTCAAAAATATGACTGTTATAATATACCTCTTTTTTACGTGAAAATTTCTTAGTGTATTTTTTTTTTAAATTTCATCATTGGAAATTTTGTTGTATTTTAAGTAATATTTACATCTATGATTGTTTTATTTAGTAATAATCTTTGTATTTTATGATTTATGTACAATCGATTGTAAAATAAATAGTTACTATCGAGGTTATTAATTTGGTGCCTTTCATTGACGCCTTGATTCAAAATCCAAACAGATAGGTATAGATACAATATGAAGATTATTTTATTTGTGGAATATTTAAAACCGAACAGTAACAACAACAATTTAAACCGAGTTGGTATTTGTATCTAATTTTAAATGTTTTGCTTTTTGCGGGCGGTTTTAAGATTTTACTCAAGTCAAATCAAAACCATTTATTTCAATTAAACCAATAATAGGTAGGTATTTTTGAACTATCAGGAGTAGCAGTCAGTCAGACTAAGTCAGTCGTGAAGCTAGTTGCCTGTTCCAATACGTAGATCCTATGAAGAAGAACAGGCAAGAAACTTCAAGGACACTCTTTTTCAAAATGTTTTTTACAAATTTCTGGTTACATATAAGTGTAAATGAAATTTGAGAACAATGTAACATAATTACTACTATACATATTTAAGTAATAGCAGTCCGGAGATGACCAGCCCCGACCCCGACCAACGGCACCCGTTCATGAGCATGACGCACACGAAGGATCCAATGAGTAAGTATGTTACCGGCATGTTTGTGGAGTAGGTAACTGTAAATATAATGTAGTAATACGCGGATTCTTCAAAACGTTACTCGCAACTATCTTCAACTTTATCAACTTTAAAATACGTATCATGGTCCAATGTATGGTCATAACTTGTAAACGGAAAGTATTTTTTTTAGTCATTTAAGTAGTATATTTGCAGTGTATAGTCATATTTGCAGTGATTTAAGCAAGTGTTCCATTTTATCTTTATTCCATCTAGAGCTCCCATTATTATTCAATTTATTAATCATATTTTTGAACTTGTACCATCAAAATGTATAATTTTTCAATAAAAATATTTATTTCCACTTATTTCGTACTTCAGTTATTAGCTGCTTTTTGTAAATATTTATGGAACTACAAACTAAATATTTACAACAAAAATCAGTAGGATTCCGGTGAGAATTTAGGTATGAATAAAATGTGGATTTGGGAAATAAATTTTAATAAAAAAAAATCGAAACAACAAATTTATTTATATAAATAAAACTATGTTACAATGTGTATTAACCATGCAATAATAAACTCCATATTGTGCTGTAAATGTCTAAATTAAGTAAAAAGGAAATTTTCTGTCAACAATACCGATCGAAGCGTCTATCAACAAACCCTATATCTACGTTAGACATTATTTTTAGGTACAAGAGAAACTGGGACACTTCATCACGAAAACACTTAAAAACTGGTGACATGAAACTCATATCAAGAAACTAAAGAGAACATAACAAATGATAAGGTTTTTTTATCACGTGGATATTAAGAAATCAACACAATACACGAGCTTGGTAAGCACACGGTTGATATACAATTTAAATATAAAATGTGTGCTAGTAATAGTGATAAGAACAAGATTAGCTATGATTAAAGGACAATTGAATACTTGAGACCTATACAGATAAAAAATGTTTCTGACAAAATCACCATGTGTACCTAATTATCTGCATTTCCATAACCAGCGTGAAGTAATTTAGCCATAGCCTATTAAGGATTACAAACAAATTACTTTTGACAAGCGCGAAACCTATCCTGTAGAAGCTTATTCCAGAGAGATAAGTTTTGTATCTAGCACACGTTTTTGTGTAACTTTACAAACTGTTGGTGAAGTGTTCTTTCCTATAGGATCACATTGAACGTTTTTAGAACAGTGTTCCTTTTCCAAATACACCCCTGTATATAGAGAAAGACTAAGCGCCATCGCAACATTCTGGCTGATGGGCGTGAAAGTAGTACTTGCTATTTCACTACTACCCGGTTGGGATATCTTTTGTTTGGCAAGTTCAATTATTGTTACGAGTTACGGAAAAGTATAACCGTGCTTCAAAGATTCAAACAAAATTGCATGACGAGATTTTTTTTTTCCTTTTTTAATTAGAACTAAACAATTGTTTACTTGATGATGAAAGATTGTTATAACCAAAATGATAAAAGGAATGTATTTAAAACTTTAATTATTTATATCAAACGCGAATATATGTAAATTATTTCGGAATTCGCAAACTTCTAATTTTGGATATTAATTGCGTAAAAATTAGTGCTGAAATAGTTGAGTTCCAAATCAATAGCTTTCTTGCTGTCCTGTTGCTCCTAAATAATAATGAAATAAAATCATGTTTTTAACGCTTATAATAAAGTCGCAAAGTTACGACTGCCCTACCTTTGTGTGAAAAAGTAGCCGCAGTACGCAGCCTTAAAAATAGTTGCGTGATAAAACCCCACTAACAAAAAATTTAGGTATTCATTTCTTCATCATTCATTTAGGTTATAAATATTAAATTTCAAATAAAAAAAAAAAAAAGATGTGCTTTTTGTCAGGTTGTATTTTAATTTAATTATCAGTTTGTTTTTACTAATTAGCCGTTTTAAAAACCTGCGTTTGTCGAAAAGAATTTGGTAAAAGAATATCTTTTTATTATTACTTATTGCCAAAAACAAGGTTATAAACATTTTATGACGAACCTCAATCCTGTGCCACAACTTGTGACTTATATTTATATCTAAAAAAAAAAGCTGAACTACTGTTAATGTAAGTACTGTGATTGCGGAATATATAAGAGTGGACTTACTGTTTTAATCGCTTATGACGATACTTATTCATTTTTGAGTTTCTAAAAACGATCAGTGTGACCAATGAATAGTCATATACCTACACTATAAATTATTTTAAAGAAACAAATTTATAACCGATTTAATGCCGAAAGGAATGAATTACGATTTTTTTATTGGTTGTATTATAAAAAAATATATCAATTTTTTTTTCTTTTTTAATATTTTTAAATGTGCGCCGCGCGACATCAAGTGACTTACAAGTGTATTTTTAACATATTGTGTGTAATTGTTTGTATGTTTGTAAAGTCCCCCGCGACACAGGAATAATACCTAATGCGGGTGTTGTCTTTCTAAAAAAAATTAAAAGAATTCTACCGTATTACTTTTGTTTTGGTATTTATTTAATTTTCTGATGTCCGTCATGAGTAACGTGTATAAGACATCTCGAGAAACCACTTTAAAATAAAAAGTTAAACCAACTTCAAAAATCACCAACAAAGGACTGAAAAGTGAAAAATAATTGTTTACAAACTCAATTGAAAAGACTACAATACATTAAACGCAATAGCTACTTACTGGTCTGTTTGAAGTCGGTGCCAAGCTCGAAACTCAATAAGTAACAGCTTCATTAAGAACGGAATATAATTCTAATTAAATATCTGAATATTTTTTTGATTATTAAAGACCAGCGGAATAATTGACTAGTACTAATGTGCAATAATCAAATTATGCTTTTCACTTTACAGTGGCCTTTGTAGACGATTTAACTTTTTTTTGTTTATATTTTAATTTTTAGTGTAAGGTACGTACGTACTGAGTAGGTATGATATTTAGAACAATACACACTATAATTTAAGAAACAGCATACGTTAGATTATATTTAATTTAGTTTATTAGGGTTTTTACTTTGTCTAGCAACTTGCTGCACTTGATTGAATAAGTTATAAAAACATATACAGGCGAACAGGGCCTATTTCTTTTTATTGCAGTCGGTTAATAACAATTCATCACTTTAAACGTCTGTACTGCTTCATTTCAAGAAAAATCAACAAACAAACTACATGTGTCGTTAATTTCTGAGGGTTTCCCTCGTTTTTCTTCAGATACCATCATCAGATCCGGACTTGGTGACAATGGGACCACCGTGGAAGCATATGCTTTCAAACAAAAAATAGTTTTTGAAATCGGTCCATAGAGGACGGAAATATCATAAAAACATTCATTAAAAAGCATACATACAGAAGAACATAGAACCTACTCTTTTTTTTAAGTCGGTTAAAAAGGAGTTAATCACTAAATTAATAGTACGCTTTAAAACTTTAACCACCTTTTTTCTGAAAGGTTACGGTTACTTGCACCAAATAATATTTACCCGTAAATACATATAAGTTTATTTAACAAAACCGCAACACTAATTGTGTACAAACTGTCAATTAATTAGATTTTACAATCTAGAAAATACTACATAGATAGCACTTACAGACGTTAAAATTTTTTGTGTAAAATCTTGCTATCTATCTTGCTTTATTTATCTAAGAAAAAGTAAACTTCGTTTATTGGTTACGTCAATGTTCAAGGCAAAGCAGATTGTAAACGCGCCGCGCGTCACTCAAACTAAAAGTGTATCGTTAACATGTATCTTTGTTACTCCCATAATGTTTTTAATTTTAGACTCATAAGCAGCAGCAGAAATATAAGCATGAATGTGCCCATTTGTTTTTACGTATATGCATCTAAAATACAGACAATATTATGCTATTACAGATCATTGATCTGATACAATATGTTGCCGGAGCTGTTTATTAAATGTACTGGATATAGAGACTTCATACTAGCATGTTAATGATTGCCCAAATAAGTAATTTAAAAACAAGTAACTTCACATGGGATTATACAGAGTTGCATAAGTTATAAAGGAAAATATTCCCTATTGTGATGTTTAATTACTGTTCATGAAAATTTAATGTAGACTCAAAAATGTATTTCAATATGTGTAACTTTATTTTCCATCAAAGTAAACTATATTGTTATCAGGTGTAATAAATGTAATAATTTAATACTTGTGTTTAAACAAATTATAGATAATCAGAACACTGATGTGAACAATTTTACAAGTTTTATGGGACCCTCAATTTTCCATAATATTTTCTGCAATTTTCAATATCTGCGATCCAACTGTTATTAAGAATAAGTACATAAGAAATTCTATTGAATCAGCATCTTACTGTAGTTCTTACACAGGCGCGTAACAATGTATGTAGTAGTATTTGTGGCACCCATGCGATCATAATCCCGTAAAACTGTATTTAAGAAGAGCTTGCTCTTTTTAACATTAGAAATACAATAATATATAATACACATAAGTAAAATTTATTTTATAATAATATAAAGGAAACCACAAAATACGACGATTAAAGAATTGAGAAATAATAAATATGAATGACAAAAACACACAACCATAACTTATTAATTATTTAAATAAAAATCTACAATTGCTCAATGTATGAAAAATGTATTTTCTTTGTGTTTGTTGAAAATTAATAGTTTTTGAATAACATAAAATATTAAATTGCATACCAAATAACAACATTTTTATCATTTAAAAATTTATAAATTATCATAACATAGCAGTCACTTACAGATCAAGATCCACACCATCTCAATTGTTTCAATGGTTTCCTTAGTTTATATTAACATCTGTTAATGTTCAAATGAAAAACAGAACATTGTTGTCAATGGTACATGTATACTTACTGATACAATGTGATACAGATGAAACCTTTAGAGAAAGTGTGGTTCATTAATGATATAAAAATGTTTGAATATGATGATACCAAAAAAAATTGCTTTAATATAAATATTTTAGCACTTTTTATTTTAATAATTGCATGTAACTAACTATAATATACATCTATAGAAGTATTATTATTATGCATTGCATAAATACCTAAAAATTAACTAGTTTAATGCCATCAATATATTATAATTATATATGATTATGGCATGAATTAAATCAAGGTACCTCACAAGCATCACATATCCATGCACTTGATTTCTAATTTTTTAATTGATAAATACATGGGAAATATAGTGTTGAATAAATACATTGTACTAGAATTTGAATAATTATTAACCATAAATATCAATTTGCATAACGCTGGTTACACAATACTTATACGGTAATTTACTAATCATGTGATCATCTTGAGGTAGTCTACATATGATAAAAATATGGTAAATTAAATAAAAGTTAATCATTCTTTTTGTCACCAGGTTGTTCTGCTTCTGTAATGGCTGGAGTACCACTTTTAGTCAGCTTTTGTTGTTCTTCCATCTCACCAGAGAATCCAAATTCATTAACACGCTTGTGATCAACTTTGTAAATCCACCGCTGATATAAGAAGATAAAGAACACAATATCTGAAAAAATAATTAAATATTCAAAAACTTTTACAAAAAGCCAGTGTCTTACTTGGATACTGACTATTAAAATTAACTCATTAAGATTAATAATAATAATACTTCACACATTTCACACACAGCCATCTATCTGATCCCAAACTAGACAGAGCCTGTACTATGGTAACCAGACTGCTGATAAACATACTTATATATTTCTAAATACATACATATTATAGATAAATGACACCCAGACACAGAACAAATTATCCTGGCTTAGCAGTCAGGGTTACTAACCACTAAACCAACAGGCCAGTCAAAATAGCTTTATGCTAATCAGATTATTTTATTTATGATAGTACCCTGTGATTAGACAAGATGGACTAATAACATGCTCAAAATCACAAGACTTTTGTGAATCAATTCCAGAAAATGTCAGTAAATGATCCCATGTCTGAGATGACAATGAAGATGTTGATGAGAGATCAATTATTTTATTATTCAAGAGTAGCAACTGTTCTTAAATAATTAATTACTAATAAATAAAAACTGTTGTAAACTTACCATCTCTAAAGCAACCCAAACGGTACATTGTTGGCATTTTGATAACAAAGGCAAAAATATCATCTATGAAGGTATTGAGGAACTTATATGTCATCATTCTCCAGGGCAGGTGGGCCACAGACTTTAATTTGTAGTTGATGAAAAGCTGAGGTGTCATCATAATGAAGCCAAAAGTTAGTAAATATCCATACATCATGTTTAAGATAAATGAGTACCATCCTTTGTGTTCCTGGTACATTAATGAATAGACACCATATCCTATGAGAAGAGGGAAACATGCCCAGCTTAGATAGCGAAAAGCCAGCATATCATACTGCTTTGTACTTGATTGTGAATAAGACCCTTTATCAGTTAATGTAAGCTTTGGTATACCAAATATACGATCTTCTCTATTTATCTTGACATCCATTACTTTATTTATCTTCCATATCTCAATCAACAAGCCTATGAAGCATGAAATTCTTACCATGACATTGGTTTCATTATCTAGAACATACAACAAGACAACTGTGGACTGAAAGACATTGAAAAATACAGATCTCACAGAAAGGCCTTCAAGCGACTGCCTATTATTCCAAAACTGAATGTCATTTTTAAAAGCAAGCAGCTCAAATATAGAATGTAGAATAGAAATAGATATTGTGAGGCCTAGCAAATATGGTGAAGTATCCAGTAGTAACTCCTTTACTGTATCCTGTTCTTCATCTTGTTCTTCAGCACCTAATGCAGAGAACATGCTCAATTTATCTCTCATAGCTTGTGCTGTATACAACTGCCATTTAAAAAGACTCAATGGTTGGAATGTTAGCTCCAGTTCAAGAACTTCTGATGTCTTATTTATGGGCACATAATCACGCATCATATTCCAATAGTCATTCAAAAAAACTGCAGGCATATATTGTTTACCATCAGGTAAAAAGAAAATGAATTCATCTAATGGAGGAGGGACACTGCCTTGCATCCAATTAGTCTGATCGGTCACTAAATTAATGGTTAAATTAGGGTGCCAATGTGAAACTATTTCTTCTTTTAATGTTTCAGCTTTAATAATTTCTTCTGCAGACTTTTCAGTTTGACCTGTTAATAGGTTATGAGTTTTTAGATAACGTAATTTTTTATATTTGTTTAACATTTTTTTGCCATAAGTAATATATGGTCCACCATAGTTTTCTTTGTTTTTTGAGTTGGGTGATTTCCCTGTCTGAACTATATAAATATGAATATATATTGATCCATTGTTCTTAAGAGATTCTGAAGGAGTTACAGTAGTCGAATGATGAAATGTCCCGTCATTATTGGGTCCATCAAACCAATTACCATAGACAATTCCAGTATGTTTCCAAACTAAATCAGCATCATCAATATTCCCATAGAATTCTTTCTCAGAAATATAGCAATACATATCTAACACTGTTCCATTTGCAAACATATTCACAGCAGGAATTCTGGGTGGTCCTCCATTGGGACTGCTTAAATCTGTCTTAGGTGCTGATGGCTGACGAAACATAGATGTAATGAAGTAAACAACCAATGCTCGTATTATCAATGACTTGGTGACAGCAAAGAAAGACTCCATTTTAGAAGGTTGCATTCTACGCCGCTCTTCGTCAATTTGTGCATTGATCTACAACAAATTACATTTAATAAAACTAAATACAAAGCAGGTCAAGAACTAGCTATTAATGAGGTTATTTTTTTTTTCAGAAGTGCAAGTAATTACCTATGCAAAAGATAGGATAATTTTAAATAAAATTGAGTAACTGAAAGAGACAATCATTTCCAAATGTGACAAAATGTGCTACAGTAAATAAATAGATTATCTTACATCAACAGTATCTTGAGAAGATCCATTGGTTTCAACAACACTGTTTTCAGCCGAGACCTCATCAGTAGTTTTTTCTGATTGACTAGCACTGTCTGCCATTTTATTTGTTTTGTGTCTTACAGCGTTATTGTAAATTACTATTGTTTGCAACGAAAGCCACACATATTCCTTCGAGAGTAAAATGAAATTGGATGGATTTTTTACTTCGATATGACTGTGATGTGCTATGACTGCTTCTAAAGTTCTAAATTGCTATTGCTACCATAGATATTAGCGATGGTCGTTGAATGAACGAAATAGTGAATTCGACGACCGTAGACGTCTAATAAACTAAACAACGCGACGGTTCATCAACGCTCAATGAACTAATCGAATCCGAAAACCTTGTATCCACTTGAGTACGCTCAACGCTTATATGAACCACTCATTTTTTTTTTAATAAACACAAATCACATTACTAGTATTCTTGTTTCCCCTCCAGCTAAGCTAAATGCTAGTGTTAGGAGTGGGTTCATGCCGGTAGTGCACTGGATGGGGTTCGAACCCGCAACCACTTGATCTCAAGTCCGACGCCTTAGCCATTACGCTACCGCCGCTTCATCTGAGCGTACTCAAAGGAGCTGTAAAAGTCTTAGATTAAACGAGCTTTGAGAGTGCTCCGTATACCGCTCAGCTCCGTCATGTCTTTACGTGTCCGTTTGGTTACTGCGATCTTTTAATTATTCAAGTTCTATTATCCCACGAGTAATTTTTATCGCTCATTTTTTTATACTTAATGAATAGAAAATATAAATAATGTTGCGGAAACCTAAATTGATACGCTGGTGCCATATAGCAGAAATAATAGATGGTTGCGAAATAGAAACGCTTGGCGAGATCTGTTTACGAATAACTATTAAGTTTTTGTATCAGCTGTTTTGGGGTAGCTGACCCGATGAGTTACTGTGTATGTACTTGCCCTATGTATGTATGTATGGCTGATCCAGGCTCAGTGTACCTACTCAATCGTCCAAGCTGTATAAGCTATTGAACCATAGTCAAGTGGTAGTTCAATACTAGGAAGGAAGGGGTTCTTAACACTAACCCGGCCAAGCTATGAGCTCTTGTACCGTAGCCAGAGTGAAGTGTAACACCAGGGAAGGTTGGAATCGAACTTATATTTGCTAAAATCTACGCTAGTTATATTACAATTATGGTCATTCAAGTTGTATATTTTACATTCCGTATAATACGCGGATTAACCAATAAGACAACTTAAACTATGTTTACAATTTCCTTCAGATTGCGTGGTTACTTACGGGAGTATGATGTATGATGCTGTCGTCGGACAGTGTCGTTTTGTACGAACACATGTGTACATGTTTCGAGATCTTTATAAACAAAAGTGTGCAGGTTTGATGAATTTGATAATTTTCTTGGTGATAATGACGTCATGGTTTTGGTCAGTTGGCGGATAAATTCTTTGTTGTCAATATTTGGCTTTGTAGGCACAAAGAAATTCGACAGGATGCGTAGCGTAGATCCGCAGGTTAACTTAAAAAACGTTAAAAATGAACACGGGGCTTATCGAGGTGTCCTGACGTCATGGTGTACGCAGTCCGAGTAAAACAGTAGATAGCTCTTTGCTCCATTTGATATTCGGTGCTCTTGCCATCAATGCTGTCTTGAGAGTACGATGCCAGCATTCCATCTGTCCATTTGCTGGTGGGTTGTGATCGGTACATATGGAGAGTTCGTTACCTTCGATAAGTCGATGTAAACTCTTGACAGCGATGTACATTCCTAAAAGTTCGCGAGCATACAGGCTTTATCTTCGTTGTGTGTCGCTCATAGTTTTCGAGTTTCGAGACCCGAGTTTCGTAAACCAAATGCCATGGAGTTAAATTCAAAGAGGCCAAACGGGGTGATCATTGCAGTTTTCGCGGCATCTTCTTTCGCCATAGGTATGCCATACTAAGCCATTTCCATATCTAACTTAGAAAAGATTGCCTTGCCTTGTAACTGGTAGGTAAAATCTTGTATTCTAGGTATGGGGTACCTGGTGGCGGGCTCCCTACAGAGGCTGTTGCCTAATCTAGGGGGTCCGCGGGAGGAAGTTCGCCGCCTCTACTGTGCGGTGATACGATCCATGGCCCTCTACGGAGCGCCGATATGGGCCAAGCGCCTATCGGCCTCCTCCCGCTGCCGAGCTAAGCTCAATCAAGCGCAGCGGGTAGCGGCCATTAGGATCGTACGAGGCTACCGTACAATTTCGTCCGAGGCGGCAACACTCCTTTCACGTTTCCCGCCTTTTGATATCCTGGCGGATATGGACGCGAGGGTCTATGATCAGACTTGCGCGATCCGCCGGGGTGAGGGTGGGGAAGACCAGGACGAGCTCGAAATGCGGCGGAACGCTCACCGACAGGCACTGGTGCAGTGGCGCGCGCGATTGGAGCAGCCGCGGAATGCGCGCCAACGCGCTGTCGGTGCCGTTCTGCCTAACCTCGAAGCTTGGGTAGGTAGGGAGGGAGGTCGCGTCACCTACCGACTGACGCAGGTACTCACTGGGCATGGTTGCTTCGGTGAGTACCTGAATCGGATTGGACGCGAGGAGACGGCACGATGCCACCACTACGCAGCCGACTGGGACTCCGCCCAGCATACGCTGGAAGACTGCCCCGCGTGGGCGTCTGAACGCGAGATCCTGGTTGACCAAATCGGACGAGACCTGTCCCCGCCAGCAATCATTGCTGCTGGCGGATGAGGAGGGCTGGGGCGCAGTGGTCTCTTTCTGTGAAGCTGTAATGCTCCAGAAAGAGACCGCTGAACGGGATCGGGAGAGGGCCGATCCCGAGCGTAGAGGACGTCGGCGGCGGTATCAACCGTCGACGGGGCCGCAGGCTGCCAGAGAGTGGGGACCTCTGGTAGCAAATTAACTGCTGCAGTAGGCGATAGGATGGCGGCCCGATCGCATCTTTGCGATCGGGCTGCTACACACATTGATTAGGCCGATAGGCGTGGGGAAGCCTGCTTTCCCCGGGATAGGGCTTGGCTAGGCGCGGCGTCGATCCGGGGGGGACCTGAAATAATATGGTCCGGGTCCTCCCCAGAGCAGGGCGCCTGAGATCGGCTGTCGGGGTGGTTTTTAGTGGAAACACCACATACTCCTGGCTCCTGTGTCCCCGAGGAGCCGGAGATCCGAAGGGATTTTCCACCCCGTCAACAATTTTCTTTCTTTTTGACAACGTGAAGTGGACTTGCCCACGGGCTGTTTGAAGGTTTACAGGTGCCCATTTCCATCATCCCTTCAAATTCTAACTTCGCAGCTTTTTACTTGTCGGGCGGTAGAGGTTGCGGTCGTGAGTAGATAGGTTGTCCGGTGGTTTCAATATGGTGCGTTACGTCGTGCTTTACTGTAATTTTGAGTGACATCGATCGTAGAACATCTGGGTATTGTTTTAAGATATCGAGATAAATTTGATTGTGGTTAACTGTACAGACGGATTGTACGTACTGCGTATTTTGATCGCGTTTACGCTGAGATCAGTCACTCGGTCGATAAGTTTTTTCTGATATAAGTCTACTAATAACTTGTGTTTTGGTAAGAAGTTTGCACCTAGTATCAACGTCTTCACATCGGCGACCGTGAATGTCCATTTAAAACTTCTACGTAGCCCTAAGTTAAGCTCTAGTGTGCACTGTCCATAGGTACGTATCTCGATGCCGTTTGCTGCATAAAGTTTGTATGTCTTTTCTTTTGGTTTCGAGTACTTATTTCTTTTCGCGGCTACGACTCCCGTATCGACGAGAAACTTCTCTCGGTTGTTGCTGTCTATAATGCAGAGGCAGTGACTTTTTTGGTTTACATCGACCGTCGCCACGTTTGTTTTTACTAGTTTTCCTGATACTTACTTGTACTATTTGTAGAAGACTTTGATTTAGAACAAGGTAATTCTTAGTTGCGTGCTTCCTCACCATAGCGATAGTGATAGAAATATATCCAATCAGCGTCACCTAGTCTACGATTAGTGCGAGAGCACTCGGCCTTGAAAGCGCGGGTGATGCGGCGTGCGGCGGGTGGCGTGTTGTTGGTATGTACGGAGTTCGGCTATTTCTATTGATAATTTTTCTATTTGTTTAGCTATTAAGTTGAGTTGTAAGTTTTCGACTGTAGTACTTTTTATTTCGCTATGTACTTGAGAACACGATGAGCTGGGCACCGGAGTTGCGGCGGCTGTAAAGGGTTCGAAGTGTTCGATCATTTTATCAGCTATTGCAGTTAGTATTTCGAGTGACGATTCCGTACTTATTGCAAGCACGCCGTGAATTTGTGTAGGTATTTGGTTTAAACTTTTAGTGCTTCGTTAGTTAGTAGCTTCCCGCTAAGGTCACGCATCTTTATCATCTTTATCATTATTGGCTAGGTTTTGTATCGCCGAGTTCTAGGCCGCTGAGTAATTTTTGTATTTGGCGGTGTTCCGATTCTTTGTAAGTCTGTCTTTGAGGATTTTGTATTTACCGGTAGCGGGCGGGTTGAGAATTATGTCCGCTATTTGTTCAAGGTCGCTGCAGCCGAGTAGTGGGACAACCAAGTTGAATTTTTGTTCCTCTCCGATCTTGTTGGCAGCGACGGCGGCTTCAAATTGTGCGAACCATAGTCGAGGATTTTGTCGCCAGAATGGTGGTAGACGTGCGGGGTGCGGGTAGTGAGATGGTGGCTACGTTGCTCTTGACGGTTGTAACTCCCTGGCTGTTGCTGAATTCCGACTTTTCTTCGTTCGTCATGATTGTTGACGTAGACAGTTGAGCGGGATGGTATGAAACGGTGGCGATAGGTACTAGTGGTCAACTGTGCGGTAAAGTAAGTATGACGACGCGGCGAAATTCGTAGGTATTTCGGTGTTCGTAGTTCGTTCGGGGTCATCAATTTCGTGTCAGCTGTGAGGGGTAGCTGACCCGATGAGTTACTGTGCATGTACTTGCCCTATGTATGTGTACTTAATCGGCCAAGCTGTTTAAGCCGTCGAACCGTAGTTAAGTGGGTAATACTAGGAAGGAAGGGGTTCCTAACGCTAGGTCGGCCGAGCTATGAGCTCTTGTACCGTAGCCAGAGTAAAGTGAAACATCAGGGAAGGTTGGAAACGAACTTATATTTGCTAAAATCTACGCTAGTTACATTACAATTTTGGTCATAGAATTGGTATACATCACATTCCGTATAATACGCGGATTAACCAATAAGACAACTTAAACTATATTTACAATGTCCTTAAGTAGGCAACCAATCAGATTTCGTGGTTGCTTACGAGAGTTATCACTGGCTGTGTGCTATGATGTGGTCGTTCATACACTTACGAGTAATTAACAGTAGGGCTGTACCATACCATAGTGCGTAACTGTATAATAAGTACAGTATAAAACAAAGTTCGCCGCAAATCGTGGCACATTCCAATATTGTTTTGCATCGAGAGCGGACGTATGAATCTTTGATGTATTTTTAAGCCTTGTTCGAAGTACGCGGTATGCGTACGTCACAAAGTTATTCTAGAAATTAATAATAAATACGAGATATTTCGGTAAAGTTCACGAGTTCTATGAGATAAATCTTTAACTTTGAACATTCCACTTAACGATAAATAGAAATGGAGGTGATAATACTTTCAAATTCAAACGGTACAACTTTTAAAAGGGGTTTAAAAAAAACTTTTTTGTAAGTGCTGCTACAGTCATGCCCTTTCAGTGATTTAAGTAAGTGCTCCATTTTCAGATCACAGATGCACCCAATATATGTAAAGTGAACTTTATTAATTGAATTTTTTTTATTTATTTTAATTATTTTTTATATACTATTAATTTAATATTAATTAATTTTAATTTTATAATTGGTGTAATTTATCTATAACATGTATGTATTTAGAAATATATAAGTATGTTTATCAGCAGTCTGGTTACCATAGTACAGGCTTTGCCTAGTTTGGGACCAGACTGCCATGTGTGAGATGTGTGGAGTTATTATTATTAATATCTATTAATAAATTACATAATGAACTCAAAAACCAATATTGTATAACATTCGTTTAATAGACTAACGCCATGCAAAGACGACGAAGACATTGCAAACGAAGTTCATGTAGAATGTCTGCAAATTTAAACACGTATACTAGTGGATTAATTTAATAATAGTTGATCGACTCGTCGATAACCGCAACTGGACGGTCTAGTCATGTTAACGTTATATCTACGGGACCCATAGCAAAGAGTATACAAACATCGCTATAATAGGTATAACCATAAACTTAGTATAAAACGCACCCTAGATGATCATGCGGCATGACATGCGTTACGTGCTGTCATGCATGCATGATCGTCTAATTACATAGATCGATGCAAATGACATGCAAACTACGTGCATGACATGCAAACTACGTGCATGACATGCAAACTACGTGCATGACATGCAAACTACGTGCATGGCATGCAAACTACGTGCTGGCAGTTGAGAGTGACAAGTCCTTTTATTTTGCATCCTGCAAGCTATGATTGACGCATGATCGTCTATTTAACGGCATTTATAGCAGGGCATTTTGTGGTGTGCGTTCGCACAGCGGAATGTTGTTGAATTTAAAGATTTTAATTATGCAGATATTTAGTGTATGACGTCGTGTATGGATTATGTATAGTAAAAAAAAATTGGTGCATGCAGCCATTGTGGAGAAATTCGCTAAAAACTGATTCCGCTGGGCGAACGTTGTCCTGGCTGAACTTTTTTAATCCATGGACTTAGAAAAAAAAAGTGTCTAAAAATTTGTGTGTATTTGTGTAATTGTGTATGTATGAATAAAATTATTGCATGCATAAACTTAGGAGAAATTCAAGTTTCCGCTACGCGAACGTTTGGCCATTAGCTAGTTTTCATTTAAAGCGCTTATATAGAGAGCTGTAGATTTTTACATACGTTGTTTTGAATTTGTTTATATTTGTTTAAAAAACAGATTTAGAAAAAATCGTAGGGTTTATAAGATAAAAATATAAACGTAAAATACGCTTATTAGGTCTTAGTTCGTAAAGTATGCACTTTGGGGTCTAGATTTTCACGTTTATACAAACCTTGTAAGTGTCTGCAACATGTTGCCAAGTATCAATGATGTCCCGTTAGTAATTAAAGAGTTATAGGACAATTTACCATGAATGGACGACTGTTTACAAAGCAGTCAAATATCACGACGTTCTAAAGGAATTGCATAGTAAAATGTATTCCAATAATTAGTGTATTAATTCAACTACTCACATGCAAAATTTCATCTCATTAAATTCAGTAATTAAACAGAAACGATTAAAATACTAACATAGCATCGAAAACCTACATAACCCAACCAAGTTCGGATAGCTACAAAAAAGCGGCCGTGCCATATATCTAAGTAACGTTCTTAACCTTTCAGTATAGTATTTATTAATATGGTACAGTTCAGTACACAAGCGTTAGGAAAAAATAAAACAATTGCATTTCGGTGAAACCGCGAGGCGCTGCTAGTGTGTTACTAAAGAAGTAGCTTGCCTGCCTAAAATTAGGCAGTGTCAAACAGGTAACTAGCTTCACGACTGACTCCTGACAATACGGTAGTCGGATATATGTATATTAACAAGAATTGCTCTATTTATTAGTATAATTTTAAATGTAGGCCAAGGCTAACTTTTACTCATATCAACGTTGTTAGTTAAGTAAAACTTCCCATAGTTGACAATCTATGCGGCTGAAGACGCGTAGCGCGTTCTCGGCATTGTATGTACAACCTTTTTTTGTGGAATATAGAATTCATTGTAGCGGGCCACTTCAAATTTGGTTAACATATGAAATAATTAAGCTACACTGTTATTTTCAATACATAATACTGCTCCATTCCTAAAATATTGCCGAAACCTTGTTTTTTTTTATGGTATAGGGGGCAAACGAGCAGACGGGTCACCTGATGGTAAATGACTACCGGCGCTTATGAGCACCTGTAACTCAAGAGTTACAATTGCGTTGCCGCCCTTTAAGGTGTGAATAGGGGAAGAGTGGGAGAGGGGGAAGAGCAGGAAGACGGGAGAGGGAGACTCGAGAGGTGGAGAGGGGGGATAGGGGAAGGACGGGAATAGAGGAGAGGGAAGGATTAGGGCCTCCGGTAACCTCTCTCACGCGGCGAAAAGCAATGCAAGCATTGTTTCACTACCGGTTTTCTGTGAGGCCGTAGTATCGAGCGGAGTCGAGCCGGCCCATACGTGCCGAAGCATGTGTCTCCCACGTGAATGTTGTTGTTGATACGCCAGGCGTGTTAATTGAAATAAACAAAACAAACATTCAAGTCAATGATTGGACGATATAGCCCGTCCAACAAAGCCGAAAAAAGGGGAAATAACTCGTGTAAAAACCAATTTTGGCACAGTTGTAGGGAGAGGTGTATTAAACAATATACTAAAAATACAGTTAGATGCGGGTGTTTAAAGGTTCCTTTTTTTAGTTTTTCGTAAATAACTCAAAAATGACGGCCTTCTTAGACTAAAGTAATCTACATAAAATTCTCCACAAAAAAGATAGTAGGTATAATTTTTTTCTGGAATCACAACTTAAGATATCTTCTTAAATTTTGATCCCAAATTGGAGGGAAGAAAATGGCCAATAAAAATTATTCATTTCTTTAAGAATGGCACGTAAGTATATTAGTAAAAATAAAATTCTTAATTATCTACTAAATCTAAAATATCATCATTGTCGACGGTGTCTTCGATAGGGGTTCCTTTAGTGCATGAGCCGGATCATACGCCGCAGACACTTGATCAGACAATGTCTGTTTTCCTGCAGTCACAACGCACCCCACATCCAGTCGTGCATAATATAGTGTTGAGAGTTGAGTCAGGTGCCACAGGATCGTTGGTTGTTATCGGCTTTAGGATGCCATCTTCTCCTCTAGCCCTGCTCCATTGGGAGGTGGTGGGGGTTGCCAAGTGGTTGTGGGAAGGTGGAGACCAAAATTGTATTCAGTGCGACAACTTCAATAGCTCCCATTCGCCAAGACGGTTCTCCTTCTTCACAGCTTCTCCGGATGCATCACCACTCGGTAATCCAGGAGAAGATGGTATCCTAAAGCCGGTAACAACGGACGACCCTGTAGTGTTAACAAATTGTGTTGCATTAGCAAAGTAATCTTACACACATTAAATATTATATTATTAAGTTTCAATATGAAAAATTAAATCATTAGCAACAAAATACAAACCATAGAAACAAAACAAATAAATGTAGGTAATTAAATATTTACATTTAGGTACTACTTACTTACTTACTACAGGGTGGAAACAAAACGAATAGGATAGATACAATAAAGCATTTTTTATCACCATCAAAAACATTCAAATTCCGATTCGAATTTTCTATCATTGGAATCATCTTGCAAATTAATTGTGAACTCAAAATCCAGGTCGAAGTTTTTCAAGTATTCTTGATTAATTTTTTTGACGATATAACTTTTTAAAATTAATAATAATAACAATATAATTCCCCACAAGGTTCAGTTCTTGTTCTCCTATGTTGTATAACATATTTACTCACGACCTTTTTTTTTTTTTTTTTTGTGCGTGTGGAAAACCCCTCGGGCCGTCACCCCACCGGGGTTTTCGGTGGGGCGGTGTGTCGGAATCGAACCGACTAAAACCACAAGGTGTGCCGTACTGCGCCTTAAGTAGGAGGGATCCGGGAACAGCTTTCATTAAGACATCCGGATCCCCCCTAGCGCCTGCCCGCAAAAGCGCGGGCACCACCTCTGGGTGAAATACTCAAAACCTCTCAATTAGGCGACGTCCAGGCACACGCGGACGCCGCCTCCTCGCGGGGGGCCACTACAGCGGGTGAAGGGGAAAACCCCTCCCGTCCACCCGCGGCCACACTCAGGGCGGCATGAGGCGCTGGTAAGCGCGCCTCCGCCGCCCGGTTCGCCGGCGGCGAATTAGGTCCGAGTGGAGATCGTCCTCCCGGACCCGTTCCGCCGCCTGCTTCTGCGAGATGACGTCCTCGCAGAAGGTCGCGACCTTGGTAAAATTCCTGTCGCTACCGGCCATGGAGCGTATGACGGCCGGTAGCGAGAGATCCCCTCCGATGACTGCAGTAAGGGCCCGACGCTGCGTCGCCCAGGCAGAGCAGACCGCCAGCGTGTGCTGGGCCGAGTCCTCACTGCAGTCGCAGTGGTGACAGGCGGGACTCAATTCCCTCCTAGCGACCGAGTGCAGGTACTTCCCGAAGCAGCCGTGCCCGGAAAGTACCTGCGTCAGTCGGAAAGAAAGGGTCCCGTGCTGCCGCCCTGCCCACTCGATGATGACCGGCTGGAGCGCCTCCACGGCGGCAAAACCAGCACGTGGAGCCTCCAGTCGGGACGACCAACGAGCCATGGTGGCTCGGCGAGCGGCCTCACGCCACTCGCGTACCTCTTCGGGCGGGGGCCGACTGACACTTCCCGCCCGGAACTCAGCCGTTCGCCGATATACTTCGGCGAGCACTTCCGCCTCCAAATCCCACGGGGGTGACCCGGCCAACGCGCACGCCGCCTCCGTCGACACGGTGCGGTATCCGCGTATGGCTCTAACCGCCATAACCCTCTGAGGGCGCCAGAGGCGCGCCCTATTCTGGACTGTCAGAGCCTCCGCCCACACCGGTGCACCGTAAAGTGCCATTGACCGGACAACCCCCGTGTACAATCGTCTCGTTGCGATGCTGGGCCCACCCAAATTAGGCAAAAGTCGCCCAAGGGCGGAGGCAGCGCCGACCAGCCTGGGAGCAAGCTGATTTACTCACGACCTACCACAGGCCCTAAATGTAACTGTTGCAACCTTCGCTGACGACGCCGCCTTTCTATCGTCCCACACTGATCGGGCATAGCTAGTAGAATGCTACAAACCAAAAGACAAAAGAATGACTGGTTGCTGAAATGGCGCGTTAAAGCAAGTGCCCCCCAAACCACACCAAATTACGTTTACTCATCATCTTCTGCGCCTTTTCCCAACTAAGTTGGGGTCGGCTTTTAGTCAAACTACGATACGGCCGAACTTTGATATTTTACGTGAAGCGACTGCCATCAGACCTCCACAACCCAAGTACTAGGCGATATCGAAGTTCAGTAGTTAGACCAGGTTGTTGGACTTTTTTTTAGGGCTCCAACTACCCGTAACGAATGCCACAGATGTTTGTATGGCACCTGGGACCGACGGTTTAACGTGCTCTCCGTTACGTTTACTCTTGGGAAGAAATTATACCCAACAGTCTACCTAGGCCTTTTTTTTTAACGTGTGGAAACCCCCTCGAGTACCACCGCACCGAGCTGATACTAGGTGAAGTGGGTATGGGAACCGACTAAAACCACACGGTGTTCCGTCACGGGTGTCTATGGCCGAGGGCTCAGGTATTACCTATAAAGAAACTCCCTGGGCCCCCGACAGACTTGACTACCTTCCCATAAAGCAAGGTAGTCTCGCAGGCGTAAGTGGGAGCCGTGTCCCCTTCACATTTCAAGCGCGCGTGGATCACATCGCGGCCACCGTCTCGGCATAACTTTCCTCTTCTGGCGCCGGGTTCCGGCGCTGAAGGCCAGCGCTCATGGAGGCCGTAGGTCATTAGATGCTCTTCGGCGCCTGGTGCGTCCTCTGCGGGACGGGAGACTGCTAGTTCTCTCCCGTTCCCTTTCCGCCGCCTCTTTGGCGTACATCACATTTGAGTCTCTTAGCCGGCACTCTGCCGTGGGACCTGGAAGCAAAAGCCCTTGCGTACTCACATGAATGGCGCAAGGAGACGCTGGACCGCGGTCTGAGGCCTTTGCCTGGCCTAATCAAGGCCCAGAGGTCCCAGGTCTACCAGGTACTCATGGCTGAGTGGAAAGAGCGACTCGGGCTACCGAGCGCAGGGCACGCCACAATTCTGGCGGTAAGGCCCGTCATGGAGGAATGGCTAGAGAGGCGTCATGGCAGTCTCTCTTACCGGCTGACGCAGGTACTTACTGGGCACGGATGCTTCGGGAAGTATCTGTGTCGCATAGGCCGGGAGCCATTGCCTGCGTGCCATCACTGCGAGGGCGGTCCCGAGGATACTGCACTCCATACTCTGGTGGAGTGCCCAGCGTGGGCCCAACAGCGCCACAACCTCGAGACAGCTATAGGAGTGGGAAGCCTCTCGCTAGAGACCATGGTGCCAGGTATGGTACTCGGCGAGAGTGCGTGGGACTCCGCCGCCTCATTTTGCGAGTCTACCTAGGCCTGGATCCAGTGCCGCTATCCAAGTGTATAAAATACTTGGGGTTCTACTTGGACCAACGCATGACATGGAAAGACTATATAAAGAAAAAACGTGACGATGTTAATAACCGATTCAAAAATCTTCTGTGGTTACTCGGAAAACGGTCTTTATCTCTTAGTAATAAACTTTGAGTGTACAGCTCGGTTATAAAGCCTATTTGGACTTATGGGATCCAACTATGATCTTCAGCCAGTAAAACAAACATCTTATGTCTTCAAAGAGCCCAAAATAACATATTAAGGACCGTAAGTGGCGCAGCCTGGTTCACTCGATGAGTACCTCGACATGAAAACTGTGATAGAAGAGCAAAAGAGTACACAGAGAAATACTCAGACCGTGTAAAGAATCATCCTAACCGTCTAGTAAATGCGCTTCTGCAAATTAAATACTATAAATCGTTTAAAAAGAGCTAATGTGCTTGATGATTGAAGAGAGTTGGGTCAGTGGCTCTAATTCCCTAAATCCCATTTTACTACAACCAACCTGATTATAGTTGCACAAGACTGATTGCGGGTTCCCAATATATATTATATACAAAATTTAATTCCGGATTAAAAAAAAACGATTTTATATTTTATGTGTTCACCTTTGTTTTTTAATAATATCTTTCTTACAATACAAATTTAAGGCGAGATTGCTCAAATGGTATTCCTTTAACTCTCAGCCATTTTTTCACATCTGATTTCTTTGTAGCTAACGTCGGTAGTCTTTCAGCCCGTGTATTGTGTTATGAAGCAATGTCTAAGACAAAGACAGAGCGTGGAAGTAAATTGAGTAAGTTTTTCATTTAGCCATTTATCATAGCTCATATTAGAATGGTAGTCGCCTGCTGTTGACTTGGCCTTATAAACCGAAGGTGCATTTTCAATAAAGCCATGTTTTGTTCCAGCACTAAAAGAAAGACAATTAATTGGCCGACCTTGAGAGGGATATGCAGACATCTTTTAGAATTTCTAACGCCTCATTTATATGTCATGGCGCTCCGTAAAAACTTTACGGTTATTTTCTGTTTTATACCGTATAACGTATAACCTAACTTCAGTATCAATCAAATCCATTATTTTTTCATTTATAAACTGTTCCTAATTTAGCTAACGTTGGAATTTCTTTATGGACGACATGGAAACTTTGTATAGTAGGTACTCCGAACAACATCCGCTGAAAAATTATCAATTTCTATCTTATTATCCCGCTTTCTTCTTTTCTTCATGGGAGAAGGGAATTTTGATCAAGTAGATAGATCCCTTTTATTTTTTAATATCCGTTAAATAATTTTTGTAGAAACACCTGTAGCTTTGGTTCCATAAATGATTTTGTAAATTCATACTCTTCGCGCCGAAAATTATAAACACTAGCTATTATTCTTAGACCCTAAAACAAAACCACATCAAAATAAGTAATTAATTTTACAACACAATACTGAACACACATTGCACAAATATTACAGAAAAAAATAAACGGACATACATACAGATATGTAATATGATGAATAGGCGGTATTTTATAAATTTGTTATTGAACGGCCACTGGGGGAACACTACCTTTAGAACTCTCAGATCGCAACACAGAACAATTTCTCACTTTTCCAATAGAAAACAAGGCTACTCCTTCATCGTTTACATTTAAAACTAAAAGGGATTATAGCAAGGAGAATATTCAAATATTTCTGAACTGTGTTAATGAACTTTCATGGTCGGAATCTTTTTCTGAAACGGATACCAACGGGGGTTTTGATGCGTTCCATGACAATTTATTATTATTTTTTAACTTATCTTTTCCCACACATACTATAAAAATATGTAATAAAACAAAAAAAGAACATCTTGGATTACTAAAGGTATAAGAAAAGCTTCTCAAACTAAGCGTAAATTACGATTTATAAGTTATAAAACTCATACACAATCTAGTAAAGATGAGTACTCTCGATATAATAAGCTTTTCAAAAAATGTATTATGACATCTCAAAGATTAGGTAAGTAATGAAAAATTCATTCGTAAATCCAAAAATATATGCAAAGCATCCTGGCAAGTTATAAATAGTAATATTAGGCCAGCCTATTCACCTGGAGTCATACCACACATTATACACAATCAACAAAGTGTATCAAACTCTAAAGAAATTGCTACTCTATTTAATAATTACTTCATCGATATGACAAACATAAATAGTAATGAGTGTAAAAAAGATAATATCAATATTCAATCAAATAATACGAGTATGTTTCTATTTCCCACAGATGTCAGTGAGGTAAGCAAGATTATTGCTTCGCTTAAGGATACAACTTCTGTAGGCTACGACCAATTTCCCACGATGATATTGAAAGCATGTAATAAACTCATTTCTCCGGTTCTAACACACATAATCAACTTATCTCTCGTACAAGGCAAATTTCCTAAAAGATTGAAAATAACTGTCATAAAACCTCTCCACAAAAAAGGTGATAAAAACATCAAAAGCAACTATAGACCAATTGCTTTAATTTCCATTATAGCTAAAATATTTGAAAAAAATTATGTACAACAGACTAATGTCTTTTTTAAATAAATTTCATATAATCTGTCCAGAACAACACGGATTTTTAAAAGGCAAATCAACTACACTGGCTACATTTAAACTGATTAATAATATAATAAAAAGTATAAATGCAAAAAAAACACATTACAGCAATTTTTTTCGATATGAGTAAAGCATTTGATTTTGTAAAACACGAATTACTTCTAAGTGTGATATGTATGGCTTACGTGGTCCGGCACAAGACTGGCTAAAAAGTTATCTCAGTGATAGAACCCAATACGTAGAAGTCACCAACTTTAATTAAAAAAATTAAGAAGTGATTTTTAAATCGAACGCTCGGTATAATAAGGTAGGTGTGCCTCAAGGGACTATACTCGGCCCGCTTCTTTTTCTTCTGTATATCAATGATTTTCCTACTATAACAGGTTATGAAACTATCCTATACGCAGATGATATTTCTGTACTGATACCTGAAAAATCTGAATCAGATTACAATAATGTGCTTAATGAAACTGTTGGTAAAGTAATCCATTGGTTAACTCATAATAATTTAAGTGTAAATATTGCAAAAACTAAATGTATACAATTTATTAACAGAGGAGGTAAAAAGCTTGAGTTAAATTTAAATTATAATGGTGAAACTTTATCTGAAACTAATGAAATTTATTTTCTTGGTATAACGTTGGATCATACATGTAATTGGAAATCACATATAGACAATATTTGCAATAAAATTAATAGGTTTGTTTATGCTTTATGGAGACTAACAAGAATTGCTAACAAACAAACAGCACTGGAGGTAGGCCTCCAGTGCTGTTTGTTTGTTAGCAATTCTTGTTAGTCTGGTAATGTCTAGTCTGTAATGCATGGTAGGCCATGCATTTGTGGTATCTAAACTTAGATATGGCATAGTGCTTTGGGGCAACTCTGTAAATATAAATAGAGCATTTATTGCTCAAAAGCAATGTGTTAGAGCGATTTGCAACGAGCACCCTGGATAACCTGTAAGCCTCTGTTCCGTAAACTTTCATTGTTAACTCTACCGTGTCTTTATATATATGAAACATGTATTTTCGTTAAAAATAATATTAACTTATTTAATTTGAATAAAGATATGTACAAATTCAATACACGATATCCAAATAATCTTGTGCTTCCCCCAATAAAAACTGAAATATGTAGTCGAAATAGTTATACAATGTCAGTGCGCATCTACAATCACCTACCCCAAGATGCTAGACATCTACCTATTAATAAATTTAAGAGACAACTGTTCAGATGGCTTGTTGACAGATGTTTCTACTCTGTTAATGAATATTTAAATTGCAAATACAAATAAAATGTTTGGTCTGTTTATTAGCACTAATATAATAATTAGTAATATAAGTTACCTATTTGTACGCCATGAAATTGAAGATGGCAAATGTGTTGGATGTATTTTTATAGTATATTTACCAACTTTGTATTACCACATTTTAGCAAATAAACGAATCTGAATTTGAACAATTATTTATTTTAAGTGATATTTATGTGGATGTTACGGTTAAAAAGTAAAAAAAAAATTACTTCATTATGGACAACTGGTTTAGTTGCCATGCTGACGTTACTCCGTGAAACAATTTGACGCAGACTCAAAACACTAGTGACCCCGACGGCGTCGCGATCGTGACTAACTGCTCCCGATTTTACGCACACTAAAACAACGTGCACGCCTCACAACATTCATAGCCAAACTTCGTGAGATAGAATATCTGTACAGAACCTGGCGTTTGGACGTTTCGGAAAGAAAGCAACAGTCTTCTGTATGGGTGTTCGAAGGTGACAGCAAACCAACAAAATTGAGGCAGGCGAGAAACGTAGGTACAAAAATGATTGCGTTTTTGAAGTGAAAACTTATATAGGCACCTAAAGAAGTTTTCACTTATAGTACATATATAGATCCACTAGAGGGCGCTAATGTTTATTTTGGCAATAATATTCAATACTTTGTTTGGATTGATAAACAAGAAGCGTCCGAGAAAGCAAAAAAATCTCTAGACTAAATTTTGTCTTGCGAATCTCATTTAGAGGTAGTCTAAGTCTAAGGGCCCTATTTCATTAGAACACCATAGTGGCGCCACCGGTCGCGCCACCAACAAAATATGTGTAGTTGTATGGAGGGTATCTCACCTGGTATCAACTGGGTGGCGCAACCAAGTTGTTGCCGGCGACCGAATGACCCGCTCGTGGCGCAACCATATATATGTATTAAGCTATTTGCCATCTGACTCACTATGCCACCAGTTGCGCTACCAGGGATCCCCCTCCCTCCCACTCGTCGTACGTATAGTAAAAGAACTCTTCGACGTCATTTTGTAACTGACAATCCTAGTGTTCGTTTTGGTGTTTCTCGCTTGGTAGCTCTAGACACCATGGTGGCGCGACTGGTCGCACCACAATGGTGTCCTAATGAAATAGGGCCCTTAAACCTACGTGTTGGTTGACTTCGGGATGTTATAGAAGAATATTCATAATCAGTTGTTAAATTAGGTTGTCTAAGAATAACCTGGAGAATGAACAGTTGTCACACAGTTAATAATTCGCAGTGGTTATATAGTTCTTTGGTAGAAAGCCAAAAACGACATTCTGTGACTGGGCGACAACAGGAATATACAAAAGTAGAGAAAAGCTTTATGATTTATATGCTATGAAACAGAGTAATTTTGACCCAAAATTTCATGAATATGTCAAAAATTACTCAAAGATTTTTAGGAAAACATGTACTATGGCAAAGTCTTTATACATAAGTAATAAGATTAAGTCTTCAAATAACAAAATAACAGCTACATGGAACATTATTAATAATGAAACGGGACGTAGTAAACCTCGAGACAATGATTTAAAATTAAATATTAATAATAGGTTTATAACAAACAACTTAGACATAGCTGAATCTTTTAATACCTTTTTCACAAATATACCAGTTAGTACAACCAGTACCTTGAATTCTTGTGCGTCCAGGTCTGAATTGTTGTTAAGGGCCAATGTAAACAAATGTAAGAATTTATTTGTATTTGAATTCATAAACCCCACAGACATTATAAAAACGTTTAAGTCTCTTAATTCTAAGAATACAGGGGATTTATGGGGAAATTCTGTTAAATTAATAGAAACTATTATAATTGATATAGCACCATTTCTAGCTATAACATTCAATCGATGTGTTGATTCTGGGGTTTTTCCTAACCTGATGAAGTATAGCAAAGTAATACCTTTATTCAAGAAGGGTTGTACAACTGAACCAAGTAACTTTAGGCCAATCTCAAAGTTACCAGCTATTAGTAAAATTTTTGAAAAAGTTATTTTGCAACAACTAGAAAGCCATTTTAATCTAAATAATCTATTTCACAAAGAACAATATGGCTTTACAAAGGGTCGTTCAACAATTGATGCTGGTGCAACTCTTTTAAGACATATATTTAATGCATGGGAGAATTCGCAAGATGCGATAGGTGTATTTTGCGATCTCTCAAAAGCTTTTGACTGTGTAGAACATAACACACTTTTTCTTAAACTTAAACATTATGGTGTTGATGGTATTGCTTTGGAACTAATTGTTTCCTACTTGAAAGATAGAATTCAACATGTAGATGTCAATGGTGCGAGGTCTTCTGGATTACCTGTTACTATGGGCATTCCTCAGGGCTCTATACTAGGTCCTCTACTTTTTCGCATATATATAAACGATTTACCTTATTATTTAAAAGATCTCTGTGATATAGTTCTATTTGCTGATGATACGTCACTTATTTTTAAAGTCGATCGTAAGAAAACAGTTTTTGACGACGTGAATAGGGCACTAAATGATGTATTGTATTGGTTTTCAACTAACAATCTCCTACTAAATTCAAATAAAACAATGTGTGTGAGATTTACTATGCCAAATGTAAAACAGCTAGGTACTAATTTAACTCTAAATAATGAAATGTTAAGTATTGTAGACTCAACAGTATTCTTAGGAATTACATTAGATAGTAGACTACAATGGGGAGCCCAGATAGATAGCCTTGCAGGTAGGCTTAGTTCGGCAGCTTATGCAGTATGGAAGATACGTCAGCTCACTGATACGGACACAGCTAGGCTAGTTTATTTTAGCTACTTTCACAGCGTCATGTCCTATGGTATACTACTTTGGGGCAAGGCGGCTGATGTTGAAACGATTTTTATTCTCCAAAAACGAGCCATCCGCTCCATATACAATTTAGGTGCTAGAGTCTCTCTTCGAGAGTTGTTTAACGATATAGGTATTTTAACTGTTGCATCACAGTATATTTTTGCAAATATTATGTTTGTTAGGCACAACATTAATGACTATAAGAAAAATAGTGATATACACAATATTAATACAAGAAACAAGTCTAAACTCGTTGGTACCTATCATCGCTTGCATAAAGTACACAACTCGTTCGAAGGTCTTGGTATACGTTTTTATAACAAAATTCCTATTCATGCTAGCGACCTTCCTGTAGATAAATTCAAGCAAACTGTAAAAAATCACCTTATTAGGAAATCCTACTATACGATCAACGATTATCTAAACGACAAACAGTCTTGGGCTTAAGGTGTCATTAGGTATATACACACAAACTTCTTTGTCTTATAATTAAGCTAAATTATTAACAAACCATTGTCAGTTGAAAGTAATGCGTGACGTTTATTATGGTAATTTGACTAGTAGTGATTTTTATCAGTATCTCGACTATGGTTCGTCATGCTCACTAAAATGTCATTGCTTGCGTCGTCGTCATGGGGCGGGTCATTTCTTTCCCTCTGATATGGCGAAGGAGATGATGGCTGGTCCATGCGTCATACTCGTGAACGGGTGCTGCTTGGGGTGACTGGTCGGCCTAGTCAGCGATGCTTTAGCCTATACTATTATTTTGGTTCGTTTAACTGCAACTCTAGCCTCTTAATCCAGTCACGAATTATTTTTGTAATTGAATGAAGGTAGATGTGCACCTTGAATGATTTCTATGTTTAATAAGTTCAAACCTTCAACGGTATCACTGAGTGATTTTTATTTTTTAGTACGTTAGCTTTTGGAGCATTTCAATAAATTGAAATTCAGGTGGCATCAGCTTGCATCCTGTTTACCTTTCGTGTAACACTAACACTATTGTACCTGAAGATCTGACTTTTAAAAAGAGTGGCCATGAGTTTCTTTGCCAGTATTCTTCTCATAAGGCTCTACGCATTTTGGAAACTGGAAGTTATAGATCGACACAAGCAGGCAGTAGATTTTGGTGTTTTCACCTAATTTACCTCGACAATCCAGCACATGCTGTGGCGTCTGTTTGCGCCGATCTATGATTTTAACTCTAGCTTCAATTTAACGTTCATAAATGTCACTTAGTGTCTTAAATGAATAAACGATTTTGAATTTGAATTTGAAAAGCGGAAAGGTTTAAAAGTGCAAACCTTTAGGACAGCTCTTTGTGTTCTTTCTAATTGTATCAAATTACTCTTAGAGGCATCATCCCAGGTAGTATTAATATAATAATAATAGTAGTAGTAATAATAGTATGTAGTAATACAGTAACCTATCAGAGACTAGTACAGGGAAAAGTACACCGTTTTTAAAACTTTGGGATCTGCGACGTACGTTAGGTGTTTGAAAATATAGATGAGTTTCCTAATTCTCATTTAGTTTTCATTTCACGTAGTTTTCATTGACTGGCCTGTTGGTCTAGTGGTAGTGGTTAGTGACCCTGACTGCTAATCCAGAGGTCGTGGGTTCGATTCCCGCCCAGGACAAATAATTGTGTGATGAGTACGATAGTTTGTTCTGTGTCTGGGTGTAATTTATCTATAATATGTATGTATTTAGAAATATATAAGTATGTTTATCAGCAGTCTGGTTACCATAGTACAGGCTCTTGCCTAGTTTGGGATCAGACGGCCGTGTGTGAGATGTCTGGAGTTATTATTATTATTATAATTCTCTGTGTTAATAATTCATTCATTCATTACATTAATGAGGTATCTACTTACAAAAATTTTAGGTATGTACTCAATTACACCATTATTAATAGTATACTAATAATAAAGTAGGATCACAAAATAGAATAATAATTTGAAAAATGAACCAAAAAATGACTACATTTGTGACCTAATATAATGGCGAAAACTTCTTTAGGCACGTTGTGCATGGGGAAAAAGCACTGAACTCTTGACTGTCACGCTAATAATACATATTTAGATCCACTAGAGGGCGCTAATCTTAACATTTAGTTCTGTCAGCTCCTTATTAAATAATCTTTAAAAATATAATTAGTTCAATAAAGTACCTACTTATTGTGTGCTCAATTCATAGGGTAAAATAAACAAAAACATAATTGTAATTAAGGTGAAAATTTATAACGCATATAGTGCTCAATAGCGAAAACCTTTATTCAAAATGTCGTTGACGCGACACGTCAAGTTTTGTGATTTTCACTTCTGTCACCAGTGCCATGACTGCCTACTTTTTTTTCTCCCGGACGGGTTCTGTCTAAAAAGACAGTTAATGTGGAGTGGTACACCACCATTTGTTTGCCCAGTTTCTTTGAAAAAGTTAGGGAAATACGACCAAGAAGTCTCATCCTATTGCACCATGAAAATGCTTCGGCGCACACCGCGAACAAGACAGTCATTTTAGGCTTCTGAAAAGGTAGAGCTAGTGACCCATCCCGCACATAGTCCAGACCTCGCACCATGGGATTTCTTTATTTTCCCAAAAATTCAAGGTTTGATGAGAGGTACGAGGGTGCGTTTTTAAGTTCGCGGAATGGAATAGAAGGGGATGAAATAATATTACAAAATTATTTTCTTTTTCAATATATTCACCTGCAACCCTAATACATTTCTCAGATCTATGAATTAACTTGTGAATACCTTCGTAAAAAAATGATTTATCTTTGTCGAAAAAATACGCTGAAACTGCATCCTTCACTTTTTCATCGGTAGAAAATTTATTTCCTCGAAGCTCTTTTTTCAGATTTGGAAAGAGATAATAGTCGCTGGGAGCCAAGTCTATAAGGCTATAAGGTGGGTGATCAATGATATCGAAGCTCACCTTATGCAAAGCAGCCAATGCAACTCGACTCTTGTGAACAGGAGCATTGTCGTGCAAAAGGAGGACACCTTTGGTTAATTTTCCAATTCTTTTCTCTATGATAGACTCTTTTAACTGCTCTAAAATTGAAGCGTAGTATTCTCCGGTTATAGAAACACCTTTTTTCTTATAATCAATAAATAAAATTTCTTCTGTGTCCCAGAAATCTGTCGCCATGAGCTTTTCCGCCGACTGCGACACCTTGAATTCCTTAAGCTGTGGTGTACCCTTTTTATGCCACTGCATGGAATCTTGCTTAGACTCAGGTTCGTAGTGATGAACCCAAGTTTCATCCCCAGTAACAATTCGTTCCACAAAACCATTCATGTCTTCATTACACTGTGTGGTGGTTTGAGCATTCTAGGCATCTTGCACTTACTTTGATCTTGACTCTGACTTGTATCTGAAAAATGGTTGTTTCAGATACTCCAACCATTTCTGCGAGTTTACTCGTTTGCATATAATTACGTAGTTGCAAGTTGCTATTTCAATATATTTAATTATTGAGTTTTCTGTACACAGGCACTTTATTTACTCTATGGCAGCGCATTACTTATGGTCACAAATATGTGTGCTAAGTTTATTATTTCTGTTTCGACTATAACGTATTCTCTTGCCTACGGGTCGAGCTTACATAGTCTCAATTGGACGTATAATTCACTAAATGTGGTTTTTCCTGCATTTGGTATTTACTAACAGTTCCTATTACTTGTCTTTTCCTTCAGAGTGCCACAAAGACAAATCTATACAATCAGAATACAAAAGATCGGTTGGCTTGAAAAACTACTTTTGACCTTGATATTTTTGATCATTGATAAATGAGAAGCCATGGAACGAGAAGGTTTGTACCCTAAACCTTGTATTAGCGTAAAGTTGAATAATATACAACATCATAATATTTAATGGTTTATTTGAAACACAAAATTGAATGACTGACAGTTAATCGGACCCAAAATGTATTCGGAACCTTATCTTGAATGTTCAGATTCCCAAACCATTGTGAAATTAGTTTCGACAACATTAAACAAAACATAAAAAATATTACTAACAGCAAGTCACTTTATAAAGTTCTCCTAGAATCTACTCAGTAATACTCAGATTCCGTAGTGCAGATGCTGAAATTCCGACACTGGTTTCCATCACAGAGATTTCATTACCTACATCTTGAAGATCACTTAAAAACATAGAAATATCCTAATGCGGATGCATGATTTCCTGCCTGCCTATGATTATAACAGGCCCTAATCTGCTTGTGCTTGCAAAATATACCTTAATTGAAAAGGTATTTCTCCTTTTCACTTGCATACATCACCTCGCATTGTTCCAAGCGGTCCTCTGTACAATCTGTCATAATAAGGTATTATTTTATAGGCACAAGATATAGACCAGTATAAATGGCAACAGTCCACAAAATATCTCCTACTTATTATATCTTTCGTAGCCTACATGTTAGGATACAAGTGCACTATGTATTATGAAACCTAGAAAACAACTAATTATAATTATTTATTAAGAAAAATACATACTTCATAAATTAAAATGTTATGCATCACAAAGATTTAGGCATAAATGGAAAACTTAAACATTAAGTACCTATAAAATCTACAAGTGTATGTCTATGATAAGTATGCGAGTGTGCTGTGAATTATGACAACTAAACCTTATTACAACTTTATTGGAATCTGAGAGTATTAGAAAGTATGTTTAACAAATACATAATAGAATTTACGTAAAATTAACCATTTTCTTCGTAATACCTTAAAGAGAATATCATGTCGAGCCTCACACACTCAGATACAAATATATACTTTTACTCACAATACATTGTGAACTGCCACCATTTCTAACTTTAATTACATTTAATCTTGCATTTCTTCTGGCAGCTCATGAGGATTGAGAATGCCTGGCACCGACAACTGAACTCTCCGCTTGTCCTCCTGTGCTTGACGAAGTGCAAACAAACGTTCTTCCAAATATAAATCACTGTCATCCTCGCCCGTGTACTCCTGAAATTATTCAAATAAATGATACATTTTTAACGTAAAGTCCGACCGCAAAACAGTTTTAAGTCATAAATTTCAAATTAATGTTTCGGACAATATGGTATTGTTGCATCTATAGTTTGAGAATGATGAACGAATAACTAGAGGCACAGATCTACATTTCTCGATTACAGAATCGCAATCTATTAAATAAATAGGATATGCGTTGTTACTTCTTTTAGTTAACTTTCGTGTTGAAGTCGTAGTCTTAATACACATTTTTCAAACATCTTATAAAAGGTCTACTTAAGATAAAATGCAACATTAACAGGTCAGGTCCACTCTACAGTGTAGGTATAAAGCTACAAGTAAACGGCGGAGTCGACTAATCGTGCCAAAATTTAGGGGCTTGGCTCGCGCCGGCCGGGCTGCGCAATATTTTGTTCGCAAACATATAGTAATAGGCACATAACTTACTGGTAATTAAATATTCAGATTAATTAATTCTTTAAAAATGACAACCCTAACGTCGCGGTGTCGTCAGAACAGAAGAGTTACATGATAGTAAATAATTCCATTGATTATTTTCTTCATATTTATAATTCCCTTTACACAGCTTTTATCCGATGGTTGAAAAAAAAAATATAATTATAAAATACCATTTGGATAAAAAGGTTATACCATTTGGATAAAAAGGTTATATCTTTTCTGCTGATTCTTTATCTTTACCTTTATCTGATTCTGATCATTTAATTAACTTAATATTTAAAAATTTAAATGTACAGAGTATTGGTTGCATCAGCTTGTCCCAATGTTACAAATATTAAACACGAGAATATGCTTATGTAGGTTATAAAAGTTATTTTGAAGTCTTAATAATTCATTTGCCTGGGCCGATCAGAATAATCTTGCAAACCGTGGTGTAAATTGCCATTACGTCTGTGTACTCCGGGAGACATTAAGAAAAATATCAACCATATCAAGACAAAGAAGGCACCAGGATTTAATTTGATTACATCAGAGGTCTTAAAAAACATCCCAAAAAAAGGAGTCATGCTGATAACAATCCGGTTGAATGCAGTACCTATTACGACGGCAATAATTTCCAGTTATGTGGAAAATTTCGCTATAAATATGATTGCTAAGCCAGGAAAGCCTCCCAATGACGTTGCGTCCTATAGACCCATAAGCTATTTGCCTCTATTATCGAAGCTCTTTGAAAAAATATTTCTATAACGATTGCAACCAATACTTGACGAAAGAGCAATAATGCCAGACCATCAGTTCGGATTCAGAAGCAACAACGAAACAACAGAACAAATACACAGACTTGCACATACAATTAGACAATCATTAGAAAAAAAAGAATATTGCTCAGCTGTTTTCCTCGACATATACAACAGGCATTCGATCGAGTATGCCATAAAGGTGTTTTATGTAAATTAAAAACTTGTTTACCACATCCTGCATGTTTATTGCTCAAGTCGTATCTATAACATCGGATGTTCCAAGTTAAAACAGAAAACTCTTTATCTTCCTTCTATAACATAGAAGCAGGTGCCCCAGGGACGTACAGAATGTCAATTTTTGATCATAAAACAGCTAGGTTGACAAAACAGGTAAATCAAAATCTATAAGGTACTAATTGAACTACAATCATGAAATTTGGCGAGAATTGAGATCCATTACCAAAAAATAAAATTACTAAAAAATATATTTTCCCTATAAAGACCCCACTTCACCACTTATTTCCTTTTCAAGTTAGAGCAAACACCATTGTTGCCAACTTGGAGTAACAATGTTTCTGTAAGTTTATGGTAGAGAACAAAATTAAATATTTATGGCAACATTCTTTTTCTTGTCCATGGTAGGTACAGTCAATCGTAAGTGGCAGCAAAACGGATTGTGCACTGAGTGACTTTTAACTTGAGTAGGATTGCATAGATATTGACTGGCTTGTTGGTCTAATCTAGTGTTAGTTAGTTAGTCTACTCTTAGTGAGCCTGACTGCTGAGCCACAGGTCGTGGGTTCGATTCCCACCCAGGACTTTCATCTAGTTACCGAATAAAAGCATTAACGTGAATAAAGCCGAACGAAATTATTGATCAACATAATTTTGTTTCATTACATGTTGGTAAAGATTTTGAAAATGTAGAGTTAATTTTATTTTATCTACAAAATAGGCCAAGACAAAACAGATAAGAATATTTTTTTCTATGTTTCTTTATTGGTACATCCATTATACATTACCCATTACACATTATGACTTCAAGAAAGTGCAAAGAGTTGTATCATTTTTATTCAATTCTAACACCCTCAAAAGTCACGTATATGGGAACCGAGTCATAGGCCTTCTTATAGTCTATTCAACATGCTGCCAGTCTTACGGTTACGACGCACCAATTGGCTAATGGTCATATCTATAATGAGAAGCTGTTTATTGCTACAGGTCCCGCTTCTACACCCATTCTGAGAAACACGGCTGATCGATTTTTTATTTAAATGTGTATTAATTTTTATTTTCAGAATAGATGGTAGAAGGTCATAAACAGTTGGTAAGCATGTGATAGGATGTAATTTCTGGCCCTAAAGGATTTATAGAGTAGGTGGGTTATGTGGCACAGAATACATAATAGTACTAGTACAGAAGGACCTCTTCGCAATACCATTTAAATAAATAGCGACTTTTGCTCCGACACAATAAGGTGCAATTCAGATCGCACACCGCTAATTCCAAATGGCTTATATTAACCTAAAACTTGTTTCTCTTTCTATTGCTTAACTTTTATCTGTTCTGATGCCGTTAAGGTTGTCTTCTGTAAGAAGAATTAATCTAAATATTTAATAACCATGGCTTATATTAACCTAAAACTTGTTTCTCTTTCTATCGCTTAACTTTTATCTGTTCTGATGCCGTTAAGGTTGTCTTCTGTAAGAAGAATTAATCTAAATATTTAATAACCAGTTATGTGCCTATTACTTTACTTCTGTGAACAAATGAAGTTTTAAATAAACCTAGACTAGGTATTTACCTACTTAGTAGTACCTACGTAGATGTAACTTATATTAAAGAAAACTATTTTATTTCACAATCTCTGCATAGATACTTTAATCTCTAAGAAGATAGGCATTTGCCTTAACGTTAGTGTGTACCTTGGAATGAAACTATCTCTTTTAGGTGTTTAACTAGGTAGGTATATGCAAATCAAATCGCGGAACCCTACTCCTTATAACACCAGCTATTTGCCAGTGAAAGTCATATGGAAATCGGTCCACCCGTTGCGATTGAGATTAGCCGAACAAATAGACAGACAGACAAAATTGTTGTAGTCCTAAACTTATCAAAGCTAAACTTAACTAAGTTACTCCTTATAACACCAGCTATCTGTCAGTGAAAGTCCAGTGGAAATCGGTATACCCGTTCAGTAGATTAGCCAGAACAAACAGGCAGACAGACAAAAATGTGAAAAATATTTTTTGGTATAAGTACCGTGTAAACATTCAGATGCATTTAGTAAAAAACTGTCATTATGTCATTACAAACGGTCACTTCAAATTTATTTATTTACTAGCAGTTCCCACGCGGCTTCGCTCGCGTGTACATATTTATATATTTTGCGCGGAACCTTAATCCTTTTTTCAAAATCACAGTAGCATAAGTTACTCCTTTTAACATCAGCTATCTGACAGTGAAAGTCCCGTGGAAATCGGTCCACCTGTTCCGGGGATTAGCCGAAACAAACAGACAGACAGACAGACAAAAATTTTAAAACATGTTGTTTTGATATATGTACCGTATATAAATCCAAATGCACTTAGTAAAAAGCGGTTATTTTAATATTACAAACAGACACTCCAATTTTATTTATTTCTATAGAGTATAGATAGAAGATGTGTATCAGTTGTTGTGGTCCTAATAAATAAATATACTTATCATAGCTAAACTTGACCTTGTAAACAGAACTTGTAAATATCTAACTATACTGATTATCATTAATAATATAATCTAACTACGTAAATACGGGAAACGTAATTCGTAAGCGACGAACGGACGAAGCGACGTAGCGCGTGAGTGAGTATCGAAGTAACGTGCTACCCGGCCGGCGCGTGGCAGCCCACTGAATTTCGCTCGACTCGTCGCCGCTGCTAGGTACCTGTAACTTCATACCTACTGACCGGAGTAGGCCTAGCCTGCCAGTGGTCATAAAATGGGGTAATGAACCTAAATCCAAAGCTGTTGGGAATATTTAATATTGTTTAGTTTTTTATTGTTATTCGACCTCCCGCCTTTTTATTTTATGATTATATATTTTTTAATTCTTTTGAAGTTTATAACAAAAATGATTAATAAATTGAATTTAATTTTTCGAACATTTATTTTGAAAATGTATGGCAGAAAAACAACATCTTTTTTTCAATTGTTTATGCAAATAAATGACTTTTAACTATTATATGAAACAATACATACATAATTATACAGACAATAATAATTAAAGTGATAAATAATGTTCATGAGCCATTTTCTTAAAATTGTTTATTGATTATGTTTTCCTAATACTAACTGGCAACACATTCTACAAGCATACAGCTTGAACTGCTAAAGTTTGATCATTAAATGTAGTGGAATGCAGTGGCATCTCCAAGCCCAAATCTTAAAGTGACCAGACATTTTTCATGTGTCATGAAGAAACTTGAACAATTCCTTTAGATAAAGAGAGGCTTTCAGGTTGAATAAGAAGGATAGGAGTATTCTGGCGAAGGTGAATTGGAAGCTACTTGAGGTTTTTTGTAGCCTTTTGCTCAAGCATATCAAGTTGTGCTACAGTTAGATTTAGATAGCTGGCATCGACATAGTCGAAAATTGGAAGAAGTGCTTGTGCAAGTGCAGATTTGGTGGCACTCGAAGAAAGTTACGTGATCTTCGCAAGGATCCCGTATCTCTTACCAACCGTCAATGCTCAAAAGAATTTAGAATTTAATTAATTAAGTGACACCTATGATACATATATCATATGCATACATTAAAATAACTGTCAGTCATAGGACTGCAGTCAGAATTGAAAACATAACTTACATATACACACACACGCCCTTATGTATATATGTAACTGAGCGTTACGGTCACGCGAGCTCAGTGCTTTTTAAAAGTGCCCAATGTGAATAAAGAAGTTTCCACTTCATATCTTGGCTTTCTGACTCATTTAATTTCGATTACATAATCCTCTTCTAGTCCTATTTACGACTACAAACAATTTTTAAAATATATGATTTGCATAATATATAATTTGCAAAAAGTTTATTAGCACCTGCCCATCATTGGTTGCTAAGGAAGGATTTGTTAACATTCCATATTGAATTTAACTGAAGTATTATTTATTATTATTGTTTTAAGAAGTATAGTTACTAATATTATTACATTGTTTTTGGGTGGCAGTATCAGTGTCAACAGAAATTGTTACTTACCCTTATTTGAACTAAGAAGTCTCTTAGATGATCCTTAAACGCAGGGATGTCCTGATTCAAGTTAAACAGCCCTTGAACAGTAATTTTGATTTGGTTGTCACTTAAGTGTGCAAAAGCTCGTTTTAAAAGATTTGCCACATATTCCTGAAACCATTTTACATTATGTAGAACTATAAAAGACCTAACTAAATTTATACAATCTAGCGAAAAGTACATCCATGATTCTTACCTGTATATATAGGACATTATCTGGAGTAGGCCCAAGTGGCACTGTAACTCTGCCTGCCTCCACCAGGGAAAATATATATGCTAGTATAGTAGCATGCATTGTAAGCCCTGCACCATGGGATGTGTCTGTCACTACGCTGAACACATGCTCTAGGATATCACACAGGTATGTCTGGTAAAAACTCTGTGCTGCCTGTGGATGTTGATCCACATTGTGGAGCAATTTGTATAATATTTGCAGACCTGTGTCCGCTACATTTCTCATTGTATGCTTAAATGCCCAAATTATGGAATCCAATACCAATTTGAACTGTGCTGGAGGTATACTAAGGAATGCCTTAAAACAATGAGTGTTTACTGCTTGTAATAACAGGAAAAACTCTGTCCTATGCTCAGGATATTCTTCAAAGTCTTTGTTAATCATCTCAAGAGTACATTCAAAAACAGCATCAAATATTTTGGGCACCTCTGAAGTAATATGCCCACCAAGCTTGTAAACAATTGCAGCCATACAGGACAACACTTCAGGTTCTCGTGCATCTGGTACTGCAGTTCTTTGATAATCCAAGAGGACAGCATCTAAGAGAGGTGGAATAAAATTTTCCAAAACCATGCTACTGTCTGTAGAGCGTGATACCCAACTGGCAATCAACTTCAATGTCTCTTTCTTGATTATGCGCATGTTTTTTATGAGTGGCTGCTTGGTTACAACCACTCCATTCAGTGCAATAGCCTGACTTATGTTTTCTGACATTACTTTATAAACATTGAGCATATCCAAATATATTCTACCCAGCTGTACAACATATGGATGCCCTAGAGCACGACAGGCACGCACATTTGTCTTGAGAATACTGACAAGCTGTTTTACGGCTTCTGGGTCCTTAAGAATATCTACATTGTGCGAAGCTTGAGATATGATATCGTCCCAAACTTGATTGGGTAGCAACATATATTTCTCAATAAGCTGCTCTTGGGCAACTTGATCTACCTGGGCACTGATCATGTAGCCTACAGCTTCATAGAATGTGTGGACTTGGAGTGTTTGTAAATCACAGATTATGGAACTGATTGTGCTTAAAATTTCTTCAATAAATGGACAAGCTTCTCCAACTTGGGTAGTTACAAAGTGTCGTCTACACTTGATTGCAATTTTTATGAAAGTGTCACAAGCCATGTCTTGGACACCATCGTGAGTTTCATGCATGAATTCAAAAAGTTTATTCACAACAGTTTTTAAAAATTTCCAATGAGCTTTTAGGAATCTAGGATACTGCCCCACCACATACATAATGTTACTAGCAATTATAGCCTTATTATCTTTACCTTTCTTTTGCTCACACAAGCCCAAAAGTTCTTTGATAACAACTACAAGGAATCGTTTTTCATCATCTTCATACAAAGCTCCAGAAATTGAACCAATTGCCCAACAGAGTGTGTTCAAGTTCTTCCAAGACCATTCTGTACCATTGACTTGATTTTGTAGCTTTTCTGTCATAATACGTTCAGTATCTTGACAATCCAAATGTGTTAAATAAACTAAAGTTTCTCTCATATTCTTATACAAATTAATAGAATCAGTATCCTTCATAAATTCTCGTACAACTTCACCATTCTCATTTTCAACAACTAATACTTCTTCAGGTTTAGCCATTCTAGAGATCATAATGTAGCGAACACTACTTAGCACATCAGCATACAAAGCCTTTCTGCCCATGCTTTTCCCATGTGCACATAAGGTAGAGGGACAAGGTTGCATCTTGTATAAATCAGCAGTTATAGAGTTCCAGAACTCCAAGCATATCTTAAAGATCTCAACTTCTTCCACTTCAGATATTAATACAAGATATTGGAAGGCCTTCATTAGTGCAATTGTAAGCCCTTTTCTTTCAATAAGTGGTCCATGTTCTTTTAAATATGTGCAGAGAAACAAAGCAAGATTCTGAATAAAAACTTGCTCCTGATCTCGACCAGCAGCATATGCTTCACGTATGTTTGTAGTGAGTGGTAACATAGCTTCAAGCTGATCCATAGTGCTCAGGAGCAGAAATACAAAATCATCCTCATAATTACTTACTGTTACACCAGCAATCTCTGTTAGACAACTTAAGGTAATATTGCGAAACATGGGAACATTTAAAAACTTATAGATGAGTGTGCTTATCAATTTCATTTCGAATATGTAGCCAAGCGGAATCCAATTTAAGAACCTCAAAAGAGTATGAAGTGTTGCATCAACCAGTGGAGCATTTTGTGAATTTTCAAGGACAAATTGACAAAGTTGAAATATTTGACTGAATTCAGAACACATTGTATCTTTTAGGTGTTTCGCTTTTGTCTGTGTGAGCTGTCCTGTACTGAATACAAACACTTCTTCACTGAGCAACTTTAAAATAACCATGTTATTTTGACATAGACTCTCATTTGTCTTGGAAGCACCCACAATGTCACTTATGAAAGTTTCCCAATTGTGTGGCCATTCTCTTTTTAACACTTGAATCAGAATCATATTGAGTTTTTTTAAATAGACTTTGTTATTGTCCATTACTGTAGGTTCTGAAGAATTCTTAATAATGAGTCCAACAATGTATTTCTTTATACCTTCACATTGATTTCTGGGTAATATTTTCCATCTGGTTTGTATTACCTGTTCTAATATTTGTAAGGCATAGTATTTTGTTTCCTGATTTTGTGAATACTCCAATATTGTATCAACACGGGTCCAAGCATCTGGGTGTTCCTTTAATGCTGTCAATATCTCTTGTGCAGTACGTTGTTGTTCTCCAACAGTGGAATACAAGCATCCAACCACATTATCAAGAAGATTAATGTCAAGTTTTTGGTTAAAATCTAAAAGTTTGGAAGCTTGTTGCTCTAAAGTTGCCATTCTGTATGTTACAACTTAGAATTTTGTGCCCCTTAATGAAAATCAAGACTGCAATATTTTTTTACATTCATTCCTCACCGTACGTATCACTGGAACAAACAATATTTTGTGTAAGTAGGACTTGTAGACTAGCTATAACCTCTTCACGATGCATAGATGTCAACCGAAGTTTAAGAGTAATTATTTAGATGTATTGTGATCAAAATCACATGCCCTGGTAGCAAAGATTGTAAGACAGATATAAATAAGATAATTACAATAGCCTTTTAGTCGTACAAGAAAATATAGAGCACACACCCCGCGAAGACATTGGGGATATTGCTGGGAATCACAACGTTGTTTATTAAATAAAAATTCATACTGCACATTTTTGCAAGAAAAGCAAGACAGTTGTTTGTAATAACTAAAATTATTAACAACTTACCCGAGAAAATAATTTGCGGCGCAATCAGTCTAACGCACTACCATACATACTAATCCGTTGTTTTCGTGAAGCTTGAAAAAGCTTACACGCATATTGTCTATGCTTATGTTTTAGTAACACTTGATATTAAATATTTCAGTAACCATAGGTCTCAACAGCAATTCTTTTTCTAATTAAATATTTATTTTATTTTGTATATTATTATTTATAATATGTTACTTGTCACATCATTTTAATTATTTTAATTTTTATTCAGTTTTGTTAAAAACCTAACATGTATAGAAAATGACGCACTTATTTTTCCATAAACCTATAGTTTACACTAATAGTTTACAGTTAATATTAGCAGGGTTCCTTATAATTGGCAAGAATTATAACTTAATAATCTTCTAAGGAACCTTTACACTTATTAATTTTGTGTATAAATGTCCTCTTTTTTTCTAAATAAATCACGGGGAACTTAAGTCAGAAACTATTTACTGTCGTTTTTCGTCTTGCATCGTTAGTTCGTTCGTTAGTGATTTTGGCAGTACGTATATCCAGATGGACTGTAAATAAGGTGTTTTAGTCACAGCCCTCCCCTATTCCTTTTTTTGAAATGATAACTTCTTATGGAAGGGTAAACCGCATCGTTGCGTAATGCATTACGGCCCAGTGTGACTGGCGTTTAAGTTATCACTTTGTTCGATCTTAGTTTTTTTTTTTTAATAAAATAAAAATTACCCTTAAGTTGGCCGGGAGAAGTCGTATTTTTACCTTTTTTTTTTGCTATTTCAATTGTTCGTTAACTGTTCGTCATTGTTCGATCAAAATTTTTATTTGTTCGATCTTAGTTTTTTAAAAAAAATAAAATTAAATATTACCCTTAAGTTGGCCGGGAGAAGTCGTATTTTTACATATTTTTTTTGCTATTTCAACTGTTCGTTAACTGTTCGTCTTGTTCGATCAAAATTTTTATTTGTTCGATCTTAGTTTTTTTTTTAAATAAAATAAAAAATTACCTTCAAGTTGGCGAGGAGAAGTTGGTCTTTTTACATTTTTTTTGGCTATTTCAACTGTTCGTTAACTGTTCGTCATTGTTTGATCAAAATTTTTATTTGTTCGATCTAAGTTTTTTTTTTAAATAAAATAAAAAATCACCCTCAAGATGGTGGGGAGAAGTCGTTTTATTAATTTCTTTTTGCTATTTCAACTTTTCGTTAACCGTTCGTCATTGTTAGATCAATTATTTTTTTGTTCGATCTTAGTTTTTTTTGAATAAAATAAAAAATTACCCTCAGATTTGCGGGGAAAAGTCATTTGCAATTTTTTTTTGCTATTTAAACTGTTCGTCATTGTTCGATCAAAGAAATTCGCCATATTTGTCGCTCACTTAGTAATTCTGTCGTACGCCTAAAATTTTAATATCCAAAATGGATTATACGCATCACGCGAGTGCATGCGACATCAGAGATAGTAGATATAGATAGTAGAGATAAACTTTAATATTAAGTTAGAAACGATTTAACATTAGTGCGATCAACATATTGTTACGAGATGAGGTTCGGGATTAGAGAGAATTATACCAGATTGTTACCGAAATAGACACAATTTATTTTAATAGATCACAAAATACACAGGGAAACTAGCAACAACACAATTACAATAATTTATTATCACTATTACACTAAACTTCTTAATTCACTTGACACTCACTTGACACTCACTTGATAACTAAACTCACTACTCCGCAATGCTACGCTTTATATAGCGAAACGGTACTTTCAGAAAAATCGCGACACCTCTTGTAAATTCTACACAACAATAGAATCCGCTAAAACATTGTAGAATATTCCATTAACGGGTTACTAACTACTTAGTTCCGTGTTGTCTCAACAGATGGCGTGTATCTTTATTTTGTAGCTCTATACGACTTCCCACAGTCGCCAATAGATGGTGGGATATTCGTAACAATACATAGGTCAATTGAAAAGAAATGGCTAGGTTTAGGTTAGGCTAGAACTGTGACCATAACGCATGAGCCGAGCGAGCGAAGCGAGCGTACTGCAGCAGTAGCCGGCGAATGCCAGAACTGAATTTTATGACAAACGAAGAAACCGCCAAGTTGACGGCAATTTTTTTTTTTGATAACTAGGATCGAACAAAAAAAACTTTTGATCGAACAATGACGAACAGTTAACAAACAGTTGGAATAGCAAAAACAAATGTAAAAAAACGACTTCTCCCCGCCAACTTAAGACAGCCTTGCAGGTGTCTCTATTATTCTCTGTCTAATTAAGATGACAGAACTAAATTTGATTCTGACATTACCACAGAATACATAATAGTACTAGTACAGAAGGACCTCTTCGCAATACCATTTAAATAAATAGCGACTCTTGATCCGTCACAATAAGGTGCAATTCAGATCGCACACCGCTAATTCCAAATGGGCTATATTAACCTAAAACTTGCCTCTCTTTCTATCGCATAACTCTTATCTGTTCTGATGCCGTTAAGGTTGTCTTCTGTAAGAAGAATTAATCTAAATATTTAATAACCATGTGCCTATTACTTTACTTCTGTAAACAAATTACATTACATTACATTAAAAAATATACTTATCATAGCTAAACTTGACCTTGTAAATATCTAACTATACTGATTATAACTAATAATATAATCTAACTACGTAAATACGGGAAACGTAATTCGTAAGCGACGAACGGACGAAGCGACGTAGCGCGTGAGTGAGTATCGAAGTAACGTGCTACCCGGCCGGCGCGTGACAGCACTGACAGCCCACTGAATTTCGCTCGACTCGTCGCCGCTGCTAGGTACCTGCAGCTTCATACCTACTGACCGGAGTGGCCCTAGCCTGACATTACTAAAAGATAAGTACGAGATTAATTTATAGAGGTTTTTTTTTCCAAGATGGATGAATAGACGTCCATTTTTTTACGTTTTTGTTATTTAACTTGTATAATTATAAAACACTTGACATTGGCGGAATTCCTCATTGGCGGAATTCCTGAGTTGAATCTTCGCGCGAGATAGAGTCCATAATAAAAAAAAATATATGTATATATATTATAAACTTAAAAATAAAGAATGAATGACAAAGAGTAAAATAATAAAATCTTCTGAAACAACATTTTTAAGATTTTTGAATGCCTTCAAATGTTTTTTTACGAACTTATAAATAATGTAAAGTATCATATTTTCCACTTAATACTTTCGTAAATGCTGTTTTACTTAGTTAACATAGCTGGCAACCCAACGTATAACTTTTTTTGTTATCTGCAAAGAGTATACAAAGTATACAAACACTACGTTAGAGTTATCTGTGTAATTATAAATCTGTGGACTCTGTAATAAACTATAATATACTTTACTCTGTGGAAGTCAAGCGGACATATACAAAATAAATATAGTAATCTAATATAATTATTAAAGCTCGTTATAAATAATAAATCAATCACGATGGAGGAGAATAATCGATAAAAGAGAGCCAATAAGAGACAATAAAAGTAACTTGTGAAACTCGTTCATAATAACCTAGAAATAGCGAGAGGTAAGAAATTATTCACTGTTTTGTTACCAAGTAATATTACTATTATTTGTAAAATTGTTTTATTCTCGCTTTTATTGTATATTTCATAAAGACAATTTAGTTTCATTAGTTACAATATTAATAGTAATAATAATATTAATAATAATATTGCATGTAAAAAGAGGCAGGATTGTGGAATCTGGGGGGGTGGAACTTTCAGATTCCACACAGCTTAGATGTCTTTCCGCCAACTAAACTTACAAGCATATATGGATGACACAGGCGTTAGGTGAAAATGAATTAACTATGAAGCAATCGTTACAGGAACGTTTCTTTGGCCGCCTGAAAAAAGTATTGAAAAGTCTTTTGTCAGGTGGTAATAAGGTGCGGGCCTATAATGATTGGGTCATACCAGTCCTAACCTACTCCTTTGACATACTTAGATGGACTCAGACTGAACTAGATGCCCTGGATAGAATAGTTCGTACACTGCTTACCGCGTACCGAATGCACCATCCACGTTCATTGGTCATGAGATTGTATATCCCGCGGAAATGTGGGGGTCGTGGTTTTTTAAATGCCAAGACCCTCCATAACCGCGAGGTATGCAACCTTACAGATTACTTCCTCTCCGTTGACCTGGATGTGTATCGGGATGTGGTGGTAGTTGACAACGAACTCACTCCGCTTGCTCTAGGAAAAGAGAACTGGCGCAAACCAGCAGTACTTACTATTATAGACCGCAGGGAGATATGGAAGACCAAGGCATTGCATGGACGTTTTTATCGGGCCTTAAATGGGCCCGATATAGATTTATTAGCATCAGTATCCTGGCTACGGTTCGGTGACCTCTTCGGAGAAACTGAAGGTTTTTTCTGTGCAATTACAGATGAAGTTGTTATGTCGAATAACTATCGGAGATATATCCTGAAGGACGGCACAATTGACATTTGTCGGGCGTGTCATCGTCCCGGAGAAACGCTCAGGAATATAATTTCTGGTTGTTCTCGTCTTGCCAACGGCGAGTACTTGCATAGACATACCCAAGTGGCCAGGATAGTCCATCAGCAACTTGCTGTTAAATATAATCTTGTGGCTGTCGAGTTACCGTACTACAGGTATGTGCCCGACCCAGTTCTCGAAAATGGTCGTGCAACATTGTACTGGGATCGATCTATCATCACTGACAGGACTATTGTTGCCAATAAGCCTGATATAGTGGTGATAGACCGATTAGAGCGCCGAGCAATGATTATTGACATCACCATTCCCCATGACGACAATCTCTTAAAAGCCGAAAAAGATAAAGAAATCAAATATTTGGACCTAGCCCACGAGATTGTCGACATGTTGGATGTGGATTCAGCAATCATTGTGCCGATAGTCATTTTGGCCCATGGGCATGGGGTCCCATCTCAAAGAAAGCAAAAATGGTTCAAACAAATATCAATAGATGGCGTTACGGGTATCGATTTGTTATTGAAATGTATGGAAAATCAATATTAGGTCCTGATAAACGTATTTTCTAATTTTATAAAATACCCTAAACACGGGAAAATTTAATAAAAGCTTCTGAAGTCCAGTTTTCTTGTTTTCACAAAATTCAATATTGTCATCGTTCCTCTGGCGGCAATTACTCGTACTACGTTGAGGTTGATACGGTTTTGTTATTGAGTTTGTAGTTTAATAGTTTGTAGGTACTGACTATTGACAGTTGGCAAATGTTATTGAACTGTATTGTTGCAGTATGTTGTAGGTAAATTATTAACACTGTAATTTTTATTCGAACTTCAAAGATACTATAAAAAAATTAAGAATTAATTTTTCTCATTGTGTTTTACATATTTTTTTCATATTGTCAGGACACAATAATTAATAGTGAACAACGAAACGCATAGTATGTGTCAACTTTGTTCTGTACCAGGTTAGGTATTTATGTAACCGACATTATGATTTGGCAATTAGATACCTACTAACCCACCTACTAAGTACTTACACGTACTATCTATTTACACATACACATTGCTAATAGGAATCTTTTACCTCGGACCTCACTCGATCGCAGGGCTGCCAGATTGTATTATTGGACACAAAATTTGTATAATTCGGTAATCGTAAGTAGGTATCCTGTTTGTATAGTAGATGCATTGTATAATCGGATACAATGTCATTACTGATGTTATAGTGTAATAAGTAGGTACGAACATACACATAGAGATACTTAAAATAAATCATGTCTGTGGTAAACTGTTAAGTAATTATACGTTAAGAGCTATATCACATAATAGCATTTTACAAAATTAGGCGACACCACGGCAATGTTGTCTATAATAAATTGTGACTCTGCCCTGTCCTTGAAATAATTACCTACAGCCGGGCGGTATGTAAACACGCGATACGGCTGCCCATAATTTCATCTACGTACTTGAGTTTCTTTCTAGTTTTGTGATTGTAAATATTTTAATTTATTTTTGACGTGACAACGTCTTATAATTCGATGGAGCCGGCTGCACGAATGAAAAAACATGACTCATCCGGCGTTACCTCGCTCTGAGACGTTACTATGACGTCGCTCGGCTCGCCTCGTGTGCACTCGCCACCACTCGGCACCGCTCGTAAAGCTGTTTCGGGTACGGAGGAGTGTGATATTTATAAAACAATTTCGGGTGCGGAGGAGTCTGATATTTTTAAAACAAATATGTAAGACCGCCCACTTAGTGAAGTGCCACGCCTAACGAACAACCGAATAATCGAAAATCATAGTATTTTTAGTAAGTATTCAATTTCGTAAAACAATATAAGTACAACATACGTAGGTCAATGTACAAAGCCATCAAACGGATTTGTGCTCTTTTTTGTAAATATACTAAGTACCTAAGTTTATTAAATAGGTTCTTAAGTTTTATTATTATTTTTTAGGCCATGCAGCCAAATATAACATATCTCCACTATTTACGAGTAAGAAAGTACTGACTTTATTTTGCAAAATGCCTGTGGAAACGTTACTGCGGATGACTGGAGAAACTTCTTATTCCTCGTTTCATTTTATTTCTGTGATCATTTATAGTAATATTATTATTTTATTAAATTGAATAGGAAAGACTTCATTTTGTATTATAAATGTATAATCGACCATACAGCATAACCATGCAACTATCGATTCCAAGATATATGATAATAACAATCGATAATCGAATAGGTTTAATAACAATTATACACTACCGCATCCCTACCGTGAGCTGTCAAAATTATCATCCTAAATTTGATAAAGTATAATTATCGCCATCTATTGGTTGCGCGGTTATTAGTAGGTAAATAAATCCATTTCGTCGCTAGGTGGCTCTAGCTATCCATAGCTATCGCGCTGCTAGCGGCATCTAGCGCCTTAATTGGCGCGGAGCCCGCAAAATCGCCCGAGTTAGGAAGGTCGCGTTTTGTTGTATGGGATGAGGTATCTGTACTAGTATAGTATTATATTATCTGTGCCCATGGGTTAATTGCTAAGAGCCTCGACCAACACCTTCAGAGGCTCACGTTAGGCAGCTGGATTAAGAGCCTGATGCAGAAGGCAGTCCTCCTTGATACGGCACGCATAGTGAGGAGGTTTCTGTCTCTGGAACCCTAACCACCGGTAGCTTGGTCCCTGTACAGGATACCAGTGGGACACTATTTTTTATATTTTTAAATATATTTGTTTTTATTTTTTTATATTGAATGTATTTAAAAATGTAATTTATATGTATAATAAGTAAATAAAGAGAATAATAATGTAACGTATTGTGATTGTATGTTGTCCGTTTCAGGAACTTGAACCAGCTGGTAACGTTACGGCACAAAGGCTATCAGATCAAGTACGGGCTATTCAACGATGTCATTTGTTGGATAACTCCGTGCTTGATAGGCTACGCTTGGACTTGCAGAATAGCATTGTTACTTGTCCCCCTTCACAAACAGTGTCACAATCAATTTCTAGGTTGCTACGAACTTACCCAGCTGAGGGTGGACAGGACAGTGGTACTTCATCTGTAAGTACTCAGTACAATTAACAAATAAGGAACATTTGAAAGGTGCTATTCGAGAATATTGGACGATGAGTTATGACAACAGACCTCATTTACCGTGTTTGCCAATGCTTAAACGAAATAAATACTCATAATACTATCAATACTCAATACTCTTAGCAAGATATTTGAGAAAATAATAATAATAACTGGAAACATCGCACACACGGCCGTCTGATCCCAAACTAGGCATAGCCTGTACTATGGTAACCAGACTGCTGATAAACATACTTATATATTTCTAAATACATACATATTATAGATAAATTACACCCAGACATAGAACAAATAATCGTGCTCATCACACAAATATTTGTCCTGGGTGGTAATCGAACCCACAACCTCTGGCTCAGCAGTCAGGATCACTAACCACTAGACCAACAGGCCAAATTTTATACAAGGATATATACTCTGTCATATCAAATGGGATAAGTGAAGGTCAGCATGGTTTCCTAAGAGGGCAATCAACCACTACTAATTTAGCAACATTTTGTGATTATGTTCTATGCAACATGGAGGCTAGTGGGTAGGGCGCCGTGATTTACACTGATTTTGAGAGAGCTTCCGATCGTTTAGATCACGTCGTGTTGCTCAATAAGCTACAACAGCTCGGAATCCATGGTGATTTGTTTAGATGGGTTTGTTCCTATTTATCCAACCGCGCGCAAGCTGTGGTGGTCGGTGGGTTTAGGTCGGACTTTATAAACATCCCCTCCTCGGTCCCCTTTTTTACTGTACTTACCTATACGACATCGACTCGTGCTTTAAATACGTCAATCTTCTTTATACGAGTATGTTTATCAGCAGTCTGGTTACCATAGTACAGGCTCTGCCTAGTTTGGGATCAGACAGCCGTGTGTGAGATGTGTGGAGTTATTATTATTATTATTATCTGATGTATGCAGACGACATGAAAATATATATGCGTATAAATTCTAGAGTTGACTGCGAATTAATACAACGCGATCTCGAAAGTTTATGCATGGGCAAACCGTATACTAAGGTACAAAAAACGAGTGGACCTCCGCTCGATACCACGGCCTCACAGAAAACCGGTAGTGAAGCAATGCTTGCATTGCATTTCGCCGCGTGAGTGAGGTTACCGGAGGCCCTAACCCTTCCTTCTCCCTTATTCCCGTCCTACCCTTCTCAACCCCCCCACCCTCCCCCTCTTCTCCTACTCCCACCTTAAAGGGCGGCAACGCACTTGTGACTCTTCAGTTACAGGTGCCCATGGGCGGCGGTAGTAATTTACCATCAGGTGACCCGTCTGCTTGTTTGCCCCCTAAACCATAAAAAAAAATAGATATATTTTTATTTAAGAAATACAATTGTTTTATTTTTTCCTAACGCTTGTGTACTGAACTGTACCATATTAAGTTAAGAACGTTACTTAGATATATGGCACGGCCGCTTTTTGGTAGCCAGCCGAACTTGGTTGGGTTATGTAGGTTTTCGATGCTTTGTCAGTATTTTAATCGTTTCTGTTTAATTACTGAATTTAATGAGATGAAATTTTGCATGTGAGTAGTTGAATTAATACACTAATTATTGGAATACATTTTACTATGCAATTCCTTTAGAACGTCGTGATATTTGACTGCTTTGTAAACAGTGGTCTATTCATGGTAAATTGTCCTATAACTCTTTAATTACTAACGGGACATCATTGATACTTGGCAACATGTTGCAGACACTTACAAGGTTTGTATAAACGTGGAAATCTAGACCCCAAAGTGCACACTTTACGAACTAAGACCTAATAAGCGTATTTTACGTTTATATTTTTATCTTATAAACCCTACGATTTTTTCTAAATCTGTTTTTTAAACAAATATAAACCAAATTCAAAACAACGTATGTAAAAATCTACAGCTCTCTATATAAGCGCTTTATATGAAAACTAGCTAATGGCCAAACGTTCGCGTAGCGGAAACTTGAATTTCTCCGAAGTTAATGCATGCACGTATTTTATTCATACATACACAAATACACACTAATTTTTGGACACATTTTTTTTTCTTCTAAGTCCATGGATTAAAAAAAGTTCCGCCAGGACAACGTTCGCCCAGCGGAATCAGTTTTTAGCGAATTTCTCCACAATGGCTGCATGCACAAATTATTTTTTACCATACACAATTACACGACGTCATACACTAAATATCTGCATAATTAAAATCAACAACATTCCGCTGTGCGAACGCACACGATAACTTCCTTGATCAAAAAAAGGGAGTGAAAATAAAACTAGAAAAGTATAATTCGAATGGTAAACCATTCGAATTATACAATTTATTTAATTAATCAAGTGTTTATTTCGAATACAAATAGTTAATTCTGTAATAAAAGTTATTAATAATGGTTTACCATTCTTATTAAATATTTATAATAGTAAAGAAAATACGTAATTTTGAAATGGTTTTAAGATTCTATTTACGGAAAAAATATATACTTATGTAAGTACTAAATACTTTATCTTTATAACTTTTAAGTAAATGATACTTTATTAGTTTATATTTATAAGAATGCCATAACTACAAGAAATAAAATCTTTAGTACTTGGGTACCTTATTTTTTTATCCAAAAGCAAAACGCCACCGCGCTAGCGGTAATTCCAGCCGACCAAAACTTTTCGTTTTTATGGTGGGTTTAAGCGCTGGCGTTCAAACCGACATTCAACGAGCACATTCAACGACGCAAGCGTGTGAACAGGCTGTTTGTGCATGCCTGCGTGAATGTGATCGCGCTTGGCGCCGATCGGGACGACTAACGCCTGCGTTCACACGCACGCGTTCAAACCGACATTCAACGACGCAAGCATGTGAACAGGCTGTTTGTGCATGCTTGCGTGAATGTGCACGCGCTTGGCGCCGATTGGGACGACTGTCGGTTTTTTGACACACTTCAAAGGGTGAATGTGCTTGTGTGCCTGTTTACACACACACACACATATATTATACTAATAAACAAACCAATATACCAAAAACATAACCGATATTATACCAATTTTGTATCCAATTTTACAATCTGGCAGCCCTGTTTCACACACTTGCAGGCATGGTCCGTAGGGTACCTATTAGTGTTCTGTGGACAGGTAGTCAGTGGAAACATGGAAGGCGATGTAGACGTAGATCTCGTGGGAGCTACTGCTTTGGGCTTGATCTATTTTTATATGAAAAAAAAAAAACAGCCCGACATAATTATGCATGCGAAATTTTACTTAAAACTATTAGGTTTTTCCACCAAAAAAATCATTTATGGTGTAAAAACACTTTTCAAGTAGCCAAATCTTTAAATTAGATTTTTTTATTTGGAACTAATCATACTATATATAGTTATAGTAGTACTAGGTACCTATAGACTTAGTTGTGTAGTTTTCTCGTGATATATACGATTTAGCTTTTACATCATATTCAGATACAAGTGGATGGCGATCGGGTATACGGTATTTTCATGGTAAACTCTAGTTCAGATAAATTATTAAAATACCGTATACCCGATCACCATCCTCTTGTATCTGATCCACTCGTATAAATCTACAAACATGCGTACTCGCAAAAAGTAGCCACCATTTTGTAACATGATAGTTTTTGATTTTTTGTTGTCAAATGTCAAACGGTCGGTAAATCAGCACTCGTAGCGTCATCTATGTAGAAACTGAATACTAACTAGGAAGACTTTTCGTAGAGCCAACGCATAGAAAGCGCCTCTATCTTCCTAAAACGTCACTTTGTAGGTACTGTCATCCCCCGAAACTTACGGGGACGTGGTATTAAGGACGCGTTCACAAATTTATTTAAAACATTTGAAAAAGGGCAGTTTTTCGTATCAAATTGTCATAAAATGAAACAGAATCTCATGTAACTACATATACCAAACGGTAATTTACTCTTTGATTTTAAAAAGTGCGTAATTTGTTTACTAAAAAAAAATATTTTTATTACTTAAAAACGGTTTTTCGATGCCTCTACGTTAAACTGACAATATTGGGTTGAGTTCTGATGCATTTTTCTCCGCTAAATATCAGGCATTTAGTCCACAAAAAATACTTTGATTTAGAGGATATCCTTAGCTAAAAATTTGGGTAAAAAAACCAAAAGAAATTTTACTATTTGTCTCCAAAAAAAAAAAATCTAGTAACTCCTTTTTGCACGGTTTTTGCTTGTATTCGTAAGTCTTATGCAGTCTGAATAAGGGTTATTTTAGTGGTGGTATATCCTGGCTTCATCTACAAGTAATTGACATGAACGGTCAGTCTACCGCTGGCCGCTGTTGAGAGTGGACACTATGACGCTTTTAAACAGCAGCTCGTGACGAAAACATTGTTGTGTACGGATACAAAATATTTGACCATTCCAACTTGATACTTACGCTTACGATACCTTCTCGTACTAACTTTGGCAAAGTAAGGTTCATATTTTATTATTGCCTTCAATCAGACATTTTGTTTATGAATACAATATTAAATTATTTTCTTATACATATTAGTTTTGATTCCATAATAATTGATTAATATTATTGAAATGTGATTTATATTATATTAGTATCTCAATCAACAGTCCTGTCTGTATGCCTTTAGGTTAGGGTTATACAGCCTCTCACTGGAGACCATGGTTCTGTCCATGGTCCAAAGTGAGAGTGCGTGGGAATCCGCTGCCTCTTTTTGTGAGGAAGTGATGTCAGCTAAAGAGGCAGCGGAAAGGGAACGGGAGAGGGCTAGTACTCTCCCGTCCCGAAGGAGAGGCACCAGGCGCCGGAGAGCGCAGAACGATCTCCGGCCTCCATGAGCGCTGGCCTGGGGGTAACGGGTGAGGCTGCCCGTTACTCTAGCAGAAGCAGGCCTGAGACGGTGGCGCGCCGTGTTCCGCGCGTGCCTCTCTACACTGGAAGGGGGGCAAGGCCCCTCGCTCGCAAGGGCGTGGCTGCCTTTTGTTCAAGAGGCGGCCAAGGTCTGCCAGGGTTCTCGGGGACTTCCTTCCTAGGGTATACCCGAGTCCCTGGCAATAGACTTATTTATGACGGAACACCGTGTGGTTTTAGTCGGTTCGATTCCGACATACCACCTCACTGGCAGCCCCAGTGGAGTGATGACCCGAGGGGGTTTCCACACGATAAAAAAAAAAAAAAAAAAAGGGTTATACAAATAATTATTTTTTATTAGTTTCTGGATAAAAGTACTTTTTTTTTTTTTTTACTTATTGTTATAGGTACTGCTTTGTCTAATGTTTATTATTTTTATACATTTTTTATTTATTTATATACGGTATACCTACAGTCTCTACGGTAGTAGTAGGATTATAAATTAATTATATCTTATTACTTTAAACGAGCAATTCTTGTATGTAATTATTTATGTATGTATAATATATATCTCGGGTATCTCGGAAACGGCTTTAACGATTTTGATGAAATTTTGTATACACATACAGTTTTGCATTTTAAGTTCAACTGCATAGTTGTATTTCCCATAAAAACGCAATTTTACTTGACGCATTTTACTTGATAGTGTAACGCGTGGAGTATGAATTATAAATGAAATATAAATGAATTATAAATAATACTTCTTGAATTATTCTGTGCACATTGCACGTCAGTCGTCGTCGCCCGTCCTCTGTCCTCTGGGCGACTGTCCTTTCTTCTATCCTTATTCTTCATAAAATATTTCGAACATGTTCTAAATTCGAGTTTGGGGCCACCAGTCCAGGCCTCTCGCATTTCAAAGAGTTATTATTTCAATCGAAGGAGTATGCAAGCTGTGCGAGAGGTCTCATCACTACAATAGCTATAAAATTAGTAATTACAACTAATTTTGTGTGGATTTATAATGAGTAAGATGCTTGTTATCCTTTTGAGGTAGATTATAATTATGTTCAAGTGTTTTAATAATGCTTCATTTTTATTATTGATTTTAGATGCCAAAGCCGATTGGTAAAAGCTCTCGCAAAAGAATTCTTGCCAATTGACGCAATTTCAAAAAGCGAAGACGGTTAGTAGACCTAGCTATACCTACAGTAGAACCTCTGTAGGTAAACTCAAAAGAGTTAAATTTACGGCAGATGTTTCATTTCGGGTGATTATTATTGTTATTGATTTCATTGAAACATAGGCCATGTTTGATTTTACAACCTTTACAACATCTTAAAATTTTGTCGACAATGTACGTCATTGTCTCTTATCTATTATTCTATGATATGACAAGGGAATTTACGGCTGACGGTAACACGTGTTTGCATACAAGGTGTCAGATGTTTCATTTCGGATGATTATTGCTGTTATTGATTTCATTGAAACATAGCCCATGTTTGATTTAACAACGTTTACAACTTAACAGTTTGCCGACAATGTACGTCATTGTCTTTTACCTATTATTCTATAATATAACAAGGGAATCTACGGCTGACGGTAACACGAAACGAAACAAACCGGTTCTCTAATTATAATGACGTCGTTCTGCACCCTGGAGCCCTGACCACCGTCACCTTGGACTCCATTCCCGATATATTATGTTCTTATCTTGTAAAGGTATATGTGTATTTAAAAATATTGGCAGTGTCTTAGAAAATCACGAGATGAATACTTTACCGATAGGCAGAATCCTATTTTACGTCGACCAATTCAGTTATCAAATTTTATATTATCTTGCAGACTTACTGAGTAACTTAATAAGTGACACCAAAAATAAAATTAAACACCTACTTAAAATATAATAATTCAAGTATCGAAATTTGTTAGTCGAAGTATAAACTCGAGCGTCGAGCGGTTTCAATGTGTGCACGCCAACATGGATGTAGTGGTGTGGCTCAGATACCTAAATTCGAGCGCATCAAAAATGTGATAGCGTCCTTAAGTGTTACACTTTTTTAAGTCAGGTAACACACCCGATTTTTTGTGTACCTAATAAAACTTTACTTAATTAACATAGCCTTTTAAAAAGAAAATAGATATTTAATATTTCATAAAAAGAGGTAACCCTAAACTCACTTACGGCAACGCAACCATGTGCTATTGCGAGGCAATAATAATCGTGTTTTTAGAACATTAAAGATCATTTTCGCATGCAGGGGTCGGCGCTCGGCAAGAGTAGGTAATTAAAACGGTAGGTATGGACGTTTTTGTAGGGAGTGATTTATCTGACGTAGTAAGTACTTAGTAATCTATGCTATGGATAAAAGAAATTATCCATGGTATAGTTAGTTAACCGGACCGTGGAACATTTTTTTTTATACATAGTACAGTTGAGCGGACCACGGAAGATCTAGTGCTTAAGCTTTATAACCTTTTTGATAACATTTTATGGTCTAGTAAAACTAAAACAATCTGAAACTATTTAATATTAACATTATGTTCACATTGTTGTATAGAGTGAGAATTCGAAAATTAAAAAAATTCGACCATTTTAAAATATTACATTACATTTTTTGTCTATTAGATTCCCATAGGCAAGGCAACCGACAACGTAAAATATTTTATTTTTTAGTGTCTACACTGAATTTGTATTTTTAAATCGTATATCCACGGAAAATAAATATTTTCCGTAGTTCGGTTGACCGGACAACTGAACTGTACTATGGGTAAAAGATCAGCTCAGCAGGGTAAGATTCCCTATATAGTATACTAGCTGACCGGCGCTACTTCGTCTACGTTTGTAAATTTTCCCCGTTTTTGCAACATTTTTCATTGAAGCTCCGCTCTCATTGGTCGTAGCGAGGTGGTATAAAAATAATTTTTAACATCGGATCAGTAGTTTCCGAGCCTATTCAATGCAAACAACCAAACAAACAATCAAATCTTTCCTCTTTATAATATTAGTATAGACTAGCTGTGCCCGCGACTTCGTTTGAAAAAAAAAAAACAGCAATTTGTCGCTTTTGCATAGTACCCCTTTCTCCAGGCAGTATTTCTGATACCTACTGTATTGGCGGTGAAACAACCTGGAGCGTACAAAAAAGGTTGTTTTGGTTGCTTACACGTGAAATAACGACAAAATTTGGCCGTGTTTACTCATTTGTTTTTCGTGTGGAAGCTCACCTCACCGGGCTGTTGATGAGGCCGTATATCAGGCTTAAACCAACGAAAACTACTAGGTGTGCCTCACAGCACCGTTTAATGGTTGACCGTCGGTACGGCGACGTTTTGCCTCCAATGATCCACCCAGCGCTGGCTAGCGGACGGCAACTGGGCGATGTCCAGACACCCTATTCACGGTAGACTCTGCTTCGGGTGAAGAACATAAAACTCGTCTCATACACCCACGGCCACTCTTAGCGTACGCATGAGAGCGCGAGTGAAAAGATTCCACCTGGAAGTTTTTCTACTGAATCCACACCGTCACCTCCTCCTTGCGCGAGAGTGGTTTTCCTCGCAGAAAATCGTCATAAAACAACTGTGACGACCTAACATCTCGATTCGTTCGACCAATTGGGAGACTCTTGCTCTAGTCAGTGCTGCTTCCTAGAAACTATGGGCCCCCTCGGTATACCTAACAGATAAATGTTTGCTTCTGAGCTTTGTTTAGTCACGGTGTAACATAAGATTTCACACTACTGTAACCGAACGAAAAATAAATGATTTGAAAGTGTAAAAAAAACTTCACCGGTTACATGTCAATATTTCAGCTTGGATGTAATTTTTTTGGCGATAGTGTCTGCCATGCATTTAGTATAGTAAAATACTGTAATACTAACAAACTTCATTAAACTAACAACTAAGTCATAGATGCTTTAAATAAAAATTATTTTCTATTCTAATATAATCATGTTGACGGGAATCAACGCGATCACGTATTTAAAAGGTATAACATACCTTTTCTTTGCCGTGGTCGTGGCCGTGATCACAGGCCTGTACCTTAATAAAAACCTACTTAGATGATAGATATCAGTGTGTTGATGTGTCAAAACTAAATGCAAAAGACTGTGTTCAAGTAAAGTGATCTAACTATGATAGAAATAAATTTGGAGGTCCACAGGGCAGTGTTTTGGGCCCGCTCCTCTTCCTAGTGTACATTAACGATTTGCCAGACACTACTCACCATAACACCATACTATTTGCTGATGATGTATCAGTAATAGTAACTACAAACAAAAATATGACAATTTCACAACACGAAAATGACGTCAATAACACTTTGACATTAATTATTAATTGGATGCATAGTAATAATTTACAAATAAATTTATCGAAAACACATGTAATTAATTTTAATAATCTTAATGACAATAACATACATATAAATTACAAAGGACTAAATCTAACGATGGCTAACAATACGACATTTGTTGGTATAATTATAAATAATAAACTTAACTGGAAGAAACATACTTATAGAAAAAAAAAAAAATGTGTGTACTTATGTACACGCGTTAGAAGTTATACTTCTTTGGCGAATGGAAAAAAATAACTAAAATGCAGTAGTGATTAACGATAAATATTAAAATTATTCAAAAAGATTTTATTTAAATAAATTAATCAAAAAGATTTTATTTCAATAAAAAAGGTTTTATTATTTATTTATTCACACTGTTTAATTGTACTGTTACGAAACACGTGTTCTAAATATAAAAATACTAAAATATACAACTTGAACATAGTTATCGATTTTCATGCCACCTATAACTAACTTCACGATGTTAAATTCAGGTGTCGGTGTGCGCGCGCATCGTAAAACTTCACTCTCATCATTTTTCTCCATCGCGCCAAAAGAAGTATAACTTCAAAAATCGCAAATAAAATAAATGATTTTCTTTCGCTCTCTACAAACTGACAAAAGTCTCTTGCCAAAATACAGCTTGTAAAGCGTACTTCGCGTATGTCGAATCTGTGTTAAGGTATGGATTGTTAGTATAGGGTAACGGTACAGACATAGATAAGGCTTTTGTAGCACGAAACGGTGCATTAGGACTATATGCGACATCGCTCCGGATGTATCTTGTTGTCCATATTTAAAAAAATTTAAAATCCTAACCTGGAGGTGGGCAAATTTATAAAACAGCACCCTCAAACATTTAAGGAAGCGAAAGATGTCACCAAAAATAACAACATTAGAAATCCAAATCGACTGGTATTAAACATGGTACCTAGGACGACCAGGTTTCAAAAAAATAGTTACGCGATGTGCGTTTAAGTGAAATCCCAGAACGATTCAAAGAACTACCCTTAAATAAGTTTATTCCAGCTCTGAAAGATTGGTTAATTATTAAGACATTTTATTCGGTCAAAGAATTTTTGAATAGTAGGTATGATGAATAAAAAGCAAATTATGATCAATACACAAAAACTGATGAACTGACTTATTCATAATGACAATTATACTGTATACTAGTATTACTAGTACTGTGTAATACTGAAGATATTTTAATAATATGTTATATTTGCATGCTATTTTTATGGCTAAATGGGCCTGTTCGCTTTATATCACACTTGAATTACCACGTTATGTAAACCCCATTTAAAGCAAATAAATAATTAGAATTACCGATCCGCGGTCTCCACTCCAAGATCCGCTTGCTCCAACGGCCATCCGTCCTTCGGCATACGTGGCCAGCCCATTGTAACCCAAGAGCTCATAACGAATTTTGGTAAGGTACTTTAGGCCGTTAGATATTTTGAACAGTAAAACTTGAATGCCATTCAAGTATGGAATGGAAAGTCTGGCTGACCAAATTGGCACTCAATCCTACTGCGCATGGTGCAAATACTGCAAAATATTTCAGCCAAAAAGGGGATTTTAGGTCGAACGCGACTTAAAGAAATAAAAATTAGACATATAAATTAACATAAAAATAAAAGAGCTACATTTTAATTTGTCTAAAATAAGAGCCAGACTATCCTGAACTTTTATTAAAAAAATGCTTAAAAAAGGGATTTTAGGTCGAATTAAACTTTAATAAACAGAAAGTAGATATATTATTTAACATAAAAATAAAAATGGCAGAAGTTTTATGTTGTCTAAAATTAGTGCCAGATGACCCCTAACACGTACTAAAGTGCCCAAAAAATGGTATTTTAGGTCGAATGCAACTTGAAGAACTAAAAAGTAGGCGTATTAATTAACATAAAAATAAAAGAGCTACACATTTTAATTTGTCTAAAATAAGAGCCAGGCTATACTGAACTTTTATGAAAGGATCTATATAAGGAAATTAACATCCTGACGGTGCCGGTGCGAGATGTCTGAAGTTATTATTTTACATAAATATACCCATGCCTATTTTCGTAAACTGTAGGCAAAAGTGATTTATAGGTATTTTTGAATTGCCAGGAATAGTAGTCAATCAGACTAAGTCAGTCGTGAAGTTAGTTTACTTTTTATTTCTTTAATTAAGTCACATTCGACCTAAAATACCTTTTTTGGCTGAAATATTTTGCAGGATATGCACCATGCGCAGTAGGATTCAGTGCCGATCTGGTCAGCGAGACTTTCCATTCCATACTTGAATGGCATTCAAGTTTTACTGCTCAAAATATCTAACGCCCTAAAATACCTTCCGAAAATTCGTTATGAGCTCTTGCTCTATTGCCACTTAAGCATGCTTACTCTGTGAGCTATGTCGGTAACTTTAGTTCTTTGCCGGATGACCTCATTTCGAATTTTATCCTGCAAAGAGACTCCAAGCATAGCTCGCTCCATGGCCCGCTGCACGACTTTTAGTTTCAGTATCAGTTTCAATTCAGATCGCACACCGCTAATTCCAAACGGGTTATATTAACCTAAAACTTGCCTCTCTTTCTACCGCATAACTCTTATTATCTGTTCTGACGCCGTTAAGGATGTCTTCTGTAAGAAGAATTAATCTAAAAATTTAATAACCAGTTATGTGCCTATTACTTTACTTCTGTGAACAAATGAAGTTTTAAATAAACCTAGGCTAGGTATTTACTTAGTAGTACCTACGTAGATGTAACTTATATTAAAGAAAACTATTTTATTTCACAATCTCTGCATAGATACTTTAATCTCTAAGAAGATAGGCATTTGCCTTAACGTTAGTGTGTACCTTGGAATGAAACTATCTCTTTTAGGTGTTTAACTAGGTAGGTATATGCAAATCAAATCGCGGAACCCTACTCCTTATACCACCAGCTATTTGCCAGTGAAAGTCATATGGAAATCGGTCCACCCGTTGCGATTGAGATTAGCCGAACAAATAGACAGACAGACAAAATTGTTGTAGTCCTAAACTTATCAAAGCTAAACTTGACTAAGTTACTCCTTATAACACCAGCCATCTGTCGGTGAAAGTCCCGTCGAAATCGGTCCACCCGTTCCGGGGATTAGCCGGAACAAACAGACAGACAGAAATGTGAAAAATATTTTTTTTTTATAAGTACCGTGTAAACATTCAGATGCATTTAGTAAAAAAATGTCATTATGGCATTACAAACGGACACTTTACTAGCAGTTCCCGCGCAGCTTCGTTCGCGTGTACATATTTATATTTTTGCCCGGAACCCTCATGCTCTTTCCAAAATCAAAGTAGCATAAGTTACTCCTTATAACATCAGTCATCTACCAGTGAAAGTCCCGTGGAAATCGGTCCACCTGTTCCGGGTATTAGCAAAAACAAACAGACAGACAGACAAAAATTGTAAAACATGTTGCTTTGGTATATGTACCGTATATACATCCAAATGCACTTAGTAAAAAGCGATTATTTTAATATTACAAAAAGACACTCCAATGTTATTTATTTCTATAGAGTATAGATGTATATAATATTATCTACGTATGAACGGGAATTAACGCGATCACGAAAAGGTATTACACCTCAAAACATCGTGGGTACACCGAAGGACGTCTTGCCGTTACAAACTCCAGGTGTCTACAAAATAAACTGCAGCTGTGGTAGTTCCTACATAGGCCAAACAAAGCGGACCATTGCTGAAAGGGTCAAAGAACACATCGCTGCTGTGAAGAACCGACAGATTAGCAAATCAGCGATTGCAGAACATGCACTCGAAGCGGGCACCAATGACTGGATTGAATTTCACCGTACGCAAGTCCTCTCCACGGAACGTCACTTTTACTCAAGAGTTGTACGTGAAGCGATTGAAATTAAAAAACACAAAACTTTCAATCGGGAAGATGGTTTCAAATTATCTACAGCGTGGAATCCAGTGATAAAAAACATGCCACCTCGCTTTTATGGGCAGTCGGGTGAACACCAGAATAGGGCCACATCAGTTTGCTTACAGAATAGGGACACTGTTAGTATAGTATGTGACGGTACATGGCCAAACGAAAATATCAAAAATATCAAAAAAGTGGAGGTGGATGAAGAACCTTCTACCTCACGATGTCGGCGACGGAGGGCGTGCACCGCTGAGCCAGTCAGCCTGTGACCACGGCCAGTGCAACCTGGTCGAAACGTCAGGCAATTCAGAGGTATGTAATACCTTTTCGTGATCGCGTTAATTCCCGTTCATACGTAGATAATATTATATCATGGAACGCGAAAGTTTAAAAGTTAGTATAGATGTATAGATAGAAGATGTGTATCACGTGTTGTGGTCCTAATAAATAAATATACTTATCAAAGCTAAACTTGACCTTGTAAACAGAACTTGTAAGTATCTAACTATGATTAAAATTAATAAAAATCATTGATCTAACTACGTAAATACGGGAAACGTAATTCGTAAGCGACGAACGGACGAAGCGACGGCGACGTAGCGCATGAGTGAGTATCGAAGTAACGTGCTATCTGGCCGGCGCGGCGCGTGGCAGATACCCGATATTAACCGACGAAAAAAAAGGAGGTTCTCAATTCGACCGTATATTTTTTTTTTATGTATGTTCAGCCCTCACTCCGTTAATTATGAACCGATTTTGATTATTCTTTTTTTGTTGGATAGGGTATACCTCACGGGTGGTCCCATGTCAAGGAAATTAGGATCTGATGATGGCATCCTGATAAAATCGAGAGAAACCCTCGAAAATTGTAGGAACGAATAGTGTTTTTGTTTACTTTTCATTACTTTATCAGGTATTTGCTTTAGAAATCATCACTTCATGTAGCTGAGCTGATGATGAAAAAAAAATCATGAAATAAAAATCTTTTTAACAAAAAATTAAACCGACGAAATCAACTAAAAAGCAAAAAATAAATATACTTTAAGTCTTAAGTATTGACCTTATTTACTATCCCTATAAACTATCAAATTTTGTATAAACTTATTTTGTGATATGAATATTTTTTGAATGATTAATTACCGACGTAGAGCCTACGTATGTACATATAAAATTTTGATAATTAATCAGTTTGTTGTTTGGCGCCGACTCAAAATTAGTTAAGACTTAAAGTTTATTTTAGACTTATTTATTTATTTTTTGCTTTTTAGTTCTTTTCGTCGGTTTAATTTTTTGTTAAAAAGATTTTTTATTATTTTACTCTTTGGAGGCAGACCACTGAATTTCGCACCAGTGTGACCAGATTTAAATTGAATGATATGCTAACTACTATGCTAAACTCTGCTAAAGTCTGCTATTTGTTTTTGTTTTAAATGCCAAAATTCTGCTAATGAATATTATGTATATACTAGCTGACCCGGCACACGTTGTTTTGCCATATTAATTATTTCTAATGAATATTTTGGTAGTCAAATAAAAAATAACTAACTTATTGTGGGGATTGGGTCTATGACTGAAAGAAGAATGGAGCGCTGTGGTATATTGACGGCCTATAAAAATAACAAAACACCAACCATACATTTTCTTAATTCAAAGTACTTCATTAACTTAACTGGCATATTTAAAGTTTAACAGTGGGACAGCCATGCTTCGGCACGTATGGCTTGAAAGGAGTGATATCATGGCCATGGTCTCACAGAAAACCGGCAGTGAAGCAATGCTTCGTTGTACTTCGCCAAGCGAGTGAGGTTACCGGTGGCCCTAACCCTTCCCTCTCTTTCTTCCCCCCTATCTCTCCATCTCCCCTCCTCTCCTACTCCCACCTTAAAGGCCGGCAAGGCACTTGTGAATCTCGAGCTGCAGGTGCCCATGGGCGGCGGTAGTCACTTACCATTACGTGATCCGTCTGCTTGTTAACCCCCTATTCCATAAAAAAAAGTTTGACATCGACTTGACGGCAATCGATTATTACAATCGATTATAACAATCGCCCTTTCTATTTTCACTGGGTTAAAACTTTAAAAAAATTGTACCAATGAAAGTAAAAATACTGATATCGCTATTAAAAAACAGGGGTTGATCGTAGAGAGTTGAAAATTCAGGGTTGTATGTATTTTCTAACGCTGTATCATAAAAAATATAAAAATAAAAGTTTATCTAAAAATAAAAATAAATATTTAGGGGTGGACTACCCTTAACATTTAGTGGGATGAAAAATAGATGTCCGATTCTCAGACCTACCCAATATGCACACAAAATTTCATGAGAATCGGTCAAGCCGTTTCGGAGGAGTTTAATTACAAACACCGCGACACGAGAATTTTGTATATTAGATTTGTACTATTATTTTACTACAATATGCCTGTCTACAAAAACTTCTTAGGAACTTCCAATAGTGTCCACCGGAACTACTTCCAAATAAAACACTCGGTTGCCTAAGATCCATATATTAAAACAAAAGTTCCCGTATATAAAGGTGCCCCAGTAATACAACATAATCGCCATGTAATTCGACGACAGCGCCATCTGTTGAGCGATATATAAACACACAAAAATATTGGTTAGCACTGCCGCCTTAACAATGCCTGTAAGAGATTGCTTTTAGCGATAAGGCCGCTCTTTGTACATATTCACTAGATGAACCTTACTGTTCCATGTAAAATAATTCTATTGGTGTACAATAAAGTTTATTCTATTCTATATTTCATACAAAACAATTAATATTGAAAAAATAAAAACGTAATTGTTACAAATATCTAATAAAAGTAAAATAACTATTAATAAAAAATTAAAATTTAGATGTGTATTATATAATTAAACAAACTTCTAACTTTCTGTGGCATCTGTGGTGTCAATCCCACTAATATTATATATGTGAAAGTTTGGATGGATGGATTTTTGTTACGATCTTTCACGCAAAAACCACTGTACCGATTACGTTGAAACTTGGTATGTAGATAGCGCGAGACCTGGATTAACGCATAGGCTGCTTTTTATCCCGATATTCTGACGGGATCGGGACTTACGCTGGTGAAACCGCAGGTCGCTGCTAGTACTTTTAAACAGAGCTGTCGATCTTTGTGCTAACATTAACATGTTTTGTGATGGCGTAAATTGTTGCAATGAATGCGGTATTGTTGTCTTCCGTGAATCTTGACAGCCTAGAGGAAAACAGTGGATCCTTCTCCCACTCGGAACGGTAGGCTCTGCTCATATTTTCTTTTCATTTTAATTAAAGCAAACGACACAACTAACTGCCCCAACGCAACGACGGCAACGCAGGCAACATTGTCTACGTAGAACTCGAAAGACAATTACACATCTTCAGGGAATTTCCCTAAAATTAATTTAAGGGTTTCCAGTACAGAAAGCAAATTAGTACAAAATTTTAAAAATGTACAGTTTTGTAAACATTGCTAGTACAACTACTTAACAGAAACTCATATAAATTGTAAATGTTGTGTTTGTTTATGAAGTTAATTTTCTGCTGATATGTTATTTGATTCTGCTAAAAACTGCGATCTTTTCAAATCTGGGACACAATCTGCTAAGCCCTAAATTGGGTATCTAATTCTGCTAAAATCCCAGAATTCTGTTAAATCTGGTCACACTGTTTCGCACGCCACGACTCATCGACGCTGCTAGGTAGGTACCTGTAGCTTCATACCTACTGACCGGAGTGGGCCTAGCCTGCTAGTACCTGGTTTTTTACGTTTTCTTATTTATTTAAATCGATTTATCGCCCCTGAAACCCACTGAACACTAAATTTCATAAAAATCGTTGGATCCGTTACCGAAATTCAGATTATATATATCGGATTGCTAAACGGAATACTACCTATACTAATTCGCTATTTTGCTTTGTTGATATCATCGGCCATTTTGTACTGCCATGTAATTTCGTCTAAAATAAATTTTAAGTATAACGTTGTTCAATAATACGAATGTTTCAACGAGTTACATGTAATAATCAAATACACAACGAAATATTACATGATTACAAAGAATTAACGGAGCCGATGAGTTTCGATGTCTCTTTCGCAATTACCAGAAACTGACTTTTTGTAAGATGACATCTTTTCAACTTCATCCGGCAGAAGGCCGCTCCAAAGATAGAAACGATAATCATAATATAAAAAGTTTGCCATGGTATTTTAGCCATAAATAAAACATTAAACACCATGCCCAGACTCAACCAGCCCGAACAGCACGCGCCGTCACGGCCATCCTGCATTTCACACGTCCTCGTGGGCGTGGATCTCATCTGTGAACAACAGTCAGCGCTTTACACGTTACACTTTTCACTTTACACCACTCGGTCTTCCTGACCAAATAGGAAGTTGTTCTCTTTTTTCCATTACACAACAAACAACAATGATTACAAGTTACTAGCTCTAATATTTTTGTGAATATTATAGAATAATCATACTAACCACACACCAGAGATGGTACTGTACGTGTCATACGTAAGTCAGTGCCACACAGGCGAGTCAGTGCCACACAGGCCAGTCATTGCCACACAGGCCGGTCAATGCAGTAGTGTAGTAATTATTGCTCTGAGAGTTTTACTGGTCAATGAAATGAACCAAAACATTCAAAACTTAATAAATTATGGTCGAATATCAACCAACAGGCGATTTCTAGTTATTTATAAAATTAAAAGTAAAGTAAAAACAAAACTATCAGTTGTAGGACTGCACGTCAGAAGTGGAAACACATTTTCTAAATATTAATTAATAAGGAGCTGACAAAACTCAATGTTTAGATTAGCGCCTTCTAGTACATCTATATATGTATTATTAGCGTGACGGTCAGGAGTTCAGTGCTGTTTCCCCATAGCAAAAGTGCACAAACGTGCCTAAAGAAGTTTTCACTTAAAAAAAAAGTACTTAGGCAGTTATGGGACTGCCGACAGAAGTGAAAACTTAAAACGACGTTTTGGGTCAACAAAATTTTGAATTTAATAAAGGTTTTAGCTATTGAGCACTATAGGCGTTATAAATTTTCACCTTAATTACAATTATATTTTTGTTTATTTTACCATATGAATTGCGCACATAATAAGTAATAGCCTAGTTTATTAAACTAATTATATTTTCCTATCCTACAACATTATCCTACAACACTTCGTAGGATGGTACTGTACAAAATACAAAACAAAATACTATACAAACAGTACAAAATACCTATTATTTATCGAAATCCATAAATAAAGAATCGGCGATTCCCTATGAGTCCCTAAGGAACAGAAACTAGATTTGAAGTAGGTACCTATATACATTTCTTTTAACACTACTGACTGAAGACTATTTTGATTATCCTAAAAGTTATGATTTATATTTATTGATAATTATGAAAATTTCTGACATGTTAAGAGTCCGCTTATATTCAACCCCTTGAATCGGGAATTTTCGCGCTCTTTGGAATTACGAAAACCTGTTTCTCTGCCGTAGTAAGTACCTTGAGACAGTTTTCGTAAACATATTTTCTTAGAATCAGAAATATGAATTTTAATCTTTTAAATTTCAATCCGATAACTTGTAATTAGGTATTTGTCTACAACACCCAACCTAATTTACATCTTAATTTCATTTAGCACCAGCCGTCCTAAAGCGAGAGCTACATTAGGCCGACGCACACGTCTGAGACGTCTTACACGTGTAAAGGTTGGTGTGCACCTAAAATCGACGAAACGCGTGTCGTCGTTTTCGACTCTGTTATCAATTACTTAAAAATGAATGAATCGGATCAGTTGCCAGATTGTATAATTGGAAACAAAATTCTTATTATTAATCGTAATCTTATGTATCCTGTTTCTATTTATTTAGTAAGGGGCATCAACAATATACACATACAATATTGTCCTTTACCTTAACGACGCCCAGAGCATTAATTATACGTAATGTTTACATTGAATACTAACAATATTATTCAAATTATTACTAAAACTAATACTAAGCACTAAAACATAAGATACAAATTTTTTAGATAAGTATCGTAATCAATGTCGTATCTATAATAGATTGCGCTCTTTACTGAACTATCTATCGAATCAATAAAATGATTATACCAAGCGATTGTCATGCTGCATGATGGACTCTCAATAGGTCCTTCATGCAGCATGATGATTCAATTCAGCATGTCATGCCGCATGATCGTCTAGGGAGCGCTTAATGTAGCTCTAAAACCAGTTGCCAAATAAAATATATGGGGTCCAACGCATCCAGATCGGCGTACGTGGCCCACTACCTTAACTGTCGCACATGCCATTAGTATTTTAATCAGATTTGAATCTAGTTAGTAGGTACTGAATTAATAAAAACTAACGTCGTTGACATTATAACATACTTTTATGTAAAAAATATAAAATATTTCATACGGAAACCGAGTACTTTTGTGTTAAATTGAGGAAGTAGTATATATAGGCGATTAAGTACCTATTTGCATAGTAATAGAAAACTTTTGATGATACACGTTCGTATGACTACAAACTAATTGATAATTTTTATCGTGAATTTTATGGACCAGTTTACAGTCTTCTATCGAATTGGTAGCATTTTATTATGTATATTTAGGTCCTTATAACGTATAAATAATCAGCTAACAAAGGAAAACAGAAAAGTGTTGAATTAGAAATGTAGTTTCTAAAAGTACTGAGAGAAAATGTTTTTAAAAAAATATATTAATGTGTGGTGTTTGATAATTTGTCTAACGGATTTTAGTTGCAGTAAGTTTCCTATCACTTACTCACTTAAAAGTGCTCTTATCTAGACTTGCTGCCTCAATTATGTGTTTATAATAAACGTCATAAATAAATAACTTTAAGTAATCTCAATCTCAAAATTAATGCTTGTTTTAGAAGTGAGTTGATCACAAATTCGACGCCTTGGCTATTTCACTGGAGCAGTACGAGTCCAGAAATAAAGATTAGTTTTTTTTAAACAAAAAATTAAATCTATGAAACAGAACTAAAGAGCTAAATATTAAATAAACTTTGAATATTGAGGTTATTAACATAAACTATCAAATTTTATTTATAACTAACTCATTTTGAGCCGGCCCCAAACAACAAACTGATTAATTATCTAAATTTTATATGTAGGTACGTCGAAATGGAGAAGGCTCTACGTAGGTTCTAAATAATTTTAGTATTAAAGTTTAAGGTAGGTTTCGAAGAAAAGTCTACCTATTGGTTTTGTACCAATTGTCGAGTTTTCTAAAAATTTCCTCAAAAGAGGTCTAGTTATGATCCCTAGACCCCAAAACAACCGCCAGTTAAAATGTTTATATATATATATGGATACTATCGGACCCGACAGACGTTGTCTTGCCGGAACGTAAAAAATATTATTCCTGTAACGCTATCGCAATGCCATCTACCGGGTCTAATTGTAAATCTAAACAATTCTCGAATACACCTGAAGCTGGCACAGGTACAGAAGAAATATATATATTAAGATATATGTATGTATGTATGTACCTCAATGTTACCGGCACGATAGAGGTCGCAATTATGCACCGATTGCTTTCAAACTTGGACGACAAATCAACAGGGCAAAAATGTTAAGGTTAAGTTCGTGAATGGGAGATATTCCCCCAAAGGGGGAGACTGTAGGGCAGATTAAAAAAATAATAATAAAAAAAACACGAAATCTACGTCTGCGGGCCTGCTGCGGGCCCGGTGTTTTTTATTTCATGTTTTTTTTGTGGCTCGCGTCATCTTTTAATACTATGACAGATACTATCTTTTATACATTTAATATTAGGGAACTACTTTACAACCCTGTCAAATGTATTTTCTTCAAAGCTACTAAGTTGTTTCTGTCACTATAACCAGTTATTATATCTAACTTCTAATTGTTTAAGAAAGGTATGATTTCCATCATCAACTCAGCTTCACGATGTGATGATTCTTAAACGCAAATATCTAATTAAGTTATGAAAAGTAAACAGAAACACTATTCGTGCTCACAATTTTCGAGGGTTTCTCTCAATTTTATCAGGGCCCCATAATCAGATCTCGACTTTCTTGAAATGGGACCACCCTTGAGACATACTCTATCTAACAAAAAATAATTATCAAAATCGGTTCATAAATAACGGAGTGAGGGCTGAACTTACATAAAAAAAATACAGTTGAATTGAGAAGCTCCTCTTTTTTTTTCGTCGGTAAAAAAGCATACCAAAATTAGAGCATAGATTTCAAATATTGTTTAATCAAAGATGGTAAAGCACGAGTGAGTGACTTATGTTGCATTTATAGGCATCAGTATAGTTAACTATTAATTGGGCTCAGCAGGTGCTTGTTTGCCAACTAAGTAGTACAAAAATAGAATAGATAAGACTGCCTAGGATTTATTATTACCTACTTATTTAAATACTATCAGATTTAAAAAAATCTTAGATGTAATGTTTATAACCTCAAATTAACGAATAAATGAAATGTAGTCCTACGTGTGGTTTTCGTCTGACAAATTAGGAAATCGGGACTCGTACCACTACACACAGACTACAGAATACATACTGATCCGCGCGTTTATTACGTTCACTGGGGGAATTAGGTAAACTACTTCCAAGTACCTACTGTAAAATGTATAAATCTCAGCACAGATGCTTTTTTTATATAATGCCCTGTACTATTATGTATTCTGTGATAATGCCTTAAAGGTAAGTATAGTTATTGTATAAACTAACATTCATATGAAGTTTTATATAATGCCCTGTACTATTATGTATTCTGTGATAATGCCTTAAAGGTAAGTATAGTTATTGTATAAACTAACATTCATATGAAGTTTTATATAATGCCCTGTACTATTATGTATTCTGTGATAATGCCTTAAAGGTAAGTATAGTTATTGTATAAACTAACATTCATATGAAGTTTTATATAATGCCCTGTACTATTATGTATTCTGTGATAATGCCTTAAAGGTAAGTATAGTTATTGTATAAACTAACATTCATATGAAGTTTTATATAATGCCCTGTACTATTATGTATTCTGTGATAATGCCTTAAAGGTAAGTATAGTTATTGTATAAACTAACATTCATATGAAGTTTTATATAATGCCCTGTACTTTTATGTATTCTGTGATAATGCCTTAAAGGTAAGTATAGTTATTGTATAAACTAACATTCATATGAAGTTTTCATTTTACTTGAACATTTACTACGTACGTTACGGCCTAAACGTTCTATGTTTAATAAATTTATTGAGGTTAAGTGTAAAATTAAGTGATGAAATGTATGTATCACGTCAGTTTTGGAACCCTGACAGGGAAAAAAGTTCCCCTTTTTGAGCGTCGGCGAATAAAATAATTACAGAATAGGTACGACCTGTAATTACGTAATTGTTTCTAGGTCTTCCTTATGATAATTTAAACTACACAAATATATATGGCAAAGATTATGGTACGAAATGGATATATTTTCCGGACGGTGATGGTGTGCCCCATTATGTCAATTTGAGGACGTCTGAAAACAGCACTAAATTCGGTATGCGGGGATCAACAGCTGATGGAATCGAATTTAGATTATACATCGGGTAAGTGTTATGTAGTCGATAGTTTGAAAAATATTTAACTGTAATATACCGTGACTATACCTAACAGCATTAACTCCAGACAGGCAGGCTTAGTACTCGTACCCTACCCTACTTCATACTTATATACTTTCTTATGTGAGTAAATAGAAAATTTACAACAGGTAATAAATCCTAACTACCTATCTAATGTTGTAAATGAAAAAGTGAGCTTGTTTATTTGTCTTTTACGTTTTCACGGCCCAACTACTTAACCGATATATTCATGAAATTTCTTATCCACGTTATCAGGGCCGGGGTACCTACAGAAAAAGACAATTATTACCTCTTTTACTTACGTACTTACTTACTTTTCATCCTCGTCAGAAAATTACTGTTACTTGGGCAAAAGCTAGTCTAATATAGGTATAATATAATATAGCTTTAATACGTGCTCTAATTTGTTTAGGTTACTTATATTATATAAATAGAAGACCCCCGAACCCCAGAGTGAGCGTTAAGACTCCATTACCAGTTTTAATACTCATTATGATAAGACGTGTTTAACAAAACTTGTTCCTTTACGAGTTTTCACAATATGATACTGATAGTGACATACGGCCATAACGATCCAAACTTGTATAAAAATAAGTAGTCTACAAACATACCTATTTACCTTTTACTATGTACCTAATTACTAACTTAAATTCTAAACTTTTGTACTTAGAAACGACACGAATAGTTATATTGACTTAAATGAAATCGGACAACCTCTCAAAATGATACATCAAGATACTACGATGAGGATAATGTCGTCTGATAAGTCATTAAAAATTATCACACATGGTTGGAAGTCATCAGCAGATAAAGAAGGGGTCACAGACATCAAAAGTGCTTATTTAGAATCAAAAAACGTGAAAGTTATAACCATCGACTGGAGTGGAATCGCGGACTCGATATTTTATCCCTGGGTAGCGTATGAAGCAAAGGGTATAGGAGCTAAAGTAGCTACATTTATAAGCGCTCTTCATAACAGATATAACATGACTGGTAAACAATTTCATCTTATTGGTCATAGCCTCGGAGCTCATATTATGGGTATAGCAGCATCCAGATCAAATTTCACTGTGGATAGGATCACAGGTACGTACCCAACTACTAACTACTTCTGTATACTAAATCTACTAATGTATACCTATTTACTAACAATACATTTGTTATACATATTAGTAACAATACATTGTCATGAGCAAGAATGGAACTCGCAATCTCTGATGTTTTTACAAATACTTAGGTCGTCACATTCACATAGATCGAGGTCTATAATGGTGCACTCAGAGCATATATTATATAAAAAACCGGACAGTGAGATTCTGACTCGCTCACCGAGGGATCCGTTAGCAAACTTGTATGTAAATAGTACGTCCATCTTTTTTTTTTTTTTTATTTGGGTCAACAAACAATTATTGCACAAAATGCTTATATTATAAGGGGCAAACGAGCAGACGGGTCACCTGAAACGGTAAGTGACTATCGTCACCTATGGACACCTGCAACTCAAGAGTCACAAGTGCGTTGCCGGCCTTTGAGATTAGAGTACGCTCTTTTCTTGAAGGTTTGAAGGTCGTATTGATTGGGACAGAGATTGGTTGTGCGAGGCAAAAAAAAATCTGGAGAACCGCATGGATTGCCAATTATCCAGGTGATGGGGATGAAAGTTTGTCGCGTTGAACGATGGCGAAACGTTGCGGCCGGTTGCGGCTCTAACTCGCGTACCGGTTTTTTTTGGAACAGAACTAAACGAGCTCTCTTCTTTATCATTAAATCGGAAGCTTTCCAGTTCAGGAGCTAGAACACGTTTTCTACTACAGCGTTGAAATCTTGCAGAATAATATACCCTTTTTTAACCTATTTTGCTTGATGAATTTCGCTCTCTCATCGGACCTTTCGGTTCAGGAGGGTCGTCTTTAGATTCTGCTTTTTCTGAATTTTCACTTTTGAATTTTATTTTTTATTTGACATGCATCTTTTTATTGATAATTTCATTATTATTTGTGACATTGTTAATTTTACACAACATTGATATTATCGATAGGTATACTGTGTTGACATTGAAGGTATTACATTTTTTAGTTATTTATTATTATGATTTTTTTAGCTTAATTCAGAAAATTTTAAATTGTTCATGTGAGAATTGTGTAGTCACTTATTTAGTTAAATTTCCTATGTTGCTTGGCAGTTCTAAGTATGTCATGCTCGCCTAGAAGTCCTGCCGATGGTGGCGTGTATGTCGGGTCGTTCGGTTCCCTTCAATATGGTTGATCTGTACGATGGCTCGTGAACGAGTGCCGTTAGTCGGGGCTGGTCATCTCCGGACTGCTATTACTTAAATATGTATAGTAGTAATTAGCGCGTCTATTTATATTTTAGAATAATAGGTATGTTACATTGTCCTCACGTTTCATTTACGCTTATAAGCAATGTAACCAGAAATGTGTAAAAAACATTTTGAAAAAGAGTGTCCTTGGAGTTTCTTGTCTGTTCTTCTCCATAGGATCTACGTATTGGAACAGGCAACTAGCTTCACGACTGACTTAGTCTGACTGACTTCTACTCCTGACAATTCAAAAATACCTATTATAGGTTTAATTGAAATAAATGGTTTTGATTTGATTTGATTTGAGGTATATATTGTACAAGCATTTTAATACCACCATATACCGATGATTAATTCGGCACTTCTAAAGAAATAGTTTTGGCTAATAGTAACATTTTCACTTAAGACAATTACGTATCTACATACTTGTACCTACGTAATGATACCTACTAAAAATTATGGACAGCAACGTAACATTCTTACAGGTCTTGATCCAGCCAGACCTTTATTCGAATACCCTTTGCTTGAAGACTTAGAAAAATTAGACCGATCGGACGCAGACTTTGTTGACGTCATTCATACATGTCGTGGTGCTTTGGGTTACGAAGCACCCATTGGAACAGTTGACTTTTATCCTAATAGTGGCTTCCCACCTCAACCAGGTTGTGACAGTCTACAAAAGATATTTGGTTTGTAATGTCAAATAATTAAGTCTCATTAATGTATTTTTTTATATTTGTATAGCTATAATTATAGTGCAAGTTATATCTTTACAGAAGCATGCAGCCATGGCAGATCTTTCCACTATTTTAGCGAATCTATCAGACATCCTAAAGCGTTTCCTGCATATCAGTGTCAAAATTGGTTTAATTATTTAAGCAATACGTGTAATAACTACAGTTACATGGGAGAAATAGTGGACAGGAAGCTAACAGGGATTTATTACCTTAAAACAAATTCATATCGACCTTATGGTTCTTATTCTTAATTTTTTAAGTTTTATATACTTGGACTTTGTAATTTTAGTGCCCTGTATCTGGTGTAATATAGAAAAAGCTTAAAAATTTTAACAGGTTATCAGTTATTTACTAACTTATAAATAAGATGTATGATGAAGATAACAATGAAATTGAAAATCAGGAAGAAAAGAGTCTTCTTTTTCAGGAAATTTATTTTCAGCAAGGGGTGAACCCTGAAGATGATGATGACTTCTATGACTCCATGGAGGAACCAGGACCTGAAACACAAGAAAACACCTTTGAAATTGAAGAAAATGAGCCTGCAATAACCGAAAATGTTCCAGAACCAACACGACCTGTAAGAGCAAAGAAACTACCAGCATGGACTACGAACTAAGCAACTTCTGCGAAGATGATGTAAAACCCAATGAAACATGGGAAAAAGCTATTACAGATGAAATAAAAAACGCACCTCTAAAATGATACCTGGAAGGTTGTAGATAAACAAAGATATACATCATTTTATACATGCAATCGAGATGACTCTTCTTCATCTACACCTACCATCATTTGCGTATATGTCGATGACATCCTAATAATAGATAAAGATGAAAATATAATAAATAAAATGAAAGAAATGTTGATGAACCAATTTGAAATGAAAGATATTGGAGAATTGAAATATTGTCTTGGAATAGAATTTACAATTAAACCTGGAAAAATAACAATGTCACAAACCCAAATATATAAATGAGGTACTCAAAAAGTTCAATATGGAAGAAGCAAATCCAGGATCTACTCCAATGGAAACTTCTTTAAGGCTACAGAGACAGGAGGGGATAAATGAAAACATACCTAATAGGAGCAGTCATGTACCTTTCAGTTGGAACAAGACCTGATATAGCTAATGCTTTAAGTCATCGGTAATACCATGAAAATAATATATATATGGATGTGTGTGTATGTATGTGTATATGTGTGTGTGTATGTATATATATATGTGTGTGTATATGTATATGTATATATGTATGTGTATGTGTATGTATATATATGTATGTTGGGCTACAAGTTGCGTATTATTTACTGTACAATTATTTAACATAATTTTTATTTGCACCTACTCGTACTTCTTCTTTTCTCTGCATCACCCAATGGTTGACTGGTAGAGAATGCCTTAGGCATTAAGTCCGCCAATGTACCAAATGTGCATAAAGTTTAAAATAAAATAAATAAAATAAAATAATAATAGTGAGGTGGTATGTCGGACTCGAACCGACTAAAACCACACAGTGTTCCGTCACTGGTCTTCTTGCCGGGGCCTCAGGTGGTACCCTAGAAAGGAAATCCCTGTGAACCCCGACAGACTTGGCCGCCTGTTGAGCAAGGCGACCCCACCATGATGTACCTGTCCAATCTAATTTAGAGAGGCGCGCACGGAACACGTCGCGCCACCGTCTTAGGCCTGCTTCTGCTAGGGCGACAGATAGCCCTGTCCGTCGCCCTTAAGCAATCGCTTATGGAGGCCGGAGATCGTTTTGCGCTCTCCGGCGCCTGGTGCGTCTTCTGCGGGACGGAAGAGTACGAGCTCTCTCCCGTTCCCTTTCCGCCGCTTCTTTGGCATGCATCACTACCTCAAAGAACGAGGCGACGGTATCCCGCACTCTGGCTCTGGACCATACACATGATCATAGCCTCCAGCGAGAGGCTACCCACACCGATAGCCGACGCGAGGTCAGCACGTTGCTGCACCCACGCAGTGCACTCCACCAAAGTGTGGAGTGCGGAATCCTCGCGGCAGCCCCCGCAGTGGTGGCACACAGACGATGACTCCCGGCCTATGTGACGCAGGTACTTCCCGAAGCAGCCGTGTCTGGTGAGCACCTGTGTTATCTGGTAGGAGAGAGCGCCATGTCGCCTCTCCAGCCAATCCTCCATAACGGGCCTTACCGCCACAATTGTGGCTTGCCCTGGGCTCGATCGATCGCTCAAGTCGTTCTTTCCACTGAGCCATTAGCACCTGGCGGAGCTGGGACCGTTGTGCCTCTATTATATGAGGGACAGATCTCAGGTCCCGCCCCTGCGCGCCTCCCTATGCCACTGGTACAGGTCCAGGTCCCATGGCGGAGTTCCGGCTAGGAGACTCGCTGCTTCAAAGGAGACCGTGCGATATCCTCTTATGACCCTGACGGCCATAACCCGTTGTGGGCGCCGCAAAATTGCAGCATTGCAGGTCGTCAGGGTTTCCGCCCAAATTGGTGCCCCATATAGGGCCATGGACCGCACGATCCCAACGTATAGTCTCCTATAGGAGGCTTCGGGCCCCCCTAACTTCGAAAGTGAGGCCGAAGTCCCATCAGCTGTCGAGTACGAGTCTTGGATATCTCATAGAGGACTTGATGCCGATGCGAACTCCTCCCACAACAAGGCCGGTTCCCTTAGGTGGTCCCATACGAGGCCCATGGAAGCAGAGGGCCTCAGATTTGTTGAGAGCCACCTGGAGACCCAGCCGCCGAATTCTTGTAACGACTTGGGCGACCCCAGCCGTGGCCTTTATGGTTGCGTCGCGGTGCGTCCTGCCTCGGGCTGTCATGAGAGTGTCGTCGGCAAAGCACGTGACAGTGACACCTTCCAAGAGCACACCGCGCAGCACCCAGTCGTAGCCGATGTTCCACAGGAGAGGTCCCAACACGGAGCTCTGTGGAACACCGCACGACATGTGTCGCCGACCGTATCCTGCCCGAATCGGGTAGATTACGGCTCTCTCTAACAGATATGCCCCGACAATGCGGCCGAGGTGAAGAGGCACACCGTGATAGACCAGTGCCTCTCTAATGCAACTGCAGATGCACTTACTTACCTACTGTTTTCTCTGCATCACCCGAAGGTTGACTAGCAGAGAATTTTGCATTTATAATTTAGTACTATTATTATTAATTTCGATTATTATGTAATTATGAATGGTTATAATTATTTTATTTATGAAGCTCACAAAACAGTTTTTCTTGTATAAAGGAAATAAAATTGACCTACCTTAGTTTCAGGAATGTCCATTAGTACAAAAAAATGGTCACCTTTAAGAAATAAGGATCGTTTACGCATAGAATTCCAATGATCCAATCTCAATTTTCAGGGACAATCTTTTCGACTCTCAGTAAATGTTCACTGTGTTGTCTCCAGCAGGGCTGCCAGTTTATATAATTAATAATAATAATAACTCCACACATCTCACACACGACAAAATTCGTATCCTTCGGTTATCTAATGTTTTCTGTTTATATAATAGATTGCATTTTGTAATTTGATACAATGTCATTTCTGATGTTATAGCGTAATAAGTACGTACATACACAGATTGGTACACTATTACACCTATAAATGTTAAATTTAAAACGCCTTTTAGTGAAATCTACAGTTGTACAACACTGACAGGGTTGCCAACCGTACGAGGTTCCTCGTACAAATACGAAATTGGCTGTCTTAAGTTGGCGGGGAGAAGTCGTTTCTTTACACCTTTTTTTTGCTCTTTCAACTGTTTGTTAACTGTTCGTAACTGTTCGATCAAAATTTTTATTTGTTCGATCTTAGTTTTTTTATTAAAAATAAAATAAAAAATTACCCTCAAGTTGGCGGGGAGAAGTCGTTTTATTACATTTTTTTTTTGCTATTTCAATTGTTCGTTAACTGTTCGTCATTGTTCGATCATAATTTTTATTTGTTCGATCTTAGTTTTTTTTTATAAATAAAATAAAAAATTTGCTTTCTTAAGTTGGCGGGGGGTAGTCGTTTTTTAACCTTTTTTTTCCTATTTCAACTGTTCGTCATTGTTCGAACAAAATTTTCATTTGTTCGATCTTATTAAAAAAAATAAAAAAATATTACCCTCAAGTTGGCGGGGAGAAGTCGTTTTTTAACATTTTTTTTTTGCTATTTCAAGTGTTCGTTAACCGTTCGTCATTGTTTAATCAATTTTTTTTGTTTGATCTTAGTTTTTTTTTAATAAAATAAAAAATTACCCTCAGGTTTGCGGGGAAAAGTCATTTTCAATTATTTTTTTTTGCTATTTAAACTGTTCGTCATTGTTCGATCAAATAAAATTCGGTTCTGGCGTTCTGGCGTTATGGTCACAGTTCTAACCTAACCTAAACCTAGCCATTTCTTTTCAATTGACCTATCCTACTAATGTTAAATCGTCTGTAACTTAATACTAAAGTCCCCTCTCTGATGTCGCCCGCTCTCGCGTGATGCGCATAATCCATTTTGGATATTAAAATTTTAGGCGTGCGATTGAATTACTAAGTGAGCGACAGAAATGGCTAGGTTTAGGTTAGGTTAGAAATGTGACCATAACGAATGTGCCAGAACCGAATTTTATTTGATCGATCAATGACGAACAATTGAAACAGCAAAAAAATATGTAAAAAACCGACTTCTCCCCGCCAACTTCAGGGTAATTTTTTATTTTTATTTAAAAAAAAAAATAAGATCGAACAAATAAAAATTTTGATCGAACAATGACGAACAGTTAACGAACAATTGAAATAGCAAAAAAAAAATGTAAAAAACCGACTTCTCCCCGCCAACTTCAGGGTAATTTTTTATTTTTATTTAAAAAAAAAAATAAGATCGAACAAATAAAAATTTTGATCGAACAATGACGAACAGTTAACAAACAATTCAAATGGCAAAAAAAATGTAAAAAACCGACTTCTCCCCAACTTGAGGATAATTTTTTATTTTATTTTTTTAAAACAAAACTAAGATCGAACAAGTAAAAATTTTGATCGAACAATGACGAATAGTTAACGAACAGTTGAAGTAGCAAAAAAAAAATGTAAAAAACCGACTTCTCCCCGCCAACTTGAGGGTAATTTTTTTTTTTTTTTTTAAACAAAACTAAGATCGAACAAATAAAAATTTTGATCGAACAATGACGAACAGTTAACGAACAGTTGAAGTAGCAAAAAAAAAATGTATAAAACTGACTTCTCCCCGCCAACTTGAGGGTAATTTTTTTTTTTAAAACTAAGATCGAACAAATAAAAATTTTGATCGAACAATGACGAACAGTTGAAATAGCAAAAAAAAAAGGTTAAAAAACGACTTCTCCCCGCCAACTTAAGAAAGTGTGGCGACTTCCACATACAGCAACAAGAAACATCTACAACCTACTAATCCTGCATCGCGCTATGAGAGTTCTCGCGCCGATTAGTATATATACAACTTCCCAACATCAACCGTTGGGCCGCGGCCCGCCAGGCATGATCACCTCGCCTGGTCGGAGGATCCTCCCTTTGTGTTGGAGGGACATGACACCCGTTCCTCCACAAAAGCAAATTTTTTATTTTATTTATAAAAAAAAAACTAAGATCGAACAAATAAAATTTTTGATCGAACAGTTAACGAACAATTGAAATAGCAAAAAAAAAATTTAAAAAAACGACTTCTCCCCGCCAACTTGAGGGTAATTTTTTATTTTATTTTGAATAAAAAAACTAAGATCGAACAAATAAAAATTTTGATCGAACAGTTACGAACAGTTGAAAAAGCAAAAAAAAGTGTAAAAAAACGACTTCTCCCCAACAACTTAAGACAGCCTACGAAATTTGTGCTCTTCTGTACGAGGTACGGGGACATATTTTATAGCATTATTTTTTACTAGCGACCCGCCCCGGCTTCGCACGGGTTTAATTTATTTTTTACTCTGTAACTCGATATATTTTCCTTAGTTTACACAAAATAAATTGCTGAACGCACGCATAAATATTTGACAACCAATATATATGTCAATCCTCTTCCATTACTGACATTATTCTATATTTTTAAAATCTAATATACGATACTAACGTCACTCAATTGTTTTGCCTTCGCGGAACCTCTCCACTAACACTTGAACTTTATGGTATGGTATTAAAGTTCAAATTGACTTTTAAGTATTATTACGAATCGTTTGTATGGGAGTATAGAAAAGTGTTTTTTTTAGACTTTTTCAGGCAATTTTTAAAATTTTTCTCGCCGTAAAAACCATCTTTGAACTTCAACGAACTTTTAAAAAAAAGAATTAGCCAAATTGGTCCAGGCGTGTCTGAGTTATGCGCTTACCAACACATTTTGCGATTCATTTTTATATTATAGATTGTGGACAACATATTTGTACCGTCAATGGGTTTTTTACACTTTGAAATAAAAAATCCACGAACACACCCAATATGTCTACTTTTCATTTAGCAGACCCAGCTAATTGAAAAATAGACAGATCTTTCTTGGATTTTTTTCATTTTAATATTAGCGCACTAAGGCGTATATATATAATATACTTGTAGTTTGCGTTATAATGCATTATATTGCATGTAATGTGAATGAATGTATACTGAGCAATTCAAAAACTGTTAAATATAATGAGGAAATTTGACGGATTTTGGTGCCGGCCACCGTACATTCTTATTTAACCTCAATCAATAGTTAAATATGATGAGCGTGAATTTGCAGGCATGTTAAAATTAATAAATTTAGAACTAGTTACAAATAAATTAAAATGAAAAAAAAAAACATTTTTTTTTAAATATCAACATTTCGTTTGTTTGATTCAAAAATGTTTGAGTTAATAAATGTCTGCTAAATTTACACTCATTTAACATGTCTCATTTTTGAATGTACGAGGTTTTATAGCCATAATATGAGATTTTTTGTTGTTTGTGTACGAGAAAAAAAGTTCTAAGGTTCGAAGCCATGAACACTAATTTTGTACAAGTTTTGAGACTCGACGGTATAAAATAAGTTAAAAGAAGTTGTCCGTACTGGCAGCCCTGTTCTCTAGTGTTAGTAGAACTTCGTGTTTATGATACAGTTTGTCTTATCTGTGATGTTGAATTATATTTACTATTTTCGTTAATGTCATTTAGTACTTAGTAATTACAATATAATTATTAACATGAATAAGAAAAGGAATGTAAACTACATAAAGCCAGAAGATCCTGAGTTCCTGAAAGTTCTCAAAAGACAAGCGGGGTATGATGATAAAAATCACAAGTTCGATGACCTTATGAATGCTAAGGAAGACTTTGTTGATGACGATGACAGTGAACAGCCCCAAGTTGTAGTTCTTAAAGAGGGAGATTTGACAGCAGAGCAAGCAGAGATTGAGAAAAAAATTATAGAAAAGTCTGAAGCGGAAACTAAAGCTGATTTAGAACAACGAGTCATATTTAAACCTAAGGAAAAGCCATTAGAACCCAGAAGTAAAAGAAAAGGAACAGCTATATCTGCCGACAAGGAATCAAATGAAAAAAAGAGCCGCATGCTGTTGTCGTTTAGAGATGATGATGATGAAAGCAGCAGTGAGCAGTGAAACATAATAATTAATATTAAAATATTAATTAGGTAAAAATAAAATAATAAATATCTTTGTATCATTATTTAATTAAAGAAATATAGATGTTGGTTAATACACATTACAGTGGCTATTATCACAAAGTATTCTGCACAAGTAATTTTTACCAATATCAAAATCAAAATGAAATTTGATAAAGGTATATTGGGATTTACAATAAATGCAGGTATTTTTTCCAGCTGTTAAGTTGATAGCAGTGTTGTGGTATCCGAAAGGGTTTCTATAAAATCAAAGTAAGTGATATAGTAGGAAGATAAAAATTATAGAAAATGAATGTTTGGTTTTTTGGATTTTAATCTAAATTTATATATATGGACAATTGTGAGCATAATAGAAAAAATAAATTGTAGGCTATGATTTGTTTCGATCACCTAAACATTATTTTATTCATACTGCATTCGAAATTATCGGTCTTGATAAGATAGTGGTGCCGATTCTATTGTACACTCAACTAAACTAAAACCTGACTTAATTTCTTCATATGAAATCAACCTTTGTAATAAGGTCTATTTGTTACTGGCATCTATTTCTCAGCGCCACTAAATTTCACTGAAATCTGTCAACGTATACTCAACTTTATTTTCATGCAACTAGAGTCACCATTTATTCAAATGTTGTATAATTGCCGTTTAAAAACTTGTTCGAAACGAACTAAGATGACGTTATTTTAATCGACACCTACGAAGACGCTTACTAAAAACACAGAGCAAAAGAGATGGCATTCAACAGATAGCGGCTCTCGCTACATGGTATTAAAGTTTATTTAAGCGTATCAGACTTTAGTCGACAAATAAATTGCTTATTTCGATAGCGACATATGTTACCTACTTGTTTCAATTTGAAATAAGACCTTGTTTAGAAGTGTACAAGGTTTACATCTTATATGAAGAAAATTTAGTGAATTTTAATTTAGCGAGTGAAGTAACAGAATTGGGACCAGTGTAGAGCAGATTAGTCTTGGTAAGTATTTAAAGTGACTACATTGCTTATGGTGAATTACTTTAAATACTGAAATCGTCCATATGTAATTTAAGTAATACAATGGCAACCTCTGTAAGGCGAAATAACTAAATAAAATGAAATAATATTTAATAAACATTCTTATTATCTAGGGTCATCACAACTTTGTCTTTTCTTTATTTTTGTTCTAGAGCCATTTGAAGTAATTGGATTCTCATTTCTATAATAAGACTGCTCAGAGTCATTTTCATATTCCATAAGTTTATGAAGTAAAAAGCGTCTCTCATCTTTAACTATTGAAATACTTTCTTGAACTTTTGCTACTTCATCACACAGAGCAGCATTTTCCTGTAATAGATAAGTAGAGTGACATAAACCACTTTTTCTTATAGGAATATCCATGTTGTTTCACAGGCTAACAACTATCAATGACATTGTTATAGTTGTAAGGTTTAATTATTTAAATATAGGTAAACAAAAAATATGTGCTCATGGACACTGAACCTTATCGAAAATATTTTTCTCCCATCCAATAAAACAATTTTTTTTATACAATTATTTGGTTAATAAACAGGTACAATATATAAATTATGAAAGGGCCTGCATGAACAGTTTATAAACCTAAATTTTTAATAATACAATTTATCAATTATACATTACAAAGAGTTAACAACTACTACTATACTTTGCTTTGGGTAAGACAATGTAAGCATGTTAATTCCGCAAAATTACTGATGGTAATACAGTTGTACACTGTCAAGTCAAATAATTTCCTCTTTATTCAAAATTGAAATGATATGTTGTATAGATACATGGATAAAATAAGGGGCCATGACGGCCATGACATCACACCTCCCTGTTGACAAATCATTTACTTTTAATGCTTGGTTTTACAATTAAAAAATAATAACAAATTTGTAAATAATAATGAATCTTATTTTTCGAACATATGACACCTAATTTCCTGAGGAGAGTTCAATTTAAAGTAAAGTGTTTAACTGCAGTCTCCAACCCTATTATATTGCAACAAACTTAACATACACTAGAAACTCACAACTTTTATAAAAATAAAACGTAAAAATAAAAAAAATAAATGGTTTGATACAAATCATCTTACTATAATAACTTCAGTGATAACATGACAGAAAGCATACAAAGATTTAAGCAATCTAGCATTTTGGTTTCTTTATGATAGATTATCTGAACCCATGATGTCATGGGAATACCGCAATAAAACTAGCCTATGTTTTAATCCAGGTGTCCAGCTATCTACATACCAAGTTTCATTGCAATCGCTTCAGTAGTTTTTGCTTGAAAGAGCAACAAAGATCCATACATCCCTCCTCACAAACTTTCATGTTTATAATATTAGTAGGAGTGATCATGACACATGTTATATTTATTAAAATATAATTTGCAACCCATAATAACAGTTTCAAATTAATACTAAACTTTGTTTTACATTAGGAAGGAAGAAAACATAGTTAAAATGATGGAGCTATTTAACTTGGCAATACATACTTAGAAAATTAAATGCACAACTTGAAAAGTTTTTTTTAGTGAAATACCCAAACATTTCGTGTTGCAACTTGAAACCAGGGAAAGCAACTAAGGTAACTACTGAATCTAAATCTCTCATAGCGTTTGACACTGTTATGTTTAAAATAGACATGAGATAATAAGACTCCCCTTCCCACCGATCGATTAAGTCATATAAGTTTTATGCGTAAATGTACTCACTAAAATAAGGCTTTTAATTCGCATTTTTATAAATTTATATTTCTTCCGGTATCGTTTTATTTGTCCGTCACTGTGAATAGAATTCATTTCAATATAAGAAGATACTTATTAAGAACTTCAATAAGTTCAGCAAGTAGTTTTTCGTCGAGTGTGAAGTTTACTGTCAGGTCCGTTGAAAGGGATTTAGAATTGTTTGCCATGTATACAAAGAGCATACAAAAATGGACAAATTTAAAACCTGAACCTTATTATGGGACTATATGGCACTATATTTATTTATATATTCTACTACCTATTTATTTGTAATGACATTGACAGTCCGCAATGTCATTAAGATGTCAAATCAGGGCTGCCAGTAAAGAACCTGGTTACCACATAAACTTGATATACTAACGTTACCAGGTCCTTTAAAGCGCTCCTAGACGATCATGCGAATGACATGCAAACTACGTGCTGGCAGTTGATTGACAAGTCCATTTATTTTTCATCCTGCATGATCGTCTATATATCGGCATGTCATGCAATAGCAGGGCTGCCAGATTGTATAATTAGAAACAAATATCTTATTATTAATCGTAATCTGATGTATCCTGTTTCTATTTATTTATTTATATACATATGCAATATTGTGCTTTATATTATCGACGCCCACAGCATTCATTATACGTAAATCGTAATGTTTACATTGAGTACTAACAATTAATAAAACTACTTATTACTAAAACTAATACTAAGCACTAAAACATTAGATACAACATTTTTAGATAAGAATATAATTCTATAATAGATTGCGCTCTTTACTGTACTATCTATATCGACTGAATAAAATGATTTTACCAAGCGATTGTCATGCTGCATGATGGACTCTCTCAATAGGTCCTTCATGCATGCATAATGATTCGGCATGCCATGCCGCATGATCGTCTAGGGAGCGCTTAAGTCACGTCTTTTTCTAATAATTTTAATCACTTAACAAGCCACGCAGTGGCGGCCCTAGCTAATTTTTACGTGGTGCGAGCGAGACCTCAAAGTGGCGCCCCTATAAATTCAAAACCTTAGTATTCTTATACTATGCAACACTGATTATGAAGTTTCACATATACCTATCAAATAAATATTTAAGGTGTATCTGCGGGGCGAGCAGTCTTTTGCGGTTGACACAGCAGTTGTTCTGCACATTCGCATTAAAAAAAATTGTCCCGTGATCCCGCTTTATTTTGTTAACAATATTTATTTACACTTTTATATTGCACACAATCTTAAGAAAGATAAAAGAACTACCTACTACCATCAATCAATTAAATGAAAAACCTAGAAGACCTTTACCTTGCCTTTCTAGCTTTTGAGTTTGCAATATTTATTTACTTTTTTACTAAATCGGTTTTTTTTTTTTTTTTAATCTTTATTTGTTTAAGGAGGGCTTTATCAAAATGATAATGTTGCCCTCATAGGTGGTACACAGAGAACTTAGATCCTATTTTTTAAAACTAAAACAAACATATTATATATTAGCTTTGCACTATCAGACAGAGGAGATGCTAATATACTTAAATAGTCGCTAACACTGTGGTTGTCAAGCTTAAGTTTCTCTCTTTGGGCTTCGCTCCGGACGCATTCCATGAGTATGTGATGGATATCCTCAACGGTGGCGCATATGGTACAGTTCGGTGACTCGACTTTGCGCATCATGTATGCGAACTTCTTTAATGGAATGTGGCCGGAACGCAGCCTCAAAGCTGTAACTATGTTATATCTTCTCATATCAGACCCCCCGAACCAAAGTGAACAAGGGAGACTAGGCTGAATGATTTTGTACCAGATGCCTTTACTTAATGATCGTTCATCAAAGTATTCGGACCACATATTGCGGCAATTCTGTTTAATGTCCCGCAGAAAGTCTGTGAAGTAAGGAAGATAGTCTGTTGGGATGCCTAAATGGATTGCTCCTTTTGCCAGGCAATCTACCTGTTCATTCTCAGGGACTCCGATATGAGAAGGCATCCACTGTAAAACGACATTCACGCTCCGTCTCGTTAATCTTAAAATGCTTTTTAAAATAACATACGCCACTGGAATGCCCCTAAAGTTAGAAAACCCGCATCGGGATATGTGTTGGAGCGCGCTCCGGGAGTCTGTAAAAATCACAACGTTCTTAGAATTTATGTTCTGTACATATGATAGTGCTTCCGATATGGCCACAAGTTCCGCATGCATAATAGATAAGTTAGGGCTTAAGCATAACTGAATCCTATCTCCTGATTGACTGTCTAGTAGCGCCGCTCCAACTCCGTCATTGGTCCGGGACCCGTCTGTAAATATTTTATAAAAATTCCTATAGTCGTCTGATATAAGTCGCTGACATGAAGCTCTTAGGACACCAATATTGTAATTGTGCTTAGGTTCGGTTATTGAAGGTATACTACTAAGAATGACACCTGATAGATCCACATAACCAACCCATACGTCTAGTGAAAACATATTCATGTTAGTTGCAACATATTTTAAGGATTTTAGATCATCATTTATTAATACCAGTAAAGGCTTCCGTTTTTGCCTCCAGTAAATGTTTCGTTCGGTTAACATAGATAGTTTATATAAGTCATTGATCGCGTCATAACGTTTAGATGCTTGAAGTTTTAGATAGTATTTACAAGCTAAAAAGTATCGACGGACGAAGAGAGGGGGGAGTAACAGCTCTGACTCCATGACGTGTATAGGAGTGCTCTTAATATATCCACCTATAAGTCGCATACACTGATTTTGCATTTTAGTCAATTTAGACAAATTTGTAGCCGAACTGTTCCCATATATCTGACTCGCATAATCGAGTCGACTGCGTATAACAGCTATGTATAGCCTTCTTAAATGAAGGGGGTGTACACCCCAACCCGGTCCAGCTAGAACTCTGAATATATTTAAGTATTTGTGTAGATTATCCTGAATTTCCGCTATATGTTTAGTAAATCGTAGACTTCTATCTAACCAAAGGCCCAAATATTTAACCGTGTCAACTATAGGAAGATTCAATCCGTTAATATTTATATCGAAACGTTCTCTCAATCGCTTATTAGTAAATACACAGAGATTACTTTTAGTAGGCGACAACTCTAAACCTAAATTTCCTAGGAGGTCCTTTATAATATTAATAGACCTTTGCATTTTGTTAGAACCAATTGTAACGTTCGTATAGGTATGATATATGGCAAAATCGTCAGCGTACTGCGAGATGAACACATCGTGTTCCTGTTCTATATGTTTGCAGATATCGATGGTTACTATATTGAACAAAAGAGGAGACAGAGGGTCCCCTTGTGCCAATCCCTTTCCTGTGGACCTAGTCAGATAACTATTGCCAACTTTTACTTTAAGGTATCTTTCTTTAAGAAAGTTCCAAAGATAAATGCATATTTTTGATCCAACATTTAATTTATCTAGTATAAGTAATAAGGATACAATATCGACATTGTTATAAGCGCTCTCAATATCCAAAAAACATCCTACTGTAGATGAACCTTCTGCGAATCCTATTTGAATCCGTGTGACTAAGTGGGTTAAGCTATCTAGGCACGATGTACCCTTTCTAAACCCTGTGACGTTCTGTGAGAATTTATTTCTTTTCTCTAAATGCCACTCTAATCGCATATTAATTATGCAGTGAAGTACCTTGCAAAGACAAGACATCATAGAGATAGGTCTATAAGATGAGACGTCGGTCCCATCGCGTCCAGGTTTTGGTATTGGTGCAATTAATATTTCACGCCACTGCTCCGGGACAAAGCCTGATGAGAGAAACCGATTATACAGAGATAGTAGCAGCCGCTTACCATTCTCAGGGAGATACTGAATCATTTTATATGTAATATCATCACATCCAGGAGATGTATCCTTGTGCTTGATACAACGGTTTAACTCCTGCATGGAGATCTCAATTTCTAAATTTGGGGAGTGAGATGAGAAATGTGGTGGAGCTGGTAAGGTATAATCTGGCGACAGTGAATGAAGGAGTTTATCGGCTTTATGAAGATCAATATTTTGTTTTGTACTTCTATAACCCTTCATCCACCTCATTTTATGCCACAATTCCGAGGAAGAGATAGACTCGTTTAGCGACGAACAAAAATTATGCCAGTCTGTATCCCGCGCGCGACGTATCTCCCTTTGTGCGATCGCTATTTTCTGTTTAAGGGATATATAATTTTGGGGGGTAGGGTTACCTCTAAACCTTGATAACGCACGTCTTCGCTCTGCTACCAACTTAGACAAGTTAGCGTTCCACCAGGGCATAGGAGAAAATTTAGAAGTAGGATTATGGTTAATTTTTATTAATGGGATATTTAAATGAGCTGATATATTTATATATTCAATGAATAAGTCGTAGTCTTTTTGCAGGTTCTCAGATGGTTGATAGTTATCAAATAGTTGCCTTAAACAATTCTTATAAAGAATCCACTCTGCGCGTTTATAGTTCCGTTTATTAGTTATGTTAGTTTTAATTTTGCAATCTTTTGAAATTTTTATACATAAGTGATCACTTCCTAAGGATTCGTTTAGAATATTCCAATTTAGTCCGACTGCAATATCCGTAGTACAAAAAGAAATATCAGGAGACGATTTTTGCACAATTCCGCTTGCTAACCTTATACGCGTTATGTCCCCATTATTTAATACAACGTAATTACTATACAAAAGGGAATCAAACATTTGGTTACCTCTCGTATCAGTCTTATACGACCAAGATGAATGATGCGCATTAAAGTCTCCTAAAATAATGGTTTTATCTGTAAATTTTGAAAATAATTCATCCCAGTCGTTTTGTGAGGTATGAACTGTAGACGGACAGTAAACAGATACGATATACTTAATTAGCGGGTAGTCTAACACCCGGACACACAATGTTTCAATACCTGTATTGCGAAGTTGTAGTGTAGCCATCTGAGTTTTTACTGATGTATGCGTAGCTATGGCGACGCCTCCGTATGAATCACTCCTGTCGCGTCGATACAGATTGTAGTTGTTTATTGTAAATGCACTATTAGGTTCTAACCACGTCTCACTAAGGGCGGCTATGTGGATCTTCTCCTGTGTCAATAATTGTTGAAATATCAGCTTTTTGGGTCTAATACTTTGGGCATTCCATTGAAGTACATTTAATTTTATATTATGATTGTTAGCCATTGGTACAAAAGTAATCTATTATAATCTTAATTAAAGGCCAGTCCGAAACGTAATCTACCACAACTAAAATAAGCCACTCTAAACAACATTTAATTACGCCGTTCATTTTCACTTCTACACCTGAATCCCTAGAAAATATTATTTCTCTAAGCCTTTTTAAGAGTTCATCAAAATGTACAGATTTCTGAGGCTGCTGGTCATAAGTCTCGCTTTGAGGTGTACCAGAATATGTAGGGAGTTCTAAGTACTGCATATCTATGTTTTTGTTGGTACGAACGTCTTTTTTCGGTGACGGTGAAACTTTAGTACTGTGTTTTCGTGTCCTTATTGTTGTTTTAAGTATCTCCGCGAAGGTAGGAGCGTAGTCCGAAACTGATTTGACCCCCGGTTGGGAAAGTGGTGAAGCAACGGGGGGCAAAGGGCAAGACTGAGGTTGAGGAGAGTGCATTTCGGTAATGGGGGATACAGGTGGTACGTACATGGTAATTGCCCTTCTGTAGGTGCAGTTAAACTCAGCCATTATCTCCCTTAATCTCTTCTCTTTGTGAAACACAGGGCACGATGTTTTCAAAACTGCCATGTGGTTACCTGAACAGTTGATACATTTATAGGTTCGTGTCTCACAGTTTTGATGATTATGACCGCATTTGGGGCAAACTACTTTTTTAGAGGGGCACTGTTTGGTCATATGACCGTACTTCCAGCATTTGGAGCATTGAGTCACCGGGAAGACGTACGGGGTAACCTTGATGCGTAAACCGTCGACACATATATGTGGGGGGATATAAGAGCCCTTAAAGCACACTCGTACAGCTTCACTTGGTATCCAGCCTTCTTGTTCACGATCTCGACGCTTAAGGCGATACACGCTCAGTATTTCTGTAGATCTTTCACAAGAAATATTCTTTAAAATCTCCTCTTCTGGCAAGTCAAGGTCGACATCCTTAATCACACCATATGACAAGGTTTTCTCCATAGCCCTTTGTATTCTCCACCCCTTTTCGATGAACTCTTCACATTTTTCGATTTTTAAGGCACTTTCCTCATTCTTCATATCGACCCTAATTTTGTAAGGGTTAATGTATTTAATACATTCTATTTCATTTAAGTTGTTGCTGTTAAATAATCGAGCTAGTGTAAACTGTTTGGGGAGTTTTTCGTTACTAGATATATATATTTGAACATTGTCTGATTTTAATTTTTTCTCTTTTCTTTTTACCAAGTTCCATTCTCCTTCATCGTTCATATCATCATACCTATCTCTTTTTCTCGCCTCTCTGGATGTTTCTCCGACTTCTTCTTCTGCCTGTATTGAGTTTTTACTCTCATGGATTTCCATTTCTTCTTCCAGCTGCCCCTCGTCACTTAACGGAGTTTCTTCCACTACAAGGCTATACCCATTATCTAAGTCTATATTTATAACATTCATATTTTGTTGTTATCACTCAATCGGCTGGCCGCAGGTAGCCGCATAACGGTACCTCGGTGCGACCGGTGATAATAAAGGATCGCTAGCGCGCACTTCGCAGGTAAACAATTAAATAACCGAGCTAAGGTGCACACGTCTATCTCGATCGAGTACCGATCGAACGCTCTACTAAATCGGTTAAAGCAATATAAACTTGAACTTACCACATTGAACAAGTTCCATGTGTTATTTGTAGGTACTGCAGATTTTAACAGAGTACGTCGTTTTGTTGATATATTGAAGTCATCCTCCGTAAAATGAATCGAACAAATCCAACTATAAGTTGTGAGGAATTAACTTTTTTTTTTTTTCCCGAGGCATATATCCATTTGTCTTTCATATCTACATTCTACGGTAATCTAAAATAAACGAAATAAACCAATGTAATAATATATTCCCTTAAGAAAACAATTTTTCATGTTTCATTTTAATCTTTTAATGTAAAATGTACAGTTTGTGAGTACTACAGTAGGTATCCTAATATCGTTTAGCACATCACTAGCTCGCGACGATTCTCTGTGACCGTGTGCCACTGGAAATGCTAAAGCCAACACTATTATTCATTGCGTTATACATTTATTTTTATAAAACCAAACTGTCGGATAGCATCCAACACAACGAGTAATGTAGTAAGTAGTAAGTAGAAATAAAGCCCCAAATTATGCCTGTCGTACTATTTATTGGTAGAGTTATGTTTTAAAATGTACTTTTATCAATAAAACTAAATTATAAATAATATAAATTTCATAGAAATCGGTCCAGTCCTATTTGAGCCAATTCGTTACAAACATACTAACATACAAATCTTGCGTCTTTATAATATTAGTATAGAAAATATCTTCATTTTACAGGACAGTAATTTTTAATAGGTACTTCATCTTTTTATAATTTTTGTAAAGAATTAATTATATTTAACAATAAAGCACGGACCCACTAATAACTTTCTTCTATTATTCCTTGGTTCCCTGGTATTACGGTATTACCCGTAGTCAAGCCCTAGTGTGTATTACGCAATCACTAACACAAATCTATTATCCTTGTGTGAAGAGAGCGGACCAATACGGCGTAATATCAATCTTAGTGAATATTCATAAGGCTTAATTCAGTTTGGATAACATTATCGGTGCATATGTACAAGTGATTGTGTAGTTATTATTTGTGTATGTAGATGTAGTACCGGGCCGGCGACATGCGTTCTCTATAGATCCCAGAGCTATATACCATTTCTATTACCTTATTTAGATTTCTGTGACAGACAGAACCATGATTTCTAGCGAGAGCCTTCCCATACAAACCGGTCATATCGCTGCAGCGTCCAAAGTGAGAGGTGCAGTGTCCTCGCGACACCCTCCGCAGTGGTGGTACGCAAGCGTTGGCTCTCGGCCTATACGACACAGGTATGTCCGGTCAGTACGTGTTTCAACCGGTAACCTCTCCAGCCAATCCTCCAACCTCTTACCGCCACAATTGTCTGCGCTCGGTCGCTCTTTCCACTCGGCCATTAGGCCCTGGCAAAGTTGGAACCGTTGCGCCTCGATTTCTCGATCTAGTGCCTCTTTGAGTTAATAATCCGTGCGTAATAGCATGCATAAATTGAAGAATAAACGTAGGAAATACTCGTTAGGCAGCCCAGTTCCCCCCCTTTGGGGGAATATCCCCCATTCACAAACTTAACCTTCATTTCTGCCCTGTTGAATTTTCGTTCAAGTTTGAAAGCATAAAATTTTGGTACCTACATACATACATATATATATATATATATATATATACGATAGTACGTCCATCTCGGGAATAAATTTTCCAAGAGTTTTACCTGCCTTTCTGAAAGACAACATATTTTCCCATACACCGATGTACGACAAATTCAATTTTCCAACCGCAAAATGTAGGTAAGTTTGTAATAACAAAAACATATTTTTTTTTTTGTGATATAACAAATTACTTTCAGATTTTATACCTTATTTGTGCTCAGACCTTGCTTCTTACCAAATTTCACATCCGAGGTCAATGGGAAGTACCTAGGAATTCTATAAGTACGAAATGTTCAAATCTAAGGCTTAATGGCCGTATCTTTTAATTGCGTTGACTTAGAAGCTTGATTTTTTATAGCTTCCAGGGACCGCAGACAAGTATTTGGTATTAATTTCAACTTGACATCCAACGTCCACGGGTTCCTGAGAAAAAGGGTCTTGACAGATAGACAGACAAACGGACAACAAAGTGGTCTTATAAGGGTTTTTTTTTTCGAGGAACGTAACCCTAAAAATGAAAGAAATGGTATATCAGAACAATTAAAACAATGCGGCTCAGTCCGACCACTACAATTCCTACTATTTTTCTCCTAATTATCCCGTAAAACGGAGTATCTTGCCTGTTCTTCTCCACTTGACCTACGAATTGGAACAGGCAACTAAGCATCACGACTGACTACTACTCCTGACAATTCAAAAATACCCATAATGGTTTAATTGAAATAAATGATTTTGATTTGATTTAAAAAAGTGGGCAGGAGGTTTTTTGAAATATGGGGTAGGTAATTTAGTGTAGGCGAGATAGCGGATAAGGATCCGCTATCTCGCCTACACTAAATTGCTGTCCCTATGAAGTACGCAAGGAGAATAATTTTCCTTGTAATGATTACTAGTTTGGATTACAAAGTACCAGCAACCAAAAAACAATTGATGTTGGGAAGTTGTGAATATACTAATCGGCGCGAGAACTTTCATGCGATGCAGGATCATTAGTTACTATTAGGGATGTTACGAACCTTCGAATTCCGTTCCGAAAGGTCGAAACTTCCAATTGATTTTATTAACCCTGGACATTCCCCGTTGTTGCGCCCCTGATCGTGGGAGTCACGCTTCGACACGTATGGGCCGGCTCGACCGGAGTGATACCATGGCCTCACAGAAAACCGGCAGTGAAGCAATGGTTTCATTGCTTTTCGCCGAGTGAGTGATTGTTACCGGAGGCCCTAACCTTTCCCTCCTTAGTAGGGGAAGAGTGGGAAAGGGGGGGGTCTCACTCTTGCCCTACTCTCACTTTCAAGGCCAGCAACGCATTGACTCTTGAGTTGCAGGTGGCCATGGGCGGCGCGGCAGCAGAGTAATCATTTACCATCAGGTGACCCCTGCTCGTTTGCCTCCTTTACAATAAAAAAAAACTATGTCGGTATGTCTTTTCCCCCAGTTTTGTGGCGTGTTTCTCGTTTATTTGCTTAATTTATAGTCATAAAATTTATTTAACTAGACGAATACCAGCTAGATAATTTGCTCGGTAAAGTGATTTTTATTATTCTTTCATTTCCATTAGCAGGCTTTTTGGGTAATATAAGATTAAAAGAAAGAAAAATGATTTTAAATCGCACATATTTATTTTATTTTGGAACAATTCACTCAGTTATCGAAAAAACCATAAAAACTAACTTAAAAAAATTCAAGTTAGTTTTTATGCATTTTCTTACTAACGGAATGAAAAATTCCAATTTAAAAAAATATGTACTATTTCAAATCTTTAACTTTACACATTCCACCTACTTTTATGAAAAACCGAAGCAAAAATACCTGGAAATTCTAACGGTTATAACTTGTAAACGGATAGTTTTTTTAATTTTTTTTTATCACTGAAAGGGCATGCTATGCATGCTATAGTGTTAGTATAGCCTTTCAGTGATTTAAGTAGGTAAGTGTTCCTTTTTCAAATACACCCTGTATAACCTTATTATATAAAACAGAGAAAAAACATGCAAGCCGATGTTTATTTAGCTGGTTTTATTAAATCTTAGTAAATTGAAATATGAGAACTGCCTTATTACATTCGATTTTATCGATTCTTAGCATATTTACATAACCTTACAGAATTGAAGGTAAATATAGAATAAATACTGAATACTAAAAACACGGATTACTAAGAGTTCAAGAAATCGTGATTGAAAGACATTTATGACAGTTGTAATTATTATAAGCCTGTGTTCATTCTACTAAATACTAAGCAATCACACAAAGATCGCCGCGGTACCGTAAGCAGTCCCAGTATAGGACTACCACATACAAAAAAAAAGATTAGGTACCACATAAAAGAAAACATGATTACCACATACCTAACCACTAATTCTCAGTAAACTGTACTTTTCTATTTTAGCACTACCCTGTTACATTAGTGATATTTTCCTATTTCGTCAGTTCCCTTTTAATTTTGTTAAATAAAATTGTTAGTTGCATAAAGCGAGTTAATCTGATACCTTGATATGTAGATTGAGTGCAGTTGAATAGAAGCTTGGCAGTTAAAATTGTGTTAACATCTGGGATATAATGCAATTTAAATTTTGTGACTCAAATACCAATATGTCTCGGTGTTAGAAACTGTTTCAAAATATAAAATAATAAATATTTTGATACATCGGTACCTTCATTGTCCTACAAATGAAATTTCTATTAACAAGCGAATTTAGAAAACTGGACAAAATAGGGACACTATCTAACTTGTGAAACAGGTTAGTACGATAGTATGAGTTTTCACAGTTTAGGTTTAGGATTAATTATGTCAATTTTTACTATACCTACGTTAATTTCACTTTCGCTACGGGTGCTCTCAGAAAATGTATTTAAAAGTCGACTACATTCATCGTGGATGAAAATTGTAAAAACTCACACTGGAGATACAACTTACGAAACGGTAAATTCTGGTGAAAAAAATAGTATACGTTAATATAATAAATAGCCTGTCAACGGTCGACGTCGTTTTCACGAAGAAACAGTTCAAGAACTTCTGAGGAATGATGAAGCAAGACAAAGTGCAAATAAATGTTCCAAAGTAAAAAGGCACTAAGGCAAAGAACGTTATACATTCAGGTCATAATGCTAGATAAATGCAACTTTGTGGGTGGTTTCAATAAAGTCTGTTGGCAAATTACATAGACAAAGCAGAGGTTGATAATTATATTATGTTTGATACAGATCTAAAATACACATCCTATAACATTAATATCAGGTAATTAACAGAACACTAGGCATATGTCTTATCAATACACAATATTATTACCGTACACAGGGAACGATGATAACGTAAGTTACTGCTTATTGAACGTGATGTCACCGGTACTCGCTGGGATTTCCTTAAAAATTATATTCTTCTTTACATACTATACTATAACATTTACGAGGACGTACATGATGCCCCAACTATCACACAATAAATACTTCTAGATATACATAGATCAACTACTGTACTTAGAGATAAAACAAATAAGTTACCAGTCAAAAACACACTATGTAAATATTAATTTAAAATGTTTGATATATTAATATGTAATCATTATTTAAATATTCTATCGGGTATCTACATACAAGGTACCTACTCAGATTATAATGCAATATCAATATCAACAACTCCATCTAAAAGTGTCGCATTAGAGGACTACTTAACAAAAAATAAGTACCACGTAAAAAGGAATGTAGGTATTGTCTTCACTACATTCTTAAGATATATGCATACCTATCCATATGGATATGTATAAACTTAATAAATATTATTTACCTTGTACAAGCAAGTTTTGAGAAATAATCATAATTTAAGGTTGTTAACACTTTCAATGAAAATCAAAATTCTATTATAAAATTGAAAATAATGTAGTTTCTTTTTTCATTTGTTGTAAACAAATCACGACATTAACGTACCTACTTGAATATTGATCTCGACAATAATTGTGAATATTTTTTTATAATTAGTCCGTAACTCTGCCCGGTTTCGTCAGTTTCTGTATGTGATTTAAGTTTCTTACTTCCGAATGTAAAAACAGAACCTTTATAGGATCACTCGTGCGTTTGTCTGTCCGTCTGTCACAGCAAATTTGCTCTGAATCTACTGGATCGATTACGTTGAAATTTGGTACACATATCAATTTCTGGGAGCCAAACACAGATGTGCAATGTAAATAAATGAATGTTGAATACGGGGGTCAATTAGAAAATTTGAAAAAAATATGTAATGCGGACTGTACCGTGTGATATATCAAATAAAAGGGCTTGTTTTGAGGGTCTTAAAAAAAAATATATATATATATATATATATATATATATATAATTAATGGTTTTAATTTTGTTTAAGAAAATAGATGAAACTGAAGGCTCCCCTCGGACAACAAATGAAAAAAATACTGAAAATACTTATAAGTATAGATTCGAGAAAACCTAAATATTAAGGTAAATCTCTTAATATTGTGAGTACAAACTCTTACATTTGCAGTTAGAATGTATAATAGAACATGCTTCTCAACTACAATGTTAAGTTTGTTTTAAAGAAACATGGTAGATACCTGGCAGGTTTCTTTTAATTATGTATAGGAACGATATAAGAGAGATACTAATGGGTAGATAAGATATGATGACATTTGTGTTCATTTGCTTCTTGTCGATCATGAATAGTGATTGTTTATAATTTAATATGCATATCGCCATACACTGGGTTCTATCATGTATCACTGAGACTAGGTAGCAAATACAAAACTTCTCTAGGCGCTTTCTCGAATAACTTCCTAGTAGGTGAATATGAATGGTTATAAAATTATATTTATATTGAGAGTAGAAAGTCGAGTAATGGCTTCAATCAATATTATAACTTAAATAAATAACTAAAACTATACGTTATCATTACTTGTCATGTTTGTCATTTCACGTGTTATTTTTTTCTGGCAAGTCAATAAATTATTAGACGAATAAGATGAAGGATTGCGTTACAAGCCTTAGGTATAAGTCACAAAGATTACAGTATAAAGGTGTTTGAAATGTATTATCGTATTTCATAGGACTTGTATGAGCATCCGCCGTGCTTTTTAGCCCAGCGCATGAGGAATTTTCTTTAAACGTAAATAGATCTTAATAGTTTAACAAAGAGCTTAAATGCTTCGTCATATTTTTGATAATATTGAATACTAAACATTTTGTGTTTTCTCTAAACCTATTTAAATCTGGTAGTTCAGCGCACGAGTGCACTTAAGGTACAGCCTCCCCTGACTGATTTAGACTCTTCTGAAACTTATTATTAAAATAAAAACTTTACTTATTTATGTACCCACATACACAAAAATAACTTCTGTATACAGCATATAAAACAAAATAAAAATAAGAGAAATAGAATCAGATATTTTGAAGTTCATTTAAACATTGCAAGAAGCGGTCTAAAATGTGTGCCAATAGGTACTTGACTTAGCACTATTTCAAAAGACATACATTTTAGTACTAGCATTTCTCTTTTATCACAAAATACATATTTGGAACTGCGGGTTATAATAAATACATATAACTTAACATAACTGCAGCCGACCAGAATAATGCATGACTTGAAACATGTCTTCATAGAGATTGATACAATGTACCTAATCGTTATTATCGATTAAATATTTTTGTCACAATCACATTCATAATCTTTATCCAAATATTTTAATATTTTCAACAATTATAAATAATTCTTGCACGAGGTGTTGTTCTTTTCGGTGACTTGTGGAAACATGTCAAAAAAACGATGAGTTTGTTCTGGGTAACGCGAAAACAAGATAACGGCGGAAACGCTATTGCCTTCTTCTAACGTTTTTTACCAAGTGGCAAGTGCGTTGGATATTTGAAGGAACACCTGCGAAAAATACAGTGTTTATTTCACTGAAAATAATCAGAACGATCTCAAATAAAAAGTAATAAAAGAAAGCACCGGTAACTGGATATCTTTGATGCCGTTGCTATCTGGAATCGTATTTACAACAATTTCATCCGCCATTACCTAATTGATGGTAAATCAATAAATTAAAAACTAATAAACTTCTTTTATTTATTGTATGAAATCGTTTAGATCAGTGATGGGCAAAGTACGGCCCGCGGGCCAGCTCCGACCCGCAAAAGCATTTAATCCGGCCCGCCGACGGTCCTCGTGAATAGTATATGGCCCGCGATAATTATATTTTGACGGTCCCGAAGTATAAAGTAGATTCTACTTAGTAGAATAATAGACGCATAAGTAAAGGAGCCAGCTAGACTAGCCGCGTAGTTCATGATTGTGTTGCGGGTCGCGGTCGCCTGCTATCACCGAGCGAGCCGCACGTAAAGTTTTGCTTGTTCGCGTAATGTAATTTTGTTTTAAATTTGTCCCTTGTTCTTGCTTGTTCGAGTAACGCACTACATTCATAAATTTTATGAAAATATAAGCTCCGCTATTGGGATAATGGCGTATAAAAAACGAAAAGTCGATTCCGAGTGTCGACTGTTTAAAGAAAAGTGGGCTTGGAAATACTTTTTACAGAGAGAGTAAGCCAGTATGTCTTATATGTAATGAAGCAGTGGCGGCATTTAAATATTTTGACCTCGCTCGAGTATTTAACACCAAGCATGCTAAAACCAAAGATGCTTTGATGAATGACGCAGAAAAAAATGTGAATGCGGAAAACCTAAAAAAACAATATCTGGTCAAAGAAATATGTTTATAAAGTAAAACACTGTTCAAAAGGCTTCTGCACTGGCTGGAGATGTTATGGCTTATAAAATTGCTAAAAATAACAAACCATACTCGGAAGGAGAGTTTGTTAAAGCTTGATGCGCTGATGAAAGTTACATCGTCACAGCTCGAACTTGCATTCGAAAGTATTATGTCAAATCAAAAGCCAAAAGCAAAAAGTATTATGTCATTTCTGCAAGTGTGTAATGCTGTAATGTTTTTATATGGTTAAAAGTTTCAACACAAAATGCATTTTTCCTATAATTCTGGCCCTCCTCTGAAATTTCTTAAACTTTCTGGCCCTCCATTAAGAAAGTTTGCCCACCACTGGTTTAGATTATGCCATCAATATTTTAGTGCGATTTTATCATCAGTTCATCATTACATCTCTAGTAACTTCAAATAACAAACGTCACAGAACTCGTGGTAAGTGAAAAACGGTGTAATACTGATGGTATAATATAGCATCAGTATTACACATCAATCAATAATAATATAATTGATAAGCATCGAAATATTATGTACTAGAGAAGCCACTCGGAACAAAGTACGTGTTCCGTTTATATCCAAATTAAAACTAAAAAGCGCTGCAGCGCTAAAACAATCATTTGTGTCAAGTCCAACAGTATTTAACGAGCAGCGCTCGATCGCTTTTGAAGTTATGAGCTATAGTTTTCTCGCAAGCCGTAAGGTTGTAAGCGCCGTGATATTCATGGCGATTACGAGTTTTGCCCAACGAACTACTGCAACGATTTGTTTTCATAGATTTAGCGCCAAGCTGTATAACAGAACGGACAAATCGTTTATACCTACGAAGCTTTATTAGAATTCAAACTTAGTAAATAGTAGATACTTTTAGTAGCTTTGCCAGATTATTTTTTTGTAGAATGCATCGGGTATCCTACTAATATTATAAAGGTGAAAGTTTGTGAGGATGTATGGATGTTTTACGAATAAAACTGCTGTAGGATTTTGATGAACCTTTACAAAAATATAGCTCATACTTCAGAATAACAGATAGGCTATAATTACTGATAAGAAGAAATCTAAAAAAAAAACGCTTATGTTATACCCAGAGTAATCAAATTAAATAAAGACAAACTAAATACTTAGTCTTGTTGTGATTATGTAATTCACGTGTTATCTTGTTACAGGTGTAATATTATTTATGTATTTACGGGAATTAACGCGATCACGAAAAGGTATTACATACCTTTGAATTCCCGTAAATACATAAATAATATTATATCATGGAACGCGAGAGTTTAAAAGTTAGTGTAGCAATTTGTTACAGGTGTCCTAAGTACCTACAAACCCGGTGTCAATTATGCATTGTTTTGTTGATCTATGCTATGCTTAGAAAATGGCTGCGCGGCCCAGCCAAAATTTTGATTTTAATTTATTATTTTGTGTAGGTTTTAGTAAAATATTGTTCACTGACCGATGTCACACCACTATCTTTTTTTTGTTCTTGAATGGTTTGTAATTTAAAGTCAGACGAATACGTTCGAATGCTGCTGAGCGTTAACTCCGACTGTCGTTGCGGTTCCCGTTACAAACTATTGCTTCGCGGTGTCTACTCTATACGCTAGTATTGAGTAGACACCGCGTGTTGATAAGTAATAAGTTTCTCCGCTCGACTACTGCGCTGTAAAGATACTAACGAGTCGAAATTAAAGTACCTTAGTAATAGACAGTCATATACACTTTTACACGATCCGCCGCGTACAGCGTAAATCGACATAGAAACCGGACGGTTCCTTTACTAAGTAATGCATTTACATACTTATCTACGACACTAACGCAAAACAAGGATCGGCTGCTGATCACTGTAGAAGAAAATACTGTTACAGTTCAAATCTTCAGATAGCCTTACAGCCTTCAATAGTCTGTTGAAGTATGGGCATAGGAAGTCGAGTAGGGTTATGCCCTCAACAAGTGAATAAGTTAATCCATACTTAATCATAACACGTCTGTACAAAAAGACATGAAAGCCCCAACGAAAAATATTAAAAAAATGTGCAACATCGAAAAAAAATAACAATGGTCTTACGTGACTGACTCATAATCGTATTATCTTTGACAAAAATATAATTATAGTTGTGTACTTAACAAAGAAATAATCTACTGACTCAAGTTAATAAGTTTCCAAAAGGTTAAGCTCTAAAAATACAGTAACAAGAAGTTACAAGGAAAGTACGTAAATGTACCAACAATCTAATAGAGACACATATCACTACATAAAATATTTTGTATACATCACCCATTTAGGTACAACTGTACCAGTCTGACAGAGAAGCGTATTCGGTTTGCAAATATTAAGACTTTCAACGTTCTCGACGTGCCCGTTTGGCGCGTGCTGTCGGCATAGAATGTTTGCAGTCGTCGTCGTCTCGTTTCTTTGTTGGTGCCTGTGGCCGTTGCAGCTGACTCTGTGCAGTCAACTGAAGTTGCAGGGCATGGGTATTTAACCTTTCAGCTAGAAGCAGAGGTTTCAGTGCTGCCATTTTATGACTGTACAATGTCACCCATGGCCGGCTGTTTACTGCAGCCGTTAGCTGTTCACGTACACTCAACTCTGTATTTTCTGTGTTATTATTCCACTGGCCATTCTCACCAATGGCCAAAGTGTTATCTGTATCTGTGTTTTCAGCTTTGATCGAATCTATATGATCATCTGTGTCTGCTTTGCAAATTATGTTGACTTGTGCTCTTACTTCCGCATCAAATTTTGAGATAGTACTTACAAGAGGTTTTGCCCAACCAATATGAAGTATAGGAGTTTGACTACCTTCTTCCCACTTGCAAATTCCATCATAAAATCTGGAGCAAAAGAAAGGTATTAAAATACATTAACTAAAATTTTAATAAGGAAAGTAAGATCGTAAACATACCTTAGAAGAGAAGCGAAGCACTCAGGATCTTTCAGAATGGATCTTGCAGAATGCCCTGAGCTCTCCGCCTTCATCAGCTGTGGAATTAACTCGTTTGCTATTTCTGAAAACTCTTTGTAAATCTCTTCATCATCCCGAGAATAATTGTAACTGGAAAGTTCAAAATATGTATTTATATATACGTTATTTTAAATATACAGTTACGTAAAACACGTGGAATAAACAATCTTTCCAATGTAGTACTGTAACGAGTTAGTTTTATAGGTTACGTTCCTGCATTATACAAATAGTTATACCTATAACCTATATTTTATATTAAAAAAAGATTATTAATAACATGGGTCACAGAGTCACAGCGTACTAATATTCTTGTTAATCCCTCTAGCAGCAGTTGAACCCACGGCCGGTCGATAGCGGTATAGCAAGTTCTGCGCCTAAGCCACTACGCTGCCGCTCCTTTAATATTTGTAAGAAACAATCACATCTTCCATTGAAAGACTGTTTTTCTCGACAAAATATTATTCGTTAATATTAGGTCTTTACCTACATACGAAATTAACGTTTTGTCGAACTGGCAACTTCGATCTCAAATATCTGGCGTTTAGTTAGGAATTCCAAATTCAAATTAATTTCTTGTGCCAGCACGTCTCGCCTTTGTGGCGCTTACAATTCTTTATTTTAAAAGGATTTGCTGCTTAGCTACCTAATGTGTAAAACATTGAATGAAGTCGATCGTAGCGAAACGTAGTGATCGTAGTGTGAGTAATAAGTGCCCATACCACGATATCTCATTTATTGTTATCAAACGACAGAAATCGAAACGAATATTTTGTATGGATTATGTTGTTGATATAGAGTACAAAATGTTCTTTTCCGAAACCGATTCAAAATCACGGTGTATGTTATAGGTTTAATAATTATGCGATACAAAAAGCTTTAGGCGTCCAATATGTATATGTTTTGCCTAAGTTAAGAGGCCGTATACGAAATTTTACACTTCACAATTTCGCTGATTTACGTGATTTTACAGTGAAAATACTGTTTTTCTATAAGTTTTAATGCACAACATAAAAGATCATTTCAATTTAGATCTAATGTATGAGCCACTTTTTTACTTCTATTATTTAATTTTGATTAATCGACCTTAAATCGGCGAGTGTTTTGAAGCATACACGGTATGAAAAAATTACAATGTATTGCTGTAAAAGTCGTCTATACAATGTATGTAACACTTTTGCCCACTTTCATATAAAACATTTGAGTGAAAAAATGTTTAACTTAGTTAAATTTTATAGAAAAAGGGCAAAGTTTTGCTTTCGACTTCGGCTACGTGGAACTCTCGTTCCCGGAACGAAAAAAAATATAGGTATCATAATTTTTTTTAAAAAAACCTAAATCTCGCAATATAATACTCGATACAAGCATCGAGTCAAGTAGTACGCGCCGAGCGCTTCCAGTACCTTTATACTATAAAGAGATCTCTTTCAACTTTATAAAGTTTATAGAGGTAAGCTCGCCGTTGCAAACATGTTTTTTTTTATGATTGTCTGAAATAAATAATTTCATATTTACAGATTAAAGTATGGCAAGAACTTTAAATATGGTGATATAAAGCGCAAAAAAAATTCATAGGTTGCTGATATAATAATGACTGGATCCGCATCCCGATATTACCAAAAAATATATTTATTTGTTTGTTGTGTCCACTGGCTCAGACTTTTCATTAAAAACTGCGGTCATCAAGGTGGATGACTATTTCCGGGAAACAAAAATTAAAAATCGGCTTGTAGAGCTTGTAGTACTACTTCAAATGTATACTCCCAGAAATAATGGATCCTCAAAAACATCGTTCTATGGAACTCGAGAACTTGTTCATATTAATTAATGTTACGAATAACCCGCCATCTATTGGCGACTGGGGAAGTCGTATAGAGCTACAAAATAAAGATACACGCCATCTGTTGAGGCAACACGGAACTAAGTAGTAAGTAACCCATTAATAGAAAATACTAGTTCGTTTTAGATCCTTCTATTTGTTGTGTAGAATTTACAAGAGGTGTCGCGATGTTTCTAGAAATACCGTTTTGCTATATAAAGCAAAGGGTCAAGTGAGTTAGTTTTCAAGTGAGTGTCAAGTGAGTTAGTTTTCAAGTGAGTGTCAAGTGAAATAACAGCGACTAAAGTGTAAGTGAATTAAGAAGGTTAGTGATATTAAATTATTGTAATTGTGTTGTTGCTAGTTTCCCTGTGTATTTTGTGATCTATTAAAATAAAGTGTGTCTATTTCGGTAACAATCTGGTATAATTCTCTAATCCCGAACCTCAGCTCGTAACATTAATAAATAAATTTATAACTACCAGACTTTTTATTTCAATATCACACGTAAAAAATATCAATGGATCAAAACCGTTTAATCTCCGTACTGGCCATCGACGACTTTGGGCTCAAGCACACACGCGACCGAGCGCTTCCGGGTATTTGCGTGTGAGTGTCGAATACCTAATTTTGCCCGTTTCGATTTTGTATCCTATGTTTATGTTTATTATGTAGGCATCTTAAATTTCTACATCTAATGTAACAAACAAGTTGATAATATTCCTAGTATAAAACATTTTTAAATTTAATATGAAACTGTAATAATTACAGTTTCATATTAAATTTGAAGAAATATTTTTTAATTTTCAACCAAACATAGTTAATAATTATTATTAACTATGTTTGGTTGACAATAATTGTCAACCAAACATAGTTAATAATAATTATAAAAAATAAATACGTGTAGGAGTTTGCTTAAACTATATAGTTAAAAAACTTTTTTATTAACAGGTTTATTGGAGTAATGGAGCATAATACTAGAGTGATTTGCTAGTAAAAATAAACGGAAAAGATTAATCAATCGGTATTGGGTTTTTTATATTTTTACACAATGACAACATTTTTGGCAGTTGTCAAAATAAACGTTTATATAGGATAAACATGCGACTCATGGTATGGCAACTTGGAACATAAAACAATTACACTTTTTTTATTGAGTACAGTGCCATCACAAGGATAGATACCGGAACTAAAATTACTGTGTTACAATATTTAAATTTATGATTTTTATGAGGGGAAATTTATTACTCTCAAATGTATTACGATTTAAAAATCGCATTTGTAAATAACAAAATATTGCATATTAAATATCTAAAATAAAACCACTTAAAAATTCTATACAAACAACAATTTGTTCACCAATACAGAATAATATTAATTAAAAATACAATCATAAGAATAAACATTTTTTTTAAATATTTGGAAATTATTAATATTAGGTTGGCAGCACTTCACTTATATTGCAAATGGCTGCGTATGAGTACCGATTGACAGTTTCTTGTGCTTTTTTGCAATATAAGTTTTGGTTGTTTTGTGTGTAAAACTATCCGTTACTTGAATATAAAAATCGGAGATTAGTCATAAACATACATTAATTAGCTAAACTATAAAATTCTCAATTTAGAACTAATAAAAAACAAGAAACAGGGAACAACAAAACACATACACCGTAGGTGTACCTATATATTGTTCAATTGTATATATATACCTAAAGATATGTTTATTATATTAGTTTTCGGTATCTGACCACTAGGCGAAGTTTTGTGTTGTCAATAAAAAGAAGCAGAGCTGCCTGTCTATATCCTATATACTATTGTAGTCTTTGATGCGACTCAAAATAGCATATTATGGTATGGAAACCAGTGGGCCAACGATTTTAGCCTGGTTAGATTTTAGCAATACTTTCAAGCATATTGCTTCCCTTATGACAGCGTATCCAGAGTAAAGACGCCGTTTCCTCTTGGTGTTTCACAACTGCCAGCGTACCGCAGAGCGGTGTCCTTTCTCCTTTACTCTTCGCAGTTTTAAAAACTCTCAAAATCAAAACCATTTTTGCAAATAAACCAATAATAGGTATTTTTGAATTGTCAGGAGTAGGAGTCAGTCAGACTAAGTCAGTCGTGAATCTAGTTACCTGTTCCAAAACGTAGATCCTATGGAGAAGAACAGGCAAGAAACTCCAAGGACACTCTTTTTCAAAATGCTTTTTACAAATTTCTGGTTACATTGTCATGTCATATCACTAACCATCTTCTTTTCCTACAACATGTACGCCGTTGATCTTCAAATATATGCCGAGGGCCAGCCTTAATAATTTGACGGATGCTATCAGCATCATAAACAGAGACATGATTAAATAATGTCACTGGAACAAATCTTACAGACTAAAAGTTAACCCAGGAAAGACACAGGTCATTGTTATCAAGGCTTGTATCCAGAATAGACTGCTCACTACTCGCTCAAGTTTCCTGCGAGGGTACAAATATTGAATACAGCGATGAAGTAAAAAACCTAGTAATTTATACAGATAAGTGCGTGTCCTGATCCTCAGCTGCAGGACAGCAGTCGTTTGATGCTGCCGAGTCCCTGCATAGGCATCATTTTCTGTCTGTTGCAAAAAAAACTAGCCTTTGCACAATCCCTTCTTTCTCGTTCTTGATTATGCCGATGCCAGTTTTCCTGATCTCACTGACGCCCAACTTAACAAACTTGAGAGACTCCAAAACTTTTGTATAAGACTCATATTTGGACTTTGTAAATATGATCATATCTCCGAGTTTCACACAAAGCTCAAGTGGTAAAATATACACCTTCGCCGGAATGCTCTTCTTTCTCTATTCTACTATGTTCTCTTTAATCCTTGTACTTACTGCTACTTAAAAACCGTTTAGCTTTTCTTCATCACGCACTCTAAATCCTTACGATTTATCGGAGAATTTGAGGTTAAAAGTGTGGGCACATTCGACAAAATTTTGGATCAATCCTTTTCTGTCCAAGCTGTATGGTAGTGGAATTCCTTGCCGTTAAGTATCAGGTTTTTAAAAACCTATTAATATAATTGTTACGAGCTGAGGTTCGGGATTAGAGAATTATAACAGATTGTTACCGAAATAGACACACTTTATTTTAATAGATCACAAAATACACAGGGAAACTAGCAACAACACAATTACAATAATTTATTATCACTAACTTCTTAATTCACTTACACTTAAGTCGCTGTTAATTCACTTGACACTCACTTGAAAACTAAACTCACTTGACACTCACTTGAAAACTAACTCACTGGACACTCACTTGAAACTAACTCACTGGACATTCACTTGAAACTAACTCACTGGACACTCACTTGAAACTAACTAACAACTCCGCAATGCCACGCTTTATATAGCAAAACGGTATTTCTAAAAACATCGCGACACCTCTTGTAAATTCTACACAACAAATAGAAGCCTCTAAAACAAACTAGTATTTTCTATTAATGGGTTACTAACTACTTAGTTCCGTGTTGCCTCAACAGATGGCGTGTATCTTTATTTTGTAGCTCTATACGACTTCCCCAGTCGCCAATAGATGGCGGGTTATTCGTAACATAATTTTTTGGATTGGTTCATGGATTGTGTTCGTAAGGATGTAACTATGTTTATTATTGACTACTGCCTGAATAGCTAAGCTTATTGGTTCGCTGAATGATGGGTTAAATAATAATGTGTCTTAGAAAAATATCTTAAAAATGGATACTTACTGTCGTATAACATCTCCAGCACAGGCCCAAGCATGAAAAGCTTCCTTATACATCTTGTGACGATGATAATACCCTCCTTGGAAGGTATAGGGGTACACATGTCTGTCTTCATAATTTGTTCTAGATGATCGAATAGCCTGGGTGTATATGGCTGCAGAATCTGGTCTAGATGTGCCATCAGCCCGAATGCAACTTGTGTCACCAGGAATGTATATGTCACCATCATTATCACCCGAACAATTAGAAATCTTCATATACTCATCCAAATCTCCAAGATTCCCTAATGCCATTGGGTATGCATCCAGATGTCCTGTAAAATAATAGGAATTATTTACCACAATTAATAACAAAATAAAAAAAAATAATACTGATGAACACAATATATCAAGCAAAATAAATATGAGTTTAGTAATTTAAACTATAATAGAGATCAATACAATACAATGTTGGTATATTCTAAAATTTTATGAATTAATGAATAACTATTTTCATCAACTTCATTAAATTGTTTACAGTAGTTTACACTTTTGACAGCTCTGTACCAAGACAGTTTTGTGTATTTAGTGTTTTGAAATTTCACTATGTCACAAGTAGTTTGGAATTAGGGTTTCTGGATCAGAGAAGATTAGGAGGAAAAATAGTAATGTATTACAATACTATTTTTATGAATGTTTATTTTTATAGATAACCCCCCGCATTAGGAAGGATTCTCAGGGACTTTACAAACATTTAAACAACATCCAGACTGACAGCAGCCATTTAGTGAATCACACAAAGTTGACTCATACGGGATGTAACTTGGGCTATTACGTTATATTGTATTAAGTTTATAGTCTCTAAATGTTTCAATAACTTATTGTACATAGAAACCGTTGTTTGATTGAATATTGAGTAAAACTACATCTTGAGCCTGGTACTAGTTGGCGAGAATAAGCGTAAAGACATGTTAATGTTGATTGCTTTGTTAAAATTTAGGAGAAATAATAAATGCAGGTAAAACCATGTTTAATGGTATGTGGCAACTGGCGCTAACATAGCTATATTGTGATTGAGGACATACTAATAACATGCCGCGACTATGCTTGTTACATCTTCTCAACGAAAATTTCATCCACATTGGTAGTGTTATGACTGTGACATGAGTGGGCGACGTCTTGATCACAAGTCTAACACCTTAGCCACTAGGGTACCACCACGTCGTACTATAATTATTGTACCTAATCAGATATTTTTTCAGTAGAAGATAATTTAAGCAAATGTTTCTTTTCAGGACACTGAAGCATTGGCGGATTTACCAATAGGCTGAGTAGGCTGAAGCCTAGGGCGCAGATTTTAGGGGCGGCGAATTTGGGAAAATATTTTTTTTTGCCTTACAAAAATTAAAAAGATTCATATTTACATATATACCTAACTACCTAAATGTCTATAGATACACAAACAATTCAACATGTAAAATGTTTCACCATCTATATAAATGTTTCTACAATTTTCATAGTCGCGTTTGGATGCTAGTGACACGACCGTTCTGTGTGTCTGGCCAACACAGTTCGGGTGAGAGACGATTTTCCAACATAAAACACAATTGAAAAGTTATCTAAAATCTACCTTAAGCCAAGAACTTTCATAATTTAATCTAATTTAATTTCATCGTCATCATCAGGCCATTACCAGATAATTAAATATAAATTTTTAAACCCAATAAAAAATATTTCATTATGTTAAGTCTCGAAAGCTGTTCCCCGGGAAACGCAAAGAGCAACGGTCCAAACTCTCTCCCAAGACTCTCGAACTTATGAGTAAATTGCGCGAGCTGTCAGCCACTCAGCCGTCTGGTCAGATAGGAGAGTCTAAAAACTGTTATGATGCGATCTCCCAAGCTTCAACATTCACACAATAGAGAATGCAATTGAGTGGAACATGGGGTTAAATGTTCGTGCAGCACTTGGCCTCCCCATCCGACGAAACTTAAAACTGAGAATCGGCAGTCAGTTCAAAGTGCCTGATTCTCGATGAGATCGAGAAGTTTTATGGATATGGATAACTGTACGCATCACGGATGATAGAACCAACGAGACTCAGTGATGATGATCACAGAGCCCCATTAACACGCCATTACAGGGAGGACATACCTGAAAGTGTCCACCGCAAGATAGAGGTGGCTCTCGAGCAGCTAAAAAAACTCTCCTGGGGATGACGGAATTACTACCGAGCTTTAAAGGTAGGCCAAATGCAACTCCTGAAAGAGCTAGAGAGTCTAAGTTAGGTAGCAATGAAAAAGCCGTTGAATTCGCCAGAGCTGGTGCAGACAACCAACAGCATGGATCGGAACCATTCTGCGGTGAGCTTATTTAATCATAAACGACCAATACATATCAATGGCAATTAAGAGATGGAAGACCACGACTGGTCTAAAACCCTCGAAAGCCTTAATAAATAGCTATGATAACAAAGTATCAAAAGAACTTCTAGAGCTCAAGAGATACAAAACCTGAGTTCCTTCTCAATCATCACCGGACCCTGCAAGCTGAAAAAACATATGTTACAACCTAAAGTTGGCGAGAACACAATATGGAGATTCTGTCGAGAGGCACACTAATGCGGTACCGAAATATTAACGTAGGGTTGCACATCATGCAACCGTGATATGATCTGGAGGTTTCTCGAAGCCATAAGTCTGAGCAGTGAGCTATAAAGCAAAAGTGAGTTACAAAAGACCAAAAATAGCTGAGGTAGCACTAGACACTAAAAACAATAGTAACAATAGGTAGTAGTTTAGTGCCGTCCTTTTAATATGTTCGTGTGGAAACCCCCTCGGGCCGTCACACCACCGGGGTTTTCGGTGGGGTGGGGTGTCAGAATCGAACCAAATAAAACCACACGGTGTGCCGTATTGCGCCTTAAATAGGAGGGATCTAGGAACAGCTTTTATTAAGACATCCGGACCCCCCTAGCGCCTTACCGCAAAAGCGCGGGTATTGCCTCTGGGTAAAAACCTTAAAACCTCTCAATTAGGCGACGTCCAGGCACACGCGGACGCCACCTACTCGCGGGGAGCTACTACTACGGATGAAGGGGAAAACCCGTCCCGTCCACCCGCGGCCACCCTCAGGGCGACATGAGGTGCTGGTATGCGCGCCTCTGCCGACCCGTTGACCAGCGGCGAATTAGGTCCAAGTGGAGATTGTCCTCCCGGACCCGTTACGCTGCCTCCTTCTGCGACATGACGTCCTCACAGAAGGTCGCGACCGCGGTAAAATTCTTGTCGCTACCGGCCATGGAGCGTATGACGGCAATGACTGCAGTGAGGGCCCGACGCTGCGTTGCCTAGGCGGGGCAGACCGTCAGCATGTGCTGAGCCGAGTCCTCATTGCAGTCGCAGTGGTGACAGGCGGGACTCAATTCTCTCCTAGCGACTGAGTGCAGGTACTTCCCGAAGCAGCCGTGCCCGGAAAGAACCTGCGTCAGTCGGAAAGAAACGGTCCCGTGCTGCCGCCCTGCCTACCCAATGATGACCGGCTGAAGAGTTTAGTTCCGTCCTCTAACAAGGTTTAACACCTGGGTGTTGAACCTGGGGTACTTTTCTTCAAAAGTGGAGACAACATCTTGTTGAAGAACTATAGATCCATCTCACTCCTAAACCAGATCTACAAGTTCTTTTCGAAAGTCTCGCTAGGTACCTCGATGAATACCAGACACCGTAACAAGTCGGGTTTCGAAAAGGCTACGGCACCGTGGACCGTACCGTACCATACTGTCCGACAGATTGTGCAAAAGACCGAGAAGTATATTTAGCCGCTGTGTACGGCTTTTGTGGACTACGAGAAAGCCTTCGACTCGATCGAGACCTGGGCAGTTTTGGATACTCTGCAAAGACGACGTGCCGACTGGCGATATATCGAGGTGCTGAAAAGCTTATATGACTCCAACACGATGACCGTACAGCTCCAAGACCAGAGGACAAATCTGATAAACTTGCAGCGTGGAGTTAGACAAGGGAATTTTATCTCCAAGCTATTCACCAACACCCTTGGGAAATTGCGTGTCAATTGTTTTTTATCACAATTTGAAGTTCGTCGTCTGTAGCAAAAATGGAATTAACGCGGAAAGATTTTAGGGCGATTATTTTTTATGATTTTTAAAGTTCATTGACTTCGGAAGACTGCACTGCTCGTCTTCAAAATACTTTTGGGAGGCAAGCACCTCATTTGCGTAAGGCGTTGCTACGCAGAATTTGATCGTGGCCGTGTTTCTCTCCATGGTGAAATTCGTGAAGGTCGGCCCTCAACTGCGATCACTGAGGAAAATGTGGCTACTGTCAGGCAACTAATTTAAGAAAACCGGCGTTCACCTATGAGGAGATTCGAGGGCATTGGTATGAGCTAAATTAAAAAAAAAATATATCAAGATTTAAAAGTTTGAAAACTTTGTTGCCGCTAGATTTCTCATGAACTCACCCCAGAACAAGAAGGGACACGTGTTGATTGGTGTAAAATTTTTTTGTTAAAGTTCAGTACTTTAACAAAAAAATTTTACACCAATCAATCAATCGTGGCCTGGCATGGTCGTTGGGCAAACGGGTTCTAGAGTTGAGACCGTGAACTGGTACAAGGAAGGTAGGATGCTCCCCAGCCAGATGGACTGACGAACTGAGAAAGGTAGCTGGTATTGATTGTATGCGAAAGATCCTTCTTTCGCATACAATCAATCCCAGCTACCTTCTCCTGAACCGGGGGCTTTGGCGCACGTTAGCAGAGCAGTGGACTGCTATAGGCTGATGGATTGAACGTACATGTGTAAGTAATTAAGGCATACCTTACCACATCTTAACAGTGTCACATGATTTGAGCTTTTTTATTGGTTCAGAAATAAAGGTACCATAAAAAAAACAATCAATCTTATAAATCTAAATCTTTGGGTTGAAAAAAAAATCTAGAAACTGAGACATCGATCTCCTAGTTCACAATCATACTAATAATGGAAAAAAATATTTGTGCACTAATTACACCAGTAATTAGTGCACAAATCATTGACAAAAAAAAGTTGTAATCGAAGAGAAGGCAAAATTTAACTAGCCTACAGGCGGCAAATGTGTAAATCCGCCACTGCACTGAAGATTTATTCAACTTTATTCCGGTGGATTAACCAGCTCAAAAATCTGCTCAGAAAACACTGGGTTTTGCTCGTAAGAAAGCAAATACAGAGCAGAAGTTCTATCAGTTTATACAAAAACCAGTCACCCGAGCCAAGTGCGAATCGGACTCGCGCACCGAGAACTCCGTAAAATATTTTTATTATATGATGTAACTAAAAATTTCCGGTTAACGCAATTTTTCCCCTATCTGTGCTATAAGACGTTGCTTCGTACCAAATTTCAAGATTCTGAGTTCACGAGAAGTACTCTGTAGGTTTTGATTCCCATGCAAGTGTCGCAAATTTGTGGCATAAGCGGCTGTATCTTTTGATTGCGTTGGCTTAGAAGTTTGATTGTTTTACAGCTCCAAGGGACAGTAGACCTGAGTATTTGATATAAATTCTGAGACGGGCCTGTTGGCCTAGTGACCCGGACTGCTATGCTATAGGTCGTGGGTTCCATTCCCACCCGAGTCTGGGTGTTCTTTGTGTCCGTTGTTTGTGTGTTAGTAAAGTCCCCCGCGAGACAGGAGTCATTCCTAATGCGGGAGTTGTCTTTTTGAAAAAAATACAAATAAAAATTCCAGCTTGATACCTCCAAGCGTTCCTGAGAAAAAGGATCTTGACAGACAGACAGACAGACAGACAGACAGACAGACAGACAGACGGACAGACAGACGGACGGAAAAGTGATCCTATAATGGTTCCGTTTTTTCCTTTCGAGGTACGGAACCCAAAAACTTAAAATATATGAAGCAGACAGTTTCCCAAAAATAGAAGAACTGCTTTGTGATTGTGATGCGGAAGATTGTGCTCAGCATGTCATTAGAACAGTTTTATACGGCGACTTTTACACCGGTGCGAGACAATTAATTAGTAAAATTCAGGACAAAATTGAACCAAAGCCATAATAATTATATTACTATTAAAATATAAATACTAAATAAAAATACAAATATTTGCACTGCCTAGAAAAATGTCAAGATTATTAATGATAAACATATTTTATAATGTCTTTTTATTTCTCTCAATCAGTATAATGTACCTAAATGCATACTTAAGTAGATATAAAGGTAAGAGAGGTAATCTGAGTGCATGCCATTCTCGATGGTTCAATGCAACTAATCTAAATAAAACATTATGTCACCTATATTACTATAGAACCTATCTGAAATTACTAGAATAACTGAATGATTGAGTGGATCTTTGAAATTGAAAAGTATTGAAAAGTATATTGTAAAAGTATATATATTAAAAAGTAGTTGGGAATTAGTAGTTTCTGGATCTCTTCTGATCCAGAAATCCTAATTCCCAACTACTGTCACATTTCATACCAACTAATAGTTTGTATGAAAGGGTATACACACTTATGGTGTTTAGTTTAATATGTAGCATGTTTAGAATAGACACTTTTAAATTATTTTGAAGTTTCCTTAGTGTATGTAAAGGCCATCAACATTAAGCCTTGTATAATTATATTTACCATTGTCATAGAGTAACCATAGTAGTTGGTGTTGCATTTGTGCTATTTCATGGACATCAATAGTTGGAGTTAAAGTGGGGTTAATTGAAGATACAAGAGCAGCTATCTCCATGACCCTGGTACATTTAACTGGTTTACCAGCCACATACAACCATGATCTTGCAGATACACCATCACCTACTGATCGCCCCCTCTTATCTTCATTTCCTTTACCATGCCAAGTTACCTAAAAGAGTAAAGATGTAGTTTTCTTCCTTAATCAATGGTAATCATAGTATGAATTCAATAATTAAGATATTTAATTACACACCTCAGCAGTTTCAGTACCATCTTTACCAAATACAACCCAAGCATGATCTTCTGATAGGGCAAGATGCACATCCTGTTTGCCAAGGACCTGACAACCTGCAGTTACTGCAAAAGCTACACCAAAACAATCAAGCTTGTTTCCTGTTAAAAAACTATAGATAGACTGCAAATGTGCCCTATCTTTGTAGTAGCTTCGAGTCAGTGAGTTCCAAACTATATCTGCGACTCTTTTCACTAAATCTCGAGATGCATATGTGCCGCTTAGTAGTTTCGCATCAACGCCTCCACGCATCAAGGAGATAAAACGTTCATGCAGAGAACGTACTTCCTCCCATTCTACAGATGGAAACTTCATTTTAACAAATTTATTGATCAAATTCACATCCCTATCACAGTTTTTTATGTTGGTCAGATTATTTTCAACTGCTCCAACAATGACTGAAAATAAAGCCAAATCCGCTTCCTTTTTACTGCGTAGTTGTTCCTCAAAAATATCACATACTTTTTGTATGCTATCAATAGGAAAGAAACGTTTGTACTCCATTAATGCCATGTTTACAAACAGTAATTTACATTATTCAACACGACAATGAAAATTAAAACTCGCTGATCGCGATTGCTTTGCCGGCTTGTCTTGTAATAATTAATATAATATTTTGGTGTTAGAATTCTGTCTACCTATATTTTTTTAAGATGTCAAAGTTTGAACACCATACAATTTATCTCTTATGTAGTACAAGTATTTTACGTTTTATAATACTGGAAACTTTTTTGATGCAATGCAATAAATGCAAATTTTAATATAAATATTTAAGTTTTTTTACTTTATTTCCTGGGGGAGAGTAAACGAAACTGATTTTTTTTCAACATCAATTACAAAGTGTCAATGAGTAAAAATCGTAGACAGAGAATACTATAGACACCTGCAAAGCGTGCCGCAAAAAGAGACAAAAGAAAAAAAATATAATTTTGTGGTTTTATGAATTCACGTTGCAAGTGAAACTATTTTTCGGTTTGTATTCATTTAACTAAAAAAAATTGGAAAATTATTCGATTTAGAGTATTAAAATTGCGTTTTTAATCTTAACTTAATAATTGAAAAATGACGATGGTATTGGGAAATCAATATTAGATAAAATATTCAATAATAAAATTTAATTTCAACTTTCGTATTACAGTACGGAATACATAATTGATACAATCAATAGACGATAGACGCATGTTAAAAACTAAGAGCAATATTTATTTAAATCATTGAATCGTTGTCAACTTCAATTATTCTATCAATAACTTCATCTTCGCCTCGAGTCGAGTCTCACAGTTTATAAATGTAATAAACATTTTATTGTAACTGTAATAAGTAAATAAAGGGGCCGATTCTAGAGTACACTCGACAAAACTAAAACCTGACTTAATTTCTTCATATGAAATCAACCTTGAGTTCTTCGTAATAACGTCTATTTGTTACTGGCATTAGAGATGTGTAGCTCCTGAGTGAGTGATATAAAAGATATATATCACTCACACCAATAGAATGTATCACTAACTCACACTAGCTCTGAATGTATCAGTAACTCAGTTCTAGCTCACCAGTTCATTTGTCTCATGACATGTATCGTGAATTGATGAGCGAATGAAAGAAAAATGAACGAGTGAGATAGATACCTTGTGTGGCCGGCTGACGAGAATGACCGTTCACTTCACGCTAATTTCGTTTCGACGTATTGGGTTGTCAAGTAAAAATGTACATTATTTCTATAGAGACAAAGCTTAACATAACTCATGTATTTTTAAAACTAAAAACAACTTAATTAAATCAGTCTAGGGCGACAGTCCTAAGCCTGCCAAATATGAAGGAAAATCAATTTAATATGTATGATGTCTAATGTACAAAATAATAAAACTGAAAAAAAAAGATCTTCCGAGAACTTAACTTAGGCTAATATAAGTATTATGGTGGCACTTCATGCGCGGCGAGCCGCTCGGGCGAGGCGAGGCTCGGCGAGTGCTGGCAAGCGCGAGTGGCCGCTCGTAACCGCTCGTGTAGGCTCGTGTCATTCAGTCGCCAGTGTTGCCACGAAACCTTGAAGAGCGCAGTAATAATCAATAGGGGAGGGCGATTGTGAAACATACTAATGGAATAATACGATTATGAAGATGTCTCAAGATATTTCGATTATAACCGTTAGTAATAAGTGTAATAACTAAATAATTCGTTCGTGTCTGTCGCGGGTATGCGATGAAATGTGAACAAACGGCCTTGATAAGTAAAGTTTTCTTTCAAATGCACTGTTTTATTATGTTATAAAATATTTTTAAAACATATACAGTTTTAACTCTAATACTTCAATGTAACGTAATCTTTTAATTTATATAACGGGTTTAGTTAAATATCAACATTATTCTCATTTTTCCTAATATAGGTACTTACGAGCAGTTCAATTCAGGATATTAGTGTATATTCAGTCTATGGTTCAGTTTCAGTTACCAAGTTTTACAAGTTATTCATTAAGACAGGAAATGTTTATAATCAATATTATAAAAATATTGTTTATATGCGTTAATCTCTGGAAATATCAATCACATTTGAATCATTATTTTTGTATTAGATAGAGTATTTATTAAGCAAGGTTACAAGGCCATGTAACATCACAGTGCCATAAACACAGGTGAATTAGTGCTTAAACCTTTTCAAAAGTGAACATTTTCTGTGAACATTTTATGCAGTTACTAAGTAGGTATGTTGTGTTCGTTCCATCTTGTCCAACAAACTCTCACAGCACACAGCATTTACAATTACAATACAACAGTTGTATACATCCTTTATAAATAAAGTTTCAAAATCAATTTCTTTGTTTCGTTATAATTTTATTGTATTTAACAATGCAATATACATTTATATCTAATACTTTATTGTGACGTAAGGTAATTTATAACGGATTTTAGTTAAATGTAGAAGTATTAAGTAAAATAAAATCTTTATGAAAACAGTATCAATAATCGATGAATAAATCAGTACTACTAATTAGTTAATGAGAATTGTCAAAAATGCTATTCTGGTAAGAACCACAGAATAGAGTCCAAATAAAAAAAAAAAAAAAAAAAGAACCACAGATTGACATTCTGATCTGACATTACATGACCGTTCGATGTAATTATTATATAAATGCAACATTATCTAGAACTTGAATCAAGAAATAAAGCAATCTTGTTTTTCAAACAAACTCACGCTGCACACTGCGTTTACAACAGTAGTATAAGGTAAAATACCCAATGTTCGACAAAGCACCATTGTTCGACATTAAAAAAGTTAACTAAAAAAAATAAAAGGAGATTTATATTTCGGAAAGTATTTGAAGCATAAACCATAGGCTAGGATCATCTATCTGTCTTTGCGCATGACTTTGCCTACATTTGGCCATTTGCAAGGAAATGGTGTAGTTGTACGTTTCAACCGACAGAGATCTTAATTGGAAACCCAGTTTTATTAAAGAAATCGTTAAGGAGGTACTAAGAATAAACTACTTGCATTTAAATCGTCAAACTGTTTCCAATAACCGACAGCAGTGTCGATGCTTGGAAATTCGATATGTTCCAGTAATCGACATGTATATTTTTTGTTCAGGACTAGTACCTAAAAAAATTACACGCCTGTTTAAATGGCACAGGCGATAGCAGTAAATAAATTGCCGACTGCAGCAAAAAAGTTTGGTGTACCCAGAATCACCTTATATGATAAAATTTCCGGTAAGATTCCAGTCGAATGTTCTATGGGTCCTAATAGGTCCTACATAGTTGTCTACGGAAGAAGAGGCTCTTTTTTACAAAAATGAATACTTGAAATGACTGAAAAATATATTCCTATTACTGGAGATGAGTTACTAAATAGCGTGCAACGCATCATCGTTGACAAAAAAGACAACTCCTTTTAACGACAATAGGCCAGAAAAAAAACAATATTTTTCTAAATAGACATCTTATACTGTCTGAGAGGACGGCACAAAATTTTACATGAGGCAGGGATAAGGGATTATCACGAAAGGATAGACAAAGCAAAAAGAGAAAAACAATAAGAAATAAAAGTTAATAAGAATTAAAATTGAGAGAGACAGAAAATAAAAAGCAAAAAAAACTGATAGAGAAAGGAAACAAAAAAAAAAGAAACGGAATAATATAACAAAGGGCGGGGCTGGGTTGGTTCCAATAGGCCTCGATCACCTGGAACAGATACAGCCCTGGCATGCCCTCCTGTCCGGAGGATGTGCACGGCTAATGGCCATGGGAGCGAGCGCAGGTCGTGTAGATCCCCATGTCAAGTCTGGAGAGTTATCCCTCCCGTGGTTGCCACCTGTTTTTGATCTGGTTCCCTTCGAAACAGAGATAACAGAAACATCCAGTCGCAATTCCATCCCTCACCCATCTCACCCATCCCTTTCTTCCTTCCCAAAAACCTACTGCGGGTAGTATGTGGTTGATACTTGCGGACCCATCATCAACCATGACTGCTGGTGAGGGGCGGGGGGGGGGGGCAACCACCCGCATGTTTGTGCCGTATGTGGGGACCCGTATGGGGGGATGAAGGTGTTCTGGGAGTTCAGCCGAAAGGCAACACACTGCTTTGGCCCTGATTTCTCCTGACACGGGAGGCAGGAGGCTAGCCACCCTCTGTCGACCGGCTGCGACGACCCGTCAGAGGGCCGTCAGGCGAGAACTCATTCCTGGTGGGGGCAGACGACGGGCAGGACGACTGTGTCTTCCTGCCTAATTCGGCCTGTTCTCTGCTAGGGTAGGAGCTCTATATCCCTCTGTTACTTTTGGCGTCTGCGTGCCTTCTGCCGCGACGTTCCCACTTGAGGGCTCCAAGGAGGGTGGAAGAACAGAGGGACGAATATAAAAACTAAAACTCATGGATACCAAAAATAATAAAAACATCTTTTCCCCTTTCAGGAAACCTGCACACCTGCACCGGGTGAATAACCCAGGCAGCGCCCCGTGCAACGTACCAACAGCTCCTCGGGTGGATAAGCCGAGTGCAGCGTCGTCCCCCAAACTGGCAGCTCCTCGAGGGGATAACCCGAGAGGAGCGCCACCTAAACCACTAGCAGCTCCTCGGGTGGGTAACCCGAGTGTAGTGCCACCTAAGACACCGGCAGCTTCTCAGGTGCATAACCAGAGTGATGTGCCACAGTCGAATATCGACTTCTCTTCTCTGAAGGCAGCAATGCCTATGCCCGTAGAAGCTGAACAAGCGCGACCTCTGGCGTCAGGTGGAAGTAAGCAGCGTGAAGCTGCTGAAGGGTCTGCAAAGACTCACGTCAAAACCCAGCCATCCACCACAGGCTCCACGAGCTATTCCGACGCTTTGAAGTCGAATGACTACTGCGTCGCAGTAATGCAGGAGCCTTACCACGACCTGACCAAGGAGCAGGCGCAGGCCATTGAGGTTCGGCTGCGGTGCGTGCTGAACACTGAAATTTTTGCGCCCAGCACGTCCTGCGTCCCCTTCGTCGCGCCATGTTTTAAGGGAAAGCCCTTCCATAGCGAAGGGGTCCTCAAGATGTGGTGCCGCGATGACTTTGCCCTTCAGTGGCTGCGCCCGGCCGTGGTCAAAATTAAAGCACCATGTTTGGGAATCAGACTTTTAGTTAAACGCCAATCTGAGATTCCCAAACGGATCAAGGCAGGACTCCTGGGGCCACAGGAAGGTCCTGAGGATACGTTAGACCACATCCGTAGGCGGCTGACGTGTCAAAATTGTAACTACAAGGTGTCCAACTGGGCACTCTACCATGCCGAGCCCCAAGAAGAGAAAAAGGCTCTCTTTCTGGTGCTCGGCATCCCAGAAGAGGACGTGTCTAGGCTCAGGGAGAGCGAACGTAGGGTCCACTACGGACTTGGTAACCTCTACGTCCGTTTCCTCGACGAACGTCCTCAACCACCAACTTAGAAGCAGCGTCCCAGGAGGTCTCAGGAAACCCAAGCAGCGAAACTCAAGGGGAAGCTCAACCTGACCCCAGCAAGGGGCCAGGCGTCCAGATCAGCCCGGCGAAAGCAGTTTCGCCTGAGAAATGCCTCTCCGGAGAGGCTGACAGTGATCTGGACGAGACGATGCTGGATAGCGATGATGGCGCTGTCAGCTCCCCCTAACCTCAACGCCATACAAATCAACTTCCAGCACAGCCAAACTGCAACGGCTAGCCTTCGCAGAATGCTGGAGGTTAACACCAGGACCGTAGCCCTAATCCAGGAGCCGTGGATTACGAAGTCAGGATTTGCGGTCTAAACAACATTGGAGGTAAACTACTTCTCAACACGACCATTGATAAACCGTGTACATGTATTTTTATACCGAAACACGCGAACACCACCTTAATGACCGAGTTCTGGTCCAGAGACTTGACTACCATCAGACTCAAAGAACCCTCCTCAGGCCTACCAGAAGTGGTGATGGCGTCCGCATACCTGCCGGGCGACGCAGACATCCCCACCCCGGAACTGGCCACTCTTGCAAGCTACTGCGAGCGAGAGAGACTAGAGCTGATCGTCGCCGCTGACACCAACGAGCACCATGTGGGGTATAAAGGGTACCTATGGGGTAATAAGAACAATAACCAACGAGGTAAGGAACTTGTTTCTTTTCTACTCACTACTAAGCTAAACGTAATTAATACCGGCTCAGAACCGACATTCGTCACATCGAGAGCCCAAACAATCATAGATCTAACACTAGCCAGTGAGCACGCGTCGACACATATCTCGGACTGGCATGTTTCGGATGAGGCGTCGTGCTCGGTTCATCGGTGGATCAAATTTGACCTGAAGATGACTCTCATACCGCCTGAACCCCGACGAAATCCTCGTAAGATAGACGTCCGTAAGTATGGGCTAGTCATTGCGGAAAGGTTGGAAAAGACTGATCTGCCGACTGCTCACGGGACCACAGCGGATATTGATAAACACGTAGATAACCTTACAACCACCCTAATCACCTGCTTTGAACAGACATGCCCACTTTCGGTACCCAGAACTGGACCACGCAGTAAACAACACTGGTGGGAACCGGAACTGGAGAAACAACGGCGTAAGGTTAGAATGTTGTTCAATAAAGCAAAAAAATCCCGATTAGACCATCATTGGGAAGCATATAAGCAGGCCCTACATGACTACAAGAAGCGGATCAGAATCAGTAAAACTGTATGCTGGAGAAGCTTCTGTAGTAATATACAGAGTAACGATAAGGCAAACAGAGTCAAAACATCATGTGTGGTGATCGAGAGCACAATCTTGGCTTCTTGAAAAATCCAGATGGGACTTACACAAAAACAGATTCAGAGACTTCAGAACTGTTAATGACAACTCACTTCCCAGGATGTCGCATGTCAAATATGGAGGACACATGGGAGGTAAACGAGGGTAATACACCAGGCGATTCTGACTGGATAACTGCCCGCAAAATCGTTCATCATGCTAAAGTGCATAGGGCGATCAACAGCGTTCTTCCATACAAAGCGGCAGGACTAGATGGTATCTTCTCAGGCCTGCTAAAATGTTGTGATGGGGCACTCATAGATCATCTTCAGATCATTAACGAAAGATGCCTGGCACATCGCTATGTCCCCCTAAAATGGAGAGAGGTCAAAGAAGTCTTCATCCCCAAATTCGGCAAAGAAGATTACACACAACCGAAATCATTTAGACCCATCAGTCTCACATCATTCCTACTTAAAGTACTGGAGATACTAATAGACAGGGAAATCAGGAGTACTACCCTCTGAACCCCAAACAACATGCTTATTCAATTGGCAAATCAACAGAATCTGCCCTTCATCAAGTAGTTTCATACATAGAGGGCAATCTAAAAAACAAGTTGTCTACCTTAGGAACCTTCATCAGTATCGAGGGTGCCTTCGACAAAACTAACTTCACCAGTATTAGCCAGGGTCTGTCAAGACATGGGGTCGATCCCACAATTGCCGGGGGGATCGACAGCATGCTCAGACACAGAGCCATACAATTTACTCTGAATAACACAACAAGAGGGGTGGTGGCAAGAGGGTGTCCGCAAGGCGGAGTTCTCTCACCTCTCCTGTAGAACATCGTGATCAATGAGCTCATTACTCAGCTCAATGACCACAAGTTCCTCACAGTAGGCTATGCAGACGACCTTACCATCCTCAACAGCGGCGACTTTGAGGGGGTGGTATGCGACCTAATAAGAACCGCACTGAAGGTCGTTGAACAGTGGTGTGAGAAACACGACTTAACAGTGAACCCGGTAAAGACGGAACTGATTATGTTCACAAATAAACGTAGTTTAGGAAAACTAAGACTACCTAAACTATTCGACACCCGCCTAGTCCTTATCAAGGAGGTCAAGTATCTAGGAGTGATACTAGACAGTAAACTCCTATGGAACAGGCACCTGGACACGAAACTGAACAAAGCGAGCATTATTTTCTGCCAATGCAAGCGACTCCTCGGCAAAAGCTGGGGCTTATCACCAAAAATCACCCTATGGCTGTACAAAACGGTCATACGGCCTATCAGCACGTACGGTGCTATTGCCTGGTGGCAGGGAACAGAGCTCACCACCGTCAGTAACAAGTTGCAGCAATTCCAGAGACTCGCATGTGCTGCCGCAACTGGATGCATGCGCACGACTCCCACAGCTGCCCTGGAAGTAGCTCTAGACCTAGCACCACTAGACCTATTTATACAGCAGGAAGCAGCTGTGGCAGCCATCAGACTCAAATACCTGGGTCTGTGGTACAACCGAGAGGGTCCCCATTCCAAACTATGGAATGAATTAGTGGAATATCAACCACTGATAGCTGCCCCATGCGATAGGATCCCCAAACAACACCTCTTCGAAAGGAGATACCGAATACAGCTATATGAAAACGACCGAGATCAATCTGGCATAAATGAAGTCCGAATATACACGGACGGTTCTAAGATGGGGACAGGGACTGGAGCCTTAATTTTCTCACAAGACCTGAACATAACAATATCACTGGCGTTCCATATTTCAATGCGAGTGCGTTGCGATAATCTACGCCGCTACCGCGGTCATGTCAAGATGTATAAAGGAGTATAACATCCGCATACTGTCAGACAGTATGGCCGTCCTAAAACCCCTGGAGGGCAACACCATGAACTCCGGTCTTATATACGAATGCCACCAGACACTGGAACGTCTAGCCTCCCACAACAGGCTAATCCTCCAATGGATCAAGGGGCATAGTGACTCACTCGGGAACGATGTCACCGATGAGCTGGCAAGGAGGGGATCTGCAACGTCAGTAGCAGGTCCAACTACACTGTTGCCACTTCCCTTTAGTCAACTTCGCTCATGGGTAAGACAACGGACTCGGGAAACACACAACAACCGCTGGGCCAACACACCTGGCTGTAGGAATCCAAACTGATGCTGACGAAGGTCTCACCACGTTTGACTTGCAGATTGCTCAGTCTCAACCGACTTGACATCAGAATAGTGGTAGGAACTATTCCGGGCTATTTGGCCCTAAATCGACACCTATTCACCATCAATGTGACAACAGTCCTCTATGCAGAGGCTGTCTCAACGCGGAGGAAACGGCCGCCCACGTTATCCTGGAGTACGAGGGAGTGGCCACACAACGGGCAAGTATTTTCGTGGAAGCGAGGTCGCTCCTAGAAGCCTGTGAATGCCCCAGGAGGCTTCTGCACTTCTGGAAGGAGCTAGGCTGGCTCAACTAGTCAGCCCACCTGTACGCATAATGCACCGCTTATGTGTCTAAATGCGGAAACAGAGCCCTATGCCAATACCAATACCAAAAAAATATAACAAAACCGAAATCAAATGAAAAATTTTCGGCCTATACAGACACTGAATTAAATTTTGCAGAAAGTGACGATAGCTACGATATGGAAAAAGAAAAAATAACAGACGATGAACAGGCATCGAAAAAACTTCATGAAAATTATGAAAAATCTAATAGCTCGAAATCCGAAGATATTCCACTATAATGTGCCATAATTTAGGAAAAGTTACAATAATATGACGAATGATGTACATGCTTCAGTTTGTTTATTATGTGATAAATGAATTAAAATCATAAAATACCGATTAAGACTTATTGTTTATTTCTAAATCATCATAATACTTCAATATTTCACGGCTAGGAAATTTCAAGGTTTGTAAGGAAGATGTTGATTATTAGGTGACGATTAATAGACATGTAGATTACCGGGTGTTGATAAATGGAATTCTGCAGTCGATTATTAGGCAAAAAATGGCATTAATTGTTTTTTCGAAAACAGCAATTCGGTGATGTTTTTAGGGTGGGTAGGGTAGGCCCTACCCACACTAAAAACATCAACCCCCACCTACCCACCCTAAAAATTTCAACTCCTCACCTGAATATACTGTCGCGCGCTCAGACTAGTGAGACTCCCGGTCTGGCAGCGTCCGAATTGCTGTTTTCGAAAAAACAATTAAAATATATAGGTAGTATCTCTCGTCTAGGTAAAATTGGAAACTAAATAAAAAATTAAAAAATCGCTCATAACGCAGAAACGGTTAGTCCTAGCCTAAAAATAACGGTTCTTTTAGACCTACCCCCACCTCCTGGCGTCACGAAACCCACCCCCTACCCTACCCACCCTAAAAAGGTTCGTTCCACCACTTCGTTCCAAAAGCTTGTGTGCTTACATTAAAGTGTCGATAATTGGGGATTTCACCTTACACCCTTGATAAATAAAGTTTGAAAATAATTTTCTTTGTTTCGTTAGTTATAATAGTATTTAACAATACAATATACATTAATATCTAATACTTTATTGTGACGTAAGGTAATTTATAACGGATTTTAGTTAAATGTAGAAGTATTACGTAAAAGAAAATGTTTATGAAATTAAAATCAATATTCGATGAATAAATCAGTATTAGTAATTAGTAAATGTTTCGACTATGTTAATCAATTCATGATCGCCCACCTCTACGAATATACAACACGAGCGCACACGAGCGTGTGTCCGGCCCAAAGACTACAATAGTATATAGGATATAGACAGGCAGCTCTGCTATTTTTTATTGACAACACAAAACTCTGCCTAGTGGTCAGATACCGAAAACTAATATAATATACATATCTATAGGTATATATATATATATATACAATTGAACAATATATAGGTACCTACTTATACGGTGTATGAATGTGTTTTGTTGTTACCTGTTTCTTGTTTTAACTTTTGGTTTGGTTCTAACATGAGAATTTTATACTTTAGCTAATGAATGTATGTTTATGACTAATGTCCGATTTTCATATTCAAACCAAAACTTTATTGCAAAAAGAAAAGCACAAGAAACCGGCAATCGGTACTCATACGCAGCCATTTGCAATATAAGTTAAGTGTTGCCACCCTAATATTAATAAGTTCCATATATTAAAAAAAAAATTGTTACGATTGTGTTTTTAATTAATACTATTGTGTGTTGGTGAACAAATTGTTGTTTGTAAAGAATTTAAAGTGGTTTTAGATATTTAATATGCAATATTTTGATATTTACAAATGTTTTATGTTCCAAGTTGCCATAGCATGGTCCGGCCGTTCGCGCTGGCTGTCTTAAGTTGGCGGAGAGAAGTCGTTTTTTTACACTTTTTTTTGCTCTTTCAACTGTTCGTAACTGTTCGATCAAAATTTTTATTTGTTCGATCTTAGTTTTTTTATTAAAAATAAAATAAAAAATTACCCTCAAGTTGGCGGGGAGAAGTCGTTTTTTTTTTTTTTTTTTACTATTTCAACTGTTTGTTAACCGTTCGTCATTGTTTGATCAATTTTTTCTTGTCGATCTTAGTTTTTTTTTAATAAAATAAAAAATTACCCTCAGGTTGGCGGGGAAAAGTCATTTTCAATTTTTTTTTGCTATTTAAACTGTTCGTCATTGTTCGATCAAATAAAATTCGGTTCTTGTCGTTATGGTCACAGTTCTAACCTAACCTAAACCTAGCCATTTCTTTTCAATTGACCTATCCTACTAATGTTAAATCGTCTGTAACTTAATACTAAAGTCCCCTCTCTGATGTCGCCCGCTCTCGCGTGATGCGTATAATCCATTTTGGATATTCAAATTTTAGGCGTGCGATTGAATAACTAAGTGAGCGACAGAAATGGCTAGGTTTAGGTAAGGTTAGAACTGTGACCATAACGCACGAGTCGAACGAGCGAAGCGAGCGTGCCGCGGCAGCGGCCGGCGACTGCCAGAACCGAATTTTATTTGATTGATCAATGACGAACAGTTAACGAACAGTTGAAATAGCAAAAAAAAATTAAAAAAATGTCTTTTCCCCGCCAACTTGAGGGTAATTTTTTATTTTATTTAAAAAAAAAAACTAAGATTGAACAAATAAAAATTTTGATTGAACAATGACAAACAGTTAACGAACAATTGAAATAGCAAAAAAAAAAATGTAAAAGAACGACTTCTCCCCGCCAACTTGAGGGTTATTTTTATTTTATTTAAAAAAAAAAACTAAGATCGAACAAATAAAAAATTTGATCGAACAATGACGAACAGTTAACGAACAGTTGAAATAGCAAAAAAAAAGGTTAAAAAACGACTCCTTCCCGCCAACTTAAGAAAGCCAATTTTTTATTATATTTATAAAAAAAAAACTAAGATCGAACAAATAAAAATTTTGGTCGAACAATGACGAACAGTTAACGAACAAAAAAAAAAGGAAAAAAACGACTTCTCCCCGCCAACTTGAGGGTAATTTTTTTTTTTTTTTAGTTATAAAACTAAGATCGAACAAATTAAAATTTTGATCGAACAGTTAACGAACAGTTGAAAGAGCAAAAAAAAAAGTGTAAAAAAAAGGATTTCTCCCCGCCAACTTAACACAGCCTTTCACAATCGCCCTCCGCTATTCATTTTTACTGCGCTCTCCAAGGTTTCGTGGCAACACTGGCGACTGAATGACACCTGAGCCTACACGAGCGGTGACGAGCGTGTGGACGGTAGCTCGCACTCGCCAGCACTCGCCGAGTGCCTCGCCGCGCATGAAGTGCCACTATAAGACGTTTTACGTTTATTATCTTTCGTTACATAATCTGGTTAAGTAGGAGGTTTTTAAATTATTTTATCCTTTTTCAATTACGTTTTAACCGTCTTGGGTTTTAAAAAAAAAATATTTTGCATTTTTGTTAGGGTAGAATGATGGAACAAGTCAATAAAAGATAAAAAAAAACATGCATATTCCCTATTGAATAAAATATCGCATGACATACACAGAAGAAAAAAAATCATACAACCAAAATGATACCTTATCTTTTTAAATTTAGTCAAAATAGAAATTTAATAATAAACATTCTAATAATATGACGTTAATCATTAAGTTTTAAATTTTTTAAGAAAACAAACTGCTAAATTTACAGTCATCTAATAAGTCTTAATTTTGGTTTTATAACATTTGAAATCGATTGATGAATGAACGAGGTTTGAAAGCCAGAGTACGGAAAAAAGTTCTAAGGTTGGCAACCCTGCTCACAGAACTCATATCTGCTGCTGTTGGGCACGTCAGCAATGGTGGAGTCAACTTTATTTCAACTGCAAGGTTGTTTTTGTTCATGTTCTTCTAATTGAATAATTAAACAAGCATATTTCTTAAATAATGAGATAACTATTTTTATTCTGGACAATGTCACGATGTGAATGAGACAATATGAATAATTTGGCTGTGGATGAAGCTATTGGTTTCGTAAACAAAATAATTGATAATGTTCGATGTGCGACATGGTAAGTTTGACGCAAGTGAAATAGTTAATTTCTTATTTCCTTTATTAGTTATTGTCACACTACTGACATTTATCGTGTAAAAAATATGCTCGCACATAGTCTTACTTTAATCATCTAGTAGTATATCATTAAGAGTTATTTGTTATCATACCATAAGAATGTTATTTAGTTTTATTCTTTGTGCTTTATTCTCAGTGATAAATTAGAAGGAACCCGTGTGAGATATCAGTGTGGGCATATTGCATGTGATGATTGTGTTATCTATGCACAAGGCTGTCAAACTTGCTCCTCACCATCACAAAGATCTGATATTAAATCGAAGTATGATAAACAATTGACACAAACAGTGAAAAGTGCAGTAGGTCTCCTAAAAGCATGCCATAAATTGTTTAATGCCAATGGTAGATATGACATGAACTTCATCGTTAATTTTTATAATTAATTTCAAGTTTATGTAAACTTCATAAAATAATGTGGCTATATGTTTAGCATTTCAGCGTAAAAGGATATCAGAACAGCTCAGAATTGAAAAGGAGCTATTCCCACACTGTATACAAGCTCCAATGAAGTATGAAAATAAAAGAAAAAGTTCCCTGAAGACTAATGAAAACAGTTGTTCAACATTCTTTCCTGGTGAAGAAGTAGCACCTCTTGTAGATATGGCAAATACTACAAATTATGTGCACCAATGGTTAAGAAACAATGAAACAAATCTTGCTAGAAAACCATTTTCAGATTTGAATGTTAATACATCCTGGACAAACAAACCTAAAAGTACAAATATAAAACAAAATGTAGGTGAGAATATTTTTTTGAGTAGTAGTAAAAAGACAAGTAGAAAAAGGACTCATAGTAGAACAACTGATGAAATATGTGCCCTCAAAAAAAGAATACAGTCAGTTTATCAACATGATAATACTCTTAAAAAAGTTAAGAACAAAAATGCTTTTAATAATAAGAATAATAACACTAACATATTAAGGAAATGTGAAAATGATGAGAGTGGTATTTTTATGGAGAATGAGCCCATTGTGATCTATGACACACAAGAAACAGTCATTGATAAGGATAAAAATGCATGGCTTTCAGTGATTAAAGCTTGTCAAAATGAAGACTTAGAATCTACCTCTTTAGTAAACCTAAGCTCAGTTAACTGTACCAATGATAGTAATAAACAGTTGATTAACTTTACTGCAACAGAAGTGAAGGAAATTAGTATCACAAAAGTACCATTCCTTAAAAGCAGTGCCATAATAGAGACTTGTAAATATTGTAAGAATGCAGTGAATTTAGACAAACCAGTACCAGTACAAAATCAGATAAAGCCTGTGAAAATCACTATTGATGGAGATAACTTTTTAACAACTATTTCTGTCTTTAAAAATGTACAAAGTAGTGTAAATATGAATACAAAAAATACAGTCTCAGTACAAACAGATTTATGTGAAGCAGGTCCAATAAATAAAGATAACTATAATGAAACCAATAAATGTATTGTTAAGAATTTAGCATTAGATAAAATGGTAAATGGCTGTGATGATAATATGCAAAGTGAAGAATTATTTGCAGATGACAAACATATATTTGATGCCATTACCCAAAGCAAAGAAGTCAGCAAATGTTTAGTTATTCAGGAATCAGATAGTGATACAGATTTGGATGTTAGCGGGCCAGTGTCTGTAAAAGCTGATGTTCACAGATCATGTGAAGAGTCGTAAGTAAATACTAAAAATGATAAACCTTTCGTTTGACACTCTAAACTCCTTAAACTTGTTTTATTTTTAAACATTCATGCAAGAGTCTCTGTTAATATGGTTGTAGACTGTCAAGTCAAATCAACTCCTCTTCACTAAACATTAAAACAATATGTTGTGTAGAAACATGTATGAAATAAGGGGCCATGACGTCACACCCCACTACAATTTGATTATAATAATGAATTTGTAAATAATAATGAACCAAAGTTTTCAGTCATACATATAACACCTAATTTCCGGATGAATCTCCACCCCTATTTATGGACACAATAAAGACCCAGAACAATAACCAGGGTCTTTAATAAGTCTTTTGTGTTGTTTCAATAATAATGTATGTAAATTAGTATTGCTGCACCTTCTAAATGTAAATATGTATACCTTATCTAGAGGTTGGGTCAGACAGCAGGTGGGGCGGGATGGCGTGGTGAAGTAATTGAAATGTACTAGCGCCGGGTGTCGAGTGCGACGGTGCAGTGCTGTGTGACTTCTTCTATATTAAATAGTACATTACAACCTGCTCACGCCATTACTTAAATAGTTTTGATCATATCTTTCAATGTGATAGATTTCTGCATTCTTATTTTACCTATGTCTTAAAGCAATTGATTTTAGTTCTAGGTACTTCTATTTGCATGATATGAAAAGAAAGTATGATATTTTTGCACTCAACTATATAGTTTGGATTTCAAAATGGCTATATATATTCCAGAGAATATGGGATACTAAATTCTGTTCTTAATGTGAAGAAACATGAATCTAAACAGCGACGTAGACCCAGAGGACATACCCCAACTAGCACTGACTCATCAGAAAAGGAAAATTATAATCCAAATAGAATAAAAAGATGGGTGACTGGAAAGAAAAAAAACACTAAAAAGTGATTACAAGTATGGGATCTGTGATGTAAATAATAATGAGTTTCTATAACTAATAATGGTGAATAGTCAGTATAAATGACACCTTTATACTACTGGCAAATTACTAGATAAGTAAATTAATGTTTTAATTAAATTTCGTATTTGACATGACGCTAATTACCAGAGTACGATTGGGTGACACAATGGTTCCATTGTACGAGGGGTGGCTGATAAAATCGCAGCCTAAGGTAATTAATAATTGAGAAGTATAGTTATATATTGTTTATGATTGTGATGGTAGGACCCCTTATAGGCGAGTACCTTAATAGGCGAATGCAGATACCACCCTCAAGTTGATTTTATTTTATTTCGCAGTTATTCCTCAGATTGCCTGCCATGAAATGTACTTTTTTATGCATATGTAGAAATATAGATTTTGATGGGTTAACCAACAGTAAATATTTGGTACTGACTAGTCACCACCACATAAATGTTATGCTCTGTACATAACTTTTCTCTATATATGAATATGTTCCATGGTTTTTGTATAATAATATGGATTTTCCTTCATGGGATGAGATGACTTTGAACTGTTATTTAAGTGTAACCAACATTATTACATAGTTTAGTTTTAGATATTCTTAACGATTCCATTCTATATGTATAATAATATGTTGCTTAATAAATTATATATTTTTTACGGAATTGTTTTTCACCATGCTTCATATTTCAAGATATGGTTTTGACTGTACAAAGACGAACCTCAAGGACTGTCTAGCTTTAGCTTGAGATGATGCAGATATTCGCATCCGCATTGCGAAACTTCCGCTTTCATTTCGGTATTCGTAACCGCTTCCCCATCCGCAAAAATAAATGCGGAGCTTTTGCGGATGTAAATATGGTAAATCGAAACAAATTAGACGAGGTCAGCGAGTGACTCTTGTCATGTCATGATTGATTCCAATAGGAATTAGGTATCAAGGCACGCGAGACTCGGTGATAAAATTCGATTTTGTCATTCGAGATCTTATCATTAAAAGATTGTTTTGATTAGCATGTTTACTGTGAACCAATCACGACGTATCTAGAAGCGATATTCATCGAGTGTTAAAACACTATTTATTAACAATATAACAATACAGTAAAACTGTATTGTTTGTGTTGTGAGTCACACTAGAACACTCCGTTCTAGTGTGACTAATCTACTGTACAAGTGAATTTATAGTGCTTCCCTAGAAAAGTTGTTGACAAAATTTCAACTACATGTCTTACTGTACCACGGAATACATAATAGTCCCAGTACAGAACGAACTCTTCGCAATACCATTTAAATAAATAGCGGCTCTTGCTCCGACACAATAAGGTGCAATACAGATCGCACACCGCTAAAACTTGCTTCTCTTTCTATCGCATAACTGTTCTGATGCCGTTAAGGTTGTCTCCTGTAAAAAGAATTAATCTAAAAAATTAATAACCAGTTATGTGCCTATTACTTTACTTCTGTGAACAAATGAAGTTTTAAATAAACCTAGGCTAGGTATTTACTTAGTAGTACCTACGAAGATGTAACTTATATTAAAGAAAACTATTTTATTTCACAATCTCTGCATAGATTCTTTAATCTTTAAGAAGATAGGCATTTGCCATACGTTAGGGTGTACCTTGGAATGAAACTATCTTTTTTAGGTGTTTAGCTCGGTAGGTATATGCAAATCAAATCGCGGAACCCTACTCCTTATAACACCAGCTATTTGCCAGTGAAAGTCCTGTGGAAATCGGTCCACCCGTTTCGGAGATTAGCCGAACAAACAGACAGACAGACAGACAAAATTGTTGTAGTCCTAAATTTATCAAAGCTAAACTTGACTAAGTTACTCCTTATAACACCAGCTATCTGTCGGTGAAAGTCCCGTGGAAATCGGTCCACCCGTTCCGGGGATTAGCCGAAACAAACAGACAGACAGACAAAAAAAATTTGTAAAACATGTTGTTTTGGTATATGTAACGTATATACATCCAAATGCACTTAGTAAGAAACGGTTATTTTAATATTACAAACAGACACTCCAATTTTATTTATTTCTATAGAGTAGGTATAGGTGTATAGATAGAAGATATGTATCAGTTGTTGTGGTCCTAATAAGTACATATACTTATCAAAGCTAAACTTGATCTTGTAAAAAGAACTTGTAAGTATCTAACTATACTGATTATCCTACTTCCTACTAATATTATAAACGTGAAAGTTTGTGAGGATGTATGGATGTTTGTTACTCTTTCACGCAAAAACTACTGAATGGATTTAAATGAAACTTACAATAATATAGCTTATATATCAGACACATAGGCTATAATTTATGAAGATATTGTGTATATTGGCCAAAATATAACGATAAGTGTTAAGTAAGTCAGAAAAAAATTTGTCATCTGCGAGCTATTCTATATATATATATGTTACTAAAATATACAGTCATTTTTAAAACGTTAACCTTGCTACATTTAATTGCAAAAATGTAGTCCTATATCTACTCCTGCTGTGTGGGAGTTGTGTAAAGAGTGTAACGTAATTGCATGTAGCAATTTTGGGGAGTCTGCATAGTAACTTCGCCTATACATCGGTCGGAGTTTTAATCGGTAGTGTGGCTTTATTGTGGACGAAGACTATGTTCCAATTGTCCAGTTTGTTAGTTTTCTATTAGTTTTTTCAGTAATCATAATATGTTTACTGAAATTATCGATCAAATTAGTTGACATATATTATATGTCAACTAATTTGATCGATAATTTAATAGAATTTACAGAGTGTCTCAGTTATCATATTAGGGGATTTTAACGCACATCCTGGTAACGAGTGCGAGTGCGAGTGAACTAACGTATACAATCAGGAGTGACTCGAACGATTCCCTTCGATGCCTCCGACATTTCTAATTACAGACCTATATATATCGTTGGCGACAGTTACGAGTATAGACAATTTGCTTGACAAACAGTCATCTAAGCTCATTAAATTACATGATAATCAATTCGGGTTCAGACCAGGTCTGTCCACCGAAAGTGCTATTTTATACCTTAATCTGCTTAATCTTGCTTGCTTTGCAGTACTATACAGATAGAAACGCCTGTATTTGCCTGTTTTCCGGACTTGTCGAAGGCATTTGATATTGTACATTATTCAGTATTATGGCAAAAACTGCAACAACACATAACCTTGCCACAAAAAGTTGTATTATTGTATAAGTATTGGTATGTTCGGTGTCAGCTGTTACGGGTAGCTGACCCGATGAGTTGCTGTGTATGTACTTGCACTAATGTCTGTGCCAACTGGCTGATCAGGGGTCAGGGTACCTACTTCATCAGCCCGGCTGATAACAGCCTTCGTACCGTAGTTAAGTAGGTGTCACTTGTAGCCAGGAGAGGTAGGTGCTTTTGACTAGATCGGCTAAGCTGTGAGCTTTTGATCCGTAGCTAGTATGAAGTAAAACACTAGGGAAGGTTGGAATCGAACTTATATTTGACATTGTAGTCTTCACAACAACCTGTGTAGGGCGTGCGGAGGCTGTCGGGGCGATGGCACCATGACAGCGGAGTCTACCGATACCCCTCAATAGGGGTAGGTCATGGTGGTGGCTTCTTTCGCCGTGGTCTTTGCCGTGTTTGTTCGGTGCGCCTACTTCGGAGCTAAGTAGGAGCAGGTGTCAGCAGGCGGAGGATGGCCGCGGCGACGTAAGCAAGTGTAACAATGCTAGCGGTAGGGGCTTCAACTTGGGCGGTGTCAATTATGGGGGCGGCGACCGGCTGGCTAGCTCCGTGGCAAGGTCGGCTTGTGTAGCGGCGTCTTTTTTAGGGGCGGAGTCGGACTTCTTACCTCTCTTGCCCTTCTTCCTTCGTCCTCTCTTTGAGGAGAACGTGGTTGTTCCACGTTGAAGGGGGGCATTCGCTGCCGCCATGAGCGACGCCCCCTGTGTTTCTTCTATGGGCTGTGGGTTTACCGGTGCCGGCCCGTGGCGCGACTCGCCTTGTTTCGTGCCTCCCTTTGGAAGGCGGGGCAGTGGGTGTTGTGCGTAGGCTCCTCGAGGGGGGCGCCCGCAGCTCGCAGCAGGGTGTTCGCCACCGCATCTGACACAGGCCATCTTGCGGTGGCAATGGTTGCTGCTGTGTTGGAACTGCTGGCAGCGGTGACACTGCAACACTTCTCCCCGCGCCAAGCTTCTATTTTGACACCGGGGATTTCGCGCATCTCGTCGACGTCGTAGATCCCCGGTGTGACGTTTGGTGTCCTCTTCAGTATGGCGAGGAGGATGCACCCCGGTCGGTCGCCACAACCCAGAATATTACGAACGTATTCGAGCTCGTAACCCATCTCCCTCAGCTCTTCTTCCACCTCCTCCGGCGACGCGTTGCTGGGTCGGCCTCGTATAGCCACCTTGAGGCTCCGCTCCTACGGTAGGCTCTAGGTTAATCAGGAGATACCTTCCTGGCGTTCCAGCTCCGTCAGGTACCGCTGGATGAGGCGGTACTCCTGGTCGTCTTGGGGCATAAACCGCAGGCTTTTCCCGAAAGGGCGGGCGTTTGCTGCTCTGCCGAGGATCCTCTTTAACTCCTTCATGTGCGCCGCCCAGTTCGGGAGGTGCTCTACGATGAGCGGAGGGTAGCGGCGCCTCTTCGCTTGCGGTGCTGCAGCGGTGGCGGTGGTGCAATGTCGGCGGCGGCGGCGGTGCTTACCGCGGCGGCGCGGGCGGTTTTTAGCGCGGCGACGGGCGCGTTTAACGCGACAGCGACGGTGGTCGAGGTTGCGGACGGGGGGGACATGACGATGCGTATGACGTCATCGGGCGTCTTCATCTTCCTCCTCGGGTTTGCGTTAACGACGGACGGGGACAGGCGGGCGGGGAGCGTCTACGTCCATCCTCTGCACCTTGTTGAGGGCGGGGGAGGACATGGTCCGGGTTAACGGCGATTTGCCCGGGAACAAGGGCGTCGTACGTTGCGCGCGCGAGGCCGAGGCTCGCGGTGTTGTTACTCGCGGCAGACGAGGGGGCTCTTCATCGCTGCTCACATACGCGTCTGAAGGGCATAGGTATCGCGGTACTATTTGATAAAATCTATGCTAGTTATATTACAACTTACTGGTAACTTCTGCTCCCTACTTAGCCCTAACATTTAATTTGTGTGTAGATCAAGGAGTTTTCTCTGATCTCATGAAACAGTAAAGTCATACCCCTTTTTAAATCCGGAAACACTAAAGATTCTAATAATTATAGGCCTGTTTCAATCCTGCCGGTATATAGCAAGATTTTTGAAAGGATCATGCTTAATCAAATGCTTCTTCATTTTAATAAAAACAACATCCTTCACGGTACACAACAATACGGTTTCACTAAGGGGCGTTGTACAACTGACGCCGGTGTTACCTTGCTACAGCATATTTTTACCGCCTGGGACGAAGCTCAGGATGCTCTAGGTATCTTTTACGACCTCTCAAAAGCATTTGATTGCGTGAGTCATGAAACGCTGCTGCTAAAACTTGAGCATTATGGACTTTGTAAACAGGCCCTCTGTTGTCTTAAATCTTACCTGAGTGATAGACAACAGCAGGTTCAGATTAATGGTGTCAATTCTTTAGGATCAAAGTTGAAAATGGGCGTGCCACAGGGATCGCTATTAGGCCCGTTTTTATTTCTCGTCTATATTAATGATCTACCTCATTTACTAGATAGCCAACCCAAAATAGTATTATTTGCTGACACATCATTAATTTTTAAAATAGATCGATGCGCCGATAGCTTTGACGATGTAAATAATATTATTCAGCAAGTACACGGTTGGTTTACTGCAAATAATTTAGTGCTAAATGGGAAAAAAACTAAATGTATAAGATTCTCTTTGCCTAACGTAAGACATACGAAATGTGACATCTTATTAAATAAAGAAAACATGGATTTTGTGAATGAAACTGTCTTTTTAGGGATAACGCTGGATTCTAGATTACAAAGGGGCTCTCACTTAACATCTCTCTCTAAGCGGCTAAGCTCTGCAGCATATGCGGTAAGGAAAATCCGCCAATTTACAGACATAGATACTGCACGACTAGTTTATTTTAGTTATTTCCACAGTGTCATGCTAGAGATCGGATATTCGGATGCATATTTACCTAAAGTTGAGAAGTTGGCTATTATGGGAAGCACTTTTTTATCGAAAGAATCCCGCGTTTCCGGGAAATTCAAATTTAAGTGTACCTATACTCCGTGAGATGTAATGGTACGTTTACACGCACGCCGTGCAGCCTGGCAAGCAGCATGGCACGCAGCTCGGCGGGCAGCCTGCCACGCAGCGTGCCACGCAAGCTTTTCACACCAGGGCTGCCAGTAAAGACAACTTATTTTATACCGCTAAGACTCGGAAATTATACAAAATCATGTACTATTATACCAAATCAGTGTTGTACAACTATAGAACGTCACTCTTTGGGGATTTTAGTAAAAGGTGTTTTAACTTTAACGTATAAGGATTTAACAGTTTATCACAGACATGATTTGTTTTAAGTATCTCTATGTGTATGTACGTACTTTTTACGCTATAACATCAGCAATGACATTGTATCCAATTATGCAATGCAATCTACTATACAAACAGGATACAAAAGATAACCGATATTATACCAATTTTGTATCCAATTTACACTCTGGCAGCCCTGTTTCACACACTTGCAGGCATGGTCCGTAGGGTATTAGTGTTCTGTGGACATGGTAGTCAGTGCAAACATGGGAGACGATGTAGACGTAGATCTCGTGGGAGCTACTGCTTTGGCCTTGATCTATTTTTATTGAAAAAAAAAACAGCCCGACATAATTATGCATGCGAAATTTTACTTAAAACTATTAGGTTTTACAATTAAAAAATCATTTATGGTGTAAAAACACTTTTCAAGTAGCCAAAACTTTAAATTTGATTTTTTTATTTGACATGCGTTATAACTATTTTTACATCGAAGAGTGCTTTTACATAATTCGTTTCTTACTTTAGTGGGATCTCTTTGAATGAATTTACTATCCTCGCTAACTTTTGAATATAATTTTTTATTATTTCTAATAAATATGAACATAATTAACCATGATAAGCATTGGGGGCGGCTTCTTCATTAAATGTGTTTCGTAACTGTTTTAAGGCATACATAAATCTATTTTATTTACTGCACATCATTGATATGCGATTAGTTACAATTCTCTAATCGTCAATCAATCAATACTAACTTTAATCCTAAGAATTGGCACTATTTTGTTTCATATTTTTTTGGGCACTGATAAACAATATTTATTTTTACTAAAAGAATAGTTCTGTAGCGGAATGCACCTCGGCAATCTTCGGAGCCGTTCGGGTGCGCGGGCGCCGCTTCGTTTTGAGCCTACTCCCTCCAGCCAGTGCATTGTTCGCGTCCGCTCGAGGCACACTCACGCTCGCCTGCTAAACGCCCGCTAACAACGTTTCCGCGTAATTCCAAAAGACTTTCTATTTCCGTGCTATTTTTCTCTCTGTGCCTAGTATACTCTTTCCTACTTGCTTTTAACTGTAAACTATATTTTCTATAACTTGTGCTTGTGAACTTTCTACCCTTCCGTGTAACTGTAATTTATCAAGTTTAAACGTTTGACTTTCCAAGTGTTTTTTTTATTTTTATTCTTCTTACAATTTCTACAACACTTACAGTTCAGAAACATCTTTCTGAAGTCTTCTTTTGCTTTCGATTCATGCATGATAAAGGTTCAGACCACTCCGATATATTTGGTGTCGTCAAAAATTAATTTCGATCGTTACGTCGTCTGTATGCCACGAAGATGAAAACTATACTAACGCGGCCGAGAGCGTGTGTGTGTGTGTGTAAACAGGCACACAAGCACATTCACCCTTTGAAGTGTGTCAAAAAACCGACAGTCGTCCCGATCGGCGCCAAGCGCGTGCTTATTCACGCAAGCATGCACAAACAGCCTGTTCACATGCTTGCGTCGTTGAATGTCGGTTTGAACGCGAGCGTGTGAACGCAGGCGTTAGTCGTCCCGATCGGCGCCAAGCGCGATCACATTCACGCAGGCATGCACAAACAGCCTGTTCACACGCTTGCGTCGTTGAATGTGCTCGTTGAATGTCGGTTTGAACGCCAGCGTGTAAACGCGCCATAATAAACCCCAGTTTGACACTTGCTCTGTTACAACGTATAATGGTTGCTTTTCCCTACTTTTATTGTCAGTGATTTTTGACGAAGCAAAAACAACCTTATCACGTGTTGTAACATGTGTCAAATCGGGTCTATTAAACCCCTGGAAATGTAAGCATTTTGTAAAAGTGCGAGTGAGACGGCAAATTATACTTGCTTGTGCGCAAGTAGCGACGCGACAATACAACTGCATTCGTCGCTGTGCTTGCTATGCGTTAGGGTGTGTTTCTTAAGTTTTTCTCATTTCTACGATTACTTACGTGGCTATTGAATAACGGTTTCTGATTTGCATAGTGATTTGGATTTTTGTTTTACTTGAAACGACGACTTTTGTGCCACGAATCCTGGATTTACCTGCTCTGCGGCTTGGACCTCTTATTTCTTTTATTAACAAGGTAAGAATTATTTCTTTTTACAAAATCATTTAAAAACATTGTACCTATTGGTATATAGCTGGAAAACAGATTTTGACTATAGAAATATGTATAATATAATAAATAACTTGTAGTAAAGTAAAGATAGTAACATGGTCTGCTCTCTGATTGGTCGACTGTTGTATTAAGGGACTATTGTTTAAACAGATTTGCTGTATATCAGGTAGCTTTAAAACAATGCGCTGTGTTGTGTGGTTATCTGATACTGTATTTCGACTATAGATATAAAACAACCGATTTAAAACGTTTTGAATAAAATGTTGCCGTTCTAAACCCCAAATAAATCGTTTTAAACAGTTGAAAACTCGCCTGCAAAAATAAAAGAACTGTGTTTTACACTTCATTGTGTGCAATTTCTGGTCACCTGGCGTCATGTTTTGTTTTAATTAGTTTATAGAAAATCAATAGAAAGTACCTACCTGCATTACCTACTACACGAAAACTTAAGTATGTAGGTATACCTACCTATACTTATTTATTATATTACACACAGTAGATTAGAATACATCATTAACACAATGCCGTCCGTTTTACTTGCGCATGAAAGAGACAACGTTATGTTTTCAAGGCCTTCGTGACGACGTCAACGAGAGTGCGAGATTGTTAATATTAGTGTTAAACCAAATCAAATTGATTATATTTATATTGTTTGAAAACAATGAAAAAAAAATTTATTTACTAACACAGACTTTTTAACTTATCAATAGAGTTATTATAACTTAGGTAGGTAATACCTACGCTTGGTCGGACGGACCAACTAGAACTAAACACGCTAAGTATATCAATTTATCACACATATAAAAAATCTTTACATAGTTTATAGGTACTCCGTCGTATCCCTACCTCGCCTTGGTAAAATCAAGAAAATGTCCTTATAATTAAGAAAAACATAGTCATCAACACCAACTGTTTTAAATGATAAAGAAAAATGGTTTATTTCGGTTTTAAACGGTTTTTTTCGTCTTAAACGAATTGGTTTAATTGGTTTTAAACCGGCCTTATATCTATAATTTCGACTCATCTCTTCAAACCATCAAATTATGATCTTTTTTACTTCACAGGTATTATTCGCTACCATGATGGCGGATTTAACTCAAAGAGAAGACATTGCTCAGTCCTGGCTACGAAATCACCCAGAGATGTTTTACGACCCATCAACTGGAACTATAAGCTGTACGAAATGTGAAACAACATTAAAAGCGAAGAAAACCATTTTGAATCGGCATCTAAAATCACTAAAACATCGAGGAATTCAGGCAGCATCGCCAAATGAGTTTTATATTGACTTGATTAATTTTTTCATTATGTGCAACATACCGTGGTCAAAAGTTGAAAACCCCAATTTTCGTGGATTTTTTTTTTAAATACATGTGTAACTGTAAAAATCAAGATAGAACAATTCCAAGTGAGTCTTTGTTAAGGAAGAAATACTTGGGCCATGTTTATGAAGATAAAATGAAATTTATCCACAGTGAAATACAAAACAATAAGATATGGATATCTTTAGACGAAACCACTGATTTTCTGGGATGAAATGTTGTAAATTTTTTAGTCAAACCATTAAATAAAAACTCATCGGGACGAATTTACTTGGTTAATTGTCAAACTTTAGAAGTGGTTAACGGTCGTACTGTGTCCGAGTTTGTGATTAAATGTCTAAAAAACTTATGGGGGGACCAATTCAACAATAAAGTGCAAGACGTCTTAATGTTGTGTAGCGACAGCGTAGCATATATGTTACTGGCTGGAAAAATATAAAAAAATACATTTCCCAATATAAAACATTTTACGTGTTTGGCTCACGCCCTGCACAGATTAACAGAGACAATACGTTTAAGCTACGGCGATGTTTTTTTTTTTTTTTTTTTAATTATCACAATATAAATAACAAATACACAGATTAAAAATTGTAAATAAGCATTTAGAAAACCTATGCGGTTTGTAATCAATGCTTAGTCTACGTCTCTAAAGTTCAGGTGTTCTTAGTTAATTATAATTTTTGTAAGAAGTATGATCTCAACTTGTATTTCACATTATGGGGCTGGACATCTTCCACACTGCGTAATTCTGGCGGTAGTTCGTTAATAAGTCGAGGAACTAGGTAAGCAGTCGTTCGTTCGCCGTAGGTATTGTTCGCTGCGCTCGACGTACATAACTGGTTCTGAGCCACCGCCCGCGTGTATACAAAATGTGTTTTATTTTATGCCGAAGTTTTTGGTTAAAAAAGTTTTCTTTAAGAAGTGTATATTTGACTTGTGTTTGTACTGGCAAGATTTTACAATAATTGAATAGGCTACTGTCATCATCGTTAAACTGCTGTTTGATATTTGTGGATACAATATTGCGGAGAATTCTTCGTTGAAGATTGAATATGCTTTGCAGGTATGTATTATATGTGCGACCGTAGCTGCTCAAACCATATTGGATATACGATTCAGCTAGGGAGTTATACAACATCATCTTGATCTTATATGGAATGCGATTTTTTAGTATAACTATGTTCGCAAGGAACTGTCTAAGTTTATCACAAACATATTCAATATGGAGACTCCAGTTCAATTTGCTATCGATAATTACACCAAGATAGTGCTGATTATCAACATTTTTGATGGCAGTGCAACTACACTTTTGTGTCAACGGCGCATGTAAGCAGCTGTGACTATGGGCAATTATACTGTTATATGGACAATGTTTCAGATACGGAGATTTGATATGTAGTAGTTGTGTCTTATCTGCATTTAATACTAGCCCAGAGTCGTGACACCATCTCGAGAGTATATTGAGGTCAGATTGGAGGCAATCAACAGCTTTTTGTGGGTCTTTGTCTGCAGCGACTAAACATGTGTCATCAGCAAACTGATAACATGTGCAGTGTTTTATGTAGTTCACCATGTCATTGACGTAAGAAAGTAAGTGAAGGGGACCAAGTACTGATCCTTGCGCTGTTCCCTCAGTGATGGCTCTATAATCACTGTACGTATCATTTATCTTGACTGTGAATTTACGGTTGTGCAGGTAATTTTCGCACCATTGAAGTAATGGTCCACGTACTCCGGTGCTTTCTAATCTTTTTATCAGTCCTTTATGGTTTAGAGTATCGAATGCACGTGAGAAGTCAATAAACAAAACCAGAACATGTTTTTGATCATCAAGGTACGTATTCACTTCATCAGTGAATTTCGATAAGAGTTCTGTGGTACTTTTACCTGGTTGAAAACCATACTGGTTGTGGGTAATGATTTTGTGTGTTTTGTAATAGTGGTGTATTTCCTGACTAATGTATTTTTCGACAATCTTGTCAACGGAAGACAGTAGCGTTATAGGCCGATAATGTAATTAAACAGTTGTTTTTGGGACCTTTTTTGTGTACTGGTCGAACGCATCCTATTTTTAGTTCGTCTGGATAGAGACCACTTGAAACACTAGACTAGTTAATAAGATCGGCGAGTGCACCAGAAACTTCTTTACCTACTATTTTTAAATGTGATATTTTTATATTGTCTATTCCTGGCGATTTATTTACATTTAATGAATTAATTATTTTATGTATTTTGTCCCTTGAAGCTTTTTTAAATAACATACTCCTCTCAGTTTGCACCTGGTAAATACTTTTGTCTAATAGTTTAATACTGCAATTTGGTACAATATTTTTACAGCATTATCAAAACATGTCGCAAAATTCTCCGCAATATGTTTGACTGGTAAACATTGGGCATCGAAGGCCTTTAGAACAGCTGAATCTATGGATCAGATCATATGGATGTAGACACTCTAATTAATAATATCAAAAAAATATTTTTAAAAGCTCCCAACAGAGTACGAATTTTAAACGAACAACATCCAAATTTACCTTTGCCTCCAGAGCCAGTTATCACTAGGTGGGGAACATGGTTAGAGGCGGCATTTTACTATGCCAAACATTTGGACAAAATATCGAGTGTTGTAGCTTTATTGGATAGCAACGAAGCCATATCTATTAGAAATGCTAGGAAAGTACTAACTAAACCTAATTTGAAGAATGATTTAGAGTATATAAATATGAGTATTTCGAAATTTTACGTATTGTAATAGTAAAATTAGAAAAATGTGACCTGTCGATAATAGAAACATTCGAAATATTTGACGACGTAAGATTCATTTTAAACCAGACATCAAACAATACGTTTATCAACAAAATGAAGCAACTTATTTATAGAAACCCTGATTTTGATGTTCTTAGGGAAATAAGTGAAACATGTAATAAAGAAAATGACTCTAGTATTTACAAATTTGCGCCACTTACTTCTGTAGACGTGGAGAGATCTCTTTCTCCACATTTATCTCTGCCACTTTAAAAGTGAAATATAAAATGTGCTAGTTTTAAGTTTTTAATTTCTTCATATTAGCTATGTAAGAAGTGCATATCATGTCATAAATTATTTATGTATATTGCCCAAAGTGCCCATGTACAACTTTTCTATCTTTCATTTCTCTTCTATGTAGTTTCTGTGTGTACAACATAAAAATATTATGTGATGTAATGAGTAAATAAGTTTATATTAATTTATGTTTTCTTATTTACCACACCACCATTTCTCTTACACCTTACATACTCGAATGGGAAAACACCTTAACTTAAAAAGAATTAACTTAAAGTAAATATACATCCGATTAGTTATGCGATCCCGGAATCCCGGCATTTTATTTTAAATAAAAATATACTTAGAAGCCGCTTCCATAATTTGTTATCCAAAAAATTACTTTAGGTAAGTATGCATCCGATTATCCGATCTCTAGCTCATGTCTTATAGCATTTTATCATGGGGGCGTGCCGCAGATATAGAATCTATATTCGTTCTGCAGAAGAGGGCCGAGTCAGAGCCATTTATATTTTACTTTTCCCTCAGGGATCTATTTAAAGAAATTAACATCCTGACGGTGCCTAGTCAGTATATTTATGAAAACATCATGTATGTCAGAAAAAATTTGCATCTCTTTACAAAACGGTGTGAAAGACATCATTATATTACTAGAGATGGAAATAAATTAGTTCAACCTAAATTTAGATTAACAAAAGTGCAAAAATCTTTTATGGGGTACTGTGTTAAGTTCTATAATAAAATACCTCCTAATAATCTTGAGCTAAGTATGAAAAAAATTAAAACTTGTATAAAACGCACACTATGTAAACAAGCATATTATAAACTTGATGATTATATGGCTGAAAACACTGCTTGGCAAAATGCTGGTCCAGCTCCACAGCTCTGTACATGAGTAGGTAGTTATGGTGGTCTTTAGGTTCTGCTTTTTCTGAATTTTCACTTTTGAATTTTGTTTTTATTTGACATGTATCTTTTTATATTTTCATTAGTATTTGTGACATTGTTAATTTTACATAACATTGATATGCTTGGCAGTTCTCGAGTATGTCATGCTCGCTTAGAAGTCCTGCCTATGGTGGCGTATATGTCGGGTCGTTCGGTTCCCTTCAATATGGTTGATCTGTACGATGGCTGGCGTGTGCGTCATGCTCGTGAACGGGTGCCGTTGGTCGGGGCTGGTCATCTCCGGACTGCTATTACTTAAATATGTATAGTAGTAATTAGCGCGTCTATTTATATTTTAGAATAATAGGTATGTTACATTGTCCTCACATTTCATTTACGCTTGTAAGCAATGTAACCAGTAATTTGTAAAAAACATTTTGAAAAAGAGTGTCCTTGGAGTTTCTTGCCTGTTCTTCTCCTTAGGATCTACGTATTGGAACAGGCAACTAGCTTCACGACTGACTTAGTCTGACTGACTCCTACTCCTGACAATTCAAAAATACCTATTATTGGTTTAATTGAAATAAATGGTTTTGATTTGATTTGATTTTGACAATACTGGTCACACAAGTTGTATACATCATATTCCGTACAATACGTGGATTGACCAATCAGACAACTTACACTATATTTACAAAATCTTTCCGTAAACGACCAATCACATTGCGTTGATTGCTTACGCGAGCGCTGGCTATATAATAAAACGGTACGGCCCGGCGGGGCACAGTATAAAACTGAAGCGCGCAGCGGAACGTGACCATTAAGAGGTAGGGCATCGATACTTCATTCGGATTCATTCGGATCGATATCATCGGCTCATAGGGATAGGCGAGATACTTGCTGTTATTGTTGTAGTGAGCGCGTGTTTATCTTTTATACAGATAGTTTTTAAACATAATTCACCCAGTGAATAGTTCGGTAAAATGTGATACATAGACGTGCGACTCCCGACATGCCGCATCCGTCGCCCCCGCACCACCCGCCCGCACGTCGGGCAACTCGACCACTACCGCCGATATCGTCCGGTGTGGCGAAGCGTGTGTTTGTCCGATCCCGCGGTGCCGCGCTGTCAGCGCGCTGAACCGAGTGGTAGCAGCGGACCAAGCCACCCGAACTCGTACTACACCACCGCCGCCGCCTCCTCCTCGACAGCAAAATCTAGCTGCCAAGCCGTCAAAGATTCCAACGCCGACACCGACAGCCGCCTCAACCTCAACTCCGGGAGCAGGAAAGGAATTTTTCAGTCTCCCCGCGTCCTCGCGGCCAACGACACCTGGCGTATCTAGCGCTGGGTCACACGCCGCTGCCCCAATTTTTCCCAACTCCAATTCCAGCACGGCCGTCTGACGGGCTAAGCGCCGCCGCGCCGAACACCGTTTCAACGAGCACAGCGGCACAGCCCGCTACTCTGCAACTTCAAGATGTACCGCTTACAACTGTGCCTTCTCTAATAGCGCACCCTTTGCCTCAGAGAGCGAAGAAAATACCGGCACCCCCACCTCGCTTCCCCGCCCCGCCGACTACCGTTGCGCCGGAGCGATTTCCGTCTCCGCCGCAACAGGAAAAACGGCGAGCTGTGTTCACTATGCCGCCATTCCAGTTGCCGACACGTACAAGCGGGTCCCCGATGGAGGTCGCGGATCCATCATACGCAGCCATCGCGGCTGCCGCATCGCCAACACCCACGCCCCGCACATCCAACACTGCGCCCAACATTGATGACTCGCTTGCCGCCGTTACCACAGCTCCCCTCGCTGCTGCTGGCACAACTATCTCCGATGCTACTGCTGCTGTCGCTCCAGCGAAAAAGCCGCCAGTTGTCCGCTACCCACTTTTAGTTGTGGAGGCGCTCCCAGACTGGTCAACGCACTTCAGGGAGCTCAAGAAGACCCTTGGACACGCGCTAAACGGACGCCCATTCGGAAAGGGCGTTCGGTTCATCCCAAAGTTGGATCAGGAATACCGCACCATCCAGAGATATCTGTTTGCTCTAGAGACAAAGGAGAATATCTCGTGGTTCTCATACTCTCTCCCTGCCGAACGCAGTCTCAAGGTAGCCATTCGTGGCCTGCCTGTGAACACGCCACCAGAGGAGTTCGAGCGGGAGCTCACCGAGCTCGGCTATACGCCTGAGCACGTACGCCCAATCCGAGCTCGTCAGGGCCGCCCTGGCTGCCTGTTCTTTGCACAGCTGGCTCGCACCACAAATCTCACGCCGGGCATCTATGAAATAACCGAGCTGCTATGCATGCCCGGTGTGACAATCGAAGCATGGCGCGGGAAAAAGGGACCCGCACAGTGCCATCGCTGCCAACAAATTCGGCACTCGTCTCACAACTGCCACAGACCGCCCTCCTGTGTCCGTTGTGGCGAACCGCATGCTGCACGAGATTGTCCGCGCCCCCTAGAAAAGTCACCGACATGTGCAAATTGTGGAGGTGCGCACACCGCAAACAACGCAAACTGTCCGGTGTTCAAGCGGGAGATACGAAACAGGAAGGCCGGTACAGTCGCACGCACAACCACAGCAACAGGCGCAAAGTCCGCAAACGTCGTAGAGGACAATACACCTGGCTCACTCATGGTAGCCGCAAACGCACCCCAGGAACACACCCGTCGCAAGCGACGACGAAACAGGAAGCGCAAAACAAAGCCCAAAACTCAGCAGGCTGACCAGGTGGCCGAACCTAACAAAGCTAAGTCTAAAATGGCCACCGTGGTTCCTGCCCCTGCCGAGGGAACGGAAGCGAAACGCACGGTCCAGTCGAAGCCGGGATCTCAGCCAGCTAAGGCTAATCTGGACCCAAGACTAACCAGCGTCATCGGCACATTGCAGCAAGTGCTAGTGGCGTTACAGGAGCAACGTGACCCTATCCCGCTGATCCTTAAGTGCCTTGCAGACATATGCCAACATGGACCCAGGTAGTCTACGCGTGCTATTTTGGAATGCTGACGGGATGTCACCAGAGAAAACCAGGCTTTTGAAACTGTTGCTGGCTAAACAGCAAGTGGACATAGCCCTGCTCAACGAGACCCACCTTAGACCAGTAGACAAATGGAAAATGGGCGGTTACTATGTCTACCGTGAAGATCAACGCTCGCCAACAGGGACTGCTTACAGAGGCCTAGCAGTCCTGGTCAAAAGAAGAGTTATCCACCAAGTTCTTCCAATACCAGCACTGCAGTCTGCCTATGCACTTGGCGTAGAGGTCTGCATCGGGAGCCAACCCATCCGTGTGTACGCTTTCTACAAGCCGCCTGGACAGCGACTCCTAGTAGCTGATGTCCACAAGATGCTGGACTCGCCGTTACCCACAATCATCGCTGGCGATTTCAATACGAAGCACACGGCCTGGAATTCAAATTACGTATGCCCGGATGGCCGCCGCCTTCTGGACGACGCAGAACGTAACGGGTACGAGGTAATAGGTCCAGAAGTCCCGACGCACTACCCGTACTGTACAGACCACTCACCAGACGACATTGACATACCTGTTATCCGCGGTATCACTGCACCGCTACACCTAGACGTCCTAGACGACCACCTTATCTCGGACCACCATCCGGTGTATCTGACTTTGGAAGACATCCTAAGGATCCTCCGAATACCCTCTCGATCGCGTCAAGATTGGCGGGTTTTCGCCGATTACATGGCTGGGCACACACCCTTCTTTCCTGTAAAAACAACCGCTGACGTCGATAAGCATGCGGTTGACCTCAACACGGTTATGCAGGGCGCGCTTCAAGAGTCGAAGCTTAACACTGCGACCACAAGGCCTTCCCAGCTCCCCGCCTGCATCATGGCGATGATCGACAGGAAAACGCTCCCGGCAGCGCTCCCGATGCCCGATAATGAAGTCAACGTTTGTATACGCTCTGGTTACAAAGATCTCTGCCGCATTGGCAACAAACGCGGCAGAGTCCTGGCAACGTACCATTGAGCAAACTAGCGAAGAAAAACTCTCCGGAAAGCCATCTCTGATTAGGCCCCTACTGGGCAGTGACGGAACGCCACGTTATCGAGCCGAAGACCGAGTGGAGATGTTTGCCGATTTCCTGGAAACTCAGTTCCAGCCAAATCCTGCCCATAACGTGCAGCATGTAGCAGAGATTGAGAGGAAACTCGAACAATACTTCGAACGACCAATAGCTCTGACAGAGGATCCTATCGTCATCTCTCCTGGTCAAGTACAGCGGATGCGAATCATCCGCTCACCCCGAACACCCCTCCGAAAAGCCCCCGGGCCCGACCGGGTCACCAATGCCCGGTGCCGGTGCAATACCTCGGTGTTACCATCGATCGCACCTTCTCCATGAAACCCTACGTAAATTACGTTATCAGCCAAGCGCGTGCCGCGCGCGCACTTTTGCGACCTGTTTTATCGTCTCCACTGCCGCTCCAAGCGAAGCTCGGCGTATACAAGGCGTACATCCGCAGCCGACTTACTTCTGCTGCCCCGGCCTGGTATGCTCTCGTCTCAGAGACAAATCGCTGCCGACTGCGTGCGCAGCAATCGCTAAGCAGACCACTGACAGGACGAGAGCGCCGCAAGTACGTTGTTGTACGTCGCCCGCGGGTTGCTCACTTGCAGGGGCTCGATCTCGCTTGCAGCGCCTCCCTTCGGCATTGACGTCCCGGACTTTACCATACGGGGCCAACCCAGCGACCCGCCTGTATTAGCAGGTGGCGATGAAAGTCACTGCAACAGACCTACGATCTGGATAAGTTACCCCGAGACCCCATAAAGGGTCTACGAGATGAACCCTGATTGAACGTGACCATTTCGCTGTTGCTTTCGTCGACAACGGACGTATGATGCTTTGTTAAAAGTACGCGTAATGCGTACGCCACAGTATAATAACCAACGAAACATTGTAAAGTGGGCAGGGTCGCTCTCAGATGTGTACCGGTTGGAATTTGAGGTAAGGCAAGGAGGGCTAAGCTCACCGCGCCTTTTTATTGTATATGTTACTGTGAATGTCCGATATTAGTGAAGATGCACCGGTGTATGCTGACAATCACCAATTGCGATGATGTAAGTCCGAAATTATTTCATCTACTTATTTGAATCGAACATACACACGTTAATGTTAACATACACCGCGGCGATTCTGTGAGTTTTAGATTCAGCGATTTACAATATAGGCGAATGTTAACACCTACCAGTATTTCTTCAAAAAGCGAGACTATACACTTCACTTTTATATTTACACAAGCTGACCCGCGCAACATCGTCCGCGTTTGTAAATTTTCCCCGTTTTTGCAATATTTTTAATTGATGCTCCGTTCCTATTGGTCGTAGCGTGATGTTATATAGCCTATAGCCTTCCTCGATAAATGGGCTATCCAACACTAAAATAATTTTTCAATTCGAATCAGTAGTTCCTGAGATTAGCGCGTTTAAGCAAACAAACAAACAAACTCTTGAGCTTTATAATATTAGTATAGATTCGATTGTTTTGAAGATACATCAAGTCATCGTGGTGTATAACATTCACTGGTAAATGACCGATATCGTAACCAAAATAATAAATAACGGACATTCACCAGCTAGCTTGGTGGATGTTAACTGACACCAGTGTATCTTAACATACACTGCCCTTTGGACATTTACGGTAACATATATATATAAACCAGCAGATTGAGCTTATTAACACTAAAGTCGGCTGTTATATTGATGGCCAATGTATTAATAACATCAGTTATGCTGACGACATGGTGTTGCTAGGCCCATCAATCGGCGCTATGAGACGGCTGCTATCAGCCTGTGAAGCCTATGCGGTGGCCCAGGGGCTCAGGTACAATGTTAAGGAAAGCTTGAAAATGTAAAAATGGTTTTAAAGGCAGTGGGCATTAAGGGCTACCAAACTTTATCAGAAGTATCACTGGGTGGAATACCTCTTCAAAGGATACCTAGCTTCAAGTACCTGGGCCATTACCCAATGAAACCGAAGATTTAAAAGACAATATGGACATCGACAGGGAATATCGGTCGCTGTCTGGACGCTGTATCATGCTTGCCCGCAGATTTTCGCGTTGTACAGAGGCGTAAACGTAAAAGATGTGCTTCCATGTGGCAGTGCCAACGGTGTCTTTCTAAAGATTTTTCAGACAAACGGGAGTCTTCAATGCTGCGACATTTGATGAAGCTCTAAACGCATAGTATGTTTATTATCACTAGCACTAAGTCAAGTGTTACTAACATTAAATGGGCTTGCCTGTACGCTATTACACACACATTATCAGAGGCGGCCTTTTTTTTTATTTAAGTAATGAAATTATATTCCAGAGGTGTTACTTAATTCTAAACTCGCCAAACTTTTACGACGCTCTGTGTAGTGCCAAGAAAGACAGCCACAGTACGTTGCCTGGAACCTGCTTGCAACATTCCGACGGCGCTTGGTCCAGCCTGTGATTCTTCAATACCTGCAAAAATTTCATTTATTATATGTAAATACACCAATCAAGTCTACGTTATAATATAGCAGCTACATATCTATGAGCTGGTGTTCCTGGCCTAGTGGTCTCTCCCGTCACAGGAAATACATATATATATATATAAATATATTTTACAACATAACCGCCCACACTAAATCATTACAGTCCTGTCCATCCAAAGGTTGCCTGGAAGATATTCCTTGTTGTGATAAGGCCGCCCATTGTGCATTTTATGTTTAAGTTGTTTTTTTATATGTATATATATCATGTGTTTGATGTATAATAAAGAGTACTATCTATCTATCTATCTATCTACAGCCTCTGCAAGCTACTGTAGTCTCAGTTCTGTTCCCCATCCGAGTCTTGCCTCTGGTGCCTCTCTCTCATTTTTCTTCATACAAAACCTTCTACCCTATTTCCCGTCTTAAAACGACTACATTCCATAGGAGGGTTGGCGTCAGGCAGGCGGTCGGCCATAAAAGGAATCTGTCAAAATCCTTTTTAAATGTTTACACATTGCGCCGACTCTAATGAAAATTGGCGAAATCGCAGGAAGATGAAAGATGAGTATAACTATGAGACTTTTAAAGTTGATGAATTTTTGCGATAAGTAGGTAGGTAACTCGGGTAGATAGGTAACTCGGCTAGATAGGTACTTACTTGTTACTACAAATCTCAAATAACAATGAATGAATCACTTTGATGATTGATGGTGGAAAAATCTTATTAATATTATTAGTAGTAGAGAAAATATTTCAAGAAATGGCCATCGAGAATCCAACTATCCAATCAAGCTTGAACAAAGTTTATGAGTAGGTAGGTAGTTTGTTGGTCTTGTCGATAGTAGCGAAGAGTAGTCACTTATCTCTGTTTCACAATCTGACAATCCTTATGAGATTTCCTTGTTGAGCTAAATACACTCGAAAACTCTGCACGTTCGACAAAAAGTCACAAATATAATGTCGACAGTAACTTTTGGCAGAGACCTACTTTCCAGCTGGGGTAACGCACACGATAATTAACTAGACGCTGCTTCCATGAACCTGTTTTGATTGCTGGGTATGATAGGATAGTAATGTATTATGCAAATGAACTAAAAATAACCAGACAAGTGCGAGTCTGACGCGCGCACCGAGTGTTCCGGAAGCAAACAAACTTGTATGTCGGGACAAACTTGTAACAAACTTGTATGTATACGTCCATCTCGGATATCAATTTTCGAGGAGTTTTGCCCGTGTTTTCCGGAAGACATGTTGCGATGTACGACTAAGTCAATCGACCGAAACGACTTTCAGATTGATTTACTTCACTTGTGCTGTCAGACCTTGCTTCTTATCAAATTTAATGATTCTGGTTCAATGGGAAGTACCTTATAGGTGAGGTTTTGAAAATTGGAAATGTTCAAATTTGTTAAAATCTAAGGCTTAATGGGCGTATCTTTTGATTGCGTTGACTTAGAAGCTTGATTTTTTTTACAGATTTAAGGGATTAAGGGCGGAGGGCGGTCTTTCAAAATACCACGCTTGGTCACAGGGGCGGGTTTAGGTTTTCGTCACGTAATCAATGTCCTCTATATTGAAATCTCGTGCTTTTTCGAGGTATATCCAAATATGGCGCGAAGCGTTTAGCGCTTTTTAACTTTCTGTAGCCAAAAATGATTTAAAACCATATTTATAAATTACTATGTAAAAACTAGAGGGGGAGGGGTGGGGTCTTAGCATATACTACGGGCTACGGGTTTTCACGGAATGGGGGGGGGGGGGGAGAGGGATATATAAAAAACTGTAAACAATGGGTCACGTAGTATGGTACGTTCCCTAAGTATTTGATGTTAATTTCAACTTGATGGCTCTACTGGGTTCTACTTTTGGGTTTGGCTTAACTAATATCCAGCCTGATGACGTACGTCAATTATTCATTTGAAAGTTACAAGTTGGTTATTTGTTGATGAATACTTTACAAAATGTAAATATGATGCACCAGGGCCGCAGGGGCACAGATTACTAAGTAGTTACTAGGGGTATCAACTTTTACGACTTAATTTTTTTTTACTATTTATAAGTACCTACCTAAATTAGAAATAATGACTAATGCTAGATCTCATAGTGAAATCATAGAAAAAAAAATTGGCCCATAATATTAATACTACACACACTTTTTGTCTCCGGACATCGTCAATTGAGCCTTTCAAGATTCACCCTAATAACAAAACTTTATTTATTCATTATTATAAAATCAATAAGACCACGGTCTAATGGACGGGGGTTATGATTGTTACCAGAAGGGTTGTGGATTTCACAGGTTCCAATCGAATACAGCACTACTATCAGAGGTCAATCATGAGTAGACATATTATGGTTTCAGCCCTGAACTTTCAACTTTTAATTCAGGATCACAGAAAATTTTGTTTAGGATGTTAACTCTCATCTTTTAAATTAGTACCTATTGTAAACGTTCAAAAAACACCGCGGTAATCCCGTAGCAATTTTAGGATTCATAGAAGGTAGTATTTATGTATTTAAACGGGAATTAACGCGATCACGAAAAGGTATTCCATACCTCTGAATTGCCTGACGTTTCGACCAGATTGCACTGGCCGTGGTTACAGGCTGACTCAGCCTGTGATCGCGTTAATTCCCGTTTAAATACATAATTATATCATGGAACGCTAAAGTTTAAAAGTTAGTCATAGAAGATAGATCGAAAAATTCACATGGAAGATACTCTCTACGTGAAATACTAACGTTTGCAAGGCGATGAAAAAGATGGTTAAATTGAAATCAGCTGCATACTATACTGAACCAGAAATGAGCTTATTTTGTAATGCATTTGTTTATTTTACATATTAATTCGTGCAAAGCGCCTGATGATTTGATGACTCAATGGGTTTCGTGTCAGGTAAGTAAATAAAAATAGTCAATAATATATTGGAGGTATCACTGTATTGTCATAATTGTACTATATATATGGGAATCCGTTAGGCAATCACCACCAACCGCCGCCGCCACCGCCGCCAGATTTCCAGCCACCGCCGCCGCCGCCGCTGGACCAGCCACCGCCGCTACCGCCGAGCTTCCAGCCGCCACTACCGCCGCCGCCACCGCTGGACCAGCCACCGCCGCTACCACCGCTACCACCAAGCTTCCAGCCGCCGCCGCCGCCACCTCCGCTACCACCGCTGGACCAGCCGCTGCTTCCACCTCCTAAGTTCCAGCCGCCGCCGCCGCTGCTGCCGCCTCCATAACCACCGCCGCCTAAAATGCAATAAATACACATTTAATTATCCAGTATACAATTTAATGTACCGCAACATGTTTACACGATTATTGTTAGTTTTGTTTTATAGTGGTTTATCAACCTATTGGTTTATATAACCTCACTGTATTTTACCTAAGTATTACTTTCTCATAACACAATTCGAGATAAGTCATTTATTAAGAAATATAATTTCAGGATATTATAATTAGATGTTCTCTTAAATCCTAAGACTTTTTAGCAAACACCTTGACATGCGGTCAAATCAGTGGGTACCTACGTCAAGTCATTGCCGTTATATTAAAATAATTCGAAGATTGCGCAAAACAGTTTTGTTCTTACTACTCACGATTTTATCACAAACAACGAAGCTACTAATGTCCAGGTTCAACGCAAGGTTGCGAAATTCGTAATGTTGTTGACCTGCGGAGCGAATGGATGACCCTAGCTGTGGGCGGTCTTTCAACCTCTAAACGCTAGACATTACTATATAGTGCCTACTACATTTTATTTAAATAACAAAATGACTAGACGTTGCTTATTTGATTACTTACCATGACCGCCACCGCCTCCTCCGGTGGTTATGATCTTGATGATTTTCACTTCTGTAAAGTAAAAAGAAGAAAAGTATCACATAACCGATTTTAGACCATTACAATATTTTTTAGAAGTAGGTACTTTAAATAACTTACGTCCACCGCTGCCGCCACCGCCACCGGACCAGCCACCACCACCGCCTCCACTCTTCCAGCCACCACCACCGCCTCCGCTGGACCAGCCACCGCCACTTCCACCCTGTTTCCAGCCGCCGCCACTGCCGCCACCGCCGTAGCCACCGCCACCGCCGCCCGACCAGCCGCCGCCGCCGCCACCGCCGCCGCCGCCGCCGTAGCCACCACCTCCACCGCCAGACCAACCACCGCTACTTATGTAACCGGCTCTAGCGACAACTGCAAGGGCTAACAGACACACGAAGACCTGAAAGACGATTAGGCACTTTTAAATAATAATATCAAAAATCTATCAACGTTAGTGTATAATAGATACAAAATTTCACGTCCCGTGTTATTAAAAAAAATATGTAACTCAAATCAACACGGCTGCGTAATCGTTACATCTTATACCTTGCTTTAGTTCAGTAATCTTAAAAACATTAACGTTCTCAAAACGAAGTCGTTTATTGTTATTGAAGATGAGAATCCAAAAGTGTTTTGAGGTTACAGATGAATGAAAGGAGGAAGTAATATTATAATGGTGTATTATAGAACATATTATAGTACATACTGAATCGCGCTTTTTACGAACGAATAGAAAAATTATACATTACGTTAAAAAAAAATTACGGAATTTTATTAACAATGATAATTACTTATATTTGACGCAATTGTGGTGATTGAGGTAGGATTTCAAGGATTAGTGACAATATTATTTTTCGACGGATTTTTAAAGAAATATGAGTATTTAAGGATTACAAAAAGAATTTACACCAGTTATCCTTTACAAAACCATATTTATTATAGGGCATTAATTCCTAATATAAAAAAAGGATTAAAGGTCAAAGAGATAAAAAATATTGATTACTCGGTTCCTTTTTTGAGGTTTCTTAACTTAGATACGAGAATTATTCACTTAAATAGTTTGTTATAGAAAATAGAGATTACCTTCATTGTGCAGCTGTGCTCTAGTGAAACTGCATGCTGAGGGATCGTTGGTATCGCATTATATATGTGATAGGCATCTCCCACTCGCGGGTACACCGCTCGCGGCTCGCGGCCATCGAGGCCCGTGAAGAGGCGAACGGAAGCTGCTCTGCGGCCGACAGTGATGCAACCCTTTGTCCCTTGCGACGTCGCCGTCGTGCTCGTGCCGGACTTGCTATTAGAGACTTCAGTACACCCAGATTCATAAGCGTTACAAGTTCCTATTTATTTGCGAGCAGAATTACAACAAACTTATTTTGTTTGCAATAAATTTAACAAAGTAACATAACCATCGACACATAACTGCTTGATGTTTCTTTTATTGTTGGAGATTAAACAATAATACAAAACCAATTTCCAATTTCATCAAACATAAGCTAAATAGACGCTAAATGTTTGTTGCTAATTATTGGTTAAATGTTTATCATACGTTTTAAATGTAAATAAACCTGCATACCATTTCCAATTTATTCAAACATTGTTAAGTCATTGTATAAAACACCAGGACCATCCATTTCTCCGGATTTTCTTCAAAGAAATAAGAAGAAAGGAAAAGACAATGTGATTGCAAAAATCTTGTGCATTAGGTATGTCTGTGTGTTCAAGCATTTTGAAAGAGGCAAATCTTTTGGGTATAATATCTACCCCTTACCTGTCTTTTCGTTTTATCAATATATTTTAAATACACATAGGTTGTTATACGATTTGGTGAAATTCTACAAAGTAGCAAATGTATTAATCTACAGTTTTTGAATTTCATTCGTTTACCATTAGGCACGCTCGTGTCGAAAAACATACAAGTACATAATATTCAGGGTAATTATTTGTAACGTAACTGCCACCTATTTCATCTAGAGTTTCATATATAAGTAAACGTCGTGTTATTATGTTGTACTATCTGCGCCCCGCGGTTTTACCTGCGTAAGCCCCATGCCGCCGAATATTGGGAAAAAAGTACCCCATGTGGTAATGCAGGTGTCCAGCTATCTACATACCAAGTTTCATCGCAATCGGTTCAGTTATTTAACATCAACCTTATGACCCGTCGGCTCTCCTGAGAGCACTGAAGTTCAGAAGTTAACTAATTTTGATTTTAATCACCAATATGATTTTTTAAATCTTTAAATTTTCAGATTTTTACCAGTTTTTCAGGGTTAGAGCAAGGTTTCAGCATTTATTTTCTATCTACTAACGTGGTTACTTACGGTAGGTAAACAGTGCCTGAAGTCGTGGAAGGCTTGTATCGCATGTGTTAGGCCCTTTCCTGCATCGCAAGGAGCTCGAAAGGCATTCACTTGTAACGAGTTTTTATTATGCAGCATGAAATAAATGATTATTTAATAATAATATATTATTAATACTTGAATCCACGAATAGACGATAACGATGCGTAAAAGTTAGTTCCGCCTTTCAGTTGACAAAGATTTCAGTACGATCGGCCTTTCGGAACACTTTTTGATATAGGTCGAGGCTTAAATAAACTTCAGAGGATTCTCCTATTAAAAGATAGAAAGGTACAGTAAAGTGTTTGAGGAACTCTAGTATTAAACATTATCATCTTAGTCTTAATAACGTCTGTTCCTGAAAATAGGTCTCGGGCATAGATAATAAAAACACCGTCTTATCGGGGTGTTTTATTCGTACCTATATCAATAAATGGACTTTTGGTTCGCTTTTTAACGTACCTAGTCTATTCTACTGTTTGTATGTAAATCACTTTTACATAATTAAACAGTAAAAAAGACACCATTTTTTAGTAGACACTAACTTCTGCTTTCTGAATGTCCTGTGCCGCTGGTGACTTTGGAAACATTGAAACAATGGACACAAAGAACATTCAGACTCGGGACTACTTTTTGTACATCATGCAAATTTTTGTTCCGTATGGGATTCGAACATACAACACTCTACGCGGCATAGTGGTGAGGCAACCACATCAACCTATGGCCAACCCTACAGTCAAACTATATATGTTTAAAAAGCGTAGCCAAAAGTGCATTCATTAAAGAAATTCTTTTTGCATAAGAATACATGCATTACATTATATATACCCTGTACAAGGCACTCAGAAAATTGTTATGTAATAAGTATTAGAAAGTGTATGTAACAAGTGTCATTTATTTAGGTTACTGCCCGCCGAAGAACTAGCGATTTTACTGTTGCATTGTAATCCAAGGCAATGTTAATCCACGTAGCTACTTAAACACTATATATCTAACCCTGACCAGTAATAGAGAGTAACCATGACTTGTCAGCGCGGTAAGGAAGAAAACCATAAGCAAACACTATCCATATGGCCATTTGGTGGTGAGCAGAGCAAGGCGTAACTTGAGTAATGGATTAGAGAAGGTGGTAAGTTGTATCTCAAGAACAGTTGTGTTTGGTCCCCTGCAAAGCAAACATCCAGAGCAATGCAAGTAGACATATTTATGCATACAAATATTAGCACTGAGCGGGAATCGAACCTGCAAGCTCTGATGTTGTAGTCGAATACATTACTGCCGAGCCATGGAGGGTATTCGACGGGGTTATACCCGAGGCGTACATACCTCCTTTCTTTGAATGGATATCTGTCCAAAAGAAGTAAATAATTCAGAAATAATTCATTAAGAGTTTTAAAATAAATTATATAATTTTAATAAGTTTGTCAACTTTATTATTTACAGCCTAAACATTAAACACACACACACCTAAACATTAAACATTAAAAACATAGAAAGATTTTTATACGAAAGTTTTACACATAGGCTAAAAATATGCCAAAATAATAATAATAATAACTCCACACATCTCACACACGGCCGTCTGATCCCAAAATAGACAGAGCCTGTACTAGGACAACCAGACTGCTGATAAACATACATATATATTTTTAAATACATACAAGTAAATGTAAGTAGACATTGCAATCCGGAAACCTGAATCCGTAAAATCCAGCGGACCCGCTACCATTTTACCGGATCCGGACGACTTCAACTTTTGGAAGGGTTTCCGCGCATTGTTACTTGTGCAGTCACCACCGCACCCTGCTCGTACCCAGCCTTACTCCACATTAGATTGCAAGTCCACAACCGACAAGAATAGAAACTGAAAGAGTTTTTTTGACCGCTGCTGGCTATATTTGTATCGGTTTAAGAAGTCGATTAGCAAACGATACGAGTAACATTTGTGTGTTTCGTTTTCAAATCATTATGCAAAAATATTTATTTAAGATAGAATAACAGAATTATTTGGGTCTAAGGTGATCATGGTTTATTAAGTTACTTTTAAATAATATAACTAACATTTGAGTAATTTGATGAATATGGTCTATGTTAAGTCTTTGAAGGCATCCTAAAAGTAGTCAGAGAATCTTAAAAACAATCAGTATTCATGGTGTAGCCTTATACTTTTTGGTTTAGTGTCATAAAGAAAAAAGAATAGGTACTTATTCTTTATTATAATACTTTATTCTGTGCTAGAAGATGGGTCTTTGAATTCATACCAGTAAAAATAAGATTCCCCATGTTATCCCATGAGCTTATGTATATAATAAGTGGTAATTGACACAGAGTCAGGTATGACCGCATTATAGACTAGACTTTCAAAACCGTTACATGTCATAAGTTTTTGAAATTTGGAGGTAATTACCGTTGCAACGCGGGGCGATTTTGTAATACTTGAAGATGTTGGACTAAAGTGCATGCATTCAACGGAGAAGGACTCGAATCATCGATTGCCAGGATATTTCGGCTTGACCCTTTGGCGTTGCGTAGAGATGTAGCTTCACTCTGCATTCTCTATCGCATGTATCAGGGGGAGTGCTCCGAGGAATTGTTCGGACTTATACCGGCCACAACGTTTCGCCATCGTTCAACGCGACAAAACTTTCATCCCCATCACCTGGATAATTGGCAATCCACCACTGTGCGGTTCTCCAGATTTTTTTTGCCTCGCACAACCAATCTCTGGAACAAATTGTCGCCTGCGGTATTTCCGGACCGATACGACCTTCAAACCTTCAAAAAAAGAGCGTACTCCTATCTCAAAGGCCGGCAACGCACTTGACTCTTGAGTTGCAGGTGTCCATGGGCGACGGTAGTCACTTACCATCAGGTGACCCATCTGCTCGTTTGCCCCCTATAATAAAAAAAAATTAGGGGTAGGAATTTACATAGTACTTAAAGTAAAAAAAAAATGTATCATGTCGTATTATTCATCGAGAAGCAAGTCGACGCGTTATAAAGATCCTTTGTTTTACATGTGGAGGCTAATAATAGTCGTTGCTTAAGCTAGTTGCGTATTATTGCGTCTGCATCATCTTTCGTTGATCTCAATCTGCCAATTTTGCACGGTTGTGTGCTTCTTTTTCTACATGTTTTTTTGCCATGTGCTGAACTTTAAACAAAAATATATTTTAATTATATAAATACTTATTTATTATTATATTCTTATACTTATATATTCTGTTAATCGGATATAAATCATAATATTTAATTAGATATGTTGTATCAACAGCGAATACGTGAATTAATTTAGAAGGTAAAACGTTATCTATTACACATCTCAAGCTTTTAAAAACAAGGTTACAAGTCTTAAATGCAACCTTAGAATTATTGTGATGAGTGATGATTATACAGCAATTGAAAGTCGATTTCATCTCTTGTCTGTTTGTTACCTCCAAGTGATTTCTGTTTAAAACACCGAACTTATGTACCTATCTGAAGGTGAGGTAAGTATCCAGGCTAATAATTAAAACACCAACCGTGGTGTTGTTTGAATTTAAAAGAAAAGAAATCCTTGAAAGATTGGAGTCTGAGTTTCCAATTTATCCATTCATCATCCATATATAACCTAGTTAAATACAATTCACCTAGCCGAATTTCATTTACACCTTATCTGTTTGAGCTCTTATATCTAGGGATATTTTTGGTAAATCCGGCTACATGCTCCATGACGAGGCGTCCTCGTCGTGTGTGTTTTTTGAAATATAATAGGTACAGTTAGGTACGGTAATAGGTATAATTTACATCCGCACTCCACGCACAGCGAGGACAGTATGTTTTTTTTAATGTATTTGGATTTATTTTCATCAAGAACCGTATATTGTACTGGGCAGATTTTCAAAAATCAGTTTTTTCAGCATTATTGGAGATAAAAATAAAAAAAAACACGAAATCTACCTCTGCGGGCCTACTGCGGGCCCGGATTTTTTTTTATACTAGTTCGCTCGTTAGGTTATTTTTGAAGTGAAAACAACACTTTTGATACGGTGAAAAAGCACTGAACTCACGTGACCGTCACGTTCAGATGTCAGATGTGACAGTTATGTTTTGACTTCTGACGTGCAGTCCTACGACTGACAGTTTTTTTTTTCTTGTGGAAACCAATAGAATGAGATGATGAAGTTACGTAAGTAGTAGTACCTATATGACTTTTTATAATATAATTTTTAAAGCAATTTTGTGGGGATCGAACTAGTCTGGAGACTACAGACCATATACTTAATAAGAAGGTTTTTTTAAAAACTATGAAGATACCGTGTTGTATATCTAAAAAACCAAAGGAAGGATTCCTCAACCAAAGAATAGCCAGGTAGCGATCGATCTGCAACATTTAGGTAGTCTATCTCGATTGGCTACTCGCTGTATTACGACATCCAATCACCGCGTTATATTTTTATACATTGGAATAAACCGATTCATTTTTAAAAGTATACCTACCTATACCTACGCTTGTGTAAGATTGTCGACATCGTTCCCCATGCAACGGGTACATAGCGCAGTGGCTTGTTTTATTATTCCCTGGTTTCCTCCTTTTTTAGCTTTTTATTTTTCCTTACGAAATTAGAAAATAGTACACGGTTCCCTAGATGCAATATTGTTTACCGTATGGTAGAGTTGCTTTTTGAAACGGGGCGGCTCCAAAGCCAGTACATCCTCCAAATTATTACAAGTTTTGCTATCAGTTCTTATTATCTAGGAAACATGAGCAAAACTCCGAATTGTTCCAAACTGCGGAAGTCAGTCATAATTGTTAAAGTTCAAGATTTTGTTACATACACACACTTACATTTTAGTGACATATCATGCTTTTAAAAAACTGTTTATTTATAATTCGAGTAATATATTCACTTTGAGGTATGCTGGTTAAGTACCTACTTGCATTTTGGTGAAGCGCAAGTTGTTAACACCGCTATTATTTAAAACTGAAATAAATAATGACTGAATATGTGTACAGTATTCAGATTCGCCATAGCAAAGACCATTACCCGGAGCGGTAGATAAATATACATGGTAAGTAGATCATACGCGTGATGCGATCATTAATATGCATAACATTATGAAATCTTAATTTCGTAATGTATAAAGTATACACAATAATATAAACTTTGTAAATTGTGATGAATATTGCAGTCAAATACGAAACATTGTAGTTTGCGTGTGCTGAAGTAATTGCAGACAAGCTACATTAGCAACGACCATCTTGATATCTTGATAACTGAGTAAATTAACATTTTCAAACAATCGTGGGTTGATAAGAATCTCTATCAACTATCCTTACTTAATACTATAAATGCGAATGCGAGTTTGTTTGTTACGCTTTCAGACCATAAGTGGGACTCAACCGATTTATGACATCTTGCTTGAGGTTGTCAGGGGCACAGAAAGGACATAGACTACCTTTCATCACCAGAAAAGTAATGGTCCCGAGGTATACTTGAATTGATTGACAAGAGCGGCAACGAAACGAATGAACGAACGAAACGAAGCCAAGCCTGGCTCCGTTTCTATTTCGCTTAGGCTTTCTTTAAGGTAAGTGAAAGAGTTACAACAGAGTGACAGCAAGATTGTGAAGTTTTCTAGAGATTAGCAGCAAACGGGTGATGTACTTGCGCGCGTTACATACCCGGACCCTGTCTCGCGCAGTGGGTTACCCCGACGACAGCTGCATCGCGCACACACGTTTGTATTTTTAAAGTTCCAAAAACCTAATTCGAGATGGTATTTATATATTATTTAAATACTGTAAAATTCATAGTGAAAATTGACATGGTTGTTTATATGCAGTATAAAAATTTAGATAAATTAAGAGAAAAAAAGCAACGCTATTTATGTGATTTTAAAAAATGTGCCTTTTAATCGTATAATTATGTATAAACTTTTTGTAATATTTACAATATTTTCCACCATACAGTTTAATAATCGAGATTTTAGAAAAGAGAAGAAGTTAATCTTTACATAAAAATAAAACACATGTAGGACTTTTGTACATAAAACATTGGAAATTAAAAATTTGCGTTAAGTACTTAATTTACATAACAATTGTATTATTATTTATTCTTTATTGAAGAGGTACTACACACATTTTAAAGCCCGGGACGAGTAGGAAATTAAAACGGTAGGTACCGATTTATCGAAAGGAGTAATTTATCTGTTATGTAGAAAGAAAGAAAGAAAGAAGAAAGAAACTATAATTTATTGCAAAAACATTAGCGTACATTTTTTCTATGTTACTGTCTATATTTAAAATACACATTGAATAAGGTAAGGGAAGATTAAGACAAAAAATATAATGTTTGGAAATAGGCAATTTCCAAACATCATATTTTTTGTCTATGATATGTCTACAAAACGTCAGTTATGTCATGTAGAATGTCTGTGGGTGACGTGTCATTTTTGACGTGGCAACATGTGGTTACCTTATTCCTTTTAATTTATTTATATTCAAGAATAATTTTTAAAGGGACTATCACTCATAGTACGCTGCTGCTTTGCAATTTCGGGTTGACACTCAGTATACACTGAGATGTAGTACCTACTTAGTAATCTGTGATACAGGCCTGCAACTGTACTGTACGTAGTGTATGTACTGTACTGTATGTAGTAGCCCTCTATGCAGAGGATGTCTCAACGCAGAGGAAACGGTCGCCCCCGTTATCCTGGAGTGCGAGGGAGTGACCACACAACGGGCAAATATCCTCGCGGATGCCTGTGAACGCCCATGGAGGCTCCTGTGCTTCAAGAGGGAGCTGGGCTGGCTCAACTAGCCAGCCAGATTTCAACGCGTAATGGACCGTGTTAGAGTCTAAATGCGGAAACAGAGCCCATAACCAATACCAATACCAATACTGTATGTAGTTTGGAGTGTATCTGCAGCCATTGGAGGGTCCCACTTTTTTCTTTCACATCAAGGTTGCTTATTGGTTATGGGTTAATGATTATTCCATCGCATTGCATGCATGAGCCGACATGACCGGGAGAAATACTGATGACGGATAAAATATTTGTCTTGGTTGACGACATAATTCATCGACAACAGGATTTTTTTAACTGAGGACTACCAATACTACAATTCGACTTTTGACAATATTACGCTTCCCCTGTTACGAATTCTCCTGTAGCTTGCTACGACTTTATCTATTCTCGCATGACATACCTACTAACACGTACATAACGAAATGTCAGAGTGAATACTGCCTCACGTAAACAAACTGTAATATGATTCTGTCCATTAGTGAACTAATAACTCCGGAACTGCTAAAATGTTAATTAATGTATTATATAATATGACCCATAATGTTTTGCAAGAAGCTTTAATAAAAAGTCTAAAACGGAATTTCTACATAACACATGACGGCTTGTACAGTACTAAACAAGTGCCATACCTACATTTTGTGCAGTATCCACCCTGGCAAAGAAAACTTCAAAATATATAGAAGAGGGATGAGGTTCTTGAGTGGAAGAAACGTAGTGATCCCGCCAGTGGTAGAAATATATATTACATAAGGTATATATATGGTAGTTTCGTAGTATTCATATTATGCACACACTTAAACCGAAGTAACCGTTTGGGTTTCAATGAGATAAATACGATTATTATGGTAAGAAGGCTGTGGTCTTGTAAACATTAATTTTATTATGTACATACTACATACCTACATAAAGGTTCTTAAGAATGTGTGGCAATGTGAACATGCCTTGTATGTAGCATAATGTTGCAAGTTAATTACATTTTTAAAGAATTAATTTCGTTTTGCATCAATGTGATTCCAATCTAAATTAATATTAGGCATTATATCCACCGAGCACTGGTGATTTTTATCGGACGATAGTTTAGTCGCTATCGTCTGACAGTCGTGATTAAACTATTGGTCGATAGTTCAGTCTTGTCACCACAAGACTGAGCTTTCTAGGGACCACGCTGACTGCAGTGGGTAAAGCGGTCGCTAGACGATCATGATCATCAATGAAAACTGTATTTGTTATTTAAATCTGCAGATTTTCGTTTAATAGAAAACCGTGCAACATCAACGTTATTCATTTCACGAGCGACGGTAAGTTGGTTTTTCTCTGAATAAGAATATATTTACGATAAATTTATAAAAAACATTTTGGCGTACCTAATATCAATGGAAGAACGGTTCCTTGCTATCTAGGATGTCGTCAATCTCAGGGTGACGGTGAGTATACAGGGTGTATTTGAAAAAGAAACACTTACTTAAATCACTGAAATGACTCTAGCATGCAGTTACAATAAGATTAAAAAAAAACCATCCGTTTACAAGTTATTATCGTTTGAATTTCCAGATATTTTTGCCTCCGTTTACTATAAAAGTAGGTGAAATGTCTAAAGACAAAGATTATAAATGGTACGTATTTTTTTATTCTGAATTTTTTTTCATTCCGTTACAAAAAAGAAATCTAATTTTTTGAAGTGATAACTTCTTTAGGATCGTTGTGCACTTTTGCTATAGGCAAAAAGCACTGATCTCGCACCGTCACGCTAATAATACATATATAGGTCCACTAGAGGGCGCTAATCTAAGCATTGAGTTCTGCCAGCTCCTTATCAAGTTATAAATCTTTAAAATTATAATTAGTTCAATAAAGTACTTATTGTGTGCGCAATTCATATGGTAAAATAAACAAATCATAATTGTAATTAAGGTGCAAATGTATAACTCCTATAGTGCTCAATAGCGAAAACCTTTATTCAAAATTTTGTCCGAACGTCCGTCAGTTTGATGGATGTCACTAGTAGATGGCATCACTTTTATCAAAAATGAACACTTCTGATCGGGAACTCACAATAAATTACTTATTAACAATTTTTGAAGTGAAAACTTCTTTAGGCACGTTGGGCACTTTTGGTATTCAGAAAAAGCACTGAACTCGCGTGACCGTCACGCTGCATGTGTTAGTTATGTTTTCACTTCTGACGTGCAGTCCTACGACTGACAGTTTTTTTTAAGATAGTTGTTATGGATTTTCTCAATAACTAAGTGAAGAGTTCCAAAATAAAAAAAATATGTACGATTAAAAATCGCTAACTTTACACGTTCCACCTGCTTTTATGAGAAACCGAGGTAAAAATACCTTGAAGTTCAAACGGTCATAACTTGTAAACGGATAGTTTTTTTTCAAAAATTTCCATTGCAACAGATTCCTAGAGTAACCTTTGCAGTGATATAAGTAAATGTTCCTTTTTCAAATACACCATGTATAAAGATCAGGCGGGGTATATTTCGAGGTGACAGTTTGAGTCCCTTGTGGTTCTGCTGAGCTTTGAATTTTCTAACCTAGTCCTGAACCCTCCAATATAATGGTTGGAGGGTTCAGGACTAGGCTATCGTTTGCGGAGAGGAGATCAGGTTATATCCGTTCTCGTTTTCATGGAAACTTTTTGCCTGCAGTATTTCCAATTGATAAGATTACTAGAGGTAACTGAAAACTTAAGTAAATGTATAAGGGTGGAATTTGCTGTCGATAAATGTGCTGTCATGTATGTAAAAAGAGGGGTGGATAACGTTTGAAATAATAACAAAAGTTCAAATGATATAATGAATTATTGATACAATTTCATTTAAGTTTAATGAACATTTTCCAAAATGCACATTTGAATTAATATTCAATTAGTATACAATTCAGTTACTATAATATCCAAAATCTATAAGTAACGTTTAATATAATTTAAAAGCACCAGATCCCCTCTATTGTTGGTGAATCTTTTGCTGAAAATGAGTAAATATGAAAATTATGTCAAATGAACGTTAAGTAAATGAAAAGAGCATTATACTTATAAAAAATTATATAGAATTAACATTATACTAAATGTTATTAGAGCACATGTAGGTTGTATGAAATTTAACATTAGACCACATGAAATTAGGTTAGTTGTTTATATTTCACATAAAAATTATATCGTGTAAACGTTATTTCAAGTGATACGAGGGCGGCACTGAACATTTCGGGAATCAAGGAAGTGACACAACATTACTATTTAAAAATGTATTTATTGCTTTTAGAAGTATTCTCCGCGAAATTTGACACATTTTTCCATACGATGGAACCAATCATTCAAGCAACCGTTCCATTCGGAAGTTGGGGTCTACAAAATGGCCGTTTTGTAGGCGTCTACAGCTTCTTCAGGTGATGAAAATCTCTGACCACGCAATTTATTCTTTATTTTAGGGAAAGTATAGAAATCATTAGGGCTTAGGTCGGGGCTGTACGGCGGATGGTCTAATAATTCTATGTTTTCTTGCTTTAAAAACTCTTTTGTTCTGTGCGCGGTTTGAGAACTCGCATTGTCGTGATGGAGGATGATGCGGCGGTTGCAGTTCTCTTAACGGAGTTCAGAAACGACCTGTGGCAAACAAATGCTAGCATACCATTCTGCATTAACCGTTCTTTGTCCCTCAAGAGAAATAGTCGCAACATGGCCGGTTTTGGAGACAAACGTGGCCACCATTTTTTTTGCAACACTCCGTGAACGAACAATTTTTGTTGGCATTAACGCATTTTCGGTTCGTATACAGCATTTGAGGATCCTGCGTGGAATCTTTCGAGAGTTCTGACGCACCAAGTAACGCGAGCCGCTTTTTGCTCTTCACAGAGCGAATGCGGTATCCATCGGGAAAACAACTTTTTTACACCTAATTGTTCATGCAAGATTATTTGTATTTGACTCGTGCCAATGTCTAAAGTTGCCTGAATTTCGCGGTATGTCACATGTCGATCTTCCTCAATCAGCTTACGCACAGCATCAACGTTTTCTTGGGTGACTGCAGTTTTTGGACGACCTTGACGAGGATCATCACTGAGCTTGACACGTCCACGTTGAAATTCAACAAACCATATACATACACATAGCGATAAATTGTGGTTTTGGATGGGGCTTCATCACCAAATGCAGAAATCATCCGGTCAACACACTGTTTTTGCGTTAAACCACTTCGAAAGTCATAATAAATTATCGCTCTTGAATTTTCTCGAGTCAATTCCATTTTCTCAACGACTAAACAAGTTCGACAAAACCTTGTGATAAGACCGAGAATCTTTTTTTTAAATAAATAATATTCGATTTTTAAAACCAAGGAGTTTTCAACTAAAAAGATTTTAATATGACAGAAACAGTGGAAATATTCCATTCCCGATACTTTTAGTGCAGCCTATGTATTATACTATCTGTTATTATGCCATATATTACACACCCGTAAAAAGAGGCAGGATTGTGGAATCTAAAGAAATGAAACTCTCAGATTCTATACACCTTAGATGTCTTTCCGCAAATAAATTTACAAGTAAGTATCTAGGAATGACACAGAAAGAATGTCAGGTTTAAATAAATTGACTATGAAGTAATCGTTACAGGAAAGCTTCTTTAGCCGCATGAAAAAAGTATTAAAAAGTCTTTTGTCAGGTTATAAAGGTGCGAGCCTATAAAGATTGGGTCATACCAGTGCTAACCTACTAATTTGGCATACCTATATGGACTCAGATGCAACTTGACGCCCTGGATAGAAAAGTTCGTACATTGCCAACCGCGTACGGAATGCACGTTCATCGGTAATGAGATTGTATATCCCGCGGAAATGAAGGTGTGGTTTTTTAAGTGCCAGGACTGGAGATGGGCAATGTGTTTATGCCCGGCGGGCAAAAATGGCAAAAAAATTATGTATGCCGGAATAAATGCCCAATCACAGGGCTAAAATTTGTTTTATTATTTAATAGTATTTTTGAAATATAAGAAGAAATATTAATGATTGAACACATTTATTTTAAAATAATATCATTGATATTTATTTTCATCACAAAGTGAGGTTACCTATTATCAACATCAAAGCTTTAGAAAAAGAAAATTTTAAACAAAGTTAGATAAAACGACAAAACATTATAAAAATTCTAATAATCAACGTCATAATAATTTTAAATATTACACAATAGTAGAGAATCATAATTCTTGTATGACACCAGAACGGTACCTATTATGATAATCAAAAAATGTTTATTGTAGTGTAGATTTATCTGTCCTAATTAATTACCATCGCTATCGTATATTTGTTTGTCGTGAAGTTGAAGCTGCTGATTCTATATCTTACCATCTACTCTCTACTAAAGAAGATTCTTTGTGTATGTTGAATACATTGCCCTCCAGTTTAAATATAATGTCTGTTACTGGCTCAAGAAGACTGATGGATACTGTCATAGACCAGAGGTCTTCATCTAAAATCGTAGATTTAATATCGGGCGTTGGTTGTAGGTTTTCATGAACCGCTAAACTACAGAGAGGGATAGTTCGCTAACGGGTAACTAAAGATAGGTAAAACCCACGACTGGGTAAAAACCCGGGTGATTACCCATCTATGCGGGTAACGTTTGTAACGGCCACAAAATGGCGGCGCAGCATGGTGTGTGTGCGCATCCCTCACCCCGCCTCTTCCACTCGGTGTAAGAGTTCGGACCACCGCTTAGCGTGTAATTCATAATATTTACATCGTTTAATAAATTTGTTTTTAAATATGTTTTAAATAGAGTGTGCTTAAATTCTAACTATAAACACCTAGCTGGTACCCGCGACTTCGTCTGCGTCGAATTTGTAATACATTTTTTCTTCAATCTCTTCCATCTTCTTTTGAGGAGAACTAAGGTACTCGTAAGTTACTTTTGGTCTAGTGGTTAGCGACGACTGAGCCAGAGGTCGTGGGTTCGATTCCATCCCAGGAAAAATAATTGTATTCCAAATGTACACCTACTTTCAGCTTCCCTTGCTTTTAGGGGGAACTGTTAGTACTCTTTTCAACTGAAATGGCAAATCGGTCGGATTTTTGGATTACGGGGAATTAATCCACGTTTTCCCTTTGCTGTTCCTTTCATATTTATTACTCAAAAAGATCACCTTCAACATGTGACATGCTTTTGGTCGTTGGTCTGTCCCCCAATTTTATTCCTTGAATTTTATATCGCTAAACTTGACAAATGATACGTCTCCCATGTAAACCTTAATTCCCTATGATGTCACCGTCAATGCCTATTATACAAAAAGTAGCTTTGTTTATCTCTATAAGTACCTAAATTCATCCAAATAACTTGATAAATAACTTAAATGATGGATTTGCTGTACTTTCAAATTTTGATCCCATATTTTGCCACCCCCAAGGTCTATTTGCGCCATACGATAAGTAGCCTATGTCTTTCTCCAAGCTTTGGATATCTCTGTACTAAATATCAACCAAATAAAGTTGACCAATCAATGGTCTACAAACAAACTTGGATCTCCTATTTTGCCACCCTCTACCTTCCCCAGGATATAATCTATCTCCTAGGCAAAAATTCGTTATGATCCATTCAGCCGTTTAGTGGTAAAAAGGTAAAAAACAAACAGAGTTACTTTTGCATTTATAGTATAGTATTAGTATGGATACAAACTGTATTAATTTGGCAATGAGCAAGAAACAGTTCGAGATATAATATGAAATGAAATTTATATTGCCTTCAAAAAATAACAGCATAGTTATGAAAAAAAAAACAGTATTCGCATGGGCAGACACGTGAGGGCAGACGACTGTTCCACACGTGTCTGCCCGTTCGGGTAAGCACGCTTAGGCATATTTTCCCATCTACACCGTGCCATACACGCCGCGCTTCCCCCCCCCCACCCCTCCCGCGCGGCTGCACAGCGGTCTATGTGTACGGCGCGGTGCTTGGAAAGTTTCTTACGTTAGTTTTAGTTTCACATTTTGTAATGACTTCGTAAATGTTACATCAGAATAACTGTAATATTTTGTCTTTTGTCGTAAACTTATAAAACATTCATATAAACCTTACATATTTCAATAAAAACTTTCATCCCCTATTGTTATTTTACACCCTTGAGGGTAAAACTTCTACAAACTTTGAATGTCATATTTATTTATGTCGATCGAAACAGCCTAAAAAATAAGTTTCAAGCTTCTAGCTCTAAATATGACAATACTTCCATACAAGTTTTCATCCCCACCTTTCAACCCCATTCCAACCCCTTTTTTCGCAGCAAAAAGTAGCTTATGTCCTTCCTCAGGCTCTAGACTATCTGTGTACCATTTAAATCGGTTACTTTCGCATTTATAATATTAGTAAGGATATATACGATGTCAAAACTCAACACCTAACCCTCGTTTCCAAAGATAGTATCAATTATGTTAATACATTTTGAAACAAATATATATGCCCAGATAAATGCCCAAGGAAAGAAATTTATCGGCACTTATTAGGAATATTCCCAATTTATATCCCCATTAATGCCCGGGCATTTGCCCATCTCTAGCTAGATGTATCTAAGATTGTATACCTCGCGTGTCCTGACACGCGAGGTATACAATCTTAGAGATTACTTCCTCTCTGTTAACTTGGGGGCGCATCGATATGTGATGTGAGAGAATTCGCGCAACAGTGCAGTACTGAATATTACAGATCGTAGGGAGTTACGGAAGAGCAAAGAGCTGCATAGACGTTTTTATCAGGCCATAAATGGACCCGAAGTAGATTTATTATCTATTTATATTATGGTTCGGTAATCTCTTTGGACGAACTGAAGATTTTATCTGAGCAATTACAGATGAAGTTCTTATAACGCACAACTATCGGAGATATATCCTGAAGGACGGCACGATTGACATTTGTCGGGCATGTCCCGAAAAAGCCTCAGGCATATAATTTCCGGTTGTTCTCTTTGCATAGAGATAACTTAGTGGCCAGGATAGTCCTTGAGCAACTTGCTTGCGGAACTACAATACTACAGGTATGAAAATGTTTGTACTGCGATCGGTTTATTATCACTGACAGGACTCTTGTTGAAAATAAGCCTGATATAATGGTAATAGACCGATTATAGCGTCGAGCAATGATTGTTGACATGACATCACCATTCCCCATGACGACTGAAAAGGAAAACAAATTAAGTAGGTATTTGGATTTGGCCAACGACGTGGTCTACATTTGGGATGTAGATTCTTGTGCCGATAGTCATATAGAAAGAAGAAATAAATCTTATATATAAAAATATATCTTCGTAATCAGGCCATGGGTAGATTACGAAGAGCTTCGACCAACACCTTCAGAGGCTCACGTTAGGCAGCTTTGTCCTTGTACCGGTGGAACACTATTTTTTTTACTTCTTTATGTTTTTGTATGTTACTACTATTATAAAAATAGTGTACAAATAAAGAGTTATCCATTTATCTATCTGTTTAGATTTACATCAAGAAAATTACAAATCATCTTCTTGTTATTTCAGGTGTCTATATTTGACGACCCTACATACCAATACTTATATGATAGTTATTATATTTATAAATACAAATTATTATTTAAACATTGTAAATATGTTTAATTTATGTTAATAAAGAGAATAATATTAATAATCATTTATTACAGGCTGCATGGGACCATATTCTAGATTTACATACATTATGTGTTAGTAAATATAACTTAAAACTACGTTAGTAACACGTCACTATTTGCACTTAGTCTGTGTGCGATCTATAAGTACTTGTCCGTGGACGCGACGGAATACCACACCTTGGGGCCAAACACTTTCATTTAACACCACCAGACTGATAATGGTTAGGTACTCGCACCACGAACGCCTTGAAGCTGACGTTGCGGCGCGACTGAAGAAGCTGCACTGTCTTCACACGGCGGCACATACCTAATTTAGTTTCTGGTATTCTGTATGACGATCTCTTCTGCCTCAGTGTTGTAGTGTAGGCGAGAGATGTACACCGGGGTGTTCGAACCCCACCCAGTGCACTGCCGACGTAAACCCACTCCTAACACAAGCATTTCGCTTAGCTGGAGGGGTAACCAGAATACCAATAATGTGTGACCCACGTTGCTAATATTATTAAAAAAAAATTGTATGTTTATCGGCAGTCTGGTTACCATAGTACAGACTCTGCCTAGTTTGTGATCAGACGGCCTCGGCACAAACTTACGTACTTACCTCTTCTAGTTTGGTGCGCAAGTCTGCGATAGTGTAGTAACATCGACGTGGTCGAAAGTGATGGGAGGTAACTTATTCAAGTCCGCCGCCACAAACGTGGGCACGTCGTTAGCATCAGTCTCCTTCAGCAGCAAGATGATATCGTTGTACACTTATTAACCGACGAAAAAACGGAGGAGGTTCTCATATCGACCCGTATATATTTATATTTTTTTTATGTATGATCGCACATAACTTTTTACAGGGTAGGCTGATTTCGACATTTTTTTTATTGGATAAGGCATACTTCGAAGTTGGTTCCATTTAAATTTCAAATAAATATTTCAACCCTAAGGGTCGAGAAATAGGGGACGAATGATTGTTCACAGGTATTTACATTAGTGTAGGAGTTTAGTTATAGTTAGTTTAACAAGTTTATTTTTCACTTTTTAGCTGCTTTCTTCTTTCGTTGGTTGAATTTTTTGTTAAAAAGTTTTTATCTTTGTTCCATCACGAAGCCGGCAAGACACCATCTGGTCACTTTTATTTAGCAATCGGAACACCAGCTGCTTGGCAGCAGCAATATCATCCTCGTTGATATTAGTCACACAGATCTGGATGGCAGACATCTCATCCACCACGTCCATCTACTGTTGCAGAAACGCCAGTAACTCATTTGCCACAAGCGTATCTATCACTCATGGCTATCAATATACCGAGCATCGGCCTACACCGCGCTTTACATCAATACAAATAAATAAAACTAAGGTTTCTGTTTGTAATGTCAAAATAATAGTTTTTTTTTTAGGCTCATACAGTTATTTGCACGATACCTATGCCTAAAGATCAGTTTTTTAAATTTTTGTCTCTCAGTTTGTTCCGGAACGGGTGGACCGATTTCCACGGAACTTTCCCTGGCAGATAGCTAGTGTTGTAAGGAGTAACTTAGGCTACTTTTATTTTAGAAAAAGGATTAGGGTTCTGCGCAAAGTATATAAATATGTACACGCGAGCGAAGCCGCTTCGGAACTGTTAGTTAATAATATTATTTATTAAAATTTAAAATTAAATGGCACACGTCCGAAGCAGAGCACGACACATCGCACTATATAAGTTTAGTTTTTTTTTTCAACCATAATTAAGCTGAAAAATAATAATTATAATAATATAATATAATAGCAAAGATCATAGGACGGCAGATTAACATTTCTAAATACAATACTGTATATACATATACATATTTGTAACGGATACATATTTGTATCACGGCGGTTAAAAATCATATTTTTTTTATATCTAACCATTTTTAACGACTTTTTAATTCAATTACTATTGCGTTTCGTACTCCTTGTTTAAGGTATGTGTAATGTTATAGCGTAGATTGATTGAGTCAGTTAAAATTAATTTTATGGTAATTAGGTACAGTATTATTAGCAACTGCAGAAATCCACGCTATGTTTTATATAAGTATAACGTGTCTACTTTTAGAATTTTGTTGATCATTGTACCGTTTTTGTCGTAAGTATATATGTTATGGACCAAGTGATTAAATGTTGCAAAATTTATAATGCCCGGGCAATATATTCAGCGTGGGAGAGCCATGCTACGGCACGTATGGGCCGGCTCGACCGGAGTGATACCACGGCCTCACAGAAAACCGGCAATGAAGCAATGGTTTCATTGCTTCTCGCGGAGTGAGTGAGGTTACCGGAGGCCCTAACCCTTCCCTCTACCTTTTCCAACGTTCCCTCCGCCCCTTCCCCTCTTCCACCGGTCCCTCCACTTTAAAGGCCGGCAACGCACTTGTGACTCTTAAGTTGCAGGTGCCCTGAGCGGCGGTAGTCATTTAACATAACGTGACCCATCTGCTCGTTCCCGACTTATAACAAAAAAAATAATTAATAATGAAATGAAATGCCAAATCGGACTGTGTGGTGAATAAACCTCGTTATTTATCACATTGTCTGTTGTTGTATTACATTGTTGGACAAGTTGATAATTAAGGTACCTACATAAGGTACATTAGGCAGGGAGCTAGGACCAAACATATATTGAAGGACCATCATCATTAGCAAACACGCGCTGCTATTGAGAGCAGTTGTTTTCTATTTAATTAGAAAAAGTTAATAAAGGCGAACAGGTTACCTATATTGTAATTGAAAACTAATACGAAATAACTAGACAAATAAAAAAAATACTTGCTTTTAAAAATAAGTAGAATTTGGTTTTTTAAGTTTTGACAGATTTTGATAGCACACAGCAACCATCAATGATTACGAGATTTTTTTAAGACAATTTTAAATAGTTTCAAGTTTTCCCGAATTAAAAACAAAAAGCACATCCGAATCTCTGGTGGTTCTCAAGGCTAGCACAAACGGAAGTACAGACGCACAGAGGTGTAGAGCACTATGCGATAAATAAGGTCAGTAGGAAGTTAATAATCCTCTTGGCGGCTGCATGACTAAGCCTATGTTTACCGCTATGCGGCTATATTGAGGTCAGAGTGCAACACATTCACACACAAACATTAAAATGTATCGCTTTGATTAGTTAAGTCATGCTAATGACTGTATGAATTGTTTTGGTCGTCTTTTCCCCTTTGTTTTTTTTCATTCATAGCCTTGTAGAGCAAAATCCTAGAGCCGCCAGGTCTTACATATTTTCTGACGAATAAAATGTGTAGTATAGTATAGTATTAATAGAGACTCTGAAGGTATGCATACTAGACCTTGGCTTAGGCCGGCTACCAATTTTCAGATACCAAGTGCTAAAGTTACATTAAATTATTAGTCACTTTTCTTAAATTCCGAGTGCTGATGATGTTCGACGCGCGGAAAACGCTCATTAACTGAATACAGTGTAATAATACCTACTTACATGACTAGCTGCACCCCGCGGTTTCACCCGCGTAAGTTCTGTTCAGTAGTTTTTTCGTGAAAGAGTAATAAACATACACACACACTTTCGCCTTTATAATATTAGTTTGATTAGTAGGATACATGACAGTAGAAGAGATTACACTACTACTAGGAGCACAGATAAGATAATAGTTACTTCGCTAGTAGTGTTTAACTTAAAATATTTTAACTGATATTTGTTGATAAATTGTATACCTCTATGTGTTTTATAAGTGAATCCAATGTCTTTTGAACGAAAATGATCTAGGGAATAGAAAAGTAATGGTTGACAGCTAGCAGTCAGCCGCAATGTACGAGTATATATTAGGTAGCCAGGTATAAACGGGTATCTTACTGTTAATGTTTTACACTTACGTGTTTCTCAAGTAACTAATATATAAAATTAAAGATATTTTTTTCTGTACACTATACATATGGCGGCTTGTAAAATAATAGCCGCAAATAGAGATTGTCATCATTTGTATATTAGCTCTTCCCACTCTGATGACTGTATGCGAGAGAGAAGAAATGCAAGCGCCTTCGTGTTACAAGGAAAAATATTACGTAATGTTTTTAAACTATCGACTTCAAAAAAAGCAGCAGGTTCTCATTTCGTCAGATTGTTTTTTTTTACGTATGTTACCCGATTACTCGTAGACGACAAGCGGATTTGGAATATTCTGTTTTTGTTTAAATTATCCGATGATGGTATCCTGGAGAAGTTCAAATATCTGTGAACTCTTCAAATATTATAAGCAAACTTATACCTAACTTATTAATTTGTCATTGTCACATTGTTTTTTTCGGAAAACAGCAATTTGTCGCTTATTGCATAGTATCTCTTTCTCCAGGCAGTATTTCTGATACTGTATTGGCGGTGAAACAACCTGGAGCGTACAAAAAAGGTTGTTTTGGTTGCTTACACTCGAAATAACGACATAATTTGGCCGTGGTAACATTACTCATTTGTTTTTCGTGTGGAAGCTCACCTCACCGGGCTATTGGTGAGGCCGTATATCAGGCCTTAACCAACTAAAACCACACGGTGTACCTCACAGCACCGTTTCTGAGTTGATTGTCGGTACGCCGATGTTTTGCCTCCAATGATCCACCCAGCGCTGGCTAGCGGACGGCAACTGGGCGAAGTCCAGACACCCTCTTCACGGGAGACTCTGCTTCGGGTGAAGAACATAAAACTCGTCTCATACACCCACGGTCACTCTTAGCGTACGCATGAGAGCGCGAGTGAAAAGGTTCCACCTGGAAGTTTTCTACCGAATCCACACCATTACCTCCTTGCGCGAGAGTTGTTTTTCTCGCAGAAAATCGTCATAAACCAATTGTGACGACCTAACATCTCGATTCATCTGACCAATTGGGAGACGCTTGCTGTAGTCGGTCAGTCAGTGCTGCTTTCTAGAAACTATGCCCCCCCTCGGTATACCTAACAGATAAATGTTTGCTTCTGAGCTTTGTTTAGTCACGGTGTAACATAAGATTTCACACTACTGTAACCGAACGGAAAATAAATGGTCTGAAAGTGTAAAAAAAACTTTACATGTCAATATTTCAGCTTAGATAATAATAATAATAATAAGTTAGTCTAGTTATATCTCACCTTCTATATATGGATGATTTGAAACTACTAGCCCCCACTAATTTGCAATTGATAGCGTTACTGAAGGTAACTGAAAACTTTAGTAACTCTATCAGGATGGAATTTGGTGTGGACAAGTGTGCAGTCATGCATGTAAAGAAAGGTGTGATAGTGGAATCTGAAGGAGTCGAACTCTCCGATTCAACAAAACTCAAATCTCTGTCTGCCACCGAAACCTACAAGTATCTAGGTATATCACAGTCATTGGGAATACCTGAACCTACTATGAAACAAGCGCTGCAGGAGCGCTTTTTTGGCCGCCTGAAAAAAGTGCTAAAAAGTCTTTTATCAGGGGGTAACAAAATACGTGCCTGCAACGGTTGGGTCATGCCGGATCTGATGTTTTCCTTTGGTATACTTAGATGGACTCAGACGGAACTAGATGCCCTTGACAGGAGAGTCCGTTCACTGCTTACTGCATTTCGAATGCACCACCCACGTTCATCGGTAATGAGATTGTATATCCCACGAAAGTTTGGGGGTCGTGGACTTTTAAACATTAAGACCTTACACAATCGTGAGATATACAACCTTAGAGAATATTTTCTTCATACTGATGTGGGTGTGCATTGTAATGTGGTTGCAGTGGACAACGGACTCACTCCGCTCGCTCTGGCTAAAGAGAACTGGCGCAAACCTGTAGTTCTTAGTATTAATGAGCGCAGGGAGGTATGGAAGGGCAAAGCACTTCATGGTCGTTTTTATCGGGCCCTAAATGGGCCTGATATAGACTTAAAAGCGTCCACATCTTGGCTACGGTTCGGTGATCTCTTCGGAGAAACCGAAGGTTTTGTCTTTGCAATTATGGACGAAGTTATTATGACAAATAACTATCGGAAATATATCCTGAAAGATGGTACGGTTGACATCTGTCGGGCGTGCCACCGTCCCGGTGAATCTATCAGGCATATTATTTCTGGTTGTTCTTGTCTTGCCAATGGTGAATATTTGCACAGACACAACCAAGTGGCCAGGATTGTACATCAACAGCTAGCCCTTAAATACAACCTTGTGAATTCAGAGGTGCCATATTACAGGTATGTGCCCGACCCAGTTCTTGAAAATAGGTCGAGCCACATTGTATTGGGATCGATCTATCATCACTGACAGAACTATTGTTGCGAATAAACCTGATATAGTGGTGATAGATCGATTAGAGCGCCGTGCAATGATCATCGATATCGCTGTTCCTCATGACGAGAATCTCGTAAAAGTTGAAAAAGATAAACAAATCAAATATTTGGATTTGTCTCACGAGATTGTCGATATGTGGAATGTCGAATCGGCGATCATTGTTCCGATTGTCATATCTGCTCATGGATTAATAGCCAAGAGCCTCGATCAACACCTTCAGAGGCTCGCGTTAGACGGTTGGATCAAGGGACTGATGCAGAAGGCAGTTCTTCTCGACACGGCCCGTATAGTGAGGAGGTTCCTGTCTTTGGAGCCCTAACCACCGGTATCTTGGTCCCTGTACCCGATGTCGGTGGTCTACTATTTTTTATATTTTTAAATATAATTTTTTTTATGTACATATTTAAAAATGTAATTTATATGATAAAAAATGAATAAAGAGAATAATAATAATAATAACTCCACACATCTCACACACGGCCGTCTGATCCCAAACTAGGCAGAGCCTGTACTATGGTAACCAGACTGCTGATAAACATACTTATATATTTCTAAATACATACATATTATGGATAAATTACACCCAGACACAGAACAAATTATCATGCTCATCACACAATTATTTGTCCTGGGTGGGAATCGAACCCACAACCTCTGGCTTAGCAGTCAGGGTTACTAACCACTAGACCAACAGGCCAGTCAATGTAATTAGATAATTAAATTTTTTGATAATTTGTAGATGTAATTTGTTTGGCGATAGTGTCGCCATGCATTTAGTATAGTAAAATACTGTAATACTAATAAAGTGTTAAGTTAAACTAACAACTAAGTAACAACTAAGTCGTAGATGCTTTAAATAAAAATTCGTTTCTATTCTAAAATAATCATGTTGACGGGAATCAACGCGATCACGTATTTAAAAGGTATGACATACCTTTACTTTGCCGTGGTTGTGGCCGTGATCACAGGCCTGTACCTATAATACTTTTAAATAAGTGATCGCGTCAATTCCCGTCAACATAATGATATTATCATGGAACGCAAAAGTTTAAAAGTTTGGATCTTCTTTTTAACTATATTTATAAATATATGTATATTTACTGGACTGGCCTGATGGTCTAGTGGTTAGTAGGTGTGTTCGATTTCCAGGACGAATTATTCTCTGTCTGGGTGTAATTTATTTATAATATGTATGTATTTAGAAATATATAAAAATATGTTTACCAGCAGTCTGGTTACCATAGTACAGGCTCTGCCTAGTTTAGGATCAGACGGCCGTGTATGAGGTGTGTGAAGTTGTTATTATTATTAATGCCCTGAAACATATTTATGAATTTAATGGCTGCGAGAGGCAAAATAGCTCGTTGGCATAGTCAAGAAGCAGCAATTTTTTTTCATCATCAGCTCGGCTACATGATGTGATGAAAAAATGAAATATGTAGGTATATAAACGGTCGAATTGAGAACCTCCTTTTTTTTCGTCTTTTAACAACGATACCTAATTTTAAAAAGTAAATTAGTTTAAATATTAAAAAAAAGTGCAAGAAAAGAAAAGAGTGTCAAAGAGGGATTCGATCGAACCCAACCTAGTAGAATTCGGACTATACACCAGATAAGCTAAACGCTCGCTGTAAATTAGTTTGAAATAAGTATATACATTCTACTGACGTTACAGTGTTATTACAGCTTTCATTGATTTTCCTGTGGGAACCAAAGTTTAACCCGGGATAAAAAGTACCCTATAACCTGCGCAGGCACTCAAACTATTATCATAGTAAGTTTCAAGCATATCCCTTCAGTAACTTCTGACTTTATCGTGAACATACAAACAGACAGACAGAAAGACAGACAGAGAGACAAAAATTGTTTGAATCGCATATTCGGCATCAGTATCGATATCTTAATACCCCTCAGTCGATTTTTTTTAAATATATTCAATGTACAGAATTCATCCCGATACAGATTTATTATAAGTATAGATATAGATTAGTTTTCATTCGCAAATAGAGTTTTTCTAAATTGAAAACAAAAACCCAACACGTAAACTTAGCCGTTGTCAGATTATGGTAGGAAATATCGGATTGCGTACAAGCGCTGCCATTGACAAGAGCATGTATTTATTATTGTACCTAACAAAGTTGACAGTCTTAGATTATAGAACTATATAATTGTTGTGATAATATGTATGTATGCACTGCACTACTATTATGTATTAATAAATTATTATTATTATTATTATAATTATAATCTAAGTTGACAGTGTAGCTTTAACCAGAGCGCTGTGTTTCAAATACTGGTATTTAGTAGATTAAATTATAAAGCGTTCCACGAAGGTGATAAACTGATTCGTCCGAGTCATTTTTAATCCATAAATAGTGCAAGAGGTCTGGGTAGTCTTTTTGGTTTTCATTTGCAATAAAACCACTGCGAATGTATACAAAAGGTCATCGCCGTTACCTAGTCATCATTACGTACGAAACAAAAAGTGGACCAGTAACACTTCAATCCATATATCTCAGAGTTACATCTGAGTAAAAGGCTGTTATGTAAGTTCACCAATTCGGACGTTGATGATAATTGACTAATTGTGTTATAACAACGATTTGGAATTGAATTATATAAAAGGACCCTTTTACTTTTTCTTAATTAGTTTTATCATCGTGTTTCTAATGAACAATACACAAAAATGTAAAACCTGTGCGCTTGTGTTAATTATCTATGTATAATATATAAAATATGTTGATTGTTGATTGTCATGTTCGAGGACGGAATAGTGAACCTTTGGATGATGCAGAGATATGTGAGAAAGATTACTTAGCGTAAAAAATATTGTTAATACATTAAAAGTGTTATGTGGGGTCGTGGCTAAGTGTTAACCGAGTAGCTTAACACATTGCAAGGTTAAGTAATACTAGCCAGATTAGTCTACGGATGGGTGACCATTCCTAACACATTGAGACCCTTTCCGTCGATCCCGGTTTCCATACGAACACCTGTGGCATTCGTTACGGGTAGTTGGAGCCCTAAAAATAAGTCCGACATTTGGTCTAACTACAGAACATCGATATGGATTAGACTGAAAGCCGACCCCAACTTAGTTGGGAAAAGGCTAAAAGTGTTATGTATGTAGGTAAGTAAAACTCTACTACTACATTTTATTATTATGCATGAATTTATATAGTTTCATACGGGAGGACCCGTGCTTCTCCGCAGCATTGTATTTATAATGATACTGATTTCATAAATAACGCTTATAGGTAGGTATATGATGAGTAATTGTAACCTGACCTAAGTTGAATGGGATACAGGGATAAAGAATTATGAACATGACAGGATTGACAGTTATTTTCTAATTTGAAACGCATATTGAAAGTCAAGATGAATGATGAATTATCACACTTGGCTTCCCTCCGGCTCAACCAATTTAAGTGGGCAAAAGCTCAAATGAAAAAGCTCGTTCCAGCAACTGTTCTCAGACCAAAACGAACCGCGTAGGTACTTCAGTTAAAATCGGAGAAACAGAAGAAGACAGCTATGAAAACATAAGAAATGTGAAGAAGGAAAGGACATTTGAGTAGAACTTGAGCAGGGTGAAAGTGTGATTTCCCATGCTTCATGACAAATCTGTACAACAACCTTTCATTAAAAAAAAACCGGACAAGTGCGAGTCTTACTCGCGAACCGAGGGTTCCGTAAAAAAACAAACTCGTATGTCCGTCTGGTGAATTAAGTCTCGAAGATTTTTGCACGTCTTTTTCGAAAGACAAACTTAAATTTGCAGTTCTAAAAATACGCTCCCATACATCAATTCCCGTCAAAGTCAACATTCCAACCGCAAAGTATAAGTTTGTAATTACAAAAACATTTTTTATGTGATATAACAACAAATTAACGACTTTCGGATTTTTCCTTTACTTGCTGTGAGACCTTGCTTCTTAAAAAATTCATGATTCTAGGTCAATGGGAAGTCCCTATTGGTTTTGATTTACCTACGAATTGATATTTGGTCAAATCTAAGGCTTAAATGGCCGTATCTTTTGATAGCGTTAACTTAGAAGCTTGATTTTTTTTCAGCCTCAAATGAAGCTTAAAGGGACCGCATACATATTTGGTATTAATTTCAACTTGATGTGTTAACGGGTTCCTAAGAAAAAGTGTCTTGACAGACAGACAGACAGACGGACAGGCGACAGACAGACAGACAGACGGACAACAAAGTGATCTTAAAAGGGTTCCTTTTTTTTGCTTTTGAGGAACGGAAGAATAGCCAGATAGACTCGGAATATATTTCACATTTTTTTATACATAGATACTTCATAATGATAAATGAAAATCTAATATATTACGTGCCTATAGGTTCTATTTATATCTAACTAAACTATACATGATATAAGATTAGCCATTAGTTATGCACACTTAATTGTCTACAGAACAGAAAAAATATAAACAACACATATTACTAAAACCCAAAACAACTCTAAGTAGGTCTAGGTGTCTAAAAATTTATTTGCAAGCTACGTAAATGGTTGGCTAATTCAGCTGAGAATAGAAAGTCTAAACATCATCATATTTAAGAAGATTTAAAAGCAAGAATAAAACCGATTGCAACTGTTCAGAAGTCAGTTCAGTTAATTGAGTAGAGCAGCATTTGTATGATGACGTCTTTCTTGAAACGTCGCTTAACAGTTTAGTTTATTATTTGTTAGTGCCTACTTGCGCCTTGCGCTACTTCGACTATTTATGATATTTTGTAGCGCTACAGCGACTAAGGGCCAAATAATATGCATATACCTTATTATTCATTATATTAAATGATTATACATTATATTAAATTTTTACCGGTTTAATACATATTTTCATGTGATAGCTATACATTAGGTATAGCTATCACATGAAAATATGTATTAAACCGGTAAAAATTTCTACATTTGACTCCACAAAAGTAGAGTACTTACTCGTTGTGCCGATAGTAATTTTGGGCCATGGGTTAATTGCTAAGAGCCTCGACCAACATCTTCAGAGGCTCATGTTAGGCGGCTGGATTAAGGGCCTGATGCAGAATGAGCAGTTCTAGTCGGTACGGCGCACATAGTGAGGAGGTTTCTGTCACTGGAACTCTAACCACCGGTGGCTTGGTCCCTGTACCCGATACCGGTGTGACACAATTTTTTACATTTTTAAATTTTTTTTTTTATCTGAATGTATTTAAAAATGTAATTTATATGTATGTTTAAATGAATAAAGAGAATAATAATAACTTCACACATCTCACACACATGAATTTAGTTATACAAATTCTTGTATAACTCAATTCATCTCATTTTTCAATATTATAACTTATACACAGATTTATTTCTCACTAGCAGCGCCCCGCGGTTTCACCCGCGTAAGTCCCGATCTCGTGGGAATATCGGGATAAAAAGTAGCCTATATGTTAATCCAGGTCTCCAGCTATCTACATACCAAGTTTCATCGCAATCGGTTCAGTAGTTTTGGCGTGAAAGAGTAACAAACATTTATCCATCCATCCATCCATCCAAACTTTCACATTTATAATATTAGTGGGAAGTGGGATTTGAAATAAATTCTATAGGTTCCTACATGTATAAATATAACGTTCTAATACTAACCCTAATATCGAAAGACTACTTCTTCCACACTACTATTGAGCAAATGGATTGAGACTTTTCGTAATAATTAATGAACCTGGGAGCCTTTATCATAATGATACGTTCCTCAAAAGGAAAAAAGGAACCCTTATAGGAACATTTTGTTGTCCGTCTGCCTGTTTGTCTGTTTGTCAAGACTCTTTTTCTCAGGAACCCGTGGATGCATTAAGTTGAAATTAATACCAAATACACAAGTCTGTGGTCCCTTAAAGATGTAACAAAATCAAGCTTTAAGTCAAAGCAATCAAAAGATATGGCCACTTAAGCTTTAAATTTGACAAACTTCGAACATTTCGGTAAATCAAAACCTATAAGGTAGGTACTTACCATTGACCTAGAACAGGGGTCGGTAACCTGCGGCTCGCGAGCCGTATGCGGCTCTTTCGATGTAAAGTTGCGGCTTTCCAGTTCCATACGTAAAAAACTTATTATTTACTATCAAAACCCTCAAAACCGTGCAATATATCCATAATTGAGTACTACTGAGACATACTTCTATTGGAGTCTCACCCGCAGGCCGCACCGCCCCCGTTGGGGCGTATCGTCAGTCAGTTGTCCTCGGACAGCGTGGACGACGGACGTTACGTTGCATATGTATTAATATAATGAATGACAATTTTTAAATGTCTTCACTAGGATTTGGCTGTATCGTCACTATATTTCATTTATTCATTCGTTATTAGGGTATATATAACAATGGAACATTTACTTAAATCACTGAAAGGGCATGACCTTAGCATGCAGTTAGAATAAAAATAAATTTGAAATAAAACTATCCGTTTACAAGTTATGTTAACGTTTGAATTTCCAGGTATTTTACCACCGCTTCTCGTAAAAGCAGGTGCAATGTGTAAAGTTAAAGACTTTAAATCGTAAAAAAAATTTTTATACCGTAGTTAAGAAAATCCATAATAACCAACTGCGAAAACGAAAAAAATATTTTAGTAACTGCATGCTAGAGTCATGGCCTTTCAGTGATTTAAGTAAGTGTTCCATTATCTGATACACCATGTAAAAGCAAATACTATAATATTGAAACGTAAATTTTAATTGGCTCTTTAAAAACCGTAAAATTTTGTAAATTGTAACTTTTGGCTCTTCCGTCTCAAAAGGTTGCCGACCTCTGACATAGAATCATGAAATTTGGTAAAAAGCAAGGTCTGACAGCACAAGTAAAGGAAAAAATCCTAAAGTCTGTTTTTATATCACATAAAAAATATATATATATTTAGCGGTTGCATTGTTGACTTTGTCGTACATCGCAATCGCAAAGTTAAGTTTATCTTTCGACAAAGACAAAAGAAAGTCTTCGAGAATCGATTCCTGAGATGGACGTACTATCTGCATACAAGTTTGTTTGCTTACGGAACCCTCGGTGCGCGAGTCAGACTCGCACTTATCCGTTTTTTTTTTATATAATTTACCTGCATAGTGATTAAATTGGAATGCTACAAGTCCAAATTTGGGCACAAATAGACTTCTAGTCTTTATTTTGATCCTATAAGAGCTTCGTAACGTGCTAAATTAATATTAATTTTACTATAAGTCAGTTACATTGCGAATCCAAGAAGATTAGTTACACTAGCAAAGACTTAGAAATTATATTTTCTTAAAATTTAATGAGCAGGGACACGATACTAAAGAAAAAAAAATACTAATATGGTATGATATATGATACGTGTATAAAATGTGCTGAAAGTGAAATATTAATACGTAGGTAATTTGTTTGTCAATAGTTATGTGGGTTTTCCGTAAATTTTCAATGTTCCCGATACCTAAATCACAATATTCTGAAGAAGAAGGATGCACTACGAGTTGGCTACGGGTATAAGTGTTCGAAGTAGTACCTGCAACAGAAGAGCAATTAACAAAGATCAAAGGATGATTATAGCGTTAAAAAAAAATTGCCATATTTTTACTATGAAGACTCAACGTAAGTGGGTACTCAAGGTAAGACCTGTCAACTTGGTTCGCGTCGCGAAATGGCTGCTAAGTATATTATATCGATGCTATTTTCTTCCTTTTTCTTTAACTTTTTTGGTGACGGCATCACTGGGCCCTTTTGATACTTAGTTTACTCACACTTTAATGGTTCAATGTAATTATGGCATGGCAGACATTACGAATACGAGGGCGGCACTGAAAATTTCGGGAATCAAGGAAGTGACACAACATTACTATTTAAAAATGTATTTATTGCTTTTCGAAGTATTTTCCGCGAAATTTGACACATTTTTCCATACGATGGAACCAATCATTGAAGCAACTATTCCATTCGGAAGTTGGGGTCTCCAAAATAGCCGTTTTGTAGGCGTCCACAGCTTCTTCAGGTGATGAAAATCTCTGACCACGCAATTTATTCTTTATTTTAGGGAAAGTATAGAAATCATTAGGGCTTAGGTCGGGGCTGTACGGCGGATGGTCTAATAATTCTATGTTTTCTTGCTTTAAAAACTCTTTTGTTCTGTGCGCGGTGTGAGAACTCGCATTGTCGTGATGGAGGATGATGCGGCGGTTGCAGTTCTCTTTACGGAGTTCAGAAACGACCTGTGGCAAACAAATGCTAGCATACATTCTGCATTAACCGTTCTTTGTCCCTCAAGAGAAATAGTCGCAACATGGCCGGTTTTGGAGACAAACGTGGCCACCATTTTTTTTGGAACACTCCGTGAACGAACAATTTTTGTTGGCTTTAACTCATTTTCGAACACCCAAACTCGTGACTGGTTTTTTGTTTCGGGTTCGTACGCGTATATCCAGGATTCGTCACCTGATACGATGTTGTATACAGCATTTGAGGATCCTGCGTGGAATCTTTCGAGAGTTCTGACGCACCAAGTAACGCGAGCCGCTTTTTGCTCTTCACAGAGCGAATGCGGTATCCATCGGGAAAACAACTTTTTTACACCTAATTGTTCATGCAAGATTATTTGTATTTGACTCATGCCAATGTCTAAAGTTGCCTGAATTTCGCGGTATGTCACATGTCGATCTTCCTCAATCAGCTTACGCACAGCATCAACGTTTTCTTGGGTGACTGCAGTTTTTGGACGACCTTGACGGGGATCATCACTGAGCTTGACACGTCCACGTTGAAATTCAACAAACCATATACATACACATAGCGATAAATTGTGGTTTTGGATGGGGCTTCATCACCAAATGCAGAAATCATCCGGTCAACACACTGCTTTTGCGTTAAACCACTTCGAAAGTCATAATAAATCATCGCTCTTGAATTTTCTCGAGTCAATTCCATTTTCTCAACGACTAAACAAGTTTGACAAAACCTTGTGATAAGACCGAGAATCTTTTTTTAAATAAATAAATGGTATTCGATTTTTAAAACCAAGGAGTTTTCAATTAAAAAGATTTTAATATGACAGAAACAGTGGAAATATTCCACTCCCGATACTTTTAGTGTAGCCTATGTATGTAAAAATTAACCCGCGAATATCTATTTTATCCGCGTCCTAGAACCTATAGTACAAGTATTTTGATCTAGAAATTGCCTAACCTAATATGTAACCTAGTATGTCCTAGAATGTACTATAAGCGTAGGAATATGTCCTTACATAATGTGAACTCAAATGCAATACACATACTTCAGTAAAAATGCTCCCATTTGTTATATAGAGATTATAGAGTACCGTAAATAGAATTTGAGATATTAGAATTAGACTTTATAGTATCGAATTGTAAAATCAGTTTTCTCTAATGTCAATCGAATCGACTCCTTGGGTCCTCAATGGTTCTGCCAGCCACGAGCAATGTATCCAAATTAATTATTGATAATTTGTTATACTTGCGATCCGGCAGGCAGCTAAAATATGTCCTGAACAACTATGAGCACTCAAAGTCTGACATTTTTCTCACATGCTAACATTTCATTGCAGGTACATGTGGATATTTTACTATTACTAGGTAGGTACACGCATGACAATAGCTGGAAACTCATTCAGCGCGGAAAGATTTACCATCGATGTTTTTTCACAAGATAAAACGCACAATTATCTAAGTGAGGTAAGAGCAAGTAAATGTTATAGAAGGTTAAATTTAATGGATTAATCATTTAATGTACATCACGTCTTCAACAAAAAAGTGAAGGAATCTCGTATAAAACAAGGTCATAGTGCAAAATTTAATTGGAGGGCCTCCGGCGTTGGTGATAACTACGGCTGTTCATAGCCCTACGCGCCCTGAATACTTTGTTTACAATGCAACTGGGCGACAAACTGTTTAGATGTTACCGTCTGTACAGAATGAATAAGGGTCAGGGATAAGCTTAATGACAATCTATAACCAGGCAATTTATAATGATAGACCGTAACGTAATATTGTGCAATACAGAAGCCAATACCTGAATACAATTTAGGACATTAATTGGTTAGACCTCTAAGTAAATAATAAATTAACCTCTGCATCTAATTACGGTGTGCTAATATTGATAAATATTTAAGTTACATGACAAACATGTCTAGTAAAGCATTTCGAACATTATCTGTAATTATATAACTTTACAATTTCATACATTTATCTTCTTCCCGAATACCGAAGAGAGGCAAATCATGAAAATGGATTTTGTCCACCATTGAATCCGTCCTAAAACCTAATGGTTTTTGGCCGTATAAAAAAAATAAGAGGCTTCTCAATCAAATATGTATTTGTGTTATGTCCTATATGTAAATACGTACCTACCAACATTTTTGAGTAGGTAACAAAAACAACCACACGCGAGTGCCTTTGTTTTATTTTTTGATGGTTGAGCTATTGAGGTATATTTCGGATAAAAATCCTGTTTTTTTACAAATCTATCTCTTGCTCTTTGAACTTAATAGCAAAATCGGATAACTAATTTACTTCCGAGTTCACTCAGTTGTTGCCTTTCTCTATCATCGTATATAATGTCTTCCGTAATAGAAGTGACTGTTCGCGTGATATATACCAAACATATGACGCAATACCATGTTTCAATGACACTTATGTACCTTGCGCGTATTGAGAATGACATCTCCTCTGATAAATTGAACATCATTAGCAGAGCTTTAGACAAACAACATCATTTTACCCCACTACGATGTAATATATCGAACTCGAATCGTGAATGGTATTGGATGGATTGATTTTAATATTGGATGGATTTTTCTAAAAGAATTTTAGAAAAATCCAGCAATTCCAAAAATCCAGCAAAAAATCCAATTTAAAAAATAATCTAACTAGATTTTCATCCCAGTCTTCGCTTCAGCTGGGACTGGGATGCTCCTGCATAGAGATAAGAACAGTATTCCATATACGGCCGAACTTGCGCCTTATAAACATAATTATGTAGTTATTTCTAACCTTTCCAAAAAATAAGTCATAAAAATACATAGTTTTTTTTTTATAAAAAGAATACTAGCAACGTGGGTCACACATTACTAGTATCCTTGTTAACCCCTCCAGCTAAGCTCAAATGCTTTTGTTAGGAGTGGGTTCACGTCGGTAGTGCACTGGGTGGGGTTCGAAGCCGCAACCACTTGATCGCAAGTCCGACGCCTTAGCCATTACGCTACCGCCGCTTATACTTTATTGTTAGTTACTTGTGGTGTTTAGGTGTCAATAATGAAAAACCTTAATAAACTGTCAGTTGCTAACGGATAAAACATTGTGTTGCCAACATGGACCCACCCTTACATTGTTAGGCCAATGGTTGCATTAAAAAGCTATGGCTTATCCTGGACCCCTTTGTCTATTACTTGAACGTTCCCAAGATATGCAGAATTCTCTAGAAAAGAAATTACCCTTTTTACAATGTCAAGAAGAAAGAGATTCAGAATATTTACCTTGTGTACTTATTTTTATGGGATAGCGGGCAAACGAGTAGACGCGTCACCTGATGGTAAGTAACTACCGCTGCTGGTGAGTTGCCTCAAGAGTCACAAGTGCGTTGACGGCCTTTAAGGTGAGAGTACGCTCTTTTCTTGAAGGTTTGAACGTCGTATCTGTCCGGAAATACCGCAGGCGACAATTTATTCCACATATTGGTTGCTAAAAAGTTTCTGAAAAAGCGCACAGTGGTGGAATGTCAATTATCCAAATGATGGGGATGAAAACTTTGTCGCCCTAAACGATGGCTGAAAGATTGGCTGGCATAAGCCCGAACAATTCTTCGGAGCACACCCCATAATACAAGCGATAGAGAATACAGAGTGAAGCTACATCTCTACGCAATGCCACCCCTTGGCATTACGTAGAGATGTAGCTTTACTCTGTATTCTTTTCATCTCTATCAAGCCGATCCGAAATATCATGGCAAACGATGATTCGAGAGATGGAGAGTGCTCCATTGAATTCAGTCTAGAAGGAGAAGCTGGGACTGGGGTGCTCCTGCATAGAGATAAGAACAGTATTCCATATACGGCCGAACTTGCGCCTTATAAAGTTGTAGACTGTGGGCAGGAGTGAAATACCGTCTCGATCTGTTCAGCACACCAAGCTTCTTCGGGGCTAATTTGGCCTTACCCTTTAAGTGACCGCGAAACTGGACTTCGCTCGGTATTTCGACGCCAAAGATTGTGATCCTGGCTGTGACAGTTAGGGAAGTGCTCTCAAAGCGAGGTGATACGGCAAATGGTATCTTTTTGGCGGTGAACCTGTGTTGTCGTGGGGTTAAATTCGACTAGATTAAGTTAACCCCAATCTGAAACTTTGTCCAAGAAAGTTTTGATTTCAGACACAAGTTTGATTCGGCTCTTGGTGACCGCTCGGTGACCATTGCTTGATGACCGATCACTCGTGCTATCATCTACATAGCGATGAATGCTGCTGATTTACAACATATCATTGATATGCTGCAAATCATGCACAGTCGACAACGACCTTGATGCTTCTGTCTGCAAGAAAACTTTGTACAGTTTACCCATTTGTACAGTTTCTCATGAAGCCCATAGGAAGGAAGCTTCGAGAGAAACGCTTTGTGCCAGACCCGATCGAAGGCCTTCGCTATGTCCAAAGTAACTGCCAACGCCTCCCCCTTGGTCTCGATCGCCTGTGCCCACCGGTGTGTCAGGTATACGAGAAGATCACCAGCTGATAATCAATCCGATCAAAATCAATCCCGATGAAAAATTTTCATTTTATTTTTAGTATTTTTTACGCTCCATCATGTTAGTACAGCTAAATGAAATGATAATTTCATAAAAAATAAATCAAAAACAACTGACGCTCGGTGTATTGACAACATGTTTTAAAATTTAATGAAAATGTTGATGATTTTGTTTTTTTATTTTTTTACGCTGACATTTTCAGAAAAATCCGGGCATTCCATCAACATCTTTGATATTAAATACCCATAGTTTAAATAATGTCAGCCCTCTCAATCAAGTCAATTTTCAAGTTCAACTTGTCAGTTTCAAAATAAGATTTAAGTATTCAAATTCACGAATTTTCCTAAAATTGTTAGCGCTCGACTTTAATTTGCGCTTTACATTACTACTATACAGCCCTATAATACTCGTATACCACACCTTTCTGTAATAAGTCTATACAGAATAGACTTTCTGTACCATTACAGGTCAACATACTGGACCTCTGTAGCTTTTTGTAGCCGTTTTCGAATAATTTTAACGTAATAAATGTATAAGATAGCTACTGCGAATGCACAATTTGTTTTTGTTTGTACAAGGTGTCTACAGAAATTTTAGAAATTCCAAGCTAGTAAAGATTTAATATAAATTTTTAACAATCAAGCTAACAGAGCCGGCAGATTCCCATTTTAGATTTATTAACATCTATTCTGTTATCTAGTAGGTACGATATCTGTCGCACGCCCAGTGTTGCAAATATGACAGGCGACCGTTTTACCGAGGGAAAGGATTGACTATTAACCGAGTGATTACTGGGTGTAACCTAACCAATGAGATATTGTACTAAATTGCACAAACAAATTTGAGAAGTTCTCCTTTCATAACATGAGACGTTGAGCAAGTCCCATTAAAGGAGTTGTGTATAACTACCTACAACATATAATTTACGCTCCACTTAAAATGTCCGATGTGTGGAAATGTAAACAGACAATAGATTTTTCTGCAACAGCTGCTTTAATCTTTGTTGTTTTGTTTTAATTTACGCGTTTCTAAGTACTCGGAGAGCGCTCGCTGCTTCATTTATTCCAGCTTCTCGCAGCCTCATCGTTCCCTCTAATAACATTGCTAGGTAGTGTTTATTGCGTCTCATTTATGCAGACTTTTCTATTACATTTAAATTTAAAAGGACATTTTTCCAATGGCGTAGCTACCGGAGGGCTAGACGGGGCAGTACCCCGGGGCCACCAAGCTCAGGAGGCCCCTCGGACTCTGACTTACAAACTATAAATTGAACTAGTGAAAATTTCTCCCATATTCCGAATATAAGTAAACAAGATTTCTCAGAACCAGAAGTTATCAGGTTTGTACTAGAGTTGTGACTAAACCACTATTTATATTAAATTGCGTATTTGCTTGAATATGGAGTACGACGAATCTGGATTACGACAAATCTGGAGTACGTCGAATTCGGAACACGACGAATACGGAACAAACGATTTTAAATAGTTTAGTTGGGGCCCTAGTTTATTTTTTGCCCCAGAGCCTTTGGTTCCCTAGCTACGCCACTGCATTTTTCCGACTCCCAAAAAAGAGGATTTGTTGTAATATTTTTAGCGATACTTAATTATGTACAATAAAACAGCATTGTAATGTCCGATTTCAATTATGCTTTTGCTCTTGGGAAAAGGGAAGTCTCCCTTAGGATTTACATATAAGTTTAAGTTTGGGGATGGGATCCATGAGTAGTTAAATTTTATCGAATACCTACTATATTTTGTAAAGTCATCTGCTCACAACGTATCCAGGCAAATAATTCTTAAAACTTAAACCGATTATTTTTATGAAAAAGTTGTACTTCCAGAGTAGTCGTAAAGAAATTAAAAAAAATATTAATCTAATTCGAAAACACAGCTAATGAAAGTTCCTACTTATGACTCAGGTGCATTCAAGCCAGTTAAAACATAACAATACGTTTTATTAATAAATATCGAGGGACGGAAGGATTACGACGATGGAAGGCCGGCTCTTTATTCTTTTGGAGTAGTGAATATAGTCAGGCCTCCATTTGGAACAAAATGCATCTCAATCTGTATTAATGGGTCCGACTCACTTCTAATTTTTGAGAAAGAAAATGTCTGTTAACGTCTCACAATGGCTGTGACAGAGAAGGAAAGAAGCGCATGCGTTCCTGTCGCACTTTTGCTGTTCAAGTTTTTACTTTGAGTGCGTTGTAAACGCACTCAAAAAAAAAAATACATTACGCATGCTTGACATATCCAGGTATGATGGTCCATATTTCAAGAACGAATGCGTCACTGCACTAATGTTTTTGAAAATTCACCAACGCGTTTTCATCGACGATTTCGTCCCGTGCATCGTAAAACGACATGGATTAGTTTCGTCAATTTCGGCGATGGAGTTCGTAGTTTCTCACGACCCGAATTCTTGTAGTGAAACAAATATTAGAGTCGTTGTACCATACGATTTCGCATCATTCTGTTGTGTGTCCGGCCTAAGTGGACTTACTTAAACTGAGAATAAATTTATTTTTGATAAAGAGAGTGTTTAGGTTTGAATTGGCACTATATGATGTGAGGTTCTTGAAAACATTTAGACCTCAATTTCTAAATGTTTTCAAGAACCTCACATCATATAACTCAAACCGACTAAAATACCGTTGACACAGATTGACATTACGTGAATAGGTTTATTCATTTGGTTCCAATTCTATTCTTACTGATGACTAGGTGGTACATAGGACATCAAGATCGTCGTGTATTGTTGCACAAATGAGTTTCAACACTGTACCATATATCTTTTTCGTTGATGGAATCTCAACTCTAAACTTAGGCTTAAACATAAAGCGCAATGTATATATATGTAATTTGGCTGCTTTTTATACACACCTACACGTATTCAGAAACGGGTCTCTCAGTGTTCAACGAACTCACAGGGTTAATGAATCTATATTTTATAGTACCCTAAATGCAAAAGTAAATCTGTCTGTCTGTCTGTTACGTTTTAACGCCTAGGTGTCTACTCAATCGATCATCGTGAAACAGAGAAGGACATAGGGTATCTTTTATCCAGAAAAAATACTCTTCTCGAGGGATAGAAAAACAACTGTAACGCAAGCGAAGCCGCGTGCAAAAGCTAGTGCAGAATAAAACTTTATGAATGTGATTTACTGACCATAGGGTCAGTACGTTGTTCTTAGTTAAATATTTCAAGTGATACGCATATACGTAATTACAAATAGCAGAGTTTCTACTCCCTTAATTCAAGTTTTCATTATGAACTTGCGCGTTAGACTTTAACACAATTTAACAATATTTAAGTGAATTACTAAGGTTATGTACGCGATCAGTTTGTTATTAGGTAATCTCCACTACAGTTTATTTTCTCACAGACTGTGATGATACCAAAACCATTGGCGGGGTCACTTAGACGTATAATAAGAAAGCCCATCCACTTCCGAACCCTATAACCAAATCACATGGGGAATTTGTAGATAATTTGTAGTGAACTTAACAATTTTGTAGAGCCCATACATCGGTAGTTAGGCATAGATGTGCTACCTTAATATTAAGCTAGCACATCTTTATGCAATAGCGCGCACACAGAAAAATTAACGGGATATTTTGTAGTTAATTTGTAGCTTTCAAATGCATATGGCCAATATACCCAATAACACACCCCTGTCGAAATAGGGGGTGTGCCTAGATATGTGAATCGACATACTTGAGCCAGAATACTCCCCAATGATTAAAATTTATCTATAACTTGTAGTAAATATGTAGTAAACTTGATAATTGTGTAGAGCTTTCCATCTTCAAAAATTCGATCAAAGGGGGTTACGCTAGCAGATCGTTTGTGCGTATAGATCAATTTCTGGTTCAGAAAATAATCGAATGGGTAACATATTTTGTAGCTAATTTATAGTGAATTTGTACTCACCTTAGAATAGAATATTCTTTATTGTACACCATAATACATTAAACTACAATGATTGATCTTAATATTAATGTTATGTACAATGGGCGGTCTTATCGCTAAGAGCGATCTCTACCAGACAACCTTAGGATGGATTTAGTGGCAGAATTAAGTGGTAGTTGTCGGTGTACTACATATATACACATACATATACCTAGTCTAATACATAAGCATACAATATACAAATATATACATATATACCGAAGCAATAACATGAATAATTAAATACTGAGAAAATACATACCAATATTCTGCAAATAAACATTATAACGATAAAGTGTCACATGATTTCAGTATACCTCTTGATGGAGCTATAAGGTTAGGTAGTGACTTTTCACCATTGCTTTGAAGGCGTTTACAGTTTGAGCCTTTCTTATTTCTATAGGTAATGCATTCCACAACCTTTTTCCAACAACGGTAAAAGATTTGTCGAAGAACGATGTGGAGTGCAAAGGCATTTTTAACTCTAACTTAATAATTTTCTAGAGCCTATATATCGGTAGATACGCATAGATGTACACGGTAGGATCGGTAATTCTTTCCTAGCATGACATAAGTTATGACAGCAATTTTAAAAGTCTGTTTGCAATTATAGATAACTAGCAGCGCCCTGCGGTTTCACCCGCGTAAATCCCGATCCCGTGGGAATATCGGAATAAAAAGTAGCCTATATGTTAATCCAGGTCTCCAGCTATCTACATACCAAGTTTCATCGCAATCGGTTCAGTAGTTTTGGCGTGAAAGAGTAACAAACATCCATACATCCATACATCCACACATCCATACATCCATACATCCTCACAAACTTTCACGTTTACAATATTGGTAGGAAGTTACCTTATTGACGTCTATTTACATCATGTCCGTGAAATAGTTAATGACCCGTGGGTGTACGAGTACTAGCTAAAAAATAACAAAGATAATGTTATTACTCTGCTGGGAATATATCGATGGGGGAGGGGGAGCTACGTCGTGTTTTGGAGCTGATTTAAATTTACTTCGTAGTGCAAGATTTTTTGTATAGAGTCTACAGATCCCGAGAAATCGGCAAGCCAGTAATTGCGACGTCCCGTAAATATTTAAAACTTTTGATGTTGTCGATCTTGGGATAAAAGACGATTTTGTTCCTACTTTACACATATAGCATGGTTATTATATCATTTTATATATCCTGGGATATTGCTAAATTTACACACCAGACACTAAGCGTTTCAAATAATAAACAACTTATATTTATTATTAGTCTTCATAAACAATGGTCAATTATACACGGACAAACCTTTTTGTACCGGGGCTTACCGAACTCACTACCCACTTTTTGTTATTTATATAATTTTCTTTTAATATAACAATTCATTCTCCTAAAACTTTGTTTCGTTTTATTTAAACTCTATAATAAAACGTGACAATAGCCCCAAACGTCTCAAAATAAAACGTGACAATAGCCCCAAACGTCTCAAAATAAAACGTGACAATAGCCCCAAACGTCTCAAAATAAATATTATCAACCGATTTGCCAATAAAATAGAAGACTTGAATTTGTGTTGTATAATGTGTGCAATAAAATTGTGTATTGTAGAATAAAGTCTAATTTATTCGACATATTGTAGGTATTATTATTAGTGACCCCCTCCAAAATTTCAGGCTGCGACAGCGCCTGGTGGAACCTTGGAGTGGGTAGAGAAGGGTAGATCATAGATGGGTAGATCTCATCACATGATTTGGGCAGACAAATTATCGACAATGCTAAGGCATTATCTACGTAATTTGCCTCTAGTTACATTAGTTACGCGCAATATTATTTCACTCACAGTAATTATTTAAAAATCCTGTGTCAGTTATTTTACAAAGTAAACCTAGTGCAGACAGAACCGTATTTAGTTGTACTTAATAGTTTTCTAGATCTGTAATAGGGAGTAACTTAGATTTGCTTTGGTTTTTTTAACAGGAAATAAATAACATATAAAAACTGGTCAAGTGCAAGCCGGACGCGCCTGGAGAGGGTATAAGTATGTAGAATTGTAGAAGGTCCATGCATTCAATACAAAAAATATGATGTAATTGTTGTTTTTTAGGGTTCCATTCCTCAAAAGAAAAAAAAGGAATCCTTATAGGATCACTTTGTTGTCCGTCTGTCTGTCATTTCCTTTTCTCAGGAACCCGTACAAGCATCAAGTTGAAATTAATACCAAATACATAAATCTGCGGTCCTTTTAAGCTGTAAAAAAAATCAAGCTTCTATGATCATCGGAATATCAGTTTAATTTCTTATATAAGGCCTTTCATCTGAAGTCACGTCATATTCTAGACTAAAGCTTTTTCAAACCATTTAGATATCCTACAAAGTTAACCTTCAAAATCGAAATTAACCAGATTGGAGCACCTACGAGTAATTAGTGTTCATATAAAAATGTAGGAATGGTGTATGACAGACAGGACCAACAAACACGAGAGTGATTAAAATACGTTAAAATGGAACTTAGGTATGAGATATAAATTACGTTTTATCAACAGATACTAGGAATCTTAAAAAAATGTTATATAAATATGAATAAGTATATTAAAGTAACTGGGTTGCTAATAACTAATGACATTTGGATTATATTTTAATCTGTTCATGTATCTTATATCAACCAGCTAGGATTAGGAATAATTGGGTACACTAGCCCAAACTAAAAACTTAAAATTTTCCCCTGAGACTCGATGCAAATCCGGCTCTGTGTAGGTACATAGAGCTCTGTATGAGGCAGATTACAAGTTTTCACACTATTTTATTCCATTGTGAATTGTGATGCAAAAGATTGTCAAGAGTGCACCAGATAGTACAGATAATTGCATACTTGACGCAAGCTATTGCAGGTAGGTATGCAATTTAGCGTTTTCATGGAATGGTATGTGTTGATTATAATAGCTTTTTGTTTTTAGGAACCAACTATCACACTGCACTCGAGAATTATTTACGTATTACGACGGGCCGTGAGGAACAAACAATTAACGTCCTCTGTGAATTGAAACTATCTGCGGAGTCAGTTTACATCCGGTTCCAAGGATATTTCGTTTCGATCAATTGTGGTTATGAGTAGATAGGATTGTTTACATCACGCAAAGTCCGACATTTAATATTATCTTTCCCACTTTTATAACATAAATCACTACATATTAAGGCTGTCATTCATCAGGTAAGTTTGATTGACATAAGCTACATGACCACTTTTTAGGGTTCCGTACCTCAAAAGATAAAAAAAGAACCTTTATAAGATCACTCTCTTGTCCATCTGTCTATCTGTCCGTGTGTCACCACCGATTTTCTCAGGAACGGGTGGACCTAGCAAGTTAAAATTTATACCGGATACCGAAGTCTATAGTCCCTATTAGGTGTATAAAAATCTAGATCTTGAGCCAACTCGATAAAAAGATATGGGCAAAAATTAGATTTTCGCGTAAACTTGTAAGTAGGTACCTACCTACCATAATTTACCTGAATTTTAAACTTTTTTTTATTTTTTGGAATTTTACCTTTACTTGTGTGCTGTAAGACCTTGCTTTTAACCAAAATTGACAATTCTAGGTTAACCGGAAGTACCTTTTAGGTTTTGGGTTGAAAACCTATAGGGTACTTCCCATTTACCTAGAATCATGAAATTTCGTAAGAAGCAAGGTCTGACAGCACAAGTGAAGGAAAAAATCCAAAAGTCATTAATTTGTTGTTATATCACATAAAAAAAGTTTTTGTGCTTACAAACTTATATTTAGCGGTTGGATTGTTCACTTTGTCCTACATCGCAACCTAAAAGTTAAGTTGGTCTTTCGAAACAGACGGGCAAATGTCTTTGATAATTGATTCCCGAGCTGGATGTATACAAGTTTGTTTGCTTACGGAACCCTCGGTTCGAGAGTCACACTCGCACTTGTCCGGTTTTTTTACATACTTACAAACTCTTATAAACGCTCTTGATTACATCAAAAAATATCAAGGATTGGTGCTTACTAAGTAAGTAAGTAGATAATCAAGGGTCGCACTTGACCTATCAACCCCCTGAAAATCCTCACCAAAATCTATGATGGGTTTACATTGATCTTTTTAAAAAAAAAAAATATTATACGGTCGAATTGAGAACCTCCTTTTTTTTCGTCGGTTAAAAATACAATATTCATTCATTAATTTTGTTATTAAATATTTCTATGTATGACCTAGTATCAGTATGAACGTCCTTTTACATGCATCTTTGAAAACACTATATACTCAACGAATAATTACCGAGTTGAAGGTAAATATGTGTGAGGTGAGCGTAGAGAGCGAAGGTCGAAAGCACAAATTTTAACGTGCCATCCATCTGTTTTATTTATTCGTTTTATATACCAAAGAAACTTACGCAATTAGTCTTGACCATGCACATAGTAAATTGTAATTTATCGGTCATTATTTACTTAATTCACGACCGAGAGAATGTTATTACGATTTTGGATATAGCTACTGCAATTATGAAATCACATATAGGTACATACATACCTAGTAAAATACTTAATCTACTAAGATGGATTCTAACCCAGCGAAATTAATAGATATAAAATAATGATTAGGAATTCAAGGAATATAGTTAATATCTTTTTATTATATAAAACCTAAATACAGTGTGACAGCAGATATTTTTTGGAAGGAAGGAAGACAGTCTTTGAAAACAAGTACCTAGATGGCCTGGTGGTAAGTGGCCTTACTGCCCGTTAAGAAAGGAGAAGGATTCGCTTTCCTGGAGGAGAGCTTTAAAGAGGAAATTTAAAATGATTCCGCTTAACGATAGACTTAAGCTACATGATCTTTCATTCTATACAGTAGAGTACGAACGATAATAAAAATAATAAAGACCAAGTGCGGGTAGTTGCCGAACTTCGCAAATTCAGAATTAGAAATTAAAACAGAGGATGGCGTTAGAGAACAAATTACATCACGGTTTCAGTATAAGGTATGTAAAAACACAATTAATTTTTGGGATGGACCTGCTGGGTCAATGATTTTATTATATCCTATAAATTATTATTAATATTATAAATTCTATGGTAATCCTGTTACCTTTCACGGCTTATTTAAACTACAGAACAGATTTTGATGAAATTTCGAATGTACATCATAGTCTGATGTTATTTATTAGACGTGTAATTCGGGACGGGCACGGGAACGGTAGAGAGTGCGCGGAGTACAACTCTCTCTGCCCGCAGTGGACGCACCGGGCGCCGAAGGGCATTCAATGATCTCTGGCTTAGAAAGCGGCCTGCAGGCGACAACCGTTTGGGGAAGTCATCGTCCGAACAGGCCCGAGCGCAGGCAGCTCGCAATATACTGCACGTGATAGTTTTTAGTCGGTAAGAGTCAGACCCCTTTAAGGGCGGAGGCGAAAAAAAAAAGCTCAAGGCATGTATTTGTCTTTTGTCAAATTCGTTATGTGCTAGTACTAGCCACGAAGACTACAAATAGTTTGTATCCTTCGTGGCTAGTGTTGCGTCTGCCTCCGCCAGGATATCTACTCAAGGCAATATACTTCAATGCAGCCTTCTTCTGGAGTGCCATAAAAATCGGAGAAATTGGTTAAGCCTAATCCCAACTAGTGGCGGATTTACACATTTGCCGCCTGTAGGCTAGTTAAATTTTGCCGCCCCTGCCTCTTCTTCGATTCGATAGGCAATTCACAATGATATTATTTACAACTTTTTTTTTGTTTGAGTTTTCTATTATTAGTATGATTGTGAACTAGGAGGTCGATGTCTCAGTTTCTAGATTTTTTTTACAACCCAACGATTTAGCCAAGATTGATTGTTTTTTTTGGTACCTTTATTTCTGAACTAATAAAAAAGCTCAATCATGTGCTACTGTTAAGGTGGGGTAAGGTATGACTTAATACTACTTACACATGTACATTCAATAAACGTTCAATCCATCAGCCTGCACCAAAAGACCCGGTTCTCCGCCTACAAATATATATATATATACAATCTATCCCAGCTAACTTTCTCAGTTCGTCAGTCCATCTGGCTGTGGGGCGTCCTACCTTCCGTTTACCAGTTCGCGGTCTCAACTCTAGGACACGTTTGCAAAACGACGATGCCGGCCCACGTCAGCATGCTTATTCTGTAAACTATGTCGGTAACATTGGTTCTTTGTCAGATGACCTCATTAGGAATTTAATCCTTCAAAAAACTCTAAGCATAGCTCGCTTCACAACCTGCTGAATCCTTCTGGTAATTTCTTCCTGAAGTTATTTCTACCGAGCTGGATAACGTGCTCAATGTACGTGGGGTATACCTACTGAAAGTTTTGCGTAACTCATTATTAAAACAATTTACTTGTAAAGTAATATATTTCCTGCTTTTCGAAGAATTTCCGATTACATTTTAAACATTTTTTTATTCGGTCAAAATATTTTTGAAAACGTGAAGACCATTGGTCTAAGGCCATGTTTTTCACGTGCTGGTTGAAAGCCATCACGGCCTCTTCCGGCCCCATAAATGTCATGCCACTCATCAAATTTTTAATTTTTGGTAAAATAAAGAAATCGCATGGTGCCAGGTCTGGACTATGTGCGGGATGGGTCACTAGCTCTATTTTTTCAGAAGCCAAAAATGAATTTGTCTTGTACGCGGAGTGTGACGAAGTTGTCATGGTGCAATAGGATGCGACTTCTTGATCGTTTTTTCTTAACTTTTTCAAAGACACTGGGCAAACAAATGGTGGTACCACTCAGCACTGTCTTTTGACCTTCGAACACCCAGAAGACTGTTGCTTTCTTACCGGCATATAACAATATATCAATGTTTTATCTCCTGTCACAGTGTCATATACACGGCATAATTCTGCGTAGCAACGCCTCACGGTTTTCAAATGGGGTGCTTCTCTCCCAAAGGCATTTTGAAGACGAGCAGTGCAGTCTTTCAAGGTCAATGAACTTTTAAAATTATAAAAAATCATTGCCCTAAAATCTTTCCGCGTTAATTTCATTTTCAGCACCTCGATATATCGCCAGTCGACACGTCGTCATTGCGGAGTATCCAGAACAGCCCAGGTCTCGATGAAATCTAAGGCTTACTCGTAATCAAATCAAATCAAAATCATTTATTTCAATCAAAGCATTATGGGTATTTTTGAATTGTCAGGAGTAGTAGTCAGTCAGACTAAGTCAGTCGTGTCGCTGGTCGCCTGTTCCAATTCGTAGTCCACAAAAGCCGTACACAGCGACTGAAAATACTTCTCGGTCTTTTGTATAACCTGTCGAACAGTATGGATACGGTTTACGCTGCCGTAGCCTTTTTGGAACCCGACTTGTTACGGTGGCTAGTATTCATCGAGTGATCTCGCGAGATGATTTTTTCAGACCCTCGAAAAGAACTTGTAGATATGGTTCAAGAGTGAGATAGGTCTTTTGAAGAAAAGTACCCCAGGTTCAACACCTAGGTATTAAACCTTGTTAGAGGACGGAACTAAGCTACTACCTATTAATATTATTGTTTTTAGTGTCTAGTGCTACCTCGACCATTTTTGGTCTTTTATAACGCACTTTTGCTTTATAGTTCACTGATCAGACTTATGGCTTGACGATTGAAAAGGAGCTCAGGTTTTTTCTTGAGCTCTAGAAGTTCTTTTGATACTTTGTAATCATAGCCCTTTATTAACGCTTTCGAGTGCTTTAGACCAGTCGTGGTCTTCCATCTCTTAACTGCCATTGATATGTATTGGGCGTTTATGATTGAATAAGCTCACCGCAGAATAGTTTCGATCCGTGCTGTTGGTTTTCTGCACCAGTTCTGGCGAGTTTATCGGTTTTTTCGTTGCTACCTAATATAGACTCGCTAGCTCTTTCAGGAATTGCATCTGGCCTACCTTTAGAGCTGGATAGTAATTCCGTCATCCCCAGGAGATCCGTTTTTGTAGCTGCTCGAGAGCCACCTTTATCTCGCTATGGAATTGTCCACAGCGAGATAGAGGTGGTATATCCTCCCTGTAATGGCACGTTAATGGGGCTCTGTGGTCATCATCACTGAGTCTAATTGGTTCTATCATCCGTGTGGCATACAGCTATCCATAAAACATCTCGATCTCATCGAGAATCTGGCACTAATTGCCATTCTCAGTTTTGAGTTTCGTCAGATGGAGAGACCAAGTGCTAAACGAACACTTGACCCCCTGTTCTACTTAACTGCATTCTCTATTGTGTGAATGTTAAAGCTTCAAAGGTCGCGTCATATGAGTTTTTTAGGCTCTCCTATCTGACGAAGAAGGCTGAATGGCTGACAGCTCGCGCATTTTACTCAGAAGTTCGAGAGTCTTGGGAGAGAATTTGGACTGTTGCTGTTTGCGTTTCCCGGGGAACGTTGCTTAAGGTAGATCTTAGATAACTTTTCTTAGATAACTTTTAAGTTAGAAAATCTTCTCTCATCCGAACTGTGTTGGCCAGATACACTAGCGAATGGTCGTGTCACTCGTTCCCGAACCAAACGCGACTACGAAAATTGTAGAAACATTTATATAGATGGTGAAACATTTTACATGTTGAATTGTTTGTGTACCTATTGACATTTAGGTAGTTAGGTATACCTATATGTAAATATGCATCTTTTTTTAATTTTTGTAAGACAAAAAAATGTTTTTCCCAAATTCACCGCCCCTAAAATCTGCCGCCCTAGGCTTCAGCCTACTCAGCCTACTGGTAAATCCGCCACTGATGCCAACTCTTAACTCTTTTCATGCTGACCCTTCCGTAGATTAGTAAGTACACAGCACCGCCTTCGTTAACGATGCAAAATACGAATAAGCATTGATTGGTTCGGATTGTTATTCTTTTGGCGCAGTGTCAATACTGCCTATGTCCATTAGTCTAATTCGATACTCGATGCGTAAAGTAACCGTGGAAACCTGCAGCAAGGAGTAGGCCTAAATATAGAGCTGATTGCAGGCAATCCAAATAACAGAGATAACATAAAGTATCATACGATGCGAAACATATCACATATCTTAAGTAAGTAGGTAACTAGACTATTGTTATACTGCCTTCTAAGTGGAGAATCATCCAGTGTTATGGGCGGAAATACTGGCTGCAATATAGCACTTAAAAGTTAACCTGCACGGAAAATGGACCAAAACAATTTCACTTGGAATAACAGAAGTTCTGGAGCCGAGTGCTATGTTAACATAACACGTACGGAAACGGAGCTTACATTTTCGTGAAGTACTAAAAGTACGGAAATGACACTTGAGTCTACACCATAAACTTGGTATACTAGCGTAAAGTATATTAAGTTTATAGTCTAGAGTCTAGACTATACCTACCTTACTTCAGTAAATAGCACCGCATTTTGAGAAACACAAATAAGACAAACAAGTCTAATTAATAAATAAATGTATTACACCTACAGGAAACATCACTAAAAAACAGATTAAACATTTTATCGACGTTGCTTTTTCTTTTCAGCACGACTGCCGCCCATGTCTTGTAGTTGTTGTTTGAGGTCGATGAGTTGGTTGTCGGGTACGTAACGTATCTCTTCGTGTTCAATCGCGTGTTCGTGAACTCTTAATGTACAGCCCTCCGGCAACACGGCGCGTGCAACTCGTAGGAGAGTGCCTAATGCCCAAGCGGGTACATCGGTTACCTGGTAAAAAAGAAACTAGTGTGAGGCTTACTCTAGAAATATTATCCTAACTTGTTTTACGAATCCAGGACGCAACAAAGAGGGGTGTTATAAGTTTAAGTTAGTAGTTTGAGTTTATAAGTTTTAGTGTGTATCTGTGTGCTTTTTGCCTGTGGCTCAAAGCTAATAAACGGATTTGATTTAGTTAAAAAAAAAGGGTATTTTATCGAAATTGTTCTTAGCTGTAATTCAAGTAAATTTGTTCAGCCGTTCGAAGATCAGCGGGTATCAGCCGTATTCAGTCGCGGGTATTGTTAATTTATACTTGTTTAAAGACAAAAAATAATTGTCTTATCAACATGAATTCCCTACTTCACAAAAATAATAGTATAAAATGATAGTCGTATTCATGTTATTAAACCATGCGACTGCTGAAATTTTATTATCTAACTTTAATTCAGTAAAAAAACAGTCTAATCTATACTCGTGCAAATACAGATACAGCTGGACAGATCATGTCAGCAGTCATCAGATGTCGATTATTTTTTTGACCAGTAACATGAAAACACCGCTCGAAAACTGTATTTATTCCTTAGCACGGCAATATTGAGTTTTTTACAAACAACATGTTTGCTTTTCACACAGATTTCTGAATTTACTTATCTATGATAAATATAACCTAATATATTATGTTTATAAACATATTTATTTATATTACCTGCACATTTCTTTCATAGACATTTAGTTGATACTCTGAGTCTAGTGCAGTCCCACCAGGTTTGAAGCGCTGAACCTTCAGTTGTTGAGCAGGGGTCGCCCAACTAATGAGAAACAATAATAAATATTATTCAACTTTGTTATTACATTTAATACAATTTAGTTGCAATGCTGACGATTAATTCTAATTACATACTTTTAATTACGGAATGCCCGTTACCTGTACAAAATTCGGTTGTCATAGTACTTGAACACTGCTACCTTTGCTTATGCATACAACACCAATAAAATTTGTCATTCACATTTTTGTTCAAACAAAACTTATATCCACAATCAGTATGTCATTTCCGCGCTTTGATTTTTCTATGATAACAGAGTCAGTCATTTTAAAAATGAACAATAATTATCGCTAAACTCTTCTATAATATTAAGTACTTCTATAATAATACGACTAACACTATAGATACTCAAGCGCCTGATATATTAATTATAGCAAGAAAAAGCCTTGCATTCCTTTATTGCTGACGAACTTCGCACAGGCTCTCCTTTTAAAGAAATGTTAAAAATGTAGGTATTGTTTTGAATAAGAAAATCGGAAGGTACAGAAATCTTACTCAGTAATCTATAATATAAAAATGAATCCCTATTTCCCTTGGTCATGCCATAACTTGAGAACGACTTAACTCATTTCATTCATCCTTTTTTCATGTTTCTAATACTTTGTAGAAGGTTTTTACGGAAAGAAAAATTAAGAAAATTGAGCAGAACGTCTTCTGGGATAAATTTGAATTTCCACACCAACAAATTCACGGGCAACAGCTAGTATAATATATAATACTAATTTTAGTTTATAATATTACATATGTTTATGAATAGTTTTTGTTATGAGATTTTTTTTTGGTTTGGTGTATATAGGTTTGTTTTTATTTGAAACTATACCTATCCCATTGACAGCATGTGGTTTGTGATTATAAAGCTTTTGTTTAGTTTAATATGAAATTAAAAATATCGCAATCTTGTACATACCATTCCTCCACTTGTATGCCCATAACCTCTGCATATCTGTGTATTTGGCTTTGACAAGCTTCTAAAACGGCAAAGTCATAACCCTTCAACTGTAAGTTAAGGCAGTCATAGACAGGTTCGTCTGGCTCCATACTCTGAAATTAACAATTTACCTCAATATCATTTCACTAATACTTGCAGTCGAACTGCACCTATCACGGTTAGTCAATCTGTAACTGAAATCAATTATCAGTGCAGTTCAATAACTGTAAAAATAAGAATATTTTTATTGGAATACACAATCTTTAGAGTTTTAAAAGTTTAAAGAAAAAAATCTACAAACCATTTTTACACTCACTACAGGTAGAAAATATTTTTTTTTTCAAATTCACATGGAAGAATAGCCTTAAATAGCATATTTTTAGAGATCATCATAACACAGAAACAATTTTGGGGGCAAACATTGTATTATTCATATATATTTAATTAAAATAGGGCCTCAAACAGTATTCAGTGATATACTTATAAAATTGAGGTAACACACTCTAGGGTTCCATAGTCAAAAAGGGGCCCTTAGTTCTACCTGGTCTGACCATCTGCCCACAGCTTAGCTCAGAGACTCTTAGTACCAGAAAGCTGTAATTTGGCATGTGTATACATATTTAACACACTGAAAAAGTGGTATACACGAAAAGTGAGGATGGATTTTTTTTCTTGTCAATCCCATGGTGTGGGGTGTTGTCGGATAGGTTGTTTAAGGATATTGTGGGTGTGTGAAAACCATTTTCGATTCAGGGATCCATTCGCGAAATATTATGCTTTAAAGTGGTGATTTTTGTAAAGTCAAGTGTCATTACCCAGCTTTATATTAGTTTTTCAATGTGTGAAAAATTAATGTTAGTAGTACATATATAATGATGTGTATACAACCAAGTTTAAAGAAAAACTATCACAGCCAAGTAGGCTTTACAAAATAATGGGTAATGGTCAACCCACTCATAAAATGTACTTAAGAAAGTTAAAGTAAAAAGCAAAATTTGCACAAATTCCATTAAATTTAATACTTCTTTACTAGTTAACATACATGGTAACAATTCTTTGGCAATTGCTTCTAATACACTGTTTGTATATGCTGTCTTTTCTGTCAGACTCAAAATAAGGTCTACTAGGATGGATGAAATTAAATGGCTGTGTTCTTACAATTAAATAATCAGGTTCATATAAATCATTTTTCAATCTCGATTGGTTAGCATAACCTGCAGGCAATTTTGGTTTGAATAGTCTATGAGGCTTCAAATGTTGGCCTACTTTAACCTAAAAAAAGAGTATTATTAGATTTTTTATGAACTGACTTAAACAAACAATTTCATCACATTCAACAAACTCACAATGTTTAACATTTTGGAAGCAAACATTTTTATTAAATTATATTATTATTATAATATTATTCGTGATTCTATTAGTCTATTCTAAGAATCGTGGTAATTATATCCACATTTGTTGGCACCAAATTAAGTTCTGTTATATTAACGCCTAACCAAAAAGTGGTTTCATAATTATGTTATAAATATAGCAAAACAAAATGATGACGGGTACTGATGATGTTAAATTATATTAAAAATTATTGGTTTCGTTCCCTCGTTCCCAACCAATTCAACCAAAACAATGAAAACTTCAAATGATGACACTTGATTGACACTATCACTGTCCTCTGTCACTGGGACCATTGACAACAACATAAGGGAAGATGGACGAATAGACATCCACTTTTTTACGTTTTTGTTATTTAACTTGTATAATTATAAAAAACTTGACATTGGCGGAATTCCTACGTTGATTCTTCGCAAGGGATAAGAGTCCATAATAAAATAATATATATAAATATATATATATATATATATATAACAACATAAGGGCTATCCTAAAGACGATCAAGCGACATTCCATGCTGAATCATCATGCTGCATGAAGGACCTATTAAGAGTATATAAGAGTCCATTATGCAGCATGATAATCGTTTTGTATAATCATTTTATTTAGTCAATATAGAAGTAACTATTATCTTATCTGTGGTACAGTGAAGAGCGCAATCTATTATAGAATTATTGATACGAGATTGATCACGATTTATTCTTATCTAAAAAATTGTATCGTATGTTTTAGTGCTTAATAGTAATAATAATAGTTTTATTAATTGTTAGTACTCAATGTAAAAATTAAGTATAATGAATGCTGTCGGCGTCTATAATGTAAAGCACAATATTGCAAATGTATATTGTTGATGCTCCTCAATAAATAAATAAATTAAAAAAAAGTTGCAACAGGATACTTAGAATTACGATTAATTATAAAAATTTTGTTTCCAATTATACAATCTGGCAACCCTGATATTGTATGACATATAACATGCCAATATTTATACGATCATGCGTGCATGTCAATCATAGCTTGCAGACTGAAAAATAAAAGGACTTGTCAATCAACTGCCAGCACGTAGTTTGCATGTCATTCGCATCAATCAGTGCAAATAAACGATCATGCATGCAAGACAGCACGTAACGCATGTCATGTTGCATGATCGTCTAGGGAGCGCTTAAGCAGCTGTCCATAACGACTGAATAAATTGATTATACCAAGCGATTATCATGCTGCATGATGGACTCTTAATAGGTCCTTCATGCAGCCTGACGATTCAGCATGTCATGCCGCGTTTTTTTTTTTATGGTATAGGGGTCAAACGAGCAGACGGGTCACCTGATGGTAAATGACTACCGCCGCCCATGGGCACCTGTAACTTAAAAGTCACAAGTGCGTTGCCGCCCTTTAAGGTGGGACTATTCCCACCTATAGGAAGTGGAGGAGAGGGGGTAGAGCGTTAAGACGGGAGAAGGGGAGGAGAGGGGAGGAGAGTAGGGGAGAGGGGAAGGACGGGAATAGGCGAGAGGGAAGGGTTAAGGCCTCCAGCAACCTCACTCACGCGGCGAAAAACAATGCAAGCCTTGTTTCACTGCCGGTTTTCTGTCTAGTCGTCTAGGGAGCGCCTTAAGTTGGCGAAGGGAAGTCATTTTTCACAATTTTTTTTTGCTATTTCTACTGTTCGTTATCTGTTCTTCATTGTTCGATCAAAAAAATTTGATGTCATTTTATATAACATTTATTTTTATTTTCGGACAACAAATATTCATTGTATTAATATATTACAAAAATAAACTTATAACTAGTGTTAGTCGGTACATGGAAAATTATTAAAAATATTGATGAAAAGGTATTCTCCTTCACACCAGAAAGGGATATACCCATTTGGTAAAGAGCTTTTGGCCCAATGGCGCCCATGCATAAAATAAAACCTTAACAAAAACAGAAAACAACAAAAAACATTTTTAGTTTTCGATCATTCTCACTCATCCTCATTTAAATGTATAAATAACACGTCATCTAGAAACTGGGCTGGGAGATTTATATTAGATTGAAACCTTTCCCAGCCCAAGAACCAAACAATGGTCATAACATGGTCACAACAGCCTACTTTCTTGCTACCAGTTAGACAGTTACAACAGTATTGTGGTATGGCCTCTATACCACTTTCATTGTTATTAACAATTATGTTTTTTAATGTTTACAACATACATTTTTCAAGCTACATGCCTGCTCTTGATTCGCTCTCTAATAAAAATATAGTTATAACCAGCGAAAGGTGGCTGGGTTTAATGTAAAAAGTGACTAAAGTGTTACCAAGTGAATGAAAAGGTAACGAGTCGTAAGCGCACAGCTAGAAACGAAACGCGATTACGAAATGTCACAGTTGAACATTTAGACGTAGAGATGGCGGTATTGGAACGATTTGGCTGCGGTCTGTGACCAACGTGTCATCGGCGTAACAGATTACGCCGAGCCCGGGGGGGAAGTCGCCTCGAAGGGCCCAGTCGTACCTCATGTTCCACAGGACTGGTCCATGGATAGACCCCTGCGGAACACCGCACGACATGGGCCGACGACTCAAAGCTCCATCTCGGTCCTCTTACATGACGGTACGCTCCTCTAAATAGTCTGCCGCTAGCCACCTCAGGTACTCTGTCACTCCTTGATAGTGGAGTGCTTCCCTGATGCAGCTGAATGGCAAACTATTGAACGCGTTGGCGATGTCCAACACCAGCGCCAAAGGCACGCCGCCACAGCTCACTACCTCTTCAGTCACGGCCCTCAGGCGCAAAATAGCACCGATCGTCGAACGCCCCGCTCGAAAACCGAATTGGGCGTCCGACAAATCGGGGCCAACCTCGCACAGGTGCCGGACGATGCGGGCAGAGAGGACCCTCTCAAACAACTTACCCGCCTCGTCCAGCAACACGATGGGCCTGTAGGCCGCGACCGATTCGGTAGGCCATCCCGGCTTCCTTAAAAGGACCAGCTTCCCGCTCTTCCAGCAGTCAAGGAAGCGCCCGGACGCCAAGCTAGCGTCGAACAACTCCCTGAGGCGGTCGGACATGTGGTCGAGGGCAAGAGCCAACACTCGGGCGGGATCCCGTCCGGCCCGGGGGCGGTGTTCTTGGAGCAGATCCGTAGAACAGCCGCCCCTACCTCCGCCTCCGTGACGGGCGGAACACCATCCTCCTCGTCTTCCCGTCATCTACGGCCAAGGGGGCCATCGACGGAGGTACGTGCTCCACCCGTTGCGGGAAAAGACCCTCAACCACGTCCTGCAGGAAGCTGGATTGGAAAGTCTCCGTAAGGAGGGGGCTCGACCCGCGGAGCTTATGTTGCGCCGCTCGATATGGGCGACCCCAGGGTTCACGATCGAGACCCTCCAGCATCTCCTTTCTTTTCTCCTCTTTGGCGCGGCTAATAGCCAGCTTCAGAGTTTTCCGCGCCTCTCGGTACTCATGATGAAGCCGGTCCTCTTTCCCATCTTCGCGGTGACCTCCGGGCACGAGTACAGGCCGCGCGGAGGTCCACCAACTCCAAGGACCACCAGTAGACCTCCTTCCTTGGAGGCCGACGACCTTCGCATCGCGAAAGCGGCCTGCCCCCATATCTACCTCCTCGGTCGGAGGCTGCGGAGACAGCCAAGAGTAAACGATGGCTACCTCCTCCAGCAGGTCCCTATCTAACTTTGATACAGCCCACCGCGGACAGCGGGAAGAACGCCGCGCCATGTGATTCTGGGGTCCTGGGTCCGGGAGAGCTCAAATCGGATTTAAAGATGATCCGAGAGCGTCTCAACCTCTTCCAGGATACGCCAGTTCCTTACTCGTGCGGCGAGAGCAGGGGTAGCGAATGAAAGGTCCACTATCGACCCCCCCTGGTGTTGGTGGAGCCTCGGTTTAGAAGACAGAGGCCCACCGAAGCCGCCCACTCTTCTACGGCTTCGCCCCGCGCGTCCGTCCTAGGGGAACCCCACGCAACGGACTTGGCGTTAAAGTCCCCCAGCACTAGTACGTGCCCAGACGCTAGTCGCCGCATCGAGGTCTCCAGGTTTTTGAGGAAAACCTCGAAGTCGCTCAGACTCCGGTGATATGGCAGCAACATATCCATTAAACTTGTCTCTTAGCGACAAGGGCGGGGAATGACCGCAATTCTTGCGCACTGGCAGAGTGGTTTAGGTTCGTCTGGATGAAGCCTAACCCAGAAGGGAATTTTATGACAAACGAAGTACTTGGTCAAACCGCCTACCTGACGGCAATTTTTTTTTTTTTGACAATTAAGATCGAAACAAAAAAAAATTTTGATCGAACAATGACGAACAGGTAACAAACAGTTGAAATAGCAAAAACAAATGTAAAAAACGACTTCTCCCCGGCAAGCTGAGAGTAATTTTTTATTTTATTTAAAAAAAAAACTAAGATCGAACAAATAAAAATTTTGGTCGAACAATGACGAACAGTTAACGCACAATTGAAACAGCAAAAAAAAAAAATGTAAAAAAACGACTTCTCCCCGCCAACTTAAAACAGCCGTAAAGACCCACATCCCACATCTAGTTCAGAGTACTTCAGAGTGATGCTAGACATGGGGCATCGGGTTTTAGTAGTATATTTCCGGCGTTTTGGTATGGTATGGTACCCTTTCGCACGCAGATTTATTTCTTAAAATAAAGTCTTACTTTAACTTATAGCTTAAACACATTTATGAATTTCAATTTGAATGACACATAAAACTTCTTTTAAGTTTTAAAATTTTGTTTACTAATAAAATACGATCTTAAAAAACTGGCAGCTAAAAAATCCACATGACATGATTCATTTCTAAAATTATAGATGTCAAATAAATTGTCTATGTTTTGCTTTGCCTTCGTGCTTGAAGACATCAATGAAATGGAAAGAACGGTAAAGAAAACTGGAAATTAGGTGTTCTATTTACGATATTTCAATCGTGATCAACTTAATGGTGTATCGTTTATGGTTTTGTATAACTTGAATCAATTCCGTAGCAGAAATGGCGTCAACAGGCAGTACACCTTTTCCTAAATGGCAATTGGCGATTCTTCTTGGCGCACCTCTCGCCATCGGTTTAGGTTACCTTTATCTGAGAAACAGATTAGAAGATCCAGAGAAGAAAAAGGTATCCGAACTGAAGGCCAAGACTACAATTTCATTAGACAATGAAGATAATAATGCAAAGGTTACCGAAAGCGCCATCGACCGCGCTATGAAACTAAAAGGTGCCGGAAACCGTGCTTTTCATGCAGGAGAATATGACAAAGCTATTGCTTTATACAACGAAGCTATCGAAGCTTGCCCTCCAGATCGTCCTGTCGATCTTGCCACATTCTATCAAAATCGCTCTGCTTGTTACGAGAAGCGTGAAATGTGGGAACAAGTCAAAGAAGACTGTACATTTGCTCTAAAACTCAACGAAAAGTATGTGAAAGCATTTTTAAGACGCTCACGTGCAGCAGAGAAGAGTGGAGACCTAGTGTTGGCCTTAGAAGATGTTACTTCTGCTTGTATCCTTGAAAGATTCCAGGTGCAGAGTTCCTTAGTCAATGCTGATAGAATATTGAAAGCTCTGGGCCGGCAGCACGCACGCGAGGCTTTGGCTAAACGTCGTCCTGTTATGCCTTCTAAGCATTTTATTAAAACCTATTTCTCAGCATTTTCAGAAGATCCTATTTCAAAACTTCATCTTGATGAGAAAGTGGTAGGTGGGTTTGCTAAAGCCAAGCTAGCTCTCGATGCTCAAGATTACGAATCTATTGTGGATGCTTGTTCTGAAGAACTAAATGATGATGATGGGAAGTACAAAAATGAAGCCCTCTTGCTACGCGCAACATTTTATTTGTTGCTAGGCAGGCATGATGAAGCTCAGGCAGATCTTGCTAAGGTCATTGATAGTGAAACATCTATCAAAGTAAAGGTAAATGCGCTGATCAAGCGTGCCTCCTTATTTACACAATTAGAAAACACTGAACGCTGCTTAGAAGACTTTGCTCAAGCTGCCCAGTTGGATCCCAATAACTCTGACATTTACCATCATCGTGGACAAGTGTACTTGCTATTGGAGCGTATGGATGAGGCGACATCTGAATTTGCAAAGGCTGTTGAATTAAATCCTGACTTTTCAATTGCATTCATTCAAAAGTGCTATGCTGATTACAGGCATGCACAGATCAATAAAAATGTGGGAGCCTTGACACAGGTTCGAGCAGATTTTGAACGAGCCTTGGAGAGATTTCCTCGATGTGCTGAAGCTTATATATTGTTTGCTCAAGTTTTGTCGGATCAACAAGAGTGGGGTCGTGCCGAAGCTTTGTTTGATTCTGCACTTACAGTAGATCCCAACAATGCTACATTGTATGTCCATAAAGGATTGGTTCAACTGCAGAAAAGCACAGATTTTGACAAAGCTGTCAAATTGATCAACAAGGCTATTGAGATGGATGATAAATGTGATTTTGCATATGAGACATTGGGCACTATCGAAGTACAGAGGTGAGTTAAATTGTCATACTTTAAAAAATAATATTATATAATACCAGTACAATGATTTATCTTGTGCTGTTAGATCAGCTATTACCTTATTATCATAAATCACTCAATGACAGCAAATAAAGTGTTTCAATAGAAATGCTACAGTTACTTATTATCCACTACTATCTCGATGTATCAGCTATTTTTACAGATAGCGAGATAAAAAGTATTATCTTATGCAAACAGAAAAGAATTATTTTATTGGTTATGTAAGTGACTGGAGCTCCATAAGTTGCTTCATACAGCTGTAGTCTGGAAACCAAGCACAAAGGAACTGTAAAAATATAAGATAAGAATCAGATTTGTTTTTTCTTGAAGTTTTGTACGATAATACTATCATTGTTGTGTACCTAAGTTTAACAACTGTAATTGGTGGCTGTAAACCATTTTAATTTAAGACTTAATAATTGACTTAACAATAACTCATTTAAGCAAATGTTGTGTAAATAGCGCGCAATAATGTAGGACGACTGATTGTAGGTACTTGAATTGAGAAGTTTTTTGTGAAAATTGAAAACACCGAAGCTTATATTTTTGCAATGTTGTGTTTAGTTTTTGGGTCCAATCGACGAGTGAGTGAAATCAGAAGCGCAACACATAAAATTTTTTCTTATGTATTTCAGAGGAAACTTGAAACGATCATTAGAATTATTTGAGAAAGCCATTTCACTAGCCAAGACAGAACTAGAGATGACGCACCTGTTCTCCCTGAAGGATGCAGCGGCAGCACAACTGAAAGTGTCAGAGCGCTGGGGATTGGATTGGACTGTAAGCTAGGCTTTTGCCATGTAGCTTGCCACATACTCAACGAGAATAAAACCTGGCCGTCCAAGTTAGCCAGAGAGCTCTGTAATTTGCAAATTATTCTCATTGTAGGTATGCATATATGTTCTCTGTTCACTACCAAAATTTTGTTATTATTTGAAGCTTTAAGACTGCTTGGAATACTGTTGTTTCAATGTGTCATATCATTTTAATTACAAACTTATTAGATGTTTACCAAACACTAGTGCCAGATGGTATTCTCGTTGTGGACTACTGGTACCTAACCGCCGCCGACTCTCTTTACATTGTTTAAATGAATTTATGGTGTTAGAACTCTTTAAGCTGTTTTTTTCCATAGAGTTTATGATTTCAAAAAGGTAGTGTATATTATCGAGGTGCACTGTCTACATAAATGTCAGTTCAATCTTGTGGTTCTTATGAAAATGGTAGATGCAACATAATTTTGCTAAAGTTATCAAATCTCGTCAGTGTTATAAAATATCACTAAGACTACAACCACTAAGGTGTCACAAATACATAGTTCATCAAAAGTGTTGTAAATATTTTAAAGACTTGGCAGTATTTGAATGGGTCCATTTTGATTTATTATCAATGATTGATATTTGTTTGACATTAACATAATGGGAAAAAATTATGTATATCATATGCCTGCTGCACATTGAAGTGGATGTCTGATTGTATAACTAGGAAACACTTTTAGTTTATATGTTTTAATATGTTTGCATTTAAAATGAACAAAATGTGTAACAAAATTGTTATGTGACTTAAATGTTGAATTGTTAGGCTAGGGACATGGAGTAGACATTCCTTGTTATACTTGCCATTACCAATTGTCTCACGACAAAATTTGAATAATCTTGTGGAATTTGTTGCATTGATAAAATTGTTTTTTCCATTAAGTGTCACTTATCAACTTTACATTGTGATATACATATTGTTGTTTTGTAATTTGCCAATATTTTTTGCATTTATAGCCTCTTAATATGGATTATATATTGAATTTTAAATTTGTATAAAATAATGTTTTTTAAAAAGTGTTTAAACAGAATATCCCTCAGTTGCCACATTAAATATATGATAAAAATATACTTTCACTATTCATCATAATAATTGACTTAACAATAACTCATTTAAGCAAATGTTGTGTAAATAGCGCGCAATAATGTAGGACGACTGATTTAGGTACTTCAATTGAGAAGTTTTTTGTGAAAATTGAAAACACCGAAGCTTAAATTTTTGCAATGTTGTGTTTTGTTTTTGGGTCCAATCGACGAGAGTGAAATCAGAAGCGCTACAACACATAAAATTGTCGTACAATTAAAAGCAATGTGGCTATATAGCCTGGCTAGATATAACTATAGACATATGTCAATAGTTACAGGGTTGCGTCTCGAGTATGTGCGGCGGTTTATGTGTGCGTGCTGGGTGCGTTCATCTCATTTATTCACAAATACAAAATAATATAAATTAACCGTGAACGCATCAATCAATTTATATCTAATTACAATTTAATGTGTATATCCTTCCCTCCCCTCCCCTACTCCTGTGTGAAATTATAAATCTAAAATTGATGGTCAAATTTAACCAATGGTTTAAACATCTTGGAAATGAAGATGTTTTGAATGCACCCTCAAATTATCAGTTAGATTGTGAATTTAGTATTGTAGCTCGCTGAGATGGTTCTACAAGAGTTGTTACCTCACCGATAGTGGATAGTTATCAATTTATGAAAACTACGAAATACATTATTGAAACTAAATACCTAGTTTTTTTATAAATGCTGTTTTACTGTAAGGCCTCGGACACGAAGTCAGCAGGAGCGGGGCGGCGGCGCGGCGCGGCAACGCTCTCGTACGTCGCTCGCCGCCCGCTCCCCGCGCGCTGCCTTCTAGGCCAGTTCCATATAAATGTATGCATTGAAACGCACCGCTCCCCGCGCCGCCGCCGCCGCCGCTGCCGCTGCCGCCCCGCTCCCGCTGCCGCCCCGCTCCTGCTGACTTCGTAACCGAGGCCTAACGCGTAACAAAAATTGCCGATGACTTATATCAACGTCCTTTGATATATCAAGGTATTAGAACCAAGTAAGTATCTAATAATTAGGGAACGGCTAAGATAAATGCTTGTGTTAGGAACTTGTTTACGTTGTGCGAATAGAATAGAACGCCTCTTTGGGGTCGTCCATTAATCACGTGATGTTTTTTTCGCAACTGTTTAACCCCCCCTCCCGTGATAAGTGGTGAGGTGTTAGGCTAACCCCTATCCTCCCCCTATCCAAAATCACATGTATTTTTTTAGTTCAAAATATATTTAAAATTATCAATATATCTTTAAATATACATTTTCCCCCTCTCCCTCCTTGTGATATTTCGTGATTTTTTCCGAACCCCCTTCCCCCATTTCGAGTCACGTCATCCCTTCACAATCCCTTTGCTAATGATTTTATTTGCAAAGATTCAATATAGGTTTAAAGAATTTATTTTTTCATAAGAACTTAAATCCACTTACAATGAGATACATAATACTTAATTCTAAATTGTGAATTATATCTCTAGCGTTACTAACTTTTAAACTTTCGCGTTCCATCATATAATATTATCTACGTATTAACGGGAATTAACGCGATCACGAAAAGGTATTACATACCTCTGAATTGCCTGACGTTTCGACCAGGTTGCACTGGCCGTGGTCACAGGCTGACTGGCTCAGCGGTGCACGCCCTCCGTCGTCGACATCGTGAGGTAGAAGGTTCTTCATCCATCTCCATTTTTTTGATATATTTTTTGATATTTTCGTTTCGCCATGTACCGTCACATACTATACTAACAGTGTCCCTATTCTGTAAGCAAACCGATGTGGCCCTATTCTGGTGTTCACCCGACTGCGCATAAAAGCGAGGTGGCATGTTTTTTATCACTGGATTCCACGCTGTAGATAATTTGAAACCATCTTCCCGATTGAAAGTTTTGTGTTTTTTAATTTCAATCGCTTCACGTACAACTCTTGAGTAAAAGTGACGTTCCGTGGAGAGGACTTGCGTACGGTGAAATTCAATCCAGTGATTGGTGCCCGCTTCGAGTGCATGTTCTGCAATCGCTGATTTGCCAATCTGTCGGTTCTTCACAGCAGCGATGTGTTCTTTGACCCTTTCAGCAATAGTCCGCTTTGTTTGGCCTATGTAGGAACTACCACAGCTGCAGTTTTGTAGACACCTGGAGTTTGTAACGGCAAGACGTCCTTCGGTGTACCCACGATGTTTTGAACCTTTATGCCTGGTGTGTATACTGTCGGAATGGAGTATTAGTAATACGGAGCCGATCTTATCCGTTACTCCTTTCACATATGGCATGTAGGCTGGTTGTCTGTTCACCTCCGGATGCTTGCGTCTTATTGTCGGTTGCTTCCGTGTTCCATTCACCTGATATCCGTTACTTTTAAGTACCTCCTGAACATGATCCAGCTCTCGCTCCAAATGTTCAGGGTCACAAAGATCGTATGCTCTGTTCTTGAGTGAAGTCATAACAGACTGCAGGTGTCGGGGATGATGATGAGACGTGGCGTGTAGGTACCTATCCGTATGAGTAGGCTTGCGGTACACACAGTGCGACAAGGACCCATCTGACCTCGCGGTTACTTTGACATCTAAAAATGACAATGACCTATCTGCCTCCACCTCATATGTGAACCTTATCTTGGGGTGAATGGAGTTGAGGTGTTGTAAATATTGATCTACTTCCTGTTTATTTCCCTTGACGATACTAAAGATGTCATCCACGAATCGTTTCCAAAGCCTAACAGTCTTCGGGCCGAGACTCAACGCCTTCTCTTCAAAATGCTCCATCCAGATGTTGGCTAGTACAGGGGCTACAGGACTACCCATTGCGACACCATCAAGCTGAAGGTAATGTTGACCTTGGAAAAGGAAATAGTTGCCCTCTAGACAATGTTCAAGTAGATCAATATAATTGAACGGCAACTCGTGGTCTCTCAACAGGTCTTTTACGACGTCCATACATTCTTTTATTGGAACATTGGTGTAAAGTGATTCCACGTCAAAGCTCACCATGACGTCATCAGGTTCCAACTTGAGATCTTTTATAATTTGTATGAAGTGCCGCGAGTCTTTCACAAAAGACGGTGTTTTGCCTACAAGTGGTTGCAATACTGACGCAACATGCTTCGCGAGATCGTAAGTAGGAGAGGCAATTTGACTTACAATAGGCCGCAGCGGCACGTTGCGCTTGTGTATTTTGGGCAGACCATATAATTTCGGTGGCTGATGTGACTTTGGTGCATAAAGTCTGTTGTACTCGTCTTCTGAAAATAGGTCCTCGTTATCCTGGATAAGAGATCGTATTCTACGCGTTACTCTGGCCGTGGGGTTATATGATACCGGTTTATAAACCTTATCGTCATCCAAAAGTTCAAGTATTTTACGTTGGTAATCTGTTAGTATAGTATGTGACGGTACATGGTGAAACGAAAATATCAAAAAAGTTAAGGTGGATGAAGAACCTTCTACCTCACGATGTCGACGACGGAGGGCGTGCACCGCTGAGCCAGTCAGCCTGTGACCACGGCCAGTGCAACCTGGTCGAAACGTCAGGCAATTCAGAGGTATGTAATACCTTTTCGTGATCGCGTTAATTCCCGTTAATACGTAGATAATATTATATCTCTAGCGTGTTAGAAAGTCTTTTAACATCAATATTTGTAACATGTTTTCTTGTACATTTTTATATTAAATTTTATTTTTTTTAATTATACATGTAATATCTAAATTTTATCAACGTATTTCTTAAGTTTACTCTTATAGACATGCTATCGCAAACCTTTACATCGTCCGGCAATCTGTTGTACAGCTGCACCCCCTTAAACAATACGTTCGTCGTCCATAATTAGTTTGTACTTTCGTTAATTCCACTTTATTTTTATTTCTTAGATTGTGAGTTATATTTCTTTAATGTAATTGTATATTTGTTTATTCCAAAGCCACACGTCTCGCTCTCTCTGCAGTATTCGGGTCGATGTCCCGCTCCGGCCTTCCTACGTTCCATGGGCCGGTAGTGATAGTTTGGTCGCGACCTATCGCGAGGATGTCATCTCGCGGTAGGATCCGGCGGATCCTGGCGGATCCGATTCGCTTCAGCGTCAGCGGCGGCGAGCTCGCTCTAGCACACCACATGCCGAATAAGAGGGACCGAAGGTGGATGAGCCGGGTCTTATATCTTGATACCTATGCCACAAATGGGTGATGTTGTTTGTCTGGACATCGCACAGATAGCAGATGGGGCTCGCCTGCCACCTTTCTGCCTAGTGCTGGATGGACCGTTTAGGACATTCCATCGCAGCATCGAAGGTCCACGGATTTAAGGTGAAGTATGGCATACTGGGCTTGTGGTTTTAGTTGGTTCAATTTCGACACGGTCGATAGCCCCGGTGTGTGGCAATCATCTTTAGGGATTTTTACACGTAAAATAAGGGAACTCATTTCGTCACCTTGTTTTTCGCAAATAGATTTTGATAAGCAAAAGCGTACTTAGTTACTAAGTCTGCTAAGTTTCGTTATCTACTGTCGTCGGGGCGACAATTGCCGAAAGTTTCAGATCAAAATTTTGAAATCTAGGTACATAATTATGGCACCGGTTTATTTTAGTATTCAGTAGTTTTAAGGGTAAAAAACGGTTTATCTCGATTTCCGGCAAAACTACAAGTCCTATGGAAAAAGTCAAATGGCAAAGTTATAGGTGTAATTAAAAGATCTACAACTTTTGTATTTACACTTTTTTCACATAACCTCAAAATTTATGTAAAAAATTAAAAAAACCTAGTTTTTGGTTTTTTATTTTTATCTTTTACAAAACATTTTATTTTTCCACGAAATTTGGTGAAAACTTACCTTGTTATGTCCCAAATACAATATAATTTAGGTATTTGATTTGAAATATTTATTTTTTCACCTTATTTTGACTTAATATCGAAAAAATCATTTTAACAATGCACTTATTGCTCTTTATGATTGCCATGCTCCTATTAGGAAAATTAGACTTAAGAGACTACCTGCACCCTGGATGACGGAGGCTGTTCTCAAGGCTATGCGGCGAAGAGATAGGGCCTTTTGTAAACTTAAAAAAGATCGTACAGAGGAAAAGCGGAACCTGTACAAAGCTGCAAGAAATCGGTGTAATCAGATGATACGTAACGCCAAACGCCGATACATTCTCGACAACATCACCTGTTCGTCCCCGGCCAACACCTGGAAGTTTCTTGGAACTCTGGGTATCGGTAAACGGCGACCCACGAATCTGCAGAAGATTGTTGTTTTGGATGACATAAACCGTCATTTTTCAACCTCTGCTTACCTGGATCACCAAACCAAATATCGCACAGTTTATTACTTGGCAGGCTTAGACTGCTCTAATATTAATCCTTTCCACTTTTCTCCAGTTGCATCGGATGAGATCAAAAAAATCATTCTATCCATTAAATCTGATGCCGTTGGTTGTGATCAAATTAGCAGGCGCATGGTCACAACAATCCTTGATCCACTCTTGCCTGTTATCTCTCATATTATCAATTATTCTTTAGATTCCGGAATCTTCCCATCACTTTGGCGCAAAGCCTATGTCATTCCTCTACCCAAAATTGCAAATCCCACACTTCTCAATCATTTTAGACCCATATCCATTCTTCCCTTCCTCTCTAAAGTGCTAGAATCCTGCGTGCTTAAACAGTTATCCAGTTTTATTTACAAAAATAAAGCTGTTAAGCCCTCTACAATCCGGTTTTAGGCTTGGTTACAGTACTACCTCCGCTCTCCTTAAAGTGACTGGCGATATTAGAGCAGCAATGGAAGACGCAAAACTGACTGTCTTAGTACTGGTTGACTTCTCAAATGCTTTCAATACCGTCACCTGATGCACTGGAATGGTTCTCATCTTATCTTCAGGGACGCCAGCAGTCTGTTCGTGTCGACGAGTTTTCATCAAGCTGGAATGATCTTGACTCTGGTGTCATTCAAGGCGGTATACTTTCTCCTTTGGTATTTTCTCTGTTTATTAATCTCCTAACCCAGGAACTTCAATGTGCGTATCATCTGTATGCCGACGACCTGCAGATGTACTCTCAAGCTAGGGTTGAGAATATATCATCGGTCATCGACATGGTCAACAGAGACCTCAAATCCAATCAAATCCTTCAAAATGTCAAGCCATTATAATCGGTAGCCACCGATTGATGAGTAGAGTAGACACTGAGACGCTCCCAGCTGTTACTTTTAACGGTACTACTATACCTATTTGTCAATCGGTGAAAGACCTGGGCCTACATCTTGATTCCACATTGAACTGGCGCGATCAGGTTACAAATCTGTGCCAGAGGGTTACTGGAACCCTCCCTGCATTACATCGCTTAAAAAATTTTCTTCCTGCGAAAACCAAGACAATGCTCATGCAAACTCTCATATTCCCAATAATCGACTATGGTGATGTGTGCTACTATGACCTGAATGCAGACCTTCTCGATAAATTAGACCGTCTTTTTAATAACTGCATTCGATTTATATTTAATCTTCGTAAATACGACCATGTGTCCTCTTTCAGTTCTCAGCTTAAGTGGTTGCCTATTCGTCAGCGCCGTATGTTGCGAGCCCTCACTGCCCTGTTTACCATTCTTAATTCCCCATCTTCCCCACCGTATTTAACATCATATTTCCAATATTTAAGTAGTAATCATGATAGAAACCTTCGTTCCTTAAATAATCTTCTTCTTCTTTGTCCCTCTCATACCACAGAGTTTGTAGGCTCTTCTTTTTTAGTTCAGTCTGTTCTTCTTTGGAATGCGCTTCCCCTCGAAATCAGGATGGCCACCAATCGTTACTCATTCAAACTGAAAGTAAAGGAGTACCTTTTTGAACAACTAGCAGAATTAACTTGCTGATAATTTATCATCTAAATCGTTACTATGTTTTTTATTTGTATGTATGTATTTATATGTTATGTTTGTGTACATATTTGTATGTATGTTTATGATATGTATTTTATCCTATATACTTTGTTTATGTATTTTTGTCTGATATTTAGTTCACAAATTTACCTAATAAACTGTAATATTTTTAATGCACCTACTTCCTATTTTCTCTACATCGCCCGAAGGTTTACTGGCAGAGAATGCCTATGGCATTAAGTCCGCCTCTGTACTCTATGTGCATAAAGTTTTAAATAAATAAATAAATAAATAAAAAGCACCCCAATTTTCATTCGAAAATTCACCCGTAAAAACATCAGCTTTTTTAAAAAAGTTGGTGTGCTTTCTGTTCGTTGAAATCTCTACTTTGCGATGGTGTTAAAAAAAATATATTACCATAGTAAATCTTCTCTTCTTGTAGATCTTTTTATTACCTATAATTATATTATAGACTTTTTTCCATATGACTTATAGTTTTGCCGGAAATCGAGAAATACCGTTTTTTACCCTTAAAACTCACCCCCTTCCCCTTCCCGACCTCAGATCGCCCGTAAATTATTTTTCCTTTCATTTTTATAATATTCTCCTCCTTTTCCAATGGGTTTCATCCTACTGTTATTTTTTTCACTTTTTATTATTTTTAAAGGCTTCTACCCTGGTCTATAATATAAAGTTTGGTCCAAATCTTAAGTCGTTACCGCGATACTTACTACATGTATCTACATAGTATGTTAGATTTTATAATAAGTAATTAGGTACGTATATATATTTAGGTATGTATTTTTGTATGAATAGGGTTTTGGTGACTGTGAAGTCATCGGCAAAAAATATATTGTTCTAATGCGAGTAGGTAGCTGTCTACTGTACACGACTGCCTTCAAAATAATTAGACCGCTTGCACCTCTATACTCTTTTATGTACAAGTATATTTTTATTAATTAAGAATACGGTTTTACTCACTTGTATATTTCGGGGATGACTAGTGTCTGACACCTGTAACCGTCGCGGTAGGACGCCTCACCCCTTGATAAAGGGCCCCCATCGGGACAGAAACTAGTCTGGTCTACACTAGTCAATAATATACACGTGAGTAAAACCGTATATCCTTAATTAATGTGAATACCACTCCCGAAACTTTTTAGTCGAATCAGTATATTCTTGTAATTTTCTTTTATTTATGTACTTACCTACCTGTCTCATATGTACATTTACCCAGTAGATGTGGAATTGGCCCTTATATGATATCTAGTAGGCCATACAAGTAAAGTTTTTATACAATGTGTGAGCAATAATATCTAGGGGCAAGATGCTTTTACCCATAATTTTATATTTTGTTAATAACATTTACAAGACTTACCCCTTGTTGTGTTATAATGGTACATTTACACACTGGCGTTATGGACAAGACCCTGTTTTAAATAGAGGGCTTTTTAGCCCTAGTCGCACAGACATCGCAAGAACACGATGTTCGTTGACGGTTTCATGTTCACGCATACGTAAGTCAAAGTCTTTCAAATCGCTTTGAGAAGTAGCTATTCATAATTTATATAATATATTTATATATAGCGTACCATAGATATCTTCTACTAAGACGAGTAAGCACAAATTGAGGTCATTTCGTCATTGAAACAAAGAGGTTATTTCGTCATATTCGAGAGCAGCGGTTCCAGAGTAGATATTGCTTGAAAGGAGCCGGACTATAGGGGCGGTGCGAGCGGTGCGACCGCACCGGGCGCCGTCATGTGGGGGGGGGCGCCGAATTCAACCGAAACATTACCACCAGGCACCGGTCACCGATTCGTTATATAATCAAAGTTCGTTTCTATAATCGTCATTAACCTAGGATCATTTGGCTAATAATCTGCTGTCAGGCTAATGTCTATGGTAAATGCTTACGTAGTCGTCTAAATAATTCTCTATCATACCCAATGACATATAATATTACATCTTAGATCATACCGAGCTGTACTATTGACCAGGGGTGCAACAACGGGGGGTGTCCAGGGTGTCTGGACACCCCCTGAAACCCCGTGGACGCCCCCTTCGAGGGTGTCCAAATATCCCTATATAACCCAGAATACGATGCGCCGAGGAGTCTGCGGAAGATTTTAATAAAAGTGTGAATCAAAATAAATTGTAATCAAAAGAATGTTTATCGTAATACCAAATTATTTAGTAAGCCTTACAATACTTTGAAATACGTCAAGAAAGTATTTTGATGATTTTTTTTAGTCCTCATAAAAATATTTTGGACACCTACATTTGAGGGTTGTTGCGCCCCTGCTATTGATGTGACACTAATAAAGAAGAAGTCGAAGTACGAGAGTTGTTATTAATAAGCTTGCTTGTAAGCCGTGACTCGAACTTCAAAAGCGGGAGTCATGATGTCCTCTTTCTTGATGCAATTGTCGAGGTCAAGGGTACAATAATATAACGAACACGATAGAAATAAATAAATGTGTTACAAATTTCTAAACCAATATCCTCGGGTGTTTTCAACCGACTTCAAAAATAGGAGGACGGTCATCGGATCTTTTTTTATGTACGTTACTCGATTACTCGAAGACGACTGGACCCATTTAAACAAATATTTTATATTTGTTAGGGTATACTTTCTAGTTGGTCTCATTGCCATCAGATCAGAATCTAATGATGGGATCCTGGAGAAATCGAGGGAACTTCAAATATTATAGGTACACCTATAGCGCTTTGGGTATTTTTTAAAGTAACTCATGCATTTACTCTCAGCGCATTTGGTGTAGTGGAACAGATGATGAAGACCATAGATGGCCAGAACTACTCAATAATAAGTATTGTGGGTTGTGTTTCGATTACTTTAATGTGATTCCTAAGCAATTTATATTGGTCACAACGCATAGCGTGAAGTGGAGCTGATATTGTAAGCCTCTGGCTAGAAACCATGGTTCTGTTAAAGTGAGAGTGCGTGGGATTCCGCCCCTTCATTTTGCGAGAAGGTGATGTTGGCTAAAGAGACGGCGGGGAACGGAAGAAGACAGGCACTCTCCCGTGTCCCGGGTCCCCTGCAAAAGACTCACTTAGAACGAAACACCCTGTGGTTTTAGTCCGACATACCACTTCACCCTTGGTTCCGGGGAGGTGATGGCCCGTGGGGGTTTCCACACGATAAAAAAAAAAGTATATACCTAGTATATATTGCGCGATACCTTTGCCCATTGTGAACCGATACCAATAGCACAGATTACTAAGTAGTGCCAATAGTTCTTTGTTTAATTGAATTGGTTATATTCAAGGTTGATCCCATTTAAATTTGAAGAAAATATTACACCTTGACTCTAAGGGTGGAAAGTTTATCATAATTTAAGTGCATTGAAGACGGTGGTTGTAACAGTTTGTTTATTTAGTCATAGCCAATGCAGCCAAAACTTCCGTAAAATCAGTTTCTTTGTTTTGATTTCTCTAAAGACTGCTTGTTTGTTTCTCTGGATCAACCAAGCTATGGGAAGTGATATCTTATTGGATTATCGCTAATGATGAACAACAGATCCTGAATAATTATTTAAGATGAACATTTCCTTTCCTACCCTATGATTGACACTTACACTATCAAAACTCAAAAGCTAGAGAGACAAGGTGAAGGCTATCTAGGTTTCTCATTTAGTTCTTTTTTTTTAGTTTGTGTGCAGCATAGAAATGTAAATAAATAATGTTAAGAAAAAAAATTATTGCTATTATTTCACAATTATTTGGTGTTACTGAACGTGACGGAGTGAAGCAAGCGGGAGGGACCATATTTTTTTAACGCGGATAAGCAGAACAATTGCCAACTGCGAAACACTGCTTGCCCCGCAGATGCACCTTAAATATATAGTGCATAGTGCACGAACACAAAGGATTTGAATTTATAAGGGCGCCACTTTGAGGTCACGCAACATGTAAAAACGTAGCTCGTGCCGCCACAGAGCCGGAATGACGAAAATTATTACCATTCACGCCATCTTACGGTCATACAATTATTATGGGAGACTTTAATACGTGCCCTAGAAAAAAAGACTCTCGTTCTGCCTCTTTATGCAATGTAGTTGAATCATGCAACCTTACTATTCTCCCTTTGAATGCAACTCATAACTTTCCTAACTGTTCTCCTTCCCTTCTAGATCTCATTTTTGTTTCATCGGCTGAGCATGTGGCCAAGCACGGCCAGTGTTGCGCTGATCTCTTCTCCTATCACGACCTTATCTATCTCTCATATAAAATTCGTCCCCCTAAGGCTAAGTCAAAAGTTCTGATGCAGCGTAACTTTGGTAGTATGGACGTCGAAAGGCTTCGTGAAGACGCTGCTAAAATTGATTGGGCTCCTCTTTTTGACTCTGAATCTGTTGATGAAAAAGTGAACATTTTAACCAACAACTTAATTTCGCTTTACGATGTTCACGCACCTATACGTGCAGTGAAAATGAAACATTTACCATCACCTTGGCTCACAGACGACATCAAAGATCTGTTGAACAAAAAAGCAAGAGCTAAAACTAAGTTTAAGTGCCGACCGAACCAGCAAAATCTGGATAGTTATGTTGCAATTAGAAATCTCTGCAATAAGGTGTGTAGGAAAGCGCAACGCCAACATATTCATAAATCTGTTGATAATGAAGATCCTTCCAAAGTTTGGAAATTTCTTAGAACCTTAGGAGTTGGGAAGTCAAAACAAGAAGTCAATCCTAACAATATTGATCTCGAACAGGCATTTCACTTCCTCGTCTAGTTTTGATGATACCACTAAAACTAACACATTAAATTATCTTTCACAGCTTCCAGCTCCTCACTTTCCACCTTTTGTCTTTAATCAACTCACTGATTGTGATGTTAAAAAGAGTATATTGACCATTTCTTCCAAAGCTATTGGTAACGACTGCATCAGCAGAAACATGATCCTTCCCATTCTCGACTTAATCCTTCCCATCATATGTAATATCCTAAACCACTCTATTTCCTGCGGCATATTTCCCTCTATGTGGAAAGAAGCCCAAGTAATAAAATTCACGAAGCCTTTACAACTATAAATTGTGATTTGGAACGTATTTGTGAGTGGAGTATCAACTATGGTCTCCAGGTCAACCCGGCAAAAACTCAGGTAATCATGGTGGGCAGTCCCAGAATGATTTCACGCGTCGATTTTGCCCAACTACCTCAAATAATTTTCAATGGTACGCCGCTATTGCTTAGTAATAGTGTAAAAAAGCTGGGGATATTAATTGACAGTACTTTATCCTGGGGCCCCCAACTGCAAGAGGTTAGTCGCAAATTGTTTGCTGCAGCAGGGTCCTTACGAAGATTGCGGAACTTTCTTCCGACCACTACAAAGATGTCGCTTGCACAATCACTCTTACTTCCAATACTTGACTACGCTGATGCCAGTTATCTTGATCTCACGGAGGAGCAACTCGATAAGCTTGAACGGCTTCAAAATGTTTGCATAAGGTTCATATTTGGCTTACGCAAATATAATCATGTATCCGAATATCGCAACTCGCTCAAGTGGCTCCCGGTCCGCCTTCGACGGAATACTCACATTCTTTCCCTACTTTATAACATATTGTTCAACCCCCTCACTCCTTCTTATCTCAAAGAACGCTTTAGTTTCTTAAGTGACACACATTCCAGGTTCTTGAGATCATCTGAAAACTTGCAACTGCAAATTCCAGTGCATTCTACAAGGTTCGTAGACAAATCTTTTACCGTTGAAGCAGCACGCCTTTGGAATGCACTACCACTCCCTATCAGACGAGCTCAAACAATATCATCTTTCAAAAAAATGGTAAAAGAATATTATCTGGTAAAATAAATATGTTTAATTTTCTTAGTTATAATAGATAATTATAATGTATGTATTTATGTATAAATGTATATGTAATTAAGTAGGTAGGTATATGTATTTGTATATGTATCTGTATGTGTGCTGTACTAATATAATATATAATATAATCAATATATGAATGTATAAATATTATTTATGCAATCCATTCACTGATTGCATAAATCACTACAAGCTCTTCTTTGGCATTGTGACACCAAAACCACCCACGTATATCATAACACTCCTGTCCATCCTAAGGTTGCCTGGAAGATATTGCTTCTAGCGATAAGGCCGCCCATTGTGCATTTTGTGTATAATTTGTTCATGTATTGTTTCCTTTTTTTGGTGTACAATAAAGAGTATTTATTTATTTATTTATTATTAAAAAAGGCATGCTTTTAATTAGTTAAGATATACGGTTTTACTCACGTGTATATTTCGGGGATGCCCGACTAGTGCAGGTTGCAGGTGCGAGGTTGATAAAGGGCCCCCGTCGGGTCCGAAACTAGTCGGGCATCCTCGAAATATACACGTGAGTAAAAGGGTAAGTATATTTTAATTAATATGAATACCACTCACGAGATTTTTTTTTCGAGTATAAGGTATGCTTTGGCACGTAGAAAGAATGAGTGTGAAACGATTGACAAAACGAGTAGGATCGTTGGAGTACTCTTGAATATTGTTGTTTTCATTCGCTACCTCATTAAAGCAATTGCAGAACGTCTCGTAAGTTTCGCGAAATACATCTGACTTTGTCTCCACATCTCTACTTTCTTTAGCCGGTGTTGAAGGTTAATTACTACCTGACGACTCGTCACTAAAAATTAATTTTATTATATTCCAATAGAATCGTCTTCCTCGGAGAGCAGGCTAAGCCGTCAGTCCCAGTTGCCATACGAACATCTGTGGCATTCGTTATGGGTAGTTGGAGCCCTAAAAAGTCCGACAATCTGGTCTGACTACAGATCTTCGATATCGCCTAGTACTTGGGTTGTGGAGGTCTGATGGCAGTCGCTTCACGTAAAGTATCGAAGTTGGGTCGTATTGTGTCTAGACTGATAGCCGACGGACGCCGTCACAACTTGGCGTGAGGCGTGTTTTTTTTGCAGTGTTATGTACAATCCTGATCGTATTCGAACTCGCCCTTCTATAAAATTACATTTAAAGTTCTTACATTAAAGTAATAACAAGTATTTCTTCAGCCGATACTGAAGGCCTCAAATGCGTACCTATCGTGATATTGTATCTAAGTACATCACTTTGTATTTTTGCAACAACCCATCAAATACAGATTTCGGCATGGAAAGTAGTAAAATATGGGGAGTCATTTTTTAAGTGTTTACAAAAAAGCATAAAATAACCACTTTTACTAGACCATGTGATAATGTGAAGGGAGCCTTAAGCAATTAAAATTAATTTAGGTTTCAACACAGAGTACAGTAATATTATTGGCATTCAAAACCTTCCGTAGGCAATCAATTAATCTCATAAGATTAAACTTAACTTAAAATAAATTATACTGAAATCACGCTATAACTTACGTAGTAACTACTTAGTAATCTGTGCTATAACTATAACTACCTACCTAATACCACACTCTGAGATGTAGTTCATTGTACACCTAATAATATAATTTATTGATATAAGTAAGATCTCATTTCGTTATTGTAATAAAATCTGTTCAATAGACAACAGTCTGTCATTATTTCCGTAATTTAAGTCATCAGCTATCATTATGACATAGGTACTGATACTTGCTGAACAAATAAATAGAATTCGCGCTTTTAGTTCTCAAGCAGGACGAATCCATAAGTAGCGGTCTATATAACATCTCCTTTATTTAAAAGATACCGTTGAAAAGTTCTTGGGGAAATCAAAATTTGTAATATGCTCAATACACATGTTTTGGAACCAGTGCTGGCTTATGTTATTTTTAATTGAAACACATGCGTTGCTCCTCTGTTACAACTGCTCATCAACTCATAGAGATTGGAATCAATGTGGAGGAGATTTTGTGCCCTCTACATTACCTTTAAACATCACGAGGAAGAATCTCATTAACTGTACAGAAGGTGTACCTACTTATATATTATATCTTTTAAAAATGTATGTTTTTTAATGTCTTAATTCTAAATAACTTAGCTTATGTTATTACAGAAAATGCGATGTGCTTTGTGAGATCTTGGACAGCGCGTTCACGTCATGCATGGATCGTTCAGAGAGGATGTTATCAGGCCACTGCAGAGGACAGCCTACCTCGATCGATGAATACGCCCACAAGAGCTATGTCTTGTAAACTAGAAAGGTACCTACAGTAACATTTAACCAGCATGTCTATAAATAACTACTTTTGTATTTAGCACGAATAAAGTTTTGAGCATTTATTACTAAGAATAAGAAAGACTCAGTTATTTCTCTTAGAGTAGCTACATTACGCATTATTTGTTAAAGAATGCTAACTATTTCTCCAATACATGTAATTACCATAATGGGGGGTTCTGCATTTTCATAAATTTTAAATATTAACCAATTCTGAAGTAAAAATAAACACATTTTGTGCGATGGTATATACTTAGGTACCTATAAATTATTTTTCCAAATAATTGGTCTCGGTATCTCTAAAACTTAAAAAAAAATTAAACCGACGATAGAAGAAAGAAACCGAAAACGTAAAATAAACTTCTTAGCCCAACTAAACTTCTACACTAATGCACCTAATAATTAAGTTCAATATCGCGTGCGCTCTTTGTTCGTGTTCGAGCACGAACTTAAATGGCGAAAGTCTCAATTTTTATTTCGTTTATAACTAAAGTAATTATTGATCTAGAGAAAAAATATCTTGAGGTTGGATAATAAATATATTATCTTACATTGAATACTTATTTTAGACATAAAAGATAAGCCATTTTGATTTTATTTAAATAATCATCAAAAAAAGACATGATTTTCGAATAAAAAATGAATCGAGTGAAAATGTTACAATTACGTATCTGTCTTGTGAATGGAAAGAAAAAGAACCAAAAAATCATATGCTATTTTGATTGTATGCGTGACTGTTTCAGAATATTCGCAAACTAACATAAAATTTAGGGAGCCTCCTCTTAAGTCGGTGACGTTGACTTAAGAACCTCCTCGGTTTTTTCACCGCTGTCTCGGATACTACACTGCAAACAAACTATAAGTACACAAAAAGTTTCAGCAACAGCCATCAGTAAAATCACTCGACCGTAGTTTACATATTTCTATTAAAAATCTCTGAGAGATCCCTGTTTTCTGATTTTGAGGCGAATGTTTAACAATTTCAGTTTACAATAATATGATATACCTAAGTACCTAATATAAAAGGTGATTCAAATAGCACTATTCGTTTCAGATATCCCGAAGCTGAGTATAAAGTATGCCTCTGTCAGGCGGACTGGTGTAATTCTGCGTCAACTCCTGTACCAACTATAATTCAATACATTACAAAGCTACCGAGATATTTAATTAAGAACATTATGCTTTAAAGTATAATAATGTTACTAACTGGTATTAATGCATGTCATGTTCGTGTTTAATCGTAGGTTCTTGTCGTTCACGTTGTTATACCTACCTAACTACCATTGACCCTCCATCATAGAAGACTCCTTATAGGTTACACTGGATCGCAATAAATGTGACTTTATGGGTTTATAAACGGCTTTCACTTTATCTAAGGTGTCTGTCTATTTCTACGAAAAGGATGGTAAGAAATGTGTGTGTTAGTGGGCCGCGTCCGCTGCTTAGATGTGGTTTTTTGTAGAGTGCAACTAAACCCATATAATTAGAAAAATGGAATTACTCTCCAAACTGAAATTGAACCTGAATGATTAATTAAACGATCGATATCAAGTCATATATTATTGATTCGACATGCTTTTTGCGGAGATTATATTGTTAAATAAACGTATCTATATGAGATTATAACTTAATTATACCTTAACCCATTTTCTTATTTTACTGGCCTGTTGGTCTAGTGGTTAGTGACCCTGACTGCTAAGCCAGAGGTCGTGGGTTCGATTCCCACCTAGGACAAATAATTGTGCGATGAACACGATCATTTGTTGTGTCTGGGTGTAATTTAAGTTATAATAATTTAAGTTTAAATTAAATTTAGACTGCACGGATGGCGCAATGGTTTAAGTGGTACGCCGCGCCGAGTGTTGTGGGCTCGAATCCTACACGGGACAAAAATTTGTGTGATCCACAAATAGTTGTTCCGAGTCTGGGTGTTCTTTGTGTCCGTTGTTTGAATGTTTGTGAAGCCCCCCGCGACACAGGATTATTCCTAATGCGGGAGTTGTCTTTTAAAAAAAAAAAAATATGTATAATATGTATCTATTTAGAAATATATAAGTATGTTTATCAGCAGTCTGGTTACCATAGCACAGGCTCTGCCTAGTTTGGGATCAGACGGCCGTGTGTGAGATGTGTGAAGTTATTATATACTTATTATATTTACATTTCTGATATATGAATTTCTTTCTAGTCATATGGTCTTCTGTTTTATATTTGCAGTTTGGCCCAAAAAGATGACCTACCTCTATCCTATGATTGGTGGAAATTATAAATGTAGGTAGTTAATTAATTGTTTTTTTTTTGTGTCATGTCTGCGATGAAAAAATATTAGATAACTAGCGACCCGCCCCGGCTTCGCACGGGTACAAATTATACACCTAAACCTTCCTCATGAATCACTCTGTCTATTAGTGAAAACTGCATGAAAATCCGTTCGGTAGTTTTTCAGTTTATCGCGAACAGACAGACAGACGCGGCGGAGGACTTTGTTTTATATTATGTAAATGTAATCCTATACTTTAGAAAATTTTGCAGGTCTGGTCAATTAAAGGTATATCTCAGCGAGTACCTTGGTAAGTTAGTATGTAGGTAAGAAAGTATACAATATCACAATATTGTACATGATAATGAAATATCATATTCCCGTACGATAGCACCTACGTACTTATGGTAACCATGATCTCCTCCTTTCAAAAAAAGAAACTCCAATCGATTTCGATCGATCTAAATCCAGATGATCCGGCATTCCTCTGCCGTCTGTTAATTATGAATATTTTGCACACGCTTGATAATTAATTTATTATTGTTGATGAAAAAACAAATAACCAGGTGTCCAGATAACCAGGCTAACATTGCTTATATTTTTGCTGAAAGTAGGTTCGTTACCTACATGGTAAAGGAAATAAAAATATTTTTTCACATAAAAGTTGTAATATTTTCGAATTAAGTAATACTTAAAACTAAAATAAATACGTTCACTAATTAGGTACAAAATAGTCTCATTAAATACTGAATATTTACTCCCACACTATGAACACATAGCAACATAGTAAAATATGAATACATTTCTTAATTTTGAATATAATTCTTTTAGTAAGTGACTAAACTTGAAGCAAATATTCATGATAGAGGTTTTTGCCGTTTGATATTCAGTTTACAATAGGCCAATGAGGCTATTATTGTGTAGTTTGTAATTACCCACAACTACAACATTTCGATATGATCCTTACTAGTTCCCAACGATCCAAAATATTTAATCTGTATTATTTGTTTTAATTGCAATTCTGAAGAACATGAGTAATTAACGATAGTAAAACAATGTGACGTAGAAGAAGACAAGATTAATTACTATGTGCAGTTGTAATGTAAGTCTAATTCACGCACATGGACACAACCTATACAAAGATATCGGACACAATATAACCTGTTATAACACCTCTGTCCATACTTTCAAGAAAAACAGCTGTGATTTTAACATATCAAGCCAGACTAATGAATTACATGAATGCAGTTTTTTTTTTTTATAGGTTCTATAAATTTGTACTTTAAATGTTCTTTGATTATCTAAATCCTTAATAACCATAAATTTGATCCATCTCGGTGGGATCAGTTTGACATATTCTGCTAAAGTTTGTACCAAAATATTTTTGCTTTTTGGTATTTTGCTATGTAAATTTATCCTATTGGGTCTCTGAAAGGCACTTTATTATTAATTCATCTTTCTTCTTCTAATATATCGTCTTCATTTTCTAATTCATCTACTGCCGAGGCGACGTCACTGGTTACTGCTTGCGCGATCAATCCAGTAATACTAGACTCATTTTTTTTACCCTCTAAAAAGTTATACACGTACTCTTCTAAATCATCTTCATCGAAAGGCAATAAGTCCTGGAGGTCAATCTGACGCTTTGTTCGTGTTTCTACGCCTTTTATTTTTCCAGATGAATAATCGTTCTCGTCATTGTCTACAATTCCTTTTCTGTATATTTCTACAGGAACGTTACTACCATCACTGACATCATATTTAATTCCAAGACCAGTCTCTTGTATTTCTATTGATCCGAAACCTTTGTCAATGAGTGTCTTAAGATTTTTAGCTTTACCTTTTCTGTTTATATCAGTGGAATCAAGTTTCTTAGCAGATTTCTTTGTAATTGGATGGAGATGTTTGACTTCATTGGTTTCATTAGGCTTAGAAATTTCATTGCCGATGGCAACTTTACTTTCTGGAACTTTGGGTTTAGATCCATACGTTTTGACTTTTGAGTGTCCCTGTATTATTAAGTACATCGGTACAGTAGGCATTTCTGTTGTCGGTTTAATATTTTCTGAAAAGTCATCTATAGTTGTAGCTATTGGTGTTGTAAAACGGCCGTGCAAATAAGGCCCGTGCGTATACAAAGTGGGATTTTTATTAGATAGTTGCGAATTTACATGAAATTGTTGCATGTGTGTTATAGTTGAACTTTCAGAATTCTTAATGGGTGGTGGTGGTTGCATAGTTTGCATTGTTTCAATCTGGATATCTTTAAGATTATGTTCGTTGAATACTTGAATATTTTCTGACGCGTGTGCATAAAGATTGTCTTCAAGTCTTTCTGGACCATCAACCATTGGCATAGACATCATTGGTCTAAGCATATCGAACATACTTGTCTGTGATTTAGTACCAGAAGTAGGAATTGGAGTTTGTTGTAACAGAATTGAGTTATCTTTTTCAGTAGTATTCTCTTGAGGACCCTCTGTAGGAAGGTCTAATGCCTCAGTAGTTCGTTCTGTAGGCCAAGTCATTTGAGTGAAAGCTGTTGTTGTTTCCAACACTGTTGTAGGTGGCAAAACAGTTGGCAAGAAAGTAGTAAGAATTAAAGGATTAGATGTTTTTTTCGGTGGTGGTGGGGCTTCAGATAACATTGGCTTGTAGAACGAGTATGGATGATTTGAAAATTCTATGTGATCGTTAGATATGAAATTATGAGTTTCATTAGCTGCATCGTTGTCGTCTACTGGTGTCGTCGGTCCCCAACCAGCGTAATCACTACTTACTGCTTGGTTAACTACTGATTTTGTGTCATTTGTAATCCAGTTTTGAGTAGTTGAAGATTGATAAATTAAATTAGATTCTTGTAAAGCATAGAATGATGATAAATGTTCTGGAGCAGTAGTTGGGTCGGTGATTGTTACTTTAGCTGGATGACTGGGCGAGGCTACCAATTGTGATTGTATTTTATGGAGTTTATCTTCAGAGAGCACAAAGAGTGGTGGTTGATGTCCAGGAGGTGGAGGTGGTGGAGGAACTAGTATTGTCATAGGATAATGATCGCTAAGTTTATAAATAAATTCTTCGTACTTATTCGGCAGTGGGCGATGCATATGTCGTCTTGGGGGTAAGGATGGCAATGGTGGCTGTCGAGATGTAACGCTAGGTTTTCGAGACGAAACACCAAGCATTAGTACTTCTGACTTTCTTTCAGGAAAATGCTCTCTTTCAAGTCTAGTTTCATCAGCCCAGTAATGTACTCGATCGAGAACTGGAGGCTCGTAGTCATATGTTGGATCGTTGCGGAGAGGGTCTCCTCGACCAGTAAGCGGTTTCCATTGTTCAAAATCCATACGGGGAGAAAATATGGACGTCAAGCTGCCTTGATTTACATTTTCTACTCCATCTGTAATAGAAAAAAAACATAACTACCACATTTTTGTCTTAAAACATTATATTACATACCTCTACCTGTTTATAAAAGAATCTAATATTTTTAAAGATACATAGTATGAGTACAGTGATGATCGTCGACAGAAGTGTATGCCACTCCATACACTTCTGTCGACGATCACTGTACTCATACCATGTCCAGAAATAATTGGGATGAGAGTAGAAAGATGGTGATGATGATGACGTATGAGAGTTGAAACTAGTTTGTGTGTTTAGGGACGTTTACCAGATGACGCTTATTTTTAATACAACTGTACGACACTGGTACCTCGACTTTTCAGAAACCCAAGGGAAACATATGAGCATGTACCTTACCTCACCCGTTAAATATGTGACGGGTTGCCCTTGCCACCGCTCCAAGACGTAGACGTCTAACAGTGGCAAGCAGAGCAACCGCCCGGGGCCTCGCTCTTGCACAACAACCCTAGTAGAAAAATCTATTTCCTGGCTGAAGTCAGAGGTGGGCTTTTTTAAAAGCACACGTAACATCTTTAACCTGGAAACCGCTTTTTGAAATTAGATGGGAATACGCGGAAACTACGCGATATATGTGATGCTTTGAAGGATTTAGCGGAAAATACAACAGATTGTCAATTAATTGGTTAGTGAAAACCATTCTATAGAAAAGGAAATAACTACCTACAAATTTGTTGTTGCTCTCGGAATGACACTATTACAATACAAAGATAAATGTCATATATAAAATGTGGCAGAGTGAAAAAAAAAATCATCTAATAGATGCCCCTATACGACACCTAGAAGCTTTTATAGACCTGTTCTTTCTGTTGCGAGAGAAATAGCCACGAAAAATGATATTGAGAGATGTCAAAGTCGTAAGATGTAGACGTAAAAGAAAGAATTTTGATTATGACAGAAGATGAAGCTCTTAAATTATTTGCGAAATATCTTTAAAATAAACTATTTTTATGTCAATATCGACAAAGTGCTTACAAACTGTCAACCTAAATATTTCAGACACTTAAAAATCAAGAAAGCATAATTATATGGTTCCGTGTATAGAATAAAAGGTTAAAAGAAATTTGCGACTGCTGCTTTGCTCGCGTGAACATAGTTTTTTTCGCGGAACTATAATTCTTTTCTAAATTAAAGTAGCTTAAGTTACTTTTTACAACAATGAAAAACAAATATCTGCCAATGAAAGCCCCATGAATATTAGTCCACCTCTTCTGGAGATTAACCGGAACAAACAGACGGACAAAAAAACAAAACAAAAATTTTAAACAATAGATTTTTTTTGGCATAAGTACAGTGTAAACATTCAGATGCATTTGGTTAGTTAAAAGCTGTTATTATGACATTACAAACTATAAACTTAGTATACTTTACATAGTACTAGATCTATACTAAGTTTATGTAACGAACAGACCCTTTAATTTTATTTATTTGAATAAGACATTTAAGCAATGCTGTTATGCAAGACAAGATCAGCTCTCAGCTCTTGCAATTCTTTTTAACCGACTTCAAAAAAGGAGGAGGTTCTCAATCGTCGGAATCTTTTTTTTTATGTAGGTATATTCACCGATTACTCAAAGACGTTTGGACTGATTTGGAAAATTCTTCTTTTGTTTGAAAGGGTATACTTCCCAGGTGGTCCCATGGCCATCAGGTCAGGAACTGATGATGGTATCCTGGAGAAATCGAGGGAACTCTTCAAATTTTATAGCGCAGTTAAAGCGATTTAGGTATTTTGTGGCGCATTGAAGTCGGTGATTCTTTTTTTAAAAGATAATAGTTGAAAATTACGTAGGTACCTCATTCCTTGGATTATTGTGATTAATTAACGATTTTAGTATTATAGAAAAAGCCGCAAACATATTTTTGGAATGACTGATTATTTACGTTTTAATACCTACATTTATGTAAGTTAGTTTATCATCATTTATAATCATGTTTCGTCTTTGTACTTGTTGGGAATTTAAACTGGAATTATTCTTTGTGCTTGCTGAGAATTGGAAATTGACATAAGTTATGTAAATTTTCTATATACAATTGTAAAACATTTTTTTTTTTCATTCATTCATTTCTCTTCAAGCATCAACATTAAACATAGTTTCAATTCACATAAATTTCTCAAAGGTCAATGGATTTGCAAAGATCTATCGCCCAGGGCCTCGCAATAAGCCTAAGGCTATAAAAAATCAAGAAAATTATTTTGTTAGGTACAGAAATACTTACAAGTTATGTTAGCGATTTGATTAATTGGTGCAGCGTCCACCGCAAGAAGATCTGACGAGAAGGAACGGGCGGTTGCAGCTTCTACCAACAACATCAACGATAGCGTGCCAATCTGTACCTGAAATAAAAGAAATTTAATTATCACATCGGTAATGCAAATTGACTTGCCACTTTTAGCTAGGTTACGACATTTGCGACATAGATCACCTTCATGGTTGTGACGGCTTGCAACTGCATAGGTAGTTCAATCTATGCCGGCACAATTTCAATCCTTATCAAACAGTAGAAACTCCGTCTAAAATTACCTAGCTCTCCTTGTTGTGGTGTAATATATGGTAAAGTGTAAAACCTCCTTATATGTATAGTGAAATGGATGGTATGGAAATCGATACAAGTATTATAAAAACTATTTCTATACTACAACTAAAAATTATCCGAAACTGTAACCGAATCGAATATAAGAGATGTAGTATTCGTATATCCGTATCCAAATCTGGAATTTCGTATATTGTAGCAGGGACGTTACAGCCCTGCTGGGACGGGGATAAAGTTGCCAACACATCAGTGACATCGCTGCGGTTGGGAGTGTTTATAGGCACCACCTCAGATCATAGAAACAAGGAGATTTGTCTTTTAGATAGAAATGTATGAAAACCGCTGTCTCCAAATTGTCCCTTCTACTAGCTTACAACTACATATGCAGTTCAACATAACCAATAGATGCGTAGACTCACACGCCCTTATGTGTATACGACATCAAGAACTCAATGACTACTAGATAATCGAATACACACCTTAGCACAGATAAGATAATAGTTACTTCGTAACAGCACAGATTACTAAGTAGTTACTATGTAACAGATAAATCACCCCCTATTAAAAGGTCCATACCTACTGTTTCAATTACCTACTCTTTCCGAGCGCCGACCCCTGCATGCGAAAATGATTTTGCCTCGCAATAACGCATGGTTGCGTTGCCGTAAGTAAGTTTAGGGTTACCTCTTTTTATGTAATATTAAATATCTATATTTTTATAAAAAAAGGCTATGTTAATTAAGTAAACTTTTATTACACAAAAAATCGGGTGTGTTACCTGACTTAGAAAAGTGTAACTCTTAAATACCACGTCCCCGTAAGTTTACTAATACGAAACACTTAATAACAAATCGCTTCTCCGAAAAACTTATTGCCGAAGCCACGCGACCTTGCTTAACCAAACTTCTTCAATTCAAAAAAATCTTTATTTCATAAAATTTACCATCGAAATCGTCGATTTAATAAATAATTATTATAATTAAAAATTATAGATCAACACACACAGAGTCACCGCAACTACACTATTCGAGAAAAGAAACTTAAAGAATTTGTCGTAGCGTGATGTTATATAGCCTTATAGCCTTTCTCTATAAATGGATAGTCCATCCAACACAACATTTTAAGAATTTTTCAATTCGAACCAGCACGACAGTGTGTTTGTGTTCCTGAGATTAGCGCTTCAACCAAACAAACGAACTCTTCAGCTTTATAATATTAGTATAGATGTGGTTGTGTGTAAAGATGTGTTGCATATGTATATTGTTGATGCCCCTTAATTAAAGTTGAGTACCTATATCCAAATCTTTTCCCAATCAAACGCGTGGAATTCACTACACGAGTAGATGCGTCGTTGTCCTTGACGACAATAGTGCCGACAAAATCTAAACACGAAAAGTTTTGGTCAGCTGGACGCACCGCTAGCTTGCTTTGCTTTTGGATAAAAAAATAAGGTACCTAGGTACTAATGACTTTATTTCTTGTAGTTATGGCATTCTTATAAATATAAACTAATAAAGTATCATTTACTTAAAAATAAGGTATTTAGTACTTCTACTTATCTAAGTATATATTTTTTCCATGAATAGAATCTTAAAACCATTTCAAAATTACGTATTTTCTTTACTATTATAAATATTTAATAAGAATTGTAAACCATTATTAATTACTTTTATTACAGAATTAACTATTTGTGTTCGAAACAAACACTTGATTAATTAAATCAATTGTAAGATTCGAATGGTTTACCATTCGAATTAAGTAGGTATTTGTATATTAAAGAAATTGCATAAAAATCCTTATCTAAAAAACATCTCTGTGTGACAGTGAAAACCGTATTAACTTAACAGAAACCAAAACATCAAAATAGAACAAAATATATTTGAAAACAAAAACAATAACAAATTTTGTTAATTTTTTCTCCTACTGGATCTACGTCCATATACAGCACATAAACTACCAGAAACCATGTCAATTTGTCTGTATTTAAAGTATATAAAGGTATAAAAATACGATTTCGAATTACGTAAAAATTCTAAAATAAAAGCGTGAGCGCGCGGTACAGCTGTCGCGGCAACCCACTGCGCGAGACTGCGTATAAGGGCCGCCAGCGGCCATGCGGCCGGTAGTTGTTTAGCGCACGTAAGTACATCGAGTGGCATAGGCCTGGTAGCAGATACATCACTCCCATATAAAAGTGAAAATACCTATGTTATAACAGCCTACAAAATATAAATAATAATAACTAATAACTTCACACATCTCACACACGGCCGTCTGATCCCAAACTAAGCAGAGCCTGTACTATGGTAACCAGACTGCTGATAAACATACTTATATATTTCTAAATACATACATATTATAGATAAATTACACCCAGACACAACAAATTATCGTGCTCATTACACAATTATATGTCCTGGGTGGGAATCGAACCCACGACCTCTGGCTTAGCAGTCAGGGTCACTAACCACTAGACCAACAGGCCAGTCTATATATATGTATATAACATAAACATAGTACCTGGCGTTAGCTGTGACCAGAAATATATCTTATTTACGCTCTCCGAATGTTGAGATTGCCCCGCGCGACCTTCGTCTGGGTGTGTAGCCGAGCTACCGGTACCGGACACTCTAGGGTTGTACAAAGTACACAAATAATGAAATAGATTTTTTATTGGGGGTATTTTCCGATATAATTTGTTCCGATGTAATTTCCGTAATGGACTGACAGTATACTGCCCCAGTATCCTAGGGAAATATATGACGTCAAAAATCGTCACCATTTTTGTACTTTGAGCACTAACTAGTTTTCGAGGTAAGGTGCTTTACAGCTGTTATAGCCGCATACGACCATTGAACAACTCGGCATTTCGTAGTATTGACCAAATGCAAGAGAAGTGACGCTGTCGTTGACCTATGAAGCGCCTCTTTTTTTGTGGCTGTGCTTCGCCATGAAAATATTTTTTTTAAGTGACAAGTTTCTTTGGGCACTTTTGATACGGGGAAAAAGTACTGAACTCGCGAGACCGCCACGCTCAAATACATATATATATACAGACATCTGTATATACATATATGTATCTGACGTTTACACACACATGTGTGAAAATACCTTTATTCACTTTTTGTATGGGAAAAAAGCACTGAACCCGCGTGACCGTCATGCTGTCATGCTCAGATTTCGGTATCTGTGTGTGTATGGAAAAAAAAACCGGGCAAGTGCGAGTCTGACTCGCGCACCGAGGGTTCCGTAAGCAAGCAAACTTGTATACGTCCATCTCTTGAATCACTTCTCAAAGACTTTTGCCCATCTTCTTCGAAAGGCAAACTTAACTTTGCGGTTGCGATTTACGACAAAGTAAACAATCCAAGCACAAAATATAAGTTTGTAATCACAAAAACTTTTCTTTTTTTATGTGATATAACAACAAATTAACGACTTTCGGATTTTTTCCTTCACTTGTGCTGTCAGACCTTGTTTCTTACCAAATGGCGTGATTCTAGGTAAATGGGAAGTACCCTATAGGTTTTCGACCCAAACCTATAGGGTACTTCGGGTTTACCTAGAATTGTCAAATTTGGTCTCAGCACAAGTAAAGGGAAAATTCCAAAAAATAAAAAAGTTGAAAATTAAGGTAAATTTTGGTATCTACTTACAAGTTTCTGCGAAAATCTAAATTTGCCCATATCTTTTTATCGTGTTTACTCAGGACCTTGACCTAACAGGGACTATAGACCTCAGCATCGGGTATAAATTTCAACGTCGTAACACCCGGACAAACAGACAGACGGTCATGAGAGTGATCTTATAAGGTTTCTTTTTTTACTTTCTGAGGTACGGAACCCTAAAAATGAAAAGAATCAAAAATTCTATCAACGAGTAGAAAAGAGCTGCACAAATAATATCAAGAGCACAAATAATCATTTTTTCACCAACATATTAATATACATTTGAATATTTGTGTATTTAATGTGAAGAGTTAAACATATACTGTTGTGTGGTACAAACTCAATCCGGAATATCTTCACGTATATCAAAATAATTAAAAAAATCCTAAAATATTTTGATTTCTTGGGCAAAGTTACCATGATTGTACGGTAGAGTGCGTTACAAGTGGTCTCAGCACAAGTAAAGCTTCTCCGTTTTATACATACTAGTAGTGACGTGTTTTTTTTGTAAATTTCAGCAAAGGCACAAGTGTAGCCCGAATGTATTAAGAGGAAATTGAGTCGGTAAAACTGAAATAAGATACACGACACAATAAACGCCGATTTAAAGAATTTTATAGTAAAACGCAAACTTATGGATTAGTGTATTTATGTTCAAAACGCTTGCGTGCTACTTGGGTTGATGGGGAAGGAAACATTTACGGTTTTCACTTAGACGTCAATTCACACTTATAAGGGCTGTATAACACTTTTAATATAAATGAGGACTTAAATGCAGCTTATATGTATACCTACAACTTGTGAGTGCAACCCTAAATTCAAGGCGAGATTTAACGCAACATAAGTTTTGTCGTACCTACTTTGTGAAATACTTTTTTTTTAAGTAGTCTCCAGGTCTTCATACGTGTAAACCAGGTGCTGAACACAGTGCTCAAATATCCCTCTGGAACATAGCCATAAGTTCCTCATCGCTCGAAAACTAGCGTCCCTTCAGTTATTCTTTTTATATAACAGTTGATGCACTTAACTTGAGGGTTTTCACAATCTGTCGATATGTCAAAGTCGGTCGTCCAATATTTTCGTACAGTTTCAATGTTCATATGGGTAGTCACTTCTATCGGCCTGCCGTCCGGCTTGCATCAATTTCCAAGATAAAATTGCCGCGATTGAATTGAATATAACACCGTCCTAACGTTTAAAAATTTAACAAACGATTGTTTGCCGCCAAATGTTAGTTTTTTATGAATATGATTTTAAATCACAATATTACGACATCTAGTTTGCATACGATAAAACTTATGTAGCGCCCTACGTAAACACATCACTCAAACAGTAAACCATTAGTTACGTACACGTTACATTACATAGTTAACGTTACGAAATAGCTTTAAGCGACTTTTAGTTTTAGTTGAGTTTTAGTTACGATAGAGACATGAAAAATCGTCCATCAAAAATGTGTATAAATGTTTTTATGCGTTGCATTTTTTTTTAAAGTAACCCCCTCCTGTCTTAATGACCTTATCTTAATTATTGCTTTGTCTAATTTCATGGAAATAATTTGACTGGAGCAATGATCATATTCTCTGCTGAAACATTACTTACTAAGGGCCTGATACAGGTCATCACTGGTGAAACACTATCATCAATCTGACTGATGAGCGTCGTTTTATCTCGTATCCTTCTTTATAAACGGTACAACGGTGCACAGTGTCAGATACCTATTTAATAATTTATTATTGTTAAAGTTGTATAGCTGTAAATAGATATAATTAATAAAGGTAAAACTTCGCTGCCTAAGCAAATCAAATGTCTATCAATGTAGTCTATTATTTACAAGTTTATAATGATATGAATATACAATTCTTCTAATTTAGGTACAACCTACATTGTTTACATGACGTTATTCATTTTATAAAACAACATCGACCAAAGTCCTTCTACTTTTGTCTAGACCCAGGTAATAGAATATTATCTACGTATTTACGGGGAATTAACGCGATCACGAAAAGGTATTACATACCTCTGAATTGCCTGACGTTGCGACCAGGTTGCAATGGCCGTGGTCACAGCCTGTGTCGAAACGTCAGGCAATTCAGAGGCCTATGTTTTTTTATTTATTTATTTATTTTTATTTCTATGTTGTTGGTGTACAATAAAGATTATTCTATTCCATCCTACTATTTATCGCAGTTAAAACATTCAGTACCATTTGGAATTAATGAACAGTATTACAATATTATATATTATACTAAGTACATATATTTATTTATAAAAAAATATTAGTATGAAATGATCATTATGCCGTAAATGATTGTCAAACCGTTAATACATCACCAAAATCAAAATAATAAAAATTGAAAAATATGATCCTTATAATTGTCTGATATGAAGAATCGTCTAAGAATACGATGTTATATTCGTCTCTACGCATAAGTTTCAGAACCACCTTTTTGAATCATCCAATAAACATGTTATTACTGGTCCCACTTAAATTTTCAATAAAGTCTTATACTTATTATACTTACAGCAGATTTTTGCCATAAGCACAGACTATTGAAAACTTGATTTTCATCCAATTAGAGCGGTAGTGATTTTTTTGAGCATTTTGGCCACGACAGTACCTCGTTAAAATGCCAACTACTTCGGCGGGAAGAAAGACGAGCTAATTTAATATTTTAACCATCCTCTTTATTTATGTATACGAAATACTTGACCTCAATGACTTTTTCTGAAAAAAAACTGGGTGGTATCAAGTCCTTATTCATATATATATTATGTAGGTACACTACATATGAATAAGGACTTGACACCACCTGGTTTCTGCAAATTTGCTTACCGAATTAAATCAGAAATCGAACTACGAAAATCATTAAATTAAAATGAGTTTATTAATTGGACCAACTTACCTTAACTAATTATGTACCTATTCGTACATCATTTTTAGAACAGCACAAGTGAAGTAAAAATTCTGAAAGTCGTTAATTTTTTGTTATATCACATACAAATAAAAGTTTTTGTGGTCACAAACTTATATTTTGCGGTTGGATTGTTCACTTTGTCGTACATCGCAACCGCAAAGTTAAGTTTGTCTTTTGAATAAGACGGTTAAGTGTTTGAGAATTGATTCTCGAGATGGACGTATACAAGTTTGTTTGTTTACGGAAACCTCGGTGCGCGAGTCAGACTCGCACTTGTCCGGATTTTTATATATCAAACACATCATCAGGTAACCCCATTTTTGTAAGTTTGTAATTGTCCTACGAGCACAATAGTTACGTAGTAACTATTCAGCAATCTGTGACAATAGCACAAACAATATTTTCGCACAGTGGTCGGATCAAATATAGTATCGCAAATTGTAGATTTTCACGACACGACGACGTCTCGGAACGTTTCACGATGCACGGCAGCGACGTTGGGTCATGTTTATGTATTTTAGCCCTTAAAGAGTAGCATGGATCCGATCGCAACAAATCCTTTTAATCTTAACGAAGCTTTAAACTGGAACCCATTACTGGATTCGTTTGGAATAACCGTAAAATCTCATACTACGGTAGGTGCAACTTTTGTGTGCTGCATATGTTTAAATATTGTAGTATAGCACACTTCTGTGATATACCTTAGTACTGGTGTGTGAGAAGTTTGCACTGAATTATCGACTGGCCTGTTGGTCTAGTGGTTAGTGACCCTGACTGCTGAGCCAGAGGTCGTGGGTTCGATGCCCACCCTAGTCTGGGTGTTCTTTGTGTCCGTTGTTTATATGTTTGTAAAGTCCCCCGCGACACAGGAGTAATTCCTAATGCGGGAGTTGTCTTTTTTAATAAACTAATAATAATAATAAACTAATAAAAATTCGATTAGAACAATTATTTAAAATGTATAATTGATAGAACAAAGGGGAGAAATTCAGCGTGCAGTCAGAGTGGACGGCTGTCAAGTTGCTGTGCCACATCTATGAAATCATTATAAAGTTAACGTAGTTAAGAAGTTAAGATAGTTCAGTCGCTAATACAAATAATAATTCTTCCCTTTGCTTCTTTTAATTCCACCATCTCCTCTGAAACACCAGATCCGAAAAATCCTCTGAGCCTGAGCGAAGTCTTACAATATGTACAATGTAACTATTTACAAAATTAAATGCATCTAAGTACTTCTGTTTTTCTGTTTTCAAGCTCTGCTAAGTTTGAGTCTAGATAGCGATGTGTGATATGTGCCAGAACAATATATTATAATCATATTATATTATAAGTATTATAATAACTTTCTTTAACCTAACCCAAAATTGTAAAAAAGGAATGCATATTGTTTCTATTATTTTTAAGTATAAAGAACACCAGAACCCAGTGTTAGATAGGATAAACGAAATATCGTCATATATATTTTTTTTTTATTATTATTACACGTCAGAATGACCTCAAACCACCTGATGGAAACCTAGAGTGAGGTCTAAAGACTGAGGACCACCATTATAGATACGGATGATACTAAAATGGTGGCCCTCAGCTTGACGGGAGATGCTTTTTCACGCCCCGCTTAAAGGACCCGGGATTAATTGACGCAGGGAACACGTGTGCTGGTAATGCATTCCACATTTTAATGGTGCGGCAAAAAAAGGAGGTGCTGAACCGTTTGATTCTAGTTGGGATAGTTTGCACTGTAAGACAGTGACACCTCAGCCCGCCACGTGTTGTTCTGGATAGAAAAGGAGAGGGTGGGATCAATTGAAAGAGCTCTTCGGAACACTCGCCATGGTAGAGGCGGTAGAATATTTGTTTTTTCGGCAACCCTATGCCTTTTCTATATCCGTCCATTGTAGGTACGGCAGCGCATAAAATACGAACAAACATTAATTTTTAAATATATTAGAAGAAAGAGTAGTAAAAATTATCCATGGAGTCTTCTGAATTTATCAGCCACTGACAATGTCACTATCAGTGATTTTGAGCTTAATAACTCTCTGAATATAAAGTTTAGGTGGTTGCGATACTGATATATTCCTTTGGTATACTTAGATGGACTCAGACTGAATTTGACGCCCTGGAGAGGAGAGTTCTCACACTGGTGACTGTATTCAGAATGCATCATCCACGTCTGTCTGTAATGAGGTTGTATAGACACTACGAAAACTGAGGGGACATTTTCTTCATACTGATGTAGGAGTGCACCACAATGTACAGCGCAATAGCCAAGCTCGCTCAGGCTCAAAAGAACTGGAAAAAAACTTGTACTATTTGGGGGGGAGGACGTTATATAGGCCTTGATGTAGTCTTAAAAGTTTCTGTACCTTGACTATATTTCGGTGATCTTTTTGGAGAAGCTGAAGGGTTTGTCTTCTCCATTATATACCAAGTTCTTATGACTATCGAAAATATATCCTGAGAGACGCCAGATTATGCCAGCTCAGATTAGATAGCTGGATGGAGGGCATCATCAAGACAGCAGTTCCCCGTGACACGGCATGTTTAGGAGGGTTGTATGGTGAGAAACTGGTTATCAGATGTTAGTCTGGTTAACATCGTATCGTTCACTATTCTAGCTCGTGTTGTTTCTGGTTTTTATTAATTTTTCGCATTCTCCTTAGCCAGAACCGCTTAAAGACTCTTGGTATTTAGCTCTCGACATTAACAGTAACATTAGCAGTAACACCTTAAGACTTTAGACTTTTTGTGTTTAGATGATTTTTAAATAGTTTAATTTTTTTATTTTTTTTATTATTATAAAGAATACTAGCAACGTGGGTCACACATTACTAGTATTCTTGTTAACCCCTCCAGCTAAGCTAAAATGCTTGTGTTAGGAGTGGGTTCACGTCGGTAGTGCACTGGGTGGGGTTCGAACCCGCAACCACTTGATCGCAAGTCCGACGCCTTAGCCATTACGCTACCGTACGCTTGAATAAGATATTCGGAACTAATCGGCTTTCTTTATATATTACTAGCTGTGCGCCGCGGTTTCACCCGCGTAAGTCAAGGTGCAGTGGGAATATCCGCATAAAAAGGCTATGTGTTAATCCAGGTCTCCAGCTGCTATCTACATACCAAGTTTCATCTCAATCGGTTCAGTAGTTTTTGCTTGAAAGAGTAATAAATATCCATACATCCATACATGCTCACAAACTTTCACGTTTATAATATTAGTAGGGTATAATATAAAGATAGCGGTTATTAATAAAAAAGAATTATCAGAATCCAACTACTCTTTTAAATAATATACCCTAATTTGAAGTCTCTGTAGAAAATCATTCTTTGGTTGAAAAGTTGGGTACAGTACAAGGTTTGTGACTTTCGGACGCCTCAATAATCTAATAGGTAAGTCAACTTCTACTACGTTGTAGTAAAATTTAACCTTTTTAACTAAAGAGGAAGATACGAGACAAACATAAGTAGTTGATCATTTTACCAAAAAGCGATTAATCGTATAAGTAGTTAGGTAAATTACTTGAGTGGGTTGAAACACGGCGAATTCGGTTTGTCACACACGGACCACTCTTTTGCGAATCCATAAGTCAGGTGTAGCAGACAGGAACGAACAGCTATTTGGGGCTGCAAATAAGAATAGCTGTAAAACCTATTGACAATGTTTAGCACCTAAGGTACCAGGATACAATGAACGACGGCAGTGAAAGCGGCGCGTGCGCCGAATCGTTAACGCACCTTACACTTGACGGGAATCATGTTAAGGTGTTTTGCATTTAATTTAGCCTATTTTGATAAGTCCTTTCACTCTCTTGTTTACATTCCAAAAATATTTTACTTTCATTACAATTTCATGACAAAAAAATAGGTACTTGGCCTTGAAGTCACTGAAAAACGATAAAGGTACCTATGCATTAGAACTTTTAATGTTTGTATTCTCATGTTTAGTAAGTTCTAAAGGAAAAACGGCATGTGTCCTAAAATCTTCATTTTAAGTAAAAAGTTTTGCCACGACATACTTTAATAAAGAAAGATATTTGCATCAAATAACTAACAGTAAAAATACATCTAGTCATCTAGTCCCAGGGGAGATCATCGTTTTAATTTTTTTCTTAAATGGAATCCCAAAGTTTATTAGAAATCTTTCTGAAATGGTACCTACTAATTACTTAAAAAGTGTTAAGTGAATATTGATAGATACAAACCTTGAAAAGGAATGTTGAAGTAGGAAGATTAAAACATGAAAATATTATAAATAGCGTACCTACATTTTTCCCCGCGAGTCAATCGGCACGTTCAGCAAACATTTGTTCAAAGTCCGAACGTGGCGCAACTTTCCTTTTCTAGTTTTATAAGCATTGTGGTTAACCAAGTCCTCTAGTTTTACTAACTGAATGAAATTATATACAACCCACCACCACACTCAAGACCGCTGGTGAAAACCTAACTGGCTAAATGAACTTAACGTTTGAATGTATTTCTCGGTAAATTTCAAACTTCTAAACTATTAGACGACCTCAAATGTGAAGACTGCATGACAGAGACTGTAAGGCACGCTTGTTTTATGGTTTCTTTTGTTTCATATCTTACTCATTATCTATTATCGAGTTATTTATTTATATTTTATAATAAACCCATTGAATAAGAGAGTTGTGACGATGTAAAGGGCGATGTAAGAAGATGTTTTACTGGGTTCGATTCGAACCCAGGACTAATAATTGTGTGATGAACATGATTCTGCCTGGGTGTAACTTATCAAGGTAGGTATAATATCTATGTATTCAGAAATATATAAGTATGTTTATCAGGAGTCTGATTACCATTTTACATGTTCTGCCTAGTTGGGGATCAGACAGCCGCGTGTGTGGGTTGTGTCAAGTTATTATTACCATTATCAGATCAAAAACATGATCAAAAATGTGAATGTAAGGGCAAATTCTTTGTCACAAAAAAAAAATCAAATTAGAATTTAGCGTCAAGTCCTGGTTGAACTTGAGGCTACAATCATTATGATATGATCCATTGATGAGTTTTCATCAAAATGGGGCCCGAGACTTCATTGAGTACTTTTCGCTATTCCTCATAGTTACGGATTTGACCATGGACACCCACACATAACATTTCGCAGGTAAATCAAAACCTATTGGGTACATCCCAATGACCTAGAATCATGAAATTTGGCGACAAGTTAGGTCTCACAGCACAAGTAAAGAACGAAATCCTAAAGTCGTTAATTTATATCACTTAAAAAATGATTTTATGCGATTGCAATCCTCAAATTTTGCGTGTGGAAAATTTATTGTGGCAAATATATATGGGAGAATATCTATTCTACTAATATTAAAAAGCTGAAGAGTTTGTCTATTTGGTTGAACCAGTAGTTTCTGAAATAAACGCATCTCACAAACTACTGGTTTGAATTCAAAAATTATTTACTGTTGGATAGCCCATTGGATAGCACATTTTTGACTGCACGGATGGCGCAATGGTTTAAGTGGTCACCTCGCCACTACGCCGCGCCGAGTGTTGTGGGTTCGAATCCTACACGGGACAAAAATTTGTGTGATCCACAAATAGTTGTCCCGAGTCTGGGTGTTCTTTGTGTCCGTTGTTTGAATATTTGTGAAGCCCCCCACTACACAGGATTATTCCTAATGCGGGAGTTGTCTTTTTAAGAATAAATAAAAATAAAAAAAAAATTATCGAGGAAGGTTATAGACTATATAACATCACGCTACCAATAAGAGCAGAGCATCATTGAAAAATGTTACAAAAACGGGGAATATTTAGGTAAAAACGCGGACGAAGTTAAGGCAACGTTAAGTTGTCACTCGGAGAAAATGGGCAAAAATCTTCGAGAATCGATTTCCGAGATGGTTGAACTATTTACATAATTTTTTTTAGATATGTTTACTGTTTTGTTTTATGATTACCTTAGCAGGGTGCAGTGTTTTATTATGTACTATTTCGGGACCAACTACGGTAAGCTTCTCGCTTGCTATTAAGTCTTAAGTTACGACTTAAAAACATCATTTTATTATACATCTTATATAGGTATTATCTAAGTTACACTCACGAAGAACACTTGTGATGCAAATGACATTGACAACAACATAGTAAGTTTTATGGGGCATAATATAATGGCCTACCCATATTATACAGTTAAACAAAATAAATCTACTTTCCACTAAAAAGTTTAAAATTAATTTATTTTCAACCGATTTCAAAAAGGAGGAGTTTCTCTCTCGGTGTCTACCTTTCGTCAGAAATGAGATTTCTCAATCGGTGCATTTCTGCTAATGTTCGTTCATTGTGGGGTTTACATAAGAGTTTAGAGGGCTCTAAATCAGATAGAGCTATTCCTTCTAAAGTTTTGGCTCTGCTGAGAGCTACGTATACTTGTCCCTTCGCAAAGTTTTAAAAATAATTTATACTAAAAAACTTTCAACAAGCTCAACAGTTCTGGGTGTAAAATTGCAAAATATGTGACGTCTCGCAGTGAGCGGGGGGGTTCCACAAATATGACCACCTGTTACAAGGATGGCGGGCCCAAAATTCGTGTGACGTAATTTATGGATGGCCCTGATTTAATTATATAGAACCAAAATTAATTATGATCAAATGCGAGAATGATATACCTCTGCTTACCCCTTCGATGTAGGAAGGTCTCATTCACTTATTTAATACAAAAAAGTCATAGTATGCTAATGTAAAAGGTGTCATATTTTTTAAAGTTTTGTATTTTATTATCTGCTAAGTAAAACCGTCGAAACTTGGCTAAACTATGATACGTAGAGACAAGAATGCACAGGTACCCAGTTAATTTTAATAGGTATGTAGGTACCGAGAATCACCTACGTACACCTCTACAATGGACATGACATAAAACTGCCTTCGAACCTGTCTCCGACACAGATTCCGTTAGGCTTCGGTGCCAGCCGAGCTGCATATGGATGCCAACATAAGCACATCATGCATTATTTACCACATCTAATGAGTAATTTTGTGCATTGATTTTGTGCATTGATTATAATAACAAGAAATCTTTACAACGATGGGGTCTTCTGATGGTGAATCTTTAATATTATGTGTTTAAAATAAAAAGTAAAAATAAAAATAACTAACTTATAAAATAGAAGATAATAAATAGTATAGAATGTGTAAATAAAACTAAATATTCGTAATTTATTTCACGTACATCATTATTATGAAATTATTTTTTAAACTTGTTACAAAGAAAACAACTGGTCGGCATAAAGAAAAATCTTAAAATAACATTATTATTGCAGCTTCTTCCGTCCTCAATGCACAGTATAGTCAGTATACTTACATAATAAGTACAATGTAACTTTGACATACCTGTGATACGGAGGCATTAAAAAAAAACCTGTAGTCTACAACAGCAAAGTGCACAGTCCACAGGGGCCTATTCTGGGATTTATTTTTTTTTGTACACTATAGCGTAATTTGTTAATTGTCTAAATTTCAAAGTTAGATTCTAACCTTTAAAAGTTCAATTTAAAAAAAAGGTATAGGCACCCACACATGTATGCTGGGGTCACGACGACTATAACGCTGTATGTCTATATATTTTTTTGTCATGGTTATCTTATAGGTCTTCACAGTTTTCACTACATTCTAATACAACTATCGACAATGGGCTCTATTACAAACTGATAGAAAAATATACCTAAGCTAATAATTACTCTATGCTCTATTATAAAGAAAATAGAGCATAGAGTAATTATTATCGATCTCTTTTTATCTACTCTACTCTCTTTTCTTTGATTGTTTGTTTAAATGTGCTAATGCATGCAGATTTGAATAATTCTTTCTGTATTGGATGGAGAATTAATTGAGAAAGGTTATAGGCTATATAACATCACGCTACGAGCTTAGACGCAGACCATAAACGCAGGGTAAATTGCTTGGAACGGCAAGTACTAATATAATAAAGCTGAAGAGTATTTTGTTTGACTCTATTTAACCTCTGGAACTGTCAGTCAGATTTTAATGATTATTTTTGTATTGGATAAAGTATTTATTGAGGAAGGTTATAGGCTATGCTACATCCCACTTTGACCCCTAAGACAGGAGCAGTGACCTTCAACACAGGTAAAACTTAAGTAAACGTCTAGAGACATACTAAAACCATTCACTTCCTATCATGTTTCCATATTATTCTTTACACATTGGTTATCTTTTATTGCTTCCTAAACATTATCCCTATATAAAATAACAATTAATTGTATTATGTATTGTTATATATTATATATATATTAACAAGACAGAAAAAAATACATACTTATACCATACTGGTACTATTATGTATTCTGTGCTTATACTTACATATATTTTTTTAAATAAGGTCAAGTAGATTTTTAAAGGGATGTTTCCTTTTCGTTTCTTATATCATGAAATAAAGTAAGCTGTTTGCCCTTTTCGCTCTGATCTCACTTCGTATTTTTTTATTAATTATTAAATATTTTTATTAATTATATTTAAAATTAATAATTTTCATAGCGTATACGCTATGAAAATAAATGATGATACGCTAGCTACAAGCCCCTTTACATTTAATGCATTAATTAACATATGTATTGTAATAGCAAAATTATTTTTGAATATTAATAAATTATTAAGATATTACATTGTCTATTAGACATTTTACGTTCAACATTTTGTTTTCAAATAATTCCTTCCGCATGATCACTTTTATTCATGTATTCCGTTCTGTCCGCATGTTTATTTTAAAAAAGCTTCTGGTCGTCTGCTACGAAGCAGCATTAAAATAATATGTTGACATTGGAAATAGGCATACATACAGCTTTTGGCCAGTTTAAAACGTTTTTCTTCATAAGACATCTATTAAATAACATTTTATTAAAATAGAATTCTGTAGGTCAAGAAATTAATTTGGGTTTCCTGAAATCGAAATTGACATCATATTATACTTTACAAAGGGCTAACAATCAATGTTTGTAACGCTTTGATTACATATAATTTAATCAAAGTTGCAAGTAAAGCACGTACCTTTAAAGCTTGTCTTTTACGAGGTGTAACATATTTTATTGCTAGAGTACAACATGTACTCTAGCAATAAAATACGTTACACCTCGTAAAAGACAAGGTTTAAATAATCAACGGGATCGCCCTCCTATTTTATAGAAACAAAATAAAATATGATCAAACGCGAGTATGGTATACATCTGCCTACCCCTCAGGTGACAAAAAAGTCATAATAGGTATGCTAATTGTAAACGGTTTTTAATGGCAAGGTACGCTTAGTGGTTTACGTGGTCACCTGGTAATCAGCCTCGTTTTGAGTACCTACCTACTATGATTCAATCCCCTTCTGGGAAAATTACTTGCGTGATAATCATTTTTTTTTTATAGGGGGCAAACGAACAGACGCGTCACCTGATGGTAAATGACTACCGCCGCCCATGGGCACCTGTACCTCAAGAGTCACAAGTGCGTTGCCGCCCTTTAAGGTGGGAAGAGGGGGAGAGGGGAGAAGAGCGGGGAGACGGGATAGGGGGATTAGAGGGGCGGAGAGGGGGAGAGGGGAATGACGGGAATAGGGGAGAGGGAAGGGTTAGGGCCTCTGGTAACCTCACTCACGCGGCGAAAAGCAATGCAATCATGTTTCACTGCCGGTTTTCTGTGAGGCCGTGATATCAAGCGGAGTCGAGCCGGCCCATACGTGCCAAAGCATGTCTCTCCATCATTTTACATAAATATTTTGAACATGGATTTATTTTGTGTCCGTTAATTGTATATTTGTGAATTGTTTCGCTTAAGAACTTGTTTTATTATCTCTACCTAAATAAGTACTTAAAATTGTACAGATTTTAAAATGTGCTACCACTCACTTATGTACATGTACAATAGTATTGCTTGGTTTATAAACAAAATAAATAACTTAAGGTAATATCTATGTAATCACTAAAAGCAAATACACAGGACCAGTTCGAAACAAACAGAAAGGTGAGTAGCCACTTAGGCAGGACCTTTAATGTGATCAGTTCTGACAGGGCTATAACAGATTGTCGGCAGTCACTTGGTTAGTGTACGTAATCAAATTGTAACGACTATTCATGAAATCAATTTTCTTGTGGATGATGTGACGGCTGATAGATCTCATTTATATACCTACCTACTAGCGAACCGCCCCGGTTTCGCATGGGTTCAATGTAGATACTAAGGTAATGAACAATTATAGTCATATTTCAACAAATTAACACAAAACAATATTAAAATATACGAATAAACATTCCTCTTGAATCACTCTATCTATTGATGAATACCGCATTAAAATCTGTAGCGTAGTTTAGTAGATCTAAGCGTACAGATGTACAGGCGGCGGGAATCGACTTTGTTTTATACTATGTGTAGAGATGTTACATTGAGCGCGAGTAGAGGAACTCCGAACGAGTTATCGCGTGCTAAGCGGCCACTGATCAGTATTCATTGATATTCAGCACGACATCTAACTTTAATTGTATGGTTATCTAATACTACCTTAGAAACTTTTTTTTTACAACATTTTGTATAGTTATTTGAGGATATAAGCACTGTGTAACTGTTGGGCAAAGATCAGGCTACTGGGCAAGTCTCTCTCAGTGTTACAGGAGTTTGAAATTAGTCAATCACGCTGGCCAATACAGGTTGGCAGACTTTACAAAGATTGGGAACATTGTGGAAAACTGTCAGATATTCGAGTTTCCTCATGATGTTTTCCTTTGGTATTAAAGCAAGTAGGTAATGCTATGCTCTTGTGGCCGAGTAATGCGGCACCACAGTAGTAACCTAAGGTTGCACATCATGCAACCGCACGAAATACCAACAATCACTCTGCAATCTGGAGGTTTCTCGAAGCCATAAGTCTGAACAGTGAACTGTAAAGCAAAAGTGGGCTACAAAAGACCAGACAGAAATGGTCGAGGTAGCACGAGGCAATTTAAAAAAAAAAAATAATAAGGTAATAATAATTTTTAATGCGCGACCGGGATCGAATTCGAACTGCGCCGCGCAAGCATGAAAGCCAGTGGTTAAAGCACTCAGATATTACTGCTTTCGTTGAGTTTTGTAGTACAAGCAGTATAGAGTCAAATTCTCGATCTATTTTGTTTAAATAATATCTGGTTTAATCATTTTCACACTACTCAAGGCAAGTCACTTAACAAGCGACTGTGTTGTATCGGGGCTCGGGTATTGAGAGAGATTGAGAGTTTTGCTCAATGACGCACTATGTGGTTTTCATTGGCTCTTCTTTGATATAATGGCGTTATTCATAAGAACGCCACCCCGGTGAAGATGTACTACAAGAATGGATTCCTAAACAACAAAAAAGGAACTTATGATTGTGTTCTTTTTAAAAGAATGACAGTGCCTAGCGTCTATGCCTGATCCTAGAAGCCACTTTTAAGTTAAAATAATGTAAAAATTAACAAACTATACATCATAGTTGGATAATTCGCAGTAGGTAGCTAAGCTCACGTCACATAATATTATAATAACAATAATAATGATAAATAATATCTTTACACATCTTACACACGGCCGTCTGATCTCAAACTAGGCAGGACCTGTACTATGTTTATCAGCAAGTATACTTAATATATTATGTATATTTCTAAATACATACATACTATAGATAAATTATAACCAGACACAGAACAAATGATCATGCTCATCACACTATTATTTATCCGGTGTAGAAATCGAACGCACTACCTCTGGCTCAGCAGTCAGGATCACTAACCACTAGACCAACAGGCCAGTCATATACCTATACTATTATATTAGAAGTGGGTCTTTAGGCTTAAATCATTATTCATGTTCTTCCAAAAACTCGTATATATTTGCTAGTGAAAGTTTTAAAAACATTTATTTATAAAACTTGACGTCGATACCGAGACTGTTGGTGGAGGGTTGCGGGACGGAGGCGTGGGAACGCGCGCGCGCAGACCGAGTGGCGCCACGGGCGGTTTAACGCCCACGCTGCGGTGAGCCGCCGTCGCGTCGTTTTGTCCGCGTCGTTTTGTCCGAAATATTTTTTCTTATGTGATGGTATCTTGAAGCAATATTGTGTGATGCCATTTCGCAAAATCTGATATAAGGGACTTAAAGGTTTACAAATTTAATTTAAAAGTACAAGTAACTATTACAACTGCTAGTCTTTTTGCTCCCGTAGCATATGGGGGATAGTGAGTTACTGAGATCGATTTAAGGGTCGATCGGGCGAATTGTTATTAGGATTTTGGTTAAAATATTATCTGTAACATCATGAATGCTGGCAACGTGCCTGTAGATAACAAATATCTCGCCACCTCCTACACGACCAACATGGTAAAAAATATAGTTAGCGAGATATCTTACCACCGGCACCGTGGATAAACAAACTACAAAAGAAACAATTACCTAATCCTGTTTCATGTATGCTCACAACACAATCTATGGTGCAAAAGGCATCATTTGTAAATATGTTAGCAACGGTAACATCGTGGTTATTCAATACATTTTCCGAACTAGGAAATTATCACTGTGTCGCAGCCTTCGCAGGGTCAGCCACTCAGAGTATATGACAAAGACTACAATAGTATATAGGATATAGACAGGCAGCTCTGCTTCTTTTTATTGACAACACAAAACTCCGCCTAGTGGTCAGATACCGAAAACTAATATAATATACATATCTATAGGTACATATGTTAAATATATACAATTGAACAATATATAGGTACCTACTTATACGGTGTATGTATAAGTAGGTAGGTATAAGTATGTATGTGTTTTGTTGGTTACCTGTTTCTTGTTTTATTGGTTTTAACATGAGAATTTTATTCTTTAGCTAATTAATGTATGTTTAGGACTAATCTCCGATTTTTATATTCAAACCAAAACTTTTATTGCAAAAAGAAAAGCACAAGAAACCGGCAATCGGTACTCATACGCAGCCATTTGTAATAAAAGTGAAGTGTTGCCAACCTAATTTTAATAAATTCCAAATATTAAAAAAAATTGTTAATTGTTACGATTGTATTTTTAATTAATATTATTGTGTGTTGGGGAACAAATTGTTGTTTGCATAGAATTTTAAGTGGTTTTGGATATTTAATATGCAACATTTTGTTATTTACAAATGCGAATTTTAAATCGTAATACATTTGATGGTAATAAATTTCCCCTCATACAAATCATAAATTTTAATATTGTAACACAGTAATTTTAGTTCCAAAAAAAAGGAATTCAGATACGTTCATAGTTGCCATAGCATGGTATATGAGTTACCTAGTCACAGTGTTACGAAGATCTAACCGACTACTCAATTGACACACACACACTGCCGAACTGGGAGTGTACGAGTCTGTCAGCTACAAAAAAAAAGCAGTCATGGGACTGCCGACAGAAGTGAAAACTTAAACGAAACGACGAACTTAAAACGTCACATTAGCAGGTTGGTGACATTAATTGATAAGGTGCTGACAAAACTCAATGTTTTAGATTAGCGCCTTCTAGTAGATCTATATATGTGTTATTACCGTGACGGTCACAAGTTCACTGCTTTTTCCCCATAACAAAAATGTACAAACGTGCCTAAAGAAGTTTTCACTTCAAAAATATTTTAAAATTTGTAGTAATAAAACCTGTACATATATTATATATTCTGTGGTAATAGGTACCTAATATATTTTGTTAGGATTCAGTAGTACATAGTCAGCGTAATGGACAAATGTCGATTGCATTGCAACAATAATGTCTTAACAGTGAGACTACTCCTACCTACAAATCACAAAATTCAAAAAACCGAAGTAATCCTTCAAATACTGTGGTTAACAGAACAGTGTGGCTGTCGCATCATACTAGCCGTCAGCGTGTGGGTGCAGAAGGAGAGATATAACACTTTCACACGCTTTATGTGTCGATGACCCGGCCGGCGGCAGTGGCACTTGGAAGCAGAAGACATGCCCACGCGACCGCCCGCCCGCAGCCGCCCGCTACTGACGCTGGCACGATTACTCCATAATTCCTGGATTTTAATAGACGCTGGAAAGTCTTTTCAAACTTCTTTATGCCGATGCCGTAAGAAATGTTTAAAAAGTAATGAAAATCTATAAGCTTCTGGGTTAGGTATTAGGAATAAACCTTCAAACAGTCTTAAAGCAAATTTTAAACAAATATTTTTATTTAAAAGCAGTATTATTTGAAATATTTGAGGTATGTATGTCATAGATAAAAGTAGTAGGTATATTGCGTAAGATAATACATAATTATTACTTTGTAAACAAAGAATGTGTCTTAATTAATAGTGTTACAGAAGTAATTTATGCATGACATTGAAATGCATTTGACCACTTTACTATTGCTACATATTTCAAAAAAACCTATTTTTCCATTTTTAGTTATTTGCAGAACTTTTGTTTTGTATTGTATGTCTTGGATATTATATATATATTTAAGATTTAACTAGCTATTTTTTGTTAATTTTTACAGCCGGTTTCACTTATAACACATGTCTTAAATATTTAGGTAGGTACATAAAGCGACACTACAAAATCAGAAATTTATTGCTTTTTCGGTCTCAGAATTCTCAACCCTTAAATATTTCACGGTTAGTGAGTACTTATTAGAATAAGTATTACAGCACTATTCTTCTATTCTTCATTGTTTTACATCTTCAACAGTAATTTATGATTTAAAGGTTTTAAGTATTGTGTTATGGTTTCAACATTACATAGGTATCACAAATCGAATCACTTAGTTAATCAAATGTATCCTTATAGTTATAATCTACGACTTATCGTTATGGATGTTGTAAAACGTAACTTTTTCTTGTTATTTTTACTAATAATTTACAGATATAATTGAGGAAAGTATTAACATAAATATTAAAGCAAATTTGGAACCGAATATTAACTTAAATTTATTAAATATAATTAAGTAAAAGAATGCTCACCCAGAACATTTTGGATACGAGGTAGGTATAACGAGGGACGTCAAGTCGAGCACTACACGATATTGTCACAGTGAGGCAGTATCAAGGCTGTAAACACGCGCGCTACGGTCAAACGCGTTTCCCGCACGACGTCTGCGCCGCGTCTGCTCGACCCATTCATAGCGCACGCACGGCTACTGACCGGATCGGTCACTTTGTTCGACCACATATGTGAAATAAAAACCTGGAGCTTGAAACGTTTCTCCTTTAGCACAAGAAGGATCATAAGGGTCATAGTCATAACCCACCTAACTTACTTAGTATTTGGCATGGCGTGTTGGTTTAGTGGTTTTTGGTGATCCTGACTGCTGACTGTCGTGCATTCGATTCCCACCCAGGACAAACAATTGTGTGATGAGCATGATCATTTGTTCTGTGTCTGGGTGTAATTTATTCATAACTAGCAGCACCCCGCAGTTTCACCCGCGTAAGTCTCAATCCCGTGGGAATATCGGGATAAAAAGTAGCGTAAGTGTTAATCCAGGTCTCCAGCTATCTACATACCAAGTTTCATCGCAATCGGTTTAATAGTTTTTGTGTGAAAGAGTAACAAACATCCATACATCCATACATCCTCACAAACTTTCACGTACAGGCTAGATGTCAGGCCGTGTGTAGTTATTATTATAGTATAAATTAATTATATGGGTTATTTTGCATGACTATAAATGAATTACGTGGGGTACACTCCGTACACTGAAAGTTTTGCGTAACTCATTAATAAAACAATTTGCATGTAAAGTAATATATTTACTGCTTTTCGAAGTATTCTCCATTACATTTTTTACAAATTTTTTAAAATATCGTTAGAAAATCGGTTCAATCGATATTTCTTAAAAATTCCAACTTGCTCATAAACTTAATGGTTTTTTGAATTTTCTGAGCTGGTCCGATTAAAAAAATGACGCATTTTACAATTAAAGCTAAAAATAAAAAATGATCGTTAATAATTTAAAAAGTTTGAAATTCTCTTTGAAATCTCGTTGAAATTTATAGCACTTTTTAATATTATCACAATCTACAATTCACCTAATCACAGTCACTCAATGGCTTGCTCGTCTTTCCACTTATAAAAGCTTCTGAAAGCTTTACTGAAATAGTGCTATGTAGTTACAGTATACATATGATGTTCTCTTTACTAAACTTAACTATCTCGAGTTTAAAACTTAATTTAATTTAATTTGAATCATGCAACCAACAGGTTTAGATTTGCATACAATAAAACAGTTGCACAGCTCAAGGAACAAAAAAGACGATGATACAGTCACCAAGAAAAGTAACTTAACGCATTTTAATTTACTAACTTGACACTGTACGAATAAAGCCTTCTACCAATTACTAGACAGGTCTTACACCTAACGTTACATCTGTTTCTTCTCGATTATGTGTTAGGTAGGTATGATGTAAGTATTAGGTAGTTCATATTTTGAGTTGACCAAATTGTATTGGGTTTTAAATCAAACATTTGCATTCAAAAGGTATCATTTGGTAAAATGGAATTTAAGAAGACCACAAATTGATGGAGAAATTTTACAAAATTGTCGCGTTGAAGTCCGTTTTTTTTTCAAATAGCGCTATAATAGTTTATATAATTAAAGTTTCTGTAATGCTTCTCTGTAAACAATATTACATGTAGAGCCGTGTAAAATATAGAGTTTTCAGGAGTTGCTAACACGAGACCAAGCTACATAAAGCTGACCGTGCGAAAAACAGCTAGAGCATCTACAAACAGCATTTCTCTCAAAGTACTGTCTACGCTGCAAGAGGCTGACGCTGCTGAGGAAGAGGCGAGGAAGAGGGCGAGGGGGAATGATAAAGGCCTCCGGTAACCTCACTTACTCGGCGAAAAACAACAAAGCATTGCTTCACTGTCGGTTTTCTGTAAGGCCGATCGGAGAGATTTAGTATCTCTCCGATCGGCCTTACAGAAAGCCGGCCCATATGTGCCGAAGCATGGCTCGCCCACGACCAAAAAAGGCTTACATAAAAACTTTTTAACAAAAAATTAAACCGACGAAAGAAGAAAGAAACTAAAAAGTGAAAAATAAAGTCGTTAGCCTAACTAACTAAACTCTTACACTGATGCAAAACATAAATAGCCCTAATAACCTAAATGCCGAAGTGTTTTGGAATTTAATTTTTTGTTTGTAGTTTTGGCGCCGACTCAAAATTATTTAGATATTTAAATCAGTTTAAGAGTTTAGTTAGACTAACGAGTTTTTTCTTCACTTTTCAGTTTCTTTCTTGTCTTCTGTATTTTTCTCATCTTCTGTATTCTGTAATTTTTTGTAATTTTTTTTTTTATTTTTTAAGTTTTTTGTGGCTAAAACAATCAACTACAGGTCTCCGTCATGTTGCAGTATCATTAGAACTACATATGTATGTGTGCTAAGTTTCAACAAAATCGTACAAGTAAAAAGTCAATAGGTTAACTAAATAATTCGTTGAAATTTAAATAGGACCAACTTCGAAGTATGCCAATAAAAGAAAGAATTATAGAAATCGGAACACGCTGTAAAAAGTTATGCGTAGTCATACATAAAATATATATACGACTCCGACTTGAGAACCTCCTCCGTTTTTCGTCGGTTAAAAAGGCCTCTCTCAGCGGTCTAAGTCGATCGGGATCTTTAATATATTGTAGCCAGTTATTCCTCATGGCAACAAAGTAGCTGGATAAACCCGAGGAGGCGACAACAGCAAGAGCAATTTTTACTTCAATTTTGTACCTTTGCCAAACTGACTGGTGAGGTCAAGTCTTTCCTGTTCCACCTTGAGCATCTACACATAGCATTTCTCCCAAAGTACTGTCTACGCTTCAACACACACCCTGTCCTTTAGTTAGTCTCAAGACACCAGTTTATAAAGTTTTGGCTAGTTCCACAGGGTCATAGTTTATTTCTATGTTTACCTTCAAATTAAGGTACCGGCATGCCATATTGAGAAATAGGATAACCCTCAATAGTTGTAACTATGTCTTGAATAGAGGATTTCTAGAGGTGACGTATCAGGTTGAAGCCTTAGAATTGACCAAATTTGAACATTTCGTTAGTAAATCAAAACCTATAGGGTACTTCCCATATACCGAGAACCATTAAATTTGGTAAGAAGCTAGGTCTGACAGCACAAGTAAAATATAAAAGTCGTTAATTTGTTGTTATATCACATAAAGAAATAGTTTTTGTGAATTAACGTTAAAATAATAATTGTGAGTAAATTAGGATTGATTCCCGCCGACGTACTATCTATCTACATACAAGTTTGTTCGCTTACGGAACCCTCGGTTCGCGAGTCAGACTTGTACTTGTCCGGTTTTTTTATACTAGTGAGCCACAGAAAACAACGCCCGCTTTATCCCGACAGTGTCACGCCCTAACCGCAGCAATTTCGGGAACCCTGCAATAATTGAGTATCGTGCGCGTCTGCGTTCTATTACATTATAATTCATATAATTATAATAATCCTTATATCTTGAATATAAGTTGAGGTTAGAAGAGATGAAACTCTTACGTTTATAAATTATGCGACCTAACGTTAAAAAGGTTGGCAAATGTTTTGAATGTGAATTGAAGATTACGTAGTCTGTATAGCTGCTATTTATACAATTGCCTTCAAATGTATACAAATGCTTTTATCTACATATTTTGTGCGTGATAATTACGCAAACCGCCTCTCTAGAGAGTGTATCTACGGTACAATACAGAAGACTTCTACTTGAATTGGAGGCTATAGCCACCATAGCTTCACAGGTCGGAATAGATTATAAGATTAGCAAACAAACGGTAGATGGATAAAAAGTCAATCGCGTGAATTCACGTAAACTTAATTATATGTCCAGGAACGTGAAAATTTGAAAGTAAGTACCTACTACTACTTCTGAAACAAAAGCTAGAAAATCTAATAAGATTAAATTGCATCGTCACTAATCAGGCCATAAAAGTAAATTAATAAATTGGAAAGTAAATTAACATAGGTTGTTAACATAAATTATAATCCACGATGTGATGTTAAACTTGTTGATTAGGAACTACATTGACTTCATTTTCAGGTTAAAAAACGGTAAAGTGATTCATTTACGGCGAATTACAAGGCTTGCACTATTTATATTAAGGGAGGATTCTCCAAACAAGATAGGTAATCGTGCGTGGCGCACCGCGGTTCAGCAGTTGATGTTGCGAAGTTGTATAAACCGTGAAATCTAAGCCAGTGACGTCTCCAGTCAGTCACTGCTGAGGCCATAAAACTAACCAGGCTGGAGCGATCGCTGCAGGCATATGCCTCCTTGTTGAGGCCGAGGATGCTGATTGTCTGATACTTGTTTACCGATTATTGCTGTAGGAGCGTTAAAGGTGTTGGCAAAGATGATGTTGCTAATCTGCTTTTAATTACTTTAGCTCTGTGGAGGAACGATTGTATTGTCCCTTCAACTGAAAAGTAGGATTCCCTGACCAGGCTAGGTGCCCAATCAGGCATGCCTGGCGGACCGCGTCTCTCCCGTCGATGTTGGGAAGATGTATGAATGTACAAATTAGGACGAGAACTTTCATTGCGCGATGCAGGATCAGTAAGTTACTACATCGTTTGACTGGGCTTCACTAGATGACGTTGAGTAGGTATGTTTAGTTTCTGTGTACCTGTGCATGTGGATGTCGTCACAATTACTTATTGGAATTACTTATTATATTTTTGGAGTTTTCAACCAAAGAAGAATATGTTTTACAGATTTTACTTCTTGGAGATAAATGAAAATCCGCCAAAAATGATGAAATATGTAGGTACAACTACATATATTCCTTTATACTACACCACTGAGTAAGACAGGTCTGCTGCGATTCCTTCCAAGTAGATGCTATCCTGAGTATACTGAGTATAGCCATAGCAGTCTGCATGAAAGTGGCCTTAACAATAGTAACCATCCAATAGGTACGTATAAGAAATACTTATCGAGGCGTTTTATTGCGTCCCCGTAATGTGTCAACCTACATTACCAATTAGACTTATTTACTATTAGTAGTTACCCTATGGGCTAATAGTTTAAGGGACGAATCATCTGTAATTCTGTCTCAATGTTCACCTAAGTTATACAAAGAAACTCTGTGAAAAAATGTTTTTTTTCTCGACCTATTTCTACACGGTAAATATGAAGCTTTCGTTTACTACTAGAAACTCAGAAACTAATAAGCCGGAAATATTACCACCGTGAAATAAATATATTACTAGTTTCCGGCTATATCAGTCCATATGTTTTTGAAGTCGCTTATAGCCTTATACAGCCTTATACCTTTTCATACACTCGTTAGGAAGGTGAACTCCGATTTTCATATATCATTATGTATTTGCGTAAATTTAATTTGTTAATAAATTGTTTAATGTGCGATAGGTACAACGGTAAGTAAAAGGTAAAGGTCCTTTTCATAATAAGTCTCTCTTCATCAAAAAAGAAATAATTGTAATGAATTTAACCCTTTCCTGCCGGATTATTGATTTTTAAAGAGTTTTCCCTATTTAAGTTTGTTATATTACTAAGGCAGGTAATAATAATATTATTATGGTTTATTTTCTCAAAAGCATGATTACATTCGTTTGTTAGAGAGAATACAAGATAAAAATAGTAGGTAAGTAACAAGTGCCGGAGCGGCTTTTCAGTTAAATGTTATCATTCTTTAGATCTAAGTACATAAGTAGTATTATTAAATTTAGCAATAAAGTGGGTAGCTACCACAAAACAGAACCAGCGAGAGCCACACGTTCCAAGAGTATCTTGTAAACAAGTATGGGGCCGTATTACGTATAGCAAAGCGATTGCTATCGTATTTCTATCGAGTGACTGTTATCGTAAGTTTATTAATAAATTTTTTTTTTGAGCTTATGTGTTTATATACTAATTAATGTATTTTTATTTAATTATTGTTTTTGAGTATTCACATAAATACCACCTATTTATTTATTATTATATATATTAATATAGAATTTTTTTAATAAGTGTTTATTAATATAAAATTTTTAACCAACGAAAAAAAAGAAGGTTCTCCATTCGACCGTATATATATATATATTTATGTATGTTCAGCCCTCACTCCGTTATTTATGAACCGATTTTGATTATTCTTTTTTGTTGGATAGGGTATACCTCAAGGGTGGTCCCATGTCAAGGAAGTCAGGATCTGATCATGTAATCCTGATAAAATTGAGAGAAACCCTCGAAAAATGTAGGAACGAATAGGTAGTGCTTTTGTTTACTTTTCATTACTTTATCAGGTATTTGCGTTTAGAAATCATCACTTCATGTAGCTCTGAGCTGATGATGAAAAAAAATCATAAAATAAAAATCTTTTAAAAAAAAAATTAAACCGACAAAAAGAACTAAAAAGCAAAAAATAAATAAACTTTAAGTCTTAAGTATTGAGCTTATTTACATAAACTATCAAATTTTATATAAACTTATTTTGAGTCGGCGCTAAATAATAAAATGATTAATTACCTACGCAGAGCCTGCGTAGGTACATATAAAATTTTGATAATTAATGAGTTTGTTGTTGGGCGCCGACTCAAAATAAGTTTATATAAAATTTGATAGTTTATGTAAATAAGCTCAATACTTAGACTTAAAGTTTACTATGTGTGATCGTTTGTAAGGTGTTACTTTGCAGGACATTATGTTTGAGCTTATTTTTGAACAAAGCCATTGACTGAATTTCTTTTATATCGTTCGGAAGTTTATTGTAAAGTTGGGCTAATAATAACTAACACATCTCACACACGGCCGTCTGATTCCAAACTAGGTAGAGCCTGTACTATGGTAACCAGACTGCTGATAAACTTACATATATATTTTAAATACATATATTATATTATAGATATTTTTCAAATCGAACCCACTACCTCTGGCTCAGCAGTCAGGATCACTAACCACTAGATGACTAGACAAAGAGGCCAGTCAGTGAAAATAAACGCACAAGTTTTTACAATAAAGTACTTATTATTTCAAAGACCTGAACTTATTTGTACCGTCAGTACCTTTATGTATCACAATAATGTTACCAAATTCGATAGGAAATATAATGTATCCCAATCTTAAGAACTTTGATGAAAATACAAATACCTACATATAATTAATATTAAAGAGGCGAAACCTTCATGGCATACCTATTCTATATACCAAACGTTTTTTTTTTATCATTCAAACTCAAATTGCAGTGAGAACATTTTTATTATAAACTTTCGACTGAGTCTTCTTGAACCTGTGAACCGCATACCTTCCTCTTTTATCTGCAAATGTATGTCCCTGTTAACCAAATGCACGTCTTTCAGAGTATAGAGTAAGTAGTAATATGATTATGAGTACTTGACGTTTTTAAGAAGGGCCAGCACTTTCCAGTCCGTGATGTTTTTTTTTTTTGTAACTGCTTGCTAGAGTCATGACCCTAGCATGCAGTTAGCATGCATGCCATGCCGTTCCAGTGATTTAAGTAAGTGTTTCAGTATCAGAGAGACACTCTGTATAAGTCGGAATAATCCGTGGTTACACAAATAAAATACACATTTTGTATGGTTATAGTAACAGAAAGTGTCCTATTGCCTTTTTAAATAATATTCTTAGAGATGTAGTTATAAACGTTTATAATAATAATATAATTAAGGACTACCACTTTACGCAATATCAGTTTTGATTAATTAATGACATTCTTATACCAACGAAGAAAAATCAATTCATAAAGCCAAGAAAATTTGCCATGAGCCAAGAAAATGCTTTTATTAACCATATATTATATTTTCCAACTATACTATATAAATTGCATATTGTGGCATCCAGATATTATGTACGCTAGTAATAGTAACTCAGTGTATTGTGGTGCCTTTTCCTATAAATCAGGTAAGACAGAGACTAAGATAAAAAAACCAATAAACCAAAGTCAATAAACGGAGTTGATTTTTGAACACCATGTATCATTCTCTCCATTCGCTTTACTTTGTATTTTGTACACTCGGAAAGGAACCAAATAGGTACATGGGAATTAGGATTTTTACATCGGTATAAGGTGCCTAGGACTTTTTCATATTTTACAATAAATAACATATCAAATTAGTTTTCTATTTTTAAAAATTACTAGATTTCAATTTTTTTTTACAGGGTGGAGTGTCCCATTTCATTGTTTTTTTTATGAAACTCCGATGTGACATCCCACAAACGTATACATACAACATATACATTCTCTGTTTAATTAAACAAACTGAAGAGTTTGGTTTTCGGTCAACGAATTATGGAACAACAGCAATGCGTGTTCAGAAAAAACAACAATACGTATTCCCTATTCTGTTCCCTGTTCAACGTTTAATCCAACGCTGAATTGATCGTCTACACTCTGCACTGTTCCAGGTGCACTGGAATGCTACTGGAATTATTGTGAACCGGGCAAGACACATCTTCGCTTCCAGTTATGTAGAAACAAAGTATGTATGTAAGTGTTAGGTGGTGGTAGTGCTATGAGGAGGTAGGTATATTTTTTACACAAAACAAGGGAACTGTGAATAAAGAACCGCAAGAGACTTCGATTTTGATGGAAGGCAAGAAAGTATCGATATAATAGGTCTTTACGCAGCTAGAGCGTTTAAGCAATTATCAAAAATAACAAGATAATAGAGACATTGTTAATTTCATTGAGTCCGACTGACCTAGTTTTAAATTATTTTCGATTTTGCGATTAATCTGTTTTGGTTTTCTTTTATAATGTTGGTTACCGCTAGCTTAGTGGCATTGTATGCAAATCTTATTAAAGAATGGGGTGACATGGAGACTGCACGGTAACCATTATGTTGTGACAATACCACGGCGCTGTCGCGATGACCTGACAACGCGGCGCTGCAAAAGATAAATACGTTCTCTATATATACGTGTTAAGAATTAACCATATTTATAACCGACTTCAAGAAAGGACGAGGTTCGTGTACTTTTCATTTGTATACTGGTAAAATTTTTCCGATATCTATCGAGCGATTTCAATTTTTTTTTGTTTGAATGGGTGCTTCCAAGATGGTCCCATTGTCACCAAGTCAGAATCTGATGATGGTATCTGAGGAAATACTAGGGAAACACTCAGAAGTTAAGGACACATTTATGTTTATCTTGATTTTTCTTGAAACTAAGCAACATTGATGTTTAAAGTGGTTAATGTTATTGTTATTAACCGACTTCAAAAATGGAGGAAGTTCTACGTTCGGCTGTATGTATCTTTTTTTATAAGTTTTTCATTCAAGTTCCGCAAGTTGCTAGGCAAACTAAAAATCTTATCTTACTTAGGTACACTTACTTATCCTAAGCACTGACATGGGTACGTAATGCCTTTATAATGTTACCTCCTATATTAAGTGTCACATGGATTGTAGTTTTTTTTTATGTTTTTTCAAGTGTTTATTTATGAACTAAAATCATTTGCACCCTTAGTATATAAGCTTTGTATATGTGTATTATAGTATCTCTTATGTTAAACTCTTCAAAGATGGACAGTACATGGAGGTCGCAGAGATCATTCAATCCTCTCGCTGACAGAATCCAGGTGTTTTGCTTTTAATAACATAGAATTACTTTTTAGAAGTTAGTCAAGGTTAAGATTTTTGTACTTACCTATATTTAATGTTTCGAGATTTTGCAACGTCAAATTTGAAGTGTGGGTATACCTACACCATAAGTCATGATGTTAACGCTATTAGTCAGCACTTATTATCAATTGAGCCAAACAGTACGTATGGGAACAGAATTATAAAAATGCTCATCGCCTTGCTTAAGGATGGATTAATTTACAAATAGCAATAAGCAGCAATAAAAAAATACAAAAATCTGTAAAATTTTTGATTACCTAAAAATAAATAACCACCTTAGTACACGCTTACTATGCGCTATGTATAAGTGCTATAGGCTCATCATCATCATCATTCGAGGGGCTCGTGGCTAAGTGGTAACCGAGTAGGTTAGCACATTACAAGGTTAAGTAATACTATCCAGGTTAGTGTAGGATCGGTGACCATTCTTAACACATTGAGAGCCCTCCGTGCCTCGGAGAGCACGTTAAACCGTCGGTCCCGGGTGCCATACTAACATCTATGGCATTTGTTACGGGTAGTTGGAGCCCTAAAAAGTCCGACAACCTGGTCAAACTACAGAATTTCAATATCGCCTAGTACTTGGGCTGTGGAGGTCAGATGGCAGTCGCTTGACGTCAAATATTAAAGTTCGGCCATATCGTAGTTAGACTGAAAGCCGACCCCAAACTTAGTTGGGAAAAGGCGCGGAGGAGGATGATGATGATGCTATAGGCTATTAGCGTGAATTAGGTAGCTATATGTAAGTAATATGTTCATATGTGAACGTACTAAGTTACATTATAAATGCGATAGCGAGTTTGTTTGTTAACCTTTAACGCCTTAACTACATACCCGATCATCATGAAATTTTGCATACTTACACGCTGTCATTCGTAGAAACAATACCTACTGTTCCCGAGGGATAAAGAAAACCATTTCTACGCGTGACAAGCCGCGGGAAAAAGCTAGTACCTAGTTAATAATTTTAATAATAAGTTAGTAATTGCTTACATAATGCGTGCAAAAGAAGGTCCAATTAACCCAATAAATGTAGGTATCTACCCTACGCGTTTATCGTATCAGCGGGACGGGTACATTATATTAATTGGGTTCCTCTATTAGGTAATTCTCTGTAAAGAAAATTCTGATAATTTCCAGCAATAGGCTTATAATTATGTATTTACACGGGAATTAACGCGATCACGAAAAGGTATTACATATTATACCTCTGAATTGCCCGACGTTTCGACCAGGTTGCACTGGCCGTGGTCACAGCCTGACTGTCTCAAGTCAGCCTGTGACCACGGCCCGGTATTCCCGTGTAAATACATAATTATATCATGGAACGCGAAAGTTTAAAAGTTAGTATAGCAATAGGCTTACCCCATATTAAGTGGAATCGAAAATGGTGCTAGAGAATGTACATCTCCATCAAGCCCTTGAATGATATACCTTCAGGGGTATTATTATGTATTCTGTGCTTCAGGTGTAAGAGCACAAACAAAAAATAATAAATATTTTTTTTTACTTTTTACATTTAATACAACATTCTAATCCAAACGATATAATTAGGTAGGTACATACGTACATATATACGAGTATGTAAGTATACTTGTGAAATTTGTGGTTCACTTCTCAGTATGCATAACACGCGACGGCTACCTTAGAAAGAGTCCACAACAACAAATGCGTTGGGCATCTGCGACAGTGAAACGCTGGCTGTATTCAAAACGATCGATTAGCTACTTCTATAGTTATAGGAAAGTGGCTCTGTAAAGTCCGCATGCACTTAGTTGTGCAACATCTCCTTGTATATTTATATTATGTTTAATGAATATTACAAATGTTACGTAGTCTGATGCGGTAACTCTACGTAAATGTGATTGCTACCAGAGTATAGGCTTCCGGTGGACTATTATTTTAGGAATGTAGGTTAATAAAGAACTATTTAGGTATGTACCTATTTATTTTTTATCATATCAAATTATATCTTGGTACCTCTATGTAAAAGTCGGATAGGTTCTCATCTTCTTGAATGTTAGACAATTAGTTTCACAGATTCGATTGAAGTTAAACTAATCTCAACTCTAAATGCTTGGGAGCAGAAACGACGTAGGTGGGACACTACTTTTAACCCCCAACGCAAAAAGAGTGGTGTTATAAGTTCGACGTGTCAGTGGGTCTGTGTGTCTGTCTGCGCCATCGTAGCTCCCAAACGAATGGACCGACAAAAGTGCATTGTTTTTGTTTGAAAAGGTGACTTGATCGAGAGTGTTCTTTGTTATAATTCAAGAAAATCTGTTCAGCATCATCAGCTCTTTCTTAATCGTTGAAGGGATTTTCGAGTCGGGGGTGTTTTAAATTTTTAATTTATGATGATTATGACGGGCATTACGTTGATAACAAAAATAGGTATTACTTGTATTTCTGTAAGTTCTGACTGGCTGGAGTCTCGATTTATCAAAAACGTATGTAAAACGCTTAGTACGCAATGATGTATTATTGTTTACTGGGTTTTTATAGGTATGCAAAGGTAACATGATTTTGTAAAAACTAATTGCATTTAAGTACACGCAAAGCAATTTGCTTCTGTTAATTTTCCTATTAAGGAATATGCTTAATATTAATCTGGAGCATATTGCACATCGTTATTTAGACCCATAGCTTGCTTCATGGGTTCTAGAATTTTTAGAACACGGTTCCAATTTTCTACAATACATAACGCGACCACATAACGAATATTCTAATAACTTACTCAAAGAAAGTTGCGAAACTAAGTTTGTTTATAAAACCTTCGGCATACGACTAGTACTGATATTGTCAGTCTGTTTGTAACGTTTCAGGGACAAACTGAGCGTTCTGTGTATGTGGGTTATTACATAATAGTTGACACTATTAAATAATTTATTTTAACCTGAGGCACAGATAAGATAATAGTTACTTCATAACAGATACATCACTCCCATACAAAAGCGAAAATACCTGCGCTATAATTGCCTACATAATACCTGGCGTTGGCTACAACCTGAAATATATCTTGTTTATAAGTTAAGTTGAGAACGCTTTGTCCACCGCGCGATCTTCGTCTGTGTGTGTAACCGCATTGTCGGGCACTCGGTTATACAAAGATGATTAAAAAAGGGGGTGCGGACCCGTGCTTCACCTAGTTTCTCTACCTGGGTGAAGCACGGGTCTATATAGGGTCCCGTGCTCCAACTGATGACGTTATTGTACAGTGATGCAGTAAATTGTTTTCCCTATATGATTTAAACAATAACAATTATTGAATAGGGGTGAATATGTACAAACAAAAAACAAGAGTATGGAACAAGAGAAGCCTTTCACAGTTTCACAAGAGAAAGCCCAGAGAAAACCCAAAGAAAATCGGAAAAAACAAAAGAAGATAATTTAGGCAATACTGGGTTAAAAAAATAGCGCGATTTTCGACCTTATTAACTTTAATTTTCTGGTGTTTTTAGTTATATTCCAGTTCTTATTTGACTATTTTGCTGCTAAAAGACAAAACAAAAATATTTAGTCAATAAGGTCGAAAATCGCGTCATTTTTCAACAAATTATTGTCTAAATGATCTATAATGATCTTCTTTTGTTTTTCCGATTTTCTTAATTTTTTTCAAGCATCCAAACTTTCATATTCATAATATTAGTGGGATTCGTAAATGCAATTAATTACTAAAGAAATATCATTGGGCCATTTTTTTATAAAATGCGTTAAAGTAAATGCTATTGATAATATATTAAATTATGTATTTTTCTTAATTACTTGACTGTACTGATCATCAGTTGGAGCACGGGACCTTAGAGGTCCCCATGCTTCACCCAGGTGAAGCACGGGTCCGCACCCAAAAAAGGAAAGGTTAGAAAGAAATAGATTATTTTTTTATATATATTATAATGATAAATGTTATTTATTATTTCCCCCTATGAAATTTATACGTTTAATTTTTATAAGTAACTAAAATATTGTGAAAAGTGCCTGCCAGATTTTTTATTATTGTAAAATAGCTGTACTGCGGAGAGTGCAATAATATATCTGTATATATTGCACTCTCCGCTAAATTTCCGGTCTCTAGTACAAAAACTAAGAACTTTCAAACAAACTTGCGAGGGCCCTAGACCCCTTTAATTAGGCCTGCCATCACTCCTCACATACACAAGTAAAGAATAAACATCTAAAGTATTTTTAAAAAATTATATCAACAAAATAAGTTTTTACTAAAACCATTTTGTGACTTGTTTTTAAAGGATTTAACTGATCACTAACATCTAACAATAACGCAATTTATCATAATAAATAGCAGTAACAAGATGCATCCACTGCACAATAAAATAAGTTCGATTTGACATTTTATTTTTATTTATGTATGGAGAATACCATCCTACCACATATACTCTCAGCTACGTGTTGTCACCCTTAGACACTTGTAGCGTCGACCGTATGCTAAATTGGTAGATATATAAAATGCGACCTCAAGTGAGTGATGCAGCCTTGCCTGAGGGAACTACCCAAATAATTGTATCATTATTGAAATTCTATTTCTAGATAAGTATTTTAAGTAGATGCTACTTAATAGATGTAACATTGAGACAGCAGTACATAGTGTTAACATAAATAAGGTTAGCTCAAATCAAGTTTATTTGAAATATGTTTCATAAATACATCTAAAGGATCATCATTACTGGAGTTGTCAGGCTTTTTTATTACATATTCTTCAACAAGTTTCATGTGTTCTTCTAAATTCTCAATATCATTGGTTTCCGAATCAAAATATTTGTCTTCTGCATCCTGGGATACCTGCTGCAGATCGTCATATTGCTCATCATTATCTACACTGTTATAGTCAAAATTCTCATCTCTACCATCTATAAAACTACTATACATCTCTTGTAAAAACTCTTCTCGAAGTAAGTTTCTCTCAGGAGCGGTGATCACACACTGTTTCCTTTTTTCAGGCATGTAACTTGGTCTTGTATCAGGTATATCAAAGTCACCCCATTGTTTTTTAAGCATTTGACTACCGCCATCATTACTATCATCAGAACTATCATCTTTGGTTAATTGAATTGATTCAATATCCTCTGCCAGCAATTGCTCATTTTTCATTTCTCTCATTTCATTTCTATCAACGGTCTCCAAAATCATATTCAATAGGGTAAGGTTTTCATGGTCTACATTATCTCTCATTTTAATCTCTTCGTCAGTTAGATATTGACCTACTAACTGTTCATATAGTAAAGGATTTCTAAACATCATTTGTTTTTCACTGAAGTAATCTGTCTCATTTTTTAGCTTCTGTAATGAATTATACCGTCTGTTTCTCACTCTTTTACGTCTACTCTTATCGGAATGATAATTTTTCAACTCTTCTATGCATTCTTGAAATTTTTGGTCAACCAGCGATGTCGACTGTAAGTTATCAAAGTAATTCATGTGGTACGGAGCCAAATACTTGCCGAACTGTAATAGGAACTCAGTGGGCGAGCGCTTATAAAGATCACAGGCCATTTTTATTTTTTCGCTGGTTCGTATCTCCGATTCATCAATATGAGCATTTTTAAAAGAAATTTTAGCACATCGTACCAAATAATCAATTATATCATTAATTGGGTCAGCAGAAACGTCGTCATTTAGCCCGTTTACCTCCATTTACGATTATCTTTTATCTATGTTTTTGTTAAGTTTTAATTAGTTTGATTAATGCAATATAATATGACAGTGACTTATTTACGTCAATGCATAGAGGAAAAGTCTCGCAGTCGCATATCATAGACACCTGTAAAGCGCTTCGCAGAAAGAGACAAAAAAAAAGCAGGGTTGCCGTGTGAGTCAAAATTTATCCCACAATTTCTGTGACTCTAAGGTGTTCCACGAATTGATAGAATTAAAAAGTACTATGACTAGCGACTTACCCTCGCTTTACCCTCGGATGCGTCCCTAGGTGCGTTTTAATATAGTAAATAAAACTAGGTATATTTTATTATTATTACTAAATCATATTAATTGTTCTTGTTATGCTTATAAAGTTTTTTTAGTGTATGTAAAATCCTATATGAGGTGTAAAGATATTTAATTTAAAAATCTATTCTATTTACAAGTGAATAAAATATCGGTAAACATCCACACATAAACAATCATACAACCAAAATGATACCTCATCTTTTTAAATTTAGTCAAAATAGAAATTTAATAATAAGCATTTTCATCATTAACCTCTTCATGACTTGTGAGAAACACTCACAACCACTGATATGAACTATCTAACCACTAACTAACAGTAACTGCCAAGTTGTTCACACACGTCAATAGATCTACACTTATTTCTACCCTTTTATAATCCCACTGTTCGTTAATATTTATCAATTGACCAATAGTATTGCGTTACCGGTGTAACCAGTCAAAATAATGTCTATTAACTTATTTTTATTAAATAGTGAACTGTGTTATCATCTATTATAGTTTGGCCCTATTTTTAATAAAATAAATAAGAGTTTTTGATGTGTCGACAACAGACTTAAACAACAATTAACAATTACATTAACTAAATAAATGACAAAAAAAACTTTACAATTTATATTAGATACTTCTCGCATTTATTTACAAATTGCAAGAGCCAATGGCAACCAATGTCGAAAGATGCCATGCGCTTTGTTATTATCGTTTTATGTGTAATGTAAAAGTTAAAATATTAATTTAAAATTAGATTTCTACTATTTCAAGTTAAAATTTTAAGCAACACTATTGCACCCTTTATATATAAAAATATTAATCTGAATTACTATTATTACGATCCCCACAGTACGAACTAACTACATCGAATGGTCTGTTATGTTTACTTTCAAAAGTTTCAGATATGTAATTAATACACACTGCAGGTTATATAAATTTTCCCATACTAATGGCTAATAATTTACAGAAAAGCTGGCAACTTCAAAAATCTTAGGTTAAAAAGCATATTTTTTTTTTTTTACTTTTTTAACGATTATTTTGAGACTAGGGTACATTATACACAATATTTGAACACAATAAAATGTTATTGTTACATGGTACTTGATAAAGAGTGGTATGCTTACGAACGAAAGAACAAGTCTGGCATTTTCATTCCAATATCACCTTTACACCCTTTAACGCTACAACGCACCATGTTATTTTTAATTGTTCACGACAATTTAATCTTAACTTTAAAGCACTTAAAACTGTATTTTACAGAAAGACGATAGCGAGCTGCACGCTAATTGTCAAACTTTGTTTAGCAAAGTAGTGTGCTATCTTGAATCAAAATTTTTATTTGTTTGATCTTAGTTTTTTTTTTTTAAATAAAATAAAAAATGACCCTCTAGTTGAGGGGGAGAAGTCGGTTTTCTACATTTTTTTTGGCTATTTCAACTGTTCGTTAACTGTTCGTCATTGTTCGATCAAAATTTTTATTACTTCGATCTTAGTTAAAAAAAAAAATTACCCTCAACTTGGCGGGGAGAAGTCGATTTTTACATTTTTTTTTTGGCTATTTCAACTGTTCTTTAACTGTTCGTCATTGTTCGATTAAAATTTTTATTTGTTCGATCATAGTTTAAAAAATAAAATATTACCCTCAAGTTGGCAGGGAAAAGTAATTTTTTAAATTTTTTTTTGCTATTTCAACTGTTCGTCATTGATCGATCAAATAAAATTCGGTTCTGGCCGCCGCGGCACGCTCGCTTCGCTCGCTCAGCTCGTGCGTTATGGTCACAGTTTTAACCTAACCTAAACCTAGCCATTTCTGTCGCTCACTTAGTAATAAAATTTTAATATCCAAAATGGATTATACACATCACGCGAGAGCGGGCGACATCAGAGAGGGGACTTTAATATTAAGTTACAGACGATTTAACATTAGTAGGATAGGTCAATTGAAAAGAAATGGCTAGGTTTAGGTTAGGTCAGAACTGTGACCATAACGTACGAACCGAGTGAGCGAAGCGAGCGTACCGCGGCAGAATAGCAAAAAAAAATTAAAAAACCGACTTCTCCCCGCCAACTTGAGGGTAATTTTTAATTTTATTTAAAAAAAAAACTTAGATCGAACAAATAAAAATATGGTTCGAACAGTTAAAGAACAATTGAAATAGCAAAAAAAAAATATAAAAAACCGACTTTTCCCCGCCAACTTAAGAAAGCAAATTTTTTATTTTATTTTAAAAAAAAGCTAAGATCGAACAAATAAATATTTTGATCGAGCAATGACGAACAGTTAACGAAAAATTTAAATGGCAAAAAAAAAATATTAAAAAACGACTTCTCCCCGCCAACTTGAGGGTAATTTTTTATTTTATTTTTAATAAAAAAACTAAGACCGAATAAATAAAAATTTTGATTGAACAGTTACGAACAGTTAACGAACAGTTGAAAGAGCAATAAAAAGTGTAAAAAAACGACTTCTCCCCGCCAACTTAAGACAGCCCCAACTTCAGACAGCCCAATCTGGCGACGTCGCCGCGTCGGTAGAAAGAGAAAGAGACAGTAATTTACATGCACCTCTCTCCCACCTCATCGCTGATTTATTTAGAACATCTCTGTTTTTATGAGTAATCGTTTGATAAAGAAGATAGGATAACCGCATCAAATAAATATTTTGCTTCTTTTGGAAGTCAAGTCTTTGATTTTTTATATTATATGACTTATAACCTCCTATAATTTAAATTTTCTGCACTTTATAAACTATAGAAATAAGTTATATTGTAATTTGAGAGTAACAAAAAAGGTCCGTTAAAGCATTTATAAATAGAATAGCTTTTTGTCATGTTGAATTTTTTTTTTTTAAATATTAATAACTACAACATGGTAATGCTGCTGTATACAGGTTATGTTTTGGACCTCTGATGACATTTACTCATAGGTAAACTTTGAGTCAACCAATCAGCGAAGTGGTGTGAGTGAGATACATGTAAATCGCTTTCTCTTCGTACCGATGCGATGTCGCCAACCCACATTAAACAGGGAATCCAATACTTTCCCGCCTCTAGCTATAATACCTCTATGGTTTGTATACTCTTTGGTTTGAACTTTATTATTTGACAGCAGAAATGTCAGTTGCCTTTGAGCTTTGACTTTGACATAATTGTATCTTTTTTCCTTCTTGAGTCATTGGCATAGAGTGAGTGTTTGTGTACCTACTACCTACGTCTACGTACTGTAATTTGTAAATATTGTAAAAAAGTGCATCTATATACTGGACAGAGTACATACTTTATTTTAACTAAAAATATACTGTCTTTGTGTTGTTGGACAAAGTGATAAGCTTATTATTAAGTAATTAAATCAGGTCGAGATTCTAAGTAATGAGCAGTAAAAACTGACGGTGTGCAAAATGGTTATAAAAATATTATTTTTTAAGCAGTAATTGTTAAGGAAAAACATCAAAATGCAGTGGCAATGGGAATATTTGTGCGGACCTCAAGGATTACAACCATGGAATGACCGATCAAAAGATTTTGGACAATGTTTTCAAGAATTGTTTTTACAAGTTCCTTTGTATTTCGTGATTGCTATTGTATCAGGCTATTACGTTGGATACCGAAAAGATTGGGTAATTCGTGGGAAGACACAGGAACGAACATTAGTACTTCGTAGTTTGATTGTTTTAGTTTTAATATTCATTCCAATCATAGAACTGTATATTTATTTAACTAAAGTTGATTTCATTTTGTATCCTGTTGATTATTTAACGGCTGGTGCATCATGCTTGGCGTGGTTATTTCATTTCGGTTACGTCTTGGCATTGAAACACCGGCTGGGACATAGTTCCAGAGGACCATCAGCACAAATAGTAATGTGGAGTCTTGCAGTCATCCTAAATTTAATAGCATTGAGGAGTAATATAATGGCCAACAAAGTTGTTGCATTTGACATTGCCACATTATCATGCCATGTACTCTACTTTCTGACACTTATTCCGTCAAGTGACTCGAGACCTACATTTTATTCACCATGCCTTGTTGGCTCTCAACACTCACATGTAAGTTTTAAAATCATTTTATAAAATTTTAGTATGACATGTGTTATATTAACAATAAATAAGTGTTCTGATCAACAGAGTGAATACACACCATTGCTTCCACACCTTGATGAAGGGATACTTGGGACAGCTATGCAAGGAACAGGGTGCCTGTCAAAATTGTTTTTTACATGGGTGAATCCCCTACTTCAAAAGGGTATTTATGGTTATCCTATTTGGATTATCAGATTACTTATAGTTAAACACATTTATCACACGGGATAGTCTATAGGAAGTAATATATATATAGGAGATTTTTGTGCAAGAATTTTATTTTATTTACGTATTTACGGGAATTAACGCGATCACGAAAAGGTATTACATATCTCTTAATTGCCTGACGTTTCGACCAGGTTGCACTGGCCGTGGTCACAGGCTGACTCTTGCAATTTCCGACCCGTAACAGTTTGCTATACTAACTTTTAAACTATAGTGTTCCATGATATAATATTATTTACGTATTTACGGGAATTAACGCGATCACGAAAAGGTATTACATACCTCTGAATTGCCTGACGTTTCGACCAGGTTGCACTGGCCATGGTCAGACACGTGGTTCAGATTTAAACATGCACCCATGCAAGCTAAGTAGGACTATTTTAATTTACATGCTGTGTGTCGTGGACATTTTACTAAGTGGCCCTGCTCGTTGGGCATGAGCTCATTATCCTCGAATTTTTGTAAGGGTGCCATTGAGTGACATTTTTATAACATTCACATATGAAATTATCATAGAGATTATGTCACATATTTGTCATGACAACATTGGATTTGAATCTTTCATGAACAAAAACCTGTAATCATAAAACGACTACAAACTTGAAACAGTAATTTTACATAAAATTAGAAAAAATTTAACTGCTCTAAAATTAAACCTACTTTCAATCAAGGTTGACAAAGAAATGTTAAAATCTTACTTAAAACCAAGTGTTTATGTGCTATTAACCAACTTTAAAAAAGGAGGTTCTCAATTTGTCGGATTCTTTTTTTTTTATGTATGTTCACCAATTACTCGAAGACGCTGAACAAACTTGGAAAATTCTTTTTTTGTTTCAAAGGGTATACTTCCCAGGTGGTCCCATTTAAATTTTATTGAAATCAGTGTAACTGTTTTTTAAAAATCAACATATCTAAAAATTGTATACATCAATGAGGTTTTCGTTTGCTCTGAAACATCGCTGTCTCATTGCAGCAGTGCATTTAGTTGGCCTACCCATATTATATTTAAACAAAATACATCTACTTTCCACTAAAAAAATCTTTTTAACATAAAATTAAACTGACCAAAAGAACTAAAAAGCAAAAAATAAATAAACCGTCTTAAGTATTGGGCTGATTAATAACAACAAACTGATTAATTATCAAAATTTTATTTGGAGCCGACTCAAAATAAGTTAATATAAAATTTTATAGTTTATGTAAATAAGCTCAATACTTAAGACTTAAGGTTTATTTATTTTATGCTTTTTAGTTTTTTTCGTCAGTTTAATTTTTTGTGAAAAAGATTTTATTTTATGGTTTTTTTCATCATCATGATGATGATGATGAAAAATGATGATGATTTCTAAACGCAATACCTGATAAAGTAATGAAAAGTAAACAGAAACACTATTCGTTCCTACAATTTTCGAGGGTTTCTCTGAATTTTTTCAGGATCCCATCATCAGATCCTTACTTCCTTGACATGGGACCACCCTTGAGGTATACCCTATCTAACAAAAAAGAATAATCAAAATCGGTTCATAAATAACGGAGTGAGGGCTGACCAGACATAAAAAAAAAAGTTTTTTTTCGTCGGTTATTAAGCACATTGAAGTCGGTGATACTTTTTTTAAAAGATAATTATAATATTTCTTCTTAAAATTATTATTTAATCTTTTTGGCTATAAATTATTTTTTACCTTAATGCCTTATAGGTTTGGACAATAAGTTAAATGACCCAGAAGAACTCTTTGATATACCAGCAAAATATTGCTGTTCCTATGTGGGAGCTAGAATGGATAGATCACTTATTGGAAATGTGGATCATTACCAGCAGTATCAAGATGTACCTCATGAACCGTTCCTAGGATCAGGTAAATACATTTCTTACTAATACAACGATTTTTTAAAGGAAAGATAAATTGATTTTTTATTTAAGAATAAATGTTATTTCATGTTTATGTAACTTGAAATGAAACACAACAAAAATTTGTAAATGTTATTTTATTTCGGTTTGCGCCATTTGTTTGCGCACAACGATCACTTTTCAATTTCTCTACATATATTTCTGTGAAATAGAAAAGTAAAGTTTATTTAATAACTAGCAAATTATTATTTTTTTCATAAAGTCAATAAATATTAATTTAATTTAAAATACTAGTAGGCACATTTTAAAAGGCAACCCAGCCAGAACATATTGACAAAGTTAGATCCCAAACTATCGGGCAGGCAGGCAGAGCCTGTACCATGTACCCAGACTAACTGTATATAAAAATTTGATTTTGATTAAAAACCCGATTAATGTAGCAAGCTTGCAAGCGGGATCGTAGACTAGTACAATCATAATAAATAAATAGGAAATAAAATATAACTATATTTGCTGTCACAAGATTAAAATTTAATTTAAAAATTACAGCGAAAGTCACGTATACTATGGGTAGTAAGAATGTTTCTTTTGTTTCATAATCATCTAAATTTAAATATATACAATGCGTTGCAAATGTTGTATGTTTTGGTTTATTTCATTGTCCAGTGTAACTTGAACAGTATAGACTATCCGTTTTTCAAAATATATCTGTTTTGCTCATGCTACCTAATTGATTCGAATTGACAGCTATGACATCACAATATGGCACAAATAAAAAAAAGGACAATAATTCCTATTTTTATTTGAATACTTCAATAATTTTACTTTTTTTTATTTATGAAATATCAAGAACTAGCAACATTTTACAAGGCGTAATGCTCTATAGTTCTATACATTAGGAGCAGTAATAATAAATTAGAAATCTGCCCGTCAAACGATAGTGTGAGGGCCACCGGTTGAACACCGGGCTATAGAAGTAATATTTCAATGAACGCAATTTCATAAGTATATTTCTAAATTTAGATACTTATAAATTAAAAGTAATTCTATTGGCAAACAAAAATATACTAATACAATGCGTTAATGGGTAAATAGAATTCGTGTCACCATATCAAATCATGGAATCAATTAGTGGAATATCAACCACTAATCGCTGCCCCATGCGACAGGATCCCGAAACAACATATCTTCGAGAGGACGTATCAAAACAACCATTTGAAACCGACCGAGATTAATTTGGCATACATGAAGTGCGAATCTACACGGACGGTTCCAAGATTTGGTCGGGGACTGAATCCGGAGTTTTCTCACAAGACTTAAATATAAAAATATCACTGGCGCTTGGCTAACACAGTTCCTTTTTTAAATGCGAGTGTGTTGCAATAACTTACTCCGCGACTCGACGGTCATGTCAAAAGGTATCTTCACAACATCCGTATACTATCAGACAGTATGGCTATCCTAAGGGCTCTGGAGGGGAAACACCATGAATTCCGGTCTCATATATGAATGTCACCAGACCAATGGCTCATTCGGCCAATGGGGTCATTCTTCAATGGATCAAAGGGCATAGCGATTCACTCGAGAACGACGCCGCTGATGAGCTGGCAAGGTAGGGTTTTACAACATCAGCAGCAGGGCCAACTATACTGCTGCCACTTCCCTTCAACCAATTTCGCTCATGGGTAAAGCAACGGACTCGTGAAGCGCACAACGGTCGCTGGCCCGACACACCTGACTGCAGGCACTCTAAACTCGTGCTGACGAAGATCTTACCACGTTTGACTTGCAGACTACTCAATCTCAATCGACTCGACATCAGGATAGTTGTAGGAACCATTACGGGACATTTGGCCCTGAATCGGCATCTATTCACCATTAAAGCGACAGACGCCCTCTATGCAAAGGATGCGTCAACGCAGAGGAAACGGTCGCCCTCGTTATCCTGCAGTGCGAGGGAGTGGCCACACAACGGGCAAATATCCTTGCGTATGCGAGTTCGCTCCTAGAAGCCTGTAAACGCCCCATGAAGCTTCTGTGCTTCTGGAAGGAGCTAGGCAGGCTCAACTAGCCAGCCATGTATGAACGCATAATGGACCGTTTTTGAGTCAAAATTTGGAAACAGAGCCCTTAACCAATACCAATGTCCCTAGTAATGACGTTGCTATTTTATTAATTTGATATTTCGTAATATCTTAATATATATAAATCTCGTGTCACAATGTTTGTTCTCAATGGACTCCTAAACCACTTAACCGATTATAATAAAATTCGCACACCATGTGCAGTTCGATCCAACTTGAGAGATAGGATAGTTTAAATCTCGAAATAAAATATGGCGGTACGAAGTTCGCCGGGTCAGCTAGTTGTTTATAAATACATAAGGAAATTTAATATTTACTTATGAAATGTAATGTTCAAACATTTATCTTTTTTGTAGTATATTTTCTTTCTTAACGATTTGAGAGCACAAACAGCCTTTAAAAAATTATAACACAGCGGCTAGTGACGTACTTCACGTGTGACGAGTGAGGCGTGCGAGTGTGCCAACATTGGTGTATTATTTTTGGGGCCTGTATTAGGAATTTGAACCTATATATAATCTAAGGGGTACATAATATAAGGGTGTGATTAAGCGAGAACTAAGTATCCTAACATAAACTGTGTTTTTATTTTTAAATTAGAATTATCTTAAAATAAAAGTTAACCACAAACACAACACTATTGTTTCATTCTGGATATTACAGTTAGTCGGTTTTATTTTCCTTCTCTAATAAGTATATCCGGGGCAACACGACGAACACACGAACCGCTAGTAAAGCTTAACCTTTACATTCTTACACTGATAATCCGGAACTGATACCCCTATTTTTTAACGTCTATGGAAAGCTGTAACTCTTTGAGACGGAAGTGAGCTTCATAACAATGAGTCTTAGAAATATACATGTTGAACATATGCTTTTTTTACAGGTTATGGTGCAACAGGAGAAACAGCACCACAATTCTCTACTCCTGTGACACCCACCACCCGCGTGTTAGTACGATCACCCCGAAGGCAGAATGTTACTTTACTAAGAGCTTTACACAGTTGTTTTGCACTGCAGTTCTATAGTGTTGGAATACTGAAGCTAGTTTCTGACATGGCTGGATTTGCCGGCCCAATGTTGCTTAACAGTCTCATCAAATTTGTAGATGATGAGAGTATCGATCAGCATTTCGGGTAAGCGTTATAAGTAATAAAAGGAAGTTACATAAAATTACAATTTAGTCTAAGGTTCAATTCATTTCATGTATATTGTTAAAAGAAAAAAAAAATGTATTCGAATCGCATGTCATGTTTTCTGTTTCCAGTTACATTTATGCAGGAGGCTTACTTGCGGCAACTTTAATATCCACGTTCTTCAATGTTCATTTTAATTGGTTGATGTCGATAGTTGGTCTCAAAATGCGCGGTGCAATAGTTGCCACAATACTCAGAAAAACACTTAGTGTCACTTCAACAGAATTAAATAAATCCTTCTCTATTGGGGAAATAACTAACTTTATGTCGACTGATACAGATAGGATTGTCAATTCTTGTCCAAGTTTTCATGCGTTATGGAGTATACCCCTACAGGTATTTGATATAATATTTTATTTTAGTTTAGATTTTCTATATTAGAGCATAAACCAAAAAATATATTCTTGTTTCAGTTATTTATTACACTATTTCTACTATATCAGCAAGTGGGAATATCCTTTCTCGCTGGTGTGGCATTTTCTGTAATTCTAATTCCAATAAACAAAGTGATTGCAAATAAAATTGGTGAACTTAGCACTGAGATGATGAAGCATAAGGATTCTCGAGTCAGTTTGATAACTGATTTGCTTAAAGGCATAAGAACAGTCAAAGTTCATGTATGGGAGGATTATTTTATTACTCGTGTGACAGGTATGTACATTGAGATAGTACTAAATGGTAAAAGAGACAGTAGCACGATGAGTAATGGTGTTAACTCGTGATGGTGAATTGTGATCACTAATAACGAGAAGCCATTTTCAACCACGAAAAACGGAGGAATTTGTAATAGTACTAAGTATTATTGAGACAAATCTGTGTTATAATATAAATTGGAAAATCACACTCGAATATGCATTCCCGTGATTCGCGCTACCCTATCTTACTACGCTACGCGTTTAGGAATATATAAAGATGGCGTAGTACCTATATACTGACAGCTAAAGAAAGTCTTATACTAGATGTAAAGAAAAGAAATGCTATTGATGCTATTTGAAATTGTTTATATGTAAATAACATTATTTTTTATGTAACTATGAATTATGTTTATTACTTCTCCAATTAATGAAATCATTCTTGAATTTGTGCTGTAAATAATAAACAAAATCTGTAAGAGTACACTCTCACAGATTTTGTTTATTATTCACACATAAGCACTAATAAATTTTGTCCCTTGATCCATTAATAGTTTTCATGATTAAAAATGATATGATTATCGTGGGCTTTAGATACGATTACCAATAACTTGACTTTATTATTTCTTTATCGTACATTTGAACAATAACTCACGATAATATAAATAAGTACCAACGTATTTCTATTATTTATAAATATCTAAAACACAACCCAATTAACATACTAAATGAAAAGAGTTCCGAGGGTGCCGTAAGCAAACAAAACTTGTATGTAGATAGTATGTCCATCTTGGGAATCAATTCTCGAAGATTTTAGCCCGCCTATTCCGACGGGCGAAGACAAACTTAACTTTGCCGTTCTATAAATCGCTTCTTTGCTTCAATAACGTGATAAGTCCGATCTTTTTTTTTATATTTTTTTTATATTTGATTTTGATGAGTTTTTACTTACATTATCTATTGTAATTTATAATAAATTGTATTTGGATACTAAAAAAAAAATTTGTATCAACAGTTATTTTTTTAAAGGTTTAAAACAATTATGTAAAATTTCAATTTTCAAGATAGGTAACACGTTATTGAAGCAAAGAGGCGAAATACTCTCCCATACATCGATGTACGACAAAGTCAACTTTTTAACCGCAACATTAAAGTTTATAATAACAAAAAAAAGCATTTAGAAGTGATAACTTCTTATGGGAGGGTAAACCGCTTCGTTTCATAACGCGTTACGGCGCCAGTCTATCTGGCGTTTAAGTTATCATTTCTGTCAGGCGTCCCGAGACGCACACGTTTTTTTATGTGATATAACAACAAATTAACGACTTTCGGATTTTTTCCTTTACTTGTGCTGTGAGACCTTGCTTCTTACCGAAGTTCAAGATTCTAGGTCAATGGGAATTACCCTATAGGTCTTGATTTACCTGCGAAATATTCAAATTTGGTCAAATCTAAGGCTTAAATGGCTGTATCTTTTGATTGACTTAGAAGATTGTTTTTTTTACAGCTGACATAAGTATTTGATATAAATTTCAACCAACTTGATGCGTCCACGGGTTCCTGAGAAAAAGAGTCTTGACAGACAGACAGACGGACAACAAAGTGATCCTATAAGAGTTCCCTAAGGGGAACTGAGGAAAATTGAATTGAACATAATATTATTGTATTAATTAATAAAACTTATTTGTTTGACATTTTCATCTTCTGTCATCACTGTCAGACTTATAGCGCTACATACCTACCTATTTGAAGAGTGGAACTACCTTTTTAGATATTTCAAAGGATTTTGTGCTTTTAAATGTGGTTCCCGAATAAAATCTAATAGAATAGGTAATTATAAGTGTTCATAGGCGTTTGCTGTTATATTCGAATTTTTTGAGAATAAAGCTAATAGTTCTCTGCACATTTAAGTTGGCACAATTGTTCCCAGATGCCTTGGTTGCTTCATTCAATTTAAATCTACGGAACTGTATGACTGTGACTAGATACGTTTTCTTAGAGAATATGTTACCGGTCGAGAGCAAGGTAGCTGGAGACCTAGTACCCAAACGATATTAGAACTGTTGCACGTTCGAGCAACGTCCTGAGTACTGACCAATATAAACAGTATACTTTTAGAGCCACGAGGCGAGGAGCTCCGGTACCTTCGCGGGCGCAAGTATCTAGATGCCATCTGTGTGGTGCTGTGGGCAACAACGCCCGTACTGGTCGCTGCATTCACCCTAGGCACTCATGCGCTTCGTGGCCTACAACTAGATGCTGCTACAGTAAGATGTTTTATATTCGTTTTATGGCATACTTATCTCCAATCGCTCTCCACTACTGTCCTCGTGAAGGTTCTTTCCCAACAGATCTATCATAGTTATCATTGTCCACCGGAATACATATAGAACAAGTCTTCAGTTAGTTTAATTCAGACGTACCATGGTAGCGGTAATGCTACGCGTTGATTACCTGGGTATTGATATTTTTAACCGACTTCCAAAAAAAAAAAGAGAATTGAGAACCTCCTCGTTCTCAATTCGTCGGAATCTTTTTTTTTATGTATGTTCACCGATTACTCGAAGAGCCCTGAACCAATTTTCAAAATTCTTCTTTTGTTTCAAAGGTTTTGCTTCCTAAATCAGTCAAGTGGTTTCTTAAAAATCAACAAATATCCAAAAATTGTATACATCGATGATGTTTTTATTTGCTCCGAAACATCGCCGTCTCATTGGAGCAGTGCGTTTAGTTGGCCAGCCCATATTATATTTAAACAAAATACATCTATCTACTTTCCACTAACAACTCACATTGAAGTCGGTGATACTTTTTTTTAAAAGATAATTATAATCGAAGTATATCTAGTAAACATAAAAATGTCCTCGCGTCTTTATTTATTTCAAAAGTCGCTATTTATAACGGAATTTAATTTTGTTTTCTACCTTTTTTTTAAAATAAATGCTACCACGACTTATTGAAATGTAGTATTTAGAATGTATGTGTGGTAAGTCATATTGATGATAATCTTTTCTGTTTCAGGTTTTTACCACCGTTGCACTCATCAATATGTTAATTGCCCCCTTAAATGCTTTCCCTTGGGTGCTAAATGGATTAACGGAAGCTTGGGTCTCTATAAAACGTATTCAAAAGCTTTTAGACGTAAGTTATTGTGAATTTACTCTGCCATTGTTTGTTATTTTACCACGTGTATATTAATGTAACTATTTAGCTTCCAGACATGGACTCTGAACTGTACTACGATCGCGTTAATAAAAATCATGACGAAGATAAAATAATAATATTTAAGAATGCGACTTTTGCCTGGGCGAAACCGACAAACCGAATAAAAACTCCTAAAAAATCTAAGAAGAATAAAGGAAAATCTAAAAAGAACTTGTCTAGGGCAAACATACAAAGGCGAGATTCCTCGTCATCTTCCGACCCACTAGTGAATGAACCGACGCCTTTCACGCTGAAAGACATTTCTCTGGCAATAGGAAGGGAGGAATTGATTGGAGTGACTGGTGAAGTTGGAAGCGGCAAATCATCATTATTGCATGCCATCATTGGAGATATGATAAAGAAAAGTGGAGATGTTCAAATACCTGAAAATATTGACAGTGAGTCATAAAAACATATTTTAACACGCATCCGTATTTGTAGATGTTAATAGATACTTATTAACGTCTAATGTTTTGATAGGTTTTGGATACGTGTCTCAAAAGCCGTGGCTAATTCGAGGCACAATTCGTGACAACATACTATTTGGCAAACCATATGATGAAGCTAAGTTCCGGAGTGTTGTCGACGCCTGTGCCCTAACTGGTAAATGTTACTCATATTTACAATTCATTTTCATTATCAAGAAAGAAACTAATTAATTGCTTTAATGGCAGAGGATTTGAACATACTCGGTTGGAATGCGTATGTCGGTGAAGGTGGTTGTACGCTCAGCGGTGGACAACGAGCTCGAGTCGCTCTCGCACGTGCCGTCTATCAAGACAAACAAGGTATAAACATATTTTATTAAATTATTCTGTGGTTGCGACATCTACATACAGAGAAAACATACTTCAATGTCTTTAACGAAGACACACCGAACTGCGAATTTACTTCTCATCCTGCATCGGACCCTCCCTTACTTTATGAACATGATTTGTATACATTATTGACATACATATGTCATAAAAGCTACCAAAGACAAAAATAAAATTTAATATGAACTTTTTAATTGTCCTACTATCTACAGTGGCCTCGCCTGTTGTTTAACAGTCAGCCAAGTCTACTGGAGTTCACACGGATTTCCGTTCGAGGATACACCCGAACGTGTGATTTTAGTCGTTTCGAATCCGATATGCCACCTTAACGATTAGCCCCAGTAAGTTGGGAGTTTTCACACGAAGATATAACAAACCATATTCAACGTCTTGTATGAACCCGCTTCATAAGTCATACAATTTTTGTTTGGAACAAGTACTCAAAAGCTGTGGACATTTTTTCAAATTACTATGTACTAAGTTAAAGTTTAGGGCTTTTTGGATTCCATAGGTCATAAGAGTTGTATTTTTTAAACTTTATTATGTGTCGTCAGTTTATCTACTGGACGACGTACTCTCGGGTGTGGATACAAATGTGGCGCAACATATAATGTCGCGATGTATCCTGGGCGTATTGCGACACACGACGCGTGTGCTCGTAGCCCACTCTCAGCGACACCTCGCGCGAGCCGCCCACACCGTCGTCTTGCGAAACGGACGGATTGTTAGACAAGGTACATTCAACTAAAATATTGTAGGTATTTAAACTTTGAAGTCATCGCGAACAATCTGTTCACTGCAATTTCCTTATGTATAATAACCTAAAACCTGAATAATACCGAGGTATAATTATATAAAACGGTCGACTCGTCGTGACTGTTCTCCACTGACCTTATTACTTGTTATGTTCATTTTTTTTTGCATAAAACGTCAGTTACAATAATAACCAATGACCTGCAGTAAACTGATGTATTTATTTATCTATCAGCCATTTTCTAAATTTCGGTTTGAACTGAGGCTTTAATGATCCTACGAATGAGGTTTTTTTTTTTTTTTTTTATTGTATAGGGGGCAAACGAGCAGACGGGTCACCTGATGGTAAATGACTACCGCCGCCCATGGGCACCTGCAACTCAAGAGTCACAAGTGCGTTGCCGCCCTTTAAGGTGGGAATAGGGGAAGACGCGAGAGGGGGATTAGACGGGGGTGAAGGGAAGGACGGGAATAGGAGAGAGGGAAGGGTTAGGGCCTCCGGTAACCTCACTCACGCGGCGAAAAGCAATGCAAGCATTGTTTCACTGCCGGTTTTCTGTGAGGCCGTGGTATCGAGCGGAGTCGAGCCGGCCCATACGTGCCGAAGCATGACTCTCCCAGGTAAAATACACTTACCCACGTAAAGTACACTTTTATGGTCATCACTAACACATCACTTTATTAGTTTTCAATTTTAGTCTTGTTAAATACAATGGTGCCGATTCTATTGTACACTCGACTAAACTAAAACCTGACTTAATTTCTTCATATGAAATCAACCTAGTGTTCTTCGTAATAAGGTCTATTTGTTACTAGCATCTATTTCTCAGCGCCGCTAAATTTCACTACAACCTGTCAACGTATACTCAACTTTATTTCCACGCAGCGAGAGTCTTCATTTATTCAAACGCTGTATAATTGCCGTATAAAAAATTGTTCAAAACGAACAAGGATGACGTGTTTTTAATCTACACTTACGAAGACGCTTACTAAAAACACAGAGCAAAAGAGATGGCATTCAACGGATAGCGGCTCTCGGTACGTGGTATTAAAGTTTATTTAAGCGTATCAGACTTTAGTCGACAAATAAATTGCTTATTTCGATAGCGACATATGTTACCTACTTGTTTCAATTTGAAATAAGACCTTGTTTCTAAGTGTACAAGGTTTACTTTTTATATGAAGAAAATTTTGGGAATTTTAATTTAGCGAGTGAAGTAACAGAATTAGGGCTAATGTTACTCATACTTACAAGCTTTACTTAATTATGTAAATAAATTGCCTTGGTTCCTGACAAACCTTTCTACTTCCAAAGAAAATACGAAGTCAACACCTCCAGTCTCTTGAAGACGTTTCAAGAGGGCCTACTCCACACACATACATAAAGCCTGTTTCTTCTTCTGTGGGTGCCTCTCAAATTAAATAAATTTGGCAGTCAGTTCTTTCACGGATTTTTAGCAACCATTGATTCTTTCTACGATTAAAAGTATGTTTAATCAAGTATGTATGGGAACAGCAATGTTGACCAACCAATCCATGTTGCTCTACCATATATCCTAGAAAATCTAGCAGATTCGAGGGCCCTTTAAGGCTACCCCATTAGATTACTAATAAAATTAGCTACGGATTACTAATATTATATACTTGTTAACCTAGAGGGCTAAGCTAAATTACACGTAATATCTACAGGGCCACCAGAATCAGTATTAAACGATATGGATGAGTTTATGCCCAGTGACCCTGAGTCTCTAGGAGAAGATCCACCGCGACCCCAAGAACCGCAGACAGATAATAAGGATAACATCAGCCGTAACAGTTTAGACGATGATGTAAGTCACCTATCGTATTCTTTATTCAACACTTGTGCCGTTTATTATCTTAGGGTTATCCTCCTTTCAAATACCTGTAGGTGTTTAAGATGTTAAATGTAAGCATATATTAGGCATAGGGACCTATCTCCATCGGGGCCGCATCTCCTCAACTCGATCATTAACTCATCCCATTCCTAGTCGTGCTAGTTATACTCAATGACTAATCATAAGTTCTTTTTTAATCTATATCTAGGTCAAAAACCGACATGAAAGTAGATAAAACAAGTTATTTTGTGTTTTGTTTGTAAAATGATAAAACCTTTACATACTATGTCCATTCATTTATTTTATTTTTGACAGTTCGATTAGCAGTCAATTAGTGATGACACTGATGACCCAATACGTTGCCGTTTCGATTAGAAATAACAATCGATTTTATTTAAGAGGAAGTTTTAATCGATAAAAAAATATAAACTTAATTTTAGCTAAAAATACTGAACTCGTTTAATAAATTATATTACCCACGTTTAATATATATTAAACATAACAATAGATTATTATTATAACAAAGGCCTCAAGTGACGAATCTAGTGTATATCGTTTCATTTGTTCATTAGTCTAATTTTAACTTCAATAATTTTTAAGTAATATATTGCAAATATATTTAAACATTTAATTCATAACTATAGACGAAATTTAACTTTTTTAACCGACGAAAAAAATAAAGGTTCTCAATTCGACCGTATTATAATATATTTTTTTTTTTATGTCTGTTCAGCCCTCATTCCGTTATTTATGATCCGATTTTGATTATTCTTTTTTTGTTAGATAGGGTATACCTCAAGGGTGGTCCCATGTCAAGGAAGTCAGGATCTGATGATGGGATTCTGAAAAAATTGAGAGAAACCCTCGAAAATTGTAGGAACGAATAGTGTTTCTGTTTACTTTTCATTACTTTATCAGGTATTTGCGTTTAGAAATCATCACATCATGTAGCTGAGCTGATGATGAAAAAACCATAAAATAATAATCTTTTTCGCAAAAAATTAAACCGACGAAAAGAACTAAAAAGCAAAAAATAAATAAACCTTAAGTCTTAAGTATGACTCGACATATCGTATCGACTCAAAATAAGTTTATATAAAATTTAATAGTTTATGTAAATAAGCTCAAAAGAAAAAGATTTTATGTATTGATTTAGAAATAGTTCATTTGGTTCCATCACTACGTACAATAGAAGGGAAGTTAATCTTTTTATTGGGTATAACTAAAAAAATCATCTATTTAAAAAAGAAATACTACATTTACAGTATCATAATGTCTGCGAATGGGTTTAAATAGTTTAATCAAATGAAAATATAATATAATCTATATATGATCATCTATATATTTTTCTAAATGCGCGTTTTATAGTTTAATTTTACAAACTCTGGAACTCAAGCAAACTATCAAAAAGAAAATAAACAAACTGACAGAGTTTCTTGTTTTATTTTCTATATATGTGTAATTATATGAATGAACATCGCCTAGTTTTTTTGTTTATTTCTATTAGATTATTATCGAATATATCTTTGCAATCATTGCAACAAGAAGACCATGATTTAGGTAATAGAGCAACGTCATGTACTTGGCTACATAAATAACAAAACTGTACCCTGTAACTTCATTTCCACAAGGAGTTCATGTGACAGTTACAGCTTACTGTTCTGTGAAACAGTTTTACAGTAACATTTCATGATGTACTGTAAAACAATAACCAGTTACTATCGATATTATATTCAATATTCTTTTTACAGGAAGCAATGTCTGAAGGTACTATCGGTTGGTGGGTTCTGGGACTATATCTGCGATCAGTTGGATTCTTCCTTACAACAACCATAATATTATCATTGATACTCATGCAACTTTCGCAAAACTTTACCTTTCTCTGGCTCACATACTGGGTTAAAAATCAGCCGAGAAATGCTACTCCTTTAACGCATACAGCATTAAAAGAACATGTTACAGAGAAAACTAATATATTGGATCATGGAATTAACGCTGTTGAAAATGTGATACACAGTTTAATTAATACCACGATGTCGTTGTTTGACGGAACAAATAATGGAAATCAAACTGTTTTTCGTAATGTGCAGAATGAGGAATATACAATCGGCCCATTGTTAGCAAATACGTCGTACACGGACAACTTTTATCTGGAGGTTTATTTTGGATTGGCTGGGCTAAACCTTGTGTTCACTATAATGCGAGCATTCTTGTTTGCTTATGGTGGCGTAAAAGCTGCCTCTAAGATACATAAGGTTTTACTCAAAGTTATCGTTAAGGTGAGTACCTATTTAAAAAAATAATAATAGAAGTGTAAGAAATATTTATATATTTTATTTATTTATTATATATATATTTACATTTTTGATTAAATTATTAAAAAAACAAATTGTTGTAGTGTTTTTGTGTACACGAAAACACAAAAAAATCAAGAATTTGCCACGTAACCGTCCCACAACTAAACCAATATCCCATCACATGTACACAATCTAATATACTATTGCACTAACGAAAGTGCGTGCTTGGCGATATTGGTTTTCGTAGATTATTTTCACAAGAGTATTTCCCCTTGTTTTCATTAGTCTGTGTTTATAAATTTATTTTTTATACATACTATGTGATTATTAGATGGGTTATGAATAATTAAAAATAATATAAATGTCAATTTTCAGGCCAAAGTGAAATTTTTCGACATTACTCCACTAGGGCGAATTGTGAATAGATTTTCTTCTGACACCTACACAGTGGATGATTCGTTACCCTTCATTCTAAACATTTTACTTGCGCAATTCTTCTCATTGATCGGTAAGTGTATTTTAATTGAGACATGGTCTTTTAAGTATTTTTAGATAAGAGTTTTTTTTTATCGTTTTAGGTGCACTTGCCGTGACGGTATATGGTCTACCCTGGTTACTAGTTGGTGTGGGGCCACTAATTTTCATTTACTACAGACTTCAGAGAACATATCGCGTTACTTCACGACAGCTCAAACGGTTGCAAAGCGTCACGCTCTCGCCGGTTTACACACACTTCAATGATACCCTCGACGGTAATTTTTGTAATATGATCTTAAACAATTGATAGCGCAATCAACCAATAGATAAACCGATAGGCGGCGGGGAATCTCGCAGATATCAAACTTTATAAGAGAACATTACAAAACAAAGTTTGTATAAATTTTTCTTTCAATGAGATATGTTGAATGAAATAGGTAAATAAAAAAATAGTATTGGTTGTATTTGAGTTGCTTTTATAATTCAAAATGAATGTGATGTTCGTTTTGTGCCTTAGATTTTTCTTCTAATCTGGTCTGTACTCCACTGAATCTACTTCTGATCTCTTACACAAATATACTATGGATAAATCATTGGAAGTCTTGTTTTAATCGTGGTTTAAAATTTACCGAATTGTAACTTGAATATAAAATTGATAAAGTAATATTTATCGTGGTTTGGTTTTGAAAAGATTGTTGAGACTAAATACTGAATTATTGCATATTGTGGACATCCCTTCGAATCTTACTTTACCACTATGGTTAAGTCGAAAAGACTTGACCATTGTGGTCTTAGATGATTTTTGCTTTGATTTTTATTCAGTTCTAAGTGCCCTTGGGTTAGGTTCGTAGATCCCGGATAAAAAAAACTGCTCTAGCATAATTTGTTGTGAAATAACCATTCTATCAAAATAATGAATCAGTAATGTTTTTCCCTCGATTTCTGAAGTTTTTTAGTTTTGTTGACATTTTAAAAGGATACGTGTATTGTGCAAATTGTCTTTTAGTTTGGGACTCCTAACAATAAATTCAGCTTGCATTATATCAACACCAGATACTCTTGGCAAAGGCAGTGGCACAAACTTCCAAAAGTTGTATATTTGTCTCCTTCTCATTGTTTTTTAAATGATACTGTTCCCAGGGTTAGACACAGTTCGCGCTTTTGGAGCAAGCGGTGCATGGTCGACGCGAGGTGCAGAGTTGGTAGAAGCGTGGCAACGTGCTGCGTTAAGCGCTTCAGCCGCTTCGCAGTGGCTGGCGCTACGCCTGCAGATAGCTGCAGCCGCGGTCGTGGCTGCGTCGGCGACGCTCGCGGTGCTGCAGCGCTCGCTACACACCGCCGATTCTGGTGTGTGCACTCATCCTTAATTGAGCCTTCTTTTAATTCAAAATATTTAAATGACTAATTACATGTCAACAAATACAAGATACATACAAGTTTATACTTTGGACACACTGCAGTCCTAACTTCTTTTTCGATACATAATTACCGCACAACTCGGCATAATTATTGTTTTTCACCCAGCCACGTCCCCGGTGAAAGTATATACGCGAGTACGAAAATGTTTGCACATGTTTACCGAAGCTATGAGCGTTTGCTCATAGATTCCCATAGATGCTCATAGATTCGTTTTCCCATATCGCACTTCTTACTTATTCTTAGTTCTGTGGTTATTATACTGCACCCTAATGACACATCAATACATAACTTAATCTATTTTATATGTTTTTTGTTTGAATTTAATTGTTTGACGTCAAATATTAATATAGTAAATAAGTGTTGTTCCAATTTGTACCGCAGGTCTCATAGGTCTGGCCATATCGTACGCCTTATCGATGACTTCAATGTTGAGCAACGTACTAAACGCCTTCACGGAGACCGAGCGGGAGATGATTGCTGTTGAACGCGTCGGCGAATACATCAATCAAGTAAGTGTTTAAGAAACCATATACTGTATAATTAATATTGCTAATAGATTTGTGAAAGAGCATACTTTTGCAAGGCAGTTTTTCTGGCCATCTGGAGAAATACCTAACAGAAACTACAGTTAAACAGGATTATTATCATAATCTTATAATATTTCTGCGTCCTTGTCGAGAAGACAGAGCTCCACGAGCTAATGAAAAAGAAGCTTTATGAAAAATTATTGTTTATAACCATTCTTAAATTCTTTCAATTAAATAAATGAAATAAATCTTGAAATTTTGCGAATAAATTAAAGTCTATCCACTATTTAAATATATTTTTAAAGGTTGAATGTGAAGAAGTGGATGGACCTTCGCCACCATACGGCTGGCCGTCACAAGGCGTCATAGAGTTCGACAACGTATTCGTCAAATACAGGTGCACTGATTTTAAATATTATACAATCAGACGTTGTCCTGCCGGAACGTAAAAATATTATTCCTGGAACCCTATCGCAGCGCCATCTACCGGGTCCAATTGACACACAAAAAATTTCATTAAAATCGGTCCAGCCGTTTAGGAGGAGTTCAGTGATATACACACTCACAGAAGAATTATGTATATAAAGAGTATATATAGACCTTGCCTTAACAATACATAACTTGCGATTGTCAGATGTTCTATGTGTCCACTTCGAATGGTACGTGTTAATATGTTTACGCCCGGTTTCTAAAAGGCCGTTGAAGGATTAAAGTTTTTCTATTTTGCCACATTCAAAGTTTATATTCGCAACAAAAAGTATGTCCTTCTCCAAAGCCTTTCTCGAAATTTATAATTTATCATTGGTTTAACGTTTTAGGCGTGAAACCGTTACAGACAGACGGACATAGTTACTTTCGCATTTATAATAATAGTATTGATTAGGAGAAATGACGATTAAGATTTGAAATATAGGTTCAGGATTTACGACACCACTAAGAGGGAATAAGGTGATATTATTCCTTTAAGGCTACTTACGTCATGTATTTGGCGATCACAACACTTAAGTTAGGAGATTAATAAGAATTTAAATATGTTGACAGTGATCGTGAAAATGCACCGATGGCTTTAAACGGTGTGACGTTTTCTACTCATCCCGGAGAGAAGCTTGGCGTAGTGGGACGCACAGGCGCCGGGAAGAGTTCACTGCTGAATGCATTATTGAGACTAGTGCCGTTGCACAGTGGAACCTTGCGAGTCGACGGGGTTGATATATCCAAACTGCATTTACATGCGCTTAGGTATGTAGGTCATCACTAATTAGCTTTTACTTGTAGAGAAGCTTATTGTACACCACTCCTCTTTTCTTAGCGGCTCTTGCCCTATTCGCTTCTCATTTTGTCAAGATATTTTCTATGTTATCTTAATTAATTCTATTCACGATTTGACCATAGATTGTTCTCCTAATATGTCAAAATAAAATCTACAATATTTGAACCTTAAATAGTGTAAGTAAAGAACCGATCACAGTTCATACGCATTACTCAAAATTGATTTCTATTTAAAAGTCGGTTCTGTTGTTTCGCGATCGTAGGTCTCGGATTGGCGTGATACCCCAAGAGCCGTTCATATTCTCGGGCACCATCCGTGAGAACGTAGACCCTCTGCGGCAGTACCTGGACGCGGAGGTGTGGCGCGCGCTGGAGGCGTGCGGCGCGCGCGATATGGTGGCGGCGCGCGGCGGCCTGCGCGCGCGCGCCGACGCCACGCAACTGGCGCGAGGACACGCACAGCTGCTTTGTGTCGTGCGAGCGCTTCTGCATCGACCGAAGGTACTGCTTACATGTAGTCTCTTGGAATACTATCAATAATTCCCTCTGTGTCTTGATATCCATTTCCTAAGAATTTTATGTTTTATATTTTTGTCTATCAGGGTGTTAATCATAAAAGCTCATTAATACTTTGTTGTGTATTGCTAAGGCTATTAAGACTCAACTATTTGGAAACGGGCAGATCGACACTGGCATTTATATATTTATAATTATCTATTTGCAACACAGTATTATTAATTTTACTTTTGACAAAGCAACCTATTGTTGCTGTGACATTGTGTTGATTAAATTAAGTAAAGATATTTGCCTTTGGCTTTAAGTCTAAGACAAAGAAAGTAGATAGCGTTAGCGTAAGCGCACATACTTTTGCTACTGAGATGTTCTGACTATTATATTAGTAAATAATCACCTAATTATACAGTTCTTAAATTAATATAAGTGCAATATTATTGTGTACTATAATTTAGTCTACGTTTGTACTCTAAGGCAAGGCAAGAGCTTTATCTTATTATTTTTAACACGCTATAACAACCTACTGGCGGCTTTAATTCATAGTAGGCTGAACAGGACGAAAGTATCCTTAACAACAGCAGGCTTAGACAAGTGTCAATCGTTTCTTAGCGTTTCCATTTCTAAAAACGTTGACGCCCTTACGAAAACGATAATAGATTACTAGACCAGTGTACTTTGATTTAGTGAACGCTAATTCTATTCAACCTTTCTCTAAAAAGCAGATTGTTGTCTATGGTTTGTTTCACAAACGTCAAGGTGTTTAGCACGTATTACTTAAGGGGGCATCCACTAATTACGTAAGGCTTTAGTGGGGGAGAGGGTCGATCCAAATCTCAGCAAACCTCATAATCACAAAATATTTTTTCTCACGAAACTGTAAAAAGTCACTCTTGGGACCCCTCAAGACTCCCTGTGAATTATAATAATTATTCTTCTTTTGCTATTTACGTAATTTATTGTTCGATTTCCCTACTGTGATTCTGGGCTACGTTATGTCTAAATACTAGTGTTCACTAGTCGTAAATAAAATTAACTAAGCAATTTTTTTTTAAATAAATCCAACGCAATCAAACAAATTACTATTCACACAAAAATCGGTTGTCTGTAAAGTCGGTTTACTGACGATAGTTGAACGTGACAACGTCATAGGAACCCCTCAGAGCGAGGTAACGCCGCATAAGTCATGTTTATTCGTGCGTGCAGCCGGCTCCGTCGAATTATAAGACGTTGTCACGTCAAAAATATGCAGTTTAAAAATTTCACGTGAGATTAGTGTGGGGGGGAAGGAGTAAATCGAGCTACATCTACACATCCGACATCTCATCAAAGGAAAGGAGGTCCATAAATTATATATCACTTCACATAATAAATGGATGCCCCTTAATAATTTTCGAGGTTGGATAGGTGAGTTTCGCGTATCTAGTATTTTAAATTTATTGTAATTATAATTCCTCGTTATGGGCAGCCTACAAAAGTTGCAACGAGTGCATTTTACAGAAATTTGAACAATTATCACGTCAATTATCAAATGATTGTAAAAATGGCTATTTTATTTCGTTTTCTACAAGGTGTTGACGTTCGCTCGGTAGCGATCGTTTCGAACCGAAAGCGTTTGTAAAAAGTGTCACATGTCTACAGTTTCAAAGTTCTTTAACGCTTAGTCACGTGATATTTCTTCGGCTTATGTCAATCCCATAGATTTACTTTTGTATTCTACTGTTGTTATAGAAAATGAAGTGCCACTTGTTAATCCGGGCGCCAGAGCCAAAAATAACGCGAAAAGTGGTGGTCCTTTATAACAATACGATACTAGGCTTAAAATTTGAAGAAAAATACGTAGAATAACATCCTAAAGTGTTTACTTCGACGGAGATACGCGTCATTGTTTATTATTGCAAAATAACTTGAAAATCGGCTTTTTTTCGGTTTTCATTAAAAATCTAGAAAAGTATTGCTTTTAGAGCAAAATGTTAAATTCAAAAGCTGTTAAGCCGATGATTCTAAAATTTGAAAATTGTTTCCATTGTTTAAATAAGCGAGAAAGATGAAAAATGCGAAGAAATTAAAATGCGTGAAAATGCACGTTGCAATATTCAAAATTGAATGAAAATCGTATATGTTACAGACATTATTATGTTTTTCATTGTACGCCAAGTCAGATCGCGAAATTTTAAAATGGCAGCCTATTGTAAAATTGTTAATTTCAAATTTCAATTGCGTATAAAATGTGTCACGGGCTTGGTAGTGATATCTGAGTTTTTGGAATCGATGGGGAATAACAATATCTTTGATACCTCCCTACCGATACCGATAAAAGTACTTGTACTACTTTTTTTTTAATTCATGTCAAAATAAGCGCAATCACTTGTACTAAGTGGTTACCGTCTAAGTTTAAAATTAGAAAAAATACGGTCTTTCATTTACGGTTTTTCGTTCATAACTTTTTTATTTGTTCAATTAAAAAATAAAATTTTTGAGGTATCAAAGATATTGTTATTCCCCATCGATTTCAAAAACTCAGATATCACTACCAAGCCCGTGACACATTTTATACACAATTGAAATTTTAAATTAACAATTTTACAATAGGCTGCCCTTTTAAAATTTCGCGATCTGACTTGGCGTACAATGAAAAACATAATAATGTCTGTAACATATACGATTTTCATTCAATTTTGAATATTGCAACGTGAATTTTCACGCATTTTAATTTCTTTATATTTTTCATCTTTCTCGCTTATTTAAACAATGGAAACAATTGTCAATTTTTTTTTAACGCCTAATCCTTATGTAAAATCGTCGGCTTAACAGCTTTTGCATTCAAAATTTTGCTCTAAAAGCAATACTTTTTTAGATTTTTAATGAAAACCGAAAAAAAGGCGATTTTAAAGTTATTTTGCAATAATAAACAATGATGCGTATCTTCGTCGAAGTAGACACTTCAGTATGTTATTCTACGTATTTTTCTTTAAATTTTAAGCCAAGTATCGTATTGTTATAAAAGACCACCACCCTCAAACGCTCTGGTGCCCGGACTATGTCTACAGGGGCAGTTGTTTGATCAAACTATCAGGTGCCTGTCAGTACACACATGACATCATACGACAGACGTCACCCTCCGTAGTTCTACAAAATATTATATCTTAAGATCTCCACACAACAGTTAAAACATTTTAGGGTCTTTAGAAACGGATCTATGGAGAGTTATAATCGGTATTTTCTATTTTCAAAATTTGAACTTTTAGATCTTACTAGTGGACGAAGCGACAGCCAATCTGGACAACGAGGCGGAGCGGTTGATACTCGACGCGATTCGTTGCTCGTTCGGCGGCGCCACGGTGGTGTTCGTGGCGCACCGCCTGGCCGGCGCGCTGGAGAGCGCGCGCGTGCTCGTGTTGCGCGCCGGCGCCGCGCTCGAGTTGCGCGCGCCTGACGACGCGCTCGCCGACCACTCCTCGCACTTGTACCACCTGGTCTACGCTTCGTGAGCCGTGAGAGGCTACAGAAAGATTATGCTCTCGAAATCATACTGTTAATTATCATAAGTCTAAATTACTTGAACCGGCGCTTCTCTACTCTGTCCATTCGTTTATTTTAATTATGACAGTTCGATTAGTAGTCAATTAGAATTAACTTAACGCGTTGTAGATTCGATAAAAAATAACAATCTATCTCATGGAAGATAAGAAGAACAAAGATTTTAATCGATTTACAAAAGTAAAAAATAATTGACTGCACGGATGGCGCAATGGTTTAAGTGGTCACCTCGCCACTACGCCGCGCCGAGTATTGTGGGTTCGAATCCTACACGGGACAAAAATTTGTGTGATCCACAAATAGTTGTCCCGAGTCTGGGTGTTCTTTGTGTCCGTTGTTTGAATGTTTGTGAAGCCCCCCAAGGATTATTCCTAATGCGGGAGTTGTCTTTAAAAAAAAAAAAAAATTAAGCCAAAAATACTGAACTCATTCATAAATTATATTACCCTCATGTAATATATATATATAATTATTAATGTTGCTGAATCTAGTGTATATCAACTTTCAACAATAAGAGGAACTTCAATATTTTGATGTTATTTTATTGCAAATACGATAAAATACAACTATTGAAGAATATAAGCAATAGTTAATATAAATTTAAACGTACAAAATAATTTAATAACTCTTTTTATTACGTAAAATAAAAATTATTTATTTTGAAAAAAATACCATACGTACGTACAGTATCATAATGTCCATGAATGGTTATAATCAAATGAAAAAAGATACATATATACACTTACTCACACACTCACTCCTATATCCCCAAAGCCTATTGCCCTCAACCGGGCACTTTGGGAATTAAAGAAGGGCAAATTGAGAGTATATTGAAAGAAAAGGTAAGCAAGTAGAGAAGGCAATTGAAGGAAAGGAATATAGCTTATACAGATAGATTGGCAGTAAGCAATGGCAGGTATGCGACCTGTCACTCGAAGTGGCAGTTGGCGGAAAGTCGAGCCCTGTAACATGCGTGAAAATAGATTATCTATAATATATTTTTCTAACTGCGCGTTTTAAAGTTTAATTTTACAAGCTCTGGCACAGTTACGCTTTCAAGCAACTGTCAAAAAGAAAATAAACAAATGGACAGAGTAGACAGAGTTTTTGTTATCTTCTGGAGAAATTAACAAACTGATACAGTTGTCGAGATTTTGTAGTGAACAGATTTTATACCTACATTGTGTGTGAGGAGTGCCTAAAGCTAACTTCTATATTTAGATTTGGGTATTTTACAAATTATATCATAATATTTTAGATACAAGGCTCTGATCACTTTCGATAATTATAGTTTTGTTTTTTCAAAATTGTCCAGGATATTGATTGAAAACTTTTACAAATAGTGTAAATAAAACGTTCCAGACACTTGCAATATTTTTATCCCCGAACGACGCCGGTGCGCCCTCACACTCGCACACTCCCACAATAGTGTTACTGATACTACAAAACTTTTTTCTGGCTTTAGGCATCCTCTTCATACTGCAATTTGTTTTACAGCCGCTCTAACCGCATGTAAAAAGGAGTCAATAATTCTGCTACTCATATAAAGATATACAAACTTTTTTTCTACATTCATGAATTAAATGTTCTTCAATCTTCCCTACATTTTTATTACATTTCCATTGAGTCAGTAATGCAAGAAGTAAGAGAGATGTAGTTGGTAGCATTTTCCATAAGTTAGAAACATCGACATTTCTTTTAAGTTTGTTCTAAGCTGTGTTTGAGTCTAGTCGCGTATTCTGTTTTACCCTTAAGTATTAAATCGACTGCAACTCAGATACAATTGTATTTTAATGATGCTAGAAAATTACAATATAATTTTATCAAGGTATTGAAATTCCACTGCATTATTTACTGGATTACGTCGAGATAAACAAGTGGCCAGTGACCAATGTGAGAATTTCACACTTTTCATAGATAACGGCATCCAAGCATCACCAAATACACAGAACGCAGACACTTACCACTTCCAAGCATTCGCCCTCAACTTTGAATACAGTTCAAACATGAGGAATACATATCAGACATCAAAGATGAAATACTGTACGCGTTTTGTGTTATTTTTATACTGCAAAAGAAAATTATTTTAATCGCTTCTTTTCTTACTTGTTAAGTTAGAAAGAGGTGTTTATTAAGACAATTTAACATGTTACTCCACTTTTAGTCGCGTACATTCGAAGTAGGTACTTATTCGATTTCTTTCTGTAATTGTTTTTAAACTACATGTTAAATGTGAACTAGTATTTTAATCCTAATAAGGATTACATCACAAGATACGTTTATATTTTGTAGTAAGAAGGCAGTAGGAGGTACAATTTATTTTGAAATAGTAATAAAAAAGTTTAATTTCCAAATTCTATCTCCATTAAAAAAGCATACTTTTAACCTTAACATAATTCAACAAACGTAGCTGGTAGTATTTTTCTTATTTTATGTCTATCAAAAAACTATCTCATATTTAATATGTAATTCATAATGGATACGATTCCTGAAATAACTACATTTCAGAACACACAGCAATATAATATCCGAAAGCCAAGAAGACAGTTTGTCACCTAAGCATAGAGTACATTTTTATACATTGTTCTCAGTGTCTCCGCCCCGATGTGAATCTCGGTATCAATATTGTCAATGCCGCGTCGGCATATGGAATTCTTTGGCTTGTCGATCGAAATGTTGCATGAAAAATATCATCCAAAAACTACTTAAAAATTAAAACCGCTTAGGACAATGTACATACATGTATACTCTTTAATCTATAATCTTTAATCTATATACAGCAACCAACTGTTTCTTGTAAGAATTATTAACTGCATCAGTGTCCATTCCAGAACTGCATCGGGTTGCTGGCCACTTGGTTTAATAAGATTCTTAAGAATTTAAGATTCCTGGAACCGGTTAACATAGTTGTGATACGCAATATACTGAAATACATGTCTTATAGTATAAGCATTTAGCTTAACTGAATAAGAAACTGGAAATATTGTGTAAGAGACCCTTAATCCAGTTCCAAATCCTTTAATAACCAAACTTTGTTTTTAAAACTTTTGCTTATGTTTGCCTATTTTTAATGTTAAATTTAGATGTTTATGTCAAATTAATAAACTTAGAAACAATATATTATTAAAATGTAAAAACTTTACCTAGAGATGCGATGAGATAAAAATGTAACTATAACTAGGATTATAATAAGTCCAAATGTATTTGTTTTATGTTTCGCTTTAAGTCTAAGCTCTAAACCATTAGGCATTAGATGCATATTGGTTCACTGATGATATCATCATTAAGCTAGTCTCGTGTTTTGTTTGATACGAATATTGTTCAGAAAATATTTGTTATAAACTTCCTTAATTATACCATTTAAACAAAAAATTATGGGAGCAATACTTTTCAGAAACGAAGTTTGATCTTAAATGTATTATTAAATATATTTTTTTTAAAGCTTATGTGCTAACTTCTTCAGAATAAATGGAAAACCATTTATGTCCTTATTCGAAAAATCAGGCCAGAAAAGATACATAATATCGAAGCGAACGAGAGTGCGCGATATTATGTTTCTTTTCTTTCTCTATTATTTTGAAAAAAATTTGCCCATACATTTGTTTTTGATGTGATTTTAATAACTACCAACACCACAAACGAAGTTTTACAATCCTTTGGTTACTTTTATAATATACCTACATATTAAGTATAAAATCGTTGTGCTCCCTCCTTCGTCTAAATATAACTTTCTTACAGTGTCCTTGTGCATACATACCTATACCTACATTTTATGAATTTTGTAACTTTTTTGTTAGATTGATTTGATTGTTGTTCTTATGCCTAGAGGAACATTACCGGTATTCACAATAAAGCATTTTAGTAGCCGATTGTGGTTGAACAACTTGAGTCTATGTCAGCTCTATTTAAAGACATGGGGACAGTTTTTAACGTGATCTAAGTGAGATGAGGACATGTCTAACGATGTAGGACTTAATTTTTTAATGTGTTGTTATAATTGAGGACTTGATAGATACTGGTTCGTGCAGTTAATGTTATTTGAAAGGCTTAGTGCCTGCATGGAGCTGTTAAAAATTCTTATGTTATTACTTATTTTTTATTTCCAGTCCTAAAGTAAGATGTTTGTTTATAAATACATGTGATATAGTTAATATTATGCAATAAGTAACTGATAACTTGCTATTAAATATTCTTATAATAATGATATTCTTTTATTTTGTTCACATTCATCGTCTTAACGTAATACGTGGGGTACACTGAAAGTTTTGCGTAACTCATTAAAAAAAGAATATACTTTGCGATGTATTGGAATTCCCTAGTGGGAACATCAGTTTTAAATCAATTTTTTTAAGATTTTCTTAATGATTTTGATAGGAGTATATTTTTAATGAGGATCAGTCACATAATCAGATTTTAGATTTCTAAATATGGGGCCTATGCGCTATAAGATTCTGATCATTTTGTTTTTTGAATGATTCAAATCCAACAAGAAATGACAAAGTTATTAAAGTTTTCTTTTCGGCTATTTCGAAACGCTTGCTCGGAGCCGCGCTTGGTATGATGACGTCACACGTCGCGAATCGCGCCCGCCACCCGTGCAAAATCGCTACTTTTGTCAGTTTGGTTCAGATTATCCACCGTTTCGCTCATGTCGTGGCATGTAAATTATTTAGTTTTTACTATAATTTGATGTTATATTATTAGTATAACAGTATTTATATTGACATTGAGTATCTATTGATATCTAAATAGATACGAGTAGGTAGTTACCTATTATGGAGGTCGGTGTTGTAGGGATAAAATGAAAAGGTAAGTAAGTCTATACATACCTACTCCTACTGAGTACCTAAAATAGGTACCTAACTACCTACTTACCCACTTTAACTGCGTGTTCTGAGGATGAGATTTTTCTGGATTATTTAAATTATTCAAATATTATCTCTAACAAGTGCAAAGCACAAACCCAACTGAGCCCTCACTTTGAACAAGATAAATCTTTAGCTATACACGAAGTTGACTATGACGAAAACTATTGTTTGACCATTTTATCCGCATGCACTGCATTTTGGAAAAATATATATTTAAAAAATTAGGTACAACAAACATTTGCCTGATTGTATATCTTAGGATACAAATAAAACAATACTCAACAGTAAGTATCAAGCGCCCGGCGGCAGGCGCGCTTTCACACATAATCACAGATTGCGTTCACCACATGACAAAATCACCCACCCGCTCAGGAGACCTCTTTTGTTTTATTGTCACAAGTGCGTTGCCGCCCTTTAAGGTACGGGGAGTAGGGGAAGAGGGGGAGGGGGCGGAGAGTGGAAATAGGGGAGGGGGATTACAGGGAAGGAAAGGACGGGAATATGGGAGAGGAAAGGGTTAGGGCCTCCGGTAACCTCACCTCACGCGGCGAAAAGCAATGCAAGCATTGTGTCACTGCCGGTTTTCTGTGAGGCCGTGGTATCGAGCGGTATTTTTTTTTAAGTGGAATTCCATTACTTGACGTAATTTTTTTGAAAAACGCCCAGCTATTCATAGCTTATTGTTCAAACATGCGAAACATAACGTTACGTTAGAGCGACTCGTTGATAAGAAGTGTAAAGCTATATATGAATTAGGTACCACTCGTGCTAACCGACTGTATATTGTGCATCGCATCTCAGGTCAGGGGCCAGGCCAGGCAGGAATGAATGTAGTGTAGATGACTAACACTCTTACGGTTACTCGCTACGACTCATACGAGGCGCACTTGCGAGAGTGTAGAGCCGACATTAGTTGTAAGTAAAGGCTTCGCTTGGCAGGAGAGGATGTGGGATCGTGGTGTCAATGTGTGAAGGGAGAAGGATTGATAGTCGACAACAAATCTGTAAGATTTTATATTGAAACTGATTTATCTACAATAATATTATCAGTTTATAATGGCTTTATAGAAGTGGCTCTGCAACTTGACACACGTCCACTCTGTCTGCTGGCTGCGGCTACTCTTCCTACAGAGAAATTACGACGGATTGCTGTGTCTTTATGCAGTGCACGCCAACTTTTGCGCGTATGATGCGGTCTGTGCCACTGAGGTAGATGTACCGCATGCCTGCTGTCGTCAGGCCGCCGCTCGTTAACAGTGTATTATTGTCGAAACCGGCCACTATCTTCGCGACTTCATCTTTTGATATTTCGAAGGCTTCTGACTTGGCCCAGACATTCCCATCGTGACCGGCATTCGCAGCTTTTGTAATACGTCTGGATGCCATTAACTGTTTATCGACATAATCTTGCCAGCTCATTTTGATCAAGTTCGACTATAAATAATACCCTTAAAACTCCAAATTCATCAATAATTGCGTTCATTCGGTTTCTTGTAAGGGTAATCGATGTATGTAAATATCTCTTCTTCCCTGTTTATTGGCACTGGTTCTCCAGGAATGCCTGAAAAGTAAGTGTACATGGAGTTTTTTACAATAATATTAAATAAAATAATCTAAAAACTAAGAGGTACGGCCCGGCGAAAGATCGCAAACAAAATAACACAGTAGGTACAATTATATCATCACAAAAATAAGAACATGAAGTATGGAACATAAAGGATTCAGTGTTGCCAACACTCGTTCTCGTTATTTATATACTCTTTTCCAAAATACTCCATAATAATTCCCAAATATGGAAACTTCGGTTGCGGCTAATTCTTTGCACGTGTAGCGAAGAATATTTTGTTAAGGTGCAGTAAATACCCACGACACTTGTCCATCTTGCTTCCGCAAACTCAAACATATTATTGAAGTCGCAAAAACACCTTAAAACTCGTAAACCTTGTGTTCTCCACAAACACCTACAAGGTATCTATAGGAATAATGATAAGCACCCCCAGAGAAGCTATTTTCTTGTGTTCTTCACAAAGTAATGAAAAATAAAACAAAAAATGGCTTAAGATCTAAAATGATTGTAGTGTACTTAATGACTCTGTCTACAAAAAACGACATGTTAAATGTCGATTTTTTTTTATTCAAAGCATGTTCATTTTTAAACTTAATAATAAGCTTTCCCTGCAGATAATTTTTTCGTCATCTTTGTTTCCTTATCTGTATCAGTTAGTTATAGGAACAATACATTAACAAACAAATCTGTTGTCGCACTATTTCAGGTGAATGCAAGTTCTTAAATATTTTTAAAGTGAAAACTTCTTTAGGCACGTTTGCGCACTTTTGCTATGGGGAAAAAGCACTGAAATCGTAACCGTCACGCTAATAGTACATATATAGATCCACTAGAGGGCGCTAATCTAAACATCAAGTTCGGTCAGCTCCTGATTAAATAATGTCACCAACCTGCGTTTTAAGTTAAACGACGAACTTAAAACGCAGGTTGCGTTTAAGTTTTCACTTCTGTCGGCAGTCCCATGATTTTTATTATTTTAAAGATAATGCATAATGTGAGATCATCGAGGCCATATGTAAAGATTTTGCCTAGGACATAATTAGTACCGCCATGATTAGGAAAAACGTTGTCATAGAGGATTTTAATACCAAACTAGCAAATATTAGTCAACTTGAATCACAACTGGGAACTTCTTGATCAAATAGTTTTTAAAGAAGAGACCCCTCTTTGCCAAAAAACCGAGTAATGTGACGCGAAACGCGATATTACATATCTATTTAGATGTCTCAGCGATCAACAGATAGGGATAGGGCAAATAGGGAAATCCAAATTCGTAGCAATACCAGGGAAATTGGATTTAACGACCTTGACAGTTTCTTTTTTGTTATATGGTATTTAGTACTTAAATGTATAGATATATAAGAAAAAAGATATATAGATAGATAAAACAGTTCAAAAAAATCTTATCTTACAAATTAGAGTAGGTACAGTGGGCGGTCTTATTGCTAATAGCGATCTCTACCAGACAACCTTTAGATGGAAATATTAAGTTCTTAATAAAAAGATACGAAATTTCAAGAAATCTCTAAGAGAGCGCTTGCAGGCCGCGGGCGCCAGCGTAGTATAAAAATAAACGTGGATTTAAATCATTCAGAAAACTTAAGGCTTTATTCAGATCTAGAAAATGATTCCAAAACTCCACTAGCAATTCTTGTTGTTCATCAAAGGTATTTATTACAAATATTGTTTCACTGCTTTAAGTAGTGATATTTACGCCAATGATCATCGTAGTGAACATCGTTTGCGCGGTTGCACTCTTTTATATCAGCGATACGATTAGCATGTGTGGGTGGTTTATTAAGCTGTACACTACAGTATGATGATACATGACAGCTATAATCCATAAAAATTAGTGAAGGTCTTGAAAGATTTGGAATAAGCTTCTCTGTCACCTATTGTGTAAGACCAGAACATAATTTGGTACGAAAGCGTTTACAATTATCCACCTCCAAATACTTTGAGATGAACTTGCAACATATTTGGTTTGCCAACACTTGCTGTAGAACATGAACCATTAATGTATATCTCCTCTAAACATTCAGATCCAATGTATTATGCTATTCAGTTTTGCGGTTTTTCTCTAAACTCTCCAAATATTTGTATCTTTATAGTTTCATGTCTTTCTGCTCTATCAAAATTATCCTATTTGATTGGCATTTAACGTCCTCTTTCTACTAGGCTTGGAAAATACACCATCATTCGCTATGCCTTCACCTATGATTGGCCGTATAGTGGTACTGGGAACCCCTGTAAAGAAGTAAAAATTAAATTATAAAAATACTAAAATTAACAAAATCACTCACTCCAACTTACCGCAAATAAGCAACACTCATCATTTCCAGAAACTGCATGTTATTTTATTTTTTTCTTTGATATTTTATTTTTTCTTAGCAAAGTATATTGGTATACAATCTTTTTGTTCTCGGAAACATATAATAGCTGATTTTAAAAATAGAAACTTTTCGAATGTGTTTTGTTTTCATTACAATAAAAGCTAATAATGTTTTCCCGATTTCACGTGTTTTCGTTGCTTGATAAATTTTGCGTTTATCTCACTTTTATTATTTTGAGAAAATTTTTTCAAAGACTATGTCTTTGAAAAAATTTAGTGGTGAGTCATTTTTAGGGTTCCGTACCTCGAAAGGAAAAAACGGAACTCTTATAGGATCACTTTGTTATCCGTCCGTCCGAAGGTCTGTCTGTCTGTCAAGAACCTTTTTCTCAGGAACGTGTAAAGGTATCAAGCTGAAATTTATATCAAATACTCAAGTCTACTGTCCCTTAGAGCTGTGAAAAAATCATACTTCTAAGCCAACGCAATCAAAAGATACAGCCGTTTATGTCGCAAATTTCCGCAAATTTTCTACACTCGCAAGGAAATCAAAACCTACAGGGTACTTCCCGTGAACTCAGAATCTTGACATTTGGTACGAAGCAACGTCTTATAGCACAGATAAAGGAAAAATTGCGAAAACCGTAAATTTTTAGTTACATCATATAATAAAAATATTTTACGGAACCCTCGGTGCGCGGGTCCGACTCGCACTTTGCCGGGATTTTTTTTATGTCATGGAGCGACGACATTTAACTGCTGATGAAATGCAAAGAGCAAATAGGAATGCTATAGCGGGAAGAAATCAGTCCCAGGTATCTCGGCATTTTGGTGTCAATAAGAGCGTGATTTGTCGTCTTGGGCAGCGTTATGTTAATACAGGGGATCCTGTTGAGCAACATCCACCACGTGGAAGGAGTACAACTGTTCGACAGGACCCATACATGCAACTGACTGCAAGATGTCATCCGATTTTAACCGCCCGGGAGATAGGTTTAAGGCTAAAATTCTCAAGCGGTGTTATTGTTAGCCACCAAACCGTGAGAAATAGGCTGCATGAATACGGCCTACGAGCACGACGCCCAATTAGGTGCCCACTTATATGCCATGCGTATCGCGCCCGTTGAAACGAATGGTGTAGGGAACCCATGGTATGGACCCAGAAGCAATATGGCATAAAATTTTACTATGCGATGAGTTCCGGTTTGGATTTAGGCCTGATACGAGAAGGGTAAGAGTGTATCGTCGTCCCGGAAGTACTGAACGGCTGAGATACATCCAGAAAGTGCTTCCTTACAGTGGCTCCTTAGTGACAGTATGGGCGGGTATTATGCAGAACAGACGAACTGAGCTCGTTTTTGTAGATTGCAATATGACAATGCGCGTTCGCACACAGCTCCTAGGACCAGAGAGTACTAGGCAATGGAAGACATCCGGGTATTGCCGTCGCCTGCACAATCGCCAGACCTCAATTCCATCCAGAGAACCTGGACGGAGTGTGACAACCCAACAACTGAAAGACTTATTAAAATTCCATTGGGAGCGATTGCCGCTGGATCAGATAAACAATCTTATAAATTCACTGAAAAATCGTTGCCGACAAGTTTTAAACAACAGAGGCGGTCACACTTTGTATTGAATTACGAAATAGTTAAAAAATGTCGTTATTTAAATTTATAGAACATGAAAAGTTTAATTTCGTTTTAACTTTCTTTAAGAATACTAGTAACATGGGGAACACATTACTAGTATTATTGTTAACCACTCCAGCTAAGCTAAATGCTTGTGTTAGGAGTGGGTTCACGTCAGTAGTGCACTGGGTGGGGTTTGAACCCGCGACCTCTTGATCGCAAGTCCGACGCCATTACGCTACCGACGCTTCGACTTCATTTTTTATTATACTACGTATATTACGGTACACATATTCTTAATTATTGTGATTAAAAAATGAACAATTGAATGAAAGATTTTGTTGCTTTAGTCACTAATGCATCAAGGAATGCTTAGTGTGTGCAAGGAGTGTGTATTACAAAAATACATTAAAAAAATTAAATAACTACAATATTTACCAGTAACACCAACGTGTCGAAGTGAATATTCATTCAACATAAATCCTTTCTCTAAAGCATGCGCCCTCATCTGTTTGTTAAATACATCACTGCCAGTGAAGTACAATACAGCGCAATGGAACTGCTCGAGAGGTATCAGTCTTATGTCAAGCCTTCGTGCTGGAAAGCCTTCTCTTAGAAGACATACGCCCTTTGGAAAAAAACATTTATAATGTGTTCAAATGACGATGTTAATGCGTGTTGTTAATACGCGTTAACAAGTAGGTACACGAACTTTGTTCAAGTCGTTCACATACTAACGATTTGATCCGAGGCGAAAACGCGCTTGCTATGTAAATACTGACATACAAAAACCCAACTCACGCTTAACGGCCGTCATGTGAACGTACCTGACGAATCGTATTGGTTTGAAAGTTACTACTTTCAAACCAATAAGTAGTAAGAAGCACCTAGTAGACTACTTAGTAATCTGTGCTAGTAGTAAAAAGAACCACCACCTGCACTTCTTAAAATTGAACAGCTAAGGGTTCTCATTTGAGATTATTATCAGTGGTTAAAAGTTTTCAAAAGAAACAATGTTAGAACCAAGTAGGTACTTTTTAGATTATTAGAAATTTTAATGAAGCCATACTTACCATAAATTTAGTCTCGCCGACAGAAATTGTGTCAATGATAAGCCCCTTTAATTTTCCCACAATTTTTTCCAACATATATTTTTCATTTTTATTGCTTTTCTTTTTTAATGTTACGTCAGGATGTGTTATTAGAGCGTCTATATCCCCGGACTCGTTTCTACCACGTCTGAAAGATAAAATGTATAAATTGGATAATTAAAAGTTATTTTTTACCGACTTTAAAAAATGTAGTTATTTTTTATGTCGGTACGTTACCCGATTTCTCCAAGACTAAAGAAGGGGTATACATCCAAAGTGGTCCCATTGTCATCAGGTCAGGATCTGATGATGGGATCCTGGAGAAATCGAGGGATCTCTTCTAATATTACAGGCAAACCGATTTGGGTATTTTTATAGTAACTCGTGCATTTGCTCTCGGAAAGCCCCACTTGTTGTAGTGGAGCTGATGATGAAGATCACAGACGGGCAATGGAACTACTCCTTAAAAAGCATTTCACGGGTTGCGATTCGATTACTATAATATGCTGCCAAGCAATTTTTGCTCCTCAATGCATATCGTGAAGTACTAGAAGAACTCCTCAACAATTAACGTCCCTGCATCGGAAAAGGAATACTTTGTACTAGGTGATAAGTAGTTGAAATTAGGCTATTACTACTAATCGTTATATATCAATATATTAGCATCATATTATAGGGAAATGAGTCTAGTTTTGTTTTAAGTGTTTTATTGTTAAAAAATATAATATTTTAGGCTTACGAAACCATTTTATAGATTTTTTTTTTACTCGAGACCTCATAATAAACCTCATTACTTTAAGTATTATAGATTATCACTATCGAATTTAGAAATAGATAACTTTCATCTATAAACGTCTAGCTATTTGTCAGTATTTTTATCTTGGCTGTAGCTATTATAGATAGCTGATAGGAGAGATTTTTGTTACCAATCTGCGGCACAATTCCGGCGCGATTTCGACTCCGCTCCACCCCATGTCGGGAACCATGAACGTTTGGACCTTTTAAGGAGAAATTTTATGAACGGTGGACGTTCCAGCGGCTATGACTGTTTGAATATCTAGGTATTATTACCTCACCTTACTCAGTTATTAAGAAAATCAAAACAACTAAAAATATCACAACAAGAACAAGGAAAAAACAAACTAGCTTAAATATGTACGATTTAAAATCTTTAACTTTACACATTCCACCTAATTTTATGAGAAACGGAGATAATAATACTTGGCAATTCAAATGGTCATAACTTTTATACGGATAGTTTTTATTCAAAAAATCTTTTTGTAACTGCATGGTAGAGTTATGTCCTTCAGAGATTTAAGTATTCCCATTGTCAGATAGAGCCTGTATAAATTACAAACCGACCCACAAAAAACGCGAGAAATAATAAAATAAAATACTTAAAATCGCCTTAAAAAAACGAGGAGATTCTCAATTCGAATGATTTTTGTATGTTATACAATATCTTTTCCAACTGTCAACTGGGCGTTATAGTTCTTTTTAATGAAATTGGTTATACTTACTCAAGTTTGGTTCCATTTTAATTTGAAGAAAATAATCCGCAACCGATCAACTGATCAATTACAGAAGAGGGATTTACGTCGCCGTTTGCCTTACATTGTGCAAACCACTCTCACGCTTACTACTTAGAGTTTCCAGAATGTTGAAATTTCTCTGGTGTGAATTCTTAATGGCTAACAAAGCTAACTAATCTATGCCTACCTGTAACTGCCACAAATTGTAACAGAACATTGTTTGCTTATTTTATACACCAGCGTTTTAATTAAAGCTTCTATTTCTTGTATTTCATTTCTAGGAATTTTCTTTTCAAAATCTTCAAAATATCTGTAACAATAAACTGCATTCAGCAACTTGATTAGTTTTATCCACTCCGTTTATCCAAGAGACTAGATGTGGTCTACAGTCCGTTCAGCCGTAACGGTGCACGCGGTGTAATTAATAGACTATAACTTCAGAAATTATGACAAACTCCAAAATAAAAAAATATGTTTGATTTAAAGTCTTCAACTTTAAACATTCCACCTGCTTTTATGAGAAACGGTCATAACTTTTAAACTGATAGTTTTTTTTCAAAATATATATTTTTTGGTAACTGCATGCTAGAGTTAGTAAGTTAGTTTCAGCGATTAAAGCAAATGTCGCATTGTTAGATACAGCTGTTTGAAGTGCAAATAAAAATACAAATTACTTTGGCATCTAACAAAAAAATTATGGCAAAATTTTTTGAGTTTGCTTTTAAATCTTATAGCACAAACAAGGGTGTTAAAACCAATACTGAAGTATGATAACCCCAAAAAGCTAATTTAGGTCAAGTAACGAGATTATTTATACAAATTCACGCTGTTAGCATTACTTAACTATGCCTTATTTAATTGTAGGTGAAGTTGATACCCTACTTACTTCAAACCAATACGTTGGTGATGATTTAATTTATCTTCATTCTTTTTTAAATCCTCTACTGTTTTTATACCGCTTCTAGTCAATTCTGCAGCTTTCACTGGTCCTATACCAGATACACGGGTCAATAGATTTATTGATACGACATCTTCATTTTGGTTAATAATTTCAAGTTTCTTCAATTTCCCTGTTTGTACAAACTCATCGAGTTTCTTAGCTATTTTATCGCCAATTCCTTTCAATTTTTTTGCTTCGTCACCCGATTGAATTTTCTTGTCAAGTGTAGATAATACAACAGCTGCTTTTTTGTATGCGTTATATTTATGAACATTACGACTAACATTTTTTTCATATTCTGCCAAATCTAGGAGTACTTTACAAAAGGCTGCATTTAAATTTTTTTCACTAGATGGTAAGGAGAGTTTGCTCATTACGATAAATTTATTTAAAATATAAGCTTTTATAATGAACCAGTTATCGATGTAGTAACCTGTAACAATTAACAATATTTTTTAACAATAACACCTACATGAGTACTTATGTAACAAAAGAAATATAATTGAAGACCATACCGACCGAACTATCGAATTGATCGACGAATCCTATAACACTAATCTATGTGTACGATAGCTGTAGGTATATGTTATTGATCTGTGGTCGACCCAGGCGCGATCGAAGATATAAATATAATCGTTTTTAGGGTTCTGTTCCTCGAAAGGAAAAAAAACCCTTACAGCACCACTTTGCTGTCCGTCTGTCTGTCTGTGAAAATCGTTTTCCTCAGGAACTCGTGGACGCATCAAGTTGAAATGAATACCAAATACTTGTCTGTGGTTTCTCGAAGCCGTTAAAAAAATAAGCTGCTAAGTCTACGCAATCAAAAGATACGACCATCAAGCCTTAGATTAAAAAAAAACTGTCAGTCGTAGGACTGCACGTCAGAAGTGAAAACATAACTGACACATCTGACATCTGAGCGTGACGACATACCTAAAGTGCCCAATGTGCATAAAGAAGTTTTCACTTCAAAAATTGTTAATAAGTAATTGTGAGTTGCCGATCGGAAGTGTTCATTTTTGAAGAAAGTGATGCCATCTACTAGTGACATCCATCAAACTGACGTACGTTCGGACGAAATTTTGAATAAAGGTTTACGCTATTGAGCACTATAGGCGTTATAAATATTCACCTTAATTACAATTATGTTTTTGTTTATTTTACCACATAATCAAGTAGCTAAAAAAAATGCTTGTGCGCAACAAGTACTTTATTTAACTAACTAGCGGCCCGCTCCGGCTTCGCACCGGTATAAAATATATAGCCTATGTCATTCACTGAAAAAATGATTAAAATCGATCCAGTAGTTATATAATTATTTACGACATCACATTAGAAACCTCAAAAATAACAGTATTTCTCCACTATTTAATGGATGTTATTATACATATAAACCTTCCTCTTCAATCACTCTATCTATTAAAAAAAACCGCATCAAAATCCGTTGGGTACTTTTAAAGATTTAAGCATACATAGGGATATAGGGACAGAGAAAGCGACTTTGTTTTATACTATGTAGTGATTATATTTTCAAAGATTAATTAATAAGGAGCTGACACTACTCAATGTTTAGATTAGCGCCCTCTAGTGGATCTACATATGTATTATTTGCGTTACGGTGCGAATTCAGTGCTTTTTCCCCATAGCAAAAGTGCACAACGTGCTTAAAGAAGTTTTCACTTCAAAAACGTAAATTAAAACCTATAGAGTGCTTGCATTGCTTCCTATCGACCTAGAATCATAAAATTTGGTAAGAAGCAAGAGATCTGACAGCACAAGTAAAGGAAAAAAACGTGAATTTGTTATTATATGACATAAAAAAATATAGTTTAAGTGATTACAAACTTATATTCTGCGGTTGGAAAGTTGACTTTATTGTAAATTTTTAGATCTGCAAAGTTAAGTTTGTCTTTCGGAAAAGACCTTCAAAAATCTTCAAGAATTGATTCCCGAGATAGACGTACTATCTACATACAAGTTTGTATGCTTACAGAACCCTCGGTGCGCGAGTCAGACTCGCACTTGTCCGGTTTTCAAGACAATTTTTAATACAGCGACGTCACAGTTTGACGTTCTTTCGACCTCCTCCTTACATTTGTTCTCACTTTCACAAGTTTAATGTAAAGTTAGTTTCGATAAAAATCGTAATTGTCCTTTCTACCTTTTCATTTCCAAGAGTAGGGAATTCATTATTTATTTATTTACGGCGGCGGACGTCAATAGCCCTTATATTGTGTGGGATTTTACCGTTTCTAAAACCTTTTTTTTCTATGGTATAGGGGGCAAACGAGCAGACGGGTCACCTGATGGTAAATGACTACCGCCGCCCATGAGCATCTGCAACTCAAGAGTCACAAGGGGGAGAGAGAAGGGCTAAGGCCTCCGGTAACCTCATTCACGCGGCGAAAAGCAATGCTTGCATTGCTTCACTGCCGGTTTCTGTGAGGCCGTGGTATTACTCCGGTCGAGCCGGCCCAAACGTTCCGAAGCATGGCTCTCCCACGAATAATTTCTATGTACATTATGCTGGCCTAGTAAGTAGTAGTAGTTAAATAAGAAAAGCCTGTTAAATCGTGATTTTATACATTACCACATCAACTACACTTTATTGTCGGTCAGCGTAAGGTAATGTTCCTAAAGATTTCACATGATACCGGTAAGTGCATTTAATATAAATTTGTAAAAGTATTGATTAGTAATTACAAACACAACATATATGTTGGTTTTGTAGCTATTTTGAGTTATAATAAGGCATATTTTAATAGGAATTGTCGATTTTATGACTGCCGTTATAATCTTCAAAGCTCTGAGGCGGTGAATCTAACTGCGTCATACGCACGCACGCACGCAATTAGGTTCACTGCCTCAGAACTGGGAAAATCGGTCCGAAATGATTAGTCGTTTCTAACTGGGTTTAAATACAGATGTAAATAAGTGTAGTTATGACCGCACATTATTATAACATACTTACGTACGGATTTTTTATCACTTTTAAACGTCATACTTATGAATTGATGGAGTATGCCATCGAAATTAAATTAATGTTATTTTATAGTCATAAAAAATAATTATTTATATCGATGCTGTGCATATAGTTATTATATTACCTTTCAATCTATTTACAAATTTATTTAAAACGTTTAATTGAATCCTCCCCCGAGATTTTTGCTCATGTCCTTTATTCTGGTATACCCGGAGTATAGGAATAGGGACCAAAACAAATAATTAAAAATAAGTAGGGGGAGAGTCTATTGCGTTTTTGCGTATCTGCTTTGTGTGCGTTTGAGCAGCGAAATGTTGTTGAATTTAAAGATTTTAATTATGCAGATGTATGTATATGTTGTATGTATATGTAAAAAAAAATTGTGCATGCAGCCATTGTGGACAAATTCGCTAAAAACTGATTCCGCTGGGCGAACAAACCTTGTAAGAGTGTGAAACATGTTGCCAAGTATCAATGATGTTCCGTTAGTAATTAAAGAGTTATAGGACAATTTACCATGAATAGACCACTGTTTACAAAGCAGTCAAATATCACGACGTTCTAAAGGAATTGCGTAGTAAAATGTATTCCAATAATTAGTGTATTAATTCAACTACTCACATGCAAAATTTTATCTTATTAAATTCAGTAATTAAAGAGAAACAATTAAAATACTGACAAAGCATCAAAAACCTACATAACTTGACCAAGTTCGGATGGCTACAAAAAAGCGGCCGTGCAATATATTTAGGTAACATTCTAAAATTTACAGTATAATACTGGTATTGAATTGGTACAGGTGATAACACAATTGTTGTTTCGATATAATTTATAGGTCATTTATTTTTCTACACCTGCTTTTTTCAATGTATTTGACTATGACAGTAAGTACTATTTACGTAGGTACTTTATTTAAGTATGCGCTTGAGACTTACGTCAGTATATGATGTTACCGTTGTACTGGTAGTGACTTATGTATGTATGCATTTTAAGTCTATTGTTGTCTCGAACCAATGACAGAGTATGTTTAGCAAGCGTTTGTTAACGTTAAGTTTTTATGAACAAGAGACTAGTCATGACAAGCGCCTCAGCTGCGCTCCCAAAACGCTCAAAATACACGCGCCTGTGCGCGCACATGAGTTGTATGCCAAGTTCTGCCGTTACTAGGGCGCGCGCCCCAGGGATTGTCATGACTAGTCCCTAAGAGGGTTAGAAATTTTGAAGTTAGTTTCTGTATTTTCATTCATTCATTCATATGCTCACGGCAGTTGTCATAAATGAAAAAAAACGAAATACAATTATTTTATTTTTTCCTAACGCTTGTGTACGCAACTGTACCAAATTAGTAATTATTCGTTTTTATTTTTCATTTATTTATTTATTCATTCATTCATTTGCGAATATGGGTATACATTTGCAGATCTTAAAAGCTAATACAATTTTCTGTACTTTTACGATATTCTACCGTTAGGCATGCAAAGCGATAACAAAATAATTAATTAAGAAATTTATTAAACTTACCTACATTAAAATTATCATATTATGTTAATTAAATAAACTATAATATTAATATAATGTCAAAAGTGTGAATATTTTATGGAAACAATAATTAGTATTCAGTCATTCAAAATTTAAGTTATGTCGTATGATAATGAAACGTCAACAATAAAATAACAATGTCCTAAAGAAACAACAATTCAGTGTGACACGAATTGTTGTTTATTAAATGAAAAATATTTTTTTAATAATAACCCACTATCTACGATAAAAATAAATCTTCAATTAACAAGTACTTCTCTAATTAAACATCCGTGTGCAAAAATATTTTTAATTACATGTAATAATTATGTATTTATTATTTATTTCTCGCCACCTGTTACGTAGAAACCCAAAAATTGGCGAAATGTGGGTGTCACAGAAATGTCACACCTCTGCCTACCCCTTCTGGGACAACAGCCGTGAGCATATGAATGAATGAATGAAAATACAGAAACTAACTTCAAAATTTCTAACCCTCTTAGGGGCTAGTCATGACAATCCCTGGGGCGCGCGCCCTAGTAACGGCAGAACTTGGCATACAACTCATGTGCGCGCACAGGCGCGTGTATTTTGAGCGTATCGGGAGCGCAGCTGAGGCGCTTGTCATGACTAGTCTCTTGTTCATTAAAACTTAACGTTAACAAACGCTTGCTAAACATACTCTGCCATTGGTTCGAGACAGCAATAGACTTAAAATGCATACATACATAAGTCACTACCAGCGGTACTACCAACGGTAACATCATATACTGACGTAAGTCTCAAGCGCATACTTAAATAAAGTACCTACGTAAATAGTACTTACTGTCATAGTCAAATACATTGAAAAAAGCAGGTGTAGAAAAATAAATGACCTATAAATTATATCGAAACAACAATTGTGTTATCACCTGTACCAATTCAATACCAGTATTATACTGTAAATTTTAGAATGTTACCTAAATATATTGCACGGCCGCTTTTTTGTAGCCATCCGAACTTGGTCAAGTTATGTAGGTTTTTGATGCTTTGTCAGTATTTTAATTGTTTCTCTTTAATTACTGAATTTAATAAGATAAAATTTTGCATGTGAGTAGTTGAATTAATACACTAATTATTGGAATACATTTTACTACGCAATTCCTTTAGAACGTCGTGATATTTGACTGCTTTGTAAACAGTGGTCTATTCATGGTAAATTGTCCTATAACTCTTTAATTACTAACGGAACATCATTGATACTTGGCAACATGTTTCACACTCTTACAAGGTTTGTTCGCCCAGCGGAATCAGTTTTTAGCGAATTTGTCCACAATGGCTGCATGCACAATTTTTTTTTACATATACATACAACACATACATACATCTGCATAATTAAAATCTTTAAATTCAACAACATTTCGCTGCGCAAACGCACACGTAACAGATACGCAAAAACGCAATAGACTCTCCCCCTACTTATTTTTAATTATTTGTTTTGGTCCCTATTCCTATACTCCGGGTATACCAGAATAAAGGACATGAGCAAAAATCTCGGGGGAGGATTCAATTAAACGTTTTAAATAAATTTGTAAATAGATTGAAAGGTAATATAATAACTATATGCACAGCATCGATATAAATAATTATTTTTTATGACCATAAAATAACATTAATTTAATTTCGATGGCATACTCCATCAATTCATAAGTATGACGTTTAAAAGTGATAAAAAATCCGTACGTAAGTATGTTATAATAATGTGCGGTCATAACTACACTTATTTACATCTGTATTTAAACCCAGTTAGAAACGACTAATCATTTCGGACCGATTTTCCCAGTTCTGAGGCAGTGAACCTAATTGCGTGCGTGCGTGCGTATGACGCAGTTAGATTCACCGCCTCAGAGCTTTGAAGATTATAACGGCAGTCATAAAATCGACAATTCCTATTAAAATATGCCTTATTATAACTCAAAATAGCTACAAAACCAACATATATGTTGTGTTTGTAATTACTAATCAATACTTTTACAAATTTATGTTAAATGCACTTACCGGTATCATGTGAAATCTTTAGGAACATTACCTTACGCTAACCGACAATAAAGTGTAGTTGATGTGGTAATGTATAAAATCACGATTTAACAGACTTTTCTTATTTAACTACTACTACTTACTAGGCCAGCATAATGTACATAGAAATTATTCGTGGGAGAGCCATGCTTCGGAACGTTTGGGCCGGCTCGACCGGAGTAATACCACGGCCTCACAGAAACCGGCAGTGAAGCAATGCAAGCATTGCTTTTCGCCGCGTGAGTAAGGTTACCGGAGGCCCTAACCCTTCTCTCTCCCCCTTGTGACTCTTGAGTTGCAGATGCTCATGGGCGGCGGTAGTCATTTACCATCAGGTGACCCGTCTGCTCGTTTGCCCCCTATACCATAGAAAAAAAAAGGTTTTAGAAACGGTAGAATCCCACACAATATAAGGGCTATTGACGTCCGCCGCCGTAAATAAATAAATAATGAATTCCCTACTCTTGGAAATGAAAAGGTAGAAAGGACAATTACGATTTTTATCGCAACGAACTTCCCATTAAACTTGTGAAAGTGAGAACAAATGTAAGGAGGAGGTCGAAAGAACGTCAAACTGTGACGTCGCTGTATTAAAAATTGTCTTGAAAACCGGACAAGTGCGAGTCTGACTCGCGCACCGAGGGTTCTGTAAGCAAACAAACTTGTATGTAGATAGTACGTCTATCTCGGGAATCAATTCTTGAAGATTTTTGAAGGTCTTTTCCGAAAGACAAACTTAACTTTGCAGATCTAAAAATTTACGATAAAGTCAACTTTCCAACCGCAGAATATAAGTTTGTAATCACTTAAACTATATTTTTTTATGTCATATAATAACAAATTCACGTTTTTTTCCTTTACTTGTGCTGTCAGATCTCTTGCTTCTTACCAAATTTTATGATTCTAGGTCGATAGGAAGCAATGCAAGCACTCTATAGGTTTTAATTTACATTTTTGAAGTGAAAACTTCTTTAAGCACGTTGTGCACTTTTGCTATGGGGAAAAAGCACTGAATTCGCACCGTAACGCAAATAATACATATGTAGATCCACTAGAGGGCGCTAATCTAAACATTGAGTAGTGTCAGCTCCTTATTAATTAATCTTTGAAAATATAATCACTACATAGTATAAAACAAAGTCGCTTTCTCTGTCCCTATATCCCTATGTATGCTTAAATCTTTAAAAGTACCCAACGGATTTTGATGCGGTTTTTTTTAAACCGCATCAAAATCCGTCTAATCTATCTAGAGTGATTGAAGAGGAAGGTTTATATGTATAATAACATCCATTAAATAGTGGAGAAATACTGTTATTTTTGAGGTTTCTAATGTGATGTCGTAAATAATTATATAACTACTGGATCGATTTTAATCATTTTTTCAGTGAATGACATAGGCTATATATTTTATACCCGTGCGAAGCCGGAGCGGGCCGCTAGTTAGTTAAATAAAGTACTTGTTGCGCACAAGCACTTTATTTAACTACTTTATTATGTGGTAAAATAAACAAAAACATAATTGTAATTAAGGTGAATATTTATAACGCCTATAGTGCTCAATAGCGTAAACCTTTATTCAAAATTTCGTCCGAACAACATGGAGGATTAAAAAAAAGTTCCGCCAGGACAACGTTCGCCCAGCGGAATCAGTTTTTAGCGAATTTCTCCACAATGGCTGCATGCACAAATTTTTTTTACCATACACAATTACACGGCGTCATACACTAAATATCTGCATAATTAAAATCTTTAAATTCAACAACATTCCGCTGCGCGAACGCACGCATCTGTTACAGCTGTGTTTTGAGTATTTAACAGACACATGTAAGATACGATACGAGATATTTGATTTCTGTTTTGTATTAACCGACGAAAAAAAAGGAGGTTCTCTATTCAACCGTATATATATATACCTATATATATATATATATTATTTATGTATGTTCAGCCCTCACTCCGTTATTTATGTTTATGGACCGATTTTGATTATTCTTTTTTTGTTGGATAGGGTATACCTCAAGGGTGGTCCCATGTCAAGGAAGTCAGGATCTGCTACAGAGCTGATGATGAAAAAAAACCATAAAATAAAAATCTTTTTAACAAAAAATGAAACCGACGAAAAGAACTAAAAAGCAAAAAATAAATAAACTTTAAGTCTTAAGTATTGACCTTATTTACATAAACTATCAAATTTTATATAAACTTATTTTGAGTCGGCGCCAAATAATAAAATGATTAATTACCTACGTAGCGCCTACGTAGGTACATATAAAATTTTGATAATTAATCAGTTTGTTGTTTAGCGCCGACTCAAAATAAGTTAAACCCGGCAGTGAAGCAATGTTTGCATTGCTTTTCGCCGTTTGAGTGTGGTTACCGGAGGCCCTAACCCTTCCCTCTTCCCCCTCTCTTCTATCCCTCCCTCCCACACCCTCCTCCTCCCACCCTACTCCCACCTTAAAGGGCGGCAACGGACTTGTGACTCTCGAGTTGTAGGTGCCCATGGGCGGCCGTAGTCATTTACCATCAGGTGACCCGTCTGCTCGTTTGCCCCCTATGCCATAAAAAAAAATGTGTCAAACTTGGAATCTCATTTTCATAATTATAATTTTATTAACCACTTACATTTTGTTTTTGGTTTTGATAAATAACGTATACTTTGAAGATAGCAATAAATTACAACGATTGCTCTAATTGAGTTTTTTTTTTTTTTATTAGGGTAAATCAACAGTAACACAATACAGAGTAAGTATACAATTTTCTTCTTTAAAATTTGACTTAATTAATGTGTCACCAACACTATTTACTACAGTTTGAGTAAGTTAAAATTTGCGCCAGAAATAAGAATGGTAGGTCCACCCCACAGCACAAGGGGGATTATGATTTTTGGAGTGTATGTATGTATGATTTTGATGGCTTTATGTTTTCATAACAATAGTTATTTTATTTTCCGATTACAGATATATATGTAAGGACTCAAAGAATGATACCTACTAAGTTAATAATTACTTGTTTAATATTAATTTGACTACGTTATCTTTAAAGGTGCTAGGACGCAATGCTGCAATGTCTATACTAATGAAGTTCTGGTTATAAGATTGAACTAGCCGGTGCAATGGTGAACGTTTGCCTGCGTTAGTTCGACAACGTGTAGTGGCGAATAGTTGACAAGGGTTACGGCAATGCGTCCTAGTAGGTATTCTATAAGCAATTTTGTTTATAATAAGAGATATACAATCGTATCTGTTATGGCAGATATCATATAGTAACATTGATTCGAGCAATTTACGTCTATTTTCTAATGTTAGCATATTATAATTATCCAATAACTTTGTATAACTTAAACGGTTGTGATAACATCTGTACTGCATAGTGAACATAAACTTTCTTTGCACAGACTCCAGACTCTCCTTGTATTTATTATAGAAGGGGTTCCAAATAGATACCGCATACTCCAGTTGTGACCTAACGAATGATTTATATAGGAGAAGATAGGTGGATATTTGCGTAAATTCCTTGGCTGATCTCATTATGAATCCATAAATTTTATATGCTTTATTAATTACATTTTCAATGTGTACATCTAGATGTAGTTTATGATCTAAAGTGACACCAAGATCTTTTATAATTTGCACAGCTTCTAATCGCACATCACATAGTGTATAAGTGTTATTAAGTATCTGATTTTTCTTACTGAATGTTATAGTTTTACATTTATTAATATTAAGACTTAATTTATTATTAGTGCAGTAAGCATAAAAACGATCAAGGTCATTTTGGAATTTTTCAAGATCATTAGAGTGGTTAATATCATGATATATTTTTAGATCATCTGCGTATAACAAAAAGTTACAGAACTTAAAACAATCGGAAATGTCATTAATAAATATTATAAATAATAAGGGGCCCAGAATTGAGCCCTGAGGAACGCCTGATACTCACTGGAACATATTGGGATTCATAACCATTTATTACTACTTTCTGGGTGCGATTAGTTATGTATGATTTAAACCACCGCCACAAGTTACCGCGTACACCATTAAAGGCGAGCTTGTCTAATAGTATTTTATGATCCACTCTATCAAAAGCTTTTCGAAAGTCTGTGTACACACTGTTTGCTTGTTATTGTCCATATTTTCAAAGAGATAAGTTGTATATATTAATAAATTAGTAGTCGTGGATCTACGTTTCAAAAAGCCATGCTGTTGTGGTATAATGATTTTATGAATCAATGGAGATATAGCATTATGTACTAGTCTTTCAAAAGCTTCGACAGAGCAGGGAGAATAGAGATAGGCCGATAATTTTCTACATTATACTTATCGCCTCCCTTGAAAACTGGTATGATACGAGAAGCTTTCCAAATATTTGGGAAGGTACCAGAGACCAAGCATAAGTTAAATAGTTTATACAAGGGCTGGCATATTACCTTAGCGGTCGATTTAAGAAAAAAGGGAGTAATGTTGTCTAAGCCGGACGACTTTGTTATATCCAAATTCCGTAGTTCCCTATAAACAGCCTCTTCAGATATTTTTATTTCACTAACAATTAGATCGGACTTATGATTGGTATCGGGTATAGTGTTGTCGTTATTATTGTATGGCACACGAGAGGGCTCAAATACAGATTTAAAGAAAGTGGAAAAAAGTTCACATATTTCCTCTGGATTATTGGATGTAGTGTTTTCATATGTTATATAATTCGAAATATCAAGCTTACGTTTAAGGTTATGTATATATGTCCAGAAGTACTTAATGTTGTCCCGTATACTGCCCTCCACCGACATAATATATTTTGTATAGCATTCTCTTGATTCAGCACTGAATCTCGCCCTAAACATAGAAAAGTCTCGATAATCGGATAAATTTTGATACTTTTTCCATTTCATCCATGAGTTATTTTTGTTTTTGTATATGTGAATGAGAGCTGGTGAGAACCATATTGGGAATTTAGATAGTTTAATAACTTTAGTATTTTTTTTTTTTAGGTAAATTATAATCGCCTACTGTTGTTATAGTTTATATTTATATTTATATAGTGTTATAGTTTAAGTCTATACTGTTTATAGTACTTGAAAAAAAATATATACATAAAAAAATAATGATGTAATGAGTTTCTATTATTACAGTAAAGCGTGAAATGTTCCCCTCTGGTGTGTGCTTCATTTAACAAAAACGAGTAAAGGAATGTAAAAGAAAAGTTATACATAAATTGCTCACTATTAGGTACAGATGTTATCATTACGTCCAAATAATTATATGATATATAGAAACGTATATAAATAGCATTGGTGACACGTTTGTTCATGTTACATATTAATTTCTTATTGAGCATTATATTTGACTTACAAAAATAAAAATGTAGAAGTATATTCATTACCAGAAATCTGAAGTATATTATAATATAAACATAATATATATACCTGCATATGATCAACAGTCGTATATTATGATGACACTTAACATCTGTGCAATAGCCGTAAAACTAGCTATTTACCCGCATAGTATTAATGTTATTATTGCTGTTGTAAGTATCACAAATGTTTCGAAAAAATAGCCATTGGTACATACATATTATTCATGTGATTTTAGAGATATCAGAAGATGACCTGACAGCAATAGTGGGCGATGTGTCGGTTTTGCGGACAAGGATGGTTCCATGCTTAATCCAGACATGCTTGTATTCGTTCTTCTTGGCTACATCCCGGCACTCCCGAAATAGCAACTTGTTCCCGAGTGTAAGATGTTCATTTACGTATACATTCCTCGGGGACCCAGCAATTGATAGCATAGTTGTGTCCAAACGTTTAGTCTGCTGACGACAGGCGGCGATTACATTGTCACGCATCATCCTGCCGCAAAACTTCACAATTATATTTTTCGGTCGGCGGTCGTTTTGGTGTGCGTGTAGGGTTGCCAGATGGTTGGGATTCGTCTGGATTCTCCCGATATTTTCAGTGATCTCCAGACTCCCGACAAATCTCAAAATCTCCAGACAAACAGCTTCTCCGAAAGTTCTCTAGGGAATAATGATTTAAAATAAAACAGTGACAGAAGATCGCTTCTTAAAACTGACTCAGTTAACTGCATACAGCCACAGAATCATAATAGTACCAGTAATACAGCGCAATACGCTTCAGTAAAACATGGCGTAAACAATTCGGTGGTTCAAAATTAAAAGAGACTAACGATCATCTGATTAAAGTAAACTGTAATTGTCATGTTGTTAACAATTGTGGCAAAAATGAGCCTTATAACCAAAAGTCTGAGTTATTTAGAAAATAGTGAAGAGGTTGACGAATGCAAACAGGACGGTATTTCACGGTCCGACCAGTTTTAGTAGTTAGAAACAATGGTGCATTTTGCATTTAAGGCTAAAAAAATTAATGATTGTTAAAAAATTAAAAAGTTTAAAACAGAACTCGCTGAACTTTATAGAACTTTTTATTATTATCACAAGCTACTATTTCAAACAGTTTCAGACTTCTATACTTTCCTTTCAAAGTTATAAAATGTTGAAAAAAAATTCGCACAGGAGGTATTGTTATGATCCCTAGACCCAAAAACAACCGCCAGTTAAAAAGTTTTTATATATATATATGTGTATGTTCCTCAATTTTACCATCACGATAGAAGTCGCAATTATGTACCGATAGCTTTCAAACTTGGACGACAAATCAACAGAGCAAAAATAAAGGTTAAGTTCGTGAATGGGGGATATTCCCCCAGGGTGGGGGCAGATTTTCAAAAAAATTCAAAAAAACACGAAATCTACCTCTGCGGGCCTGCTGCGGGCCCGGTTTTTTTTAATTTTGACCTTCATTTGTTGCAAAACAAAAGCATTTAGCGACTTTAAATAGGTCTCATTTTGTAGGTAATTTAATAAAGAACAAAAAAGCTTAAGGCACATATAGCGAAAAACTTCCTGGAAACGAGATATCACACAAAATGTAAAAAGTTTTTTTTTCGTTAAATTGTTAAAAAAGAAAATAAATAGGCAGTCATGGCACGAAATGACGAACTTAAAACGTCACATTAGCAGGTCGGTGACATTAATTAATAAGGAGCTGACAGAACTCAATAGGTAGGTTAGCGCCCTCTAGTGGATCTTTATAATAAAATAATAGCAAAAGTGCATAAACGTGCCTAAAGAAGTTTACACTTCAAAAATGTCGCCCCACTTGTCCAGACTGCGAGTATCGAAATTCTTAATCAGCGAATATTTAATTTTTATCCAAAAATAAAAAAAAGCGTGGGAATCTAAATGTCAATTTTTTATCATAAAACAGCTAGGTTGACTGTGTCTGTTGAATGTCTTTTTGTACAATTTAAAAAATACAGTTACATTTTCATTTTTAATATTTTTTTCTCCCGACAACAACCCCAAAATCCCGACATTTTAAAATTTTCTCCAGATATTTTGAGCTTCCGATCTGGCAACCCTATGTGCGTGGGGAACGCGATGTACAGCGGCGACATCAGATGCACGTATTGGTAGCTTTATGGCTTTACCCAAACATTCCAGAATGTCTATTAGGTTCTCCCCTCGGCGATCCGGAATGTTAGATACTTCAATGTTACACTGCCTGGCCTGCTGCTCCAGGGAAAGTATTTTTCCTTCGAGTGTATGTACAGTAGCCGATAATATATTTGTTTGAGATAGGTTAACTTCAATTGTTTTCATACGAGAGTCGAAATCATCCTGTCTGTTACTAACAAAGTTAAGAGATTTTTCCATTTCGCTAAAAGATTTCTGCAAGCTATTACAGTTCTTTGTAAGTTGTGAAATGTTTGTATTTATGGTGGCTAACTCCGAGGTTACCTTCATTAATTCCTGCGGGATTGTAGAACTAATAGCAGCTGTCACACTTTTAGCAATACATTCAATAATTTCCTTATTCCAGAGTGATATCTGCTTATCAAATTTTTCTTCGATAAACCTCATTATTTGATCGTATTCATGGTTCTCGGGTTGTTTTCTTTTTCTGGTATTGATGTAGGTATCTCCATTATCCGATTCCATAGACTGCGGAATATCACTAACCGATGAGAATTTGTTCGGCGGTGTGCGTTGTAGCGAAGTCATATTTTTTTATCCTATTATGCCGCGTAAGTGCAACAGAACAAAAAATATAACTTTGTCCTTTATCGTAGCGGTGAGGTATATGTCCCCGCGCTGCTACGAGCGTTAGATGCGTAGCGGATAACGATATGGCCGATGGCACTATCTCACTCGCGACACTAAGGAGTAAATACGACTTTATCACGCAAATTTAGTATCAATAACTATTTATACTAAGATGATTGTCTGTCAATATCTGATTGATTTTTAGAGCAATTAGTGACACTACCACTCTCTGCGCTTATACAACGACGAATGAGTTAGACCAAGACCCTAATTTTGGTACGGAATTGTGAAAAAACTCGACGTTCAACAAAACTGCAATTATTTCTATAAATGAAACGCTACGCCATAAAATAATTTCCTACATCCATCTTGCAATAAAAGTCTACGGAATAAAATAGTTTCCATTCCTACAACTATCCTTCTTTTTCTTAAAACCATCATCAAAGCATAAAATGCCTTAATATGGTACATTTACCTTATGCCCAACCCTTAGGGCATGTACAGTATTGTACAGGCGTAAGTATAATAATAAACAGTCACAGAAAATACAGGAAATTCGGGTACGGGTACGGGTACGGGTACTCCAACCTCCGCGAGCAACTGCCGTCTCAGTCCCGTTCCCCATTCGAGACTTGGAGAGGTACCTCTCCCTATAAATTTTTACCTTCTACAAATTTACCTTCTTCCTTCGTTCCAATCTTAATACGACTATATTCCCAAGAAGGGTTGGTGCCAGGCAGGCGGCCGGCCATAAAAGAAGCCAGCCAAAACCCTTTTGCAATGTTACACATTGCGCCGACCCCAATGAAAATTGGGAAAAGGACAGGAAGATGATGACGATGATTATTGATTTGTTCATAGTTGTGGATGTGTCAAGCCTTTCAGGGATATAGATCATACATAGACCAACAAAAATACCTACCATCACTTCAGCGATGGAGAATTCATATCAGGAAGCTTTAGAGAAGGTCTAGCATGCTATTAAAGTAGACCTCATCAGACTTGAACGGCTTAAAAAATGGCGAATTAAACTTAATAAGGGCAAGTCAACTCGCCGACTTTATAAATCATAAATATCGACATACTGTACCTAAATTCCGCAACGACAAACAGATATGCTGATTCACACTATGTTACGCTGGAAAGCCCCCGTCAAGAAAAGAGGGAAGAGTTAGACATTCCATACTAGAAAATTTACCGGTTGCTCTGAAAACCCTGTCAGTGCAAAACAAAATTCTACTATACAAACCTGATACAATGTATACACTTGAGCTTTGAGACTGTACCAAACCAAAAAAATTATTTCTTAATATCCGTGTTTAAGATTTCTTCCAAAAATATGGTACAATTCCTAAGCTGACAACACTAAATGTAAATAAAAATAATGGCATTTACTCGTTTAAAGAACCGTTATACTTATGTAGGTTCTACGATTAGTGCTTGTTCTTGATAAAACACCTACCTGATGAAACTACTTTAAGTTTCACTTTCAAGTTTGTAACCCACTTTTAGTTTTAAAAATAATAAATGTCTTCAAATATTTCATTTGCCCCACATAAAAACATATTGCCTTCTTAGGGATGGGATTACATCAGGATCATTTGACAGTTGAGATAGTCGAATGGATTTTCAATGTTACTAATGATGCCTAATTCAAAAATAAAACATCAACCAATGTTTTGAAATATTTACACTGGCTGTATGCAAATGTTTAAGGGATGTATAGCCTGACCAGGCATATAAAAAACCTGATCGCGTCTCGTCGGCGTTTATTAATGCAACACTAAGTACACAACACAATTAGTCATACCCATGTGATTTGGCAAACGATTAAGAGCTACAATGCACAGACAAATACGATTTAACAATAGGCCCTCTGCATCTGTAAATTTCTTCCATTTTTGAGGTGAATACTTTTTTAGGCACATTTATGCACTTTTGGTATGGGGAAAAAAGCACTGAAATCGTGACCATTACGCTAATAATACATTTAGATCCACTAGGGGCGCTAATCTAAACAATGAGTTATGTCAGCTCCTTATTAATTAATGTCACCAACTTAAGTTCGTCGTTTCGTTTAAGTTTTCACTTCTGTCGGCAGTCCCATGACTGCCTTTTCTTTTTTTAATACAACTTCCGCATTAGAAATATTCGTCTTAATTTCCTTCGGGGGCGTCACAATCATATAAATAACGGACACAAAACAAATCATATAAATAACTATTTGTGGATCACACAAATTGAAGCGGCGTATTGAAGTCAAAAGTCATTTTCGCAAAACCTGTTCTGTAAAATTTTCTTACGAAGTAAGAATATCATACAAGAATTAACAAACATAATGTGTATTATGTTTTTCTTTGTAATAAAATACCTATCTAATATTTGCCTCAAAACGGTCATGTACAAGTTTTAGGAAGGTACCAATATGCTTTAAAGCAAATTTTCCTTTTTTGTTTCCTAAATCCTTTCGATCGGGTTTAAATTACAATGATATTGAGGCCAGTAGTCAATTTTTCAGGTTTTTTATTTCCCAAGTCAGGTCATAATTTATAGATTTTTGAAACATTACATCTAATTAACAACGATCACAATCAGACAAAATTAAGACGCTAATTCCAAATGAAGCTTATTTATGAATCATGTGTGCAGTGTGCTTAGTACGCACCTGTATTTGTAAATAGAAATGTTTTTTTATACGTTATAAATTACCAAGGCAATGTAACAAAAAGTCGAAAAGTCATATTTTGGTTTATCTTGGCAGCAATTTAATTTGGTTCTTGCTCCTTATACCCTATATAAAAAGACTGAAATTATTATTGTCCAGAAAATACAACAAGTATTTTCTGGACATGGGTTTCCAGGTAGTAGTTTTATTAAACTTATTGATATTTTTACTTAATCAACTAATACTAATAAGATAGAGTTTGTTTGCAGTCTCGTAACTAATTTATTAGTAACTGTCAATAAATGTCAAATCGTATTTGGAAAATAGATTGTGTTTGAGGTTGTTTTGTTATTATTATACTCAGATTTGTATTATATTTTAGTAAATATGCACTTAAATTCAACATGGTTCCAAATATTTACCATATACGTACCATAAATTAAGAACAGTTATTAGTGTGTTGCTTTAATCATCAGTATGGATAACGTAACAGAGAAATTGTTTCAATGTTTTGGACATCGTAAGTTTAAAAGTGAATTGCAAGAACGTGCAACGAGAGCTATAGCAAGAGGTAATAGTGTCCTAAATTGTTGGTGTATGCCAAAATATATGATTCTAAAGTTTACATACTTCAAATAACAAATATAGGAAACACGTTATCAAAAATAGGTATTTGGGCAACTAACTACCAAGCCGTTATAAATGTGCATTAAGTTGACATTCCTGTGTTCTTTTAATGCACTTAAATTTTATTTACTCATTTTTCAGGTGTCCATGATGTGTATGTGTCAATGCCTACAGGCTCTGGCAAGTCACTGTGCTTCCAATTACCAGCCATGTTGCAGGACAACAAAGTGGCAATAGTGTTCTCACCCCTCTTGGCTCTCATCAAAGACCAAATTGATCATCTCATCAAAATAAAAATCGCAGCTGAATCTATTAACTCTAAAATGACTGCTAAGGATAGAGAAAGGGTATTAAATGATTTGAGAAGCATGAAACCAGATACAAGGTTTTTATATGTAACACCTGAACAGGCTGCTACGGGAACATTTAAATCTCTTATGGAGCATCTAGTCAAATACAAGAAAGTTTCATATGTTGTGGTTGATGAAGCTCACTGTGTCAGTGAATGGGGGCATGATTTCCGTCCTGATTATTTAAAACTAGGCGATCTAAGAGAAAAGTATAAGAGTGTTCCTTGGGTTGCCCTCACAGCAACAGCTAGTGCAGAAGTTGCTAAAGACATTTTAACAAACTTGAAACTTTTGTTACCTGTTGCACAATACAAAACACCAAGTTTTAGAAGAAATTTGTTTTATGATGTAATTTATCAAAACTGCATTGAAGATGAGGTTGGCCACTTACTGGAGTTTTTAAAAAAGAGTTTAATTGAAGATGAAAACATTAAACCTGTAAGATATGATTTTCATTATAACACTTTAGGCATGGATATTTTCGTTTTTTGGCTTAAATGGTTTATATTCAACTAGCTGCGACCCGCGGTTTCACCGGTGTAACCCCGGTGCCATAGCAATATCAGGATAAAAAGTAGCCTATGTGTTAATTCAGGTCTCCAGCTATCTACATACCAAGTTTCATCTCAATCGGTTTGGTAGTTTTGGCGTGAAGGAGTAACAAACATACATCCTCACAAAATTTCACGTTTATAATATTAGTAGGACATGGAGTTTTCATATCAATATCATAAGCAATGTTTTGATAATAATTATGAGAGCATAAATCAAATATAAACTCAAATTGTTTTTAAACTTTCAAGGCACAAGGCCTCTTTTGGTTACCCAATGTTTTTATCTGATTGCACCGATCACGGTCAGGGTGGACTCAAAAAAGGTATTGTGCCTTGAAATTGTTATCGGCATAAAGTTTCGATTTACACATCTAATAAACTCAAATTGTGGAACCAGTGCAAACATTAATAACAAGTCATTTACATAGTTACTGTCTGGATTTTTTATGATTAGTTAGGATGGTGATTTTTCTTTCATGCTTAACTAGTCTTGTTAGATGTAGGAAAAATGTTTTGAATTTGATTTAGGCAATGCACAGTCCACAATAAAGTTAGTTATGGATTAAACTCAATATCATACCCATATAGATAAATTGTCAGGCACATTTAAAAATCAAAAGATTTATGAATATTCATAGTTATATTTACATATATATTTTTATTTTAGTTTAATTATTGTTTTAAATTCTACTAAAATATTATACACGTACACAAAACTATCTGGAAAACTAATTTGAAATATTTACTTATGTTTTGTTAATGAATGCACACAACATTGTAAATTTACATTAATAATGTATCAAAAAATCAAACAATAATACTTTACTCTCGGCATGGTAACCAAGGGCATTGGGATATCTTTTGGATAGCGAGCTTTGAATTATATTTCTATACTATAAAATTCAAAGCTCTCTCAAACCAATCCCAACACAAAATATGTTCCTGCAAATCTACCTCTTATGTAAACATACAACTAGTCAGAGCCTACTATGGTGACCAGACTGCTGATAAACATACTTATATATTTCTAAATACATACATATTATAAATAAATTTTACCCATATATAAATCATTCGAAATTCTGATAACGCTGTTCCATATTATTATTCTATACTAGCTGTGCCCGCGACTTCGTTCGCGTTTTTTTCGGAAAACAGCAATTTGTCGCTTATTGCATAATACCTCTTTCTCCAGGCAGTATTTCTGATACTGTATTGACGGTGAAACAACCTGGAGCGTACAAAAAAGTTTGTTTTGGTTGGTTACACGTGAAATAACGACATAAAATTTCCATGGTAACATTACTCATTTGTTTTTCGTGTGGAAGCTCACCTCACCAGGCTATTGGTGAGGCCGTATATCAGGCTTAAACCAACTAAAACCACACGGTGTGCCTCACAGTACCGTTTATGAGTTGACCGTCGGTACGGCAACGTTTTGCCTCCAATGATCCACCCAGCGCTGGCTAGCGGACGGCAACTGGGCGATGTCCAGACACCCTCTTTACGGAAGACTCTGCTTCGGGTGAAGAACACAAAACTCGTCTCATACACCCACGGCCACTCTTAGCGTACGCATGAGAGCGCGAGTGAAAATGTTCCACCTGAAAGATTTTCTACCGAATCCACACCGTCACCTCTTCCTTGCGCGAGAGTTGTTTTCCTCGCAGAAAATCATCATAAAACAACTGTGACGACCTGACATCTCGATTCGTCCGACCAATTGGGAGACTCTTGCTGTAGTCAGTCAGTCAGTGCTGCTTCCTAGAAAATATGGGCCTTCTCGGTATACCTAACAGATAAATGTTTGCTTCTGAGCTTTGTTTAGTCACGGTGTAACATAAGATTTCAAACTACTGTAACCGAACGAAAATTAATGGTCTGAAAGTGTATAAAAACTTCACCGGTTACATGTCAATATTTCAGCTTAGATGTAATTTTTTTGGCGATAGTGTCTGCCATGCATTTAGTTTAGTAAAATACTGTATTTCTAACAAAGTGTTAAGTTAAACTAACAACTAAGTCATAGATACTTTAAATGAAAATTCTTTTCTATTCTAATATAATCATGTTGACGGGAATCAACGCGATCACGTATTTAAAAGATATGACGTACCTTTGCTTTGCCGTGGTCGTGGCCGTGATCACAGGCCTTTAATACTTTTAAATACGTGATCGCGTGACTTCCCGTGTGTATGTATTACATTCTACTAACGTTACAATGTTATTACAGCTTTCATTGATTTTCCTGTGGGAACCAAAGTTTAACCGGGATAAAAAGTACCCTATAACCTGCGCAGGCACTCAAACTATTATCATACTAAGTTTCAAGCATATCCCTTCAGTAACTTCTGAGTTTATCGTGAACATACAAACAGACAGACAAAAAGATAGACAGACAAACAGACAAAAATTGTTTGAATCGCATATTCGGCATCAGTATCGATATCTTAATACCCCTAAGTCGATTTTTTTTTAATATATTCAATGTACAGAATTCATCCCGCTACAGATTTATTATAAGTGTATAGATTATGGTAATATGTTATTAAAATAATAAAAAAATCAACCTTATTGCTTTGACATGTATATTTTGTAATGTGCGCAATAGGTTGTGTTTGAACTTCAATCTCGGATCATAATCCATATTTGCTCCATTTCTTTTGTTACAATACAAAATTAATTTAGTAAGAGAGAGAAGCATCCCACATGAACACTGACTGACAGTTACAAGATATTGGTTAGTTTGCCATAGCATTACAGTTTCACTGTTTGCCTTTTATCATATTAAGTTGAGTTGTCCGTTTCTCAAGTTGGGTGGATATAGATGTACAAATTTGGTTTATCAATATGATATGATATTCTGTCTCATAATGATATTAGTTATGTTTTGATATATCAGCCACATGCCTATAAGACTGTATTAAAGTTCTGGTTATGTGCTTAATTTTTTCTAAATATATTTCAGAAAGATAAGAATGCTGCAATTGTGTACTGTCGCACTAGGGAGGCTACTGAGAATTTAGCTAATATGTTAACTAAAAGGGGATTCATGTCTTTAGCTTACCATGGAGGTAAGTATTGGTTGCTTGTAAGACAACATTCAGTTATTTCTTCCTGAACATGTAGATGTGCATGTACCTCAGTATTAAGAGCATACCAGGGAGCATTACATAACATATTGTAAGAAATTATTTTGGAATATTTATAGATATTCCTGGTATACAACATAGGCCGAGTTTAGCTGATAAAAATATTATATTGGTAATATTTTAATATAATATGTAAATAACAGTACGTATACGAAGACAACCCGATAGGGTTGTCTAGACGAAACTCCAGGAACCTGAATATTATCATTATATGGCAACGCGTATCCAATTCTTACTCTTGTTTTTCGGGATGCAACTGGGAATTATACTTTAATGTTGATTGATAGTCAAGCTTGAAAATACAACGCTAAATACTTGCATACTAAATTCACATGCAGGTTTGAAGTCAGCAGAGCGAATATCAGTGCAAGAGAAGTGGTCTCGCGGTGAATGTCCGTGCGTGTGCGCCACTGTTTCGTTTGGCATGGGCGTGGACAAGGCCAGCGTGCGCGCTGTCGCGCACTGGGGCATTGCGCAGAACGTTGCGGCTTATTATCAGGTTCGACCTTTTACTTATAATTTTAATAATATTATCTTATTAGACATTATATCATAATAGGCATTATTACATAGTATCTCGTTAAGACCAGGCACTCTAAAATAATTTCCACGCAAGCTCCGCCCCCATGCACCCGCCACCCCACACTTCATGTCCCGCGAGCGACCGCGTCGACTCAAAATTCTAATTTTATGAATTTTGATTTTAGAATAGCGAACATAGGTGGGATGGAGGCACCTTTATTTATTTTATGAAATAAAAATTTTAGCAATTATGATTTTTTATTGAACACTAACTACTACATCAATACAAATAAATAAAATTGAAGCGTCTGTTTGTAATGTCAAAATAATAGTTTTTTTAGGCTTATACAGTTATTTCCACGAAACCTATGCCTAAAAATCGTTTTTTTTTATTTTTGTTTGTTTGCCTGTCCGTTTGTTCCGGCTAATCTCCGGAACGGGTAGCCCGATTTCCACAGGACTTTTACTGGCAGATAGCTGGTGTTATAAGCAATAACTTGGCTACTTTTATTTTGGAAAAAGAATTAGGGTTCCGCGGGAAATATATAAATAGGTACACGCGAGTGAAGCCGCGTGGGAACTGCTAGCACTAGCTACTTACTACAGACACAGACATGCACATTATATATACCTATGGTTTTTCTTACTAGAGCAGGAATCTGCAACTTTAGGAGATACAGGGAAACTATTTTTAGAAACTAGGTACAAGTTGGTCTTTTATAAGTGTATTTTTTATTTTTGTTAAAAATTAAAAAAAAATAAGTATCGATATCTAAACTAGATAAAACAAAAATCTTATATAAGAAGTATAACTTCTCACGTGCATACATAAGTATGCGCTTGAGAAGTTATACTTCTTTGGCATCATTAAAAAAGTATATAAGCACAATTGTTTTTAGTAATATTTACGAATAGTAAATAAAATGTTTCAAAATATTCAATTTAAGCCTTTAGTTCGCAGGCAAAAAAAAATGTTAAAATTTGTTAGTTTTTCATTTTAGGATGTTTATTTATGATCTATAAAGCTCCCTAAAAATATTTAAAAAATTCTAACTTATATACTTTATTGGAAAACATATGATGGTGAGATACAACATTGCGCAACATTCTAACACTTACGTAGCAATTATTATATTGTACATGACCTACATTGCACATTACACACATACTTTAAATTTAACTGAAATGATACAAAAGTAATAAGAAAGCCATTTATTTCAATGGATATTATTAAATTGATCGGTTTCAATTAAACTCCTAGACCCAGGCTATTTTGAAATTCAGGAAAATGAGGTCCTCTGAACGGATCTTCACCTGCATATGGAATAATCGCATATATTTTAAGACCGGCACCATCCCCATCTTGAAGCGTCACTTTTTTTTGTTTCTTTGGTAAATATTGGCTTCAGCTTCCGGCTCTTGTAAGGCAGGTAAGCCGACACACGCATATACTGCACTATAATGTCATCGACACTGTACCGATCCTCTTCTACCAGACGCAACAATGTCATCAGATTGGCATTTTGGGGAAACCTCAATGCGTTACTCCAATTATCGCGACAGGCAGGCTTTTGAACAGCTCCCATCATTAGTGTAATGGCAATAAAGTCTATTAGATCGTCTTTAGTAATATTTGTATCGTTTGTAAAACTCTGGACTATGTAGAAATTTGTATTATTTGTGATCTCAAATATCTTCTAAAAAAAATCTTGAAAATAATCCGACGGCGCGGCGTTCTGAAGCTAGTATCGAAAGGAGGATTATATTGAGGTAATTCTATCGTGGCAGCATGATTGAATTTCCCGGTTGTCCATTTAAAGTTCAGTGTGGAAGATTCCTGAAACTTCTTAGTTCGTTTTCTCAAAATTTTAAGCGCAATAGTTGCTTTTCTTTTAGAACGAGTTTGTAGTAGCTGGTTAATTATTGACAACAGGTGAGAAAATATCTGAAATTCAAATCAATATAGGAGGAGTAGAAGGGTATGATCTTGGTTGGGAACTGACATTGGTTACATTATCGTCATCATCTAGTTGGTTAGGGTTCTGTACTATTCTTCGTTTTCAGAGCAAATACTGCTATCTGAAGACGGTACATTTTAATATCATTAGTGATTCCATCCGGAGTAGCTCCTAGAAACGGAAGGAATTCGTCGATAAAAAGTTCACATTTTTAAATTTTTATGTTTTTTAGGTTGGACAAAATTGTTCTAAAGCCACAGCCAGTATTTAATCTTTCATAGTTACTGCTATGATTAGACCTTTAAAAAATCATTACCAGTATCATTATCATCATAATTTGACGTATATAAAGTATAAGTTATAACATATAAATAAAATAAACTTCAATGATGTCAAATGACACGATAGACTACTTACACAAAAAAAATCGTAAATAAATTTTAAATCGGAAAAAGTCAATATACAAGACGGGACGTCCCTTCCCAAACGACGTAGACGAGACTTTTAGTTATATAGGGCCGGTCCAGGCAGCTCAGTTGGCAGAGTATTCCCCCTTGGAAAGGGACTTTCACGGGTTCAGGACTGTCCTGGATTTCGACTTGCAACGTTTTAAATTTATAAGAAAAAGTTAGCATATTGATTGCTTCAAAATTCATTCAATTATACTATATTATTATAAATAGATAAAAATAGTTAATTGATGAAAGCAATTAGAATTTACTTTCTAATTAAAGGTACTTAGTTATCTTCGTAATTCGCTGGAACAGAAACTAGATTATCTAATTGAGAAGACGTCTCCAGTGACTTCCCCTGTTCCGGAGGACATCCGATTTCGAGAAATTTGTCTTCCTTTGTTCTCTTAAAAAATAATTTTATTTAATAAAAATATATCCCTATTTGAATGCAAAAAATACGATACACAACTGATATACTACCTACTTATAATATATAATAATAATATATAAAAATAATAATAATATTTAAGTATTAAAAAAAAACTAAGGTTGGTAAAAATACTTATTGCTTTGCTTCTCTCATGATTTTTGTAACATTTTTTAAACGTTCGACTTTCTTTCTCTTCTGAACATTTCTTTTATTGACCTTGTTTCCCATTGTATCTAAATACGTTATAATGTGATACTTATTTAAATAACTCCTAAATAAAGTACCTATAGAACGCGTGCGCGAGCAAAATAGACCCTCTCACGATGGCGCACAGCGCGGTACTAAGCAAAGACTACAATAGTATATAGGATATAGACAGGCAGCTGTGCTTCTTTTTATTGACAACACAAAACTTCGCCTAGTGGTCAGATACCGAAAATTAATATAATAAACATATCTATAGGTATATATATATACAATTGAACAATATATAGGTACCTACCTATACGGTGTATGTATGTGTTTTGTTGTTCCCTGTTTCTTATTTTTTATTGGTTCTAACATGAGAATTTTATACTTCAGCTAATTAATGTATGTTTGTTTATGACTAATCTCCGATTTTAATATTCAAGTAACGGATAGTTTTACCAAAACTTATATTGCAAAAAGAAAAGCACAAGAAACCGGCAATCGGTACTCATACGCAGCCATTTAAGATAAGTGAAATGTTGCCAACCTAATATTAATAATTTACAAATATTTAAAAACAAATTGTTTATTCTTACGATTGTATTTTTAATTAATATTATCGTGTGTTGGTGAACAAATTGTTGTTTGGATAGATTTTTAAGTTTTAGATATTTAATATGCAATATTTTGTTATTTACAAATGCTAATTTTAAATCGTAATACATTTGAGAGTAATAAATTTCCCCTCATAAAAATCATAAGTTTAAATATTGTAACACAGTAATTTTAGTTCCGGTATCTATCCTTGTGATGGCACTGTACTCAATAAAAAAAGTGTAATTCTTTTATGTTCCAAGTTGCCATAGCATGGTACTAAGCATGTACTAAGAAACTGGCTAGGCCGTCACGTGTTAAACGCTAAACAATCAGTTATTAAGTTGAATATCGCGTGCGCTCTTTGTTCGTGTTCGAGCATGAAACTAAATGGCGTAAGTCTCAATTCTTATTTCTCTTATAACTATAGTAATGATTGATCTAGAGAAAAAATATCTTGTAGTTCGATAATAAAATATATTATCTTACATTGAATACTTATTTTAGACTTAAAAGATGAGCCATTTTGATTTTATTTAAATAATCATCACAAAAAGACATGATTTTCGAATAAAAAATGAATCGAGTGAAAATGTTACAATTACGTAACTGTCTTATGAATAGACAGAAAAAAAACCAAAAAATCATATGCTAAAATTCCATTTTGATTGTATGCGTGACTGTTTCAGAATATTAACGCAAACTAACATAAAATTTAGGGAGCCTGCTCTTAATGCTACACGTACACTATTTTATATAACATACTGTAACAACATGATCTTTATAATTAATAATTTACATTTGTGTTGAATTATTATTATTATATAGTTTTAATCTAAAAGTGTTTTCTATTATATTTCTAATGGGTCGGTACACGGGAATAATCAGAGAGTTCTGTTCTAATTCTAGCTAACAGAATTACTTTAATCCATCGAATTTTGTCTACAAATTATAATAAGTGAAGAAACATACCTCTGTAACTGTTTTCATTTACCGATTAAAAAAGTATTATATTTATACCTATAATTAAAAAAAATAAAAAGCGTTGACCTTTATTCATATAACATCTAAAATAGTAAGGCTATTTTCTTATTGCTGTTAAGTATATAGAAAATATAGATTTTTAGATAAATCTGTTTAATTAAACAAATATTGCTGAGCTGTATTATTTATGACTTCAGGAATCGGGCCGAGCGGGGCGCGATGGCAAGCCGGCATTTTGCCGCATTTACTATTGTTGCAGCGAACGCAATGCGGTTGACTTCCTACTCAAAAAAGAAATTGCCGTCGCTAAGACGCCTGAACAGAAGAATCGCAACAAGGTTGCTTATAAGAGTTTTAGTGTAATGGTCAGATACTGCGAGGAGGTTAAGTAAGTAAAGATATGCCTAAATGTAACAATAATATAATGACATACAACTTCTTTTATGTCATTAAGCGACACAAATACCAACTGGCTGAGACACTATTGGAGACCAAGCATTCCTTACTCGGAGAGACTACAATAGAACCAAATAGGGCCAATCAAACTTAATATACACACCCTTAATAAATAACATGCCACAGGATGTGAATAGTCTCGACCGCTATAAGAAACAGCAAATCTGATTAAAGCTTAAGGGCTGATTGCAGATTCATGAAAAAAACTTACATTTCTACAATAATACCATACTGCCACTGTATATACGTATAATAATCAAATAATATTTGGACTCTACAAAAAATATAGGTAAATATTAATATGTGTCGGAGAATGTGAACACAATACCTAATGCTCTGAAAATTTAAAATCGACTACACAAAGCCTAATAAGGTGAAGAAAAACAAAGTTTCATGTTTAGATCGTTCTAACAATAAGCCGCAAAGTCGTAGTGGAATCAAAATTAAGCATTATGCTGTAAGCTTCAAGACGTAAAAAAAATATCTTAATGTCATTTAAAATTTGACTTACGGCTACGAAAACTGAGGCCTTGTTTCCCTTCAATAGGCAAATTACAATGTTGTGTTTAGGCATTAAGTGCTGCAACATATACATCATAAATATGATAAAGACGTAGTGGTATTAAAAAAGCAATGATATAACATTATCGCTTTTTTTAATACCGTTATGTCTTTCGCGCTTTCGCGACTTGTATACATGTAAGACGTGTAAATTCTTAATGGCTAAGTACAAAGTCCAGATTTACACATCTAATATCAAGTCACTTAGTAGCAGATGTAACGAGTTATTTTGTGTTATAAAGATGTCGTCACAAAACATTCGCGGAGTTCTTCGGCGAGGAGACGCCCCGCTGCATCGACCGCTGCGACGTGTGCGCGGACGAGCGCAACGTGCGGCGCGCGCTCGACCAGCACCAGCGCCGCGCCGGCGCCGCGCAGCTGCGCTCCGGCGGACTCGTCGTCCACCAGGACGTGTCCGACTTGTACGGGGAGGGCCGACTTGGCCAGAAGAAGTGATTATTCTTTTGTCTTTTCTTTTTTCATATTGGGTCAATTTGAATAAGAAGTTCAATACATAGATCAGGTGCTGTTACGAAAAGACCGTAAACGAATGTATTTAAAGTGTTAGCGGCTAGTCGCATTCTATTAGCTTCCTTTAAATTATTATTTTTGTACTCGAGTTTCATTTAGTAGAACTTTTATCATTAGTCAAATGTATCATTAGTTAAACGAAAACATGCAAACGAAAATAACCAAACATTTGTATTATATATTTATATACATATTTGAAAAACCAATCTGACTAGAATAACAATTGCTCATTGTCTAAGGTGTCACTAGCCTATCCTCTACACAACAACATTTAGTGACCATAGTACTACTACTGTGAACAGCAGTGAAGTATTGTTCGATTATGATTTTACTCTAGAGTGAGTATTTCTCAAGCGGGTTGGATCGAATTTATAGTAAAACTACCATAACCCCTACCTGAACATTTACTGATAATACAATGGAGAACAACATGTGATAGTGTATAAGCGGACAACAGGCGCGTGACAACTTTGGTGGTCAAACAACCATAGGCTACGGTGACCGCTAACATCAGTCGGCCGAAAGCTTTTTTTGTAATAGATAACATGTCTGTTTGAGTATGTGATAGATAACACATTTCATGGAATTGTTGGGTAAATGGACCTTGATCGAACAGTTTTGAACTATTTTAAATATGCTATTAGAGCATCTCGAACAGTCTTTAGATAATTCATCATTTTACTCCCATTCGTGTTACACCCATTTTTGTATTTCGTCGATCATCAAATGACACCATTTGATGATCGGCGAAATACTAAAATTTTGTACTTGTTCGTTAGGTAATTTATTTGTGATAAATTTTTCTTTTTTTCTTAAAAAAAATACTAGCAACGCACAGTTTAGTAAGAATCTAGCACATAAGAACCTCATTTTTGTTGCTTGCAGTTTTTATACAAAAAAGCGAAAGATTTTATCATTTCAAATGAGTAGAATTCTCGCTTCGATATTTCTAGTAGTTTTTTTAAAAAAAATCTCAAAGTTTCACTTAGAGCGCCTGACAAAAAACGAATATTTTATCTAAAAAATATATACATATATATATATTCATTGAATAATTATGATCTACTTTAAAGTTTTCATTACATTTACACATAGAGAAGGCGAAAATTACTACGGTGTAGCGGGAGATAGCGATGAATCAGACGGTGAAAGTAATCGTCGTCGCGTTGCAAAAGAAACAAAGTCTCTCATAATGAAGGAATTCGCTAATAGGAAGAAACATTTGGAGGACAAGAAGACAAATAACGACGCGGAATCAGCCAAATTTTCAAAATGCAAAGCAGCTGAAAGTACAAGCACAAAAGTATGTACTGCTTAATTATACTACCATTGTACAGTACATGTCTCAGTAAATATTCAATATTTCTCCACAAAAAACTAAAAAATATTTAAAACAAAGAATGATACAGACATACAAATACTAACGCCTACATCCCCGAAGGGGTAGGCAGAGGTGTATTAAACACCCAAATTTTACCAACTATAATTGGGTCCCACACTGAATAGGGGGGAAGCCTATTGCCGTCAACCGGGCATTTTGGGAATTAAAGAAGGGAAGATTGGGAGTGTATTGAAAGGAAAAGGTAGTTAAGAAGGAAAGGTAAGGGATATTGTTTATACGGATGGACGGGGGTGTGTAAGCAATAGCTCGAACTGGCTGTTGCCGGGAAGGCAGAGCCCACTAACATCTACTAAAATTATATTAATTTAATTATAGGTAACTGGATTAACCGTCGCGAGTCGTGAAGGTTATCTAACCTTGCTTACTGACGCTTTGAGCAACAACTATCATAGCACGAAAGACGCAGACAACTTCGAGAGGACATTCTCCAAACACGGGTTAGAACAATGTGCCGCAGAGCTGGAATATGAGGCATTTTCAAGTAGCACTGTCATAAGTTTGTACAGAAGAGCTATGTCAAAATTGGTAAATAGTTGTTTTTCCTTTTATATCTTAAACATTGACTTTTTTTTACAAAAAAGAAAGCTAATCAGCCTTTCTATAAGATAATCACTACATATTACAAAACAAAGTCTCCCGCCGCGTCTGTATGTCGGTCTGTTCGCAATAAACTGAAAAACTACTGAACGGATTTTTATGCGGTTTTCACTAATAGACAGAGGGATTCATGAGGAAGGTTTAGGTGTATAATTTGTTTAGATTTTGTGTAAATTCATTGAAATATGACGATGATTGTTGAATATGTCTCTGCTATTCGTGCAAAGCCGGGGCGGGATGCTAGTAATAATATAATTATGTATATATACGGGAATTAACGCGATCACGAAATAGGTATTACATACCTCTAAATTGCCTGACGTTTCGACCACATTGTAGGTGGAACTCGAAAGTTAAAAAGTTAGATAATAATGATCATATTAGAATACTTACCGCAATATATGAGGTATCATGTGTTGAGACTACGATACGGGAAGGATTGGCAAGCAATAATTTAATATAAAATAGTGATGTGGCGATTTAAGGCAGGGTGCTGCTTTCCTGAGTCGTATTTTAGAACAATAATTTTTACGATTTGTAACGTGGAGGGTGGCCTCGTGGTCTGCACGTGGTCACCTCGTAGGTAAATTTAAGTGAGGAGAGGAATCAGACACGATTAATCACTTTCGCAGTTTATAATGAAATTTGTGGTACACATATTCGGAGGAATTTAGACATTAAGTATGCTAGGCTCAGGGTGGTGTTCTTCAGAGGCTTGGGACGTAGTTCCGACGCTGGTAGATACAGAGGACTTAACTTCGTAGCCGTGTTGAGCGGGAAGAGGAAGAGTCTCCGCGTGGCGCGATATATATTTGCGCCAGCGGCGTGGTGCGGCGGCAGCTCAGGTAGTAGTGGGGAGTGTAGGTGAGGGCGCAGGATGACGCGTGACAGATTACTAAATAATGTTCACCACAAGTCGATGACATTTTTTTCTTAATTTTTTTATTTATTTAAAATAGACAACTCCCGCATTAGGAATTACTCCTGTGTCGCGGGGGACTTTACAAACATACAAACAACGGACACAAAGAACACCCAGACTCAGGTGGGAATCGAACCCACGACCTCTGGCTCAGCAGTCAGGGTCACTAACCACTAGACCAACAGGCCAATTTTTTTTTAAAGAAACCCCTACTTGTCTTTACCTTACCGGGGCTACTGGGGAAGTGGTATGTCGGAATAAAACCGACTAAAATCACACGGTGTTTCGTCACAAGTGACTCTATTGCAAGGGACTCGTGTTATACCCTAGAAAGGAAGTCCCCTAGAACCCCTGCAGACCTTGACGCCTCTTAAACAGAAGGCAGCCACACCCTTGCGTGCGGAGGGCCTTGCCCAGCACCTGCGTCAGCTGGTAGGAGAGGTTGCCGTGCTGCCTCTCCAGCCAATCCTCCATGATGGGTCTTACGGCCACAATGGTCAAACAAGTCGATGACATACGATATATACCATTTAATGTTATATGACTGTGATTTTTTGTATTTGCTTGCCAATTAGTTCTCGGTTCCGTATGAGTTTAGGATCGAAGATACCGATCTGAGTTCTAAATTAATCTAAATCCGTTCAGCGGGTAATCCATGATTAATAACCATTAAGAGAAACAGAAATAATAAAAGTCTAGAAAGGGTTTTTTCTATGGAAGTGAAGATTAAACTGCCATACAAAAAACCCTTTCTAGTTTTTCCAATTTGTTGAGCAACCTTTACAGTTTTTCGTATATCAAATGCACTTCGATTATACTCAATTCACAGAAGAAGCTTTTATAGATGGTAATGCAATGCATCTACACTTATTTTCAGATTTCAGCGGTAAAAGCATGTAAGGATCATGTCTACCCCCAACTGAAAACGTTTGAGGCTAAAAAACCAAATACGATTAATCAATTTGTCAAAGACTTTGAACAACAGCAAAAAGAAAAATCACAAAGCAGGTTTGTTACAGCATCACAATTATTAGGTAAGTTATTCAAAAATACTTCTTAGTTATACCTTATAAAAGTGCAAAATATTAACATGGAAAACACCATTATTTTTCAGATAATGGAATAAAATCTAACTCTGAAGAAAATACGTTATCCAAATCTGATAAAGAAACTAAAAGGAAAGCAAATTCTTTTAAACGAGATCTTTTAACTCAAACAAAACTGCGAACCTTTTTTAAAAAGGCTTCAGACGCATCTCCTGCTTACACACCAGAAGATAGTGATAATGATGATAACCTGGTTATTGACGAAAATAAAAAAGACGTTAAAAATGAATGTTACAACACAAGCCACTCTAATGACACTACACTAAAAATAAAGGAAATAAACGATGAGGAAGAAGTTACCAATACTGCACAAGATAAAGACACACCTAGTAATTTCAAAACACTCGTTATAAATATAACATTAAAGGGTGTACCCCCTAAAGATGTAGAAGATGATAAAGCTATTAAAACAGAAGATGATTTTAAAAATAAACCCAGTGAAACACGCAAGGACAAAAATAAAAAAGAAACTGGTGCAAAGTCGCACAGAAAAGACAAGAAACCAAAGTCGAAGCGAAAAATAAAAGCTCTTTTCGGGGAATCATCTGAGAGCGAAAGTGAATCTCCAAAGTCAAAAAAACATAAAACATCTAAAACTGATAAGAATGAAGATAAAAAAATTAAAAGAAGAAAATCGCATGATAAAGAATCGGCTAAATCCATAAAACGTGATTCTGGTTCACGTCCAACCTCTTTGTTTGGCAATATGAGCGAGAGCGAATCTGAACAGGAATTAGTCATTGACGATGGTGGTGATAATATTTTAAGTAAAAGTGCTGAAGAGACATTAATACTTAGTGATATTACAACTAATGAAGTGAGTCAGGATTGCAATATATCAAAAAAATCTATTACGGAACATCCAGAAACATCGTTAGAAACGTCATTGGAAAGTCAATCGAGTTCTTTGGAACGAACACTACTTCCAGAAGAAATCGAAAACTTGAACAAAGCTCGTAAACTAAGTCTAGAGGCAGATGAAATAATGCAAAAGCTGAAGAACTTCTCTTCAGCGCCCCTGAAAGCAGAATCTCTTGACATAATGGATGTAGAAATTACTCCACCAGATTTTATTCCCGATTCCCCTTCACCCACTAGACTTAGAGCCAAAGTACAATTACATGTCGACGACATATCTAAACACAAAAAGTTGAGCTTGAGTAAGAAGACTAAGGAGGAGGGTAGTGCCACTCGAATACCGAAAGACGAAATTAGCCCAAACAAAAAGCTAAAAGAAGAAAACAAAACAAATATAAAAGTAAAAGAGGATAGAAAAACAAAACAGATTAAAAGTAAGCGCAGTAGTTCGCAGAAAGATGTTAAACATAGTAGTAAAGGGGGTATAAAAAAGACGGAGGAAGTTGTTAAGAAGAAGTCTGAAAAGGTAGATCTTGCCGGCATGGTTGTAAAATTGCTCATGCCTTACTATAAGAAGAAAAAGATTAGCAGTCGAGATCTGTTTAAAACAACTGCTAGACATATTGTTCATCAATTATTGGCGATACAAGTTACTGGTAAGTTACGAATGTAAACCAAAATCAAAATGATTTAGTAGGTATTTCTTGATTTGTTAATTTGTATTTATTTTCTTTTGCAGAAGAAGCAGCAATAGATCTTTTGTTAAAAAAGACGTTTGGTAAAGAAATTAAAATAGAAAATGAGGGCGATTTAGTGACTAAGTTAAATTTGAGCAATGTTGTATAATTTTATTATTTATTAAGTTTGAATGCCTTATTAATAATATTGTTATTCTTGTACACATGCATAATTAATAAAATAATATGCTAAGTTGTATATTTATCTTTTTAATATGAGTAATTATTTTTCTCAATATTGGTTTTTCAAATAAGTTGTTACACGTTTTAATGAGTCCTGTCTACTCAGTGTCAAACATTCTGTAAAATCAATTGTGAAAATAGATAATTTGAGGCTTAATCTGCTTTTTAAAATAAGGCATATAAAATATTATATTTATTTATAATAGAAATATAATATGTAACACCCCGAACGTTCGAGTCTTCCATTTTTAGGATAGAGTATCGGTTTAAAAATGACGCTACTACAAGACCTCTAGACACTGTAACTGTAGCTTTACCGATAACTCTTATCTACTTATTACTAGGAAGTACTACTTTTCAGGATATTTGTATACCGTATTCATACTGTATCATCATCCTCCGCGCCTTTCCCAACTAAGTTGGGGTCGGCTTTCAGTCTAACTACGATACGGCCCAATTTTGTTATTTTTCGTGAAGTAGTGCTCCACAACCCAAGTACGAGGGGATATCGATGTTCGATTAGACCAAGTTGTCGGACTTTTTAGGGCTTTAACTACCAGTAAAATGCCACAGATCAGATTGTATCTGGAACCGACCGTTTAACGTGCTCTTCGAGGCACGGAGGGGTCTCAATGTGTTAAGAATGGTCACCCATTCTTCACTGACCTAGCTAGTATTACTTTTCTTTGTAATGTGTTAACCTACTCGGTTACCACTTAGCCACGAGCCCCTCATACCGTATCCATACGGTATATACCCGTACAAATATCCTGACAAGTAATACTTTCTAGTAATGAATTTGAAACGATATACTTTTAAAGGTTTCTTCCTCAGTTGACTAGCCCTAGTTATATATAGATGCTTTAACACGTTCAGCTCAGCGCCGCTGTCGTGAAGTGCGCACGTTAGGACACAATATTTTCTTATACAAAATGGACATACGTTGATAAACGTTCTGCTATTCGTAAGCCGCCAAAATTTTATTTGCTGTGGCTCTAAATTTTTGACAGTTGCAAGTCTTGCGGCGCAAAATTTTTAACTAATGGAATTTACTATGGCTTCCTGGCGTTATGTGGCGTAGTGCAAATAATATCATATTTTTATTAGACGCGATTAGACGTGTTAACAATATATTGCACAAATTTGTCGTTATAAGACGTTGCTGGTTCGAACGTGTTAGGTGCTATATTGATAGTTGTTTTTATAAAAGTTTGATGCTGGGATTACTTACCATTTGATTAGGAAATAATTTAGAAGATAAATAATTAAAAATTAGTCCTGTTTGGATTTCATTACATTTATTTTAGATATCGAAGTTTTTTTATACTAAATTCGCTTCGCGATCAGACCATCAATTACACTTAGTCCTTGTCAAATAATTCGTATGTTTTAAGAGTTTACTACTGGCTACTCACACAACACCATATACTTCCATCCCCAATTAAAAACAATAAAATCCTTAAGCCAATACACTGCAATATAATAATACACTGCAATCAACTGAGCTATGGCTGCTCTCGTATTGTGGTGTTTTAAAAATTTATGAGGTATCCATAGACCCCGAATTCGTGTTGGGTCTAGGTTCGCTACTGATGAATAGCAAATCTAGATCTAGTGCGACGGCATTACAGTCAAGGCCACCGTCCTGTCTTTCTGTGCTAGGTCTACTTTCCAACTTTTTAGCATTATAAACTCTTTTCGCTTTAGGCCTCAACGCAGTCATCGATTGGTTTGACGTACCATTTCCCACTCTAGGGTTTATTGTCATACTACAATTCCCCGTATCGGTGGCGGGACTCGACTCAACGGTAGCGCCGTGTATTGTACTACTGCTCGGTCGCTCAGCTGTACTAGTGCTAGGTCGGGGCAGCCATATCGTCTCCTGCATTTTACTAGTGCCAGGCTGCGGCTCCCATATCGTAGTGAGGTTCTTACTCGTGCTTGGTCTCGGCTGCCAAGTCAAACTGTGACTCGCACTAGTGTCGGGTCTAGGCTGCCACACTGGGTTCCGGTCCGTACTAGTGCCGGGCCTCGGCTCCCATACGGTGCCGGGCTTAGGGTCTCTGAATGAATTATGATTTCTGATCGCGCTATGTCCAGTACTCGAACCGGACCTAGAGTTTCTTATCGTGTTATGAACGGTCGGCGTAGATTCGGCGGTGGCACGTTCGGCGCCAGGAGCGGGCTCGAGCGTGTCGCGCTTGGTCCTCTTGTGCGAGGATCAGATCCGGAGCGCGCGCTTGCGCGGCGAGTGCGCGGCGGCGGGGCGCGCGCGGCGGCGCGGCGCGCGCGGCGTGTCGGGCTCGGGCGGCGCCGACGTCGTCACTAAGTTACGCGCGTTGCCGAACGACGGCGCCTGACCGATGTTTTGCTGGAACTGGTGAATGCGCTCCACTATTTCTTCGTCGCTGTCGATGAGCTCCTCGATCTGTAAGTTTTGCGAACATAGTAGGAATCTCAATAATGTTCCTGAAGGGTTTGGGTATCGAGAAGGATACACAGACAGGATACATCGGTAGACTGGAACGGAAAAATATATACCACGTTAACGTAAGTACAGTGTAACGTTTATGCAAAATACCGGATAATAATCGGAAGTCATTTAGTCTTTATATTAAAAGTGACAGAAACCAATTACCTCCTGCCTGTAATCGTCGAGTAGGTCCGTAGCGATGCGCACCAGGTAGGTGGCGACCTGCCCGCCGCGCGGAGCTAGGCGCGAGTACAGCCGCAGCACGGCCGGCACCAGCACTTCCGCTACCGTGCGCTTCATTTTCTGTAATATAACTATTGTGTACTGTAGAGGCTTTGCACCTTCCGTGTACTATTTGTTTTTTTTTGTAGAAACTAAATATAATACGCATATATTTCGGATAAGAATAAGATTATGATGAAAGTTTATTTACAATATATCGCACTGCTATTACGAGACTGTATTAATTCAAAATGAAGCTTTTTTCAGAAACGACAGAAAACTGATTACTCGCTTCCCTCCTTCCTGTATATAGATTATTGATAAAATTAAGGGATTTCTGTCATAATGAATTATTTTAATGATTGCAGGTTATCAAGTTATTTCCAATTTTTGAGTTAATCCTCTAACATTTGAACAAATAAAAAAAAATTGAATTATTTTTTAGTTGTTTTGTTGAAAAATTTGGCTTATTACAATTTATTATTATTATTTTATATTTTTTGACGCGTAGGGAATTGATATTTACGTATGAAAAATTAATTATCTCAAATTTACCCTATTTTGAGTTGATACACTCTTGTAATAGCAGTGCGATATGTTAAATTGAAATTATATTATTTCAATGCAAAATTAAAGAATCCTAATTAAGTAAATTGTTAATCGTCGTTCAAAATAATCCTTTAAACGAGCATTTCTTGTATAGTATATGTATATATATATATATATATATATATATATAATCTCATTCTCGGAAACGGCTCCAACGATTTTCATGAAATTTTGTATACAGATACAGTTTTGCATTTTAAGTTCAACTGCATAGTTGTATTTCCGGTAAAAAACAAATAAAAATAAATAATACGATTTTACAAAAAGCTAACGAGCGAAGCTCGGTCTCCCAGGTACTATAAATTATAGAATAGCTTAGCATTAGAATAGAATAGCTTGTAGAATATACGGATTCCTTAGTGATCAATTTACATAATACCAAAAGTAGTCTAATTACCCAAATATAATTTAGTTAAGGCACCGCTCTCAGCAAATTTAATAAATATACATATCATAGGTAGCATTTCGATACTTACATGAGACACAATATTGGTGGTGACTCTCTCTTGTAAATCGTCTATATCAGCTGGATCACCACTATTCTGTGGTTTTTCTACAAATCAATACAAGAAATAATATAGTAAAAGCTATTTTAATACATTGTTACGTTGAAACAAATATAATAATAATGGACTGTAATAGGACATAGAAAGACTGATTGTAGATAATTTAGGTCTTAAGTAAAAAAAACACCCAAGTTCAAAGCGTCTAGCTCGTTAAAAGAAGACAGCATTAATTTTTTTTTTTTTTTGGTGACGGGGTGAAAGATCCTCATGGATGTCCTCCGCCTTTGGGGAGGCGAAGGGGTCTTTTGGACTCTTACCGACTAAAAACCACCCCGGTGTTCCGCTAATTGCCTATGATCGGGGGAGCGAGAATCGTCATTGCATTCTTCCGCAACCCCCGATAGGCATTGACCCGTCTCACCCTGGACGGGTCCCGTCACCCGTGGGTCGCACTCCTCTGAGAAGCGCGCGTGGAACACAACGCTCTACCTCTCGGGCCTGTATCTGTTCGGACGACGACTTCCCCAAAAGTTCGTCGCCCGCAGGCCGCTTCCTAAGGTGGCCGGAGGTCATTAAACGCCCTCCGGCGCCCGGTGCGTCTGCTGCGGGCAGAAAGAGTCGTACTCCGCTCTCTCTCTCGTTCCGCTGCCTCCTTTGCGGACATCACCTCCTCTGCACTCTCGCTCCGAACCATGGCCAGAACCACGGTTGGGAGCGAGAGACTACCCGCAGCTCCGACTGCCACAACGAGGTCACGGCGCTGGTCAGCCCAGGCTGGGCATTCCGCCAGTGTGTGAAGCGCCGTGTCCTCGGAACAATCACCACAATGGTGGCACCGTGACGTCGGCTCCCGGTCAATTCGACACAGGTACTTGCCGAAGCAACCGTGTCCGGAAAGCACCTGCGTCATCCGGAAGGTGAGGGCTCCGTGTCCTCTCTCCAGCCACTCTTGTAGGACGGGTCTTACCGCCGCTATAGCGGCGTGCCCCAAGGCGGCATTACAAGCTTAAGGCTGTCGAACTACGGTCTTCTGTAGGGTAGTGGCACTTGACCAGTTCCAATTCACCTGCTTATTAAAATTTTTGCATACAATTTACCAAATTCAAGAAAATATTAAGTTTGGTAGCCTAACAAATTTTCTTTAACATCGGTTTACATATAATATACTAGATACTTCTTGTACTGGACGTATCTTGTAGTGGACGTATTTTGATATTGCTAAATGTATTCATTATGTAAATCCTTTAAAAATAAATCGCAAAAATTATTTTAATTATTACTTATTTTGTTAATATAATTAAAAAAATACTTTAAATGTTTATTCTTTACTCGCCATTGCCGCGTGGTTGTGCCAATATTAAATAATACTAATCTTCTTAACTAGGTCGCGCGGTGGGCAAAGCGTTCTCAACTTTCGAGAAGCGTAAATAAGATATATTTCTGGTTATAGCTAACGCCAGGTATTAGTATTTAAATTCTGCAGGCTATTATAGAGTAGGTATTTACGCTTTTGTATGGGAGTGATGTATCTGTTACGAAGCAACTATTATCTTATCTGTGTTTTAGGTACTAGTGTTCACCCAGTAGTAAAATTCGACCATAATCATATTGAAAATTTGAAAAAAAAAATGTATATGCATCCTTCTAACATTTTTTGTCTACTGTTAAACATTGCATTGTAGTTCTGAAACCATACACTTTTATAACACTACAAAAGCCCCGTCGCAGATATATTTTTTTATTGATACCTACCACTAAAGCTCGTGAATAGGTTTTAATGTAAAAAGGTACTGAACTGTTTTGTCTTTACCTATCTACATGTATACACGGTTTTTTATAGACGTTGGAACCAAAGCGAGGTAACTTGGGATAATTAGGTAATTTAGGTAATGCATTTAATGTTGTCGTAGACGGAATGAATAGGGTAAAGAAAGTCGTGAACTATTTGATGCAAGATTTTTTGAATGATGGACATCATTTGTTCGTAAATAATATTTTTTTTATATTAATGTTAATCTTGTAGAACAGCTATATTTGGAAAAAACGTTTTGCATAGGAACCTTTTGTTGAAACTAAAAAAATAATCCGTAAAAGATCGACAGTAAGAAGTTTTATGACCTCTCTCTAAATAAGCAAGACGTGCTATTGGTACTAAAATATGTTGTTATTTCAGCTTCCAGTGCCAGCAACACGCCTAACGCGTTCAACGCAGTTTGCTCGCGGCATCGTACAGGATATAGTGTAAATTGGGGTGGCAGTAAAAGTGTTAATAATTAACAAAATAAAATTCTATAGTCTGTTGTGTTTCATAAATTCACGATTAGCCATTTAAAATACCCTTGTAACACCATGGATGGTTGGGATAAGTCTTTGACATGAAACATAATTTTTATTCTTTTCGTAAAATAATCACTAGGTATACGGGAGTAGATTGCCGTAACTCCACGTCAAAGCGCGTATTTTGCGTTGGTGGGAATAAAAACTATTCGAACTCCCCGAAATGTATATGTTTATGTATACATGTGTGCTTAAATAAAATATTTTCACAATAAATACCCTTATCTTCAGAGCAGGCATGTAACAATAACAAATAACATTAAATAGGTATGACCTAAGTTCAACACAGTTTGAGTTAAAAATACCAAATTATAGAGTAGTGTAAAGTCAACAAGTAAAATAAAACTGAAAGATGCCGCCAGTTGAACCTAGAACCATTGCTATGAATCCGTAAAATGTTTCCTATAATTTTTTTCGTCTGATATCTTTATAATTTGTTAAAATCCTCTTATAAGCATGAAGTAATGGCAATTATAGTAACTTTGTGACTGTACTTAAAGTAGTGTCGCCGAAGATGGCCCTGCTCCTGGGATAGCCCACTTTTAAAAAATACAGTTATAGTTAATAGAAACATTTGAAATTTCACGGGTTTATGCTACTAGTACCATAGACAATAGTGCAAGTGTGTTTCATTACTGGCACGTCGCCATTTTGAAGACAGATGACAGTTTGCTTTGTCATGTCAAGATGATACACGTTTTATTACCTCCATTATCTAAATTTTTATAAAAATTAACAAATTTAAAACAAACCTCTTTGCTCTAAACTATGAAAATTCATATTTATCAGCGAATTACAAATGAGTGTTATTATTTTATTTCCTTTTTTGTATTTTTACGAGATTATACTCAACCCGGGTGTAACTTCCTATCATGGCCCATAATATAATTCCCTAACATGAATGACATTAAAAAAAAAATTTTAGAAAAAAGAACTGATTTATTTTTATTTTTGATAAGTTACTTTCAAAGTTAATCTCAAAATTAAATTTTATTTTATTTAAAAGTTTATTTTTATTTTATAGTCGATTTTCATTTTGATAGATTTAATATAGCCCACATTAAAATTTTTGGTTGATTTTTTACCTTTTATGAATAATGTTATGAGAAGGATGTGTTTTTGTTTTGATGTTTTATGTTAAAAGTGTTTAAGTGTTTATAATGCATATATTTTCATTAATATTTTTCGGGCCATCTTCAGCGACCTGCTTCCCAAGATAGCTCAATACCACGTTTTTAAAAAGTTTTAACATTTGTGTTAAAATGCCAAAAGCTGTACTACTTTTTTAGATATCTTGTTTGTCAAGTAAATATATTACAACTTCCATTATGTTTTTCCTTTAGTTTACTTATCTGCAAGATTTTACGAGATTTTGAAATTAAGTGGGCCTTCATTGGCGCCTGTACCTTATTACTTATAGTTATGAGTAACTAGCCGACCCCGCATTTTCACGTGCGTTTACTTTTTTTTTTTTTTCTAAGAAATGTCTGCTAGTAACGTGGGTCACACATTACTAGTATTCTTGTTAACCCCTCCAGCTAAGCTAAATGCTTGTGTTAGGAGTGGGTTCACGACGGTAGTGCACTGGGTGGGGTTCGAACCCGCAACCACTTGATCGCAAGTCCGACGCCTTAGCCATTACGCTACCGCCGCGTCATGGTTTATGGCCAAAGCTCCGCTCTTATCTGTCGTAGCGTGATGTTATATAGCCTATACCCTTCCTCGATAAATAGGTTATCCAACACTAAAATAATTTTTCAAATTCGAACCTGTAGTTCATGAGATTAGCGTGTTCAACCAAACAAACTTCAGTTTTGTAATATTAGTATAGATGCTCTATAATAAAAATATTTTTTTACATACTGCTTTTTCTAGCAATGGCTTAGTTTCATTTTGAATTTTAAAAGCCACGATCGCAGTCTTCAATTAATATTTGCACCTACTGCTACTAATACTTGCATGCAACTTAATTATATTAATTGAAAACGGTGCTTGTGGTTTCTAAAAAAACAAATAATTAATTTTGACATTATGATGATGCTCGCAATAATCGTGTGATGCAGTATAATATAAAACAACTAGCTTTTGCCCGTGGTTTCACTTGCATTAAAGTTACTTTTCTATACCTCGGGAATAGTACTTCTTTTTTGGATGAAAGCTCCCATGGGGTATCTTTTACCTAGGAAAGAAGTACGCTTACAAAAAAGGCAAACCTGACAACGTGCAAGATTTCATGATGAGCGGTTGAGTCAGACAAACTCACACTTGCATTTATAATATTAGCTAGGATATACTGACTTGGTAACTTCATCCTGGGCCCGCACAACAGCGTGATAGTGTCCAACAGAGCAGCGTTGAGCTCCGGCGACAGTTCCTCGTCGCCCTCGTCGGTCATGTCCGCCGCGTGCTGCAATACGTCACGCGCGAGCCGACATTGCACGTTCAGCTTTTGTACGATCGACAACCGTTGGAGCATCACGTCGTAGATCAGCTGACGGGCGTCGAATGATATGTTTTCTATAAAATTATTTAATCTTATAAATTTGTGTATATATATTTTTTAAGTTAACTTGTGGAAAAGCGTTTATCCCAATTAGAGCGCTTTTTTGTAGTCTGGATTTTGCTAAGCTAACTTTTAACTGAACAACATATTTATATTTAACACAAAGTAAAGCTCAAATTGGGACAACAGCTCTTAAGGACACATTTATGTATGTCAATAATTTGACCAACAAACCTTAAAAAAAAGGTGACTCAAGTCGTATATTGAGTTCATAGCAAAATGTACATGAGAGTTATGAGATGGAAAAGAAAGAACGAGCAACTGTAGTCTGAATTTTGCTAAACTGCCAACTCAAAAAAATGATATATTGTAGCGACGGGTACTCTCGCACAGCTTATATACTCCTTCGATTGGAAGAATAACTCTTTACTACGCGAGAGGCACAGACCGGTGGCACCAAACTCGAATTTAGAATACGTTCGAAATATTTTATGAAGAATAAATTTTGAAGAGAAGAGGGTCGCCGGGCAGACAGAAGACGGTCTGGACGACTATCGTGCAAAAGCTAACACCTATCGTACCCCGATACCCTAAAGCCCCAAAGCTTTAAACGTTATACGTGGTTTACACATGGTGGAGGCGCCTAAGGTGTCTAAGAGGAAAAGTATTACCAAGCAATTGATGATCGCTACGGACGTGGTGTGAAGATACATCACCCTACGTGTTGAAGGTTCGAGAAGAAAAGGAAAAACGTCGAAGGGCTTTCAAGTCGTCGAGTGGAGCGACTCTCCTATATATCACAGATAACCATTTGAATTACTTTATCGGTGTTCTCTCTGTATAGTTTTATTTATGCATTATGGCGGATTGTAAGTCGTTTGCGGGGGCCAGAGGAGAATCCTTCCAAGATTTCCTAAGGCAGTTTAAAGTAATTTGTGCAATAAATAAATGGGATGAGAAAGACAGATCATTAATTTTGGGAGCGTATTTATCGGGTGCAGCTCTGATGTTCTATAAAACAATATTCTATGATGATATCATGTTTGAGGAAATTGTACTTAAATTGGAGAAAGAGTTCCCGTCGTTTGTCGACGATATTGCGGAATTTTATAATGCAAAACAATTTAGACATGAAAGCAACACAGAATTTTTTTATAGATTGTCGTCATTAGCAAATAAAGCAAATATTACTGACGACAAGAAGTTTATTAATGCATATTTAAAATCTATGGGATTTTATCAGAAACAATTACTATCCTCACGCCTGTATCAGACGAGAGAAGAATTGAGAGACACAGTCATTCAATTAGCAGAAGTAACTGAGACCAGTAGATTTGAAAATAAAAATATTAATCTCCCAATATACCCACCGCAAAGGTTAGAGCATTCTGTTCAATTCAAAAGAAAAGAGGATGTCATCATGAATAGACCGAACCAAAGAATCAATAGATCTTATGATGGTCGTTCGCCAGGGTCTCCAAGTGATAATGAGGGTTATAGAAGTGATCGCGACGAGTTTCATACACCACGGTACAATTTAAGACCGCGGACAGAGGGTGCTAATCAGAGTTTAAATTATAGAAACGAAACACCACGCACCACTCGCCAGAATTTTCGGCAGGAGAATCTGAGGAGAATGGAGTTGGATGCCGAATCTGAAGATGAAATACAACTCCATACGATCTCGAAAACAAATGAATCTGGTCAGTTCGTTCCATTTATTATTCTTAATATTTGTGGGGTTAATTGCAATGCTATGTTAGACACAGGTGCTTCAGTCAGTGTTATTGATGGGACACTAGCGCGCAAGTTACATCTTAACATATGTGAGAATGATAACACGACGCAAATTCGGAGCATAACCGGTTCTGCTGTGAAGATCACGGGACGGTGTAGATTCAATGCATTAGTAGAGAACATTTTAGTGAAGTTAGATCTGTTTGTAGTAGAGGATATTAATATAAAATTGGTGCTAGGAATAGATTTTCTTAATAATAATTCATGTATGATTGATTTTGCGGATAGAGTATTGTTATTGAAAAAACATTTTATAATACCTTTTGTAAACGAAGATGAGATTCAACCTTTAAGTTCGTTGGTTATTGAGAAAGATATTATGAGCTGTAAGGTAGAAAAAGAAACTCGCATACTTCCTCAGATAGAATATTTATGTTCCAATAAGACAATTGATCAGAAGGATGACATTGTTACTAACACTTTAAATAGTAATATCAAAATAAAGGAAAATGAGGTCAATACGTTAATAAATTCGGAAGCTATGTACTAGCTTCCGAATTTAGGTAGTGTTGATGTAAGTTGTTGTTCGGATAAGCAGAATGTTGTAGCAGATTTTCTTAATAGTAATCCGTTGGTGGAAGAGCTGGAGGAACGTGAACCTACTCCTGTTCAAGATGGACTACAATTGCATAGGATTGACTATGTTAGATTGCAGGATGTTCGGCGTAAAGATTTTTCTGTAGGCGATTTTTTTCTGTTTTAGCTAGTAGAAATGTGAAGGTATACAAAGGATTTCTAGTTGTGAATGGCATCCTATGTAAGAAAGTCAGAAGAATAAATGGTATTAAGAACATAGTTGTTGTTCCTGCGATTAACAGAGTTCCTGCGAGAGCTGCATGATGATACATGGTCAGGTGTTCATATAGGTCCAATGAAAACGTTATCCAAGTTTAGAGAAAGGTTGTTTGTTTCAAAGGCTGAAAAGGAAATAGAGAGTTATGTTAGAAGTTGTTTGTTAGGACAACAGAAGAAACAGTTGATACAAAGGGCGCGGTGTCGCGCGTAAATAAATTAAATTGTATCACGCGATGTAGTAGATTCCTGTCAAAAAGGCGATAATATGTTATAGTAGTAGAAATATCCGTTGCTAGGCTTATTCTTGTTATAAATAAGGTCGTTGCTATGCTTATAAATTATGCACTTCGGGAAATATAATAAAACACTTACTTAGAACAAACATAAACAAAGTTCACAATGAATGGTAGTGTAACTTGAAGGTAGGAAGTTAAATTGTTTCAAGAATTTTCGGGGGGAGAAGTAAGTCTAATAGTATAGATTCATTGAAACAATTTCAGAGCAAATAATATTTTCCCAGGGATAATTAATAACTTTGATAATTTGTTGACAGATGAGAGTTGCCAAAGACTTTGACATAAGGAGTTTATTTTTCTTTGTTCATAATGTCTCTAACCATTGAGGATGTATGCAAATAGATTTGTTGACATTGAGACTTGTTTTTTTTTGTTCAAATAGCCAACGAGGTTGAACCACTTGTTAGATAAAGGATATTTATGTGAAATATTGTATTTATGATATTTGTGTGCTGATCCTGTTGTAATTTTTTTTCATGGCCTGAGAAAAAAAGAAATAAGAAAACTTGGTCTAGGTAGGAGTCAATATGGTCAGGGTTCACAATACACTTGTGTTGGTCGTGGTGGTAGAACCAAATAACTAAATGATGTATGTAATTTTTTTAGAGGCTGGAGGTTTACTTTTAAGTGGGTTTTATAAACTCCAAGTGATTCGCCTGCCAGAGTTTTGGAAGACTTAATGAATTAATTTCTATGTTTAATAATTGTTGTATGTCTGTCCTCAGCTAAAGGCCAGTTATTACTTCCATTGGCGGAAGCAGCCTCGGAAAAATGACGTTCCCACTAGTTAGAAAATGTGTGAGGCAGGCAGGACGAGTATGGCGCCACCGAGGGGGTGTAGCTCCTGTAGCGACGGGAACTCTCGCACAGCTTATATACTCCTTCGATTGGAAGAATAACTCTTTACTACGCGAGAGGCACAGACCGGTGGCACCAAACTCGAATTTAGAATACGTTCGAAATATTTTATGAAGAATAAATTTTGAAGAGAAGAGGGTCGCCGGGCAGACAGAAGACGGTCTGGACGACTATCGTGCAAAAGCTAACACCTATCGTACCCCGATACCCTAAAGCCCCAAAGCTTTACACGTGGTGGAAGCTTTACAATATATAACACATTACTTTTAGTCACCGCAGACGTTGTGGACAGTCCTCCCAGCAACAACATCCTTAATACACCATAAACGCTGCAACAATCATCTGCAAAAGATGCTGTGGCCAAAGAGAGAGAGAGAGAATAAAGCTCAAATTGGGATAACGGTTTTCAAGGACAAGTTTCTGTACATCAATAATTTGACTAAAAACCTTTTGAGATGAAAAAGAAAAAACGAACGACAAATAATGCTAATTACTCATCTAATTAAATTTACCCTTCTCCCAGTTTAATTTGGGGTCGGCGCATGAATGTATGTTTTCTTCCTCCATTCTACTGTATCATTCGTCGTCATTGCACTGCTTTCTAGCCATGTTACTTTCACTAATATTATAATTAAATCATTTAATTAATCACGCATTTATTATTTAAAAAAATATATGCCACATTTGAGATTCAAACGTTTGTAACTAGACAGAGAATGGAGTACATAACTTTGTATGCCTTAATACTTACCCGTATTTTCTTTATTGTAATGTATTACGCAGTCGACGAAGTGGTGATAAATGGCATCGGTGGTGAGACAGCACGTTACGTAATACTCGGCTGGCTCCCGGACGTCGTGATCTTCGTCCGCCAATAACGCACAATATCTACGAACAAGATTAGTTAAGATTATGACAAACACAGTTCATGTTGTTCGCAGCCAGCATGTTTGTTAATCTTTTTTTATTAACATTCTACTAATTGTACGAACTTGTAGTATAGAGGTGCACGTAAACGTAGGAATCCGCCCAGTAGCAGTTTGGTGAGAGCTCGTGCCGTCGCGCGGCGCAACTCTGGCGGAGACTGCGGCGCCAAACAGCCACATACCGAGACTAGTAATGGCTCCACTATGGACGTGTACCTGGATAACATTACAAACATTCAATAATCAACGATGGACGGAGCCATATCATCCCTCTGGGAAAAAATCGTAGTACACCGCAGTAATCGAAGAAAACAATAGGCATATCCTTGATTTTCAAGCAGTTTTGACGCGGTTGTTTGGGTGTCGACTTGTTTTCAAAGTACTCGTTGACCTGTCTCGTCGCCAGTTATAATGCGTTCTATGAATGTGTCCTTATAAGCTCGGGAAATCATACATTCAGCAACCCGCTTTCGATGCTGGACTGGATTTTGGACAAAATTTAGCTCTTTTGGAAATAATCGTGCGATGACACGTTTCATGCCCAAAATGTCAGTCAAAATATTATGAACGGACTTAAAAGATGAAAGAGAAGACGTTCACCTCTAGAGCTAAATCTCTAAGACTCGTACGACGATTTTCAAGTACCAGCTTCTTGATTAGCAGCGCCGGTTGGGGGTCGGCCAAAACTAGGCAAGTCAGTTACCACTTGTCCACCTTCTTTAAATACTTTATACATGTTCACATATATTTACTTTACACATGTTCATAACATTTTCAGTGATTCGGCACAGGAAATTTCGTTTGATACGCAAAATTTAAAGCACTGTAATGTTTGATGTGCAATAAATATTATTTCATTATCAAACTATTTTTGTTTTATGGCGATTTTTTTTCATTGTACAGACATCTCTCGCACTAGAACCACACATTCACAGAAATATAAGAAATATTTCTTTGATGACGTTTTATATGAAAGTTATTATTTTTTTATATTAAAATCAGTAATATTTTTTTCACGTTTATGAAAGTTCGTATACCTGATACATATGTCAGTCAGCGCAAGCAGCGCGTTAACACGCGCCTGCATGGGCGCGTGGTCGTCGGGCAGCATTGCGGCCAGTGCTGGCGCCACGGCCACAGCGGCGGGGCGCGAGCGCACGCACAGCCGCCCCGCGCCTGCCACGCACGCGCCACGCAGCGCCGCGCTCCACCCTGCCACACACATACTCACTACATTAAGGCTAGGCGCGCACCCACAGCCACCCCCCGCCTGCCACGCACGCGCCAGTCAGCGCCGCGCTCCACCCTGCCACACACACACACACTCACTACATTAGGGCTAGGCGAACTTTAAAGTATATCTGCAACCGAATAGTGAGAATGTAACCAGAATTAATTTGGGGAGGGGGTGGCGGCAAGAGGACGTGTCTTAAACGCCTCTGCTCATTGAAGAATTTGCTAAGCGGAGTCTAACCCCTTAACCGACTACAACTACTTACTACTTTAATTTTTAGAAAACGTAAAAAAACCGACCTAGCAATCCAGGTACTTAAACCATTAAACCGCGTGACGAGCCCTCCATCGTTTTTTAAATAGATCAGTGTCAGATCAGCGAAGTGAATATATTATTATTTACAATAAAGTGAGGTTTGCAACTACTTGGTCTTCCAACATCAAACATAGTCCTAATACACCGTTTTCTGAACTTCGAATGCTAAATGCCAGTTAGTGGAGTTACAGAATAGGATACCATATCGCAACATTGATGAAACAAGCCCATGATAGGCTGTTATCAATGTTGTTCTACTAGCGATACTCCTTAACTTATACAATCCATAGACGGATTCACTCACTTTATTACAAACTGGTTCTATGTGTGCTTTCCAATTTAGTTTATTGTCTATTACTTACCGTAGATTATGTGAACCACGCGTCGTTTATCACTGTAAGCATAGGATTTCGAGATTTGGGCACATGCAAGAACCTAAATAATAACGAGTTCGTCTACATAAACACAATAAATAAGTGCTTACGAGTAGGTGGCTCGTTAAGCGCGTTGAGGAAAAGATTTAAAAGTTCAGGAGAGGGCGGCACTGGTGCCACTAACGACAAATCCGCAGCACGAATTCCTTCTTCTATGTCTCCAGTCTCTATTGCACGACGTTCCGCTGAAATTAAATTCAAAGAACTACTTGTAATTATAACAACTAAGTGAATATATAAATTTGTTAACTTAAAGTATGAAGTGCACTTGGTAAGTTTAAATAAACTACGAACTCGTGGCTAGTACCTCAAAATCTGCCAAGTATTAAATAAAGCTGACAATTTAAATATAATATTTAATATTATATTTAAATTATTATTTTCATTGACAGTATACAGGGTGTAAGAGACACCGTAAAGAATGTTGAAATAGTGCATACAAACCATTGTTCTGAGTCGAAAACGATTAGCATTTTCTGTAGGAAAATTTATATTTTATTTGTTATTTTACATTATTTTGCTTAAAAGTGATATCATAATGAGTAAACCGAACATGCTGTATAATATTATTATATACTGTCAATGATATGTAAACAACCCCTATTTCCTAACGCGTTGAAGTTATAAACGTGCTTGTACTTAACGGATGGAAGAAACGGCCTACCGAATCTTGAAATAGTAGATTCAGATCATGATTTGAGACAGATCATTGTAGTTTTCTGCCAGCAGATACATTTTTGATTTTATTTTATTTTTTTTTTGTTTAAAAGTGATATTACAATGGGGTATTTATTGATTAATAAATACCCAATTAAACCACATTTATGCAATCACCTGCTTCGACGGCGCCAAACGTTTAAGGTCATTCAACTACGTTTGTTACGTTTAGATTGCGTAACGCAAAATCAAAGTAATTACTGTAAATCCTTGGTCTCACATTTTTATAATGAACTGACTTTTGCATTGTGATAAGTATCCACAGAAAGACGTTTTTGTAATTTCTTCGCGGCGGTGAAACTTACACGCTGTATATTCAATTCATGGTATTATAATTTCGAAAAGTATTAATGCCATACAATATTCCAGCTAACATTTTGAGAGTATATTTAGAATCGCTGAATATATCGTACATTATTGTGTCCAACAGCACAAATATCTAGATTTAAGGCTGCGCAGTCTTAGCTATTTTTAGAAACTAAAAAAGTATTATTTTTTTTACAATAAATTATTGTGGACAATTATATTTTATCTGCCGCCCAGCGCGACTAGCTACCTAACCTCTCAATTACGCTATGTGATATTTTGAAATACACAAAATTGGATTAAGACGGATTGGACGACGGGATGTAAGACAAGCTAGTTTAAAAAGAAGTATATACTGATACTAACTACGGCATCTGATATTTTTTAAGAATATGTTCTCGAAGACTCATAGGATATAAAGCATAATATTTAAAAAATGTCAGCGTAGACGGTTAGTTAGCACGTCAGCGCACTTAAATATAAGTCAAAAAGATTTTTGAAGGGAAAACTTTTTTAGCGGCGTTGTGCACTTTTTGGGATATCTTAAAAATGTTAAACTCGCGTCAGGACATGTGACCCTGATCGAAAATGTGTTCGAGATTCATATATTTAAGAAAATATTTTTACGCCATCTGTGGATTCTGCGCGATACTACTGTAGTTTGATATATATTAATTATCCATATATTAGTAGTTAAGGCAAATTTCACAGATGGTGCAATTTTAATTTCGACTTTTTACAATATTTACTATAAGTATTTATTTTCACTTTGCCGGCAGTCCCATGACTGCCTATTTTTTTTTTTAAAGTATCACTTTAGTCAATGGTAATACTTACAAAGTTGCATAAGTTCAGTGGACCACGTTAGGTTTGCAGGGTCAAGGCGAGCGGCCAACGTCGCGCAAGGTATACGACATCCTGTAACAAAGTGCTTGGCGTTGATCAGTTATCCAACTACGTACAATTATTTAATTTATGAAAATTATAGCACACAGAGATTGATCTCTAAAATTTACTTGTCTTTAATTTTACAATTAAAATGGCCCCTAAAATATAGTATTCTAATAGACAACCAAAAGCTTATATTTTTTCCATGAGATTGAGGGCAAATATTTGAAAGTAGAGATCTGAGGACCTGGGCTTTTACACGGTTAATTTTATAAGGACCTATTGAAAATAAACTGAAATCTACTAATATTAAATTCGCGTAATAATATGAGCACACGCAGTGGCGGCCCTAGGGCGGTGCCATGCGTGGGGCGCCTAAATCAACCGAAAAATTACCACCAGGGCCAGTCACCGAGTCGTTACTATAATCGTTATTAATCGACGATCGTTTGGGCATTGACGATAGGGGCAGGCTTATAATCTATGGTGAATACTTACGTGGTCTCCTAAATACTTCTCTATCATACTGGATTGTACTGACGTGACACTAATGAAGAAGTTGAAGAACGAGAAAAACAATATTTTGTTAAAGGGGATTGGCAGTTCACTACACACCAGGCTATTGAAACTTAAGCGGGAAATAAACATTTAAAAATGAAACATAATTTACGCGCCCCTACCGACTGAGCGCCCCTAAGCAGCGCTTGGTTTTGCCCCCCTAAGGCCGGCGCTGGGCGTCCGCAGGCAATGTCCGTCAGAGTCATAAGAGGATACGATATACCGATATACGAGGTACGATATCCCACGAAGCAACGAGTCTATTAGATAGTTCTGCCTCATGGGACCTAGAGGTGTCAAATATCAATGGCGCAAGGAGGCACTAGATCAAGAAATCGAGACGCGACGGTCCCGGCTTCGCTAGGGCCTGATGGCCGACTGGAAAGAACGACTACGACGACCGAGCGTAGGGCACGCCACAATTGTGGTGGTAAGAGGCCGGAGGAAAATTTAGCGGTTGACGCAGGTACTTATAGGGCCCCGAAGGGGTAAGCGAGGGGCGTGAGGCCATTCGCCGAGCCACGATGGCTCGTTGGTCAGCAAGACTGGAGGCTCCACGTGCTGGATTTGCCGCCGTGGATGCGTTTCAGCCGGACATCGTCGAGTGGGTACGGCAGAAGCACGGACCCTTTCCTTTCAACTGACGCAGGTTCTTACCGGGCACGGCTACCTGCACTCGGCCGCTAGGAGGGAATTGAGTCCCGTCTGTCACCACTGCGACTGCAGTTAGGACTCAGCGTCGGGCCTTCACTGCAGTCATCGGAGGAGATCTCTCGCTACCGGCCATCATACGCTCCATGGCCAGTAGCAGGAATTTTAAAGCAGTTGCAACTTTCTGTGAGGAAGTCATCTCGCAGAAGAGGCGGCTGAACGGGTGCAGGAGAACGATCTCCACTCGGACTTAATTTGCTGCCGGAGAATCGGGCGGCGGAGGCGCGCTTACCAGCACCTCATGCCGCCTTGAGTGTGGCCCCAGGTGGCCGGGTCGGACGCTATAGTGGTCAGCTGCGAGGAGGTGACGTCCAGGGGGTTCCACACGCAGCAGCGATACGACCTCGCGACGGCTATTGGTGTGGGAAGCCTTTCGCTAGAAACCATGGTTCTGTCCATTGTCCAAATTGAGAGTGCGAGGGATTCTGCCATCTCGTGTTGCGAGGAGGTGATGTTGGCTAAAGAGGCGGCGGAACGGGAACGGGAGAGGACAAGCACTCTCCCACCGCACGGTTCCGGTGAGGTGATAGCCAGTGAGGGTTTCCACACGACAAAAAAGTGTATACGTGGAATTATATTTTCGCCCATTGTGAAACGATTTCAATTATTCTATTTAATAGAATTGGTTAAACTTAAAGTTGGTCCCATTTAAATTTGAAGAAAATATTACACCTCTAAGGGTGGAAAATTTATCATAATTTAGGTGCATTGAAGTCGTTGACACATGGTTGTCATAGTTTGAATTTAGTGATAGCCGATGCAGCCAAAACTTCTGTAAATTTGGTCTCTTTGTTTGGATTTCTCTAAAGACTTTTTTTATCTTGATCAACAAATGGTCTAAGAGCCCGTGAACCCCAGACCTTCGTTATTTTATAAAAGCTGAAAGTTTGTCAGCGCATGCTCCCAACACAGGTAAGAACGATGGACCATTATGATGTTTGGGTTGCCCTGACTTGGGCAGGTAAACGGTACTAAAGGTGTGTAAAATACCGATCTAACTTCATCAAATAATAAAGTGCGATTTTTTGGTATTATCTTCAAAATATTTTTAATAATCACATTATTCATTACCAGACACTTAACGTCCTGGCAACCCCTTGCCAGACATCCTTAATGTTCATGAAATTATAATTTTACTTACGTTTTTTTTTGTTTTGTTTTTTTTTTTGTTTAAAAAAGACAACTCCCGCATTAGGAATATTCCTGTGTCGCGGGGGGCTTCACAAACATTTAAACAACGGACACAAAGAACACCCAGACTCGGGACAACTATTTGTGGATCACACAAATTTTTGTCCCGTGTGGAATTCGAACCCACAACACTCGGCGCGGCGTAGTGGCGAGGTGACCACTTAAACCATGCGCCATCCGTGCAGTAAATGATGTTTCCTCATTAGCCAGACGTTTTTTTTTTTATAGGGGGCAAACGAGCACACGGGTCACCTGATGGTAAATGACTACCACCGCCCATGGGCACCTGTAACTCAAGAGTCACAAGTGCGTTGCCGCCCTTTAAGGTGGAAGTAGGGGAAGAGGGGGAGCGGGCGGAGAGTGGGAATAGGAGAGAGGGGGATTACAGGGGAGGAAAGGACGGGAATAGGGGAGAGGGAAGGGTTAGGGCCCCCGGTAACCTCACTCACGCAGCGAAAAGCAATGCAAGCATTGTTTCACTGCCGGTTTTGAGTCGAGCCGGAAGAATGATGTCATTATATTTTAGATTATGTTTTTTTCGCAATTTTAAAATTAATTCACATTTAAATAACAACTGCGCAGTGAGGAATCGCGGTAGACTTAACTCGCCATCTCACTCGCACCTACCCATATATATACTGCCTCGCGCCTACAGCTATCCTACATGCTTGTCTGGCAAGGGGTTGGAAGTTTCAAAAATGTCTGGCTAATGAGGAAACATCATTGACTTATTACTCAAGTATTATATATAAAAATCAGCTTTTATACTATAACGTAAGTAAAATTATAATTTCATGAACATTAAGGGTGTCTGGCTAGGGGTTGCCAGGATGTTAAGTGTCTGGCAATGAATAATGTGATTTTTAATAATATTCTAAAGATAATACCAAAATATCGCACTTTATTATTTAATGAAGTTAGATCGGTATTTTACACACCTTTAGTACCGTTTAAGTGCCAAAGCCAGGGCAACCCAAACTTCATAATGGTCCATCGTTCTTACCTGTGTTGGGAGCATGCGCTGACAAACTTTCAGCTTTTATAAAATAACGAAGGTCTGGGGTTCACGGGCTCTTACTCTAAAAGCTATGGGAAGTGATATCTTTTTTGGATTATCGATCAATAAAGGATTATAAAACTTGGGAGTGTAGAGTTTCTAGCCTTGCTGCTGTTCGCTTTAAATACACTTCACTTCGTGATGTCCTTCTGGATCTTCATAAAGAAACAAATGACTCAGTTACAGCATCAGAGGTCTTGTCGATTATTCAGTAGGTACATAGAGCAATTTTATTTCATATTTACAATGTTTGCCTGGCCAAACGTTTTCCAATAGCTAAAAACTTGCTTGGAATGTGTGAAACAGAGACGAGCCTCTTTATTTGCATTAATAACAAATAAGCTAAGGAAATAGCATCTAAGGTTAATATGCTCTATTTTTAACCGACGAAAAAAAAGGAGGTTTTCAATTCGACCGTATATATATATATTTTTTTTTATGTATGTTCAGCCTTCACTCCGTTGTTTATGAACCGATTTTGATTATTCTTTTTTGTTGAAATTGAAATATATATATTTTTTTTTTTGCAGAATATGGGTGTACAAACAAATATTGTTGGATAGGGTATACCTCAAGGGTGGTCCCATGTCAAAGAAGTCAGGATCTGATGATGGGATCCTGATTAAATTGAGAGAAACCCTCGAAAATTGTAGGAACGAATAGTGTTTGTGTTTACTTTTTATTACTTAATCGGGTATTTGCCTTTAGAAATCATCACATCATGTAGCTGAGCTGATGATGAAAAAAAAATCATAAAATAAAAAATAATTTTAACAAAAAATTAAACTGACGAAAAGAACTAAAAAGCAAAAAATAAATAAACTTTAAGTCTTAAATATTGAGCTTATTTACATAAACTATCAAATTTTATATAAACTTATTTTGAGTCGGCGCCAAATAATAAAATGATTAATTACCTACACGTAAAGCCCACGTAGGTACATATAAAATTTTGATAATTAATCAGTTTGTTGTTTGGCGCCGACTCAAAATTAGTTTATATAAAATTTGATATTTTATGTAAATAAGCTCAATATTTAAGACTTAAAGTTTATTTATTTTTTGCTTTTTAGTTCTTTTTGTCGGTTTAATTTTTTGTTAAAAAGATTTTTATTTACGTCAGTGCTCAGGCGTTACCGTACGGGGCAACGGAGTGATACAAGCGGGATGGACAACAATTTTTAACGCGGATGAGCAGAACAATTGCTATGTCAACCACGAAAGACTGCTTGCTGCTCAGATACACCTTAAATATTTATTTGTTAGATATATCTAACACCATTTATAATCACTGGTGCATAGTATAGGAACACTAAGGTTTTGAATTTATAGGGACGCCACTTTGAGGTCTCGCACCACCTAATAATGTAGCTAGGGCGCTGTTAACTTGAATATGGAGTACGACGAACCTGGATTATGACAAATCTGGAGTACGTTGAATTTGAAATACGATCCACGACGAATCCGAAACAAACGATTGCAAATAGTTTAGTTGGGGCCCTAGTTTATTTTTTGCCCCAGGGCCTTTAATTACCTAGCTACGCCACTGAGCACACGGTAGGGCAATGTGATACGGCCGCATTAAATAAAAATATCAAATGGCTCTTTTAGTAAAATTAGAGGTCACCCAGAAGTCGAAATTCAACCCTATATTTTATATTATTATTAATATAAAATATATGGTAATCTATACTTATAATAAATCTGTAGCGGGATGAATTCTGTACATTGAATATATTTAAAAAAAAAACGACTGAGGGGTATTAAGATATCGATACTGATGCCGAATATGCGATTCAAACAACTTTTGTCTGTCTGTCTGTCTTTCTGTCTGTCTGTTTGTATGTTCACGATAAACTCAGAAGTTACTCAAGGGATATGTTTGAATGTCTGCGCAGGTTATAGGGTACTTTTTATCCTGGGTTAAACTTTGGTTCCCACAGGAAAATCAATGAAAGCTGTAATAACATTGTAACGTCAGTAGAACGTATATACTTATTTCGAACTACATTCCAGCGAGCGTTTAGCTTATCTGGTGTAGAGTACGATTTCTACTAGATTGGATGCCGGATCGAATCTCTCTTTGATATTTTTTCTTTTTTTGCATTTTTTTTTATATAAAAACTAATTTACTTTTTAAATTTTATTAGGTATCGTTTTTAACCGACGAACAAAAGGAGGTTCTCAATTTGACCGTTTATATACATATTTCTTTTTTTTTATGTATGTTGATCTATACTTATCTATACTTATAATAAATCTGTAGCGGGATGAATTCTGTACATTGAATATATTTAAAAAAAACGACTGAGGGGTATTAAGATATCGATACTGATGCCGAATATGCGATTCAAACAATTTTTGTCTGTCTGTCTGTCTGTCTTTCTGTTTGTCTGTTTGTATGTTCACGCTAAACTCAGAAGTTACTGAAGGGGTATGCTTGAAACTTAGTGTAATAGCTTGAGTGCCTGCGCAGGTTATAGTGAATGTATATTTTCAATCGTAGGATATCATCGTGCTTTTCTGTGGTGATTGCTGAAGCAGCAGGAATTTTTTTTTCTTTGTTTGGTGATCCCAGAGTAATCGATAGCTGGTTCTTGACTATGCCAACGAGCTATTTTGCCTCTCGCAGCCATTAAATTCATAAATATGTTTCAGAGCATTAATAATAGTAACAACTTCACACACCTCATACACGGCCGACTGATCCTAAACTAGGCAGAGCCTGTACTATGGTAACCAGACTGCTGATAAATATACTTATATATTTCTAAATACATACATATTATAAATAAATTACACCTAGACAGAGAATAATTTGTCCTGGGTGGAAATCGAACACACGACCTATGGCTCAGCAGTCAGGGTCACTAACCACTAGACCATCAGGCCAGTCCAGTAAATATAGATATATTTATAAATAGAGTTATAGACAAAGAAGATCCAAACTTTTAAACTTTTGCGTTCCATAATAATATAATTATGTTGACGGGAATTCACGCGATCATGTATTTAAAAAGTATTACAGTACCTACAGGCCTGTGATCACGACCACGGCAAAGCAAAGGTTTTAAATACGTGATCGCGTTGATTCCCGTCAACATCATTATATTAGAATAGAATAGAATTTTTATTTAAAGCATATAATATACGACTTACAAAAAAAAAAGTTGTTAGTTTAACTTAACACTTTGTTAGTATTACAGTATTTTACTATATTAAATGCATGGCAGACACTATAGCCAGAAAAATTACAACTAAGCTGAAATATTGACGGTGTGGATTCGGTAGAAACGCTAATAGTGGCCGTGGGTGTATGAGACGAGTTTTATGTTCTTTACAGAGTCTCCCGTGAAGAGGTGTCTGGACATCGCCCAGGTGTCCGCTAGCCAGCGCTGGGTGGATCATTGGAGGCAAAACGTCGCCGTACCGACGGTCAACTCATAAACGGTACTGTGAGGCACACCGTGTGGTTTTAGTTGGTTTAAGCCTGATATACGGCCTCACCAATAGCCCGGTGAGGTGAGTTTCCACACGAAAAACAAATGAGTAATGTTACCACGGCGAATTAAGTCGTTATTTCACGTGTAAGCAACAAAAACAACCTTTTTTGTACGCTCCAGGTTGTTTCACAGCCAATACAGTATAAAAAATACTGCCTGGAGAAAGAGGTACTATGCAATAAGCTACAAATTGCTGTTTTCCGAAAAAAACGCGAACGAAGTCGCGGGCACAGCTAGTATACAATATATCTTAATTTTTTTTAAATTTAAGTATAATTTTTATTGACATCACTAAAGCTACTAAAGTACTGGCTACAAAAAAAAATAAGAACATTTGAAAAAGGAGAAAAAGATACTGCACTCCCAGTGAGCCCAACGATTCCCAAATCAATCGTTTCTTATTATTATACAGTAAGATGCTTCTATAGCGTAACGTCCAAAACTATACTGCATTGTTACTAGTACTGGACTAAAAATAACGTACCATCGTCCCTTGCGGCCACGAGACGTCGCACCAGATGGTCCCTCAGCGCAGTCCGCTCGCACGACTGCGCGTACATAGACCATGCGCTTATGAGCTCCAGGTTCAACGGCATCAGACGCACGTCTCGACCCTGGTAAATATTGTTACATTTAGAAAGAACCATTTCACTAATGGACTAAATTCTTCTGACAGGCTTCCATTTAGTAACCACTGACTGTCTGGAGTTCTTAGGTATGGTACCTATAGGATTGAACTCTTGATACTGAGGGCAAACTTGTGCCACGCCACTTCCTAGGCAAATTAGCTTCTGTGATGATCTTCTTATTATTTTAACTGTATTTTTACGTTATAAAGGGCAGGATTATCAGTAACACAACACAATTCAAATATTAAAAAGTTTGATTGTATTGTACCTCTTCGTTATCAGCTAGTTTGTAGTAGTAGTTCATCACGAAACCGACACAAGAGTACTCGACCTCTCTCGCCACGCATGTCAGCAATACTAAGCATTGTAAGTCTCGATCATCATCCATCACGCCTAAGTGGGTACTCAGGATGTCTACCGTACGGTGGCTGAGGGAAAAATAACAATAAAACATAAATCTTAACTTATACGTTACAAAACCGATGTAAAGACACTACTATAATCAGATAAGTGCAAGCGCGAGTGTCCCGCAATGCTACAGATGTAAGCGTATAATAAATACTATAGAAGGATAGATTTTATCGGGGGTGGTGTCGTTGCAGTTTATAGACAAACATATTTCAAAGCGTGTATGACCCTGACAATAAGGCGCAAGCTTTAATTTATTGTTACCAGTAAATCAAGAAGACAAATAAAAAAAAAGACCCTGAAGGTAGTCAATCCCAGTCGAATATTTGCATAGCCTATACACAAGTCAAGTAATGTCTGTCACGTATAGTGATACTAAACGCGGTTTATCCGGCAGCTCTAAAATAATCTGTTACAATATGGCTTATACCTATATATTTACACACTTAAGTTTAAAAAAGCCGTTATAAAATATCGATGCTGAAAGAGCTTAATAAAGTAATTTTATAATATTTCATTTGCACACACACAAATATCTCTTTAAAATTTATAAAGACAAAAATTACTTTATACAATTTCCTGCTTTAGCCATCAGAGAGCACGCTTTCTGCAAGTGTCGCTTCATATTACGTCGAATAATTCCAGCGAGGAACATCCACGGCACAGAGTCGTTGCAGATTGGACCGGCAAATACTTTCAGACGATCTATTAGAAGCTGCTGGACAAGAGTTACAACCTGGTCTTGCACCTGAGAAAATATAACAATGTAAAAGTCGGTACAAAGTAAACTTTTATAACATTAATGTAAAGTATGATTATTATTTAAGACAGAAATTCATCAACTCAGATACTTTTGAGAATGATTTTAAGAGGGCAATAACAATTTCAACTTTTTCATATTTAGCAACTAGTTCGAATTATAAAAGTCTAACTACAATTATATCGCAGTGGTTTAAGTGGAGCAGTCAGTATGGACACGACAAACTTACAAACTGCATCAGATGAAGGTATCAAATGATTACAGTGAAGTATCTAATGGAATAAACATACCTTAGATTCCGGATCGGACAGTTGATGCATTGGTCCGGTAAGAAAAGCGTCGAACACCGCCTCGCTAGGTCGATGTGTGGCTAGATCACCCAGCGCAGTGATGGCTGACGTGCGGACTATTATACTCGCATCGCGACACAGGTTTACTAAAATCTAAGCATAAAGCATACTAAGAGTTGAGGCAGTAGCAGATCTGTCAACTATAACAACCAGCTTTTGCCCGCGGTTTTGCTCGTGTTCATGTACATTTTGTCCATCAATTCCATTTGCCCTCGGTATCCTATGTTTCATCAGTACCCGTTCGAGTAGTTAAGGTGCGAAACCGTAACAAACAAACTGATTCACTTATAATATCTTCAATGTCAACATTTCAATCAGGTTCGGTTAGTAGCTTCCGGGAGTACGATCGGCGACTAATTAAAAGAGAACAATTATTTATGCACCATTGTAGAGAGTACTTCCCGCTCTGTGAATATACATTATAATGGTAGTCGGATAATCGTATCACCGCTAGGTCCGTGGCGAGCGGCGCAGCGTCGGGCGCGGCGAGCAGGCGCTGCACCAGCGCGGCGCCGGCGCGCCGCACGGCCGCGCGCTCGTCGCACACGCTGCGCGCGCCCACTGCCATCAGCCGAGACACTTCGCTGTTGCCGTTCAACTCCTACGACCGTTCATAACAAGAATAAATCATTGACATTGTGTGCACGTGCAGCAGGCGACGTGAACTACAAACAAAATAGTAGTACGACATACCGGAAACCCAAGTTAGGCAAGCCTGTCATTTTGGAAAGCACCGCTCGTTGTTAGAGGCACGATGGTTTGAATTTATTTTAAAGACAACTCCCGCATTAAGAATCTTCTTGTTTGGCGGGGGCCTTCACAAACATTCAAACAACGGACACAAAGAACACCCACACTCAGAACAACTATTTATGGATGTGAGATTTGAACCCACAGCGCTCAGCGCGGCGTAGTGGCGAGGTGACCATTTAAACCATTGCGCCATCCGTGCAATCAATGATTCGATTGCACGGATGGCGCAAAAGTGATTTCTTGGTTTTAATCGGGGTAAGGCCTCTTCCAATCGGTCTTCTTGGTAGTCATTAAGGGAGGCCTATGTCCAACAGTGGACGTCCTATGGCTGAAATGATGAAGGAAAATGAAAAACTTCAATACATAGTAAGTGTGTAGAAATATTTGCTTAATCATACTTATTACTTATCATTAAGTGCAACTTACATATAAAAAAAATAACGATAATGATATCGTTATTAAAAAATCTTTAGTATTTACTGATTGCATTAAAAACACTGCTAATACATTCCATGTAAAATATTAGAAAATAATAAACGAAATTTCGAAATTTTGAAACGAAAATCGTCATAAAACAACTGTGACGACTTAACATCTCGATTCGTCCTCTTGGGATACTCTTGCTGTAGGCAGTCAGTCAGTGCTGCTTCCTGGAAACTATGGGCCCCCTCGGTATACCTAACAGATAAATGTTTGCTTCTGAGCTTTGTTTAGTCACGGTGTAACATAACATTTCATACTACTGTAACCGAACGGAAAATATATGGTCTGAAAGTGTAAAAAAAACTTCACCGGTTACATGACAATATTTCCGCTTAGATGTAATTTTCTTAGTGAAAGTGTCTGCCATGTATTTAGTTTAGTAAAATACTGTAATACTAACAAACTTCATTAAACTAAAAACTGTCATAGATGCTTTAAATAAAAATTATTTTCTATTTTAATATAATCATGTTGACGGGAATCAACGCGATCACGTATTTAAAAGGTATGACATACCTTTGCTTTGCCGTGATCACAGGCCTGTGTAATACTTTTAAATACGTGATCGCGTGAATTCCTGTCTACATAATTATATTATAATGGAACGCAAAAGTTTAAAAGTTTGGATCTTCTTTTTCTATAACTCTATAAATGTAATGTAATATGTATATTTACTGGACTGGCCTGATGGTCTAGTGGTTATTGACCCTGACTGCTGAGCCAGAGGTCGTGGGTTTGACTTCCACCCAGGACGAATTATTCTCTATCTGGGTGTAATTTATTTATAATATGTATGTATTTAGAAATATATAAGTATGTTTATCAGCAGTCTGGTTACCATAGTACAGGCTCTACCTAGTTTAGGATCAGACGGCCGTGTATGATGTGTGTGAAGTTGTTATTATTATTAATGCCCTGAAATATATTTATGAATTTAATGGCTGCGAGAGGCAAAATATTTCGTTGGCATAGTCAAGAACCAGCAATTTTTTTCCTACATCAGCTCGGTTGCATGATGTGATGATTTCTAAACGCAAATACCTGATAGAGTAATGAAAAGTAAACAGAAACACTATTCGTTTCTACAATTTTAAAGGGGTTTCTCTCAATTTTATCAGAATTCTATCATCAGATCCTGACTTCCTTGACATGGGACCACTCTTGAGATATACCCTATCTAAAAAAAAATAATAATCAAAATCGGTTCATAAATAACGGAGAGGGTTGAACATACATAAAAAAAAAGAAATATACATAAAAGTATATAAACGGTCGAATTGAGACAGTCCTTTTTTTCGTCGGTTAAAAACGATACCTAATTTTAAAAAGTAAATTAGTTTATATATTAAAAAAAAGAAAATAGTGTCAAAGAAGGATTCGATCCTCGATAAGCTAAGCTCTCGCTGTAATTTAGTTCGAAATAAGTATATACATTCTACTAACATTGTATGTTATTACAGCTTTCATTGATTTTCCTGTGGGAACCAAAGTTTAACCCGGGATAAAAGTACCCTGTAACCTGCGCAGGCACTCAAACTATTATCATACTAAGTTTCAAGCATATCCTTTCAGTAACTTCTTGGTTTATCGTGAACATACAAACAGACAGACAGACAGACAGAGGCATCAGTATCGATATCTTAATACCCCTCAGTCGATTTTTTTTAAATATATTTAATGTACAGAATTCATCCCGCTACAGATTTATTATAAGTACAGATAAATTACACCCAGACACAGAACAAATTATCGTGCTCATCACACAATTATTTGTCCTAGGTGGGAATCAAACCCACCACCTCTGGCTTAGCAGTCTGGCTTAGCAGTCAGGATCCCTAACCATTAGACCAACAGGTCAGACTATACTTACAGAATATACTTTGTCGATCGAGAATGTATTAAGTTTATTTTTAAAAATATGAATGGCTAGCTCCTTCTAACATTTAAGCAATTTATTGTATATAATTAACAAACGAAAAAAAAAGGAGGTTCTCAATTCGACCGTTTATATTGTTTTTTTTTTATGTTTGTTCAGCCCTCTCTCCGTTATTTATGAAGCGATTTTGATTATTTTTTTTTTGTTAGATAGGGTATACCTCAAGAGGGGTCCCATGTCAAGGAAGTCAGGATCTGATGATGGGATCCTGGTAAAATTGAGAGAAACTCTCGAAAATTGTAGGAACGAATAGTGTTTCTGTTTACTTTTCATTACTTTATCAGGTATTTGCGTTTAGAAATCATCACATTATGTACATGCTGTGCTGATGATGAAAAAAAATCATAAAATAAAAATCTTTTTACCAAAAAATTAAACCGACGAAAAGAACTAAAAAGCATAAAATAATAAACCAATAAAAACAAACACAATAAACCTTTCTTAAGTATTGAGCTTATTTACATAAACTATCAAATTTTATGTAAACTTATTTTGAGTCGGCGCCAAATAATAAAATGATTAATTACCTACGTAGAGCCATGTCCATTTCTACGTAGGTACATATAAAATTTAGATAATTAATCAGCTTGTTGTTTGGCGCTTTTATATAAAATTTGATAGTTTATGTAAATAAATATGCTCAATACTTAAGACTTAAAAGATTTATTTATTTTATGCTTTTTAGTCCTTTTCGTCGGTTTAATTTTTTGTTAAAAAGATTTTTTTTTATTGGAGCCATACAAAAAAAACTTTTGCGTATAAGGGAAATTTTTGAATGATGCACGCAGAGTCTACTGTTGTTACGTCTATTACGATTGATCCTATCAGATAATTTTAGAAATAAGTTAGGGTTACATTTAACAAACATTAGACTTTTTAGGATATATAAAGTTGGAAGTATGATTAAGAAAATATTTGATGATAATGACATCATCATCATTTCAGCAATGGGACGTACACTACAAGACATAGACCTCCCTCAATGACTTCCAAAAAGCCCAGTTGGAAGCAGCCTGCATCCACCGTCCCGCCTATATAACCTATATAAAGGAACTGTACTAATATATTAGAGAGATGATACATGTACGCACACAATTATGCTAGTACTTATTTTTATACTCTTTGGAAAATTAAAATATTTACAAATTAGTGTTCAGTAGAAAACTTTTATCAAGGATATATTAATTTTTACAATAAAATAAGAACGTATGACTGAGTTTATATTTATTTTGTACCTACTCAAAGTTTTAAGAATATAAATAAATAAATATAAACTTAGACAATTACCTTTATAGACTGAACAATGGGCGGCCTCGTGTTACCGAGACAATCTGTGAGTATGGCGAGTGCACGCGTACGCAATGAGCCGGACACATCGTTGACACGCGCATACACCGCACGCAAGATCTCAGCGTGCCGGACAGTGTGTAGTCGCTGACGGAGTAGACCAGACATTATGTCTTCCATTACCTCCTACAGGAAACATAATTATACAAATTAATATTAACTAGTGATCGCCCAGAGATCGAAATTCGATTATAAATCAATATTTATATAATTTAATTACTGAATTAATTTATTAAATTATATATAATTAAAAATATATTTATATATAATTTTTATATCATCATTTTTTATGACAATAATTAATTGGATATCAAAAATCATTGTCGTCAACCATTGTCGATCATCGATTCATTTAGCTGTTACTGAAATTTACTAATTAGTTTAGCTCGTTAAAGAAGAAAAAAGTTCTGAACATGGTCTTTGTCTCTTTATACATAGAATAGAATAATCTTTATTGTACATCAACGCCATATTGCTAAAAAAATACACAAAATGGAAATGTACAATATCGGCCTTATCGCTAAGAGCGAATTCTTACATGCAACCTTTGGATGGACAAAATCGATAATAGATAAAAGAATAACGTGGATTGTGAAAATGGGTTCCGACGACCTCAAGAATCTTGTGTGTCATTGAAGAACGTAAAGCGTAGAGCAAGGATGCGAGTATTTCGTCGAATGCGAATTGGGAGCCACTTTATCTATACAAACCTACATATGTATAGATAAAGAATCTTGTCAATTGTCGTGATTGTGGCCATGATGGAAATATATAACGCAAATTAAGTTACATAAACTTGCCATACAATTAACCATTAGCCTAGTATAATTTTAAAAGTACATGCTTAGACCGCCTTAGCATAATTAATGGTTCCCAATTAACCTTTCTTATACTTTAAGCTGATCATGTCAATCGTGTAGTCGGTATGGCATGTATTTCAATTTATTTCATTTCTTTTCCTTTTTTTCATTTATAATAAAAAAAAACAAAGTACACATTATCTAATGTCCTAAATCAATGAGAATAAATAGATAATTTAATACTTAACAACATAAAAAATCAGAAATAAAATAATAAAATAAAAAAAAAAAAATCAAAACACACATCATGTTCAGCAGGAGGCACCTGACTATCCTGACTGCTCTCATCTTCAGTAGCTATGGTCCCTTCTTCAGTTTCTTTCTGGTTGTTTTCATTTGTCCCCTGTTCACTAATTGCATTCTCTGGCTGTAGCTCATTCGAGTCGATTGTATAACTGACCTGCGACCCTTCAATTTCCATTCCTAAAATTGGATAAAGATAATTTACTAACTTTGATCCTCTTACACTTAGAAGACTATCTGTAATATGTGGATAACATGAAGAAGAGCGTGAGCAATCAATGGAAGTATCAATCAATCACGCAAGAAAGATTGAGATAATACACAAGCAGTCTTAGATGTAGATCACCGAAAAAGATAACGTCGAAATCCACATTAGAAACACTACGATTGGATAGATTAAAGTCTGGTGGTTTTAACCTTTATGTTAAACAATTTTGCCGGCTTTAGATCATAATACCCATAGTCTTACTTACTCCAAATCCTAGTCATTAAACCCGTTATGGTATCATCCATTGTTTTGTTTACCTGAATCACTAGTATTTGCCGCAGCTGTCGGTTCATTGGGTGGAGGTACAAGTTTCTGTTCCTCTGGATCATTACTTAGAAGATTTGCTAACATCTCCTGCAACATATTTTTATAAAATGTTACCATAAGGACTTGAATCAAAAATAAATCAAACTATAATATAGTTTTATACCAATTCAACATTATGACAACATAATATTAATAAGAGCATTAGTTTGTGAAAATGGTGAATAGAATATAGTAAACTTTATGGACCTACCTATGGACTACTTACACCATTAAAATATTGCTTACAGTGAGTACAGAAAGTTAATATATCCTTACTGCTAAAAGCAGTTTATTCCAGGCAACCTCAGGATGGACAAAGACAAGATTCATACACATTTAGGTATAGAATATGTCATGGATGAGAAACACAGACCTTATTTTAAAACTATTGCCATGAATTGCTCCTTACAAATAGCATCTTAACATACAGTTGTAGCTTACCACGGCAATTTGGCGATGTGCAACTCTGGATGTTGTTGACAATTGTAATAGCCATTTTACAGTTTTGCGATAAGACTGGCGAGGCAACATACTCATCAGTCCTGACACCAAAGATACTCGCGCATTTCGTACTTCTTGTCTTTCCTGCAAAACATTTACGTTTATTTACTAGAATTGATTGTATGCACTGTGTTCAACTAGTGTGTGCCATAATGCCCTGTCTATGAATATTTGAGATAAGAGCTGGAAGATGATGCTATTTTAAAATTATGAACAAAATACCTAATAATTTGTTGTTTGGGAAGAGGCCAACAAAAGTTTTGGCTCTACTACTTATTTTTGCAAATTGGGTCTGCCGGTGCTCAAAGTGGCCGTAAACCGGGCACTTTAAGCACCGGCAGACTTTGGGAATTAAAGACAGGAAAATTGGGAGCACATTGAAAGTAAAAGGTAGGTAAGAAGGAAATTCCATTGTCGGAAGGAAAGGGACAATGCTTATACAGATACGATCTGACGGTGATGATCATATTAACAAATAAACGTAGTTTAGGAGACTTGAAACTTTCTAAACTATTTAGCCCAGCCCGTCTAGCCCAGGCCAGGGTGGTCAAGTATCGAGGAGTGATACTAGACAGTAAACTCCTATGGAATAGGCACCTTGAGGCAAAACTGAACAAAGCTTGCATTAATTTTTGCATAGCTGCAAGCGACTCGGCAAAAGCTAGGGGCTATCCACGAAAATCACACTATGACTCTAAAAAACGGTCCTACGGTCAACTATCACGTATGGTACTATTGCCTGGTGGACTCGCATGTCCTGCTGTCACTGGTTGTATGCGGACAATTTTGACAGCTGCTCTTGACTTTCTCGATTTAGCACTACTAGAACAGACAGGCCTATTTGTCTAGGAGTCAGTGGCCCTGACTGCTGAGCCAGAGGTCGTGGGTTCGATTCCCACCAAGGACAAATAATTGTGATGAGCACGAGCATTTGTTCTGCGTCTGGTTGTAATTTATCTATTATATAGTTTGAGATTAGACGACCGTGTGTCTCAAGTTATTATTATTATTACGTATTATACAATAGGAAGCAGCTATAGCAGCCATCAGACTCAAACACCTATGTCTGTAGTACAAGTCACTACTAGGTTTAGTGGATTAACAACCACTAACCTATGCTAACTTGTTATGCGAAAGGATCCCAAAATAACACACCTTCGAAAAAAGGACCAAATATGGTATGTAAATGTACACGAAAATAACAGATATCAATTTGATCGGTCCGGATCTACATGGACGGTTCCATCGTGGGATCAGGGCCTGGAGCCGGAGTTTTCTCTCAAGACCTAAAAATATAAACAAAAACCTAAAAATATAAATAATAATAATAGGGGGAGGGGGGGGCAAAATTAGTTTTTGGTATACCGGGGGGGGGAGGGGGAATTTGTTTTTGTAGATCTAGTTGCAAATAAGAAAATTGACTCAAATTTACCTTAGCACTACATAAGCTCGCTAAAGTAAGGGGGGGCAGCTGCCCTCCCTCCTCGGTACGCCCATGGGTGTGAATGATATATTTCGCCAAAAATGAGACATCCTTGTAACTTTCTCAGCGTAATAAACAGAAACAAGCTAAAAACTTCTGTTGTTAGTGAAAATAATGGTATGTAAATTTGAAGCCATAGCTTGTGAGAAAAAGCCTAATGTTCAACTGGTCAGCCTCGGTTAAATTGCAAGTTATGAGGGATAACAGTAAGCCATTTTTAAGTAAGTATGTTAATTAAGTATGTACTAACCAAACCATCTTGTGAGTAACAAATATGCTGCAAGAGTAACATGTAGCCTTGTAAAGCAGCTTTGCCGTATTTACTCAGTATCAATCCCGAATATGTCACATATGACGCTCTCACAATATTCTGAAATTTTTTTTTTGTTAAATATAAAATCAATGTATTATTTATTACCATGTATTATTTATTACTAGCAATCCGCCCCGGGTAGCAGAGACATCTTCAACAATCATCAACACATCTTAATCAATTTACACATAATCTTAACAAATTATACACCTAAACTTTCCTCATGAATCACTCTGTCTATTAGTGAAACCGCATGAAAATCCATTCAGTAGTTTTTCAGTTTATCGCGAATAGACAGACAGACGTGGCGGGACTTTGTTTTATAATATGTAGTGATTGTAAATGCTTGTAAGCCCTGTTTGAATTTAAAGCAAGCAGTCTTTTTTTTTTTACTTACATCCTTTCTTTATCATTATGTTGGGTATGGTAAACTCAAACAGACCAAATAATATATGTGTGAGTTTACCACCATTGTATAATAAAAGGACACAAACTTTAAACAGACGTTGTTTTGAACAGTACAACAGTCCTAGTTGGGAGTCTACGAACAATAAATTCCCTTTACTTTAAGTTTAATTGGTAAATCATTAAGGAGATATTATTTCAGTATCTTCTCCCTTTATATCTACAAAATAAAATACATTTACTTACATTTGCATTTCTTGTGTCCAGTGATGCAGCCACTAATTTAGGTAGAAGGCATTTAAAGAGCAGCCTTATAGCAGAGGGATTAGGCTCGCCCTCTGCGTTGCATATCAACCTATTAATTATTTCATATATCACCCCAGATAGGTTGGTAAGTTCAATCTTATCTGCAATAGTTACATAAAGAAAATATCACATTTCAACCCATAACACATGACTTAAGTTTTAATCTTAACTGTTGTTTCCAAATGTTTTTATTATTATTGTTACGAGATGAGGTTGAGGATTAGAAAGGTACACAAATTTACTACCAATATAGACACAACTTTTTTTAATAATTAGCAATTAACACAATTACAAGTCACTGTTACAATTATCACTATTTGCACTTCTCTATTCATTTGTACTTCGCATTTGTTAACTCGCAGTATCGCTCAACTAGAACTGAACTAATACTGCAATTAAACTGCCTTTTAAACCCCAAACGTTATTTTATAGAGTTCATGATATTTCCTGAAAACTCGAAATCCTTTTGGAACATTTTAATACAATGTGGGACATTCTATAAATAGATTACACGGGTCAACATGAAATTTGACTTTGATTGCAAAGCATTAAATTTCGGTAGTTTAGGTCGTAATTAGACGGAAAAAAAATATATGGCATGAAAAACTTTGCTTTTGTGCTTAGAAGACTGATTGAACGAAATTTTTAAACATCTCGGATTTTAATTTTTGATTAAAAATAAAACTATTGAAATAAAAATGTTTATTATTTTTATTAAGTTTTACTATCAAATTAGCTTACAGAAAAGTGGAAAATAACTTAAAAGTGCACACTTTTACTTTTTCTTTTATGTTCATAGCTACTTTCTCTCAATAAACCCCAAATATAGTCGCCCATCATGTTTTCATTGTATTGGCCTTGATAGCGTTGTTCAAAATTCATGATGTCCTGATGGAAACGTTCTCTTTGCTCTTCGGAATAGGCTCCCATATTGTTTTTAAATTTATCCAAATGAGCATGCAGCATATGTACTTTTAATGACATCCTGCAGCCCATGGCCTTAAAATTTGTAAGCATATCCTCAACCAACTTTTCGTAGTTTTCAGCTTTATTATTTCCTAAAAATCCAGAAACTACTGCTTTAAAACTGTTCCAACTTGCTTTTTGAGTACGATTCAGCAACGTTGGAAATTTTTCATCGGCGAAAATCTGTCTTATTTGCGGACCAACAAAAACCCCAGCTTTAACCTTTGCTTCCGATAACTTCGGAAAATTTTTTTTTAAGTATCCAAAAGCTTCTGAAGTTTCATCCAGTTTTTTAACAAATTATTTCATCAACCCTAACTTAATGTGCAAAGGCGGCATTAACACTTTTTCCGCTTCAACAATCGGCTCAAATTTGACGTTCTGTTTTCCGACACACAATTCTGTTCTTACAGGCCATGACCGTTGAATATAGTGTTTAGAATCCGCTCTGCTATCCCACAAGCACAAATAACACGGATACTTTGTATATCCACCCTGTAGCCCCATTAAAAATCCCACCATTTTAAAATCTCCAATCAGCTCCCAGTTATACTCACGATACTTTACAGATTCAAGCAAAATTTTGACACTTTCATAATTTTCTTTAAGATGTACTTTATTTCCGTTGTGCAATAGAACTGCTTTTAAACTTTTTGTAGAGCTGTCAATGAATAAACGCCATTCGCTAGGGACACAGGGTATGCCAATTGCTTCAAACATACCTTTAATGTCATTACAAAAACAAAGTCCATCTTCCTTCGTGAAAAACGTTGCAAACATTTCATGCCTAGGCCGCTGATCCGTGATCTTAACATCATCAAGCAAATTCCACTGTTTTAACCGAGAGCCTAGAAGCTCTGCTTTATTTTTTGGCAAATTTAAATCTCTAATTAGATCGTTAAAATCTTCTGAAGTAATGAGATAGTGTTTTGGTTGTTCAGGTGTAGGCAAAAACTCCTTATCGGAATTACTTTTATAAGAACTAAAAGATGAGTCACTTTTCTGCGATAATTTTTTTGGTGGCTCAGGTACTGGTCGTGTCAGGTCGTGAGCAATTGGAGCAGAAGAAGATTCGAGGTCAGGATATTCAATAGGTTTTGCATTTTTACCTCTACGTCTTTTACTCGGATTCACCATACAAAAGTAGCAGTCAGTAATATGGTATTTTGGTTCTCGCCAAATCCTTGGTATTGCAAATTTCATAGACCTTTTCTCACCTCGATACCAACCTAAAAATATAAAAATAAAAATTAATATGTCTATTATTTTGGATTCATCGCTTAATTAAATAAAAATTGCTTACCTTCCAAACACCTTTTACAATAACTACAAGCAACATGTGGAGCCCATGGCTTATCTTGATTCCGTACAGGACAGTCAAAATATGCTTCATAGGCTTCACAGAGAACGTGAGATGTCTTTAGTTCATATTTCACGTCTCGAACTTTAATAAATTGACCACATATAAAACAAAATGCATCAGCATCGTATTTGCACTTTCGTGACGACATTTTAAGTTATTCTGGGCTTGTAAATAACACCTGATGGTTGTTTATCACTCGGGTGCCATCTAGCGGCACAGTGTAAACGTTAATACCCCACTCTCACCGCGTGGTCTTTTTAAAAATATTAAAATCAATTAAAATTTATGAAAAAATTGAAAAATGAGTATTATTATTATAACTATCACAAAAGCAAACTTTATACCGAAAAAAGGTATTTTCTTTTCGTTTTTGTGCATAACTAACTGGAAAATAATAGTATAAACTTTAGGACAAAGAACGAAAAACTTGTTTACTATATTTAGACCGAGCTGCGCATCCAGAAATACCTGATCCCAAGTTATTACACTAAAAAGAAGAGCTGTGTCATCAGGAAAAGTCACTATTTTGGCCTGAGGGAGTTCAAGTTCACACAAATCGTTAATATATATTAAAAACAAAGTTGGTCCTAGAATACTTCCCTGACCAACACCATAAGAAATTGACGTTTCACTGCTTGTCAGACCATCCATTTGTCCCGCAGATAGCTTTCAAACAAATTCAACTGAACACTTCTTATTCCCAGATGCTCAAGTTTTTTTATTAAAGTTGGGACAGAGACTGTGTCAAACGCTTTGGCAAGATCAAGAAATATAGCAATAGTCTTAAGTTTACTATCCAGTTTAGTAACTATGAAATCTGTTAAATCATGTACAGCATCAGCCGTGGACTTATTCGATCTGAAGCCATATTGGGCTTGTGATAGTAAATTGTTACTTTCCAGATATTTGACAAGTCGATGATTTATAAGCCGTTCTAAAATTTTGGATAATGTAGATAGAATAGAAATGGGCCTATAATTATTGACACAGTCTCTGTCACCAGCCTTGTAAATCGGATAAATTCTAGATTTTTTAAAGCTTTTGGGAACACCCCAGACGAGATCGATAAGTTGCAGATGTGGGTTATAGGGTCCGTAAGTATGTTAATGTTATTTTTAAGTACATCAGCAGAGATACCGTCTAGGCCTACGGCACAGTTTGCCTTAAGATTTCTGATAAGGGAACTAACTTCCTCGGGGTCTGTTGGTAGCATTATGAATGAATGTGGGTAAGATTTATAATATTTGGTTGAGCTTCAGAGTGTCTCTTTATTTCTTCAGCTACATTTTTGCCAATATTTGCAAAGAACATGTTCACATTATTTATAGCCAATACCGGATCTTGTTTATTTATTAATTCTGAGGTAGTTTCCATATGTTTGGTTGTATAAGTGATTTCTTTTATTGTCTTCCATAGTTTTTTTATTATTATTTTTACTGTTTTGAAGCTGTAACTTATCATATTCAGTTATTGTTTTTTTTTTATTAGAGATGAACAGAAGTTCCTATATCTTTTGTATGTAGTGCGTAGGATATCGTTATCTAGTTCTTTTTTAGTTTTTAAGTACAAGTTGTCGCCATTTTTGAGACCTGGTGTAATCCATGGTTTCAATATTTTTTTTCTTTTAGAAGTTATAATTTTAATTGTGTTAGACGAAATTAAAGATTTTAGTGTGTTTACAAGAAAATTGGTGGCTTCATCTACATTATCAAGAGTATACAATGAACTGAAATCAGTGTGTATCAAGTCCTCTGATAATCCTAAATGATTCAGTTTTGTTATTATTTTAGGTGGTTTGATTATTTGCTGAATTGCTGTTTTTATTATTACGCACTGAGCCTTAAATTTGGTCTTCAAAAAGAAGTGGTCCAGACAAGATTTACCATGTGTTGGAAGAGTGTAAGCCGGTTGAATACCATGGTATGCCATCATATCTAAATATAAAGCCGAGTTTGCATCTTTGTTATTTTCGCAAATGTCTATGTTTATGTCACCAAGGATTATAGTTTAGTATTTTTTCATAATTTATTAGTAGATGTTGCAGAGATTGTAGAAATATATTTATATTTTTATAGCCCGGTGGACGATATATTGCTAGTATTATTGTATTTGAATTTGGTTTAAAAATAAGACAATTAGCCTCAGATATGTCCGGCTCGATAATTTCGACAAAAAGGTCTTGTCTATAGTAAACGACCACTCCTTCGTTTTGCGTAAGGTTGCACAAATTGCTGTATCAGCTTTCATATACAATTCTAAGTCTGTTTGAATATCATTTATGTCATTAAATTATTTAATTTATAGATCAATGATTATATTTGGTTTATAATTAATGAAAAACTTAGCTATACTTGTGTATGGAATATCATGTGTGTTGTTTATGTTGCTATGTTGTGCGATATAAAAAATGTGAGTGTGTATATATGTGAGTTATGTGATATGTGAGTAGTGACCAATAGCAAGGGAAAGTGTTTAAAAGTTAACATGAATGTAGACAAAGTCAAACCGAAAATAAACTGACTTGTTTCATTTGTTGAGTAGTTTCTAAGACACGATGATGTTTTAATATTAATAGCCTCAAAACCTTCCCTGTCACGCAAAAATAATCTGTTATTTTGCGCTCAACAACATTTGTAGTTATTATTTTAACCACAATTGTGTGTCTCGCAAAATAACTGACTGAGCGGACCTGTGAGATGTTTAGCGATAAATATCGGAGTTCGAGGCCCACTAATAAAAGCAATGTATTCAGTGTTAAATTTATCTTAGAATAATCGTTGTGTGATGGACACTCGGGATGTAACCAGTACATAGTGTTGGTAAAGTGTAGAATAAAAAATGTTTTAAAACAGAGTAGTAAACAACCTAACAATCTTTGAAAAAGTGATCTATGGAAATATAAAAATATGTAAAAACAATTACAAACTATTAAAACTAGTCATTGTTGCTCTTTCAGCTTGATTAAATCAGCTTCTGAGTGGATAACTGCATGCGGTTGGCCTTCACATTTTCGTAAGAAGATTTTCCCATTAGTTGTCCAGCAGTAATGGTAATTATTTGATTTCGCAAAATCGCGGGCCATGTAAAAAGTTTTTTGGCCTTATATGTCAAATGTTCAGCAAAATACACCGGTTGTTTGGGGCCATCAATTGACATCAATGTCGTGTTGAATTTATTTTCTTTATTGCCCGAGTTATATTTCTTCACAGACTTCAACAGGTTTTCTTTTAATAATACGCTAGAAAGTTCAACGATTATCAGCTTGTTCTGCTCAGACTTTTTATGAATGCGATATATATCACGGATATCAGTTTTTACCAGTGGATCATTAAGAGCTTTTCCGGTGTTTACAATTAGTTCCGATAAATCTTCCTTGGTTTCCTTTAACTTTTGGGGGGCGTTTCTCATTTCTATGCTAGATATTTTTAGTTGACGTTCAAGGTTTTCTACTTTATTCTCTAAAGTTATGATGTAGTTGTGGTTCAGTTTCCTCTCATTTTCAAAATCATTAAATCTCTTTAACATTTCGTCGTATTTTGTTGATATAAACTCTACAGTATCGCGTATATTATCATTTTGCTTGGCTATTGAGCTAATACTTTCTTGTAATTTTGATAATTTAGTGTTCTGTTCTGTTTTAAAATTTTCGAAAATTTGCAGAAATTCATGCTTAAAAGTGCTAATATCGTCCTCTCTCTTACGCTTCGGGCGCCGTGTAACGTTAAGATTGGCCATGTTGACATCGCATTCTGTAGACGCACTGTTCGTTTCCGAGTCATCAACATCAAGTGGTAACGGTGAATGAATTTTTGGCGGTGTGCGTTTTAACGGCATATTGCGTACAGTGTTTACACCAGCGCTTAATCAAGATCGACGACACGGTGCTTAGGTACCAGGATACAAGCGCTACAAGAAGTTGTCAACAACGTACCTCGGGAGTAGCTGTCGCTGTAGTGGTGTTCGCGCGCGCCGCGGTGGTTGGCTGAGAGATGACACCACCCTCTTGTTGTAGGCGGCGGCAGCAGTGGGCGTCGGTGGGCGTTTAATGAGTCATGAGTCATATGACGCGTCCTTAGGCAGCAACTCGTGTACTCCTTATATTTTATGCGCTCCTATTTTTTTGACTGATTTAAATGTAAACTTTTGCATAAAATATTAACAGTTTAATGTAAGTGGTAAAGGAAAACACGTCTGAACACTTTAGAGGTCCGGGGGGAAGGTAATATTAGGTATTAGTTCCGTTTATTGTCAAAAATAGCGTGCATCTTAATTTAGGTAATCGTAACGTCTTTATGACTGCCTCTAATCGTCAATAGATGGCGCCCGGCGCGTGTCTTTTAGAGCACATACATGTTTTGCTAATATGTATTAGCATACAAATTTTCTGAAGAAACGCCTGAATACTATAAAAGCTATTATCAAGTTACCATGTTCATTTCATGCAATTTAAATTTAAAGAGTCTTAAATGTAACGATTTAATATGATTAGGTATCTTATTATAAACGCGAATGCACACAACTATACCAATATATATCGAGGAATGTCATATAATACTAATTTATTTGGGTCTCTCCTGTTGCGTGGAGTTTTTCATTTGCTGTGGTAAATAAATCTAGGTGTTTTCTAACAAACATACAAGTTTCGTATATTTATAACGAAGGTAACGGTAACGAGCCAACGTTTTTAAAGGATAATTGACATGATTCATACATTTGTAGTCCACATATTGCCCTGATTACCTTTTTTCGTGAAACGAATGCTCTATTTATTACAGTATTCAGTACTTTACAGTACAGTTCATTTGATGAAAATGTAAGTAGGACAAGAACTATACGGCGTAATACAGAATCTAAAACTCGAGTGTTTGACCTCACGTGAACCGACATACTGACCAACAGATCGAAGTAAAATACCTGACCTACTCGATTTCTTCGTTACCAAAAACGTAAGTCAAAACTACATGACCACCGAAACGCGCACGGATCTATAATCTAATCATACATCAGTCATTTTGAATATTAGTTCAACAGTGGTGTTGGTCCAAACTGTGCAAAGTTTATACAACAAAAACACCGACTGGGAAATGTATCGGGACATCATAACCGAGAAAATTGGGTTTCTTAATTCAATAAAAACAGCAGAAGATATATAAGAGGCTATTGAGTGTCTTGATAAAACCATATACATAGCAGCTACAACCTCCACAAAAGTTAAGAATAAATCATAACTTATGCTCAGCAAATATCCGAAAACTATCAAGGAAAAAATATTCAAACGTCATCCTCTGAGAAAAGTGTGGCAAAGAACGAGATATCCTACGGATAAAGCTGCATTTGATTGAGCTTCAAACGAACTAAAAACATGATAAAAACCTTTAACAACAGTAACCTACAAATGTTGCTTTCTAACCTGACTCTAAGTTAGGACACAAGCTAATCTCTCTGGAAGGCAGCACATAAATTAAAACGTACCAAGAACCATTTTTTTTTTCTTAGTGTGAGATCCCCCTCGGGCCGTCACCCCACCGGGGTTTTCAGAGGGGCGGTGTGTCGGAATCGAACTGACTAAAACAACACGGTGTGCCGTACTGCACCTGAAATAGGAGGGATCCGGGAACAGCTTTTACTAAGACATCCGGACCCCCCCTAGCGCCTGCCCACAAAAGCGCGGGCACCTCCTTCGGGTAAAAACCTCTGAATTAGGCGACGTCACCTCCTCGCGGCCACTATAGCGGGTGGAGGGGAAAACCCATCCCGTCCACCCGCGGCCACACTCATGGCGGCATTAGGCGCTGGTACGCGCGCTTCCGCCGCCCGGTTCGCCGGCGGCGAATTAAGTCCGAGTGGGGATCGTCCTCCCAGACCCTTTCCGCCGCCTCCTTCTGCGAGATCACGTCCTCACAGAAGGTCGCGACCGCGGTAAAATGCCTGTCGCTACCTGCCATGGAGCTTATGACGGCCGGTAGCGAGATGTTCCCTTCGATGACTACAGTGAGAGCCCGACGCTGCGTGGTCCAAGCGGGGCAAACCTATAACCTATACTAAACCTATAACCCTCTGAGGGCGCCGGAGGCGCCCCCTATTCTGGGCGGTCAGAGCCTCCGCCCACACCCGTGCACCGTAAAGTGCCATTGATCGGACAACCCCCGCTGGAAGTGCTCGTCGAAGTGCCAACTTCCGTCAAGGATCAGGCCCAGGTATTTAATGTGGCCTTGAACCGGTACTAGAACCGAGTTGACCTCGATGAAGGCGCCAGGGGGTGGCCCACGACGGGGCCCATGAAATAAAAAGGCCTCCGTATTATCCAGGGGCATCCGTAAAAACAGCGCCTCGATGCGCCCGACCATCAGAGAGACTACCCTGGTGGCCAGGCACGCCACCTCCTGAAAGTTCATCCCCCGGGCTGTGACTAAGTTGTCATCGGCGTAACAGAAACGAGCGTCACGCCGTTAAACAATTGCGTTTGGCAAGTATAAAATGTAAATCTTAGATCTAAGTTACTATTGTGAGTTAAATAAAAAAAAAAAAAAGATTACGCCGAGCCCGGGGAGGAAGTCGCCTCGGAGAGCCCAGTCGTACCCCATGTTCCACAGGAGTGGTCCAAGGACAGACCCCTGCGGAACACCGAACGACAGGGGCCGACGACTCAAAACTCCATCTCGGTCCTCGTACATAACGGCTATTCTAGATAGTCTGAAACTAGCCGCCTCAGGTACGCTGGCACTCAGTGACAGTGGAGTGCTTCCCTGATGCAGCTGAATGGCAGACTATTTATTGAACACGTTGGTGATGTCCAATGACACCGCCAACAACACGCCGCCACAGCTCACTACCTCTTACGTCCCAAGAACCAAATCCAACCTATCACGTAAAATAATGATAACTGGGCTAGATCAGACACGGAGAAAGCGGAAATATTCGCTAAATATCTAAGCGAATTTTTCCAACATTTTCCTCAGTTAAGACCTGAGCATGATACTGAATTTAGAAGCTACCTAGAAAGTGCACAATAAATGTGTCTCCCATTAAAATATAGCAGCTCTGCTGAAGTAGCTGGTGAAACAAAACATCTAAAAGATGGAAAATCACCGGGTTACGCTCTTATAGACAACATTCTTCTGAAAAATCTGCCAAAAAGGCAAATTATAATAATAATAATAATTAATATTACTCACCACAAAACAGTTGAAGTACATTATAATAATAATAATATATAATTGTAGCAATAGTCAATATATTTAACGCTTGTTTAAGACTTAGCTACTTCCCAGGACAATGAAGATAGTGCAAGTAATAATGTTACCTAAACCCGGTAAGCCACCAAGTGACGTCGCTTTGTACAGACAGAAGTCTTCTGCCCGTAATAGGTAAACTGTTCGAAAAAATCTTACTGAAGAGAATGAAAGTTCATCTAAATGACATAATTCCAAATCATCAGTTTGGCTTTTAGGAGAACTTCGATACGAACGAACAAGTTTACCGCATCGTCGACATTATAAGTAGATCATTGGAAGAAAATAAGTAGTGTTCCGCCGTCTTCTTAGACGTTAGTCAAGCCTTTGACAAGGTATGGCACGAAGGTCTACTATACAAGATTATTAAGATGCTACCACACTCCTTCTAAAACATATTACATTCCTATCTCAGTATGCGATGTTTCGAAGTTAAATTTCAAGAAGAATTTTGGGACTTGTACGAGATCAAATCTGGAGTTCCTCAGGGAAGTATACTGGGACCGGTTCTTTACTTCTGATCTACTAACAACAGACAATACTACGGTTGCAACATATGCGGACGACACCGCTTTACTACACACACCAATCCACACACTGCATCTGAACATTACAAAAACAATGACAAAATAGAGGAATGGCAAAAACCTGGAGAATCCAAAGTAAATCGACAATCGTGACTTTACTCTCAGGAGAGACACCTGTCCCCCAGTGAAAATTAACAACGACGAAATCCCGCAAAACGACAATGCAAAATATTTAGGCATGCACTTGGCCCGAAGGCTGACATGACAAAAACACATATGGGCCAAGCGGAAGCAACTCGATCTTAAGTTACGCAGTATTTATTGGCTAATAGGAATTATATATACTCACAAATGAGCACACAGAGCAAGCTGACAGTATACAAATCTATCTTGAAACCCATATGGACGTATGGCATTCAGCTCTGGGGTACAGCCATCAACAGCAATAAATAATAAAAAAGTTATCTTTCACTAAGAGCTAGCTTCAGCATCTTCAGTACATCAGTAATAAACTCATATATCATGACTATTCATGACTGTGGCCAACTGTCAAACAGCAGATTGCAAGATATAGTACTAACTATCAGGATAGACTATCCAAACACAAAAATGAGCTTGCCACTCAAGTGGGCGGAGACAAGGGTCTGCAACACAAAAGACTGAAACGACATAGTGTACCAACTCTAATGGATAGATTTATCAGGACATTATGAGACACCTACCTGAGAAGTGTCTTGCCACACTATAAAACCACAAGCAGATATAAAGGTATCAGACCGAGTAATGGCTTTGATTGATGTATCCAACAGATTGCCATGGTGCATAAAGAGAAAAAAATCATAATAATGTTGTCTTTAATTAGCTCTACAAACTTTATAGGGTATTAAAAAAGGTGTACAATCAATTATTTCAATTATTAAAGGATTTATATCTAAATGGTTGGTTATGTATATATATGGTTTGTCTTCATTTCTTCATTAAAATAGATTTTTTGATAAGCCATGGGAAAGCCATGCTTCGGCACGTATGGGCCGGCTTGATTGGAGTGATACCACAGCCTCACACAAAGCCGGCAGTGAAGCAATGCTTACATTGCTTTTCACTGAGTAAGTGAGGTTACCGGAGGCCCTAACCCTTCCCTTTTCTCCTTTTCCTCTCTCACCTTCCCCTACTCCCACCTGAAAGGCCGGCAACGCACTTGTGAGTCTTGAGTTGCAAGTGCCCATGGGCCATGGCCCATGGACACTTGCAACTCAAAAATCTATTTTTGTAATTTTTTATTTTCTTTCGAAGATATTGAAAAGAATTATCTTTTTTATCTTTATACCAGGTTTTTTTTTTTCAATTCAAAATTCCACTCTTTATTTTAACTAAATGTACATGTGGATATTATTAATTTAACTTTTATTTTGTAATTTCATTTATTAATGTGATAACAAAAATTGTCAGGTTCCGCGTGCAAGCGAGAGCGCGGAATAAGCGATAGAGAGGCACGATCCACCTAAGCGTTCGGCTTGTGACACATCTAAGTAGAAGAGAGACAGCAGCAGCACACAACCTACACGTGAACTGTTTTATGAACTGTTTATAAAGTGAAGTGCAAAGTTAATGTGGTTTCCATTGTTTATTAAAACAAAAATAAAAATTAATGTTTTTAACCAGAGTTTTAAAAATATTGTGTTTTCTTCACTCTATTCTATTTCGTATTCTATCACATAAAATTATCGACCGTAAACCGACTTTACAGACAACTAAATTTTTATTTATTTACATGAAACCCAATTCAATGATCATTGTGTCTCACTTTAGCAACACATCAAATAATGATTTAAATGAATTGGTGAAATAATTAGGATTATTTCACTAATTCATTTTTAATTCATTCCTGATTATTGTTGGATCAAAGTTTGATACCAGTATTTAATTTATATTTAAGTTTAGATCCTAATGACAAGTTTCCTGACTCTGAACAAAGTATGTATTATTCTTGCCAGACTGATGGATTCAATGGTGGAATATTTGTTTTGTACTTTATTCAACAAATTATTAATATAATTATTGTAAAACATTTTTTTTATTTTAACAACTATATCCATCTTGGTTATTTTCAATATTTTATTTTTACTCTTGATATCCCCAGACAAAAAAAACATTGTAGGATGATGGCCAAATTCAGGGTCTTAGATAATGTAACAAGAAACATTAAGTGCTGCTATATCCTGTATCTTTTATAGTATTTTAAGAATGTACAACAGGCAACTGATGCCTCTAGGAACACCTTTATATTTACTTCTAAATAATATATATACTTTAGGATCTTTTTTAGTAGGGGCAATTTTCGTAGATAATGGTAAAACTCTTGGCAATCTCTGGGGCAAGGTTTAAAACATAAAGTCACAGAAAATACTCACCAACATGTAATTTGTTGACAATAGCACCACCAGTTATGTCAACTAAGTTACTTAAAATATCTTCAAAATTCATATCACTTGGGTTGAGTTGCAAATGCTCAATAAGAGCTTTTAAGTCTACTACAAAATGGCTCAATTCCTTTATGACTGAGTTCACTTCACGAGTCAATTCCTTGGTATTAAAATAATTATTTTCATTGTCACACATGGCTTTTGGAAAACTGAGGCATACCAGAGTGTGGACAAACAATTGTGAGTGATAAATGTGATATGCTTTATATCCAGGTATAGACAAAAGCTTGTAGTAAACTCGAGATGCTAATAATGCATTATTTCTATATTCTTTGGTAAGGATATTTTTGCATCCATAATCTATATAATAGGCCAATAAAGCCAACACCTTCTCATGTTCAATATAATGAGATAAAGACGCCCACGACTTTTCTTCTGCCGATTGTGTAGCAGGGCTAAGCCACACATCGCAAGCTTTCATTATATTCTTAAATGTTGACTGTAAATCCAAGGATTCCACTAGATTTTCATAATCAGGCGGGAGATCGCCAAACTCAAGAAATTCTGAATGATAGATAGCCTGAACCCATCCATGATCGAGACCTTCCAAGCCTAATTTGTTAAGCTCAAACACAATTTTCAACATTGTAGTGCTTTACAATGATAGTTTTCTGTATACAATAGAATCGAATCGTTTTTAATTTTGTGATTTAAAACATGTTTGCATTTTAAAATAAAAGTATTATTTACATTTATGTCAAACAACTTGAAACAACAAACCACAGATAACTATATATTGTACTACGTACAACAAACAAAACGGTATGTATGAATTAGGTGTGGGGTTGTGGGCGTTATTTCACGACTTCACGTCATTCGTTTCAATAACTGGCTACATAACTTGTAACCGAATAACTAGTCTAAAATCAAATGAATAACAAACCAGTGATTTTTAAGAACACGTTATTTTCGCTATAACGCACAACGCCTCGCTATCTACTAACTAGTACCTTTTTTTTTTTGTACGTGTGGAAACCCCCTCAGGCCGTCACCCCACCGGGGTTTTCGGTGGGGCAGTGTGTCGGAATCGAACCGACTAAAACCACACCCGGGAACAGCTTCATTAAGACATCCGGACCCCTCCTAGCGCCTGCCCGCAACAGCACGGGCACCACCTTCTGGTAAAAACTCTCACTTAGGCAACGTCCAGACACACGTGGAAGCCGCCTCCTGGCCACTACAGCGGGTGGTGGGGAAAACCCGTCCCGTCCACCCGCGGCCACACTCAGGGCGGCATGAGGCGCTGGTAATGAGAATCCGAGTGGAGATCATCCTTCCGGACCGTGCCGCCGCCTCCTTCTGCGAGATGACTTCCTCACAGAAGGTTGCGACCGCGGTAAAATTCCTGTCGCTACCGGCCATGGAGCTTATGACGGCCGGTAGCGACAGATCCTCTCCGATGACTGCAGCGAGGGCCCGACGCTGCGCCACCCAACTGGGGCAAACCGCAAGCGTATGCTGAGCCGAGTCCTCACTGCAGTCGCAGTGGTGACAGGCGGGACTCAATTCCCTCCTAGCGACCGAAAGAACCTGCGTCAGTTGGAAGGAAAGGGTCCCGTGCTGCCGCCCTGCCCACTCGACGATGACCGGCTGGAGCGCCTCCACGGCGGCAAAGCCAGCACGTGGAGCCTCCAGCCGGGACGACCAACGAGCCATGGTGGCTCGGCGAGCGGCTTCGCGCCATTCGCGTACCTCTTCGGGGGGGGCCGACTGCCGATTTCCGCCCGGAACTCGGCCGTTCGCTGATATACTTCGGCGAGCACTTCAGCCTCCAAATCCCACGGAGGTGGGCACGCACCGTGTCAACGGTGGCGCACGCTGCCTCCGTTGACACGGTTCGGTGTCCGCGTATGGCTCTAATCACCATAACCCTCTGAGGGCGTCAGAGACGCGCCCTATTCGAGGACCGAGTTGAGTACGATTAAGGCGCCAGGGGGTGGACCACGATGGGGCCCATGGAATAAAAGGGCCTTCGTCTTATCCAGGGCCACCCGCAAGCCCAGCGCCTCAATGCGCTCGACCATCAGAGAGACTCCCCTGGTGGCCAAGCACGCCGCCTCCTGAAAGTTCACGCCCTGGGCCAAAGTCACCAAAGTGTCGTCGGCGTAACATATTACCAGGGCCCAGTCGTATCCCATGTTTCACAGGAGTGGTCCAAGAACAGACCTCTGTGGAACACCGCACGACATGGGCCAACGTCTCAAATTTCCAGGTCGGTCCTCGTACATGACGGTACGCTCCTCTAGATAGTCTGCCACTAGCCGCCTCAGGTACCCTGGCACCTATCTACTAGTACCTATTACAAGTTAAGAGCTATATCACATAATTGGATTTCGCAAAGTTCGCTCACAAGTTCACGACACTGCCGCAGTGACTTAAGCGCTTATTACACTTGGCTGACTTCAGTCAGAAGTTAGGAACTTCTGATCACACTGTTAAATTCAGTTACTGAATCAATTACAGACCGAAATTTGGCTGTCTTAAGTTGGCGGGGAGAAGTCATTTTTTTACATTTTTGTTTTTGCTCTTTCAACTGTTTCTTAACTGTTCTTAACTGTTCGATAAAAAAAATGTATTTGTTAATCTTAGTTTTTTTATTTAAAATAAAACATAATAATGAAAGAGCAAAAAAAATATGTAAAAAAACGACTTCTCCCCGCCAACTTAAGACAGCCGATAAAATAGTTAAATTTAATTTGATTACCCAAAATTTCATTCATTTTTATTAAGTTATTTCATACATACAAATTCAGAAAAATTCGTATGTAAAATAAGGCCGTATGCTGGATACTTTGGACTGTAATAAGTGTGATTAAAAAAGTAACCTTTGATTGTCATACTCATAAACTAAAATATTGGTCATATTATTGTCAATATCGGTTACGTACAAATTGATATTGAATTAAACTTGTGAGTTTATATTGCTATTTATAAATATGTTAGGTATTAAAATGCAATTAGAGCCTTCCTCATTCAATCGGGTTTCCATTAGTTATTTTCCATTATTATCCAAAAGTAATGAAACGACCCGTCTACAATAACATTATTTGGCATTTCACTTAATAAATACATATTTTTGTTAATTTTCAGCTGTTAAAAAGAATAAAATTGATCAATATTCGAAACTTGTATGTAGTTTATTGAATCAAGTTCCATGTTATAATAAATCCCTACACTCATATTATAAAGAATATTATTAGCATTTGTGTGTATGTTTATAATGTTTTCACACAAAAACTACGATTACGCGGTTTCACCCGCGTAAGTCCCCTTGCCGTGGGAATATCGGGATAAAAAGTAGCCTATGTGTTAATCCAGATCTCCAGCTATCTACATACCAAGTTTTATCGCAATCGGTTCAGTAGTTTTTGCGTGAAAGAGTAACAAACATCCATACATCCATACATCCACACATCCATACATCCACACATCCATACATCCACACATCCATACATCCATACATCCTCACAAACTTTCACGTTTATAATATTAGTAGGATATGATAAAAATATAGCATAAACTTAAAAAGCTAATCTTTGACTTAAAATAAAATATATTATAGACTAGCTGCACCCCGCGGTTTCACCCGCGTTAGTTCCGATGCCATGGAAATATCGGAATAAAAAGTAGCCTATGTGTTAATCAAGATCTAAAGCTATCTACATACCAAGTTTTCTTGCAATCGGTTCAGTAGTTTTTGCGTGAAAGAGTAACAAACATCCAAACATCCATACATCGACACATCCATACATCCATACATGCTCACAAACTTTCACGTTTATAATATTAGTAGGACTAACTCCAACACTAACTACTATTTAAAATACCGAGACATTTTCAAGTTTTTATATTTAATTTTAACTACTTTAATGTTATTCGTAACGAGCGGAAGTGCAATAACTGATATTAATTTTTTTTTTTAAATGAAATTGTCACAGCCAATGAACGTTGTAACGCAGGCTTTCTTAGCGGAGGTGGAGGGGAATTCGGAGGTTAACGGAGTGGTGGTAAGTGGCAAATGATATTAAATATTGGTTTATTAAAGAAATTGAGAAATTGAATCTCTACCTCTATTCCTCTTCCTATATTACTATATTAATTCTTTGGTGATTTCTATATCATGAAAAGGTACGTGTTCTTATCAGTTACTTATTGGCGGATCTTTTTTTTTCATTATAATGTGTTATTACGTTTATTGTATGAAATTCTAAATATTATTGACAGTAATAAGGTATTTAACAATGTTTATAACAAGATCAACCCCCAAATCTTTGTGATATGTGTTTCAAAATAATTAATAAAAAGACGCTTAAGTTGCGTCGAGTTTTAGTCCTCAACATCAACTGTCGTGTCACGGTCACAGGTAATCGCCATCAACTGAAAAAAACTTGAGGTCATAGTATACGGATCCGTATCCGCAGATATACATTTTTAACGATCTGGCACATCACTAGTAACAATTTAACAGTTTGCGCTGGGCAACACCGTGGGTTAATCGTAGTAATCGTAGTTATCAATAAAATTGAGCCCTAGTAGTAAAAATTGACACCAAAATGTTCGATATAGTAAACATAACCTAACGAAGTATATATTTTAGGAAAGAAAAATGACTACTCGCAGACCGGTTTCTTGGTTTTTAACCGAAACGGGTCGCCGTTTTACTTTCGCTGTTATCACAGGCACCGGTGTGGCATGGACAGTAGCAAGATATGCACCAAATACGTTTTTTCTTGAACATTATAAAAAATTTGTACATTATTATAAGTAAGTACAAATAAACAATACTTTACAAAATAAATTAATATGACAACGTGAAGTAGAATTGAATGATATCATATATGTAAATAATTAGAAGTCCTACATCTGAGTAATTTATCAATAAATAATATTGTTTATAAAGTTAATAGTTTGCATCGCTTCAATGCTTGTCTCAATAATAGACAAGAGGTACCTCTTCATGCATACTTGTATTTTTTTTATTGTTTATTTCTTTTTTAGCAATGGGCAGCCAGTTCCTCTCGATAAAGAAATCCATAATAGAGTTTCACGATGTGTTGAAATTCTAAATATAGCTGCCATACAAAGAAAATTGATTGCACCTTTCAGTGTATTTGGATATGACATGTTTCATGCTGGTCAGTAAATTCATGAATTCCAGTTAAGTGTTAAACTTTACATAGATTTTTCTGATGATGATTGATTTGAAAACGGGTTTAATCACTAGGCTAGGCAGCCACAAGTCTTAAGGAGATGAGAGATCTTGTCTGCATACAATTAGTTTTCTCTAAGCTTTTATAAGACTCATACTAATTAAACAAAAAGGTGACTGGCCTATTGGTCTAGTCATTCATGATCCTGACTGCTCAGCCAGAGGTTTGATTCCCACCCAGGACAAATAATTGTGTGATTAGTAAGATATTTTTTTTTGTGTCTGGGTGTAATTTATCTATAATTATGTAGGTATATAAGTGTGTTTATCAGTTTACCCTCTGCCTAGTTTGGGATCAGATGGTGTGAGATGTGTCAGGTATTAGTAGTATAGGTAGTAGAAATTCTTAGGCTTAATTTTAGACAAATACGTAAATTGGAAAGCTCATGTTAAAAAAGTATGTAACAAAATCAATAGATTTGTTTATGTCCTGGCTAAGTTAAGAAGAGTAGCAACTGAAAAGACAGTCCTTAGTGCATACCATGGATACATGGCCTCAGTTCTTAATTATGGTCTCATTTTCTGGGGTAATTTAAACAAAGCATTCATTGCTCAAAAAAATGTGTTAAAGCAATTTACGGGGTGGCTCCTTGGATATCTTGCAAACCTTTGTTTAAAAACTAAAATTACTTACTTTGCCCTGTATATATAAATATTGGAATGTGCTAAATTTGTGAGGTTGAACAAATACTTATTTACAACAGCAAGAGACATTTACCCGAGAAATATGCCTGATCCAGATAGGATTGTTTTATCTAAAGTACCTAAAACTATTTTATACAAAAAGAACTGCTTAGCTATGTGTGGATATATTTATAACTGTATACCATAAGAAATTAAAGCTTTAACATATAAACGGTTTATTAAAAAGCTAAGACAGTGGCTGATTGAGAAAAGCTTTTATTCCGTAACAGAATACTTAATGATATATAATAAATTGCTCTAGATATAGACATTAAGTTTCTCATAATTTAGAATGCATGTTATTTTTTAAAAATGTTTGATTGCCCAATTTACGCAGAACATTCTGCTCTTAGTCGTAAGACACATTTGTACCATCTTTATGACAATGTTCTTCTCGAATAAAGAATTAATATTATTATTATTATTAAATGCATCTATATTAAAAATAAAAGTAAATACATGACATGTAATTATTAAAAACTGAAATAACTTCATTTAAAACATTTCTGAAAACTATTTTTATGTTTTCTTTTTTAATCATTCCCTGTTTTATCTGATTGATTATCTTGATTCTTTGTTTCTTACCAAAACCATAGCTTTGATGACTTTTTACCATTTAAGAATTAAAGTTTCTACCTATTTCACCCCCTTCAAATTTTTATTGTTGGGACAAGAAAAAGCCACAGCACACACTCTACACCAAAATTGGTAGGTACAATAAATTAATTGTTAAAATTTCAGGGAGTCTCAATTCAAAGTTTGGGGCAGCTATTGGTATCCCAGTGAATTTTACATACAAAAGCTTAGAAGATCTAGAAAAAGATGATATTCAGGTGTGTAATTTTGAACCTAATAAGTAGTGATTAGATTAAACAGAGGTTTGTTTTCCCGAAATATAATAATATGAACAAGCCCAATACTAAAACAAGGTGTTCGTCTATTGCTTAGGTATCTTTTAAACTTAAGTGTTATTCCTGTAAAGATAATTTACATTAACTATATACTCAAGGGGATTATAGACTATTTTCTATCTATTATTTATAGACTATTAGTGAAATTATTACAATAACTATTGCAGTTATATTTATAACGCTTACCTTTTTATTTACCTGATATTTCAATCTATTCTCATTCAACCAACAATTGGTGAAATTCGATCAAAACCTTGAGTAGACAAAAAGGTGTTGTATGCTATAAATATTGCTGCCATTAAGTACTAAAGGTATAAAACATATCATCAGTTGTTCTTATGGAAATAATATATCACAATACCTATTCTCTTTTTTTTGAAAGATTTGCAATATTTTTAGTTTTTACAACACCGCATAACTCCAAACTAAAATTGGTTTTCGACTTGCCAATTTCTCTACAAATTATCTATTTTAAGACTATGGGAGAAAATGCACACACATTTACTTTTTTACAATAAAAGTCTCTTACCTTCTAAGCATCATTTTTATTAGTAATCTATTAATCTTGCCTATTGTCCCGGCAATATAATATGCCTATACTTGGCGATTTTACTAGTGTTGGAATGTGATTGCATTGAAAAACATCACACATAGGATATAGACATAGAACCGTTCAAACATTAAGATGTTATAATTGACTGTACATACATTACCTGTTTTTTTTTAAGTTCAAAATGTATACTTGATAAATTAGAAGTATTTAATCTTAAATAATTAAAAAGAAGATTAACATTTTTTTATTTTATCTTATCCGCCTGTGACAACCATACTATCACAAATCACAATAGGTTTTAATGCAAAATTTCATGTGTTATTAAATAACTTGCACTTTACTTATTGTAAATAAGGAAAAAAGCATCCATACATTATATACTTAATTATTATGCTCTATTAATGTCGTAAAAAAATCTAAAATTTCTTCGAATAATTTTAACTGATTGGCATTGATTTCAGGTAAACCAGAAAAAGATTAATTGGTCTTCTGACGCTGGCAAAAAATTAGCTGATGCATTAATACTGCCTGAAAAAGTTCAAGAGTTTGCAATATGTAGGGAAATATTAATGACACAGAATAATAAAATTATATATGATTCTATATATCCATTTGCTAGTATATTTTTCGTATATAATATATCTCAAGCTTTTAACAAAAAACTAAATCTTTATGCAAGACCTGTTATGTTAAGGGGCATACTATATTCGATACTTAGCATTTTTGGGGCTGGTTTATATTTTCTTATGAAAGACATGACAGAAGTCCATTTCGAAGCAGAAACTGACAAGAAATTATGTGACCTCGGACCTGAGTATATTGAAAGTGGTATAATATTTTATGAGAAAATATTAAATAGAAATCAAGCCCTTCGAGAGTTAATGGGAACAGAGGGAGAAGCCAAGTACAGCAAAATGGGCAATGAAAATTTCGGTATAAGACATCCTCGACTGGCTTTAGTGCACAGGAAACAATTCTTTGAAGAGAAGTTGAAAGAATTGAGCAAGGGGCAAACTAATGACGACCTTTCAGAATAGGACCCCATGTTGTATAGTATGTTTTCAAGATAGTATGTCTTAGGGTTTAGCAGGTTCAGTAAAAACAAACTTATTAAAAATTAAATGTATAAAATACATTATTTGTTTGATTTAATCACCTTTAACTTTGGCGGCCAACTTTCTGGAAATTCGATAAATAATATATTAGTACCTGGGAGACGGTTTTTATTAGTACCGGTAGCTTTTTGTAAAATCGTATTTTTTTTGTAAAATTGCGTTTTTACAGGAAATACAACTATGCAGTTGAACTTAAAATGCAAAACTGTATATGTATCACTGACCTTTATTATACCAGTATGCTGTATAATAGAGCTCAGTGATCTGTTTACAAAATTTACTCAAAATTGTTAGATCCGTTTCTGAGATACCCGAAATATAAATAAATACATACATACAAGAATCGCTCGTTTAAAGTAATAAGATTTGAATAAAATAATAAATCTATATACATATAATAAAATTGTTACAAGTCGATGCCTGTACATTATAGATATTGAAGAAGAACTAATAAAGGGGTCTTAATTAAAGTAACAGAACCTAAAACAACAGTTCTTAATATTTTTGTCTGTTTGTGCGCGCTAATGTGAGCAACGGCTTAACCGATTTGAATGCGGTTTTCACTAATGTATTGTGGCAGTGGAGGCCATAGATTATACACTAACTAGAAATCTCAAAGTGGCGCCCCTATAAACCTAAGTATTAGTGTTGTTGCGATAGCGATAGCTTATCGATAATATCGTGATACTATATCGTAGCCTTGAAAATCAGTCGTCCTATCAACAATATAAAATATCGACTTTGATAATAATACTTATAGTATCGATAGGCAACATTAAGAAAATACTTTTGCTAGAGATCGTAGCATTAATTTAAATACTATCGATAGTATTATACTTTAATACCATCGATAGTATTATATTTCTATAGTACATATATAGTATCGATACTAAGGATCTCTAGCCTCTTAATTTTTTTTATCAATGCTATTCAAAATGTAAATATTTTCGATAGCACTCTATCAAAAAAGTTACTATTTTTCAAGGTCAACTATCGATGTCGTAACATTACTGTAGTTAGTGTTCCTATACTATACAGTCTTTCGCGCTACTGAGCAGTTGTTCTGCTCATCCGCGTTAAAAAAATGTTGTCTATCCCGCTCGCCGCGTTCGTTAACACCAAATAGTTGTGAAATAATAGTGTTACTAATTTTGTTAACAATATTTATTTACATTTTTATGCTACACACAATCTTAAGACAGATAAAAGAACTACCATCAGGGGCCCTACGGTGGTGCGAGCGGTGCCACCGCACCGGGCGCCGTCATGCGGGGGACGCCGAAATCAACCGAAGCATTACCACCACGCGTTGGTTACCGACTCGTTACTATAATCGTTATTAACCTACGATCATTTGGGCACTGAAGATAGGGGCAGGCTAATAATCTGCTGTCAGGCTGATGTCTATGGTAAAGCCTTCGTAGTCGTCTACAAAGAGTATACACACACTACGTGTCGTCTAAATACATCTGTGTCATACTGGAGTCTGGAGTGTGAATTCAAAGTACGAGAGCGTTTTGTTGCTTCAAAAGCTGGACCCACTGACCTCTTTCTTGATGCAATTGTACAAGAATTTGACTTGGACATGAACCATTATCGAGGTCAACGGTACGATAATAGAGCGAACATGGTGGAAATAAAAAAAATGTGTCACAGCCAAAATTTTAATTTTTCGGGGACCGTACATAAGAGGGGCTCGTGGCTCGGAGAGCACGTTAAACCGTCGGTCCCGGGTGCCATACAAACATCTGTGGCATTCGTTACGGGTAGTCCGAGACATCACCTAGTACTTGGGTTGTGTAGGTCTGATGGCAGTCGCTTCACGTAAAATATCAAAGTTCAGCCGTATCGTAGTTAGACTGAAAGCCGACCCCAAACTTAGTTGGGAAAAGGCGCGGAGAACGAACGGTAACATACATAATCGGGTAACGATTACTGAAAGATAGATGCGACGGATTTAAAAAAAAAAAACAGTCAGTCGTAGGACTGCACGTCAAAAGTAAAAACGTAACTTCACAATGTATTTGCATATATATATACACACACATCTGTATATATATAATTGAGTTAAAAATAAAAAGTAGGTAATAACATATCTAAATATACTTGTACATAGGGTACACTGGAAGTTCTACGCTCCTGGCCGCTCATAAATGTTTGAATTTCGAATGTAATATTTTTTAAATATAAGAGACGACTCGGCTCCGTCTTACGAATTTTCGACTAGGGTCACGTGTCCTGACGCGAGTTTAACATTTTTTACCCATTCCAAAAAGTGCACAACGTCGCTAAAAAGTTTTCACTTCAAAAACATTTTTTGTTTATAAGGGTATAGTTTCTTTTAGTTGGTTCCATTGCCATCAGGTCAAGATCTGATGATGGGATCCTAGAGAAATCGAGGGAACTTCAAATATTATAGGTACACCTATGGGGACTTCAGTATTTTTTATAGTAACTTATGCATTTACTCTCGGCGCATTTTGTGTAGTGGAACAGATGATGAAGACCATAGATGGCCACTGGAACTACTTAAATTTGACGGGTTGCAATTCGATTACTTTATTGACATTGCTAAGCAATTTCTATTGGTTACAATGCATATGGTGAAGGGTAGCTGATAGGGAAGTAGAAGATAAGGGAAAAGCAACATTTTGTAAAATTTGATGAGCAGTTTACATTAAGTTAACTTAGACAAACTACAAACCGACTTACTCAAAAGCGAGAAATAAAAATTTAAAAATGAAAAGTAATTTTTAAACCTGCTTAAAATCGATTTCAACAAACTAGGTTATCAATATGACAACTTTTTTTGGCACCCCAAAATGGTCAGAATCCTTGACAGTCCGCAATCTGTGATACTGTGGCGTGTCCGTCAGAGTCATAAGAGGATTGCGCACGATATCCTTTGAAGACCAAGAAATCGAGGCGCGACGGTTCCAGATTCGCCAGGTTCTAATGGCCGAGGGGAAAGAATGACTCGGTGGGCATGCCACAATTGTGGCGGTAAGAGGTTTGAGGATGGGCTGGAGAGATTACTTGAAGACTCACAGAGGTACTCACCGGACATTGCTGCTCCTGTAAGTACCTGTATCGTATAGGTCGGAAGCCAACGCCTGCGTACCACCACTGCGGAGGCTGTCGCAAGGACACTGCTCTCCACACTATGTTGGAGTGCTCAGCGTGGACGCAGCAGCGATACGACTTCGTGACCGCTATTGGTGTGGAAGGCCTCTCGCTAGAAACCAGAGTTCTGGCCGTGGTCCAAAGTGAGAGTGCGTGGGATTCCGCAGTCTCGTTTTGTCGCGTAATGGCAACGGGAGAGGACAAGCACTCTCCCGTATCCTAATTCCCCTGCAATAGACTCATATATGATGGTACACCGTGTGGTTTTAGTCCGACATACCACTTCACCCTTGGTTCCGGTGAGGTGATGACCCGTAGGGGATTCCACACCGTAAACCGATTTCAATCATTCTTTGTTTAATAAAATTGGCTATACTCAAGGTTGGTCCCATTTAAATATGAAAGAAATATAACACCAACTTAAATTAAACTTATAATAAATTGCCTAGTTAAATAAAGAAATATCGATCTGCCAATTTATACTCATACCATCGATGTACAGATCATGTTTTTGCAGACTTAACATGATGTCAAAACATCGATGAGTATCGATCATCCCTAAAGCAAATGAAATGTCAAAACTAAGTGTAGCGGAATTTTAGTTTGTTCATTTCAAATGTTACGCTAAAGTGTATTTAACCTAATTACTGACTAATGTGACTTTATTATTTGCTTGTAATAGAAAATAACGAAGTTATCAAGTTAGGCGCAATATTTTACACATGATAGACTTGATGTAGGTTTAGGAAATAAAGATACGATTTCAAGGTGTAATTTTCTTAGATTGTTTGTAAAATTTCTGCGTAATGAAGTTGTGATTTGGTATTATAATAAAATATATTCAGTTACAATGTGTGGAGGATTCACCTGTTCGAAAAATGCTCTGATTGCCTTGAACATTCTATATGTGGTAAGAAATGTATTCATTTAATTCTTCATGACGATGACAAAAAGGCCATATGAAACTAGCATACGGTTATTTATTTTACAGTAGTTATGATTTCTTTTTTTACATTTTGTAACATAATTAGTTTTAAATATGATATTAAACCCTATTTATTTTTCTAAGATGTCTTACCAATCCTTCATAGGTGGTGGCCAGCATCCTTATATCAGTGGCAGTGTATGGGCAGGCATCATCACTGGTCACAAACCTGCCTATAGTGGGAGGTATACTAGCATGTGGGGTATTCCTGATTTTAATATCTCTTTTGGGACTCCTTGGAGCAGTGAAGCATCATCAGGTTATGTTATTCTTTGTATCCTTTTCAAAAGTTATACTTACCATACTATAATGATAGTCATGATAATTAACTTAATGGTAGTTTCCTTTAATTAACATGTTAATACCAGCAATCATAAATATTTGGCATCTTGTCATTCTATTTTCATGACATACTTTCTAATATTTTCTATGCAATTAAAATTAATGTTTAGTATCAAGAACATATTATATAAACATCTATTAAAAGAAAAATAGTTTTGTGCAAATCAATGTTGAAAGCTATTTTTATATGAATCACATTAACATTGTCTATTTATTGCCCTTGTTCTACATGTCAATTTAACAAATACAAGTATGGTTATGTAGATTGTATGTACTTATGTTGCAATATTTCGTAGCAGGTACTTGTTTATTTGATAATCATGAACAATGTTTCACATAGACTATTTTGCAATAATTTCATATGCATTACAATATACTATTACACTATTAATGAACAGCATTATAATCCTACTAATATTATAAACGTGAAAGTTTGTGAGGATGTATGGATGTGTGGATGTATGGATGTGTGGATGTGTGGATGTATGGATGTTTGTTACTCTTTCATGCAAAAACTACTGAACCGATTGTGACGAAACTTGGTATGTAGATAGCTGGAGACCTGGAATAACACATAGGCTACTTTTTATCCCGATATTCGGGATCGGGACTTACGCAGGTAAAACCGCGGGGCGCTGCTAGTACTTAATAATCATGCATCATTGCTGACAAACTATACCTGAGCAATTACATTAAAAATTATTTTTACCAGCAATGTTATTATGAATGACTTTGGTGGTGAGAAATAAAGGAGTTACATTACTCATTATTAACATGTTAAATATAGCAACCAAAAATACTCCATTGCAATTAGTATAATATATATGTATATGGCCTTTAAGACCTTACACATTACTTTTTCTATTTGCTGTGACAAATTTACTTAAAGGTTGTGTTTACTTAGCAAACGAACATAAGGGTTTATATTGACTATGTCAGTATATTTTTACAGAGTTGATTGATTTACAATTTAGTTTGTACTGGAATTGAGTGCATACAACATAGCAAAATTACACATTTAATTTGTATGTAAAGATTTGTGGTAAACTTGTTGACAAATTTTAGTGATGTAAAAGAAAACATTGAAATCCTAATTATTAATTTATTATTTACACAATAAGTTACAATTTTACATCTATATCTATAAATAAAATTTAAGTGTCTGTGATTTTTAAAAGAGGTTTTTTCTTAAGGTCATATGAATTATTTCCATGATAAACATGCCTTTAAAAAAAATTTGTCTGTGTTTGTCCAGGCTAATCTCCAAAAACGACTTTCACTAGTAGATTCAGGACTTTTCAGAGCATATTTGGGGCTAGTTTTGTATTAGAAAATGTTTAGGGTTCTAATGTAAAAATAAAAAAAACCATAGAAATGTTTGCCAGTGCTAAAATCCGAAATGGCTAAACTGATTTTGCCAGGACTTTCAATGACAGGTTCAGGACTTTTCAGAGCATATTGAACTGCACTTGTACTTTTGTATTCATAGTATTTAGGGTTCCTGCGTAATAAGAGAAAAATAGTTTAGAATAGTTTAAGTTTGCACATTACTTTGACAGATGGCAAATGTCAAATTAGATTGATCATGCATAAATTTGGACTTGGATTGGACTGTTCTGCTGGTCTGGTGGCTAGTGATCCTGACTATACTGTAAAAGTGTCGCCCATTTGTAAAGGGTCTTCCAATAGGGACTTCCGAACTTTGACAGTTGATAGCGGCCATATTGTTGAAGCTACATTTGTCGAATTGCCTGTCATTTATTCAGCCTGTTTTGCCAAATCATCATCGAAGTATATATCGCTAAACAACACCTGCAAATGATAAAATTGTTTTATCAAAATGGGTGTTCTGTTCGGGCAACGTTCCGCGCGCTTCGCCCATTTTACCGTAGCCATTATCGTCCTAACGAGAGAACTATTCGCAGTGTGGTGGATAACTTTGAGTCCACTTGTTCGGTAAACAATGAACCAACACCCGTACGATGACGATACGGAAGATCTGCCGAAAATATCGCCGCTGTCCCTAAGAGTGTGCAGCAGAATCTGAGGCAGTCGATTTCACATCGCTGACAAGCACTCGGCCTTTCGCATACCACAACTTGGCAAGTTTTGCGTCGTGACTTGGGCCTGCATCCGTACAAAATTCAACTTACCCAGAAGCTCAAGGTACACGGCCATAGACAACGACGTGTTTTCAGTGAATGGGCCATGGAGCAGTTAGAAACTGACACTAATTTTCATCAAAAATTCATCTTTAGCGATAGAACCCATTTCTGGATGAACAGGTACGTCAACAAACAAAGTTGTCGAGTTTGGGACGATACCAATCCACATGAGATGCAAGAGCGTTCAATGTATCCCGAAAATGTCGTGTTGATTTTGGGCCGGCGCGTCATCGGTCCATATTTCTTATTATATTCGTCATTTTCTAATCCCAAGCCTGACCTAGATATGAAACCCGCACCAGGGAAAAAGGGAGAGCCGCATGGTCGTTATGACCCGATATCGCAGTCAACGTGTTAATAGCTTAATAATATTGAAAAAAGTTTCACCTTTACTGAAACTAGAATATAATATTTTAAATAACATCTCAGAATAATTATTGAAATATCATCTTCTACTAATTATTTACATTTATCGTTAATAAACAGATTATAATATAATGTACATGATTGACCTTATAACTCATTTATGTACCTGGCTCATTACTTCATAAGTTATATAAGATCTCAAGGGGTATTCACCTGACTCATTACTGTGTATAAGGTTTCATCCTCATCTAGAACACTATTTATGGACCGACTCTAAACACAACATTTTTGGCTTTACACATAAACATACAACATCTCATCATCATCATCATCATCTGAAAAGTCCAGATCCAAATCTGCCAGTGAAAGTCCTGGCAAACATACAAATACACACTATTGCTAATTTAAACAGGGTGACAGACAATTAAAGGACTGAAATCTTTCATAAGTTGTAAGCCTCAGTCTTACCCTGGATAGACTACCTTTTTTACTGTTAGCTGCATGACAGAAAAGGTGCATGAATAAATACTTGTGTGCAAAAAAACCCGTTGTTGTTACTTTGTAAACCTTAACTCAGTGTTTAGTATATGGTGATTCTGTTCCTGCTATTTCTGGTGCAGTTCTCAGTTGCGTGTGCCTGTCTGACTGTTAACTCAGACCACCAGGAAATGTTGGCTCGTCAGGTAAGTTTTAAATTTTTTATTGTAAACGACAACTTATTAAAGTTACGTTTAAAGAGTTATGTAACTTGACAAAGTATTGATAATATTGGTTTTGTGTTCTAATTACTCTGATCTTATCTAAATAGTATTAGCTCTTATCTTAATTATCTCAATTCTAGAAGGTCACACATATCTATTAAGACCTAGTTGACCTTTTAAAGTGGCTTCCTACGGTGCGTGAATCTGCGGGTTATTCGCACAAGGCCGACGACTACGGATAGCCACGCACCGCACCAAGACTCGTCCAACAGTGGGTTTGGGCCATTTTGTCATTCCAAAATGCAAAGTGAAAACGGGAACGTATTGCTGCAGCTACCGCTCTTCTGGTATATTTAGTAAAAGTTTTGAGGTGTTCGTCTGTGTTTATACGGATGACCACGGATCGCAGCGTTACGGACTTGTTTGCGCTTTCATGGTCCGCGTCCGTCTGTAATATCACCACCGAGTAAAGCCACATTTTGACAGGTGCCTTTGTGATGTTTACTATGATTCGTCATATTAGTTTATTGTTACTACATACTTGATATTGATGATGGTTTGATTATTTGGATAAACTTTTAAAATAATTAATAAATAATAACATTTGTCAAACACATGCACATTTGGTAATACAATTTAAAACCAGAGTCGCCTAACTGTCAAAGTTGCTCCACCCTGCTAAAGATAAATAACCTTGTCATTAATTTACCACTTACGGGTTCACACAGGGTTGATTCAGGTTTCTAGAAGAATACCAGATATGAAGATCCATGCAAGCTCTTGGTTTGTCTTTTCCATCACTTAGTTTTGCATCTTGTCTGGGCGTAACTGCCTCTTGCATGACCTGCCTCAATCAAAATCGATCAGAATGGTGTCAGGGGTGGCATTACAAGTCAGAAGACTGAAGGTTCTAGGGTTTTAAGCGATATACCGTTGATCATAGCTTTTTCACTTCGGAAGATGTGTGAAGCAGCTTTGCTTCATTTCGAAATCTGGTGCAAGTTTCATCTTGATACGTCGTCGCCTAAAAGCCGAGTTATCAATAATATAATAAAAATGTAGATCAGTCCGGTCTGTATAATAGAGATATTTACAAAAAAAAAATTGGGATGATAAATAATGAGCAACAGAATGCATTTCAATCGAATCACATTTTGAAAATTTTGCCAAGCGTTTTTGCGGGCTGTCAAGTTCAACTCGCACTTGGTTTTTCTGAGTTTTCCTTTTTAAACGTCGAAAGAGTACCTACGTTCTGTAGAAACTTAGATAACTTGCGATAACGTCCGCGTAAACAACATGAATTAATTAATTCACCCGGGTAGATTCACAATCACGTGGGGAAATTGCCACATAGGTGCTAATTTAAAGCAATTTCTTAATTTGTAAATTTCTAATAAATTTAATAGGAAATAAATGTGTTGGCCTGTTCGCTCACAGCGCGGCATTTTCGTCGCCGTCGCCGTCATAACAAAATGAAATACCTACACCCTATGTTTTTCGTTGATAATGTAGCTTTCTATGTGAAATCGGTGTTTAAGTTTATCCATTACAAAAGAGAAGAAAGAAAAAGAAAAGTTTTGTACGTTTGACATACAAAACTTTTCTCTTTATAATATTATAATATATATAATAACTATCTAATAGTTAAGATAAAATATACCATGCATTTGTAGAGCCGAGTTTCATAACTTGTAAACTATCCTATATGTTTACAATTTATTTTGAGACCTCAATTTACTTAAACATTATATCTTATCAGTTTGGCTCAGTATTGTGTAAATGGTTTATCAGACATTTTGTGTCAATGTTTGTAATACTTCGTATATTTGTCTGAGTTTTTGTACCAGATTGTTTTACAATATTTATGTATGATGTATATCTGTTTCTAACCTTCGCAAAGTACGTTATATGTCCGTCAAGCTTACTTCTGTTATAGTTATAGTGAAAACGATCTGGAGGCAATATTTAGAGTCTGGACGTTCCCCATTTCTTGATGGACAGATTTATTCATCTCAGTTTGAAAGGCGTAATAGATTGCATTTGATCATAGACGAAATGGTTTAAACGAGACAGTCGACAGTCTTTGTAGGATCATATTTATCTGTACCTTCGGCTAGAAACACCCATTGTGTGACCTGTGTATTAAATAAGAAATCAATTTGAATACAAATAAGAAATGAATAATATATACAGTGAATTTAACATTTTATTTATTTTAATAATGTTTGATTGTATAGGGATGGAATGAAGTGACTCCAGAGGTAAAGGCACAGGTACAAGAACGGTTTGATTGTTGCGGCTTTCAGACCAGGCTGCCTCAGAATGGGACTGCTACGCATCCCTCCTGTGTAGATGTTGATGTAAGTCGTTATTTCTATCACTAAGTTAATTTTATTCCACTTAGTTTTGGATTCCTCCATTTTAAGCTTACTCGGATTAAATTGTATACTGTTCATATCAATCATGTTGTACCGACTGTTCGTAACCACCTCATCAAAAAAATCTCCTCAAGATGGCCGCCTGGCAACTAAAACGGCATCTGCGCTTCTCCTTCTGAAGAGCAGATGAGAGAGGGTTCGCCTTCCCTGCATTAGTTTGGTGATGGTAGACGCGGTCTGGCACAGCCTCTACCGGATCAAGCCGTGCAACAAAGAGGAACGTTGGCTCCTCGGGTCTGTGATGAATAAAACGTCTTTAATAACTCCTTAATAGTTTGGTGATAGTAGGAACGGCAGCCGGTCATTCAAGTAACAGGTCAGAGGGTGGCACGCTTATGTCCCTCGCGTGGATCTCGACACAGGTGCAGAGTTTGCTCTGCTCGAAGAAGACGGGGTCGTTAAGATCTTAGGAATTTGGGCACTTCCTTATCGCAGTAAAGCCGCCTTTCTCGGCAAAAGGTCTGATGACCATGTCACTATGTGATTTTAATCCAATTAACAGCTACGTAATGACTTAGTCGCTCCCTTGTAGATGTGCTGTGATGCCACCAAGAGGGTTTCGTCGGACCCGTAAGGTTGTCACGCGTTGAAAGGGTTACGCGTTGAAAGGGTCACGAAACTATATTCTTTTGGAAAGACGTTGTTGTGCAATTTAGACGCTGATATCCATTTATATGGATGAGAGGTATATGGTATATGAACGATGGTATGGAAGATCTCAAACACCTTAAAATAATGCTGCACAACCTGTATTCTTTCCTAACAATAAAGACAAAACTTTATCTGATTCGTATTTAACTGATGCACCTCTTTTTGCAATAAATTTCTTAACAAAAGTTGATGAAAATTCCAGAAAAAATGTTGCCTGAATGCATTGGACCCACTTCATTGTCAGTGTGAACCTTGTATGGAACGACTCAAAGAAACTATCGACTATGCATTCAAATTATGTGGTGGCATCGGATTGTTCTTCAGCTTCACAGAGGTTAGTGAATTTGTATATAGACTTTAGATTGTTATTTGTTATCATTGTTTAATCGAACATCTTTAGATACAAAGAAATATCATTCTTTGTTTTTCATTTTAAATGATTGACGCAGTAGAAACAGATGTGATACTAAATAGCTAAGGAAAAAAAATTAAAAAAGATTTCAATGATGAGTTAGCGATATTCAGTGATTAAAATTCCAAAGACATGCTTCATCTTTATTAACTGTTCTAGATCCCGGTTCGTCTGTTTACTAAAATGTGCCTTTTTCATAATGTGTTTCGTTTCCTTTTTGAGCTTCCTAAAATGTTTGCTATATAAAATCATATTTTCAATTTCATACAAAACATGAAGTGTCTGAATAGTTGACCTTACTTTCAATTTATTAAGGTTAATTCCAGCAATAACTAATTCCAAATATAATCATTACCGTGTACAATATTACTTGTAAAATATATTATACATTTATGTTATAGACATTAATTATTTAGAATTCACTTGAATATCTACTTCTTTCATCTGTATGAATGCTCAAATTTTAATAAACAGTTATATTATAGTTCAATCCTATTATATATTCCTCACATCGCCAATTAATAAGATATAAATAAACGTATCGCATAACCAAACTTAAATTAAATGTGATAGTATTATAACACATTTTATATTAGTATACAGGAATACATGCACATATAAATTATCTTTGTTATGCAACTATTACTGCACGTAGTTAGGAGGTACTTGAATTGTTAAACTAGCATGAATGTATTGATCTCGATTTCAATTCTCCTTTCTGCCATTCCTTTTTATTGAAAACATTGTACATTCTATGTATGGTATTATTCTTTATATATATATTATCATTAAAATTACAACCATGATATTGAATAGCATACTTATACTTGAAACAACGTGACACTGTTATTGTACTAATAAAACATTTCTAACTTAAAGTACAAATAGTATCTTTTGGACATTATCTGGCCACATATTTAGCAAGGATAGTTAACATGCGTTATCGAGTTTATTTCTAGTTCTTCCCAATGTAATTTTTTCAATTTGACAATGATTTGTGATTATTGTAGACTAAATATGGCTCAAGTATAATAATGTAATGGCTTGCATTTGTGACTAACCATAGGACGATTAATTTGCAGTTTCTGGGTGTATGGTTGACAGTAAGATATCGTAACCAAAAGGATCCGCGAGCTAACCCCAGTGCATTTCTGTGAATAATCCGACGATGTGGAACTTTATCGTTAACCTGAGGTGGATTGGTTATTTGCTTTGTGTTGCATGTGTTATTGTTTGATGTGCGCATGCAGCTTTACTTTTTATTTGCCGTTTATTATTTCTAGGCAATGTATATATTATACAGACTGGGAAATATTATGTCTTAGATATGTATCAGAGTTATTCGGTACAAAAGCGAATCAATTTTAAGAAGTTATCTTTTATTCCGGTTATCTTATGGAGAAATTGCTGATTTTGACATGTTTTATTTATTTATTTATTTATCTCTTCATTGTACACCTTTCATGTGAGATACAATAAAAAAAAACAATACAAACATTCAGGCATAACAATTGGCGGTCTTATCGCTTACGGCGATCTCTTCCAGACAACCTTTGTACGGATATTAACAAATATATTTCAGGGTAGTCTGTGGTGTACTAAAATAGGTTAATGTTGACTTTAATATATACTTTTTTTTTTTCGTGTGGAAACCCCCACGGGTCATCACCTCACCATTACTATCGGTGAAGTGGTATGTCGGAATCAAACCGACCAAAACCACACGGTGTTCCGTCACAAGTGAGTCTATCGCAAAGGACTCGGGTATACCCTAAGAAGGAAGTCCCCGAGAACCCAGGCAGACTTTGGCCGCCCTCAAACAGAAGGCAGCCACACCATTGGAAGCGGAGGGCCTTGCCCTCCTTCCCATTTAGAGAGGCGCACGCGGAACACGTCGCGCCACCGTCTCAGGTCTGCTTCTGCTAGGGTAACGGGCATCCTCACCCGTTACCCCCAGGCCAGCGCTCATGGAGCCCGGAGATCATTCTGCGCTCTCCGGCGCCTGGTGCGTCTACTGCGGGACGGGAGAGTACTAGTCCTCTCCCGTAGTTTTAATATATACTTAGTATACTATACTTATATGTTGTATGTTTTATATATTAGCTTAGTTTTCAAGGAACGTAGGAAACTCCCCTCCCATATTTATATATTTTAATCGCTTATTGGTATAGTAAAATGTAATCTTTTTAATACACTGATACAAGTAGTGATTGCCAAAGACATGACAATTACATGTACCTAACTAATTTCTGTCAAAGTTGGTGTCTACATGAATATACAATAGAATAATTATTATATTAATTTTAAACGTGTATGACTCGTACTGGCTCTTTCTATATCATCTTTCGTCTGCGACATGTGATCCTTTATTATACTTATATCTACTTCACCGTTGTTGTGCTCAAGCTTGAAGATTTGTTAAATAAAGCCCAAATGGTTCAATTTGTTTCTGAAGGCCAATCCTCGAATTTAAATACAGTCATATTACAATAAAATTCTGAATTCCAGTTAAAAAAAAAAAAAAAAACAAGCTTTAATTAACTAATAATTATCTCTCAAAAGTACAACCGATTTTATTGCATCTGTCAGCAGTTTTCACAGACATCAATACTATGGAGTACACGCAGATGAACATAGAGGGTTGATGAATCTTATTCTTAAACCATATTTGATTTATAACACTGGTTTCATCGAAAATAACACTTAAGTGGAGTCCGGGAGAGAATAGAATAGAATAAACTTTATTGTACACCAAAATATTTTTTTACATGGAATATGTATATCTTGTGACTATGTACAAAGAGCAGGGCGGCCTTATCGCTAAAAGCAATCTCTTACAGGCAACCTTTGGATGAACAATACGGCAGTAAATAGATGAAAACATTGGTGTAAAAGTGATCATAATATGTCTAAAGCATACAGCGTTTAATATGATTTGAAAAGTAATAATAGTAGTAATTGAAAACATACATATATGCAGTCATTCCTATCCAATATCTAGTAGATTATTGTACACACTAGTACATAAACATATATATACAGTCTGTATAAATATGCATAGATTACATAGAAAAATAAATACACATACACATCTACGTACCTATATAAAGTAGTGATGATCTAGCGATAACAGACATACACAACAGGTATACCTAATGTACTTTAAACAGAGGATAGATTAGGAAGTTAGGTAATGTTCTTTACATTTGACCATGTTCTTAAAGACAGACAATGTTTGGACGTCTAATAGATATAGGCAGAGCATTACATAGTCGAACAGTCTGCACAGTAAACGATTTATCGTACAACTTAGTCGAGTGAGTTGTTTGCTGCCAGTTCCAGAGATTCAGACGACCTTAAGGATCTTGAATGTGTCATTGAAGAACATAAAGCGTTCCTTTAAATAAGTACAGTAGTACAGGGATGAAATAAAATACTATAAAGTGTAGAAAAAATATGAGTATTCCGTCGAAGGCGAATTGGGAGCCACTTGAGCATGTTTCGAAATTCAGATACCTGATCATATTTGCGTAATCTAAATATAAATCCAATACAAACGGTTTGAAGGCGCTCAAGTTTATCGAGTTGCTCATCAGTGATATCGAGATAACTGACATCAGCATAGTTGGGTATAGGAAGAAGGAGGGATTGCGTTAATTCAATTTTAGTGACCGTTGGCAAAAATGCGTAGTCTTCGCAAGGAACCTGCCGATGAAACAAACAATAACAATTTGCGACTGACCTGACGCAATTGGGGGCCCAGGATTAGAGAGTATACCCGCCCTCGACTAAAATGCTCATACTTCTATTAAGTGTATCTTAAGATTCACTCATTAGCTATATTTTCTCTTAAGAACGTTTGATATGACTTAAATAATTTCTCAGTTATTAACGATTTTTAAAAAAAATAAGTTTTGGTAGTTTTTATCAATTAATTATTAACGAATTCTTTAAAAAAATAAGTTTGGCTAGTTTCTCCTGCCTGGTTAACTTAACCCTCTAAGTAGGGAGCCATTTCCCGGGTTTAAAAAAATTTGGGTGCTTATTTATCTGAAAATAAAACATTACAAAAGGAAATTATGGGAGAGATTACCCTGGGTAAAGTCTCCGCGCCACACGTGCCTAATGTCTCCCATCCCACGCCAATCTGTCAAACTATCCTACGCCCGTCATAGCTATCTACTATAGGTGTTACTAGAATGAATACACTTGTTATTTATATAGGTAACTTATTTGAATCTATTCTTACAAAACAACACCAATTAAATGTCTAAAATTTAAAAAATCACTTACCAGACCCCGAAGATACCTTATCACTTCGCACTTTTAAACCAAGCGGCCGAATGCCATGGCGTCGTGTCAGAGGAACGGGGAGGGGGTGTGACATTTCAAAAGTGCAGCAACTTCGCAATACATAGTCACACAGATCCTATCACCAGCGGCTATTGTCTCCTACAACTGGTAAACCCTCCCGGACTCCACCTACCTTAAGTAGCGGTTTATACAACTTATAGTGCCGAATTTATGTCAAAAGTCAAGGCTTCATACATGTTACCCTATACTGATCCACTTTTTACGCTTTTTATAATTTTATTTGAAGGATGTCCAGAGGAACTTTGAAATACTTATAGATTTACAAGGGACATTGTTCGTGAACGGAGATCTTAAAAACTAACAATATGCGATATCATCGTGGTTTACTGTATTTGTAGATCTCATCATAAGGTTTAAGGTTTTGAACTCAATTCATAAAGACATCCAATAAATAACACACAAAAACATGTAATTGACATTTCTGAAGAGCAGTCATCAGGAAATTGTTCATAACGATAAAAAAATGCGAGTTCTGAACAATCTGCTGTACATTTGTAGGTACTTACATGAACAATTCGATCGGTTCTTGTTACCTAATGTTTTCAATTTGCTTATGCAATTGTATGCATGTCATGGTCATCAATACAACAATATCGTAACGCTGGTTAAAATGCACTTAAATAAAATTACATACTATTTTAAAATCTAGGCCAAGGGAAATATCAGCGAACAAAATAGGAATACTTTACTATTAAAGTGTTATTAATATTGATATTACAAACTATTAAAAGGACTGCCCTTCCCTGAACATGGGTTACCCTATAGTAACAAATAATTTACTACATTTTTATTGTCTTATCGGATATAGACACTGCATAAAGTTGCCCGTAGTGTTAATATTTGGATCCGCACGATTTTCTTTTCCATCCATACATTTCCGTCCGCCTTCAATCTGCACGGACTCAATTTTTGTTCATGTCATGTTTGACACAGTACATCTATCTATCTTTTCTGTGGTCTAATCATGAAGCTTTCTACGTCCAGACTTGTATTAATATTCCTTTTCAATATAGCTACACCATGACAGTTTTCTAATGTTGTATCAATAATATTTCTTACACATAGTCACTCAAACAAATCAGTCTCGATATTCGTTCAACTCAGCTACATGCAATTTTCTGATACATACAGAATAAGAAAGAGGGATATTAGTTAATAAGTTATGTTATGCTTCATAACACACGCTAGAAAACTTATATTAATTCGTTAAACTTATGCTACTAATTAATTGAACACAACTGCATGCTTTGAATACACATGCTTGTTTCTGATGTTGTAAGATATTAGATTAAAATAGTTACTACTAACGTTAAGCGCGTTTATTCCTTGTTGAGGGTTGCATTGTTTTGATTGGTTTTTGTAACTTAAGTCAATAAAATAATAACGTTATGAGCACTAGATAACTCTCAAAAAACGGATGTACGCTTTTAAGATTTTCTTGTTGCACTATATTACTTCACGGGAACTAACGCCGTCGTGGTATATTCACGTGCAACCTTCGTCACGAACTAAAAGCCTAGTAATTATTCTGAGTAAGACATAAAAGTACATTATGTACTTAGTTATTTGACTGGCCTGTTGGTCTAGTGGTTAGTGACCCTACTGCTGAGCCAGAGGTCGTGGGTTCGATTCCCACCCAGGACAAATAATTGTGTGATGAGCATGATCATTTGGTCTGTGTTATGTATAATAGGTATGTATTTAGAAATATATAAGTATGTTTATCAGCAGTCTGGTTACCATAGTACAGACTCTGCCTAGTTTGGGATCAGACGGCCGTGTCTGAGATGTGTGAAGTTATTATTATTATTCGGAGATCGGCAACAAAGTACTTCTATTTTTCAATTGTACTAAGTGGGCAGAACTACTTGTACTAAATTCATTTAAATATTGTAAATTATGTCGGTACAGTATTATTTTCATAATTCCTGTGAAGTAGTATTACATTATTTATATTCACTATTAAACTAAGTAACCTTATGTTAGTATATGTTTTTTGTTTAAAGCTAATCACTAATAAAATGTTTTTTTTTAGCTATTCGCTGTATGGCTCGCCCGTCGCTACCGGAATCAGCCTGACCCCAGCTACAAAGAACCACACGCTATTTTTCCTAGGAAAAATTATCTTTACTAGAGTGATTGTCTGTTGAGTTAAGAACTTATGTTTCTACCGACTGCTCGCTGTCGAACCTTTAGGTCATTCACATAGAGATGTTATAACTCATCTATATATGTACAGTATACTTAGTTCTTTCAAAATTTCATAAAAAAGTGATGTTGACAATTTTAATTGAAACACCGCGGAACACCACCGCCACGAAAGTATAATATATACCTTTATACGAACTTATCAAAAAAATCCTCAAAATCGGACATGTGCAGTTGGTTTTTTCTACTTTGGCTTAAGAATTGATATAATATAAGATTTAACTAGCTTTGTTTTTATTGCCAACAACTTCTCATATGTATGTAAGACTTCGTAAAAAGACATTTTCTTATATGTAATCGAATATGCGGATCTCCTTTGTACATATCCACGGCTAACATTTACATAATGTAAGCCGTCTCTCGTGGCTATATTACTTATTGAGTCAAATTAATTTCCTTGATATTATTCAATATTTTTTATTTAGGCAAATTTACCATCAATATCTTTTGATACTTTCATTAAACTTGTATTTATTTAGCTGAGTCAGCTTGTGTAGCTATAAAAATATATGCCATTTAGTAAAAGAAAAACTTACACTAGCTTGTATCCTCATATTCATTGTTACACACACAATATTCAGATATGTTGTTTAACTTGTGTAATAACTACTTACATTTCGCCTCTGTATACGAACATCCATGGCTAAACATTTCACGAATACTGTCCATGTATGTACATCTAAGTGTAACGTTCCAGTTTATATTTTTATTTTAGGTAATTAATACATTATGCCGTAGAGATCGTTTATGATCTCGTTATTCGCATTTGTTTTCATTTAAACAGTGCTAGGAATTTATAAATAAGTTGTAGTTACATTTCGTCTACTAGTCAGTAGTCTAATACATTTTAGCATAATTCTCATACTCGCTTTCTATTTTAAAATACCAGTAAACGTACGAAGCCAGAATGAGGCTTTTATGAACTGAATTCGTTTTAGATAACTAGTTATATTAAGTTCTATTATGAATTTAAAAGCTAGATTTGCTCACTCTTATGACTTGCCAATGTTTTGTTACCTGCTTATATTTCTAAATCAACTAAGCTTTAATTAGATATTTTAAACATTTATTTGAATAACATCCTCAGTATAGTAGCAAACCTACATACCTATATGTTTTAGATACCTTTTAATTTGGAGGAAATTATTTTTGCTAGATTCCTTTGTTTAAAATATTTACAAACGTAAGATTATTTTTAGTAATCATTTTACACAATTTTTAACATCATGAATATGAATTTATCTATGAAGAATTATTATACATTATAATAGCTAACCTACATTTTGTAACTGTTTTATTTTCCAAAAGTGAACACGTAATATTATTATGTACCTACTGATGTATATTTATCTAATTATTCTGTAATAAAGTGTGCAAGCATTATTCGAAGTATTTTAATCAACCGTTTGGTGTGAATTTAAAATAGGATGACACAAAGTTCGGTGGGTCCGTAACATCGGGGCTCAAATCTTTCCAGCTCTCGTATCGTTCATGGTCTAAATGAGAGAACAACTTGATTGTCACAAAGTTTATCTAAATGTTACAGGTTGTAACTTCCTTAGCTTGTAAACTAGAAATAATAATAGGGATGTTGACGACTTCAAAACTGCCTTTGTTTTATAGGTAGCCTTATTGAACATAAAAAATAATATTCTATTAACAGATACCTTAATTGAAAACAAAAAATCAAAAAATAAAGTTACTTTTAACATTTTCCGCTAAAACACTTGCATCGGTCACTTTTATCCTCCTACCATAGGCCACATGAGTATACTTTGATTTCGTGTCTAACCGATAAACTGACAGTGCTCCATAGAGTAGTATAAGCTTCGATCAAATATACATAGATACACATTCCCTAACAAAAAATCGCGTCATCTAGTGGCACCAGATAGTACTACACACTTTACGTGCATGCCTTTGATTATATACATGTCTAGATAGAGTAACTCTAACAAATGATGCACATAAAACGGGATTCAATTATGTGTGAGTACGACCGTGTAGTTATTGTCAACAAATTGTCACTGTGTGTCCTAAACACGCACACAGTGACTCTCTCACAGTGCTCTAAATTATTTACTTACCTTGTATTTACCGTCATAAGGAGATGACGGGTATTTCAAATAATGATTTAAAAGAAAACGAATTTATTATAAAACATATTAATCAAATGGAAAATATAATCTGTTTTTAAATAGAGGTGTTAGTGACTACAACAACTTGAACAAAAAAGAATTTTGATTGAACAATGACGAACAGTTGAAATAGAAAAAAAAAGGAAAGAATGAATGAATGAAAATGAAACGACTTCTCCCCGCCAGTTTTAGGGTAATTTTTAATTTTATTTAAAAAACAAAACTAAGATCGAATAAAAAAAATGTTGATTGAACAATGACGAACAGTTAACGAACAGTTGAAATAGCGAAAAAAATATTTGTAAAACGACTTCTCCCCGCCAACTTATTTTTTACCTCATTTAAAAAAAAAAGCTAAGAACAAACAAAGAAAAAATTTGATAGAACAATGAAGAACAGTTAATGAACAGTTGAAATAGCAAAAAAAATAAAATAAAAAAAACGACTCCCTGCCAACTTAAGACAGCCCAAATAATCTAAGAACAATTGACTTGAATTGACAACTGACAGTATACTGGACTGCGTTATGTTATAAACAGTAAGTACTCACACCACACAGTACCCTTTATAACGTTGGTACTGGTTGGTCAAGGAGTTTCTGAATCATGGTAATTGGGGGTAATATATAAGTATTTTATTTTATTTATTTGGAACAAAAACAGTTACATGTTTTAATGGTGCAGTAAAATTTAGTAACGTAAGGTTTTGCATGCTTTCTTCGATGGCTAAATAGAATCCTATTTATGTTTAATTATTTTAATTTATACTTACCTACTTAATTATTTTGTCATTCCATGAAACAATCTATAACCTATCTATTCATATACATAAAATTAGTGTCTGTATGTGAGCTTGTAATATAGGTCTGATAATAATAAATCAGCTAAGCGTGATTAGATCACAGGGTTCCGTAGCATCAAACAAAAACTTATAATCAAAGTATATTTATGTATGCATGCAGTTGTTTTTAGCATCTACCATAAAAGAAGCTATCTTACTACATAATTTACGTAAATTTCAAGTGTCTGCCTATTACGAACAAAAGAGACAACCAATAAAAAAATTTAGGAATTTTTTTATTAGTTATTTTAAAGATTACAACATACAATGGTCAAAACTTTGTAAATAAATTAAATGTAATGTAAGTAAATTTTGTACATAGTATTCATGAAGAGATATTGTTGTGATTTTTTTTTTTAGAAATTTAAATCTATTAGTTAAGAAATTAGAAGGACATTAGAAGCTCATAAATCAGGAAATATTTACTTGAATAAAAACAATTTAAAAATCTTTACTTCTTTTTGACGTCCAACGACACTTCATTTCGATAGACGGCGGCGATATCGTTATATTTGAACTGAGTAATTCAAACTGTTCTTACGCAGTCTTTAATTTTTTTAGGCTTAATAAGTTAAGAGTATTGTTATAAGGCAGCAGCGTTTAAAACACGATTGTATTCGACATGCAGCATCACAAAGTCAAAAGTGTAACGACTCTAGGTCACTGCGCATGGAAGTTGATCGTAGGGATCACGTGGCCTTACGAAGTCAAGAGGCAGACGAGTCCAAAGACCAGCATTAAGACGTTTTTTTTTGTTTAAAAAGAATACTAATACTTTGCAAATAAATAGCTTACGAGTAATTACTTTACACAAAAATATATTTGAGGCTATTATTACAGGTAGTAACAAAGGCAAAACGGTATTTATGCCGAAAGAAAAGAATTACCCATTCTAGCTTAAAATATAGCTGGTAAGCATAGCGCTGATAGCTATATAAGTATGTTCACGGGTAAGTGATGCCTCCATTTCCATTGTCCTAGCAAATAGGAAACGTACGCCCAAAATCATTTATAAAGAAGCACTATACTACATATTGTATGTTCCTAAAAAACATAGAATTTCATTTAATTCTGTATTTTTTAAGTGATAACTTCTTATGGGAAGGTAAACCGCTTCGTTACGTAACGCGTTACGGCGCCAGTTTGTCATGCTTAACTTTCTCAATAGTTCAACTTAGATTAGTTAAGTTATCACTTCTGTCGGGCGTCCCGAGACGCACACGTTTTTTCTTGTAAATAGCTTTATTTCTTCTTCCACGCGAACAAAGTAGCGGGCTTCAGATAGTAAATAATAAGATCCTAAGTGTAGTTAATTTATAATTGATTATATTTGCATGTTAAAAATCAATTTTGACTAGTTGTTTGCACTAAAATGTTTAGCACGAAGGATCTGTTGAATCTACAAACTTTATGCAAATAAATATACCTATTTGGGTTGGACTTCACCTTTCAAAGCCTCGTTCATACTTTTCACCATTCACTGCAAATGGGGAAAAGCTTGAATGAGACCCTGAAGAAAGGTACGAAAGTGAACGCAATTAAGGCGTTAAATTTTCAGACGTTAAACAAGAGGAATGTATGTACTCGTATACCTGTACACACATAATAATTGTAAATTGAATTTAACACCCCATTGAAAATAGGCGCTCCTACAATGATGGAGGTTCCTTATCAATTAATAAATTATATAATGTTATTTTATATACTAGCCGTTCCCCGCAGTTTCACCTGCGGTACTGGTCACTACTCTGCTCCTAATTGTCGTAGCGTGATGTTACATAGCCTATCAATCAATCAATTAGCTGAATCTAGTCTATTGCTAGACATAGGCCTCTCCCGATCCCGCTCCGCATCCAGTCTATCCCAGCTGCCTTCCTCAGGTTGTCGGTCCATAGCCTTCATCAGGATCGATTTTTTTTTGACCCATCGTCAAAGGTATCATTAGCACTATCGTCTGTCGTCGTTTTCGGGAGCGTTTCACTAACACCCGGTATTTATATATGGTACATACTTATCTAAGTATATAATATGTATGTATTTAAAAAAAAAAAATTCAAGTGAATTAGTATTCTGTGGTGTGTAGTTTGGGTCTAGAAAATAATATTATTAGGTACTTATAGTTCAATAGCTTAACTGTTAAATTTGTTTAAAAAAGTTTTTAACTTCCCTAGCTATTTTATTTCTGGAAATTTTCATGATTTTTTAAGCAATTTTAAACAGCCAACTTATATTTATTTTTTAATAGTATGTAGGTACTTATCAACAACGATAAGATCACTAGACCCAGAACTAATAATAAGTTGATAAAAAAGAATGACGTACGTAAATCATATTTTTATATTGGTGTCCATTATATTATTTATTATTACGCACATATTTGTCACTTTCGTAGGTAGGTACATATTTATAACAAAATACATACGTAAATGATGTTTTACTGGTTGTACCTACTTATTTTTATTTGTAACAAGCACAGTTACACAGGAACGCTAGCAATAAAAAAAAACCGAAATGTAGGTACCTACCCTATAGAATTAATTTTGGATTTTGTAATAAGTACTAACTACAGTTAGTAGGTACTTATTACTAAATCCAAAATAACGCGTGGCTCGGCTCCTTGAACGAGGCCCTTGGCCGCTCCAGGCAACTCTAAGGCCTGAAAAGTTTCGGCTGAAACTTCAATATCGTTTCCATATCGGCTTTCTCGTAAAGCCACGACTCCATCGAGACACTTAATTAAACTAGACCGAGAATCAATGTAAATGGCAGTACATGTCACACACACCTTCAGTTTGACTGCCTGAATGGAGCACCTCGATGCGTCGGTGTTTGTATGAACTGGACAAAATAAAGGTTATGTTCCATCAACATGTCGCATAAGTTTCGACGCTTACAGATGTAACGGTGGGGCTAGCTATGGAGCGAGCTACGCTTGGAGTTTCTTTGAAGGACGAAATTCGTTATGAGGTCATCCGATAAATAACGAAAGTTACCCAAATAGCTCGCAGAATAAGTATGCTGAAGTGGCAATGGGCCGGGCCACATCTGACGAAGGACCGATGGTGATCGTTGGAGTACTTAGGAAGGAAGGTAGGACGCTCCCCCCAACCAGATGGACTGACGACCTGTGGAATAGATTAGATGCGGAAGTCGGAAGACCGGGTGTTATAGCGCACCTTAGGAGAGGCTTATGTCCAGCAGTGGGCTGCAATGTATTAAGTATCTATGTTGTTCTCTAACTTAAATAAAAAAAAAATTTGGGAAAAGTAGGTGAGACACGGTTTAGATATTTGTATGATGCATTTTAAATATTTAAAGATAATTAATATGCTTGCTATTATGGTTACCATAATAGCAAGCATATTAATTATCTTTATGGGGAAGGAAAACTGGTCATTATACAGCATGACCTGCTACGAACAATAGGCGATAAAGGAAAGAATACTCATTCATTTGTACATATGGAAATTCTTATCAGTACCTACTTTATAGTACCACTCATTGAATGAATTTCTTTAGAAAATCCAATATAAAATATTGTATAAATGTAACACAATAATTCGCAAGTCTGTTTTATTCATTCTTGAGGTATTTGTTTGTTTACATTTAAGACGTATGAATAAAGTGGACAACATTGCATCCACTGTATTTGATTAAGTAGTTATGTGCAAATATTTGTGGTAAATATAAGGTTTTGCGCATAAATCTGTGCTTTAAACGTCGCCGACAGTTCGTAGCGAGGGGAATTGGTGTTGGGCCTACGCGCAAAGCCGCCGCGCAGACCCTTTTCCTAGCCCGTCCGCGCCCTACCGCACACTGGGCGGAAAACCTTCGATGTCTGATATCCACAGTCGCGCACCGCACGTTCTCATCGCTACACTCATCGATCCGTTCTACGTTTGATAGTGTATTGTCTAACGCGTTAATCATTTAAAACTGTGTAGTGTTTGTGATAATACATTGTAAACAAGTATGTCGTTCGACAAAGATGAACTCCGTGACGAGTAAGTATCATTTCCTGTTTTGCTGTTGTCCAGGTTTTTATGATTGTCATACACAAGTTAAAGTAGGTAAATCGATGAGTATTTCTCGTCATTATTTAAAAACTTTTGCTCTTTGCTTGATTCTACCATTGCAAATGGTTGACAGAAATAATTGTTTTGTTAGAAATCTTAACCTTATTGCGTTAAATATACCTAATTTATGCTAGGTTACTGTTAAGATTCAGATTCAATATAATATTGCTACAGATTATGATATTATATTATATGATTTAGTGAATACAAATGTTATTTTTGCGACGCAGATTATTCGCCTATGTAATCTTATAGTATAACCAAGTAATAAATAAGTGAAGAATACCGTGGTGACTCTGCAGTGTTGTGGGTTCTGTAAACAAAGATGTGACCCACATCAACCCGGCTGGTCAACCCAAATTTATTAGTTATATCTACGTATAATTACGTAAAATCCATAGGTATTTAAGTTTTTTTTTTAAACTGGTTATGTATAAATATTACGTACGTTTTTAAATGTATGTTTTAAAAGATGCACCTGCATTATACTTACGTGATATATTTAATTTAAAAAATAAAGTATTAAATACCTTATAAATGCGGAATGCTTTCGTATTCGTATCTAAAGTACTATCTATATGAGTAATAATATCGTTTTGTTGCTATGTGTAATTTACACAAATGGCCGCTTAATAAGATTTTCTATTTAAGCCCATTATCACGACTGCTTACCTCGGCTATATCCTTAGGTCTTCATGATGTAGGTTAATGAGACTAACATGTTACGATGTACTTATTTACTATTAAATAATGAAATGACTTTCTCTTTCATAGAACAGTTCCCCATTAAACAAAATCCTAACAGAAAATTTTAGCATACCCATACCATTTTAGTTGTCAGGGGTACAGAAAACGACATAGGTAGGTAGGTAGGTAGGTAAAAAAAGTACTTTTCCCAAGGATTAGAAAAATAACTTTGACTCGAGCGAAGCTTCGGACAAAATCTAGTAATCCATGAAGATGACAAGCTAATGCTAATAATATCCTAGAGTAGGACCTATCTTCTGGTATCTTTAGTCTGTCAGTTAATACAGTGTTCGTTTTTTACTTATCGAATATGTCTGTTAGGTATGTATTCTATATGCAATGTTTCCCACTTTTTAAAGTTGAATGTTTACGAGGAGTCCATTCTGAGCTAACCACGTTTTACCTACTTCAATGTCCCCTGCTAATCGTGAGTAGGTAATAAAAGTTATCGTAGCGTACTTATGTATGTATTTAAATTATTGGATTGCTGAATAAAAAGACTGATTACTGTATTATAGTTACCTTTTTATTATTTTATTACGTTTACCCTGAACGATGGCGACGGCTCTGACTTCGCCTCCTTTCTCCGATTCCGATTGCGATAAGTGAAAGTTAAAAACTCCGATTTCGGAATCGGTTCCGATAAACTCACCTCCTAATAGTGATAAAACTGTAATAGGCATGTATTTTCTCAATTATAATCATGTCAATTTATCTCAGCAATTACAAAATGTTATATGGTTCAATGACTAGTAAATCTACCTACTGGGCCGTATGTTTAGGGCCAGTTAATCGTCAGTTAATACAACAGAGGAAAAGGGGGTGAGGGCCTCCGGTAACCTCACTCACTCGGCGAAAAGCAAATTGCTTCACTGCCGGTTTTCTGTTAGTCCGTGGTATCACTCCGGTCGAGCCGGCCATATACCTACATGCCGAAGCACGGCTCTCCAATGATAAAAAATTAAAGAAAAAATATCCACTTACTTACAGCTACACATTTATTACACATCTAAATTATTCATTTCCCAATTTCATAGGGACAGAAATCAATAAAGTTTGTTGAACTGAGATCGAGTAGCCTATTAAGTGGGAAAGTTGGTACATTCACTTAAAAAAATACAGATTTTTCTACGAGTAAATCACTATCTTACCTAATTTCTTGTGTTGTGTTTCTTTAATATCAGATTGCGATTAAGGAATATTTAACCATTGTATTTTCTGAAATAATGAGCAACATTATGAAATGGATATGGTACAGTAATATGCTACTTACCTATCCCTGCATGATGGGGATTTACACATGTGATATACTACCTAGTCTATCACATGTGTAAATCGTACGTGTCCTCGATTGTCTTCATACATTATTTTAGATTGCCACCGTTCGCGTTGCTACCAGGCGCGCTGTACACAAATGTATCGAGATTTCCTGTAAAAAAACTCCTACTAATGGTACCTACTATTTTTCGGCTGATGACAAAGATAATTTTGCAATGTAAAGTAGAATTTGTTTTAATTATGTTTTCAAAACAATTTTTATGGGCGTCACTTCCATATTTCAGTTACAACAAAAACAACGTTTTTCTTAACACATTCTGTAGAGCGCTGATTGTACTTAATTGTGTCAAAACGAAACACTATTTTATTATAAGAATAGTTTTGTTGTGGTTTTTCATATATAAGCATTATGTAGATGTTTATATCTGAATCTTAAACTCAGAGAACACATTTAAAAGGCACATGAAAGTATGATCCGTGCTTTATAAAATGTATTAACTTAAGTCGGCAAAATTAAATTATTTCCAATGTTAATGTCAATTAATGAAATAAACATTGAATCCAATCAATGATAGATTTAATGCGCTTTCAAAACTGTTGTAAACTTGAATAATGTTTGGAGAGAGTCGATTACCTTGAGCGCACTTGAAATTGTTGAAATACATCTAGTATTTTATACTAGAGGCCTTTATATACTTGATATATGCCTTTATAAACTGGTCCTGTCCGGTAGTACAGAACGACTACAACAAATAAAAATACGTCACAGACGTAGTTTTATTTGATTATGAGTAGGTTTGTCAGAAACTCACTTTTAGGGTCAGAAATTCATTTCTGACATAGCTGCGTTGGAAGTGTGTAATTCTAACTGCTTACCTTCAGACACGCCCTTGTTTGAGTATTTTCTTTCTTGAAGGTACATACACACATCTTCAATGCCTTAACTTACACACATCTCTCTAAATGGTAGGTAGAGACTAGAGACAACAGTTATATGTTTCTTTCTGTTATTATGTACCCTACAAGCTTCCCCTATAAACTCTATCCTCGTCATTAGACCATTTAAACCGGCTCGCCGGTACCGGGTGCTTCTAAGTTATCCTTTTTTCCGGATATCACCGATATACAGTATTTTTTCGGTGTGTGTTCATGCTATTCATGGTAGCATATGGTACCTAGGTAACATTTTTTTTTGGCCCATTCGTTTCACTTACTGTTACTAGCTACGTCCCATAGTTACAAAAAAATAATAAGGTATCAAATTGCACGGAATGTGAATCCTACAGACCTCAGAACAGTCCATAAACAAACAAGGTTTTTTTTTGTACTAACTTCCGCAAATCATTCATCGAATGTAGTCACCGCAATTTCTACGAATGATGCAAAATTGTGTGACTAAACGTGATGGCGTGATGGCGAACAGCGTTTCATTTCATTATACATCGAACCTTCACTTCGAGAGCACACGCTGTAGTATTATTAATAATTTGCGTTGGTACATAGTGTGTATAAGATTATTTTTAAGTACAAAAAAGTGTGTGTTAGTATTGTAATAAAAGTTTTTGTGGACTTCGCGCTAATTTTTCCAGAACTGTTCAGCTTACGGCTTATGGTCTTAAATTATTCGCGGTTGGTAAGTCAATGAAACAAGTGGATAGAGTTCACACTGGTGAATTATAGTGATTGTTTACTATTAGTGAAAACCGTGTCATACAAGAGGTCAACACTATCATTCAATATTTAAGGGTAAGTTATCAGAATTTTCCAATATTTATGCAACACAAAACACGAACAAATACTTTTTTCTTTCAATATTTTTGGGAAACTTTTAGATTAAGTAATCGTACCTAACTATTTAGTTTTCATTAATTAATTATTGTATCTTATTTATTACATAGGTTCAGTTTATACATGAATCTATTACATATAAATATATACGTTTGGAACAAATTGTGATTCTATACTACAATTTCCAATACAGTTATAGGCTAAAATACTATATACTGATCAAAGAAAAATTGTGATTAATTCTAATATAAATATCTAATGAATCATTACATCATAGTAAAATTTTCGTAAAGTTAAAGTAATTCCGAACGTTTTCTTTATCTCTCTTCATCGATTCATTGTTGGCCTTGGTAAAATTGTTTGCAAACAGATAATATCAACGTAATTGCTATCACATAAACTTTTCGTATTATAAACACATTACGCGATAACCCTATTAAAAAATTTATCCCTACCTAGCGTAGTACCGACGTAATTTTCTTAATTATGGTTTCTTATTTCAAAATTGAGTACCTATATTTTAGTAAATGATAGTTTCCGCTTATCGTGTAGGTACCTATCGAACGTAACGTCGTAATGATACCGAACTATCTTTAATTCTATAACATAAAATTTTATTTTCCATTTAGGTAGATATCGGGAAACGAGAAGGAAATGCCGTGCAATTGCGAGCTGGAAGTCGTACACTCGTGTCAACATCAGAACGGGTGCAATATTAACAGTTCCTGCTCATCAGAGGGTTACTTGAACACCACATCGCATGCCCACCATCCACACCAAAAGCTTCACGTTAGCAATGGATGTGAAGAGTCCAAACAGAACGACGTTGAACAGGCAGTAGACTTAGAAAGCGTTAGGTCCATATAATTCATATCCACATATTAATAAGTAAAATTACATATAAGGCTCCAGTTATTTTTTGATAAGATCCTGAACGTTTCCTTCCTTATTTAATAACTAGAGTTTGCCGGCAGATTCGCAGCTTAATATTATTTTTCTATTCCTACGGGACGGTACTTTTCGGGATTAAAGGTACTCCATGTCCATTTCTGTGTCCCTGACAACGTGTATATAAAGTTTTATGATGATCGGTTAAATAGGTAAGGCGTGGATGCGCAACAAACAACCAAACTCACTTACCCATTTTGGTATGTATAATATTACGTGAGGAAACATGCCAATACATTTACCGAGGTGAAAGAGGTTCCCAATTTGTTATATCTAGTGGCGAGCATATAACTCACAAACTAATATTGAAATAACTCTCTTAAAGAATAAAGTGCTCCAGAGAAAAAAAATCATGAAGTCTCAAAAACTTACGTCTAGTCAGTTCTATCAAATGTAATATGTAATCTATTTAGACATATTATACAAGTTTTTTGTACGGATTTTTATTTCATAGGTATCCCGATGGCACTGTGCGGCTACGAAACCCAAACATCGAGCTCATGGACCAAGATATTTTATACCATTTGGCACTCGGAAGCGGCTCTCACGACCTTCCCGAAATGTTTGGTGACGTCAAGGTACCTGAAATGCTAGATATTTATCCCTTTGTAGTACAAATATAAGGAAAAACTTTTGATGTTTAAACACGCACAACGTTATTTGGTAGCGCGACGAGCAATATAGTTATTTATATTAAAATTCTTCTTTTCTGCAAACATTTGGCTATCCTATGGCATGGGTTTTGTGAATTATTTATTGCTTCTTATTTTCATACAGGTATGTTGACAAACAATCGTAGCTCTAGCGACCTTACATAACAGCAGAAAAATAACATTACGCTGGTCTTACGATGGTTGTGTGTTATTTATCCAGTTCAAATCTATTGTGACCTACCTACTTGCCGTCGTTTTTGATAGTAATACTTACTTAATCTTCTCTAGAAGCACTGATACTGTCAAGTATTTTAATGAGTATTCAGAGTTTTACAATACAAGTTAGATACAATAAGAGTTACAATTAAACGATTAAATATACAATTATTTTGAATATTGCAGGAAATATTAAACAGGAATTGTTAGTGTTAGTGAAACATAATACAATTCTAGAGGCGTTAAGGAAATATTTTAAACGATGGCACCGCAATTTCTAAGGAATCGATCAAACTTAAAATATCACAAGCAATGAACTTGGCTTGAGGGTTTTCCAAGAATACAAGTGATGGGTGTTTCCCTGTTCTGCTACTATTAATTTAGTTCATATGGTACCAGAACAGAGCATATGGCTTCATAAGAGTATTTAATGGATTGTTGCAGTTTGTGTGCATGGGTGGCACCCCCAAGCGGATGGAGCAGTTCGCATACACGATCATGGCCGAAATAGGGCACAAGCTGCCGTGCGGCACGACGCTACAGGACATCAGCCAGTTCTCATACCGATATTCTATGTACAAAGTTGGACCTGTACTTTGTATCAGTGTAAGTACCACGCAGATAAAGTTGACCGAATAAAACCCGAAGTATATAAAATACGACCTATGTTTCAAAAACGTTTAGTTAACGTTTGTGAAACTTATTTTCAGTTTTACAAACTTAGATAAGTAAGAAAATACTAAAACTTTGATCGATACAATTTTAATGTGTACGACTTTGTGCTTATTAACTCACAAGTAATCAAGAGCGTTTGTTGATAGGTATACTACCTAACTCGTTATTGCAGCAAATAACCTTCAATTGACTTTAATTGGATTGCACTCAGTTCATATTTCATATCGCTGAATTTCATATCGCCACGATAGATATTGTAATTTTACATATATTTATCAGTTTAACTTTGATTTTATTATTATTGTTTGTTGTCATAATAAGTGAGTAAAGTTACTTTTATTTTACCTTAATAACTTAAGCCACAATGACGGTGACTATACAATGTAAGTTATGTTAAGATGTTTTATAGATAGTTTAGTTGAACATTGGGGACCCAGCATCTATCAGCAGCTATCTTTACTGCAAAGTCCAGAGTTAAGTACTTCAGTTGAGCCACTGTTCAATACTTTCATAGTCCCCATATCATTTAGTGCTAACTTTTTATAGGTATCGGTTTCTCAGACAACCGCTAATGCTGGTGATTTTTATTAATTTATTACCCCATGTTCATACTAGTGGTACTTTTATTACAATATTAAGTATTATACCTATCGATTACAAATATATTGTTACATACACACAATTGCAGTTAGGGCAGCTGTAATTATAAAGTTACCATTAGGCTATTATTAATATTTTGTACGAATCGTTATGACGATGGTCGACCAAACGATTAGGTATCAAAAATATTCAATATTCACGTGCCGGAATGGATACATTTAAATATCCCTGAAATTCAACATCCTTGATTAATTAACCCATCGAGCACATTCTATAATAGAATGTGCTCGATGGGTACCAATTGAGATGAGTTAAAGAAAAGACCCGATCAAACCGGTCTGTTTTAATGATTCTATTTTAAATGTATACAATTAAAACGAATTGATAATTTGAAACAAAGAAAAAGAAGGTATACCTACAGTAGGTTCGTTATTGGAATTTAATTGTAATTGCTAATTGATGGTCTTAATTTCTTCTCTATGTTGCAAGTATTACTGTAAAACCTTAAACTTTGTCTCCCAAAACGATATATGATATGAATATCATATTTCGTTTCGAGAGGATTAGATTAAACATCACGCTGGCGGCGGCCTTAGTTAGGTGTTAGTTTAAAGGTTTCCTGTTGTTCCATAACTTTCAGAACATTTTAAAAAGTACCGAGTGCTATATACCAGGGATGTTGCGGATGCATATTTTTCACATCCGCGGATGCGGATATTTCAAGGCTAACATCCGCGGATGCGAATCTTAGGATATTTTATAAAAACTAGCATCTGCCTGCCACTCCGCTCACGCAAACCATCCCACAGAAACCTGGGCCCTAAGTGTTTGATTTAAAATAATTCCAAATGTCACTTTGCGTTGGTGGTGAATTACAATGTTTTTCGATTCACTTTCAAATGATCAATGTATTACACTTTCAATTCTCAATGGCACAAAACACTCGAAACGACGACAAATATGATAAGCGCAACTAGCTAAACACGTTATGACTGATTTAAGAGAAACAAATGATATATACACAATAACAAATGCGTCGAATCTTGTCACCGAACGAAATCTTAGTTACTATTGATAAATACACACGTGCATAGCGCTCGTGGACGTCGCCGGCTCCACCTATTTTCTTTCTTGTCGCGACTTGTGGTATATCTACATCGATTGATGCGGATGTGGATGTAGATGCAGATGTTCAAATCGACGCGGAAGCTCCGCAATTCCGGATGCGGATGCGAATATTCGCAACATCCCTACTGTATACGGGGGTCACACTGAAAGATTTTAGAAAATAAAAAACGGAATAATATAGAGCCTGTTAATATTTTTATGGCTTTTCGAAGTAGTCTCCGTTCCTTTCTAAGCACCGTCGCATGCGATGGAACCATTGACTGAAGCAGTGAGCCCACTCCTCTTTAGGGATACTGTATACGGGGGTCACACCGAAAGATTTTAGAAGATAAAAAACGGAATGATATAGAGCCTGTTAATATTTTTATGGCTTTTCGAAGTAGTCTCCGTTCCTTTCTAAGCACCGTCGCATGCGATGGAACCATTGACTGAAGCAGTGAGCCCACTCCTCTTTAGGGATTTCTTACACGCCGTTTTCAAATGCAACCACGGCATCTTCAGGGTTCATAAAACAAATTCCTCTAAGTTTATTTTTTATTTTTTTATTTTTGGAAATAAAATAATTAAAAGTTACAAGGTGCCAGTGACTGTAAGGAGGATGACTCACTAGCTCCACATCTTCGATAAACAAATATTCGATAGGCCGTCTTTCGGAGTGATGTGGAATGTTGTCGTGGAGGAGGAAGGTCCTGCTTCTTGGGCGCTGCTGTCTAACATTTTCCAAGACAATGACTAACATGCCAATCTGCAGTAACAATCCTTTTATTTTCTAGAATGATTGTTGCGAAATGACCCGTCTGTCCAAAGAATGACGCAATCATCTTTTTCCCTTGACTTCTGCCCTTCTTTACTTTTGTCGGCAAATCTTCGAATGGAAACATCCATTGCGCAGATTGTCTTTTGGTTTCGGGTTCGTAACAATATATTCAGTTTTCATCACCTGTGACGATGTCATATATAGCATTTGACATTCGAGTCACCTCCGTCATACTTTTCAAGCATTGAGCGGCACCAATCCGAACGAGGGCGGCAAATAATATAAAGCAAGCATCCCTAAACACGCACAGAGGTACAATCTGTTGACAATAACTACACGTTCGTACTCACACATAATTCGTAACTGGATCCCGTTTTATGCGCATCATTTGTTACAGTTACTCTATCTAGATATGTATATAATCAAAGATTATATGTTAACAATAAGTATGACAACCACTGAGTTATTATTACTAGCGTATAGAATAGACACCGCCAAGCAATAGTTTGTAACGTGAACTGCGGTCCATAGACCACAACGAAATAAGTCAGCAGCGTTCGCATGTATTCACCTGCTTTTAATTATCGAAATGCTAAGTTATGTTTTAAAATCGTGTACAAACTATTCAAAGCGAGCGAAAAAAAGATACATGTAAAAAAGAAAAAGAAAAAGATAAAAAGATGATATTTCATCAATAAGTGAACAAACTTTTACTAAAACCAATACAAAATAATAAGTTAAAATCATAATTTTGGCTTGGCAGCGTCGCCATTTTTCAAGCACATCATAGATCAATAAAAAATGCACGCAGAACTGACACCGAATTACACGATCACAAAAGGTGTATATAGTTTGTCTTTATTTACTTGGAGAAGAAACGGGTTGCTCACGTGAAACAATTACAGCATACATTATTTTCGTGTAACTCTTACAGTTTTTGCACCGCACGCCAAAATAGTTCGATAAGAATAGATTTTTGTCCGACTTAACTAGAAAATATTTAAATAGCAGTTGTACTTAGTTAGATATGCTTTTACCGTAGATTCTTTGAAAAGTGTCTATAATACTCATATGAGTGAATTCACTGAGTCTGTAATTCAAGAAATGTATAATACGAGTACTTCTCATGCGTGAAAACAAAGTCATCTTTGATGCGTAAAATTTTTGGTAGTGTGCAAATTCGCAACTTACAGTACATTATATATACATATATATTACTGTATATATATTATACTATCTATCTTAGTTCCTTTTTATTTTACTTTTAAGGATATAGGTAAGTAGCTACCGTTATCAATTCTCGTGCGAACGCCAACGCAAACAAGCGTGATTGATCACGCAAAGTAATGAACATTAAGTATAATATAATATTTATATCTAAATGGAAATATTCTTAAAGAAAACTGTAAAATCTCTTTCAATCATAAGAAGAAAAACTCAGCTTACGTTAATGGTTGGTTCAAAGAAACATATTTTACATAATATCGATATGCATATCACGATAATATTTATAATAAAGAACTAGCTAACAGACGTTGTCCTGTCTTAACTATGAATATTGAACAATCGCACCAACTGTCAAACGACTGACAGTTATGTCAAATGCGCTAAGGTTACATTAGAAAAGTTAATATGGTCGTTAAGTTTTCTTGTGATTTTTATTTTTTAGTACGTTAGCTTTTGGAGCATTTCAATAAATTGAAATTCAGGTGGCATCAGCTTGCATCCTGTTTACCTTTCGTGTAACACTAACACTATTGTACCTGAAGATCTGACTTTTAAAAAGAGTGGCCATGAGTTTCTTTGCCAGTATTCTTCTCATAAGGCTCTACGCATTTTGGAAACTGGAAGTTATAGATCGACACAAGCAGGCAGTAGATTTTGGTGTTTTCACCTAATTTACCTCGACAATCCAGCACATGCTGTAGCGTCTGTTTGCGCCGATCTATGATTTTAACTCTAGCTTCAATTTAACGTTCATAAATGTCACGTAGTGTCTTAAATGAATAAATGATTTTGAATTTGAATTTAAATTTTCTAATTTTCTGGGCAACTTTCTTAATTTTTTCTTTTGTAAGATCCTTCTTCTGAAAATAACATACACAAAAAAAAAGAATTATTGAAATCGGTCCAGCCGTTCACACATCATGCCGTGACCAAGGGAAATAAGGATAAATTTATATATATATATATATATATATATATATATATATATATATATATATATAATTTATACAAAAATAAAGAATGAAACCATTATTTTTAAATGATGATTAAATTGAATAGAACCGATTGTCATGGGTATTATTACCAACGTAACGGTAACAACCACTTCTAGCCAACTGCTGTTTTGTAATCGGAAAATTCAAATTTAGTGAAATCATGTTATGTTAAAATTGTATTCATAACAAGGTAAATAATATGGTAATTGATATAAAATATAGTAATATTGATGTAACATAATAAACATTCTGACAAAACATGTCACACATTGAGTTTATTGTAGGTATGTGTTGTTGTTTCGTAAGTCGCTAGGTCGGTAAGGTAAGTAATTATTTTATTTAGTTTAGTCAAATATTTTTTTCTTTTATGTTGTATCCTGTTTTTTTTGTTGTTTTGTGGCTAATAAATGTATTTTCTTTCTTTCTCTTTTACGTAATCACATTATTTTTATGTTTTGCACCTAGTATGCTAACTCTTGATTTTGCTTTAGAAATAGGTATAGTTAACGAGCCAGGTACAAATTTCGTCAGTCATTTCCTCTCGGGCGATAATTCGTAAAATGCTTTAGAAAGTTGTTTCATGAAGCCTCGCGAACGTCAGCTGCGATTCTGTCGGGGGTTGAGGAGCAGCAGCCTCCCGTTGCACGTTGAAAAAAATATTATTTTTATGCATTTCAAATTGTATTAAATTATAGCTAACCAAATATCTTGAAGAAAAAGAAAAGTCAACTGACTATTATAGAGTGTATTTACTTATACGTTCAGTGATTTCTTCTCAATTGAAAATTTATAAGATAACACTGAACGTATAAGTATATATTATGTGACTAGCTGACGTATAATCCACCACTCTATAGTCAGCTGACTTTTCTTTCTCTTCAAGATATTGGGTTAGCTATGATTTGGTACAATTCTCAAACGGTCGGAAATGACTAAAAATAATATTTTATCTACGTGCACGGGAGGCTACTGCTCCTCAACCCCCCGACGGAACCGCAGCTGACGTTCACGAGGCATCATGATACAACTATCTGAAGCATTTTACGAGTTTTCACCCGAGAGGAAATTGGTCATGAAAATCTGTTGCTGGCTCGCGGGCCAGTACTCTAGGTGTACATATGGGGTGAATCGTATAAATATCGTACAAATAGAAAAATATGTCCGATAAACGTTTTTGTTATCTTTCTGTATTTTTTTTTGTATCATCCGCATTGAAAGTCCTTAAAAGCCTATTTTTGTTTTTTTTTTTGTTTTATTGACTTTATCATGTTGTAAAATGTATTTAAACCACGAATAGGAATAAGGCCTCTTAGCATAATATTAGACATTTGAAAACATACTTACCTGCTGATTACAAAGGGTTATATGCTTACTGATTAAGTAGTACACAAATACATACTTACAAGGTAAAGTGATAAATTACAGCTATAGGTGCTACTCAAAGACGCTATTATACAGGGTGTTAGTGAAATACTTCCGAAAACGATGACAGACAATAGTACTAATGGTACCTTTGATGATGGGTCAAAAAAATTGATCCTGATGAAAAAAACTATCTTTTTACAGTTTTTTTATTAGCATTTTTCATGGTCCATCATGTTAGTACAGGTAAATGAAAGGATAATTTCATAAAAAATAAATCAAAAACAGCTGACGCTTGGGTCAACGATCGCGCGGGCGCCGAACTCGCGTGGCCACCTGATGATGATGGAGCCTGAAAAATGCTAAAAATATTTTTTTTGTCATCGGGATCGATATTTTTTCTGACCCATCATCAAACGTACCATTAGTACTATCGTCTGTCTTCGTTTTTGGGAGCGTTTCACTAACATCCTGTATAATATAACAATAAGTCTATGGGTAGGTGATTTTTTACGAGGGTTAACTCCGGGAACTTAATTTCAATTACAAAACTAGTTTTACAAGTTTAAAACAAGTTATTAATATTATTTTAGGAAACGAGTAAATATAATATAATATAATATAACCTACCTACCATGTGATAGGTTTTTGTCCATCTGACGGGTGGTCCGCAAATTCACTGTCCAGATGCCAATAAAAGTAAAGCAACAATTTCGTGATATGGATATTCGTATCTTGAACTGTACAAGGTAGGGAGAATAAGTATAAGAGAACACTTAACATTGACCTATGTTTTACGTTGTTAACAGAAAATGTTCCAATATGAAATGGTTTTCATAACTATTTCCCTCGAGATCGTATTGTGTACATTGTCGCATATTGATATTATTCAGGATAGTCTATTATAAAGAGAAATAGTATACCTACTCAATTTAAAATGGTTGTATTTTTACACATATAGCCGAATTGTTACATGAGAAGTATGATACCTACAATCGCACCGTAGCGCACGACTATTGCTGCTAAACATTGAGGCGGCTTGATCACAATTGTGTAACATCAAGCCAATTATATTTTATTTAATATTGGCCCAGCCTTTTTACCATTTGGCCTTTAAAGGCTAAAACGATGCTCGTATTTGCGCTGTTGTAAATAAGTACTTAATCGTTGGAAAAAAGAAAAATAAATTATAAATATTCGGTTCAAAAAGTCTCGAATGAAAGTCTTTGTAGAAGTCCATGGTCAGCTGTGTCGTGAGTGTCGTTGTTGTCCTATGGGCTGAATGATATTGATGATGATAGAATTATGTGCAGGATTTTATAGCACACTGTCGCAACTGATTCTGATCTAAGTCTACAGGACGAACTGATTTTGCGATATTCTTAGAGTAACAAGGGAGATCAATGATTCTCACACCGTTAGTCACAAAATAATAATAATAATATGTAAAATGAAGCGAAGGAATTCGTTTATTTTTCTCAATGACACAGACACTACTCTAAGGCATTATTAGCTATTTAATTTAATAGTACAAGTTTTGTTTTACAATAGATGGAAAGTAGTGAATTGACAATATTGTAATAATTAAATGTAAAAGTCAGTACGTTTTGATTACAAAAAGGTCAATTGGTAACAAAAAGGCTAAAGATAATAATGATTTCAACATATATGTATAGACGAAAAAATTGGTTGTCTGTAAAGTCGGTTTACGGACGATAATTCATAAGTCATAAGAAAACAGTGGAAGAGATAGATGAGAGAAGATAGATGCGTCACAAGCCGAACGCTTAGGCCCTCATAGGCCGATCTTGCCTCTCTATCGCTTGTTCCGCGCTCTCGCTTGCACGCTCGGCTCCGGCGGAACGTGACAACGAGTCATGCTTTTTCGTGCGTGCAGCCGGCGTTCATCGATTTATAAGACGTTATCACGTCAAAAATGTTGTAACGCTATTTTATTTACAATTTTCTTCCATAATTAATGTTTCCAGCATGGAATGGGAATACCGTCAGTGGGAATCTTGCTGCACGAGGTGATCAAGCTAATGTACCACGCTAGGGTGCGTGACCCAGTGTTCTTCAGGATCGGCACGTGCGGCGGCGTTGGCTACGAGGGTGGCACTGTCGTGATATCCGAAGAGGCTGTCGATGGTGCCCTGAGGAACGTGCTTGAGTTGGTATGTAGTTTAGCTTCTGTTTTTCTTATAAGTTTGTTATTGTGTAAACATAAGGTTTGTATTTATTACTACAAAATAAGGAATACAATTACAGTTCTTTACTTATATAAAAGTAACTATTATTTTTTTAAATATAATATTTTGCTTTTTGCACAAGTACTATTTTTTTTTGGGTGATACAAATATTTTGACTGTATTTCTTATGTGAATTAAATGAAGTACCTTAATTAAAACCGGATACCCACATTAGTGGAGCCGCAAAGACTATGATGATAATATAAATTTATGTAGTTTAGTGACATCGACCATAATGGCAAGTTCTAATTCCACACTCAAGCGACGTGAATTCAGCGAGACTTTAGGATCGTTTGGAGAGATAGAAAAAATATTAATAGTGCGACAGAAGTTAGTGGTAAATAATTGTAATCATTCAGGAACGTATTCGTGAAATTTTATGATACAATATCTGTAATATTTGACTTATGGTGATAACATATACCTAAGTAGATACTATTGCAGAGATGGCAACCGATTATTTTTAGGTAAGAAAAATATTAAAGAGCGTTTTTTCGCAATTTGTAAAATATTTTCATATTATGGGACATTTGATTATGGGATTGATAAATCCGTTATTGTTATGCAATACTTTTCCTAATCCGTTACAAATTGAGGTCTTACCAAATCTAATCGATTACAACAGATTGTATGATCAAATCAACAACACACATCCTTCAAACATATATAGGTACCGATGACACGTCCTAGTGCACTGGCAACCCCTTAAACCCTCCAGCTAAGCTAAATGCTTGTGTTAGGTGTACTTTCACGTCCCAGGAGTTGGCGGACCTTCGTGCGGCCTGTACTCGTGCCCGGAGGTCCTACACCCGCAGCCGGCGTCGTCACCGCGAGGAGGGTGAAGAGGACCAGCTTCATGAGGAGTACCGAGAGGCGGGGAAAACTCTGAAGCTGGCCATTAGCCGCGCCAAAGAGGAGAAGAGAAAGGAGATGCTGGAGGGTCTCGATCGTGACCCCTGGGGTCGCCCATATCGCGCGGCGCAACAAAAGCTCCGCGCGTCGGACCCCCCCCTTACGGAGACTCTCCAGCCCAGCTTCCTGCAGGGAGTGGTTGAGGGCCTTTTCCCGCATCGGGCGGAACACATACCCCCGTCGATGGCCGTATTGGCCGGACACGACGCGGAGGTCGAAAATGAGGACGTTCCGCACGTCACAGAGGCGGAGGTAGGGGCGGCTGTTCTACGGATCCGTTCCAAGAACACCGCCCCCGGGCCAGACGGGATTCCTGCCCGAGCTTTGGCCCTCGCCCTCGACCACATGTCGGACTGCCTCAGGGAAGTGTTCGACGCTAGCCTGGCGTCCGGATGCTTCCCTGACTGCTGGAAGAGCGGGAAGCTGGTGCTTTTAAAGAAGCCGGGACGGCCTACCGACTCGGTCGCGGCCTACAGGCCCATCGTGTTGCTGGACGAGGCGGGTAAATTGTTTGAGAGGGTCCTCTCTGCCCGCATCGTTCGGCACCTTGGCGAGGTCGGCCCCGATTTGTCGGACGCCCAATTCGGTTTTCGAGCGGGGCGTTCAAAGGTTGGTGCTGTGTTGCGCCTGAGGGCTGTGACCGAAGACGTAGTGAGCTGTGGCGGCGTGCTGTTGGCGGTGTCGTTGGACATCGCCAACGCATTCAATAGTCTGCCATTCAGCTGCATCAGGGAAGCACTCCTCTATCATGGGGTGCCACAGTACCTGAGGCGGCTAGTGGCAGACTATTTAGAGGAGCGTACCGTCATGTACGAGGACCGAGATGGAGTTTTGAGTAGTCGGCCCATGTCGTGAGGTGTTCCGCAGGGACTGTCCTTGGACCACTCCTGTGGAACATGGGGTACGACTGGGCCCTTCGAGGTGACTTCCCCCCCGGGCTGGGCGTAATCTGTTACGCCGACGACACTTTGGTCACAGCCCGGGGGGTGAACTTTCAAGAGGCAGCGCGTTTGGCCACCAGGGGAGTCTTGCTGGTGGTCGAGCGCATCGAGGCGCTGGGCTTGCGGGTGGCCCTGGATAAGACGGAGGCCCTTTTATTCCATGGGCCCCGCCGTGGTCCACCCCCTGGCGCCTCTATCGTGGTCAACTCGGTCCTCGTACCGGTTCGGGCCCATATAAGGTATCTGGGCCTGATCCTCGACGGCAGGTGGCTCTTCGACGAGCACTTCCGACAGCTTGCTCCGAAGCTGGTCGGCGCTGCGTCCGCCCTTGGGCGACTCTTGCCCAATTTGGGCGGGCCCAGCGTCGCTACAAGACGGCTGTCAATGGCAATGTATGGTGCACCGGTGTGGGCGGGAGCTCTGACCGCCCAGAAAAGGGCGCGCCTCTGGCGCCCTCAGAGGGTCATGGCGGTTAGAGCCATACGCGGATACCGCACCGTGTCGACGGAGGCGGCGTGCGCGTTGGCCGGGACTCCCCCGTAGGATTTGGAGACGGAAGTGCTCGCCGAAGTTTGTCGGCGGACGACTGAGTTCCGGGCGGGAAGCGGCAGTCGGCCCCCGCCCGAAGACGTACGCGAGTGGCGTGAGGCCGCTCGCCGAGCTGATGGCTCGTTGGTCGTCCCGGCTGGAGGCTCCACGTGCTGGCTTTGCCGCCGTGGAGGCGCTTCAGCCGGTCATCGTCGAGTGGGCAGGGCGGCAGCACGGGACCCTTTCCTTCCGACTGACGCAGGTTCTTTCCGGGCACGGCTGCTTCGGGAAGTACTTGCACTCGGTCGCTAGGAGGGAATTGAGTCCCGCCTGTCACCACTGCGACTGCAGTGAGGACTCGGCTCAGCACACGCTGGCGGTTTGCCCCAGTTGGGCGGCGCAGCGTCGGGCCCTCACTGCAGTCATCGGAGTGGATCTGTCGCTGCCGGCTGTCATACGCTCCATGGCCGGTAGCGACAGGAATTTTACCGCGGTCGCAACCTTCTGTGAGGAAGTCATCTCGCAGAAGGAGGCGGCGGAAAGGGTCCGGGAGGACGACCTCCACTCGGACTTAATTCGCCGCCGGCGAACCGGGCGACGGAGGCGCGCTTACCAGCGCCTCATGCCGCCCTGAGTGTGGCCGCGGGTGGACGGGACGGGTTTTTTCCCCTCCACCCGCTATAGTGGCCCCCGCGAGGAGGCGGCGTCCGCGTGTGCCTGGACGTCGCCTAATTGAGAGGTTTCTACCCGAAGGTGGTGCCCGCGCTTTTGCGGGCAGGCGCTAGGAGGGTTCCGGATGTCTTAATAAAAGCTGTTCCCGGATCCCTCCTACTTAAGGTGTAGTACGGCACACCGTGTGGTTTTAGTCGGTTCAATTCCGACACACCGCCCCACCGAAAACCCCGGTGGGGTGATGGCCCGAGTGGGTTTCCACACGCACAAAAAAAAAAAAAGGTGTAGGTTCACGTGGTAACCGCACTGGGTGGGGTTCGATCGGTTCATTTATTTTATTTATTCAGAAATTTATAGTAAACAGACAAAGTTATGAAAGCCTGACAGACCTTTGCGCCAACAAATAGATAGGTATAATAGTATATTAGAAAGTACAGACAATGCTAACTTATTACCAATGTTATTTTACAATGGCAACTACTAATATTTCAAGATTGATTCGTGAGTAATATAATAGATGTTATGTAATATGTTAATGCAAAGAGGTGGCGTACAGCAGATGTCTGTACGAATTGGAATATCCACCCCAGACAGTCACGTAGTGCTGTTTTCTTCTAATGGTTGGGCAATGTACAGGTGACACAATTGATGTAGTGTACATAGGCACTGATAGATTTATCAACAAGCAAAGGGCCTCATGCGTTGTTGCCAAAATAGTTCTTTAGAAAAACTATGATGAGCAAGTGTCATACATTTAGGAATACTACTATTATATTAGATCGCCTGGTGGTCCAATTTTGACCATAATTCATTAACCATGGTTTGTTTTATATCTTTGACCAGTATAACTTGAACTGTTGTAGATAATAGAGTTTTCGCACCATGTGAGGTCAACACAATATACTAGATCTTACTTTTGTAGTTGTTTTTAAATTTATAACACATTGATTAAATTTTTTAACTTCTGCAAATCTGCACTTCTCCTACAAATAAACTTTATGTAGGTATTCCAAATTTCATATTCATGCGTGCGCGAGCGAACTTTGCTTAAAAAGTGGTGGTACAAAGTGTGAATAATAAATTGACGATGATGATGAAGTAACTAATTGTATTATGTAGACAAACTGCATCATCAAATAGCTTATATTTGCAGTCGTAAAATATGTATGTATTAATTTCCAAGACCATTGCTTAGTGCATATAATTTCTTTGATAAATGTACAGTGCCAACATTTTGTTACAGACAGTGTTGGGCAAGATAGTCCAGAGACCTGCGAAGCTGGATAAACGATTGGCGCGTGACCTGAAAGCACTCGCCGACCCTGAAGATCCGTATGACACGATCACCGGTAAAACTATGTGCACATACGATTTCTACGAAGGTAAGTGACCTCCGAAACTATACCGTGTTAAATTAAAATATGAAATTTCATCATTTTGTAAAATCGAAAAACACGACATGTAAAGACTTCAATTCTGATTTATTAATAATAACAGTTTATTTCAGGCATAAGACAAATATTTCTTAAAAATTAGGTAGATAACTAAGAACTAAAGAAAAGGACATAAACATAAAAACAGACACATACCTATAACCTGTTTTGACTGTTCGGCAATAAAAATGATATCTAAATTAATATGATTTCGAATTTAAAATATTATTAACGTAGAAAACTAGGAATTACAGACGGTTACAAACCGCCCGTAACTCCAACTCAACTTCTTGTTTTCTACTTATACCTAAAACGGAAAAGAGATTTTATCTTAATCCATTAACTGTCTTTATAAAACGACATCTTTACAAAGTCATTTGAGCATTGGAAGTTAAATTTACATCATTTAACAAATTCCTACTGGCTTTTTTAAATGACGTAGCTATATACATAGTACTGACATAAAAATAAAGGTAGGTAGATATATAGTAGATAATAACCAACTGCAATTATCGCATTTTTTACAGCTTTGATTACCTACTCATTTGCAAATGTACGAAAATGATGTAATTCATGCAATACCCGGTGTGACACCAGCTATGATTCAATAGTACTTCGTAACAAGAGACTTGCTTTTATAGTTAGTCATTTAGGCAATAACAGACATTCCCCGTCTCTTGAGGTCAGACCACACACTAATAATGTTACTTTATGAATTCAGGCCAGGGTCGGCTCGACGGTGCGTTCTGCGACTTCACAGAGAATGATAAGATGGAGTATTTGGAGGGCGTCCACAAGTCAGGAGTTGTGAATATTGAAATGGAATCTCTAGCCTTCGCTGCGCTGACGCATCACGCCGGGATTAAGGCTGCCGTGATTTGTGTCACGCTACTTGATAGGCTTAAAGGAGATCAGGTATCTTGAGTGTTTTATTGTTTAAATAAATTGCTTCTGCTGGAATAAATGCTATTTCGGGGGCCGGGTGTAGCAATGATTATGTTTTGCTGGAGGTGGAACAAACGTAGGTTGTTAGCGGTATCTAGCGGTACAATCATTTGTAGATACCTAATGTAGTAACAGTATTGTAATCATAAAAAACTATATCTTATTACAATATTATTTATAGATTGCTGTTGCGTGGGTTTAGTCATCGGTAACCCTTTATCATCAGGTTTATATTTATTTATGTTATGTATCAATTTTGCCAACTATATATACACCTTGTATATAAAATATAGAACAGACACAAAGCACACCTAGATTTAGAGTAACGTTTTGTTGGTACCACACGGAAAGTTTGTGTAATTTTATGATTATAAAAATAATGTACTTAGTAATAGATATGGATAATGTAGTACATTTGAGTGCACAAGGGTGTTAGTAGTTGTAAAAATGATTTAAGCGCTTATTACATTTGGCTGAATTCAGTCGTCTGAATTCAGTAATTACTGAATTCAGAAGTTACCTAATTCATAAGCTAACTTGCTAAATGCGACTACACTTGACTGAATTTAGTAACGACTGAATTCAGAGGACTGAATTCATCCAAGTGTAATAAGCGCTTTACGTCTTTTTTATCTTTTCTAACAGCAGTAGTTGAGTGTCGAAAAAGGTTTTCGTTTTTTCGTAAGGTCTAAAATAATTTTGCATTTTTGTTGACCTCTGTAAGGAATTCTACGAAGAATTGTGAACATGCCTTTCGTTTGTTTGGTTGGCTAATAGATTTGCCAATTACAAAAACGCTGAGTTACTTGGGACATCCATAGTACATTGGTTGCACTTTGGTTTCAGGCATTCTGGAAGCTCAAAGAAGAAAAATGTAATTGACTACATCGGTACCCCTTATTCGTAAATAAATAATTTAGTAAAATAATGAGACCAATCTTCTGAGTGATGAATGGCTGAGGTCATTAGGTTAAAACTTGCAAAAAACGTATCTAATCAAAATTAAATGTTTTAACAGGTTTTAGCGCCAAAAGAGGTACTGGATGAATGGCAGCAGCGTCCTACAAAGCTTGTTTGTCGTCACATTAAAAGGTAAAGTAGAATTATTGAAAATATTTATTTGAGGTCTATAAAAGATAAATGACAGGCGAATAATGACATAGAAATGAGTTAGTTGCTTTAGAAGTCCGTAATTTTTCAGGTATCTTCAGATGAAGGGTCGGCTTTCTCTAGATGGCCACGGTTCGGTGGCGGTCAAGAGCCCTCGTCGCTTCAAGCTGGTCCAGCAGGAGTCCGAGACTTATGACTAATCGTGTCCAGAGCTATTGTCTGACAGTGGAATCTTCTACGAAGCGACGCTTGCAGTATGTGCTAAAGGCTCTAACGTTACGTCAACTCAGTGTTTTATTGTACTGTACTATTATTTCGTATGTTTATTACACGAAAACGAGTTACTAAATAGAATATTCCTTTTTTAACTTAAAAGTATATACGAGTATGATGAATGAAATCTACTTACGGAACTAGGTGCGTTGCTTTTAGATAACTATTGTTTTGGTTTTTTTAACTAAGACTCCTTAATTTTTTTTAAATAACACAATAAATGAATAAAAAATCACTGCCAAAGGTGAATTATTTGGTCCGCAAAGGAGACTTTTTATTATATATATGTACTTAAGCTAGTTCCGCACCAAAATAATAGAATATTTAGCTAACATTATGACATGTTTAGTTATAAGTTGCGTGAGAGAAATTTAGAACGTACAACATAATTAATGTTCCTTTATTTGTTTTTAATATAATAAAATATATGTTAATGTTTAGATATGGCTGCCGGTTTTATATGTGTGTTGCGAACCTATGCTAAATAATTTTGTTCCTACTGTTTGCTGATATTTATTGTAATCTTTTACATAACACGAATGTATGTCTTCTGACAACTTAAGGCAACGACAGACTGCAAAGGGAGAAAGAAAGAAATCCATACCGTTTAATCATAATTACTATTGTCATTGAATTTTATAATTTTTTTGCTGTAGTATTTCATACAGGATCGGAACTTTTGACTTATTTATAGATGTATTTCAGAAGCACTATTAATTGTTTCTGAAATACAGTAATGAAATAATAAAATGAATATGGGTTGTCATTGGTTGTCACCTAAATAATCTTACGTCATATTGGTGTGTGTTGTTTCAGTTTCTAAATCAATGTTTATTTTTATACAAAATTTAAAGCAACGCCTTCTTTTACGCAGTGCTACGAATTATTGAGTCGTTTTTTTATTCGTAAGCCATTTACAATAGCCTCCTTCTAGAGAAACTAGTTTAGCTTCTGGCGCCACCTAAAATAATTGATTTTATTTCCATATGAAACCGTTTAGATTTATTATTGGCAAAATAAACAAAGATTGTGTAAAGAGTACCATATGTCATCAAGTCCCCCTTGGCAAATATAATTACAAATATTATGAGTTGTCGAAGAGACAGAAGTCATTCCACCCTCTGCACTAACATGGCATAGCACTACCTAGGTACCTATTAACTTGATCGTAGAAATAATATTCTATTTTCAATGAACATATCGTTTGTTTGAAGAAATTAAAATATTTTTTGGGTTGATATTACTCTTTTTATAACGCGTGTTTAAAATGATTAAGAAGCAAGATTTCAAATGTTATGTTACGAATACGTGTATTGAAATTCTTATAATGTAATCTAAGTTTGTTAGCTGATGTTAGGTGTTGGTTTTAGTTATGTCGTTGCACAAATTATATTAGCAAAATTGTGATAATATTTGGCGGTAGTCATAAATTTAAGGACCACGGCAAACGTTCTATTTCTTTGTCGGCGATATTTATTACTCACGTGTGTATTTCGGGGATATCCGAGGATACCGTATATCTTTAATAAACATAAATACCTCTCACGATAGTTTTTATTGTAATAAAACAATACTTACTTTAGCGAATTACCCATTGAAATTCCTGATATCTATTGATTAGCAACCTGCATCCTCTGGACAAAACACTCAGAAGCTACCTCGTAGGCTGTTCTCGACAGTGGCACTGAATACTTTTTTATTGAATACTTTGATATACAACGAACTTAAAACGGAAGTGAAGGTGAACCGCACCTTTAAAAGCTACTGGGTGCGAGTATTGCCGAGTACAAGTCTAGTTGACAAGTCCGGTACCATTCACTTGACAGCTTACCGGTTTAGTCCACAAACACACGTCACAAACTACGGCAGGAATATAAATTAACTTTTTCCATTTGTATAAGAGAATCTAATAAAATAATGGTTTGAAACTTTTAGAAGATATTTATAATGTAGGTACATATATCGTCGATAGAGAATTGGGTCGTTTGTACTATTGATTTAATGTGCTTCCACGAACGATTATTGTAGATAAATTTATGCACGAAGCATTATCAAAAGATTGCTTTATGTGTTAAAATTATATAGGATAATCTGGTTGTCGCCGTTGATGTAGTTTTTTCAAATAGGTAAGCATACGGCACTTTGCTACTTAAGAAATATTTATCTACAAATGAAAAGTCACCAAAGACGTTGAGGCGCTGGGGTATTTTGGACCATGGGTAACTTGTGAAGACATCAAGACTGCAACCACAAACTGTTGTCAATGCTATGTTGGTTTTCTGCTACCGTTTAATGGTTGGAATTACCCCAGTGTATCTTACATACTTCTGTATTTGATTACTTACCTATTAAATAACATGACCAAATCTTTTTGTCAGTCTATAACTTCTTTCGGAAAAAATACGCGTCATATTTATATCTTAGAGTAATGTTTGATAGAGTTAAGCCAGTTAACTGTTAATGAAAGTCGAAGTTAAGCAAGTTATAGTGCAACGCTAAAATGTAAAAAAAACATGTTAAAATACTTAGTAAGCATAAAGATAGTTCAACAATGTAGTGTTGTGTATATTAATTCAATACGCACATACTCTCAGCTTCGCTAATTTTAACTTTCAATGTCAAAATTTAAATCAAAAGTTCCATGCTTGCGATCCCGAACCACACATTTCACACCTAGCATATGTATGGTAGGTGTGATAAGGTGTGTGAAATATGTGGTTCTTGATCGCGAACATCGGACTTTTCACACATCTACACTTAAACTAGGTGTGTGAAATATACACCAATCGTGGTCACTCGTAGCTTTGATGTGTCGTAGGCAATTATATATGTATCGTGATTCTTTTAAAGAGGAAATAAGCTTTTCATGATAGTACCTATACGATAATACGATAACGATTCACGCGTTGCCGTAATTTTCCACATGGAGCTTTTGCTAGTACCCTATTAAGCAACAGGAATGAAACTACACAAACGGTGTTGTTTGCAACCTTTTTTTTATATATTGTTCTACCTGAATAACCGCATTAGAGAACCATGATGTATGTATGTATGCGAAGGAGTGGCCACACAACGGGCTAGTGTCCTCGCGGTGGCGAGATGGCTCCTAGAAGACTCTGGACGCCACAGGAGGCTTCTGTGCTTCTAGGAGGAGCTAGGCTGATAATTGACCGTCTGTGAGTCTAAATGTGTAGTCTTTGTATAATTTTAATATAGTATTTACAAACCTCTGAAGCTTAAAATTTAATATTTCAAGGTTCCAATTAAACACATATCTATTAAATTACCTATGTATGTCTATTGCTGTAAGTTTACCTACTATCGTAACTAAATGTTTACTGTCCCTAATTATCCTATTTAATAATTATTGAAAATTCGTAAATAATAACTTTTATGTACACTTATCGAAAGGTACCTACCATTAGTATAAGGTTTAAGCTTAAACATTATAATCGTGTAGACAAAAAGGTACAAGAATCTTGCTCCTACAGGTATGTTATATCTATTTCAAATTAACATATCCCAAGAAGCCTCAAGTTTTGCCGACCGTCTGAGAGGCATTCCAACAATTAGCAGTTCTATCAAACTCCTTCGTTCGCACTTCAATTTTTCACTGATCTCATCATATGAAATAATTTCGGAATATTGGCCAAGGCTATATTCATCTTTCTCAACCCACCCTTGTTTTGACATCTACAAATTTCTAATGATTCTAGTATCTAAATTACTTAGAATTATATTTTAAGATCTCATATCCCATGACGTGATAGGTATTAGTATTACCCAAATCCTACTTAGGCGTAGGTAGTCATCTACCTAATATGCCCCAGTGATATTATTCTTCTTTACCCTTCTCACTTCAGTTAAGGATTAAAGTTACTTAACAAGTATTTTTCTTTGAGTTTTTACTAAATGTAATTACAGCATTTAAACGGAAACTTGGATATAATTAGTCTCATTTTGACTCGTTCCTATACTTATTAAGTACAATATTTATACTACGACTCTGTAGATTCAGTAAAGAATTTATTTATTTATTTAACAACTGATGTTTAATGTTTTCTATAACTACAAATGTATTGTTTTAAATATTATACTCAAGTTGGGAACAATCAATATACATATGGATATGGATTTGTTTTTAATAATATTATCTACAATTAAATGCTTGCGCTTCATATAATTGCGTTGAATATTTTAGTAAAGAGAGTTGGTTGTTTATAAATTATTATTTAAAATAAATGATAAAAAATGTAATCGCATATTCATCGATATTTTACTCATTATTGTGTTTAATTACCTATTTATGTACAATATAATATTAATTAAGTCATACACGAGTGTGACAGTTACTATGTATACTTAATTAAAATAATTTCGTTTACATTTAAAAATGGCACCAGAAGTAGTATGAGCAAAGTATTACCAGTTTAATTATAGTTAGTATATTATACATGTTTCACGGTTTAAATAGATATGCATACATATGTGCATGACAGCTTTGTCTCTTTCATGCCTCGTTACTATAAGATACATAGTCGTTATATTTCACAGAAGTTTCCATAAGATAACATTTTTCAAAATGTATTGAAAATAATGGAGACTTATAGCTCAATTTCATAAATTGTTGTATCCAATTTGATATTGTGTTGTGTAATCTATAGAATTAGAGTCCATTGTGGATACTACTACAAATGAAGGTACTAACTTGAGTTACATGGAATTGCGTTATAAATAGGTGTAATCATTCAGTCTTTATAATACATAGTAAACTGTTAAAATGTACCTTTATTGTTGGTTATTCACATAGTTATACTCTTATGTAAGGACTTAATTAAATGAGCAAGTACTTTATTTGTGGATTCATTTTGGATTAATATCAGACACTTAAGTATTAACACCTATTTGAGCTGTAGGAACTTCATAAGCGCGTCGTGTATAAGGCGGGGGCTAGCGTCACTGTCGGCGGTGTAGCGCACGCCCCGCAGAGCACCATCCTCATTGCGGACCACACCGTATTCTCCAACGATGAAGCCATCCGACGTTCTCTCTTCTACTCTATATTTCTTATATTGCCGCCCCTCCACCACATAACCCACTTTACAATTATCTTGTTTGCATTTTTCAGTAGTTGTTTCTTGTACGCCATGACTTCTACCATCGGTTAACACACTAATATTTTCCTCTACTTCGTAATTTCTCTCCGGCTGATGTTCCATTTGTGTGCTGCTCGTTTGATGTGAGCGAGTCATTAAGGAAACCGGAGTAGTGTTTATAGTGGAACTGCTTCCGATGGGACGTGGGGGATGTCTTTGCCATGTAGAGTAATTAGGAGGGACGGTTGGTGGTATTTGAGGGATATTTTGCTCTAGGTGTAAAGAAGCAGGTTCACTATAAAATTTTGCTGGTTCACTATAAATCTTCGCTGGTTCACTGTACACTTTCGCGGGTTCGCTATATATTTTAGAAGGTTCACTGTAAACTTTAGACGGCTCACTGTAAAATTTTGAAGGTTCACTGTATATTTGTGAAGGTTGGCTATAAATTTTTGGAGAATAAAACTGGTGTTGGTTGGTTACACTTGATGTTACATACGATTCTCCACGATCATTGTTATTATACGATTTATTATCGTGAACAATATTAAAGCTAACGGTGGTTAGTCTTGAATTACTCTGTTCATTTTTAAGTTGTCTATTTGATGAACTCTGAAAATAAGTGGTTGATGGCGTCATTGTTGCTGTCGTTTTCGCGAATTCAATAGACTTTATAGAAGATTCTGCTATGGAGTCATCAATTTGGTAGTCATCATTACCAGAAAGAAAGGCGTTTATGTCACTAATCTCTTTTGTATTTGTCTGCTGAGCTGTTATTTGTGGGCTTGTTTCATTAGCTAAACTTTTATTAGAGTTTGTGTTCTTTTCTAGCCCAAAATCTACTGGAACTTTAATATTAGTAAGTTGAAATCCACGATTTTCTTTATCTGCGTGAAATAGGTTATCATTAGATGTAGAAGGTACTTTTCTAGCGGTTGGAATATTTTTGATATCCTCATCGTACTCTTCAATATTTGTAGGTGTTTCGGTTGGATTAGATTCGTTTTCAATCGGACGGTGATTATGAACGCTTGCCTCAAAAGGATAAAATGGCTCTGCATGGTGATCTCTAGATTCCTTTTTAGCGTTCAATTGTTTAATGTACTCGATATTAGCACCTACGAGATTTAGTGGTAGATCAGATGTGAGTTCTGGGATGGCCTCTTCAGTGGTCGTTTCTGCAGAGGGAATTGCAGATTGGGTGTGCCTTACCTCAGGTTCATGTTTGTGCATAGGTCTGTAAGATAATTTCTCTTTTCCTCTTCCAACCGCCACTGATGATGTTATCCTTACAGATATAACTTGTTCTTTTCCCGAATCTAATGTATCCTCATATTTTGTAACTTCAGGTGACGTGTTTCTAGATTTTTGATCATTATCGATGACGGCCAAATCATACCGATCTTGTATGGGGAGCGACGTGACGTAGGCTTGTAAGATCTGTAACAAATAAAAAAAAATCGTAAATTAGGTAGGTAAGTAAAGTAAATTAGCTGATTTTGTTACTTGTTACTCAATAAGAAAAGAAATAAACAATACAAACTATTAATAACAAAGTTAATTTCAAATAAACATATTCCTTGTTTAAAAATTACTTTCGACCCAAAACCAAATCATTAACGGTTTTTTAATGAAAATCATGTCAGTTTCATTTAGCAGCCTGTGTGGTTTAGTCAGAGTCAAACCAACTGTAAGGACACGTTGTCAAAGTCAATAGGCCAATTCCTTGGGGACTGAAATATCTATCATAATAATATATGTAACATTCAACATTTTAAACTATGGTTCAGGTAAGCTTTCGTGTGTCGTAACCAAACAGCTTTTGACGTTAACGGAAGAAATTCGCGCCGCGATCTACGCGAGTAGGTACCTACACATGATAGACATGATGACACTTTACCTACTTGTTTGTATCTATTCGTTAAAATTTTATTATTTTGAACAATTTGCCACGATACGGAATAAAATGGGAGTTGTCTGGTAGAGACTACCTTTTAGTGGTGTAGTTTTAAATTTTCATTTCTGTTTAGTTTTGGCAAAAGCTGTCCTGTGAATCCGTGTGATGCAAAATCGGAATCGAATATTGTATATCAGAATAAAATAAAATATGTGTTCAATTGTTATAAAAGCTCCTGCATCACGCAGTCACTAGTAATAGCTACTAATTTATATAATCGTAATAGGTATCAGTAATGTCATGCAAAAGCCATATCTTGTTGTGATGATTAGAAGAAATTTTAACAAGATGTGTAGGGGGAGTGGGGGAAGATTGATACAGGTGGAAGATCGATACAGATGAAACAAAAAGCATACACCAAAAATGGCTCTGGTGGTTGGTCAAAGCATATGAATGGCGCCATTGTATCGGCTGCCAGGTTTTTTTTTATTCGATCTTCGTGTTTTTACAGGTCTGAAGTATTTATTTTCCCGTTTGGAAAAAGTACAAGAAGTAGTTAATTTTTACGAATTTTAACTAGATAAGTGTAAGTTTTTACCCGTGTAGGTGTATTTTAGCTGAATCTCCGAATTTTAACTAGATAAGTGTAAGTTTTTACCCGTGTAGGTGTATTTTAGCTGAATCTCAGGGATTTGTCAACTAGATTTGCTTGGTGTTGAATGAGAATACATTTTATTACTTATGTTGTTTGTGGGGAGCATTGATACAGGTAACCAAGGGGTGGACTGATACACTCTATCAATCGTCACAAAATATAATACTTTACATTTTGCTTTTTTTCAGCTTGAGCTTCACTTAATAGCATAATTATAAACTGTTTTCCAACGTAATAATAAACATACTGATTAATTTATCTATGTTTCTTTCCTACCCAATCTCTGTATCAATCCACCCCTTGGAGGGGGAGCATTGATACAGAGGCCATTTTATTTTTAGGTCACTTATTACACTAGTACATTTTACAATTTCACCCAAATTAGCTCGTTAGGTTTTAAATAAAGAACCAATATTATTGAGCAAATACTTTTCATTCAGACTAAGTAATGGTAAAACACCTAAAAATGGCATGGTTTGAAAATCGTATCAATCCTCCCCCACTCCCCCTCTTACTTAGGTTATGTACAATTGTTAAAATGTTTTAATTGGGTACTAGTTGACGCTGACAGCATCATATAAAAGAGAAAGCAATGTGTATATACATTTATGTTTGTACAAATCTGGACTATTATAATAGTCTACAAAATCAAAATCTTTTAAAAAATGACCTACCTATATTTTCGATAGATGCTAGTACTAAAATAACTATTAAGCGATATATTTCGTAACAGGATGCCCAATAGTACTAAAAGTATATTAATTTGTGTTCTATTAGCTACATGTGGCGCGATAGTGTCAAAAACGCTAGCTCACCTCGAAAGTAAGGTGTGTCGCGTGAAAGTAGGTATAAAAAGCTGTCTTGACCCAGGGCTATTTTGCCTCGAATGTGTACAAGTAAACCCAAAAGTAAATTTAACTAGTCAGCCATATTTTTTTTTGCACCAAAAAAGCCCTTGCGCAATCTCTCTTATTTCCTGATCCTTGGTAATGACGATGTCAGCTAATTTTTTCAGTCACGTGCAGCTGTCCAATGAAGATTAATAATTATTTAGATTTCTAAGATGTCACCTAGTCTAGTTTGGTCTAGTTGGGCTACAAAAAAATGAAATGAAACAAACAATTTCTCTGTGGGCTCTGAAAGCACAGATCGTAAGACGTCTAATGCATTCCGCTCTACGAGTTACACCTAGAAATGTTGCTGAACAATTAATATTGTTTAATTCAAGGTAAATGTCGATCTGTAAATAATACACGTCATAAACAAACTTGACAACTTTTCATTATTGTTAAAGTGTGTATGGATAGTTTTAATCGTTTCAATAATGAAAAAGTACCTATTAATAATGCTTCTATTAGCCATGTGTGGTCAAGAACAGGTTTTTACAAGAAAGTGTCACGACAGTATAAGGCTAATTATTTATTGAAAAAAAAAAGTTTAATTTCTTTGTATTTATGCACGATATGATAACATGACGCAATAGTGACTTGTACGGTAGCTTAAAGGAAGTAAGTACAATGCACTGACATAATATTTTTTGTTTTAGTTCAGCTGGTTCTCGATGATGTTAACGATTTCAAATTTTAAATATATAATACTTTAGAAAATCTAATGGTTTGACTGAATGAAAGTAAGTTGAATGTTATGTCCCTTTTGCTATATTGCCATGACAATAATCTTAATGAACCCTAGGAAACCCGTAAAAACCCCGAAACACTTTCCTCTTTAAGAAGTTTCCCTTCTCCAAGCGCCAACAATCGCTACGTCTGATTGTCAGGTTTATTATTCCTCGTTTTTAAATAATTTGTGTTCATATATCAATAAGACATCGTTTAAACATTCAAACATCTCCAACTGCATCTTTATACTGGGGGTGACTTCTAAAAAACATGGAAACAGACCTCAATACTTTGCTAAATAAATGTTCAGGATAAGGATTACCTAAAGAACAAAATAGGGCTTCTAAATGATTTGATATTAGGTAAATTATATCATGAACAAACTAGTGAATAAGCCCTAATTAAACTATTTCAAAAACGAAACAAGAAACTTTGTCTTACCGCTCCAAACTCGTTCACATTGAAGTCATTTAGTATATGGTGTAAATGTTTCTTTGTTATAACTTAGATGTTACCGTTCTGTCAAATTGTGCAAATATGCATTTCACTACCAGCTTCATTGGTCTTTACTTTTACCATCTATAGATTATTATTTCTTTAAGAAAACTGGACTGAGCCAGTAGTACCTACACTAAAGCATCCGTACTCATTTAAAGACATCAAATCTGTGTTTCACAAATTTTAGACGCGTAATATCTCAATCCCATATATATGTATATAGACGTCATGGCCTATCGCACGTATGTAACTATGAAGTAAATAGGTAATTATTATGATTTCCTTCTGCATATCAAATCGAGATCCACATTTTTGGTAGGTCAATTTGACTTTTTATATTGTCAAGACAAGTATCCAATTATTTCCGCATTAATTAATTATTTTTTAATAAATGTCATGTACACTTGTTGATAATAATCCACATATTTAACAATGCTCAGATATTGTTAAGATTAAGCGGGCTTCTAGGTAATGTAGGTATACCTAGATGATAATTTTCACCTTCAGCGCTGCTGATGCTTACTACATTAGTAACTTCACCTTTGTTGCCTTATTGTGATTTACTTTCTAATATCTAATGTCCATTTTTGTTTATGGAAACTCAGTTGCTGTGTCACGTGGAAAACGACCCTCTGGTACCAAGGTTTCTACTTGACTCAGCAACTGAATCACCAAACATGTGTCGATCTGGAGACCGGTCGGGCTTTGGGGAACTGTGATATATTTTAAACCTACAACCTGTTAGGCGGAAACAATTTTTAAGGTTCTATAAGATTTTTCTCATGTTATGAGATGGCAGAAGCGAGATATACTTCATTCTATAAAAAATTACCTTAAAACCACTTCTACGTGTCCTATGTCAATTTAAGCTATTTTTTTAAGTATATTACAGTTGAAATAGTTTAAAATTAGCAACTTGGTATACAGTTATATACCATAGGTAATATGGTTATATACGCAATGTTAGAGTATATAGATATTAATGTTATTACAGTAACCGCATATGCTGTAAGCAGCCATATGCAAGTCACTTCTTGTACCATATATCGTACGAAGAAATATTTTTTTTTAAATTACGTGCTGCTAAGAGACATTCTCTTAAGAAAGAACAATAAGTTGATGTAATAACCGAGTTCTTGAATCACGTACATATCTACCACCGTAGACAGAGAATAGTATTCTCTGTCTACGTCTACCATACATATCATTAATACTGCTTCTTCATTATTACGAAGATCCATAGATTTAAACTTTACTGATAGATAGAACTTGACGAGTTTATTCATGACGTGTATTATCTATGTAAGATCGACATTCACCTTGATTTAAACAACATTTATCCAGCAACATTCCTCGGTGTAATTTGTAGAGCGGAATGTGATGAATGTGTTACACTCTGTGCTTTCATAGTGCACAAGGGAATTATTTGTTGATTTATATTTAAAATTATTGTAAGCTAATTTGTTTTTTAAATTAGTTACAGTATCAAATATATCAGTTCAGAATCCACGGCCGGCGCTATGAGGATAGCACTTAGGTATATTTTATGATACAAGTTGTTCGAGGTTAGTCGATTTCTTCGTTTATAATTCCATTGATTTTTTGCTAAACCTTGAAAGAGTACATACTTGTACGTACGTAAAGGCACAAATGATTCCTGCTTGAGGTAGAACCTGGCTAGAGAACTTTACCTTTAAGAACACAATGATTAGAAAGCACCCCGCTGGCAGTTGTGACGGTGGCTAAAAGGTCTAGGCCATTTGGGTAACTTTCTAAATAGCTCTCTTCCTCGTAGTCCTGAAAAGCTTTCTCTGATCTCTCTCTGTCCGATCTGAGAAAGATCCGTAGATTCCTTCCGAAGGAATACAGACAAGCGAACTCGTTCGTCTCTTCCCATGTTACTTCCCTTGCTTTGAGTGGACTGCGAAGAGTTTTCGAGCCAAGCCCCTCATAATATCGACCAAACGACAATTGAATAACATTTTATTTATAGTTTTCTTGTAGACACAATACGAGTATATGTTGTTCAAAAACATTATTTCTAAATAATTGTGTCTAATAAGTAAATTATATGTATATCTAATAATCTTTCAGGTCGGTAAGTATTGCGGCGCTCATTTGATATGGAATAAAGGAAATTGCAAGTAATCGGTTTATTTCAATTACAAGGTTGAGACGATAGGTGCTGACTGTGTATTTAATGTTACTCAAATATATCGTACATCAGAAAACCATAAACTTAAGGGTGCGATAGTAAATATTTTAAGTAAAATTAAACATGAATTTAGTAGTAGACCTAAAAACTGATTTCAAATGTATAAATTCTTTTTGAGTCGGTTACAAGTGGTCATATTCTCTTATTCTCTACCCATAGTGAAATAAGCGATAATAATTAACAAAACAAATCTGTGAACTTAGATGTATCTGTGATATTTATTTACTTTACACAATGCTACGGAGCAGTACGTAGGTATACCTACATGCAGCATTGTGTTGATAATATAATTGATAACTAACGATAATTATAACCTAACCTAAGTTGAATACAGGGTATGAACAGTTTTTAACATGAAAGGATTGACAATTATCTTTTAATTTGAAACGTATACTGAAAATCAAGTTCAATGTTCACACCTATCTTCCCTCCAACTTAACCAATTTAAATGGGCAAACGCTCATATGAAAGAGCTTCCAACGAGTGTTCTTAAATCAAAACGAACCGCGTACCTCAATTAGAACCAGAGATATTGAACGATCTGATGCCAGTAGCCAGGTAATTGCTTGACCTAGAAAGCGACCTTATGTACAGAAAACCACGATTAATATTTAATAATTTTTAACTGACTTCAAAAAGGAGGAGGATCTCAATTGGACATTCTTTATTGTACTTGTGAACCGACTTCAATCATTCTTATTTGAATTGATTTAATTCTACTCAAGGTTTATTTCATGTAAATTTGAAGAAAATATTGTACCCATAAAATGTATGGAGAATTAAGGAATGAAGCTTATTACAATTTATCATGATTTGAAGTTGGTAATTTTTTTTAAGTTAATTTTGTATCACAGACGTCCACAGCTGAATAATGCCCTGTCTCGTAGGCGTTGCGGCAGTACAATGAGCGGTCTGGTATTGCTTCGTTCCACTAATACCTATCGCTTTAGTGAATTGAATCTCCGTAGGTTCTTATGTACAAATCAGAAACACTGAACATAGAAACTGTTTTGTCCTAAAGGATTAAAATACTCAGAGGCACGAACACGCACACATGGAAAAACATTATTAGTACACATTAGTACACATTAGTACACACTTACAATCGAAACCATTATTAAGACTAGACACAAACAACCATTAAATATAGGTCTATTTTTGATTTGTGTAATTGAATAACATAATTATACTCGTAGACATTAATAAACGCGCGTGACTATGTACAGCAAATTGTAAAAATCCTTATAGTCCTTACGACGTAGATACACTTCGCGGTATATTCGTACGAATACCAGTTTTACTGATGGTGTTGGAAGCGGAAACTGTATCAAACGAGGTTGCGGTGGCGGTGAGCGCGACTGCACACAGGGCGGCGGACGTCGTCGCCGCGTCGGCAGCTGTCAGTGACCGCGTGGGTGTCCTTGCTCGGTGCCAGACTAACAAACCAGGGCTCCTTGCGACTACTTACATATCGTTCGCTGCCCAGTAGCCAATCACACTATAATGTGACTATGAGTTTGTTTGTTTGAGACGCTCTCATTCCTTATCTACTCAACTGATCATTACAAAGTTTTGCAAGCACGATGCCAGGGGTACCTTGCATGAAGAAATGATTGACAAACTCAACATTACCACGAGTGAACTCGCGGGCAAAAGCTAGTAATAAATATCTTAATTTCGTATAAATTGCTTTTGACAATTACAAGGTACTAAACAGCGAATTGTCTAAAGGTTCTAGTAATTTCCTTCAGGTTTAACCAGTTTCTGTCTAACTTAAGAATATTATCAACAAAGTACAACTAACAACTAAGTTCTATAATAACGAACTCTATTAACCAGGCACCACTCCGCACTTCACTAATGTACAATACAGACGAAGTAAACTCAGCATTTAGAATAGCTGTCAGGAAATCATGGAAATATTTAGAATTGTTAACAGAAAAGCCGCGGTTTTGACAATGCCCTATGTGTTTCCTTTACCGAAAAAAGCTGTGGAATGTAATACCTATTAAACTACTTAGAAAGAAAAAAGTAACTTCATTATTTCTGATCTTTAATGACATAAAGATATGACGTACATTATTAACCAGTGAACATATTAAAATTCATTTTAAATTTTTTTGCTTCATTTTTTTGTGTAAATGTATACAAAAAATGGAGCAAGGAGCAAGTATCAGCAAATATTGTAATGTTATAAAAACTAAACTTGTTTGCAAAGGAATCTGCGAACAAAAACTGGCGCTTAAAAGCAAGTGTAAAATGCGGATCAACTCATAAATATCACATCGTTATAATTTGACATGATAACAAGTACGTGTTGCGATTTTTGTATATTTTGGATAAACTTCAACAGATCTTGTTCTTGGAACTGCTTCAATTCCGAGAACAAATGTGCAAATAATAAAAAATCCATGCAGTAATGACCATGGAAGGAACGCACCACACAAACACAACGCGTTGATGTCGTTAGTAAACTACTATTGTAATCTATATCCTATTAATATTATAAATGTGAAAGTGTGAGGATCTGTGGATTTATAAATGTTTGTTACCCTTTCATGCAAAAACTACTGAACCGATTGCGATGAAACTTGCTGTGTAGATAGCTGGAGATCTAGATTAACACATAGGCTACTTTTATACCGATATTCCAACGGTATCGGGACTTAAAAACCGCGGTAAACCGCGGGGCGCAGCTAGTATTTCACAAAAGGCAATAGTTACGCTTGTGCAGTAGTGCGTTCAAACTCGTCAAGTCTATTTTTCTTGTTTTAATCAAGGGTCAAAAGAAACGAGTAAGACCGCAAACATAACATGTTTTGAAATTATGTATGTCATACAAAAATTAATTATTCGGTGACAGTTGAGTATCTATGTAAAGAGTGTTGTACATTCCGTATTTAAGTGTAGGAATCGGAGATGGTAAATTATAGACATGACAGACAAAAACTAAAATGAAATGTAATTCATCTTTTCCTTTGATAGCTCAGTCTAGAACGCACTTATTTTAATTTGTACTCAGGTTGTTTGTGCGCCGCCGCGCCGTGTTCATCATCTGTTTTTTCATTAGAATTGAATTTAAAACTTTTTATCTGTATTTTAGAGTTAATAATCTCGTTTGCACTCGATTCTAATCGTATAATATGTAACAGTGGGTGGAGCTAATGGCCAGCGGTGCGGAAGCAGACATAAATCCGCTATGAACAAATATTGTGGCCTTACCGTTAAGTCGAAAATATAATTAAAATGATCTTTATAAAGCATTGCTGAGCAAATAAATGAAACATTAACTAATCGATTTTTAGTTATCATTAATATAGAAAATATTTGTCAACTAAGTTATGACAAGCGTTCATTTCTACAGTCACAGTTATTAATTAAACGTGTCGATCAATAATTCGTTTTAAGAATGTCGTAAATTCATACAGCACAGTAGGTACACCCGTCCTTATTATGTAGATCAGACCAGGTAGGTCTTGGGTGTCCGATACGTCCTAAGACGGAGATACAACACTAAGACCGCCATATCATACAATTTAGTAGCGTAGGTATCGCCTATGTCTCCTACAAGGCGTTCAAGTTAATTTTTCCTTATTTTAAATCGACAGGCATAATTATTCAAAGTCTTTTTCGATACTACACCCAGTGATATTTCAACTTTAAAATTGCTTATTCCTGCCATTATACATGACATTTTGTTAATAAGTTCGTGTGAATATGTTGACACAGAAGGGCGTAGTAGATAATGCGCGGTGGGGGCGCCACACACGCGCTTGCACCGTGACAGTGAAAACGTGAAGGCCGCGACCCGCAAGCTTTAATAAAAACAAACTTCAAGATCTATGGACTTCAGCGCTAGGGTTCATTTACAGTGGTTTTATTAAGGCTTGTTAATAACTGGGCATTGCTTCATATGAAACTAATAAATTTCTACCTTAAACATGGTTTGGGTAATAATAATAGTCTTCCGCATAAACTCTATCTTAGTAATGACACTGATAACCGACTTTAGCAAGAACTTAATGAAAACTGATTATGTTGGCTTACATCATTACGAAACATAATGCTGAAAATATTTATGTGAAATCCACAAAATTCAAATATTGAGAGAAAGAGAGAGACATCATAACTGATTATATATAGGCAAATATGTTAATACATCCATGTGTAGATAATCCCACATATACTTTCAAAAAACACAGATTGGAAATGTTGAGCGCCCAAAGAACTTTTTCTTCGAAGTTAAGAACGATAGGTAGCATTTTATGTATCAGCCTAGTCTAAAATACACCTACTACAAAATTTTACTTCCTAAATAGTTTCTGACAGCTATATTCAATTTGGCAAAACTATTGTTCTACTGGTATTTTAAACGTGATAGAAAGTTTGTATGTCGTTCTTTCTTAATGCAGCAACGGAGTATCAGTTTTTGAAACCAGAGAGTGAAATAAGCCTCACTTTTATTCCAGAAAATGCATGATTCCTATAGGATAACTAATAAGTTAGTGGACTGTTAAGTTCTTTCATCAGTCGTCAACTCGTCACAGCATATAGGAATAAGCATAGAATGTGAAAGCGTTTTACTTTTTTATTAATTTACATATTTATTTCAAATGTAGTTTTGGTTTGATGACAAAGAATAATTAAAATGTAACAATTGTCATCATCTCACCCATACACGCCTCTCCTACAGACTTCCATAAATAGCGGATGTAATAGAAAAATTAATATTTTTATGACAAAAATACTGAATTTATTTTATTGTAGTATTTGTAAGACGGAGGTATTTTTTATTAATTTTAAGACGTTATATTTTCCGCTTACTGCTAAGTAATACATTTTGATAGTAGGAAACAACTCTACTAGGAAAAGAAGCATCCATGGATCTTGAGGCAATATTCATTTATTTATTTATTTTGTATCATTTGAAAGATTTCACAAAGATCCGGTGTACTAATGACGTGAACTAGCTCCGATTACAAATATTTAGCTTCATAAGAGAGTTTAACAAAAACACTGTGTCGTGTCACCGAGGTCACTAGTGTTGTTAACTAACAAAGATTGTACATTTTTAAAAATAATAACAAAAATTGCTTTGTTATAAGTATATTCTTATACTCATCGATACACACTTCGCTGCTATTTTTCTCTCCTCATTTAACACATTCCAATATCATAACTGCGAACAGGTGTTTCTTTGTCAATGTGTATGATTTATTTTCTCTTATGCGGTAACGGAACGATCCATTGACGACTTGACGACTTCCGGCAGTCGTTGAACACATATACGCAGTTGTTAGTAAATCAAATTCCAACTAAACTGAATTATGAAGGATATACACCACATAGTTAATGCTTTGTATAGCCACACAATACTTAATAGAACCAATGATATGGATCTGTGATCTATGTGATAAAATACACGATCGAAGATTCAGTTATAAGGTAGTGGTATATAGTTGTTTTTATCGAGGCACAACAATTGACACTTTTTAAAATTTTCTATTTGGCCTTCTATCTTTATTATGTAATGTGTGATGTGTGCAGGACTCATTGTTTCATCACAAAGATACTATTGAAAAATACAATAAATCTACCTATGGATGTAAGTTATTTTTTTGATAACAGGAGGTTGTTAACTGAATTCCTTAGTTATTTCTTATATCAGCGACCGGACGTGTGATCTAGTCTTGCAAGGCCAACACCGCAAGGCATTTTATTCATTTTAAATGGATTTGCTTTAGATGTTTTATTGTTTTAGAAGTATGTAATACCTTAAAAAAATGTTGTGCGCAAGGTCAAAGACAGTTGTAAATTAGAGGTCAAGTTCCCTAAATTTTATTGTTATGGAAATCTGAAAAAGTTAAAGTGATAGTTGACTATTATTCCAGGGTAATAAACTCAGAATAGAATGTATTAAATATTGAGCTGTAAGTAAATTCCACGTCACTTTAAGTTTGAACGGCATCGACTATTGTTGGCCTTGAACGTTATCATGTATTTTGTTTTATGGTATTTATGTATTTATTACACGAAGGGGAACATACAAGTACATGTTTAAAATAAAAAAATCGGACAAGTGCGAGTCTGACTTGCGCACCGAGGGTTCCGTAAGTAAACAAGCTTGTATTTAGATAGTACTATATACTAGTAGACCATCTCGGGAATCAATTCTCGTACTTACTACGACTTGCCCATCTTTTTTGAAAGACAAACTTAACTTTGCGGTTGCGAAGTACACTACAAAGTAGACTATCCAACCGCAAGATATAAGTTCTAAAAACAACTTTTTTATGTGATATAACAACAAATTAACGACTTTCGGATTTTTTCCTTTACTTGAAGTAACTCAAACCTTGCTTCTTACTAAATTTCATGATTCTAGGTCAATGGGAAGTACCCTATAGGTTGATTTACCTGCGAAATGTTCAAATTTGGTCAAATATAAAACTTAAGTGGCCATATCCTTTGATTGCGTTGACTTAGACGCTTGATTTTTTATAGCTTCAAGGGACCGCAGACTTTGTGTTAGGTATTAATTTTAACTTGATGCGTCCACGGGTCCTTCAGACAGGTAGACAGACAGACAGACGGACAACAAAGTGATCCTATAAGGGTTTCTTTTTTTTCTTTTGAGGAACGGAACCCTAAAAATAAGTAAATCACTGAATGTACATGCTAAATAGTTGTTTAAGTAAAAGCAGAATTATTCGTTAGTAGAGACCAGAATCAGGCGTACGATAAAGGGCGTACTTCAAGATAAAAGTGTTCGTCGAAGGCCGCCTGCTGCGCGTGGACAATGCGCGAATATTGTGAGCTAATTGAACGATTGTAGTCAACTGTCGCACCTGCGTCACGCAGTCCGAGCCCGGTTGGTGCTCACGTAATAATATAGAAATATTTTTGTATTCAACAAAACGAATATTTGATGCAGTCTGTCTAGTTATTTGAAAATAAATACCGCAGAGTTTTTTTTTTTTTTTTTTAAAGAATACTAGTGGTTGGTACAACGTGGGTCACACATTACTAGTATTCTTGTTAACCCCTCCAGCTAAGCTAAATGCTTGTGTTAGGAGTGAGTTCACGCCGGTAGTGCACTGGGTGGGGTTCGAACCCGCAAACACTTGATCGCAAGTCCGACGCCTTAGCCATTGTCAACGATTCTGTGGCAGGATTTTACTTCATCAAAGTAGGAAGTGGATGGTGTTTCCTTTGCGTGTTAAGCTTTATAATATATGATGGTCCACAAACATTGATCGATATTTGTTTAATTCTTTTAAACAAAAATATGAATAAGAGTACAATGTGAACTGATCTTACTAAACATAGATACTATGTGGAAATACCTTCTTCGTAAACCACAACGGCACTATCACTACATATTATAAAACAAAGTCCCCCGCCGCGTCTGTCTGTCTGTTCGCGATAACCTGAAAAAGTACTGATCGGATTTTCATGCGGTTTTCACCAATAGACAGAGTGATTCATGAGGAAGGTTTAGGAGCATAACTTGTTAAGGTTTTATGTAAATTGGTTGAAATAAGATGATGATTGTTGAAGATGTCTCTGCTACCCGTGCGAAGCCGGGGTGGGTTGCTAGTTACTAATTAACACACATAATGAAAATGTAATATTTAGTGTGAAGTCTACAAAAAGCCGGAAATTTCAGGTTTGTAAAGGCTTATGATCCAGATATCTCAAAGTGATAATCACTGTGTGTTCTGACAGTTATATAAAACTAAGTTATTCGACAGGCACACGTCCAACCAACAGAAAAGCAAAGATAATATAATTTCGTAGGTATTTTAATTAAAAATAACTATTATAGTTAGTTAGCTAGTAGTTGTAACCATCAATCTCAGGGGTGTCCGCCGGTTCCTAGCCACAAAAACAAATGTATCCGAATATTCTGCTTGCAAATTTTATTAAAAAATATCAAATCGAGAAAAATCATTTTCCGTTGAGATTTCGTAACTAATATTCAGAAATGAACCGCCACCGGCCTCTTAAGACTACAGTTCAGAGCGATGCTGTCTACTGTTTACCAGTCGATGTAGTCCTCTGAAGCTACCACGAATTTTTACCCTATTTTACACCCTGGGCCTGCGGCAATAGAATCCCTGTCGATAGAAACTGTGTGTTTTAGTCGTAACGTTTTAACCGCTAGCTTCTTCAAGGCGGTAGTGTACGGGTTCCCACAAGAGCCAAAAAAGACTGACACCAACATAAGAGTATGTAGTTTGTATTCCCGAAATTGTCGTTAATTGAAGTAAGTGGAACTCCTCCTGCGTATAATTATAATAACATAGTCATTTAGCGTCTTATGACACCCACGGAATGCGCTTACGTGGTCTATACCTATTTTTAGCTCATAGGATAGCATTGGATCCCTACAAGGCCGCGCCGTATGAAGTGTACTGTGCGCACCTTTCTAAATCGGAGAGGAGCAAGAAATTCCGTATTTTTAAGAGTTGGGTTGCTGAATGCACTAGTATTCGTTTAGAGAGCTCCCGGCTCTCTCCTAGAATAAAAAGTACAAATTGCGTGTCAATATAACTGTTCCCCTCTATAAGGAGCTTTGATGACCCTTGTCAGTGAAGTTATAAATGGTTCTTTTTTATTTTTTTATGATATGGGGGCAAACGATCAGACAGACCTGTCTGATCGTTTGCTGATGGTAAATGACTACCGCCGCCCATGGGCACCTGTAACTCGAGAGTCAGAAGTGCGTTGCCGCCCTTTAAGGTGGGAATAGGGGAAGAGGGGAAGAGCGGGAAGACGGGAGAGGGGAAGGAGGGGAATAGGGGAGAGGGAAGGATTAGGGCCTCTGGTAACCTCACTCACGCGGCGAAAAGCATTGTTTCACTGCCGGTTTTCGGTGAGGCCGTGGTATCGAGTGGAGTCGACAGGCATACGGCTCATACGTGCCGAAGCATGGCTCTTCCGTGAAGCATTTCCCCAGATGGGAGGTTCTAGTTTAATTTGTATATAACCTTGCAATCTTGTCTTAATGAAGGTTTGTTGCAAAAATAACTTCTAGGACTTAATAATTTAGTGATATGTTTTGTTTTTATGTGTACGCAGGACGTGTTCGGTAGTGAGTAGATACTGATACAGCGCGCACTATAGTCATGGGTTTTCTCTTGTGTGGAAATGGTACAGACTACCACACTCTTACAATTACAATGTTAATATTTTTTGGACATCACATGAAAATAGAATTTTGGAGAGAAATATGCAGTAAACTTCACAATGCCCCATTATTACTTACTCGACGAACATAAATATAAAAAAAAAAACAAAGAAAAGATCCAACTTGAAAAACTACAGCAGGCGGTGAATGGTCACACTACTAGCTTATGCAGTCCAATAAGAACAGTCCAATAATATAAGTATTTATCTAAAGAAAGATTTATTTAGTAATTCTTTGTCTTTATTATCCGTATAAGGCAAGCAGACAGTGGACGGTGAGGCGAGCAAACCAGTTCTGATTTACCAGATCGTGTGGTATTTTAAACTCGAATGCAAATAAATTGAGCCGTGATAAAGAACTTGAGAACACAAAGAAAAGATGGTGCATACCAATGGTATGTACCTATTGTAGGTACTTTACCATTCAGGATAGTCATTGCAATAAGCATTACAGAATTTACTTATCATCAACATGATTTTACAATCGTAATAAAAAAACACTCTTTTACGGGTTTTATGTAATAGTAAAAACTTATGACCTGGCTTCGTAATTTCAATTATCATGATTGAAATGCATTGCTTCTTAGGTTACACTACATACTTATAAGGCGTAGTTAAATGTAGTACCATGGCCATCAATTTAAGATGAATCGTAGCGACAGAACGATATGTAATACACATTAATTGAAACCCAGTGCGCAGCCTTAACCGGTGCATTTAGCAGCATGCAATTTATTAATGCAGAGTAATGTGCAATTTATTAACGCAGTGCAGAGCATTGCGAAAGTATGAAAGCATATCGCGAGAAATCTTGGCACAAGTAATTCAAAGTAGATATCTACCTATGTCTTTTCTTATAAATTTAATTTAGTCAGGAACTTTTATATCATATAAGATTTGATTTATTCCAAGGCCTTTTTTTTGTACATTGAAATAAAAGCACACCCTAATGCCACTCGGTACTCGGCACGGTCTCACCTTGACTTGGGTGTTTGGAACTATCCAAAACTTATTTCAGCTTTAAGCCTTAATAAGTTTTTGCCTAGTGTCTTACTTAGCAGTTCCGCGTTTGTAAGGAAATACTTAAAACATCCTTATAGAAGACGACGCCGCAATAGGAATAATTTTTGTGTCGCGGTTAACTCTAAAACCCTTCAAACAACTGACAACAACAACACCTAAAATAGGAACGACTATTTGTAAATTACACAAATATTGATATCGTGCGGCCATCGAACCCCTTAACATTCACCACATCGCAGCAATAAAGCGTTATCTGGGAAGAGACCCATCGATGTTCTTCGTGTTTCGGGATATCCTGGAGGTTTTTAAAGGCAGTTTATATAGACGAATACAAGTGTTGTCAATACTGGCCCCGTGTTTAACGGTTAGTTAGGTATAATTTTGGCATTTATCCTAACGGATACGATTGATTTATTTCTTTCATGGCCAAATTTCATGGCTCTAGGTCAATGGGAAGTACAATTACAAAGATTTGATTTTTTTAAAGATACAAGGGACCGCAGAGTCAGACTCGAACTTGTCCAGTTTTTTTACTGTGTTACAATAAAGAATTAAGCATTTGTAAATTTATAGCTAGATTCTAGATTACTGCTTAGTATAGCTACTGAAGTGGTGTTATTAAATTAACTTAAGGGTGTTTACAATGTAAAGGAAATATTGTGAAATCTTAAGTCTTCTAATTATAGCTTCCAACATTACTCATGTATTAAATCGCAATTTTAGCTAAAGGAGAACCCGTAGAGTTAAAGTATTTCGAGTGCATTTATGAGGAGGTCGTGAACAGCAGAGGGTCGCGGATAACCCTGTCTGGTAATAGTGGTAATGGGCGAAGGCGGTGAGACTTTGGGGTTGCGTGAAAGAAAACGTGTGTGGGTGTTCATTGTGTCCGTTGTTTGAATGTTTGTGAAGCCTACCCGCGACACAGGAATATTCCTAATGCGGCAGTTGTCTTTTTAAAAACAATAACTTTGAAAAAACTAAACTAAAGTAGATTCGCTTCATAAGTTTGTTGTATTTCTTTGATCAAAGAACTTTAAAATTCTAACTTGAGGCTTTAGAGAGCTATTTCTCTAATGCTTCAGTTACGATGCAATCTACCGTGTGCTGTACTAAATTATTATAATAATATTAATCAGTACTTCAAACACTAATTAATATTTAAGTATGACATATATGTTCACATTAGTATGTGACAAGCCATAGTAAAACTGTGAAATAAAATGTCAAGTTCGCATATCAACTACTGAAACCTGTGGACCGTATATTTCCGACTAACACCATTCCGTTTCACTGGCTTAAATCATGTACGCCACGACGAAACAAATACGATACCACGATTAAGATAATGTTGTAAATCACAGTGGTTCGTTATTATTCAGCGAATGAGGATTGAAGCAAGCAAGCAAGCAAGTGATTGATTACATATGGGGACGCCACCGACCGGTCTATCGATTACTGAGATGTGTGGCAGCGTAAGAGAATTAGAGAATTGCTTTGTCTCTTTCTATCGCACTAAATGCTAATTCTCTTCATTCTAATAAGTACATTTATAAAAAAACAATGTTTGTTTGTTCGTATTTTATGCGCTACATACTGTGCCGTTCATCCGATCAACATGAAATTTTGCAAACACGTTTCATCCAGATTTTTTTCCCTGAGGGATGGAAAGATTACTTTTATGCGAGCAAAGCCGCGAGCAACAACTAGCAGCTTATAAAAAATAGTTTACTTTTACGAACGGATGATCTTAAAAAAGTCTTAGTAAGTGTTGTATCTAGTAGGTAGTTATAATATTATTAGTCTCGATACACTATATGGACATATCACTAGATTTAATTTTTATAAAATGAAACCTACTTATATATATAATTAAAGAAAAGAAAACGAAGAAGATGTTTCAATATTGTGTTTTAAGTAAAATTTAACGAATGAATATCTGTTTGTATAATTTGTAGACAAGACACCTTAAAAAACTTTGCTGTAACTGTTGCAACTCTGAAATAAAATTAAATTTTAAGTAACTAAGAAAGTAGTCGATCTCAGTGATACGATTCTGAGGCTATAAAATCGATTCACTAGACGTGGCGGTGTAGTGGATCGATTTAATAGCATTTTGGCTTCGAATCTATAATTCTTTAGAGTTCCAGAAAGATCTAATTGAATGGGGAAATCGCTGAAATTGGATTAGAACTTCTGCGCTGGGCTCTAGAAGAAGTGTAACTTAGAATTGACATCATTTTTATAAGCATTCTTAGGGCATTAATTTTTAGGGTTCCGTTTCTGAAAAGGAAAAAAGGAACCCTTATACAATCACTTTATTGTGTGTCAAGACCCTTTTCTCAGGAACCCGTGGACGCATCAAGTTGAAATAATACCACATACATAAATCTGCGGTCCCTTGAAGCTGTAAAAAAATCAAGCATTTAAGAAAACGCCATTTAAAAGGTATGGCCACTTAAGCCTTATTTTTTACCGAATTTAAACATTTCGCAGGTAAATCAAAACCTATAGGGTACTTCCCATTGACCTAGAATCATGAAATTTGGTAAGAATTAACATCTCACAGCACAAGTAAAGGAAAAATGCCGAAAGTCGTTAATTTGTTGTTATAACTGTCTGTCTGTGTGTCTGTCAAGACCCTTTTCCTCAGGAACCCGAGAAAGAATCAAGTTGAAATTAATATCAAATACTTATATCAGTGGTCCCTTGAAGCTGTAAAAAATTAAACTTCTAAGTCAACGCAATCAAAAGTTACGGCTATTCAGCCTTAGATTTCCACAAATTTGAACATTTCGCATGTAAATCAAAACCTACAGGGTACTTCCCATTAACTTAGAACCATAAAACTTGGTAAGCAAGGTCTGACAGCACATGTTAAGGAAAAAATCCGAAGTTGTTAATTTGTTGTTATGTCACATAAAAAATTGTTTTTGTGATTACAAACTTATATTTTGCGGTTGGATTGCTGACTTTGTCATACATCGCAACCGCAAAGTTAAGTTTGTCTTTCGAAAAAGACTGGCAAAAGTCTTCGAGAAATTGATTCCCGAGATGGACGCATAGAAGTTTGTTTGCTTACGGAACCCTCGGTGCGCGAGTAAGACTCGCACTTGTCCGGCTTTTTTTTAAAACGTTGCTACAACTCAGTCCAATCTCACTGCACTGGATTCAATGAACGCCCGTCAATCGCACTTTACCCGTCATGGAAATACTATAATAGTTTTAATACGAAGAGACAATTTATTATAATGTACGCACTGGCAGTGGCACTCAGTGAGAAAGTCAAGGGCGCGCATATATATGATAAATCTAGAATATAATCCGGTTAGGTACAGTCGGCACAAGTAAATGTAACGATTTATCATTCAAAGCCCTTCAACAAAGACACAGAAGAGAATAACAATAGACCAATACGCCAGGCGTGTTGTATTATTGTCTAAATAAAATAAAAAAGATTCGTTTCTAGCACTTTGTAAGAGATGATGATGATGAGTAATAAGAGAAAAAACGACGTTAGTCTTACTTTACTTTAGTTTCTGTTCTTTTAACCGCTGGCCCAGTTTATTGGGTTATTTTTTAAATTTATAACTGTTACTAGGCCACGTAGCATTAAGTTTTGTAAACCAAAAACTTAAACTTACCTTTTACCTACTAAATTAAATGTAAAATAACATTTTACACATGTTCTTAAAACTTCACTTTTTATTATTCTTAGATACTTACACGAGAACTATTCCTTTAGACAAACAATAGTTATTACTTTATTATTACAATTAAACACTCACAAAAAATTATTTTAACCTTCAGATATTAACACTAGTTATTCAAACATCGAAAGGAAGAGGCGTGATGAGTCACCGCACTTCCTTTAAAGATAAATAATAGCTCAATTATATTAATTTTTCTTTTATCTATTATATTAATGGCTACACCGACGAAAGAAACTCAATTTTATAATTAATCACTTTTGGCAAGTATAATTAAAAAATTCAAATACATTTCTTTCAAAGACGTGATTTTAATTTTAATTTAATTTTCGTGGGCAGATAACAATGGTTTTTTTTTGTAATTTAGCAAGAAGTTTCAACTGTGTAATATTCTCTCGGTGCAGAAAAAAACAGATTAGGGAAATAGTAACAGGAATCAGCAACGACAATAGTAGGTCCGTAATAGCAAATAAGTGGCATACGAAAAATTTGATGAAAAAATCTAATTTTTGAAGTCTTCTTTGGACCTGTTACTATCATAGGGCTAAGTGTGTTGATTTAATTCTTAGTCTAATCACAATTCCCACCGTTACATCCCTAGGCAAAGTTATTTTTAGCTAATATATCTAGAGGAGGTACCTAACCGAACCTAATTTTGTCTTTCGATTAAAATAGAAATAGAATAGAGAACATACCACTACTAAGTCCACGATCGTGTAAACTTAAATGACCAATAATAAAGCGAAGTGGTGATCCCATTGTTTCACACTTTACTGCTCAATATTACTCGTAATTTCCATTACCAAATTGGATGTTTGTTAAATACCTTACAGCCATTGACACTGGTCGTTCTTGAATTCATGATCGATCTTATCTTGTTAATTTTATTTTTCAATAACCATTATCGTGGATATGATATGTATGAATTATCGTTCGGCATATGATAGTTAAGTTAAACTGATATTTACGAGAATATACAGGACACAGTAAAACAATATTATTACGATCATAAATATGTACGGTACGCCTACTTAATGCCATTTTGTAAAAAACTTGCGGAAGTATTCAAGACCCGTTTCGCCCTCAGCTGAAATTAGTGTGCGCCTGTTTCGATCCAGTTTGTATAAAGATCACTCTGACATTTATCGCATCGTATGTGATAGGTATGTTTACTTTGAAGTTGCGAAGGGCGTTGTTGCTAAGCCAACATTGCTAGGTGGTTCTAGTCTTTATTTTTTAAATTTCGCATCAACTATGCTGTTGCGAGATAAATATGATCTCGATTCGACTGTATTGCCATCGCACATGCTATGTTTAGTTATTCTCCTTCCTTAAATATATTAGGTACTTATTTATTATTATTATCAATTTGTTTTGTTTTAGGTAATAATGGGTAGGTAAGTATAATAAAAACGTATTCGCTTTCGTTGAAGACCTAAATTCAAAAAATTATTAATTATATATTATGCGCTTTTTGGTAAAAAGGTTTATCTGTAAAGTGACATGATGTTTTCAAATCCAATATTATCTATCATAGATTTGGTTTTTTTTTTCAAGAGGGACGTCCATATTTTTACGTTTTTGTTATTTAACTTTTATAATTATAAAACACTTGACATTTTCGGAATTCCTGCGTTGATTCTTCGCGCCGGATAGAGTCCATAATAACATAATATATATATATTTCTAATAGATTTGTACTTTGAAATCTTATAACGAAACGTGTCAACATTTGTAAAGAAATCCTATCTATGTACAGGTACTAATAACATAATTTTTACACGTATCTGGGACATTCTCTTTATTTTTATGGTAAAATATTTATTGGAAATTTCGTAAATATAATGAATTACATATTTATCAACTTTTAATATTGAACAATATTGAAAATCAAAATAGAAATGAGCACGGACGTCGGCGTCGTTGTCGTCATAGAATTTTGCCGCATCTCATTTGCTCTATCAACTGGTAACGTAATGTAACTTAACATAACGAAGACTGGCAGCATTGCCACGTTGATTGGCGGTGACGAATTGGGTGTTGATTTAAACAATAAAGGTAAGGTTATGGTTTCAAATATTAAATTTGTATAAATATCAAAGAGTATCAATTCAAAGCTTGCGCGATGGGTGTACATGTCCATATAATTAGAATTTCTTAAAGTTTAGCAAGTAGTTTTGAGTAAACTAGTTGATAAAGGAATACTAGTAGGTAGAGATAACATTGTACAAAAACTATGTTACCCAGTACATTGTCGGCAAATGTACCAAAAATTAGAAAAAATTATAAATATTTTACCGCAAATATCACAACGATCATTACCATTTATTAAATGTATACATTCAGATAGTCCATTCCTTTTTTCTAAATAATAACACGGTTTTTAGTTTGAATGTGTCAAACGCATGATTAGGGCATGGGTCCGTCACGCGTTAAACACATTCAAAACGAGCGACGAGATGAGATATTCTACTGATGTATATACTTGTGGCCTCTTTTCATATTTTGACTTTGCCCTATGACCCTATATAAACATACAAAATCAAAAAAATCATATTTCTATTTAAATCAACAACTACTTAAACTTAGAGAGCTTTCGAAACTTTTATATTCGTGCATTTTAAATAGTGTAGTGATAATAATTCACGTCGCAGCTTGCTTTAAAAAAATAAAAAGGACATACCGGAATGATTGCTTAGTGCTTACGAATGTACTTAAATAAATTCTATAAGTCAACCTTGCAACAGTGACATGCAATTAAAAAGACAATAAAATATCTGCTTGCATTTGTTTATGGTCGCTTCATTATGTACCTATCTACCTACTTGTTGTATATAATAGAGGAAAGTATTATAATTAAAATTTTAGTTCAGTACCCGATTAATATCTTGTGATTATTTTTATAAAATGTTCTATAAACGATACTAATGTCTTGGATACCCTAACTTTATACATACTTATACTTACTAGCTTTCGTCTGCGATACTACCTACCACCTGCATTGATTCCGCTTTCCGTATACGTGGTTTGGTCCAGGAAAAATTAACATCTTTAAAACATGTCACATCTTTGGCCTGAGCGTTCATGTTACAATCTATATGTGTGAATTTGGTTGATATTTGTTCAACCAAGTCCGTTCAGTAGATATTGCGTGATTAAATAACAAGGATTAGGATATAATCGTACCATGTAGGATATAATCCTACACGGTATCATCAATTGATCAATGTGGGCGAAAGTGGTTAATACCATTATGATGTAAATACCGTTATGCAAAAGCAATAACAAAACAGTGCTATAGTTGCATAATGTCTTATTATCAAAAATATTGCGAATATCGTGTCCTTGAATCTAATATTTCCAAAGCGGCACATTGGCTCTTTAAAAAGCGCGCATTGCTCATTCGTAGGGGAATGCTAACTGCTACTGAACAATCGTTTATTTAGCTAATTATACAAATATAAACAATTTAATGGTATTGTTTACATAAAATAAATAGTTTTTCTTCAGTGCTACGTCGGCGTTAGCTTTTAGTGTTAAGTGTAGTGTATCTGATTCTGTCTACAGAAACTAGGACATAACAACAATTCAAAATTGTTTCGATAACCATATTATACCTAGCATTAACTATGCTACAGTAGATAACATTAATGTAATTGTGAGTATATCATAAGATAATGAGGTCAAAACATGACTAGTACATTTTGTAATAAAGAAGCCTGGCGATAACGTTAAGTATCATACAAATCCCACCAAAAGCTTTACAAAGTTAATATTTGTTTATATGATATGAAACAAAAAATACATCATACCAGAAGAAAAATCCATATTGAATTGTAACTCATTTCGTAGCAGGACAACGCCGCACCTAAGTATCACTCTAGTCAGTATTATTGTATCGATAATGACATGTCCACTATGACAGGAATTAGTAATAAAAACATCTTTTTGACAATATAGTTGAAGAAATTATTTTAAACACATCGGAAACTACGGTAGTATTGGGCGGCTCTAGACTCTCAATGTGAACTAAGCGAGTTCCTCAAATTCGCTATTTGGCACGAAAAAGCGATTCGCTTCTACTACACGAGTGCCCTGCGCGCGCGCCGCGATATACTACTTCACTCGACAGTACTTGTGACCTTAACAATTAAGAATTTATTTTATTAATGCACTTTCTTATGACGTGCTAGGTTAAGCTGGCCGCACTAGAATATGTACAGGCTTGCTTCAATGATGAGACAAAGAGAATACTAACGTTTAATCTATATACAATATCTATGCTTTTTGCCTTTTGTATAATGCTGTACAAAACAGTGTAATATACTTCCAACAGCTACAATTACTTACTTGTAAACTCTGTGAGGATTACTTAACTCATTGATTGACGTTTTTTATGTTTTAGTAGTTAAGGTGACAAGGTGCAGTCTTTAAATCCATTGGCAATAGCACTGATTAATCCTCGCTGACAGCATAAGCCTTATGTACTTACCGCAAGAAACTGATAACTGCTTATTTTATTAAACGTGTAATTTTGTGATCTGTACTATTGAGTCTAGTGCACGTGCACATAAAGTCCGTCTTCCCTATTCCACGGGGTTCATGTGTCACATTCCCTTCCTGGTTATTGAAGGGAAAAGAAAGTGGGGTGACCTACGTATACAAAAAAACTTCGCTATTAAAAATATTGTACTTGAAATATTATACAAAGCAAATTGGGATCACCTCTATTTCTTTAGCATAAAGAATGGAGAGAGATTCAATAACAAATTTTAAACTATATCATTGTAAGATTAATATTAATAACCGTAGTAGGGATCATGTGTGTGCTGAGGGGTGTATTGTGGCTCAGCATATTCCGGACTATACTGCTGCGGCTGTGGGCTGTACTGCGTCTGTGGGCTGTACTGCGGTTGTGGGCTATACTGCGGCTGCGGACTGTATTGCGGGTATGACGGCGTCTGAAACATAACGCTGACTATGTATATACAGATTACAATCATACAAAAATAACTGTAATTTATCTGCTCCAGCAATAAGTGAACGAGGTTGCTACGTAAGCGTTGACACCTGTGCAATGTTCACACAGCTGCTCAAATTAAATGTGCGTTGTACAATTAGTACAAGCCACCTCCGCCTTTGTATCAAGATAATTTCATTTTTAGTGGGTGGGTGGTTTGATTACAATTAAGTAACATAACAAACTTCATTAACTTAATAGCCGTCTTAATACCGTCGTCAGTAGTGTTCTACTGCGTGAAGTTTGAATGCACAATAATAGGGAGTAGCCCTTACACGTACCATTGCTTTAAACGAGTACAACAAATGACCTACATTTGCATGAAAATCACTACTGGTATGATTGCATATATGAAATCCATGACTAGATAGATGGTTAATGACAAAGTAGTGATGGAACTTTGCTACAGTGATTTAATCTTTCAACGTGGGATCATGGCCCCTCTACTGCATCTACTAGAGGGCAAATGTTTATGATCACATGTTGTCATCAGATTTTGCGTTCTGACTTCATCGTAAGCATCTAAGTGTCAACCCTTCCTTAATTTTAATAGTTAACTGCAAATGACGTTGTTAGATATTAATTTGAATATAGGAAGAGCTCAAAAACCTATACTATTAGGATATTACTATCTATTTATACATAATGGTCTATTCATTGTAAAAATAATATTAATCTGTTAATTAAATGGATTAATCAAAAAATCTACATACATACTTACATAATCTACAAATATTAGGTTCTTATTACACTGAAGTTAATTATTAATAACATATTCTAAACTAGCTGCGCCCCGCGGTTTCAGAGTATCGGAATAAAAAGTAGTGTTATGTGTTAATCCAGGTCTCCAGCTATCTACATACCAAGTTTCATCGCAATCGGTTCAGTAGCTTTTGCGTGAAAGAGCAACAAACATCCATGCATTCTTTCAAACTTTCACGTTTATAATATGTATTAGTAGAATGTCACATATTTTAGTAGAGTTGAATTATAAATGGCTGGCGAGTTGAATTGTGGCTAAAACCGTTCGTTCCGTTACAGGGGCCCATATAAACCAATTCGGCCAAGATTTGAGGTTGGAATCTTCTGATATTAAATATTAATATGTTTGCTCATTAAGAACGGCGTCTCCTTTAGCCTCCCGAACGCACAACTTTATACCGTCTCAGGTCAGCTTCTGTTAGAGCGTTGGTGAACCGGGTCCTGGTCTTCGTAAAATGAATATTAGGAAAGAGTATTTGCTAAAATGACATGTGTTAAAACTGCACGTCTTAAAACATTTTGAGCATAGTCACCAAGTACTTAGATAGGTTAAACAGTGTTGTTGATGAACTGTCTTTACACATTTATCATATTACTTAAATTTACAAAAGTGCCTTAATTAAAAGTGGTAACATAAATTTACATTTACGCTCAAGATTTATTACAGTAATTTTACAAAGAAGCTTCTTAGACCAGTCATTATTTATTTGTTAAAATGAAAATAAAAAAATATATTTTTTAAGTTTCATATTTATTTTATACCGGTACTATATGAGTTCATCAATAGGTGTCTAAAACATTTCATAATTTGAATATCAAAAGTGCGGAAGAGAACATTGCATTGTACGTGTTCAGTTGGCGTCGGAGTCGCCCACGATTTTGTTTTATTTAATTGCTTACTTATTACTGATTTTATGGTATGCAGACAGTACTAATCAGTTATATTGTGGTTTCGCTAAAATGCGAATTGAAGTCACGAACTGTGATTCAATGTCGATGTTTAGAAGAATGTGTCAGACTGAAGCACCAAATCTAAGTTGTGGTTAACTACTACTTGTCTAATCATTTTTATAGGTGTAGTTATTTAAATTATACAGTATTATATTTTATTTATAGTGCAGCTGCTTGCACCATGACAGAATAAATGTTAAGTCGAAATGATCGAACCAGTCGTTACATCGAGTCGTTAGAACCCTGGTTCATATGCCAAGATAACCGTTTTCTAGTGGGCAGGCCATAATTTCGTTTGCTATCTTAGTGGCATAAATTGAAACGTGTTTCCAGTTTGTTTAATATTGAGCAAAAAAATACACAATAATATACTAATAAACAAAGTACTTGCAAAAGCAATTTAAAAAAAATCTTTTTAACAAAAAATTAAACCGACGAAAAGAACTAAAAAGCAAAAAATAAATAAACCTTAAGTCTTAAATATTGAGCTTATTTACATAAACTATTAAATTGTATATAAACTTATTTTGAATCGGCGCCAAACAACAAACTGATTAATTATCAAAATTTTATATGTACCTACGTAGAAATGGACATGGCTCTACTTAGGTAATTATTCATTTTATTATTTGGCGCCGACACAAAAAAAGAATAATCAAAATCGGTTCACAAATAACGGAGTGAGGGCTGGACACATAAAAAAAAAATATATACGTTCGAATTGAGAACCTCCTTTTTTTCGTCGGTTAAAAACACACCAAGCACAGTTATAATAAGGTTGGTATAAATCATGTTTTTCGTTTCTACTTACTCGTTAATTCTATTTATTATAAATTAAAGGTCACCACGCTGGACGTTCACTCTTTATCTTTATCGAAGGGTGGTTTTCAGGATGATGTCATGCGGCATGCGGCTGGCGATTTGACGCCCCATAGTCAACGGATGGACGTTGGGGGGTCAACGAATCAACATCGTATGTCAACGAATTGACGAGTAGGTAGTGGGAAATCGGTGAACGATCTTCACCTAGGTACTCGTGTTTTGTAATGTATAATTTTACAAACCGTGAATTGGCTATTGAAGCTATTGCAGTTGATGAAGAACAATAAAACAACAGAACAAGAAAAAGGAAAGCTTATTGGGTGCAAGAAATATGCAACGCGCCGGTCTTGAGTACACTGTACTACGAGTGGTCTGTTCTGGACCGGCGTGTTGGCAACTCGCTGTCCACGCACGGTAAGCGGGTGGTAATCAATTGGACACCTTGCCGTCCACGTATGGACTGCTTGCGTGCGGGGAGATCCGACGAGGTTACAGAAGAGATAAGTAACTGCATATATAAGTATGGAGTCCATATAAAGAAATCTCAACCGCGCGAGGCGAGGCGGAGCTGGGCAGGTGGTTGTTAAGTTATTGACGCCCTTATATAAGTTTTACTGTAGTAGACGGACATACATAGTGAAATATTTTTCATGCGAGATAAAGTGGAGGAAGCAAACATGATATAAATTCAAACAGTGACACAATCTATTTCAAGTCACTTTTGGGTTGTTTTGGAAAACATTCTCATATACTTTAGAATGCAGACAGCCCTAGTAATTTTTTTTTAATCGTTATATATGCAGGATACCCTATCATCTCAACTTATTTTAGTGTGAAGGATTATATTTCACACTAAAAAAAGCTATTTGAAAACTTAGACTAATACCAAACATTGAATACATACTTGATAGTTATAACTGGGTTTCTTCTTCTCAACCTCGATATGATGTTTCTTTAAAGCGATGCTGTTAGCCACTAGTTCCTTCACTTTTAGTTTTGTTGCCAGGAAACTTGCACACAACGCCTTGTTGAAGGCTTTCATTTCCTTAAGTTTCACTTTGATGGCCCACAGTCCGTCCTTGAGCAAGTCCAGCTTGCCCACGGGAAGGTCCTCATTTTCCTGATACTCATCGTGGTCATAAGCAGGAGTTTCGTACGCAGCTCGAAATAAGTGTTGATCTTCCTCATCCAGGTCAGCGAAACGTGGCAGATGTCGGGATAGAACTATTTGAGAGAAATAGTGAGTGAATACTAGCACCATGCGTAATAAAAAAAAAAACCTCAAAAATAAATTGCCGCGAAATATGGATGCGGGTAATATATTTACCAAAAATGGCACATGTTTAATCGACCACAATAAAACTATTATGGCTGCATCATGGAATATGTATAGGTACATTATGGGACTTTTTAAAGTCACATTATTCTTCTAAATCTAAAACAAATATGATTGAACGATACTCAATAATTACTTACCAGAACTTGCAAATAAGAATATATAAATTATTTTGAAAAACATTGTCGGTATAAATTGTAATTATTGTACGTAATCAACTCCTCTACTACTGAAATGGAATGGTTCGACGGTTCGTTTTTAAATGACTACCCACATTTTAATGCGCATGTGACCCTATTTTAATTTAGATGTGATCATAAAAACGTAGGTATCTAAAGAATCGTTCCCCAAATGTCTCTGGTAGGTGTATCACTAATATTGAAGACAAATGTACCTGCATATGATAAGAATTAATTAAATAAGTTCTACATAAGACTCTAATCTAAGAGTCTTATGTAGAACACGAGCGTGGCTTATCATGAAAATATAAATACTCTATATAAAATAAGTATACAATATTTTAGAGCCTTTCTTAGTAAATCATAAAAAATTAAGACTGACTCTTTACTTTTTTTTGTACAGTTCTCTCTAAAAATTCTTCAAAATAGGACATACATGAATGTGACATAAAAATTAATCTCAGTTTACAGAAGTTTCTTTAAAAATGACATAAAAAGGTTTTTACAACCATCATCATTCCTATTGCGGGAGTTGTCTCATAAAAAAAAAAATGAAAAAAACCGGACAAGTGCGAGTCTGACTCGCGCACCGAGGGTTCCGTAAGCAAACAAATTTGTATGTAGATAGTCGTCCATTCTCGAATATCTTAGCCTGTCTTTTCCCAAAGACAAACCTAACTTCGCAGTTCTAAAAATACTCCCAAAAACATCGATTTACGACAAAGTTAACTTTCCAACCACAAAATATAAGTTTATAATAATTAGAACAATTTTTAATGTGATATAAGAATAAATTAACGACTTTCGGTTTTTCCATTACTTGTGCTGTCAAACCTAGCTTCTTAAAAAGATTCATGATTCTAGATCAACCGGAAGTACCCTATAGAATTTAATTTACCTGGGAAATCCAAGGCTTAAATTACTATATCTTTTGATTACGTTAACTTAGACGCTTGATTTTTTTACAGTTTCAAGGGACCGCAGACATAAGTATTTTGTATTAATGAAGCGCCTTCATGCGTCCACGGTTTTCTGAGAAAAAGGGTCTAGACAGATAGACGGACATCAAAGTGATCTTACAAGGGTTCCATTTTTCCTTTTGAGACGAAACCCTAATAAGAAAAAATGAAATGAAAAAAAAAAAACACGGTGCGGTTATCATAGTACTTTCTAATGTTGTAAGATGAAACTTTTAGAAGTCGGTGACCTTACGGTGACAAAGCGAGAACCGCTAAGGCCCATTGTCTAATTCGCCGAGGTGTGAGTTACAATAAATTCATAAGTGATGACTGTTTTTTTTTATTGAATTTTGAAGAGTCAGTCTTAACATTAAAAAGTAGACTTCATGATGTATCTTAAGTGGTGACAAGTATTTTATATATTTAATTATAATATATGTTGTCTGCTCTGCTACCATACCTTCCTGTCAAGCAAGACTTATCGGTATTGTTTTTTTTGTCGTCGAACAGATATTGTATCTCAACGCATTCCTATTAAGATGATCAATCACTCACCTGTCTCATCTTGTATCAGAGAATTGGAACTTTTTATTTAAGGCGGACTGATACTTCTTAAGTATACGACATATCGTTGTCACTAAAGAAAAAAATATTCATATTAGTGCCACGGAATTTAGTTCCTAGATATGTATACGACAAATTTAATAACTGGGTTGTTTTGTCTGCTTAGCTAAAATAGTTTTATATAAGTGGATTAAAACATCTATAAATATTGTAAGGCGATTTTTTTTCATTCTGACGAGTGACTTGACTATAAAAAATCTGACGGATTTACTGGACCTTATATCAAGTGGACTGCCTCAACCGTAGTATATTACGTCAACAGCCTTTATAGTCTAATCTAAGGCAACGTTGCTTACAGGGCCATTAATTGCTAATTCATTTAAACGAATGCTTGTTGTTTGAACTTGTTCGGATAAAAAAATTATCAAAATAGGTCTAGGTAATAGTTATTCATTAGGTATTTGTTGAAAATGAATGAACATATCAACGAGTTAATTTAACAAATTAATTTAACTCTTCTAAATCTCAGTACTTAATATTGAGGTCAAAAAATGATTGATTATTATTGCATGAAATATAATTATCAATATACATCATAATAACATTGAATACAATTAATCATAGACATTATATATCTAAATAAATCATACAAAACCAACAAGATGGTAACAGTCGAGCAGATAATATGTGGTTATGTTAATTAGATCATACAAGGGAATCGGGTGTGTCGAAAAAATATAGTAAATAAAGCAATTACTTAAATTATATACATATTAATTTATTTATCGAATACTTAGTGCCGTCATTTGAATAGTTACATTTATTATCTAAATAAAAATGACACTAGTTGATAATTTATTGAACAATTTATTATTGTTTCCTGTCCATTCATTTAGCAGGAAACAAAATAGTGACCCATTTAATACCCTAAATGTAAAAAATGCAATTATAAATGAGATCATATATCATTGGACTAACATCTATAATATTACTAATACACTACATTACATTAATATAATTATATCGAACACTGACGATAACATACCATTCAAATCTATAACACATGTCTGAGTAATTAATTATTATAGAATCAATCTTCAAAGCTTTAGTATTTCTGTGATCTACAATTGTACAATGCAACTGCATTTTTAATAATTCACTGTAATTTTTTAAAGGAAGCTTATCAAGGAGTTCTGGTATTATTGCATTTCGAACAGTAGGTACACGAGGTACATTATCTAACACTGTCTTAGTCATTTCAGAAACGGAAGCACCCAAAAGCCCTTATCAGTAAATTGATTTAAATAATCAAAACTGCGGAGTGCCGGAATTAAGGTCGTTGCAGAAACAAATAAGTAGGTACATATTTATAATATTGGTATGCAGAGGCCGGAGTAGTATAAAGACCTGAATAGGTTAGTTTAGTTAGTGAATCTCACGGATTTGGATTTAAATCTGGTAACGAAATTATCAGTGTTCAAATTTGGTAAATACACCAACAAATTATCATATTTAATACAATACACAAACCACTAATTAGTTACTTCCTATTTATTCAGTGTACCTATAAGAACATATTTATTTAAAAACAAAACAGATTATCCGTTGTAGGTATATATAATGGCTGTAATGTATTCGTAGATAAATTAAACTAGATTTGATTCTAAGTTCCTATATGTCGTAAACACCTGTGTAATATTAGCTCGATATGGTACTTACATGTTATCTAAACGAGCACAGTTTTTGAGACTCCAACTCGTATGAAAATCCTGAAAGCATCTGAATACTATTAATTGTACGAAATAAGCTGATAAAAGTGATAAACAAAACGGGGAACGTTTTGTTTACTGTTGTTACTGATAATTGGCGCGCGACGGCCAAAAGTGTAGTATTCACCCAACATAAATTGTTACAATCTTCACTGTGCTGGGCTAGTGGCATAGGTTAGGTAGGCAAACTAAAAAAAAATATTATGTTAGGAATGTGTTTATTTTGGTAGGGTTCGAGTTCCGAACTGTAGCCTCCTGATACTACTACATTTAGCATAGGTACAGACAGGTACAGATCAATAACATCCTTTGAGTCACTTTCACTAAAAACCCTTTTCTGTATGCTTTCAAAAACTGTAATCGTTTACTCGTTTTGTGAGTACAGACTTACCACATCTCAGGTATAAGATTGACTACTATCAAAATGATTACATTACTATGAAGAAAGCTTATAAATCACAACGCACAACAAACTTAACACTTAAAAGTTTTAAAACGCAAATTAATGGAAGACATCTAACCCAAATGTAAACGTCCGTGAAGTCCAAGTACTTTATTATGTGCTTTGAGTAATATTTGTAACGTACAACAGTATCCATTATAACATTCTTAAATAATGAACGACTTCCTCGTACCTACAATTATATGGTAGCTAACTTAATGTCTATCATTTAATTTTAAAATTGTAATTAATAGTTGGTCGGCTGCTCTGTTACCGAAATTTTTTTTTTGGGAATCATATATTATTGTAATCCATATTCATTTACCTGTTTGCCTACAAAGATAACTTCATTATATGCTTTTACATTGTAAAAAAGTATGTTGTAAATAAGCCCACAACTTTTATACGGTCAATTTAACTGTCTCTACGGTAGGTCATTATACTCATTATAGTCTGTATTTAAACCGATTACTAATACATACTTTGGTTAACCACCACTGTTCATTGTAGACAATAACTTTTTTATACATTTGAATATCAAATGTATAAACGATTACACGAATAAATTATGAGTATATTTCCAATTAGTTGTACCTCTAGACTATATGGAGTTTATTTTTGTTTTACTTGTAATTTTTACGACTTCAAATTATACAAAATTACAGACAAGACATTATTTTTTGAAAAACTGTCTTTAACTTCTAGTGTTTTTACAACAATCAGCACTCAACTACAAATTAATGAAGTCGATAGAGCCACGCCTTCTTGTGGATAGGGACACATTGACAGGCATCCAGCTGGAACAGAGTGGATAACATGAAGTACCTAGTTGTAGCTTTCTGTTACTTATACTTCAACATATAATTTAGTACATTGCAACTAATTGCTACTAGGTAATAGTTCTTCCAAATTTAATATACTTATCAATATCTAAATATCAATTTATGAGATTACAAGGTGTTTTTTCCTGAACGTTCCAGCAACCACTTTCCAACATAAGAACAACATAATTTCAAGGTTACAACGCTATTTAGATACTTTTCGGGGTATAATAAGTGGTCAACAAAGCACTTTGTAGTGTTAATCTCCTTCTATTCAGAAGCGAGCGCGGCGCCTCGAGTGTCACAAAGCCGCTCGGGTTTTGTACAACTCGTCGTCGAGGTCGAACGCGGGGTCCGCATATCCTGAGTCATCGTAGCGCAGCGATCTGCCAACAATTAGCCATGTCAATCGATTTTAATATAGATACATGTTAGGCGACATCCATATTCAGCAGAAACATCAGCGCTATCTAGCCGCGAAAAGCCGAACCATATAGGAACTACTTATCCCAGTATCACGCAAAGAAAGCTCAAGAAAGACAAGGAACACGCAGACTATGGACAACTATTTGTGAATCACACAAATATATGTCCCGTCTGGGATTCGAACCCACAGTACTTGATGCGGCGTAGTGGCGAGGCGACCACTTTAACCATTGCGCTACCCGTGCAGTCAAAAAAAAGATCAAAGTACATCTTCCGAACATCACCCAGTCCACGGGTTGCCAGGCATGATTTGCTCGTCTTGTCGGATGATCCTCCCTTAGTGTTGGAGTGACATATCAGCCGTTTCGTAACACATGTTTACGTTACACCAACTTTATCTTTTTTTAGATATTATAATAAAAAAGAAAAAATATCATTGTGTGCGTACGTATCTGAGGGTGACGGTCACGCGAGTTCAGTGCTTTCTCCCTATACCAAAAGTGTCGGCGTGCCTAAAGAAATTTTGACTTAAAAAACTGCCTATTTCAACTATTTCCGACTTTACGTAGGCTCATGAACTTTATGTAAAGATGACTGACTACATCTTTGTGTAACACGAATGTATGTGTACTCCGTTTCGATAACAATAAAACTTCTTTGTATTCGCATATCATTCACAAGCAAAGATCAAACAACTGGGGCAATGATGTTCCTTTTAGTTACCATGTTTGTACCTAAATAGTAGCTGAGAAGAGAAACTAATTACAATGGAATAATACAAAACAAAGGGAGAAATGCCCTCATGGTTAGTGTATACGCGGAGCTAATATCCCCAAACACTGCCTACTACGTCCACCTCTATCGGTATATAGATACAAGTGATGTAACTGTTGCAGGAGTATGTTACAATAAATGTTTTCGCTATGACCGCCCAATTAAGATGGTACAAGGTGATGCACTCGGAAGTGAGATAATAATTGTTAGATATCATGAAACTATCATGACGTTCCTAGTGGCCACACTAATCACAGGACGGATATACGGGTAGGCGACTCCGGTCTCTTCGAGCTACTATTTAGGTACTATTTACTATTTAGTCTTTGCGGTATTTCTTACCATAGCTCCCTCGTCCTGTCCGTTTTCCTTACCCCAATTTACCTTCTGCCTTTGTCCCCTTTAAAAAGACTACATTCCCAAGGCCGCCAGTCTGACGCCAACTCTTGGCGTCAGACAGGCGCTAGGCGGCCGGTCATAAAAGAAACAAGCCCAAACGCTTTGCAATGTTGAAAAATATATACTTTTAATAATAAAAATAACTGATTATGACACATTACGCCGACCCAAATAAAATTGGGAGAAGGGCAGGACGGTGATGATGGTGATGATCATGAAACTATTATTTACCTGTCAGGTGTACGTGTCCTGCATCGCGACGGCGGAGGTGAGCGGGAGGAGGCTCTCAAGAGCGCGGGGTCATCGTACCGGCGTGATACCACCGTGAAATCATGGTGCGCATCTATTAGCTTTTGGAACCGAGATACCATTTCGAAGTCGGACACTGAAGCTGGGACCAAAATCCCAAGTAACTTTGCTATCGAGTTCCTGGAATGATTAAAGGGAATAAGCGGTAGCTATTAGGAAATCGGATAAGCAGTCCAGAAATGTGGGGTTCGAACCCCACTGACAACCAACGTCAATATCTTTATTATCTTTCTTTCAGTTAGGCGGCGGTTTTCCCACCTAAGCAAAATAGAAATAAATTGAAAAAAAGACTACCTACTTAAAGAAAAACGCATTGTACGGTACCATGCGTTTTCCTTTAATCAAGCGTACTTTACCAATATCAGTAGCTGCTGCTTATAAACTCCACTAAAGAGTTTAGAGTTCAATTGGCTGGCCAGCTTGATAGGCAGATTTTAACAGCTTTGGATGTCATTATAGACCATTCTTGACAGTTAAAGAAAGTTTAATTAATTTCTAATTCTTTTATTTTAAAAGAATACTAGTACCGGGGGTCACACATTACTAGTATTCTTGTTAATCCCTCAAGCTAAGCTGAATTATTGTATTAGGAAGGGGGTCACGTGTCGGTAGGGCACCGAGTGGGGTTCGAACCCGCAACACTTGATTGCAAGTCCGATGCTTTAGCTATTGCGCTAACGCGCCATAACTTGATTAGCCTTGAACTTAAAAAGCGACTTCAAAAGCCTTCAATCGGCTGGTTCGACACGAAAATGATTATACTTATCTTGATGATTGGTTGATGACTTATCTTGAATGATTATACTTCTGCTAAATAGTTTGCGACCAGCGCGACTTCAAATAATGGATCTTACCTGAAGCTAATAAGTTGTGCTTCCCTCCGCTGGCACTCAGCAAGTGATTCCTTTGTTCGAGCCAAGTCATCACGAAGGATAGCAAGCTGATGGTCAGTGGCGGTGCGCTCGTGTTCGAACGTCTCGCCTGTGGCGCGCACTGTCTCCTTCAGCACGTTCACCTTTCGGTTGTACCGCGTCCGTAATAGTTCCGCCTCTTCCAGTTTCTTCTGAAGTTCTTCCACCCTTCGAGCGCGTTCTAGCGATGTTATCTGTTCAACACGATAATAGAGAATATTTCACAGGCATGACCTCATTAATGTCTAATGGTCGCCTGTGTATTGCACCCAAACCCAGGCCTCGTTTAAGGAGGCTCATCAACGGATTTCGGAGAATCATGAACCCTACACACTGTTGTTGGGGAGGATCAATTCTTATGTATAATCATCATCATAATGATGTGAATAAATGAATATATTGTGTAAAGTTCAACTACAATAAATGAGATCATGGCTCTATTCAACAAATAACTTTAACCTTGTATGCAAATGAGGTATTCCAGTAATTTGCTACAGAATCTGTTTACTGTACGTACTCGTATGTATGAGTATTTGTAGTATAAAAGGTATTGAAGAGTCTGACATAATTTGTAAGTCATTGTTAAAGAGCTGATCCGTAATAGGTATTACGAGTAAGTATGTAAGAAATTTGATACATTAGGTTGCCGAAAGTAGGTACCTACACTACACTCTCTTTTGGTACTTTCTACTTTTTTTCTATGAAATTTGAAACAAATGTTTTGTTCGATGTTTTAGATGCTTTTGTTTAAAACCTTAATTTTTGGCAAAAAACTGCAGCAGGCAGGGAAAAATGAATGGTTTCCGTCCACCTTTTCAACCTCTCCATAAATTAATTTATTACGAATAATTAAAGAGTTTTAGAGAGTTTAAGACAATCAAATCTGAACAATACAAAATACAATGTCGTGTGAACAACAACCTTAAAACACATTGTAATTATTTCCTTCGCGGCCATTCGGTTCACTAATTTTGCTCTCTTTACTTTGTTTCCAAATCCATTGCCTATTAGTATCGGTGCATTCTACGAGCTTGTTTTATTGTATAATAATATACGGTATCAGAGCCTCCTATTAACATAGCTACCTACTGCCTTTACATTATTATAAACTTTTTCTTAACACTACCTATTTAATCTCGTAGAAGTTAAAAATATAAAAAAAAACATCTTAATTTTAACACATTACAAAAAATATATGCATACATAACAATTACTAATCGTGTGCTGTATTAGAGTATTATTATTATTATGCTAATTCAAATCCGTACCTGCTCTGTATAAAAATAAACCCATAGACAGCATTTAATCACTAGGTACTGGATTAATAATGAAAAAAAAGAAGAGTAGGTCGTACCTTGTACTCGGCGGCATCAGCTAGCTGCGCGTTGAGGTCCCGTAGTTGGGCGCGCGCGTCACTAAGCTGCACCTGCAGTTTGTCGCACTGTCGTGCGAGCTTTTTGCTTCGCGACACTGCTTCGTCACGCTCAGCCTGCAGCACTGCACGGACACGGCAGCTCTCCTCCTTAGATACATACTTACTGATATTAGTGACACTTAAATAAAATGCAAATTAGTGTTTCTTGGTATATTTTTCTATCACACAATAATTAATAGACGTGATTTTTAGCATAAAAAATTCATAGGATACTTTTTAATTGACGACGAGAAACACGGGTTCTGAGGGATTAAACATGGTAGAATACCCCGTTATTAATTGTTCAAAATGTTTATTTTTTTCATATCTTATAATTATGTTTAATGCTTTCCTTTTCAAATTAATCAAAACCAAATTACCCAATTATAAACTCACATAGTTTATAATCGGGTCTATCTCATTACGGCAATACTATTTGGAATTACCCCTAGAATTTTTTCAATCTGATTTCAGTTCAGTAGGAGAGGTATTTTTATTAAACAGTTTTTAGTATTTGTGGCTCAATGGTAATAACGCTGACCTGTACGCTGAGTTTCCGCCGCAATAAGTCAAGGTGTAAGTCCTTTCTCTGTAGCTGTTCTCTGAGTATCCTTATTCGGCGTTGTAACTGATAGACAACGGCAGTCTGAAATAATGACCTTGTTGAAAAAATCTAGCTACGTCTTCTTAGCTGAAATGCCTTGAGAATCTTGCATTATACGTTGGTACATGAATGAGGTTGTGAGTTGGAGAGAGCAAGAGAACATTAACCTATATGGGCTTGAAAATCACTTTAAATAACCACGCCCCTTTAAAGAAACTGACGAAAACCCATTTGGTGTTTCTAACGTCAGACATTTTGACGGCAGAAGCGGTTTGCCTGCGGCTCAACGGTAGACCCACCAATCAGTCTGTTGTCGTTACACCACTCTCAAAGAATTAATTGAATTTATTATATCAATTAAAAACATGATTAAATTTTCGGATGAAGGTAGCAATCGTTGTTTTCCTCGGATTACTTCTAAAGAATCCCAGACCTCTAGGTCATTACATCTTTTACAATAAGTCATTCATTCTTTGAAAAAAAAAAGATAAACAAAAAAGAATTTAAAAGATTAGTTTTAGTCATACAATTGCTTTAAGCTGCATATGGCTTTAATGTTAATACAAAGAGTACAGCTAAGATTTCCATTTTGAAACAACATCTCTTAAATTACTACACGGAATAATTTAGGTACACTGAGTCCATTGACATGTCTAAAAAGTTGTCTAAAGAGATTAGAAGAAAGTTACTAAAATGTAGATAAGATATATTAAAACATGCATTCAAATCACATTTGATTATAACATTATACATGTGCCAGAAAGATAGAATGAGATGTAGGTGCGCGCTTTGTCTATGCTGCTGTCGTGTGCCAGATACTTGTGACCGGACTGTACTCCACTCGTTTGTTACGAAGCAGTCACGAGCATAAGTAACGAACTATAGACAGATCGGCAATGTAATCAGTCCAAATAACGGTATCAATATTATGTGTTTGTTAAATTTATATACGTACCGTAATATAGTACGGCGCATAAGATATAATATCTGTTCCAATAAGGGACAAATACTATTGCTGATGTGTAAGTTGTTTATACTCGTGATCGTACTACCTAAGTATATCGTGTGTGCAGCCGACTGAGTTTTCAAAGATAAATGAGGATCAGTCACGTTTTTTATTAAGTATGCAGATTTTTAGCTATAAAAAAAACAATAAATACTGTGTTTAAATTTTTTTAATCGGATCAAAAATGACCAAGATACAGAGATTTTAGTGCACCAACTTAAAAAACGCGCGCGAGAAAGACCGTATAGGCTGTGACGTCATTCATCGCGTATCAGCAAAAGTGGCGGGTCGCTGTCGCGTTGCCAGCTTGGTAAGCTTCTAGTCCAGCGCAGTTAGTATAACGACCTGACGATTGCTGATTTTTTAGATTATTTTTTAAAGTGATAATGCTGTCAAATAAGTATTGCATTGTGCCAAAATGCAAAAATACAAGCGTTAATGCACCTAATAAGCTTTTTTTAACTGTGCCGAAAGATGCACAAATAATAAAAAAAATGGTGTAGAGCAATGCGGAGAGATGACAAAACTCCTTTAAAGGTACTGTTGCAAAAGATCATTTTGACGTAAGTACCGGCAGTATTCTAGCTAGAGTATCTAGTATTTATATGGTCAACGGATCTAGTGCTAATCATTCGTAAATTTAGTAGTTTCGATGCGCAGTAGACAATTTAGTATGATATATATAATGACAAGAGCGAAACGATGAATAATCTGAACCAAACTGACCAAAGTAGCGATTTTGCACGGGTGGCGGGCGCGATTCGCGACGTGTGACGTCATCATATCAAGCGTGGCTCCGAGCAAGCGTTTCGAAATAGCTTAAAAGAAAATTTTAATAACTTTGTCATTTCTGGTTGGATTTGAATCATTTAAAAAAATGAAATGATCAGAATGTTATTGCGCATACGCCCCTATATTTAGAAATCTAATATTTTGTTATGTGACTGATCCTCAACTTTGTGAAATAACTTTAGCAAATTTATTAGGCATTCTGGTATAATTATCATAATAAGTTCACCAAGAGTTTTTACAGTTATACTTTTTTTATATCTACTTAAGTGGAACTGATTAATTAGAAAAACCATTTGGAAAATATTTTTTAAAGACAAAATTGCTATATTTCATGCAATAATAATTAAACTCTAATATACCCTTATATCGGATGATTCCCTTTTCATAATTTTTAAAGTGTACAAAATGCAGTATAAATAAAAAAACACTAGACAACAAAATTTTGTAACTGTGTGCTCACTAATTTGGAATTACCCTCATCCTTACACCATATTTATTTCGATTTCTTGGTTTAGTTCAGGTTTAGTTTTTGTGTTACAGCTACTATTACGGGTACTACCACAGATTACTGAGTAGTTACTACTACTACTAATTACCCGTAAAATTGAAGATTCACAGTTTTAAGTTACATTTTCACATTCAGAGTATTTATTATTTAAAGAGCGTAGTTGTGTTTTATATTGCTCGAGTTAAGTGATTCTTAAATAATGTCAAGAAAATGATCCTGACAAGTTCTATTACATTTATGGTGACATTACTTTTCAAACTCAGCGAAGAAATTTGACGCCATTAGTAGCTGAGTTATATGAACATTATTTTAGCTTAGCCATCAGTCAACAAAATAAAACGTGGGTTCCATGCATCTGTTGAATTACTTGTGTTGGTTTTCTTGCTGGATGGGTAAAAAGATCTCGAACTATGCCTTTTGGGATTCCTATGATTTGGAGGGAACCACTCATCTGATTGTCATTTTTGTCTTACTTATACAAAAGGTATTACAATTAAAACAAAAATAAAAATTGAGTCTCCTGACCTGCCATCAAACTTGGACAGTTGGACTCATGAAAAGCCACCGATAGAAGTGATGATGGCTTTTTATATTTGAAAGAGGATGATAAAAGACGAAATAGTTAGAGAAAAGCTTAGTGATTATAAAAATCTACTTGGGAATCTTTCATGAAACCTTTCAAGAAATCAACGATCGTTGAGCTCTTATCTACTTATAAGGTTTTGGGCTGTAACAAGTCATTGAAAATGTATTTTATATATTCACATTTGAAAATTTGGTACTATCAGCGATGAACACGGTGAAAGATTTGACCAAAAACATTTCTACGATATCAGGACAAGTGAAGTTCCCGCATTCTCTCGAATTACTGTTGTATATTCAAAAACTCTTTCCCAGTAACCCCCAACTCGAAAACCCCTTCAACGATTAGAAAAGAGCTGATGATCAAATTTTCTTGAATTCTCTAATCTAAGAACACTCGATCAAGTCACCTTTCAAACAAAAACGAAAAACGCACTTTAATCAGTCCATTCGTTTGGGAGCTACGATGCCACAGACAGACACACAGATACACAGACACGTGAAACTTATAACACCCCTCTCTTTGCGTCGGGGGTTAATTAAATTTCCCTGAAGTAAAATACAGAAGAAAATCATAAGGTGACACTAATGTTAACAGTGCAATATTTCAATAGGTATCTAATTATTTTCACAAAAACTGCAATTTTCATAAATACAATAAGCCAAAATCATATTACATTTTTTTTTCATATTTACTTATAACATTCAAGTTAGGTACATTTCTGTTATCCATATCCTTGTTCTAAGCGTAACTAGTCAATAATTTTAATGGTACATACAAAAGGTGTTTTTTGTTGACCAGTATAGTTAGAGTATGTTTAGAAGCTATGTTTAATATACCATAGCAGTTTATTTTCCTATTTAATTAACACTATCAATTGATATTTGGTTGTTACCATTTGTCAGAGTAGTCATTTTTTTACTAAATATAGTCAATGACCAAACGCCTGCAGTAAAGACTTTGGTGTTCGACCAAGCGACTTATTCCATTCACAGGGATTTCCTTGTAAGGGTAGGTACACCTGAGGCCCTGGTAATATGGACTGTGACGGAACACCGTGTGGTTTTAGTCGGTTCGAGTCCGACATATCACCTTACCGCTTAGTCCCGGTGGGGTGACGACCCGTGAGGGTTTCTACACGTTAAAAATCCATAGTAACCTTATATTGTATATGTTAAATACGTATTAACATTCTTATTAAAATCGCTTGTAAAATCCGTTTCTGTTTAGGTCTTTTCTATTAGAGACGGCATTATAACCAATTAGATGAATTGCAATCAAGCCACTTGGTTACAATTAATTAATTAAAATGTTTAATTGATTACACTCAAGATCCGAAGGTTACCAATAAAACAATATTTTTGGTACCTAAGCAGTAAATGTAAAAAAGCGGTTTTGTATCACTTTACTGAGATGATTCATATTTACTTCTAAAATCATACTTACGATAATAATTACGACGCATGCATTCAAGTATTACTTACATAAGCGACCTTTTTACGATGTAGGAGTGGATAACTAATATTTAATATACAAACGTGTGAAGAATATTGTAGTTCAAAAAATCGTTCGATAAAATTGTGGTCAATCCATAGCTTTTGTGGAAAATAATAAGACGAGTTAGTGCGAAAGAACAGTAGTGTGATAGTGTTATAAACTAAATTGCGAAAGACGAAACAAAATCAATTTCTAACGGTAATAAGATTTTATAACTAGGACCTGTATTCGGCATGACGATTTTATTGGTCTATAAACATTGTAAACATTTCTGTATTTTGTTGTAAAAACTTATTTTTAAGTATGTGGCAACCTAACCACCTCATTGAAGAAAAGGAAGTGTTAGTCTAAGTTAAATCAACTAAAATCATACTGCGACAGCGCCATCAGACCTTTTGCTGAGAAAGATGGTGTTGTAGCGGCGCAGAATTACCCAACAGGGCCTATTAGGTCATGTCCATTCTGTGTACCCATCCCGTATACTCAGAGTAATAAGCCACGGTAAGATTATCTATTTTCTTCGCACGCGAGACACAGACGGGTGAAAAATTTCCACTAAAAGCAGGCCATTTTTTTACAGAGGTTTTCTTCCTCGCAGCTTCGTAGAGCTCCCGTTTCTGTTCGTTGGTATTTAAAACCTTATTGGATTTAAAGACTCGGTTAGCTTTTTGGCAAATAAGTTTATAGCACTTTTGTTCTTTAGCATGAAACCACAATACCACGATAAGCAGTTTGATTATGAAGTTTGATTATAGGTTTTCTGTGAGTTTTGTCTTGGATTATCCTGCCGGGTGCCTGCCCTTTTATAGTGAGCCTGTTACGTCAATCTAATAAGCGTGTTAATGATCTAAACCAAGCGTCAAAATGTATTTTGAATTCACTATTCATATACATTTACTGATAAGTAATATCATCATGCCAATTTGAAATGGTGAACGTCTTACTTCCTTAAGGTAAGGTAAATCATGGAATGACCGTTCTCTGCGCAGTCTCGGTAGGGTGCCATAGTATCCATAATATAGCAGCTATATAAAACACACACGAGTTAACACGAACACAATACAGGAAACACCGAATGCTTTGTACAGCAGTCCATAGATATTTTATACATTAGAGCTAATTAACGACCGATTTCCGATCTGTGTACAGTACACATCACACAGTTACATCTATCTTACACCAAAACTACCCGTTATTTTTTTATGTATTATCGATTTTGTCCATCCAAAGGTTGCCTGTAAGAGATGGCTTTGTGTATTTTTTAAGCAATATGTCGTCGTATAGAATAGTATTATCTTTATTTGTACGCCACAAATAAAGATTATACTATTCTATACACTAAGTACGAAAATAAGGTACAACTTTTAAGTGCTTTAATCTAAACTCATCTATAACAGGAAATAATTCATCAGAATCATTATTTAAAATATTTTATGAAGTGTTTTACTCATAAACTTTACTACTCTCATTTTACTACTACTTTTGATATGCTTTTTACAAATTTGAGTGTTTAGATCCTGAGAATCACAACACATGTGGCACACGTTACCTGCAATAGGCGCTTTGTAACATTATTTTTTCAACTAATACCTAGGTATAAAATATCTATGGAACAATCTATAAACATCAATAAACAGAAATATTATATAGGAAGCAGCCAGAGCCAAATGGTAAAGGTAACAAATATCGCAATTAAAATAATACAGCTTGAAAACCCAGATAATAATATACTTTTTACACATATACATAGGACAACCCACTTCTATAATAAATATATTTTCCTTAATTTAGATGGGGGAGGTCAACAGGTTTTGTATGTGTTTATGTATGGGGTATGTGGGGTATGGGGTATACACATATCAAACAACAAAATATTAAGTAATAGGAGTAAAATGAAGGTCTTGCCGTCTAAGTCTGACAGTGCTAGGTTGTGCAAACTGAAGGATTTATATTAAAGCTGTTAGCTACTCCATCATTGCGTTCTGAAATTATGAGTAGAATTGTTGTAGTTATTTACACAACTGCAACACTTTTTATTTTAAATGTTAAGACTGAATAAACTTAGAGCGTTACGTTAAGTAATAATATCGAAGTAATTTTTAAAATCTTCTGAAAACACAAAGTTGGAGATAAAAAATAAAATAAAATAAACTAGAATAGGTAAGTAAACATTGCAGTAACTAAAAGCGATTAGTAGTTGTTTATTGATTTAAAGAGTTTTTCTTATAATATTACCTGAAATGATACATAGACTGAAGACAGCTCGATGCTTAATTTGAGCAAAAACTGTGATGATGCATAATTTATTAGAGTTTTAAAATATAAAAAAATTTATAAATTTAATAATAAAAGCTTTGCACGTTGTCCTTGTATGCAACACTAAAAATAATAACACATTTGAAAATTTTCACTTTTTAATTAATACATATTAATTTATTTCTACGTTTGAAGTAATGGAGGAGCGCACAATTATCAATTATTCGGGACGTTGGATTCTGACAATGAGTTGTTGCGAATGTATTTTATAAATGTATTGGTGAAATGTATTTGTACATGTATTATTAAGACTATATAGGCATGTATGTATAGTCTTGCGTAGGTACTGAGATATACTCCCACCTATACAGACAATTACCGCAGCTCCATCTACGCATTTCTCGCAACCCTACAGCCTGTTAACTTTACTGACTGACCTTGTCGACAATTTTATCGCTCTCGAGCCTCGCCAATTGCTCTGCACGATGTATAATAGAATCAGTATGCAATTCTATTCCGATGTCTTGGGTTAACTCATCCATATTTAGTGTTCTGCTTAGGCGTTCAAGGAATGCGACAAACTGTAACAAATTATAGCATCGTGTCGTCATTCTAGTCAGTCTCTTTTCTGTTATACGTTCTGAATGTCTAAAATTGTTTAAAATTAGAAACGTCGCACTAATATTAGACGTCATATTATAAATAGGTACATGCCGACTTACTGTTAGTGATATAAATTTCTTTAAATTTTTTAATCTAAAGTTTATCATTTTTTTTATAGGATGAATGCGGAATATGTAAGTACCTATGTGATTTTAGCTCGGATAATTTCAGCTGAAATGTATGTATATTTTAATTTCATCATGTATTATCTATTGTTTACGTTAAAATTAAGTATAATAATTATCAAAATTATTTTTAGAAACTATTAAGAAAAACTGCGTTTTTAAAACACACGCCCGCCGCCCTCGTCCACCGTTTATAAAATGATTATTTATTTCGGTACTTATTTCGTAAATTAAAAGTTATTTTGAATATATGACGGCTTGACTTGCACAAACTTATTATAGCAGTTAGTTACACAGATAACAAAAAAGGCAATAAGGTGGGTTGGCTGTTGGTGTATAAGAACTCAGTAAATCAGTATTTAATTAGCTACGAGCGAGAAATACAACACCTTTTTACTATGTAACCTAGAATATGCGCAAACAAACATTTATAGGTATTCGAAAAACCTAAAAATGTTGTTTCAGGAGGTTTTATTAATTTACTCTTTGTTATTCTCATTCTTAATTTTTGAGCAGTAGCAACATTCTCGTACTTAACTTTAAGTTAAGTCAGAGTTAAATTTTGTGCTGTCATAATGAAAACTGTATTCGAAATCTCTTAAAGATAATTTTAGAGAAATAACAGAATAGGCACCAATGGTAATCCTTGCAATTGTTACAGCAGATTAAAAAGCGTCAGTAACTAAGGCACTCATGCCGATATATATAATGAATATACGAACGTTTGCCTTGTCCTTCCGTAATTTCTCTCTAGACAATTCTAGAGCAGCCAGTTCTGACTCCAGTTTGTGCACTTTAGTTTCGAGCATGTTCCTCTCATCCTCGAGAATCCGCACGCGGGTTGTGGCTTGGTCGTGTAAGTGTGCAGCCCTGCCCAACTGTTGTGACTCCATGCCCAACTTGTCTCGCAGTGCATCGATTTGCTACAAAATTTGACTAGTAAGAAGAAAATGTTTTAAAACAGACTTCTATTGTACTAAGAAAATTAAATGACGTATTATATATTCCTCAAAAGTCAATCGGTCTGTACCCCTAGTACTTATGAGTTGTTATCATAAACTTAGTATACCTAAGTTTATGGTTTGTATAGTCTACGATGAATGTCATTCAGTTAACTGACATTTGCTGCCGATTTGACGAAAACGGTGGATCGATGGATAACTGAAATAAACTTAAATAATGTGCGAGTTGATTCGACAACACTCATAGCAAAACAAAAGTGGATAAAAAATAGTTGAAACATGTAAATTCTTATATGGTTTTAAATGTTTGTTTTACTGATTATGGTCGAATTTCGACCACCGGGCGAAGAGTAGCTTTATTTATAGGTCCTAATTAGCTTATACTTAAGTATAAGCTATATATTTATTATGGTTTTGTATTAATACAAAACCATAATAAATATGCATATTTACCTAAAGGTATTTGTTAGATCAAACACAACATAGGTAAATTAACACACGTTCCTGCTTTGATTATATACATATATATAATCAAAGGGTTATGTATACTTGCCACAGATTTATCCTTATTTTCACTTAGAATTTCTCTAATTCTGTCTTTAATAGTACTTTCATGTGCCTCGACAAATCGTGTAGGCAAGCTAAGTAAAATAGCTATGGATTCCATTGTGTTGCGGAACTCGGCATGAAGCCGTTGAAATTTCTCGTCTCGATGTCTCAAATCCTCTACAAAAAGTAATAGGTATGTACATATTTAATAGGTAATACAGGTATAATAATATATCTATAGAGTCCTACCTTTCATCTGTATAATTATAGATTCGTTTTGATTAACATTATCAGTAACAATATTCAAGTTTTTACTACAATGTGACAGTTTATCCCTTGCGTCATGTAATTCTCGTTCAATTACTCTGTTTTGAACTGTCAGAGATTCTTTTTCTTGCTTAAGTCTCTCAACATCTAATAGTTGTTGTGTTAGTTGTCTTTGTAGCATGTCTTTGTCAACATTTGATCTTTCTAGAGCGTCTCTGCAGCTCCTGAGTTCTTGTTCGACCGTAGATAAATTTTCCGTGGTGCCCATACATTTATTTTTCAATCTTGTGATATCTTGCACAAGTTCAGCTGCCTTTATAATTAAACTTTCTGGGGAGTGAGTATGCGTTGTGTCACAAAAGTCAGCTTCGAGAGCTGCAGACATTCGTCGTATTAAGTCGTGGAATTGACATCTAGCATTTTCCTTCTGCTGTTCTTCATTATGACATTCTAATTCAAGAGATCGCAATTTTTTTTCTAAGTCTTTTATTTTTTCTTCACAGTACCTATTGTCTCTCTGTAATGTCTGGATGGTGATTTCACTTCTTCCATGTGAAGTTTGAAGATTTCGGTGTATTTCTTCAAGATCTTGAATTTTCTTTTTGAGAGAGGATATAACAGCATTTTGTCGAGCATTTTGTTCACGAAGATGATCGATTTCTACTTGCTGTTCTAATATTCTTTGGTCTCGAGATAACATTAGATTTTTTAAGTCACTGTTCTGAAATGAATGTAAACGGCTGCATATATTTTTAGGCGGATAAATAATTTTGTTTTAAATAAAATTGAATAAAATGATTTGCACTAAACCAGAGGGTACTAGGGCACTTCTTACTTCAGAAATCAATTTGTCGCGTTTGTACTGTAGAGCTGCCAAATCACTTCTCAAACTCGTAATAACGTCGTTACCAAGATCTCCTTCCATCTGAAGAAAAAACCAACAAATATTTACCATAATGAATTTTATATTCACATTTCCAAAATAAGTATAAGTACTGATCCGAATTATACGGCTTATCTGACAATTAGAAAAACTTACAAAATTCCATAAATAATAAATTTCTTGTATACTGTCGTCGAAAAGTAGACAGTTTCTCGTGGCGAACAATATTCGACTAGTGAAGTAGAAGTACTTCCTGTTTGAAATGTAGCGTGATACGGCTCATGATTTCTGACTTACCGACCGAGAGTCACGATATCTTACTCGGCGGCCTATATACGGGCGCAGCCGCGCAGCTTTAAATTTACATACACAACAGGGGACTGTTCTTTTCCCAAATGACATTTTTATAGACACGATAATTGGTTACCTAGCTTGTTTCAATATTGCGATGTCATTCATGCAATCCATTGAATCTACTTGTATAGGGTAACGTCGCGACCGTACCAAATACATAGAAAATATTTCTTGTAAGGAATCTTTACCGTAAAGATTCCTTAAAAGAAACATTTTCTTTAAAGACTTTCCGTCATCTAATGTATCTGATTAAAGGTATATTACGCGACTAAAAACGTACCCCGACATGTATCGTGGATGAATAAAGTTCGAGAGTTTGACAAAGTATAATAAAATTAAGTAAAAACAATAGGTACAAAGTAAGTATTTTAAAGACTATCGATTTATTCTGACGGTTAAATTGTACTCTAAACTTCAATCTTGGTATATGCGATATGAATTTCCTATACAATAATATCGATAGAAGTAATATAAAACTTTTGCAAAATTTACTCAAGTTGATACATACGATTAATGGTTTCAGTATAATATGTTAACTTCTTCTAAGCACGTAATCCAAAAAACCACTGAATAATTACAATATAATGAACATGAGTAATAAGTATTTCTTTCCTAACCTCCTGCGTAACAAAAGCGCTGTCTTCAAAGATCTTATAATTAGATAGCGCATATCGTATTATAAAAGTGCAATAAAATACAAACTAGATCACACTTGAATAGTCAAGTAGCACCTAATCGCATAACTATATTCGCTTAAAGATTCCGCACCATACCCGTTATGGGTATGGTGCGGAATCTTCTCACATGAGAGCTAATCTGCTTATTAGCTATCTAATTTATGATAAGCCAATTCTAACGGCATGAGGTTGCGATTTGATGATTACAAGTAAGTACGTGCATAGAGACTGTCCCTGTGGTTATAAAATGAAAATGGGATGAAATGGAAATATTACAGACGTCTAGGAAAAAATACGTAGAAAGCAATAGGTATACTTAAACTTTGAAGTAATATCTATTTTGACACCTTTGTAAATGGGCCTAACGAACTCGAATTCATATGATAACATTTAGTTAGCTACGTGCAAGTGTACACAGACATATCTATAGATACTTTGCGAGAAATCCGTGCGAGGTACGAGTCAATGCACGCTACCACCAACCCCCCCTACCCCATGAAAGAATATTTTTTCCAATTTTCCGCATAGGCTGGCAGATATTTATAGACTCATTGTATTTACCTTTTCAATATTAATTATAGGCACTTTATGAAAAAGTGTGTTTAGGGCCGTTTGGGAGAAATAATAGGCAATTCAATGAAGGCATTATTTAAAAAGCTAGGGAGGAACTGGCTATGGTTGGCAAATAGGAAAACTGATATAATCTAAATTAATGTATACTCGTACCTACTTATATGTATTAATAATATTATACCCAGAGATGTCTGATTGTTATAGGTGTGTATCAAACTCTTACGGTAGGTAGGTACATAGGAACCCTTTGGCCGAAATGTTTGTTTCATTTTGTTCATAGGTATTTTTGGCACTGAGTCAAAATGATTTAGGTATTTACTTAGTGTAACAGTTTAGTTAAGCTAACTAGTTTTGTTTTTTAAATATTATTTTTCTCTTTTAATTACTGTTTATTTTTCTTTTTTTTATTATATTGTTTTTTTTTCTTACTTTTTGTGGCTAAAATATAATAACAACTAGCTACCGTGTACGTTATCAGATCAACCAGAGGTTTCCATCATCGTGTAGTCATTAGAATTACATGTGTACCAAGTTTCAACGAAATCGGTTCACAGATGAAAACTCAGTGGGTGAACGATGATTCAGTCCCTATTTTTCTACCCTTTGCGTTAATTTTTTTTCCAAATTTAAACGGGAACAACTTCATACTTACTCTATCGAAAAAAAAAATTAAAGAAATCGGACTATCCTGTAAAAAGTTATGCGTGGTCAACAAAAATTAAATAAATATATGGGTAGACAACGGGTTAAGAATAAAGTACTTTTTAGTTACCTACTTGTATCAGCTGTATCAATAGCAAACAATTGAGAATAAAGTGTGTTGTATAAAGCACAAATTTTTATATAAGTATCTCATACAGTACAACAGTACTATATGAGATACTTATATAAAAAGAAAACAAAATACTTCTTCTCTTCTTATTTTTTTAAGACCGGTATTACGAACAATACTTAAGTTAATGATGCCCATTTGGATGTAAAATAAAATGGCAGTCGCAACGTGGAAAAGTTGATAGGCAATCGTAAATAGGTTTGACTGAACCCATATTAAATCACCGGCAGATCCAAGGGCAGTGATAACGACAATACAAATTCAGTAGAAAGGCAGTATGACGGACTCTTCTATCGGCTAACGAGGTTCATATCTATATCACGCACGAACTTCCATCACCGGTTCTTTTAAACAGGCACGTTAGAGGCTTTGCCGTATGAGGTACTTTTGACATTTTCTCTTCAGGATATCACCAATTGGATCAGTGGATATTTTTCGTAGTTGATTCTGACAGTTACCCAACAGGCATAGAGGTAGAAATATTTCTGGTCAGTTTTAAAGTAAAAATAAAATTATGTTTTTATTTTGTAAATCCGAAAAACTACTACGCTCTCTTCGAAATAGAGAACTTTTTGAAAACCATCTCGTAATTAAATTGGAGATGTGACTGCAACGATTGTAACGGGTGATTACGTAGGTACAATGAGGATAACATTTCCTTGCTTATTATTAGCACCGACAAAACAAGCTCAAGTAATAGAAATCTTCTGTACCTATACTTAACTGAAATAGTTTATATTATAGACAATACAAACACAATATTGTTTACCTCGGTCGGACTTTTGCTGCACGTCTCGTAAATTTTCCAATTTTCAACTTCTTCGTTACCTTTCTCTTCTTCCATTACAGTGTCTTTTTACAACGAGAAGCTACGTTAGACGCAAAAATATTTAAACACTACATTTACCTTTTAACTTTGTCACTGCTTTCAATACTTGCGTTGCTATGAACCGTAGAATTGTAAACACAAAAATCGATTTAGTCTCTGGTTAAAAGTAGGCCTGCCGGCACTTAAATTGCCGACGCTGGACAAAAACTTTAAAAACCCCGGTGAAATCGAGATTCTTTCCCACACACCTTAAAAAAAAGGCCGATTCCATTTAAATTTTTGGCTTGTTAACGATTCATCTAACAATAATTATTTTCCTCTGGCACAGAGACTCTAGAGTGTCCACTCACACGGACACTTTCATTAAAGGGTCAAGTTTGATGTTCTTATTCTGAGCAACTAAAAAACTTCAACCACTTAAACTTATTGAATAATGGACAACAGTTATTAGCTTAGATCATAGCAGCCTCACTTTTCTTAATTTAGTCTTAACTTAATAGACAAAGTCAAAATTCCGAAGCAAGTTTTTCGAACTTTGCGTGACGACACTTTTTTGAGCTCGTAGATTGAACTATAGTAATAAATAAGCATAGGGCACACTGAAAGTTCTGCGCTTCTGGCCGCTCATAAATGTTTGAATTTCGAATGTTATATTTTTTTAAACTTATGAAACTCAATCATAGCTTAAAAAAAATTGGCGGCAAATTGCGTGTCAATTGTTTTTTATCACAAGTTGAAGTTCGTCGTCCGTAGCAAAAATGGAATCACGCGAAAAGATTTTAGGGCGATGATTTTTTATGATTTTAAAAGTTCACTAACTCCGCAAGACTGCACTGCTCGTCTTTATTGACGGGTATCAATGAAGTATGACATTGGCCTCAATTCTGTTACTTCACTCGCTAAATTAAAATTCACTACATTTTCTTCATATAAGATGTAAACCTTGTACACTTCAAAACAAGGTCTTATTTCAAATTGAAACAAGTAGGTAACATACGAGTATGTCGCTATCGAAATAAGCAATTTATTTGTCGACTAAAGTCTGATACGCTTAAATAAACTTTAATACCACGTAGCGAGAGCCGCTATCCGTTGAATGCCATCTCTTTTGCTCTGTGTTTTTAGTAAGCGTCTTCGTAGGTGTAGATTAAAAACACGTCATCCTTGTTCGTTTTGAACAAGTTTTTATACGGCGATTATACAGCGTTTAAATAAATGCAGACTCGCTGCGTGGAAGTAAAGTTGAGTATACGTTGACAGGTGTTAGTGAAATTTAGCGGCGCTGAGAAATAGATGCTAGTAACAAATAGACCTTATTACGAAAAACACTAGGTTGATTTTATATGAAGAAATTAAGTCAGGTTTTAATTGAGTCGAGTGTACAATAGAATCGGCACCATTATCTGTTGTAAATTTTACCGAAAACAAATACAAAACTTCATAGGCGTGAGCTGAAAATTATCATCATAAATCAGACAAAGTATAGTTAAATTCTTCGATTAGTTAAATTTTTCAACTAAGTAGTCTACATGTCAACTTATGCGAACTTTCTACGTAAACTCCGTCTACGCCGTTTAAGCTTGACGACCTTGGCGTTAATCTATTACGCTAGTATTATTACAATTTTTGTTTTTAAATTAATTAAGTAATTTAAAAATAAATGTTGAGTAGATATTTAAATTAATAAAGTGCAGGTGCACCCAAATATTATTTTGTAAAAGTTAATTACACTATTTTTATTGATGTGATAACGTCTTCTAAATCGATGAAACGAAAAGCGTCTCATTGTCACGTTCCGACTGAGCCGTGCAAGCGAGAACGCGGAACAAGCGATAGAGAGTCACGATCGGTTTAGGCGTTCGGCGTCTATCTCGCATCTATCTCTCTTCAACTGTTTTCCTATGACGTTATCATGTAAAATTGGACGTAGATACGCGAAAAGGATCCAACCCACAGTATGGTCGAAAATGAGCTGAATATGCCAAATTAGTATATAGCATATTTATTTTCTATTAGTAAAAACACCCTAGTCAAAATATATTAATTTGACCTTTTTATTAATATGGGGTAACCAACCCACTTCTATGAGAGGTTTATATTTTAATTTCGCAAAAACGATCCAACTTTCTTGGATCATTATAGAAAAAATTTACGATATTGAAAAAGGTCAACAATCGCTCGCAACAGATCGCTTTTAGTAAATGAATATATTACTTTTAATAAATAAATTAATTAGATTTATATAGTTTCGCCAAGAAACGACTTTGTGCCACTATGGCCGAATGGAAAAGAAATACCTCCAGTTAAATTAGAAGATTTTAAGTCGATGTTTCATCTGATCCCTAAAAATTATTAACTTTTTACAAATCTCTCAAAAATTTACTGTTTTATTACATTAGTCCATAATTACATAACAATTTGAAATATTGGATCGTTACTGCAAAATGAAGTATAGGCTAAGCATAATTGAAAATGGCTTTTAGCTAAAACGATCAAACATTTACTTAAATATTTCTAAAAATATTTATTTATTCCCAAAAAAACTTTTTTCATTAAAAAGGACAACCATTTCTACAACTATGTCCCAAAGCAACAAAATAAAAAAATTGAATATCATTGAGCAAATACAATTTAAACTTCAATCTTCATTATCTTAAAAGTGTAGTTTTGTGGGTTGGATGCTCTTTGCGTATCTACGTCCAATTATCGTCCGTAAACCGACTTTACAGACAACCAATTTTTATTAGTACCTATTTATATACCTATAGTATCAACCTTATAATTAATTTTTTTTTTTGCCACTAGAACGTCAATGAACCAAATAGGTAAAATGAAATGAACATAAGGTTTAGTAAAAAAATACCCATGTACGAACCAGGGATGTTGCGGATGCATATTTTTTCACATCCGCGGATGCATATTTTTTCACATCCGCGGATGCGGATATTCGAAGGCTAACATCCGCGGATGCGGATCTTAGTATATTTTAAGAACTAGCATCTGCCCGCCACTCAGAATATTGTTTAAATCGAAACATTACAATAAAATTATATCTTTCAGTTAGTGTATGGAGCATATAATGTCGAACAACTTTAGATACGTCATATCCTCTCTGATAAACATTCGTAAGCTGCTTGTTAATATAAACTTGTAAGTTACAAAAATAAAATCAGCTGGCAATATGCCGACGGAAAACTCGTCAGTTGGTGCATTTAAATAGTAATAATAACTTCACACATCTCACACACAGCCGTCTGATACCAAACTAGGCAGAGCCTGTACTATGGTAACCAGACTGCTGATAAACATGAATGAATGAATGAAAATGAATGAAAAAATATTTAATCAACATTTTTAAAGTGTTACACAAATATCGTACTTCTGCCTAACTGCATAACAGTTTGTTGGCAGATGCAACTCCCTTTGACTATACATTGTACACCTAGTATACATAATACATGTTTTAGAATAATAGGTAATATTAATAACATATTATAGGTAATATTAATATTAATGAACGTACATACACGAACAGTCCGCATTACACTCATACACAGACATATAAGTGCATATTCACCCACACATAATATACATATGACAATTTTTGGTTTTACAATGTTATTTTGTTGCTGACGCTTTCTAACAGAAACTCTTGTGTTTTCTTTTTAAATACTCGCTTTGTATCGATACTATTCAAAAGAGCTGGTGGTAAGTTGTTAAACAATTTAGGGACCATGTAGCTACGATTTCTTTCACCATAATAATTGCTACACGTGGGTACGTGTAACATGTTGCTACTGTTTCGTCTCGGACGTGTTTTATATATCTTGAAGTCTTCACCACCGTACTGTTCCATTGCAATCAATAACAATACCTTCTCATGGACTGGTAGCATTTTACACTCTAAGAATAGACGTTCATAATTGGTGATTTTACATTGTTCTTCGGTGTTTTTGTCTACTAACAGCTTCATAAACCTTATTTGTAATGATTTTAGTTTATCTAAGTAAGATTTAAATGTCCGTCCGTAGCTAGTCAGTCCATAAGAAAGTATTGAATCAACTAACGCATAATAGGTGGTGTACAAAGTCGCCCTGTCCAAAATGTTACTAAGGCGGTGGAATTTTACTAGGACTGCTCTAAGTTTATCGCATAAGGTCGTTATATGTATCTTCCACGAGAAGTTAGAATCAATAACCAGGCCCAGGTACCTGTAATCCCCCACCACCTCAATGCTTGCGCACTCGCATGTTGACGGTTTGATGCTATGCATACATTCGCAGCTATGCCCTACTATGCGTGGCGCTCGGTCTATACGTTTGAGATACGGGGAGCGAATATGTATACATTTTGTATTGTTGACATTTATAATAATGCCGTTAACGTGTGCCCACTTTATTATATTAGAAAAATCTTCCTGGATTTTATTTTCTATTACATTGAGTTCCCTATCTATGTATACTAGACAAGACATACTTATATATTTCTAAATACATACATATTATAGATAAATTACACCTGGGGACACAGAATACATTATGCTGGGGATCAGCTGACAATCTTTCCACCGAGATACAGCCAACTGTCATTTTTATTTATTCACAATAGCATATAAACTGTCATCTGATAAATTTTCAATTGAGGAAATCACTGAACGTATAAGTATATATTTATTTTACGTTCATGTGACCAGCTGACGTATAATCCACCACTCTCTAGTCAGCTGACTTTTCTTTTTCTTTAAGATATTGGGTTAGCTATATAATTTGATACAATTTTCAATCGGGAGAAAATGGCTAAAAATAATATTTTTTTCTACATGCGCGGGAGGCTGCCACTCCTTAACCCCCCGACGGAACCGCAGCTGACGTTCACGAGGCGTCATGATACAACTCTCTGAAGCATTTTACGAGTTTTCACCCGAGAGGGAATTGGTCATGCAAATCTGTTGGTGGCTCGCGGGCCGCTTGTTTTTCGGGGATAAATTATTGTATCTAAGATTTTAAACGACGCGTCGAATCTTATCGTCGATACTATAAACGTGAAAGTTTGTGAGGATGTATGGATGTTTGTTACTCTTTCACGCAAAACTACTGTATGGATTTTAGTGAAACTTTACAATAATATAGCTTATATATCAGAATAACACATTGGCTATAATTTATGAAGATATTGTGTATTTTTGCCAAGATATAACGATAAGTGTTAAGTCGGAAAAAAACCTGTCATCTGCGAGCTATTCTGGCGTGCGGTGGAAAAACTGTAAGAGTTACACAAATATAATGTACGGTGGGATTGTTTCTCCTAAATAGTTCTACATAAAAGTCCGCGACAGTATATATCTATATTTTATGTATAAGCCATTATTACCAAAATAGTAAACTATAAATACAATAAAATTTGACTTTTTATTTCCAATTCACATTTAGCAGTAACAAATTGATTTTATAAAAATAAATACTTTTATCGCTTCTGATATTCAAAGTAGATAAACTTTGCTTTTTTAAAGTACGTAATTTGTTAAAAAAAATTTAAAAGTTACGACTATTATATATAACTGCGGGCGAGGAGGAAACATCGCTCACCGTGGCTCGAGCCACCCGAACGCGTGCAGACGTCGTTGACGGTTGTGTCCGTATTGGGAATTTTCAAGATCAAGACACTAGCGATTTGTTAAAAGGCTCTGTATACATATATTTATACTAGCAGCGCCCCGCGGTTTCACCCGCGTAAGTCCCGATCCCGTGAAAATATCGGGATAAATAGCCTATATGTTAATCCAGGTCTCCAGCTATCTACATACCAAGTTTCATCGTAATCGGTTCAGTAGTTTTGGCGTGAAAGAGTAACTAACATCCATACATCCTCACAAACTTTCACGTTTATAATATTAGTAGGATAATATACTAGCAACCCGCCCCTGCCTTGCACGGGTACAAATTATACACCTAAACCTTTCTCATGAATCACTCTATATATTAGTGAAAACCGCATGAAAATCCGTTCAGCAGTTTTTCAGTTTATCGCGAAGACAGATGCGGGGGGGACTTTGTTTTCTAATATGTAGTGAAGATATTGAATGTGAAAAAAATTTGAAAGTTTATGAGGATGTATGGATGTTTGTTACTCTTTCGCGCAAAAACTACTGAACCGATTGCGATGATACTGTGTATGTACACAGCTGGAGACCTGGATTAACACATAGGCTACTTTTATCCCGATATTCCCATTACATTTGAGTTACGCGGGTGAGACCGCGGGGCACAGCTAGTTTTCTATATATTGAACAATTATTTTTGTAGGGTGTAGTAGAGCTTGTGTTGACTGAATTAAAATCAAAGAATTTTATATTTATGTATTTCGAGTGTATGAATAGAATACACTATTATTATAATGACAGTTGGAATTACAACATCTTACTACAGTTAATAAATTGATTAATCCCAACGAGTTTCCATTAATTTTAAATCATCATGTAACGCACTTACCTACGTAGAGCCTTCTCCATTTCGACGTACATATACCATTTTGATAATTCACTTTGTTGTTTGGCGCCGACTCAAAATTAGTTTTTATAAAAATTTGATAGTTTATGTGTGTGCGTTCGCGCAGTGGAATGTTGAATTTAAAGATTTTAATTATGCAGATATTTAGTGTATGACGTCGTGTAATTGTGTACGGTAAAAAAAAAATTGTTCATGCAGCCAGAGTCAGTTCATTGTGGAGAAATTCGCTAAAAACTGATTCCGCTGGGCGAACGTTGTCCTGGCGGAACTTTTTTTAAATCCATGGACTTAGAAGCAAAAAAAAATGTGTCCAAAAATTGGTGTGTAATTGTGTATGTATTAATAAAATTAGTGCATGCATAAACTTCGGAGAAATTCAAGTTTCCGCTACGCGGAAATAAATATCTGCATTATTAAAATCTTTAAAGTCATCAACATTCCGCTGCGCGACACAGTTTATGTAAATAAGCTCAAGGTTTATTTATTTCTAGTTTTTAGTTTTAATTTTTTTAGGTACCTACCTATGTCAATTTGAGCACGTCTCAAATTCTATTTCCATATCTACATAATATTAAAAGTGGACTTTTACCAAATCAGGGATAAGCTACTACCGACGCCATCCACCAATACTCGAGATTGCCTTAACAGTTTTTCCTGACATATGTACAGAAATTTTGCAGTAAGGTAATATTTAGCAAGACATGAATGAAACTATAGGTAGGTATTTGATTTCACCGATTTTTTACATAAAATTTTATGGGATATGTCGTAGGCCGATCGTTGAATAGATCGAGATATTCAACCGGAATACATATTTAAAAAAAAACATAAAAAAAAATAGAAAATGTATTAAGAAAAATACTCATCACAATAAAGGCTTACATAAACTGTAACATTACAAATCAACGATATGCCCAAATTCCTGTTTTGTTTAAGAGATTCACAATATTAGAAATGAAGCAGTCACTACTAATCAGCATTAACAATTAGGGACAGTCATACACAGTTACCTTACAATAATAGTTGGAATGAATAACTAATTGTAAGTCTTTGGGCATTTAAAATAACACTTACGTCGACTTAAATCTAAGGATTTAGGATTAATAACTAAACCTACAGCATCGTTCTTTCTTTGCAAACGGTAAATTTTTATCACTTTCACACAAACAAAAAAAGTACGTTATCTTCGGTGGTATTAGACTAGTCAAAAAGACTAGGTGAGTACAAAAAATTAAACTGATTCGACTTAAAAAAAGCTGCTTATGACACATTAACATAAAAAAATATATAGTAATTGAGGTAATATAAAAACAAATACAGGTCATCAACACCTGTTTAAGATGAAGGTGAAATAATACCTTAGGCAAAGTGCCAGTTATAGGTTTAGAAGTTATTTGAATTGAACTAAATATTTCCGAAAGACCGGATTTCCGAAGGAAAAGAAGGTCTATATCGTATATGTTACTTTTAAGCGGATCTTTTACATTGTTATATTTTACTATGTTTATGGTATTCTAAATTTATTTCAATATTTGTAGTTGTTACTAATAATATTGATAGTCATAAGGTACTATTTGACAATCTTAAATTAATTATATCAAAAAACACGGCACTGCAAGTTGAAACATGTCGTGTTTTTAGTCCTCGAGAAAAAACTTGAGATCCATATTCGCGGATCTAGGCACTAATATTCCGTATTTGTATCCGTATCTACGGATATACATTTTTAACAATCTGGCACATCACTACTAAGTATTATTTCACCATTAACCCCTTTCGGATAAACTTAGTCTAAAAGACTGTTTATCCATATAACTTATATTTAAACAAATTCTTAATACTTATACAGACTACAAAAAATACAAAGTGTCAGATAATGAGTAATGTGGCTGGTTATGAAGACTGTTAGCCGCCAAAAATGCAAGTTTGTGTGCGTACTGGCAAACAGATGGCACGCGGACTTGCGCCGAACAGTTGAAATACAAATGTGTCAATTTATATGTCAACCATTGAATCTGAAACAAATATATATATATATATATATATACAAATTATTAACGTTTTTATTATCCACTAAATGCACTACAGCTGCCGAAAACATTGTATGTTAAATAATTTATTGAAACTTTAATATTATTTTCTGTACTGCAATAACACTGCACACAATCTGTTAACATGTAAGACCTTATTTGATGCACTGCCGCACCAAATACATATTTCAATGAGCGTGTCGTGTGGAGCAACAATTCACACTTGAGCGGGGAACTTTTACAGTATTTTTTTTTTATACCACGTCGGTGCCAAACAAGCACACAAGCAATGATGGTAAACAGTTACCGTAGACTATGGGCGCTTGCAACTTCAGGGTAGTAGCAGGCGCGTTGCTGGCCTCTTAAAAACCTGTAACCTTCTTTCTTGAAAAACCCCATACTGTAGTCGCTAGGGAAAACCTCGACAGGTAAGGAACTCATTCCATAGCCGGAGCGTTCGCGAGAAGAAATTTCTCTGGAACCGTACTATGCACGTCCATTTCAGTTCCAAGGTGTGAGGATGAACGGCAGGGAGCGGTGGGATAGTAGAATGCTGCCGTGGGCATCATGTCAAACAATTCCTCGGAACTCGGTTTTACAAGCGGTAGAACACAAGGAAAAGGAGGCAAAGTCTCTTATTAGGCTTAAGGGTTCAATATCGCTTGTGTTTTACACAGCACGATCAATTCCACATACCTAGCAGACATCCCTTTCAAAGCTCAAAACCTCTCAGGGTACCCTATCATCCGCCTTGTCTAGGTCAACAAAAATTATTTAAATTCTTGTACGCGCGTCTGCGTCTGCATATTTGGCGTATTGCAAATTTGGCATCTGTTGTCCCGCGCCCTGGCATAAACCCAAATTGGTTTTGTATTAATTTGTGTAGTCTCAGAATATAATTCTTATCATCTATCCAATCATGTGCTATCAATGTAAACTGTCATTGCAAGAACCTATAATACGGTTAAACAAAGAGTACTACGTTACATTGTAGTAGAAGAATTATACTATTATATCCAAATAGTATTTGTATATAATAGTATAATAGCAGACTGAACTCCAAAACTCTCGACCTGGCACAGAAAAGGCGTTCTGATCAGCAAAAAAATAATGATTCCTGCCTAGGTGCACTTGTCATTAATTCGTTTGATAAGTTTCAACGAAATCTCAGAATTGTTTCTTCACAAGAAGTTCTTCAGAAGACTATGTTTTTCGTAAAAATGGATAAACTGGAATACCGTGTGGCCACAAAATTGTTCGTTTTAGATGGATTAATCTCAAAGGAAACTCATCCGGAGTTAACAAAAGTTTACGGAGACTGCTCCTTTATTGTCAACCTTTAAAAAGTGAGCTTCTGAATTCAAACGTGGTCGCGCGTACCTCGAAGATAACCCACGTAAAGTACGGCCAAAAACCGCAAACACTCTGGAAACCATCGAAAAGGTGCACGATGATATATCGTGTTGGATGCTAGGCTTATGAAGGTAGTGTGAGCCCAGAGGCCCAGGGGAATACGGAAGAAAAAGTGCGAAACAGCTAGCCCAAAGAATTAGGGACGCAAAAGCTCTCAAAATGGGTGCCGCATTGGCTGAATGCTGATCAAAAGCAAATGCGCAAACAATTTTAAAGCAACGTTTAGATTTATTGAATCTAAACATTGCTTTTGATTGTTGAATCAGTAGGTGAAAGCCGGTGGGTTCAGCGCAAAGACAGCGAAGTCTATCGCATCTACCGGAAAGATCACGGCCAGTGTGTTTTGGAATGCGAAAGGGAACCTTTTCATTGAAACCTTACCTTTGAAAAAGACAAAACAATAATTACAGGCGAAATTACTCTTAATTTCTTGACCAATTGGATGGCAACATAAACAGGCCTGGCTTAAAAAAAGTTTTAATCAGAACAAAAAGTGCGTTTACTATTAGAAAACTGCGGGATAAAATAAAATGGCAATATGGGAAGATCGGCCTCTTGCCCTAGTAGTCAGTCTTAATAAGAAACAATCGTATATTTACCCGATCTGGGGGAAGGCCCGTTGTATCTTCTATAATGTTGTATGCGGTAGGTGAAATAGTGCCTTCGCGTACATTTTGCGAAACTAAGTAGAAGTCATACCTGTAAAAAAAAGCGTTATTCATTAGGTTGTGTTACTAACAGTATTGTCTAATATTGATGTATCTGTTTAAATAGAAATATAAAATACGTTATTTATTTTAATATACACAAGGATAGCAGTTTCATCAATTTAATAAAAAGATATATAAAAAAATAAATAAAAAGATAGCAGTAATTTACAGAAATGTTCAAATGATCGTCTTAATATCTTTTACTATTCATTTTACGTCAGTATCATAGTCCATTCTGAATACTTGGAATAGACGTTTGAGCTGAATAACGACAAAGTAACTTAAAACTGACCGCTCAGGCAGTGTGACCACATCATCGATGACAGTGCCAGGGCGCGGGTTGTCGCCAGTGCGGCCACGGTCGAGGAATATGCGAGTGTTGATGCGTTTCGATACAATAATGAACGCCAGCTTGTACTCTGCGCCCGCGTACACCTCCGCCAGTTTCTTCTTAATTTCACCGACCTAAAAAATAAACCAAATATGTCATGCACTGTCCCTAAAGATATATTACCTCACATCATAAATTCCGGGTGCTGTTTCTTACCTCGTGACTGTGCACATACGGAATTTGGCCGTCACCAACACCATCCCTATAGATGAAAATACGTCCAGGAAGAGCACCTGAATAACAAAGCAATAACGTCACTTTTCAACTTAGAAAATAATATTAATGTAAGATAAAAACATTTTAGTACTTTTTAATTTAAAGTTAGTTTAAGAGACACATTGCTACACATATATAAGTATAATTTCTATGTAAATTTTAAATTGTGCGTTAGAAAAAAAAAAAAAATGCTTAGAATAATATTAGCGTTTGAAGTTTACTGGAGACTAACCATTTTTTTCTCTGTATTTCCTCAGTGCAGAAGCTATATTGAAGCTCATATGAGCGCTAAGCTCTTCTCCGGAGGTGTGTGCATTGACGATGGAGTAGTATTCTGTCATGTGTCGATCAAGCGTGGCCACAAAGGCACCGAAGCTTTTCTCCTTGGAACGCGTATCGTGACATACGTCGTAGCCGATGACCATCACGCTTGCCAACGGGATTTCTACTCTCCAAGGACTACCGCCGAGCTGTTAAAGTTCATTAAGTTTAATAATAATAATATAAAAAGAAAGATTTACGATCTCTTACTTACAGAAATAAGACATTGGTATTGTGATATAGATTTAATTGTAAAATGAAACAAACCTTATATTTACATCATGTGTAAATCAATGGAAAATCTTGGTTGTTTGTCTTCACGTTTCTCATGCCTACTCTTTGTCTGATTACTATGAAGCTTCGGTTAGCCGTAGTGTGTGTAACAAGTTTCGGAGAAAAAATTAGGAATTAAGCACAGAAGTACTATTGTCATAAAACAGCTACGTAGGTACTTACTTTACAGTTAATTTGGATCGCAATTTTTGTAGCGATTGACATAGCAGATTTAGCAGTCATACTTCGGGAACATACGACCTGCGTTGGAACGGCGCGATCTACAGTACACTTCTTCTTTATAGCCTCGTAGCTATAAAATAAATTATAATAGGTTAATTTGCAACAATGTGTTGTGTGTGTGATTTACGTAGTTATAAAAAGCGTTTAACAAAAAATTCAACCGACGTAAAAGAACTAAAAAAACCTGATTAATAATCTAAATTTTATATGTACGTAGATATGGAGAAGGCTCTACGTAGGTAATTAATCATTTTATTATTTGGTGGAGACACAAAATTAATTTATATAAAATTTGATAGTTTATGTAAATAAGCTCAATACTCAAAACTTAAAAGGTTTTTATTTATTTCTTGCTTTGTAGTTTTTTTTCGTCAGTTTAATTTTTAGGTACCTATGTCAATTTGAGAGTACGATTCAATTGATTCAACAGCACCTCTCAGAAATTGTACTTTCACATCTTCATGATATAAATTAAAATTAAACTTTTTCGTCGTTTTAATTTATGTTAAAAAGTTTTTATTTTATGATTTTTTGTGGTTCGCGTCATCTTTAAATACTCTGTCAACCACTATCTTTTAATACATTTAATACTTAGTACGTAAAACCGCTTTTAAATGTATTTTCTTTAAACCACATTGATTCCTGTCACTAAAACCACAGTTTTTATATCTAACTGCTAATTGTGTAGTAAAGGTATGGTTTCCATCATCAGCTCAGCTTCATGATGTGATGATTCCTAAACGCAAATACCTGATTAAGTTATGAAAAGTAAACAGAAACACCATTCGTCCCTATAATTTTCGAGGGTGTCTCTCAATTTTATGAGGATCCCATCAGATCCTGACTTCCTTGACGTGGGACCACCCTTAAGGTATATATATGTATAACGGAGTGAGGGCTGAACATACATGAAAAATATATAATTATATACAGTCGTATTCAGAATCTTTTTTTTGTTGGTTAAAAATACATAAGAGACTTAATATTTAATCTTATATATAAAATTCTCGTGTCACAATGTTAGTTACCGTACTCCTCCGAAACGGCTTGACCGATTCTCTTGAAATTTTGTGTGCATATTGGGTAGGTCTGAGAATCGGCTCTTATCTATTTTTCATCCCCCTAAATGTTAAGGGTAGTCCACCCATAATTTTTTTTTATTATTAGATAAAAAAAAATTTTTATGATACAGCATTAGAAAATTCATACAAGCCTGAATTTTCAACTCTCTACAATCAACCCCTGTTTTTTAATAGCGATATTAGTATTTTTACTTTCATTGGTACAATTTTTTTAAAGTATTTAACCCATTGAAAATAGAAAGTGCGATTGTTATAATCGATTTTTTTTTATGCAATAGGGGGTTAACAAGCAGACGGGTCACCTGATGGTAAGTGACTACCGCCGCCCATGGGCACCTGCAACTCGCAAGTCCCTTGCCGGCCTTTAAGGTGGGAGTAGGACCTCTCCTACTCCCACCTTAAAGGCCGGCAAGGCAACATCTTCCCACCCATCTCTCCATCTAACCTCCTCAGGTTAGATGGAGAGATGGGGGGAAGATGGAGAGAGGGAAGGGTTAGGGCCACCGATAACCTCACTCGCTTGGCGAAACAACGTAAGCATTGCTTTATCGATATCGAGCCGGCCCATACGTGCCGAAGCATTGCTCTCCCACTGTTAAACTCTAAATATATCAGTGTAGTTAATGAAGTACGTTAAGTTTACTTTGAATTAAGAAAATGAATGGTTGGTGTTTTGTTATTTTTATATTTATCACCATCCCACAATAAGTTGAAAATAATTAATGTGGCAAAACAACGTGTGCCGGGTCAGCTAGTTATCTTTTTAAAAAGTATCACCAACTTCAATGCACTTCGTAATACCCAAAACGCTTCGTGTGCCTATTAAATTTGAAGAGTTCCCTCGATTTCTCCACGATCCCATCATCAGATCCTGACCTGATGACCATGGGACCACCTGGGAAGTACCCTTTCAAACAAAAGAAGAATTTTCCAAATTGGTCCAGGCGTCTTTGAATAATCGGTGTACATCCATAAAAAAAATATACAGTGGAAAATAGAACCTCCTTTTTTGAAGTCAGTTAAAAAGAAAAATGTATAGTTCTAACCGGTCAGCAAAATTCCTCGCCAAAACACATAAAATCATGGCCGGATTTTTTCTTGCTATAACCTGCTCGCACATACTGGCATATTCCATTGGCCCGTCGTTACGAATTGTCACTGAAACAAAAGGTCTTTTATAAAGAATACCCCTGGATTTATTTTTTAGTAATTAAATATTCAAATTAATTAATTCTTTTAAAAAGACAAAACTAACGTCGGCGTCAAAACAGATAAGAGTTACGCGATAGAAAGAGAGGCAATTTTGTAGGTGAATAATAATTAGCGCTGTGCGACCTGAATTGCGAGTTTATTGTGTCCGAATAAAAGTCGCTATTTATTTAAATAATTTGGCGGAGTGGGACTTATGTATCTGTACTATTATGTATTCTGTGGTTTTGTGATAAGAAAAGATACAAACCGATTTCGGGTTTAGGCATACGGAATCCTACACCAGAGCCAGTTTTCATGATCAAATCCATAAAGCTTTCTGCATCTCGTCGCTGTCTTTCTGGTGTAATGACGACCCACGACGGTAGATCGGCCAAAGCTAACAGTTGTTTGGACCTAATACAAAAAAAAAACTGATATTAAAGTATGAAAGGTATTTTGTATACCTACCGACCTGAGCGTTTGCACGAAAGGTATATATTAATTAAAAACAAAATAGGCATTATTTTTGTTTTAATATTGTGCAGTGAACGGGTGTAAAAGCCAGAGAACCAATGAAAATTTGTCATTTGTATTTTTAAATTGATGAGAACAGAAATGCAAGTTACCATAAATGATTAATGTATTCGTGTACAACACAAGAATATTCGTAATACCGGAGCGGAGTTGTCTTTAAAAAAAAAATATACAAAATGCGTAATAGTAAAAAAAAAACAATTGAATTATATTTCTTTTCTAGACAACAATACGACATTTTCTGGGCGGCACTTTTTTTTATGAATGTTCGCTTTTTATAACGTTGATTAAGTTTTTCAGACGCAACCTTATCCGCAATTGTGTTGACAAATCTATGACAGGTACAGTACATTTACATTTTACTCATGTACTTATTAAAATTAAAATATAAATTAAAGAGAGCGAAATAAGCTATTTATCATGTTATAAAACTTAACATTCATATAATGTATTGTATGTTATTTTCAGTCTCTCCTTTATAACCATCATTTTTAGAGCGCCGGCTCCGCAAACACACGACCGTTCTCAACTTTCGATAAGTGTACACAAGATATATTTTTGGTTGCAAGTTAACGCCAGGTATACATTTTATAGCCTATTATAGCATAGGTATTTTCACTTTTGTATGGGAGTTATGTATCGGTTACGAAGTTATTATTATCTTATCTGTGTCTATATTACTTCGAAGGATTTTTTTGGATATTATTCACAAAAAAAATTGTTAGTAACTGGCAATATGGAAAAAGCTTTTTCCACTGATCTTATTTGTATGAATAACAAGAAGATAGTTTGTAGCACTTGTATAAATATGTGGTGTGTCAGTTTCTCTCTTATTAGTACATATTTTTATGACAATGGAAGTTACAAATCTATGATTTTTTTTGAAAAAATCGCCTTTTAAGATGTCTTTGAAATAAGTAGTATAACAATCCAGTCACCTCATTTCTCTGGTCCATCCTTCAGTAGTATCACCCGCTGGATACTTAGCGTTTTGTCCTTGAATAATTGCTTCAGGTGGCAGTTGACGTCCTTTGAACTTGATCAAGTCTCTGGAGAGTTTTAAGGACCACATCCCCATTTCCTGAAACATTGGAAGGTGACAATTGACAATTCAAAAAGTAAGTCCATGTTTTATCTCAACACTTATTAATTGGCGGCAGAGGAGATATTAATAGGCAGGAACTGGATATTATTGGTAAGTAGTTTTTTTGCAACCAAAAACTGATTCACAAGGGCTGAAGAAGGTAGACAAAAATACTTTTTTGTAATAAAATAGTAAAGGTACATTATGTAATAGTCACCTTGACAACTTCATTAGTTTGCGTGAACCGTTGGTTGAAATTCATCAATTTCTGAATTCGCTTGTCAGGGCCAATCTTAGTGTGTGTATCAAGGGCCCGCATCAGTTTGAAGTTGGCACGCATCTCGTCTGACAAACCAGTCTGGCGACACAGTTCCGGCACCAAGTACACCAACTCCGGCATTCCAGCGCGGATATCACGAGGTTTTGATCGTGATATAAGTAACGGTTGGCCTGGATCTTGAATACGAATGTTATATTTCTGCAATATTACAATAAAAAATGATATTGTCCTAAGAACAAGAGTTCCTAAATCTAAAGGATTGACCAAAATTTTTTTTGACAAAAAAAAAACAGTAATAACACTAAAACAAAAGGGGAGGATTGTGTAGGGGTATAACATAGTCAACGATGTTACGCACATTTTGGTTGCATCGGTTATAAAAAACCAATTGTCAGTGCAACCTTCAAAAAATATTGTCGAAATTTTCAAGATAGTGCAAAACCTTCAAAAGTAGATTTCAAGATGACTCCATACTTTTAGCTGACAACGTTTATGAGACGTCTCGCACTGTGCATCAGGTTTCACAGCCACAGCAACCTACTGAGTCAAGACACCGAAGCTATCATGGCCGAGATAGCAAGGTCGAAATTTCGTCGTCGATGGAACAACAATAGACATGTCGCACCTTGAAAACAAAAGTGGCACTACGCCAAAAAAGTCAGTTTTGAGGTAAAGGTACATTTAGATTACTTGAAACATGGAGTCCCATCTCAAAGAAAGCAAAAATGGTTCAAACAAATATCAATAGATGGCGTTACGGGTATCGATGTTATTGAAATGTATGGAAAATCAATATTAGGTCCTGATAAAAGTATTTTCTAATTTCATTAAATACCCTAAAACGGGAAAATTGAATAAAAGCCTCTGAAAGCCAGTTTTCTTATTTTGACAAAATTCAATATTGTCGTCGTTCCTCTGGCGTAAATTAGTCGTACTACGTTGAGGTTGATACGGTTTTGTTATTGAGTTTGTAGCTAGTTTGTAGTTCGTAGGTACTGACTATTGACAGTTGGCCAAATGTTATTGAAACTGTATTGTTGCGTTATAAATTAGTGTATTAATAATTTACCTACAAAATTATTAATACACAAATTTTTATTCGAATTTCAAAGAAACTATCAAATAATAATAATAACTCCACACATCTCACACACGGCTGTCTGATCCCAAACTAAGCAGAGCCTGTGCTATGGTAACCAGACTGCTGATAAACATACTTATATATTTCTAAATACATACATATTATAGATAAATTACACCCAGACACAGAACAAATTATCGTGCTCATCACACAATTATTTGTCCTGGGTAGGAATCGAACCCACGACCTCTGGCTTAGCAGTCAGGGTCACTAACCACTAGACCAACAGGCCAGTCAAATGGTGGACAAAGCCAAAATATTAAGAATTAATTTTTCTCATTGTGTTTTACATATTTTTTTCATATTGTCAGGACACAATAATTAATAGTGAACAACGAAACGCATGGTATGTGTCAACATGTGTTTGTTCGCGACGACACAGTACAGACTTTTGAAACCTCCTTACGACGGCCTGTACCGCATTTTACAGAGAAGGTCAAAAGTTTACGTAGTTCAGTTGCCCGGGAGAACAGCTAGTATATCCATACAGCCAGTAAGATTTTTAATATAAGATTTTGTACACTGAAAGATAATATAAAGCTAAGCGATATTTTATCACAATACAAAAAGAATAACAGACATAGCCTAGCAAGTACCTAGGCGTCATCATAGCGGGTATTGTGGGCTTTAAGGGCGTGATTATTTTTTTAGCATATGCCGCTATGGTGACTACCATTAATTATAATAAAAATGAATCGGTCTTTACGTGACTCTTATTCAGCTCCCACAAGGGATGACTGCAACCTAGGTTAATAAACGTAGCGTAACCCCGCACTGCATTCACTAAGCTATTAGGTTTATATGTTAAGGAAAGTAGGTTAAGAATAAGCATTATTTTTATATGGTTTTTAAATTCCTATATTTTATACAGCATTCTACAACAGTTCTTATACACATTTTTACACTTCTAATTTAATTTTTATAACAAAATGGGCAAAGCGTACAGTAAAGAGGGGGAGATTGTAATCGCCCAAAATGGTGCGAAATCCGCAAGTAACAGCTCTCTGGAGCAAAAGGATTGAATTAAACGGACTTGCTATGGCAAGTTTAGTAGTGATTATATTTATCGCTGCAGTATGGCTATTGTTCAAAACGTGTCATATTGGGGAAAAGAAGTGGGCTCGTAAGGAGCTCATCTCCGCAGTGACGAGTGAGCCAGGTGGACAAAGCCGCTCAACAACCTGCTACTTGTCCCTGTGTGAATATATTTTCCCACTTTTGATATATTATGTAGTAAGTTTGTCGTATGATCATTTTCTCGTGTGTGTTATGCATTATAATATTATATGGAGTATACTTTTAAAATTCCTGTGACAAGGCACCCAGTGCTGGACATTTTATTTATACGCTGAAAGTTTTACATGCATATTTGCCTACCTAGAATGTAAAAGATACCACACAGCAAGTGTACATCTGCACAATATTAAACTCAGCATTTTATTATTCTCATAACAATGTTTGTCAGTACTCACTTTTTTGCAACTATGCTAAATGATGTGTCATGTATCTTTCTTGTTGAAATAATATTGTCCTATTCATATAACTATATTGTAATAGTTAATTTTAATGTTTTTTTTCTCATATGGGGAGGAATGTGTAGGGGGTTATAACATAGGCACACTTTGGTCGCATCGGTTATAAAAAGCTAATTGTCATGTATATCACGGCTCACTCGTTGTACATCAATTGTCAGTATTACATCTCTGTGTTGTGAATAAACAGTATAAGGAATGGGTACCAACCAACTTCTAAACTTCAAAACATTTTTTTCTGTGCTTACTAAAGGGGCTAAAAGCTCCAATTTTAAATGCAACACTCAACTGGTAACATAATTATCTTATAAAAAAACATCACCGATTTCAATGTGCTTTTTAGTGGGAAGTAGATGCATTTTGTTTAAATATAATATGGGTAGGCCAACTAAACGCACTGTTCCAATGAGTTAGCGAGGTTTCGGAGTAAACGAAAATATCATCAATGTATTAAATTTTTAGATATTTGTTGATTTTTCAAAAACCGCTACAACGATTTCGATAAAATTTAAATGGGACCACCTGGGAAATATACAGTTTGAAATAAAAAAATAATTTTCCAAATCGGTCCAGGCGCCTTCGAGTAATCAGTGAACATACATAAAAAAAAGATTCGGACGAATTGAGAACCTCCTCCTTTTTTGAAGTCGGTTAAAAACGAAAAACATTTCGCTACATCTGTTCTCAGTTATGTTATAGTACATTTGTAAACTTAAATAATAAGGTTCCATACAAAATGTTTTATTCATATCTAGGCAAGTTTATTTTGAGAAATATTTTGCATTTGAACTATAAACAAAATTATAAACAATATACTGAGTGTAATAACCGTAATATAGAAACTGTATCTACTAGCACTTAAACCGATTCATTATTGCAATTTAATTCAAGGACAACTGAAACTCAAACACAGACAATTTTTTTTCGAAACTAACTTTTCTTTTAAGATATTTCACAGCAATATACAAGGTATGAGGTCAAAACGTAGCGATTTAGAATTGTTAGCTAAATTAAGAAACTTGGACGTTCTCTGTCTGAGCGAAACTTTTATTCGAGATAAAAACACGGAGATATTGCAATTACAAAACTATAAATGTGCTTCATATTATTCAAGAAAAGACAAATCGCGAGGTGGAGCGTCTTTATATGTAAAAAAAACAGTCAATTACAAACCTATCAACTGGATTTCCGAACTGTCAGTTGAAATTCATTTTGAGTGTTGTGGCATAATAATATCAGGAACAAATTGGTATATATTATGTTTATACAGAACACCAAACAGTAGCTTCAACCCTTTCATAGAAAAACTAGAAATATTATTATTTAAACTTACTATAAGATCAAGATCTATACACAAAAAAAAATATTTTAGGGGATTTCAATATAGATACACTTGACAGTTCGCGAAAAAGTGAACTACTGAAAAATACACTAAAATACACTCAAAACTTTCAATTTACACTTAACGCTAAACCAACCAAATAGAATAACATCACATTCCGCAACTTGTATAGACAATATTATCACAAACCACAAAACATGTAAATCAGAAATTTGGGATTTAGGCCTGTCAGACCATACTAGTCAAATAATAAAGATCCCGTGTAGATTAAGTTTCAAAGAAAAGTGCTGGTATAAAATGCGACGTAACCTTGATTATTATCACATGGAAATATTTTTAAAATATGTCGCCCAAATACAGTTTAATGATGTATATCAACATACAGACGCCAACAAGGCTTTTGAAGCGTTCTCAGACACATTTAATTTACTTTTTAACCTTTGTGTGCCTATTGAAAGAGTAAAGATGCGCCATAAAAGTTGTTTAGCGTGGAAAACGACAGGTATCTTCATATCTAGTAGAAGTAAAAGAAAACTGTACCATCAGACAAAACAAAACTATAGTCCATCTAATTGACAGTTCTGACAAATTGATGAATATTGATGAATAGGCATGGGGTCAAAGAAATAGATTACTGCAATTCTTAAGGGATATCGATGTCATTTCTTTGTATTTACTAATCGATTCCAGTTTTACAGATTTATGTATGTTACAGTAAAAGCCCGTATATTGGTTTATCATAGGTTTTACTAGTAAGTCTTAGTATATACCAAAGTGTTTAGATTAATGTCAGAATTTTATAAGAGAGATAACTTTTCGGGCCTTTTAGTTCCATCCTAACCTAAGCGACATTGTACATTATTGATTTTTGTAGAAGTGATTCGGTCCTGGTACTCGCCGACCGCTGTCATTATTTATTTATTTTATTCATTAAAACTTTTTCCACATTAGTACATAGGCGGCCTTAATGCCTAAGACATTCTCTACCAGTCGACCTTCGGGTGATGCAGAGAAAAGAAGAAATAGGTGCAATTAACAATCTTGTACAAAAATTACAAAGAAAAGAAAGGGATACATACAAAATTCGATACGAATACACACACATTATACACAAATACTCGTAACTTTAGTGTATCATATATATACATATATACACACATACATATACAAATACATACATAGATATACTATTATAAATACAAATAGCGACATTAATGGTTCGAACTATTGACGAGATGATTCTGCCAATTCTTTGAATAAGAGCTCATTTACTTTTACCTTAAATGTGTAACGATTTGAAGCCGTCCTGACTTCGAGAGAAAGCGCATTCCACAGAAGAATCGATTGAACCGGGAAGGAAAAGCCGACGAATCCAGTGGTGTGAGATGGCCAAAGTAGTAGGAGGTTGCTTGACGAGGGAAGATCTGTCTTGGTTATTCCATAAGAGTTGGACGTTTGGTGTCAGACAAGTAGGGGGAAATGGGGAATTGAGGATAGAGAAAAGGGTAGTGAGAGCGCGCATTTTACGGCGTTGACGAAATGGCAACCATCTGAGCTGAGAACGGAAAGTGTAAATATTTGTTGTGCACATACACGAGCAAAGAGCAGTTCGGACTTTTGACATAAATAGTTGGTAAATTTTATGTTTTACTGGAAAATCTTAGAATTTACTGAAGTTCGGAGATTTACAGTAACATATTACACTACACAAGATAGGCGGGTTGGGTCTAAGTAATATGCGTGAAGTTGGTGTAAGTACATTTAAACAGATGTGACATATTTTAATATGACTTAAAATCATAAGTTTTCATAAAGTATTATGTTGAAAACTAACTACATTTGTTATTAATGTTAGTTCCATTATAGGTAGATTTCGAAGAAAAGTCTACCTATTGGTTTTGTACCAGTTGTCGAGTTTTCCAAAAATTTCTTCACAGGCCTAGTTATGATAAGATTTATCTAAAATTACATTAACTTATATTGCACGGCCGCTATTTTGTAGCCATCCGAACTTGGTCGGGTTATGTAGGTTTTCGATGCTTTGTCAGTATTTTAATTGTTTCTCTTAATTACTGAATTTAATGAGAAAAAATTTTGCATGTTAGTAGTTGAATTAATACACTAATTATTGGAATACATTTTACTACGCAATTCCTTTAGAACGTCGTGATACTGCTTTGTAAACAGTGGTCTATTCATGGTAAATTGTCCTATAACTCTTTAATTAATAACGGAACATCATTGATACTTGGCAACATGTTGCACACTCTTACAAGGTTTGTATAAACGTGGAAATCTAGAGCCCAAAGTGCATACTTTACGAATTAAGAGCGTATTTTCCGTTTATATTTTTATCTTTTAAACCCTACGATTTTTTTTTAATCTGTTTATTAAACAAATATAAACAAACTCAAAACAACGTATGTAAAAATCTACAGCTCTCTTTACAAGCGCTTTATATGAAAACTAGCTAACGGCGTTCGTGTAGCGGAAACTTGAATTTCTTCGAAGTTTATGCATGCACTAATTTTATTTAAACATACACAATTACACACAAACACACACAAATTTTTGGACACATTTTTTCTCTTTTAAGTCCATGGATTAAAAAAAGTTCCGCCAGGACAACGTTCGGCCAGCGGAATCAGTTTTTAGCGAATTTCTCCACAATGGCTGCATGTACAATTTTTTTTTACCATATACAATTACACGACGTCATACACTAAATATCTGCATAATTAAAATCATAAATTTAACAACATTCCGCTGCGCCGAACGCACACGGTAAAGAACCTAACTACGTGACTTTGAAACGAAGTCTAAAAGAAAAGCTATCTATTGTATATTTTAGTTATTTTGCTTTGTTTAAAATATTTAAATTTGAATTTAGTCATTAAGAATTGTACATCTTGTGATAAAACAAAAATGGCTTCATAATTCCATAGTTTTACGAAAAAAGGTTATTGAAATTGTGTGAGTTACGTCTATACAAAGTTGTTTCGGCTTCGAAAGTATGAAACGTCAAACGGTACTTCTTAGATTAGATAGACTATAATTGTCAAAAACAAAAAGTAAAATATTCCCGCAGCTGTAAAATTTTAAAACAAGTAGGGTGAATGCTGTAGTTATTGGCACTTTAGAACACTTAACTTAAAATGTATTTTCTGACATCAATAACAAACATGTTGATAAAGACACAAATACTTATCACATACCAAATAAAAGTAAATGAGGTAAGGCCATAGATAATAAAACAAGTATAAATAAAATCACACATTTATTAGTGAAAAATCTCAATCAAATTCAATCACTTAAGAAATTTAGCAATTGGCCATAAAATCACAGTAATTACCATGGCAAGTCCTAGTAATTAGCCAAACAATTTAATTGTAAAATCTAAGTATATTATTGACTCTTTTTAATCTGAATTAAAATTTTACGCAGTTAAAACCTAATTCTTCTTGTCCTGATCTTAATAAATTTAAAAACTCCTGAGTCGTCACTTTCACTCGTCACTTTCACTCTCCTAGGTTCACAGAAATACTTTCATCATTTTCCGTAAAAAAACAGTTATGGCATAAGAAATTGTCTCCTTCCTCCTGAGGTATATGCATAAGGTGAGATTTAGGAATACATAATTTATGATATACTTTCTGACATTCACAACATTTCAATTTTATGCTCTTTACAACTCTTTTACACACACCACAGCAAGAAATGGACTCAACTTTTCTAGTCTTTTCTAATTGTTTTATCCTTATCTCCTCTAGTTTTCTCTTTTTTTTTGCTTTTCCAGGTCTATTTTCGCTGAATGGAGTCTCTCTGGGGTTTTCATTCAGAAAGTTTTGAACAGAATCTAGAATATCTTCGGCATTTCTAGGAAACCCTCTTTTGCCCGTATCACACAGCCATTCTTCCAACTGTTTTTCTTCTTCTCTAGTCAAGTAGGGTTCTGGTCCAAATTCACTCTTGCTATCCGGGTGTTTCAATTTAAATTGTAGTGTTGCTCTAGGTATACCATACTTTTTGGCTGCTGTACGAACTGATATACCTTGGCTAACATCTTCTAAAGCTTTGTCTAATTGTTCTTTGGTATATTGCGGTATCATTGGCATGTTGAAGCAGTCTGAAAGAAATAACCAAAACGTATTTAGTAATTGGCCATGTTTACTTGCCAGCTATTGGCCACCCCCGGCTAATAACTGATTCATTGAATTTAGAGCTTTAGAATTTTTGTATACCCTATATAACATCCTTATAAGGTCGAAACTACTTTGAAATAACGTATAATGGAAAATTAGTAATTGGCCGGAGATGGCCAATAACTAAATTCAACCAAATTTAATTTTAGTTATTAGCCGGTAAACATTTAAGGTTATTCACGAACTTGCAAACTTTAAAATTACACAGAAATAAACTTCCCCTAATATACTAATAGAAACACCTAATATTTAGGCTCTGGAAAAGTAAGTTGCGCATCAGATCAAATTGTTCCAAGACTCTTACCTTAATTTTTTCTTAACAAACCGTCCACACTTGTCAAAACTTTTTCAAACTGACTGTTTGAATGTTGTATAACGCAACCTAGGTCACATTTTATGAACTAACACGAAAATACAATAGTTATAGGAATATTTGTTGTCCTTTTCATTCATAGGCTTGCATGCATTACCTTGTTTATACCTATTTTGTTACGAGTGGCCAGTTACTATAGCGTGGCCAAGTACTACAGCATTCACCCTAATTAAAGAAACTAAGGCCACGTGGGCTCTGATTAAACGACAAACACAGGCAACAAATGTTCTTAAATCAACTATTGATTACATCATACAAAATAATAATGTAATAAAATCACCACTAAAATTATCCTATGCTATTAACCATTTCTATATTAATCAAAATATCAATACCTCAATATCAACTGATTGCAAATCACTACCTAAAAATAACCCAAACAGTATATTTCTTTACCCAACCGATAGATATGAAGTCATGAGTATGGTTAAATCATAAAAAAATATAACTAGTTACGGTTATGATAATATACCCATTAAATATATTAAAGAATCCATTCATTTTATTGTTGACCCTCTTGTATACATCATAAATTTAATGTTAGAAACTGGGATATTTCCAAATAATCTCAAAAAAGCTCTCATAAAGCCGTTATACAAGAAAGGATCTACACACGCAATAACTAATTATAGACCAATTGCCCTATTGCCAAATATATCAAAAATCTTTGAAAAAGTCATATAAACGAGAATCACTAAATTTCTGGATATAAACAATATTTTAAATGTAAATCAGTTTGGATTTCAAAAGAATAAAAGCACATCTGTGGCAATATACAAGCTGTTTGATACCATTTGGAAAAATATTAATAATAAAATGGAATGTGTTGCCATTGATGGTATTTATTGATATGTCTAAAGCTTTTGACTGTTAAATATAACATTTTGCTGAATCAATTAGAATGCATTGTAATAAGAGGAATAGCCCTCAAATTAATTGAAAATTATTTAAGTGACCGAATGCAGGCAACTGTTATAGAAACGTACAATGATTCGACTAAAACAGTGAAAATAGTGCAATCCAAATTCGAAAACTTTATACTGGGCGTATCCCAAGGCAGTATACTGGGGCCTCTATTATTTCTAATATATATTAATGAACTTCCTAACATAGTTAACCATCTTTGCGTAATGTATTCCGATGATGCAACCATATTTATATCCAATGAGAAATCAAATTATTCATACTACGAAAATGAAATAAACAAAACATTAACAGTAGTCACAAACTTTCTACAAACATTAAATCTTAAAGTAAATCTGTTGAAAACAAAATTAGTTCAGTTTAGAAACTACAAAAGTAAACCTTCTCAACTAAAAACAAATGTATCTAATGTCGAAATTGAAGAGGTAACGGATATTAACTTCCTTGGGGTCACAATCGATCAATATTTGAATTGGAAAGCGCATATTGTAAAAATAAATAAAAAAAATATCTAGTGCTTGTTACGCACTATCAGTTCTAACAGAAACCACAAATGTAAATATAACTAGAATCGCATATTTTGGAACCGTTTATCCACTATTGACGTATGGTATCATATATTGGGAAACTCAACTAACGTGCAATCCACATTCATACTGCAAAAGAAATGTCTTAGGACAATTTATAAAATGCACAGTACCGAGTAGTTAAGAGACATCTTTAAAACAAAGGGGTTTCTTACATTAACTGCAGTCTACATCATGGAGCTAAGTTTATTTGTAAGAAACAACATGCATTATTTTGATTTTAAATCTAATACAAGAAATACTATTCGCAGCAAATACAAATATAATATTAATTTACCCAGGATCAATAATATGTTATTTTACGAAAAGAACTAAAAAGCAAAAAATAAATAAACTTTAAGTCTTAAGTATTGACCTTATTTACATAAACTATCAAATTTTATATAAACTAATTTTGAGTCGGCGCCAAACAACAAACTGATTAATTATCAAAATTTTATATGTACCTACGTAGGCTCTACGTCGGTAATTAATCATTTTATTATTTGGCGCCGACTCAAAATAAGTTTATATAAAATTTGATAGTTTATGTAAATAAGGTCAATACTTAAGAATTACTTGGTCAAATCTTACAGAAAATGGACAAAGTTTTGCTTTTGATTTCGGCTACGTGGAACTCTCATTCATAAAATTACAACAACAGAAATACACTTCAGTTACAAATCAATCCATTTTATGAAAAAAAATTGCAAAAAATAAAAAAGATATGTTAATAAAAAAATGTTTCAAAACAACCTAAATCTCTCATTATAATTTATAATAAAAGTAAAAGAGTGGTTCATTTATTAGATCTAAATTAAAGTGATCTTTTATGTTGTTCATAAAAACTTATAGAAATATATAAATATATAATTTTAACTGTAAAATCACGTCTGTAAAACCACGTAAATCAGCGAAATTGTCAAAGTTTTCGTATACGGCCTCTTAAGATGCGTATTATCATTAGGTACTTTTAATTTATGTTCCATGTCCGAAAGGATAAGCTGTTGGACCACAATATTTAGTATAAGATCTACTTGTACACAGCCAAGCATTAAAATGATCTTTATCTTTAAAGTAAATTTAAATATACTATCAGCCCAAGCTTTCACATTTTTACAGTGAAAATACCTTAACACAATACAAAAAAATAATGCATTACTGTACCTTACTGTAATAATCCATATAAGATACTGCTTCATCTCTCATCTTAAAAGTAGACCTCGGTGATGCATCCCAAGCTACATCATCAACACGGTAAGTTTTTTTGTTGTAATCAGTCATTACTATTTTTCCTAAGAATGAAAAATAAAGAAATGTGTCATTAACTCAGTTGATTTCATTTTGTTTCATAATTGGCATTTCCATTTAGTAGAGTAGTGATGCTTACCAACTACATCCTCCAAGAAAATTTTCTTGTAGTGACTGCCTTTTGTGGCTAAATATTCATTTAGCATCTGGAGTACTGTGTCCAGACGCAACACCTGAAATGGTCTTTTTTATTAAGAAGACTGATCTGAGTCTTAAAGGTGATACAATTTTAAAATAAACTCATATACCTTATGAGTGATCTCAGTGACCATCAACAGACGGTCTTCGAACTGATTGATTGTAGTCTTGTAACCAGGCCAAATCTGGAGTTTATACTCTGGTACATCAATCTAAAAATAATTTATTTTATTAATTCTCTAGTATGTAATTAAAATTCTTCAGCAGTTTCTTTTAATATATTGCTACTTACTTTTGCATCAGGGTCGAAATAATCGCGTCCCATTAGTTGCAAGCGCAGGATGTTAAAGCATTTCCTTATTATAATATTAAAAACTTGAATATAGTGATAGTCGCCAGGACTAACGTCACATGTCAGCTGCAAGAAAACATTTAAGTGAAATAAATTTATGAGCTTTATACATAACACATTCACGAAATGGCTGCCTGAAATGTTAAGGATCTTTAAAAAAAATACTTAAAACAGTATATCACCGTTAAAGTTGCAACAAATTTTATAGTTACATTTGTGTTGCTAAATTATCTCAGTTCCATGAATACAATCGTTTGTTATATCAATAAATAATATGAGATAAATTTTACCTTTATCATTATTTGCATTCGAGCGCCGTCTGATGTGCGATCTGAATACAGCTCCATCGGATTAGGGTGCAATCTTTTAGTGGTGTATAAGACCATACCATCAAAGAGATATCTGTAATTAGAGGATTTATAATGTACATAACAGATTTTATGTCCTCCGTCAAACAGAATTATTTCCAATTTTAGATACATATAGTTGATAGTCATATCTTTGATATCTTTTTGATATTCTTTCATTGATGTCTTTATTTCATAAAATCGTTTGTAATAATTGTTAATGCATGAAGTACACAGGTTCAATTGAAAATGTAGGGAAACTACTGTGGTGGCGTGTTCAGTATCTCTTTAATACTCCTTTATTACTTGTATTGTGTTAGTATTTATACCTTAATATTAAACGTGTGTGAGCAAACATTTATACACACATGGAACAAGCATTTCGCTTACTAAGTAGTAGACATATTAAAAGTAAATAATGTATACGGAAACTATATTGGGGTCGCTGCTATTCAGGTGACCTAGTATGCTAGTGAAACCAATAATAATGCTTACAAAAATAATAATAACTTTTAGTATCAAGTATTTACATGAATAGTGACCAAATATTGTTTTAAGCGTTTTCAGGTCGATATTTTCTTTTATAAAAACCGGACATTGCGACCCCCTTGCAAATGCGAGATAATTCGTTCGTCGAAGGGATGGTCTACAGAAATTCCCCTGGACAGCTTTGGCAAGAGACCAAAATGCACGAGTTCCAGAAGGGAGACCCACCAGTCTATCACCAATTCTGCCGATGTGCTCCGACTTCGCCCTGGCAATGTCTCTTTTGAAGGACCTGGAGGCAAAGTTGAGCTGCTTTTTAATACGCTGGTCTTTACATCCCGTACTGCCGCTGCATTTGCCCAAGCTTGGTAACATTCCTGTATTCGGCGGGACGCCGTTTTGCAGGATTGACCAAACCAAGGCTGGGATTTGCCACCAATGGGAATGAGAGGATGGAACGAAAAGCTCTATTGCCTGAAGCACTATATCAGCGACAGAATTGGCGACGACTTTGGGATCATCCAGCTTGAAGCAGACTTGCCTCCAAGGGTAGGACGCAAAGAAGGTTCGCATCCCATCCCAGTCTGCTAAGCTAGTGCCACACACGGCGGCAGCCTGCAACTCGCGGCCGCGGCGAGCACGTGAGTGTCACCGTACTCTAGATCAGGCAATGGTCCGAGGAGCCAATTGGGGTCTCAACGGAGACTTGGTAGCCCTCCGGATGAGAGGCCAGCAGAAGGTCCAACAGTGAAGACTCGTGGCTTTCTACATCTGGGATTCGCGTAGGCTTGTGTCAAGCCGTATGTCAGGGCGAAGTCGTGAACAGATATCCCCGCATGATCGGTTTTGCGTGAGCCAAGCCATTCAGCGTGGTGGGCGTTAAAATCGCCAAGTATCACGATCTCTGCGGATGGGATCTGCTACAGCACAGAGTCTGTAGCCATTTGGACGTGGTCGATGATTCAGTCAGTTTCGGCATCACCGCTATGGGACCTATAGAGGCGTGCATGGTCGTCGCTGTCTACACGGAGCCACAAGATGGAAAGCTTTCATGATTGCCGGGGCGGCGAGAACTGATATCGTCTCTAACGTACGCCTTGGTATGCTTGCTCTTGCCCCTAGCAGATGTTTTAAGTGTGGTTGTGCCCTCGTGAGAGTATGAGGGGCAGCCTGGGCGTCGACGTCCAGGTGCACTGTGTTCTGAGCATGGACGACCAGAGGGGGATTCTCCAACGCTCAAGCAGCTGGTACCCCCCTGGGGTAATGTATTTTTTAATGGCGCCATCATTAGGGGGAGGGGGGTTGGGGTTTGGGCCTCCGATAACCTCACTCAATCGGAGAAAAGCATGCAAGCATTGCTTCACTGCCGGTCTTCTGTTCCCTATCTACTAGACACCCAGAGTAGATAGGTTCGCAGCCGGAACTACGGGTCCGGCTGTTAGATCAGGGTACCACGGGACCCCAGGAGTTGGCGGACCTCCGCGTGGCTTGTACTCGTGCCCGGAGGTCCTACACCCGCAGCCGGCAGCGTCACCGTGGAGATGGGGAGGAAGACCGGCGTCATGAGGAGTACCGAGAAGCACGGAAAACTCTGAAGCTGGCCATTAGCCGGGCCAAAGAGGCGAAAAGAAAGGAGATGCTGGAGGGTCTCGATCGTGACCCCTGGGGTCGCCCATATCGGGCGGCGCAACAAAAGCTCCGCGCGTCGGGCCCCCCCTTACGGAGACTCTCCAGCCCAGCTTCCTGCAGGAAGTGGTTGAGGGCCTTTTCCCGCAACGGGTGGAGCACGTACCCCCGTGGATGGCCCCCTTGGCCGGAGACGACGGGGAGAATGAGGAGGATGGTGTTCCGCCCGTCACGGAGGCGGAGGTAGGGGCGGCTGTTCTACGGATCCGTTCCAAGAACACCGCCCCTGGGCCAGACGGGATCCCTGCCCGAGTGCTGGCCCTGGCCCTTGACCATATGTGCGACCGCCTCAGGGAGGTGTTCGACGCTAGCTTGGCGTCCGGACGCTTCCCTGACTGCTGGAAGAGCGGGAAGCTGGTCCTTTTAAGGAAGCCGGGACGGCCTACCGACTCGGTCGCGGCCTACAGGCCCATCGTGTTGCTGGACGAGGCGGGTAAATTGTTTGAGAGGGTCCTCTCTGCCCGCATTGTCCGGCACCTGTGCGAGGTTGGCCCCGATTTGTCGGATGCCCAATTCGGTTTTCGAGCGGGGCGTTCGACGGTCGGTGCCATTTTGCGCTTGAGGGCCGAAGAGGTAGTGAGCTGTGGCGGCGTGCTATTGGCGGTGTCGTTGGACATCGCCAACGCGTTCAATAGTCTGCCATTCAGCTGCATCAGGGAAGCACTCCACTAACACGGAGTGCCAGGGTACCTGAGGCGGCTAGTGGCAGACTATTTAGAGGAGCGTACCGTCATGTACGAGGACCGAGTAATCTGTTACGCCAATGACACGTTGGTCACAGCCCGGGGGGTGAACTTTCAGGAGGCGGCGCACCTGGCCACCAGGGGAGTCGCTCTGGTGGTCGGGCGCATCGAGGCGCTGGGCTTGCAGGTGGCAATGGATAAGACGGAGGCCCTTTTATTCCATGGGCCCCGACGTGGTCCACCCCCTGGCGCCTCTATCGAGGTCAACTCAGTCCTCGTACCGGTTCAGGCCCACATAAGGTATCTGGGCCTGATCCTTGACGGCAGGTGACCCAGCGTCGCTACAAGACGGCTATACACGGGGGTTGTCCGGTCAATGGCACTGTACGGTGCACCGGTGTGGGCGGGAGCTCTGACCGCCCAGAATAGGGCGCGCCTCTGGCGCCCTCAGAGGGTCATGGCGGTTAGAGCCATACGCGGATACCGCACCGTGTCAACGGAGGCGGCGTGCGCGTTGGCCGGGACACCCCCGTGGGATTTGGAGGCGGAAGTGCTCGCCGAAGTATATCGGCGAACGGCTAAATTCCGAGCGGGAAGCGGCAGTCGGCCCCCACCCGAAGAGGTACGCGAGTGGCGTGAGGCCGCTCGCCGAGCCACCATGGCTCGTTGGTCGTCCCGGCTGGAGGCTCCACGTGCTGGCTTTGCCACCGTGGAGGCGCTCCAGCCGGTCATCGTCGAGTGGGCAGGGCGGCAGCACGGGGCCCTTTCCTTCCGACTGACGCAGGTTCTTTCCGGGCACGGCTGCTTCGGGAAGTACCTGCACTCGGTCGCTAGGAGGGAATTGAGTCCCGCCTGTCACCACTGCGACTGCAGTGAGGACTCTGCTCAGCACACGCTGGCGGTTTGCTCCGCCTCAGCGTCGGGCCCTCATTGCAGTCATCGGAGGGGATCTCTCGCTACCGGCCGTCATACCCTCCATGGCCGGTAGCGACAGGAATTTTACCGCGGTTGCGACCTTCTGTGAGGACGTCATCTCGCAGAAGGAGGCGGCGGAACGGGTCCGGGAGGACGATCTCCACTCGGACCTAATTCGCGGAGTGTGGCCGCGGGTGGACGGGGCGGGTTTTCCCCTCCACCCGCTATAGTGGTCCCCCGCGAGGAGGCGGCGTCCGAGTGTTCCTGGACGTCGCCTAATTGAGAGGTTTTTACCCGAAGGTGGTGCCCGCGCTTTTGCGGGCAGGCGCTAGGAGGGTTCCGGATGTCTTAAAAGCTGTTCCCGGATCCCTCCTACTTAAGGCGCAGTACGGCACACCGTGTGGTTTTAGATTTTGGAGTTGGATTCGTGGTGGTTTGTGGTTAGCTGCAGAGAACGGGCACGTACGTTTGCTCCACTACTGTGTCGGTGGAACGTCTGGTCTCGCGCGCAGCGAGCAGGAATTAACCCGTCTAAGGCGAAGGGCTCCTTGGTTTTCCGCTGCGGGGCTTGGAGCGTCCTTTAGCAGAGGTCCCGTCGGACCGATGCAGCTTGGGCACTTGCCTGCTTAGCAAGTAGAAAGGTGACTAAACACTGATCCGGACACCTAACTGTAGGCCAGGGTAGACCTACACTTCATTGTAGATCGGGATGTGAGCGTGCTGACAGCTCCGGTATCAGCTGGATACTGGTAGACGGCTTCTCTGACGATCTTAGCGGTGTTACCGCGAGCATCGTCAGTCAGTGTGCCTTACAGCTCCGGTACTTATCTGGACAATAGGAAGTGTGCCGGTTGCGAATGGGGGGTCGCTGCGAGTGTGGTTTCACGAGTGGCGATACCGTGACCGATAGGCATACGGGTAACTACCCCTAATTAGTGCCGCCGCCATGTCGTTGGAGGTCAGACCTGCCGTATAAAGGTGCCTGCGTCTCGGGACCTTAGTTTGGGGAACTTGATGTAGGTATACTGACCCTGCTTATATAACGTTCGCGTTGGGTGGGATGGGGGCACTATAAACAAATACGTAGTTGTGAGGAGAGAGCCTGCCGGTCATCTGTGAGGCCGTGGCATCACTCCGGTCGAGCCGGCCCATTCGTGCGGAAGCATGGCTCTCCCACTGTATATTCTGGTATATATTTCCTAGATGGAAGTACGTTTTTCATTGTTAATACTTGGACACTACTGAAAAATACATCTATAACTATACTTACCCGCCGAATACATTAGCGTGCACACGTAGAAGAGCCTTGCGCACCACCGTATTATCTTCTTCCGGCGAAAAGTCTACATGATACTGAAAGAGCCTCCATTGTGGAGTAGTTTCCACAGTAAAGTAATTAGCTGTTAAATCGATTGGTGCTCCGGTAGTACCTGAAATAATTATACGAAGTATAACATATACGACAATTTCCAAATGACATTTAGATAACCAGCCTTGCTATTTGGTTCTTTGGTCAATCAGCAAATCTTAATGAATCTTTTAATAGTTAATCATCGAAATACATAATCAGATTAAAAATAATGTGTTATGATAAAAAGAAATAAAAAATTTCAAACACCCAGAACTTCAATCCAGAAACAGATTCAATCTAGAAACCACATAATTATAGTTTTTCAGGCCCCCAAGAGCTAGTCGAAATAATGAAAATGAGGGAATCGCCGCAGCGTGTTTCAGTCATTTGCTTCATGCATTGCTACAGAAAATCTTGTATGTTAGATTGTGAGATTAATCTAACATTACAAGATTTTCTGTAGCAATGCAGAGGCTGCTGTAGACGCAGGTAGCCAAGGGTTCTTTCAAATCACTAATACTATTATTTTGCTATTTTGTTATATACATACCCTTTTTTGATTGAGCCGTAGTTGGACGGGTGCGCAGTATGGTCATTTGTTCAGGCAACACTCTGCCGCCACCACGACGTGAGCCCCGACCACATACCGAACCAGGGTCACCACCTGCAGTAGGCTGTGATGGTTGCCCTGTAACAACAGTAGTTTGTGTTAAATAGAAGTAGCAAATAAGTAGATTTTTTTAGAATTTCGCATTTTATATTTACAAAGCTATTGTAATTAGATTGGCGCTGAAATGTTTGTGATATGTTTATAAAAATATTTAAATAAAATAATATAAATATTAGTTTGTTAATAATATATATATATATATATTAGTAATAATAATATAAAATTTTTATATAAGGTTTAAATGACATTTTCTATAGAAAGGGATAAAAAATTTAATCTTATAATAATACTGACTTTCTCATTCAAACAATTTTTAGAATTCAATTAACACTGCCAAGTGTTCACGTTATGAAAAGTGAGAGTGCGTGGGAATCCGCCGCTTCTTTTTGTGAAGAAGTGATGTCCTCTAAAGAGGCGGCGGAAAGAGAACGGCTTAGGACTAGTATTCTCCCGTCCCGAAGATGAGGCACCAGGAGCACAGAATGATCTCCGGCCTCCAGGAGCGCTTGCCTGGGGGTAAGGGGTGAGGCTGCCAGTTACCCTAGCAGAAGCAGGTCTGAGACGGTGGCGCGACGTGTTCTGCGCGCATTTCTAAACCGGAAGGAGGGTAAGGCCCTCTGCAGGCAATGGTGTGGCTGCCTTCTGTTTGAGGCAGCCAAAGTCTGCCAGGGTTCTCAGGGACTTCTTTCCTAGGGTATACACGAGCCCCTTGCAATACACTCACTTGCGATGGAACACTGTGTGGTGTTGTTCGATTCCGACATAGCACTTCAATAATAGTGAGGTGATGACCCGATGTTACTACTTAGCGGCTTAGTCATTTGATGATTGCGATGATCATAAACAAATCCAGTGGCACTGAAAACTGGCTCAATTTAAAAGTTTGTTGCAGGTGATGAAAATGTGTCTAGGACTGACATTGTATTTTACTTTATTTTAATGTAACCAAACAAACATAATTATGTTGCCCTGTCACAATAAAGTATAAAAAAAATCACAAGTAAGCGGAACATGTTGTGGTACTAAGTCAGTGTCAACTGAACTGCCGTCCTTTAACTAGAAAACCGTTAAGCCCTACAAATTGTTTGAAGGTTAACAACAGCTTTTTAGTTAAAGGACGGCAGTGTAGTTTCCAAATCACATGCACTAATACCAATTAAGTAAACTTTTGAAGTTGTATTAATAACCCCAGATCTAGATGTTAAAGATCCATATTTGTATCTGTGAACATACGTATTAACAATCTAGCACAACATTACTTACAAGTAACAAAAAGGCGAAATTTTCCTCATCTTTATTCTTTCTTTGAAGTGGCTCAGAGTAATTTCATTTAACAAATATATAAGGTTTGCAGAATGTTTATTACAAATTATATTCTTACCTATATCAATTTTTTGCATGCGTTGTTGAATGTCAACATCACCAGGGTGTTCCTGATGTACAGAGGGTGTAGAACGGTGTGAAGCCCGACCAGCTTGAACTGTTGGAGTAGGTACTCCAGCTCTTACAGGAGGGGTCACAGTAGGAGGGCCCCATGCAGTTGGCGGTTGTGGACGGGGGCCTGGAGGCCCTGGTTGATGTTGTTGTGGAGGCCCAGGTTGTTCACCTGGACGCCTAGGAATGGGGCCGGTTGGTTCATTTCCTCTGCCTGCACGGCCTCGAGCCCGACCTCTTCCTCGTTCAGACATCTACGATATCCAGAAAAAAACATTTACTCATTAGGTTTTATGTACTAGGGTGATGTCATTACATACAGCAATGCAATACTTGCAAAAAAACTTGCAATGTACCTGGGCTTTGAACCACATAAAATTGTAAATTTTTTTAAGGTGTAGCAGAATCATTGCATTAGCAATAACCTTAATCTAGATTTATTTCGATTTCTATAAATACTAATTTTCAGAAATCAAATATTTAATGCCCATAATGAAAATGTCTTTGCAGTTAAAAACAATATTACTATTTACTTTACCAAATTAGACAATAATAGTACATAGATAAGACTTCAGTTAGCAAGGTGATCTTGAAAATTTGTGACTTACAACCAAGAGTCTGGTATGTGCATAAGTTTTTATCAGTGGAAGTGATTATTCTGAGAACTATATTGATTGGTTTGTACTGATTTACCTGCTAAATAAAATCTAATGTAAGTCAGCACAGGAGCTATTTGGGCCGTTCACCGCTACTTCAGTTCCGTTCTGTGTATGTTGAAAAGCAGAACTTAACAGACAACAATTGAAGGAATGAAAGGTGCCTGAGCTGCTTTTTATGTTAGCATTTATAAATAAATACCTAGTATATTATGTATGTACAATGAATGTAAATATTACTTAATTATGTATATATACTATCAATTGATTTTTAAAGACCCAGTCAATCCATTCATTTAAAATATTTTAAGTCGCTATTTTATTATTTGTACATTATTGGTTGACAGTCTTACGCCTGTCCTGTGAAAATCTATGGATATTGTAAACAACAACCACCATGTATGTCCGAGGAACTGTCTCAACCGAAATAAAACTGTTAACTACAACGTCCAGATAAAACTAAGGAACTAGATAGTTCCTCAGACATGTTTCCTGAAACTAGTTCCGACAAGGAAAGAAACCGTTCCAGGTTCAATCCCATGTCGGACATGGTTTGAGCATGTCTACTAATCAAGTTCAAGTATCTACCCCCCTCTGCATATTATGAAAGTTTAAAAAAACTTAAATGAATATGGCGGCGTGACATTCGACACCAAAATTAAAGGAAGCTAGGCGGTAAAGCTTCGTGAAAATATTAAAAAATAATTTTAAGGAACCCATAAAACCAATATAATGCGTTATAAGGTACTTGCATGCACAAATTACTATGTTTATGGCATGACATACAATAGCACTAAACTCGGACAAATTAATCTTGTGTAACAATATTTACATTTTTAACAAATAGGTACATGCTAAAGAACTCAGGGAGATTCTAACGGTATATCAGGTATTGAGTTATGTATGCTCATTGTTTTAAAAAAGATAACACATTTATTGCAAATATATGCTCATTATAACTAAAAATGGCGACATTATTTAGTGAAACATTAAAATGCATTTATAAGAAACTTGGTAGTGTTAGGAATCTAAAAACAATAATAAAATTTCGCTTCTATTTTACTTACCAGTAAAATGGAAGCTTTTAAATTCGAAACAACTTTAAATCTAAAACAATTTGGCTGTCGGCAAACAATGTGACGCGATGCTCGAAAATGCAGAAGTCGTGAATGCACGCAACGCATGCACAGACACGGTGGGGAGCAGGGTTGCCAGCCTTAGAACTTTTTTTTTCGTACATAAAGACCTAAAATCTCGTACTCCGGCTTTAAAGTTTCAAATCTCGTACATTCAACAAGCATTTAAAATGTTATAAAACCAAAAATAAGATATATTAAATGACTGTAAATTTAACAGATATTTGTTACCTTAAAAAATTTGAATTAAACAAATAAAATGTTGATATTTAAAAAAAAATACTGATTTTAATATAAAAAAAAATTGTACGTTCATTTTGTTTTTCCAATTTTTTAGTAAGTTCTTAACTTTTTAATTTTAACATGTCTGCTAAATACCTATTCATTGAAGTTAAATGAGAATGTACGGTGGCCGGCACATCAGACTACTACAATCTGTCAAATGTCTTTCGCTAATATTAAAATGAAAAAATCCAAGAAAATACCCAATATGTATATTTTTGTTCACTATTCATTTAGCAGATCGAATGTAGCCAAAGTGTTAAAACCCATTGATGTTATTAAAAAGTGTCCACAATAAAAAATAATGCTATAAAATTTCCTATACCAAAATCTCGTACTTACTGTACGAGCCTGATCGTAACCTCGTACAGCAGACCACAAATCTCCTATTTGTACAAGGAACCTCGTACGGTTGGCAACCCTGCTGGGGAGCAGGGCTGCCAGTAACGACAACTTATTTTATACCGCTGAGTGTCAGAAATTATATAAAATCACATACTATTATACGAAATCAGTGTTGTACAACTATAGTACCTGTCACTCTTTGGGGATTTCAATAAAAGATGTTTTAACTTTAACGTAAGGATTTAACATTTTATTATAGACATGATTTGTGTTAAGTATCTCAATGTGTATGTACGTACTTATTACGCTATCAGTAATGAGTAATAACATTGTATCCAATTATACAATGCAATCTACTATACAAACAGGAGACAAAAGATAACCGAATTATACGAATTTTGTATCCAATTATACAATCTGGCAGCCTTGGTGGGGAGAGCAAGTTCGCGATTGTTGAAATAATTATTGCCCGATAAAAACAATAATTTGCAGAAGGCTTATGTTGTTGGACAAATAAAAAACCTATACTTCAGCCAAATAAGATGTGGAATGTTTACCAACAAAGCGTTGCTAAGCATTTATTGACAGGTAGTTGTGAATAACCTGTTTGCAAATTACATACTCTTAAAAATATTGTTATGGTCTGACCAGGAAAATAAAAAACCTCGTCATGTTGCGGAAAACAAATGTTATTAATTTCTTTTAATGGCAAGAAGAGTAACTTTAAAACTGTTTTTAAACTTTCGCGACTATACATATTAGATTACACATCTGATATGTATAGTCGCGAAAGTTTCAAGAGCAAGTACGGATAGTTGACAAAATTCGCACTATATGTATAGGTATAGTACTTTGTAATAATTATAGCGATTAAGCCCCGATTTACACATCTAATTTCAAAACATCATTAACACATTTGATTGCTTTCAAAGTGATAGCGTGGTCAGGGCTACATCATACTCTTGAGTTCGCGTTTTATAAACCTAGCCACGTTTCTCTCACCACTATGAATAGTTTTTTGACTCACAAAATCTTACGAAAATACAAAAATAGACCACACGATTAACCTTTGACAGCAATCAACAATAAACAATGATTACATGTTAATGACGTTTTAAATTTACTGTTGCCATTAAAATAAATTAGTTTTTTTATTTTCTGAGTGAAAATACTAATAGTAGTGGCTATGTACTACAGTCGCACTGCATACCTTCTTCAATTTGACGATTAATAGGGAATATTTTTCGTATTCTTTTGAACAAATCTGTAAGTCATTACATTACCGGAAAAAAATATAACACATCATCACTAATATCAATTAACAGTGAAAAAATTAAAACCACATCCAGTGTGATTTAACGCTGACATTTCGGCGCGCTTGTTCTGTGACGTCAAGGACCACGATGTGTTTGATTCTGTAATGATTTGTTAAAATAAAAGTCAACGTACCTATTATTATTAAAAGGATAGAAAAACTAATTTTCAATATTGCATTGTGGAGTCTTGTGCATATTCCCATAAATTTTCATTGTAAATAACGAAATTGTTGTTGATCTGCAAAAGTTGTAGAGTTATAGGGTTGTAAGGGGTATAGTTGGTATTTTTTATTTGCTAATTCTTTTTAAAGGTGTTTTTTAACATACGTATTTTATTTTTTTTATTTACGTATTTGGAGGTTAGACTAAGTTCCAGCAAAAGCAATGATAGTAAAATCGCAAAGTATAACTAAGAAATGAAGGCAAAATTACAATATTTCTGCCTTCTAATCATGACAACCCTAAAAATGATGACATATGGTTTGTTTACAAAGATTCCACATCCAATTTGGCTCAAGTACAGAATCCCATGTCCTATTCCAAACTCTTACAATATCAACAATTCAAGACTAAGATTTTTTGTAGTTTGGGATCCTGAAATCAGTTGTGAATATAAAATCGTAATGGTTTTCCACGTTGTCTGATCTTCATTCTTGTTCCTTGATTTTGTGGTAAAAACATAAGAGGGCAACACTGACAGGAAATACGATAATGTTTTTGTATATGAAACCCAGTCTTTTAAGATGCATTAATAAAACGGCATAAAAATATCATGTGGACACAATTTTATTATCTAAATCGGCGAAGACCGTTCACCGAACCACCGAACCACGGACGGAAAAATGATTTATATTATTAGATCAATACAGGTAGTATTTATTTAAAAACAAAAAATATTACGTATTTGGTAACCTTTCATACGTCCGTCTAGCACTTAAAATAAAATCAAATGAAAATTGGCGATTTAGTCGTTACGTGAGGACTTGAAATCTGATTAAACGGCACACGATACGATTTTACTACCTGATCAGATTTGTTATTGAATTGGCTTACACACCTATACTACACAACAATATCACCAATTTTCCTTTGATTTTAATTTCTATGCTGGACGGGCGTTTGTAAGAAAGATTCCCGTATACCTAATTTTTTTAAGAAATGCTACCTGTATTGGTTTTATAATTATATAAAACTCGTGTTGACCATTTTGACAGAACTGTTTAGTTATTCTTTTGTTTTTTATACTTAATTGAGGACTGCTTAAATCTAAAGGATACATTGTGACTTATTGATTTATTCCTGTTGGGGAAAAAGGGTAGCTCAGAGCTCTGGACTATCAGTATCAGTAGGTGGCAAATATAAAACCCATATTATGTTGAGCCATCTTCTTTTTCTTATAACTGTTACTGTCTAATCTAACATCAGTAGATATAACTACTGATGTCAGTAGGTATATTAAAGGATGTAAAATATAACGATTAAGTAATACTATTTATGACAGAGGTAACAGTACACAAAATATAGGTAGGTATATTAATAGCGAAGCAATTAGGTGTCTAAGTTTAAGGAGATGCGTAAATGTTATTGTCCCCGGAATATAAAATTTTATTTAGATAACTTCTCAATGTTTCTTATGACACATTTTTTAGTGATACTTCATAATTATATAGGCCTTATTGACAAATATATTTAAATTTTTTTCTTCGGCGACACGTCAGAATGACCTCAAATCGCCACCATTATAGATACGGATGATACTAAAATGGTGGCCCTCAGCTTGACGGCCTCGAGAGATGCTTTTTCACGCCCTGCTTAAAGGACCAGGGATTATATGTTGAAGGGAACACGTGTGCTGGTAATGCATTCCACATTTTAATTGGTTCTAGATAGATAGATAGAGTATACTTAATTGTACACCAAAAAATAGGATACATACGAAACATACAATATTAAGTAGCAGTACAATGGAATCGGATAGCGCTAAAAAATGTCTCTAAATGATCCTGTGATAACTTGTATAGTGGTAAACATTTTAATTGATCTTTTTTAATATAATCTACGTATAACACTTTCAGGCTTATGATATTGAGTAAAGACCTAAGCGCCTTGATGAATTAATAATTAAAGTGCCATCTTGAAATTTAAGATAAAAAAATAGTAATAGACTTCGTCAATCTTTTGAAAAAAATATTGTTTGTTGTTAACGTAAATTGTTTTTTTAAACCCGAATGAGAGAAAATTCCTAGAGATAAATTTGTCAAAAATATCATTGACATGCGAAATAAACAGTTCTGTAGCTTCCCAATTTTGAAATTGAGGTAAATTTAACGATGAACGACATAATTCAATAGCGATAGCAACAGATCTAGATAGTAACTGCGCCGATAACTTGACTTTCATTTTCTGCTTGAAGTAATGTATGTGCCTAAATGATACTTTATTTGCCAGTCTCGGCCGTTCGATTAGTTGAATATCAAACAGTTGATTAACATGATTAAAATCAATAGCCCTACCGTTACCGTCAATTAAAATCTTTTTATTGCAAAATATATTTCTAATGAGTTTCAGTAAATGACAAGCATCCAGTCTATTTAATATAGTATTTTTTACTTTTATAGGTATAATACGGGATGTACGGTTGTGTGTTTAATTTTGCGCCTAATGTATTACATATATTAAGGTTGGATGCGATCCCATCAAAAGTTATAAAGACTACCGTACACCCTGTATCTACGAGTAAATTAAGACAAATTTTCAATAAATTGGCTTTTTGGAGGGCTGTAAAGCTTCTACCAGGAAAAAATCCTACAGGCAGCCTCCAACAACGAATGAAAAAAACGAGAACTTGATTGGTAATTGATGATTCATCGCTTTGTGAATCATTACCGAAATTGACGGTACCGTAGTGCTTATTTCCAACAAACTCTGTGTATTCCTTGACACTCATTTCATCGAAAGTTACACTGAGCAGAAAATGTCTTTTGCTCGCCTCAATTTTTATGGTGTTAAATGATTCAGCCCGGGCACACGGTCTACTCTCTGATACCACTTCCTTAATATTTGGTAAACAGAGATCGAACTTTTGCCGTATGTAGCTTTAGCATCTCGGACTATAAAAATGCAACGTTGGTGCGAATTTTCGTAACTCATCGCTGTATTTGACGGAATGACTTAAGTTTATTATTAGCTCGCTCTATTTAAAAAGTCGATGATTTAAAGTTTCGTTGTTACATACTGCAGTTATTTCATTTAAATGATTTTGTAGGCTGGGACATTTCTGCAACTCACCAATTATTGCCTCAACATGTACAATTTTCGTATGTACCCGTTCAGATTTGGCTTTTAAATTTTTTATGTTTTGTTGCTTTCTTTTAAGTTTTTGTTTTAATTTTGCACATTTACTAATCAGCTGTATTTTTCTTGGCGACAGTGGTTTTGAGTGAGATATTGAAGGTTCTGGCGATATGTCTATAAACGTATGCTAACACAGGTCTTTTGGGCTTCACTTTGGTCTGTAATAGAAATTATAAAAGAATTCATTAACCAAACACTTACAAGGTTTGGTTAATGAATATGTTTTATTTTTCAGATATTGTGTTGTGAAAAAAATCTCTTTAAAATATTTTTTACTTCGATATAAAATAAAGACAAACAAAAATAAATAAAGTAGGTATATATATATAAACTTACAGGAACCAACTCCGTAGGTATAGAAAAAAAAAATAACCTTTCTTTAATAAGCGACGTTGTTTCCGTTGAATGAGACAGCTGTCCTTTAAATGTCTACTGCCAACCATGGAATTTTTCTGAGGCTCCCAGCCTTTCCTATTTACCATTAGAATCCATTTTTCTTTAATCTCTGCAGTAACAGGAAACCTAAAGGTAAGTATATAAATAATTCTGAAATTATTGATATTGTGAACGCAGCTAGCTATTCTTTTATTTATTACATAAAAATATAGACGTATAAATATTATTGTGTTTTGTTTTTGGTCAATCCCAATTCACGAATAGAATTTTTATTAGCAAACGCAAAGAGTATTTCCTGCATATATATTAAGAGTAATTCAAAATAATTTTGTGTATATAAGACATAGGTATTGTACGAAAATAAACATGAAAGTAGTATTGAACTATCCGTAATTACCTGTGAAATGTTATGTTCTTTGATTCTTGCCGTATGTAACAGCACAATCTAATACAGAACATGAGACCAGAAATTAAAATGCGATCAGCCTGTGGCGAACGAAAAAATTATCGGGTAGAGATCTTACTAAAGAAAAGGAGGTAAAAGAGACAGACGTAAATTAAAACTTACAGCGACAAATTCCGTAGGTATAAAACCTTTGTGTGTACAAATGCGTACTGCAAACCATAGAATTTTGCGACGTTCCCAGTCATTTTTATCTTCTATAATATAAAAATGAATTGCTGAATGTGTTGCTAAGCGCAAATCTAGAAAACAGCTGAACCGATTTAGCTAATTCTTTTTTTAGAATATACCTTGAAGTACGAGCATGGTTCTTATGCAGAGAAAAAATTAAAAAAATGCCTGAAAAAGTCTAAAAAAAACATTTTTCTAGGCTCAGTTTTCCTTTAACGTCCGTCGAGTTGGGGACTGGGGTTGATATTTTTTTATAGAAAGGTTATTATTATAAGCACACACGCCAAGTTTCAATATGCGGTGACGCGTAGTTTCCGAGAAAAAAAAAATTGAAAATCAATTGGACGTATTTGAACCTTTGGTATTTAGCTTCAAAATGTTTCTTTCTTTGGATTTTTCCTGTATGTTACACTACAATCTAACAGAGAATACGACACCATTATTATTTTTTATATTTACCCGTTTAAATATAAAATGATTACGACGAAAACACGAGACTATTTGAGACTACATTTTTCAAAACCGGTCTCACTGTCAGGTTTATTCTGTCTCATTCTCACACCTAGTTTTCTGTATAAGGCTAAGTATCTCACTCGCACACTTAGTTCGTCTATTACGTTAGTATACTAAGGTCATGACTAATATATTATACTTACGCTAGTATACTAAGTTTATGAGTACTTTGGTAGGCACTTTTTGTGTGACGTCATGCGTTTGTCAATTCTCGACCGGCTCGCCATTTTAATCGTCGGGTTGTATGGTACATCTGCTGTAAAACGGTTGTGGTCCGAAATTGCAAAATACGTCTATCTAAGATATGATGTAGCTTCCCATATGCCGACTAGCCCAGACGAATTCTTCAATCGGCCCTCCGATCGTTGTTGTGCCGGCCGAGTTGGATAGTTTGGCCAAGGTAGACGTATTCTTGCACAACCTCGAAAGTAGCGCCATTTACGACCACGGGACTTGGGGATACACGCCAATTATGCATGACTTTGGTATTACGAATGTTCATCAAAAGTCCCACTCGTCTTGAAGAATCGTCCAGACTGTTCAGCATTCCTTCTGACTAGGTCGTCAGCAAATCGCAAGTGTTGAGAGATGTTTTGGCCGTTAATATTGATTCCTCGTCCATTCCAATCGTGCGTCTTGAAGAAGTCCTCCAACGCATTGGTAAACAGTTTCATTTGCCAGTATAACTTGAAAGAGAAGAATTTTGAAAAAAAAAATTTTTCGACCCACCCTATTGTATATGTATACTTAGTAATCTTATTATTTTAAACGAGCAATTCTTGTATGTATGTATTTATTTATGTACCTATAATAATAATAGCTTCACACATCTCACGCACGGCTGTCTGATCCCAGACTAGGCAGAGCTTGTACTATATGGCCACCAGACTACCGATAAACATACTTATATATTTCTAAATACATACATATTATAGATAAATTACACCCAGACACAGAACAAATGATCATGCTCATCACACAATTATTTGTACTGGATGGGAATGCAACCCACGACTTCTGGCTTAGCAGTCAGGAACACTAACCACTAGACCAACAGTATGATAGATCTATGTATATATTTCGGGTATCTCGGAAACGGCTATAACGATTTTGATGAAGTAAGTTCAACTGCATAGTTTTATTTCCTGTAAAATGGCAATTTTACAAAAAAAATTAAGACTGTCAGTCGTAGAACTGCACGTTAGAAGTGAAAACATAACACACGCACAAAACGCACACACATCTATATAGGTACCTGAGCGTGACGGTCACGCGAGTTCAGTGCTTTTTCCTTATACTAAAAGTGCCCAACGTTCCTAAAGAAGTTTTCACTTCAAGAAGTAATCACGACAAATATGGCACCTCCATTTGTTTTAATTCGTACGGCAATTTGACAGCTTAAATTGTAGGTTGGTCCGTTCGGGATTCTAAATTCAATTTTGAATTATATTTTGGTAGAGGTAATCAATAAGAAGTTCGGCAATCAGTCAGGCCTTTTTTTGAGCCACTAAGGCCTGTTTCTTAATAATAAAAACTGACAATCTCGGCTTCGTCGTATTTTCGATGGGAACGGACATCAGTGTCTGACATCAGGATCACGTGTCCTCACGCGAGTTTCACATTTTTTACCCATAGAAAAGTACACAAAGCCGCTAAAGAAGTTTTCACTTAAAAAAAAAAATTATGGTATTACAAAAAGCTGACGATCGAAGCTCGGTCTTCCAGGTACTATTTCTTGTATTAGATCCTACTTAATATTATAAACGTGAAAGTTTGTGAGTATGTATGGATGTGTGGATGTATGGATGTACGGATGTTTGTTACTCTTTCACGCCAAAACTACTGAACCGATTGCAATGAAACTTGGTATGTAGATAGCTGGAGACCTGGATTAACACATAGGCTACTTTTTATCTTGAAAGAGTAACAAACATCCATCCATCCAAACTTTCACATTTATAATATTAGTGGGATACCTACCTATTTAGGAAATTAGTGTTGTGGGTAGGTAAGTATAAAAAGTTACTTATTCACATATCATAGAGTTCAGTAGTCACATGAAAAAGTACTCTAATGTGGTTTTGATGTTATCGAACGACCTGTAAAAGCTCCAATGTATTTTTCTATAGAAATTAATGGTAGTGTGACCGCGTGACGAATGGACACGGCTTTTGACCTGGAGGGTGGTTGCCACGAAGCGAACACAAAGAAAACCGGAGAGAAAACGCACAGATCTTTGTATATTCTTGTTTTAAAGGGGTGTTGTGTTTAGTTTTATAGCTTAATAATAAAACATAATTATTTATTATAGTTTCCTAAGATAACTATTTCAATTAATCATATCTTTCAATAACAGTTGTAATTTTACGTGAAATTTAAAATGTATATAAATAACAACCATCCATACATCCTTACATCCTCACAAACTTTCACCTTTATAATATTAGTAAGATAACAATACCATCTATATTAGAGTTGTATTTCGATTCTTTAACACATGTATTGTAATTGTACTTGTTTTATATCCTATTGTTTTTGTGTGAATATTTTTCCATCATATTTGTTTAGTATACATTTTTAATTTATCTGTAGTGGAACCGTCTAAGGATTCCGTACAAATAAATAACTATTAGGTCCCTCTATTTATATTTAACCAATGCCCAGGACACATTGTTGTTTGTACCACAGATAAGATAACAATTACTTTGTAAGTTATACATGCAGTTAGCGTAGTCGTTTACCTAACTGAACTTCCATCAAGAAAGTGTGTATAGATAACTACATTGCTATTTTCTGGGCATTTACATACTCGTAATATGTATTACTGTTTCTGATAAAGAGATACAGAATCTGGATGTACTTTGAATTTAGTATACAAGGGTTACTGCTTACTACCGAAGCTGTCTATGTTTAAAAGAAAACATGTATAGGCATGATCGCACTATTAGGTCCAATTATTGCAAGCGCCACACTAGGCTAGGGTAACCACTAACCATCTGGCGGGCCGTATGCCCGTTTGTTACTGACGTGGTTTAAAAAAGTACTGGAGTAAACCATGTTACGTTAAAAGTCTTACACGAACGATATGGAAACCATTTATACTTAGTACTTCAAATTTCGGTTTGTCTCAAAATGCAAAATACCCATAAAAAAGAAGCGATAACTACATAAGTTCATAAAAAAATAAACATTGCCCTGAAAAAATTACAATGTTCATTATCCCTTACCTCTCTCTGATTAATATTCTCTTAAAAGGAATTAACGATTCGTGGAGATTATAACGAAATCGAAGCAGTTTTGGTCCGTGAAACACTGATCGACGACTTTTTTTCTAAATTTTACACTTGAACAATACTTCCTATGTCGCCGGTGACTTTACAACAATACACATACCTACATGGCACATCCAGGCTTAGAATGATATCTGTAAATCACCAGAATATAATTCTCCCAGGTGAGGATTGCATTAGTGTTCTGTGGATCAAACACACAACACCGGGGAACTTATAGCGCAATCTGTACAGTGAAATTACTATTATGTAGTGTAACTTTTAAAATTGGTACCATATCATCACATATCATGGACTCACCTTGACGATGTGCCTATGATATTAGTACATACAATATTATACAATACCCTTTAATTAATTAATTCGACGTTGTCTTGGTATAGATTAGGCATTGTGTTCGGTAGACTAATAACATAGAATCATGGTGAAATACAATTTACTATTACGATTAGGGAAATTGATTGAAAAATATTTAAATCTGACTACGTAAAACTTACCTATTATTAGAGCTTTATAACTATGTGATGGATTTCCGTAAAATCGATATTAGTGAGATAGGTGCGGAACTGAAGAGAGCGTTTAAGTGTTGTTTGCTAATGGCTAATAGGAGGGGAGTCGATATTGCATCGCATAGACTGTTGTTTCAAAATTCATTGATAGACTTTTTTCCTTATTAAGCTTTTGTGATAAATATCCATGTTAGTCGTTTCTTCTTCCAAATAAAATATTCCGCATTGCAAACCTAGGCTAGAGCCTAGGTTTGCAATGCGAAATATTTTATTTACAATAACAATCCCCTAGGATTGTATTCACAACAATCCTAGAGGATTGTTGTGAATACACGGAACTAATTTTGTAAGCATCCGTATAAAGGTTGTCTGGAAGAAATCACCGTGAGCGATGACTATGAGTCCGCTAATTGTCATGCCTGTATAAATATAATATTTCTGTATTACATTTTCCTCAAATGTTGTACAATAAAGATGTATGTCGGAGGATGTACGGTATCTAGGAGTCCAAATTGACACAGCACTACGATGGGACAAACATCTAGAAGTTCTCACCACCAGAACTATGAGACTGGTCCACATTTTGAAGTCACTCAGATCTTCAGCAAACCCTGACACTCTTAGGATGGTCTTTAGGTCGCTGTGTTAATCAATTATAGGGTATTGCATTTCCGTTTGGGGAGGAGCTAATAAAACCAATTTCTTGGTTGTGGAGAGAGTTCAGAGAGCTATACTTAAAGTTATGTCTAGAAAACCTTTCCGCTATCCTACAACTACTTTATACCACGAATGTAAGGTCCTAACGGTCCGACAGCTTTATATCCTCCGGTCCATTCTTAGGAGGCACACTAGCGTCTCTCCCTCTAATCCCAACAAACGGACGAATTTTCCTTTTTAAAGGCACTCGGCATAGAACTACCTTCGCTAAGCATCAGTTTTATATTATGAGTACTCACATTTACAAACAGGTCCACAGAAAGCTCAACATTATGGACTTAAATAGTAACCAATTAAAATCAAAACTAACGGAGTGGCTTCTCCGACAAGACTATTCTCAAACAGAGTCCCTTCTAACATACATCGCCTAACATTATACCAATCATATGTCATATATACACACACACACACACACTCTCTCTCACACACACACACACACTCTCTCTCTCTCTCTCACCCCCCTTCCCCACACAAAAACACCCTTACACGTAGGACTCACGCACACACCCTTACACACACACACACACACACACACACACACACACACACTAAAATGGTCGAGCGACTCTGCCCACTTTTGTAATATGTAGTTTTCTAAAATAAGCGAAACACTGTCTCTTATCATACAGGTCGCCCTAGTGTAAGAGACAGGGTTTATAACGTTTGTTAACATTTTCTTGACTAACTAATCTGTCGCATCGCATTCTACTAAGTTTAAATTAACTTTTTTTTTTTTTTTTTTTACCAAAATGTTTAAATTTATATTTTTGTTAACTGTATATCCTTTTATTGTGTGTTAATAAAGATTATAAAGAGATATAAATAAAATAAATAAATTGCGCTAATATTTGTTTCACAGTACAGCTGTCTGTATTTTTATTTGAGATCGTGCAATATATTTTACATGAAAGTACTAAATCATTGTCAGACTTTTACTGCTAGTACGGATTACCGTTTAGAGAAAAGATAGCCTAGTTAAGATCATAACACAATACACAATGGTAGTTTACAATTTGGGAAGCATTACCTCAAAGTCAACTCTGCACTTGTTGTTAATTCATGATCTAATTATCCTACCTCTTGAAATGACACCTACCATACCCAAAAATTCTTACTGACTTCCTTTCCAAATATATGTTGAACGACGTTAAAAATATGAGACTGATGACTGAAAATATGCATACGCGAAACGATGCTTTGTTTATTAAATTATTTATTTCAATGACATTGGTTATAAATCATTATCTTTCGCCAATATTATCCTAAGTCCCTAATATTTTCTAATTCTGTGTAGCGGTGCCAGCGAGTTACAAACGCCTTAAAAATAAACCGGGCAAGTGCGAGTCTGACTCGCGTACCGAGGGTTCCGTAAGCAAACAAACTTGTATGTAGATAGTACGTCCACCTCGGCAATCAATTCTTTTTTTCCGAAAGACAAACTTAGCTTTCCAGTTCTAAAATATAATCTCCCATATATCGATTTACGACAAATTCAACTTTCTAACCGCAAAATATAAGTTTGTAAACGACTTTTGGATTTTTCTCTTCACTGGTGCTGTCAGACTTGCTTCTTACCAAATTACCTTGATTACCGGTCAGTGGAAAGTCTCCTATAGGTTTTGAACGAAAAGTTCAAATTTGTTAAAATCTAAGGCTTAAATGGCCGTATCTTTGATTACGTTGACATAGAAGCTTGATTTTTTTACAGCTTCAAAGACCGCTGACATAAGTATTTGATGTTAATTTCAACTTGGTGCCTTCACGGATTCCTGAGAAAAAGGATATTGATAGACAGACAGACAGACAACAAAGTGATCCTATAAGGGTTCATTTTTACCTTTTGAGTACCGTTTACTGACCCACAAAGAAGTGGAGAGTAGTTACTCAGAAAGGCAGAGGTAGTATTCGTTCTCCACCAATAGGTTACCTACCTGAGCCTCTCGGGGAAGAAATGAGAAGGTGCGATGTTCCTTAATAAATTACTCCATTGAAATGTCGAGGCCCAAAAGAGTATTACTAGAGGTAAATATACAAAGATTTTTAGGACTTTTGAAGGGAAACAATCTGACAATACATTATATTCGTGTAACTCAAACTCTACGGTGCACGCAAAGATAGCTTTCAGATGGCAGGAATTTTACCGACATTTTTAAAACTTATCGTTATATTCTTCCCAAATTGCCAATATCTTTTTAAATTATAGCCAGTGTGTTATTCGCATGTAAGTATACAGAGTTTTAGAAAGTTTATATACTTAGGTACTGAAAAGTTTCATCAAAATCCCTCAGTAGTTTTTGCGTGAAAGAGTACCTACCAATCAACGAGCCATCGCCATCGTCACAAACTTTCATGTGTATAAATATAATATTATATAGTATTGCTATTAACAGCACTTATATACTTAGAAATATATACCTGCAATGAGCTCCCATTTCTATAAATTACTCTTAAAAGGCAGTTAATATCATGCTTGTTCGAAAGTTACGGTTGAACAGATTATAATATTCATTCGACACTGGTTTAAAATAGCACGTTTTTACTTTGGCATTTTTATTAGCTCTCGTTTTCCTTTTTGTAACGAGAGCTGCCTCTCTCCCTCTTTAGTGGAAATTTATTTAAATTCTTAAAAGAATATTCCCTTTTCTTTGTATTGTTACGCTCCTTGAGTTTCGGAAGCCTTAAGTGAGTTGGCTAGTTTTGTTTGTTACTTCCATATTTAATTTATATTTATTTCCTTACGTTTTTTGTGTCATTATCATTATCTCAAAGAATTGTCACTTAATCTCAGTAGAAGATAAGAGTCTTTTGAAATTGAACTAAACAATGCAAGACCGCGCGAATCACGCTGTAATATTAATTAAAATCTATTCCCTTCGTTGCTTCCCCTTAATTAAGTGCTAGTAGAGTTTTGTTGGAACGGATCCCTGGGGAGGCGGGTGACACCGAGCCGCATAAAACATTCATACCCTAAAATCGGTTAATAGCCACAGTTTAGTATACATGTGCACACGCTTTACTCTGCGTCGTTTACGCAAGCCATTCATTTGATATGCGTAGTTTAAGTTTAAGCTGCAAGCTTGGAGTTGATAAGTATTAAAGGTTATTCGTTAAAAACATTTTTATAAATTTATTTTTTTAATTGTTTTGAGAGCGTAAGGGCGTTTTAACAATTTTATTTTGGTTTGAGTTTGGTAATTCAGTTCATAATTTATTGTAGTTTTATTACAAAGTTCTTTTTTTATCCAACGAGGATACGAAAGCGGCACCTATTCAACCTGATGTTAAGCTCTTAGTAGCCTACGTCTACCTTCTGTTCTACAAGAATGTCCTACTTTCGAGCTTTGGTCATTCGTCTCACTGTTAGAAAATTAAACATTGCTTTTGTGCGGGGGAGGTAATGCTTCAATATACTTCTGCAGTCGGGTTGCTTAATAATTGCAAAACGTTGCAAATTTTCAGATATTAACAGCACTCTGTTGTATTGTACGAACCAATAACATTATGGACCGCTAATCTAGGTCTGACGACATCATTGTAAACATTATATCTGCAAATTAATCAAAGTTTGAAATTATTTAAATATTGATTTAACTCCAGTAAGTACCGGGGCGGGAGGCCGCGCCGTCCAAATATTTGTGGAAGGCAAACAGCAATATCGTTGCGCCTCCCGGCTATTCCCGATTCATCCGCTTCCGTATTTCGAATGTACCCCCAATATGATAATGATGGCAATGCGTTACGAATGCTGATGTGTGTGAACTTCAGCTTAGCGAGGGACTCTATTCAAATTGCAGATAAACTCTTTCAACACTGACGTCTCATTATGAATATCTGTGTGTATCATTTCGTAGAAGTTCTTTCGATTCAGTCATAAAAAATAGAGTTTATTGGGTTTAGTGATTTATTAGATGCTATTAAAAATCAACGAATATGTGTGAACTAAATTTATTGTAAAGTTGAAAAATAGTCTGAGTAATTCTTAGTTCGGTGGTGTACAAGAAAAGTATACATACATACATACATATCCTCACCTCACGCCTGTATCATCCAAGGGGTATGCGACGTGTGTTAAACACCCTCCTACCCTCCAATAGAATCTCACAAGAAATTCCACTCTGTTCATATAATTTTTCAATTCCTTACAATTAGAAAATTTAGATGACTTTATTAAAATGAAGTCATACGCAAACCAATGAAACAAGGATGTAAATAGACATATTAAGCATACAAATATTTAGAACATGCATGGGTACCGAAGGTATGAGACACGTTCACATTCCTAACTATTTTAAATCAGAAAAACTATATATATAACAAGTTCTTATATTCAGGCATCAAACCAGCTACCGCTGATAAGAATTGGGCGAACTTATGCTACTGGACCCCTCTTTGGTCCGGTAGCAGTAATAAGTACAGTAGTAAGTGCAGCCTACAGGCTGTAGATACTTATTATATTAATTCAAACCTTTTAAAGAAACCTTTTTACCAACTATTATGCCTCAAGCTATTAACCACTAAATTCAATAATACATTTGGTAAAGTAATTATTCTATATAGAGGAGGAGATAATAATGGGTAACATTATCTCATTGTCGCCCGATCCCTAATGATTCGTCACTTTTAATAAGAGTTCTCAAAGTTGTAAGTATTACATTATAACTTTGCTTTTAAAATAAATAACAGTCATAATAATCGCAAGACTTAAACATATGTTAGGCAGACTGATGGCCAATATTATTTTATACATAATATGTTAAAATTAATCGGATATCATTCTATGTAATTTATTGTTGTTGAAATATTTAACAAACAAAAGCTATCCTTTTAGAACATCAGAATTTTAACCTGTAGATGGCAGAATAAAATTCTATTATTGAAGAAACGCATACCAAATGTTATGTCATGGTCATGGTTTTTGCTATATTTTAGTGCAGAGAAATTTGAAGGGCTCGTGAAAGCCCCAATCGTTTCGAAATGCGTTATGTACCAAAGTACATTAGCGTTATGAAATTAACAATTACTCATAATATTGACTTGACTTTAAGATACACTAGGTCCAAAACTACTAAATTATAACACGTCGTATGTGCATGTGCCGCGTCTCTTAAAATGAATTGTAGCGACAAAAAAAAAAACCTTATAATTAAGTAGCAGTTAATTGTTCGGCTTTGTGAACTTATAAAACATACGACGATCAATAAAGAGATAAAATAGCTAGTACCTAATAGTTTTTAACCCCTGCACTAAGTGTACAATTTTTAAATGAAGTCGAAAAACCTTTAGAAGAGGGTTGGACATCGTTACTGTAGACGGGGATCATCTTTAAGCTTGTTCAGTATCGACTCATCAAAGTTTTGCGGAGCCAGCAACTTGCCGGGGAGCGAATAATGAAGACTTATGAGTCTGGCTGTCTCGTCTGCAACTCGATAATTGTCATCTTAGAATTAGGACCGGAAAATGAAGCCCTATTTATCTTTTGCAATGTTGCCATAACTGACGTTGACAGATTTGTATAAGAGAAGAGAAAGCTTTTAGGTAGAATAATAAAACAAAGAAAAGTAGTGTAAAACTATTAGTTACAAAAAATTAGTAAGGTCTATATACCGAATGAAGTTTTCAAGTAGGGGTGCATGGCCAAATCTGAAACACAGTAAAAGAAAAAAAATGAAACAATTGAACTGAACTTGAATTTTTAAACTTGCAAAATTCACCTGTATATACCAAATACGTAGTAAATACGTAGGGGCGCATCATAAGTTTTGTCGTATGCAAACTAGATATCTTAATATTGTGATTTGAATTCATATCCTTAAACACTAAGTAATAAAAAAAAAACAAGAGCGTACTTCCATCTCAAAGGCCGGCAACGCACTTGTGACTCTTGAGTTGCAGGGGTCCATGGGTGACGGTAATTATTTACCATCGGGTGACCCGTCTGCTCGTTTGCCCCCTATAATATTTATATAAAAAAAAAACAATTAGGAGGCAAGGAATCGTTCGATTTTTAAATTAATTTTCTTAATAAAAATGGTCGGCTGATTTCGGTATGACATTCGTGTAATTATTTTGTATAACTTTAAGAGTGGCATAATTAAACAAAAATCGGTTGTCTGTAAAGTCGGTTTACTGACGATAGTTGAACGTGACAACGTCATAGGAACGCCTCAGAGCGAGGTAACGCCGCATGAGTCATGTTTTTTCGTGCGTGCAGCCGGCTCCATCGAATTATAAGACGTTGTCACGTCAAAAAACCCTATAGTAATTATACTAATTCGATCGTGTCCGTCCCGGAGAAGATATGAAACTCGCGCCGCACACAGCTTTTACAACAGTAGTATACTTTATATTTTAAGAAATTCTGCTTTTTAATGTTCCTGGTGTACAATAAAGAGTTATATTATTATTCTCTTTATTTACTTAATATACATATAAATTACATTTTTAAATACATTCACTATAAAAAAATAAAAACAAATATATTTAAAAATATAAAAAATAGTGTCCCACCGGTATCGGGTACAGGGACCAAGCTACCGTTGGTTAGGGTTCCAGAGATAGAAACCTCCTCACTATGCGTGCCGTATCAAGGAGGACTGCCTTCTGCATCAGGCTCTTAATCCAGCTTCCTAACGTGAGCCTCTGAAGGTGTTGGTCGAGGCTCTTAGCAATTAAACCATGGGCCGAAATGACTATCGGCACAATGATTGCTGAATCCACATCCCACATGTCGACAATCTCGTGGGCTAGGTCCAAATATTTTATTTCTTTATCTTTTTCGGCTTTTAAGAGATTGTCGTCATGGGGAATGGTGATGTCAATAATCATTGCTCGGCGCTCTAATCCGTCTATCACCACTATATCAGGCTTATTGGCAACAATAGTCCTGTCAGTGATGATAGATCGATCCCAGTACAATGTTGCACGACCATTTTCGAGAACCGGGTCGGGTACATACCTGTAGTACGGTAACTCGACAGCCACAAGATTATTTTTAACAGCAAGTTGCTGATGGACTATCCTGGCCACTTCGTTATGTCTATGCAAGTACTCGCCGTTGGCAAGACGAGAACAACCCGAAATTATATGCCTGAGGGTTTCTCCGGGATGATGACACGCCCGACATATCTCCGGATATGTCTCCGATAGTTATTCGTCATAACAACTTCATCTGTAATTGCACAGACAAAACCTTCAGTTTTTCCGAAGAGGTCACCGAACCGTAGCCAGGATACTGATGCTAATAAATCTATATCGGGCCCATTTAAGGCCCGATAAAAACGTCCATGCAACGCCTTGCTCTTCCATATCTCCCTGCGGTCTATAATAGTAAGTACTGCTGGTTTGCGCCAGTTCTCTTTTCCTAGAGCAAGCGGAATGAGTCCGTTGTCAACTGCCACCACATCCCGATACACATCCAGGTCAACGGAGAGGAAGTAATCTCTAAGGTTGCAGACCTCACGGTTATGGAGGGTCTTGGCATTTAAAAAACCACGACCCCCACATTTCCGCGGGATATACAATCTCACAACCGATGAACGTGGATAGTGCATTCGGTACGCGGTAAGCAGTGTACGAACTCTTCTATCCAGGGCATCTAATTCAGTCTGAGTCCATCTAAGTATGCCAAAGGAGTATGTTAGGACTGGTATGACCCAATCATTTTAGACTTTTCAATACTTTTTTCAGGCGGCCAAAGAAACGTTCCTGTAACGATTGCTTTATAGTCAATTCATTTACACCTAACGCCTGTGTCATACCTAGATACTTGTAAGTTTCGTTGGCGGAAAGACATCTAAGGTGTGTGAAATCTGAGAGTTCCATACCCTCAGATTCCATAATCCTGCCTCTTTTTACATGCATGACTGCACATTTATCCACACCAAATTCCATCCTGATACATTTACTAAAAGTTTCAGATACCTCAAGTAATTTTATCAATTGGAAATTGTTGCAGGCAAACAGTTTCAAATCATCCATGAAAAGGAGATGGGATACAACCTGACCTTCTTTCCGTAAACGATAGCCTAGCCCTGAACTCTTCAGTAAAGTGCTGAGAGCATTCAAAGCTAAGCAAAACCACAAGGGACTCAAACTGTCACCCTGAAATATACCCCGCCTGATTCTAATATACTCGCCGTAACCCTGAGACCGCCGACATCCTGGATAGTAGAGCACCGTTCTCCATTGCCACATACATGCCTTCAAGAAAGTGCATAGAGTTGTATCTACCTTGTACAACTCCATCACTCTCAAGAGCCACGTATGCGGTACAGAGTCATATGCTTTTTTGTAATCTATCCAACATGTCGCCAAATCCTTTCGATTACGACGAACTTGTTGGTTAATGGTCGTGTCAATAATAAGGAGCTCTTTAGTGCCACGGGCCCCACTTTTACATCCATTCTGAGAGTAAGCCATAATAGTATTGTTAGTTATATGAGATGTTATCTTCACTCTCAGAGTAGACGTAAGTAATTTATAAAGTGTGGGTAAACACGTTATAGGTCTATAATTTTTGGGATCCGTGGCACTAACAGACTTAAAGAGCAGGTGAGTTACGTCTGTGGTCCTAAAAGTCGGAAGCGAACCTAATTCTAAGCATGATTGCAATTGAGATGCCAATCGTACGTGTGAGCTACGGAGCCACTTTAACCAAAAGTTATGCAGTCCGTCCGGTCCCGCTGATTTCCAGTTCGGCAGCCAACGAACTGCATAAGCTATATCAGTATTCGATATTGTTATTGGCTCCATGGTATCAATCGACTCATACGAACGTTCGACATCTCGCATCCAATCACCCTCTGTGTGAGTGACAGGCATCGCCCAGATGTCACGCCAAAAGGTATTCGTAATTTCAGCATCTGGGAAATGTGTGTCAATCACTAAATCAGGCTACTCCCACCTTCTATAAACCCACCTCTCATCCCTTTGGAATGAACGATTCTGAGTATATCGGTCCACTCATTTTTTATACCTTCGTATACGGTTTGCCTTTGCATAAACTTTCTGTTTTAGAAAGTCAATGCTCTCTGTGACTCGCGCTGCATAATTACAGGAACTGATATCAGTTCCCGGAAAAGCCCGGTTCACAAAACGCATTACTCTCGGGCGTGTGTCATTGGCAAGCTTATCTGTTTCAGATCCGGTAGATCTGAAACAGATAAGCTTGCCAATGAGTGCCCTCGCCTCAGTGATACGACACGTTCAATCCTGCACTGCCACGCCGGAGCAGCAAGCTTTGACCGAGTAGCGGTATCATTTTATGGAAATTTAACACCAGCTACTCGACATGCTGCAACAGCCGCACAGTACAGAATTGATGGTGTATCACTGAGATCTGTGCTTTCTTCTAAATAAATACCTAATATAGAATCAAGGGCACACACTAGCGCTTTATTTCGTTTATGCATTAGCAAACGCGGTAAACGAGGTCTGTTATCATAACACATGGTCCGATATTCTCGAATAGCACCTTCCAAAATGTTCCTTATTTGTTCATTGTACTAAGTACTTACAGATGAAGTACCACTGTCCTCTCCACCCTCAGCTGGGTAAGGTCGTAGCAACCCAGAAATTGATTGTGACACTGTTTGTGAAGGGAAAGAAGTAACAATGCTATTCTGCAAGTCCAAGCGTAGCTGATCAAGCACGGAGTTATCCAACAAATGACATCGTTGAATAGCCCGTACTTGATCCGATAGCCTTTGTGCCGTAACGTTAACAGCTGGTTCGAGTTCTTGAAACAGAGACAACATACGATTACGATACGCAGTAAGGTTAGTTCCTCCCTCTGTAACCAGAAAATATGCTCGCATAACGTTCTCGTTTATCGAGGATGTCCATTTCATGCGATGCATATTACCACCGGTAGCGGGGTCCCTATTCGAAGCCGGTGGGTCTCGGGGTCCCAAGCAGGTCGGAGGCCGGCCTCTCCCCTGCTGACGTACAGGTGTTGGCGACGTCGGCGGAGAGAAAAACTCGTCACTCGATGTTGAGCTCGACGCATCCACAGCGGCCGGTATGCTTGATGCCGTTTCCGGGGGCCGGGCGGCGAAGCTGAGCGACGAGTCGGGGGATGTTAAGGGTGCAGTCCTTACTCTGGATCTTGTTAACATTAGCAGTCATATTCTTCTTCTTTTAATTCAACGGCTCCATCGTTTATCGATGATTTCAATTATATTAGACATGACGTTATAAACCTCATGTCGTACTCATATATTTTTGGTTTTTTACATATTTAAAACTTCCTTTTCATATGAATATTTATTTATGGTATTAATTTTTATAAATACTATTGAAAATATATATAATTGGATTTGTAAATACAGAAATATAAAAATATTGGATAAGAGGTGAAAGTTTTACGACTGCCATATTATAGTGTTGCCAGTGTTTTTGTTTATTATTTTATTATTATTATACATCCTTGATAAATAAAGTTTGGAAATAATTTTCTTTGTTTCGTTATATTTGTATTTAACAATACAATATACATTAATATCTAATACTTTATTGTGAAGTAAGGTAATTTATAACGGATTTTAGTTAAATGTAGAAGTATTAAGTAAAACAAAATGTTTATGAAATTAAAATCAATATTCGATGAATCAATCAGTATTAGTAATTAGTAAGTGTTTCGACTATGTCAATCATTCATGATCGCCCACCTCTACGAATATACAACACGAGCGCACATGAGCGTGTGGCCGGCCGCTCGCGCTCGCCACTCGTCACTTTGATCTTCGCCAAAATACCGACAAGAACGCGAGCGGTGCCGAGTGGTGGCGAGTGCACACGAGGCGAGCCGAGCGACGTCATAGCAACGCCTCAGAGCGTGTCATGTTTTTTCGTGCGTGCAGCCGGCTCCATCGAATTATAAGACGTTGTCACGTCAAAATGTTTCGAGTAAATGAGTAGTGCATTGAGGAAAACTTCCAACAAACCATCTCTGTGGTCCTTACCACTGAACAGTGGCTTTTTTTTGGCGACAGATGCGCAGAGGTAGCAGCATGTGACTTTGTATCGTAATTTATTAAAAAATATTCAAGTCGGCCGATATAACTACGTGAACTCAATGGTTACACGTAATGAAACATGGCTGTATTATTTCGATATTCCTACTAAATAGTATAGTAAAATGTCTGAAGAAGAATCACCGCCGACGTCTGTGACAATGTCCCGATCCATAAAAAAAAAAGAATGGTTGCTGTATTTTTGCTAAGAGAGGAATATTGCCTACGGTTGAGCTTGATAAAGGGAAGACTTTTACTGCTTCATGGTATATAGAGAAAATTTTACCTAGTATCTAATACTTAAGGTAAAATTTAAAGACTAAAAACACGAATGATCAAACTCAAGACTCGATACTTGGCTATTGCATCACGATAAGGCCCCTGCAACTCGAGCAATCAAAAGTACAGACTTTTTTGCACCAAGCTGCAATCAAATTCCTAGGACACCGTTCTTATAGTCCGGATTTAGTTACAAGTGGCTTTGCACTATGTGCAAGTTTTCAAGCAATGAGGAGCTTATTGGAGCTTTTGAGGATATACGCTTTTGTGTTTCAGAGGGATATCGGAGTAACGTGTCTGGTTTATACGTATGAAGACCTGTATTACTGCAAGTGGAGACAATTTCGAAAACAAAAAAACCACAAAGTACGAAAAACATTATGTAGCACCCTAGGAAACAAAAGCGGTAACTATAATATAAATATAAATATAAAAATCTACATAATTTGCTTGTGTTTTACAATTATTATTCAGTGGTACTATTTTACAGGTAATTACTATTATTTGTAATATTAATTAAGTAAGTATATGTTCTCTCATTGTTGGGATTGGGCCTTAAAAATAATTAAAATAAGAAGTACCTGTGTCGGATAGGCCGGGAGCCAACGTCTGTGTGCCACTATTGCATGGGCTGTCGCGAGGACACCGCACTCCACACTCTGGTGGAGTGCCCTGCGTGGGCGCGGCAACGTGCTGACCTCGCGATGGCCTTGGGTGTGGGTAGCCTCTCACTGGAAACCATGGTGATGGTTATGGTCCAGCACGAGAGCGCATGGGATTCCGCCGCCTTGTTTTGCAAAAAAGTGATGAGTGCCAAGAAGGCGGCGGAAAGGGAACGGGAGAGATCTAGCACTCTTCCGTCCCGAAGAAGACGCACCAGGCGCCGGAGAGAGCGAGACGATCTCCGGCCTCCATGAGCGCTTGCCTGAGGGTGATGGGATGGGTTACCCGTCGCCCTAGCAGAAGCAGGCCCGAGACGGCGGCGCGACGTGTTCCACGCTCACCTCTCTAAATCGGAGGGGGCAAGGCCCCCGCGCGAAATTGTGAGGTCGCCTGTAGTCGAGCAGGCGGCCAAGTCTGCCGGGGCTCACAGGGACTTCCTTTCTAGGGTACACCTGAGCCCCCGGCAATAGGACCCCGTGACGGAACACCGTGTGGTTTTAGTCGGTTCGAGTCCGACATACCACCTTACCAATAGCCCCGGTGAGGTGATGACCCGTGGGGGTTTCCACACGTAAAAAAAAAAAAAGCCTATAGAATGAATTCGATTCCCTGGTGTGCCCCAGTTTGAGAGGCCTCTATCTATCTATCTTACCTAGTGCTGGTTGGCAGACTGCATAAATCTTCTGAAATATTCTTAAGAGCTTTAGATATGCAGACTCCTACCCGGTGCTTTGTTTTGTTTCAACGTTTAAGCGATGATATTATTAATTTATAATAAGTACATTCAAACACATGAACAAATAAACTCCGACCGCGCTTGCGTGAGATGCTAATTGTTCTACCATTATTTAGAACCGCATATTTATTAATAGCAGCGCCACGCGGTTTCACCCGTGTAAGTTCCAATCCCGTGGGAATATCGGGATAAAAAATAGCCTATATTTTAATCCAGGTCTCCAGCTATCTACATACCAAGTTTCATGGCAATCGGTTTAGTAGTTTTGGCGTGAAAGCGTAACAAACATCCATACATCCATACAGCCTCACAAACTTTCACGTTTATAATATTAGTAGGATTAGTAGGATTCTTAGACGTGAATGTGTTTGATGGTTTGTTAGCTGTGTTAGCATAGTTAGTATGTCAATATAATTTTTTGCATGGGAATAGTTTGCCCGGTGAAAGCTAGATATGGGGTCCTGATTCAAAAGATTCAAGTGAGCGACGCGACATGGAACAAAAGCTAGTTATCTATATTACTATTGACCAAGTAAGAAAAATTAAACTAGGCATAATGATAAGGATATTATACACATTCATAGCTTAGCGTTGATTTTGTAGTAAAATTTATAAAAAATAAATGTTAGAATGAAAATTAATAATTCCTGTAAAAAAATTAAAGAACGTAATTTTTTTACTACTTACATAAAATATGGGGGACAAAGAAAGATCGTAACATGCCCCTTCTATAGTGGTTAGTGTATCGGGGCTTTAATGCGTGGTACATCGTTCCACGTGAACGGGCATGATTCATCAGAGCCCATTCACTGCGATCTCTGGATTCGGTGCGGTTTAACTAGAGATGAGGGTAAACTTATTTTTTAAAGATGTTTTTTTAACAAAACTGAAATATTAGCTGTTTTTGTTCGCCTGAGGAACAATGTGGTGTCATAGTATTGATTGAGATTCCTATTATGAAAACAATAGAAATCTACATCAAACGCAAGTTGAAAGGATACCATTCTAAGTCACAATAATGAAATACGTCACCATAGCAAGGCTAATAGGGGACATTCTTTTGGATATTTGTTCTATATTTGATTTTGTTTTTTTTTTATTCTACTAACATCGTAAACTGAGTCCTCTCCTATAAATATTTTTATTACTTTTTTCGTTCGTTCGTTATGGCCATGAAACTCCCTTTAGTATTTTATTAAGCTATATAGGTAACCAATTAAGTAATAAGTGCGTAAATATCAATTATAACATTGAGTATGAAGTCACATCACTACGTGTCGTTCGACAGAGATTTAGCCGACGCGCCGCGGATTACCGTGATTTCCCGAGGGGCCTGGACCGAAAAGACACCTCCGTTGCATCCGCATTATTACTTTCCCATACCGTGGACAGCTGGTGACGCGTTGAGCACTCGTAATTATTTTGTGACGTCGTAATTATTTGTACGTCGTGACTAGTTTCATTGATATTACTAAGTTTAAGTAATTTAAGTAAAATGGTATTTAGAATGTCGATATTTTTTTTAAATAAAAGTAAATATCTAAATTTGATATATTATGTATTAGGGCACGTAATTATAATATACTGTTACCCGAATAGTAAAAAAACCGGACAAGTGTATGTGTGACTCACGCAACGGGGGTTCCTTACAAAATTCTATGTAGGCAGATAGTTCGTCCAATCTTAGGATTCTTGAAGAGTTTTGCCCCTTTTTTTCCGAACAATATTAAAAACTTCACTTTAGCGTTCTAAAAATATTTCCCCATGCAGCAATATACGTTAGGTACAGTCAATTTCATAACCGTAAGTTAAGTTTGTAATAGTAAAAAAGTGCTTTTTGCCAAATATTTCATGATTCAAGGTATTGGGGAAGTACTCTACAGGTTTTAGTTTGCCTGCGAAGTTTTTTTTTAAGGTATAGGCAAACGAGCAGACGGGTCACCTGATGGTAAATGACTACCGCCACCCATGGGCACCTGTAACTTAAGAGTCACAAGTGCGTTGCCGCCCTTTAAGGGGGGAATAGGGGAAGAAGGGGCAAGGGGGAGAGGGGAAGGACGGGAATAGGGGAGAGGGAAGGGTTAATGCCTCCGGTAACCTCACTCACGCGGCGAAAAGCAATGGGAGCATTGTTTCACTGTCGGTTTTCTGTGAGGCCGTGGCATTGAGCGGAGTCGAGCCGGCCCATACGTGCCAAAGCATGGCTCTCCCACGTAAAATAGTAAAGTATTAAAATTGGTTAAACTATAAAGTTTCTAAAATCTTTTGATTGCGTTGACTTAGGAGCATGATTTTTTTACAGCTTTAAGCGGCCGCAGAGGAAGAAGTGTTTGGTGTTAATTTCAACTTGATAGACAGACAGATTCGTTTTGAGGAACGGAACCCTAAAAACGCAGATTAGTATTGTGCGAAAAATAATAATTGCGTTAAAGAAAGTAGTAAAAATTGCAAAACCTTTTTCTCCTCTGTTTGTCAACCGATTTCCTTTTTTTATTGTTTAGTAATTATTGAAGAGCTTTAGTGCTCTTAATAAATAAATTTGTAAAAGGTCTTATTTCTTCCTATGACGGAGCTTTAATGTTTTAGTGACGATTTTTAGGTTTGATTCCCACCCAGGACAAATAAATGTGTGATGAGCATGATCATTTGTTGTGTGTCTGGGTCCTAGGTGTAATTTATCTATAACATGTATGTATTTAGAAATATATAAGTATGTTTATCAGTCTGTACCATAGTACAGGCTAGTTTGGGATTAGACGGCCGTGTGTGAGGTGTGTGAAGTTATTATTATTATATTATTTAATGAATTACCCTTAGCTCTAAGCTTAGTTTATTAGTTAACATACTGTTATTGTTATTATGTTCTATATGTCTAAATGACTCATTTATCTTGCTATCTACTCGTATCTACCCGTGTGAAGCCTGGGCGGGTCAGCTATAATGGACAAACTGTGAAAGTACAGAACCGATTTCAATAATTCTTTCATTATTAGAAAGCGTTACTTCTGGATACATTATCCAAAGGTAACGAGGAAGTTCGACGAAGTTGCGGGCAAAAACTGTTCTATGTATATTAAGAAATTCTGTGATAAAATTTTGACAGTCACAATTAAAACCTAAATTTATCAAATCTGGAAGCCGTGGACTTGAACTTCGTATAATTCACTTACAATCCTAATTACAGTCGCTAGTTGCCTCTGTTTATAATTTCTTATAACTAAGATGTCACAGAGGCACACTCTTGATACTGGGTAAATGAAATGACTATGAAAATTCAACCTTTGAATCGATAATAGTGTCTGAAATAAGTAGCTAGGCTACTTTTAACCATTTAGGTATATTAAGGAAATAGCAAAACTGAAGTAAGTGAGGTTCCGATTTACCCGATAATCGAGCTTAAATTAGTAATAAAAGTACATAAACTTCAAAGACAATTTAGTTACCAAGACGACACTACATTATGTTTTTATAAAATAATGATATCGTATTAATTTGATAAGGGCAACATATCGTAATAAATAAAATATGGTCGGATGAGCATATTAATGTTTGTCATGAAAATAAAAACATCGATGTCCACCCTCCGAAGGCGTCGACAATGCATCACGAGGCGACATCCGGCGGAACTGGCATAACGAGCCCGTTGTTCCGCACCCCGCACCCCTTCAACCCCTCGGTATTTTTCTACAGAACCCCACTGAGATTATTTTCGGATAGTATTGACTCGATTTCAATGCTTCCATGGCGATGAATACCGGTTCATATTAATGATTTGTCCGCAGGCTCTTTGCGCACATTGTATAACCACTCATATACCACTAGTTATGAAAGTAATCATTGTTAATAAGCAGGGTTTCAAATTATCATTCATTTCATATTGTTTGATAATAACTCCATATCATATTATTGTGTGTTTATGTGTAGTAAGGCTGATAAGTTTAATGAATATTAATTAAAAAATTGGAGTGCTGTTTACGTTGACAAAAAATATCACTGGTGAATGTGGTGGTGATACTCCTCTACATACTCTTTTTATACAACCATTAAGTTCAAATAAAATAGTATATTATATAGTAGTATATTCAAATAAAATACTACAAATTTACATTCCGATTCTGTTTGTGATATAACTACCTACATATTTATTTTCTTTTTTAATTCTAAATTTAAAGTTCCTGGTTTCAGATAAATGAAAAACGAAAAAAGAAACTTTTTAAAAGGTATAATTGTAATTTAAAACCTTTGCTGTGGAAAAAACAGTAAAGCTCCAATATTTGATACTTTCAAAGAAGTAGCTACTAACGAGGCAATGTGTAGTGATGTTATGATCTCTCAAAGAGTACCAATTAGACCAGCTTAAGGTACATAAGAGGCTTTGCGTCGGTTGAAACTGTTTGAAAGCAGACCATGGTATTAATTCCTCTTTATGCCTCTCATAAACAAAGCCGAGGAGGTAATTTATTTATATAGATAGGTTAATCGATATTATCTTACAGTAACTATTGAAATGCTATAGAAGTAAGTAAGTAGGTAATGAAATGGCATTACTCAGATAAAAATCAGAAGAGAAAGAAACAGTCAGATGTCGGGGTTCGAACTCCTGCCGTGTCGTTGGGAGTGAGATGTAATGACATGTCAATTATTGTGTGACAATGTAGGACAATCAATGTTGATTTTAATTGGACTTTTATCGAATTAAACAAATAGTGATATAACTTTTTTAATAAGCTCTTTAGTGTTGAAGGCGTGTAATAAAGGTAATGATTATCGATGAGCCTCGGTTGGGAAATGTATTTCTTTGCCACTTTTGTACCAAACTATAGTAGGTAAATTTTTCGTTTTACTAGAGTTAATTTAAGTTAATGGGATGATATATCCATTATTTATAAGTTGTCCCTAATTCCTTTTAGGCGGATCATCGGCGACTTGTTAGTATTGAGATACAAGATGAATCCCACTAGTCAAAGCTTGATGTCATAAACCTTATCCTCTACCTAAATAATCATGTCAAGACTAAAATAACTTTTCGAATCAAACTTCAGCTTTATAATAAGCAAAGCCATAAATAAACTTTCTAGAATGTATGTACAATTCCAGTCATAGGATTTCCAAAAGGAACAACGGAAATTTTTGTCCGTTTTAGATTTTCAACGTCTGGTATAGGATAACTATTAAAAATAGCTAAATAGTACAAAAACTGCGAATTGTTCTTCATACATACTGCTAATGCTTTACTGGAGTAAATCGTTAAGACCATAATTCATTTATTTTCTCATTGCACAGTTAACCTGGCTGTATTATGTACCCTGACAGTAATTAAAGTTGCTATTTATCTGCACAATGTCCAGTAGCACTCGCACACTGCCTCAGAGGTGAATATTATAATTCTTTTTACTATAAAAATATTGTTTGTAACCACAAATGCAGAAGCATATTTTGAGAAATCCGTAATTTCCTTTCATTTAGCAAAACGTAGCTGAAAATGCAAATTAAATTACATCTAAAGAAAATTAATATTTGTCAACGCAGCATGGTATAAAAAAGGGTCGAGATGTAATTTTGGTTTTAATCAGTTCAAACCGATATTCTGACCACTGTTTTGTTATTAAATTATAGGTAAGAAGTTTAATTATAACTAAAAATTATTCATGTTTCTTGGTGTTTTTCAAGTAAATAATAAATGTATACTAACAACTAACACTGTGAGGTTATGGTGCCATTCTAGTTCATTTTAAATAAATTCATTTCAATTTGTTCATTTAAATTTGATCCTATGGCAGGTCCTAAGATATGTATACTAAAATATATTTATTATTATTATAGGTTGTTTGTAAAGCTCACGCACTGTTTATATTTTTCATATTCAGAAAAGATGTTACAAAACACGAACGGAGAATTGCTATTATCGGGTATTTGCATTAAGAACATACCTAACATAAATTTTAGTTATGTATATAGTTTAGTGTAAGGCTAATAAGAATAATGAAAAACTAGGAATATGTACATACGGCTTGAATGAATGAAGTCAATGTCCTTACTACACTTGGTACATGGTACTCTGGTATTAGAAATCCAACATCTTGCAGGAGAGGGCGTTCTTTTTTTTAAAGTATGTTTTTTATAAAAGAAAATCCAATATTAAAACGAACTTTAAATTTATTTTTAATCTTTATCCAGTATGTATGGGAAACTACTTAAATACTTATTGAGCAGAAGGAAAAAAGTAGGTACGCCCTATGTAATCATTTGGCACCAACCATGTTTCACTGGCTTGAACTGTGTACCTTGAACACCGACGGTTCGTTTAGGTTATATAAATTTACAATATTTTCAGTACGGTTGTTTTTCATTCTATCGTTATTTTCTTGTTTGTGAGGTTTTCTTTCTCACTTTATTTGACCAAGTGTTTTTAAAAGCCATATTAGAATTTTCATCTAACAAGGACCGACACAGGAAAAAGGCCGATACAGGAAAGGAAATTATATACAATAACACCTAAATCTGAAAACATAAAAATTGGTACAACTTTGCCGATAAAAAAATACAGAACCTGTATTTTGTACCTGTTAAAAATAACAGTGAACTTAAGAAGTCAGTGGGGAAGGCATTTTGATAAAATAGGAACTAGGCAAAAGTGTAAAGCTCACTTGTGCATCGCTAATCTCGATTTTTGGTGGTTTCAATACATTCTTTCTAAATGCTTTAAATTTATTGCAGCGCGAAATGGAGTGATAGGCCCATGAAGTGGATACGAGATGCTACTTACATGCCGTAAAGAGCAGGGTAACAAAAACAAAGTTTTTAATGTGTCAATCAATATTCAGTTTTTTAGAATTTGACTTTTGTACAGTTAAGAAATTAAACAAGTTCATAAGATAGTTAATAATAAGTGGTTATCGGTACCAATAATCAGTTACAATACTAGTGGTGTCAATCACAAGGCGCCTATACCAAGATCATCGGAGATCCTTTGGCAGAGTAACGGTTGGCGATGTATGAGTGACACCGTCGGTATTGTGAATGTCACAACAATGTGACAACTGCGTAAACGATATAAGTGTCTAAGCAAAGTTAAAATAATTCTTACGAATGTCTATTTAACTATAAAACAAATAATGGATGGTTCGCGTGTTTATCGTCACGATTACATTACATCGCGATTACATTATTGACACAAAAATCAAATTTCTACACATATGTGTAAATAATCTATACTTATAATAAAACTGTTACAGGTCCAATTCTGTACATTAAAGATATTTTGAAAAAACTTTTTGGGGACACTCCGTATCATGGCCGCGCCGTACGAGGTAGGACGTAGCATACTTTTTATCCCGAAATTCAAGACGGTTTCTTTCAGAAGGGGATGAAAGTGAAAATGTGTACTTAGTTGTAATTCATTAACCAGTCTAATTTCAATTTTTTGTTTTTGTTGGAAAGGAGGTACTTTAAAGATTGTCACGTAATTTTCTTTCTTGTATAACTATACTTATAATAAAACTGTAACAGGTCCATCTCTGTATATTGAAGATTTTTTTAATTTTTTTAGGAGGCACTTTATAATCGATACAGAAGCTAAAGCTATATATATATATATTTTTATCCCCATATTAAGGACGGTTTAGTTGTACTTTATCAAAACGTGATTTAATCTTCCAATCATTGTTTTTCTGTTGGAAAGGAGACACTTTGACGATTTTCACGTAATCTTCTTTCTTCTGTAGCTACAAATATAATAAATCTGTAGACGTGTTTGATCGCATCACGTAAAAGCACGAAATAATCGTGGAAACGTTTTATGCTAAGTATTGTGTATAATTTGGTGTAACATTAAGTATTTGATTTATTTGCAATTGGTTCTCTCTATCCATAGAAATCTCAATTAATCAAATATCATTATGTATAATACAACACGTAACGACATCTGTTGGCCCCAAGTAATACTAACTGTACACAACCATAACGATAAGAGTGATCATTTATTTCTTAAGATATTTTTATTAGCATAGAATACTTGCATGAGGAATAGGGAAGATGACTGTCAAGTCAAATCAGTAACTTTTTAGTAAACGTCAAAACGGTAGCGTCCGTACATTTTTGTATGAAATACTAAGGCTTGGCGTCACATCTTAGTATTGCCAAATCATTTTCTTTTAATGTTTATTTAACAATTATAATCTAAATTAAAATCGTTAAAATAAAACTGGACGACAATTTTCACAATATTTTAAGTTATTTTATTGCGGCACTTGACTAAATAGAGAGAAGATAAGATAAGAGAGAAATAGAGCATTTGGCATTTACCCAATTATAAATTTGGATCTAAGCATTACACGATACCTATTGGTAAATATTTGTAGTGCAATTTTCATCATAATTTAATACAAAATAATACAATCTACGTGTACGAATTATACTATATTTATATTTCCAAAAATATTATGGGAGTGTTATAGGGTAACCGCACTTAACACGTAAAAAGTATAAAACACACGTGGAAACCTTTAATGCAAAAATATTGTATGCAATTCACTCTATTCAATTCATAGCAATAAGAATTTAAAATGTTCAAGAAAAACATATAGTTACAATGCAGTTAGGATTGTATTGATATTATGTTTTTTTTGGATTGTTACTTTAGACCAACAGGTGTTAATACATTTCTCTTTTTTTATGAAACAATTTTAAATATTCCTTTTTTTTTGTTAAACTTAAAAAAAAGATCTTCCCGAATATTAATAATACATAAATTAAATAAAGTATTAATTTTAATACTTTCTGAAAGTGCACATAACCTAAACGTGTTGCGTATGTGTGCTTTATAGATGTGTTCAGATTCTCCGCAAAATAACATACATAAATACAAATCAAGTAAACATACATTTATAAATACAGCTGTAGAACAAGAAGATCCAAACTTTTAAACTTTCGCGTTCGATGATAACATTCGCGTTCGATAAGATCGAGTTAATTTCGGTCAATATAATTATATTAAAAAGATCGCAGACACTATCGCCAAAAAAATTACATCTAAGCTGAAATATTGACAGATAACCGGTGAATCTTTTTTTACCTTTTCAGACCATTTATTTTCCGTTCCGTTACTTTAGTGTGAAATCTTATGTTACATGCGTACGCTAAGAGTGGATGAGACGAGTTTTATGTTCTTCACCCGAAGCAGAGTCTCCCGCGGGCTGACGCTGGGTGGACCATTGAATGCAAAACGACTCATAACGTTTGAGTCAGTGTAAGCCTGATATACGCCACTCCCCCGTTTCAGGAAAAGGTGCAATGCTTATTATAACCGACATATTACTGTTTTCCGACATAAACGCGAACGAAGTCGCGGGCACAGCTAGTAAGTACATATGTGTAGAACTTAATATACAGTTGATGTCAATTATTTGTTCATAGGTTCATATTTTATTTCTGGCAGGTTCTTTTTAACAGTTCCATAACGATAATAGTTCCCATGTAAGAGATCTTTATGCAGCTGATTATCATGCATCAGTTGCATTAAAATAAATTACTACTATTTACTCAGTGCTTTATAAAAAACTTGCATCGCGTGACAGGCCTTACTCACGATTTACTTGTTGGTAATGGTGAAAAGCCATTAGCTGTACAATTATGCACCTGATCTGTGGCTTTTAGCTATCTAATACACAATTATAAATAAATAGCTTCCGCTCATCGATTTAGTTGTTTCAAAATCAAGTGAAGTTAAAATAGTTTACTATCAAACAGGAGCCGTGTAACTTAGTCGAGCTGAATAAGAAGTAGCTTATGTCTCTGTGCGGTCTATAGGTTATACATACGTATAAAGAAATCATTTTAAATTGTTGTTTCGTTGTTGCACGAAAGTAGGACAAATAAACATTACTTACTAATACATTAAAAAAAAACAAAATTTTGACACAAATTTGCATTTCAATACACGTGTGTTTTATAATATAGTTAAAAAATAAAACAAAAATCTCAACACGTAACATAAAACAAAACAAAACACACATGAAACAAAAAAAAATATTGGCATTCATTCTGGATCTGTGTAAAACCTTTATTAGTGCATAATTAATTTTACCAGTCTAGTATCCATCAGTTTTTTTCTCTTTACTTGTGGTTTCGTTTTTTTTTAATGCATGCTAGTCTATAATATATATAAATGCTTAGCTCTATACTTTATATATATATAGCTCTCATACTTTAGATTTTATTGATATCTAAAAAACTCCGATTTCGTGACTGACTCACTCACTGATGATCATCAAAATTCTTAGGGTACTTTCTGAAGTTCTAGAAAGCTGAAATTTGGTATGTAAGCTAGTAGTGGTATTAGTACACAAACAACAAATTAATTATAAAACTTGGAACTTTTACCCCGCAACCCCTTAAATTAGGGGACGGAAGGTCTGAAAATTAATGATATAGGGACTCCTTGTTATAAATAATAAAATACATATTTCATAATTTTTAGTAAATATCCCCACCCTTTAAAGAAAAAATGAACAAAATTGTCATAAGCAACTCACAAAAAGAACTGAAATCCCACCAAAAACATTTTCATGTAAAATGTTTGTATATAAATGTGTGGTCTGGCCCTTTCGTTACTACAAGAACTATTGTATAACAGAAAAATAAAGAACAGAGAATAAATTTTTAACCTTTCGCCCACGTGACGGTAGCGAAACGGCCAGACCACATATTTTGACTAAGGTGTAGAGTTAGCGAAGTTAGAGCGTGTAGACGCACCCACTAAATGATAAGTTAGCTTTAACCATGATATACCTATTATTTTCCTCTCTCAATTTACGTCTGTTAGGAGGTAATACAGTTTTTATGGCGTCAATCCCCTTATCTCAGTTTCCACTCGAGCAACGGTCTCGCTAAATTATTTGCCGGATTTAGTACATTTATTTTCGACACTCGTAGTGTTTTGTACAAAAACTGTTCACAATAGTGCAAGGCAGACATTTTTTTTTATCAGCAAATATAATATATCAAAAGAAATATGAAATAAAATAAAATAGGAAAAGTCGTAGAATTTTATTATAGAAAATATGTATTGTATTCTGTATGTGGATAGGTAATACGACCAATATATTCTATGCTGGAAAGATTATTATTATTTATTACTTAATATTAAATAATGTTTTATATTAATCTAACATTGTTTTAGGATTGCTTTCTTATAAAAGTTCAATGGCGGCGAGTAAAACTTGGAACCTTTTTGAGAGTAAATTTTTTCTAGCAATGATAGTGTTTCTATATAAGTATAAAATCACGAACAATATGACGCGTGGGGATGAGGCGCGGGGTGGGGTGAAGTGGGACGAGTGGGGGGATGGATGTAAACACAAAGCTGAGGCAAGCCGGCAGTCACGTGGCGCGCCCGCCGGGGGCGCATCACTCTTAAGGGTGGTTTCGCTGGTACCAACAACGCGACTACCACAGCATACCGATACTGTTTCACACTAGTTACTCGTGAACTTCACATTTACTGTGGTTTTTTTAAAGAGTCCCCTAAAGAGTGATGTTCCCCCGGGGAACTGTTGGTGAAAGTTTTATTCAGAACTATAATATAATACATATCTCTCTAAAACATTTCAATGTTTACGTATTGAATTAGAGTAAATTGTATATAATACAACAACCGCTCTAAGGAATATCAATACAAAACATATCAAACTAATATTAATTACATATCTATAAATAAATATCTTCGCTTAGATGATAACTAGTAGGTATTTGTCTAAAATATATTTCGGTGTGAGTAGTCTAATGTATGTAGGAATAAATTAGTGTATAATGGGAAATAGATTTAGAGGTAAGAAATTTTTTTGTACTATCTTTCTTTTTAGAATATTCACATAGGTACAGTGGTGAACGATCTGTAATTACAGAAAATTTTAAACAAATCATGTAAAATTTATTGCGTTCTGAAATTATTATATTTATAATGAAATATTTACATGCTCAAAACGAAAAGTATTAGGAATAAAGGGTATAAAATAATAACAGATTTTTCGCAAAAATACCTTTTTTCTGAAGAGTAACAAATTTACAAAGCTGCACAAATAATTAAGAACAAAAATTAAATCGTTTGAGAGTTGATTTTGATTAAACGTATGCTAAGTAAAAATAAATTAATTTAATGAAATTAGTTTATTAAAAATAATTTAAATTATAATTAATAGTTCATAGCATGTCCACGGCTCTTAATAACTGTTTCGCTGAACTAAAAGTTAGACCCCTTATAAGAATCTTGTTCTGTCAAAATATTCGAAATCGTTGGATACGTATTAAAATGCTTCACAACATAGAAAACCGTCGTTTTCGAACAATGCAGATGATAAGCTTTCTTTTAATAAGACCAATTCAATCAATAAATAATTTGCAGCAACTTTTATTTTTCCTCATTGTTATTTTACGAAAATATATCGTTTCCATAATGTTATTAAACTAAATAGCGCCAATATTATAACTACAAGAAGTGACAAAAACGTAGAGCATTCGAGATTTAAATTTTAATAAAAAACTAATCTATTCAGCGTTCCTTATTATGTGGCCGGCCAGTAAGTAGTCATGTTACAATCAGTGCTTACACTTGTTTATTGGATGTATAAAATTTATCCGTTTGTTTTTTTATTAGTCCGTGTGTAAATGAATTTATCGAAAGTAAGTAAGAACTTATGCTAATTTGTTTAACAAAATCTTGTAACACACAAAAGCATTTTTAATTATATGACCACAACTTTGTTTACATATATATATTAAACTGCATGTAAAAAAACTGCAGTTAGTAAATACATTTAATATTTATTGTCTTAAATTTGTCTGAAAGATACCTAAGTTGATATTATAGCAAAGTGTAACAAAAAGTGTTCCTTTTTCTATATATTTTATGATACGAGGTCATAGTACTAGAAAATGACGAAAGCCGTAGAATTACACAAAATTTTGTAATTAAGAACTTACAAAATTTACAACTTTCAAATAATAAAAAAAAATAAATGTTACCCATCGCTCTAAGAATTAAAATACCTCATAAAGCTGTAAATATAATATGTTATGAAGAAGGCTTGCATAACGATGAAACCTTAAACTTTCATACTATTTTATTTTAGTAATTATAATATAATATACATTTTTTGATAAAATATTAAAAAAACATCATTGAAATCGGTTTACAATTGGCGAAAACATATGTATACACTTACATGTAGCGTAACTTATACCCACAAAAATATACAGATGACTTGAGAACTACCTTTTTTATTGAAATCGTTTTAAATTATATTTTTACTATCTTCGATCAAGATCGAAAAGGTTACTACATATTATTCAATCTGATACATTTTATCTATCACTAGTCGGTATCTCAATTTGAATGTGGTTTACATTAAGATTGAGATGGCTTACTGATAGTATGGCATCAAGAGGATTTTATTATATACCAGCTGCATCTCGCTGTTTCACCCGCTTAAGTCCCGATTCTGTTGGAATATCGGGATAAAAAGTAACCTATATGTGTTAATCCAGGTCTCGAGCTATCTACATACCAAGTTTCATTGCAATCAGTTTAGTAGTTTTTGTGTGAAAGAGTAACAAACATCCATTCATCCATACATCCTCACAAACTTTCATATTTATAATATTAGTCGGAAGTCGGACTGGCTAACTTAGCCCATTAAGAAAAGCTCTGTTTTAAATGGTTGTAACCGACCATTTAAAAAAGAGCTTTTTTACTGGATTGTCAAATAAGTACAAAAAGTCTTAGCATTATTAACAATAGATTACAATGTTTTTTAAGCATGATTGTTACATATTGTTTTACACCTTTGTCTGATACTTACAAATATAATAAATACTATCAACGCGTAATCAGAATTTTACAACAAAATAAGGTAATCCTACCGACATTTATCTACACTTCATGGATTAACTGACGGTAAAATTTGGTATTTAGAAGAAGTATATTAATCTATATATTTTTTTACCACCTTTATCCATTGCAGTAGTAAATATGAAGAAACAGAAATAATTTACACTAATTTTTAACATAAAATAAGGCGTACGCGTAAATTGTAACGTTGAGTTTACGCATTGTCAATTCAACTTTTACCTGTATTACGTAGGTATTTAGCTTTAGCTATTAAATATGTCTAGAACAAAAGTCAGCATAGTCTATCTTAAATGAATCTTTAATAATCTTTCTATTTTAGCCTTTTACATGGCGGCACTGAAAACTGTTTTGTAGGCGTCCACAGCTTCTTCAGGTGATGAAAATCTCTGACCACTCAATTTATTCTTTATTTTAGGGAAAGTATAGAAATCATTAGGGCTTAGGTCGGGGCTGTACTAACTCTGTTGCTCTGTGCGCGGTGTGAGAACTCGCATTGTCGTGATGGAGGATGATACGGCGGTTGCAGTTCTCTTTACGGAGTTCAGAAACGACCTGTGGCACCATTCTGCATTAACCGTTCTTTGTCCCTCAAGAGAAATAGTCGCAACATGGCCGTTTTTAGAGATAAACGTGGCCACCATTTTTTTTGCAACACTCCGTGAACGAACAATTTTTGTTGGCTTTAACTCATTTTCGAACACCCAAACTCGAGACTGGTTTTTTGTTTCGGGTTCGTACGCGTACATCCAGGATTCGTCACCTGATACGAGGTTGTATACAGCATTTGAGGATACTGCGTGGAATCTTTCGAGAGTTTTGACGCACCAAGTAACGCGAGCCGCTTTTTGCTATTCACAGAGCGAATGCGGTATCCGTCGGGAAAACAACTTTTTTACACCTAATTGTTCATGCAAGATTATTTGTATTTGACTCATGCCAATGTCTAAAGTTGCCTGAATTTTGCGGTATGTCACATGTCGATCTTCCTCAATCAGCTTACGCACAGCATCAACGTTTTCTTGGGTGACTGCAGTTTTTGGAAGACCTTGACGGGGATCATCACTGAGCTTGACATGTCCACGTTGAAATTCAGCAAACCAGCGATAAATTGTGGTTTTGGATGGGGCTTCATCACCAAATGCAGAAATTATCCGGTCATAACACTGTTTTTGCGTTAAACCAATTCGAAAGTCATAATAAATCATCGCTCTTGAATTTTCTCGAGTCAATTCCATTTTCTCAACGACTAAACAAGTTTGACAAAACCTTGTGATAAGACCGAGAATCTTTTTTTAAATAAATAAATGGTATTCGATTTTTAAAACCAAGGAGTTTTCAATTAAAAAGATTTTAATATGACAGAATCAGTGGAAATATTCCATTCCCGATACTTTTAGTGCAGCCTATGTAACAAATTATGTAAACAAATCTTGGAAGTAAATTTTTACCTTATTGTAATTGTCGTATCGAAATGAAACTTTGTATGTATGTGTATTTTGGATGACAATATTATGGTTTCTCATCTTTGAGCTGATCTGATGATGGAGTCAGGAGGTAGGTAGTGGAACTCTACAGTGGCTACTAGTAAACCCTTCAAGTTTGGGCCCATCTAATAAATTATAATTCGTTTAGACTAGTCCAATAGATTGGGCTTGGTACCTAACCATGGTCTGATGATGAAAGCCGGGTGGTGAACAGTGTAAGTTACACTGTCGTGTAACTTTTTTTTACTTTTTAATGTGCTTCGCTTTTTTAGTTGTACTAAACTCTAATTATTAATTATTGTATTGTATATTGTATGCAACTGAATGGTTAAAAGTATTAAAATAGGAATCCTGCATTCATGCATTGTGTTGTTTTGTCACAAATTATCACAAATGTCTGGAATAATAATTATATAATGCTACATATTGCATTTTAATACATTGACTTAAAACTTGTTGCAACATTGAAGAACAAGATTTACAATAACTTGTGACCCCTCAACAAAAACTCTTACAGGAAATAATTTTGTTTTGTGCAGCATTTTATTTGTATCATGATATTAATCAGTATGGAAAGCTTTTTCGTCCCCCCTAAACGTTGAACGTATCTAATCTAATAAAGAACCCGCCCCTGAAAATGTTTCAACTATTATACGTCAGGAGTTGTTTGCGTCGACAAAACGTTAATAGAGTTATTAAATTTAGCATTAATTTATTCAATTTCGGGTGGGTTAGAGCAAGACAATGGAAGCTGAGGGCGGGGCTCCGGCAGGCGCCGCCCGTCCAGAGCTCACCTGAAATCTCATTAACATATGTATATAGTCATTTATTACACTGGGTGCTATATATCATCAGTCAATATTGTTGCGTATCGAAAAAGAGTGAACGAGATAGATAGCTTTTTATTTCTTTCATATAATCTAGGGCTGACTCTGAATTCAGATTCTGAAAAATCAATATGTCACAACAGCCATTGTCCTAACAATGGGTGTTGTGACATATTGGTTTTTATCGCAATCAGCGGCTACTGAGTATTGAATGTAGTAATCTAACAGTGTTAAATATATATTTTCTCAAACTTACATACGGAAATACTTTTAATACCGAGCAATTGAATGCTACTGAATTATAAAGAGGTGTTGAGTCTCGTTCTGTCTCTGATATTCACTTTAAGATGACATAGTCAAAAAAATCAGTGAATTGATATCAGAGGATATTATTTAGCCACATAAAGTACTGAACGAGAAAAATATACATTAAGTTTAAAAATATACTTACATAATATTAATAATACGTAATAGCTTATGGGAGAAGGAGGCAGCTTTGAACAGGGGCAGTTTTGAACAAAATTAATTTAGAAGTTATTTATAATAAAATGTATGTAGAATATTTTTATGTGCAATCAAAGTACTCACTCACACAACTGTCATTTGTAATCGCCGAGGTTTGACAGCGCGAAACTGCCATACGAGGATATTTTATTTTCGGGTATAAATTCTAAAGTTTTCGAAATAAATGAAAAAGGATCTGAGAAACTCATTCGAGGTAAGTGGAGTGGTATTTAAGCACATTGTTTAATAATTATCCCAATAAAGTTTAAAGCGACAGTAATTTGAGTATTTTGTTGGAAATAATAAAGCTTTTAATTTTTAAGCAGTATTGGGGCAGCTTTGAACAAAATAAAAGCTTATAATATATTTGTCTTGAATACTAAAATTGCTGTAGTTGCACTATTCGTCTTTTTAGTTAACAATTGTTGTGCAGAATTAAAAAAAAACAAAAGGTGAATATGACAAGTGTTGGGTAATATTTTGTTAATTCAGAGTTTACGATTTGTTTGTTTTCAAATGTGTAAAGTTTATGAATTTTACGTTTATTATATTACTTCGATGATTGTCCCTACTTAATGTGCAATGGCCAGTTTACTAAACTCCATTGTCGTGTTTCATGTTTTTAATAGCTTAGTTTTAAATTGGAACCCAATTATTCCTAATGTTATTTCATTGTGAAAAATGTTCCTAATTGTTCTAAAAAAAAATTTAATGTAAAAAACAACGTAATTTTATGCCCTCAAAACTGCCCCATATGTGTTCATTGCCGTCCCCGGGGCAGATTTGAACACATATGGTGCAGTTTGACATTCAACAGAAAGCGGTCAGAATAAAAATATAAATAATAATAATATTAGTCAGATATGACACATTATTAAAAAAATGTTCAAATCTGCCTCCCTCTACCCTACTGAAGTTAATATAACGCGAAAAAGATCCACCAGAGGCAGCAGTATTGGGGGTTACAAATATTCTGTTTTTCCTATTGTTAGCAACGTTACGCGTAAACGCAGTTAATCAAAATCAGAATCAATACCAATTATTTCAATTAAACCAATAATAGGTATTTTTGAATTGTCAGGAGTAGGAGTCAGTCAGACTAAGTCAGTCGTGAAGCTTGTTTGCCTTTACCAATACGTAGATCCTATGGAGAAGAACAGGCAAGAAACTCCACTTTACAAATTTCTGGTTACATTGCTTATAAGCGTAAATGAAATGTGAGGACAATGTAACATACATATTATTCTAAAATATAAATAGACGTGCTAATTTCTATTATACATATTTAAGTAATAGCAATCCAGTGATGACCAGCCCCGACCAACGGCACCCGTTCATGAGTGTAATGCACACGCCAGCCATCGTACAGATCAACCATATTGAAGGGAACCGAACGACCCGACATATACGCCACCACCACATATAATAAAAATGGAATTAACGGAAGATGATGTACCTGGAGCGAAATTTAAATTTGCATAAGTTAGAGATCATCTGGCCCGGGATTTAAAAGTTGGCTATGTACAAGCTGCATTTGGGGAGTTGCGTTAGCAATAGTTACTTATTGGTTTCGTGAATTTAAACGTGGTCGAGAGAACCTAAATGATGACCCCAGATCCGGCCCACCTAGAACTGCAGTAACTCATGAAAATGTCATCAGGGTAGAGTGTATTGCGGGAGAATAGACACATTATACATCGAGAGATTCAGGCTGAACTGAAGATTGCATCACAGACAGTTTCCAACATCCTGCATAAACGCCTTAAAGTTAGGAAGCTTGCTTTGCGATGGATACCTCCTTCTCTCACCGAAGAGCACAAATCCCGTCATGTTGATTGGTGCAAATTTATGCTAGAAAAGTTCGAAGGAAGAATTGATGAATCCTATATCTTTACAACTGACAAAACTTGGATCTACAGCTACGATCCTCTCACGAAGCAACAATCCACGCAATGGGTGTTGGAAGAAGACGAGTTGCCCACAAAAGTTGTTCGCGGTCGGAGTGTTAATAAAAAAATTATAGCGGTTTTTTTCGATGCGGTGGACCAGTAGCAGTTATTCCGCTAGAAGACCGTAGAAGAGTTACTAGTGAATGGTATTGCGAAGTTTGTCTGCCTCAAGCTTTTGGGGAGTTGAACAGCGAGCGACCAAGGAGCGGTGTGCGTGACATTCTTTTTTACCAAGATAACGCGCCCGCTCACACAGCTGCAGAACCATGGACTATTTGAATACTTCGGGGGTACAAATATTAACCCATCCTCCATACAGTGCAGATTTATATCCATGCGAGTTTTTTTTATTTCCGACGGTAAAAAAAAGCTTCGTTAATGAAAATTTAACACTGCAGAAGGCCATCGAAGATTTTCGCCGTTTTTTTTTTGACATCCCGCAAGATACATTTTTTAAATGTTTCGAAAGCTGGTTCACCCGAATGCGTTGTACGTTGGAGTTGGAGGGGAATATTTTGAAAAACTATTCGTGCTGTTAAGAATAACGACCAAACTCGCAATCGAACCACCGAGCTTTCGATGCTCGATTCCACTTCTTCAGCACGATACGGTTTGATCATATACAGTAGTACGTATCATCTCAAAACTACATAATCTAGGACCTGAAACTCTCCGGCATAAAAAGACAACACTTGACTTTGTGCCTGATTCTCATGATACCGCTGCCAATTATCATACTGCAGTGTTATTCTCACAAACGAGACAGATAGTCTAAGTAATATACCGAGTATCGTGATTATGATAATAGAGTAAAAAACAAAATTAAACCACTATAGTATACCTACCTACTCTTGTGTAAGCGGCTATTAACGAGACGGTAAAGAATTATAAATAGGATAATTGTGTTTCTGATGCTGAGAAGAATTAACAAATGTCTGTTGGCTGTCCAGGAGTGACACCACCGGTGTGGCAAGTGTTTGTCTGGGCATCTGTATCTTGTTAAACCTGTTTGATTCCTAACTTATGTTTTTTAAAATAAAGTAAATTTTGGTGTGTAATGAACTTGTATCGTGATGTTGCTCTTCTTAGTTGCCTTTTGATCGGCTTTATAATTTTTTATCATTTAAAATACCTATAAAGAGACGTCCTTTGCAAGCTTTTACTGGTGCTTTTGATTTCTTGCAACTGAACATTTTAGTACATGGTTAGTACATGGCTTAAATAAAAGTCAGATTTTTTTAAAGTTCTTATTTTTTGTTATACCTCTCAAATAGTTTTTTAAATATTTTTATTTTATTCATTCCATTTCTATTGAGCGTTGATCGAAATCATGCAGTCATAAAAAATTGTGGTCCCACAATTGTTGCTGACAAGGGTCAAATTATTTCATTGTTTCAAATTAGCTGAAAACCCCTAATTATATTAAAGACAAGAAAGAAACGTACATCTATTGCAGAAACCTTAGAGCAAAGAAATTATGGTTTTCACCAGATTATGCAGAATAGTCTAAAATAATGACTTGCACACACAAGTCATAAGACACACTCAAATACAAATCGGGAGCCGTTCATACAATACAAGCTAACTCACTCTCTACCTCTATTAATAGTTGCTCCTAATGTTTGGAGTACTGTACTAATCAAGACGTCATCCCCCCAAACGACAAAACAAGAAAAGACTGTACATTCTCACTCTACCGAAAAAGTTAAAGCCAAGAGGAATTCACCTATTATAGTATAGCTATAGAAGTGGGCAGTATTTCATCAAATTTTTATTATGAAAAATGTTGCTTAGTTATGGATTACAAAAGTCTGAAAAAATTTATGTGACGGTAGTATTAAAAACATACTTCATCCGGCATACCTACCTACTTATCCACCGAACATCATATGATACTATTATATTTATAGTTGGTACTTGGAAAAATGTAACATAAACACGGATTGCATTCTCTGTTTTCATAATCTACTCCTAAAATATGTTTAAAAAAAGTATACAGACTAGGATACTATTAGAATCTGGGTAGAAAATAGTACAGAGATAAGAATTAAAAACGTCTTACGTGGGAGAGCCATGCTTCGGCACGTATGGGCCGGCTCGACTCCGCTCGATACCACGGCCTCACAGAAAACCGGTAGTGAAGCAATGCTTGCATTGCATTTCGCCGCGTGAGTGAGGTTACCGGAGGCCCTAACCCTTCCCTCTCCCCTATTCCCGTCCTTCCCTTCTCCCCTCTTCCCCCCTCCCCCTCTTCTCCTACTCCCACCTTAAAGGGCGGCAACGCACTTGTGACTCTTGAGTTACAGGTGCCCATGGGCGGCGGTAGTCATTTACCATCAGGTGACCCGTCTGCTCGTTTGCCCCCTATACCATAAAAAAAAAACAATAAACGAAATAAAATAAAGAATTAATTCTGCCTAAAACAGCCAGGTTAGAAATAAGGTATATTATCGTGGATCGTGGCCGTGTCACAAGTAGTCAGTAATACACATAAAAAACATAAACTTGGATAAATACACTTGCTTGTTACAGTTTTGAACATATCACACATCTAATAACTGAAAAATAAGTTAACAAAGAATATGTCCTGCATTTAGAAGCCATCTATTTTACTAAACAAGCTAATACTAAATGAGACAACTCTTAATATACGCAGAATAATTAATTCAATTATCTTCCTCACTTCAAACGTGACTTGTAGATAGAATTACTGCAATAGATGTTCGTTTCTTTGGTCTTAAATATAATTAGGGGTTTTCAGCTATATTTGAAACAATGAATTAATTTGACCCTTGTCAGCAACAGTTGTGGGCCCACAATTTTTTATGACTGCATGATTTCGATCAACGCTCAATAGAAACGGAATGAATGAAATAAAAATATTTAAAAAATTATTTGAGGGGACAAAAAGACGTCTCTTTGTAGGTATTTTAAATGAGAAAAAGATTATAAAGCCGATCAAAAGGCAACTAAGAAGAGCAAAACCACGATACAAGTTCATTGTAAGACAAAAATTTACTTTATTATAAAATTAAGTTGGGAAATAATATATTCTGAATAAGGTTAATTCCAAATTAAATTTGAAAACCTATATAGGTAGTTACTCTTAATAGCAGAAATTTTAAAAATCCTCAACTTAAACCTGATAAATAAAAATATAAAAATGAAATTTTGTGCTCATGAAGAATGTACCTGATGACCTTATGAACGATTATGCTATTTCTGAAGTAGGTCCAAAAAATATTGGTTGAGAAAAGACACCAGTTGTTTTTTAATAAGAATCTTGTTATTATATCTTGGGGTTAAGCAAAGCATTAGACAATTGGACAGGTACACAAAAGAATAATATTGAAACTGTATTAGCAGAGAAGATAGTATGTTGTAAATATTTCGTGATGCAGCAAAGCTGTCGATCAAGTTTGATATGAATGCCTCAAATATCATATATGTAAATACTACGCTACCGAAAAAGACAATTAGTTCAATGAATGGGAGATTTGGAAACCCAGAAGTAACACCACTGGTATTAAGATGTTTATAGGCTTGTTAAAAATTTACTAATTAGACTAAAAGGGGGTAAATCAAGAAATGCTTTCCAGTATTTATTCATAGGCAGTCATTCACTAATACAGCCAAGTACTTCGATATGACGCTAAACGCAAAAACGTTTTGTATAAAAAACTTAACAAGGTGCAGATTCTGGTATTATCAATTGTAATGGGGATGCAAAAAAGAACAAAATAACTGTAAGCATTTGCTCGTAGGTTATAACTATTATTGTTTTATTACTGAGATATTCAAACATTTTGATTTGTCCTGAGTACATTCATCCCATATTACGTCGCTGAGTATAAGTAAGATATCTGCGTACTGTTTATAACCATCTAGATTGACATTTTATTACACGCAAATAAATGTAAAAACTATAGAAAATCATATTTTTTACACATAGAAAAGACCAACATTACATTTCAAAAACTGAAATCTAATAACTCAGTACCTCGTATTTTCTATCACCGAGTTCTCAATAAATATTGGAGGGTTTAGGGGTATTTTATTGCTTTGTGAGCGAAAACTGGTTGAGTTGCGTCCCCAAGGAGCGATCGGTTGGCAAACATCGCAATCTGGCGCTAGAGGATACGGATTGTGGCTCCCGTTGCGCTTTACCGTCGGTCGTGTCAATCTTTGGCAGAAATTTAAAATCTAATAAAATAAACATGTTTCCTTTTAATTTCTAATTATTATAATTAGGTTTGGTTATTCCTTTTCTTTAAAAGTTTTGAAATTCACAAACTTTAAACTTTACAAATTCTTATTTAATAGTCATAATTTATTTAAAATGTTAAGCAGACAATCGGAGACAGTCTTAAACTTTTATTACTTTTACTATAAATTAAGCAACTTATTTTTAAGTTCATACGTTATCAAGCAATTATAAATAATTCTGTTAAATTAAGCTTGATGAAGTTCAAAATAAAATTGGCACGAGTCTGAAGAATTTAATAAACTGCCTCTAACTGTTATTTTCGGTTGAGTTCACAATTTTCTATATTAAATCGGTGGAGCGGCGGCAGCGTGGGAGCGGTTGCCATGATACCTTAGAGGAGTTAATAAGTCATAAATAGCGAGGTAAAGGGGGACAGCGTGATTCGGATCGCGTGAGTGAGACAGGGTGGGATGTCGCCCCAGGTAGTGGTGGTGATAGGCAATCGTCTGGAAAAAGGTACGTTAGACGAAGCTATGAGGTGTCACAAAATTACGATTTTCGACAATATAGTTACTGGCTATGAACTGTATCATACGTGGATGGTACGTTGCGGATAACGAAGTGGAAGTAACCTATTTCATAGATAAAGGAAATAATAGACGCATTATATGTCTATAAACGCAGACTTGTATAACAATCAATCCGTTATCGTTATGACTGTTGTAAAATCCACTTAATACGGAACGTTTACGAATTTTCCGCGTCATTATAAATAATTTCATTGTTGGTCTTTTCATAGTTTGATTTTGCAAACTATTATTACTTTTGAAATAAATCTATTTTAGCAAGTTACTTTGAGACTGAAAGAATTTCATTAACCATAACCAAATAAGGCTTGGTTGTAAACACGACGACGACGTTGCAAAGCAAAGTCAAAAAATTCTTAAGTGTTTTAATATCTGAAATTCAAGCAAAATTGTGATCCGTCCAAAATGTAGTCTCGATGCTTGGTCACAGAAAACCATAAATATTTGTATCCATGTATTGCAGGACAGGTTGAGAATCGTATTGTTCCTGGGTGAAGGGTCATTCAAATGCAAGCGCACGCGAAAGTGGTAAGCGGTGAAAGTCGATAACAGCTGAGTGCGCTATATCGGTGAGTGGTCGATCATCACAAGTGGACGACGGCTCGTAGCAACTCATAATACTTGCTGATAAAATCACGTACAACGTTTTTAAGTCTAAGTATCAAAAGGCACTATTCGAAGAGCTATAATGAAACTTAAAAGAGAGTGGAATAGGCGTACGTAATTTTTAAATAGATTTACTCATTTATTGTCATTGTGAACAAGTCTAAAAGGAACAATTGTATCTCAGGACACTAAGATGAATGATCTGAGTAAACCACAATACAATTGAAAGTTCAAATCATTTCGGGTAATCATTATATATCTGTACGGTATTCAATCACTATAATAAACATCAGTAGTCATCGAAATGGTTTGAATATGCATTAATCCCTGACGGTTTAAAGTCCCAATAAAAAAGTTAAAACGCTCTGATGGGTAGATATGCTGATACAAACACGTTATGCAACGAGCGTAGAAATATGAATCATGGCTAGGAGCTACGAATGAGTAACGATTATTGTATTTGCAAGTTACAATTTTGTATGATGACTTTTTTGCTAATTTAACATCAGGACATACTCGTTCTTGTAGATACAGTTAACGGTCAAAAGTCCATCAGCATTTCAAAGTTGTCTGCAGGTGTCTCTTTTGCTTGTCTTGTCACAAACGTTGTATATGTAATGTAGTTACTAGATTGTGATGGAAGTCAGAATATATGTGGTAAATACGCATTATAACTACTTAAACTTAATATACAACAAAATGAAAAAAAAAATTGATACTAGCCGCTTCTAATAGCCATAATATTCAAAAGCCTAATCTAAGTCAAGAGTTGAGCTTTCAAATGCAAAAAGAATTAGCCAAATCCGACTTATCAGTCGCACCAGTCGTTGGGGTTATAATTATATTAGCGAGTTCAACAACAAAAATACAAACTCTTAAGCATTTCAAGGTTGATAACAATTTACACTAACATAATAAATTACAATTTCAATCGTTATTGAGATGAAATCGTAAACGTCACAGGTCGTGGATTTCATTCCCGCTCAATGCAATTTGTTGGGCAGTGTTTATGTATAATAAGTACAATGTATGCACAAAAAATAGTACCTTAGTTTGTTTATCCGTGCACTTAAACCCATGTTTGCTTTGTTCTTACAATATTATTATTATTTAAAATAACCATTCCATAACTTTAATGTTTTTTCAAGTTTAAATGTTGTGTAATTAAGTATAAATATTAAATAAAATATAACGACTATCACCGATGTGCGGTAACATTAATGATATCTTTAATTGATAATTATAATAAATTCTTGAATAATAATAATCATCTTTATTTATTTAATTAAGTTAACATAAAGAACTCATACTGCAGTCGCAAAAGGCTTTCACCCGTATCTACATAGATTTTACTAACAGCAAAATGCTCTACCAAATCGACTCATACCCAAAATGTTGAAAATAAAACCTAACTACTTTTTTGCAAGCAGTATGCCACAGGTTTAACAACGGTAGCAAATAAATATATACTGTGCTCTTTGTGATTGATGATAAAAGAGTACGTTATACAGTACAGGTATGTGTGAGAAAACCTTTAATAAAAAGTGTTTGAAAATAGTGCCGTACTGACCGCGACCGTTCGTATTCATAAAAATAAATGTGTAAGTAATAAGTCAATCAAGTCTAAACCTTTAACGATTTTATGATTTAAATATACATATATAATTCACCAATTAATACATAAAAGTAAGTAAATAGAGAATACTCATACGTCCTTTTCATCATACATGTGTATTCTGTCAAACTTTAAAATTTTCTTCTAATTTTTCACAGATAATATTTAGATTGTAACGTTAAATAAAACTTAAATTAAAAAAAAATGTACCGCATCCATCTCGTGTAAACGGACGCGGTAGATGAAACCGAAGGTTCGAGTTCGTTGGACCGCGGAAACTTCATTTGGGAGCTCCTCTGTCCGTGAAATGAAGTCGGCTCGATATTGCGATATTATATCGATATCAGCGAATCGTTGACGCATATAACTGAAATGCTTATCCAGCTTAGCGGCTTAATAAGATTCAAAGTTATTTAGATATTCGCACAAACATGATTGTAAATTATTCATATTTTACTCTTTTTTATTACAAAAAAGTTTCAATGGAGACGTCGTTTGAGTTAGGGACATCGCCTTTTATTAAAGTAATTTTTATGTCAGCGATGACCATTCTGTCATAGGTCACAGCCAAGAATACTGGACGCCGTAAAAATGATTTTCAGTAGTTTGTTTTCGTCTATTTTGTAAGACACCTTACCTGTGAGCACTTTGACTACTTGGGGGTTCCCATCATTCTTGGAATTATGTGAAGAAACTCTTCCGAACTTGCTTAAAATAAATAGTTGCAATCAGTTTTGCAAGCAGCCGCTTTTATCTCAAGTATTATTTACTGTCTATTCTATAGTACTGTCCAGCTATCAAGCAGTTCTCGTTTTCATAACTGATTCTGGCTAGCCTTATTAATAGGTCGAGGAAAAAGTCATTTTCGTATTTTGTATTTATAAAATTGAAGAATAATCTCTTTGGTTGTACTGTTTGTATCTGGCTGGTTGTAATAGCAATAAATTATATACTTAAGACATTAAGAAAAAGAGAAATAAAAAGTAAGTAAAAAACAGTTTCCCGCCATTTTTCAATTGTTTTTCTGTCCGCCAAAATATGACGAATCTCACGAAGAAGTTCGATACATTCTTAGGTTTTATTACAAAAAAGGGAAAAATGCGACTCAAACCGCGAAAAAAAATTGTGACATTTATAGACCTAATGCAGTGTCAGTAAGAGTAGCACAAAGTTGGTTTAAATGTTTTTAGTCTTGGAATTTTGATGTCAAAGATGCAGCTCGCTCGTTGAGCAGAATCGGTATATTAGTAGTTACGACATAGCCGAGAAACTGACGATTGGCCACAAAACAGTTTTGACTCATTTGAAAAAGTCTGGCTATACAGAAAAGCTCATTATTTGGGTGCCACAACAGCTCACTAAAAGAAATACTCATTTGCGATTTTCTATTGAAACGTAATGAAACCGAATCATTTTTGAAAAGATTGATTACTGGTGATGAAAAGTGGACCACCTACGATAAGAACGTGCGGAAAAGATCATGGTCAAAGGGTAGTCAAGCTCCACAGACTCAGACGTAACCCGGATTAACCCGCAATTAGGTGATGCTGTGTGTATGGTGGGATTGGAAGGGCATAGTTCATAATGAGCTTTTACCGTCGGGCAAAACCATCGATTCGGATCTCTACTGCCAGCAACTAATGAGACTCAAGCAAGAAATTAAGCAAATACGGAATCGATCAACAGAAAAAGAGCAAATCAGCAAAAATTGTGAGAGCTTGGTTTTTGAAGTGTTAATGCACCCACTATATAGTCCTGACCTACTACCTGAACTACTTGTCGCAATTTTTTTTAACAAAAAGCCCAAGATTTCTACAGTAACGGGATTATGTCACTACTTACAGGATGGCAACAAGTTGTATATATTTTAATTAAATGTAATTAAACTTTGAAAAAAAATGTCTTGAAATTGTATCCTACTAATATAATAAACGTGAAAGTTTGTGAGGATGTGTGGATGTTTGTTACTCTTTCACACAAAAACTACTTAACTGATTGCGATGAAACTTGGTATGTACATAGTTGGAGACCTGGATAAGCATTTACGCATAATCTTTATCCAGATATTAACACGGGATCGGGACTTACACAGGTGAAATCGCGGGGCGCAGTTGGTATAAAATACGATACTTCGCACACTTAATTTTTTATTGACCTAAGATATCCGTATAATGCTAGGTTTACTGCGTCTCGTGGACTGGTTATTCATGTAAATCACTTCACTTGTTACGTCAAAAATATGTTGTTGTGTTTCAATTACATTTACTATTTTCATCTTTTATTTGGAAAAATTAAACTAGAGATTTCGAAATGCTAGCTTTTTTTCATATTTTTGGTAACAATCTACGCACTCCGTGAGAGTGGGTTTGATATTAACGTAATAATTATATATGTATGTTTGTTGTATTAAAAGTTCAAGTGTGGGTGAAACCTGTTATCACCTTATTTGTGTCACGGATATCACACTACTTGCAATTTATATAGTTGCAAATAGTTCCAACTAAGTAATTGTTGGTGTATTTTGATATACTATAGCGTAGTCGGTATGATGTATATGACTATGATTATTGATAGTGAAAGAGATTTTCTTGTTTGAGAGTAATATTGAAATATACAATGTTTAGAAAATTTCTAAAAAATTGCTGAAAAAATTACCAACTATAATTTTATGTATTTCAAAAGCATCTTTGAAATACTCGTACATAAAAGCATGTAAATCACGAATGATTTCGGAAGCAAAAGTCAGACGACTTAGTACCTGACGACGAATAACCTGTTATGCGGCTATTTCAGTTTTAAGCATTAACGATATTTTTAGTATTTCCAAGTTTTACTTTGTAGCATTTTTCTTGGAAAATTATATTAATTTAGAATATAAAATGAAATCACTGTGAAAGCACTTTCAACGTTAGCTTTTAATACAAATCGTAATGTTGGATTGGAATGTTGTTGCAACTAATTTAGATAACTTTCTGTTACCTATATGAAGGTGACAGTTAAGTGAATCTGCGTGCACTAGAAAAAAGTTCATAGGGTTAACGAAAATGGTATACATTTCGGGACCTACTGAAAGTTTTCAGAAAATTGACAATCCACGCCCCTTTACAGAACTGGCTGCGATTGGTCGAAGTTCATCTACGTCCGTAGCCGTAGCCACCAATAACGGCTGGGGCTACGCGCAGCCGTAGCGCTATAGTTTAGAGGCGCGCGGGGAGCTACACGATCGACAGACGCTGCGAAGGAGCTGCTACGCCAGGGAACTGAAAAATGTAAGTATTGTTTCAAATGTTACAGTTCTTTTTTATGTGTAAGTTGTTAAATGTACAACATTTTCTTTGAAATCTATATAATATATGTATCTATGTATAGGATCACATAAATATGTTATATAAATGTATATAGTCAACCATGCATAGGTACCTAGCTACATACAGCGGTTATGTAACGGTCGAGCACGACTTGCGGCAATGCTTAAATGAAGTACCTATTACTGATTTGGTACTATTAACTTTTAAAACTATAGCAACCTTTTAAGTAAATTCTATTCCTTGGATCGTAGTTTCATAATTTGTCATTTAAGATTAAAATGTCATTGTTTCACAGGTGTTAGTGTAGAGTGTCAATTGATGTGGGACATCGGACGGTCGCAATGCAGGCGCTCCAGGCCGCGAAGGAGAAGACCTCTGGACTCTTTGCCAGCAAGCCCCTTCTGTTCAAGTAAGTAATATCCATTAATTTACATCTTAAAAGTATCAATTAGCTATGAACGAGAGACCTACATACACCATCATATGGTATTTTCTCGACATTTTGGTCATATAACAAAAAAATAAGTAACGGATACACTGTATACTGTACTGTAGACATTTAATAATTTCCCCTCTGTGCCTATTGAAGCAGGTAGTCTCGACCAAGTACGTAAATCATCTCGTTAAGTAGTCATCTTGCCAACGGACGAAATAACTACTGAAGTCACAGTCACACAACCACACAAGCAAAACTCGTAAAGCGTTCGTTACGGGTAGTTGGAGCCCTAATAAAAAGTCCGACAACCTGGTCTAACTACAGAACTTCGATATCTCCTAGTACTTGGGTTGTGGAGGTCTGATGGCAGTCGCTTCACGTAAAATATCAAAGTTCGGCCGTATCGTAGTTAGACTGAAAGCTGACTCCAACTTAGTTGGGAAAAGGCGCGGAGGAGAATGGTATAGAAAACACTTAATCTCTAATGGCAAGGAAATATTTGACGAGGCCCACCTTCCCTCATGAACAATTTTTTTTAGCCTTAGCCTTACGTTGAATGTTTGGGTCTTATGACCCAAACATTCAACGTCGGACAGACTAAGGCAAGAAAATTACTCAATCTTTAAGGCTTGTTTAAATACTTATGTCTTAATATCCTGCAGAAGTAACAGCCACATGTTATGTTAAAAACTGTATGTTTATTTAGTTGTGAAGAAATATGTATATTCAAAGAAACAGCTTTGTTACAATAGCCACTGAAAACACACAAAGACGATTTCAATCTCTCCCAACAGAAAAAAAGAAGGATAATTATTTTCTCTTTATACAAATAAGATGACCAGTGAATACCGTTACGTCTCATCGCAAGGAGTTTCCATAGCCTTTGCGTGCTTACATTTAATGGCGGGTTCGCTAACGTGTTGCTAACTCTTTACGAAATCAAAACAGAAACGTATAACAAATCGCTGTACTGAGCGTTGCGTGAAAGCGTTGTTTCAGCTTTATTACAGAACAGAAAGTAGGGAATAGTGTATAGTGTATAGGAACATCCCAGGTTTTTGTTTTGAGAAAGACTAAAGCTATGTTCTTACTTTATACACTGTTGATATCACTTCATGTAATTCTGATCTAATTGGAGATGACAAGTATATCGTACACCGTAATTTAGACTACAGTGCAATGAACATTTCACGTTCTTGTCAAACTCATTGACAAACAGAACATAGTCCGATCAAACAAATGAAAAAAAAACAAAACCGCAGAGGTAGATTTCGTGTGTTTTTTTAATTTTTATCTCCAAAAATATATTTCGCATTAAAAACTTTAAATGTCCACATTGTAGAGTAAAATTAAAAAATTAGCTTTTATTTAAGAATATTACCGATTGTAAAAGGTTTACAGTTTCGGAGCTAGGAATTTTTGTCCAACAAATTTTGGTTTTCCCTCCCCAAGTTAAGGACGGAATCATTTAGGGTTCATATTAAAAAATGTACGTATTTACTATGGGCATGCTATTAGTTAATGTTAATGTTAAACGGTCCAAAAAATTTCCATAGGAAAAAAGTTATGCTGAAAAAACTGATTTTTCAAAATCTGTCCTCCAGTCCCCCCCCTTTGAGGGAATACGAACCCCCATTCACGAACTTAACCTTCATTTTTGCCATGTTGAAAACAAATTTCTCTTCGGATTTATAATATTTTCTGAGTATAGGACTGATTAAGTGTTAAGAGCATTCTTATTTCACAGTTAACCATATCCAATTTTGTTGACATCGACCTCATATAATATCTAAGCATAAAACGCATTCGTCTTTATCCGAGATCGCATGGTTTAAATGTATTTTAACCGACTTCAAAAAAGGAGGAGGTTCTATGTTCCACTGGATATATTTTTTATGTATTTTCACCATGGCTATTAGGTCAGGATCTGATGATGAGATCCTGGGGAAATCAAAGGAACTCTTAAAATTTTATAGGCAAACTTGTAGTGATTTGGCTATTTTGAGGTGCATTGAAGTCGGTGATACTTTTTTAATAGATAATTATTTTCTACATCTATATATATAAAAGAAAGTCGTGTTAGTTACACTATTTATAACTGAAGAATGGCTGAACTGATTTGGCTGAAAATTGGTGGGGAGGTAGCTTAGAACCAGGAGAAGGACATAAGATACTTTTTATCACGTTCCCGTGGGACGTGACATAAAATGTGGTGTAACAAAGCGCAACTGATATGGAATAACAAAACGCAACTGACAGCTAAACGTAATGTAGTCTATGGTTAATGATAGTAGAATTTTGAAGTTGACCGGTTGATGTTTATTATAGGTACATTACACCCAGACACAGAACAAATTATCATGCTCATCACACAATTATTTATATAGTAATTATCTATATATATATAAAAATGAACCCCTATTTCTTCTGGTCACGCTATAACTTGAGAGCGGCTTTTTGCGATTTCATTCATCTTTTTTTTTAATGTTTTCTAATACTTCGTAGAAGGTTCTTACATTAAAAAAAAATTAAGAAAATTGCGCAGAAACTTAGAAAATTTAAGAAAACTTAACGACTATCTTAGACCAAGCTTTATATACTCTTTGCTAAGCACGTTTGAAATAACTGTCAGTTTGACAGTAAGAGACAGATCGCACATCGCCAATATCGTTTACAAAGATCGCATAGTTCTAGCGTAGCGTTGTATTCTCTTTGCATTAATTAGTTGTATCGGTTGGCATCAAGGACTTCATCATGGAAATCCATGGTCGGCATTAAGAACGAATTATAACCCTTACACAGCACTCTGGTCGGTATGATATCTTTGACGAGGTAAAATTAAACCATTTTGCTTTGATTTCGCATATTGTTAATGAATTATGGTTTTCATTTCTTAGTGCACACTGCACAGTCGATTGAATCGAAAAAATTGTGGAGTTTTAAGTTTGTTCATTTATAATTGATATTAAAAGTGCCAAGAAGTAGACGTACAAACATAGGTCGCAGAACTCGCAATCCCGCAAATCAAAGATATTTAAGAGCAAGTTAAACTGATGAGCAACGCAAAGCTGAAAATTAAATTGAACGGAATCAATATCAAGAAAATAGAAATGTTGCATTTGATCCACATCGAGCTGCATTCAATTATAACGTGGCAATCCCGGCTTGCGGTGAAGAAATTAATTAACAACTTCATCGAAGCCGCAATTTTAAAAGGGAAGTATAAAGGCGAAGACTGAGATGATGATGAGATTGATTCCACGCATCCCTCTGATTCCGAACGACATTTTTTTTTATATATTGTAGAGGGCAAACGAACAGACGGGTCACCTGATGGTAAGTGACTACCGTCGCCCATGGACACCTGCAACTCAAGAGTCACAAGTGCGTTCACATGCCATTCGACTGTAAACGGTTACAATTTCCAGTGCGGCTTGCATTTGCAATGTCAATAAATTAATCGCAAGGGCAGTCGTTAAGTGTTTGTGGCATTAATCTTGAAAATCCACGTTTTTCCCATGGCCAACTGTATGTCACCTGTTCCCGTATCGGAAAACCATCAACATTATATTTTAACGCCCCAGAAAACAAAACTGACAAGCATTACAATAAACAATATGTCTATCTATGTTATATAGCTAATAAAAAATTACAAACATACAATATCAAAATATACAACAATAGCAATAATTATTATTAGTGAAGTATTCCAGTTTAAATTGAATGACAGGACAACGTCTGTCGGGTCAGCTAGTTTTTACATAAAAAAAACTTTAATTGTGAAACTATGGACAATATTTAGCTTAATTTTCTTGAAGCTGTAATATTGTGATTCAGATCAGAATCTTTAAGCACAAGCAATTGTTTGAATAGCTTGTACTCTACTATGATGCCCATAATCATGAACTGCTGTTCTTCAAAATAAGAGGTTGTATATCCTAATAACGTTTTAAGTATACCTCTTTAGAAACTACATATTATTATAATATTAATAAATTTTATTCATTCATTTGTTTAAGAAATGTTAATTACAGTTGTTGAAACCTGCCAACCTTAATTAAGGTTTCGTAGATTCGAAGATGTAGATTGAATATCATCTAGTACATGTAAAACCAGCCACTTAATTCTTTAAAAAATGCAATGAAATAAACTTGTGTTCATCGATTAACAAGTTAGTAATACTTTTGATTTAAACATGGAAAACGAAAAAGTATGTGAAGAAATATCTGGAAAGTTTCAAACGAATCTAGATAAACAAGGAGAAACAGTTGATGGGACGGTACGCGAGGCGAATCGAAGCAATTTAGCTGGAAGCCGCGAAACGATCGTCGATAATATTGACAGCGGATAATACTTGTTGCAATAGAAATAAAATATAGGGGCGGAAATTCTCGGGCTTGTTTCTAACGAGAACGCAGAAACACAGGGCCGACAACTACGATTTCAGTAGTCTATAAAGTTTCAATATTTACAGCTTTTTTCAGTTATATTATCATTTTAACTTTTAAAATTTGGCATTAGCATTTCATTAGCAGGATTAATTAAAATACTTAATATAATTTTGTTTTCTATATATAAAAAAAAGATAATATAATTATTTGCATGGTGTTTATTGCGATTACTGAGAGTAGGATTCGCCTTATCTTCTTAGAGAATAGGGTGTCAAACTGTTTCGCCTGAACAGCAGCTACACTCAATAGAAGACCGCGCTAAACATATTCTAAACGTATTCATCATCTTGGTGTATTTGTAGGATGGTAAATAGGGACGCTAGAGCCAAACATTAGGAGGTTGGCAAAGTGGAACTGATTTCAGTAAAATGTAAGGGTTTTGGCAGCGGTAACCGTTCCATATCAGACGAGCTATGGACTTGGTTGCCAACTAAGTTATTAAACATTTTTTTGATAAATGAAACAAATGAGAACGGAGTAACCTCCTTGAACAGATCATAATACTAAATCGTCTGAACTTAACAAATAATGCGATTACTGCGATGGCTGGTGGCAACCCTAAAGGTACAGTCGACTGCTCAACGCTGATAACAAACAGACATCATCCGGATTTGTGTCGTCATGCGAACGTTGCCGCTCTCAATACCAAAGCACACTGCTTACATGGGGCGCACACATACACACATACATTTATTACCGTGATTTGTTGGCAAAACTCCCCTTGTTTTGTCTTATAACTCATTTTTATAAATCAGTAGATTTATAAATGCATTAAACTAATGCGGAAACTTCATACTTCATTTGAAATGAACCAATACTTTTCATGCGGATCAGTCATGAAGTCGATAATATTAGATATCTGATATAGGACAAAGATATTTTTAGGCCGGGCAATTCAGTAGTTTGGTGTCAAACACAAAAATAATACGATGCGTATGGTTACTCCTGGATACATTAAGTTGCCGCCGTCTATCACTATCATAGTATCCTGAAATTGAAAAAAAAATTGTCAAATTTTGGTTCTTTAGTACAGAAAAAAATAATTAAATATTATTATTTCTTTTATGTACAAGTGTACATTAAAAAGGGATACAAAGTCAATACGAATTTAAGACATTAAATGAAAACACGACGGATGGTACCGATCTATTTAAGTAAAAAGCAATATTTCAGGTCAATAGTCCAAAATAGCAAAGACTTTTATGTAAAGTTGCGATAGCCCTTAGACCCCTTAATCCGGCCCTGTCACAAAATCTGTCCTTAGCTAACATGTCCTACCTACAAACTACCTCCTTGGCAAAATTTCAAGTTAATAGTCCAAAAAAGCAAGGACTTTCACATAAACTTGCGATAGCCTTTAGACCCTCTTAATCCAGCCTTGTTCGCAAAATTGACAGCTGACGTGTCTTACCTATAGTCTACCTGCCTGTCAATTTTTTGGGTCTCTAGTACAGAAAACGAAGGACTTGTATATACACTTGTAAGAGCCCTTAGGCCTCCATAATTGGGCCCTGTCACAAAATTATTTCTTAGCTAAATACTTATGTCTGCGGTCCCTTGAAGCTGTAGAAAATCAAGCTTTCTAAGTCAAAAAGATATGGCCATTTAAACCTTAGATTTTAACAAATTTGAAAATTTTGCAGGAAAATCAAAACATATAGGGTAATTCCCGTTCGCTTAGAATCATGAAGTTTAGTAAGATGCAAGTCTCACAGCACAAGTAAAGGAAATAATCCGAAAGTCGTTATGTTGTTGTTATATCACATGTAATTACAAACTTATATTTTGCAGTTGGAAAGTTGACTTTGTCGTTTATCGATGTATCGGAGAGTATTTTTAGAAACTGCAAAGTTAAGTTTGTTTTGTCTATTGAAAAAAAATGGGCAAAAATCTTCGAGAATCGATTTTCGAGATGGACGGATTGCCAATTTTTTTGCTTACGGAACCCTCGGTGCGCGAGTCAGACTTGCACTGGTTCGGTTTTTTTAAGCTCATGTAACCATTAGGGCTCATGTAGTTCTTTCGTGCAACGTTTTTAAAACATTTATCAGTTTTCATTATTCTTAAATCTTTGACCAGCATTGTAATTTTTTTTGTAAGTCAGGCAAATTTTTACTTACTAGATGTTTACGTACAAATCTATTGTTTGTATAAATTTATTGTTAAAACGTCATAATTATGCTCTGCTTGCTCATATAATTATGTCATATTGCTTTTAGCGATAAGGCTGTCCTTCGTACAAATTCACCAGATGTATTGCTTGTAAAAAATATAATAAAGTTTATTCTGTTCTATTCTATATTTGTATCTAGCTATCTCAAAGGTTTTAAAGCTCATAAACTGCATAGCAACCTCCCGGCAGAACAAAAAGGGTAGCCTGTTCATTATTTAGTCCGTTTAAATCACTAAGTCCTTAAAAGACATTAGCAGGCTTTGTAGCGTTATCGCAGAACACAAAAGAGATTTGGAGCGGCTCACAGGGGGAGCTACTCGTCACTTTTTATTCAATTATGGGATATTTAGTTGACTATAGAGTATATTTCCCTTGGACTTTATAATATATTAAAGATCAATTTAATATTTGGTATTCATAGCTTATTCGTTTATATTTATGGTCATCTGTTACTAAATTACTTATATCTAATAAATGTGCAGCGTTATTACAAAATTTCATTGCCCCAGAAAGGTGGCAATGTATTGAACCCTTCAATCAAAAAATTTAACCCGAAAATAATAAATAAGTTGTCCTTTCAATATATTATAGATACGTAAGTTAAACCATAACTATTATATCCATAAGTGATATCTTTAAAATTCTTTAAAATCATCTTATATGGTTACTAGGTGTACAAAAAAAATACATACAGCCAAAAATAGAACCTCCTTAATTTTTTATAGTCGGTTAAAAAGTAATAGCGAGTAGGTAATGAAAGAAAAGGCATTTCTTAAATATATTAAATGCTTCATGTGAGGTCTATTTTGCAACCAGTAGTCATTGCTAAAGGGTGTAGACAACTATATGTATACAGCACTCACGCTAATTGTTTCCGCCATTTGAATATTGCTTGCGACAATTACTCGATTGGTCCGCCAGAGGCCGCTGCTGCACAATGGACCCCTAAATTAATTGCTCTCAGCTCACTTTGTTTTATTTTGTACAAGACAAAAATGGTATTGGAAGCGAATGAAAATTAAGAGAGGGTCTCAACAAAAATAAAACAATTATTATGAAATGAAAAGCATCAAACAGAAAATGGGTACTAATTCCGATGACAATAACAATAGGAAATATTTTATACTGTTTCTACAGCCTTATTTATGTACAAGCAAATCAGCCTTAGCCTTAGCCTAAGCCTTATTAATGTAAAAAAAGCATATTTTTTCGCGACTCTTAAAAAGCCTCGCATTTAAGCGTTGCAGCAAATTGTATGATCACTTAAGTATAGAGTGTACAGGAATAGAATACATTGAATACGAATATTATTACCATATCGTGCCAAGCACAACGTTTTTGAGACTAGTTTTTAAAATAAACAACTAGACGCAAAAAATCTTCAACTGTTGAATAATCATCGATACATAACCGGTTGGTAATACTATACTTACTATTCCCATGAACAATACAAAATGTGCTGTCAAATAGGTCATGTGCATTAAATAAAAATTCGTTGGCAGCGAATTCGTTTTCACTATCACGTGTGCCAAATGTCAGTATAAAGCTTATAATATGCCAATTTTTTTTTTCATATTCCCCAAAAAATAGAGCATTATCTGCTTATGTGGTAATAAGTTAACCGTAAACCAGCAACATGTAGTTATAATTGGTCGCTCATTACTTACTTTTGATGCTCAGACGTGTGGCAACAAAAACTTTGCTAAAGCAAATAATAAAAAACAGGTACGAATTAATCTAATATATCCGAATCACATTCAAATTTGTACAGATTAATAGAAAAAAAATCAAGCAAGACTAGGGTTATTTGCTTTGTAGAGTGTGTACTTAAATGTATGAGTGTGAGAGTTGTGTGTATTTAAACTAAACCCTTTTTACTACAGTAATTCTCGGTAATATTGGACCACTTATGATGCAATTTGCTTGCAAATGGTTTGACTAGTTCGTATAAAATAACTATACAGTAATTATGATTTAAGTGATCTTTAGACGTCGTAAATAACAAAAAGATATATACGGTCGAATTGAGAACCTCTTTTTTTCATATGAATTATGAGCGAATCCTGAGATATAAACAGAAACAGGTGTGGTCCAAAGTTACATTGACTTTGGTAACATTGGGTAACTTTGAGTAATATTGGACCATGTTAAAACTTTTAAAATCCATTTTATTGCATTATTTGATGGCAAAGATTACAACAGATCATAAACTTTTCTTTGGCTTAGTATATGTATTGCTTCTTGCAATGTGGCCGGCCGCGTTTAATTCGAAATAGAGTAATATTTTCGAACACCTGTTTTTTTTTGAGGTAAATTGATTTTTAAAGCCCGCTGCTCAGAGGCGGGGGAAATAAGCAGTGTTTTGTTTTAGAAATTAAGTTTTTTGCCTGTTAATTAAATTTTTTAAGGTGCATAAATAGTTTATTGACTGACTTCATTTAAATTGACTGTTTTCATTTGTGCGCAAAAATGAACTTGCACCTCCGATTACGTCACTTGTGTCTGTCACTGTTCCAGAATATGTACTTAACTTTTGCATTGTTAGTTCCGAGATTCGAGATATTTTGTTGTATAAATAGGTACATAAGGCACTGTAAACTATTTACAATTAACCATCCTGATCACCCATCAACATCAAGTAGACACAAGCTACAAATAAGATACTGAGAAATATTTTTTTTTACATGTAATATACAAATCAAGTATGTTATCATATAGCAGCTACATACATATTATGAGATATGACATGATACAAATCTATAAAAGACTTTCAAAGTTTTTGGAACTAAGCTAGATACTTACTTGTTACCTCAGCTCAAACAATCGCAATGGTTGAATCAGTTTGATGACTGGTGGGGGAGAAAGTTATGTTAATAGGAGTAGAGATAATATCTCAAGAAATGATTACGGGGAATCTAACTATCTAATTTCGCTTCAACAAAGTTTATGAGTACTTGTAGTTTGTTAGTCTTGTCAAAAGTAGTGAAGAATTACCGCTAATCTCTGTTGCAAAATCCACATATTTGTGCTAAAATAACTGCTGCCTAGAAGATGACGAATAACATACAATGTTTGAACTTTGATTATGCCGTAGTGTTTTAGTCCCTTTATTGGTATGAGTCAAGTTCAAAAAGTCTTACATGAACATTTAGGCGTCAGAAAGCTTTGTACTAGATGGATACCAATACCTCTTGGTTACCCGACGTTTCGATCGAATTGCACCGATCGTGGTCACGAGTGGACTGATGAGAGCTCAGCGACGCCTCCGTGAAGTGCGAGTTTCTGCAACTAACCGCACTTGGTCTTCACTATTTTTATGTAATTCGTACTGTCGGTACTTCGACACACTACACTTACGACGTCCCCTGAATGATGTCGAGGGTGTACTCGCTGACGATAGCATTTGCTGATGACGGGATTCCAAGATGTTGATAAGCGTTACCCATCTTGATATATTGTTACGAACCCGAAACCAAAAGACAGTCTACGCAATGGATGTTTCCATTTGAAGATTTGCCGACAAAAGTAAAGAAGGGCAGAAGTCAAGGGAAAAAGATGTTTGCCTCATTCTTTGAACGGACTGGTAATTTCGCAACAATAATTCTAGAAGACAATAGGACTGTTATTATTATTATTGTTTTTAGTGCCTAGTGCTACTTCGGTCTTTTGTGGCGCACTTCTACTTTACAGTTCAGTGCTCAGACTTATGACTTCAAGAAACCTCCAGATCCTATCAGCAGTGATTGTTTTGTATTTCCTGTGGTTACATGATGTGCAACCCTAGGTTAATACTTCAGTGCCGCATTAGTGGGCCACAAGAGCATAAAATATGCATTGCAGTCTCTTGACAGGTTCTGCATATTGTGTTCTCACCCAATTTTAGGTTGAACATATGTTTGTTCAGTTTGCAGTGTCCGGTGAGGACTCTTGTCACTGCACAGGTTTTGTAACTTTAGAGCTCCAGAAGTTCTTTGGATACTTTATTATCATAGCCCTTTATTAGGGCTTTCGAGTGTCGTAGACCAGTCGTGGTCTTTCATCTCTTAATAGGACTAATAAAAATACTGTTATTGCAGAGTGGTATGTCAGTCATTGTCTACCAGTTGTCTTGGAAAATTTTAGACATGAGCACCCAAGAAGCACGATCCTCCTCCACTCGAATATTTGTCTACCGAAGGTGTGGAGCTAGTGAGACATCCTTCTTAGAGTCCTAACCGGGCACCTTTTGACTTTTATTCATTTCCAAAAACTCTGACAAATGCGAAATTTTTATTTGTGACAAGACAGACAGACACTCGCCTGTACAGAAATTCAATTCATTGACACCTAACATTAATGTTTTAGAAAAAACGTCTCTTCGCCTTCTTGGGTCCCCGGTCTTGGAAGATGGTTTTCAATCTTTCATAGAAGTGAAAATAAAATTTTTTGGTGATTTTTCGGATCGTTTACTTAAAATTAAATGTCCATTCGGCTTTTACTATACTCCGTTTTTGTCTTTTCGTACCCAAATTTAGTCACGCGCTTCGATCATCGCAACTTTGGAAACATTTAACACTTTTAGAAAAAATTGACAAAATTATTCAAAACACCCTTAGCAAAATTTTAAATGTGGCTTTGGACGACCGAGGCTGGCTCCAAGCATCCCTACCGGTTCGTTTGGGTGGTCTTGGCGTTCGCAAAATTTCAGATGTCAGCCTTCCAGCATTTTTGTCTTCGGTCCACGGCACAGAAAAGTTAACCAGGAAAATTCTAACAAACACACTGGTTAATTCTGAAGTGTCCTGCAAGACCGATGCCATAAATGCTTGGCACTTGTCCCAATACTCTTTTACCTGTTAATCCATTCTCTCAGAGGCAATGGGACGCGCCGTTGTGCACTTTAAGAAGGGATTTTTTAATTAACACGTCATCCAATGTTGCAGGGCGCGCTCGTTTGTTGGCTGTGGGAGAATGGGAATCAGGCCTATGGATTCAGGCACTTCCATCGCCCAACATAGGCACCTTGTTGGACGATAACACATTCCACCTTGCCACTTGCCTTCGTTTAGAAGCTCCTTGTGTTTCTCCGCATCTTTGTCACTGTGGAGAAGCTTAACGGTCTCGGACATCATGGCCTTTCTTGTAGCAGAAGCGCAAGCCGTATATCTCGTCATGCCAATCTTAACGACATAATCCGTCGTGCTCTTGTTACCGCCAGCGTGCCAGCAGTACGTGAACCCAATGGTCTGGTACGAGACGATGGGAAGAGACCAGATGGTATGTCGTTACTGCCATGGAAAATGGGTAGGCCTTTGGTGTGGGACGCAACCTGCGTTGACACCCTCGCGCCATCACATCTTCCAAGTACAGTTAGTTGTGCTGGAGCTGCTACTGCATCAGCAGAAAACCTCAAACGGCGTAAATACAATAATTTAATTGGTAACTATGTTTTTGAGCCGTTTGGGGTCAAAACGCTAGGGTCATGGGTTCCGAGTGCTCGTTCCCTTTATAAGGAATTAGCTAAGCGACTGATCGATACTTCCCGTGACCAGAAGGCGGGCCTTTTTCTTGCACAGAGAATTAGCATTGCCATTCAACGTGGCAATGCTGCCAGCCTTCTGGGAACACTGCCAGTAGGCAACGATGCGGAGGAATTTTATGACGCATGCATGTAAATAGCTTATATATAGAAATAGATAAAATTAATGTATAAACTGTGCATATATTATAATAAAATAATTTCCAAAAATAAAAGATAAACTTAGAGGAATTAGTTTTATGAACCCTGAAAAGGCCGTGGCTGCGTTTGAAAAAGGCGTGGACAAGATCCCTAAAGAAGAGTGGGCTCACTGCTTCAGTCCATGGTTCCATCGCATGCGACGGTGCTTAGAAAGGAACGGAAACTACTTCGAAAAGTAATAAAAATATTAACAGGCTTCTATATCATTCCGTTTTTAGGGTTCCGTTCCTCAAAAGGAAAAAAAAGTTTATTGTCCGTCTGTCAAGACCCTTTTTCTCAGGAACCCGTAAACGCATCAAGCTGAAATTAATACCAAATCCTTAGGACTGTCTTGAAGCTGTAAAAAAATCCAGCTTCTAAGTCAACGCAATCAAAAGATATGGCCACTTAAGCCTTATGTTTGACCAAATTTGAACATTTCGCATGTAAATCAAAATCTAAAAGGTACTTCCCATTGACCTAGAATTATGAAGTTTGGCAAGAAGCAAAGTCTGACAGTACAAGTAATTTATTATTATATTACATAAAAAAATTGTTTTAGAGAATACAAACTTATTTTTTGCGGTTGGATTATTGACTTTGTCATACATCGCAACCGCAAAGTTAGTTTGTCTTTCGAAAAAGACCTGCAAAAGTCTTCGAGAATTGATTCCCGAGATGGACGTACTATCTACATACAAGTGTGTTTGCTTACGGAACCCTCCCTAATACACAACAGGGATCTTACAATTATTAACACCGTAATTTTTCCTGTTTTTTTCGAATGTACTTTCAAAGATTTGATTCAAGTAACTAAAACTAAAACATATTGCCGACATTAGATATTTAAATAAGGTGACTACCTATTAATATAATATTATTAATAAAATAAAATATTTTTTTCGAATTTAACCATTTCATCATTAAAATTTTGAGTATAACCTATTCATATAAAAAAAGAATTGTTCTAACTAGTCAGTTCACCATTGGCATTTACTACGTAACATAGCTACACACAAAAAATAATGTCAAATTGAGAACCTCCTCGTTTTTGAACTCGATTTTAAGTATTAAAAATTTCATTAAAATTTACATTTTTAAATCTCGTTTGTGTGCTCGGTTTGTAATTTACCTAATTTATAATAACGTAATGGCAAATAGACATCACATTTCAAAAATAATGCTTTGCCCGATGCAGGGACGTTAACTCTTGACTCTTCATACGCATTAATTAGCATAAATTGCTAAGAATAAAGTTCGCATACGGTCGAATCGCAAGAAGAAAAAAGTATTTGTTTTTTATTTTGTAAATCAAAAATTTCCGAAAGCGTAGTGTAATAGATGAAGATAACGCTATTACTCAGTATTAAAAAGTCTTTTACAATTTGGCTTAAAATCAATAATCATCACCGAAATTCATTCGCAAATTTGATAAGGGGATTAAGTAAGCTTTGCCTTAAATAATTTTGTCTGAAATATGTCTGAACAATATCATTTACGTTTCAACGAGGATTTGTTCGGTAGCAGTTTGACGGCAAAGTGTTATATTACTTAACTAATTGGTCCTCTGCGCCCAAGGCTGAAATTTTAATGAGCTTTTAGCTTTTGTGGTTCAATGTAGGTGGACATGGCCAATTAGCAAGACTATTAACTGTTTAAAGCTACCATTATTATTATGTACACAGAATTAGTAGCAAAGCGATTGAATTTTGAATTTTAATGTTTTGTTAGTTCAATTTCATTCTAATACTGTTTTGTGAAAAGCAACGTAGAGAATAGTCATAAGTCTACGTCGTCATCTCACGAGATCGATGTATTTGGTGCCATGATGTCTGCCCGTCGGGACGGCGCGGCGCCTTTACCGGCGGCGTCGCGTCGTCGCTCAAGTCTGGCGCCAAGGGGCCGCGATCTCACCAAATAAATCTCATAAACCGCTACTGTCATAAATTATTTATTTTTCTTACGATTTCTATATTGTGATATCGATTAGCTTTTTTGTTGAATGTATCTTTTGGTAGGAGTTCAGGTAAATATGAGTAATTATTTCTCTTCTTATGGATTTACTCTACTTCTTACAATTACTATTAGATACTATTCAATATTGTGATTATTGGATAGTACCTAATAAATATTATTGATGATAACATTAAATCTAATAAGATAAGCTTGGTTATTTATCACATTTGTACCCAACTTAATAAAAGAGCTTTTTCAGTGCCTAATCAAGATATTCATTAAAAATATTACAAATAATAATGTATACCTATTACTTTACAACATCCCTGACGACAGGTAATACGTTTGACGTTTTTTCTTGTGGTAGTGAAGTCCCTTTGACTTGTGCTCATTAAAGGAACTAAATTGTCATAATGAGAATCCTCTGTGAAAGGACACAGATTTAATTTGGTATGGACGAAGCGCGGTGCGGTCCGCACGGGGCGGGACGAGGTGCCGCCAGTATTAATCCCACTTCAAAGGATACGCTGCAATTACAAACTTTCTATACGCATACCGGTATTATATTCAAATGAACGTAGTTTGACTTGTACACAGTTAATTATTTCTGCCTCTATATGTGTACATACATACAATTGGGTAAGTTTAATATTTTGTTCGACTATTTTGTAACATTGGTCAATAGTTTTCATATACAAGGTTGGATTTGCTTAATATTTCATTTTACACAAATTTTTAAATTAAACTTTTTCGAATATGGTAGGTATTCATTTTTGTAGGTTTTAAATATTGTCATTATTATGTTTTGAGTGTGTGTGTGGCGCAGCAGTAGTGCATTCGGCTGCAATGTATGAGGTCGCATTTACCATTTCAGTGCGATAATTTGCATAATTCTAGGTGTTTCTATGTGTGATATAATGCATATGTATTTAAAAAAAATATTCTAAGTACGTTCATCCGTGTTTTAGAAACTTTGCATAGTTCGGGCTTAGAAAGAGCTGTGTGATGTCCCAGAAGTTATTATTATTATTATCTATTTATTTTTCTAAACAAACATACAAATTAATTTATTAAATACATTTATAACTAAAAAAATATTTGATATAATCTTTTTAACAAAAAATTAAACCTCAAGTCTTAAGTATTGAGCTTATTTACATAAACTATCAAATTTTATATAAACTTATTTTGAGTCGGCGTCAAACAACAAACTGATTAATTATCAAAATTTTATATGTACCTATGTAAGCAATTAATTATTTTATTATTTGGCGCCGACTAATCAAAATCGGTTCATAAATAACGGAGGGAGGGCGGAACAGACATAAAAAAAAAAAAAAAAATATAACACCGTCGAATTGAGAACCTCCTTTTTTTTCGTCGGTTAAAAAAGTAGTGTCGTACCGGTGATAGGGACAGGGACCACAAACTAACGGTGGTTAGGGTTCCAGAGACAGAAACCTCATTACTATGAGTTATTTTTATTAATAGGTATAACATATTACTACAGTATAACAGTACAATATATATATTTTTATTTTCTTATACTAATACATACTTGAACAAAGCTTTATTATAATGGAAAGCAGTGAATAGTTTCTGAACGCCAACAATTCACTATAAGTTAGATGTGACGGAACAGTGAGTAGACACCGCGGCGCCTCTGTGCGCTCATTCTGCCTGCGCCTTCATAAACAAGTTACCAAACTGTACAGACTAATTCGCAGCCTTTGTAGTATTAGTTCATTTTATTATTTACTTATTTCTTACAGATACTACATATACATGTTATTAACTATATGTGTAACATTAACATGCTCGTAGAATACAAATACATACACATGGATATTATGTGTAATTAAGATAGGCCTAGTTACTTTCTAAAGAAAGCTTATACATTAATGTAACTAATTCTTCCACTGGACAATTACATGGTGAAATATTTTTCCATTCTATATTGGAGCGTCTGTGACGTTACGTGACGTGATGTGACGTCAATGGTTTTTGACGCCATTTCCACCCATACGTTGTCATATCAGTAGCAGAGGATCAATTATTAAAATATCGTTAGCATATAATATTAGATATATGTAAGTGAATAAAATAGTAAAATTAGGCAACAGGTAACTACAAAGTTCTGAAGTTAAATTATGTTTCAAAAGAACATTAAGATTTTCTAAATTTGCATATTATAATGAAAGGTCAACTTTGTACAGATTATACCCATATTTTTCCAGAATAAAAACGGCTACAAACTAATTGATATAAGTTATTGCAGAAAAATATTGTTTTCTCTGTATTTCTAGATACTAAGGGTTGCTTTGTAATTACAAATTATAATTAAAAACATACAATGTTTTTACATAGCTATGTTGGCAAATAAGTACAAGGCTCACCCGATGGTAGTGACCTTTAAAGTGTGTTAAGTAAAGGTTCTTGTGCCTTCCAGAAAACTACATTCATCAGACGGGTGGATCAAATTCCAGTAGAAAAGCTCTATAAAAAATCACTAGTGGCTCTTTTTGTGACATCAACAAGTTAAATAGCAAAATAATAAATTCTAACGCAGTAACTAGTTACCTACTCTGTGTCTAAGGAACGATCGACATTAGTTGTTTTGTGTGAGTCGTCTCCAGTCTCCACTAATGTGCGTGGTGTGTAAATATTTGAGTTCGCAAGACTTATTGATCAGAGAGCGATCATGATGGCTAGCACTCCACGCCGCTTCCGTCACGTTTCGAGTGCTTGTAAACGGTTCGTCGGTGTACGTGCAATTTCGCACTTTTTGCCCCCTTATAGACAACAGTGAAAAGGTTTTATACGGAAATAACTTTTAGTTGCTTGAGGTAAATTTTCTTACTAAACGTTTAATAGTTTTTAGTATGTATGTTAAGCAATCTCGAAATTTTATCGAAATGTGGAATCAGAACAGCTCAGACATCAGTTTGTTACAAGAATAAGTAGTTCGAAGCTGTTTGTATTGGATAATATAATGATAACTTATTTGTTATGTAATTTAAAAAGAAAAGAAAAAAATGTGTGTAACATCAATTTCATGGATAGGCGTTAGAAGTATCACCATAGGGCCTAAATGAGGTTTGAGATATAATTGTGTTTTATATTTTGGGACTTGAGGAGTATTCAAGACTTAGGTATTCTGTAATTAATATTGGTAGGTTAGTTGTTAACTTAAATTATACGGTAGCATAAATGGAAAATTAGACATAGGAATATTAATTTAACTTAGTTGAGTCTCCATTGCGTCAATGTTCTATAGCGAATACCAACTATGAACAAACAGCCCAGCTTTTGTTTCTGCTGTTGTCAATTTCTCCCAAACTTCGGAACGGGCACTAACACTGCTGGTTTACAGCAGTGGGAATGTGGGCAGGGTTAGTGCCAAAAAAGGTACTAACATCGTGTTGTGTTTCTAGAACTCCATAGATAGGGATATCACGTGAATGATACTTCCACACCTGTTTCTATGCATGCATTTTGCCTATTTTGCATCTTATTGTATAAAAACTATTAGGAAATTTATCTCTACTAGAGATCATGTGGTGGTCGAATTTCGAGCATGGTTTTTTCATTGGCCAGTATAACTTAAGCTGTCATTGTATAGACTTACTTACCATGGCAGGTAATCACATATACTGGATGCGTGTAATTTCATTAAGCCGTTTTCACGTAATTTTTAAAGTTGTAAGACATTGTTTAAAAATGTAGCTTTCTGCTTTTTCTTGAAATTTTCTTAAAAAGGGGAATTTTCTTCACGTATTAATAACTTAACTTAAATTTACTGGCCTATTGGCCTAGTCGTTAGTGGCCCTGACTTGCTATGCCTTAGGCCGTGGGTTTGATTCCCACCTGAGTCTGGGTGTTGTTTGTGTCCGTTGTTTGTATGTTTGTAAAGTCCCCCGCGACACAGGATTAATTCCTTTTGCGGGGACGACCACTTTAAAAAATATATATTTAATGATATCTAAATGTTCATACTTGTACAAATACAAGACGTACTATAATATTTATGTAAAATTATGACAAAAGGACGTCAGTCTGTTCACTGAAATAATCCAGTGAGACCTTTCAACACTCGATTAAATTTCCGGAAGGTAACGAGGTTGTGGGCCAAACGCCGCCGGAAATACCGTTAATGCATGTCAATTGCTATACCCCTAACTTTTGCTGGTAAGTACCATACCCCACTTACTGCTGAATAGTAGAGCGTCTTTTATACATAATTTGCTAAAATTTATAAATTTTATTAAATGAAAAGCTTAGCAAAAAATATAAAAATAGTCGCAAAACGATGACATTTAACCGTGAAAGTTTATATTTGTTTCATGTAAAGCTATTCCAATTTTTTTATATCTTGGTATAAGGGCTTGAAGTTATTAACCTTTTCTAACAATGCTACTACTATTCCTTCTAATACTTCAGCGTGGACATTTCAATGCAATGTCATATGTTTTACAATTCTTCAATTACATATCTCCCAGAAAAAAAGTTTACGGCTCAAATATGTATTTAACATTAATTTTAAATGACTAGCTAAACTACAAATTACTATTGGTTATCAAAACAAAGCCCTGTAGTTATTTACACCTGGGATTTTGCAAAAGTCATTTGCGCATTAGAACAGATTAAATCTATTATCACTCGGGGGTAACCTATATAGGTGTCTATACATAACGTTACCAAAAACTTATAAAGACTCACCCTCCATCTCCTATTGGCAAGTAAGCTATAACCATCTAGTTAGCTCACAATATCATTTTTCACTTAACTGACTCCTTATAATATCTATGCAAGTTCGTACACAGTAGACGTTCAGATCTAAAGTACTCGTCGCATGTCGTCGCTTCCATTGTGAGGACGTGCAATCGTAGCTCCCTGTAGTCCTTGTATGTTGTATTAGCACACAACAAAGGGTTGCACTGGCAGATTGCTTAATGGACAGTGAAGGAAGATAACGCTGTGATAAATCACCGACGTGATTACCGAGCCATTATCTAAAATACAATCTCGGGGGCGACAACTTCCACTTGCTGAAAGTAAAGTTGTTGATGTAATTGACGGTGACGCGAGACGCCGCCAGTGTCGCTACGAAAGTAAAAGTTTTTTATAATTTTCTCAGAACTTTTTTTATTTACTAAGCAAGTTTAGATTATACTTTAGTTTTCATTAAATTAGCTAATAAGTCTTTCATATCCTTGAAAACAAATTATTTGGTTTTCTTCATTCTTATCAACTGTAAATATTTTTTAATTAATTCATTGAATCGTTTGATATATCTAAAAACTTTAAAAGAGGCCAACGCAACCTGGTCGAGACGTCAGGCAATTCAAAGGTAGCTAATATATTTTACGTGATCGCGTTAATTCCCGTTAACATAACTATATACGTGTACTAAGTTAATCATTATAGTCTCCAACCAAGCTTGTTCATAAAGGTACTGTAGTCTTGATAATCTGATGTAAGTACGGATGTAACAGTTGTTTCATTACATTAGTACTGAAAGTACTGTAACTGAGATGTAACGAAAAATATTATTATTCTAGAAGCCTGAAAACTCGATATGAATCTGAAGTGATGAAACCACAAAAATCATTTCAATATAAATACGTAGGTGCACCCTCGGTCGGAGTCAATCAACAGCAAACAAGAAAGCGTATTGGTGGCACAATCGAGTCTATTTCATGCAAGCCCCTCAACTGACGCTCAAAGCGAAGCCTGAGCGATACAGAGACAGTCCTTTGTGTAATTCTCTCAAACGTTACAAAGACAGCGCTTAAAATGTATTACCAACTCAATATAATGAACGTTTTAAAAATAGAATCATGTATCCTTTTATGTGTTCTCTTATTATAGGTTAGTTCTCGTTATCAAAGTTACATCACTGGTGTCCGGTTTCTGAGGTATTTTTATCGGAGTTTATCTATTCGTTATCGCTATTGGTCTGATACTTCGGGAAAGTGCGTTTCCGAACACCGCAACAAAAGACAAACTTGGTTTAAACTTAGGTTAACTTTACGTTAAAAACACGATAAACCAAAAAAATACCACCACGCAAGGAAAACATTCAAAAAACAAGTTAACCGTTTTTGTGAAAAAAAATGACACTCTGACCTGACGCTCGACAATAAACAAAGACAATTTGTTTACGAATGAGCATAGTTTAATATTAAAACAGGGCCAGGTCACCTAATTTTATTAAAAATAAATAATAATAATATAAATAAACCTAATATTTCTGATTAATACAGATGGATTTATGTATAACTAGCATTGCCCCGCGGTTTCACCCGCGTAAGTCCCTATCCCGTGTGAATATCGGAATATATAGTAGCCTATGTGTTAATCCAGGTCTCCAGCTATCTACATACCAAGTTTCAAGGCAATCGGTTCAGTAACTTTGGCGTGAAAGAGTAACAAACATCCATCCATCCATCCATCCATCCAAACTTTCACATTTATAATTTTAGTGGGACTTATCGGGATTAGTGGAATTTGTTTCCTTTTTTTGGTGTACAATAAAGACTATTTATTATTATTAAAGAAATAAAATAACTTTTTAAACTCTCAAACTTAAACAGATCCATCTAGTGGGAGCTTTTGCAACTGCTTATCGCTCGTATAGTTATTGAATGGTCCGTTGCGTATTCAGAAACGCTACAATTACCCAAAGTTTGTGTATTATTATATACCTTTATTGAACTAATAGTTAACTGGAATTTAACTGAGAACTTCAGAAACTGGGCATGGGTCAGTTTTCCTGGTCATTCAGGGCGTCAAATATTTATCTTTAAATATTATATTCATGGGTCTAATATACAGTATATCGCCATCTCCCTATATTGTAGAGCGAAATTGATATTCCGTTTAACTTCATAAATCTAGTAGTAATTAGAAATGGCTGTAGTGATATAAATTGAACGACTTACAAATGTATTTAACTCCATCCCTAATATTCATCAATCTTACAATAAACACTTACATCGCATCGTATTGAAATGTAGGCTTAGTATTTAAATGGATTCCCATTTGTAGTCCCGAAACATGAAAATAGCGTGGCTCTCGAAGAGAGAGGGGTCCCGCATAGACTTAATAAAATGCGCAAAGCGTCTGCTGACGACAATGTATGCAAATCAGACAACAGAATTGTGAGAAAAATACAGGGCAAGGTTGGTAAATAATTATTAATTTATGAACGTGAAAAATATTTAATTTAATTTAATTTAAAATATTAACAATTTATGTCCACAGTCATTATTTATTTTTTTCTCTTAAATTTTATATTGCAAAATAATTGTAGTTCTTAATGGATGTAAACACAGATTCTTATCTATTGTTCTTAACAAAAGCGTCGTTAGGCATAGCAAGATACAAAGTTTCTTTTCAAGTGTCGATTCTATATCTTCACTAGTCTGCGTTGGGAGTACTTTTAAAGTATATTGCGTATCCTCATACATACGTATGGCGAGGGTTATTGTTGTTTTTCAAAGCTGGTAACGTTTCGCCCATCTGAAAGGGGTTTTACTGTGGTTTCACTTCGCTTCTAACAGATTTGTAGCTACGCATTGCACATTTAATACACGGTGGGTGGTTTTATAACCCGCGGTTGGATTTATTGAGTGTTTAGGAATCATAAAAATGTAATGTAAAGTTATTACATAGTATATTTGTAGGTACTGTATTGAATCATTTTGAAGAATTCATATTTTTTTCGTAATTAGAAAAGTAATCTGTAAATACTGCCCTTCTAAGTCCTAACGTCAGTCTATGCCATTTTGTGAAATAAATGCTCTTCTCTTTTAAATTGTCTCTTTTAAATTTAAATTGTGTGTTGTGTTGTTCATTGTACAGATATTTTGAAAGAAAAGTCGTATCTCAGTAGAAACGCATTGACAATAAGAACATTGATTGAACTAACAATTATTTAAAACTAGCAACCCACCCCGGCTTCGCACGGGTAGCAAAGCATAATATTGATTATTTCCGGCATCTTCAACAATCACCGTCATATTTCAGCCACTTTACACCAAAACGTTAATAAATTATACCTTCCTCATGAATCACTCTGCCTATTGGTAAAAACCGCATGAAAATCCGTTCAGTAGTTTTTCAGTTTATCGCGAACAGACAGATTGACAGACAGACAGACGCGGTAGAGGACTTTGTTTTATAATATGTAGTGATTGTATTAAAGGAATTGGAGTAGCAAGTCATAACATTCGTTTGCACAATTTAAAACGTATTTAAAAAGTTTCAGTGCTTGATACGAGATTAAGGTCTAGACAGGAGCTTTTAGGTCATTTAAAACTTGAATATAAAGTAGTCTACTGAAATTTACTGCTGCGACGCGTTCTCTATAAATATGTACAAGCGTCTTACGACGACAGCGATACGATCAAATGGCTGCTACTTAAATAAGCATTAAGAAACATTTTTGCGACCTCTTCCAAGATAACTTTCTGTTGATCCCCGGCCATTGTGATAGCCATCTGTAGGAAAGTCCGTGAAAAGCCCCGGACTCATTCGCCATTCATGGGGTGATTTGATTTACTTAAGATCTTGGCTTGATACTGTCTATTAAGCGAATGGTTCACGAAAGGAGGACGGTCGTTTTTGTAGAAGTATAATATTATGAGTTATCCAGCCATATATAATACAATATAGGTATAGGGACCACATCTTTTTTAAATTATAAGATTTACTGAATACACAGGACGAGGAAAGATTTTTTTTATATTATTTAAAACATTGTGGAACTTTATTTCCTTCTAGTACACTAGTTCTAAATTCTTGGTATGGTCAGCCGTAAAATTGCCAAAATGTTTAAATTTAGAAAAAAGTATTAAGTAAGTAAGAGTTTTCTTTTTTGTTAAACGAGTTTTGTACTTCTTTAATATATTTTCCTTTTTTTCCGTACATTATCCTATTAAATAAAACCTTACTGAGTGAATTATTTTTAACCTTAAATAAACCCTTACTGAGTGTACATAGGACATCTAAAAAAGGTCAACATTTCAAATTGATAGACGGCATTACATAACCTTTGTTTTGTATGAGTAGATATACCTAATACTAGGTAACATTTGAAGATGAGTTTTACAGAAAAAGTACTAAGTGAAATTAATTGTCTCTTTATAGACTCTTCTCCTTCAGTACAGTAACAATTTTTCACACTATCTCGAGGAAATTGTCGCGGGGGCAATCGCACCGGTCATGACATGATCGGATGATGTTATTCACTTGCCAGGACATGTGTTTTTAAAAATGGGGCCTTAAATATAGCTTAATTTAATACTGTCCGTTTCAAAACGAAGTAAGAATAATGCTAAAATATGAAAGCAGTTTAATGAATTATTTATTTTTATTTAGTTTGAAATATGTTTTTTCACTATAGTTTAAAAGGAGGTGCATTACAGAAGGGTGGGTTAACGCGTGGTTCCGGGCGAGCGGACGGACGATTTATAAAATGAGTTTGCGGTGCAACCAAGCCGTGATACCCCATTGGTTACGTCTCACTTCTTTATTAGTGACGTTCCGACCACAACGGTTAGTGGTATCGATATAAAATTAAGTATTAAGGAGTTTACAATGTATGGAAGTGTACAGTGGAACCTTCGTTATTCCATTATTGTATGCAAATCACTCACAAAAGTATGATTATAACATAAGATTATTAACAGTTATGAGTTTAACCACGCCTTATCTTTTCTATCCAAACTATACGTTTGATATTTGTAACATGAGCCTACTGGCCACAGGAAAGAATATGTAAAATATAAAAAAAAACGAATAAGCGCGAGGGTTCCGTAAGCAAACAATCTTGTATGTAGATAGTACGTCCATCTTGGTAATCAATTCTCCAAGATTGTTGCCCGCCTTTTCGAAGTATCCTATAGGTTTTGATTTACCTGCGAAATGTTCTAATTGATTAAATCGAATGCCTAAATGGCCGTATCTTTTGATTTCGTTTTAGTTTGGGATTAAACGGCCCTGTGTGAGATGTGTAAAGTTATTATTATTGCGTTGACTTAGTTGATTTAGAGCTTCAAGGGACTGCAGACATAAGTATTTGGTATTAACTTCACGAGTTCATTGGAAAAAGAGACTTGACAGACAGACAGACAATTTATTGCGACAAAAAAGTGATCCTAGAAGGGTTCCTTTTATTTTTGAGGAACAGAACGCTAAAAAGGAACAATTGCTTTCCAGTTTATAGTTGATGGATTGATTACTCGTCTACAATAGTATACCATTTTACCCGTATAGGTAAGACATTGAATAAAAAGGAGCGTTGCTCGAAATAAACGGAGTAGTTACGATAAACCACATTTCTGCTCTAATTGGAGCTGCCCAAGTGAGTGAACACATATGTAGGTACAAATGTATTTCGCTAGGAGTTGCTTAAGGTGAGAATTGGGCAGCTTCGTGAAAATATGAAAGTCATGATAATTTATTACAAGAAAAAATATACTAGTAAGACTAAATATGAAATGTTATAATATTAAGGATGAGACCGGCCGCTCGTTCACAATATCGTATTATTATTATTTATATGTTCCATAGAATTTAAAATACAATACACCATAAACTTATTTAATAGTTGTACGAAACGTCTGAAAATATTTTCAATGAGGCCACAAAAAATAAAGCAAAATTATAATAAAACGTTTATTGTGACAGCAGTAGGTACATCCCTATTTCACGGGCATTTGTCGCGGGACGTCACCATTTTTCCCTCACTCCGCCGCCATCAGTGGAAAGTTAAAAGCATTGAAAGACATATCGCGGGTTCCTTCCAGGCTCCATTGTTCTCTCGCCCTTTGTCCCGCGCCGAATGTTTTAATGTAATTGGCTTTGTGAGAAGGTTTTTTTACCCCACTTTCCCCTTGTGCGTAACACACGAAAAGTTTCGCTTATTTTCACTCCACTGGACTTATTTGAACTAGTGTAATAATTAGTGGTACCTTCCTTATACGACGATACACCATACATAAATACGTATATATATGAACAAAAGTGCCGATTTTTTTTTATTTATATTAACGAATGTTTACAATAAAAGTTCATAATGCTTTAATAATATCTAGAAGTTACTACTTTACAAGGATTTTCACAGCGCTATTCTATCATAGTTATAATAAAACAAAATAGTTTATTTAACTAGTCTTGTCTTTGTAGATAGTAATATAATATGTATATTACTACAACATCCTTCCTGTTTTAACCACCCCAACTTCTCTGACTCCAGTAAGTGAGTTGGATATAAATTAGGGCATTGTCTGTGAATCTGGAGCATTCGCAAGACTTTTAGGTTCATTCTGCAATAAAAAGAAAAACGCTTGACTCCGATGCAGCACATTTTCTCTGTCCCGGTTATAGAATTTCTCGAAGGCTAGACAGAGAAAGATAAGGATTGATTATTATTATCAGTATGGAATCTTTGCAGAATAAGATATCTGATCTTGAATGAATTCTCTTTTGTTTTCTCGCTCTGAATGTGTTTCGTTTCGCTCTAGCGCACAGGACTTAGTACTATATATACTCCTGTCACCAGAATACAGGATCAATCCGCAGTGTGATTCGGTTATTTTTTTAAGAATTACATAATACAGTAATATTTTTAAATAAAGATCTCTAAAATATGATTGATAGTATTGTGTACTAGGAGACCTCAATAACAAATTATTTAGTATATCTAATCGTCAAGTAAAAAAAAGTAGTAGGAGTAGTTATACATCAAGCTGCGTCACTTGGTTGGAATACTTATTTTTAAATAAAATTTAATTATTACAAATTTAAGGACAAACAAATTTATTATTTTACTCCTATGAACTATTGTGACAAAATAAAATACTAGACACATAAGACATGACTATATATATATATATATACATAATTTATTTATTACAATAATTCCAATAAAATAAGTAATTTCTCACATAAGTCATATTTTATTACAAAGTAGTGTATTAAACTCATATACAATTATCAAAAGATTTAGTTATTTTTTAATGAAATATGTTCTAAGTATTTTTAAATTAGAAGACTATTTAACAACACTTTGGTTAAAAACAGATTGTACTTGTTTTTTAATTAGTACCAAATTAATTTAACAGTTTAATACATTTTAGTAATTTTTAGTTAGTTTCAAAAGTTAGACAGTACTTGAGACATCAGGTTCATTTGAGTATTAGTGCTAATGTTGAAAAACAAACATAGACTACCAACAACTAAGGGTAATTAAACATGTAAGAGTTCTAAGCTTTTAATGAATATTTATTCTTCAGAATACCATTAGTTACTGATATTGTTTGAAGTGGCCTACTCAGACATATCCATGCATGTTATTTTAGTACTGGTGAATAAATAATGTAAGGGATTAAACAAACAGAGGCCATTTATCTTAAAAATAAATGAGCAACAGGTCAAATATAATTGCAGAATAGGACTGTGAGTGAGGACAGAGGGAGCGTGGCACGCATTTCTGGCTAGTTTGATATCAGCGCCCGTCACATCGCTACCGTTTCTTCGTCGGCGGTCTAACATACGACAAATTACACTCTAATCATACATTTTCGTTCTACTCAATTAAACTCTTTCAAAATGAACGTGTCAGTACTATGAATCAAACGCAGTGGTTTGGACTCGCTCAGACATCAAATATCGTGGCAGTAAACAGTGTCTCTGAAACAGTGCAAAGAAATACATTCTTATACGTATTTAAGAATTATTTATATGCTTAAAGAAATCCACAGGTTGTTTTATCGTGTTGTATATTCTCTAGAGTACCTATAGTAGTTGAAATTTGAACTCTATAACTTAAGTGTAAAGTAGTAAGTTGTCTGAGAGACCCAAAGTGTGATATCTAATATCACCTGTTGATTTCACTGAGAAAATTCACAAGAAATATGTTTTGGAGGTCGCTCTTGTAAGTATTCTCATATCATTAAATACGACATTAATTTTATGAACTATTTACTGCAATGTATTTAAGATATCAACCTTATCAGTATGGCCATTTTTCGTCTCTTGGTTGCTGATAATAAAGATGTGTTATAGAAAAATAATTAGAAGAACTCTTCAGGTGTAAAAGATTTTTTACTTAACATTTTATATATAACTAGCTGTGCCCGCGACTTCGTTCGCGTTTTTTTCGGATAACAGCAATTTGTCGCTTATTGCATAGTACCTCTTTCTCCAGGCAGTATTTCTGATACTGTATTGGCGGTGAAACAACCTGGAGCGTACAAAAAAGGTTTTTTGGTTGCTTACACGTGAATTAACGACATAATTTGGCCGTGGTAACATTAATCATTTTTCGTGTGGAAGCTCACCTCACCGGGCTATTGGTGAGCCCATATATCAGGCTTAAACCAACTAAAACCACACGGTGTGCCTCACAGCACCGTTTATGAGTTGACCGTTGGTACGGCGACGTTTTGCTTCCAATGATCTACCCAGCGCTGGGTAGCGGACGGCAACTGGGCGATGACCCTCTTCACGTGAGACTCTGCTTCGGGTAAAGAACATAAAACTCGTCTCATACACCCACGGCGACTCTTAGCGTACGCATGAGAGCGCGAGTGAAAATGTTCCACCTGAAAGATTTTCTACCGAATCCACACCGTCACCTCCTCCTTGCGCGAGAGTTGTTTTCCTCGCAGAAAATCGCCATAAAACAACTGTGACGACCTAACATCTCGATTCGTCCGACCAATTGGGAGACTCTTGCTTTAGTCAGTCAGTCAGTGCTGCTTTCTAGAAACTATGGGCCCCCTCGGTATACCTAACAGATAAATGTTTGCTTCTGGGCTTTGTCTAGTCACGGTGTAACATAAGATTTCACACTACTGTAACCGAACGGAAAATAAATGGTCTGAAAGTGTAAAAAAAACTTCACCAGTTACATGACAATATTTCAGCTTCGATGTAATTTTTTTGTCGACAGTGTCTGCCATGCATTTAGTATAGTAAAATACTGTAATACTAACAAACTTCATTAAACTAACAACTAAGTCATAGATGCTTTAAATAAAAATTATTTTCTATTCTAATATAATCATGTTGACGGGAATCAACGCGATCACGTATTTAAAAGGTATGACATACCTTTGCTTTGCCGTGGTCGTGGCCGTCACAGGCCTGTATAATACTTTTAAATACGTGATCGCGTGAATTCCCGTCAACATAATTATATTATCATGGAACGCAAAAGTTTAAAAGTTTGGATCTTCTTTTTCTATAACTTTATTTATAAATATATGTATATTTACTGGACTGGTCTGATGGTCTAGTTGTTAGTGACCCTGACTGCTGAGCCAGAGGTCGTGGGTTTGATTTCCACCTAGGACGAATTATTCTCTGTCTGGGTGTAATTTATTTATAATAGGTATGTATTTAGAAATGTATAAGTATGTATATCAGCAGTCTGGTTACCATAGTACAGGCTCTGCCTAGTTTAGGACGGCCGTGTATGATGTGTGTAAAGTTGTTATTATTATTAATGCCCTGAAATATATTTATGAATTTAATGGCTGCGAGAGGCAAAATAGCTCGTTGGCATAGTCAAGAACCAGCTATTTTTTTTCATCATCAGCTCGGCTACATGATGTGATGATTTCTCAACGCAAATACCTAATAAAGTAATGAAAAGTAAAAAGAAACACTATACGTTTATACAATTTTAGAGGGTTTCTCTCAATTGTATCTGAATTCCATCATCAGATCCTGACTTTCTTGACATGGGACCCCCCTTGATGTATACCCTATCTAACAAAAAAGAATAATCAAAATCGGTTCATAAATAACGGAGGGCTGAACATACATAAAAAAAAGAAATATGTATGTAAACGTTCGAATTGAGAACCTCCTTTTTTTTCGTCGGTAAAAAACGATACCTAATTTTAAAAAGTAAAATAGTTTATATATTAAAAAAAAAGTTCAAAAAAAGAAAAGTGTCAAGGAAGGATTTAATCCGGCACTCAACCTAGTAGAATTCGTACTCTACACCAGATAAGCTAAACGCTCGCTTACAAACAGACAGGCAGACATACAGACAGACAGACAAACATTTTTTGAATCGCATATTCAGCATCAGTATCGATATCTTAATACCCCTCAGTCGATTTTTTTTAAATATATTCAATGTACAGAATTCATCCCGCTACAGATTTATTATAAGTATAGATTATAAGTAGAAAATTAAGAATAAATTATAAATTGATTACTAGGCAAACATTATAATTTAACTTTATAGGAATACTATACTAGCAGCGCCCTGCGGTTTCACCCGCGTAAGTCCCGATCCCGCGGGTATATCGGGATGAAAAGTAACCTATGCGTTAATCCAGGTCCTACATACCAAGTTTAATCGCAATCGGTTTGGTGGTTTTTGCGTGAAAGAGTAACAAACATCCATCCATCCATCCAAACTTTCACATTGATAATATTAGTGGGATTCGATAAGAATGATTAAATTTCGGATTTTAAGACTCATTTACAAATAATTTCACAAATTTCTAAATGAAGCTATGGCGACCCTTGTACCGGGAGAAGGACCACCTATATTACGTTTTCCACTCGAAGTCGGACGCTTTCAATACGTGCAGCAATATTAATTGTGTTTTTAATTTGATAAGAAGAAAAGTTAAAACTGTATATCAATAATATAGTAGTGAAAGGGTAATAATAAAGTAATATAATGAGAGAAACAATAAATCCCAACAAAACAAAATACTAAATATACAGGTGAGGCTGATTTTTGGTTTATTTATTACAACCTCTTAGATAACCTAGAATCCCAAATTTTATAAATACAGCTCAAACAGTCATCGAGATTTTATTGTTTAAAAATCGGTATTTTTATCACTGACTGACCGACATATTATAGATCAAAAACCTAATCCACTTCCGAATGACCTAGAAAGTTGAAATTCCACGTCCAGCTGGGTAATTGTATGTATGCAAGGGAAAAAATCAGAAACTGTAAGAAAAATTATAATTTTACTACAGATCACTTTTGAATAATGAATAAGAATAATTTATTTACAAAAATAATGATATCCCATCAAAAACGTAAATGTGAAAATGGGAGCCAAGTTCAATATTACGAATATACATGGTTATCGCCTTTGCCGACAAAAGAATTGAGATCTAAATGGTTGCCAAGTTCAGTAGATAATCCTGAAATCTACACATATACATAGGTACAACATTCTAAAATAAATTTAAAAAGCAAATTCTTGTTTTTTTCTGCTGTAACAATGTTTGCTGCTTAAAAATATAACTTCCTAAATTTAAACGTCGATTTTTTTTAAACAAATCAGATAATTTACGATAAATTGAACCTCAACATTTGACTTGGCTAGTTTCTACCCGCATATTAATCTTTTAGAAGAGTAAGACATGTTGACCGTACTATATAAATACTTTAGTACTATGTAGTAACTTGCGTATAAAATAAAGAAGATAAGTTGTTTAGCCGAATATAAGATGCAAGCACAACTTTACCCAATAATTTTTTTTGTGGTATTTTGGGCAAACGAGTAGCCGGGTCACCTGATGATAAGTGACTACCGACTACCGGGAGTAGGGGAAGGGGGGAAGAGGCAGTGTGCGGGGAGGGGGAGAAGAGGGGGCGAGGGAAGGGTTAGGGCCTCCACTAACCTTACTCACTCGGCGAAACACAATACAAGCATGGCTTAACTGCCGGTTCTCTGTGAGGCCGTAGTATCACTCCGGTCGAGCCGGCCCATACGTGCCAAAGCATGGCTCTCCCACTTTAAAAATATCTTTTAGTAAGATATACAGCAACCATTCTTTTCTTTACTGATCGGGACATTTTCACAGACGTCGGCGGTGGTTCATCTTCAAACACCCACTATTTACCCTGGGATTTAGTAGGTAATATCGAAATAATACAGCCAGGTTTCAACACTTGTAATATTCAATTCACGTAGTAAGATCGGTCGTCTCCAAATTGTTTTAACATATCACAACACATATATATGTCGATATGATATGTTATATATATATACATATATATATATATATATATATATATATATATATATATATATATATATATATATATATATATATATATATATATATATATATATATATATAGATATATATATGTATATATATATGTGTCGGTCTTCCTCCAATAAGTTTTGTGCAGTCTCAATGTTCTTATCGGGAGCCACTTTTAACGGCCTGCCGGACCTTGCATCATCCCCCAAGTTAAAGTTGCCGGGATTGAATTGAATATAATACCGTTCTATAGTCCTTAGAGATGGACAAGTTCCCCTAGTGCACTACTCATTTTCTTGAAACATTTTTGTTTAGTTAAGGTATGCTTAAAGTTATACAATATAATTACACGAATAACGTCATAATGAGAGAAGCCCGCCATTTTCATTTATGCCGCGTTCCAATAAACAAGAAACGATTCGTTGGCTTACGGACGGTAAATTTCCGTTGAATTTTCAACGACAATTTTACCGTCCGTAAGCAAAACAAATTGTTTTTTGTAAAATTAATTGAAAAATCGAACAAACGATTGCTGTCCTGTAAATTTGTTATGTTTTAATATTCCTTAGAGCTTATGGATTTGACTTAAAATCACAATATTATGATATCTAGTTTGCGTACGACAAAACTTATGTAGCGCCCTATTATAAAATATAATGCTATACGTATTATTTGTCTTTGGAACCGCATGCATATAATTGTTTGTATAGACTGAGAGTGTTGCATGCTTGTGTGTTGTGTGTTTATATAAATTTGTTGTATAGAAGTGAATAGCCAACAAAAAACAATGTTAATAAAATTAGCACTTTTTTTCGACAAGTCAAATCCAGTGAAGCATTTCCCTATGATCGGTAGGCCCTCGTCACAGCACAATAAGCTACTGTTATATTTATGTCTCCATATGTCATTGTGCCCCTCGGCAACGGTCTCAAGAGACAGAATTACGATGTCACAGGTAGAGCAATTTATTTTTACGATTTAGCTACTTATATGAAATGATAGAAATATACTAAAAATTGTTTTAATTTAATAAATATTTTCGTGGTACTTAATTGCTTTCTTATTGCAAATGTGTATATTTAATTATAAAAAGAAGTATGACCATAGTTTGCAAAATATATTTCTAGTGTAATAACATAAAGATATATTATGACATACATATTATGTTACTGTCTAGTGATAGTTTTTTTACTGAAGTTTTAGTTTTCCTACAAGCATACCACAATAGAAGACGTTGTGTGACCTAATAAAACGTATATTAGATTGACGTAAGATCGATACAAGACTCCCGGGGTTTGCGACACGAATATTAAAATTATCTGCAAGTCTTCAACGACTGTCCCCAGCCCCACTTCTATTAGATTTGAGGGAAAAAATCGCCCCGGGGACTTTCATTCAATTGCCTGCTACTGTACAATGTTATTAGTTTGTTAAGCCCTTATATTTTATAATTTTCAGGTGTATTATTTGATTATAATTGTCGTTGTTGTACATTTTGAAGATTATTTTAAAATAAATTTAACAAGTTTAATCATAATAAAGACAAACTTAACCATAAAGTTAGAATTTCAAACCAATACCTCTAACTCTTACTGAATCATTAAAACACTACACATCATTAATTGTTATTTTTTGTTAATAATATCCGTGTAAATTGTTCATTAAGTTGAAGAGCATAATTAAACTTTTCAGAAGTGTAATGTGCGAATCTATTCATGGCGAGTGTCCGTAAGAGAGACCGTAAGGCGTGAAACGCTTTACTTCCTAATGTGGGGTATTTGCGTAATTGATATTTACAACTAACCTGGATTTGGAAACGCTTTTCCCAGCATTAAAAGGGGATTTGTTTGGATTTTCCTCCTTTGCGAATTCACTACAATTTGTTTACTGTTTCTTAGGGCTGTGAGAGCATGGATTACATTTACTACTATTACGTTTGTAAACATTATCGTTAAACATTTATCAATTCTTTTTATTGAATGTACCAGAGTAGTAGAAGAGTATAAAATTGTTGTATTATGATGTATACTTTATCCTATACTGTTCACAATGGGTTATGCTACCAGACGTCTCCAGGTCTGTGTTCATGGAACCCTAAAACGACGAATCGTTTTGGTTCTCTTCTGCCGCTTGCTTAGCGTTCAGGTTCAAATTGTATGACAACAAAGATGATTACTATGGTGTAATAGCTATATATTAAATACTTCCAACAAAAAAAATGTTCCGTCTTTTCCGAAAGCCAAAAAAAAAGTTTGTAATCACAAAAACCATTTTTATGTTATTTTTATATAACAAAAATTAACGAGTTTTGGATTTTTGTACTTGTGAAGGAAAGCTATCAGACCTTGCTTCTTTCCGAATTCATGATCCTAGGTCAAAGGGAAGTACCCTATAGATTTTGATTTCCCTGCGAAATCTTCTAATTTATTAAAATCTAAGGCTTAATGGCCGTTTTTTTTGATTGCGTGGACTTAAAAGCTTGATTTTTTACAGCTTCAAGGGACCGCAGACATAAAGTATTTAGTTTTAATTTCAACTTAATCCACGGGTCCACGGGATCCTAAGAAAAAGGGTCTTGACAGATAGAATGACAGCCGACAACAAAGTAATACTATAAGGGTTCCTTTTTGTCTTGTTGTACATTAATGCCGCGTTCCAATAAACAAGAAACGATTCGTTTTGCTTACGACGGTAAAATTTCGTTGAATTTTCAACGATAATTTTACCGTCCGTAAGCAAAACGAATCGTTTTTCATTAATTGGAACGCGGCATAAGAGACTTCACTTCCTTATCTCACAAAGTTAAATAATTTTCTAAAACATATTTTTTTATTGTTGAAAGACTTTTCATCTTTTTTTCTGTCATAGGTGTTCATGATAATGTAAACTGGCGTTCACCATTCTAGGGTAAGAAGTAGACCACAGCAGGCTAACGTAAGTCGGGTCAGTGTAGTCCTTGGTCAAATATACGCCATCTGATTAAGGATGTGTGTATCTCCAATCCACGAAATAATGTAAAGTCGGCTCTGCTTGGTCAGTTGTGTTGTATTCTTTTTGTTGTATTTGAGCAAGCGTCGTGGTCCATTATTAAACCTTTGTATTCTTTGTTTTGCCAGTCACCTTTATAAGATCGAGGCATATCTTTTGAGATTATGATAAGTCTGCTTCTATACCATTGATCTGGTTTCTGGTTAATGGTATAAATAGTATAAAAAGGAGATGTAATGACTAGGGTTTTGCAACAATCTTAACATTGCTTATTTATTGATGTGACAAAAGGTGTATTTTTATCATTTAATTTTATGACTAACAGAAATTATGATCATCTAAAGTCACTGTTAGACTAATTGATGTAAGTCTATCGAAACGTTGGAAAATCAGAAGTAATTATTTCCTTAAACGCGTCGAAGACCCGTAGTCTCTATTTTTTTTTAACATGTTGTATATTTGTACCCGTAAGCAACATTTATAAACCGTCCATTTACACTACTTCTAAAATAAAAATCTGCAAATGGACGGTAAAATCAAGAAACAACAGAGGCGTACCCCCGGACGTGAGGTACGGGCCGCCCGACAGATTAGGCTCCAGCAAAGAGAGTAAGAATCTACCAGCCAAATACGAATATCACAGCAAATACAACACGATGTCTTGTTTGCCTTCCATTTTTATTATATTTGTTGTATACGCTGCACGCTGCGACTAAATAAAATTAATGTTTGAAATAGAATATCAAATGGAAGCACGTTCATCAGACTGACTTGTATTTGTAGTGATTTTATTTCACACAAAGAGCTGGGCATATTGTAGCTTCTAGTTTTAGCTAAGTTATTAATATGCTTGTCGTATACGTACACTACGTACGTTTTACAGACCTAGCTAGCTAGCTAGCTAGATATAATTACGCTACGCTACGCTAAACTTTATCTAGATTAGGAAGATCAAATTATTGTACTTTAGTTGCTGTTTGCATTTAGCAAGTACTACAAAGGTGGATGAAATTTTCTTACGTGAAAAGTGATGTAACAAAATATTAGCAACATTGTCTTAAGTGTTGTAGCACCTTAAAGTTACTTTACGTAAGTCTCAGAGAGACGTGGCTCACCAGGGCCAAAAGTTAAATGCCTTTTCTAAAATCTAATCGCATGTGAAAAAAAATGTAACAATATATTCAGTACTTATTACAATTTCAAAGATCACGATACTCTTTCGAATTCGTAGTCGATACGTAGCAGTTCGTAGCTGCTGTAGGTCTCTCATGTAAAATTGGAGACATAGGACTTAACTCCGCTGTAGATGAGATCGCAGCTTTTTATTTTGGCGAATGAGATCTTCTAAAGGTCATATGTATATCATGTAGGCAATGCGATTACTTATTAATATATCGTTCTTATAGAGTTGACAAGCATCAATATAACAATATTTTAGTAGCCTCATCAATGAACTCTTATTTCGTTCACACTCTCCCCAGCATTGCAAATCGATACAATTATTATTTTATTTGTAGCTATCTCTTTTCATTTGATTTTCTCGCCATCCATGAACGACCATAAATAAATCTGGCCATAAATAAAAGCAAGGAGACTCTAACAAGCGTCTCGGGTTCACCAAGTGATATTTCTTAGCACTCGTCGCCATTTTTGTCATAACTCTATTATGTTCGTGAGTGTCGAAATGCGAGATCATTCACTTGATTTATTTACACAATCTTGCCTACGGAGTAGGTTTTATAATTTTATAAGCATGCGTTAACTTAAATGAATTTATTAATTTTGTATAATGTTAAAAAAATATTAAAATTTTAGTTTTGATAACTAAACTACACATACATATACATACATCATGTTGCTCAATGGTCCAAGTGTGCGTAGCTGTAATAGGTCGTTACGTTACACTGCTTACATTTATTTATTACATGTTTTATTCACTATCTTCGTGCCGCTCGTGAGAGTTGACACACCAGCCTATCAACTACTCACGCGTTTTACTCCAAATGATTACCTAAATTGTATAATTTCAGGATTTAATGTTAGAGTAAGTTTTGTTACAGTATTGTGTTCAAATTTAGACAGGTTTTAACAAGAAATATTTCTTATCAAATTGCTTAGTAGATTAATTCAAGCAATTGTTGTTATAATGCCCTGAACTGTTTTTTGCCATTTATCGACGGTATCGCAAATTTATGCATTTGCGATCGGTGATCACAGGGGGTGGTCGGGAAACAAATTTAACCGACAATTGTAAATCAATTAGAGAGGGTGGCTTTACGGGGTGTAACAGCTACTCCCTCCCGCGCGTGCTGACAGGGCCGGAATCGAACACAATTTTAATATGTTTTGATACCTTTATTACGATAAAGTTCTTTAGGAGAAATGTATGAAATTATTTACATATCTAAATATAATTATACTGCCTTATTTACATATTGCTTTTGGTTTTGGTTTTGAAAAAAGACAACTCCTGCATTAGGAATTACTGCTGTGTCGCGGGGGACTTTACAAACATACAAACAACGGACACAAAGAACACCCAGACTCAGATGGGAATCGAACCCACGACCCTGACTGCTGAGCCAGACTCAGCAGTCAGGGTCACTAACCACTAGACCAACAGGCCAGTCGTATATACTTAATTTAAAACTATTGATATGTGACATTTTTAAAAGCGTATTTTATTAAACGTTAAATTAAGGAATCGGACAAAGTGATTCAATATTTGTTTTGACTAATATGAAATTAAATTTTAGTAATAGTAATTTACTTTAGTAGCAAAAATCATCATCAATTATTTGACATATTTTGGGTTAATCAAACAGCCACTTATGTCCCAGTCTTCATTAATTAATTAAGAATTCCTGCTCCCACCCTGATATCTGTAGGTATTCATAGTGGGGAATGTTGTGAAGTGCATATTGTGATCTACGCAATAACCCCCGCCGCCACCCAACCTTGCGCGCACCCCTGCTCTTCACGTCTGATCCAGGAGTTTTGTCTTCGAGAAGTCGAAAAAACTTATGTGTAGTTCTCCCTTTTATTATTTGATTCTTAAAAATTTTACACCTTTGATGCAGTTAAATATTAAAGTATTGCAATTGAAAACTTGTTCAGTATGAGAGAATTTAACTAGAGAATCTTTTAATTAAGTTCAGTTTGAAACATTACGTTAGTCTTATCAATGCCATAAGTAAAGCCTGGATTTTGTGCAACATGAACGCCCAGCAAAGTGCCCGTTGACAAAAGCTCTCTTGAAAGTTTAACTGTGTAGTGTAACTCGGTCAGAGATTTAATTTGCACTTCAAAGTAATTTTAATATAAGTTGCAGAATGTAGAAGGATATATAGGTATATTAGAACTGATAAGAGTATAATACTTCTTTGTCATATTCAGTAAACCAAAAAGTTAGTTGTAACATTGTACTTTTATGCCAAATACTTAAATAGAAATTCATGACACAATATTTAAGTCTATAAATTTCATATCAGACAGTATGTGCGAATAGAAAGTTTTGTAAGAGCACGATATAAACCAATTTGAGCTTAATCTTTGTGTTTTATACGAATTTGGGGGTCTAAAGGGAAACCTTCTTTAGACCCCCGTGCGTAATACAATACAACAACCTCAACAAGTCTGGTTCTCCAGCCTCTGCACCTTAACTTCACTCGCACCTTCTCGTGGTAGGCCCCGTTACGTTTTTAAATAGGGATTTTCATGCCGTTTTCACCAATAGATAAAACGAATCATGACGAAGGTTTAGCTATATAATCTGTTAAGGTTTTGTGTAAATTGGTTGGAATATGATGATGATTGTTGAACATGTCTCTGCTACCCTATTTTTTATTGTACCTATATTATTAAAATATTGCTTACGTTGCAATTGCTTACAGACAATATATTATGTATATTGTGTGTAATTTATAGACAATGTAGCCATGTTTTTATGTTCCAAGGTTATAACTTTATTATTGCAATTATATTTTTTAAATCTTTCACGCATATATTTCATGAACATTTAAAATTTCAAATAACGGTATCCATTAACAGTGCGTATACAAACGGGGACAAAACTGTAATTACACCATTTAGAGTTACGTCACAAAATTATAGTCACAATGTATGGGGTGCATTAGCGGGACAATGAAGCGCCGCCAACGCGCAACGCGAACAAGGGGTGTCTCGAAGGGGACACCTTAACAAAACTGATAATCACATGTTTTTAAAGCAATACACTTATATGTAGATCAGCTGGAAGATAGATCCTTTAAATTTGGTTGGTAGGTTACCATAGATCGCCATCACGATGATTGTGAGACGCGAGGGAAACACCTGAGAACTTTTTTGGGTTTGCACGATTTGCTTATTGGGACTAATGATATAGGTACATAGAAAAAGAGACAAGTACACTTTTATTTCTGTAGCCGGATTTTCATACGGAAGAATTATCATACTGCGAGTGACATTACTAGTGTTTAAGTATCATGAAGTGAACTAAGATATAGTAAAAAAAACAATTAATAGCTGTTTATGGAAGAATTTTAAATATGTTGGGCAGTGGACGTCCTATGATTTTGACTGGCCTGTTAGTCTAGTGGTTAGTGACCCTGACTGCTAAGGGGGAGGTCGTGGATTCGATTCCCACCCAGGACAAATAATTGTGTGATGAGCACGATCATTTGTTCTGTGTCTGGGTGTCATTTATCTATAATATGTATGTATTTAGAAATATATAAGTATGTTTATCAGCAGTCTGGTTACCATAGTAAAGGCTCTGCCTAGTTTGGGATCAGACGGCCGTGTGTGAAATGTGTGAAGTTATTATTTATTATATTTATTTATTAGATTGAGGACTGAGATTATGATGATAATGAAAACAAACAAAAACCCGTATCAGTGCAATGATGTTCCTTACAATTTTACCCTTATAAAGTACTACTGGAGTATGGAAACTGCTTGCTTGTTGTTTTTGACTCATTTCAATTAAAATAATTAAAGTAAAAGGTTTTATTAACATGTATTGTTGATAAACTAGAGATAGAAAACTTCTTACTTAAAATAAATTTAAACTATTTTAATTTATATTGACGCAATGAATATGTTAATCTTAGTTTAAAGGGGAAAATTCTTAAAGCTCTTTAAGCTCATAAATAGGCCTTCATAAAACCTATAGTAAACAACCATAAGTATCCACCCTGCATTACTTAATCGCATAATCGAATAATTTACAACATCCCTCTAGACGGGTCCATCTGCGCAACTGTTGACGTCGGTATCTCGTCCAGTGATCCAGTCACAGCTAAATGCATTAGCGCGGGGAACGACGCGACGCGCGATGGCACGACGGCAGGGTGTTCCGTCGCATCGCGCCTCGTTTCCACTTGGTTATGCCTTTTATGCGACGATTCATTACCAACAACGTTAAACGGGGGACGGGGACAGATAGCCACATTTATTACTTTTGTCAGCGGAAAAATGAATTTACGCGCCGATGACTTACGCAAAGTCCACCCACAAGTCGTTATATTTATCACAAGTTATAATAGCTTTAAAATTACTTGTTGTTTTACGGGTTTCTATGTTTAACTTTAGATATCATAAAAATGCAACGGAAATTGTAATAACGTTATAATAATAAAATACTTAATGATCAAAGGTTGTAAAGGGAGAAAAGACACACATATGTATTTTATTTATATTGAAGGAAATCCTTTTTTACGACGAATTGTATAAATAATTGTACCAAGTAAAATTGGAACACACAAAACTTCACCAGGGAACTCTAAACAATCAGCTTTTAGTGTAAGCGTTAGTGAAAACTTTCAACACAACCTATTCGAATTTGTAATATCCGAGACATGAAACACGCTGTTAACGAAGTTACAGCGCTTTCGATGGAATCCCAGTAGGTGAGAGCTGCCCGGTCTGCCCGTGCCGTCAAAAGTAAAGCCTATCATTCTGAAAACAATGAAACGCGACGTGCGACGACAACAGCAACTAATTCAATTTTGCGTCTAATGGTACCGCGTCAGTTCATGGTACCGATAGACGAGATTGTAATGTTTATGAGTAATTACGTTCAGTATGTTTACTTAAAGAATTACATTGATTTCGTTCTAATTTAATTGCTCAACATTTAGCTTAGCTAAGAAATAGGGTTATCATAATGATAATGATTTATTTCTCGCCACAGTATAGTAGACATTACATTTTAAAAATATATACATAAAACCCTTACAATAATATTGTGGGAGACTAGTGCCTAAGCTAGGCTCGAGGTCTATGTTTCAGGTCAACAGGTCTTTATTACGGTAATAACTGTTATTATAAAATCTCAGTTTACTTTTACATTTACTCTTGCGTTGGCTAAATTTTTGTTAAAGTTAAGTTCGGACATATTCCATATTATTCTACGTAGTAAATCAAATACGATCAGTAACAAGTAATTTACTACAAACAAAATTACTGGAGCTGGAGATCTTTCTCTCATTTTATACCCTGAATGAATTCAAAAAGTTTCAAAACAATTTCAATAGAGGTGTAAAGTTAGGCGGGCGTCCGGCTCTCGACGCTATAAAATACTTATTATATGGTACAATGGATAACCTAGGAATCTTTGACAAGAAGGAAAGTTGAGTAAGTTTTGCAGCAGTAATGGAGTTAAAAGTTCTAATAGATTTAACAGAATTATTCTCACCCATAGTATTACGTAATTGTTCTATTCATTCAAGTTTATATATGTCTAGTTATGTTTATATTTATTAGACTTAATTATAACCAATGTATGTCGAGTATCGATACGAAGCTCAGGTGCGAAAATACATGTCAACCCTGTTTGCAGCCAGACGCATTTTAATTTTATTTCCTCTTGCGAGGCGAGTCGCTTCCTACCCGTTTCAATTACAGAGAAAATAGAGCAAAATATCACGCGATAGATCTACATATAGGTAGTCCTTATTTGATTGTTGGCACATGAAGTATAAGAGCAGGAAAATTCTGTTTAAAACCCATTTTAAGGCTTAGAAAATTTCAAAGTAACGTTTTGACAGAATTAATATGATAAACAACTATGAACTTAGAGTAAAAATATTAATAAACAGTTATTTCATTGTTAAATGTTGTGGGTCTACATAATACAACTTTTTTTACACAGGAAAATTTTATGACATTCCTTAAGTATCTCATTTAAAAATAGTCAATGAAAAAGACTGTACAAATTCGATATTAAGTAGTTTGAAAGCCATATATGTTAAATTTTTCATTTGTCGCAGAAATACTCAATATGAGAACTTCCACGTGGATCAGAAGGGCTATGACCACATGTACGATGGCGAAGACCTGGAAACACCACCGTCTCCTAATCGACCTCCACCACGAGCCATAGGTATGGCTTTACACAATAAATTAAAACGTAAAAGTAAACAGCCGCTGCTGCAGGAACTTTGAAATTATTACTCGTATGTTAGAGATTAGTAAATGAGTTTGTATTGTAACAGATAAGTACGTGCGCGCGGAATGTCCCTGCTTGAGTGCACGTTACACCGTAGCTCTGTTGGCATGCGTCGGTTTCAGCATCATGTTTGGTATGCGTTGTAACATGAGCATGGCCAAGCTAAAGATGACAGAGAGCTCGGGGGTAAATATATTATTTTATTATATTTTTTTACTTCATATTATTTTAATGTTAATAACGACATTTATACTTCTGGTACAGAATTCACCTGAAGACACACCCTTTAACTGGACATTGAGCGTTGAGTCGTCCATAGACTCTTCCTACTTCGCTGGATATCTTATCACTCAAGTACCAGGCGGTTATCTCGCCTCCATGTACCCAGCAAACAGGATTTTTGGTGTAGCCATTGTAACGTCTGCTATATTCAACATGGCCATTCCCGGCGCCATGACTGCCGGGCCAGCTGCTGTCGTCATCTTAAAAATTGCACAGGGATTTGTTGAGGTGTGTAATAAAAGTCCTATTTTCTTAATCTAAAAATTTGTGGAAATTAAGTTTATACTTATAAGAAATACAACAAAGAGTCAGGATCATATTATGTGAAACTCAAATTATAAAGCAGAAAGGAAACCCGTAATAAGTGAAATGTCACACGTTAAAAATTTAGGACATTTGACATGCAGTACGTGAGCTTGCATGATCAAGCTTATTACCAATACTATAAAATTTGAAGATCGTGTCGAATATTCGTCTCGTCACGTTTGGATTACACTCCCCTATTTGGTACTCTTATGAAACTAAATGCATGTTAGTACGACATTACCCTTTTTATTGTAGGTTGTATGTCGGACTTTTGATGTTTGAGTCTATTTTAATAAAAAATATATGTAGACGATCCAAATTCCTTTTCTTTACACTTTACGAAAATAATTTTATTTTAATTCGATTATATAGGTTTATACGAATTTCAAAGAACGTTGATCTAAACATTACGCATTTAGGATTCAAATACCAGATTTTCAATGATTGTGTCGAGAACGATCGGTATCTATTGCGAATCGTACTTGAGTGTAGTCGACATCGCTTATCGAAGTACAAAGCCTCTTTAGGATTACCGGGCCCTTCGTCGTCATGGCAACGTATTTGCTCGTCTCCGCATATCCCGGCTTAGTTGATTCTTCAATGCCTTTGCTATCGTATTAAATGTTTAAGATTGGGACCATTCATAGAAATTATTTCTACGTAGCATTTTTCCTATTTTATTCGAGTAGATATTTTTTATAATAATACGTATTACAAATCTCGAAGTCGTTGCTACACTTGTATATTAAATTTATTGTTATTCCTTTAGGGCGTAACTTACCCATCATGCCATGGTATCTGGCGAATGTGGGCCCCACCAATGGAGCGATCACGCTTAGCAACTCTGGCATTCTGTGGCACATACGCCGGTATTGTAATTGGCATGCCATTGTCTGGTCTACTTACGGATTTCATTAGCTGGCAGGCGCCATTCTACTTTTATGGAATATTTGGAGTAATTTGGTAAATATTTTTAATAGATAGCTTTTTCTTAGGTAGTATAAAATTAGATATCATGTTTATAACCGTTTTTTTAATTTTAGGTATATGCTCTGGCTATGGTTAGTGTTTGAGAGACCCAGCAAGCACCCTACTATTGCGGCTAAAGAATTGACCTACATTGAACAATCGCTTGGCACTGCTACACAAGCCGCAATGCCAGGCTTCTGGGCAACGCCCTGGAAAGCTTTTGCCACGTCACCACCAGTGAGTTTGTTCTAATTTTACAAATCAATATTTTACTCATTTTTTTAATTTTTTTATAAAAATAAAAACTGTTTTCTTTTAGGTGTACGCTATTATTGTAGCAAACTTCTGCAGAACATGGAACTTTTGCCTCCTAGTAATATTTCAGTCTTCCTACTTTAAAACAAGATTCAACATGCAGATCACAGAGGTAATTTCAGTAACTAATAATACAGTCCGATACTTGACTCACTTACGTGCCTTCCTTATCGTTATTCGACTTTTCAGTCTGGGTTTGTTGGCGCCATTCCACATTTAATAATGACGTCATTGGTGCCTATTGGCGGCATGATGGCAGACTACTTACGCAAAAATAACATCATGACGACCACCAACGTGAGGAAACTCTTCAATTGTGGAGGATTTGGTTTAGAGGCGTTTTTTTTCGTACTTGTTGCTTATGCCAATAACAAGGTAAATGTTTACTTTCAGAAAAAAACTTTCAGGTTTCAGTTTGAAAACTTTATTCATTGTAGTATTATTTCTCAGTATGTGGCAACAATAGAGCTGACCCTAGGAGTGGCGTGCAGTGGCTTTGCTATATCAGGCTACAATGTAAATCATCTAGACATTGCGCCTCGATACGCGTCCATCCTAATGGGCTTGTCTAACGGCATCGGTACAATTGCTGGATTTGTGGTCCCCATCGTGATCGACAACATGACAGAAGGAAAGGTAATATGCTATACCCATTTAATCTTATTGACTATTATTTTACTTTGTACTTTATTTTGGATTTATCACCAACATCATCACACAATCCGACAAACCCATTGCTGGAAGTAGCTCTGCCCTCTTCATTCATTCTCTTTTAGTTTCTTTCGGACAAGTTCTTTTTATCATAAAAAAAGCCTATTACTTGAAATCTTTCAAGGGTTAAAATTGTAATTTATCTGTGAAATTTGCTCCTACGAGCATTTATAAGATCACTGTGACTATTTAAGTCCCTAATTTCGCGCTTCTATTTAAAATTTCGTTGTGATGCTCCTGCATTGCGATTTTTATTGTAACTATCGCTTTCTATATGGTTGACAGTAAGAACTACCGAAACAAAAAGGACATTCGTCCGTAGCTAATTTAAAAAAGGAAATCGAGCTCGGCGCAAGTCGCACGCGGAATATGGAATGAGCATCATTGTGGGTGCGCGACGATGCGTTACAGCTGGCGTACTCTGGCTGAGCACTTTATTATCGCCCGCCACCGCTTAACATCCCGCACGAATGACTTTCCTATTGTGTACAGTCTAAATATTCAAATGCCACGCACTGATATTGTTATCTGAAAGTTTTGAATATATTTATAATCAATTTCAGGCGTAATGTCTATCATACTAGATCTGGTATAATACAATACCTGTTTTTAATAATTGAATTAAAGAGTTTCCGTTCCTAGTGTTTTTTTAATTATCTACAAATAATTTAATGAAATTATTTGTAGATAGAAGTTATTTTCACAAATAAAGAAATGTTTTGACAAACTTGACTTTTTGTTGAAACAGAACGAGATGCAGAAGGCGATAACTGAGTGGCGTGCGGTGTTTTTAATGGGTGCTACGGTACATTTTATCGGCATCACCATTTACGCAATCTTCGCGTCGGGTGAGCTACAACCGTGGGCCGAAACTGCCGTTGAGGAACCTCAAATGAAATCTTTGGATCACGAAACCACCTTTGTGAGTATGATAATGCAGTCACCAAGTTAATGACACAGATTGAATTAAACTATATTCTATGACCGGATAATGTTTCGTTCGCAAGACGGAGACTCCGTCAGCACCACTGCGGGGCTCAGATCAAGCGGGCTACGGCGCCATCGCGCCGCCACGCCCGGCTGCGCCACCAGGCGCGGCGCAGGCGCACGTGCCCAACAACCCCTTCGTGTCGGGCGCGCTGTACCAGGCCGAGCCCGTGCAGCCCCCTGCGCACCAGTATAACGACGTGACAGACGACTATCCACCGACCAACGACTACTATAAACAACAGTAGACGATTACCACTTTCGTATACAGCTCTTTGTCTATCAGTGCTGCTCTTCAATTTATGATGTGTTTTTGCGTGTCGACTCTTACTAGAGAAATGTACTTGAATAAAATGTTGACAGCGGTGTCGAGCGTTACGACACGTTGCGTGGCTCATGTTTTTATAGGAAAATTAATATAATGATACAATACCATTGTTCTCATCATCGTTAGCTTGTATGTAAAATCGTTAGTGTTTAGGTAAATCTTTTTTCAAAAACATAAAATGATCGATGCCCACTTTTGTTACGTTCCATGACGAACTGTTACGTTGATGTTAGCTTTCACAAGCCCTTTTCTTTCATCGGTTGTTATTTTGTTGAGTTCCTACTCTATCTTTATTGCCCATTGTACCTGTACAGGTGTATATAAAGAAAAATTATATTGGCATATCATATTAGAAATATTTGGTTTCGTCTTTGAATGCGTGTAGCTTTCTTATTATACTTATTATCACTAAATTGATGGTTATTGTAAAACTTCTTATCCTTGTTACTAAGTTTCATAAAGTTGTTGTAAAATGTTTATAAATATTTACGAAATAATTGAATTGTTCAAATTTAGAATTGTATTTAATTGAACGCGTAAATGTATATGTATCATAGGAGTAGACATTTAAATAAAATGTTAATATTGTAAAGGGGAGTAAATGTTATCATTCTTGTTAAAGTTTACTATTACACTAGTATTTTTATTTAACAGTATTAATATTTAACATTGACATCGTTGTTCTTAACAACCGATTTTGTTGTGTTGTGTAATTAATGTTAAAACTAGAAAAATGTTATAATTCTGAATTCTGACTAGCTTTACAACAAAATATCTTATCGATATAGGCAGTATGTTCAGACACACATTTCTCTTCTAATGGCTTGTTCGCTTAAAAATACAATTTTAGTATGTAAACATTTATAAATAATAATTGGTAGATATTAGGAAAATATTATACAAACTACAATACAAAAGTAATTTCTGCTTACAAAATCAGCACACAATAATATTAAACTACTAACCTACTAACTATTTTATACTCTTCAACCTTCGTAGTGCTAATATCGGGTAATGTATTTAGTGTGTGTTATGTGCTACTTGAATAATTCAGTTTTAGCTTGTAAGTTATTATGCCCACATAATCATAATGTGATAATATATCTAGTTCTGACATTTCTGTCACATCCATTCTTAATGCTAGTCTTGCTAGGTGTATGATAGCTACAATGTAAGTGCATCATAGTAATGAATACTTAATCACTTGTCTTCTAGATAGCTATAACTTTGTAGATATAACTTAATGTTTTTATATATTATTCTTCTAAAAAATGTATTAATAGGTCCGTAGAGGCTGTCTTATAAGAATACCTAATATTTACGCGATTCTTTTATCCCGAAAATGGTCTTGCATATAAATAATATTTATTTTTTTAATATCAAAACATTATAAATCTTGTAAATAATTTAATTTTGAATTTGAATGAACAAGTTTAAACACTAAAACATTTCAATAAAGTAAAAAAAAAAAAAAATATTACATTTAATAATCCGTTACGTAACATTTGCAGATTTTGTTATTATTTACTAATAATACACAATAAACTCTTTAAAAAAACACTTAAAATAGGAGGCAGTCTGTACTTATTATCTTCGTAATGGCAAAGTACAAAACAGCCAGAGTTTTAGGGATGGGTGATAATAAATAGTATTAAGTGCACACATTTCAAGTATTATTGTACAGCCATAATACTTATTAAAGTTAAGCTAGGATTATTGTAAGTATTGTAGATATTTGTTCATTACTTAATCTTTCACACACGCTGCACATTATATATATAATATTATTTTATTATAAGGTTAAAACTGTTTTTATATCTCATACTTATTTATACGTTTGGCTCAATCTATTTGTGATTGACAATAATATTAAGAGAAGATAAGTAAATTTATTATTTATTTATAGATTTAGATACATTTTTGTGATCGACAATAAATCTAACGGGAAGGTGGTTGAAACCAATGCTCACTTGTTAAATCATGCACTAATTGAATAAGAGATGGTGGAGATGTATTTGGGACAGGCAGACCAACGCTTTTTCGGGTTTCGTGAGCTTGTTGCGTTTAGATTCAGTAAATTCAATTCAATTTAGATACCAGTTGACCATTTTTTAAGATAAAACTTACGTGACAAATAAATTAATTATAAGTAAAGTAAATTCTTCTCTGTTTAATCAAACATAATTTACAATGGTTACAGAAACCAATCGTAATTAATCTTTTTAGAAAAATCTACTCGATTTTTTATACATTCAGCATGATTATGTTGTGAATATATCACAACAGAATCATGCTAATATATAAAAAGACACGAGATAAAAATAAAATAAATATATATATTTTCCCTATAACAGCCTGTTTAAAAAAAACACACTGTGTTCTTTATATTTTCAAATTCAAAATGATATAACTTTACCCAACTGTGAAGCGTGAGGTTTTGTTCTGAGAATATTAGTTTTATAAAGCATCTTTTAATATATCTGATACTTTTAGAAACTACAATATTTACTACAATAGGATTGGATACTTTTGTTTTTATGAAACTACTTAGGTAGAATTAATGTGAAGTTATGTTAACCATATTTCAAATACCATTTAAAAGACAATATAATCAAAATAATTGTAGTTTTATAAATAGTTAAAATTAAAATAATAACTGTTAAACTAAATTGGTGTAAGCGTAGGTGTTAGGTTGTTGGACATGGGTGAGAATTATCATCTCAATTCCGATTCGTTTAATTGAACATTGATCTCTGATGCTTAGTATGATTACTTGTTTATTTGTTTCAATATCTAAACTTCGTTCTCTCTAGTTCCTCCGATTTACCTTGAACTATTGGCGAAGAATACCTACTTTAATAGACATAAACTTTTACTTCTTTGCGTACCTATACAGAAATATTTACACTTACTTTTCTTCTTATTATATTTTATCAATTACCAGTATCATACTCACATTAACAAACACAAGCATAAACACTAGTTTTCTTAGAAAGTAGAATAGGTACGCACTGGATACAAAACATGTTACCTCACATTTATAAAAGAATAATCATCTCAGACGTAAATTCTATTAATCATATTATTTAATTTATAATATTCCATAAAGTGCACAAAATTATAGAATAATAATATAGTGTAAAACAAAGTTGTTGTTTTAAAGGACCTCTACGCCGTCAATTCTGCGATGTAAAAATACTTTGACTAACTTTGAAAAGATATTACTTGAGTGTGTAGCGATTTGTATCTATTTATAAATATAATACTTTTAATGTTATGTTAGTGATAAATATCAGTTGATGAGGCTAATTTCTTAAATGGAATGTTATAACGTTTGGAAGCTAGATTTAAAGACTCGATTTAAAGAATCGACTGGCCTGTTGGTCTAGTGGTTAGTGACCTTGACTGCTGAGCCAGAGGTCGTGGGTTCGATTCCCATCTGAGTCTGGGTGTTCATTGTGTCCGTTATTTGTATGTTTGTAAAGTCCCCCGCGACACTAATTCCTAATGCGGGAGTTGTCTTTTTTTGAGATTAAAAAGAAAAGAAAAAAAAAGAATATTGTTTTTCTTGACAGTATGTAGGTACCGTACTGTTGATTATCTGTGTGCATTAAATAAATATTCAAAAAAATAAGAATAGAATAATTTAAAAAATGTGATTACCATCACATATATATGTTCCCCGCTTTAACAATCTCTTTGGTTTCACTTACTTGAAACACTATTACATAAATATTATATTTATTTAAGAAAGTATTGCATAACTGAACATGTAATTTTTTGGCCGGGAAAAGTGCATAGTAGTAAGTTATACGGATTTTCTAAAAGTCCAATCAATTGTATTATAACAGATACGTATAACGTATAAATCATACTTTAGCTGTAATGATAATTTTCACAATGTCCAAGGCTATGGCGGAAAGGGTACGGATCCCCCACGCACTTGTTGCTGAGCACCATTCAAAATTGTAATGAATGAATGATACAGTTTAGTACCTTCTATCTACGGAATGAACTAGATTCAGTTTAAAATACACAACTTTTGAATAAATTCGATGTTTAGTACTTGAAACACTAAATCGATTCCAATTTTAAATAACAAAAAATTGACTCAGTCAACATAACTGGTTGACTTTTGCAAATATCCTCAGATAATTTTTGAATATAATTAAGTATATTTACTTTTCATACATTTCATGTCACTACTCTACTATAAATAAATATATAGGTACTATAAAGAATAGACATAATATAGAATACTTAGGTGATAAGACAATAAAAGGGGTGATCTCACTCTATAAGGCTGTGGTGACAATAAAGCTTGTTAAAGCGACCGCTAGCTGTAAATAAATAAGACAATACATAGGATAAGTGTTCTGATAATATTATAATAAAGATATAGATAGTATAACCTTAAAAAATTCATGTTGATAAAGTGTTTAGGTTAATTAATACTAACATGTATACAAATAATTTGTTCTTACTGTTCCAATAGAGTGACTACTATTAATATTTAATTTTAATTATTTAAATAACGAGTAGAATTTCCGAGACATTGTTTTAATTATAAGTAGTATTTAGATGATACAACTATTACGCATACTCACCTAATTCAAGCAAAAAACAATAAAAAATGTGTACCTACAGTCCTACATATATTAATTGTGTTTTCAGTCTACTAATGATCGTATAAGCATTTTGAAAGAGATTAAAACATAATAAAATGGTACGATCAGACGATCAGTTATTTGTATTTTATTAAATATTTTTAGTAGTCTCCACTGGCAGTAATATAGGTCTTCATAACTGTAAACCAGCTTGCGTCCCTTCAGTTGTTTTCTGACATACGGGAATAGTGCAAAGTCGCATACCGCTAAATCCGAACTATAAAGTGGGTGTCCCAGCAATTTCATTCCAGCTTGGTGCAAATAGTCCGTAGTTTTGCCGGCTCGATGTGTCATCATTTTTAAGGCTTCTAATACTTAAGGTAAATATTTCTCTGTATGCCATGCAGCAGTAACAGTCTTTCCTTTATAAAGAAGAATCATAGCCAATATTCCTCTCTTATTGAAAAATTCAGCAACCATTATTTTCTTTACGGATCGGGATATTTTCACAGACGTCGGCAATTGATCATCTTCAAAAACCCACACATTACTTTCGGATGTAGTCGGTACGTCAAAACAATACAGCCAGGTTTCATCACATGCAATAATCGAAATCACGTAGTCAGATCGGTCTTCAAATTGTTTTAAGATTTCATGAGACCAAGTCACACGCTGCTCCCTCAACGTATCAGTCATCAAGTGCCCAGAGTGAACAAAGTTTCTTTCCGTACTTTTGAATGGTTGTGAAGAATCCGATGAACAATTAAGTTAACCCTTAAGTTAAGTGCACCATTTAACTTGAGGGATTCCTCGATCTTTCGATATGTCACACGTCGTTCTGCCTCCAATAATTTTCATACAGTCTCGACAGTTCTTATCGGTAATCACTTCTATCGGCCTGCCAGATCTTGCATTATCCTTCGAGTTAAAATTGACACGACTGAATTGAACATCCTCATCAGTCATCCTTTCCTCGAAACATTTTTATTTAGTTAAGCCACGCTTAAATTTTTACAAATAATAACAAAAATGTCTTACCGCCATTTTCGTTTAGAAAATGTATTTAAAAATCGAACAAACGATTCCTTGCCTTCAAATTTGTATTATTTTTTTAATATTACTCGAGTTTATGAATATGATACAATACTACTTTAAAATACAATACTATGATATCTAGTTTGCATACAAAAAAACTTATTTAGCGCCCTACGTATAATATATAATATAAAAACATAGTAAAAAAAATGTTGCAATGATTCTTATTAACAATAGACCAAGTGATAAAAGAAAGTCATTAATTTATGTTATTATTAAAATCATACTCCCTGACTTATATATCCCTGAATGACATTTTGTGTGTATGGCATTTCGCAAGCTGTATTTTTGATCCCAATTAATGAGGGTGAGCCTATTGACCTATACCGGGCACGTTTCCTACGTTACCAGCACTTCCTGCGCTGGTGCTGATGGTATATTTACGCCAAGGGAGCCTTCAATTCAATTTAAGATCTGAAGATTGTTTCTGTTTTAATTCAATAAAGTAAAATCTTAAATTAAATTTAAATGATTTTTCTTAATTAAAGTTGTAAAGTTTAGATACGGTAACCTAGTACTAATTAGATAAGGTATTACTTGCACGGATGCACTGATTTGTCAATTACTGATTAGATTCATGTTTTAGGATTTGCTTTCAAAGTCCTGATATTATCGATGCTGTAAATAATTTATGTCGCTTTTTTATGTTACCTCGTATTTCATTGAATCAAACCAAATGATGTTATAATACCTAAATTAAATAATTCATTCTAACCCCTCTCTCTAACACTTTGGGTGGAAATTATTACTATAAAATATTAAAGTATAACTACAGACAAGCAGATATAACATCTTGAAGTTTATTTGACGCACATGAGCTGTTAAAGTTTATTTCAACTTATTGATTGCAATAGACTAAATAGAAAAATCAAAACGGTTATATTGTAATATACAAACATCCATATTAACATAACGTGTTGCTGTTCTATATTACATAACACTAATTAGGTAACTCGTTATTTGTAGTAGTTTGTATTTATTTAGGTAGGTAGTAATAGTATTGCAATAATATACATAAAAAAAAACAAATACGCATCGCACTAGCAACTCAGTTTCAAACTGGCCTACAATTTCTTTAGTGTGTAAATAATAATTTATCATATAATTCAATATATTAATTATATATTAAATGAAATAAAATATTAAAATGCAATTATTGTGTAATCGTGTACAAGTGGCGAAATGTGAATATTTTATAAAGGGTAGCCGATAATGTACAGCAGACCCAATTGTTCGCAAGATAAAGCGATAAAGCAAATACCCATATTAGTCATAAACGACGGACCTCTCCGTATAACTAGACAGCTTAGCCAAGTTTTTACAGCACTTTCGCGAGTATAAGTTTTCTAAAGAGAATATGTTCAGGACTTCGATTGCAGGCCAGCGAGAGGAAATATTAGGCAGTAAAACTAGAGGTGACTCAAATAACATCAGGATAATTAATAAAAATTTCAACGATAGCTAAAGCACTTAGTTGTTAATACTACAAGCATGTATATAGTAACCATATAATATATAGTAGTACTATATATGTATTAGTATATATATAGTAAAAATTGTAAATAGAACATATTATAAGATATATGAAAAGCATTGTATATATATTTTGCTTCCTATATTAATTCTTGTAGAAAAGCCTTCTGAACTGCAAGAGCTTCACAAAGTATAAGAAAAGCTTCAGTTGTTCGTAGATTATAAAAATATTATTGTCATGGTTTTGAATGACAACAATAAACATTGCCATACAGTTTTTTAAGTAAACAATCCATGCAAGACAAAGTAAAGAATTAAGTATTAAGTTGCTCAGAATAATATTTGAACTTGGTTTACTTGACAAATATTGAGTAATTATTTAAGATAAGCGAACAGAAGAGAAATGTGTTGTTACGGCTATTCGTCTTTCAATACAGCAGTGTATAGTATTGTATTTATGTTTTCTCTTAACAAGGCAGTACTTAAAAGCTACAAAATAAGATGATAATAACCACAAACGTTGTAAAGCTAAATCGAAAGGGAAAATAAAATTGAGGAACAAGTAAAGTGTTATTGAAGCACACTGTTCGGTCAGTCCTCGCTCTAAGTCCTTCGCGGATATGCTTCTTTTAGCCGCATTAAAGTTAACTTTGAAGGCATTGTTGCTACTCTGCTATCTTCAGCCTGATTAACTAAGAACGCGCGTATTGAAAACGTTTTAGATAACATTATATAAGTAACTAACTAAAAGTAAGTAAACTTAATTTAAATACCTTGATAACTTAAGCCATTTTAAAACGACTAGTGTTTTTTGACTGTATCCTCAATTTTGTGGTTAGCGTGTGCATGACTGAATGAGTCATCAGAATACACTAAAACCATTCTGACGAGTACTTCAGAATGGACTCAGAGTACAGACCTCGATGGTGTAAACTGTTTAACGTTGACCTGGAATTGTAACACAGTCGTTTAAATATAAGTTTTTATCGAATGTGTGTATTGTGTTAATAAGAGACATTCATGCCGCTCTGAAATTTAATAATGTACTTATTTACGTGAATAAACCTGAATGTGTACATTTTTATCTATAACTAGGTACTTACTCATTTATAAAATATGTACGTGTATTTACTAAAAAGTGTATACTGTAATATCTACTCCACTTTTCTTGTTAGCTTAGTACGAACTAGTTTTTACAAATGTAAACAATGATCTCATTTCTCGATCTCCTGTTAGAACTAGTGGGTGTTTACACATAATGCATTGTTTTTGAATTTATTGTCGTTTTCCAAATGGTAACATTATCTTCCCTAATGTATGTTTTAAAATTTTACTGTTGTTTTATTTTTCATTCCCTTATTTAAGAAGTTTAAAAATACATAACATGACAATGTACAGTCCATGAAAATGCATGGTAACACTAACAAACTAAAATTTATTTAATATGAAGATGAAGAAATCAGTTAAATCATTTTACTAAGTGAAAAACGGTTTGTCTATCCCTAAAATTTTAAGTGCTCAATTGCCCAACGTAAACCGCTAGATCAATTGCTCTGCTCATCTTTAATATGTTGAATCTGATTGACGAATAGGGTGAGTGCATCTACTGTTTGATTTCACTACCTCACTGTTATAAGTTACAAAGTTAATACATGTTTCTCCTTCCATTCGTTTCCTTTAGCTACCACTTTGAACTGTCAAGATGTCATTCTGTCAAAGGACTGAGAAGATATATCCACGAGGGCAGGCGCTATGATCGTTCCCAGAATCTTGATCAAAATGTTACATTTATTTTTGTAAATCATTTTTAGTCTATTAACCCTCTGGTCTCCTAAACTTGCTTGCACTCCTCCTAGGTTATCTTCCTGCCTACTTCATGTAGATTTTAAGTAGTTTTGTTATAAAGTAATCACCATCTAACTCTTTGCCTTTGTATGCATCTAGTTGCTGGGCAAATATTGTTTATATTAATAAATAATTAATTATCGCTCATGACTCTTGGCTTTATCATCGAGACTTCATAAATAATATATTACAAGGTAAATAGACCAAGAGGGACACAAGTTCAAAAACACAATTATGTAATATGAAAAAATAGTAAAGTCATTGAAGACAAAGGGTTTTGCTACAGAAGGTCAAGAAGAGCTCTTATTTAGCAGAATTTTACAGATTTGTGTCCTAATTAATATTTTGAATTTGCGACCTTGAGCGACCGCCGCTCACGGTACCATATTGAAAAAAATGTGCCAAAAACCAGTTTTATATATAATATCTTCTCCCAAGCGTCATCTAGGTTATAAATGGTAATTACAAAAGTTATAGAACATGAAATTTCGTGCAACTTATGTAGTAAACGATTTTTGATCAGATAAATAGTCTACAAGTTACAGTGAAATCAAGCTCAGCAAATTTTTACGATTCGCAAAATCGCTATATTTTTTCTTGAATATATATATAGGTATGTTATAGACCAAGTGATTTAACATTGCAGTATATATAATGTCCGGGCAATATGAATAATGGCATGTCACATCGGGCCGTGTGCTGAATACTTATACAAACTATCACATCGTTTGACCAATATGAATATTGCTACATAACTGTTACATTAGGCAGGGCGCGTGGACCAAGAACATACATGGAAGGACCATGGTTATTATTTATATTAGTATATAGATAATTGTGTGACGAACATGACCGTTTGTCTCGGTTTAGTTTTATCTATAATATGTATGTATTTAGATATATTTAGGTATGTTTATCAGCAGTCTGGTTACCATAGTATAGGCTCTGCCTAGTTTGGTATAAGACGGCCGTGTGTGAGATGTGTTAAGATATTATTGTTAACTACTTCTTATATGTAACTAACTAAATCATCATCATAAATAAATAAAGCATCTCGACACCATTACCGGATCTCTTCTACTGCAAGGCTTAACATTTCTGAATTACAGGTTTGGATATAGCGCAGTGCACAGTTAGGTTTGTAACAAGTACATAAACTCAGCTCTGTATAAATGTGATTGGGACACACAACTCTATATTGAAGTTCATAGTACCCAAGTACAAAATAAATCCGTTATATAGTACCTATATACAAGAAATTTAATAACTGGCTTTGCAGTTCTGATTTAGTTGGAAAAGTAGTGAAGTATCTAAGGTATCATTCATTCGTATTATGCGACCTAGGAAAGGGTTGCGCGGGCGACGTAATGGGGCATCACTGACAGCCGGGCGACCGACGTACGCTGCTAGCCGGAGATATGCGACTGCGTCACGACATTGTTAAGAGTTTTAGGTAGATTTTTCGAGAATATAAGAAGAAGAATAGTCTACATATTGGTTTTTTACCAGTTGTCGAGTTTTCCAAAAAATTCTTCGCAGGAGGTCTAGTTATGATCTCTAGACCTCTAAACAACCCCCAGTTAAAAAGCATATCTATATGTATATATATAGTACTTATATATCTTTGTACCTCAATTTTACCGGCACGATAGAGGTCGCAATTATGCACCGATTGCTTTCAAACTTGGACGACAACTCAACAGGGCAGAAATGAAGGTTAAGTTCGTGAATGGGGGATATTCCCCCAAAGGGACTGGGGGGGCACATTTTCAAAAATCAGTTTTAAATATTATACGTGGGATATTTAAACGGTTTTACTCACGTGTCTATTTCGTGAATGCCCGACTTACCCATATCTATAAATCGATGGGAGCGAAGTCAATCCAGTCTGGCACCTGCAGCCGACGCGTTAGGTCCTCACCCCTTGAAATAGGGACCCCGTCGGGTCCGAAACTAGTCGGGCAATCGCGAAATATACACAAGAGTAAAACCGTATATCCTTAACTAATATGAATACCACCCACGAAAGTTTTTATTCAAATACGCTCGGTTTTCAGAATATAAATCGAAATAGTCAAATTGGACCTTTCAGCCCCGCCCTACCCTACGTTATTTCATAAAGGGAGATACCGTTGATCTTTTTCACCTATCCAAGCCAAAAAGCTGTAGTGCCAATGCGGCTTCTTGTTCGTCCCTTTTTTTTTTTTTTTTAATGTGTGGAAACCCCCACGGGTCATCACCTCACCGGGGCCAGGAGGCGAGGTGGTATGTCGGACTCGAACCGACTAAAACCACACAGTGTTCCGTCACCGGGTCTTATAGCCGGGGCCTCAGGTGTACCCTAGAAAGGAAATCCCTGTGAACCCCAGCAGACTTGGTCACCTGTTAAACCAGGCGACCCCACTTTGAGGTGCAGATGGTTCTGTCCCCTCTAGTTTAGAGAGGCGCGCGCGGAACACGTCGCGCCACCGTCTCGGGCCTGCTTCTGCTAGGGCGACAGATAGCCCCTTCCGTCACCCCCAGGCAAGCGCTCATGGAGGCCGGAGATTTCTTGTTCGTCCCTTAGTTTTTAGCATATATGGTAAGATTTAGGGTTCAAGTACAAATAAAACACATTGTAATGATCTTTAAATCTTAAAATATACTTTTATCACAATCTTTAAATTACACAATAAATTAACACTCATTTTGAGCAACTTTACAAACATATCGTCATAGATATAATAATGGCGGCGGTAACATCGACCTGAAAATCGCTTAATTTGTTTATTTCTAAATAAAATTACATCATCTCATTTCATCTCCCGGATAAAGGAATTATTCTTATATCGGGAAGGAACAAAGCAAAGAAACTCGGGTCAAATATCGTTTAATCATATTATAAATATGTAGATGATCAATTGATACTTGAATTAATGTGACACACATTTCGTTAAATTTATTTTAAACGTTAGACTGACTATTCAATGGAAGTCGTGTTATGTTCTGTTCTTGATGTTCCTCATTATGTGTGTTATTACGCTAGAAAGATTATTACAATCGGGGCCTAAGTTACATAGCTGGCGCAGAAGAAAATCCTTAAGTTAGCGACCTAACTTAAGGATTTTCCTTTAAAACTTAGGTGGAGGAGGTAAGTGCCGTGGTTTTTAGGCGAAGAAATGCTTAAGATTTTTGAGGTGGTTTATAAAATTGTGCTTATATTTTGGAGACATTGGAAATGAGATGTACGTCAATATCATAAATTAAGCTAAAGTCTTTAGTTTCAATGTGATCCCTGTTGACCGATGTAATCTAGGGAGACACCCAGTTCAAAAGTTGGTAGCACTGGCTGGCGGTCCAGAGTAAAATTGCGTCACCGCGAGTCGACTCTTTATTACCATAAAGTACATAATATATATATTTGTTTTTCTTGGTATCACTATTTCCCCTTCTCCACAATGTTATAAAAAACCATATCCATGCTGTTTATTATTTTGGTAAAATTAATACAACTAAATGACTTAATGTTATTCTATCAGCTATAAGGTGAAACAGATCTGAGACGTCTTGATTTCCCAGGAAAGCCTCTTGCGTATGGCGGTTTGGCATTGGTAGTGACGTAATATACACCTCTGGCACTGAAATGCAAAGTAATATTATTGACGGTTAATGATGCGACATTAGGTCACTAGACAGTAAAAGGAATACTTATTCTTAAACAAAAAGGAGAAACACTTTTGAGTGTTATGATAAGAATAAGATATCGTGGGAGAGTAAGGCTTCAGCACGTATGGGCCGACTCGACCGGAGTGATACCACGGCCTTACAGAAAACCGGCAGTGAAGCAATGTTTCTATTGTTTTTCGCCGAGTAAAAGTATATCTAGACCTCCCTGCTTCCTTGGTCAGTTAGCAGGGGGACACCCCTGTATTGTAACTGTTTGTATGCACCGCCATCGGTAACCGTGAAAAAACAGAGAAAAATGCAAAATAATAACTTGCTTTCCATCAAATTATTACTAAGACAAGTATTTTGACTAGAGAGTAGATAATGTAAAGTCCATAAACTCAGTGTATTGAGAACTATGTTTTACAGAACGGTAAACTTACTTATGCGTCACATGTTCGCCCATAAGGACAAACTCAGTGTCTTTAGGTTCGCACCATCCTATGAGATAAGAGAGTAAACTAGAGCAGGGGCCCGCCCAGAAGCCTGTGCGACTGTTGATCGACTCGATGAAGTATGGCGTCACCTTTGTGTGGTCGCAGGATAAAGTCTCTATGAATAAAAAACTCATAGGTAAATACATATTTATAAACTTTCAACAGGTGTAGGAGACGCAAAGTAAAAATTGTATTGACGACTTGTACAGCGCCATCTGCAAAAAATACACGAAACTATTTGGGGGAGGTTTAACAATATTAATAAGATTGTCGTGAAGAAAATTTAAATCAAATATCGCTTCAATTTGTCGTTTTTCTGCTAAAGTTTGTTTGTTTAAAGTAGTATTTAATTTCTTTATTGTATAATGGGTTATAATAGGTAATTTAAACATTTTATAAAACATTCGCACACAGTTTGCGGCCTTCTTGCTGATTGGCTATTTCTTAAAGGCAACTATTGGATTTAATAAAGAAATAGCGACAAATAAATTATACGCCAGTTGCCGGTGAACCGAAATTAGTTAAATAATGATATTGACATTTGCAATAGGTACTGTAGGGATGATATTCATATTCGTTTGTTTAGGTATAGTACCTATAGTTTATGGTAGGTATTTTATTAGATTATAAAATATTTCGACATAATGTAAAATTGTAAAATAAGGGGTAATAAGATACATTACTTAACATTTTAATAATTTTGTACATTAAGTTATAGTTTCATTACAGCGCCACCTATACATTTACGAAAGTACTAAAGTGGAAAGTTAAGTATTCGCAGACTTAATAGTTCTATTGTAGGCAAGAGAGTGCAGTATCGTACATAGAAAAGTAGCGCCGTGGGATAATGTTAATATAATTCCTTACGAAATATGGTGTCGTGAGCACATCCGGGTTGACTAGAGCCCCCGTTGACGTAGAAGTCGGCATGGCCGTTCGGCCCCCATTGACCCAGTATTCCTGCGCCTGTATGCACGATATCCACAAAATGGGCGTCGGTGTAATCCAGGTCACGGGATCGGTTATTGCCCATATAGAAGAAAATGGTTGGGTCTAGGCCTAACGACATCAAAAATAAAACATTATTTTCAATTAAAAGTTATTTTGACTAATAGGGTCAGTCAAAACCACTTCTAACGATAAATTTGCAGTCACAATCATTATTAACCAACGATTTTCAGTCAAAATTACTTTTGACCAACCTGTTTAGTCAAAAGTACTTTAGACTTTTTTTTGTTAAAAGTAATTTTGACCGATTGATTTGAATGTAATAAATACATACCTGGCCATTTATTATGCAGGAGCAAAGTTAAGAGTGACATTTTTATGTTTCGTATTTAGTTTAAGTTGCATTATGTTTAACTAAGTAACTTGTAATGTTTCATAACATGATGCAATAGCTTTGCCACTCGGCTTTATCTACGTTTAATTTGCATTATTACTGATGATCTAGGTATACATTTGAGACATAAGAGTCATACTAGTACTTAGTATCCATAGAATTAATTGATTTAATTACAAATATATTTTTGGAAGCTTGAAAAAATAATAAAGAAGATAGCCAGTAAATTTAGAACGACGTCAAACTAAAGTTATCTTAGACGAGCAAGCATGTATGAAGTAAAATTTAAAACTCGACGGAAAGGTAAAGGTTGTTCAAAAAAAAGCCTTCAATGTCATCCAATCGCTTCGATTATGCGTACACGAAAGTTACAAGTATGTTTTGTAAGTGTTTTGTCTTGCAGGAAGTATTTGGAACCAGTTTCAAAATAATATAGCTTCGTATTTTTTTAGACTTCTTTAAAAGGTCAAATTTTATGGTGCATAAAAACAAAATAAAAAAAAACTTTTCGAGTCATGCTTACGCATGAGGAAATTGTTTTAACCGCGTATTTTTTAATTGTTTATTAATATCTTCCAAGGTCGATATTTATATCAATGCACCGATTCAATAATACTTTAAAAGTAGGTAGGTTAAATTAAGGGTGGTTAGAAAATCTTGTCGTGGTGCATTCTTATGAACGCCTCTTTATTGCGAGGAGGAGCTGCCCTCAGCTAGTGCTCTGTCGAGGACATGTTCTGACACAGACCTTCAGACGACTCAAACCATAACCTTACCCGACAACAGCGGCACAGTATCCATTGCGGCTGCGAGAAATACCTAGTTACCTAGAGGTATCGGGTGTATTTGTTGATTTTGGATTCGTTATGTAATAATAATTATGGATACCGTATTTTTTTAGTCGATCGACTTAAACGCTAATCGTGCAATCGCTGTTACAGTTCTGTACTGTTCGTCGTGTAATCGCTTTTAAAGGAAACACATGAGTGTTTCCTGTAAAAGCGATTACACGACGAACCGAATGTGATCATTCACTTACGGGTGGTTTGAAGGACATTACAGAATATCAGTATGTTGCCGATGGAAATCCTATAGTCCAAAGTGATTCCTTTCAATCAATTCTTGTTCTTAGGAAAAACCTCGATCTTCACGCGTAGCTTGATCTCAAAACTACTTACAGCTTATTTAAATCGGTAATTGTATTTTTATCAAAATCAATCAATCAAAGTCAAAAATATATATATATATTACCTGTAATTCTGCCAAGTTTGCCTTCAGATATATAGTTGGCAGCAAGTCCGAGAATGTGGGCACCAACACTATAGCCAATGGTGTGCATTTTCTCAGGCGGTACTGGTTTTAATGGGTGATATTGGATGTATTCAATTAACTGAGCTATACACAGCCCGCCAAAACGAGGCGCCCACTCTATCTGAAAAGATGCAGACATAGTTGTTAAACTTTAAATCCGTCAATATCTCGCTTCAAGGATTTTTCAAGCATACTTTGACACATTATTAAATACGATTTGTATAATAAATGTAATATTATTCCACACACTTCAATCAGCAATATTTTTAGTTATGTGACGGAGATATATAGAATTAAGAAAATAACATACTCAAAAATGCCTAATTCAAATAAAAAACTCCTAAGAGGACGTGACGTTACAATATAGCGAGTTTAGAACGTCTAGTAAGTCGTGACGGACAGTGCTGCAGCTCTTCCTCTCTTTTATAGACCAGCAGCTAGCGACAGAAGTTCAACACCGATTTTCTCCCTTTTCTCTCTTATATATAGTATGTAGTAGGTAATATTGTATGTATTGTTGTACTATTCTTCTCTCATGATTATATATAACCTGAGGTTAGGGTGTTTAAATTAAGAAACTGGTATACTATTAGTTAATGTACAAAAAAAAAATTTGGTATAATTTGAATAAGATGATAGAAATTCAGACGATTTCATTCATTCGTTATCATTATCATCATCTAATCGTAACTACCATTTTCCCATAATTCTTATTCTCCGCACGTTTGTATTTCAAAATTCAGTTACGTACCTACTCTAAACCAGGGGTGCTGGTATGTTTTAGAAGTTTCGAGACCTAATCAACTTGCTATGTCTCGATAATAGATGTGAAGTATTAGGTGATGGTACATAATATATATGATATGAAACGTAAAATTATAAATAAACATCGTTTATAACTGACTCGAAAAGACCGTATTTAGATAGCAATACTAGCGTTGTAAGTTAGTTAATACCTGTTTTATAGGTTAAACGAAAAACCTGTAGGATGGATCATTGGTCAGGGCTCTCCGATATTAGCATCTGATCATATATAAATCAATTGAAGGAAGTACATGAATGTCATGTACACTATTTTAATTACAATTTCTATGATGTATACCTGGTCCCCGCACAACACACAAGTCACACAACACAACTATTTATTTATTAGGACAACCAACAAGCCATACACTGATACATGCTTAATACTACCTTAATTTGTAACTAAAGGGTTAAGTGTTTACTAAATTACAGGTCGTCACAGCATGCATATTATGAGGTAGATAGAGAAAAATACACACATGTACAATTAATCAAATAAGACAAGTGCTGGCAAGCCAGCTAATTGTTTTATAAATTTGAATGAGGGGGACTGACAGGGCTCAATGGTTGTTTAGGGATGTAAGAGCTGACAAGATATTGCGGCGGTAAATTGTTTTTTTATTTGAGAAAATATCTATATTACTGTGTGTTTCAACAATGTTATTGTATTGTCTGCATAGACGATTTAAAGAAGAGTAAGAAGAGAGGCCCGGTCGACTAAACGTGCCAAAATTCAGTGGGCTGCCGCGCGACAGCCGAACCACGGTCATATTATCTATACAGTATTCTATCTTCATAAATACGGTTGGAAAGCTAGTCATACCTACGCGTCTGTATACACTCAGTACACAGCCAGTCGCGGATGCGCCGCAGTGACGAACGAACGGTGTGATGCTTTTGTAAGCAGTAAGCTTGCGATTTGTGTATTTGATTGAAGTAAACACAAGTACTTACTTAATATGGCAATGGTTTTTTTAAACTATTAAATTTAACAATACGTCTCAATCGAGGCGCAAATATTTTTCACTCTTAAAATGAGGGTGGTTTTTTTATTAAATCTACTAATCAAAAACCACAATATGTATTTTTATTGAATACTTCCTAATTCATTCACAACCAATTTCATTTTTTTGAATAAAAAATATATTATAATATTTACTATCAGCCTAGGTTTATTTGTTCACAAAAATAGAGTAACAACTTGAAAATGAAATGAAATGAAAAATTGGTAATTAAATATTCAGATTAATTAATTCTCTAAAAAAAGACAACCCTAACGTGGCGTTTACGTCAGAACAGATAAGAGTTACGCGATAGAAAGATAGGCAACTTCTAGGTGAACATAACTGAAGGTAATTAGCGCTGTGTGACCTAAATTGCAACTGTATTATGTCAGAACAAGAGTCGCTATTAATTTAAATGATTTGGCGGAGTGGGATTTCTGTATTTGTAATATTATGTATTCTACTAGCAACAAATTATAAACCAAAACCTTCCTCATGAATTACTATATTTATTACTGAAAACCGCTTGAAAATCCGTTCAGTAGTTTTTCAGTTTATCGCGAACAGACAGACAGACAGAGAGACGCGGTGGGGGACTTTGTTTTACGATATGTAGTGATGCCTACAGACTACAGTATGGAATGTTACACGCTTGCTAATATAAGTGCGTTAAAACATTACGGTAATTCACTGACGCATACTTAAAGCGATGGTCGTTAAACTACATTGCTAGGTTTTATACTATGTATTAGTATTGTTGTAATATTTTATAGTTCAGGCAACTTATCAACCACCATTTATTTTTTACTATGGAGGTAGGAACGACTGGGAGGACCGGGTGTTGTGTTGTAGATCAGGAGAGGCTTAAGTTCAGCGATAGACTGGAATTAGATCGTGTCCGAATCTTCAGTGTTAACATGGCAGTAGTGACTGCGCGTGGCAGACTCATCGCCTCAATATGCGCCAACTCCCCGCTCGCTTTTATGCATTACCGTCTTTTGAATTTTTGTCGATATTCTGAAACTATGCGCTATGGAAAAACCCATTATTAGTCAGAAATGTATTACAACAAAGTAGGTTTAGATGCTGCAAGATAATGCAGATACCTATTGCATAAATTATGTATGAAGTAGTTCAAGTTATGCAAGTATTAACTACAGTAACGACATGTTATGTAGTGTCATCAAATGACACTACATAATATAATAGATAAATCGAGTTAATCTTAAGAATATATCGTAAAAAGTTGCTGCTACGATATTTTTTTTTTTTTTATTGAGATTCTCAGGTAGCTTTATGTGACCTGAATTAATTGCTCTCACTTGTATTATCAATATTCTCGCCGCTGCTAATCCAAACCAGATGGCTAGTAAGAACTGACCATCTGATGTTATATATTTTTTTCCCAGTATTCTGCAAAAAGGTCTCACTTGCACACATTTGAAATTGGTAAAGCTCATTCAAAATTTCAGCTTGCCTAGAAAGGTAAACGCTGTTTCTTTTTATTTTTCAAGGTGTCTTTCCAGTAACCTGCCCTAATGAAAGCTAAAATGGGTTTCGTGAAGGCCATCAACAGATGATTTGACGATCAAATTTTTATCGTCCTTTTATCGTAATTTATATTTTAATCCATGTTTGGTTAAGGATGTAGTATCGGTATCACGCTTGTATAACTCATAATTTTAGCCTTTAGATTTAATTAAATAAAGTTTAAAAAGAAATTGGTGGATCTATCAACTTAATTTATTTTAAGTTTATTTACAGTTACGTAAATAATAAGATCGCAACAAAAGTAATTTTGCCTATTTTAAGTTTTGCTTGTGTTACTTCTCCTACTGGTAATTCTTGAACCTTCCAAGAACGAGATAAAATATTACTATTATTATTAACAATGCATTTCATGAATTAACTGAAGCACAGCTTTTATGACTAAAAGATATCTTATGGAGATTTTCAAATTTTAAATGTCACACTATTTGACTAATAGACACTGTGTGCTTATATAAAAATACAGTGCTGGGTTTTATCATGTCATTTTTGTTAGCCCTATGTTTTTAAATGAGCAATATTACCGTTCAAGAAAAATTATAGATAGCTTCATGTCTTTGGAGTCCTTAGCTTCACCATTCCTGGGTTCTGTATATATTTATTTTTTTCTAGATAAACATGAACGATTTAAAATCTTCAACTTTACACATTCCACCTACTTTTATATAAAACGGAGGCAAAAATACCTGGAAATTCAAACGGTCATAACTTGTAATAACTAACTAAGTACTTAGTCCTTCTATTTCTCTAACTGTGCAATAACTCATCGATACGTACCTGGCTAAGACAAGGCTCTTTGGCGATAGATGCATAGTCCACGATAATTATGTTATAATTCCCTCTCGTAAAGTAAGCTTTTCTCAGGTCGGTGCTCGGCGACTGGTTTCTGCCACCAGCAAATCCATGCACGATGATCTTTGTCGGATGTTTGGGATTAAACTTTGAATAAGATAAGGAATTGTCGTTTAAGGTATTTAATATTTCACCGTTTTCTTGTGTGGACCTAAAAAGTAAGTAAATATTACTTAAAAATCAAACTGATTGCGTCGATGGTGTTTAATTGGTCATTAGTGAATGTTAGTGTGTTAAAAAAATATCACCCATACGAGGACTGAGATTCCTCTATTATTATGTCGATTGAAGTCTAGTGCTGGGATAAACCATTTATTTATATTAGGTAACTTTATGTACATAAAATTTGCCAGAGCTCTACAAGGGTCCAATAGTTTTGCCCGAATTTCACAATTTTGGAAAGGTCTATAGCAAGAAAAGTTAATAGAAAACCAATATCTCTTAACAATAACCATTTTTTTAGACCCCGTTTACCATTCTATATATGTATATTATTACATAGGTACGTATGTGAAAAACGTAGATAATGTGTAGCAAAAAATATTTTTGAGACTAAGGACTGCACCGCTGATTTATCTATCTAATACCTTTAAACGAGCAATTCTTAATATATGTATATTGTATATATGTAATCGGAATTTTGGAAACGGCACTAACGATTTTCATGAAATTTTGTATACAGATACAGTTTTGCATTTTAAGTTCAACTGCATAGTTGTACTATTTCCGGTAAAAGAAAATCACGATTTTACAAAAAGCTAACGAGCGAAGCTCGGTCTCCCAGGTACTGTGAGTGGCAAAAATTTTACAAAGAGAATGAACAGATGGTTTTTACACTTTCTAGCAGCTTTTCCTATGATAAAAAAAAGACTAAGTACGTGATATGCTTATGAAAATCTCCTATCTAAAAATCCATTTTAGGAAAAGTGTACGAACCTAGTGTATAAATAGTACAGGATTTTAGGATGAGGACATCTGTACGGCGGAGGTATGCAAGATGTTGTGTTGAGAAGATCTTGCACAGACTGCGGTTTCTTCTCTTTTGTAGGCATGTCTTGACTTCTGCATACTGAAATAAAGAAGAAATAAACGTGAGAAGTCACTAGAGTAGCTAAGGACTTAAGAATTATTGCAAAATGTGCCAACCACCGTGTGAATGAAGTCGAATACGCAATATTCAGTCTTTTATATTAATATAAAACTAATTAAATGTATAGTTTTGTTATTCGCAATCGTTTCCAGGAAACTGATTGACTGATTGCATAACGATTATAAATTACAAATACAACTTGAATATCAATTACGACGTTTAAATACGTCCATGAAATTTTAATGCTGTTACCTTGCTGTAACAATCTTATTTTTTGCCTACTAGAAATGAAATATGAAAAGCAACAACAAATGTAAAATTATTACGTATATATCTTCTATATTAGTGTGCTATGCATGGTACCTTCCGGGTAACACCATTTTTTAAATTCATATATTTAAGAACTTCTTTTAGTCAACGAGAATAATAATGCGTTCCATGTATTTAGTCTAATGGAAAGCTAAACGTCAAGGAATTTTATTTGATACAAGCTGACCCGACAGACGTTGTCCTAACTTTTTTATAAATATTGAATTCGAATTGGTATATAATTTATAATTTTAAAATATTTTGTTTCCAATTAAAATTTTTATTAATTTTGTTCACACGTGATGCCGTGACCAAGGGAAATAGGCATTAATTTTTATATATTTCTTTTCGTTTTTTTATTATTATTTTACAGAGGTACTTTTCAATTTGGATGAGAAGCGGTTTACATGTGTTCTAACGGGAACTTCTTATAAGTTTCGAAAATTGTTTATACTTAACTAAAAATAACGAGTTTGTTACTGAAAAGCATGCTATATGTGTCCGAATTTTTAAAAATAATTTTCATAAAGTATGAAGAAGAATATATATATGGAGAGGACCTCAAGGAAAAAGAAAGAGAGGAAGGCCATCAACACGCTGGGAGGACGAAATAAAAAAAGTCGCTGGTCCAAAGTGGTGGCAAACAGCTCAGGATAGAGAGAAGTGGACATCGTTGAAGGAGGCCTTTATCCAATCTCCGGATGTCTTAATAAAAGCTGTTCCCGGATCCCTCCTATTTAAGGCGCAGTACGCCACACCGTGTGGTTTTAGTCGGTTCGATTCCGACACACCGTCCCACCGCAAACTTCGGTGAGGTGACGGCCCGAGGGGGTTTCCACACGCACAAAAAAAAAAAAAAGGGCCTTTATCCAACCTGGGGACCTTGCTAATAACCAAACATAGTGTTGTAGATATAATAACATAATAACAGTACCAGTAGTAGTAAGTTAAGAAGCAATATAGCAGGATCAAATAAGGCTTTTTTATTTTTTAATTTTTAATTTTTTATTTTTATTTTTATTTTATTTTATTTATTTATTTATGAAGAAGAATTTTGAATGAAAATGGGAGCACCTCACATGAATTTGTGTATTAACTGTCATCAATTTCTTATGATACTTTAGGCGGCTGTAGTGTAATAACTAGACGACGACCGAGTGATTACGGGATCGCCCCGGTAGGCTATCGTGCACCCAATTCTAAGACAAGCACTTGCTTTGTTTGGTGGGGTTAACAAAAATGTCAATAAACATATAGGTACGTGTAGTCGCCACATAAAAACTCGTTTTATTTAATTAAAAATATGGTTAAGCTATAGTAGATTATAAAATAGCTCACTATTTAATCAAAATTAGTTAATAGACATTATTATAACAAACTACACAGGTGATGTCACGCCATTGGTCCGTCTGACAAATGGCGGGTAATGGTGGGGTAATAAAAAAGCTAGGCGTGCATTATCACTACATATTATAAAACAAAGTGCCTTGCCGCGTCTGTCTGTCTGTTCGCGATAGACTGAAAAACTTCATGAGGAAGGTTTAGGTGTATAATTTGTACCCGTGCGAAGCCGGAGCGGGTTGCTAGTAGGATATATAACGGTCAATTGAGTGCTGATCACATAATGTTATTAGCCGTGCTAATTGGGGTACGAACAACATCGCGGTTGCCGTTATTTAGTGAATGTCATAGTTAATAGTAATAGTGGTGAGGTTGTTGCTAACAAACGTTTGCTAGTTTTCCTTCTAAAATAATTCATTCCGAGAAAAGCTTATTTTTTTACCGAGACAACTGCTATTGCAACGGTATCCGCGAACTAGTGCTTGTATGTCATGCCTACTTTGTAGTAAAAAAAAAACTTAATTTTCACTAACAATAAATAATATATAGGGATTCAAATGTAGAATAAGTACAATATTATATTTGTCACGTAGCCTGTTCCCGTGATAAACTTGAAGGGATCTACACCGGCAAAAGCTAAAGATCGACAAAGATATCATATACGTTTGTCTGAGTGCTGTATAAATGATAAAAAGGGAAAGTATGTAATTATTTTCGCTTTAATCCCTACGTACCTACTCAGTAATTAAAATCCATTTTATTGTTGTAGATAAACATTATTGTTGACTATGTTTGCTGCTAAAAGTACTCTCACATCTGCATAAAATAAGTAGGTACGTCAATACACAGTTGTGAAGGTCGGTGTTACAACGCATATGTTTGTAAAGACGTGGCGCATTTCACGCTCTCATTGTTTAACAAAACTATAATAACTATAAATTGTGCTTGCAAATGTAGCAAATTGTGTAGTGACAATAAATTGGTCACTTTTCGGTTTTCCATTGATATATTACGCATTCGAGAACAAAAGAATCACGTAATAAGTGAATGCTAGTTTGAGAACAAAGCAAACTAAACGCTGTCAAGTTGTCTTAGTTATTTAGAAACTTTGACAAAGAAAAATGTGATGATATAATACGGATTTTAAACGGCACCGACAAACTTTAAAGAAGGTGCGTTTTAAAAACACTCATGTAATGTAGGGGAGAGTGGGTAACAGCGGGTTACTTTTTTTTAACTCATAAAGCTACAAGCTTTATTATAGATTAAATCACTGTTGTCTTTAATTCAATATAAGCAGAATAATTCATCACTTTGGATCGGTGCATGGGTGACAGTGGATCAGTTGGATTGTTGGTTATTTGTACCACAAAAGAGTTTTTAAGCGAATATACTAAACAGTCTCACAAAAGTTTGTAAAGATTACAATTATTGTAACTTTATAATTCATCCCTCTTAGAACCATTACAACATATAATATAGTCGTAAACTTTTAGTTAGAACATTATGATTTAAAATTTACACAATAACATTATGATATAAAAATAACCAAGACACCAACAATTAACAACAAAAATATTTCTACAGTAATACCTATAAAAATACTACTTTCAACTTGAAATAATATTTATATCAAATCATCGTAAGTTAATATTGGAAAAACCCAAATTGAAGTGGTAACATGCGTCATTATCTCTTTGCATTATCCAGAACACTTGTTTCAGTGCAAATCTTTGCAATATCTGGCACAGGATACAGTGGATCGCTGATCCATTGTACCCAAAGTCAAAGTGATTCATTGTGACCCAATGATAGTAATTAAAAAAAATGCGTATAGAAAGAAATAGACATTTCTAAAGTCAAAACAATATACTTTACGTTTAATTATAAAACGCACCAAGCATAAAACAAGAATCAAATATCCAGAAATATTGCTCATTTAAATACAATACAAAATTAAAAACTCGTAAAAAAATTACTTTCGTTCTTGTCTCTTGACCGGAATGTCCGCAGTACCGTCTGCATCAACGATTAGTTGGGCTGAGGGAGGTGTTTAAGAGCAGGTACAAAGCGTTTGTTCACGCGCGTGCACATAATATATTCGAAGTTATGCGAATGATCCACTGTACCCTGTGATCCACTGTTACCCACTCTCCCCTAACTATTTGATAAATAGAATGAAAATAACATTATTGTGTATAATTCACATAATTAACTACAATAAAAAATATAGATACCTATTTTTTATATTTAAAGTGGAGCACGAACGAAATTGCAACATTTCTCATCGGTTGTAGTAGGCATTTTAGCATTTACCTGACCTTAATTATATAAAACAAAAAAAATATTAAACAGAAACAAATGGGCTCATAAAAGAAGATTTTTATTAAGTTAATCATAAATTAAATAGCAAGTAGGTATATCTTAGATTATATATAGGTCCAGATACCGTGTCCAGTACAAAAGTCACCGTTTACTTTGAAGCCACTTTTTGGAGCTGTGTGAGTGAATGCCGCCCAACGCGAGTGTCAACGTACAATATCTGCGCTTGTGTGCGTGACGGTTTTACTACCAGTGCATAGAGGTTACCCCAAAATGTAGGGACTTTTTTATGAAACATAATAATTCTTTTTTGATGTAAGTAATATTAAATAAAGACATTTTAAATGTATTTAAATGTGTTACAACTATTAGTTTATTTCATTTTTTTTAATCGTTTAGTGAAAAAGACAAATGTGAAAGAAATCAGGATGTCCACTAACCGGTTCTCTTTTAAGTTTAAAGTACGTAAGCTCTACAGCGATTTATTGGAGGAGTCATTGGAATAATACTCCACAAGTCTTTATTTTATTCTGTATGTATGTATATAATTATATTAGTTATAACTTTATGTATATGTAGTACATTTTATATAAGCTTATTTACGTAACCCATTCTTAGGATTCTTATCTCATGAGTCTTAAATACCCACCTGCCACACACATCTCTGCATCGCCCAAAGGTTGACTGGGAGAAAATGCCTACGGCATTAAGTCCGCCTTGTGCATATGTATTTGCAGGAAGTTAAATAAATAAATAAAATAGAATAAAAATAAACCTACTTAGTAGGAACTATTTATATACTCAATGTATCAGGAAACCGGAGCATTGTATCCCAATATTATTGCATTTTAATTCAGCCAGTCAAACCATGTAAATTTAAAGACATATTTACAACAATATTTGCATATATACATATATATGTATATAATTTTTTTTTGTTTGAAATTTTATCACGTTCCAACGAATTGACAAGTTGTAAAAATCAATACATATTCTTTTAGAAAATTAAACGATCTACGGAAAAGGTCGGATATGATTTTTCGCTAAATTAGCTCGTTTGAAAGTTAGGTTAAATTTCAGTAAACCCAGTTGAAGAGATTGACTTAACTTTAAGTATTATTTACATCTGAATAATGCCATAAAGGTGGCGCTCAGATCGATAACTACAGTGATTTTAGCGGTGAAATATGAAAATAGAAATAAAAATTAACAACCAGGTTCAGCATAGTAGAATTTATAGTTTTTGTCATACTTCCAAGTACGTAATTGCAAAATTTTAAATGAGCTAACTTATATAACTTATATTAAGAAACTAGCAAAATTTTACAAGTCCTAAGTGATCTATAGCTTTGTTCGTTAGGAGTAGTAATAATAAGTTATAATACGAGTACAGTCCTATAACCAAAGTATCGTCTGACGGACACATTGAACTCCGGGCGCGAGAGCTTAGAAATTAAGAATATTTGAAGGATTCCAATTTCGCGAACATGAACAGTAAGCATATATCTCGTCTTTCTATAAATAACATAATAATAATAATGCGGAAATGTGGGGGTCGTGGTTTTTTAAATGCCAAGACCCTCCATAACCGCGAGGTATGCAACCTTAGAGATTATTTCCTCTCCGTTGACCTGGATGTGTATCGGGATGTGGTGGCAGTTGACAACGGACTCACTCCGCTTGCTCTAGGAAAAGAGAACTGGCGCAAACCAGCAGTACTTACTATTACAGATCGCAGGGAGATATGGAAGAGCAAGGCGTTGCATGGACGTTTTTTATCGGGACTTAAATTTATTAGCATCAGTATCCTGGCTACGATTCGGTGACCTCTTCGGAGAAACTGAAGGTTTTGTCTGTGCAATTATAGATGAAGTTGTTATGACGAATAACTATCGGAGATATATCCTGAAGGACGGCACAATTGACATTTGTCGGGCGTGTCATCGTCCCGGAGAAACCCTCAGGCATATAATTTCTGGTTGTTCTCGTCTTGCCAACGGCGAGTACTTGCATAGACATAACCAAGTGGCCAGGATAGTCCATCAGCAACTTGCTCTTAAATATAACCTTGTGGCTGTCGAGTTACCGTACTACAGGTATGTGCCCGACCCAGTTCTCGAAAATGGCCGTGCAACATTGTACTGGGATCGATCTATCATCACTGACAGGACTATTGTTGCCAATAAGCCTGATATAGTGGTGATAGACCGATTAGAGCGCCGAGCAATGATTATTGACATCACCATTCCCCATGACGACAATCTCTTAAAAGCCGAAAAAGACAAAGAAATAAAATATTTGGACTTAGCCCACGAGATTGTCGAAATGTGGGATGTGGATTCAGCAATCTTTGTGCCGATAGTCATTTCAGCCCATGGGTTAATTGCTAAGAGCCTCGACCAACACCTTCAGAGGCTCACGTTAGGCAGCTGGATTAAGAGCCTGATGCAGAAGGCAGTCCTCCTTGACACTTCACGCATAGTGAGGAGGTTTCTGTCTCTGGAACCCTAACCACCGGTAGCTTGGTCCCTGTACCCGATACCGGAAGGGCACTATTTTTTATATTTTTAAATATATTTGTTTTTTTATAGTGAATGTAGTTCAAAATGTAATTTATATGTATATTTAAATGAATAAAGAGAATAATAATAATAAGTTGGGCAAAGAAAATTATACATACTGCTAGAATGCGTTATGGGTAAACGAAATTCACGTCCCTGGCAACATCTATAATAATGGCGTCCGCAATTTTATAAATTTAAAATTTTGTTCTATTGTTTATAAATACATTAGGAAATAGAATACTTAGAAGTGAAATGTGATGTTCGGACACTTATGATTTTTTTTTTGTGTAATTTTTACAGGATGTGACTGCATAACCAGGCATTTTTGAATATTATATAAATAGCGGCTCTAGACTTACTTCAGCGGCGAACGTTCGCTCGCGTATGACGAGTGAATCGCTTGTATTTGTATTAGTCGCTTGTATTTTTTGGCTTCAGTTTTAGGGCGCGGATTAGGCATCTGGACCTATATATAATCTAAGAGGTATATAACCTCTTCACTATTCACCAGGGAGGAAGCGGTAACGCATATTTCCTTTTCTACCGTTTTACCAGTAATTAGTGACCTACTCTTTGAACCTCTTTGTAGCTTCGCATGTCTTTGGGGGCGTCCATTAATTACGTGAGGCATTTAGGGGAGGGGGGGGGGAGGGATACTGGATAAAATTAAATAGGAAATGTTTCTCCACTAAAATAGTATATCATGTAAAATGTAAATAGTATAACAATGTAAAGTAGTAGGGAGACTCTTCCTACTACTTTACATGGTGGAGTAAATGGTACTACAACCGCAGTTGCTCCTTCTACAATTTATTTTCCGTGAACGTATACATTTTAAAAAAATTCACGTGAGGTTAGGGGTTGGGGGGGTGGGTTGAGCAAAACCTTACGACATCTCACCAGGGGGAAAGAGGGGGAGTCCAAAAAACGCCAAAAACACCTCACGTAATGAATGGATGCCCCCTTTCTTGTTAACGGAAGAGTTGGAGTTTTTAGATTATTTGGCCTCCTCGAGTGTAATTCTGATCAACAAAAGACTGGCCTATGGATTCCTAGGATGTTCTTGGCAATGCGAGGAAGAAATTCTCTATGATTGATATTGCAGCAAATGCGGGTGGGTGCACAGCCCATCATTGAATTCATTTATAGGCAGTGGACATTTCTGAAAATGACCCAAGTATGGCAACCCGCTACACCTTCCATGTGAATATGTTCTACACCTCCACCCTATTAAACCTCGGTTGTTGCTGGCCAGAGTCACCAGAGCTCCAAATGGGATATTAGGAGGAGGACTGGAGGACTTGGCAACGTGCGAGTGACACCTCTAGTACTGCTTGCCATCTGGCGAGCTACGAGCTCCGTCACTCGCTAAGGACAGTTAAATCACTGAGCGAATGTACCTTATTCCCGTTCCTCCTCGTGGAGGACGGACATGAGGACGGACGGACATTCCACACACACACGAGTGTGTGTGTGGAATGCAACGCAATCGTAAGCTGCTTACTCCAATTACAAAAGTTACGTAACAGCTATTCTAAGATATTTAGATTTTAATGTAACAAGTAAGTAACAAAGGACTGGAATGTAACTCAACATTACCGTACGAGATTACGACAAACGGCATTTCGTAGACAAATATAATTGTGATGTTGTCAAATGGTATGTTACAAAATGGAAGTTATGTGGTATTTAGTAACCTTGTATGAATTTCAAAGCGAAAAGTTATCAACTTTATGAAAATGGAAAATGTCTATGATTTAGTGTACAAGTACAGTCACGAGCAACGATATTTTATATAAAATAAAAAGTTAAAGCCTCTTTGTAGTTTGTACTGTTTGTTTCGTTGGAAAATAATACGTTTTATTTCGAGAATTTATTAGTAGTAATACTGTTATACTAACTTTAAAACTTTCGCGTTCCATGATATAATATTATTTACGTATTAACGGGAATTAACGCGATCACGAAAAGGTATTACATACCTCTGAATTGCTGACGTTTCGACCAGGTTGCACTGGCGGTGGTCACAGGCTGACTGGCTCAGCGGTGCACGCCCTCCGTCGTCGACATCGTGAGGTAGAAGGTTCTTCATCCACCTCCACTTTTTTGATATTTTTGATATTTTCGTTTCGCCATGTACCGTCACATACTATACTAACAGTGTCCCTATTCTGTAAGCAAACCGATGTGGCCCTATTCTGGTGTTCACCCGACTGCGCATAAAAGCGAGGTGGCATGTTTTTTATCACTGGATTCCACGCTGTAGATAATTTGAAACCTTCCCGATTGAAAGTTTTGTGTTTTTTAATTTCAATCGCTTCACATACAACTCTTGAGTAAAAGTGACGTTCCGTGGAGAGGACTTGCGTACGGTGAAATTCAATCCAGTGATTGGTGCCCGCTTCAAGTGCGTGTTCTGCAATCGGTGATTTGCTAATCTGTCGGTTCTTCACAGCAGCGATGTGTTCTTTGACCCTTTCAGCAATAGTCCGCTTTGTTTGGCCTATGTAGGAACTACCACAGCTGCAGTTTATTTTGTAGACACCTGGAGTTTGTAACGGCAAGACGTCCTTCGGTGTACCCACGATGTTTTGAACCTTTATGCCTGGTGTGTATACTGTCGGAATGGAGTATTTCTTTAATACCGAGCCGATCTTATCCGTTACTCCTTTCACATATGGCATGTAGGCTGGTTGTCTGTTCACCTCCGGATGCTTGCGTCTCATTGTCGGTTGCTTCCGTGTTCCATTCACCTGATATCCGTTACTTTTAAGTACCTCCTGAACATGATCCAGCTCTCGCTCTAAATGTTCAGGGTCACAAAGATCGTATGCTCTGTTCTTGAGTGAAGTCATAACAGACTGCAGGTGTCGGGGATGATGATGAGACGTGGCGTGTAGGTACCTATCCGTATGAGTAGGCTTGCGGTACACACAGTGCGACAAGGACCCATCTGACCTCGCGGTTACTTTGACATCTAAAAATGACAATGACCTATCCGCCTCCACCTCATATGTGAACCTTATATTGGGGTGAATGGAGTTGAGGTGTTGTAAATATTGATCTACTTCCTGTTTATTTCCTTTGACGATACTAAAGATGTCATCCACGAATCGCTTCCAAAGCCTAACGGTCTTCGGGCCGAGACTCAACGCCTTCTCTTCAAAATGCTCCATCCAGATGTTGGCTAGTACAGGGGCTACAAGACTACCCATTGCGACACCATCAATCTAAAGGTAATGTTGACCTTGGAAAAGGAAATATTTGCCCTCTAGACAATGTTCAAGTAGATCAATAAAATTGAACGGCAACTCGTGGTCTCTCAGCAGGTCTTTTACGACGTCCAAACATTCTTTTATTGGAACATTGGTGTAAAGTGATTCCACGTCAAAGCTCACCATGACGTCATCAGGTTCCAACTTGAGATCTTTTATAATTTGTATGAAGTGCCGCGAGTCTTTCACAAAAGACGGTGTTTTTCCTACAAGTGGTTGCCTGACGCTCTCCCATAGTGATATTACTAGCCGGAAGCTTTGATTTTCGTAATATTACCGCGACGTCCTGTCTAAGGATATCGGCATCGCCGGGCGGTACCTTGTTACGTGCAATAGATTCCTCAACGCTACTGATTACTTTCTCGAACGGTATTTGTTTAGGTGTTGGAGCGAAATTCAAACCTTTAGCCAAGATGTTTATGGTAGTATCATCTAAACTCACGTGTGACAAGTTAATGACGGTGTCCTTCGATCGATCGGGTACCACGGGTGACGTCTTATTTTTTGCATACCGTCGATTATATTCCTTCGAGAACTTACGCTCAAAGTTCTCACTACACAATTCAGAGGCAATTCAGAGGTATGTAATACCTTTTCGTGATCGCGTTAATTCCCGTTAATACGTAAGTAATAATGTTTATGTGTATATTATGATGTTGTATTTTTATTTTATTTTATTGTGTTTTACAGATGACTCAGTGTCATCAATGTATATCTATAATAAAAAATAAAGTTGCTGTTAAAAATATGTAACTAATTACAGGTAATTATTTATGTATGGTAGGTAATGTAATGTACAAAGTAAAGATTTTTTTTAAAGGTATGTTATACACTATAAATTACTACATAGTGATATAGGTACAAATATAACATTACCGTGGTAATCGAGATAGCAGTAAATCAGGAAGTCTTCTTAGTTACTGATATCTCGATTACTACGGCATACTTTTTATGTTATAGCTTTTTAGCTTTTTACCCGCGACTTCCCTCGTGTAAAAGTAATTTTTTCCATCACTCGGAAGTTTTTTTTCTCTGTGTGAAAGATATCCTAAATTCTTTTCTGTATCCTTGGCGTGTAAGCAAAATTTCATGATGATCATATGAAGGGCACGGTGCGGCGCATAAAATACGAACAAACAAACATTGATTTTTATAAATATGATTTGTAAAACTTAAGGTATAGTATATTACATATTTTATCGTGACTGTACTAATGCCATGTTTTTAGTGGACCGTACCCATTTAACCTTAACCTATGATTACTACAAACCTATCATTTCTTGTAATAGTAGGCTAAAATTAAATATTGCCTCATATCATTGCAATTGTATTAGGCTGTTTGCCTCGAAGATCCATAAAATGTAAGCTATTTGTATGAAAATTTTTGTGTGTTGCAACACCGGTTAATTTGGTTTGACCTTTTATTTTTTATTGAATTCTTAAGGCGAGGTTGTCTCAGACCTTTGGGCTTATTCACATGGTATACTCTTATATCAGTTGATCTAAAGATTTTTTTATGGTATAGGGGCAACCGAGCAGACGGATTACCTGATGGTAAATGACTATTGCCGCCTATGGGCACCTGCAATTCGAGAGTCATGCCGGCCTTTAAGTGGGAATAGGTGAAGGGCGGTAAGACGTAGAAAAATGAGGTGAAAAGACTTTAATATATTTAAGGAAGGAGGAAGTTAACGGGTACAAGAGAAGAGGACGACCAAAGAAAATATGGATGGCCAGTGTGAAATAATATATAGGTTTTGATTTTCCTGAGAAATGTATTTTTTTTTTAAATCTAAGGCTTAATGGCCGTATGTTTTGATTGCGTTGACTTAGAAGTTTACTTTTTTTACAGCTTTAAGGGACCGCTAAAATAAGTATTTGATGTTAATTTCAACTTGATGCCTCCACGCGTTCCTGCGGAAAAGGGTCTTGAAAGACACACAAACAGACAGACAGATATATCTATATCTGTCTGACAACAAAGTGATCCTATAAGGGTTCCTTTTTCCCATTTGAGGAATGGAACCCTAAAAATTCTGAAAACAATGCTTGTATGAGTTGATGTGGTTTAGCTTCTTCTGAACTATGCTGCATCTCTTTTATGCGGACATTCGTCAAAATATTAAGGAAACAAATTAAAGAACGAAAATACCCTTGACTCAAATAATCGTTTGATAAATAGAAAAGAGCTGATAATCTTCGAACGGATAAACAGATTTTCTTGAATTTTAGCTGAGAACACTCTCGACCAAGTGGCCTTCCAAACAAAAAAAAACTAAATCAAAACGGTCAATCCATTTAGGAGATATCATGCCACAGACAGACACACATACACATGTTAAACTTATAACACCCCTCGTCGGGGTTTAAAAGAAAATAAAATGCAAGTCATCAAGAGGTGACATAGAAAAAGTTACATCATCATAATGAAACAGATTACGAGTTCATATCGATGGAAAGTACAAGTGAATCGATTGTCAGTGAAAGTGCCGTAACGTGGTAACCTATCGCACTGTGACTCATGCATATTCAACCAATAATACTACACCTGTACAGGCTTACAATTACTTCATAATTGTGAATTATTTTATGTCGGTAAGATGTTTGTTGGCACCATACCCTCATTACATCTACTCGTATAATGTGTTCTTGTTACATAACGTGTCATATCGTAATATGATTTATGATAAAAATATTGATTAAATGTATGCGAATGTATGTGATCTAGTTTTGTAGGCCTATCAAGTGGCTTTTCATTTCCTATAACAATAGTTGGATTTATTAAAAAAATACATAATATAGTTCATTCGTTTTATTAAAGATTAGTGAACACTAGTGTTTAGACTAGTAGTAAGTAGTAGACGGTTATAATCACGCCTAGAATCAAGGTTAGGAAATCGAATAATGAAATACCTAAATAGTAAAAGAATACTTTTTATAATCCACAGGGAGTCATGGGTCATCATCAGGGGGGTCTTAAGAGGGACTTTATGCAGTTTCGTGAGAAAAAATTACTTTATATTTTGCTGAAATTTGGATCGACCCTCTCGCCCTATAAAGGACTCGCGTAATTAATACGCACTAAACCTCACACTAAACACCTTGACGTTTGTGACACAAACCACAGACAACAATCTGATTTTTAGAAAAATATCGTATAAAATTAGCGTTCGATCGTTTTCATTCGTCAACTCTGGCAATCCTGCAAAACGTTTGACACTTATCTAAGCTTGCTGGCGTTTTTTAGCTCTCATGTATGCTTATACTCGGTTTTTCCTTTTTAACGTGTCTTTTTTTTTGAAGATCAAGACTTTATCAAGGCTGTTTTAGCCCAGTGTTCAGTAAATTCATAATACGTATGTGCATTTGTGATTGATCTTAAATAAATAAAAACTTAATATTCTACATTTACAGTATTAACGCTTGTGTATCTGAGGGAAAAACAATAAACTTTAAAATACTGTGTTACAAATATACATTAAGCCAATTACTCGGTGTTCGATCCGCATGTATTTGTGCGCATTCATTTTTTTACTAAATGTAAAACAGTGTTCACATAACTTTCGGTGACATCACCGATCACGTACCTTTTCGAAATCAAGCGATTTTCACAGGAAAATCCATCGCACCATTTTCAATGTAATTTAATCATTAATAAAGCGTAGCGTTAGCGTACCTAAATTAATTAATTAATAAGTGAATTTTAACCCATTTAATGTAATCGCGAATATTGCGGATAGAAGTAGGTACATTACAGTTATCTTTTACTATTTATGAGTTTAATCAAATCCTTTGGTCATCATAACGTTAGCATTCGATTTTTAAATTGTATTTGTATTCGTTGAGGCCCAAGATTGATTGGATTAGCGTCGGGATGATTTACTTCCTTACAATAGAATCATAGTTTGGCACTCATATTTATTTACAAAATCTTATTTTATGTACCAACTTTTTAAACACTCGCATTAGCATCACTTAAACGTTTATTTATCAAAATATACTTATTATCTTAACAATATTCACGTCTGTTTAGAGCATTAAAAAAAATGTAATAACTAAAACTTTCTGACCGACTGATAACGCATACCTTGAGCCTCACAAATATGGCTGGTTTAATGATGTTCACATTTTTACATAAATGAACATTTGCAAACGATTTCGTAGAATAACTATTCTGTTGTCGTTGGACTTTTAATAACAATAACACTTAGGTACTTACCACCATTGCTAAAAAGACTTCATTCATACGACATTCACAGTTAAATAATTTGAGGGGTAGGCTCATGTTCACGCAGTATGTACTCATATAATACTTTGAATAAATTACAAATTGGTACATATACATGTTGTACTGGTAGTGGTAAGTACTTAAGTATCATCATCATCTTTGCGCCATTCGTGCAGTCCATTAAGAATTTATATGAAATTATGCATATATTATCATAAATATAATTACTCAATATATAAAGGGCACGAAATAACCAGTCTATGTCGATGTTAGTTCATATAGTGTGGAATTTCAAGACAACACTCATTTTACTAGTATTGATGAATATGTTGCGAAAGTAGAATACACGCATGGATAGACGTAGGTAACGTAATAATTCTGGATGGAACATTTATAAACACTCGCTTCACAATATCCACTATAAGAATAAATAGGTATATCATAAATTCGGAAATTGTGCAATGACATCCTTTTTATCGTCTAAAGGCGGAATGCCATTGTCAATTGCCTCATCGTTTGACCTCAGATATTTTAATTATAGCCAGAACATAATTTGACATATATTTTTATATTTGTCCATGAATACGATTGATTTATTAATCTGTCGTTTTTGGTTAGTTGCGAGATTTTAAAGGTGACTGGCATAAATCAACTGAGTTCTTTATATTCAAGGCAATGGTACGTCAAATTTGGATCCGAGATGTAACCTCCGAATGGGCCCCAAATTGACGGGGTGCAGATAGGGGGAGAGGGCAAAAGGTAAAATTTATCGTTGAGGCAACCGTATTTTACCTTATTTAAATAATACAAAAAAATTACCATTTAATTGTTATACCACTCGCGAATTTAAGGAAAACAAAATACTGTTATAAGCCAACTTAATAACCACTACCATATTTCCACAAAAAAATAATTAAAAAACGTTTTTTGGGGACTTGAAGGGTTGTTTCTTAGAAACTGCCCAGCAGGATTGGATGGCATTTTTTCACAACATATAGTGGTAAGTATAACTGAAAGCGTTCGCTGGGAAAAGGCGCGGTGGATGATATAATGGTATAACATTTTTTTTTCTACATTTACGAGAGCGAAAACGGGCCGCATGTTTGGTATGAAATTTTTTTAAATTTTTAAATAGGGTATAAACTTCAAAGTAACCACATTTTCATCCGGTTGCCCCTTCAAAAATTTTACGTGTTCAAACCGCCCCCTATCTACTCCCCCGTCCATTGGAGGTACAGGGGAATCAGTACCACTTCAAGACCTAGATCAAAACTCACCATCCTCTCCGATCCGGATTTGACGTACCATTGTTTTCTCTATAAGTCGAATTTACATTCTTACCATGATTCGTCTAACTATTTTGTTTAGAGGTGATCGAGACTTCTAATATGGAGCATATTTAATGCAACAGGTCACAGATAACACATTAGTCTGCGTGAACGCTTGATACTGGCGAAACTATGGTATTATTGCCGCATAGACCACAACATAAAATTTGATGTTGAAATTCACGAATCACGATATATGCTAGTAGTTATACATGTACTACGATTTTAAGCTAAAACCATGAGAATTGTGTACAATAATTTTTACACATGTCATAACATGTATTTTCGATAAATAATATTAGACGTTGTATTGCTAGACTTGTCAGAATCTAGTCAAATAGTAAGTTATCTATTGGCAGAAATATCAAAGGTGCTCTTTGAGAAATATATTGCAGCAAATAAGAAGATCTAAAACTATAAATATGGTTAAAACTATTAAATATATTTGTATAATGTTACGCGGCTTGGATTAGGATATAAACTGTATTAGGTTGCTAACAATAAGAATTAAATTGAAAATAAGAAATTTTCAAATAAAAAAGATAGATATATTTATATGATGCCCAAAATATATGTAACTATTATGATCTAATACTCGCAAACGGTGATTACGTTCAATGTCAGTCAATTCAATAATTTAATAATTAAGATCATCAATAGTAAGGAATTCGAATTCAATGGAACTAATGTTCGAAAATAAAAAATTCCAAGTTAACGACGATATTTAAAAAGACAGCGGATTCGGATTGCCAGAGTTCTATGGGAATAAGGTCGGCAATACGTAATGGTGGGAGTGATTGTAACGACCGTTTATATGCATCGTTAGTAACACCTTATATCATACAAAAAACTACAAATTCATTAATACAACAAATAACTTACTTTAACAAAACATTTTGATAGCAAAATTGGCAATAAATCGCTCACCAATTCGCTATAGTATTTTATTCAAGTTTTTACTTAAGGTCGCACACGCTATCTAATGTGTGCATATTGTGCCTAATAATGACGCGGTTTACAGTGATTGCTATCGATCGGAACTTGTCAAGACTACTCTATGGATGTTATTTACACGCTAATGAACGTTTGAGTGCACGAGCGTGTTCCTTGGTTAGTGAACAGTTGGGTGGCAGTTAAAATTATGCTAAGGCTAAGGCTTGGTTTACAAGTAAGTATATTAACAAAGTTAATCGACATTGTTGTGAAACCTTTATTAGAATACATTCCTTTCCTACATGGTATGCAGCTAACCTTGAATTGTGGCCTTTGGGTGAATTGCTAAGTAATGAGTACAGGAAGGAGTTATTTGAACATAATATCTTCCATTTAATATCAACCTCCCAAACGGGGGCATCTTTTGGTACCTGTTTATCTCTCGTAAATGTTTTATTTAATAACATAATGTTGTCTGTAGTCCAGACAGAATAAAGCCTCGTTATCTATCATTTCCATCATCATAATTTAACGTGATGTAAGAGGTCATTAATCTTGACCCAAAGACCAGTTGTGAGTTGTGACCCGAATCAAAAAGGAATTACGAAGCGCGTTATTACATGCGCTACGAAACGTGCAATTAATTACTATTGCACTTGTTCCAAATATCACTATCATATTAGTTTTTTTCTTTTTTGTATTGCATAGATTACTTTTTTCTGTTTAGAAAAGGCAATTATTGTTTTGTATACCTTTCTCCCGTAAATTTCCCCTAATCATGGAAGCACGTAAACGTGTATTTAACGAATATGGAATGTAGATAAAATCCAACTGAAAAAGTGACCCATAAATTTTAGAAATCAAAAGGAAAAGGATTGATATAAATAATAGTATTGGAGGACGTGAAGAGCCGTTTATTGATATAGAAGAAGAATGAAGAATTGAAATGACTCGTACATACAGTACCGCCATTTGAAGTTCAACTTTTTTAAGTTTAATTTTATTAATAAAAGTAAAAGTCACTAAATTCTTTTTTCTTGCGGCTTTAGATTTGTTAATGTATGTCACCGTGTGATCGAGACCATGATTAATTTATAATCATACTCTTGACATTATATACTGACGAATAATTCTTAAATTTTAACGCATTATTTGTTGATATTTTATAAATTATAATACATCAATGTCAAATCGTCTTTGTTTTCACCTGGACTTTGATATATTTATCTTTCATATATTTTTCTAGATTTATAGTTATTTTTATAAAAATAATATACCATGGTCTATGGCCGTCTACCGTGCCCACGTTTGCAGACGTAACAACAAACGTAACAACACTGCAAAAAAAATGCCTTACCTGGAAGTCAAACCAAGTATATGCCCGGATGCAACGTTTAATATACTAACTAGGAAATCCTCTAAAGCTATTATTGTGGAGTCATTTACCAATACCTAAATGTGTCGTCGGACGAGGACAACAACTTTTCCATTCCTTTTGGCAATGCCTATTTTTAAAAATAACATAATGTCAAAAGCAGTTTCATTTAATGACTTGTCTTGGACAAGTTGTACAAAAACAACATATTTAAACAAGCAAAACAACATAATCATGATAACTTCAAAGTAATTTGTTTGTCAATTATTACTCCATCGCATCTAATTATAAACAAATTTAAATTCTGCACTTTCATACATAACATAAATTTTAGAAGTTGGGAACCAAAACAACAATTACAGTATCATTAATTTGGTAATACTTTTCGAGAAAGTTATTCCACAATTTTTAACCCTTTTTAACACGCTTATTATAACCTTCAACTAGCTCGTAACTAACCAAACTATGTAAACAAATCTTGGAAGTAAATTTTAACCTACTTCTTATTATCGTATCGAAATGTATATGTAGTTTGAATGAGAATACTATAGTTTGGCATCTCGGAGCTGATCTACCAAAGCAACTTGTTAGTTACTTCCCTAGTTTTACAGACGTCCATAGGCTACAGTGACCGCTTTTAATCAGGTGGGACTTAGATTTATTTTGAAATTTCAGATATATAAAAGTGTATTATTTTATTCTACAAAACATAAAACAAGTTTTCACAGTGGGAGAGCCATGCTTATTCCCCCCTTCCCTACTCCTACCTTGAAGGCCGGCAACGCACTTGTGACTTTTGAGTTGCAAGTGTTATGATCAGGTGAAACGTCTGTTTGTTTGCACCCTGTACCATAAAAAAAAGTATCAAAATATCTAAGTCTTTTAGTAGTTACTGTTTCATTTTACGATGAGATTTGACACTCAGTAAATTGAATTTCATTTGAATATCTCATATCAGTTGTCAATAAAAACACCATTACAGGAATGAAATTGGTATGCCCAAAGAATATTATGGCGTTTATATGACAACAAAGAACCGGTAGAGCAAGCATGAGAGTAGACAGATATTATGCAACACGAATGTCGGCCAAGTAACATTTCGGAAGTGGCCACTGTTCTCACGCGCACCCAATGATCACGCATGCATTATTATTGGCGTTATATATTATACAGATTAAAGAGTCAGGGTTACGTGACTACTATATGTATATTGTATGTTTTATAGAAAATATTTTTATCTAAAAAAAAATACAATTATATACATACACACTACATAACATATATATACATACACAAAGAAGTTTTCATATCCGCTGTTTATTTTAAGGAGTTACTAGCTAACCCAATACACCTGTCAAAATTACAATAAATTTATTTTAATTTATCGAAAAAAGCACTTCCAGTTGCTCCTGAATTTCTTCATTTTCTGGGCAACTTTCCTAATTTTTCATATCCTAAATGCCTTATTCGGACTATCCTCAAGGGATAAGCTTACCAACGAAAAGCATTTCGTTGGTAAGTGGTTCACCGCAAATTGATGTTGAAATTTACTAATCACGATATTTGCTAATACTTATACATGTGTACGATTTTAAGCTAAAACCATGAGAATTGTGTACAACAATTTTTACACATCATTTGTATTTTATTCGATAAATACATGTGATTCGTCATATAAGAAACCATGGTTACTTATACTACGGTAGTACTGAAACAAAAAAGTCACATGTTTAAAAGCTACTATCGTAATTCGTTACTCAGACAAAAATACCTTAAACAAGCATGAAAGTAACGAGCTATGTGCCACAGCATCTAAACACGGACGAAGGAAGTGCATTTACTGTTGGTTATACACACCAAAACAAACTTGCTCGGCTTATGTAATAGACTGTTAAGGGTTACGTAGCCGTCGCGTCGGTGCATTGCCACTGCGCGCTCTTATGTATGCTGTCAATGGAGTTATCACTTTGTTTGATTTGCATATTATTGTCATTGAGTAAGTCGGTCAAACAACCAAATCCTAAATTCCAGATTTTTTTAGCACGGTTATAGACCTCTGTATATCAACTACATTACTAACTAACCAAAATATTAAGAAGCTCAGAAATAAAGAGACGGAAAAAATAGATTTAAGTGTAAGTATTTGTCAGATTTCAGAAGATATACATCCAATAAATAAGTAAAGATTAATCATATCATAGTAGGCACGCAAACTATATATACATATATCTATATTAAAAATATTGAGTAAAATCCTTAATATTTTTAATGCACATATATTAATATAATTCTAATAGGTACAATACATTTATATTTCTTTTTTAATATTTATACATATATTGGAAAAAGTTCTAAATATAGGTCTTAACGTTATAATAGTCTATATATCTATAATATCCCAATGTTTTCTAAGTTATATAGTCCTACATATACTGATAAACCTCGGAAACTCAATCAAAAATATCCTGGCTAGATCGCAACTTTAGATTTAAAAAGAGTCTGAAAAGAGTAGTAAACTTACCGGATATATGTAGCACTGTTATTCCAGCTAAGATTAACCACTTTGCACTTGTTATCATCTTGTCATCGAAACGAAAAAGATCTTCTGTTGTAAACAAACAGCAAGAGCTTAACACAAAATAAATATTAAGTATATAGTTTTGTGTACAAATATTCAAAATCACAGATAATTTATCACAATTATGTTATAAATAATTTATATATATTACGCGGTTGTTTATATTTTTTATTTATTATAAGACCCTCAAAGCGTGTGCCACGTGCGTATTCCGAGCAGGTACTGAACAGCTAGCGAAAGTGAGTGTATGTATGATGTTGACCCTCGCTCGTATCTGACTTCCCCTCTTTTGTTTGAGAAGACTGCTAATTCGGTCATTCCTTGCATAATTTCTTCACGTCAAGAATATTTTAATGTTTGAAATTTAAATCAGACAAAAATAAAATAATACAAACTAAAAATACATATGCATACAATTTATGTATTTATGTATTCATTATATTTCTTGGCTAATATAAAGTGCTGCAGGCTATTTTTGTTGCCATCCTGATTAAAAAAAAAAAACGTACAAACATATATTTTTGATTACCATTTGGTTTGATGTACAAGTCATGATGATGTTTGATGTAAAAGTCTGCGAGAAAAGTGAATATAGAGGTCATACAATTTGTGAATCACGTAGGTATAAATCAAGGAATAATTATCTTTTAATAATTAATTAGTTAATTTTGTTTGAATCACAAGTTTGAAATAATAGTTCATACAAAACGTATATTAATATTGTTGTCAATTTTCCGGTGGTTGCAACTGCCTCTGCTGGTTACATCTCAGCCGTCATACCTTAGTAGTACCTAATAGGAAATTCCCGAGATTATTCTCTTGAGATAATTCATTACCTAACATAATCTTTCTATTATGATCTGAACCAGTGTAGAAGTAAAAACTCATTTAATTTACATTGATAACGTTATTAGGACATCTACTTTTATGATTGAGTAACTAAACTTATTTTAGCTACTAGCGACAATATAGGTAGGTACGTCAAAAACATAAAGAATTATTAGTTTTCTACATAAAAACAGTTACATAAACCGGAACAGATCAGAGTATTATGGTGACAACATGTGTATCTTACATAATAACACGCAGGTTCAAAAAATACCTTTTATAACGACTCCCATTTTACACGTCGTGGAATATTTGCTTGATTTTCCTTATTCATTGGTTTAGTATGATTATTTAACAATACAACCTTTGCTTTCATCTGGAACTATATCGACAAGAGCATGACGTAATGCTTAAAGTGAACTGACTATCATGAATAAAGTTTTATGAAAGTGTTTTGCCACTTTTTTGTTAAGACTATACTTTAGGCATTAAGCAAAACCCTTTTTAGAAATTGTCTTTTTGAGCAAAGAATTATATACATAGTCTCGTCGGTGTCGTTGTTTTCTCTGTGCTTCTGTACTCTTGTTTTACACCGTATTCTGAACTTCACCTTATCCATTTCCTAGCACAGCGGAAATCACACAATATATCAGCGGCGAAATCTATCCACTTCCCGAGAGGACTACCTTTCGCATAAACACTTTAGACAAGCCTATCTGGTGAACCAAAAATAGAAAGAAAGAAAAAGTATTTATTTATAAACTGAAGTTAACAAAGTGCTTATCAATTAAACAGGAAATAACAAAGGCAACAATTGCCTTGCATGCACTTCACTTACTGAAATAGAATGTGGAGTTCCTAAACATGGCAAACCCTGTCCAAAATATGCCCTTTTGCTGATTGGGTGGCGACACAAAGAAACTAATATCGAGGGGTCTGAGGCGAACTGATTAGAGCTCTACATTCTACGATATTGAGTTATATACATCGTTGCAATCAAGTGATTTTTTCTGTGTTTTTTAGTCTAGGTTTCATGAAAATCTGACGACTTTCTTGGCGTAAAAATCTATTTTCCTTGATCTGTTACCTTGAACAGAAAATAGGACGTATTGGCTTAACCTCTAAATCGCTACACAATACCAATTCAATTCAATTTAAATTCAATTCAAAATCATTTATTCAATTAAGACACTAAGTGACATTTATGAACGTTAAATTGAAGCTAGAGTTAAAATCATAGATCGGCGCAAACAGACGCCACAGCATGTGTTGGATTGTCGAAGTAAATTAGGTGAAAACACCAAAATCTACTGTCTGCTTGTGTCGATCTATAACTTCCAGTTTCCAAAATGCGTAGAGCCTTATGAGAAGAATACTGGCAAAGAAACTCAGGGCCACTCTTTTTAAAAGTCAGATTTTCAGGTACAATAGTGCAAGCTGATGCCACCTGAATTTCATTTTATTGAAATGCTCCAAAAGCTAACGTACTAAAAAATAAAAATCACTCAGTGATACCGTTGAAGATTTGAACTTATTAAACATAGAAATCATTCAAGGTGCACATCTACCTTCATTCAGTTACAAAATCTACTGATAAAAATAATTCGTGACTGGATTAAGAGGCTAGAGTTGCAGTTGATCGAACCAAAATAATAGTATAGGCTAAATGATAACCCTTTAAACTAATGAAATTTACCAAAATTTAAAACCCTTTAGACATAGTTTCATTGACTTCCAGTTATAACGCAATGAAAGCAATACTTTGCAGACAGTGATTTTTTTTCCAAAATATTTTACTTAAAATTGCTCTCCTGTAAACTTATCAAAATGGCGCTTGAGTCAATTCGCCTCAGACCCGTCGATATGAACATTAACATTAACGGGGTGTAGAAACAATTTATCGACGAAGTAAAATTACCAATAGCGAAGGCTATCCAACCGAAAGTCTTCTGGTAAATCTGGTAAATATGTTATTTACTCGTACTTAAACATCACTAACGTATTTAAGACCTTCTTCTTTATGGTGAACTTAATTGATTAACTAAAATAATTAGTCACGATTTCCGTAGCGACTGAATGAATGAACTAGTAACTATCCTAACTATAAACTCGGAAGGAGTTATGAATTCAACCAGGTTCAGTGGCCGCAATGATATCACGAAGGTAGTACCTATATCGATATCGAAGCGACTAAATAATAGGGACTATGGCTTGTACTAAGAAAACAACGTTTGCGGTATAGTCACCCGTTTCTAAAAAACCCGAAGAATGGCCGCGCGACCTAAGCACCATTCGATTCATACTCTAAATTTTAACTCTTTGAGATGACAGTTAAAAAACGTCTTTAAAAACACTCATGTGGCCTGGTGTTGGTAGGGATTGATGTCGTACTCGGAGATTTACACACACAATTAATTACAAACATAATACACAGTCTTTTCTATATTAATATGAAGAAAAATTTATACACTTAAATTTAATTAGTAGTTGCCAGTTACTCAGAGGTAGGTAATATAATAACGTAACCTACGCAAGCGTTGCCCAATTCGCGGATGGTCAGCGAATAAGGCCACGGATGCAACATAAATGCTGTCAACATGCCGAGCAACCGAGTTTTGCAACAGCCTATTGAGGATACACGAGAAGGATGTGGGTAAAGCCCCAACTAAGTGTCTGGTTGTCTTGTACAGTTACGAGCTAAAGTTTTTAAAGCGATAAAAACAAACCACGAAAGCCTTTCACATTCGGAGATCAATTAGTTGCGTACTGGTACAGTAAAGGAATTTTTCGCACTTTTAATTTTTTTTCGACTCTTTACTCGTGTACGATTCGTTCCAATATATTTCTCTACACTTCGATTTCTAATAACATATTATTTTTAATAATAGTAGGTGGAAATAATAGTAATATTACATATTATTTTTGTCCTCGGTTATTTTGGTTAATATAACTTTTCAGTCAATCAAACGTAAAAATAAAAGACCGTATTGGTTGAAGCACCCGTTACGTTCAAGCCTTTTAGTTTAAGATTGTATTTGATTATTAGTATCGTGTCCGCTTGTTGGATTTAGAAATATTTAAATGTGGGTATCGTGTCTTTAATAAACGCAACCAGTCTTACCTTTCCTCCTCGTTTTGACAAACAGTATTTACATCCGTTGTGTATGTTTCATAATAAGGTAATACAATCAAAAGTGATAATAATGTATTTATATTTAGTATGTTTATGTGTAAGAGTATAATTTACTAGTAAAAAGTAACATAAGTACATCCTTCCAGGCTTAAAAGAACAACATGGGAACGACACAAATAATGGTCTAGTAACCCAGGTTCGTTCCCTACATTGGCCTATTATTTTGGGTCCATGGGCACAGATTACTATGCCAAGGGACCCGGCAATTGCCGGTGAGTCAAGATCTAGAACTTGGTTCACCGGCAAGGGCCCGTCATAGTATAATAATATACCTCCACTTCACCACCGAATAAATACAATAGTTATTACTGATACCAAATACGTATTACCTAATAGTAGTCAATGGCTTAGAGGAACGGTCATTCCTGTTTGTGGCTATGCTTAAATGGACAAAGTTCGACGCAACTGTCTTCGTTATAGTTAAAACGACACAAATATTTAAAGGAAAGTAGAGCAGAGTGCATTGAGGAGATTGTTTCGCCCTCTCTTTTTTAAAGGTCTATTATGTATTAACTTCTCATTAAATGCATTTTTAAGTTTGACAAGTTTAGGGGTGAGCTTTTGCCCATTATAAATGACCGACTGGTTGCCGAGAACTATAGCATATAATATATGTTACTTCTGTTGCCATTCCAGCGTTTCTATAACTTTTTAGATTTAACAAGGCATAATTGACACTATCTATTGAAATTGATTTATTAATCAGTAAGTGTATATTCATTTGTTTATCCATGTGTTACCGTGGTGTATTAACACGATAATACAGGGTTAAATGTTTTATATTAGCCATTGTTTTCTTTGTCTTCAAACGATAAGCTCAAAATCAACACAATCAACACTTACAACAATAAACGAAAAAATACAAGGATTGTGATGCGGAAGAAATCCATGATATATAGATATGGCGATAATGGTGTAGATATGAATATATTAACATAGTTTAAAAAGTTCGTTAAAAACTAAAACCTTCCTTAAAAACCTTAATTAAAAAGTTTCCTAGTATGCTTCCTATAATAATAATAACTCCACACATCTCATACACGGCCCTCTGATCCCAAACTAGGCAGAACCTGTACTATGGTAACCAGAATGCTGATAAACATACTTATATATTTTTAAATACATACATATTATAGATAAATTACACCCAGACACAGAACAAATGATCATGCTCATCACACAATTATTTGTCCTGGGAGGGAATCGAACCCACGACCTCTGGCTCAGCAGTCAGGGTCACTAACTACCAGACCAATAGGTCAGTCAATTTCTATGTTAAATAGTAATATTTGGTAATAATTAAAATTCAATTAATAATACGATTAATTCAACAAACCTATCTATATCTTTAACAAGCATCAAGATCAGACTAATGATCAATGAATATTGAATCGTCAAACGTTATCGTCTAATTTTGGATACCTATGTAAAAAAAATTCAATAGAAATATTTAGATTAATTCATTATACATTTTAATCTCTATTTATTATGAAGAATAAGGATAGAAGAAAGGACAGTCGCCCAGAGGACAGAGGACGGTCGTGACCACTGTCGTGCCAAAGGTGCACGGAATAATTCAAGAAGTATTATTTATAATTAATTTGTTGAAAGTAATAATTGTTACATGAATAATCTGATCCTGATTATATCGCATAGTGCGTTTGCCTGCTCTTTTAATTTTCCTCCTCTAGATAGAACCTATCGAACCTGGTTACCATAAAGCCCCAAGCTTTACACGTGTTGGAGTACGCCGCAGTTATTTTAGAAGAAGTACTCCACGCGTTACACGTGGTGGAGGCGCCTAAGGTGTCTAAGAGGAAAAGAAAAGAGATTACCAAGCAATTGATGATCGCTACGGGCGTGGTGTGAAGATACGTCACCCTACGTGTTGAAGGTTCGAGAAGAAACTTGAGAACGATTTAAGCGATTTCATTCATCTTTTTTTTATGTTTCCTATACTTTGTAAAAAGTTCTTACGGAACGAACAACAGCTAGTGGTATATAAATAGAATCGTAATTTTACGACTGATTTGTAGACAAAACTTAGTATCTCCTGCATGTTTACACCTATAATTACTTTTGTACCAATGGTGCATTACGTAAGTTGATAGACATCTACGAGCGGCACTGAAAATTTCGGGAATGCGTTCTTTGTCCCTCAAAAGAAATAGTCGCAACATGACCGGTTTTGGAGACAAACGTGGCCACCATTTTTTTTGCAACACTCCGTGAACGAACAATTTTTGTTGGCTTTAACTCATTTTCGAACACCCAAACTCGTGACTGGTTTTTTGTTTCGGGTTCGTACGCGTATATCCAGGATTCGTCACGTGATACGATGTTGTATACAGCATTTGAAGATCCTGCGTGGAATCTTTCGAGAGTTCTGACGCACCAAGTAACGCGAGCCGCTTTTTGCTCTTCACAGAGCGAATGCGGTATCCATCATGAAAACAACTTTTTTACACCTAATTGTTCATGCAAGATTATTTGTATTTGACTCATGCCAATGTCTAAAGTTGCCTGAATTTCGCGGTATGTCACATGTCGATCTTCCTCAATCAGCTTACGCACAGCATCAACGTTTTCTTGGGTGACTGCAGTTTTTGGACGACCTTGACGGGGATCATCACTGAGCTTTCCACGTCCACGTTGAAATTCAGCAAACCAGCGATAAATTGTGGTTTTGGATGGGGCTTCATCACCAAATGCAGAAATCATCCGGTCAACACACTGTTTTTGCGTTAAACCACATCGAAAGTCATAATAAATCATCGCTCTTGAATTTTCTCGAGTCAATTCCATTTTCTCAACGACTAAACAAGTTTGACAAAGCCTTGTGATAAGACCGAGAACCTTTTTTTAAATAAATAAATGGTATTCGATTTTTAAAACCAAGGAGTTTTCAATTAAAAAGATTTTAATATGACAGAAACAGTGGAAATATTCCATTCCCGATACTTTTAGTGCAGCCTATGTATGAGTCATATGTGGCGGCTCATGGTCTCAAAAAAAATTTTAATACCAAGAAGAGCGAGCTTATGATCTTTAAAGCTGGTACCAAATGCTACTCAATTGTACCACTAGTCACTCTTTGCGGTACTCTTTTAATTAGGGTAAATAAGTTAAGTACCTTGGCTCTTGGGTCGCCGATGATTTATCAGATGATCTTGATGTTGAGAGGGAGCGTAGGGCGCTGTCTGTCCGGCATATTTTGTCTCACAGGTTCGCACGTTGTACTACACCAGTCAAGGTTACTCTTTTTAAAGCAAATTGTCAATCCTTCTACACGTGCAGCCTGTGCAGCGCATTACTCGTTCAGAACAACAATCCTTTCAGGATGCTGTTGAATCTGACGAAGTTTTGTAGCGCCTCAAATATGTTCGCGGAGGCACATTGCGATGATTTTTATGCGATCATAAGAAAGTGGAGCGCGTCAATGTCCACTCGATTGCTAGGCAGCATCAATAGCATCCTGAGAGTATTGTCGGAGACCTTCCAGTCCTAAAAAGGTGGATGCGGCTGCATGCTAGCGCATCCCCGTGATTCTATTTGTTTTTGTTTGCAATGTAGAACTAACATAGTTGTAAGATCATTGTTACTAACACATGTATGGATTAATATCTGAAATAAATTGTTAATATTATGATATGTTACTGCAGATTTCTGATAATGTTTTGTCGAGACGCTAGTGGACTGATCTGGTTACTGTTGCTCGCGTGACTTTAAAGGCGTCCATTCATACCAACTCAACGTACTGTGGTGGTTGCTGGATCAGTCGATCTGTAGCGGGTCAATTCCCACTCCCAGTTATAGAAAATAGAGATACTGTGTGGAGTTGGTCCCGCGCTTGGTGTAAAGAACATGAGATTTCAAACCTTAATGCTTTCGGATAAAATCGATATTAATCACAGCTGTTGGAGTATTTTTTTGTTTACAAATTAAATATGAATAGAAATTTTAACTTGCAACTATTCAAATATATATGTTTTTTTAAAAAGACTACTAGTAACGTGGGTCACACATAACTAGTATTCCTGTTAACCCCTCCAGCTAAGCTAAATGCTTGTGTTAGTTTAGGTTAGGTTAGTGGGTTCACAACGGTAGTGCGGGTGGGGTTCGAACCCGCAACCACTTAATCGCAAGTCCGACGCCTTAGCCATTACGCTACCGCCTAATAATTTACAACCTTCCTTGAAAGGTAAAAAATCATCAGTCTTACTAGATACATATTAATGATTGATGAACGTTACCGTGCAATTATTGTAAAATTTCTCGCAAATTATTTTCTTTGATGTTTGATGTAATATTATAAAGGTTGTGAATGTGTTGAAACTCACACTGTTCATACCTCGGTAAAGCGTACCCATAGTAAGGCATCCTAGTAGCTGGATATGAAGCCAGCGTTATTATTTCGTGTTTTTATATATTATATACTATAGGCATACGGTAATATAGCAATTACATGTCTCAACTATACTAACTAACTCATAGACGAGTAAAGACCTAGAGACTTTTGTAATCTATTTTAGTAAAGTCAACAAAATTCACATAAAACTTATCCCATATTTTTTAACAAGACGGTCAATGTTCAAATAATTTGTTTTTACTTTTAGTTAGCCGAAGGCAAAATATACATAACATATGTGCCTATTTAGATGTGACCCAGATTTCGATCCAATCAAATTCGAATGGTAGACAAAGAAAGCCAAAAAAGTTGTTTTAGGGTTACGAATTTAATAGACAACAAATTATATAAAAGCCGTAGTCAAACTAACACAGCCAGACACATCAAAACCTTTGTTATTTATTATCAATGTACGGCATCTCAAACTAATGTAATTTATTACAAGGATATTTACATAAGTTCCTGATTTAAAAAAAAATTACTAAATAATATGTTGTAACAGATTTTAATTAGCAAGAGCTCTAAGGCATATTTGTTTTTCTTTATCCAGCTGTTTAAAAATTTGGCTTAACGCGCTTAACATAATATATCATGTTAAGCGCATTTACCACAAAACAAAGAAGTTTCCATGTTTCTTTATATCATGTATTTCCGTAAATCTGTAAAACTCAATCATATTATAATAATATTAATAATATAGTTGAACATATCACACTGCGCTTGATAGACCCAAACTAAGCAGAGCTTGTGCTATAGGTACCTGTACTATTATGTATTCTGTGCTATGCGTTCTAGAACATGGATAAACATACGAGTATAAAGATACTTTTTTTTGTAAATGTATACATATTGTACAAAGAAACACTCAGAGCAATGCGAATAGAGATTCCGCTGCACTTCCGCACAGAAGCGTTGAGGCTCACTAAAGTAGAATTGGTTTTTAATAACTAAAACAAATGGGCTACCTAAAATGTCGGTATATAACAATATAGAAACATCATAACCTTTATATATAATACAAATATTTACACTGAGCGGGAATCGAACCCTATATTGTTTTATATTATATAGCCTATTTTTTTTAGTTATTAAAAACCAATTCTACTTTAGGGATCAGCCAAAAAAATTTATGCTTTCTTATAGATGGAATTTAGTAGTCAATTCAGTAATTCTATCATCATAGATTTTTTTCTTTTGCTACGCATTTGGCTCGTAATCGTGTTTACAATATTAGTAAATAAAACACTATTGAGTTAGGTATTAGTCACAGAGTTTTTAAAAGAACGATCAAGTTGATAAAAATGATGTAACGTCAAAAAGTTAGAATTACAGTTAAAGTAGAGACTATAGTGTTTATTAGAAATGTAATTCGCTTTGAAATATTTGATATTTTCAAAGTAAAATTTTCAAATGTTTTTTTTAGAATTGTTCAGTTTTTCGAATCTAAATTAAAAGAGAACCCTAAAATAAACTTCAAATTAAATACGCTTGTACATAAATCTGATGAATTATATTTTGTGTTACATAAAAATGAATCATAATAACGCTGTAAATGGATTGGACCAAACACTCGCATTAACAATTAGAATTAAGTAACAACAATTACTTATAAGGATTTACGAAACACGGAAGACGGAACTGCTTACATGCTATCTCGCCGCTTAAAATCACGGTAAGCGATCGACTTGCAACTGTACGTTCTTGAAATTTCAAGTTCAAAAGTAGCACCTATTTTTTTTTTAAAGATTACTAGTCACGTTGGTCACACATTACTAGTATTCTTGTTAACCCCTCCAGCTAACAGCCACTGGGTGGGGTTAGAACCCGCAACCACTTGATCGCAAGTCCGACGCCTTAGCCATTACGCTACCGCCGCTTGGCTTGGGCAGTGGCGTAGGTAAAAAGCGACATACATGTATAATAAAACCAAGATTCTATTTTTTTTGGCACGTCATGTAAAGTATAAAGTTCCCATTCACACGAGTAGTCAACGAGAAATCAGTCATGGGCTAATGTTATTGAAATTTGTAATTGTTTACAATGTCAATGCCTCATAATTTGATAATTTTTTTGATAAATTTAATTTTATGTGCATGTACATTTAATAAAATTAACTTAATTAAGGAAATGGGAAGCGTATATTAGAACAAAAAAATAACAGTAGCGAACATCAACATATTTATTTGAAGCAGCATGTAAATCAAAGCAGCCTACTCTAAAGGATTACTGTCTTGCATGTAGCCTATTTAGTATCTAGTTGATATGTCGACCCACGGAAGCGTTGAGTCTATTGTAACCATTAAAAACGTAGTGGTATCCACAAGGGCCAATGATGACTGGCCTGTTGGTCTAGTAGTTAGTGACCCTGACTGCTGGGCCAGAGGTCGTGTGTTCGATTCCCATCCAAGACAAATAATTGTGTGATGAGCATAATCATTTGTTCTGTGTCTCGATGTAATTTATCTATAACACCTGCTGCGTCTGCTTACCTTAGTACAGGCTCTGCCTAGTTTGGAATCAGACGGCTGTGTGTGAGATGTGCGAAGTTATTATTATTATTATTCCCCCTTAAAACGATTGCGTTTTAATCTCAACGAAACAGTTTTTACGATTGTGAATAGGTATGGAAAGTAAAAATAATGATAATAAGGCATAGTACTTATCTGTTATATGTGTATGTAGAGCATTCGTTCTTGGACTAAATGAATTGAGAAATGTGTTTTTTAGTAAAATACAGATGAAAAATAAAATAAAAATTTAATTCCTTATGTATCATGTAAGCTGAGGATAAGGAAAGCTTCTTTTATACTTGGTTTTACTCGATCGACTGTTAGATCCACGGGCAAAGGGGGGCTCTGCATTTGTACTAAAGAAGTACAGTCCTCTGGCTCTGAAATAGTAATAGCAAAATTAGATTGTACTTATATTATATTACACATTATTATTTAAATTCGAAGATACTGCCCATGATCATGATTGCTCTCTTTTCCACACTTGTATTTGTTCATATCCACCTGGGTTGTGTTCTTGCGTAAGACACATACACATGGGTATAACCATGAGGGTGTGTAGGTAGTCAATATTATTCACACTGCCCTATATCTCTAACAACATTATATTCGCATACTATTCTTGAGATTCTTGATCAAAAACAGCAGTAGAATAAATCTGATTATGTTTAAAGCCCACTAACGTACCGGAACATAGTCTTGATTAAAACACACATTTCTTATCCTTAGTTACACTATTACAGAACCGTATTAAAGTTAATGTGTGAAGGTAAATGAAAAATGAAGTAAAACCTACGTAATGTAGAGAAAAAAATCTGCTTATTTGCTCCGTCAGGTAATCAAGGGACAGAAAGAATTTCATAGTAATACAGTATGGAAGCAGTAAGAAGTGTCTGACATCTGTAGGATCAAATGATAAAGTACTTAGTGACAGTGTAAATAAAACAATATAAGTAATTTTAAGAACGCTAACACTGTAAGTGTTGTTTCTAGTGGCACCTAAAGATTATTACTTAAGAAATCAAAATTACTGACGAGCCATGCACATCAGTTCTGCAATTTATAATAATAACGTTATAAACATACTAGTTTTATATGTACAACTTACACGAATTCTGAAAATAACTAATTTATAATGCCTTTGTTATTTTTGGTATCCTTGTCTCTTTACAAGAAAATACAGGTAAATAATTGCATATTCAAAATAATGTATACCTGTCATATTAATTATAGGTAACCTGAAAATATTTTGAATCGAACATGGTTCCAACTTTAGTTTGGGTCGGCGCAATAAGTATATAAAGATAAATTACGTAATCTGACATAACAAGCGAACATAACGTGAAGAAGGTCACCGAACTCGTGCGGATGAGGAATCACATACTTCACAATGCTAAATACCTACTTGTAATAAACGATGACACTGACTGCAATGAACGTGAAGGAAGCAAGTCCAAATAAAAGGGAAACTGTCTCTCAGTGAAAGTGTGGAAGTGTTTCGGTACCTGCACTTGATCACAGAACAAGTAAACCGCTAAGAACGGCTGGCCATTAGCAGCATAATAAACGTTTTATTTCTATAGAACATTGAAATCTCTAGACAGACTGACAATAATTGGTAGCGTAAACGGGCTGGATAATCGACAATTCCTGAGATGTAGTTCCGATTTTGTTAGGTAAAGTGACGTAACTTTATATTTTCAGTCAAGTAAGTTGAGAATTACCATACAAAGTGAAACTGTTAAGCTATTGGATATTATTTGGCCTACTCCGGAATAGTGCCAATTGGTGTAAGACCAGCCAAGTCTACTATTGCTAGAGTAATAAATAGTACATGCGGAAGTATTAACGAAAAAACCTATACCTAGTGCTACTGATACTGACTACACGGTAAAATCCTGCAAGAAGCATTTCACTTAAAATTTAGTCTTGTAATGTATTGAGTCTACTAGGTACAATACAACTAAAGCCAAAAAACACGGCTTGCTTGATACTGTTGAGAAGGGTTGTTAGAGCCTCATCGGTCGAGGATAGGTTGGCACGAACGTGCGTATAAGTGTTTATAGTCACCGGTAACCGCTTACTATCAGACATGAACAAATCAAACATTAATCTTCTTTGAGACAGACTCATACCTCCAAACAACGTTTTTTTTTTTTATCACCTGATGGTAAATGACTACCGCCGCCTATGGACACCTGCAAAGCAAGAGCCAAAAGTGCGTGACCGGCCTTTGAGGTGGAAGTACGCTCTTTTCTTGAAGTCTTAGAATAGAAATTACCTTCTTGAAACATATTCCCCGAAGAGTTCCTCTTCGTTTGGATCGTACAACTCGCACCATCCAATCAGGTATACAATCCAGGAGTAACATTTGGTCCCATAGAAACCTATTTTGGTAGTGATTGACTCAGCATAGTACATCGGAGCTCGACCGTGGCTGCAACCGGATATAGCTGGCGAAATAATTGCTATGTATGCAGAACTCTATTATATTATAAAGTTTACGTCAAATTTTATGTCGATTTGTTCTCACCTGGACCGTTTAATTGGAATAGAAACCGCCTACTAGGGAAATTCTTCCACCTTATAGAATATGGTCAATTAACACTACCCTAGCATAGCGTTGTATTTCGACGACCTATGTAGCGCGGCGGGAGAACCTTCGAATGTAACTTTGTTTAGTAGCTATTGAGTTGTAGTGTTATCAATAAAAAAAATTAAACAGTTTTTGCTTCCCTTCTACAGAAACTAATAATAATTACTGTCGAATTGCGATAATTAAGCGAGCACTAGCACACACACACAATTTCATACATAAAACTACTTACTCTAGGTAAATAGTTGAATTGGACCTTTATCACTCAGCTTTTTAAGGCAATAAAGATTACTAGAAACATCGAATTAGTGTCGTTTAAACATACTTACTTTGCTGCCCAGAAAATGTACAACCCGGTTGTTTGATGCCACCATTGGCGTAGAAGTCAACATGTCCAGAGGCTTCCAATTTCCCTTTCTCCAAAGCATTTGTATGCAGCACGTCAACAAAGAGTGCATCACTCTTGTCCAATTTTTCGTCATCGTTTGTTGTTACAAATAGAGGCATCGCTGGGTCTAAACCTAGAGTGAAAATTTGTTTGTAGAAAAGGATTCTGTATTCAAAACTATTACTAATATGTGTACTAAATTTGCTTCTTAGATGTATAACATGTTACGCAATAATGTTCAATCTAATGAATGTTAGTTCCTGTAAACAATATTTATTTATTTAGGTTTATTTATAGCGAAAATGGTAAAAATACTAGGCGTTCATATTATTTTGTACGTTGCCCTTCGATGTATTGACTATAAGATTATATTAAGTGCACTAAATGCGATGACGTAGTTAAGAATTATCAACTTTCTAAAAACATTTTTATCTTTTAAGACTTTATGACGAAATAAAGAATTCAAGATGGTAGCAATATGTTACCGGTGCAGCATTTGTTACATTGCTATAATAATTTTAATAGGAACAGATATTAAAGTTATTACATCCAACTATGCATAACTAATCTATATGGTGCTTTAACTTAGATTTTTTATTTTAGACTCATAAAAAAAATATTTTTTCAAACATTGCTCTTGTTGAATTACTTTATTAAACATCGAAAATGTAATTTAAATCTTATCTAGCTGGTTATAAAGTCTGCTCATTTAGAAACATCTATCGAGATGCTAAAAACAATACCAGTAGTGTCGGTGGGATATCATATTCTATTATAATTTAAGGTGAAACTAAAGAAGTTCTTACTCAAAGAATGTGCAGAATCAGCTCGTCCATAGTTCATCATTTAATATTGTTGTATATATATATATCTATTTATATGCGGATACGTGCAAGTTTATGATGATGATGTGTTTATGTAAACATATACACATAATTATAATTATATTAGGCAACATGCTACGTATTTTAGGGTATTATTAGGTCAAATTTTTGTGTGTATTCCATTTATTTTATTATTATTATATAATTTCAAGTGCACCTACTTCTTCTTTTCTCTGAATTACCGTAAGGTCGACTGGTAGAGAATACCTTAGGCATTAAGTCCAGCTATGTACTAAATGTGCATAAAGTTTAAATATATATCCTACTAATATTAAAAACGTGAAAGTTTGTGAGGATGTATGGATGTATGGATGTTTGTTACTCTTTCACGCCAAAACGACTGAACCGATTGCGATGAAACTTGATATGTAGATCTGAACTGAAGACCTGCTTTAACACATAGGCTACCTTTTATCCCGATATTCCCATGGCACCGGGACTTACGCGGGTGAAACCGCGGGGCGCAGCTAGTTTATATACCTTCTTCTTTATATATAGGTATATATTTATATATATACCTATATATAAAGAAGAAGGTACGTAATACAAAACAAAAGCATTTTAAAATTCAGAGCAGTTCCAACAGCGTATAGAATGACACATTTCCCTCAAATTTAATTTATTTTCAGTAATAATAATGAACGGCGTCAGTAATTAGCATTTTTTTAACATGGGTTCCCGTGTCTTCTAGTAAGAACTTTGTTTGGTTCCTAGAATCCGATCGGTAAATGAGTAAACTTTCCGTCTGTACTACATACTTACGAACGTATGAACATGAAGTTTTATGCTTACCCGTGATCCTATATACCTTCCCTGATCTAACATATTCGCCGACGAACCCTGCTGCCTGCCCACCAAGGCTAAATCCGATGACATGGAATAGCTTAAGAGGGTAGCGGTACTTAGTGACGAGCTCATCAATCAAATGAGCGATACATTTTCCCACAAGTTTGGTATTGCGAGCAGCTTGAATGTAACAAGGCTCGCGTGCTAACGGATTGTAGTCGACTGATATTATGTTGTAGTTGCAGCACTCCATGTACGCTGCAAAATTTATATAAATATGTTATTCGAGTTCTCCTTTGATTTAGTGAGATATAGAAGAATTGCAGGATAGTGTATAAACTTTAAAAAAAGTTAAGATGTGGTTATATCTGGGAACTAAATACTATAGGACGGATTAAGGGACCGCGTGATTATAATTTGTGTAATCACGCGGTCCCTTAATCCGTCCTACAATCGCAGATGAGTACATTACAAAATCCAATGTTTGCCAAAAAGTTATAAATAATTTAGAAATTATTTATAAATTTTATTTTTAACTTAAAGCAGACCAGCAGATAGGTGATAGAAGAACTCAGTCCGTACAAGAACATCAAGATATACTCGTCTTATTACATTTTCCTTTCACATCCACTCCATTTCTCTTCATTCTCTTATTATAATGTTCGTACAAGAAGGCAGGTCACAATTGATTTCTGTTTGAACTTAAACCACACTACTGAGAAAGTACTTTATAGAAGACCACGGTAGGGCTGTGCTAGGGGGGTGGAGTTTTCCACCGTGTGGTTTTAGCCGGTTCGATTCCGACACACCGCCCCACTAAAAGATCCGGTGGGGTGACGGCCCGAGGGGGTTTCCACAAGCACCAAAAAAAAAGGGGGGAAGGAGTTTAGAAAAAGATTTATTAGTTCTTTTTTGGATTCTACAAAATGAAAATATATTATATTATAATCAGGGCATGTAGAAACGCATAACTTTAGAAATTACTATACTATGGTGAAACATTTAGAGAACTTATTCAATTCAACATATTTCTCCGAAGAAGTAACTTCATACAAAAAGTTGCTGCCATCCCCTTATTCACTCGACACGGTTGTACATATACGATATGATATTGTATTCAATTTATTATGCCTGTTTTATCTGGAGTTGTGTATATAGACAGGATCAAAGTTACTTATTTAGCTATAACTTCTTTGTTATCTCTAAAGTCTGAGATCTATTAAGGGGTCTAGTGAAAATAGATTTGTAATCGGTTTGATACTCATGTATTTCATTTACCTGGTCTAATTTCAGTGTTTGGTGAGAAGTCTCTGTACCCTGTGTAACCATGTATAAGAATCTTGATAGGTGCGGCAACGACCCATGGCGCTGTTTTAATGGATTTCGAATCATTTAGTAAAATTTGAAATGGCTGGTGTTCATTGGCTCTAAAAACAGGTTTTCATTGTATTATTCTTAGGTTCATTTGACTGAACAAGCCTATTGGCACTTTGTTATATTGTGATTTCAAACCGTGTGATTAAAAATTTACTGGTCTTACTTTCGGTGTAATTATGTTGGAGCAATAGAAGCTTAAAATCTTTTTCGAGGTAGTTTAGCTTAGTAAATTTAAGCGTCTTGTCTTTCAAAAAAGATAATAGTAAACTGTTTATGATTAACCAGAGTGCCTATTATTTATTGTTTAAAGATACTGACGTTAAAAAGGAAAACTACATTTTCTATCACAATGCATAGGATAATAATAATATCTTTATTGGCTTAAAAGAATAGCAATGTTTACACAAACTTATTTTACAATATGTGATGTGCAATTTACATTTATTATTAAGGCGTTAAATTTATTAGGGACTAACTTATTGTGAAAAAAGACGCGTTCTGTGGTTCTCTTCCACATACGACAAATAGAGAAGAAGCAAATACAATATTTATGAAAATTCATTAAATGTTATAAAAATATAAAAGAAGGGTCTCTGCAAAGTTTTTATTGGAGTTAAGTTATATTGATTTTTTACAATAATTACGAATTGACGTATAAGCTACGATAACGTGAAAGGAAGGTATTTTAATACACCAATCAGGGTCAAGTGACACGAGTGACGCCTCACTCGTGTTATGTCAACTTGTTTGAAGCTATAGTTGTGAAAGTAAACATTATATACATAATAAAAATTGAAGGTGGGTTCACGAAAGCACCCTCCAGTAATCTGCCAAAAGTTACTGTCGACATAGTTGTGACATTTTTACTGAAAATGTATGTATAGACATTAAAGGGACTAAACTAAATTACGACGGTAAGTATATATAAATCACAGCTTAAACAGTGTATTTACATTCAGCATCTCCTAGAGGGCAGTTAGTTTAGCTCAACAAGGAATATAATGAGGATTGTCAAACGAGTACTTTCGAAAAGACCAATAAACTACAAGTACTCGTAAACTTTGTTCAAGCTTGATCGGAGAGTTGGGTTCTGTACTACTTTACTGATAATATTTACATGATTTTTCCACCACCAATCATTAAAGTGATTCAACCATTGTGATTTGAGAGTTGAGGTAACAAGTAAGTATCTAGCTTAGCTCCATATACTTAGTGCAAAAAAATCATAAACTTTAAAAGTCTTTCATAGCTATGTATGTATATACATGGTGAATTTGTAAATAGAACACTGACTTAAATCACTAAAAGGGCATGCCTCTAACATGCAGTTCCAATAAGATTTTTTGAAAAAAAAAAACTATAATTTACAAGTTATGACCATTTGAATTTTCAGGAATTTTTGCCTCCGTTTTTGTAAAAGTAGGAGGAATGTGTAAAGTTAAAGATTTTAAATGGTACATATTTTTTATTTTGGTTTTTTTCATTCCGTTCGTTACTAAGAAAATCTATAAAAACTAACTTCGAAATTTTTATCTTAGTTTTTATGGATTTTCTCAATAAAACAGAGTGAATAGGTATAAATTAAAGACAATACATACGATTTAAAATATTTAACTTTACACGTTCCACCTGCTGCTGTGGGAAACCGAGGTAAAAATACTTGGAAATTCAAACGGTCAAAACTTGTAAGCGGATGGCTTTTTTTTTAATTTTTAGGGTTCTGTTCCTCAAAAAGAAAAAAAAGGAACCCTTATAAGATCGCTTTGTTGTCCGTCTGTCTGTCTGTCTAAGGAGAAAATCGGAAAGTCGCTCATTTGATCTGTCTGAGTGTCTGTTCAGACCCTTTCCTCAGGAACTCGTGGAGGCATTAAATTTAAATTAACATCAAAGAATCATGTCAGCGGTCCCTTGAAGTTGTAATAAATCAAACTTCTAAGTCAACGCAATCAAAAGATACGGCCATTAAGGCTTAGATTTTAACAAATTTGAACATTTCGCAGGTAAATCCAGACGTGTAGGGTACTTCCCATTGACCTAGAATCATGAAATTTGGTAAGAAGCAAGGTCTGACAGCACAAGTAAAGGGAAAAACCGAACATGTTAATTTGTTGTTATATCACAAAAAAATATATTTTTTTTACCAATTTATATCTTGCGGTTGGATTGTTGACTTTGTCGTACATCGCAACTGCAAAGTTAAGTTTGTCTTTCGAAAACGACGGGCAAGTCTTCGAAAATTGATTTACGATATAGACGTAGTCTGACTCGCACTTGTCCGGTTTTTTTATTGTAACTGCATGCTAGAGTCACGCCCTTTCAGTGATTTAAGTAATTGTTTTATTTTCAAACACACCCTGTATAGAGCTGTTATATTTTTACATAGACTTGATTGGTGTATTAAGGTATATGTAAAAATAAATATTTTTGAAGGTATTGTAGTATCACAGTCTGAACCCTTTGTCGATGTAGATAAACACATTGGCACAAAACGTGGTTTTTTCTTTCTTTCTTCTTTTTCTTAGCATATTATTGGTGACATTGTTGTGTCTACGTAATGTTGATGGATGATTAGAATGGTCCAATTTAAATAGTTTACAATGCCTTATGTACCTACTTATACAATAAAAATATCTCGAAAGTTGGAACTAACAATGTGGCACAAGGCACAAGTGACATCATCGGCGTTGCAAATCCGTTTTCGCGTGGGTCGCGTAAACTGTCAGTTTAAAACTAAATCATTTTGCAATAAATGAAATTACTTTAGTTTTTGAAGTGAACATTTCTTTAACGGCGTTGTGCACTTTTTGGGATGGGTAAAAAATGTTAAACTCGCGTCAGGACACGTGACCCTGATCGAAAATGTGTCCGACTTTCATATATTTAAAAAAATATTTTTACGCTATCTGTTAATTCTGCGCGATACTACTGTAGTTTGATATATACTAATTATCCATATATTAGTTAAGGCAAATTTCATAGATGGCGCAATTTTAATTTCGACTTTTTGCAATATTTACTATAAGTATTTATTTTCACTTCTGTCGGCAGTCCCATGACTACCTATTTTTTTTATATAGTTATGGCCTATTCTACATGGAATTCTTTAAAATCAAAATTAAATAAAGATATCGCATATTCCTATTATAATATTCGTTTGACTTACAGCCATTTATTTTGTAACTAAATTTTGAGACAATAAGTCTCATTTTGTGGAAAATTCTAAGTGTGTCTACAGTAAGCAACGGTAGACTAGCATAAGAACCTATTATTCAAACCAGAATAAAGATACTGAGGATGAGGAAACTGCGTAAACATTTATAGTTTAGTGCTTTATTAGTGTGTAGCCCTTTGGAATCTCTATGTGTAACGACTTTTGTTACAGACTGTACGCACATAGACCCAGACAGGACACTAGAGATATTTTTTGGGGTCACTGCGAAGACTAAGTAGATTTGTTTATGTATCTATAAAAATTGTTTAAAACTTACTTAGTATATAACCAAAATGTAATATTTTCATTCGGACATTCCATGGGTGGTTCTACGCAATTAGCTGCAATTAGAGTGGGTTTTAGAGCTGAAAAATAAAACAATTAAAATTTTAGTATAGTGTTACGGAAGCCTAAATTGATTGTGTCTATTTCTTTACAAATGAGTATACCTATATAATTCCGAACCGGCTCGTAACATAGATAATTCAGAAATTGAAGAACGCATCAATATGCTTTATTTTCCACGGCTCAATTACTGGGATATTTCTAGAGTCAATTAAATCACTAATTATTATTATATCACATAATAAGCAGTTTTTTAACAGGTTTTTATTCGAGTTGAAAACATTAATCAGGTTGTTAAACTTGTTTCAACACACTTTATCTTGACGAATATTTCAGACAAGAATGTTCAGAAACTCACGCGTATTCAATAAAATATTTATTTGACATAGTTATTATAGGTAACTATAGTATTCAGCGCATTCTAATATTTTATCATGGCGCAATAATATTTCGGAGTAATGTAACAATAACATTAAAGGCGTTTGTAAGAGTTTCTAAGGAATATTTAGAAATGAAAAAAATGTCATCGAATGTCACTCACAGATAACTTTTTATTACCGACTGAAGAAATAAGGAGGAATAATATTCGGTACGTATACTTAGTTTACCATGCACAGTTGCACACACGCGCACATCCTTAGCCGGCTATTAATTTTGAAAAGATATTTAGTAAATACGATCCGTTATTTTCTTTTATTAAATCAAAATTAACAACACAATTACTTTATTACTGTTCGATATAATTACTACTATAACTGGCTAGAATACCAATACCTAAAATTATTACTTAAGCATACTAAACGGTTGACCGCGCCAATCTTTGTTAAGTAGGTACTACTAGTGGGATTTGAAAAATAACTTTATAGTACTTAGGTAGATAGTTACGTACCTATGTATGTATTTAGGTTGGAGCCGACGACAGTAGTAGTGTTTGCGCGAAATATTTATACGAATACCTGAATTCCGATGTTATAAGGGCTTATTATTAACACTATGCTAAATTTAGTCGTCTAAATTCAGTCGTTACTGAATTTAGAAATTAGAAGTTTCTGATTACACTTTTCTAAATTTAGTTACTGAATCAATTACCAGTTAAATCGCAACGAAGTTGGACGTGTTGTGCGTGTACGAAAATGGCTTCAGTATTATAAAACACCAAAAAAATTGTAGCCTTGGACGCTGGTTCAATTAAAATAAGTAATATATTTTTTTTAAGTTAAACGGTTTTATTGAAAATAAAGTTAATAACGATGTAGATAATGTACTAAAAGCTAAAAAATAATTCGGTAGGTCCTCATCAATTTAGGGCATTGATCAGACAAAAAATAAAATCGTGTGATTCTATCAAACAGTCAACCGCTCATAATATATCATTATAAATGCTGTTTACATATTTACTCATGTTATCCTACGCCCCACGATTTACTTTTTTTAAGTCCTACACTTTTGTATAATAATATTGTTTGTATTAAAATAAAATAAAAAATATTTAAAAGCAAGATACTATCCTACGAGACAGTATTACATTTATATATATTATACAGTATATTTGACTGCTCAGCTGGCGCAATGGTTTAAGTGGTCCCCTCGCCACTTCGCCGCGCCGCGTGTTGTGGGTTCAAATCGCACACGGGACCAAAAACTGTGTGATCTACAAATAGTTGTCCCGAGTCTGGATCTTCATTGTGTCTGTTGTTTGAATGTTTGTGAAGCCCCCGTGACACAGGAATATTTATAATACGAGAGTTGTCTTAAAAAAAAGTAGGAAAGTATTAGTGCAAAATAAAGATTAGTCGTAACATTAAGATTTATCGTAACGGGAAACTAATGTCAAGATTTTAAATTCAGTTATTTAATATTCGGGAATATTGTTCTTTATTATTCGTCACTTTTTTATTCAGGAATTCACGTCCTCACGCACCGAGAACCACGCAACTACTGAAATCAGTAATTAAATGCGATTACACCATCCTAAATTTAGGATTCTAAATGATTTAGTCAGTCAGAAACCGTCCTAGCTTCTGAATTTAGGATGCTAACTTGCTAAATGCGATTATGCTTTACTAAATTCAGTAACGACTGAATTTAGACGACTAAACTTAGCCAAGTGTAATAAGCTCTGTAGTGATTAATAATAATAATAATTTTATAAATAATATAAATAAATATTTTTTTATTTTTCTGTATTTACGAATCAAATTATATATTTTTTAATTGTATTAATAAAAATGAATACCGTAAATAAATATTTGTATTCCAAGGAAGTTTTAAATATGTAAAAAAAAACAAAAATATGTATCAGTACGACATGACGTTTATAAGGTCATGTCTAATACTAGTGAAAAAGAAATACACAATAATACGACTGCTACGTAAATGCTAACAAGATCCAGAGCAAGGACTGCACACCTAAGATCCCCGGACTCGTCGCTCAGCTCCGCCTCACGCCCCCCGGAAGTTACCTTTGGAATTCCAGCCGCTGCTGAGGCGTCGAGCTCTACTTCGAGTGACTTGTGAGTTTTTCTCTCCGCCGACGTCACCAACACCTGTACGTCGGCAGGGGAGAGGCCGGCCACCGACCTGCTTGGGACCCCGAGGCCCACCGGCTTCGAATAGGGACCCCGCTACCGGTGGTAATGTGCGTCGCATGAAATGGACAACATCAATAAACGAGAACGTCATGCGAGCATATTTTGTGGTCACAGAGGGAGGAACTAACCTCACTACGTATCGTCATCGTATGCTGTCTCTGTTTCAGGAACTTGAACCAGCTATTAACGTTTCGGCACAAAGGCTATCGGATCAAGTACGGGCCATTCAACGATGTCATTTGTTGGATAACTCCGTGCTTGATAGGCTACGCTTGGACTTACAGAATAGCACTGTTACTTCTCCTCCTTCACAAACAGTGTCACAATTAACTGCTGTGGTACTACGACCTTACCCTGATGAGGGTGGAGAGGACGCTGGTGCTTCATCTGTAAGTACTCAGTACAATGAACAAATAAGGAATATTTTGGAAGGTGCTGTTCGAGAATATCAGAACATGAGTTATGAAAACAGACCTCGTTTACCGCGTTTGCCAATGCATAAACGAAATAAAGCGCTAGTGTGTGCCCTTGATTCTATATTAAGTATTTATTTAGAAAAAAGCACAGATCTCAGCGATACACACTCAATTCTGTACTGTGCGGCTGTTGCAGCATGTCGAGTAACTGGTGTTAAGTTCCCAGACAATGATACCGCTACTCGGTCAAAGCTTGGTGTCCCAGCCTGGCAATGCAGGATTGAGCGTCGTATCGCTGAGGCGTCCTGAAACAGAAAGTTTATGCATGGGCAAACCGTATTCGGAGATACAAAAAAAGAGTAGACCGATATACTCAGAATCGTTCCTTCCAAAGGGATGAGAGGTGGGTTTATAGAAGGTGGGAGCAGCCTGATTTAGTAAGTGACACACATTTCCCAGATGCTGAAATCACGAATACATTTTGGCATGACATCTGGGCGATGCCTGTCACTCACACAGAGGGTTATTGGATACGAGATGTTGAACGATCGTGTGAGTCGATCGCTACAATTGAGCCATTATCAATATCGAACATTGATATAGCTTATGCAGTTCGTTCGCTGCCGAACTGGAAATCAGCGGGACGGGACGGACTGCATAACTTTTGGTTATAGTGGCTCCGTAGCTCACATGTACGTTTGGCATCTCAATTCCAATCATGCTTAGAATCAGGTTCGCTTCCGACTTTTATGACCACGGGCGTAACTCACCTGCTCTATAAACCTGGTAGTGCCACGGATCCCAAAAACTACAGGCCTATAACGTGTTTACCTACACTTTATAAATTACTTACGTCTGTTCTGAGAGTAAAGATAACATCTCATTTAACTAACAACTCCATTATGGCTTACTCTCAGAATGGATGTAAAAGTGGAGCCCGTGGCACTAAAGAGCTCCTTTTACTTGACACGACCATTAACCAACAAGTTCGGCGTAACCGAAAGGATTTGGCGACATGTTGAATAGATTACAAAAAAGCCTATGACTCTGTACTCTCTCTGATGGAGTGGTATAAGGTAGATACAACTCTATGCACTTTCTTGAAGGAATGTATGCGGCAATGGAGAACCGTGCTTTACTATCCAAGATGTCGGCGGTCCCAATGTTAAGGCAAGTTTATAAAGATCAGGCGGGGTATATTTCAGGGTGACAGTTTGAGTCCCTTGTGGTTTTGCTTAGCTTTGAATCCTCTCAGCACTTTGCTGGAGAGTTCAAGACTAGGCTATCGTTTGCGGAAAGAAGGTCAGGTTATATCCCATCTCCTTTTCATGGATGATTTGAAACTGTTTGCCTGCAACAATTTCCAATTGATAAAATTACTTGAGGTATCTGAAACTTTTAGTAAATGTATCAGGATGGAATTTGGTGTGGATAAATGTGCAGTCATGCATGTAAAAATAGGTAAGATTGTGGAATCTGAGGGGATAGAACTCTCAGATTCCACACACACCTTAGATGTCTTTCCGCTAACGAAACGTACAAGTATCTAGGTATGGCACAGGCGTTAGGTGTAAATGAATTGATTATGAAGCAATCGTTACAGGAACGCTTCTTTGGCCGCCTGAAAAAAGTATTGAAAAGACTTTTGTCAGGTCGTAATAAGGTACGGGCCTATAATGATTGGGTCATACCAGTCCTAACCTACTCCTTTGGCATACTTAGATGGACTCAGACTGAATTAGATGCCCTGGATAGAAGAGTCCGTACACTGCTTACCGCGTACCGAATGCACCATCCACGTTCGTCGGTCATGAGATTGTATATCCCGCGGAAATGTGGGGGTCGTGGTTTTTTAAATGCCAAGACCCTCCATAACCGCGAGGTATGCAACCTTAGAGATTACTTCCTCTCCGTTGACCTGGATGTGTATCGGGATGTGGTGGCAGTTGATAACGGACTCACTCCGCTTGCTCTAGGAAAAGACAACTGGCGCAAACCAGCAGTACTTACTATTACAGATCGCAGGGGACGTTTTTATCGGGTCTTTAATGGACCCGATGTAAATTTATTAGCATCAGTATCCGGGCTACGATTCGGTGACCACTTCGGAGAAACTGAAGGTTTTGTCTGTGCAATTACAGATGAAGTTGTTATGGCGAATAACTATCGGAGATATATCCTGAAGGACGGCACAATTGACATTTGTCGGGCGTGTCATCATCCCGGAGAAACCCTCAGGCATATAATTTCTGGTTGTACTCGTCTTGCCAACGGCAAGTACTTGCATAGACATAACCAAGTGGCCAGGATAGTCCATCAGCAACTTGCTTTTAAATATAACCTTGTGGCTGTCGAGTTACCGTATGGTACCGTAGGTATGTGCCCGACCCAGTTCTCGAAAATGGCCGTGCAACATTGTACTGGGATCGATCTATCATCACTGACAGGACTATTGTTGCCAATAAGCCTGATATAGTGGTGATAGACCGATTAAAGCGCCAAGCAATGATTATTGACATCACCATTCCCCACGACGACAATCTCTTCAAAGCCGAAAAAGACAAAGAAATAAAATATTTGGACTTAGCCCACGAGATTGTCGATATGTGGGATGTGGATTCAGCAATCATTGTGCCGATAGTCATTTCAGCCCATGGGTTAATTGCTAAGAGCCTCGACCAACACTTTCAGAGGCTCACGTTAGGCAGCTGGATTAAGAGCCTGATGCAGAAGGCAGTCCTCCTTGACACGGCACGCATAGTGAGGAGGTTTCTGTCTCTGGAACCCTAACCACCGGTAGCTTGGTCCCTGTACCCGATACCGGTGGGGCACTATTTTTTATATTTTTAAATATATTTGTTTTTTTTTTTATAGTGAATGTATTTAAAAATGTAATTTATATGTATATTTAAATGAATAAAGAAAATAATAATAATATAGCCTTTATTCAGATCTTTAGCTTATACATACGTACATTAATAACTAATTCAAAGAAAACAAATAAAAGTTAAAACTTATTCTACTATCTGCTGTTTGGTAATCTTTTGCAGATCTGTTTGCCAATCGGCAAAGGCCTCCTCCAACCTTTTCCACTCTGTCCTTACTTGAGCTACTCTGTTCCACGTCACTCCTGCCACCTCTTTGATGTCATCGTTTCCGCGGTCTCCCTCTTTTTCTTCTACCTTCCCTGGGGTACCATCTTGTAACTTTTTTGCTCCATTTATCAGGACCTCTTATCATATGCCCCGCCCATCTCCATTTGAGTCTTTTAATTTTTACTGTAACATCTGTTGGTTTTGTTTTATTCCTAATGACGTTGTTTGTTACTCTGTCTGATCTCTTGATATTCAGCATACTCCTCTTCATAGCGTGCTGGCAAGTTGCAAGTTTGTTTATCAATTCTTGGGTTACAGTCCATGATTGGCAGCCATACGTAAGGACTGGTAGTATGCAAGTATTAAATAGTTGACTTTTCATGTTAATATGAAGTATTTTGTCCTTCATAACTTCTTTTAAGCTCCAGTATCTTCTCCATCCGTTTGTAATTCTTCTTTGTAACTCTTCGTGCATTGGTTCTTTATGAGTTATGATCTGTCCTAGGTAAATGTATTCATCATAGTAGTTAATTTCAGAGTTTCCTAACATTATTGTAGTTTTATTTCCATTCATCATCAGTCTAGTTTTTTGTGGGTTCAGTTTTAGTCCTACCTTTTCGCTTTTGATCGCGAGGTCTTCAATCATTCTTTTAATATCTTCTGATGTTTTGGCAAATAGGACATGTCATCAGCGAATCTCATATGTGTCAGCGATGAACCGTCGACATTGATCCCAAGGTTTTCCCAACTGAGTCGCCTGAAAATTGATTCCAGAACAGCGGAGAATAGTTTAGGAGATAAGAAGTCTCCCTGTCTGACGCCTTTCCCTATTTTGAATGAGCAGCCTTTCTTCTCTAACTGGATTCTGGCTGTGCTGTGACTGTATACGTTCCTAATTAAACGAATGTATTTATGTTCGACCCCTTGTTCCACTAAAGCTTCCCAAATATTATTGTGTAACAAAGAATCGAAGGCTTTGCTGTAGTCAATGAATGCCAAATAGTATGTAAGCTGGTGTTCGCTGTACTTCTCTAGAGCTTGTCGGACTACATGGATATGGTCAATTACCGAGTAGTCCTTGCGAAATCCAGCCTGTTCGATGGGTTGGTGTTCGTCCAGTGTTCTCTCGATTCGTTTCAAAATGATTTTAGCGAAGACCTTGTATATGTTGGACATAAGGCTGATAGGGCGATAATTTCCGATTTCATGTTTGTCTCTTTTCTTATACAGCAGGATAATGTTAGACTCTGTCCACTGCTGGGGGATTATTTCGGTGGTTAAGATATTGTTAAACATATCTGTGAGAACAGGTATTAAAACGTGTTTGCCTTGTTTTTAGGATTTCATTGCTTATTCCATCTGGACCTGGTGATTTTTCAACCTTTTGTGTGTCAATAGCTTTCTCGACTTCAGTTTTAACAATGTTCGGAACGCTTGAAGTATCTAGCAAATCAATTTCGTTTTCTGTTGTTTTGGCTTCATACAATTCCTTATAATAAGATGTTGCTATTGTCAATATGTCTGTTCTGCGATGTTTCCATGTTCCACAGTCATTTCTCATTTTAACTGTCCAATGCCTTGAATTCTTCATTTCTTTATATGCTTTCTTTACCCCACCCGTTTTAGTTATATACTTTTCTATTATTTCCATTCTTTTTTGTTTCCTATCTTTCGTCATGCTATCTTTAATTTCTTTATTTATAGTTTTTAACTGTTCTCTTCTGTCTTGGGTATCTTTAGCACTGATTAAGTGGCTTCTTTTCTCCAACAGTTCTGTGGTATTTTTTGTAAACCATTTTTTGTGTTCAGTTTTGTTATTTGCCACAAGTTTTATTTCGGTTTTTATGGTATTTTCTATCCAGCTGTATTTTTCTTGTGTTTCTAATGTTTTTGTGTTAGATAGGTCGTCTGAAAATTTGTTCTTTAGCGTAATTGTTATTTGTACCAACTTATGGTTCCCTAATTTAATGGTTCTTGTGTCTTGTCTTGGTCTGGCTATTTTGGTTGGGTTGTTGCCAGTTCTGCTCTAATAGGTTTATAATTAGTGTTGAAGTTCAGTTTATTTATTACATTGAAGTTTGTTCCTTTATTTCCTCTGGACCCGTATCTCCGATTTGACCATTGAAATCTCCCATTACTATAAGATTTTTATGACCATGCTCTTGATCGTATTATTTAGACTGACATAAAATGTGTTTATTGTTTCTAGGTTCGATTGTTCGGTAGGCGAATAAATTTGTACAATGGACCAAGGATCTTTATAACCCGGAAATTTCAAATTCATCATCGCAATACGTTCTGAGATACCTACAAATTCTTCCACATATTTTGTTATGTATCTTTTAACAATAAATCCAACCCCATGAAGTCCCGGGATCTCGCCTATGTGGTAGAATACGTAATCTGGATGAGATATAATATTTTCTCCCATTCTTCTCACTTCACTGAGGCCAATAATATCCCATTTAATGTCTTTTAATGCATATATGAGTTCTGCAAGATTTCATTAGTTTTTTAGGGTAAGTACATTGAGGGCTGCAATGTAAATTTTACATTGTCATTGGTTTCGATTTTTGTTGTTACTGTTGTCAGTGTCTCCAATATTGTCACTTATTGTTGGAGGGTTGTGGTCTTCATCCCCCACGAGGACCAGTCGGCTTGGGGGAGATTGTTTTTTAGTTTCGTTGTTGTCTGTTTCTTTGGTTGGGTTCGGTTTCCATTTGCCGATTCTTAGTTGTTATTGGTTTTTGGTAGTAGATATGTTAGAAATAGAGTTTAATCTAGACCGCATCATATTAAATGCACTTGTTCTATTTGTTTTAATTGAAGCTACAGTCTGTGGTTTTTTGGCCTGGTCATTGTAGGATGAGGGTGAGACGGATAGTTCTCTTTTTCTTTTTCTTGGTTGTCTTTGTTCTCTTTAACTATGACTCTGTCATATTTCAAGTATGCAATATTGCCTTTTTTCCTGTCTTCAGCTAGTTCTGTTTTCAACATTTTCCTCTTTTTTAAAACTTTTTTAGTGTAATCTTTACTATTATTAATTTTCTTGAGGTGTTTTTTATTTTTAATGGTTTCTGTTTTTTTCAAGTTACATACAAATGACCGGTACGGCCTTGGCTTGTTACTTTCTCGGTTTATTGTTCCTAAGCGGTAAATTTTGTTGATTTCGTAGTCTTCAACATTAATCTTTATATCATTTTTTAAATTTTCCTTCAGTTCTTTAAGTATTTTATTTATATTATTTATATTCTTATATAGGATATAATATATTTTATTTGTATTCTTTAGTGATTGTTATTAGGTAAATTATTCTATATGAAATTGTTTTGACTGAGTTTTACGAATCAATTTCACCTAGTAATAATTTTAGCTCGAGATCGATCTATTCTGAAGAATAATTGTTGAAGTTAGTAAATTTTAGTGTGGTGCTACGAAATATTCAGTGAGTAAAATAACCGGTACGCAATGTAATTAACGCAATCATTATGAAACTAGGTCTTTGCGTTTGCCTACGGAACCCTTGCCCTCTTTACAATAGATATGAGTACAATCGTATCTATTTTGGACGTTAAGTGCGCGGCGGTAATTTACTTATAAAATATTACCTACACATTATACATATAAATAAGGAAGAACTACGTTCTCGTTTTCATGCATGTAAATATTTGCAGTGAGCAGGAGACGAACCCGCGTCTCTTCATATTGCAGTAGAATGAAACAAAAACTTAGAAACCCCATTTTCCACAGGAATATGAAGCTAACGTTTACGGGTTCCATTCTAAATCAGGTTAAATCTCTTAAAACATTTTTCAATAAAATTATCATAATTTCTAAATGTTTCTGTCAAAATTCTGTTTTTTTTTCTAATCTGATAGTAACAGCACGCATCCCATAATGATGTAACTTAAAATGTGGAAAATTAAAATTAGTAACTAATGCACTTATGAGATTATGCTTGTGAGTTTGCTGTGTAGATTTTGTGATAATTTCTTAATTATATATATGGTATGGTACTTAGTCCATCAAAGTGATTAAACATTCACTATTTATAATGCCCGGGAAAACTGAATAAGTGGCAACCCGCCGCGGGCTTCGCACGGGTACAAATTATACACCTAAGCCTTCCTCATGAATCACTCTGTCTGTTGGGAAAACCGCATGAAAATGCGTTCAGTAGTTTTTCAGTTTATCGCGAACAGACGTCTGTCTGCTCGCGATAAACTGAAGAACTAAACAGAAACAGAAACTAAACTAGACAGACAGACGCGCCGGGGGACTTTGTTTTATAATATGTAGTGGTGAGAAGTAAAATCTGGCAATGTGATTAATATTCATTTAAATATCGTTATTTATCACATTGTCTGACTATAATACATATTATTGGGCAAGTTGATAAATAAATTACATTAAAGTTAACTAAGGTACATCAGGACCATTATATTTCGATCATGGGCAAGCAGTGGAACACTGGGGCGGGGGACATCCATGAGGATCTTCCACCTCGTCATCAAAAAAAAAAAGGACCATTATCATTGGCAGACCTTCTACAGAATATAATTGTTTTCTGTTCAGTTTAGAATTAAAAGGTAAAAAGACGGACGGTTTGTCTTGTTTAAATCTCGAATTGAAAACGTAAAGTGTATTACAATGAACAATTACTTAAAAAATAACTTTAAAAAATTATATATATTTGAATGAATAATATAAAAGTGTGTTAGAATGGCATCAAGAAAAAGAGATCTAGAATACGGTTAATGTAGTTGTAAAGGTGGTATATGTTATGACCGATGTAGTTATTGCAATAAAAAAATGTGCAATCTAAAATGCCATCAAAGTGATAACTACGTGTCATCCCCTCTCTGAGGCTAATGGTAGTAGAATGTCGACATCGAACCAACTAGAATCACACAATACAATGCTCCGCACAGAACTGAGAAACTTATTCTCAATTCTGAGATGCTCCGTCACAAGTTTTTCTTGTTAAACAGAAATCTCACTAGGGTTAAAAAACGAATAATTGTTTTTATGATTTTTTACATAAATGGTATTCGTTCTCACCATATTGACTTAATAATAATAAGCTATGGTTGACACCATTAATTAAAAGTATTAGGAATATGCATGTATATTTTGATTCTATTAACCGCTTCTATACGTCATTATGTTACCGAAAAAAATATAACACATGTGTACAAAATAACAAAATACAAATAAAACTACAGTCACTTTCATGTGATTCAAACGCTGTCATTTCGACGTACCTTTTCTGTAAAGTCAAGGACCACATTTTAGATTATTTATTGATTTATAAAAACCTACGAAGTTATAAAATCTATTTATTATTATTGACAAGGACAGAAAAGCTTAATTTAAATCTTATATTGTTCCTATTTACTAAAGTATGATCAAAACTGCACTGACAAAGTGTATTTTCATTATACCCACCGCAAAATACGAATTTAAACAAAAGTGGTCTTATTTCATTCGTTGTGTTTTAAAAATTAGCGAGGGAAATTCCAAATATTTTATAATGCATATTCCCTATTGAATAAAATACATATCTTTATTACTTTGGCCAATAGGTGGGGCACATTATTCATACAGCCCGGGCCTTTTCTTCTTCTTTCAATCGTTTTTATCGTACTGACTACTCATACTGGACATTTTTAAAGGGTCTGAACATTATGAATAATGCTATATTAATCGCTTGGCCCATAACTAATATAGTCTAGTCCTAAATGGGGACTTGTCAAATAATTAAAATTGAAATCTATAAAAATATGACGTCATTCCAAATAAGATTATTTATTTACTTTTTAATATCTTATAATGTAACCATGTCTGATTTAATTTGATTTAGTAGAGTAATTAACAGTAAGATAAAGTATCTAAATTACTTACGGGTGGTTTATCAACAAAATATATTCTATTTGCTATTACTGGATACTTAGTTCTCATCCAGACCGTGATCACCTTATTAGGATATCAGATTAGTAAATATACAATGACTTTAATTATAATTAAAACACATATTTTTCAATCCAAAAGAGTAGGGTCAAGATACTCACATACACAGTAAAAGAAAAACAATAATATGGAAAACATTGTTACGAAAACATAAATGAAGAAAAACTATTGTGAGAGGCTACATAACTCATTTATATAAACCTTGCAGTGCAAAGCCTTACTGAGGTGTTAAAATTCACCTAAAACTCACAAAACAACTGATATAGATAGAGAAAACTATTGAGCACCCTTATGTTTTTTTTTTGTCTAACTATGTTGTCTCAAAACGACTATTTTTATTTGGGATTTGGTGCGTTTGTGTCACTTTCACTAAAATCCCTTTTATTATGTTGAAAGTTATTGGTATGACATATTGTTTATTGTGCCACAAACTATAAGGCCGCAAGTTAATAACGGCATATCGTGCAGCGGGGCGTTGCGTTGTGCTGAGCGTGTTTTGTCACATCCAGTATGCTTACTTACTACTTTTAGTAGGCGGGTTTAGTGTATTGTTATCGGAGTCATCCATCCATAGTCAAGCATCATCGTAAGAATGACAGTCATGTCGATTTATCTTGTTATTTGGTGTATTCTACATGTCTATTTCATAAAATTGCTCAACAATCCTCGAAATCGTTAATAATAACAAAAAAATTAAAACTTACAGATTTTAAACCTTCATGTTCCGTAATATATTACTTAATTATGTATTTATACGGGAATTAACTCGATCACCAAATAATAATAATGATGTTTCAACCAGGTTGCACTGGCCGTGGTCGGCCTGTGACCTACCTATTTCGTGATCGCGTTAATTCCATAATTAAGCATAAAAAAATTACAGATCAACACACACAGAGTCTTTGGAGCAATAGATTACTTTATCAAATGTGAAATTATTAAAAAAAGTGTGTGTGTACTTATGTATGTACGCACGTTAGAAGTTATACTATTATCTAGTTAAATAAAATTTATTTAAATATATATAAATAACACATAATACATACCATCAACTAACCTCAAATTCTACAAACGTACTAAAAGTAATATGTAAAAACCATTTTTATCACTTATAATCACAGTAAATTATCATAACTAATACATACTGTCAACTAATCTCAAATTCTACAAACGTACTTAAAGTAATATGTAAAAACCATTTTCATCACTATCGTGAAGTTGGTAACTTTTTTTGAAAAACTAAAATGTTGACTAGCTAACTTCATGGTCGGTTTTTTGTGACGGTGTGCGCGCGCATCGTAAAAATTTACTCTCATCATTTTTCTCTAACGTGCCAAAAGAAGTATATCTTCAAAAATGTATATTAGATAGTACCGTGTCTGCCTGTGTCGATTTATAACCGACCGCTTCCAAATGGTTGATTAAGCCTTGTGAGAAGAAATCGGGCAAAGAAACTCAGGGCCACGCTAATTAGAGTTTTTTAATATCCTTTTCTCTTTCACACGCGCGTCTTTTATCGGAAAATCTTGAAATACTGAACAAAACTCTACTCGTAAATAGCGGAAACGCTCTTACGGTTTATCGAAGATGCCTTAAAGCATATAAACACCTTTTTTAGTATCGTTGGTTCTGTTTAGTGACACAGTTGCACACCCCGCTATAGCGAATTCGTGGTCTAAGCATAATTTTATTTTTCTTGCAAACTTGTCTACATATATGCACGTACAATATCCGTTGAGAATGTTAATGATTACATTATAAAAATTGTAATGAAAGGAAGATACGCCGCTGTAAATTAAACAGCCAAAGTTGATTGAACTGGTGGTTATTGAACAGTGAATGTGAATAAACTACATGTAAAATTTTATTCTTCAAAGCAACTTTTAGTTTATAAGATGTTTTTATAGATAACTAGCAACCCGGGGTGGCTTCGCACGGGTAGCAGAGACATCTTCAATCATCATCATATTTCCACCAATTTACACAAAACCTTATATATTATATTTAGGTATATAATATGTTAAGGTTTTGTGTAAATTCCTGTATATATAATACCTTACTCACGAATCGATCTATCTATTGGTGAAAACCGCATGAAAATCCGTTCAGTAGTTTTTGTGTTTATTCCGAATAGACAGACAGACAGACGCGGCGGGGGACTTTGTTTTATAATATATTATGTAGTGATGTATTAAAAACAGTCAAAACTGGGATCAAAGTTATTTAAAAACCGCTGTAGGTATATTTATTATTATGTTTTTGTTATATTTACGATATACTGTAAGGCGTAGTATATTGTTTAATGCAACTGTGGAATACATGAACAATAAGACCTTAAAAATTGATCGTGAGTTTGTATTAGTGGCTGTTCATCTTTTGACTTAAACATATATAAATAAATCATTTGCAGTTATTGGTTATTCTTTTGGTGGGGAACCGTTGCCGTGATGATCTTTAGCTGGTAGACGGTTTATCTATGGAATAGTAGATACATCCCTGGTTTCGCTTTTAATTGATTCCGATTTATTGCTTAAATATTTGGCAGTTGATGTGATGAAAAATTGCTGAAATATCTTTTAGTCTAAATGTCATTTTATCATAAGCGCAGGGGATTAACCTATATAAATCTCGGATATAAGTATAATTAAAAACGATGCCAATAACTATGACTATGACTATAATAAATAAAAGATTTATACGAGGGCGTCACTGAAAATTTCGGGAATCACTATTTAAATATGTATTTATTGCTTTTCGAAGTATTCTCCGCGAAATTTGACACATTTTTCCATACGATGGAACCAATCATTGAAGCAACCATTCCATTCGGAAGTTGGGTCTCCAAAATGGCCGTTTTGTAGGCGTCCACAGCTTCTTCAGGTGATGAAAATCTCTGACCACGCAATTTATTCTTTATTTTAGGGAAAGTATAGAAATCATTAGGGCTTAGGTCAGGGCTGTACGGCGGATGGTCTAATAATTCTATGTTTTCTTGCTTTAAAAACTCTTTGGTTCTGTGCGCGGTGTGAGAACTCGCATTGTTGTGATGGAGGATGATGCGGCGGTTGCAGTTCTCTTTACGGAGTTCAGAAACGACCTGTGGCAAACAAATGCTAGCACACAAATTTTCATTTTAAAAATAACGTTATGTTAATTTATGCTTGTTAAAGTTATCACTCTTTTAGTGTTGGATATCCCATTTATCGAGGGTGGCTATAGGCTATATAACATCACGCTATGACCAATAGGAGCGGATCATCAATGAAAAATGTTGCAAAAACGGATCAGCTAGTAAAGTAATATGTTTGCGAAATGAGATGTTTGTGAAAATATTAGTTTTTAGAATGTTATTTTTAATTTGTGTTTGTTTTATTATTTGTCATTCGTTTTTTGTCAACCATTAGTGTACCATTTTTGTAAACAGTAAAAAGTGTCGTCAGCAAAACAATGTTTATCCTTACTTCAAAATATATACTAGGTATAATATTGTGTTATGTCTAAAAAAGGTAGGTACCTGTTTTAGATATAACACAATATTATACTTAAACTACATAACAAATAACATAAAGAAAAAAAAATACAAACTTTTTAGTAGCAAGTTTACTCTTCAGTAGCATTGTTCCAAAATGTTATGTAAATGACATTGAAATTGCCGTAAAGGAACAAGCGCTTATTATCCTCTTATCAATGTTTCTTGTGTAGTTATTACCTGCTTAGTGTATGTAATTAGCGTTCAGAAATGTGTTGATAATAATTAAGGGCACCGTTTCTGGTTTTCACATTATTTATTTTCACACCCGGAACTGTAAATCTCACTAATTATGTTATTTATACATCCTGTAATATAGGAAATAATGAGTCATAATGGTTTACTTCGCAGAAGAAGGAGATTCCTAGAAAAGTTGACTCTAGGGGTAAATTTACCAATCAGCATTTAAAAAAAGAATATTGCGAAAACAGGTTGTCAATTCAGTGTCAGACGACGCTCATTTACGTACCTACTTACTTTGCAACGCTTTGGTAGGAAACGTATTAGGCTCAATATCATAAGGCATTTTTTTTTTATTTAAAAAAGATATTGTCAATCGGTTCAGTAGTTTTTGCGTGAAAGAGCAACTAACATCCATACATCCTTACAAACTTTCACGTGTATAATATTAGTAGGATATACAAACACATTTACTGTAGGTTCGAGATTTCAGATTATGCATTTTATTATCTCAAATTCATCATCTTATCATCGTCCAGTATCGTAGTCATTTTGAAGGATGCGTCCAACAAGCCTGATGCAATAGAACGAAACAGTATTTCACTGCTTAGCAAAAGCTAACGGCTTGTTGTTCTTTTATAAATCTCAAGTCATGACCTCTGATTGTTATCAATTTTAGGTGGGAATCATCACACCACTTACAACTTTTGGGTGCAAATACGACACTTTACTGCTCTACGTGTTTTACCGATTGTATAATGAGCTGTGTTTCGTAAATTAGTTTGAGACAATGCTAATGTCTACCTTCTGCCATGGCACCAATTGCAATCGACATAGGGTTAATCCTTAAAATCGAGACGTTCTGTGCAGTTTTATAGGACCATACTTCCGCGGTGTTTATTTCCCTAAATACTGATAGGTTTAAAGTTAGTAGGTAGGTACACTATTGGCTTCTTCAGAAATTAGTTATTATGATAAAGGTTTTTACTTGTATCAATATGTACTGTTGCTGCACCGGGTTGCCCACCGTGGCAACCTGGTGCTGCATAAGTTCATAGCCTACGTTCATAACTTACTAATATATCACAAACCTAAATCTAAACAGGTATTAACTAAAAAAACACTTTTTTCAGAAAAGGCGGAAAACTAATTACTGTGCCCCTGTGCACTGCATGAGGTTTGGAGATTTATATGGAGCTAGAAGAAAGATATTGTAGAAATCTTGTGTTTTTATCATGTTTTGGGGCTAAAATTTGGATTTCTGTAGTTAGTTTATGTATATTTGTTTAATTATTTTGAGTTGAGCCCATGTTGGTGAATTTAACATTTAGCATCGAGTAGTGGTGATAAATTAAAATCTGTTTTATTAATAGGTAGGTATTGAGATAAGGAATTCGATGGTGTGCATAACTTGTTTTATTAATAGGTAGGTATTGAGATAAGGAAGTCGATGGTGTGCATTTCATTCAAAATTTCAATTTTTGAGTTATGCTTGTTTGCAACCTTAAAATATATATTCTTAATAGATTGTTTAAATGTTTGTATTTCCCCGCGACACGGGAGTATGTCCTAACGTGGGTTGTCTTTTAAACAGAGCGCTTGCTAACAATTAAATATGACAATATACGAGCTATACCTATACGAGTAGCGCTGAGACATACGAACCGTTTGGAAAGGACGCTTTTTGAGTTGCAACCATACAGCTAATCCTACTACTATTATAAACGTGAAAGTTTGTGAGGATGTATGGATGTGTGGATGTATGGATGTATGGATGTTGTACTTTCACGCCAAAACTACTGAACCGATTGCGATGAAACTTGGTATGCAGATAGCTGGAGACGTGGATTAACATATAGGTTTTTATCCCGATATTCCAACGGGATCGGGACTTACGCGGGTGAAATCGCGGGGCGCTGCTAGTTTAAAATAAAACTTATTTAATCAGTTTAAATTACATTTTATTCATGAAATCAGTCAGTTATTTAAAATTATTTAAAGTCATTTGGCACTTCACTAAATAATATGGCGATACAATCAATAACAGGTAGGAATGCTCTGAATGCTTCTAGTTTCCGTCTTGACTGATAAAGTCGTCATAAATATCAAAATAATGCATGACATTGTTTACTATCACTTGAATTTATTTGCGTAAAGTAAGCGTACGTACATATTTATATGTTATTTACACAAGACGGGATTGCATTTAGTCGAACAATCAGAGCCCTTTAATTTCTGACTTTCAATTTGAACTACCACAAAATATAATATACGTACATACAAAACATATTCGAAACATTTATATTTACAAATTGTATTTACACGATAGTTTATTTCTTGTTGTATTTTTTTTATTTTATCGAATGAAATTTAAAGTACCAATTAAAATAAGTGACAAATAGACAGTGCCATTTGTCACACTGTAGAAGTAAATTTAAATCTCTGTAATATATCGGCTGTCAGGTATTTTTAACAACAGTTGACAAACGATATATTTATCGTAAAGATATTAAGATTTTATAAAATTATTACGAGTACAAATGCAATTTATTGTAACCTTAAATTGAAGATTTATTTATATAAACAATATATGGCAAGAAAAAAAGAGACCTTGATACAAGATCGCAATATTTTATACATATGCTTAACCAAAAGTTTACTTAAATATATTTACAATCTAATTTTCAATGTATAATATTAAACGTATTCTTCAGACGGCTTCGGTGTGCCATTCTGCAGTCTAAGTGATGACGATATTCTACCATTTACAGAATCAGGTAATTCGGCTATATCTTTGAAGACGTCTATCATACTTTCAAAATTTGGGCCCCAATTAAATAGATCTAGAGGAGCAGGACCCCATCCAAGTGCTGCTGACGCCGGAGAACCGTTTGCTTGTCTGTACAGAGCTGAGCTTACATGAGGAGCTAAATCGTCGTCAGATGCGACTAGAGTACTCAAAGAACCGCGGAATGAAGAATCAAAACTTTCGTAAGGAGGTGGTAATATAGGCTTTTTAGGATTACTTCCGCTGCTAACATTCTGTCTTCTAACATCTTCTAACTTATCTGCATTTATACTATTGTTATCATATTCAATTTCAGAACAAGTAAAGCTATCGTTTCCACTCTCGTCATCGGACCCGGTTGAACTTCTATTATCGTCTGGCGGTGAGTGATGTCTGTGTGACATATGGTGACTAACTCCTCCCCCTCTGGGTGCTTCACTTGAACTTGATACTGCGTCTAATGTAGACACTAAGCTAGAAGTCCGTTGTCTAGCATTCATTCTTTCTATTTCTTCTGCAGTTAGCCCTACTGCACCTGAACCAACTGAAACTACCTGGGGCACTTGAGGCGCGGCGCTAGGGGTTTTTCTACCTGCCGAAGAACTTTGGCCACTTAGTTGAGACATAACCGGACTATTCAAGCTCCTTTCGCTATTACTGTGTAATGCATCTTTACCAACTCCACCGGAACTGGAAGTTGTGGCTAATAAAGCACTTTGCAAAGGTTTTCCAGAAATGTCATGAAGAGTTAATATTCGAGGCTGCTGACTGAGTTCACTGCTCGGTGATAAACGGGCTAATGGTGTAGTTTGGTGTTGTCTTGGTTGAGGTGGAGGCTGAGCAGCTTGTGGTACCCTTGATGGATATCCACTTGGATGATGGGGAGAGTGGCGGTGTTGTGGAGTTTGATGTTTATGATGATACCCCGCTATAGGTGGTGGAGTAGCCTTATACTTCCGAATTCCTGCTGCTTCCCTGAAACCTTTGTAATGATAAACAATATCTATATCTGAAGGTGCGATGGAACTGGCGTTTTCTAAATCATAGTGTTCAGGTACTTCAGAATTTAAATCCATTCCATTTGGGTGATCATGCGTGTGGTGTGAATTATTTGTAGATGGAGGTGGAGGTGGGTGATGGTCTTCTCTAAGTGCTGGACTCTTTCCTACTACTTCTCGTTCGATAATGTCAGGGCGTTGTGGTCGTGGTGGGTCAATGTTCATGATTTCTCTGTCTTTATACTTCTTTGATAATAATTCGGGGCCAACTATATGACCTACATTACGTGTAATGTCTGCATTTTCTGACATGTAACTATTCAGGCTGGTGTCATTATTATGAAGATTTCTGTTCATTAGGCTATCATTAGTGCCAGCGATGAGATTTGGTGCATTCAACATAGCAGGACCTCCATTTTGCTTAGAATGTACCATAGTACTTTTGTTTGCTGATCCATTTCCTTTTTCTTTCTTCTGTTTCCGAAGACGGTAGAAGATAATAGAAACCGAAATTGCAACCAACAAAATGACAAAAAATACTATCACAAGTGTTATTCCAATACGTAATGGGTGATTTTGAGCAGCTCCAACACCAAAGGCACTATGACAGCCATTGAGTATTTTGCCTTTAAAAACAGTTTCTTGAAATATACTACCATTTCCACTAAAGGGCTGGATTTCATAATTAACAGAAAAGTTGGCCAGACACCCTTCAAATTTATTTTGGCTTGATGTTATTACCCATTCAGGTTTAATGCCTCCTACAGATATAATAGTTAAATATGGATCTAAAAAATCATGGACACCAGCCGCATCGAGTTCCTCGCCCACGTGTTGACTATCAACCAGAAGGTGTATACTTCTTCCAACAGACACTAAAGTAATGTTATGCCAAGTGCCATCAGAAACATCGCTTTGTTCTGCTTGACTCATGTTAACCACGGTATTCTGTTTTGATGTATAGGTAACTTTCCCTTCTAGCAATTCAATTAATGTGAAGTATTTATCAGTTGCAGAGTAAAATAGGACACCATCTCTTCTATGAGTTTTAAAAAAGAATGATAGTATTTTTGTTGGACTATTTACTTTAGGTATAACTTTTCCAGAAGATCTGCTATTTTTCTTGGACCATCCTGTATTTCCCCCATAAAAAGTTTCAAGCAATTGCATTCTTCTATGTTTTTCAGATATTGTGTATGATACAAAGCCATTTTCAGCCACCGAAATAGACTGCAATGAACGACTACAATCAGGTGATACAAAATTCTCGTCACATTTGCATAGATTAGCTTTCCATCTATCTAAACATTGCCCAAGGCCACAAACATCTTTTTTAAAGCAGGTCCCTTTTTCCGATCGTTCGCATTTTGGTTCCACACTTCGTGATTTCAGAGGATTCGTGAGATTCAGTACTCGCCCGTTAATACTAATGCTATGCATACAACCAACGAAGTCATCAGAATGGATTTGTCCAGGACGCTCCAAAACAGGGTCTGCTTTATGAAGACCACCAATCAGCAAAGGTTCATTATTGAAGTTTAAAGTCCTGGAAAAAAATGAGTGAAAATTATTATCAAACCGTAAACTGTAGCGTAATTTTTTTAAAGGAACTAGAGCTCAGTGGAAAAATACGTACTAAAACTCTGATCGAGTATGTACAGCAGTACTTCCAACCGACAGAAATCGCAGTTAAACTGTACCATTGAAGTATTTCTTTTTTTCTGCTGGCAAGTGGGGTGTCCAGTGTTTCATGGATGAACAAGATTAGCATAAGACTGGTGTTGTGAGTGTTTAAAGACATTGGTAACTGCTAATCAGCAAGCCAATCCGCCTAATGATAAGCGGTTACTGACCTGGTATCTAGATGTCAGCGTGTGTCCACGTCGTTGTCAAAATTTTAATGTAATTAATATAATAACCAACTTATAAGATACTTTTCATTAAAAGGTTTGTCAGTCAGTTTATAATAGACGATAGATACTTACCCTGCTTGTCCGGTATCATCATCGTAACATGAATCATCCCCAGGTTCACATTCGGTGCAGACGTCTCCATGATCAGTGCAGGACGCTACGCTGAGAGAAATCACTCGGCCATTTCGGGTTGCCGTAAGTTTGTACCAATTGCCATCAGCCAGATTTTTGTTAGAGTGCATTATTGACACAGATGTTATTGACGTTCTTGCACCTCCAAAAGAAAAAGATGGCTTGCCACCGAGCAACTCTATTGCTATAAAATCTGATCTTCCACCCGTCTGTGCCCCATAATTATACAATAGTAATGCTTCAGGTTTTGTAGTGGCAAATATTATTGTTATATCGTTAGTCGATGCATCAAGAGAGGGGAATTGCATATAAGAAAGTTCGCCGAATCCAAATGTTGTACTTTCACAGTGTGTTCCATACCGACCATCAGTACAACTGCATTTGTAGCCAGGTTTTAAACTTATACATATTCCACCGTGCATACAGGGATTAGGCCTGCAAGAATCTACTAAGGCCTCGCAATGATTTCCGCGGTAACCAGGGCGACATAAACAGAAAAATGAATTTCGGTCAGCACTCTCTTTACAGGAGCCTCCATTTTTACAAGGATTATTACTACATACGTCATCTCTTTCCAATTCACATGTTTTACCATCCCGACGAACCGGGCAGGAGCATGTAAAATCATGGCCTTGTTTCCGACATTGTCCTCCGTAATGGCAAGGGTTAGGTGAACATGGATCTTGCCGCTTTTCACAGTTGGTACCTATAAATCCATCTGAACAATGACAAACATATTCATGTTTTACTAAGGGTGAAGATAAGATGAGCGTAGAACTTTCAATGATTTTGGCATCGTCTAAAACTCTGATCGAATCTGTACACTGGCCACCATTTTGGCACTTTTGAGAAGCACATGGAAAATAAGAGATTATTATTTCTCTCTTAAGCAACTTAGTCACCTGCATCTCTTTAACTTTCAGGTGTTTTACCGTATTTTCTTTTTTCCAAATAGTATTATTACCTCTTGTAGCTACAGTTAGATCTAAATGTCTTTCTACTTCATTAATACTGTACAGGGAAATACTCTCTTTATTTCTTAGATCTTCTCTTAGAATCTCAAGTAAGCTCCGATAGTAATAGGTAAGAAAATCTGATGCGGTCATGTTCAAAACTCTGATAGTTACAGATTGTTCTACAGTACTGTTATCAAAAGAAAAGAATTCAACACTAATTGATGATACAACATCTCTGTGAACTCCATCATTGCCAGAAACAGAAAAAGAATAACCTTGCCCTGGTTTGACAGCATTAGTATAAAGGTTGCAACCTGTGCGAATGTTGAGTAGTGACAATGTATTTTCTGATGTAGATTCCTTAATAATTTTGCACTTATAATCACCATTGATATCAGGATCATTAGGTTTGACATCAGCAATCTTTCCGCGAGGAACTTTGTTGTTAAATGCGTAAACAATAATATGCGCCGATCTCGGCGTTGGAGGATTGTCATTTCTGTCCAGTACTTTTATTGATATCGTGTAATTTGACTTCATAACCGGACTACCACTGTCTTCAATTTCAATTACTACTTCTAAATTAGGCGTTAGTTCTCTGTCTATTTTCTTTGTGGTCACAAGAACTCCAGTATGCCTGTGAACCTTCACGTAACTTTGATGTTTGCCTCCTACAATAGCATAAGAAAATGGAGCTCCGTTTGGTGGCAAATCAGGATCCGTAGCGGATATCGTGGCAATACTTGTATTAGGAGGTTCGTTTTCATATACGGACCCTTCAAAATTCGATATGTCAAATATAGGACCGTTATCATTTATATCTGTCAAAGAAATTTTTACTGTAGCCGTACCAGTTTGCGGGGGCACTCCCGTATCAATAGCACCAACAATTAATGAATACGCTGGCAACGTTTCTCTGTCTAAGTGACGAGCTACTTCTATTTCACCGGTTTGAGGATCTATTTTAAAACTTTGATTGGTATTTCCTCCAATTATAGAGAAGCTAAACTGATTATTCTGTGGTCGTACATCTTTATCAACTGCTTGTACTTGAATTACTTCTTGCCCTAAAGCAGCACCTTCAGAAATACTAGCTTCATAGTAGTGATGCAGAAATTCTGGTGGATCATTACCATCTTGAATGGATATTATAACTTGAGCTTCATCGGTATCGTTTCCGTGTATACCACCTGAATTTTTTGCTAAAACTGTTAGCACGAACCTGTTTTGGGTTTCTCTGTCTAAATAACGAGCCACTCGAATAACACCAGTTTGTGAATTTATACTGAAGCCTTTGTCATTACTTGATCCTACAAATAAATAGTAAATGATTCCATCGTCTCCATTATCTTGATCTGTAGCTTGAATAATGCCGACATTCGCGCCAACTTCTGCAGACTCTGATACGTCAAAATGAAAAACGGGTTGTTTGAATTTGGGGAAGTACTCATTCACGCCTGTTATGTGAACAATTACTTTCGTTGTGTTTCGCATTACCGAATCTGGATTTTCAGCCCTTATTTCAAGAGTATATACCATTTTTTCTTCGTAGTCAAATACTTCTTTCGAATATATTTCACCAGTATTGACGTCTACGTGAAACAATGACGCCATTTCATTATTTATGTAATATTTAATTATGGAATTTTTTGGTGAGTCTATGTCGATTGCTGATACTTTGTATATAAAACTGTTAACAGGTGAATTTTCAGGCAGATAAGCAACGTACTCCGTTTGGTTAAACTGGGGAGCATTATCATTGATATCGGTCAATATAATTGTAAGAGTAGCAATGGTTTCTTTAGACTTGAAACCAAGATCTTTGGCTGTGATATTTAGTCGATACTCTTGTATTGTATCAAAATCTAGGGGTCTCAAAATACTAATTGCACCAGATATTGGATGAATTTGGAATTCTTCACCAGCGTTTCCAGATGAAATTGAATAACGTACAATACCATTGGGTCCGTAATCTTCATCACTTGCTTTGACAGTAAGAATTGATGAGCCTACAGGTTCATTTTCAGGTACAATTACTTGGTAGCTTAGAGCTGTGAATTTGGGACTATACAAGTTTTCACCGGTCACAACAAATGTAACTGTTGTCTCATCTGACTGCGGAGGAACTCCTCGATCAACTGCTTTTACTTTTAACTCATAGTATTGGCCCATATAGTAAAACTGTTTATTAACAACAATCCATCCATCCATTTTGTCTATTCCAAGATATGCGGTTCCATTTCCACCACGTATGTAATATTCTACATCAGCATTTATTCCGAAATCCATGTTATCTTCTGCAGTTAGCTTTATTATTTTTTCTCCAGGGATTGCATCTTTTGGGACAGGTACAAATTTTTCATGTTCTTTAAATTTAGGGGCATTATTATTTGCATCAACGACATTTATAGTCACCAAGCATTCAGAAGACATCGGAGGTTTCCCGTTGTCTGTAGCTACCACAATAACGGAATATGTATTTTCAGGTGATGAATTAATAGATGTTCTCTTGTAATTCATCATAAATTTACTTAATATTTCTCCTGTTGCCGGATCAATCGAAAACAAATCAGATGGTTGTTGTAAGGAATAAGAAATTATAGAATTAGGTCCTTGTTTGTCTCTATCCATAGCAATAACCTGGCCAACGAAACTATTTTTCTTTTGCAATTCTGGAAAGTTGAAACTATAAAATGAATATTCAAATTCTGGTGCATTATCGTTCTGATCGTGTATAGTTATAGTCAAAGGTGTTTCAGAACGCCATGCTCCATCTGTTGCTGCTACTTTTAGAATGTATTCATCTTGTAACTCTCTATCCAGTGGTCGTGCTACCGTTACATTACCACTTATAGGATCGATTAAAAACTTTTTATCTGGGTTTTCAACAAAGCTGTAAGTAGCGTTAGCATTAGGCCCTGAATCTAAATCTGAGCTAGTCAGTCTGATTACAAATGATCCGATTTCAGCATTTTCTGTTACATTGACACTGAAAAGTCGTGTAAATCTTGGTGGGTTATCATTTTTGTCTAGTACAGTTACAATAACTGTAGAAGTTCCTACAAGCTGAGGTACTCCATGATCAACAGCTTCTACAATAAGTTCATAAAATGGAATTGACTCGCGATCTAGGGCAATATTTGTATAAATCTCTCCATTTTCTGTGTCAATACTAAAGGTTTCATCATAGTCATCAATTAACTTGAAGGATATACGACCATTTTCATTAGAATCTTCGTCATGGGCATCGATTTTAATTACTAATTGAGGTGGAGATTCTTCTTCTAATATAGTTGCGTTGTACAAAACGTTTTCAATTACCGGAGCATTATCATTTGCGTCAGTAACTTTTATTTCTATTTCAATAAATGATTTTAGTGGAGGATTATCAGAATCTCTTACTTCAAACCAAACTTCATAAAGTGGCATCGTTTCATAGTCGAGTCCTTTACCAGTAATAAATACTTCTCCACTCATAGATTCTACTCTTAAAGCATCTCCAACATTACCGCCTGCAATACCATATTGTAGTAATCCAGGTGGACCTTTTTTGGGAGATGTAGCAGATAATCTTGTTACTAACACTCCTTCCGGAGCATCTTCTGAGAAAGTAAAAGTCAGTTTATTGGTAACAGTGAACTTAGGAAAATTTTTCACAGATTTCGGTATTAGTATTAGTTCTGCATTGCTTTGTTTTGGAACCGCGCCACTATCTGTTGCTAGAATTAACAAGTTAAAAGTTGGACCGGTTTTATCTTTGTATTTCATCAGATTTTCATTTGCTTTTATCACTCCAGTTTCCCTGTTAATTGTAAATAAACTTTGGTGTTCGCCTTTCAAGTCATAAACAATCTTTTTATTCAAACCAATATCATTATCAGTAGCTTTAACACCAAATACAAAATCTCCTTTCACGGTGCGATCAGAAATGTGTGCTTCATAAACTGGATGAGCAAAAGTTGGTGTGTTGTCATTTTCATCTTCAATTATTATCGTAAGATTTGCAGTGGCGGTTCTAGGATCAGTGGTAGATGAATCTTGAGCCATTATAATGAGATAGTATATGTCCCAGTCTTCTCTGTCCAAAGTTGCATTTGTTGTTATAATTCCAGTTGCGAAGTCTATTTGAAATCTTTCAGACTTGTCACCCAGGAGACTATATCGGATTTTGGCATTGTTTCCAATATCTTTATCGGTAGCCTTTGGGGTAAGTATCACAGTCCCTGGAGGCAAGTTTTCTTTTACGTTTGTTCTATAACTTTGTCTTTCAAAGTCAGGGCTGTTATCATTTACATCTCGTACCACAATTTTAACTGTTCCTGATCCCGTCAGTGGAGGAGATCCTAAAACAATAAGATCTTGTTAATGTATCGATTGGACACAACATTTAGAATAAATGCTATTTAGGAACTGTCAAAGGCATTCAAAGTTTTTTATTTATTCTTAGCCTATACTTATCTGACCTTAAATAAAATTATATAGCCAGTGAGGATCAGTCACATAACAAAATATTAGATTTCTAAATATGGGGGCGTATGCGCTATAACATTCTGATCATTTCGTTTTTTAAATAATTCAAATCCAACAAGAAATGACAAAGTTATTAAAGTTTTCTTTTCGGCTATTTCGAAACGCTTGCTCGGAGCCGCGCTTGGTATGATGACGTCACACGTCGCGAATCGCGCCCGCCACCCGTGCAAAAACGCTACTTTGGTCAGTTTTGTTCAGATTATTCACCGTTTCGCTCATGTCGTGGCATGCAAATTATTTAGTTTATACTATAATTTGATGTTATATTGTTAGTATAACAGTATTTATATTGACATCGAGTATCTATTGAAATCTAAATAGATACGAGTAGATAGTTACCTATTATAGAGGTCGGTTTTGTAGGGATAAAATGAAAAGGAGTTACCTTTTCATTTTATCCAAGTCTATACATACCTACTCCTACTGAGTACCTAAAACAAGTACCTAACTACCTACTTACCCACTTTAACTGCGTGTTCTGAGGATGAGATTTTTCTGGATTATTTAAATCATTCATATTATCTCTAACAAGTGCAAAGCACAAACCCAACTGAGCCCTCAGTTTGAACAAGATAAATCTTTAGCTATACACGAAGTTGACTATGACGAAAACTATTGTTTGACCATTTTATCCGAATGCACTGCACTTTGGAAAAATATATATTAAAAAATTAGGTACAACAAACATTCGCCTGATTGTATATCATAGGATACAAATAAAACAATACTCAACAGTAAGTATCGGGCGCCCGGCGGAAGACGCGCTTTCACACATAATCACAGATTGCGTTTATCACATGACAAAATCACCCACCCGCTCAGGGGACCTCTTTTTTTATTATATAGGGGGGAAACGAGCAGACGGGTCACCTGATAGTAAATGACTACCGCCGCCCATGGGCACCTGTAACTCGAGAGTCATAAGTGCGTTGCCGCCCTTTAAGGTGGGAGTAGGGGGAGAGGGGGACGAGTGGGAAGAGGGGGGATCGGGACAGGGGAAGGACCGGAATAGGGGAGAGGGAAGGATCTCCGGTAACCTCACTCACGCGGTGAAAAGCAATGCAAGCATTGCTTCACTGCTGGTTTTCTGTGAGGCCGTGGTATCACTCCGGTCGAGCCCGCCCATACGTGCCGAAGAATGGCTCTCCCGTGGTCTGGGTACAGCCCTGGCTTGAATATAATTGTGTTTCATTGTTTACTTGAGTAGGTAGGCATTAGGCATGAACGAACGAACATCATCTGTGTGAACAAACATCAAAGCTATCCGCGGAAATTCAAATGTTATTAAGCAATGATAGAAACGATGCACAATAGGAAGGTATATTATAATAAAATCTGTACGGTCAGTGGATCTATTCGTGAATTTTAGCTGTTTGACATGCGCAGTGCAGCATTTCATACTAAATTGTCTACTGGGCATCGAAACTGCTAGCTTTACGAATGATTAGCACTAGATCCGTTGACCATATTGCACCTACTGATATTAGGTAGATACCTTAGCTAGGATACTACAGGTACTTACGTCAAAATGATCTTCGCAACAGTACCTATAAAGGAGTTTTGTCATCTCTCCGCATTGCTCTACACCATTTTTTTAGTCCAAAAAAGCTTATTAGGTGCATTAACAATGCAATACTTATTTGACGGCATTATCACTTAAAAAAATAATCTAAAAATCAGCAATCGTCAGGTCATTGCCCTAACTGCGCTGGACTAGAAGCTTACCAAGCTGGCGACGCGACGCACGGCGACCCGCCACTTTTGCCGATACGCGATGAATGACGTCACAGCCTATACGATCTTTCTCGCGCGCGTTTTTTAAGTTGGTGCACTAAAATCTCGGTATCTTGGTCATTTTTGATCCGATTAAAAAAATTTAAACACAGTATTTATTGTTTTTTTTAAAGCTAAAAATCTGCATACTTAACAAAAAACGTGACTGATCCTCATTAACATGCACAACTGAGAACACCTTGAAATATTTTAGGTAAACAAAATATCATATAAATGTAAAAAAAAAACACCATCATATCTTATCATACATAAAAAAATTAAAGTAAGACAAATAAATAAACGTTGTATTATATGGAATGTAATAATGTATTGTTTTACCTGTATCCATAGCAACAAGTGCTAAAGTATATTCCTCCTGAGCTTCACGATCTAATGTTCTCAGCAATGAAATCTGCCCGGACGATGCATTAATTTTAAACAGATCAGCATCTCCTTCCTTTATGAAATAGCGGACTTGATTGTTAAAAGGTGGTGAATCAGCGTCATAAGCATGAATTGTTATTATATAGCCGCCATTAGGAGGAATAACGTTTTCCATTACGTATGCTAAGTACGGAGAATCTAAGAACGTGGGTGGGTTATCGTTTATATCTTGAATGGAAATAGATAATTCAGCCGTATCGAATCTCACATCATCTTTAGCGCAATCTTCGGCTCTGATCGTAAGTAAGTACCGAGATTTTCTTTCAAAGTTTAGGTTTTTGGCTACTCTTACAATACCGCTGTCTTCACTGATACTGAAATCACGATTTTCGTCACCTGAAGCAATTGAGTACCTAACTCTTCCATTTGCTCCTTCATCTATGTCCGTAGCAGACACCTGTAAAATATTATTACATTATTAACTAAACATTCATATTTATTAGAAGCTATCGATTTCTTAACATCTTATTTATGTGATATGTATATCTTATTGATGATGTATGGAATTATGTTATACTAGCTACTGGGCCACGCGTTGCTGTATCTAAATAATTTTCAAAATAAAAAATATTGTTACTGTAAATTGAAATAAAAAATATCCAATCTCTCAAGTTGGACCAGACTGCACATCGGTTCATTAGTTTAGGAATTTCTCGCGGACAAAGAACGTATTTTACATCTATATTATTGTCTATATACAATATACTATATAACTTTAACATTTATGAACTTTTGTTCTTATTACTTTTAATGACTATTATTTACCTGAAGCACACTTGCACCAATGCTGGCATTTTCTGGAACTGACGCGCTATATTGTTTAGGATCAAACACTGGGCTGTTGTCGTTTTCGTCTAAAATGTTTATCTTTATTTTCGATTTGGTCACGTTAGGCGGATCACCCCTGTCCTTAGCTGTGACAGTTATTATGTAACTGGATTTTAACTCTCTGTCTAATTTGCCTGTTGCCCTTAGGATACCGTCTACATTACCCAATGAAAAGTATCCGTTAATTTCTGGATCTGGTGTCATAAAATATTCAACATAGCCATTTCTTCCTTCATCTTTGTCAACTGCTTTTATTGTCATTACGACTGTATTCAATGGAATATTTTCGGATGCTGTTGTTATATTGGGTGTAACAAACTCAGGTGCCATGTCATTGACATCCTTTAGTTGTATCGTAACCTGTAACAATAAAACCCAATGTGAAACATGAAATATACGAACATAATAAAAGTGTAATAAATACAACTAAAACGTTAAAATGAGAGAATGTTTGAATTACTATTAGGGGATTAACGTTAGTTTCTATTTATTTTATTAGCAAAACGGCGTCTTATTCTTAAGTTTCATTGAAGTCTGTATAAAGTACGTAAAATTATAAAGATAAGCACGCCTTACCCTTCCGTTCATCACGAGTACATTGTGAAATGCAACAATGGGCGAACTCAAGAATAGTTCGTAATGAACTTGAACATTTCTCATAAAATTTGTAATATTACCTACAGTTATATATATAACAGTTAGTATAGCCATGACTTTCAAATTTGACAATATCATGAAAAACATTACTTAGTAACTATAAATAATGCGAACAAACATAAAACTTTAGGTAAATCAAAAGTATAATAATCCCAACTATTTTTGGGGCATTTGATGCATACTTGCTAGAAGTGACACAGGTATGTGAAAAAAAGAAATGCATTCGCTGTTAACTTAGAATATCAATTCAACACCGATCGTTTAAAAGGCTAAATTAAAATGAATGCAAGAATTCATATGCATAATATGATAAAATATAAATAAAATGAAATGCTGTTCCGCATAAGCGCATCACTTGAGAATGGCTGGACCCTTTAGACTAAAATAGTTTGAAATTTCTATGTTACTATGCACTAAGTTTTTAGATAAAGAAAGATACAAAAAGGTTTCTTGGCAAAATTTGAGGTTGAGAAAAGTAAATGTGCTTTTTCTATGGAATGGAAATGATCACCAACCATTTATTGAAATTGGAACAGAATGACGTCTTTTCGGTAGGTAATTTAGTTGCACAATTACAATATTAAATATTTTTACAAAGCTTCTAAGCATTTGACATAAATTAAGAGCCCAGGTTGTTCTTCTTGTATGCATAATAAAACAGGTACCTGGACAGTTGAAGAAAGTTGAGGCTCAGGTGGCTTCGCCATGTCTTTGGCAGTTACGACGAGATTGTATATCGGCAGTGTCTCCCTGTCCAGTAGCTTTGCTGTGTATATGGTTCCATTCTCCGCTATAGTAAATTCTTGGCCATCATCTCCTGAAGATATGGTATACGCCACTTTGCCATTTAAACCTGTAAGTAGAATCGTTCTGTGTTAATTTGTACATACGTGCATTTCGGTGTTATATTTGACGATAAAATTATCTTACCTAACATTTGCTGCAACTTCGAAAGCAATAAAATGTATAATTTAGATATTAGAATATTATATACGATCTTAATATATGTTTCACTATCTACTCTATAAAAGGTACCAATATAAAATTCTGCCTATCTTTTAAATGATGTTATACTTTTGAATTATTATTACATTACTATTCACTGAATATTTCGAAAAATTATAAATATTTACTACCTGGGCGTTATTCAAATACCTCTTTATTTTCCCACAAAAAGTAGTGCAGGGTTCTTGGGAAAGGTAAAGAAAATATTTAGCCGAGTTGACAAATACACGACTGATTAGCGTTACAACCACAAGTTTCGGTGACCTGTGGCTGCTTGTTACTTGACTGTCAAAAAGCTCTAAACTTTTCAGTTATTTTTATACTTGGTTAATAATGTCTTTACCTGAGTCTAAATCTGTTGCACTTATTGCGACAACGGAAGATCCAACGGGAACGTCTTCTAGAATTTCATTAGAGAAACTCATTGGGTCGAATATCGGTGCATTGTCATTGAGGTCAATGACATTTATATAGACAGTGACGGTACCAGACAGGGATGGATGGCCGTTGTCCTGAGCTTGAGCAACTAATATGTAGTGCTGAGTCTGAAACAATTATAATTATTTCTATAAAATATGTAGGTAGGATCTCGTTTTGTACAAGTAAAATTTCGACTTACAAGTTTTGTTGACGGAAATAAATAATTAAGTTAAGCCAAGAAAGATGTACTTCAAACTTTGAACAGCAAACGAGAATTACTCTACATTATGATACGAAATGACTTCGTAAATGACAAATGTCAAGCAAGAATATTTAGTCCTTAGAACAATGCATTACACAAAGTATGGTGCGGCGGTTTACAAGTCCCTACGGCATTCAGATTTTCCATATAATAGAACACCGAAACTTCCCAGCTATGACAAGCTCCCTCATTCGCGGATCGTGGAGCGAGATGGCAATTTAAAAAACAAGTAGTGGTCGCGGAATCCGGCTCGGGGATGTTTTGCGGACGGCCGCTTTGTCTGACATTGTTCGAGCCTTAATTTCGATGGTGGATCGAGCGGGCAAATGCCGAATATGATGCGCGACGCGAAAAAAGTGTACTGGGATGAAATTAGCAGCTCTCTAGCGGGGTACGCGGAATTGGCGGGCGGTCGAACGAAAGTACCTACCCAGCGAATTGTTCTTACTAATTAACGGGGCAGGACGTCTTGATGAGTCTGGTGATCTTGGCTCGCGAGCAAACTTCATCATTATATATATACCGCACTAAAGACACGCATCCGGTCTTTTTAGACAAACACAACGGGAAGGTACATTTTAGAAACAATGAAATGTCTTTTGCGTTGGTGTACGGGCATTGTGTAATGTTATTAGATAGATAATAAGTAGGGCTGCTTTTGTTTACGTAGAAGCAACATGTTTACTATTATTATTAATTAACAAAATTATTAAAATAACCTAATCTTAGACTTACTGAAGTTTTTGAATAATGTTATTTGTAATGCATTTCAAGTCTTAGTCTTAGTTTTAATCCTTAGATATCAGAGAACATTTATCTATCTCCAATGTTAGTTAGTCATAGGAGACGTTTTAACGACCTACATTTTTTTTAGATGTTGCTGTAGCTGAAAATGTTGTATGATTTATGTATAAAAAGAGATAAATATAAAAACTGAAGAACTGGTACCCGTGACACAAGTTAAATCTTACTACGGGTGCCAGAGCCCGACTGCATTAGTTTCTAAGTAATATATTGTTGTGATAATATGTATGTGTATGCACTGCACTACTCTTATGTATTAATAAATTATTATTATTATTATATTAAAAAGTATAGGTTTATTAAACATATAGAGTAGATTTAAGTGGACGCGTTTCGACCTCGTATCTCACATCTCATATTTTGATATAAGTAGGTAACGGGATTTGCACAATACAATATAAGATTATTTATGTTTTCCACATCCTGTGTATGGTGACATATATGTAGTTGTATCCAACTGTAGTTTGAGCTTAAAGCATTACATGCTTTAGAAGAGAACAGATTAGTCCGGATAATTAAAGAATTTTTATTAGTTTCGAATAGGTCAGTACAAAGATTCTACAGGTGTGTTACGACAGGAAATGAATGATGACGGTAAAGACGATTCACGTATATTCAAAAATAAAGCGCAAGAATATGTAATAAATATAATACAAGTATATATAATATAAAAGTAACAGAGGTTGTATAGTCAGCAACGAAAATAACTTTTAAACTTTTGCGTTACATAAAATAATTGGTCTTTCGACCAGGTTGCACTGGCCGTGGTCACAGGCTGACTCAGCGGCAGGCAATTCAGAGGTACGTAATACCTATTTCGTGATCGTATTAATTCCCGTAAATATACATAATTATAGCAACGGAAGTAGCTAAACATAGTTCACAAGTCTTTCTACAAAAACCTATAATCAGTAAACAATTATTTTTATACTACTAAATGTCTATACTGTGTCTATTTGATTGAAGGTTCATTATTTGATTGAATCACAGGCATGTGTATACAAAACAAAAATATTGAGCGAATTTCTTTGCTGACTGTACATAAAGTTACAAAATTATCCTATCTCAGGAACCTTACAAAGGGTCAATTAACTAACACAAAGTACACATAGATAAGAATCAGAAATATTTGCAAAGTCCAGTACCCGAATTACGGCTGTAAACCAGCATAAATTTATTTCTGATCAATCGTTACCTGCCTACTATTGAAAACGCTTGGTAGGCTGGTCCGTTCTGCGAGATTCTACCATTTAATGACTTTCCTAAGTTCAGTAAACAAGTTTTTAAATTACACCCGCGCCTACAGCGACATATTCATTTATGATAGAGCAGTAAATATTTGTTTGAAATTCTTTAGAAATATTGCACATGAATATAAAATCACCTTCTACCTAAAACCGAAAAATTACAAAACGACCTTTGATTTATGTCCATAGAAAATTTAACGACTTGTTTGTCATTTTACTGCGGCATTGATGAGTACAATAAGGTTGTTGCGACGAGAGCCGCAAAAACAGGTTAAATAGGCTTTATGCTGGGATACGTTTTGTGGAAATAAAAAAAGTTTGTGCATACAACATATGGGTACGTGACTTTCGTGCAAAGTTGGCACTGCACAATCGCCTATTTTTTGCTATACCTCAAAAATTAACATGTAAATGTTAAAACGTTACTAGTTAGCTGAAGTTTTTAGACTTCTCCATTTGGTTGGCTTTTACGATGATGAAGGGAAACGTTTTTCATGTAGAAATCTTCAAAACGCGTAACCAAATGGCGAAGGAGATGAAGAACTTTCTTCTATGTTTTTATTTTGCAATAACTGATGACTGATTATAGTGATTATATTTCTTAATTTTGTATTTCTTTGAGTGATTACTGTACTGTCGTGAGTATAATGAGGGTTTATGCTTACGGCACCTGTAGATGTCTTTATGTGGAGAGCTTGTCAAGAATAGCTAATACTTTAAGGACTACCTGGGCTATACATTTGAGATAAACGAACGTGTATAGCAAAAGCTAAGAAAATAGTGGTGTTACATCTTAAAAACGTCGTAACAGATTAATTGGTTTTGTAACTTATTTCTAGTTCTATCGTTGACCTGCTTATTACGTTTATGAACAGATTTACATTTGAATATAGAAAGCGTAAAGTGGGCTGTGTAGTAAAGGAGTTAAATTTAATCATCTAAATGAGATGTAATTTCTTAAATACCCACCATGCCATATTTTTTTATTTCTATATTAATCGTGTTGTCGCCCCATGAAAAACTCTTATTTATTTTATTAAAAATAGGGCCAAACTATAATAGATGATAACACAGTTCACTATTTAATAAAAATAAGTTAATAGATATTATTTTGAATGGTTATATCGGTAACGCAATACTATTGGTCAATTGATAAATATTAACAAATTGTGGGACTATAAAAGGGTAGGAATATGTTTAGAACGATTGACTTGAGTACAAACAGAGGTGCGAACAACTTGGCAGTTGCTGTTAGTTAGAGATTTTCATAGTTTATATCAGTGGTTTTGAGACTGTTTCTTACATCAGAAGTGAGATAAAGAACGCCCCCCAATTGAAATAAAAAAAAGTTAGTAAGTAAAAAGTTTCTTGTGCAAGATTTTGCTATTCGTAAATCCCAACGTCCTCATCATGGTGTTCATCAAGCAATCGTGATGCAATGAGTATGCATCTAACAGTAAGTAAAAAACGTTTTCATTAGTAATTTCCGAGTGTGTGTTTATTCTAATGTGGATAGATGTGATAGAAGCAAATACTCGTACTATCGGATTCATTATTGTGATATTCTTACGGTTAATTTAAAGTTGGAAACTTAACTATTATTTATAATTTACTAATTTGTTCAAAAAAATCTACGGATTGCAATAGGTACATGTAATTTATTTAAAAAAGAGGGTATATGGATAAAATGAGGTGTTCGAATATTTCTATATTTGTAGAAACTATTTGCCACAAAAACATAACTGTTAATACTTTGATTGCTTGGATTAATTTTTGCATGACAAAATGGTTAAAAATGGGTTTTACGAGTTATTAAGTTAAGAATTTTATAAAAATAAAATAAAATAATTCGGACTTTAATTCGAAGTGTATCAAAAGCCCTAGTAGAAGGTACCTACTAAGATGAAAATCGAAAATGAAGTATGGTTAAATATGCCTTTAAAGTTAGATGTTAATAACTGGTTTTTGTTGATATATGAAGTAGTCATAAAAAGTGTGTTGAACATCCCAATCCTGTTAAAAGCTTTTAAAGTAAATTTATACTCTCTAGTTTCGCAAAAGTAGTCTGTTAACGCATTAAGTAGAAATACTATTAGTGCCTGTTCTCCGCTGATATCAAACAAAAAAGAAAGAATTGGTTTTTATCAGTTCAATTGCTAGGTGCTAATGTTTTATTAGACACTTAAGCATTACAGTCAGGCCAGGCCGAGCTTCACAGGAAAGGTAGTACAACCACGTCGATAAACTTGGTCAGACATAAAACGAACCAGTGGCTATCAAACATTAAGAACAACATGTGCTTAAATATACATTGGACTTGGACTAAATTAGCAGAACTGGATGAAAACCACCTGAAATTGGATAGACCAGGATGTTGGCCGGTATTTAAAAATCTGTATTTGTAAAATCTGCCTAGTACATAATTATGACTGTACCATAATTTTTTTGACTGATATTTGAGAGAAGTATGTATGATGATAGACTTAAGAGTGAGGAATAAGAACATAAGAAAATATGTACTCGTATGATATTTAGTCTAGTACATTTGCTTCGGACAATACTGTGTAACCTATATGCGGAATTTACTCGTGTAAAGTCAGACGTTAAGACCCGTTGTGATATGCAACTAGGGTTGGCCAAAGGCATCGCCTAGGGAAAGCTTCGGGTGCTTGACCCTGGCTGTATAACTTACCGCCGATGGAATAGTTATACGCGCACGAGTAAATTCTTACAGCCAGATGTTAAGACTTGTTGTGATATGCAACTAGGGTTGGCCAAAGGCATCGCCTAGGGTAAACTTCGAGTCTTAACGTTGGCTGTATAACTGACCGCCGATGGAACAGTTATGTAAGCATTAAGGTCCTAGTAGTGTCCGGGGATTGTCTAAATGAAGCGGGGAGCTTTTTATCTACTGGCCGTCGATGGAATAGTAGATGGAAGAGCCCTCGTCGATTGATAAATATTAACAAATTGTGGGATTATAAAAGGGTAGGAATATGTTTAGAACGATTGACTTGAGTGCAAACAGAGGTACGAACAACTTGGCAGTTGCTGTTAGTTAGAGATTTTCATAGTTTATATCAGTGGTTTTGAGACTGTTTCTTACAATCGTTTATACAGCCTTTTTTCGGCTTTCGGTTTTGTTGAGCAGTGGTAATAACCACTGCTGAACAAAACGGAAAATAAGTTCATTATTTGCAACACGAATCGTGTAGTGGTTAAAGTAGTTAACTTAATATTACCATTATCCAGAGTGTCATAATCTTAAGATAACTAGATAAGTATAGGAGAAGTATAATTTGAAATAGCTCCCATTTTTTCTATTATTAACTCCATTGTCGAGAAGACAGGTATTGTTTTAGAAATCGAAGACATTTTCCTACAATTTTGATTCACTATTATAATCTGTTTCAACACAACAATCTGACAGTCCATTAATTCAGTATGAGCTACCTACTCGTATATTCAACATTAATATTGAGCAAGTCGAGCCTGACTCGTTTTATATTAAATACCTACAAGCCTAAAGGCATTGCTGTCCTTGGTTCTTAAATTGCGTGTATTATCTACCACGTGCAATAATTTTATCATCATTAAATTCTCTCATATTTTTATAAAATGGTATTAAATGAGTTGTAACTCAAACATTATAATAATAATAATATATTTGTTTTTTTATAGTGAATGTATTTAAAAATGTAATTTATATGTATATTTAAATGAATAAAGAGAATAATAATAATAACTCAACACATCTCACACACGGCCGTCGGATCCCAAACTAGGCAGAGCCTGTACTATGGTAACCAGACTGCTGATAAAACATACTTATATATTTCTAAATATATACATATTATAGATAAATTACACCCAGACACAGAACAAATGATCGTGCTCATCACACAATTATTTGTCCTGGGTGGGAATCGGACCCACGACCTCTGGCTTAGCAGTCAGGGTCACTAACCACTAGACCAACAGGCCAGTCGAAAAACATTGTATAATATATATTACATAATAATATATACTATCTGATGCTGGTGCGATAATCATATAGATATAAAACAATACACGCGACAGAACTTACCAACTGTAATTTAAAAGGAACTTACTGCAAATTACTGCTAAAATGTATGTATTACAATAAGTTTTTGAGACATTCTTGCGTTCGATGCTAATTACGTGGTAAGATAAGTTATAAATACCTAACATAGTATAGAAAAAAATATTCCTCAAGTTTATTTTATTTTTACCGTATTCCAATATACATATTTGGATATACTTATTTTAATTTACAATTCCATTTTTTGAGACCACAATGTCTTTTTCCTTTCATATGTTATCCTATTTGACTGGCCTGATGGCCTAGTAGTTAGTGACCCTGACTGCTGAGCTAGAGGTCGTGGGTTCTTCCCACCCAGGACAAATATTTGTGTGATGAGCATGATCATTTGTTCTGTGTCTGGGTGTAATTTATCTAAAATATTCATATATTTAGAAATATATAAGTATGTTTATCAGCAGTCTGCTTACCATAGTACAGGCTCTGACTAGTTTGGGATCAGACGGCCGTGTGTGAGATGTGTAAAGTTATTATATTATATTATTATATATTCGCTTTTTTTTCACAGATAACTAGAAATAGTCTCCGTGAACACGGGGGTGAAGATTCTATACGACCTCTACACTGGACAAAGTGGCCAGTAATATCTTGACACTCATCGCTTGTACCTATCACTGTGCCATTTTTGAAATAAATTCAAAGCTATTTTAACCGAAATCAAAAAGATATTAAGAACTATGTTGTGAAGAGTTTTTAATATTAGATATTAAATGTTAACAAAAGTCAACTCCATCGGTGCAAAAATATATAAATAATGAAAGTTTAAACTGGCATGATTGAGATGTATTGTAATCAGTTTTACTTTTTCTAAAAAATATAGTTATTAATATGGACATAAAAGTGCAATCGATATATTCGTTTGTTTACTTTTCGGCTATAAGTATAAGATGGCTATGGCAGAGAGATAAAGTGGGTTATTTTCCTTCGCCGCGGAGAAGGTATTCCTTCATTTAATCGTCTTTCAATTTCCTTCGTGACTTTATTTGAATAAGTCTAGAAAAGCCCTACGTTTTTATAATACACGTTATTTTAATTATTAGCTCAGTAAAACGGTGTTGCTAAGGGTGTGTTAGAATAAAGGGATAATCACAAAGCTAGAAGCAATAACCCTAGTCTTGATGAACGGATCAGTTAGCGCCACAGTGAACGAGACTTTCATAAGTTTTATAACAATTTACGTTTTCCGGCCTAACTAATTCTTTATAGATAAATAGCAAAGTTTATTGACTACGCATAACTTAAAGCGGGTTTTTATATTAGATTTTTGATTTCGGATTAACTTATCTTGTATTAACAATAACTAAACTAATAATCTTATTTAGAACTACTTAAAAAAGTGACGTCGCTTCGGAGCGGTCGAGCGGTCAATGGCCTCTTCAAGATCTATGTTACGATAATTCTTTCAACCGCAATGTATGGCCGCAAGCAAGGGGCAGTGCGGCGATGGGCACATGTGAATCGGTTCAAAACACTATAAATAGGTATCCACTATAAAATTGCAACTTAAACGAAATTATAATAATATATAGTAAACAGGTGAGTGAAGTGGGGTAAAATCGCCGTAAGAGTAAACCCTCAATCATCAAGGCAAAAGCTTACCTATATGTATATATAAGTATTATACTTGATGTAACAACAGACATACTCATATTACATTTTGATGTTAACTTTCATACTAGCTTCGCTCATTAAAAGTATGAAATTAGTAATTTTTTAGGGAACCCGTGGACGCATCAAGTTGAAATTAATACTAAATACTTATATCTGCGGTCGATTGAAGCTGTAAAAAAATCAAGCTTTTATAAGCTTGATTTTTTTATTGACTTCACTTATGTCAACGCAATTAAAAGATACGGCCATTCAGGCTTAGATTTTAACAAATATTAATATTTCACAGGTAAATCAGAACCTACAGGGTACTTCCCATTTACCTAGAATCATGAAATTTGCTAAGAAGCAAGAACTGACAGTACAAGTAAAGGAATAAATCCGAAAGTCGTTAATATGTAGTTATATAACATAAAAAAATAATTTTGGGATTATAAACTTATGTTTGGATGGAAAGTTCATTTTGTCTTACATCGATGTATGGGAGACTATTTTTAAAACCGCAAAATTAAGTTTGTCTTTCGGCACGAGCAAAAATCTTCGATTATTGATTCCCGAGATGGACGTACTATCTACATACGAGTTTGTTTGCTTACGGAACCCCAGCTGCGCGAGTCAGACTCGCACTTGTCTTTAATTTTAATTAAGGTTGTACATTTGTTAAGAATTTTTTTAGGGATAAAGTAACAAGGTACAAATTTTAATCAATAAGCAAATGCGTATCATTGAAGTAACTACCTAAATTCAAATCAATCTGATTATAATAATATTGTCTATAGAAAATTTTCATTTTGAAAAAAAAATATGAATTTAGTTTGATGTTACTATAAAAACTAAATATAAACTCAAAGTTTCTCTGTCTTGACTAAATATTTATAAGCCCAAAAAAACCATTCAGCATAATATTCAAAGAAACTTAGACATAACGCGATTTCTTCCCCTTCACCCGCCCGCGCCGCGCAACAGACAAGTGTCCCTATTCTACATGTATGTTGTTAATTTGCTGTTTATTTTCCCTAAGCACGTGTTTTATAGTAAATTAAAAAAAATTAAGTAAATATTATACAAACAGAAATAGAAGACCGAGCTACAGAGAAGCGTGGCCGTATTTGCTAGTAATAAATAATATTATTCTTTAATTTTAACACTCTCACGGTTCCTGTCGCATTCCATTCTAAGTAAGTTGAACTGTCGTATAAACTATATAATATAATATAAAATATAATTGCCTACATTTTAGAAATTTAATTATATTAGATACAAGAATTTTAATTATATTAAAGCCAATAGCAAATAGTTCTTGAATAGATTCACCCGAGGACAAAACAGTTTTAAAGTCATCGCCTATGCCCATAAATGATTGTCTCAAACCATACAATTAAAATCACATAAACAAGGCGCCAATTTTCAATATTGTTCGTATGTAGTATGCAAATGAATATATTAATATTTTATTTTACGAAGGTACGTTAAAAGTAATTTGCACCCATACAAAGGACTTCAACATTGTTAGGCGCAGACAACAGCCATGAACCCAAGCACTAGCGGTGTTACAATCGTAAATTATTGTAAAGTCGACGAACAAAGATGTTATCTTTATTATTCACAGAATTTGATAAAAAAAACAACTTGTCATGTAATGCGAACAGAACATTTGATAGGCATCTAACTTATTATGTGAATCTACTTTTAGATTGTGTGAGGCTATAAAAATATTTACCTTAGAATATATTTGACCTTAACACAATACAAATTCTTAATTATTTATATTTTTCATTTTTTATAGACTAATTACTTGGGTAATGTACCTACTTATTATTCGGTTTCCTTTAACCCCTTTGACTTAGCTAAATGCTTTTGCTAGGAGAGAGTTCACTACTCGGGTTGGGATGCGATCAAGAAAACTAAACCTTCCCATTGCGGGGCCCAATGGTTCTTAGGCTACAATTGTCTACAATTTAATTAATAATATTTATTCCTAACTTCTCTTTAAAAGTCTCTCCAAAAAGGCATAGTATAAATTAAACAAGAAATCGAATTGCTAGCGACTGGTGAAGTCTGTCACCGTACAGAACATTCCAGGGAATCTGTGCTTTTTGTTACAACTATTTCTGAAGAGCGTTTAACTCATCAAATAACGTAGTTTCAGTAACCTTAACTGATACAATAGTCGTCCTTCAGTCATCAATCCAACGTCAAATCACACAAGATTTATTAGTTTTAAAAGGGCCTTTACCACAGAACACTAATACCCTGGACTGCGCTATGAGTGAGGACCATTTTAGTGCCTCGCCGACTGACCAACCAAAGTTGCATCAAGGCGGTGGGCACAGAAATCTATTCGAGGTAGAAACATCCGACTGACTAAAGACTGCTTCCGAGACTGTTTACGAGCACGTTAGTGTTGTATTTATGCTAGCAAAGGGTATATAAGAAGGAAAATGGGGTTGGCAATGCGCAAGGATAATTGATACTCATAAGCCGTAACCGTTGCTAGACTTGCAACAGCATGGTTGCTGTTGCGAGTCTAGCAACAGTTGCGGTTTTCTTATTTTTTTCATACCCGGGCGCCTTATATGAAAATCGATTCTTTAGGAGTAAACTCCAAAAAAAAGGAACCAAAAAATATTGTTGTAAAAGAATAATAGAATATCTGTCGTGCGTGTCTCGTTTGTGACAGTTACTGAAATATAACCCATTTTATTTCATCAAATATATTAATATTAATAATTATTTGTTATCCTACTAAGCTAAAAAAAATAACGAATACTTGTAACACATTTAAATGTATTTAAAATGTCTTTATTTAACGTTGATATAGTAAGTAATTATTGCACTGGCAATGATTAAAATAAGTGAAATACTCGCAATTGACCTTCTCTTCTGCCATTTTACAAAGATGTCTCCTTATAGAACAACGTTTAATGTCTTAAACAATTAATTAAAACGTTCATTCATTGTATATAAACACGCGAGCCTTTATAAATAAAATTCTTAAAAAATAAAAACGTAGTGGTCAATTGTTGTTTATTACTGACCAGTAATCAAAGATTGAATTGGAATCAATCAGACTATTTTAGTACATGGTTCCATCCACGGAAATAAACCCTGAGTTAAACATATTAAAACTTTAAACTCAAAAGAATACAGTTCAAGATGCGGCGCGTTACAGGAAATCATTATTCACACAAAAATTGTTAAACTGCAATTCAAAATACATACGTTATATCGTCCAAACCTGATATGCTTAAGTCTATAGTAAAGTGAATCAACTTTTTTTATCATTTGCAAATATTTTTCACGGTAATCACTTAATCTATTTTAAGTGTTTTTAATTGCACATTTGGTTCATTTTACGACGATGTCGTGCTACTTTACGAGTATTTTTGAACCCTTGCCTCCAGGCTCGGAGCTCATTGTCAATATACATAAACCGCTCAATCGTTTTAAAAGTCCAATTAACATTTTACTTTAAGTTTTTTTTTCCGTTTCATTGAACATTGAGCATGTCTGTACTTATTTAGTATATTTTTTGTTAGTAAACATGTACTATATGTATGAGACTTTTCTAATAAGAAGAGAACGTTATTCTGTTATAATTGAAACCAATAATCATCGTAGTTTGAAAATCTCAAAGTAATTTGGAACGTAGTTAACCCACTAAGACGATTTTTTTGTAAAAATAAACATACCTCTTCATAGTCCAATCTAGCTGTTAGGGTGAAGACTCCTGTCTGAGGGCTGAGGGAGAAGACGTCATTGGCCCAGTCAGAGATGACGGTGTAAGTGAGCTGGGCGTTAGGTCCTGAATCGAGGTCAATGGCCGCTACGGTACCAACCACTGAACCTCGAGCAGCGTTTTCGGGTATGTCGAAAGAGTATGCGCTTTCTTTGAAAACCGGCGGGTTGTCATTTGTGTCCGTCACCTGAAAATATTTAAAAAGATTTTATACTTTGAACAGTATATTACAATATACAGTAAGGCATGACCTTACTATGGTCGATTGGAGGTATTTTAACAGTAATTGTTAATTGTTAATGTTCTTTAAAAAAAGGTTTTGCTTTATTATATAATACATATTATACTAATATATTAAAAGTGGCACCACTAGTGGCACATTGGTGGTACCGTGGCAAAAGTGTTCAACTCGCAAACTATTGGGGATTTGATCAACCCTGGGGCAATGTACTATTTTCTGCACATTTTTGAAGTGAAAACTTCTTTGGGCACATTGGACACTTTTGGTATGGGGAAAAGCACTGAACTCGCGTGACCGTCACGCTCAGATGACAGATGTGTCAGTTACGTTTTCACTTCCGACGTGCAGTCTTACGACTGACAGTTTTTTTTTTACGAGATGTGCGTTAAATGTGTAGAACAGTGTAATGTAACGAGTTCCGATTCAATAGATTAAAAACAATAATAAAAAAATCAAAATAAAAAAACATTTTTGAAGGAGGTACTTATCTACAATTGTCAGTAGGAGACAAGTTATGTTTTTTTAAATATTAATCCAAATTTTACTTCACCTGTATTTTATTTAGTTTTATGTGTAAACAAATCGAGATTTCAGATATAATCAATGAATAATGTAAAATAATTTTAAAATGCAGAAATGTAGTAGATAGATACCCTAAACAGAAACGTAAAAGGTTCGGTGATTAGTTAATCGGGCGGTCATCCGTCGAGCAGGCAAGTGGATGGAGGCACTATGATAAGAATCCTACTGATTTGAGCCGACGCGGCAATGGACCGAGATGCAGATGTTTGTATCCATGTACACTCGCGGACAACATCTTTATGAATCTATTTTACGAGTTTATTGTATATAATATATTTGCTTTATTATTACTTAAACTTTAAATAATGCAATAGAGAAATATAAGAAGATCTATTTTTGAAAAACATTTTAATATTTTACGACTACGTTACCATATTAATTAAACTCATTTAAAAAAAAAGCACAATTGTACCTACATAATTACAACTACAAACAATAAATTTAACCTTAAATTCTAATTAAATAATTACACTAACTACATGAATGCATCAAAGAACTACTCTGCATCATCGGCTACTAGTAGCGTTCCCAGAAGGCTGGCAGCATTGCCACGTTGGATGGCAATGCTAATTCTCTGTGCAAGGAAAAAAAGGCACTCCTTCTGGTCACGAGAAGAATGAAACCTAAACAATCTGTGAAATTGTCCGTCTTTATACGTCAAATGAAAGTTACTTTTGAATGTGTCAAAATAATTTTAGTATATAGTAATTTTAGTAACAGCTAGATGTATGTACTTTGAATCATCCAATCTCAAAGTCTATATGTAATTGTTTCAAAGCTGTCACGGCTGAAAACCTTTATTTAGGCGCACATAACGTAACTAAAAATCAACCAAGTACGTTTTGCAAGAATAGCATTAGACAAAACTATAGGTATACGATCTTTTAGATGATCTAGAAAAAGTATAAAGAAAAGTCCGTAGCTACTAAATAAGTTAGAAGTTTTCAGGCACTTCCATTCAAATAAAGGAAAGAATTGAATTTCGCCATTCCAAATTACATAGGTCGCATAGATAACTATAATATTTAGATATGTATTTAGTATTTAACCCGGTAAACAATACCCCGTGACCATTTACCGAGTCTTTGTGTTTTGAGTATTTGTAGAGCGCCTCCATGATATACAAATTACATTACCATTAGAAATACTTTTGTTATCGAGTGTACATCTTACATTACAAGATTTAAATATCTTTATTACGAATGCATGTAACTCGAGTAACATACATAAAGAAAAACAACAAGTAAAACAACAAACCTGAACAACGACAGTTAAATCCGTGTACTGAATACCATCGTCAGCTCTCACGATCACATGATACTCCGAAATCGTTTCTCTATCCAGAGGATCTTTGAGAGTTAAAAGCCCAGTTTGTGGGTCTATTGAAAACGGGGTTATTTCATCATTCTGTATACTGTAAGCGATAGTCCCAATTGTGTCAGGGTCCTCAGCAACAATGTTGGCGATACGCTGTCCCGGCGCTAAGTCTTCTGATACCAAATATGACGGTGGTATGTTCTTGAACTCCGGGGGACTGTCGTTTTTGTCAAGAATAACGATTTCCACCTGAAAAGATATAGTTCAATTAGTATTAAATAATTATTTACTGTAATAAATGTTAAGGTTAAATATATTATTTTCTGGTGGGACCATAGTTAAGTCGTATAGAGTATCATACTGCAGTATTTTTTTCCAAATCAAGACAAATCATCGTACACAAATATATAATTAAGATATACCTAGTAATCTAAAGAAAAATAAATAAATATGTAAAAAGTAATAGTCTAATAACATGTAGGTAAGTCAAAACAATCTGCATTTTCATTGAAATCGATTGTAGTTAGTTAATGTTTATGCAAGTACGTCTTATTTTCTGAGTTTATGTTAAATTAATTATAAGTATTTTACTTTTATTTCATATATATATATATATATTATCAAGTGACCACGTAAGTAAAAGTGATCGATGAAGTTCGAAATCAGTTAATTCATTTTAGTGATCCAGAACATTCTTAATTGTGCGTCTAAAATCGAAACCTTTTAAAGTTAAACAATGTAACGAAATAATAAAGTATTTAAGCAACAGACGACTGTATAAAACAGACGCAGAAGTCTGGTGATCTTTTATTTATAAGGTTGGCACAAAATCGGCCACTTTAACACAGTATAAGAACACGAACCAAATTAATAATTCTAAAAATGCAGCCAGCGAGCGGTTAACTCGACAAATGTGCGACTCCACTGACGGGTGTTCATTCTCCGACAGACGGGATGACAAAATACGCCTGTGGCCCTTTTATTTGATACGCTCCTACCTCGATATCCGATTGTTTTATTTTTCTTCAAACTGTATCGTAACTCTGGATTAAGCACCGATCAGTGGACTTCAATAAATAAACTCCTTTGTCTAGGTAATTTCCAACTATGATACTGAGATGATACTATTTCTAGGATTTTTTTTTCATGCAAAAATTAATCAAAAATAGGTAATTTAAATTGCCTCTCTATCTTTTAATGCAATGAGCAGATGCGACGGCAAATATTGGCGTTGATGAACGGTTTATGTATTTAATTATAACATCCAATTACGTAAAAGATAATTATAATATTTCGGGATACATAAAAAATTTAATTGAAAGAAAATCAAAAATAATTTGTGAGTAGGATGCATCACATTCGACGTTAGTATATGTGATACTAAGTGCATTCATCAATATGATTAATGGAGCAGTTTTTTCCTTTTTTGTAATTTAAACTTTTTCTGCTTTTTTGGTGGGCCCAAGTTTTTTTCTTTCTTTATGTTTAAAGAGAATTTTTGATGAGTTTTTGTTCGAATATTTCGCAAAGATTGATTATAGCAGAATAATTACCTATTGATAGTCGTTAATAAACAAAATGATAGATAATTACGTTTTTGTTTCAGTGGCTTATGAGTAGTATTGATCGACTGATTTTGATTGCCCAATTTTTTTGCTTGGTGATTTGAAAATGAAGGCAGTGTTTAATCCTTGTTTGATGAGATGAATTAGATAAGATTTATGAAGTCGGAGGTAAGTTTTATAAGCGTGGCGAGTTTACAAAAAATCATTTGAAAAGAACTCGGACAAGTCAACAAAGGCAGAGAGAAGTAAAAGACTAAAACGCACCAGTATTTCGTCATTGGTACTGTGAAGCACGAAGTATTCGGGACACAATGATCGGAGCCGTCACAGATAAGAACAGGCCGATTGTAGAGAGTTCCCTGCCCCCTGCCCGCCGAGGACAGGCTGCGCATTTGTTATGATGACTCAATCTTTTCTTTGTATCTGGTCGAGGGTGCCGTCTAAAGAAACCTCCATAGACAACTTATCCTAACGCCTACGGTATTTTACGTAAGACAAGCAGCAATTAACTTTGATTGTGTGATCTTGGCTTTCGAGGAAATAAATTGAAACGTGTTAATAAAATTTATTGTTCAAAGGTTAAGAATGCGTGAGAAAGCTAGGGATTGATTGTAAACATTTACTTTACAGCCAAACAAATTCCCAGCGGGTTTAATAAATTTTGAATAGAGATGATTTAACACGGAAATGACAGGTTTGATTGTCTTGTCCGTGGTGAGGAGGCGACGGATAGATATATAGATTCGATAGATGGGTAGTCTCAGAAGAGGTGTACGTAAGTTATAAAATCAAACAGTATATTAAATTGTATGAGATGGCAAAATATCTGCCGTCGGCAGTGGCGTGCAGCAAAGATAAACAAGGTACAGACGAGTTGGCAAGCGCAACATACTTCATAACAAAAAGAGCATTAAGATTTATTATGAACAAAAATGTTAGGTGCGCGTAGCTCGTCTGACCGAGAGCGCTAGTGGACCCCCTAGAGTTCATGTTTGAAATAATCGATTAAGGGAAGAGAAATGACAGAACGTCGGTTTATTGGGTTCGTCGATTACTCAAGTTTCGATAATTGATTGCGCTCCGCTACTAGATTAATAAGAAAATATTGAATATTTCCTTGTAGCATGCGTGTCTTGAATAATACCCATACTTAATTGACTTTAAAAAAATGACAATATCAAAACTTGAACATCTTATCGGTTAGATCTGTTAAGAATATAAATTGTAATATAATGCTCTTGGCCACTCATGAATGTTTAAATTTCGAATATTATATTTTTTTAAACATTAGAAACTCAATTAGGTATTGATTTTATAAAAATTGGCTAGAAATCGCGTGTCAATTGTTTTTATCACAAGTGGAATTTCGTCGTCCGTAGCAAAAATGTAATTAACGTGAAAAGATTTTAGGGCGAGGATTTTTTATGATTTTAAAACTTCACTGACTCCGCAAGACTGCACTGCTCGTCTTCAAAATGCTTTCGGGGGGAACAAACCTCATTTGAGCACCGTAAGGCGTATGCAGAATTTGATCGTGGCCGTGTTTCTCCCTATGATGAAATTCGTGAAGGTCAGCCCTCAACTGCGATCACTGAGGAAAATGTTGCTACTGTCAGGCAACTAATTGAAGAAAACCGGCGTATCACCTATTTTTTCTTTATTTACCTAAGTTGGCAAAGAAGCACACGAACCGCCCGCATTCATAATACAGCAGTGGCACTTGTAAGTTTCTAGCCCCATCTACTCTTCCTAGGGGAGACTTCCATGAGAGGATTGGTAAAGTTGATTGTTGATGAGGTCACCAGATGAACAACTATGCTAGGTAGCAGACTTCTGAAAGGTGGAGCTTGGTATACTTATAAAGCAGTAGGTAATTTTATATCAAACAAACAATTAAGGTACAATAAGTACAGCCAAGCTCAGCACAATTCACTGTCAATCACACAAATAATTGTGCTTAGAACCTGCCTCAAGTCTGTGGAGAGCGCCTAACGTGGATGCAGATATCCCTGACAATTATTTATTGCGTTTCGAGCTTGGCGATTTAGAAATCAATTGATTATTTTTCACTTTTCAGTGCCCTTTGTTAGTGGTTTTTAAAACCGGCTTAACTTTTTCTAAAGTGTTTATTTTTTCATTCTTAGTAAAAAGTGCGTACGTACTGAGTAGAATAAATACTGTGTTTAGAACATTATATATTGTAATTTTAGTAACAGCAGTAGGTAGGTCTGTTACATTATATTAAATTTAGTTTATTAATACCCGATACTTTATTTAGATAAAGTGGTAAGGCTTTTAGTTTGTCTATCAACTTGCTACACTTGATTGAATACAATACACAGCCGACCATAGAACATCCTTCTTTTTCTTGAAGTCGGTTAATAACAGTAACATTCATCACTTTAAACGTCAGTATTTTTTAAATTTAAGAAAAATCAACAAACATTACATCTGGTGTTCATGGGTTTCCCTAGGTTTTCCTCAGATACCATCATCAGATAACATCAAGTCCTTATGACTTGATGACAACGGGACCACTGTGGGAGCCCTTTCAAACATAAAAATATTTTTTGAAATCAGTCCATAGATGACGGAAACATCAGTAAACATACATAAAAAATACATACAGCCGATCGTAGACCCTCCTTTTTTTTAAGTCGGTTTATAATAAGTTTATATGTTTTACAGAGATTGAACCAGAATATGTACCTACAGTTGGTGGAATATTATCTTCTTAGCTGTCTCCTTTTTTTTAATAATTTTTTTAGTGTTTGATTAAAAATAAAATGCCATTTTTAATGAAATTTGCGACAGCATAAGCACGCGTTTACGCATATTGCACACGCCAAATGTACTGACAGCGATGCGAGTCTTTCATGTGAATTTTTATTGATTTGAATTGGTGCAACTTTGATGATGATGACCTAGACATATAATATATAATCAAAGATCCCAACCTTGATAGACAAATGATGCTGTCATTAAAATAAATGGGATTGGCTGTGATAGTTCAATTATTGACAAAAAGTTCTTGCGATACCTATTTGGAAGTGTAAAGTGTTTTTAATCCATTAATAATTGTAACATAACTATTCAGCCTATTTACCTACCATCATCTTCATCTTAAGCACCTTTTCCCAACTAAGTTGGGGTCGGCTTTAAGTCAAACTACGATACGGCCGAACTTTGATATTTTACGTAAAGCTACTGCCATCAGACCTCCACAACCCAAGTACTAAGCGATATCGAAGTTCTGTAGTTAGACCAGGTTATTGGACTTTTTAGGGCACTCGGGTCCGACGGCTTAACGTGCTCTCCGAGGAACGGAGGGGTCTCAATGTGTTAAGAACGGTCACACATACTAGACTGACCTTGCTAGTATTACTGAACTTTGTAATGTGCTAACCTACTCGGTTACCACTAAGCCATGAGCCCCTCTTTTATTAGCCATTTACCTACATCTATTTATTAATTTAAAAGCTAACTCTTCGCAAGAAGTTTCGGTAAAGATTTGGCGTATTTTTTTAATCTAAATAAACAAAATTTATTCATATACGAACACTAATTACCTCCCAAATTAATTTTAATCAAACACGAACATAATTTACGTGTCAAAATTCGCGTAGCACATGGTATATTACTATAAGATTAACATTTTTCATGCAATTATGGTTTCGGTTCGGTGGAACCTAAACCTTAAGGTCTGAAAGATGGCCACACAGCTCTGTCGTTTTTAAAACAGTGTAATTTTACGAACATCAATCATTTGAGTCGTTTACTTCCAAAATTTTACGTCACTCCCTTTATTACCTCATTCCATTTTTTAATGTAATTTCGTCTTTCAAGAGAATATATTTTACAGAATAATAGTGGTTACTATCAATATTGTACTATGTGTCATAAAAATAAAATTTAGGTTATAAAATTAAAAAAGGGAACGGGCCAAGTTCGAATAAAGCTGATACCGTGAAGGTTCCAATGAAATTAAATGATGTTATTTATATTATGTAAATTATGTTAATTTGTTTTTGTTTGACTTAGGTACCAAAATTCATGTTTTGTAGGTAAGTTTAGCACTATCTCAGTTTTGTCGCAGAATATTATACTGATATTATCAAACAAAAAATGTAAGTTTATTAATATAATTTAATGAGATCAAAGTACCTTTCATTGACATACAATTATAATACCTTCCATAACATTATAATATTACATTATCATTTTTTTTTATCGTGTGGAAACCCCCTCGGATCATCACCCCACCGGGGCTACCGGCGAAGTGTTACAGATTTTGATGTAATTTCAAAAGTTAAAATACGTGACATTAATAGTCGTATCTTTTTATTACGTTGTTTTCGAATTAATCCTTTTACAAATTTAAGAAACTGTACACTTATAAGAAGTATTTGACTTTAATACCGTTTATACGTAAAAGATTATAAACAGACACTTTTTACAATGAAATTTATTATTTTGTTAATCACATAATTGTTATTTAATTTTTTTTTATAATAATGAACCACTGGAATTCATATTGCTATAGAACAAACTCTTATGATTTAAAAATGATTTTTGACTTTTAGTTCAGTTAGTTATTAAAGCGAGTTTTTTTAGCTATATTTTTTTTTTTTATTTGGTAGTAAACAGATTTCAATGATACTTATTTTATTGGATAGGTTCCCCATTGTACTCCCATAAAAAAATAAAAAGTCCAAAATAAGTAGCAGGGTGACAATATAAGTTTATGTTTCTAGTGGCATGATTAAAATAGATTAGAGCAGTCTTTTTCGAAAGACAACCTTACTTTTCCGTTCTAAAAATACTACGACAAAGTCAGCTTTTCAACCGCAAAATATAAGTTTGTAATCACAAAAACCATTTTTTTATGTGATATAATAACAAATTAACGATTTTAGATTTTTTCCTATACTTGTCCTGTAAGACCTTGATTCTTACCATATTTCATGATCCTACGTCAATGGGAAGTACCCCATAGGTTTTGATTTACCTGCGAAATGTTCAACTTTCTTAAAATCTAAGCCTTAGAAGCTTGAATTTTTTACAGCGTCAAGGGACCGCTGACATAAGTATTTGATGTTAGTTGCCATTTGATGACTCCACGGGTTCCTGAGGAAAAGGGTCTTGACAGGAACACAGACAGATATAACAACAATTAACAACTTTCGGATTTTTTTTTTTGCTTGTGCTGTGAGACCTTGCTTCTTACCAAATTTCATGATTCTAGGTCAATGGGAAGTACCCTATCGGTTTTGATTTGCCTGCAAAATGTTCGAATTTGGTGAAATCCAAGGCTGAAATGGCCATTTCTTTTGATTGTGTTGACTTAGAAGCTCGTTTTACAACTTCAAGGGACCGCAGACATAAGTATTTGGTATTAATTTCAACTTGATGCGTCTACCGGTTCCTGAGAAAAAGGGTCTTGACAGACAGATAGACAGACGGACAATAAAGTGATCCTATAAGGGTTTCTTTTTTTTTACTTTAGAACGGCACTCTAAAAAAAAAATAAAAAAAATTAATTTCACTGTCGCGAACTAAAATATCAGTTGCCAATATGCGAACATTATCACAATATTTTATTAAGCAATTGACTTTATATAGTCTACAACATACAACAGCAATATACTTTATAGTAATTTTAGCCGGTAAGTTTGTTATATCAAGAGCAATGAAGATGGCCAAGAGGAGATTCCAACGTGCTTAAAAGGATTCCTGTGGTGACGAATTCTATTTATAATAGAGAAGCTTATCTTGGCTGAGTAATTTACTAATTGACTGGTATTATTACTGAGGTGGAAATTTACTAGGTATCTATTAAAACGTACCATAAACAGGCAAATGTCTTTTTATACGTACATATTTATACACACTGGTAATACAGTGCCTGTAAACGTGACAACACTTCAAAAATACTTAAAAACCTAAAGTATATGCTTATATATTCATAATACTCCTACTAAAAGCAAAAGGTAAAACAATGTAAATGAAAAACTTCCGTCATTTGCTGACTTTTATAAAAAATTTTAGGTAAAATTAAATAGATAGTATTTATACTTAAAAACATGCGAAATTGGTCTTTCAAGCCTTTCACCTATTGTACTTCTGATGATCTGTTACTACCCAACGGCTAAAGCATTTCACCGATATCATAATAAATGTGCGTCATCTTTTCGGCGTCATCTTTCTCCTTTCGGCAATGGTGAAACAAATTTTGAAGGGAACGAAGAGCCTCAATTAAGTCTGCAACAACAGACTGCCTTGATTGCTTAATTCTAAAAATGGTAAAAGAATGTAATAATTAATTTATTATGGCATTAGTAACAATAGAAACAAAATTGCAAGGAAGTAATAAAAGAAACATCGTAAGTTTCAAAATTATTAATAGCTCTTTTTTATAAGGAGTTCTTCAGTAAAATGTTAACGGATTTAGTAAATACACGCAATATCACGTAGAAGAAGTATAAATGTACTGGGAATTAAGATTTTTCCCTATATGGGCTCGTATACACTTCTATTGGGCATTCTACGAGAATCTAAACATTGTAAGAGGCTACTATATGACCATGATGTTGTAAAACATAGGACAAATCTTGAATGCCGTTCCAGCGCTGGCGTATAGATGTATACACCGTAGCCGTGAGGTTGGTAACACGAACTTATGAGTGGATGCTGTCGACCGACGGATATGGTGGCATCGTTTAGGGCTAGACTCTATGTTTAGAGCGCTTCGTGACCGCAGCGCGGCCGCGATCCCCCCAGGACTCAGGCACAATTATGTTATGGTGTCAGAGATTAGTGGCCGGGAGACGCGATACTGATCTTTATTACTTGTATTTATTTTGTACCTATACTACTTGTCTCATAAATGTCTAATCGAATCGTTCTCAGGTCGTTGAAGAATTTTGAGAATATTTCAAAATATACTTAATAGTTTACTTATATGTAACGTATGCTTATTGAAAAGACATAGAAAATTCTATTTAGGAGAGTCGTGGCTAGTCATAATGTGAACATGCTAATGTTTAATTTACCTAAGTCCGTGTCTGCGTGCTCGCCGCCGTTTACTGCATGCATTAGCATGCGGGCACTGGATCCGCCCACACCGGCTATCGGCCGCATCCCCACAAATATATGTAAAATATGCACAAAAGTATCCCGGATAAAGTGCACCGATAACAGGCGACGCAATTTGCATCGCCCTGAGCACATCGGTCGAAACCGTTTCGGACCTATGTTTACCGAAAATAATGTCCACTACTTATATTATAATTTGATTTTAAGATATGCATGCGACCAATGTAGCTAAAATATGTGCTTTACTTTAAAGTATTTTTTTAAGATATACCTGATGGTAAGCGGTTACCAGTGTCTATAAATACTCAGCAATAACATATCCATTCGTGTCTTCTATAGGATGTAGGTGATTCCTCAGTCGGGCGGTTCCAATTCGACAAAAAATGTATGTTCGTACCTCGCTCGTATATAAGTAAGCCTGTATCAAAATTCCATACGAAACTAAATAAATCAATACAGTGGAAATTTTGTTAGTTAATCGTGCTGTTAGGCATTGATGTGTAAATTTAAATCCCTAAATACCTATCATAATTTCTTGATCTCTATGAGATGTATCGTTAAATATAGGTACTTTACAACTAAGAAATAATAGATATAGGAAGTAATAACATGTCCATATTGTGACAATATTTAAATTGTGTTAAAATCGTTTCCATCGTGCTATATGATCTTGCTGAATGAAATTTATTATTATTATACATGGAAGGATTATACTGCTCGCGGGAAGGCACGCAAGCACCCTCAATTTCTCCTAAATTCGCCACCCGAGGGCACTATCCTCATATTATTGCCTGATCGATAGTATAATTTCGTAATAACAACGCGAGTCTCAAATATTTCGGAAAAAGATTTCACATATTTAAGTTAACAGTTGAATTTAAATTATTATAGACTCGCGTCGTCATAAGTACAGCACGCAGATACGCAAGACTTACTTGAAAAAAAGAGTGTATCCCACATAATTATAATTGCTTAATAAGATTGCATGCACATTTATTAATTTCAAAATAATAAGTCCTGTAGTTCAATATTTGACCACATTTTAAAACAAAAACTTAGGCTTTGATTTCAAAGCGTGTATTACTGAGTTAATTGCATTGTTTATACTTACTTATGCTTATAATGGTATCTATCAGATTTATGTAGTTAGAGTGAAAGTTGCAAAGGTATCTAAGTGTGGTCTCCTTGCAAATAAATTAAGAACACGAACGAAAATCACGAGTTCTGAATTTTTCAACGTCGCCCGCGCATCGCGATTGGTGCATGCGCAGCGGTGAACACAAAGCGGTTAACGATTAACGAACTAAAACCAAATGAGAGCGTATCATTTTTATTTGAGATAAGTGTTTTTTTGCACCAGGTTGACACCAATTCTTTATGAAGTCAAGATGTTAGGCATATAAACTTTGAAGTTAATGACCTGCGAATCTAACCTCCATATTTCTAAACTCAAATGTTGACTCGCGGCAGTCGTTTGTTACAAAACACTCTTTTGTTTCAAATGAAATCCTTTTCGAATCATGCGATATTATCTCCAATCTTCGAATGTATCGAAAATCACGAGTCATCTCGATGAAAATAATAGCAATAGTAACAAAAGAATTATAATCTCTGCTGCCAAAACCGTACAATAACACCGGTCGTCGTCTCGCAGGTGGATCTAGCGATTTATCGGTGGGCGATACAACCGTTCGATAATGACGGGGCACTTCGGCCGACAGAAGAGCGATGTCGCAACCAACTCGCTGATTTCGGTCTGCCCGTCGGTCATCTCTAACGATGGAGCGATAATTAAGATCGGACGTCGGCATTATTTACGCCCGCAGCATCCTGCCTGACCTGAGCCCGAGTCGGTCACGACTTTTTCCATGTCGGGCGAGACTATTGTTGCGTTTACTTGTGTTTAGTTTAGCTAGATCTGCTTAGTATGGCGGATTTGTTTGTTACGTTATTAACTATCGACCGGCGACTCACTCGTGTGCTGATGAACTTTATGGCTCTTGAGGGTCGCAGTAAACCTCAAGTAATAGAGATGTATTCTATACTATCGTCTATGTTAAGGCTTAGTGTACAAATAAATTGGTGAGGAATGTTGAGCAGTGAAACTACCATTTTGGCTTACAACTACAAGTTTCGTATCTTCATAAGTTACATTGTTTCTAAGTTCATACTAATGTGGCATTGTTAGTGCGTTTATCAAGAATCTGCGGCGACACTGTTCGCTGCTGCTTTATGATAATCTCCGTTTCAAGTTAGTACCGTGATCTGCGCTCAGATACAACTCATCTTGGTGCTTTTAGTTGCTATTAACTAGTAATATATCATATTGCATTTATAGCAGAGCTTTGCGTTTATAATTGTTTTATATAAAGTCAAATTTTAGTTACGTGGCTGTCGGGTAATGTTATTAATGTCAACTGATTCGTAGCATAAAAATTTAGCAACATATAACTTAATATTAGATTCTGCCATAGGCTCGAGAATTATTCCATGGGACCTAACATATGTTGGCGAAACGTGGGAGTCATATACCTCTGCTACCCCTTTGAACTATGATAAATAACCAGAAAAAGAAAGAGTAACTTTTTCTAAATTACCACTTACTTGCATTGCCTGATCACGTTGTAAGTATTTGTATTTAAATATAATACCAATAATTAAATTTATTGTTCTTAATTTACATAATTTTACATTTATCGTCGATACTTTAAATAAATAGGTGAGAATTGTGTTCTAACATAAAACATAAATATATGGTGTGTACCGAACATTTTATGTGTATTTTATTTAGAATAATTTCACTAAACATTATAGTATCGTGTAATACGAGACGTTGTTTATGGAACTTGTATTGCAATTTGCGAGCAGAACACTTTAAGACCACCTGGTGCGATTTTGATGTGACAGCAAAGCCACATTGCAGCCGCTTTGTTACCGATCAGACCAAGATCAAATGGGTACTAACACTAATTAGGTATAATATAGACTGATATTTAGGTCTTACGTTTTATTAAAAGGCTGTCCGTAAAACTGGACAAATATTTTTACTGCGCCTCACTGATGTGTGGTATACACATCGAGACTACTGATTAACCTGGACGAACGTTGTCGCATTTTTATAAAAATTCAGAGATTTATATGATTTAGTGTAGTAGAGTAGAGTAGTAGTAGTATGATGTAGACTGGCCTGTTGGTCTAGTGGTTAGTGACCCTGGCTGCTGAGTTAGAGGTCGTGGGTTCGATTCCCACCCAGGACAAATAATTGTGTGAAGCTCCTTGTATTTCTCCGCATCTTTGTCACTGTGGAGAAGCTGTCGACAGTCTCGGACATCATGGCCTTTATTGTAGCAGAAACGTAGGCCGTATATCTCGTCATGCCAATCTTAACGACATAATCCGTCGTGCTCTTGTTACCACCGGCTTGCCAGCAGTACGTGAACCCAATGGTCTGGTACGAGACGATGGGAAGAGACCAGATGGTATGTCGCTACTGCCATGGAAGATGGGTGGGCCTTTGGTGTGGGTCGCAACCTGCGTTGACACCCTCGCGCCATCACATCTTACAAGTACAGCTGGTTGTGCTGGCGCTGCTGCTGCATCAACAGAAAGCCTCAAACGGCGTAAATACAATAATCTTATTGGTAACTATGTTTTGAGCCGTTTGGGGTCGAAACGCTAGGGTCATGGGGTAAGAGTGCTCGTTCCCTTTATAAGGAATTAGCTAAGCGACTGATCGACACTTCTCTTGACCAGAAGGCGGGCCTTTTTCTTGCACAGAGAATTAGCATTGCCATTCATTGCAATGCTGCCAGCCTTCTGGGAACACTGCCAGCAGGCAACGATGCGGAGGAATTTTATGACGCATGCATGTAAATAACTTATTTATAGAAATAGATAAAATTAATATATAAGTATGTTTATCAGCAGTCTGGTTACCATAGTACAGGCTCTGCCTAGTTTGGGATCAGACAACCGTGTAGGATGTGTGAAGTCATTATATTATTATTATAATTAGCATTTGGGATGGTAGTGATTATTCTAGGAGTGTTGTGAATATGCCCATTTTAGAAGTCTACACACGGTAAAGGTGACTAATGGCTCTCACTTGAGATTTTGTTTAAGATGCCCTTAAATCTTTTTATGATGAATTAACGCTTTTTAAATAGTTAATTGTTATAATTACGGCTAGATTCAACAGTGTATGAGAAAAACGTCTACTGGTAATGGACAGAGAAAAGAAAAAATGGTGTCCGCCGTTATATAGTATATATTATGTCTCTATAGATTATTTTATACAAAAACTATTTATCTATTAACAGTGAATCATTCAAACTTATATTTTGTATTACTACGAAGTTGGATTTCGAATTTGCTAGAAATGTGGTCGACACCTAAACCACGACAAAAAAAAACGTATACTGGTTGCAAACTAAAAACCTGTTCCTTAGTACTAAAAACAACGATCACGCATACAGTGACAATTTTATCACATACGTTCTACGCCTGCCGTGTTTTTATTGTACTCAAAACTTCCCTTAACCGCAAGGCATTAATAGCCGAGCGATATTACAGCGTTCACACAGCCTTAGTAAATAATACGCACAGTTTTTATTTCTTACGATTCATTACACGGAGAACTAGCATTCATTATGATAACTTCACTTGGTAAAAATAATTGGTTGTAAATTTTTCAACATTTATGATAGCCATATATTAAGACCAATGTTTATTTTAGAAATAGCACTGACATGACACCTCATTACTTGCGTGCGAATCCGATAAGAATGATTGTCCCAAAGCATTTTTAATGGTAAATGTCGTAAATATTATTCATATTATTTTAGTTATGCTTCATTTTGGTTCAGGAAACAACTTTATTTGTTTAATCTCGCAAACTTTTGCCTTGGGTATGAAATTAAGTAAAACGAGACTATGGGATTAGCTCTCTATTTGAAAGAGATTTACCTAGACCAATAGAATTATTGACTGTAAGTAAGCGACCATACTAATAAAAAACCTACTGGAAGTAAGCAATCAAGCTATACTACACTCAATACTTGATTAATCTCAGAATATGTATTTCTTCTGCTCCATAAGCATTAAAATGTTGTAAAGATTTGCATCGAACGCTTAGTAACAAATTATAGTAACTTACTGATTACATCATTATTATTATCATCATCGCAGTCATGGGACTTTCACTACTAAACATGAGGGATTCCTAAAGACTTCTACAATAGCAGCAGCACAAGACACCTTCATGCAACGGTTCTCTATCACTTTCCTTAGCAAGACGAAGTGGCAACAGCAAGTCATATATTACGGATAACAGACAACACCTTTTTTTAAATACCTTTTTAAATAAGCGTTCCCCAGGTTAAAGTAAGCACAAAAATTCACAACGCAATCGTGTTATTATCTTACCCCCTCGGCCTTATTAAACCATGTAATGAGGTCTAGAGCGAATTACATAGTAAGAACCTACTATTACCTAATGGTAGTAATAGGTATTAGGTCTAAGTATGTGAAATTTAAGTTCATTAGCCGACTGCTGTAAGCTTGCATTTACATTTTAAATGGACAAATAACCGTGGCAGGGTGCGGTATCATGTGACAAATGGGTTCGGTAAGTAATCTGTAGTCTGGATGAATGTGTTGATCGGTAGAATATAATAAAATAGAATAGGAGTAGTATAGTCAATACAATTCTACCGTGTAAAGTCTTCGGCTCTTTGTCCATTTATTTTTATTTAAAGGAGATTATACCGATATTATCATCATCACTACTTATTATAAAATAAAGTCCAGCGCCACGTCTGTCTGTCTGTCTGTTCGCGATAAACTGAAAAGCTACTTAACGGATTTTCATGCGGTTTTCACTAATAGACAGAGTGATTCATGAGGAAGGTTTAAGTGTATAATTTGTACCCGTGCAAAGCCGGGGCGGGTTGCTAGTGTCATATGTATTGAAAGTAAAACGACGATCTTTTTACAGATATAACAGTTTGTAATAATATTGTGAGTCTTCCGTAATATACTCATCACTACATCACTGCATAGCACTTCACTACATATTATAAAACAAAGTGCCCCGCCACGTCTGTCTGTCTGTTTGTCTGTCTGTTCGCGATAAACTGAAAAACTACTCAATGGATTTTCATGAGGTTTCCACTAATAGACAGAGAGATTCATGAGGAAGGTTTAGATGTATAATTTGTTAAAATTTTGTGTAAATTGATTGAAATATGATGATGATTGTTGAAGATGTCTCTGCTACCCGTGCGAAACCCACCCCGGGTTGCCAGTATTTCTATTATTCATTACATTTCTATATATTCTAACGTTGATGACGTGACCTCTCTTCTATATATTGGTGATAATGATTTAGGTCGTAACCAAGAACATACGCTCATATTATGTGCACTAGCCAATTAAACATAATGATTCAGTGTAAACATATTGCTAACTAAATGAAATGAAAAATAAAAATTACATATTTTGCAATTGTATAAATCATTAGACAACATCCTGGTTAGTAAAGTATTATGTTTTCATATTTAAAGTTAAAAAGTACCTATGGTTACAAAAAAGCCACAATTAATATTAATTAGTGACAGGTTTTAATCTTTTGACTATCTATCATGCGGCAGCTTTCTATAGGTAAAATATTTATACAATTTAAAGTGCATAAGTGTTGGTTCTCATTATAACGTTTTTGCCAAGTGTACGGATCGTATTATCATCGCAATTAATATGAACATCGTTGGAACTGGCAAGTCACGGATCACTTCAAAGAGTCTTTCTTGCTTTTAATATTCCTTGATCATAAAATATTCCAATTTTATTGAGTACCTATCTTGAATACCTATTCCCTGTACTGGGTCCAGGAACTACTAAATTACGCCATAACAAGTATTATTTATGACTTGATGTACTTATTAAACTGTAAAATAATAGTAGCAATAAACGAAAATTTACCTAAATAACTGTATCACACATTGATAACATTTTACACTTCTAGACCCTAAGTAACCTGACCCTAGTGTAATTTTTTTTACAGAAATGAAAATATGGTAGATAAGATAGTTCTAAGAAAGGAATAGCAAAACTTAAGGGGCGAACAGGTGCGAGACCTTTTCTTTAGTAATACTATATTTGCGGGATCTAAATAGTATGTTTGTCTTTAAACTAGCCGGAAATTATTGATATTTTTAACTGCTGTTTATTTGTAACGTATTTACTGTGTAATGTAATTTTTCACCTTGGACAACTTTGCATTACATACTGTTAAGGACTGACTGGCAAAATAATCACTCAGGCACTTTTAACACTACGAATAGGTGTCAAGAATATGTTAAAATTTTTATCACAGTTTATATAATGTAAATTTTCATAACAACGACGTGTGATATTTTATTAGCGGACACACCTAAAGTCATTGACTTTTGTTTGGACAGTTGTTAATGGATAGCCATAGCATTATCGCCTGTGGAAAAAATGTATTTCGACAATAGACCGCCATTAGTTTAATGAATAGGTACCTACTTACCTATTCTGTCTGCGTATGGAATCAATTGGCCATCAATATTTGTCATTATTTAATGAAGTATTGCATAGTCAAACATGGGAGATTCCACATAATTTTTTTATTATGATGATACTATGAATAGAAACAGCAGTAGTTTTTAAATAATAAAAGCCAAAATAATAATGAAATATATAATATGTATAGGTGGTAGGTACTCTAAAGGTTCGCAAAAAAATGAATTCCCCAGTATGATAATATTGAAATATAAATAAAGAAAACATAAGTTTAGGTATCATCTATAATAAGGAGAAAGAGGGGTGATATAAATGTAACTGTAGGTAATAAACAGCAAGAATGTTCGGCATATTCGTATAAAATAATAAAATAAACAAAAACATTGAAATTGTTATAAAAATATAGAAGACTTCACTTAAAAATGCTTCTGACACGAAGAAAAAAATTAAAGAAAATTTTTTAAAATGATTTGTTTTGCAGAATAAAAAAATATATAGTGTTATAGCATAAAAATTTAGCCTAAAAGGAAACCAGGAAATGTGCATGTGCGATTTTATGATTTTGTTATTACAAATGTTAAATTTACACGTGATTAAATAAAATGGACGATTCAAATGGTACAATGTACCTAATACATTGACATTTTGAAAGCGTAGTTTATGGGTTTCTTGACTGTGTTTTTCATTGATATACATTTCTAGGAACTAACGAGTAGTTGTTGACGTTTCGAATTGCCACATAATGAAAAAATAACTTAATATAAAAAATTATCATAACGACCGATCGACTCAACTCTTCTTGCAGTTTCATTATACTTAACTAACAATGTTAACAACAGTTAAGTAGAATGTTATCATGTGCCAAAGCAAACAATGGGAGCAAGATCGTTGTCTGTTGTTCGCCACGACGACGGCCGCTGGGGTTCGACTCCCGGTCGACAAAATTCAGGCTAACGAACGGCCCTCCGATAGTGTTGTTACCTAAATACCGTTTTTTTTTCCACTATTCCTTTTTACGTGACCGGCGATGGTGAAGAGAACCGTTATAAGACGATACTAAGGTTGTACAAAAGTTGTTGGTCTGCATTTTGTTGCCGTTTGAGGGCTTTTATTTAAAGTTTAGCGGTACTTGTGTTTTGTGTATGACTGTAATGCAGTGTGAGTATTCGGGGACATACTTCATTATCCTAAAGAATGTTTTATGTCTATAGAAGTCTACTACTTTGTGAAATATTCAAAAACATCTTTAAATTCACCGTCCACTTTACGTAATCACGAAATTTGCAAGAAACGCTTAATAGGGTTAAAAATTCATGAGTGATTCATGATGTGCACCGCGATTTAGACAACCAGGCATATTATTCAAATTATCTCTGTTTTATAACTTGTTCATTGCCGTACAAATTGTCTTGGTAGACTGGGAACCTCGCCATTTTTACGTAACTTAAACGCGGGCTATTTTTTTTTATTGCGGGTAACAACTCGTTTTGTTGACACAGTATAGTTATTATTCTATCATGTTCTTTTTTACACAATTAAGTTTGAAACGATATTTTTGTGTGTACCTACTAAGTATGTGGAATTGATTCGTGCTATGTACAGAGAGTCTAGCACTCATGTAAGATCGGGATTAAACTAAAAGGACAGGTCTATAAGACGATCATTAGTCCTGGCTTCCTATACGGATCTGAAAGTTTGCCTACAAAGGGAACGGATAAGAGAACCCTGCACGTAACTGAAATGAGAGTGTAAAGATGGATGTGTGGTGTGTCTAGGATGGACAAGGTGAGAAATGAATATATTAGAGGGAGCCTATAAGTAGCGCCAATGAATGAAAAGTTGAGGCGCAATAGGTTATCGTGGTATGGACATGTGATTCGGAGGGATGAACAAAATGTGGTGAAGAGAGTAGAGGATACTAGAGAAGACGACCATCTAAGAAAAGGTGAATGCACCGTTTCAAAGAAGATATGGCTAGCACAGCTAGTTTCTACCATATCCATGTCATATGCTTAGTCTTGTCCCAATTTTATTTGGAATCGACGCAATATGTTTTCTTCTTCCATTCTATTTTATCATTCGTCATTTCACTTACTCTCTTTCAAGCCATTTCTTCTTTCTGTGTGAAAGAAGATATAGATAACTTATCCGCGGCATCCTAATTATTTTTCCAAAATAAAAGTAGCCTGAGTTACCCCTTATAAAATCAACTATCTGCCAGTGAAAGTCTCGTTCCAGAGATTAACCAGAACAACCAAACAGACAGACATAAAAAAAGAATGGTAACGTACCGTGTAAACATTTAGATGCATTTAGTAAAAAGTAGATATTACAAACTAACACTTCAATTTTATTTATTTGTATGTAGGCCTAGATACACTATCTGTAAATATGAAAATAGTTAATTTTAGCAGACGGAACACAGAATATCTTTGCTGCTTACAGGTTTTTAAAACTAAGGTCATTTCGTGTTCAACTACGTACCTACTATGGGAAACGAAACAACGTAAGTATAGTAGCCTTTTTAAAAAGTAAGAGCTGTCCTTAAATAGTGTTTCATTTTTATTAAGCAATTCTGTTACAAAACGTTGTGAATATGAAAATCAAGAAAACCATAAACGCCGGTCTCGACTTTTAAATGAGTTTATAATCTGTAAATGCGAATGGGGGACTTTGCAGCTTAAAGGTATTCAAAAAAGTATGAATACATGAGAAATAGAAGAATATTTTTAAAGGTAATATAATCTCCACGTGGTAATAACTTGCAACACCACGGCTAACATCTTTCTAACTTAGACATAATTTAGCGGTTATGTACTTTTAGAAACAATAATAAATAGTATCAGTCCAGCTTATATTGTAAAAGGGTTCATAAAGAAGAGTGTAAAACCAAGAATTCTACATACACTTAATTTAGCACGGTTATTAAAAGTTTGATGTTTCTCACGCTCGTCACGTAGCTCAGTGAAGTGGAGCATCGTCGCAGGCGCATTTATAACGAACTGTGACGCGTGCCCGTGCGCCCCACTTGCTCAGATACCATCGACTAATCACTGCGAATTAATGCGATACCCATCGACTGATTAACGACGGAATGCAACATTTTGTTGGGGGTCAACGAGGTTTATTCAAATAAGCGAATACAAATAGGGCATCAACTTATAAGCTTGTTTGTTTATTGCGTTAGTATGCGTAACATTTTACAGCTTTCAAGTTTTATTTATCTTCTTTTCTAATAGTAGATACTCATAAATCATTTAATCTATTTATTTATACTTACTATTGTATTGTTACTAAATTGCAAAAACACAATCCATATTACATAACATTTGTTTCTGAAAATAGACATTAAATCATTTTAGAATATATTCAAAGAAATATTTCTAATTTAATTTCAGATATATTCATTGGTAGCTTGTTGAGACATACCAATATCAGCGACATAATCTTTTGTGCTCTTGTCACCAGTTGTAGCTTGTGTTCCAGCTGTAGCTGAACCCAATGATCTGGTAGGAGACGAGGGGAAGAGATCAGATGATATGTCGTTACTGCCATGGAAGATGGTTAGACCTTTAGTGTGGGACGCAACTTAATAAAAGTAATAATAAGAGAGGCAACACTAAGAGGCAGTTTTGTTTTATCAACGTATTTTAAATATTTATTTTATTTTTTTGTCATAATTTACCATTAAATCAATATATTTTACAAATCTATAAACAAAAATGCACACCCAGAATAAAGTTATAATAAAACACAGCAGTTTTTTTATATACCATAAAGAGAATATAGTAAGACATGACATTTAACGTCATTCCATACAAAAGAAGGTTAATTAACTGCCGAAAACAATGCTAACAAGATCAAGGATGAGAACACTCAAACCACCCCCGGACTCGTCGCTCGGCTCTGCTTTGCAGCCCCCGGAAACCGCAACAAGAGTTCCGGCCATTGCAGAGGCGTGAGATCGACTTCCAGCGATGAGTTTTTCTCCCACGAAGTAAATAAAGAGGCTTACGTTTGGCAGCTGGATTAAAGGCCTGTAAATTGATAGGAGGTTTCTATATCTGGAACCCTAACCACCCGTAGTTTGGTCTCTATACTCGATACCGGTGGGACACTATTTTTTATATACAAATGTATTAAAAAATGTAATTTATATGTTTAATTGTTTAAAGAGAATAATAATAACTTTATAGCAAAGAGAACTTTTGGGGCAGAGCCAGAGAGTAACCAATCTGCTGATAAACATACTTATATATTTCTAAATACATACATATTTTAGATAAATTACCCAGCTTACAGAAAAAATTATGGTGCTCATAACACAGTTATTGGTCCTGGGTGGGAATCGAACCCAAGATCTCTACCTAATGTACTACTAATAACAGGCTCGTCTAACCCACGCGCCATCACATCGTCCAAGAGTAGCTGGTAGAGTTTGCGCTGCTTCTGTATCCGCAGAAAGCCTCAAACGGCAATAATTTCATCGGCGATTATGTTTTTGAGCCGGGTGGAAACGTTAGGGTAATGAGGTATGAGTGCTCGTTCCGTTCACAAGGAACTAGCTAAGACTACGACTGGTTGACACTTCTCGGGATGACACTTCTTCACAGATGGCGGACGTTTTCTTGCACAGAGAATTATTATTGCCATTCAACGTGGCAATGCTAATTCTCAGTGTTCTGGGAACGGTACCAGTAGGCGATGATGCGGAGGAATTTTATGACACATGCATGTAAATAGACCGTATTCTTATTTTAGTATAGGTGTATGTATATATTTTTAAGTTTAAATAAATGGCGGTAGTGATTAATATTGAGATGTATGGAGATTTGTCGTTAAGTTTCTCTCTTATTCTAACTTTTTTAAGCACCCACCCATATTGTGCCTATAACCAAACCATTTTTTTTTTAAAGCCAACTCCCGCATTAGGAATAATCCTGTGTCGCAGGGGGCTTCACAAACATTCAAACAACGGACACAAAGAACACCCAGACTCGGGACAACTATTTGTGGATCACACAAATTTTTGTCCCGTGTAGGATTCGAACCCACAACACTCGGCGCGGCGTAGTGGCTAGGTGACCACTAAAACCATTGCGCCATCCGTGCAGTCATTTAATTCAGTCGTACTGCGTCATACCTATAACATGGAAATAAACACATTTTTGACAGAACAAAAATCGAATCTAAATTAATAGAACTATAGATTCAAGTTCAAGTAAGTCAATCTAGCGTCTTTCTTCAAAATTATATTATTAGGGACTGTCAAAGCAAAGTGACATTTGAGATATTGATACACGTCATAGAACAAGGAGCGCAAACAGTAAATAAAGTACGCTCCAACCGGCCACCTAGTAAGGGCCAGTGCTCCTACGAAGCAATAGTTTCAACAACCTCGCTCAGTTTACACACTCTATAACTAAGCAAACCTCAATTAACCAACAGCTCAATGTACCAAGTAATTACTTAGACAGCCCTTTCTATAAAATCTATCAATCTAGCGGTTTCCTCAACGAAATATGAAGGCACCGAGGTGCAATGCCAGTTATCTTCATGCATCAGGATCGTCGTAAACATGTTACGACCATTTATATCGATGTGCCATACACCATCACATAAAATATTTACATTGTAAGTCAAGGCGGTCTCAACAAGCTAGTGATGAATATAACTGAAACTAAATTGCAACAACAACATTGCGTTATCGATATCGGGCTTGGGTATTTTAGCACTTTACAATAATGTAATTTATAGTATGTTTATTCTAAAATACAGAATTTTTCTACATTAGTTGTAAATTTAATCATTTTAATTTTTGACGGTTAAAGTCTGATAAGAGTTAAAATACGATTACCATTTAAAATAAAACATTGAATTGGTGACGTACAATACAAGGAACGTTAAAATTTAATGTTATAAAGAATTCAGAGAAGGATTGATCGATGGATAAACTTGTTTTGTCTTTGTGTTTTAACATTTCTTAATAACTGTTTATGTTTTTAACTTTCTTCTTTATTTTATATAGGTAAACATGAAGCTATTCACATAACTTTTTTAACATATTATTTTGTGAAACTTGAAGTTCAAACCCTACCTAATACCGAACATACTTGTAGATGTAACTACACATTGTCGCTTAGTAGCGTAGTACATGAGAAAAGGTGCGAACTAATTCACTGTATATATAAACCTATTATAATTATAAAATATATCGTTAACTATTACTTTACAACAGAAGCCCCGCTTTAATAATCACAGCTTTTCTATATGCTGACTAACGAGTAACTAACTTTCAAAGAACTTTCACACTTTACCTATTTCTCTCACAAAGCTGCATATGTATTTGTACGTAATACGTAATTAAGTGAAAACTAAAAGTATTTTCTTGATGTTCTCTGTACTTCACAAAGAGGTAAATAGTATATAGTCTCTCTAAGCTCAGAAGCACCTACGTCTAGTGTATGTTGCAACCAGCAATGTATCCGCCTTTCGGTTAAGTTTGTTTTAGATAATTACGGCTAGCTGTCCGCCCTCAGCTGGCCTTGAGTTTCCCACTAATGGTCGTGGCATCGTTCAAACCGTGCCACTTCTGTGACGGCAACATGGGTTCATTAGCGCTATCACTTCACCGCGGACCCGAGATTGTGTGGATGTAAGTGTGTATTATCTTGCGATGCTTTTACCGCACCGATTAACGCTTGATATTCTTTAAACTTGAATAGCAACTCTAGTTTTAGAGTGCCTAGATTAGTTTTTTTTTCTATAGACGAGTCATAATTATACCTACATATACAGTCTGCACGATAATTTAAACGCAGTACGTCTTTAGTCGTTATTTTGTTCTTTAATTCACTAACACCAATTGAACAATTACCATAATCGTAGATAGATTATTAATCACTTGGAAATAAAAGGACGTTTCCAATTAAATCAATTGCATCTCAATATTGACATTCAGACAGCGTAGTATCGCATAGCGATAGTGGAGATCGCCAGTTGACTTCTAGCTAACAATTTGTTATTCAAATGTAAGTTCTAACGGACCTAGCATGAGCAGCCTTGACAAGTCGCTGACAAGCCACGAGCACCGACAAAAGGTGTTACAAGTAAAATAAACATATCATACCTACTTATCTACTGTGTATAGCTTATTTAAGTAAATATTTTCAAGTGCCACCACAGCCCTACAATTGCCCAAACAATTGCAACCAATCCTTCCCCCATCATAATCGCAAGCAAGAACATAGCAATAGGGTTGTGTTCCTGCCAGTGAGTGGCTCTTAGTCAGTCAGTTGTTTTTATTTGCAGAAACTACATAAAAAATAGTGTTGTTATAAAATCTTCATGTTCAATTATAGTTGTTATAGTTGCTAGAGTAAGATGCTTACGAAAGATCATTCTTTGAGTGACAGTTCGAATGAATAGACTTGTAGTTGTACAATATTGTATGTATTAAGTAGGTAGCTAATAAGTTCAAGATCCGCGTGTAGTGTTGTGCATCAGTTGTACTGGAAGTGAGATCGCGACGCGAAGCGTAAAACTGTCACGATAAGAATCGATCTTCAAGATATGGATCGACTCTCGAGCGGTACTCGATTCGATTCGTACGACATTCCAGAGAAAGCACCCTATCTAGCCCCCATCCGGAACGTCGACCTTAATAGAGATGACATAGAGCGGATATTTATCGAACACGCCCTCGATGCACTTCATTTAGAACAGAATAATTAAACCGATGTTCTTCTTGTAACAATATAATAGGAAACTCAGTTACAGCCGTAATAAGAGCTAGTATATAATTCATTTAATTACCTATTATTTTAGCTAGGTGCATGTTAATTACTTCAAAAGAAATTATAAAGATAGATAAGAAGATAAAGAAATTATTAAAACAAACACACAGACCACTTGATGACATGCGGTTATCGTAGCCATAATACTTGCAGTTTTAAGTCTCAAAACGAACAACAAAGATTCTTACTTGCCTACAAAAACTCAAAACTACAACTAAAATAAATATTATCGTTCAAAAATATTCTTAGATAATAATGTAGGTACTCGATAAATTATAACAGTAACCTTTTTTCAGAAAACCTTTTTACTTCATCGTTTGCCATGTTTTTGGTAGAGAAAAACATTGGCTATTACAATATAAATCGTAGAATTGCCAAACTAATAGAAGTAGATGAACAGCTTCTATTTCAGTGATTCATCAAAATATTTCAAAATATTATACCAACAGTTACTACCAGACAATGGTGCTTCCTAGAACGGTGGGTCTAGAAGAATGAACTATTGCATAGGAGTTACTTAAATAATAAGTTAAGTATAAGTCTACTTCATTTCTGAAGTTTCATTACAATAAGAACTGTTGTTGAAAAGATGCATATATATAATTATGGTGTAGTATGGACTGATGTGTTAGGTATATATGTGTATAATACCACGAATATACTCCGTTTAACATGAACCTTGTACATACAGTAAGTAAGTACACGATTGTAAGGATGGTTGGTTGTAACAGTCTATCATAATCGCCACTCTTGGCAGGCGGATTGGTAGTACACACGTTACGAAGACGCTGCTGTAAATTCCTGACATGAAATTCTTTAGGTGCATGTTCCAATCCACGTGATAGTGAAACATACGTAATATATCAAATATATGTAATATAAATTTAAGTAATCGTTTGACTGTACATTTAACTGTCGTGGCTAGTTATACTTATACTTTTTGTACCTAGGCCATTTAGCCACTGAAAAGTATGGCAGTCACTTTAGTAACTTGCTCGATACTCGATTTCTAGAGATTCGACAATACAACAAGCATTGTATACCACAAAATAAATTACAGCGTTAATTTTAACCTAAATCGTTTAATCAAGTGACGATATCGTCACTCAAACGATTGAATTGTTTTATTGTATTTCACACAATTAAGCTTACATAAAGAATTTTCTTATTGTACCTTTATATGAAGTAATTATTATCCAGAAATTACACTGAAAATATAACTGCAAGCTTTGTATATCTAATATGTGACGTTAATATTGATTTAGATTAACAAGGTGTGTTTGATTAACTTGGATAAGCAAGCAATTAATTACATTACTTTATGTTAAAAGGTTAAAGGCGCATTCCTAAAATTATTAATCAGATGATTGAATTCTGTAATGAGCTGCTTCGTGATTAAATTTGTAACTAATAAGGGCACGTTCGTAAATGCTTTAATGTGCTTAGTGTTACGGTATTTGAAATCTACAATGCCACGCTTTCCCAAATAAACATTTTGTAAATTAAAACAACAAAGTACTCCTTCTACGCGTTAATAGAGTTTTGTCTAAACTGTAAAGGAAGTGAAATGTAATTGTAGGTGAATAAATATACCCGTGACAGCCAGTTTCAGGGCATTTAGAACGACGGTCTCGAGGCGGGTCGTTCACTTGATCTCATCCAATTTATTTACTTTTTTCCCAGGTGTAGTGTTACGGCTATAAAATTCAGTTTTTGTTGGTCGGGCGCATGCTCGGCTAGATCTCCCGTCGCGAGATATGTTGATTTACGTTTAACGCGCGTGACCCCTCGACGGAGCCGATCATAGAGTCGATAGACGATTCGAACTGGCGCGCACCTAAGATATCGGCACATCGCACTCGGACCGATGTATCTTGGGAAATATTTCGCGGTGTACAGCCTCCCCATCTGCGCGCTTGCTGGCCACTCGGACAAACCTTAGTACATTTCTTTGTATTTCACACGATTTGTTCCTGTATAAAGTACTAGCCGTACATGCTATGAAATAATATAACCTCTTACTAATTGGCTGTAGGAGAATCGGATATATGCGCCAACTCCAAGAGATGGTAGCACTCTGGCTAAAGATTTAAAGAACGACACGATAAATAAAAGTAGGTCCAGTACTAGGCTATATAATATATTGTCTAAGAGTACTTGGTTAGAAAACCTCCTCGGATGCATATTTGGCAACGGAAGCGACAACATCTCTTTTCTTTGATGATCTTCTTTTTTTAATATCCTGCTTCTGGCCTCTTACGTCAATAGTAGTCAAATGTCGTAGAGACTGTGATTTTTAGTTGGTACGACTCCGGTATATGTAATTAACCAACTATATATATATATATATATATATATATATATAGGGGGCAAACGAGCAGACGGGTGGGTCACCTGATGGTAAATGACTACCGCCACCCATGGGCACCTGCAACTCTAAGAGTCACAAGTGCGTTGCCGCTCTTTAAGGTGGGAGTAGGGGAAGGGGGGAAGAGGGGAGAGGAAGGGGTTAGGGTCTCCGGTAACCGCACTCACTCGGCAAAAGCAATGTAAGTATTACTTCATTGCCGGTTTTCTGTGAGGCCGTGGTATCACTTCGGTCGAGCCGGCCCATACGTGCCGAAGCATGGCTTTCCCTCTTCCTCCCTCCTTTCTTTCGGGTTATGGTCGCATACTCGTATATACTTATTTTGAAATGAAAGAAAAACCTACTAATTTTGCAAATAGTTAAGTGTAGGTATGCACTCAACATGAGGAAGTGGAAGTTTCTTCACGATACTGTTAGCTTTACCAGAATAGTTATTAGTTATAGATGATTAGTTTCAGGCCTTACATTATGGGATAGGTACTAGTAGCATTCTGTCGCGTGAGGGTACTTAAGTCTACCGCGTTTCCTTTAAATAAAATACATACAACAGTATATTTTTAGTAGATAAGTAGTAAATATTACTTCCTATTTTCGGGACAAGTATGTATTCATACACATATCAAGCTACCAGATTAATATTGGAAAAACCGAACATATTTGGAATATTTTCTCATAGATTTAAATTTGCACTCAATTAATGTACCTATCGTCTGACAGGACCTTTAAATTGGATATTATTTCAATTAGCTTGGGACGTAACAATGTATTATTGTATGGAAATATTGAACTCATTACATTAAAAGTTGTATTTGCGTTCTGTTTGAAAGCAGCGACAAGGTTTGACCTTTTCCCTTCATGAAACAACAATAGTATCTATTACTGAACGGTAAGGTACAATTGAATAGCCTAGTCCTGTAACTGTGGTATGAACAAACTCTTCTCGGACCTCTGATAACTCACACAAATTATGCATCATTTCTCAGGGCTGAATGCATCTATTTGCCCAAACATGCATTCAGTTTTGATAGAACGTAAGTAAAGTAAGCAACGACTTTTCATAATTCCCTAAACAAATAAATAGTAAATTAATTATGTTAAGGATTTCTATTTGTAAACCAGCGACAGCGGCTTCGCTCACGTAATAGTAATTATTCCTTCCTTTGGATACAGCACTTTTTTTCTAGATGAAATGCACCCTAAGCCTTTGCTTTATCCCTTGCAAAATCGTAAAAATCGGATGCACGGTACGGCACCGCATAAGGTACGAACAAACCTAAATTTATTTTCATATATTTGATATTGGTAAACGGGTTTTAGTGTAGTTGGTTGAAGCCGACTCAAAATTAGGTACTAACATTAGTCTTCGAGTTAATTTTATTTATTATTCACTGTTTAGTTTAATTTTATATTGTCTTTATTTTTTTTATAGTTGTTTTATCCAAAAAAGCGGACTACTTTGTAAAATGTATGCGTGATCATCTAAAAGATATACATATACGTGCGAATTCAGAACCCCGTAATTTTTTCGCAATAACTAAGAAACACACTTCATTGACCTAAAAAGTATAGATTAGTAGTATAAATTGAAAAATTTGACTGTTCACCTATCAGCTCCATCATCAGACCAAGTATATTATATACGGTGCTAGTTAAAACAAATCAAATGACTTGTCAGCAAATCGAGTGGTCCCCTAAAACCCCCTTGAGTTTGTGCCCATTTCGTAGCTATTCCGTCGGCTACTGTAGCTATGGAAAACTTCCATTATTCATTTATCGAACCAGTTTGGTGGTACCGTATTATGTTTGCCATCTTACTAGTATAAACACAGTGTATAATTGTGCGAAGGTAATTCTGACTCACTCATAGTTAGATAATAGAAGTTAAAACTACAAACATTTTTTCTTCATGTACATTTTATAAAGTAATGTAACAATAAAGAAACCATTCCCACGAGTAATTGTAATAAATTTAAGTTAATTGTTCTCGTTTAGAAGATGTATATTAGTTGATATCATAGTAGGTACCTAAGTATAGCTGGCCATAAAATTAGGGATGGAGAATTGTAGAAGCGACAACGAATTGCGAGATTCCAGTTTAAAATGTTAATTAAATTTTATATTACGGTTTTATTTGGCTTGCCTGCAAGGTCTATACATGCAAAAGTGTTTATAAATTTTCGTGACTTTGATACATATTAGATGTGAACCTCGGGAATTAATCGCGATAATATAACGTCGAGTAACCAAAGAGGTATTGTACCTTTTAAATATTATCACGATTAAGTCCGGAGTTACACACCTAAGGCGCCCATTACACGGTCGGTTTTGCTGTCAGTTTTGCTACAATCAAAACGGTGATTCACGAATAACCTATAGTCTAATGCAGTGATTGACGGTTGCATGATGAGATTTTAATGTTGATATTATTTCGTCAATCATGACTTTTGGTAATGATTGACGTTTGCATGAGCGTCTAATGGATGCCTAAGATGCAAAAGTGATTATAAAAAGTAACCCTAAGAGGATCTACTAGGTGGCGCTTTACTGTTACAGGAATTTTTTAACATCACAAGGAGTTTCAAGGTTAGTATACCTTTTGCATAATGTTTAACCTTCAATTCAAATGCAATGTAATCAATTAAAATTAACAGATTCTAATGGCTCCTTTTGGATAGCTACGTAGTTTCTTTAATAAAGTTAAATTAACAAAATATCTTAAATAGAAAAAGCTAACTAAAGCTATAATGCCAAGTATTCAGATTGTTTAAATTTTCAGGAAAAGAAATATTATTAAAACAAACATTTTAAAACGGTTATAGTGAATTTCTAGAATTTCACGTGATTTACAAAACTCCTTGCAGTTCATTAAAATTATCCACGTAGAAAGTTAATAATTGAAGATTTTCGTAAATTCCTACAACAGTTCCAAATTATCTATAACTTTTCGATTATTGTTAAACTGTGGCATCCCTGACTTATACGTATCTTCGGCTCCCGCCTTATCAAATGGTCTGCCATTCTCCAATTGAAACTTGTGATTCGATTCCTAATTCAAAACGAGGCATTCTACTAAGATAGCGTTTAAGTCTTGCTACACAGAAACATTGCGCATTTGCGGGACCTTAAAGAACGGGAGGCAAAAAAAAAACAAGACAACATCAAAACTTGAAGGCGAGCATATCTTTAAAACACATTACGGGTTATCCACGAAATAAAAAACCTCGTCTCAGATAACCACACTTCATTAGCATTTCGCATTCTGCTTAGTTAGCGTCTTGTGTGATACAAGAAATGTACGAACGAGTATGTAAATATATTTTAAATATATTCTTTTTTAACAATGCTACTTATTATGTTATTCAATAGGCCTGTTTATGTATACAAATTAGGTGCTGTGTAGTCTATGAAGAATACTTTGTCACTTCGTAAAAATTAAACCACACTTAAAAACTTATTTTATTGTATAATTTGATATTTAGTTTAGTTGTAGGTATGTAATTATTTAAAAGATAAATTGGAAATGAAATTGTTCATGAATTATTAATTTACATTATGACATAACTCATTTTTTTATGTGATACTAACTTAAATCAGTGCCTTTGTTCACGTGATTATAAGGAAAAACAAATAGCAAACTACAGGATCTAAATACATATACCACACCCAGACTCGGGACAACTACTTGTGGATCACAAAAATTATTGAAACTGTTATATTTCAAAATCTAATGTTATATCTAAAGATTTCGAAATCAGTTTTAGTCAAAACATGACATCTTTAACGAGCATTGTCTTTTATACATAATATGTAAAGACATGTATTGGAATCGATTTTTTTCTTATAAGTACAATTAAGTTGTTACCTAGATGGTAAATGGATACCAAAACTTATGAATGTGCGCAGCCACAGTGTCAGAAGTCTTCTGATTATATGCTGCTGCTGCTATCTCCGGAGACTCGACTCACCATCAGGAAACCTTATTAGGTTTATGAATAATTCGATTAATTAAGCATGAATTGCAGCCGTATATAATATGATGTGGGTTCTGTAATGATTCTGTAACATTTACCGCAGTACTTTAGCCAGTCTGCCTCAAGTTCAAGTCTCGTTCTAAAGCTGGATATTTTCCAATTCAGGATAAACATGAATATGAATTTGCTAAATGTTTCTTATAAGAATAGAAAATCTTTATTATAATTTCAAATATTTTTTAAGAAAGGTGATTTATACATATTGTTTTACATAATAATATGTATTTTATCGCGTGCTCTTCGTGAATAATATGTTAAAGTTATGGATGAAAAGGGAATTTCAGATTTTATGCAAATGTACAAGAAGGTACAAAATTTCTGCCCACACCCCGCTGTGATTATATGAGACATATTTATGACACTGCTAATATTTTGGTTTTACCGTGTCTAAAAATAATCGATTAAGTTATAAATAAATTATTTATTATAAAATGTGGGTAGGTATTAAACGCCATGCTAACTAACAAAAACGTTGAAGGGGAAGATTGTGTAGAACTGTAGAAGCTTTGAAACAGCTGGGGTTCATACCGACAGTCGGAAGACGACGTCATTAAGCGACGCGCCGGTAGCGAAGGCAAATCAACCGTTAAGTTGCTACTTCAAATCCCAGTAATTATTTACTGATCTTTATGACTTGAGAGACTAATAATTACAAATTAAAAATATGTTTATTATGTACATTTTGCAGTGGTTTAAGGGGTCGGACTTCCCAGCAACCGCCAGTTCGAGTTACAATTATGCAACTCTGACCTGCTTGAGCTTACACCCCCCAATCCATTACTTCTTTCTTACCTTTTCACCTTTAGCTTTCTTTCCCAATTTTCCCATCTTTAACTCCCTTGCCCCCTATTATGTGAGTGGGACCAAAATTATACTTTTCAGAATGTGGGTGTTTAGTACGCCTCTGCCTACCCCATCGGGGATACAAGCGTAGGTACGTGTATATACATTCACTCACGCCTTTTTTATCATCTATCATAATGATTTGCATTTATCATCATTATATGATATAGTGTTATTATAACCTGGGTTATATTTTCTACAGTATAGATGTTACTAATAGATAACATACTCAATACTTTTTTCTGTAAATTTATACTTTACATAAAACACCCAGACTAGTGCAAATAGATACAATCACTCATACATTAAGTTTGTATTGAGCAGAAAGTAAAAAAAAAACAAACAAACCACAGCCGTAATCGGACGGATCGGAGAGAACGAAGAGAACGCTTAAGTTAATTGATATAAGAACCCAAAGATAATTTAAAGTCTTTAAATAAAAGTTACTCCAAATTATTTTAAAAGATAATCAAATGTTCTCACAAAATAGGTCGCAAGTCTTTACCACCATAGCAATCGCAATAAAGCACAATAAAGTTGAACGTCTTCCGGCATTCGTCAAACGGACTGAAGTGGCCACTCGTTGTGCAACCCGCCACCCAACTAGTTGGTGCCGACAAGCCACCAAGTTGGGACAATTGAGCGATTTGTCAACTATTGCATTAGGTAACCGGTCACCGGAGGCAACTCGAAATTCTCCGCGCGTCGCAAACGTTTCCCGTGCTTCGGTCTCTTCTTACATTACATCGGTTCGAATAAAAGTCGGTTTCAATGAAGTAATGGATACTTTGTCAATCAATAGTGACGAGAATCGTCGAGCGTGGGCAGCAGAGAAAGCAAAGCTCTCAAGAATCGCATGCTCCTTACGCAAGATATATCTGCAGGGAACACAATGGACGCGGAATGCTTGCAGAACAAGCTTTTTGGATATTTATTGCATAGATTTTGTGTGGGATGGATTTACTTCAGTGAGTTACACGCAGACTCTAACACGTCTAAAGCAATAATAGTTTAGTTAATATTTTGTTGAATAAACAGCCAGGAGACAATAAAGCTAACTATAATCTAATATGGTATAGGTATAGATTCATGTGTCGTATATACAAACCAACTTTCGAGATTAGAGAATCTGAGTCTAATACGATTTCAAATAGCGTCCACCTGAAGGAAAGGAAAGCTTGAATGAAACTTCGGTATAAATATGGTGTTCAGAAGTTACGAAGTTGTTTGATTTAGGGACAAGTTGCTAGACCGCTGTCTACGTATTAAATTTGCTTACTAGACAATACAGTATAATAATATGCAATGTTTAATATTTATTTTGTTCTATTTACGGATATGTATATACTATTGTAAAATCATTACTTTTCGTTTTATTCATTTTCAAAACTAACAACAAAACTTCTTTAGCCAAGTTTTTGGCTTAAGTTCTATATCCACAATGAGAATAACAGTAAGTTAATTTGGTTGATAATTACATAAATAGGGTCTGAGATCTGGCGAGTAAAATCAAATACATTATACATTACTAGATGTTGGTATCGAGGCGGTACAATGTTACAACACTATCAGGTCATGACGATCGGAGCGGGTGTCACTATCGGTACAGTCTTTGCCGTAAACGTTCTAACGTCGAACTGGTTTCTGGTATTGGTAGAGAATTCTTGATAGTTGTGTGAAATATGCGGCGCACTTATCAGCTTATTTACTTTTATAACTATTGTTGTTTTTTACGATCATTCTGCTAGATTTATTGGGATATTATTATGAATGAATTGATTAATAGTAATAAAACGATTAATAGAATTATATATCTAAGGTATACTATAATAGGTGTTAATTATTATTTGTAAATTAATATGATACAAATGAAACAATAAAGTGGAATCGCTTATAAAGCGTTGTTGGTTTTGCAAAATGTAGGCATCAAACGCCCCTTAAATAATAAATTTTTATTATTATTATAGTAAAAGTATATTTTTTCATTTATGCTTAAATCCATCGTAAAAAAACTTAATAAAAATTTTATTATTCGTTCTATTTTGGCCGGATTCAAAAGCGTTACTTATCGTTTACATTTTTTAATGTAAAATACTGTAACAATGTTTTCGGAACCTAGTTTCAATTTATTACCGCTATGTTATAGAATGAAAGAAAATGTGAGTGCAAAACTTTCACAATTCGAGTCTAAAATCATTTCACAACATTTCGTTTAAACAGATGCATCGAATGTAATTTGTCACGGCCATACTACTTGAAATATATATTATATTAGCAGCGCCCCGCGGTTTTGCCCGCGTAAGTCCCGATTCTGTGGGAATATCGGGATAAAAAGTATATGTTAATACAGGTTTTCAGCAATCGGTTTAGTAGTTTTGGCGTGAAAGAGTAACAAACATCCACCATCCATCCATTCATCCAAACTTTCACATTTATAATATTAGTGGGATGCCTAGATTTTCGATAACTTATAACTTTGTTTCTTTATTCATATTTGGAACTCAAATTATGGAGAAGAGGAAACTCTTGATTGGCGGCAATTTTAAACATATTATATTATTTGCATCGATAATGAAAGAAGGGTTAAGCGTTCCTGTTTACATACATAATACCTATATTATTATTATCTAACCGGTTATATTTTATAATAAATGCTGCCCACTATTTGACGTTATCATTAATGTGTCAGGCGAGAAGATGACAAAGTTGCAGGGTAAAGCCGCCGTCGTAGTAATGGTTCCTATCCATTGACTTTTATGACGAGCTATAGCAATGTCAGCAAAATACTGACTAAAACTTACAACAATATTAATTTAATGACCTCATTAAAAGGCAGCAGGCTTGACTTGTGTTGGGGGTTGTAAATTACAAAATATGACAAAACAAGGCTTTGTTTCTAATTATTATTTGTCTTTATTTAAAGGTATACCTCATTACGCTGCTCATGCAGGAGAGGAGTAATCATTAATCCAAGTCACGTGTATCTTTCATCTGTTTGGTTCAATCCAATCTTCAGCCCAATAACTTATTTGGCTGAAGAAATAAAGGTATTTATTGTTATAAGAAATAACAATAAAAGTAATTCCATCCGTAACTTCTGTAGCAATTCTTGGTAACCGTTTCTATTGACCCCGTCTGTTTTTAAAAATAAAGTTCTCCTCTCTGCTAATAAACCCCTGCATAACACTACCGCGTAGTGTTTTGCAAGAGTTTACAGATTTACAAACCGGGTAATGCTCTGAGATTTCCCCTACCACCAGGATACCGACTATCTCAATCGTAAAAAAACTGTTGTGGTCTACTTTACCCCAATGAAGTTTATGATTAACCACATAGGTATATGTATAATATATTCCGAACTATTCACAAACTAAGGCCTTTTGATTAAGGAATGAAATGAATAATTGCAGATCTTTTTAAATTATTTAATAATGCAATTTATAAAAAAACACTTGCAGACTGGTTTAATTTTATATACGAATATAGAAAACTTGCCGTGCGATAAAACTGGGATTTGATTTCTTTTCACTTTGACAGGTAATGCAGAGGAGTCGTGTACATAAATCTACTTTATTAAACCAACCGTATTTTATTACCGTTTGCTCTGAGAATCTAATTTATACACATTATTAATTTGACACCTATAAGAATAAAACCTCAAGATAAATTACAATGTCATTATGTTCTTTTCTTACTTAAAACATCTGTATCGTTAGAACTTCTATACTCAATTTGTTTACTTATACTACTTATAAGTTTAAACGAAAACTAAAGAACACATTAGTTTAATTTATTCCTAGAAAAGGCAAATAAACCTTCAACAATTTGAATACAAAAGTAAATTTAACGGACATTTTACACTGTAAATAAACCTAAGAAACATTAAAACTTAGGGAACATTTAAGGACTAAAATGAATAATAAAAATTAGTGATGACACTTGAAGTCATTCTTTTACGACTGATTCTAGTGTACGATATAAAGAATAAGTGCTGAGGTAACTTGTTATTGGGAATGTGTTTTGTACTTTCCTGCTGATTGTACCTTAATAGCTGAAGTGTACGTTTTCTCAATAAAGTAACGATCGACATCTTTGGCCGTAAGACAGGTATGTGCGCACTTACAGAACATTGTCTATCATGGTCAGCTGCGTTGTCAATAATCAAAATAAATTATGGTAGGTCTGGATGCTATTTCATATTTCTTCTTTTGTTTTAAGTACTCATCCTATGTTTAAGTAAACCTTTTGTTCAATATTACACAAAGCGGTAGATATAATTTAAGTGTGTCGTAGCTTACTAACAATGTTACATTTGTTATTTTTGTTTTCTTGTAATGGTATTTTTGAAAATGGTTGCAAAACGCACAGTGATTACCGACGACCAATAGACAGCACCGCGCTATGGTCATCAATCTATTAGACACACACGTAGTAGAAAGCTACGTAGTACATACGTAAGTGGCGACTACAGTGAGCAGGATCGACATGCAGGTCTACATCACGGAACCGATCTACCACCTCCCTTTCCGTCCTCGAAGGAGGATGCGCTTGCATTAAAACAACTGTTACTGCCTAGGATGCTATGGAGCATAGGAGGGCTGGCAGCAAACGATCTACTCTGACATTTTACAGATTCCTAGTCAAATTGGTTGGTCTTATTGCATTATTGTTAAGCTATTGTGCTCTTAAATGAAACTTTTACAGCATTTTTTAATGAATTTAAAGACATACCAATTTCTGCATCACTGCTAGTCGCAACTCTAGTATCATACCAAGCACTAAGCTATATACATAAAATCAATTTGTTCATTAGATATTTAGCCGACCTTAGTGAACCACGCTACCCGACACCCGCTGTTACTAGGTCGACATAGATGCCTACCTCGCGGTGCGAACTATTTGTACCGTTCAAGCCCACAGTTAGGGTTACACGCGTGCTAATCCAATACCAGATAAATGATACGCCGCTATGTAGGCCGACGACATTTTGCCTCTAGGATAAACAAATGATGCAGTATTCCGAACACTTTACGCATAGTTTTGCTTGTTATAACATTTTGAATTGCACCGTTATTCTAGCTGTGTGATTTTAACATATTTGACATTATAGTGAGAATTAGTAGATTGATAAAGTTACTAAAGGTTGTGTTGTGAAGTGTGAAGTTCATTTGGAAGATAAATACCAAAACCTTTTTGCAAACATGTTTCGAAGTGATTGCCACAGAATATTTGACTACGTGATTTATGTAGATTGAAGGTGTCTCTCGAACCTCGTCTAAAAAAGATCACGGCCAAATTACCGTTCCCTTATGTTCCAGCTGTGGGGACAAAAGCCCTTTATAAGCTAGAAAACCTTTTAGCATGATTAATGCTCTGTTCCTATAATCAAGAAACGATGTTTTTTTGCTTATGGACAGTAAAATTTCGTTGAATTTTCAACGGTCCGTAAGCAAAACAAATCATTTCTTGATAATAGGAACCGGGCATAAATTGACAAATATCACTAGCAACAGCAGTGGTTTCAACTGCCCCTCCCGGAGTAGTACTAGACACTCTTAGTACTAGACAACGCTTGGGTCGCTCAATTTTGAGCAGAAAATTACCATGTACTCGTACTTCTGTACTGTTCTTTGCGTTGCAAACTTGCAATTATAGTATCTTTTTTACTGTTTATTACGAATACTATTGTGACCAAAAAAAAACATGACGGAAATTATACTAAGTGGTTAGCGGTGCCTAAAAGCATTTCAATTTGTTGAAACAATAAAGTTGTTGAAACTTTGGCGACAGGCTAGACTACTGACGAAATGACACCGATGAAATTGACAGAGCGAGAGATATCTAATCTATACTAGACATATCAGTATATGCTAATAATTATATTAAAATACTAACAATTTGTTATTTCTCACAACCTTACTTCCTCATAGCGAATTTGTATGAAATATTTGTATGTAAGTGATGCATGAGGTGGAGGAAAATTTACCGTGAAACAAAGGCATTCTAAGAGCCGGGAATAAATAAGAGGGTGTAGGTAGGTAAATGCAGGCTTATAGGTGTACCCTAAAGTCTGTATGCCCCAGGCCTAACGTCTAACGGTGGATGCGCCCACTCCGAGGTGTCGCCTGAGTGCGCTCGCGCCGGTCATCCGTCCCGATGTACCTACGATTTACGAGACATCGCCTACTTTATTGGCTAAAGCGATTCCCATAAATCCACTGAGTACATCTTAGGGTATCATTTTTAGTGCAAGGCCAATTTATATTCTTGATAACGCCTCCCTTTTTTTTTGTACTTTTTTCATTAATATATGTATGCTAACGTGTCCAATTGTGTTGGTAAATTCATATAAGAATTTACCAACAATTGGACAAGTTTTAATGATGTTCATCAGTATTAATAGTAGTTAATAATCTGAATAAAATAGGTATCATTTCTTGTTCTCCTTATAACCGCATTCCTAAATGTCAAGACAGAAAATTAAGGCGTTAAAGTTCTTATCATTAATTCAAATGAGAGCTTTATTACGTTACGGATCAACAACTTTTTTATTATCTGTGTAAAATAGTAGCAATCGTTTATACAAAAACAGAAAAGCTAAATGCAGCTGCTATATTTGGAAAAGATTACAATCTAAAAGGACGACCGAAAAACGATTACATATATATTCTTACACATTATCATAATTTTCTTTTAAGACAGGATGGAAGACTGTACACAATATAATGCTTAGCAATCGAGTAACTCATACTGGAGTACATTTTTTATTATAATTCACTCTTTTAAAAAACTTGACCGATTGTAGTCGTGTTTGGATTTTGTATACTATTAAATTTAACAATAAAGCTTTTCGTACGTCTCAGATTTCGTCGTCGTCTTCCTATTTCATTCACAATAAATTTCAATTTTTTAAATAAAAAATATACTTATTATAATATTTACAATCACAAAACTATAGAGAAACTCTTAAATTAAATTTTTTTGTAAAGGAATACTAGTAACGTGGGTCACACATTACTAGTATTCTTGTTAATCCCTCCAGCTAAGATAAGTACTTGTGTTAGGAGGCGGTTCACGTCGGTAGTGCACTGGGTGGGGTTCGAACCCGCAACCACTTGATCGCAAGTCCGACACCTTAGCCACTACGATACCGCCGCTTATTTCTATTGAACACTTCCTATTTCATTCACAACAAATTTAATTTTTTTAAATAATAAATACATTATAATATTTACAATTACAAAACTATAAAGAAACTCAAGTAGGTACATGTAATTAAAAAACTGTAGGCGGGCATGGGGCAGCCCTTTCGCGTGTTTACGTACCGCGCGGCGGTAGATAATTATTTTAAGGACAGCGCCGAGTCACAATACTGGATAAATAATATTACCGTGTTGAAAGTGAGCGTTATCGAGAATTACTGAGTCCTTGACCATCATTATCGAGGGACACTTTATTATTACATTTAATTTCAAATTAAATTTTATTTAGTCATATTAATTATATATATGAATAATAATAAAATTTTAATTAATTGTTTATGTATTACTTCTTTGATTTACAACCTAATTTTATTACTCTAGCGTATTTTTCTTTAAAAAAAACCTGCACTAAAACTTCCAACGGTAGACTTGATACCTTCCTTTCTTCCAGTCAATTTTATGAGATGTAATAAGCGATACGGCCGTTCATTGTGCTATTAAGGCTGAATATAACATTGCTATGGCGTACAATAAGTAATGTCATAAATAAGTAAAATACATTTTAATTATACTGCTTGACCTGACAAATAACCAAATTGACCATTTGTATTTCACTGCATTCGGTTACCCTGAAACCCTTGCAAGCATAACTAACAATCATCTTTATGGATAGTATTTAGGATAAAATTACAATGGAAACGAACAGACCGAAGTCTGTGGAGAAAGTCCCCCTACTAGATCTATCGACGACCAGCCCAAAGTGGCAGGGAGTTGCTGGATTGAGGCTGCTCAAGACTGCTTATTGCGAAAATCTTTACAAGTGGTCAGATTTTTAAAGCAGTAAAGGTCCTGTGATTCAGAGAGAGGAAAAGAGGATAATTAAAGGGAAGTTGAATTTACTGCTGGGATTTTATTCCCTTGCATGTTCTTATTCTTTTAAAAACAAAATCCCCACGCAGAACAACTATATGAGGATTATAAGTCGAACCCACAATATTCGTTGTGGTATCAGCTTGTTAGGTGACTACTTAAATCACGTCGCCATGGTTATGTTACTAGAACGTACTAGTTCGTTGTAAAATAAATGACACTCCTGTAGCATATGAATTAATGCTTAAAATGAAGTTAACGATAGTTTAAAATACGTCATACCGCTTTACACTTAAGCAAGTTGAAGAACACGTATAACTGACGATCTTCGTTGTTAAACTGACTACTAAACTTGACATAATAATAATAATAACTTCACACATCTCACACATAGTTTGAGTATTGCTCGCTTATTAAGAAAAATCCAAAAGTATTTAATAAAAATTGGTACTAGCAATTGAAAAGATAGATATATACTTAAGTACAGTGTAGTGCAAGGAACGTGAATTCTGTCCACTGATACTTAAGTACTGCGTATCCTTTACGACTTCAGAAAATTAATCATTGGATACAATATTTTCTATTAAATGAAGTACTTTACATTCCTTAATGACACACACATAAACATTCAGCTCGTCAGAATCACTGGGATTGTCAGTACCTACCTAAAGTTATTTTAAGAGCTAAGTAAAAGTTTATTTTCAGGACTTAACAAAATTTATTTTCATTTCATATTTCATTTCTTATTTTTTATATTTCATTTCATTTCTTATTTCGTTTCATTCCATTTCGCAGAATGCCAAAAAAAGAACATCCCAACTTTAGACTTGGCGAGGGCAGCCAAATTGCAAGGTAAACTTGAATCATCATCAGAATATGAAAATCGCGTAGTCAGTCAGCGGAAATATGCGTCGCAATCGCGTGCCAGAGAATCAAGCACCAAACGTTGCAGCAGTTAGATGAAATAAGGGCTAGAAATACACAAACAGGCGCTAGAGAGTCGAATGCCGAACGTTCACAGCGTCTCGCTGAACAAAATGCATTAACCGCACAAGTACGTCGAGCGCCGAACGTTCACAGCACCTTGTAGAACAAAACTTAAGAACTAGTCGAACACGAGCAGTGTTCGCAAGGCCTTAGAGCACAAAATGTAAGACAGCAGGAGTCAACATCTGGAGTTCACGATCTTTCACGAACCTAATTTTAAACTTGACATCTTGATTCCTCTCAACTGAAATGCGTTTTTCTCTCCATTTCTTTTTCACACTAAAACTATCCATCGCCTGGAAAAAAAATGCATTTAGCCATAAGGCCGCCCTTTGTACATATCAATTTTGTATACTCACTTATATTGTAATGGCGTACAATAAAGTTCACCCTTTCCTATTATATTCTATCTGCTATGTACTAAGAATACTAGATATGTAATAATACTATTACATAAAGTCCCCACATAAGAGATAGCGTAGATACTGGTCCTGGGAACGCATTTGTTAAATGTCGTGGTATCAGTACAGTTATTTGTTACCGTGGCTTATAATCGGCTGAAGGGTTGAGTGACAGGACAGACCCAGGGTTCGCCCGTCACACTGCACTACCAAGTCTAGTCAGACGCGTCCGTTAGGCATTCAGCCTCACACAACCTACCCGGAATCTGACTAGATATCATCGGTTTATCGTCCGTTATTTGTTGACTTAAGAATAGATGGGACTAAATGTTTAAACAACTGAAATTTGTTGAGTAGTGTAAAGTTTTTGCTAACCAAGAAGGAACAGTGTCATGATGAAATAATGATTAAAGTTTAATAAATATTTTGATTCAGGATGTACGTCTTATGAACAAAAGAGGTTGATGATGATATCAGAAGACAAAACGTAGATGGGTTCTATATAACTCATTTGATATCGTATGGGTTCAGATAGATATTGTACTTCATCACAGTTAGAAACCACCTCTCATCACCAACTTCATTATATCAGTATGTGACAAGTAAAAGTATGAACTTGTCAATGAAACAGGTCAATTAATCTACAGGAAACAGTGCGTACAATTGCCAACGTAGCAGTCATAAAGCAAAGAATAGAAAGTATTTTAGCATCCGCCTTTACGGAAGTGTTAGTCGTAAATATGGTATTAAGTTGTAGTTCACATTATTGAGACCTGTTGCGATATCGTTTTATTAGTAATTGAGGTATTTATGTGAAGGAAATAAGGTCAACAAGTCGTCAAATGGCGTCAATAATAAGATACTGTAAGCGGTTCAAGTCGTAAGGCATTCTTGCGTGATCTGGAATGTATGTATAGCAAGCAACTGTAAAGTAGATAAGGGAAACTGTACGGTTTGTGTGTGGTGTGGTTTAAATGGTCAGCTTGTTAACTGATACCCACAGAGGCCAATAGATTTTGTGTACTTTCGATTCGATGTAAACATTTGATTTTTCGTACCTTCTTTTTCATGGTAACTCCGACAAGTTTTACACGGCCAGAAGGTTTTCATAACCAAAATTCAAACATCAAATGTATGCTGGAAAAGACATCCAAACTCCTCTTTCCTCTTACTCTGGTAACAGAGTGCGTGAGACACGACCGCGTCGACTGACCTTTAAATAATTTGGTGAGATAAATTGATATACATATAGCTTGTGGATATTGATGCTTATCGACCTACACATTTTGATTAGCAACACCACATTTTTTTTAATGCAGCTGACGCAGCACATATGACGATGCCGCCAATGCGCAAGTTATCCCTAGTATAGAATATGGTTGATGTTGGCTGTGAGCTAAGCGTGTCCTTAGGTGACCGCTGTTCATAAGACTGGTCACCATCTCAAGTGGGTACCGTAGCCATCTTAATGGTAATTATAAAAGATAAGTCAACGGAAGTGTGTAAAAAGTTATCGAACAGTCTGGCTATAAACGGCTGACAAGTGTATATGTTATGTAGTAAATCGAAAAGCAAACCACTGTAAGTAAGCAAGGTGTTCGCAGAAACTGATATGAAGCGAGAGACTTCCATTTGAATATTAACTACTCATTAAAACAGCAATAAAACCTTTTACAATCGTATCTGCGAATCAAGACGTAATTTGTAAAATTAGACCGATAATTAATAGCGTAAATGCGACAGTGAATAAATGTAAATGCCTATTTTTTGTAGTAGTAATATGTCTAACTATGTAATAACGCTATACTCATTCAATTATAAATAATTTTATTAATTATTTTTTAAAAAGACAACTCCCGCATTATTACTCCTGTGTCGCGGGTGACTTTACAAACATACAAACAACGGACACAAAGAACACCCAGACTGGGGTGGGAATCGAACCCACGACCTATGGCAGGCATAGTAGTGAGGCCAACAGGCCAGTCCAGATGACGAGATGTTTAATTTTTTGAAGTGAAAACTCATTTAAGAACGTTGGGCACTTTTGGTATGGGGAAAAGCAGCGTACTCGCGTGACCGTCACGCTCAGGTGACATATATATATATATATACAGATGTATGTGTGTATGTACGTGTTTTCACTTCTGATATGCAGTTCTACGACAGATATTTTTTTTATATTTGTAAAACTCTAAACGATACGAATATTATGTAAGACTAAATCAAAGAGAAAACTGACTTATATGCTTAAATCATTTCAGTGGAAGGTGTCAAAGTTTAAAAGAGAATGAACATGAAGCGAAAGGAAGGCTGCCACTGCCTTACCTTGAAGGAGGAAAGGCCTGAGTTTATGTATATATGTAAAAGCATCTCTTTCGGTCTGTTTTTACTTCTTCACGACTTAACCTCTTAAGCAAATACGTATTATCTGGAAGTATATAGGGTAAAGATCTATGCGGGCGAATTCGACAAGGCAATGTAATAAAATAACACACTTATTAAAATTTTATAGGCAATATTTTATGAATGAATTATGTAAGTTATAAATTAACCGATCATTTATTTTATTCCACTATAACAATTATAATTAAAGGCTTCCTATCTTTATTTCACTGGATTCTTTATTTTTTATGTACGTACTCAGTCTTACCCTCCCAGGCAAAGACAGAAATACTAAAATCAAATACCGTCCAATATAAACACTAGTTCTAATCTACGAGATCGGTTTATACTATCTGTAATAAGCCCAACAATGACTATAACCAAGGTACGTTTTAAATGCGTCTATAAATTGGTACCGAGACATCATGATAACGCCACAAATCAAGACAGAGCGTTAATTACGGGCCCAGGCACTCAGGCCTAGGTGTTGGTGCTGCGACACGTCTACACACTCGAGTATTTTACTTACCAGTGGCAGCGAGCGAGTGACATGAATGATCGGCCAGATGCTGATTCTAAATAGAACGCACTTTGAGTTCTTTAAGTTTTATCTTTCTTAATTAATGTAACGTTTCAGTTCGATATAAGTTATACACAACATTTGTGTTAAAGTCCTCCATATCAGGACTATTATCTACTATAGGTGACTTTATCGTAATTTTTTATGTACATAGGTACAGTGATAGTTATAGTTTTAAGTCTAATATAAATATAAATGAATACACATTCAAGCGACTTTTAATAGTTCTAGCGATCTTTATAGAACAATTAACACAATGAACTCATTTCTGTTTGAGGTATTAAGTACGAGTATGACAAGGTGTGCGCCCGGTGCATTCGGTAGCGGCGAAATTAACATTCCATACAAACTTTTTCAAGTTTCAAAAATTATTTTAAACGAAAAAAAACTCAATTTCGAAGACTTACACCCGGTTTTTAAAAGGCTGATCAAAATATTGTTCAACTAACATAGCTGTTTAGTTTACAGCGGTGGCAAAACTGCATTTGATATAAGATTTTGCATTAAAATTCCTTTTAACTCAATATATATATATATATATATATACTCGACAAGAGATTTGACATTCGATTAGGTAATTTTTGAGTTGGTTAGCCTTTCAGAAATCGAGCATATAGTCACGCTACCACACGGTTAAAAAATTACATTACAAATTACATTAATGAGGAAAAACTAAGCGAGTATTTCGTAGCGTTTACTCCAAAAAACCTGTTTGTTTAAGTCACATCACTATCTTGACTGTGAAATAGAGATACGAAGCTACGTCTGTCTACAGGGCCGAGATATAGAGGACTAATTAAACGTGTTGGTACCAAAACTAGTTACAAATTGAGGATCCTGAGACAACGTGACTCATGTAGTCTTGCATTTTTATATCAGATAAAGATTTTATTACATTTGTTACGGCTGTACGTGTTCGAAGAAGTTGTTCGGTCAAATGCGTGTGAAAAATGTTACTAACTACCGCTTAGGGAACAGTTACAGTGACTAAATTCTGGAAATACTCCGAAAATAATGGCGATTTCGTTAGCCATGTAGCGCAGAAAATTGAGTTAATTTCCTTAAAGGCATTAAGGTTATACCAACTAAAATTTTCATTGGTTAAATTTACTAGCGCATGCGCAAATACAACAAGAACATAACAAAGATCTTTGATGAAACAATAATGATATTCCACTTTATGTCAACAATATAATAGAGACCTTCAAAACAAGCCTTCTAAAGACCGAAACCAAAACGTGGTTTATAACTGCAGCGAGTTTATGTGAGCAGAATAAACAGATGCTCTGTCTGTGAAAAGAGAATATATGTATAGTGCTTTGAGTTTTTAATAAGTAAACCTACTTGTTTGTGACTTTAAAGGTACAAAAATCTTAAGATTAAAATTTTGACCTTTGAAAAATATGATATTTACATTAAAATAAAGGTAGGCTAAGGTTGCTATATTATCGGAGATATTCACTCATACCTCTCAACTGTCACAATAATTAATACTGAACAGGAAATAGTATAAAATAACGAATATCCGAAAGAGTACGAGGACATTAGTATCCAAAAGTATTGATTGAGACCATTTTCCAAGACTCATAAGATTGATTAAAATACGTTTTCCAAAGTTCTTTTGCTGAGACCTCTTCTACTCTCATGACAATTATAATTGAGTATATAAGAAGCTAAAAGTCGCACGGTATCTTCATCTCAATCGCAGATAAGCAGCTTTCTAATCGGGTCAAATAACGTTTATGTTTACAAACTAGTTAAGCAACGGATGTGCCTTGTTAACTGTAGTGACAAATGTTGTCCAATTGTTAAATAAAAAAAATAGTATCTCCCATATTATATTGCATATTGGAATTTTCTTATATCGGAATAATAAAATTGTTAGTTGACTTGTTAGTAAGGTAGGGAATATTAGAACGATTTACGCGAAGATTCCTCAGCACTAATAGAAGTAGCCTAGGGATTATACTGGGTAACTTGACGTGACGTGCCTAATAAACATATATATATACCCAATTAGGAATGGGCAGTTCTCTCTGTCATGGCTGCATCGAAGAAGATAAAACCGCTGCACAGGTCATTATAGCATGATTAAGCACAAATCCTCGGTAGGTGCTCCGAGGACTCTATTAATCTTGCTTATGCGCTGAGACATCTGCATTCTGAACGGAAATAGGATTATTGGAATAAAACTCCACCTCATGGCTTAAAATAGGTTTATTGCAGAAACAAGACTCTATGACGATAAAATGACGCTAGGAATGTCCTAAAAAACGACTTGAGTACGAAAAAAGGAGGTAGTCCACTTAGGGCTCCCGTCCGAATGGCACCTGCGCGAATGGTAACACTAGCCTAGTCCAGGAAAGGTAATTATCAATATTTTTGGTAGGTGCTCTTCGTGGATTAAAATTTATTTTTAAATTTTTGTTAACGAAGAGCACCTACGACTCAGCAGCCTAGTGCTGGGATGTACATTTTTGGTTTACAGAACGTTATTAAATGAAAGATATCGATAAAAAACACTTGAACGTTTATTATTTGTAGATACTTACGCACCATGCTAGTCCTTTTCTTTCTTAAATTTTTAATTTGAAGAGAGACACTACAGTACTAACAGCAATAACAAAACAATGAAATTTGTCAAGGGTCACTATGCTATACAACTTTGAAGTTGATGGGCTAGTAATCAGGGTAGTTAAAAATTTCACAAGTCAAACATAACAGATATCATCAAAGCTTTTCCTTTCGCCAATACCGTAGAAAAATACTGTAATGTTGTTTTAACTTTGTTATTGGAACAAACTAAAAACAAAATAAGGTCATAGGATGAAATTTTTAGGGTGACCAAATTTTTATGCACGCCAGTTTAGTCTACTTAGCTAAAAAAAATTAGTTATGAAAATTTTGCACATTTCTAAACAACACATTATGAAAAATATGGTATTAAATACTTATAGTTTCATTCATGTCAGCCCTCTCTCATACAAAATATTAGCTTTGTCGGTCAATTTTCAAGTTCAATTTTTCAATTTCAATATAAGATTTCTGTATTAAAAATAATGAATTTCCATAAATTGTAACGTTTTACGTTACTCTCGGGGTCTATACGACCCTAAAATAGGACCAAACAATTCTGTAACATCCTGTATATGTACCATCTTGTCTCACGTGCTCCGCATAATATTTTTTTTATTTTTAAGGTACAGATACAGACAACAGATTAATTACTTCTGAAAGTAATAGTCACCTTTTACAATTTGTAAACCTGGAGTCCAATCACAGCTGTACACGACATTTACTGGTTGATTAGCTTCCTTAAGAAATTTTTTTTATTAGAAATGATTACAAGTAATAAGCATAAAAAAAAACAAAGTATAAAATAGGAATTTGACTTGTACCATAACACATTATTTCGGCTGTAAAATGTCTTTATATAAAGCTTTTTAAAATTAGGATAATTTTCATGGAAAGCATCTACTCGAGAGCATATTATATTGCTTACACAGTCTTATTATTATTATTATTGTTTTCAGTGCCTAGTGTTACCTAGACCATTTCTGGTCTTTTGTAGCGCACTTTTGGTTTACAGTTCACTGCTCAGACATATGGCTTCGAGAAACCTCCAGATCCTATCAGCAGTGATTGTTTGTATTTTCTGCGGTTGCATGATGTGCAACCCTAGGTAAATACTTCGGTGCCGCATTAGTGGGCCAGAAGAGCATAAAATATGCATTGCAGTCTCTTCTGTCTCTTGACAGAATCTGCAAATTGTGTTCTCACCTAATTTTAGGTTGAACATATGTTTGTTCAGTTTGCAGTGTCCGGTCAGGACTCTTGTCACTGCACAGGTTTTGTATCTTTTGAGCTCCAGAAGTTCTTTAGATACTTTATTATCATAGCCCTTTATTATGGCTTTCGAGTGTCTTAGACCAGTCGTGGTCTTACATCTCTTAATAGCCAATGATGTCTATTTGGCGTTTATGATAGAATACGCTCGCTGTTTGCTGATGCCGCAGAATGGTTCTGGGCCATGCTGTCGGTTGTCTGCACCAGCTCTGGCAAGTTCATCGGCTTTTTCGTTGCCATCGATGCCTGAATGGCCTGGTACCCATCTTAATGTAATTTTGTTTGATTGTTCCAGTGTGTGTTCAGGGTTTTCTTGCAATTTTGTATTATTTTTTAGCTAGTCTCAAAATTGCCTAGTGCCAATAGCGCCGCTTGGCTGTCTGAGTTGATGTAGATGTGTTGATTTTTTACTTTCCTTTCAAGGTTGATCTCCACGCACATGTTTAATGCAGAGAGCTCAGCCTGAAAGACGGAGGCCTCTGTTCCCAGGTTGGCGCTCCACCTGAATTTTGGCCTCCCTCCGTAAATTCCACAACCTACATCAGGGCCTTTTTTGGACCCGTCGGTGTACCACTCGTGACTACCATTTTTTTTTTGATTGGAGGTCTTCCAGCCATGTATTCCTCCGTGGTATGTCTACTGTGTACCTTCTCACGAAGTCGATCTCTGTTTGCATGTCATCCGCTAGCATGTTCAGAGATTTTATTCCGAAAACCGACTCTTTTAGTGAGTTTAGTGTTCGTAATTGCCACTTTGGTTTCGTCTGTGAACATATCCTATATATGCTTTTGGCAGCTTCTTTTTGCACAAAGATGCTGAGTGGAGTCAGGCTTAGTAGTGCGTTTAGAGCTTCCTCTGGCGTCGAGGATAGCGCACCAGTGGTTATTAAACAAGCCGTACGTTGTACGCTGTCTAATTTGTTTGAGGTTACACAGTCTTACCAATGGATTGTTCTAGGATACATTATTGTTAGAAGTAGGAATGATAAACAAATGTAGAGTACGCATAGATCGTGATGGTATTTTAAAGTGTATCTGACTTAAAACAATATCCAAACTGCCATTTGCAATTTTATAAAGAAGTCGTAGAAGTAGTGGTCGCCCACCCATCCCCTTTTCTCGAGACTGGTAATATCGAACTTTTGAAGTCGATCTTCATATTGAGGTAGTTTACGCCTTAGACCGTATCTTGTACATAACGCCCTAATGATAGCGTATCGACTCATAGCGTCTCTGTATCGACTCAATTCGATCTATGTGAGTATTGTATATTGGAGCCAACACAGATAAGCAGTATTCAACAATACTTCGCACTAAGCAGTAATATAGTATGATAAGTGAGTCTGCTCGTTTAAAATATTTTGAGTTACAAAGTACGAAAGACAGCATGCGGTGAGCCTTACTGCAGATTTGGTCATAGTGTGGCCTAAATGCCATGGCAGAGTCAAACATTACACCCAAGTCACGAATTTCCTGTACTCAATCACCCAAGATATAGGTGGTACTATTAGATAGCTTGTTCAATATAGTTCAATACATTGACTGAAGAACTCACAAACAATATTGACTGGCAAATAAGTAGGAATGTAAGCAACACATATGAACTAGCTTGTTTTAAATGATTGATATTTGTTGTTTGATTGTTAGTTGTTCAAGTGATTTTTATCGATATATTTAATTTAATAACGTCTTGTAAACCAAATACATTCCAGGACTAGGCTGCTGAGTCGTAGGTGCTTTTCGTGGACAAGAATGTAAAAATAAATTTGATAGTTTGTCAGATATAATTATATCAACCTTTAACAATTTTTTTTACCGGTAATTTTAAAATATCGTCGTACAGTTATTTGACGTAATTAGTGAAACGCATATTCGTTTAAATAGCCAACATGAGATCCGACATCACGATTCAATATTGGTCTGCTTTTCACGGGTATAACTTTTACAAGTCCACTTTTACTTAAAAAAAAATACCGAAATTCCGATATATATCAATTAAAGACACGATTTCTTATCTGTGAATCAGAATAATTGTATTAAATGGTATTTTACACGATGCTGTTGAATTTATGGCATCTTTCAATGTTCCCAATAAATGCACACACGCGATGGCCGCTGTCACGCCGCAAAAATAATCAAAAGATGCCACGCTACAAGGCCTGCGGTTAGTAATTTTATATTTATAATCATCGTAGGCCGTAAAATAGTAAAAACTAAACATGCAGATATCGCTTATTATCATGCAGCTGAATAAATTGTTGAGGAATAAATAGTGGTTCTGACTATGTTGTTTTGCTTTAACTCTTCTGATAGTGGTAACATATACTCGTTAAATAGATGACCAAAAGAGAACAGATTTATCAGAGAAGCTTAATGTCTTAATATTTATGTAGATTCTGATGTATTTAATGTTCGTCTTTCTTGCAGCATTGCACGTATTTATTACACATAAGCTACTAACCTCTTTTTACTGGGAATAAACTAAACTATCATATTTAAAAAAAAAAATTACTAATATAGTATTATATAAGCTCTTGTAAAATAAAATAAATCGTATAGCTTTAGCTACTACCCTAGCTCTTTGATCCCTCTGAAGTACTAGACTTTAGAATGTGTGTAAAATAATGTTTCTACGATATCTTTCCACGCCTTCTAATCACATAAGCAATAGAGTTTATTTAAGATCTGTTTATTACTTTATTTTAACGTTTGTTGACATTTTTATACCGATGGCACTTTGGCACTAGTTTGACACCTAAATAAAACTGTAGAATGGAAGTACGTCGGGCAGTCGAGCTATTGAATGCCTTTCGTGCCTCAAATGTAACTCAAAGTCTACGGAAAAAGTTAGCTGACATTAAAATCAATAAGTTTATCAAATTATTCAAAGAGAAGGTTAGACGTATCTTAATGTCATCCACATATAAGGAAGCTATTCTAATAAAGCATGATTAATTCCCGTGTTTAGTTACAGGCGAGGTAGGACGGACGGTGAGCGATAAGGGCCGCCCGAAGACAAAGTCTTAACCCACGAATACGCATAGATTAGAATTTTATAAATGGAATTGTTCATTTCGAATTTAGTACCATAAATATTTTAATCAGGTAACATTTAGTAACTGTTCCCATTATCCAAGTAGATAGCTTTCAGCCATTCTTAAGCCATTATATTATTATATAAATAGTGTGTTTAAATTCAATGTGATTATGACTCTTATCAGTCTTCGACTTGTTGCTCTTAAACTCTTAATTATTTCGGATGGTTCTAAAATTCTGCTTTTAAAATTAAAACCATTCCCAATTAATGTGAAAATATTATAGATAATAAAATAAAGTATTAAATAATATTTTTTTAAGACTTGTTACACGTTTTATAGTGTAAAAAATACTAAGCTAATATCAAAGGACTCGCCGTAGTAATATGTAGAATGTACTATGTAATGTGTGTTTGTAATATATATGTATGTCATAACAAGCCTTGTAACATTTGTTTTAAGTCGCCGCGGCTTAAATGTATACACACGTACATATTTACCGAAGGCGTTAGTTTTGAATTGATACTTACATTGGAATTGTTCACTATCGCTCTGAAAGTTATAGAATCTATTTTCGTATTTAGAAGTATGAACTTATTTTCGCTATTACACAGCACTGCGCTCCACAGTGATTTCATAGATCTCGCACGAGTTGCTATGTGAATGCCGCGAGTTAAGTCTTAGTTATGTGAGTAAATTAGTTTATCCGTTACGTAGTAATCATTAATTCGACATAGTTTTCGGAAGTAAAAACTAAAATAAAATGAATAAAAGATAGTTTTAAGAGACGGTGCATTATAAAATGACTTCATTTCTTATAGCATTTTTAAAGCAAGAACATTTAAAATTAAATTTTGCTTCACAGTTATTCTACAATACTGTTTTTACATCGAAATCAGGCAAATTTTATAATTCATACATATAAATCTGAAACTTTGTTTCTATACTATGGGAACTAACACCCTAATTTAATAATTCTTATCGAATGAAGGTTTCTAAGCTCTATAATATAACGCTATGGCCCCTGGGAGCTGAACAGCAACGTTACAACTTTAACGAGGATATATCGGCGTGAAATAGATAGATGGTGAGCTAGCTGAACGGATAGCGCAATGGTGTCAGTCCTCCCATTGGCAACACCTAGTTGTTTTCCTACTTTCTAACATTAAATTGTTTGTGTCGTTCATAGATAGCAGTTCTGAATTATTTCTGTCCATCAATTTTAGCCATATGAACTCTCAAGCTCAACTAAAGTATTTGTTTATATTATATTTATTTAAAAATGTATGAATAGCTATATCCCGCAGTTTCACATGCGTTGCGTGTTTCGAATTAAACATACATAATATCACTTCATTCACATGCCCATAGATTACCAGATGAATAGACGTTTATGGTTCCTTTTTCGCTCGTATAGGTTTAAATATTCCTGCATAATACTTTTTCTAACGGAATTTTCTAATAAGACTGATCTTGATCTTTATCAACTAACAAGATAATTTAATAACAGATAGACGTGCCGTGAAATGGTCTAGTTCTGATTAGGACAAATTAAATTAAGACGATTTACATTCATTTGAGAACAATTTTTACATTGTGTTTGAATCAGTTAAACAGTAATAAAAATTACACATATACGTACATTTAAAAAAAAATTGTAACAAACAGCGTTTAATTTGGCTTCGAATTCACTGATATAAATTAGACTTTTTAAATCCATGGGTAGTTTGTTAAACATCCTTATAGAGTTATAGAATATGCCTTTAAATCAAAGAAGTGTCTTTCTACATCCATACATGCCTTAATTTGGCTTAACCGATTCGATAAATATTTATTAGATTCAATTGCATGCCTTATCTGTGCTCGTTTTGAAATAAATATTTCCGCAGCAGTTTAAGTAGAGAGTATTCCAGTAACTATATATGTGAAATGCCCTTGATTCATGTGTATTTAGTTCTTCTAGTAAAACAAAGAAAAACAGCGATATTGGGTTTGCAAACGCTTTAATTAATAATATTATTTAAGTATAATAAAGTGTAATATTCCGGGACATTACAAAGAGCTATCTAATTTATTTATTTATGTATCTCTTTATTGTACACCTTTCATGTTAGATACAATAAAAAAAACAATGCAAACATTCAATATGTGTTATGGAACAAGATGTGATAGTTTAGTTTTGATTATGACCAAACCAAAACTATCCCAGCTTGTTCCATAAGTAACCTATAGATCACAGATAAGCATAACTAGATACAACTTTTACTAAATCCATGCATATTATACACAGAAACACTATGCTAGACAAGTAAAAACCTTGAAAGTATTCTTAACTATAATAAGGAACCATAACACAAGTAGATTACATATCGTGATGTTCCGTGTAAAGTTGAGATACAATTGAAACCGCTTCCAAACTGAACACCACATTATCTCTACAGATGTACAGAAATGTGTCGGTAGGAAATAGCATTTCGTGGTAGCAGAGCGGTCCGCGTGTGAACTCTGCCACGACTTATCTGAAACCCCGTTCTGACTACGCCATACTGTACCGCCATATACCAGCTATAGTATAGCACATTGCGTCCTAAGCTATTACTATATGGGTGTTCGCACATCGCAAACACATGTGTTATTCGTGGCAGGCTTTATTTGACCGTCATCTGACAATAGACAATCTAGATTTTTCTAAAGAACAGAAGTAAAGTACTAAATCTGTATATCTGACTTTAGTGCTGTTCTTTCTTTACCTAATAAACATTAGATGTATAACAATACATATTTATTTGTTATAATCACTAACTTTGTGTTAAAAACAATTGGCTTACATGAGTTATGATTCTTATATATGTAATGAGTTACTCTAATTTAGTTTTCGTTATTAATCAATAAATCAGCTAATTACAGTCCACTGCTTGTCATAGGGCGCACCATAGATACACTAACAAAAATATGCTAAGTCGATAACCTGTTCGCTTAACTGTTGGCCATCCAACAGTTGCCTAGAAGAGGCCGCTTAACGATCAGAGGTCATGCATAAAATGCAATACAACTTTTATATCTTTCTAATGTATTATAATAAACTCTTTAAACTAAACTACCGGGTGTGCAACCCGGTAGTTAGTAAAAGATACAGACATAATAATATATTTATATATATTATGTATCGTACAATTGGAGGCTTAATCGCTCTGAGGAAATCTTACTGGCAAGTGATATATCGTCTTCTCTAGTTTACATGTAATATTTGAAGAATAAGTTTATGCTCCCAAGAAGAATCTAAAACGTATTCTGAATATAAAATTTCTTTGAAGACTTAAAAACATTCGAGACAAACTTAAACCCAAAAAAACATAAATATGTATATATATATCAACTGATTACTTTGTACCAAACAAACAAGTGCAGTATGTTGTACAAATGTATAAATCTGTATTCTGATCACTACGAACGTTCAATGACTTCATTCCAAAAAAAGAAGAATTTAAACGTATCTGTCATTAGTTTCAAACGTTTAATCTTGGAATAGGTATTAACGCGACTTCACAAAGTTATCTAACACCGAACATTCTTATAAGGAATAGAGATAATTTGATTGCGGTAACACCATACTTGATGAATTTATAGTTAAACGTAATCGATAGAATTATTGCCAGCTGTCCTCAGTTTCACTGAAGCTTGTATTATTGTTTCTGTCAGAGCTTTGAGTGTAGCCGTAGACTTTATCTCTATATCATTAAAGATATTTCATACACTGTCCTCAACATGTTCAGCCTTCAACAGATTTATTAACATTAATTTCTTTTTATATAACGTATCAATCTTTCATAAAAAGAAATGAACATAGTTTCTTATTTTTTTTACATTTTACAACATCTTCAATGTTTTAAAAAACCTTACAACTTAAAAGTTATTATCATTATAGATTTTCATGATGGATTAAACATATGAACTTAAATCTAATACTTTTATACGAGCAATTCTTGTATATATGTATATATATAATCTGAATCTAGGAAACGGCTCCAACGATTTTGATGAAATTTTGTATAGAGATACAGTTTTGCATTTTAAGTTCAACTGCATAGTTGTATTGCCTGTAAAAAGGCAATTTTACAATAAAAAAATAGGATTTTACAAAAAGCTACCGAGGAAAGCTCGGTGTCCCAGGTACTATTAGCTATGTGTACCTACTTACCTAATTTTTTATCGTGTTCCTGAGTTCCTATTAACACTTCAACTTGCAAGAAATATATTGTTAACTTGCGTTGAGGCTATAATGTGTAGAGATCAAAGTCAAGTTGGTGCTACCAATCAGATTAAAAGCGAATGAAACATAACATCTACTTTCAAGTTTCTTTGTATTATTTATGATGGACGTGCAAATAGACATTGAAAACATGAGTTAAGGGTGTTGCAAGTCGCAAGAACACTATCTTAAGGAAAAATCTTGAAATGGCGCCGGACCAACAAAAATTGATGAATCACATTTAAGCCGAGGCGCGACGCCCGACAGTGGACTCAACCATTACCAATAACAATTTCCCGCATACAATCTTTGTTGTTGTTATCACGATTCAGTAAACCTTGAATAAAACTATTTTATTGTATATCATTCATAACAGTTTATGTACTAAAAATGATAAATTAAATACAAATAAATTAATAGGCTCATTACCGAGTCTGATTTATCATAAAACATTTATCGTAAATAACACAATGCCAAGATTTGTGTTATTAAAAATTTTAACCATGATAAATTGAAGATAAATAACACAGTGCCAAGATTTGTGTTATTGAAAATTTGAAAAATGATAAAATTTGAATTATGATTCATAATTAAAATTTTATCATTGTTAAAATTTTCAATAACACAAATCTTGGCACTGTGTTATTTACCTTCAATTATATACGAGTAGATATAATTCACATTAAATCAAATTATTCAATTAGGTTTTTGATAAATTATTATTATTTTTATCAAATAATTACCTTTATATAATATACACAAATATTATATTAGGAAATTTTACAGGACAGTATAATTTATAATATTATCATTTTTATTATTTTACGTTTTATGTATCCGTATGTTTTTACCATATATCGACATAGCTTAAGGTAGGTATATAGTTACCTACCTTAATTTGCTCTGTCGACTAACCAAAACGTCGTGAAGAAACCTGTATTTCTGAGAGTTTTCCAAACTGTACCTACTCGAAATCCACACTAGAGCAGCGTGGTGGGTTATGACTAGTTATGAGTATGACCTCAGATCAGAGAAACAAGTTTTTTTATGATCATGATCATAGTGTTTCTATGAACTGAGGTTTTGAGTTTATACCTTTCATACTAAGTATGGCCAGCAGTGAGACTGTAAATAAAAATGCCTTAATTCGATTTGAAAAACAATATACATATTACAAAATGCAATAGAAATATTTTAATCTAACATAGTGATCATCAAATTTTCATAGTTCATTAGCAGTAGAGGCTGAACAAACAAAAATTAAGCAGAAAAACAAAATGACCCAATCATAAAATTACACTATGAACAACTAAAATGCTTGGGATATAATAAAACTGATAGGCATTAACATAATATGTATGAATGGATATTATAATATTTTTCCAGTCACGATTTCGAAATAAGGTAATGTGTGAGCATATTCGTTGCTCTGTAGATTTCCTGTGCTCACCGGGCGATATGATCGGACTCCCCGTCGCCTTATTGATAAGGTTTCCATACTTCCCGTGTGTATCGGAATGCTTCTGAGTTTATTTAATATTATCCCTATCTCTTTATGGTATTCATACGCCGTATTTAATGTGTACGTATTCGTTTAAAATGTAGTGGCAATATTGAGACAAACTGATTATTTTACTTAAAGTTCCTCAAATCGGTCATATTAAAAGTAATCTATACTTATAATAAATCTGTAGCGGGATGAATTCTGTACATTGAATATATTTAAAAAAAATCGACTGAGGGGTATTAAGATGTCGATACTAATGCCGAATATGCGATTCAAACAATTTTTGTCTGTCTGTCTGTCTATCTGTTTGTATGTTCACGATAAACTCAGAAGTTACTGAAGGGATAAGCTTGAAACGTATTATGATAATAGTTTGAGTGCCTGCGCAGGTTATAGGGTACTTTTTATCCCGGGTTAAACTTTGGTTCCCACAGGAAAATCAATGAAAGCTGTAATAACATTGTAACGTTAGTAGAATGTATATACTTATTTGGAACTACATTACAGCGAGCGTTTAGCTTAACTGGTATAGAGTACGGTTTCTACTACGATGGGTGCCGGATCGAAACCCTCTTTGACACTCTTACTTTTCATTACTTTCATCAGGTATTTGCGTTTAGAAATCTTCACATCATGTAGCCGAGCTGATGATGAAAAACGTCATAAATAATAATCTTTTTAACAAAAAATTGAAGCGAAGAAAAGAAACTAAAAAGCAAGAAATAAATAAACCTTTTAAATAAGCCTAATACTTAAGATACTACCTAGAAGGTTTATTTATTTTTTGCGTTTTAGTTCTTTTCGTCGCTTTAATTTTTTTATATATTTTTTATAAAACCACTCAATTTAATTAGCTAATAAATATTAAGAGCACAAAGAATCGATTGTTACCTATGATTTAAAGAAATATTATTAGTTACATTAGATTTTACCTGCAACTAGTCATGTCTGTTTGAAAGATTTCGAGTGAATGTATATTTTCAATCGTAGGATATCGTAGGGGAATGTGCTTTTCTGTGGTGGTTGCTGAAGCAGTAGGAGTTTTTTTTTCTTTGTTTGGTGATCCCAGAGTAATCGATAGCTTGTTCTTGACTATGCCAACGAGCTTTTTTGCCTCTCGCAGCCTTTAAATTTATAAATATGTTTCAGGGCATTAATAATAATAACAGCTTTCCACACCTCATACACGGCCGTCTGATCCTAAACTAGGCAGAGCCTGTGCTATGGTAACCAGACTGCTGAGAAACTGGCTCAGCAGTCAGGGTCACTAACCACTAGACCATCAGGCCAGTCCAGTAAATATACATATATTTATAAATAGAGTTATAGAAAAAGAAGATCCAAACTTTAAAACTTTTGCGTTCCATGATAATATAATCATGTTGACGGGATCACGCGATCACGTATTTAAAAAGTAATAGAGTACCTACAGGCCTGTGATCACGACCACGGCAAAGCAAAGGTATGTCATACCTTTTAAATACGTGATCGCGTTGATTCCCGTCAACATGATTATATTATTAGAATAGAATAGAATTTTTATTTAAAGCATCTATGACTTAGTTGTTAGTTTAACTTAACATTTTGTTAGTATTACAGTATTTTACTATACTAAATGCATGGCATGACACGATCGCCAAAAAAACTACATCTAAGCTGAAATATAGACATGTAACCGGTGAAGTTTTTTTTAACACTTTCAGACCATTTATTTTCCGTTCGGTTACAGTAGTGTGAAATCTTATGTTACACCGTGACTAAACAAAGCTCAGAAGCAAACATTTATCTGTTAGGTATAACGAGGGGGTCCATAGTTTATAGGAAGCGGCACTGACTGACGAATCGAGATGTTAGGTCGTCACAGTTGTTTTATGACGATTTTCTGCGAGGAGAACATCTCGCGCAAGGAGGAGGTGACGGTGTGGATTCGGTAGAAAAACTTCCAGGTGGAACCTTTTCACTCGCGCTCTCATGCGTATGCTAAGAGTGGCCGTGGGTGTATGAAACGAGTTTTATGTTCTTCACCCGAAGCAGAGTCTCCCGTGAAGAGAGTGTCTGGACATCGCCCAGTTGCCGTCCGCTGGCCAGCGATGGGTAGATCATTGGAGGCAAAACGTCGCCGTACCGACGATCAACTTATAAACGGTGCTGTGAGGCACACCGTGTGGTTTTAGTTGGTTGAAGCATGATATACGGCCTCACCAATAGCCCAGTGAGGTGAGCTTCCACACGAAAAACAAATGAGTAATGTAACCACGGCCAAATAATGTCGTTATTTCAAGTGTAAGCAACCAAAACAACCCTTTTTATTACGCTCCAGGTTGTTTCACCGCCAATACAGTATAAAAAATTCTGCCTGGAGAAAGAGGTACTATGAAGTAAGCGACAAATTGCTGTTTTCCGAAAAAAACGCGAACGAAGTCGCGGGCACAGCTAGTTATATATAAAACTGAATAGACTCGATACCCTTTAATTAAAAGTTTCTTATAAAAAGGATGTCAATCGAAATCGAAAGGATTGTCTATCGCTCGTAATCACGAAATAGGTGTCTGTATTACGATAAATGTATGGACGTGTGATATGTATTGGAACTAAATCGAAAGTCACTTCCCCCTACATCAAAACGTAAGTTATGCAACACTCCTAGCGCGCGTGTGTTCTAATTCTGTTTATGAATTGTGTGGCCAGAGCATCGTACCCAGATTTTGTGGAAGCAAAATAAAAAATGTTTTTTTTTTGTCCTGGAAGGGGGAGGGACTAATAAAAATTTGACTTTACTTAACCATTACAATAATTAACTTAATCTTAATACTACGGAAACATACAGATTCCAGGGGGTAGCTGCCATCCCCTGCTTCCCTGGGTATGCCCATGTTCACATGCATTTTCTTTGCAAACTCACTGATACTCATCATATTTTAAATCTTTAGATTTAAGATAACATTTTTGGTATAGATATAATTTTTTGATTTGTATTCAGAACGACGTTAAAACAGTTGATAAACACAAGAATCCCTACCAAACGTGAAATTAAAATCTTTAGATTCATTCTAAAGATAACATTCTTTGTTAACTTCCACATTTACCACATAAAACAAAAAAGAAACTGTTACTATACTATATTTGTATGTTTTTCATAATCGTCGAATAGTTTATCGTGGGTATAAACACGACTACAAACAGTAATCAATATTGGAAATCGTACGGAGCTATACATCAACCGATAGGATAGCCACCGTAAATTGAAAGCAGCGATTATGATGGGCAAAATAGATTCGCCTGAGGTCGACGCGACATCACGAAGCGAGTTGAGGGTTAAAGAGCGATACTTCTAAGCTGGATCGAGTTATGGGCTCAACCGACACAATGGCCAATTTCATAGAATTTCCTATGATGGATACTAGTTTTCTTGAAGCAGTTAACGGTGTATTGTAATCACTTTAAATTAAAGTAACACTTAAACCATTAACATTTTACGAGTGTACTTATATTTAGTGCCATTAATTATAATAACGACAGTGAAGTGATTTTTATCTCAACCTTTTCTGTAAATAAATAAGAATGCATGCCCATTAAGGACAAGAAGAAAGTCATAATTCTAGTTGTTCAATCTTCTTTGATAAATTTAACTGTCGAAGATAGATTGATACAATATTCTCTTAGGTTAACTAATAAATACATACAATTCAATGGAAACTGTAATTTGACTGGGGCGAATCTAAATACAATCTGTTGTCTTATTGCTACAATTACAGCAGACAAACTAGAAATGTCATTTTAAATGTATATGTTTAAAAGTAGGTGAAATAAAACAAACGAATACACTCTAATAACACATGTTGATGTCATATCGCCTAGATAATGTAGTTGTTCATAACGCATGGCTTTGTAAAGGTTGGTTGTGAAAGAATTCGTCACGAATTTGTAATACCAAGTAGCGCCTCTCCAGTGTCAAGACCAGTCTGGATGGATGCGGATGAATTAGAAACTCATTAAAAATGGTCGTACCTTACCCCTGACTAATCCTTTCCAACATATTCAATAAATTTACATTTTCACTGCCACATTTTTCAGACCGCAAATTTAATGTAAATTATTGGCCGCTAATAATATTTTACATCAATCATGATACCGTTATAAAAGAACGATTTAGACAGTTTACATAATTATATCGAATTATACCGCGAATCTGCACGATATTTTGTTTCGGATGAGTTCAATAAATAGCGTAGTATTCGTGGTGAATACTATCCACGGGGATTACGTGTGTATCCGTCGCGATCCTTGTAAAATAAAACTTTAAAGAACATCACAACGACAATTCGACACAGAGTCGACTGCCTCAGCGATCACAAAGCTTTCTCATTAAACCGTCACCGGTCAAAGCCGTGACACTAAAAGTCATTCCAACTAAAAAAATTCTTCAACCCGTTTTGTTACATTTCTCAACGCTCGGAAAAAGAGCACAAAAGATTTTCTTAGTTGAAGCGTGACTGTCGTAATTAGGTGGCGAGAGCATTCAGGGTCGTGTTAAACGTTCGTTCTATATAGAATATAGAAATCATCAGTACTTTGTCATCGGGGGTATAGCGGGCGCATACGACTGTCACTCGTCCGTGCGATCATGCTAGATAATTTCCGTTGGCGTTAGTAAACAGCTTGCACTATGCGTAATTAACTAACATGTTTTATGACTTCTAGTGAGCCCAAGTCCCACGAGTGACATGTTCCATCTGAACTGTAATTTAAATACGTGTGAACTGATTGTTTTTCTCGTAAAAAGGTGAGACTTATAGTGTGTAGTCAGTCATGTATACAGTTCATCGGTTTTTTTTATAATTTATAAGTTGTTTTTGCGTAAATGGAGTCATTTATATTGATGATATTTATAACCACGGGATTGCTTACATCTAAAGGGCCACTAGGTATTTTTTTTTTTTATGGTATAGGGGGCAAACGAGCAGACAAGTCACCTGATGGTAAATGACTACCGCCGCCCATGGGCACCTGTAACTCAAGAGTCACAAGTGCGTTGCCGCCCTTTAAGGTGGGAATAGGGGAAGCGGGGGAAAGAGGGGAAGAGCGGGAAGACGGGAGAAGGGGATGAGATGGGAGGAGGGGGTGAGGGGAAGGACGGGAATAGGGGAGAGGGAAGGGTTAGGGCCTCCGGTAACCTCACTCACGCGGCGAAAAGCAATACAAGCATTGTTTCACTGCCGGTTTTCTGTGAGGCCGTGGTATCGAGCGGAGTCGAGCCGGCCCATACGTGCCGAAGCATGGCTCTCCCACGTAAATGCACATTTGATTATACATAGTAGAGACCTCTTATTCCTCTACGTTTCATACTTATCTAAACTACAACTGGGTATTGAGAATATCCTAATTAGTGTCAATGTTAAGCAAAGTCCAATGCATTTGCACCGCCAATCATTTACGATGTCCCATCACATAAAACCCGACTTTAATAAGTTGCTTCCAATTTAAAATCAAAACTATTTTTAAGACCGCTGTCTCTCCGAAGTGGGGACCCGACGGGGGCCGGATTATAAATCATAAATGCCACGTTAGGCCTGCCAGACGGCCGGGTTCGTATCGAAATTATCGCCCGTGTGCCCCGCGTAAAATATTCACAACAGTTTCAAGTTACTGGCCCAAATATTTCTTTTCGATGTCCAAAATAAAATAAGCTGACTCATTACCTGTAGTCTTATTATTCGACTTACACCAAGTATTCTAAAAGGATAAAACTGAGTCTATGAAACCGGTTTGTCTAGGTTTTGTTATAATATATAGAAAAACGATATGGCGAAAACAAGAATGAAGATTAACAATCTGCAGATTATTCAATAAGAAGTTAAATGAATTACCTGCTATTATAAAATCGTTGATTAATTCATTGCGCTGAAGATAAAGATGATTAAATTTAACAGTGTCATTAGTCTAATAATAGACTACCATCGTAATATGTAATGAATACATATTCTGTGAGTGCACTGTTGGACATGCTACGGTTGTAACTGGATCAGTAGGTACTTCCGCACACACGGGTTAATTCACCAAAATATTGTGACATTTATTATATCGCAATCAATCTACTAGAGAATTCTAGTTTCTCTGATCTAATTAAAATCTTCCTTTAGCATCAATCAAAGCGTCTCGTTTGACATTTGAGTAATTTAACTTCATTATACAACCTTTTAATTTACTTACTTATAGTATGTATTTAGATCACGGGAGTAACTGATGTATCAAATTCAAGTTTTGATGCACAGAAGTCTTCGCTTTTAAGTTCCGAATAATTTAATTTTCAATTCGATAATTAAAACTCATTACTGTGTGAGTATTTGAACTTATCACATTGATTTAGTATATTTAAAACTAGAGCTACGTGATATCGCATATCTTTTATTTGAAAATAGACGGGAATGTTTTGTTCAAAGATTTATGATAGATACAAGTCCAAAAAAGAACAATATGAGATCATAATGGCAAGGCAATGAATAAATGTCAATACACAAAATAAGATGTAGAGAGCCGATGTATGTAGGGACAATCTACAAATGTCAAAGATTCAAAATCTATGTCGCACACATAACGAACATGAGTCTCGTGTGGGCTAGAAAAGCACAACATAAATTATTCTCATTGTTTCGAAAGGCCCATGATAAATGTATTTGTGTTCTTAATTTAAGTTATAAGTTATGCTATTGGTAAAAGCGGGCTCTACCGGTCCATTCAGGAAATACTAAACGTTCGTTTCGCCTCCAACTTCGATATAGTCCAGATAGGAATTAGGCACTTTAATGTTTATTTGTGTGAAGAAATAATGACATTTCTGAAACTATTAATTAACACTGAATTCGTTGAGATCATTGTCGTAATAGTTACATTTAAACAGATTTGTAACAGATGTTGAAAAACAAGAATTATAAAATGGTTATATATTTGTGTGCCTGCGCAATGCTGGATAAAGTCTGATATTTTATTGGTGTCAGAATAGAAATTGTTTGGAAATAGAGGCGTATTTTACTTTCCTTGTGGGTTGGCATCCAGCGCACCGTCCACGTCTAACATTTACAATATATCATTCGGAAGTAGCAAAAAGTTGGTGTCGGATCGTTGCGACAGTAATCACAGGTGCAAAAACTTCTCCACCAGCACCTGCAATTACAAACCATTTAAGGCTAGCTACGTGCCTTACATAATAGTTAAAATCTAAGTGTTTTCTATAAAGAAATCGTATCTAGAGTTTCTATCGGTAGTTAGTGAACAAACTGGGACATAAATACATTTACAACCTTTTCTACACTTGTTTTGAAATAACTTGTACTTAGCTGATACAAGTTGATAGTGTTGATATCGCCTAGTATCTGCTTATGATAATGACATTCAGGGATACTTGTGAAGTTGTTACAATGTGATAGGTTTCTGATAAAATTATGCATAGTTTAAAAAAAACATTTGTAAACAGGATTATATAGTAACGTAGTTGAACTTTAAAGTAGACATAGTGTATAGTGACAACATAAAGATCGTTCATGTTACAAGTAATTTGTAGAAAGATTGGTATAGCGACAAACACACAAACCTATCAAACGCATTTTGCAGGATTAAGTACTATTTTAGAAAAACGGCTAGAGGCGGATAGCGTTGCAATTACAGTCAGAGCGTCTTCTCGTCCGTCCGTCTGTCCGCGAATCCAATATGGCCGCTGCATGCCTGCCCAAGATTGACTAGTAGCTGAATGCTTCTTTGCCAACGGCGATCTAGGTTGAGTCGATCTATCTGAGAGCATGCTGGCATGCAGGAATGAAGCTCTAGCCGCTTGGTAAATTAAAATACTTTTTGTTTGATAAATGTTCTGCGATTATCTTGTGTGTTGGAGTTTATGTATGCTTCGCATGTCATGCACATTGTACATTTATGTACATATCCATGCGAGACATGACATTAAACGTCGAATTGTTTGTTAACTCACCGCTCAATAAGTAGATATTTCGTAGGTACTTTATCGTAGTTCATACCTGGAACATAAAAGCTTCGTATTAGCCTTGTATGCATAAATTACTTAAGCAATAAAACGCTCTTGCAGAACCAGAAATAAAGTCTAAAATAAATTGTGTAATTCTAGCAAAATGCATACCATATATTCATGTCACTGTAATAGCTTATTGGGGTAAATTAATTGGTTATTTTGACGGTTCATTGCGCTATAAATATAAGTAATAATATTTGCATTAAAGTAATTACTACAAATGTATTAATTACTGCATGATTTGTAAATAAGATAGGATAATATTCTTCTGGTACATTACGGGACCCTAGACCGTAAATTTTTTTGTAAGACTCACTGAGTTTCATGCTTTCGTAGGTCACTTTAAAAACAGGTCGCAATTACAAAATGGTGTGCATTTTACGTGTATTTGGTGTTATTCCCATAAAAATAGAACACGATACAAGTAATTATACATCAAGGAAAATTAAACGAAAATGTTTCAACATTAAACGTCCCCGCCTATAGTGCACAAAATCCATCATTACACAAATGTAATCGTCGTTAACCCAAAACCACATAAGTCACATTTATCGCCACATCAAAAAGCAATCAAGCGACAAAAGTTAGGACACGTCATCGAATGGAACTCCGACGAAATGTGTTTGAAACGCACCTAATCGATTCCACAGAGGCACAGGTAAGGTCTATCCTATCACCGTCACAGAGGTGCCCTATAAAAAGATGGAGCGTCAGAAGTCGATATAGAATTTTATGAACACCGATAAACTTGCTTTTATTTGTGAATATCATTGCACATATATTTCCTGCATAGAATGTAAATAAATAACTTTTATGCCAATTTCTGTAACTAATTTATCGATGTGATTTTAAGTATTTTGTATTTTAAGGTACATAAGGAGAGATAACCATTTAAACACATGAAAGACACAATAGGTAGCTCGAGTTAATTTATAATAGCAGGATCATACCTTTTTTGACAGCAAATGCTATAATTTGTGTCAATTAAATAATCAAACGGACTGCTGCTACTTCGTATGAGTTGCGATTTCGAATTAAAGCCCTTTAGATAGGTACTAATTATATTTAATGTTATAATATCTTAAAGGACATAACTCCAGGTAACTTCACACTTTAGAAAATTATTTCTAAAATGATCTTGTCATTATATATATATGTATCGTGTAAGCAAAATATCAAATTAATAGGTAGTCCTCATATGCTAAAAAATTAACTGCAAGCTTAAAATATTAAATATATGTATGTATGTATATATATACAAGTAGATTTACATAAAGCACTTCGGAAACTTTTCGAAACTATTGTTTTACATCATGTGAAGCCATAGCCCAATAAATCCGGCGTATAACGAATGCTGGGACGGGGCATTCGGGTGCATCGTTTGAGGTTGGAGCAGACACCCCCCGCTGTCTAAGAGATATGTTACCTGCTCACGGTGGAGAACCAACACTAACGTATAGACGATGCCATAAATTACTAAAATAGCCGTGGCATTCTGATTAAGAAACTAATTTCGGTGCGAGACTCAGACCTTGTTTGTACCTTACCTTTTTTTAATAGGATACTCCGTGTTTATTTAATTTAACTAATTTTCCTTTTGATTCGTTTCGATGGACCAAAAAATTTGAAAATCTCTGTGTTGTATTTACATCTTTTATTATTTAGAAATGTGATCCAAAGGTGAAAGGTGATTGACAAATTCTGGCCGTAGAAAAATATGTTCTAAAATTGAATTATATTGATGTTTTTTTCAGTTTATGCTACATTCGTCAAACCTAATTGTCCTACCTTTCAAAAATATACATTTTCAGTCCACTTCTAACCTTATTAGTGCCAACGCACTCATTTTAACAAATTTCAAATCGGAATACTCTGTAAAAATTGTGTATGAACATACCCATCATATACATACATGTATAAAAAATATATGCGTCGTTTTCAGAATCTCCGTTTAGTCGGAAAAATAATAATAATATTCATAGTGAAAATAATGATATTCATTGTATATCTCTGTGTGGTCTCGAGCACGTATAGACCACCCCACAACTTCTCCCGACTGTTTACTTTTAACTTGAGAACGGGGAGAAGTGTTCCCTTATCTATAAATGACCGCTTCTAACTCGCACTAATCCAACGGTCGAGGGTACTGAGTGCTCACGATTTATCTTCACAACTTTATGAAATAATGAGCTAGGTATAGTTACAGCATTCTTCTTTTAAAAATAAGCTTTTTTTACAAACTTAATATACCTACTACATATAAACCTGTTTTTCACGCTTGATTTTAAGCTGTGACCGCTACCTATGACTTTGAGTACCATTGACGTCACCTACACGTTGCTAACCCTATATTGCTTCTTCATGAAATTCTGATGAACTAACTCATTTCCAAAAAAACCAATACAAAGCTAGTGATGTTAGTCTAAAACCTACAAAGTAGGTATCTAAAAAGTCCCAAAAACCCGTATTGTGCACACCGATCCCAAAACGACAATGACAACTACTGTAAAGATCATTCAAATCAAGGCTAACGAGTTTACTTTGCCTATACCGCGTTCAAAAGAAATCAAATCAATTGATTAATATCAAATGTTAACATCAGCAAAAATCATTTGAACACTTGCAAAGGTGTAAAAGTAAACGGAATTAATACAAAACATTTGTTGCAACTATTTGTATTGTTTTGCTTCTATATAGCTCATAATATTTCATGTCAAATAATTTAATAATAAAATAACGTGTCGTGAAATTTACGATCACACATAAAAGCCAATTGGCTCTGAGGTCTCGTCTCGAGAAAGCGCACGCGCACGCCGGAAGCCACTCTCCAACATACCCGCTGTGAATCTGCAACTTACTGCGCTAAACCGACTTAACTACTGCTCCACTCGGCTAAATAAATTAATACCTTACTTTTGATTAGACAGTGATTATCTTGTTGATTGGTGGGTAAAGGCGTCGGTTGCCGTATTGAGGCTAAACGCCATGGTGGTGAACGCGGATTTCCACTAATGTAAGACTATGACTTGGTTATGATACCAAAGCTTTAGGTTTGAATCAACGAGTGACCATGTACTTTTAATGCCTGCTTAACAACACAACCTTGGCATGGTATGGTATTGATTCCCGCAATATTTCTGATAGAAAACCCGACAGAAATCTGCCTGAGAAGTCATTTGAATTATCCTTTATAAGTATTAAATTTCCTATTCAAATAATACTGACAGCTACATATTTATTCTAAAATAGTGATGACACTGCTTCTGATCATTACAACCAAGAGACATATTGAATCATTTTAAATATAATATTTGGCTGAATATGAATAATGTACACATTTAAATTTAAATGATTTTCATTTTAATTGAAATGTGTACATAAACAAAATATACTTTCAAAAATGTGTGAGTTAAACTAATTTATTGACGGATACTATTGGTGTTAATAATAACCGGGATTTAAAAAGATTTAATGATCACTCGTGTGAGTGTCAGTGAGAAACAAGATATGGCCTGTCTGATGGCAAGCAGTCACTAAATAACTTCTTAGACCCCGGGCCCAATTGACCTCAACTTCCTGAACCACTTATTTTTTTGCTCTTTTGAAACACTCTTCAAAATGGTTGCTAAGGAAAACTATTTGCGTGTTCGCGGGAGGAAATTTCTATCAAACCGCGTAGGCGACCGTTCCGGTTTTATAGCGTGAGGTTGAACCCCCTGACGGTGTCGCGAGGAGCGGTGGTAGAAATACTTGTTAGGCTGTTTTTAACCTTTCGAATTGCTAGCCACTCCGTCACGGATCCTTTTCTAGAGGTCTCGGCCCCTATTACTTGTGACATAAATTGCCACAGAAATGTGGGTGTTACTACACCTTTGTATAACTAAAAGCCACTTTATTGCTTAGGTGCTGAAAAGTCGTGTTCAACGTTCGTCGGCACATTTTATTTGTAAGCAATCATCACGAGGCATTAGTGAAGCCGATCATTGAAACAGGGAGACATAAACAAACAACTTTATAAATGCCATAATCAACAGTCAAGCGCTTGACATTAGTTACGCAATAGTAAAAAGAATATCGTAAACCAAATCCGAAGGAATAGGCTCGTTGGACCATAAAAATGTTTATTGCTTTTCTTCCCACTTGTCCACAAGTTCATTGACATCATATATTCTAGATTGAATTTACAATACAACTAAATATGTACATATCATTAACATCAATTAATCAATGCATGTTATTTTATAGATTATGACCGTTTATCGTAGTGGATCTAAATTAGCGATTACCGATTTCGTGAGCGTTTATTTGGCTGTAAACCTAGGCATAGGCTTGGTACGCTACTAAAGTCAATCGCTCTCAGCGGACCCCACAGCATTCTCCTGCGAGTGACTGTAAAATTGCACAGATCTCTTTGTAGGACGAAAGTTCTTCGTCAGGTGGATTTGTGCGTTCTATTGTCAAGTATTTTTAATCAGGAACCAGAAAAAAATACTTTGCTGCACTCGCTCTGTAATATTATTTTCTTTCGAATCATCGCATTTCAAAGCAATAAATAAACATTCAATTGTTTTAAAACATATATGTATAATTTCGAATCCTCATCCACGATACATGAGAGTATTTTAAAAATGTCAATCACGTTCAGAACCAACGTATTTCCAAAGTTATTTTGAAACGGAAAATTTTGCACTAAGGTAAATGGTGTCCCAAGTAGAGTTTTAATCCACTTCAACATATTTCTATGCAAGAATTGATGATGCAACACCAGGTTAACAACCACTATAATTTTCTACAAAATATGGTCCCGAAATATCAGATTACGCTATTTTTGATGCCGAAGAATAGAATGACTAGTCCTACATGAAGAGGACATTAAGTTGTCCCATTCTGTCACACGGCCAAAGTGCTCGCATCTTCTAATCTTCGAAGGTATTGCAAAGGATGCAGGAGGCACTCCTTTAACTCCCTCAACGCCTTAAGAAACGTTGACGTCTTAAATGACTGTACAATTCTATTAATTTAAATAACTTGATTTCCAAATGTTTACAAAAATAGAGGTTAAAGAGACTACATGAGCTTTAAATCCGCTATCAATCATTTTAATTTGTATACAAGTAGCGAAAGTTGCCTCGCAAAGTCATCATTAAGCATCCTAGTTTTAAGCCATCGCCTCGTAACACTAGTAGATATGTACATTATATTGCTACTTACATCCGTAATTGCCCCAGTATGTATTGAATGTACTATGTGACAATACGACAAGCCAACACTGAGCTTTCGTTTCTCACAGAATCCACTTTCTTTTTTTATTTATCAGTATGATATCGGATGTATGCTTTTGCGACAATGTTAATGAAATCAGATCAGCTATTCCGGACTTGATCACATTACTTTTAAATTACTTAGTGACGTAAATTTATTTTCTCTAGTAAATAGAAAGTTATAAGACATTTTAATGAAAAAAATCTCATGTAAGATTTATAATCCTATATGAAACGGATTTGTCAGAAAATGTCCCAGAATGTCGTATAAACAAAGATTTTGGGACATATTGCCTCGAATTTGTATTGCTAAATGCTAAGTGATATAAGTAAGCAACAAACTTATATTATTGGTATCACAACAATAATTGATAGTTTTTCTTGTTAAATAGTTTGTAATACGCACTTATCAGTTTTATTCTTAGAACCCTATTTTTAACCGACTTCAAAAAATGAGGAGGTTCTCAATTCGTCGGAATCTTTTTTTTATACATGTTCACCGATTACTTGAAGACGCCTGAACCAATTTGGAAATATTATTTTTGTTTTAAAAATACTTCCCAGGTGGTCCCATTTAAATTTTATCGAAATCATCGAGGTGTTTTTGAAAAATCAACAAATATCTAAAAATTGTATACATCGATGAAATTTTCGTTTGTTCCGAAACATCGCTGTCTCATTGGAGCAGCGCGTTTAGTTGGCCTAACCATATTATATTTAAACAAAATATATCTACTTTCCACTAAATAGCACATTGAAGTCGGTGATAATTTTTTTTATAATTTGTAGAGGTCATAGGGTCCCTGGTCGCCTAATAAACTTATGTCGCCATAACAGTAAAAGTTGGTGTCTCTTTGATGTGATTCAACTAATTTTCTTGTCTTTTAACAGACATTGCCTTAATAAAAATATATTTCTACATAATATGTAACTGACATTAACATTAACATTAATAAAACCAAATTGAAACATGTTTTTACAATATAAGATAGTCCAACGTAGTTAAAAAGTAAATGAAATAAAAACTAAATAATGAAGTAATTGTAACACCGACGAGTACTACCGAATTCACACGACAAAGCTGTTATACAGAACTCTTGTTACGTGCACTAATCTGATACTTGGTGTGTTTAGTGAGTTTAGGCGATTTCTTTGACACGAGATATTTGAAAAGAGACGTGATAATTATTATTTGGTGTCAAATAGTGAGAAAAGTCGTGAGAATAACATCAAGTGAACGAGCTCGTGACTGTACGTGAACGTTGAAACTGCGGCTGACGACTCACTTTCTGTAAAACTTTACTACTTACTCGGAAACCTCATGGTAAATTGACAACTTTATCTTTTACGACCAACTAACACATTATCAATTTCATATTTTTCTATTAAGTGTTCGTGATAAAGTGTAAAGTTTCACCTCTATAAATATCACTGCGGCTCATGATACAACTATTTTTATTGGTCATGTCAAGTCATGGTATTAAGTAACACAGCAAAATTTCAAGCATTTAACTGAAAACTATTATTTTTTTTTTAGTCTACGATCACACTGGCTGAGGCTAAGTTTAGCGGTATCCTGATGTAAACAATGAAATTAATTTTAAGCAATCGAATGCCCAAAACGACCTTGTTAGTACTGCAGTAATATGAACATAAGGTATTGATCTCAACTACAAACCAAACTTATACTTCAATAATAAATTGTATGGGAAATACGGATCCCATTAAATCACATGGCTCAAAACATGCTACCGGCGCCGAAGACTAATTGAAAATTGCGAATACGCGGTGCCTAGATTCAGCGTATTAATTAAAACTAAAGATTCTCGCCTCTCTTTGCCTATGTTGAGATACCTACTTACTCGCTCCCATGTACATATTTATGCATACTCATCTTCAGCCAGGTCAGTACAAAATGAACATTAACCCCAAGTTGTAAGAGTTAAATTCCAAAGTCTGTAGTTCAAACTTTCGTAAACAATTTTAAACTATAAACAGAGGACCTAAAGTCTACTTTAAGGTAAATAATATTAAGAATGGATGTGAAATCAAACAAGGAGCGTAGTTAATAATTTATTGATATAAGACATGCGAAGCCCATAAAGTTACCTTTGGCACACGTCTCGGTCTCTTTTAATTTGTAACTCGTTAGCTTTAAGCAGCCTGTGTCTGCGACATGCTTAGATTAAGATTTCAGCAGCGCTCACACTGCATTTTAATATTTTATTTGCTTCCATACGTACAAAATTTTATTTTCGTTTCTACATGAAACAAAAATTCCTTTCGTACGGAGCAATAATATACGGATATCAATAATTAGTAAGTTATGAATTTAATACGATAACAATAAATAAAGTTAACTTCTAGTAGGTAAGAAATAAAATTAACATAACTGTGCAATTTAGTTGTTCACTTATATAATATGATGTAGGATGAAGGTGTGAGCACTAAACAAATACATGAATGAAATAAATACATAGTCATTAGAGGGATGAGGTAACAGAGGTTCATTAAAAGAGCAAACACTTAAACTGAGAGTAACAAGCATCGGTCTGTCAAACAATAGTCATAACTGTTGAACAAACAAAAGTTATCGCTCATAAGGCAAACGTTTGGCCGAAATAGAGGGGGCGGTGCAAGTGGAGAATGTTAGAAAAACTTATAGAAAATGACAAGCGGCCGACAGGGACGGAAATAACCATAGCGTTGAAATGAGCGAGACGGATACAAAACTCGTTCTCCGGCATTCCGCCGCATGGTAGATTTAGGAACAGGGGCAGAACGATACGATTAGAAGGTTATGTTATGTTATTTTTAAGGATAGTTTAAATAATTAGATATCAATAAACAAAATGAAAAATTATAGCTCAAAGCTAAAAGCGAGTCTATGGACTGTTATTAAAAACAATTTATGAGCCGAGTGGGGTTTCGCAAGTACTTAAACTTTTTGGCAGGTCAAAATAACATCAATTGATTATATTGACAACTAAATTAATACAATGTCTATTTTTTACACCTTTAACTCATGTTACTCCTTATGACCTTACAAACTACAAATATTTAAGAAACCCAAAGTATTCATTATAAAAATAATAAAAATATGGTTTGTACGTTTAACTCTCTAACTCTTAATTACAGATTTGTTGACTGGACTGAGAGTTATATGATAATTTGAGGTTTATTTTATCATAAATCAATAAATATTATATGTAGTGGAGAATAGGTAATCATACGTTACTAGTGAATCACGGGAAGGTTTTTTCATTCTGACCATTTAAGAATTTCTTAAAATATATTTTAATTTTATTTAATTTTGTTAAAAAATGAAATACTTATTAGCAGTTTATTAAGGATGATAGATTTTCCTTATGGCAAGCTTGAACTTTTGTCTATAGAAACAACTGTCTATACTAGCCTATAGTCTCCCATAAAACACCACTCGGCACCCATGCTCCTCCCACCCAACCGAACTCTACCCACTATCAGAAAATCTTCTACAGGGTTCTTACTAGTCGGCAGCTGTTATTCTAACAGAAAACACCGTGTCCTGCTTCCTAATAACTGTCACTTTACTCAGGTGGTATGCAAATTTTTGGATACGAGACTTGGTCTTCAGCTATTTACATACCATATTTCATCGCAATCGGTTCAGTAGTTTTTGCGTGAAAGAGTAACAAACATCCATACATCCATACATCCTCTCAAATTTTCACGTTTATAATATTAGTTGGATATTGATAATTATTTACATACATACATATTATAGCTTGCTTTTATAATATAACTATTATTTATAATGTTAACGTTCCGTTATATGCATGACTAATGTAATCACCTCACGCAAGTTACAAAAACTTCAAACTTGTATAAACAATTATATATGTATGTATAAACAAGTATAAAGAACTTTATCGAACTGTCTATTTTTTAAGTAATAATACAACGAATTATTTAAAAATGTAATATTTAATTTATGACTGTTTGACAGCATTAAAATTTATACATATATCCCAATTAATCCCAATGTATTGCCTTATTATGCAAATAAAGTAACAGATTATGACAGTTTAGGTCTATATAAACAAAATAAGTCGTTTCTATGCGGCCTCACATAGCCTGTTCAGTTGTTAACATTTTACCTCATTTTATACTTTAACATTGACAAAAAGTATTTTACTTTAGAAAATGAGTTCACTGATTTCTCGGAAAATAATTTATCCGGTTTCGTGTTCGCTTAATCAAAATTTTGGTTGAACTTATTTATTTCCATCTCTAGTAATATAATTATGTCTTTCACACCGTTTTGTAAAGAGATGCATTTTTTTTCTGACATACATGATGTTTTCAATACTGGCAGGCACCATCAGGATGTTAATTTCTCTAAATAGATCCCTGAAGGATTCGCGACTACGTGGATTATAGATTTTCTGCAGAATTAATATAGATTCTATATCTGCGGCATGCCCCCCTAATAAAATGCTATAAGATATGACACTGCGGAAATAACTAAAATAAACTATGTATCTATCTATGTCATGTACGTATCTATGTCATTTAGTTGGCGACCTTTCCTTACCGCATTTGCTGCAGAGCTTAGCCGATAGAGAGAAATGTTAGGTGAGAGCCCCATTGTAATCTAGACTCCAGCGTTATCCCTAAAAAGACAGTTTCATTCACAAAATTTATCTTTTCGTTATTTAATAAGATGTCACATTCCTTATGTCTTACGTTAGGCAAAGAGAATCTTACATATTTTTTTTTTTACTATTTAGCACTAAATTGTTGGTAGTAAACCAACCATGTACTCGCTGAATAATATTATTTACATCGTCAAAGCTATCGGTGCGTCTATCTACTTTAAAAATTAATGATGTATCTGCCGCAAATAATACTATTTTGGGTTGGCTGTCTAGTAAATGGGGGAAACCATTAATGTAGACGAGAAACGGGCCTAATATCGATCCCTGCAGCAAGCCCATTTTCAACTTTGATCCTAATGAATTGACACCATTTATCTGAACCAGCTGTTGTCTATCACTCAGTTAAGATTATTAGCAAACAGAGGGCCTCTGTTTACAAAGTCCATAATAACTCACGCAATCAAATGCTTTTGAGAGGTCGCAAAAGATACCTAGAGCATCCTGAGCTTCCTCCCAGGCGTAAAAAATATGCTGTAGCAAGGAAAAACCGGCGTAGGTTGTACAACGCCCTTTAGTGAAACGCTATTGTTGATGAAGGATGTTGTTTTTTTATTAAAATGAAGAGCATTTGATTGAAACAAGCCTATAATTATTAGAATTTTTAGTGTCTCCGGATTTAAAAAGGGGTATGACTTTACTGTGTTTCATGAGACGAGGGCAAACTCCTTGACCTACACAAATTAAATATTAGGGCTAAATAGGGAGCAAAAGTTAGAATAACAGACTGACAAGTTTTGATCGACGTTCCCCACAGATCATCAGTCATTTTCATCAGACAAGTACGAACATTTTTTCAAAGAAGTGATAGAATGGGTAGGGGAGGAATCCAGAGTTTCAGTAGTTTTAATTTTAATATCAGTAAAGAAATCAACAAATTCCTGAACTATGTCCTTGTCACTCTTGTCAGAGCTTAAAGTGCCCTGTCGTGTCTCTAATTCATACTTGTTGTTTGATATTTTATACACACCAATTTCATTATTTATTAATTAATTTTTATTTTATCTTCAGATAATTTTATTTTATTACTAATAAAATTAGATTTTGCAGTCTTACATACTTTTCTAAACGTTTTTCAATAACTGACGACTTACTGATTGAAAGTGTTAGACTTTCAATCAGTACGTGGCCTTGCGTGACTCTTTACAAGTGTGACTCTTTGAAAGTAGGGATAAATTCGTACAGTTTACCCCTACTTTGCCTAATACCTGTAGTTGCCCAATTACTAAAAATAAATCTGGAGTACACATCCTTAGTTTTCGTTTGTATGAGATAATCAAATTCATTGTGCACCACCGAAAAGAAATATGTGTAAAATCTATTTACATCAAATACGTTACTATTAAGTACTTGTACTTGCTATTTAGACATCAAACTTCTTTAGGTTTATAGATGTTATTTGTCTATATTTTACTTGCACCTTCTGCAAGGGTGTGTTTGGATCTGTAGATGACCATCAGTCCACTGTGATCTGAAGGTAATAATAAAAGGTTATATATATAATTTACAATGGTTTTCTCCAAATATTCACAATTACAGAACACATTATCAATACAAGTAGCGGGTGTCTGAGTTATTCGAGTTGTTGGTAAAAAAACGTTTGTTAGATTAAATGATTTAAAAAGGCTTAAAAATTGAGTAGAATTGGAATTCTCTTCCAAAATATTAATGTTAAAATCACCGCAAATTATAACTGATTTATTATTAGTAGACTTTCGCCAAAACATCTTCCTTTGTTGTGTAGTTTTGATTATTTGGGGGCCTGTAAACGCACACTTCTAGCTCAACACAGGATAACTCCACACTGTGTTCCACTGAAAGTCTAACTATGTATATATTTTCTTTGTTTAGATTTAATACCATTTTTAACTAAGATTAAGGATCCTCCGTGCAACATTGATTCGGTCGGGAAACAACTGGCTACACTATAGTTCTTCATCTGTTCTTCCTTCAACCAATGTTCTGTAAAACACTCAATATCATATTGTGTTTTCTCTAAAAGCACCTCTATTTCAATAAAAACCTTGAATATTCAGGTGGAACAGTGTCATTGTGTTCTTCTTAACGCCAACACTATTAGAGACTTGTCTAGAGCTAGAAGATACTTCGTGACTTATTGCTCTAAACCTGTTGGTAGTAGTATCTTCTGTCGTCATACTGACTAGTTTGAACTAGTAAGTCTGAAATCAACGAATTTAAAACTTAAATTAGAAATTAAAAAGTTTTGAAGGTAAATTAATACTTAATCACGTAATTTTTAGTCGGGTGAGGGCAGTTTATGAATATTTTTTATTCGGCCTTTAAGGGGGGAAAGGGGGAAGAGAGGGAGAGGAAGGAAGAGCGCGAAGAGGGGGAGAGGAAAGGGTTAGGGCCTTTTTTTTTTTTTTTTTTGTGCGTGTGGAAACCCCCTCGGGCCGTCACCCCACCGGGGTTTTCGGTGGGGCGGTGTGTCGGAATCGAACCGACTAAAACCACACGGTGTGCCGTACTGCGCCTTAAGTAGAAGGGATCCGGGAACAGCTTTTATTAAGACATCCGGACCCCCCCTAGCGCCTGCCCGCAAAAGCGCGGGCACCACCTTCGGGTAAAAACCTCTCAATTAGGTGACGTCCAGGCACACGCGGACGCCGCCTCCTCGCGGGGGGGCACTATAGCGGGTGGAGGGGAAAAACCCATCCCGTCCACCCGCGGCCACACTCAGGGCGGCATGAGGCGCTGGTAAGCGCGCCTCCGCCGCCCGGTTCGCCGGCGGCGAATTAGGTCCGAGTGGAGATCGTCCTCCCGGACCCTTTCCGCCGCCTCCTTCTGCAAGATGACGTCCTCACAGAAGGTGGCGACCGCGGTAAAATTCCTGTCGCTACCGGCCATGGAGCGTATGACGGCCGGTAGCGAGAGATCCCCTCCGATGACTGCAGTGAGGGCCCGACGCTGCGTCGCCCAGGCGGAGCAAACCGCCAGCGTGTGCTGAGCCGAGTCCTCACTACAGTCGCAGTGATGACAGGCGGGACTCAGTTCCCTCCTAGCGACCGAGTGCAGGTACTTCCCGAAGCAGCCGTGCCCGGAAAGAACCTGCGTCAGTCGGAAGGAAAGGGTCCCGTGCTGCCGCCCTGCCCACTCGACGATGACCGGCTGGAGCGCCTCCACGGCGGCAAAGCCAGCACGTGGAGCCTCCAGCCGGGACGACCACCGAGCCATGGAGGCTCGGCGAACGGCCTCACGCCATTCGCGTACCTCTTCGGGCGGGGGCCGACTGCCGCTTCCCGCCCGGAACTCAGCCGTTCGCCGATATACTTCGGCAAGCACTCCCGCCTCCAAATCCCACGGGGGAGTCCCGGCCAACGCGCACGCCGCCTCCGTCGACACGGTGCGGTATCCGCGTATGGCTCTAACCGCCATAACCCTCTGAGGGCGCCAAAGGCGCGCCCTATTCTGGGCGGTCAGAGCTCCCGCCCACACCGGTGCACCGTACAGTGCCATTGACCGGACAACCCCCGTGTACAACCGTCTTGTAGCGACGCTGGGTCCTCCCAAATTGGGCAAGAGTCGCCCAAGGGCGGACGCAGCGCCGACCAGCTTCGGGAAAGGGTTAGGGCCTCCGGTAACCTCACTCACGCAGCGAAAAGCAATGCAAGTAATGCTTCACTGCCGGTTTTCTGTGAGGCCGTGGTATCACTCCGGTTGAGCCGGCCCATACGTGCTGAAACATATCTACGAGTCTACTTTTCGGTACTTAAATTTGCAGAAAAATTATCTTTATTGTTGCATGATATTTTTGGTTCAACTTTTGTGTGTTATGTGTTACTTGTATAGCGCTACTTTCGCTTATGTTTAATGCTGCCTAACTTCTAGAACAATACGGCATTTAAAAGAGCTGGATTGTAATTTGCAACTTATAATAGGCATATAGTCCGCTGACCTTTGCACATAAACAATTCCGCTATTCAAAACTGCGTGTGTTGCAGATCTGTTGTTGCGAATTTTATAACGATATAAGGTAGCAATATTGGTTTGCTATTGTGTTCTGGGAGAAGGAGGGCCGCCCACCTCACGCAAGGAACACGCAAAGAGGTGTCCGGTTGCTTGTCGGGTAACGTAACCCGCGTGAAACGAGCCTCGCTGCGACAAGTTATGACACGACAACAAACGCCGACACTGCCGTGATAGGTTTTAATTTATTTTTGACACCGACTCCTGGTGTAACATCTTTTGCAAATATCCTGACCTGGGGCCTATGTTTGTGTTTCTTTGTCCGCCTCCTGTATTTCTTTTTCTTTGACTGACAGAAAATGATCCCAATGTAGCGTTATGGTAGAAGATTGCAACCAAGTTTTAATATTACATTTTCAAGCTAAATTACAAAGCTTAATTACATACATACATACACTCACGCCTGTATCCCCAAAGGGATAGCAAAGGCGTATTAATCACTTACATTTACTATGCCACGGATTTCTTTAATTAGAAAAAATACATTAAGCTCAGTTATCTGAAATAAATAATGAAATTAAATCAGTCATAGTCAAAACTAGCAAAACTTATCACCAGTTCTGATTGAACCGCTGATGACTTTAACTTAATTTGAGAACTGTTTCTTATATCGGGAAAGAAGTACACATCAAATTACTCATTTGAACAAATCAGGTGTACGATCAAATGACTAATTTGATGAGCATTTTTTTTAACAAGTGATAACTACATAATTCGTTATGATTCTATAAACTGTCTACTAAAAAATATATATATACCCATTAGTACAGTCAACTGAACTATTGGACAGAAATATTTTTTTTTATAGTCCATTATTTTTTTGTTATTTCACTCTTAAAGTTATCCACCCAATATTCTTTTTATTCCTTCTCATCACACGTTCATATAAAGCACTGTAGGCAGTATAATAAAAATAATTAAAGATATATATACGGTTTTACTCACGTGGATATTTCAGTAGGTACGCCTCACCCCTTAAAGACGTCGGGTCCGAAACTAGTCGGGCATCTCTGAAATATACACGTGAGTAAAACCGTATACCCTTAATTTATATCACTCACGAAAGTTTTTATTAGAATATAATAAAATGCAACAAAAAATTTAAAAAATGTTACTTACACCTTCTTAATAATATGCCTGTAACATATTATGTAAATTATCACTTATTAAAATAGGTACGTGTTATACTCGTAGAAGCAGTCTGACAGACCCAATTTATTTCATAGTTAACATTGTACAAGGAGATTGTCTAAAATAAATTTACGTAAAAGACTATTATACAACAAGCATATAAACTCAAACAGAAAATTATTGGTGTAATATTACACTGGTGTTTAGCTATGTGACGCTTGCTATTTTGCAAAGTAAATATTATGTATGTTAGAAAATTTAACGTTTTAGTATCCAGCCGAGACACATTCAAAATGATTGCTCAAGCAATAAGCGAATAACTATAGCAAGAAAGTAATACAACCTAGATTTCAACTTCAAAGACAATATGTAGTAAGGTATAAAGCACCAGTCCATTATATTTCAAATAAATTAACAAAATTTAGTTTTATTTTGTTTAGATGCACATTTCAGAACAAAATATCATAAATGTTTAGGTATTTTATAATTATTATCCACATCCTTGGTATTTATAAATTACTTCATGTTAACCCTCTCACTTACTAAGTACTTATTCCTTTTTCTTATAAAATTTCAAGTTCATAATTTTAGTGTCAAAATGTAATATAATAGTAGATAATAATAAGAACTAGTCTAAAATTGCCTGTAACAAAGTGTACGTAAATTGATAATTTTGTAAGTTTTCTAGTATGTGTTATGCTTATTTATGTTTTTTACTTGAACGACCGGTTGGTTTTTTTGCGAATTTATTTTTAGAAAAGACACCTACACATATTGATAAACATAGAAACTAAACCTTGTCTGAACACAACATAGTTGTTTGGCAAATCGACGAATATTTGGCGAATCACGAATTTTTGGTTTAAGGCCAGGCGCGCACTACAAGCCTTTCGCCGGAAATAATGTAAAACATATTTAATACAACAGTCGTTAATTTATCTCAATAAATTTCTTTCATTTTTATCTGATGTATAATAAATAACATATAATAATGTATAGTAGTGTACATAAACCAGTTTCAGTACAGGTAGAATACATTCATGTTAATCTCCACAATAATATTATTGCAAACATAAACAAAAGCAAATAATTAATTAATATTAAAGCAAAGTATTCAATATATGTGTATATTTGTTGTGTTTTGTTCAGGAGTCTTAACTTATGAGCCAAACAAATAAGATATGTACTCGGACAAGTACTTAATAACACACAAGTGCTTTGATACATGCAATCATAAACATGTAGCTACATGTTTCATATATTAACATAATATATAAAAATATCCATCATAAACTCAATCGATCGTACCCTCAACCCTCGAGCAACAAACACGGTATTTTAAAAAAAATTAAAAGCTATACGTTATATAAATCCCGAACATGGGTGCGATAGTCACCAACCAGAAGAGTGTCGTAATAACATAGCCATAAGTCATAAAATTCGGTGAAATAATTTCATCCTCCGATACTCATTTTGAATAATTCGTCTGCGAAACTTTTTCGAAAACTGTGTACACAACAGGAATTCATAAACAGCATTCATTTTTTGCGCTCATTAACCGACCGCACCGTAAACTAGTCGCTGCTTAGTATTAGTTTTATCGTCCACGCCGTGCGCCTGTAATCTACCTCTGCCCTAAACAAATAATACAGAGGTTCGAAAACTGTCACAGTTCCCCCTTTATTTACTTCAACGCTCTTAGCTCGAAAAAAAACATTAGAGAAAAACGCACCATCTTTTTATTTTTTCTCGGAAGTGTCTGAGCCGACGCGCGAAGTGATAAAATACATGGCTGTATACGGTAACAAGTCTAGAAACAATGCGAGTGTTTTTGTGGGAAGTAGCAGCTCCTAGATCATTACAATAGCATAAAGTAGCCGGTTATGAAGCGACCGTACGTTGCGAGAACGCGGTTTGAGACCGGTTTATATGGTTTAACGCTTTTTATAGGAAAAAGGATCCATCGTAACCCGAGCGACTTTTTAAACACCTGAGAACATTGAAATAGTTTCAAAGCCATTTCATCACAGTCACAAATCAATATTACAATGTTATATTTAGGAGTCACCGGAAGCCAGCCAGCGACGGACAACCATCGCTACCTGTATAGAAATTACATATAACATAAAAGAGCGATCTCGAACTATCGATACACCGCGAACAACCGATCCATAAAAGTCAGAAAAAGAAAAAACTTATAAAATCGTATCGGCAGAGATAAGGGCGGCGACGCGTTCGTGCCGCGTAGCCCACGGCTGCGACGCGATATTTCATGAAACACCCGATTTATATTCGCTGCCGTGTTCCAGCAAAACTTTAATGTTCACCGTTCATAATTACTGGCGAAAAGGGGAATATAAAAACATACGAACATAATCTTTAAACGTCGATGTACAACATCAAATCCTGATTATACAATGTGATATGTTAGGATATTAAATAAACATTGATCTTTTTGTTTTTCATTGGACAAACAGGTCGCATATTGAGCAAAATCTTTCAATAGTATTACAAAAGTCTTTATTTTTTAACCGACTTCAAAATGAGAAGGCTCTGAATTAGATATTTTTTTTGATCGATCTTCGCTATTTATTAACCGATTTCAATACTTCCTTCTTATTCAAGGTTAGGTTAGGTTATTCCATTCAAATTTGAAGACCATAATCCACCTCCACCTAATGGTGAGAAATTAAAGGAGCTTATTACAATTTATCATGATTTAGGCACTGAAGTCGTAGATTATTTATTTTACGTTAAGTTTTTTAAGTGATAATGGGGAAATTTGTACAAATCAGCAAAGGCTCCAAAAATGAAACCGCTTAACCGTAAAAACACTTCCTCACTACACAACAGCACTACTAGCATAATGCTGTTTTTAAGGTGGTGAGCGGAGTCGCTGGAACTCGCAGGGAGAAGTTGAAACACCAATGTTGGGAGTTTTTATAGCTTACTGCGATGCTGGTAAAGATAAACATGAAACATTTTTACGGTATTAGTGTAAAAAGGGACCATATCTATACTTTTTAGAGTTTCGGACATAGTTCCATATCAAGTTTCATTGCTATTAGATTATTCAATAGATGCATGCACATATTAATTAATAATCTATCGTATTTAACAATGAATCATTAAATGATACAAAAAAGCCGACTGCTTTAAAAATACTAACCAACAAACATATAAGTTATACATATTTTTGTAATCATCTTTTAAAACCCGTCATTTTGTATTCCGATGGGTTTAGAGAAAAAAAATATTAACCCAACCCCACAATATAGCATTCATAATTCACTATTATTTTTTATTTGTGTTTATTTTAATGTCTCCAGTGACACTTGCGCCACCAAAACGAATCTAACGACGTATCATTTATTTTATTTTATTGAATTCGGTTCATTCATTTAGTTGTAACGAGGGAACAAAAAAACGGATATATCCACATACGTACAGTTCAAACACATAACTCCTAATCCCCTTTCGGGCTTCGCCGCAGTCGGGTAAAAGAACACATTGACACATGAATAAAGCTATAATCATGATATCTTTAAAGAACTTACTATTCAAGTACAGGCGTATAAGGTAACATTCGTATATCTAATAAACCAAGAAGAATGTACAAAAACATAGATAAACAAAGAACCTCCTATCTTATTTTGAATTCGGCAGAATTAGGTTGGTTGTACACATTTAAAAGATCTGAAAGTATAACTGAAAATCTATATATATACTTATAAAAATAAAAAATTATGGATTGCACATTAAACAAGTGGTCATATAAATAAAGTCGTAGATAATCATTACATTCTTTATATTTTATAATTGTAAAAATCACAAAAATGACGAGACTTGTAAGTCGCCATTAAATTTAATCCCCTGTTATTCATTAGGCAATTCCAAGTTTACGACCAGAGATATTGAGCTCCCCACCCATAGTAAAGTTGGATTGTGAAACTATTATTACTAGTATTATTTTGATGGCAACAATAAATTTTGATCTTCTTATAGTCTATACATACGCAACTAGCATAACGTTCTAGCAATTACATTATGAATTTTGCATTAAACCGAACAAATAAAATCTCTCTTAGGTTTTGACACGATCTTAAGTAGATAGTTATAGAATATCACTTGAGACTATCCTGACATTCACTGTTGGAATAAATGTTATTAGAATGACAATAGATTCTCCTATAAGGTGCATGTATATTTTTAAACTAAAATCCTTTTGTTGGTCAAAAGCTTCCGGTGCCTTTACAGAGTGAGAATTCGTGTAAATCCTTCAAACCACGTGATCTACTGCTAATTTGAAAGCGCTCTGATCAATTTCTATTCGGATATTTGGTTTTGACTAGTTTCAGTATTGAAATATAATGTAGCGATAACGTGTGTAATAATAACACCAGTAGGCCTTTTTTCAATATAAAAACTATCTACTTTGTCATCTCTTAATTACGTGGGTTACACTGAAAGTTTTTAGAATAGGCTAATAAGAAGAGGAGCTTATAAAAAAGGTTACATTATACACTCTTAGTCATTGAAAATTTAGGCTTATAGCTTTATCCGCAACGAAGTTACAGGGGTTCGAAAATGTTGTGAAGGGCTTCGAGACAATCATGGTTTTGTTAGTTAGTAGTAGTTAGGTAAATGTTGCTGCGGCCCCACACCAAGCATTTTTTTTTATTTTGCAATTATTTATATAGGAGGAGCGCGATGCAACCTCCAATGAAAACCCAACCTCTTTGTGCCTCCAACACAAAGAAAGGATCCGCTGACCTATAATGCTTCGTGCTGCTGTTCGGCAATAATGCTTGGTCAGCCCCGCCTAATGGCTCATATTGGGATGTTGTATTTATACGAGTAGTTAGGCAATATTAAACTTAAGATGTCAGACTAATATATCAACGAGAGTAATTGGAGCGGTTCATTCAGGTAGTTGCTCCCACTTGTCAGTTACAACATTTATCTTACAACATGTATCAGCATCATACATTAGTCGCTACGGCTTTCTACCGAAGATGCGTATCTCGCCACATGCCGACTTGGGACAGTTATGTCCAAAGTCCACAAAAAAAGCTTTTTGTTATTGTACTATTTTAAGATAGATGACACTGTTCGGGGATTTATGTCTCTGTACCATTAACAGCTCTATGAGTCATTGGAGTACAAGGGTGATTCGTATTACAACCCGTACCGTACCATATCCCGGGTACGTTACGGCCCCGGCTCGTTGTAACATAAGTTAGCTTTTTGCGTGATGGCTGGAGAAAAATACCTACTGATATTTCAATGGTTTCGGAGTTTTAGGTGCATTTCATTAAATGCACCTAAGACTCCGAAACCGTGTACAACCGAATGGTACACAGTAGATATCGTTTTAGTCAGCTTAGCTTAAATTGCTATATTATTATATGGTCCTGCGATAAACGTTGGAGGATATAAGAGGCGTATAAGAGTTCCGTTTTTGTGCATTCGGACTTATGGAACCTTATATGAATAATTGAATGAGACACATTTATTGCAAGAGTTGACTGAAACTCACTTAATAACTCAAATTAATAAATTTTCAGTGATCTCTAAATCACTAATTCACTCATAATAAGTGGCGTCATTCATTAACTGCCCACAATCTCTCTCGGAGAAGAATCCCACTTATTCCTGGTGACCTTGTTTTCCGTTGGTGTATAAACACCAACCCTGACCTTGTTTCTTACCAAATTGTATGATTCTAGGTACTTCCCACCCTATTGGTTTTGATTTACCTGCGAAATGTTTAAATTTGGTCAAATCCTAGGCTTGAACTTGATTTTTTTACATCTTCAAGGGACGGCAGACATAAGTATTTGGTATTTATTTCAACTTGATGCGTTAACGGGTTCCTGAGAAAAAGGGTCTTGGTAGACAGACAGACAACAAAGTGAGTCTATAAGGGTTCCTTATTTCCTTTTGAGGAACCGAACCCTAAAAAGATATATGATTTGACTATCGACAAAAGCTTTTACTTATCCCAACAAAGCAATTCAAACGGTGGTGATTCATTGCATTTTGTTTCATACCCATATATTTTTGCTTATCCGGTTAAGGAAAATCATGAAGATAAGTAAGGAATTTACAAAGAAATGTAACGAATATACCGCGAGAATCTACTCGGTGTTCAGGTGGATTCAAAAGCTGCCACGAACCGGTCTGTATACAGTTCTGTGACAGTTAATAAGAATACCGTTTTATTTTTAGATGCACAATCATATAATATGCTTACGATTCTTCTTCAGATACTCGTGTAGGCTATGTATTAATTGGGTGTTAATTAAATGTGATAAAGCAATTATATCTCTACACTTTCTACACTCTTATTTTGCGAAAGAATTATATTGTTTTATAATTTACAAAGCGGTGGTAGCATGACAGTTAATTCATAATATTTACAATCCCCAGTTTCTATCCAGAGTATATCATCTAAATACTATTTTATCGTTTGTGTTATTATCTATTTAGAAAGATTAATCCCACCCACATTCAAACTGAAATGCCTCTTCTACAGCAGAATAGTGATCAGTAACAAATGATAACGCTAAGAATGTCCCACGGCGAGCCCCAGGGGCAGAGTAGTGTACCCACGGTATTAGTGCTGGTTAGTTGATTCAAGTCGCCATAGCTCCAGTAGTATGGGGTTGGAAATGTGGGAGCGACACTAAGAATATACGCTCAGGGCCCTTCTATTATAATTTATGCATAATGATTTTTTTACTTAAAACGATAACTACCTGCATAAAATGAACATTAATTCATACCACTCAATCAATTTAATGTTTGAAGCGCAGAATCAAATAAAATGTTTTGTATGATTCAAAGTTGAATATTTTACTGTGACAGGCAATATTGCCTGTGTGCTTATCTGTAGCGAGGGTCTGATGGATCGGTGTAAAAGGCCTTTTTAGTGCTCGGCCTCTGTTGCCCTTAAAACTTTTACAAAAAAATATATTTAAATGTTTGTAGGCTTGTACGTGATCCTTGAACGAGTTCATGGGTTTTTATGTTTTTAGTAATAGCTCAGCTTATAATAGATAATCTATCATTATATTAAGGTTTAATGTGCGTATACAGAAAATTTTCCTTGTTTATGCCATAAACTTTATTCCTTGACCCGTGAAAACATTTGGCTAAAAAACATATAATTTATTTACATCCTTAGCAAACCCAGAGTGTAAATTAATCGACAAAGCAAGTTGCGAATAATGATACTGCATATCATTAATAGATGCCCATGCTCAAAATTTGGTATGATTGCCTTTCTACTTACAGACTACGAACACCTTTCCAACTACAATAAGGAAATTAGGATGATTTTGTTAGTACACAAGCTTTTCTAACATAAGTTTAACAAGATAAGTATATAAGTTTGCACAAACTGTGTGATAGGTTTTCTGAACTACACATGTCTGTTATAAAAATGGCGCAGTAGCTTAAGTAATTGCACAGTTATGTTAAGTGTTGTGGGTTCAATCCGTGCCGTATCTATTACGTAAGTAGCTGTTTTTAGGCAGAGTGTACGTTGTGCCTCTTGTTTCCATATCGATAAAGTAACAATTTACGAGTTGGCTTTTTAAATGCAAAAAAAATACAGAAAATAAATGTGTCTGGAGAAGTAAGAATGTTAATTTCCTTCTACCTTCCCTTAGGAAAGATATTTGCTATTATCACACCACACCTGTTTGTACAGGGTTTTATAGCAGCAATAAAACTTGGCCTTAAATAATGAAGTAAATATGTAATCTTAACATGCTGTATGTACCTATCCGCCATGTTTATCACTTGCGTTTTGGACTTGTGTATTTTTATAAATATAAGACTTTTATAATATAACATAATCAATAGTACTTAATAAACACAAACTATGATAGGAGACAAGATATAAATTGAACGAATACGAAATACAATATGATTACGGCAGCCTAAGCTGTATCTACTAAAAGCATCCAGGTAAATGATCATTTTTTATATCACAGACATACGAAACCTTTTGCTGTACAACAATAAATTTTCATAGTAACACAAACCGGGATCCAACTAAACCCAAACCAACCGCTGACCACAATAGAAAACGTCAGATCAAAAGATGAATGATTCGAATTTTGGCGTCCCACGAGCCCATGAGCCCGCGTCGACTCACCCGCACCTACACTACCTGAGATAAACCATCTTACACTAAACCTTTATATCATACCTTCAACTTTTAACATCTATCGAAATCGGAATGCGCTTTAATAAACACAATTTTTAATTAAGCTGTGTTCAGAGTTTTTAATGGCGGTCCGTGAATTCATCAGTTCCATAGCTAATTATGGCGGGATTGCGTTTATTTAGGATTGAATTATGCAATGGTCGGGCGAACCAGGGCTGCATATTAAAGCTACGAGTGTCGGATATCCGACGTCGAGCTAGAAGTACAGTCGCCTCCAAACAACTTTTATTGACTTTACCCAAACAATTTGTATTTCGAAACGAAAGTTAATAATCAGATGTTCATGAGGTACACGTAAAGTTTTCTTGTTTAGTCCTGCTCGTAACTTTAACAGCCTAGCCCTTGTGACATTAACAGTAAGGCGTGTCATTCTTAATTAAAGAAGTTGAAATTACGAAAATAACGATGTATCATATATTTTTAATTTCTAATAGCAAACAAGGCTCATGTGACAAGCACGCCAGCCTCACCGTCCTCGACTGTACCCGAGCAATCCCGAACAATGGCTGCTAATAATAAGGGACGTCGTATTTACGAGCATACGTGCCCTCCGAGCTGAGACGAGCTAGCTCTATTGTGCTCAGACCTCCTATGATTATTTCAGTCCCTTGCACTTTTCCAGAAATCCCTTTTTTAAGTTTAGATTTTATAGCCTTTAGATGGAATGGATCAGGCGTCAGACGCGTAAATCTCATTTACGCTTTACCGAAACATTAATTCATTTTAAGCCGAATCCGGTCGTAAGTCTTTTTAAAGCTGACGCATTACTAGGCATAACCACTGTGGAATTGTTATTGTTTAAAGTTTTAAATAACTTGAATAATGAATGCCTTGAACTGTATGCTTTGTACTTTTACTGCTTGTTAGTAAGCATGGCAGGCACGATCGTCCTAATTACCGGGGGATACTTTCCTGTACACAGTAAGCTCTTTTGAGTCCTCTAAATCTTAAGCTTAAAATTAAAAACTATTTTATTAAACCAGAAGCAATGTTTAACCAAAAATATTTTTAATGCTCGACGACCAACATACCTTGGATTTCAAATTCGAGAAAAAAATGGTTATTTACCTGTAAAGAAGAAAAATCATAATATTAGACATGTTGTAATAATATTAACTAATATTATAAGTTAATAATATATGCGAATGTAAGTTTGTTTATTTGTTACGCTTTCACGCATGCACGTTGTCAAGAGTACAGAAAAAGACATGGGGTAGGGCAAAAGCTAGTATAGTATAACAGGAATACTAATTATTTAAAATTAACTAGTGCTTAACTTGTATATTTGTTTAAAATTACACCATAATAAAATAACAGTATGACAAATTGAGAACAAGAAAAATAGAACGTAACAGTTTAGTAACACAAAAAAAATGCGTTAATGGCGAACAGAATTCAAATGAAAAAAAAAGTGTGTGTATGCAATTTACACACCGCAGAAGAGAAACTTCTAAATTAATTAACCAACGAAATTTAATACGCAAATGAAACACCACGTTGACTATGACGCATTTTCTGAAGGCTTCGTAGTACGCAGGCGCAAAGACACGTGCTAACATACGAAGATTACAGGAAACACTGTATACTTGTATTCTATTTCATTCTCTCGCAGCCTAAATCTTATTGTATTGTGTTTGTGTCTTTTTAGTGTGATTTTTTAATCGAATTTTCAAAAAACAACGATTCTAAAGAAGTTACACTTAAAAAAGAGTTACACTCCTCCTGGCTTTAGGTATATACCTATACTTACTTTTAAATAGCCGGATCTTTCAACCAGGTTACAGAGGCCATGGTCATATTCTGACAGGCATTGCAATTAAAATAGTCTAGTCATTTATAACCTTTCAAGTCCTAACTTACATTTATAAGTATATTAGAAACAACTTACCCTCTTAAGAATAACAATAAGTTTTTATGTATTATTATAAATGTTTTATACTAGCAGTTCCTGCGCGACGACGCTCGCGTGTACATATTTATATGATTTGCGCGTAACGCTTATTATTTTCCCAAAATAAAAGTAGCCTAAATTACTCTTTATAGCACCAGCTATCTGCTTGTGAAAGTCCCGTGGAAATCGGTCCACCGGTTCCGGAGATTAGCCGGAACAAACAGACAGACAGACAGAAAATTAAAAAACAGATTTTTAGGAATAGGTACCGTGCAAATAACTGTATGAGCTTAAAAAAAATAATTTGACATTACAAACCGACACTTCAATTTTATTTATTTATATTGATGATTACTATTTTAATTGTCATTTTAATTTAAAGTTTTTATTTAAGCATTACAAATCCTGAAGATAGATTTTCTTTTTTATTTAAATGCATAATAGTTAGGTTTCTAGATTGTACCCAATTACATAATTACTGGCATTGGATTCGTAATCGGTTTATGGTAGCGTGTTATAAAAGCTGTTGCTAGACTAGACCCACGCGGCTGCATGACCTAAATACATGTGCCCGCGCAGCCGGCGTCCACCAATCAGAAACCGCCATTCAAATCGCCGGCGCCGATCCCAGTGTCTATAAATCTGCAGAAATACATAAGGCAAATTATAGATACCTGAACTATTAAATAATATCAGCAAATATCCTTTGTACTAATATCTTCTACTAATTCTATTTATCATTGCGTTTCAGGGTTGTATTATAAATGCGAAAGTAACTCTGTCTGTCTGAAAATTCACATTTAAACCGCTGAATCAATTTACATGAATTTTGGAACAGAGATTGACTTGACCTTGGAGAAAGACAAAGACTACTTTTTGTTGCGAAAATATAACTTGAAGGTTGTGAAATAGAGGATGAAAGTTTATAAGGGAGACATTTTTCGAAGATCACTTCGATCCCATTGTTTCGGAAAACATATTTGTTGATTATAACGAAATATTACTGACATTTTTTGTTGGTTATACACATATACGTGTATAGACATATACCTTTAATAGTATGGTAAATAGGGCCAGCAGATGAAGAAAACAATATTGTCAAGGATGTGAGAGACAACCCTACAGAGCAGCGAATAAATGAATACTCAGTAATCTCGCATGGTGCCAATCTTGTGTATGAAACTCAACAACTATTTTAAGTAACGATTACTCTTAAAAACTTGAAACTGGCTTAATAAATTATGCAAAATGTATAATGAGCGGATTAGTCACGAACCTTGAAATTAAATCTCATAATTGTAATAATCATTTAAAATTGAATTTGTTCAGGCAACGGCAACAAAATATAATAACGGATTTTATCTAGTTCAATAGCTATCTTGTGTTTAAGATGTAAAGTCAAGGAACCTTAACTGAATCTCGAGACCGATGTAACATTGCCTGATTAAAATTTATTAATGATTTTTACGTAAAATCTTTTTATGGTATTAAGATAGTAAGCAAGCCATAATAAAGTCCTTCCATCAATCACATAACACCTATTTTCAAATACCAGATAATAGCTTAGACAATTCTACTTCATGCAAGGACACCGATGTACGTATGGCATTTCTTGGATGTAGATGTCCCTAAAGACCCCACTAGGGAAGTGCCTCCATACTGCCCCCGTTTAACAAGGCCAATTTGAGTGAAATCTTCTGCGTCCTAATAAAGCTGCATTTAAAAAAAAAATTGCCGTGAGAACATTTTTACACTTACCTGTGGTCCTGTGGTGTGGTACTTTTATCTAAATCTATTCAATAAATCCATAAACAGAAAAAAAGTCTACCTCCGTCATTGACTAAGCAGTTATTTCCGGTTTAATATTGGCCTCGATAAATCTGAACGTTAGTAAAAAACATAAAAAGTAAAAGATTGTTACAAGGCACCAGGGCACGATGAACAAGAGGAGCGTCTCTGTTCAGCAGCCGACAAAGCATCCAAAAGCGAATTGTTACATCTTGAACGACTACGCTTTACGGATTTAAAACCATCGTAAAGTTAACGAGACACCTATTAGCTTATTTAGTCACACATTAGGCAACACATTATCACCATCCGTGATAGCCACTTAACAAACATCGCGGGGTGTCACAACCTCAACACCATCTAAAAAGTTGACTGGTCTTAAAACCTAAAATTAAAATTGTGAATGTTTAAAAATATACCAATAATTTGACCAGTGCCATAAAACAAAAGGTCATAATTTTGGTAAATTAAAAATTAACTTTGAATGCAAGTTTTTACAAATTAAATTATAGTTAAATATTGAAGTTTAACAACTTCAGCTTCACAAAAAGGGAAGAATAGATATCTGTTTGATTTATAGTTTCTAAAATTACAGAAGGCCGCATTGTTCCGCTGATGTGTGATCGTTTTTGTATTAACCTTCCTATAAGAGGTGTTCATAGACTACACTTACTGCTGAGTCCCTAGAGATAAAAAATAGACTAAGTCGGTATATTCCCTTTGTTTCCTAAAAGCACTTGGGATGTTAAAAGACGCTCTACAGCATCAACATTCTAGTGATATCTACTGTTGCGATCCCAAATCCACATGTAGCAGTTAAAGACAACGGGTTATGCAAAAATAATATTTGATTTCCCAATGTTAGGATATAGTTACAGCGGTCGTAGACACAGGGGACTGGTTATTGTCTTTGATTTTAACTTGTGTATAAATCACGAATGTTTAAAATGACCAATTTGCATTCTAAACAAGTTTGGCAAATTGGTGATAATATATTTTGCTTTAACAGATAACAGCCCATATCATTACTTATTGTTATTACTTTCAAAAAAGGACTTTCACGGTATGTCCGTTTCAGTAATTCATTAAAAACTTAACTGATCAGCATTCTATTGTTGTTCATTTTGAAATGTGGATATTGAAAATATTTAATTATTAAAATCCATATAAGCACGCGTTCAATAAAATTATGCACGAATTAAATCAAAACTGTTAAACTGATGTCGTCAACTCATTGTAATAAAATTTTATGTGATTTTTTGCATTATTCATTATAATTATCGACACGCTTTAAAATAAGTATTTTATAAAATTTATTGATTCTTTAGCATATAAAGCATCAGTCGGTTTCGTGTTCACATAATCCTAGCCGTTGACAACTAGGATTATGACGGAGCCAGATTAATGTACGTACAGCAGTAACAGGGTTAAGTGAGAGATTAAGTTTTATATGAGCGACGGTGGCCGTGTGAAGAAAAAATATTAGATTATGAACCACTTTGTATACCGCTCTAAGATAACATTTTATGGTAAATATTAAGATGACATAGAGGCTCTAAGGGTCTCCTTCTTTATTCATTAAGACATGCCATTGATTTTAAAAAATAATTCTCTCTACTTGTTTGTGTGCCATAGAATGTTTTGATCAACTGGATAAAAGCTTCAAAACGATACAAGTATTAAGTAAGAGGCGTCATGATTATATTCCTTCGTAATGTTATCCCGTCTATAATGATGGAATTATTCCCTAGTCATCAACATAAATATAACTACTCATACAACATCGGCGCGATACTTACGCAAAATCATGATGCGAAGTTGCTAGCCATTCACTTATAGGAATGCAAAAGCATTCACAAGCGAAGTAAAATTTAAAATAAAAAAGTATAACACGTGAAGACTTGTATCACAATATGAGCTTTCGTCGCTCGAGGGATGAGCGAACCTTTTAAAAGCTTTTCCGAAGCCGTACAGGGCATTAAGCCAAAGTGAAGATAAACTTGGTAACAACCTCCGGACGATATGTTGCCTCTACCATAAATATATTTATCTACTTTGCTTTTGTTGCCAAGATAAATCGGCTCGTTTGACTAGTGCATCGTTTCCAGATTGAAATATATAAAGTGTTACTACTTTGTCTACGTAGTTCAACAAACGTTGTTTAGTTTCTGGTTCGCTTACTCACGCTTTCTTGCTATTTGTTAGACACAAACTAAAGTGCTAGGGTTCATTACGTACACACTGTAGAAATAGTAATTGAATTGCACTGAACAATATTTTAAAAGTAAATTAATGCTTTTTAAATGACAGTCATTACGGAGGCCTTTACTTTGATTAATTGTCTGTATAGTCGGTTTCTGTGTAAAAAGTTTGTGTTTAAAAGTATTTTTCCTCATATTATAACATAATTTGGGTGCATGTTTTAATGTTGGAACAACAAAACACTTAGGACCCTTGTCAGTTATTCCTACACATTTGTCCAAAAGCAACTTACGTGCGCCTTTATACAAAATCAACGTTTTTTGTACTTTTCATTCCGCTTATAAGTTAGCGGCTTAGTTCCAAGACTTTTAAATGACAGTTAACCTTTGAACACGTGTTGTATATGATTTGTTATGATTTGTTTCCATGAATTTTATGTGTACAAATAAACTAAAAGGTTTTGTGAATAATCTGATGGCAATCTACTATTATGTAATGTGTGTGGGTATATAAATAATCTAATATATGTGCAAAGTAACTCTGTGACACAAATTGTGCAGAATCTTAAATCTCGCCTTATTGCACGGTTACAATAATTTGACTAATATTTGGGAGTAGATACGCAAAGAATGTGCCTACATATGAACTTGTCACAAACACATCAGGAATTAGATCGACAAAGAAAGAGAATATCTAAAATAATCTAGTGTCATATATTTTTTTATGTGTAAGTTTAAACCCAGTATTCTGAGAGGAGACAATGTAATATGTTATGGAGGTTTTTTATTAAATTGCCACTGTGTAATAATTATTAAAAAAAATATTCAAATTTATTAGTCATAGAGAGTAGGTATATATCATAAAATCGGTTAGAAATTTTTGATATTATTTTTTTAACTACCCACGCCTTTATATCCCCTAAGGAGTAGGCAGGCCTCAAGGCGAGTTACACCGTTACATTACCATGTACAAAACTGTACCTAACAGATAAACAGTCTTCGCGAACCGGGTGTCTAACCATCACGATCAACAAATCTCACAAAATGAACGTGATAGTCATATCAAAATAAATCTACACATATTTTTGTGTTTTTTTTAACTACGTTTGCATATACATCTTAGTACTACATATTATTAGTCATTTACACCTTTATAAATTTTTAAATGTCTAAGCCATAAAATTACAATGTTAAACGACATAAGCAAACGATGAAGAAAGAGTCTCGAACGTCGGTAAATAATGTGACCATGAATAACTAATTGCCTACATTACAATTCACGCTACACATAAAATAATCCCTCTTGAGAAGGAATGACAAAGACCTTCTCGATCCGGAAACATATTCTTAGTTCATGTAATATATGAATGTCGCTTAAGCAAAAGTAGCTTCGATATTTCAAGCGGCGGTTAAGTTATTGGCTGTTATTAATAATGCGTCTTTCCTAACTTAATCTGACTTGAAAGGCATTGAGTCGTACGTCGCGCAGCCGATCCATTGTTCAGACAATGCTATAGGTGTATGTACATATAATAGTGTAGCTATATTTCTTCGCTGAATGTAAAAATATAATCATTTTTACATTCAGCTTATTAAGTTCATTTAATCCGTTTCATTGTATTATCTGCGCTTACACTTTATTCCTGCTAGTGGAGTAGATCATCGTGAAAGAGAAAATTAAGTTAAAAGCAAGTTTTGATTGATAAGCCGTACTCCTGATAAAATCGAAACTGAAAGCAAAGTTAGAGTATATGCATCGTTTTGAAATATGTTCTCTGATCAAAATGAAATCAGAATCAAAACATTTATTCCAATTAAACCAATTATAGGTATTTTTGAATTGTCAAGAGTAGAAGTCAGCAGATTAAGTCAATCGTGATGCTAGTTGCCTGTTCCTTAAACCACACTAAAATAGGAGGGGCCCTGACCAACGGCATTCGTTCACGAGCATTAAGCACACGTCATCCATCGTACAGATCAATCATATTGAAAGAAGCTGAACGACCCAACACATACGCCATCATCAACAGAACTTTTAGGCGAACATGAAATATTCATTTAACTAAATAAGTGACTACCCAGTTCTCAGATGAATAATTTAAAATCTTCTAAATTACGCTTAAAAATCATAATAATAAATAACAAAAAAATTGTAATACCTTTAATGTCAACACAGTATATAGAGTATGTCAATGTTGTTTACAATAAACAATGTCACTAATAATAATGAAAAATATCAATAAATGATACATGTCAAATAAAAACTAAGACAAAAGTGAAAATTCAGGAGAAACAGAATCTTAAGACGACCACAAGTACCTACTGATGTACACTGAGGTTGTGGAGCTGGACCAGCATTTTGCAAAGCATTTTATTTTACGTAAATAGAGTCTCGTCTATATGATATATTTCTACATAAAAGTTCATTCAAATAAAGATCATAATTTCTATATGAACAATAATTCGATCGTGCACTCGTGCAATTCATGATTACAAACAGAAATTAATTCGATTCAACTTTTCAGAATTCAGAACAAAATGTAGAACCGTATCCACGGTTCTGAATTGAAAGCTTATGACAGTGTATCGCCTGATTTTATATAAGCGGTTGCCGAACCTATGAACGCTTGCTACGTGTATATCCGTTGAAAGATAAAGAAGATAGATATCGCACTTTTAAAAGCGCAGCGGCAGCTAAAATATTTATGTTCAACGCGTTTCAACGCAACATTCTAAAGTTACTTTAACAATAACTTTCTAAAAGATGCGGGTACCTTCAAATGTCAAATGATTCGAGTGCGACCGACATAAATCACTAATGTACTGTATAGTGGTGCATTGTCAAGGGTGTGATACAAATACAATCCACGTTCTGATGTATCGATTTTATGCTAAAATACCAGGTTTTAAATTCTTATTTAATGAGCAGCAGCAGTGAACGGAAATAGAACAGGCGAAATCATCATCTACCATGAGAATTCGAATAAGAATTTGGATGCAATGGTTTGACATCTGTTATAATAATAATTATTCAACTAGCTGATTTCATCATCACCAGCCTATTTCCGGCCACTGCTGGACGAAGGCCTCCTTCAAGGATATATATATATATATATATATCTGGTTTACAAACACATTATTAGAGCTGTCAATGTTTTTACTGTTTTAAAAATATACTCAGAAACCTAGAAATGGAACAGCAAAAGCACCACTGTCTCACTTCCCGTGACATTACGTACATCTGCCGTATACACATTTAACTTTCCTAGATTTGAAGAGATGTCTTCAAGGAAAATTTAATCGTGTAATCTCTACTTAATGGTACGTCTAGATGGGTTAGTAAATTCTGATTTTGCCAGCAACTTATAACTGTGTAAATCAACAGTTATAATCCCTTGTTAGTAAGTCCCTTATTAGGTACATGTCTCGAGCCTTCTAGAGACTTCAGTTCTTTACTTCAACTTTTTTTTTAAATCCAGTTTACTAGTAATGGAAATTCTATTTATATTTTATTAATTGCATTGCATCCCTCTAATTACTATATCTTTGACGCGTTGACATCTTTACCCTCTGTTTTTGTATCTGTTAGACTCGGTATTCGAAGTTACCTTTGTATGCCTTAATTATTTATATTCCACTAAGATCATTAATTATATAGTCCCCTTGATTCTCATAACCTATAGATGCTTGCAAACACTACAATTTCAGTTTTGTATCATCAACTGTCTAAAAATATCTTAATGCCCCATTTGATGAATCCTTTCCCACTCGAACTGCGTAGTGACCGTTGTGGTTATACAATATGAGAGTGAAAGGAACCCTGTTATTATTTCAAATGATATCACTGCACTAAAATGCAACAATTAAACTAGCCGTAGAACACTTGTACAAATTCAAAATGTCTTCTTATAACCACAACATAACACATCGCAATGTTTCTTTAAAAACTTACATTAACATTACATAACATTACATTACAAAAAAAGTGTGTGTGTACTTATGTACGCACTTAAGAAGTTATACTTCTTTGGCGCTAGTTAAATAAAATTTATTTAAATATCATAATAAATAATACATACCGTCAACTAACCTCAAATTCTACAAACGTATTCAAAGTAATGTGTAAAAACCATTTTTATCACTTATAATCACAGTAAATTATCTTTAAATCAATAAATTGTTAATAAATATCAGTCACCACGATATATTATTTGAAAAAATATATATTTATTTATGTTGTAGGTTCAGAAACACTTGAATAAATATCGTGAAGTTGGTCACTTTTTTGAAAAACTAAAATGTTGACTAGCTAACTTCAGGGTGTCGGTTTTTCGTGACGGCGTGAGCGCGCATCGTAAAAATTTACTCCCATCATTTTTCCCTAAAGCGCCAAAAGAAGTAGGACTTCAAAAATATAAGTATGAGAGGGTTATGAAGTTGTCATAAGCTTCTTCAACCTGTTAAAACGGTCTAACTCACTTTTGGAAAATTTTCACCATAATTATTAGCAACCTCTACTGGCAGTGCCAGTGGTCCCAAAACTTTGTCTATGGCTACTATTTATGCTAATTTCTAGCAAGCTTATGCAGAAAATTTTGGCTTTGACAAGATTCAGTTACAATATTTGTAAATAAAAATACTTATTCTTGACCACCTATATCTATAAAGTAGTTAACTACATGAACGCTAATAAAGTTGGTAGATATATCCGGTATGTACTAACTACCAATTAAAGACACATGTAAGGTTCTAATTTATAATTATTTTCTAATAACTTAACAGACATACAGGTGTCGTGAATCTAATTTGCATTTGTAGATAAAGTTCATCATCTCTATCACCATACTTTATTATATATTTTTAATGTAACATTTTACAGACATACTGCTGCGATGGAGTAATATTCATAAGTAATTTTTTCTCATAAGTCGGTAAATAAATTTTCATAAAACTGCTAAAAAATTATCTGAAATCGTCAATTAAAAAAAAAGAATTATAAAAAAAAATTAAATTAATAGACCATTTTGTCAAATAAGTAAAATCTTTAAATATAAAAATTGCGTGACACGTTGTTTGTTCGCGATGAGCTCCTAAACTAATGAACCGATTAATGAAATTTTGCACAATGAGTGCAGTTTCAACTTGAGAGAGGATAGTTTGTTTTTTAATTGCTAATTACAGCCACAACAACGTGTCGCCAGTGGCTGTTATAAATAAATAACATAAATAAATCATAAATAAATAAATAACAGATAGTACGGTATCTGTCTGTGTCGATCTATAACCGCTCGTTTCCAAATGATTGGGCCTTGTAAGTAGAATATAAATCCAGTCACTCTCTTAAATCACCAGATAGTTATAACAGTATTTGGTAAATTGTATTAATAGGTATGACACCCGCCTGATGGGAAGCGATCACCGGCGTCTATAAAGTCTCTTATGATCACTTGTACGTTGCCGGGTTGTGAAGTTAACGCACCATCCCTCCCAGCCTTTAACTTTGCCATCAAAGATCACCCAAAAAGGTTCACCAGCAGTCCTGTGTAAATGCAAACTGTAGGTTAGAGGAAGTCTCTACCCTCGATATTTTTGTACATACTTACGCACTTTGTTTATTCTATATAAACAATTTATTTGTTTAGGATTTAAATGGGCTAATTGGTAGATACCGATACATGTATGTTACTTTTTTTTTATTCTACAGCTTTTTTTTATGCTGTCATAACAAAGCGATCGCGTTGGCTTATTTGAATTGAATGTGGAAAAACATTACTACAAGATCTGTGGGTGTGTCCCTTAGACTGTTAGCCTAAATTTAAATGTTTGTATTTTATGACCAGGGTTCGAATAATTAGACAGGGTAAGCATGACTTTCAAGGTACGACTTTACCTGATTTGTAAATGTCTACATTCTATTTATTCTGATTTAAATAGTGACTGAAACAAGACATGTGGACAATTGCATTTTGTTTATTTATTTGTTTTCCTAGCTGCATTGTTTGTCAAGTAGTTTAAATGTAAATAGAACCTCACTTAAACGGAGTTTTTATGTAATTTTACTACTAACCCGCCCCGGCTTCGCACGGGTAGCAGAGATATCTTCAACAATCATTAACATATTTTAATCAATTTACACAAAATCTTGACAAATTATACACTTAACCTTCCTCGTGAATTTCTCTGTCTATTAGTGAAAACCGCATGAAAATCCGTTCAGTAGTTTTTCAGTTTATCGCGAACCAACAGACGTGGCGGGGGACTTGGTTTTATAATAATAATAATAATATCTTTATTTGCTGTAAATGTGGTAAAGGGATGACAAATTAGTTACTACGAGCATAAGACACATTTAGCCATACGTAGTGGCATGCAAATATTAGCTAGGTAGGTACACAATGATGGCATTGAATAATAAAAATAAAAAAATAGAAAATACAATTACGAATTAAATTAAAACTGACACACATGCAAAATTTTATGAGGAAATTGAAATTGTTAGTAGTATTTGCCTAATATACACAAACGTTCATATTAGTACATTATAATGCATTCTAATATGTAGTGATAGATGAATTGATGACTGTAGTTGAAGATGACGTCTTCAACTAAACAGCTCAGCCACAAACATTGGAGCTTCATATTAGCGATTTTCGAGTTTATAATGTGTTTGTATTTATGTACCTTTGGATTGAAGATGTTTCATAAAGATGTCATGCTTTCATTTATATTTCGAAAGTCTTTTATCAAACACTAGAATCATTGAACTTTAAACGTCACGATTGAAATGCCTATTTCTTACTTGGATTATTTAAATAAATTGTTCGATTATTAAAATTCATCATATTTTGAGGATAATGGTGAACCACAAAACAGACGAATACATTATTTCACTTCGGATTTTGATTGTTTATTGTTTCAATATCAAAAATTATTATAAATCAATAAAGCTTTGGCATGTACTTGAGAATACTCAAGTCAATCGTTACTCGTTAGCTACGCCCTGGCTCTAACTCCTAAAGAATCGAAGTATCTCTCGAAACTTATCGCTGTGTCATTCCTTGCGCCGGCACCCTGAAGAACAGAGCCGTCGTAAAGTAGACATTGCTGGATTTTTACCACTGTGGAGAGTTATTAACTTTAATAGCACAGATAAAACTAAAACTTGGCAGATTACTATAAAATATGTAATAAAAACTGTTATAACGTCTTGTTCTAAAGATTTAATTCATATTTCTTTTAAAATTAGGGTCACAAAATAATATAATATTATTTATATAATACTGTTGACTATTATTTTGAAAAGGTCAGGAAAGATATTCGGCCCACCTGATCCTAAGCGATAAGTCATTGTAGTATAATTATCATTTGCCACCAGCAGAGTTAGAACAACACAAAATTGCAAATAAAAAAAAATATTATGTTTATTTTAAATAACATTCAGGACACGTTTCCAAAGGTCTTCAGTTAGAGTAGTTTGTTAGTCGTTGAGTTCTATTACGCAATGGATAATTAGATGTGACATTCTATTTCTCTGCAGTGAAAATGTGTAAGATTAACAATAAACTACAGATTATGTAAATTAATTAACAATTGTTTAATTAAATAATTGTTTTGGGCCATTGGATAATCGAATGCTTATTGCGCACCCGTGTTCATTAAAACATGTTATTGAAATCTAAAATCAATTATACTATTAAAAATGCAGTAAATTGATGATCGGTATTTTTGTCAAAGTTTTTATTGGTAGGTAGTATACTATTATATATTAAGCGCAGCCGTCTCCACGTGTGTTTCTGTTTAACTAGAGGAATACGAACGATTGAGTGGCCATAGGTTGGCGTGTGGGCCGTCGAGGATTATTGAGGATTTTGTCTTTTTTTTCTGCGTACGCGCGTCGTGCGCCATCGCTGTGCGGCTGCTACGCCACCATTGTCCACCATACACTCAAATAGCCCGCATTTTAGTACTGCAGCAAAATGTTGGAAATGCATAACGCATGAGATATGGAATTTGTGCGAGTAACTTAAATGATTTATTGGGGCTCTATTGCGTATTTAGCAATAATTGAGTTTCACTATGCAAAAACGGTTTATTCTTTTGTGCTATTAACGGACGGCACAAAAGAGAATATTTATAAAGTTATTGAAGACATATTAAAGTATTTTTTCTTTATAAGTACCTAGAGTGCAGAGCATCAATGTGGTAATGTATTAATTTCTGGAAAATTGTTGTGAAAATATACACATCTGGGTATGTCTCTAAGGAATATGTTTCTTAGATTTTTCAACAGTTATTTTTATTAAATACACTACAAAACAACAGTAAATGCCATGTCATGTGTCATAAAGGAGGAATTATATAGAAAAGTTGACTAAAGTTACAGCACACAAACAAGTTACTAACTTAAAAAAAAAAGTGCCCTGCCAAAAACTAATTACGCCGCCACATCTCTGTTTTAAAAAAAAAAATTGCCCGTGTTACTCGGGACGGTGTAAGGATTCTAGCAACACCATACATCCATATCTGTTCGGGCATTTAAAAAACTTACATACATAGATATATAAACGCTGAAAACATTTCACACCTTTTTTGGGCAGTCATAATACTCATAATATACTACGTATATACTCCGGGAGAAATGATTTGAAAATAAATTACTTCAACCACCCTCGACCGGCAGTGGTCGTACCGTTGCTAAATTTATTTTAATACAGAAAGTTCACTCGTTACTTTTTTATATATCCTGTATCTACTTTATTACCTACATTATAATATTCATTTAAGTATCCATAGAAAATTATTTGCCAATCGTGTCATAGATTATCCTGTCATAGATTATCTTAATACTACAATTTGTGTACTGTTTAGTTTTAAAACATTAAAAAAAAAACAAATAAATTAGTTTCATAGATACAACCTTAATTATTGATCTTTTACTCAAAATCATTAATCCTGTCTGAGTGCTAATACAAATTATTAATCAGCTTATCTTCTACTTATCAGGAGTTTATATTCAAAATTTAAGACTTCTTGCACAAAACGGCAGAAATCACTGTTAAAAATAAGGTTGGTTATGGCTAGTCATCTATGCAATGAATGAAAATTCAATAATATGAATAGAACTATAATCTAAAAGTAACAAAAAATAAATTCAGCATGCATCTATTTCTAATGGATTATATAAAAGTTTGCTTAGTTCATTTCGTTTCAATCCGGCAATTGTGAAGTATTCGTTCACCTTTTACACGAATTTCGTTGTTTCTTATAAAAGAGACATCTAAAATTTAGTATTAAATCCAAGCTATAAATCTGTCTGTACATTTAGCAAGCCTCCGATGTCATGGAAATCCAAACCCACCTCCCAAGCGGTCTCAAACAGTTCAGTGTTACGTAAATCGACGTCAACACTGAGTGTCGTATAGAATGCAAATTAAAGTCCTATTCCAAAACCCTAAGCTTTTTTTTCAGTTGTGTTAGAATTGTATTTCAATAGCAATGTAATTGAAAATTCCATTCTTAGGAACTGTGATTAGGCTTTGGCACTGGTTAAATGATTAGCGTGGTAATGGTGTCATGGTAAAGTTCACAGCTAAGGCTCCTTTCATATAGATAGTTTATGAATCCGAAAAGTCTTGACAACTGATTTATTCTTAGCGGTTTAGGGTGGCTAATAACAATGCAGTGCATTTAATAATAAAATATCTGCACTGTCTAAAAACACATTTGATTATTGTATTTGTTGTCACGTCTGTGTACGTCACGAGAGGTTCCGTCTATCACTACGAACTAGTATAAAATCCTATTTCGGTGCAGACGTAAGCAGAATGATTACATTGTAACTGTGTAATAACAGCCTTTTGAGGCTGGGTCTCAAAAGGTTGTTTCAAATAAATATTTTTTCTTCTCTCTCATATCTTAAAACTTTAAACGAGTAATTTTTGTATATACTTACTTTACACTATATAATTCGCGTATCTCGGAAACGTCTACAATAATTTGGTTGAAATTTTATATTTAGATAAGGTTAGGTTTCTTTTGCTTTTGTTTTGTTGTTTTCTATGTCTAAAAAAAACTCTGAGCGAATCTTTTTTTTTTTATGATGAATCAAGTTTATTTCGGCTACAAATAACGTGCCTAAGAATTTACTATACCTTCCTGTAGTACTCTGCATATAATACTAAGTTATATTATGTATATGTATACTAAGTGTAAGTAATAGTGTCGTAAGGATGAATCTTACTCCAATTACCATCTTAAAGAAAGAAAGCTAAGTTCTTTCTGATCTTATTTTCACAGGAAAAGATTAATCGCTCTATCATTAAAGAATGTATTGTCTATACGTAGGAGTAGTCGAGTTATATTGATCAGCAGAAAGATTTACACATACACACACACACATTTCTGTTTAGCATAACCTTAAATTAGTTTAATACTCTTTAATCTACGCAATTACATTATTTCATCGTTAAAACATCTTCTAATAACGTAATTCATATAACTATCAGCATAGTAAATAAGTATGGCTATATTTCACCTTATTTTCTGAACACGTCCATAAAAAGGTACTGTAATGCTCTTTGAGTGCTGTAAAAATCACGAGGATTTCACAAGTGAAGATACCAACTATCTGAACGATTACTCAGAGGGACAAGAACGAATAAAAGCGCATCCTTATCTTATGTTTAGCCGTTGTCGTAAACCTCGCCATAGTGTACTTTATGTCACGCCATCCTGAAGGCTAATTTACAATTTAATATCACTAGCTTCGAGCAAATAGCACTTAGAACAAGACACAGAAAGTAACAGTTGAATGATCTTGAAAGTTTATCATTAATAACATCCCCGTTAAACATATAAAGATTACTTTACCAATTTAATGCAGATTTATTTTACAAAAAGGAGTAATAACACTTAATATTTATCACTGCGTTTTGACGTTTTGAATCGTGGTATTTTTACTATAATGCCCAATTGTGATTAGATAATGTAATATGAATCTCTGTTTTAAGATAGTATCCCTGATTTCAGGTTTACACAGTTAAATATAAGAAGAGATAATATTTCGTTTTCTATACTTCATTTAAAATTACTGGCATTCCAATTAGTGTTCTAGCAAATATGCACCATCTTTACAAAACAAGTGACAAATAAAATAAAGGGCTAAATTAACTTAAATAAAATGCTACTAATAAGCGCTAATGACTAATGGCAACAGAGTTTTGTCTAAATGACATTTACTAACTTTCCTAAGAATACTTAATTGAGAGCTTATTTGTGACCGACTCGGACCGACCGATTGCATATAACTGAATAGTCAAATGTTATTTCTAGATGTTTAGCTGCGTTATATCACTCTGAAACGTTGTTGCAGAAATAAATGAAGGTAAAAACTTTATAAGGTTTAATTTACCTTTAATAATGATTAATAGGGCTTTTTATGAGCGAGAAGTTTTATTCATTTGTAGCCAGCAATTAATCAATCACAATATGAGTATATCGGCTCGTAAGGAACATGAGAGCGAGTTCGCAACGACGCCGTACTGAACCAAGTCACATGATCTTAAATCCAAATAGGCACTGCAGCCTACAATATCGTTATTCAAATACAGTGACTTAAATTAAATTTTAATTAATAGCTTGAAAGTAATTACCCTACTACAACATGGTCTAACAGAACTAAAGAGAAATTTAAAGTATGCACGTTGGTAAGCCCCGATAAAATCAATTTTATACTTTACTGTCGGATGTCATAATAAATATTGTTGTATGGCTTTTCATATCCAGCTTTATTTTGATCTAACTGTGCCCGTTTAACCGAAACCGAGTCGTACACACTTTTATTTTAGATTAAAATTGAGTTAGCAAACGTTTTAATATGACGATACAACCTTTCTCATGTTACGTGGACAATATTTATTTTTGTATGAGTCCAAATTCTTGTTAGAATCGAGTGGCGAGAAGAAACTGGTTTTGAATTGTATCTGGTATAAATATGTAGATAGTGACGCCCAAGAGGTTATCACTAGTTGTTATAAGGCATTTTAAATATTGCCACGCATCTCAAATAATACACAATTTTGTATCTTTATCAGGGTTGGCGATGTTCATTTTATTCCGCTCGTTTAATTAGTCGCATATAAAAACTTATTTAAATAGATACTCGCTTACACTATGCAATGGGGTAAGATTAGTTGCTGTAACGTCTTTAAGTATTAATCTTAACTAATGATTGAAATGCGGAAGTGAGTTTGATTGTTTACTTGTTTGTTACGCCCTAACTACTTAGTCAAACATCATAAAATTTGCACACATGCCATCAAGTATATAGAAAAGGACATACCCTATGCCCTTTCATCCAGAAAATAAGTATTGTTCCCGAAATATACCTGAATAGATTGACAAAATCCACATTCAAGCAAGCGAAGCGAGCAAAGTGAAAGCGAAAAGCTAGTCATCATCAATGATAATGATGATGACTAGCAATACAAATAAATAAAATTGAAGTGTCTGTTTGTGTTTTTCTTGCACGATACCTATGCTTAAAACACCACAGTATTATTTTTTTTCCGTCTGTCTTTTTGTTTGTCTGTCTGTTTGTTCCAGCTAATCTCCGGGTGGACGAACGGGTGGACCGATTTCCACGGGACTTTCAATTGCAGATACCTGGTGTTATAAGGAGTAAATTAGGCTACTTTTATTTCTGCAAAGAATTGGGGTTCCGCGTAAAAATTTTAATATGTACACGCGAGCGAAGTCGCGCGGGTACTGCTAGTCTTAAATAAATATTGTATTGTGTATCTCTATCAGTACAGGGTCGACATTTTACTTTGATCCACTCACTTAATTTACCTCGTATCAAGTTTAAGAGAATCTTACTTTAAATGGAGGCTCACCTCACCTGATCCATGGTGTATGTTTTTTATACAACTAAGTTAGCAAACAAGGGCACTTCCGGGCCGATTGTTACCGATTACCGATGGTTATAAACACTCACAATATCAGTATCGTAGTACGAGTTAACCACGATTTGTTGTTTGACAGAGGTACTGCCCAATCGAGTAAATTGGAACAAACACTTTTTCTCTAGTGATTCTGCATTATTAATTAAAATAAATGTCCCCAAAGATATTTAATCTATATGAACAGGTTACCCAATTATAAAGATTTGAGTAATAACACCAGTTTAATTTGTTATAATCTCAATTAATACGATCGCAATACGAACAGGAGCTTTTTTGTTTTTTGAAGAGCGGACATGTCAGAAGATTATTGTAGTAACAAATACATGCTGTATATGTCATTAGCTCTTTGATTAGTATTCAGAGCCCATAAGGCAGTGAGAAGGAATTAAAAGCGACATCTTGTGATCCGAAAGAGAACAATAGAGACGAAGCGGTACAAAAACCAGCATATGCGACGGCAAATACAGCGAAACGTACCTGGGCTCGCGACTGACGTCGGGGTATTAATTAGTAGCTATAGGGTGACAACGTTGTCGAAAAAACCTGGAAGCGAGCACTTTATGGCAGCTGTGCAAGAATCTCTTATTTAAAAAGAACTTTCTTGAGGAGACCGAGTTTCTTTTTTATAAGACTTTCGCAAATTTCGTTTTGGATAGGTATTGTTTTAATGGAATACCATTTTTTACCGGCGGGTTCGTTGTCCGGAAAATTAGTCGTAATCATGGTTCTCCTAATTAACGAAAAAGTGTCGCCATATCGAGGCGCCAGAAAAGGATGCCCGAATTACTCGTGCATTGGCCGTCGCGAAACTCAAAAAACCGTTTAAAAATCACTCGCTCCGCCCATCGTCCGCCCAGTGACTCCTGCGCACTTATGATTTATCGTTACGAGGACAACCCGCCCCTCGCACTAACTACCCGGCTTCCGTACCGTTAATTATACGTACACATAGGCCTCTTAAAATCTTAAATCGCATTCTCAATTCTGTCCTCAGGAGCTGCGCTGTGCGAGCCGCCATGCCACCGCGCCATAATCGAATTCGATGTGGCTTATTCGTCTTAATCGTTTAACTTCGATTCACGAGCTGTATCCGTTTGTTCATTGCTGGTTTACTACTTATATTTATTAACTTATATTCTTTTTTCAAATGTTATAAGGACTTTTCGAATCTGATCAATAAATTATTATATAATGAGAAAGGTAAGTAGTGTGGTGCTAGTTGAGGTCAATGACCTTATGTTGTTTGTTCGTTATTTGATAGATTGGGTTGATAACATTTTGTGTTTTTGTTTGAAAACAAGTATAGGACGGATACGACTCTGGACTAAGGAAATAACATACTAAACAACGGGGAGAGCCGCTCAAGACAGAGCCACAGAGGGTCAATTATGTATTATTATACAGCTGACTTAATACTTTCTTTAGTGTTATTAGAAGGTCACAACACTTAACGATAAACAAAAAATAGTCGTTTTAAGTTAGTAACGAAGGTACCAACTAATAGGACTGAAAAGAGAATTTGCGTTTTTTAATAATAAGATGATGAATAAAACCAAGTTTTGTATCCACAGTAAAGTGACGCCTGACCACGTTTACATATTTAAACTGGGTATTAGCAATCTCATTTTTGTTCCTCATTCAATACCTATGTAGCCAAAGTGTACTGAATAACGTATAAGTAATAAAAGTATAAATATATAAATGGTCGCGATATAGCATAATATTTTTATAGATAAGAAGGCAGACTGGCCTCGGCGACGTGCGAAGTAAAATAATACATGCATTGTGCTTTATTGTTTGCTGATTTAGTAACCAGTCACGCATCAAGGACGTGGATCGAACGTATTCTGAATAATTTGGAAGTGGACATGGCCAGTTCTCACGCTATTGGCATTCTTACGCGGTAGATGAGAGCTTTTCATACGCTTGGGAATAATAACGAAATGTATTTACCTCCACTGAGATTCGTTAATCCACTTTGACTCAATTAAGTTTATTATAATAACCATTACTAACGTTTGCATATTTTCTTATACGACAGTCACTTTAGAGAAACTGGTAGTGTAATGACAAATTTTGAAAGAAATAAAAATTATTATTTTTATACTATTAAACTTTTAGTTTTTTTAAGTTATTTAGTTTACTATTAATGTGTGTGTTTTTTTTTAAACTTAATTTATTATTAATGATTATTGCAAAAAAAGACTCTCTGAGCAGTTATCTACAGCTTAGAACCTTTAGGAGCTCTTTGCTCCTAAAAAACGAGCACTCACACTTCTAATAAATTATTCGAATACTTGGTATAGATTTAGTCTATTCCCTAAAAAGCAGTGTTGAATTACTGTGGGGTCATAAATCTGATACTAGTTACCTATATACATACTAAAGTGTTATCTTAATCATAGATATTAATGCTTTCGTATTAACATTATAATAGTTAACTCATAAATTACAGATTAAAATAAATTCTATTTTATTTTTGAAACAATAGGTGAGATCTAATCTCTTTGACATTTTCTACAAAAACATCCATATAAATTTCTTTTATCGCAAAATGAGTGTCTAGATATATTTTTGGTATGGATTTGAGTCTTATATATTATCCGCCTAATGTGCTTATATTTTTCAAAAACATGAACAAAATTATGGAGAAAAGACCACAGAAACATAAATAAACATTGTACGAACAAAATAATAATCGGGTAATAAACCGGACGAGCCTGAGTCAGAAGGACACCACCTATTGTTAAAAATATTAGACATAATAAATGAAAACTCCACCATCGAAAGATTAAAAAAAAACATAGATAGGGATATAGTGTTAAGCGAAAAAAATCTAAAATAATTTAAAAACCTTTTAATCCCCGACGCAAAAAGAGGGTTGTTATAAGTTTGACGTTTCTGTGTATCTGTCTGTGGCATCGTAGCTCAAAAAAGAAAGGACCGATTTAAGTGCGTTTTTTTTTGTTTGAAAGGTATTTTTCAAGACTTGATGATCAACAATCGGTTATTATCAATACTTGTTACACCAGCGGTGTCCTTCGCGCATTGGAAACATACTTTCTCTCTCTTTAAGGATGTATTACTTACTATATTATAGGCCTCCATTCATCAGCAGTAAAACAGAACAATACGTTAATAGATATTTTGAACCATAATCATCTATAAGAATGAATACATGATATTAATATTTTTGAGAACAAAGATACATCTGATACATTAAAGGTTGTATACCTTATAGTTATACAATATTCCACTTTGCAAAGCTTTTTAATATGTATGTAAAAATGTAATTTAGAAAACTACTTCTCTAATCAGACAGCCCCGATTTAAACAAAAAAATTGCTATGCGTTACATCCATCTTAGTTCTTACAATAACATAAATATTATATGACCTTTTACACTTCACCTTAGTTTGACACTTACATACCTTATAGTTGCGTAGCGTTTGAAAACTGCGCTTAGAAATGCAAAATAACCATGAGAAATTAAGAATAATACCATGAACAAAACCTTATCGCATCACATTTTATTTAATGTGACTTAAACAAATGGGTTCTATCACGAGAGATTTATCTACTTCCTAAATTATTTCCTCTGGAAATATGTATCAAGGTGCAAATTGATTACGTTTCTCAGGCAGGTGTTATATCTGACCGTTATAAACTTGAACATGGTCGTTATTTAAAACAAACTCTCTAAGATAAATGTATCAGCTTAGCGAACAACACTGATTGATATCCAACATTGTTCCGAACACCCGAATTCAATAATCATTCAGGCTAATGCAATTTTTTTGGATTTAAGTAATAGTGTTAGTTACAAAAGACAAGTTCTGAATTATTTAAACAATAACAACATCATGACTTTTGACCTAGGGGTGGGTAGAGCTGTGTGACAATAATATTACATACACTGCTGCTGCTGCTACTACTACTACTAAATAATATATTTGTATATACATTACGACACAAATAGTTCTGAATTATATTCTGAATATCATCAGAACATTTAACAAAAGAAGCATTGTGTTTTACGCATTGGTATCTTAATTTAATAGATATCTTCATTTAAAGATTATAATAGTGAGCATATGATCACCAGATCTTAGAATTTACCACTTCATGATGTGTCCGACTATTTTATAAAATTGTCGTATTTCACGACATAGTCAGCTAAAACTGACCGTATTGTTTAAACGTCAACGTTTGATAATACGTCAATCCACGTCACGGTCTAAAAGCTGGGTACGCCCAGTGAGCCCTATACTTGTTCACCACCTTAATAGTATAGGAACAGATAATCAGAATTGTCAAAAAAATAATAAAAAGTCCCCTTTTAATAAGTGTCGTCAATAAAAATGAACAGTTATTTAAATTTATCACATGATCACGCTCCGCTAAAGAAACTATTTCATTACTAATTATAAATTAATATATTAGCTCTTAGTGGCAAAACATAAAGTAGTCACGAGTTATCTGAAGCTAGATAGGAAATGGTATGGGAATCAATATAAATATATTGCCCAATAGAATTGCCAGAGGAGCATGCCTGACTAGAGATCAGATACTATAACTCAGCACGCAACATATCAATTAAAGGGTGTATTAAACATCCTCATGCCATACGTAGAGTGTGATTTAAATGCGAGTACTTGATGCTATTTTATTTATTAACTTGTTACTAGATACGACACCGCCATTGTGTCAAGTAAGATTTGCTTATAAGAATAATTTTAACGTTGTAATAACTTTTATTGTAATTTAAATTACAAAATGTAAATTACAAATAAAATTAAATGTAATTTATTTCATAGAATATGTAAGATTTAACAAATTTTAATAGTTTTCATTGTGTTCTTTGTAAACTGTTAGCTTTGAAACAAAAAAATTAAATGCAAAATAAAATTTAATGAGGTATTAATAATGTTTAGAATATAAGTAAAATTACGAGAGAGTACAGTGAAGATATTGTTATCCGTCTTATGAATATAAAAATAACAGCAATGTATTAAACGTTACCTTTACAAACACGATAGACATACTTCCTTACCTTTTCCTTTAGAAAATGTAATGAAACATAAAAACACGGACCAGTGCAAATAGGCCTAGGTAGAACCGGCAAACCCTGAAAGTATACCTACACATAGGTCTTTACTTGTAACTGTTTGTAAACTTAGTTATTTTATATAACTAAGTTCGAATAACATAATTTAGTGACCTAAACAGACAAAAGTAACTAATACAGAGAGAAACTTAAATTCATTTATAACTATTGAAAATATTTTCTTTTATCAACTTCATGCCGTTTCTACTCTACTTCCAACGACCAGTACCTGATTTATTATATATAATTATATAATTTTATTTATTAAGTACGCCTCTATTCATTTTCGACAAAAATAATTTATTTTCAAAAAGATTTTCATGGTATAGAGAAGTTTCTTCGCAAAAAGAAGTTCAATAAACCAAACTTTATGCTTCGTTTATTAACATTTCACGTTTACCGAACATACGATATGTTTAAATAAACTTTGAAGTTATTTACTTATGACGAAATTATACCTACTTTAGATTCTAACTTAATTTTGTCATGAGCAATTCAAATATATGAACTCACCTCGTTAGCCAGGGCATAGGTTAAATGCAAATTAACGAATTCTTATAAAAAGAAAACAATCCTACTAATATCATAAACTTGAAAGTTTGTGAGGATGTATGGATGTTTGATGCTCTTTCACGCATAAACTACTGTACCGATTGCGATGGAACTTGGTATGTAGATAGTTGGATACCTGGTTTAACACATAGGTTACTTTTTATCCCGATATTCCTACGGCATCGGGAGTTACGCGGGTGAAACCGCAGGACGCTGCTAGTAGATACATATTAAGTCAAGACAGTGATCCAAATATAGCATACACAACGTCAAAAAAGGCAAAATACAAGGCACATGGCAAAATACAAATACTTGGTATATATAAGTTTTAAACGCGTAAGTCGCGGGTAAAACTTCGAGGCGCAGCTAGTAAATAACATTATAGTTATGTCTAAATCACAGTTAAATAAATATTTAGAATTAATAACCGTTGATTTCGTCGCGAGATGACATTTCCATCAGAAAAGAGCAAAGGCTATCTCCGTGTATTTCTAATACCATACAAAAGGACCTAACGCCGCAAGATATCTCTGTTTTGTCATAAATCGCGACTTTATTTACGATCAATATCTTCACTTGATTTATAACGACAATGCTATTATGTCTTTTCAATACTTATGCATGGCTATCCTTTGTCTTATTATGCGATACGTCACTTAAAAATCTTGTAGCTGCTCGCTAGTAATCTGATTTTATGCTTGTTATATTAGAATATTACTTTAGGGTTCCGTACATCTCATGAAAAACACATAATTATTTATGATCACTTTCATATCCCTCTTTATTACGTTACGTCTATCACAGCTTATTTTCTTCTACAATTATGTATATATACGAGAATTAATGCCATCACGAAATAGGCTTATCGCTTTTCGGTCAGTTTCAGTTTCAGTCGGATAAACATCAAGATAAGGACACATCGGTTTGCTTACAAAATAGGGACACTGTTAGTATCTGTTAGTATAGTATGTAAAAAATAAATAAAAAATAAATTAATAATATCGAAAATGTGCAGGTGGCTAAACGCCCTTCTACCTCACGGACTCAGTCAGTCCTTGTGACCACGGCCAGTGCAAGCTTGTCGAAACGTCATGCAATTCAGAGGTATGTAATAGCTATTTCGTGATCGCGTTAATTCCTGTATATATACATCATATCATCATATGCCTTCTGTGCTATATTTAGGAAAACCTGTCATTGGCATTACTTTGTGCCGATTTCCTGATTTAAAATTTTAGTCTTCAAAATTTTAATACAATCAGAATTTATTCTAATTCATAGTTAATCCAAAACGAAACATAAATGCATGTTTGTACACCTAACTATAATTTTCCTATATTACTTAGTCTCATTGTTTCAATTTCGAAACTGCATTGACAAAATGACTTCTCAACCGATCACCATGAAATATTGTATACTTGTTGCTAGGGTTAAAGAAAAAGAAATATGGTAGGAACTACTGTGTCCCTTGGTTTGATAAATAACTTTTAACCAATAATGCGACAACATGAACGAAGCTGTGTGTGAAGCAGATGTGTAAAAATCTAATAAATATCATAAATGCAGACATGATTTTGTTTGCTTGTTGAGCTTTCACGCCTCAACTTCTCAGCCGATCATGAAATTTTCCATACACATTATGTACCTTTAAATTTTTCTGTACCCCTTACAGGTACCTACACAAAAGTTCATATATCTTCATCCTGATAAAAGTACTGTTCCCAAGGGATGGAAAAATAGCTTTTAGACGGTTCACAAAATCTACCCTCTGATATGGCGAAGGAGATGATGGCTGGTCCATGCGTCATACTCGTGAACGGGTGCTGCTTGGGGTGAATGGTCGGCCCAGTCAGCGATGCTTTAGCCTATACTATTATTTTGGTTCGATCAACTGCAACTCTAGCCTCTTAATCCAGTCACGAATTATTTTTAACAGTAGATTTTGTAACTGAATAAACGAAGATGTGCACCTTGAATGATTTCTATGTTTAATAAGTTCAAACCTTCAACGGTATCACTGAGTGATTTTTATTTTTTAGTGCGTTAGCTTTTGGAGCATTTCAATAAAATTAAATTCAGGTGGCATCAGCTTGCATCCTGTTTACCTTTCGTGTAACACTAACACTATTGTACCTGGAGATCTGACTTTTAAAAAGAGTGGCCATGAGTTTCTTTGCCAGTATTCTTCTCATAAGGCTCTACGCATTTTGGAAACTGGAAGTTATAGATCGACACAAGCAGGCAGTAGATTTTGGTGTTTTCACCTAATTTACCTCGACAATCCAGTACATACTGTGGCGTCTCTTTGCGCCGATCTCTAATTTTAACTCTAGCTTCAATTTAACGTACATAAATGTCACTTAGTGTCTTAATTGAATAAATGATTTTGAATTTGAATTTGAATACATTACGGCGGGCGAAGCCTCGGGCAGAACCTAGTTTATAATAAAGAATTTTACAATAAAGTATTATCTATCATGTCTACACGCGAGTCTGACTCACACTTAACGGGGTTTTATTGACACCTTAGTTATTGACTGGTTGAATGCAATAGTAGTGTGTGACTGGATACGACATTCCTTTAGGTATTTCACTGTAAAACCTAATTCTTACGGTTCAACTTGCTGAATAACTAGAAACTTAATTTGGGAACTTGAATATTTTCTTTTTATTTTCCTTTTGGTAATAGAGTTTTTGACTATTATAACCATTTAATGGCATGGTATTGTCTCATCGGAGCCTGATTATACAAATCTATTAATTATACTAAGAATTTAATTTAATTTAATTACGAAATACGAATTTCTACTGTCAAATAGGGTCGCCAAACAGGGGAGAGGACAGTCAACACGTGACCACGATCGGTGCAATGCGGTCGTAACGTAGGGTAACCAAAAATATATAGCACAGATATCGTATACGATTAAATCCCGCTTAACACATTTCTTATAAAGACAAAAGGTTGACAACATGTGAGTTGACACCACTGGTGTAGCGAATGTTTTAAGATATCGGTAACCGCATATTATGAGTCCTGCCTTGTACTTCTTTGCAATTAAGGTACTATAAAAACTTTATTAGGATGTCTAGTGCTTCTAAACATTCGCATCACCAGAACAGGTCTACCCGGATATATCTCCATTGACGTTTTTTAGTCGGAGGTACTTTGTCACCCGGCTCAAAATTTTGACGTAAAATCCCGTTATGCAATACCTCTGTAAATAATTGGGCAAGTACCTACAACTAGGAGACAGATCAAGATAGCCCCGTGAATAAAAAAGAAACAAATCGCTATGAAACTGGTACAACTAGTACAATAAAGAAAAACTCAAGCCCACCGCAAGTCTGCATATCAACATATTCACAATAGCTTGTAAATGGTTTACTTGATGCATATGTCAAGTATTAATTTATTATCTTGCTTTAATAGTGCCTCTTGTATACAGGTACTAATTAAAAATGCTCGATCTATTCTGGAAACTTAACTGTCGTCGCACCACTTTGTCATGGCACGTTTTTAGTACCAAGACGGACAGAGACACCGTTGACCCCTGCGGGCATAAACTTCTTGTGGAATTGCAGGAATGTACGCAAATTCGCTGCGACTAGTATTTAATTAACACATTATTAAATTTTTCAAATTTAGAATGTTAAATTAATATAATCTCTATTGTCCACAATGGGAGTAAGTATTTACAGTTTAGGTAAAATAAGGATTACATTTTAAATATGCATAGTCATACATTCAGTTCAAAGGAACCCTTATCACTTAGTCTATCTGTCTGTCTCTCAGTCCCTTGAAGTTGTAAAAATAAATCAAGCTTCTAAGTAAAAAAATGCGGATATTACCTTACCTTAGATTTAAAAAAAAAATTAATATTTCGCATTTAAACCAAAACCTATATAGTGAAGGTACTTCCCATTGACCTATAATCATAAATTTGTTAAGAAGTCTGACAGCACAAGTAAAGGGAAAAATCTGAAAGTCACTAATTTGTTTTAAAACAAACAAAAAATAGTTTTTGTGATTAGAAACTGATATTTTGCGGTTGGAAAGTGACTTTTTCGTAAATTGATGTATGAGAGAGTATTTTTAGAACTGCAAAGTTAAGTTGTCTTTCCTAAAAGATTTATTCCCAAGATGGATGTACTAGCTACATAAAAATTTGTTTTGCTTACGGAACCCTCGGTGCGCGAGTCAGACTCACACTTGTCCGCTTTTTTTAATTCTACACATGCTCACGATCGGATTGTTCCTTAGGTTTAATTAAGAACGACTGTATTATTATGTTTAAAAAATATTAAATACACTAAAAACCTTTTTTTATATTAAAAAACTAGTATTAGTCATGGTGGACAGGTATAATCTTAAATAGGCACATATGTATATTTAAGGTGATTCCTGTCCATCCAAAGGTTACTTGGAAGATATTGCTGCTTAGCGATAAAGCATTATCGATTACGAGTAGCAGCAATCTCTTAAAATTGTGTCTTCTCTTCAGAGGCGGCTGCCTATGCATCTTGTGTTTTAAAAAAATATGTGTACATAGAAATATTGTCCTGGGGTACAAGAAAGAGTATTCATTATTATTAATATACTTATACTTAAAGTTATGACCAAAAAGCCCAGAAAATACCCAACCACAAAGTTATATTCAGAATGTGGAGAACTAACAGTGCGTCAGGTCTTTGTGCTCAAATCTATTCTTAGGACACATTCAAGACTGCCCCCTGCAGACCCTACAAAGCGAACAAACCTTCCCTCAGGCACCCCACACAATACCGCATTTGCAAGACACCAGTTTAGTAGTAAAGTACTCATTTATACAAGCAAATCCATAAAAAACTAGGTATTAGAAATCTTAACTTATATAAAGTAAAATCTAAAGTGACTGAGTGGCTGCAAAACCAAGACTATTTCCAAACAGAGTCGCTTTTAAAGTACCTCTCATGACCAAACACATACACACACACACAAACACACACACATACACACACACACACACACACACACACACACACACACACACAAGAGATAGGGTTTTTTATTTTGATTAATTGCTGTTGTAATAGTAATATACATAAATGTAGCATGTATTCCTTAACGTGTCAATAAAAAAAATATTATTATTTATTATTATTATTATTAATTCCCTACCTTTTTTTGTAAATATGTAAATTATTCTGGTTCTTAACACGGCTAGCATTTTTGAGAAGATACCCGGTCTTATAGAATTCTTATGTAGGGACTTAGGTCCAACACACAGAGGCCCTTAAATAATTTCCATTAAATATTGGATACGACACGTCATGTCTGGTTGTCTAGCCTTTGTTTATAAAAAGTTATATTAGACTATGTTAATTTACACGACACGATAGGTTTGAGTTTTTCTAGTAATTTACCCGGACAGTTAAATATTACATATCTTCATGATATAATTCTAACTTCAGCGGTTACCTCTTTTTTATGTGCTTAAACACCTACGGGGTCATCACCTCACCGGAGCTAAAAAGAATATTGCACAATTGTTTTTGTGGCAAATTATGATTCCATTATTTAAATATTTTGAATTAAAAGTAGATAATCGAATTCATCCGTGTACTTAAACATCATAGGTGTGTTTCAAGTAACAGCTCCTGCTATAACTTAGATAGTAAGTACCCTTGCGAAACAGGAATGTAACAATTATTATTTATTATTATTGTACCTAAAACCCTCTGCATAGGCTTAAATGACAATGGTTTCCTCTACCGGCAACCTTAGGCGTTACTGAGATTGAAGTTGACTAATGCCGCGTTCCAATAAACAAGAAACGATTCGTTTTGCTTACGGACGGTGAAATTTCGTTGAATTTTCAACGAAAATTTTACCGTCCGTAAGCAAAACGAACCTTTTTTCGTTTATTGGAACGCGGCATAAGTATACAAGAACCTACATTATGTTTAATTTACATTAGGAACACTGAAATAATCTCTACCTTATGCACCATGAAGTAGAAGGAACGATGCCAGCTTCTAGATTAAAATACTTTAAAATTAAAATACCGGGGACACGCTGGCTAAATATGCAAAATATATATTAATCCATGTTTACGATTGTTTATTTAAATCACACCATTTATTTTAATGTAACATTAATATTGTAGGTAATTCATTAAATGTTGACTTTTTGTTATAAGTTTATAATAAAATATCACAATTTAATGAATTATCGACTTGCGATCTATCATGAAATATGAAACCAGTGTGACCATTAAAATAAAGGCAAAAAAAGCTATTAATAAATCGATTTACAATATTGATTTATTTACAGAAATGGTTATCGTAGTTTATAAACACTACAGAATATTATTTCTTTATAAATAGTAATTTATACATATGTATTTTTTCATACCGTTACACATTTTTTTCAGTGATCGTGCAACTATTAATTAGTTCAGTTTCGCTACAGGAATAAGTCTCTCTATTTACTGTTTATCGGTTTTGGTGTGCTATTACAGTGAGTTTTAACGCATCTAAGGCTTTCTACCTTTCGTATTAAAACCTTAGCAACCTTATGTGAATGTTCGAGGTGAGAAAAATTACATAACCTCAAAAGTTAACATTATTTCCTAAATAACAATTTTTGAGCAGTTCCCAGTTCCAAATAACAATTGATGGCATACCACTTTTTATTACTGTCTTACAAACCACAATACTTTTCAGTTCTGTCTGTGATAATTTTACATCAAGCCAAGGTCTCGATCATAAACTAAAATATATAATACTAAATTGGCTTAAAAACTTTAGCTTTTAACTCACCGTCTCAGCAAGCAAGAGAACTACAGGCGCAGAGGGGCTGTCTATTGGTATAGAAATGTATGGGTAGCTGTAGGTATCTATAGCTACACTTACGTAGGTACATATAAAATATTTGATAATTAATCAGTTTGTTGTTTGGCGCCGACTCAAAATAAGTTTATATAAAATTTGATAGATTTGATTTTGATACATAATGTGATGATTTCTTAAGGCAAATACCTGATAAACTAATGAAAAGGCAACAGAAACACTATTCGTTCCTAAAATTTTCGAGGGTTTCTCTCAATTTTATCAGGATCCCATCATCAGATCCTGACTTCCTTGACATGGGACCACCCTTGAAGTATACCCTATGTAACAAAAGAAGAATAATCAAAATCGGTTCATAAATAACATAGTGAGGGCTGAACAGATGTAAAAAAAAAATATATATATATATATAATACGGTCGAATTGAGAACCTCCTTTTTTTCCGTCGGTTAAAAAATACAGTTATATTACAATAAATAATAACACTTTTAATATTAAACATCAAATAATTTAAAGATTTGATAATATTTTATTATTTTTTGACAGTTTACATTAAACCAGAGTTGCCAGCATAACTCCTACCAGTTGCCAGTTAACTAGTTTAAGGTCGCAAATAAAAAAATATTTTAATTTAAATATGAAGGAATAAAGTTTTTAAACTTTTTTTACTTAATATTAATAAAGGAATGGCTAAAACAGACAATCTTGACGAAAAGTTAGTACAAACTTGAGAAGTTACATAATATATCACGGTAAAAATACGGTAACCTAGAATAACACTTTTTAATGTAACACTTAAATTAGGAGCAAACTATGGTTCTTTTAACAAAATAAAAATTTGTTGGCATGGTCTCTACAGAGATCGGATTTACCTATTTCTTGACATCAATCAGCCTATCATAGTCCACTGCTGGACATAGGCCTCTCCCGATGTGCGCCACAGCACCCAGTCCTCCGCCTTTCACATCCACACCATCCTACTTCTTTGAAAGTAAATAATTTTTAATCCGCATCCAGTCCAACCTACTTCTTTCAATGTAAATATTTTTTTAATGTTTTTTATATATAATGATTTATTTATTTTATATTTATACATAGTTTTGTAAAATAATGTCTGTAAATTTATAATAATAAGTATTTATAAAATATAATATGTTCCAGTCAGCTTTTAGAACCTTTTTGTCAACAGTAAACAAAACTACAATTGGTTCCTTCAGAAATACATTTATACATTTATTTCTAGAGGACCAACTTAATATAATTTCACATTTGTACGTGTGCGCGCTAGAACCTGCCAATAAACCTATAATCAATGTTATAATAATATCTTATAAAAAAACGTAAAACGTACTACGCATTTATTCAATATAATAATGCACTTTGAGGCGCTGTTACGACTGCCCCGTTATTGTCGTGCATCGAGCATGTTCGCGAAGATGTGCGCTCATCCATAGAAATCATAATAATGTCTTATTATTTAATGTTTCTATGCACGTATCGATTGCTTCTACTCTGTGCTTGCCGCAAGTCAAGCTGACCGTGATAGGTAGACTAGACTTGGGTAGTGAAATCACTAGATCAAAGTTCATGTGCATGTGTACTTTTCTTGAGCATTCTTCGATGCGAAGATTTCAAGGACTCATGCGAGTTTTAAATTACGTTATACTAAGCCGTTTATTTAATTTTTAATATTATATAACTTATAATATTATTAAATCGGTATATGAAATACTCGTAGATGTGACAGATGTTCTAAAATTGCAAGATAGTCTTTATTAAATTCATTTTAAATCAATTGGTTATGTTTCTTTTAAACAGTCTGATGTTACAAATATATTTTTAACATTATTAACTTGGCGATCTTCCTTTAAAAGGTAGGAAGAATAAATTATTGAATATTTTATGCTTTCATGCAAATACGCCAATAACATATTGAGTGACACATACATTTTCTTCGCCTCTGCCTAATGCACAGCGTGCCGCCAATAGAGGTATCTTCATATGATAGAATCGTCTGTAGCTCTCCCAGCAAAAATAAGTCATGTCATGCTTGAATATGTTATCCTTACAATACGCCTATGCAAGAAACTAAGTTTCATATCCTTCAAATAACTTTATTCTTAATTTTTGCGAAATGTTTTTGATTGTCGCCATTGTAATTTTGATATGTATCGTTTGAGTGATTATTTACTAGAAACAGCTCAATTGTATTTGTAAAGTAAATACTAAGTTGTATATTCTTACGCCTTTGAAAATCTATCAACACAATGGAAAGGTGCTCATTACTTGTTAACAGTTTACAGATTCACCTCAAATAAAGCTATTCCGATTGGGATTATGAAGATATAGACTAGTAGTGACAAACATACCTACATACACCGTCCGACCGACTCGTAAACTTTTATTAGCTAGCTCTTATTTTGCAACTGGTGAGAAATTTCGGAAATAAAATACAAACTATATAGCCGTCCGAAGGGGCGTAGCTTCATTATTATATAGCCACTATACTAATCTTATTCAATAAATATAACGTATATATGTATTTTCCGGTACTTCCTTGACTTCAATGTACAACTTGAATGACAGATTGCCTAGAATTTTGAGTTATTATTGGATAAAACGTTGTACGAGTATTTAAATGAGCTACAGTATCTTTTAATAATGGAGCTAATGTACTTAAGGAAATCCTATTTCAATATCAATCTAACATTGAGCATTTATAACTCCAGGACATTATTTCTTTGTTTCTATTTGCTCATCTTAATATATATGCTTATCTGATGGGCTAATTTAAATACACTCACAAAATATCAGACATAACACACACATACAAGCACGTACAGCTTTGTCAGCTTCTAATGTGCCACCTGCAAATTATGCATTACTAGCAGCGCCTCGCGGTTTCACCCGCGTAAGTCCCGATCCTGTAGTAATGTCGGGATAGAAAGTAGCCTATGCGTTAATCCAGGTCTAAAGCTAGCTACATACCAAGTTTCATTGCAATCGATTAAGTAGTTTTTGTGTGAAAACATTACAAACATACATACAAAAACACAAATATTTCCTCTTTATAATATTAGTTTAGATTAGTTTAGATAAGCTGTTATTGGTGCCGATTCTATTGTACACTCGACTAAACTAAAACCTGAGTTAATTTCTTCATATGAAATCAACCTAGTGCTCTTCGTAATAAGGTCTATTTGTTACTAGCATCTATTTCTCAGCGCCGCTAAATTTCACTAAGACCGGTCAACGTATACTCAACTTTATTTCCACGCAGCGAGAGTCTCCATTTATTCAAACGCTGTATAATTACCGTATAAAAACTTGTTCAAAACGAACAAGGATGACGTGTTTTTAATCTACACCTACGAAGACGCTTACTAAAAACACAGAGCAAAAGAGATGGCATTCAACGGATAGCGGCTCTCGCTACGTGGTATTAAAGTTTATTTAAGCGTATCAGACTTTAGTCGACAAATAAATTGCTTATTTCGATAGCGACATATGTTACCTACTTGTTTCAATTTGAAATAAGACCTTGTTTTGAAGTGTACAAGGTTTACATCTTATATGAAGAAAATTTAGTGAATTTTAATTTAGCAAGTGAAGTAACACAATTGGAACCATTATTTGCTCATTCTCGTAAAGAGATACTGATCACATAATACTTGTGAGGCACCTCGTTAAAAGTCTGATGTTATATTAGATTCTTTACACTTTTAGGTTTACGCTATAGAATAAATTAAAGCATTTTCTTAATTCTTCGATCTACCCACAACATATTGTTTCAATCCGTTCAATTTCCCACCGTTACGTCATTGTGAATACTGAGGGTCAATGTGGTAACATAATTATTCAATAATACAGTTAAGGCCCACGCACAGACACACCGAGGTGCTATATAATAAGGTTTATATTTTCATTACGAGCTGTCGTGTCGGGTCGCGGTGTTATCTGCACGGTTACGCCTATGATCCTTATCAATGTCCTAATAAGTACTGTTGTCTAAAACAGTCAACCATTAAATAGTTTCTCGCTGTCTTAGCGTGAATTAGGTAGGTAATATTTATTGACTTATTCTCATATGTATATAATAGTTATGATAACACTATATAACCTTAAGGTTTGTTCGGGATCTGCACCGCCTATGTGGCGGAAGCGATGTCGTGGCAATAGTTACAGAGAAATAATTCGTCATTTATATTGCCTCTTTACTTTGACCCCGTTTTGACAGTAGGTACAAGAAGTGGTCTCATGTTGATAGAACTAACATAGAGTAGTAGTGAGTAATCTGAAGGATGTAAGGCACAAAATTCTTCTGCTTGAACTGAAGAAAAATCCACGCAACTGAACAACGTCCACCATTCAAAAGACTGCTGTAAACCAGCACAATTAGCAGAGTGACATTATTCTACTGGTGAATAGAGACTCTAAAGCTTCTTCTTCAAGCACAAGTGGCATGTCGCAAATTTTTATTTCGAAACTCTGAGACTTTTTATTTTAAGTACTTGATGCATTGAAAACTGAAAGTCTGTTACTATGTTACGAAACTGTTTCACTTAATTTAAAATTTTGGAGAGATACCAGAATAAAAACTGTTGACAAAATAATAATTTAAAAGAAAATAAAAGCACTAGAAATTAAATGTAAAGGTAATATTGCGTTTGGAACCAGAGATCGTGGTTTCGATTCCCACCCAGGATAAATAATTGTGTGATGAGAACGATCATTTGTTATATGTCTGGGTGTACTTCGACGACTTCGTACGACACATCCATCCTCACAAACTTTCGCGTTTATAATATTAGGAAAATATGTATGTATTTAGAAATATATAAGTATGATTGTCTGTAGTCTGGTTACTTTAGATAGTTTGGGATCGGACAGCGGTGTGCGAGTTGTCTCAAGTTATTCGTTATTATTATTAGAAGCCAAAACTAAACACAACAATATCATCTTACGGTATTATTATATTGTGTTATAATACACAAAATTAATACAGTGTGTTGAATTGGTGTGGTGTTCCACATCGAGGAAGCTGAGAAAGCGATTCTAGTGCTCGAATTTATTACACTTTCCGAAAATTAGATCTCAAGAAATCTTAAAAATTGTCATATTTTTTAACACATTAAGCAGTTGTCCTACAAACAAATAATTAGAATGAACCATTAAGCAATCCCATCTTTGAACTTCTGTCACGGTCTCACACACAATGCTTATAAAGATTTTTTAATAACTTCAATATCTCTATCAAGTATAATATATACGCCTAAGATTTGTAAAGGGAAACATTATTTTATTTGTACTGTGGTTCGTAGTATTTTCCAATTTATTTTATTTTAGTGGTCATTAAACTTAATTTATTACGAAGAGGCCGCTATTAAAGGCTCAGTGGAAGTTATCTGTAGTTTCGTTTCTACTTGTCATTTTTATTGATCTAAACACACTTAAGACCTGGCCACAAGCAATAAAAGATATTTTTCACGTGCACTGAAATAGCGATTTTGTAGATAATATTACCAATTAACTTACGTAGGGGATGAAGAAAACCATCTTGTGGCGTGAACAATTGTTTTTCTGACTTTAATATTTACCTGAAATAAAATAAAACATTAACGTTTGTACAAAATGTATTTACTTTTTTTAAAGCACTAAGAAGTAATAAAATACCTCCAGAGTTATGGCACTTGCGTCCATAACCTGCTAGTGATGACTTAAGAATAACGATTTACGATGGAACATAGTTACGTAGAAGATATGTTTTATAAATATAAGAGGATAGTTTCTATACAATCTAATAAGCAAGCAGCCTAATGATAAGTCCCTAAACCTCTGACCAGAAATTCTAAGGATAAGCCTCCACGGTAGTACAAATATATCTATTCTCGCTTCTTAATCGCGGTCTCCTGTGTGTTTCTCTATTCGTCTTGGCTAGATCAAAAATCTGCTGCACGCAGCCTACTTGTTGCAGATTTGTAATAGTTTTAGATATAGAATAATAGACGATGTGAGAGTAACGAGACTATAAAAATGGTGAATTACTTTTATGGAATTGGAATGGAATTTATGGAACATTCACAGGACAGACTGGGCTTTAACCCTTTTTATTTTACCCTTCTAAGCAACAATAAAATATGTATACAATTTATGCCAATAAAATTGTATAGAATTATATCTAATCTGTCTAATCAACGCTTCTCGTGAACAAAGGGCTGAAATTCTCGTCGCACAAAGGATAAGCGTTGCCATTTAACGTGGCTATGCTGAAAGTGTTCTTCGAATGTTGTCATACGATGACTGCGATGCGAAATAATGTTATGAAACCTATTATTACTTTTTAGTGTATTTATCGGTGAACATAAGAATGTCAGTACTTATTAGTATGATAAGTTTTCTTTTTAATATTATTGGTATTAGATCAGACAAATTACGGCACAATCGGTGCAGTCTATAGAAACGTTGAATAAACAAATTGCTATGTATCTCCTTACATACATATAAGTACTTATATACAAGTTCATTTTAACTTAAAAATAAGAAATATATATTATGATGTGACGGAATATGTGAAAAGCAAAACCGAATACGTCCATTTGAATATTATCATTGAATCGGATCCGAATTGAGCAGTTGAGCACACGCATACGTACAAAAAATAGTGAATCTAGACACCAGCCACCCTCTTCCTCTTTTAATAAACTTTTAGTAAAACTCCACAAACGGAATACTTTGGAACAAAAATGACGTCAAGATAAATCTTTAAATAACTGTAATCAGCCATAATAATATCTTAAATTGTAAACCAGGTGAGGTGGACCAGTAAAGGATCACACCCGCTTAAACTTTTGATCGAATTGCACTGATGTGGTCACGGGTCGCTTTTTTAACATAATATTTATTATTTTTACTAATACGTAGATGACGACGTTATGTTTAAAGGCTACACGATCAGCCATAGTCTTTTTTATATACGTACCAATATGTCTATAAATAAGCTTTTATACGTTAAAGAGTATTAATAGAAGAAAACATGATAAGCTCCAACCAAATCTTACATACTATTTTTATTTTTATTTGGTTCCATTAAGTTTAAGATTGCTACTATAATTAATTATTTTTAAAACAGAATCAGAAACGTATTGCAATAGTGTGTTTTTATGCAATAAACTAGAGATGTGTTTTTTTTATAAAATTAAATCGTCTACGAGGCAAGTTCATGCCGGACCGGTTTGTCCATTAAAATTGTTTCATACAACACAGATTCTATCCAAGTTGACTACCATGCACAAATCGAATGGTGCGTGCACAATTACTAATTGTTGTAATTGTCAATACGAAAACAATCAATATTTTAATCGGATAATCGACTGTTACAGATTGAATCATCCGAGACATGAACTTGGCTTGCATTTGAAGTAAGAATATATTGTATACGTAACTTAAACTCACTTCCATTATGAAGCGTATTACGTGAATAGGCAAAAATTTGCGTTTAAAGATTCACAAAGGACATTCTTAACCACTTACCAATAGACATGGTGACTGTTTTTTTTTGGCCACTCTGGCTCCAATGAGACAGCGATGTTTTGGAGCAAACGAAACTATCATCGATTTTTCAAAAATCGTTCGACTGATTTCGATAAAATTTAAATGGGACCACCTGGGAATATACCCTTTGAAACAAAAAAATAATTTTCAGGCAATTTCGAGTAATCGGTGAACATACATAAAAAAAAAGATTCCGATGACTTGAGAACCTCCTCCTTTTTTGAAGTCGGTTATAAATATTTTGTAATAATATATGTCACGCCGTATAGACACGCATTGCAACAGATGTCGTAAATGTATAACCCTGATCACATTTACATCATTTAGTAGTAATTAGAGTTGCCAACACCAACACAAAGGAAATTTAGTCCCCAGTACATTGCCTTAAAATCAGGTATTTCTCATTTATCCTTTCATGATGATCGGATGAACAGTGCATAAAATATGAACAAACAGACATTGATTATTATATTTTAGATAGATACATATATTTCTGTTTTTATCATCATCGTCATAGAGGCAGAACACTTTTCGGCAGCTTGCCTTAATGAGTTATTCTAATTACTCATAAAATATAGTTTTCAAGGATGGCTTTTGTTGGGTCGTGTAAACAAAGTTAAAAACTTGCTGCAACATGCAGGCGGAGACGATTTCAAAGAGATAGTAACATAACCATCGAAACTCTCTCCAACCACATCTTTGTTGATTAAAAAATGTCACACTAGAGAAGGAAACATCAACAATTATCAGACATTAAGTACACCTAACCTAGCCAGCGAAACAATGTATCGCAATAGTAATTTACTACTCTATGTGGGAATCAAACCCACAAAACTCGATATAGTGGCAGTTGGTACAATGTAGTGCAACCCATAAACATGGATCTATACATATTAACATACATGATTATCGTGACTGGCCCTATATCGCGTGGTCATTTAGATCATAAAACAATAGAACAGTTGCAACTGAGAGAATGCATTGCGCAGTTATGCAAATAGTAGAGGTCGCGACCGTAAGCATGAATATTGATACAGCATTGTAGAGATTGCAGATTTTCTCCGCGATAGCCCGGGCCCTTACTCTCTGCCGGCACGATTCCTAAACAAATTAACCTAAACTGATTATCTGACAGCAGTTTTAGATCTCACAATAAAATCTATAAAGAGATCTCAAAGAAATTTGAGCTAAAAATCCATTGCCTCGGAATAGTGTAATACTTTTAGTATAATAAGAATAGCACGAAGACTCAAGCGAAGTGGTCACGCAGCCACAATGGTCGGTCCGGCTAAGAAATGGCTTCAAAAACGTATATAACTTCGTCAAATGGTCATAAAATGAGACCCGTTTTATGGCGCACCTTTATAGCCGCGAGCTACGTAAGGATGAGCGGCGGATGCCACGCGGACCTGGCCCCAATGTTGGAACAAACATTGTGCCACGGTACAAACTATAAATGCATTTTATACTGCTGAGTAAGACGATATAATAGAAATTCTCACTGCGAGTCTTTTGTGTGATAACTTCTGTCACGGTGAAAATTCTCAATGAATCGATAGATGTAAATTTCAACTTCCTTTAACCGGTACCTACGTTTGAACATTTGAAAATAACTATTGAATATTTTAAAAAATTCTATCCCAAATACCAACATTTTAAAACCGGAATGTTTCAAATCGGTACATTTCATACTGAGTGCTGAGTCGGACGACATAACAGAAATTCTCACCGCGAATCTTTTGTGTGATAACTTCTGTCACGGTGAAAATTCTCAAAGAATCGATAGATGTAACTTTCAACTTCCTTTAGCGGGTACCATATATTCAAAGTTCGTTTAAACATATTGTATTAATAGAGGTGAATTCATAAGAAAATAACTATTGAGTTATTTAATTACTTTCTATTCCAAATACTAACATTTTAAAACCGGAATGTTTCAAATCGGTATATTTATGTACCATTAATTATATTATCAATGAATATACGAATAATTACTTTTGAACCTCTTAATGTGAATGCTTCATGGGTTTATTTTGCACAGACCTCTCAACTCTGATCTGGGAGAAATGAAACACAACTACACAACTTAATGAATTAAGCGGCGGTAGCGTAATGGCTAAGGCGTCGGACTTGCGATCAAGTGGTTGCGGGTTCGAACCCCACCCAGTGCACTACCGTCGTGAACCCACTCCTAGCACAAGCATATTCAGCTTAGCTGGAGGGGTAAACAAGGATACTAGTAATGTGTGACCCACGTTCCTAGTAGTATTTTAAAAAAAATAAAAAAAAATAATATGGATTCTGTCTGTCTGTGTGAATGAAATTCAAAATAATGAATTTATTTTCATAATAGACAATATTTCAATTATTTTATAATTTAAAAAATGACCATTTGTGAAAATGTCAATAACATTATTATATAAAAATTATAATTTTTATATAATAATGTTATAAAATTAAAAAATATATAACCTACTACAGACATAATTACAAGAAGAATGGTTCTACCAATGTACACGATTCATAGGTTCATTTCATCACTACAATTTTTAGTCACTAGGAATATGATAAATTAGAATTGCATGGTCTTGAGGGTTATTCCTATCTGATCCACAATCCTTTCAAAGGGCTCTAAGGCCAAAATATCCATGCAATTATTATTAATATTTCGTTGCTATGTTCAAAACGTTATAGCTGCACGCTCGACTTGGAAGGCCATGACAACCGCAAGCCCATACATTAAGAACGAAATCTTTAAACGACTAGGAAAAATTTTGGAGTCGTTAGGAACAAAATCAGTATATTAGACTTTGTTTACTATTTAAATTAACATTAAATCCTTCTAGTCACTGGGAATGGATGTATGGAAAACTGAATTTTGGAGAACAATAGATTGGAGCGGATGGAAATAGAATTAATTACAATAGTGACTGACGCGTCCGCCTACATTATTAGTAAGGATTACTAACTACGAGTCTACATATAATTTAGAGACATTCTTTTACATAAATTATTATGATTTAGCGATTATAAAGGAAGATACTTGAAATCGTAATTATTTATAACTAGCAGCGTCCCGCGGTTTCACCCGCGTAAATCCCGATCCCGTGGGAATATCGGGATAAATAGTAACCTATATGTTAACCCAGGTCTCCAGGTATCTACACACAAAGTTTCATCGCAATCGGTTCAGTAGTTTTGGCGTGAAAGAATAACAAACATCCACGCATCCAAACTTTCACATTTATAATATTAGTGGGATTGAAATGAAGACATATCGTAAACGCCCCTCTGATTGATTTTGAAGCCCTTATACGAGATTCAAATCGAAGTCTACTTTTGTGGCATCTAGACTAAATGAGTATTTGCAAAATATTTATAATTTTACGACCGTTTTAAAATTGATTTCTTCTGTAGCTTCAAACCTGTTTGAAGCATACATAAACATGGGTAGTATGTATTAGGTTGGAGGCTTGTTACATCGCTTGACTAACCGATGTCTATACTCATATAATATATAGCTAGCTAGGTTCATACACACACCATTTCATCAATTTTACTTTTTCGAGATAGTTATATTGTTAAAATAAACATAGGGTACAAACGGAACTGAACAATAACCATACAAATTAAACCAGAGTGAAGCCTCGAAGCATTTTAGTATATACATGTATTTTAAAATAGAACATTTAAGTGAAAGGATGCCCTTTCAATGCTGTGACACAGACTCTATAGTTATAATGAGATTTTTGAAAAAAAAAACAAGTTATGACCGTTTGAATTTCGAGGTATTTTTACCTCAGTTTTTCATAAAAGAAGGTGGAATGTGTAAAGTTAAAGATTTTAATGGTACATATTTTTTACTAGCAGCGCCCCGCGGTTTCACCCGCGTAAATTCCGATCCCGTGGGAATATCGGGATAAAAAGTAGCCTATGCGTTAATCCAAGTCTCCAGTTATCTAATACAAAGTTTCATTGCAGTCGGTTCAGTGGCTTTTGCGTGAAAGAGTAACAAACATCCATCCAACCATCCTCCAGTAAGTTTTTATAGATTTTCTCAAAAACTGAGTGCATAGTTCCAAAAAAAAAAATACGTACAATTTAAAATCTTTAACTTTACACGTTCCACCTGCTTTTATGAGAAACCGAGGTAAAAATACCTTGAAATTCAAACGGTCATAAGTCATAACTCATAGCTTTAAACGGATAGTTTTTTTTTATTTATTTTTTTATTGTAAATTGTAACTGCATGCTAGAGTCGTACCCTTTCAGTGATTTAAGTAAGTGTTCTATTTTCAAATACACCCTGCAGATAACACTATATATATGTGATATGCCATACACAAATAAATGAACATTAAAATAAATCTGACTTACAATGATAGATAATGCTTAATTTTATAAGAAACCTATAAGAAAAGTTTTACAAGAAGAAGCTTAATACGGAGATAATTCTTTAATGCTAATTGCGTGAAAGTTTGTTGAGATTATTGCATTTAAATAATCACACTAACGCACTAACAATGCGGTAACTACTTTTAATTTTCGGTTATGAACTTCATTTTAAGTCTGTGTAATTTAAATACCGTGCGAGTACCTCTCCTAGAAATACAACTATAAGCAAAGTTCACTGCTATTATTAGTATTCGAATGCAACATTGTTTCACATTTTCAAAGCAATAAAATTTTAGACAAACCTACATTTATTTAGATTTTAATATACGTGTGCTAAATTTCAATTGAGCCGAGGGTTTGTGTTAGCAACATGTACTCGTAAATTGAACGCTTAAAATGCATGCACACATTATACTTACGTAATTATATATTTATATCTAGCTGACCCGACAGATGTTGTCTTGTAAAAATTTTAATAATTTGTTTTAATTTTATGAAAAAAGCAATTTGTATTTAGAAATATACGAAGTTCCTCCAGAAATGGGGAAATTCAGGAGAATTTCCTTATTACTGGATGAATATTTCTAATACTTTTTTCCATAAAAATCTTATGCGGAAGGTTGTCAAGTGATACGCTTATTAACGAACAGCACTTAATTTTTATATATAGAGAATATGTTATGATATATTGTATGCCTAGGTAAACGTTAACTTGATACATAAGTTGCATAAAAAAATCTGGAAAACTCAAAAACGACAGTACTTTAATTTAAATGTTAAGTTAAGTTAAGTGCGACTTTAATTCAGAGAAATTAATCTTTAGTTTACAATAGGCCTTACCTGACTCAGGTAACGGTTTATAGAAACGGTGAGGTCTAACGTAAAATAAAATGGTCATACAAATGTAAGTTTTTTGATTACTTTTATTGTATTTTACTTCTTTCAACCCAACTTTCTTTTGTTACATTTTAGATTAAATTTGATTAGACGATGTTTTGTCTAAGCCTAGTAACATGTACTTACAACAACAAAATGTTATTTACCGACTGTAAAGCCTGGAAGATATTGCTTGTTGTGATAAAGCCGCCCATTGTGCATTTTATATTTAAGTTGTTTTTTATGTATAAATATTATGTATTTGGTGTACAATAAAGAGTACTAACTTACTTACTTACTTACTTACTAAACATAAAAGAAATATAGCTGACATGGCCACGTAAAATTTGGGATTAATTCCAAAAACAAATCTTGGCTGAAACGTAAGATACTAATTTAAGTTTCTAGATAGAACTAACTCAAACTACACAGATTTATCTCATCTAAATTTTGTAACTCCTAGTTACTAGCCGAACTACATTATTTAAAAAATTCAAAATTTCCACAACAGCATATTCTAATGAAAAGTGTGGTGGCAAAAAGATCGCACACTGCTTATTGTCGGACATTATTACGAGGTATCTCCTGAGGAACATAAAGACAGCAGCAAATGGAATGGCTTGATTTTATATATTTATATGAGTGCAAGGTCATAGAATAAAAAAATATATATTTAAAAAAGTTGATAGGCAGTTTATAGTTAAACGTTAATTTATGTTTGCGGAAAAGCAGCAGTTTTATACTAGATGTGTAATTTGGGACTTTATCACGATAATATTTAAAAGGTACAATACCTCTTGGTTACCCGACGTTTCGATCGAATTGCACAGATCGTGGTCACGAGTGGACTAAGTTAATCTTTAGCAGCATTTTTGACAAATTATTCAGAAAAATAAATTTAGCATAAGACACGAGGTTTATAGTATGACTGGCCTGTTGGTCTAGTGGTTAGTGACCCTGACTGCTGAGCCAGAGGTCGTGGGTTCGATTCCCACCTGAGTCTGGGTGTTCTTTGTGTCCGTTGTTTATATGTTTGTAAAGTCCCCCGCGACATAGGAGTAATTCCTAATGCGGGAGTTGTCTTTTCAAAAAAAAAAAAAAACAAAAAAAAAGTATACCTAACTATGGTATTTTTTTTGACATAAATGAATCCTAGCATATTAAGCGATTTTTTTAAAGCTTTAATGTCATTGACTCCACCAGTTGTACATTGTACAAGGTCATTGTTCAATAGCGAAGATCGTCTATTCCTCACCAGTTCTCAAGGATTTATTAACCTGAACAAAAACCCCGACCCCTACACTTAAGTGAATTATTTTATTGAATAGGCTTATTACTAAAGGAAAGGAGGTCTTATGTTTTATTATGAAGAATAATTCAAGTTCTCACACTTGTTTTAAAACCTGCGAACAGGTTTCAGATGTTCTAATTGGTTTTAGTGAGCTATCAATTCTAATGAAATAACGTATGTAAAGTTATTTGAAAAATATTTCCGATATACACTTCCAATTACAGAATTAATTCAATCGATTTATAGGTTTGAATGCAAAAAAATGTGGTATGATTGAATCGGTATTAGCAGCATGTAAGCTGATAGAATGATCTAAACTTAGTCATTTTTTTTTATATTTTAAACGAATATATTGACAGATCATTGTTGTCATTCAAATGTTAGGTTGAATATCTGGTAGTACAAAAAGAGTGCAAACTACTATATGAAAGAGATAGCTGTCGTGTCACTGGTTGACGCTCACAAATAACGTTATGCCTGAATTGGTATATTATGTATATTTCAATCTTCACATACGTGTACTTGTGGCCACTAGTAACACATCTTCTTTTTGGGCTTAATGTCTTTGGGATTTCATTGTAAATGATAAAAGTGAGTGTTATTTCTTAATCGTACACTACTTTGTAAAAAAGAATAGGTTAAATAGAACTACTTTGGCAAACATGCACAGGTCATCTTATAGAGGTTATTGACCCCACTCCCCACTCCTTTTGATGGTTCAGATATTCCTTAGTATAGATTTTTAAAGAGAAACTATATTATGCAGACTAAGTTATAATTAAACGTTTCTGAGGACGGCAACGAGTACCTTAACAAATTACAGACGTAAGTAACATAAACTAAATTCATTAAAATCATTCAACCAATTTACACAAAAACTTAACAAATTATATACCTAAACCTTCCTCGTGAATCGCTCTATCTACGGGTGAATACCGCATTAAAATCCGTTCAGTAGTTTTAGAGTTTATCGCGAACAGACAGACAGAGAGACGCGGTGGGGGACTTTGTTTTATAATATGTAGTGAATAGTGATATCTTGGAAAACCTTAACTTAAAATATGTATTATATGATGATTTAATATAGTGCGCTTCTATATTATGTGATCTGATTAATTAATTTAAATAACGAAGCTTTCGTAATTGACAAACAGAGCAACAAGCTGCCGGTACATTTCTGTAAACATTTCCAAACCGATTGAACAGTGGATTTACTTACAGCCGGTAGATCGTGAATAACTATGTAGCAGGTAATTACGGGTTACGCGCCAACCAAATTAAATATTTTTAACGGCCCGTTTCCTCGGAATAGTGATGTATCAGCGCATTATACTCAAAAGAGTCAGATGGGCACGATGTCATTTAAATTATTTTCATTCTTTATTAACTGTTGATTTCCGCGTAATCTATAATCTTGGGATCGCCTAATCTTTGGAGCTATATTTTACTGACAGTTGCTTATTTTAAAATCGTATGTCTTTGTTTCTATTGATGTCCATATATCTCACCTAATTCTAGGTTAACCAGTTCAATAGACATAAATTACTCAACACGGTTAAGAGACATACCCACTTGTCTAAATTGCAAAATTATTATGTTAGTCTTATGAATAAATCTGTCTCATTTGACAATTAAAAGATAGATGTAATCATTTAAATCTAAACTTGTACCTTATTTATAAATGTAAACTAAATAATAAATTGTATTCATCATTTAGAATATCGATACAATAAATAATTCCAAAGGTTATCGATAAATCGCATCCCTAATAACAAAATGGCGTTTAGCTGCCGTTCGGGGCGCTTGCGCATCGCCGATCGGCTCACGCGCCGTCTACAATTATCGGATGAAATGTAGTCACTGCTATAGTCTATTGTCTTGCCTTCTAGATATATGGACTCCACACTCGGCTCTCCCATCACATTTAAATTGGTACGAACTATTATTATTTAGATATACAGTTTATAATTTATGTGCGAGTTTATTCTACTTTAAATTGTGTATTACCGACATTATGAACATTTATACATTCAATTAAATTCTTGAAATTTATTTTCTATATACTGCAAATATGTTATATGAATATATGTTAAAAATAATTTAACACATTTACGAAAGGTAGTTTTTTTATTTAAAAAACCCTTACTTGCTTCCTTACATATCTCGTATACAGTAGTAACCGTTACTGCATCGGTAAATAAACTGGATCAAAATTACTACTTACTAAAGACGTACGGGAATTGCTGACATTTTTTTTGTGACACGCTTCATCCATTTAATAAACTATAGTGTCGCGGGTAATTTACAAACATTCAATTAACATACACAAAGCTTACCCCGAATCAGAATTAATATTTGTGAATCATGGTTAATAATTATCTCCTATGGCGATTGAACTCGCAACTCTCGAAGCAGTGGTTGTTGGCGAGATCATTTAAGCTCCTATGCCATGCTATCACCATATATTTATTTCCTATCACGATGATGTGATGACGAAAATAACAGAATAAGAACCTCGGAGAGAAGTTAGCAGAATTTTAAATCAGCTTTCTACTTCATCGACTTCAAACGAGTGCAATAAACTTCTGAGGTGTCACAAAATAAACATTAAGAGTAATTTGAAAACTTAATAATTCATCTCAAAAGTTAACTAAACTGATGAAATTAGAAGATAAACATAATGGATCGTAAACGTGATATCTCATTATGGCTGTATTTTCTGACAACTTATAAATTACGTATATATGTGAAGGTTTATGAATCCAACACAAAACATGACCTTAAGAGCAAACCCCTTTAATCAGTAACCGTCCTTCTCAAAGTACTACCTATTTGACATTTATATTAATTATTAATATCTGGAGTCATATTTATCGAAATTTTGTATATAATAATAACTTCACACATCTCACACACGGTCGTCTGATGCCAAACTAGGCAGAGCCTGTACTATGGTAACCAGACTGTTGATAAACATACTTATATATTTCTAAATACATACCTACACAATATAGATAAATTACACCCAGCCACAGAACAAATTATCGTGCTCATCACACAATTAGTCCTGGGTGGCAATCGAACCCACGACCTCTGGCTTAGCAGTCAGAGTCACTAACCACTAGACCAACAGGCCGGTCGAATATATATATATATCAATATTAATAATTACTATTCAAATGTTAATTTAATCTATAAATAGCTGATGTTTAAACCACAAACTATATCTTAAATTACACATGCCGACGAAAACTAAACGGTCTACTGAATGAATTGATACGAGAAGTGAAAAAATATGTAATCTTTTTACATTAAAATTATCATTATCTGTATTTATTGTCGAATACGAAAAGTTAACGTAATGTGTGAAAATATATATGTGAATAAAGTAACGGTGCTTGGGCTGGGCGTGGGCGTTAGATTCTTAACATTTCACTAGCCCCATTTGCATTTTACAACTTTTATCTATGTACTAAACGAGATTCTGCCGTGGATGGCGAGAATCAGTGCGTCTTCCATATTGCTTACATTTTATCTTATATCCCGTGAGTACTCATGACTCAAAAAGGTTTACAATTTATGTTCATATATGACAATTTAATGACATAACATCTGAACGGTTTTCACCTTATTTCCTGTCAATTTACATTTGAATTTTCCTAATGTGGCAAAACAATGTGAGCATGTTCTGCCAAATTAGGAAAATTTCAATCTTGAATATAGAAATGCTATGTAGTAAAAAGTAGCTACGAACAGAATATTTTATTATTCTAAGAATATTAATATCTAAGGGTTCTAGTGTTTAGTGGTCAGTCTCAATTTATACTAGGTAGGTATCCTAATAACCTTTTTATTCATCGTCTATAATGCGACAACAATCAATAATAAGCCAAAAGAAACCCGCTCAAGAATCTCAAGATATATAACATGCCAAAACAAGTACTAAAATGCAAAATAATTGCAATGAAAATGCACGCTTAAATATAACACGATATGTCAAAACGGCCATCTTAATTGCAATTTAGTAGGTAATACATGCGCGCCAGATATCGGGATCAGCAGGCTTCGCTCATTGCAGCCTTTCCAAAATGTATTTGACTTATGCGATGCGAGGGCTGAACATCGTGCCACATACAATAACACACTAAATCAAATCCAACCGTAATGCGACGGAGGTGTGTCGGGAATGGAATTAAAATGCAATAATATCCCGGCCTTGCAGTAATTCTGGCCTGTCTCAGATCTCTGAAGATTATCGTAAAGTATTTATTTATCCAATGTTCCCTCGGGAGGTTAGATACCATCAGGAAATCAATTTTGCAAGGAAACGTCGGGGAGGCGTAAGGTTTGTGGTCTTTAAGTTACAGGTGCCGGAATAATATCGATATAAAAGCTATTCAATTCCAAATTGTACTGTATTAAATGCGATCAGCGAACACGGGTGACCGCGCAAGCCGAAGAAATCAACTTTGGATAACAGTGAAACCAATTTTTGTGAAAACTGATTACTAAAAACAAATGGGGCAAGGTAATTCTTTAGCAAAATTGTTAATCGTATGACAGTAATTTCGAATATATTGTATACAAGTAGGTACACAAAATATCTACAGGCAGGTATTAATTCTACATTAAATCTTTCAAATCTTAAATGTTGTTATAAATATTATCTGTACGCCTGTGCAATGTGCCTTCGTAGATAAACACACTATCATATTTCTCGAACATTTAGATTAAAATTCCATGCATTCGATTTGGCTAATTTAAATAATCATTTCAAATAAATTACTTTGTAAAGGTTAGTTTGGTAACTTTAGTTTTGTGGACATCTCAGTATTTAAAGTTTATTTAACGCCGTTTTAAATCTACATAAAGTAATCAAATATGATTAGATCCTAGATAAACATGGCATATTTTCTTGAGAGCAGGTGCATTTAACATTTAAATGGCACTGCAGACAGACGCAAAGAAACATTTCTCTTTGTATCTTCACACTGAAGATATAAACCTAATAAAGACGACAACACTACAAGCCTGCATCAGCTAAACTCCCATCACGCGTCTGCCAATGATACACAAATCATAATAAACTTCATACAAGTTCAAACTTATGGACTACATACACACAGGCATCTCATAAGTATCCCCACATAAACGCCGATGTATGACGTAGAAAGCAACAGAACCACTAGGAACCGGTTCGACTTCACATGAATGCACACACATAAACTGTCCAATTAAGTAAGGCCTATGACAGTCCGATCAGTGTCCCCGTGCAGGTCTCTGCATTGGAATGCTGCGGGGGGCGAGGTGGATCACGTATCAATGGTTGTTTTAGTCAACAACGATAAGAAAGCGGACTCAGCCGAGAGACTGTCAAGAAACAATCTATATTGTGATTACGACCAGATACTGAAAAATTGTTGCAAAAATAGGATGAATGATTTACCAACTAATTAGGCAAAATAGTTTCCTGACTTAGGAGCTTCGTAGTCTTCAATAATTGTTCTGTACAGTGCCTGTTTTGTGAGATACATAATTGAATATCTTTGATTCATATAACTTTTTAGAGTACGAAGTCCCTTGCGGCCCCTCTTAGCTCGTTTACAATAATATCTATACACTTATTACAGAATAAATGTGTGTAAAAAGCACACATTCATAAAATGCAATTTCCTAAGTGCCAGAATTATTGTTAAACCTAGTAAAAACCCATTTTTATCTATTCAATAAAGGTTTTTAATCATATCATAATTTACAATTGAAATCTTTAATTTCCAAGCTCATTATCATTTCATTTGAAAACAAGTCTTGTAGGCTATAAAATAGCCAAACACAAACCCTTTTAGGATGAAATATCTGATTTTTTATAGTCATGATCAATTTATCAATTTTATGAATCTTATCTTATGAAAGCTTAAAATTACAACATACACACCTACATAGTTACATTTTTGTTAATGGTAGAAAGTTTTATTTACTCGTACCTAAAACTGTCTAAATAAATATGTATGTTTTTTTTTATGGTATAGGGGGCAAACGAGCAGACGGGTCACCTGATGATAAATGACTACCGCCGCCCATGGGCACCTGTAACTCAAAGAGTCACAAGTGCGTTGCCGCCCTTAAAGGTGGGAATAGGGGAAGAGGGGGGAAGAGCGGGAAGACAGAAGAGGGGGATTAGAGGGGAGGAGAGGGGCGAGAAGGGAAGGACGGGAATATGGGAGAGGGAAGGGTTAGGGCCTCCGGTAACCTCACTCACGCGGCGAAAAGCAATGTAATCATTGTTTCACAGCCGGTTTTCTGTGAGGCCGTGGTATCGAGCGGAGTCGAGCCGGCCGATGCGTGCCGAAGCATGGCTCTCCCACGTAAATGTATTTAAGTAAACGTCATTTTTATCAATAGTGTCTATTTTATCCACATTTCACCTGATAACATTTTTAAGGGTGAGGTGCAAAATTGTTAATTGTCTTTGGTTAGTACACATATCGATTCAATGACAGACTGACATCTCGTAAGTCGCTTTTTAGGCCAGTAGCGTTAAAATTAAAAGTTAGATGAATCGGTAATAATTACTACAAAAGGTTTTACTGTTTTAATGGGTTCATTTGTAGCCTAAAATAACTATCCAATATTTTCCCCTCGGCGGAGTTGTGCAAAAGTGGTGGGGTGAGAAAATGAACCTCTAAAAGGGGTATTTTGAAAGTTTTACAGTTATAGCTCCTAAAGGACTCACAATATCGAAAACATGATCGGTGTAAAGTTTTAGAACATTAAATTTTACATTGAATTAAACTAAGCCCACCTTTTTCGGATTACTTGTTCCCATACTACCGCACATCAAAGTTGGACCATTATTACACATTTATTAAAAATTGACGTTTTAACTTCAGGTTTTCATCAGCAAACATACCCGAAACACTGCAAAATTTAGGAAGACGCATGAGACTTCTGAAGGCGTTATTATACTGTACTCTACAAGACACACACGTACAGAGGTTACACGTATAAAAAGATTGACAGTAACTATTGAACAGTGTTTTCTTGACCTGTGCCGTACACTTGCCAAATCTACGACATAGCCTGTTTGCCTTTTTTGCTTGAGTGGCACTTTATCCAAGTAGACAGGTGGAACAACCTCAGCACCCTTTCCGGCTCTAAAGACTAACAGCTCACTTTTTTCGCGTTATTGAGTAACCCATGTTCTTTGGCGTAAGATTCGCAGATCTTTAACAGTGCCTGTAGTTTTTTTATTGAGGGGCTCAGCAGAACCATCTGCGTAACTAATGTTGTTCAGACAAGTGTCAGCCACATGACCACCGATAAAGTGTATGCCATATTTGTACACATTTACAGCTGGTGCAAAAACAAAAACATATGATTACCGGGTGATTCTCCTGACTCTGTTTCCTAACTTTAAGTAAATTTAAAACAAATATTGAAAATAGGTCTAAATGTCTACTTCTTTGTATTTATTGATGATTTTAATAAAGACTACGAAAGGCGCAGTAGTTTCATTGTTCACCACGACCACTACCACCGCGTCAAGTGTTGTTCGTTTTATTTTATCCTAACATGGTGCAATTCTTTTATTCTTCAATTATGTCATTATTGATAAATTTTCTGAGTTTAGGTGTACTTTCTGTCCCTTTGTTGTAAATGTGAAAGTCCGCGACACAAACAAAACATTTTAGTCCTAAGGAATTTTCCCTTTATTGGGTAGTAACAGTAAACCTAACAATCTGACGGCATCTCTTCAATTTATAAAGTAGAAATCCATTCTTTTAGAATTACCGTTACAAGAGATCTCGAAATATATCAGTTTACTGTTTCTAAAGTCTATTTATCACGACAACAAACAGTAACTCGTTAACAATATTATGGGAACACCCACTCAATCTGTTAAACAAAATTTTGTACCAAGGTGTAATATGAAACCATAACTGTCTTGATCCTTATATAGGACGAGAGATCGTGTTTTAATAAATAGAGGTACATTATCTAGGTCTTTTAATTAAGTACAGAATCTAGGCACTCTGATTTTGTACTTGATCTAGCGCAATCTCTCTTCACGGCTAGATAGGTTTCTATTACTAATACGGAGAAAAACAGGCTTGCCATTCGAACCGGGATAGCTAAATATCTTTTATAACCTTAAAGAGTTTATTCATCGATAAATCACATGATTAGGATATAATTTTTGTAGCTTGTTGGTAAAAAGATAAAGAATTATAATGAAGATGTTAAGCAGAAGTTGACGAAAACAAATACAGGCTAGGCTACATGTAAGCTGGTTAGTCATCCTCCGTGCCTTTTCCCAACTAAGTTGGGGTCGGCTTTCAGTCTAACTACGATACGGCCGAACTTCGATATTTTACGTGAAGCAACTGCCATCAGACCTCTACAACCCAAGTACTAGGCGACATCAAAGTTCTGTAGTTAGACCCGGTTTTTCGGTCTTTTTAGGGCTCCAACTACCCGTAACGAATGCCACAGATGTTTGTATGGCACCCGGGACAGACGGTTTAACGTGTTAAGAATGGTCACCCATCCTAGACTGACCTGGCTAGTATTACTTAACTTTGTAATGTGTTAACCTACTCGGTTACCACTTAGCCAAAAGCCCCTTATGTAAGCTGGTTAGTAAATGTTCCAAATATGGAACATTTAGTTGTAATGGAAAAGACTGAAAATGTTTCGTCTTGAGAAGTGGTTCACCAAACCTAAAAAGGGTTCTAAAGGTAGTTCCTTTGACACCTCTGATTTTTTCGTGAACAATCCCACAATAAACATACCTATGAAAGTAGATAAATAGAATCAAGCAGCAAGATGCGTTGTTAACCATATGAGTATAGGCCAATATCGCCGGTCAACTTAATAGTATAAATAATTAATTCAAGTTCTAAATTAACGCGATTAAAAAAAAAAAGACTTACTCTGATCTGGCAGCATAACTTAGCCAGTCCGAGGGTAACAGAAATTATATTAAACAGCAACGACTTTCGTCGCAACGTTTCACGGTATCAATTAATTAAGATTAAATGACTTTAAACTAGTTCTATTAATACATTTTCCATTATTTTATGCATGTTTTGCATTTTTAAATTGAACACGACATAACATAAAATCTTTTTAACAAAAAATTAAACCGACGAAAATAACTAAAAAGCAAAAAATAAATAAACCTTAAGTCTTAAGTATTGAGCTTATTTACACAAACTATCTAATTTTATATAAACTTATTTTGAGGCGGCGCCAAACAACAAACTGATTAATTATCAAAATTTTATTTGGCGCCGACTCAAAATAAGTTTATATAAAATTAGATAGTTTATGTAAATAAGCTCAATACTTAAGACTTAAGGTTTATTTATTTTTTGCTTTTTAGTTATTTTCGTCGGTTTAATTTTTTGTTAAAAAGATTTTATTTTATGGTTTTTTTCATCATCATGATGATGATGATGAAAAATGATGATGATTTCTAACCGCAATACCTGATAAAGTAATGAAAAGTAAACAGAAACACTATTCGTTCCTACAATTTTCGAGGGTTTCTCTCAATTTTTTCAGGATCCCATCATCAGATCCTGACTTCCTTGACATGGGACCACCCTTTAGGTATACCCTATCTAACAAAAAAAGAATAATCAAAATCAGTTCATAAATAACGGAGTGAGGGCTGAACAGACATAAAAAAAAAAAAAAAAAAAAAATTATACGAACGGTCGAATTGAGAACTTCCATTTTTTTTCATCGGTTAAAAATAGCGTATATTAGCGACTAAACGTGAAAGCTTAAATGAAGGCAAAGTTGAAATACACACACACATGATACTCAATAAGCGTACACAATAAAAATAAACTTTACACGCTTTTATTAGCTCGCATGTATATGTGTATGTCTCCAAAAATACGTATGGGAAACTTTCAACGTTATTTTCACCAATATTTGCACACGTGTCAAGGGATAATACAATAATATAAAAGCGGGATGATCAGAATAAAGAAATACCACGTTTTAGTTTGTTTTGTAATTAAAAACTATAATTTGTTTAGATATATTAATTTATCTATGTATTATGCTTACCATCGGGATGGATATTCTTCTGCGAACGCCCAAATATAAATATCCTAGAAAATCTTATTAAAAGCAAAGCCAGCAACAGCAAGTCAGGTGTTGTAACGTCTGTAAGCTACCATAACCGCTGACCATCCAGCACCTCATATTATTATGTTTTTCTTTTTTTTTATTATTTATTAAATTTGCCACCTTATTTACAATAGAATTATCTACTATACTATCCAAGCATATAGAAAATAAAAAATAAAGTGTATGTATGTAATTCACACACGGCAGAAGTGAAACTTCAGAAAATCAGATCAAGATATACAAAGAATGGCCTTAATAATAAACAGTAAGCAAACCTGAAGTCCAGTTACAACTGTACACAACTTACAAAACAAACAATACTTCCTTTTAATATAGGTTAAGGTTGGATTTAAATATAAATTTGTAAAAAAATAAATTAAGTATAAGTGAAATAATGAGAAAAAATGCACAACAATTACACCACGTTGACATTGACATATAGTACGCAGGCTCAAAGACAAAGATTATAGGAACTTTGTCGTAAGAACTTTATCGTGATGCTTCCGTTTCATCGAATTTCAAATCACAACGATTCTAAAGAAGTTTCATTTCAAAAAGGTTTTCTATTTGTTTGGATAGTATAATCAGTTACTATGTCAATTTAAAAAAACTGTGGTGGACCGAATTCCCCTTCGTCAATAAAGTTATCCTGATCATAAGTTAAAGGCATTTCTCTCCATAACCTTAAGGATAACCTCTCCTTTACCACAGGCTTAGTAATAGATATATAAGACATGTACAGGCCTCACATCGCCCTTCCAAGGCAGAGGCCAAGTTGCCAAGGTCTGTAATTTCCTGGCTGGGTAGTAAACAGCTGGTCGCAGTGAAATTTGAAACAGTTGCAATGCAGTAGTAGCTTTTGTAAAGATGACCACATATCGTTCTTTTTACTCAGTTTAACTAGAATTGTTGGTAAATAATTGTTTTAACTTATATTTAAAAAAAACGCTTGAGATGTCTTTGGGACACTCGATTGGAACGAAGTTGCTTTCGCTGTATATATATATATATATATATATAGATATATAGATATATATAGATATATATATATATATATATATATATATTTTATATATATATTTTTATTTTATTTTTATTTTTTTTAAAAAGACAACTCCCGCATTAAAACACCCAGACTCGGGTGGGAATCGAACCCACGACCATAGTATAGCAGTCAGGGTCACTAACCACTAGGCCAACAGGCCAGTCACATATTTAATGTATTGAATAAAATTGTATAGTATATTTTGTAAGACTCGAAATTAAAATTACGCAATCTGTAAAATTAATTAGTGTACAAGCAACATCAAATAATATTAGTATATAATAATAATATATTTATATATAATAATAATATGATAAAAAAAAAATTAAGTCGCGGTTACCATTTTTCCGCCTAGTGGGACATCCACGCGAGCGTCTGAAGTGTAACGTGCTATAAGGAACTACGTTCAAAAATCTGTTTTACTCAATGATTATCGTTATTTTAGACAGTAATAGAGTCGTAGTCAAATGTTAGCAATGATCTAGATTTTATAAAATATTAGACAAATCGCTAAAATTTAATTTATTCTTAAAAACATTTAAATGCGCAATTTATGCAATCGTAATAAATCAATAGGATACGAGCGCCTATACGAACACTTTAGTCTTTTTATATTGATATCAAGTCACCTATTACATCCAAGTTATTTAAGGCAATCAATATAGAAACTTAAATAATATACGAATTCAATTTACCGCCTCAAAGCCTTTATCTCATAAAACTTTATACTTCTTTTGGTAAAATATTTTAAATAACACATTGATAATGATGCTCTGTTTCTTTATTCTTTACATAACTAAAATTATGATGTTTCAATTAGAATAAACAGAATTTGAGGCTCTGATGAGGTGTCAGGAACGCTGACAGGAAACCGTTACGATAAAGCTATAATTTCTGTCAGCAACAACTATAATTCTTGTATTTTATTGTTTTAACAAAAACCTGTCGAACGTCTTAATCGATGTTACTAAGATTCATGATAAATATTTCACTCCTAAAATGTCTTGAAACATTTTATTTTGTATAATTTTGCATACCTAGTTTTTTTTATTATAATAATGTCCAAATTGGCATAACTATTGAAATGCCGACCATAATTTGTTTGGAAATTTCGCAAATATTTTATTAACTACAAATAATTTATACCCACGACAACCTATTATTTAAGACACATATAAAGTATCCATTCTTGTGATTAAGAAACACTTAGCTCTGTTCCAAAGCGGCTTATAAACTACCTTTTACAGCTAAAAGGTTGTTTGTTTTTTTTTTACATTTTTTTCACATTCAAAATTTCGACAAACAAATAACGGCTTAAATAGTTTTGAAGCTTTGAAAAGGTGTCACTATATTAAAACACTTAACATATTATAACACGTCGTTTCATTTATGCATGTCCACCACATAGTGTACGTTTACGTAATACTTCTCGGTTTCTAGTTTCAGTTTACTATAATCCAATCAGAGCTGAAACTGACAAGACTAAGGACGTTTTACGGCCTTCTCCTTAGGATTACATTAAGCAACTAGGGCTACGAGTAATTTGATATCGAACTGAAATTAAATCGCACGATTTCGCTGTTTTACGCAACTTACTCAAATGGTACAGCGTAGGATTTCATTTAGAATACAGCGATTCAAGCCAAGTCACGACTGACGTCTTTCGGCAACTTGTCAGTCAATCGTTATCTGTCCGATTATACTAATATAATGGCAAACGTTAGTCGTGTGACACGAGCTTTATAATTAGCCGATAGTGGGTATAGACTTGTTACATTTGGCAAATGTTTACGTGCTTTTAAGCCTCAGTTAGTAGATTAATTTATATAGACAAAGTGATATATTTATACTTTCACATTTATTTTATTCGTATATTTCATTCGTTTGCCTAGAGTGTGCTATTAGTTCGTTCGTGGTCATCTCTTACTGTGGCGACACAGCTTTACCGGAGTATAAAAAAAGCACATACATTTAAAATATGTAAAAAAACTCATGTTTATTTCCCCTTAGAGACCAAGGTCGCATTTTTTTCGATGATAAAGCTTTTAGGGGACGCGCCACCCAAACTCGTTATCAATGCGTCTCCGAACACATTAAGACTGGTAACAGGTTAAATAAACGTTGATTTAGCATTTAAAGATTTCTTCCAATCGGCATATTTGGCTTGGCCACCAATAAATTTATTGATAAAAAAGTGAAACGCTAATAAGTTAAAAAACCTCCGACGGTAAATCGGCAATCCCAAGCAATGCTCGTCGGTCGTTTTACCATCATTGATTTTTGGTTTTTTCCTAAATTATTTTCAATTTCAATCAACCTACTAACAACTTGATACTTATATGTATATTTATAGGTATTATAAATCGTCGTACATCGTAAGACTACGTATATATATGAATCGTATAAATTAACTGAACATTTCAGAATATTGATATAGGGACAATTTTTTTTTTATAATAATAATAAAACTTATTTATTGGATAATTAATTATCCTATTGGTCTTTAGTCAATATTCGGTCTTACCTGTCATTGATATTTAGTCAAAACCAATTATTAGATTCATTCATACCGTCTAAATATCTACTTACTTACTTTAAGAAAGATAAAATTTCACATATTCTTTTTTGTACCTTTTCGTCTAAAATATTTTTTTTAATTTAAAATTTTGTTCTCACTATATTTTAAACGACCGCGGCCAGGGCAACCTGGTCGAAGCGTCAGGCAATTCGTATTTCGTGATCGCGTGAACTTTTGAGTAAAGTAACGGATATCAGGTGAATGGAACACGAAAGCACCCGACAATGAGACGCAAGCATCCGGAGGTGAACAGGCAACCAGCCTACATGCGATATGTCAAAGAAGTAAAGGATAAGTTCGGCTCCGTTTTAAAGAAATACTCCATTCTGACAGTGTACACACCAGGCACAAAGGTTCAAAACATCATGGGTACACCGAAGGATATCTTGCCGTTACAAACTCCAGGTGTCTACAAAATAAACTGCAGCTGCGGTAGTTCCTACATATTGCTGAAATGGTCAAACAACATATCGCTGCTGTGAAGAACCGACAGATTAGCAAATCAGCGATTGCAGAACATGCACTCGGAGCGGGCAAAAATCACTGGATTGAGTTTCACCGTACGCAAGTTCTCTCCGCAGATCGTCACTTTTACTCAAGAGTTGTACGTGAAGCGATTGAAATTAAAAAACACAAAACTTTCAATCGGGAAGATGGCTTCAAATTATCTACAGCGTCGAATCCAGTGATAAAAACTTGCCACCTCGCTTTATGCGCAGTCGGGTGAACACCAGAATAGGGATACATCAATAATAAAAATAAAAAAAAATAAAAAATCAATTTTATCAACATATACCATCACTGTTGATACATCTCCCATCTTGAAATAGCAAAACAAGAATGAAGAAACCATTACGTGAATCGAAGGTTAAATGTGTTGCGTAGACATAAGACTATTAGTATTGGCGTGAAATAATGAAAGCCATTTCACTGTATAACGTAACTTGTATGTTCATTAAAGCGAGTGTCGATGCCCGCGCCGGCGGGTGTACGTTGCATAAATCAGTCCCGGGAATGCAGCCCGGCGCCCTAATGCGCTTTCGGTGTTGGTTGATAGCTCACCCCTCTCCCCTTCTTACCTTAAATCGTACTTTTCACACAATCATACCCCCCAATGATATTATGGGCTCAAAGATTTAAAAATGATAATTGCGACTGTTCAATATCAACCCGCCTGATTTTAGAAAAAATATTGTCACTTGTTTTCGGTTCAATACCTACACATTTTTATACAGCTAAGATAAGCAACATGCACATGGCCTGTATGATGGTAAGCGGTTAGCTCAGTCTATGAACATTTACATCATTCTCAGTTGGTCATTAGATCTCTCCGGGAGAATTAAAAACCCCATCCAGGGCTGATGACGCAAGTGAACCCACCTGAGAGAAAAAGAACAGTACGCCAGTATTCTTACCCCGTTCTCCTCTAGCGTGCAGTTTTTACCTTCTTAGCTATATATTTCTGTTAGGGTATCAAAAACGTAGTTTGTTTCGGCAGAATACATTCCAGGTGAATTGATGCACGCCTGAGATACTATCGCAACAGATGCCCAAGTGATGACTCATAGTAATAATTTGAACATCGTGCAATATTGCAACATGGGTTCAAGATATTTTTTTTTTTAAAAGACAACTCCCGCATTAGGAATTACTCCTGTGTCGCGGGGGACTTTACAAACATACAAACAACGGACACAAAGAACACCCAAACTCAGGTGGGAATCGAACCCACGACCTCTGGCTCAGCAGTTAGGGTCACTAACCACTAGACCAACAGGCCAGTCATCCATCCATCGTGAATACTAAAATATTCTATTGTAAATTCAATTTTACCAGTTCTTGATTGATCTTTTAATATATCTTAAGGACTATCAACCGTTTAATAATTAGGGTTTACTCGTTTCTTAAATTCTCTAGCAATAATTTATTCATATTCAAAAACTCTTTCCAACGGCAATATACTGATTGTGGACAGATTTACTTCGCTTTCTTCTTCTTCTCTACTAGAATTATCGAAGAGTGCCTTTGTAATGTAAACGTAAGATAATGTTACTACTTTAAATTATAAGAATTACCTCTAGAAAAACTTTTGCGCCGTTTTTTATAATAAGCACCCAAATAAAAGACCAAAATAATAGCAAAGCTAATTGCAAAATAATTCATTTATTCGCACTAAATTGTTGTCCTATTCGTTTGAAATTAAATGGTCCTTTAACAAAAAAGGTCTAAGTGGTGATATGTAAGCCTCCTCTCGCTGCGCGGTTCTACTTAATTTGAATTTGATATCAACTGACCCGTAACGGTTTTTTAGTCATGGACGCATGCGCACATGACAGCACCTGACCGCTTCTTAGATTGTGATCTACGAATATACGTTTAACTTAGGTGACTTGAATGCTTCCATCCTCATCTGGTGTTACGTATTATTGTTATTTTTATATTACGTACACACATATATGTATGTTATAATCTCCATTGATATAACATAATAGAAGAGATCTTACTTTATGGCGCAAAATCGAATGTTTGAATGTTAATAAGTACTGTACGTCGTGCATCATCAAAAAAGTCTGCAAATTTAAATAAAATATTAAATAATAAGTATTTATTACGTATTGTTTTAGTCAAATTTATCAGTTTAATGTACTTTAATAATATTATTTTAAATAAGGTTAACCAGATATGACGTAAATACGTAACAAACAAGCAAACTCACATTCACATTTATAATATAAGGTAGTTAGGAAAACTCAAGTACGCAACATAATTTTTAGAAAACCGATTGCATTTTAAAGTTGCTACAAAATAACCTTATATTATTACACAAACAACAAACGATTCATTAGCAAGACAAGTAACTCAACCCATAATCTTATAAATATATAAATTGAATTTGATTACTCGTGACAAAAATGCGAGTTTTCACATCTCTCGATTGTTGCCATTCCACCATAAACCGACAGGATTATTACTAGTACAGACAACAAACACGAAATATTTATTGTTAGTAAACAATCATCCTTATGTTCTTGGTATTTTCAGTTTCCCGTAAAAACGTATAATTTCCGTCATTTTTGACACTGTAATCGTCCTGTGATAATTTCTTCCCACCATTCGTATATACTGCGAAATATATACCCAATGAAGGTTGATCTCCTAATTGTATGTAAATCAGCACACAGAAATAACACGGTTCTGAATATTAAAATAAAATGTTGTAAAAAGTACTGTTTTATGACAATATATTGAGTAGTAAATGTGACAGTTTTCACTTGTGTCGACCAATCGGCTGGCGTCGATTAAGTAAGATATTCGATTCGTATATTCAAATAAGCAAGACTTGAGTATTAATACACTTTTATTATTCCTCTTATTCTTAAAGTTTTACTGTAAGGTACGGTGCGTCTCGAACGCTTGTTAAAGATAACGACCGTTGACGCATAATAACTTTGGCAACTTTATATTTTAAGTCACTTTTTTTTTATTATTGAGAGCTCAATAACTAGCTGGGTACACAATTAAATTTATTTAGCAAATAAAATATTTAAAAAATAAATAATTTACTGGAATAAAACCTATAGAAATAGCCCATGCCTACAATATTATACTTAACACGTTAACAGAATTCTGTAAAAAATATCAATTGGCAATCGATTTTGTTTAGTGGATATTGAATAAATTATGCCTAACCCATCTAGTTGTGTCCCAGTTCACGAGACAATTCTTGTTTCAAGTAAGAGTGGGATCAAGCCGCAGTGTACATGACTGCCTGACCACTACTTCTTTAAATGCAAATGCCTAGTAAAGTAACTATAATATTCATAAGCTATAGGACAACAGTTTTAGCAGCATCAGTTTTTTTCTTGAAAAGGCAGCTAGATTAACCTATTGTTTTATATAGCAAGAACAATCCGATTCTTTGTAAATAACTCCTTAAGCTACACACAGCTACAAGCAAAAGCTGAAATACTTGAATGGTACCGCCTCGGTACAACAATTTGTAGGGAACATAAATATCTCCTTTGGTGGATAATAAAAATGAAAGCCTGGCTTGTATGTATGTATACTGCAAAAGCCATGATTGTTATTACTTCGAAATATTCTGAATAGAACAATTCGTTTGGTGTGACATTTACGACGCTATGCAAGAGATTTTTACCTTGATTCACCCCGGAGTCACTGTTTTATTGAAGTCGTAAGAAACAGGTTTATGACATAGCCATTAGGTATGTTCGCTGCCAGATAATATATACCAATGTGACTTCTAACCGTAATATCTGAAGTTGACAATCTAATAATAGTATTCACATAGGTTTTTGATGTATAAGATCCGTATTGAAAAAAAATCTTATGTCTAATTCTCATATTACTTTACACACTATAAATTTATTTTGTAACCTGCTTTACTAATACAGATATTGTTAAAAGTACTAATTATATTGATCATTATAATACATTTTAAAACCCTATTCTTTTATTTTAGCATTAGTGGTATTATCAGATTTCACAACTCATTTACAACGTTGTGAGATATATAAGTTGCCAATTGTCAAAGATTTTTATAATAATCCAAAAACTACTATCACTACACATTATGAAGCAAAGTCCCCCGCCGCGTCTGTCTGCTCGCGATAAACTCAAAAACTACTGATCGGATTTTCATGCGATTTTCACCAATAGACAGAGTTATTCATGCAGAAGGTTTAGGTGTATAGTTTGTTAACGTTTTATGTAAATTGGTTGAAATATGATGATAATTGTTGAAGATGTCTCTAAAACCCGTTCGAAGCCGGGGCTGCTTGCTAGTATTTGAATAAATAAAAGGCAGGAATTGTGAGAAAAGTGTTAACTGGCCACACCCGCATGTCACAAGTTCAACATTTTATACGTCAAAAGGTGAGGTACAATATCGTAATCGTAATGTGACGAGATCTTTTACGAGCACACATCCAGTTTTAGGTACTTTTTATTTCTCTCGCAAATAAAATTGCGCTTAAAACTTGTGACTCAAAATGGCTTTTTCGGATCGAGGGTTGAATTATTTTTAAAACGGATTATTTTCATTGAAAGTGCTAATCTCATTAATAAACATGAATAAATAATCTATAGTTATATAATTTTAAAAATATGCAAGAGTAACACCAATAAAAACGTTTGAGAATGTAACTGAAGTGTATAGTGATCCAACAAAACGGGTGATGTTAATAAAATAATACATATTACAAACAAAAATCATGTTTCACGTTGTTAATCTTTAGAAGGTTTCAGAACGAGTGTTCCGATATCGTTTGAGAGACACGACTTATCGTAATTTAGAGCTCCCGATTAGACTGCGCCGGCCGACATACACTAACGAGTATTCATTTTTTTTTTATTTCAACAGCAGTACGGTGCCGATGTGTTGTCTCTACTGGCGATTGTGCGAAGTTAATTGGATTGTTCGCTTTGAATTATTAGCAGTACTACTAAGCTGAAAATCACTCGACGCGATCATGCGTTCTGTCCAATTAATTATATTATTTTTTGGAGACGTACCTTAGTTGTTGTCGTTTTTAGCGGCGTCGCAGAAGACACGGCGTATATTTCCACTTCGTACCGCTCTACACCAGCTTCTCGGTCAAGGGAAACTGCCGTTGACAATATTCCCAAAGAAGAATCGATGTCAAACAATCTGTCCACTTGCCTACCATCACCAGTCACATTCACTATGTAATATTCTAAGCCCGATTTAAAGTTATTAGTCAGGTTTAGCACAGCGGTTCCCGCGGGTTCATTTTCAGCCACGGAGACTGATTCGACGTTTGTCCACGTAACCCCTTGAAGCTCTGTACCACCCAAAATTACACTGAGATAAGTCTCAGTACTTTTTTGTTCGCTAAGGACGGCCTCATCTGTAGCTTTTATGACTAAGTTCCACCGCGCTTCAGAAGTTACCGGAGGATAACGTAAAGTCAACGCACCGTTACTTCTGTGTAAATCAAATAAGTCATTACCTCCATGTATGAGCTTGTAAGTGACCAATCCATTTGTTCCTGAATCTATGTCACGAGCTAATACATTCATTATAAAGATACCATGACCCGTACTTCGTCCTAGTCTCTCGGTGTCGAGTACGGCAGCATTCATTGATACGAAAACTGGAGCATTATCGTTAATGTCTTCAACGATTACAGTAACTAATTTCTCAGCCGAGAGCCGCGTTGATGGTGGCTCGGCTCTATCGTAAGCGACAACAGTTATTCTGAACGTGTCTATGCTTTCTCTATCAATAGGTAATAAAGTATGTATGACCCCGGTGATGTTATTTATGGCAAAGTGCCGCTTATTGTCATTGGGATCTTGGTGCGTGATCGAATAATAAACTTTGCCGTTTAAACCTGAATCTGGGTCCTCTGCGGTGACGGTAACTATAGGCGTGTGCTTCGGTATACCTTCTCTTATTTGACGCACAATGGCTGTGTTTGTAAAAATAGGAGCATTGTCATTTGCATCGATCACATTTACGGTAAATGGTATGCTAGAGAATAGACTCGGATTACCGTTATCTGTAGCAGTTATATTCAAAATATACGATGTCAAGTCTTCATAATCAAGCTGTTTATGTAAGAATAACTCGCCGGAGTAACTATCAATAAAAAACGCTTCTTTCCTGTTTCCTGTTGTAATAGAAAATTGCAGCTCACGGTTGATACCAAGATCAGCATCGGTGGCATAAAATTGAATTATCTTTTTATTTACAGGTTCCGTTTCTAGGACTGACACTTTCATTTGTGTCTGAGTAAATACTGGTGCATTATCATTTTCATCCATAACCTGAACTGTAATCGTTGTCGTGGTTGAAAGTTGGACAGTTGGACTTGAGTCATGAGCCATTACTGTGAGGTGATATCTGTCCGTTGTCTCTCGATCCAAAGGTTTGTTAATTAGTAACTGACCAGTTGCTTCGTCCAAGGAGAATTTGCCGAGATCATCACCACCAATTAATTTATAGTATATGTCTCCATTTAGGCCTTCGTCAGCATCTGTCGAGTGCACTCGCATAATAGAAGCTCCCACAGCAGCACCTTCGGAAACTTCAACTTTATAGGGAGTACTTTTAAATACAGGCGCATTATCGTTTACATCTGTTATGTATATTGTAACCCTTACAGAATCAGATAATTTTATTTTGCCATTATCACTAACGGTCACAGTTAATGTAATATAATTCTGACCTGTAATGCGTGCCAAACTTTCCCTGTCAAAGGATGTCAGAGTCTTGATAAAACCGTTTCTAGAATCTATTCTAAAATCGTTTTGTGCAATGGGCAGGGAAAATGTCAATTCTGCATTACGTCCAATGTCTCTATCTATAGCAGTTAATTTTCCAACAAATGTATCAGGTGGCTCATTTTCCTTTATTTTAAATATAAATGTAGTATTTGTAAACTGTGGGCTATTGTCATTTTCATCCAAGACATGAATAACTACTGGCACTTGAGATGTTCTTGCAGGTTTGCCATGATCAGTGGCTATTATTGTCAGGGAGTAATAATCTTTCTCTTCTCTATCTAATAAGCTTTTTACATATAGATATCCATCTGGAAATACTCCAAATTTTCCATCAGTGTTTCCTTCTGCAATATAATAAGAAATCCTACCACTAAAACCAAGGTCGGCATCAGAGGCAGATATTGCAAAAAATCTGGTGTTCACTAAGGTGGATTCAAGTAAAGAAGTTTCATAAGAGGTATGATCGAATACTGGAGTGTGATCATTAACATCATCAACGATCACAGATATAGAGTGTTTTGTTGCCAAGGCAGGGTTACCATTATCAGTAGCAGTTACTTCAATAAACATAACAGTTCCAGGCTCTCCTGAAATTGGCTTATTCAAATAAATAACTCCTGTTGTTTCTGAAATGCGAAAGTTACCCTCGGGATTATAACTCAATGTATAAAATACTGTTCTATTAGAGCCTGAATCACGATCAGTCGCTCTAGCAAAATAAACCTCTTGTCCAACTGCCATATTTTCAGGTATGTGTACCTCATCTTTATCTTCAATAAAGATAGGATAGTTATCATTTACGTCTAATACTGAAATATTGACGGTTGTAAACCCAAACGCGACTCCGGTTTTTGCCATAACTTTTAAATGATAGGTCATTTTATCTTCTCGATCAACATTGGAGTCTGTGGTAATCACACCCGTTTTTTCATCGAGTTTAAAGATATGTTTCGAATCGCCTTCTAATATGTAATAGGATATTGAATCACTTGATATTCTTGCATTCACTTTGCCTACATAACGACCTATTTCTGCTTTTAATGTACCTTCATCTTCTAAAACTTTAAAATTATAGCCATTATAACCATCAAATTGAAGATTATTGCGCTGTGACGTTTTTACTACTTCCACTATTGCATCTTCAAACGCTCTTCTGTTTCCTTTATCCTTACATGATATTTTTAATGTATACATTGTCTCTGGGGCCTTTCGGAAGTCCTTTTGAAGCACAATATTTCCAGTCCATGGTTCAACATCAAAGTATCCTCCACCACCACTCTCAAGTCTGAACATGATCCTAGCGTTTTCACCCTCATCTAGATCTAATGCCTTTACTTGCAAAACATTTGTTCCAACAGGTAATTCTTCATTTATACTTTCAATGTACCTTTGAGGATAGAACATTGGATCATTATCATTGACATCTAAAACTTTCAGTAGTACTGTGGCAGTAGATGACTGAGGAGGAAACCCTTGATCTTTGGCAAGAACTTGTATTTCATACAGAGGTATTCTTTCCCTGTCTAATTCTATGACTGTACTTAATTGTCCTGTTATAGGATCTAATAAAAATGTATTAGGATACTTTCTCTCGATACTCGATGGCAAATAGTATGAGACTGAACCATTAGTACCCTGGTCATAATCAGATGCAGTAAGGATTAGAATTTCTTTTATAGGTTTTATATTTTCATGTAAGGTTGCGTTTATTTGGGGTTGTGAAAAACTAGGTGCTTCATCGTTCTCATCTAAAATAGTTATCTTTAATCTAGTATAAGCCCACTTTGGGTTTGGGCCACCATCTCTTGCCGAAACATTTAACTCAACAGTTCCTTGAATTTCACGATCTAAAAATGATTTAGTTGTCACTAAACCTGTTAAATGGTCGATGGAAAACCACTGCTGTTGATTTCCATCGTAAAAATCATAATAAATTTCAGCGTTTACCCCAGTATCTTCATCAGTTGCTGTAATACTGGCTACATAAGATCCCGATGGAGCTAGTTCAGTCAACACTGTCGAATATTCAGATTTTTCAAATACAGGTTCGTGATCATTTACATCATTAACATGAATAACTAAAAATGAGGTAGCAGTGCGTGGAGGTGATCCTCTATCTGTAGCAACAACAGTTAAATTGTATTTACTAATTTCTTCTCTATCTAAGACACCGTTAACATGAACTATGTACACACTCGATGAGTTTTCCAAACGGAAGTGATTGAGTTCATTACCTGCAACAATACTAATACTCGTGATACCATTTAAACCTGCATCTAAGTCCGTAACAGTAATTGCAGCTACAAGAGATCCATTTTTTGCATTTTCATCTACAGTTGCAAAGTTAGCCGTTGGCGGAACATATGTAAATGTTATAACAGGGTCGTGATCATTAGCGTCAATAAGATTAACTGTGACATAAGTGCGAGCATCCTGTCGGGGTACACCATGATCTTTAGCAATAACAGTAAGAACACATGTCATATTACAAGTAGTATTACTACAATACTTAGGGCAATTCAGCTTCTTCGCAGTTGTTATCACTCCAGACTCAGGATCCACAGCAAATTGTTTTTCTGTATCAGTCACTTCATACGTTATTTTACTATTATCACCTAAATCACTATCAGTAGCCGTTACCTTTAGAACTGTGGTTCCGGGGGGTACACTTTCATTTAGAGACACTGAAAAGTCACTTTGATCAAATATAGGAGGATTATCGTTAACGTCTAATATCGATACATTCACTTGAAGATACCCGTATTTTGGTGGATTACCACCATCACGTGCTGATATATTAAGGACATAGAAATCAGATGTTTCTCTGTCTAGCTTCCCCGTTGTTTCCAGATGTAAGTAAGAAGTTTGACCGCTTGGATTTACGGTGACATTTAAACGAAATTTGCCCTCGATATCACCATCTACGATTCTGTAATCATTGGTGATACCATTTTCCCCTAAATCCTTATCAGTAGCAGCATCAAGCAATAGTTTTGTTCCAGCTGCTGCGCTTTCAGAAAACGCCACCGCTATACTCGGTTCGGGAAACTCCGGGTTATTGTCATTCACATCTGTCACTCGTAATCGCACTTCAATCGGATAGGTTGGTTGACTTGATAACACAACGAAGGCGTAGCGGTCTACAACTTCTCGATCAAGAACTAAATTGGTCCTAATTTTACCGGACACCGGGTCGAGTATAAATTCCTTAGGAGGTTCATTGAATCGATAAGTGAAACCGTGCTTCGTGGGGATCCTTCCAACAATTGTACCAATGGGCTGGTCTTCAGGCACGCGAAGGTCAACGCCAGTATCAACGGCGCGAGATTGCATCTGCTCAGCGCTAGCGGTGATACCTGCGCCGGACAGCATCGCCAGCACGACCAGCGCCACGTGCCATCGCCCCATCCTCGTCATGACACCGATAAAAACATTGCAGGGTTGTTCTTCGTCAGCGAAAGTTGACGCGCGCCGGGAGCGCTCGCTGTGTCTCGTTCGCGCAGACTCGCGCACTCGCTCTTGTCAGGTATGCAGCATGGCCGCGACGACCTGCGCGCTCACGAATATCTCACGGAGAGTGCGACCCGTTGCGGCTGCGCCTACGCCGTCACATTCATTCGTAAACACGTGACAAAACACTATAAACAGTCGTCTAACATAAATGTCCGAAGCTACACTCACTAACTCTTCAAACTATAGTCACCCAATCACATGAACACAATTTCAAAACACTTTTCAGTTATGTTTTTGTTTTTTTTTGACAAGTGAATAACGCGTTCAATGCGGCATGCGGGCGGCGTCGCAGTCGGCGCGGCACTGGCAGGCGGAGGCCTAGTACGCCCGCGCCCCTTCGCCCCATCGCACCTCCCCGCAGCTTTGAAAGCTTCTACTGTAGCTGCGTGATGATGATACCGAGATAATGGAACTTGAAGGATTCTAATATTTATGGTTCGATACGAGTTAGTTACAGTTCTTAGAAAACCTCACTGGGTATAAGAAAGAATTATAAGCTCGCGTATTCTCATAGATATTCAAATTAATTCATTACCTGCTCGTACTTTAGAGAACCAGCGTTAGTCTGTAATTATTTCAATCCGAATTGCATGGTTATGACATGTTTTTCTTTGTTAAATTTTTGTTTATCATGGATATTTAAAAGTTAGGAAAATGTTTATTACTACTTTTATAATGGTAGTATATAAAATAATATTCTAATAATACTAAATAATTGAAAACAATAGGAGTTTTATGTAAAGAACTACAAAACTAAATTATCTCCGGATTGCGCTATGAATCGGTTGTGCGTTGAAGTCTATTACATGTAAGTAAAGCGCGTGCGCGCTGCGAGCAGCTGCACATGTAGTAAGTAGTTGATTCCGTGTCAGGTTGACACAATGCTTGCTTAATTGCTACACACTTTATTTAACTGTTATGTTTATTTTACATAAATGCTCTGGCAGTTATTTTTAAACGAGAAAATTGAATCAATTAAGCTATATTGTTCTGACAAAACGTGATGTTTTGAAAGATTTATATATACTACGTATGCATAGAAAGTGGAGTAAAATCAAAAGAAATACCTAGATAATATTTATATACAGAAGCAACTTTTTCTTTTTAATATGTTCGGTGGCAAACAAGCTCATGAGTTGCCTAATAGAAAGCGGTTATCGGTTCCTAACTATACGTGACACTTTCTCCCTCCACCACAATCTTTGCTATGGTTGAGGTGCTACCACAGTATTGTGGCTCCCATTCGAGCAGAAATCTACTGTGTCTTACCTTTTGCTAACCTCTTCATCTTAAGGATATAACATCTTGCACATATCCACGCTACAATTTAGATATGGTAGTGACCTAAACTATTTGTATCGTATTTAACATTTGTAGCTGTAAGTCTTTCATGTTCTAAATTAATGAATAAATAAAATAATGATAATATTAATAATGATAAGTAATACAAGATCTACGTGTGTATTAGTAATTATTTCTAATAACGAAATTAGCACCAAGATATTTATGCCCTTGCTACGAATAATAATTTTCAGGTCTCTAGCTATCTACATACCAAGTTTAATTGCAATCGGTTCAGTGGTTTCAAACATTCATCCACCCATCCAAACTTTGACATTTATAATGTCAGTGGGATGATGAAGGGGCATCTAATTTTTGCAAATGACTAAAACAAAACAGCACTCCTGGGCTCCACATAATTATTCTATTCTTTATTATGCATTCCAAAATGTTTACAAAGGTGTAAAAAACTTAAAAACTTAAATCTTCATTTTGGACCCTGACGGGCACAGCATATTTATATAATAAACATTAATTTCAACAAGTATTCACTGTAATATAAATATTTACACAAAAGAAAATTCCTAGATGCCTGTAATTGTTAACTAAATTATAATTAAGTATTGTATGTAACATATTATTTTACTATTGTAAATAAAAATACAAGTCATATTTAAATTTATTTTAATATTACAATTAAAGCATGGCTCTCCAACGATAATGCACTAAATGTTACAAATCATTTAAAATGTAATAGTAGATGTATTCCAGTATGACGTTAACAAACTTTCAAAGATTTAAAATAGGATAGGATAATAAATGCCGGCATCATCTGGTATTACAGAACTAATCGACTTGTAAAAGTGTCTGAAGATATAATATAAATATTGTTTTAGAACATTTTCATTACGTATTTTGTTTTTTTTTTCTAAATAAGATTTGTATTGTTCTTTGAACCCTCCGCACGGTTCCAACCAACGCAGTCCTTAAAAGCTTTCTCTGTGTCATATGCTCGCTTCGTAACTTATGATCTTGCCAGTCTAGGTAGTTGTAGGTACAAACTATGATGGTAAAAAATCAAAGACAAGGATTACAAAAGCGTATATTACCTAAAGTTTACTCTTTAGTGAAACCTTGTAATTGATACTACAAGCATCGATAACCGTTTCATATCAGGCGCACTGTGAGCTGATTTGCGATCTTAGTAATTTAAAAGTGTTATGTAATCTGCCATAAGGTCGTGACTGCAGACTACTCAACGTGACATGTTTGTATTCATTGCTATGTATTTGTATACTCAATTCGTTACTGTACCTACATAATTGAAACAGAATTCCATTTATCTTAGAACTAGAGTTCAAAGTTGTTGTTAACCTGGATATCAAATCAATAATAATCGTATGTGTATGCAATATGTTAGCATTTATTTATCATTTTGTACATTTTCATTTTGCTTCGTAGCTTGTTAAATACGTACATATTAATATAATATCTTAATTTTTCTTTGAAATGCAGTAAATTATGTCTAATATAATGTAAAAATATACAATAACTATATAAGTTAAAGACAAACCATCGTTATGTTTCATATCTTACGTTAGAAAAGCTCGACATAACTAAATGTAAGCCATCTAGTGGCCGGTATACGAAGCTTTAACATCCACAAAGCCTTCCAAGAACGTTAAGTAAGCAAGCGTCAGTCTGATGCTTTGTATAAAACAAACCTTCGTCCCTTCTCTGAGCTTTTTATACAGATGGCGCCACTAACACTTCTAGTAAGAAACTAACATTGTATGGCGACTGTGAGTGTTGAAATTAGAATTTTTTTTTTTCTTTCTTATTTTCTATATAAAATAAATGTTTTTTTAAGATAATTTATCAAACCTATTCACAGTTGGAAAAATGTTGGGTTTCATTTATTTTTCTTTTCCTACAAAATGTGATCATTTTTTGGGTTCCGTTCCTCAAAAGGAAAAAGGAACCATTATAGGATCACTTTGTTGTATGTTTGTCTGTCTGTCAAGACCCTTTTCCTCAGGAACCCGTGCACGCATCAAGTTGAAATTAATACCAAATACCAGGCAAATCAAAACCTATAGGGTACTTCCTATTGACCTAGAATCATTAAATAAAGGAAAAAATTAGAAAGTCGTTAATATCCTGTTTTAGCACATGAAAAAAATATTAATTGTGATTACAAATTTATATTTTGCGGTTGGAAAGTTGACTTTGTCGTACATCGCAACCGCAAAGTTAAGTATGTCATTCGAAAAAGATGGGCAAAAATCTTCGAGAATTGATTCCCGAGATGGTCGTACTATCAAAATACAAGTTTGTTTGCTTACGGAACCCTCGGTGCGCGAGTCAAACTAGCACTTGTCTGGTTTTTATTAAATTTAAATAGGTAAAACAAAACCAGTTAAGTATCTCTCCTGTACCAACCGGTATTCTTTTATTTATTTAGTAGCTATTGATGAGCTATATATATAATTTTTATAATAAAATATGCTTGTAAAATGACACTATATTTAAATATGGACTTTTGCATTGAGGTGCCAAAGAGGAGAGCAGGGCCTGTCAGGGGTTTGTGTTTACCGCCGCATTCAACAACAAATCTTGTCGAACGAAGGCGGTATACATAAATGTTGTTTGACAAACCTTGTGGATCTAGACGGTGTTCTCCAACCAACATAATTGATTTGGCATGCGATCGGCTCGGAGGGACCCGGAGGTTTCCACACAGAAAAAGATCTATAAAATTTGTAGTAATAGTAGTTATTAAATAATAAAGTTATCAAACATTAGTTTCGACTATCGAATGACAATACTTTACAACATTATAATAAACATATTATCGGTAATGAGTAAAACTTTTCTAATTATATTTCTTTCTAACCATAATTTGTTAAGATAAAAATAACAATTTAATTAAGTAAATCAATGAACATATTCGACTGGTTTAATTAACTGTGTAATTAATATCTCTATAAATGATAATTTAACTTTTCTAGAAACTCCATTTCTGAGCATTTTCTTTATTTTTTCGGTTTAATCATTCAGGACTACAACGTGTGTCCACATCCACACCTCCAACAGGTGGTTAGTGATCCTGACTGCTAATCGCGCCAGAGGTTGTGAGTTCGATACCCAAGATAAATAATTGTGTGATCAGCATGATCATTTTTTCTGTGTTCCAGATTCTGTTTCTTTTTTCTGTGTGGGTATAATTTATCTAAAATGTATTTAGAAATAAATATCTATGTTTATCAGCAGTCTAGTCAAGATAGTACAGGCTCTGCCTGGTTTGGGATCAAACGGCCGTGTGTAAGATATCAAATTAGGTATTATTATTATTGTAGTACCTACAGGTGTTTAATCTATACTAATATTATAAAGCTGAAGAGTTTGTTTGTTTGGTTGAACGTGCTTATCGCAGGAACTACTTATTCGAATTGAAAATATATTTTAGTGTTGGATAGCCCAGTTATTAAGAAAGGCTATAGGCTATATAACTAGAGATCGGATGTTCGGATGCATATTTACCTAAAGTTGTGATGTTGGCTATTATGGAAAGAATCCCGCGATTCCAGGAAATTCAAATTTAAGTGTACCTATACTCCGCGAGATGTAATAAACCCCAGTTTGACACAAATGACACTTGCTCTGTTACAACGTATAATGGTTGCTTTTCCCTACTTTTATTATCAGTGATTTTTGACGAAGCAAAAACAACGTTGTAACAAGTGTCAAATCGGGCCTATTAAACCTCAGGAAATGTAAGCATTTTGTAAGAGTGCGAGTGAGACGGCAAAATATAATTGCTTGTGCGCAAATAATAAACACCTGCATTCGTAAATAAAAATATACTTAGAAGCCGCTTCCATAATTTGTTATCAAAAAAATAACTTTAGGTAAATATGCATCCGATTATCCGATCTCTATATATAACACACGCTACAACCAATAGGAGCGGAGCATCAATGACAAATGTTGCAAAACCAGGAACGAAAATTTACAAACGCGGACGAACACGGGTCAGCTAGTTAAGCAAAAAATGTGCTACCAACAGATATCTGATTATTTTAAATACGAGTAGATCAAATGAAACTTTACAAACTTAGCTTATTGAATCGTGTTCGGAAGACGGCAAATATAATGAAATTACTTTGCCATTCAGCATTAACAATCATTCTGAAAACTGTTTATTTTGCCACGAGTCAATCTTTGATTACGTCTTCTGTACTAAAAACAATATACAAAAAACGTGTTTAGGTATTCCACCACACAGCTTTACAAAAATGAGATACTTAATGTACGCCACTTATTTATCAACTCTAAAGAATATAAACATCTACTCAAACGCCGTGTATATAGAATCACGGTTCCCAATATTAACACATCGTTTTCCAGACATTTCAGTCCATACATAGACCACTACATCTATAATAAGGTAGTTAAAGAATGTGACATTAAAGAGTGCTCACTAAAAAAAGCAACAATTGTGGTTTTTAAATGGCGCACTTCATTAACATTATGGTACTACTGAAAACCTTATACTGCACTTAAGATAGATTAAATACACTACTTATTTTGTAAATTATTTGCGTTCCTGACCATACTCCAGAGCTAGATTCCCTTCTATTCCTGCATTCGTTTCAGACGTTTATTAGAGGACTATGGTGTCGCTGAATATAAAACAAGACATTGTGGTACTCCAATGTTGTACACAACGTACCTATATTTTGAGTCATTTATTAACATTAAGTGTCTGGCCTGTTGGCGTAGTGGTTAGTGACCCTGACTGCCATAGGTCGTGGGTTCGATTTCCATCCGAGTCTGGGTGTTCTTTGTGTTCGTTCTTTGTATGTTTGTAAAGTCCCCCGCGACACAGGATTAATTTCCTAATGCGGGAGTTGTCTTTTTCAAAAAAACAAAACAAAAACAAAAACCTACTACTGTAAACAGTATACTAGTCTTTTTGTAAATGTCATTAGTTACTATAAATAGGTAACTATTAGGAAACGCTTCAAACAAGACAGTTTAAGTGTAAGCTGGTTCGATATTCAACTACTAAGGGGTGGTTTCGCGGCGGTAAACGAGGAGGGAGGTAGCAATTTTACCGTCTGCACGGAATGACAAGTACGTCTACTTCCTAACGATCGATTATTGACTTCTATTCTATTTTTGTAAAAATAGATAAACACAATCGAATCGAACATTATATTTTTAGTTCATTGCCAGTTCAAAGTTATTTAGTTTTATAAAATGTAAACCTCTTTTGAGGTCCTCAGACTAGATCTACACGCATAGGCAAATTACTATATATCGTACTAATTCGAGATTTATTATTCGATAATTTATTTCATTTATTTCTCGCATTTATTCTTCGAATATTTCCATTGTTTTTTTTTTTATGATATAGGGGGCAAACGAGAAGACAGTTCACTTGATAGTAAATTAATACCGCCGCCCATGGGCACCTGCAACTCAAGAGTCGTAAGTGCGTTGCCGGCCTATAAGGTGGGAGTAGGGCAAGGGGGGAAGAGGGGAGTGGAGAGGGATGGGATAGGGCCACCGGTAACTTAACTCACTCGGCGAAAAGCAATGCAAGCATTGCTTCACTGTTGGTTATGCTGTGAGGCCGTGGTATCACTCTGGTCGAGCCGCTCCATAAGTGCCGAAGCATGGCTCTCCCACGATAAGCATAGCTCTCCCACGATAAGCATGCTACAACATAGTTTATCGGAATGAAATCATATTTTAAGGGTATTGTGATTTTTCGACTCATTCGCTCCACCATTATTACCTTTAATATTCTTTGGTTCAATATAACAAAATTTTCTATTAAGATAATATATAAAAACCAGACTAAACTCGAATTGCCGATTACCGCAGATTTTTCTAGATTTATGATCAATCGCAATTGCTACAATTTATTACATTAACATATCAGTCATGTAAGTTTACGGTAAACATATGTAAATTTTTTGTTTAAATACATTTAGATAACACCGGTTCAATCATACATAAACTTAAAATCGCTCATGATACTAGCGCTTATTATTTAACGGTAGGTATGAAAATAAAATGAAATAGTGAGTTATGAGAGCACAATGTTTGTATGATAGAGTACTTAACTGGAGTGCTCAGTCTTAAAGCTTAAGTATCGGATTTGAGATCAAGTACTTGCCGGAGTAAACACGACCGACAGACCGGACAGTAGTTAGCAGTTAGTATACAACAGTATATCGACGTATACCTAATTCTAACATAAACAGAACAACTATGCACTGAATACTGACGCTACCATAATGGTTAAATTTCAAAAAACAGGCAGTCGTAGGACTGCAGGTCAGAATTTAAAACATAACTTCACAATGTATTTGCATATACATACACACACATCTGTATATATATATATATAATTAGGTTAAAAATAAAAAGTAGGTAATAGCATATCTAACTGTATACATAGGGTACACTGGAAGTTCTGCGCTCCTGGCCGCTCGTAAATGTTTGAATTGTAAGAAACAGTCTCAAAACCACTGATATAAACTATGAAAATCACTAACTAACAGCAACTGCCAAGTTGTTCGTACCTCTGTTTGTACTCAAGTCAATCGTTCTAAACATATTCCTACCCTTTTATAATCTCACAATTTGTTAATATTAATCCATCGACCAATAGTATTGCGTTACCGGTATAACCAGTCAAAATAATATCTATTAACTTATTTTTATTAAATAGTGGACTGTGTGTGACTGTGTTATCATCTATTATAGTTTGTCCCTATTTTTAATAAAATAAATAAGAGTTTTTAATGTGGCGACAACACGGCCCTCCTGCGTACGCATCCGTCCCGGATAGCGTCATGGTGTGGTTGCTGAGGACAAAGTATATACCATTAGATTGTATCTATTTCAATATATTTCTTTGCATCGATCACATTTTAGTTTACCCTAGGCGATGCCTTTGGTCAACCCTAGTTGCATATCACAACAAGTCTCAACATCTGGCTGTAAGAATTTACTCGTGCGTGTATAACTATTCCATCGGCGGTAAGTTATACAGCCAGCGTCAAGCACCCGAAGCTTCCCCTAGGCGATGCCTTTGGCTAACCCTAGTTGCATATCACAACGGGTCTTAACGTCTGACTTTACACGAGTAAATTCCGCATATAGGTTGCACAGTATTGTCCGAAGCAAATGTACTAGACTAAATATCATACATATTTTCTTATGTTCTTATTCCTCACTCTTAAGTCTATCATCATACATACTTCTCTCAAATATCAGTCAACAAAATTATGACACAGTCATAATTATGTCAGAAATATAAATACCGGCCAACATCCTGGTCTATCCAATTTCAGGTGGTTTTCATCCATTCTGCTAATTTAGTCCAAGGTATCTATATTTAAACACAAAATGTTTGATAGCCACTGGTTCGTTTTATGCCTGACCAAGTTTTTCGACGTGGTTGTACTTCCTTTTCCTGTGAAGCTCGGCCTGGCCTGACTTTAAGTGTCTAATAAAACATTAGCACCTAGCAATTGCACTGATAAAAACCAATTGTTTCTTTTTTGTTTGATATCAGCGGAGAACAGGCACTAATAGTATTTCTGCTTAAAGCGTTAATAGACTACTTTTGCGAAACTAGAGAGTATAAATCTACTTTAAAAGCTTTTAACAGGATTGGGCTGTTCAACACACTTTTTGTGACTACTTCATATATCAACAAAAACCAGTTATTAACATCACTTTGAAGGGATATTTAACCATGCTTAGTAGGTACCTACTACTAGTACTTTTAATAAACACTTCGAATTAAAGTCCGAATTATTTTATTTTATTTTATAAAATTCTTAACGTAATAACTGTAAAACCCATTTTTAACCATTTTGTCATGCAAAAATTAATCCAAGCAATCAAAGTATTACCAGTTATGTTTTTGTGGCAAATAGTTTCTAAAAATATAGAAATATTCGAACACCTCATTTTATCCATATACCCTTTTTTAAATAAAATACATGTACACTTTTTCAATCCGTAGATTTTTTTAACAAATTAGTAAATTATAAATAATAGTTAAGCTTCCAACTCTAAATTAACAGTAAGAATATCACAATAATGAATCCGATAGTACGAGTATTCGCTTCTATCACATCTACCCACATTATAATAAACACACACTCGGGAATTACTAATTAAAACGTTTTTGCTTACTTTTAGGTGCACACTCATTGCATCACGATTGCTTGATGAATACCATGATGAGGACGTTGGGATTCGCGAATAGCAAAATCTTCCACAAGAAACTTTTTACTTACTAACACTTTTTTTTCTTTCAAATGGGGCGCGTTCTTTATCTCACTTCTGATGTTAAAAACAGTCTCAAAACCACTGATATCAACGATGAAAATCACTAACTAACAGCAACTGCCAAGTTGTTCGTACCTCTGTTTGCACTCAAGTCAATCGTTCTAAACATATTCCTACCCTTTTATAATCCCACAATTTGTTAATATTTATCTATAGACCAATAGTATTGCGTTACCGGTATAACCAGTCAAAATAATATCTATTAACTTATTTTTATTAAATAGTGAACTGTGTGTGACTGTGTTATCATCTATTATAGTTTGTCCCTATATTTAATAAAATAAATAAGAGTTTTTAATGTGGCGACAACAGAATTGCGAATGTTATATTTTTTTAATACAAGAAACTCGGCTCCGTCTTTCGAATTTTCGATCAGGATCACGTGTCCTGACGCGAGTTTAACATTTTTTACCCATCCCAAAAAGTGCACAACGCCGCTTAAGAAGTTTTAACTTCAAAAAGAAACTGAATGTGTAAGAGTATAATGTAAAAACCTATTTTGAAACGCCTACGCATTCGTGAAATAGCCCTGTAATCAGAAGTCCGCCTACGATGCTTAGTCACTGTAGCGTAATATCAAAATCATATTTCATTCTATAGTTGAATTTCACCCACGCAGCGTTTAGAATTCACCACTGAAGACACAGACATTAAAAGTAAACTTTCCAAATTTTTGAGCTTTATATAATTGCACAAACCTTTACAGTTAAATTTATAGTTTGCGAATGTTTTATTCAAACTGACCTAAATAGCGACACCCAACATAAATCCAACGTACAAATACTCAGGCACATCAACCTAGAAATATATAATCATAACATCAAATCAACCCAGAAAGGTGGCTAGGCCTTTTTCGGCAGTCTAAAAATAGTACCAGTGCTATACCTAGGCACCTATTATACCTTCCACTGGAGCACTTGTTGCATGAAAGCTTTGACGTCAGCTCCCCCTTCCAGTTCCAGAAGGAGGGGCCGCGCCTCCTGTGGGGGCCAGTGCTGACGTCATCACTTACTTTCATGAATGGATTGAAGCCCAGCTCCGACCTAGCTTGATTAATATCCATACATGTAGTGTATTATATTGATTATAATGTGTATTGTAATCGTTTGACCTTACAAAAAAGGTACGTCGTTCTTATTAATGGTAATTTGAGTTTATGTAGGTCGTAAACATGGTGAGACTTAGATAAAGAAGGTTTTTGAGAAATATTAACACTGCAGTAAAAAGTGCTGGTCGCGTGATGGATTTGATCAAAAGGTGGCATTGAACCCTATCACTATCAAATTAAACCCACTCCTAACTAGGCTTGCCAGATGGGAAGACTGAAATATCTGGGAAAAATTTAAAAAAATCGGGACTTTGGGATAATTATCAGGGCAAATAAAGTTACAATTTATAAAACAAAATATTACTTTGAATTTAAATTAAAATAACCTAGTATACATTAATTTTTTACGTTACCACATGTTCTTGGCATTCGATTTCAATGAATCTACCAATTTCAATCCTTGAGAAGTATTCAGAAAACTTTTAAAATTCAAATAATAATTGGACTGATTTTTTATTTAAACTTAGAAATTTGACGAGGGAATCGATTTTGAAACCACGTTGTAATTTTAAATTTCTGTTTTATCAAAAACTTTACCAGAAGCTGATTGTCGGGACATTTTGTATTTAGCCTGTAGTCTGGACATCGAATGCAATAACGGGACAACTTATTTTTAGATCGCATATAATATTAAAAGTATAAAGGTTTTTGCATAGTTTTCGAAAGTGAAATCAATTTGCAGTTAGCCAGCTTGTTTTTATGTTTGTATACCAGTAACTCTCAGAATATCCTAAGAGTGAGACATTAGAAAAGTTAATAATGAATAAGTATTGCTGGCAAAGACAAACATAACATAAAACAAATTTTAAGTTTAAGGTTTACATCAAAAAAAATATTTTGCAAGCGAACCTTCTTTGATCATAATCGTTGTTCTGTTTACTTTTCACAAATTTATAGCTAATAGCGGAACTGATTTTTACTGACTGGTTTATTTATATGCTTAATCACTCAAACTGATAAACTAGATCCCGAGGTGGTGCCAATCATAGAAAAACATATTATATTTTCTATGATTTTCTATGATCTTCACCAGATCCGTTTTTTCAACAAACCATTATCCAGAAAATCATATAGCTAAAGTCATTTCTCACTTAATTTTTCTTATCCAACCTCTAAACACCTTCGTTTTGTAACGTTCTCAAATTCAAACTAAAAATTATTTTCCGCTTTCGTGAAATATTGACAGAAATATTTCCGTTGCCTACAATATAGTGGACACCTACTATATTTTAGGTACTATATTACAGACTATTATTGTGGGTAACGTGCATAGAAGCAAAGAAGGGTCATAACTAGATGATAAATAGAGTATTAGAGAAAGATTACATCAGAACAATTGCAAATGTTGATGGGAAGATCTATTGAAAGATGGGACAGACAATGAGACATCGGCGCGCGCTAGGCTGAAGCTGCAAGCTGTATAAATGAGTAAATATAAACTCATAAAACATACATACTTATTTAAGTTTGTTGCAGTCAATATACTTAATTGAAAAGAGTTTACATTCAAAGCAATCAAGCAAATTTCAGGTACAAAAAAGAATGTGATTAAAGTTTTCATTGTTTATACGTAGATAGAGAAATGTCTATATTTATAGAATTATTTATTTTTAGGTAGATTTCGAAGAAAAGTCTTCCTATTGATGTTGTACCAGTTGTCAAGTTTTCCAAAAGTTTCTTCACAGGAGGTCTAGTTATGATCCCTAGACCCCAAAACAACCGCTAGTTAAAAAGTTTATATATATATATATATATATATATATATATATATATGTACCTCAATTTTATCGGCACGATAGAGGCCGCAATTATGCACCGATTGCTTTCAAACTTGGACGACAAATCAACTGGGCAAAAATGAAGGTTAATTTCGTGGGAGATATTCCCCCAAACGGGGGGATTGAGAGCCAGATTTTCAAAAAAATTAAAAAAACAAGAAATCTACCTCTGCGGGCCTGCTGCGGGCGCGAATTTTTTTTTACTGAGTTTTAGTCTTAAGATGTCTAAATTATAGTTTTGTGTATCTCGCTGTTACGGTATTTATTATGCCTTTCGTTAAAAGCTCTCGTGTCTCAATTTACAATAAGAATATAACATTCTCAGTGTTCAGTGTTGCGTGTTTCCTCTGCAATGAAAAATTGAAAATATTCTTATGTAACGACTTTATATCGCTTATTTCACAGTGCTCCTGATATTATACAGCAAATGTTGTGTAGCAATTTCTATGAACAAATTTTACTTTCACATATGAATCCGGCTACGTTCAATTACGTCCACATTTGTAGCTGTAATTTCGTTATTCACAAAGCACTATAAAGGTGCTAAAATAATGGTTATTTCAGTAATGTATTCAGTGTGGAATATTCTTTGAACGTATTTGTCCTTCGGAAGTAATTTCAGGGAAAAATGTTCCTTGAAAGGCATGAAATGGAGTTGCGCAGTTAGATAGCGTATACGTCTCACTCTTGATATAACGCCGTCCTTGTTCTCGTAGCTGCTTCTATTTTTGGAACGGACGGGTACTATGACAGTATTACTGAAGTTCAACTATACTTATCATATATATATCCCTCCTTCTTCCTACACTCGACTATGCTGATATCAGTTATCTCGATATCACTGAGGAGCAACTCGATAAAGTTGAGCGCCTTCAAAACTTTTGTATTCGAGTTATATTTGGATTACGTAAATATGATCATTTATCTGAATTTCGAAACCTGCTCAAGTGGCTCCGTATTCACCTTCGACGGAATACGCATATTCTTTCTATACTTTATAGCAGTCTATTTTTTTCCCTGTACTACAATTTATTTAAAGGATGTTTTCTTGACACACATTCAAGACCCTTGAGGTCGTCCGAATCTCCGGAACTGGCAGTACCACCGCACTGTACCAAGTTCTACGATAAATCAATTACTGTGCAGGCTGTCCGACTCTGGAATGATCTGCCAATGGCTATTAGACGTGCCAAAACTTTGCCTGTCTTTAAGAACATAATTAAAGATCATTACCTGACTTCTTAATCCATGCTTTGCTTGCCTTTTAGGCATACTCTATCTGTTGTGTACATCTGTAATTATTACATTAATATTATATATTTATATACTTATGTTTATATATATTATCTGTGTGCATATGTTTACACAGACTGTATATATGTACTAGTATATATATACAGTGTGTATATGTATTGTTAGGATTGACTGAAATACATATGTTCAATTACTTTATTATTTACTTTTTATCTTTAACAAATGTTATATCTATACTAATATTACAAAGCTGAAGAGTTTGTTTGTTCAGTTGAACGCGCTAAGCTCGGGAACTTCTCGTTCGATTTTCTTTTTTAAAAGACAACTCCCGCATTAGAAATAACTCCTGAGTCGCGGAGGACTTTACAAACATACAAAATTGAAAAATTATTTTAGTGTTGGGTAGCCCATTTGTCCAGGAAGACTATAAGCTATATAACATAAACGCAGGTGAAACTGCGGGGACGGCTAGTGGTACATAAGCAGGTTATGATTCTTAAAAAAGAAAATAAGATATATCCTTGAGTACTTCACACCAAAACTACCCATGACTTCATATATTTATAGTCGATTCAAAGGTTGCCTGGAAGAAATTGCTTTCAGCGATAAAGCCGACCTTTGTACATATTCACCTTAGGTATTCCTTGTTAACAAAAATTTTTTTTGGTGTACAGTAAAGTTTATTTCTATTCTATTCTTCTTGTTATTCTAGAACAATCGATAAACTTGAAAATCAAATGAAAGGTGGACATTTTGGACTGTACAACAGTAGGTTTATGTACATATACAGTCAGTCCATTGACTCAACAGTAAAGAAAATAATAAGAACAAGAAAATGTTGCGGAGACCCTTGCTATAAACCTACATTATATTACAAATGAAATGTTTATAGAGCCTTCGGGTTCGACCCTATCCAGTATATTATATGTACATACTATTCAGAAAAACAAACTTCTATACAATACAAGCAATTAACTTAGTTCAAGAGTTTAACAAGAATACTAGTAAATGTGTAATAAAGTGGGATTTTTTTTTAAAGAAAACATCAATGAGCCTAAATTACTATCGTACAGAGGTACTCACTCATAGAAGACACCTAAATAAATAGCACTCACTATTACAAAGAGCATTTGGCAATCATAGCTCGGGTAATCTGTTGTGGCGAGGTATAGTTTCTTTTGTACTCGAACTTTAAAATTGGAAGTAATTTGACGGACATAATTATATATTTAGGTGTAAAGGTCTAATTTTCATAAAAATACAGTGTGCGCTAATATTATCTCTTCCTTACAGGAATCCGCGGTTGGACAGTATTGTAAGCGTAATGGTAGTTTCAGGTCAGCTACCGTGTAAGGTCACCAAACGCAGGCGGGGGACAGGATTAGCAAATTACCAAAGTGTCACCAATGGTTTAAATCCACCCGTAATGGCTTGCCATGCTTCGGCCTAGTGCCTAGTAAAAAAAAAGTGTGTGTGTGCACACACGGCAGAAGTAAAACTTCAGAAAAGTAGCCTACGAGAGAATGAGAAGTAAAACTAATATTAACACTTTATTACAAATATTTTTGAAGTGAAAACTTCTTTAGGCACGTTGGGCACTTTTGGTATGGGGTAAAAGCACTGAACTCGCGGGACCGTCACGTTCAGATGACATATATTGTCATGTGATAATGATGATGATATATGTTGTCATGTGATGATGATGATGATATAGGTTGTCATGATGACATATAGACGTGTGTCTATATCTGTTTCCACTTCTGACGTGCAGTCCCACGACTGACAGTTCTTTTTTTTTTAAATGTCATCTCTCCGTGTAATTTTAAATAATTTATATAAAAGTTATTGGTCAAATTAACAAACATGTGTTAAATAACTAACATAAATTAATTAACCAACAAATTTTAATACGCAAATGCACAAAAATTACACCACGTTGTCTTCGACCTATTTTCTGAAGGCGTAGTACGCAGGGGCAAAGACAAAGATTATAGGAAACACTGTTAACTTGTATTCTATCTAATTCTCTTGCAGGCTAAATCCTAGATGTCGATCTAGCTGTCGATTCTCATAATGAATCTAAAAATTGACTGCGCGGTAGCGATAATATTTCCGGTAAGTTCCTAAAAAATTCAAAGACGTCTTAGTTCCACCTATTTAATCTAGCTTTAAATACAGAAATTCAAACTTGCTGTAGTTCAGCTGATCCACAAAGGAGGTGATAGGTACTCGTATCGACCGAATAACTACGATCTATTTCTATTTTACCAACCCTCTCTAAAATATTGGAGAGATTAATGAACAACAGGCTTGTAAAATTAGTAGAGCAAACACAAATGTCGTCTCCTCGCCAAGACGGTTTTCATTCCGGTCTATCTACGAGTAAAGCAGTCTTGGACTTATCCAACGCTTTCAATAGGATCTCTGTCCCTAGCCTAATCACTAAATTGAAAAAAAAACGAAATCAACTGTCTCTTTTTTCAAAAGTTATCTCACAAATAGGAGACAGTATGTTAAGATTGGTGATATCTGTAGTGACGTGCTTCCCGTAACCAACGGAGTCCCACAGGGCAGCACTCTCGGCCCTACCTTTTGTATATCAATGATCTTTGACAACTAATGCTGAACAACACCACCATCTTCACTTATGCACACGATACTGCCATTATGTTTTACGGAAACTCTTGGGAATCAGTATTCGAGAGTGCTCAATCCAGTCTCAACGGTGTTACTAACTGGCTCACCAAAAATCAACTTACACTCAATGTTGATAAAACAAATTATCTCACCTTCTCACTAACATCATCTGGTAAGCACTCTTCATTATCCAATACCCTCACCGCCCACTCTCGTATTCCGCTGTCACAGCCTTTTTGTAATTGCCCTATCTTGTGCCGAACTAACTGTGTAAAATATTTAGGGGCACTGATTGACAATATTCTCTCCTTTCATTTACACATAGACGCAGTTTCCTCTAGATTGCGGAAGCTTATATTTGTATTTTAAACCCTCAGTTAGGTAGCTGATACAGAAATCCTTAAGTCCACCTATCTTGCTCTTTGCCAACCTTTGACGCAATACTGCATCGTCGTCTGGGGAGGTGCAAACAAAACATATCTCCTAAAATTAGAGCGAGCCCAAAGAGTGGTGCTAAAAGTAAGTTGGAGAGCATTCTTCGAAATTAGATTCCGTACGTGGAAAACACACTGTATGTCGATCCTGGTCAGATCAAATCTAGCCAATCCAATGACTACGTATGCACGCACACACACACTTACGAACGCACGCACAGACGCACGCACGCACCCACGTACCCACGCACCCACGCACCACACACACACACACACACACACACACACACACACACGCACACACACACACCCACAAACACACACACCGTGAATTTTTTTATATACCAAGAAATTCTCGTACGAGTTGAATCAGTTCAGTTGAAACTATTTCATACACATTTTTGCGAAAATATCTATTAGACCGTTGTCCATTATACAATAAAATTTTGAGATACGCATGTAAATCCGAGTAATTTAATGAAAAACCTTTTTTGTTCATATTGAAAAACCTTATAAGGTTAATTTTTTGCAACCGTAGCAATTGTTTTTATCGTTATCAAATTGATTTTTTTTTGTTAAATATTTTGTTTTGCATGTATTGTTCGAAATCCTACATATGTATTTAAGCTAATTATCTTAATTGGCAAATAGGATTCTGTGCAAAGGGTACGTTTAGATTGTTTATTATCTTCATATATTTCTGGTAAACGTTCCGCTGATACTTTTTAGGACTCAATCTTGGGACCAAAACTTTAGAAACCATAATGCCTCCAAATTACTTCTTTTTAATTTTTTGTGCTGTCAAATTAAATTTATCTTTGTATTCTATGATTTCTTCTATATAAAATTAACACATGCCGTGCATAGCATCATAGCAGTAGTGCATAGCATCAGAACAAAGATGTTTTTCTAAGCTTATGACCTCATTTTCTTATATTTTTCGAAATATAAGTATAAGACTAATACTAGACACACTCATAACAAATGAGATATGTGAAACCCAATCAGTCACAAGGATAAAGGGTCTACGTAAACACGATGAGTAAACAAGTTTCACTACCCAAAACTGATCGTAGCTTACCTCTATCCTTTATAACCCCTATCTAGATATATATACAAACTAAATGTTATTGTCATTACAACCCAGTTTACACTTAAAGCAACCTAGATTTTAATAGCACTAATCGAGGACACGAAAAAATTACTATGAACAGGCTAAATGCAGACGACACTGATAATGATTCTCCAGAGGCACTTTGTTTAACGTCCACCATCAGGTAAATCCGGCGACCCTTTTTTTTTTTTTTTGTGCGTATGGAAACCCCCTCGGGCCGTCACCCCACCGGGGTTTTCGATGGGGCGGTGGGTCAGAATCGAACCGACTAAAACCACACGGTGTGCCGTACTGCGCCTTAAGTAGGAGGGATCCGGGAACAGCTTTTATTAAGACATCCGGAACCCTCCTAGCGCCTGCCCGCAAAAGCGCGGGCACCACCTTCTGGTAAAAACCTCTCAATTAGGCGACGTCCAGGCACACGCGAACGACGCCTCCTCGTGGGGGGCTACTATAGCGGGTGGAGGGGAAAACCCGTCCCGTCCACCCGCGGCCACACTCAGGGCGGCATGAGGCGCTTCACAGAAGGTGGCGACCCCGTAAAATTCCTGTCGCTACCGGCCGGTAGCGATGACTGCAGTGAGGGCCCGACGCTGCGTCGCCCAGGCGGAGCAAACCGCCAGCGTGTGCTGAGCCGAGTCCTCACTGCAATCGCAGTGGTGACAGGCGGGACTCAGTTCCCTACTAGCGACCGAGTGCAGGTACTTCCCGAAGCAGCCATGCCCGGAAAGAACCTGCGTCAGTCGGAATTAAAGGGTCCCGTGCTGCCGCCCCGCCCACTCGACGATGACCGGCTGGAGCGCCTCCACGGCGGCAAAGCCAGCACGTGGAGCCTCCAGCCGGGACGACCAACGAGCCATGGTGGCTCGGCGGGCGGCCTCAAGCCACTCGCGTACCTCTTCGGGCGGGGGCCGACTGCCGCTTCCCGCCTGGAACTCAGCCGTTCGCCGATATACTTCGGCGAGCACTTCCGCCTCCAAATCCCACGGGGGAGTCCCGGCCAATGCGCATGCCGCCTCCGTCGACAAGGTGCGGTAGCCGCGTATGGCTCTAACCGCCATAACCCTCTGAGGGCGCCAGAGGGTTATGCCATTGACCGGACAACCCCCGTGTACAGCCGTCTCGTAGCGACGCTGGGTCCGCCCAAATGAGGTAAGACTCGCCCAAGGGCGGACGCAGGGCCGAAAAACTTTGGAGCAAGCTGCAGGAAGTGCTCGTCAAAGCGCCACCTACCGTCGAGGATCAGGCCCAGATATTTTATGTGGGCCTGAACCGGTACGAGGACCGAGTTGACCTCTATAGAGGCGCCAGGGGGTGAACCACGACGGGGCCCATGAAATAAAAGGGCCTCCGTCTTATCCAGGGCCACCCGCAAACCCAGCGCCTCGATGCGCCCGACTAGAGAGACTCCCCTGGTGGCCAGGCGCGCCGCCTCCTGAAAGTTCACCCCCCGGGCTGTGACCAACGTGTCATCGGCGTAACAGATTACGCCAAGCCCAGGGGGGAAGTCGCCTCGAAGGGCCCAGCCGTACCCCATGTTCCACAGGAGTGGTCCAAGGACAGACCCCTGCGGAACACCGCACGACATGGGCCGACGACTCAAATTTCCATCTCGGTCCTCGTACATGACGGTACGCTCCTCTAAATAGTCTGCCACTAGCCGCCTCAGGTACCCTGGCACCTCGTGATAATGGAGTGCTTCCATGATGCAGCTGAATGGCAGACTATTGAATGCGTTGGCGATGTCCAACGACACCGCAAACAGCACGCCACCACAGCTCACTGCCTCTTCGGTCACGGCCCTCAGGCGCAAAATAGCACCGACCGTCGAACGTCCCGCTCGGAAACCGAATTGGGTATCCGACAAATCGGGGCCGACCTCGCCAAGGTGCCGGACGATGCGGGCAGAGAGGACCCTCTCGAACAGTTTACCCGCCTCGTCCAGCAACACGATGGGTCTGTAGGCCGCGACCGAATCGGTAGGCCGTCCCGGCTTCCTTAAAAGTACCAGCTTCCCGCTCTTCCAGTAGTCAGGGAAGCGTCCGGACGCCAAGCTAGCGTCGAACACCTCCCTGAGGCGGTCGGACATGTGGTCGAGGGCTAGGGCCAATACTCGGGCAGGGATCCCGTCTGGCCCGGGGGCGGTGTTCTTGTGAACGGATCCGTAGAACAGCCGCCCCTACCTCCGCCTCCGTGACGGGCGGAACACCATCCTCCTCGTTCTCCCCGTCGTCTCCGGCCAAAAGAGCCATCGGTGGGGATACGTGCTCCACCCGTTGCGGGAAAAGGCCCTCAACCACTTCCTGCAGGAAGCTGGGCTGGAGAGTCTCCGTAAGGGGGGGGCCCAACGCTTGGAGCTTTAGTTGCGCCGTGCGATATGGGCGACCCCAGGGGTCACGATCGAGACCTTCCAGCATCTCATTTCGTTTCTCCTCTTTGGCGCGGCTAATGGCCAGCTTCAGAGTTCTTCGCGCCTCTCGGTACTCCTCATGAAGCTGGTCCTCTTCCCCCTCTTCGCGGTGACGTCGCCGACTGCCAGTGTAGGACCTCCGGGCACGAGTACAGGCCGCGCGGAGGTCCGCCAACTCTTGGGACCGCCAGTAGACCTCCTTCCTTGGAGGCCGACGACCTCGGACGCGGGGCATGACCGCATCGCAAATCTGCGTAATCGCATCGCGAAAGCGACCAGCCCCCATGTCTACCTCCACGGTCAGAGGCTGTGGAGACAACCACGAGTAAATGATGGCTGCCTCCTCCAGTAGATCCCTATCCAGCTTCGCTACAGCCCACCGCGAGAAGCGGGAGGAACGCCGCGCCGTGTGACCCCTTCTGGGGTCCTTTGACCGGGAGAGCTCAAATCGGATATAGAGCTGATCCGAGAGCGTCTCAACCTCTTCCAGGACACGCCAGCTCCTTACTCGTGTGGCGAGAGCAGGGGTAGCGAACGAAAGGTCCACTATCGACCACCCCTGCTGCCGCACGCACATATTGGTGGAGCCTCTGTTTAGGAGACAGAGGCCCACCGATGCCGACCACTCCTCGACGGCTTCGCCCCGTGCGTCCGTCCTGGGGGAACCCCACGCAATAGACTTTGCGTTGAAGTCCCCTAGCACCAAGACGTGCCCAGACGCCAAGCGCCGCATCGAGGTCTCCAAGTTATTGAGGAAAACCTCGAAATCGCTCAGTCTCCGATTGGGGGAGAAGTAGACACCGTATATGGTGATCCCCCCCCCCCCCACTCGGCAGCAACATATCCAGTACCCTTGTCTCTCAGCGACAAGGGTGGGGAATGAGCCACCGTGGAGCCGATGACTGCCACGGAGTCGTCCCGGTCACCCAGCCAATTTGGGCTAATAGGGCTCCGCGGCTACGGCCACACCTATCGACCACTCCGCCATGGTTTGCAGGAAAAGGTCCTGCGCACCGGCAGAGTGGTTCAGGTTCGTCTGGACAAGGAGGTTGGAGGCTTGGTCCATTAATGCACCATCTCTACAAACCCCTCCATGGGTGACGACAACGACGCAGGAATGACGTCGGAGGCAGCCTGGGTCGACTGGCTAGCCTCCGATGTTGTCTGAGAAGCGCGGGGAGGCTTGCAGCTCCCCTGCCCCATCTGGTGATTAGCGGGCAAATTACCCGCCGCACACGCTGGGCAGTGAGGGGCGGCGGAGCATTCCGCCGCCTTGTGCCCCGGTCGACCGCAGCGGAAACAAAGTCCGCTGCAGTCAAAACAACTTACGCACTTGATGCGGGTGTGTCCTGACGCCAAACATTTGAAGCACCTTATCGGTCTTGCCATCAGAATAGTAACTCTGGCGTTCACAAAACCGACGAGGATCCTCCCGGCATCGCCTAACATCTTAGCGGCTGCCACAGGACAGCTGACCCACACCGTGCCAAGTCCTCCTTGTCCGGGGCGGATGGTGCCGATCCTAATGTTTTCCGAGCTGCAACCCGTCTTCTGCTGGATTGCCCCCCGGACGTCGTCGACCGTTACGGAATCGTAGAGGCCCGATATGCGCAGCTCGGCGCACTTTGTGGGCCTGGCGATCCGTATCCCATCCGTCGCTCCAAAGATTCCCTGCAGCTTCTCTGCGAAGATGTCTGCCGTCTTCGCACCCTCAGCCCCGGGGAACTCGAGAACTCGAGCCCCCGTCTGGGCAAGGCGTAGTCGAGCACCTACGCTCCCGAATTCGAAGGATGGTGGTCTCGAGCCTTTTTGAAGACGGCAGCGTAGGAATGACCGCTTTTTTCCGCCTCCGGCAACACTGTTAAAACTACGGCTGCCGTTTTCGGTGGCCGGAGCCGCCGAGTCTTATCCGCCTTCTTTGTTTGCGTCGCTCCTGTCAGCGCCTGTGACGAGGTAGCTTTTTTGTTCTCCGTTTTCCTCTTCCTGCGACTTTTGCCTCCTTCAACTGTCTGCCAAACGAGGGTTGGCAGGCGTGGAGGGTCCAGGTGCAGGCTCAGCACCAGAAGGACCATGAGACGCGTTTGCTCCTTTAGGTGCTGGAGCGGGGAGTGGAGGGAATCCCGTCGCCGCCTTAGCTGGTCGCCCAGTCTCCGGTGCGGCCGCCTTCGTCGCATCGTTAGCCGTTCGCCCAGCCTTTGAAGCAGCTGCAGGTGCCGGTGACGACGCCGCTGCATATGAGACAGTGACGCGTCCACCAGCAACGGGAAGTGGCGTCGGGACTGATGCGGCCTTCTTCTTATCTGCTGCGAGTGGCGGCCGAACGATGGGGGCTGGAGGCAGCCTGGCCTCGAGGCCCGCAAGGCGCTCGTCCATCATGCGCCACACTGCGTCTATAATGTGACGCAAGTGAGCATCCGGAACGGGGGTGGGGGAGAGGTCAGGTTGCTGGGCATCTGGAACGGGGGAATGGCAGGGGGCAGGTTGCTGGGTAACAGGGCTCGGCTGCTCCGGGCAATTCACCTGCGCCTTAAATTCGGCGAATTAGAGCCGAGCTCGGCAACCCGCGCCGTGAGCTGATTATTCGCGGCCTGGAGGCACGCCACGTCCCCAATCAGGGTCTCAACGACCCCAGAGATGGTGGAGGAGGAGTCCTTAAGGGCCCTAACAAAGGAACCCTTAAGGTTTGTGGACTTGGTGGCCACTTTTTGAATGATAGCCACCGCCGCACTCGTCCTATCCCTCAATGTCACCGGTGTTTGAGGGATAGAACCCCCTTCCACCGGTGCACGGATCTTGACAAGGAGATCCGCGATCTCCTCCTCCGCAACAATTTCGCCCTCCGCGCGAGCTCGCGCATATGATGCTGACCTTGAAAATACAGAACCAGCTGGAGCAGGGATCGGCGTACGCGACCTCGACCGCCCTCTTTGGTTACTTGCTACTTTGGGAGGGAGCATGTCTCTGGACGGTTCATAGTCCTTGTCCGATGAGTGACCTCGTTTTCGGCTCTCGAGGTCTCGGAGCTCAACCTCCATATCCATAGCCTCAGAACTTCGGTTATCTGCTCCTGTGGATAGTCCGGCCTTGGAACGTAGGCGTTCCGAAACTCTTCAGCTCCCAAAAGTCAAATTGACTTCTGGGAGCTCCTCCGAGATAGGCGTCTCGATTTGAAGCTCCTCATCGTTCGAAGTGTCTTCCGTCTTCTTACTCTCCGCCTTCTTACTTTTCTCCATCAATACACTTTTCTCCTTCTTTTTTCTTCGTTACTTTTATTTATAAATGTTTTACAATTTTCCATATTTAATCCCACGAGAGGGGGAGAAATAAAGGTCGACCCGGGCAGAGATCCCCGGCTGGGAGTGCGCTTACGACTGAACTACCCATCAGCCATGCATCCCCTGGTCACGCACCAGAACACGGGATTCGGGGTGATTTTTTAGAGAGGTTTTCTTCCTCGCAGTCCGGGCGCCTAAGCCAAGACCCTCGTCCCCGATCGGAGTCGCGAGACATGACATCGACTCCTTTCGGGATTACGATGTGCCGACGGTGACAAGGAAACTAAATCTTCCCATGCCTGCTCGGTGGCAGTGTGAGTGCACGCCGAGCCCGTCCTCCTTCTCCACTGAAAACAGCGGAGAAACTCCTACCCATGGAAGGGTCCCTTCGTGATTTTTTACCAAGGTTGTCATCCTCATAGCTCCGAAGAGCGAAGAGCCAACAGAGGTATCGGCAGAAACGCCCGCTCTGTTGGACCAAGCCTCGACCGAGTGGCCGAAGAAAATGGCCTCCTCTCCTTACTAGAATATTAGCCGTTGGCGATGACGCCCTCCCCAAAAACGGAGGAGGAAAAGGAAGCGTCATCGCCAACGTTTCCAGGGTGCACCACGTGGAGGTTTTCTAGACAGCACCCCAAATCCGGCGACCCTATTACTACCCTAGGTCCCTAAAGACCTTACTGGAACTGTAGTAGCCTAAGATTAAAAAAATTGACCACATTTAGCTAGATGAACAAGGTCCAAATGTTTGTAGGCTATGGATACGCGGTTACATATTAAAATATCTAAACGTATTCTAACTATTTTTGAGATAATTACAGTTGATGCACATATGTTCATAACGCATTTTGGTGCCGATTCTATTGTACACTCACTAAACTAAAACCTGACTTAATTTCTTCATATGAAAACAACCTTGTCTTCTTTGTAACAAGGTCTATTTGTTACTGACATCTATTTCTCAGCGCCACTAAATTTTACTAAAACCTGTCAACGTATACTCAACTTTATTTCCACGCAGCGAGAGTCCCCATTTGTTCAAATGCCGTATAATTGCCATGCAGCGATAGTCCCCAATTATTCAAATGCCGTATAAAAACTTGTTCAAAACGAACTAAGATGACGTTATTTTGTGTCAGACTTTGGTCGACAAATAAATTGCTTTTTTCGATAGCGACATATGTTACCTACTTGTTCAAATTTGAAATAAGACCTTGTTTCGAAGTGAACAAGGCTTACATCTTATATGAAGAAAATTTAGTCAATTATAGTTTAGAGAGTGAAGTAACAGAATAGGGAATATGCATGTTGTTTAAATTTACTTGATTAATTTTCCCTTGAATCTTTATTGTCCAGATATTATGCCTAAACAATTATTTTCTTATTTAGTTCGTGTTTAATTGCAAAAAATATTGATTAAAATATGCAAAATTAGGGCGCGAAATTCAACTTTGCAAAACGCTTCACCATTGGTCGAAACAAAACATGACGTGACATTCCACGTTTTGTCATTTATCGGCGCCTATATTCGTAGTGTTACGGAGAAAGATAGGTGTTCCTGTGGTTTTTGCTCTTAGCTAGAGCAATTTAAGCATTCTAGTGATATTAGAAATCATCTAGGACAATGACTGAATGTAGTTTTGTCAAAGCACAATCGGACAATCTACCGAAAATAGGTGCATTCATGATGACTATATATTTTGCATCAAATGCAGATTTTATGTCTGCTGAGGTTAAAGGAGTGAAAGCCGCAAGGTAATTATTATAATACTTGTTATATTATTATTATGTATAGTTAGTTATATTCATGAAGTTTTATTGGACTTTTGTTACCTAGTTTAAGTAGACAAGCAAGTTGCCTTCTGCTTGATATTTAAAACAAACATAAACTACTGCTCACTAATTCACACTATACTAGCATACTAGCAATTAAATTGTAATATGCTTACATTAAAGTGATCTTCACAACAATATAAACACGATATTGAAGATACTTCATCTCTTCTCATTAATGTACACTATTGTTTTCGTATTTTACATTATTATTTTGTACGGGAAAAAATACTGTATTGGGTGTACTTCTTATAGTGTTTTTACACTTAGGGACAAGGCAATACCTATAAAATTGTTTTTTAACTTTATCCATTGTCTATTAATTACAATAAATAGTAATTACAACTGGAAATCGGTATAAAATTACTGTAACACTTCAAGTCAGTTTATGAAACAAACACTGAGCGTGGAACGTGACGTCATCTAAGGCCCGCGAAATATGGCGACGTTCAAACAGATAAAAATTTATCGATGTTTATAATGTTATTTTAAAAATTAATTTCAACATTGCCAAGGTTATTTATATTTTTTATTAGGGTAGAATGATAGAACAAGTCAATATAAGATTAGTCGCAGTAACGAACGATTATTCTAATGATTTTTTAAGATATTAGATATTGCAACTATATATGTAACGCTTTACGTCAGGCTACCTGCTTACTTGTCACCTTGCTGAATGCCGTGTTTGTATTATGAATTTGGTATGGGAGAACTCTCATAACTAACATGAATCTTCACAGCATACAACATAGCTTCATAAGTTTTAACAGATACTAATTTTCAAGGATCCTTTCTTTCTAATAATAAAATATTCCGTAATTTTTTTTTTTTTTTGAAATAGCTGGAGGTAATAGTCAGCGATAGAATAGACATTTAATTACACATTTCTTACTGTTTTTTTGTGAGCGATTCCGGTAGCAATGTGAGTAATGGTGTTTTTGTTGACGCCTCAGTATGACCATTAATGTTAAAACAATTTATGGACCCCTGACCTTAATGAACGCCTTCAAAATTGGCCTCTCGAATCTTCGATTACAAGACAAGGGTATCGTAAAGCAACGGTTACACAGTACTAGTACTTTTGTTTCTATGATAAAGGGCGAACCAATCTCGAAAATTAAGGACTTCGAAGGTATACCTACCATTACTTTCTTCTCTTTTTAGTATTATTAGTTTATTACACTTAAGGTTAACTTTAGTATTTATGATAAGCGTATAACCACTGATCTTCTTTCTAATCTTGTTATTTTGTTTGCTATCAAATTTCCCACATCCGAGAAATAAATCTGAAACTGTCGAAGCCTGTTAGCGAAGCGATATTTGATTATTATGAACTTTAGTTAATGGTATTTCGAGTTTTGGAACGAACGTGTGCTGCAGTCTGAAATGAACTAGAGCTTGGTACTGGTGTATAATATATGTTAATCTTGATTACGTTTTGCTTATACCATTCATTACATATACTAGCCGTTCCGCGCAATTCCACCCGCGTTTATGGTCACTGCTCCGCTTCTAAAGGTGATGTTACATGGCCTATAAACTTCTTCAAGGAATACTCTAACCAATAACAAAATAATGATTAGAATCGGACTGGTAGTTCCTGAGATTAACGTGTTTAAACAAACAAACAATCAGCTTTATTAGTATAGACCAGCAACCCGCCCCGGCTTCACACGGGTAGTAGAGACATCTTCAACAATCATCATTATATTTCAACCAATTTACACGAAACGTTAACAAATTATACACCTAAACCTTCCTCATGAATCACTCTGTCTATTGGTGAAACCGCATGAAAATCCGTTGAGTAGTTTTTCAGTTTACCACGAACAGACAGACAGACAGACGCGGCGGGGGACTTTGTTATATAATAGGTAGTGATTTATAATATTTGTGAGTCCAAGTTACAGCTATCGATCACTAGCGACCCTCGTATATTCGATCCGACTTATGGGTCATTTTCCTTTATTAAAAACTTTATAGTAACATAATAATCATTAGAACATCTAAGATTTAATTTTATTTAATATATTTTTTGTTGGGTTTTTACATGCAATAAAACAAGTTATCATCATCGCCTTCCTGGCCATTTCCCAATTTAATGGAGGTTAGCAAGATATGTTTTCTTCTTCCATTCTACTATATCATTCGTCATTTCACTGCTTACTCTCCTTCTCGCTATATCATCTTTCACGCAGTCCATCCATCTTTTCATCATCATCCCCTACTCTTGTATGTGTCAACACACAGTCATAATTTTCCCTTAGGCTTTCTCTAATATATTCAATCCCCACCTTGTCCATCCTAGTCACACCACACGTCCATCTCATCATTCGCATTTCTGCTACATGCAGGCTCTATTCTAGTCGGTTCCCTGTGTTGGTCAACATTCAGATCTTTAGTATATTAAGTTTATGATTCAGATCCATACAGGACGGCAGGTCAAATAATCGTCTCAGAAATCTGTCCTTTCAGTTTAACAGGAAACCTGGGATCTCATATTGTTTCTGTCACCTGCCGCCACTTCACCTACCCTGTATTGGTACGATATTTCGCCATCGATTTATATTAGAGAGCCGAGATACTTAAAGTCGGAGCAATCCGGTATCGCTATTCCATTTAGCGAAATGGTTTCAGGACTGGAGAGACCGCCAAAACCACAGAACATGTTATCGGTTTTGGTTCTGCTGACTTAAAAACTGGAAGAGGTATATGTAGAGGCAAACTGCAGTATCATTAGTTGCACTCACCATCATTATTTTGGAGGACGAGAGTGCATAATACTCTTAAGATTCATAAGACTCATTCATAATCATCATTCGCTACTGCTACTAGATATGAGCGCCGATGAATATAAGTTCGGCGGCGACGCGCAGAATTTTTAAGATCGGTGATCTTTTGTGCATTTTTCTTTTAATTACAGGATATAACAAAAAATGGCAGTAGTTTACGAATCAGAAGTATGAAAACAAAATTGTTTTAAAACTAAAACATTTTGGCTTAGAGTAAAAATAAAAAACATAATCATAATGTTCAAGTAGTTTTTCAGTTTATTGCGAACAGACAGACAGACAGACAGACGTGGCGGGGGACTTTGTTTTATAATATGTAGTGATAATCTAATGTTATTATTTCCAAATACCTTAATGAAACTTTTATTATAACTATTATAATCGTGAAAAGGTTTGCATCACTAAAGATAAAAAATATTAAAAATATTGCCAGTCCAACCTAATCGAAACGTCAGGCAATTCAAAGGTATGTAATACCTGTTGACAGCTTTAATTCCCGTATAAATATTTATACAGAAAGTTAGGACACCTCACTCGAAATCCACAAAACCGTTTAGGGTCTGGGGCGTACCATAGAATCCTCATACAAACATAGGTACACTCGAAAAATATAACCCTCCTTCATGCGCAGTCAGATAATTATAATAACACCTGCTTATATTAACTAATTGATGTTAAAGATAAATATTTTGTAAATAAAAACGCTTTTATGACCACGGTGTGTTAAGGGCATGTAACATTCAGAACAAAACGTTTAATTTTAAAGCAAAGAAATTTCTTTTGTTTTTCTTAATCTCAATATTTACTAAACTATAGTTGTATCCCCTTTTATTAAAGAACACAGAATACATATAATACATTCACCGTTATGATTTCACGCTGAAAAGACGAACAACCCCTATATAAAAATGGCATAACCATTTATGAACTAAGACCTATAAGAGATGTAATCAAGTTGTAACTATGACGATGTAACTTTCTCAAACACGAGTATCGCAACATGTCAAGGACATAGACAACCAATGACGCAAGAAAGAATCCTAGTACAATACAAATACAAATAACCAATGTAACTACTGGGCTATGTTTATTTCCACTCAAGAAAATGTTTTGTTAGTTTGCGTGGGAGGATCTCATAGCATCAGTGAAGTTGACTTAATAATATGCAGTACGTGATCTCAGAAAATACCACCTCACACCCAAAAGGATAAGCAGAGATTCGCAAGCTTATTCGACCTGACTTATAGGTCAGAGCGTAGGTTTAACTTTGTTTTTTATAATACATCTCTGGAGAGGCTTATAGGTAATATTCATAAAGATTGTCTACGATCCAGAAGTTAACCTACAAGCTTTCGAATTTTAAAAAAAATGGTATGTGAAGAGGTGATTTTGTTTCTGATTAGGAGTGCCTTCCACGGCAGTAAATTATTTACGATTCTTGGCTACAGCCAGGAAGGCTGGAGGGGAAAAAGGGCACAGAAGATTACACTCGAAATGGAGTGTTGCGATTGGGAAAGCGCCTAAATCCTCGCGAGTGTTTACGTACTGGTCACCGCTTGCGGACCGGACTTTAGTTAGTCAATATAAGCTTAAATTGTGTAAGAAGTTAGAAAGAGTATTAATGTATGTTTTCCTCTGTGATGCTCCATCTAGTGGATAATAAATATTTTTTTACTAGTATATTGGTTAGTCCAACTTTTATAATTAAGCGGTTTTTGTCTACACATGTGTTGACCTTTCTGGCAAAGTGAAGGACGAAGTCCGCAATACAGAATATAAATTATTATTTATTACGGGTTCCCCCGCGTAGGTCCCGATGCCGTGGGAATGTCGGTATAAAAAGCCTAGGTGTTAATCCAGGTCTCTAGCTGTCTACATACCAAGTTTCATTCCAATCGGTTCAGTGGTTTTTGCGTGAAAGAGCAACAAACATCTATACATCCTCACAAACTTTCACGTTTATAATACTAGTAGGATTAATGTCCTTTTTTCAACTTTAATCTGTAGAGTACCTAGGCGCCCACGTAATAAAGAGGTGTCCTCTCTATTAGGTATAACAGCATTCTTGCTGCCTTCCCTTTTCATTATTATTGCCTATTAAAAGTGTGAGATGAGTTTTGTGTTTACACGTGGAGAAATTCTATATTTACCTAAAAAGAAAAGGTGACTTTAATCGACCTACATTCAGACGTTAACTTTAATTTACACTTTTCTTCAAACACACTTTGTTCTTTTACTTGTACTTGTAAAGTATCAAATAATAAAAATCGTTGATCTAGCGACGCGTCTTTCCTTTTGATGACTGCATGTAATAAAAATAATTTTCATTCATGTAACGTTAAAAGGTAAAAATCAAACCCCATTCTTTAAACGATATAAATATACGTGTATATAATAATTAATCTAAATATCTATGTATCGCTCTTGGTTATTAATTGAACTACTGCTATTCACTACTACTACATTTTTTTTTTTTAAAAAGACAACTCCCCGCATTAGGAATTACTCCTGTGTCGCGGGGGACTTTACAAACATATAAACAACGGACACAAAGAACACCCAGACTCAGACCATTTACTATTTACATTAATACATACATGGTACTATTAAATTAATATTACATTTGTACATTACTTTTCGCCACAGTTCACTCTTTGAATCGAAGTTTCAGATAAGAAAGCCATTAAACAAGAACTTCGCATGCGTTAGTAAAACATATGCTCTCCGTAACACAGCATCGATCCGCTGCTTTAGAACCTGATCGGAACAACTATTTGATAAATATTATATTTTCCTAGGTCTCCGGTGTTTCCATTTAATGTAAAATCAATGGTTTTATATTTCTTTTGAATCTAGAATGTTGAAAGTTTTAATGTCAAAAAAGTTTTAATCACGTTGTTTAGTATTTTAAGTTGAACTTTCAAACAATAACTGCATACGGTAACATTTATTATTACCTAAATAGAAGAGCGCTATGTACATCTGACTTCATACAGAATCAATACTTCCCACATGGGATTCTGTCTTGTCTAGGATGTAGGCGTTGCAGACTTAATAAATGTTTCCAGTAAGTATACATATAAATAATTTGAGCTTTTCACATAGTAACTGCTGCGGCCCCGTACCGTTTCGGGTACCTCCAAAATGCTAACGTTTGAGGAAAGTCGCTGTACTTATGAATTATTGTTTCAAAGAAAACTTTGAACCGAACTTTTAGTTTGATTTCGAAATATCAGAGCAATTTGTACATTAATATAAATTTTCATAATTCGAGCAATCCACGTGATCACGTGGATTGCTCGAATTATGGAAATTGATATTACTGTATTATGTATTTAATACATTTAAGCCTGGCATTGACTTAAGACTCTTCATACAAACATACCGTTTGTTTTTTAGGACATCACCAATTTGTGTGTATTATGCATTTATGTAAATCGCAGAACCAGTAGACGATGACAGTACTATTTACTCCAAAAAGTTTGCAAAATAAACCTTCTTAAATAATATATAATCTCTGTATAATCTATAGATATATATATATATATGTCGAGGCACAGGACTAGGCACAATGTGGGCATGAAGTGGGTACGGGCGATGAGAAAACTCCCTTTTGATACTCAATCACTGATGCATTGTAAACACGCAAAGAATCAGTGTGTTTGAGGGCCCTCGCAAGTTAGTTTGTATGAAAGTCCTTGGTTGTTTTGTATTAGAGACCTATAGTTTATCATGGAGGTAGTTTAAAGAAAACGACCTGTCACCTTAGTATTTTGTGACAGGGCGTGATTAGGTCTTTCGTTAAGGAATCTTAATAAGCAAGTTTACATGCAATAATGATTGGTATGTTTCTTTTTTTTGGATCAGAGATACAAGATCTGTACTTGTATTTGTAACTATGTGAAAGCGTTTAGACTAGAGTCTAAGCGCTTTCGCAACTTTATGTGAAAATTCTTGTTTTTTGATACCGGAGACATAAGGGATCTTTAGTTATTCTGCTTTTGGATGTAAAATAAATAAATAGGGTTGTAAGATTTTTTAGGAGGGAGACGAGAAAAGTACGATGGGTCATTTTTTGTGACGCTGCTATATTGACCTATTTGTGAGTTATTCGCGTACCTAATAGGCACACTTTGCTTTAATTACTCCATACTTTCTCACGAAAACAAGTAATTATAGTTTATCCTTTGTTTTATGTACCATTTCCTTCACAGGTTCATTATATTTTTTTTTATTCGCAATTCAGCAAATACCAAACAATAATGTGTTTGACCTTTAGGAAGATCACACTGTGTGTAGAATATTTTCAGAGCTATCTTTAACTTAGAGTAAATTTTCTAAGTAAAATGTCTTGAAAATATATTTGTGTGTGTGGAATATTGGGATGAAAAGTAACCTATGTGTTAATCCAAGTGTAAAGCTATCTATATACCAAGTTTTATCGCAATCGGTTCAGTAGTTTTTGCATGAAAGAGCAACAAACATCTATACATCCTCACAAACTTTCACATTTAAAATATTTACATCCATACATCCTCACAAACTTTCACTTTTATAATATTATTAAAATTATAACTTAAATATTTTTGGTATAAAACCTCCCCTAATGTATGGTGGTTGATATAATTCTTTATTTAAGTCTATACACGGTTTTACTCACGTTTGTATTTCGTCCGACTAGTTTCAAACCCAACAGGGGCTCTTTTTCAAGGAGTGTAGCGTCCTGCCGCGGACGGTGTTAGGCGTCACACGCCTAACACCGTTCCCTTAAAACAGTATAGTCTTTATAAACATGAACAGCACTCATGAAAGTTATTATTGTGATATAATTCTTCTAAATAACAGTATTAATAACGTCACACATCACTTGTATCCTTGATAACTCTTCTAATTAAGCCAACTAGGTACTTGTGTTAGAAGTGGCTCACATCGATAGTGCAAATCAGATGATAACAACACATTATACAAACTTGTTCTTACAAATACAGAAAATAAATATACGTTTTTCAGTTTTCTTCGTGACGTGACCAATGAAACGTGTGGCAATGTGGCTCATTTCTGTCCAGAAAAGAGCCACACGTGCGCTTTCTGCAGAGCCCATTAATTCATGTAATGTCGTTGCGTTGCACCTGACATTGGATACAATGTCAGGTGTTCCGTTGTTTTGCAAAATGCTAACTCAGCTTATGTGATGAATAGTGTAATTTTATAATACTGAACATCATCAACCATATTCATTCTCAGTATTATTATAAAGTATATATATTTCAACTAAAGTAATATCAACATAAAAACCATATCACAAAATTTGTGAACAGGTATTTAAGCACATCGTGTACAATTTAGATTACGCGGATTCACATCATGTTCACTGCAAAGACGGAACCTACACAAATAGCTTCAATCTATAATCTATACTAATATTATCTCGGAAACTACTTTTATTTTATTTTATTTATTTCTGAAAGGTACGCTTACAGATTACTGCCATTACATGACAAAAACATTAGGATATAGGTATATATTAAGTCAAGACAGTGATCCAAACATAGCATACACAATGTGAAAAAAGGCAAAATACAAGGCACGTGGCAAAATACAAATACTTGCTATGCTTAATTAACCAAGACGCTACTCAAATACATGTATCTACAAAAAAAAAAGAAATACTACGAACCTTGTGCATTCTGTCGAATCTACCATTAAATACATCGAACGGAGCATCAATAAAAAATGTTGCAAATATGAGGAACTCTGTCTTATGTGACGCCGATGAAGTTGCGCGGGCCAGCTAATAATATAATAAAACTAAAGATTTTTTTGTGTGATTGTTTAAACGCGCTAATACCTGGAACTATTAGTCGGATTAGATTTGTTGTTGGATAAAGTAGTCAGTGAGAAAGGTTATAGGCTATATGACATCACGGTGGAGCAGTGACCATAAACGTAGGCGAACCTGAGGGGAACGTTTAGTATAAAGATAATCTCAAATTGATATCGGTCTAATATCCTAAGTAATAACAAACCCTCAGGCAAAAACTTCAAACAAAAGATATACCAAACACTAAAATAATATTACAAAGAAAGCTGTGTAGGCGTCAGTTAAAATATTAATTCAGAAAAGAGAATGATTAGGAGATACCAAAAGGTATTTCAAGGTTCCTAGCTAACATGGGAATTAATTACTTTATACAATTCCTTGAATATTACGTACCTATTAAGATACATTTACAATAGTAACAACATTCTAACGTTACTATGTATTTTCTTTTGCTTTCGTTTCGCAAACATCAAAAAGTGATGCAGGAACTGTGGACTGTCAAGTGATTAACCGGTTTTTCTATAAACAGTGCAGTTTTATTTTTTAACAAAGATTACATCGTATGATCTGCTTGTAAACAATCAGTTACTATAGTAATGGAAGCTTGTTACACTAGAAGTATCATTGATGAATTGGATTCTCACATACATTTTAAATATAATTATATATTTCTAAATACATACACATTATAGATAAATTATATATATACCTTTAATGTGGTAAGAAAGTACAAAGCCCGTGACCACACCTTAAGGGCCGCGACAATACCAGCCCTTTGAATCACGATGCTGTATGGAAATAATAGATAAATAAAAAACTAAATACTAGTTTTTTATAATATTATTATATTACATTATTTATATTAAAATTATTTAAGTATTCTTTTTAGTAGTGATTTTTCATTGCATTTTGGTCATATATTAAAATAATGCAGTAATCATCTTATTCAAAGAAGAACGAATCATAATATTATGGACCTATAAATAAGTACATATTTGCAAAGCTTCACTGCGGCTGGTGACCTGGAAGCCCGCGGATCTCCAGGTGTCCTATAGGCCGCGAATCTATGTCAGGTCGATAAACTGGGTCATAAGTCCGGCTGTGCAGACCCAGCCTTCCTGACAGTATAATTATAGACATATACAGATGCAATCTGGTGCATGGAAAATAGGTTAGCTGGGCGTGACACACGTCTTAACCCGCAATTTCGAAATAGTATCAGAATTAATAAAATATTTTAGAAGTCTTTAAAAGATGATGATACAAATATGACAATGAGGATGATTGTTATAATTATTTAATCTTGAACAAGAAATCAACCGCAATGTTTGACATCATTTGTAATGGTGCTTGCTAATTCCTTTCTAAATTAGGGTTGTATCCTCTCTTACCAAAATGTGACCTCCTTATAAAATGAATTACTGCTATATCGAAACCCCGAAAATGATTTGATATCGTTAAAGTCTCTTATCGCCTCATAATAGGTAGTAATAACGGTGTTGTATCTATTTGTAGTAAGCTAGTTTGATATATCGTAGCTGGAAGTATAAATCGGATAGAAATGAACGATGAATGACTCAGCGCAAAGAATTCAAGTACATAATCCAATATATGCTACTTCTAAATAAGTTGTGATTTCAAATCCAGCAAAGTGCAAAATTCAAATTACTTTGAATGCAAGAACAAACAATAAAACAATATAAAAACACTTGGTACCGCCAAGTGTTTTTATATTGTTTTAACTTTCGAATGTATAATAAAATCTTGTGTGTCTATTTGTAACGAGTGTGTAGTACCTAATAGCACACTTTTATGTATACCTTGATCCTGAACTGTTATTCTTTAACTTGGTGACGTTGTCTACAGCTGGAAGCAAAAAAAAAATGGAAATTAGATAAGATGAAATGACTTTTCTTACTCCGTAGGCGATGACAATGAAGAATATATGTATTTATTTTGTGACATAAACCTTAAACGTTCTACACAACCATATCTTAATCCCAACTTATATAATAAAGGCAAATATGTGAGTTAGTTTGTTTGTTATGCTTTGACGCCTTAACTACTCAACTGATCATTATACAATTTTTAACCGACGAAAACACGAAAGAGGTTTTCAAGTCAACCCGTAAATTCTTTTTTTTTTTATGTATGACGACGAATAACTTTCTACAGGTTAGTCCGATTTCGATAGTTCTATTTTATTTGATACGGTATACTTCGTTGTTGGTCCCATTTAATTTTCAAATAAATATTTCAACCCTAAGGGTAGAAAAATATGGGATGAATGATTGTTCACCTATTGACTTTACACCTGTGAACTGATTTTGTTGAAACTTTAACACTACAACACGACGAAGACCTGTTGTATAATGATGGATGAAGCCAGTTAGCGGACTCTTCAACGGTTTACAGTAGCTATCTCGTGTCTGTTCTTATTAATTTATCTTAATGAGAACTTTAAACCTAATAAAAGATTGTAGAATATCCATTGTTTAAATATTTAAAACAAATAATTAAACTAGGAAATTATGTTAATTAAGTAAGTTAGGTAAGTAAAAAAAGAAGAAAAGTGTTAAAAAAATTCATGGACATTTGGATACGTTACATCTCAACTTTTTTGACTGGCCTGTTAGTCTACTGATTAGTGAACCTGACTGTTGAGCAAGAGGTCGTGGGTTCGATTTCTACCCAGCACAAATCATTATGTGATGAGCACGATCAACGATATGTATATCTGTAATATTTTTGTATTTAGTATTATACATATAACTATATTTATCAGCAGTCTGGTTACCAAAGTACAGGCTCTGCCTAGTTTGGGATCACACGGCCGTCTCAAAGTTGTCTCAAGTTATTATTATCATTATTTATAGACTCATTTATAGACTTGAAAATGTCTCAGTCTATTCAAAAATAACTTCCCTTTCTAAGTTAATCTTTGGTGAGACACGGTGTTTTACCATTTACGTTTAAAAATGGTTACCATGAAGGCCTCAACAGAGAGTCGATAACTAACACAAGTGCATTAAATAAAAGAATTCATACGTGCGTCAAAAGTACATCATTATAAATTTATGTACAAACATGAATATAATAATAATTTAGTGAATAAGCCGGCCTCACATAAAACAGCCTTATTAAAGTTCGTATGACGCAAACACGCAATCATCTGCTGTAACATATCGTTAAGATTAGATATCACTAAAGTTATTATTCTGTCATAAAAACGTCTATCACACACACAAAACAAAAGTAAAAAGTTTTTTTTGAAAACAAATAATTCAACAATACCTAAACTTATTTTACTCGTTTTAGGACGTGGCTTACTTACATAAAAGCTTGTTTTAACTTTAAATGCCATTGATTACTGAAATGTATTATTTTTGATGTCCTTGTTACGATTCCATTCAGATTTAAATCAAGTCCAAATTAACTTAAAAAGTCGTTAATGGTTGTGTAAAAAGTTATAACGACTGACTTACTGAAACATTCTGTCACAGCCAGCAAAACTTTCCTGCCATCGTCTCCATTGTGACTTTCGAAGGGAGGTAGAGATCCGACCCGCGAGCGACTACGCGCCGTGCAATGATATTTAAGCGGGGATCTATACTGTACCGACAAAAACTAAAAAATTGATGTTTATATCAATTAATCCCTTCATAAATATGGTAATATGTCCTAACAGATATGTCCTACAAGAGAAATTTATGTAAGGCTTGGTTGGCAAATAAAGATTGATTTGATTGATTGATTGAAAAATAAAAATAATTTAAGAGCTAGCAACGAGTTCCCATCTTTTAAATAACCCTCTGCGCGAAATGCATTTTCATAGAATAATTTTTTTTTTCACTTAAACTTACTTAAATCCCCAATAAAAATCTGGTTGCAATTTAAATTTAAAGTAACTAAGTATAACATATATTAATGATATGGGTGGTGGGTGGTGACTGGTGGTACACAGACAGGGCTCAAGGGGTGGTACGTACGGCACACTGAAAGTTCTGCGCTCCTGGCCGCTCATAAACGTTTTAATTTCGAATGTTATATATTTTTGAACATCCCAACCCAATCATTGATTTAAAAATAATTGGTGGGAAATCGCGTATCAATTGTTTATTAACACAAGTTGAAGTTCGTCGTCCGTAGCAAAAATGGAATTAACGCGAAAAGATTTTAGGGCGATAATTTTTTATGATTTTAAAAGTTAACTGACTCCGCAAGACTGCACTGCTCGTCTTCAAGATGCTTTGGGGACTGAAGCACCAGAATTTGATGGTGGCCGTGTTTCTCTCGATGATGAAATTCGTGAAGGTCGGCCCTCAACTGCGATCACTGAGGAAAATGTGGCACCTGTCAATCAACTAATTGCAAGCACGTGAAAAACATGCCCCTAGACCAAGGGTCCTCATGTTTACAAAAAATATTTGACGGAATGAAAAAGTGTTTAAAATGTAATGGAGAATACTTCGAAAAGCAGTAAATATATTACTTTACACGTAAATTGTTTTATTAATGAGTTACGCACAACTTTCAGTGTACTCCACGTAGTACGATTCGATTCGCCAGTAAACGTCTACATGGCTATTACGTACGAGCAGGGATATAATTAAACGTTTGGCGACGTTACCTAGTAAAGTTGCAAAGATAAACTTACCTTTTTGACAGAATCGTGTTTCTAAAGGCAATCAGAACATTCAGAACTCTAGCAGAAATGTACTGTACTCTATCTACCTTAGTCAGCCTTCACCATTCATCAACTAATAAATAATTTATAAAAGTGTATTATTGTAAGTAACTGCCTTTATGTCTAACACATTATCAGAAAATTAAACTGACGAAAAGAACTAAAAAGCATTATATGTACCTACTACGTAGGATCTACGTAGGTAAATACTCATTTTATTATTTGGCGCTGACTCAAAATAAGTTTATATAAAATTAGATAGTTTATGTAAATAAGCTCAATACTTAAGACTTAAGGTTTATTTATTTTTTGCTTTTTAGTTCTTTTCGTCGGTTTAATTTTTTGTTAAAAAGATTTTTATTTTATGGTTTTTTTTTGATGATCAGCTCAGCTACATGATGTGATGATTTCTAAACGCAAATACCTAATAAACTAATGAAAAGTAAACAGAAACACTATTCTTTCCTACAATTTTCGAGGGTTTCTCTCAATTTTATCAGAATCCCATCATCAGATCCTGACTTCCTTGACATGGGACCACCTTTGAGGTATACCCTATCCAACAAAAAAAGGATAATCAAAATCGGTTCATAAATAACGGAGTGAGGGCTGAACATACATAAAAGAAATAACATATATATATACGGTCGAATTGAGAACCTCCTTTTTTTTTGTCGGTTAAAAACACAGAGTATTCCGAATTTTATATTCCGATATCCTATATTTCCATATTTTATAAACAAAACAAAGCTAATTTCAAAACAAATCTGCATTTGAATTTAGAAATTCGCCTATTATATATATATTTGTACTTGCTCATTTGTACTGAAAGCTCCGGGTCACGGGTTATTTGATAAGTTCTTTATTCATTAAAGAAAATGTTGGCATGACCGGAAGCGGAAACTTATTTCCCAACGATTTCCATAATAACTTCTTTCGTAATTTGGAACGTGACCCGCAATAGCTACTATGATAACAATGTACGTAAATTAAAAAAAATATAAAGCCGGAACACGATAGAATTATGTAGTTTAGTTGAAAAGTTCCTAAAGCTAGCTTCATCATTAGACCGGTCCCTGATTTCCTTTTAAATCAATGATTTAACATCCGGGTGACTCAACAACTACCAGGGTTTAAAAGACATGTGACGTGGCCTACTCCTCCTGACTCATAAAATCTGATGTTGTGTGCGTGATATGAACAGTTATAGATATAGCATTACCACAACTATCGGCCTTTGGCGACCAGCAGGAAGCTGCGAGGTTTTTACCAGTTTACCGGTTTCAGGTATTTACGCCTAAAATACACCTTAGTCAGCCACTGCGCTGACTGTTATTCATAGGACAGTTTTATGTAAATTATGGATATAGTTTTGAGTCTAACGAATGAACTTGAAGTGAATTAATTTTAAAAAACAATTCTGCATATCTTACGTAGTTCTCTAACATGATGCATTGATGGCAGTGATTTACGTGAGTAAATGGTTTAGATAATGTACATATCTCTCGATTGAATTAATCTGAACATATATTTTATATATTGATATATATTATGAAGCTCAGTAGTATTTTTATTTAAGGACCGCAGATAGCAAAATTATCTAAATATATTCTGCGAGAATTCCCTTACTTTACCACACAGATTGGTCCACCTACATAATCATGACATTTAGTCAGCAGCTTAACCATATACCTACTTACATCTATATACTTATATAAAAATTTCGTGTCGCGTTGTTTGTTCGCAACGAACTCTTAAACTAATGAACCGATTTTAATGAAGTTTATGCAAAGTGTTTGCAGTTTAGTCGATCTTGAGAAATTTTTATCGTGATTTATGGTGAAAATATTTTTTATTACAAATAACTTAGCTATAGCAACGTGGCCAGGTAGCTTATAGGTATATATACAAAAAACGAATGAGAAACATTAAACAATATTCTGAAAACGAAATGTTTCTCGTAGAAGAAAAAACTTATAATGAAAATCCTTGTGCCTATATAAAAATTAAAAAATAAAAGCGACTTGGGAAAGAAATAACAATACAGTTAGAAACTTTGAGAAGCCGAGTAAAGTTTGCCTTGTTCAAAATTTCCCGAAGTTTTAGTTACAATGTAATTGTTCTCTAATTGGAATTATTACAGGTTTCATGTACTTAAGGGAGTTGCTACATATCGACTGGTAAACGTCTCCGAGGCGCCAGTCGGCCATCGACCTCTTGTTTGTGACGATTTCCGCACCCGAACCTGATGCACTTTGACTGCACCGAATTTCTCCCGATAATTCCCCCTCTCCCGACCTACCCCATGACATCGCGAACCACCCAGACAACGTTGCGCCAATTCCTTTGAATTACGAAACCAAATAGTAGGTACGACTCAATATTGGCTAACTGTATAGCGAACTTTGACCTTTCAATATTTTACCTGAAATAGAAAGTAAATCAATTAGTCATATTTAGTACTTGTGTGGGAAATAGTGCATATGTGGTACACTTATAATAAATACGTAAGAAATATCGCCGTATTATACTTTAGATACAGTTCACCACTTACATAATAATTTGAGGACAGCTCTTTTATTTCATCGTACGGAAATAGCCGACTAAAAATAAGTTAACACATAAAAAGAAGAATAATAGGATTTCAAGAAGCCACTTATATTCACAATTAGAGAAAAACTTCAACCCTACAAAAACCACAGACGTTCAATTCAGTTTTGCTAGACTAAGTATTACATTAAAAGTATCAAAAAAAGGCATTTACACGTGGCGATGGAAACCTGTGGAAAAGCCCACTACGTCACTACAGCATTATCGATATCCATGAGGAACTGAATTTATTTAATCAGAGATCAACTGCTATCTTATGTCATGGAAATATTCCATTGAAAACTTTTTTATGTCTTACTACCATCGTTCAACGCGACAAAACTTTCATCCCCATCACCTGGATAATTGGCAATCCACCACTGTGCGGTTTTCCAGAAATTTTTTGCCTCGCACAACCAACTAGCTGTTACCCGCGACTTCCTTCACGTGGAAATTAGGTGAAATTTATCCCACAGGAACGGTACATTTTTCTGGGACAAAAAAAATAGACTATGTGCTATTCCAGATTATAATCCACCTCTGTGCCAAATTTCATTCAGATCCAGTCAGCCGTTTTTGCGTGAAAGAGTAACAAACATCCATCCATCCAGCCGTCCATCCTCACTAACTTTCTTTTTTGTCAAATGGAGTTCTCCAATTTTTTCATATGATAAAGTGTAGTACACATTAATAAGTTCATTATGATGGACGTCATAATAAGCCTATCAATAGTAATAAGCTTATCACGTAGGATCAAAAGCGTAACTGGCGAAATGTGGGTGTATAATGGCGAAATGGTTCTTCTTTCGGGGAAATACGGGCGTTAACATGTAAATAGAATATAATAAGTTTTACTTAACGCTATTTTGAACCACAATTAGAACAGAATATAGGGCAGTTTTATCGTAGGCGTCTTTGAGGGCATGAAGACGTTATCCAATCAACCGTACTTCCAGTTTGAGGTCTCCGCTCAGACTTATATTGGGCTGCTCAGGGTTCTATGTGTTCCGCATTAGTAAAAGTTTAGACCGCGTGCTCCTCCAGGAACCCAATCGTGCAACAATGTTTTGAGTTTGTAGAAGCGGCATTATTCCGAGAGGCAATGTTTCGCGATTGTGACACCCAGGTAGTGCCAGACTAGTGATCACCAGATATTGCGCGACTGCATGATACGTCAGTACTTCAGATTGCCTAGAAGACGTTGATATTAAAATAAAAGGCAGATCGAGAGGGAGAGCTTTTCGCGGGCTACAGCGTTGAATATTTTGTGGGGCTCTAAGTGCTCTAGTACATGGACACTGATTTCCACTATTACAGTTGTCTTTTTTAACACCTTCACTTGTAAACTAACTATGTAAACAAATCTTGGAAGTCAATTTGGAAATAAAACTTTGTATGTATATTGTCACAACTCTGTGATAGACATTAGTACTGGCGTGTGAGTAAGTCTAACAGAGTGGGTTTAGTAACGATGCCCTGATGATGGGGCCAGGTAGTCAAACACTTATTTAGTTTTTAATTTTAAAAGCGTGTTTCTTTTTTGTTTTTCTAAACTATAATATTTAATTATATGGTACCGCTCTCTAACATCAAACAAATCAGGTAAAAATAAATAATCGAGGTAAAGGCTTATTTTTGGCTGAATGAAAATAAAAAGTATGCCAATGAAATGATACACTAATTCATGTGTGATTATGTTTTATAATTTAAATATATACTATGGGAGCAAAAATTTTAAAATAATAAAAAGCATTCCGAAACAACTCTTTGTTTTAGTATACGTGATGTACTTAATTATTTATTTGTTTGTAAAAGTGAGTAGGATTTTTATTTCCATTTGCTTTGCTCAAAAGCCGCTTATTCCTAAAACAAAAAATATTTGTTGATGACGCATTTCAGTAGCATAAAGCCATAGTAATGAGAGTCATCTGTAAAATGAACTATGTATTTTGTCTTCATTTGCCGACTTATTACTTTCTACATATAAGCTATCCTCCTGAAAGCTTTAGATAGGTACTAAGTGGTTAGCTGTAGCTGTATTCTTAACGAACCACTTATAGTATAGTGTTAACAGTCGTGTCCAAGTAGATTTAACTGTAATCTATTTTCAGTGACCGTGATTATGTCAAATTCTAAGGATATGGACAGGTTTTCTTGAGCATATTGCTAGCCAAACTTTGAAGCGCAGTAATTTAATATTGGTATTTAAGTAGAAATTTACTAGCGTAACACAACCTACGGTGTTTAGGTCACTCTTCACTATTCAAAATATCCATTTATAGTACATATATATGTAGTATGGTGACTTATTAATATTATATGCAAAGACATGAGCGTCAGCCCGGTGCAACTGTTGCCTCCCCGCAACTGTCGGGTTAGGTATAACGGGTGTGTCCCCGCCAGCAATCATTGCTGCCATGCTGGCGGGTGAGGAGGGCTGGGGCGCTGTGGTCTCTTTCTGTGAAGCTGTAATGCTCCAGAAAGAGACCGCTGAACGGGATCGGGAGAGGGAGGATCCCGAGCGTAGAGGACGTCGGCGGCGGGTATCAACCGTCGACGGGGCCGCAGGCTGCCAGAGAGTGGGGACCTCTGGTGGCAAATTAATTGCTGCGGAAGGCGATAGGATCGCATCATTGCGATCGGGCTGCTACACACACTGATTAGGCCGATAGGCGTGGGGAAGCCAGTTTTCCCCGGGATAGGGCTTGGCCAGGCGCGGCGTCGATCCGGGGGGGACCTGAAATAATATGGTCCGGGTCCTCCCCAGAGCAGGGCGCCTGAGACCGGCTGTCGGGGTGGTTTTTAGTGGAAACACCACATACTCCTGGCTCCTGTGTCCCCGAGGAGCCGGAGATCCGAAGGGATTTTCCACCCCGTCAACAAAAAAAAAAAAAGGTATAACGGGTGTAACTGGTACCAATATGTGTTACCAAGTTATAAGTAATATTACCTATCTTAAAAAAGTTTGCATACTTTTAACCTATATTACAAAACTAACGTAAAATAACTTCGGTATTTTCTCTATGTTGAAGGTTTAAGCCACAAACCACATCATTGTAACCTACTAACGGTCCAGAATCTCTGAAGTACTTTTAGGTAAATAACATAAATAGGAAATATATAATATAATTGCCTTAATTGTATGTTTATTTACAAGAGAAGAAGATAATTATTCTATCGGTTGAGCACAGTAGACTGCAGATAGTGAATAGAATCCTAGAACGAGAGATATAGTTTTACAGGCACAAGTAATAGCGTTCCGCATTTTTCTCTGTTAACTTTCTTTTATGAAAGAAGTGAAAAGAGGTACAGTAACTACCTTTCTAGTTTTATAACACACCAAAGACTTAGAACATACAAGGGTTTTGTTTACAATGTGGACGGTTAATGACACAATCCATCTCGCTAACAAAAATTAAATAAAAAGTAGTTTTAAAAAATTAAGATATTTATGGTTGGGATTGTCAGCATTTATACGTCACGTTTGCAGTCCTATTCGGTCGGTTTTTTTTGCGGTCTTATTCACGTGCTCTGTTCTCAAAAATCTCTTTTCGCTCACTTCTTTATCTTAATCACCAGATCTATGCCTTTTCAGAGTGGTAGTAAAATATTACTGAAAAGGATAATTACAAAAAATCTGACTTCAAATTGAAAATCAAAACCATTTATTCCAATTAAACCAATTATAGGTATTTTGGATAGTCAGGATTAGGAGTCAGTCAGACTAAGTCAGCCATGAAGCTAGTTGCTTGTTCCAATACGTACATCCTATATAGATACATTGCTTATAAGCCTACTTATATAAAATGTGAGGACAATGTAACATTTTGTTCTAAAATATAAATAGACGCGCAAATTACTACTATATTTAAGTAATATCAGTCTGGAGATGACCAGTGCCGACCAACGGCACCCGTTCACGAGCATGACGCACACGTCAGCCATCGTACAGATCAACCATAACGAAGGGAACCGAGCGACCCGACACATATGCCAACATCGGTAGGACTTCTAAGCAAGCTGACATACTCAGAACTGCCAAGCAACATAGACAATTTTACTTAATAAGTTACCACACAGCTTTTACATAAACTCAATTAAATATTTTCTAAATTAAGCTTAAAAAATCATAATATATATTATAGTACCTACAATGTCAACACAGTGTATAGATAATGTTAATGTTGTCACTAAAAATAATGAAAAATATCAATAAAAATATACATGTCACACATGTACTACTAAAACCAATGTTGTTTATGCTTTATATATATAACAAAGGAAATTTGATTATTTAGTTTTGTTACCTGTGTTATGGCAGCTATCAGGAGTTATAGCGTAATCTAGTTTCATCTTATTATTTTATTCTGCAAAAATGTGTTTACATCCTACTAATATTATCAACTTGATGTATGGATGTTTGTTGCTCTTTCACGCAAAAACTACTGAACTGATTGAGATGAAACTTGGTATGTAGATAGCTGGAGACCTGGATTAATACATAGGCTACTTTCATCCCGATATTCATACGGCACTGGGCCTTACGTGGGTGAAACCTCGGGGCGCAACTAGTGCTATTTAAGAAAATAGTGAGACATTAAATAAGTAATAATATTTTAGTGAGAAAAGTGAAATAAAATAACCTTTGTGCCTAAGATCTGATCGCCATAGCGACCAATTTAGATATAAATCAAGAATGTTTTACGTAACCTGATACATAAATCTCTTTGCCAATCGCAATGATATTACCTTCACTCGAAGCTACTTTTCCACTACAAAGTACTACACTACTGTCATAGGAAATGAGGAAAGCAAACTAAGGCCATAGGAATTTCTCCAGTTAATTGCCCTCACCCACACACCATGATGCAATGAAGCTATAATGTATATGACTAACTGAATGAATGAAAGCGCTACGAAAACTCTACGAAAGCGCTACATATATTTTATTTCGTGTTGGCACGACATTTTACTGAGAATAATAGTGAACCGAAATACTACGAACAAACATTCAATTCTACTCATTTTAATAAGTTAACGCCTTTTTCAGTGGAAACATGAGTCATTACAAGTTTCACTCACAATTTTACAAATTAACAAAACAGTGACGAAGAGTTCGTAATGATAGAACTCCGATAACTTTTTTCTTTTGACAAGTATTAACCAATATATTATAATATGTTATAACAACCCTTTAAGGATTTCATGAAAAGGATATTAGCTAGCTCATTAATTTATGATCACATGTACATTTTATGAAAATATATTTTTATTATTTCAATATATTTTATATGCATTTCACAATTACATTAAAAAGTATACAATTTTTTTTGTAACTCATAATTTACTTTAGTTCCTAATCTGACAAATTCATTATTGTTTAATGCCGCGTTCCAATAAACACGAAGCGGTTCGTTTTGCTTACGGACGGGTAAAACTTCGCTGAATTTTCAACGAAAATGTTACCGTTTGTAAGCAAAACGAATCGTTTTTCGTTTATTGGAACGCGGCATAAATCTATCTTTCTAAATGCCTAAGAAAAATCACCCTTTAAAACCAAGACAAAGTCAGACACAGTTTAGACATCTATTTTATATCCGAATTGCATACCATAGATCCAAATATAGCGTTTTCAACCAGTTCAAGTAGGCTTATAGTCCCTTTACTGTTCTACTATAGTCATTCTAAACGTTCATTTCTAACATTATATTGTCAGCTTCAATACGCCTTCACTGTTACACTGTTATATTATTTACATACACGTTCTACGTCCCAACGGTAGGCAAATGTCATCTTACAAGGCTTCTATAAAGTTAGTGTTACATTTTGAAAATAGAATCAGTAAATTTCCCTAAAGTTAATTGAGGAATAGCTCGTCAATCGTCAACAGTTCATAGGGAATAAAAACCATTATCGTTTAGCAAGATGAATAATCTGTGGGCGCCGATCGATACAGAATACCGCGGGTTGAGGCGGTTCGGGGGAGAGGGGCTGTCGGGATGCAATGGGGATGGGGTGGGCCGGGGGCGCTGTTTCATTGAGAACGTGTGGGCGACGTGCGTGGGCGACTGCTTATAAAGGCGCTCGGCCCTCCCTGCCAACGTGTAGTCGTGTCTAGACCGCGGTCAGAGTAACACTAAATAGTGAAAATGTGCAACATGCGGCTTTCGAGCTTCAGGTAAATCTTTTATTTTAATTTCCATATTTTAAATTCAAACCAATTAAAAATAAACAAACAGATTTGTTTTTTATTAGTTTTTATTAAGTCCCACAAGTTTTGAAAATACAAAATAAACATGATTTTATTCTCAAAATTTGTATAACTTTTGTAAATATTTCTTTATTACCTAGGGGTTTTGTGTTACAAAGAAAATAACAGTGTAAAAATAATTGTTTTAGGTTATTATCAGTCTTACTTGGCTACTTACTAGCACAAGCGAAGGCCTATCCCATGCAAGGTTGGCCTATGTATCCACAAACTTCACGGGAATACCCAGATGATGAATATTATTATACACCAAAAGTTCAGTACTTTTATGATGCCCCAGCGTTGAGTGTACCAGACTTGCATGCCCAAGTTCCATACCCTTACGTCTACGACCCATATGGCCACTTCGCACCAAACGAAGCACCCAAGAGACAGGAAGATAGAATAGCAGCTCTACCCATTGGACAAGAGACATGGTTCGAGAGTGACACCACGCCCCGCTGGCAATCCAACGATGTTGATGACGTCAATGCAGCGTTCCTCGACAATTTAATTCTTACTCAGATGGCTCAAGACGCGCAAAGACGGCGAGAGAATGCCCGCGCAGCTTTCCCGCCTGTTGATTACGAAGAACGCGACGTCGAGGACGAGGACGTCCGTGAGCTGAAGGCCTTAGCGGGACAGCCTCTGTATCATGTACCGAAAACTGTACCTAGATATGATGAAGATGACTATGCGTCTGATGATGGCTTTATTAACTGGAATGGAAATAAGAGGAGTGTCAAGGTGACGACGGCTGCCCCAGTTACTGGCACTGTAACCCCCAAAGCTGGTGACAAAGAAGTTGTGATGCCCCGACCTGCACAAAGCTCATACTCACATGGACATCAACATAGTCAGATACAACGAAACAACAATGCATTCTACGACACCATTGCACAATATTTTGCCAACAAATCAGCTAAAACTAATGCACAGGTATGTATTATATTTAAATCTTGCTAACTTTTCTTACAAATTTTACTCTTAAGTTAATAAAAATATACCCCCACGAACTTACGGACTTGACTATAGAAGCCCCGTAGTCTAAAAATAGCATGGCCGGGTTGAGGGGTGGCGGGTGACACAGTGGCCCCCGACGCCGGGTCAATCGGTGCCGAGAGGGTATAAATGTTAGTATCACCTCAGATCGCTCTATGCGCATCTACTTAAACATTTCGCGCATACTAATATGTACGTGTTAATGAATATGCTTTTTTTACTTGTTAACAGAATGCCGCACACGGACGAAGGATTGATAAGCGTTTTGTAGCAGATGACTCCGACCTTGTAGTGGAACTTCGAGGCCTAAAACATCGCATTGCTACTTAAATTGATACGTCGGAATATTGCCAACAAATATGAGACTGAGTAATATGTAGAATAATAGTTACGCAGCGGCGACAAACGCAACAATCGTGTCACTAACCAGCAACACAAGAAAAAAAAATTCACGCGTATAAAAATGTACCCATTGCATAAAGATTTGTCGTCCACTTCGAATATTAAGTAATTTTGTGTCAATGTCAATCATTATTAATACAAAAAAAAGTTTAGAGGATCCTTTTCTATCTCTATAAATACATACTTTCGATACAGTACTAGTCGTAGGTATGCAAATGTGTGAAATACGGATAAATGATGGTACAAAATGTGACTATAATCCCATTTAACAAATGAGTTGTTGACTGAATAATGCATGATAGTATATTAAAATAAAGAAGTTGCTCCCTTCAATTGGCAGCTGCTATGCACAATGTGTGCTATTTGTAAATATATATGTGTAGGTACTGATCGTCTAAGACTATAAATTAATTAGGTAGAATCAATACATCAACAACTAAGGCATGATGTTAACAATTTTTTAGTTTTGTATATAAATCAATCGCAGAAGAATATCTTACAGTCACTTCTACTAACGTTAAGTCAAAGATAATGTTGCCTTAAGTTTTTTTTTAAATGTTCTTCTCTATGTTAATAATATTTAATATAAATCATGATCCACGAAATTTAATGTATTATAAAAATTTGGTACATTATTTCTTTAAAAATAGTTTTATTGGCCTATCAGGTAAACATTGTAATTTCTATCAGGTGCTAATTCATTGTGTTAACGGTCTAAGCAGACAATACCAGGAACGAACTTTGCAAAGCAAAACTAACATATAGTATGTATGTATATCTATTTATCTGTAAGGGTTAAGATTCTCTCGGAGAACAGAGGATACGTGATATTTTAGCTTTACTGCTTCTTAACTAACATTTATAATGCAATTGGTCTATGAGACCGATAAAAACACTAAAAAAATGTCTACTTTGTTATTCCTTTATCTATTTGCTACGGTTATATGAAGTATTGCTTCTCCACAGTTAGAGAGTTTTATATTAACATTTTCAAACATCCTAAATGTCTTCATTATTAATCACCATTTAAGATCGAATAAGTCAAGTATCTCTCAAGTACATATCTGTTTAAAGAAACGTCAAATTACTTCCCTAATTAAACCTAACCAATTCTTAAAGTTAGTTCTTAATGTTGTGTAGAGTATTACTAGTTGATGTTAAACGTTACAAAAGTAATATATTTGTAAATAACAGTTAAGGTTCTCTACTTCAGGCAATTTTCTCTAATGTTTTACTTTTATGTATGCAACTTTCTACTACAGATTAACATTCTTAATAAAGAAAAAACTTTAATTTGATTTTGTACAAATCTGGTGTTTAGATGCCGTTTTGTAAAATATTGCTCAGAATGTTGTTTATCAGTAGATACATGACATTATCATGTTCATGGCCATCTGTGTATTTTAAATAGGCAGTACCGTATTTTAATAGATAGGTATTTTTTTAATTATTGCCTACTTGTAACTAAAAATGTACCTATGGATACAAATCCGAACCTAAGCGAGCTATGAAATTGTATCAATATAAACGAACAAAATAAATTCATTGAGTGAAAATATAATCTTTTTCTACTTTTTCCTGCAATTGGTGATACAAATCGCCCATCACTGATTTTTTATACCTCCGTACGTGTTGCAAAGACTTACATTATCATCTACACTAGCATCAACTACGGTCTAGCCTTTGCAAAATAATCATATAAGTCAGTCGATCAGACACACTACTGATCACAGCGATGAGGCACATTACTGACCCAGTTAAGTACGTCCACCCCACAGAAGATAGCTATGAACATATACAGGAACATTTCATAAAAACGGTTCAAGCTTTTCATAAGACGGACACTTCTTTGCTCGACACTGCAGACAGAGGAACTCGTCACAAGCATGTAACTTATTTACCTTTTACCATAGGTTTCCAAAAATATTGAAATGTTTTAAAGCATTAACAACAAAAACCTAAAAGCTGTTTACATTCTTGAGATTAACAGCATCACATTAAAGAGATTTTAGAAGTCAAGAGTCAGATATTACAGGAATATAACATAATTACTTTTTTTCTAAAGATGGTTTTTCTAACTCGAACATTTCACCTTCAGTGTTATGCCTCATAAAAAGCTGATTCTAACTGTAACCAATCAACTGGCATACTGTAACACCTCTTATTTCAATAGATAACCAGCTATATCTTCACAGCCTACCTTCTTTGTTTTTACTGGGCAAGTAACATGCAAGACATGTTTTTATATTACTCAGTTAGCAGGCTCGCCTGACGATGTATATTATTGCTAACGATGCCATATATGCGCCTATAACATCAATTGCGTCCTTGCTTCCATGGAGCTCTGACGGTTCTACCTCCGCAGCAGAAAAACTGTGTAACATTACTGGTGCTCTTTAAGAATGGTCTTCTGTCCAATCAACGGCTTCAATTGAAGTTGAAATCTGAGCAGATTTGAAGGAGTCAGATCACCGTCTCCTTTGAATATCCCTGGTACTAAAAGCTTCCCTTATATTGCACTAACCGCTTATCTATGAAAGCTTTATATGCTTCAATACCTATGTACCTACCTACCTAAACTGCTTATTTTATTTTATAATCTCAGGTAAGTTATACAAAAAATAAGCAGTGTAACTGTAGATTGTAGATAGAAGCTTATCTGTAGTTTTAGTTGCATGTAGGTCTATATATAGATGAAAATGCGCCGTTCAAGGAATCAGGTTAATAGGTCATCACGATCGATGAGCTAGTAACTGGTCACAAAGTACTTATATGCTATTATGCACGTCAACAACTTCTAAAATTCGCCTTTAATAGCTTCTTATTTAAAATAATTAACTTATTATAAATAAGAAGTTATTAAAGGCGAATTTTGATCATCACTATATTGCACTACATAAATTTATACATCACTCCATTAGTTTTATATCTATTATAAATATAATGTAATCTGAATATAATCTGTTTTGAAGACAATCTCTTAAAGGCCGAAAAAGAGGAAGAAATAAAATATTTGGACTTAGCCTACGAGATTGTCGACATGTTGGATGAGGATTCAGCAATCGTTGTGGCGATAGTCATTTCGGCCCATGGGTTAGTTGCTAAGAGCTACGACCAACACCTTCAAAGGCTTACGTTAGGCAGCTGGATTAAGAGCCTGATGCAGAAGGCAGTCCTTCTCGATATGGCACGCATAGTGAGGCGGTTTCTGTCTCGGGAACCCCAACCAGCGGCAACTTGGTCCCTGTACCCGATACCTATGGTACACAGTATATTAAATAAATAAAGAGAATAATAATGTTACTTAGTTGTAAATAAATCACTTTTTAGATTTAAAAACAGCTTATAATTTTTTTTTTTTTCAAAGACTCCTATTAACGTGGGTCACACATCACTGGTGTTCTTGTTAATCCCTCCAGCTTCGCTTAACGCTTGTCAGTAGTGCACTGGGTGGGGTTTGAAACAGCAATCACTTGATCACAAGTCCGACGCCTTAACCATTAAGCTACCGTCGCTTGTTTTGTAAATTGTATGTAAACATAGAAAAACATATTATAACTGTAAAATTTTGAAGGCTGTGCAGTTGTTTTTTCTTTCAGTTAAAAACACGTCAATTCTCTTTACTCTTCTCTACACACCATACCGCATAGAAAATGTCCGCAATACTATAAATGAGAAAGTAACTCCGTCTGTCTGTCTTTTACGTTTTCACGCCTAAACCACTGACCCAAGGAGACCTTGACAAAATACAGGCTACTTATTCAAGGTGGTCAAATAAGAGACGACAGATTGTATGGGATAAATTGTACCAGTTGGTATTGTATATTATTATATTTTACTTATAAAAGGCACAACAATATCTTTAATAATAGTGCTTTAGTAATGTAGTGTAGGAAATAGTGCTTCAGTTGGTTCAACTGCGTCATAATTGCTTCGTACAACCCTTGGCGCAGTGGTATCCAGTTTCCTGGCTCGTTAAGCGAGACGCAATTAACGGCTTTTAAGTCACACACTCACCAAGCAAAAAATCATTCAAAGATGTATAAAGATGAGGGCAGTGGATTTCACTTGCCTAATTGCTGGAATCAGTGATCACGAAATAGAACTATGTGGTAATGTTGTGGGGTCACAACACACCACCATATTATCACTGGTGTATCTTTTCTGGGCCGAGTTCTGTGGTGTTCCGTAATCAACAGGGTATTTCCTTATAGTTTTAAGGGTATAGTTGCAGGGGTTCCTCCCCTATAGTTTTACATAATCGTCCGTCCGTCCGACAATATGGCCGCGGATTAGCACAGATATTCTTAGTACTAGAAAGCTGTTATTCATTACATGGGTATACATATTTATCACGCCAACAAAGTAATAAAATTAAATCCTAAAACAAAATTAAGGTATTACCTGTAACTTAAAATGGGGGTAAATTTATACCTCTCATAACGGTATGTGAGGTTTACGCAATTTGACTTTTTGATTTATATAAAAATATAAGATTTTCGAGAGATAGAAGATTTGCGAGGATTTGAAATTTCGAAGATCAAAAAGGGGAGTTGATTGGCAGCTCTTTTAAAAAACAAAAATTGAGACACCTTACACACGGCCGTCTGATTCCAAACTAGTCATGTTGGGAATTCATTTTGGCAATTAAAGATGGGAATATTTTAAGTATATAGAAACGGAAATGTGGGTAATAAGGGAATGCAATGGAAGAAAAGGGATATTACTTTTACGAATGACTTGGGGAGTGTAAGTAACAGCTCGAGAAGGTCAGGCTCGCAAACTTAAACAATTCACTTATGCCCGGTTCCTATAATCAAGAAACGATTCGTTTTGCTTACCGACGCGGCGAAGGTAAAATTTCGTTGACTTTTCATTTCAAAGGGTTGCCAATAATACGTTGTTACAAAATATTTACATTACTAAATAGTACCTATTCTAAAAAGAAAATAATGAGAAACTATTGAAAATAAAATCTCAATATTATGTTCTTATTCATTATTTTAATTACAACCCTTGATGAAACTCATTAGCCGTAATAAGCAAAGGACATATGATTACATACATCTTCGTAATGAATAACATTTACCTACTTAGCTTTACATTGTATTTAATAGCAAAATGCATGTTAATTTCTCAAATTATATTTTTGATAGTTACCTAATTAAGTCTGTGTTATAGTCTAACTACAAAGATCAGTACAAAGAGAAACCAAGGAAAGATAAAATATAACATCGTACTAAACTAAGAGTAATCCACCTACGTACAGTTTTAACCTTTGACATTTTCGTACCACGCCCACACGTCATCTATTAAGTACCAACTTTATTTTCATTCTACGGAATTTCTTATGAAAATTGTTTAACCAACGTTACTATAAATTCGAGTTTGTAAGAAAAGCCGTTGCATACTATAAATACTATTTACTTCTCCCCTTTATTTACCATTATCTACTTAGTAGTTATTCAAATGCTATACTGATAGTTTTCATCAGATATTATTACTTATTATGACAAAGGAAAATATGCAGTTACTTCTTTTCAAGATTCATAAGTATTAGACAAACCTAAAACGGTACTTATTTTGTACATAAACATCTAGATACAATGATACGGGTGTTTTTCTTGTGTGCGCTCTCTATACAAAAGCGAGCGATGTATTTTGATTTATGACGTCTGAAGCCAGAGGCAAGCCAAATTGTGTCTATGACGTTTGAGATACGCCATCGTAGGTAGGCAAAAAGTTTATTCTAGAGATGACCTGATGATTTAAATGTCTTTACATTGAGTGTTATGACTTTGTTGGATGTATCGGTTCCTTTGCGTTATTTATCTTGCTTGTTTTATTACTTGTTGTTCCAATCGTTTCACGATCATGTTTACCCCCACAGGGGCCAACGCGAGGTAAGCCCGTCGACCCTCTGTCTGAGTAGTCTCAATTATAGAAAACTAGCAGCCCACCCCGGCTTTGCACGGGTAGCAGAGACATCTTCAACAATCATAAAAACATTTCTATAAATTTACACATAATCTTAAAAAAAAATTACATTTAAACCTTCCTCATGAATCACTCTGTCTATTAGTGAAAACCGCATGAAAATCCGTTCACTAGTTTTTCAGTTTCTCGCGAACAGACAGACAGACAGACGCGGCGGAGGAATTTGTTTTATAATACATATGTACAACGCGTTCAAGACAGTGGCTAAATCTGTACCAGTCATAATGTTGCGATTAAGTTTATTGTATTTTATACTGGAGCGGCAATTTAGCCCACCATGAGATCATCGGGCCAGGTATGAATTTGTTTTCGTATCTCTACGTATCACGTATCATTTTTGCGTCAATAGAAGTGATGTCGTAAATACATACCATGTGATAGGTATTGATAAAACTAAAAATTTAAATGACATCCGTTTCTTTTTCTAGTAGTAGAATTTTTAAAGTCACTTGCATTGGAAAGGATCTAGCTAAATAAAATATTCTTTCGAATTTTATTGAAGAAGGTTTTGGTGATTTTGGTCGTAATTCCTCCCCTTCAAAAATTACTTCCCTCCGCCAACATAAGACAGATCGAGAAACCATATTCACCACAGAGTTGTTATAAAACTTTATGGTTACAAAAAAACAATTATGTTTTATTAATTCCATTCATAGTAATCAAGAACCATATTAGGTCGCTTAGTTAAAAAATCCAACAAATAATATGATAACACCATGATAATGGCTTGGAGTTTCTTGCCTGTTCTTCTCCATAGGATCTACGTATTGGAACAAGCAACTAGCTTCACGACTGACTAAAGTGCTTATTACACTTGGCTGAATTCAGTCGTCTGAATTCAGTCGTTACTGAATTCAGTCAAGTGTAATCGCATTTAGCAAGTTAGCATCCTAAATTCAGAAGCCATGATCTTTTCTGACCTACTATTGCCACGTTCCAATAAACAAAAAACGAATCGTTTTTTGTTTATTGGAACGCAGCATAAATCATTTCAGTCACTACGTGGGTCTCCGTGCGTAAGGACGTGAATGCCCGAATAAAAAAGTGACGGATATTAAAGAATATTACCGAATATTAAATACCTAAATTTAAAATTTTTTATGAGTTTCCCGTTGCAATAAATCTTAATGTTACGACTAATCTTTCTTTTGCACTAATACTTTCTTTCTTTTTTTAAAGACAACTCTCGCAATATAAATTTAATATTCCTGTGTCACGGGGACTTCACAAACATTGAAACAACAAACACATTATTTATTAGCTTTTAGTACATTATCAACATCACTATTATCTTTATTTTCAATAAAATATTTATCCTAAAAAAAGTTTTACTTATTTTATTTCTATTTTAATTGAACCAGCGGCCAAGGCTACAAATTTTTGGTGTTTTAAAATATTGGAACCATTATCGTACGCGCACCACACGTCCAACTTCGTCGCGCTAAAGTCGGTAATTGATTCAGTAACTGAATTTATGACACTGTGATCAGAAGCTTCTAACTTCTGAATCCAGTAACGACTGAATTCAGACGACTGAATTCAGCCAAGTTTAATAAGCGCTTAGGCTCACTGACTCCTACTCCTGACAATTCAAAAGTACCTATTATTGTTTTAATTGAAATAAATGGTTTTGATTTGATTTCATTTGTTAATACCCCATCGCCTGTACTTACTTGTAAATAAAAACGTCCCTAAAACGACCCCTAAAAATATAAAACCGCAAAAAAAATCCCATTCCACTTATAAGCCCCCTAAATTTAAGGGGAAAACCCCTAAGTCGGTAACCCTGAATAAGTGTCTATAACACCTAAGCACAGATAAGATAATAGTTACTTCGTAAACTTATGTAACAATAGCACAGATAATAATTATATAGTAATAAGTGCCCTTTGACTAGGGCTGCCATCCATCCGGTAGCGCCCGGACGGGATTTTCAAAAAATGTCCGGGTGAAACCTGGACACTCTATGTCAGGGTAAAGTTATATATATATATATATATATATATATATATATATAATTGGTAATGAATCGTTAACAAGCTATTTCAATAAATAAAAAATGTAAAATTAAAATGATGGCGGCCTACCTTAGACCAATGATCCTCATGTTTTCAAAAATGGTTTGACCGAATGAAAAAGTCTTTAAAATGTAATGGAAAATACTTCGAAAAGCAGTAAATATATTACTTTACATGTAAATTGTTTTATTAATGAGTTACGGAAAACTTTCAATGTACTCCACGTATCTAAGAACCAAAACGTTATTTTATTTGGCTACTTTTCTCCGCTGGAAGAAAGTGGACTGTGTAGGCGTTAAACCAACTTAAATAACAGTTTCTTTGACTCTTCCTACTCCTAATCCATCTAACCATATATTAGCTACTATTAGTAGAACCAAAACGTCCACTTGTAATATTAGTAAGCCTACCGCCTCTCAAAAGAATGATACATAAGCACGCCGAGTTTTCCGACCCCGCTATCCCGTGACGGGCTGCCATATCCGCCACCAACCTCTCACCTAAGTAAGTTTAGAACATTGGCGGTTAGCAGCAACCCTTCGTTGACGACAAGAACGGTTTAGGGTCAATTTAAATTGAGGATGTATATAATATGCTCTAGCATTTTTTTTGCTGCCACTCACAACTAGCGAGCAGTCGTGCATAAGCTCCACCCATGCTAGAGCAGTCGCAGATTCCTGTGGCTGCTTAAGCACTTGAGATTACGTATTAAGTGAGTGTGTAATTCAGATAATATAAACGAACATTTCATCTTTTCGTCAACTACTCTAGGTAGTCGCCAAAAAATACGACTTACATACCCTTTGCCTATACTAAGTTCGTTCTGGCCAGTTATCCTTTTACTGCTTTCAGCTTGACACTTTCGGCTTTGCCCCCACAGGATGAAACGCCTTTCCTCTACCTTCCATATTTCTACAACTTATCCATTTGTAAGTGGTATGCAATAGAATAATAATGTTAGTTGCCATGTAACAAAAAATATCAATGCAACACCATAGAAGAAAAAAAAATAATGTCAATGTCAGAAGTATCACACAAAAATGAAAACAAATACTTGGTGAATAAGTTTTGTTTATATTCGTTGTGATTTATTGAGGAATGTAAATGAAAGTTGATTTAAAAGCGTAAGTGATAGTTTTTATAGTTTTATGAGTTTTTCTGCCTAGAGAAATATTAACGGTTAGCGTCTGAATGTAAAAACCGCTATAGTTCCCGTTACATGCCAGTCGCAAATTTAATTCCACGTCAGTAGTGTTCTCTATTAATATATATACCGATTTTATGATTGATTGTGATGGGTCGGTCTAAAGGATATCAGGATTTGGACGATAGTCATGTTCGGCCACGATCTCCAGGCCCGGCAATGCCTCCTCCTCAAGAAATTGAAATGGCATCAGTTTCGGTAGTCCCCGACGGTAAGTCTACTTTCAATAACTTTCCTTAGAGAAATCTATCACTTTTTGCGTATACTCTTATCATTCAGTGGACTTCTGATTTATTTACTACCTACATACCAGTTGGTAGTGAATCAATGAAAAGTGTAAGGTGAAATAAAATAATTGTTCAACACAGTTGATAAATTGTCTTAGTAATTTTTTACTCACAGTTTTAATAAAAATTTTGCATAAATATTTGCATGTTGATTATTAATGAAATAAAGAAAAGTAAAAAAAATTACACAATACATTTCAGATACTTTCACTGTTACCCAAGCAGTAAATGCTCTTGGTTTTGGCTGGTTTCAAGTGAAACTGTCCCTGTTCACTGGACTGTGTTGGATGGCAGATTCAATGGAAATGACAATACTAAGCATTTTGTCACCTGCATTGCACTGCGAGTGGAATATCAGCAAGTGAGTATCTTATATTGCCAATACATAATGTAAAGTACAATATTTAGGTACAGGCTAAATGTGAGAACTTATACTTCTTATAGGCAGCAATAACGTAGGAAAGAAGTAAAAAATATAATTTATATATTCACGCATGTATTAGATGTAGATAGCACTGATTGGTGCAATTCAATTGAAATGTCTGGTAAGCATATAATACCTGTTTGTATTGTGCCTTGTAATTCTTATTGCGATTAAGGCCCGATTTACACATCACTACATATTATAAAACAAAGTCCTCCACCGCATCTGTCTGTCTGTCTGTTGCGATAAACTGAAAAACTACTGAACGGACTTTCATGCAGTTTTCAATAATAGGCAGAGTGATTCATGAATAAGGTTTAGGTGTATAATTAGTACCTGTGCGAAGAAGTCTAATATATTAGCTAAAGTTTAAAAACAATGATTGCAAAACTAGTACACTTAAACCAAAATGTAAGAGCTATATTTTTGGTCCCATGTAATAAGGATAGCCTATTACTGAGAATTTCAGAACAGAAAACCTCAGAACAGAACAGAAAAACAGAAAGCAAATAAACTCAACTGAAAGTGAAGCTCTCACAGTTTATTGCATGTGCTCATTCAGGATTAAGTTAATAATTAAAGCATACAACTGTTTCTGGTGTGTACATTACTGATATGAAATGAATTTCACTTTATAGGCAGTAAATGTCTTCATTATAAATAATTAAATTTGTTGCATGAATGTGTTAAAACAAATGGAAACATTTAAACTCAGGCATAATAGATATTGGTATTGGCACAGATAATATAATACTATACTAGTACAGATACCTCATCCCATACAACAAAACGCGACCTTCCTAACTCGGGCCATTTTGCGGGCTCCGCGCCAATTAAGGCGCTAGATGCCGCTAGCAGCGCGATAGCTATGGATAGCTAGAGCCACCTAGCGACGAAATGGATTTATTTACCTACTAATAAACGCGCAACCAATAGATGGCGATAATTATACTTTATCAAATTTAGGATGATAATTTTGACAGCTCACTGTAGGGATACGGTAGTGTATAATTGTTATTAAACCTATTCGATTATCGATTGTTATTATCATATATCTTGGAATCGATAGTTGCATGGTTATGCTGTATGGTCGATTATACATTTATAATACAAAATGAAGTCTTTCCTATTCAGTTTAATAAAAAATAATAATATTACTATAAATGATCACAGAAATAAAATGAAACGAGAAATAAGAAGTTTCTCCAGTCATCCGCAGTAACGTTTCCACAGGCATTTTGCAAAATAAAGTCAGTACTTTCTTACTCGTAAATAGTGGAGATATGTTATGCATGGCATGCATGGCTAAAAAATAATAATAAAACTTAAGAACCTATTTAATAAACTTAGGTACTTAGTATAATTACAAAAAAGAGCACAAATCCGTTTGATGGCTTTGTACATTGACCTACGTATGTTGTACTTATATTGTTTTACGAAATTGAATACTTACTAAAAATACTATGATTTCGATTATTCGGTTGTTTGTTAGGCGTGGCACTTCACTAAGTGGGCGGTCTTACATATTTAATAAAAAAGTAATAATATCACTATAAATGCTCACAAGAGCTAGCCAAGAATAGCAGGGCTGCCTGAGACTCGGGGCCTGGTCATTCTGTTTGCTTTCATTGGGGGCAAAGTCGCAGGCACATAGCTAGTGGCAGGAACATTACGCATTATTATCAATATTTCAAGAAAGGAAGTAAAATAAATAACTTAATAGTGGAAAAAGGATCATGATTGCTGATTCACTACGTTAGCGGCGGCACGGCAATACTATCTATACAATATTGTATCTTTATACAAACGGTCGGATTGCGAGACATACCTACACGCCTCGAGTTCGGTATACACTCGGTACACAAACAGTCGCGAATGCACCGTAGTGACCAACAAACGGTGTGATGGTTTTTTAAGCAGTAAGCGTGCGATTTGTGTATTTCATTGAAATAAATACAAATACTTCCTTTATACGGCAAAGAGTAATTATACACTATATTGTGCTGTTTTTGGTTGCTGGAATTCTTCAAAAACGCACCCAGAGATAACATTTTTTAACCTACCTGGAAACTCCGAAAGTATAAGTAAACTATGAAATAATTTTTATATACCTACTAGAACGTAATTTGTTTCTTTTTTAAAAGGTAGGCATTTCGCTTTTTCCACCGAGTAAAATACCTGGATTAATAAATAAATAAGTCGATAGGGTGACAAAAGTGACACACGATAGACCTACCAACGCTCGCGTTAAAAAAAACTAGTAGGTAATTTCCTAGGCTAACTATTTACTCATGTATTTAACTACTTACAAATATTATTATGATATAATTATGAGAGTAAAAAATGGTAGGTACCTGGTAAGATTTAGAGTGTGTTATTTTATTACATCTAATAATAAAAAATCAGGACATGTATTTTTATTGAATACTTCTCATTTCATTCACAACGAATTTAATTTTTTTAAATAAAAATTGGTTGTCTATAAAGTCGGTTTACGGACGATAGTTGAACGTGACAATGTCTTGAGAAAATACTGATGGAATGGTTGCATTTTTCAAAAGAAAATTTTAATTTTATTTGTTTGATAGATATTTTGTATGGATATAGAGAAGGAGGTAAATTTAAATCACAATTAAATTGATCAAGTTACATTTATTAGTACGCATAAATACAATAAGTTAAATATCACACATGTTTAAAAGTTGTAAAACAATTGCTCAAAGCACATTCATACTTGTAAAAACTATGTACATTTTATTGCTTTATAAATATCACACTCCTCCGTACCCGAAATTGCTTTATAAATATCACACTCCTCCGTACTAGAAATTGTTTTATAAATATCACACTCCTCCGTACGCGAAATTGTTTTATAAATATCACACTTCTCCGTACCCGAAATTGCTTTATTAATATCACACTCCTCCGTACCCGAAATTGCTTTATAAATATCCACTCCTCCGTACCCGAAACTGCTTTATAAATATCACACTCCTCCGTACCCGAAATTGTTTTATAAATATCACACTCCTCCGTACCCGAAATTGCTTTATAAATATCACACTCCTCCGTACCCGAAATTGTTTTATAAATATCACACTCCTCCGCACCCGAAATTGTTTTATAAATATCACACTCCTCCGTACCCGAAACTGCTTTACGAGCGGTGCCGAGTGGTGGCGAGTGCACACGAGGCGAGCCGAGCGACGTCATAGTAACGTCTCAGAGCGAGGTAACGCCGGATAAGTCATTTTTTTTCATTCGTGCAGCCGGCTCCATCGAATTATAAGACGTTGTCACGTCAAAAATAAATTAAAATATTTACAATCACAAAACTAGAAAGAAACTCAAGTACGTAGATGAAATTATGGGCAGCCGTATCGCGTGTTTACATACCGCCCGGCTGTAGGTAATTATTTCAAGGACAGGGCAGAGTCACAATTTATTATAGACAACATTGCCGTGGTGTCGGGAACTCGCGAGTTTGACCGAGTCGTCGTGCGTAAATACCTAGTTTTGTAAAATTCTATTATGTGATATAGCTCTTAACGTATAATTCCTTAACAGTTTACCGCAGACATAATTTATTTTAAGTATCTCTATGTGTATGTTCGTACCTACTTATTACACAATAACATCAGTAATGACATTGTATCCGATTATACAATGCATCTACTATACAAACAGGATACCTGCTTATGATTACCGAATTATACGAATTTTGTATCCAATAATACAATCTGGCAGCCCTGCGATCGAGTGAGGTCCGAGGTAAAAGATTCCTATTAGCAATGTGTATGTGTAAATAGATAGTACGTGTAAGTACTTAGTAGGTGGGTTAGTAGGTATCTATTTGCCAAATCATAATGTCGGTTACATAAATACCTAACCTGGTACAGAACAAAGTTGACACATACCATGCGTTTCGTTGTTCACTATTAAATATTGTGTCCTGACAATATGAAAAAAATATGTAAAACGCAATGAGAAAAATTAATTCTTAATTTTTTTATAGTATCTTTGAAGTTCGAATAAAAATTACAGTGTTAATAATTTAACTACAACATAACGCAACAATACAGTTCAATAACATTTGGCCAACTGTCAATAGTCAGTACCTACAAACTATTAAGCTACAAACTCAATAACAAAACCGTATCAACCTCAACGTAGTACGAGTAATTGCCGCCAGAGGAACGATGACAATATTGAATTTTGTGAAAACAAGAAAACTGGACTTCAGAAGCGTTTATTCAATTTTCCCGTGTTTAGGGTATTTTATAAAATTAGAAAATACGTTTATCAGGACCTAATATTGATTTTCCATACATTTCAATAACAAATCGATACCCGTAACGCCATCTATTGATATTTGTTTGAACCATTTTTGCTTTCTTTGAGATGGGACCCCATGGTATTGGGAAAAAGGTCCGTTTTTGCATTTAGACTCATAGGCGGTCCATTATGCGTGCAGATAAGTCTGACTAGTCGAGCTAGCCTTGCTCTTTCAGAAGCACAAAAGCCTCCTGGGGTGTTTAAAGGTTTTTAGGAGCGACCTCCCACCCATGAGGCACAATAGATATTAGTATATGAACTAAGGATAAATTAAATTGTTAACTGTTTTAGTAAAAATCATTAAGAGGCCGTATACAAAATCGAGACGGACATAATTAGGTATTCGGCACGTACACTCACACACGCGAGAGAGCTTGCTCGCGTGTGTGCGTGAGTCCGAAGTCGTCGATGGCCAGTAGGGTGAATAAAAGGTTTTGATCTTTTGATATTTTTACGTGAAATATTAAAATATAGATAGATAGATAAACTCTTTATTGTACAACAAAGAAAGAAATTAATACAAACTTGTAAACATATACTATGTAGATTCTTACTAAACTAAAACCTGAGTACAATGGAGAATATGCATGTATTTTTTTTTTTGACTTATTCCATCATTCTCTTCTAATAAAAAATAAAACAATGTTCAAATTATTTTTTTAAATAACATTGAAAATATCGATAAAATTTGTTCTGTTTGAACGCCGCCATATTTCGCGGGCCTTGGATGACGTCACATGCCACGCTCAGTGTTTGTTTCATAAACTTAGTATACTTACTTGAAGTGTTACAGTAATTTTAACGATTCTTAGTTGTAATTACTATTTATTGTAATTACTAGACAATGGATAAAGTTATAAACCATTTTATAGGTATTGCTTTATCCCTAAGTGTAAAAACACTATAAGAATTGCACCCAATGAAGTATTTTTTGAGAGAGTTGCGAAAATACGAAAACAATGGTGTAAATTAATGATAAGAGATGAAGTATCTTCAATATCATGTTTATATTGTTGTGTAGATCACTTTAATGTAAGTATTTCTCCATAATCTGCATTTTCCCTATTAAAATCGATGCGCCGTTTGGTTTTCCAAACCTTTCTTTTCGAGTTCTTTTTCCTTTTCCTCGGTTCAAACTTTTTTACAGCGAGTGATGGACTTTTTGCAGTAACATTTTTAGGTAACGCAGCTATTGGAGTACCAGTGGTAAATGCAACGACAGCAGCGTAGCACCTCAACGCATACGAATTATTCAAAGCGAAGTTGATGCGCTTGCTTCCAGCATATTTTGCAACCAAGGAATTGAATTGCTCAGTTCTGAAAAACAAATGTGATGTTATTCAATAGTAATATTTTTTTCGCAATTTTACATTAATAGGTACTTCAAAAACGTATCAAATTGCAATTTTTAAATATTAGTTATTCTAAAAGCGATTACTGCTATTATTTGAATTGTGCAACAACCTGTTATTATTTAAATTGTGTATCAAGCTTTTAGCATGAAAAGCCAGAGAAGTTGCATTTGCTGAAAGCTTTTTCAGCAATACTGGTATATGAGGTATATATTTCGGCTCCAGCTTTTTTAATATCTGCAGTAATATCCTTCACAGTTACTATGGTCACGAAAAATATCCAAGGAACTGTTTAGGATATCTTTTTGCAATGTTTTTATTTGTTTAGCTGTTTGTGAGTATTCAGTTTTTCGGAATCTTACTGCCACTTTGACTGCAACCTGTAGAAGAAAAAAAGACAAGGTACTCGTCACGCTGATAAGCTATGCATAGTCCCAAGTAAGACAACTTTAATGCATAAAAGCATATTCTGCAGGGCTATATATATATATATATATACAATAAGATACCTAAGGAAATAAAGGCTATTCAAAATATAATAAGATTCAAAAAGTACCTTCACGAAATGTTGTGTTCTAAATGTTACTATTCTTTAAATGAATTTCTAAATGATGCTTTATAATAATAAATATTGTATTCCAACCATATTGTTGATTCATCTGATGTATGTCAATTTAAGGTTGCATACTAGTGACGAAAGGACTCCGAAGCTTTTAAGTCTTTAAAAAGAACTCGAATTATGGCGGTTTGCAACTAAATCGAGTCCTTAAACCCTGAACTCTAACCTTCGACTCACGACTCAAGGTTTAATCTTAAGACTTAAGTCGTTTTAAAAAGACTCCTATTTTTAAACGAATCAAGCCCAACGAAAAGATCCGAACCCTTTTGAAAACAACTCAGTTCGTGAGTCGTGTTTCGTCAGTCATGAGACGCGCGCTAGTACGCATCAACAACATGTGTGATTTATTTTTGCACCTTAATGTAAAACTTTGCCAGAGCCCCGTTTATTATTTGTGAATGTAACGTGTTATCTTTGACAATTGTGAACCAATGTTAATAAATGTTTTTGATTGAATAAACATTGAAATCGGTTATACTTTTTTAATATATAGCATTAGTTTAAAAAAATATTTTATTTGGGCAACATTTTTTAAAAGTAAAAAAATACTATATAAAAAAAATACTATATACTTTACTACCACATACTTTTATATCCAAAATTAAGAACCGTCCTCATAAAATTATTTGAATATCGTTGGTAAAGGATTGAAAATTAAATACATTGTTCTACTCTATACTATGATAACAAACATGCCGATGCCCTTTATTGGATTTTTTTAATTTAAAGTTATAACAAAATAATTATCTACACTACTACTTGTTGTATTTACAAAGCATGTTAAAATCATTACAAAATATTTAAAAATAATAACTTACCTAAGGTATCAAAACTCACGTCGCGCTATATTCGTCGCCGGCGATGTGTGTCGACTCGGTGCAATTTTCAGAGCGCAGAGCGATACGTCCTCCCTCTAAAAGCGCTTGGCGCAGACTGCCTAACCGAGGCTTGCTTCGAGTATTATAATGCGAGAATAAGGTTGTTTTAAAACATTTTTTATTGATTAAATTTTAAATTTTTTTGCAATTTTTTTTCAGGAAATGGATTGACTGTGAAGTGAATTATATTTCCATTGTTTTTATTTTGTGAATGAGAGTTTTACGTAGCCGAAATCAAAGGCAATACTTTGCCTATTTTCTGTAAAATTTGACTAAGTTAAACATTTTTTTACTCAAAAATTTCATATGAAAGTGGTAAAAAGTGATACGAACATTGTATAGACGACTTTTACAACAATACATTGTAATTTTTTTATACCGTTTAAACTTCAAAACAATTCGTAAATATGTGATATTCTAAACCTCTTACAGCAAAAATTCACAAAACATGCGCCGGTTTGATGCCGATTAATCAAAATTAAATAATAATAATAAAAAAGTAGCTCGAACATTAGATAATAATTGAAATGATCTTTCATTTCGTGTATTTAAACTTATAGAAATACATTATTTTAATGGTAAAATCAAGTCTGTAAAATTACGTTACTTCAGCGAATCGGCAAAATTTCGTATACGGCCTCTTAAGCAGATATTACAGATATTAAATTGTAGGGGAAGAGGGAAGGGTTAGAGCCTCCGGTAACCTCACTCACATTGCAAGTATTGCTTCACTGCCAGTTTTCCCTGAGGCCGTGGTATCACTCCGGTCGAGCTTGCCTATATGTGCCAAGCGTGGCTCTCCCACGAACAGAAAAATTAAATTATTTGTAAAATATGTGTAATAACATTTGAATAATATAAAATGTTATCCAAATTTTAATGTTTTTGACATTAACACACTGCTGGACAGTATGGTCAAAGCTGTACATAAGGTACTTCGTAATATGACATACCAGCCATAGCCATACAATTTTGACAAGTAATAATTCAATGTACGCCCTAAGCAGTGGGTTACGTACAGAATGACTATGAAATACATTTATACTGTCATATTACAACAACTTTGCAAAACCCTACTGTCATTCTACGTCACTGTTTTTAAGTATTCAGTTGTTTAAATGTGTTGCCATCGACACAATGGCTATGACCATTGACGCCTCATATAAAGCTGAGCCATACTGACATACTAGATCGAATTTTACAGTCTTACCTTGACACAACTGCTATGGCCGTAAGAAATAAATGTATAAAAAACAGTACAGTTAACTAGACTAATAATAAAAACAAGTACTGTCCAGCAATGTGTTAAGCTGTGTACGCAAGATAAATCTAGTAAATATAAAACTTTTACGTGTTTACAGATATCAGCAAGCATTGACCACAACTATAGTTTTTTTAGGCATGATGCTAAGCTCAACCTTTTGGGGTAACATCAGTGATCGTTATGGAAGAAAAACTGTGAGTAAAGTTAAAATTTCAGACATAATTTTACGAGTACTTTGTTTTACCCATGCATGTATAGTTACTGGTTCATATGTGTGGACAATGCTACATGTATATTTCACAATCATAGCTTTGTACATAATTTCTTTTTACATACATGTAAAATAACTAGCCTCGCCCCGCGGTTTCACCCGTGTAAGTCCCGGTGCAATGGGAATATTGGGGTAAAAAGTAGCCTATGTGTTAATCCAGGTCTCCAGCTTTATACATATCAAGTTTCATCGCAATCAGTTTAGTAGTTTTTGCATGAAAGAGTAACAAACATCCATACATGCATACATCCACACATCCCTACATCCACACATCCATACATCCTTACAAACTTTCACATTTATAATATTAGTAGGATATTCGTACTACTATTATTTTATATACCTAATTATGTTCATAGTAGGTCTCAATAAAAAAAAAAAAAAATTGAAAAATTAATTAAGAAAGCAGGATACAGCCATTATTAGTTGAATATCAACTTCTGCCTTTGCATTAGATAAACTGTCTATGAAGGAATGTTAAAGATTATATAACGTTACTAAATTTTAATTTTCTTTTTTTGTTTGCAGGCTTTGAGCATGTGTGGAGTATTGCTGTTCTACTATGGATTGTTGAGCTCGATAGCACCAAACTTCCTATGGTTATTATTTCTGAGGAGCCTTGTTGGATTTGCTATAGGATGTGTACCACAATCGTAAGTCAATCCTCTTGTATTAAAAAACTATTCTGTTTGTTTCGTAACATATTGTAATTTAATTACTCGTAAGGATACTTACCTGTATTTTTAGCGGTAAAAGGGCAATGGTTAAGACTATGGGTCAAGTGTAAAGGAAGTTAACAAGAAAGATAGGACTTTTACATATAAATAGGGATTTAATCGTACTTTTTATGTAGTATCACCACATGCCGATTTGTACCTATTCAAAAATAATATGAGTAATGTGTAAACTGTATTACTTTAATATGTACTAGCAGCGCCTCGCGTTTTCACCCGCGTAAGTCTCGATCCCGTGGAAATGGCGGGATATAGAAATTAGCCTATGTGTTAATCCAGGTCTCCAGCTATCTACATACAAAGTTTCATCGCAATCGGGTCAGTACTTTTTGAGCCAATTCGTTACAAACATACTTACATACAAATTGTTCCTCTTTATAATATTAGTATAGATTACTATTTCTTTTAAATATAGATTTCAGGATGATAGCTAAACCTGTACTGTATGCTTACAACCAGATTTTCAAAAAAATTAAAAAAACACTATCTACCTCTACGCGCCCGGTTTTTTTTTTGTGGTTAATAAGCAAATCCTTAGTTCCTAAGCTCCTCAGACCAACCTGGTTACTAGTTTTTTTAATAAACTGTAAATACGTTTTTTTTTCAGTGTTACACTATACGCGGAGTTTTTACCTACAAAACAAAGAGCGAAATGTGTTGTTCTTCTGGATGTAAGTTAAACGTTCTATTAATGCTATAGGTACCTTCCTATCCCTTGTAGGTGTTTAAGCCTGATAGTTCCACCACAGGAAATCGCGAAAATAGTTTATGGCTATATCTCTCATTCGTTTTTAGATAGATCCTGATAATGTAAAGCACAGTATTGCATATTATTATGTATATGGTTGATGCTCCTTAATAAATAAATAAATAGAAACAGGATACATAAGGTTACGATTAATTATAAGAATTTTGTTTCCAATTATATAATCTGGCAACCCTGCCATTGTATGACATGCCGATATATAGACGATCATGCGTGCACGTCAATCATGGCTTGCAGGATTAAAAATAAAAGGACTTGTCAATCAACTGCCAGCACGTATTTTGCATATCATTCGCATCAATCAATGCTATTAAACGATCATGTATTCATGACAGCACGTAACGCATGTCATACCGCATGATCATCTAGGTCATCTCCTGCAATGGTAAGTAAGTAATATTTTTTTTTATGTTTTTCAGTGTTTCTGGGCGCTAGGTGCATGTTTGGAAGTGGCATTAGCGCTCGTAGTGATGCCGACCCTCGGAGTACACTGGCTTCTTGCGTTATCGACTATTCCGCTACTCATATTCGCACTTATATCTCCTGTAAGTCATTATTTTCTTACGTTTCCAACAAGTACAGCACTAACAAATTCTGGTGTTAGAATTATACTTGCTAAACCACATTGATATAAAATAATATCTCTCATCTCTAATATCAGATGGTCATATGGTCGGTACTGGAATAATTACACTATACGAGTATGTAGTAACGCAAGGTATAAAAAACTACCTGCTGACGACAGTAATACAGCTGTGTAGTATTCTGGAGATCCTGCTCTCTACAGAAACATAGGCCAAGGTCAATCTGAGACCTTCTATACTATAGAACCTGGAAAGTATTCATTCACCACCCTATTGATTCTATAAGGTGGTGAAAGTGAGTACCTCCCCATAGATTCTATAGGGTGGTGAAAGTGAGTACCGCATATTGATTGTATAGGGTGGTGAAAGTGAGTACCACCCTATTTATTCAATAGGGTGGAGAAAGTGAGTACTTTCCAGTCACGCGACTCGGTTTCGTTTTACCATAGGAACAGTGCACAAGGTTATTTAGACTATGACCTCAAGGTGGTAAAAGTGAAAATACTTTAACCGTTAGATGTTTTCTATTTATTAAAATCGGAATCACCCGAGACCAACCCACTCATTCTAACAGTAACCTTTAACATGATAGAAGTCACTGCTCCCCCAATCTGGCAATGACGAATTATTTAAGACACGTAGAGGCTATATAGCAATTCCGATGTAAGCTGAATATAAAAAAAAACTAAAATGTAACTCTCCACAACAACACAACACAAGATTATTCTTAATGTAAAAATAATATATAAAAATCACTAATTCACATTAACTATGGAAGTTTTACACATTTATTACCATACCCAATATCGACTTTTAAGCACGAATACTTCTTGAGTAAAAGTTAATGTATTGTAAATACTTGAGAAATCTTCAAAGTTAGGCCACGACATGATTCATGTTCGTAAATACTTGTAGGTATTAATTAGAAACTTGAATGATACATAATATGATATAATAATTACTTCGGTTTCAGTGGCTTCCAGAGTCCGCTAGATTCCACGTGGCAAGTGGCGAACCAGACAAAGCTTTAGCTACTCTAGAACAGGTAAGTTCATCTATATGAATCATAAATATATTCTTAACACACTTTGTTTTTTTTCTTGTACATTATACGATATCTTCGCTCAATAAATACCTCTTTATTAAATTAAAACCCTAGCCCGGTTTCTATAGGAAACCACAAACATTCAATTAAGTGGCATTATTTGAAACAGTTAAAGTTTGCTTATCAGCAATTTTACTCTATGAACATAAAGATAATTTGTGTCGCGTAACATCAAATGTGGGTAAATCCATAAAATAAAATATTTGACTTTTTGGTACGCCGAGATTGCTGAAAAATAATGTTTTTTACCTATCTTATAACATAAAGCTAAATCCCTTTAAATTTGAAGAAAAATGCAAATAAAATCTACAAATTATATCAAACAAAGTCAAATCAAGACCGTTTTACCTAATGAAGGCAAATCCATTTGAACCAATGAGCAAGCTCCATTTATGCAACATGGCCGTCATTTGGCTTAGACACGTCAAAAGTTTCTCATCGCATCTCCCGGTTTTTACGTGTTTAATTAGATTTACAGTGAATTTAATGGATAACTTATTGGATTACTATAAAAATTGCGTCCCCAATTAAAGCCAGGGAGCAACCTAATATAAAAACAGTAGAGAAGAGGCAGGAAAGAGCAAAAAAACTGTAAGTACAGGACAACTATGTTTTACGTTGATTCAGATTATGACATGACGGATACCGTAGGGTTGTACGTTCACAATGATTATTTTATTTATTTATCAAAATGTTACAAATGTGGGTGATGTATTTATCTACATTATGTTGAAGTAAAAAAATATTTTATGGTAATTTGATTTTTTATATTTGTATTTTTATATTTTTATGTCCGCAAATTGCTTGAAACTCACTTTGGTGTAAAATGGCCATTATTGGAGGAATTACAATATTACAAAACGGTGCTCAACATTGAAAATTTGGAAGAATCTGTATGAGCTGGCTTAAATATAAAATAATTTGATTTTGTACTGCTTGTGTATTATTTACCAGCTTTCCGCAATCCATGTTTGATGTAGGTCTCGATCTGCGATATGAAATGTTGCGCGTAAGCATTGTGTTGGATCAAAACCTATGCCGAGCCATAGGATTAAAAATATTTTTTGTCGTAGCGACATGTATACATTTTTCCTTCTTGCCAAATTTCATCAAAATTTGTCCAGTGTTTCAGATTTGAACACATAAATAGACACACACGTTCGCAAATATAATATTAGTAATGAAATTCGATATGCAACTTAAAGCGCTCTTTTGACATCCCTGAGCGTACATGGAACAAAGATTTTTTTTTTTTCAAACCTAGGTAAATACGATTAAATTTTATCATACATAGTTAACTCCTCGCCTTGTTCTTTCAATAATGGCTAAATCCCACCCTGTTTTAACAAACAAGGGTAACTCCAAAGTAAATACGATTTTTTTTTGTTTTCCGGGATGTCTATCTATATTTTGATTGCAGAATTCAATTATTTACTATCTATTTCCTCAAATAAAGTTTAATTTTTCCCATAAAAGCCTAAATCATGACAAGAATTGATTTTTTACCTATATCTCACAATTACATAAAATGGATTTAACCACGTTTGAAGTTACGCGACAGATTTAAGCAATAGGGAATCGGAAAATGTTAGTTTCAGTTTATAAATTTCGAAATTAAATTTTATAATTATTTTAAAGTTTTCAGTTTTTTTATATGTTCTACAAATATGCAAAACGGAAGCCTCTATGACGTTACGTCATCATATCAGTAAAAACTAGGCAAAATTGTAATTTTTTTAATATTTTATTCCTCCCGTGCATTTTACTTACATATAACTGTTATACTGCCCGTTGATACTGTACGCTTTTAATATATCAAAGAGCATGTTAGTTGTAAGAAAAAGTGTAACAGTTGTGGGCAAACCAATAAATAAATAACCATTGACAACCACAAATCTATCCCGAATAAGTTCTTTCATGGTGGGATTTTTAGCAATTGATCCCGATTTTTGATTTGTCAAATAGATGAAAGATGTACTGTTTTATCTCCATCACTTATCATAGGTATAGTAACTACCGACATGACGTCATGACAAACGAGCAACATGGCGCTTTGCGTTTTCATCAATTTACGCGTGAACATTAAAAATGTAAAATTGAAATGTATTTTAACCGAAAAAAAACGGAGCAAGTTCTCAAGACAACTCGCATATGTTTTTTTATGTACCTATACACGTAAGTCTTAACCGATTTCCATAATTCTTTTTTTATTGGAATGTGTATACTTCGGAGTTGGTCCCATTTAAATTTTAAATAAAAATTTCAACCCTAAGGGTGGAAAATAGGGGACGAATGATCACCCATTGACTTTACACCTGTGAACCGATTTTGTTGAAACTTAACAAACATACGTAGTTCTAATGACACTACAACAAGACGGAGACCTGTAGTAGGTTATTCTAGATACAAAAAAACAAAAAATTCAAAACTTTTAAACAAAAACTGTAACCGACGAATCTAGAAATTAACTAAAAAGTGAAAACAAACTTGTTAGCCTAACTAAACTCCTACACTAACCTATGTACCTAAATAATTATGAGTCAGCGCCAAACAAACAAACAAAAAGTTTTATTAGAAAACAAATTCGGCATATAAACGCGTCGCTACTGCCATCATTTTACATAATAATAAATTAGCTTTTTTGTATGTTTGACAACCTGGTCCAAACGTCAGGTAATTCAGAGGTATGTAATACCTATTTCGTGATCGCGTTAAATCCCGTATTAAACATAATTAAGTATACAGAAAGGCAGGCAAGCAAAGGCAAGTTAAGAACTGAAGACTTACTGAAAGAGTATAAATGTTAATGTGTTCCTCACAGATAGCTCAAAACAACGGTAGGCCTATGTTGCTGGGCCGATTGGTGTGTGACGACTCAGTGGGCATCGGTCAGCGCGGCCGGTTGAAGCATCTTCTCATACCACAGCTGAGGAACACTAGTTTACTTCTGTGGTTTATATGGTATGGCTTTATTATAGAGTTTCATCCTACACTTTATCAGCCTGTTCCAGTTCGCCTTTGCCTAGTTTTTTTTTTTTTCAATAAGCAAGGTGGAAATGAAATTAGAAAATTTACATCCTTTACAATCATAGATATCTTTAATAGTCTAGTCGACAAGCTGAAAATGGTCTAAAATAGAGATACTGCTCTTAAAGTTATGTGCGGTAGCTCATTGGATCCGGAATGACGCCTAGAAAAATGTGCCAAAAGCGTGTATTAGCACATAAAAAATTGCAAAAGTTATTAAGAGCCATTTCACAAAATTTGAACGCTCGAGTTTAGGTAAATGACGGCAGCATTTTGTATGTGTGCGTAGTTACTAACACGAACACACTGCAAGCAGTGTAGCGCGAGTGACGAGGCAGACTAAAGAATCTTGAGCTGTTATAATAGTAATGCACTAATTAGAGATTTATTAAAGAAATATTTCATTATGCAGTAGAATGAAGGTTTTTAGACTAATAATAAATCACAAATATTTGTGTAGATAAAACGTATAATAAAAAGAGCCTTAAAACGACATATCGAGTCAACGAAATTTTTAATAAAGGTTTTCGCTATTGAGCTCTATAGGCGTTATAAATTTTCACCTTAATTACAATTATGTTTTTTTTTTTTATTTTACCATATAAATCACGTACACAATAAGTACTTTATTAAGCTAATTATATTTTTAAAGATTAATTAATAAGGAGCTGACAGAACTCAATGTTTAGATTAGCGCCCTCTAGTGGATCTATATATGTATTATTAGCGTGACGGTCAAGAGTTCAGTGCTTTTTCCCTATAGTAAAAGTGCACAACGTGCCTAAAGAAGTTTTCACTTCAAAAATTATAAATCTTGGTACCCCGAAAACATTTTTGAAGTGAGAAAATGATTAGATATTTTTATATTTGAAGAATGATTGTATAATGACATGATTATGTATAATTGTATATAATATTGTGTAAATGTATAATTTTTAAAGCGGCGTTAGCGTAATGGCTAAGGCGTCGATCGGTAAATCAAGTGGTTGTCGACTCGAACCCCACCCAGTGCACTACCGGCGTGAACCCACTCCTAACACAAGCACTTAGCTTAGCTGGAGGGGTTAACCAGAATACTAGTAATGTGTGACCCACGTTACTGGTATTCTTTACAAAAAAAATTACAAGTAACAATAGAAAAAGTGATACTTTTGAAAAGAAATATCTTCTTTAAAAGTTAAATATTTTAACTATTTTATATTGGTAAAGAGGAATGCGCACCTACTATAGACACTTCGGCCCTGAGTGCACATATATAAAAGCATATGAAATTTACAAGTTACAGAATTAAATGGTTAAGAAATTGGTTTAAAAAAAGTCCGGATTTTTGAGATAAAATGGTTTTTATTTTTACAAATATAGTTTTAAACATTAACTTTCTGTAACACATTATCAATCACATTATAAATTACATTATCAAATTTTGATTAGATCTGCCAGGTATGGTGACGTGATCAACTATAAATACTGCTGTGGTCGAACTCATTGTTTTATAAGATTTCGAACTTCTGCTATTTGAAACAAAATATCTCCGTATTTTGGCGCCATTTAAACCACAATTAACACAGCGTAAATGTCTTCTTGAATGAGTTACTAAGGGCTGGGAAGACTCTGGCTGGTATGAAAGGTAAGGATGGGGGGGGGGGGTGATCATTATCAATGGCTAAGGCAGCCGAACTTCTCGTTATGTTTCCTTATATACATTCTTTGACTCCAAAAGTATTGAAAATCTATTATTCGCCTGCCATCCTATGTAATTCTAAAATAAAAATGACAATCTGCTTCTACGTGGTTCAAATTCAAAACAAAATAAACATAGTATATACAAAAAATATTTACGATTGAGTCTGAAAGTTCCACTGATTCCTCAAGGCCGTGGTCAAATACAACAGCATCTTTCACCTACAAATTTTAAGAAATCATACTGTTTGTATAAACTACGATAATAAAAGTTTGTTAAAGTCCCTTTAACGCATATTTATCTAATTAAATAGAAATAGTGATGTCTGACTATGTCAATTCGGTAGAATGCCCAAATGAAAAGTATAGAAAAAAATGTACTACTGAAATATATACGATTGATTCCAAAAATTCCACTGATTCGACCAGTCCGGGGTCTAATGCAACGGGTTTTTTCTCCTATAAAATTTAATAAATTATATTATTTACTGCTAATTAGAGGTATGCTTTAAACCTAGAATTGTTTCTAAAAGAATCAATTTCTGTTACCGGGTCTAAATTTTCACTTGTACCCGGCACGGCGTCCTTCCTTCCTTCTAATGATACTACCCTCCACTACTCGATTTGCGCGATTTCTCATTCTAAAATAAAACATAGCTATTAAGGTCAATGCCTACAAATAACTTGAATGAATAATAATTTGAAAAAATAAAAAAGATCTACCTTGCTTCTGTTGCTTTCTCTATGGCAGCAGAATTATTACGTTTTCTTTTTTTGACACAATGGTATACAGAACTTTTGCGCCCCATTTCTTAAACTGATAGAAAAATAGCATCTTTATTCTACAATATACTCAAATAATACTTTACTTCAAAATAAACAAAACTTAAGAGCTTTGTTACCTTACCTGATAAAAAATTATACTGAGAATCAAAACTTTGTTGTCGTAGTATAATAATGCGTTTACAATACAAGCGCTCGAAAATCGGGAAGCGGGAAAAGTGACACAGGTCCTACTTCGACGGGCGATAACGCCGTACTGATTGGTATCCACTTGCGCATCGTAATTTATTGCAATTTAGAGTAGTTTTAAAAATGATCTTATTTCTAATTCAAATAAGCAATTGTCAAAAAAACTTTAGAATTAGATTCTTCAAAGAACATAGTTTACTTAAATATGTATATTTTGTTGAAATTACGCTTTATTGTAACCAAAAAATCGCGATAAATTTGCGATATAAGCTGTATAAATTGGACTAAGTCTTTATTTTTTTGCTAATTAATGTAATCAATAATTGAGAAAATAGTACATTATCTAAAGATTAAAAGATATGTCCTATGCTTACCGTATTTTTTTCACCCAAATTTATAAATATTATTGATAGATTTTGGAATCGGAAATTGTCTCTGCGATGATTTTTCACTAAACGAGTTGTGGGAGATTGATCACCACAGATCAACGAAGTTGCTTTTCTTAAATGTGATACATTAAGGAACAAGATCAAAGAGTATTCTATAGCTTACATGTATTTTAGAATTTCAAAGTATTACCTAAGATCATAAATTAAGCGACCGAAATCTTAAAGAATTGCGTGAAAACGTGAAATGGCTCTTAACAATTAAAGATGAAAAAAAAATGGCATTTTATTTTTTGCCAATATTTCATAAGCTTTTAATATTTAAGAAATTTCAAAAATTCTGAAAGAGGAGGAAATTTCCAATAAAAAACTCCTAGCTCCCGGAACTCTATCTCCATTATTTATAATTTTAATTTAACGCTGAAAATGGGTCTCCGCGCGACATCGCGTCAAAAGCGAGTTCGACACATTATTTTAATTTATTTATTTAAGGTATTGAATTTTGTTTTTTAATTTGATAAAATTATAGTGTACTCTGAACATTATAAATAATTTATTGTCGTTGGAAATTTTCCTTAAAGTTCATTTTTCAACAATTTAAACGATTGTTAACTAACAAAATTTTCTCGAACTTCAGTCTTCATTGTAAATGAAAAAAAATGTTTAAATCGTAAAAATGTTTCGCTTCGTAGAGCCTTTCTTATATACATACTTAACAAGATCACGCCTTGAAAGTTAAAAAAAATATTCATACTTTGTTTAAAATAATTTTTGTATTTGAACAAAAACTGAAAAATCTCAGTTTATGTCCATATTTTTGCCATGCCATAATTTTTTATACAAAGTTATTAATTTAGTTTGATGATGGCAGGATGTCGTGCGCATTCTGTTACTACGGGCTGGTGCTCATGACGACGGAGCTGTTCGAGACGTCCCCGGGCGGGCTGGAGGAGGCGTGCGCGGCGGACTGCCGCCCGCTGCAGACCACCGACTACATGGACCTGCTTTGGACAACCCTCGCTGAGTTCCCCGGTATTAAACTCTTTTCTAACATATAAACTTGAACATCAATTTATTATATTTTCTTTTTTTTACTAAAGTAAGTGTTGCGCTCTCTCTCCCGCTTATGGGTACGTTATAGCCTTGGTCTTTTTGCGAGAAATAGTCTATAAATGCTGTCGATATAGATGATGTTAACTCTGCCCTCTGTTGCGTTCTGCAAAGGTGAGAACCACACAGCCGTTGATAATAATTATAACACGGTTTACACGATGCTCTGCCCTCGGCTAGGGGTACAGTTAGGTATCACAATCCCCGGATAAAGAAACGTAAGTATGTAAAAGTCAGGACAATTATTTTTTTTTTTTTCATTCTCAGGTATATTCGCCACGATATTTATAATAGAAAAATTCGGTCGCAAGAAAACAATGGCTACCCAATTTGTGATATTTGCGATGTGCGTCTGCGTTTTAATCTACAATGGGAAGTAAGTAATATCAACAATTTTGTCTTTTATTTTCGACACATATTAAAAGTATGATTTATTTAAAAAACTAAAACACCATGAAGTAACTTGTTTCTACATTATATAGCTTTTAATACTATTGACTTCAGACAGGAATCAAAAATCGGAAACTAACATTCCTTCTCTATTGTCTCTTTTTATTAAATAAAGGGCAATTCTCAGTTACAGTCAGGGCAGTACAAGTTTATTATATTATCAGGTTTTCTATGCATTATAGGCAAAAATCTTATGTATTTTATTTAAGTGTAATTCCACTGCAATTAATGTCGTTCAATCAGTCAGAATATTAGACGTAAGGGAGGTCATGATTCCAGTTTGTCGGCTGCAGATAATCTAGTATTTTTTTTTTATTATAAGTAATAAATTGCATGTAAAATGTTCACTGTATGGTTAATTGTTTACAGTCGTACATTCCTGACGTGTGTGCTGTTCGTTGCAAGAGGCATCATCGCTGGACTCTTTCAAGCTGCCTATGTATATACCCCAGAGGTAAAAGAATATGATTGCCTTTAATGCTAATATTATCTGATTAATTTTTACGCGCCTATTAATCCTAATTAATACCATAAAAGCAAATTTGAATTTGTTTGTACGCTATAACTACTTTACCAATCATTACAATATTTTGCATACACTTGTCAGGGGAATCTTTTATCCAGAAACAATACTGTTCCCGAGAAATAGAGTATCACACAAGATGTCGCCGGGCTCTATCATATAACCAGCGCTGCAGTCTCTCAGGCTGCAGCAATATGCTGAGATAGGTGCCTTTTCTGGCATTGCACAGGGCGATAGTTACTTACGCTTTTTATTTCTTTTTATTTTTATTGTAATAATTGTGTGCGGTCCTGTGAATGACAGAATAAATGTTTCTCTTTCTAATACTTTAACGCGAGCGAGGCTAAGACCAAAACCTGGTTTATTATAACCTTGAGCGTTTGTACCTTGAAATGTTTTAAAATATCTAACCTGGTCTGTTGGTGTAGTGGCACAGAACACAATAGTACAGGTATAGAAGACCCACTCCGCCAAATCATTTAAATAAATAGCGACTCTTGGTCCAACACAATAAAGTCGCAATTCAGATCGCACAGTGCTAATTACAGACAGTAATATTCCCCTAGAAGTTGCCTCTCTTTCTATCGCGTAACTCTTATCTGTTCTGACGACTTCGCGACGTCAGGGTTGTCTTTTTTTAGAATTTATTAATCTGAATATTAATTACCAGTAACTTATGTGTGTTACTCTATTTTTGTAAAGAAATAAACCTAGGCTATGTATTGTAATAACTCGATAATCTGGATACGAAAGGATGACGTGACGCAGCGCGTAAGTGAGCATGGAATTAACGTGCGGCCCGGCCGGCGCGCGGCATCCCACTGAATTTTGGCACGTTTAGTCGACCCCGCCGTGTACTTATAGCTTAATACCTACACCGCGGAGTGGACCTGACCTGGTAGTGGTTCGTGACCCTGATTGCTGAGCCAGAGGTCGTAGGTTCAATTCCCACCCAGGACAAATAATTGTGTGATGAGCATGATCATTTGTTCTGTGTCTGGGTGTAGTTTATCTATAATATGTATGTATTTAGAAAACTATGAGTATGTTTATCAGCACTCTGGTTACTATAGCACAGGTTCTGCCTAGTTTGGGATCAGACGGCCGTGAAGTTGTTATTATTATTACATGTTGATTTTGTAATAAAGGTATTCTGCCAAGGGTATTTAAGTAGTTACTCGTGCCTATAAACAATACCAAAATCAATGGAGTCACGTGTGCGATGTCAAAGTTCTTCAGATATACAACTTTAGGCTGGTGCTGGTATAGCGGTCATTAAACGCAATACGGTATTAGACTGTCGAGTGAATTCAGTTACTCTTTATTAAATACACCCACACACACATATATATATATATATGTGTGTGTGTGTGTACCTAAAGTGCCCAACGTGCCTAAAGAAGTTTTCACTTCAAAAATAAGAAACTTGAGAATGTACTGAATACAAATTTTCAGTCTTATGTAATATTTAATTTCGTGAGCATTGTTAAACAACTCTATTGTCTATCTTAATATGCTGCTGCAATTTGTGAATTTAATACTAATATTTATCATAATTTTCATTATAACTTTACACAGGTTTTCTACGGTTTATTCTCTTGTCTTAATGGTTTGCGCTTGTAGGTGTACCCGACTGCGCTGCGAGCGACGGCAGTCGGCGCCTGCAGTGCCGTGGCAAGGCTGGGCGCCATGATTACTCCTTACGTCGCACAGGTGACAAATCTCTTATTTAAAATGTTTATTTGTAAAAAAATGCAACCACTGACACTACCGAACCGTTTAAAAAATAATAATAAATAAATTAGCCAGTTGGTCTAGTAGTTAATAATCCTGACTGCTAGGCCAGAGGTCGTGGGTGCGATTCCCACCCAGGAAAAATAATTGTGTGATGAGCACACGATCATTAGTTCTGTGTCTGGGTGAAATTTATCAATAACGTGTATGTAATTAATAATATATTGTAATTAAGTTTATCAGCAGCCTAGTTACCATAGTACAGGCTCTGCCTAGTTTGAGATCTCAAAAAACATAAAACTAGGGACTGATAATCAATAAAAAGATACTAGAAATAAACAAAATTAGTAGGTACACCACGACCCCATTTACACAAAGTACATCATATTTTGTAACTTCTTTTTTCTCTTCGATCTCAAAAGAAACTCCACCACTATGGGCGTAGTATTGTTTTTCTGCTTACGGTGTTTATAGGCATTCTTAACCGCTTGTATAAGGGCGACTCGGCCGATAGTCTAAAAAATATTTTAGTAAATTATTGATATATTTAACAGCACTTTACTATAATTCCAGGTGTTATTGAAGAATTCCATAGTCATAGCAACAAGTGTATACTCTCTAGTCGCCGTGCTGGCAGCTGGTGCCTGCCTGGCCTTACCCATCGAGACCAAGGGCAGGGAACTGAGGGACACCGTTACTGTAACAACATAACGGACGTATCATGACAATTTGATCTAAAGCCTTTAACTCATTATTATAAGTAACTTAAGAGATTCGAATATACATGTACACAAAGTGTTGCAAAGAGTTGTGGTCATATTTTAATAATGTTATGTACAACTGAAAAATAGTTAGGTAGCCTTACTAACTTTTATTAGTATATGGCTAAATAAAAATATCGAAAATGTGCGGGTGGATGAAGAACCTTCTACCTCACGATCTCGACAGCGGAAGGCGTGCACCACTGAACCAGTCAGCCTGTGACCACGGCCAGTGCAACCTGGTCGAAATGTCAGGCAATTCAGAGGTATGTTCGTAATTTTCGTGATTGCGTTAATTCCCGTGTGAATACATAGTTAGGTAGCCTAAAAAAAATGTTTTTGGTAATTGCTGTTTCTGGGCTGTGCACATTTTTTAACAATATTCTTTCAATTTAATGATGTTGTTTTTTTTTTGTTCGGGCATTTTCGGACAAATCCGGACATTCCGTAAACTCTAAAGATCAGATTTCAATTCAAAATAGGAATGTTGTATTAAAAATCACGAATTCATGGTGTTATATACAACTCTAAAACATGAAAATACCTTTCTTTAACATCTTGTACATCAGGTGAACCAAGCAGGATGAATTGAGAGTCTTGAATTTTCTATGAATTCGTTCGTACATCTTGGTGAAAACTATATTGCTAGTAAATAAATAAATGTGTCGAAAACTTAGATGTGAGCGAGTCTCGAGTGTATCTCGTGAGCACAGAATGAGCATACTCGTTATGTGGATAGACTAGTCAATGCAAAATGTACTTAACCACATATCATGAAGTGCTTGTTAGTATCATTCGTTAAGTGGAAAGATGGATTACGCCTTTCGTAAGAGAGATAACTATAAAATATTTATTTATAACATTTTGCAAAGAATAGTAGTAACCTATACAACTTTATTGCGATTGTTTATTATTTGATTTCTGGCACAGTATCAAAAATTACCTAAAACTCGATCATCTATTTACTGGATAATATGTGCAACCTATCTGTAAACTTTAGTGAGAAATAGATATTAAATAATTAATACTTTGTAACTGCCTTATTCATAAACACTAATAGAATGCACTGTAATTTTGTCTTCCCCTTGAATCACATTTTAACATATAAAGAAATAAAGATAAAAAAATGCTGACTAAAGTATATACTAAAATTAATGATCTTATATAATATACACATATAGTATATAATGTAATGGGAGATGTTTGTTTAATTGTTATACTTAGAGTCTTTTTAGGGTAAGAGTTTGTAGGAGAAGTCAACTTCGATAAAAATCCATATAGTTTATTTTGCCCAACACGGGCCTTACACTGCAATAGCTGGTTGTCGTCGTGTAATGAGACCTTTAGTCCGCCCGTTGTATTTTTTGTTTAATCTTTTTGAGGGAATGATAAACGGATCTCAGAATTGTGACTTATAAATGATATGGATATTTACCCGGGTTAAAACCCACGACTGGGTAAAAACCTTGGTGATTACCCATCTCTACTTATAAAGGAGGCCAAGAAGAAAAGCTAATCGTCTCTGTTTAAACTAGCGAATTTGAAATTGATTTATAATATAAATCCTTCCAATTGTTATTCATGAACACGTTATTATAATATAGTTTATAGTGGTAATATTTTATGTAAACTAAATCATTTAATAGGTTAACTCTTCAAAAGACTGCTTACAAAATTGCAAAGATATTTTTACCTTTATCTGTTATTTATTTTAAGCTATCTAATGCATTAGTATTATCGAATATTATTAATGAATCTACTGTAAAAAAAAATGTTTTTTAAAAGAATACTCAATCTTACTATACTCAGATGTACATATATCCGTCCTATTGGTAATATCAGTACTTAATATGTCTTCCAAAATGACGTTCAAGGGCAAGAACGAAAATTCTAAATTAAATTTGCTGGAAATTTATTTTTAGTTAGTGCTCGGGTTTTACCTACAAATCTTTCGAATTTTGATGACGTCAATAAGTCACGATACGTAAAGAAAATAAATAAATGTTTCGCGCTTATCAATGACCATGCGAACACCTTTCTAGTTATTCGTGCTTGCCCTACAATAATAAAATGTCTTTACCCGACTCCGCCGTATGCTAAAGGCGTATGTATAATTTTTGTATTAACTCGTAGCTAATAAGGTTGTGATAGTTTCATACAGTACTTAAGTAGGGTGCTATAATCTATTTGTTAGATAAAGAGAGATCCAGATCCTTAAGATCCTATTGCATTTCTAGCGATCGAATGCGAAGCAAGTTGTTACCAGCCTGTTTTATACGACTACAGCATGCATACTACTCTGCCTGTTTTGTGTAAGCCGTGCGAACTAACTTGCGGCAAGTCGTGCGTAGCGGTCTCTTTAATTCTACGTGGAGATTATCTATTCGTAATATATAAATATACATATAACGTGTTTACACCATTAACTTAGTATACTTATCTAATAAAAAGTAGTTTGTATATTTTAATAATGCATTTCGCTTATTGCAGGACTTTTCTTAATTTTTAACAGTACGATTAAAATTAATTTAAAAGAAATATATGTTATATAGGGTGATTCTATCATCACCATCCAAATTCACACAGTAGAATCTGTGATGAAAATTACTTAGTGCAAAAATATTGAGTAATTTGCATCACAAAGTTGTCTCAAAAACTAAGTGTCCATAACCGCTCTATCGGAACTTCCTACTTCGCCGCATTTAATATTTTTTACATTTGGCTTAGTGACCATGCAGCTGTACATTTTTTTTTTGTTTTTTTTTTACGTTTCACTAAGTGACCACGCAGCTGGATTTTTTTTCGGTTGTTTTTTTTGTGAGAATTTAATCTAGCAATTTTCTTTGCAAAAACGGTGTCCTTGAGTCATACCTAGTGCCTAGAAAAGATGTGGATGGTGATGACAAATTCACCCTGTATTATATAAATATGTATAGTCTAACGTATAATGTACTTGTAAGGATTTTTTTACCAAGATTATAAGCAAAGTTAATAAGAATTGCTGTTACCTAACTGTTAAACATGTTGAATGTTCAAATGTTTGTTATATATTCAATTGAACTAATATACCTATATGGCAAGCTCAGCTCTAATTGCTTTGTTATTCGCATTTTTGTATAATTTCTAGATCATATTTCTACTCGCTGGATGATATTAATTTTCGCAAGAAAATTGTAGCATAAGATTTCGATGTTCAATCCAGATCATAAAATATTTCTAATTCATTTAAAAATGTTTTTTTTTTATTTATTAATTTATGGTTTTCAAATTTATTGTATGACGCTGTTTGGTTTTTCAAGTGCCAAAGTGTAAAGTAGAAACACTTCTGTATAAGAATCCAGCAATGTACCTACCTATTTCTATTTTTATGTTAACTAATCAAAGCGTAAGGAGACTTATTTGTCTTTATGCTAAACTTCGCACCCTTAAAAAAAACCGTGATCCGTACAAACATGTTTACGTACCAACAGGATACCTACCTGTGGGTAAAAAAAGTTGACCTAATACTCCCATCGTTCAGAAACAAGTTGGTACCTGAGTGTATTAATATCATAAGAAAACCAATGATGTATATGGTTGTTATAAAATATTTTGTACTTAAGTGATTAATTGATATACCTAACATATTGTAGTGATTTAATCACGGTAACAACACCAAATATATTTATATTCGTTTATTTTAATGTTTTACACAGTTAATAAATTTTATATACTTCGCACTATTTGGTTTTTTTATTTACAAGTCTCTTTAGATAAATAAATAATACTTTTGCTGTTATTATGTATATGAAAGCTATGGCAATTAAATGAAGATTAAAACTGTTTTATGGTTGTTTGAAATGCTCTCATGCTCTCCCGGATTTTGAATAAAGGCCCCTAAACTCTGAGGCCACACGTCACACGCACGACATTAAATGTCTATAACAAACATATGCCACGGAAGGATGGTTTGAGAGACTTTAAATTCTGGTGAGGTTTAGCGAAGGCTTTTCTCTGACGACCGATGCCAGTTTTGCCTGCCTGCTGCTGGCCAATGTTCTTAGCTGTTTATCGTCGAGAAAGGAGACATCACCATAGTCAAAAAGGGCACGGGCTTGTGAAAGACAGGTTTTAAATTGCTCTAGACCAAAAACGCCTAAAATAACTATGAGCACAGAGAACTCTCCTGCTTATCTCAGTAACTTGCTACAAGACACGATGCAGTCAATGAAACCCCGTTCGATTTTATGCATTTTAATACAAATACCGTTATATAAAACATATCACGAATAATGGGAGCTGGATATTTAGGAAGCAGTCCAAACATATTTATCCGTTTATTGAAGTTCTTAAAGTCGTTGAAAACTGACTCGTTACCGACCAACACCAGTGGTGTCACCTGTACGTTACCTATCAACCTTATTCTTCCCTTCCATTAAGCTCGGCTACTACTGCTTATTGTGGCCTTCTATAAGGTGGTTCCAGCTCCAATTGGATTTGGCTTTTTGGCTCCAAATCGAGTACAGAAACTGCTGTGCTCTAGCTTCTTTCGTAGACTGTATATATATATATATACAGTTTGAATCACTGAAAGGGCTGCACGTCAGAAGTGAAAACATAACTGACACATCTACCATCTGAGCGTGACGCGAGTTCAGTGGTTTTTCCCCATACCAAAAGTGCCCATCGTGCCTAAAGAAGTTTTCACTTCAAAAATTGTTAATAAGTTATTGTGAGTTGCCGATCAGAAGTGTTAATTTTTAAAGAAAGTGATGCCATCTACTAGTGACATCCATCAAACTGACACAGGTCGGGCGAAATTTTGAATAAAGGTTTTCGCTATTGAGCACTATAGGCGTTATAAATTTTCACCTTAATTACAATTGTTTTGTTTATTTTGCGTAAGCATACTGACACCCCGTATGGTATTAATTTCATTAAAAATACTCGTAGATCCGACAGAGTATATTCTAGTATACCACATAGGACTACTCTGGCATCCCGTCAGTATTGCTTTCTGAGCCCGAAACTTTATAATAAGATTAATAGGTTGCTCAATATAATATAACCCCTGACCTATAAAAAAATGTAAGTACAAACCAACAGCGTGGCTTTTTTCCTTAACTTACAATCAGTGTGAAGACATCATAGCATAAACTCATACACCCTACATACATTACACGCACACACACATACACTCACCTACACATACATACACACAAACACCATCTACACAATATAGGTAAAACATATTCATTCTCTTATGGTAAATACTGTAGTGTACTACTAACCTTAGTTATATATATATCGCAAGATTCGAATATGGGGGTTAATGGCCACTACGGCTGTCTTAAGTTGGCGGGGAGAAGTCGTTTTTTTACATATTTGTTTTGCTCTTTCAACTGTTCGTTAACTGTTCATAACTGTTCGATCAACATTTTTATTTGTTCGATGTTAATTTTTTTTTAAATAAAATAAAAAATTACCCTTAAGTTGGCGGGGAGAGGTCGTATTTCAAAATTTCTTTTTTGCTATTTCAATTGTTCGTTAACTGTTCGTCATTGTTCGATCAAAATTTTTATTTGTTCGATCTTAGTTTTTTTTATAAATAAAATAAAAAATTTGCTTTCTTAAGTTGGCGAGGAGAAGTCGTTTCTTAACCTTTTTTTTTTTTGCTATTTCAACTGTTCGTTAACTGTTCGTCATTGTTCGATCAAAATTTTTATTTGTTTGATCTTAGTTTTTTTTTTAATAAAATCAAAAATTACCCTCAAGTTGGCGGGGAGAAGTCGGTTATTTACATTTTTTTTTTGGCTATTTCATTTGTTCGTTAACTGTTCGTCATTGTTCGATCAAAATTTTTATTTGTTCGATCTTAGTTTTTTTTTTAAATAAAATAAAATATTACCCTCAAGTTGGCGGGGAGAAGTCGGTTTTTTACACTTTTTTTCTGCTATTTCAATTGCTCGTTAACTGTTCGTCGTTGTTCGATCAAAATTTTTATTTGTTCGATGTTAGTTTTTTTTTTTAATAAAATAAAAAATTACCGTCAAGTTGGCGGGGAGAAGTCGGTTTTTTACAGTTCTAACCTAACCTAAACCTAGCCATTTCTTTTCAATTGACCTATCCTACTAATGTTAAATCGTCTGTAACTTAATATTAAAGTCCCCTCTCTGATGTCGCCCGCTCTCGCGTGATGCGTATAATCCGTTTTGGATATTAAAAATTTAGGCGTGCGACTGAATCGTTTAATTATCGTAAAATGTAACAAAGGCTTTCAATAAAAATTTTACCATATGAATTGCGCACACAATAAGTAAGTACTTTTGTGAACTAATTTTTATTTTTAAATATTAATTAATGAGGAGCTGACAGAACTCAATGTTTAGATTAGCGCCCTCTAGTGGATCTATATATGTATTATTAGCGTGACGGTGCGAGTTCAGTGCATTTTTCCTAAGTATAGCAAAAGTGTCTAACGTGCAAGAAGTTTTCACTTCAAAAATATTTTTTTTAAATAACTATCCGTTTCCAAGTTATGACCGTTTGAATTTCTAGGTATTTTTACCTCCGTTCTCAGCTGGCAGCTAGAATGTGTAAAATGTTTAAATGGTACGAATTTTTTGTTATGTAATTTTTCATTTCGTTACTAAGAAAATCCTTCGAAAAAAAACTTCGAAAAGTTTTTATGGATTTTCTTAATAACTGAGTGAAAAAAATATGTCCGATTTATTTTATGTTAACCTTTCAGTGATTTGAGTGTTTCATTTAAAGATACACCTGTATAACAACTATAAAATCCCTGTATAACAACTAATAATCACTAAACTTAAAAATTCACGAGGCATCCTACGGACGTTTCAAAGCAAAATATACAAAAGGCTAAATTGGCTATCAAATTTAGACTCTGACCATCCTCAAAACCCCCAAATTGTCTGGTGATTTAGATATTTAAGGCAGACAACTGATTAAAGCAACGAGTGCTGACAGTCTAGACAGTCGCGCAACGCGTCACCTACTTCGGCATCTACCTACTTATCTGTAGCAGAAAAATATAATTGATTTCTCCTTGTGTCTAAACAATTCAGACGCAAAAGTGCTCTTCGCCCACGTTTGCATTTTAAATATAAAAGGTAGTCTGCTCCAACATTTAGTTCTCCAGTCCTGAGGAGTGCGAGATATAATTTCAAGCCTGATTTTGTTGTAGGAGCCGCCTGCTCTACGAAGGCGGGGTGCTATCCCTTTGGCAAAAAAAAATAGGCATTCAGGCGTAGGCTTTTAGCGTAGACACACGAGAAATAATATTTCAAGCGGCCTCGCTATTTGTTAAATCATCATGAGACCTAATATTCCACGGTACAGGAACGTGATAGTTCGCACAAGCCCTAACCATTATAATGTTTAACTTAATACAGTAACAGTACCAAGTACCTCACATTGATATAAAACGCAGTTAACGCACCGCTAAGGCTGCTGAGCAGTATTTGATAGTTAGCAACTAAAAGACAATATTAGTAATGAGGTTGGGGAGAAATAAAAATGTAAACTAAAATTAATATAAGAATTTAATTATTTTACTCTATTGTAATTAATACTCACACTCTTAATTCTTAATGTTCATATCCATACTTGTCAGCAGCAAATAAAAATTTGGAATCACAGAAATAATCACACAACTCAAAATAATTTACTATAATAGTTACATAAACCCTAACGTAATGTTTTGGAACTTAATATGAATACAAGCAATCAGTCAGAAAGTGGCATACATCTAAATTGTTTTATCCTATGAGCAAATAGTCTAGTGATTTTGATTTTGGTGATACTTATATATTTGTAAGTTTTTCTAGTAGTTCAATATTGACCTAGTTAATTAGTTTCTTAATCTTGATAGTTCTCCTAGTTACAATAATTATCCCAGATAATTTAACATCAATAGAGTATACACAAAAGAAAGAGATGTTTTAAAACTATGCACAATATAACACTAATATATTTAGCGTTCGCCTAGTGTGAATTACGCTCGCGTTCACATTTAGTTCATCAAAACACTTAGAATAACCAATCTTTTCAAAGGAAAATTCACTTACATTCTCTTTCTTATCTATACCCCATGTTCTAATTTTCACAATAAACCTTAATTTCCTAGAATAAATATCAATATTGGCTAAGATTCTTTTATTCTTATACAAATTCATAGCCATGTATTTTCTTTTATTTCAGTTATTCTTTAACGCCATTTACATAACTTAAGTAAGTCTTAGTCAGTAATGCTTAATTATGGTTATTTTTTTAAAATATACAATATACCTTAATAAAACAAGTTTGATCCCTGCCTAAATACAAATTAAGTCAAAAAGATTAATTTTAAACGAAATTTAAAATCAGGCAATTAATTCATGGCATGTGTTTATTTATGCATTTATAATACTATTGTAAACAGAGAAAATATGGGTAGTCTTAATTTTAAATCTGTTTTAAAGTTACCTATTAAATTTAATGAACATACACATTTTACAAATAAATAAGCAACATTATTTATAGCATGCTTCAGTACAGTAAACTCAGCATTATAAATATACAATGTACCTTATCATAAGCAACTGGGGATTATGACAATTTAGTAGATTACATATTCATAATGCTGATTCCATTGAGATCAACATTCCTAAGATAGAACTATCTTAAGATTTTATAATTACTTACATATTTCTTATAAACGGAGATTTACTCACACTTCTTTAATTTTGTCGTTTATTTAGTTCAAACAAATCAATGGCAGCCTGTTATTGTTACCATGGCCTTACTTCCATAATATAAAAAAAATTACATTTATGCCATTTCACTCATTTGGAGAGTGTGAGATTACGAGAGATGTGTAATAAAATGGTTAGTTTAATGATTACTTTTATTCATAGATGCATTCTCAGGACAAGCAACAACAATTAAAGTCTGTAATGAAATCCTCTCATTTGAAATATCAATCAATAGTAAATCCTTATACATTATAACAAATTCAAAACAAAAAATATTAAAGAATCTTATTTATTATGATCCGGTGGGACATCACTATTAATACCATACAACTACCTCAAATCATTACTAGAAATTGGAAATTAATAAATATTTACAACATCTAGATACTTATCGCAGAGGTACTCACAAGCTTCAAATATACATACATTAAGTATTTTTATATAACAGTAATTAATCCTCAAATATAACCACATATATATTTAATGTTAAATAATTGTTAGATTGTAAACTATGGAGTTGAAAAAAATACTCGTTTCTTATTCATTGAATTAGAAAGTAAAATAAATCAACTGTAATAAGTTGTAAGAACAGTTGGATTGTATCTCGCCACTATGAGAGTGTGTCTTATACTTAAAGCTGCCTTACTGTGATGGGAACAAAAAACAATATTATAAGAATAAAGTAGGTACTGTAGTTCACTATTTGTTACTTGCAAATGCAAGTTTAAATATTTGTACTAGTCCCAGTCTATGATTTATTCAATCATCATCTAATTCTATTATAATTGGTTCAACATTATGTGTTGCCTTTACATACTCTTCTCTTAACTGTGCCAGCAGTGCACACTTTGGTATTTTAAGTTCTTCTGCTTCATCTATCAAAACTTTTAATTTCTGGAGCCGCCCAATATCAGGTGCTGTAGGAAGCAATATATTCTTGGTTTCTGTCATCCATTTATCAAAACTATTAACTCTAAAATCTATAGTTTGTAACATAATATGTAATTCATCCATGTCGTAGCGGTAATTTAGAGTCTTCTTGTCCAAAAGACATTGACAAAGGTCATCTGCATGTTGTAAACATACCATATGCTTACAATTGCTACACGCTACTGAGGATAAGAAACATGTTGTCTTGCACACCTCACAAAGCCTTTCATCATCGCCAAGCAACTCAAATGCTGTCCTACGAACACTCTTTAAACCTTTCTTAGCTATTAAAGCTCTCAACGAACCTTCTTCCTCAGTGGCTCTTACTAATTCTTTTTGGGTTTCCAGAGCTGTCTCCAAATCCAAGCGATCACCTTCCAGTGCCATCTTACATATCAATTCATCATGAGAGAATACACAAAATCTTTTTAGATTTTTATAGTGTGTTATACATTCACGCCCAACTTTTAGCCAATCAGGTGGGGCAAAATTAACAGCTTCAGCAAAATTATATCCTTGGTTAAACCCTGCATGATATGCTCTAGGGAAAGTGACAACAAACTCCCCCGCATTCTGATCAGTTCTGTATATTGGTACACCTGCTGCCATTAAAATATTTGGATTCATTATGGTCACTAACTGATGTAAAAGGTCAGGCTGTGTCTTAAAAAGATCAGGTGCTGCTGCTTTCATAGCAGTTTCGAGCAGCTCGGCACCACTCCCTGGTACACCATACCAAGTCTTTGCTTCACCCCAATGCAAATAATTTATAGAGTAACTCCAATGATCTTCATTATGCCAACAAAATGCTGAAAAACACATACCAACATACATCCAAGGAACAGTCATACCAGATATATCAGCATTAATAAATTTAAGAACCGATCCATCCAGAACTGGCAAATTATTTAAATTCCATCCTGAATCAACATACTCTTGGTCACCAGGATATAAATTAAGGGATGATTTTGTAGGGAAGCCTGAACCATGATCCATTGAGTGAAGGTCCGCACCATATTCCACTGTCACATCTTCTTCTACTGATGAAATAATTCTCCAAAATTCTTTCTCTGCCACAGTTGTTGGCACTAGATGTCCAGACATTCCAAAATAATCTGATTTAAATTTGTCAGCCATTTCTCCAAATTGCTGTAATGTGTATTCTCTTTCAGCTTGAGCAAAGCCAAAGGCCTCTGCAGGCTTATGAACTTCTTCTGCAATACAACATGGACACCGCCAATCTCCATCTGGCACTGAACTAAGCGGTGGCTTCAAACAAAATGTATGATATGTATCAGAACAACCATTGCAAATTAATAGCAAATCATCTCTATGATCTTTTTGGCAAATAGCACATTGATAGATAGCTAAAGGATCAAGATCATAACGGGGTCTCTTTCTTGATTTTGTAATATCAAATTCCTCATCATTTAATCCAGGCATCTTTGGCCCTGGACCATAGCAAGCTAACCGCCTCAACTCCCTACTGCGTCTCATTTCTTCATTCTCTGGTTTATTATCATTATCAAATTTAATATCTGATCCTGTCTTTGTTTTCTTAATGCTTGTGTGAGGTTTTTCATCTTTAATATCAAAAACATGTTTAATTTTCATTGTATTTGTGATTGATTCAATTGGTATTTCTGTAATCAAGACCTTCCCACCTCCTTCATCTTTTGTTTCAACTTTTAGTTCAGTTTTCTTGACAGATTTAAGAATATCTGCTTTACTATTTTCAAAGATTTCATAAGGTAACAATATTTTTTCGTAATTGGTCCTAAGAAAAACCATAGTATTTGTGCTCTGACTGTAACCCATAGCCGTAGCAATCTTTCGCCATTTTTTCGAGTTGTTACAATTTTCAAAGCCACCTTCTTCGTCAACCCAAAACTTAAGGCAATATAAATCCAAAGTTTTGTTTTCAATCATGGGAATTTTCAATGGTGATCCTTGCAGATCCCAAAATTTTAATATCTTTTCAAGAAACAATAATTTCAAACGCGTGATGGCCTCCAACTCGTTGACTTTTTGTATTCTAGGGACAAATTTTAATTTGTCCACGTCTAATGAAAAAGGTGGCTGCCAGCGCGATGGAGGCTTAATTTTGCATATCCCAGTTTTTTCTGCGACTGGACGTATTTTTGCTATATATCCCAGAGGATCCAAGAACTCTTCGGGCGTAGGCTCAAATACGGGTGCTTCAGGAGGTGGCGTAAAAGTGAATTCTGCACTTTTATGCATCGCATTTTTCTGAATATTCTTGCTATCCATTTTTCAAAACTAATTGCTCACTTTATCAGACAATTATACGATCTTGATATATTTCTAAATGAATCATCTCATTCACGGTAAAAGACGACTACGTGACTTCTCACCATGTGTAAATGGCTCCTAAAATATAGAGATAGTAACATACACTGCCATCATTCTAGTCCGCAATAACTCTCGACCACAAGATTTCTAACGCAAATTAATATTAACACCATATTTATCTTGCACACAAACCATAAATAACGCGAATTGGAGAGCAGAATTAGTATTGATTAAACGATTTTCGTTTACAAAAGTAATGCTTGGCTAGTATTCACAACCAGCCAGTAACTTGATAACTCACTCGACAGTCAACACTCGTTTCGTGTACCTACTCGATACTCCGACACTCTTCCGTTCCATTCGGCTCGGTTCAAATGTTCATTTCATTGAATTGATGCTTCGTTCAAACGCCACTTGCTCGTCAAAAATATCGCGCACACATAGACAAAATATTCATCGACTTGTGCACTACATTTCTACACTTCCTTCATCCTATTGGTGTGAGGACTTGTGAGAGTGGTGAGGGCAGTTGCTGGACAGCGACAGCGAGCGACCCATGTTGAGCCTTAAAGGAACTTGCATAATATTATTATTTGGGTTGAATCTTTTATGTTGGTACCTGCTCAAGCCCTTTCTATTGAATTTTCTAAACAAAGAAAGAAAATGGCGTACCTAGGCACAAACAGAAATGCTGACAGTTTTTTTTTCGTGTTAGCGTCGAATTAAAATAACATGTTTAATGTAAGTAAACTATTGATTTAAAAGTGTGTTCTTCAGCATTTAGTACAATATAACAGCAGTTTATTATTATCATTGAAATTTGAAATGTGTATGTAAAATCTTATCTGAAACACATGACGTCATCAGTTAAACATATTTCATTAATAGGGTCAGAGTCAGAACATAATTACATGCGTATGCGTATTATACGTAGTATATTTTATCCTGTGCATGTGCGTAATATTCTGTTACGTAATCAATGTTAAAGAAGTGTTTAGATTAGACGTTTTGACCAAGTCTGCATTTAACCAACTCCGCATTTCCATTGTTTGGTTCCCAATTACTTGAATAATTATCTTAACTAATAAAAGGGATTGATCAATAACATTGAAGATAACGTAATAGGAACCACATGGGTATTGCATCAAAATTCAAAATATTGTTATCGACATACTTAGAAGGTACATTCCGTACATTTACCTACCCTTTGTTATCTAGAGTGTGTGTTAAATATATATACCTATAGCTTCATCGCAGAATAGATAATAATAGTCCGTACTTACCTGTAGTTTTTATGTAACTATGCAAAATAATAGTAAATAATATACCCAATAAACTTGTACATATTCTGTGACCTAATAAAATAATAATGTAACGTATAGTATTAGTCTCATTACTTTTTAATTTTTTTAGTTATTACTTATTCTCTTGGGCTTGATCCGCTCATCCGCGATGACACGATTTTATAGCACACTATATACCTACTTACCTAGGTTCTCAACTCAAGGTATCGATGCAATATTGAATAAAAATAGACAACTTGTTATTGAACAACCATTATATTTGAAGACTGCGGATTGAGCGCCAACCTCTTTGCCACCCGCTACCGGCAAAGATGCCGATAAACGCCACGTGGTAATAAATTATACTAGAGGTAGGTATCCTGGTGGTCGAATTTGGACCGTCATTCATTAAATTTTGAATTATTTTGTTTCATTTTTATCGACCTATTTGTTACACAAATCAAGCTATTCATTGTCAGTTAAGTTGCACTGTCATTGTACGTATAAACTTGCCGCACCATGAGAGGTCAACATGATTAATATATTTTTTAACCCCCGTCGTAAAAACGAGGAGTATTTGTGTGTGTCTGTGGCATCATAGCTTCTAAACTGATGGATGACCGATTTTGACTTCTTTTTTTTTTGGATTGAAAGATGACTTGAACGAGAGTGTTCTTAGCTATAATAATTCAAGAAATACATACGTTCAGCCGTTGGAAGATCATCAGCTCTTTTCTATTCGGTAATGTGATTTAATGTTGAGAATATTTAATTTTATAAATTTATGTGCCGCTTTTTACATACAATTTTAAATTTATAAAAACATATTGTTTAAAAAATGTTGCTTTCTACACTTATAATATAAAAGATTTCAAACTTCACATTCGTGAAATTAGTTTAAAAAGGGGTAGGTACGAAGAGTCCTTTCATGTGCGTGAAGAATTCTTGTATATATTAATATACATAATTATTTAAAAAAGTATCACCGACTTCAATGTGCTTTTTAGTGGAAAGTAGATGTGTTTTTTTTAATATAATAGGCGTAGACCAATGTTGCTCCAATGAGAGAGCGATGTTTCGGAGCAAACGAAAACATCATCGATGTAAACAATTTTTAGAATTTTGTTGAATTTTAAGAAACCGCTCGACTGATTTCGATAAAATTTAAATGAGACATACATAAAAAAAAAGATTCCGAAGAATTTTTTTTTTTTTAAATAAATAAATTGAGAACCTCCTCCTTTTTGGAAGTCGGTTAAAAACAAAGTCGTGTTTGTTTGAACACTTAAAACTGGAGAAAGGCTGGACCGATTTTTATGGTTTTTGATTTGTTGTATTTGTCTCCGTCCCGAAAAGCAGAGTAACTATTAAAAACATTGGAAAATTGACAAAGAAGGGAAAAACATCAATGTTGTTGGTCTAGTGGTTAGTGACCCTGACTGCTAAACCAGAGGTCGTGGGTTCGATTCCCACCCAGGACAAATAATTGTGTGATGAGCACGATAAGTTGTTCTGTGTCTGGGTGTAATTTATCTATAATATGTATGTATTTAGAAGTATATAAGTATGTTTATCAGCAGTCTGGTTACCATAGTACAGGCTCTGCCTAGTTTGGGATCAGACAGCCGTGTGTGAGATGTGTGGAGTTATTTATTTATTATTTGTCCTCTATACGTTTCGAAACTTTTGATCAGATTGTGATGAAACTTTGGTGCGGTGTTCTGGGGAAGCCCGCGAGGGTTCCTGGCCCAAAAAAAATATAAAAAAAGGCATTGCATTGCAACGCATGCCGGGTGCAACTAGTATGTATATATATAATCTGAATCTCAGAAACGGCTCCAACGATTTTCATGAAATTTAGTATGCAGGGGGTTTCGGGGGCGATAAATCGATCTAGTTAGGTTTCATTTTTAGAAAACGTAAAATAAAACCGAGCTTTTTATATGAGTCACACAGGGTCGAGCCATAGTGCTACTGGTTGAAATAAAAAACAAAGGCACAGCGGTACCATCCATTTATCGTAGCTTCCTGTATCTTCGATATGGATAGAACTAGAATCCTGGGTTTTCAGTGACTAAGATGGCACAATGTAACTGGGTACCTATATAAAAAGTCCTAAATTATATACACAAGTTGTTTAAGAATTCAGTCAACTACTTTTTAGTTATCTTATGAGTAGTTTTTTTTTTTTGAGGCCAGACCTATCATACCATTTTATTTATCATTTCGTATTCCTATCTGTTGTTTTTATTTGAAGAAGAACTGACTAATTAACTCACTTTCGCATTTATATCATTAGTAAGATGGATGGACCGTACCCGACCGGTACTGCGACGTTTTGCCTCCAATGATCCACCCAGTTTTTAAATTAAATAAATTTGAAATTAATATTCTTAGCCAAATAAATATATTTTGATTTGAAATAGCCAGTACTACAGAACGGTAATTTCATAGAAAAAGACGTGTGCGTTCGCGCACCGGAATGTTGTTGAATTTAAAGATTTTAATTATGCAGATGTTTAGTGTATGACGTCGTGTAATTGTGTATGGTAAAAAAAAATTGTGCATGCAGCCATTGTGGAGAAATTCGCTAAAAACTGATCCCGCTGGGCGAACGTTGTCCTGGCGGAACTTTTTTTAATCCATAGACTTAGAAGAAAAAAAATGTGTCCAAAAATTAGCGTGTATATGTGTGTAATTGTATATGTATGAATAAAACTAGTGCATGCATAAACTTCGGAGAAATTCAAGTTTCCGCCACGCGAACGTTTGGCCATTAGCTAGTTTTCATATAAAGCGCTTATATAGAGAGCTGTAGATTTTTACATACGTTGTTTTGAATTTGTTTATATTTGTTTAAAAAACAGATTTAGAATAAATTGTAAGGTTTAAAAGATAAAAATATAAACCTAAAATACGCTTATTAGGTCTTAGTTCGTAAAGTATGCACTCTGGGGTCTAGATTTTCACGTTTATACAAACCAATTCAGTATCGATTTTATAGAGTGCACCCCAAAAAAAACTCTAAATATCTTCAATGTACAGAATTGGACCTGTTACAGTTTTATTATAAGTATAGATGGAACACAAAAGTTTAAAAGTTAACATATTAAAGGTACTGTGAACTGAGGGTCGATTCACTGTATCCGACCCCCAGTACACAGTGGCTCAAATTAGTTTTTTTTTTTAATACTGCTTATGTCCAAATATACTGCTTTGTTGAAATAAATCGATTAAAATTATGAATATACATTAGTTACACTATATATTAAACCATTCACATCTTCCCAATACCCTTCCAAATCAAGTGCAGGTCACTAAAAAAGAAAAGTGAACCACTGATGCCACCTTGAGCCTATATTTAAAATGTTGACAATTCTGCTCTGTGAAGAATACTGGATGCCATTTTACCGAGAATACGATGATTTACTCAGATTAAGTACTTAATTATGTCTTTAAGGTCTAAATGACTGAAATCACAGTGTCTCCAACATGTTACTAAGATCGCCGCGACGTGGTAACTGATTCTCTTTCTCAAGAACCATAAAGTGTTTGCTATTTGCCTTAGAATTTAGTTTTAGCCCTTTTGTATTGTGATAAGATTTATTTCACACTTTCACAGACTGGACTCAATTGTGTTTGCAATCCGTAAGTCCAGATCGGTTTTGTAACCATTTCATGAACCAAGAGTTTCATTATCCATGGATTGTGGATTGTTATTGTTGGGTAACTAAAAAAAGCTTTAACGGCCATTGACTCGTAACATTTAGGTGTAATGTATGGCGTTACAACTCGAGCATTACAACATTCCTTTACTCTTTGATAACAATAGTCAGTGCAGTGGCGTATTTATCCTAGAGCCAAGGAAGCACGTGCCCGGGGCGGCATGTCGCGAGGGGCGGTAGTCTAGTCCTGTTTCATAATCGATATGTACTCTATTATTAGTTAATTTTCGATTTGACTTTTCAAAAGGTAATTAAAGGCACTACCTAATCAACATTACACAGTACTCTAAAACTCGTTATCCTCTTATTAACCATAAATAAGTAGGTAGGTACCTAGTAAATAATTATATCAATCTCAACAAGTGTCTCCGGCGCTGCGCAGGCTTATTCGCGACCATAATTATGTCAATCAGCTTTCTTTGATTGTGAGATTCCTTCAAGATAAAGCAGAACCAGTGGAACGATTCCTTTGCTTTCAACCGAACACTGGTCACAAAGTAGAAGACGTGTTGCTAGAATTACGAACACCTTTAAAACACTAAATGAAAATGTTAGCAATAAGTCTGGACTGTAGGCAATACATTCTTCAATCTTGATCGGCTCATCTGCAGCTGAATATTGTCACAGAATACATAATAGTACCAATATTGTCCAGAAGTTAGATATAGTCGAAACAATTACTACTTCTGATACATATAAGTATTAATCGTTTGTTGTTTTTATTTTAATAAAAAAATTATTTTACTTATTATTTCTATATTTAACTAAAATCCGTTATACTCGTAAATAATTACCTTAACTTACAATAAAGTATTAGATATAAATCTATACCTATGTATAGTATATTTTGTAACGAAACAAAGCAATTGCATTTGAAACTTCATTTATTAAAGGCATTTACTACTATGTACTAATTTGCCGCCTACCATATTTCATCTCATCCCTGCGACGAACACGAACGAATTAGTGAACACTACTGGTTATAACTTAAATATCTCAAAACAGCTTTATAGTCGAATTATTCTATAAGGACTTTTTCGACCTGCGTCCTCGACGCGACGGTTCGGTGGCAACCACCAACTTTCAGCCACGTAGTGTTTGTAGTACCTATACAAACCGTTAATGTAGAATTTGTCAATCAATTCACTATCCCTCGTTAACACTACTTTTATTGGATGAAAATCTATATAATATATTACAATAATAACTTGAGACACCTTTTTCTCAAATCAGTTAAGTGTTCAGAAAATTTTTAGAGTATGGCGAACTTCAAAAAATACATAGATTCAAGGACGTTTGGGGATTGGTATGACCCAAATTCAAAAAATCTTACGTCAACATTTAAAAGTTAGAAAACTTTGTTGCCACTGGATTCCTCATGAACTCGCCCCAAAACAAAAACGGACTCGTGTTGATTGGTGTAATAGATTGTTGTTAAAGTACGATCACGGAGGTTCAATTTGCTATGTATGACATTGTGACAGGAGATGGAACATGGATAGGTATATTGGTACATGCCGGAAAGAAAGCAACAGTCTTCTGTATGGGTGTTCGAAGGTGACTGCAAACCATCAAAATTGAGGCAGGCGAGAAACGTAGGCAAAAAACATGATTGCGTTTTTTTTTCTCCCGGATGGATCCTGTCTTGAAGAACGAAAGATGCTGAGCGGTCCACCACCATTTGTTTGACCAGTGTCTTTGAAAAAGTTAGGGAAAAACGACCAAGAAGTAAGAGTGATTCAGATTAATATTTTTTATATATATATATATATATAAAGGTTACAATAGCGTTGCTTAAAATTGTAACTTTAATTAGTAGAAATCGAATTTAAAAGTAATATTTTCACTTTTAAATTACATATTAAACAATAATAACAAGGCGCATAATATGGCATCTTTTTACATTGGTTGTGATGAGCTCTTGCAATTGGTAAAAAAATGCGAGAAGTGTTTAATATAAATTGTACAGTTTTTTTTAGTAATGTAATTGTTCAGTTTAATTTTATCGTTGTTAAAGTTATTAGTCTTTTCTTAATAGTACATATTCGTTTCTCAATAGTATAAGATATATATATTTTTTGTATTTTATTAGTCGTTTCATACATTTTAAAACACTGTTTTAATATTATATAGCGAATGATATGTTCTCCTGTAATTGGTAATAATACAGCATACCGGTAGCAGAGGCATTTTCAACAATCATCAACATAATATATATCAATTAATTTCCACAAAATCTTAACAAATTATACTCGTACACCTAAACCTTCCTCATGAACCACTCTGTCAATTACTGAAAACTGCATGAAAATCCGTTCCATAGTTTTTCAGTTTATCGCGAACAGACAGACGCGGCGGGGGACTTTATTTTATAACTAGCAATCCGCCCCGACTTGCACGGGTACAAATTATACACCTAAAGCTTCCTCATGAATCACTCTGTCTATTAGTGAAAACCGCATGAAAATCCGTTGAGTAGTTTTTCAGTTTATCGCGGGGACTTTGTTTTATAATATGTAGTGATGACATGTAGTGATAATAAAACTTCATTAAGTTTTTTAGTAAGTAGAAAAAAAAAGAACTGGGAAGTTATATAGTTTTTTAAAAGGTCTTCTGAAAATGAGTATACGATGAGTGTATTTCCTAAGGTAGGTATATATACTCACAAATTTAATACTATTTATATACTAAAACTAAAATTGTAAAGTTTCAAATCGGTTCGACAATTATAAGTATATTAAAATCAACTCAAAGATTAATTAAATAGTCTTACGTGAAAAGCTCAAAATATGTCAATACTTAGATAAAGCCAAAAAAACTTAGTTAAACAAAATATGCGAGTCATAAAAGACAATGATTAACCTCATATTATTAAAATGCTTATTATTAACTTTCTATTTTGACTAAATTTAAAATGATAAGGTATTATTTTGGTGGTATGATTGTTTTTGTGTGTATGTTAAGCGATATTTTATTCAATTGTAAATAAAAATAATTTTCGAAATATTTTTTAATTTAATAATTTTACACCACAAATATGCTTTTACATAAACTACAAAAAAACCTTATAAGCATTCATAACAAGAACAATTAATATGATCTAGTAATATTAAAATATACCTGTTTAGTTTGTTTACTATATTAAAACGCACCTAGGGACGCACTCGAGCGAACCGAGGGTAAGTCGCTGGTATATAGTAGTTTTTAATTCTATCAATTCGTTGAACACCCTAAAATCACAAAAATTGTGGGATAAATTTTTGCCCACACGGTAACCCTTATTAACGTTGACGTTTTTGTCATGAGAGAAAAACGACTTCTCCCCGCCAACTTGATTGTAATTTTTTATTTTATTTAAAAAAACAAAAACTAAGATCGAACAAATAAAAATTTTGATCGAACAATGACGAACAGTTGAAGTAGCAAAAAAATATATATATAAAAACGACTTCTCCCCGCCAACTTGAGGGTAATTTTTTATTTTATAAAAAAAAAAAACTAAGATGGAACAAATAAAAATTTCGATCGAACAATGACGAACAGTTGAAATAGCAAAAAAAAGGTAAAAAAACGACTTAACTTTTTATTTTATTTAAAAAAAAAAACTAAGATCGAACAAATAAAAATTTTGATCGAACAGTTAGGAACAGTTAACGAACAGTTGAAAGAGCGAAAAAAAAATGTAAAAAAACGACTTTTCCCCGCCAACTTAAGACAGCTCTCTTTTAACTTGTATGTTCCGTTATACACTGAGAGCACTGTTCAGTGCTCGTACTGAGGAGAAATTTGTTCCGTTACAGACTGTCAGTATGCAGCCGCAGTATCGTAGGGAAATATATGACATCATAAACGTCACCATTTTTGTACTGTGAGCTTATAAACCGTAACCTGCGTTATAAACCGTAACCAGTATAGCTAACTTTGAAGGAGCGAGCGGCTTCGCCGTGTCACGTACTGAATTGACGTCATATCTCACAGTGCTCTCAGTGTATATCGGAATGCACACTAATTCCCTAGTTGCCAGAACGTAGCGTTGTATACTCTTTGGTTGCCAGGGCTTTCTTGTCATTACTGTCAAAAGAAATAACCTCAAAATATAAATATTGAATCGACTGAATTTGTGTGATAATAACTTGTTATACGCACCTAAAATATGCTAAATACATTTCGTGGAACTTGGACAGCCCATGTCCAATTGCAACACATAAGATTAGCACATAGAATTAGAGGAAAAGCTCCAATTTATTGTCGAACATTAAAAGATCGTCTCGATGAACTTAATTATAAAGATGAATTGTATACAACAAGAATTGATATTGGATTGCCAAAAGTCAGGTAAGTACACTTAAAACTGTGTCTCAAACCTGGAAGATTGTAAAGAGGAATCGTACAGTTTTAGTTCCGGAATCAGATGGTATGTATGTATATGTTACTGTAAAAGACCGAATATTGGTAAATCCTAGGTTTTACTGGTAAATCCTAAGATTTACCAACTGTTATTGGTAAAAGTCCGAATTTTATAGAGTTAATTTCTTAGGGTTTTACCATGAAAGTTTGGTAAATCGTAGGTTTTACCAATGATGGTTGGCAAATGTTGAAAAATAGACGTCGAGACGGGAAGTTCTTGAGAAGTTGTCAGAAAATTGTCTTTGACCGGAGGACAAGGATTCAAAACATGTAACTGCCTCAAAAAATGCTCGACGAAACGATTATTGTGTAATTCTAAATGCATCAATAGCTCTCCATGTCTTAATAAGTTACATTTTTTTTTTAATATAAATTACAATTAATCATTCTATTTTTTTAATTTGTTTATTAATAATACTAAATAATAAGAAAAATACTGATTCAGTAAGCTTAGCCAATGCAAGCTTTATGTTTGTGAGATATTTTATTTTTGTTATCTGTTTTTTATTATTTAAAAAGTAATTTGAAGGTGTCTAGAAATTATGTTTGACTAGTTGTTAATAAATATTCCATATAATAATAATTTAAACAGAAGGTTTTTTTCAATATGGACGAATAGACATCCATTTTTTTACGTTTTTGTTATTTAACTTGTATAATTATAAAACACTTGATATTGGCGGAATTCCTGCGTTGGTACTTCGCGCGGGATAAGAGTCCATAATAAAATAATATATATATATATATAATAATTTAAACTATGTTAGTATTTACCGGATAGGTAGATAATTAAAAATTATCATAATTATAATTACAATTATGTAAGGTTTTGACTGATATGTGATTGAAATAAATGACTAAGTTCATTGGTACTAAATCATTGTTTTTTTAAATAAACGACATTTACAAACTGTCATTGTAAAAACCTAGGATTTACTAATATTCGGGCTTTTACAGTTACATATACATCTTAAAATTTTCTAGGATTAAACTTCTAAGATCTAAGTCTAGTCTAAACATTCCATTCTATGTACATTCTAACACAGACTCACTGAAATGCATCCTGCTGCTAATGACCACATACTCATATGGACCTCAATGTTCTGAATACACATTTTTCAGCATCTCCAATCATCTGGAATAAAATATTTAGGTATCCTAAACCATTTTTTTTCTTCTTTCTTTAAATCCTCTGTCACCAGTGTCAGAGCTTAGTATTGTGTGCCTGGTGGCTTTCACTTCTTCATAATACTAATCATGATTTAGTAGTCTTAACACATGTCTTTGTTTTAGAAATGAAACAAGCAATACCCGTTTATCCAGATTAGAGCATTTGAAAAATTTAAAAGCAGATAAAAAATTGGAACAGCTTGCTCGTAACTTTGAGTTACAAATAGACTTAGATGAAACAAAAAAGGACTGGCTTCAAACTTGGGGTCCCAAGCAAAAGAAACAAGTTGCTGACCATTATGCTATTTTTGAACATTTATATGGAGAAGGCTATTTTATTCCATATCTAAATTTAGAAGTATTATATGATCTGAAAGACGGTTCATATCTTCCTGTTCATACTGGTAATGTTATAAAACCAGCAGAAGCACTGGAATATCCTGCAGTAAATTATGAGTCTGATGCTAGTAGTTTATGGACATTAGCTCTCACAAGTTTAGATGGTCATCTTACAGAAAGCGATAAAGAGTATGTACATTGGCTAGTTGCTAATATTCCTGGAAACTCTGTTGAAAAAGGGGATACCATTGTGGAGTACACGCAGCCATTCCCTCTCAAAGGAACTGGGTACCATAGATATGTGTTCGTCCTTTATAAGCAAAATGAACCTGTGTCTTATAATGTAAAAAAAGGTAACTTATTTTGTGTATTTCTTAATTTATGTTACTTAAGCTTTGAAAAAGATGCTTAATTAAGCAGATGTTAAAACTTGCTGATGGGCATGGTGTAGGCAGGAAAATATTAGAGAAAACAGACTACAATGCACTTCTCGAGGGGGAACAACAAACAAATGTTGATTGATTAATTACCATGCCATAACTATCTAGCTTAGTTTTATTACTGCATAGCATGTACTGTCCATGTATCTCAAGCATTGATGAATAAACAATTTTTCTTTTTTTATGTCTGATTAGGTTTTGCTCGATCATGCAGTTTGTTTTGGGAGTCCTTTTATTCCATCAAAACATTGTAGTTATAATTTTTTTCTTTTCTCTCTATCTGTAAATTCTTATTTTTCACAATATTTTCTTAGTTCATCATTTAGGATTTGAATTCAAATTTTTGATGGTGGGTTTGCATGGGAGTTTATTGTGGAATGTGCATGGTTCCCATTCATTATGGGTGACGGCCCCCGCTACAATCAACCTTGTCACACGACAAGATATTGTTTTTGGCGCTCTGCCATGACTGTGTCATAATCTACATTCAATTGATTACAATCTACGTTGACGCGAGCGATGCCGCTGGCTAAAGCTAGTTGTAAATGAATATTATTCTTTCAGTGACTTCAACATCTTTAGAAGATAGGACATTTGAAACAAGAGAATGGTACAAACAGTACCAAGACAACATTACTCCTGCTGGACTTGCATTCTACCAAAGTCATTGGGATAACACTGTTAGAGATTTCTTCCATGATGTGTTGAATAGAAAAGAACCAGGTAATATAACCTAACTTCTCAAAATAACAGACACTGCATAGAGCATAGACCACAACAGCCATAAGTTATATATTTGACAATTGACAATGCACCACATGTAAAGATAAATAAAGAATGATGAAACTATTCAGGAGACTGGTTTAGGCATAGCCACTATTAAACTTAGGCAGTATGTTTGCCGATAATGCATTCCAAGTCTGCTTATAATAATTAATTTTATTTTAATATTATAAGAGAAATAGTTTTATTTTTAATCTTACATTTATTGAAAACTTATTGATATAATATACCTATGTTATTTGTATTAGAACCTTTATTATTATTATACTTATATTATATATACTTATTTATTATTAATCTCTGGAGAACTCTACCCAGTTTTACTAGTATTTAAATTTGTGTTGTTCAACGGATTGGAGAACTCTTTGGCAATTTTAGAGCCATTCAACTTTCTGGGATTTTGTAATCCAAGCGTAGTGTTACTTTGATCGCGCATGCTATGTCCACAACTTTGTTTTGATTATAAAATCATTAATTGCTTTCAGTTTACGAGTATGACTTCCCGAAGCCTTACATACGTCCACAGGAATGGTTTCCTCGCAGAAAACCCTTTAACTTATATATGGATAAATATCGTGATCCAAAGGAGATTAACAAAGAATATTTGCTACGGAAGTTGAAGACAGAGGATCCATTCAAAATGCCACCACCTCCTCTAAAGTTCCCCAATGCACAGCCCTTGCCAAAGAGCATGCCATCTTGGCTTAAGTTGCATGAGAAGAAGATTAGGCTTGGTTGGGGAAGAGTTAATGATGTTTAAAAAAAAATATTTGTTTAACTAGTTGTATGATTTTTATTGATTACTGAATATACCTATCTAATCAATCACACTTCAAGAAACTGAAGTATGAAGCCTTCAAAAACTGCCTCAGTACTGGACTCCACTTTTGGGAGCCCACTGCTTTAGTGCTACCTTTGCTGGAAGGTGGACTAGATCAGGGATATAATCATCTGACCTCACTTTTTGGTGTGTGTCAGAATGGCTGGTTGCCTGTCTCATTTAGCATCGAGGTAGTGATTAAAAATTGCTACCTCATTATTTTAAAAATGTAAGGAATATTAATGTGACGTACGACGACGACGAATATTTATGTAACAATACGTTTGTGTAAACTAAGCTGCGTTGAGTTATTGTTTTTGCTTCAATATTTGCTACCTACTCACCTATCAATTTCAACCTTATAGCTGTAACAGATGAGAATGATCTTTTATTTGAAACTTACGAGTAGGTGTGGTTTGCTAAAAATCAATGTACGGTTGGCAAAAAAAGTACATATTTATTTAGGTACTAGCAATAATTTATTACACAACTTTATTACCTACTTAAATATGACCAACTTTAACTTAAGTTTCAAAGTCACAACGACACGAAGCACCACACGGTGAAAAAAATCTTACGAATGTTGACAATCTATGTTGTTGTATGAGTATTAAGAACATGCAGTAGATTGACAACTTTCGTATAATTTTTTTGTCAACTGTACCTGAGATAGATTTGGAAAGATTTCATAAATCATAACTTATCAACTGTTATAGCTACAAGGCTTTGTATTGATAGGTGAGTAGGTAGCAAATATTGAAGCAAAAACTATAACTCAACTTAGTTTACACACAAACGTACTGTTGACCAGCCAACCTGACGTCAGAATGGCTGGTAACATTGATATTCCTTACATTTTTTTTAATAATGAGGTAGCAATTATTTTGTTGTAGGTAGCAAACGAGTAGCAAATAGGTAGCAATTTTTTATCACTACCTCGATGCTTAAATGAGATAGGCAACCAGCCATTCTGACGCACACACTTTTTGCTATGTAATATGGATTTCAGTATATATGGCAACCATGGTATGTGCATGGCACGTGCAATGCCTATTGGCACTGTCCTGAGTAAAAAAAAAGAAATGAAATTAGTTTTCTAAATGAATGACGACGACCACGGTGTAATTCGTATCTGTTTGAACTTACCTGACATCGTTTAGTTCGCATGTACGTCTTGTAGTCATCTAGCGAAATTAGGAAGGAGTCCCAAAAATTCTTGCAGTCCATCCCAAATCTACCTACTTTATAATGCCAAACGTATTTTAGCAGTGAAATACAAAAATAAAAATCATTTTTTACGTTTCGCACTTTTATTAAACTTTAAAAATACAAAATGAGTCAAATGAAATTAAGTGAAGTGGTACATTTTTTTGGAACCTTTATAAATTTGCAAACCAGTATAAGAACTTGACTTAATGCTGTCACTCATTCTCCCCCACTATAGCACTCTAAAATTATAGTTAAAAATAAAATTATTCATTAAACTATTACAACAAAAAAAATTAATCAGTGGTTTATTAAGTTTAAACGTGGGATTGTGGGACGTTGGAACAGCCATGCTTCGGCACGGATGGGCCGACCGGACTGATACCATGGCCTCACAAAAAACCGGCAGTGAAGCAAATCTTCATTGCTTTTCGCCGAGAGAGTGAGGTTACCGGAGGCCCTAACCCTTCCCTTCTCCTACTCCCACCTTAAACTATTACCGGCCGATATTTCACATGATATCTAGGTCTTAGCAGACTCATAAATACGCAATACGTCACATTTCGAATATCTCTCTTTCTCCCCTACTACTAAGAAGTTTTCACTTCAAAAAGTGTTTAAGTGCTTAATGTTTAAAAATATTTAAAAAAGTTATATTGTATGTAATGCTTACAATATAATAATTTATTTGAACGGATAATCATATATTTCTGTAGAGATTTTTTTTCTGCCTAGAATTGCCGAAAGTGACAATAATTGGGTTGTTTAGTTTTCGAAAACGTCAATCAATTGAAATCTTGGGGATGAAATAAGAGTACAAATGTTTTTGTATCTCTATAGACAGGTACGAATAAAGTATTATTCGTGGGGGAGCCATGCTTCGGCACGTATGGGCCGGCTCGACCGGACTGATACCACGGCCTCACAGAAAACCGGCAGTGAAGCAATGTTTGTTTTGCTATTCGCCGAGTGAGTGAAGTTACCGGAGGACCTAACCCTTCCCTCTCCCCTCTTTCCCTACCTTAAAGGCCGGCAATGCACTTGTGACTCGTTGCAGGTGCCCATGGGCAGCGATAGTCATTTACTATCAGAGGACCCGTCTGCTCGTTTGCCCCCTATACCATAATAAAAAACACATAGAAAATAAAAACCACCAAATAGAAAATATAGTTCAAAATACATAATCTATCAAAACCTAAATTTTGATTATAACACACTAAACACAATGGTGTGCAGTATTTTAAACTTATGAAACAAAATTGCAAACAATCATACAACGAATTTTTTTGCAATGTCTAACGTTGGGTTTTCTACACAGAGACGAGGCCATTAAATCAATCCTCAAAACAGTAGTCGCGTCTCTCAACAAAATAATGTATTGACCAAGAATATCTGTACTTAGAACATGATGTCAATGACAATCACCCCTTAAAAAATTGCATAAATCAATACGTGAAGTTTAAAATATTAGTATCTAACTTCTAGACGTTGTTTACACTTTCATTTTATTTCTTTCAAACGGACTATAATTGTGATCCGATAAATGCAGTAAAACAGGAAAATACGCCACAAGCATTAGGCACCAATATTATACTCGTAAACATTTATGTGTATAATTGGTAAATAGTTAAAGTGATGGTTATGACTCGCGACAGTGGCATCAGGAGGCCAACGACATCTCTTATTTCAGTATCTACAGGGAATTTGGGAGAAGAAATATTTGGCCATAGAATATCAAATAATATTAAGAGCTACTTTTTTAACAATAAAAAATGATGGCGATAGTCGTAATACCTGCTTGCAAAGCAAGAACTTTTTATAGAAACTGGATTATGCTCCATAAGTATATTTAATTTTTAAAAAACTGATATTTGACCCAAAATGGTGGTTAGCCACATTCGAATATTTCACATAGTCAAAGACAAACGGTGTCCCGTATTTAAAAGCACCAATATACCATAAGATAGTGTTGCACCTATCTAGTTTCTACTACAATACAAATCAACACGAAGTTATTTTGACAGTTTATTCGTTATTAAATCATTTGAATTATACACATGAATGTAAACAAGTTCTTATACCAATTAAATATCCATTCCGTTTACGTTATACAATATATAGCAACTTTGATTACAAAAATTGCATGATACACGGTGATATTTAGTCAAGGCCGACGTCATCGTCTGTTGGTGGTTTTGGTCCTGAGCCAGGGCCGCCGGCAGCGCCGAAACCTGAAATATGGAATTAGGTCATAATTATTCAGAACATTGGGTTGCTACTGTGTATTTCGGTATAACTAAGAGCACAGGGTTATCTAAAATTTAAGGACGTTCGCAATTCACACTTCGATATGACGCACCGCATTGTTGACAATTTTACAGGGATTTAGATCTGTAGAGTATAATTGCAAGACCCCGGGTTTAAACGCGAAAGAAGCTCCAGCTTATTTCACTTTTGCCTCCTAGGCAATAATGTCACGAAACCCTTGAAGACCTTTAGAATTAAATATAAAATTATATTAGTTAAGATTAACACAATACTAATCTTAAACTCATCAGTGCATATTATAAAACAAAGTTCCCCGCCGCGTCGGTCTATCTGTTCGCGATAAACCTAAAAACTACTGAATGTTTTTTCACCAATAGGTAGAGCGATTCATGAGGAAGTTTTAGGTATATAATTTGTTAAGGTTTTGTGTAAATTGATTCAAATATGATGATGATTGTTGAAGATGTCTCTGCTACCCGTGCGAAGTCGGGGCGGGTTGCTAGTATAATATAGAAATACAATGTTTGCGGGTCTGTTCACTGTGGAGATGAAACGGATATCCGGCCACTATCCGGTATCTGACCTTTCCGGCCGAAAACCGGATAGTGAGTAGTAAGTATCCGGCCGGATAGTAGATTTAGGTACTTTATTCAAATCACATAACAAATATATATTTTGGTTTACAACAAATATAATATGTATTGGTATAAGGCTGTTTTAAAATCCACATAAAAGACACCTCTATCTGTGAATGTGGTTTAGATGAAGGAGCACCAGATCACATTTTCTTCAGCTGTCCAAAATACCCTATATCATTATATGACATTCTTCCCAACAATATCCCACGTCCTATTAATTTCCAATATTTACTAGCACTCTCCTTTTCCAAATATATACAGCTGTTATTTATACAATAATATTGTACAATAAAATAATAAATGTTGCCCGATATTGTGTCAGACCCACTTTTGTGCCGTCTGTTTATTTCTTTTTAACCGACAAAAAAAAAGGAGGTTCTCAATTCAACCGTATATATATTTCTTTTTTTTTTTATGTCTGTTCAGCCCTCATTCCGTTATTTATGAACCGATTTTAATTATTCTTTTTTTGTTAGATAGGGTATACCTCAAGGGTGGTCCCATGTCAAGGAAGTCAGGATCTGATGATGGGATCCTGAGAAAATTGAGAGAAACCCTCGAAAATTGTAGGAACGAATAGTGTTTCTGTTTACTTTTCATTACTTTATCAGGTATTGCGTTTAGAAATCATCATCATTTTTTATCATCATCATGATGATGATGAAAAAAAACATAAAATAAAATCTTTTTAACAAAAAATTAAACCGACGAAAATAACTAAAAAGCAAAAAATAAATAAACCTTAAGTCTTAAGTATTGAGCTTATTTACATAAACTATCTAATTTTATATAAACTTATTTTGAGTCGGCGCCAAATAAAATTTGATAATTAATCAGTTTGTTGTTTGGCGCCGACTCAAAATAAGTTTATTAAAAATTAGATAGTTTATGTAAATAAGCTCAATACTTAAGACTTAAGGTTTATTTATTTTTTGCTTTTTAGTTCTTTTTTTATAAATTAACAGACAAACTAAGAGAAAGTGAAAATGAAATTTGTCTTAGAAATATTCCAATCTCTACCGTACAATCAATTTCTAAACGTGTCTCTCGAAACACTTGACATTGGCGGAATCTCTGCGTTGACTCTACACGCGAGTCCATAGAGTCCATATATAAAAAAAAAATAAGGCTGTTTCCGCATTTAGACTCATAGACGGTCCATTATGCGTTCAGATAGGCTGACTAGTTGAGCCAGCCTAGCTCCTTCCAGAAGCACAGAAGCCTCCTGGGGCGTTCGCAGGCTTCTAGGATCGATCTCGCACCCGCGAGGATGCTTACTGCTTGAGGATGATCACCCAGCCTAATCGGAGGATCCTCCCTGTGTTGGAGGGACATAACACCCATTCCTCCAAAACCACAAAAAGGTTTTATATAACACTATGGTTAGATCTTTTGGACAGTAAACCTCACTATACACAAGCCATTTCGAAAAGTACCTTTTCACATTTCGTTAATGAACCACGCTTCTAATTCAATTCAAGCACTTGAAACGAATCTAAAACCCGTCTCTCAGCTATACATATATCCAACATCTATACTAATATTCTTGTTAATCCTTTCAGATAAGCTAAAATGTTGTGAGGAATACGTATACCCAACGTCGGTATTGTTCAACGTCTTATTAATTACGCTACCCTGTTTTAAATTGTAAATACGTAAAGTTAGACATTAAAAACAAAATGTTCTATCTAAAATTACCTGGAAATCCTCCAGAGAACGGATTATTGCCTCCTTTGCCTAGTTTGTTCTGAAGTTTTTCGATAACAGCTGCGATTTTGGGATTGTTTTGATACTTTACGAAATTAGCTGGATTAGCAGATACGTCCTGGAAAGCCGCAGCCACTTCTGGATCCTATAAATTAAACATATGAATTTGTCAAACTAATAATATTTTAAAGTAAATGAAAAACTAGGCTCCACTAATAACCTTATCAAAAAGTGAAGATTTCAGCGATGGGCAGTAATCTGCACAATACATATGTTGTAATTTAGAGTAATAAAATATGGACACAAAATATTATTACACCTAGAATAAAAAATAGTGAGTGAAATTCAAACAATAAATGTTAACGGTACCTGGAAAGCAGCCATGATATCCTGATCGAATAGCAAATTGCTAAAATCTTGCGGGTTGATCCCGGCGCCGGGGAAGCCGCCAGCCCCCGCGCCCGCCCCTGCGCCCGCGCCCCCGCCCCCGCCCTGCGCCTGCGTCTCGGCCTGCGCCCGCGCCGCGCGCGCCCGCGCCTCCTGCGCCTTGCGCGCTCGACGCAACTTCTCACGGTGCTGCGGTAGTTTGATTCCAATTGATCAACATTTACAATTTACAGAGTTATAAATTGTATATAAAAACTTTGAAGACAGATTAAAAATACTCAGTCATCACTCACTGTTAGACTAGTAAATAAACTGTGTAATTATGTATTCCAAAAATTGTTTGCTATGGTTTTTAAGGCCTATAAGATTAAAATATGCAAAAAATCGAGCATCAGAATACCCTTTTCTAATCATGAGTTTAGTTAGTAGTCGTGAGTTTAGTTTCACTTAAGAAAATATTGCTGCTCTTAATCATAGCCCGTAATAAACTCAACTATATTCGTATGTAGATATGTTATGGCACTATTTTCAAATATACAAAATCTCGTGATCCAATTTTTTTTGGTATGGTTTTTTTTTTAAATACTTATGTCACTATAGGGAATTAATTACCTCTCTATCTTCCTTCCTACGTTGAAAACTAAGCTTATGTTGACGTAGTTTCTCAGCGTTTGGTTTCACCTCATTCAGCCACTCATTAGATTGATCGTCATAATCAATTTTCAGAGATTCACATAGATCATGGCTAGCCTCTTCGAACTTGCCTAGCAACCTAGAAAATTAAATAGGTATTAATATCATCCGTTCCTGGTCCTCTTAGGAAACCTAGGAGCGTATTCCACATTGCCAAGGTTTTGCTTGCTACTTGTTTGAATCCTTATCTTAATGATAAGCATATTGACATTTAAACCACTTCGAAAAGACCTTCCGGTTTTTAATTCGGATGATTTTTTTAACGACGAAGGTACATGGTCGTCGTGTTTATTTCTCTCATCAGTTTCTGGGCAGCGAGTAAATCGATTTAAACTGTTTTAACTGTATTCTATTAAGATGGATTGAGAGGTGATCCCATATATTTGTCAAACGTATGTGAAACTATGTGTGTTCTGATATGCACTGCGAGCACTGTAAGGTGTGACGTCAATTTAGTATACTGGGAAGCCGTTTCTTTATAGCTAAATAGCTATACTGGTTACTGTTTAAAACGGAACGCAGTCCAGTATACTGTCATCTATGTTTTTGGCGCTGTTTTGACGTAAAAATAATCCTTACTAATATTATAAATGCGAAAGTAACTCTGTCTGTCTGTCTGTCGCCTTTTCACGCCAAAACTACTAAACCGATTTAAATGAAATTTGGTACACAGATAGTCTAGAGCCTGAGAAAGGGCATAGGCTACTTTTTAATGCGAAAAAGGGGTATAAGGGGGGGATGTGGAAGTATTGTCAATTAGCCTAAATAATTAAAAATTCTACCCAAAGACACTATTCAACGCGGACGAAGTCGCGGGCACAGCTAGTTATAATAAAATGTATATAAGTTATCTGTTCAACAAGAAAAAATATTGTTTGAATGTAGTTGAAAATTACAAAATAAAAAAATGAATATTAAAGTCAATTGTCAATTCAATTAATCGCATAATAAAAGTAAGTAGGTATACTTTTTAATAAAGGAAAATATTGTTTTTCAAGTAACCTAATGCATAATAACTTTATAACCTAACTATTTAAATGAGGTTATATACGGTAAAAGTGTTGAACATATGTCAACAAATAATTGTTTATTATTTAACTGGATTTTTTTTATAGCTCATCACGTGATCAAAGCACTGAGAGCACCTTACCTCGAAAACGCCAGTGCTCACAGTACAAAAATGGCGACGATTTATGACGTCATATATTTCCCTAGTATACTGCGGCAGTATACTGTCAGTCCATAACGGAACTAATTTTTTCCCCAGTAAGATCACTGAACAGTGCTCGCAGGGTATATCTGAACATACCCTATATATCAATGTGAAAATTACACTGAATAATGACTGTCTGTCAAATCTGTGTTTTCATTATAGCTCTAGTGATAGTTAACTAAATAAGATCGAAGGATCTTATGCCTCTCAAATAAACGTATACATATGAGATCTATTGACCTCGAAAGACAGACATGTAGCAATCTATGTAATCTGCACAAGGCTTAATTACATAACGTTAATTTATGCAAATTTAATAGCCCAATTAAGGAACTAAAATATTAGGTGTTTTATTTCCGTTACCGCGACGTATAAAACTATATATATATATATTTGAAATTTTTCAAATAACCGCTTTTTAATATCTAAAATATTCAATAATTAAAGGCGGTTATTTGAAAAAAAGGACGTATCTAGTTTTATACGTCCTCGCGTAAAAAAGGTATACCTCAAAACATCGTTACAAAAGCGGTTAAAACTATTTTTCTTAAAAATTCCAACGGGCTCATAAACTTGGTTTTTTGAATTTTCTAAGCTAGTCAGTCCGACTAGTTTTGGGAATTAAAAAAAAGTGACGCTTACTTGTTTGTGGCGATACGAACCGTGAGCCATACCAAAAAAAAATAAAAAATAACGCATTTTTGTCAGTAAAAAAATGTCACTTTGTTCGTCAAATTACTCACGACGAATATGGCAAAAACCATTAAATAAATTTCATAGTTCAGTTCATCTGTCATCGAAAGCGTTGTACGCTATTTATTTTACACAGTGAACTGTATCTATTTTGGCGCTTTTTGTGGTATTGCAAGGACTAATAACCAAAAACTAAAATAACTAAGTATTGCATTAGAGGGTGTTATTTATATTCCCGTAAAAATTACGGAGGATTATCATTTTTTCGTATTTCATGTAAATTTTTGTCGGAATTCTGTTTCATATCTGCATTTGACAATAAGGGGTTGTTTTATAATTTTATCTAGAATGTTTTACGACTACTGTCAACTGTAAATGTTTTGGTTTTTTCTTGTTATTACTATTATACGAGGGCGGCACTGAAAATTTCGGGAATCAAGGAAGTGACACAACATTACTATTTAAAAATGTATTTATTGCTTTTCGAAGTATTCTCCGCGAAATTTGACACATTTTTCCATACGATGGAACCAATCATTGAAGCAACCATTCCATTCGGAAGTTGGGGTCTCCAAAATGGCCGTTTTGTAGGCGTCCACAGCTTCTTCAGGTGATAAAAATCTCTGACCACTCAATTTATTCTTTATTTTAGGGAAAGTGTAGAAATCATTAGAGCTTAGGTCTGGGCTGTATGGCGGATGGTCTAATAATTCTATGTTTTCTTGCTTTAAAAACTCTTTTGTTCTGTGCGCGGTGTGAGAACTCGCATTGTCGTGATAGAGGATGATGCAGCGGTTGCAATTCTCTTTACGGAGTTCAGAAACGACCTGTGGCAAACAAATGCTAGCATACCATTCCGCATTAACCGTTCTTTGTCCCTCAAGAGAAATAGTCGCAACATGGCCGGTTTTGGAGATAAACGTGGCCACCATTTTTCACACTCACTCCGTGAACGAACAATTTTTGTTTGCTTTAACTCATTTTCGAACACCCAAACTCGTGACTGATTTTTTGTTTCGACAAGACCGAGAACCTTTTTTTAAATAAATAAATGGTATTCGATTTTTAATACCAAGGAGTTTTAATTAAAAAGATTTTAATATGACAGAAACAGTGGAAATATTCCATTCCCGATACTTTTAGTGCAACCCTCGTAACAGTGTATGGTGTTCGTGTTTTGTTGTTATCGAAATAAATCATTATCACTTTCAAATTCTATAGTCTATATGTATATTACTAGTAAATTTAAACTGAAATATGTGCTATTTTTTTTTCATCTAAACACCTAAAACGCCTTTAAATAGAAATTTCATTTTTGAAAGATCCTTTTATTTTCAATAAGAGGTTATTAACAATTAAACTAGCTCGGCTTAACCAAAGACACATGCAACAATTGGCAACCGTATATAAAAAGTAAGGAGAAAAAGATCACAGACACATTATCTGCATATCGTCTATTCATCTTCTTGGTTAATCTATGGCATAATTCTTTATGGGAAATAGCACAGAATGAGATGATATGAGATATGCTTTATTTGCACTACAAAATAAATTAATAAAAATTCTTGTCAATGTAGAAGAAAAACTCCTGCAAACTACATTTTCAGTTACGAATTTTATATTTGATATTAATTTATATCTGAATTATAAATTAGTAATAACAGAGATAGAAAGTAACGGTATTTTATTCTGTTTTGGGAAAGTACTGTAAGTCGGTGAATCCCACTAATATTATAAATGCGAAAGTTTGGATGGATGGATGGATGTTTGGTACTCTTTCACGCCAAAACTACTGAACCGCTTGCGATGAAACTTGGCATGTAGATAGCTGGAGACCTGGATTAACACATAGGCTACTTTTTATCCCGATATTACCACGGGATCGGGACTTACGCAGGTGAAACCGCGGGGCGATGCTAGTAAAGTACGTTAAGGAAGGAAGTTGCTAGTCACTGGCGCCGGCGTATTGGATGACCGGCGCTTATTAACGAATACGAAACGAATCTATACTAATTATAAAGCTGAAGAGATTGTTTGTTTGATTGAATGCGCTAATCTCAGGAACTAATGTTTCGAATTGAAAAAATATTTAAGTGATAGATAGCCCATTTATCGAGGAACGCTATAAGCTATATTACATGACGCTACAACCAATAGGAGCGGAGCATCAATGAAAAATGTTAGCTAGTAAGTATAACTAATTTTATTTACCTGTAAGCGCGTCCACGGAATTTATAAGCGGCGGCGCTGTCGCAGTTCAGTTCGAGAGCGCGCGTGCAGTCTTTGATACAGGCATTTGGTTTGTTCAGCTTAAGATATACCTGAAAATATAGTACTATAAATATTGTATTCCTGTGCGATACGATAATATAATTACACACAGGCCATAATTACAGGAATTTGTACAGTATTTAATGCAGAGCTGTTTTCACCATGCTACTTGCATTAAGTAAAAGTATACAAGTTGTGAACGAACGCAGTATCACTGTTATATCACTCTCTAAACTAAAATTGACTAAATTTCCTTTATATAAGACGTAAACGTTGTACACTTCGAAACAAGGTCTTATTTGAAATTTAAACAAGTAGGTAACATATATTGCTATCAAAATAAGCAATTTACTTGTCGACTAAAGTCTGACACGCTTAAATAAACTTTAATACCACGTAGCGAGAGCCGCTATCCGTTGAATGCCATCTCTTTTGCTCTGTGTTTTTAGTAAGCGTCTTGGTAGGTGTCGATTAAAATAACGTCATCTTAGTTCGTTTTGAACAAGTTTTTATACGATATTTGACTATCGCTGAGTGGGAATTATACGACATTTGAATAAAAAAGTAAGTTCGAAATTAAAATGTTCGGCTAAAAGGTGACGAGAATAAGAAATATCTACTGTAAACGGTAATAATTTTGTACAACACCCTGAACCCTAACATTAAAGAGGCATATTAATAAGTAAAAGATAAAATGAAAATCAAAACATTCAATGATGAGATAATCATTGAGCTATGCTACATTTCTGCGAAAACTAATCTATTAAAAATATAATAATATTGCTGGACAAGTTATGGTAAAGTATACCTACAACAAAATGATAACACACTGATAATATGTATAAATTATAAATAACTTGCAATTCCAATTTCTCATATTATGCGTGTTTTTGCTGTTTTTTTTTTATTAATAGCTATGCAGGTATTAACTTGCTAATCTAAAATGTAAAGTTTGAATGTACACAAGAACACAATGGGCGAATTCTATTCATTGAGTTCCCAAGTCGTCTATATTACTTACATTGGCGAGTTCCTAAATCAGTTGTACAATTTACTCATATTATTTCAATTATACAGATATTCTGTTCTTTAAATACCACATTAGTTATTATAGAGGAACTCACCCTTTGCCTAATTATTAATGACTACACTAATGTAAGGCTGTACCAGATTAAGCCCTAGTATAAACCGGCTACTAAAACTATACAACACACCTGTCCTCTCTTTGCAAAAAGAAGAGCACTTTGTGGATTGAGCTGTATAGCTTCACTGTACAACTTAATGGCTTCATCAAATTGTTGTTCTGAGAAAGCCTTCATTGCTTGTGTTCTCTTCTCATCTGATTGGTCTCTTTCTTCATCTGTCACTTCCTTCGAATCATCACCCATTATCTGTGAGTCTTCTAGAACATCACCTTCTATGACACCTGAATAAAAGCAGAAAAAGGGACATAACTTTCAACATCATCTATTTACTATAAATAGTTCCACTATGTATTATAATTGGATTATTCAATGTCATGCAAATATGAAATACTGTTCATCAGATTACCTTCCATATCCAGTTCCACATCAGATTCAGGTGCAGATTCCTCTCCAGACGAAGCATGCACTTCCTCGGCATTGTTATTTGGAGGAGCAGCACTAAAAATGATTATTATTATACATACATTTCAATAAAAGCTAATGGTATATTGCAGACTTAATACATAAAACAATAGACAAAACTAAGTTTTGAAAGATGTATGTGATCATTATAACTTAAATAATATGTCAGAAAGGTCACATGTGTCACTACACTAGTACACAACCTTGTATATTGATTTTCATAGTATATGTATATCAATATGTAACAGTGATATAATACATACAATGCACTATAACGGGTGTAAAGAACGTAAATATTTTTTTGCTTAAAACTGATATCACAATGAGTTAAACAGAACATTTTACCGAAAAAAATCAATAAAAAAAAATATACATACCGGGTAAGGGGTACCCGGCCAAAAACCGCAATGTAATCAGTTAAACAACATTTATCAGCGGCTTCCACGACGCCGAACGTTCAAGGTCATTCACCGTACTGCACAAAATTATACCTACGCGTGTTGCGTGTACATTGCATAGCGCAAAATCAAACTAATGACTGTAAATCCTTACTTTTGCATTGTGATACATATCTAAAGAAAGCCGTTTTTGTAAGTTCTTCGCGTCAGTAATACTTACACGCTGTACTCCATTAATTCTGTCTTTGTACAAAAAGTACATAAACTTTAAACTAAATAACACTTTAACTATATTTACTGTTATTTTAATAAATAAATTTAAACTTTTGCAGTCCATACTTTATTTCTCTTCTTTTTTCTTTTCAGACAAGACAACTCCCACATTAGGAATTACTCCTGTGTCGCGTGGACTTTACAAACATACAAAGAACACCTAGACTCAGGTGGCAATTGAATAATAAAATATAAGCAGTCAGGGTTACTAACCACTAGGACAACAGGCCAGTCATATGTATTTCATATGTATTCATTGCTGCCGAATATCAAAGACATGTTCCTACTTCAACAAAAAGCATACTCGTCACAGGGACACAGCCTCACACTCAATCGCTCACATTCGCAATTGCTGGTGGCCTATCCCACTTTGAACAATTGTGTTGTCACTATATGGAACAAGCTTTCAGAAAGTGTTGTGACTGAGAAATCAGTGAACAGTTTAAGTGTCTACTAGATAAATGGTTGGAAAAATACAACCCACTGGACTGAACAACCTATTAACATAAAATGAGATGGTTAAATTTACACAAACTTATACACCATAGACTTTTACTCCAGGGCCGTGATGTGGACACATCAGCAAGTTTACTGCTCATCCATAATTCAATAGTAATAATATTTCATGATCACTTTAATTTCTGCGTAAATACATAATTACGTATAATACATAAATTAAAAATTAGGTGCTTACGGCATTTATATTTCAAGCATAAATTTAAAGTAATGCAACCAATTTAAGAACTATTTGTAGAATTTAAATTTTTTTTATTGACTCTTGACTTGAGTTTATTTCCCCTTGTACTGTTACATCATACAATGTACAAATTCAAAGTAGACTGCAGTGAATAGCGGCAGTTTTGCAATAAATAATAATAATAAGCGGCGGTAGCGTAATGGCTAAGGCGTCGGACTTGCGATCAAGTGGTTGCGGGTTCGAACCCCACCCAGTGCACTACCGACGTGAACCCACTCCTAACACAAGCATTTTAGCTTAGCTGGAGGGGTTAACAAGAATACTAGTAATGTGTGACACACGTTGCTAGTATTCTTTAAAAAAAAAAAAAAAAAAAACAATAATAACTCCACACATGTCACACATGGCTGTCGGATCCCAAAGTAGGCAAAGCCTTAAATATTTCTTAATAGTGGCAGGAGTCAAGGGTTAAAATTTCAAATGATTTTTATTTTCAGTCCATTTTCACTCATTGTGGTGTAAAAAAAATGTATGGACACTATTATGGCAAGTTTAAAAAAAAATTAACACAGCTAACTAAGATTCCAAAACAGTAAAATACACTAGGAAAACTAGCCACAAAAAAATATGCATACTATGTCTAAACACGAACTAAATTTCATAAATGTGGTTGATAGTAATTGCGTTTATTACTTGTTCAAAATGGGTTTTAGGTTCATGAAAAATGTTGAATGATTCAAAACAAATGGTATAATTTTATTGCATTATTATTATTATTAAAGAAAATATTCGAATTGTTTGCCACCAACATTAATACAAGCATGACATTGCCTTAAAAAGCATTGTTTATTTGTTGTGTATATCTTCTACCATTGATATGATCCACAGCCCGAGTGATTGTTTGGCAAAGCTAGTCCAATGTTGCAATGAGTTTTGAGTAAAAAAAAATCAAAATTAATTGAAGAATTGTGGTCATGGTAGTTAAAAATATCAAAAGCGGTGTAAATTTTTGAAGGATTTAAATTTTTTTTCTGCACTCTAGAAAACAAATTGAGATATTTTTTTTCTCGAATAATAATGAGCAGGTCCACTCTCTGGTGCCCACTTAACTTTGAACTTTGGCACATGCTGTATATTCACAAATGAAATTAAAGTATTTCCTATAAAGTACTACAATATACTAAACTATATGTCATGTGACTTCTGTTGCTGTTCTGCTATTATTGTTAATCAATGATAAGACAATAATTCTCCTGTTTTCAAATGATTGGATAAATAATTTATCCCTTTCAATTGAAAAAATTACCCATTGAGTATCTCACAATAACTTTTATAACTGTTCATCCGTTATACATTACAGAGTGCTTACAATCTGAACATACACACTCATGACAGTGATAAGCATTTTACACTTTAGAGTTTGAATAATTAATCGAAGTATGGTAAGAAATGTCAAATTGCTAAAGATGAATAATTCTTAGAATGTTCTGAAGATTGCAGGTTTACAGTGTAGAATATTACTTAAAATACACTATCGTCTTACCTATCACCGGACGGAGTCGAGTTCGGTGCATCAAATGTTGCGGCCGGGGGAAGTGCGACACCGAGCGATGTTAAGTAATCTTTAAAGAAAGCTAGTTTAGGATGATGTAGGATTTGAGGATTCCCTGAGCAGAAGTCCACAAATGCCTTCAGTTGTGCAAGCTTTTCGTCGTTGAATGGACAGCTCATTTTTCTGGTCTATCGTTGATAAAGCTGCCGGCGAAAAAAAAACGCATATAAGTAGCTACTGTACTTAGTCAACACTCAACGAGATAGTCCAATTATGTGGTTAGGAGTAAAAATAATTATAATAGATAAGATTCAACTAAAATTTTGCTCACTTTTAATTAAAATATTAAAACACCGTACTGCATTCACCGCATAAAACAAATAAATTGACACCTGGTTGGAAACGGAATTTTCTCGCTTTTTCTATTACGATCAAATCACAGATAAAACACGTATTCATAGACTAGACCTCTAAAATGGAATGTCATGCATGATTATTATATAGCGAAATAACAGTCAAAACACCAATATTTAATTAACTGGTCCTTCTAACAACTAAAGTATATATTTCAAGTATTTTTATTTTAGTTTTAAAAATACTTTCTCATTGAATAAAGTAAAAGAAATGTTTATTTATTATTCATCAAATGGGAAATAATTGGTGTTGCTAGTAATGTTAACAGATTTAGAAATTTTAGATCAAAGACAAACACTGTCTCAGATTATGAATCTGTAGATGCAATTAAAGCAAAGCCAATCATGAATTCATGAGTGATCATGTCTAAGGCAACACATAATTAAAAATATAATTTAAAAATATAATTTAAAAATAAGATAATTCTTCTTTTCTCTGCATCACCCAATAGGTGACTGGTAGAGAATGCATCAGGCATTAAGTCCGCCAATGTACTTAATGTGCATAAAGTTTAAAATAAATAAATTAACTTTTAAACTATTGAGTCCCTCCCTACACTTAGTGATAGCATCAGTTTGGGATTTAAAAACTAGCACACCTTTGCTTGTAATGTTACAAGCAAAGGTGTGCTAGTTTTTTACGTATATTCACATTGGAGCAACTTGGTGTCCTAACTAATATAAATAGTTATACATAAACCCACACCCGTATCTCCGAAGGGGTGGACAGAGGCCTACTTTTTTATCGATCATTAGAATAGGCGTTTGTCTTCCATCTCACTTGATGGAATGTGACGTCTTATACGTTTAAATTCAATAAAAACCCATTAAATCCCTCCCATAGATTATTTATTTTGGTATTTACTGATATGATGAAATTTGAATAAATAGGTATATGGTTTGCTTATCGTTATGCACATAATATATTTATTATAAATATATTAAGTGTACTAATAACAATTTACAAATCAATAATATATTTTAGTTAAACTATGGCTATAATAACTTGACACGCTTCACACACGGCAACGTGATTACAAACTAGGCACAGCCTATTAACATACTTATATATTTCTAAATACATACATATTATAGATAAATTACACCCAGACACAAAACACATGATCATGCTCATCACACAATTATTTGTCCTAGGTGGGAATCGAACCCACGACCTCTGGCTCAGCAGTCAGGATCACTAACCACTAGACCAACAGGCCAGTCAAATTATGATATAATAAATTATATTATATTATTAATAAGTACTATACTATATTAATTTTCTACTACAGTTACATCTTGCCCCAATTTAATAAAGTGCAATTCAGATCGCACAGCGCTAATTACCTAGATTATAATGTTCACCTAGAAGTTGCCTCTCTTTCTATAGCGTAACTATTATCTCTCCTGACAACGCGCGACTTTAGGGTTGTCTTCTGTTGGAATTAAATAATTTGAATATTTCCTATTACTCTACTTTTGTGAACAAATGAAGTTTCAAATAAACCTAGGCCAGGTACCTACTAACTTATTACTAGAGTAGATTAGATTTATATTACAGAAAACTATTTTATTTCAAGACGTTTGCATAGATACTTGAATGCTTTAGTGTGTATTGTGGGAATAGAACTTATGGGTACCTACATAACTATAACATGATAATAAAAAAAACACGTTAATACGGGAAACCTAAATTAGGATAACAAAAATCAACATTTAGTAGGGAGGTTACCTACCAAATTACCTATAAGTAGAGATGCATTACTTTACTTTTCGATTTATTATTAATTTTTTAATTAATTAATTATTTATTATTAATAAGTACTATACTATATTAATTTTCTACTACAGTTACATCTTGCCCCAATTTAATAAAGTGCAATTCAGATCGCACAGCGCTAATTACCTAGATTATAATGTTCACCTAGAAGTTGCCTCTCTTTCTATAGCGTAACTATTATCTCTCCTGACAACGCGCGACTTTAGGGTTGTCTTCTGTCGGAATTAAATAATTTGAATATTTCCTATTACTCTACTTTTGTGAACAAATGAAGTTTCAAATAAACCTAGGCTAGGTACCTACTAACTTATTACTAGAGTAGATTAGATTTATATTACAGAAAACTATTTTATTTCAAGACGTTTGCATAGATACTTGAATGCTTTAGTGTGTATTGTGGGAATAGAACTTATGGGTACCTACATAACTATAATATGATAATAAAAAAAACACGTTAATACGGGAAACCTAAATTAGGATAACAAAAATCAACATTTAGTAGGGAGGTTACCTACCAAATTACCTATAAGTAGAGATGCATTACTTTACTTTTCGATTTTTTAATGGTTTACAGGGCAAACGAGCAGACCGGTCACCTGATGGTAAGTGGCTGCCGCCGCCCAAGTACACTTGAAACTCGAGAGTATAGGTGCGTTGTCGACCTTTAAGGTGGGAGTAGGGGAAAAGGGGGTGACCTCCGGTAAACTCACTCACTCGGCGAAACACCGTTGTAGCATTACTTCACGGCCGGTTTTCTTTAAGGCCTCCAGTCAGCCCATAAGTGCCGAACCATGGCCCTCGCACAAAAAATCAATGTCCTTTACTTAACGATGTATAATAGGTGTTTGACATAATTTGAGTTAAGTAATATTTACTATTATGTATTGTGCAACGAGTGCAACGAACACATGACTCGACGCGGCACGTGAATGAGTATCTAACTAACGTGCGATCACAGATGCGACCCAGCCGGTATATGGCAGCCCACTGAATAATTGGCACGACAAGAAAATCCATCTGGCTGGGGGGCGTCCTACCTTCCGTTTACCGATTTGCGGTCTCCACTCTAGGACCAAGCATAGCCGAAACTCCAAGCATAGCTCGGCCCATAGCCCGCTGCGTGACTTATAATTTGTGGACTAGCCCCACCGTTAGTGTCCACGTCTCGGAACCGTACGTCATAACAGGTAGGAAGCAGTGATCGAACACTTTCGTTTAAGGGCATTGCGGCAATGGCGAAGAGAAAACTCTACCGAGCTGGATAACCTGCCCCAGATAGATATATTCTTGAACAACTTCGAGCGTCAAACTTTTGATGTCAATCTCTCTGGTTGTGATATGATCATTGAACATAACCTTGGTATTATTTATTTATTTATTAGAAACTCAACAGCTTGTTTTCCATATACATAGACAATAGTGTAGGTACCACCAGCAGCATTGACTAATGCTTGCTTAAACACTAGTAGGTATGAACATAATAATATGTATTATTTGCTGGTGCTACCTATAACAAAAAGGTCTTAAGCCAATAATAGAGTTTCCTGGCATTTAAAAAGGCAGAAGTATAAATATAACACAGAGTTGGCAAAAATAAAAATAACAACAGATACAAGGGCAACTACTAATACCAAGTTAATACACAATGATGTGCTGCATGGATTTATGGCATAATTTAAGAGTCAACAAGAGTACATACAATTCGTTCACGGTATTTGTTTTTTAGAGAGGTGAAACAGGTCGACTCTCGAGAAACGTGAGTTATAGGTACGAGGCAACCTAGTCATAATAGCATTTTTACCGTAGTTCGTACGATGAAGAGGTACATTGAATAATTTAGTATTTCTAGTGCGCTTTTTGGGAATATTGAAACTAATTTTGGAAAGTAAATGAGAACAATACAAACAACACGCAAGATGTTATAGAATAAAGACATGTCTAACATAGTACGTCTGTTAGTAAGTGACAGTATGTTATAATGTTTACAGTCATCAATATATGACTCGTGACGCTCTCTCGTCTTAAAGTTAAGAAACTTGACAAAACGTTTCTGGATGCACTCTAATCTATCAACATATATTTTGTAATGAGGTGATCAGACGGGACAGCAATACTCCAAAATACTGCGAGCATAAGCGTAGTAAACTATTTTTAAGCTGTGACAATTCGGAAAGGGTGCGCAAGTGCGCATAACAAAACCAAGGTTACGGGAAGCTCTATTTATGACATGTTTATGACATTATCAATGTGCTGTAGAAAAAGCATTTTTGAATTCAATGTTACTCCCAGGTCTTTGACCTCTTCAACCCTTTCAATTTTATTATTTTATTATCAAACTTATACGAATATTTTATTGGTTTTTTAAGAGTGACTAAAACTGATGCACTGACATTTTGAAATGTTTACTGTGATATTATTACGTTTGTAATATGCATAAAGGGCATTGAGATCGCGTTGTATTAATTCGCAGTCAACTCTAGAATTTATACGCATATATATTTTCATGTCGTCTGCATACATCAGATGATTGGCGTATTTAAAGCATGAGTCGATGTCGTATAGGTAAGCACAAGGTTTTGTCCAAGTTCATACCAAGAGCGACGCGTCAAGATGCTCCATTCAGGTTGTCCAGCATCTCATCCAGCTGCTCTAGCGACTCTGCTAATAAGATGTCATCGGCAAACCGAAGGTGTGAGATGCGTCCTCAAGCGCATTGGTGAAAAGTTTAGGTGATATAACATCTCCCTACCTAACTCCACGCTGCCGGTTTGTAGGCTACGTCTTCTGGTCTTGGAGCTGGACGGTCATCGTGGCGGTATCATATAAGCATCTCAGCACCTCAATATATCATTATTTGTTCTCTGTCTGGGTGTAATTTATCTATAATATGTATGTATTTAGACTATATAAGTATGTTTATCAGTAATCTGGTTACCATAGTACAGGCTCTGCCTAGTTTGGGATCAGACGGCCGTGAGTGAGATGTGTGAAGTTATTATATCGCCAGTCGACACGACATCGTTGCAGAGCATTCAGAACTGCAGCAACTTGTAGATATGGCTCACGAGTGAGATTGGTCTGTAGGTTTTCAACAAGGTCTTGTCACCTTTTTTGAAGAACAGTACCACCACACTCCCACTCCGTGCCCTAGGTGTTAAGCCGTGTTGGATGACGGAGTTAAAGAGACTTGCCAGCTCTTTCAGGATTGGGGCCCCGCCTGCCTTTAGGAGCGCGGTTGTAATTCCGTCCCTGTGGTCCCTCAAGGGTACATAAGTTGCCCTCTCCTCTTTATCTTATACGTCGATGATATTAGGTATTGTTTTATTATCTTGTAATAATAGATCTGACTGTTATAGCATTTGTAATTATATATGCTACATTGTACCAAAAACTGTAAACCGGCGAGAGGCGCGTGGCCTAGGCTATATTACACTGCGAAGTTTAAATCAAATGCCGGGGTTCGCGTAATTATAACACACACTTTGCTAATTTAGGCACTTTTAACAAACAAGCCTTTTCCTTACTTCTGTGATTGTAGTACATGGAGGTACAGGGTTAGCACAATTTAACTCTATTACTTCTATATTATTCTGCGGACACAAGAGTGGGTTACACATTTGCCTATTATTGTTAATATTGTTAGGTTAACATTTAATATTCTACGATGCAATTTGCAACTGTTTTGATTTCCAATAAATAAAATAAAAATAAAAGTAGGTCATTCTGCTTATTAAAGATTGATGCGAAAATGGAATAACACAACGAATATTCATATATTAATAACTTTAAACGATAAATTTTTGTATTTACTCGATTTCGCCCAAATATTGTTCTTTGTTGTGTGAGTGTTGAGTATATTGTTTCATTCATTATAAGCTTGCAAGTACATAAAAATGGAATTATATAATGTTACGTGAGCAGGTTATAATTGGGAATAAACCACAATCACAAGCAGTTTGTTAAAAAAAAAAAAACTAACAAAACATGTATTACAAACACATAGGTAATACCAGTGGCGGGCCGAGTCATGACATTGATTTACTTAATTATCTATTATATAATATCTTTAAACGAGCAATTCTTGTATATATATATATATATATATATATATATATATATATATATATATATATATATAATCTGAATGTAGGAAACGACTATTTTGATAAAATTTAGTATACAGATACAGTTTTGCATTTTAAGTTCAACTGCATAGTTGTACTTCCTGTAAAAATGTAAAAAAAAAATGTCGATTTTACAAAAACCTATGGAGCGAAACTCGGTCTCCCAGGTACTGAACTGTTTAAATCTGAATGTATGCAAGATATTTTGTAATTAAGTAGGTTTTCTAAAAAGAGTTTTTCTTACACGTATCTTATACTTAATTTACTACGTACCCGTTGATAACCTAAATGTATTGTAGAAGATGTGCAATAACGGTATGTCGTAGAAACATATACATTAAATATAATCTTATAGACTTAATTAACTTACTAAGAATGCGTATTTAATAAGTACGGTAGCATAAAAGTACGAAGACTGGTTATTACTTCCACTATATATGACCTTTTTTATTTTTCGACACGTTCGGGGGAAGGAAAGCACTCGTCCTTTATGCCACAAAGCTTTTTAATGAATGATATTATTAGGGTACATTTACCGGTTGTTGGGCACAGCTATAATTAACGTAGCCAGATTTTTTCCTACTTTTGTGTTGGTCGATGCGCTCTGTTAATTTCACTGGATTAGCCGTAGCTTATGTTAAAAGTAGGTAGACGTAATTTAATGTGATGTTTTGGTTAAACTAATAATTTGCCCCAATTTATATATCACGTTCGTTGTTCGTTCGTTCGCGTGGAAATTAAAATTTATTCTATGGGAACACATTTATCTTTGATAAAAAGTAGCCTATGTCCTTCACCAGGATATAATCTACCTTTTTGCAAAATTTCATTACGATCCGTTCAGCCGTTTGGTCGTGAAAAGGTAATAAAGAAACAGAGTTACTTTCGCATTTATAATATTAAGTATGGATGAAATTTAATACTTTAAAAAAAAATATACTAACAGGTCTGGTTTACTAGTGTTTGTGTTGTATATCCAGTTATTTAGTTCTGTTACGAGCTGAGGTTCGGGATTAGAGAATTATACCAGATTGTTACCAAAATAGACACAATTTATTTTAATAGATCACAAAATACACAGGGAAACTAGCAACAACACAATTACAATAATTTATTATCACTATTACACTAAACTTCTTAATTCACTTGCACTTTAGTCGCTGTTAATTCACTTGACACTCACTTGAAACTAAACTCACTTGACACTCACTTGAAAACTAACTAACTACTCCGCAATGCTACGCTTTATATAGCGAAACGGTACTTCCAGAAAAATCGCGACACATCTGGTAAATTCTACACAACAATAGAATCCGCTAATACATCGTAGAATATTCCATTAATGGGCTACTTAGTTCCATTGTGTCTCAACAGATGGCGTGTATCTTTATTTTGTAGCTCTATACGACTTCCCACAGTCGCCAATAGATGGCGGATTATTCGTAACAATACGTACAATAATGTCTTAGTATTTACGACCAACATATAAATGTACTAACCAATAATAATAATAATAACTCCACACATCTCACACACGGCCGTCTGATCCCAAACTAGGCAGAACCTGTACTATGGTAACCAGACCACTGATAAACATACTTATAAATTTCTAAATACATACATATTATAGATAAATTACACCCAGACACAGAACAAATTATCGTGCTCATCACACAATTATTTGTCTTGGGTGGGAATCGAACCCACGACCTATGGCTTAGCAGTCAGGGTCACCAACCACTAGACCAACAGGCCAGTCAATAAATGTAATGTGATGGATTTTGTTAAGTACTCGATAGATACATCAAATTTAGTCGCAATAAAGTTTTGTTCATTTACAATGTGAGGTCATTGAATTTCGTAATTTGTTTTTTTTTTATAAAGAAACCCTCTAGTACTTCACATTAGCTCAGGAGTTCAACAGTAGCTAAGTAGCTAGATTTAGCTAAGGATATTTAGATGTCGCTACACCTACGTTCGTCTGTCTGATTAGAAACAATCCTTTTGAATTAGATTTTTTTTTTATGGCGTAGAGGGCAAACGAGCAGACGGGTCACCTGATGGTAAATGACTACATATTAGACTATTTAAGGTGTGAATAGGGGAAGAGGGGAGAAGAGCAGGAAGACTGGAGAGGGGAATTAGGGGGGGGGAGAGGGGGTAGAGGGGAAGGATGGGAATAGGGGGGGGGGTTAGGGCCTCCAGTAACCTCACTCACGCGGCGAAAAGCAATGCAAGCATTGTTTCAATGCCAGTTTTCTGTGAGGCCGTGGTATCGAGCGGAGTCGAGCCGGCCCATACGTTCCGAAGCATGGCTCTCCCACGTGAATAGATAGAGTATTCAAGAGTATTCATTGAGGAATGTTATAGGTTATGTAATATCACGCTATGACCTTTAGGAGCGGAACAGTGACCATAAAATGCTGGTGTAACTGCAGGGAACGACAAGTTAGTCATAATAATATTAAGGGCAGAATAGCGACTTCCTGTAAATGTCACCTTTGTTGTGGTAAGAGCTTACATACACATAATATAGAGGTATGTACTAAATACAACTGTGGTAACGGGTACATACCGGTAACCACTTATAATTATAGCGGGTCTCTTTGTATACTTCAGTAGTATAAATTGGGGAATTTTGGTTCGGCAATATACACAGTCGACGTAAAATCCAAGACAAGATATCATAATTTGTTCTGTAATTAATTGTGAATCTTTCGCGTTCCTATATATATGTTGCCTAATAAATTAATTACAAGTTAATGTGATTCTATTATGTGTCACTAACAAAACAGATAACAGATTTAACAATCTGTTAATAACTGCCTAGGTGCGAAGCAGTAAACACCAATATTTAAAAATAAAAAAACTAGTAGAAAGCTTAGACGCAGCCTATACTTTAAAAGACATTAACGTAATAAGAAAAATACTATAGAACGAAAATGAAAACAATGATTTATAAGGGAGCGGACACATTTATTTTCTTATTAGGTAAGTAAAAGTTTAATAAGTATCTTATATCTGAGTCTGGGCGCATGACTTTGTGTTCGTTTATTGTACTTAGTTCTACATTTTTGTCCTCGCAGCACAGGAACCATTCCAACAACCATTAAAATAATTCTCAATTTTCTTAATTAGAACTGCTCAATTTTGTTTTAAATTATAAATATTTAGTTAATGCAACGATTCGTTTTCTTAAGTGGTGTTTTGTGTTAGGGTTAGAACTTACATTTAATTTAGCTACCTACTGATATTTAAATTAAATACTTTAAGTAATAACTCCAAAGTTAATTAACTGATGGGCAAGATAGATTAAACTCGATTTAAAATTGTTCTTTGAAACGTGTTACAAAAATTTTTACTCACAATTGACTTATTACAAAACTTAAACCAACAAAAGAATTAGGTTTAACCGTAATTTTCTTTATCTTTGGCCATCAAAACTAAATGCAGACTCCTACTAAAGAATTTCTAGGTTTAATCCATATTAACCTAGAGATTCTTTTAATTCTCAACTGTAAAAGTTATAAAAGAAATAGTTTTATTTACTAACAGTTGTGTTAGCTAAAAAATTGAGCATGTATGATCTGGGCGGCTATACTGTAATACTATAGACGAATGATTCTTCTCGGTCATCGAAGGGTTTATCTACTAACTTCTCAAATAATCACACTCAACTCTTATGAAATGTATTCGAGGTACGACCGCGCCTCCGAACGTACCGTAGTTTCGGCGACCTTTCTACAATGTTTTCCTTGATAACAAAGGGGCACATACGGTAAAGTGTGTGATTTGCCCTTTTATTTTTTCTTTATCTTAAAGAATTGTGACGTCAAGTTTAAAGATTGACGTGACAAAGTTCGAAGTCACATGACGTAGCATTCTGAATTTTAGTAACAGGGTATTAATTCTTTAACTAATCTTTAACATGAGCTCTAAAGACTTATTTATTACCTATTTGTCTTAATGTTTTATAGATTTCATAGTATCATACTAGTAGCTAGGCTTAGAATATAACGTCTTATAAATCGATGAACGCCGGCTGCACGTACGAAAAGGCATGACTCATTGTCACGTGCCGCCTGAGCCGAGTGTGCGAGCAAGAGCGCGGAACAAGCGATAGAGAAGCACGATTGTCCTAAGCGTTCGGCTTGTGACGCATCTATCTCTCTTCCACTGTTTTCTTATGACGTTATCACGTAAAATTATCGTCAGTAAACTGACTTTTTTCAAAAGTATGGTTAAGTATTCGTTACCAGTGACTTTTAAGTACAATGAGGTATTCTACCTATCTGCTCAATTAAAGGTGATGTATCGCAAATACTATTATGGGAGCCCAAAAATACTTTTATATTTATTTTTAAATCTTCACGTATGAGCCGGCTCGACCGGAGTGATACCACGCCCTTATAGAAAACCGGCAGTGAAGCAATGGTGGGTAGTGCTGAGTGAGTGATTTTACCGGAGGCCCATCCCGTCCTTTCCCTACTCCCACCTTAAAAGCCGGCAAAGCACTTGTGACTTTTGAGTTGCAAGTGGCCATGGGCGGCGGTAGTCACTTACCATCAGGTGTCATCTGCTCATTTGCCCCCTATCTCATTATGTTAAATATGTCATTGTATGTATAAAAGTGTATATGTATAGATATCATGCAACGTAATGTAATAATTTTCTTTAATGTTAGCTAATGATGTCTAAACGCAATCTCCGATCCCTTTCAGTTTTTCTAGAAATAAAGTTTCTCAATGCACAAGTTGCCGACAAAAGCGGTAATCAAGGGGACGAAATAACTTCGGTTGATTCGAGGTTTTACGACCGCGGTGGCCGTGGCATGGGCTATCCGAACTTGGGACAACCAGGAAGAATCGCCAACCCGTCGAGTAATTATCCCGGGAATTCCTTCCCTCCTAATGGCAATCAGGTAAAATTTTATTTGCAAGTCTTTAATCAACAAAGAAGAAAGAAAATTGTAATTTTTGTTTAACAAATAAAAGGATAAGTTAAAGTTTTAGTTCAAATTATTGCTTTATTTTGTTTATAATTTAAAATGTTGTACTTCACTGCTTTTTATATTGAGAAAAGCCAAAAGGAAAGGTTATGATTTTAACATCTTAGTGTGGTCCGGGTGACATAGATATACTAAAACTTAGTATTATAAAAAAGGACAACATAAATATAGAAATATAAATATAGAAAAATATTCAAACATGAATGTAAAAGACAAGAACAAAATTTTGACAAAGGCATTAACTTCTATAAATCTATATAAACTACAAGACTTACACAAAAAGGCGATGAGAGCAATGATCTAGTTTGCTTTAACAAATTTTTTTTTCGTAATAAGATTATTTTTTATTTTTTTTATACTACGTAATTTACACAGACTCCTTGTAAGTTTGTTCTGATTGCATACTGGATAAGAGATGTCACAACTCTATCGTTTAATCAGCAAACGCACTCTACCGTTTCCTTGACAGTACTCAAGAACTGAAATTAAAACCCCTAGAATTCTTTCCAATTTGTTTAATTTTTCCAGAATAGTAATATACAACGCCCTCAACCGGACTTCAGTTGGCGTCCAGATACGCAGTACCCAAATCCAGGAAGGCCGTATCAAGAAGCAGGCCGTTATCCAGCCAATTATCCAGAAAATTATCCGGACAATCGTCCTAACAGTTATCCAGGCAATCGAGGCGATATGCGATATCCGCCAAGCTCAAACAATTACAGGCCTAATGACTATAATGGAGAATATAGGCCTGGTTTTAATAATATGAATCAGAATCCAAATTATCAACGGCCTCCTTATGACAATATGCCCGGAGATAGAATAGAGTATCCCGGTTATACCGATAGACCCTACCAGAACGGAGGTAGACCGTTCCAACAAGATTACTATCCTAACAGGCCAGGTATACCTGGATATTCTAGGCAGCCAGATGAATATCCTTCACATAATGGAAACTTTCAAGGCAGCCCAAATCAGAGACCAGGTGGTTCAAACCCTGACTTCAGGCCTGATTACCCAGATGATATTTTGGAGTCCCATATAAAGTTTCCCGAAAATAGTGTCCGACCTAATCAATACCCACCCAATAATAATCAACAGAGTAACTATCCCAACGATTCTAATGGAAATCAGTTTCCTTATCAGAGTGGCATAAATCAGGACCAAGCCAATTATAGACCTGGATCGAATGAAGTTTTTCAGGGAAATTTGAATGGTGTTCCTCCAACTAGACCTCAACTACCTAACAATCGTCCGATCGATTCAATTAATGGCCCAAATGCTAATGACTCGGTGGACATTCCGGGAAAACCGGTATTTGTACCATCAACAAACTCGCCGAATGGCCAAGTAATATTTGATGGCAGGTAAATTGGAAAGACAATTATTTAGCAATTTGTACATAGTAGAATAACTGGAAGCTAATTTGTGAATGCACAATTAAGTTTTTGTTATGTTTGTAGGTTGATATATGATTTAGGGTTTATAACTATTTTATTAAAAATCGAACTTATATCAATTTTAACTTTACCTGTTTTAAGACTAAATATCCTTTCCTTGTGGATAAAAACCCCTTATTGAAAAATAAAGATAAAAAAAGACTAAATATATTATTATTAAAATTAGCACCAAAATGCATAATTATATTTTAGGCTAACTGACCCGCGCAACTTTATCCACGTTTGTAAATTTTCCCGCTTTTGCTACATTTTTCATTGATTCTCCGCTCCTATTAGTTGCAACGTGATGTTATATAGAGTATGGCCTACCTCGATAAATAGGCTATCCAACACTATAAGAATTTTTCAATTCAAACCCGTAGTTCCTGAGATTAGCACGTTTAACCAAACAAACAAAGAAACTACTAGTACTATGATATGACTAGTATATTTGATTGAAACAATACGAACAATATGTTATGCATACTTCACAATGAAAACTGAGTATGATTCACATATTAAAAATAAATAGGACAATAGTAAATAATGATATAACCTGTAAAACAGTGAAGAAATTCAAATACCACTGCTGCATACGGCTTATTTCATTAAGATTTTATGCACATCTACCGAGACACTGTCAGATTTTATACGTAAACGAATGTTACATTTTATACATACTAATACTAATCTTTAGACAGGAATCAAAATAGATTAAAATTAAAGAGACCGTAATATAATAAGAATATAATGGAAATATACACATGTTAAATACTGTTACTATCAAAGAAGAACAACACAAGAAATGATCATTAAAGTGATAAGTTACAGTAACAGACAAATATAATAAAAAATAATAAGGCATTTGTATTCAAGCTACATATAATACGATATTTTATGAGCTTTTTAAATGATACCAGAGTCGGAGTATCAGTGTATTCCACAGGCTACGGTATTATTTATCTAAGATCAATGGTTCATCTGTGAAATCTAAGAATATGCGCCTTGATATATAGCGTAGCTCTGCTGCTGATTTAGAAATAAGTACATGGACTGATTTTTAGTTACTTTGGTGCTTGTTCAGTAAATTAATATTTTTCCATAGAAACACTTAGATCATAGAATAACCTATCCATATTATTATGTATTTTAGTACAGAAGGTCCTTCCCAGAAGAAATGCGAACAATTGTGCTCAACAACATCCGAATATAATCCTGTTTGTGGGACAAATAACGTAACGTACGGAAATCCAGGAAGGTTCAACTGTGCTCGTAAATGTGGAGTATGTGAGTATTGACAACAATCAACCTTAAACCCTATGTTAATAATGCTTACTAATTTCATTTACGAACAGAGAAATGCAATAAAAAAGCTACGGAAAACAACAAAAAGTCATGTACTCACAAAAGCTACAAAATGTCTTAAAATGTGATCAATCGGGGTAAACTCAATTTTTTGCTGCACTAAAATCAACTATTGAGTTTATATTACAGAAGCAAAAGAATTGTAAGCAACAACAAATATGTGGATGAAATAAAAGAATTGTCTTTTACTTCTTAAACATGTTTGTTGTTGCTTTAGCGTTCCAACGATTGTTGACTGTGAATGTCATAGAATTGCACAAATCATTATTACTTCGTATTAATGTTGTGTAATTATTTTATTCAATAATTACACAACATTAATACAGTAGACAATACATTAGACATGTGTAGCAACAGGTTTATCGCTCAACCTTGCTTCTTTTTATAGCTGAAAATTCAACTGAGATACATTCAGCACTTGAACCTTTAAAATTCGATGCATTTATTTTATTAATGATTAGTTTCTGACGAATACGAGAAGGTACATAGAAAATCGAGTAAAGCTGTTGTGGAGGAACGGGTGTCATTTCCCTCCAACGCAAAGGGAGGATCCTCCGACTAGGCGAGGTGATCATGCCTGGCGGGCCGCGGCCCAACGGTTGATGTTGTGAAGTGGTTTATATACTAATCGGCGCGAGAACTCTCATAGCGCGATTCAGGATAGTTAGTAGTTACTTCGTAGTTCAGCTCTTCTTCGCTAGATGATGTTGGAGTATGTTTTTGCTGTATGTGGAATTCACCACACTGTTAATATAAGTTATATCTTTTTTCAGCTGTAAATCTGCTACGACTGGGGAGATGCCCAAATGATATTCCAGTCAACTGAAAACTACGTATCTCTTTAAGATAAATATGTAGTTATAGTGAAACACAACCGTGTTTTAACTGAATATTAAGTATATTACAATTGTTGCGATGTTTCCAGAATTTAGTCTCCTAATAAATAGTTTTGAAAATTTTGCTTTGGCACAGGTTTTTGTACAACTGTAGTTATGTGGTTATTATGCTTCTAACATTTTTTCTCCCTTTCGATTTAAGTATAAAAAGATTTTGTGTGTTTCATTACGTATTTATTTGATTATTTATTATAACAAACATGTAAATGGAATAAAACATGTGCTTACTTCTATTGATGTGTTTATTTAATGCGATAGCGACGCATGGCCTAGTAGGGTCGTATGTATTATGTATCTTTACCGTATATTTTAATCATATCACAAACTTATTCGATATTCGTTTTTATAATAAATTTCCTGTTAGTGTTAAATCTATCCTTTTACAAACATAACATAATGTTGAGAACCGTCTTATTCAACTGGTTAAACAAACTAAACGTCAATAATAAAGACATTATAGAACTTGCTCCTAGCTCTTAAGAGGACTATTATTTTTCCACTTTTTTAACGTTGTTTAAACCCGTTGACCACATATATATTGGAAGAACTTATTTTCTACTGTAATAGCTGCGCAAAACTTTCAGTATCATCAATCAATCATCAAAGAGTTTTAACGTTTATAAGTTAGTAAGTACTTTATAACCTAAATAAATTATGATATTTTATGGTTTTCTTTTTGCTGTACGGAACCATGCCGTCGAGTCAATATGACTAAACTAGCGTTACTGATCTTGAACTCAGAAAGTTGACTTACTTACAACATCAATCATGGCGTTGCCAGGCAAAGAAATGTTTACAGCAACGTTGCCCTTCATGTGCAGACATATATACAGCATTCTGCTGGTCGAACAAACTGTTGATTCTATTGAACTCTTTTAGCTTGTGAAACTATGCTAATTGGTATTTTGTGGTATGTAGTACAAAGCAGATGCTCTCCAAACTTATACATCAATCGGAAGTACACTGATGCGGATACAAAGAAGTCAACCAATTATCTCACAAATAGAAACGCGACTTCTTTACTACTACGACTATAACTTGTAACACTCAAATACGTAAAGAATATAAACACTCTTTTTATTTTAGACCATACATTGTTATCCACCGCGTCTGGAGACTAGCCCCTAGTTCATTTATAATGGGGATTCGGTTTGTGGACAGCGAAAGGGTTAAGCGCATTGAGATGGATTTTGAGTTATTGCGCAGTTTTTTGTTACAGCCTGATATACTCGTCTGAGCTCTATCTGCCAACATGCAGCAAAGTCAGTTTTTTTGCATTGCTAGAATTTCATTTGATTTCAATTCTGAGTTATTGATTTAGAAACCCATTTGAACACTTTTTGAACTCGCTTAACAAGTTCCGGAATACCATACAAAATATTTTATAAAAGGTTTTTTTTTTTACTTTCTATCTGTTTTTATCATAACTTACTTGAATTGTACACACTTAGCATAAGCACATAATAATTATTGTTTATAATGCATGTGGTGCTTACCTATAAGTAATTGTAACACTATGCCACTTTACACCAATTGCAAAATGTTTTTTGACTGTTCTACAGTGTATACAATTGTTGGTGAGCCAATAAATAAATAAATAAATAAACACAATTCTTAATAGATTTCAATTGTAATTATATCTACTCGTAACTGCTGTGAGTAGCTTATTTTTATTTTATTTATATATATTTTTATTTTATTTTACTTATTTATATTTTTCGGATAGCATTTTGAAGGATCTTGAGTTGCTGAAATGGGCATTGTCAATAAATTCGATATTCTTTCATACAATAAGATCCAAGTAAAAATAGATGACTGTGTGAAAGATGAAATTATTCTAAAGGCAAGAGCTGCCTCTATAGTCATTAGACCTTTCATACAAGCCCGCTGGTCATAGAAGAAGAAATGTATCTTTATATTCGTTATGAGAGTGTTGCGTTTCTACGTTAATATGTTGAGGGTAGTCTGCCTAGTTTTTATTTCAAAAGAAAGTTTTTACCACCTGAATGTTGGAATATATAAACAAACAAAATGTTTCTGCCTTTTTAATAATCAGTTTTAGGAATAGTAATGTATGTAAACATTTAAATTTGCATTTTTAAACAGTAGCAGACAGATGCTTCTAATAAATAAATACCGAGTATATAGCGAGACCATTACAATCAATTTGGAGGCAAAGGTGGCTATATTATGCGGTGTCTTAATAGTGGAATATTTCTTTTTATCACACTCCAGTTGAAATAGCTCTTTATAAACCTAACCGTGTAAACGCGATATACAACTGCCCATGTTACATATAACGAGAAATATAGTTAAATAAACGTGTGCTTTTTGCTCATTGGGAATTTGGGATATTATATGGATAGTACAAGTATGAGTATATATATAGTAATAAGTTTATTACAGGGTTGGCAACGTATGAATGGTACGGCTGGTGTTGCAAACTACTGGCAACCGGAGTGTAATAAAAAATAAATGTTCTTCAAAAATGTATTTTCATATGATTCATATTGTTGTTAATATATTGCCTTGTGAGCTCATGGACATGTATGGAAGCTGTATTTATTCTGTAACGTATGTATAATCAATGCAAATAAATAAAATTGAAGTGTCTATTTGTAATATCAAAATAATAGTTTCTTTTAAGCTCATACAGTTTATTTGCACATGTAGACCGATTTTCACGGGACTTTCACTTTCAGATAGTTGGTGTTATAAGGAGTAACTTAGGCTACTTCTATTTTGGAAAAAGAATTAGGGTTCCGAGCAAAATATGTTTAACGCGAGCGAAGCCGCGCGGGAACTGCTAGTGTATATATACAATCGCAAAGGAATATGTACTGCATTTTCTATCAGTAGAAAGCGCACGTTCATCGACCATTCTCGAATCAGAGCTATACGTACCAAATCGGAACTGTCGTTAACCTTATCGGTTACATGTAACTCTCTTGTACAATGACGTCACGTCCGTAACGAGCTAACTTCTCTGATGATAACAGACAGTAATACATTGACTCCTTGACATTATGTAACCCTATTTTAATATATTGTAACATAGGGTGCGTAAGTGTAATTGTATAATATATACCTACTACTGGTTTGCTCCTGGAATTGTAGCATCATGTTTACGTGTAAAAAATAATTGGAATGATAGAACTCGGGATGAGTGTGTTTAAATAAACAAATTGTTCAACTCTGTAATTCTACATCGTACAACCCTACATCATAATGATTATAACATATTGTTATAATCATTATGATGATATTGACTCACAAGTTTTGGTTAGGTAGTAAACTTGTGGAATGCAGAGCCATTGACCATTTTGAAACCTTTAAATAACTTCTGATGTTCTGATAACGTCTGATGTTAAGATATTAGTATTAATTAGAAAAAAAAAACAAAAGTAGATTTAAATGATTAAATTTAAGACTAGACTTTCTAAGAATAACCGACAACATTTTTAGAATAATCTTACCCTTTGGAAATCTGTGGCTGAGCGTTCTTAACACAGATCGAGTCTAAATATATGATAAGAATAAACTCGCGGTTCTACCATGATGCTCTACTGTCGGAAAAAAAGCATTTCCAATTTTTCTCGAATTTTCTCTCTCCGGCCAACTTTTCTGTCAAGCCGTTGTTGGTAGTGACGCTGACCAAAGAAAAGAATTTAATTTTAAATAAAAGTTATATGAACTAACATTGATGGTTATTGCTATTGCATTTGCCATCAGGTGACCTGTCCGCTCGTTTGCCCCCTATACCATTAAAAAAAAAACGTTCCAGGGGCCAGTTTAATGTGCGTCTTTACTGCTCATGTCCAAGAGTTTACGTAAAAATTTAAAATAATTTAAAACTTAATTACCCGACTGCCGTGCGTTTGTTCATATGTATGTTTAGTTGCTATTTGTCGGTTTTTGGTTTCAATTAATAATTTGTCCTTTCACTTTCAACTCGGACAGGGTTGTAGACGCAGCCAGAAGTATATGTTTAAGGGTTTTATTTTGTTCGGTCGATTTCAGTCACGCGATAGTGACGTATACAATAATTTTGTTGTTAGTTTATGCATGTAATAGAGTAAGAGCCGGCGATCGCCATCCCTTCGTTATTTTATAAAAGCTGATTTTTTTTTCTGTTTATGTACCCAACCGAGATAGGAAAGGCGGCCGAATATGAACTTTAGATCATGGTGGCTTTGGCAGGCATGAAATTGAGACCTACTTACCTCATAGTATAAAGCGTAATTTTTATTTATATTATCTTCGGGAGGATATATCTGCCAAGGCCATCATGATTCAAAGTTCATATTCGGCCACCGTTCCTGTCTCGGTTGGGTACATAAACAGAAAAACTTTCAGTAGTTTTAAATGACGATGGTTTGGCGATCGCGGGCTCTTGGACCATAAGCTTAAATTGATTATTCTGTGTGGACAAAACAACTTGCCGTTACTAGTGTATTATGTAAATTGTTCCTCTATGTTTCTGAAATAGGGTGCTCCCTACTTAGTAAGTAGCGGTATATTATTTATGGATTTTTTTTTTACATCAATTTGTATTTCACGGATATTTCTTTGATATTTACATAGGCTATAGTTTAACTTGGACATTTTTCTTTCTAGTTTTTATTACCTATTAATATTTTTTATAGATCTAAGTTGATGACTTGCAGCGAATATTGCTCTGCGAATATTTGGTTTATCGTTTAAAAAAATTTGGGGAAGCCATAAAATTTTAAAATATGTTACCGGTCTAATAAAACAAGTGGATCAAGCAAAAAAGTGTCCAACAAACATATGAATTTATAAATTATACTAAACAAGAAAATTCAGCTTTTAGAATACAGGAAGTGGATGGAAAACACGCCTACTGCCTATAAGACTGTTTAAATAATACAATTATTAATTAGGTTTCATATAAAAATATTAAAAAAAGGAAACAAATAGTATCGTGAGATGATACGGATGATAAAGACTATTTATTATGACTAGAGATCGCGTGGCGGTCGAATTACGACCATTTTGAATGTCTTGTCGTATTTATATGGTCAGTATAACTTGAACTGTCATTGTATAAACGTTTGTGCCATGACAGATCAAAATATATATTGGACACTTATAGCTTTATGTAGCCGTTTTTAACATAATTTTTACCTTTATAGGCCATATTGTTTAAAAAATTTAGCTTTCTGCACTTCTTTTACGTAAAAATTTTTTGTATTGAAATTTCTTATACCTGTTTGTGCACGTTTGCTTAAAAATGCGTATATAGATAAGTGTAATTAGATATTAAGAAAAAAAAAAAAGTTAGTAAAGTCGGTTTACGGACGATAATTTTACGTGATAACGTCATAAGAAAACAGTGGAAGAGAGATAGATGCATCACAAGCCGAACGCTTAGGTCGATCGTGCCTCTCTATCACGCTCGGCTCAGGCGGAACGTGACAATGAGTCATGCTTTTTCGTGCGTGCTGCCGGCGTTCATCGATTTATTAGACGTTATCACGTCAAAAACTCAAATTAAATCACTGTTTCTAAACACAATTTATAAAGAAACGAACTGATTTGATTAAAATTTTCTGATTAGTTTGGCAAAGTTGCATTTTATACTTGATAAAACTTTAAAAATAAATTATTATTTCATTAAAATTAGAATATTATTTGGTTTTAAGTGCCTTGTGCTACCTCGTTCATTTCTGTTTTATTGCAACGCACTCTTGCTTCATTGCTCAGATTATGGCTTGAGAATCCTCCAGATCTTATGAGCAGTGATTGTTTGTATTTCCTGCGGTTGCAAGATGTATAACCCTAGGTTGATACTTCGGTACCGCATTAGTGGGCCCAAGAACATAAAATATGCATTGCAGTTTATTCTCCTTCTCGACAGAATCTGCGTGTTATATTTGCAAACAAATTTAGGTTGAACGGATCCTTCCCGAACACTGCAAAATGAACAATGTTTTGTATCTTTTGAGCTCCAGAAGTTCTTTTGATACTTTGTTATCGTAGCCCATTCTCAAAGCTTTCGAGTGTTTTAAACCCGTGGTATTCCGTGTGGGTGTTTTATTATTTTTTTATTTTTCTTGGTACAGGGGGCAAACGAGCAGACGGGTCACCTGATGGTAATTGACTACCGCCGCCCATGGGCACTCACAACTCGAGAGTCACAAGTGCGTTACCGGACTTTAAGGTGGGAGTAGGGGATTGGAGGGGAAAGCGGTTGAGGAGGGGGAGATGGGGAGAGCTGGGGAGAGGGAACGGATAGGGCCCCCGGTAGTTTCACTCGCTCGGCGAAATGCAACGTAAGCATTGCTTTACTGCCGATTTTCTGTGAGGCCGTGGTATTACTCCGTTCGAGCCGGCCCAATTGTGCCGAAGCATGACTGTCCCACATGGTCCAGGTTCATACTGTTGGTTGTTTGCACTGGTGGGCGAGTTGGCTTTCATAGCCATCGATACCAGTGACCTGGTACCCATCTTAACGTAATTTTGTTTTTGTGTCAAAGTGTATTCAAGTTTTCTTTACAATTTTGTATTAGCTTTGAGCTAGTTTCAAAATTGTATAGTGCACATAACGCCATTTTATATTAAACTAGCTGTACCCGCGACTTCGTTCGCGTTTTTTTCGGAAAACAGCATTTTGTATTTCTGATACTGTATTGGCGGTTAAACAACCTGGAGCGTACGAAAAACTTTGTTTTGGTTGCTTTCACGTGAAATAACGACATAATTTAGCCGTGGTAACATTACTCATTTGTTTTCGAGGTGAGGCCGTATATCAGGCTTAAACCAACTAAAACCACCAACTAAAATGAGTTGACCGTCGGTACGGCGACGTTTTGCCTCCAATGATCCACCCAACGCTGGCTAGCGGACGGCAACTGGGCGATGTCCAGACACCCTCTTTGTTTGAGTTTTATGTTCTTCACCCGAAGCAGAGTGGGAGACTCTGCTTCGGGTGAAGTACATAAAACTCGTCTCATACACCCACGGCCACTCTTAGCGTACGCATGAGAGCGCGAGTGAAAAGGTTCCATCTGGATGTTTTTCTACCGAATCCACATCGTCACCTCCTTGCGCGAGAGTTGTTTTCCTCGCAGAAAATCGTCATTAAACAACTGTGACGACCTAACATCTTGATTCGTCCGACTAATTGGGAGACACTGGTTGTAGTCGGTCAGTCAGTGCTGCTTCCTAGAAATTATGGGCTCCCTCGGTAAACCTAACAGATAAATGTTTGCTTCTGAGCTTTGTTTAGTCACGGTGTAACATAAGATTTACACTACTGTAACCGAACGGAAAATAAATGGTCTGAAAGTGTAAAAAAAAACTGGTTACATGCCAATATTTCAGCTTAAATGTAATTTTTTTGGCGATAGTGTCTGCTATGCATTTAGTATAGTAAAATACTGTAATACTACCAAAGTTTTAAGTTAAACTAACAACTAAGTCATAGATGCTTTAAATAAAAATTCTTTTCTATTCTAATATAATCATGTTGACGGGAATCAACGCGATCACGTATTTAACAGGTATGACATACCTTTACTCTCCGTGGTCGTTCTCTCGTGTTCCTATAATACTTTTAAATAAGTAATCGCGTGAATTCCTGTCAACATAGTTATATTATCATGGAACGCAACAGTTTAAAAGTTTATAAATATATGTATACTTACTGTACTGGCCTAATGGTCTAGAGGTTAGTGACCCTAACTGCTGAGCCAGAGGTCGTGGGTTTGACTCCACCCAGGGCGAATTATTCTCTGTCGGGGTGTAATTTATTTATAATATGTATGTATCTAGAAATATATAAGTATGTTTATCAACAGTCTGGTTACCATAGTACAGGCTCTGCCTAGTTTAGGATCAGACGGACGTGTATGAGGTGTGTGAAGTTGTTATTATTATTAATGCCCTGAAACATATTCATGAATTTAATGGCTGCGAGAGGCAAAATAGCTCGTTGACATAGTCAAGAACCAGCTATTTTTTTCATCATCAGCTCGGCTACATGATGTGATGATTTCTTAACTCAAATACCTGATAAACTAATGAAAAGTAAACAGAAACACTATTAGTTTCTACAATTTTAGAGGGTTTCTCTCAATTTTATCAGAATTCCATCATCAGATCCTGACTTCCTTGACATGGGACCACCGTTGAAGTATACCCTATTTAACAAAAAAGAATAATAACGGAGAGGGCTGAACATACATAAAAATAAAGAAATATATAAACTATAAACGATCGAATTGAGAACCTCCTTTTTCTTCGTCCGTTAAAAAACGATACCTATTCTTAAAAAGTAAATTAGTTTATATATTAAAAAAAAAATGCAAAAAAAGAAAAGAGTGTTGAAGAGGGATTCGATCCGGAATCCAACCTAGTAGAATCCGTACTCTACACCAGATAAGCTAAACGCTCGCTGTAATTTAGTTTGAAATAAGTATATACATTCTACTAACGTTACAATGTTATTACAGCTTTCATTGATTTTCCTGTAGGAACCAAAGTTTAACCCGGGATAAAAAGTACCCTATAACCTGCTCAGGCACTCAAAACTATTATCATACTAAGTTTCAAGCATATCCCTTCAGTAACTTCTGAGTTTATTGTGAACATACTGTGGCGACTTCCACATACAGCAACAAGAAACATCTACAACCTACTAATCCTGAATCGCGCTATGAGAGTTCTCGCGCCGATTAGTATATATACAACTTCCCAACATCAACCGTTGGGCCGCGGTCCGCCAGGCATGATCACCTCGCCTGGTCGGAGGATCCTCCCTTTGTGTTGGAGGGACATAACACCCGTCCCTCCACAATACAAACAGACAGACAGAAAGACAGACAGACATACAAAAATTGTTTGAATCGCATATTCGGCATCAGTTTCGATATCTTAATACCCCTCAGTCGATTTTTTTTAAATATATTCAATGTACAGAATTCCAGTAGTTCAGTAGTTCCTGAGATTAGCGCGTTCAAGTACACATACAAACAAACTCTTCAGCTTTATATATTAGTATAGATACTATAACATCTATATTTTAATCAAAAAAGGATGGTCGTACGAGTGGGCGCTTAATAAAATTTTACAATAATATTGCTAAAATAAATCTGAAAATGGGAACGAAACAATATGACGACCAAGACTTTACATGTCGTCTATAACATCAACATCTTGTAACGAACACGTTTGGATCACACCCGTGTATTTTTTTACTTTTTTACATTTCTACGTCCTCTTTCACGATGCTATTTTTTTAATTAAAATGGAACCACTCTTAGGTATGGTTGACGATCTGCGGTGATTAACTAAAAGTTAAAATTACAGAATTAAGAAACACTTACTTTGTTTTCAAATTAATGTATAAATAGAAAATAAAAGATTCAAAGATACATAGTATAAAAATCCTAATATAACTTATGCAAAATCTTGTTCAATAAATGTAAGCACTTGGCTTCCTTTGATTATAAAAAAGTGAAGAGAGGTGCTAAGGTTAAGGGGACAAAAAAGTGGAGTGTCGAGTAAAAAGGGTATGCTGAGGAAATTGTGTAAAGCCATCCTTGGGTGAATCTCGATGTTCGAGTGCGTTTATACTGTCATTATAGAGGGGTGATTTTCAATTTTTTGTATAGTTACAAAAATGAACTAAAAGAAAAGCCGTTATAAAATTTGACAATGTAACAAAATATAACAAAAAGGAAATAATAGAGCTATTTCACAGTAGATTAATAAAATAGCGAAATCATTTATTTTAAACATTTAACACTTAATAATCTAATACTTATATTAAAATCGCGTGTCACGGTGTTTGTAGTCGAACTCCTCCGAAACGGCTCGACCGATTTTATTGATTTTTTTTGTATATTTGGTAGGGATGAGAATAGGTCGTAAAGTATTTTTCACCCTCCTGCCGCCCCCCCCCATTTATAAAAAAAAACATAAAGCTAGTAACATCTACAATTTTCTTCTTCATCTATAATTATTTTCAACATCTATAGTTTCTATGACCAGACCTACTAAGTGAGATATTTATTTCAAAATGGCGGATAGACAGTGTTTTCATTTGACGTAATCATTATATTAATACGTGAAGAGAATCATTTGTACCCCTTTTTAAGAAAATTTCGCGAACGTAGTGACGTATGTAGAAATATTATTATTATTATTGTACAATAGTTTTTTCTTCTATAAAGTTTATATTATTATAATTGAAATAAATATAGTCAAACAAATATTGTACAATTCAAACATGTAAATACGTGATTTGTTTCCCCCCCTAGAGGGGACTCTACTCATGTGAGAGCCATGCTTCGGCACATATGGGCCGGCTCGACCGGAGTGATTTATTATTATTATTCGTTTAGGTGCCTAATGCTACTTCGACCATTTCTGGTCTTTTGTAGCGCACTGTTTCTTCAAAGTTCACTGCTCAGACTTATTGCTTCGAGGAACCGCCGGACCGGACTGGAGTGATACCAGGGCCCCACAGAAAACCGGCAGTGAAGTAATGTTTGCATTGCTTTTCGCCAAGTGAGTGAGGTTACTGGAGGCCCTAACTCTTTCCTCCCCTCTCTCCCCGTCTTCCACCTTTCCCCTACTAAGGTTTAAGGTATGCTTAAAGGCCGCCAACGCACTTGTAACTCTTGAGTTGCAGGTGCCCATGGCCGGCAGTAGTCATTTACCATCGTTTGCCCCCTGAAAAAAAAAACGTACTTATTATAGACATGGAATTGTTATATGAAAGCATTAGGAGATTCAAAGGTAAATTACAATTTAATACAAAATTAAATTTAATTTAAATTGAGATCGTTTATTTAAAACGATCTCAAATTATGTTGGCCGTCTAGAATCAACGATGTTCAAGCATAACAATATCAACTTGATCGCTTTAACTAATTATTTCTGGTCAATATGGACGTTTTAACACAACGAAATGTACAAACATTTTGAAAATACCACCTTGATGTAATTTTATGGGGCACTCTAACGCTACAGGGGAATCGTGCTATGAATAATATTATTGCAATGTTTCTCAAGTATGCGAAGATGAAGCAACCCTGCATCAAAGATTTCATAGCATCCATTAAGTCGGTTCATATAAACACTAAGTTAGTACAGTTAGCCAAGGAGTGAGTGAATGTTCTTTATTAAAATACACAAAATATTATTTTTAATATGCAATTTATGTGAACGTAGCTTGAAAATTAAATATACAAGCGAATCATAATAATTTGTAACTTGTGTTTTTTTTTTTCATTATTTACATTAGAACTCTTATCGAGTTTAAAACATAGAGTTCTGTTTAATAGGGAATATGCATGTATTTTTTTTTATCTTTTATTGACTTGTTACATCATTCTACGTTAATAAAAAATATAAATAACCTTGGCAATGTTCAAATTAATTTTTAAAATAACATTGAAAACATCGATAAAATATGATCTGTTTGAACGCCGCCATATTTCGCGGGCCTTAGATGACGTCACGTTCCACGCTTAGTGTTTGTTTCATAAACTTACTTGAAGTGTTACAGTAATTTTATACCGATTTCCAGTTGTAATTACTATTTATTGGAATTAATAGACGATGGATAAAGTTAAAAAACCATTTAATAGGTATTGCCTTGTCCCTAAGTGTAAAAACACTATAAGAAGTACACCTAATACAGTATTTTTCCTGTACAAAATAATAATGTAAAATACGAAAACAATGGTGTACATTAATGAGAAGAGAAGAAGAATCTTCAATTTCGTGTTTATATTGTTGTGAAGATCACTTTAATGTAAGCATATTACAATTTAATTGCTAGTATACTGTGAATTAGTCAGCAGTAATTTATGTTTGTTTAAAATATCAAGCAGAAGGCAACTTGCTTGTCTACTTAAACTAGGTAACAAATGTCCAATAAAACTTCATGAATATAACTAACTATACATATCTTACCTATTCTTAAGATTATAATATAACAAGTATTATAATAATTACCTTGCGGCTTTCACTCCTTTAACCTCAGCGGACGTAAAATCTGGATTTGATGCAAAATATATAGTCATCATGAATGCATATTTTCGGTAGATTGTCCGATTGTGCTTTGACAAAACGACATTCAGTCATTGTCCTAGATGATTTCTAATATCACTAGAATGCTTAAATTGCACTAGCTAAGAGCAAAAACCACAGGAACACCTATCTGTCTCCGTAACACTACGAATATAGGCGCCGATAAATGACAGAACGTGGAATGTCACGTCATGTTTTGTTTCGACCAATGGTGAAGCGTTTTGCAAAGTTGAATTTCGCAATATATATATATTTTTATAATATTTTTTTGCAATTAAACACGAACTAAATAAGAAAATAATTGTTTAGGCACAATATCTGGACAATAAAGATTCAAGGGAAACTTAATCAAGTAAATTTATACAACATGCATATTCCCTATTGAACTCTTTTACAAATGATTCCATCACCGCTAACATAGGCTCTTAAGCTAACCTTTCAGTCAAGTCAAAACTTACGGGTAGATTTTAAGGGTATTATTACATCATTAGAGAAACCAGTAACAGAAATGTTTAAAATACAGAGAACAGATGGGAGTAGGAACATCTCTACTAGAGATTTTTTTTATGTTGATGCCCTTAAATACTTTCTTAAAACTTATTATACCTAAAATCAATCGGACCCATAAGCCCTTTGGCCACTTCGCTGTTTAAGGCGTTCTCGTTTAGAGAACTTTAGTGCTCTTTTAATTTTAGAAAGGAATGTCTTGAAATATAGCTTTTACTAGATAAAATGTATTTTTTTAAATGATTTTTCCTATTTTTGAATATGGTAAAACAAATAAACAAATACAGCTTTAGCAAATAGACATAGTTGTATTATTAATTTTCAGGAATTGTAGCGGTGTACCAGTTGCGCTGTTATAAATTATTTTAAAAAGTCAGTCCTCTAAATTTTCGGTATGCGCGGTAAGCACACGGAACTTACTCGCTTTTGACATCTTAACAAGACTATTTTGTAAACGAGGACTACAAGTAATTAGAAATATAATTACGCACTGAACATTAAACGCGCGAAAGTGACCATTTTTAATTGAGTCATCGAGTTACCCGCACAAAAGCAAATGCAATGCACCTTAGGAAAACAAAGTTATTTATCCTAGGAACCTGAAGGAGTGTACCATTGTGTTTGTCCTAATTCCAGAAATAAGGTTTCTGAGCTATTACTAGATTTTCGTCTTCTATTTTTATTTTCAAATACCTGTTCTTCTTTTATTTGTAGAGGTTGCTCGCCATTCGTTGCATTTAGATAGATCTTTATTGCATACCAAAAAAGTATTTATTATACAATCTAGAAATTTAATATAAAGTAACAGTACAATGGGCGGTCTTATCGCAGTCTGCGATCTCTTACAGACACTTACAGATCTCTTGCATTTCCTCTTTTTTCTTGATATCATAATGTTCTTTATCGCGATTCTTGCCCTCTTTATTTGCTGTCATTTATTTTTATTCTCACTATGGGTGAGGAGAGAGAGAGATTGAGATGAGAGAGACGATTTTTTCGTACTGTAGCATGTGCTCGGTACTGATTATTTATTCTAAATACGTATTGTACAATATTATGTAAATGGAACAGAAGTTTAGCTTTAATCAGGCATCATTATCATTGTAGATTTCTATTCAGAGTTTACTTAAAATACAATAAGATTGCTGCACCCAAAGCTGCTAATATCCATCCCCTAATACGAACATTGTCAATTTGTTAGCGCGAAGTAATAAAAGACTTCCTTTCTCCTATATCCCTGAATTAAGTAGCTCAATGTTTACTAAGTCTCGGTAAACACAATTAAAACGGCATCTCGCGTGTGGACGGATTCCAAGAGACTTAGATATAATTTTCCATTGTAAATCCGAGCTTTGAGGAGCCCTTTCAAATTCCCCCGTCCGCTGTAAAGGAAATTTTAACGATAGCATATTGTCTATTACGAGTTGTCTGCTTTCCTATTAAAAATTGTAGGCATTGCAGAACATTTTGAAAATAGCCGCCTGGCAAGGCGCTTCGCTTCGCATTCGCCAATGGGTAAGGGAATCCTTTATGATACAATTGTATGCATAATTGATATTATTTATCTTAAGAGTAGTTCAGTCTGCAGTCTGTCGTGTCGACTAAATTTGTACGCATATTTTTATAAAATATTAGTTCAAAATATTTACCTTACAAATAAATTTACCTTATAAATAAATTTACTTTTTGGTTTTATATATTTTTATGTTGATAGAGGTTACTAAAGAAAGAGATATGTACGGATAGTACTTTCGGAACGATAACCACTGAGTCCAAATTTTTATTTTGACAAACTTAAAAACTAACACTAAATTTAGGTCCGAGTCTTATGTTCATATTTAAAAGAATCTAGGTCTTAGATGATGCATGATGAATGATGCGTGTAGCTACACGCATCATTACACCTAATTATACATGAATTCTTAACTATACGCTACGGAACAGAAGCAGCAGAAGCCATTACACCGCATTGTATCACCCTGTTTTCTTAAAAGGTAATTACATTTTTAACGAAATTAAACGGCTTCAACTGAAATAAAGAATGCTACTACAAACTTGTATTAATTATATTCACCCTGAGAGGTAGGCTTTTTGAAAAAGGTAAGGTAAAGGTCTTCTCGAGGTATCTCGCCTGTGTAATTAAGAAATGATCATTTACTGCATGAATGTTTCAACGAACTAATAAAATATTTAAACTGGAATATTAAAATATTTTTATTTAATTTTTAACGTAAGTATGAGATACATACGTCAATAAAAAAAATATTCATGTGCATCAATGTCTACATCTCTGTATGTTAAATCTGGCTATAAATACTTTCTACAGGACAGGCTAAGCCTAGTGTAGGAGGTTTTTGGAATAATTAGACTAAATGTTCATTAGAAACTGCTTTAATGTTATAATTTTTTAGTAATATTGCTTATTTTAATATCAAGAACTTGTATTACTTTGCGCTAATAAAGATATAATATTATTATTAAATCGCATGGTGTAAAAACAACCATTTAATAAATCCGACTAATTTTAAACAGAAACAAATGGAAATACGTAATTAGATTCAATTGTATTGAACGACAAACAAACGGACGTCTGTCACTGTATATTTTAATGCGTAATGTATAAATTAACAAGTTCATTTTTGTTTTATTTGAGGTAGAAAGGGGTCAGATATTCCGATGGACGGCAGTGGGTAAATCAGAAAAGGGGGACAGAATCGGGCTAACGAACCGGACCAACCCATTACTTCAGCAGACGGGCGCTGTCATGGCTACAATGGCGTAATAGGTAGGTATACACGAGCCACCTAGTTGCGGAAAAATGATTTAGCGCCTCCCTCAACCTCGGACTAGTGGGAGGAAAATATATTTTAATAAAGCAAAGAATAAATTAGAAAGATACGTATAACTTTCGTGATGAATAAATGGTTATTTCATTGATTATTATTGCATTGGGAGGAATATCTTGGGTTTTATTTTGACCATAGAGACGTTGCGGAGCCGAATGTCATATGTATATGTACAGTCCACGTGGACTCACCCCTTTTTAACCTAGTTCTGTCTTCTCTCAAAAAAATAATTAAAACAATTATTAGTAAAACAAAAAATATTTATATTATTTAATATTCATTCCAAAATCTACATCATACTAAATTAAACTAGTCAGGTACTCAGTTCCTTCAAAACTTTGAACTTGCATGTTTCTTGATTTGTTTTTTAATCCCACTAATACTATAAATGTGAATGTTTGGACTTACGCGGGTGAAATCGCGAGGCGCTGCTAGTGTAGTATAAATATTTATTTTAATTCCTATATTGTCTTACTTTAAAACTTTCGCGTTCCATGATAATATAATGATTTACTGTACACCCTATACCCTATCTAAATAAAGTATCTGGTTTATTAAACTTAAGTTTAAATAACCTAAACTGACTTCAAAAAACATTAATAAAAGGGCACTGAAAATAAAGCTTAATTTCAAATCTTAATACAATTATTGGTAACATTTTAAAGGCACTAAGTACTTATTGGTCTGTATGAGGTCGGTGCCAAGACAAACAGTTACTTGATAGATTGGCTAGGTCTACGAGGGGCTTCATGTTGAGCAAAACAAGCAAAACGGGCAGACGTCGCGTTGTTGATACACGTTTTAAATGATATTGAGTTTTGAATGCTTTATTACATCGTAGATAACTTTGCATAATTTGACTATTGCACATGAATACTAGTAAGTTTATCTTTTGGTCTTTGATAATTATTAACAAAAAAAAAACAGATACTTCATTAAAATTATATCCCGTTCTTAATTAAGCTTTTTATATCCCTATGAATTACTTATTTTGGGCTTGGCACCGACTTCAAACAGACCGGTATGTATCTAGTGTCTTTATAATTAATTAATTTATCTATTATACATTCTGTCAAAAAATTATCGGGAATTGATAATTTAATTCTAATTCCAAATAATTCTTTATGTGGTTAAGTGGACACAACTGTTTTCTATAGTGGCGCGAAGTTTGAGCAATATCTGTCATTTGGTTTGTTTTCAGTACTCGATTTTGTAAGCGACTCAAGAGTGTTTTGCGATTTTTATAATGAATAAAAACATCGAACACAGAGTTTGTCTCAAATTTTGCATTGTAAAGGGAATTTCATGTTCAGAGTCACGGTTAATCGACTTTATCAAAAACTCGTGCATATGAGTGGTACAGTGCATTCAAAAGCGGTCGAGATTAATTGGAAGATTTGCCTCGCTCTAATCGGCCATCAACGTCTTCAACTGAAGTTAACATCGCTAAATAGAAGGAAATTGTGACTAAAAATCCTCATTTAAGTTTGAGGGACATAGCCGCTGAACTATGTTGCGTACCATTTTAAACTACTGCTTGGACATGAAACGCTCGCCTAGTCCTGAAAGATCTGAATTTTGTTCAAAAACTCAATACCGTAAAGTCGCTGAAGACATGCTAGGAGGAGTTAATTCCGACCCTACATTCGTAAAACGCATTGTTACTGGTGATGAGACATGGGTTTACGAGTTTGACATGGAAACTAGTCAACAAACTTTGGAATGGCGGTTTCCAACTGAATCGAAACAGAAAAAAACATATATTGATATGACCATGGATGGATATGGCTCTGGCCGACTTTATTCTCATTCCAAAACTCAAATTACCACTTCGAGGTACCCGTTTTCAGTCGATAGAAGATATCAAAGAGAATTCACGGCAAGAACTGAAGTCGATTCCGGAAAATGCATTAAAAAATGTTTTGATAACTGGAATATTCGTTGGCGTACCTAAGTGTATTATTTCTGAAGGCGATACAATAAATTTGGAAGAATAGTTTTTTGTTTTATTTTGTGTTTTATTGACCTTTTCCCGGTACTTTCTTGACAGATTAGTATTAAAAATGTCACGTGTATTGTAGTCTTTTTAATTATGTTTGTAACAAATTATTTTTAATTTTTAAGTGAACTTTTGTTAATGTTTTCTGAAGTCGGTTTAACTTTTTTTAATGTACATATTGTATTGGTTTGCTGCACATAGTTGTTAAATATTTGCAGGTTGTCGTATATTGTAGTGTCTGCTTCGTGGTACACACAAACGTTTTGCGGGGTAGCGCAAATATTCACACAATTACACCTACATTTTGTAATGCCCACCGCATTGCATTCTGTTTGTGGAGTTTCCAACCAAATACCTACTAAACATTTTTTGTTTATTAGAGAGGGTAGCTGTGTGTTCGTTTTCAACTTGATACTTAAACTAAGATACTAAACAAACTTAATACTACACCAACCGACGGAGGGATGTTAATTCACATTTAACTTTGAAGATCTGCAATGTACATTATCAAAAAAAACTGCTTTAAATTTTATTTACACCCATTATGATTTTTCATCTGTTTTAAGAAATTCCTTTTGAGTTATTTTTTCGAGTATATACCTAACGAATATAAGATTGACCGACAAAACTATAATTTAATAAATATAAAACGTTACTATGTCCTTGTTAAATTGTAAACCCATGTTAAATTTTATTACGAAGGCATCAAAAATTATTCAAGTGCGATACCCATTAGGTATCGTTATTAGTATAATATTAACAGCTAATGCTAATATTGCCTAACTGATAAGGCTGCATTATTGAAAAAGAAGGTAATAAATAACAAGGATGTTGATCCAATGTCTGTGTAAAAAAAAGTCCAATAAGACTTTTACGAGCGTGTATTTACGAAAGGAAATTAATACTTAAAAAAAATTGGTTGTCTTTAAAGTCGGTTTACGGAGGATAATTTTATGTGATAACGTCATAAGAAAACCTGCACGTCATAAGCCGAACGCTTAGGATGATTGTGCCTCTCTATCGCTTGTTCCGCGCTTTCGCGTGCACGCTTGGTTCAGGCAGAACGTGACAATAAGTCATGATTTTTCGTGCGTGCAGCCGTCGTTCATCGATTTATAAGACTTTATCACGTCAAAAAGGTGTAGAGTCACCGCAACAATAGTTTGCTTCGTCAAATGTAAAATGATTAAAGAAAACAAAATGGATAACATAATATCACATCTGCCTGTTTCGATCTATGATCGCCCGTTTCCAAATAGTTGAGCCTTGTGAGAAGAAATATATATATAACAGCACATATCTACTGACATGCGTCGAGGATAAGGAGTAAACTCCAAAAAAGCACAAAAAGCACAACAAAGCGTTAAAGCGATACGCTGCCCTCCGATCACTGAATTTTACTCTTCATATTTTTTTTTACCTGGTGCCTTATATGAAAATCGATTCTTAAGTCACAAGTGCGTTGTCGGCCTTTAAGGTGAGAGTAGGAGAAGGAATGGAGGCAGGGGGCGTTAGGGACACTGGTAAGCTCACTCGCTCGATCAAACCGTGGTACAACTCCGGTCGAGCTGGCCCATACGTGCCGAAGCATGGCTCTCCCCCAAACTAAGTCAAAAATATAAAATTTAATTTATTTATTTTGTTTTGAGAAAGGTTTATAACAAAATACCATAAACATAAAATAGATAACTTAATTGCTAATGACAAGCTCCCACCCAGACCCAACTCACTGTTTAATTATTCATCGGCTATATATATAACTCCTAAATTATGAACGTATTGAATATACGAGATTATGAAACTATAACCTAGTGAGCATGTATAAGAATACAAATATGTGCGGGCTACGTTTCCTCAAAATTATGTGTCTAGTGAAATATTCTCGGAAATGAAAGATTTACCTCTGATCAAACACAATTCGTTTACTGATTTAAGAAACAACTTGCTCCGATGCTATCAACATAACATCACGCTTCTATAGATATATGAGGCATATAGAATCAAAGGCAGCAAAAGAAAACAATTAGTCTGAATTAGGAATGTGCATATATGTTCTAAATTCTAACTTCAGGGTGTGTGGTGTGTTATTGGTTTTGGCTGTCGTTTTATAAAAAGCTGAAATAAAATAAAAAACCAAATCATCAGTTCATTTTTGGAATGTGTTCCACTTAGTTGCCTTTGATTCTATATGCCTCAAATATCGATTATCGTGATATATATTAATTAATAGACATTTTATACGATAAACAGTAAATGTTTTTTAAGTTGGGGAACAATAGAGTTTCATGATGTTAACATGTGATGCGGAGGGATGAGCGAAATATGGTAAAGAGAATATTATGTATGGAAGTTGACGTTGAGTTGAAAAGAAAAGATGTATATGGACTACGTGAAAGAGAATTGTTTAGAAAGAGAGTAAGCAGTGAAATGACGAATGAGAAAATTATTCAACTATATATTTTTATAAAACAATGTTTCTCAGAAGTTCATTTGTGAAAATATGACAATCTTATTGACACATTATTGCAAGTATTGATTAAATTGAACAGCACGATACATGTCACCCTTCACATAGCACAAAATAATTACGATCTCCGCTATGTAGAAAACAACAAAAAGGTAAAGCTTAATCAATTTAATGTAAATGTTTATTGAATAATTCGAAATAACAACAGACCCAGTTCAGGGTGCATTCATATTAAATTACTCATTTGACTTTAAATGTATATAATATATGTAAGTAATTATTTTTAAAGAATAATTGATTTTATTAGGAGCTTTATAGTTATCAATTGTATATATTATACGAAATATATAATCATTATGATTTATATTCCCCGCAGTTTCATCTGCGTTTATGGTCACTTCTCGGCTTCTAAGGGTCGTACCGTGATGTTCTTCAGCCTATAAAATATCTCAATGAATACTCTATCCAACACAAAAAGAATTATTCAAATCCGACTAATAGTTCTAGAGATTATCGGGTTTAAACAAACACATAATTCTTCAGCTTTATTATAATTAAAGATTTCCTGTCAATGCAGTTAAAACAATGATTACACATAATGTTAAATCAACAAAATTTGATTATCCTTCTTTAAATAGGATAGTTCTCTATGGTTAAAAATTTGTTACTATTGTCATGTTTGATTTTATTAATTTTCAAACCAAACGGTTAGGTGACAATTATTGGGAGCTTCAACAGTCACAAATTATATGAAATATAGGTTATAATAATGAGAATTGTATAATTTCAAAATCATAATACCTACGACAATTTTTGACAAAACTTTTGATTTTTGATTTGTACTTTGCAAAACTTGTCATTAAAGTACAATTGACTGCTTCGAATTTTCGTGTTTAATATAATATAACAGACTTTTTAGGCACTTAATTCAGTTTGAATTATTAATAAATGAAATTGTATTGTACATTTGAATGATATTGTACATTTGAGGGTTATATTGTATTGCTTTATAACATGTTCTCCATATCGCTAGCGTTATTGACGTAAAAAACAACTAGCATCTTATGAATTAAATTCAATAGATAACAATATAAAATTACAAAAAAAAACGTATTCCTTAGACAAAACAACATTAGTAAATGATAAAGGAAATATATATGCCCTTGTACGCATTTTAACTTTATGTGATAAAAGATCAGAGAGGAATATGTAGGTAACAGTAATATGGATGTATGAAAGTTGTGTACTTAATATAATATTATTTATTAACTTTTGCTTAATGACTGACTGACTTCTACTCCTGACTTTAAAATACATATTATTGGTTGAATTGAAACAAATTGTTTTGATTGACTTAATGAAATTTGCAGTAAATCGTATTGTGCTGTGGTAAAATTGTTCTACTTCTAATGTACTTATTAATGCGAGTAGCAGACGCTTTTATTTGTTATAATAACGGTTTAAATTGTTTCTAGAGCACTCACTTAAAAGTTTTAATAGTTCTTATAGCGCACTCCGTAGAAGGCGCTTAATTTGTTTAGACCTGGAAGGAAATATTAAAATACGAAGCAGAATGGATTTAACTAACTTAAGTCAAGTTTTGGATACTAAAACATAATGAATACCTCTTTAAAGTATGTGTGTTGTTAGTTAACAATAGGCGTTAAATTATTACAGCAGTGTCGAAATCTGGAAAAAGTATTCATCATTAGCATCATCGTTATAGCCATTGGCCGTCCATTGCTTAAAATAATGCCCAAAGACCAACAAGAAAGATCGTGCTTCAAAAAAAACATTTAGAGAAGCCGTTGATAATTTTAGATAGAGATGTTCTGCCAGGCTGAAGGCGCAATAGTAGTGAGTATTATAGTTTTGAGAGTTTTCGGTTAGGGTTAGGTATACGGTGTTCAAAATGGCCGACGACGATTAAATTGATGATTTCGAATAATTGGCGATCAATTTTATGAAATAAAGATATTGAATTTGAATTTGACGACAAATCATCATGAAAGAGACCCAGTTTGGGGTATTATGCGAATTTGTTGCCTATTTAATAGGAATCAATACAGCACTAAATCATTGATTCTGATTGTGTTTAATAAGAATAAAAAATTGCATTTTAAGTGCGTATATGAATCTCTCTCAAGTAAATAGTTAGGTAGTTTAGTTATGTCGAAATACAAAAACATCTAAACAAATAAACACTTTTTTGACAATCCAACCCCATCAACATTACAAGAGCTAAGATTTGCTTGTAAGTATTCTCACTTATTCACAAACAAGGTGTCACTTCCTCTCATTATGAAAAACTTACTTTGCCGTCGTGGTATTATTATTATTATTTATTATTGTTTGAGTGCTACTGCCATCTCGACCATTTCTGGTCTTTTGTAGCGCTTTTTTCTTTTGTCTTAGAACAGTCGTGGTCTTCCATCTCTTAATTGCCATTGATGTGTATTGGGCGTTGATGATTGAATAAGCTCGCTGTTTGGTAATGCCACAGAATGGTTCCGATCCATGCTGTCGGTTGTCTGCACCAGCTCTAGCGAGTTCATCGGCTTTTTCATTGCCATCGATACCTGAGTGGTACCCATCTGAATGTTTTGTGTTTCATTGCCTTAGTGTATTCAGGTTTTCCTTGCAATTTTGTATAAGCTTTGAGCTAGTCTAGCAAAATGGTGTAGTGCCCATAGCGCTGCTTGCCTGTCTGAGTTTATGTAGATGTTGATGATGTCTTACTTTTCTTTCAAGGTTCATTTCCTCGCATCTATTTAATACGGAGAGCTCGGTTTAAAAGACGGAGGACTCTGTTCCCAGATTGGCACTCTAGCTAATTTTTAATTTTGGCCTCTCTCCGTAAATTCCACAACCTACATCAAAGCTTTTTTAGACCTATCGGAGTACCAATCGTGACTACCATTTTTGTTGGATGTTTAGAGATCTTACTTTGAAAACCAACTCTTTTAGTGAGTTTAGTGTTCGTTATTGCCACTTTGGTTTAATTTGTGTACATATCCTATATTTGCTTTTGGTACCTTCTTTTTGCACATAGACACTGAGCGGAGTCAGGCTTAGTAGTGTGTTTAGAACGTCCCTTGGTATCGAAGGTAGCGCACCAGTGGCTATAAAACAAACCGTACGTTGTAGGCTGTAATTTGTTTGAGGTAGTCGTTTGACTTACTTTACGGCACCAGACAAAAACTTCGTTCGTTACAATTGACCTAGCAATCGCCGTGTATAGTTATAGGGCAAAGGGTCTTGAGTTAAAGTTAACTTTTCGTCAAGTGTGATAGGTACTTAACCTCACTAGGGAAAGAAATGATTTTGCCGGGTAGTTTTGGATTGACAATCTTTCCAGCTTCCTTTTCTTTGTGAATGGAACAATCATCATTTTGTCTGCGTTGATTGATAATTCGTTATATCTGCTGATCACTGTGTTGAGAGTAGAGGCATGGTTTCATTTAATGAAACTGTCGCGATTCTGTTTAAGAACATGTTTTTCACCCATTTTATGGTAGTGACATCAATGCCCTTTTGCACTCATTCAATTGAGGATTGTTGGTGTGGGTGTATTATCAAAAGCGCCATCAATATCAAGGAAAGCACATAGTGCAGTTTGGTTATCCTCTAGAGCCTACTCCACTTTGTTGATCAGATCTAACAAAGCTGTTTTCGTGGATTGGCCCTTTTGGTAAGCATATTGGTAGCGACTTAGTGGTCTTTGTACTTAGTACTTTGCTCTAATGTGCTGGTCTATAACTCTTTCCATAGTCTCTAGAACAAAAGAGGTAAGACTTAGAGGTCTAAGGGAGTTCAGAATTGAGTAGTCCCCTTTTCCTACTTTCGGTATGAAACGTATTGTGACCTGTGACCATTGATCTGGTATGACTCCTCGGGTGTATTGCTCAGCGTCGTGGTAAGTCAGTTTTCATCTACTTGCCTGAATAACTTTAAAATCATTAACCTAAAAATGATGAAAAATATATTTGAGACGTAAGCCTTTCTATAAATGTATTTTTCTCTTTTTGTAATGTAATGAATAAAAACAAGGATTGTCTTTGTGGTTTCATTGGAAACTCCCGAAATATCTGATGTTAACTAACTTTAAATCCCCGCAAAAGATTTAAGTCCGGGTGCAAAACTTTCTGTAAAGAGATTTGAGGTCTGTCGTATCGAAAGGGCAAATCATGGAATTTCAAATTGTTGAGACTCCCGCCCCATCGTTAGAATTAACGGCTAAATTACGTTTTTGTTTAGATGAGAAACAAGACAATATTTTTTTTTGGACGCTGTATAAACCGAACTCGAAAAACTGATTCAGTAACTTATCTATGTGTTAGTGTGCTAATAGATTTCAAGCAATAAAGCGCGTAGTTTGATTGATGAAGTAAAACATGATTGACCAAGAAAGTACAAAAAGTCAGTTATCTAGTAGACATTGATTGAACGACCGTGGAACTTGGATGAAATTGTCTAAAAAGAAATTTGAACTTTGTCTCACCTAAACTGTGACGATAATTTGCGGTGGACATTTTTTTCCACTTTAATTTGGTAAGAAATTAGGGAAAAACGCTGATCTCACTAATCCAAGTTAAGTTTAATTACTTTCTGCTAGTTTTCGTACCTACTAAATGTTTTATAAGACCAAATATAAGACATTAGAGAAATAAATATCAGGTCATCTGTAGATTGATTTGGCGTGACGCTTGAGTATCGGCAGCGAGGGAACTATTCTGAAATATATGCGTCACTGGCAATAAGCCCGCGGGAAGACATAACGAGTGGTTTTGAATCGGCTCAATTCAGACGTTGTATTTTATTAAGATTTCCACGGCTTATGATAACAGTGAAGTATTTCTCACAATAAACTCATTGGTACATAAAACTTCAACAGTATGTTATTAGATCGAGGTCCCTAGCGTGTGGTAGGACAGATTTAAACCGAGGGACAAGATGCGTTAATAAAGAATTCCAGTTAAAAGTGAATTTTGACTGATGCTATAGTATTTAAAAGTATTACTAGGTTAGGTTAGATATTTTTATTTACAGTCTTATTAGTTAAAACTAATTTGGCTGATGGCTTCAGAGATTTCTAATCGAAGGTGGTGCCCGCACACTTGCGAGCAGGCGTCCGGATAGGCTGATAGGAGGGGTCCGGATGTCTTAATAAAAGCTGTTCCCGGATCCCTTCTATTTTAGGTTCAGTATGACACACTGTGCGATTTCACCCATCGGGGTGACGGCTCAATGGGGTTTAATACGCCCAAAAAAAAAAGGGTTAAAGCGAGGGGAAAAAGTGTTATGCTCTCTCCATGAGACTTTCTCTCTCTTTGTTTATTATAATATGCGAGTGTGTATGTGTCTGCGCACCCGTTTTTTTTAATCAGTTACTTCATGACAGGAGTATTATTTTAAGTACATATTTAATATGCAGGAAGCTTTTGTTTTACCTTTAGGATTGTTGATTTGCAGACTTATTTACATAATAATGAGTTGGTGATTAATAAGTTTTGAAAACTTTTTAGCCAATGTTTAGATAGTCTTAACCAATTTTGTTAAGAACTCCTCCCATGGAACTATGGGCCGTAAGTTTTTGAAATGAAGAAAAGTTTACATTTCGTTGTGTAAGCTCTTTCATTAACCAGTGGCTAAAGAAGAGGTTCATAAGGAGCACAGGGTTCCAGGAACCTCCACTAGGACGTGACGTCATTTTCTAACCATGTAAAAATCTCTCATACAAATGAACCTGGCTTCCAGAGAATAAACGATTAAAATTATGCTCATATATCAAAATTATAATAACAACAAGTAGTAATATAATAAAGGTATGCGTCCGAAAACAAGTACTTTCAGTTAAGGCAGAGACATTTTAGAAAGAATAAAGCTTTTGCGATACTTGATCGCAAGTCCGACGCCTTAGCCATTATGCTACCGCCGCTTATACATAATATATCAGGCTTAACATAGTCGAAAAGCACGTTGTCAACGGTGGAGGCAACTGCCGCCGACAGCTGTCCACGGGTTGACGTATAAGCAGCCTGAAAATATGGAAATGGTATATTGATAATAAAATATAGTTTAAAACGAAAAGATACACTTTCACGAAAACAAATATTATTTTACTCTATACCTTTTACAAAATATATTTTTTAAATTTATAAATCGTGCTCTTCCGTTTTTGGATGAATTTAAATTATTTTAGTAACGCAAAAATGTAAGGGTTGTTTACAGAGATTTCAGACATCCATTTTTACAAATTACCCTTCCAATTCCATTCCGTCAAAACTATTTGTTAAAGTTTAATTTCATTAAGTAAGTTTAAACCCAAAACTACCAAAATAATTTAATGGGTTAATACAAGTACGTACTATTCAGAGGTTATTTATTCGTAAAAGGCTTTTTCTTTAATTTATTACTTATTTTTTGACGTTTACTTTTAATTTCTTTCCTTAATTGTTTACTTGAAATGAAGTCTAAGAATTAATCTTAAATTAAAGAAGGAGTAAATTAGAGAGTCCATAAGAGAGGATGGTGAAAATTGAATTGGTAAGTAGGAGGAGATGAAGTTAACACAAAGTGTAAAAAAGGTTCGCTTTTTAACGAGTTCCTACTCCAAAAGTAATTGTTAGCCTACCCGCGCTCAATGTGGACAAAACTGTTATAGGTTTGATGACATGATATGACGATGGCATCACACGACGATGAAAGTTTAGTTCATTAGTTCATTTATACAGAAACAATCATAAAATTGTGGTTGAATGCATAACAAATAATTATAATACAATAAACTTAAAATAATATGTGAATAACTTAATAATCAAAAACAAATAAATTATGTAGTCACGTCATGCAGAATACAAAAGAAAACACAATTTATATTAAGACACGTCATGGTTTTAAAATATGAAGTAGAAAAATGAAGAAAATGTGAACATTTGTAATATTGCAACCTACTATCTATAAGCATTATTTTGAGGAGCGTTATCAAAGTCTATGATAATAACAGAAATAAACATAGTTACGAAAAAAGTCGCTAAAGTAATAAAATAGAGTAAGGTACAATAAATAAAAGTCTGTTTATTTTCGCTTTTGTTGTTTTCAAGTATTTGTTAAAATAAATACCTGGCAGCAATCGCTTATATATTTTAAATGTAGAAACATTGATTTTATTAAGATGTACTTGTTTTAAAACAATATTATTGGATCACACGGATTTAGGAACGCTTTGCATCAACTCAGTACCTAGTAAACTGGTTCAAATACCGAGTAAAATAGATATTAGGTTTTCAGTGAATGCTTACCTATTCAAAAGTGTACGAACGTAAGTTCCATATAAAACGTGAACCATTTTAATGCCATTGTTATAGTTTGCAAGAGGACTCATAACAGATGATCCCGATTTTATTGCAGTTCTGAATGCAATATTCCACCTTTTTACACGTACCTGTAAATCTCCGCAATATTAGACTGTTATAGCTACATTCTATGTGTAGATGCTATCTACTCAGATTAGATACTCGGCGTTATTGTTGATGTACTGTAACTAATATCAAATGATTAATGGTTTTTGTAAGATTGTTGTAAGTAATTAGCTGCACGAATTTCTAAGTCCAGTATAGATCAGCCCACCGTTGGGTATTGCAAATAAGATTAATAGATCTTGTGTAACGTGTTATCAAAGAGCCCTTCGTTATCTGTATTGTGATTCTGTAACAGTCATTCAAAGTTGTATACCTATATATTTTATTTATCTAAATGTATATAAATCATATTTAGCAGGGTCTTGTGGCTAAGTGGTGATAGAGTAGGTTAGCACATTGCAAACTTAAGTAATTCTAACCAGGTCAGTCTATGATGGGTGACCATTCTCAACACATTGAGACCCCTCCATGTCCTGGAGCACGTAAAGCCGTGCGTCGGACCTGGTTGCCATACGAACATCTGTGGCATTCGTTACGGGTAGTTGGAGCCCTAAAAAAAGTCCAACAACCTAGTCTAACTACAGAACTTCGATATCGCCTGAAAGCCGACCTCAACTTAGTTGTTAAAAGGCTCGGAGGAAAAAAATAATTTATTTATTTAGTTTAAAAATAATTAGAAGGAAACTCTGTAAATTTGGCATTCCGCGCGGGAGGAAATATCCTATAGAAAATTACAGCGTAGTCTTTTCATGTGACTAATGTCGCTAGACTTCTTTAGGTAGCGAGTAGTAACCCTAGCGGCTGTCAAGTATTAGTGAATTTTGTAGAAGAAAAAATTTGCTAATATTTGACAGACCCTGACGGCACTAACTCCAGCCACGTCTTAATTCCGTTTTCTACTTTTGCCTGCGACTGTATAACAAATAAATTTTAATGTTGTTTAAATAACGTTTTTCAACGTTTCAGAATTTAGGCGGTGATAGGCTTCCGTTTTTATTCTAACAAAATAACTGCATGAAGTTTGCTGTAATCCGGGGTAAGGAAAACTAAAACTTTCACTGGCTTTAGTTTTCCTCAAGCGTGAGATCTAGAATGCAATGAATCCACAGTCTAGGAAATTAGCACAAAACTAGCGTTGGCTGAAAAAAAAACATGGTAGAAAGTCAATGCATACTTGCTAGATTTTTTTCTATGACGCTAGATGTTGAAAGTAAGAAAATACTATTTATTTAAGTAGAATTATTATTACCCGTTATTTGCATTTGGAATACTTTAGGTACTATTTTCATTATTGCTAAGTGATTGATTTAATAATAAGTTTTTAAGTATTTAAATAATGCCATAAGTTTCGATAACACTTAAATTACTATCATGTTACAAAGTAAAAAAAAAAACGAATACAGGAAGATAATCAGAAACAGGTGTCAAACCATCCTTTTATATTGGTCCCGACCGCGCTCGCCAACGGGTAGTCGTAAAAACTTACCACTTCATCGAGTGGCTTTCATGAATCGGTTTGAGTCGGGAGCGATCGGCACGCTTCGTGACGCCTCGGGCCTTTTGGGCGGGCGGAAATTCAGTCTTCAAACATAGCGGCGGAGGATTGTCGTATCTCCGACTAGTAATAAATTTTAGTTAACATCGTTAAATAAACAATTATTGTTGTTAGACTAAATTTTGAGAAAGGTGACGCAATTATTTTAAAACTTAAAATTATTATTTTTTTTTTCACTTGCAGTGTAAAAGTGTTTCAAGTTATTTTTTACGAGTGCAATTGGATTGTGAACAAAATTGACTTAAGTACGTCGGGAATTATGTTAAGGCGCCCTACTAAAAGTATGACATTTATTAAGGTGAGAATAAGGTTTCGAAATTGGATTAGTTTAATAATGTTCTGACATATTTCTTTTTGAACAATTTGACTTTCCAGTTGTCAGTTAAAGCAATCAGGGCTTTAACTGACAACTTTTTATTTCTTCTTTTAGGTTTTGTTTTAAATATGAACAGTTTTAATTATTTTAAAAATATTTAAGCTTTGTTATAGTTTACGATTATACTTTTACGATTGTCACCCGAGTTTCTCAAGGTTTCACTCAAATTTCTTAATTAACCAACTTTTGATAGCAATTACAGTTTTTTTTTTGACTCGTTCAACTATGTGTACTTTCTTTTTCTTCCAATTATTGCTCTCTTAATTAAAACCATACGGTAGGTTTCGTTTTGCTTACCAGGTACATTAAATGGACTGTGGGAGGCTCTCAAAGAACTCTCATTATACCCTTGCATCTTTTGACTGTGTTTCCATTGTATGCCGTGAAATAATAGTGCACAATGGGATATTTAATTAGTTATACCATCAAAATAAAAGAGGCACTTTATCATACAGTAGGTCATTGTAACCTTATTATAGTTTATTTATTAAATAAATCAATGCAGACGTTGAGATTCATGAATAAACAAATGAGTTCCCTGAAAGCTAGGGAGGAATAAAATTTTCTGAAAAGAGAAGTTTGTCTTCGGGGATCTAGTTTCGGAATCACCCAAATTCCTTATGTAGTCCATGCTGCCTTTATACTTTGACGACTGAGATTTCAGCTTAGAACTAATTAAGTTGAATGAATTGAAAATACCAAGTGTTTTATTTTTATTCAAAATAATGTTCTTCTTTTTCAAATTTAAACTATCATAAAAATGTAGATGATATTAAATTGTTGTATAACTCCTTGAACTGGCTTTGACAACATTTGGATACTTTGTCATAGGCTTGATATCGCAGCAAGATATTGATATTGCAGTTGGAACTACTATTTAATGAAGCTTAGTTTATTTTTCTGATTGTACATAGGGGATTTAATGTCTTAGGCATTCTCTTAACGGTCACCAAAGGTTTAGTTAATTATTTCATTGTTTCTTGCAACACGGCTTCATAGAAATCATCAAACAGGTTTACTTGTACCGAAAATATAAGTATGATATTGTAGGGTTTAAAAGGAGTATATCGTATACTAAGTATTGCAAACAACATGATCTACTGCTGTTGTTCTTTTAGTAAAATTTCTCGTTTTGTTTTTTCTCGGTATTGTTTGAATTATAAAACAAGATAAACTGACAAACAACAACAGTTGCTGCTCTCAGCTGTATAAAAGTATTTAACAATAATATGTTTACTTAAACAAAAGTAAATCTGACGGAACATCAGGCAGTGGCTGATATCTGGGATAAAGGAACTATCGTATTAAAATTCACCCTATTACGTATTCATAAATCATTAGTAAATGTATTTTTCCTTATCAACATTTTTTTTAAATGTCCTATAAAACCTACCGTAGATTTGTCATTTCTGCACACTTAGTTTCTTGAAACTAACCATTCTGTTGCTCTGATGCTTCATTTATTAGTTGTCATCATTTAATCTTCTTCAAAATCTTTAAGTTGTTCAGAAAGTAACGGAATTATCACTTATTTTGACATTTTGTAGTCATTAACGTCGGTAAGTTAAATAACTGCCACAACTTAAAATTAAACTGTCATCAATCTTTCGCTATTCGGAAAAGTAATAACAATAAATACGCGTTCAGCTTTTACTTTGCCGCATTGACAGATTTGTTTACACAACAAATATTTACTTTGGAGTGAGTGATAATATTCACTGGGGTACAACAGACGCTCCGGATAAACTTGCGGTGAGCAGGGTACACTTGCGTCCCCATCCTAGCGCTGCTACATCTTTCATAAGAATTTTGTTGAGGAGGTAACATGTCTGTAATTACATATATTGTAAGTATTTTTCTACACTTTGTGGTAATATCTTACGATGAGGCGGGCACGTAAGTTGATGAGATGTCCTTTTTTTATGCTTGTCTGCGTCCTTAAATTCCCTGAATGTCAAGTCTCCAAATACTTAATCTTGGTTTAGAAGCAGCAACTACTATATGTGTTAATATATTAATAATATGTTGGACGACATTACAAAGTGATATGTCAAAGTAATAAATAGTTAAGTTTTGTCTTTCCCAAAAAAAGAAACGTTAATAATTGAAAATTTATATACGTTATGAGTACAATTATTCTGTGCGGGTTATAATAATAAAAGTTGGTAGTGAGGTGTGCATTTACTGCTCCGGCTTTTTTAATATACCGTGCACACCCAGAGGGGTTGGGACTTTCAAGCGGTGCAACGTACAGCTTTTCAATAATACGTGCAAAGATATTACTTTTAATATAAAGAAAAAGTAAATATACCGCGCGGCTGTATTTATATTATACCTGTTCTAATTAGGAACATTTCATAGTCCATACTTATAAGTCTGAGTATATTTTTGTGTCGTTATCTTGTTACTCAAGAAGGTTATAAACTGACTCTACGGCCTATAGGAGTGAAGCCGTAATTATAAAAAATAATTAACAGGGCAATTTGTGAAACAGTAATTATTATTCTTTAAATCAAGTCATTTTTCTAGTTTATCTATCCATCTCAAACTATTTATTCAACATCATATGGTGGTTCAAATTCGTGGTTAATGAGTCCTTCTAGGACTCATATGAGTATATTATATTAAAATTGTCATTAATTTTTGTATTTATTCATTATATATTTTTATACAATAACTCTCATTTTATATCATGTTACTATAGATTTAATATATAAAATTCTCGTGTCGCGGTGTTTGTAATTAAACTCCTCTGAAACTGTTTGACCGATTCTCATGAAATTTTGTGTACATATTGAGTAGGTATGAGAATAGGACAACATCTATTTTTCATACCCCTAAATGTTAAGGGTAGTCCAACCCTATTTATTTTTAATTTTTAGATAATTTTTTTTTTTAATATTTTTATGATACAACATTAGAAAATACATACAACCCTGAATTTTCAACCCTCTACGATCAACCCCTATTTTTTAATAGCGATATTAGTACTTTTACTTTCATTGGTCCAATTTTTTAAAGTATTTAACCGTCAATTCGATGTCAAACTTTTTTTTTTATGGAATAGGGGGTTAACGAGCAGACGGGTCACCTGATGGTAAGTGACTACCGCCGCCCATGGGCACCTGCAACTCGCGAGTCACAAGTGCCTTGCCGTCCTTTAAGGTGGGAGTAGGAGAGGAGGGAGGGAGATGGAGAGATAGGGGGGAAGATAGGGAGAGGGAAGGGTTAGGGCCACCGGTAACCTCACTCGCTTTGCGAAGTACAAGCCGGTTTTCTGTGAGGCCATGATATCACTCCTTTCGACCCGGCCCATACGTGCCGAAGCATGGCTCTCCCACTGTTAAACTTTAAATATTTCAGTTAAGTTAATGAAGTACTTTGAATTAAGAAAATGAATGGTTGGTGTTTTGTTATTTTTATAGGCCGTCAATAGACCACAGCGCTCCATTCATCTTTTAGTCATAGACCCCATCACCACAATAAATTAGTTATTTTTTATTTGAATAATTAAATATTCATTAGAAATAATTAATATGGCAAAACTACGTGTGCCGGGTCAGCTGGTTTATTTATATATTAACTAGGCGACCACTAGAAGTATTAAACGATTTCAACAACAGTGTTCTGAGCTTTAAAACGAATATTTAAATGTTTTATATTAATGAGCTTTTTATTTAACCATTTTGATATACGAGTATGTATGAATTTTTAGTTCATGCAGCGTAGCGTTTATTGCTGTAGATCTACTACGGCGTAGAACGCATTTATGACGTTCAAAATTTTAATATATAATAATGGATTTACCTTTTTTAATTATTTGCACCGAAAGGTAAAGAAAGCAGGGTGCCGATATCTTTTTCTCATTATGTCACCTTTTCCCACAACTCCGTAGAATTAAGTTTGATGATAACGTCACAGTATAAATAAGTAGTTACATACAGATAGACCGTTACTTTTTCTAATACCTATTTAATTTAACCAAATTCACAAAATAAAACATATTATATTTTGTTTCGTGAATTTTAGCGAAGGCACTAGAAAGTATGAACTAAGTTGCGAGGACCCTTGTCTCTTAATTTACGCAATTTGACTATCACTTTTTACTTAATAACCATATGTGTTAGTCTCCTTTTCCCTTTCTATAGTTATAAAAAACAAAGCTTACGATAAAATGTGTAGTCACGTACAGGTGCTATTCAATTTTAGTCGGTTTAACCATTGAAAAATTATGTATTTAAGTATGTATGAATCTTACTAATATTATAAACGTTATAAACGTGAAAGTTTTTGAGGATGTTTGGATGTGTGGATGTATGGAGGTATGGATGTTTGTTACTCTTTACTAGGCTACTTTTTATCCCGATATTCAAATGGCACCGGGACATACGCGTGAAACCGCGGGGCGCCGCTAGTAATGAATATGCCTATAATTGCCTAACCGAATGGACGCTTTTGTTGATATGACTATGAATGCATGCTAATAATACATATAAATAGCTAATAACTACAATGTGAATTAATATTCAGCTGTGTTATTACGACAGAACAAGAGTTATTTTTACCTAAATCATTTCATCATTAAATTACATATTATAGAACAAAGTCCCCCGCCGCATCTCTCTGTCTGTCTGTTCGCGACAAACTAAAAAATTACTGAACTGATTTTCATGTGGTTTCCACTAATTTAGTGATTCGTGAGGAAGGTTTAGGTGTATAATTTGTTCAGATTTTGTGTAAATTGATTGCAATATGTTGATTGTTGAAGATGTCTCTACTACCCGTGCGAAGCTGGGGCGGGTTGCTAGAAATAATATAATTATGATGACGGGAATTAACGCTATCTCCTCTTTAAAAGGTAATAAATACGATTGATTTGCTTGACGATTCGACCAGGTTGCACTGGCCGATAGGTTAGGTGAGTGGGATAACACATAAAACATTAACATTTAACAGTTCGTCTGATGATTCAATAGTAATAAAAGCTTATGTGCATATTATATAGTAGGTCTTTTATACCGTTGTATTTTCTGGTTAACAAATTTATTTTAACTATAGGTAACCTTATAAAGAGAAAACATTAGCCTAGTACTCAATACGGTTGAATGTCAGTGAGTGGGGTTTACAAGGATCGTAAACTGGGCAGTTTATGATTCTACGGAACGGCTGTGGCTTTGCATACCCATGCATTTTTACTGCCATTCAAGTTATATAAGTGCCCCTTTTTATATACAATTTTATGCCAGAACTCCGCATTGTAAATGAGTACGACAGAAAATCAACACGGAAATGAGTGTTTGCGAGCATTGAAAGCCATCATTTTACGCTTCATTTAAAGTAACTGATTTTAATTGAATTTACAGATTGAAAGGCGTATATGTGCATTGAGTGTGCTAGCACCTCAACGGATAAGCATAATGGGGATGAAGCATGGTAATGACAAATTCGGTGATCATAATTCAGGACTGCAACAAGGTACATTTTTTTGTTCCTGGATAAATGAAGATAAAAAAAAACACATTCGAATCCGTTCTGTGGTTTCAATATTGGCTTGAACGTGCGGGCACGTGCGCGCACATGCGGGTTACAAACGCCCAAGACTTTTTATTATTCTATGTTTAAATTTATAACTTTAATAGCTGACTCGACAGACATTGTCCTGTCAAAATAAATAAGTTTGTTTTAATTTCATTAGAAAATATATATTTCCAGATTTCCCGGCTTTCCCCTTTTACAGAATATCTATTTTATTTTCTTTATATTTAAAATGTTTACTCGGAGTATTATTAACTTATAAAGGAAAGAATTAGTCAAATCGGTTCAGCCATTCTAAATTGATGCGCTTACCAACGAACACATTTTTATTTTCATTTATATAGTTAGATAGAATATTACAATATCCACAGTGACTACTTACTTCTCGTAAATTGCATGAAAATAATGAATAAATATTAAATTTCGCTATAGAGTGTTTTTTTAATCTCAACTTGATAATTGTTTAAGGGTACTTCGGTCCGTTTGCGTATACAGTTATGAAAATGAAAATATTTGATATCTTTAACTTGCAAAGTAACGCTTATGAAAGAAGTTAGAAGTGAAACGATATAGATCACCTTTTTCAATTTGTGAGTTACAATGTTGTGTTTAGAAAAGTGTTAAAGTAATAACAAATTAATATAAATGACAATGAATGGATGTTAAGGTTTTGGCCTCCGATGTGGCAGTAAAAATATCTACTATGCAACATACAACTTACTTATTCAATTTTACAAAATAAGATACGATATAAGTTATATGGTTACGGTTTTTTACTGACTACTCAGAAACGATGCGCCTGGATAGTCAGTAAAAATAACACGTGATTAATACATCTGTCTCGCGTCGACAAAACAAATTCGTCATTCGTAAATTATTGCCGTCACAGCCACAATAGGCAATCGTTACTTACGTACTACGCGGAAGGTGTCAGGATCTGTCCCTTCAATTATATCCACGCTGTATTTATTGGCACGATTTATTTATCGAATTACGTTGCGACTACTATTTAATTAGTGTGCGACAAATTTAGCAAATTGCTTGAATTAATATTTACAAACCGGAATGGCAACGAGATAAACTTTCGGTGACTAGCTCCTGGTCGCCATTGTGCTGACTGTTTGATTGTGTTCAACCGCCTGTTTTATTGCGAACCTTTTGTTTTATAGTCTTTTAGGTGAAGTTGTTTTCAGAAGCTATTATAAAAAATGCGGTAGGCTGCTTTGGCTAATAGAACAATGTAATTAAAACTAAAATACATGATATATATGTGTAATAAAAAACAATATGTACCAAGAAAATCAACTTTTAGAAAGATATTAATTTCCTGAAAGAACTTTCAAGATATACTTTTTTAATTTAGACAATCCCATTATCTAGGATGTATTCAGTATAGCTTCTGCGTTCAGGAAATGGAGGTTACATGAATAATTTATTAGCTTGTACATCATTGTAATTAAATGAATAATATTCTTACTTGCTAATTTGGTTGGTTGACTGATTCATTAAGATCTTTGCTTAGACTTCGAGACGTTATACCATTCGTCTTTATAATTGTTGAATTCATGAAGATTAGGAATTAAGATGAAACGTAGGGATTTCTAAATCGTTATGATTATGTATAAGCATCAAGATTTAGGTATTTTTACGGTAACTAAAATTCCTTGAAGCTTAGTTCTTAACTTTGACGAAAGACAGCTTAGAGTAATTAATTTATTGTGTCGTATTATTTAATTTCGTAATTAATTCCATTCTAATTTGATATAAAAAGTGTATTTAAAACAATAAAATCGTATGCAAAATTTTCATTACTTTTACCTTACTGTTTTTTTTTTAACTGTTTTACTGTTTTTTTCATTAGTTTTACCTTACTGTTCCATTGCGGTAATATTTATGCATTATCGACAAAACAATTTATTAAGAAAAATAAAAAATATAGGAGTCTACTCTAATTCTGTTCAATATCTGAGATGCTATTTTGTATATGTGCACAGGATGGAGTCATTTTCAGCTCGGTTCTGTCAGTATTAATCCCAAAAAAGAGGCTATAACAAAACCTTGACGTAGCTCTTTTTAAATTATCACAGTGATTTGCTAAAGGAAGAAGGCGCCAGTTCTCCCCTTACAACTGTCTCGCTATATTTATATTGCACGTTTGCATCTGTTTGCGTGGTAGCGATTCGATTGCTAAAGGTGTACTGTATATGTGTAGTGTCATTAATTAATGACGAATCAAAAAAAAATAGTGACACTGATCATAATATTTGTGACCTTTATGTGATCGCTACTTTTTTAGGATGAATCGTCAGTTTGTAGTATTACTAAAATATATAACTGTAGTACTAGTTTATAATGTATGTTATACGACGCTATCTTCTAAAAAGCATAGCACACAAATATAAAAGCACAAGGTAAAGAATTTTTGCTGAATGTACATTAAAAAAAAAATGTGACAAACTGAAAACCGTTTTAAGTCGGTACATAAGTTTTCATACAGCGGCAATTTACCAGAAATTTTTATGGCATGACACAGTTCAAAAAGGTATCCAGACATATCAAGCAAACATGTGTTTGACCTAAAATTTGTTTGGAATCTTATAGACTAGTAGTTAGTTGTCAAGTCAAATCCGTATATTTTTACTAAATGTCAAAACGGTTCAGTACTTATTTTAATGATATACAAAGCCTTACTTTTCTTTAATCATTTACTTTGATGTTAATTGGGGACTATAAAATAAATTAAAAACGTTAATAAAGACCCGACGACAAATTCATTGTATTTTAAGATATTATATGGCCTTAGGTATATGCATTATATTGTTTCCATCTCCGCAATGAAAATTTAACCAAAATATGGCGTATATACGTATAATCTATGGAACAATGTATATGATAAATATTATATTAAAATAAATTATCCTTGAGTTTAAAAATAATTTGAAAATAAGTATATTTAAACACATAATTATTGAAAAAGGATTACTACTTGGTAAAATCTGTACCAATTTTTTAAATTATTGCTCTCGAAGAGATCTTTGAGGGAAATCCTTCGGTTAAACGAAAATACTTGTAGCTTGGAGCGGTTTCACGTCGGTAGTGTACTGGATGGATACGAATTGCTCTTGATCGCAATGCCAACGCTTTAGCCATGACGCTACCGACGCAACACTTCAAAAGGATTTTAGGGGGACGACGAGTTCAAGTGTTTTAAACCCTACTCCGTTGCTTTCACCCAGAACGGCAAATAAAAAACACACTTTTGAGGTACACAATTCCTAAGGACGATGTTAACAACCATTGTTCTAAATTAACAGTACAATGTTTTTCAACGTGCATACATAATTATATTTATAAAAATTTACCACAATTCCTATTTTTAAAATGTGTGGTTCTTCTTTTATTTTATTCTGTTTCTTTCACTCATTGGACAGTCACTGGCATCTCTTAAAAAGTAATGTAAGCAATAGATATGTTGATAGATACAGTATCACTCCTTAGATATCCATTATATTTTTTATGTATATATCTGAGATTATATTTAAGATATTTGTAGATAGATAAATATAATTTTCTTAATTGTACTCCAGTAATAACATACAGTTGAATCTTTCTTGAATTATTATATTATTATTATTATCTACATAATTTTAATTTGACTGTGCATTGCCTCCTTCAATTGCCGTTTCTATCCATCCAAAGAACATTTGATACTTCAATACATTGTAAATATCAATTATGTATATTTACAATGTATTGAAGAAGAATGTCTTAAACAATCTAAATTTCATTACTATTTAATTAAAAAAAATGTAAATATTATATTATATTTATGTAAATATACAATACGTTCCATTGTCTGTTGTTGTGTGTGCGTACTGGCTATCAGTAATTTAATAACTGGTATTATTCTCACCCGATTATTTTGGCGTTTATTTTTAGGCAGTCTTTCCGCTACAAAAATATGTCACGACATCTATGTCTGACCAAGACCGATCGACTTTGCAGTAAACTTGTAAACTTCATTGGGGTTCAGTTGTCTAAAACAGTGAGATGCTTTTTCAGTTCTTTAGTAAAACTAGTAAGACTTTTTCTTAGCTTTTTTTAAATCATCATCATCATCATCTGCCTACCCTTGTCCCAATTTTATTTGGGGTCGGTGCAATATGTTTTATTCTTCCATTCTACTCTATCGTTCGTCATTTCACTGCATACTCCATTTCTAGCCATATCTTCTCTCACACAGTCCATCCATCTTTTCTTTGGTTGTCCTCTTCTCTTGTACCCGTCAACATCCAAACATAAAACTCTTTTCACCACATTTTGCTCATCCCTCCGCATCACATGTCCATACCACGATAACCTATTGCTCCTCAGCTTTTCATCCACTGGTGCTACTGTCAGGCTTCCTCTAATATATTCATTTCTCACCTTGTCCATCCTAGTAACACCACACATCCATCTCAACATTCGCATTTCGGCTACGTGTAGGCGTCTCTCATCCGTTCTCTTTGTGGGTCAGTCAGTTTTTTTTTTAAATACATTCTGTTTATTTATCTAGTAACATGTTGGGTGAGACAGTGTCCAGAGCAATATTATAGTTTGTGTATTATTGAGTTCTAAGGCTATATTCATAGGAGTAGGGGACAATAACACTGCCTTACCAATGTATCGAACCCGAGCCAGCCATAAATGCAGGGAAGGACAGGCAGAGCTAACTGGAGTCTAATGTTAAAATATTCTAGAGTCTGATAAAGTAAACGATATTACACTTGTATTTCTTCACTATTTTTCGAAATATTATGTGGATCATCTTATATAACTTTCTTTGTGATTTGAAACTGTTGCGAAAAGCAGTTTACAAGTCCTTTTTTAATTACTAACATAAAATAATTGTTTTTATCTATGTCATAATACTTGAATGTCAAATGTCTGTCTTGTCACTTTATGGGTGCTTCTGACGAGACAACAGATTTCTTCATTTCTTGTACGTCTATTAAAGCTTCATAAATTACTTGAGGACTTTCCTATCTCTCGAAACGTCTAATACAAGTCATTTACTCTCATGGCGTTCGTAGTGTTTTAGACAGTAATAGGTACTCTCTTGACATGAAAAGGTTCAGCCGTTGTTCTTTGTGTGATTTCCGTTTTTTACACTGTTCCTACAAACAAACATATGCTAGAGTATAAACTGTTGCCGCTAACTATGAACATTCGCAATACCAGAGTTGTCGTTCGCGCCAAACTCGGATTTCTGATGATTCTATTCATCACGCGGAAAATAAAATGAAGTACATAGTGTTCGCGCGCTTGGTACCGAAACCGGTATAGGCGCGTGAGTGACGTGCGGACGCTGGCGGGGCCTGCGGTGCGGCGGACGGGGGCTAGCGAAGGAAGGTCCTCGACCCCGGAGCACACCACTGCGCGTTCGGCTCATACATAGATCGGACACACCCCTTGACGCTCATAAATCTATAATACAACTATTTATACAGTCCACTTATTTTAATTCCTACCACCAAACAGTGGTTTAAAGGAAACACACAAACACATAGTCCTCTTTAGACTTTTCAGTAAAGTGTAGTTATTTTCTCAGTGGCACGACCAAAACCATCTTGTTTTCATTCGAAGCTAAATTCACTTAATTATAAATCACATACGTAGGTGATGCTTTCAAACAAGATGTTCGCGTATCAAATTGTTATTAGTATGAATATTTCTGTCTGTTCGCGATAAACTGAAAAACTACTGAACGGATTCTCATGCAGTTTTCACTAATAGACAGAGTGATTCAGGAGGAAGGTTTAGGTGTATAATTTTAAATATTATGATGAATATTGTTGAAGATGTCTCTGCTACCCGTGCGAAACCGGGGCGGGTTGCTAGTGATAAATAAAACACTGCAGTAGCCATCACGAATTTTAAACACAAATACCTCATTTATGAAAAGGGGAGATTATTAAAAAGTAAAGTGAAAATTAAACAGGTGAAGTACTAAAACGAACATAGCCAGAAACTGGAACGTTTGATAATGAATAACAACTCAACTGTGGAACTCGGATTTCCATAATGAACGAAATGTAATTTTATTTCACTACTTGTCATGGAGGTCATAATGAAGTTACGTACCTACGGCGTATGTAATATATATGTCTTGATCAAAGTGTAAAAGAAATCATCACAAATTTGTATAGTAGTAAATACAGCATAAAATTAAGATTTCAAGTGATATCATATTATACATAACTATATTTATTATGTGAGACAGTATTTTACGGGCATATAAAATAATATATATATGTTGAATACAAAGTAAAACCCGTCAAGTTTTTTAAAGGCTACGTCACAATTTGCGTATGACATTATGTATACTATAATTTTAATAAGCTAAAGTTCTTTTTTTTATTTGCACATAAAAGTATAACGCCTACTCTATATTATTTTTTGTCACCGAACTTCGGTTACTTATGTTTAAATTAACGAAACCTATCACAAAACTATCACAAGATAGTAGTGGCGTGTAATGTTGCGTACACAAGAAAACATGACAATTTTTAAGTAATTGGTACTTAAAAACTGTCATGTATTATGTACAGTCTCATTTTTCTGTGAGCATTTCTCACTTCTATAGCTTCATGATCAATGGCTGAACCCTCTTTTTACAGTACTTCAGGGTCTCATCCCAATACGTGAAAATCGGTCATGACCATAATGGTCATGACTGCTGAACTCCTGTGATCGATCACACTAGTTACGTCGCATGGCAACAGCTCCATGGCGTAGACGGCAATATTACTTCGAAAATGTGGTTATAATATTACATATTTACAATATGAGATATATGATTCACACTAGTTTGACTTGCGCAAATTTAAATTCACGTGTTCTCAAATCTTCGGTTTTGTTCTTGTTCAAATACTAATATTAAAATCAGTTTTAATAACTACATATGTTTGGTAACATTGAATCGTGTTTTTCTTGAAATTCGTCTTGGCATTATAATAAGTATAAATTTTAATAATATGTTATTTAAACACATCTACAATTTCATTAGATCATTTAGAAAGCCCATATTTTGAGGTAAAAAACTATGGAAAATACTTCTCGCTCTATTGATAAAAGTTCACAATCCATTAAGATATGGTTAAAAAAAAAGGAAAAATGCATAAATTAAAAAGTTAATCATTACAAAAAATATTAGACCAGACAGTATCGTATAAAAATCTGGACCGACCATTAGAGATGAGTAATTTATGGGTTCAACTTTATTTATATTCACCCGTTACTTTCAATAACAAAACTGATTTACCTAAACACAGGACAGTATAATAGAACCGCCAACAAGACTAAAAAAAACAAGTATCGAAAATATTTCCTCCCTAATATGAGTACGTGGTTATCAATAGGAGTTGTCTCAATTTGTTTTTATCTTATAATCATAACAAACAAGAACCAATATAGCAATATGATTTGAATGGAGAGTAAAGAATTTTATAAGTATTTTGATCTCTTTCCTTGTAAATAGCATATTGAAATATAATTAGCCCTTTCTTTTTCTTTTCAATTTAATGATTGAGATACGACTTTTCGAAAATAAATTGATGTACTGGTTTATCTAGATATGCAGTTACGTCGTACTTACAAGTCAAACATTAGTTCAATGAGATTATACAGTAACTTTGAAGATACTGCAATAAATCCAATACATTCATAAGATCCTTTGTAAAGATAACATTATGTTATTATGTATGTAATCAGTTGACACGTCGCCATGCCAACTTAACGAAGTTTATGTGCGTATTGGCAATTAATTACTCGCAGTGTTGAAGGAAACATTTGGAGGAAACGTACCTAAGAAATTTTCAGGCACGATTTCGAAAGTTTGTGAAGTCTTCCTGGCGAGCGTAATAGACCATGTCCGAACTTCTCTAATAGTGGCAGGAGGCGAGGACCAGTGCCCAGCAGTGGGCAGTTCATACAAATGACTGACATTGATGTAACATCTAACGAAGGTTGGCGGTTGGCTTTATGGGAAAGTGTTTTCAAAATATTCTCAAATTTTCCATACTAACTCTTAAAGTGCGTCGCGTTGTAATAGAAATACAAAATATAATGTTACTTAGAATACCAGAAGTGATGAAGGTAAATGTCAATACAGATTGAATTGACTTTATATCTACCTCTGTCATAATAATAGTACAGCTTCATGTACAAAAATAAATCATTAAGGATTTAGTACTCAATATAAAGCCCATTAAACCATATTTCAGCGCAAATTCATACTCGACTCGCAAATGCATCCTTGATTGTGCCTCGACTCACATAACTTCTAAAAGTAAGCTTTAGAAATCGAGTTAAACTAGCTGATTAAACAGGACTCAATTTATCGTTTTGAATTCAAAATAGTTTTGAATCAAGGATTTTCAAGTAACTAGTTTGAAAATAGCCTAAAGTGGAATAGCTAGTTATCTGTCCGGCACTTGGCCAGTTCGTTAGCCACTAAGGGGATTACTGCCGCCGCCCTGTACTCGACTCGACACGCATGACATGTTAGCACGTACATTTATGTAACTAGGTACTACACTGTTCTGAAAAGCAAATAACTTAAATACAGTTGTAGTACAATACAGTTTGAGCTCTTATATGCTGTTAAATATTTTACAAACAATTTTCTTTTGCGGGTTTGCTATTATTATGAATGACTCGGATTTTTAATGTTTGTCGCATTGTTTTGAAGATTTTGATAACAATGAATAATTACTTAACTAAGGTAGACAACATTTTTTATGTGAAAATAAAACAATGAACGGTGCAAAATATTAAATTAAAAACTAATGAAATAGAGCATAGCAATATTACTCAATTAAGCAGTAATGATTTGTGACATAGCATCTTAGCAATAAAGATATAATAAGATACATGCCTTCTTCTTGTTTTTTTTTGAAGATTTCGTTCTTGACACGACCCGGATGATACCTGTAGTAGGTACACCTACTACAGGTATCATCAGTTTTATTCAGCCAAAGAAATTAAATAAAAGCATCATCAAAAATATATTATCATCTAAAATCGTTTGACGAAGCGCCATCAACTTAAAACTTTTGTAGTATTTGTACATGATGAATACATAAATTTTACTGAGCAACTTTAATTATTAATAAATGTGATAGGATTTATCTTTTTATATGAACAAAGTATAAAAAAGAAGTTTGGGCCTACGTTTTTATGATATTCTAATAAAGAGTTTTAAAGCTGTTTATTTTGTTAATTAAATGCCAAGTTAAAGTATAGCCGTACATATATAACGTACAGCTTGACTGTATTTTTCATTATTGTACAGTATGCAGTTTTACAAGATTTCAAGATCATTGCTCCTCTTTGGCATGATAAAATGTATCCACATTCTCAATATAAAGAATATAAAAATCTTTTATGGGTTTAGTTAAAAATATTACCTACATTGACCATGTTACATGATATCTATAGATTAATACGTGAAGATATTTCTTTATACACTTCTTGTAGAATCTAAAGTTTTTAATCAATATGTTTGTAACTTATAACTTTAAAAATTATGCAAGGACGCCTACAAAGAGCTACAGGAGTCCAGTAAATATGTTGACCTGTCCTGTTACGAAAACTCTATGACCGTTCAAGTTATAATGGCCAGTGATATGAAACACGTTACAAAAGAATTCCGACCATAATGAATTTTATTGTAGTCGAAAATCGTATGTATTATTGTGTAATAAAATTGAAGTCACCGAAAATGTAAGTAATGACAATATCGATCGGATCCCGCAAATTGCTTGCCTAAAGAGTACAAATACATATTCACCCTTTGTTTGATGCAGGGAATTTTATACAACAATACGTAAATCCCTAGGAACATTGAAAATATCAAGATATCCTAAATAACTGTTTGTTTCATTGTTTTTGACGCTTTAATACCTTTATCCTTGACTGTCCTGTTGGTCTAGTGTTTAGTGACCCTGAGTGCTAAGCCAGAGGTCGTGGGTACGATTCCCACCCAGGACAAATAATTGTGTGATGAGCATGATCATTTGCTCTGTGTCTGGGTGTAATTTATCTATAATATGTATGTATTTATGACTGGCTTGTTGGCCTAGTGGTTAGTGACCCTGACTGCTATGCTACAGGTCGTGGGTTCGATTCCCATCTGAGTCTGGGTGTTCTTTGTGTCCGTTGTTTGTATGTCTGTAAAGTCCCCCGCGACACAAGAGTAATTCCTAATGCGGGAGTTGTCTTTTTAAAGAAAAAAAAAAACTAAAAAAAATAATTTAGAAATATATAGTTATGTTTACCTGGTTACCATAGTACAGGCTCTACCTAGTTTAGAATCAGACGGCCGTGTGTGAGGTGTGTGAAGCTATTATTATTATTATTATTACAACTCAACTGATCATCACGAAATTTTGCATACACGTTGTGGGGGGTACTCAAAAGGACCTAGGATACGTTTCATCCAGAAAAAATAACGGTGGGTTGGTATGTCGGACTCGAACCGACTAAAACCACACGATGTTCCGTCTCACAGTCCATATTACCAGGGCCTCAGGTGTACCCTTACAAGGAAATCCCCCATTAAACAACAGGCGACCCCACTGTGTCGTGGGGGATTTTATCCCTTGTCGGTAAGAGAGGCACGCGCGGAACACGGCGCCACCGTCTCGGGCCTACTTCTGCTAGGGCGCCGGATAACCCTGTCCGTCCCCCCAGGCAAGCGCTCATGGAGGCCGGAGATCTACTTGCTTTCTCCGGCGCCTGGTGCGTCTTCTGCGGGATGGGAGAGTGCTAGTTCTCTCCCTTTCATTTTCCGCCGCCTCCTTGGCATACATTACCTCCTCGCAAAACGAGGCGGCGGAATCCCACGCGCTCTCGCTCTGGACCAAGGACATAATTATGGTCTCCAGCGAGAGGCTACCCATACCTACGGCCGTCGCGAGGTCAGCACGCTGCTGTGTCCATGCAGGGCACTCCACTAGAGTGTGGAGTGCGGTATCCTCGCGGCAGCCCCCGCAGTGGTGGCACACAGGCGTTGGTTCCCGGCTTATCCGACACAGATACTTCCCGAAACAGCCATGTCCAGTAAGTACCTGCGTCATCCGGTAGGAGAGGCTGCCATGCCGCCTCTCTAGCCAATCCTCCATGACGGGTCTTACCGCCACGATCGTGGCGTGCCCTGCGCTCGGTCTCTCAAGTCGTTCTTTCCATTTAGCCATGAGCACCTGGTGAAGCTGGGACTGTCGTGCCCCGATGTCATAATTAACAGGTCTCAGCTCTTGCTCTTGCGCCTCCCTGCGCCACCGATACAGAGACGCAAGGATTTTTGCCTCCAGGTCCCATGGCGGCGTTCCGGCTAGGAGACTCGCCGCTTCAAAGGAAATCGTGCGGTATCCTCTTATGACCCTGACGGCCATTACCCGTTGCGGGCGTCTCAAAATTGCTACATTGCGGGTCGTCAGGGTCGCCGCCCAGATTGGGGACCCATAAAGGGCCATGGATCGCACGATTGCAACATAGAGTCTCCTACAGGAGGCGTTGGGCCCCACAAGTTAGGTAGCAACCGCGAAAGCGCGGCTGCCACTCACGGCTGTAAGTTTTGGGGGCAGACTCCGGAAGTGAGGTCCGAAGTCCCATCGGCTATCGAGTACGAGGCCTAGATATCTCATCGAAGTCTCGACGCCGATTCGCACACCTTCCACAATAAGGCCAGATCCACTAGGTGGTCCCTTACGAGGCCCATGAAAACAAAGGGCCTCGGATTTGTTTAGAGTCACCTTGAGACCCACGGCTTGGGCGACCCCGGCCGTGGCCTTGATGGTCGCGTCGCGGTGCGTCTTACCTCGCGCCGTCACGAGGGTGTCGTCGGCATAGCACGTCACAACGACACCGCCCAGAAGCACACCGCGCAGCGCCCAGTCGTAGCCGATGTTCCACAGAAGAGGGCCCAACACCGACCCCTGCGGAACACCGCGCGACATTTCTCGCCTACCGTATCCTGCCCGGCTCGGATAGAACACGGCTCTCTCTGATAGATACGCCCCGACAATGCAGCGGAGGTACAGAGGCACTCCATGGTAAACAAGTGCCTCCTTAATGCAATTCCAGGGCAAGGTGTTGAAGGCGTTAGCGATGTCGAGCGACACCGCCAACATCACCTCGCCCCGAGACACTGCTTCCTCCGCCAGGGACTTTACGCGCATGATCGCATCCACAGTGCAGCGCCCCTTGCGGAAACCAAACTGGTTGTCCGCCAGGTCCGGTCCGACTCCCGAAAGGTGCTCGACGAGGCGTCCCGCAATGATACGCTCAAAGAGCTTACCCACCTCGTCGAGCAACACAATGGTTCGGTTTTCCCGTCTTCCACAATTTCGGAAACTAGCCCTATTCAATACATGCGCTAAAAAGCCCTCTTAGTCGAGGCTCAAGGACCCATGCACGGCCTGGAATGCCATCGGGTCCAGGGGCGGTGTTCTTGGCTTTAAGTCGTTGCACCGCCGCCCTCAATTCTACCTGAGTAACTTCGGACACGCCGTCGTCATCATCAGCGTTGGACGCTTGAGGCGGAGCCATCGGAGGAGCAACATGCTCCACCGCCTGCGACGGAAACAGGGAGCCTACAACACCCTCAAGTAGCTCTGGTTGGAGACTCTGTGTCAATGGAGGGGCCCACGGGCGTAGTTTGCCTCTCACCAAAAGATAGGGGCGCCCCCACGGATCTCTATCTAGAGTCTCCAGAAGTTCCTGGCGGGCTTCTCTCTTGGCCCGCTTTATCGCTGCTTGAAGGGTCTTTTTGGCGACCCTGTATCCTAGAAGAAGCTCCGCCTCTCGGGCTGCCGCATCATCTGGGCGGCGAAATATGTACCTACTACTAGTATATGTGATATACATATTTACACAAACATATATACAACTACATACGTATACACAAATACATACATATATTGTATATTGTTTATTTTGAAATTGACCAGGCAGCTCTAAACGTTTACGTTTACATTTCGGCATATAAGCTAGTACTGCCAATGTACTCATACCTATTAGTTAAATGTTGATTTCAAACTTAGCGCTTGATGTTCGACCAAAACTGGAACACTCAAACAGCTGTTATCTCAGAACTGTATCGTAATTGTTCCGTATCGTTCGATCACATGCTAAGCTTGCTCTACTCGATATGAATAGATGGCCTTTCCAAGTTTGAATAGATGACTGATTACAATCACCGGCCTTTTTGCTTCTATATGTCGTTAGGCAAAGCTCAAGGACGTATACATAAAATTGTTTATAAACCTGCGTGCACATGGTTTAAGGAAGTAATAAATATGTGTGTAACATAAATATTAATAAATAAATAAGGTAAACGAACGTGTTAGTAGAATATTCTAGATTTAACTGATTGCTTTTTTAGGTTATATTATGTAGAGGTATAGATTGTGGGTAAGTAGTTATTTAATATAAATTGTTATTTATTGTAACATGTCAATCTTATTAATAAAAGAACACGTGATATTGTTTCTGGAATTTTCTGAAAAAATCAAGAAACACTTTTTAGTTAAAAAGTTGTGTATTATAATTTCATTGAATAGAAACAATATTTAGAACTGCGTTGGGACTTGATGAATCTGAAAAAAAACTAGTCGAATCGAACTTCTTTTTTACTAGTAGTTGGTTCAGAACATAGAAAAGGGACGGTAGGTAGTTTAATTACCGTCCATTTATTTACTCAAAACACAGGACGCACAAAAACTAAAAAAAATTACGAAAGAAAACTATGACGTCATTAAGTTGTAATTTCATATTGGTACCGACGTTTTCTGAAGTTAATTAAAGAGAAACGTATTTTGCCAGGCGAATACGAGATTTCTGTGTAGTGTAGATTTAATTATACTGAATTATACTCTGTCACTAATTGACTACTTATCAAACTGTCAAGAAGAAATTAAGAATATTTGACAAAGTATATAATGCAAAACGTAAAAAGTAGAACGGTTATATTCTAGCTATGTACACGGGTTTCGTGGGTATCATAGACTTCAGGTAACATAATGGTTGCATAATAAATCTGTACAACTTTTTTCCAATAAGTAATTAAAAATTAATCCTTAAAGAGAAATGTATATATTAGGTCGAGCGTAGAGGTAGGAGCAAAGTCCGGGGAGTATGGTAGGTGTCGGAAACACTCCAATCGTAGCTCCTCTAATTTTGCGATGGTCTGTTCTGCACTGTGTATAGTTTTCCTGAAGTAGCAATCGGCTAGAGCAATTGACTAGTCTCGGTGGCTTAGCGGCTAGCTTTTCCATCATTGTTTGCAATGATGTCAATACAATTCTGCCATAAATGGCTGGCTAGATTTCAGGAAGGTGTAGTGAAAAACACTAAGACTGGTCAACCAAACGCTCACCGTTTTTGAGACAACTTTCGCCTGCGGCAAGATTTGGCCAGTTCTTCTCCGTTTAACCATTGTGGTGAGCGTTTTCAATTACCGTACAGGATCCATTTTTCATCACAAGTAACCACAAATCACAAATAACACCATTCAAAATCCCCTCGTGATTGTGACGGTTGAGTAATGTAACGCAACACTCAACACGTGTTTGTTGGTGTGCTTCACTCAATTCATGCGGTACCCACTTCTAGGTTTTTCACTTTTCCTGTTTGATTTAAGTGAATTAAAATTGTTTTAACCACTACACTGAACCCTGCCGTTAATTGTGATGTGGTTTGCGATGATTCCGCTTCTACGATCCTTTTTAATTCTTCATTGTAAACTAAGGTTTCCGGCCGTCCACGAGGTTTGTTCTATAGTTCTGTGGTTCGGTTCAAAAACGTACCGCGTTAACTTTTAAAGTAACTTCCCCGTACGCATCATTAATCCTTCGATCTGTTTCTGCCACGGCGGAACTCGTAGTCGTAAATAACGCGATATTTTAAGTTTTCCATATTGTGAACAAAATGTGAATGTGAACAAAGAAAAATCAAATGGCGCGAAAACAAACGAATCACTAAATTCGAAACATAAATACACAAGGCTAAAACGAGTAACCCCAAATAGCATTTGTCCTCAGAGGAAGTGACAGTGGAGGAATTGGTTGTCTACTGATGGGCAAAGTCCACACAATATATTAAACTATTAACTCCTAATGCAGTTTGCATCTAAGAGTATTGTAAAAATTAACAGAAAAACGTTCAATACAGCAAAAGTGCTTTTACAGGATGATAGCCAACATCACTTTAATGACTTTTCTGATGTACTTATATTTTACGTTTGGAAAATTGACTGTGACGTTTATCAATGTCTTGGTGAGTACTTTTAGAATGGCAAAGTTAAGTTTGTCTTTCAATCCGACTTGGAAGATATTTTGCTGGGACACCCCCTAAAAAAGAAGGAATAAATCTTCGAAAATCGTCTACATTCAAGTTTTAATATACAAGTTGCAAGTAAGTCCCCATATGGAGAAGGTACTTCTGTCATCCACATGCGGGAGCTTCTGGATGCCAGCTCCTGGATACCAACTTGGGCCTTCTTGACTCTGTTCAAAGACGTGCCAAGCCAATCGTCGACGATCCCAAACTTACAAGCGATATACCCTTAAGCCAGGGGAGACACTTTGCCTCCCTGTGCGCGTTCTACCACTTCTACAATGGGTTGTGCTCCGTGGAACTGCTTGACTTGATGCCTACGGCCACCTTTTGCCACTGCACCGCTCGCCGCTAGCAGGGCAATCATCCTCACACCCTGGAACGCATCGATGGTTGCGTAAAGTACAGTTCTTCAAGAAAGGAGTAGGTATATAGTATTGTAAAGTGTCGGCAACGCGCATGGAAGTCCCCTAGAATTGCAAGCGTCCATATGCTACGGTAACTTAACATTATGCGGCCTATATGCATGTTTGCTTCCAACGTGACATTTATATGTATATATATTTTTATGTATATTATTATTATTCTTCTTTTTTTTAGACGCGTGCTATACCTATGGGGTTACCAGTGATGCAGGTACGATCGATTATCAAAACTGCACAGCATTCAATTGAGCATGTCACCAGGGACCTAGGACTAAAAATAAGCTAAGAAATAAATTCCTTTAATCCTAGGCGATCTTAGCCGCGTTCAAAATAGAAGGTGGATTAATTTCTTCACTCAGAGAGACATTCTTTCATTTATTTATTTTTATTTATTTATAACACTTCCTGCAGATAAATTGCATGAGGCGAACTTAATGCCGTAGGCATTTTCTACCAGTCAACCTTTGGGTGATACAGAGACGTGCGTGGCAGGTGTATAATTCTAATTAAAATTTGCGATTATAAATTTAGAAAATGAAGAACAATATTAGAAACATTTATGTTACATATATAAAACTGCTTAAAGATACAATACATAATATATACAATAAATAAAATATTATATTATACTATATAAATACATATACACATATATCTACATACATTTACAAAGTGTTATTCAGACGATTCTACCAATAAGTCATTTAGTGAGACACGAAATTGAAAGAAACTCTTGTCGTCGCGTCGCCACCCCGAACTTGCTTGGATCATGAACGGCCTATAAACCAGAGCTCAGAAGGTCCAACAGTGTCTTCTTCTCTATTCTTTTTCCAACACTTTTTCGACCTTGTCGTGCTTTCTTGTTGTGTACCATTAACAGAAACTATGATTTTTACCGATAGGCAAGCGTACATATACTACGATAACCGCTTACCATTCCACATAAAATAAGTAGCACTCCTCGACAATATTGATCTACAGCTAATTGATGTCTCCCCTTAATTAAGTAATCACTTACTACCGTCCCTTGTAATGTAATTACAGATACTTTCCTCAATTTTAATATTGTCTTCATCTCGAAAATTAATGGGTCTTAAGAAAATTACCGTTTCCAGTGTACTGAAAGGGATCGTCCCATTTTATCTTCTTCCTGGAATTCGAATATAGAACTCTCGTTTCTATGGTGCCACTTTTACTTGGGCCTGTTTGTATTTTATGCTAAGATTTGTTTTTTTTTTGTCTTGTGTAATTAATAATTGGATTTAACTGAAAACACAATTATTTTGAGTTGAGTTTAATTAGAGGTCAATACTTTTCTTTTAATAATGATCTAATTCCTCTTGCTTTAAAAGAAATTTTGAAATATAAAGAGCTATAAATGAAACAACACAATTTTTTTTTTGTTTACTGAAACTAAGCTGTCAACAATATCTTTTTAAGTAGTAACTAGGTATCAAAACGCGTTACGAAAATGTATAGGTACTTAAATAATAATTACCTTATAAACATCGCTTTTAAAGGAAGCTGCTTTGGCAAGCAACAAAGATTATTCCCTAGTTGATAATAAAACTACAAAAATATAGCCATTATGAGGCTCTGGAGACTTTACTTACGGCGGAATCACAACATAATATAAATATTAAATAAAATATACCACTTGTATGGAACTTTTTTACACTTTATACAAAAACTTCACTAAATGAAATAGTTTGATTAGAATTTGGAATATATATTGTTCTCAATTTGAATTTTCTTGATTGTGCATTTACTTGTTTGTTTGGCGTAATTGTTTTATGTATGTCTATTGTCCACAACAGCAAGGTCAAAGATTTGATCATTCGAAGATTTATGCTCTAGTGGCAAAATTACCAACATTGAAGGTTTTATTAGCTATAGCGGTGCAGCACAATTCATACATTAACCAAATAGAATTGGAGAGAGCCTTTCTCTGTGGAGAAATAGACCAAGAGGTGTATTTAATGAAACCAGAAGGTATCGAGCAAGATGGTAAAGTATTGAAACTTAATAAATCTTTGTACGGGTTGAATACAAGTTTAAGAAAATGGAAAAAAAAGTTTTCCAGCTTTTTATTTAGAATTTAATTAGAAGTAAAAGTGACTGGTTTTTCTATTATAAAAAGGGCTTGAAGTTTTATGTATGAGTATGACTATATCATATGTCAAAAACATAGTATAAATAGCAAAAAAAATATCCAGAAAATATCTTGACCAATGAATGACCATTTCGCCATGACGTGGACTTGCATCAAAAGGAACCGAGTTGCGCCAATCCAAGTTGCGCCAGGCTTCAGAAAATGCTATCATCCTTCCTAAAGATCCTTACATCCTTATAAAAGACAACTCCCACACTAGGAATAATTACTGTGTTGTGGGGGACTTTACAAACATTCAAACAGATTTTCTTCGTGCCCGACAAAAGAAACTTAGACTCGGAATAATTATTTGTGGTTTAACCATTGCGCAAACCGGGCATTGATCAGTAGTCATTAAAATTAAATGAGTATATAAACTGTACTGATAACCGCTGAAAATTTCCCTCGTCTGAAGCGAATTCTAGGCTCAGTGGGGTACTTTAAAACCAACTATTATGAACATATGCGTATATAAAGCTTCGTATTTGTACGGTTGACCGTTCAGAAGTCCCTTGTGTAGAGCCAATTCTGATCAGATCATGCTTATCATAAAAATGCATGTCATCGGAACTAACACATCAAATTTCAACTCCATGGGATAAAAACATCTGCTCTTATCTTATCTGGTTTTAATTTAACTTCCAAGATTTGACTATAACCAACAAACATTGCAAATTAAATAAAAGCTTTCAAGAAATGTATACTATACATTTAACAATCATCATCATATTTCAAACAATTTACACAAAACCTTAACAAATTAAATACTTAAACCTTCCCCATGAATCGCTCTATCTATTGGTGAAAACCGCATGAAAATCCAATCAGTAGTTTTTGAGTTTATCGCGGACAGACAGACAGACGCTGCAGAGGACTTTGTTTTATAATATGTAGTGATAAAACTCAACACCAATAAATTTGGTTATCAAATAGATAATCTATTTCATTATTTGTGTATTTTGTACAACCCTAGAGTGTCCGCAAGTGCGGTTACACACACAGACCAAGGTCGCGCGGTGGCCAAGGCGTTCTCATCTTTCGAAAAACGTAAATAAAATATATTTCTGGTCGCACCTAACGCCAGGTATTATTATTTAAATTTTGTACACTATTATAGCGTAGGTATTTTCACTTTTGTGATGTATCTGTTACGAAGTAACTATTATCTTATCTGTGGTTTTATTAAATACATTTATAAATACAAATAAATATGTTTTCCCTCAACAAATGCGACCCTACTAACCTCAGTTTTGTTGTCTTTAAAGTTAGTAACGGTAATAATACTTAAGAGCATGATTAGAATACGGAATAATAGTCACCTGTTTCTCTTTCACGCAAAAATAATTGAACCGATTGCGGTGAAACTTGGTATATAGATAGCTAGACATCTCGATTAACACATAGGCTGCTTTTATCCCGATATTTTCACGGCATCGGGACTTACGGGGGTGAAACCGCGAGGCGCAGCTTATTTTAGTTAAATTACACCCAGAAACAGAACAAATGATTATGCTCATCATACAATTATTTGTCCTGGGTGGGAATCGAAACCACGATCTCTGGCTTAGGAGTCAGGATCATTAACCACTAGACTAACAGGCCTGTCTTACACAGGTAATACCAGTGGCGTTATTAGTGTGCCGCCAACCCTATCTCCCTTATGCAGCTTTGACGATCCTTCTCACCACGGTACTGTTATTTAACCGTGCTCTTTTACATATATGGTACAAGTACTACCTTCGGGTAATCTCCAATTTAAGCAGAAATCTTCTGTGCTTCAATTTGTTCGAAATGTACGTCCTCCCTAGAACAAGTGACAAAATCCTTCTTCTTTTTTGAGAATGTGCGAATTTTGTTTAGATTTTTTACACTGTTGGCAAAGCATTAGATAGTCAGATAAGGCCAACTGTCAGAGCGGCTTGTTTTTAACTTTACTAAACATAATTAATAAAAAGTTGTGAAAATATACTGACACATATGGCGTTATAGTTACCAAGTTTTAGCCTACATCGTCACCATCTGGCGGTAGAAATGTCTACGGGCATCACTCAACCACTTTATACTTCGAGAACTAATAATAATAAAAACGATAACCCTAACTTTGTGGTTACACTTTCACAAAATAATTGAAAATTATATAAACGGGTCGTTTAGTGTAGTACAACTCTGTTCTAAATAATTAACCACTGAATAGAGCTATAAAAATTTAATTGAAACAGTTTGTTGTTATCTTTTAGTTAGCAAGGGAATAGTTCATGTTTTGTTATAGGCCTTTTAAACAATCTACGACATGGAATAAAGGCTAGTCACCATAGAAAAATAAAACTAGCTTACAATAATCATAAATAAAAAAATTTAAATACCACCGAATAGAAATTTCCCTACAACGATTACAAAAGAACTGATGATCTTAGAGGCTGCACAGATTTTCTTGAATTATCTAAGAACACTCTCGACCAAGTCCCATTTCAAACAAACGAAAAAACTGCACAAAGTGGTTCATCCGTTTGGGAGATACGATATCACAGACAGACACAGAAATAGATACACTGATACACAGCCACGTGAAACTTATAACATACCTCTTTTTGCGTCGGTGCATTTAAGGTTGAAATAAACTGAGGATCTTTCATTAAGTTTCTCACATCTGGCCCAATGAACACACCTTCTTTAATTTTAGCATCGCTCAAAGCAGAAAACTTTTGTCTTAAATACATAAAACCTGGGCCTCTTTATTCATTGCTTTTATAAAGTTTTTGATAAGTCCTAGTTTAATGTGTAAGGGCTGCAAAATATTTTTTTTTGGATCTACCAATTTGTAATTTTTTATATTTTTCTGGCGTAGAGATAGATATTTTTCTAGCATAAGAGGTCCTCAGTGGCCAAGTTTTTTTGACATAATGCTCGGATCTTGGACGACTATCCCATTCACACATAAAACATCCAAATTTCGTGTATCCAGTTTGTAATTCTAGAAGCAAATCGACCACCTTAAGGTCAATATTATATAAAATTTTATTTAGCATTTGCTTCAAAACATCGTAAGTTTCTTTAAAATGCGCACCATACATCAATGGAACAAAAGGGAATTAGTTTCCGTTGTGAAGAAGCACGGCTTTTAAACAAATTTTAGATGAACCAATAAAGTTTCCATTCATCTGCTGCATGCTGGTGACCCAATTTAGCTTACAGATTGACAATATTGTTGCAATAAATCAAATCATCATCCTTAGAGTAGAAATCCATGTACGAACTATGTCTTTTACGATATGCAATAATGCAAACATTGGGTTGAACATGGCCTGGAGGCTTAAGTACTGGAAAATCTTTCGAACGAAGTATTGGTTTAGTGATAGAGGATACCTCTGCATATTTTGTCTGCATATTTGCTCTGTCAGTAATTTTGAGAATTTTGTTAATGTCGATTTTTGTCCGTCAGAAATTAGCCACTCGTATTTCTATAGCACATATCGCTCAGATAAAGTTCATAATTCATTCGCGAGACTTATACGTTTCTAAATCTATAATATAAAATCTTATTAATGTCGTGAATCTACCCCAAAACAAATTTAAACTTTAAGGACACTTTATTCGCAGGGGCACCTTATTATTATTTAACAATTGGTGATTTATTAAACGATAAAGAGAAATGAGAAGTAGGTAGTTGCTAGCTCCTAAAATAGGAAAAGGAAGCAATCCGCATTTTTTTTTGTTACTTTTTAGGTCATATATCTACTTTTTAATTTTTATGTACTCGGATCATGTACTCAGCCCGGTTATGAAATTAACCACTCATTTGTATTTTAATTTTAATACATACCTGGATACATTGTAATATATTTGTTTACCAAAACTGATACTTAATGGAATGTCACTCATCTCAGTGAATGGTTGTCACCCGGTGTTTCGCTGTTGTTCGTAATTCAGATCGGTATGACAGGCAAAAGCTATTGATGGGACTATTAAAAGCTGCCAATTTTCTCATGGCTTTGGTCGCTTAAATGTAAAAAATAATGGAACGTTTTGTTTTAAATTTGTAACAAAATTCTCTTATAATATAAAAGGTTACATTTAAATAGCTAAACGGGTCAGAAAATTGAAGTGGCAATGGGTATGGTACAGAGCACGTAGAACAGATGGTCGATGGGCCCGAAAAGCGCAGTGTAGAACGTCCATTATTGCGGTGGATAGACAACCTATTAAAGATCGCTGGCCGTACGTCGGTGGATGCGGGCCGCTTTCAACCGGTCTTATTGGAAGTCATTTAGGGAAGCCTATCTCCAGTTTAGGTCCTATGGCTGAAACGATGATGATGATGCCATGTAAATATTAATAAGTGTAGAGAATTTTTGTACTTTTTAAACCAATTTAGCAAATGCAGGATTGTGAAATTTGGAATACTTTAAATTTATGTCAAACTTAAAGTTTGAAACAAGTGGTGAAATTAACATTTTTCAATAGTATAATAATTTTAAAAACCATGTTGAATGATTCCAAAAAGCTACACACTGGACCACTGGTTAATATATATGTATGATAGTTATGCAAAATTTATGCAAAGACAGTTTAACTTATACTGGAAATGAATAACTTGATTTATGTTACAAATAGGTCAATGAAATAAAGAAAAACATACATACATACACTCATGCCTGTATCCCCGAAGGGTTAGGAGAGGCACCCACATTTAATTAAACACCCACATTTTACCAACTATAATTTTATCCCACAAACGTAATAGGGGCAATAGGCTTGTTTGCCATTATTCGGGCACTTTGGGATTTAAGGATGGGAAATATATTATTATTAACATATATATTGAAAGGGGTAAGAAGACAATGCGATGTAAGAAAAAGCACAAGTATTGCTTATACTGATGGATGGATGATGGACTGTAAGCTATTACTCGAGCGGGTCCGGTGCCGGTAAATCCGAACCCTCTACAAACAAAGCATTCAAAATTGAATGAATTATGTTCGAACTTCGACCACCGGGTGATCTCTTGTTTATATTGTTTATCATCATTACAATATATGCTGTCAATAAGTAAGACAAACCTTTTTTCATTTGCGTGTGGAACACCCCTCTTTTGTTGGAGCGGTGTGGATTTAAACCAAACGGTCAGATAGAAATGAATATAGGACGGACCTAGGAACAGCTTTTAGAAAGAAAGAAAGAAATAGTACTTATTTCGAAAGTGACGTTAACAAAAGTGCTCATGTTTGATTAACAAGAAACAACAAATTGAATTAATGAAAGAACAAGAAATACAAATATTAAAATTAAGATATCCGGACCGGGTGAGACAAACCTTAACTTAACTTACTTTCTTGTCTTGTTTGATTTTGCGGAATTTCTGCCTTTGTTTTTTTCGTGTAGAAACAACAAAACCGTTCACCAATAGCCATGGTGATGACCCGTTGGGGCACGGGTCATAACCATGGCTATTGGTGAAGTGGCACGTTGGAATCGAACAGACTAAAACCATACGGTGTTCCGTCACAAGTGAGTCTATCGCAAGGGACTCGGGTATACCCTAGGAAGGAAGTTTGTACAAGTATGTGTTTTAAAAGGTCAAATTTGGATGCAGCCATTGGTCATTGAATGTTGCTTACCATAGAGAATTTTGATTAATCAAAACGGCCCAGAAGTAAACTGCTTTTATAAATAAATATTATATTATAAAGACTTTACTGCACAACATGCGTTGAATCTTTAACGTTCTTTTCTCAGAAACCCACGTGAGCACCAAAACGTTTTATCATAATCAGGAGACACGATACAATTAACCAATTTTATACATTAGATTAGAATTAACGTGCATTAATTCCTTTAGTGTAATAGACACAATGCAATGTTATCAGCGGGACATAAATCAACAGTTTAGTATGTCTAGTAGCTTAACAATCCCAACAAAGCCCATTGTGCAAATGAATGCATTATGACCGTCACAACATAAGATATGACAGATGGATGGATGATTGAAGTAAGCTGATAAATAGGTAACCAAGGTTCACTGGGCCTTGTATTATGTGCGGATCGCGAAATATAGGTTTTCAGTGAGTATAAGAGTTCCTGGCTTAAACATTATAGAAATAAAAAATCACTTAGAACAAACAATTTTTGTTTGTTATGTTTTTCGAATGTATTATGTATGTTTGAAGTTGCTTTGGCACGGCCTAGAGCCTAAAAGCTTGATGGATTTCGACGAGTAAGGTGACATTTAAATCGTCTTTTACATTTGAAGTACATGACAAACATGCACATGACAGGGTATAAGATTTCAAGACAGCGTCCACGAAAAGTAATAAATAAAATTATGGGGAAATTAATAAGTAAACTTTGTTAAATAGTTATTTATTATTATTAACATATATATTGAAAGGGTTAAGAAGACAATGCGATGAAAGAAAAAGCACAAGTATTGCTTATACTGATGGATGGATGATGGACTGTAAGCTATTACTCGAGCGGGTCCGGTGCCGGTAAATCCGAGCCCTCTACAAACAAAGCATTCAAAATTGAATGAATTATGTTCGAACTTCGACCACCGGGTGATCTCTTGTTTATATTGGTATATATACCATCATTATATAGAACTCATGCAGCAAATTTCAAAAAATGTAACCACTGTAGAATATTCAGTGGTTTACTAGATAAAGCGATTATCAATTACGCACGAGTACTTCTAGTAGGTATAGGTACATCGCGCGGCGCGAAGCGCCGGCGCCGTCGAAAAAAAGAAAAAACAAGTAATATACTTAATACAAAATTAAAAGTTAAGATTAAATTATTAAAAAAAATATATACCCCACTGCATTCCATAAAAAGTAACTGAAGAGCATATATAACAAGCTTGCTTTCTATAAAAGAGAAATGGATAAGATCATAAACATTAGAAAATGTATGGCAGGCGGGTGCACTACTTAGGCAACTACTTAGGAATATTTGCTTGCCCCACTTGCTCTACATTTAAAATTTGATTTATTTACTTTTTGTATCCCGTTTGAAGAGATAAGGCACATCATATATATTGGGGTACTATTTCCAACTAGGATTTGAAGACCGCAGTTAGAGGGCACTGTCTGTCTAGTTTTGTTTTTCATTTGTAGGCTCTCTAGAGCTCCGTGGGGCAGACTTGGTAACGCACCACTATTATTTTTGCCAATATTGTTACTCCGATTTATAATAATAATAATAACTATCCCTGTGATTGTCCACGTGAACTCGACGGTTTTGTAGGTATAACTTTTTTATTTATTAAATAAAGAAAACTAAAAGCGGGGGTCATACATTACTAGTATTCTTGTTAACCCCTCTAGCTAAGCTAGGTAAGCTAGCTAAATCCGACGCCTTAGCCGACGTATAGGTATCATTGTACTTTTTCTCTGCCAAATTTGAGGTGCCAAACAGGCATATGGGTCACCCGATCTTGAGCACCTCATTATTATTTATACTGATGTTAATAAAAGTTGATTTTATTTTGAATATAAAAATTTGTATACTAAAACGTATATAATCTAGCTCTCTGTCAATAACGAAAACAGGGTATCTCATCAGTCTTATTGCATTACTATACGTAACTGCAAACCACTCTGTAAAGTAATTAGGTGTTTCTATCGAAAATAACGTTAGATCATTACACTTTACTCAAACTTAACTATACAGAAACTCATTTCATAATTACACACAGTTGATAATTAAGACATTTAGCTTGCTATCTTCAACACGTTCAAAGATAATATAAAAGAAAGGAAATTCATTTATTTCCCCACAACGTGACCATCTTAAATATAATAATAGAAGGAGAAAAATAATCCTACTATTACTATACTTATAAATTGAAAGTTTGGATGGATGTTTGTTACTCTTTAACGCAAAAAACCACTGAACCGATTGCGATGAAACTTAGTATGTAGATAGCTGGAGACCTGAATTAACACATAGGCTACTTTTTATCCCGATATTCCCACGGGATTGGGACTTACGCGAGTAAACCGCGGGGCGCTGCTAGTACAAAATAAAAATACACAGCAGATGAGGAATAAAAAACATACACTAACATTAAGAGAGGATGTATCGCGACAGCACGGAAAGGGGATCCAGTTCAGTATTGCCTAGTATGTATAGGTACCACAGCGCTGGTTTTCAACTGGACTCCAATGACATGTAGGAACGTGATCAGGACCGATGATACCTTTAAATATCAGTTTCCAATTCTTAAAGTATGGGATACGTTGAAAGGCTGACGAAAACTAAAAAACTTCATGAAGAAAAATTGAACATAGAATAGAAACATTAGAATAGAATAGAATAGAATATTCTTTATTGTACACCACATAAACTTAAAATAGATCTTAAATTTAATTTAAATACTAGGTACAATGGGCGGTCTTATCGCTGTCTTTTATTATTCGTTTTTATTAGTGCTAACATTTAAACTTTCGTGTTCCATGATACATAATTATGTATTAGGGAATCAACGCGATCAATAGGTATTACATGCCTTTGAATTGCTACTCCACACACAGCCAGACTGTGTGTGGAGTGGCTTACTGACGTCAGGAAATTCAAAGGTATGTAATCTCTCTATATATTAATACTTGAAGAGAATGCTTTGTACGCATTTGTAAGAAAATTTTGCAAACGTAGGAACGTGAAATTTTGAATATTTAAAGTAGAAAAAGCGTAGAGAGCTTAATTTTTAAACAATACGTACACTAACAATATGTACTATAATTTAAACAATTACGTGAAAATGGCTACATCAAGCTGCATAAATAAAGAATACATGGATACATGCATGTGTCCAATATAAATATGTTGACCTGTCATGGTACGTAATAAGTTTTCGTTAAATAACTTATAAAATATAGGTATCATATTTAACAGATCAACAACAGCTGATAGAATTAGAATACTTCAATCAAAATCAAAATGAAATAGACAAAAATCATTCAAACAATAAAGACATAAAAGCCTCAATTCGTAAGGGCAGTGTGATAGGATGCTTGCTATTTCTTGTCTACATCAATGACCTACCAAAATGCATAGAAGGATCATGTGTCATGTTTGCAGACGACATCTCCCTACTAGTTTCTTCTAAAATCAATTTAAATTTTAATGACAATATAAATACACTAAAATACACTAAATAAAACAACAGATTGGATGACAGAATTGTGATTAAATTAGCCCACTAATATTATAAATGTGAAAGTTTGGATGGATGGATGGATGGATGTTTGTTACTCTTTCACGCCAAAACTACTAAACCGATTGCGATGAAACTTGGTATGTAGATAGCTGGAGACCTAGATTAACATATAGGCTACTTTTTATTCCGATATTCCCACGGAATCGGGACATACGCGGATGAAACCGCGGAGAGCTGCTAGTGGTTAATAAAATCGACAACCAGGCGATCTCTTGTACTTATTGATCGCGTTTAATCCCGCATACATTATAATACAAATATTAATTACACAGAAAAGAAATGCTTCTACACGTATCTTGAAGAGGGGTCAAGAGGGTTCATTAGTATACTATATAATTTGAGGAGTTCTATGGAGTTTTCTCTCTCTCTTCCTCTTTGATCTATACCGAATGAATATTCATAATTCATTTTGAATCTACAAAAAATATAAAATATAGCAACATCGGTTCATAAACATAAACAGGGAAAAAACATGGATAATAAATACACACACTGTGTATGCAAACTAATAAGAAACTATACTTTTCTTGCAGTTGGTTACACAGTAAAAAAGACAACTTTTACGATAAAATACTTGATTTTTTATTTTTATTCGTCATTTACATCCTAGATTTTCGTATTTCTAAACCGAACAATTTTATTGTTATATATAACAATATGATAAAACAGTAAAAACAAATTCAGTCAATTCATTGTTTTTTTACAACCTTTGTGTCTACAATAAAACGCCCCATGTTCTTATATTACACTCTCAAAGAATCACTTTCAATGTTCAGCTGTTGTAAACATTATATGAAATGAGCCTTCTGTGTAGGCTTGGCTATGACAGAAACAACTGTTTAGATACGAGAAAAGCTCTAACTGGGCCACTTACGTCGCTCTTGCTGTTCTACTTAGAACAGTGTACGGTTCTCAGGGTTGCCAGATGTTTCTCCTTTAGCTCGAGTAAATTGTCAACTGTAGAGTTGAAATCTTAAAGACTTAGTTATACTACCTACAAGTTGAACTAGACTACGCTTAGTACGGGACATATTTTTCATACATTAATTAAAGTAAAGGTGTCCGTGAGAAATTGCTTTTATCGTTATGACTTTTATACGTGTTGTTTCTTTATAAGTCGTAAAAACACGGTAAAACGCGACCATTAGCTTTCCTAAACGTTAATATTAAATGTCTCCTTCTTGGTTCTCGTGGCATTAATTTGCGAGTGTATTTGATTGTGATCGTAAGATCTTGAGTTCGGTTTTCATTTTTTTTTTTTTGGGGATTTTAATTAATGTACCAGATAAACGGCAGATAAGTGGTAAAATAAAATACTTGGCGATAGTGGAGCTTTACTTTTAAAGATATAAAGGCTTTTAAAGATAGTATAACAGAACGACAATGAACTTTAGATTGTTCTTGGATCTAAAATCAATACCTACTTTTTTTATTTTTTTTTATTTATTTATTATTAAGATACATTGTAAGAATATTTATACATAGTATGCCTCGCCAAACTTTGACGTTTAATGGCGAGACACGCTCATTTACTTAGGTACTTACACAATACATATTCTCACACTATCATGCACTATTAAGGTAGTTTTCTTCAAACAGGAATATTGATACAATGATAAAATTTACAATATTAGTGTGGACCTATTTTTCAATGACAAGTAGACGCTGTCTATTTATCATTGAGAAACAGGTCCTTTAGTCTTGATTTCAACACGCCTTTGCAACACTTAGGGCTTTTTCTTAATATATCTATCTTATCTACTAATTTCATAAATACGGAAGTAACTCTATCTGTCTGTTTGTTACACGTTCAAGGCTTAACTACTCCACCAATCATCACGAAATTTTGATTACACATTGTCATGGGTACAGAGAACATGGGGTATTTTTCAGCCAGAAAAAATACTGTTCCCAAGGGATGTAAAAAAATTGACTTTTATATCCCTACATATTATAAAACAAAGTCCACCTCCGCGTCTGTCTGTTCGCGATAAACTGAAAAACTACTTAACGGATTTTCATGCGGTTTTAACTAATAGACAGAGTGATTCATGAGGAAGGTTTAAGTATATAATATTCTTAAGATTTTGTGTAAATTGATTGAAATATGTTGATGATTGTTGAAGATGTCTCTGCCACCCGTGCGAAGTCTGGGCGAGTTGCTAGTTATTCATATAAATAATCACACATACAACTAAAATTTAATTTATTTAGTGAGCACTATACGACAGAGTTGAACGGATTTTGAATAAATGATCAAATTTAAAATGCGATTTAGTGAGAAACCCTTTAGAGTACTAATACTATGAAAACTTTTTAACGAATCGTACACATTGAATTAAATCCTCGTAACTGCTACAGTTTCAACTGAATTTATATAATGTACTCAGAGTATGTATTAGGTTAGGTTCGATCGGCAGCTTTCAGCGTCGGTAAGCTCTATAATTATGCCAACCAGTGGTATGCCTTCCAATTAGGTACTGCAGTCAGTGGTCTATTTAATTGGTAAAATACATTACACTAATTAATTTTACAAATCAAAAATATATTGTAGGTGCGTTAATTGTGGCCGCTATCGCAATCAGACGTTTACACTTTAGTCACTTTAAATCTCTTTTAACCTCACCGCAATAACAATATTTTGACCATTATTATTGTTAGTAGTTGTTATTATTATTGTATACTTTTATTATTTCGAGGTTTTCAAAGACCTTCCGCATGTGATAACCTTTAAAAGTTTGAAATGGCGTTAAAAATCGTCAACATTTCAATAGGATGGTAGACTGTCAAATCGAATCGGTTCCTATTTATTTAACGTAAAACGATATGTTCTGTAGAAACTTGTATTAAACAACAGAGTATGACACCATATCCCGCCATTGCTATACCATTTAATTTTAATGCTTGGTTTTACAAAAAAAAATAATAACATAACTATCTGAAATATTTCGCAGTCTTATATATATAACTCTTTATTTCCTGAGGAGTGTTAAGATACGAAAAACATCTTGACTATTTATAATTATGTATATTGAGATATAATGGAGGTGGTGCCTGAAGATCTGCAAAAGAAACGAAACCACATCACTATACATTTAAATAATTAATAGTAAGAGGGAAAGGAGAAAAAAAATAACTGGGGGAAAGAATGAGAGGAAAAATTTGAAGGAGATTGAACTTTATTCCCTTTTTTCCTCGCTGCTCCGATTGGCCACCGTTTCTGTTCATTACTGATCGATTTTTAGCGTAAGTCTATGTGGAACCAAGGTTTTCATCCTTTGCAACCCTGAAGCGTCAAAGAACAATGCAAATAGACATATTTAGGCATACCATATTTACTAAACTTCTCGTTAAAATCGCTAAAAACCAATGACAGTATTCAGTGCAACGAGGTGTAACAAACTATTGTATTACCAGTAACACGTTATACGTAGTTTACGAATTCCTGATAACAAAGTCTGTTGTACTTACTTGTGTTGAAATTAGGTTGTGACTTGTGTCAACTGGTCGTGACCGAAGCGATAGAATCTAAGCATTATTGGCCAGCGGTCACGCACGGCTCAACAGTATTTCGAATACTCACAGTGTTATTAAAATGAAAATATAAAAAAAAAATGTTTTCGTATTTTAATTGGTTTCTTCTTAGTTATAAAATGATATTTTCACTATGATCTCTTTTATATTACTTAATGCCAGTGCCTTGTGCCATATGCTGCCCAAATTTTTAGCAAAGTTTACACATCCTTTCAAAAGGCGGGTTTGAACATAACATAGACTAATAATTTGACACTGAGACATTGGCGCATTACTCCGTTCCGCGGTGAAAAACGGGCGTCGCAAAGTCACAACTAATACGGATTCATATTGGGCCTAAAAGTGGTGGTTCTCTCTTGAAATACATATATAATAACAACTACATATATGACTTTCTATATTATGAATATACCTCATGGACGCTTTCATATTTCAACATCATTTTGTTGGTCTATTAGTGTGCTAGTGGCTCGATTTCTATTTACAAGGTTCTCTTTCAGCTTTGTACCTACAAAGCTGAAAGAGAACATTTTAAATAGAAACGTACCTACGTTATCAGGTTAAATTGGGGTAAATATCAATGGCATGTATATAAGTCGTCAGTTATTCGCTATAATATTTCGCTCGTTTACCTACAAACCGGAAAATTTCGATTGAAAGTCTGAAAGCACGAAAAGGATAAATTTATAGTTAATTGTCAAACTATAACAATCAATAATAAAGTTTATGTTTTCAAAAGCGGTAAGTGGCTGTTACATGTAGGTGTTCTTGTCTTGCTTGCACCTTGGAGCTTTATATGTTTTAAATCAATGAAGTGAACTGCTTCTTCCAGTAATAAGCCTAAAATAGGATGGAAATAACTTAAAAAAACCTATTTCAAAAATACATGGCACATACCTTAATGGAATGGAGGTAAAAAAATTAACTACAAGTGACGTTGATAAATTAATAAATTTAGACTCAGTGAAGCTAAAATAATATTTTGAAGAATATTAGACCTTATAGGTCTTTATGAGTTAATTCAATTTAGTAAAAAGTAGATTTTCTTGCCATTTCGTATTTTTTTTCGAGCAAATTCAAATCTTAAGTTACTTTCTTTACATCTTGGACCAAACATAATTAGTAACCAATTTTCTGTAAATCAACTGAATTGAAGTACACAAATTTAACATCTTTAGATTTTTTACTTTGGAAAGGTCAAAGCTTTTCCTCTTTACAAATTAGATTTCCCGTATTGTCCTATTTGTTCTTATTTTCATAAAATAAAACATTACAGTTTTTGCTTATAACAGTTATGTGAAGTCTTTTAGTAACATAGTCATACTAGTTTAACTCTTCCTGAACATCATAATTATACACGTACCTCTAGTTTCTATTGACATATAAATTCTTTATTTGAAATGCTATACACCTTAGATTATATATAGGTCCAGATACCGTGACCAGTACAAATGCCACCGTTTATATATGCCACCGTTTGTATATATATATATATATATATATATATAATAACGAGCTAACTTAGCGAAACATCATATCTGACCTTTTTTGTAGATCGTTGAATTTCCTACAAGAATATGTATTGATTTTTACAACTTGTCAATTCGTTGGAACGCGATCAAATTTTAATAAAGAAAAAATATCACGTTATTTAAATGGGAAATCAAAAATCACGAAGCGGCACCTCTTAATAGTAATATTCAGAGCTGCCGTTTTCACAGGCTTATTTTTACGTCATCTTGAACAATTATTTTCATGGTAACTAACGAAAATCAAGTTTTTTTGGCATACCTAAATAACAAGTTTGGCAAAGAAAATTATACATACTGCCCGAATGCGTTATGGGTAAAAGAAATTCACGTCCCTGGCAACATCTCTAATAATGGCGTCGGCAAATTTATTAATTTGAAAATTTGTTCTATTGTTTATAAAGTACATTAGGAAATAGAATACTTACAAGTGAAATGTGATGTTCAGACACTTAATTTTTTTTTTGTATAATTTTTACAGGATGTAACTGCACAACCAGGCATTTTTGAATATTATATAACTAGCGCGAGTCGCTTGTATTTGTATTAGTCGCTTGTATATTTTTGGCTTCAGTTTCGGGGCGCGGATTAGGCATCTGGACCTATATATAATCTAGGCTATACACCTATCACAAGATGCAACATAATGTATGCGTAACAATAAATGAAGAGATTTAATTCTGATATTTAAATTACATTGCTTTATGTGTTCGTTTCAAACCGGCCATGGTATTATCGCGATAGTGTCGATACAGTGTCGGGAATGTTCTGTTTGTATCGGATATCTGATGCAAATCCCCCGTATCCCGTAGTAGTCTGTTTTTAGTACTGCACTTTTAAACTCTTAAAAATATCTGTTAGCGTTGATTCTTGTTGACCTAAATTAAAACATAAACATTGTTTTACTTGCTTTCAGACTTCATATAAAAATTATACTTATATTTATTTACGGATTACATTTATTGGCGGCAATAATTGGAAGTTGCAGAGATAATGTAGCTATTGCAAGGCTAGAATAATATCAGATACATTTTTTTTTATTGTGAGTTTTTTTTTCCTACAGCTACTACCTTACCGAGCACTCGGCGAAGTGGTTATGTCGGAATCGAACCGACTAAAATTAGGGGTGTCTGTGGCCGGGGGCACAGATATAACCTAAGAAAGAACTCCTTGGACCCCTGATAGACTTGACTACCAGTCCACAAAACTGATAGTCGTGAGTGGGAGCGGTACACGTCGCGCCACCGTCTCGGACCTATTTAATTTTCTATTTAGGCACCGGATTACCTTACCCGGCGCCTTCAGGCTAGCGCTCATGGAGTCTGTAGGTCATTAGATGCTCTACGGCGTTTGGTGCTATACTTGCAATGCTATACTTCCAGTAACAGGTTCATCCATTCCTGTTAAAAAATGCGGTATTATTCATTTATAGCCAATTTACGATTGACTTTATGTTTACTTAACTGTATGATTAGTATTGAAATATAAATTAATAAACTTTCGAAAATAGTATAAATATTTTAAAATTCAGAATTACCTGCTATTATTATATTTATTTTCCCTCTTTGTTCTCACAAACATGACCAAACGGTTGGCACTCCTTTATTCTGCGTATATGTAAAGTCGTACAACACAAAGCGGTACTTTTGACGCCTAATGCAAAATCAATGTGTCTGGCTTAAGAGCGTTTACTCCTTGTGGAGTGTTATTTTGTGTTTTGTTTTATTTTGCTGACATAACATCACATATATGTATATATAATATCGATAAAACCAAAACATAAAAATGCTTATATGTAATAGATTTTAGTGTAAAATATACTAAAAACTTGGCACGTACATTAGTAATATTCTTGTTAACCACTGTGACTCGGAATCCGAGCTGTAGCCGGAGACGGAGCCTGGAGCTGGAGCCGGAGATATAAAATCAATTGGAAGTCCAGATCTTTCCGAGCTGAAGTTGAAGATCCGTAACATCCCTTGTACGCTGTGAATTAGGGATGTTACGAATCGACGACGACGACGTGATATTCGAACCCATAACCACTCAAGCGCAAGTCAAGTTAAATCAGTACAATTCATAATAAAAAACACAAAACAAAGGGGATAAACGCACTTACACAGAAGTATATTTTTATTTATTTAATCCTATATAAATGTATGACGTTATGTGATTAATATTTAACATATCCATTAAATCAACAAGTTGAAAATTGTACCCAATTGTCAACTTGTTGACACGCTGACAACGCTGTGAAAATGTCATTCTTGTACTAAAGGTAATAAATTGGTCAAAAGTCCTCTTGATGTGAAGTGGTTACTGTTAGCTATAGATCGATCAATAACTTGTGACATCAGATTTGACACTTGCGCTTTGCCGATCTCATACCAAGCATTGGTATTTTAGGTGACACGCGGGCACAGCGTTTCCAAGTTCCCAGTGAAGTTGGTATTCGTGAATCGAATACCTATATATAATATACGATCATGAAATACGGTCACATGACTCCGGACTGTGCTTACTAACGACTATTGTCGTTCTAAAACAATTGGTCGGCTGACAACAACAAACAGAGTAGTGAAACAACAAAGTAATAACAGGAAAATAACAAACAAATGGCAGTGTTTTATGTGGCAACTAATTCTCTAATGTGGTAAACGCTTCGTAGTAGCTTTTATAAGAACACAAAGCCCTTAGATATGGATATGGATATTGTTTAAAAACCAACTTTCGACAAGGGAATTGTAGCGGGTGCACTATATCGTATTTTTATTATAAAAGTAATTTCATTGAGCTTGACGACGAAGTACATTCACAATAACATTAAATGCTATGCTCTTCTGCGTTGTTCTCTATGCGGCGTGGATCGGAGGTCTAGGACTAGGAGGGCTGACCTAAAGAGACATAACTTACACGTAAGGCAAACACCAAGTCAAACTTTGCGACTGCGATCTAAGTTTTAGAATGTAATTTATTGTACAAAAGAGTGCCAAAAAAAGAATCTCCTGCAATAAGCAATGAAAATGTGGTTCGTGGTCACCCACAATTAAAGTTCAACAACGATCCTTGAACGCAATAAAGTAGCCGACTAAAACGGCACAACGATAAATTTATATTTACGACTGTTAAAATAGTTTAACGGATATGCTATAGTTTGATTTGTGCTTTCTTGTCAAGGACTGGCATTGTTTCAAATATTGGAATACGAAGCACGTCTCACTTTTGCGTGTATAGAATTACGAGTATATATATAATCTGACGTTTCCAATACTTTTCTTATATGTCAAATGAGTATTTACTCGTATTTTTACTTTAATTTTCACGTTTAATTTGACGGTGGTGGTTTTGTAATAACTAGTTATTCCTACCGTGGAACAAAGGGTTCATTGAATGAACTTGCATAATAATTTTAAATACTTTTTTTTCGTATCTGATTGGAAAATAATAATAACTTGACAAATCTTAAACATGGCCGTCTGATCTTAAACTAGACAGAGCCTTCAGAACCAGACTGCTGATAAATTTACTTATATATTTACAAATACGTACATATTCTGTCTGGGTGTAAGTTATCTATATCATAATTTGATCATGCTCATCAATTATTTGTCCGTGGTGGTAATCGAACCCATGTCCTCAGCAGTCAGGATCACTAACAACTAGACCAGACCAGACCAGCCAGTCAAATGAAAGTTAACAACGTATGAAAAATTAATAATTTGTATTTTATATTTTATTGTTTTATTTACATTTAGTTTTACGCTCATACTACAATAGGCAAAGAGAAAGTAATTTCGAAGATTAAAAAATGAATTTTATATGAATTAATGTTTAAGTAAGACTATTTCAACAAATAGAAATACAACAATAATTCAGTTGAATTAAGATAATTGAATTGAATTAAGATTGAATTAAGTGAAAAAACCTAAGACTTTAAATACCTGATTTGATACCTGAACTTCAATGCTTTACAAAAAGAATCGGTGTTCTCTTCTATATTTTATACTAGGTGAAAACCCGGCTTCGCTCGGATGAAATGTGACTCATAATACACAATCTTTTACAAAATGTAGGTAGATATTTTACGTGTGAATCAGCCTTAACAAACTCAAGATGGCATCCGAGTGGCCAATATAGCGACTGCCATTTGCAGTATTAGAATCCAACAAAATACTCGACAATCCGAATTTTGCGGATATATGTTGTCGACTCGAAATCATCGAGTCTACCGTACCCTTGGCCGTATTATTAATATAAATATCGCAAGAACCGTAACACAGGTTCTTGAATAACAATAAATATATAATAATAAATAGTCTCTTCCCTTGCTAATAGTCCTGTTTTGATAGTAAATTGCGATCAAATGGTTGCGGGTTCGAACCCCACCCAGTGCACTACCGTCGTGAACCCATTCCTAAAACAAGCGTTAAGCTTAGCTATAGGGGTTAACAAGAATACTAGTAATGTGTGACCCACATTACTAGTAATCTTTAAAAATAATATATAAATAATAAACTCTGCTCCGTCGTATGAATTTTCGATGGGGACAGACATCAGGGTCGGACATCAGGGTCACGTGTCCTGACGCGAGTTTAACATTTTTTACCACTCTAAAAGTGCACAACGCTGCTAAAGAAGTTTTCACTTCAAAAATGTTGGGTGACAGCAACAACACCGAATACCTGTCATCTGTAGAACCTCCATTTTGTTTGGCTGCATTGCAGTTGTTTAAGAAAACCAGTAAGAAACTCTTCTCTTGGCCGCACAGGTAAAGGACGTGTCTGATCGGGGTCACAAAAAACGAAGGGTTTGAAGTGACTACGAGTACTTAACTGATCCCTGGGGTGGATGACGTCACGTGAGCTCCCATAGGTGCGGGTAAATTTTAATGAGTTTTTACCAAGACTTGTTTTCCTCAAAGTATTTGGGGAAAACAAGTCTTGGTTAGGTACACACTGATGGCAGTTCATTCGTTAAAAATCCAAGGTTAGCCAATTCCTCATTCATGGTTTTCATTATATGTTAATAAAAAATAATTGTATTTAATTTTATTACATTTATTTTTGTTTTCAAAAATTGACATTTACAGTTATGGGAATACATTTATATTTTGATTCTGACTGATTCAAATCCACGCACCTGACTTTTACCGTGAATAGTATGCTGGGTGGAAAAATAAAAGACAAAAATATTAATACAGATTAAAGTCAATCATGTATATAAAATTCGTTAAGAAATAATATTTTCCCACTTCCGTGTTCCGTTTAAAGGAAGACTGATTAAATTTGCAACGATTTCGTTAATTTTGGAACATAGTTTTGATCAAGTATTCTAAAACAATCCGGGTCAGGAATTTGGAACTTTTCTCGTTACAGAGAATTTTTAAAGATTGTTATGTAAAATACTTGCCACTCAAGCTTCATTATTCACGAAATCTTTTGGAAATTTGAATATTTTTGATGTCCGCTCCTTTCACTCCATTTCTATGATTCTAATACATTTTTAAATAGTCACTTTTGAGAGCCCGCACTCTTGTGATTGCTTATTGAATTAATACTACAAGGTGTGAAGGCTTTTGCTTCAAACCCCTTATTTTAAATTAAATTGGGTTCTCTTCGTAATAAATTTATAAAGGAAGCTGAAAATGAATTAATCATGTCAATCTAGCCAAAAGGATCACGTTACTCACCCAAAATTGTAACGTTCTGTACAAAATATAAGGTAACAAAACATTGTTTAAAAACGTAAATTGACTGCGGTAAATAAAACTAAATGAAATATAGATATATGATATCCACGGAGTAATAGGTATTTTCCGCAAGTTGACGGAAATTGAATTTGTTGTGGATTTTGATGTGGGTTTTACTGCGTTTACGTAAAAGATACCTTAAATTCCATATATTTTGGCTTCTTCCATCTTATAAAGAAGCAAATACAAAAAAAGTTACTAAAAATGTTTCTGTTTCCAAATTTTGTTGAAAAGAACTTTTCTGCAACTACTCACAACAAATAATATTGTTGTTAACCCTTCAAATCAAGGTGAAACTTGTGTTAAATGTGAGGTTGCGTCAATAGTTTACTAGGTTTAAACGTTTTTTTAAAGTACTATGATTTATTTACTTAAACTTTTATACGTAATTGAGAAGCACAATGGGTGCTTAATCAACAATCAAGATGTTGCATAGTACACTGCTACAGCGTAGCGCCGTAGCAATATCTTGGCCGACCACCGTCTTCTTCAATAAATAACATCATTTAAACTTTTCTAAAGTGTCACTTCCACCGCGTTATTAAAGGACGCTATCAATTTAGACGCTGCAAAAACTTAGACCAAGTAAAAGAGATTTCAAAAAATAAAAGTTTATGGAAAGCTACGGTATCAAAGCGGTTTCTATGATCTTGTTAGTAAATTGTACAAAGTGTATAATACGAAGCGCGTGGCACCAATTTAAAAGGAATTTCAGCAAAAGATTGCCTGGAAATTGGATTAAGTAACAAGCAACCTTTTGGGGTTTCAGCAAATCTCTTTGTAGTTTGTTAGTTGCGGGAAGCCGCCTCGGTGTACTTTTACTCTTATACAGATTGCTTACTGACTTTTAAGATATTGCGCTTTTGAATGTTTTATCTTTTTTTTATGGTATAGGGGGCAAACGAGCAGACGGGTCACCTGATGGTAAACGATTACCGCCGCCCATGGCCTTTAAGGTAGATGTAGGGGAAGGGGGAGAGGACGGTAGAGGTGAGGTCGAGTCGGTCCATACGTGCCGAAGCATGGCTTTCCCACGATGTAAATTATGTGTTTGTATGATGTAATTTGAATCTTAATACTATTTATTTTATCAATGTTACTCAATCACGCGCTGAACGGAACTATTTGAAATTTGGCACAGAGACTATTGAGATATTGTCTATAATAGCAACTTATTAAAATACTAGACTATTAGCAATATATTACCTAATCACAGAAGTAACATGAAATACCCATCAAAACTTAAATGTCTTTTAGTAGTTGACTTCCTTATGAATTTGTTTTAAAAAACAAGTTTTGTGACGGAACTTTAATGTGCACTAGATTCACCTGTTAGTCGAAATTCAACCATAATCAATGAAATTTTGAATGTTTTGTTTTATTAGGTATATCAGCCTATCAAGCTGCTATACTCCCATCACGTAAACAGTCCTTGGCTTCAACTCTCCAATCCTCAGCCTCAGTAAATAAATATTTTCGGTTTATCCATTTACAAATTCAGGAACAAAGTCCACCGCAGAAGTAACTGCTATTAAACAATTATCAATTGCGAACATTATTTTTTATTTTTATTTTGGGTACATAATAATATTATAATCTATTCACTGTATTGGAACATTAGCATTATTTCTGAGAAACCTGTGTTTGCCAGTTGATACTGTACGCTTTTAATACATCAAAGAGCATGTTAGTTGTAAGAAGAAATCTATACTTATAATAAATCTGTAGCGGGATGAATCCTGTACATTGAATATATTAAAAAAAAATCGACTAAGGGGTATTAAGATATCGATACTGATGCTGAATATGCGATTCAAACAATTTTTGTCTCTCTGTCTGTCTGTCTTTCTGTCTGTCTGTTTGTATGTTCACGATAAACTCAGAAGTTACTGAAAGGATATGCTTGAAACTTAGTATGATAATAGTTTGAGTGCCTGCGCAGGTTATAGGGTACTTTTTATCCCGGGTTAAACTTTCGTTCTTACAGGAAAATCAATGAAAGCTTAATAACATTGTAACGTTAGTAAAATGTATATACTTATTTCGATCTATATAACTGCGAGCGTTTAGCTTATCTTGTGTAGAGTACGATTTCTACGAGGTTGGGTGCCGGATCGAATCCCTCTTTGACACTCTTTTCTTTTTTTGCACTTTTTTTAAATGTATAAACCAATTTACTTTTTGAATTAGGTATCGTTTTTAACCGACCGAAAAAAAGGAGGTTCTCAATTCGACAGTTTATACATATTTCTTTCTTTTTATGTATGTTCAGCCTTCTCCGTTATTTATGAACCGATTTTGATATTCTTTTTTTTAGATAAGGTATATCTCAAGGGTGGTTCCATGTCAAGAAAGTCAGGATCTGATGATGGAATTCTGATAAAATTGAGAGAAACCCTCGAAAATTGTGGAAACGAATAGTGTTTCTGTTTACTGCTTCATTACTTTATGAGGTATTTGCGTTTAGAAATCATCACATCATGTAGTCGAGCTGATGATGAAAAAATAAATCATAAATAATAATCTTTTTAACAATCTTTTTAATAATCTTTTTATATTTTTTATAAAATCACTCAATTTAATTAACTAATAAATATTAAGAGTACAAAGAATCGATTTTTACCTGTGATTTAAAGAAATAATATTAGTTGCATTAGATTTTACCTGCAAATAGTCATGTCTGTTTGAAGGATTTAGAGTGAATGTATATTTTGAATCGTAGGGTATCATCGTGCTTTTCTGTGGTGATTGCTGAAGCAGCAGGAGTTTTTTTTTCTTTGTTTGGTGATCCCAGAGTAATCGGCAAGCTGGTTCTTGACTATGCCAACGAGCTATTTTGCCTATCGCAGCCATTAAATTCATAAATATGTTTCAGGGCATTAATAATAATAACAACTTCACACACCTCATACACGGCCGTCTGATCCTAAACTAGGCAGAGCCTGTACTATGGTAACCAGACTGCTGATAAACATACTTATATATTTCTAAAGACATACATATTATAAATAAATTACACCCAGACAGAGAATAATTTGACATGGGTGGAAATCGAACCCACGACCTCTGGCTCAGCAGTCAGGGTCACTAACCACTAGACCATTAGGCCAGTCCAGTAAATATACATATATTTATAAATAGAATTTTAGAAAAAGAAGATCCCAACTTTTAAACTTTTGCGTTCCATGATAATGTTGACGGGAATTCACGCGATCACGTATTTAAAAAGTATTACAGTACCTACAGGCCTGTGATCACGGCCACGACTACGGCAAAGCAAAGGTTTTAAATACGTGATCGCGTTGATTCCCGTCATCATGATTATATTAGAATAGAATAGAATTTTTATTTAAAGCATCTATGACTTAAAAAAGAAAAAAAAAGTTGTTAGCTTAACTTAACACTTTGTTAGTATTACTTACCGTATTTTACTATATTAAATGCATGGGCAGACACTATCGCCAAAAAAATTACATCTAAGCTGAAATATTGACATGTAACCGGTGAAGTTTTTTTTACACTTTCAGACAATTTATTTTCAGTTCGGTTACAGTAGTGTGAAATCTTATGTTACACCGTGACTAAACAAAGGTCAGAAGCAAACACTGACTACAGCAAGAGTCTCCCAATTGGTCGGACGAATCGAGATGTTAGGTCGTCACAGTTGTTTTATAACGATTTTCTGCGAGGAGAACATCTCGAGCAAGGAGGAGGTGACGGTGTGGATTTGATAGAAAAACTTCCAGGTGGAACTTTTTCAATCGCGCTCTCATGCGTACGCTAAGAGTGGCCGTGGATGTATGAGACGAGTTTTATATTTTTCACCCGAAGCAAAGTCTTCCGTGAAGAGGGTGTCTGGACTTCGCCCAGTTGCCGTCCTTGGAGGCAAAACGTAGCCGTACCGACGGTCAACTCATAAACGGTTCTCTGTGGCACACCGTGTGGTTTTAGTTGGTTTAAGCCTGATATACGGCCTAACCAATAGCCCGGTGAGGTGAGCTTCCACACGAAAAACAAATGAGTAATGTTGCCACGGCCAAATTATGTCGTTATTTCACGTGTAAGCAACCAAAACAATCTTTTTTGTACGCTCCAGGTTGTTTCACCGCCAATACAGTATAAAAAATCCTGCCTGGAGAAAAGGTACTATGCAACAAGCGACAAATTGCTGTTTTCCGAAAAAAACGCGAACGAAGTCGCGGGCACAGCTAGTATATAATATAATTATAATATAATATTAACATATACTTCTCATAATAACTTATTGTTATGGTTTATGTGGGATAGTGCCTCGCTTTTGTATTTCAAGTTTCCATACAGAACAGTGAGTCTAATGGAACTCTCACAGATTTTTACCTTAATATTAGGAGGAAGTGTCGTCTATCATCAATTCATCTATTTAATAAACCATAATACATTATAGCTCCATTAGCAGGTAGACTGTAACTATCTTTCAGTTGATATTTTTAATGTTTATGTATGTAAGTATATATATATATATATATATATATATATATATATATATTAATTGTATGCATATGTATAAATCTGGGTATATGTTTGTTCTGTATGTATATATTTATATGTAGTACACCGACAGCTACCACTTACTCCAGTCACTAAATCCATCCTAAGGTTGTCTGGGAGAGATCGCTCTTCGAGACCGCCGCTAAGACCACCCATTGTACCTAACACATTATTTTGTAGTACTATGTATAAGGTGTACAAGAAAGCATATTCTATTACATTCTATTCTAATACTGCAAGTTGGAGCACTGAGGAGAAGTACGCTATGTAGTCATTGATGTAAGTTGAAGAGACCGCAAGTAGTTGTAGTCCCAAACCACTGTGCGACTTGTGTGTTTGTGTCAAAGTTGAACTAGGATTTTAATGTTTAAGCAAATTAATAGTTTATAATAAACTAAACGATTAACACGCTTATGTCATGTATTATGCCGCAACCAAGTACTTGTGTAACCTGATTATATCGTGTGTCAAGCATTCACCGCAATTAACAGCCAATTAATTATCTGAGCTGCCTGTATATGGGAGATCACAGGGAAAGCAAGCTCTATATAACACAAAGGATATGGAACTCAGTTTCCGGCATTTGCGGTATAAAGCTAAACGGAACCAATTTGCGCACGGTTAAATATTAAAATATAACAAAGAATGACTACCTACTTCAGGGTCTTTTGATGTATCTAATAATTATTGGGAATATATGTATGTCTGTTTGCTGCAGATCCAACCGGTAGTTGTGAGCAATCGTTAAAATATGTAGCCTGTTTCACTACAGTGTTGATAATCTTTTTAAAAGTTAGTCAAAAAGAGAAATTTTGTGTATAGTAAGAATTTTTACTAAATAATCTTTTGATAATATCCAGAAGATTGCAGTATACTTCTTTGTTTCATACAAATTCGTCAATAAATTTAGTCAGTGAGGTTTAACCAATAGAGATACAGATGTTAATGTTTGCCAAAAAATTAGTTTAGCCGGTTTTATTTTAAAGTACCTGTGACGTGAAGAGTATTACACTTTAGGTAGACTTTAGGCAACTATTAGTTGTTGCGGTAGGAGAAAGGCTAGTTGTTGCCGGAGGCGGCTACTTACGCGGCCGTATTCAGGAAGGCCCGCGATAGCCTTGCTGGTGAGTTCGGGGCCTCAGGTGTGAGAATGCGACTCGCCCAGACGCCGATTCATTTGCTGAGAAGCTGCGGGGAATATTCCCTACAACGGATGGTGTCAAGATCGCCAGGCCCACCAAGTGCGCAGAGCTGCGCATTTCGGGCCTGGACGACTCTGTCACAGTCGAGGATGTCCGCGTTGCGATTCGGGAGAAAACGGGATGCAACACGGACAACATCGGGGTCGGCACCATCCGCCCCGGTCCTGGGGGCCTTGGCGCGGTGTGGGTTAGCTGTCCCGTAGCGTCGGCCAAAATCCTGGACGACGCCGGCAAGCTCCTCGTCGGTTTCGTGAACGCCAGAATTACAGTTCTGGGGGCGAGACTGATGAGGTGTTTTAAATGCCTAGCGTCGGGACACACCCGCGTCAAGTGCGGTAGTTGCTTTGACTGCAGTGGACTCAGTTTCTACTGCAGTTTCCGCTGCGGTTAACCAGAGCACAAGGCGGCGGACTGCTCCACCGCCCCTGACTGCCCAGCGTATGCGGCGGGTAACCTGCCCGCCAATCACCAGATAGGGCAGGGGGGCTGAAAGCCTCCCCGCGCACCACCTCAGCAAACATCGGGGGCTAGCCAGTCGACCCAGGCTGCCTCCGATGTTACTCGTGCGTCATCATCGGCGCCCATGGAGGAGGCTGTGGAGATGATCCAATAAATGGACCAAGTCTCCAGCCTCTTTGTCCAGACGAACCTAAACCACTCTGCCGGTGCGCAAGACCTATTCTTGCAAACCATAACAGAGTGGTCGATTGGTGTAGCCGTAGCCGCGGAGCCCTATTACGTTCCTCCCCGTCCAAACTGGTTGGGTGACTGGGATGGCTCCGTGGCAGTCGTCGGCTCCACAGTGGCTCATTCCCCGCCCTTGTCGCTAAGAGACAAGGGTAATGGATATGTTGCTGCCGAATGGGGGGGGAACACCATATATGGTGTTTACTTCTCCCCCAACCGGAGTCTGAGCGACTTTGAGGTTTTCCTAAACAACTTGGAGACCTCGATGCGGCGACTAGCGTCTGGGCACGTCCTAGTGCTGGGGGACTTCAACGCAAAGTCCGTTGCGTGGGGTTCCCCCAGGACGGATGCTCGGGGTGATGCCGTAGTGGAGTGGGCGGCATCGGTGGGCCTCTGTCTCTTAAACAGAGGCTCCACCAACACGTGCGTGCGACAGCAGAGGGGGTCGATAGTGGACCTTTCGTTCGCTACCCCTGCTCTCGCCGCACGAGTAAGGAACTGGCGTGTCCTGGAAGAGGTCGAGACGCTCTCGGATCACCTCTATATCCGATTCAAGCTCTCCCGGACCCAGGACCCCAGAAGGGGTCACACGGCGCGGCGTTCTTCCCGCTTCCCGCGGTGGGCTGCTACCAAGTTGGATAGGGACCTACTGGAGGAGGCAGCCATTATTTACTCCTGGCTGTCTCCTCGGCCTCTGACCGAGGAGGCAGACATGGGGGTGGGCCGCTTTTGCGATGTAATTACGCAGATTTGCGATGCGGCCATGCCCCGCGTTCGAGGTCGTCGGCCTCCAAGGAAGGAGGTTTACTGGTGGTCCCAGGAGCTGGCGGACCACCGCGTGGCCTGTACTCGTGCCCGGAGGTCCTACACCCGTAGCCGGCGGCGTCACCGCGAAGATGGGGAAGAGGACCGGCTTAATGAAGAGTACCGAGATACGCGGAAAACTCTGAAGCTGGCCATTAGCCGCGCCAAAGAAGAAAAACGAAAGGAGATGCTGGAGGGTCTCGATCGTGACCCCTGGGGTCGCCCATATCGCCGTCGGCCCCCCCCCTTACAGAGACTCTCCAGCCCACCTTCCTGCAGGAAGTGGTTGAGGGCCTTTTCCCGCAACGGGTGGAGCACGGACCCCCGTCGATGGCCCCCTTGGTCGGTGATGACGGGGTAAACGAGGAGGATGGTGTTCCACCCGTTACGGAGGCGGAGGTAGGGGCGGCTATTCTACGGATCCGTTCCAAAAACACCGCCCCCGGGCCAGACGGGATCCCTGCCCGAGTGTTGGCCCTTGCCCTCGATGTCATGTGCCCTGACTGCTGGAGGAGCGGGAAGCTGGTCCTTTTAAGGAAGCCGGGACGGCCTACTGACTCGGTCGCGGCCTACAGGCCCATCGTGTTGCTGGACGAGGCGGGTAAATTGTTTGAGAGGGTCCTCTCTGATCGCATCCTCCATCACCTGTGCGAGATCGGCAACGATTTGTCGGACGCCCAATTCGTTTTTCGAGTGGTGCGTTCGACGGTCGGTGCTGTGTTGCGCCTGAGGGCCGTGACCGAAGAGGTAGTGAGCTGTGGCGGCGTGCTGTTGGCGGTGTCGTTGCCCCAGTTGGGCGGCGCAGCGTCGGGCCCTCACTGCAGTCATCGGAGTGGATCTGTCGCTACCGGCTGTCATACGCTCCATGGCCGGTAGCGATAGGAATTTTACCGCGGTCGCAACCTTCTGCGAGGAAGTCATCTCGCAGAAGGAGGCGGCGGAAAGGGTCCGGGAGGACGACCTCCACTCGAACTTAATTCGCCGCCGGCGAACCGGACCGCGGAGGCGCGCTTTCCAGCGCCTACCCGCTATACTGGGTCCCGCGAGGAGGCGGCGTCCGTGTGTGCCTGGACGTCGCCTAATTGAGAGATTTTACCCGGAGGTGGTGCCCGCGCTTTTGCGGGCAGGCGCTAGAGGGGGTCCGGATGTCTTAATAAAAGCTGTTCCCGGATCCCTCAAAAAAGAGAAAGGCTAGAGCGAAATAAGGTATTTCCTTTTTTTTACAAATACTACATAAGTGCCACAAGGTGGATTGTCATAACACATATTATATGTAGTAAATGTACTGGTTACACTTTTAGATTTTCATGTTGCGACCTAAACGGGGTATGCGAATCCCCACTTACTTTGTACATTTTTGACTCTGAGAGTCCCTCACCGTGATACTCAAAGTCAAGGTAACGAGAAAATTATTTAAAAACTAGGTGAAGAAATATGCAATATTATAGGTATGCCAACAGGTAGAATTTATACCTTTTTTTTTTTTGTTGACGGGGTGGAAAATCCCTTCGGATCTCCGGCTCCTCGGGGACGCAGGAGCTAGGAGTATGTGGTGTCTCCACTAAAAACCACCCCGACAGCCAGTCTCAGGCGCCCTTCTCTGGGGAGGACCCGGACCATGTTATTTCAGGTTCCCCCCCGGATCGACGCCGCGCCTATCCAGGCCCTATCCCGGGGAAAGCAGGCTTCCCCACGCCTATCGGCCTAATCAATGTATGTTGCGGCCCGATCGGGCCGCCATCCTATCGCCTACCGCAGCAATTAATCTGCCACCAGAGGTCCCCACTCTCTGGCAGCCTGCGGCCCGGTCGACGGCTGATACCGCCGCCGACGTCCTCTACGCTCGGGATCAGTCCGCTCCCGATCCCGTTCAGCGGTCTCTTTCTGGAAGGTAGAATTTATACCTATGGAAGTTGAGTAGAGAGGCGTTCGATGTCCATGATACTCACATTAATTGAGTGTCGTGGGCTCGTTATGTGCCATGTTTTTCAAATACAACTATATACATATGTATGTTGTCCCTGTCTGGCTGTTTATTGAACTAAGTTATTTAGTCAAATATCAACCTCAGCTTCTGAAAAATATATCACCTTTGGGAAAAATAATCTCGATTATGTAAAGAGTCTTGATAAAACACAAGTCCAACTTTACAACTCAATATCTAACCATCCCCGTGTCAAGGATTTCACAAATAGGAACTGATGTACACCCGGAATCAAAGTATTTATTATTACTATAAAATGTCCCATGTAGAAATGAAGTCCATAACATTCTTCCCAGATCGCAATAATATCTTTTATAAAATTCAAATATTGTTTGGACGTGTATTGCTGAGCGAGATGTTTATCATTTTATTTCTTTCTTGTGACCTCTCACGTCTTTGAAAAGCGAGTGCATATTTGTTGTTTATTTGTTTGGTGTTTACATACGTGTATCTTCTCGAAAATACTCGTTCAAGAAACTACACAATAAGTACCAGGATATTGCTGAGCAAAATCTGTTACTTGTAAAAATATTGTGTTCTGAAACTAAAACGTTTTGAAAGTAAAATATTTATCCGTTAGTAGATTTTTTGCAACCTTTCTATATTTTATTCATGAAGGGAATTGAGATTTTCTTTGTATATTATACATATAGACCTGATGGTTTATGGATGGATATATATTTAGTAATATATAAGTTAAGGCCGGCAACGCACTTGTGACTCTTGAGTTGCAGGTGTCCATGGGCGACGGTAGTCACTTACCATCAGGTGACCCGTCTGCTCGTTTGCCCCCTATAATATAAAAAAAAAAAAGTTTAACCACAGTCTGGTTACCATAGTACAGGCTCTGCTCAATTTGGGATCTTTTGGGCCATGTGTGAGATGTCTCAAAAAAATGTTTTATACTGTTTATTGTGAACACACGTAAACAGTATAATAATACATTTTTTCAGACCGAAATAGCTACCATTACAGACCAAAAGAATACATTGACAACTTCCTTTGCTGTTAAATGAATTAACAGTAATATTCATCGTAAAATCAAGCCTCAGCCTCATAAAGTCTTCAAGATGCGTCCCATAAAACGCCGTGAAATAATAGCATAAATAAAGATTAAAACCCCATTGAATTATTTATTTAAACTTTTTTGTATTCTTTTCATCGTGAGCAGCGTTTGAAATGTTATTAAGTATGGTAATAAGGATTGTCAAACGGTAATTTTATTCAGTAACGGGTGATTATGCCAGGGTACTTTAATAACCAGGAATTGTTACCCATGCTTTTGTTTAAGTCACGAAGTGCCAATTTAGATCTCTTTTTCGTCTCCCTCCGTTTCAGGACTGTTGTGTATTTAAGATTATTTAGATGTACCTTGGTTTCATTTTTGTGGAATTAAGCCGTGTTTAGTTAGCGGCTTCTTTGAAAGAAGGGTATAAAATAATAAAAGAAGCATCACGGTGATTGAAGTTATTGTGATTTTTAATAATATCATTGAGTTAAGCTGAAATGAGTGTTAACGGTGGCTCAATTGCAAATATATATATGTATATATTTTAATCTTTATATATTTACGGGCTTTTTTCTATAATTGCATATTTAAACAATATATCAATTAGTTAGTTAAAAGAAATTAATTGGTTACTGTGCTTACGGGACAATTTTGCCTTTTTAAAAACGAATTGAATATGAAAGCGAGATGAAAAACTAATACTAAAACGAAAAGCACTAGACGTTAGTTACAGAAAGTTATTTTTATCAAATCATAGAGTATATTTTTGGTTACTCATGAGCACACAATACATAAATATGTATTGTGTGCTCATGAGTGGTGAGATGGATATAAGGGAGATCCCTTATATCCATCTCACCCATTAATGCACCACAGACTTCGCACACAAAAAACGAACTGTTGTAGGAGGGGAAGAGCCTAGTCTCAGGCATTGTTTATTTAAAGGTGCTCTTAGTCGATATTTTTTCCGTATAAATGGTGAAGAGTGATTACTTAACTGTTTGTGCTTGTATGTACATTCAAAGATAGGCATGGCGGTTTGTCTAGTTGTTATAAATGTATGTCCAAATTTGGACTCCAAAGCAGCAAAGTAAAAATTGATTTAAAAAGGAAACGCCCACATGGATCTGATTTTTTTTTTTATGTTATAGGGGGCAAACGAGCAGACGGGTCACCTGATGGTAAATTACTACCGCCGCCCATGGGCACCTGTAATTCAAAAGTCACAAGTGCGTTGCCGCCCTTTAAGGTGAGAATAGGGGAAGAGGGGGAGAGGTGGGAAGAGCGGGAAGACGGGAGAGGGGGATTAGACGGTAGGAGAGGGGAATTACGGGAATAGGGGAGAGGGAAGGGTTAGGGCCTCCGGTAACCTCACTCACGCGGCGAAAAGGAGGGCAAGCATTGTTTCACTGCCGGTTTTCTGTGATCGACCGGAGTCGAGCCGGCCCATACGTGCCGAAGCATGGCTCTCCCACTAACAAGATAAGAGCGAAACGAATCCTCAAAATAAATACAAAGGTTTTAATAGTTGTTGTATCATTATCATCATCCGCCTTTACGTCTTTAACAGACGATTTGCGGAGGAATGTATATTGAATTGATATATTCAGTTTTTTTCATAAAACAAATATACCACTACTCTTAATACAGTATTATCCCACTAATATTATAAATGTGAAAGTTTGGATGGTTGGATGGATGGATGTTTGTTACTCTTTCACGCAAAAACCACTGAACCGATTGCGATGAAACTTGGTATGGAGATAGTTGGCGACCTGGATTAATGCATAGGCTACTTTCTATCCCGATATTCCAACGGGATCGGGTTTTACGCGGGTGAAACCGCGAGGCGCTGCTAGTTTTTAATAAAAGCATTACTGCCAGACTGAATCTTTAGATAAATACAAGATTACCATTTTGCAAGTGCCAGTTAAATACCCTAATAATTTTTACAAACCTATTCCCACAAACCCCTTAAAACATCACACGATTCAAATCTCAGGTAGATGTAAACAGCAATGAAATAAAAAAATGGTCATAGAAGAAACTAATAAAGTTCAAAGTCGCCCATCAAAGATGCTTTTTAGGTTGCAATTTTGTTGAATCTATTAGTTCTGTTTCACGTCGTCGTCTTTGTTAAAAACACTAAGTTAATAATAATTAAGTCAAACTCAACTATTATTATTTATTTAACGATGACTTTGTTTGTTTGACTTTGCTAGGATAAGGAATAAATGTAGGTTATAATTGGATAACTTTTTTTCCATAAACAGGGTTTATAGTCACCTAAGGGCTCATTCAAGACTTCATATGAATATAGTAAAAACATTTCATATTTATAATGTAGAAACATTTAAAGAGTCTATACGTTATAGAGTTAAAAAGAAATATTTTCATTTTACCATTATACGTTTTTAGTGTCACGTTCACTAAAAGACATAACAACATTAAAATCATCATCAATATTATAACGAATCTTACTACTATTTTAATGCGAAAGTATGGATAGAATATGTTTGTTACTCAATCACGCCAGAATGGCTAAACGGATTTGAACGAAAATTGGCACAAAGATAGATTATAGTCTGGAAGATATTTTAAGGCCTATGTGTTAACTTAGGCTACTATTTATCCGGAGAAAATGTACAGTTCTTCTACGCAACAGCTAGTAGTTCTATATTCCTCGCAAGGCGGGCGGTACGAGGAATAGTAAGACGTTGCCACTCAATCGGACGAGACTCTCAAACGAAAACAGATTCAAATCCTGTTTGTAATTATAAATTATAGCCCGCTTTATAGGCAACTTGTCAACTACTTGTGACCCTAACGTTATCTTGGTTTATAGGCTTAGCCCGTTGAATTGCACGGACTTTGAGTAGCAGTCTGTTCAACGTGGCAAGGCTGCTGCCTTCTGCACATGTTACCACTCGATGAATGTGATGTAAAGGAATTACAATATATCGTAATTATACAGTAATTTATCTTATATGTAATAATATCTTAACTATAAAAAAAGGAAAGTTGGTTTGTTTGCTTGTATTGTTTTCACACGTTAACTAGTCAACCGATCATTATGACATTTGTATTGTTTTTTGATACGTTATCAGAGGTACAGAAAAGCCTAAAGTATAGGATACCCTTCATCACGACCTCTTATATAACACTAGCAGCTACAATAAGTTATCACGATTCGTATTATTTAAAACATAGGTACTCTTTTATTTGCAATCGAACCGTGAATCTCGGATCTCCCAATCACTACATATTATAAAAGAAAGTCCCCCGCTGCGTCTGTCTGTCTGTTCGTGAAAAACTCAAAAACCACTGAACGGATTTTTTATAATTATATATAATTTGTTAAGGTTTTTGTGTAAATTGGTTGAAATATGATGATGATAGTTAAAGATGTCTCTGTTACCCCTGCGAAGCCGGTTCGGGATGCTAGTTAATACTAAAGTTTAAGAACTTTCAAAGAGTATTTACTACCAAGAACAGAGACAGTTTATTTAAAAAACTTTCCGTAAATAGTAGTTCTGTTTCATATCATGAATATTTTAATTGATACTATCGCGGTTTATATTTTTTACATTTTCTGACATTTTGTACCCTCTTACAGTACCCTTGCGGCCATCAACGCTCGAACGTAAAAGTAGTTTTATTGCCGAATCTACTTTTAACGTACCTTTTATCTTAAATGTTTTTTAAATAGAGATGTCGAGACATAACATATTTGACCTCTGAGGTCAAATATGTTTTTGTTATTACTATTTTGGGTCTGGACATTCGTTAGTTCAAATAAATGAGGAATATACTTAGTCGTCCGTTTCTACGCTAGTGCCAGAGATGTTGATAGTGATGAAATGTCTAAGAGAATAATAAAATAGATTTTAAATAATGTCGATAATGTCGTAAGATTTAATAATATAAACAGTATCCAGTAGTACAATATTTCAGTACGATGAACAAGGTAAAATTTTGGAAGGCTAATAAAAGACACGAACGAAAATAAAATTTATGACTACAGCAACCAGTTGCTAATAATCCTTAAAATGAAAGACGAGAACCAATAAATATTATTTTTAATAAACATCTTCATTTTTCTATAGACGATGACGTTAAGAGTACACTGAATGATAACAAAACGGTATCTATTGCCGGAATAGAGTAAGTTTAAAAGCGTTCTCAGTTTCACCAGCAAGATTGAAATAGATACTTATAAGCCGAGCTCTTCGGTAAACGGAGCATCGTTAATTTTAAAGTGTCAAGTAAGAGTATTTGATATTAAGTAGGTACTGTTTTTTTTGTTCAAATATCATAGCAAGATATACTTCTAATTTTTCTTGGTAAGTGTTTCAGACAGTTATAGGGAGGAAGGTAAAACCACAGGTAAAACATTTGTTTTCAATGTTTGATAGTAAAGTGATAAGAATGGCTTGTTCCATTAACTACTCGTTAATACTCTGAAACTTTTATTACGGCTTCAAGATAACTTTTTATACATAAAGCCAAATTTTAAATATTTTTTTAAACATTCCCAATTTAATCTGATCTTTCCTTATCAGGACGTCTGCATGTTTCCAGAATTTGAAGTCTAAGTTGCTCGCTATTGTATAAGAGGACAGCGAAGTTATGAGCAAACAGTGACAGTCATCAAGGAGAGGTTCAAACTAGTAGAAAATCCCTTTGCTCTTGGTCGGTAGTTCGGCGTATAGTGGGTGCCGCATTTCCTGTTTTTTTTTTATGGTATAGGAGGCAAACGAGCAATCGGGTCACCTGATGGTATCTGACTACCGCCGCCCATGGGCACCTGCAACTCAAGAGTCACAAGTGCGTTGTCGGCCCTTTAAGGTGGGAGTAAAGAAGGGGATAAGAGAGGGATAGGGAGTGAGGGAGGGAGAGGGGGAAAGGGGGGAGAGGGAAGGGTTAGGGCCTCCGGTAACCTCACTCACTCAGTGAAAAACAATACAATTCACTGCCGGTTTTCTGTGAGGCCGTGGTATCACTCCGGTCGAGCCAGCCCGTACATGCCGAAGCATGGCTCTTCCACGACTATGCAATGCCGAGCAAATGCAAATGATTTTCGCGGTAATGTTTGTGCAGTTGCAGTGCAGTTTAATGTTGATTTTGTGCAGCTTTTTGTTACCACAGATCATCCACCACTATATGCCAGAAACGAAACAGCAGTCAAAGCAATGGGTGGAAGCCGATGGTTCAGTGCCAAAGAAAGCGAAGTCGATTGTATCTGCCGGAAAATTCATGACTAGTGTGCTGTGGGGTATGAAAGGGAAAGGAAGGTTGTCAATTGATTTCTGTGAACAATAAAATAATTTATTAGTTGAAAATCACTTCGTCTTCCGTATTCAGGCCGAGAATTTTTCTCCTTACCCTCATACTGTAATAGACAGAAGTATATTTTAAAGAGAGATTTTTATATCTATCTTCTGTTAATTTCGTTAACGGATTAAGATTGGAACTGAAATTTATTACACTGAATACCGTTGCCGTGATCTATGAATGTAAAAATATGTTAGCGTCATATTAATTTATTGTCCTCAACCACAACTCGTGCTTAAGCAGGAGACACAGACATGAGGAATTAACCCTGCGATGAAGTTTCATACGTGTTATGAATGTACGGATGATATTCGGTATAAATTACTCGCGTTGTCATAAGACGCTAATGTTGTCACTGGATTAAGTCACCCTGACGAGGGTCCAGTCTATTTGTTCCATCTTTATGTTACAATTACGTAAACTATGCTCCGTTTAACTAACGTACTCGTTTAGGTACTTGCGTACTAACTGTTTGTGCGATTGCCTGTGGGGATTGTTTTTGCGTGAAGGTTTGCTGTGTGATATTTAACGGTTAAGTTATTGAACTAACAAAACTTATTTTTGTGCCTTTGCAGGGTTTTTTTTGTCAATAGTAATTTATTCTTTATCCGAGCTTTATTGTGGTTCTTTTTTAGTAGTGGCACAGATAAGGTTATAGTTACTTCGTAGTAGCGGTGCCTTTTAATGCGTATATGTTATGTAATTTGTTAGGGCATACTACCATATTGTATATGATGGATGCATTGTGTAAATCTTTCATTAAAATTATCTAGTGCGCACGAGGTACAGGTGTATTTCATTTAAATATCAAAATCATATAGTATTAATACATTCGGTTCTATATACAACATTGATTTATTAAAACCAGTAGATTTGAGTGTGTTTATTATTTCTTATCCGTTTAATGAATCTTTCCAAAAAACTTTATTATAATAGTTTATGTAACTAGCGGATGATAGGATTTGTTAATTTTTTTTTAAATTTTGATTGTATAACACGGTTACGGTTATTATTGATATATTATTATTATTTAAAATAAGTAGAATTAAGATAGGTTGCTTAATAGATCGTTTATTGTATATGAGTAGTTTTAAGTAGGTAGGTCTAGTTTCAGAACGTAATCTCAGCATTACAACTATATATCCTCTACTTAATTCATAGTTGTAAAACCAAGGTATTCGCGGAGGCTGACATTAAATTGTTTTAAACCATATTCCTTTTTCTTTGTTTCATTCATCAAAATATTATTTTTATGTTAAGTTAAAGGTACTTTTTTTTTGTAATTATAGACTAGCTCAATCGGTAACAAAGGGAAAACAATAAATATATATGTACGACTGGGCTGTTGGTCTAGTGGTTAGTGCTCCTGACTGCTAAGCCAGAGGTCGTGGGTTCGATTCCCACCCAGGACAAATAATTGTGTCATGAGCATGATCATTTGTTCTGTGTCTGGGTGTAATTTATTTATAATGTGTATGTATTTAGAAATATATAAGTATGTTTATCAACAGTCTGGGTACCATACCTGTGCAGGCTCTGCCTAGTTTGGGATCAGACAGATGTGTGATAAAAATACATTATAATTACTATTTTTATGCTTTATTATACTTCATTGCTAACTATTTTTCTTTATAATATTATTATTCTCTTAATTAACTTAAATATACGTATAAATTATATTTTTAAATACATTCAGATTAAATAAAAAATACATTTGAAAATATAAAAAAATAGGGCCCCATCGGTATCGGGTACAGGGACCAAGCTACCGGTGATTAGGGTTCCTCCTCACTATGCGTGCCGTATCGAAGATGACTGCCTTCTGCATCATGCTCTTAATCCAGCTGCCTAACGTGAGCCTCTGAAGGTGTTGGTTGAGGCTCTTAGTATTTAACGCATGGGTCGAAATGACAACACACAACGATTGCTGAATCCACATCCCATATTATTATTATTCTCTTTATTCATTTAAATATACATATAAATTACATTTTTAAATACATTCAGATAATATCAAAAATACATTTAAAAATATAAAAAATAGTGCCCCACCGGTATCGGGTACAGGGACCAAGCTACCGGCGGTTAGGGTTCCAGAGACAGAAACCTCCTCACAATACGTGCCGTATCAAGAAGGACCGCCTTCTGCATCAGGCCCTTAGTCCAGCTGCCTAACGAGAGCCTCTGAAGGTGTTGGTCGACGCTCTTTGCAATCAACCCATGGGCTGATATGACTATCGGTACAATGATTGCTGAATTCACATCCCACATGTCGACCACCTCGTGGGCCAAATCCAAATATTTCATTTGTTTTTCTTTTTCAGCCCTTAAGAGGTTGTCGTCATGGGGAATGGTAATATCAATAATCATTGCTCGGCGCTCTAATCGGTCTATTACCACTATATCAGGCTTATTGGCAATAATAGTCCTGTCAGTGATAATAGACCGATCCCAGTACAATGTTACACGACCATTTTCAAGAACTGGGTCGGGCACATACCTGTAGTACGGTAATTCCGCAGTCACAAGGTTATATTTAAGAGCAAGTTGCTGATGGACTATCCTGGCCACTTGGTTATGTCTATGCAAGTACTCGCCGTTGACAAGACGAGAACAACCGGAAATAATATGCCTGAGGCTTTCTCCGGGACGATGACATGCCCGACAAATGTCAACTGTGCCGTCCTTCAGGATATGTCTCCGATAGTTCTTCATCATAACAACTTCATCAGTAATTGCACAGATAAAACCTTCAGTTTCTCCAAAGAGATCACCGAAACGTAGCCAGGACACAGATGATAATAGATCTACTTCGGGCCCATTTAAGGCCCGATAAAAACGTCCATGCAGCTCTTTGCTCTTCCATATCTCCCTGCGATCTGTAATATTGAGTACTGCAGGTTTGCGCCAGTTCTCTCTACCTAGAGCAAGCGGAGTCAGTCCGTTGTCTACTACCACAACATCCTGATGCATCTCCACGTCAACAGAGAGAAAGTAATTATTATTATTATTACTGTGTTTAATAGGAACTCTTAAATGAAGGCCTTCTCCAAAGCACGATATTTTTCTGAGCCCTGAGCTACCTGTTGCCAGTTTTGTCCCCCGATTTTTTTATGACATCTACCCAGCGTGTTTTCCCTTGTAGTGCTTACCTGGGGGGGCCTTTCCATATCTTAACTCTTTTATTGTATTGTGTTGTTGTGTTGATTGTTATACCTATTAAATCAAATTTTCTTGTCTAAGTATTATATGATTCCACGTATGATATCGGATCATTATCTTTTGCTATTTTTGTCTTTGTGTGATTGGACATAGCTTTTGTTTTTGTTATATTTTAGTTTTTAAACCAACTTGGCTGCTAGCCATGTGTAATGCCGATAATGAAACTGAGAGCTCGTTTATGAAAGCAACACTATGTCGGCTGTAAAACAAAGTGACTCAAATAATTACCCTGTACATAAAAGGCTCGTTATCTCCAGTCTAGTGGGTGTATGATGGATTCTAATATCGCATTAAACATTTTTTGTGATATACGGTTACCTTGCCTTACAACTCTTCTCACTAGAAAACTGGGACTAATGGATTCTAACTTTACTAGAGAAGTTGTCGTATATATGCTTAAAAACTTATTTTTTTTTGGCTTTACATTCTGCGCTTTTAGAGTAGGTGGAAGACCGTGTCGAAGGTTTTTTGGTAGTCAATAAATGTGATATTGAGCAGCCTCTGTTGTTCTTGGTACTTCTCTATTAAGAGTTCTAATGTATGTAGATGATCGATGGTAGAAAAGTTTTTTCTAAAACCTGTTTGCTCAACGGATTGGTTTTGTTCTAGTGATTCGTTTATTTAACTCTTTTGTTTATTCACAGCTACTTCCCTTTAAATAAAAGAGGACACACCGTTAGACAGGGGCTTTTCAATACAGCTCTGATCTGTCCAGGTCTAGGGAATGAAACACCAGCACCGCAGCACAGAGATACTATGAGTAAAGATTTGTATAAGACATGGAAATTAATGAATTTTTAAGCCACAGAATAGACTGAAACTTGCCTAATATTTCTTATATTCCTAATAATTTCTCAATAGTAGACAGACGAACAGATAAATATCTATAGCTAAGCGGCTACACAATTCAATAAAAGAAGCAGTTAAAACATATTCACACTTACCCAAAAGAGGAGGAAATTCTGTCAATATGTTTCAGTATGTATGTAAAAATTATAATTTAATAAAATTACTGGAGCAGTTAGAGCGACGCATGCGCGTGTGTCCCCCAGATCGCTGCACATGCGCAGCTCGCTAGAACGTAGAAAACTTGTCGATTCGATTGATAACATAACTGAGTATCTATTACAAATATTATTCTATTTAACAAGTTATTTTAATTTAAATATAAAATAACACTACAAGTATTGACAATATAATTAAAGTAAGTTTTATATATTCTAGGCAGTTCTCATAAATAAATGTTTTCTATTTATTTTGTCATTTAAGTAAGTAATATGTTTTTTTTTTCATTCAGAACTGAGACTAATGACTAATGATGAATAACTAACTCAGCCTACACGATCACAAAATCGCCGAATCATATATGAACTAACATGTGTAGTTCCTCGTAACACACAGAATGTAGATTTCATCAAGTCATGTTGAACCACGAGTGTTTGACTATAACGACAACAATAAAAAAAGGATATTCCACAAGCTGGCTTGGTGTTAACATATATCAGTGTATCTGGAGATAAGCAACAGCGATTTCAGGGAACCCATTTCAGACATTCAATGTAATATTATATGTATATATGTGTTTAAAAAGGTTACTTACATTAATATAATAAATCTTAAGAATTTATTTGTTACAACCATATAAATTTAAAGGGGGTAAAAGTAATCTACTAATGATGTTAAAATGAGACAAAAAAAGATCACACACCATAAATTCTATAATTCAAATACGCATAGAATAAAGTGACAATGACTTTTTAAATAGGTTGAAAGACAATAAAGCAATTTAAGGTAAAACTGTGATCAGAATAATAAGAAGTTCGTTTCATTAAAAAGCAAGAAAATGTAGTAAGCTCAAAATGAACGAAAACAGCAAAGTATTGACAGGCAAACACGTATATTGTGCGAAAGGAAGTCGTGGTAAAAGTCAATAGTCTGACAAATGGCAGTTTCCCCCATACCGAAAGAGAATATTACAATAGAAACATCCAAATGTCTCATAATATACCACGAGCTGCATTACAATGACGACAAAAAAGGTTTTTACGTGTATATTGTTTTCTGTTTGTTTTGTTTAGGATTCAGTACTTACATAACTTTGGGAGTTTGGTTTGTAAAATATATTTTTCTGCTGCCATTCAGCATTCACTATTAAAAATAAAGGGTAACGAAGTAATATTAATACTATTACAGTATAGTATTAACTGCTATTTTTTATTATTAGTTAAAGTGCCACTAGCAGACCTCATAGTTGCCACACAAATACTTGTAGGTGGCTTGAACAAAAAGGCCTCTGTTTTTGTATGAACAGTGTGTAATTTTTCGAATTCCTTCACCTGGACATCATTTGACATTTGTGTGTTATTCATGTTAATTATAATAAATATAATATATATCAGTTTCCATCAGGGGAGGGGCTCGTGGGTAAGTGGTAACCAGGTAGGTTAGCACATTACAAAGTTAAGCAACACTACCAGGTCATTCTAGGATGGGTGACCATTCTTAACACATTGAGACCCCTCCGTGCCTCGGAAAGCACGTTAAACCGTCGGTCCCGGGTGCCATACAAACATCTGTGGCATTCGTTACGGGTAGTTGGAGCCTTAAAAAGTCCGACAACCTGGTCTAACTACAGAACTTCGATATCGCCTAGTACTTGGGTTGCGGAGGTCTGATGTGAGTCGCTTCACGTAAAATATCAAAGTTAGGCCGTATTGTAGTTAGACTGAAAGGGGACCCCAACTTACTTGTGAAAATGATCAGACATAACCTTTAAAATGTAAACGATTGAAAGTTGTAACCATGTCTTCGGCTGGAGCATAGTTACGTTCTCTAAAGTGTTTCTCTAAACTTAATGTAGTACAAATTGTATAGTATGGGTCTCTATATACAACTTAGACTACTTTCAGTTTATTTTTAATTTCAAAATTATCATGTAAAATTAAAATTATTCTTATTATTATTTAAACAGAGTACTCTGAAGAACGAAATGGTAATCTGCTGGACTGAGATGTGGCTAAATTTTGTGAGGATTTAATTTTGTACATGTAATTTTTTGTCACTTACCATCAAGTAGACGGGTGTCAGCTCGTTTGCCCCCAATCCCACAAAAAAAATGTCTTGTTTGCGTGTATGTGACTTATGTTATGTCATAATTGTGTATTTATACGGGAATTAACGCGAATCATGGAACGCGAAAGTTTAAAAGTCATTTAATCTCTGCGGCTAAAATTAAATGCTGTCTCTTTTTTTCACATACCTCATACATGATTGATGAAACTATTATCTACATTAATTAGATTGAAGTTATCTGTCTGTCATCATATCTATCAAACATAACGCGTATTTTACATTTTTTTTTGTCAGTTTAATACACTTACAATAAAAAGAACAGTAATGTATGTAAGTATTAGCAGTTTAGTTATTTATATATAACATGAAGAGGTGCACGTTTCAACTTCTTTCTTCTTATTAAAAGATCTTATATGCCTTCCATCTAATGTATAAATTTTTTAATGAAATTATTATTACTTTATTTTTGTATCACTACACATTATAAAACAAGGACCCCCGCCGCGTCTATCTGTCTGTTCGCCATAAACTGAAAAACTACTGAACGGATTTTCATGCGGTTTTCAGACATAGAGAGAGTGATTCATGAGGAAGGTTTAGGTGTACAACTTGTACCCGTGCGAAGCCGGGGCGGGTTGCTAGTTAAATAAATATTCTAATAGCTACTTTAACAAAAACAAGATGAAGATTATTTATTAAGTTTTTTGCAATCGGTTATTACGAAAATTTAAATAGAATAGGGTTTCGCGATTTCACCTCGCATTTACAATTTTGAATATGATTACAATGATTAAGACGTGAAATTAATCTAATTTCTGAAGAAATTGGCTCAATACATGGAATGTTCACATACTGAAATATTCGAGATTAGTGTAGGGAACAATGTAAGCACTTTCGCGAAAGATCCATAAAACTCGAGCCTTTGGACTGTGGATAAGAGCGACCGGTAAACGGACGGTTCTAATATGGTATTCAAGCAGACACTATGAGTTCTCACATTATATTGCAAGACCCCACTTGGCTCAATGGACATGGAATCTGGGTGATCACAGAGGAGGTTATGACTTAATAAAGGTTAAGGGATTAATAATGTGTATTAGAAACTGAGCTATCTACGTATATAATTACAACTTTATAAAGGCTTCATCGATTTGACCCGCTTCTCATGTTCATTTCCAAAGAATTTACACATTTAAAAGTAAGTACATAAATAATTCAAATATTATATTACCAGTGTCACAATCCTACTAATATTATAAACGTGAAAGTTTCTGAGTATGGATGTTTGTTAACTCTTCCACGCCAAAATTACTCAACCGATTGCGATGAAACTTGGTATGTAGATGGAGACCTGGATTAACATATAGGCTTTTCATCCCAATATTCCCACGGGATCGGGACTTACGCGGGTGAAACCGCGGGGTGCTGCTAGTATGTACATAAAAAAGAAACGAATGATTGTATAAGTACCTGAATAGTATATTATACTTCGTATGAACTGGATGTATATTTCATTATTTTTACTATATGACTCCAAAAAATGTTACCCACCTTTTCATTGTGGGTAGGGCAGAGGAGATTTAGAAGAGCGTGGTTGGTGGATTAGGGAAATTCACTAAGTTAGTTACTATGCAAGTGTATATGACTAATATATTGGATAAACAGTCATAGTGAAAGGAAACAGATGCGTTGGAAGAACCATATTTCTTCAGAATTATGCTACTAAGACTGCCTTTTCTATTTCACAATAACATGATGAAGATCCTACATAAATCACCAAACACCATCACAAAGTATCACCAATTATTTAAGTGTTTTTAAACTTTCGAGACTTTGATACATATTATATATGTAATTCGGGACTTAATCGCGATAATATTTAGTGGACTGCCCACTCGTGACCACGATCGGTGCAATTTGATCGAAACTTCGGGTAACCAAGAGGTATTGTATCTTTTAAATATTATCGCGATAAAGTCCCGAATTACACATATAATAATTATTTAAGTGTACGTTTGATATTTTTGCGGTATTTCTATTTTTCTTTGTGAGCCGTCAAAAATACACGTGCGTCCAAGTGACTTAAAGGTTACGTTCTATAACGTCGCTGCATAAACGCCACTGTATGAACGAGCGGTCTGCCTTCCGTGTTCGCTCTTGCTTTTGACTATGGTGAGTGAGGATATAGGAAGTTATAAAAGTTCATCAAAATCAAAGTATTTATTTTAACTATTAGTATCATAGAGAATATATATTTTTTTATTTTTTTTTTATTTATACTTTATGCACAAAATGTGTCAAAGGTGGACTTAATGCCTTTGGCATTTTCTCCCAGTCGACCTTTGGGCGATGCAGAGACAAAACAAGGTAGATGCACAGAGTTTGAGATATATTTATTTTAAATTAGATATAATATTATTTTAGTACCCACAGTACTTTATAATCTACATGCTAATATAATACATACACCTGTACATATATATATAATAAGTGATAATGATACTATTACATATAATACATAAATAAATACACATAAATAAATGCTTGCGATTTATAAATTATGGCGTAACCAGCCCCACTTTAAGTGTTCTGTTTTTCCTGATGAGCACATATGGTAAGTTTCCTGCTATTCCTGGGTTTCACATGTCGCCGTGATGGCCAGGCGCAAGGGCGACGTCGGTGTGTGCTTGGATGTCGCCTAATTAGGAGGTTACCAGAAGGTGGTCCACGAGCTTCTATGGGCCGGTGCTAGGAGGCGGGCCACATGGGTTATAACAGACGTGCCCTCACCTTTTTCTATTTTAGGCGCAGTATGGCACAGAGTATGGTTTTAGTCGGTTTATTTCCGATACATCGCCCTACCGAAAGCCTCGGTGGTGGTGACGGTCTTGGGGGTTTCCACACGTAGAAAAAAAAAGATCCTTGCGATTATCTTACAGGGTGGATCGTAGCTAAGTTTCCTTTTACTTCAAGTTAAAGGTACAGTACCAGATTCGCTAAGACATCAGACAGCTATAATGCTATCGCTTTCTTAGATTGCTATTGAACTTATAAACATGTCACATAGATAATGTCAGGTTTGTAAAGAAAAAATACAAGATGCTTTTGCATTACTTACCCGTAAGATAAACTTACGATCAATAGACAAGTATTATAATGCTTTATTTCTTTCTTTACAAATATGCTCAAGGTTGAATCTAAAACTAATTTTAAAACTAGTGCTAAATTGGATCTTAGAAATTGGACATAAAACGGTAGTAAACTTATGACTATTCTTTTCCAATATCACTAAAAGCCAGATTGCTTATATTTAAGAAAATATCAAGGCAATATAAAATTTTATGTGAGAGTATAAGAAGAATTTACTTTTAGAAAGTATTACCGCATTTTGTTATTAAATTCTAGTTTCTGAAATGGAAAAAAATTTATTAGAAAATGTATTCCTTCTAAGTCGCAGACTACATAATGGTACTTACGCACTTATGTTTGAATACACATGCCACCGCATTTCACTGCGGTCCTGGTTTTTGCGAATTTCATTTTATATGATACAATTGACTTTCATAACAAACATAACTGTAATCTATAGATGATAGATTAGATTTATTATAACAGGGCCACTTCTCCTGAAGTGACCCTGTTCTTGGTCATATATTTGTCAGAGACATAATATATTGATTTTCAGAAGTTTAAAATCCAAAATATGTTATTATTGGTACAATCAATCTCTAAGCTAATATTTATATTAAATCTAATCTATCATCTATAGATTACAGTTATGTTTGTTATGAAAGTCAATTAGGTCCCCCTAGGTCAGTGGAATATAATTCAAGTATGAAGCTCAATAAATCGGTAAAATTTGATGAACCGAGTGTATGTTTTCTTTATATGCCGGTGAAAACTAAATTCAGAATTTCAATATACTACGGAAAAACTTCGGATTTTCTGCAGAGATAAGGAAAGACAAGCTGCGGAATTGTATACTTGTTTATGGACTTTTGGAGTACGTTTTTCCTAACTAGAAAGGCAAGAGAAACTAACATGAACGGGGATTTGCTGACGATATCTGTGGCAAAAGGATTTCTGTTCAATGTGTGAATTGTAATAATTCAAAGACATTTCTTATTCCGAAAACACCTTAGATTTTGTTACAGTTTTTTAATTTATAGACATATTACATATGTCGTTATTTTGCTGGTTGATATTATTAGCAAAATCCAGGTACGGCACACTTGGTTAAATAGGAAGTGTAAATAAATATGTATCAGTAAACAGTTAATTCTAATATACAGAAGTGAACTTAATAGAGATTATAGCCATAATATCCATTTACAAAAATGGCTTCCTATTACTACCGCAAACATCAGTAGCATTTTTTAAGTAAATACAAGTACCTACCCGTAGTTTTTTGTTTCATTTTGCTTGCATGTTACATGTAAATTCACCCTTTCAGTTTCAACTAGGCACAAAGTCAGAATCTCACCATTTAAAAAATCTTTAAACCGTTTAAAAGAAAATTAAAAATCTTAGGTAAAGTACTCATTATACGATTTCTTACTGAGAAAAGTTTTAACAAGGGTGCTTATACGTCTTAAGTAAAAGTTCTCGCGACAATATTTGTCTTTTTATAAAATTAAAAAGTTCGCAATATTTTTTTTGCAAGTAGGACTTTTTTGTGCTTTAACAAAACTCTACCGATAGATTTAAAAAATGGAATTGCTTACAAGTGAATCGCCAAGTCAACGACCATCTGAAAGTAATCATTTCTGGATTGAAAAAGCTGAGTAAAGTTTGTTTTCAGTAAAGTAAAAGTTGAGTGTTATTTTTTCATTTCCTAATTTGTTGATTTTTAAATTGGTACGTTGGAATATTCTTGTAAGTCTTTTAGGTGGTTTGACCTGATTTGAGTCAATCGAAGTGGTATAAGGTCAGGTGGGGGCGTTTGTTCGGCCTCGAGGTCGTATTACGAGTGTATTTGAAGTGGGTTGCCCTTGCCGAACTGAATGGTTTTGACAAGTACAAGCTGTCTCAATTTACCTCGGCATTTCTCAAAGTAAAGAAAACTATACATTTAAAGATAATTCCTACCTTATTCTTTGAGTATACTGGTACTTCGGGAAGTAGATAATTCCCGAATCACCCGTGTGTTTAAGTTAGAAGCCAATGCCGATACCCTTGCTGTTCAAGTAGAGTGGCTGTAGACAGTTAGGGAGCAGTTGTTTTATAAGAAGGCAATATATGCTAACTAATATGTGTATAAGGGAACAACAAAGTCTGGTGGTGCATCAGACGCAGGGACAAAAGAAAGGCATCATAAGCCTAAAAGTACGAGTGGTTTGTTTTGTATATTATGTAATAAAATTCACAACATGAATACAAATAAATAAAATTTAAGTGTCTGTTTGTAATGTTGATACTGGCCTGTTGGTCTAGTGGTTAGTGACCCTGACTGCTAAGCCAGAGGTCATGGGTTCGATTCCCACCCAGGACAAATAATTGTGTGATGAGCACGATAATTTGTGTGGGTGTAATTTATCTATAATATGTATGTATTTAGAAATATATAAGTATGTTTATCAACAGTCTGGTTACCCTAGTACAGGCTTTGCCTAGTTTGGGATCAGAGGGCCATGTGTGAGATGTATGGAGTTATTATTATTATTAATGTCAAAACAACAGTTATTTTTAAGTTCATAGTTATTTGCACGATACCTATGCCTTATAATCAGTTTTTTGTCTATCTGTCTATCTGTTGGTTCCGGCTAATCTCCGGAACAGATAGACCGATTTCCTTGGGAATTTCATTGGCAGATAGCTGGTGTTATAAGAAGAAACGTAGGCTTCTTTAATTTTAAACAATATAATATTATGGCATAAATACGTACTATACCTTTGGAGTATTTTGACATTATGGCATATTAAAAAAATATTTGGTTCGTATAGTATAGTTACCACTTTGTACAAACGCCCTTGACACAGCTTACCGAGGTAGAAGACGTAAAGAAAAAGAAATTGATAAACGCGCTCTTACAGCGTGTATATTTATGTCTAGTTTGGACGTATTCCTATTTACAAACCATATCATTAAAATTGGTTCGTGTACGGGGAAAGTATTGTATAATTATAATAATAAATCATTTATTTCAGACTGCGTAGGTAAATAAATAAATACCTTCACCTTAATTTACGTACTATAACATTGTGTGTTAGTAAATATAAGTTAAGACTTAGGTAACACTTCACTTGTACTAAGCCTGTGTGCAGTCTATTGGTACTTGTAAGCGACGGAATACCACACCTTGCGGTCAAAAGCTTTCTTTTATCTAACACCTGGTGCAAGTAACAATTGGATACTCGCACCACGAACACCTTGAAGTTGACGTTGCGTTGACGTATAACATACACAAATATACAGGTCCAACAGCAAGCCATCTATTTTTTTTAAGTTGGCTTAAAATTTTTAACAGCTCTAAACATCGAAACAATAAATATAAATTAAAGTAAACAAATGAATGTTGAAACACTAAACGTAATGCAGACTCAAATAAAATCAGTCGGAGGAAAAATTGCTTTTGATTGTCTGTAAAACGTTGTGCACGGCTATGAAAACTTGACCTGGTCGTGAGGCAAAGGCGTCGGGTTGTTCTGCCATCGTCGCAGTATAGAGTCCGCACGCGATCGCGTGATAGGCAAAGGGCACACTACAATTACAGCCAAATGACCCATGCTCGCTCTGCACGCGACTATCGTTATTAAAAAGAAGAAGCCAAAATTGCCATGTCAAAATAAAAGTCGGTGAACTCCTCGTGACTGATGCTTCGGTAAGATTGATTTCCTTATCACACGACGGTGTTAATTATCTCTAATTTTTGTAACTACACTGCACGAACTGTTTTCTTCATTAATTTTGGACGTCTAACAAGGTTGATGGATTACAAAATGAGGTACTGTATTTTAATTGCTTGTAAGCTTTTAGAATTTCGAGAAGACTTAACTGTGTGTAACAACATTAGATTCTTTTTTTGCACTTGAAGCTTCTGAACATATATATTATTGAACATATTACACTGATCCTATTTATTTTAGTTTAATTAGAGCGGGTGTATGCCAATAATACTAACTAAACATTAAAATACAATAAAATTGAAAAATAATAACAAATTTAAAAATGTAACAAACCTATCATGCATCTCCCTCACTGAATTTCAAGCATGCAAACAAAATCATCACCCATCTCTCAGAAAACAAATCAATAGTTGCGCAGTGAGCGTTTGCAGTACTGGCGAATTGGCTTTAGCAGCGGTACGACAAAATCGCAAAGCAGTTGACAGTAGTTGTTGAGGATAAAAAGTCGAGACAATTCACTAAGAAGATAAGGTGAATCTATTCTACCCCTGATAATTTTACATGCTGTCACCATTAGGTCGCAAGTTGTCCTAGTCGCCAAGGAGTTATTCCCAAGGCATCCCAGCAAAAAGTTTGTGGGATAAAGAAAGGGGTAATATCCGTACTCACGTCTATAAAGAAACCTGAGAAAAGCTTTCTGTACTTTACAAGGAGGAAGGAGTAAGCTTCTTCGTGTGGGTTTCAAACGCTGGAGAGCACTGGTCTCTAAATTACTTCAGCCCAGGGTGATATATATATTTTTCATTTCATTGATTTTATTGAACTCTCGCGCATTTTTAAGTACAAAGCCTAACCTTTGGAAAGACTCCTTAGCAACAGCTACAATATGATTATAGAAGCTTAGTTTTTGATCGAATGTCACACCAAAATCCTTGATGGTAATTGATTTGACTATCGTTTCAACCCTTTCAAAAGTCATCGCCCGGCATTTAGCTAAATCTGATTCCATTTTGTCTTCAATGCTCCATTCGTGAATTGCCTCAATGTCACATTAAAGTGCTAAACAGTCTTTCTCAGAGTTAATTTCAGTATATATCTTAAGATCATTTGCGTAAAGTAAACACTTCGAGTAGTTCAGGACTCTACGGAGGTCATTAACCACACATTACAGATTGCTATCTAGACCCAAACTAAGCAGAGCTTGTACAATGCGTTTTCGAACATGGTTAAACATATTAAGGTATATAACATAAATTACTGACAAAGATGTTGAAAACTGTTTTTTCTGAATATGTCTCCCCAGCAAATTAGTTACCGAAACGTATAACTTCAACATTGATATCTTTGAAGTCGGACCGAAAAACAAACTTAACTTTGCTATTCTTAAAATACTTCTTCATGCATCGATATACCTACGTCACAGTCAAAACATATGTACAGTAAGTAGTAAGTACGCAAAATATAAGTTTGTAATCGCAAAAAATATATTTTATGTGATATAACAACAAATTAAAGACTTTTGGATTTTTTCTTTTACTTTTGCTGTGAGATCTTGCATCTCATGCGCCATATTTCATGATTAGGTAAATTAAAAATCTATAGGGTACTTACCGTAGACCTCGTCTATGGTAAGTACCCTATAGATTTTTAATTTACCTACGAAGTGTAAAAATTTGTTAAAATATTAGATTTAAAGGGTCTTAACAAATAGACAGACAGACGGACAACGAAGACGGACGACGCTTGACGAAAAAGCAACTTTTAGAGTATAGCAACTTTCTTTTTTTTTTTGTAAACATTACGTATACGTGTAGATGTTATAAATATAATAGAGATAAATATAATATAGTGATATGTTTTGTAACTGTGTAAAATCTATGATTACAATTATATATAGAAGCTTTTAGATTCAACCCTACATTTCACTAACAGAAATTAATATAATATAATAATTATTCTGTAATACCCACTGTATCTAATGAACGATTAGTACGTTAATATTATCCACCAAAACGTTTTAAATTAGTGGAAATTGGTAAATTTTGTAATTAAGGAGTCTTTGTAATTGCTTCCTGTCCTGAAGAGGGCTTCCAGAAAATTATTTTCAAGAAGTATTTTTTAATTATTCTTATATACTTCCAATCCATGTCATAATATCAGTTCTGATTAAAACTTTTCTGCTGTTAGCTGGTTTGCTGTTTTGCGGTTAGGGTAGTGCAGTAGTAAAGTGGGTCCGAATGTCAATAAAAGCTGTACCCGGACGCCTCATATTTTAGGCTCACCGTGTGGTTTTAGTCGGTTCGATCTGATACACCGCCTCACCGAAAACGCCATTTCAAAATTCGGATTTCCACACACAAAAAAAAACAAAAAGTGTGATAATAAAGTACACATAATGTAGATAAGTCATTTTAAAACTAGGCAGTGCGTGTTTTACGCAGTAAGTCAAGTCAAGTACTCAACTTTCATCTACACGTAAAAGCAATATTTATTTACTTTCTGGTGACATTATTTATATATATATCTGCGTATATGAACTTAGATATTGATTGTTTCAATCAAATCAAATATTATCATGTTTTGTTTTAATTAGTCAATAGATACGCAATCTACGGTTGGATCTTACAAGGGAATGTCTATATGTTTTGTTAGATAATATTTTTCATAAAACTAATTTAACATACTGCAAACCTAACCTGTTTTGTAATTTGTAATTTGATACAACTATATGAGCTGTTGGATAAGGAACGCGTTTAGATGCGTGTAGCTTTATAATGAAAATTAATTGAGATAGATCCTTTGCCCACTAATGTGTGATACCGTGCTATTCGGGCATATCGGAGTTAAACACGTTACCCGCTCATGATTAAAACATAAAAAGAGACAAATAGATATAACAAGTAGGTAACAAGACAAGTACGGGCCAATACAAACAACGCGGATTGTGAGCGAAATGGGTAAGCAAAAACTGGGAATCCCAAAACGGTTTAGCTCGTAATTCAGGAACAATAGTGGATATAAAAATAAGGGAAAATAACACAAATATAAGACATAAATACGCTTCGTGATGAGATTGATTAATTTGCTCTCCGGCGATTGGCGATTACTAAGCAATTAGTGTTCTTCGCAAAAACTTACTTTTACTAAAATACAAATTGTCTCGTGGTGAAATCTATTTAATATTTCCTAATTAGGTGCACATTGTCTGAGATTATGTTGATGTTGAATTTTGATCAAATTTATATTTGAACCTTAAACATCCGACAAGGTAAGAATGGTATTGTGTTTCTGTATGGTAAGCTTGTGTTCTACTTTCAAAATGCCATCCTTATAATTTCAAAAATGGAATCAACGGTCAGTCTCCCAAGTGTTTTATTAGTTCCTAACTAATGGTCGCTATGCAATTACTGGCTTAGCAAGTACAATTAATTAATAATCTGTGAAACTATCTGCTAGTGATTTACAAACCTTCTGTGTGGTATTGAAATTATATTATTTCTTAAATATAAGATGACGGAAGCATTGTTTTTATTGCAACTTCGGTGAAAATTTTACCGTAACATTTTTAAAGTTCTCAGACAGTCATATAGTTAAAACCATGGAGTTTTTAAGTATTAAGTGTGGGTTGTTATTATTTGTTGATGGTTTTGTAGCTTCCCCCATTTTACTCTATAATGGTTTTCAGCAGTTTGGATCTAGATCAAAATCTGTCTATATGTTTTATATCAGTTCGCAGGCCATTGTAATTAGTAATTTTTTATCATGTAACTCATCCCTTTGAATTTTTGATTCATAATGTGTTAAATTATTCAGTATAGGCGTCAAAAAGGCCCTATAAATCGGTATACTAGTAGACTGTACTGTAGACTCAATGTAATTAATTAAAAGCTTGCTTGCTATCATACAGATTGTGATTAAACTACTACAAACAGCAGAGGCGTTGTATGAAGATGTTCCATTTTTATGGCGTAAAGTGAAGTAGGATGACATAATTAATAATTCTTGTAAGCATAATAAATTCGTCGTTGAAAGACAAAGTTAGTTTTTTTTCTTTACTATGTTGTGGCGTAAAATAAAGAGAAAGAGAAAGAAGGAATGAAAGATTTCTTAGTTATGCACCTGAGTTTCTTGAATAGATAACATTTTTAATAGTTCGATATATTTAAAGAAACTCACAGTTTACTAAGAAACAAAGCTAACAAAGCTACTGGCTAAGTTGTCGGACTTTGAACCGAAAGATTATCCGCTTGAAAACTCCGCAATACGCTTCCGACATGAATGCTAGGATTGAATTTACGTCGGACCACGGCACACAAGCATTTAGCTTTGCTGGAGAGGTTCACGAAACTTTAAGTTACTTCTGGTATGTGACCGTTGCTAGTACTTCTTTCAAACTATTTACTTTTTTACTTCGAAACAAGCAAATGCTATTAATCTTTAAGTGCGTGAGTAAATGGCAAGCAGTTTAACTGAAGACTTTACAACCATAAAACTTTCAATTACTCCTAAACCCAACAAAATAACCCCATCTCGATTTACGACCTCAGCTGCGCGCCGAAAGAAAAGGTGTTCCATCAGGACTTACATAGTAACAGGTCTGGTTATTGAGTTTTGTTTCTTTAAAAAGTCGTTATCCACTAGGGATTATCGGGCTTTACATACACGTACTTGATGGATACAAAGCGCATTCACATTCTGGGAAACTACTTGACTGTATGAATCACAAAAGTTTGTCCTACGCGGATATTGAAAACCGCACCAAACTCGCCGTAATACCAATTAAAATTCTACACCATTATTAACAAATAAGCAGTTTTTTGTACTTTACAAAGGGGTTAAAAATATAAATTGTAAATACTCTACACATGTTATAGTAAAATTACGGTAAAATAATCCGTCCTAGATGTTTTAATCTGTAACCATTAATATTATTAACACTTAACATTCTGATGATGGTCATAAGATACTAAATTAGCGAGTAAATAAATGTTGATGAGCCTTTCAATAGCCCCATTATTATCTTTCCAATTGTGTATCTAAAGTAGAACATTTTATATTGAAAGGAATAATATGGTAAATAGTACCATTTTATTATTATTTAGATAATTATTCTAATAGTCCAAAAAATTTGGAAATTCCGTTTTTTTCGTAACACAACAACATGTGCTTTTCAAAACGTAAGAATGTCATGGAATGTGAGTATCTATTAATTTTATGATATTCTTACGAACTAAAAAAAACGGGTAAAAGTCTTCGAGAATCGTTAGCCGAGATTGGACGAAGAATCTACATACAAGTTTGTATAAAACCCTCGGTGCTCGAGTCAGACTCGCACTTGTCTGGTTTTTATTTTTGGCACATCTTACGATTTCACCGCTCAACTTCTTAAGTTATCTAAATTAAACATGTATTGTACAGATAGACCCTGGATTAGCATATTTCGCGACTAAGATTCGCGCGTTAGGCTAGGTTCTAGGCTTACCTAGAAAGCTTTTTTAATATATATATAATAAAAATAAAGCACCATCGGAAACGCTACGAACCATAAAATTATGGGTCATGATTGTTGCAGAAGTAGATTTATGTTAGTATTGCACTATATCTATATCTCTTTAATAACCTGTTAAAACGGAACTCAAAGGCACGGTAATATTATCTATCCAGCATTCTATCTTCATACAAACGGTCGGAAAGGGATTCATACCTACGCGTCTCAAGTTCGGTATACACTCGGTACACAACCAGTTGCGAATGCGCCGCAGTGACGATGATGCTTTTTGAGCACTAAGCTTGTGATTTGTGTATTTGATTGAAATAAGTACTAGTACTTACTTAATATGGCAATGGATTCTTATACTATAAAATTTAAACACGCTTTTATAAAACTTTTCGTACGTCTCAGTCGAAGTGCAAATATTTTTCAGTCTTAAAATAAGGGAGGTTTTTTTATTAAATCTACTAGGTAATCAAAAAAACACCAACATGTATTTTTATTAAACACTTCCTATGTCATTCACAACGAATTTAAATTGTTTAAATAAAAAATATATTTATTATAATAATTATAATCACAAAACTAGAAAAAAACTCTTAAATCTACTAATAAAAAACAAAACATGTATTTTTATTGAACACTTCGTATTTCATTCACAACAAAAAGTAGGTAGATGAAATTAAAATACTCTAGGCTTATAATTATAATACCCTTTCGTGTGGTTACGTACCGCGCAGCTTTAGGTAATTATTTCAACAACAGCGCTGAGTCACAATACTGGATAGTAATATTACCGTCTCAAAGGTTTACACTTACTAATACTTTTTACATTATATAACTAAATTTAAGATTCATTTATTTTATTAATAACCCAAATTTAATTCAATTTCAACATTAAAGCAAATAAAATTATTGGCATTATTGATACAGATTAAAATACTACATAATCGTTTTTTTTTATACTACTAACGTAAGTTATCGAGACTCATTACTTTTGCTATTAAATTGCTAAGTTTGCTAAATTGCTTGTTTAACCTAAGCCATGCAGGCTTAGCTTAAACAGTATAAAATTTTCGTATACGTATTGATCGAAACGGTTTTGCATTTACTTAATTTAAATGGATGATTTGTTTATTGTTGTTATCAGATATATGAGAAATGTTTAAAATACCAACACAAAGAAATTAAGAAGTTTTGGAGTTGACTCTAGCCACAAGGTCGCTCGTGTTGCGGAATTAATTTCTAAGCTATTAACGGCGCTAGCTTCTAATTCAGAGTTATACTCATATATTATTGCATTAATATTGTACTTATAAATTAGGTTTAATATATATATACATTTAAGTTTTTTACTAAAGTTCTTGTCCACAAACTGATTTAGTCCTTGGGTATCCCGCCTCAAATCAGAACAAACTGGAGATATTAAAGGCTTTGATAAGATAGCCTCCATTTAACTTTGTACTGTTTCACGCATGTATCACGGTCTGTATGATTCAAGAGTTCCTTTAGAAGGTTTTACATATACCTACTATTAAAAGAGGAATATTTGGTGGTGCAAATTTTTTTGTGTAATTACCATTACCATTTCGACCTTTTTTTCATGGATCGATTACTTTTAAAGCCGGTGCCTAATTGCCTGAACTTTATCAGTAAGCGTGTCAGAATTATTTTTTATTAGAAAACAAAAGGTCAGCCATTTATTCACCTTTCAACTTTAGCTTATAGTTTTCAAAATAATAAGTAATATTCTATTTGTTTGCAGATAAAGCGATCTTCTCCGTGCCGAAGAATAGCGAGGATTTGAGGTGAGTTGGCAAATTAACGTAATCGATCATCCGTCATGTTGTACGGGCGGAGAACGGAACTGTGCCGCTAAGGCCTCAGACAATCTTAATCGACATCTAATGTGGTATTTTTTTTCATAAATTGTATGAATACTAATTAATACATAAGTAGTTTGTATATTAATGTAAAATTTTGTATTATTATATAAAAAGTAACAAAAAAGTATGGCTTAAGTCTGGCTATATACAAAAATTTTAAGTAATTAATAGTAAGTTTTATAATTTAAAAATATAAACAAAATCAGGGATTTGACCAATTTAAAAAAAAAAAGGTTCTGTGTTCCATCCGTATGTATGTCTATGTCCGCGATATTCTTCAAAAGTAAATGGAGCAATTTTCATGATTGTTTCACTAACGTATTCTACATATTTTCAGGAAGAAAGTATATAATACATTCGATATTTCTTTAGTTGAAGTCTAAGATATACATATATTATAAGCTAGTACATATTATCAAAACATGTATATGCTCGAAAAAACTATATAATAATAAATATATTATTATTATTATATTATTATTTATTTTTGGTAAAAAAAAATTCTTTAATAACATGTCAATAACGGTAGTAACTATTATGAGTAGGCGTAAGTGTAGCTCAATGATGTAACAGGTTTATCCGCTTGATATATTTCCATTAGATTCTCTGTTAATTCAATGAGAACAGAAAAAAATGGATGCAACAAAAATCATTACCCAAAGCAAGAATAGAAGGAATAGTGATGGTCCCTTTCGAGTCAAGGCGTTTTTAAAAAGAACATAAATCTTAGCTCGAATTAGGTACGTTTAAAACATTTGCACTTTAGAACTATAATTATTTCTTGTGATGTAACATAAAACACATTAAATATATTACATCATAAGTGGTACTACTACCTTTGCTAGTAAGTAAACTATCTCGAAATTTCACAAACTCAAACAGCTAAAATTCTAAAGTAATCAACAGCGTTGATAGTTTAATATTGTGAAAATATTTTCTTATCCAGTTTCTGCAATTTCATACACTTTACTATACTGATTAAATGTACTCGTACTGCCGGAGTAGGTCACTAAATGTACGAAGTCACGACATATATTACCATATATTACCCTTGTGCAGTGGACTACCACAGAAGTAAAGTAATAAAATCGTCAACCTTAACCAAAACCAGAAGCAGAAAAGAAATTATGTAGCTGATGACGAATTAGCCAGCTGCTGCGTACGTATGCTTATCCTGCAAGATATATAGTGCGTACGAGGACTATAGATACTCGGGTTCAAGTTGAAGATTGTAACTGACGGCAATACCCTCTATTGCCGTACACGCGTATGACCGGATTCAACGCCTAAACTTTATTATGATCTTAGATACCGTTGATCTGTCGGTGCCGTTCTGCCTAACCTCGAAGCTTGGGTAGGTAGGGAGGGAGGTCGCGTCACCTACCGACTGACGCAGGTACTCACTGGGCATGGTTGCTTCGGTGAGTACCTGAATCGGATTGGACGCGAGGAGACGGCACAATGCCACCACTGCGCAGCCGACTGGGACTCCGCCCAGCATACGCTGGAAGACTGCCCCGCGTGGGCATCTGAACGCGAGATCCTGGTTGACCAAATCGGACGAGACCTGTCCCCGCCAGCAATCATTGCTGCCATGCTGGCGGATGAGGAGGGCTGGGGCGCAGTGGTCTCTTTCTGTGAAGCTGTAATGCTCCAGAAAGAGACCGCTGAACGGGATCGGGAGAGGGCCGATCCCGAGCGTAGAGGACGTCGGCGGCGGTATCAACCGTCAACGGGGCCGCAGGCTGCCAGAGAGTGGGGACCTCTGGTAGCAAATTAACTGCTGCGGTAGGCGATAGGATGGCGGCCCAATCGCATCTTTGCGATCGGGCTGCTACACACATTGATTAGGCCGATAGGCGTGGGGAAGCCTGCTTTCCCCAGGATAGGGCTTGGCTAGGCGCGGCGTCGATCCGGGGGGGACCTGAAATAATATGGTCCGGGTCCTTCCCAGAGCAGGGCGCCTGAGACCGGCTGTCGGGGTGGTTTTTAGTGGAAACACCACATACTCCTGGCTCCTGCGTCCCTAAGGAGCCGGAGATCCGAAGGGATTTTCCACCCCGTCAACAAAAAAAAAAAAAAAAATAAAAAAAAAAAAAAATAAAAAAATAAAAAGATACCGTTGATACGACGTCGCGGACTTATGCCAACTGATAACTCCTAAATGATAGGTAACTGAAGTTGAATCTTGACTATTTTTATTTGGATATGAAATACTGTTTTCAAGTATTTCTAGTAAACAAACAACTTTCGCTGTGGCTTTGCCATTTTATTCACTGTGTGATTGCGACTTTATGCTACTTATATTTTGAACATTTTCTAAAGCAATTTCGACTCTTCATTTAAGCCATTGAAGCGGTTAAATTTCGAAAAATACTTTTTGAACAAGTATTTGAAACTGAAACGTAATATTCGAGCCTCTAAAGGTTGTATTATTTACATTATTTGAGATCTCGTTATGAGCCATTCAGTACATATTCTCTTTGATGTGTAATGATCCCTTTGAAAAATATAAAGGTACCTTAAAGTTTGCTCCAAATTTAGATAAGAAGAAATCAGAGGATATGTCTTAATACATGTTAGTACCTAATTATTTGTGTCTCGTTTTTTAATTAAAGCCGTAAATGAAAACAACAATAGCAGACTTGAGGTAGGCAAACTAAATTGGAAATACTTTCTCTTTTGCTCTTGTTAGTTTAGTAAAAATATTAACAAAATAACTAAACCCAGAAAACAAAATAATGCGTTTCCATGTTTAAGTTGCACCTACTTCATTATTTTCTACATCACCTTAATGTAGACTGGCAGAGAATGCCTTTGGCATTAAGTCCGCCTCTGTACATGTTGTGCATAAAGTATTAAATAATAATAATAAATTCAAAAAATATTGGAAATTATAATATATTTTGTGAGTAAGGAACTTGAAGGATTCTAATAAAGTTACTAGTTGGTTTGTACTTATGTAGCAGATTATAATTAGGTACTATATATTTTTTTCTTTTATAGAAAACTAATACAAGTATTAGAAACAAAATAAAACTTCTAACATTCTAATTCCTTGACTTTAATTTTTTTATAAGAATTAAAATTAGTGACATATTAACTCAAAAAAACAAAATTAGGTATCTAAAGAAATCCAGTTTTACTACCAAAAACCCTAACGAACAAAAACAAAAAACAATATAATACTGTATAAAATTATTATCATAGATTAAGAATGGTTTTTCTAAAATATTAATTACGGTGCAGGCCGCGGGTTCAGGACTACTCTCAATAACAAGCCCCTCGGCCCCGGCCGTATGCCTCGTAATCACCATGTGGTTTTAGTCGGTTCGATTTCATGACCCCTGGGTACCCATTTGGTTCCCACACGCAAAAAAATAATATTAATTACGATATGAAATCATAAGCCTGCCTGGCATAGACTTTTTTTCGGTATAGACTTGGCGATAAGGTCACTCATTGTACATTTAACTGTGTAAGATGATGTACACTCTTGAGTGTACATCATCTTCATCAAAAAATAATGAGGGGGCTTGCCCACTCATTATTTTTTTTTATGGTATAAGGGGGCAACCGAGTAGACGGGTCACTTGATGGTAAATGACTACCGCCGCCCATGGACACCTGCAACTTAAGAGTCACAAGTCCGTTGCCGCTTTTTAAGGTGGGAGTAGGGGAAGAGTGGGGAGAGAGGGGAAGGGCGGGAATAAAGGAAGGACGGGAATAGGGGAGAGGGAGGGAGAGGGAAGGGTTAGGGCCTCCGGTAACCTCACTCACGCGGCGAAAATTCCACTTCTTGTCAGCCTGTTGGTTTAGTGGTTTGTGATCCTGACTGCTGAGCCAGAGCTCGTGGATTCAAACCCCACCCAGGATAAATAATTGTATGATTAGCACTGTCATTTGTTTTGTGTCTGGGTGTAATTTATCTATAATGTGTGTATGTATGAAATATATAAGTATGTTTATCAGCAGTCTGGTTACCTTAGTACAGAGTCTGCCTATTTTGGGATCAGACTGTAATTGAAAAGAAGATCAGGTGTAAGGTGTCTCAGGTTATCTTCCTCCCTTTTTCACCAGAGCCAGGAAGGAAGTGGCAAGTATTTATAGGGCTCGGTGATTTCTTGATATCGTAGACCGTGTACTTGTTTATCTAGTTAAGTGCATAAAATAAAGAATAAATAACTATTTAACTATGTATTAACAATGGGTGACTATCGCAATATGGTTTATTTATTAAAATGTTATTCCATGAAGATTTCTTAAGGGGATAACAATCAGATCACATTTTTTATTAATTACCGGTTTTGAGAACATAATTGTGACAGACAGCTCTTAAGTCTTAAGCTCTTAAGCCAGCGACTTTGTTCGATTGGAAATTTAGGGGAAATATATCCCACGGGAAGTGTACCTTTTTTTGGGATAAAAAGCAGGCCTGTGGGTACACAGGCCTGTTTTTTATCCCGAAAAAGATGTTATAGGCACAGAGATAGATTATAGTCTGAAATGGTAATTTCAGACTATAATCTTTCTCTGTGCCAAATATTAGCAAGATATATTACACAACAAATCGTATTTTAAACGGTAAATATAGATTTACCGTTTAAAATACGTTTTGTTGTGTACTTTGATCGTTGATTATAAATTGTAGGTTACCTACAATTTATGATCAACGATATCCACACAAGTTTATTGTATTTGGTGATACAAATAGTGGAGCATCGTAGCAGCTAAGTCGTAGCTTCTACCTCTACGGTCCTGTGGATTGCAGGTGCAATTTATGTTTGAGATAGATATTTGTGTAACGTCTTTGATGTTCGAAATTCTGGAGAGAAATCGATACTGCACAAAGAAATGAAATGCACATATGATGTATGTAGGTACACAATTTTAGTCTTTGTTAGAGTTTACAATTAATATGTAAAATTAAAAGAAGAACACTCATCGGTCATACAAAAATGTCTGAAATGAACAAAAAGGAAATGTACGTCATATTGTATTTCAAATCGTAGGATGCATTACAATTTTAATAATTATCGAAACACTATTTGCCTAGTGTTACGATAATTATTAAAATTGTTTAAACCTTTTTATACTAACTTTTAAATTTTCGCGTTCCGTGATATATAATTACATATTTAAACAGGAATTAACGCGATCCATAGGTATTTAGTAGTTTCTGTCAATTTCAGGCATTTAATAGCCATTCTCCTTTATGGTTAATTTATATCTTAGAGTACAGGGAATGAATGAAATATGAGATATTAAAAATATTTTGTAACTCAACAAATGTAATTCCTTATAAAACACAAAATGACGTTCAGTTAATAATAATAAAAAAATTCCTTCCACAATACTGTTAGTACTTTTGTCTCTCTATATAAATCTACCGTGGGGAAGCGAAAAGGAAGGCTAAATGAGATATTTAGGACCGCACGTTGGACTCTCTCTGATTCGATGATTTTGACATATACGCACCACCCCATGTTGCTGACTGACCCAAGGCTGGCATAGTGCGCAATATACTCATTTTAATAGATTTCTATTTCCTACACGTCTGAGGTTTTTAAACACCTATATTAATTTTCTTAGTCGTGTGGCGAATGCGTCAATGTGCTGATGAAGACCTAGCTAGCGAGTGTTACACCGAAATATAATATAGTCTTCGTTGTTTTAATACATGTACATTGTACATGCATAACCGCATACCACATATTCGGCGTAGGGCATTTTTGTGAAACGATCGAGAACTGTGAACGAGATGGTATAGCATTATCTCGAATGGCAAATGTGGGTAACATACTTTGTTTTTTCGGTGTTTAAAGTAAGTATGTTGTTACGTAGCCATATAGTTACTTCGTTTAGACCGATTTGAGTGCAACTGAAGGCTTTTTACATGCGTTTGAGGAGAACATCAAGGCTGTGTCATCGGCATAAGTGAACACCCTACCGTTGTTAATGCTGATAGCACACAAGTCGTTAATATAAATCAGGAATATATTCGGCGCAATCACGTTTCCTTGTGGGGCACGATGTGTTACACTTTTTTCAGGGCTCATGTAACTGTTTATCTTAACGGTTTGCTAAGGTAGCGATCGAACGCGATCGCTAAGGTAGACTTTGTAAAGGTTCAGAAGTGTTCTTCTTACGTCAATTTGCTCCATCTTCTTTTTCAAAAGCATGGGGACAGAGATGGTGTAACAGGCTTTTGCAAGGTCAAGGAACATACCGATTACTTTCGAACCTCCACCTATGGTATCCGATGTCGGGTACATCGGAAATCATACTGTTAGGGTGACAAGGTGTGATTTCTTCGAGGATATTTTTGAGCTTCTCGTTCATGATTCGCTCCAGTACTTTTGATAGTGAGGGTATAAGAGCAAATAGCCTATAATTAGTTACTTCATCTCTATTCCCACCCTTGAAGACATGATGAACGAATGATTTTTTAAACACTTTTATTATTTTTGCCTGCGACTTGAATTTAATGCCTATTAAACTTATTTAAAAAAAAATTTAAAGGTTTTTCATCACAGAAGTTTCTGTACAGTGACAAAACATATAGGTGCCTGTTGATTTCCTTTATGTAAGCCGTTTCGGAGTTCTTCACGGCTTAGGACTTTTTTTGCGGTTGGAGGGTTTGATAGTAGTAGTGTTGGACATACTAAACAATCAGTTTGCTAGAAGTCCCCAGAAATTCAGCTGCTTCATTAGGATTACATATTTTATACATAGTGCAAAAAGTAACAACATTATTGTATAGTATGATTTAATTTGTACTGATTTTAGTTCGAATGTTATTAATTGAATCTAGAAATATTTAAATACCTTTCTATCCTGGTGACCAATATATAGTTAAAACTATTGCATTTGTATTAACTTTAATTATGAGGCCCGTAGAGTCAACAATGAGGGCTCTTAAATGGACTTAAAAATTGAGTAAACCACAACAAAACAGTCTTTTGTTTATATGCTTGCTGTCTCCTAACTCGAGTCACATTGCGCTTTATATGAAACGGCTTGCCATAAGATAATGCATTTTATAAGTCTAATATTTTTTTGGTTGTTTTAAGATAAAATTTTCATGATGTACCTGATGCTTTTCTATTTTACGATATATTAAGTTTAGCACACAAACCGACTGAACTTATTGACATATTCGCCAACAGTTCGACGTTAATCCCGTGCTCTCTAAATTAATACAATGAATGCCTACATATGTATGGGTACCCCTATATTAGGATAGGCTCACGTACGAAATCCCTAAGAAAGTGATAAGACATGTATGTAATATATATTATATGTATAACTTGTATTGATATAGCAGGGTAATATACATAATTGCAGCACAGCTGGATACTGCGTCGGCTTAGATTTTGCATACAAGAGGTCTCTTAATTAACATAATCTGTGTTACACCCGATGAGGTCAGTATGATACATGGACGTTTCATGCCTACCTGCTGCATGAAGTTATATTATTTTGAAGGGAATTATCAATACACAAATCAATAAAATTTAAGTGTCTGTTTGTAATATCAAAATAATAGTTGTTTTTAAGCTCACACAGTTATTTGCACGATACCTATGCCTTAAAATCAGTTTTTTTAAATTTTTGTTTGTCTGTCTGTCTGTTTGTTCCGGGTTATCTCCGGAACGGGTAGACCAATTTCGACGGGACTAACACTGGCACGGGGGTGTAAAGAATGTTATATTTTAAACATAAGAAACTCAACCATAGATTAAAAAACAAAATTTATCACAGGTTGAAGTTCGTCGTCTGTAGCAAAAATGGAATTAACGCGAAAAGATTGTTGGGCGATGATTTTTTATAATTTTAAAAGTTCACTCACTCCGCAAGACTGCACTGCTTGCCTTCAAAATGCTTTTGCGGGGGGAAGCACATCATTTGAGCACCGTAATGCGTTGGTACGCAGAATTTGATCGTGGCCGTGTTTTTCTCCATGATGAAATTCGCGAAGGTCGGCCTGCAACTGCGATCACTAAGGAAAATGTTGCTACTGTCAGGCAAGTAATTGAAGAAAACTGGCGTATCACCTATGAGGAGATTCGAGGATATTTGGGGATTGGTATGAGCCAAATTTAAACAATCTGTCATCAACATTTAACAGTTAGAAAACTTTGTTGCCGCTGGATTCCTCATGAACTCACCCCAGAACAAAAACAGACTCATGTTGATTGGTGTAAAAAATGTTGTTAAAGTAAGATCACGGATGTTCAAATGCTGTGTTTGACATTGCGACAGGAGATTAAAAATGGATATATTGTTACATGCCGGAAAGAAAGCAACAGTCTTCTGTATGGGTGTTCAAATGTGACAGCAAACCAACAAAATTTAGGAAGGCGAGAAACGTAGGCAAAAAAATATTGCGTTTTTTGAGGGGTCCTGTCTGCGCGATGCCCACTTGAAGAACCAAAACCATTAATGCTGAGTGATACACCACCATTTGTTTGCCCAGTGTCTTTGAAACAGTTAGTCAAAAACGACTAAGAAGTCGCATCCTATTGCACCATGACAATGCATCGGTGCACTCCGCGAACAAGACAGTCATTTTTAGCTTCTGAAAAGGTAGAGCCAGTGACCCATCCCGCACATAGTCCAGACCTGGCACCATTCGATTTCTTTACTTTCCAAAAAATTTAAGATTTTATGAGAGGTATGCATTTACGGGACCACTGGTCCTCATGTCATGTCATGTCGTTGATTTTCCATACATTCGTTCACATGAGCGCGCGTTTTCAACGCGACAACACGTGATTTTAATAAAAGAATAGGAATAGTACGTATACGATTTTTCACATAGCATTAGTTCAATGACACTTCATTTCATCATGCAGTTTAATTTGTATTAAATAAAAATGTAAAATACAAGAAATTTACCCAAATTTATATTATATTTTGTTTTTAATGCCATTGTCAACGAATACAAAACTCGAACTGAACTGCGATAGTACGTGTTCAACGCCCGAGAAACGCTTGCCATGTGAACTGTACAAAAACCCAACGCGCGTTTGACGCGCTACCAACGCTCGTCATCTGAACGCACTCTAATAAAAAGTTCATACTCATCTGAACTACCTCTGTTTCTCTTTGCTTTGGCCTCGATGTACGTAACAAATTTATGGTCCCTACACTTTTTCGGGCTAATACATTGAAATATTCAGCATGTGTTTCGACGAGTTGGGTTTTAACCTTAAGATATCTCATTACCAGAAGAAATAGAAACAAAATATTAATAGTGATAGTAGCAATCAAAGTGTTCAAACTACTTCAAAGCGTGACCATTAGATCAAATGTAGGTACTATATAAACCATCTGTATTAGTAAAATCCTTTACCTTTTGCCTTTTTGCCTTCCCTTCCTACCGACTTTTCCCTGTCAATATGCTTATAATTTTCCAATATTTTATTCCCAAAGAGCCCAATAGGCTTGCCCCTTTTAAGTGCGTGGTACCAAATTATAGTTGGCAGAATGTAGGTAGTTAATACCCTTCTGAATATTCCTTCAGGCATACAGGCGTGAGAAGATGTAAGTATAAAAAATAAACTTTGACTTCCACACAGTTTTATGGTAGAAGTGTAAAGGACGCTCAAAGTATCATAGTAACGCATAAAATGAATATTGCCATTTGTGGATAAAATAGAAACCCACCGTCTACAAAAGCCGCAGGACTATAGATGAAGCCGACCGCTCGGTCCCCTATTGAAGATTATCCGTTTCGAATATCCATTTCGATAAATTCTATGTTGTACAGCTAAAAGTAAAGATTAGGCGCGGTCAATGTTATGTGATCCTATTAAATTCCCGTGATCAGTAATGAGAGAAAACGAAACCTAATACGGTTTTGCATCCCACGCTATACACTAAAAATACCATTATGGATAGGAAAATAATACCATCTTTAATTTTAAATTAAAGGTTTTAAGTCAAGAATTAAATTAGAATAATATTACAAGTTTGCTTTGATATTTAAATATTAATTAAGAAGAGCAATACGCACACTTCCTCAATTTTAGCGATATCAAAAGGAAAAGCTCATTTTGAGCAATTTGTACAACCATATACAACCTGCTCACGTCACGTCGCCATCCCGTCCCACCCGCTCTCTGACCCGGGCTTTAGTAAAAAGCTATGGCCAAGTTTATGGGGATGTAAGGCTCAGTAGACTTATTTTTGAATTACTAACACCTGATCGGTAGTATATATGCCCTACATTTAACAGCAGCTAATCAGCACTACTAACGTAGTGTTGTTGTCTTTTGTTGGTAAAGAGCCAAGAAAAAGACAAAGAGCAAAAATAAAAACCAAATTTTTTAAATGGTCTTTATAAATAATTCTATAAAATTTAACAACACGTTTCTATAACATTCTGTATATCTTACAGACTATTATTTTTTTCCTTAAACATAATGAGACGCCTAGTACTTATCCATCAATTTAGAACTTTCCTATTTGTTATATTAGTAAGTATGATGTTGGTAATAACTGTCAACGTGCCAAGCGATGAAGTACTCAGTATATTGCCACTCACGTTTTGTGCCGGAGTTTGGCAAGACATTAACGACTTTGTAATTATGAAAATAGCGATTTTGCTTGTCATGTATTATTTTGAACTATGTACATATTTGATTCACTACGACAAGTAATTGAAAATTACAAGGATGAAAATTACAATGTTTCGCTTGAACAACGATACAAATTGTTGTTTATTATGTGTACTTTGTCGAATTAGGGGAAGTTCCTATGAGGAATATAATATGAGGCTTTGATACAATATCAATTATTGGCAGCTCATGACGTGGTTTCAATTTATAATGAAACTTTGTTCATATTTGCTAGTTTGTAGTAGTTTGTAAACTTCAAGTTTTAAAACGTGTGATTTAGAAAAACTAGGACACTTTTGTAGTAATATGTACAATGATCGTAGTATGTCGCACGGACGTCTCCCTTTCATAGGAAGGGATACTTAGGAAGGAGGAAATAAATCAGTCTCATTTAACCGAAGCCGTACTTAGGGCAGCAAGAGACGATCGTTAGCAGTCCTCCACCGTAGCTAGCGGTGAATCAGATCTGCAAAGAGATCTTCCTCTCGGATACGTTCCGTTGCCTTTTGCTGCGAGGTAACATGCTCGCCGATGGACGTGATTGAGGTAAAACGTGAATCATGAAGTTTAGAATAAACGGGTTCGAGAAATCGACTCTTATTTCATTCCGGAGTACTGTTATCGCGGATTAAATTAAGGTGTGGTTAAATTAGCTCCTTGTTGGCTTGCAGATTTAGAGACTAATCGTTATCAACGTTTTAGTACGGCAGTTCAACAGTAAGACACCTTAAACAAGTTGTGTTACGAGTTATTTTAGTTCTTTTTTTTTACGTCATTAATTCACAAAAACAACACCTCTACTAAATACATCTTGTTCAAGATTATTCGCCCCTGTGTACAAACGTAAACTATAAGTATTTTGAAGTTACCAAAAAAACTAACTTATTTCAAAAAACACCTTGAAACTAAACTAACAAGTAAATTGGAACACCGTACAGTGCCTCTAGGAATAACTTCTATGCATAAACTGTGAAACATGTTTTATCTTGTACTTTCACTAGGATAAAATGCGATATTCGTCTAGAAGTAAATAAAGATTGGGGCAATGTATCCCCACGGAGGTTTCCCGCCTAAAGCGGGTTGATACTAGTTCTTTATTTTTTCGTTTAGTGAATAAGTTACGTGTGTTATATTTTTATTTATGAAAAGTAAAGTTTAGGAGGGTCACCCGGTTTAAACGATTTTTAAATTAAAAAAATACTTAAATTTTCACGTGGTATGAAGTGTTAAAGTTCAATTTACTTATTTTGTTTTTTCATTTCGTGCAGGGCAGAACCAGCTATTTATGACTGTTTTATGAATGTTATAATTACGACTATTATTATTTTCAGCAATTATAATACTTCTTTGGATAATTATCGAAATTAGGGAGCTGTTGCTGATAATTATCGAAATTTTTCTTCAACATACTTACTTTAAATACGTCAACCACTTAAAGCATTATGATTTCCAAGTTATCAATTTTTAAATAATAAATGATTATTAAGTGTACAATATACCTCATATGTTGGTCAGGCGTGTAAATAGCCCAACCAGGGTGTGATTGCTCAACAAATTAGCGTACGAGGTACAGGGAAGTAAACCACTTCTATCGATCAAAACAACAATGCCAGCACTGACCTGCAACACCGACCAAGTCCCGATCCTCCAGAAGGCAGCGAGCAGCGGCGAGGTTTCTACGGTCTCTTGAAAGGTATTGACCGGCCGGTCACGATCGAAGACTAGAGCACTCCACATACACCTTGTAAAGGTTATAAGCGAGTCCAAACACTACACGGCTATAGGACTAATGGAAAATCAGCTTCTTTTCACGAGAAATATAACTGAAGTCCGTGGCGGAACAAAACTTTATATTAAAGGCGTCTTCTTAGCGAAAAGCGATGAGAGCAGGGTATGTCCGTTTTTTCTTGCACCAATCAGGCGCAGCGCGCATACACTATTTGAAGACTGCTAACGCCATCTCTTGAGATCGTCGAGTACATTGGCAATATTACAGCAGTACCAGCACCAATTGCATTCGACAAACAGAATGTGGTTTACTATAAAGACTATGAAATTTATAACATAACGAAATATATTATGGTGCGATTATGTATGCATTTTATAAATATATTGGCGCTCCACCATATGTTATGATGTTTAAATAGGTCAAACGTTTGTTAGAATATCGAAATAAAGGGTGAAGCATATTAAAAGTCTTATTTTTATGGGATAAAAGGCTTAACCAACTGGAACAACATTGTATTGTGTATAGGGTCGTGTCTCTCCTGACTGTTACAGCTGCTCTTCATAAGTTGCGACGGTGTGAAGGCAAAACATATTTTTCATTTACTTCATCATGTTTATTATACGTTATATGTATAATGACTTTAACTGTTATATAAATATAAAAAACGACAATTATGAAGGAAAGTTGGAAAACTGCAAAACATCTAATTAATTGATGATGGAAACAACATAGGTTGTTCATTCATTTATGTATTGTTGGTGACGACACTAACTCAATTAAATGTTTTCTATAAAAAAAAATTAAAGCTCTGTAAAAAATACATCATCATCAATATTATAGATATAGCCCATTGAGAGCATTATTAAGAAGTTAAGAGTCAATAGTCAACCTAGTGAGCTTTGTTCGTACAGAAAGTAATGCCGAGTATAGTCCAAGCAAACGACAACAAGCGAACCGCCATGAACAAAAATAAGCAAACAAGTTTTGACGTTACAGGGAAAGCAATTCTATCTACGCCAGAGAAAAAGAAACGAACAGCTGGTGATTTTTGGCGACTGTGCAGTGTGCGACCTTTGTTTGCTTTAGTCCGGTTACTCTGCATCTGGCATAAAATCAAGGCTGCAATCACATACGCTGACACACAAAGATAAAAATAATAATAAATGTTACTTAAAATTAACAATGGGATGGTGAAATGAAAGAAATAAAGGCGGCTCTTAAATATGTATCCGAAAAAGCTATGTCGAGTATTCACATATCCTCTCTATAAAGAGATGTCGCGGGAATTTTGGCTTAAACTGTCATCGCCCCACTTTCACCGTGTCGCCGTAGTTTTAACGTGATTAATTCACTATGAACCAGCAGATGTTGCAACTTGTTAGCTACTTTTGCGTTGCTGAATTTTTATTAGAGAAGAGTTTTAAAATATTAGAATTAAAATCTGTTAGGATCTTTCAAGGATTTATCGAAAAGATAATTTTGAGGCTTATTTGTTAGGTTTTATTTTTTCTTTTTTTCTTTGTTATAAAAAGACAACTCCCGCATTAGGATGTTCTCCTGTGTCGCGGGGGACTTTACAAACATACAAACCACGGACACAAAGAACACCCAGACTCAGGTGGGAATCGAACCCACGACCTGTAGCATAGCAGTCAGGGTCACTAACCACTAGGCCAACAAGCCAGTCAAAGTTTATTTTGTTATTAGCCGTTCCACTGCTTTGCTTCTAAGAGTTGTAGCGTGATGTTAAATAGCCTATAACATTTCTCTAGAATTAGGTTATCAATCCCAAAAAATATTTTTTATATTTGACTGGCATTTCCAGAGATTAGGACGTTCAACCAAAAAAATAAACTTTTCAACTTTATATATATATATTTTTACGAAACCGTTTTAATCATTAATTTTTTAAGATCCAGTTGCTTTCTTATAAGCGTAACGCACCTGCCAGTATTAGTATTCTTTCTACGTTTCTTAAAAGATAAATTTGTCCGTCATTATTTGGCTATCGGTTTGTATCAGAAATACCTTACACAAATTTTCGCCTAAAATATTTGCACGCACACATATTGCTGTTTAATAAGGCCACGAACTGGTGTGAAACAATTTTCTTTACAATATGCTTTGCTAGATCTGATCGACGAGGGTTTCGTGAAGAGATACAGTTTTATAAATAAATATGTTGCATGAAAGTATCTTATAGATCAATGGTTTTATAATCCAATAAAAAAATCAGTTGAAAAATCATTTCAATACGATTGTCGACGAATTTTATTGTTAACTAGCTGACCCGGCACACGTTGTTTTGCCATATTAATTATTATTTCTAATGAATACTTTGGTAGTCAAAAAAAAACTAACTTATTGTGGGATGGGGTCTATGACTATAAAAATAACAAAACACCAGCCATTCATTTTCTTAATTCAAAGTACTTCATTAACTAAACTGACATATTTAAAGTTTAACAGTGGGAGAGCAATGCTTCGTCACGTATGGGCCGGCTCGATCGGCATATCGATAAAGCAATCCTTACGTTGTATTTCGCCGAGCGAGTGAGGTTATCGGTGGCCCTAACCCTTCCGTCTCTCCATCTTCCCTCCTCTCCAACTCCCACCTTAAAGGCCGGCAAGGCACTTGTGACTCTCGAGTTGCAGGTACCCATGGGCGACGGTAGTCACTTACCATCAGGTGACCCGTCTGCTCGTTAACCCCCTATTCCATAAAAAAAATCGATTATAACAATCGCACTTTCTTTGCGTTTTTACTTTTCATTGAAAATGGGTTAGATACTTTAAAAAAATTGTACCAATGAAAGTAAAAATACTAATATCGCTATTAAAAAACAGGGGTTGATCGTAGAGAGTTGAAAATTCAGGGTTGTATGTATAATTTATCTAATAATTAAAAAAAAAATAGGGGTGGACTACCCTTAACATTTAGGGGGATGAAAAATAGATAAGAGCCGATTCTCAGACCTACCCAATATGCACACAAAATTTCATGAGAATCGGTCAAGCCGTTTCGGAGGAGTACGGTAACTAACATTGTGACACGAGAATTTTATATATAAGATATTAAATCGAAGGCTCAGTACAAAATTGAACTGATTAAAATAAGTTACTTTTAGTGTTAACAAATAAACACTTTAAAAAAAAGTGGTTTTCGAAGTCAGTATAACTTTTATTAATTTTCTTTTTTTTTTTTTTAAAAGACAACTCATTAGGAATGACTCTTGTGTCGCGGGGGACTTTACAAACATACAAACAACGGACACAAAGAATACCCAGGCTCAGGTAGGAATCGAACCCACGACTTGTAGCATAGCAATCAGGGTCACTAACCACTAGGCCAACGGGCCAGTCATTTTCATTTTCGTTCATCACTTTAAACGTCAATGTTGCTTAATATCAAGAAAAATAAACAAACTCACTACATCTGTTCTTAATTTCTGTAGGTTCCCCTCGTTTTCCCTTAGATACCATCCTCAGATCTGGACTTGGTGACCATGGGACCACCTGGGGAGCATACTTTTTTAAACGAAAAAAGAATGATTGAAATCGGTCCATAGATGATGGAAATATCGGTAAACATACATAAAAAATACATGCAGCCGAACATAGAACCGCCTCCTTTTTTGAAGTCAGTTAAAAAGTAAAACTTAAAATCAATATATTTTGTCAAATACGTAATTTATGATTTCCTCAGTTAAGTTTTAAGTACTGTTGTACTCACAGAATAACTTGTTTTTGTTTTTAAGTCGAACTATTTTATTACTATTATTTTAACCTTTTGATAGAACGTAAGTAGAGATCTAAATTCATTTAATAAAACTAATACTTAAATAAAACACAAATCTTAGATTTAGAGTTTTAATTGGGAAAGACCATTAACCATAAAATACCTAACATTTATGACGACAAGTCGTAAAGATTAGTCCCTGTTATTTTGTCTCTGAATATAAATTATACACTCTAGCCTAATTTGTTTGGGCGAGTGTATTATTAAGACAGTAAAACATTCACTAAATTAAACCTGAATAAAACTATCCCACATTTAATAAGTAGTACTTTCGCGCGCTCATAGACAGTCATTTAGCCACATAAACGCAAATTAATTTTAACGTTTCACTAAAAGAGGTGCAATTAAAGGCGTTTACATTTTCCTTAGGGGCTGAAAAGGTCGAGAAAGCCTAGCCATAATTCATTGGGACAGTTTTCCTCTAGGTTCGTTCAATGCGAAAGTTTTATTCTCACCAAAATACTATGATGACATACCGCCTGAATTTGTTGTTATATTCAATAAAGAAACATTCGCAAGTGTAAAATTTTTCATGAGACAATTCCGGATTAAAGGAGCAATCCAATTGATTTTAAATTATTCACAGACTTTTGTGGACTTAGGGATGGAACGGTAAGGGGTGATGTGTGTTTAAACGTTTACCCTTTTTAACGAAAGGTCAAACTTTTTGTTTGCTGAAGTCTTCAAATTATTTAACGAGAGCTTTTATACGTTGATAGGTGATTGAACCGTGCGTGTAAAGGGGTTTAATGTGCATGGCATTTCAAACATAAATGCTTCTAGTACTTCGTCAGATGGTAGCTTAAGTTCGGCTAAAGGGCTATCAAGGGATTAAAATGCGGATAAGCTCTTTGAATATATTTGTGTGCCGTAAACTCTCGTAAAGGACCCTTATACCCTGGAGACTTTATGAATTAAAGTACAGATATTCTCTTAAGATTAAGGTTCACTACATTCTACTCTCAGCGATTTCTTCTCTATTTCAAATACTATTCTTTTAAGTATACTGTTTCTATTCTACCTCACATGTCAATAATTTTACAAAGATGTTAAATAATAGACTAAATGGATGATATTTTGTTTGTTTAAAAAAGATATAAAAAATCTTTGATTTTTAGTTACGATGTTTAGTTTAGTTTACTCAAAAATACACATAATGGGTTTTACTTCAAAAGGTATTCATTTCGTCGCAACTTCTATACAGAATAAATAATAATTTTTTAATGACTGGGAGTTAATTAATAGTCCCCAGATGGCTGTTTAAATGAACACGATATACTGTCTGAACCCTTTTACTGTGTGATATAACCTCGCGTCCCATATTACGCTTATACATATTACCAAAAACACGAAATGGAATAATCAAACATTGTTCGTGTATTTATGCATGCAAGTATTTAAACACGCGACTGTTGCGTGTCTATATGACCGGTGACTAACATACAGGGAGATGGTTACTAGGTGCTTAGTTAGATTTTATGCCATTAGTTAACAAATAAACTTGCCTACAGCCCGCCAAAATGATCAACAGTTACTGTAGCAGGCAGACGCTTGGACACTGTAGTACAGTGTCTCCGATAACCCTAAACCTCCAGCAGGTATTCACTGCAACTTGTGGTAATTGAACCCAAAAGGTCTGAGTAAAAATTACTCCTCGTTTTATAAGCACGAGAAGTGAGTGCAACAATAGCTATGTGTGACAGGTTAGTCGGCTACTTTTCACGCCACCAACATACGTCATCTAGCGAAGACAAACCAAACTCCATAGTAACTACTAATCCTGTATCGAGGAGTGAAAATTCTCACGCGTTTTTTTGGCATATATATCTACAACATCCCAACAATAGCCATTGGGCTACGGCCCGCAAGGCATGATAACATAGCTCGGTCGAGGATCATCCCTTAATATTGGAGGGACATCACACCCTGTTTCTCTACAATCTAAAGACGGTTTGTCCCCGTGTGTTAAGGCCGTTGTTAGGCACTAACATAGCGCTGTAGTTTAATGCTGATAAATAGGGTTAGAACACCACGGTTAGACGGTTTGACACCACTAGCGTTGCGATTGAGTGCGTGCTGTGAGCTCGTTTAATAACACGTAACAAGTCTTATGGTAAGCTCCTAAACTAATGCAAGTAACTACTTTAGAGCTGGTGGCATAAACTAACGTGTATAATTGTAAAATTATGATATTATTTCATGTTAAAAAGATTGAAGTCCAGTGCATTGGGGCCACCTTAAGTAGTTTACTTGTTATTTTTCGCTCGTTTAACCTCGGTTTTTATATTTAAGGTTTTTCGACATAAAGAATATTTAGGTGTGCAAAGATTCGAAAGAAAGATCAATCTGTTTTTCGGTAAATAAAATTTTTTTGCAAACAAATAATAACTGAATTTAAATTTAATAACCAATTATCTATTATTTTCTAATCTCAGCAATTTTTTTGCCTTTCCAATAAAAACAATCAAATTGAAATAATGAAAAACTGACTAATCTGTTAGTCTTGCGTTTAAAAATATACATCATACAAAAAAAAAATTAATCGTCGGCTTGAGAACCTCTTCCAAAGACATTCAAATAGAGGGTGTAATGGGTATTGCGTTTGCATTATATGCAGAGACACATTTGGTATCAAAAGATTTAGATTGGCTAATTACATCGTTTACAGCCTGTACATGGCTGTGCGGCGAACCTTCCAACTATCCGCAGATTTGTAACAGTGTAATTAGTATCATTATTTGTACTGCAATGTACAACTGTGCCAACTAATACACGATGCATGCAAGCATTGTCTATATTAATTATGGGTTCCTGGTATTCATTATTATTTGTGAGAGCTTGTATTTCATGTGAAATATAGACAATTCAGAAACATAGAACGTAAAACGTACTACGTAGATAGTGTGTGTTATACATTCGCCGTTCAATTTAAATAAATGTTTTTGCATAATCTACTTTAACACATTTGTGAATGATAGTCAAAATTAAAATGATACCAGTCATTTTGATTTAAAAAATTCTACCTTAATTTTTTATTAATTTGTAACGGCGTTAATAAGCACCTTTGAAGTTGTTTTTTATACAACTTAGGTTGATAAACAAACAGGCCTGACGTGAGCAGTAGAAGAAGAAGTAAAGTGAAGAGTAGTGTATTTTGCACGTTTCAAATGTTATCCCTCGCTACACTGATTTTGCATGGATCTCTAGTAAGCTTACTAAACAGTCGGCAGAATCGAGGTACTTCTGCAAGTGTTAAATCCGAGCTGAAATCCACTACATTCTTCCTTTATAACGTTCGATACTAGTAAGTCGTTTAAATCAATATAATAACCACTACATATTATAAAACAAAGTCCCCTGCGGCGTCTGTCTGTCTGTTAACGATAAACTCAAACACTACTGAACGGATTTTAATGCGGTTTTCACCAATAAATATAGCGATTCATGAGGAAGGTAAGTGTAACAGAGTCACCCGATTGAGGGACATGTTACAATGCTCAATTTTTTTAAGGCTCTTTAGGTGATACATTAACATCTTATCTCGCCCTTGTTTAGGGTTGCGTAAGGTTCTCAACGCACTTGGGGTATACCTTCTGTTGTATTAGCTAATGAAATCGCAATTCGCGATTTGTTGTTTGTTTGATGTTTGATACGCTTTTACCGCTTATCTATTAAACCGATCATTATGAAATTTTGTGAAGAAATAAAGTATTATTCCCGAGGGATAGACAAACTAGTTTTATGCTAGCGTGGCCGCCCGCATAAGCTAGTTAAATAATAAACCACATCACACATCTAATAATAACATTTCATTACGAAACTAACCTTCCGTGTGCTATCAAACAACACGCTAGCACTACGCCACACTAATAGGTAACAGTGTTGAATGTTTGCTTCCAACCTCTCTAACTCGATTTTCATTTTAAGTTGGCTGTCAGAAGCGTGTCGACGACAACCTTTGACAGCTTACCGTCAACTTCGATTGAGCGACTGTAAAGAAATAAGCGTTAAGAGTAACTAATATTTTTTTTTATTTATATTGATCTAAGGTTTAAAATACGAGTAGTATATAATTTTTTTTATATTACTTAGTTTTTACTCAAATTTAGTATAATGATCACTCATCACTCTTGAAGTGACGAAAAGGTGACGAGTTAGACTCGTCGACCAGCGTACTCATAAACCGTAAGTTTAGGCTTTAGAAGGATAAGGTATAGTACTAGTTACATGTGAATCATATTGTAGAATATAGAGGTTAATATATTATGTGACCAATTATGCAAATATTTAAACATTAGAATAAAAACTTTCATATTAAAAATATACGGTTTTACTCACATGTGTTTTTTCTTTTTATGGTATAGGGGTCAAATGGGCAGACGGGTCACCTGATGGTGAATGACTACCGTCGCCCATGGGCACCTGTAACGCAAGAGTCACAAGTGCATTGACGCCCTTGAAGGTGTGAATAGGGGAAGAGGGGGAGACAGAAGAGGGGGATTAGAGGGGAGGAGAGGGAGGAGAGGAGAAGGACGGGAATTGGGGAGGGGGAAGGGTTAGGGCCTCCGATAACCTCACTCACGCGGCGAAAAGCAATGCAATCATTGTTTCACTGCCGGCTTGCTGTGACGCCGTGGTATCGAGCGGAGTCGAGCCGGCCCACACGTGCCGAAGCATGGCTCTCCCACGTGTACGGTGTGTATACGTGTTTTTTACCCCCGTCGGGTCTGAAACTAGTCGGGAATGGCCGGTTAAATACACACGTGATTAAAACTGTATATATATCTTAAAAAATATTGAAACGGTAAATAAAAATACTACTTGTAACTTCACTTGAGTTTTTTATTGTACTTATCGTGTTTTACAAGATGTTCAAGCAACATCGATATTATTAATTATGCATGAATAATCATATTGACCGCACACACCAAGTATATCTACTATCGTTATGTGTACTTTTGCCTTATATTATTTTGTGGTATAACGGGCAAACATAATAGATGGACTACCTATTATGGACGAATGCGAAAGAACAATTCGGGTCTATTATTGTAGAAATATTCTAGAGAGATCCACTTATCCATTACCAGTTGAGCCCCGCGGTTTCACCTGCGTAACTCCCGCGTAGCGTATGTGTTAATCCAGGTCTCCAGCTATCCACATACCAAGTTTCATCGCAATCGGTTCAGTAGTTTTTGCGTGAAAGAGTAACAAACATCCATACATCCTCACAAACTTTGACGTTTATAATATTAGTAGCATATTCAATTATAGTTTGTGTTGTCGTTTGCAGGATTTTAGCAAACTTATTGATTATATTATTAGATAGGATTCTCAATTTATTTATATTTGTATGTTTATAGCCTAGATACTAACTATATCACTGATTGACTCCTCAGTGGTTTCATTGGTAACAAAAGCATGTATACATATTAAAAATATTTTTAAATAATTTAAAGAACACTTAAAGGAAAAAAGATGAAAAAATATCTTAGACTATTGTAACTTAAATGCTGTATTAATAATAACATTAATTTATAACTACTGGTAAATAAGCCCACTAACTGTATCGGTGCGCAGTTACATGTGCCTATAACACTCACCGTATCACCGAAGTCACTTCTGCCTTACCAACCCTGAAATGAGCCCCTCACATTGCCACTACTCACCAAGAGAAAACAATAGCTCTATCCTGGTAGTGCTAACTCATTGCGCTTTTTCATAGGATGGAAATGTCTGAATGTGATTATTAAAAAATACAGATAAGGTATACCTGGATTTACAAATCATATACATAAATACTTTGATATCCACTTATTACCAAAAACACAATACAGTAAAACACAAATTACTATAGGTTTTTTATAGAATAATGATATGATATTAAAGGAAGATAAATAAAATATTTTTTTCTATAACGATGGCGTGAAAGTAGCTGCCAAAATCTCTAAAATGTTATGATTTTTCTCAGTACAGCATATTTCATTTTTATTATATATATATTAATTTGACCGGAAATCATCTGTCCGTGTCCTCTTCTAAAACTTACGTTATTGACACTGTAGTCCTAACCGCGTATACAGTATTGAAGCTATTTCAACGAAAAACAAAAAATAGTTATAATAGATAAATAGATAATAGATCAAAGTCTGAAAGTTTTTTGTTCCATAAACATTGCTAGTTAAAGGTTGTGCAAGCATTTCAGTAGCGTGGAGTAACAACGTCGGTATTTAGATGCTCCAACTGATATCAGTATTTGTATAACAACCGCAAAGCTGTAAAGTAATATTTGGCACGAGATCTTACCTACACAAAGTTGCGGTAAATGTAAAATCGACCCAGTTCCTCGTCTTTAATAGTATCCGATAGAACGTTCACACCTGTGACTTTTATCTTTACCTCATTGAATGCTTGTTTACTTTAATCCAACACATTGTGCGTAGTAACTGTAAAAAATCAATATAAGAAACTTAATATCATGCCGTATATTTTATATTATATTGGTACAGTAAAAATCCATAAAATACAGGGTAGCGAACCCATTTTTTTATTCGGTCAAGCTATAACATCAAGTTTATAACCAGTCGCAAAATGTAGCTAAGTAGGATTCTAATAAAATATCTCCGTTGACGAGTATGGTATGTAATAAATAACATCTTCAAGGATGTACAAACAAGTATAAAAGGTTTTTACGGTATAACTAGGTACTAACTATATAATTTCAGAAAGACTTTTGTGAGTTAATGAATTTTGTTTGTTCGCAGGACAGACCCAGTTCAGGGGATGACGCTGGGCGGTGAGCACGAACGGCGCGGCGCAGGTTGAGCTGGCGCAGGGCATGTGGGTGCTGCTTATGCTTGCTCTGGCGGCGGCCGCCTCCGCCGACTGCCCGCGTCACTGTGAATGCAAATGGCGCAGTGGGAAGGAGTCCGCCCTGTGTGCTCGTGCAGGCCTTACCTCCGTCCCGCCGCGCCTTGATCCCACAACACAGTTGCTTGACTTATCAGAGAATCGCTTACCGACCATTAGAGATGACGCCTTTGCCGCTGCAGGTCTTCTTAATCTTCAACGCCTCTATCTCCCCTCTTGCAATGTTCGAGCTATACGACAATACGCGTTCCGCGCACTCGTGAATCTCGTCGAACTAGATCTCTCTCGCAATCGTCTCGAAACAATACCGTCACATTCGTTTGATTCAATCCCAGAGCTTAGAGAATTGCGACTCGGTGGTAATCCCATTACGAAAGTTGCGGACGAATCCTTTGTAGCACTACCCCATCTAGTGAGACTTACACTGAGTGCTTGCAAAATAGCCGAAATAGAACCACGAGGATTTGCAGGACTAGAGTCTTCTTTGGAATATTTGGAGCTTAGTAAAAATAGATTGCAAGTACTACATGTGGCGGTTTTAGCGCCGTTACGATCTTTGAAAGGTTTAGAACTGGCAAGTAATCCCTGGGAATGTACTTGTGCACTAAGACCGTTGCGAGATTGGATGATAAGAAAAAATGTTCCAGCGACTGTCGTACCCGAATGTGCACTGCCTCCTCGCCTTATATCTCAGTCTTGGGATCGATTAGATTTGGAGGATTTTGCTTGTCATCCAGAAGTAAGTGCAACATCGGATCAGTTCAAAGGCATCGAAGGGGATGAGGTAACCTTAGTTTGTCGAGTGAATGGAGTTCCGGCCCCGAGGGTGCGATGGGTGCGCGCAGGGCGTTTACTCGCCAACACTACTTCAAATAATGTCAATTCTGGTAGAGCTTTTGTGTTACGTAGCGAAGGACAAACAAGTAATTTGACTATAAAGTCAGCAGATTTACAAGATGCAGGATCGTACACGTGTAACGCAGAGAATCGTGCTGGTAAAGCAGAAGTAGTGTTAAGTTTAGCCATAGAAAAGAAACCAGAAAATAAAAGTTTCGGAGGCCGCGCCCTAATGGCGGGGATGGCTGTGTCCGCAGTGATAGTGTTAAGTTCGTGTTTAGTAGGATTATGCGTATACGAGACTCGTAAGAAAAGACAATTAGATAGATGGAACGAACAGATAGTGACGTCAAATCATCGTGATGATAGTTACGAAAAAATGGAAGCTAATTTAAAAAATAATCCCGATGTGCCGCGGGTTATATCTTCTGAAAGTGCTCGTAAAAGAGGGGACTATAGAAACGTACCATCACATGACCCGGAAGATGAATTTGAAGGATATATCAGGGGGGAAATGAGAGAGGACAGAGAATGCTCGATTTCATCACCTCAAGAAGCCGGTTGGAGGAGGTCGGCCTTCGAAGCGTCAAACACAAGAGGCGGCCTACCTGAACGAGATTTGCACATACCACGGTTCAGCAACTACAATTTACGGTAATATATACTCTGATTATCATAACCAACTAGATTCATTAACATATTAATTTCATTACTACATCATATTTATTTATTTTCGAATTATCAGCGCCAATTAATGGCATGTTATGTAAATTTTAAATATCGTCGATAGACGGTTTTTACTTAGCGTAGATTGAGTTATTGACATCGAATATAATGAACATGCATTTTGACGTTAACAGTGTGGGTAATAATAGCTGATCAGGAGACAATATAAGTTGTGCGATAAGGGAGTTGTATTCTGTCAAATATTATGCCATTTGTGTAGGTATTCGTAGTGAGTTGTTGGTCAATATTATCTCAAAGGTAACATTCACTAAAAGCTATTAGAATTGAGGTGTACCTAGTTTATGTATCCTAACTAACATTATAACTGCGAGAGTGAGTTTGTTTGTAACGGTTTTCACGCCTTAACTACTGAACCGATGAGGAACAGAAAGCGATACATACATAAAAATGCTCATACCTTATTCTCGTCCGGGGTAGGCAGATACGATAGAACGTCATTTGCCAAGACCCTGAAAAGGAAAAAAATATGATATCTTTTACTCAGAAAAAGGACTATTTCAGAGTTATAGAAAAATAACTTTTACGAGAGCGAAACCGCGGGTGAAAGCAAGTATTTTATAAAAACCATAATGATACTTTTTTTTGGATTTTCTTGTCTATTTCACTTACTAAATATGAGTTGCATCACTTATACAGAGTGTATCTGACAGTGGAACACTTACTTGACGAAATCACTGTTAGGGCATGACTCTAGCATGCAGTTACAAAAAGAATTTATGAATAAAAATATCCGTTAACAAGTTATGAATATTTAAATTTCCAGGTATTACCTCCGTTTCTCATAAAAGTAGATGGAATGTATTGTGTAAAGTTAAAGATTTTAAATCGTAAATATTGCCCTTTTAGTCATTTAATTAAATGTTCCATTGTCATATAATTAAATGGTAATAATAATTAAGGTGCGCTAATCAGTACGCCGTATGAGGCCACAAGCATACAGCCCGTTTGATGGCGGCAGGCTTCCGTTATACAATTTTTACATAAATGTAATTTTTGGCCGTAGTTTGTTAGTTTAGGATACCCGTTTATGATAATTTTATTAGCTTACTGTAATTGACTGATATAACATTTGATTTTAGACTTGCAATAACTGTGAAGAAAAAGAATCAAATACAGTCGATTTAGATTTTGAATACCGGGATCCTTTACATTTAAACTTATTTATAAACCACTGAAAAAAGTGATTTGCACCACAAACAAATAAAACAAGAATGTTTTAATTTTTTTTTTATATTAGTACAATTGAGTTCAATTCGTGTTAATTTAAGAAGTGTCAGAAGAAATTATGTGCGTGTTAGAAAGTAATTATCATTTGCTTTAACAACAAAGGAAATCACCACAGGTAACATGCAATGAGAATGCTGAAAATTATCCACTATGTTTCCAAACGGCTATTTAAATTTTTTTAAACCAATGAGCAGTCATTATTTTCAAAACTATGTATTTCTTCAAATAAGTTTTCTGGAAGTTAAACTTTACTTTCTTGGGTTTTCTGAATTATCAATGTATTTTATTAGGATTATTCATAGAGTATACTTGATAACGGTACGTAAACTTCACCTTCTACTACTAACTAAAAAAAAACACTTTTAATACAAAAACAGTCTTTGTTTTTATTGTGGCTAAAATATTAAACTCAGGTAAAGGTACAGTGTACATTTTATTCACTAAAAACCGTTTGAGAGAGAACGAAACTAAAACAATTAGATGATTTCTTTTCTTATGATGTGTAGAGAAATAATCCAAAAATATCCATTATTCACTGATAAAGCTGATGCTTATTGCCGATTTATATGATTTTTAACCCCCGACGCAAAAAGAGGGGTGTTATAAGTTTGACGTGTGTGTGTCTGTCTGTGGCATCGTAGCTCCACAACGAATGGGCCGATTTAAGAGCATTTTTTGTTCTTAGATAATAATAGATCAACAAAATTTGTTCAGCCGTTCGGAGATCATCATCTCTTTTCTAATCGTTGTAAAGGATTTTCGAGTCGGGGTGTTTTAAATTTTAAATCTATGATTATATATTAACACCGACGTTTACCCGTTATACGCAAACTTACAGATTTTACCTTTTTATAATATTAGCAAAACATGAAAAGACTTAGCTGTGTAGGTTTAGTGTTTAAAAAAACTTACAAGCAAAGAACAGACTAGAAAATAATTTTAACTTCCACTCTTTGAACAACAACAAAAACACATGAATAATAAATTTAAAATTTAAAATACCCTTGACTTGAAAATCCCTTCAACGATTAGAAAACAGTTGATGATCTTCGAACGGCTGAACAGATTTTCTTAAATTATATCTACGAACACTCTCGATCAAGTCACCTTTCAAACAAAAAATAAAAACCGGACAATGCAAGTCTGACTAGTGCGCTGAGGGTTCCATAAGAAAACAAACTTGTCTGTAAATAGTAAGTCCGTCTCGGGAATCAATTCTCAAGTCCTTTTCGAAAGACAAACTATACTTGGCAGTTCTAAAAATACTCTCCCATACATAGATTTACGACAAAGTCAACTTTCCAATCGCAAAATATAAGTTTGTAATTACAAAAAATTCATTTTTTTTAAATTATTATTAAATATCTATCATATAGTAAAAAAAACTATTTTGAAAGTTCTACTGAATTATCTTGAGTTGTGTCACCAAATTTGTAAATGAATAATGTTATCATCAGTCATATTTCACACCAGATTGCTTACATAAAACCCTTTTATTTTCCGAGTGAATTCGTGAACACATGAATTCGCTAGCCTCATCTAGTGATTCCATAAAAAACAGTTGACATACGTGACGGTACTTCGCTATTTCGTAGATCTATTGGATGATCCTACTTGGTTATCAAACGTTTTATGTGTCCGGTTTTTATGTCTGTAAAGGCTTATGATAAGCCAAGTGGCTAAATCGCAAATGATTGCGAACCAAGTACGAATTAACGTGGGTCAAAAGGCGAGCGAGCCTGTGATGAAAATCTCCTCGAACCAAGAGAGCGAGAGAGAAAATTAGTTCAGTAATTATTGTGTAATCCCTTGGTTTAATGCCTCAGTCTCAGACAGAGGTCTTGGAACAATCGTTGAAGAAATAAACTTTATTAGGAAATTAAACGTTTCGTTTATATTGAATGTGTTGTCCATTTGATCACTCGTTTCATAATTGCTATGTTTTGAACGTTCACTAAGGTCCGTAGTTCTGTTGACCTTTGTGAAATGTTCGTACAAAGGTAATACCGGTTTCATTAAAAAAGTTAAAGCTGTATTCGCTTGTAACCATAATAATGTATTGTTATGGTTACAAGCGAATACAGCTCACTTTCAGTATTTTGTTTTAAAGTTACTTTATATCCAGAACTGAAGAAATAAAAGTAACACAAATGAAATAGAGATATAAGATAAACTAAATGCAAAGTTTCTTGCTTGTGTTTTTTCAAGTAATATTTTTTTAAGAATATTACTTTGTTATTCCTGTACAGTTATTAGACCTTTATCAGCTTGAAGCTATTGAATATTATTATTATTTACATAACATTTTTTTTTTCGCTGTAATTTATCTAACCATTTCATGCGGTCGGTTACCCACACTCACACCCACACTAGAATACTCTTGTCTAGTCTTTATCGCAGATAAAAGCGTAATGTTACGCTGTGTCTTAATAGTTAAATGGATTGTGTCTGATATTCGTCTGAAGCGATACGGATAAAGTGCTCGAACCAATCACTTTTCCATGCATCGATAATTTCAATTAGTGAATCCTGTCTCGCCGTCGGATTACGCGATAAGTCGCGTTTTGATTTGACCTTTAAATAAAGCAAGAATAATTAGTCACTAAATATCATGCAGATATATCTGTATAAATAGATTATGTATGAATCAATAGAGTACTGAGAGATATTTAGGTATGGCAAAGTGTACTGGGGATCTTTAACTGACATTCGGCTTTCATACAATATTAGGACTCTGAATTTAGATATTCTAATTCTTTAAATGTAATTCTTGCAAAATTAGAACAGGTTCAAAATATACCTAATAGGAATTTATAATATTGTCTCAAATTATTAGGGGACGCATTATGTAAATCTTTAACGTGCTTATCAAGTGGCCAGCTCTTCTATCATATATGGTAAAATCTATTTTCAAAGTTGTCAGTTGTTTAAATCTACTAAATGCTTTTCTGAGCTGTAGATTGTGGATGTTAATCTGATACTCGTCAAAATCTGATATGATGAAATCCAAAATATACCCCTCCGAGAGCTACAGAGTCACAAACATAAAAACAAAATCAAGATTTTATGGAATAAAAACCAAATAGGATCTCAAAAATGTCTCATTAGCTTTTTGAAAATTCTTAACCAATTTTGTATTGTAGACGCCGATCGTGTAATTCACAAAAAAATCCAAATAGCATTCAAACAAAAAATAAATGTTGATTTCAAATGCTTTTAGAAGCGTTTGTGCTTTTCTATTTATAGTATTTATGCTACTGAACGTTGTGATTTTGAAATATTCATGTATTGCGTCTATGACTATTGACTAGTAATAATAAGCTTTTCATTAACTAATTATTATAAGCAGCTTTAAGCCTTTTGCTTTTGTAATATTCCTCTTAATTAGTATTCCTCTGATTTGTTTGAATTCAAATGGTTATTGGACAAATCGAATTAAATTAATTAATCTTGGTTGTTATAACTATTGTATTCGTATTTTGACCAGTATAAGAGTTTTATTGAAATTTATTCAGTTATTTTAATAAAGTTAGTTTACATACAATAGTGGAATAATGCAAAGTCGAAGTGTGATGCTATGCAGCAAGACCACGGATGACTACCTTAATTTTTATGCGGTACATATTCATGAAAAAAGTGTACTTTTTTGTACTAGAGAGTATAAAATATGTACTCTCATATTTTCGCTGTTATAACATATTGGTTTGGACGTGCTAGGTAGTACCTTTCTGGCACGACCACTATAGATTGTAGGTATTTTTATCAATTTTAAGATGAAAAATTATATAAATCTAATTGTACTCAAATGTACTTAATTTTAATGGGTGGTGGTGTGGATATAACGCCTCCGGGATGTAATACTGTGACACCAATGTGACTTTAAAATTAGCAAATTAACACGGGTGGGTAATACCACCAAAAAATCAGGTCAGGATCAGGGGGGCATCATGAAATGGCGGTGATCACTAATCATCATCTCTGATAAGGTAGGCAACGCGCAAGTCACACCCAGGTGCTAGTAGCGGCTTTAGGCTATTGTGACCTCTTACCATCAGGTAGGCCGTAAGCTTACTTGCTAGCTTTGTAAAATAAAAAAATAAACTTAGAAATAGTAATGGCGTAACATTGTGCTATTTATGTTCCGCTGAAACAAAAACGCTTCAAAATAATCTGTAAAATGAAGTACATTTGACTACAATTAGATTTATATATTTTTTCATCTTAAAGTTGATAAAATTCCTAAAATCTATAGTGGTCGTGCCAGAAAGGTACTACCTAGGACGTCCAAAGCAATATGTTATAACAGCGAAAATATGAGAGTACATATTTTATACTCTCTAGTACAAAAAAGTACACTTTTTTTCATGAATATGTACCGCATAAAAATTAAGGTAATCATCCGTGGTCGTGCTGCATAGCATCACATAAAGTCGCATGGTGATTATTTCCAACTATAAGGAGGGTGTCGCAGCAATTTGATTTCAGCTTTGTACAAATAGTCCGTAGTTTTACCGGCTTGATGTGCAGGGGGCGTTATCTTGATGCAAAAGCCAAGTATCGAGTTTCAAATTTGGTCGTTAACTTTTTAAGGCTTTTAAGACTTAAGGTAAACGTTTCTCTGTATACCATGCGGTAGTAACAGTCTTCCCTTCATCAAGCACAACCGTAGCCAATATTCCTCCCTTAGCAAAAAATACAGCAACCATTCTTTTATTTACGGATCGGGACATTGTTACAGACGTACCACGTAAACACCCACATTTTACTATACTATTTAGTGAGAATATGGAAATAATACAGTCAAGTTTCATCATATGTACCAATCGAGTTCACGTAGTTAGATTGGTTGTCCTCAATTTTTTTTATTATATCACGAGACCAAGTCACACGCTGCTCCCTCAGCGCAAAAGTCGTCAAGTGTGATACCCAGAGTGAAGAAAGTTTCCATCCTTTAAAATTACATGAATCTGATGAACAGTTGGTGGCCTTAATTTGAGGGTTTCCTCGATCTGTGGATATGCCACACGTCGATTTTCCTCCAATAATGTCGTACAGTCTCAATGTTCTTATCGGTAGTCTGCCGGACTTTGCGTCATCCTTTAAGTTAAATTTGGCGCGATTGAATCGAATATATTACCGTTTTAAGGTCCTTAGAGATGGACAAGTTTTCCTCAGTGCACTACTCATTTCCTCGAAACATTTTTGCTTAGTTAAGCAACGCCTAAAGTTATACAAATTAATTACACGATTGTCATAATGTCACCTACGTCACTAATTTTATATTTATATGAGTGTATTCCTAACACTGACCTCTATTAATGATACAAGTGTATAATAGAGGTCAGTGATTCCTAAGGTACCTCGAGGAGTCCTGCATTCAGTAATCTCTTTTAGTTAAAAATAAATAAATTGAAGTGTATTGATAATTTTAGTTTTTTTTTTCGATATAACTAAACCGGTTTAATACATGGATCCAGTCAGTTTATACACTCCAATAGTTTTTTTTTTGTATAACGTTAGCTGTTTTGTAAACCCTAAATAAGTCTACAGGCTAGTTACTATTTTAGTTATAACATCTTTAGTCCTATAAAAAGACAGGCACACGTTAAATTCAGTTAGACACAAATACAAAAAGTACTACAATTCAGATTTTAGAACCATACACGATTTACAGTCTTACTATGTATATAATCTAAATTACTAATTAGTCTAATTTTAGAAACAAATACTTATTATCTATCGATTTGAGTTGGAATTACGAGTATACGAGTTAGAAGTATGAGTTCATAAAAAGTATTAAATTATGAAAATGATAAGCGTAGAACTTACTGGCCGTCTAGTACTCTCTAGTCCACTATTAAAATTTGCTCATAATAAGAACTATGGCAATGTTTAAAGCAGAAGACGATGAATAAACCCGATTGACAATGGAGTGTATCTTATGGCAGTTCTCCACCTAACCCAGTGCAGAATATATTATTTCATTTGCAATCTTCTATTGGTGGAGCGGTATTGCTTCGAGCAGATTTGTAGAATCAAATCAAACACTCATAACTGTCATTTTCCAGTTATTCAAGAACGTTTCTTTTGTTTCAGATCCGACGCCACGTCAGATTCAGTACAAAGTTCTAATTCTACAGGAATTATGAGTGCGCATGTAGAAATACTGTCTGAGAACAGTCGGTATAACAATAATAGCCGTACTTGTCCACGTACTCGGCCACGTGAGCGGCTAGACAACGACCTATCCGGCAGTGACAGTGAGAAGAATTATCCAGACCTCATTGAAATGAGCGCTCTCGGTACCTCTTCCTACTTAAGGAGCGAAATGAAACACGACCCATACTACTTTTACACAATACCACGAAAAAAAGATGGAGACAGTCGAAGCCCGCTTCTCAATAGCCGTAGAAATAGCTCAGGTGCGGACTCAGTCAGTTTTTTGGATAGATCATATGAAAAAAGTCGGCAGAGAGCTGGAAGACGGTCGAACAGTTTTTTAGACCTTTCTACGGGAGGGAACAGAATACGTCGAAATCCAAGCTTGCCGGCGTCGCCATCGAGGGAACAACCCACCGTACCTTCAGCAACGCCGCTTTTAGATCTGTCAGGTCTTCGAGATTATTCTCGTACCGGACAACCTTTAGAGGATTTTGATTTCCGAGCTTCACAACTTGAGAAATTTCTCGAAGAGTATAGAACTTTGAGAGAACAGCTTTCAAGGATGAAAGAAACGAGGGAGAACTTACAGCGAAATCGAGCTGTAGAGAACGATGAACTTAGGTCAATTTTGAAACCAAAACCAAGCATAGCTGTAACAGAGACGTCTTCTTCGGTGGCTTTAGCAGATGCTGCATCTCCGTTGGCTTTAAGCCCTTCGGAGTACAATAAGCCATCACAGCCTAGACCAGAGTGGTTGACGTCATTACTTTATCGTAACTAAGTAGATTTATTGTAAATAGTAGTACGTCTGACTTATAGACAAATATGTGATTTGGATTGGACAACTTTCGTATTATGTTGTACAATGCTAAGTCAGTAGAGTTATAAGAATCTGTAAATAATTACGTTCATATTTGAACTGATGTTGATGATAAGTAATTTAAATAATTGTTTCTAAGAAAGTGACAACTTGAAAGTATAATTTATAGTTGAAATAAAGATCTTCAATTGTCTAACATGGTTTTAGTATTTGTGTTAGTCACTTTATGTTAATCAAAGTTATTTTATACAAGCCTTTTTGAGAAGACTATTATACTGCGAACCATAGAGAAAACTAACTATGCCTGGAAGTTATTTTTTTAATCGATTTATTTTGAACTGTAGTAAGGGGGCAAGCTTCTCAAATGATTTTTTATCAGGTATCTGTCCGTATGATGGTATATTTCATAGAAGACCCCTACCAGATCCAAATTGTTGATTTTTAGGCTAATGCATTGCACTACAGCAGATCGAAACTAAAAATGTCTAATGCGTATGCGATATTAATCGGTTCGACTCCGATCCATCCATTATACGGCGCTACCAGACAGAAATGAAATAATAAAAGACTGTTGTAAATATAAGTAGACTTATAAAATAGCTTGGTATTAACATGTATAAATAATACGATGCTCGTCGTGCGCCCATTAGTCATCGACACGTCGTTCACTGAAGCGGTTAAGAGTTTCGGGAAAATGATATTCCCCTGCCTAATAGGTTGCTGCAACTGGGTGGGCTCGGAGTCAGCTTCAGTATTCGGTCTACATAATGATCAGTGGATTAGATTTTCGCATCCTCTCTTACAGACATTTTAAATAAGTCATACTGCACATATTTGTGTAACTTTCTTCTTTTTATTACGGAAAATAATAATGTAAACTGCTATTTCTCATCTAGACGGGAAAACTAGGATCTCTGAACAAAGTTTTCAAATAGTGGAAATCTTGAGTGGCTCATATGGTTCGTTTCAACGAGAACAGCAGATCGGGCTTAGTGACAATGGCTCGAAGCCAGGTGGTGGATAGTGGAAATTTTGAGTGGCTCATATGGTTCGTTTCAACGAGAACAACAGATCGGGCTTAGTGACAATGGCTCGAAGCCAGGTGGTGGATAGTGGAAATCTCCAGTGGCTTATATGGTTCGTTTTGACGAGTTCAACAGATTTGGCTTAGTAACGATGGTTTGCAGCCAGGAGGTGGATAGTGGAACTCATTTTTAAAACTATGATTATTAAAAAGGTGTTTTTTTTATGGGATAGGGAGCAAACGAGCAAACTTGTCACCTTGATAGTAAGTGACTACCGCCGCGCATGGATACCTGCAACTCAATAGTCACAAATGATCTGGCGGCTTCTAAGGTGGTAGCTGTAAGGGAGTGCGAGGGGGTTAGAGCCTCCGGTAACTTCACTCACTCGGCGAAACACAACAAAGCATTGCTTCACGCCGGTTTTATGTGAGGCCATGGTGTCACTCCTGTTGCGCCGGTCCATACAAGCAGAACTCTCCGACAATGTAGATGTTGTTTCGTATCAAGTAAGCATTTAGTGTCAAATTGGTAAATACGCTCGTTTCTAGGCCTAAAATACGCTACTTCTACATTTATTTGATATTTTTGTTACAAGCGTCCATAAGCTTACTATTAGGTGCTTCTAACTGCTCTGCCAACTTAAAGCTGTAAAATTATCATTTTATTTCTCATACTCGTACATTACTTTTTGATAAAATTCTGTAATAAACTTCAGAAATATCTTTCCAATTAAATTCGGAAACAAATAAGATTTGAATCAAATCTACATCAAAATGAACCATTCCTGTATTTCATATAACTACTAAAACGATATGGCTCTCCGGGTAGAAATTCCGGAAAGGATACAATCAAAATAAGCCTACAGCTGGCTCCCATAAACCAACTATGCGAAACACGCCAGTGACATACCTACACGTTCCCAGTGTACATATACTAACGAGTAGAACGGTTGTTAGAACTTTTTATATCAACTTTGGAAGCTTTTGGAAGTCGCTTCCCCGATTTCATCCACGCGAACGTCCCGTAATAGCTGGTTTTACTTTTTTTATTAACATTGATAACAGCACACAATACACTCAGTCTTTTTATTAATGTACTGCTATGGAAATGTAAAACTTCTTTAAAAATGTTTACGTTGAAAGTAAATCTTGGAAATGTGTTTTTCCGCTTATTCGCACACGTAAGTAGAAAAAGTCAATTTTGTTTTATTACTGTGACGTAGGTGCTGCCATCGTTGTGTACGCTATATTTTTAAACATAATACTCACTTCTTGTGACGTTTCATTTAGTAGAATATATTTTGTGACAGAAGTAAAGGATAAGGACATTGCATAGCGAATTTACCAGTATAATTTGGATTAGTTTTGGATACAGTTACGGATATCAAATTATTTCGGATTGTCCGATAATTACGAATATTAGATTTTTAAGGAATTGTAGTAGCAAAACAAAAGATAATAAATAAAGTACCTGTTGTATTTATACCATTTCAATAATACTTTGTTTTTTTTTCAATAAGTGGTAAGTCATAATGTATCATTAAAATCTCTGGATAGTCTATAAAACTGAAAACAAAAGCTTCTAGAAAAAAATGGGAAAAATGTCCAAAGTACCTTGGACAGTCTTTTTTTTTATTTAGACCGTACCAGTTGTACCTCGTATATACTAGGATCAAATAATGATTTGGCATGCCGCTATTGTGGCGGTAAGACCCGTCCTACGAGAGTGACTGGAGAGAGAGCACAGGGACCTCACCATCTGGATGACGCAGGTGCTGGTTGGACACGGTTGCTTCAGCAAATACCGGTGTCGGATCGGCCGAGAGCCAACGTCACGGTGCCACCAGTGTAGTAATTGCCCCGACGATACGTCGCTTCACACACTGGCGGACTGCCCAGTCTGGGCTAGCCAGCGCCATGATCTCGTCCTGGCAGTCGGCGCTGTGGGTTGTCTCTCGCTCTCAACCGTGGTTCAGGTCACGGTTCGGAGCGTGAGTGCATAGAATGCCGTCGCCTCCTCCTGCAAGGAGGTGATGTCCGCAAAGAAGGCGGCGGAACGGGAAAGAGAGCGGAGTATGTCTCTCCGACGAATAAAGTAGCGGAACACCGGGGTGGTTTTTAGTCGTTTTAAATAATGTTACTTATAAGTGTGTGTTACTGTGACACCAGCGACATTTACCACATAGTAGTAAAGTAACATTAATATAGGCTTTTTTTTTCATTGAGAACTTTTTTTTTTTTTATAATGTGTAGAAAACATACCATTATTATGTGTTTGATATTAACATTCCAGATATTACTCGCATTTGAATATCTAATTCCTTTAAACGAGCAATTCTTGCATATATGTACATATATAATCTGAATCTCGGAAACGGCTCTAACGATTTTGATAAAATTTTGTATACAGATATAATTTTGCATTTAAGTTCAACTGCATAGTTGTATTTCCTGTAGAAACGCCATTTTACAATATATATACACACACACACACATTTTATATATGTATGATTTTACAAAAAGCTAACGAGCGAAGCTCGGTCTCCCAAGTACTTTAACATTAATCTAAATAAAAATCAAGGTTTTGTAGCAAGAGTTTTTTAAAAGAACTAGGACGCGTTGCCATAAGATCAATAGTACTAAAAAATTTGTTATAACTATCAACTAACCTGTGCATCGGTGACCTTTTGCCAGCATTAGTGCGACATCGAGTAGTTGCAAAAATTTTACACATGTTACGGCAATGAGTCCTAGTATAGGTCCTAGGTACTACATAACAAAGTTTGTTTGTAAGTGCCAGATGCCAGATGGCTCGAAGCCAGAAATCTGAAGATTTCCACTATCCACCTCCTGGCTTCATCATCAGATCACTATTTTTTTATATTATAGGGAGCAAACGAGCAGACGGATCACCTGATGGTAAGTGACTATCGTTGCCCATTATAGTATTGTGGGCCAAACTACATATACATACAAAGTTACATTCAGAATTGGGTTAAAATTGACTCCCAAGATTAATTTAGATAGTTTGTTAGTTAGTTCCAAGGGAAGCTAATAAAAACGTGTTAAAAATAAAACCAAGCATATGATCACAGCATTGCTACGACAAGCGATAGAATATGACATTCATTAAAATCCATTGAACCGCTGGATTGCTTCCAAAATATAAAAATAATTTATTTTCTTGAAGAAGAATTATCTTCATTTGTTCATCTATGATCAGAATGCTATTAAAATCAATAACCCTTATTTACCGTCATGCTGTCAGATAAAGAATGTAACGTATTCAAATTTTTTAATCACAAAACAAAGTATTGTAAACGATTGTCGATTGCCACAGTCGATTTTTCACGTGCGAGTAAAATGTGTGTACTTCACACGGGATGCTTTAAGAAACTTTGGACCTAATGTTTTGGCCTTCGAAAAGGTCAACTTCAGAGGACTGTAATGTACTTTAGACTTTCCTAAGGGATTTGTTGCTAAGCGCAAAACTCGAGAACGGCACGACCAATTCGACATTTTTTTTTTTTTTTCATATCATCGTTAAGGCAGAAGGAAGGTTCTTATGGAAGAGAAAAAACGTAAGCGAGAAAAATAGTAAAAACAACACTTTTCTTTTCCTATACAAACCACTCAGGTCAAACATTCGACGTCAATCAATAATTTTTGTCAAAACGAAGTCTGTCGGGGCAGCTAGTTGGTAATAAATATCAGTAATTTTTATTAAACATCCGAATTTAATTAAATTTTTTTTCAAATAAGTAAGCAAAATCAGTGATACGGAAAGTAGTTTAATTACGACCTCGCACACAACTACACGTTATTAAGAGTCCATGGAGGAGGCCTACACCTGTAAAGATTTTTTTAATTCGCTTTCGATTCTACTGCACATACCTGTAACCGACATGTCAAGTTAACATAAACTGTTTTAGTTAATAAGGAATCTTCATCATTTTCGTAATAGCAGACGAAGAGTAACAAACCCATTACCCAATTGACGTTAGAACAGACTCTTTTAACGACAATAACGAGCTGCTTTGATATCTGAATTAATACTAGTCACTATTCCCTTTGTTTGTAAATGCAAATATCTTACTGCAATCTGTATTCAATGGCTTTTCAATGCACTTCAATTAATCCAATGGCTCCTTACAATAACAAGAAAAGTATTTATTATATCCACCCATCGACTACGACTGAGTATAATTGAGGACGTAATTCTTTTTAAATCTTGAATTTCTTTTTGGAAATTAATGAGGGAAGCCTTTATCCAGTCCTGCAGTTATCTTAGGGCTGAAATGATGAAGTACTGCAAATCTTTAGGGCACCAGTTTTTAGGTTTTTTAAATTGTCTTTTAAATCTATTCGTCAAATAATCATATGAAAACGGCAAAGGATTTGCAATAAATTTTTATTTCATCCTAAATCTGATGCAGGTATGTGCTTATTTACGCTTTGATCTGTACAATGAAAACGCACAAAACATTTGACTTTTTTATCAAATGCCACTTCATGGAGGGCATTCGTTGGAAAGGCTCCTGAAAGTAAAGCTAGACTCTTTGAATCTTATTATTTAGAAACGTATGCATTGAATTTTCTATAACGCTACAATAACAAAGAACACATATTATTAAAAATATGTAGTGCAGTGAAAATGGGCAATAAATAAGTTTTTTGCTGGTAACTTAAAACTTTAGACTTTACTTCCTGTTATCGTGTACCTACTTTTTATTTTTTATAGCATAGGGGGCAAACGAGCAGATCACCTGATGTTAAATGACTACCGCCGCCAATGGGCACCTTCAACTCAAGAGTCACAAGTGCGTTGCCGGCTTGGGAGTAGGGGATGGGTGGAAGAGGAGGAGAGGGGGGGAAGGGTTAGGGCCTCAGGTAACCTCACTTACTCTCCGAAAAGCAAGCTGTGAAGCATTACTTCACTGCCAGTTTTCTGTGAGGCCGTGGTATTACTCCGGTCGAGCCGGCCCATACGTGCCGAAGCATGGCTCTCCCAAGAATTTTTTTTTTAACAGTACAAGCCTGGAAAATGTTAATAACTCTCAGATGTTGGAAAATGAGAGAGTACACACCTATGAGTGTACACATTACAAAACAGTCAGTATTTTAAGTTCTTTCAACTCTAGCTCTTGCTTCTAGCTACTTTAAAGATATTTGAACGAGCCGACATTTCACTAAATCTTAGCGTAATTGGTGTACATACATAAAAAAAATACCAATCGAATTGAGAACCTCCTCCTTTTTGAAGTCAGTTAAAAACTGTGGTAGTTTTCGTAACTTACAAACTCATTTTAGACTAGCGCTAGACAATTGTTTAGCTGATGCTGAACCAGTACCTATTCGGCAGGGGCGTGATGTACACTTAAATAATGTTTAACACTTATAATAATTATCTAGCTTAGTTTTATTACTGTATAGCATGTTCTGTGCGTGTATCTCAAGCGTCGATGAATACACATATTTTCTTTCTTTCTTTCTTTCTTTCTATTCGAATTCGAAAATACGCTCTTTTGGCTTAGATAGGTAGGTTATTTTACGATGTGTAGGCGCCTAGCAAATAAGTAACCATCTGCTGAAAGGTATTTAGTGTATGTGAGTCATAGGCTTTATTAAAGATAGTGAGAGGAGCTTATTACGAACTTGTTAGTTACGCCACTTCAACAGACACGAAAATTTTACACCATTACTGTCATTACTAACTAAGAAACCTATGTAAAATTGTGAAATAGCAATGGTAAAGGTAGGTACTTGACATCTGGAAATTGAAATTTTGAATACGTTGCTAAAGGATATTAAAATTCTTAGCGTTAATAGAAGATGGAGATAAGGTTTTTCTTATATCCTGCCAGTTATTTTATATAGGAGATGTGCAAGTGATGACCGCTTACCATCTAGTCGACGTTATTCACTATATAAAATAGCGAATAATGATTGATGAAATAAAGAAGAGGACAACAGTTTATTGTTTATGTTTCTTCTCAAATTTATTTAATGGCATTATTTCGTCAGTCGGGAGATTTATTTTATTCAAAATAATTTAGGAGAGTTTATTTTTTGTGGACGTAGTCCCAAATGCTGTGGGACGAGCTTAAGAAAAAGATACCGTTGTCGTTTATTTAAAACTCTAATATTTCATTGTTTTTATAGTTCTTTAATGTAGTCATACATTTATAAAATCTAAATAATTCTGTAAATTATCTTTTTCAAAGGTGAATAAATGACTTTTAAGATCATAATGTAGCGAGGTTTTTAACTAAATCTAAGTATGTACGAATAGCATTCTACGGGTTTGGTATCGGAGGCTCAGTCCTAGCATAGCTCGCTTCGCACGGGTAGTAGAGACATCTTCAACAATCATCATCATATTTCAACCAATTTACATTAAATCTTAACAAATTATACTCCTAAACCTTCCTCATGAATCACTCTGACAGGCCTCTTGGTCTAGTGGTTAGTGACCCTGACTGCTGAGCCAGAGGTCGTGGGTTCGATTCCCACCCAGGACAAATAATTGTGTGATGCAGCATGATCATTTGTTCTGTGTCTGGGTATAATTTATCTATAATATGTATGTATTTAGAAATATATAAGTATGTTTATCAGCAGTTTGGTTACCACAGTTCAGGCTCTGCCTAGTTTGGGATCAGACGGCCGTGTGTGAGATGTGTGAAGTTATTATTATTACTGGAAACCGCATGAAAATCCATTATTAGTTTTTCAGTTTATCATGAACAAACAGACAGACCGACGCGGCCGGGGGACTTTATTTTATAATATGTAGTGATAAGGCAAATAAATAAATCTCACCTCTTACATCATGAAACCATCGCCTCGGGAAGTCAGTGAGGATGTGCCTGCTACAAAACATTGTTGTGACTATAGTGACTTAGTTAAGTTTAGTTTAATTCAATCTTGGACACCTACACGGCAATGCTCATCTTTCATGGTTGTAATATAACTAAATTATGCTATAACATTGCCAGTCAATCAACTTAGAATGCTGGACTTACATTCGGATGTAATTAACCTTTTGTGGTTCGGGAAAGCCCCTCGCTGCCGACACGGTGGACCTAGCCTATCTACCAAGTACTTATTTGGCTTGACACCGACTTCAAATAGACCAGTAGGTAGGTACTTAGCGCCTTCATAGTTATACCTATATAATACTAAAAATGTATGTCTTTTCAATTAAGTTTCAAATCGATCGATCGATTATTTTTCACAGTGCCCTTTCTTAGTGCTTTTTGAAGTCGGTTTAACTTTTTTTTTCTGTTTATTTGGATGGAGAATTCGCTAAATGGTTACTCCCCAGGGAGTCGAGATTAAGGCTCTACTGGCTTTGACGCAATTTTTACTATTTATTGTATTTTTACCTACTCATTATAACCTTTTCTATTATTTTACACAAACCATTTAACTTTAAGCTGTTTTTTTAATTGAATTGAAAGTGATTCAGATATTAGCGTTGTTAATTACCTGTCCCCTTATTGAGCATAAGCTTCTATAAAATTGCCTAGTTTAATTTTTCAGACTTCTTTAATCTTCAAGAGTAAGGGACTCTCAGGTTTGCAGGTTTTCTTATGAGATTTTTCTTAAAATATTAAAAATCTCTTCTCAAATCAAAGCAGGGTAAAATAACACCCGAAATACCAATACCAATAACAAACTAAACTTTAACAAATAAAAAGTTATCTATCTATCTATACCATATATTTAATTACTCTCGTGTCTTTTTAGGAAACTTGTTTAGTGTTAAGCTACTGTAGCACATGACTCCGACGCTACAATCGCTTTACTCCCTGATAGGCACGAAACTACAATCAGGTATGTACACTAAATAGAAATTTCGGAAGATAGATAGATAGATAACTCTTAATTTGTACACTATTTTTACAATTGGAAGTTTTTTTTACAATGGTATACTACCGTATTAATTAATGTATTTAATATCTAGCGAATACTTCCATCCTGGGGGCAACGGACAGGTTTACCGGCGCCCTAGCAGCAGCAGGCCCGAGACGGTGGCGCCGTGTTCCACGCGTGCCTTTGTCATTGACAGCGGGTAAAATCCCCCATAAGACAGCAGGGTCGCCAGTTATTTAACAAGCGGCCAAGTCTTAGCCCCGGTGGAGTGACAACCCGGGGTTTCCACAAGTCAAAAACAGGACTTCCATACTATTTAACTACTAATGCATTTTATACAAATTACATGATATGTAAATGGTATGAACAAAAATATCAAGTGTTTCAAGAGAATCAAACGATCTGAAACCCTTTGAAAATATTTCGATTTCATTACCAAGTCAAAGGTATGCTCAAAGATATTTGAAAGTATAATTCAAAATATTTAAAATTAAATTAAACAAGTAAATTCATTCTTGAATAAAGGTGGCCCGGCAGAATTACAAAATCAATGTAACATACCTGCGCTTACCTTAAATCAGAGTAGTGTTGTCTCAGTCTAAGCGTAATAATTCTCTAGGTTTGTAAATAGTTTCTTAAAGTTCTTCAATAAACGAAGATATTTAGTAAGGTTTGGTAATTTCATGAAAGCAATAATCTAAAAGATTCTCAGGCAATATTGGCTGTGTGCCAAACTGCCGACGTTGTCACTTTACACGCGCCATTCAGGAAAATTTCTATACTACTGGGATTGATCGAAGATGTAACTGGATCGATTAGTCGTCAGATTGAGTAGCAAAGTGGATGAAGATGTAATTTCAATTTACTGTTCTAAATTTAGCAACAACAAAACTGAAAGCAACTATATATACATATACATATATACATGATATACTTAGTTATGTATTTATACGGGAATTAACGCGATCATGAAATAGGTATTACATACCTCTAAATTACCTGACGTTTCAACCTGGTTGCACTGGCCGTGGTTACAGGCTGATTGGCTCAGTGGTGCACGCCCTCCGTCGTCGACACCGTGAGGTTGAAAGTTCTTTATCCACCCGCACATTTTCGATTTGATAATCACATACAGGATAACACCACATGCACAATGAATAATGGTTCTAAAAGTTGCAAATAAAATAGGAGATTGATAAATGACTCATTTGACATAACTAAAAATAAGAATAACAATAAAATAGGTATCAACTAACTAAACAATTATATGTTATTCGATTTAAAAAAAAGCAATATGCAACAAAGATAACATTAAAATAAATATTAAAAAATAAGTTCAAAATCATGATCGCGTTAATTCCCGTATTAATACATAGTTGAAATTAACTAGATACGATACAAAATTTTTTTTTAATACTAGATTCCAAATATAGTGACTAGCCATTCCCAGCAAAAAAAAAATATAAGTTTTTTTTTTAATTTTCAATCAAGCCATCATCGCGCATTTGCCACCCCTGATTTTCCTGATCAGTAACGGCTTACTATCTTTCGAATAATATTTTTTTATTACTATTTTCAGGACGAGCAAAGACATTGCACAGCCTGAAAAGAGTAATCAAAAAATATAATTTGACATTTTTTTACAATACCGATATTAACAACTTGTACATAAATAACATTTAGTAAAAGCCGGCTTACTACGCCTATCGCAAGAGTGGCCTTACGACCTAGATTATAGGTGGCTTGTGTCGTCTATGGCTAGAGGCTGTTTCTGAGTACAAGAAGGTACGAGTGATCAATAGTACCGTATACCTGCTATAGCATTTTCCACAGAGACGCATCGCACTTAATGCGAGAGCGCTCTTAATTGGCTATTTGTCTTTAAGTTTATATTACATTTGGTTCGCTAGTTTTCTATTGTTTCTATTTCAGTCGTGGTACTTCAACTGGTTTGAGATGCTATTGTGTGGAAATATCTATGTACATTTAGTACATTTATATCTAAATCCTTAAATTTCAATCATTTTATTTGTGACCATGTGCAAATCATCAGGATACCGATGTTTGAAATTATTATTCTTACCTTCTACTTTATCTATACATTTAGTGTAAAGCAGAGTATCTTCTTATAGGAGGGTGCGTGGTTTTTTGTTTTTTTAACCATGTAGTTACTTTAGTACTTATTTTTATCTATGAAGCATGGAGTTGATGACTAAGATTGCATAACTACAGTATTAGTCACCTTTAAGATTGAAATAATTTGATAGAAGCTGAAAATAGATATATGTGCATAAACATTTCCACTTAACACTCAAGTGAAAAGTAAAATTAACAAGTCAAACAACGGTATAATGGGGGCAACATTAGGATGCTGTAGTTAGTCCCTTTATGTAATACTTTTTATAATAGAACCTATCAATAGCTAATAAATATTCAACATCCATCTGGCACCAATCGTTTACAAATTGTTTAGCCTCATAGGTACATTATATCGTTCAGCGACAACAGGGACCGTTTCACTTTATTAGTATTTATTACTAAACATAACCCATAAAAAATTCAATTGATTGCCGAATTTCTGTCGCAGGAGCTTCGTTATTTATAGGAACGGTCAGTTAGTACACAAAAAACTGACAAAAATAAAATAAAATCGGCTCAGTGTAGCGAGCATGATGCTAAAACTGTGGGATCTAAATTACGGAACCAATAGACAGTGCGAGAGTTCGCAATTACAGCTGTCCGAACGAATTGTGTGCTCGACAATAAAAGCGATACTTTTATTGTTGCTGTAAATTGCCACTTCGTTGTCGGGACGATGTCGTCGCGTTCCCATTGCGTATCCTAGCTGTAAGTTCATGTTGATTTAAAGTTATTGTCCAGATCCTCGTATCGTCAGCTCACTGGATGTGTTCGATGAACGTTTAGTTATAGGTAATCATTAGTTGACTGGCCTGTTGGTCTAGTGGTTAGTGACCCTGACTGCTGAGCCAGAGGTCGTGGGGTCGATTCCCACCCAGGACAAATCATTGCGTGATGAGCATGATTATTTGTTCTGTGTCTGGGTGTAGTTTATCTATAATATGTATATATTTAGAAATATATTATAAGTATGTTTATCAGCAGTCTGGTTACCATAATACAGGCTCTGCCTAGTTTGGGATCAGACGGCTGAGTGTGAGATGTGTGAAGTTATTATTATGATTATTGCTCGACCCCGCATATTACTGGTGTCTTTAAAGTTGGCAGAGAAAGGTTAGAGTTAGAACTAGAATACGATGTTATATCTTATTTTAATTCCACGGCAGTAAGCAATATGTAATGAGTTCGAATTATTTTTATGATATGACGAACTACCACTTCCTGTAGGAGTTTATTCAATGTAGTATTTTAACATTGTATATCTAGTATTTTGATGTTAATCCATGTTTTAGGTTTTCGTCATGTCAGTTAAACCCTACAATACTAACCATCGCCTTGGGCAGTCGATTTTTTGGTATTATTGTTAAATTACTTCAATGTGCCGCAATGTGCGTTTTCGCCAACAAGGAACACCCCGAGACGCGGTGGAAAGTGAGCGTGCGTTTCCCGGTGAACACTCTGTTCTGGAGTATCTGACACTTCAATCGCCTGAGAGGCGATGGTTAGTGTTATAGTTAGTGTCACAAATGATAACGTTGCTGATCTAACTTTTTTTTGTCATCATAACATGGAAAAAGAACCGAGCACATAAGAGGCAAGCGAAGTATGTACAGCTTTTGAAATAACCAAAATGCTAAAATGCGATAAAAAGTAATAGTCGGATTTTGTTTTAGTTACACGCAAATTTATAATAATAATAATATTGTAGCTCCGCTTGTTTCTGCATCATTTAGGCATAATAAAATAGACCGCGTTTAGTTTCACTAACTCGTTTGCGAAGAAGTACACAGGTAGGGAAGGAGAAAGAACTAGCACTCTCCAGTCTCGCAAAAGACACATCAGGGGCTGGAGAGTGCAAGACTGTAAGGATGGCGCAATGGTTTAGTGATCGCCTCACCAATTTACCATGCCAAGTATTGAGGGTTCGATTCCTACCCGAGACTATATTTTGCGTGATCCACAAATCAACTATTTGTTGATTCCGGGTTTTTCTTGTGTGTCCAAGTCTGGCTGTTTTTTTTTGTGTCCGTTGTTTTAATGTTTGTAGAGGGGCGTACAAGAATCATTCGTAGCACGGGAGTTGTTATTTATGAAAACAAACAAAATAAAGAGTGGAAAATATATTGTAGTATTACGTTTCGAAGTAGAATTAACTTAAAAAAATACAAAAAAACACACTTTGATCATTTTCACATTAACAAACTTGTTAATCACAATTTTTAATTATTAAAATATTTAATTTCACTTCGTTTTATATAAAATTTGAAGGTAGATCGACGACTCTGAGGGTGGTTTGCTTATAGTAGTATATAGTGTAGTGGATATTTAGAGCTACCCGACGCAATAGCAGAATCAGGCCCGAAACTACTGAGCGATGTATCCTGCGGGCCTCTCTGAAGTAGAGGCTCAAGGCGTCTTGCACTCCACGGGTGTGACCCTGTTAAACAGTCCGCCGAGTCTGCCGGGATTCATCGAGATTTCCTGTCCACATTACATCCGCAGCACCGTGTGGTTTTAGTAGCCTCGCTCAAATTACGATATATGGCGGCTAGGCCGAAGTTAAAAAAAAACAATTAAACATCCAAAGAAAAAATATTATACTTTTATTTCAAACAAACAAACTTCTCTGTCTTCTAATGCTAATATATACAAGTATGTACGTAAAAATATTATACTATATTTTTAAACATACGTACATAATACTGAATGATACGATATAGAATGCTTTACTCGTTGATGAAACGCCCCTGATGGCTCTGAAATAAGCCAGGCTTCACGAAATTGTATACACGAATACAACGGTGTCACAAATGTGTAAAAATAGCCGACCTTATTTACTTACAAGTAATTACTGCTATAGAGGGCTTCTTAAATTACTGCCTGAGAAGCCTTTCAATACTTCCGACCAAATACCAGTGTATTCTACTGTGAAATTCGGTCTTGTATTATGTACTTTCCTGTTAATAGACGTACGAAACACACTACAGTCAACTAAACGTCAATATAATAAATATAAAAGCTTTTGGATATTTTGTTTAGTAATATTTTTAAATTATACTTGTTGATGTGAAAGATATAAATATATATTTACTTGAACTGATTTACAATACCCTGTGCTCAACTTAGTCGAAATAACTTAAGGTTTTGGACAGAGACTAGAGGCAGTAAGAAAGATAAAAGGAGAGTAGTTTAAAAGCGTTAAGTGAAAAAAAAAATCACTCGTTTAGATCGCAGATCGTAGATAGCCAGCACCACTAAGTACTAGAATAGTGTTCTGTTTCTAAGCAGTACGCAGATCGTAGAACTCTCTCTGGAATCGGGGATAGGAAAAGTCACTTATCATTAAATGGGTTGTGTACTCTCTTATTTGCCACCTGGATTGTATAAATACGTCACCATACATATATCTTATCTACATATCTATCTACCATACATATATATATCTGAATTAAAGATATATCCTCTAAAATTAAATTGTATGTACATATTGTAATAAATATATCACATTAGAAAAACATAATTATTTTTATAAAAGAATCTGTGAATTTCATTAAAGCCACAGAAACAAATGATGAAATGAATGTATTGATGATGAAATGAATATATTGATTACTAGCTGTGCCCGCGACTTCATTTGCGTTTTTTTCGGAAAACAGCAATTTGTCGCTTATTGCATAGTACCTCTTTCTCCAGGCAGGATTTTTTATACTGTATTGGCGGTAAAACAACCTGGAGCGTATAAAAAAAGATTGTTTTGGTTGCTTACATAATTTGGCCACGGTAACATTACTCATTTGTTTTTCGTGTGGAAGCTCACCTCACAGGGCTATTGTTGAGGCCGTATATCAAGCTTAAACCAACTAAAACCACACGCTGTGCCTCACAGCACAGTTTATGAGTTGACCGTCGGTACGGCGACGTTTTGCCTACAATGATCCACCTAGCGCTGGCTAGCGGACGCCAACTGGGCGATGTCCAGACACCATCTTCACGGGAGACTCTGCTTCGGGTAAAGAACATAAAACTCATCTCATACACCCACGGCCACTCCTAGTGCACGCATGAGAGTGCGAGTGAAAAGGTTCCGCCTGGAAGTTTTCTACCGAATCCACACCGTCACCTCCTCCTTGCGCGAGATGTTCTCCTCGCAGAAAATCGTCATATAACAACTGTGACGACCTAGCATCTCGATTCATCCGACCAATTGAGAGACTCTTGCTGTAGTCAGTGTTTGCTTCTAAGCTTTGTTTAGTCACGGAGTAACATAAGATTTCACACTACTGTAACCGAACGGAAAATAAATAGTCTGAAAGTGTAAAAAAAACTTTACCGCTTACATGTAAATATTTTAGCTTAGATGTAATTTATTTGGCGATAGTGTCTGCCATGCATTTAATTTAGTAAAATACTGTAATACTAACAAAGTGTTAAGTTAAACTAACAACTTTTTTTTTTAAGTCATAGATACTTTAAATAAAAATTATATTCTATTCTAATATAATCATGTTGACGGGAATCAACGTGATCGTGTATTTAAAACCTTTGCTTTGCCGTGGTCGTGGCCGTGATCACAGGGCCTGTAGGTACTGTAATCACTTTTTAAATACGTCATCGCGTGAATTCCCGTCAACATAATTTATATTATCATGGATCGCAAAAGTTCAAAAGTTTGGATCTTCTTTTTCTATAACTCTATTTATAAATATATGTATATTTACTGGACTGGCCTGATGGTCTAGAGGTTAGTGACCCTGACTGCTGAGCCAGAGGTCGTGGGTTCGATTTCCACCTGGGACAAATTATTCTCTGTCTGGGTGTAATTTATTTATAATATGTATGTATTTAGAAATATATAAGTATGTGTATCAGCAGTCTGGTTACCATAGTACAGGCTCTGCCTAGTTTAGGATCAGACGGCCGTGTATGAGGTGTGTGAAATTGTTATTATTATTAATGCCCTGAAACATATCAGAATTCCATCATCAGATTCTGACTTCCTTGACATGGGACCACCCTTGAGGTATACCCTATCTAACAAAAAAGAATAATCAAAATCGGTTCATAAATAACGGAGAAGGCTGAACAAACATCAAAAAAAAGAAATATGTATATAAACGCTCGAATTGAGAACCTCCTTTATTTTCGTCGGTTAAAAACGATACCTAATTTAAAAAAGTAAATTAGTTTATATTTAAAAAAAAGTGCAAAAAAAGGAAGGATCGTCAAAGAAGGACTCGATCCGGCACCCAACCTCGTAGAAGTCGTACCCTAAACCAGATAAGCTAAACGTTCGCTGTAATGTCGATCAAAATAAGTATATGCATTCTACTAACGTTACAATGTTATTACAGCTTTCATTGATTTTCCTGTGAGAACCAAAGTTTAACCCGGGATAAAAGTAACCTATAACCTGCGCAGGCACTCAAACTATTATCATACTAAGTTTCAAGCATTTCCCTTCAGTAACTTCTGAGTTTATCGTGAACATACAAACAGACAGACATAAAGACAGACAGACAGACAGACAGACAAAAATTGTTTGAATTGCATATTCGGCATCAGTATCGATATCTTAATAACCCTCAGTCGATTTTTTTTAAATATATACAATGTACAGAATTCATCCCGCTACAGATTTATTATAAGTATAGATAAAAATAAAATAATAAAATCATTTACCGATTATCCCAACACTTTACCGAACTCGAGGCGTAAATAACACTAGACTGCATAAACTGACACATATTGGGCTATCCGAGATCCGAAAGACTATCAGTGGGAGGACACAATAACCCTTAAGTCAGACAACCTGTTCTACTTCAGAGAATCTGATGTCCGTGGCAGGCGTCCATGGGCGACGGTAGTCACTTACCATCAGGTGACCCGACAGCTGTACTCATCATGAATTATAAAACCAACGAAACTCGCGGTATTACACCGACGAGAAGTCAGAAATTTACCAATGCAAGAAAGAGGTGGCTCTCTGTAGACTACATCAGTAGTTTAGGGGTGTTGTTGTGTGAGGTTTTGGGAACTACGAAAAAGTCTTCGGCTTAATCGAAACCTTGGCAGTTCTAGATGCGTGTTAACTGACGATAAATCGACGTGCTGAGATGATTGTGTAACACCGCTATCATGACCGTCCAGCTCCAAGAGCAGAGGACGAATCTTGCAGCGTGAGGTTAGGCAGACCCCCAAACAATAAGAAGGGACACCTTAACGCTAGAAAACAAGTTCCCCTTCTTTTTTACTATTCGGCTTACATGTTTTTTTCCAATTGTTTCTACTAAATTTTACAATTTCACATTAAGTGTTAGTTTGACAAATCTATGCCTCTATATGTGAAATATTTCAAACTAGCAACCCATCCCGGCTACGCACGGGTAGTAGAGACATTTTCAACAATCATCATCACATTTTAACCAATTTACACAAAACGTTAACAAATTATACACCTAAACCTTCTTCATGAACCACTCTTACTATTGGTGAAAACCGCATAAAAACCCGTTCAGTAGTTTTGTCAGTTTATCGCGAACTGAGAGACAGACAGATGCGGCGGTGGACTTTGTTTTATAATATGTAGTGATGGGTAAAATTACTTACTTCTAAGAGATATACGTATATTTTTGAATAAATAAGAAATAAGTAAATAAAGAAAGTCATAAAAGACTATTTGAATATATTTTTATATGAAAATTCTGGTTCAAATAAAGTCGTGGTTCTAAGTTAAGGAATTCTTAAATGACTGTCGGTAGGCAATTATATTTTTTTTCAGTACAAAATTAGTTAGCCGCAGCACGTTTCACCATTGAATGTGAATCCAAATCCGAGGCGTATCTAAACCTTGTTAAAAAGTCCTCGACACATTTCGGATTGGCCACGTGTCACGGGTCGAAAACCTCGGATACTGTGTTAACTGTTTGAGGTCGAGTATTTGCGAATACTCTATGTAGTACTTTATTATTGGTAACATGAAGTTATTAGTTTCAAATTGGGAACGACTAATAATGTTTAGATCTAAAAAGTTTAACGAAACAAGTTTAAAGTATGTTATTAAATAATTTGCATTTTGCTTTGTTTTGTATATATGGATATAATTAAACCTGGCCAGAAATTCCTTTGTTTCTAGAATAATGTGATTCTGAATAATACCGGCATTCGGTTTTATTTAAACGTAATAGGGTTTTCTGTTTCTATACGACTTGTTTACTTCAAAATTAGAATCCACCTACTTATGTTTACGTCAAATTGTTGAAGTAACTTCATTTACCAGTAAAGCATATTGACGTCATAGCAATGAAACTATTATTCACATATATCTAGTGACTAGAGCGGCAGGAAACGACAGCAACGGCAACGAAAAGGGCCTAAAACTCCTACCAATAAAAAAGTATTGGTCTGAGGTCTAAAAATATTGGACTCAAATTTTCTACAATGACTATCCGAATCTACATAATATTTAGACCTTTGCAACTCTAATCCTGTGTAATCACGGTTTCAGTATCGAGTATCGCCAACATTTGTGTTTATGTAAGTACTACTAACATTAGTTACACACCGCCAAGTACGTAACGCGTATCTTTTACACAAAGAAACCGCAAGGAGTTTATATTATGTAGACAACCAACTCAAGTAAATAGATATATACGTACGTATGTATATACAGAATGTAGACGCAACCCATCTCGAATCCCATTTCTAAGAATGGCGGTTTTTCTTTTTATCTACAGTCGGAATACTTGCTGCCGATTGATGGAATCTTGTAGTTTTTATGGAATTGCTGCTGCTTTGTTTTGTCACTTAAATATTTATTGTTACAACGTCGCAACATTTTAGATAAATTTTTATTACGGTTGGATTATATTTTGACGAGAAATGGAAAATATTACTATAAATTTAAAGATTTATAGTAATTGATAGTTGTCTTTTATGTACGTAGAATGATACACAAATATGCGGCCTTAAAGCCTCATTAGAATATAGTAAAGACATTTATTGACACTTGCGGCCATGGTAGTTGATTTTGTCGTTGGTCTAAAAATCTCAAAAAACTGCATTCCACATTTCGAGGATCTGCAGAATACAATTCTGTTAAATCCCCAAATTATGTCGGTGACTTTCTTTTGAATCTAAGCCTCTCTCGGTAAGTGATGGTAACCGCAGATTTAGGTGGCAAACGTTGAGGCAACCGTTGATATCATAAATACTTAGTTACGATGGCCGTTTATTTCATCCACGTATAAGGTTTTTTAGGCTGATAGGAGCTCTGCACGATTACTCTGAACACGAGAGCGCATTTTACTCCTAAAAATAAAGAAAATGAAGATAGTTCACTTCAGAACCATAAGTAAATATTCCTTTTTTTACTTTCAAAACTTACATTTTAGAAGGATCTAACAAGAATTTATCATATAGGTACATTTTGGATATGTTTAGAAATCGACCCACTATTGTCCAGTCTTCAGTATAAGAGGAGACTCAAGAGCAGTATTTAATTCTACTAATGAGTTGATAATGATTGGGAGTCAGACTCAAGATATAAAAGAAATAAAGTAACGACTCTTTAATATATGAGAATATAAAGAAAGATAGAGAGTATTTCTGTAGCTGATTAAGAACGTATTTTTTTTAAAAACAAGCATTGAATATTACATTTTTAAAATACATATTTAGATACTTTGTATTTTGTCAGTCGTATAAAAATAGTCTAGCTTACATTTACAGAGTTCTCTAGAAATTCAATATGTTCTCTCCAAGGCGAAACATTATATTGTAGAATCCAATTACGCCACTACACATTATCATATTTTAAATATTATTGAATACTGTTAGACACCTTTGCTTAAAATCGGTTTACAATGTAAGTGAGAAGCTGAAATATTAATGAATTAAATAGTCCATCAACATAAACTAAGTAGTCTGTCTCAAAATTTGTATTAAACAAAAAGTACTAGAAACTATCGTAAATAGAAAAGACAGTGGTATCATTTTTTCAAGACAGAAGTGGAACGCCAGGCAAGGGTCGGTGGCGTCATTTTTTCGTCCACAACCCGACCACGCCGCACTCTGGCCGGTCGTTTAGCAAAATGACGGACGGACCTTTTTTATCTCACCCAACCGCAATTTGTTGCCGACGATCTCTGCTTGCGATACACGGCCGCAGTTACCCGAATACATTTAAAATTCGTATCCTATAAATATTTAGGTATTTCAACGTTGATGTCGATTCTTTTCAATTTTAAGGAACAAAGCATCATAGCGCTAACGACTGGTCAGCAAAGCCCGCTCTCATCAGTGTCGTCTATAGGAGGCTGACTATAATTACTTAGAATCGCATTAATGGCATTGAATATTGTGGCTCGGAAAGGCGGACATATTAGTACCATGCATTCAACAAAGAGAACGAAAAATGTTCTATACCATAACGGATAGTGAAAGCTCGTCCTGAAAACACAACAAAACAGATAAAATATTAATGTATGAAAAGCTCTATCCGTAAGCTGTTGTGTGGAAGTGCAAAATTCATCACGTATTTCCTGCACAGTTATTGGGATTCAGTTTGTGTAACTAAGATTTTGTAAGCAAACATATCTTCTAGTTGAAGGATTCACGACATAGTTTTGTGAAAAGGGTAAGGCGTTGTTCTTTTTTAAAATAACCATTGCTCTCAACAATAGAGCTCTGCTGCCTCGTCGCGAGTTTTCCTGCTGAACTTTTTCAATTCATGTCATATTTCGTATTATTTTTTAGAAAAAGTCCATCTTTTGGACTTAACAAAGAAAACGCTGAACGCCTAAATTTACCCGTCACGGTATTGAGTGTTCGCCGCTTCAGTAAAATAAAAGTTCACGCAGCGTATACTTACTTATTTTTTTGCAAGTCATAAGATTTATAACTTATGAAACTACTGTCATACTAACTTCGTTATGTCCTCTCTTTAGTGCAGCAAATATTGCGAAAGCGAAACTAATATCTTTGTTTTGTTTTTGGTTTGGTTTGTTGTGGAAAGGGCGTATCTTGAGATGAAAATGAAATATTGATTGGATTTTCGCTAGTAAAATCATTTGTTTGAAGGGTATTGTTAAACCAAATCTATTCAAGTTCTGAAATTCGTTCATATTAGGCTGATTTAAACTTCTTGGGAATATGAACGTGCACACATTTTTTTGTTTGAATTTTTGTTGCCTTATTATAGGATTCTAAAGTATTGACCTGATTAACAAAGGGTTTACTCGGAAGATGGTTTTCAACTTGTAGTAATTTTTAAATATAGTGTGGCCTATAGAACACTGAACGTAGACCTAACCCAAAGTCTTCCACTATGAGCGGTCATACACCACTTTAATCTCGTTTCAATCTCAGCTTACTCGATCACTCTGTAAAGGTTTTTACACCATCTAGTGAGTGAACATCCAACAATCCGATTTAGTTTACAATCACTAGAGGCAAAGAGACAATCACCTTTTCATTTTTTACATTATAAGTAATAAGTTTTAAACTTTTTTGTTTAATTATGCATCGAATAATAAGCGATCGAATCGAGTAATAGCGAATTATTAAAATAGACACAATTATTTTAATAATTCGCAAATAACACAATTACAATTAATTCTCACTGTTTAAATTATCAATATAACAAGAACTTAATTCATACTGCAATGCAACTGCCCTTTTATATACTCCAAACGTTATTTCATAGAGAAACTCTAAACCACTCTAGAATTTTCTAATATATTGTGGGACATTTTATAAATAGACTATTAGTTCCGTTTATGTTCAAAAGATGGCGTGTCTTAATTTAGGTAATAGGTAATAGGTAAAATAGATGGCACCCGCGGGACTTTTAGGCTTTCGTAACACCTGTATCGAGACTTTCCAGACTTACATATAGCATAAAATTGACGGACACAAAATACACTTAGACTTGAACAACTATTGGCGAAACAAAGAAACAAGTATCTCATGTGAAGTGTCCTGGTCCTAGCCCGGACTGTATACGTACTATTATAGTTGTGTATACGTACAGGAATTAACGCGATCACGTTATACGTGTTACTCACACGCTGACTGTGCCACGGTCAGTGTAACTTGATCGAAACGTCAACAAAATTGTTTGAAAAAAGGCGAAAAAGGGGAGAAGGAAGGGTTAACCTCACTCACTCGGCGAAAAACAAAGAAACCATTGCTTCAGTGCCGGGTTTCTGTGAGGCCGTGGTATCAATTCGAGCGAGCGTGCCGAAGCATGGCTCTCCCACGACCTAAAATATTTATAAACTTAATATAATCTGACCAGCTCAAGAACACCTTGGATATTGGGTGTTATTACGTGCAATCACTTGCATGCACAGTTACCTCCAATAGGCAAGTATTTCTTTGTTATATTTGAAAGAAAAGGTGCTAATTTTTTCTAGTTCTTCTACACTAGTAAATAGTTTACTTCAAAATTCCTGTTGTTATCAAGCTCAACACTGAGATTAAAACTGAGTATGGTTTGTACACCTTATTTTAGAATTGAACCACGATGTTGTACATAAAGGGAATTTAATAAGTACACCGCAGTTGTAAGAAGGCGTTCGGGCATCCTCTCTGTAAACTTTCTTTAGCTGGATGATATCAATATGCAGACTGAAATCAATTTTGGGGTCTACTGTTAGTAGAGGAAATATACCCTCACTTGTTTATGAACTAAGTGGACTACAATCTGTATGGGATTTATTTTTCTCATTAGGAAACTAATCAGCAGTTATTGTTAATTCTGAAACGTAGAAGAAATACTATAGTTTTCAATGGAGTAAAAAAAATTTGTAGATTTATTTACTCAAGCTAAAAGCTGCGTAGAAAGTCTACCTAATATGTACAAGTACACACAAATCTCGCCCAGTTTTGTATTTGTTAAAAATGACCTTAAAAACATAAAACTTTAACCTGATACCTACATAGTTATATATCTGTTTACAATGTATTGTGACTTGTGAGCATCCTAAACAATACAGAAGGCACTACCCTCGAATGGCGAAGTTAGAACATTTTATATTGAAGTCAAAATACGGGAAGAAAAGAAACAACACAATTCAACGTTTTAAAAATATATACGATAGAATATCTAGCGATAATATTTCCGTTTGATTGTACTGGCACGAGGACAACGGAATGCAGACGAGGTTCGTTGAATTTATTTTGAATGCAACTGAAAACAACGGTTTGCTTTTTGGTAATAGCATAACGCTAAAAGCTGTGTAAATTGTTATCACGCCATTTCTTCGCGCTCTAGAGATGTTTAATATGGTATTAACTGTGCTGCTAAGCTACTATCCAATGTATTTATGTTACTGAAGAGCTTTTACCTTCGAAGCTTTTAAAATACTTTTTAACACCTAATTTTTTAAGGCACTTTGTTTTAATCTTTTGTACTATCGTAGTGCAGGGATCTCTTTCAGTTTCAGAAGCATTTATTAGTATTTCCTTAGCGAAATACTTTATTCCTTTTTCCGATATGAAATATCATCGTGGTGCACCATTGCGATGGCAGCTCAAAGCCTATTATATTCTATTCTTCGATTTCAAACTTTTACTACTATCGGCTAATGTTATATATAATGCTCTGTTTCTTCACACCATTCTGATTGAAAGAGGATACGGTTTAAAAATTCCTTCGAAGTTGTATTCATTACCTTAGTAAGAAGTTCGTTCTTTATTATTATTAATAACTCTAAACCAGAAGTCCCCAAACTTCTTTGTCACGTAGACCACTTGCAATGTTTTTTTTGTTTGTTTCGACCTGTTTAGCTAATATTGCATTGTGAAAAATGAACACGTTTGTTTCTTACATTCGTATTTTTTGATCGATATATAAACAAGTTAGTGCAAGGCCGAGTCTTTCAAAGCTGTTTTTACTAATGTCTGAGACAAGAATGGACAAAAACTTCTACTTTACGTTAGATACGAGCACCGAAGGTCTGATTTTTTGAAATGGGCAGCGGCAGCGTCGTCAGCAGCGTGACATTTAAATATTTATTTTTTAATTACAGGAAATAACAAAACAAAATACACAGTTTATCAATATGAAATATTTTTATTCTTACTTTTTATTAATAGCAAAATAAATATGGAAAAAAAATGTTTTTCTTTAAACTTAAACAAAAAAATTTTTAAGTAAAAATAGTCTAATAACAATTTAACACTTTAAGTTACTTTAGTTAAATATTTGACTGTTATTGGGGCAAAATAAATCAAACAATTACTATAATTATCATAATCATAGAGAGAACTGAGTCACATATTTTTTTTCATGCAAGTTGGCATCTTTCATGCATGCATATTTGGTTTAGTGGTTAGTGACCCTGACTGCTAAGCCCAGAGGTCGTGGGAGTTGATTCCCACCCAGGACAAATAATTATGTGATGAGCACGATAAATTGTTCTGTGTCTGGGTGTAATTAATCTATAATATGTATGTATTTAGAAATATATAAGTATGTTTAGCAGCAGGGTATCAGCAGTTATCATAGAACTGGCTCTGCCTAGTTTGGGATCAGACGGCCGTGTGTGAGATGTGTGGAGTTATTATTATTATTTATCCTTAAAATATAAAAAATAGAAAGTCATTGAAAATATAGCCGAAGCCGTTAAATTATCGCAGCTCACCGCCGTGTGAGTGCTGTACCGCTGCGGCGGTAAGGTGTAATTGTAATATCGGATATCGTTATGTATGTAAGTTGCTACAAGTTCAATTGTATTGCGATCACATAACGAATATATTTCTAACTTACAAAAATTCAATTCAAATTAAATATTTTTATTTTATAAAATGTATCACCAATTATTTGAATTTGTTAATTTAAAGAAAAGAACTACATTTAAAAAATATAAATCAACACACACAGGATCACCGCAACAATAGGTTGCTTTGTCAAAAATATAAAATTATTTGACTATTTTTACTCTGAAATTTTTTTCTTTAAGTTTAAAGAAAAATATGTTTTCCATATGTTGCTATTAATAAAAATTAAGAATAAAAATACTTCATATTGGTAAACTGTGTATTTTGTTTTATTATTTTCTGTAATTAAAAAACAAATAATTAAATATCACGCTGCTGACGACGTTGCCGCCGCCTATCTCAAAAAATGAGCGCAACGTCGTCGACCTTCGGTGCTCGTATCTAACGGAAAGTAGAAGTTTTTGTCCATTCTTCTCTCAGACTTTAGTAAAAACAGCTTTGGAGTTTTATGATATATACTAATTAGCAGCGCCCAGCGGTTTCACCCGCGTAAGTCCCGATCTCGTGGGAATATCGGGATAAAAAGTATATGTTAATCCAGGTTTCCAGTTATCTACATAACAAATTTCATCGCAATCGGCTTTGTAGTTTTGGTATGAAAGAGTTACAAACATCCATACATCCATACATCCTCACAAACTTTCACGTTTATAATATAAGTAGGATATGCTACCAATATTATAAAATTGCGAAATTAAGTTTGTTTACAACATCTACGACATATGAATAGTACGGTTGTTGTCGGTCTGTTTGTTACATTTCAGGTAAAAATTAAGCAATCTGTGTACATTATGTTGTTTCCATTAATTTAATTTTAAAATTAAACTCACAATCTTCTTAAATGACATTTGCTGACCTGGACCCTGTTCACACGTATCTTTTGTACGTCGTTGTCGACCCCTGGGGGTCGATATAGACCAATTTGGATATCAGTTCTCTAAACGAAAACGGATAGGATAGAATACTTTTCGTATTTAGGGCTAAAAAGTGTTGATTCGTTAATATCTTTTTATTGTTACTTTAGTTATTTAATGGTAAAAGAAATGTAAGAGAAAAACCTGGAGTATCGTGTTCTTTAAAGTAAACCTGCTAAAAGGTAGATATAATCGTCACATTATATAATCAAGGGACATTGATTCTCGTAATAATTGAGGCGAACATTGATCACTCATAATCAAGGTTTCGATACTTATAAACACTCAACTCTGTCACCAGCATCATAAGAACTTTCAAGCAACTTTATAAACTACAGAAAAAAACCTGTTCAATCGTTCATAAGTAGGACTGATTTTATAATTAACATTGAAACACAAAACGTCTAATAAACGCTATCGTATTTACAAGAAAGCCTTTGCAGGACTCGTACAATGTAATTTGAATTTTCCTTTCCAGTAGAATTTTACGCGTTCGTATCTTGTTCCCTAAACAAAATCAGGCAAGGTATGCGGTAGGTGCGGTACGCTTATGCGATTCTATGTGTAAATAATATTATGTATGTAAATACATTTTATCGAACTGGGCTACGGAAACAATTTGTAAAGTTCAAACCAGGACTGAGTATGTTGAGTATAATTCTAATTCTCGGTCGCATTACCATTTTTGATACTTTTATAAATTGCTATTACATCTACGTTTAATTATTTAGCGAGGTTTAGCTACATCTTACAGCGGTTTACGCATTAACAAAGTACTAAAACCATTGCTGGAACATTTCTTGGGGAAATGCGTGCTAACTTAGTTATATAAAAATATAACTAAGTTAGCACACATTACCCGCCTGATGGCAAGTGGTAATCGATTGTTACAAGCATTTTCAGCATCAGTGGTATTACTAACACTCAACTCACACTTATAGGTATCACACTACGATAATAAGTATTTTTTTATTTCTCTGCTTTAATAGTGTTGGTTAACATTTGTAGAAAATGACAAAAGCTAAGCGACTTGGGAAACACTATCTTGCTTAACGAATCAGAGGTCTAAATTTTAAACAGAAACCGCCTTGAAACTTAGTTTAGAAGTAAAAGCAAGCGTATTAAATATCCAAGTTCCTCAAGACAAATACATTTGTAATGATATACGAAAGAAGATTTTGTATTTCTACCGTTTGTAATGCAAATTTACCTTTCTTTAGTGAGAGGCACGTGGACGGGCAAAGTGAGGTAAAATGGGCGGCCGGCACTCTCTGTTCCTATGTTAGCTTGTTGTTAACTTTTAATTAACGTATCGAGTTTTTGTAAACCAGTTGAAAAGATTTCGTTTCAGTACGCATAAAATAAACCAAATCACACAAGTGGAACAAACCACGCTTAAGAATATATTATTACAACATAATAATATATTCTTCATAAATTAACTACCTACAGTCAAAATTTTATTTTAAGTATTTATATGTTGTCTTTTATGTATACAGATGAGATAAATATAAAAAGTTCAAATAAAAATTTGAATTTCGATCTTATAAAACTCCTAAATCCATAGATTATCTTACTAATATAATAAACCTGGATTAACACATAGGCTACTTTTTGTCCCGATATTCCCACGGCACCGGGCCTTACGTGGGTGAAACCGCGGGTTGCAGCTCTAGTATTATGTGTAATCGTTCTACTGTTAATATAAAAAGGCATGCCTTTGTAGGGTTTAGATTATAATCACTGAATAAAAACCGATATTCAACTGAAACTATAATGTGCTTGGCACATTTATAGTATCGTCTAAATAATTATTATTTCATGCGCTACCGTAAAGTTTATAAGGATAATAAATGAAAGTATAAGTAAGGGGCAAATAGATAAGGATCCATGAAAAAACTAGCTAACGCAAACAAAGTAAAAATCTTTTACGATAAAAAATCCTGTATCAGCTGAACAGACCTAGCGCAATGTTCAAGGAGAGCGTACACCGCAAAGAGTCAATTTTCAAAAATGACATCGTTAAAAATAGTGGGGAGCTAGTAACAGTTTTCAAGGGAACTCATTACCGAACTCCTTGAGGTACTATTTCGGGTGAATAGGACGGCAGCGCAGTGAGATAGCGCGCGCTTATAAGCGGTATCGCGACAAACGAAGTGTGCTTGGGTTCCGTATTCCCATAGCCCCTAGGACGCACGTAGCGTCACATCGTCGCGTCGCGCGAATCTAGAGAATATGTAGTTCTCTCCGTTCTCTCTATTCTGTCCGCAAAGAGCTGGAGCTTGTTAGCTAAAGATTTATCGACGTTTCTTGAATGTATTCGGAAGTGCTCGAACATAGCTATTGAATTGATATACTTAGGTGAGTAATTTGATATGTCGTGAAGAATTACTAAGTTAGTCTGGAATGGTAACAAATATACGCTTGCATTGGATAAATGTGAGAGGTAGCAAACTGTTTCAACAATGGAGTGTGATTCGCTACCATTACGAAAAAGCAAACCCAACCGTTGCAAACACTTTAGTGTAGAGAAAAGGAACTTTTGTTTTATTTAATTATTGTTTTATTTTAACATTTTTTGTTCTATTCTATTACTCTATATGTCCCTCTGATTAATAGCTATTAAAAATCAGCAAGCAACTTTCAACCTTAATTCTTGAAGAACACAAGTTTTATAAATAACCATTAAGGAATAAGGGAACCTTTTATAACCCACCAATAAAATAAATATTATAAATACTAAATAAGAATAAAATACTTAACTTGAAAATATAAGAAGGCGAAGTTCTTTTTTAATTCAATCATTTACGCAAATTGTTCGTATGTACAGAAATAAATTTATCGAAAACATACCAGATAAGTGTAAATTAATAAAATTTTCCGTAAGATAATCTTTCACTAGTAAATACCGGAGTGTCAATTGGAGTGTCAATTGGAACTATTCTGTGACTCGAGTTTATGAACTTGATTTCAGAGTTCAGTAAGATCATGTTTGGTAGTTCTTATACGCTCGGGGAATTGTATATAACATACTCTGTTAGAGATAAGAGTAAGTATTTCCCAAGGCACATACAGCTTGTTTTTATCAACTTTGTTGAAGACAGATAAATTCCTCATAATCTTCGCGTTACGAATGTTTTGTAGAAACAAATAAGTAATGTTTTAGAATTGTGTATGTATGTAACTATATACAAATTTATATATCAATATTATAAAAAACTAATAAATAAATAGTTGTGGTTCTACAACAACTACATTTCCGAAAGGTTTGCTGCGGTGATACAGTAATAGCTTAGTCTCTGTCTTAAATAATTTAAACACATCTAAGTATATAACTTCATAGTTAGGGGAGGCATCGAGAACAATTTAAAGAGATGCCAGTCCGATATTACTTTATTCCATCAATATTCAGAACAGGACTTTAGTGGACGGTTTATTTTGAATAATAAATATAGCTTAGTGGTGTCAGAAATTATCAGATTTCTAAAATAAAGTAACACACAAAGCTTTATCCCTTTTTTTAGTATATAATGTTAATTTCCATTTAATATTCTCTTTTAACAAGTTGTCATGATATCAGATAATGAGATTTATTCTGCTATGTTTCTGTATCATCTGAGTCATACGTTTCTCATCTTTGATGAATTAAAATAAAATTTCAACCCTCAAACCAATATAACAATAAGTACTTCAAGAAGGAGTATTTCCTTAATTTTGATGAGATTATTTACGCTTGTATTCTTTTTTTTCATAAAATATTTACTGCATAACTTTTAAATTGTAATAAAAATCCAATTTATTCAAATTCACATACAGTCACTTCTTTTACAATAACCTTTCCTTCCATGTAGACTCCTCATGATTCTTCTCGACTATTATCATCGAAAATACTGCATGACGTTACAATATGGAAATTACTGAAATACACTAAATGGGCTGTATCAATGTACGTTAACTGACGATTCTGATATACTGCGTATGCTGCTGACCTGAGTCTATTTGATAACTTATCTATATGTGGGCCCATTGCAGCTATGAATCTAATGCAATAACCAAGAATTATGTAGTATCTTGGGTCCAAATCTGTATCATTTATAAATACACTGGTCTTAACTTGTCTTCAAACAGACCAGTAGGTAATCTTTGAATCCTTTCACTTTAACACGAACCAAGAAGATCTTTAGTCGTATTTCTTATTCCATTGTGATTTAATTTTCTGATCAATGTGCTATGAGAAATGCAATCAAATGCTTTAGACAAGTCACAATAAATGTCTAGTGCATCGTATGAATCCTCCCGACCGTTGAATATATTAAAAGTTCATCACCAGCATCGGTTGTTGATCGACACCTTGGGAGTTCGATTTCATACGCTTTTTGGGTTGGCTATTTTACTACATGTGGGTTAAAAAATAAACTTAGGCACTACAGTAAATATAAAAAAGGACTTGAGAATACAATAAGTATTCTCCCTTAGTATCAAAGCAAAGGTTGAACCACTGTACTACATTTTTTATATACCTACGTATGTACGTATACTTTTAACAAAAGGGTATTCCTGTCAAATTAAATTCGGTGCCATTGGGTCACTGACCGTGACAAACCGTTTCTTCTCTTTACCGAAGTATGAACTATTATTGAGTACACAATCGCATTTATATGAAGGTCTGTATTTTTGTAATGGTTGCAGTCTTGATATTTTTATATTTTTTTTATATGAGTATATATAAGAGAAAAGTATATATAATTGCGCTGTAGTTGACTGTAATAGGAAAAAATACAACAAAACCAAAATAAACATAATTGTCATTTACCAAAACAAACGTAATTATAACCAAAAAGTCGTAACCCTCGTTGGAAAATTTCGATAAAAGAAAAACTAAATAAAAAGATTTTCATGAAATCTTTCAGCGTTCTTGATTCCACAGAATTGTTAAAATCTCTTTTGCCTTCAAAACATAATGGTGCTCAAAGGACGGATTATCATTTACATCTGAAATAAACTTGCAACATTTCGAGAATGAAATTTGTGTAGTATATATTTCTAATATGATTTCAACAATGATAGCACGATGTTAAATATTTACTACTAACTTTTGGCGGCGGATACACATGCGTTTGTGTAGATTGTGTTATTCAATTGTGAGCGTCACTGGCAGGACTGGACTTAGAAATCGTTCTTAGTCCAGTCCTATCATTGACGTATTTAGTATATATTTTAGTAGTTTTTTTTTATAGAATTTAGTACCTGACAATAAATAATAATAAAATTCATACCTGATAAAATAGGGAAAAAATATTACGAGTTAAGTGCAACACGTCAGTGTCACCTAGTTGTAGGCATTATAACTTAAACTTATAAAATCATTGTTTTGGGCTTGGGTATTCTTTATAAGTACGTGATTATTATGTTATGTTATTATAAAATATGTTGATGGGAAATATATATAGTTCCGAGATAGAGAAAACTTGTACGAATGTGAACGGTCCTTTTAATAACCTTCTTGACCCTAGATGTTATTAAAAATGCTATAATTAATAATATAATAAATATAAATAAATAATATAATATTAATAATATAAAATAAATGACATAATTAGCAAATTCAATGCTAAAATAGTTCTGTGCCTCCCAGTAAGTTATTAGTCTATTTTTCCTTCAAGCCTTTATCAAACTCTATATTAATTGAGTCATTATAATATAAAATTAGTGGTATCTACGTATAAATATAATACAGCTTACATTATTTAACGAAGTTTTGGGTTTTATATCTTTTGTGGATATTAAACTCTTAAGCACGTCACCAAAGTGACCATAGGAAAAAAATGTGTTTTTATCCAACATCACCTCTTCGCAACATGAGGCGAAATCTTCTAACAATGGATAGAATCCGAGAAACATACCAAAGATAGTCGCGATGTTGAAGCACTACTCCCACTGAATATACTCCACTGAATGTACATCCTTTTATATCCCTATAATTAGTCCCCCCTAAAAAAATTGATCTATTTAAGGTTTATTTTTGCGACAAAAAGTAGCCTATGTCCTTTTAAAAGATTTTGTTTATATCTATACCAAAATTCATCCAAACAAACTTGACAAATGATTAGGAATTGCAATCCGGCACCAATTTCATTACGGCCGGATCTGGCCTGTACCTTCACCAATCCGGCCGGATCCAACCGGATTGAAATTGGCAGTTCATAACATTTTTTGGTTGGTAGCAATTTGAATTGTATAAAAGAATTTTAAGGAGTTAACATACATTTTATAAAAAAAATACAGTTTATGCAGACAATCATCTTTTTTGTCTTTGTAACCAACAATTAAAATCTAGTATCCAATGTAATTAGTGAAACCTTAGTTTATATTTTTTTTCTTTTTTTATGGTCTGCTCGTTTGCAGGGGGCTAACGTGCGTTTCACTTGATGGTAAATGACTACCGCCGCCAATGAGCACCTGCAACTCAAGAGGTTCAAGGGCGTTGCCGGCTTTTAAGGTGGGAGTAGGGGAAGGGGGAATAGGGGGCGAGGAGGAGAGAGAGGGAGAGGGAAGGGTTAGGGTCTCCGGTAAACGGTGAAAAGCAATGCACGCATTGCTTCACTCCCGGTTTTCTGTGAGGCCATGGTATCACTACGGTCGAGCTGGCCCATATGTGCCGAAGCATGGCTCTCCCACAAATATTTGTATTAGTAATAATAATCTCTAATAAGTTACGTCTTTCTAGAGTTCATGCATGACGTCAGTAAAAATTATTCATGTGTAACTTATATTATATAAATGTAACTAAATCAACCATGATCACCTTCGAACACAATAATTATGTTATTCTATCTTAAATAATTATTCAAGATAATATAAGATGAAGCGATATAAGATGAGATATAAGATGAAGCGGCGGGAGCGTAATGGCTAAGGCGTCGGGCTTGCGATCAAGTGGTTGCGGGTTTGAACCTCACCCAGCGCACTACCGGCGTTAACCCACTCCTAACACAAGCATTTAGCTTAGCTGGAGGGGTTAACAAGAATATTAGTAATGTGTAACCCACGCCACTAGTATTTTTTATAAACATACGTATAAAAAAAAATAAAAAAAATAATAATATATATATATATATATAAATGAGATTAAATGTATTTTTCCCGGATCCGATGACCGGATCCGGTAGACGTCTAATGGTTTTCGACGGATCTGGTTTACTGGATTGCAATATCTACAAATGATATGTCTCCCATAGAAATTACAAACAAATTTGCTACCATCATGGCTTATATTCGCGATAAAAATGTATGTCCTTCTCCAAGGGCTTGTTTATCTCTATACCCAAAATTCATCAAAATTGGTTCAGTGATTTAACCGTGAAAATGTAACAGACAGACAGACAAAGTTACTTTCGCATTTAATATATTAATATTATTAGTAAGTATAGTATAATATAGATGGTTAGGGGAATCCAAAAGCAACATTAAAAACATAAAAATCACAAACAGTACGTATAAAGGATCTTGACCAAAAGTGGGCTAGCAATGTTTCATGTTGCAAAATCAAAATAATATAAAAAATATTTACTTATTTTTTTAGAACCTGTTCACTACAGGAATTCTATTTTCGTAACCGGAATTATGATTGAAATAAAAACAGTAAACTAACAATTGCTACGCATTATTTTCGTATAAAGTTATGATATTTACGTTTCGTTCTCTTCATTTGTACGAGTACGTAAGTATGAACCTTTGAACAAAAGCATCACAAAAATGATATCAAATTCATAATATCATAAAATAGCTAAACAATTAGTAATATTATTACGTTTTACAATGCATTTAATTAATATTTTACGTTTCTGTTATAATAATTATTATTTTTGTGTTCCGTCTCACGCAACTTCCAACCCAGTTTATGTGTCGATTGACAACAGTCACTGATAAAATCTCTCCACTTAAATATTAATACTACTTACGGGACTCCGTTTGAGCAGCTGGTGACTTATTTTGTTTTTAACTAGTATTGTTTTTTTTTGTACATGAGTGATCTGTGGTTATTTTATAAGTTGCGACTAGGGTAAACATAATTTGTAGGATAGGTATCTCCGTTTTTGTCTAATAACTTAAAAACTCGGTTATCTGTGGGAAAATGAACACTTTCATTTGATAATATATAAAGCGTAGTCTATAATAAATAAAGATTTATTGTGCAACAACTTAAGACGGAATTCCATACATACATACATTACTGAACGCAAATTAGAATAACTCAATTCTTCTGTTTTAAAATACGAGCTTCTGTGGTGAAAGTAACCTACACAGTTTAATTTTAGAGAAAAGGCATATTCAAAATAGCAACCGTCGGTTTGCGGTCTCGAGAAAATAGAGCCAGAAACAAATTGCAGCCCGACTAAGATAAAAAGGGCCCGTCATTTTGTTAAACGACGCGCAGTCCGGCCCAGTACAAATAACACTGTATCTACATCGAAACCTTACACAGATACGTACACAGCCAATGAATTAATTAGACTGCTAAATGTACTTGGTTTTTTTGGTGTTGTATTGTTCTTTACACGGTTTGTAAGTATTTGCCGAATGAACACCTTTGTACAACTAGCTTCAATGGATATATTCTTTTTATCTGATTATATTTTCTATATGTCAGTCACAAAAAAAATTATTACTTTCTGGCTTTTAATACACCATTCAATGTTTGATGCTCTCGTTTCTGGTACAGTCAGCAAGAATACATTTCACTACACCATTACGTGATTTTCCTCATATATTTCCATAACTCACGGAAACCTGAGATACTACATCATTTTATAAAACTTAAAGGTTATTACTATTTATTACGTCTTGTCTATGTCTTCAAAGGCAAACGATAAATAAATATATATGTATACTGGCTATGGGTAATCTACTTTAAAACTTAAAACAGGAACATCAATTGCTCTTGACTGACATTGAACTTGCGCAGGTGATGGAGCCGAACACTATTGACTCTAGTTTAGCTCCTTCCAGGTAATTCCAAAAAAGTAGTACTGTTCCTTCTGAAAGAGCTTTGAAGACATTTTAATGACAAAAATTAAGCAATTAGATAGCCTGTGGCGCGGCGCTTGTTGAAGTACGGGTTAAATGGGAAGTACGAACCATACCTTTAAAATATTACTCAAGTTAATGAATATTGTATTGATTGCTATTGTATAAAAAAATTACGCAACTCTTTCGTAGTTATGATTCCAACTCCTTTTTTGCTAACCGTACACTAATAACACGGGTTATATGATGCAAGTACGTTTTACCATTGAGAGTGAAATGAAAACCATTTCATAAAATTTTAAAATATTTATATATCCTTTTCAGTTATTTCAATAGTCAAAGTATCGTATCAATACTGAATATTGCCATTTATTTTCATAATACAGTAAATGGCGAAGTTGTTTCATTTAAAAAAAGTAGTGATAGTTGCATAACTGACTGTGTCGAATGAGACTTAAGCCTCTTAAATTTCACAGCGCTTTTCGGCACAGTGTCAATATTGAGTGGATGCATCATTCACTCCGTGTTAGTGAATGTGCGAACCTTTTGTTAAGCTGCGTTTCCTGTTCAGTTCACCATTCTTTTAAAAGCATTTTATTTTTTTGACCTATTAATGCATGTAGAGATGTTGCTAGTATTAATTAATGTAAAGGTATATAAACTGTTGCCTCTAAGAACGAAACATATTTTAATGATAAAATAAATACTGGCTCTAACATTATGAAGTCAGTGAGGTATAATGCAATTATACCATACCGTACGAATGTAATGACCGTATGTAAAGTATACCGAGATTCTGAACAAACTAGTGACTTTTACATTATGTGTGCCGAAGTAAATTAATGCTTTCATTTTTATCAGAGGACCACGTTCAAAATTGTGAAAGTTTAGCGAATGAGCCCACACTTATCAAGTGTAATTAGATAGAGGCAATACGATAACGCGTGCAAGATACTTCTCATGTTACCAGCGTCTATAGACTACGTGCTTGTTAAATGATGCATAGCATGATTTTTACTATCTTAGTTTCACAAAAAAAATCGCCAAGACCGCTACTAAAACAATGAATATTAAAACATCTGCCCTGGGTAGTGTATGTAGTAGTTTTAATAGTTATCGTTTGAATATGAATTGCTGTTGCATAATGGCACGCAACAGCAATTCATGTTCATTAAATAATTGAGATTTCAGCAGCATACACGGTTCAAGAAGTATTTAGATGTTCCCGAGTATACGGTTACAAGTATATGTTTTGGGAAAAACAAACAATGATACACTTATCTTAATTAAGACAGGTTAAATATATGTATAACCCACAGCGTTATCCACATAATATATAACTGTAACTTATAAATTTGGAACTCATTAAACACGAGTAAACACAATACAATTTTCAACAAAAGTAAAATTCTTGAATAAGAAAAATATACATGTATGCAAGGAAAAATAATATCGTATAAATATAAGTAAGTACATTTGGATCTCAAAGCAAAATAATTATCTTTTATAAAAGTATCACCGACTTCAATGCGCCTAAATCATGATAAATGTTAATAAGCTGTATATTTCAGTCCTTTATTTTCAAGCCTTAAAAGTGTAATATTTTCTTTAAATGTAACTAAGACCAACCTTGAGTAAAACTTATTCAATTTACAAATGCACGTGTCACTATAAAAAAAATACCCAAATCGCTTCAAGTGTGCTTATAAAATTTTAAGAATTTATTCGATTTCTCCAGGGTCCCATCGATGGGGATGGGGGTTCTGATGGCCACGAGACACCTTGAGACCCTTTCAAACAAAAGATGAATTTTCCAAATCTGTCCACGCGTCTTTGAGTAATGTGGGAACATACATAAAAAAATTTTTTTTGATGAATTGACAACTTCCACCTTTTTTTTAATTCGGTTGAAAAAATACTATCTATTTTTCTAATAATGCGCTTCTAAATTTACTATCAAATAAAGTAAATAAATTGAAATCTGTAAACTGGTTATTGTAGTTTTTTGCTATGCGATGCAAAGGTGTACGAACAGCGTTAGTTCAAAACCGGACGTGAGTGCACCTCGCGTCTTATTGTAGACCTCGGAACGATATAGCACAACCTGTTTGTCAAATCTGATCAATCGTACCTGCTATTGCAAAGATGATAATATTACAACATAGTTTAAAAAAAAATGCGTCTAGACTTTAAGTCACTTAACCTAAAATTCCATATTCTTCATTCCATTTCATAACTAGTGAATATATTATGACGGCAGAGCGATTTCGTGTTATTTTGATGAACTCCTGCTACACTCTCTCTATACTATCTACGTATTTGTTGTATAAAGGATACCATATTTAAACCTAACAGACACCTTGCAGAGGTGAATGTAGGTGCTAGGTCACAAAAAGTCGATGATGGACTTCATAACAAAGCCATACAGATAGATAAGTAGTTATTTATAGAAAGATGTGTATACATGCAATAAAACGCATGAAAGATTAAAAATTAATAAAGGAAGTCCCAACAGCCCTGCCATCTGAAACTCTAGTGGCGTACAAATATCCCACGTAAATTCAATTCAAGCCACTGTTACACATAGATCCCCATTCAAACATAACACATCAGAAGTGCCCCAAGGGAGTATTATTAGGACCGTTCTTCTTCCTTCTGTATATAAATGATTTGCCTGCAAGTACAAACCATAAGTGCGTACTTTTTTGCTGATGACAAAATGAAAATTATAAAAACAAGTATAATTACGATGTAAAAGAAACTGTTAATGATATTATAGACTAGGTAGCAGAAAATAAACTTAAAATAAATATTTCTAAAACTAATTATGTACAATTTTCTAATTATAAACAAAATCCAGTAAAAATTTACACTGTTTACCAGGGCCAGGAAATTATGAAACAAATTAATATCAAATTCTTAGGATTAGAGTGAGATAATATTTGTAACTGGAAATCGCATATCAATACGATATGCAGTAAATAGATTTGTATATGCCTTAAAACAGTTACGAAACATAGCTAATGAAGAAGCTGCCCTCAATGCTTATCATGATTATGTAGGTTCGGTTTTGAGGTATGGGATACTGTTATGGGGTACCTCAACACATATAACAAAGGCTTTTAGTGTACAAAAAAAAGTGTTTGCGAGCAATAACTGGTGTATCTTCTTTAACAAGCGGTAGACCTATATTTAAGGGTGAATTAAGAGTGTTGACATTGGTGTCTCTATATATTATGGAAATTGGCATATTTGTTTAAAAAAAAAATCATATTCAAAAGTTAGTGAGGATAGTAAATTCATTAAAAGAGATCCCACTAAACTAAGAATTGAATAATGTAAAAGCACTCGTCGATCTAAAAATAGTAATATTATGACAATTAAAATTTATAACCATATTCCTCGAGTAATAAGAGAATAACCATTGCAATGTTTTAAATCAAAACTAAAGTTTGGCTACTAGAAAAGTGCTTGAACACCATAAATGATTTTTTAAATTGTAAAACCTAATAGTTTTAAGTAAAATTTCATATGCCTATTATAGGTCAATATGTTGGGCTGCTTTTTGATGTTATCACCTTTTGTACCATATTCTTGGCCAATAAATATCTTTTCTTAAGTATTAAATTTTTTTGGTACAAAATTGTCCTCTCGCATGCGCCCTATGACTTGCGGTAGGCAAGCGTTGCTAGTAATTTTGTCAATGATTTGATAAAAGTATAATTCGTTGTCAAGAAGTACACCTACATCTGTAATGGTAGGTATTAACTTTATTGAGGGCTGTTTGGGATACAGTATAAGTGTATACATAACATAAATATAAGTATTTGGTTAATAAAGTATCAGTGTTCGGTATAAACAGCACGGTGTCTTCTCGTGGTTTGTCCGAACTATACTATCCCATTTATGTTAACTGAGTCTGTTTGCCCTTCGTAAAGGATGGAAGTAACATCAGAAACAGAAGGAAAAATCGTAACAATAAAAGTGTACCCAAGTTAGATTGCATAAACGTAATGTTTTAACGTTACGTTTGGCAAATTGGAGCGGTTCTCGAAATAACGCTAGCCGATTCACTATTCAAAATGTTTATGTCACGTATGCCATTGGCCGTATCTACAATTTTTCCCGACCGACGGTTGCATTTTTACGTTCTACGTCGTAGCAGAATAAAAATAAGAGATAATCATATAATATATGAGCGATCACTATATGGCATATAGTGATCGCTCGTATATTATAATAGATGACCCATTAATTATTGTTTTTTTGTGTATTGGAATATTAATTATTGATTTATTTTAAATTTTTTTCGCAAAAGAAACAAATAGCCATTTACATTTATTTTTGTTATTTCGTGTCCGACATTTGCAATACAGCTATAACACGTCCCGAAATAAAAGCATACAATGCATGAAATCGTGGGATAAAAATTTCAGGACTGTAATTCGAGATCAGTAGTTCCTTAACGTGTTATCAAAGAATTAAAATTTATGCGAAACGCTCGCGTTGTAAACTGTATAATAATATTTATTACTGAGATAAGTTAGCGTAATAACAATTTATTTACTTCCAAGGGATCGTTAACTGTTATCGTTACGTGCACAGCAGTCTCACAACTCGGCTCCGAGCTAGGATGAATGAAAAGCTCTTTCATCGTGCACACTCTTTGTCTATCCCCAAATTCATGTGTAAGCTGTCACGAGGGAGGCTGTGATGACGCCACAATAAAGTGCCGTACACTTGCTTGCAATATAAGGAAAAACACGAAACATTTTTTCTTATTCCGTTTACTTGTACCTACTTTATATTTGAGTGTTAATACCAAAGCTTTTTACAAATATTGATAATGTGTACTAACATACTATTAAATCCTTTTGATATTAGCCTCTGTAATACCAAACTTGTCCAATTAATTAGAATATAATTATAATTACTAAACAATCTAATAAAAATTAAAGTTCAAATTATTGCATTGTCATCGGTTTTTGACAGGTGTGCAAAATTTTAATGAAATCTGGCCGTTAAAAGTGGGTCAAAATTGCGTAAATCGAGAGACGACATTTCTATATATATATATATATTTTTATTACATATATATATAATAAAGCGTGTAAAAAAATGGGAAAATTGGAGTAGATTAAAGGGGAAAGGTAGGTAAGAAGGAATGGCATACCTATAACTCGAATTGGTTGTTGCCGGGAAGTTCGAGCGCTTTTACATTTACTTCCAATTTACAAGTTTACCAGTACCGTGTTTTCACTTACACTGAAGACTGCTCCCAAATCCGACGTGGTTTTAGATTAATTTGTTTTAATATGGTCTTGCATTGTTATCGACTTTCAACGGACCGTCAGCGGTCGTCGCAACGAACGGAAGCGATCAAAATAAATACTTATATTTGCACTTGCAATAGCTGGTTCATACACATATTCTTTTTTTATTACCACTTCCAAAAGTTTTAATTAGTTTGTTTTATGTTTGGGTGTGTTTTTACACATAGGTCTCTCATTCTTAGTGCGATTGCTAGTCAGTAAGATGTAATAGGTCTCAAGTAACTTTATTCATCCCCACGGCAATTGAATGTAACAAATTTGAGTCCAGTCCTAAGCATTGATTTATTTTTTCAGTTTCCATTACAACTTAACCCAAATTATAATGTAAATACACAATAAAATCAAAATGAAACAGTTCTCTGCACTGTACTGTAGTGAGGTAACTTGTATACTTTCAAAGCAGTGGAAAATTCACCGTACGCATATTTAAAGCCTAATAGCAACGTCTACCGGAATGAATAGGAAAAGTAAGTATTGGTGGACCAAAATGTGTGCCTACAACAAGGTTCGTTTGCGAAAACTTTAAATTAGAAGTAAAAAGCAGGTTCTTTCACGTATTATTAAAATTAAAATTCTTTAAGAATTTCGTATAGTTATTTTAATATGTTAACCACCACGTTTGCTATTAGTTGTGTAATTTTTGTAAAACTTGTGACTTTAATATATAATTATGGCAAAATAATTTTGATTCTAAGAATTTGAACTCGAATTTTTATCAACAAAATGTAATAAATAATAATAACCCTATTTTTCAGAATTCATTTTTAATACGACTGTTTCAACTATTTACTATAATAATTACTTCTATATAGTTAGTTACTATTATAGTTATTTCATCCTAAAATAATCCTGTACCTTACTTCAGCACTTTGTATTCGAGTGAAATGTAGTTATATCTTATTACTTTAAACGAACAATTCTTGTATGTATGTATTTATTTATATATGTATTTATATTTCGGGTATCTCGGAAACGGCTCTAACGATTTTAATGACATTATATGTTATGGACCAAGTAATTAATATCGCATTATTCATACTGTCCAGACCGTTTCAAAAACGCCCAATATGAGTAGTCAAAAATATAATAATAAGTTAAAAATAACAATTTAGACAATCTCTAAAACCTAAGAGTGGCGCTCTCTTATACATTAAAAAAATATTTGTCATAATTTCTTTTAAAAACATAGTAATGTTTTATGTCCATTTTAGTTTTTACTTGGTCTGTAAAGTTTGTTCATTTTCTCATTTCAATATTTTAATTTGTTACCATGCAAAAAATGACGTCGCAGTTAAATTTCGGAAAGGTTTTATGATGATTTAATACTGTAGTTTACGCATAATTAGGCTTAGTATGCACAGACAACGGGGAATTAAATGTAAACGTTTTTTTACGAGAAATGCCAATACACAAAAAATGGTGAAGTGATTGGTCATTTTAATAAGTGGCCAATCGCGATAAAGTAAATGTTACGAGTCTCGTCATATTGTAATTACACTTGAGACGAAAGACTTAAGACTTTTTATTCCTCTGTTGTTCATACTCACGTCAATATTCAATTCCGATAGTCCAAAACATAACAGATACCTACTAAACGAGGAACATGATACTTGCTGAGTGCTTGATAAATACACATAATATATATATATTTATTGTAGTCATAAATTCAACGTGTCTACAAATACGACATTACTTTTTCGTTCATTTTGTAAGATCTCAATAGCAAGAGTGTGTAATTTCAAATGAAACTTCGAATTTCAAAGACAAACAACCCCAGTCAATTTATTTAGTTCAAGTAACTTTAAGCAAGTGTAACAGAGAATGAGTAGGTACTGCGAAATAAATGAAATTGCTCAGCTGCTGCCGAGGAACGCTCAGAACTAAATCAAGGAAGAGTAGCCAACATGATTAATTACAAAGTAAAATAAAAAGAATAATTTCTTTCTAGGTAATGCCAAACTGACTCCTACTGCGCTTATTTTATGCATAATAACTGTACAAAGTTTTTTTTTGTACGTAACTGCAGTGTTCGCGTAGGCGTCATCTTAACTCAAAAAAAAACTGAACTTAAAATAAAAAGTGAAAGTATCTTTAAGGAGTTCGTCGTTACTAAGATTAATCTAGGATACCACATCCAGGTCTAAACCTCACAAACGTGTTTTAACACGTTTGTGAGGCAATTGAGTAGGTAGTTTATTTAATATTTCGCCGATGTTATCGACGTTATAACCTGTAGTTATTGACTGATGTAATCATAGTGAATGTGGGGTCCCTTGTTTAAGTTGCGTCTTTAGTTTAAGTTTAACATATCGCTGCTTCACGCCGATCCCGTGACTAAGTTCGTGGAGAGGTACCATCGCCGCTTTAATAATTAATTAAACGCCTGTGGCCTAGAATAACAAACAGCTAAGTTAATTTATGCTTTTCGATCTTATGAGTGAGACATTAAAAGATACCCATGGGAATGATTCTGGTGATATAATTTAATTAACGGTAGGAATATTAAGCTGATAACTTTTGAATTCTGTTTCGCAAAGTGAACAGGTATATTTACATATTTTGTTACCAAATTAATATTAGAGTAAACAGTTGTTGATTTAGACGTAAGTTAAGAATAATATGTTTTAAATTATTTGATTATTATTATACCTAGGTATTCTGGAAATGCTGCCAGATTATTTATAATAATAATCAAGACTTTACTTCTTTGTTTTACGTCCGTAAGAACAGTGGTATTATAAATTTTACTTGAAGTCGTACCTATATTCAAACGTATGGTACAATTTGAGTTATTTTTTTGAGAAAAGTTTAAATACCCATTTCAACTATATTGCATTCCTTATATTCCATTAATTATTTTTTTTTGGTAGCCAACGAGCAGACGGGTCACCTGTAACTCAAGAGTCACAAGTGCGTTGCCGCCCTTTAGAGTGGGAATAGGGGAAGAGCGGGAAGACGGGAGAGAGGATTAGAGATGGGAGGGGGAGAGGGGAAGGACGGGATTAAAGGAGAGGGAAGGGTTAGGGCCTCCGGTAACCTCACTCACGCGGCGAAAAGCAATGCAAACATTGTTTCACTGCCGGTTTTCTGTGAGGCCGTGATATCGAGCGGAGGTCTAGACTTGCTGATAACTATGGATCCTGTCAGACACGTTAGAAGTAAAATGAATGAAGAGTGAATGAATGAATCAAGATCGGTTAGTTTGCTATAAAAAGTTTTGTAAGTATATAGAATAGCTATTATTACTATTAAAAGTATTTTTCTTAAACTGTATTTTATTTTTTCCAGATAAGTTAACAATTTTTTATTGTAACCGTTCTATTGATCGGGATGTCACAAGCGTGTGGTTTACAGCTGTACGGGCAGATGCACTGTGGTACTAAAACACTTTGAATTGGCACTACGTTCGAACATATTTGTCTCGCCAGGCAACTAACATATATTACTACTATTTACGACGTGCGTATGACTAGGTCGTTAGTCTATTGGTTACTAATCTATTGGTTACTAATCCTGACACATGGCTGACTTACATTACAAAAAGGTTTAGATCAATATTAGTCGTATTTTAATACTGTCTGATAGCTGGTAATATGCCTTCTCACAGTATGAGAGAGGTAAGGCTATAGTCCACTACGTTTTCCTGATGCGCATTGTCAGTCTTCAGAATTTTTTGAGCCATCTTGAACTCACAGGTCAAAATATACATAATCATACAAGTGACTCCTGATGTTGCAGTCAAATAATCTACATCTGCGCCACATAGGTTGAGAGATAATAATAATACTGATTTATTTACGACTGCTGTTGTCATAATATATTTTAGGAATTGTTTATAAAAATTTCCAATCATTAATAATAACTTTACACATGTCACTCACGGTGGTCTGATCTCAAACTAGGCAGAGCCTGTACTATGGTAACCAGACTGCTGATAAACATACTTAAATATTTCAAAATATATACATATAATATATATAACACCCAGACACAGAATAAATGATCGTGCTCATCACACAATTATTTGTCCTGTGTGGAAATCGAACCCACGGCCTCTGGCTCAGCAGTCAGGATCACTAGACCAAAAGGCCAGCAATTTACAGATTGGTGATACGAATATGATACGTAACAATATCAAAGAAGATAAGAAGAATAACGAAGATAAGCAACCGGGTATAGAACTTGTGCCGCCTGAACTTGAGGGTCTTGCAACGTATGTAAGATATAATGTATAGGTAGAATTCAGTTTAATAAGTTACCAGTATCAAATATTGGCATGGTGTACCCATATTAATATACCAGTGGGAGGATTCCCTTACTCACTTTAACCGGGATCGACGAAAGTGATGGAGTGATCCCATTTATAATAGGATTCACTCGGCTACACATAAATTTGTAAGCTACTATTTCATTTCGGTTATGACGTACTCAAACCTATTCATGTAATACAAACGAGTCATTTTTAAACATATTTTAGTAGGGAAGTAGCTTTCCGCACACGGTTTTGTTGGCATGAAGGGTAACATTTTTAATTTAAGTAATTGACTTTATACGCCCATTGTAATAAACTATAAATCAACCACGTTTATATTCGGACTACATAGGAATTAATCGTGAAAAACACCCGAGTAAAGGAAAATTGAAATTTATTGTGTCAAAAAACTTTAGCCATATTTATTCGAATTTCATACTTAAATTTTTTAAGTTCACTTACGGTTTTAAGACACAAACATGAAAGTTTTCAAAACAATGATAAACTAAGTTAAAAAAAAACCAAAATATTGCTTAACAACAGATAAACGCTCTTAACTCACTTTATAGAGTAAGTATCATAATTATCATATATGTACAGTATGATCCGAATAGCGTTCATAATAACGGTTTTACTACATAAAATACCTATTTTACATATGCTTGAAATCAACACGAATTCCTGTAAAAAGGCAACGTTTTTTTTAAGCATACATATTTATTTATACAGGGTATTTCATTAAGAGAGCTCGAACTTTGAAATGAAATAAAATAACCTGCGGAAATGATATTGCCACAATTTATATTTTATTTTAAGGACATTCGATGACATTATGTATGGAATATAATTTCAGCCAAACGGCCGCTGTGACTCCGCTGTAGGTGGTGTATCCTGGTTGACCAATTTTGGATGACATCTTCGCATAATTGGGGCTTAATTTCATGAAGAACGCGAGTTATGTTGGCTGTCTGTGGTTTGTCTACATAGACTAGAGATTTCACGCACTACAGACAGTATACGAGTGGTGTTAAGTAGCACGATCTCGGTGGCCAATAGATGTCGCCATGTCGCCACCACGCGAGATGACGAAGCCCTCGATCTTATCATCCAATAAATTTTAATTATCCCGTGCAGTAAGGCAAGAAGCGCCGTCCTGATGGAACCACACGTTTATGAGATTCGAACTATCTATAGTCTATATTATACCCAGTAAATAAAATAAGGTCAGTTATCATTGCAAAAAATAAAATAAGGTCTTTTAACTCTTAGATAATGATATTTAAAGATAACCTCCTAACCATCTCCTCTTGTTTATAATGTCATTTTTAAATCTTTTGATTTAACCTAATATCATGTTTGATATCCGTTTTAAGTTTTGATTTATATTCTAAATCTAGTCTATCTAGTCATTTGACACAACAAAATAATAAAGATGATTAGAGAAATCATTTATCCAATTTTTGCCAACTTGTCTACAAAGAAAGTAATATTATATTTAGATTATTTTGGTCAATGAAATATATAATTTATGTAAAAATCGAAGTGCAAGTAAGCAGTGTATGGAGACTTGATGTACATACGTATAAGAAAGTAGGACATTCGGTCGTCATTAATCTAGATACAATGCGTCCCCAAGGTTTTCTTGAAAGGCCTTAATTCAAAATGATGTATTGTGTAACAAGAACCTGTTACAAAATACATGATTAATAGAGGCTCATCCTATTAACAGACCCTTTTGTTCCGCGTTAGTATAAATAATATTATTTTTTATTAAACGTAAATAAATCCATTTTGGCATTCCACGTTTATATTGTGATTTGCATATTGTGCAGCATCTCCGCCATCATTAAAATGTTTTATAATTAAGTGCAAGGCATAAACAGAGCGGGCCGTTTTAATACTTTTTTGGGGATTACCTACCTAATAGCTTATGAAAGTCCATCAATAATCTTGAATAACGTGAATACGTAAACGCACATACTACATGTTTAGCTTGTAAATTTGATGGATAACTCGAGCCCAGACATTTTCAGTATATTGTCTGATAAATTATTCTACCTCTTAAGGCTTTATTTTCGTGGCGCGTGTATAAGATGTGAACGAATAATTAAAAATTAACTTAATTAATCAAGTAAGCGACCGGCAAATTTCACTTTGAGATCACTAAACACTGAATTAACTTTCATAATTGCATATTTGTAATTTGGTCGAAACCCTGAACAAACTGAATCTATTAAACCGTGTTTATTTACAAATTCTATTACGATAAATTATTTTAGTTTCAGGCAGTAAAATTATACATTCAAGGAGTAGAACAATTTTTAGTATGGTTCAACCGAAAGATGTGCCAGATGTAGGGTGGAAGCTACTGCAATACGTATAGACAGAAAAAAATAAAAGAGTGTCTCAGCCTATTTCAAATGTAAATCTGAGCCGTTGTAACGGGTCGGCTCTCCTGAAAAATCAGACGTAGGTCGGCGAGATTGTCGCTTCTTGCTTTCGTTGACTTGGAAAATTTCTAAGACAACACTCTCGAGCCCTCTGTAGGATTTGCTACGAGTTTATGTGTCGTCCTGGGAGAGAAAAGTTAAAACATACATGGATATATGTTTATGTGTACAGAAAGAATTGGTTGAGTATCTTATAGAGTGTCATTGTGAAAAATATCGGTTGAACGATGGAGGTACAACGTTTGCTCGTTGCTCCGAACACTATGATTCAATTGCACGGAGAATATGTTCTCAATATTTTTCAGCGAAATTGATATTCCATTTTCTTTAACTACGTTTCTGAATTTTAAATTAAATTATGCTTTATACCGGCTTTATGATTTATACTGGGTACTAGATATCGTTTAGTTTATAACATTTACTTTAGGAGATTTACACTTCATATTATACTAGCTACGCCTCGCGGTTTGACCCACGTAAGACCCGATCCCTTAGGAATATCTAGAAAAAACGTAGCCTATGTGTTAATCCAGGTCGCTAGCTAACTACATATCAAGTTTCATCGTGATCGGTTCAGTAGTTTTCAGTACAAACACCCATACATTCTCGTTAATACTATTAGTAGGAAATTAGAGGTACAGTAAAAAAAGTTAATCCTTCCAAATTTTGGCGTAGAAGTTACTATACTCCAGAAGCGAGTAGGATGGCTTGAGCTATTCGGCCTGGTTGCCATTTTGTTTGTTTTAAAAAGGAAAGGATTTTGCTTGTATATTACTGTAAAGATATCTTCCGAGTGATATCGGATTTTGCGTAAAACACATGGTACATAACTATGAAACAATCCACTTATTAAAATGAACATTGTATAATTTAATTCCCAGGGTCCTCCCGGTTGTGTAGGGCTTTCCCATTCAACATCTGATATGATGCGCTCTGTTGTGGAGCCAGTTCTTAAGAGGGAAGTTGTATCAGACCAACGTACAAAGACAAAATAACGTTGAATACTTTTCATTCGTGTCACTATCAAAGCACTACTTGATTTGTTAAATAGGTACGTTTAACCTTAAGGGATGAAATCTGGGAGCGATGACGGGCCTGTTGGTCTAGTGGATAGTGATTGTGGTCGTGGGTTCGAATTCCACCCAGGACAGATAATTGTGTGATGTGCACGATCATTTGTTCTGTCATGGTGTAATTAATCTGTAGCATGTATGTTTTTAGAAATATATAAGTATTTTTATTAGCAGTCTGGTTACGATAGTTCAGGCTCTGCCTAGTTTGGGATCAGATGGCCGTGTGTGAGGTGTCTCCAGTTATTGTTAATGATTGGAACTTTTCATCTGCTGTACATACAATTCCTAAAATATATTATGACAGCAAAAACACGGTCGTAAATAAATCAGTATAGTCTTTGCAAAATTCATAATATAGAGAACACAAAGAACAAAAATAATAGAATACAACATAAATTAATTAAAAAGTAAATAAGACGAATTTTATAGTTTGTTTCATACTTTCATTAATTAAATAGACTTCTCTAGAATTTCTAGAGATTCTAGAAACTGTTTTTAACTTCTTTAATGCATTTTATTAAGCATATCTACTGTTTAATTGTATTACCATGAGTTATATACGTATAAATAAATCTAACATATGAACTGAGCAAAAATTGAGGGGCAAAAGTCCAATAAACCCATTGGTATTTTGTAAACAACTTATTCGGAAAATGCGCTCGAGTCCCGCCTGGTTATAATCGGTTACCGTCCTTATAAGCACTTGCAACACCACTGCCGTATGTGTAATTGTGATTGTCTTCTCAATCAGCGGCCTCCTTCACCAGCAAAAATAAACAGCGTCAAGCAAATAGTGTTGGCTGAACAATATATATTCTGTAAGTTTGGGAATGTGGTACGTCCCATCGGGATAGTTATTTACTATTTATTAAGGTTAATATTGTAAAGTGTAGTAATAAATATTGTAACATTATAAAAAGGAACCATCTTTACGTCTTCACTGTGTAAACTGAAACGACAAGTTTATGTTTCCTATTTTGTATTAGTTCAAGTATGATGGAACATAATAGCTATATCTTATTAAGGAAACAGACACGCGTACGAATAAAATTATCAATGCAACTTCGCAAAAGGAGCCGAGGAACATTTCCTGCTGGTGTTTACTAGGATATAATACCCGGATCGTTCAATAGATAAGTCTCGTAGAGTAGTTATCGGACCACAAGGGCAGTAAAAGCTAATTGGTGGGGCGGCAGTAACTGGCTGAACGTTAACGCGGCGTCGGGATTGGGAAAATTAACCTCTTCCGAGCGACCCAATTGGTGGGGTATGATTAGTTTGTAATTTGTGACGGGCCTCTGCGAATTGTGGTCGGTGTTCACGTTTTTGGTTCGTTAACTATTACTGTACTGATTTATGTAGACATGTTTACTTATTAAAAATATTATCACAATTCTTATAAATGACAAAAAAATATAATTATTGTAGTCAGATAAACGAAATCTTTACTGTCAACTGTCTTTATCTCACGAAAATGATATTATAAAGTTGTTTTATACAATTTGTAATAAATTAAGCTTAAAGTTGCTACGCATTACGTATTAAAACATACGGCCATTTATTGGCGTATAAAAAGCAAAATTCTAAATTTTGAAAAATAACCCACGACGGTTAAAACGTAATCGAAAAAGGATAAAATAATTTAAAAACCCCCGATTTAACCAGATTATGTAACGAAAGATAATAAACGTAAAAAGCTTTTTATAATAGAGTTGATCTCTCGTGAAGTCGGTCATATAAACAATGGAGTATCAGTTTTCATAACATTTCCTTACGTGCCTATTTGTTTCTCGAAGATATACTTAGATGTGGCAATAACTAATGAACCTATGAACTTAATAAATAACAAAAGAATATCCACCGGGGCTGCCATTAAATGATCTCAAGTTTTGCAGTTTTATAGTAACGTGAATATAATTGTCGAATATGTTTTACGACGACAGAATGTAACACAGAAAATCTTCATTTTAGTTGAAATTGATTTTATACTCAGATTTACTTATCACTACATATTATGAAACAAAGTCCCCCGCCGCGTCTGTCTGTTCGCGATAAACTGAAAAACTATTAAACGGATTTTCATGCGGTTTTCACTAATAGACAGATTGATTCATGAGGAAGGTTTAGGTGTATAAATTGTTAAGATTTTGTGTAAATTATAAAAATGAAATATATTGATAACAATAACTCCACACATTTCACACACGGCTGCCTGATCCCAAACTAGGCAGAGTCTGTACTATGGGAACCAGACTGCTGATAAACATACTTATATATTTCTAAATACATACATATTATAGATAAATTACACCCAGACACAGAACAAATGATCATGCTCATCACCCAATTATTTGTCCTGCGTGGGAATCGAACCCACGACCTCTGGCTTAGCAGTCAGGGTCACTAACCACTAGACCAACAGGCCAGTCAATGATTGATTAAGTCAGTCGATGATTGTTGAAGATATCTCTGCTACCCGTGCGAGGCCGGGGCGGGTTGCTAGTAGTAATATAATTTACAGAATAGATTTAAATAAATTGTGATGGTTTTAACTGAGGTATTACGTAACATAACGGAGTACGAGTTCATGTGCAAAATAAATTCATTAGTAAAAAAATTTAAGGTACTTTTAGCTAATAAATACTTAAAGTTTAGTAATTATTTGATTCGAGTATTAATGTACTATCTCTAAACCGATACTATTGATAGAAAAAAGACTTGATACAGATAAAACCACCACAGTAAATATTCACGTGTAAATACCTAGGACTACCTACTCTCGCTCTATTATAGTTCCCAGATAATGTAATTGTTGTGTTTGGAAGCTTTTTAATGAAAAACTTACACCGTAATTGATTTTAAGCTTTTCGCTTTAAGACCTCGCTAATTGAACTATTTATTAAATTACCAGCTGTATAGTGGAAGTAAAAAACTTTAACAAGTTTACTAGGAAATGTACTATTTACAAGTATAATGAGATAAAACTTTCGAAGTATTTTCTTGCGATCCGTAGCACTGAGATGAATCTCGGAATCCAGGTATACTACGTAGTTAAATGTAATGCTTCCGAAACCCTTTCTAATTGAAAAGTTCCTTGCTAATTAAAGAAAAACATACACCTAAACCCAAACGTGTGAATAAAATACGTATACCTACATAACTAAGTACTATCTTCTAACATTATAAACCAATTTCCGTGATTGAAAATAATCAATTCCAGTTCCGGTATCTCATTAATTTTAATCACAGTAATGAGTATCAAAATCGGTCAAATAAACCGACGGTGAGTGAAATTTATCAATTTTACTAATAGACTCGATTATATTATATAAACATCTAAAAATAGAATATTGTACGATCACTTAAAAAGTATGGAATACAAGCTGGCATCCCAGGTACATCGGGAGAGACAGTGCCAAAGTTAGTCATTCTTGAACAGGACTGCGTTAGACAAACTTACTAAATGCACCAGGACAGGGAAGGGTTCGGGTTGTTAAACAATAGGGTGCTGAGCAAAACGCAGCTACTGAGGAAGACCGTAAAAACATTCGTGTTATGGCTTTTGGGAAGCACTAGCCGGATTTTTAATTAAAAACGAATCTTTAGATAATGTAAGTTAGCATTGTTTGATTGGTTTTATTTATTTCCTTCTTAACCGAAAAAAACTAACAGAAGTTTCTGAGTAGGTATGTATTTCTTTTCAAATGATGTTTAAAAGTATAACATAATTATACTCTAACATAATAAAATGTTTGTCCCGTGTGGGATTTGAATCCACAAAACTCGGCGCGGTGTAGTGGCGAGAGGACCACTTATGCTATTGCACCATCCGTGCAGACCACTACTACTTCAATAAATAATTCAGATAACTAATTGCTTTAAATGACGTCCCTTGTAACCCGGCCCCCGATACTAAAGATTTTACTACAGAATATGTGGTTTCAATTTTTTTACTCCTAAAAAGTTTCAATGCACTTAATACTATAATGTTCTTTGTAGCCTTTGACTATGAAAATGAATCGATCTTTCATGTAAAGCATAAGTAGATATATATATATATGTATATAAAGTGCTATATATATAATGATCCTGATAAAATATTTGCTTTCCGACGCGCCGTAACGAAATGGTGCTTAATGGAAGCGTTCGGGCAGTTTACGTGCAAGTACATCGCTACATCATATATTATGCATACGTCGGGGTAAGGTACAGCTTTCTTAGAAAGGGATTATATACAATATTACGAACACATTGAGTATTACACATGTACTACATGTACTACATGAGAGCCACTCATCTCTTTAATGTTTGAGACAATAGTTTTCACTGGTTACTTGATAGTGCAAAAGTTCATACAGTACTTCCGTCCTTACATCAATTTTAATTTATTAGGAAGCACTATCCACTTAACACACCAAACAACCAACCACTAACCAACCAACTTGTTTGTTAAGGACTACCAATGTTACGTGGCGCACATCAATAGTATTTTTGCTAAGCCGTTCATTTTCTTCTTATTCTAAGCTAAGTGCTTGTATTAGGAGTGTGCGAATCGTTAATGCAATGAGTGGGGGTTTCAAACCGCAGTCTTTTGATCGCAAATCCAACACCTGATCACCTTACGTTACGCTTTCACCTGGTATTGGCATATATATATATAAATGAATCCCCATTTCTCTTGGTCACACCATAACTTGAGAACGACTTAACCGATTTAATTCATCTTTTGTTTTATGTTTCCTTATACTCTATAGGAGGTTCTTACGGACAAATAATTAATTAATTTAGATAGATTTCACCAAAATTTCCAAGCAAGCGAAATCGCGGGCAACAGCTAGTATATATAGTATAAATGTATGTTTGTACATATAATATAAATATTAATGTCATATACTAATGATATTTAAGTATTTATTTTCCACCACAGAGTACATAACAGTTATATACGGATAAAGTGTAACAGTTACTACAAAATATTTAGTAAATTGTGAGGGTGGACTGGAACCTAAACTAGGGAACCCTGTATTTCAGGCCTAAAGTAATATATTAAAAAAATATTTAAAATATACGGTTTTACTCACGTGTATATTTCGGGGATGCTCGACTAGTTTCGGACCCGACGGGGGCCCTTCATCAAGGGGTGAGGCGTCCTGGACGCCGAAATATACACGTGAGTAAAATAGTATATTTTAAATAATATGAATACCACTCACGAAAGTTTTTATTCGAGTATTAAAAAATTGTAATACTAACGTCTTCTTTTCGAAAAAAATACAGTCATTGAACTTACTGAACAGGCTAAAGAAATTATGACAATGTATTGTATCATTTGAAATCACACAAAACTTTATTTAATACTCGAATCAATGACGTCATAATTTAATTAAGACATTGGGGAGTGTAACCAATAGCTCAAGCAGGTCACGGTCGCATACCTGTAATTTGAATTGCCGGTTGCTGCAAAAGGCTGAGCAATCTAACACCGTAACACCCGTTGAAATAACTTAAACAGCGTAGTGCACTAAATCTTGTACACATCCTCAGAAAAACAAATCCAGTGGTTTTAGAATAATTTGTCTGATCCAACTGCCAGGGTACTAGCTGAACGCGAGCAATGCAGGTCTTTTCATACATGCCATTTAAATGGTCGTAAATCTAGGAAGGAGTTTGACTGAGACGCCATCTTGTTCAAAATATCGCAGCCATGGTACACCGTTTCATCGTCGTCAAGCTTTGATGTCGGGAGGAAGATTGGTCTCAACACGTGGTGTCGGATGAAAGTAGCTTACAAAAGCTCAAAGAAATAACGATACTCAAATTGGTCAGGTGTCCAATGACGAAATATCTGTTTACGCGGTTTTATAAAATCCACGTGCAAATTGTATTTAAGCTGCCATTTTTGAAACGATCTTGCTCTTGGCAACGTGGCTCTTGAAGCGGCGTGAAATTAAAACGTCAGTGATCATCTCTCCGTAGTACCCACCAGTCATAGAACTGTGAGACGCCGTACATCTTGACATTTTGGTACGAGCTTGCTTCAGGGTTCAAATAAAAACTCAGCTTCTGTGACGCATAGTCACACGGCATTGTGTGGTTTACCTTAATTAACCAAATGCGCACGCGACGCGTCTCCGGGGGCTACTAAAGGTTTGTGGTTTTGTGACTTGCGTTACAGGAGTGTGTAGTGCCGGGTGCGGTTGATCATGTAAACAAAGGGTTAAGGAGGGGGACTTGAGTGATTATTATTTTCACTTACACGACGCGCCGTACTTGTCAACTTAATAGACAGAAGATAATTCCTCAAGAAATTTCCTTTTCTTCTGTAAAAAAATTCTTCTGGAAAGTTCTTGTTATATGTACTCTATGGGAATCTTTGGTTTTATAAAGTTCTTTGTTAAATAAAATCATGTATTTGTGTATAGGTAACTAATTTCAGAAAACCAGTCATTCTATATGGAACGAAAAATATTATTATATTATTTTTTTATTTTGTTCCAAAAGAAAATTAGAAATAAACCAATTTTTCGAATACGACAAATTAATTAGTAATCCAATTTAATTACATTACCAAATTATTATTTACTAATTAGGGATTCAGTGTAATTAGCTGGGTACACAACATCACACATACATACAGAGGTTTACGAACAGAGATACTAAATTAAAATAATTAATTATTTAGATTACTCTAGGTATTTTGATTTACATTGCTTGACCAGGTCAATAAAGGTGGGGGTTTTCATTGTTTATACGCGGAAGAGGGAGAGATTTGTACCAAAACCTAGGAATTCAAACAAAAACATATGGAATTCTTCGTAGGCTTCCGTTCGATGTATCTTAATTGACTGCCTGCTTATCTCAGCTATCTGTCTGTATTATATCAGTGACAAAAGACTATGTGAGTTTTGATAGATGTATTTATTTATTTTAAAAGTGTCCGGTTCGTTAACATGCAATAAGAACCACTTCGTATTGATGGATGGAATGGATTGACAAAGGTTTGTAATATCTATTAATAACGAGAATCCTGAGACACGGCTACTATTTGTATATCTCAAAACAAATCTCAAAGAAGTCCAATGATGTATGAAAACGTTAATAAAATATGTACATGAAACCAACTAATCGACATAGCTCTATTAAAAACAATAAAAAAAAAAAACTGTTCGTCGTAGGACTGCACGTCAGAAGTGAAAACATAACTTACATAATATAGTATACAGATATGTAAATATGTATTTGGGCGTTTTCCCCATATTTCCCCATACCAAAAGTGCTGAATGTGCCTAAAAAAGTTTTTACATCAAAAACATCTGATCATAAAGGTTGACCCCAGACCGTAGGGTAGGACAAGTCTTCACTGGACTGGACTGGACAGGCTGACAACCAGGTCAGAGTAGCCGATAGACGTTAGACGTAGACGGCGCATCGCAAGGCCGTTAGCTGTGAAAGCACTACAGAACATTGACCGTTTAGTGAGATATACTGTGCCATGTCCTATGATGAATACAAAAACGTTTTATCTTAAATGTTAAGCACATTTATCTTAAATGTTAATCCTAAGTAATGTTATAAATGGGTAGGTATGTTAGTTTGTTTGATATGCTTTCACGCCTTAACTGCTCAACCGAACATCATGAAATTTTATACGTCGTCAGGGGCACAGAAAAGGACAAAGACCTTTCATGCAGAAAAAAGTACTGTTACATACAAAAATATCTTTTTGTTAAAGCTACATTAACGCGACTGTTCGCTATTTGAATTGCAAACTTATATTTCAAGATAAATGATGGATATTTTAGTGAACCTAAAATATAGTGCTAGCTACAAAAGAGAACATTATTTTTATACCGCTTAAATTATTTAAACACGTAGCTGGTAGTATTTTAGTAGAACAAAAGCCAATTTCATGCAGTACCTTCGTACGGCGGTTGAATACCTAATTAGTGTAGGTTAATCATTCGTACCCTCAACTAAAGAAATGGCGCAATGAAATATGCCGGGACAGGCTCCAGGGGACAATGTAAGGACATTTTTTAAACAGGAAACATTGTTGTATGTTTGTGTTATGTCTAATAAAGCATGCAAGGTTTTAATTTTCTTTTATTATGTTTATATTCTCCACTGTCTCTAGCATACAGTCATTTTTAATATATTTAACAGTTTAACATTTTTTTAGGAATTTTACTATATTATCGTTGTGTAAAGTGTGTGGGACTTCGCAAGCAAACATATACTCTACAAGAGTATAGGTTTGGTTGCGAAGTCCAGTTAAAGGAAAAAATACATACACCCTTTAAAAGAAAGCTTTCGGTATATTTCCACAGACTATTAACGTATTCATTTTATAAAAACACATGAGGCTTCACAAACCACATTATTCAAACAATTTGTTCGGGTTTCAATAATTAAGATTTAGTCACTTGAGGTGACTAAATCGACGATATTATTGAAAAATCCACCGAAGTTAATGAAAAAACAATTAGACAAATAACATTGTACTACTCAACGCTTAATAAAACATTCTCTAACGGCAGTTTCATAAGACCAGGATGGCCTTTATCGGCAATACCATCGACGACGTAGCGAAGATAATAATCCCAAGGAGCGAGAGGCTTAACTCGGTATCGGCTCCGTACTTAAGTATTTTTAATGTTCTATAAATTAGCTCAACGTTGAGGTCTGAACTTCGAAGCGAGTAAAATATTTAAGAGTATTTGAAGAGGATAGATGAATTTGATTTCTTTAATTTACTTAGGGTTAAAATTGCTATAAAAATATGATGATATTTGTGCATAGTTTTCAAAGCTTTACTAACTTACATTCTTGTATTTTATTTCCATGAAATATGATATATATCGGTATAAAATTGCTATGAATCCTGACCTTGCAATGTCAATTTATTTTACTATTTATTTTTTTGCGAACAATTGCATATTTTCTTGATAGAATTTTTTACACAACTAAACTTAGTTGATGGTTTGAAAACTCGCAAAGAAACACACGCTAATGTTAAAGAGTTACCAGCTACGAGTTGTGATGATACTTCTAGTAAGTTGCCGAAATGGAGCTGGCGGCACTATTGACCTACTGGCCAAAAAAAAGGCTCTGCTAGTCGTGCGGGATAACCGCTTTCTTAATGGGAGTGAGGTGGGTCGTTATTTCTTTTGATCGAAGTTTGATTTCTTGATTTCAAAAACATTTTTTTTTTCATTTAATAAACTGGAGTTCCGAGTGTCACCTAATAAAAAAAGAGTACTAGTACCTAGATGATTCGCTAGTCGGAGCCAATACCAGCCTAAATTCGCTAAATTTTATGTAAAAATACAGTTACATTTTACCACCTTAACGATATATAAATAAAGTTCCGTTGGTAGAGCGTCTCAACGATATCGGGGCTGTCACATATTCACAACGCCCATCAAGGTTGACTTTCCAATTTAAAAATATATAAACTCATCCCTTTCGGAAGTATCTGAAATGCTGTATTTCTCGAAGCTAGTTCACATTTGACATTTGATTTTAATAACTTCTTTCGGAGTAATTGACAGTTATCGAGCAGTTATGTAACTTTTCCACAAAGTTTGCATGAAGTATTCTCTTATACCGATACACCACGGTAAATATTCTAACTTAAAACGATTAATTTTCATCTGAGATTAAAAATAATATAATCCCACAAAACCTTTTTTCTATCAACCTTTATTTGTGCTACATATTATATTACATTATTTTATTACATATTCGTTGAAAGTAAGCAGCTTAAATATCGCGTTAATTAGTACGCATTCTAGGAAACTTCATTGTTACAGAGGCTAGGTTATTTGATATTAGTTTAACTTTACGAGTACATGAGATTTTCTAAAAGATGTCTGCAAGACAGCAGACGTACAACGGAGTGATCTAACACGAAGTCCACATTTACTTTTCATGTTTGAAACGTGATATTACCAAAGTTGTGTTTATTGTGTTTAACTAAAAATATTAAAGGAATTTTACAATAAAATGTTCAAGCAACTTTATCGCTCTTCAGGTCTCTCGCGTAACACATGGCACTCTTGGAAACAGAAATAGTGCATAGATTACAATTTAATTACAGTCAGGTACACTGCCGGATGTCATACTACACACAAGTAAATGCTAAAGAATGTAAGAAAGAGATATCAACAGATTCACTTATTCTTAGGTTTTACTAGTCAATTCCATAGGTACTCAAAATCTTTATGTACCTATGGAATACTCAAAATCTCAAAAGTAATTTAATAAACAATTGTATTAGTTTACCTTTTATTATATGATACTTGACAGTGCTATTATTATATTACAGATATAAGTAAAGAAATCGTCCGTATTGGACAAATATCAAAGTAATTAATAAAATGTAACATTATGATTTCAAGCAATACTTTTTCGAATCACACAAAAAATTGTCCCATGAACGGTTTGTAACTACCTACAACACTTGTCATAGTGGCAATTGGCGAAGTTTAGTTATTACTTAAACATTTAAACCACCATCATACCGCAGAAACGATTCATTGTAGATAACTTGAAAGACATCATTCAGTACTTATTTTGTTTGTGTCATGGTTTTTGGGCTATTAATTTGTTATTTATCTCCAAAATAATTTATTTCAGAAGTTCTTAACGACTCGACCTCACTAGGATGGCTCAATTGTTAAGCAAAATGAGATTCGACGAGGGTCCGGATCTTTTTACGTCCAATATTATTGAGCTATAAACCATAAGGGCTCCTCATTTTATAAGCGCTAAAACAAAACACGGGCGACCGCATATTTCTTGTTTATTCACTCCGACTTACATTTTGTCCCGCAATGAAATGAAGTGAAATTTTTACGAAGCACTTTTAATTTTCTCCGAAGGGGAGGAAAAATGGCGTGTCCATCGAGAAAATGTATTTAAACCAGTCGAACGTTCCTTTGTGCTTATTGTAAATATAAAAAATAACTATAGTTCCTACTCCCAAATACTTTACACAATATGGCGGTGTTTTGTATTGTTCACATACGTTATACAAAGCACTTTGCAGAACAAAATCTTACAAGATAAATTTCTAAACTCTAGCGTATAATTACTTTGAACAACTTTTCCGTTTCCCCCGAAATGTATGCTGTGCGTTGATGAGTTAGACAAGACAAACTGTTTTATGTGTTAGATAAACTGCAACTACCCATGTTTCGTACGTCATGTTGTGGCCTCTATTAATCTTTATATGAAGGCTGCCTCGCCGTGGACACATTCAACGTGTTTATAACAAATCTCATATAGTACTACGTTATCCTGTTGATGACGACAGGAGTTAACTCAACACTAAATAAATGTCTCATAAGTTTCAAATAATTGAAGCAAAATTGTCTTAATGTAAAAAAAAAGGAAATTGAAAGCTTGATTTCCTTAAAAGGGTTGATAGAAATTTGCTAAAGGTGAACGGGAGCACGGACGCATCATATGCGCCAAATGAAATCGATTTACTACAGCAACACTGCATTCAATCAACCTGTACGGGACTTTTAAAATATGTTGGGGTGTTTGATTGATTAAATTAACACTCGCTTTTGAGTCCCTTTCTGGATGCCTTTTAAAAGTACAAGTATATTATTATTAGTGCAATGAAAAATAAAACTTTATAGTATGATAATGAATATATTTATTTTTATTTAGTGTCCTTAAAATAATAAAATTCTAAAATGAAAGTGACAGAATTTTTCAAACATCGTAACATGCCACGCAACAAAGTGAGCGTTCACCTCAACAGCAACGTTTAGCTAACGAGAGTATTAAACCTTAATGTAATAAACTCTGTCATTTATTGGGGCAATTCCAATCGTGGGTTTTGATTGAGATTTTAAAATTCAATCACACTCTGTCCACTCTTTGGAACAGTACATGAGTATATTTAATATTGGACGTATTTAGGTTCTAAAATCACTGTAAAATATGTAAATTGATTTTCTGACACCCACTTAATAAGTGTTAATTACTTAAAAGTTAAAACATTTTCATTGCAGGATAGTGAAAAAAAGGTCTTAGAAAATACGTGTTACGGTGGACTGTGCTCAATATAGTTTGAAACGAATTTAATACTAGGTACCACGGTCATAATCGGACTTCCATCGCTTATTGAAAAAATGTAAGTCGTAACGCAAATACGATACAGGTATTACATACCTCTTCAACATTTGCAATTAGCGAATTATTCAAATAAATTGTGTGTATTCGAAGAAAATAAGTAGCTAGAGTGAATGTATTTATAGAATTTATTCATTCATTTATTCTCCTCAAATGTTTATAGATATAACTTGATGTTCAGTTACATTACATGTGGTTTCATTCAAAGTAGAGATCATTAGTAAATTAAAAAATGCTTTACCTATTACTGAACGCTGTGATTAATACTATGGAATAATAGTTTCATTTATTGACGAACAGTTATGTAGGTGTATTTGCATATTATTATGTATAAAAGTGATAAGTTTAGGGGTTATTATTTATACCGATGATTGAGCTTTTATTGAACTTTTGTGACAAGGGTTGAATATAGAATGTTCAATGAAGCTACATTCCGAACCCTTACCTACATATTTTTTTTATGGAAACATCGTTTTTAGAAAAGACGTTTCGTTAATCAGCAATGCAATTTCGCCATGCAGAGCCATGCTTCGGCACGTATGGGCCGGCTCGACTCCGCTCGATACCACGGCCTCACAGAAGACCGGCAGTGAAAGAATGCTTGCATTGCTTTTTGCTAACTCTTCCCTCTACCCTATTCCCGTCCTTCCTCTCTCCCCCTCTTCTCTGCCCATCTGCGGCGGTAGTCATTTACCATCAGGTGACCCGCCTGCTCGTTTGCCCCCTATACCATAAAAAAAAACAATGATATGTATTTACAAGTCAATTTTTATTTCTAAAATTTTATGTTTTAGATACCGGAGGCGAGACGAATGATGAACAAACCACAATTAGTACACCTATTATATTAAACACAATCAACAATATAATTCATTTACATCATAAAAATATTATAGTAATTAATGTTTAGTTCCAATCCAATTATTTATGTCAAATAGAAACAAACAAAAAATAAATATCAATAATAGCTTATAAATCATACTTCTATATGCAAGAAAGGAAATCCTTTTAATTTTATTTATTTATTATTAGACACAATCAGTTACAGTTTGCTTCAAAACGTTATGAAAGCCTTATAATATGAAAACGTGATTGTTGAACAACTTTCACTGTCCGACTGCCGCAGCTATTATGAGATGTCTCTGTTAATATTCATAGTGGATGCAAGTAAATTGTATAAGTTATTTACATCAGACGAGGATTAACGAGGTTATCTTTGACGGAGAGAACGGAAGGAACCATTAATAATCGCTGTCTCACCTTTGATGGAGAACATTATTGTTCATTCTGTATTCAAAACAAGTACTGATTGTACAATTACAATTAGGATGATTAAAACTCTTTGATGTTATCAATATTTCCCGGATTCATTTGGGTGGACGCTAATGGCGCCAATTTTGTTTGCATCGGTCCTTCCATATTCGATATTGTCCACCGCAATGTAAAACGATTGGGGTGAATTGAATTTTTCGGGCATCATAGCGGTACATGGTCTTGTTGCCAGTATATAAAAACGCATCTACAATAAAAAATCTACGAGGTGATCATAAGACCTATGATTAAAATGCATTGCAATGCATTAGACTAAATTAATAAAGATTAATTAAATTAAAAAAAAAGTTAAACCGACTTCAAAAAACACTAAGGAAGGGCACTGAAAAGTAAAAAATAATGAACGAAATATCGGTGGACATATATAAAATAGTTGTTTTTAAACTTTCGCGACTTTGATACATATTAAATGTGTAATTCGGGACCTAATCGCGATAATATTTAAAAGGTACAATACCTCAATACCTTCAATGATAACAAAAGAGCTGATGATCTTCGAATGGCTTAACAGATTTTCTCGGATTATATCTAACAACACTCTTGATCAAGTAACCTTTCAAACAAAAAAGACCACCCTCAAATGGGTACATCCGTTTGGGACCTATGATGCCACAGACAGATACACAGATACACAGACACACAGACCCGTCAAACTTATAACACCCCTCTTTTTGGATCTGGGGTTTAATAAACATACCGTCGAACATAGAACCTCCTGCTTTTTTTGAAGTCGGTTAAAAAAGGCTGTTGCTGGGAAATCCGATCCTTCTTATGGATATATAACTAAGTACTATTTCCAGTAAACTACAACTCGGACCATCCAAAGATTGTCTATAAGAGAATGTTATAAGCAATAAGACCGCCCGTTGCACAAGCTAGTTTTATATGTTACTATACTTTGTTTTTGTTGCTTTACAATACAATTCTATTCATATTATTAAATTCTATATAGCAAGCTAATGACAATGAGTAGGACATTTAATCCATAAGCCAACAGCCTCAGGGGAAGGTTGTTGATTGGCGACTAAGACGTGAACATGGGCGACCTTTTTTTTATACGTCGATGGCAAACAAGCACACGGCCCACCTGTTCGTAAGCGGTTACCGTAGCCTATGAACACTTGCAATTCCGGATTACTGGCAGGCGCGTTGCCGACCCTTTAAAAACCTATACACTCCTTTCTTGAAGAACCCTATACCATAGTCCGTCGGGAAAACCTCGGCAGGGAGCTCATTCCACAGCCGGAGCGTTCGCGGGAGGAAATTCCTCTGGAACCGTACCGTGAGCGACAATTTAGGTTTCAATGTGTGAGGATAAATGCCCTGCCGGTGGCGAGCTGTGCGGTGATAGAATACGGTCGTGGGCATCATGTCAAACAGTTCCTCAGACTACAACCCATTATACAAGCGGTAGAACACGCACAAGGAGGCAAAGTGTCTCCTTAGGGTTCAATACCGCCTGTAGGTTTGGGATCGTCGATGATTCTCACAGCACGTCTTTGGACCGAGTGAAGAAGCCCAAGCTGGTATTCAATGCGATGCCCAGAGATGACAGCAGTACTCCATATGGGGACAGACTTCTGACCTGTAAAATATAGTAGGGAGCCTGTAGAATACTATAGAAGGAGACAAAGCAAGAATTATTTCCGAAGGTCTTTATAAGACGTGACGTGTTTGAAATCATATTGAGCTAGTGTTCTACGAAACAAATTATGTGTTCACCTTCTTTTAAATAATCCAAGAAAACATCAATGATATGATCATTGTCACTGCATGTAAAATAATCGAGTTTCTTTTGAATATTGATACGACACATTATGTACTGCATGTAAAAATAATACATACGGATTGTTTTGCAAAATTGCACTTTGTAGTTTGATTTTATTAGGTATCCCGTACGAAACTACTAAGTATATTCAGTATTACTAAATATATTATATAATATATATTCTGTAATTTAACTTCGCGTTTTAAGCTAATATCTTGTTTTATTATAATTATCATACCTACTCGTAAATGGAAAAGATAAGTTCTTTGTTATCTCAGCATTATATATAAATTACCTTAGGATAATTTAATTTAAACTTTTATTTAATGTTTGTGAACACTCAGACTTCAGCTTTAAGTTTGTTTAATTAAAATATTGTACAATTTATATTCCAAAATGTTAGGCAGACATCAAAACTCTCCATTTTACAATATTAATATGACCGAGGACCCGTTTGCAATCAATTTTAGATTTGAATTCAGCTGCCACGTGACCGCATTGTTAAAGTAAAAAATGATCTATGGCAGGTTCAATGCATTTTAAAACACCTATTTATTCAACCTGCGACAGGACAGGCAGGTTATAGGATTTCACTTCCCGTCTCCCTTTTATTTAAGGCTAAAAGCTTTCATGTGTAAAACATTTAAATTCGCTATCACTTGAGAAAATTATTATATAACATTTTAAGTATGTAGAAAGGTAAACAAATGTTTTTTATTCAGAAAATGTATACATATTACATTTTAAGTGTGTAGGAAGCACTTAAATAAAAACTTATCATTATGTTGATTTTATAATAGGTATTTCTCTTTGACGTAGGTTGTGTGTAGGTTTCTCATTTATTTTGTTTGCAAGTTTTAAGACAATTTAATTGACTGTGTGACTTGTAATTTCCTTTTGCAAAAGTAACCGCTGTGCAGCTTAAAACGTCTTATAAATTATATTAATAGAAACCTGATGTTCTCTCTCTGTCCTGATTGTCTTACTACTTTTGATTAATAATACAACAAAAGTACATTTGTGACCACGATCGGTGCAATTGGGTGGAGTAATTGAGTAAGAGAAGTGTTGACTGTACTTCATAATAACTCGGCAACAGTTCAAACGCTGTATCTTATTTGTCATTGACTCTGACACAGCAAAATTGTGTAGTAACTAGCAACCCGCGCCGGCTTCGCACGGGTACAAATTATACATTTAAACCTTCCTCATGAATCACTCTGTCTATTAGTGAAAACCGCATGAAAATCCGTTAAGTCGTTTTTCATTTTATCGCGAACAGACAGACAAACAGACAGACGCGGCGGGGGACTTTGATTTATAATATGTAGTGATAGTTGATACCACGTTTTATTAGTTCAATAGTACTGTAAAAGTCATGTAATAAATCGAATAGAAATCGAAGAAACACTTACTCAACGGGATTTCAGCGAATTTTATTTTACTAAGCGATACTTTAAAAGCTACACAGTGGAATAACTATTCCCTATTCAACAGGTATTTAACTTTTATAACACTCTAAAACTGAATAATTTGTATCAGTATTAGTACTTATTACTATTAGGTAATAACTGATTTGTTTGTATTAAGAGTAATGTTACTGATATCGTTGCAATCCCTTCACTACTGTTTGACCTTAAAGTGTTTCATTATCATTAATTATCAAAATATTTGAATTAAGTTTGACAAATTGAGGTCTAATAACTCAATTAACGAATCCATAACTGTTAATAAATTTTAGTAGCACAAATAGGCTGATTGAAAATCGTTTGACAGGTAATTTTATTGCATTCACAGTTACCAATCGCTATACTCTGTGTTATAAGCAGAAAATAGGCATTGGTAAAGATATTTTTTTAGTTTTGGTTCCTTTTCATCATAAATATCTAATGTTCTAATGCTCACGCGATGATATTTCAATTATAATGAAGTTTATAAACTTATCTATCTAAAATATAAGATATGAAAGGAAAAAAACTATGTAAAAGAAAAAGTGCCCATTTCCTTGTGCATAAAACGTTAATTTCAAAGTTCGCCTTCTGAAAATTTATAGCTTTTAACTCAGTTGAAGAGTTAAAATAAAATTTATTTTAACTTACAGAACTCAAATTGTATAAAATAACTATTTACATTTCTTATTTTTAGGTTAACAAATAATAAATAATTTCCATTCTACAACACAATTTTCTGTTATAGTAGAGAGATTTCCACAATCAGAGTGTCTACTGCCAAATTTGCGGTATGCTGTATATGTATATGTACTATTTGAACTCGGCAGAGCGGTGCCATTTCGCCGCTTGATATAATCTCTTGGATGCCTCTTACGACACGCGCGGGATGTGAAGGTTGATTGACGGAATGGTATCAAGCTTCAACTTAAGCTCAACGTGCCAAAATTGGGTAACGAAATGGAACACATCCATGGACTATAACTCGCTTCAGTTTATATTTTAGCCTCAAGTTAGTTCAAGCAAGTCCCCATCTAGATGTTCCTATCTTACTCAGCTTAGTGTTATGGCACGGGTTTTAGAAAACAAATCAGTGAACCTTTCAATGGAACATTACTGTAGTTGCAAGGCACAGATGGCGTTAGTGTGTGCCAACAGTTTCGTGAAGCCAAGCGACAATTTAAACATCCCCAGCAAAGTTCTACACTTCTTGCCTCACAGGAATAATGTGAAAACATTAACTTCTTTTTACCACTAGTCAACATTACTCTATAGATTTGAGTTTGTAGACTCTACTGATACTCTGGTTATATTATAATTAACGGGAATGCTCAACACCTTACCTTAACCTCTTCTACATATTAAGATTTCACATTTTTAGGGGTCTGTACCTCAATAGAAAAAAAAAAACAACCCTTATCTGATCCCTTCGTTGTACCTCTGTCTGTTTGCCAAGCCACGTTTTCTCATTACAGGTAATAGAAAGTTAAAATTAAATTCAAATATAAAGTTCTAAAAATTTATACATTTTTAAACTCGTAAGTTAATTAAAAGCAAGCAGCAATAAACGAAAACCGTATAAAATTAAGAAAGTTAGATTTATGCTGTTTTACAGTATAATTAATCGCCGCTACTATTATGATTACTACTTCTATTATGTTATCTTAACAACTTCAAGATTCATTAACCTAATTCAAAAACAGGAAGAGATTCCATGTTCAGCTATATGTACTTTTTAATGTATGTTCACCGATATTTCCGTCATCTATTGACTGATTTCAAAAAATATTTTTTTGGTTTGAAACTGTATGCTCGCAAAGTGTTCTCATCGTCACCAAGTCCGGATCTGATCATGGTATCTTAGAGAAAAAAAACCACAGAAATTAAGGACATAATATGTAGTGTGTTTGTTGATTTTTCTTGAAATTAAGCAACATTGACATTTAAAGTAATGAATGTTATTGTTGTTAACCGACTTAAAAAAAGAAGGAGGTTTCACGTGTGGCTCGGCGGTATATATTTGTTTTATAACTTATTCAATGAAATGCAGGAAGTTCCTAAACAAACCAAATAACTTACCACCTTATCTAGATAAAGTATCGGGCTTTTTAAACTAAAGTTAATATAATATTACGTACTGCAGTTCTGTAATTTACATTACAGTAAGTAATGTTCTAAATAACGTATAACGGTGCCATACCGCATCTACTTAGTACGTACGAGTAGATGCGTTACGGCACCGACTTCAAACAGAATAGTAGGTACCTAGTGCCTTTAAAATGTTACATATAATATTAAAAGTGTCACATGAATTGTAATATTTTCAATTAAGTTTGAAATCGATTATTTTTCACTTTTCAGTGCCCTTTATTAGTGCTTTTTGAAGTCGGTTTAACTTGTTTTAAGGTGTTTATTATATAAACATGGTACATATACATGGGTACACCATTATCCCTATGTCTCACCCTAGAACGTAGGTTATATATATATATATTATATTGTTCGGTATAAAATAACCGACCACTTTTGTCGACTCGACAGATTTCATGCATGACATGCCGCAACTCCAGCACGATAAGCGACACTATCAGGTTACAGACACTGCTATCATCTGTCATGCATGTTTTATTTAAATATGTTATTAACTTGTTGTATGCTGTAAATCCTTCCCAATATGGTGACATATTAAAATAAACAATTAAGTTCTACTTGTCCCTTACTAGTTTCGTTTTGGCAATAGTATCAAAATATAACGATTGATTGTCCCGTAATTTTGTAATGTTATATGTACCATAGGTATTGCCAATTAAAGACATAAAAAATGTTAACGCTAAAGCAATAGATATGAAATGAACTCGTCTCGGCTTCGATGTTCTTTTAATGCTGTCTTGTTCTGGTTGTTGTTTACATAAGTCGTTCTGTGCTTTCGGGGTTTCAATAGGTAAAAGAGAAAGTTTTAAGATAGGTCTTTTTATGATTCCGTTTTTTGTTTTCAAGGAAACCACCCTCACTAGACCATCTTTGCCGGGATGAAGCTCTATAACTCTACCCATGGCCCATTTCCCAGGTGCTATGTTATTCTCTTGGATTACTACTAAATCTCCGATTTTATAGTTTTGTTGCCGAGTCAACCATTTACTTCTTGCGGTAGATCGAGATAAGTATTCCGATTTCCACTTATTCCAAATACTTTCTGATATTTTTCTGACTAAGTACCACCTTGTTCTAGCATCATCTTCTGTCTCAATTACTGTTAGGCCTGATCGACCTGTTAAAATGTGAGCTGGGGTTAAAAAGTCAAGGTCTTCAATATTTTCTGTTATGGAGCAGAGGCCGGGAGTTCATGCACGCTTCAAGCTGAGCGAAAAGAGTTGCGAACTCCTCGTATGTTAGTTTCTGATCCCCAATTACTCTTTTTAAATGGAATTTTAAACTCCGTACGGCTCTTTCCCACAACCCTCTTGCTGACGGCCAGGATGGAGCATTAAAGTGCCATTGTATTTTTAATTCAGTCAAGTCTTTTAAAAAATTCTCATTAAAAACTGTTTTAATTTTTCATATTCTTGTTCCAATATGTGACAAGCGCCCACAAAATTGGTTCCTTGGTCGCTGTAGAGGTGTTGAGGTGCCCCTCGTCTAGCAGTCATCCTCTTTAAGGCAGCTAAGAAGGCTGAGCTTGTTAAATCGGAAACCAGTTCCAAGTGTACGGCCTTGGTAACCATACATATAAAGACTGCCACATACCCTTTTGATGTTTTAACTCCACGCCCTTTGTTAGTTTTGATTTCTACGAATCCCGTATAATCTACCCCTGTGTGGTAGAAACGAGGGGCAGGGTTAATTCGCTGTTCAGGAAGGTCGCCCATTAATTGGTATTGGTTTCGCGTGTCTTGTTTTCTGCAGATTATACACTTTCTTATATGTTTTTTTGTAGCGTTATTTCCGCTCGTTATCCAATACTGTTTACGTAAGTTCAGGTCCACCATGAAATGTCAACAGATGTGCTTCATTGACGAGTAGCTCAGCTAATCTGCTGTTATGTGGGATAATTTTTGGATGCTTCATGTCGTGACTCATTATTGCGTTTTTTAATCTACCTCCTACGCGTAATACCCCGTCTTGATCGATATACGGATTTAAATTCAGGAGTTTGCTTTTAGAGGACACTCTGCCTTGTTTACGCAGCCCTTCTATCTCCTTCTGAAATTCTTTATTTTGCACGTGTTTTATTAAAACTGTTTTTGCTTTACTCAATTCTTGTAAAGTGAGATAACTTGGTAGTTGTTTTCTTGTAGTTGGATGTTGTAGAACTCGATAGATCCATGATAAGACACGTGTTGTTTTGTTAAAACAGCTATATCTTTCTAGTAATTCATCGAAAATGTTGGGGCTGCTCTGTATGACGTTAATTTGTTTTGGTTGCCTTTTTAGTTTTGGTAATGTTAATGTTTTCTTACGTGGTGCAAGTTTTGCTTTGGCAGCCATTAGGACTAAGTTTGATCGGTGTTTGATACGCGCATATGCTACGCACGCATATGCGTTTATTGATGCATCACAAAAACCAAATATTTCGATAATGTCGTCTTGACTATTTGACAACCATCTGGGTATTTCACAACGGCTTATGTTATGGATATCCGCTTTTATATTACACCAATCGTTCCATATGACGTCTGGCACGTTGTCGTCCCACTTTAGCTTGTAGTTCCATATTTTTTGGAACAGTAATTTAAGTTTAGTTGATAGCGGGGTTAACCAACCCAAGAGGTCAAAAAGTTTAGATATTTCAGACAATACGTTTCGTTTTGTAATTTTGGTTGTTTGTTCCGAATAATCACATCGAAAGAAAAACTTGTCAGTGCTTGAGTTCCAGCATAGACCCAATGTTTTGGAGTTTGTTTCGGTTTTAAGTTTGAACACAATATCTTCGTTAGGGTTTTGATGATTTATGATGACATCTTTTAGCAATTCCGGCTTATTCGATGCCCAATTTCTTAGGTTGAAGCCACCTGACTTTAGTAATGTAATTAACTCGGATATCACCTGCTTTCCCTCCTGCAGGGTGTGATTTCCATGAACTAAATCGTCAGTGTAGAATGAGGTTTCTAAAACACGCGCTGCCTTAGCATAATTGATCCTTTCATCATTTGCTAATTGTTTCAATGTCATTAAAGCTAAAAACGGAGCTGCATTTGTTCCATACGTAACAGTAGTTAGTTGAAATGACTGAATAGGTTGTTTAGGGTTTTCTCGCCAAACAACTTTTAGTAAAGATTGATCGGATTCGTGTAAGGCTAGTTGCCTATACATATATATATCATTGATTGTTAAATTGGATTTAACCATCATCAATTGTTCTCCCGAATTTAAAGTAGGACCAATTCACAGCTGCTAATACCGTTTTTACTAAGTGTATTCCGTGATAAAGGAATTATAAATCCGTGAAATAAAACCCTTGTTCTTTATTTAAGGATTCACTTGAATATTTTACGGCGTTTTAACTACTTCCTTCTTCTATTGCAGATGCATACTGTTAAACAAAAGTAATCTATATATTCTAATGATTGAAGAACATTCAGAAGTAACGAATCACGAAGGCTATAGTCATTAGTATAATCAACTCTGTTACTAGGACATAGAGAAGTTGAAACCATTTCTATAGATGTACTTCACGAATACCTCAACCGGAGGTCTACCTCTCGTACATCCTGCGTTTTACGACTGATGGTACCAAGTCATAGACACTTAATAGGTCTGTTTGGGGTGCAACCGTAGGGTGTAAAAGAACTTATACTTCTTGGTACTTTCTTAATTGAAATTCGTTCTTGAGAGTCTAACATAGTGGAAATTTTACAAAGAAATCGTTACGATGTTTAACTAACTGCTACTAAAAAATTTAAAAAAATATTCCTACAGATTCCTAGAGATTTATTTTTTATTTATTTATTTATTTGTTGGACACAAACATAGTTACAAACAGGTAGATTTCCCTGACTCCTGTACTAGTAAGAACTGTGTTACAGAAGCCAGTGTCCTCCCTTTATTCGTCATTACATTTTGTTAGGCCCTTACATTACATTAATAAAACCTATAAAATAACAAAGAAAACTTAAGTGGAATGTATTTGCCATATATTAATAGATACAGTCAGTTTGTGTGTGTGTATGTGTGTGTATGTATGTGGGTGTATGTATATGTGTGTTTGTTTGTGTGTGCGTATGTGTGTGTAGGTGTGCGTCTATGTAAGTGTGCGTGAATGCTGATATGTGTGTGTGTTTATAATATTTATCATTTATCAATTATTAAGAGCCTTTCTGTATCATCGTATCCCAACGTTTTTAACCAGGTAAGTATTATATTTTTAGATTTATTATTATTCATATTTCTGATTTTGAAAAGTGTGTTACATTTATTGTAAACTTTTGGAGCATGGTAATTAAAATGCTTTTGTCCAAATGCTGTTTTTTGCAGCGGTACTGGGCAACGCACTATTCTTTTATTTTGAATAGGTAGGTATGGTACATATTTTTCGTGATATCTTTTTAAAATTTCGTAGATATATATCTTTATTACAGACAGACAGCACACCAGCTTCTTCATAAACAGCGGTAGTGGGATGCCTAAAGGGTAAAGATATATAGTAGTACGTTCAGAACAGCGCGTTGGGCTCTTTCTGCAAGTAATAGAAACGTTTTACCAGCACCGCCCCATGCACAGATGCAGTATCTTATAAGGCATTCAGAGAGTGCCTGGTAAGTTTGAATTAGCAGTTTCCTATCACCCACTCTTCGTAAATTTTTAAATATATATATTAGCTTTCTAATTCTAGCTGTTAATGTTGTAATGTTTAAATTTAAAAGTTTGAGCTTCCGCCTTAGAATAATGAACTTCTAATGACAAAAATATATTATTTCAGAGCGTGGTGCTGGCAGAGGATTAAAGTCACATCAAATTTTTCTATATATAAAATGTACTTGGTGAGCTTTGGTGTTACTATCATAATAGAATATACTAATATGGCACAATGGGATCACTGATATCTTTAATAAATTGAACACTGTTTTAACAATTCAAATGAATTAAGTGGCAAACATAGATAACATTAATTAATTAGCATAAGAAACGATCTTTAATCCCCTCTACTTCTGATGAAGGTAGAAAAGCAAATAAATTGTTACCAAGCAGTTAACAAAACCTACTATTTCTGAACCTCTTGGAAGTCTACGGATACTCAATGTTACACTGGAACATCCTGGGAATCTACAGATAGTCAAACTTAAAGTCATATATATTGACTTTGAGTTTGACTATCCGTTTGTTAGCTAAATAGCTATTTATGGTATATACAAAAAGATACCAATAAAGTTCTTACAGAGTGGAGAACGTGCTATTGATATTAATAGCGAAGGATAAGCTCTTTATTCTCAGGAACATTGTATCCTTATGATATAAATCCATAATATATATTTTTAGTTTATTTGTCTTACATTGGTTGTTGGAAAACATTATAAAATTTTAGCTTAAGGTGCTCACGTACTATTGAGTGAGCAAAAATAATATTGTTTCACCAACAAATAAAATTACTATACCATTGACAAAATAAAAGTAAACTTTATATAATGCTAAGTTAATTTACATACACGAAAGTGGACTTTGAAACATGAGAAATGTTGACAGCAACGGATTTAGGTCACTTCCTAATGGGTCGCTCGTAAATAGGGTTGCCTTAAGTCCCCTATTTTCAGAGATCGTCCTGTTTACCTACATGGGTACCTCGCATCCGATGTTATTTAATCCTACGGATGTAAAGACTTAATACTTGAGATCATTCAGCGACTTTATTAAATGTCAAAAATTGCATTTCAATTAAGTTCTAAAAATTTGTGTAAATAATTGGTGGAAAGATGCCGTTACGCGGTAATGGCTACGTTGTTATAATACATTGGAATTGGTAAAAAAATTCGCAAGAAAAACCTAAAAGTTTTGCCACATAGACAAGAATTACATTTTACGTAAACATGATTCTTAAGACCGAGGATTCATATATCTTGAAGGCCGATGTGAAGTGTGTTATACACACATATTAGCACTGATACTTATATAGCAGAGATTGACGTAACTATTACAAGCATTTTGAAAATGAAAGCATCACAGCTTAAAACGTCCAAAGAGTACCAGCATATCTGCCATATTTTAAAGGAGTGACGGACAAAGTTAGAACAGTATTAAAGAAGTACTCCATTAAGCCTTATCGATATGCAAGATGGGATTACAGATGTGGAGTTGAACGCTGCGGTCAGATCTGCAATATTTGGGCAAAAACTTCGTCCAACACCTGTAAATTATGGTTCCAATGCCTTAACTTAACATACCAGTTAACACGAAAATAAAATGTCTTCTTCTGTAACATGAAGGGTAACAGCAAGAGGGTGGAACGATTTGTAAGCCACTTAAACTCCATTAAGCAGAACATTAAATTCACGTTTGAAATGGAGATAGACAGATTGCTGCCATTTCTCGATGTAAAATTAATGGTGAAACAAAATGGTACACTCGGACACACTGTTTACCGTAAGCCGACACAAACAGACAGGTACTCACACGCCCACTCACACGATCACCCATGTCATCTGCAAGCCGTTGTACCTTCTTTACAAACCGAGCCCCAACCTGTGCTACCCTGAACACTTAAAGACCGAGCTCACTCACGTTCAGGAAGTAGTAAGATGCAACGGATACCGAGACAGCTTAAAACGTCCAAAGAGGAACCCGAATCCAGTAAACGTGGACAGAGTACCAGCATATCTGCCATATTTTAAAGGAGTGACAGACAAAGTTAGAACAGTATTAAAGAAGTACTCCATTAAGACTGTATATAGTCCGCACTCAAAGATAGCAAAGTTCTTAAGAACACCGAAGGATGTTGTTCCTCTACAGACGCCAGGTGTGTACCAGGGAGATTTCAGCTGTGGTAGTTTGTACATCGGACAGACTAAACGTACGATCGCAGAATGGGTGAAAGAACACAGCACAGCTATAAAAACCGCAAAATTAACAAGTCAGCGATCGTGGAGCATATGCTGGAGTCAGGTCCAAACCACTGGATAGAATTACACCAACCACAGGTCCTTTCAACCGACCGTCACTATTTCTCCAGAATAGTTCGTGAAGCAGTTCAAATAAAAAAGCATAACAATTTCAACCGAGAAGATTGAGAAGAGGTGCCGCTTATCAACATCTTGAAATCCCGTCATCAGCAAATGCTATCGTCAACGAGTACGCGCTGACAACATTCAGAGGACGTCGTAAGTGTAGTGTGTTGAAGTACCGACAGTACGAATAAAAATAAAAACAGTGAAGACAAAATGTGGGTAGTTGCACAAACTGGCACTTCACGGAGGCGTCGTCGAGCTCTAATCAGTCCACTCGTGACCACGATCGATCTTTAGTTTTATTGTCATCCAGATTTAATTTTTTTTCAGTTTATTAATAACGATCAGAAATATATTAAGCTAAGACTGGGTTTCAAAGCAACACAGAGAAAATCCACCATTCCGCATCGCGCATCCAGGAAGATGGTTCGCTGCTAGACCATTGTAAACTGGACTTTGCACATTTAATATTTTTCCTTAATTTATCGACGCCAAATCAATATTAAACTTTATTTATTGACTGCAAGAGTTGCTATTTATTTAAATTACTTGTTTAACCTATATATATAGGTAATCTTCTAAGTATAAAAATCTCGTGTCACGGTGGTCGAACTCCTCCGAAACGGCTACCGATTTAATGAATTTTTGAAGTGAAAACTTCTTTAGCGGCGTTGTGCACTTTTGGGATGGGTAAAAAATGTTAAACTCGCGTCAGGACACATGACCCTGATCGAAAATTCATAAGACGGAACCGAGTTTCTTCTATTTAAAAAAATATAAAAAAAAAAATTAACATTCGAAATTCAAACATTTATGAGCGGCCAGGAGCGCAGAACTTCCAGTGTACCCTTTGTATACATTTAGATATGTTATTACCTACTTTTTGAAGTGAAAACTTCAAAAAGTAGGTAATAACATTAACATTAAGCGGCGCGGGGCGCTTGCGCGAGTGTGCGTGTGTGTTTGTACTATAGCCTGCTACGCGCATCCACGGACTGCTGATGACTCGACCGTCTATATACTTGTAAAATTCGTGTATATAAAGTGTTTAAAATATGGAAATTGAACAAAGCGCATCTATTAATGAAAAAAGTGACGAAGAAATAGTGAAAGAAAATGAGTGAGTACTTTATAAAAATATAAATATGTACCTACACATTATAGATGTAATATGTTTATACTTTATAGCATTGACCTATATTTTTGAAGTAAAAACTTCTTTAGCGGCGTTGTGCACTTTTTGGGATAAAGCAATTCATTCGTGCGAAATTATTCCTTAACCATTCTAAAATATTCAAAAATGCACACCGTTAATGTTCAAGTTGTAACTTCTGCTGACACTCCCGGAGCGCAACCCGTTTTTTTTTGTATATTTGGTAGGTATGAGAATAGGTCGCAAAGTATTCTTCATACTCCTGCCCCCAACACCCATTTTTTAATCGTTAAAAAAATATATAAAAAGGATTGCAACGCATGCCGGGTGCAGCCAGTAGTTTATAGATTCTGTTTAAAAAAGAATAGAGTACATCACATATTTTACTCCTCCTCCTTCTTAAGAAAATTTATTGATGATCCCAGCAAAATCCTTTATTCCATCAAAATATTTTCAATATTGAAAAGTCTTTATTACTATCCATTCATTCTGTTACTTGATTCATAGAATTTTTAATTATTGATGTAGTAAATGATTTGATTTTGTACTGGTCCTAAAAGTTAGCGTATTTTAATTTGGTACTTTACTAAAACAGATAATTATTTAACATTTTTTGGGGGATTTTTTTACTCTTAAAAGCCAGATTATATTTGAAATAATCTGAGTTTTTTATTAAATAAAATCTTATTTTTTTATTTTCTGTAATCACGTGACTTGATATACCAGACAATTTTTTTGACGTTTACCATATCATAAGTGTTTTATTTATTTACTTCCTTATTTCTCGTATTTCTACAGAAAATAATAAAGTTTTTTTAAAATAGAAAAAATAATGGATGTTGGTTATATGTATGTTCAAAAGCAAACGGTACATATTTGCCAAGGTTGGATTAATTTATAATAGGAAGTTTGTTTGCGATTAACCCGGATTTTTGTTCTGCGGAATTTAGAAATGTGAAGATTTCCTTGCACATTTTTGTAAATGTATGTGCAATTGTAACTATCTATAAAAAATTGCGAGATTAACAAACGTTTTTGTTTAGATACATACCTACATACTATGTTCTATTTATTGTATTGTATACGTGTATTTTATGTATATTTAATGTCACAATATTAAAATACGTAAGTATGTTTTTTACTAGTTTACAATGAATTTTTATTTTCAGTTCAGATCTTAAAGAGAATCTTAGGGGTATAGTGCTATAGGACATATTCAGTTGAATTGCAACACAGCACTTTTTACAGTTTAGTGTAAAATATGTCTAGAACATAAAGTTCGATACATTTGCGTAGTTTTTTTTAGTACAATGACGTCAATCACGTCATACTCTCCTTTGGCCGGTGTGATGTCGTAAATCTTACCAAAATTGTATTATTTCCTTGAAAACAGCACAGAGAGACGATACAACAAAAGACAACTTTATAAGCCAAATGTGAAACATTTTACACGTAGCGTAGGTGTCATATTTGTTTGGATATTGTTTTGTTGCTACGCTTTTGTTTGTATTTTTCCTGATTGTGCCTTTTGTACGTATCTATAGAAGAATCCTACGGCAGAAGTCTAGCCTACGGCCATTGTTTCGGCGGGAAGTAAGTACCTATGTGTGGGTGCCGTTTTGATAGGTGAGACGGTTTTATATAGCACTAAGATTGTCATGTGTCTATGCTGGCAAGTTATCGTTCAACGCAATTTCTAACCGCGTTAGGTCACCACACATCACCTTAGAACTGTGTAGACTGCTACATGCTGCACCTACACCACGACGTGCGACTGGTCAATATGCGCTGCAATTTATTCAATGTAACACTGGAAATAACTCTTCAGTGTTACATTTAGTATTAAGACTTAGACCTATCACACGTGGACTAAATGTTTATAAGCTTCTAACATCTATTATGAGGTTGGTTGATTAGGTACGTGGCTTTGAGAGCGAAAGCTTGTCACAAGAAATCTTGACCTAAGTAATTTTATGTAGATGCCGACGTATGTATTTTTATAAATTTAATTTGATTTAGTCAGGAACATCTCCCTACAAGCTTTTATATTATACTAGCTGCACCCGGCATGCGTTGCAATGCTTTTTTCGTTTTAAAAAAAATTGGGGTGGCGGCAGGAGGGTGAAAAAAACATTATTATACCTAATAAATATACAAAAAAAAAACATTAAAATCGGTCGAGCCGTTTCGAAGGATTTTCATATATTAGATAAAATTGGAAAGGTAACAAAATAATGGATTTGATTGAATTCAATCTTATTTTCTTCTTTTTGGTGCTGATTGGTGCGGCTGATTTAATAATCAAAAGCTTATTTTACATTTATTAATTTATTGGACATGTATCTTACTGAGGTGGTACGTTGGCGACATCATACTTAGCACACCCAGATGGCACTTAGTCCTCAGCACGGTCTCACCTTGACCTGGGTGTTTGGGACTATGCGAAACTTATTTCAAGTTGAGCTTATTCATGCCTAAAGAATCACGTATCGCATTTGATTCTGAAGTTTTTTCTTTTTCCTAGACAGGACAAACCAATGATAACGACGTCCATCTCGCCAAACTAGATGAGTCATGGTATGAAGCCAACCAAGTTACAGCACTCCAAGTCATGCCAGAGTTTAAAAAATGTTGTCATCCCCCTTTATAATCGTTACATCCTTATAGAAAACAACTCGCGCGTAGGATTATTTGCTGTGTCATGGGGGTCTTATAAAAAATTTTCAAACAACGGACGCAAGGAACACCTAGACTTGCAACAACTTTTTGTTAAAATATCGGTATCGTGCAGGCAACGACGGCCTAATGTAACACTTGCCGCTAATTTTAACTATTGTGCCATCCGTGAAGTCATCATTGCCTGTATAATTTGACTGCTGAGGAGTTCTCTCATCTGGAGCCATTCCTGGGCGAAGCAGCATAGTTATGGTGACCTTAGAACAGACTATCATAATTCAAAGTATATATAAATTTTCGTGTCTGTAATGTTGACCGTTGAGGAGTTCCCTCCTCCTGAGTCAATCCTGGGCGCATCAGGTTATGATACATTTTAGAACAGTCTGTTATAATTAAATGCATGTACATGTAAAGTTTCAGCCTGTAATATTAATTGTTGAGAAGTTACTTAGTCTGGAGCTAATCCTGGACGCAGCAGCCAGGTCATGGTGAACTTTAGAACAGATGTCATAATCTAAAGCGAACTACCAAATTTATAAACATTGCAAGCTTAATAAAGGCTTTTAATCCATATCAAAATTAATTAAACATGTTTAATCATAGACTAGACGATCTAAGCTTCGTAGCCTCAATATCTGAATATTTCTAATGACTAGTATCTGGAGGCACGGCAGTACCTCCGCCAAAAAGAACAAAGGCACGAAATAATATATTAATACGGTCAAATAAAATGTTGTTACATCGTAGTCTCTCTCTCGGATCTCACCGTTATTGCTAAAACTGCGTTGCGAGACTTAAATTTTTTAACATTTTATGTTTTTGATGGGGATTTGGAGAACTTCTACAAATATTGCAAACGTATTTTTATACGATAAAGAGGTAAACACACGGTCGGCCTAATAGTAACCAGCTACTGATGCCAAAAGCCCCGTCGTAAGTACTAGTCGTAGTTTTAAAAAATATTTATATAACCATTTGAATAGAAATTTGCCCCAGTTCTGAATGTGTGTTCATAACGAAATATGATATATGAGGATGCAAAGTGTAGTGTGTGTAGTGCAATTCTCTTTGATGTAGATCTGAAAGCTTTTAAAATAGCACTCGGGCCGTATTAATGACTTGGGGTAATTAGTGCACACAAATAAATATCATTCTGTACAAAATTTACAAAAAGTAGTTGATGCTAACGAATTGAAGCGTGTGATCATACCATACAAATACATATATTTTAACCAAACAATAGCGTTAATGGAATTGAAATCATATATCTCTGGCATTTTGTACAGTTTTGCTCGCGTTAATGTAGATTTTGTCATCAATCCAGATGTCGGGAACTGTACGTTTTCTCTGAATAGAAAGTGTCTATGAACTTTTTTGTATCCATGAAAACGTGTATGAAAAAGTTCACAAAATAAAATCATTGAGTGCAGCGCTGAAATTTTGTATAGTTATAGTTTTTAACTATAGCAATCGCATAAAATTATTGCCAGAAGTCTATTATATATTAAGTTTTATTAGCATATTTCGTAATTTGAGTTCATTAATTATTGGAGATAACTATTGGTTCTTATTACAATCGACCTACAATATTTTTTTTTCTACAAAATTTGTCCGACAAACGATTAAGAACGACGTGTCTTTGTCCTATGAAGCATTGGTGTCTTTCGCAATAACTCTCTTCGAACTATTATGAACGGAGTGTGAGATCATTTACAAGGAGATTCCTTATTAACGATGGGAGGAGGGCAACATACAAATGTCAAATGGGGATTGACACACAAAGCTTGCACTACATTAACACATATCGTAGACGGACCTTGTGATATGATCGGTATGTAACATTGACATGGAAGTAGCAAGAAAATAACTACATGTCGCGAAATAATCGGAATATTTTTGGAACAGCTACAATAAAATGGTTGCGCTCGTGATTTGTATCGGTTGAATGAAACCTAAAAGTGTGCTGTGGGTAACCTTCATAGATAAATAAGAAGATAAGGCACAGCAGCCTTCTACAAATCAGGATTTCCCCAATTCGACACTAATTTATTTCTACAGGAAACCAAGGTTAAACAGCTCTATAACGAAATGTGAACTCACACTGAAACACATAGGTTCTGGTAGTAATTTGTGATTATAAACACTAGTATTGCACTACTTCAGATGGTTTCATATTGACAGTGTCAACGTGTCACGGTTATACATTGATTCGTCATTAAAAATTCCAGATCATATACGATATTGAAGTGTGAAAGAAACGTGCACCTTTTTAGTTTTAGAAAAAAACTACCTACGTAGAGTAAGTAAAGCATCTCTTTAAGTGTACATAAAAATCAAAACCTGTATCTACCTCAGTATAGCCATACATAATTATAATTAATTAATATATATAGCAAGCGTAGAGAGTTTATTTCAATATATTGTATGTAAACATTAATTAAATCACAACTTTCAAAGTGTTTTTCAGGAAATATCGATCGCATTTTCCTGTTTGGGTGTATTGTTTTGGAAAATTAATAATTCAAAGCGTAGGTATATTAATAATTAAAACCTGATTCTTGTTTTTCATTACAGATTTTAAATGAGTGAAACTAATCGAGTGGGAGACTGACTCGTTCAGTGAGGGTTCCGTACAAATTTGTTTCTAGCTAGTTCGGAAATCGCGCGGAACTGTGTGCGGAATTGGTAACAAAAACCTCTCCTATCAGCTATCTATAACAGCTACAGCCAAGATAAAAATACTGGCAACTAGCTAGATATTTATAGATGAAAGTTATCTATTTCTAAATTCAAATAAATACTTATAAGATTCTTATAAGAAGGTTTATTGTGAGGTCTCGAGAAAAAAAAACAAAAAATTCTATAAAATGGTTTCGTAAGCCTAAAATATCATATTTACGTTACCCCTCAAATATCGAAAACATTTTAATAACATAAGTTTAAGAACATTAAGTTCTGTATTGAATGAGACTAAACGTACATTTTTCGGACCACTCGTTCCCATACTACTAATATCAAAGTTGGACCAGTTTTCCACATTTATGAAAAATTGTCGTTTTAAGGTTTTAGTAACATCATCTAAACTGTTATATTATTATGTTACTAATAACGATATAACAGATATTGATAATATAAAGTAGTATTGGGTAATATGAATTGTAAACAGTTATTTATGAATTCCAGTTAACGTTTTCATTTCTCATTTGTACACATTTACCCCCTTACACATTTACGTACTATAAAATAATTCATCTACTCTATTTAGATATATAGATAGAATATTCTTTATTATACACCATTAATAACATACAGTTGAAACAGATCTCATCTATACTTATAATAAAAATGTAACAGGTCCAATTCTGTACATTGAAGATATTTTGAAATTTTTTTTTGGGGGGCACTCTAAGATCGATACTGAAGCCAAAACTATAATTTTTTTTATTTTTGTCTGTCTGTCTGTCTGTCTGTATCATGACCGCGCATCACGCTGAAACTACTGAACGGATTCAGATGAAACTTGGCATGATTTGAGTTCATACTACGAGGTAGGACATAGGATACTTTTTATCCCGAAATTCAGGATGGTTTTCTTGAGAGGGGGGATCAAAACCAAAACGTTGTAATTCATTGATGCGTAGTCCGATTGCAATCATTCTATTTTGTTGGAACGGAGGCACTTCGTAGATTGTCACGTGATCTTTTTTTTTTCTATATCTATATGTATAATAAATCTATAGACATCGAGTTTGTGTTTGGTGGCTTCACGTAAAAAGTACCAAATAATTCAGGAAACGTATTATGCACAAGTATTGTGTGTAACTCGGTGTACCATTTAGTATTTGACTGATCACAATTGGTTCTCTCTATCTATAGAAAAAATAATGCACAGTTATAAGTTATAAACACCGCACAGTGACATCTATTGTTCCAAAGTAGTACTAACTATACAATACTTACAACGTTAAAATAAATGGTCATTTCTTTTTTTAGATATTTATTATTAGCATAGAACACACGCATCTATACCTCTAATAAAACTGTGACAGGTCCAACTCTGTACATTGAAGATATTTTGATGATGAGATGTAGTGGCGAGGTGACCACTTAAACTATTGCGCCATCTGTGTATAATATAAACATAATAGATACAGTATACCTTTAAGTAAATATTTGTAGTGCCAATATCTACACTAATATTATAAAGAGGAAAGATTTAATTTCCTATTTGTTTAATTGTAATGGCTAGCCATTACCGAAAGCAAATACTGGACCGATTTTAATAGAAAGCTACATTATCAGAAATTTATTTACATATTTTATTCCAGTAATTATAAGATTTCAGCCGGAAATAACGGCATTCGTGATGCAAGCCAGGAGATAGAGCGCTTCCGAGCTGCTTTATCCGCGTGCGCTGACTAAATGGTCAGTCATGCATAAAAAATATGTATTACAAAAGTGTTAATCTTTAGTAGTTCTAAGAAAAAATCCACGGTACCATATACGTATCTCTTATAAATAAGGCATAGTAACGCATTTTCTGTCGAAAATAATATAAAAATTAAAACGTGAACTTCAATCGTCATTACAAGTCATAGCATATTAACCTTTACAAAAAGATAGGCAGTCATGGGACTGCCGACAGAAGAAACTTAAAACGACGTGTCACATTCCGTTTCAAGTTCAAGTCCAATTTGATAAAATAAACATTATTTTTGGATTGTTATCTTTAGGAAGTATTTTATTAAAGAAATTATTTTTATCAACGTACCTATTAATTTAGTAATAAAATTTTCAAATTTTCACAATAATAATAATTATCATCTTTGTAATGCAAAATGTTTTTAATATTTGTTTTTTTAAGACAACTCCTACATTAGGAATATTCCTGTGTGTCGCGAGGGGCTTCACCAATATATAAACAACAGACACAAAAAACACCCAGGGTCGGGACAACTATTTGTAGATCACACAAATTTTTGTCCCGTGTGGCTCCGAAACTACTGGACCAATTTAGAAACTTTCCCCTATAGAAAGGTATATTATCAGCGAGTAACATAGCTTATATTTTCCACACAAATACACATCAATTTTATTAAATTTTATGTAATTGAGTAGGTTTTTAAAAATGAAAAATTTATAACAGCGCTTTTGTTTGTCTTTCAATTTAAGCTAACGAAGTGTCTCCACTAATTAACTTAATGTACACCAGAAATTAAAGAAAATGGCTACGCAGCAAATTATCTTTTTGAATATTTAAATATATTCAACCAAAAAATATTTAAAATTAGTTAAAATAAGATAACCTTTTTTATCTAATTAACAACTAACATCTAGCTGACCATACAGATACTACTTTTAAAACAAAAATATGTATTGTATGACAAAAATACTGACGGTACACTACATTTTTTGTTTTTTTTTTAGAAAAAGACTCCTCCTGCATTAGGAATTATCGATTTTTATACAGTTTCAAGGGACAGTAAAGCTGAGTATTATAATAGTACATTTTAGTTTGATACCTACACGCGTTTCTGAGAAAAAGGGTCTTGACAGACAGACAGACGGACGGACAACAAAGTGATCCTATAAGGGTTCCGTTTTTTCTTTCGAGGTACGGAACCCTAATGATTATTAAAACAGATAGTAAATCAGGTTTGCTTCATCTATTAAACAGTATATATACTACATTTTATTTTATTTGTGTGCATATTTAGTGTGCAATTAAGTATTTTTTGTGCTACTTTCAAATATTTTGTAAGAAAAAAAGGAATTCATAGTTATACGATTAAATACTACTCCTTGAAAATTGGGTAGGTACCTAAATAAAATGAAAAAGGTTTATAGTAAAAATAATAATAGTGAGTTGTCTATCAGAAACGTTGACTTAATAGACAAACAAAATAACTTTTGTATACCTACTATATTATGATAAAATATACATTTATGCTTCGGAACTCAATTTTAATATTTGATGTTTTCTTACAAAATTCTGTCGTATCGATGTATTTTAATTAAAAATTGAGATTATGCTCTTTATGTTTAGACAGGCAGAGTTCAATGTAATCTGCAAGAAGTGTTCAATTCCATAAGGTAATTTATTTCTGAGAGAAACAGTACTTATTTAATTTTTAACATTTTCCACATTATCAAATTGACTTTATTGCACGATAACTATATAGCTAACCAAATTAGGTATAGTTTTTAAAATAAATAATATTCGAAAATTATAGCACCTTTGTATTAAAAGAAATGTGCGTTATTATTGCACTGAAACTCTACTCTCCGTCTAGAGAATACGAGTGAGACAGACGTGTGTTAGATACGCATCAGTATATGTGTATCTGAGCGGTCACGCGGTCACGCGAGTCCAATACTTTTCCCCCATCACACAATTGCACAACGACGTGTTCCGTACACATATTTGTAAATATGAATCTGAGCGTGACGTTCATGTAAGTTCAGTGCTTTTTCCCCAACCTAAAAGTGCACAAAGTGCCTAAAGAAGTTTTCACTTCAAAAAGTTAGAATGTAAAGATAATCTTATTTAAATAAACTTTGTAATTTACAGCAACTTATTTGAACGCGTATGAGATAATGAAAAATAAATACAGCGTGTAAGTATCACTGTCGCGAATAACTTACAAAAACGTCTTTATTTGGATACTTATCACAATGCCAAAGTCAGTTCAGCATAAAATAGAGAGATTAAGGATTTTTACAGTCAATAGTTTGATTTTGAACTAGGCGTGTGTAACACAACACGCGTACTGTGCGGTACGGTTAATGATCTTTAGCGCACGGAGCCGTCGAAGCAGCTGATTGCATAAATGTTTTACATTGCAGTTTTTGGCTAAATGGGGTATTTACTGATTTTTCTCGCTAAAATGTTCTGTTTACTCATTGTGATATATCACTTTTAAGCAAAAAGGAGAAAAAGAGGAAGAATTATGAATTTTCCGGCAGAAGTTTCCAATGATTTTCCACTCATAATGATGGTCTGAATACACTATTTCAGGATGCGGTACAGTGTCACTTACACCCTGTATAGTCGTTGATACGTTTAAAATCAGAGTGACTCTTGATCGCGTGTTCTGCTGCCGAGTCCCAGCGCCGTGATCGTGGTACTCCCGTACCATCCGAGGAGTTGACGTCTATGTATAAGGTAGTCGCACAGCTCACTCGCGCGGTCTGCTCCTTACGCAATGCACCAGAACAAAATAGTGATTTTTCGTAAGAAAAATTGATCATTCGATTGAAAAAGTTCTTTTGAGAGCTAAAACTATCTGAAAAAGTTCTTTTTAGAGCTACATTTATGTTAAAGAGTTTATCTTTTAGTATTTCTACAACCTGTTTACCGTACCTGTAAACGCTTTACCACTTGATTTTAAGTAATTTAATGGTTTCAATAGATACCTACTAATATACCTAGAAGAAGGTTAGAACTTTCTAAATAGAACTCCCAGTGTAGGGCAGTCAAAATGAGTCTCCCTGCACAAAATATTAGGACATCGCAAACACGCGTGAAGAAATCGAGTATTGAGCGGTCACAACGTTCCACTGCACAACATTTTAGGACGTTGCGAATCGAGCACCGGCCGCCCGTCCATAGCGGCTCAGGGTACAAAGAGAAAGACAACAAGTGACGACATCTACAGCACGCAGTAGAATTTTAGCTAACAGTAATAGGTCGGCTTTCAGTTACCATCCAAACTACTGTGAAGTTGTAGGAATGAGTAACATATGCCCTAAGTGCAATACAAAACATGGATAGATGAAGCGTGCGGTGTGTACTGTGCATCCAGCAAAGTGATTCTTCCCAATATATAGGAACTACCACAACCGATACAAAATCTTTTGATGGAGATTCGTCGATTGTATGCACATTTTTTGTGGGATAACGTGCAATAGTCTCTTTCATATGACTTCGTTGAGAAATAAAATAAGTTAAGAAATTAAGGAAGGTAACTTCATGCCCACTTTTAAGGTCGGAAATAGGCAGTCTTTACCCGCAATAAAACTTAGTCACAAACTGATTTTCACGCGGGCGAAGCCGCGGGCACAGCTAGTATAAAATATTAGAGTACAATGGGTGGTCTTATCGCTAATAGCGATCTCTAGTAGACAACCTTTAGATGGAAATAATTACATAAATATTAAAAAAAACATACTAGTTGATGAATATACAGACAATAATTTATACATACAGATATATACATATATATATATAGCTAGTTAGTAGAGATAACATTCTACATACATATATGTATTATATTTAATGTTTACTTTACCCTATGACAAACTATAACTGTGTAAAATGAATTCGAAAATAAAAATATTCAACGAAAGACAAAGGTTAATAGTTAAAAGGTTAGTATTTGAAATTTTGTACATTTCATAACCATTTTTGAGTAGGCGTTCAATAACAGTATTACTTAAACTATTTACTCTGACACACTTTGTTAATAATACGCAAGCTTACAACACTATAAATATGCTTTTAAATTATTTGAGCCTACATATTTAGCCTACAGTGTTTCACAATTATTCCACTCCGATGAGTGAGATGATAAATTAAGATTTGTTGTTGTAGTATGATTTGTTGTTGTTGATAAATTAAGGTTGTGTCTAGTATTTGGATTATCGAGTCAATCCAGATACTAGACACAACAATCTTTAATCCGCTTAATTGGAGATTAAACATAATTAAAAAACACAAACTAAGGAAAAAAATATATACCAAACGAGCACTTTTTACTGTTATAGCCACGGATCAGTAATCTATTTACAGTATACGTCACCACTCTTCACACCGGACGCTCGCATTTCGCCCCACAGAGTGTATGTACGCACAGTTAGTAAAGATTTCTGACAAAACCACGAAAAGATGCTGATGATGAACATGATTTTATTGATAAATGTGGGTTACAATATTATTTTATTTAGACTAAGTTAACTGTAGGTAAAGAAGAATGTAGCAGTATCCAACACTTTCTATTTGGCGTTTAGTTGTCTGAAATTTTAAATATTGTTTACAATTACAATTTTGTTTTATAGTTAAAATTATTATTAAGATTTGGTTGCGTTTTTTAGTCTTCCATTCATTATATTTATTAGTTAATCATTCCACAAAAATCTTGATAAGAAGCGATATGTTAAGAAAAAGTGTTTCAAATAATTTGTAAAATGTATACTTTCATTTTATTGAAATAATTTAAAAACTTATTCATGTTTTGTAGTGTAAAATTTAAATTAAGCAATTTAAAGTTTTGATTAGATTAAGAACATAATTAATAGATAGCTTTCAATTATTTACGCCAATAATTTATTTACTACAATCAACGTCACCTATGTATTAAAAGATAACTAATATTTTGGCCTGGCGGGTCTGTTGGTCTAGTGGTTAGTAATCCTGACTGCTGAGCGGTACCTATGCCAGAGGTCGTGGGTTTGAATTCCACCCAGGACAAGTAGTTGTGTGATAAGCACGATCATTGTAATGTGTCTAAGTGTAATTTATCAATAACATGTAAGTATTAAGTAATTAATATATGTATGAGCTGTCTAGTTACCATAGTGCAGGGTCTGGACTAGTATGGTATGGTATGGTTTGGGATCAGAAGGCCCTGTGTTGTTCTTTTTTTTTTTTTTATTAGTATTATTATTTTATTATATAGTAACAAAGCCCCCCAAATGAGAACTGTTCTATTTCAGAATAGTGTAAAATAACTTTGTAGACAGTGTGTACGGTACGGATGGATCTATTTTGTCTCAATGGACCTAGACGGGAATACCGTACGCCGTATTCGTAGTTTAATAACGTCCTAAAAAAGCATTAGTGCTTTAGTAAACGATGATTTAAAAGGTTGAGTTTAGGGAATGAATAGGCTGTGAACGGTAAGCCTCTGTTAGTCCTGGAACATCTATGTCTGTTCAAATGTTTTAGTTTTAGTTATTTTTGAACTAATCTATACAGTTTTTTTATGTTTTACTCATTTTGTTTTTACTTCGATTTCTTCAATCTTCTATTTTATTCTGTGTAAACTTTACTTTGCGTAAGTAGGTTTTAAATTATTAAAGAAGAAACCTGACCACAACACGATTTTACTTACTTATATGCTTAAACATAATTATAATGTAAAGTCCTCTATGTGTAGTTTTTGTATCTACCTGAAACTTAGTTATTAGTACACAAAAGTCAAGCCTCGCATATAAGTGTGTGAGTAGCGAAGACTAAATTGCATCTCAAAAGTTTTGAAGGAGATAGCGTAATACAGCCCCCAAACAAGGAACGTCGTATCATATAAACTAATTATCGTGCTACGGAAATGCAAGCTACAAAAGTAATATGCTACGCCTTCACACAGTTCTATCCACATGGAGAGAATTATGGAGACGTGGGTATAACTAAGTCTGTACATTTCGTACGAATACATCAGAATAAGATGTTTCACCAAGTTCTTTGTTGTTAGATAACCACAAGGTAAACGAAATAACGGAAAAAGAAATCCCTAGATAATAGAAGTAAAAAGACAAAGAAGAAATCAGAATTTTAATACGGTGACTGATTTGCAAGTTTGATTGATTTATTGCTGAGTCTTAAAATCATTTTGAAAACTTTTACGTCAAGTAAGACCATGGACTGATGTGACCCGGAGTTACATTAAAAGCGATAAAATGTAAGCAGTACCTAACATCTTTGCTTGGTTGGTACCGGTTAACCCGGTGAACCCGCTCATTTGCCCAAGCGGAAAATCGCAAGAATATAAAAAAGGCAGATGGGACTCGATTTCTTCCTAGCGACCCAGTGCCGCAGAAGCAGCCGTGACCGGAAAGACCCGCGTCGGTCGGAAGGGAAGGGTCCCGTTCCGTAGCTCTAGACACTAACTATTGCTCATTATCAGGCCGGCAGTGGCCATAAGTGCTATCATAGGGTTATAAATGAAACTGTTATCGCTGTGATCGTATAAATTTATTAACACTTCCCACAATATGGCTATACTTACCTTTATCGAAGACCTATCTAAAACGAAAACTGATTTTTGGGGAGTGTTATAAAATAACGCAAAACTTAATTACTATTAACTCTATTTAACATTGCTTAGTTGTTATAAAAGAATGAAAGTGTAATGGGATCTGTGATTATGAAATAATTGCCTGATAAGAATATTATAGTCTCTTTGTTGCAAAGATATAAATGGTAATTAAGCGTCCTGATAAATGCTCGGCTGTGCGCATGAATCGAATTATCAACTTTAAATATCGCATTAGCTATGTTAAACAGAAGATTTAACAATATCAACATTGACAGATATAATCTTAGATAGATCTAAAGGAGACACAGTAAAAAAAAACAATTTTCAATTTCTTTATAAATTAAATTTAGTTAATACTACAAATATTCTTTACACTTTGTTACATTTTAATTGTGTTGATTCATCCAGATACTACGAGCGAGCTATCCTTGGAATTTCCTTGAAAGATAAAATTCGCAAAAATATAAAAAAATTGGCACAAAGAAGTCTCTTCACGGATTAATATGTATACAGATTCTCCTCGTAGAGCGGTAGCGTACCCTTCGGATGAACTACTCATGGAGATCCAACAACCCTCCTTAATAACAGGAAAACAAAACTATGCTGCTAGTAGTCCTTCAGTCAAGCAATCTCCTTTGCGTGAACGTTACGTGTATGGGTGATCATTTTCGTGAGGATGTTGTCTTCTTCTGACTGAGTATTGTGATTCGGGAAAGCGAAGATAATGAGGTAATTAATTTATTTTCCTGAGATAAAATAAAAAAGAAACTGATTTTTTTTAAAAATTATACACACATCAAAAGTGTCTACAGATCAAGTACATTTTTAACTATAAAAAATTATCCTCTTAACAAATATATGCCCAGTGGTAAAAAAGTACTAGTTTTAAATCAAACGTACCCTGACCGTGAACAACTTAATATTTTTTTTTATAATGCCATATTTCAGTAGACCATAAAACTATTTTAAAGCACAAGTTTGAATAATACCTGTTTTAATCATTTCGCGTTACTAGTATTACTAGTCTAAGTTCGTTCAAGTTCATTTCTGGAAAAAGTTTGCGACCAAATACAGATACAGTAAGTATTGTGTGTGTTTTATGTTATTTTAGTGAAGAAGTTGTTTTCATAGTAACCTAAATATGTATTTCATAATATTGATATTAATTTTGTTATAAAAGATTTTTTTCTTGTTGGAATCAATCGAAATAGTTGCGTGGGTCGGTAACGACCCCGTGGACATATACCATGCTGAACGTTCGTGTTACTTATTTTTGAGGTTCCGACACGTACTTTCTACAAACGAAATAGCTGAAGTCCTGGAGTCATTTGACGGTGATTAAGATGTTCAGGGAATCGATATATACACTAATCCGCATTGGGTACTATGGGATTGTCCATTAATCACGTAATGCTCGAAGGGGGAAGGGGGGGAGTTGTTCGGAAAAAATCACGATATATCTTAAGAGGGAGGGGGGGTATAGTGAGTTATCACGTGTATTTATTTTTTCGTAAAACCTATGACCGTATGACCTTTCCATTGAATCTACCTAATCTACCATTGAAACAAAAAAACACTTTCAGAACTACAAACCAGAAAATACTGTCATAACCCTTGTCTGTGGTTATCAATTTTTTTTTTTATGAGATAGGGGACAAACGAGCAGATGGGTCACCTGATGGTAAGCGACACACACACAATCACAGTGATTTGTCATGCTTAAAATCAGTTCATGAAAATCACTTTGAGGAATTCTTTCCAACAAGTCAAAAAGTTGTTGTGCGGTATGCACGGCATCTATACTCGGCAGTGCTCTTCTTTGGACCATATCCCATTCGTGTTTAATTGGGTTGAGCCTTGAGGTCAAGCGATTAAGAAGGCCACGACACGACAGAACGTTGATGCGAGCATCGGCAAGAGTGCGCGTTACGACTCTAGCCGTCTGTGGGCGTGCATTGTTGTGCATAAGTAGAAACTAATCACCCAACCGGCTTCGCAAAAAGCTGATCACGTATGAAAGATTCTCCTCATAAATCTGAGCATTGAGGTTGCTCCTGATCAAAATGAGGTCGGTTTTTGCACCGTATCCAAAAACCGGCCCAAACCATTATTGTTCCCCCTCCATTTAAATGAATTTACTGACAAAATTCCAAACGTTCTTGACATCCAGGGGTCCTCCAAACTAGAGAACGTTTTGTATCCGGCCTCATACCGAAACGAGATTCATCGGAAATGCAAACACAACGCCAGTTTTCTTAATCCCAATTTCTGTGTTCGCGAGCCCATTGTAAACGGGCTCTACGAGTGCAGGGTGCTATAGGTGCAACTCTCAGCGGCCTTCGGAAGCGCAGACCTACGTCACGTAAACAATTTAGGATGGTTTTGTCGCTTATCAGCAAGTCTGAATAGCTGTGTGGCCTCGTAACCCAATATCATGGCGGTCATTGTACGATTCCGTCGCGCAGTATTTTAGATGTACAGGTCCTGTCTGCGAGTAGTGATTCGAGAGCGTCCTCCATGTTGCGATACGATAGCGTGTCCAGATACAACAATATAAAAGACACCTCGTCTTTGGAATTTATAAATAATATATTTAAAGGATTAAATAAATTTTATCAAAATATAGCAAATATTGTAAAATTACAATAAAAACTTTCGTGAGTGGTGTTCATATATATTAAAAACTATACGGTTTTACTCACGTTTGTATTTCGGGGATGCACGACTAGTTTCGGACCCGACGGGGGCCCTTTCTCAAGGAGTGAAGCGTCCTGCCACGACGGTGTCAGGCGTCACACTGGGTTTACAACTGACACCGGTTCCTTTGCCTTTCGGAACGTGCGGATGTAGACGGTTGCGTTTCCGTTGCGTTGTGTGATGCGCTGTTGTTACCAACATTCACCGCGGTGCACACCATACTAACCGTATCACTTTTTATAAGGTCTGTCAGGTCTGTCTCATGGGACGTGAGTTTTAATGCCGGCCGCCAGGCAGGGAGCAGAAACCAGCCACCGTCTCTGTTGAAATTCGGACGACGACTTATCTCGATTGCTTCGCGTATTTTTCGCGGTACGAAATATTTTTCCCTCGCCAGTACAGAAGTCTTATCGAAACGTATGTAGTGAGGCGTGTCCGTTTTGCATGCGTGTTCAGCGACGGCCGACCTGTTGCAGTCCATGTTTTTCATACATCGTATGTGTTCCTGTAGTCTGGTTGCGATGCTGCGACGAGTCTCTCCTACATAGCTCCGAAACTAGTCGGGCATCCCCGAAATACAAACGTGAGTAAAACCGTATAGTTTTTTATAAATATTGTAAAAACTCGAAATTATAATCCAGCCATCTGTCAAAGGTGCCCAAAGTAATATATAAATAATTATTTGATATACAACAAGATCAAAGCACAGTAGTATAGCTCAGAACCCCCGGGAGGCGTAAATGAAATAAATCAAGTCGCGGTCAGCAGTTTTCGTTGCGCCAACATTTTTTCCATCCAGCCCGCCGTGGCGTCGGCCGAGCGTCTGAAGTGTAGCGATAAGAGATATCGTTAAAAAATAATATGTTTACACGCAATATGTAAACAAAAAATCTGATTCAATAAAAAATCACTCTTTCCGTCATTCGGAACAAAACATACTTGTAAGAAGTTATTAGGTCTTGATTGTTCTATAATTTATTACCCGAGAATTTGGGTTTAGAGTTTGTAGAGAGTAATTCACAACACTTGTAGTGTTAGTGAATTGAGGTCTACAAACTCTCGATTTTTGTTTATAGCTGTTATTCCCTTAATTTGCGTGACTTTCTAAAAATACATTTGACATTAAGGTTAATGTTTTCACAGTTAGTATTAAGACAAAAATGGAATACCTATGTAATAAACATAGGTGAAGTTTTTTATTATTTTTTAGGAGGATAAATTTATTTTCCATCTGTCAACCTTCACTGGTCAACATCGCACAATTTAAAATTACCTCTAAAATCAATTAACTACTATTCGGATATCATAAACAAATATACAACCAAAGTAATCTCAACAAGACAAACAAAGTTATTTTATCTTATGTTATAAAACCGTTTGTGTAGAATTTTATGAATTTGAGGAACTAGGAAGAAAGATCTCGAAAGATATTTCGATTCTTAACGATGATCGTTAAGAATCGAAATATTAAAGATGATCGTTATTTTTTTAAACTGAAATCAAAGTAGTTCAAAAATATATGTACGTATGTATTATATAATACAAAATACGTATTTACTTTACTTAGTTTTTTTTACAATTGTATAAACTGGATAAGTGTATCTAATACAAGTATTGCAATATAATGAATAATTATGTCTATCGTAGACGTTAAACTCATAGGGCACTCCATCATTGCGGCGGTAAGACCCATCGTGGAGGATTGGATTGAGAGGCGACACGGCAGCTTCTCCTACCGGCTAACGCAGGTGCTGACCGGACACGGCTGCTTCGGAAAGTACCTGTGTACTATAGGCCGAGAGCCAACGTCTGTGTGCCATCACTGCGGAGGCGGTCACGAGGACACTGCACTCCACACTCTAGTAGAGTGCTCAGCGTGGGTGCAGCAGCGGTGCGACCTCGTGACTGCTATTGGTGTGGGAAGCCCCTCGCTAGAGGCCATGGTTCTGTCCAGGGTCCAAAGTGAGAGTGCTTGGGATTCTGCCGCCTCGTTTTGTGAGGAAGTGATGTCCGCTAAAGAGGCGGTGGAAAGGGAACGGGAGAGAGTTAGTACTCTCCCGTCCTGCAGAAGAGGCACCAAGGGACTGAGACCCCAAAATGATCTCCGACCTCCATGAGCGCTGGCCTGGGGTAACGGGTGAGGCTGCCTATTAAACAGGCGGCCAAGGTCTGCCGGGGTTCTCGGGACTTCCTTCCTAGGGTATACCCGAGTCCCTTGCAATAGACCCACTTATGTCGAAACACCATGTGGTTTTAGTCGGTTCGATTCGGTGAGGTGATGACCCGTGGGGGTTTCCACACGATAAAAAAAAAAAAAGACGTTAAACTTATGAAGCAAAAGAGACAGAAGATTTAACTTTTTATTATTTTTTTAATTACATTAGGTACATAGAAAAATTACTAATAGTTAATGTTTGGTTGCACATTAAACATCGCATTAAAAAAATATTGTGACTTATTTAATAAGTATAACCTTATTCACACTACTATTGCATTTTTTTCTTTCTTTGAGCCGATGGAAATAAAATCTCAGATATTAAACAAGAAACTCTTGGATATACTAGGAATAATACTTGTACTTATTATTGTTACATAACATCCATGGAATTGATGGAAGTTTATGTACAAAATATACTAAAAATACATTTCGAGCGGTATCTAGAAGAAAAATAACATCTATTTATATTACTATACAAGTAAACTTTTTTCTGCATACATCTATTTGTTTAGCGGGTATTATAAGAGAATATGATTATGTACAAATTGAAACTATTTAAGTGAAATTGGTATGAGTTATACAACCGTAGTATATCCATCGTATGCTTACAAAGACGTACAGCTGTTACCATGAAAGAATCCGAACAAAACACCGTTTACACTTGGGAGTGAGGAAAAATTGGTTCCATGAAAGACCGACGTATTGATATATATGATACAATATGGAATAAATGTTGTCAATAGTGGTTGAATTTCCATGCATACATACATGTACGACAACAATTTATTGGGAATTATTAGGATGCGGAAGACAGATATATGAAATGGTGTAATTGCTTCTTCGTGATGTACTTCGTTATTTTCGCATTAGGGTCAAGTAAATTATTAGCATTTTCGTGAAACGATGACGTATATCCACTATAGTATAAGAGGTCTTCTGTAAGACTTACGAGTTATCCGTCGCGACACGAGTGAGAAATGTTTCAGAAAATACAAGTAATGTTCCGCCCGTTTCATTTCATTTAATGTCACTTTTAATTTCTTTTTCTTCTCTGCTTTTGTTAAGTTGCGTTGCTATTGTTTAGTGCATATCTGTATTGAATAAAACATGTATTTGTTCAGACAGATTTCTTTATTTTTAAAAAGAAAACATATGAGTTACATTTTGGGAATAGATTTTAAAACTCGAAGTAGGTAGTTTGAACGCAAAAAGCATGATATTCTCTATATTGCCAAACGGACTCCTTAAAGGTAGAAAAAAAACGTAAGTTTACTTATAGCCCGAGTCTTGATGTTTAGGTATATCTGATGTTTAGTGAACTATTTTAATGCTATTTATAAGTTATCAGACAAATCCTGATCGCCGAAATTCCCTCAGACCCATTAAAATGACGCCGTGACTATGAGCGTCTGGCGCAAATAACCGCAGGCAGAAACTGATTGGCATTATTGATATTAACTTTTTTATGTTATTGTTTAACTTTTTAATCAGCACTCAGAATTTAAGAAAAGTGACAAAAATATTTTATGTTTAACTTTAGCACCTGACGACCCAAGCCAGCGGGTATGCATACCTTCAGAGTCTCTACTAATACTACTCTATACGACACATTTTATTCCTCAGAAAATAAGCAAAGTCTGGCTGGCGGCCCTGGTATCTTGGTCTTTGTGTTTAGCCAACAAGTTCGGCAATTTAGTTAAGTTTTGATAATATAAATACAGTATTAAATATATGAAACTAGCAGGGTGTAAAGAAAATATAAGTAATATATTGCAATTATTATTCTAAAATTGAAAATTTAAATATAAAACATATAAAAATTATATATAAAATATAAATATAAGTTGGTTGGGGCTGGTCATCTCCGAACTGCTATTACTTAAATATGTACCTATCTATCTAATATCTTTAAACGAGCAATTCTTGTATATATGTGTATATATAACCTAAATCTTGGAAACGGCTTCAACAATTTTCATGAAATTTAGTATACAGATACAGTTTTGCATTTTAAGTTCAACTGCATAGTTGTAATTCCTGTAAAAACGATATTTTACAAAAAAAAAAATACAATTTTACAAAAAGTTACCGAGCGTCGCTCAGTCGCCCAGGTACTAATAGTAATTAGCGCGACTATTTATATTTTAGAATAATAGGTATGTTACATTGTCCTCACATTTCACTTGCGTTTATGAGCAATGTAACCATAAATTTGTAAAAAACATTTTGAATAAAAGTGTCATTGGAAATTCTTGCCTGTTCTTCTACATAGGATCTACATTGGAACAGGCAATTAGCTTCACGACTGACTTAGTCTGACTAACTCCTACTCCTAAAAAATAAAAAAATACCTATTATTAGTTTAATTGAAATAAATCGGAACAACAAGAGCAAGAACTTTTTCATCACTTTCAGGCCTTAAGCTTGACAACACTTAGTCAATATTCGAAATTTACAAAAGAAAAATGTTATTACCTGCCAGCTGTACCTTGGACCAAATTATAGCATTACAGATTCGGTCACTGAGCTTTATACCCAATACGTTTCGCTCCATTGCTCTTCGCCAAACTTCAGTTTGGCCTTTTGAGGTTTCGACCGTTTGACGTTACTGAGTTTAGTACCGAGAAGTAATAGAGTTTGCCAGGTCACTCGTCGTCAGTGTAATGCTATAGCTATTTAACAAAGGTGAATAGTTCACATACCAAGTTTCCTAAGGTTTCCTATTAGACGTTTATTAACCATTATATTTATACTTGTCGATCACCTAGAATAGTTTATTTATTAACAGGACAGATAGCACGCTTATTTTTCATACACTTTCTTCCAGAGGACGGCAGGGTTGATCAGTGGGTGTAATTATCAGAAATGATATGATATGAAATGAATGAATGAGACGGGGACCAATGTGTAACTTTAACGCTACGCCGATCCAGATTTTCTTGTAATCAATGTGTGGTTCTAGTCAGTTTACATGTATTATAATATCTTCGCCGTGCTTTCGTCAATTCCATGCCCGGAGGTTTCGACACGACAAGAAGAGAGAAGAGAGCCCAGGCCTACTACATGCGACAAAGAATATACTTTATCAGTTACTCCCACCTTTCTAATATTACTTTTGAAAATGTTTCAAAGGCTTTACTTCTATATTTGCTAAACATTTAGAAAACTTTCGGTACAATCAAATCCTGAATCTATTGAAATTGTCAAACAAAGTCCCCCGCCGCGTCTGTCTCAACTCAAAAACCACTGAACGGATTTTTATGCAGTTTTCACCAACATATATAGTGATTCATGAGCAAGGTTTAGGTATATAATTTATACATACATAAACTCACGCTTTTCTCCTCCGGGTAGGTGGAGTCAGCAGCCTGCTCCTTGCTTCTATCCATAGATACCTCACGAGCTTCCTCTACTGTTTTACACTCATTCTTTCTTCTTTCAATTATGTGCCAAACCATCTCAGCATACCCTTTTAAAATTATCGTCACTACATTACTTTCAAGCCTCACAGCTCCCTAGTGCCTACATTCCCCTTTCTACCAACAAATCTTACGTCGCAAATACTTCACAATGATCTCATCTCACCAGCAGCTATTTTACTTTCATAATTTTATTGCTGTACCCAACTCTCGCTACCAGACATTAAGGTACCAGCACACCATTATAAACTGCCAGGCGCGCTTTCTGCGACACTGTCTGACCATTCTTATAGGCATTCAGAATAATCTTATTGAGTTTTTATGGTCATAAAGAGATTTTTGAACCGTTAGAGTAAGTTACTTTATAGAGGATTAAGTTACATTTTATACGAAAAAGCTGAGACGAGTATATTTAAAAAAAAATCGCTGTAATCCGGTTGTTGAGCGACGAGATTGTTGACATAACACTGACTTTACAAAAATAGTATCTATTATAAACCATAGTACATTTTATTTTGTACATATGATGTTTTATTTTACAACGGTCATGGATTTTCTTTTTTATTTTGGTCCAGACTGAGAGAAATATATATATCTATATCCAGCATTGCACTGTGGTAGAAAAGTAAAATAACAGTTCCAACAGACATAGCTGTAGTAACTACACAACAAATACTATTATGGGCTACTACAGTTAGTTTACCGATAGCATATTTATCATCGAATAAGGAAAATAAACAGTAACCGCATGACCTCCATGGAGGCGAAAATGGGTTTGACAACTTTATAATGGGATGATCTAACTATTTAAGAATTATATAGTAGTGATATACTACATGGTATGTTACGATTTTGGTTTTCAATGTCTGAGAATTCATCAGTAATGAAAGTTACAACGATAGAAAATATTAAATTTATATAACAAATGAAAAAAAAAAAACTATAGAAAATAGCAGTGGGCCTAATCTAAAAAATCTTAAATTACGATTTGTATTCTAAGCTGTGAAGTGCTGTGGGTGCTATGGTAAATAAATGAGTATCGTCTCTCGTCATTATCTGCTCACGTACTATTCAGTTTATATACATTTTACAGACAGATACTACACGACTTGTTTATTTTAGTTATTTCCACAGTATCTTACGACATGTACTATCGGGGCATGCTGCAGATATAGACTTTATATTTATTCTGCAAAGAGCTATCAAAGCCATTTATAATCTTCGTCGCGAATCCCTTAGGGATCTATTAAAGGAAATTAACATCCTGACGGTGCCTTGTCAGTATATTTATGAAAATATCATGTATGTTGGAAAAATCTGCATCTATTCCCATAACGGAGTGAAAAACATGATTATAATACTAGAGATGTAAATAAATTGGTGCAACCAAAATTCTAGTGTGTTAAATTCTATAATAAAATATCTCCTAATATTAATAAATGAGCAGAAATTTAAATTTTGTATAAAACGCACGCTTTGTAAACGAGCTTATTATAAGTTAGATGATCATAATAACTGATATTTATTTTTTTCAAAATTGTGATCCTGCTCTACAACCACACTGTAAATAAGTCTGTCTTTAGATTCTGCTTCTCCTTATGAATTTTCATTTGTGTATTAGTTTTAATTTTCATCTGACATGTTGGATGGACCCATGGATGTTTTTCATTGTTGTTATAGTCTACATTGTTAAAATTTACACATTATTGACAATACCTTATACACTGTATTGATATTTATTATACTGATACTTATTTTTTCTATGTTGCCTGTCATTTCTGAGTAAATCATGTTCACCTAGAAGTCCTGTTAATGGTGGCGCGTTTGTCTTATGGTTGATTGACTCTCTACTACAATATGGTCCATCTGTACGATGGCTGGCGCCTGCGTCATGCTCTGGACTACTATTACTTAAACTATAGTATGGTTTTCGGTATTGTTTATATGTTTTAAACATAACGTTTACAACACACAGTCCTCACAGCTCCTCTTTGGTTCGAGTCGCCAAAGTGTGTTGCCAATAGACTGCCTGCGTTTCTTTTTCAGACAATTATAATTCTGGCAGCTTCCACAGTAGAGTGAATAGGTTTCTTCATCTTCTTCATCGTTTCTTTCCATACATGAAGACAAGCGCTTGTTTATTTACGGAATAAATAAATAAAAAACATATAATTTCCACTTATAAGCAATGTAACCAATAATTGTAAAAAGAAACATAATTTCCACTTATAAGCAATGTAACCAATAATTCTAAAAAAACATTTTGAAAAAGAGTGTCTTTGGACACTTTCCCTGTTCTTTTTCACAAGATCTACGTATTGAATCAGGCAATTAGCTTCACGACTGACTCATACTAACTGACTCCTACTCCTGACAATTAAAATATACCCCTTATTGGTTTAATTGAAATAACGATTTAGGTTTTATGTCATTTGATTGATTTTCTTTGTTTACAAGATATGCATACCCAGGCGTTGAGAATAAGATTGATTATAATCTGTCTTCACTCTAAAGGTCAGAGTACGCACTACCTTGAAGAGTAGCAAGCTATCTTGCTTCTACTTTGAGATTAGTTTTTAGATTGTTTGCATATCACGAAGTTGGCCCACCTGTTAAACATTATAGTTTCACTAGCATGTTCCATATTAGCAATGTTTGTAATCTTTTCCACTGGTAGGGATGGGTCGGCATGAAAGAAAACCATAGTACATGGCTAAGAATGCTTGGTTCTAATAAGTAGGAGACTTCAAAATTATTCGAGAACAGTGTAAGTATAAAAATTTTAGGTTGCTTTTATTACATTTCGTATTTTTCAAAAAAATAAAAAATTCTCTTCACTGCTGACAATAGTGTGTTGCGACTTAGAACCAGAAAAAATATTTCACACAGGAGGCAACAACACAAGCACAATGGTAGCAATGATTACCAAGGTGCCAACTTCTATGATCTGCAGGGTAGAGGCTGGCTTTCCCTTGCAGAAATTGACATCTAGCAGAAAAAGAAATAGAGTAGTTACTTCTCTATAAATTTTTCGAATACTTTAAAAAAGACTATCACCTATGTTTAATCTTTGAAAGTTATTTATTTAATATTTTAGTTATAACTGCACTTTTTAATGCATAAATCATTTTTTAGATTATAGCAATGTAATCTTGACTGCATTTGAGATATTCTGAACTTACCAGTAGGTACCGCCCAAACTTAAATGTGGGAATAGGGTGTTGGTTGGCGTGTTGCCAGCGTAATCATCGTTGAATAATAGGTAAGTTTTCGTTTTTGCACAATGTTTGTGTTATTGCAATACAAATTTGCACACATTTATATTCCGTGATTAACATTAATTTAAATGCGTGTTATTTAAACGATTGAACTATTAGCATAATTTGAATGTTAATGAGTTGTAAGGTATTACAATTTTATTCAATGACAAACTCATTGGTTAATCATTCAATATCAAAATCACCACATCTGTGTGTATCTATATGAATTACTAGCTGCGCCGCGCGGTTTCACCAGCGAAAGTCACGGTGCCGTTTGAATATCGGGATGAAAAGTAGCCTATGTGTTAATCCAGGTGTCCAGCTATTAACATACCAAGTTTCATCGCAATCGGTTCAGTAACTAAAACAGCAACAAACATCCATATTATTGTTATACTTCCATACACCCTCATATCACAAACTCACGTTTATAATATATACATCCATTCATCCTCACAAACTTTCACGTTAATAATATTAGTAGGATCTAAACACGTTAAAGTAGGTTAGTTATTATAACATATTTTTTCATAAAAGATCGGAATAGCAGTAAGTTGTTGTTGAAACCCCCAGTGGAGCAATGGTTAAAGTGGTCGCTGTGCCACTACGCCGCACCGAGTGTTGTGGGTCGATTCCCACATGAGACAAAAAAAATATAATCCACAAATGGTTTTCCCAAGTCTGAATGTTCTTCGTCCTTTCAATGTTTGTAAAGCCACCTTTAAAAAAAAAGTACATTCGTAAAAGTGGCGGCAATGCAAGTTAAGGGATTTGTCTAGTACACTATCGTCGTAAACTCTAAAAAAATGTTCTATATAAAATAAATAGGCAAAAACAAAACAGTTGAGTACCTTTCTCTCCTTTGATTGTCAACAGATTTTCTTTTGTTTAGTAGCTAAAGGCGAGGCTTAGTGTTATAAAAAAAGTATTTTTTTGAATAACAATAATGACATGATCGAATTTCGTTTTTCTATATGATGAGAGGCCTCTAGACACCTCAATCGCGAGTCAGATATTATAATATTTCCCTAATACTAATGTCTCCTATGATTTACCATCTTGTTTTAGCAAAAACTCATTTAATACTGCAATATCTTTTTAAGTCACTTTTGTCATGATTTCTTATTATTTTTTAGGGGACAAACGAGCAGACGGGTCACCTGATGGTAAATGACTACCGCCGCCCATGGGCACCTGCAACTCAAGAGTCACAAGTGCATTGCCGGCCAAGGGTTAGGGTCTCCGGAAACGTCACTCACTCGGTGAAGCAATGTAACCATTCCTTCACTGCCGTTTTTCTGTGCTCAGTGCTGCATCACTCCGATCGCGCCGGCCCATACGCGCCGAAGCATGGCTCTCCCACGTACAAAAGTTAAGTAAAACAGAAATACAATAAATACAGTCGTGAAGGAATAATAAAGAAATATAATCATTTTTTATTATTCTTGTATTATACTATCAGAGGTTACTTAACAGTGACGAATACGATATGATCTGACTGCGCTTGACTAATGAAGTCCTTTTGAGCTACTCTGATACTATAACAATCGAAGTAAAAGCTTTTCTGAATGTGTTGTGCTGAATGTAGTCAGAGTATTGCACATTATATTTTTATTCCTAATCAAACCTGGGCCAAACCAAACCAGCCTATCTATATGTCAGGTAACCAAAAAGGTATTGTACCTTATAAATATTTCTCGATATGGATTAACGAGTTTACTTCCTCGGTCTCTAAACTCACATAACGTAAATTATTTGATTATGGATGTCAGAACTGAATGAAAACAACACTGTGGCACTGAAGTCGTACCAGCTGTTTATCTTCAATAGTAATTTGTAAAAGTCAACTTAAGGAAATTGGCTTCACAGTAATCATAGGCTACGGGTAAATTCTTTGTCTGCGACATTCGTCTATTCTGGACGTTTGTTTAACAAATACCTTCCACTTACAACTGTATTGTTCATAGTTTAGAGTATGTCTAAATATCTACCTTTTACATTATTCAGGTAGAATAATAACGGGTTAGCGATAAACAGTTTCCGACTTGCACTGGTTCGTATAAGTATTAAGCTTAATTGTACGACTTAAAATAAAACTCACGTTACTAGATATTTTAATATAAAAAGCTCATTATGTAGATTCTATTGTCACGATCACTAGATACTGTTCCTACATAAAAAGGATAAAACTTTACCTAATCAATCTTGCATAACTATTTGCAAATTATACTGCAATCTTACCAACTAATCAATTTTCAAATTATAATCTAATCAGTTTTCATTACATAAAATAAATTAGCAACAAACAAACAGGAACGATAGATATGCTTACGCCGTATAGTCTTTTCTAGAGAATTCGACAAGATGACTCATGCGAAGGCGGCGAGTTCGGTGGCGCGCGCGCAGCTATCAGTCGTCTCAACACTGCGCTTGAGACACGACACGTACTTCAGCTCGGTGCCGACCCTCAGTGTAACCGACAGTTAAACTATTAAACCTCGACTCTCTTAAATCTGTTAATAATTATAACAGTTGTTTCTAAGTGCCTAATTTGTTCCCGTACTGGGAACTCCTATGGGGCTTGAGAGCTGCGCTCGACTATAGCTCTCGAGAACCTCTGCTGCTCTTTTCGACTGAGGTGTTACCGCAGTCCTCCTGGGCTACGCTCCGCCAGGTCTCTGCTACTCTCTTCGCCCCAGCCGCTACCTCCGTCTCCCGGGTCCTCGCTCCGCTGGACTACGCCGGGGCCTTGCCAGCTGACACCGACCAGGGGAGTGCGGTATTGGCCGGCCTAACCGAACTCACTACCCACCTTTTTTACTATTTATATTTTTTAAATATAACAACAAATCCTAAACTTTATACTCTAAAATAAAACGTGACATTATAACAAATTGTGTTTACGTAACTTATGTGATTGTTATAATAAAGAGTTTTTTAAACAGGGAAACTTCAAAAGATAAATTAGCAAAAACAATACCATTAAAAAGGTTTGTTATCACTTTTTTGGAGGTATAGAGAATTCAATAAAGAAGGATTAATTTCACTTCTCATTACTTCACATAGGTTAACAAACTACGGAGATATTTCGTTATGCTAACTTTTAAATTTTCGCATTCCACAATATAATTAGGTATGTATTTACACGGGAATTAACGCGATCACGAAAAGGTACATACGTTTGAATCTGAATTTCCTGAAGCCGTGGTCACAGGCTGACAGGCTCAGCGGTGCCTTATAATTTATAATATATATTATTAGGTTCCGAAGTAGAATAATATATATAAAATAAATTGTAATACCTTTTCGTCCTCGCTTTAATTCCCGTGTAAATACATAATGATATTTCGTTACTTTTAAAGTCAGTTAAATAACTAATTATTTTAATCATATTTTGGACAACAATATTGATATTGATATCGGACCTGTTCATAAAAACTATTGAACATGGATTACTCTTAGTAGTTTCTCTCCCTGACTGGCGGTGATTCGCAAGAGATAAGAATATAACAAGGAATAATATAATATTCTGAGACATCGCATAATATTGAGATTATGGATCCTGGAACACAGATAACTACTCCCTTACGTTTCGTTCTTACATTTGTAAAACAAATTCATATATTATTGGCTCAAATACTTTTTTGTACCAATCGGGAATCGATTCGATCGTCGTAGTCATTATTAGAAAGAAAATCGTAGGTTTTTCAGTTTCAATTCTGAAATGATACTATGAGGAAGGTCTCATAGGCTGTGACATTTTTCCGAGAAACTGTAAAACTTAAAAAAAAAGTTATCTTAGCTGCTTTCTAAAAAGGTGACTGAGCACCACTAGTTTGTAGAATGAGTATGATCAGTCATTATAGGTGTCACTTACCATCAGGGGACCCGTCTGTTCGTTTGCCCCCTATAATATAAGAAAAAAAAAAAAATGTCACATTTATTTTGAAAGTTTTGGGTCGACTACCGAAACCTATTATTTCGGTGGTGCAATTGTAAGCAGCATTCGTAAAAGCCGCAAAAAAGTTGAAAATCACCATTGATGGGTAGGTATCAGCCTATTGTAATTGACCACGTTTTGCAATTGCGTCCTTTATTTTTAAAAAAGATATTGTAATTTTTCAAGGTTTTTTAATAAACTCATAATTCGATTATTATCTAATACCTTTACACGAGCAATTATTGTACTTATGTATATATATAATCTGAATCTCGAAAACGGCTTAACCAATTTTCATGAAAATTAGTATGCAGGAGGTTTCGGGGGGGGTAAATCAAACTAGCTAGGTTTCATTTTTAGAAAACGTAAAAAGAAAAATCGGTCATCCAGGTACTAATACTTTAAATAATACATTTTGTACGTACAAAGTTAAACTTGCGCTAGTAACTGATTTTAAGTACACCCTTCTCTTTCAGGAATACTTTCTTTTACTTCGTAATAAAAGGTCCTTTGGCAGCCTACATAAAAACATACACTCATTATATACGCACAAATAAAATCCCGGAATCGATAAAATATGAATGGAACCCGTGTGCACTAAATTTTATTTACTTACGTCGATAAAACACAGGCCACCTCGACCGATCGGGAACTTCTCATCAACAAAAAGGAAATAAAGTATGGAAAGTTATCTGAGATCCCTTTGTCTCAAAATTAGTTAGGGAAGCGTATAGGGGACAAGGAGTATTTTATCACTGTGTGTACAATGTGTGGGTGGGTCGCTAATGTATGGGAAAAAAATAAAGTTGTTTGATCCTAATGTAATAGTTATATTATGTTGTATTGGGGGGTGGGTATTAAGTCATATCTTTAGCCCGCACATGTTATACAAAGATTCAAGATTTTTCAAGAAAACGTCGTTTGGTTACACTTTTGTAATTTTTTAATAAAACACTTTAAATTAATACAAACTTTAGAAATATCAAGATTAGGTTACTAACAATCAAAGTAGTACAAAAAACCGGTTATATGAAACATTAATATACTGAAAAAAAAAATCTGCAACTTATTCTATTTAGGCACAAAATCGCGTTTACTCTCAAATCGAGGCATAAGTTTTCTGTCGACAATTTTCGCTTGTATCAACCCTTCTCTGGATTTTTTTCAAGTCATAAGAGCATTTTCCATTAATAAATGACGTTGATATTTCGTATAAGTATTTTTGGTCAGTACTTAGATCATCAAATTTTATTACTGGAAGATCACTTTGTATTTTTTATAGGTTGTTATTGGCAACTTTTCGCAATTTTCTAATAATTTACCAATAGGACCGACATACGAGGCTGGGTCAGCAGTAACACCATCTAGTTTGTTAAATGAATGTCTGAGAGGAAATTCATTGACATTTAGCATACAAATAATCCACTGTAAAGGGCGTTGCAGTCTTATTCGAAGAGTCTAATCACGCCATTGAATTTTCCTGTGTTAGTGACCATACCATCGCAACCAATAGTCATTTCGCTAATATGTTAGCGAAAACCTGCGATCGTAATAGCATAGGCATAGGCAAACTTTTGACTAATTTTGTAGCTTTCTTGTTTACTTGCGATGTAGAGGGTAAGTTTAGCTTATATAGGGGAAAACAAAAATTCTTCAGGCTCACTGGAAGATGACACTGACTCCTGCTGCTCTGTATTACACTTCTCTTGGTTTTTGTTAGTTTTCATATCAGATTGTTTTATTTTAGAGGTTCGTGTTACATTTTTTTGTAATTTAGTTGTAATAATTCGGTCTATTCCCCCAATCCCCACCTTCATTTCTTGTCTTTGGTCAGACAGAAACTTCTGCTCTTCTCTTGGTACCTTTTTTCTCTAGGACAATAACAAGGTTCAATTTGCTTACATTTACACGAACAAAAATTGAATAAAACTCTGGTGTGCTGTGTAAAATCATTTTTCTGATCAGCAGATAATCTTTTTAATGATTTAATTAAGTTTTTGCACTTTGAATCATAAGCTTTTATTTGCTGAACGACTCTTGTATGTGACACTATAGGAAGGGATGATTTTCTCCAAATATTTTCTACTTTTGAGTCACAAGCTCGGCAATATCTAAAAAAGAAGGTTCGTTAATCGTATTTCTGCTAATTTTAAGTTGTAATCAGTTCCATTCATAACATTTCATGCCATCTTCATAGATTGGTAATACATTGTCCTTAATATCTTCGGCGCTCACGAATATAGGGCACTGATAAGAGTCTTTGTCTTCTAGTTTCCATTATAATCTATTAGTTTTTAATAAAGAGTGAATATATTAACTAATGAATGCGCGCACTACTGCATTCCAATAATATTTATAATTCACTAAAACCAAACTATAATAATGACTATACTATGTGACGCAAAACGAGTGCGGCCACTTTTGACTACCCTCTCAAAATCATAAAAACTGAACTATTTGTAAACGATGACGGGCTTAATAACTATTGTCACTCAATAGCAACACAAAAATATGCGATTAGTTTACAAAATAATGTATTAAGTGCTTTAAACGTACGTCACTCGAAACCACTATTTTATACTTTTTTTACAAACTTGAGGGTCAATGCGCGGGCTGTTACACTAAAAATAAATTAATAATATTTTACAGGTTTGTAATTGACGTAGTATTACAACATAATTTCACTATTACAAAAGGATTTTTGAAAATAAAAAATTTCGACCCACCCGTGTACATGTATATATAGGGTTACTTAGTCGCTTTCCTCTCAGCAGTGTGATGCATTAAAAATGTAAGCTAATGTATGTCAGCTCATATATAATGAATAAAGTTTTGTGTAATTTTTTTCTTACTCGTTAAAACATTACCCGAAATATTTTACGCAAGGGTTTAGTCTTCAACATGGTTCAAATTAAACATTAGAAATTAAATGTGTATCTTATTTAAAAGTACAAAGTTGGCAGCTGGGATGGGGTATTTTATCCACCTCTGATGTCACATTTTTTGTGAAAAGCCACGTCACAGTACAATCAATTTATTGGTTGTAACACTTAACTTCGTTTTTCTTTTACTTATGTATAATTTGTATTTTGTATTTGTGAAAGAGTTGTAGGCAGTTTTATCAGTCTTTTCTCATAGGCTGTATCTCTTGTATTATGTACGAGGAATATTATGTAAATGTAAATTTAGATCTTCACATGTATCACGTGGTGACCTACATGGCTAAATTGTTTGAGTTTTAAGTTAGGCCCTCACCCTAAATAAATAGCCGGTACTCCATAAGAGCGTAGTTTCAATCTCTCACGGGGCTAAACAGACGCATGAAATTGCCGTATGTAGTAAAGTAGTAGAAGAAGTTGGGAGTATAGAGTACTCGTTAAACATAGAAAACATCAGTCTAACAGTGATGTTTTCTATGTAACGAGTAGGCACTCCATTTCTACTTGTACGATGGCCAGAGTTCCATTGTTAGAGGTTAGGAAATGCTTGATTGGCATAACTGCTGTTCGGAAGGTGTAAGGCTAAGTAAGAAGTAGCCACATATAATAATTAGGTGAGCTGTGTGCTCATTTGCCAAGATATATGATGTATGGAAAACCTATGCTCAATAAAAAATTTATAAAAAATAAAAGGTGTTTAAAGGACTTTGTCCAAATCGACCTATGAATCAAATGATTCGTTGCGCAAACGGTAAATAATAGCTTATTTTTAGATAACAGAATCTATTATTACAATCTCAGGGACAGTATCGGATCTCGTAAACATATAAAAAGTAATTATCGCGACTTCAAATATATCGGCGCCTCATAAGATAGCCAGTGTTGCCAGTTCTACAGTTTTCATAAAAGTTATGGGTGTTTCTTGTAAATTGTCCTGGTGTTTAGTTTGTGTTCCAGGTATATATCTAGTTATTTTATTAAATGTATTGAATTGTCTTAAAGTATAATTATTGTAATAATAACTTTTTATTGCAATAATACTTTAGGATGCTGTTGAAAATACGAAAATGTGAAAGTAAAATAATTATGTGAATAAATGCAAACAATTCTGTCAGTTGTTTTTATTCTAGGGCTGGCAACACTAGGCGGCACTAACAAACAACTTGACAGTCGACTTATGTTTGAATATTGTGCGATTGTGTTTTGTTTCATTCGTGAAGATTTCATCATAGATAATATATGGTTTTCATTTATAAGATTTTTATAACAACTTGGCTTGTACAACGGATTCTGACTTCTTCTTGAAAAACAAACTTTGGCATTCAAAACGGACTTATACTATATACAATTACTATATACAATGGATAGTGTATTTTGTGTGAATTGTGGCTCGGCTATGTTAAAATAATAGGTTCAACCTATTTTTTTATTAGACATCTAGGTATGACTTCTACTTTCATCTTTAGTTTTTATTGTGTGATTTGATGATTATAAAATAAATTAAAATCTTTATAATAAAAACAATTATTAGTTTGCTATTGCTTTATTTTCAATATAGGGATCTTCCCATTGTAAATGATTTACACTTTTGGTACTTGAATAACTGTAATAATTATATTTCAGGTGACTAGATCTGACTATATTTGTGATGCCTGACACTCATTATTTGATAGTGATGTTGTGAATATTGTGGCAGATTCTATATCATCTATAGGAGATCAAAACATTTGCATAAGATGTGGTTGCTTGGTAGCCCAGCACCGACACTACAATGTCCAAGATGAATCTTGCCAACATATTTTAAGTGTAGTGCGAAGTTGGAGTCTACCACGAGAGGTAAGAAGCTGTTATTATGGTATATTGTAATTTATCTTAATTATATAAATGTATAATAGTAACTTATTAATATAAAACTTATATTTCAGGTAAATTCATCTGATGTTATTTGCTATAGATGCTATCTAAGAGCTGAAGCAGTGCATCGTGTAGATGCAGTTCAAGCAAATAACCCCATAGAGCAACAGTCTAACAGCATAATTTTACCAAGTTACTCGAGAGCACCTGTTACACATTCGCGATGTATATTCCCAAGCTGTAATAGCACAGTACAGCACATAGTGCCATATACTTTAAGGGTCGAACCTCCTGCAGAATCCTTAAATCAGATTTTGGTCGAAAATATAGACGATCCAGATACTTGATTGGATAGGTAATAAATGTACTCTAAACAAAATATTGTTTTGTTTTTGTTAATTTCTGTGTTGTTTTTTCTCCACTACTGTTAATTATTCATCTTAGCATCAATTCCCGGTTGCATCCAGAGCCTTCACCGAATTTTGATTCCTCTTATTTAGCTGCCGCTGCAGAGCGATTGTTCATCTGTTATATCAATCTCCAGAAAGTCGCCTGCGCCAGAACCAAGCAGGTAAACCAGCTGGCAGGTGCAGTTGAGTTGGCTTGGGCCTAAAGGTCTTAGTTGGGCTCCCTTGCACCATAGGTACTTGCACTCTCTAACAGTTAATTGGGTAAAACATAAACTAATATGTTTTAAAAAGGTTTTTAGCTTCTATCTTTTCCAACCTCAAAATAAATGCCTAAAATGAACCATAGAATTAAACATTGTATTGTAGTCTTTAACATACCAAAAGCGCTGATAAGTTATGTTGTTGTGTGACACTAACCAGAAGTTGTTTTAACCTAAAATCAGAGTTAGATGTAATACTTTGTAAAAGCAAAGTCATACTCCATACTCGCCATACTGATTCTGAATGAAAGTGACATACTATTTTAGTGAAATATTTATAACCTCAAAATCTGTAAATGTTTCTAATAATTATGAAACTATCAAAAGTGTCCGTGACTTTCATTTAATTTAAATCGAATGTATTTGTCATTAATCCCACGGTAAGCATATTCTTATGTATGCTGGTTGGTAGGCCTATAATGTTTGGAAGCTGAACAATGTCCTTTGTTACAGTTGAGCTGTTGCAAAAAAAATGCGGTATGTTAGGGGTGATGCACTCAATATTTACTAAAAATTTCAGCAGCTTGAGACCAAAGACACGGTAAAAATATGCAAGGCAGAAGATAAATAGGTACAATAATTTTATTGTACCTATTTATACGTATATATTTATATTATACTGATTCCAGTGGACTGTATAGATCAATGCAGTCCATAAAAATTAGTATTTACTAATTCTTATAGCCTGCATTGATCTATACAGTCTACTGGAATCAGTGACGCTACAACGTGTGGTCTCGTTTAGTCGGTTTCATACTTTGTGAACCGTTCGATAAAGAGTATCTAATTTGTCATCCCTTTACCACATTTAAGCAAATAAAGATATTATTATTATAAATATATTTGTAGGTATTAAGATTTAAAAGACAGGAGAGCCATGCTTCGGCAAGTATGGGCCGGCTCGACCGGCTTGAAACCACGGCCTCACAGAAAACTGTAGTAGAAAAAAGTACTTATTTATATATTTAGAGTATAATTATAATGAGTTGTTTTTTATTATTTATTGTTTTACAAAGAAAACAAAAAGTAAGTAAATGAAATATGTAATGTAATAGCAAGAACTAAGCTATAAGGTTATACAACCACATTACATTTAGAATTTATTAAAAAACAATGAGACTGATGGTGAGCGTCACTTTTAAATATGTTTATTACACACGCACGAGTAGGTACAAAACATGCTTTCAAATTTCTAAAAAGTCACAGTGAAGAAAATCTTTAAATAGTTTTAACTTCTAATACTTGAGCACCTAGATAATTATAATCATAAGCAAAAACAACACAGAAATACAAATTTGATTATTGAAATTCAGATAAGGCATTAAATTATCATAACAAATGCCATAATTATTGTTGAAATCAAATTGCCCCGGAGCTTTAAAGCTAGTAAGGTAGACATTGTTCCGTACTTCTTGAAAGAGCTTTAAGAAATATCTAAAATATTTATTAAAGCTGTGTTTGCAAAGACTGTTCTCAAACATTTCATTGTTTCTGTTAAAATGACACGTCGTTTGGGCAAATCTATTCAACGACTGTACGTGTGTTTGGAGTACTTTACGTCGCGTGCCGCTATTTTGTTTATTTATTACGTAGCATTTGCGCTATTCCTGTCGCGCTGCTACGTAGTAAAATATTGAATATGTCTCCTAGACTGAGGTAGACAAAAGAGAGTAATTTGTGAACATATCCTAACTAATAATATCATAAATTCGAATGTGTGTTTGTTTTCACTTTTTTAAATTTTCAGATTTTAGTTTTTTTCCTTTTATTTTTAACTAACTGTAAAATGCAAATATGTTATTGATGTCTACCACAGGGACTGCACTTGTCAATAAAAAGAGCTCAGTTTAAGTGATCAACTCGCCACTACACCGGGCCAAGTATTGTGGGTTCAAATCTCATACGGGACAAAAATTTGTGTGATCCACAAATAGTTGTCCCGAGTCTGGGTGTTCTTTGTGTCTGTTGTTTGAATGTTTGTGAAGCCCTCCGCGACACAGGAATACCTATTCTTAATGCGGGGGGAAAGTTAAACATCCTAGAAAACTCTGTCATATCCCTCGAAACTATAAAACTACCTTCAATGTAGCAAGCCTGTGTGCAAAGATTGTTTGTAAACCTGTCCAGTATTTATATACACACAATTATATCAAATTATAGGAACAAAGTACAAAGCAAATTATAGAAACTATTCCTATAATTTGATGCTTTGTGTTTTTTGAGAAAACAAGTGATTATTTAAGTCATTATTACTTTAGGTAGATTTCGAAAAAAAGTCTACCTATTGGTTTTGTACCACTTGTCGAGTTTTTTTTTTAAATTTCAAATTTCACAGGAGGTCTAGTTATGATCCCTAGACCTCAATATATATATATATATATATATTTATAAAATATATATTGTATGTATGTAAAATTCTATTTTACCGGCACGATAGAAGTCGCAATTATGCACCGGATGCTTTCAAACTTGGACGACAAACCAACAGGGCAAAAATGAAGGTTAAGTTCGTGAATGGGGGATATTCCCCCAAAGGGTGGGACTGAGGGGCAGATTTTCAAAAAAAAAAAAAGAAACAACATCTACCTCTGCGGGCCTGCTGCGGGCCCGGTTTTTTTTAATTTATTTAGTCCTTTAAGTTAAAGATAATGTTTTGTTTTTAAACAATACTGTAGCTTATTATTATTCAAAAATGCTTATTATTATAAAAAATGTGAAATTCTTTATATTTCGTTTTATTTAATCATAAACAGATATATAAACAATAATAAGAGGTAATGTTATTAGAAAAAATACAGTAATTTTTCATATCAAAGTCATGGTAGACTACCAGACCCCACAGCGGTACTTGTGTAACTAGTACGGGACCTCGGTACTTAAATATTAACTAGGTACTCAACCGATAATATCATGAAACTTTTCAGACACATTATGAGGGGTGTAGAAATGGGCCTAAGGTACCTTTTAATCTCGATAGGTACTCGTATATTTAAAATTAAGGTAATGCAAATAATGACTGTGTTCGTAGCCATTCACTGCACATTATCATCAGTTTTACTCAAAACATTTTTGTTTTGAGCCGATTTAAAGTGAAGTGATTTAAAGTGAATTCTGTACACGATCCGCAGTTATACATACGATATGACTTGATACGTGAATTACTCAAACACTAATTCAAAGGTTAAGATATACAGTTTTACTCACGTGTATATTTCGGGGATGCCCGACTAGTTTCGGACCCGACGGGGGCCCTTTATCAAGGTGTGAGGCATCCTGCCGCGCCGGTTGCAGGTGCCAGACTGGATTGTTGTGACTGGATTGAATACCACTCACGAAAGTTTTTATTCGAGTATAACTAATTCAAAGGATTATCTCTTTCTCACGCAACCTACACACTCTTAGGGAAGTTCCAATATACATTAAGGTTATGATTTTCATTTAACTTGCTCGAAGGTCCGGTGTTTCCATACAGATTTTATTATTTCCAAAGTCGACTTGTCTTGAGAAGAGGTTTTAAGAAGCAAATAGTTAGATTTGATTTTTTTTTCACAAAAAATCGTCACATATGAATAATGCACCATTATTCTTGGATACTGGGTTATATTGTCTAATGGTTGAATGTGTTTTAAAAAAACATTACAGAATTCTAATTCCTGGATACATCACAAAGACGCTACTTTAAGTTATTTTAAACTGCTGTATATAGATTTTTTTCTCTTTCTTAGTTATTAAAAAGATAATTTAACTAACTGAACGAATGTGTCGCATCTGGTAGGTATATTTAATCTATAGAAAGTAGCATTGCATATGGTATTTTAATTTAAGTAAGAATTATGTTGAAATAAGACATGATTTTTGTTATAATTTAATGTTTTCTTGTAAATTAATTTCTATACCTATTTCTCAGCAGAAAAGCCATGCATTACTAAATGGGTAGGTTTTGATGAATCATGAATTCTTAATGTCGGTTTGTGAAATGGGATCGAAGTAACAGAGCGGGTAAATTACTTAACATTGTGACTTCAACTTCATACCTTTAGAACCATGTTAAATATACCTCATGCGCGCCGCATCTTTCTTTAGACCGAACATCTATTTGACGGGACCCTTTATATATTTTATTGATTTTATAACATTTGTACGATTCTTGGGTATAGAAGCAGTTTGAATTGTGATGAGTGGTTAATGTGGCAGAGCCCCGTCTCATAGAGTTGTTGTTTGTTAAAAACAATATGATTATGACACGCAGTCGCCCAATACCTCTCTCTTAGTATTTATTTTTATATTCTATGGCTATTTTTCATCAATTTGCATTCTATTAAACTTGACTGTATCAAATAAACGTATAACTGCAAATAGAAAACAACTATTCATAAAATATGATAACATTTTTATTAACAAAACAACAAATCTTACTTAAAATTGGTTTCAGCTCTACCAAATTAGATGTATGGGTTTCCACGATATAAAATTAAAAATGTTTTTGTTAGATACACATATATCTATAATCTATAAGTGGCAAAAGCATAAGCAGAATTGTTGTATAATACAGGCTGTATTTGAAAAAGGAACACTTACTTCAAAGGACATGACTCTCACATGCAATTACGAGTACAAAAATAATTTTTGAAAAAAAAAAAACTATCCGTTTACAAGTTATGACCGTTTGAATTTTCAGGTATTTTTACCTCCGTTTCTCATAAAAGCAGGCATAATGTGTGTCTATATGCCACATTCTAAATATATGTAATAAGTATCATCAAAACAAATTTGGATTACGTAGACAGATTTATTTTCAACTAAATGATACGTCTGATATTATTTTTTAGTCTGAGTCATTGTATGGATTCATGCTTCTGCCCTTTTTTTTCAAATAGCCAATGTCAAAGTTTATGACAGTCTAGAATCCTACTTCTTCCTAGAATCCTAATTTTGTTTATAAGGCTTTACAAGCACATCCAACAAAATGTAAATTACATTATCGAAGTGGGTTGTACAAAATGGTATTCATTGCTTGAGTAGGAAGGAATATAATCTACCTGATTTACTATCCAGATTTGATTTCATTTACACATAATTTTGGAATATTTGCGATCGTTCGCACGGTTCATAGCGGCAAGCTAGGCCCACTCCGGTCAGTAGGTATGAAGCTACAGGTACCTAGCAGCGTCGATGAGTCGGGCGAAATTCAGTGGGCTGCCACGCGCCGGCCGGGTAGCACGTTACTTCGATACTCACTCACGCGCTACGGCGCTTCGTCCGTTCGTCGCTTACGAATTACGTTTCCCATATTTACGTAGTTAGATTATATTATAATCAGTATAGTTAGGTATTTACAAGCTATGTTTACAAGGTCAAGTTTAGCTATGATAAGTATATTTATTTATTAGGACCATAACAACTGATACACATCTTCTATCTATACATCTTAACTCAATATTAAAATAACCGCTTTTTACTAATACATTTGGATGTATATACGGTAAATATACCAAAACAACATGTTTTACAATTTTTGTCTGTCTGTCTGTCTGTTTGTTTCGGCTAATCCCCAGAACAGGTGGACCGATTTCCACGGGACTTTCACTGTCAGGTAGCTGATGTTAAAAGGAGTAACCTATGCTACCTTGATTTTGAAAAAAGAATGAGGGTTCCGCGCAAAATATATAAATATGTACATAATGGCAGTTTTTTACTAAATGCATCTGAATGTTTACACGGTACTTATACCAAAAAAATATATTTTTCACATTTTTGTCTGTCTGTCTGTTTATTCCGGAATATCTACGTAACGGGTGGACCGATTTCCACGAGACTTTCACTGACAGGTAGTTGGTGTTATAAGGAGTAACTTAGTCAAGTTTTGCTTCAATAATTTGGCTGTCTGTCTGTTTGTCTGTTTGTTCGGCTAATCTCCGCAACAGGTGGACCGATTTCCATGGGACTTTCACTGGCAACTAGCTGGTGTTATAAGGAGTAGGGTTCCCCGATTTGATTTGCATATACCTACCTAGCCAAACACCTAAAAGAGATAGTTTCATTCCAAGGTACGCACTAACGTATGGCAAATGCCTATCTTCTTAGAGATTAAAGTATCTATGCAGAGATTGTAAAATAAAATAGTTTTTTTAATATAAGTTACATCTACGTAGGTACTACTAAGTAAATACCTAGTCTAGGTTTATTTAAAACTTCATTTGTTCACAGAAGTAAAGTAATAGGCACTAACTGGTTATTAAATATTTAGATTAATTCTTCTTACAGAAGACAACCTTAACGGCATGAGACAGATAAGAGTTATGCGATAGAAAGAGAGGCAAGTTTTAGGTTAATATAACTCATTTGGAATTAGCGGTGTGCGATTTGAATTGCACCTTATTGTGTCTATGCAAGAGTCGCTATTTATTTGATGGTATTGCGAAGAGATCCTTCTGTACTGGTACTATTATGTATTCTGTGATAGCGGTAATACTTACGCGATACAATACCTTTTTTACCCGACGTTTTATTCAAATTGCACCGATTGTTGATATTGACAGATGGTCTGATGCGAGCTTAACAACGTCTGAATTTTCCACATTCTTCTTTATTTTTGTTCACACCTCGTATTTTTCTATATTTTACTTAAATGCAAATATAGGGAAACTTATGAATATGATATAAATATAGTAATTAACACTACAATTGATTGGCTAATAAATAAAAATCTAAAAATTAGTTTGAATAAAACTGTGATGATACAGTTTCAAAACTATAGGTGACAAAATATTGTCTTGAATGTAACATGTAAAAATAATACAATAGAGGAGGTAGAATCAACGAAATCTTTTGGTATAATCCTTGATAAATCAGTATTTATCAAGGACAGTTAACATGAAGCCTCATGTGGAGTATGTTTGCAATAAATTTGACAGTTTGGTATTTGCTATTAACAGGTTGCGACAAATCGTATCCACAGAAGCAGCATTTTCTGCACAACATGGATACGTATCTTTCGTACTTTCATGAGAGATTATAGCACTTTATAGCACTTTTTTATATCATCACAAGCTACATTTCAGAAAGTTTCAGACTTGTACATACGTTCCTTTCAAAGTTATGAAATGTTGAAAAATCGCTCTTTTTTATCTTTAACCTTCATTTGCTGTTAAATCAAAGCATTTGGCGACTTTAAACAGGTCTCATTTTGTAGGTCATTTAATTGAAAACAAAAAACCTTTAAGCACAAAAGACAAAAAACGTTAGATGAAATGTAAAAAAAAAGGTTTTTTTTTTTTTGTTAAATTGTTAAAAAAGAATGACGCCCCACTTGTCCAGACTGCGGGTATCGAAATTCTTAATCAGCGAATTTTTTACTATTTATCCTATGGGGTATGATCACTGTTGAAATTGGTACAATGTTTTATTTTTTTATACTACTAGGTAACTTAGAAATATATGCTTCATCATCATCATCAGCTTTTTATCATCCACTGCTAGACATAGGCCTCTCCTAATGAACGCCATTGAGCTCGATCTACAGCTTTCCCCATCTAGTTTTTCCCCGTCGTTTTGAGCAGATCGTCACTCCACTTTCCTTGACGCGGTCTCCACTTCAGAACTCGTCTACCCCAGTGGTTATCGGTTCTACGGGCAATTTGGCCAGCCCACTGCCACTTCAGCTTGCTAATTCTTTGAGTTATGTCGGTTATCTTGATCCTTTGTCGGATAACTTCGTTAAGAATTTTGTCCTCCAGAGACACAACAAGCATAGCTCTCTCCATAGTTAGCTGAGTGACCTTGAGCTTCTCACCGTAAGCCATTACAGGTAGGACACACTGAGTAATGACTTTGGTCGTTGACGAGAAATATATGCTTGGTCTAATCTACCCCATGTATAGAACTCTTGCGAACGAAAACAGAAACACACCACTATGCTATTAAATATTAACAGTGGAGATCTGTTGGTTCGAAGTGCTTTCCAGCACGGGTGTCCAATTCCAACAGTCATAAACATGCTAATATATCACCAAATGTCATTGTAAATAACAAATCTTTTTAAGGCGTATTGCCGATATTTATTTCATAAACCATTTCCAACACATATGCCACAGGAGATCACTGCTCCATTTTTTGTCACTCCCTCCTTGCCAACCCCTGTATAGAACTCTTGCGAACGAAAACAGAAACATACCACTGTGCTATTAGATAATAATCGTGGAGATCTGTTGATTGGAAGTGCTTTCCAGCACGGGTGTGAAATTCCAACAGTCATAAACATGCTAATATGTCACCAAATGTCTTTGTCAATGATAAATCTTTCCATCAGCTTATACTAACAAAGTAACTAACTTCAAATCAATTTGTGTTACTGTAAAACTTTGTGTAAAAACTAAAGTTTTCGTAGGACTCGCTGTTGCAACAAAATATTTTAAACCTCATTCAAAACGTTGTAGCTGTAGCGAGCAACTGAAATATCACGATTTACACTTAAAGTTATAGCTCAGGTACACAAACCGCTGCAACTAAATAGGCTTCGAAACAAAAGTTAAACTGGATTTTTTGTTACTTACAAATGAGTTTTAATCACGGTTTTAATGGACGGAATATACAGGCTGAATTCTAGTTTGTCTAAATAATTCAAACTATTGGTTTGGAACGACGAAGTACTCTTTTTTGTATTCCTGTCGTAGAGTAATCGCAACCGTCGAAATTAGAACTTGACAAAATATCGAATTCTATGAATACAACTCGAAAACATTTTTATGATATTGATAACAGAGAAAATTTTTATAGAGTTAAATTATATACAAACAGTTAGTAGCATAATTATTCTGAAAAAACACTAGAAATAATAAATAACATTAAAAACATAATCAATATTTGACCGGTAGAAATTTCATAAGATTGGATAAAATCTTTTGTGAGTGATATTAATATTTATTAAAGATATACGGCTTTACTCACGATTAGTTTCGGATCCAACCGGGGCCCTTTATCAAAGAGTGAAGCGTAATGACGCGATGATGTATGTTATGTAGATGATTTCGTTGTTGTAGTTTTAAAAGAAGGTTCACCATTTATATTGATAAAAATAACAGCATCGGATAATTAATCAAGCTAGAGTGTAAGCATGGGCCTTGTAATTTGAATTTATGTTAGGTCACAAAGAGCTTGAAAATCTAAGTCGATGATACTTATTTACTTAATGATGCTTAAGTCATTTATTAACCGTAATACAACTCATTGCCTAACATAATATAGTCGATTATTCACGGTGTATTAGTATTCATAAAAAGAACAAATTTGGATTGTGAAGAATGGCATTATATATTAAAAGTTTTCTTAGAATTTAATATCAGTCACACTCTAAGATGGTTATAAATATAGTCACGTATCACAGTAATGCGAGGTAGGTAACCGATTGCCAGACACATTTTGAACGCATGAATCTAAATGTGTCTACATTTCTTTAATAGTCTAGGCCCAGACATTGAGCAAATTTACAGTCTCGAGATCGAGATGATAAAAAGTTAAAAGAAGGCATCAATATCTCATTTTTGTGAATAAATTCTAGATCACGTTAGCTCAGAATAAATTACAGAAATATTGTAAGTGGGGTTAACATGAGGGTCTATATATTTAAAATCAGGATTTAGGCTTAAATATTTTTGCACTACACAAAAAAAACCTTTGTATTTTCTTGGTCTAATAAATTTTGGGATTGACAATTTCGAAACCGATTTTATATCTCTCAAGATAGTTATTGGCAATAGTCATCAGATAACATAGTATTAAATCACAAATATTCGATGTTATCGAAGTATCGATATGTGTTTACGACGACTTATTCATTCGTGTTGACTAAATCAGAGACATTTTGGAGATTTTTCGATTTGCCGCTACACAGGCGGGTGGCGCGATTGATTGACTCTGCGATTCGGCGACGTAACGTTTTCCATTTATATGAAGATATCACAAGTTTCTTGAAGAAATACGCAAGGGAATGTAAGACTATTGTACAGTATTACGCGGGTGCTTTACGACTGTATTGAAATTAAGCATTACTGTGTATTTCTTTTCTTACATTTTATATCATGGCACTTTACTTTTAGTGTCACTTTGTTTTCTAAAGATGTATTTAACGAAATACTCGTATGTAGTACTTTATATGTAATTTTAACAGCTTTTGGCTTTTTAAGGCGTATTGCCGATATTTATTTCATAAACCATTTCCAACCCATATGCCACAGGAGATCATTGCTTCATTTTTTGTATGTACATAAATAAACTCCAAGTAATTTGGCACTTGCATTTTAATTATAGATTTTACAATTTTCCAGAGTATTTACTTTTGAATTTTGTACACCAAAGCAATGCAAGTGCCAAATTATTTGGAGTTTATTTATAAGTGTACATACACTATAGTCATGAAAAACTTATGCAAAGAATTGCGGATTACTTTTCAATCTTTTACATTACTACCTACTTGCTTTACACTAGGATGAAGGTAAATTTTTATTCATTTCCGGGCGCGCCGTAAGAACGTGAGTGTGGCAATGAACAGTGACAAAGAACAATCTATGTAAGTTTATGGCAATAGATTTCTTTAAACGCGACTTGGAGTATAATGGCAGGATTTTTTTTTTTTATATTTGAGCTGATAAAATGACTCTGCCGCGCCTGATGGAAAGCACAAGCAGAATCCAAGAGTGGTATTCACCATCCTCATTGCGAACAAGGACAGTGCAGCATGATGACCAGCACTATGGCGGCCTAGTGAGATGCTTTTTCACGCCCCGCTTAAAGAACCCGGGATCATAATGGGACGGAAACAGTCCGTTTTGAAGCAGTTTCCGTCAATCGACTTTGTGATTAATGTAATATTATGTACAGATCTTAATTTCCATTTATTTGTAAACAGTTTCTATAAATCAATTGTTTTGTTATTGATAACTATTTATAACCTTTGTGTAGTAAAATGTAAGATACTAAATTTTTGTACTAAATTGTTAATTTTTGTTGTTCTTTTGCCTCCTTTTCTTTGTTACTTTGCGATTATGTTGTATGTCCTGGGTTCGATTCCCGGATTTTCTGTTGGTTAGTTTTTTTCTATATAAACGCGGAGGCTGTGCCATGTTGGCAGATAGTAAAAAGCTTTCCTTTTAGTAGGTCAAAAATTGTGAATTTAGAAATATATAAGTAAGTATGTCTATCAGCAGTCTGGGTACCATAGTACGAGTTCTGCCTAGTTTAGGATCAGACGGCTGTGTGTGAGATGTGCGAAGTGTGAAGTTATTTTATTTTATATTTGTTTCATACTATCTGACGCAACGTAAAACAAGCTGTATATTAAATAATTAATTTACTAGTTGTTTTCGGCGATTTTTACCACAGTGGTAGTCCTTCCATAATTTTTACATGACTGTCCAAAAAGAAGTTTAATGTTTTTTAGAGTTCATATATATATTTTATTTATGTGATAGGGGGCAAACGAGCAGACGGGTCACCTGATGGTAAGTGACTTCCACCGCCCATGGGCACCTGCAACTCAAGAGTCACAAGTGCGATGCCAGCCTTTAAGGTGGGAGTAGAGGAAGGGGGAAGAGGGAGAGTGCAGAGAAGAGAGAAGAGGGGAAGAGGAGGAGAGGGAGGTGTTAGGGCTTCCGGTATTCTCACTCACTCGGCGAAGAGCAATGAAAACATTGCTTCACTGCCGGTTTTCTGTGAGGCTGTGGTGTCGATCCGGTCGAGCCAGAAAATACGTGCCGAAGCATTACTCTGCCACAGTTCGTGTGTGTATGTATGTGGGTTTCTTTTTTCCACCACGACTTGTAAATACCTAATAATGTATGGTGTATCGTTAGTTTCGTTTCGTTTAGTTAGTCGTAATTTTTGAAAAAAAAAAATAATATGGTGGCTGTATGGCGCAAAATTCCTTTTTTGGCAGGGCAATTGTGCTTTTTTATTTTTTTAACTAGTAAGTTGTGTACAGTGTCATATTAAAACAGCCTCTCGTTAATGCTAAACCAGGAAAGCGATAACAAACCATTAAATTGACATAATGGTGAATAAAGTAAAATAATTTACATTATGTGAAACTTTTTACTTTTAACCCGAGCTTAAAGATAAGTATTAGCAAAATTTGTGGAGATTTATGTACATATTCATGTCCTTAATTGCCATTGCCGCGTGTGTAGGTGTCGCAACTCGTTTTATAACAAAAATACTTTTGTGTTCATTTAAAATGCAGCTCAAGTTCACCAATTTATACTGAAATAATTGTGCACATTTATGTTGGTTGAGTGTTTGGGAACGAATACAATGTCAAGTTTACATATAGAACGCGAAATTGTGCTTAAATTGTGTGCTCTTAATTAGTGCTTCTTTACATATTGTTTACTAGCTAAATGATAGATAACGATGATGAGGATGAATAATGTTCTGTACAATTTCGATTGGATAATAATTTTAAATTCAATTTTAAATTTAAATTGTAACATTATGATAAGCTTTCAGAAAAATTGAGAAATTTAGTGTTAATAGAGATACAAGGATCCTTCAAAATATTATAGAAATATTCTCTGTAAAGATCACTTTAACAGACATTACTCTTGACGGGTAGTAATAGGTAGAGATAGTTATGAGTTTCTGCAATAATTTCTATAAAAATTTTAAAATTACTTGGAATGTTGGTACTTGGGTTACCAATTAATGAAACTGATACTATAGTTTCTTAACCTTATTCTACGCTACATAGTATTTCTATTGGTAAACGCCTAAATAGTATTTCAGTTGATTAAACGTGAAAAATCAATAACCGAAGAGTCGTATTATATCCTAAGCAAACAAACTGTAGCATAAAAATAATAAAACTAAGGGCACTTATTTAAATTTCTTGACATTAACCATAAACTACCTCTCAGCAGATAACCTAGCTGTTGCTGTCTTCGACATCGTTGCGGCTTTACTATGAATAGTAGTAGTATCGTAGAAATGTAATATTTTAAAATTTAAAATATAAACATTTTTAAAGACAGTGACAGATTACTTTACTTGTATTAACCAAGGCATTGAGAAACTGATGACGAATCCATTTTAAATATTATAAGTAAAAACTTTGAATTATACATTAGAATAGTATTAATTACAACACAATACAGAAAACCCTTTATTACTTTCAAACACAATAAAGCAATCAAGCAAAAATATCGACATTTTTATCTGTATTTTTTTAATGTTAAACAGTTAATGTCTGTTCGTGAATCGAGTAAAATATGATGCAAATGCCCTTGAAATCTGAAATAGATAAAACTTCCGTTTAGAATTGGGTCCGACCTTTTTTATAGATAACAGGATGAGGATGGGTAAGTATCCAAGGTTTTTTCATAGCTACCTATCGTAATTTGCCAATCGAATGAGCTGACGGTTTCTGACAAAACTTGTCAACAGTTCGTACGTTTTCGTATTTTATTCTCATGACACCGAATATAATGTAGAAATTCATTGGATATTTTATTATTTACAAATTAAATCTTTTCACTATATTTATCGGGTGCAAATTTACTGAGGATACAATAAGTGGGCTGTTGGAATTGAAATTACCAAACCAACGCTGTAGAGGACCAACTCAAGGGCTACTGAGCATGCTTCATATTCGGTTATCCCGCCTTTTCATATCTCGCTACTATTCTAATACTAACTGTTCCCTGTATAGACGGGTAATCACCCAGGTTTTTACCCAGTCGTGGGTTTTAACGTGGGTGAAAGTCCCCTGGGAATCGGTAGACCCGTTTCGGAGATTAGCGCTGGAATAAACAGACAGACAAACAAAAAACTTTTTTTGGTAATATGAACCGTGTATACATGCATTTAATAAAATGCTGTTATTATAACAATACAAACAGACACTCCAATTTTATTCATTTGTATAGATTCTCCTGCTGACACAACTATATAAATTGTTGATTAGAGAATTGAAAGAATTGTGTTTTTTTTGTCAAAAGTACAATAAAATAATGTAAATATATTTAGGTTGCAAGTTTGATTACTACTTCAAACAATTCAAATGTGGTTTAATGAAAATATTGTTTAACACCTCACTGAGTATGTGTGTTGCGGTTTAATTTGTATGTACGTCACATAAACTCTCGTTACGTTCAATAAAATATCCCGTGGCTTGTGTTCACAATGACCTGCCTTGTTAAACTTTTTCATTAATTCAGAATTGTGGTTCTCCGAATGAGGTCATTTCTTATCTCAGTACCAAAATTTTAACAACAAAGTTTATATTTTTATGTTTAAACGTAAAACCTAAGATATCAATCTACTTACTGGCTTAAGCGTTTTTAGCAACGTCTTTTACATCTTAAAAGTACAATTCCTTGTAAAAAAAGATACGTAATGCAGAAAGAGGTTAGGAAATTGAAAATTGTGCCGCGGAATATAACCCCATTACTAAGGAAATGAGCTACGTGAGTATGTTTTGGAATTTTGCCTCCCCGTTGGCTCGCGGCGGTGCAAAGTCAACTCCAAGCAACTTTACCTGAGAGACTCTGTTTTTAAACAATAAGGAAGATTGTCCTTAAAATATAAGTACGTTTCAGATTATAAATTGGCGAAAACGAAATTTTATGTAACAATAAATGTCTTGTTTTTTGTGACATTGTTGTAACCTTAACCTTTTCGTTTCCGTTTCCTGATTTGTCGATTCTTTTATTTCCGGTACGCTCTGTTCTAATTGGGTAAAGATTTTTTACTGCTTTCTGTCTTATGTGGAAATAGGACGGGAAGGGATCGGCTACAAACAATTCATTTCTTCAAACAATCAGGCTAAGCGTTGTATGTGTTTCTTTTATTTGTTTCAGTTGAATATTGTTTGTAGTCAGAGGTGCCATAAGATACATCATCAGATAATGATAGGTTAGTATTGACATATTTGTATATCATTTTGTGAAAAGAGCTAAACTAGAATAATAACACAATAGTTGAAATTATTATTATTTTATACTTCTGGCGTTGTATGGATATTACCAGCAGGCAAGTGGCTCTTTATTTTATATAACGACAGTGAAATAGAAAAGGAATCTATTGGATTGATATCAGTCACGTGCCTAAGTATAAATAACCTTGAAACGTACACTTTGTAGACAAGTGTTAGTACACTGTTAGTACAGAGAGCTAGTGCTCTCTACTACTACTACTACTGAAGATGCAAACTTACTAACATACTGAAGAGATATATCTAGTTCCACTGTTGATATGAGACTACACAAAAGGATGAAGACAAGTAATCAGATGAAGCTAAGGTACAAAACTAAAATGATTGAGTACTTTACATGAATATCCCATGCACAGGCACACATGCTAAAGTACTGTTATTCTACTAACAGATAAACCTGTTGATCTTTGTTTTTACAAACAGTATATACGGCCATGATACACCATTAAATTTTTCAACTGATTTCGAAATTTGTACAAGGATAAGAAATACCTTTATTTTAATTATTCTACAAATTTCTTTGTTTCGACAAATTTCAAGGTAACCGTTTGAAACTAATTGTATCGTGTTGTACTTTGTTATGAACAAATAAATATAATAGAACGGGATTCGATTAAGCAGGTATCTGTTACCGTTCGTATTTGCAATTAGGTGTGTCACGTTCTAATGCTATTAAAGTGTAAATTTACCGTGAATTTATATTAGTTTGCATATATTGATAGGTGGTTATGCTATGGTGTTGTGTTGGGATTAAGTTAATCTAGTTCTGGGAATGTTTGGCTTTAAAGTTGCCTCTGTTTGTACAAGGTAGGAGTACCTATTTGGTTCCATACCTATTTTAGCTTTAACACTGATATGATAAGATAACATAGATATATATATATTGTATAATTACGAGTCGGTTGTTTCGATATAGGACAGGATGAGATAAGGTTTTGCGCCGTAAACGTAGTACTAAAGGCACTGACTGTATTCGATGCAGGAACACCGGGACGGCCCGCCGCACAGTGGAAAATCGCATTTCATAGACATAGAAATCGACATAAAAAAATATTGGTTTTTATGCTTGAAATCGGTGGGGGGCCTATATCTTCAGTAATATAAATTCATAATTATCAGTTACACGCAATCGCGTGAAATCTCTGAAAACTTATGAAATGAAATCATAAAATTGTATAAAAAAAAAAAAAATTCTCATCTGCCGAGCGAGTGCCTCTAATATACTCTGAAAGGGTTATTCTACATATTTTTTGGCATTTTTTTAAACTTATCACATATTAGGGGCATGCGTTAGATTTCTAGTGAAAATCATACTATATATATACATACATATATAATCATAATCATACTTTTATTTTAAAATTTACGTTAAACTTGGGTCGTTTCACTTTAATCGGAATGTCATAAACATTCTCAGTAACTCAACAGCGATATACACAACCGTTCGTGACACCCAACATCAACCCGGTTCCATTCCCGCTCAATGCAGATATACCTTTTCTTATATTTTGAAGTGAACTGACTACAAAAATGTTTCTTTGCAATATTAGTATAACTTAATATGAGTCTTTCTTAAATATTATTTAATAAAAGTAGCAGTTGGTACCTTTTGGTCTAGTGGTTAGTGACCCTGACTGCTAAGCCAGAGGTCGTGGGTTCGATTCCCACCCAGGACAAATAATTGTGTGATCAGCACGATAATTTGTTCAGTGTCTGGGTGTAATTTATCTATACTATGTATGTATTTAGAAATATATAAGTATGTTTATCAGCAGTCTGGTTACCATAGCACAGGCTCTGCCTAGTTTGGGATCAGACGGCCGTGTGTGAGATGTGTGAAGTTATTATTATTAATTACAATTATCTATTTGCTAACTGCCACTTAACGTTACGTTTCTATCTGAGTTACTGTGCAAAAGTAACAATAATATTAAATAGAAAATGTTTTTAGATCCATCTACTTTACATTGTAATGTTATTTAAATAACAGAGTCCTTATAAATAAGGTCACTCATGTGCCTATCTGTCTATCTGCCCGCCCATCTATCAAAGCCTTTTTATTCCAACCCATTTGTAGAGAGAATACAAAAAAGTTACAAATTTAATATTCATTGTTTACCTACTGTGTCTTTTTCTCTAATTCAACAATAAAAAATTCAACTTGAAATAGAGAAAGGACACTATACTCAATCCTAGTCCTAAATCTTTTTACTTACTGACGAAGTACTCCATATATCGTTCAAGTGGCACCAATTACCGATGCAGCAATATATGGAAGCCTCTTTGTATTATATGTATTTACAAATTACATTATACTTAGTTATAAGTTTCACCGAGAAATAAATTAATTACGGATGACTTAAGTTCTCAGTCGCTGGGATACTACGGAGAACTTATTGATGGCTAATCCAAATAAATTATTGCCTGAATTCGACATCGGACCTTGGAAATATATACGTCTATACTGGGTTGAAATCAAGAGACCGCGTGCCTTTTTAATATTAAACTATTAAATATACTTTTACATTACTTTTAAAGCCTTAGTTTATACTACTAAGATAGCAAATACAAGTTTCTTGTTATAACACACCTCGATCACAACTAATGCTTGGTTTATAAATAAAACAACATTTTATATAGCACTAGCAACCCGTCCTGGCTTCGCCCGTCCGGGGTAACAGAGACATCTTTAACAATCATCATCATATTTTAACCAATTTACACAAAACCTTAACAAATTGTATGCCTAAGCCTTCCTCTTGAATCGTTCTATCTATTTGTGAAAACCGCATGAAAATCTATTCAGTAGTTGTTCAGTTTATCGGGAACAGACAGACAGACGTGGCAGGGGACTTGGTTTTATAATATGAAGTGATAATACAAAATCTTTAATTAGCTGGAAAAGTGCTTTCACTTCAACACAAAGAAATTATAAGATAATCCCATCTATGAGAGGAAACAAGATGAAAGAAAGAATTATTTCGTTGGAATAATCTTGGCTTAGAAAAATGATTGCTCAGGTGTTACCATCCACTAAAGCTTATCGTATTACAATTGTAATTAAATAATTAATTAGTAATATTGTAGGTACATGACATCGGTTAAACATAAAACAATTGACTACGTCATCGCAAAACACTCATTTACATGCTTCTGACGGTAAATACAACAAACAATACCATTTCAACCGATAATTAATAAATTTTAATCATACTGTTTAGTAATTTCCCAATTTATGTCACAATATTTAAATCGTAGCAATTTAATTGAAACTCAGTGTTTCATAAAATTACCTATTGTTCATACCGTTCGCCTGTAATACTGTAAGCGTTTCATGGTGCGCCGCAACAGATCGCCCTAATGAGAAAAGTTGGATAGCCTTCGTGAGCCTCAGAAACAATGCCGACACCCAACAATTTCCTGACACTGGACAATCAATTCAAAAGCTTTTTACAACGCCCTCCTCCACTTTTGTCGCCCCCTTCGAGTTTCAGCAACTTGCTTGTTTTCGACGTTTACGCTTTAAAAAAAACTGGAAATAATTTATTACGCTTTGATTGTTCCGTTCAAAGTAATAAGAGGAAAAAACAGTTATGTAGAGAGTTTTCCTGACTCGATTAGGCGCGCAGATAAATGTACAGTGAGCACTTTGATTTGTAACTCTTTGGTTTTGACAGCTCTTAATAGTCAGGAATCTTTAGTTATATAAATCGTTCTAGTTGTATATAACGAGCACTTTGAAGTTACAAACGTTTAACACTGGAAGACAATTCAATTTGAATTTTCGTGCATTGATTACCTTGGAGTTTATAGAACTGTACGTAATAGAGCATACAGGTAATACAGACGTTAGGCATTTTCATATTTTCTGATATTGATTAATAGTTCAATAAGAATTGATACATAATGTACTCGTGTATATACCATATGTTAGATATCACACAAATACCTCTGTATTATTTGAATACTAGTTATATAATATTAAAGAGAAACAAAAAACTACTAACCGTAGAACTTTTACAACTATTAGGTAGTTACTTAATTATTAGTTTTATCAGAGACTGAGAGTAAATATTTATATGGAAAAAGGTGGGCCGTCACATACTCCTGTGCAGATTTGTTTAGCTCAGTCCTATACAGCCATACTTTTACTGTAAAAGTTAAATTTGGATCCTGTACAAATTTATCTGGTAAATTTTTAATGTGTCATACAACATAAATATAAATTCACCGGGACTGACTTGCGTTTGCCTTGACCATCAAGGTTTTATTCGGGGAGGTTAGGGATTTTACAATTATGGTTTAATGCCAAAGTACCATGAACCTAACATCCTCTTTCTTTCAATACATAGACCCTAAGTACAACCAGTTCATCCCGTCATTACTATGGAACCAAGATGTTGAGTCCATAAAAACAAAGCAAACAAAGTCCATAAATAAAAGCAAAGGTAACTAACTGTTAAGTTTCTAGACGAATTCAAATACCAGTTACGTCTGACATATTTAATTACCGCCACAAATTTTACAATTCTTCTTCGTCTTCTTCGTCGCTTAAGAACATAATCATAAATTTAAAATTTAAACCTCTCGCGAAAATCCCTTCAACGACAAGAAAAGAGCTGATCTCTGATTACCGACTGAACAGAATTTCTTAAATTAAGTATATCTAAGAACATTCTCGATCAAGTCACCTTTCAAACAAAAAAAAAACAGGTACACGGACACGTAAAACTTATTACTTACTTTTTGCGTCCGGGGTTGAAAATAAATAAACCTGACTTCGCAAAATATCGAACGCTAAGGATTTATGTTGTTACTTTAGTAGCTCTGAAATCAAAATTCCTTCTAGGTTTACATCAAACACTGGCCTGGTTATGTAAACGCTAATACACAAGTCCTAGAGCTGTATGAAAAGAGATAATCATACAGCAAAAGGAACCTTGTGTACTGCATTAATTATATCAGAAAATGATTATAGCTGCCATCTTCTTACCGTAGCTGTTCTTTTATTTTTGGATATATTAAAAGAACATAGACGATTTCTGATTTGTTTTTCTCGACACGTGCATTAATATAAACAAAATTAAATACAGACAAATTCCTTCAAGAACCATGACAAGAGCTTAAGATTGCACACAAATGGTATTTGTTTGCAAATATAAATGTTTTAACTATAAACAGATTTTTTAAGCAACGTTACACCTACATATTTTTTTTTAGATTTGAGTGTGAATCCTAAACATCACTATGTCGTCGTGATACATGCTTAACGGTTTGTTTTTTAAACTTATTTATGTTTCTGTTTTCTTTTTCTTCGCTCTCCCGGGAATATTATAGAGGAGTTTGTTTTCTTGTTTACAAAAGACCATACAGAGTGCCGTGTTCGCCTTTGTTCCCTTAATTACATTGTTATTTTCGTACCGCACCTGTCGTCGTCAAATGCTTCTGAGCAATTTTCACAGTATAAGCTCGACAACTTATTTTTATGTTAATCTATTAAAAAGAACAATTACAAACTTCGCATACTTTCTATACCTAGTAATATATGTGAATTTAAATTGATATGACAATGTCTAAGTGAAGAAGAATTAAGAAATTGAACAAGATAGTAGAAGCCAAGAAATTTAATTACGATGGGAGAAAAGATTTCCACTTGATGCCTCTAATTTATATTAAAGCAATCAAGTTGCAAAGAGCTCGTAAGATATGTATTAAAACATTAAAACCAATGTTAAAACGTTGAAACTACAAGAAGCTGTAAGGAAACGTGATTTACGACGATGACATTATATTATTTCTTTCAGTAAAAGCCTGACAAGACAACATGCTCTATATACATATATATCTAGTAAACTGTTTTCAAGCGTAGACTATTTAGATCATTTCAGTAATATTTCGGTTTGATTTGAGAAGAGTGATAAATGTAGTCAGAGAGGGAGTGCAAAATATTGCAATACGCAAATGAAATAAGTAGTGTAAAAAAAGTACATGTAGCGCAGGGTAAGCGGTTATGTAACCGCTAAGAGCCCATACAGACGCGTTTTATGCGCGCGCGAATTCGACGCGGTATTGCGACTTTGGGTTCTATGCTGATTACATTATGCTTATTTTAAAATCTTTCGCGTAGCCACCGCGTAGCCACCGCGTAGCCACCGCGTAGCTACCGCATAGCCACCGCGTAGCCACCGCGTAGCCACCGCGTATCTACCGCGTAGCCACCGCGTAGCCTCCGCGCAGACTACATTGAGTGCACGCGTCTCCTCCACGTGCGAGTGCATCATTTCGTTTTATGCAGCGAACCAGGTGCCCATTGTCTTTGTACGATATCCTCAAAAACATTAATTTTGTTAATAGAAGAGACTGATATCTTGTGGGACAAAACTCCGAAAATATATACAAAGAGAAACGCAAAACTTTGCAGGCCTGTAACGAGAAATGTATTATTTAAACAAAATTATAATATAATAATTTAATTAAAGTCCAGAAGATATAGATTTTGCTACTTCGAAAAATGTTGTATTTCCACATGCCAAAAATAATGATTATAATAACATTTATATTCACTTATATAGAATGTGTGGACTGTTGTATGCGTTGTTTATGTGTGTGGTGGCTGCGCGGTGGCTGTTCGGAGGCTGCGCGTACATGGTGAGAATGCGGTTGCTGTACACGGATTGTAAGCGTGGACATATAAACGCTCCTAACCCTCAACTACGTTTTTTTTTTTTAATATGGTAATTATATGTAATATATGGTGGGAGAGCCATGCTTCGGCACGTATGGGCTGGCAAGACCGGAGTGATACCACGGTCTCACAGAAAACTGTCGAGAAACAATGATTCGTTGTGTTTCGCCGATTGAGTGACCTCACTCACTCGGCGAACCGGTGGCTCTAACTCTCCTCCCCCCCATTCCCTACTCACACCTTAAAGACCGCGACCGCGACCGTGTGTTTTTTGAGTTGCAGATTTCCATGGGCATACTTGCACGGTCCTGATGCTAAGAGTCTACTACCGTAGTCACTTACCATCACGGTGACCAGTTTTTAATAAAGTAAATTTACTACCCTCAGATGAGCTCACCACGTGTGGATCACGAGATAACTGAGTTATCTTCCGTTCTCAGATCTTTTCGCCGTAAAGCGGTAACTGCTACCCTTTTCATACCAAATCTCGACAACGTTATTCCTCATGTCCAACCGAAGTTCGATCCGAACGTCTATAAATTATAATACGCACTTATCACCCAGTGGGCGGTATTCTTGATTATCAAGGCTTTGTCTGACCTCAATAGCATTTCCATCAATAAAAAAAAAATACGCAATACATACAAACGGATACTCTTTAGAAATAAATACTATAAAAATACTCTAAACCTTATTAATTACTGGATAACATTATTAATCTGATCCAATCACGTTTATCTAAGATTAGAATAACTTTATTTTATCACATTATTTGGAAATGTATTAATGCAATAGATTTGACGAAGATAACGCTAGTTTAATATAAATGAAGCCATACAAATGTATGTCTATGATAGACAATGACGTCAGTAGTGAGCAGCATGCGTGTCTTCGTATTCTTCTTCCTATTGGGTACCGCTATTGGTAAGATATTTTTATATCAACTACTCGGATTCGTATCAACTAAGTGTCGTTATTATAATTATAAAATCATAGTCTATATATAGCCTTACTCCTTATAACCCAATGAAATGAGAACCACTCAGCTATAAATATATACACGTGCACGTCCCACCTGTTGCTAACGAACACAGTATTCTGCAGGATAATAGTATTGCCCCACTCCCACTCAGGAAGATAATGTACTTTTAAATTTTTTAGCCCCCGCCGATAAAAAGAGGGGTGTTATAAGTTTAACATGTGTATCTGTGTGTCTGTCAGTGACTTGATCGAGAGTGCTCTTAGATATATTTCAAGAAAATCTGTTCAACAGTTTGAAGATATCAGTACTTTTCTAATCCTTGAAGGGATGTGAGTAACTTCTACTGGTGTGATCGATTTGAAGTATGCTGTGATAAAATAATTTGGTAACCTTAAACTGATGCTACAGCATCATCTGAAATCAGCAGAATACCTAACTCCTCACCAACATATAACAGGGGAATCGTTTGAGCTCATTGGTATAGTTTCAATGATTAGGTTATTGATATAAGATGTTTTTTTACTGGCCTGGATTTTGGTGTTGAGTTGGTGGTATTTTTAATTTATATTTGTTAATTAAATCAATTACAGCGGTGCCCACAACCATCAACCGTATTGTTGGTGGTTCTCCGACGACAGTGGAGAACTACCCTTATATGTCTAACATGCAATACAATTGGTTTGGTGTAGGATTTCAGCAGGCTTGTGGCGGTACGCTTATCACTAGGGATGCAATTCTTTCTGCTGCACATTGCTACATGTGAGTTTAATTTTTTACCGTTAGAGGACTCGGACTTCCCGGCTAATGCCAGTTCGGATTACAGGTATACGACCCTGACTTGCTATAACCCTATCCAACCATCCTCGCCTCCTCTTCCTATCCCATAACACAACCCAGTAGGTTTTTCCTTAGGCTCTGGCAGGAATTGTGGGTGTACCTGTCGGACTAAATTCACCCACCTGCGCTAGGACCTGCGCAGTTAAGCGCCGTTCACGGAAATGACAGAGTCCTGGGGGGTTGAGCTGAGTAGCACTGGGGTTAATGTGCTGCAAGTCAACACGCCCCCTTTGGTCCCGAGTTCACGCAAAACGGTAGCTTCCTCTGCTAGCCACGGGCGGGGAAATGGTTCAGTGACCCGTCAGAGGGCCACGGCGAAGATAGTTGGGTCTGCAGAGGTGTATTATGCGCCACTGTGGCGGTAAAGGCCATGCTGACGGTACAAGTGAAGGCTCTTTGGTGAGGGGGGCGGGCCTTTCAGCCCTCCAAACCGCAAACCTAGTCTCTGCTGATGGCTCTGCCATGGTGCCAGAGGCCAGAACCGGTGTCAAACCGGAACTTGCTAAAGGCACCGGCAGCGGAACCCTGCTGGCTGCATAGGTTACGTTGCGGAAAAAAACTGCACACAGGCCCGGTAAGAATGCTAGGATCGCTGCAAAGCGGGATCGCCTCGATGAGACTACGTCCCCACGAGACGATCACAAAAAGCGGCGGACTAGGCACGCTGACAGGGCCGGTGCTATTAGCTACTCCGCGGCCGCAAAATTGGACCTGTGGGTGGCAGTAACATGCTCGCGCACAGGTCATTTGCCCAAAGATGTAGCCGATGGAGTCCTGCACAGCATCCAGAGAAGGGTCGAGGCGGAAGCCTGGTCAGCCTGGGCCAGCCTTCAATGGCAAACCCATCTATCTAGATGGGGCCCTAAGGCTTTGGTGCGACGACCAGGCCACCGTCACATGGCTCAAAGCTGTGATCTCTGACATCCCCATACCATCCAACGTCACCTTGGTGGTGCGGCGGCAGTCGGAGATCACCAGGCGGGTGCGCTGTGGCATTCATGTCCCTGACGACAGCCGGGTTCTAAGGGCCCAACTGAGATTGGCAACACTCTGGCCTTCCAAAACCCTTGGGTCGGCGTGGACAAGTGGTTGCTACTGCGTGCCGAAAACAAGCCAATGGCTGGTTTGTGGTGGTCTCGATACCGGAGGACCAAATCCCGACCCTGAGGAAAGCCGGGCGCCGCCTCAGATCTTTGTGTGGGGCGGTATACGAATTGGGACCCCCAAACTGGAACATGACATAGCGACCCAAAGGTCATGGGAGCAGAGATGCCCCAAAATGCATCTACCACTGCCGAGGTCGCCAGTACTGACTTGGCGACCCCAGTACCTGCTGGTTCAACATTCGACCCGGTGGCTGAAATGCCGATGTCCGAAGAGGAGGTCGAGGCCCTGTTGGCGGATGATAAGAAGACCTCCTTGCCGGACTACACATTGGGGGCGGGGAAGGGGAGCCGTCCGAAAATAGCGTACCTTTCGCCTGCCGTTAATGTACTGCAGGCAAACCTCACCATAGCATCACTGCGACGGCTCAGCTGCGAAAATGGTTGGAGGTTCAACAATCTGCCATTGTCCTGATTCAAAAGCCATGGCTCAGACAAGGCCGCATACATGGCCTCTCTAACTTAAGAGGTAAGCTACTATACCACATAAATAATGAAAGTCCAAGATCGTGTATTTATGAGGTTCTGGTCTCTGCATATATACATGAGGACGAGGAACTCCCCCCGCACGATCTCACCAGATTGATCAGCTTCTGCGAATCGTCCGGGCTAGAGATTATAGTCGGGATGGACTCCAATGCACACCACCAATTATGGGGGATGGACAGATGCAACAACCGAGGTAAGACTCTAGTTGATTATCTATTTTCTACAAACCTTTGCTAAACACAGGTTATAAAAAATATAGAATCCAATTACACGAGGACCGCGCATCGAGGGTCTGGACACTCGTGAGCTCAGGATCTTCACTGACGGCTCTAAAACAAGGACCATACCTTACCTACACTGGCTCTGGGGTCTTCTCAGAGGACCTAAATATAAAAACAACAGCCATATATTATATATATATATATATATATATATATATATATATATATATATATATATATATATATATATATATAGTTTAAAATGAACCTGAAAGAACAAGCAACAATGGCAGGCTCATATATTTTTTTAGAGATTGATTTTAATGTGAAATCAAGGGAATCAAGGGGTTATTAGAAAGTTTTGTTTTGCAAGCACAGTACACATACGTGTATAGGACCTTTTCAAAATTTACACGAATATGTAAAAAAGAAATCATAAAAAAAAAATCAAATTGAGACTCTTTTTGAAATCGTTTAAAATAATGGTCGACCTGCTCAAAGTGACGTAGCCATTAGATCAAAGAAATGAAAAATACCATGACTGAGGTTGCTTCTAAATTCACCGGTGGCGGTGTTATACTGAAATAGTGATGATGATGAAGGCTCAACCATTTTGGAAAAGGGGGGTAATTAGATCATAACTATTTGTGACACGGTTTCAATAATTTTGACATTATATTAATCTATTATTTTTGCTTAAAATAAAAAAGATAAAAGATGATTTCAAATAATTGTTAAATTATCTTATGAAACAAAGATAATTGACGTTTTAATATTTTGTTTAGTGGTGACCCAGTCTCATGGTGGCGCGTGCGACTTGGCACCTCAGAGAGGTCGTCTGGTGGCGTAATTCACAACGATGCCAAAATTGTTATCCACCCGCAGTACTATATCAAGCCTATGGATGCGGATGTGGCCATCCTTCGTCTGACTACAAAAGCAGTCTATTCAAGTACGATCGCCGCAGCTAGTATTTCTGGTGCCTACTACCATACAAGTGATGGCACTCCTGTCACTGCTATTTGCTAGGGTGGCCCCAGCAGGTACAGGTAAATAATAAATAGCGTAACATACTCTTTGAAGCGAGAGCTACATTAGGCCAACTCACACGTCTGAGACGTCTGGGAGAACTACTTTAGGTCGACGCACACGTCTGAGACATCTTACACGTGTAAGGTTGGTGTGCACATAAAATCGACGCAACGACTTTTTCGACATTTTCGACTCTGTTATCATCAGTTACTTAAAAATTTATGAATCGAATGGTGAATTGAAGATTTAATTTATCGTTTAAATTATCGGTTGGTTGTTTTAATTTATCACAAAATATAAAATACTCCCAATCAGTTGCAACACGTCGAGCTTGATGTGATCAATCAGGAGCTATGTGCTGAACCCTATGCTTTTCTGAAGACACGCCCTGGTTTCTCAAGTTGGCTTGATGTCACACCTGGCATGATGTGTGCTGGTGTTTTTTATGTGGGTGGTAAAGATGCTTGTCAAGGAGATTCGGGGGGCCCAGTGTCCCACATCACTAATAATGGTCATGTGGTCGTTGGGGTTACTTCCTAGGGATACCGTTGTGCTGATCCTATTTATCCCGGTGTTGCCATCCGTGTTTCTTCATATAGCAACTGGATTTTAGTCTTCGCAGAAGCAAAAATAAATATAAATGTTTGATACGTCTAAGAAACGTCTTTTGATAAATACAGGATATTGGTTATCTAGTCACAATGCGGTCGATAACACTTTAATCACTTACTGATTAATCCTTTTCCAACCCCGCACCTATTTAATCAGATTTATTACTGAAAGAAGTAAATATATATTTAAAAAAAATATATTATTTTTTCCTGGGAGAGCAATTCTTCGGCACGTATGGGCCGGCCTCTAAGAAAACCGGCGGTGAACCAATGATTACATTGCTTTTCGCCAAAAGAGTGAGGTTACCCTACGCCCTAACCCTTCCCTCTTCCCCATACTCTGCCCTTCTTCACCCCTTACCCTACTCCCACCTTAAAGGCCGGCAAGCATTGGCGACTCTCGAGTGGCAGGTGCCCAAGGGCAGCGGTAGTCATTTACCATCAGGTGACCCATCTGCAAACTAGATCCTGACGGCACACACGGAAAACACTTGCCACACACAGTTCTGCATCACCCAAAGGTTTCGACACATCCGACAACGGAACCTGCAGTAGAATACCTTCGTCGGCAACTAAATAAGCAGTCATGAAGCTAATCAAGTGATGACAGTCCAAATAATTAAATTGAGTTAACAGGCAGGGTTATAGGGTAAAAGAGGCAGGGCTATATTATATTATTATCATTCAGAATGATAAGCAGCTTAAGAAACTTGAGGCCGACAGATAACCCTCAGTCATTCCAAAAAATCGCATTGTTACCATCACTAAGTCATACATCACTTGCGTGAATAAAATATGTGGTAATAATTTTCGGTTGAACTTCGACATGCGTTCTGTAGTAATTGTTCCTTACTTAGTTCTAAATTTTACTAATATTATGAAGTCGAAAGTTTGTGAGGATGGATTAGCAGTCTGGAATAGTACATAGGCTACTTTTTATCTTGCAAAAATTCACAATTCCTTTGGGATAGATTTCGGGCGGGCAACAGCTGGTGAAATTTAAACTTAGCCACTATGCAGTTGCGAAAGTGCTGATCTTGAGTACCTTATGGATTCGAGTTAGGCACTTATCTATGGACATTATGATTTTCTTAAGGTACCGTTACCATTAAGATGCATTCTACATACTTACATACATACTATGCTAAAATAGATGTTACTAATGGAATCCAATACTGGAGCATTCCTTGAGGAATAAGAGAATAAAATAATTGTTTGTGTTTAGTGTCGAATTGGGATTAACGTAACTTTTCAGTTTTCACACTGAACAAAGCTTTTCAATTATTTTTAAAGGAAGCCTTAAATCACCTCTTTGTAAAATATGCAACTGTCAAAATTAAGGTCTCAGTAGTAAAAATAAACTTATCATTCGTTGAGCACATTCAAACAGTAAGTAAGCAAAAAAATCAAAAGAGAGCTATAAGCCTTCATAAAGAAATCAACTGGTCATGGAGTGGTCACTGGAGTCATTAAGCACCTCAAAAACCACTATATCTACCACCATTACACATGGTTTGCTTAATTTTTTTAAATGTGTTTATCAATAGCTGGTTCCAAATACTCATATTATATCGTCTTAATTTCCGTTCCGTTTGAAATATGGCTTATCTAGAACCCACAAAGTTCAATGAGTCTGTGCCTTCTCTCTTTTGTCTCCTACTTAACAAAGCGCTCCAAAAAAGCTTTTGTTTAAATTTATTGTTTTTCAAGATAGTTTAGCTCTCCCTGGCTCCAAGTCCTTTGATTACGTGGGTCACTATAGCTGATCCTGCTGTACAGAATTGACAATAGGGGGAAGGTAAACAGTAGTAAAAACCATTAGAAAATATATTTTAATTCTTAAAACAAATTTGTACGGTGTGTAAAAATACACTAGGATTATTTTACTATAAAATATATAACTATAGAAATAGGAATTTGAACTGTTACGCGATGACTAAAAACAGGCATGTCATTTGTGTGTTCTATCTACTGCCACTAGTAAAATACTTATATTATAATATCTTATACTTGGTATAATACTTAAACGAAAATAATACCTCAGAACAAAACGTGAACAATTCCTACTAGTCTGTTTTTATACCACTACGATGATAAAAAGGATGTTACTAATCTGATTGTTAGCACTTACTGCTGCTTAAGGACCTTCCATCCATCCATCTTTAAAATAAATTTTCCTCATGTTCCTTTAGAGTTTGAGCATATTTGTATGGTAATTAAATATACATTACATTACATACATAATTGAGGAAACATTTATTTAGTTGTACAGTTTGATTCTGGCTGGTTTTAATATCAATAATTAATATAGGACACTAAGAAAAAGAAAAATAAAAAAATATTTGCCCGCCATTATTCAATGGTTTTCCTGTCCGCCAAAATGATTCACTTAACGAAGAAATTCGATATATTCTGAAGATTTATTACAAAAAAGGGAAAAATGCGAATCAAGCCGCGAAAAATATTTGAGACAATATGGGACTTGGTTCAAGCGTTTTCAGTCCGGGAATTTTGACGTCAAAGATGCAGCTCGCTCTAGTCACCCTCGTACGAGTAAAGTCGATGATTTTTTTGAAAAAGTGAAGCAAGATTGGCATATTAGTAGTTACGACATAGCCGAGGAATAACTGAGGATTGACCACAAAACAGGACAGACCCATTTGAAAAAATCTGGCTATACAAAAAAGCTCGATATTTGGGTGTTACACGAACTCACTGAAAGAAACCTAATTAATCGTGTTACTCATTTGCGATTCTCTATTGAAATGTAATGAAACCGAGGAATGTTTATCTAAAGTATTGGAAGCCTTAAAAAATTAACGATTAAATTTAAGACTCAATATTTGCTACTATTTGCCCCAAGCTGGATTCAAATTGCTAGGACAACCTTCTTGTAGTCCGTCAGTTCATGCGACTTTACACTGTTCCCGTATATAAAAAAAAACAACTGGAGTTACACTTGAACACTAGAAATTTTCCAGACAGATACTGGAGCAAAGCACCTGGTTTACACGTATGAAGACCTATATTTCTGCCAGTAGAGTATCTTGCTTAGATATTTCACAAAGAACGACAAAACTTACGTAGCGCCCTATTATATTATATTGATTCAAGCACTCGACGTACCTCAACGATAATATTTGTATACGTTTTCACTTATTTGAAATTATCTAGTTTTAGTATCTCAAGTATCCGAAGGTCAAACTAATTCTGTGATTACTTTGTATCGAGAAAATATTTATGTTTTTATAATTACTTTATGTTTTTGGGATCATTTTACTTTTAAGTATCGGCGTAGTGGCTAAAATTAAAGTCCTTTTTAAAAAATATGAAAATGCTTCTCATACTTTCTTATAGCCTGGTATATATTTCTCCAGTTAGGTGACTTGTTTGCAGATCCATCCAAAAGTCAATCTAAAAGTGAGTTTTATAAGCGAAATTATAGTGTCAATAAAAAATATCTATAGAAACACAAAATTTCAAAACTGGGAAATTATTTGAATCAAATTCAAAGGACGTTTCTTGATCAACAAAAGTAAAGATGACAAATATAGATTTTAGTTGTCAGTGTCATCTCTCCGTGACCATCCCTTATCAAAGTGACTCTGTCCTGTCGCAGTCGTACATTTTTTCTGGCTCACTGGATTACCTTCAAATATGTATAAGCATTGTTAGCTGTACATGCCTTACAGTTTAGCCCTACAGTTTAGGTTTACTTACATTTTTATATCTGTATAGTACATGGGTTGAACTTTAAATTCTTGTATATAATATAAACCTGTTTAGATCCCAAACATCTGCGCATTGTACTTCATTACACATACGCATCTAAGTGTAAACGTCGAACTCGTATTGTATTCGTAGATATGTAAAGAATTAACATGGAACAACACTTGACATTTGAACAGTCATCATAGTCTAGTAGTTTAATAAATATTTTTTTATTTCGATTGTTTGAAATTGCTTAGTTTAGTGACTTACATACGAAATGCTGCATATGAAGGTCAGGTAATGCAAAGAAAGACCATAGCCGATTAAAAATTAAGTACAGACAGCATGTGCAGTAACATTGTAATGATCACCCCCTTTTTTTTTTGTGCAACGTTAACTATTCATAGTTCTTCTTTTTTTATCAAATATTTGGTGTTCATTGAAAATTCCCGTTTCCCCATCCGAGACTTACCGTATCCCTTACTCTATCCTATCCTTGCTCTATCCGTTGCCTTTACACCAATTTACCTTCTTCCTTAGTCCCGTCTGAAAACGACTTCATACTCAAGGAGGGTTGGCGTCAGGCAGGCGGGCGGCCATAAAAGAAACAAGCCAAAACCCTTTGATATGTAAATTTTCCTTTTTTTAATAATAATAAAAATAAATAGTAAATAAATAAAGAGAATAATAAAAATAATAATAACACACATCGTACCGTCCCCAAAAAAAATTGGGAAAAGGGCATGAAGATGATGATGATGTCGGAATCGGTAATAATTAGTAGCTAAGATGGACACTTTGCTGTCAATACGGGACGCAAACGTAAGACGAGTCTACGAGTCAACGTGTGAACGGTCGAGTAGATCAGTCAGCGTAGAAATTGTCTCGCGTTCCGTAGTTGCCTTAATACCTACCTAGTTAGACAGTGATTTCCTTTTTACGTAATTACTCGGGACTATAGCTAATTTTACTTTATTTTCGTGTATGCGAATAAATAGGGAACCTTAGCGGATCGTCAAAACGAAATATCATCTATAATGAACGAAATTTTTCAAGGTGAATTTCATATACATACCTACATAGGAAATTGCACGTTAATAAATACTCGACGGTGCTTTGAGAAATGAGGGTTACGTCTGACCACTTCATTCTCGTTTGACAAGATTAATAGTATAATGCCACGCACGCACCAAAGGAACGTGGAACAATGATTAAATCTAGATTTTCACGACATACTCGTATTTACATACATTGTGAAATTCTCTAATTTTTTTTTGTTTTAAATATAATTGAAAAGTTTTCTTCCTATTTCAAATTGGTTGAAGCAAGTTTTAAAAAAGAAATGCTATATTCAATATTCTGGAAAATGGAAGTGAGTTTCATTACAGATGCTGGATGCGGATGGAGCGGTATGCGACACATAAGTTTTTACTAAATGAGGTATAATGATTATGTTAAATTGTCAATTGTAATGAGAAGGCTCTAAAATAGGAACGGGAATAGTTTTCGGAACCCACAAGCGACGCTACTGGTGATTTCGCTATTTACAAGTACCGGTACTGAACCATCAGGCGAGCTGTTGTACATTACGAAGGATGGCTGCTTTTCTTTTCAAAATTGCAAAAATTAAGCAGCCACAAATCACTATACTGGACATTACCATAGCAGTATTATATTTTGAATAGACTTGTATCATAATCAGTTTGTTGGATGGTTGGATGACCGTTACCAAACATCAAATACAATTATATTTCATCTATATTACATTCAGAATCACGTCTTTTCTCTCTCTTTCGTTTTTATTATTGATCGCCGCAAGATTAAATAAGAATAATACATATAACCATGACCATGATATATATAACCATGACCATGAAATATATAACCATGATTTCAATATTTTGGTCTACGGAAATCTTCAAAAAACCAGTGGTTGCTTCAGGTCGTACGATATACAAACAAGGTACATTTTACTAATCAGCTACAAAGATGGTTGGTGGCTTAAAATTGAATTTCTTTTAGCAAAAAAACTGAAGATAATTGTTGTTTCAAATAAATGCAAGCGAATAAACCCTTATTCAGAAACCTTTCTCAGTAGTCATAACTGTAATAATTTTTGTTTAAAGCTTTTATTTCACCAAACTTGTAGTCCCTCGATGACACGTTGGTTAAAATACTTAAAAAAATAAACAAACTTAATACGCAAAGTTGACTGTTAACCACAAGAATCTGAGTTCTTAAAATAATGCAGGCAGTAACATCAAGTACTGTTAACGTAGTGAAAAGCCTTTGTTTTGTTAATTACTGAGCTCGGGGCCAGTCCGCACCTGCTTTCACCACAGCAGAATAAACTGTGGGACTAAATTTCCTCCGTTTAAATTAAAAGATACTGACCTGACCAATAGTTACTTCCGACCGCACAGAATGGAATTTTAAATTAACTCGCGTTGAGAGTATTTTATAGCAGATATTTTAAAATGCAATTCAAATATTTACTGACCCATAGATTTTTTTATGTACTCCATACATTGGCAATGTTTTCCGCCAGACAAGATTATTTTTTGTAATAATAAACTGTTATTGTGTGCAACAATATTATTGATTGTATTCCTGTCATAGTATTGTTTATCCTATTTGGTGCTCCAATGGACTCCAAAGTATATCGGTATCTTAAAATTGTATGTAATAATTTAAGTTTAAATGTTGAAATATAGATACCACAGACGTGGTTGACGTTTGTAAAACCAAATCATCCAACGTTAAACTAAGGGTACACGTTAGTTGCGGAAGAATGCAATAGCGATTCTCGCTCCCGTGATCATAGGCAAGTAGTGGAACACCGGGATGGTTTTTAGTCGGTAAGAGTCCGACAGACCCCTTCGCTTCTCCAAGGCGGAGGACATCTTCCAAGTCGTCAACAAAAAAAAAAGGTAGGTACACGTCGTTTATCTTTAATAGAATTGGTCATATGCTGCTTACGTGTTAAACTAGTTTTAGTATAATATATTTTTAACATTAAGCTAACAATACTTTAGATTGAATTTAAAATATAGTTTCAATTTTTTAAGAAGATGAACAATGTTCATTTATTATTTTATTGTTCAATTATTACAACACAACACATTTAAACATCGAAATCATTTCTTCTACACAGGTTGATGTACTAGTATAGGTACTCTCTAAATGAATGACGTTAATAATTCTGTAAAAGGACCGGCAATAAATTCTTTTGCGAGCCTTTCATACGCCATAGATAGTAGTTAGAAAGAATAATGGAGTAAAAGAGGTTACTTGGAAGCAATAATTGAAGTTACGATAAATTATAGCTACACATGTAGACGGTTGAACATTAACTTGTAGGTACGTAGTTTTGCGCCAGCCATTTAGCTAATGGAAATAATCGCTTTCAAAAAGTAATTACAAACTTGATTGAGGAATCTCTGTGCTTGTGGTAGTCACTTCAATTCAAAAGTTTCGACCGACACCTAAAGATATTTGATAGCACGAAACCCTCTTCAGTCTTTGTCAGGATGTTTTAGCAAGGTCTAAATGCCAAAGAAGGCCGGGCTCCTCGACACGTCATATATGTATATTAAAAAATTTCCTGTTTTGCCTTATATATTCGTAATTCAGTCTATCTATTTCTCGATACCTTATTTCTCTGAAAAACTCTGGGTATCATATCGATTTCCTGTCAGCTAGGTAAATTTTTCTTTGTTCCTGTTCATTGCCGGTTAGAGTTATTGTTTGGATCTGTACCAGAGCATGTCCAAAGATATTGGAAAAAAAATACAAAAATGAAACACCTAGCAATTTCTTTACTGTACCCTTTGCTAATCACTAGGATACGGGGAGAAACAGAGTGATAAATGAAAATATAAACCTGCTGGTATCGAATAACCTTTGCCAAAAGGAATGATGTTACTCCCATAATAAAGAAGTATTAGCATCTTTGCTAGGCGGGATGCAATACGGGAAATTCTGTAGTTAGTCTTTCATATAGATCTAAAAATAAATAATAAGAACATTCCCTTAAATATGCAAAATTTTTGTAATGTTGTTAAAAAATATGTATGTATGTAAACCTTTTTAATAATAATATAGTGTGTTGTCTTTACACAATATTACTCACTGACTAGAACGTATGAAGTATTCTTCAGTGCGATGTATTTATCTAGTATGACACTTATATAAAGGTGGCGGTGGCGAGGACCAACTTACTTCAATTTGCTCCCTTGTCGCGCGCCATACGGATTATACGTAGTGGCTACACATATAGACATTTACAATTGTAGCCTGCCCAAATTTACAGAAGTAGCACAAAATTGCATTATTTCTGAAATATAATAGATTTATAGCAATTATATATACCTCGGGGTATGCCCATCTCCATTAAGTTTTTGTCTTTTTTTTTTAAAGTAATTTATATATAATTTTAATGCCATGTATATATATTATATACAATTTACCGTATAATCACGTAACCTGGTTTTAAAGGAGCGTCACACCTAGCTTCCAAAATTAAATGACATTAATCTTTACTAATATTACAAAGCTAAAGACAAATTAATTTTTTTGTTCGGTGGAACGCGCTAATCTCCGGTACTACTGGTTTGAATTGAACAAAATATTTTATTGTTGGATAGCCCATTTATCGAGCAAGGCTATATATCACGGTACGATCTATAGGAGCGGAGCAGTGACTAAAAAACTACTCGAACGGAGTCGCGGGCACAGCTGCTATAAAATATATATGTATTAATAACTGATGTATTTATGCTTAATGAGCACGACAAGAGAAATAATCTAAGTATTTTATTGTAACAATATAAATATGTGTATTTTTATGTTATAGGTTTTATTAAATGTAAATGTAATTTTATACACAAAAAGAGTAAGGTTTTTCTTTCTTGTCTATATCTAAAAATGGTTCATCCTAACAAATGTTTTAAACGAGAATGTGAGTTTGTTTGTTTGTTTATTTATTTGTTACACTTTCACGTCTTAACTACTCGACCGATCATAATGAAAGTTTGCGTTCACAAAAGCAAAGCAAAGATGATCTCCCCAACATTAGATTTGTGAAGACAACGGTAGATCATATTTCTTTTTGTTTTTTGTCAGTAAAGGTACGCCTATTGCGTTTACCAACTTATAACTTCTAAAGGAATATGAGTTTGTCTTCAAATTCACCTGATGGAGAGTAACGATGAAAACGAAGACGGTACACGTTATAATTATTTGGAAAAATAGATGCAGTTCACCTGTGCGACTTGAACCAAACCTTTTTGGTTCGAGTAGCTAAAGAAGCTGTCAAAGCGCTTAGTTTGACTTTTCAGTGTCTCGATAACGTACAAATAGAACCGCTGTCTACGTCTCGTAGTCCAATGAAGAGGTCCGATGAATTAATTTAACCCTCACTGGGTTCAATTAATTCAAAGAAAGCTTTCGCACATTCACCAAAGTGCATCCTATATTAAATCGGTAAGCAGGCGACTTTAAGACGATGCTCAAGAGTATGTAGTTCCCTATTCAAGAGAACATCGTTGTTTACAAGCTTACGGGTTCTTCAGTCAGCAGAGTTCAAAGCTTCTACTACTTAGCAGAGTCATGCCAAAGGGTACATGAGTGCAGTACTCCATCAAGATCAAACTTGGACTATATAGAGATTGCGTAGCTGTTCAGAGCTGAAGTACCGTGACTCCCAATTTCTTGGAACCTGTCTGTGCCAAGAACTCGATTTGTTGACCAAAGTTGACGGTGACGGTACCCGTGGACGTAGATCCAGAAGCCCTAGATGGTCAGTAATCGGTAAGGGATACACCCTGGAAAGTAGGTGTAAGTTAGAAAGCACTCTTTTTTACAGATAAAAGTCATGCCTACGTTTTGGCAAGGTTAAAATTGATAAGATTTGCGTCACCCCAATCGGACACCTGCTGCAATTTCAAATTAATCCATTCAATCTTGATCGAAGACTTGATTTCTCGTGAACTTTCTCGTGCAGTGGACATATGTCCACTGCACGAGAAAGTTCACGAGACTACGAGCTACGCCGATGACAGCATCGTTGTAGAGAGATATATATCTCTCTACAACGATGCTGTCATCGGCGTAGCCAATAATGCCAGGTGTGAACGCACCAGGCACGATGATAATATACCTCCGTACTCATCGTAATATACCTATTTTTTTTAACGTGTTTTTTGATGTCAGTGTCAAATATACAACGCTCAACGTTGTCCGTTACTATGCTAAATAGGTCAATTATTGTAAAAGTATTCTTAATTTGTAAATAAGTAGACAGGTTTACTTTCGTTCTACTATCTCATAATCATTATTTTTGAATATCATAATAATAATCAATAATATCTTCACACATCTCACACACGGCCGTCTGATCCCAAATAAGGCAGAGCCTGTACTATGGTAACCAAACTGCTGATAAACATACTTATATATTTCTAAATACATACATAGTATAGACAAATTACACCAAGACACAGAACAAATGATCATGCTCATCACACAAGTATTTGTCCTAGGTGGAAATCGAATCCACGACCTCTGCTCATCAGTGAGGGTTACTAACCACTTGACCAACAGGTCAGTTTTGTTTTTATTGTGTAATGGAAAACGTTTGTCTTCCAACTCACCTGATTATGTTTTTTGTACATGTTATGTATTTTTTCTCATCAGGTCATACATTCACAATTTTATTAATACTAGAGATCGCGTGGATGTCGAATTTCAACCATGGTTTTTCATTGGCAAGTATCACTTGAGTTGTCATTGTATAGACTTACTTACCATGACAAGCACTTACTTACCATGCGTTGACGCATATACTAGACGCGAGTAATTTCAAAATAAAAATTATGTGAAAACTGCTTACTTTTTCACGTGATTTTTAAAGTTGTAAGACATATTGTTTAAAAATTTTAGGATTCTGCACTTCTTCTATATAAACTGTAAATATTCCAAAATTCACGTTACTACGTTCGTGATTTTTTTTAAAAAGAGGTACAAAGAATTCTCTTTACGTATTAATATAATGATATTTATTATCCATATATACTCAACGTCTCCAAACATTTGCCTAAGTTAAAAACTTCTTACATTTCCTTCCTTAGTTTGTTGATGATATAATAGGATGGATTAGACCCTGCCTCCTAGTCAGCCAACATAATTCAAAGATAAATGAAATAATGTAATTAAGATACTTCGCCGGCAACGTAAAGTGATTTTGAGGGATAAGATCCAATAAACTAGAGATTGTTATCATTCATTATCCTTGTCTCTTTATATTAAGAAATTAATTTAAAGAAGAATTCATAAACAAATATACCGTAAGCCTATGAATATTAAATTCCAAAGTTAAACTTGAATTGGTGAGGAGTGGTCTTAATATTATCTCAAGGAACGTTTTAAATGACGGTCTAGACTGTTTCTTCTAATATAGAGGTCTTAACTTATTGAAGGTTTTGAATTGGAACTTGACATTTAGTATACGTTCGTAGTACAGTAAATATTGAAAAACATTGTCAATAAAACGATCAAGGTACAAACGCTACAAGAACCTATACCTTTTTATATATCTTAGTTTCTAACTTTCAATGTACGCTCGTGGCTAAGTGGTAAACGATTAGGTTAGCACATTACAAAGTTAAGTAATACAACCAGGTCAGTGTAGGATGGGTGACCATTCTTAACACATTGAGAGGCCTCCGTGGCTCGGAGAGCTCGTTAAACCGTCGCCGTCGGTCCCGGGTGCCATTCTAACATATGTGGTATTCGTTACGGGTAGTTAGAGCCCTAAAAAGTCCGACAACCTGGTCTAACTACAGAACTTCGATATCGCCTAGTATTTGGGTTGTGGAGGTCTGATGGCAGTCGCTTCACCTAAAATATCCGACCGAAAGCCGACCAACGTAGTGGGGAAAAGGCGCGGAGGATGATGATGTATTTAGAAATATATGTGTGTTTATCAGCAGCCTGGTTTATTACCATAGTACAGGCACTGCCTAGTTTGGAACCTGACGGCCGTGTGTGAGGTGCCTCAAGTTATTATTATTATTTAGATAATTTAGCGCCATCTATCAAAGGTATGGGGTAGGACTCACATGTACTCACAAACTCGTGTTTTATGCGCTTCTAAAGTGTAGAATTACAACCATTTGGTAATGATTTTGAGAAAATATGTTTTTTGCTACGCGTATGCCATCAATATCAATCTAAAAGCTCTAGTATAAAAAATATAACAATATTTTTTTAGCTTTTAGCTTTAGCGTACGTAAATAAAACCTAATAGAAATCAAAATATCGTTAAGACAAACTTTTTACCTGAAGGTAGTATGTGAATACTGAATGATACTTTTAAGTTGTTGAGTGCGTATCACAACAATCGTGGGGCTATATAATCACATTAACACTTGAGGCTTCAGGTAGAAGGCGCAACGCGTGCGCTATCAGCGTCGGGCCCAGGACTTGAGAGCGACGTCCTAGAGCATCCTTCAAGCCCCCTGACACGCGACCCTTAATCAAACTACGCAGTTAGTAGCCCTTCCCCTTCAGTTTTTAAAGCTGTTGTCTGAGTTTCCATTATGTGACTGAAGGAAAAATCTTCAGCCGACTTGATTTTTTTATTACCTCTAGTATGCTATTGGTATTGAGATAGGACTGCATTAATAGTTTTCAATTGTGTATAGGTTGCTTTCATAGAAATAGAATAAATAAAAAGGCTGACAAGTAGTGTTTTGTTTATTAACTTTAACTTAGTGTTGGTGTTAAGAATAATACTATATAATCAAATAATTAAAACAATGGGTTTTCATTTTTAGTTTGGTAATTGTGCACTCACACCACAGAATGGACAATTTTTAAATATTACTTATTTGTTTTTTTATTTTAATTTATTAGCTATTATATAGGAGTAACTAAAAATAATAATTTGTGTGGAACTTTAAACTTTATCAACGTTTGATACAACTAGTAAGACAAGATATAAAAATATTTTATTAAGAATTTCTAGTTTTTAGTTTCGTTTTGTTCATAGATTATTTAAGATTAAAAAAGTCAGTAGTAGTAGTTTAAGAACTGTAGGGTGTATTTGTCGTAGAAACTTCTTAGAATTGCTTGTAGTTTTAAGTAACAAGTTAATGATAAAAACTAGAAAGCCTTACTTTCAGTCCTAATATAATTGTTAAATCTTTTAAAATCGATTATTTTATTTATAATTATAGATTATCTTTATGACGATTGCTTATTATTTTATAATTTTAGGTTTATTATTATTAAATATACATGTATGAATGTTCATTATTACTTCATGTTTTAATTGGTGTCAAATTTGTGAGGATTTAATCTTTTCTGTTTATATGTGACTATGTTGTGTTGATCAAATATTTTATAACGTTTTTTATTATTATTTCCACACTAACACTTTTGCTACTGATTGTACCTTTTCTAATTTTGATTGTAACGTGGGACGAGTTGCAGAATGAAAATATTATTTATTTTGATTTTCTGAAAGTCGTCCTAAATGGGCCGTAGGCATGTAGGACGACTTGATGAATTACATAACATGAAGGAGACCTGTGATTATTTTAGCCACAAAAAACTAAAATATAAAAACTTTTTCACAAAAAATTAAACCGACGAAAGAAGAAAGGAACTGAAAAGTGAAAAATTTTGCCTAACTGAACTCCTACATTAATGTAAATACTTAAAAAAAGTTGAGTCGGCACCAAACCTACAAACAAAAAATGAAATTCGAAAACACTTCTAACAAGTTTGTTTTTTACTTTTCAGTTCATATCTTCTTTCATAGGTTTCATTTTTTGTTAAAAAAAGTAAATAAATAACTGAATTTTAAATATAGAAACGGGGAAACCTAATCTTAAAAAATATTAAGGAGTTTTTTTGCCTCTTTGATCTAACACTGAAGGTCGTTAAAAGAAAACGAAAAAAAGCTTTTTATTTATTTACTAGCAGTGTTTAACTTGACGGAGTACCTTTTTTATGAACACTTCCAAAGTAGTATTTAATTAGTCTCTGTAAATAAAACTTGTGAGTGGTTGCGGAGGTATCATTATCAAGGCTTTCTTTAAATAGACTTCGATAGGACAAAAATTCGAACGACGAATTTAACCATTTTGCCTTTTTTGTGATAAAAACCTAACTATTTTCCTTCAAGTAAATGAACTGTATAGGGAAGAAAATGATCTATTTGAAGGTAAATAGAACATTTAACCTAGTTCTGTGAATTTATATGATATGAATAATAAATATTTTGAAATCTTTTATGTTTTCTGTACAATGTCTGATAAACTTTTAAACACGATCAATCTTATTTTTGCATTTCAATAGATAATTACATACTTTAAGCGAATAGTAATATAAATTTATAACAATTGCAGCGCCTATGTTTAGGTAAATTAGCAAGTCCATGTGAATGCAAACTACCCTAGTAGTTTAGTTTTGTGTTCTATCCACTAAAGCAAATGTAATGTAAAATCTTTATCTGATAATCCATATAAATATGAGATAATAATCCACCCCCAATTTCATAATCACATTTTGTGTATGGGCTCGTTGAAGGCGGATTTCTGTTTAATAACACGCTTTTAGTATGCAAGTAGTATTATTTGATTACTCTCTTCTGCAGCGTGGGCATGCTCGGAAATTTTTCTTTGAATGAGAATGCCAGCTGGATACTTTCTTATAATTTTAATACTTTAAATAATACAAAAGTTATGAATAAATGGAATAACAATAAGTCTACCTTTTTTAGCTAGATGCATGGGTTAGGAGTGGGTTCGAATCCACCTTAATTAGCCATTACGCCACCGACGCAATTTTTTTGTCAATAATTATTTCACGTTTCATTTACGTGCTTACGTTTATTTTTGTGCGGAATGTAATTACAAAAATAACTTGTCTAAAAAATTGACGGAGCGGTGGCTAAAAAAGTAGTCAGCTGTATGTACTCGTAATATTCTGACCCGGCGAGGTGAGCTGACGACCTAGGATCTCAAAACAAATATATGAATAGTGAGAGGGTTATACCTAGCAGTGTGTGAACTCGGAATGCCAGATGGCAGCGATGGCTGTCCAAAGAGACGGAAAAGCTTTTCGTCTCTGGATTTGTTTAGGGGTTGAGAAGTTGCTCAAGGAAGTTGAAGTTGCTTTTTTTCCAGCCAACTAATAATTTTGATAGATAGTTATTAAAAAAACTTTATTTTCACTACGACATCACACTCCGTAGGTCATTCACAAGGAAAAATATTTTTTTTCTGTTGAGTTCCTTACTCAACAGAAAAAAAATATTTTACTCTAGTTTGCAAGTTAGTACAATTTCATATGAACGACGATCGGAAAATGGTAAAACCACATTCGCAAAAATAGCCAAATCATATGTTCATGATTAAAGCTCCTGTACAATAAACCCTTTGAATAATGAATTCGATATTGAACAAAATACAAATTAAAAATGTAACGGCTTTGATGGTCTAAAATTTAATTACCAAGGCTTTTGTCGCCCGTACGCCGACGAAATCTGAATAGAAGCATAAGAACTACGTTGCTGCTTCGCCACTAACCTATCAGACGAGATTCTATTCGGTTTTCACTTTTAATTGAAAACTCCCATTCAATTGCAAAGCAGTCGATCCCAGTCATTAAAAAGAATGACAGTGATTGAATTCCTTTTGAATTATAAATTCGACGATTGATTAAACTCTGCAAACTTTTAAACAAATATACTTAATGGTTCTGCGTAGATTACAAAGACGCTACACGTACAAACCCTTCATTTGATAATTATTTTAGCCTGACCTATCAAATTAACGACAGATTCAAAGTTTGTTGTGTATTATTCAATAGGCGTAGGTCAAGATGCCACTTGTCAATTGACATTGACAGCGTTAAACTGACAATACTTGCGTATAATTTGAAAGTAGCACGTCAAGAATAAGGTAGTAATTTGTGTATACATGTATATGGAGTATCTATTTATCGTTCACTACAAAGGTGACCTAGGCGACTGAGCTCCACTCGGTGTTTTGTTTTTCACAGAAAACTTCTTAAGGCACGGTGGGCACTTTTGGTACGTAAAAAAGCACTGAACTCCCGTGATGATCACGCTCATAATTATACATATATACAGATGTGTATGTATGTATTTTCATAACTGACGTGCAGTCCTACGGCTGACAGTTCTTTTTTTGAAAAATTTCGTTTTTGAAGTGAAAACTTCTTTAGCCACGTTGGGCAATTTGGTATGGGGAAAAAGCACTCGCGTGACCGTCGCGGCCTGGTGACATATTGATGACGAATTTCGACGATAATTCATTAACTTTAAATGTTTTGTTTTATATCTTGACCGTATAAATAAAACTGTAATTGTATAGATTTTCATTATTTTAAAGGTATGACATATTTATTAAACACTTGCTGTGCCCGCGACTTCGTTCGCGTTTTTTTCGGAAAACAGCAATTTGTCGCTTATTGCATTCTCCAGGCAGTATTTCTGATACTATATTGGCGGTGAAACAACCTGGAGCGTACAAAAAAGGTTGTTTTGGTACTTACACGTGAAATAACGACATAATTTGGCCGTGGTAACATTACTCATTTGTTTTTCGTGTGGAAGCTCACCTCACCGGGCTATTGGTGAGGCCGTATATCAGGCTTCAACCAACTAAAACGGTGTGCCTCACAGCACCGTTTATGAGTTGACCGTCAGTAAGGCGATGTTTTACCTCCAATGATCCACCCAGCGCTGGCTAGCGGACGGCAACTGGGCGATGTCCAGACACCCTCTTCACGGGAGACTCTGCTTCGGGTAAAGAACATAAAACTCGTCTCATACACCCACGGCCACTCTTAGCGTACGCACGAGAGCGCGAGTGAAAAGGTTCCACCTGGAAGTTTTTCTACCGAATCCACACCGTCACCTCCTCCTGGCGCGAGAGTTGTTTTCCTCGCAGAAAATCGTCATGAAACAACTGTGACGACCTAACATCTGAAGAGAAAGAAAGAAAGAAAATCCGTTTATTTTGGTGCTGAGATACAAGTTTACAAGTTATATCAATTTATAGTTATGTGTTGTATATCAGAACATAAATAAAAGTCAAATTCCACTTACAGCTATATTGGTCCATACACAACACGATACAGTATATATATAACACAGAAGGAGTACAAACAAGAGACACACAGTATACACGGATTAACACAGATCGGGATAGCCTGATTATTACACGGGGAGACAAATTAGCGAGCAAAACAAACGCGTGCGCGCGTGCGGTAATGAGGTCATTGACCGACTGGTGTGGCGAGCGAAAACAACGAGCGGCGGCGCTGGCCTAGTGCCGGCCGGCGCGCGCGGCGACGTCACAATATTACGCCCCCGTGCCTTGGGAGTTGGGCAGAGAATACCGACATCACCTGACATTATAACGTAAACATTATAGGTGCCGTGAATGAATTGAGTAGTGTTTAAGTATACACGTAAATGCTAATAATACTGTGTCTGTGTTTATGTTTTGTTGTGTTGTTTTGTGTGTGTTTATAATAAATGTAAATAGATTATGTGGTAGGGGTGAACCCTACAAATTAATATACCCATATCTATATCTATAAGTATATCTATATAAAAAAAAAGAAAAAACAGAAATCGGGAATTAAAATACAGTAAGTAGGTACATTAAAAGAAACAGTGGAGGAACAATAACGTGTCTCGCGTTAGCACCAAAATAGGTGTCCAGTTCAGCTTGGTGCCAGATAAGAATCGGGCGCTGATTTTCAACTGGAACCTTTAAATAAAGTATATATAAAGTGTACGTACATATATACATATAAATAATAAAATACGTATAATTTACAGAATAAAAACACGTAGGTACACAGTGTCAGAACCAGTGTTAAATGTGTTGCCCATCATATAAAATTTAATAAATTACATAGTATTATATTTTTAGTTGTTGTAAGTATATGTATAATCATAACAATAATAATAATAACTTCACACATTCCACACAGTAAATTTGTAAAAATGGTGCGGATATTTTTCCCTATTAAATTTGACGCACGGGACCACAGGCGAGTGAGCGAGACGGCGACGAGACGTCGAGTCGCGCCGCCTTTGCGCAGTCGCGGTCATTTGACTCGGGTGCTTGTTTGTTTATGCATAGTGAGTGTGCCGATGCCGCGTCGCATCGAAACTGCGACAATTGTTTACCCTATACTGCATGATACTGCCTAACAAACGCGTGTGCGCAGAATCGAAAACACCTAATATGCAAAAATTACTAGGTATTTAGTACAATCACATAAAAAATACTACATTCACAACAAAACCGCACATCTCGATTCGTCCGACCAATTGGGAGACTCTTGCTGTAGTCAGTCAGTCAGTGCTGCTTCCTAGAAACTATGGGCCTCCTCGGTATACCTAACAGATAAATGTTTGCTTCTGAGCTTTGTTTAGTCACGGTGTAACATAAGATTTCGCACTACTGTAACCGAATGGAAAATAAATGGTCTGAAAGTTTAAAAAAAACTTCACCGGTTACATGTCAATATTTCAGCTTAGATGTTATTTTTTTGGCGATAGTGTCTGCCATGCATTTAGTATAGTAAAAAACTGTAATACTAACAAAGTGTTAAGTTAATCTAACAACTAAGTCATAGATGCTTTAAATAAAAATTCTTTTCTATTCTAATGTAATCATGTTGACGGGTATCAACGCGATCACGTATTTAAAAGGTATGACATACCTTTGCTTTGCCGTGGTCGTGGCCGTGATCACAGGCCTGTAATACTACCTATAATACTTTTAAATACGTGATCGCGTGAATTCCCGTCAACATAATATTATCATGGAACGCCAAGGTTTAAATTTTTTTTATTTTTTTTATATTTCTATTTATAAATATTTGTATATTTACTGGACTGGCCTGATGGTCTAGTGGTTAGTGACGCTGACTGCTGAGCCAGAGGTCGTGGGTTTGATTTCCACCCAGGACGAATTATTCTCTGTCTGGGTGTAATTTATTTATAATAATATATGTATGTACTCGTATATGTATGTATTTAGAAATATATAAGTATGTTTATCAGCAGTCTGGTTACCATAGTACAGGCTCTGCCTAGTTTAGGATCAGACGGCCGTGTATGAGGTGTGTGAAGTTGTTATTATTATTAATGCCCTGAAACATTTTTATGAATTTAATGGCTGCGAGAGGCCAAATAGCTCGTTGGCATAGACAAGAACCACCTATTCTGTTTCATCAGCAGCTCGGCTACATGATGTGATGATTTCTAAACGCAAATACCTGATAAGGTAATGAAAAGTAAAGAGAAACACTATTCGTTTCTACAATTTTAGAGGGTTTGTCTCAATTTTATCAGAAATCCATCATCAGATCCTGACTTCTTTGACATGGGACCACCCTTGAGGTATACCCTATCTAACAAAAAAGAATAGTCAACATCGGTTCAAAAATAACGGAGAGGGCTGAACATATTATTATATAAAAAAAATATATATATCTATATAAACGGTCGAATTGAGAACCTTCTTTTTTTGTCGGTTAAAAACGATACCTAATTTTGAAAAGTAAATTAGTTTATATATTAAAAAAAAGTTCAAAAAAAGAAAAGAGTGTCAAAGAGGGATTCGATCCGGCACCCAACCTATTAGAATTCGTACTCTACACCAGATAAGCTAAACGCTCGCTGTAACTAATTCGAAATAAGTGTATACATTCTACTAACGTTACAATGTTTTTAGAGCTTTCATTGATTTTCCTGTGGGAACCAAAGTTTAACCCGGGATAAAAAGTACCCCATAACCTGCGCAGGCACTCAAACTATTATCATACTAAGTTTCAAGCATATCCCTTCAGTAACTTCTGAGTTTATCGTGAACATACAAACAGACAGACAGACAGACAGACAAAAATTGTTTGAATCGCATATTCGGCATCAGTATCGATATCTTAACACCCCTCAGTCGATATTTTTTAAATATATTCAATGTTCAGAATTCATCCCGCTACAGATTTATTTTAAGTATTGATAGATATAGATTTAAGTATAGATATAGACATAGATTTCATCTTTCCGCATTTCTTCTACATATAAACTTGCGCGAAATTTTCTTTTAAAGGGTTAAGTACAAAGAAGTATCTTCACGTATTAATATATAGATTAAATCGTCTTATCAACGTAAATTTTGAAACAATAGCACCATGTGTATTTTTATTCGACTGCTTGGCCATATTAAAAAAAAAACACTTTCATTGACCCCTAAAAAAATCAAACATGTACAGATGAAAATTAGCACAGATTACTATATTTGGTTGTGTGTTTGCTTAATCCGCAATCGGATGCTTATTTAGCTTTCATTTTGAAATTAAGCCGACGACGCACGTTACCGAGCGTGCCCTCAAGAGTTTTGCAAATAAATACTACGGTCCTTGAGTCAACACGACCCGTGATTGCATGGTCGTATTATTATACCGTAGAGATACGACACTCCTAAGTAAGGGAATTGAAACAGTGCACACGGATATGCTATTTCCTAACTGCGTTTACAATGTGTTGTTAAAGTCAGTTGACCGAATGCTGCTTCTATTTTTACAGCACAAACATCTGGTGTACATATACAAATCGAAATAAAAGGAAAAAGAACTTCACGTCATCTGCAAATAAGAGAAAGCTGAGAGAAATGTACCGTTGAAAACTATTTTAATGTTTTTTGAACCTAATATTTAAAACAAGAAAATAAGATACTTAGTGAGATATAAGAATTTAAAATTCTGTCAGTTAGCCTAATATAATAAAGCTGAAGAGTTTTTGTTCCGACAGTTTATTGTTTGTTTGTTCTAATCTCCGGAATTACAAGTCGGATTTCAAAATATCTATTATATTGGATAGAGTAATCATTGAGGAAGGTAATGGGCTATGTAACAGCACGCTACGACCACTAGGAGCGGAGCAGTGACCATAAACGCGGATGAAACTACGGAGAACGGTTACTTTTGAAAAAAGGAAAACATTTACCAGACAACATACACATAAAGGATAGTTAAGATGTTTACTTAATTATTAACCAGCACTTGGTAAGCCATTCTCCAGGTGAGCCTCAAAAAATGCAGTATCCACTGCAGGTAAGTTACTCAAAACAAAGTTTATTTTAGCTATATTTTTCTAGGGAGAGCCAATAAGAAAACTCCAGCTTATAATAATAATAATCACAATCGTGAGATATACAACCTTAGAGAATATTTTATTCATACTGATGTGGGTGTGCATTGTAATGTGGTTGCAGTGGACAACGGACTCATTCCGCTCGCTCTGGCTAAAGAGAACTGGCGTAAACCTGTAGTTCTTAGTACTAATGAGCGCAGGGGGTATGGAAGGGCAAAGCACTTTATGGTGGTTTTTATCGGGCCCTAAATGGGCCTGATATGGACTTAAAAGCATCCACATCTTGGCTACGGTTTGGTGATCTTTTTGGAGAAACCGAAGGTTTTGTCTTTGCAATTACGAACGAAGTTGTTATGACAAATAACTATCGGAAATATATCCTGAAAGATGGTACGATTGACATCTGTCGGGCGTGCCACCGCCCCGGTGAATCTATCAGGCATATTATTTCTGGTTGTTCTTGTCTTGCCAATGGTGAATATTTGCACAGACACAACCAAGTGGCCAGGATTGTACATCAACCGCTAGCCCTTAAATACAACCTTGTGAATTCAGAGGTGCCATATTACAGGTATGTGCCCGACCCAGTTCTTGAAAATGGTCGAGCCACATTGTATTGGGATCGATCTATCATCACTGACAGAACTATTGTTGCGAATAAAAATGATATAGTGGTGATAGATCGATTAGAGCGCCGTGCAATGATCATCGATATCGCTGTTCCTCATGACGAGAATCTCGTGAAAGTTGAAAAAGATAAACAAATCAAATATTTGGATTTGTCTCACGAGATTATCGATATGTGGAATGTCGAATCTGCGATCATTGTTCCGATTGTCATATCTGCTCATGGATTAATAGCCAAGAGCCTCGATCAACACCTTAAGAGGCTCGCGTTAGACGGTTGGATCAAGGGACTGATGCAGAAGGCAGTTCTTCTCGACACGGCCCGTATAGTGAGGAGGTTCCTGTCTTTGGAGCCCTAACCACCGGTATCTTGGTCCCTGTACCCGATGTCGGTGGTCTACTATTTTTTATATTTTTAAATATATATTTTTTTATGTACATATTTAAAAATGTAATTTATATTTTAAAAGATGAATAAAGAGAATAATAATAACACTGGCAACACTATAATATGGCAGTCGTAAAATTTTCACCTCTTATCCAATATTTTTATTTTTCTGTATTTACAAATCCAATTATATATATTTTCTATAGTATTTATAAAAATTGGGCGATGCCTGTCACTCACACAGAGGGTGATTGGATGCGAGATGTCGAACGTTCGTGTGAGTCGATTGATACCATGGAGCCAATAACAATATCGAATACTGATATAGCTTATGCAGTTCGTTCGCTACCGAACTGGAAATCAGCGGGACCGGACGGACTGCATAAATTTTGGTTAAAGTGGCTCCGTAGCTCACACGTACGATTGGCATCTCAATTGCAATCATGCTTAGAATCAGGTTCGCTTCCGACTTTTATGACCACAGGCGTAACTCACCTGCTCTTTAAGTCTGGTAGTGCCACGGATCCCAAAAATTATAGACCTATAATGTGTTTACCCACACTTTATAAATTACTTACGTCTATTCTGAGAGTGAAGATAACATCTCATATAACTAACAATAGTATTATGGCTTACTCTCAGAATGGATGTAAAAGTGGGGCTTGTGGCACTAAAGAGCTTCTTATTATTGACACGAGCATTAACCAACAAGTTCGTCGTAATCGAAAGGATTCGGTGACATGTTGGATAGATTACAAAAAAGCCTATGACTCTGTACCGCATACGTGGCTCTTGAGAGTGATGGAGTTGTACAAGGTAGATACAACTCTATGCACTTTCTTGAAGGCATGTATGCGGCAATGAAGAACGGTGCTCTACTATCCAGGATGTCGGCGGTCTCAGGGTTACGGCAATATATATATTAAGATCAGGTGGGGTATATTTCAGGGTGACAGTTTGAGTCCCTTGTGGTTTTGCTTCGCTTTGAATCCTCTCAGCACTTTACTGGAGAGTTCAGGGCTAGGCTATCGTTTACGGAAAGAAGGTCAGGTTATATCCCATCTCCTTTTCATGGATGATTTGAAACTGTTTGCCTGCAAATATTTCCAATTGATAAAATTACTTGAGGTAACTGAAACCTTAAGTAAATGTATCAGGATGGAATTTGGTGTGGATAAATGTGCAGTCATGCATGTAAAAAGAGGCAGGTTTGTGGAATCTGAGGGGATGGAACTCTCAGATTCCACACACATTAGATGTCTTTCCGCCAACGAAACTTACTAACTTAAGTATTTCCCGCGGAAATGTGGGGGTCGTGGTTTTTTAAATGCCAAGACCCTCCATAACCGCGAGGTATGCAACCTAAGAGTTTACTTTCTGTCCGTTAACCTGGATGTGTATCGGGATGTGGTGGCAGTTGACAACGGACTCACTCCGCTTGCTCTAGGAAAAGAGAACTGGCGCAAACCAGCAGTACTTACTATTACAGACCGCAGGGAGATATGGAAGAGGAAGGCGTTGCATGGACGTTTTTAACGGGCTTTAAATGGGCTCGATATAGATTTATTAGCATCAGTATCCTGGTTACGGTTCGGTGACCTCTTCGGAGAAACTGAGGGTTTTGTCTGTGCAATTACAGATGAAGTTGTTATGACGAATAACTATCGGAGATATATCCTGAAGGACGGCACAATTGACATTTGTCGGGTGTGTCATCGTCCCGCAGAAACCCTCAGGCATATAATTTCTGGTTGTTCTCGTCTTGCCAACGGCGAGTACTTGCATAGACATAACCAAGTGGCCAGGATAGTCCATCAGTAACTTGCTGTTAAATATAATCTTGTAACTGTCGAGTTACCGTAGTACAGGTATGTGCCCGACCCAGTTCTCGAAAATGGTCGTGCAACATTGTACTGGGATCGATCTATCATCACTGACAGGACTATTGTTGCCAATAAGCCTGATATAGTGGTGATAGACCGATTAGAGCGCCGAGCAATGATTATTGACATCACCATTCCCCATGACGACAATCTCTTAAAAGTCGAAAAAGATAAAGAAATAAAATATTTGGACCTAGCCCACGAGATTGTCGACATGTGGGATGTGGATTCAGCAATCATTGTGCCGATAGTCATTTCAGCCCATGGGTTGCTAAGAGCCTCGACCAACACCTTCAGAGGCTCACGTTAGGCAGCTGGATTAAGAGCCTCATGCAGAAGGCAGTCCTCCTTGATACGGCACGCATAGTGAGGAGGTTTCTATCTCTGGAACCCTAACCAACGGTAGCTTGGTCCCTGAACCCGATACCGGTGGTACACTATTTTTTATATTTTTAAATATATTTTGTTTTTTTTATTGTAAATGTATTTAAAAATGTAATTTATATGTATATTGAAGTGAATAAAGAGAATAATAATAATATTTATTAGCCCAAAAAAATTTACCATTTACTGTACACCGTCACAATATAAATTCCTTCTTATAGAAGGAATATTGCCACATCTCGTCAAACTTCGTCTTTTTAATATTCCAGCAATAAAAACAAATAATGTCTGGCACATTGTGTGCCGTAGTTACGTAGTTTGGTTATAATAATATATTCTGTGCAACCTGTTTAAACGTCACTTTGAAACACCGACCATCGAGTCACTCGTGCATGCAGAGGTGACCATCGGACCATCTGCTCGCTTGACTATACCATAAAAAAAATGCAGATGTTATCGACTCAACAATGTCAATCCCTCCTAACAAAGAGACGCACGTATTTGATGGAAGTCAATAAATATAACATTAGTCAAATTATAGAAAATTGTTATTTTGGAGTAAGGCGATGATGACTATTACTCTTGTTAAATGTTCGAAGAAAGCTGAAATTAGTATTCAAGGTTAAATTATTATAAGGCTAGTTACAATAAATACTGAATGTATTAGATACTAAAACCTTCCTAAAAAGTCCGTTCCTTTTTGAAGTCAGTCAAAAAAATTCTGATATCTGGTTGAATAGCAAATTAGATGCTGTTAGTCATAATCGCAATACTGCATTTTTTTATTAATGGACTAAGATGCATCTATAACTAAGGAACGCTAGGTCATAAAATGGCAAAGTCGCTAAGTTTTTTTTTGTATTTGCTTTACACGTAAAAAATCTTTTAGTTATTGTCGAATGTTATTGAAATATGATTTAGGCGTTACATTCATGTTGATCAATATATTGCGATAGTGGCATTTCCATTTAAATATTGCGATTGCGATTGCGATGGGTGCGCTAAGGAGCTCAGCGATGCCTCCGTGAAGTGCGAGTTTCAGCACTTGTATTAAAGTCTCGAAAGTTTAAAAACAATTACTGCCAAATAACTCTTTAAAAATACCTTTTCAAAGATTATGAATGGCATTATTCAAGGGTAGCAAATTTAAAATACGATTATAGGCATAGAAGACTGTTTACTTGTCAAAGAAAACACATAATTAGAAACCTCAATCACGTATAAAATAGTTTTAACTAATATAATTGTGTAGCGTAAAATTTATCGTAACCATTATTTGATGCTATTTTGCGACACCCTTAAGATCCTATTGAATTTGAGGATTAATGGCACCGTTACTTGAATGCAGCAATCCGTGAGACAAAACCAGAGGGTCGAAGGCGAGGAAATAATTAGAGAAACTAGTTTGTTCTACGAACGATTAATGTTAGTTTACGATCTAGATCTACGGCGGAGCGAGCTCGAACTTTGCTCTCGTGCACTAAGCGTTTTGATTTGTCAAGACGCTTGACTTATTGTAAATGCAACGGTAGCAAGATGAAAAGCTTTTGAAGACAAACAAATGTACGCTACAGTTAAATTAGGATTCAAGATTAAAACCATAATTAAAAAAGGAATGGCTTATCCATAAATATTTAATGAGAAATCATGTCAGATCTCAGATTAAAAAATGACATTTAAAAAATTTGTTTTTTTGTTATGTATAAATACTTTTAGATATTATGCTTTTGTTAAATGGATGGTAGTCACCAAATTTCTAAACCCTGAGAGGTGTTGCTGAGTTTTTTTCAGGCAATTTGATCGAACGTCGGGCAAACAAAAAGATACCGTACCTTATTAATATTACAGTGATTAAGTTTCGATTTATACGTCTTAAATTCCCAACATAGAGTTCTTAAAACCTTCACACGTTGGATACCTATGAAGGGTGTATTAAATTTAGTCTGGTCAACTCAAATAAAAGTAAATCAGTAAAGCTAATCTAGGTAGAAATCTGTGCACTTGTCATGTGTTTAGTTCCCGGACAAAGAAAACAAAAGGCTCTTTTTTCTTTGCGGTTTGCAACGTCACTTGCAACCCCTTTGATGACGTAGTAAAAGAAACCGCACCAACGAGTTGTAGTAATTAAAAGCGGTCCTTTGAATATACCTACTAAGCGATAGAAAGGATTATTCCGGTTCAGTTTCATGATCTACTAATTTGACAGCCTAATTTAAGACTTAAGCTATAATTGACTGAAGTCAATAAATTTGGCGATCATAGACTCACTTATTATCACTACATATTATAAAATAAAGGCCCCCGTCTGTCTGTTCGCGATAATGAAAACTACTAAACGGTTTTTTATGCAGTTTTTATTAATAGACAGAGTGATTCAGGAAGGTTTAGGTGTATATTTTTTTAAGATTTTGGATAAATTAATTGAAATATGTTGATGATAGTTGAAGATGTCTCTGCTACCCGTGCGAAGCCGGAGCGGGTTGCTAGTTGAGATTATTTTTAGTAAACTTTTCAACTATCAATATATAATGTAAATAATTTAATTAGACATATGTATTTAGTACGATGTTAATTATATTCAGTGCGATAAGGAAATTTATCAAGAGTAAAATACTTAAATTGGAATCCTACTAATATTATAAACGTGAAAGTTTGTGAGGATGTATGGATGTATAGATGTTTGTTACTCGTTAACGCAAAAACTACTGAACCGATTGCGATGAAACTTGGTAAGTAGATAGCTGGAGACCTGGATTAACACGTAAGCTACTTTTTATTGCGATATTCCCACGGCACCGGGACTTACGCGGGTGAAACTATGGGGTGCAGCTAATCTCGAATAAAGCAAAAGAACACCTAACGTACTATCCTAACTAATCCTAATTAGTCCTAACTAATATTATAAATTCAAAAGTGACTTTGTATATTTGTTACGACATTAAAGTTTTCATACACCTGCTGAGGAGCATAGAAAAAAAAGAAAGAATGAAAGAAAATAAGTTTATATCGTAAGAAAGGTCATAGATACCTTTAGTCCAGAAAAAAGTACTGTCCTCTTTACACATAAAACTTCTTTGTATATTTAACTTGCAGTTACAGTGCACAGCTAACAAAGTACACTATTTTTAACATAATCTGCGACTACGGTCATATTAATTTGCAACACCGTAGTGAGAAGTTAAATTTCGAGACCTAGTTTAGCATTAAAACATATATGAAAAACATATTTGAGTCGCTTCTTCAGCTTAATATAACAAACATCATAAAATATTTATTCAGTACACTAAACTTCAAAGAAAAACTTCGAAAAAACGAACGGAGTCGTTTCAGTTATTTTGCCGAGATTATTTTAAAGGGTTAAGAGAAAAGGACACATCCAGTGGTAAATTAGTGGTGTCGTATTGCCTCGGAATAAGCCTTCCGCTAGTGTTGACTCACGGTGGGGATGATACGGACATGTGTCGATTCAAACGCACTCTTCAAGGTGCGTTTATTTACGTTCCTTTAGAAATAGGTGATGCGTCGCGTTCACGCCTTTCGACGGGGAAAATAGCTTATTTTTTCACACGTTTCCTGTTTTCCCCTTTTCAACGATGATGATCTGTCCTGTGTATGAGACTACAAGTATACGTCGCTAAAGCAAATATGAAAGTTTCTTTTTTATAACCCTATGAATCAAATTAACTAAAAGAAGGCTATTGGCTTCGAAATCTACGAGTAATTAAAAATATATTTATTTACGAGAAATGACTACCCACGACGATGTGAAAAGCCTTAGTAAAGTGTATAGAACCATCAAAATAGAAGGCTTATTACATAGTAGCCCTCAAAAATTCCCCCTCGCATGAACGAAAGCGATTCATGAAACTTGCTTCGTTTGCTACAACTCGTCTGCAATCTTGTATCTCCGGAGTTTAAGTGTTTGACCTCCCTTTGCCCAAATGAAGCTCACGAACATGTCTACCAACATTTTATTTGTTGCTATTTCACTTTTATTTCCTAATAGGTAAGGTCTATATTTCATTGTTACGTGACTACAGGTAATTTTGCTGGTGAACGCCTTTTGTATTTCTTTTTCTGTTTTTTATTCTACAGGGAGAATTTACCAGCTCCAATCTGAGTCTATGCTTGCCCAAGAGGAAAACGGGCGCTGAAACTGAATATCTACATTGTATGCTCATTTTCTGTTGGATGTTGGATCTACTTTTACATTCATAATTTCTTTTTAAATTTTCTTAAATAAGATACTTTATACTCATTTCACTTATAACTGTTTGTATCGTGATCTTTGTGAATATATTGCTAGCTGAAAACGTTCTGTGCTACGTTATGAGGTACCAAAAATGCATAATGTTAGTTACTAGTTATCTAAAAGTATTCCATATTTTGAATAAAATAAGATCATATTACTATTAACATCTAAGATATAATTATCCGCACTATACAACGAAGTTATCTCATAAGTGACTGATAAACAATTCTGTTTTTTACAACTACGGTACTAAAAATATACGGATTCGCTTAATGGTAAGTGGTTACCTGTAGCCCTCGCACTCGGTTCTCGTTAATACTATGCCAAGCCATTGCTACATGCCACGACAAAATGAAATATAACACTAGATTAGCGTTGTATATCTATCTATATATAAAAGTAGCGGTATATATATAAAAGGGGGCGGTTACAATTTTTATAAGAATGGTTAAAAAGGGATATATACGCAATTAGTGAATTAATCAATACATGTCCTACGCAACGCGAATTTTAATTAGAATTGGGAACTGCCCCGCTGGTGAAGATTCACCCTCGGTGAACAAAAAGCGCTATAGTGCGTAGTGATTAGGCACGTATAAGATTGCGCATACCATCTCCAGCTGTTCCTGTTTATTTATTTGTTGAGAGAGTTGATGTTTATTTAAATGTCTTGTAAAATAAACCATCTGCTTTATTATTTAATCTGTGTCCCTACAAGGAACCACTGGAGAATTAGACCATTTGTTTTTAAAAAATAAATAAGCGGTTAGTGTTGCATATAAACCTTGTCTGAACTTCTTCTTTTTCTTGTTTGAATAACGTTGTACCGTAAATACATATGAATAATTATGTAATGTCACACAGATGTTGCCCATCTTAGACTGGTCTGTGGGTCTAGTGGTTAGCGATTCTGACTGTTGAGCCAGAGGTCGGGTTCGATTGCCACCCAGGACGAATAATTGTGTGATGTCAAGTTATTATTATTATCTTGTCATCCATAACAGTGCAATTTAATATGCCGCACCAATAATGTAGAACAAGATATATTTAGAAAAGAATCAGTTATATGATTACAATAACATTTGACTACGAAATAATGGAAATATTTCCCGAAACCCTTCCCAGTTTCGGGTATACCCTCTAACAAAACCATCACTAAAGTTGAACAAATGCTATTGTAAACAGGGATAGGCTACTCTTTTTACTACAAATATATTTTTATCACATTCAAGTCAACATTGTACAATTTATATGTGTACATCTAATATAATCTACATCTTTACCGTAACAGCATAACATCCTCTTAAAAAATTGTAATTCAAAGGTTGTATTTAAAATCTGATATGAGTTGAATCGTAGAATGAATCACAGTTGCCTACACGTAATATACGTAGTACCTTACTTTAGACAGTGTGGTGGTTTTAAGTGTTCATCTCGCTAACTATGTCGCTGTTATGGGTCTGACCGCACAGATAACTTTGAACCTGAACCCCGCATAATCCTCGTAAGATAGACGTCCGTAAGTATGGGCTAGTCACCGCGGAAAGGTTGGGAAAGACTGATCTGCCGACTGCTCACGGGACCACAGCGGACATTGATAAACACGTAGATAACCTTACAACCACCTTAATCACCTGCTTTGAACAAACATGCCCACTTTCGGTACCCAGAACTGGACCCCGCAGTAAACAACACTGGTGGGGACCGCAACTGGAGAAACAACGGCGTAAGGTTAGGAAGTCGTTTAATAAAGCAAAAAATTCTCGATTAGACTATCACTGGGAAGCGTATAAGCAGGCCCTACATCACTACAAGAAGCGAATCAGAATCAGTAAAACTGAATGCTGGAGACGCTTCTGTAATAACATAGAGAGCAACAATCAGGCAAACAGAGTCAAAAACATCATGTGTGGTGAACGAGAGCATAATCTTGGCTTCTTGAAAAAACCGGATGGGACTTATACAAAAACAGATTCAGAGACTTCAGAACTGTTAATGACAACTCACTTCCCAGGATGTCACATATCTAATATGGAGCACACATGGGAGGTTAACGAGGGTAACACCCCAGGCGAATCTGACTGATAACTGCCCGCAAAATCGTTAATCACGATAAAGTGCATTGGGCGATCAACAGCTTTCTTCCATACAAAGCGGCAGGACTAGATGGTATTTTCCCAGGCCTGCTAAAATGGTGGGATGGGGCACTTAAAGATCATCTTCGGATCATCTATGAAATGGAGAGAGGTCAAAGTAGTCTTCATCCCCAAGCCCGGCAAAGGAGATTACACACAACCGAAATCATTTAGGCCCATCAGTCTCACATCATTCCTACTTAAAGTACTGGAGAGACTAATAGACAGGGAAATCAGCAGTACTGCACTAGTCAACTACCCTCTGAACCCCAACCAACATGCTTATTCAATGGGCAAATCAACAGAATCTGCCCTACATCAAGTAGTTTCATACATAGAGGGCAATCTAAAGAACAAGTTGTCTACCCTAGGAACTTTCATCGATATTGAGGGTGCTTTTGACAAAACTAACTTCACCAGCATTAGCCAGGCTCTGTCACGACATGGGGTCGATTCCACAATTGCCGGGTGGATCGACCGCATGCTCAGACACAGAGCCATACAATTTACTGTGAATAACACAAGGGGGGTGGTGGCATGAGGGTGTCCGCAAGGCGGAGTTCTCTCACCTCTCTTGTGGAACATTGTGATCAATGAGCTCATTACTGAACTCAATGACCACAAGTTCCTCACAGTAGGCTATGCAGACGACCTGACCATCCTCATCAGCGGCCCCTTTGAGAGAGTGGTATGCGACCTAATGAGAACCATATTTTCTGCCAATGCAAGCGCACGCTATGGCTGTACAAAACGGTCATACGGCCGATCATCACGTATGGTGCTATTGCCTGGTGGCAGAGAACAGAGCTTAGCACCGTCAGTAACAAGTTGCAGCAATTCCAGAGACTCGCATGTGCTGCCGCAACTGGATGCATGCGCACGACCCCCACAGCCGCCCTGGAAGTAGCTCTAGACCTAGCACCACTAGACCTATTCATACAGCAGGAAGCAGCTGTGGCAGCCATCAGACTCAAACACCTGGGTCTGTGGTACAACCGAGAGAGTTCCCATTCCAAACTATGGAATGAACTAGTGGAATACCAACCACTAATAGCTGCCCCATGCGATAGGATCCCTAAACAACATATCTTCGAAAGGAGATACCGATTACAGCTATTTGAAAATGAACGAGATCAATCTGGCATAAATGAAGTCCGAATATTCATGGACGGTTCTAAGATGGGGACAGGGACCGGAGCCGGAATTTTCTCACAAGACTTGAACATAACAATATCACTGGCGTTAGGGCAGCACAGTTCCATATTTCAATGTGAGTGCGTTGCGATAACCTACGCCGCTACCGCGGTCATGTCAAGACGTATAAAGGATTACAACATCCGCATACTGTCAGACAGTAAGGCCGTCCTAAAGGCCCTTGAGGGCAACACTATGAACTCTGGTCTTATTTACGAATGCCACCAGACACTGGAACGTCTAGCCTTTGACAACAGGCTAATCGTTCAATGGATCAAGGGGCATAGCGACTCACTCGGGAACGATGTCGCCGATGAGCAGTAGCAGTAGCAGGCCCAACGGTACTGCTACCACTCCCCTTTAGTCAACTCCACTCATGGGTAAGACAACGGACTTGGGAAACGCACAACAACCGCTGGGCTGACACACCCGGCTGTAGACAATCCAAACTGGTGCTGACGAAGGTCTCACCACGTTTGACTTGCAGACTGCTCAGTCTCAACCGACTTGACATTAAAATAGTGATAGGAACTATTACGGGCCATCTGGCCCTAAATCGACACCTATTCACCATCAATGCGACAGACAGTCCTCTATGCAGAGGCTGTCTCAACGCGGAGGAAACGGCCGCCCACGTTGTCCTGGGGTGCGAGGGAGTGGCCACACAATGGGCAAATACCCTCGCGGGAGCGAGGTCGCTCCTAGAAGCCTGTGAATGCCCCAGGAGGCTTCTGCGCTTCTGGAAGGAGCTAGACTGGCTCAACTAGCCAGCCTACCTGCACGCATAATGGACCGCTTATGAGTCTAAACAGGGCCCTATACCAATACCAATACCAAAATACACATTACATGGAATACACACATTATACTGATACATAATATACTAATACTTTGCATACATACATACATATACTGTGAATATCCAGTCTGAGAATCCCGTACTAGCACTGCGACAACAACTCATTGTGGAGGAGATCACGTACCCTCCTCTTAAATATATAACGGTTTGTCGACATCCTGATTTTGAGAGGGAGCTCATTCCAGAGAAGAACTGATTAGACATAGAACGAAGAGTTCCCAAAGTCGGAGTTATGAGGCATAAGAGAAGATTATTCTTTGTAGAACGAAGATTTCTGTCATGATTTGAGAACAGAAATCAAAGGTAGGGAGCTAAATAAGATGGTGGAGATGGAGAGTTAGGAAAAGAACAGTTACGTAGAGCTGAAACGTGGTCATACTTGCGAAGATTAAAAATAAATCGAATGCAGTTGTTGAGAAGGCGGTCCAGTTTGTTGAGAAGGTCTGCATTCAGGTCGAAATAACAGACATCACCATAGTCACGAAACCGAAAAAACCATGACAAAGTCGATCAAAAGTCCAGGTTATGTTGACTGTTTTCTTTGACTATCGACTCGGAATTCTTGCCAGAAGGTCAAACTGTAAATAAAGAATATTATCTTTCAATCCGGAGTTTTGAGTATATTGCCAAATTTGCCAACATATGCCAATTTGGTAATGTATTTTTACTAATATTCTTACTTCTTGTTAATATTATAAACGAAAGTTTGTGAGGATGTATGTTAGTGAGGATTATATTTTTTTTTTAATTATGTCGGTGTAATTTGCAATCATAGAACTTAAAGTTAAATTTCTACATTCACACAAGTAATTATCCCGCGTGGAGATCAAGCCCATCCTAAAGGTGGTGTTTATTGGCAGGATACTTAAAAAACTGAGTTGACGTGTTACGATATTTGAGAAGACGTTTTGTTTATGTACTTTGTATTAAAATAATATTATCAAACAAAAGAAAATGTGCAAAGAGTATAAGAGTATTAAGTAATTACGAGGGATCAAATATTTATCTATTATTTCGGAAGTCATTAATTTGTACTTACATATTAAGGTTCTATGTAATATTTAATGAAACGAAGGTTTTGACGTTAGCTTTACTTTAAAACCTTTGATAATGGCCCAATTTGATATTTTTACCAAGCCTCAAGAGCTGCGTCCAGCGTCAATTACCGATTTTGCTTTTGCGAATTTGCTTACAAAGTCGGTCAAAGCTAAATAAACGGCGGTTTTTACTTTGGACTTTTTATAACAAGCTTGGGTTGACCGTTACAATACATATATTGGAACTGGTAAAATAAATTAACCAGATATATTATGCATATTACCTCGTGCGTAAGGAAAGGGATTTAGTTTAAGTTCCAGCGGCATAGGAAATATAATGTGTCAAACTTTTCTCTCATATTAAAAAAAATCATCATAATCAATCATCAAATCATACATATACTACTCTGTCAAGAAAGTATTGGGAAAAGATCAATTAAACACAAAATAAATTTGGAAGAATAGTTATATTCTTTCAAATTTTCAGGATTTTCAGTCACAATTTCCTTCAGTTTAGCTATTGTTACTTCTGAAGTAACAATCACCAATCTTGACCGCTTTTGAATGCACTGTACTACTCATATGCACGAGTTTTTGATAATGTCGATTCCCCTTAAGCTTTCTGTGACATTTTCAGCGACTCTGAACATGAAATTCCATTTGCAATGCAAAATTTGAGGCAAATTCTTTGTTAGATGTTTTTATCATTTATAAAAATCGCAAAACACTCTTGGGATGCGCTTACACAATCGACTACTGAAACCAAACTAAATGACAGAAGAAGATATTGCTCAAACTTCGCACCAATATAGAAAACAGTTATGCCAACTTAACCACAAAAAAAAAATATTTGGATTGAATTTGGAATTAGAATAATATTATCAATTCCCGATACTTTTTTGACAGAATTTACATATGAAAAAAAATTAAGTGCACCATACGGCTGCTCATGAGCAGCAAGTTAAAGAAAAAAAACTTTGAGAATGCATTTGAAGTGCATCCTCATCTTCGAAGTATAAAATCCTCTGACATGTTTCTCCTCTCATTATTTACCTAATGGTGATAATACCAGTCCACCCGTAACCACGATCGGTACGATTCAGTCATATCATCCAGTAATAATCTAGTAACCAACATAGGGATACTAGTAGCGAAAGATTAAAAACAATTATGTTTCAGCTTAATTTAATTAAAAATAAAAACTAAATCTGGATGTTTAAGAAAGGGAACTCTTTACTACAGTAAATATTTTTGTGCTTATTACTTTCTACCTTGTGAAATTTAAATATTAGGTTCGTTCCAACAGCTACTACAAATATTTATATATATAAAAATGAATCCCTATTTTCCTTGATCACGGCATCACACGTAAAGGGCTGGACCAATTTCGCATTTTTTTTTGTGTTTGTTATTGTCAGGAGAAGGTTTTCATGAAAGAAAAAAATTAAGAAAGTTGCGCGGAAAATTTGAAAATTTAAGAAAACTTAACGAGGGACTTACGCGGGTAAACACGCGGGGTGCTGCTAGTAATATATGTATTTGTAGTACCTAGCTACAATTATAGGACAGCTGTAAAAAGTATACAACATTTTTGTTATACTTCAGCTATGTTGACGAAGGATAAACCGGGCTCATAACATAAAAAAGGGCTATTCCACCTCTCTGAAACTATTTACTGAAAAAGAGAATATAAATTAGACACAATACAGAACCAACTTTTTACGTATATTTTGATAAAAAATCTCCACAACATATGAAAGTATTTTTCAAGTGCTTTGAGAGCTTTCTCTCGGTTACTGATCCTTAACAATGTCATAAAAATAACTTGTTCGTATAAATAACGTTGATGAAAATATATATCGGTGCTTACCGTGGGCCACAAATCAGAGTAAAGTGGGACTTATCAGGCAGCGTCTACATAACTAAGCTTTGGTGACGTTCTGAGTGAACGTTTGAGGTTTTACCAACTCTCTACCGGTAAATCATTTCGTATTTTTTGTCAACAACGACCGTATAAAGTATTACCGTTTTATTTTAGGAAAATACGGTTATGTTTTTTGTGCTGACGAGATTGTCGTGTCTAAGTGTAACCTTTTATTGAGATGTACATTAATAGAGACGTTTGTAATTGTTTAGGGTTATTGAATGAATAAAACTGAATTTAAGATTTATTTTGTTGTGGCTGTCCATACGTAAATGTTAGGATGCACCGTTACTTCGCGTCGGACTAGTGAGTTGGAGTGGCAGTAAGTATTCTCTAACTAGAATAATCTAGATTAGAGAAGGAGAATTTTAAAAAAGGTCCGACGCACGACTGGATTTTACAAGTTACTGAAGATTCTCTCTCTCTCTATCTCCCTCTCTCTCTCCCTTCTTGTATATTATTCATCATTTGTAGATGCCTTTGTAGACGATGTATATATATATATATATATAACATAAAGGTACACATAGCACAAAAAGCCCAATAAAGCGTTAAAGCTTTAGCATACGCTGTCCTTCGATCACTTTTCATACCGGGCGCCTTTTATTAAAATCGATTCTTTAGGAGTAAACTCCAAAAAGCTTACGCATTCTCCCCATTCTACTTATGATTAAAATAAACCGTGCTTCGCTAGTAGTGCTGATTAACTCAGGTAGGTATTCTTTAAGGAACCAAAGTGAGAAGAGACCCCAAGTGCAAAAGTCGTTTAGTTAATATTTGCAGCTGGAGTCGTCTGATTCATCTTCGATTCTAATGGAATGTACATATATATCACAATTAACTAGATGTTTTTTATGTTCCTACATTTTCATTGTTTTAATTTTTTTATTAATGACAGTTTTGTTCAACTTTTAGGCTTTGTAATTCTTAAACCGAGCTTATAGCTATCATAAATTTATTATATAATATATATATATAATTAGTCCTGGCTCCATTTGCAAATCAGCTCCAAGATGCCAAGTTATAGTATTGACATCGGAACTACATACCTATACATACAAAGTTTCATATCAGCAATTAGAAGTAGGTTATAATCATAAATGTAAAATTTAAAACACCCCCGACTCGAAAATGCCTTCAACGTTTAGAAAACAGCTGATGATCTTCGAACGGCTGAACAGATTTTCTTTGATTATGTCTAAGAACACTCTCGATTAAGTCGCCTTTCAAACAAAAACAAACCAACTTAAATCGGTCCATTCGTTTGGGACATACGATACCACAGACAGACATACAGATACATAGACACACAGACACACATACACGTCAAACTTATAACACCCCTCTTTTTGCGTCGGGAGTTAAAAATTTACTTCTGAGATTTGTTTACATTGTTAAAAGTGAAGCTAATAAAATGTTGAAAAGTACTGTAAACATAAGATAAATTAATTGCAATCTGCAGGTATTCTACGACTTGTGATAAAATAAATGTCCAGTTTTCAATCTGTATTCAATTTATCAGAATTTACAAACATCTAAGACTACAATCACTATCAGCTAAAACCTAAGAAAGTTTGTGATAAGTTGGTCGCGATAAACTGTGTAAAACATTTAATATCACGTAGTTTGTTGCCTTTTTAGAGTTAGCAACAAATGAAAATTATGAATACTATTCATCTTATTAATTTGTTGATTTTTCTAACTATGCTATAAGCTGACCATTTCGTGTGCTTTCCATCACTTATCCTTGTGACTATGCTAAGATTCTTAATTAAATTACATCCGTATTATAGCTGTGGCATGTTTGACTAAGAAAAACATTGATTTTTTCTTAAGTCAGCATAATTCAGAAAAAGATTGATGTTACTTAAAGGTTGAAAAAGTAACAAACGCTAGTGATAGCAATACTCATAGCTATGGTAGTGGAGAAACGATCAAAACACATTCTGAGTAACACAAATATTTCTTTAAAACGCTACAAATTTAGAGTACCATTTTTTGTTACTACCTCGAAATAGACCGTATGTAACTGCCTCTAATTTATATTCTTCCCCTCTTCGGCTTTATACTGCCATAACTCGTTCTGTTTTAATAAGTAAATAAAAAATAGTACATGCGTTCTATAACCCGGTTAGTATAACGCCCAGTGGGAAGCATTGGTGACCCGTGTGCGGTTTGTGTACAGTGCAGGTCAAAGTCATTACAATAAAATAGCAACTTTGCATCCGCGCCACTTACTGTAAACGCGGCTACAAGCGTGAATACCAAATCAGCCTAATATGTTAGAACTTTTTCATCTGTATCGTTTATTGGCTTTATGTTTGTAGAACAGATTTGTTTATGCAATGTTAATGTAACTACACTGTACAATTATCTTTTAAAAAAAGTATCACCAACTTCAATGTGCTTTTTAGTGGAAAGTAGATGTATTTTGTTTAAATATAATATGGGTAGGCCAACTGAACGCACTGCTCCAATGAAACAGCGATGTTTCGGATAAAACGAAAACATCATTGATGTATAAAATTTTTGGAATTTGTTTATTTTTAAGAAACCGGTCGACTGATTTCGATAAAATTTAAATGGAACGACCTGGAAAGTACAGTCTAGTAAGTCTCTAGTATAGTATAGTAAGTCTTTGAAACAAAAAAAGAGTTTTCAAAATTGGTTCAGGCGTCTTCGAGTAATCGGTGAACATACATAAAAAAAAAAGATTTCGACGAATTGAGATCCTCCTCCTTTTTGGAAGTCGGTAAAAAACATGTTAATGTTGTTTTGTTTTATTAGTAACATGTGTACACTTTAAATACCAATGTCAATTCCTTTTATATTTTTATTTTGTTATGAAGAACTATATGAATACAATAAATATTCTAACAATATTCTATGGTGGTTGAATATTTATTTGCATGCAATGCACTGGCTTTTCAATGACACCAACTTCACAAGGCCGACAAAATTATATTATAAAATTACTGAAAGGTCAACTGAAAGTGAACAATTTTCGTTCTTATCTCTGAAATTTAGGTCGTCGTCAGCCAGCAAGCATTTATTGGCTACCAAAAGATGTACTCTCAGTATGAGCACTCACAAATCTCGTATCACTCATAATCTTGTGTAAATTAGATGATAAGTAAAAGGTACCCAGAGCTAGGTATCTTTTGAAGTGGCGGTGTGTAGTATCTTGTATTTCGGTTTATTATTATTCTATTTAGTAGTCTTGACTTTTATTTCTGTATGTTTACCTATAGATAACTTAGTGGGCCCTAGAAGCACGTGAAGTTATGTTAATGTGGAAATCTAAAATATCAACAATTTAAACATTGTTTTGCGTACTTAAATTGCTTTATTTTGTAAATATATATTTTCTATAACTTTTTTAAATGCACGATGTTCCACTTAATACTTGACGAATATTTGTCCGGTTGCCTATTACCCCATCTTCCTCTAACATGGCGCGAGCCAAGCTGAAAACAAAACATTGCGTATTTTAATAAATACAAGAAAGTATTTACTTACGCTTGAAATGAAACATTATTTGTGTTAATTGTAGCTGTTTAAATCTTGCATCCTCTGTATACTACCGAAGGCATGTTTTCCGTGGTAGATTCGAAGTTTTGGGTATATTTTTAAATGACGTCTAGCCGACGCTGGTGGGAACCTTACTTTTATGTTGCCAACATAGGATGCGGGCAACGCATCTGTGCCTATAAAAACATCTTACACCTCTCGTCGCACTACTGGACTCAACTATCCGCTTTTGGTATAAATATTTGTTATAAATCGAGGCTTAGTCTCAGTAATATTCACATGTGGTATGTCTCCCGGCTCCTGGTCAACTTTATGGTGTGAAAGTTCTTGGATGCCATTGGAAAAACCTTTGATGCCCGGTTTCTGCAGTCCTCAGTTAAATTCCAGTACTATTGGCTCAATAAAGATATGTATAACTTAACGATAACTGTTCCTGGGTACACTGAATAATAAAAATTTGAATACACACCTAACCGTTCATTAACTATGTGGCCAATAAATCAGCTCCATAAGATGCTGCTTTAAAGTCATAAGAGTCTAGATTTTGTTATTTTAATTCTGCACATGGATAGAAATCCAGCTATATTAAAAACCTTGACTTCTCTGTCTTGATACAGGGGTTTTGTGAACGTAATGTCTTCACTGACCACTACTTCAAATGTACCAGTAGCGTAAAATCGTAAAGCTATAAGAATTTATTTTATACACAGAAAGTATATTTACAATACATAACAGGAGTTAAAGCAGGGCTAATGATGTCAATTAGGTATATAACAGTATTTTTTTCAAAAAGATGTCTCTGTTTGAATTCGTTATCCGTAAACATTTCAAAAGAGTTTCTCCTATGATTCAAGTTTCTAGGAATTGATATGTTATAAATAAACTATAGTGCTTCCAAATCCGAAAAATCACCACTGACAACATCTACTGCTGGTATTCATTACACTTGTACATTCCATTGATTAATTTTATTATTTAGCTCTTACTGCCACTTGTTTTAAAAATAACACGTTATAACCTTAAATCTGGCGCAGTTAGCGTAAAATAAAACGTCAAATAAAGTAATGGAACCGATAAACTGCACACACATTGGTCAGCTAAGTTAACCTAAGTTTAAATGGAGTTTATGTTTTGTTGCGGGGTTCGAAACAGCATTTTTACAAGTTACCGAACCAATAGCACTAACGAATAGATAAAGTCCCGATAAAAGTACTGTGACTGTGAGTCATTGTCGGTCACAGAATTTTTTTTTTTAAATTTATAGATGTAGTATTTTTAATATGTAGTGTACATATATAGATAGTGCTTATAGATGTAGTGCTCATTTATTATATTTAGCATCCTTAACCTAGCTTTGTACTCCATATATTAGATTCAATAATCCATGATAGTTGGTTATTACTCTCATAAGGAACAGTCACGTATTTAACGATTGGTTTCACATCTCATTGTAGATTAAAATTATCGGTAAGCTTCTCCCTACGCAAATCTCTCAAAGGACCGCGGATGTTTTTAACAAAGATAAAAATACTTGTGAGAAGAGACATATAAGTACTATAAAATGTGACGATCACAAGTAAATTCTTAAGGCACACGTAGTGCTTGTAACTTTGACGCCTCTTTGTGCTTAAGACACTGGTACGTAATTCTTTAACATTATTATGAAACAGCAAACTAAAAATTTACAATACGGCGAATGACAATGAATTTTAATTTTTTTTTTATTATTCACAAAATAATTATTTAAAAAACAAAACGATGTACGCTGAGTTTTTTATTTGTTCACAAAATGATGAGTAAAAAGTTTTTTATAACACGGTTTTACAAACATTACACTCCTTCTCAAACTAAATATTCCTTTTGATGTGATCAAGTACGTAATAAAAATCGCCTTAAGGACCTAAAGGGTATTTGTGGTTGCAAACGTGTAGCAAACATTCTGGTTTAGTTAACTGATTGTAACTTTTAATAACATAATGTAGGTCAGTGGACACTTTTATACGACACTTTGAATAAACACAGCCAACCCGCTCACTAACGAGCCAGCTATGAATATTCTTGATGTCTTGCATATTCAGTAGGATATGAATCACAATACTTTTATATTTTAGAAAAAGTAAAGCCATATATAATATTATAGCCTTAAAACGAATAGATTTACATTTATTAATAAATAATTGACACTGGCTTTGCTTTCAATATACTATGAAAATTAAGTGGCGCTTTTGATACTTTTTATTCTTACATCAGTGCTTGAAAACATTATGGGTACTGGAATAATTTAGACATAAAAATAATAGAGTGATGTTCGTATACTTTACTAGTTTTGAAAGTTGCTGAATGCGATAAAGACCATGAGTTGTAACGAGCTGTGTTACTACCACATCAAAACCATTTAACAGTATGCACTATAAGGTAAACAGGTTGGCATATAGTTTATATAATGTCCAGTGTTTTATGTTAAACAATATTGATATTCTTATCACCAGATACCACGGCCTCACAGAAAACCGGCAGTGAAACAATGCATGCATTGCTTTTCGCCGCGTGAGTGAGGTTACCGGAGGCCCTAACCCTTCCCTCTACCCTATTCCCGTCCTTCCCCTCTCCCCCTCTCCTCCCCTCTAATCCCCCTCTTCTATCTTCCTGCTCTTTTCCCCTCTCCCCCTCTTTTCATATTCACACCTTAAAGGGCGGCAACGCACTTGTGACTCTTGAGTTACAGATGCCCATGGGCGGCGGTAGTCATTTACCATCAGGTGACCCGTCTACTCGTTTGCATCGTATAACATAAATTTTTTTTTGGAAATTAGTTTTGGATTAGGAATGTTTCGAACTAATAAAATAATTCAGGACAAAATATTGACGCATTAAAGAATAAAAAATATTATAATTCATATAACTTCCTCCCTGACGTGTATGCACAAATATTTTTTATACAACTAAATTATTATTAAATTACAGGGACGACGGTAAGTATTGCGGAAGCTGTCGCGAGGATACTGCACTCCACACTTTAGTGGAGTGCTCAGCGTAGGCGTAGCAACACTCCAACCTTGGGTTTCTTGAGGCTTCCTCCTTAGGGTATACCCGCAGGGTAATGCGCAGCACCATTGTTTTAGTCAGTTCGATTCCGACATATCACTTCCCCATTAGCTCCGGTGAGGTGATGACCCGTGGAAACGCCCGCGGATCCAAATGAAAAAAAATAAAGGGATAGCGGTAAGCTATTTGTGTGTTGCCATCATACGTTTGTGCTTTCTGCTTCTTTTAATACTCTGGTGATTCAACTAACAGGCAGACTAAAATAGACCAAATAAGCTTTTGAGAGCCACTGTACTGATAGACACTACTAAACAAAGATTCGTGTTACACTATAGACGAAAAATCTTTGTATTTAGATTTTTTGTCTACAGTCATCTCTATTTTTGGAATCTAAAAAAGGTAAATATTAAATAATATTGAATGTTTTATTACCAACTAGCTGTGCCCGCGACTTCGTTCGCGTTTTTTTCGAAAAACAGCAATTTGTCGCTTATTGCATAGTACCTCTTTGAAACAACCTGGAGCGTACAAAAAAGTTTTGGTTGATTACACATGAAATAACGACATAATTTGGCCGTGGTAACATTACTCATTTGTTTTTCGTGTGGAAGCTCACCTCATCGGGCTATTGGTGAGGCCGTATTTCAGGCTTCAACCAACTAAAACCACACGGTGTGCCTCACAGCACCGTTTATGAGTTGACCGTCGGTACGGCGACGTATTGCCTCCAATGATCCACCCAGCGCTGGCTAGCAGACGGCAACTGGGCGATGTCCAGACACCTCTTCACGGGAAACTCTGCTTCGGGTGAAGAACATAAAACTCGTCTCATACACCCACGGCCACTCTTAGCGTACGCACGAGAGCGCGAGTGAAAAGGTTCCACCTGGAAGTTTTTCTACCGAATCCACACCGTCACCTCCTCCTTGCGCAAGATATTCTCCTCGCAGAAAATCGTCATGAAACAACTGTGACGACCTAACATCTCGATTCGTCCGACCAATTGGGAGACTCTTGCTGTAGTCAGTCAGTCAGTGCTGCTTCCTAGAAACTATGGGCCTCCTCGGTATACCTAACAGATAAATGCTTCTGAGCTTCTGAGCTTTGTTTAGTCACGGTGTAACATAAGATTTCACACTACTGTAACCGAACGGAAAATAAATGGTCTGAAAGTGTAAAAAAAACTTACCGGTTACATGTCAATATTTCAGCGTAGTTGTAATTTTTCTGGCGATAGTGTCTGCATGCTGCCATGCATTTAATATAGTAAAATACTGTAATACTAACAAAGTGTTAAGTTAAACTTACAACTTTTTTTTTTGTAAGTCGTATATTATATGCTTTAAATAAAAACTCTATTATATTCTAATATAATCATGTTGACGGGAATCAACGCGATCACGTATTTAAAACCTTTGCTTTGCCGTGGTCGTGATCACAGGCCTGTAGGTACTGTAATACTTTTTAAATACGTGATCGCGTGAATTCCCGTCAACATAATTATATTATTATGGAACGCAAAAGTTTAAAAATTTGGATCTTCTTTTTCTATAACTCTATTTATAATGTATATTTACTGGACTGGCCTGATGGTCTAGTGGTTAGTGACCGTGACTGCTGAGCCAGAGGTCGTGTGTTCGATTTCCACCCAGGACAAATTATTCTCTGTCTAGGTGTAATTTATTTATAATATGTATGTATTTAGAAGTATATAAGTATATTTATCAGCAGTCTGGTTACCATAGTACAGGCTCTGCCTAGTTTAGGATCAGACGGCCGTGTATGAGGTGTGTGAAGTTGTTATTATTATTAATGCCCTGAAACATATTTATGAATTTAATGGCTGTGAGAGGCAAAATAGCTCGTTGGCATAGTCAAGAACCAGCTATCGATTACTCTGGGATCACCAAACAAAGAAAAAAAAAATTCCTGCTGCTTCAGCAATCACCACAGAAAAGCACGATGATATCCTACGATTGAAAATATACATTCACTATAACCTGCGCAGGCACTCAAGCTATTATACTAAGTTTCAAGCATACCCCTTCAGTAACTTCTGAGTTTATCGTGAACATACAAACAGACAGACAGAAAGAGAGACAGACAGACAGACAGACAAAAATTGTTTGAATCGCATATTCGGCATCAGTATCGATATCTTAATACCCCTCAGTCGTTTTTTTTTTAATATATTCAATGTACAGAACTTATCCCGCTACAGAGTTATTATAAGTATAAATAAGTATAGATGAACATACATAAAAAAAAAAGAAATATGTATATAAACGGTCGAATTGAGAACCTCCTTTTTTTCGTCGGTTAAAAACGATACCTAATAAAATTTAAAAAAGTCAATTAGTTTTTATATAAAAAAAAAAATAAAAAAAAGAAAAAACATCAAAGAGGGATTCGATCCGGCACCCAATCTAGTAGAAATCGTACTCTACACCAGATTAGCTAAACGCTCGCTGGAATGTAGTTCGAAATAAGTATATACGTTCTACTGACGTTACAATGTTATTACAGCTTTCATTGATTTTCCTGTGGGAACCAAAGTTTAACCCGGGATAAAAAGTACCCTATAACCTGCGCAGGCATTCAAACTATTATCATACTAAGTTTCAAGCATATCCCTTGAGTAACATCTGAGTATATCATAATCTGAACATACAAACAGACAGACAGACAGACAGACCGACAAAAATTGTTTGAATCGCATATTCGGCATTAACAATCCTCAGTCGTTTTTTTTTAAATATTTTCAATGTACAGAATTCATCCCGCTACAGATTTATTATAAGTATAGATATAGATAATATAGATATAGATATTCGTGAACGAGTATTTTGCTCTGACAGAAATACTAGGCTATTCGTTGAATAATTAAATGGTATGTTGTTAAATCCCACGACAGAAGAAAACAGTTAGTTAAATTTATTGATTTAGGCTTTAATAAGGCTTAGTTTAATTTTAAGGGTCAGTTGATTGTTGTTTCGCTGTCATTATGGAATGATTTAGTTGCTTAGCGATAACAATGAAGAACAACACCAAACATTGCTCATGAAAACTTAACACCGGTCCAATGAATAACGTCTACCGTAAAGGTATCACGGATTTTTAAGTTAGGTACGAGTAGTCGTTTGTAAGTTTCATATCGGTTTTTTTTTACCGCCGATTCAATTATTATATTATTATTACAGAAGAATAGGTTTTGTAATATTATCACATGCAAATCACTACTTACAGCACTTTCTTAGAGTTTATAATGAACTACATAATGTTCTTTTACGTAAGCTTATTTAGAGAAAAAAAACGGGTTGCACTCCGGGAGTGCCGGCAGAAGTGAAAACTTGAACATTAACGTTGTGCATTTTTGAATATTTTCTAATGGTTAGGGAATAATTTCCCACGAATTGCTCTATTTATCAGTATAAAAGTACTATCATTATCTAGTTTTTAAAAGATTATCAACGATCTAATGGCCGTGAGCCAACCAACCTCTTGACAGGCACGACCTTGGCGCGTTCTTGGATGAAGTGCGAAAGTGAACTTTATCTGAGTGAGGTAAAGCTGTTTTTCGCACTTCATCAATAACAGTCACGTAATTCTTTTCTTTATTGACAGGACAGAGGACATTCGGACATTCGGACATCAGGGTCACGTGTCCTGACGCAAGCTTAACATTTTTTACCCATCAAAAAGTGCACAACGCCGCGAAAGAAGATTTCACTTAAAAAAAACTTTTACCCATGGTATTTATAAAAAAAACGAATCAGTAAATAGTAAAGAATATATATTAAAGAAAGATAACTTATATAAATACAACAAATAGTTCTTCTCAGTCGTACACTTTTGTCAGATGTCAGATAGTCATGGCGGATTGTTATTTCAGGTTCGGACCGCCACTCCCGCGATGTTACTCCACTTGGTACGATATACGATTTTATAAGGTTTGTCCAGCGGGTAGGCGATCTCCCTCTGGACCTTCTCCACTTTCATCTGGCATTGTCAGACGTTCAATAAACCATCGTTTCTAGATATGTGCCGGAAGAACATAAGTATTCTATATTATTGCAAATAACTAAATGGCAAACAAAAATGGCAGACCACAAACTTATAACACAAATTGCTCCTTATTTTTTTAAACTGTACTTTCTGTAGCACTAAATAATACTTCTTAATTGGTACAAGTTGCTAATAAATTTAATACGATACGAGATACGAACTCTAGCATGCAATAGTACCTTTTAAGGGTTTGGATAGAAACGCTAGTTTTTGGAGGAATAAAACCTCTGAAAACTTATCCTGTCTGGCTTGTCGGTGCAATGTCTGTCTGTCAAGACAATCCTCCATGCGATCAATGGGTCAGAGACGATGGCGTGTTCGTCTTTTGATCGCTCTGACGAAAAAGATGATCTTTTTTTTTATGTTATAGGGGGCAAACGAGCAGACGGGTCACCTGATGGTAAATGACTACCGCCGCCCATGGGCACCTGTAACTCAAGAGTCACAAGTGCGTTGCCACTCTTTAAGGTGGAAGTAGGGAAAGAGGGAGAGGGGGCGGAGAGTGGGAATAGGGGAGAGGGGGATTACAGAGGAGGAAAGGACGGGAATAGGGGAGAGTGAAGGGTTAGGGCCTTCGGTAACTGGCAGTTTTCTGTGAGGCCGTGGTATCGAGCGGAGTCGAGCCGGCCCATACGTGTAGAAGCATGGCTCTCCCACGTCATCTAAGGAATTCGATTGACTGGAGTTAAAAAATGAATGTCACGAAATGCCTCAGGTAGCTGAAGCCGATGTCTTGTCGATAAAAAATATTGCATGTTGTGTTACTTCCCTATTAATGATCTTAATAAGAAAATTTTCAATGTTCGGGTACTCACATTATATTACATTGCTTTTATTCGAATAATATGCCATACCTCCCACTCTGTATAAAATATGCCATCAATAGTTGTCTAAAACAGTAATTAATTTCTCATTGTAATGCAACTGTCTTACCGTTTTGCAGAAAGGTGTTCAGTTTCTAAGCGATAGATTAAACTGAAGATGAATGGTCGAAGCATCTGTTGGAATCACAGCCAATTTAATTTGATAAGATATTCGACTTCGAAGATAGATTTTGTGTCGGAATTTCCATCATTTGTATCTTACGATGTAGAATCACTGTGAAATAGTTACTTAATATTATACTTACTTTAGTACTAACAGTGAGCCTCAGTTTCAGTCGCTTAAGATTTGTATGGTTACACTCCACTCATATGGGTCAAGGCGTAAAGTTTTACCTAGTAGATTGGGGTGGTTAACTTAGTTAAATGGAAATTACTGTACGCTAACAAGTTTCTACCGGTAAACTTCTTCTTTTGTAGTATGTATAGTGCGTCATTTCTCAGGTTAGCCTAGTATGCCTATTTCTATGGTTATTGCGTTCCCTCGGGTTGTTCATAATGTCCCCCACGGTACAAGTTTCAGACGGATACGTGTAAGAAACAGTCTCACAACCACTGATATAAACAGTAACTGCCAAGTTGTTCGTATCTCTATTCGCACTCAAGTCAATAGATCTCCACTTGTTTCTACCTTTTTATAATCCCACTATTCGTAAATATTGATCAATCGACCAATAGTATTGCGTTACCGGTATAACCAGTTAAAATATTGTCTATTAACTTATTTTTATTAAATAGTGAACTGTGTTATCATCTATTATAGTTTGGCCCTATTTTTAATATTGATAACAGTTTTTGATGTGGCGACAACATACGATAGTAAGTGATAAAAATGTATAAATGATAAACAGTAAACGACTTACACCGCAAAAAAAAAGTCAATTATCACTATTGACGTTACAGCATTTGATTGTAAAAAAGATTCTCCTTACAACAAAACAAAACAAAACCGCACAAGTGCAGTTGTGACAATTGTGCAAAAAATTTTTATGTAGATAGTGCGTTCATCTCGGAAATCGATTTTTTAAGAGTTTTGCTTGTTTTTTCTAAAAGAAAAATTTTACTTTGCTGTTCCAAAAATACTCTCCCATACATCTATATACGACAAAGTCAGCTTTCCGACCACAAAATAGTTTTTTTTTTATGTGATATATCAACAAATTGCCGACTTTCAGATTTTTCCTGTACTTGTGCTGTGACACCTTGCTTCTTACCAAATTGCATCATTCTAAGTCAATGGAAGTCCCCTATAGGTTTCGATTTACCTGCAAAATGTTCCAATTTGCATCGTATTCCATATTTTAAAATCCAAAGCTCAATCTTTTAATTGCGTTGACTTAAAAGCTTAATTTTTTACAGCTTCAAGGGAGCTCAGACAAACGTATTTGGTGTAAATTTCAACTTGATGATTGTCTTGACCGATAGACGGCTGGACGGACAACAAAGTGATCCTAAAAGGTTTCCTTTTTTCTACTGAGGAACGGAACCCTATTAAAACAATATAATTTGAAATGTGTAACATTATTTGTAATCTAGAAATATATAATTTAATGTTTCAATTCATTCGTCTGGCTGTAGGTGGTTAACGATGCCCTGTCAACAACAGTATGACTCGTGTGCTTCCTTCTCGCTACTATGATAACATGGTAACACCGGTCTTTCGATGAGCGGAGGTGCTTTCCTAGACGGTAGAAAAACTAATTGATACCAAGTAACGTAACTACATATAAAAAGCCCAAAATTTAAAACCCCTTTTTTATCGTGTATCCCCATGTTGGAATCGAACCGACTACGAAGTATTCTTCATTACATTTTAAACACTTTTTCATTGGGACTAACCATTTTTGAAAACATGAGGACCTATTTTTCACGTGCTGGTTGAAATCTTTCACTTCCGGCCCGGTAAATGTCATACCAAACACCAAATTTTTTGGGTTAATAAATAAAATCGCATGGTGCCAAGTCTGGACTATGTGCGAGATGGGTCACTAGCTCTACCTTTTCAGAAGCCAAAAATAACTTTGTCTTGAAGTATTGTCATGGTGCAATAGGATGCGACTTCTTAGTCGTTTTTCCCTAACTTTTTCAATAACACTGGACAAAAAATGGTGGTGTACCACTCAGCATTAACTGTCTTTTCTTCAATTGGGGTCGTGCAGACAGGACCCATCCGAGAGAAAAAAAACGCAAACTTTTTTCGCCTACGTTTCTCGCCTGCCTCAATTTTGTTGGTTTCGAACACCCATACAGAAGACTGTTGCTTTCTATCCGGCATGTAACATTAGTTATTATCCATGTTTCATCTCCTGTCACAATGTCATACACAGCATTTGAACGTCTGTGATCGTACTTTAATAAAAAAATTTACACCAATCAACACGAGTCCATTTTTGTTTTGGGATGAGTCCAGCGGCGGTGATTTTTTGAATTTGACTCATACCAACCCCCAAATGTCCTCAAATCTCCTCATAGGTGATACGCCGGTTTTCTTCAATTAGTTGCCTGACAGTAGCCACATGTTCCTCAGTGATCACAGTTGAGGGCGATCTTACGAATTTTATCATGGAGAGAAACACGGCCAACCAACGCCTTACGGTGCTCAAAGGAGGTGCTTCCCTCCCAAAAGCATTTTGAAGATGAGCAGTAGTCTTGCAGAGTCAGTGATCATTTAAAATCATCGCTCTATAAGCTTTTCGCGTTAACTCCATTTTTGCTACTGACGACTAACTTGTGGTAAAAAACAATTGACATGGGATTTCCCGAATGATTAAGTTTCTTATGATTAAAAAAAAATAACATTTGAAATTCAATCATTTATGAGCGAACAGGAGCGCAGAACTTCCAGTGTAAAACCACACAGTGTTCCATCACAAATGAGTCTATTGTAAGGGGCTCGGGTATACTCTAGAAAGGAAGGCCCCGAGAACCCTGGCAAACCTTAGCCACCTCTTAAACAAAGGCAGCCACACCTTTGCATGCGGATAGCCTTGGCTTCGTTCTGGTTTATAGAGGCTCGCGCGGAACACGTAGCGCCACCGATTCACGCTTGTTTCTGCTAGAGTAATGGGCAGCCTCACCCGTTACTCCCAGGTCACCGCTAATGGAAGCCGGAGATCATTCTGCGCTAGGGAGTACTAGCTCTCTCCCGTTCTCTTTCCTCCGCCTCTTTAGCGGACATCACTTTCTCACAAAAAGAGGCGGTGGATTCATACGCACTCTCTCTTTGGACCGTGGAGAGAACCATGGTCTAAAGAGAGAAGCTTCCCACGTGAATAGCCGCTGCGAGGTCAGGGCTTTGTTGCGACCACGCTGAGCATTCCACCAAAGTGTGTAGTGCAGTATCCTCGCGACAGCCTCCGCATGATGGCTCCCGGCCTATGCGACACAGGCAATTTGGGAAACAGTGGCCAGTAAGCACCTGCTTCAGCCGGTAGGACAGGCTGCTGTGCTGCCTCTCCAGCCAATCCTCCGTGAGTGGTCTTACTGCCACAATTGTGGCGTGCCTTGTACTCGGTCAACAGCACGATACCATCGTAGAGCCTTCTACAGAAGGTGTCGGGCCACTAAGTTGGGCAGCAGCCGTGAAAGGACAGCCGCTATCCTCATAAGTTTGTGAGCCAATTTCGAAAGTGGTATCCAAAATCCCATCGACTATTAGAGTGTGTAGAATGGAACCGTACAATATTGTTGAACGAGCATTTTTACCTCACTTCACTAATTATTACAAAACTCCGATTAACGGCCATCGCATGTGCTCCCTCGCACCTTTGTATTAAAATTCCTTGGTCCCATCAATAAATCACTTTAATTGTTTATCAGCCGTATCCTTTAACCGACTTCCTAACTTTTACAGAGTACAAGCCCTAAATATCTCATCGAAGACTCGATGCCGATGTGAACACAAAATTTAGTACCCCTAGCTTTTTAAAGGCTGGCAAAAACTTTAACAAGGATCATGAAAATTCCAAATGAAAATTTTATTTGTTGCAACGTAAGTATTATACTCGCGCCTAAATACTTATGTAAACATATTAATAACATGAAGGAGAAATGCCTTTACCCAACATAAGATATTCACAGTCCCTTAGCAGTACTACGTACACATATTGTTGCATAAGTGCCTACAGTAAGTACCTCTAAGTAATGTCGTTCACTCACATTCACTAGCGTTAACTTAAATGATAGGGAACCAGCCTTTATTCTCGTTAGACTAACTAAAATATTGTCTCATTCATGAAACGTGATAGAAACGAGCTGTGTCTTAAGTGAAAAGTTTGGATGTAAGTTTGCCTCGGCGGTCCCGACGGCGTGTTATAAAAATTTTACTGTATTAATGGGTCTGTTAACAGGAAGTGATATTCTCTGTAGAATGTTCGTTAATAAATTCGTAGTACATCAGGTTGTTTTTGTTTTCTATTTATACATACATACATACATTCACTCAAGCCTGTATACTATAAGGGGTAGGTGGATGAGTAATAAACACCCCCATTTTGCCAAATATAATTTTTTATAATATATATTATATAATATATAATATAATTCACAATTGGAATCTCTCTCCGGGAGATTAACAAAATATCAAATCCAAAAAACTCTTCGAACCATGCCAGTTTTCATATTTCTGTTCTATTCAGTAAACCAATTACAAACATACATAATATATCAAGTTAGTGAAACTCGAATAAATAGCGAAGGCTAGCACTACAACTATACAAATATAAACTCTTTCGTTTTATTTCTAATGGAATGTTAGACTTTTCTTTTCAACATTTCAATATACGTGAGGTACACTGGAAGTTTTGCGTAACTTATTAATAAAACTATTTACATATAAAGTAATATATTTTTATTGCTTTTCAAAGTATTCTTTCTCCATTACCTTTTAAACACTTTTTCATTTGGTCCAACCATTTTTGAAAACGTGAGCACCATTGGTCTAAGGGCATGTTTTTCACGCGCTGTTTGAAAGCTACCACGGCCTCTACCGGCCCCGTCAATGTCATACCTCTAATCAAATCTTAAATTTTTGGGAAAATAAAGAAAACGCATGATGCCAGGTCTGGACTATGTGCGGGATGAGTCACTAGCTCTACCTCTTCAGAAGCCAAAAAAGACCTTGTCTTGTTCGCGGTGTGCGCCGAAGTATTGTCATGGAGCAATAGGATGCGACTTCTTGGTCGTTTTTCCCTAACTTTTTCAAAGACACTGGGCAAACAAATGGTGGTGTACCACTCAGCAATATCTGTCTTTTGTTCTTTTTTTCTTTTCTTTTTCCTTTTTTTTATGGACTCTATCTTGCGTGTAGAGTCAACGCACAGATTCCGCCAATGTCAAGTGTTTCGAGAGACACGTTTAGAAATTGATTGGCCCGTAGAAATCTTTTGTTCTTCAAGTGGGATCGTGCAGACAGGACCCGTCCGGGGAAAAAAAGTGGTTGACGATAATTTTAATAACGTCATGAGAAAACTGTGGAATAAAGATAGATGCGTCACAAGCCAAACGCTTAGGCCGATCGTGCCTCTCTATCGCTGCTTGCGGAACGTGACAATGGGTCATGCTTTTTCGTGCGTGCAGTCGGCGTTCAGCGATTTATAAGACGTTATCACGTTAAAAACGCAATAATTTTTTTGCCTACGTTTCTCGCCTGCCTCAATTTTGTTGGTTTTGCTATCACCTTCGACAATCCATACAGAAGACGCTTCTTGCTTTAACAATATATCCATGTTTAATCTCCTGTCACAATGTCATACACAGTATTTGAACGTCCGTGATCGTACTTTAAAAATATTTTTTACACCAATGAACACGAGTCCGTTTTTGTTTTGGGGTGAGTTCATGAGGCATCCAGCGGCAACAAAGTTCTCTAACTTTTAAATGTTGATGTAAGATTTTTTGAATTTGGCTCATACCAATCCCCAAATGTCCCTCCTCATAGGTGATACGCTGGTTTTCTTCAATTAGTTGCCTGACAGTAGCCACATTTTCCTCAGTGATCGCCGTTGAGAGCCGACCTTCACAAATTTCATCATGGAGAGAAACACAGCCACGATCAAATTCTGCGTACCAAAGCCTTACGGTGCTTAAATGCTTCCCTCTCATAAGCGTTTTGAAGATGAGCAGTGAAAGAAAGAAAGAAAAATATTTATTTGGTTTCCACAAAAGGTATTATATTCCTATAATCATAAATACTTATTACTAAGAAACAACAAAGAAAATAAAAAATAAAATAATTAAAAATAATCTATTTGCTAGAAAAACATTACGTGCTTATGTAGCTATGTAGGTACCCTGTGTGTGAAACAAAAATGGTCCCTAGCTCAGCATAGTGCCGCTTCGAGTTTACACCAGAAGCGGCGCTGATATTCTGCTAAGGCCAAAAGTGACGTAAACGGCCATTGAGTTGCAATTTAATACTAGTGTTTGTACCACAGAAAATATACTATTTTACACTCTTTGATTAATACGGTCTCAGAGCAATACGGTCAATACAATACAAAAATTATGTAACTATACCATAAACAAATAAATTACGACGTATAATAATTATACTTAGTATTATGCTAAATATGTACATAATATATCAATAATCAAATAGAATAAAGTAACAAACAACAACGGTTGAGAAGAAAATAAGTAGATAAATAAATACACTTTTCACAAGTATTTGTCCAGCTAATTATGTTATCTGTAAAAAAAATCTTTTTTCTGTCAACTAGACTGACACATGTTTGACATGAGTTTATTTTATATTGGGCTTACATGCAAAGTTAAGTCAAAATCTACAAAAAATATGAACAATTTCCGATTTTTATTTGTTTTATTTAAGTGCCTGTTATATAATCGAGAACAAAAAGAAAGGAAAGAAATGAAATGTCGCTGCAATTAGTTATACTTGGTGCTTCTGTGCGTTTAGTAGATATTGTTTATACCTCTTATTAAATGAGGAAATTTAATTGAGCTCACGTAACGGAGGTTGCAGGTTATTCCAACAGTGAGTGGCAGTTACAGACAAATAAGTACGAAAAGCCTCGTCTCTGGTGTTTATTTGGATCACTCGACCAAGCAAGCTTTTTATACAGGTATGCAGGTCTCCCAGTTAGAATAACACCAAAGAGTACTGTAGCCAAGTGCAGATGTCTGCGAGAAGACATGTTCATCATATTCCCATTGTTAATTAAGGGAGTAACATGTGACCGTGTTGGAATATGAAAACAAAAACGCGCGCATGCATTTCGTACCCGCTGAATAAGCCTTTCCGTTCTACTTAACAGGCAAGAACATACATTGTGTCGGCATAATTTAATTTTGATAAAATGAGCGACTCACAAAGTGTGATACGCATATCCACAGAGATATAGGGACGGACTTTGTAAAGCAACTTCAGACGATAAAAGCAATTAGGTACGGCTTGGAGAATGTGAGTTTCGAACTGAAGTAGACCATCAAATACCACTCCGAGGTTGCGAGCCTCATGCACCTGCTTAATCTGACACCGATCGATGCTAACATTGGGGCAACTGTCCTGAATTTTTCTGACAATATCCTTGGAGCCCATAATCAGAAATTGAGATTTGTCGGGGTTCAGCACTAAGGTGTTTCTTTTTGCCCATTCAGCAACCCTACCTAAATCCTGATTCATTTTCAATACAGACTCAGTGCAATCCCCAGGACGGAAAGAAATGTATAGCTGTAAATCATCAGCATACAGATGGTAGCCACAGTTGATTAACGTACCTGTTATATCTGCAGTATATAATAAAAACAAAAGAGGCCCGAGAATGGAACCTTGTGATATACCACGCTCTACAGGACTGAGGGATGATGTCACATGACTACCATTATGAGTGTTCAGAAGCTGGACAAACTGAGAGCGATTCCTGAGGTAGCTGTCAAACCAATAAACTGTTTCTGTATCACAACCATAATAAGCAAGCTTAGACAATAGAAGAGAAATATTGATTGAGTCAAATGCACGGGAGAAGTCCAATAAGGTGAGTAATGTTCCCTCACCTTGGTCTCTAGCCTCCAAGATGTTGTCAACAACATCGATTAATGCCGTAGTAGTACTGTGCCCTACACGAAAACCAGACTGTTTCTGTGGAAGGATCCCACTGTATTCAATATAATGTCTCAATTAATTGCTTACTACTCTTTCCAAGATTTTGGATAAACAGGGCAACAAACTAATTGGTGTAAGGTCCTTCACAGAACAAGGATCGGACGTTTTTGGAATGGGTCTAATTATTGCTATCTTCCACAAGTTTGGAAAAGAAGATGAGGACAGTGATTTATTTATAATCCCTGTAATAGCTGCAAGTGTATTTGGAAGCGTCATCACCAGCATGTCGAGGAAAATATCATCTACTCCTGTGGCGTTAGATTTAAGACCCTGAATAATCTTTAGGACTGCCGCTTCATCAGTCGGCTGCAGATGGAAGCAACCTGAACCGTATCTATTATATTCATAAAATGTAATTTCAGATAAGGAGATTTTGTTACTGCCAGGTACATCCAAAAAAAATTTGTTGATTAGCTCAGGATCAGAATACAGAAAGAAGGCAACTCCTGTTCTTTACTAGTCTTATAAGAAATAACTGACTTAATATTATTCCATAGCTTTTTCGGATTATCAACGTGTTTGTTTATATTTGACCTAAAATATGCCTGTTTCTCACTCTCAATTGCAGCCTTAACTATACTCTTGAGATTTTTATATGAGTCATGGTTAGAGTCTGTCTTGTTTGATTTGTATCTCTGGTGGTATTTATCTCGCAGCCTAACCATTGCTTTAATGGTATCTGTTATCATTGGACATCTTTTATCCTTTGTGAGGACTCTGTTTAGAGGGGCATGCATTTCGAATAAAGTAAGTATATATGAATTAAATGTATATACCATAGTGTCAACATCATCTAATTTTATTATGTGATCCCAATCTATATCAATATTTAGATCTTCGGTGAAGATGTCCAGTAGTATATCCTTTAGTGGTCTGTAATTAATCCAGCGGGGAGAAGGTTTCTCAATTCTGAAGTTCAGTTCACAAGTTATAAAAGCATGATGTCCAAGCTCAGGAATGTGCAACACAGAGGATTTACATACCTGTGCATCTGTACATACAATGTCAATAAGAGTTTGGCTATAATTAGTGAAATATGTAGGTTCTATATGTTCCTAAGACTGGCACATTGCAAAAAAGTATCAAGTAATTTAGTTTTATTGTCATTAACATCCAAAATATCAATGTTAAAATCTCCAAGCAAGACTATTTTGTCGGCATTAGAAAAGGAGGATATAGTGTAAGTGAGCGCATCAAGGAAAGTGTTTACATCTAGCCAAGGTGGTCTATATGCAGTGCCAATGATGATAGTTTGTGACTTAATTATTAGTTTTATCCACATTTGCTCAATCATTGACGCATGCGGGTGCTGAGCAGTGCGAACATTAAGTCCTCTGCGTATATAGAACCCAACCCTTCCCAGTCGGCCACCACGCACATTGCATGGGCGCGGTACGTGTCGCAACCGGTAGTTAGGTACAGAGGGCGCACGACTCTCCTCTCCCTCCCTGAGCCAGGTCTCATTGATGGCCATGATGTCCACTGACATGGTTTCCATGGCTATAAGGAACTCTTCTTGATGCGAACCCAGCGATCCGGCATTGAATAGTCCAATACGCAACTTTTTATTGTTTATCATATTTGTAATTAGTTATATACGATAGAGAACTAGCATTGTTGTTTGTATAGAGTATGTATATTAATTTGCAAATAGCACATTTAGCAGTTAATTTAGAGTTATGTATAAATATGTATGTATAGATGGTGCAGTGCAGTCTTGCGGAGTCAGCAGTCATAAATATATGACGTCATAAACGTCGCCATTTTTTTACTGTGAGGACTGGAGTTTTCGAGGTAAGGTGTCACACTGCCACTTTTATTATGCGATTGGATAACTGACAGTATACTGGACTGCGTTCCGTTAGAAACAGTAACCAGTATAGCTAACTCTAGATTAACGGCTTTGCAGTATACTGAATGGACGTCATACCTAACAGTGCTCTCAGTGTATATCGGAACACACACTGAGTTTCTTATGTTAAAAAAAATATAACATTCGAAATTCAAACATTTATAAGCGGCCAGGACCGTAGAACTATCAGTGTGCCCTATGTATTTAGACTTTTTCCTTTATCTCAAATTCAAGGTTTAATTTTAAAATTTTAGTACAAGTAGAAGTCTGTGCCTGCAACCGATAGTAGTAGTAAAAATGCTATCGCTAGTATTTTAACTGATTTCTAAAAAAAGTTCTCAATACCTAATATCTTAGCAGCTTGGTAAATAAATCTAAATGATATTTTTTACCGATCTCAAAAAAGGAGGTTAATTTTGAAACTTACTCAAATCTTCTTTAATTAATAAAAAAATCACCAACATAAGGTTCGCAAAATCGCTAATGAAAGTTTCAAGTGGGCTAATCTAGACGCTTTGAAGTCAGTTGTACTTCATTTAAAGATAATTTATATTAAACATGGTTCCCTCGGCATGTTCATAGAAAAAATATATTCTGAAGATTCTATTTATTATAAAAAACTTGACTACATAAATAAATCGAACACTTTAATATGATATCTAGAGTGCGTGCGTTTTTCAGTTTAACAAAAAAAAATCACTCTTGTGCTAATGTAATTGATCTGAAATAAATGTATACAATATATTGACATACTTCCCACATATTATTTCACTGATTGACATTTACATTGCTGGCGCATTAATAAGATACTTGTAATTAATTTTGTTACTTAACAATATCTGAGTTCCGTTCAGCTTTATATTTGTGTTCAGCTATTTGTGATAGAAAAGTTATGAATCTTGCGAAGACTGCCGAGGGAGCGTATACATTTCGATAAGGCGATCTTATTCTATTGTTGTTTGTTCTATTTCGACTTCAGAATAAAACTGATTTTGTTATGTAAGGAGACTAAAGAACTTGGAAAGACTTTTTTTTACTTTGACAACACTTGTATATGTAATCTATCCTATAATATAACACTGCTGGTTTTTTGCTGTTTTAGTTCTGTCAAACTAATCTCATGCGTGACCTTGCAAGAGTATGTACATGTTTCGTGGCAGGGTATTGTTGCAGTCTGACACTGCCTACTAACATACATATATTTATATTATATTTTCTGCTTAGAGGTTTAATTCGCGATAGACTATCCCCATCATGTGAGTCATAGTATGATCTCTAAGAACTAAGGGTAACTTTTTAATGATCAACCTACTCGGTAACTGAGACACGCAATAACAATTATTTTATGAGTAGGTGTAAATAAAAGTGAGAAATGATATGAAAACTCTCAGACACAGAATGAAAACAGAAACAGAAACTATGAACTTGGTATGTTACGTTTACTTTTATTATTATACTAACAATCATAAATCACAATATCAATTACTCTGTTGCTAAGTTCTATGTTCACAGATTTTTTACAATAGTCTGTTATAGCAATAACAGCATTTTCCAGAACCATAAACGCTGTGCTTCATTACACTGTTGAAAACGGCAATAAAATGTTAAACAAAAAATGAAGAACAAAATTATGACAGCAAATTGAGATAAAAATAAGACGATCCACGCCTTGACTCATTTTTATTTCTTCTAAACAACTCGAATTGAAAGTAAATGAGATGAATACAAGCTCAGACATGACAGGCAAACAACGGGTTCTGATTACTCATCACAAAGTACCGAGAAACGCTAAGACAATACAACAATAGGGTGTTCGCTTCCTCCCCTTTATTATTTAATTTAATTGTTCCCAAAAAGTTTTTCGCGCATCTATTTTGGCTGAATATGCTAATTCCGACAAGCAAATTTATTCATGGGCACTTGTTAGAGAGCCGGTTTTGATTAGGTCTATCCTGAATAAGCTCGTGTGTAAATTAATCTTCAGTTTCCTATTTACATAGGCTTGTTAAGCTATTCAAGCGGAAGATAAATAAAGAGTCGAGAACGTCATCTTAATTAGACAGTATTCTTCTACATTATGTTATGATTTTCGCAGTCATCCAGTTTAAATTTAATTTTAAAACGGGATATGTTTAACATATAATAAGCTTTTGTCTGCTTAAAGCAGATACTTCCAATACAAAAAGACAGTTTACCCTATAAAAAGAGCTTGAGAAGTCGGTCACTCATAACGTTTTTTTTTTATTTGTCTAATATGATTACGTGAGTGTTTACTGTAGCTTGGTGATGAACAGATGTTCGTTACCTATCAATCAGGGTAGCTTCACTTAAGTATGTCCACTCTTGGGCATCAATATAAAATGTTTTAAATCTCATTGCCATGTATAGGTGTTTTAATACATTCATTATCAATAACTGATTATTATTATTACAGGTGACAACTGTGTTGTAGAACACACTGAAATTTTTAGAATATAGGGCAGTAGCCGATGAAAAAGTTATTTAAATTTCGAATTAGGAACTCTTTGGGAATCTGTACATGTTTAATGATTTCATTTATTCTTTGTTTTTAAAAATTGGCGGCAATTTAAAAAGTGTCTGTCGTGCATCGAAATGGATTTGAGTAGAAACTATTTTTGCTTAATGATTTATTACGACTTTCGTTGCGGTCTTACTCGACAACAATGTTACGATAGACTTCGCCCTGGCATATCATTACGAAGCCCCATCTTGTGCCACTGTTAACAACTGATTTAATAAGTTTGAACATGGTCAAAGTAAACTCATTGATGATTCTAGAGAAGGTCGTCCTTCTACGGCGACTATTGAAGATAAAGTGAGTCTGTGCGGCTAACGATAGAAGCTGATAGAAGGGTGACATATCAACAGATTCGGGCAGCTTTAGGCATTGGTATGAGTCAAGTACAAAAAGTCTTACATGAACATTTAGGCGTCAGAAAGCTTTGTATAGATGGATACCTCATCAGTTAACGGAAGATCAAAACGCCGACGTTTGGATTAGTGCCGCTTAATGCTTGAAAAGCATAATAGAGGTGACTCGAAGGCTGTATATGAACATCGTCACAGGTGATGAAAACTGGGTATATTGTTACGAACCCGAAACCAAAAGACAATCTTCGCAATGGATATTTCCATTCGAAGATTTGCCGACAAAAGTAAAGAAGGGCAGAAGTCAAGGGAAAAAGATGACTGCCTCTTTCGTTGAACGGACGGGTCATTTTGCTGCAGGATTCTCCTCCACCACGACAATGCTCCAGATCACTCTGCCAGACGGACTATCGAATATTTGTCTATCGAAAGTGTGGAGCTCACTAACTTCACACTTTCGATGGACTGTAAGGAGGATGACTCACTAGTCATCCTCCTTATTGTCCCAACCTGGCACCTTGTGACTTTTATTTATTTTGAAAAATAAAAGATAAACTAACATCAATGCGTTCTATGAACCTTGAAGATGCCGTGGCTGCGTTTGATAAAGGCGTGGAGGAGATGCCTAAAGAAGAGTGGGCTCACTGCTTCAGTCAACGGTTCCATCTTAGTAACGTTGCTTAGAAAGGAACGGAGACTACTTCGAAAAGCAAATATTAAACAGGCTTCTTATAATCATTCCGTTTTTTATTTTCTGAAAACTTTCTGTGTGACCCCCCATAAGCTGCCTAAGTTGGTGCAGGATCAGTTTCTTCGTTAACAATCAAAAACTTAAGGTGGTTAGTAGTTCTCCCGGTTGCAAATCTCTAAGTTTTGCAAACGTATGTGCTACGAAATTAATTGTCTTAACGGTGAAGTGAAATATCGTGCACTTGCATACCTATCTTTTGTAAGTCTCTAATGGTCTCAGCTCACCGGGTTACGGTGAAGCGATTAAGTAGGTTGAAACCGATTAAATCACTAAGGGTAACCTTTTAATGGGCACTTGTTAGAGAGCCGTATTATTTTCCCTCGGGGACCTAAGACTCATGGTTCAGGTATACAACAACAGCTTAGGAAGAAAGTCCTTGGGGAATCCCTATTCTAAGTTTAGGTCCGGTAACATTACGCACAACCAGAAATAGAAAACTGCACATTTAGTGTTCGTGTCTTGTGTAGGGTGGACGTACTTCGACTTCGAGTGTGTGTCGAGAGGCTCTAATTTAAGAAAATATTTATCTTGCTTTCAATAAAATCATTAAAACATACATAAAATCGAAGACGGAGCTAGGATTTCAGATTAAGTTTATATTGTTCGTAGAAAATGTCACCAATCTGTAGGTACGGCTTTCTTAGTAACAGGCGCAATATGTTTTCAAATAATTACTTTTAAAAGCCGAGACGAGAGAAATTAATTTCTTTGTTACTTTGGAACATTGATGGCGTGGGCTTACTTAGTGATCTATCAGTGTCTGCAAATGTGTTCCGATAATAATTCAACGAATACGTATAACGATTAATTTACTATGCTATAATTGATTTTATTGTCATAAAAATGGATTCATTTTTTTCTTATTTCAATAAGATTAATTTACCGACATGGTTGTCTTTTCGAGCAAATAAATATAATAGCTGGATATCTTATTATGATTTTTATAACAGTTTAACCCTAAAAAGACAATATAAAAATACTCAAGTAAAATTGCCATGAATTAAGAAATTCCATATCACAACATGTATTTATTTGTTACTTTTAATTTTCACTTTAGTATTTTTTTATCAATGCAAACGTTTGTAACAAAACCTAGTAATACATAAATATTAGGTCACTACATAAGTTTTGTCATACTTTGTAAAACTTTTTTTTTCGAAGTAGTCATCACTGGCAATAATAATACAGGTCTTCGTACGTGTAAATCAGGTGTTGAACACATTGTTCCACTATCAAATAAGCCTCTCATCGTTTGAAAACTTGCACCCCTTCACTTGTTTTTTTTTTACATACGAAAATAGTGCAAAATCGCATGGAGCTAAATCCAAACTACAGGGAGGGTGTCCTAGTAGTTTAATTCCAGTTTGGTGCAAATAGTACGTAGTTTTATTGGCTCGATGTGCAGGGGCTTTATCTTGATGCAAAAGCCAAGTATCGAGCCTTGAGTTTGGTCGTTTCATTATTAAGGCTTTAAATACTAGAGGTATTAATATCAAAATCAAAACCATTTATTTCAATTAAACCAATAATAGGTATTTTAGAATTGTCAGTAGGAGTCAGTTAGACTAAGTCAGTCGTGAAGCTAGTTGCCTGTTCCAATACGTAGATACTATGGAGAAGAACAGGCAAGCGACTGTTTTTCAAGATATTTTTGCAATGTAACATATTGTTCTAAAATATAAACAGACGCGCAAATTACTTCTATATTTAAGTAAAAGCAGTCCAGAGACGACCATCCCCGACCAAAAGTACCCGTTCACAAGCATGACGCACACGTCAGCCATAACACTACTATCTTCGTTTTAAAGGCTTAATAAGACTTTGAGACTTGGCTACATATTTTTGTGTTGCAAACATCCATGAACTACGGTGATGGATTTCTACCATACTACCCAGTATGCTTATTTACTTTTTTGCTACTTTCCTAGATTTACACCTTAGATCTACACCTTGGGACTTAAAACTACATATTTGTCTTGAATTTGATGATTTTATTATTATACTAGCTGTGCCCGCGACTTCGTTTGCGTTTTTTTCGACAAACAGCAATTTGTCGCTTATTGCATAGTACCTCTTTCTTCAGGCAGGATTTTTTATACTGTAATGGCGGAGAAACAACTTGGAGCGTACAAAAAAGGGTGTTTTGGTTGCTTACACGTGAAATAACGACATAATTTGGCCAACCAACTAAAACCACACGGTGTGCCTCACAGCACCGTTTATAAGTTGACCGTCGGTACTGCGACGTTTTGCCTCCAATGATCCACCCAGCGCTGGCTAGCGGACGGGTCCAGACACCCTCTTCACGGGAGACTCTGTTTCGGGTGAAGAACATAAAACTCGTCTCATACACCCACGGCCACTCTTAGCGTACGCATGAGAGCGCGAGTGAAAAGGTTCCACCTGGAAGTTTTTCTACCGAATCCACACCGTCACTTCCTCCTTGGGCGAGATGTTCTCCTCGCAGAAAATCGTCATAAAACAACTGTGACGGCCTAACATCTCGATTCGTCCGACCAATTGGGAGACTCTTGCTGTAGTCAGTCAGTCCGTGCCGCTTCCTAAAAACTAATGGCCCCCTCGGTATACCTAACAGATAAAAGTTTGCTTCTGAGCTTTGTTTAGTCACGTTGTAACATAAGATTTCACACTACTGTAACCGAACGGAAAATAAACGGTCTGAAACTGTAAAAAAAACTTCACCGGTTACATGTCAATATTTTAGCTTAGATGTAATTTTTTTGGTGATAGTATCTGCCATGCATTTAATATAGTAAAATACTCTCTAATACTAACAAAGTGTTAAGTTAAACTAACAACTAAGTGATAGATGCTTTAAATTAACATTCTATTATATTCTAATATAATCATGTTGACGGGAATCAACGCGATCACGTATTTAAAAGGTATGACATACCTTTGCTTTACCGTGGTCGTGGCCGTGATCAAAGGCCTGTAGGTACTGTAATATTTTTTAAATACGTGATCGCGTGAATTCCCGTCAACATAATTATATTATCATGGAACGCAAAAGTTTAAAAGTTTGGATCTTCCTTTTCTATAACTCTATTTATAAATATATGTATATCTAATAGACTGGCTTGATGGTCTAGTGGTTAGTGACCCTGACTGCTGAGCCAGAGGTCGATCGATTACCACCCAGGACGAATTATTCTCTGTCTGGATGTAATTTATTTATAATATGTATGTATTTAGAAATATATAACTATGTTTATCAGCAGTCTGGTTACCATAGCACAGGCTCTGCCTAGTTTAGGATCAGACGGCCGTGTATGAGGTGTGTGAAGTTGTTATTATTATTAATGCCCTGAAACATATTTATGAATTTAATGGCTGTGAGAGGCAAAATAGCTCGTTGGCATAGTCAAGAACCAGCTATCGATTACTCGGGGATCACCAAACAAAGAAAAAAAACTCCTGCTGCTTCAGCCATCACTACAGAAAAGCACATTCCCCTATGATATCCTACGATTGAAAATATACATTCACTCGAAATTCTTCAAACAGACATGACTATTTGCTGGTGAAATCTAATGTAACTAATAATATTTCTTTAAATCACAGGTAAAATCGATTCCTTGTACTCTTAATACTTATAAGTTAATTAAATTGAGTGGTTTTATAAAAGAATTAAAACGCAAAAAATAAATAAACCTTTTAAGTCTTAAGCATTAAGCTTATTTAAAAGGTTTATTTATATTTTGCTTTTTGGTTTTTTTCTTCGGTTTAATTTTTTGTTAAAAAAATTATAATTTATGAATTTTTTTCATCATCAGCTCGGCTACATGATGTGATGATTTCTAAACGCAAGTACCTGATAAAGTAATAAAAAGTAAACAGAAACACTCTTCGTTTCTACAATTTTCGAGGGTTTCTCTCAATTTTATCAGAATTTTATTATCAGATCCTGACTTCCTTGACATGGGACCCTTGAGGTATACCCTATCTAACAAAAAAGAATAATTAAAATCAGTTCATAAATAACGCAGAGGGCTGAACATACATAAAAAAAAATAGAAATATGTATATAAACGGTCGAATTGAGAACCTCCTTTTTTTTCGTGGGTTTAAAACGATACCTAATTAAAACAGTAAATTAGTTTATTTATTAAAAGTGCAAAAAGATAAAAGTGTCAAAGAGGGATTCGATCCGGAACCCAACTTAGTAGAAGTCTTACTCTATAGCAGACAGGCTAAACGCTCGCTGTAGTGTAATTCGAAATAAGTATGTACATTCTACTAACGTTACAATGTTATTACAGCTTTCATTGATTTTCCTGTGGGAACCAACGTTTAACCCGGGATAAAAAGTACCCTATAACCTGCGCAGGCACTCAAACTATTATCATACTAAGTTTCAAGCATATCCCTTCAGTAACTTCTGAGTTTATCGTGAACATACAAACAGACAGACAGAAAGACAGACAGACAAAAATTGTTTGGATTTGGATATTCGGCATCAGTATCGATATCTTAATACCAATCAGACGATTTTTTTTTAATATTTTCAATGTACAGAATTCATCCCGCTACAGATTTATTATAAGTATAGATATAGATATGATTTTCATATACCTACTCGTATACAACTAGACAATATTAGACTAAAATTTTATCAGTATTAAGCTTCGAACATATATATACCATAGATGTTTGATGGGTGTTCAAAACATGGCACCAACTAAAATGTGCTTAAATACAGTTGAGTTATCAGACGCTACGCACCAGCGATGCGTACGTGTAGGCCGAGGAATGCTAAAACTATGCCTTAGAAATGCAAAGAATTCATGTAATATCGTATTTTCGATAAATATAATGTTTAAGATAGATTTAAAGTTTTAAAATATAATATTGATACTGTAACAAACGATAATTCAAAAAGTTAGTTATTTTTTAAATACGTAGCTTGCGCACCTGTCCTTGTCACTCTCGTGAGGGTGCGTGTAGAATACGTACCACGAGTCTAATACGCTTCGTTGTAGTCAGTAACTAACTATAGACGCTTTACATTGCAGTTTTTGTATCAAACTATTATAACATAATTATATTCACAGGAACATTAATTGTATTGTCTGGTTTATTATTACATTAGAACGATATTAGTATCTGGAACTATCGAGTGCCATTATTTGACCCGATTTTTGTGGAAGATCGTGTATCTATGGTATATGTCATCTTTACTAAGCTAATAAGTGTTAAGTATTGAAGTAGTAGCAGTTACAAATAAGAAACTTTTGTACAATCACAATTGTGAATGTTGAACTTCATGAGTGAGGTTATTATTAAACTGTTGCTTTTGTTAAGAATTAAAACTGTACGTTCCCAACTACACCTCGTTTATAGTTTATCTCTCAGTAACTAAATAACAGAACAAAACAAGAAAAGGCGGATATCCTGATTACATTTTTCACTCTGGCACAAAGGCGCCCTCTCACTTTGCGTCACCTTAAACCACTTTAAGCGGTGGCCTGTCTAAAATCATAATGTGGTTATTATTTCACCCGGGCTCGTAGCAGAAGCACTGCTGTCGACAAGGCGGCCATTTTCGCAAAATTATCGCTACTCGGCCTCGCTACGACAGAATCGAGGACGTACCCGCGAACTTGCACAACGCATTAACAAAAAATATTATTTCGACCAAGAAAATACCCTTTTCTGGCCTTAATATAAATAAACGAGCCAATAGAGTATAATATTAGACCATAATATCTATCCCAAGTCCAATTATTACGCTGTTATAACGATAGAATGTAATTAAAACAAAGATACCTTGGCAGCAAAAGCAATTTATGAGTTACTTAAGATTACATGTTTTATTTACAGAAATATAATATTAAGTATGTCAAAAGCATTGGAACTTTGTAAACTTTATTGTAATTATTGTCTTTTATTACCTAGTGGTAGGTAGGTAGTGGTAGGTAACAAACACAGGAGGTATTTTGTAACTATACGAGTAAAATCTGATTTGGTAATCGTCATTTTAATGTGTAATTTGAATATCAATGTGTATTTATGTGTACAGTTTAGTCTCTCAAAATATAATTATTTTTGATAGCATGATGTCCGTATCTATACCACTTGGCCTTAGCAGAATATCAGCGCTTCTTCGCTAATCGTGCGTACTTTACACCTATGTTGTTAAAAATGATGTACCTATCCTGTATACGAGTCAGAATAAAAATATTTTTCTTTCTTTCTTTCTTTTCTTTTTCAAACAAAACAAACAATCCATTTCTGATTAGTCAGTTTATTAATTGTGGCATTCAGTATCTCAGAACCTCGTAAGTACTTATTTTACTGATACGGGCTTTATCTATACCTTATAAATTAATAGAGCGATTCTATACACGTTCTATGAAGGCAACATTACCGTGTTTATTAGGTACTTTCGCAGAAAGTGTTTACGATGGTGGCTGCCGAAATGATGTGTCTAATACACAAGGTCCATTTTATCAGCGTGTAACCTCACTAGTGAATATATTCTCAACTTGCCCAGTGCCGTGGTTTTAGTACCGGAAAAGAAGAAAGAGAAAATTATCCCCGGCAGCCTCCAAATAGTCTTAGATTAATTTATAAAAGCGTCACTTCACAGTAACATATTTAATAACAAATGTACAGCGATTTCAACAGTAAACACGTGTTTATGGGTCGACCATAGCTGTAAGTAGTAAATAGCACTGCCACTATCTAACTGTTCGACTTTTTAACATTGCGACTGGCAAAAATATTGAAATCGAAAATTATTGCTTATTTCTCTTAAAATAAGTACTGATAAAATAAAATAAAAGATCCAACCCCTTTTGCATTGAATATAAGTATTAAAACAATGAACTGATTTCGCTTTGATCAGAAAGTATCGCATTTCAGTTCAAACTTTTAACAATGAAAATTCACCGCGAATATTGAATTCCGTTACGTTAATTTTATTGTTCATTAAAATTATAACGTAGAGGAAATTTAAATAAAATGACATCAATTTTGTAACCTTTTGAAGTACTAGAAACTTTGGAAGTACATTCGAAATTAAATATATTTTCAACCCAAGCTCAAGACCTTGTTTTCTTTTCACCTAATTTTATGATTATAATGAGCGTGCCTTTTTTGACCGACTCCAAAAAAGGGGAAGATCCTATGTTAGGCTGTACGTATTTTTTTATGTATGTTTTAACGATATTTCCGCCATCTATGGACCGATTTAAACATTTTTTTTAGTACTAAGTCCGGATCGGATGATGATATCTGAGGGATGAGGGAAACCCTCAGAAATGAAGGACAGATGTAGTGTTTGTTTATTTTTTTTAAAGCTAAATTAAGCAACATTTACGTTGAAAGTGATAAATGTTATTGTTATTAATCGACTTTAAAAAAGGAGGAGGTTCTACGTTCGGCTGTTTGTATCTTTTTTTTATGACTTTTTCAATCAAATGCAGCAAGTTTTCTAGACCAACTTAAAATCTTACCACCTTATCTAAATAAAGTATCGGGCTTATTCAACTATAGTAAGTAATGTATTAAATACCGTATCTACTGTCTACTCAGTAGATCAGACTCAGTCTACCTCACACTAAAAATTAAAAATAAAAACTTGATAAAAGTTAAACTGACTTCAAAAAGCACTAAAAAAGTGCAAAATTATTTATTTCAAACTTAATTGAAAAAGGCACCAGGTACCTACAGGTCTGTTTAAAGTCAGTGCCAAGATAAATAGGTACTTCATAGATAGGCTAGGTCTACCTCGGCGGCACATATGTAAGTACTAGGAACTTTATTGTTGTTATCTTCTATTACCTTATTTAAAGAATCTGAATACAGCACTGTACTATGTACTCGTATATAAAATATACCTTTAAATAATAAAATAAATTAGAAAAATCCTCAAAAGTTTTTTGCAATTGTATTCATTTAAGGTTACGTTAACAAAATGACATTTCATACTATAAGACTTGTTTTGAAACAGTTTATGAGAAATTATCATTTGTGAATCAAAATTATGTCTTTGAAAGACATTGCTACGAGCTACGACGCTACGAGCGAACTTTATCCACTTTTCATAATTTTTTTTGTTCTATATTCCATAGAACAAAAAAAAATTATAAAAAGTTTTCAAATCAAATTTTTTGTTCTATGGAATGCTCACAAATATTTTTTCCGGCATTTTAATAGATGCATTAGTACACTATGGCACTACGCTCTATTTCTGAGACCTTTTGTAACAGTAGAGACAATAATATTAATAGTAATAATAACTTGACACATCTCACATACGGCTGTCTGACTCCAAACTAGGCAGAGCCTGTATTATGGTAACCATAAATATGTATTACTAAATACATACATATTATAATTATTAAATACACCCAGACACAGAACAAAATGATCATGCTCACCACACAATTATTAAATAATTTGTCCTGGGTGGGAATCGAAACCACGACCTCTGGCTCAGCAGTCAGGATCACTAACCGCTAGACCAACAGGCCAGCGATATTTACTTATGACTTGGCAGCGAATGTTTGTTTACGAGCAGTTCACGTCCCCCCTGGTCTAAAATCTGGGTACGCCCATGAATGGTTATATTTATTTCCAGCAATACCAACACAACAATCTGTTAAGCAGGAGAAGGTAGGACACAGATGCAGGAGAAGGTAGGACACAGATGTACGTAAACTTGATAAATAATAATATGAATCATCACAGGATGAACATTATACTTCAAATAATTTGTTTAAAAGACTCGTTTGTCTGTGTTTGTCAAATACGTTTTAGAAGTTACTGACAGATGTTATTTGTATTGTCGAAACAATTTTTAAAAGAATAATGACGAATGTGGATCATTATTCCAGTTTATCGACTATTATGTATGCAAATAAATCAAGACTCACATGATACATAATTTACATTGCATCAAACATATGATGTGATTTCATATTCATCAGTTTATTTTCTAAATTTAGTTTCTGCAAAATTGTCTTGAAAACCATTTCTAAGAAAACCCTCTTTAGCTAGGGAATATTTGATGAAGAAAGCAACTAAATTTAAGAGAAGCTCCTAAGATTTACTGCTTTATGGCGACAAAAGCACCGGGAACGATGCGGATAGGGCGGGCCGCGGTAAGAAATATCTCCTGCACTTGCCAAAACTACGCTCCGAATAAAATTTGCCAAAATAATTTTACGTCAAGAGCGTACAATTTTGGTATTTGCCATGTAAATTGAATGAAAACTACACTTTACCTTCAAAATATGTTTTGATCTTTATCTTATACTAATTATCATTAAATTGATATTGTATATAAAAATATTTTTAACTGTTAAAATACCTAAGGTTTTTTTTAAACAATCTGATACCATCCGCGTAAATGAGGAATGCAGAGCTACTTCTTACCTTCTTTGGTCGTTAGGATGTATATGATGGTATAGGATTTTGATAGTCTAAAGTAATATTTCTTCTGTACACTTAATCCTGGATCAAAGTAATTTTTAGTATGTATGTAAAAGTAGAATATACACTTTAGCACTTCACTTCCAGTCATTTGAGAATAGAGGTATCTATTAATAATAAAAAGAGAGCCTGAACTTTAATTTATAACTTTCTTATTGCCTTAATAAATGTTTTAGTATTTTTAACCGGCCTCCAAAAATTTCGATGGAGGTCCTGTATTCGATCCGTATGTATGTACATTTATTTGTAAGTATATCCATGACTTTCTTAAAATCAAAGTTCATGATTATTTCACTGACGTATAAAAAAACTTGTTTTCGTTTGTAAATTGTATTTTTCAAGGTTTCGATAGTTGTGTACAGCATGCTAACACAACATGTGTGCAATTTTGATGCTTATATTTAGGTATAGGTTAAGATGTAGAACTTCAAAATTGTTCAACTTTAAAAATGTTTTCTGTCATGCTGCATGTTGAATTTGATGCCTAAACTAACTTCTCCTTCTCCCTCATAATCAAAGTTGTGAAAGAAATTTGCATTTAACTATTAAGTAATAGACTTAAGTAGTGAATTTTAAAGAAATATTTTGAGCCGGTTATTGTAGTCATTGCTCTATCGAATAAAAATCTGACTTATTTTCTACGTGAAAATTATTAGTCAAAAAAAATAATAGGCCATTAAAGGTAAATCATTGTTAGATGCTCTAAAACTTAACAAACATCCCAGGGCCACCAGACCTTACTTATTTTCTGACAAACAAAATGTGTCGTATTAGTAGTAGTAGTAGACTCTGAAAATATACATAATTTACGGCCAGCGGCCAATTACATGAAATATAAAGCGAACAATGATGTTCGCTTTATATTTAACTAGCAACACACTCCGCACGGTGCTACGCACGGGTAAAAATTATACACCTAAACCTTCCTCCTAAATCACTCTGTCAAAAGTGGAACACCTACGACAAGAACTTTCGAAAAAGATAATAATAATAATAACTAATAATAATAAGCTTCTAACATCTATTCTGAGATTCAAAATTACTACACATTTAAATAAAAATTCGATCATTTCTATTTCTCAGAATGGATGTCGAAGCGGGACCCGTGGCACTAAAGAGCTCCTTATCATAGACATGGCCATTAGCCAACAGGTGCGTCGTAACCGTAAGAGTCTGTCGAAGAAGAAGGCCTATGACTCGGTGCCACATACGTGGCTTCTGAGAGTGCTAGAGTTGTATAAAATTGATACAACTCTTTGCACTTTTTTGAGGTCATGTATGGGGCAATGGAGAACGGTACTTCGCTATCCAGGATGCGATGCACCAATAAAAATTAAGCGTGGTATATTTCAAGGTGATAGTCTGAGTCCCTTGTGGTTCTGCCTGGCTTTGAACCCTCTCAGTACTCTTTTAGAGGGTTCAAGGCTAGGCTACAGGTTGCAGAAAGATGATCGAGTTATATCTCACCTTCTGTACATGGATGATTTGAAACTCATTGCCCCCACTAATTTGCAATTGACAGCGCTACTGAATGTGACTGAAAACTTTAGTAACTCTATCAAGATGAAATTTGGTGTGAACAAGTGTGCAGTCATGCATGTAAAGAAAGGTGTGATAGTAGAATCTGAAGGAGTCAAACTTTCAGATTCAACAAAACTCAGATCTCTGTCTGCCACCGAAACCAACAAGTATCTAGGTATATCACAGTCATTGGGAATACCTGAATCCAGTATGAAACAAGCGTTGCAGGACCCTATTTTTTGGCCGCCTGAAAAATGTACTAAAAAGTCTTTTATCAGGGGGTAACAAGATTCGTGCCTGCAACGGTTGGATCATACCGGTTATGCTGTATTCCTTTGGTATACTTAGATAGACTCGGACCGAATTAGATGCCCTTGACAGGAGAGTTCGTACACTGCTGACTGCATTCCGAATGCACCACCCACGTTCCTCAGTAATGAGATTGTATATCCCGCGAAAGTTTGGGGGTCGTGGACTTTTAAACATTAAAACCCTACACAATCGCGAGATATACAACCTTAAAGATATTTTCTAAATACTGATGTGGGAGTGCATTGTAATGTAGTCGCAGTGGACAATGGACTCACTCCGCTCGCTCTGGCTAAAGAGAACTGGCGCAAGCCTGTAATACTTAGTACTAATGATCGCAGGAATGTATGGAAGGGCAAAGAGCTCCATGGTCGTTTTTATCGGGCCCTAAATGGGCCTGATATAGACTTTAAAGGATCTATATCTTGGCTACGGTTTGGTGATCTTTTCGGTGAAATCGAAAGTTTTGTCTTTGCAATTATGGACGAAGTTGTTATGACGAAAAACTATCGGAAATATATCCTGAAAGACGGTACGGTGGACATCTGTCGGACATGCCACCGTCCTGGTGAATCTATCAGGCATATTATTTCTGGTTGTTCTCGTCTTGCCAACGGTGAATATTTGCACAGACACAACCAAGTGGCCAGGATTGTGCATCAACAACTTGCCCTTAGATACAATCTTGTGCATTCAGAGGTGCCATATTACAGGTATGTGCCCGACCCAGTTCTCGTAAATGGTCGTGCCACATTGTATTGACTGACAGAACTATTGTTGCCAATAAACCTGACAGTGGTGATAGATCGACCAGAGCGCCGCGCAATGATTGTCGATATCGCTGTTCTTTTCGGTGAAATCGAAAGTTTTGTCTTTGCAATTATGGACGAAGTTGTTATGACGAAAAACTATCGGAAATATATCCTGAAAGACGGTACGGTGGACATCTGTCGGACATGCCACCGTCCTGGTGAATCTATCAGGCATATTATTTCTGGTTGTTCTCGTCTTGCCAACGGTGAATATTTGCACAGACACAACCAAGTGGCCAGGATTGTGCATCAACAACTTGCCCTTAGATACAATCTTGTGCATTCAGAGGTGCCATATTACAGGTATGTGCCCGACCCAGTTCTCGTAAATGGTCGTGCCACATTGTATTGACTGACAGAACTATTGTTGCCAATAAACCTGACAGTGGTGATAGATCGACCAGAGCGCCGCGCAATGATTGTCGATATCGCTGTTCCTCATGACGAGAATCTCGTGAAAGTTGAAAAAGAAAAACAAATAAAATATTAGGATTTGCCTCACGAGATGGTCTATATGTGGAATGTCGATTCGGCGATCATTGTTCCGATTGTCATATCTGCTCGTGGATTGATAGCCAAAAGCCTCGATCAACACCTTAGGAGGCTCGCGTTAGACGGCTGGATCAAGGGACTGATGCAGAAGGCAGTTCTCCTCGACACGGCCCGTATAGTGAGGAGGTTCCTATCTTTGGAGCCCTAACCACCGGTGTCTTGGTCACTGTAATCGATGTCGGTGGTCTACTATTTTTTATATTTTTAAATATATGTATATATATATACATATATTTATTATACATATATTACATTCAGTAGCGCTGTCAATTGCAAATTAGTGGGGGCAATGAGTTTCAAATCATCCATGTACAGAAGGTGAGATATAACTCGATCATCTTTCTGCAACCTGTAGCCTAGCCTTGAACCCTCTAAAAGAGTACTGAGAGGGTTCAAAGCCAGGCAGAACCACAAGGGACTCAGACTATCACCTTGAAATATACCACGCTTAATTTTTATTGGTGCATCGCATCCTGGATAGCGAAGTACCGTTCTCCATTGCCCCATACATGACCTCAAAAAAGTGCAAAGAGTTGTATCAATTTTATACAACTCTAGCACTCTCAGAAGCCACGTATGTGGCACCGAGTCATAGGCCTTCTTCTTCGACAGACTCTTACGGTTACGACGCACCTGTTGGCTAATGGCCATGTCTATGATAAGGAGCTCTTTAGTGCCACGGGTCCCGCTTCGACATCCATTCTGAGAAATAGAAATGATCGAATTTTTATATATATATTGTTTTGTACATATTTAAAAATGTATGTAAATGTATAATAAAGAGGAATAATAATAATAATCATTTATTTACTATAAAATAGATTGTACAAGTTTGGTAGATGTTGAATATATTTCGGCTTACACTGCTGTTTAGTATATTTCTACAATTATACACAAATATACTAAACAGCCACAACCCTGAAATCCAAGCTAGGTGGTGACCTGTATTTTGGAGATCAGTGTTCTGCTGTAGAGACTAATAAAATAAAAACGGGGTCACTATAATAAGTTAAGCAGAAATAAAGATTTATTGTCGGAGTGTATGTGTGTGTGCATGTGCGTGTGTGTATGTGTCTGTGCGTACGTGTATGTGTGTGCGTGCGTGTGTGTATGTGTGTGTGTGTGTGTGTGTGTGTGTTTCATTTTTATTTCAAAGCAGTTTAATGTCTGTAAACACAGTATATGATTGAGTTTATTATAGATTATCAGACTGGAGATAGGAAGCTGTCGAGTTGAAAAAGTGGTTTTGTGGTGGACAAACTCTATGCGATTTTCTGTTAGATGAATCAGGCGGAGGAACGTGTTTGTGTAGGCGTAAGATTGCGCGGAACACTAAAAGCTGTCTCACTGTTAACACTTTAGCGAGTGAATATAGGTCATGTGTTGGAAATCGGTAAGGTTTGAAGAAAATAACTTTGAGTAACGCTCTCTGTGCTCTTTCTAGTTTTATAAAACAGGTCTTGTCAGCTCTGCCCCATACTGGAATTCAGTAAGTTATGATTGATGAACAGAGAGCGGAGTAAATCATATGTATAGTTTCTTCATCTACAGAATATCTCAGAGTTTCAAAAATATGTATAAGACGCCTGACTCTTGTCGTGAGCATGTCGATTTGAAGGTGCCAGCTTAGGTTTCGGTCAATAAGAACACCAAGATATTTAGTATTAGTCGATAGAGTTATCGGGCGGCAACTGCAAGTACTGTCATTACTACAGTCTGAATGTATGAAAATTGTATAGTTAGCTGGTGGCTGAGTGCAATTTCTCATAGTGAAAGGAATAAAGTGTGTTTTCGCAAGATTTAGGGATAATAAATTATTTGATAACCAATTATTGATAATTTTCAGATTGTGTTCTGCAGTTGCTTTAATATCAACCCAACTTGAACCATCGATAACTAAAGCTGTATCGTCCGCGTAAGTGATAATTTTACAGTTTAAGATCTTGGTCAAAGGGTAATCAAGGTCCACAGACTGTAGCAAAACCCGAAATAAGACGCAATAAGGTGATGGCTGTGTATATTACGGGATTGGAAGAACATCGTTCATTATGAACTTTTACCGCCGGGTAAAACCATCGATTTGGATCTCTACTGGCAACAACTAAGAAGACTCGAGTAAAAAATTAAGACAAAATGGCCGGAATTGATCAACAGAAAAGGAGTGGTCTTTCATCACCGACCACACACATCTTTCCGCTCAGCAAAAATTGGGAGAGCTTGGTTGGAAAGTGTTAATGCATTCACCATATATTCCTGACCTTGCACCCTCAGATTTCCACCTGTTTCGGTCCCTTCAGAATTATTTGGGTAGTGTTAGGTTAACATGAAGACAGGACAGTCCAATACTACTTGGTGCAGTTTTTTTTTATCAAAAATCCCACAAGTTATCGAACAAAATGGCACATATATATTATAATTAAATGAAATTAAACTTTGAAAAAATGGTCTTAAATTTGTATATAAAATACGAAGAAACTTTTTCCCCGACCTTATATGACGGCGCGTGTATGTTAACTGGTTGAATCTGAACATTGTGTTGAATGTTTTGTTTATGATTGAATTAACATTGCAAACTTTTTATATTCTGATTGTATCGTAAAGATCCTTTTATTTTGGAGCGGTTCACATCAGATGAAGTTGAAGGATATCATCTTAAAGTCAGGCTCTGGTTATTGGAAAACTGGCGAGAGACATACGTAAACTCATGGGCTGCACGTTTGTTTAGAAATAAATCGTGTAGTATTTAGCTGTGTTTAAATTGTATTTAATTATTACATGTAACTCAGTGAAATAGTCATATTATTGAATATCGCATACTTCGTATTTCTTTTGGTATCCACAATGGCCGCTCAACGAGACAAAGTAGCGGATCATTATAGTATCCCGTTTGGCATTCGATATATATATAGTACACAATATCATTAAAAAGTTATTATCTATATCGCCAGATAGTTTCTGTGGACGGTTAGTTGCCCTGACGCTTAAAGTTTAAAAAAATAATATTAGTTTATTCGTATTTGTAGCAGCCAAACAAATCCCTGGGGCCAAAAAGCAAGCAAAGTAAACATATTGGCAAAATGCAGCGCCAAGAGTCCCACTCCGCGAACGACAAAAACAATGTATGTACATATTGAAATAAAATTCAAAACGCTAAAGTAAGAGTAATCCCAGAACAAATTGAATACATGATTGTGTAGCGTTTGCTCACATCTCCACGTATTTTTCTAAACCGTGTCGATTTCAATAAAATGGTGTACCATGATTGAAAAAAAATTCAAATTTTTTCAGCGAATTGGAGTGAGTGGGTCGTAACTGGCTTGTAAAGAATGATTCAATCAAATAAGGATCCGTTGTTGCTTTAAACTGTCTCATTTAAATGAATGAACAAGCTGTAAAAAAGCTGATTCCAATGACATTTGGGAGTCAAGGAATGTTCGGAAGGAAGCTCTATATTCGTTTTATTTTATTTATTGTTTAACCTAGAGATGGCTATCATCTAGAGGGTTGCTCAAACCACGTGCTCTTTTATTGGAACGAAGTTCAGCCACAAAATACATAATAGTACAGGTATAGAAGTCCCACTCTGTCAAATCAATTAAATAAATAGCGACTCTTGTTCCGGCACAATAAAGTCGCAAGTCAGGTCGCACAGCACTAATTATCAACAATTATATTCACCTATAAGTTGTTGTCACGGAAAATGCTAAGCGCAAGCGCAAGTTGATTTATTTTATCCATCTGTAGATTCTGCGTGATACTACTGTAATTTGATGTTGGTTGTATAGTAAATATCCATATATTATCGTAAGCCGCCCTCGCCTCCAATATGAGGGCAATTTTCCAACATGGCGCAATTTAAATCCCACTTCCCACTAATATTATAAATGTGAAAGTTTGGATGGATGAATGGATGTTTGTTACTCTTTCACGCAAAAACCACTAACCCAATTACGATGAAACTTGGTATGTAGATAGCTGGAGGCCTTGATTAACGCATAAGCTACTTTTTATCCCCATATTCCCACGAGATCGACACTTACGGGGGTTAAACCGCGAGGCGCTGCTAGTATTATAAATGTGAAAGTTTGGATGGATGGATGGATGTTTGTTACTCTTTCACGCAAAACCACTGAACCAATTGCTATGAAACTTGGTATGTAGATAGCTAGTAAACAGAATTAAAGCATAGGCTACTTTTTATCCCGATATTCCCACGGGATCGGGACTTACGAGGGTGAAACCACGGGGCGCTGCTAGTTTTTAATAAATATTGTGAATTTACTCCTACCTAATTCAAAGTTACTTTTAAAAGCCTTATACGTAGAACGTATACAAACAGTAATGTTATTCTAACTTGGATCACATTTACTTTGTATTCCAGGCTCGTGTATTATGTATTTAAAACTGTCTTTAATCAGAAAATCTACTTTAGTTTTTAATAAGTAGTTTGTCCTAGTAACGTGGGTCACACATTACTAGTATTCTTATAATACTCTCTAGCTATGCTAAACGCTTGTGTTAGATGTGGGTTCACGTCAGTAATGTCCTGGGTGGGGTTCGAACCCGCAACCACTCGATGGGAAGTCTAAGGCAGGTGACGCATTTGCTCGTTTGCACCCTATACTATAAAAAAAAGTCTGACGGCTTAGACTGAAATTTCACATAGGTACAATAAAATCACTTTGGACGACAAATGTGACGCTGCGCAAGAGCATTCGACGGCCGAGGGTTCAATTCCGATACATTGAATAAGTTCTACTCAAGGTTAGTTCTATTTAAATTAGAAAAAAATATTCCACTTCTAAGGGTGGAAAATTAAGAATACAGTGTATTACAATTGACCATAATTTAGGCGCATTGAAGTTGGTTAAAAGTAAGCTTTTTTTTTTAAGTCAATTATGACTTAAAAAGCTCTCTTTAGAAGAGTAAGAAGGTTTACATTCTGTAGCTCAGATTGATAGAGTTCATTAATAAAAGTTTCAGAACGAGCACTCTGTGTTTACCATCCCACGTTATCAAAAAACATATTATAATGTATACATTAGAAAATTAACATACTAATTAGGTCAGGCAAAATATATATACATTACTTATAATACACGTAGGTACAAACACACATTTTGTATCATAGCATAAACTAATTTATAATATCACTCATGATTCACGAAACGTGTAAATATAATTAATTAACCACGCTACTTAGACTTGGCTGGGAGCCTCGCGTACTTAACTCTGAATCTAATGAAGATATTTCATGAAGAACATTATTTTCAAAGTTTCAAATCAAAACAGTCGGTAGTGTCACATTATGAGGTTATACCTGTAATAATCTGTAAAATATAAGTCGTAAAACTTTCATTAACACCGTTTATTGCCTTTATACGATAGGGTTATAGAAGCTGTCTATTATGACCCTTAAGCTTAATTCACACCGGGTTGGGTGTGGTTTTCTACGATGTTTCAGCTATGCAGCATTTAATCTTTATAATATTGACAATTGCTAAGGACACAACGCCGCCTCGGGAAGTATTAAAATGCCGTGAAGCAACACTGCTGGTCACTGCCATCTTTGGGTGAACCAACTAAATGATGACGCTTTACATTATTGCTTGTTTTCTTCTGTTAAGTAGTATGCACTACTTTTGATGTAACAATACGAAGTAAATTAAGATTTACTAAATAATAATAAGTAATTTGATACTTCCTTTCCACGTGTTAACCACGATGCCCAGTTATTACTATAATAAATAGAGACCTTTTTTTATTTTTAGTCAGGCTTTCTTTCCGTTTTATCTTAAGTGTTAGAAATATTTTTTGTTGGAACAAATCTCTTAGATAATTTACCTAGTAGGGGTTCGATATTAGGTGGTCCGTGGTACTCATTCGCAAAATGCTTGTTCTGTATTTGAAACAGGTTCACTTAGAGCATTTTGCAAGATTCTTTCTACCACATTATTTCTATCAAAATCAATTTTTATCTTTACCGATTTTCTCTCCTCCTTGTTCCAGTCTCCATAACCAATACTGAACCTTTCAACTTACCTTTAAATAAGGAAATTCGGCGAGAGCGCTTATCTCATTAGATGTGCAAAATTATTTAAATAGTTTAAAGCTAGTTTTATTATAAACATATTTGTAATAGAGTTTATAAACCAAGGCAAAAGAATCGGCTCACGTTGTACAGATTTATTTACAACTTTTCTCCATTATACGCTCATTAACTAATTAACTAAAGGAACTTGTTTTTTTATAATTAAGTAAGGTTCTAACCCTGTAATCTCTAATATATATCCTGTATAAAACATTAATAGTAATTATTGTTCTTCCGTAATTCAACACCAAGAATTACACAGAGAGTGTATTATTAGACTTAATGAAAACATCAATTAAAAATCCCAACAAATAAGTGTCAACACCGTAAAGGCTCTCAATGGAATGCAGTAAATTAAGTTGTACGGCAATTGCCGAGGCACACACATTACACGCAATCGTTTTCCCAATAAATGTTTAAGGCGAGCGAGAGCGCTTTGTTGCTTTATACAATAACGAAATTTTAAATTCCACATGTTGTAATATTAAAGAAAAAATAAACGCTAATGTAACTGACCGTGGCATAATATTGTTACAAAAAATATATTTTGTCTGAAAATGGAAAGAATAAACTTTAACAAACAACAAATGGTTAGTTATTAATGTTAATAAAAATAGGCGATCTGTATTCCGTTGCTCCAGGATATTCTCACGGCTTCTCACATTAAATAATCAACGTTAGGTTGTGATTTTGACTGGCCTGTTTGTCTAGTGGTTAGTGATCCTGACTGTTGAGCAAGAGGTCGTTTGTTCGATTCCCGCCTAGGACAAATAATTATGTGATGAGCACGATTATTTGTTCTGTGTCTGGGTGTAATTTATCTATCATATGTATGTATTTAAAAATATAAAGGTATATTATGTTTATCAGCAGTCTGGTTACCATAGTACAGGCTCTGCCTAGTTTGGGATCACACGGCTGTGTGTGAGATGTATCCAGTTATTATTATTATTTTTTATAACTATGTCAATTTGAGTTTATTAGATATAAGTTTCCATTGTAAACGTTATAACTAAGTACTCCTTACAATAGTCGTAGTTAATTTTCTAACCACTCAATTATGATTGTATCTAATATTTAATTGTCTTAACTCGAAATTCGGTTTTGAAATTTCTAAGAATAAAAGAAACAATCATTTGTAAATCACAACAACAAGGATTTTTGATCTGCAGAAAAAGGTACTTAACTCCATATAAAGATTGTGGAACACTTTTTACGCATTAAGAAAATAGGGTCTTATGAGCGGCTCATCTTTGGCACGTAAGTAATGAGAATCTTCTTTTGTGTGCGAGTTTACGTAGGTTCTGATTATATTATGTTTTTCGGTACCTAATGTGAAACACTTTTTACGTCAAAATGAATTTTGACTAACATTATCTAATTGGGGCATGTTAGAGATGCCTTAGAGATCCCATGGTGGTTTTTTTAAGGTTTCTATATTTTTTAATTTACTTGTGTTGACTAATAGGTATAAGACCCGTTTGATATTAACCTGAAACCAATGGAAACTGTGTCACTTTTGCGTAGCTAAGCGCCTTTTCTATGCAGGTCCAGCGACCGTATTTGCCAGCACAAAATAACAGCACTACACTAGTTTTTAAGCCTAGTCTTCTTTAGGATTCAGTTACTATCCCAATCAAGTAGCTTCATTTCGAGAGGAAATATTAATAAAAAAAATACTCCAGTTCCTAGAACGTTAAAATAAGATGTTACGATATCGGTTGAAATAACCAAAGTTAATTTTAGGTGTAAATAGAAAAAACTTTTTAGAAGCAATACGTTACATATCATGTCAGCCTTCTCTTTTTAACAGACTTCAAAAAAGGAGGAGGTTCTCAATTCGCAGGAATCTTTTTTTATGTATGTTCATGGATTACTCGAATACGCTTGAACCAATTTGGAAAATTCTTTTTTTTATTTCAAAGTTTTAGTATTTTAGTTTTAGTATTCTTCCTAGGTGGTCCCATTTAAATTTTATAGAAATCAGTCGAGCGGTTTTTGACAAATCAACAAATATCTAAATATTTTATACATTGATGATATTTTCGTTTACTCCGAAATCTCGCTATCTCATCGGAGCAGTGCGTTTAGTTGGCCTACCCATATTGTATTTAAACAAAATTCATCGACTTTCCACTAATAAGCACATTGAAGTCGGTGATGTTTTTTTTAAAAGATAATTATGAAATATTAACTTTATCGTATTGTGGGTAGTAATAAGAAGGAATATCTAGTATCGGCGGCATTTCAAAAAAGTGTCCAGCTGAAAGTAATAATTGATAGTTTAAAACCCGACCAGAATGGCAAAGGCAAAACATGAACTCAACAGTTATACACCGAGTGAAGTGCGCTGAGTTAACTTTTTAGTGCCTAATGTAACAATATGGAAAGTATGGAAAGTAGATGAAAGGTTGAGGAGCAATAGATTATCGTAGTATAGACATGTGATACAGTAGGATGAGCAAAATGTGGTAAAGAGAGAGTTGTAAGAGTAAAAGAGAGAGAGTATGGAAGTTTACAGATACAGTTTCGAGTAAATGACGACCAAAGAAAATAAAACGCAATGATAAAGTAGAATGAAAATAATGAAATAAGAGTCATTGTACCGACAATGCCGGGTAAAAAGAATGTAATGATAAAAAAAATAAGAATGTGGTCAAGTGCCTTCTAATTAATTTATGATATCGTTGTCTTCCTATTAATGTTTTTTTGAAAAGAACGTCCACTAATACAAATTAGCACTGCGTTCGTTCTAGTTACTACACCCTACGATGCTACGGTAAGGTACTACGGTATAGTAGCGCCACCTAAATACACGCAATTGACAAACAGTACAGAGATGGTGCTCATTTCCTCTACCCTCCACACTTTATCGGACTATTTTAATGTTCAATTGTCAGTTTCAAAATAAGATTTCTGTTCTAAAACAAGAATTTTCAGATTCCGAATTCAAGAGTTGTTAGTGTTTTATGTCATTCACTGGGTTTACTATACATACAACCCTCAAATATGACCAAACCTGTATGTAACATACTGTATATTTCTTAAGGGCTCTTTTTTTTTCGTTTTCTTACATTAAAGGTGTATAATAAAGAGATAAATAAATAAATAAATATAGTGACTGCTCCTCAAAAGCTTGTTTAATCTGTCTAATATAATATTTTATTTAAAAATCACTTTCCAGCTTCAATCCATTCTTAGATCTTAAGAAAAAGAAAATCTTAGTATTTTGGGTGGCTTATACATGTAACTGCCTGAAGCTCCGTTTATCACCGACTGTACTAGGGCATCTTCACAACAGAGCATTTGTAAACATTAGATACAGACAGGATTATACAGGCGTACGTCGGCGTCTCACAAAGATGAATGCCTCGAGTTCACATTAAAAGGTCCCACCCTTTGAGTTTATCGAAGTTGCTTTAGAAGTGTACGAAAACATCACGTTGAAACCAGCATATCTAAGAGTTTAAATGTTATTGATGAATTAGCAACAGTATATTTATGTCGAACATGACACTCAGAGAGTTGAACATATGTACAGACAAACATTTACATCACTAAATGATTACAACGCTTCTAACAGACCACCTGATCACTGTCTGTCTGTTTACAGAAATTAAAACATTAATAATACATCACTACATATTATAAAACAAAGTCCCCGCCGCGTCTGTCTGTCTGTCTGTCTGTTCGCGATAAACTGAAAAACTAGTGTACGGATTTTCATGCGGTTTTCACTAATAGACAGAGTGATTCATGAGGAAGGTTTAAGTGTATAATTTGTTAAGATTTTGTGTAAATTGATTGAAATATGTTGATGATTGTTGAAGGTGCCTCTGCAACCCGTGCGAAGCCGGGGCGGATTGCTAGTAATACATATGTAGGTGTAACCTGAAGAGAGCTAAGTCAGAAGTACTTCCAAATTTTATTTTTAATTCTTTTTCTAAATATTAGGGGATAAGGCCTTTTAAATATTGTCCTTAAAATATTAATTTAAAATTATCATCAAATGGTGCTAAATATAATATGAGATATAAACTCATTAACCATACTGAATCAAGAAATCTTCTTAAAAAAGTTACCCATTGACTCGGTGGCAGCGTTAACAGTGAACCGTACGCCAATGAACGAGTTAATCAAAAAGAGAACGACGATCTTTTATCTCCGTCTTTTGATTAGATCGAGTCGGCTGTTGGATTGTACGTATTCTACTGACGAAGTTAATTCGTTTTTTGTTCAAAACTCGAAAAACGTAAATTTTTAATTAATTAAGTTTATGATTAAAGTGCGATGTGTAGTAGTGTGTAGATTTACTAAAATGAATAATTAAAAGAATTACCTACTCTTAGGGAACAGAAACAAGAAGGTGATACAGATTCATTACATTGTATATTTGCACTTAATAGTTCGGTAGTTGACTGTCAACTGTTCAACAATCAGTTGCTCTCATAAACTTGCTATACTTTACGCTCGTATGCATAATAAACGTCAAAATGGTTCGTTCTGTTAGAATATTCTATGTATTAGAAGGTTCTCGCTTGGCTGAGAAACTCCAGACATCTCACACACGGCCGTCTGATCCCAATCTAGGCAGAGCCTGTGCTATGGTAACCAGACTGCTGATAAACATACTTACGTATTTCTAAATACATACATATTATAGATAAAATAAAAACAGACACAGAACAAATTATCGTGCTCATCGCACAGTTATTTGTCCTGTTTGGGAATCGAACCCACGACCTCTGGCTTAGCTGCTTATTGGAATATCAATTGATAGAGGCTGCGAATATGTTATTAATTATGTTTCGAATCTAAACTAGATACTTTCACATCAGAACATTAAAACTAAAATTCTTGCATTAAAGATGAGGCAACTTGACAGACGTTCAACCTGTCTGCCCGTCGCACCGTCTTAATCGGTTCTTCCTTCTAACAATTATATAATTCAAATATGTATTACCACTAGCGATTCAAATGTTATGTTACCAGCCTGCTTTTACCAAGTTCAAAAGAGGTTTGAACATTACAGTAGGTACTTCACCCTCGGTGAGGTGAAGACCCGTGGGGGTTTCCACACGATAAAAAAAAAAGGTATATATCAACTTGTGATGTCATTATTTTACTATCCCCAAATTGTTTACTTTGATGTATAGTTTATTTAAAAAAATGTATAACAAAATTCAAAATAGAAACATATTTTTTTCCGGAATATTATACATATAACACTTAATTTCGTGAAAGCTGATAAACCTCCTACAATATTCTAAAAAAATGTATATAAACTTAGAAGAACTGAACAACAGAACCACTCACTTAATCCACTCTAACGTTGAAACGAAGCCGCAGAGCTAATAAAGCCTAAATTGCAGTGGATAACGAAATAATTGAACGGAAATTATTCCATTGCATACATTTGGAGGCTGGGCCGTGGGTCTGTCGCGCCTTTATGTACACAACAAGAAACAACGGTGGCTCCGCGAAATTCCCCAGTTTCCTTAACAAGCAGTTGGATGACAGCCAAAACAACGAACGTTATTTAAGGCTGAATACAGACCTAGAAGGAAATGCGCGACTGCGCTTTGATTTATTTTAATTTGAGATTGAAATTTTGAGATTGATTTTAGCTTGTATATCAAACTTGTTTTTTAGCGCTTATTCTATGTTGATGTGCACTGTTTACTCTTCCTTTATACTACTGTTAAAGCGTATGTAACAAATAAGTGTGCAATTCACACATGGTAGAAGTGTAAACGAATTCAGAAAAGCAGCCTACGAGAGAATGAGAAATAATAAGTAAAATCAACACAAATAATTTACTATCGTTAATAAATTTAATTTTAGATAATTTATATAAAAGTTATTGGTCAAATTAACACAGATGTGGAAAATAATAAACATGAATTAGTTAACCAACGAATTTTAATACGCAAATGCACAATAATTACACCACGTTGACGTTGACGCATTTTCTGAAGGCTTCGTGGTACGCAGGCGCAAAGACAAAGATTGTAAGAAACACTGCACACTTTTATTATATCTCATTCTCTTGCAGGCTAAATCCTGTTCATGAATGTTTGTCTTGTTTGTCTCTTTTTAGTGTGAGTTCTTCGTTTCAACGAATTTCAAATCACAACGATTCTAAAGAAGTTTCACTTGAAAAATTCACAATAGAGCCACTTATCAATTCAAAGCCCATTTTCTATAGGGCATTTGATTTTCAAACGTCCCTTAGAAAATTTGTTAAATATTAAGTAAGTAGGTGTATAAATACAAGAAAAAAAACAATGTGCCTTATAGAAAGCTTAATTTACAGGCGAAACTAATAGGCATAATTTTTCATTCCTCGGCTTTGAAGTATTCATCTGGTAACGTTCAGAGATGACAAGTAACACTGTAACGTTGAATGGTAATTTTTATACTTTGTGCTAAGAAAATTACAGCTTAAGTAAGCTATAAAAAAGTTAGCTTAGTTAATTTCATCATAGACCATAAGAAGTTTTAATTATTTTACATGACATTCGAAGCTATCGTGAATAATGAGGTAAGTAGTTGCATGAAACATAATATTTAATTATTTTAGACGACTGAAAGGTTTGTAACAAAAAGCCAAAATTCGTTTTTCTGACCACAAGCCAACGAGCACGCTTTGCAACACCAAATTAACCTTGTCTTTCTTTTTATTATGTACCGTTAGACAACTATACGTCTGAACCACAGTTCTGAACCGAGCGTTGTAATTGACAATTAAGTAAGCAATTTGATGAAATACTAATATAAACTTATTGACGCTCATTCAAGTGTTATCTCTGTCTTTCCCTAACACGTTACAACCGAGGGGACGAATGTAATGCCACATTTTTTTAGGGCTCGTAAATATTTTTTGTTACAATTCTCAATATGAATAGAATATCTTCATTGACTGATATGTAGTTTGTACAAGACTAACTCCTTTTGAGCAAACAAGTGTGCAACTATTGACTGGCTTGTTGGCCTAGTGGTTAGTGACCCTGACTGCTATGCTACAGGTCGTGGGTTCGATTCCCACCTGAGTATGGGTGTTATTTGTGTCCGTTGTTTGTATGTTTGTAAAGTTTCCCGCGACACAGGAGTAATTCCTAATGCAGGGAGTTGTCTTTTTAAAGAATAATAATAAAAAAAAAAACTATGGATAAAAAAATGTATAAAACAATATAAATTTTACTTCTTATAACGATTTCACATAGTTTCCCTAAGTTATGTTAAAGTACTAACTTGATATAAAGGAAAAAAGTACGTAACATGGCTATTAACCGCCGCGCAAAAACTTGTAATGTGGCTGAAATGAACGCACATGTGCCTTGCGCTTTATTCCAGAGAATTGCAGTTTCGCTGTTGTGAGCCACTCAGTTTAAGAGGGTATGACCATTTAATTTCCTTTAAAAATCTTCAAACAATGGAATTGTATTGTCTTTATAAATCTGTTCAATTATTTTTAAGGAACGTGACTGTTCCCTCAGGAACAGACAAAACTTATTGTGCGAACTCGAATTAATGAGAATTCTCCTTATACCTCTGCTGTCTACAGACATTTTTGTTAGTTCCGTAGCGTAAGTTAGCGCTAAGCTTGTATACGATTGTGCACCTTGATTTGATTTTGGCATCGGGCAAATTGTTATTGAGTTTTTCAGTTAAGAAACTATCAGTAGGCATGGCATAAGCGATATGTGGATCTATAGAAAACCTCTATCTACAGTTGGAATGTACTTTACACGGTATTGAATAAAAAAAAAAATCCTCATCGCTGTTATCACGGTCTCTCTGATGTACTTTTGTGTTACCTAATATACTATATTTTTCAAGCATAACCACTCTAATTTAACACCTGTATGCGATGTTGAGCAAAATTAATACTATTAGCAAAGTCAATATCAAGCTTTGTTTTTTTTTTTTATTATCATCTGAGCCAGTCAACTGTTCAACTTAGTATTCTCCTAAAAGCTTCAACAAAGAGCAATAATGGGTGTCGATAATATTCTAATTCCTTTTGATTACAGATTCTGCTGTTATTTGTGTTATTATATGACACAAGTTGCATGTTGAATGGTCGATATTACACTTTTAAACCTACCAAGAGTTGTTAGAATGGTGGTATATTAAGATTCACAGAAATACTTACTGTGTAAGAGTCAAATCCGTATCATTGAGGTTCAGAGAATCAAAATGATCAATTGTGTGGGCAGTACAATGGTTAGATTGTACTGTCTACACAATTTGTTTATTATTATTAAAAAAGAAAAAAAATATCTTATGGCACTTATCAAAGAGTAACTTAAAAACTAAAAAAAGAACTAAATACCATTTAAAGCTCAGGCAGTTTGGAATGATGTCAGATTGGAGGGATCTAAATGGCAATATTTTTATGTTCAAGATTTTGCATAGCCATTTCAGCTGCCCACAATTATTGGATAGAATTAATATTCGTGTACCGACTAGATATCCTCGCAACTACAGCACTTCCTTCTACCCACCTCTACGTAGAACAGTTTTTGGGGCTAATTCTTCGATTCCAAGGCTATCTAAGTTGGCAAATGAATCTAGTGCTCTTGTGGATATCCATGCAGACTCACAAATTAAATTTCGATCCACACTGTTGGAATATTACAGGAACCAAGTTATGTAAATTGTTTCTTGCCATTAACAGTTTGTTTTGTATACTTTTGTTTTATATACTATTGTATTATGTACGTATAGCTGCGGTCACAAAAATGCTTAGAAAATAATTTGAGTACCTAGTTCAATATAGCATGCTATATTTACCTGTAATTATTTGTCATACTTAGTTTAAAACTAATTTTAATGTAATTGTTATTGCTTGTAACCGTGTAAACAAATATTGGTAAATCAAAATAAATAAATAAATAAATAATTTTCAAGGGTGAAACTTCCAATTTGGCAGTCTCATACAAAATGTCTCTAATATTAATGTGATATCTGTAACATTATTTTATTTTAAGATGCAGCTTGATCATGACTTAGTACTATAATGCCTCGTTTAGATACCCCTAACCACCGTAAAGGAGAATAAATTTTTCTGTGGTGGAAACCCCTATGAGGTGGAATTTTTGAGTTGCTTTCCTGCAACAACTTACAGAAGGACGACTGCTAATGTCTAGATGGTGATAGCGCATAAATATTTTTGGGGCAGATGTGGACCATAAACCATAAAATAGTAACTTTTCTTAAAAATAAATTATTCTAATGTTCTGTAAGTGATACTTAGATTAAAAGGAATTACTCTGTATGGCGTGATACTTTGCTGTCTATGTCTCTATTCGTCTATATATTCGGATTATACTATCTAAATTTTAACATATTCTTTCTGAATTTTACTTTTTGCCACTGAGACAAACAGAAAAAAGCGTTGAAAGTTATACTGTCAGCGTCAGTGTAATTCTTAGATCACTAAGAACCAAAAATAAATCAATATTAATTTTTGATTTTGTCACGATTTTATTATATATTAATACTAGCAATTCCAACGCTGCTTCACTCGCGTGTACATATTTATATATTTTGCGCGGAACCCTAACTCATTTCCCAAAATAAAAGTAGCCTAAGTTACTTTATATAACACCAGCTATCTGCCAATGAAAGTCCCGTGGAATTCGGTCAACCCGTTCCGGAGATTAGCCGGAACAAACAGACAGAGACAAAATATTAAAAACCAGATTTTTAGGCATAGGTATCGTGTAATAACTCTAGGAGCTTAAAATAAAAGCTATTATTTTGACATTAAAAACAGACACTTCGATTGTATTTATTTGTATTGATGATCATAATAACAAGGAGAAAAACCCTAACTTGAATTAGTACGGTGGCGGTTTGTTTGTCCCGCTTGGGTGATTGACGAGCTTGCTTGGGGCGGGTAGGTAATTATAACGCGTAATTTAGCTTTTTCCGCATTACTACGAATCGGTCACGCTGTCGTCCCTCCCTATAGAGCTTTTGGATGTCAACGTATTAATGACGCTAAGAACGAAGTAGATTTTTTTATCGAAATAACATATAAATTCTATTTAATTGGTCCTTTTATTTTGAGATCTGCTTATTTAACTTTATTTTTTATACTACCAAGGTATACTACTTATTTTTTATACTACTATATAAAAATGATATTAGTTAAGTTTAGATTTAGAAGTCAGTTTAGGTCTTTAATATCTGGTGAACCGATAATTTTGATTCAAATACATATAGATATATAAATCAGATGAATATTCGAACATAGAGACGAGGACCGGTTTACCTACTGACTAAATCCGGCTAAATCAGTGGTATGGTCGAAAAGTAGTTCGTAAAACTCCTATTGTCGGCCGTACAATATTAAATAATTAAAAAGATTTTTTTTAATGGTTGCTGACATGTGGCTGAATTCTGACTAAAGAACTAAGCAAATATTATATATATTATAAATAATTTCTTTCATTTAAAAAGTTGAAAATAAAAGGACCATAATATATAATAATAATCACACAATTATTTGTCCTAGGTGGGAATCGAACCCACGACCTCTGGCTTAGCAGTCAGGGTCACTAACCACTAGACATACAGGCTGATATATAATATAATAATAATAATAACTCCACACATCTCACACACGGCCGTCTGATCCCAAACTAGGCAGAGCCTGTATTATGGTAATCAGAGTGCTGATAAACATACTTATATATTTCTAAATACATACAAATTATAGATGAATCACACCCAGACACAAAACAAATTATCGTGCTCATCACACAATTATTTGTCCTGGGTGGGAATCGAACCCACGACCTCTGGCTTAGCAGTCAGGGTCACTAACCACTAGACCAACAGGCTATTTTGATATTCACCATACCGGACGAGAATTAAATAGCTGCCTAATATTGTATCTAGTTATCCGCCCAGCACATTTAATTATATAATGTCAAAGTTTCCATTAATCAATAAAAGTATAACACATTTAACTCATCTCCAGTACACATAACAAGAATATAATAATTATATACTCACCAAATAATCAACTACTTTGTAACTTACCTTGTAAAAAACTTGCAAGCTCAATTTTTTTATAACTTTAGGTGCACATGTGGACTGCTTGACTTTTGGAGGCCTACTGACGAGTTAATATGATCATTACATTGCTATAAATTTCGTTCGTACAAACAAAGTAGAAGTTGAACTAAGGCATTTTTTCTCAATAAATGGCTATAACTACGCAAGGCCTGAAATCCAAAGGTAGTCGGAAAACCGGCTAAACTATTATATATATATATATAATATTTATATATATATAATATTTTAAGTTGTTTTAAGTACATAACCTTATTTTAATTCATTTATGTGTATTTCACTAACTTGTAGCTGAAGTCCACTAATAGGCTTGGATTCCTTCCAAGATTAAATGTATGACATATACGGAGCTGTAGCCGCAATAACCGCGTTGAGCCAAGCCAATTAAATCTAGGCATAAAATACATATGCTTTAAGAACTGAACATTACTCGTGTAAACATCCGTACAGATAATAATCTGCCGGATTACAATGTGGCCGATTATTTTAAAATGTGTTTAATTTCAAATGGAAAAGTACTAAAAAACATTTAAACCACGCAGGTCTAATATTATATAATAGGTATATATAATTGAGGCTTTCCAAAAATGTGTAGCCGATTTTGGTACGTAACAATAGATTAAAAATTAGTTCAGTTTATGTATATCTTTATCTGTGCAGTATTATACTTAAACTCGATGCAATTCTTGTAAAGTATAAATTGCATCGCTTTTTTAAACACTACCGTTTCTTTGCGCTAAATCTTTTCAGAAATAATATTCACGTTTTATTCATACATCATTTCTACTATTTCACATTAAACCACCGGCATTTATGCCTTAAAAGAAGGAATTATTTTACAGAACAAACTAGAACTATATACATATTACAATATGTAGCGTGTAGACTAAAAGTGAACGCTATGCCAATGCTCACGTCCAAAAGGGTATATGGAAGCAATAAACATAAATTGTTTGCAAGCGTCAATCGCCCAAAAAAACGGCTTTGATTTAAGACTATACGATCTCTACTGTAATAAAGAAAATGTGCAGATATTGCTTTATAGTCAATAGCACTTAGTTAAAAAAAATGCAACTATTAATACACAGTTTCAGAAACAGAAACATTTTCATTACTGAACAGGCCCTCTCCTCCTCACGACTACGTATTTTTTTATACTGCCCCCACCCCACCCAACTTTACGTTATATGAGCAGAGTCAGTATACCTGCATCAAGTTCCCCAAACCAAGGTCCCGAGACGCTGATTACTGAACAATACAAATAACTAAAAACATCTTGGGCTGTCGGTGTGTGCACGTGCCTTCAGGTCAGCGGTTTTGCGTGATCATCCCGGGGGACAGCTGTCTAAGTTTGACCGCGGTAAATCTCAGTCCCATTGGACCCCGACGACTTGTTTAACATTGTGACAGCTACGCTCAGAGGGCAATCGTCATTTATTTTAACACTATCTAATGCAGTAGTTTTTGATGTTTGTAGAATGTGGTTTTCTTATATTTTTATGTTAAATTAACAATCATTTTTTAGGAGGATTTCGAAAAGAATCAAGAAAAGTCTACCTATTGGTTTTGTACCAGTTGTCGAGTTTTCCAAAAATTTCTTCACAGGAGGTCTAGTTACCACCGATTGCTTTTAAACTTGGATGACAAATCAAGAGGGCAAAACTGAAGATTAAGTTGGTGAATGGGGAATATTCCCCCAAAGGGGGGACTGTGGGGGGGCTTTAAAAAAAAAAACACGAAATCTACCTCTGCGAATTTTTTTCATTTAATTCGTCCTGAGGTCATTCTCATAATGTATATTTATATTTTTTCAAATGTATATTTTTTATATTTTAATTAAATAATCTCTCAATTGATTATTATCTACGAAGGATTTAAGGTAGTCCTCATCATAAATATTAACGCTAATCTTGAAGTGTAAATAAACTATTTTAAAAACTGACAGTGGGAATCAGCACAGTTTTCAAAAAATCTTACCTCAAACTGGAAAACTTGTATCAAAACACTACCAAAAAATCCGGGTGTTGTATGTCTGCGATAAATAGCGTTTCTAGAGCTTCTTGAGAAGGCGATGTGAAGAGTGCGATTCCACTGAGGTGGCGATGAGCAGAGCAAAGTTGTGGAAAATAGTGGGCGTTTTTCAAGGAAACGATGACGAGTGAATCTTGTACGCCGTGCGTTGCTCCGAATGCCATACAATTTGAAACGTAGGATAGTAAAGTGTGGATAATACTTTTTGTAACTCTCCTTTACTTCGCTCGTCTCAGTCACGATGAAACCACACCCTAACAGGAAAGTATCTTCTATTTAACGCCATTTCAGTGCAGCTATTAATTTTATAACTTTTAACAGATTTGAAAACAATGTGATATTAATGTTAGTCCCCATAATAGTGGCAGATATTACAAGATTGTGTTTCTACACCAGTTTTTACTCCATATGTTTCCGGAATCTTGTAAGGTATATTGAATTATGTTGTATCTTTCAGTTTTAAATTATCGACCATGTTGATATTTTTATACACTTATAGTAATAAGTTATTAAAAACCTATCCCATGATGAGATCCATGAAGATAATGAGACGAGATACTAACTATTCAAAAAAGGTACCTATTTTTACAGTATTTTTTCCTAGGAATTTCAAACAAAAAATATGCCTTTACTCAAGCTTATTTATGTAAGCTTTAATTCTATCTACAAATATAAAACAAAGCCCAAGGAGTCAAACAAGTATATTTTATAAAATATTCATAAATTTGTTTAAGTTAATCCTCTTTAGATTTTGATTAATGAATAACTTCAGTAGCGTTGACGTACACACTACACAGTGGCAGCTAACTTTGCAATATAAAATACCATTCGTCTTTTCATATTATTTTTATTAGAATCAAATAATAACATTATAGTGAAAGAAAGCCGTAATTTTTAGTTTGTTCGTTGCATCAAGAGTACACAAATTAGTTAAGTGGTTTGGTGTGTATTGTAGTACTGTACTACTGACCTTTTTGGAATTTTGCAGTCACCTTGCGCCTTTTGTAGCAAATGAGCGTTAGCTAATTCGCAAAGAGAAGTTAGGTCTTGAATTTGAAAAGAAAGTATTGAAAAAGAAGAATAACAAGCGAATGTATGCTTTAACTTGCGTTGGATTTATAAATATTTAAAATACTATAACCATACCACTTTTACTATATATATTTTTTTCTTAATATTTTATTTTTTACTGTCGCATTTATATACTATAACTTTTCTTAGACCCTTCGCGTTTGTATCGGTCGATTTTTACCATTGAGGTGACTATATTATCTGAATATAAGGAAGTCCAGTCCAGTGCGCTAAGGTTAATGAGTATTGGATAAGCTTACTTACTTTACAATGCCAAACAAATACAACTTTCAAACACAGCTTCATAACAGTTCGTGTCGTTCCTATTGTCTACTTTCCATTCAAGATGACCTTACATTATGTGGTGCGATGGTAGTGCAATTTCGCAGTAGTGAACTGCAACGTCAAGGGTCACAAGTTTGATACCTGCTTACTGCATATATTTGTATGCTTGAATATGTTTATTTGCATTTCTATAATACATAATATAAACTACTAGAGATCGCGTGGTGGTCGAATTTCGACCATGGTTTATTCATTGGTCAGAATAACTTGAGCTATCACTGTATAGACTTACTTACCACGACAGGTAATTACATATACTGGACGCGTGTAATTTCATTAAGCCGTAATTTTTAAAGTTGTAAGACATAGTATTGTTTAAAAATGTTAGCTTTCTCCACTTCTTCTATATATAAACTGTAAATATTCCAAACGCCGAATCGCATATTCGGCGTTTGGAATATTACCGATAAACGGCGCTTGCGTTCCTTTCGGACGCAGCAGCAAGCAAGTAGTAAAGGTTTTTTAACGGGTGGTCTGCAATGAAATTTAATATCATTAGTGCTCTGGCACAAAACAGTACAACACACACATGTGCGCGCAAACTTGTTTGAAGCCATGTTAAATATCGCAATAGCTATAAAAAAATTCGTATTTGATACACTGTTAAACGGATTTTAAAACAGTAATATTTATCTTGAACCTCAGATATATTTTCCCTTTTTAACCGACTTAAGAAATAGGAGGAGGTTCTATGTTCGGCTCTATGTATATTTATTAATGTACGTTCACTGATATTTCCGTCATCTATTTACCGATTTTAAAAACTAATTTTTTGTTTGAAAGGGTATACTCCTCAGGTGGGCCCATTGTCACCAAGGCCGGATCTGATGACGGTATCTGAGGAAAAACGAGGGAACCTTCAGAAATCAAGGCCATTTCGAGCTTGGCACCGACTTCAAACAAACCGGTAGGTACCTGGTGACTTTATAATGTTGCCTATTATTTTAAAAGTGTCACATATGTGTAATCTTTTCAATTAAGTTTGAAATGGATTATTAACCGATTTCAAAAAAGGAAGAGGTTCTATGTTCCAATATATATATATGTCGGATTTTCGAGCAGGGGGTAGCTTTCATTCGCACCCATGGGCGGTAGAAAGCAGGTCTGGTTGAATTAGACACACAATTAGTTATTAACTTTTTAAAACTCACTACTTATCACTATTATAACTCATCACTTACTAACATTAACAGAACACCAATATGTTTGAAACAATATTACCAAGAGGTATGTGGAATTGCGAGCGTGCGTCCAGCTCCACGGCCCAAGTCGAACTGCGCTCCACACTCGCGCCGGTTGCTTTATATAGGCATCGATCGCTCCAACTACCCTCTACTACAAAATCTACAAATGGCGAAACTAGTTCCGGTGCTGATGTCGCTCGCAAGCCCACACCACAGACCACACGGACTAAGCAGTCCCCTCTGTGGTTAAGCGCCTTTAATAAATCATAATGTAAATAGTTCAAGTAACTCAAAATCTAAATAGTTCAACAAAATCAACCAAATATGTTACACAAATCAAATCACATTATAAAAATATAGGTGTGACAATATGGGCGCGCCGTCGTATATATATATATATATATATATATATATATATATATATATATATATATATATATATATATATATATATATATATATATATATATATATATATATATATATATATATTTATATATATATATATACATTATGTATGCTCATCGATTTGAACTGCAGAAGCTAATTCTCATTTTTAGATCGCAAACATAGTTAATATACCGATGTATATTAGAACACCTTTATTTTGTAATAAATCACCATCACTGGTCAGGCATATAATTTAAATTAATGAAACTGCTGATACAAGTGAGTCTGCGAATAGTAGACCCCTTGCAAATAGTGGGTTGTAATAATCTAAAATCTCTGGTTTAAAATTCTCTTTCAGCCTCCACCTTCTTAAATTTCCTTAACAGTACCTTGTTTATTGTTATAATATTCTAGCGTGTTTTTATTTTAACACAACCTTTCTCCAATTATTTAACAAAACATGTTTTTAATTCAGTACTTATTATTATTACTTTAAAATTATAATTTAATAGAATCAGTCCGTATAAGTATAGCTTCCTAAATAAAAATTGCCTTCAATAAAAAAAAGGAATCCGAACTTACCAACGAAGATTCGTTAAAAAATGTGTACGTGTGATGCACGTACAGATAGATAAACATCGACCAGCCCTGAAATGCCTCTACAATGCCAATGTCTATCTCTTAACTAGCTAGCTTAAAGACAATTTATTTCCATCAATGTTTATTTTTCCTAAAAACAGGGGGAGTTTGATGTCTGTTCATTAATTAACGGCATTATACTACTTAATTGATTTCTCATTTCATTGCCTTAACAACTTCGTGACTCGATGAGGCTTAAGATAAATACAGATTTCATTATAAGATCATTAGTGTTTCAAATATAGCTAGTCAATTCAGTTTCCTGTAACTTTATTTACCTTAATTAAAAAGGAGGTTTTCGTTTACAGTTTAAAAAAAAAGAGTGGCAACTTTCTTTGAAGAAACCTCTTCGAGTCTTATCGAGAAAGTGGTTATATCGGACTCGAATCGACTAAGACCACACGATGTTCTATCATAGAGCCCATTTGCTCATTTGACTGGCCTTGGCTGCTGTTAAGGAACCATCACTCTCACTGAACTGAACACGTTACCTTTATTTATTAAATACTTTATACACAAATATCGAAAAGGTATTTAGGGAAAAGTGTTGGCAACGCTCCTGTTAAATGTTTATAGACACGATTAACCACTTACCTTCTAGCGGGTGGTAAATATTTTTTTATAAAATATTATAAACTTACTTTAAAATTAAAATCCTGTTTTTTTATTGGGATAGGGGGCAAACGAGCAGATGGTTACAACTAACAATTTTTAATATAGTTTTTGTATATTACATGTGAGTCTGTGTGAGAGACTGGTATCTGTGACTGGTAACTGACTATCGCCGGCCACGGGCACCTGCAACTTAAGAGTCACAAGTGATTTGCCGGCCTTAAGAGGCGGGAAAGAGGGGGAGAGGGGGAGAGGGAAGCGTTAGGGCCTCGGGTAACCTCACTCACTCAGCGAAACACAACACAAACATTGCTTCACTACCGTTTCCTGTGAGGCCGTGGTATCACTCCGATCGAGCCAAGCACATACGTGCCGAAGCATGACTCTCCTACAGTAAAATGGTATTAAGTCTGCTTAATATTTTTCGCAAACTGAAATGTCATCTTCGTTTCAAAACAATAGTACAGGTTATTATTAACTGTGTATAAAGTTAAAATGACATTAAAACCTTTTACTAAAAAAGACATCGTAGCCGTATTATTATTATAAAGGCAGTATTTTATACAGCGCTTTGGCGCTATTGTAAACTTTCACCATCAGGCTGATCGCTTCCTGCATAAAATATATAAATATAAAACAACACTGCGATTTCAAGTTTTTGTAAAGGTGTGCTTGTTTAATTGAACAAGGTGAGTTGAACAAGGTTGCAGGCTATGGACATAATTTATAATTATATTATTTATAAAACTAGCATCGTCCATCCGTATTTGCAAATTAACAAATTAGTTTAAATGCATAGTGCCCAGTAATTAGACATCTAGATAAGTATATAAGTAGGTGTAGCTTGCAAATTTCCTAAATAATAAAAAGAAAAGTCGAAAGTCGTTTGTAGCCTTTAAGTGTAGCTATGCAAATACGCTGGTGTTTCGTAGAAAGTAATCTCTTAGCCCGTCCTCACGTGTTTTATCCAGCAAGCGTGGCTAATTTGCAAGCTGCACCAGTACCCTGTAGCTTTTAGCCTGCCTTCCTTCCGCTGGCGTTCACGCGCCACGGACTTAAACGAGGGCACTCCGACTTAATGACGACCACCGCCATTTTGGTAACGACGGGTGACATAATCATTCCCACGTCAAAATAACGTGTCGCTCTTTTGAGATTTCAAGAAGCTTTTGTTAGGTTGATTATTTATTTTATGTTATGATAATACCCAAGTGTTCAAATGTGTTATTTTAATTACCTGCTTACTTATGCCACGTTCCTATAATCAAGAAACGATTCGGTTTGCTTACGGACGGTAAAATTCAGTTGTATTTTCAACGAAAATTTTACCGTCCGTAAGCAAAACGAATTGTTTCTTAATTATAGGAACGCGGCGAGACAATTCTGCGTACATAGTAATTGCCATAGTATAGAAGCACAAATTGTAATAGTTTTTTTTAATAAGGATCACAGTTAAACACACAACCGACATTCATATACAAAGTTCCGTGTGCCTTACAAGAAACTTTCTATAATATCAATTTAATTTCTAAATGAAATAAACATGGGCCCAAAATATTAATTCCAAAATCCATTTCCTTCTTTCCTTTATTTAGAGAGAATGATTGTTTGAGTGTAATGCGTATTTTGACGTTCTGATGTATTCATAATATAGCCGCTGAGCGTATACCTTTTTTGATCCAGGATTTGCTAAGGGAAATTGAGTTGTAAGCTGCAAGAAACTTGAATAGGATGCGGGAACAATTCCTACATAAGCCGTGCAAGACATAATATGATACTTACGCCTCTCAGTTTACACAGAATATTTATAAAATAAAAACTTTTAGAAACTGTAAGAATATTTTTGTTATGTTATGTACCTATTTAGGGAATATTGAAAAGCGTCCGAATAGGCATTGATAGAATGTCCGGTCAAATTAATCAGTCAGGCAAGCATAACAAACCGCCGGATGTCTTAATGAAAGCTGTTCCCGGATCCCTCCTATTTCAGGCGCAGTATGGCACACCGTATGGTTTTAGTCGGTTCGATTCCGACACACCACCCAACCGAAAACCCCGGTGGGGTGATGGCCCGAGGGGGTCTCCACGCACACAAAAAAAAAAGCATAACAAACCGACTTGAAATATTTTCCATACAATAAACTAAGAAAGTAAAATGGTTACTTCAGTATTTATTTACTGTTCATTCCAACATCCATTGCGTCAGATATATCAAAGGACAACGTCATTATATACTACATCAATTACTCTCTAAAGAAAAGGAAGAAGTTTTGCGATAGACAAAGTATATTTGGTAAGCAGAATTGCACTTAAACGTGCATAGATTTAGAGAGCGTTCCGTAAGGAATCTCCGTCGTTGAATTCCAGGTTTGCTCTTTTACGATCGAAACGTATCAGTTAAAATAATCAAAATAGATCGACACGTAGATTTCAATAATATTTGCTTCAAAGCTTTGAAATATTTAACAAAGAGGCTATTACATCAAGAGGAAGTATTGACTTAGCGTAATGAATAAGTTATTTTTTATAACAATTAGTACACGGGGTTACCTATATTCATAGATTGGGTTCCGTTCAAACTGATCTATTATATACCTACATAACATGTTCAGGCATGATCATACCGAGACGGGGTTTTATTAATTTACTGGTTAAAATTAAATTAAGTTAACTTTGCACTTCATAAAATATTCTTCCATAATAATATATGGATACATCGAACGTAATGCACAACTCAACATTCATAGATAAAATGTATAATATTAGGTCTTTAAAATAAAGCATAACATTACTTAAAATCGTTGATTTAAGTTAATTAAAATTGTTTTAACACTTACACCAAAGCCTTCCGCAAATTTTTACGTAGTGGGCAATGGAACCGCTTCTACGATTCCTTTTCCTTGTCTACTAGCGTCACCACGCTCACGAGGTTTGTTCTATAGGTTAAAATTTCCAAAAACGTATCGCGTTTTCTTTTACAGTACTTTCCAATACACATCATTAATCCTTCGAGCTCTTTCGGTAACTCTTATGCGTAAATAACGTGATATTTAAAGTTTTCCATAATGTGAACAAAACGATGTCAAAGAAAATTCAAATGGCGCGAAAACAAACGAATCACTATATTCGAAACATAAATAATTAATTTGATTTGGGAATTCCTAACCAAACGCCAGATATATGAGATCGAAGTGGCCAGTTCGACAAAACGCCAATTTCTAATATTGTTGAAAAGGTTGTATTCATGGACATATTAGATTCATCAAAAATTTATATACTGTGTACCTAAAGCCTCTCTGTAGCTTGCTGCCATCATGGTGTGAATTGAACCTTACAGTCATTATCTTAACATATGAAAGCCCTTTTATTCCCTACACCTTCACACGATAATGGAAATGTCGGGCCAACACTACAGAACTAGAGGTGTTAACTGTCGATCCAGATTATCATCTGAATGTATCTTTAGTGGCGTATTGGCTGCATTGTATTGGCAGTCTAGGTGGGAGAATAATAATAAAGACAGATCGAACTGAATACTTGTCTTTCTGCACGATTTTTTTATGTTGTTTGTTATATTCGTTTTCACTTTACTGTTGCTCTCTTACAAATAAATTTTAAGTGAAAGCGTATGTACTGTGGAGGAACGGGTGTTATGTTCCTCCAACACAAAGGGAGGATCCTCCGACCAGGCGAGGTGATCATGCCTGGCGGGCCGCGGCCCTACGGTTGATGTTGGGAAGTTGTATATACACTAATTGGCGCGAGAACTCTCATAGCGCGATGCAGGATTAGTAGGTTGTAGATGATGTTGAGTATATTTCTTTTTACTGTATGTGGAAGTCGCCACATCACTCCCCTCCAAGACCGGAGGTCGATAACTTGATGAGTCAGCTGTTCATGCTCTATTAAGGAGCGTGCCAGGGCCAGTAGTGAGTAGTTCCAGTGAGTCGGAACTGAGTGCCGCAAGTTCCAGTGAGTTGGAATTGTATTCCGCTAGTTCCAGTGAGTCGGAACTGAATGTCGCTAGTCCCAGTGAGTCGGGGCTGAACGCTGGTCCCAGTGAGTCGGGGCCGCGTGCGGTGTTGCGGTGCTGCGGTGAAGTCCCCAGTGAGTCGGGGCGGTTGCTGCGTAGTGGCTGGTTGCTGCGTAGAAGGGAGAGAGATGCTCTTCTTACGTGGACCGTAGGTGCAGTGTGCTGTGCCTAGACGCTGATAAGGCTGTAGGGGTAACCAGGCTGGAGCGGTGCTGCAGGCGTTTGGTATCCCTGTTGAGGCCGAGGATGCTGGCTGGCTGAGACTTGATTACCGCTCATTGCTGTAGGAGTGTATACGACGGTGGCGATGATGATGCTGCTGATCTGCTCCATGAAGGCTGCTTCCAATCACGTCGGGGTCACCACTTATGTAAGTGTTGTAGAAATTGTAAGAAGAATCGAAATAAAAAAAAACACTTAGAAAGTCAAACGTTTAAATTTGATAAATTACAAGTACACGGAAGGGTAGAAAGTTCACAAGCACAAGTTATAGAAAATATAGTTTACAGTTAAAAGCAAGTAGGAAAGAGTATACAAGGCACAGAGAGAAAAATAGCATGGAAATAGAAAAGCTTTTTGGAATTACGCGGAAACGTTGTTAGCGGGCGTTTAGCAGGCGAGCGTGAGTGTGCCTCGAGCGGACGCGAACAATGCACTGGTTGGAGGGAGTAGGCTCAAAACGAAGCGGCGCCCGCGCACCCGAACGGCTCTCCTCCGCGAAATTTGACACATTTTTCCATACGATGGAACCAATCATTGAAGCAACCATTCCATTTGGAAGTTGGGGTCTCCAAAATGGCCATTTTGTAGGCGTCCACAGCTTCTTCATGTGATGAAAATCTCTGACCACGCAATTTATTCTTTATTTTAGGGAAAGTATAGAAATCATTAGGGCTTAGGTCGGTAGGTTAATTCTATGTTTTCTTGCTTTAAAAACTCTTTTGTTCTGTGCGCGGTGTGAGAACTCGCATTGTCGTGATGGAGGATGATGCGGCGGTTGCATTTCTCTTTACGGAGTTCAGAAACGAACTGTGGCAAACAAATGCTAGTATACCATTCTGCATTAACCGTTCTATGTCCCTCAAGAGAAATAGTCGCAACATGGCCGGTTTTGGAGACAAACATGGCCACCATTTTTTTTGCAACACTCCGTAAACGAACAATTTTTGTTGGCTTTAACTCATTTTCGAACACCTAAACTCGTGACTGGTTTTTTGTGTCGGGTTCGTACGCGTATATCCAGGATTCGTCACCTGATACGATGTTGTATACAGCGTTTGAGGATCCTGCGTGGAATCTTTCGAGAGTTCTGACGCACCAAGTAACGCGAGCCGCTTTTTGCTCTTCACAGAGCGAATGCGGTATCCATCGGGAAAACTTTTTTAGACCTAATTGTTCATGCAAGATTATTTGTATTTGACTCACGCCAATGTCTAAAGTTGCTGTCACATGTCCTCAATCAGCTTACGCACAGCATCAACGTTTTCTTGGGTGACCGCAGTTTTTGGACGACCTTGACGGGGATCATCACTGAGCTTGACACGTCCACGTTGAAATTCAGCAAACCAGCGATAAATTGTGGTTTTGGATGGGGCTTCATCACCAAATGCAGAAATCATCCTGTCAACACACTGTTTTTGCGTTAAACCACTTTGAAAGTAATAATAAATCATCGCTCTTGAATTTTCTCGAGTCAATTCCATTTTCTCAACGACTAAACAAGTTTGACAAAACCTTGTTATAAGACCGAGAATCTTTTTTTAAATAAATAAATAGTATTCGATTTTTAAAACCAAGGTGTTTTCAATTAAAAAGATTTTAATATGACAGAAACAGTGGAAATATTCCATTCCCGATACTTTTAGTGCAGCCTATGTATAACACTTAAATGATTTTATCTTATGATTGTGTTTATTAAGAAGCTTGATTTTTTACAGCTTCAAGGGACCACAAAAAGATGCATTTTTCACGCATTCCTGACAAAAAGGATCTTGACAGACTGACAGATAGATAGACGAAGAACGAAGTGATCCTATAAGGGTTCCGTTTTTAACTTCAACTTTAAACGGAAATAACTTCGTACCTACTATTTCATTAGTATCCAATCTCCAGGCTGGGCGATATTTAGGCCCCACTTATCAAGACCGATATTGCAGTGATCAGTCTATTGAAGAACAAGCTCGAGGTGTGTCCTGCCGAGGAGACGCTGTATCGGATACGAGGCATATGACTCTTATTAACGTCACGTCTGATCAAACAAATATTATTAAACTTCTTGAAATCAAGGACACGGCTACTTCGACTGACGTCCAATCCGTCTGGTCCACGCGCCGTCCTCTATTTTCATTCTAACAATTATACAATTCAAATCCCACGGATGGATGGATATTTGTTACTCTTTCACGCAAAAACCACTGAACTGATTGCGATGAAGCTTGTTATGTAGATAGCTGGAGACCTGGATTAATGCATAGGCTACTTTTTTCCGATATTCCCACGGAATCGGGACTTACGCGTTTGAAACCGCGGGGCCCTGCGAATATATAATAAACAGCGATTTAAATATGTTGCCAGCCAGCTTCCAACAAGTTCAAAGGAGGTTTGAACAATACAATATGATCTTTCGTGCAGAAATATGACCAGGTTCTGAACAATCAGTTTCAAGCCACATAGATAGATAGATAGATAGATAGATAGATAGATAACACTTTATTTGTACACCAGTCTTACAATAGAATTATCATACATACATTTGTCATACATATAATGTACAAAGGGTGGCAAAGGAACATAATATATAGTGGAAGACGGGGACGGCCTTTACGACTATTATAAACCGAGTCTAATATCTCAGCATAAACTCAACACGTATAAAAACATTTTTTATTAGCGTGATACAGAAAACAATGGCATACATTCACTGAAATAAAATAGTACCTGTCACATATATGTACAATACGTATCAATTCTTATTGTATCCGTTATTCAGTCGTCGGATGCACGCATGACGAGACTACGCAGCTTCACAATAGCGTGACAGTCGTTGTACAGAACACTTAACGAACCACCCGATATAGCGAGAGATTGTAGCTTTGTAAGTACTAAAAAGTGCTTTAAAACGTAGATATGTGTAATATATATAAATCTCGTGTCACAATGTTTGTCCTCAATGGACTCCTAAACCACTTAACCGATTATAATAAAATTCGCACACCATGTGCAGTTCGATCCAACTTGAGAGATAGGATAGTTTAAATCTCAAATTATAGTCGCAATTTTAATTTATTGCTAATTATTTGTCTGTTATTATTTGACAGTCACAATTATCTGTTAACTCCAAATGATTCTAACAGATGTCGATACCTTTCGACTGGGTTGAGTAAGTAATCAATAGATGGCGCTGCTATGGTAAATCTACGAACGTGTCATATAAGCTACATTTTAACAGCATAATTACCACGTGTTGTTGACGCTATAAAATTAATTAAATTTATTTTGTAGTGAACGAAATACCGTATAATTCAGCTAATTATTTGTCTGTTATTTGCGATTTAACATCTGATGGACGAGTCATTTTGTACAACAATATGAATTTTTCAATTGAGTACTTTAGTTTTATTTTCAATTTAGCTAATTAGATTTTACCGGAAGGGTTTTATTTCCTTCGTTGCGATTAGAGAAATAAAATATGGCGGTACGAAGTTCGCCGGGTCAGCTAGTGTATTACTAAAATGATACCTTCAGTTTTGTTGCAATTTTGATTTTATTTGACTTTTTGTGTCAGACAAAAGAAAAACTTTTTATTGGGTTTAAACTTTCGATTCTTAGATAATATATAGGTCCAGATGCCTAATCCGCGACCCAAAACTGAAGCCAAAAAATACAAGCGACTAATACAAATACAAGCGACTCACTCGTCACACGCGAGCGAACGTTCGCCGCTGAAGTAAGTCTAGAGCCGCTGTTTATATAATATTCAAAAATGCCTGGTTGTGTAGTTACATCCTGTAAAAATTGTATGAAAAAAAAATCATAAGTGTCCGAACATCACATTTCACTTGTAAGCATTCTATTTCATAATGTATTTGTAAACAATAGAACAAAATTTGAAATTAATAAAATTGCGGACGCCATTATTACAGATGTTGCCAGAGACGTGAATTTCATTTACCCATAACGCATTCTAGCAGTATGTATAATTTTCTTTGCCAAACTTGTTATTTATAGAAAGACGAGAAATATGCTTACTGTTAATGTTCGCGAAACTGAAATTCTTCAAATATTCTTAATTTCTAAGCTCTAGCGCCCGGAGTTCAATGTGTCCGTCAAGCGATACTTTGGCTATAGGATTGTACTCGTATTATAACTTATTATTACTACTCCTAACGAACACAGCTATAGAGCACTTAGGACTTGTAAAATTTTGCTAGTTTCAAGATAGTTCATAAAAAAAAATATATATATATATATTAGGGTGGGCCAAAAAGCTTCTGATTTTTTTTCATTAGTTACCATGAACGTATTGTTCAAGATGACGTAAAAATAAGCCTGTGAAAACAGCAGCTCTTAATATTACTATTAAGAGGTGCCGCTTCGTGATTTCTGATTTCCCATTTAAATAACGTGATATTTTTTATTTTTTATTAAATTTTTATCGCGTTCCAACGAATTGACAAGTTGTAAAAATCAACACATATTCTTGTAGGAAATTAAACGATCGACAAAAAGGTCAGATATGAATTTTTGCTAAGTTAGCTCATTTAAAATTTTGCAATTACGTACTTGGAAGTATGATAAAAAAAAGACGTGTGGCACTCGGAGACTGCCGCGGTAAAGCTATTACATAGCATTTTTTATCAACTTATGCAATTATAATTGTTTATTTATTTTATTTATGCAGTATTTTTTTTCCTTTGTTTTTTTTTTCTTTAATATTAATTCAAGTTACACTTTTTGAGCGTGGTGACCGATAAGAAAACAATTTTTTTTCTTTTATTAAATAAATGAGAAGTTAATATTGTTCAAAATATTTTTATTATCTATATATATATAAGAAAGTCGTGTTAGTTACACTATTGATGGCAGGTATGAGCACGGAGCAGATACAAAGAGGAGGTGTTGCAATTATTGATATGTGATAGTGATTTCCCTATGAAACAACGCGTGACAATTTGCGGGGTGAGGGGGTGTTAAGCTCCGCCCATTTAACATTTTTCTTTCTACCAAACAATAGTAAAACTACTCGCATCGTTCTATGTCGATGTTGCTATGTAGTTTAGCTATCTCACGCTAGTTATAGGATGTAAGGGACCGTACTCAGAATTTACTTACCAGGTAGTAGCTTTTTCAAGATTAATTTTTAAACCATCTTGATACAAAAGCGAAAGTTTGTGAGTTCTTTCTTTCTCCTAGCCTTGACCTTATTCCACAGCTGGACGGATTTGGATAAAATTTGGTATACAGATATATTGGGACCTAGCTTAACATTCGGGCATTGGGCATTGCTAGTGTGAGAATAAAAAAGTTCGTGGTAAATCACGAATGATGATTCAAATTTGTTCACTTATTTATTCTTATCTTATCTTCCTTTATTCGTATCTGTACCGCAGCTGCAGTTTATTTTGTAAATCTAACTTAATGAGCTTAAAATACCTTTTAAATCATCAGCCTAAGTACAATTTATTTCATTTTAATATTTAAAGGACTTTCAATTCAAGATAAATACTCGTATAGTCGTAGGTTGCTAGGTAAAATAATTGGGTTCTAATTACGGCCCTGTCTTTTTGTTTTGTTTATAAATGTTCTTCTAGTTGAAGATAGATGGCAGTCTATTCAAAAAATGATTACAAAAAATATAAAAATAATACTTTGACGGCTAAAAATTCTTTAGGACTGGATGTAGAACACATTTTAGTATCTTCGTATGATTTATTTTACTAATACTTAGGCTCTACGTACCTTTGTTTTTTTAGTTCCCATTACACAAAGTTTTGCCATCTAGTGACGAATAGATTTAATTATATTTCAAAAAACACTCCCAAGATTTTTATAGAACTATTTTAATAAATAAAATAAAAAACTATAAGCCACGCTCACTGTGATGACTTCAGGACCTAGTTATAATCACAGTGCACAGTTGCTTAGGCCCTCTCCTCTTTGTATCTGCTCCGTGGGCATGAGTCACCAGATTGCGGGGCGAAGAGGGGGATTACGCATGCGCAGTCACGCCGATACAACCAATGCCACCTAGAGGCGAGTTGCTGAACTAAAGAGACAAGCGTGATTTTTCAAAAGTCATTAAAAGTTCTGCTATTCATGGATAGATGGCAAAACTAACAAGTATCACCGTTGTGCCGGTCGGAGTGGGGAGCGTGAGGTTTTTTCGTTACGTAATTTCTGGATTCGGTCCCCGCGCTCAAGGCCCGCGATAGAAGCTATGCAATAGCTTAAAACTATAAATTCTACTATGTTGAACCTAATTGTTAATTTTTATTACTATTTTTATATTTTACCGCTAAAATCACTGTAGTTATCGATCATTATTCAGATGTAAATAATACTTAAAGTTACGTCAATCTCTCCAACTGGGTTTACTGAAATTTTCGTAGATCGTTTAATTTTCTACAAGAATATGTATTGATTTTTTCAACTTGTCAATTCTTTGGAACGTGATAAAATTTCAAACAAAAAAAAGTTATATATATATATATATATATATATATATATATATATATATATCCAAGTTTTGTTGTAAAATGTCTTTAAATTTACATGGTTTGAGTGGCTGAATTAAAATGCAATAATATTGGGATACAATGCCCCGGTTTCCTGATACATTGAGTATATAAATAGTTCCTACTAAGTAGCTTTATTTTTGTTTTACATTTGTATTTTTAACTAAACGATTAAATAAAAAAAAATTAAATAAACGAATACTTGTAACAAATTTAAATACATTTAAAATGTCTTTATTTAATATTACTTACATAAAAAAAATATTATGTTTCATAAAAAAGTCCCTAAATTTTGGGGTAACCTCTATGCACTGGTAGTAAATCCGTCACGCACACAAGCGCAGATATTGTACGTTGACACACGCGTTGGGCGGGATTCACTCCACAGCTCCAAAAAGTGGCTTCAAAGTAAACAGTGACTTTCGTACTGGTCACGGTATCTGGACCTGTATATAATCTAAGTTTAGATTATTAAACATTGAATTTCCAGGTATATTTACCTCGGTTTCTCATAAAACCTGGTGTAACGTGTAAAGATTTTAAACCGTAACGTATTTTTTTTATTTTGAAACTATTCACTCAGTTTTTGAGAAAATCCATAAAAACAGACTTAAAAAAAATTTGAAGTTAGTTTTTGTGATTTTTAATGGAATAAAAAAATCGAAAATAAAAAATATGAACAATTTAAAATATTTAACTTTACACATTCCATCTACTTTAAAAAAAACGGAGGCAAAATACTTGAAAATTCAACTTGTAAACGAAATAAAGTTTTCTTTCAAAGAATCTTATTGTAACTGCATGCTAGAGTCGTGCCCTTTCAGTGATTTAAGTAAGTGTTCTATTTTCAAATACACCCTGCATTTTAGTAAAACGTTAGCAAGCAATCATATTTAAGTGGTCAAAAACCTACCTCTTTCTTTGTGCACCGATTTGTAGTCTTCTTAATTCCGGATTTTTTGTTACAGGGGTTTTTAATCAGCTCTTTTACATGATTGTATAATGTTTTATTTTCTTCTTCAATGGTAGTGGAAGTTTAGATATTGGCTTCGGCCAGCTAATTATTTAGATCGGAGAAATATAATCTAGATTCCTTCAGATTTTCAGGCCTCATACCCAAACTTTTATAACCTTGCATCGATAAATTGTTCAAATTTCACCTGTGTTAAACTTACTTTACATTTACTGCTAATCTTTGACTTGGACTTTTATATCTATACTATTATATAATAAAGCTGAAGAGTTTTTTTTATTGATTATCTGTTTGTTTGTTTAAACGTGCTAATCTCTAGAACTACCAGTCCGATTTGAAAAAAAAAATTGTATATGATAGCCAGATTCATGAGGAATAGTATATGCTATATAACATCATGCAACGATCCATAAGAGTAGAGCAGTGACCATTAACGCGAGTGAAATTGCAGGGAACGGTTAGTGATCAATATACGAGGACGTAGGTGACTACATCTAATTCTACTGTCGGTAGAGGCAGACGGCGAACAATGTGGCAGCAAATTATAACTCCCACTAACAATTATGTATGTATTTACCATTCCTACTCTCCCCAATTTAATTGTTTAACTCACCAACAAACATATATATACTTGACAGTAGGGTACAACTAATTGTTTAACGTAAAGTAAATAGGGCAGTAAGTATGTAAACGCTTATGTTACCAACTAATTAAAGAAACGTTTGCAGATAATTATAATAGATAACATAATTGTGCTATAACAGCAGGAATAACCATGTCGTTTAAGACCTACAACAAACGTTACTTTAATGTTATTCAAGATAAGAAATTGTTGGCGTATTCTTGGAACATATTAAAATGATGTTTACTCTGTGCCGTATCGACGAAATACTATGGACATTAGAGATGTAACGGGTATCCTTCCACTATCTTGTATCCGGCCTATCAAGCCTAAAATTAGTATCCGGCCGGATACCGGATAGTGAGCAAGTATCTTCCAGGCAACCTTTGGATGAACAGATTTAAGTATACAAGTACATTATAATTCTTTGTGATAACTAAAAAATGTCAACGTATTCGTAGATAGTAATTTCTTTAACCATTTCTTTTGAGTCTGATAGAGAGTGGTAGTGTATTCCAAAGGCATGCTGCTTTAATAGTAAAGGACATGTCGGCGAACCTTGTAGAGTGCACTGGAATTTGCAGTTTCAAGTTTCCCGATGATCTTATGAACCTGGTATGGGTGTCACTAAAGAACCTAAAACGTTATTTGAGACACGAGAGAGTGAGGGGGTTGAACAATATATTGTAAAGTAGAGAAACGATGTGAGTATTCCGTCGAAGGCGAACCGAAGCCACTTGAGCGAGTTGCGATATTAGGATACATGATTATATTTGCAAAAGCCAAATATGAACTTTATGCAAAAATGTTGAAGCCGTTCAAGCTTATCGAGATGCTCCTCCGTGAGATCAAGATAACTGGCATCAGCATAGACAAGTATTAGAAGTAAGAGTGACAATCGATATCTTTGTAGCCGTCGGAAGAAGGAAGGATCCTGCTGCAGCAAACAATTTGCGACTGGCCTCTTGCAGTTGGGTAATCGAGGATAAAGTTCTATCAATTAATATTCACAAGTTTTATACACTATTAATTATCAATAGCGGCGTACCATTAAAAATTATTTGAGGTACATGTGCAAAATCGACGCGTGAAATCATTCTGGGGCTGCAGGGTTCACCTGAAGACCGTAGTTGATACTCCACTCACAAATACGTTCCAAATCACAATTTATAGTGTGGGTAAGTAAGTGCGGGTGGTAGGTAGAAACATTTTTAGATATGGTTTTAATAAATATTGTTTAGTGTTATTAAATTAAGTATATGAATACAATTTCTATTAAATAATTCTAATATTCAATCAATCAATTCTAATATTATCTATGTATTAACGGGAATTAACGCGATCACGAAAAGGTATTACATACCTCTGAATTGCCTGACGTTTCGACCAGGTTGCACTGTCCGTGGTCACAGGCTGACTGGCTCAGCGGTGACGACGGAGGGCGTGCACCGCTGAGCCAGTCAGCATGTAGATAATATTATATCATGGAACGCGAAAGTTTAAAAGCAATCAATTCTAAATTAATAATAATCATCTTAAGTAAGTTAACACTATATATATAGTGAGCAGACCTTAGATAACTTTTTGTGGAGAGAACAGTGTTTGCTAGTTATAAGGCTGCAAATATCTTAAAATATAGCCCTCTGACATGGTAAATCATAAATCTAAGCAGTTATGCAAGAAAAGCAACCTAATAAAAAAAAACCAAAAGTGTATGACTGTTTGTTTTTCCAAAATAAATAAATTTACTACTCAATATTATATAAATGCAAATGTTATTTTGTTAACCAATCATCGTAATACTTTCCATACACGTTGTCAGGGATACGGAAAAGAAGAAAACCAGTTTAAATTGTAAAAGTATAATAGCTTGGATAAATTACTGAAATGCGAGCGAAGTCGAGAGCAGGAGCTAGTAAATAAATCAATTTCTCTGCATTAAAAGGAAATAAACACTAACGGTTGTCTTCATAGACAAAGGCTGATTGTCGCAAGACATTTTAATTAATTCCAAAAGAATCGTCTGTCGCGCTCTTTCAGCTTCAATAATACCCTTCACGTAGTTAATCTAAATAATGTTACGTCAATTAGTTAATTGACTTTAGGAGCTTAAAAGACTTTCTAATTCAGCTTACAACGAGGCCCTCGTACGTTGTGAATTAGAAACGCGTAAGAATCATAAGAAAAAATGTGACATTACTTCTGACATAGATATCCGACCATCCATCATCAAGTTCGGCCGGATATCCGGTATCCGAAATCCATCCAAACAGCTATCCGTTTCATCTCTAATTGACAGCATCCATTGTCTGGGAGCGCTTATTTGCCATTTGAAGGCAAGGCGCACACGTGTTTGCTTTAATCTGTGACTAATGTCACTTAACGCATAATTAGATAAATTTGCTTTAAACAAAGAAGAGTGTCGTTAGTTTAGCCGAATAAGTGTTTGCTCAAAACAGACACACATTTAAGGCCATCACACACTATACACACATATACACAGACAAATCAACAGACAAAATATATCAGCATGACAATATATGTCATCAGAGCGTGACGGTTATGCGAGTTCAGTGCTTTTTCCCCATACCAAAAGTGCTCAAAGTGCCTAAAGAAGTTTTCACTTCAAAAAGGGATGCCATCTACTAGTGACATCATCATAAGTACATACAGATTCCGGTATCCCTGGATATTTCGTGTCGTTAGAGTAAAGATAACACTTCCACAGACAAATTAGTATATTGTTTTCACTTTTATTAAACTAATTATATTTTTAAAGATCAGTTAATAAGGAACTGATAAAACTCAATGTTTAGATTAGCGTCCTCTAGTAGATCTATATATGTATTATTAGCGTGACGGTAACGAGTTCAGTGCTTTTCCCCATAGCAAAAGTGCACAAACGTGCTTAAAGCAGTTTTCACTTCAAAAAGCCCCACTCAAATCGGTCTATCCGTTTGGGAGCTATGATGCCAGAGACAAACACATAGACATACTGATACAAAGACACGTCAAACTTATAACACCCCTCTTTTTGCGTCGAGGGTTAAAAAGTTACCTAGATTGGTCGATCAGCTCCTAGGACAGGACTCGGCACTATGCTACCGTATTTAGGCTAATTATCCATGTGCCTGTTAGTGTTGGCATAATCTATAGATACATACATACAAAAAAATATTTGGATTAAGTCAATATGTGTATCGGACACATATTGACTTAATCCAAATATTTTTTTGTATTCATTCTTCATTATGAATCAACAATATTAAAGAAGTGTTGCTTTTATCAAGGAAGATACGTGCTTTTCTTTTATTTTAGAAATTATGCCGATAAGGCCGATTCGCAGGCCGTGCACTTCGTGCAACCTCGCCTTGCCTTGTATACTTATAACTCGGACTTCGGTCAACTTCGACAAGTACTTCGTCGAAGCAACTTCGCGAGTAATGTAGAGGGGCTATTACACATTATCTTTTAATCACACATATTATGAAATAGAATGGGGTACTAGGCTGCAACCCTCGCACAGTACCTACTCTGCAGATATTTAGCCTAATGAAAAAAAAAATTTCTGAGATATCAGAGATGAGTAAGAAATTAAGTACCTACATATTATTATACTTATTACACCTGCGGCTACAATACAGGTAACTTTAAGAATATTAATTTCTAAGAATATTCTATCCTAAATTTAATCCTCAATAAGCTCTAAGGATTTCCTAGAAAAAGAAAAGTAGTTTATTCTTAAGACTAAATCTACTGTTGCCTAAAATCGGTCTTGGTCTTGTTCTTGCATTCTCGCAAGACTAAGACTGACCCTGCAATAATAAGACTGAGCCTGTGAGACTCTTGCGTCTCGTAGTTAAGTGACGCTGACACTGAGTTAGGTGTCAATAAAGACATTGATAGACGTTCCTTGGTGTCGGTATCAACTCCGCGATTCCTTCCATCTAACAACAAAGTTGGTCATTATAACACTAAAATCTATTGTATTGATTATATTATTGACATAAATAAAACATGAATACATGTATTAAAATTTTAGAATAAAATAAAATGTCTTTCTAGCAAAGTTATGGAAATACAATGAGTATTTAACAAACACCAAAAACCGGAAAACTAAAGAGACGGGCGTCGAGCGCCGGCGCATTCGGCATTCGTTGGCGTTGTTCGTACTTACTCACAGAAGCTGTCGCTGCCATCAATAATGACCTTCAGAACATCTGTAAATGGGCAAAATCGTTTGGACTGCTTGTCAATGCCGCTAAATTGCAAGCCGTCATTATTGGTGGCAGGTACATGTGTAATAAATAGTCTCGACCACACATCACTACCTCCAGTCTTATATAATAAAACTGTTATACGACCCATGTCAAAAATCTCGGATTTTTTATAGACTGTAACCTGTCATGATGACAGTTCAGTGGTCCATGGACCACTCATATAACATAGGTGAGCAGGAAAGTTTTTGGAACATATCACTCCCTTAAACATCTTCAATTTTTTTTTCTATTTCAGAAATTTGGAAATTAAAATTTACCTTTACTCCTTCTTAATAAAAAGTCTTTTAGTGTTTGTGCTGTCCGGTTATGAAATGCATTACTGGATTCAATACGCGATAGCCCTTCTCTAAGCGTGTTCAAGCGGAGAACTAGGGAATAATTTCTCTCTCAACAGAGAACAAATCAGACTTATAATATGTATGAGTATATGTATGTATATATGTTTGTATGTATTTATATGTTTAATACATATTACTTTATAAATATGTGTAAATATAGGTATTTATATTTCATAATAAGTTTACGTGTCGGTATACATGACATTTATTTTATCCAAGTTATATTTATAAATTGCTATTTCTAATTAGTTTAATGTACACATGACTTTGCCTCTAACGTTTCCTACTATCCTCATTCACTCTAAGGTTTGCTGGAAGAAAACTCAGGTTTGGGTTAAGCTCGCCTTTGTACATACCATTTCCTTGTTTTTAAGATATGTAATCTACTTTTAGTGTACAACAAAGAATAAATAAATACTATTACATAAATTTTAACTAATAAAATTATACGAACATACGTAGTTAATATTTAGTCCAAGATCCCAGGGCCACCACACGTTACGACTGGGTGCTACGCGGAGTGCTCTTGGGAGGCATAGCCATGACTTGCTACGCTGATGACACCCTCGTGACGGCGCGAGGCAAGACACGCCGCGAGGCTGCCATAAAACCCACGGCCGGTGTCGCTCAAGTCGTTGGAAGGATTCGGCGGCTAGGTCTCGAGGTGGCCCTACATAAATCCGGGGCCCTTTGTTTCCATGGGCCTCGGAAGAGGCCTCCAGCTGGTTTTAGCCTCATTGTAGGAGGTGTTCGCATCGGCATCGAGCCTTCGATGAGATATCTAGGGCTAGTACTCGATAGCCGATGGGATTTCGGATACCACTTTTGGAATCTGGCCCCCAAGCTTATGAGGATAGCGACTGCGCTTTCGTGGCTGCTGCCTAACTTAGGAGGACCCGACACTTTCTGCAGGAGACTCTGCGATGGTATCGTGCGGTCCATGGCCCTATATGGCTCCCCTATTTGGGCGGAGACCCTGACGGCCCGCAATGCTGGCCGCTATTGCGGCGACCACAACGAGCGATGGCCGTTAGAGTCATAAGGGGATACCGCACGGTTTCCTTCGAAGCGGCGAGTCTCCTAGCCGGAACTGCACCATGGGACCTCGAGGCGAAGACACTTGTGTCGTTGTATCAATGGCGCAAGGAGCAAGGGCTGGGATCCACTCCTTAGGAAATTGAGTTGCAACGGTCTCAGCTCCTTCAGGTCCTAATGGCAGAGTGGAAAGAGCGACTTTAGCGACCGAGCGCAGGGCACGCCAAAATCGTGGTGGTAAGACCCATCATGAAGGATTGGCTGGAGAGGCAGCACGGCTGCCTCTCCTACCGGCTGACGCAGGTGCTGACCGACCACGGCTGTTTCGGAAAGTACCTGTGTCGCATAGGCCGGGAGCCAACGTCTGCGTGCCATCACTGCGGAGGCTGTCGCGAGGATACTGCACTCCACACTCTTGTGGAGTGCTCAGCATGGATGCAACAGCGCCGCGACCTCGCGGCGGCTATTGGTGTGTGGGAAGCCTCTCGCTGGATCTGTCCAAAGTGAGAGTGCGTGGGAATCCGCCGCTTCTTTTTGTGAGGAAGTGATGTCCGCTAAAGAGGCGGCGGAAAGGGAACGGGAGAGGACTAGTACTCTCCCGTCCCACAGGAGACGCACCAGGCGCCGGAGAGCGCAGAATGATCTCCAGCCTTCATGAGCGCTGGCCTGCAGGTAACAGGTGAGGCTGCCCGTTACCCTAGCAGAAGCAGGCCTGACGGTGGCGCGACGTGTTCCACGTGCGCCTCTCTAAATCGGAAGGAGCGTCTGTTTGAGGGCGGCCAAAGTCTGTCTGGGTTCTCGGGGACTTCCTTCTTAGGGTATACCCGAGTCCCTTGCGATAGACTCACTTGTGACGGAACTCCGTGTGGTTTGAGTCGGTTCGATTCCGACATACCATGTGGGGCGTTTCACACAAAAAAAAAAAAAGGGCCAACACACGTTACTTAATTTCTAAGTAACAAAATGTGTCGTTCAAAGTAGTAGAGACTCTGAAAGTATGTGGGAGACAGCGGCCAATTTTCAGGTACCAGGTGGTAAACTGCTAAAGGTACATAAAACATTGGTCACTTTTCTCAAATTCTAAGCGCTGATTTTTATGTATAAGGGTACGCAATATCATGAAAAACAGTCAATTGTCAGACAGTTTCCGTGGGCGGTTATTTGCGTCAGAAGCTTTAAAGGTGATAATTAATGGCTTTATACCCAATACAGTCCCATTATTTTAGATTTTTTTGTGTTGTTTGTTATTTGTAAATAACAGTATAAATAGGCGACTTACGTCAGAAAGTATTAAAAAAATGTATTTGGGAAATAATTGTTTGTTACGAGCTTTTAAGTCTATCAAACAATATTCATTTGTTTTTATACACAATATAAAAAAAATATTAACAGGAGAAATCATAAATCTAGGCAACGGCCCCAACAATTTTGATGAAATTTTCTATACAGATAGAGTTTTGCATATTAAGGTAAGGTGCATGGTTGTATATTCTGTAAAAATGAATATTACAAAAAAAAAATACGATTTAAAAAAACCCTACCGAGCAAAGCTCGGTCTCCCAGGTACTTATTATTATGTATGTATGTATTGTATGTTATTTATGTATACTATGTTTAAACATCGTCTAGAGCCCATAGTACAAGCTATGCTTAGTTTGGGTCTAGATAGTGATGTGATAAAAAAAGTCTATTCAGCAAGTTACGGTAAAAATTGGTTCTCTTACGTATATTTTGATGCTTCATCGGTCGGGCGGTGTTTATGATAACTTATTTGACGACAATGACGCCCCACTTTCTTAAATTATTCTGCGACAAGACTGTTTGAACCACTACCGCTCGCATTTCAAAGTATTTAAAATCAGTTTTCAGATAGGTACTCGGAAGAACGGTTACAAATACAGATTGTGTTGTCTTTGCAAAAAATATTGTAGTCGTATTATATTTATATTATTGTTGTACTAACAACTTCTATCGTAATCTATGTCGATGTTCACAAACAAATCAGGCAACGTACCTAGATAAGTCTTATTTATTCAATGATGATTAATTCTATCAGAAGAAGAACATAATACACAATCTTATTTACGGACCTACTACTACGTCCCTATTACCTATTTTTATGCTATGTAAGAAAAAAATATTCATTCATTCACTCATTTTATTCATTCCAATGAATCATAATAGGCAATTGCAAGAATTGCGAGACTCTAGCTGCAAAATCGAGATCAAGACCAAGACTGAGACTGAGAGCGGAATACCAAGACCAAGACCAAGTGTATCGACGCAAGGCCAATGCCAAAACTGGCTTAGTCTTGTCTTGGTCTTGCATTTGGGCAACACTATTTAGAATATATTTATTTTGACTTCAAATCTAAATGATTTCTTAAAATAAGTTCATTTAAACCACATGGTCTCCCTTATTACAAATGAACTAAATAAAGTATTAGGTTAATATTATCCCAAATCAATGTGAAACGAAGGTTTGATTAAGCCCAGTTCTATCGTTCGTTCACGTTTTGCATAAAACGGTAGATTTCTTTTTTGGACGTTAGTGACCAGTCTTATATTACAACATGGAGTCGCTACACCACATTTTATATTGTAATCTGTGAGCGCTATGCACTAGCGGGCTGGAAACACTCAAGCGAAGTGAGACTGCCCCGGTATTAAAGTGAGATTTAATTTCGTTGAAGGAATGGCACACTAAGCTTCTAGTGTCGATTAGCACAGACATTTGAAATTCATAGAGGTAGCTCTAGAAACCGGAAGTGTTCCAAGATGAATTTTAGCATTATGGTTAGTATCGTTGGCAAAAACGTAACGAATAAACATTATTAAAATTTTCTAAAGTACTAAACAAATATTCTAATTAAAGCATTTTGTTACTTTTTGTTGAAAGCAGCGGTAATGTTTCATTAATTTTTTTGGTGTCTCCACATCAGGTTTATATTTAGCCTGTTCTGTTTCTTCAATTAGTAGGATCAGAGAGTAGAGAACTGGTCTAGTCTAACATCACCTCTGGATTATGAACCTTGTAAGAAATCCTTTATATTTACATATTAGGGCCCTGTCTAGAAAATCCCTAGCTATAGCTCAGAGAAAAAAACGAACTGACGCAAACGGTCTATGTATATATATGAAATAGAAATGATGGCAAGAATGTAAATAGTTTACCGAAAACCAACCGCTTCTAGCTAAATACAGCCACAAACGGTTTTGTTCTTGGGCAAGTAATTAAGTTGACGTATTGAGGTGTCATATCGGAAACACCTTGTTAGTCTTGTCGCCTCATCGTATCTATCCATAGTAAAAAAACCGGACAAGTGGGAGTCTGACTAGCGCACCGAGGGGTCCGTAAGCAAACGAACTTGTATGCAGATAGTACGTCCATCTCGTATATCATTTCACGAAGACTTGCTTTTCTTTCTTTTTTTCGAAAGACAAACTTAACTTTGCGGTTGCGATGTAAGACAAAGAAAACAATCCAACCGCAAAATATAAGTTTGTAACCTCAAAAACTGTTTTTTATGTGACAATACAACAAATTAACGACTTTCGGATTTTTTCCTTTATTTGTGCTGTTAGAGTTTGCTTTTAACCAAATTTCATAATCCTAGGTCAATGGGAAGTACCCTATAGGTTTTGATTTACCTGCAAAGTGTTCAAATTTGTTAAAATCTAAGCCTTAATGGCCGATTGCGTTAATTTAGAAGCTTGATTTTTTTGCAGCTTCAAAGGACCGCAGTTATGTATTTGGTATCTATTAATTTCAATTTGATGCGTCCACGGGTTCCTGAGGAAAGGGTCTTGACAGACAGGCAGATAGACATACGGACAACATAGTGATCCTATAAGGGTTCCTTTTTTTCCGTTTGAGGAACGGAACCCTAAAAAGCTATAAATTCATACAAATCAGTATGTCATTTACATTTTAGATGCGGTAAAGTGGTGTGAAAACATCGCAGCTTCCAAACTAGTAAACCAATTTATGCATTCATGCATTAATTATAGGGATCGTTTTACTTTGCTTTTCATCATAAGCTTTGTTTGGAGTTTTATATCTGTTCTTGGTAGGTGGTGTTCTAAAACTAAACTACTGCTGTTCTCTGATGCTGAACAAAAAAATGGTGTTGCTGTTGTTTTTCCTAAGATTAGGGTCTTTATAACCGTATAATATATTTTTGTAGCCAGCAAGTTTCCTTTTGAAGGTGAACAACGTTTGGAAATACTTAGAGCTGTAATGTCTGCATCAGGATACCTTATATCTCTTTTGTTAAAGACTACTGTCCATATTACTAGCGTTCACGCAGGGGTAACCTTCCAACTATGTTAAATGCTTCTGTTGGGAGTGGGTTCATATCGGTAGTATATTTGGCGAGACTCGAACCCGCAACCATGATGGCAAGATACACACCTTCGCCATTTCATTGCCGATTCATGAGTTGAAACTGGCAACTAGTTACTATATAATATCGTATATTTGTCGTACTATTTAAAGCTTACACTTAAAGTTCCGCGAATGGCAGTGGTAACCCATTCACGTCAGAGATAAAATAATAGTTACTTCGTAACAGATACTTCAGTTGAATTGGATATATGGGAAACAAAAACGAAAACACCTACGCTATAATAGCCTAGAAAATTTAAATAATGATAACTGGCGTTGCTGCAATTAAAAATATATCTTGCGCCCAGTTTTCGATAGTTACAAACGCTTAGCCCACCGTGCGACTGGTGTGTGTGTGTGCGTCTCACCCAGTAGGCTAGTACACGCTCTAGGGATGTACAAAAATGATTATAAAAGAAAGACTAGAAATCAATAATGAAATTATTTTTTATTTGATAATAATCAAATAATGAAAGTTAAATTTTATACGAGGGAAATAAAGCAATTTATCAAATTGCTTTATTTCCCGCTCTGAAACTTACATTTTTAATTTTTATAAGTAATGAAACAATTTCAATAGGAACACGCCATATGTAAATTTCGATACTGTACAAGTGTGAAAAACTAAAAACTATTAACTATGGTGTGTTCTTTATCACAGATTTGACAACATAACTTAGCCGCTAATTAGGACTTAATATATTTTATTTAAAGAACGTACCACATCTATTGAGAGATGTAGCGTGTCCTCGAGTGACTTGTTGCCTAAAATTGTGTGGGATAAAATTTATTATTATTTATTTATTTAATACTTTATGCACAACATGTACAGAGGCGGACCTAATGCCAAAGGCATTCTCTGCCAGTCTACCTTAAGGTGGTGTGTGGTGAAGAAAATAATGAAGTAGGTGCATTGGGAAGCATATGGATGAGTGTAATATCAGAAGAAATAATATATTATATACGAAAAAGAAATCTATAAATATTTACGTAGATACATACATGAATATATAAATATAGTTATATAAATAATAGATACATAAACATATTTTTTTTTTCTACTGTTCTGATGATTCTGCTAGTTTACTGAAGAGGAGAGCACGAACCTTTGTTTTAAATGATAGGCGACTAGGTGCCATCCTGATTTCCTGCGGTAGAGCGTTCCAGAGGAGGACAGACTGAAAATCAGACAGACTCAAAATGTTAAAAAAAAATTCAAATAGATTGGTGAGCTCCCTCTTATTTTTTAATTTTAAAGCTATTTGAATTTTCCTTTTAATAAATAACAAATACTTTTTTTTCAACAATCGATTACATAAATCACACAAGGTTAAAAAAGGTGTACTGTGGAATTGTGGTAGCTTTTGACTCATGATCTAAAATGTTTTGGCATAAAATGTACGAATTCAGTAACTCGCAATGACCTCTTTTTATTACTTTTCTTTTTAATCGAAGTTAAATGACGCAGTCGTTAACGTTTATGGTTCTCGACTTTATTACAATCTAAAAGCCATGTTATGAATTCGTGTCATGAGACAATTAGAACTAAACACTCGTAGAACTTTTAATAGTCGTTGACTTTTAGTGACGCGACTCAATCATGGCAGACACTTAGGGAATAGTAAACTGAAGTATAAAAGTAAATTACTTCCGAAGAACAGTCATTATGAGTAGTGACAATGCAAGGATATTAGAAGTATAAATTTTTTGGTCAGTTTTTTAGTAATGCTACTTTATTTTGCGTGACTGGGTGGATTATTAATTTTATAAAGAAATAAAGATAGTATACTTTTCTATGATCCCTAGGTTCTAATTGTTTCTCGAAACCAAAATTATTGAATATTGTAGTTATTTTCTTAAACTTAGAGTAGGTACTAATAATCGCCTGAGCGGCCGCTCACAATGGTTTTTGTTTCCTTTCAGACTACCTTAAAATCGAAGAAACGTAGTTCAGCAGTATAGACCTAGACGCGAAGGGAACTGTTCGGCGTCCGCACAATTCGTCTATACAACATTATAAAACGATCATTAATTAACATCAAATATTTGTTTCGTTTTCATTTGTTTCATAACTATTTCACTGTAGTAAATTGATATTAGTAATAGTTTCACATAGTCCCATAGTTGGAAATGATTTTGCGACAAAAGTAAGCAACGAAACTACATGTCATTATGAGATGAGGACAGCTTGCCAAAGGTACCAGCGTGCGGCAATAATCACATATCAATGAGTCAAATACTTCTACTGCCGAGTGGCAACTCAGAAACTATTCACTCTCGTGTAATACCAACCGCGGAGCTTAGTTGAAATGATTGTTCTAACGTTTATTACTAAAGTTCAACGATCAAATAGGTACATTGGGAATGAGTATAAAGCCATGTATGGTTAGAAGAAAGGACAGATTGAATGCCTAGGGTTTTAGCTTATGATCAAATACTTCCAAATATTTATTTCTCGTTGAATTAGAAAAAACATTAAATAAGGACACTCGTGTAGTTAAAATCATTTTGTTACTAGCTTTTTCCCGTGGTTGGCTCGCGTTAATGACGACGAGGTGAAAGCTTAACAAACAAACTCACATTAACATTTATTCTATAGAATTATTAAGACGTGAATGCTGCATAAAATGTAGCGTAATTGCTGAATTAGATTTTTTCTAAAGGATTTCGCAACGTCCTTCTTTTTCTCTTGCAGGGTACAACTTTATATAACACCTATTGACAAATTTATGAACTACGTCTAAATTTAAGTAGCACTTATTTTTATTAACGCGACTGTCATATGACGTGGCAGGTAAATAAAAAAGAATTGGCCCCAATGTTTACGTGACGTGAGTAACAATGTATTTGCTGACATTTTATCTGTCCACGAAAATAAATATAATGACAGCGGGTATGATGAAAAAGAAAAATATTTATTTGTAATGGTTGTGAGATACGAAGTCGTTGCTGTCCTTTTATATTTGTATTTTGTCTAGTTATAGTTCATGTTATATCAATTTCATCTCAATTACTTAACGTAGGTAGGTACAATGTGTTATTATGATTTTGAGGTATGGACGTATAACGTGAAAAGATTTTTATTCTTTGAATTTTGTCCATGAAAAAAGTTTATTTTCCCTTCTGATTTTTTGTAGAGTTACAATAATAATACTAGCATGATACATCTCTGTATTTATTTCTTGTATAAGATTTTGAAGAATAATGTCCAAAAATAAGAAATAGAATCCAGGTCCACACGATCTATATGCCACGGGACCAACCTAGATAGACGTAAGCTATTTGAAGTTGAACATTTATTAAATAATAAGAAGTATTATAATTATGTATTTATACGGGAATTAACGCGATCACGAAATAGGCCGATCTTATTCGTTACTCCTTTGACATATGACATGTAGGCTGGTGATCTGTTCACCTCTGTCTTCCATTCACTTGATATCCGTTACTTTTGAGTACCAACTGAACATGATCCAGCGCCCGCGTTACATTTTTAATGGAGCGTTAATCTATCTCAATTATTGAAACTCAATCCAGTCATTGGTGCCCGCTTCAAGTGGAACTGTGAAATCCAGTGATAAAAACGCCACCCCGCTTTAATGTGCTGTAGATATTAAATTATAGTAATTAAGTGATTAAACCATGCCACCTCGCTTTTATGCGCAGTCGGATAAACACCAAAATAAGAACACATCTGGTGGCTTACAAAATAGGGACATAGTATGGTAAGTGATGGTACATGGGAAAAACAAAAATATTAAAAACATCAAAAATGTGCGGGTGGGTGAAGAACCTTCTACAATCACAGCCACACAATTCGAGATATCGTTAATACCCGTATAAATACTTAATATGTCATGGAACGCGAAAATGTTAAAGTTAGAATAAGAAGTGAGTTAAGCATAATATATAATCTTAATATATAGTCATGTAGGCACAACGAACACACAACACCATTTTAAACTGTCTCGTGATTTGGTTTCTCACAATCTACGACAGGCGAAATTATATTACCATGTTTTATAAGTTTGACATGTCTGTGTGTCTGTCTGTGGCATCATAGCTCCCAAACGAATGAACCCATTTGAGTACGTTCAGCCGTTCGAAGATCATCAGCTCTTTTGTAGTCGTTGAAGAGGTTTTTGGAAGTAAAAACTTCTTTAGGCACGTTTGTGCACTTTTACTATGGGGAAAAAGCACTGAACTCTTGACCGTTACGCTAATAATACATATATAGATCCACTAGAGGGTGCTAATCTAAACATTGAGTTCTATCAGCTCGTTATTAATTAATGTCACAAACCTGCTAATGTGACGTTTTAAATTCGTCGTTTCGTTTAAGTATTCACTTTTGTCGGCAGTCCCGTGACTGTCTATTTTTATTTATTTATTTATTTAGAAATACCAAATCTTCCAACTCATCAATAGAAAGTGACGACGAAGACGAAGATGGTACACACCTGTCCAAGATAAACTTATTCACTCTATACTAGAACGCTTATGGGTTATAATTGATTGAAAAAATAGACACACTCAGGTCATTCCAGACCTAGGCGACTCGAACGAAAAAGAAGCTGTCAAAGCGTTTAGTTTACGTTTTGGTGTTTCTACCACGAAATGATGGAATCCCTGTCTGCGCCTAGTAATCCGATAAAGGAAGGTGAGGATTTACTTATTCGAAGAGAGCTTTCGCAAAATCACCAAAGTGAATCCTATTAATAATTATCTTTTAAAAAAAGCATCACCGATTTCAATGTGCAAATTTTGAGTAGAAAGTAGATGTATTTTGTTTAAATATAATATGGGTAGGGCAACTAAACGGGCAGTGCGCGTTTAGTTGGCTCGCTGTCTCATTGGACCTCGCTGTCCAATGAGACAGCTAGGTTTCGGAGTAAACGAAAATATCATCAATGTATACAATTTTTAGATATTTGTTGATTTTTCAAAAACCGGTCTACTGGTTTCGATAACATTTAAATGGGACCACCTGGGAAGTATACCATTTGAAACAAAAAAAGAATTGTCCAAATTGGTTCAGGCGTATTCGTGTAATCGGTGAACATACATAACAAAAAAGATTCCGATAATTGAGAACCTCCTCCTTTTTTGAAGTCGGTTAAAAACCGATAAGCAGGCGACTTTACGATGATGCTCAAGGCAATGAAGTTCCCTATTCGTGAGCACATCCTCATTTATAAGCCTATGGGCTCTTTGGTCAACAGAGTAAAGTGCTACTAGTTGGTACATAGCTGAACCATCACAAAGGTGACTGCAGTACTCCATGCATTAGTATTGTCATGCGTGCATTTTCGAGTCGGGGGTAGTTTCAATTTTTAATAATTTATGATTGATTATAAACTTATTTAAAGTAATACCTGTCACACAAAGGTTAAACTACAAACTTATAAGCTTTAAAGCTCCTTTTAGCTGGACTGATTAATAAGTTAAAGTTTTGAACCTCGAGTTTTAATGGAGCGATCGTATTGGAATATTAAAAACCTAAGGTTTATTATAGAAATGTTGTGTTGTGTAAAACTTTGTTATTTTTTGTTGTTGTCAATAAAAATAAATAGCTACCTGCTCCAGTGCGGGCGTTGTTAGGTGTTAAAATGAATGGCCGTGCGACAGTAAAACCTAATTGAGTGTATGTCCATTAGGGGTGAGGGAATCATCAGACGATTGAGAACAACATTTTTATGCCAAAATATTCCTGACTCGTTAATAAAACACAACGAAATATGTTTTTGGATTTTAGAGAGACCACCAGATTAATTAATTTAAGTATAAAGCTTTATTAAAAATATACAATTTTTGGTTTATTCTCGTCGAGTCTTTGTACTCAAATTTCCTAATTAAAATGTTTCTTTTAATAAGCATGGCTTTAGTGTCGGTCTCAGGTGCTTATGATTAAAGCAAACTGTACAAGTAAATTTTGCGTTTAATTAAGGAGATGGGGCACACAGGAAGTTTCTGTTCGATTTGGAGCCACCCGACTTCTAACAGGTACCTCTGCCCACTTAAATAGCTCAAATCCAGCGGTGCAATTTGTTTTTTCGAGTGAATACAAACATCAGAGCTTTACAGTAGATGGCGGAGATCATGTTGGTAAAGTACAAGTAAGACCACTTGGAAGCATTTATAGACACCGCTATAATGCTTACCCTCAGGTGAGTGGTATAAATAAACTAGTCACGGCAATCCGGAGAATTCGCTTTGATGTAGAGGCGAAAATGCGATGCTATGCATGACGAAATCATGTTTGTACCTTAGAGTGTACTGGATTAAGTATGTGTGATAAAGCAAATGCCAGCGATAGTCTTTTATATGTAGTTAGTAAATATTAGTAATAGTTAGCGACTTGAGTACCTGTACCATGCAATGCATTCATGCAACTTTTATTAGTAACACAATCTATTCCAATTAACCATTTCTTAAGCCGTACAACTTCGTCTTTACGACTACAGTAACTCAAGTTTCTGTAGTCGTGAGGACTATTGCAAAGAATAATGACGGTTCGTTCGCAAAGAAGAAATAAATGAACGTATCTTTAAAGTAAGTAAATGCACGTTCTTAAGAATAATATTCTAACTGGGTAAAGTTACATACTTCTAAAGCAAATAAGCAAACGTAACATATGTCACATAAACTATGACATTTTATATCTTGAACCTTTTGCATACCATTAAGCTGTGTCTACAGTCTACGTTCACTCTTTTTCTGGTGTTTTAAGCTTCAGCTATTACGCTACGACCGCTTTCGTGTTCTATATATACATAATTTAATACTGATATTGTTCGATCTTAGATCTTTCGAATTTTGCGCCAGTAGTGTTCCCCGCTATATCAACCAATGGGCGTATACGTTACCGCTCTACCATTGGCCTGATTAAGACTACGAGTGCAGTGTCACTGACCGTTAACAATATTGTGCAGTTTTTAAGCAAAAGATGTCGCTGGGTTTGAGATGTAAAATTAAGTGGACTGTATTTTAGCTTTGTATAGAAAAACTGTAGGTTTGGAGTATAAACAATCAATGCTCACAATAGCAGATAAACAAAAACACCAACCTTAACATTCCACCTACGCATCCGAAGATCAGCAGCTCAGGAGACCACGTACGGCGTGTAGGTTGAGAAATCCACTATTCGGCACTATACAAGGTGTTTGATACTCCAAATAACAGTTTATAGCACTCAACACGGTTGAGTAGATAGCAAAAGGCGAATTTAGCGAAGTATAGAACAGGAACGCTCTATAAACGCGCGGTGTAAAAGACCAAGTGCCCCGACGCATTCACAATACGTCGGTATCAAGAAAATGCGATGTCACATAAATTTACGCTTACCCACCAATAATTGAGCAAAGATTGAACAGGTATCGATAATTATGTAATGCTCGCTTTAATAACCCACAACCGTACTTTTAAGTAAGGTAATTATTTCTAACTACATACCAAATACCTTTTTATTTTTTACTTTATTTTAAAAAAGTTTTAATATCCACCCATCTCTCAATTCCTCCTAGAAGCAAACCTTATTTAAAAGGGATTCGAACGCTCCTGGCGTAAAAAAGTGTGTTAGATAAATCTTTAATGTCACGTTTGTAACTGCACTCACAATTAATATAGATATGTCTGAAATCGTATGCTTCATTAATAAAATCGATTAAACTAGTAAATTGGTGTTTGGCTTGTGCTTGTGATTATGTGATGTGATTGGCTTTTGCCCGCGGCTTCACTTGCGTAAAACAATTTTTTCCATCCACCGGGAACAGTATTTTTTAAAGGCATCCTATGTCCGTGTCTGTATCCCTGGCAACGTGTATCCAGAATTTTAGGATGATCGGATAAATGGTACGGCAGCGCTAAAATATATTAATAAAACATGTGCGTAAATGAATACAAGAAATTTATTGTTTAATAAGAGAGATAAATATTTAAAGATTTAATTATTTAAGAAATATTTTTTTATACAGCGCGTATCTCTACATAGCACAGTATAAAACAAAGTTGCTTCCCGCCATCTGTACGCTTAGATCTTTTAAACTACCCAACGGCTTTTAATGCGGTTTTCATTAATTAATAAAGTGATTCAAGGAAGATTTATACGTATAGTTGAATATTGTTTTGTATTAATTTGTTGAAATATGGCGGTAATTGTCCACCGATACTGAATCTACATTACATACGTGCGATAAATAGGTAATTTATAGATCTAAATAAGTTAGAAAATAAGGATTTGTAGCTTTAATACTGTGCATTGTGCAACCCTTTTATAACCTTTTATACGAATAGAATCGCACTCTTAAGACGTTAATCATTCAACACAAAGTAATTTCAACTACTAAGTTCTGTATCAAGAAAGTCATCAAGGAAAGTTCCTCAATAGATATACCGTAAGACGTTTTGCTCTAATGCCAATAATAAATTTAGAGCTCAATAAATTTTCTATGCCACAGGTGACAAGATTTTTGTTCCGTGATCGAACCGGGATCAAATGGAAGGTTTATGTGTCAAATCATTTGGAAAATTTAAATATTATGTTGATCGATTCGATTCGGACCATGAACCCGTCAGATGAGGTTAACTTTAAGGGGAGTTCTAGTTTACTAGAGAGTTTAAACATTTGCTTTGAATGTATTAGGCAAACATGCATTAGTTATATTTGATAGCTTAATTGACTCCTCACTCCCACAGTCGAATTCAGTACTCCCAATATGAGATTGTTTAGAAAGAGCGTAGAGGACTTCTCCCTAGTAGCCCAGTCATATTAGGGCTTTCACCTCGGAATGAAAGATAATAAGCTGCAAATTGGTATGAACCTTTGTTTTGTCATTCTAAATGTTGTCTCAAAAGTCACAATCGTTATCGTGTCCGCGTCTCAAGATATTCAAGGTCAAAGGTCACAAAAATCGGTTTTTCGCGAATATCTGGCTTCCTATCGGTTAAATGAGATTTGCATTTATTATAAAAGTTGTAGGCTATAAAATTCCCTACAACTTTTGTTTAAACTTTTTTTTCATACGACCAACCGTTTTGAAGGTAGAGCGCGAAGTGCACATCGTACAGTCATATACGGCCTAATGCAAGGTCAAGCGTGAGTTATGGTTATCAGTACGTTATAAAGTCAATTATTTACTTGGAAATTATAATTATTAAACAATGCCTATTATTTATGTACTAACTATTAATTATTTATATTTAATTAAAGTAAGTAACTTGATTATTTATATATAATTATTCATATTTAACTATTTAAGTATAAAATATTATTAATTCTGGATTATATATTTTAGTTTTATTTTAAGTTAAAATGATAGTAAGAGTATATATTTTACACATATTTTTATTTATTATTAAATACGGCATAATATACATTTATCAAAATGTGAGTTCAAATATCAAAAGTATCTTTGTTGATTTTAATTGTAATGAAATTGGAAATGGAAGCTAATTATCTTCTTCTTCTTCGTCTTCTTCTTCTTCTTGTCGCTCAAAAATGTTCGATTCATTGTCATCATCCTCATTATCTGTCATGTTCATCTCCAAACCTTCCAGAATATCGGGATCATATGTATTTTCTTCATCGGGATTACTTGGATACAGTGAAGCGTTGAGGCAAGCTTGTCCGTTGCACTGGCCGCAAGCTAAAGAACATTGTAGCCCTGATTTTCTGCATCCACAGCGGGAACCACAACCATTTTTGCAATTGCAAAATATTACGTTTAGTAGTTCGGCTGGTGCTGGAGGTAATAACGTTCGTATGGGCTCCAGGATTTCATTTTCAAGCATCCAGCCCCATTCTTGAGGTTCTAAGTCCTTCCCTAACCACGTTTGAATCTGGTAGTAGACACGTTTTATGTGTTGATGAGCTGCTACACTTGTTGGTGGAAGTGTTGACAGTTGTACAGGTTTATTTAGTTTTGTAAATTTGATGAATTGCGTGTAGCGGAAATGATCAATGTTGTCCTCAGATTTTGGAGCATTATATAATGCCAACAAGATGCGCACTCCATTTTCTAATAATGTTTGTTTTGGGCAGTTTTCTTGTTGAAATACTTCCACCAGTTTATCTAAATCAGGAATTTTTTCCAATGCTCTAGTAACAGTTTTTTTTCCTTTTTTAAATAGCGCAGAAGTCGTGTCACAGCCACTGAATGCGTGTAAAAATAAAATGTGCTTTTTAGTACGAGGATATTGATCAAAACTTTTAGTAGAATATATTTGTGTTTTGACATTGCCTTTGCCAACTTTTTTCAAAAAAAATTCCTGATGATGTGACTGAGTACGTCCAATTAAAATAACGAGCAAATCGATATCTTCTCCTATGATGACAGCAGTCTTTTGATGTTCTGATAAGGCAATAGCTGTGTCAATGATGAGAACATCAGCATCATCTCTGGCTTGTTTTGTTGTGATATTAACAGTTTTAAATTTTTCAACAAGCATGTCGATAAATTTTTTTTTATTAGACCGATTTGATAAAAAAATTTCTTGACTGATTGGCACAACCATTGTTTCGTCAAAACAAACTTCATATGATTTTGAAAGTGCAGCAGTTCTTCTTCGTTGTTCCAGTGCTTTAATATTTTTACTATAGTCCGAATATCCGTCAAATACAACAACAATTGCTGAGCCATAATGTGTTTGTAAATATTTAATGTACTTATTTAAAATAATAGAGAAAGTATCGTCTTTGCTCCATACGACGCGATGCAGAAGAAATCCACCATCGATGATGTATGTTACATTATTTTCATCAAGATCGATAACGACAGGCATCATATTGTCATATAATGTTGCTTTCGTGGTTTTTCTCATGCCATTACTATCAAATAAAGATGTCGGATACGGGCTTAGTTCATACTGAAGATATTCTTGTAAATTACTTTCAAATTTTTTGCTTACAGTTATTCTCTGGAAAAGTAACATTGGATCTATAGAAACTTTACAATCATTAATTTTGACAGATTTGTTAATGGCTGAAAGCGGTAAAACCTTATCGACGCGTTTTAACTTTATTTCGTTGAAGTTCAAACCAGTTATCTTTACCATAGATTGCAATCCGATTTCATGGGCTCGGTGACAATTAATTTGGTCATTTCCAACGATTCCTGAAGCTAAGGATACCAACTGATTCGTATTTGGAAAGGGATTATGAAGCGTAAACCAACCAACCAGTTCATTTACATCAGTATCATCCCTTTTTATTCGTGAATCTCTAGCATCAACATGTTGGTCCACAGAATCTAAAGAAATGTTACAAAACCGTTCAATTTCTTCACAAATTGTATTCGTGGCATACATAGCATATACCCACTTACATAGAACACTTTCTTGTGTACTTCGGCCTCGAGATACTCCTCCTTCTGTCTTCATAGATTTCATCAGACTTTGCTCGATTACCATGTCTGTCCATGTACCAGAATTGAATTTTTCTGTTCGTTTTACAGTAAAGAATCCGTTTTTAAAGTTCTCAAAAGCCTGTTGATCCATTGTCTCCTCAAGTTTTAACATATCTTGAAGATACAAATGAGCTGATTTCGCATATAGGAAATGACCACCAGCATGAAAATAGGGCAGCATTTTTCGCACTGCATCCAAATGTTCTTGAAAAAGTCCCAGCCTTTCAGCGCGAATGAAATCTAGGGCTATTGATACCATTTCAAAATATTGCACCCATAACTGTGCCGTGGGACCTCGAGCTTTTAATTCTTTTAGTTTATCCTGAAATTGATCAATTAACGAGTTGGAGCTGCTCGTACATCCTTCAACATCTTCGTAGGAAACATCGCGACTAGTTATCTGTTCAATTAACTCATCTAACACACAATTTTCAATTTTCATCTCTTCAAAAATCTTTATTGATAATGCAAGTCGTAATAATATATGGCCTCTGATACTTCTTGCATAAGCGTGACCATTCAACATTTTGTCGACCGAATTTGTAGCATATATTTTACTTAAAGCTTCCTTGAGACCACTACCGTCCATTACATGTCCTATGCATCCAAGAAAAGACATGAGCATATGAAATCCTCCAAGTTTGACAACTGTTTTAGACAAGTCTGAGTTTGCATCTGACGCAGCAACCATTTCACGTGCTTTTGAGTACAGGGGCTGATCAAATGTAATTATGCACGTTTTTTGTTGATGTGACTTGGCAATATTTATAGCACTATGTAAAGTTGTATAAATTGTGTCTAAATTACTGGCAGGATGATCAATGAAAGGTAGAAATATAACCTGAGAAGTTGAAAAATTTTGATTATTTTTCGTAAGTTGTTGAAGATAGCCATTCCACCCTGGCAACGGTGAAAGATTCTTCCATTTTCCGTATAACCACAACAAATCAACTGCATTACATTTTTTTTCAATCAGTACTTGATCATCATGTAGATTTTGGACTTGAATCTTGCTGTACCCAGGTACAACTGGCTTTTCATATGCTAAAAGAGATACATGTGATATTGCTGCTAACTCTTTTGCACTCGGTTTAGTTGTACATTTATTTATGCGATCATCATAAATTACAGCATCTTTCGGAGTAATTATTTTTATCATTCCCATAACGTGAAGAGTATTATTACCGTCAAGAGTACTGACATTAATATCTGCATTGTCTCCAACATATTGTACCAACGCACCAGACTCTGATGGTAAAATACGAGGTTGTGGATGGTAAACTGATGAAACTTCATACTGTATGGTATTACTATATGATGCAGCAAATCCTAAAGATGATAAAACATCCAACAATTTTTTAGACCCATATCTTCTGTGAAGAAATACGGAAAGGCCCAACAGTAGCTGTGATGAAAATGAACGTTCTCGTATCGAAGCCATTATTGCGTGGCTAATAGATGTGCATTTCGTTTTTAAATGATCTACTTGTCCTTTTCTATTTTTTAATATCATTTCTTCCAAAAAATGTGATAATGTTTTTGGTATTTCTTCATTAATACAATCTAGCATTTTATTCGGAGGTGGATACGTTTTTGTTTCAACTACAGATGATCTGATGTCTTCCCTAATAATAGCCGCAGCAGCTTCTACAATCCGTAGACGTTCTTCTACAGGAGTACTTTTTTTATTTTCGTACCAAGCTTTTGATAATACGTTAAGCTGTGTATCACGGAAAGATATAATTGTAAATGATCCAATTTTTTTTGTGATTATTATATCAGTTAAATACTTTTGTTGTAATTTTGTAATAATTGTCTTATCGTCAGGTATGTATTCCGTAGGGACATCTTTAAGTTCTTTCAAAGTAAATTGAGAATCTTCATTATTTTCTATATAATAAAAAATCTCCTTCATTGCTTGAGTGACTTGATCATCTTGGCGAGGCTTTTTATCTGCAGATGGTACTCGGGTTAAAAAGTTGGTATAGCAAATAGTATGATACTTTGCTTCAGCAGCGATCAAATCATACTCGTAATATATACGTTCCTTTACTAATTCTCCTAAGGAATCGTTTCGTTCTTCTGCTCTCTTAATTACGTTGTCTTTGAATGCAAGAGTACTTACATTACTTATTGTCCGTCTATACTTTAATTTTTTTTTCTTTTCTGCTATTTCATCAGCTTCTTGGCCACAAAATAAGCATAACTTTCCAAAATCAAAGACTTCATTTCGTTTTTTACGAGGTGCACTTGACGTTGAAGGTTCACTCTCATCTGTGCGTCGTTTTGATGCAATAATAACATTTTTACTCGTGTACACTTTTCGACACTCGGAATGCACATTTACAGAACTTAAAGTATTTAAATAGTCTATATGTCCATCATTTCTTTCAATACTTGCAGTTTTTAAAGTTTGTAAACCACGTACGACATTCACAGAAACACCTTCTGAAAGTTTCTTATCACATATAAAACACAAATCAGCCATAGCTCTTAAAACCGTACGTCCGTAGTTGCAACGGTACAATTTCAAACTAACGAATAATCTTGACTCATACAAAGTGGAGAGAGTGGCCTTGAATACTATAGAACATCTGTCCCGGCAATGAATAGAAAAGGGCATAGGGTAGGGACAAGTATTTCCAGGTATATAAGTATTGAGAAATTTACGCGTTTTAAAGAAAAGATATATAATGTCGTGTTAACTTAAAATAAAACTAAAATATATAATCCAGAATTAATAATATTTTATACTTAAATAGTTAAATATGAATAATTATATATAAATAATCAAGTTACTTACTTTAATTAAATATAAATAATTAATAGTTAGTACATAAATAATAGGCATTGTTTAATAATTATAATTTCCAAGTAAATAATTGACTTTATAACGTACTGATAACCATAACTCACGCTTGACCTTGCATTAGGCCGTATATGACTGTACGATGTGCACTTCGCGCTCTACCTTCAAAACGGTTGGTCGTATGAAAAAAAAGTTTAAACAAAAGTTGTAGGGAATTTTATAGCCTACAACTTTTATAATAAATGCAAATCTCATTCAACCGATAGGAAGCCAGATATTCGCGAAAAACCGATTTTTGTGACCTTTGACCTTGAATATCTTAAGACGCGGACACGATAACGATTGTGACTTTTGAGACAACATTTAGAATGACAAAACAAAGGTTCATACCAATTTGCAGCTTATTATCTTTCATTCCGAGGTTGACCCCTTTTTTTACCTAATATGACTGGGCTATAGAGTTGCTGGCTGCGTTGATAGCTAAACAGTGGCTAAATTAAGTTATGTTTCTATACCTTTATATTAAATAGCTCACTTGGAATCAATAATGTTCTTTTTACATTCCTTTTTGCCTACTTTTTTGCCTCAGTATTTTTTAACTCTTTTACTTTAACTTGTTGAGGCGGAGTTTTGTATTTTTAAACATTCGCATCATAAATTTTCTGCTTTCAAATGACTGTTACTTTCTTCGACAGTGTTTCAAATGAACTTTTTTAAATACATGCATAGTGTTTAGCTGGGTTTAGTATGAGTATACGAGTAAACGCACAAAAGTATAACGTAATAATAATAACTAGAGATCGGCTGTGAGTCGATGTTCGAACCATAATTCATTAAGTTTTTAATGTGTTACTTTATTTCGAATACCAGTATAATTTGAACTGTCATTGTATAGACTTTCCGTAAATGATAGGTCAACACACAACATACTGGACGACTTTAGCTTTTTGTAGACGTTTTCAAATAGAAAAATTATCGTCAATAGCTACTAAACAACAAAAATAAAGAAAATGGGTTTACAAACATAGGAAACCACACGGTGTTCACAGAGTGAGAGTTCACAAGTGAGTCTAGTGCAAGAAAGAAAGGCCCCGAGAACCCCAGCAGACTTTGGCCGCCTCCTAAACAGCCACAACATTACGTGCGTGCGGAGGGCCTTGCCCCCCTTTCGGTTTGGAGAGGCGAGGTCGTGCCACCGTCTCAGGCCTGCTTTAGGATAACGGGCAACCTCACCCGTTACCCCCGGCCAGTGCTCATGGAGGCCGGAAATCATTTTGCGCTCTCCGGCACCTGGTGCCCTTCTTCGGGACGGGAGAGCACTAGCCCTCTCCCGGTCTCTCACAGCTGCCTCTTTACACACAGTGACATTATCTTACACAGGACCTATTATTTAGAATTTAGTAAATATACTTTCATCTTTTTTTTTTGGAAATATGAACATTGTATGTACCTACATAATAATCACCAAAACATTTTTTTCAATTTAATAAAGACACAGTCTTTTAGGTAAGTTAAAAACTGTTCAGTATAAAATTCAATTGCCGGCCATTCGTTTAAGTTAAATGTCTTGGAGACCAAACCAGACGATCGTTAAAGTCTTGGCAGGCCAACGCTAAGATAGATGGCACGCCGACCAGACGAGTAGTACAGGGAACAAGTCTTTAGATTCAGTTTATACCAGGGCTGTTACTAGCGAAGACAAATGGTTCAAGGTGTTTTAAAACTATGGATCCGTGCTGCTAAATAATATAAATATTAGTCCGAAATGCTACCTACTAAAGGAAGTTCTGTCGATATCGCAGTTTGTAGTATATTAATATGTTAGATCAGTAATTATTTAATGACCTTCTTCGTAACGTAAATGTAGAAAATGTTATGCATCAAGGGTGTGTTTAAGTTATGTTACTAAATTGATTCATTACAAAAATATATTTTAATTGTCCTTAACGTAGTAATTCAATAATGATTAATGGTAAAATTTTGAAGTAGAAATAATAATAATAGTGTTTTATACAGCAACAACGACAGTGACCTACGTTTAACTGCGCTGATTCTCCTGGTAACTGACCATTCTCGTACAGTCCCAGGTCACGCAATTCTGACTTATAAAAGCTTAGGCACGCATTTGAAACTTATGTTTCAAAAATGTGAAGGACATCTTGAGAAAACATGTATTATTGGGAATTCTATAGTGTTTATTCTTTTTGAAGTCAGTTCACCCACACTAAGTATTTTTTTTTATGGTATATGCGGTATATGTTAAGTATTTTTTTATGGTATAGGCAGGCTTATGCCACTCAATGCACTTACGTGCGCTAAACAACTACCGGCCGCATGGCCGCTGGCGGCCCTTATGCGCAGTCTCGCGCAGTGGGTTGCCGACAGCTGTACCGCGCGCGCTCACACTTTTAATTCGAAATCATATTTTTATACCTTTATATACTTTAAATACGACAAATTGACATGGTTTCTGGTAGTTTATGTGCTGTACATGGACGTAGATACAGTAAGAGAAAAAATTAACAAAATTTGTAATTGTTTTTGTTTTCAAATATATTTTGTTCTATTTTGATGTTTTAGTTTCTGTTACAAATAAATAATAGTTAATACGGTTTTCACTGTCATATAGAGTTGTGTTTTAGATAAGGATTTTTATGCCCTTTCTTTAATATACAAATACCTACTTAATTCGAATGGTAAACCATTCGAATTATACAATTTATTTAATTAATCAAGTCTTTGTTTCGAATACAAATAGTTAATTCTATAATAAAAGTAGGTAAAAAAAATAATAATAATGGTTTACCATTCCAAACGTGATTTTGAAACGGTTTTAAGATTCTATTTATGGAAAAAATATATACTTGGTAAGTACTAAATACCTTATCTTTATAATTTTTAAGTAAATAATACTTTATTAGTTTATATTTATAAGAATGAAATAACTACAAGAAATAAAATCTTTAGTACCAAGGTATTTTATTTTTTTATCCAAAAGCAAAACGCTACCGTGCTAGTGGTGCGTCCAGCCGACCAAAACTTTTCGTTTTTAGATTATGTCGGCACTACTGCCGTCAAGGACAACGACGCATCTACTGGTGTAGTGAATTCCACGCGTTTGATTGGGAAAAGATTTGGATGTAGGTACTCAACTTTAATTAAGGAACATCAACAATATACATATACAACATTGTTCTTTAGATTTATAACTACATCACATCTATACTAATATTATAAAGCTGAAGAGTTCGCTTGTTTGGTTGAAGCGCTAATCTCAGGAACTGCTGGTTCGAATTGAAAAATTCTAAAAACTTTGTGTTGGATGGACTATCCATTTATAGAGGAAGGCTATATAACATCACGCCACGACAAATTCTTTACGTTTCTTTTCTCGAATAATTTATTGATGTTTCTCGTTAGAGGTTTGGTTAAGCAAGGTCGCGGCTTCGGCAATAAGTTTTTCGGAGAAGCGATTTGTTGTTAAGTGTTTCGTATTAGTAAACTTACGGGGACGTGGTATTAAGTGTTACACTTTTCTAAGTCGGGTAACACACTCGATTTTTTGTGTAATAAAACTATACTTAATTAACATAGCCTTTTTTATAAAAATATAGATATTTAATCCTTACTAATATTATAAATGCGAATATAACTCTGTCTGTCTGTCTGTTCGTCTGTCTGTCTGTCGCCTTTTCACGCCAAAAGTTACTGAACCGATTTAAATAAAATTCGGGACACAGATAGTTTAGAGCCTGAGAAAGGACGTAGGCTGAAAAAAGGGGTGTAAGGGGTTGAAAGGTGGGAATGAAAAGTTGTATGGAAGTATAGTCAATTAGCCTAAATAATTAAAAATTCTACCCAAAGACACTATCCCACGCGGACGAAGTCGCGGGCACAGCTATTACACAAAAAGAGGTAACCCTAAACTCACTTACGGCAACGTTATTGCGAGGCAATAATAACCGTGTTTTAAGAATATTAAAGATCGTTTTCGCATGCAAGGGTCGGCGCTCGGAAAGAGTAGGTAATTAATGTAGGTATGGACGTTTTTGTAGGGAGTGATTTATCTGTTACGTAGTAACTACTTAGTAATCTGTGGTATAGGGGCAAACGAGCAGACGGGTTACCTGATGGTAAATGACTACCGCCGCCCATGGGCACCTGTAACTCAAGAGTCACAAGTGCGTTGCCGCCCTTTAAGGTAAGAGTAGGGGAAGAGGGGGAGAGAGGGAAAAGCGGGACGACGGGGGAGGGGGATTAGAGGGGAGGAGAAGGGGGAGAGGGGAAGAACGGGAATAAAGGAGAGGGAAGGGTTATCGCCTCCGGTAATCTCACTACGCGGGGAAAAGCAATGCAAACATTGTTTCACTGCCGGTTTTCTGTGAGGCCGTGGTATCGAGCGGAAACGAGCCGGCCCATACGTGCCGGAGTATGTCTCTTCCATGTACAATACTATTAGAAAGGGAGGGGGCCCATAAAACACCAAAAGAAGGCTGATGTCATTATATTTTGTACGTGTATGTATCTAATTATATTATGGATTGGATTACGATCTGTCACGCACACCAATATATTTCAAAATAGAAACATAGCAGTAGCACATTCCACTACTACAGAAGTTTTAAGAAAAGGTAAGTATATTATCTTTAGAATGAACTAGATCAATTGACCAAACATGCACGTTCGTAGTAAATAACATAAGCATTAGTCTAGACTGGACGCTCGACACTGTGCAATTGTCTTTAAGTACTTTTATTTAAATTAACTTTGAAGCTAATTCGCTCTATACTCTATTATAATTGCGTGGGGGACACCGGTCGACGGAATAAGGGTGAAAATTGCGGTGGGGCCTAAGACCGCGCGCCGTTTCTAGCGTAAAATTGTACCTACATATGTAATTATGGGATTCACAGTAATAGAGCTGCAATACGAAACAAGTTTCCCGAACACCGTGACTGCACTGTAATTATCACATGATTAATAATTGTATCTCTTGTTTATCCACTTTGCCCGCAAAGTAGGTAATCAACGGCGGTAATTAACGTGTGCGATGTTTGCGAAATATTTAATTTGTATTATCTTTTTTTTAATTAAATATGAAACACAAGCACTTTATTGGATTATTGTAAAACTTTTGGTAATTGGTGTACCCTATGAGTCTTCGTAAACAATTCTATTAACTTTATGTACTAGGCAACCTATTGGAATCCACAAAATAGGTGCGATGCCAAAAGAAATTGCCACATTCTTGAATCTATCAAATCCTGAACAGTAAGCAGGACATTGCCTCCGTAGAAGCTCTGTCACCTTTTTAGAGAATTGAAACACCACGGAGGGTGGAGGCCCAGCACAGTAGCAAAAAACTACATCGAGGATTCGATCGAAATCAAAGCCAAAAGATGCAGCCGCATAGTTGACAGTATAAATCTAAAACCATCAACAGTTGATCCTTAGGCGACACTATCTCCGGCGCGCCCTTCATCATCGACACGGAAACCTTGTGAAACGACTACATTACAGTTTCCTCAGCAACAGCAACCACAAAAAGCGGCAACTTTGCCAAATGCCCAAGTCTTATCTAATCCGACCGTTTTAATCCTAAATAAAACATTAAATAATTATAAAGTTAAATTTCGAAAACTGTTCGAATTTCAGTATAAATTTCTAATGTTTATATTTAATCCTTTGTTCTCTTATTATTATTACATAACATAATACTTCTATTTATTTTTTCGCAGTCAATGTAATGAATACCTCGCTTGAGGATTCTAATTCTACTCTAGAATCCTTCGCTGCTCTCCGGATCCAACTTACTCCATCAAATAAAATTCCTTTTTTTTAACTTGTACTCTAAAACCAACTTAGTCCATCGAATTAAATACTCTTTTTAACCGACGAAAAAAAAGGATATTCTCAATTCGACCGTTTATATAATTTTTTTTTTTTTTATGTATGTTCAGCCCTCACTCCGTTATTTATGAACCGTTTTTGATTATTCTTTTTTTGTTGCATAAATTTTATATAAACTTATTTTGAGTCGGCGCCAAATAATAAAACGATTAATTACCGACGTAGAGCCTACACATAAAATTTTGATAATTAATCAGTTTGTTGTTTCGCGCCAACTCAAAATTAGTTTATATAAAATTTTATAGTTTATGTAAATAAGGTCAATACTTAAGACTTAGTTTATTTATTGTTTGCTTTTTAGTTCTTTTCGTCGGTTTAATTTTTTGTTAAAAATATTTTTTTCACTTATATAATCTACTATTATTGTACACCTATTTTAAGGTGTACACAAGTTTACAATATTAAAAACTAAAAACAAATAATGGTACAAACGGCGGTCTTATCACTAGTTGCGCTTTCTTACAGAGAGTCTTTAGATAAACAGATGCGACGGATTCGTATTCTGAGAGTTCGCAGACGCACGAATTCAGCTAAGTAAATTGTTAAAATTATATAATTGTAAAGAAAAACATTAACATGCAAGCTTATACAATCATACACAATCATGTGCATATACCTATATGTCGGAGAAGGGATTTTCACATCGACATTGTCTTCAAAGTTCACAGATCTAGTGGGCGTCATGGTGGGTCAATGCAAGCACAAAACACACTTTAGTGCAATTTAATCAATTTATTGTTTAAAATATCGATTAAATATTCGAGTAGCGGGTTCGCGGCACCAATCTAACCTCGCGGAATCACTCTCACTGTCTATTACCACGATCCACCTCGATCAACGGTCAGTAATCAAGTGCCACCTCGCCCTCAAACTAGTAAGATGGCACCTCGACCCCGCTCGAGGCATAACCTCCACTCATTATACGTGGTATAATAATAAACGAACTTTAATAAAAATAAAAAGGATTGACATAATACAACACTGTGATTAATCGAATTAAATATAATTGTTATTTAACAAAATACATTCATTATAATAAAATAACGAGGTTTTAAACAATATTTAAAGGTAATAAATCAAATTAAGAGTTAACAAAATATTAGTGGATTTTACACGCGTTACAACCAGCAATCAACATGAGTCCAAGTACTTACGCCGACATAATATACATATTATTATTATTATGTAGGTATCTATGAAATATACAATTATATATAGGTACCAATATTAAATAAATATATAATGCAAATATCCAGTATTGTAGGTAAATAAAGTTAGTAGCAGTAAAAATATTAAGTAATAACAAAAATAATAAACATATATTATGATGACAGATAGTGCGATAGACCATAACATAGATAGACCGTTTTTTTTTAAAAGTGGCTAGCGATTGAGCACGCTTAACAGATTCAGGCATTCCAAAGGCGGGCTGCATGCACCGTAAAACATTTATGAAGGAAATTAGATGAGTGCAATGGTATTTTCAGGGGCTGATTTTCCGATGACCTTTAGAACCTCTCATGAGCATCATTTAGGAATACGAAACGTTCTACAGGCTAGGGAGTAGAGGTATTAAACATAATTTTTGAGTAGATTAAGAATATGAGCATTTCAGTATCGTGGCTCCGTAGCCACCTGAGCTTAATACGAAATTCAGGAATATGTTCTCAAGTTCATTAAGTTGGTCCTCACTGAAATCAAGATAGCTGGATCCGCGAAGTCAAGGATTCGATCGAACCAATGTAGTTTTAGTGCCAATGATTTATAAAGTTACTAAAAGGTAAGACGATGCCGATAAAGGAAACCTCTCGTCGTGGGAGAGCCATACTTCGGCACGTATGGGCCGGCTCGAACGGAGTGATACCATGGCCTCACAGAAAACCGGCGATGAAGCAATGATTGCATTGCTTTTCGCTAAATGAGTGAGGTTACGGGATGCCCTAACCCTTAATTCTCCTCCTCTCCGCTCCCCATCGCCTCTTCCACCTTCCTCTTCTTCGCTTTAACAAATTCCTCAAACAAAAATCCAGCTCAATTAAAAACATTTTTGTTAGGATTTCTGTTTAGCAACAACTGACGTGTTGTTAATAACCATGAAAGCGTATTTACTCATAATTTGTAAATAAAATAATTTGAAAAAGGTTAGAATCAATACAATAATATAATTTAAAGCTTCAGTATTATATCCATTCTGATTGAGCAATTCTGAATATTAACACTGACACAGGTATACCGGTATTACCTTTTATGCATTTTTATATAGGTTTTATATACTGGTTTGGCGTAGGTACGACGTTTACGTTTCGTTTGTTAAACGGCATCCATAAGATACAATTTTACTACCTGATCAGATATGTGATTGAATTGACTTACAAACAGATTTCACATTCACACGTAACAACTAAATCTCCAATTTTCATTTGATTTTATTATCTGTGCTAGGCGGACGTTTTTGTAAGAAAGGTTACCGTATACTTACGTAGTATTATTTTGTTTTGAAGAAATGGTACCTGTATTGATCTTATAATATAAATCATCTTATAAATATAATAACCAAACTGAAAAAACGTCTTAATAACGCGTTAATAATGACATCCTTAAAAATAAAATAGAACACATCTGCTCAGCATGCCGCCTACAGGCAGAATAAATGATAAAATTGGCCGATTAGCGTACACACGAACCAATTTGATGTGTCACGATCAAGTCAGCCGGTCCTGCCCACGCAATGACCTTGAATTGGACGATTTGCGTTCACAGGACACGATTCTACTGAAAATCTAGGCAAATTGTGCCTGAAATCGTTCGGTGTTGACGCCGTTTAACAATAGAAAGTTAGTATACTTGTATAACATTTCAAAGTTGTTTACGCTTAGTCAAGTGATGTTAATCCCATACATTTACTTTTCTATTTTACTGTCGTTATCCATATAAACAAAAACCAAAGTTTGTATGGTTGTCCTCTATGCGTTCCGACACCATTGATCATGAGATTGTGATGAAACTTTGATAGGTTTGGTAAGGTATTTTGGAGATGTCCGCGAGGGTTCCTGGCCCAAAAAATCTATATATAAAAAAGAAAAAATGGCAAAATAAAGAGACTTTCTTGTCAGTTTGCTAATTTTTGTGTGCAAATATTCTGTGTTATAAAATATATGTATAATTGATATAGCCGGGATTACTTCTTATAAAATGTCATATTGTAGTATCATTAAAACTACATGTGTGCTAAGTTATACAAAATGATAAATTATACAAAATCGGTCACAGGTGAAATGTCAATGTGTGAAAAATCATACATCCCCTATTTTTTCACCCTTGGGGTTGAAATATTTGTTTAAAACTTAAATGGGGCTAATTTCAAAGTAAGCCATATCCAATAAAAAAATAATTATCGAAATCGGACTACCCATAAAAAGTTATGCGTGGTCATACATAAAAAAAATATATTTACGGGTCGAATTGACAACCTCCTCCGTTTTTTCGTCGGTTTAAAAAGCGGTAAGCTTTTAGGATCATACAGACTATAGTGACTTGGCCGCTTTTTAAAGTAATGGTTTTATATAATCAGCCTGGACGGTACTACGTTATAAGTATAGGTACAGGGCTCTATTCCCGCATTTAGACTCATAAACGGTCCATTATGCGTTCATGTAGGCTGGCTAGTTGAGCCAGCCTAGCTCCTTCCAGAAGCGCAGAAGCCTCCTGGGGCATTCACAGGCTTCTAGGAGAGACCTCGCTCCCGCGAGGGTACTTGCCCGTTGTCTGGCCACTCCCTCGCACTCCAAGACAACGTGGGCGGCCGTTTCCTCCGCCTCCTCCGACGGTACTACGGGAATCAGCACGGTAACAATCCATTCTATTTCTACCTATAATAGGACCACACATATTGCAATATCAGTAGTTAACATATATTATACATATGTACCTTAACCTAATTCTTGAGGGAGAAAACAAACGTGACTTAACGTTACTTAGTGATGTGGTATTATGCACATATTTTATTACGAAATATTCTCCTGAGCTTTATAACAAATTCATGGTAATCTCAAACATCCACGTCATAATTTACTTTATCTTGCGTGTAACTCACGTATACTACTGTGTACGTAACATATACATGCTTATTTCTTGTTGGTATATATTTTGTGATCCAGACGACTTGGGAGCAGTACATCCTAAACTTTACCCAAAACCGGTTTGCAATATTAATGTATTGTACGTGGTAATCTTACTGATGTCGATACTGAACCGAACAACTGAAATTATTATAACAGCCTTCCTTGCACGCTTCGTGTGCGTTATGATATTATATCTGCCAAGATAAACGGGTTAGTAATGTGCGTAAATGTTGGAAAACAATATTTTATTCTGTTACTTGATCTATAAAAAATAAACAGTAAGTTAATATAATTATGTTATTCCATTTTTTCTAATATTATTGCATATTTGAAAATAGATATCCTGTCCATTAATTAAAATAGGCCATAAACAGAATCCGATGATTTTTCAAAACAAAGCTGGTTTCCTTCGACCAAGCAAGGTTCAATAGTTGAAGTTATAAATATACATTATATACTAATTAGTCTGAGAAATTTTATTGCACGAAGTAGGATCTGAAGTTACGCAGTCACTTGCCTAAGTTCATTAGATGGCGCTGATTATGTAGATAGATCCGATCCATGCATATCCTATCTAGCCTCCACTATGGAGGTATAGTGTGCATAGTTAACAATTTCTATGTAGTCAGTATGTAAATCGATGATGGTAGTGGGTAAAAAGTAGATTGTACTGGTGTCAGTTAATAAACCGGAGTCAGAACTGTATTCCGCTAAATTATATCCTGGTCGATGACGCTGGTCTGAGAGTCAGGTCTTAAAGAAGGTAGACTGTTTGCGCCAGGTACAAATTTATATAAGCAAAACAAATTTTATTATAATGAAATGATTAATGTGAATATGTTATATATATACGACTGAACCGCAATTTAGACGTAGTCTAAAAATTAATCCGTATTTTAAAATATATCCAAGAGATACCAGATATCTGCAAATCGTGATTAAAAGTGTCCCGTTAATATAATACAAAGTTGTTGTTTTATTAACAATTTTGTGCTCATAAAGTATTCAATACCGAAAAATTTTAAACGAAAATCCGTAAAGCAGGTTTGTGTGAATTTCAAGCGAACCAAACTTTTCCTTTGTGATGTTAATGCGATACTTGGAGTATGATAATTGCTGTGTAGTCTCCACTCAAATTAAGAGTTAAATTAGGCCCCAAAGAGTACGTCAGGGTATTTTCAAAGGGAAGGTTAGCAGTTAAAAGATAAATATTCTTTGTTGTAAATAGTACTTTAAAACTCATTATTGTCACACAACTTAGGTAGATCTTTTCTTACTCAGAAAATATTTAGATCTACATCACATGAGACGTGTTTATAAATATCAATTTCTAATTTCTTGTATTGAAACTTAACTACCTACCTGGCTTACCTATGAGATGGCCCTATTGCATCTTTAGTGGTATAAAAATATGTTAATACCAGAAAAGATTTGAAAGGAGGCTGAGACACTTGAACAACCTCGGTAACCGCTCACCACGTTGTGAACTTGTTTGCTACTTAAGATGGCTTCATTTACTCAATTTTAAAACAGCATTAAGATTATTAGGGACGCATAGTTCGGAATTTCAGAACTATTCTCGGTCCCTAGCGAGTTACGTATAAGATGTCGAAAGCACTCCAAGACTTGTTCCTTATACTTACTAGGCATGCTTATTTCCATAGCTTTTGCCCTAGAATTAATTAATTGATTAAAATGGGGTCTCATTCTCTTTAAAGAGAGGCCCAGATTTATTAACGTGGGCTATATGCTAACTTTTAAACAGTCGCGTTCCATGATATATAATTATCTATACGTATGGAAATTAACACGATCACGTAATTCAATGCGTCAGGCAATTCAAAGGTGAACCTATTACGTGATCACGTTAATTCCCGTAAGTAAACAAAATACATACGAGGGCTATATGTTTATTTTTTTAGTCGGTCCCACTTTTGAACGAATCCAGTAACAGCAATAGGGTTATATATGCAGCGGTTTTCTTCCTCGCAGCCCCGAATAACTATTTTTCTTCCCTATTCTACAGTTAGGGTTACTGCTGCACAGATTTTAAATACCTATTTAAAATCTGTGCCAGACCGTATCCAGTGTTCTGAAATTCAGTGGCGGTGAACCGGTTTCCCCCTCACTTCTTCTACTGTAGGTTACTGCAATACTGTAAGTAATACTCTGCTTATCAGAGGGACACATGGCGAAACACGCCGGGTAAAATTGTGGGTTACTTGAACCTGTCGGAAACATTAGGTAGAAACATCACCGTTTCCCCCAAAGAAAACAGATTTTCTTGCCAAGCTACCCAAACATCATTTCATTGTAGTAAGTATTTTTGCAAGGATAAAATACATAATAAATATTTGTGCCTCAGATTGTCGATACCTATTAATCCTTTGTTATAAAGGAAGAACCGTCGTGGAAGAAACATTATTATACTATTATAGGTTAATATAATGCTTAGATCGGGACAAGGTAGGTGTGGCTAAAATAATACTATTACAAGCGCTTACTTAAGTTTAAAATGGTGTTTGAAATTGTTGAGCTCCGCAACCAGAAGCCAAGTAACACAAAAAAGTGAAGTTAAGGAAGAAGCATGTAAAAGAATTCCGATTTATTCGTATCAGAATTTTAAAATTAGAGTGTTTTATTAACCGACTCGAAAAGGAGGATCTCAATTTGGATATATTTGGAAAAAAAAAAAAAAAATATAAATATATATATATTATGTATGTTCGGTCATATTTTATTATATATATCGGTCATAACAGAGATGGATTTGCAAAATTATTTTTTGTTCGAAAGAAGATTATTTTTAAATGGTCCCGTTTGAATTTTATAAAGATCTGATAATGAATTTATTTTTTATCATGATTTAAGTTAATTATTAGATGAAGATTTGAATCTTTGTTAGAAAGAAATATAAATCAGTATATCTTACTTATCATCATCATCAATACTCAATACAATTGAACTGTCGTTTTATAATGTCAAAATAAGGTATTTTTAGGCTCATACAGTTATTTACACGAAACCTATGCCTAAAAATCAGTTTTAAAGTTTTTTGTCTGTCTGTTTATTCCGGCTAATCCCCGGAACGCGTTTACTGATTTCCACAGGACTTTCACTGGCAGATACCTGGTGTTATAAGGAGTATCTTAGGCTAATTTTATTTTGAAAAAAAGAATTAGGGTTCTATGGCATCAGGAGAAAAAAAACATATTTTATTACTCTGCCAAATAGGTGGGTATCAATATTATACAGCCCGCTCAATTTGCTTATTTCAAACGTTTTTATTATATTGACTACTCATATTGAGCATTTTTTAAACGGTCTGGACACTATGAATAATGCTTTATTATTCACCTGGTCCATAACATATAATAATAATAATAAAGGAAGAACCGTTGTGGAAGAAACATTATTATACTCTTATAGGTTAATATAATGCTTAGATCGGGACAAGGTAGGTATGGCTAAAATTCAAACAAAACAAATAAAAGGTAAAACTTATTCTACTATCTGCTGTTTGGTAATCTTTTGCACTCTGACCTTACTTGAGCTACTCTGTTCAACGTCACTCCTACCACCTCTTTGATGTCATCGTCCCATCCTTTCCGCGGTCTCCCTCTTTTCCTTTAACCTTCCCTGAGGTACCATCTTGTAACTTTCTTGCTCCATTTATCAGGATCTCTGATCATATGCCGCCCAACTCCATGTGGGATGTGGATTCAGCAATCATTGTGCCGATAGTCATTTCGGCCCATGGATTAATTGCTAAGAGCCTCGACCAACACCTTCAGAGACTCACGTTAGGCAGCTGGATTAAGAGCCTGATGCAGAAGGCAGTCCTCCTTGATACGGCATGCATAGTGAGGAGGTTTCTGTCTCTGGAACCCTAACCACTGGTAGCTTGGTCCCTGTACCCGATACCGGTGGGACACTATTTTTTATATTTTTTATAGTGAATGTATTTAAAAATGTAATTTATATGTATATTAAGTAAATAAAAAGAATAATAATAATATATCCTTTTATTCAGATCTTTAGCTTATACATACGTACATTTAAAAACGAATTCAAACAAAACAAATAAAAGTTAAAACTTATTCTACTATCTGCTGTTTGGTAATCTTTTGCAGATCTGTTTGCCAATCGGCAAAGGCCTTTTTTTTTTGTGCGTGTGGAAACCCCCTCGGGCCGTCACCCCACCGGGGTTTTCGGTGGGGCGGTGTGTCGGAATCGAACCGACTAAAACCACAGGGTGTGCCGTACTGCGCCTTAAGTAGGAGGAATCCGGGAACAGCTTTTATTAAGACATCCGGAACCATCCCGCAAAAGGGCCGCCTCCTTCTGCTTGATGACATCCTCACAGGAGGTCGCGACCGCGGTAAAATTCCTGTCGCTACCGGCCATGGAGCGTATGACGGCCGGTAGCGAGAGATCTCCTCCGATGACTGCAGTGAGGGCCCAACGCTGCGTCGCCCAGGCGGAGCAAACCGCCAGCGTGTGCTGAGCCGAGTCCCCACTGTAGTCGCAGTGGTGACAAGCGGGACTCAGTTCCCTCCTAGCGACCGAGTGCAGGTACTTCCCGAAGCAGCCGTGCCCGGAATTGCGATAAAAGATTTCGCAACACACAACGCAATGGAAGCGCAGGCGTCCACATCCCGGCGGTCGTTACGACAAATGAATCGGTGGGACAGACAACAATCCAGCCTGGCACCTGCAACCGGCGCGGCAGGACGCCTCACCCCTTGATAAAGGGCCCCCGTCGGGTCCGGAACTAGTCGGGCATCCCCGAAATATACACGTGAGTAAAACCGTATAATTTAAATAATATGAATACCACTCACGAAAGTTTTTATTCGAATATATTAAACTTGTTTCAGCAAAATGCATACATACGCTTATATCCTCAAATAGGTAGACGGAGGTGTATTAAACATCCACATCTTGCCAACCACAATTTGATCCCACCCATTATTACAAGGGGCACGCCTATCGCCGTCAACCGGGCACTTTGAAAATTAATGGTGGGAAAGTTAGTAACTAGGAAGGCAATTGAAAGAAAGGCGATTGCAAGCAATAGCTACAGCAGCTCAGAGTATCATACCTGTAACGCGACTAGCTGTTACTGGGAAGTCCGAGCATAAACTTCTCGTAGGTATATCCTATAAATACGAGTAAATGTCTATAGTCAGCTGTATTTAAGTGTTTAGAAGCCGTATGAGGTAATGGAATATCATGTTTCAAGTAGATATTGATTTCAATTTCGTACGTCATGTATAAAGTCATACAAAATCAGCCTGATTAAGCACTTTGTATTTATTACTTGAACTGTGCCATCCCATTACCCTTCCATCTGTTTTTATAATGATCTTTTCTGCGTAAACATACAATTTTATAAAAGAAGAATCATAATCATATTTTAATGTTATTACTGTTATACTTGCAAGTTGGTATTTTCTCGAAGATGTATTTCTCACAAGCACTTGATTGAAATTGTTGCACAGTAACATAGTGAGTGCATTATATGCTATATATCCTATACCGCAACTTTGGGCTTCAGTGAAGCTAAACCCCCCTTGTTAAATGAAGCCCATTACTTGTCTTGAAGGTAGATCGCCTACCATTACTATATTAGAGGGTAGCCATAGTTCTCTCATAGTTTTTACAAACCTTGATGGTTCGTTTAGAGCTTCGTTCTTTTCCTAACTTCTTATGCTCAAATCGTTTCATTTTCCTAGTTTTCTTATTAGGATCTTCATGTAGTAGTTCAAATACAGATTTCATAGCAGCAACGTCATCTGGTTTCGCCATACAAATTACTGCACGAGTCTTCAAATTACCTTTTGATGTTAATTTTAAATATACTGCATACAGTATATTTAAAATTAGCATCAAAAGGTAATTTGGAGAGAATAAAGGAGACTGGACACTATTGAAGTCCATAGACTTCAATAGTCTCCAGTCTCGTAATACGAAGAAGTCTTTTATTATCTGATCAGTCCAGTCATACAATTTTGTATAATTAACCCGTTTGCTTGGTGGAAGTTTAAAATATCTTGCCCGCAAATCAGATTCAGTTGTATTTAATTTTTTTTTTATGGAATAGGGGGCAAACGAGCAGACGGGTCACCTGATGGTAAATGACTACCGCCGCCCATGGGCACCTGCAACTCAAGAGTCACAAGTCCGTTGCCGGCCTTTAAGGTGGGGGCAGGGAAAGGATGGAAGAGGGGGGGGGAGGGTTAGGGCCTCCGGTTAATCATGGGAATCATAAAATGGGAAATGGGAAATATTATTATATCCCATTTGTATTAGAATCTGGTGGTAAGTAGCATTTCCCATTTCAAAAGACAAGCTTTCCGTTTACCTGTTTCCACCTGATCTTGCACCAAACATAATGAAAATTAACCAAAACGTTAGAGCATATCCTGAAAGTATAATGATGTCCCAACTAGATCCATAACTAAATTCATCAGTATTAAAACAAAAGGAATACTTCGTAATGTGGGATCATCTTCATGTACTTCACCAGGGACTAGTTGAGTTTTACTACTAACTAGTTCTATAAACTGATGAACTTATGTTTTTTTTCCTTTTTAATTGTATCATGTATTTTGGAATCCCACAGAGGAGAGCTCGAAAGGAAAGAAGGAACATGAATCAAGGATAACAATGAATCATTGATTCATGATCCTTCTTTCCTCTAGAGCTGCTTGCTCTAAATAGGGTCTAGTTTTGATTTAGTGCACCGTGAAGCTTTACTTAGTCGAGCATCTTTAACAACTAAACTTACAACAATGTTAGGTGGTAACTGACAGGGTGAATTAAGCACACTTATTTTCTCAAAGTATTCTTTTTTTTTTCTTTTAAGTATTGAGGAATGTGAAGTGAAGTCCTTTATGTCACACATTTTAAACTAACTAGACTAATATTGCATGACTCTTAGGCCCAGTTAAACAAAATCTATTAAAACTACCTGCCATGTCGGTAATTTTAATACTCTTCGCATTTGTTGCAACTTTCTTCCTTTTTTACTTTTTCGTACTATATACTTGTAAACCATCATTCAATTGTTGAGAAGTTGTTCAAAACACTTGCTATAGGTTCGAAAGCTATCGGGAATACACTCTATTCCGGGAATACTACAAAATAATAATTACACAGTCGAACGTCACCGGTAAAGTGATTACTACCTAGATCCTTTGTCGAGCTCACCCTCCAATGTAAAGTTTCCATTCTCTCAATACTTGATCGAATTCCGACAATTGTATTAAAAGTTTAGTTTAAATCGGCAAGTGTTCATTGTACCTCCTGACCTCGTTTCTTTATCAAAATTATTGAAAGTGGACTATTCCATTGGTACTATTTCATTGATTGGTTTTCATTATTAAGACTAGGTTTAGAAGTTGATTTAATTAACATCTATTAAACTCGTTCTTTACCGTATTTTAACATAGATATGTAAAAGAAGAACAAGTAAATAGGAAAAAGTGTTTTAAAAGCACATATTTGTAGGTAAGTATGTATTATGTTATTTTTTCACTCCCACCTTATTCCTGACAGTGTCCCTTTGATAATGTCAGTTGAAGAATGTGATTTAATACATAGAACTTTACATATTTCCTATTAAGACTATATGTATAGTTCGATCGTTCTCACTGACGTTAAATATTTTAAATCTGACGAATGCTTAACGTCAATCAATATTGGTTTTGGGTTCGATTTGGTGCTGGAGTATACCACTACTAGAACCAGTCAAATAAAAAACGAGGTTTAGTAAAACAAGATCGCAATCGAATCACTTTTAATTTATTTATTAATACCTTTTAATTTATAACAAATATATATTGTAGAACGTTTAAATAGACAATAGAGGCGACGTTAGTACGTTTTTATTGGTGCAAGGGTTAAGTATAATAATAATAATATTTTATTATGAATAAAGAGAATAATAATAACTACACACATCTCACACACGGCAGTCTGATCCCTAACTAGGCAGAGCCTGTACTATGGTAACCAAACTGCTGATAAACATACTTATATATTTCTAAATACATACATAATATAGATAAATTACACCCAGACACAGAAAAAAATATCGTGCTCATCACACAATAAATTATTTATCTATTTTAATCGAACCCACGACCACGACGACTAAGGAATGAAAGTATAGTACTTTCATTGCTTAGTCTTTTTTACTATTAAATTTGCCATTTATAGTTATCAAACCTCAACAGAACATGTAATCTAGGTTCTACTTAATACTTGGTATTGAACTATGGCAATGTAATTTTGTGGCAACACTATTTTTAAGTACTTACGCTAGAATACTGTCACTTGCTGGTGCAAAATAAAGTTCACATTTCGTAAAATAAGAACTGTTTCTTTATTTTAGATCTAACACTTGGAGTAATCAAAGTGCTAATCAGGAATTACTAAAACCACAGATTACTGAGTAGTTACTACTTAACAGTTAAAACACTCCCTACTAAAATATCTATACTTACGGTTTTAATCGCCTTTTCTTTCCGAGTTTTAAAATATGTATACGGTTTTACCTCTTCAATATATAAAAAAAAAATGGGCAAATTTAAGTACCTCACTCTTTATTTTCATTTCCATTGTTAGAAACGTTGGCGATGACGCTGCCTTTTCTTCCTCAGTTTTTAAGGAGGGCGTCATCGCCAACGGCTAATATTTTAGTACGAAGAGGAGGCCATAATTCTTCGGTCGGTTGGCTCGGTCGAGGCTTGGCCCAACAGAGCGGATGTGTCTGCCGAAACCTCCGTTGGCTCTTCGCTCTTCGGAGCAATGAGGAAGTATAAACCTCGGTAAAAAACAGGAAGGCCCTGCCATGGGTCGGAGTTTCTCCACTGCCCTCAGTGGAGAAGGAGGACGGGCTTGGCGTGCACTTACACTGCCACCGAGCAGGCATGAGAAATTTAGTTTCCTTGCCACCGTCGCGTCGGCATATCGTAATCCCGAAAGGAGTCGTGGTCACGTCTCGCGACTCTGATCGGGGACGAGGGTCTTGGCTTAGCCGCCCGGACTGCGAGGAAGAAAACCTCTCTAAAAAATTACCCCGAACCCCGTGTTCTGGCGCGTGACCAGGGGATGCATGACTGATGGGTTGTTCAGTCGCAAGCGCACTCCCAGCCGGGGTACCTGCGGACCCCTCGGTTGGGCACAAATCTTCGCTTGCCCGGGTATTGGGGGATCTCTGCCCGGGTCGACCTTTATTTCTCCCCCTCTCGTGGGATTAATTATGGAATCTTTAAATACATACAAAAATAAAAAAGACGAACAAAAGAAGGAGAAAAGAAGAAGGCGGAGAGTTAGAAGGCGGAGGACACCTCATCTAATGACGAGGAGATTTTAAATGAAACGCCTATCACAGAGAAGCTCCCAGAAGTCAATCTGACCCCTGGGAGCAGAAGAGTCTCGGAACGTCTGCGTTCGAGGTCTGTCGTGTCATCGGATGGAAATTCCGGTACAACGACAGACATCACAGAGGCGATGGAAGTGGAAGCTCGCGGCAACGACAGCCGTAAACGCGGACGCTCAATAGACGAGGATGATGACACGTCCCAGGCGATGCTCCCTCCCAAGGTGGCTAGCAGCTTAAGAGGGAGGTCGAGGTCGCGTACGCCGATTCCAGCTCCGGCAGGCTCCGTATTTTCGAAGGCGGAAGCGTATGCACGAGGTCGCGCGGAGGGCGAGGTTATTGCCGAGGAGGAGATCGCGGATTTCCTGCAAAAGATCCGTGCGCCGGTGGAAGGGGGTTCTGTCCCCCAAACATCAGTGTCCATACAGGAAAGGACGAACGCGGCGGTGGCCATCATTCATAAAGTGGCCGTCAAGTCCACCAACCTTAAGAGTTCCTTTGTTAGGGCCCTTAAAGACTCCTCCTCGGCTGTTTCTGGGGTCGTCGAGACCCTTATTGGTGACGAGCAAATGTACGTCTGACAGAGCAGGTTGCTGAGCTGAGTGCTCAATTCGCCCAGTTTCGGGCAGGGGCACGCTCAATTGAAATGCCGCCCTGAGCAATTGAACCCGGTTGCGCAGCAACCTGCTCCCTCCACCTCCCCCTCCCCCGTTCCTGATGCCCACTTGCGTCAAATTGTAGACGTAGTGTGGCGAATGATGGACGGGCGCCTGGCGGGACTTGAAGCAAGGCTGCCTCAAGCTCCCATAGTTCGGCCGCCGCTCGCCGCGGCCAAGGGTAAAACCGCTTCGATTTCGTCGTGGGTGGTCGCGTCGTAGTCTGGTATGTGGCGGCGACGTTTTCACCAGTGCCAGCACCTGCAGCTGCGTTGAAGACAGCACGCCCGTCCAACGCCGCTACAAAAGTGGTGAGGGAATTCCCTCCACTCCCCTCTCAAAGGAGTACGAGCACACAAAACGCTCCTTCTGGTGCTGAGCCTGCACCTGGTCCCTCTACGTCCGCCCCCTCAAACGATGGTTGGCACACGGTTGAAGGAAGTAAAAAGACCCGTAGGAAGAGGAAAAAGGGCAACAATAAGAGTGCCTCGCCACAAGCACAGGCAGGAGAGAAAGAAACGAGGACGTCAAAAAAGACTCGGAAGCTTCAACCGCTGAAAACAGCAGCCGTAGTCGTTACGGTGCTGCCGGAGGCGGTTGATGGCGGCCTTTCGTACGCTGCCGTCTTCAAAAAGGCCCGAGACAACCTCGCTTCTGAATTTGGGAGCGTAGGTGTTCGGTTACGCCTCGCCCAGACGGGGGCTCGAGTTTTTGAGTTCCCGGGGGCCGAGGGAGCGAAGACGGCAGACACTTTCGCCGAAAAGCTGCGGGGTATATTTGCAGAGACGGATGGGATATGGATTGCCAGGCCCACTAAGTGTGCGGAGATGCGCATATCAGGCCTGGATGATTCCGTGTCAGTCGATGATGTCCGGGTGGCAATCCAGCAAAAGACGGGTTGCACCTCGGACAATATTAGGATCGGCACCACCCGCCCCGGTCAAGGAGGTCTTGGAGCGGTGTGGGCCAGATGTCCTGTGGCTGCTCCCAAAATACTAGGTGATGCCGGAAGAGTCCTCGTCGGTTTCGTAAATGCCAGAGTAACAATTCTGGATGCGAGACCGATGAGGTGCTTTAAATGTTTGGCGTCAGGGCACACCCGCATCAAGTGTGGTAGTTGTTTTGACTGCAGCGGGCTCTGCTTCCGCTGTGGTCAACCGGGGCACAAGGCGGCGGAATGTTCTGCCGCCCCTCACTGCCCCGCGTGTGCGGCGGTAATCTGCCCGCCAATCACCAGATGGGGCAGGGGGGCTGCAAGCCACCCCGCGCTTCTAAGCAAACATCGGGGGCTAGCCAATCGACCCAGGCAGCTTCCGATGTCAATCGTGCGTCGTTGTCATCGCCCATGGAGGAGGCTATAGAGACGGTTCAATAAATGGACCAAGTCTCCAACCTCCTTGTCCAGACGAACCTAAACCACTCTGCCGATGCGCAGGATCTTTTTCTGCAAACCATGGCGGAGTGGTCGATCGGTGTGGTCTGGTCGTCGCTGCGTCCGCCCTTGGGCTACTCTTGCCCAATTTGGGCGGACCCAGCGTCGCTACGAGACGGCTGTCAATGGCACTGTACGGCGCGCCTCTAGCGCCCTCAGAGGGTTATGGCGGTTAGAGCCAACGGAGGCGGCGTGCGCGTTGGCCGGGACTCCCCCGTGGGATTTGGAGGAGGAAGTGCTCGCCGAAGTATATCGGCGAACGGCTGAGTTACGTCGGGAAGCGGCAGTCGGCCCCCGCCCGAGGAGGTACACGAATGGCGTGAGGCCGCTCGCCGAGCCACCATGGCTCGTTGGTCGTCCCGGCTGGAGGCTCCACGTGCTGGCTTTGCCGCCGTTGAGGCGATCCAGCCGGTCATCGTTGATTGGGCAGGGCGTCAGCATGCGACCCTTTTCCTTACGACTGACGCAGGTTCTTTCCGGGCACGGCTGCTTCGGGAAGTACCTGCACTCGGTCGCTAGGAGGGAATTGAGTCCCGCCTGTCACCACTGCGACTGCAGAAAGGACTCGGCTCAGGACACGCTGGCGGTTTGTTCCGCCTGAGCGACTCACCGTCGGGCCCTCACTGCAGTCATCGGAGTGGATCTGTCGCTGCTGGCTGTCATACGCTCCATGGCCGGTAGCGACAGAAATTTTACCGCGGTCGCAACCTTCTGTGAAGAAGTCATCTCGCAGAAGGAGGCGGCGTAAAGGGTCCGGGAGGACCCTTTCCATCCGGCGAACCGGGCGGCAGAGGCGCGCTTACTAGCGCCTCATGCCGCCCTGAGTGTGGCCGCGGGTGGACGGGACGGGTTTTCCCCTTCACCCGCTATAGTGGCCCCCCGCGAGGAGGCGGCGTCCGCTTGTGCCTCGACGTCGCCTAATTAAGAGGTTTTTACCCGAAGGTGGTGCCCGCGCTTTTGCTTGCAGGCGCTAGGAGGGTTCCGGATGTCTTAATAAAAGCTGTTCCCGGATGGCTCCTATTTAAGGCACTGTACGGCACACCGTGTGGTTTTAGTCGGTTCGATTCCGACACACCGCCTCATCGTAAACCCCGGTGGGGTTGTGGGGTGACGGCCCGAGGGGGTTTCCACACTGAGTAGTATTTTTAGCTGAAGAATATATGACTTTCCACATAAATATATATGTCGTATGAATTTTACAAATTTATAACTGAAAAATATTTTTTTTTTAAAGACAACTCCCGCGAACACCCAGACACAAGTGGGAATCAAACCCACGACCTCTGGCTCAGCAGTCAAGGTCACTAACCACTAGACCAACAGGCCAGTTATTTTGAAATATTGTTCTTATTCATTGGAAACATGTCATAATTAATTACTTTTTGAATAGGTCTGGAAATGATTTTTCTCTGAATGAGCAATCTAATAATATAATATAATATATGTTTAATGAACAATATTTTACGAACATGTCAGTCCTTCTAACAGAGGAAAGCAAAAGTTACTTTATTAAATATTTCATTTTCCACCAGCAATATACTAGATATTAGTTTCATTGCCTGCCCATGGCGTCTATTGAAATTCACCCGGGCATTCCACGTCAAGTTTATTAAGAAAATGCCTGTCGAGGTGCAGCAGATACCTGCATATAAAACTTCAGCGGTTACTATAATAGGATCTCTACTATACAATACAATATTCTTTATTGTACACCATGAGGGACAGTTCAAAACATTTACAAAGACAAAAAAAATGGTACAAACGGCGGTCTTATCGCTAGTTGCGATGTCTTACAGACAACTTAGGTGGACTTTAGATGGACATATGCAATGGAGTTATGTATAGGGCAGAGTTAACAGGTGTACGACTTTAGCTAAGTAGCAACTTATATGAATTTAAGAGAAAAGGAATAAATAATTGTATGTATACCTTATCTATATTTACACATACATACATTTACACATAGATACATACATACCGATATTAAAATAAATATATACACATATCCAGTATTAAAAGCAAGTGTAATATTTCACTTGCTTTTAATACTGGATATGTGTGTGACATAGTAATCAGCAACCATTTTTTAAAAATGTGTAGCGACAGAGCACGTCATGCATTCCACAAGCGAGCTGCATGTACTGTAAAAGAATAGTGAAGGAAATTTGTGGAATACAAAGGTATTTTCAGTACTTGATTTTCCGATGATCTCAGGAACCTCCCATGTGTGTCTTTTACTTACATTTACTTCGTAATAATGGCATGTTATTGGACAAGCATTACGTACTAACAACATCATTCATCATTTCAGCCATAGGATGTTCTGTAGTGCTGGACATATGCCCCTCTCAATGACTCATCATAGGCTTTTTTTTTTATGGAATAGGGGTAAATGAGCAGAGGGTCACCTGGGTCACCGGATGGTAAGTGGCACCAGCAACTCAAGAGTCACAAGTGCGTTGCCGGCCTTTAATATGGGAGTAGGGGAAAAGGGAAGAGGGGGAGAGGGAGTGAGAGAGGGAGAGGGGAAAGGGTAGAAAGGAGAAGGGTTAGGGCCTCCGGTAGCCTCTACTTACTTGGCAAAAAGCAATGCAAACATTGCTTCACTGCCGGTTTTCTGTGAGGCCGTGGTATCACTCCGGTCGGGCCGGCCGATACGTGCCGAAGCATGGCTCTCTTACTAACAAATTTTGGCAGTATTCACCACGCATGGTCGGCGGAATGGCGAGCGTAGTATTGGGTGTTGTGGTTTCGTGGAAAGCGCTGCGACGTGTCTTACGATATCCACGCGAAGAGAGAGTCCAGGGGGGTTTCTTTCTTGGCTGGTACCCCACGGCATTTATCTACCATAACCAGTATTTATTCCCGATAAATTTCTATAGTGAGTGGTATTTCCTGTGCAACTATTTCTAATTTTATTGTTCTTTATTATTTTATAATATTTTTATAAAAATTAACAAATAACTGCTCATACTCTATAATAGACAGCTAAAAGACATTTATTTGTTAAGAAAAGTATAGGAACCCTTTATGACAAGCTAGGAAGTGATGCAAGCAAGATTTAGACGCTTCTCCAATTTCATATGAAGTTCCTAACAAAGGCGTTTGAGTGAAACGAGATATTAGATCGAGATACAACATTTGAAGGTAGTGCGAGTCCGCGACACACTGTACAATACACGTTCATCAAATCCTCGCGCGTAATTAATCCGTACATCAGCCTAAAATTTATATTCAAATTTACCTAAACCCATACCCGATTAGCTTACTCTCAATTATTGTTTTCGTTCGATATTCAATGAAACATTGAATATGTTTCAAACTTTTATTAGACGATTGTCAATTAATAATTTTGAAAATTAGGTTTTTATATTTGGAACAAGTACCAGAGAATTAGAGAAGTCAATAAAAAAGGTTTTTTAAAAGGCGACAAACAAGAAAGCTATATTTTTTTTATGGTAAGTGGTTATCCTTAAACCAAGAACAAAGTATCAACTAATAACGCATAGAATAAACATTTGCAGTAGACAACTTAAGAGCGTTTACCGTAATTTAGCAGTTATTTTAAATTTTTATATATATTAAAAATTGACCACCATATAATGAAAGTGAACTCAGAGCCTTCGAGAACAGATACTTTGTGAATGTGAGTGTAAGTGAAGTAGTTCTACAAAATAAATATTAGATTAGAGAAAACATCTCTAGCTCTTAGGCGTACTACAAAAGCAATCGGTATCTACAAAGCGGTCGTGAATCCGCAAATAATCTTTCAGTTTTCCTTATCCCATGGTTTTATTAATATTGAAAATACAAAATAATATAGATAGCAAAGAGGACTTAGTATAATTATTAAGACGTACTGATTTAGCTTGAAATTCAGTTTACTTATTTGAAAATTGATTTTCAACATAGTTGGTACTTGTGCCGTAACTGGGGCGTTTGAAAAGCTTCGCGAGAATTAGTGTCTGTAACTTTTTATCGTAATATCTTCAAGATATTTTTCTTCTTAAATTTATTATTCGTCATCGCATATGGCAGGCCGATTTCAATAAATTCAGATATAGCTGTTTATATTATTCTTTTATATTGACCAGTTTAAAAAAATAAAATAAAAATCTCTATACTAAATCCTTTCTTGGTCTAATAGACATCCAGAACTATAAAATGTTCAATATCCGCACACTCTTCTTTACTCTTCTTATTCTCCTACTTATATTCGATACCTGTGCTGTGACCATGACGAAATCCTCCGATCTTCTAAAAAAGTGTTTCTGCTTTGTCCCTCTCATAATTCCACTTTATAATTAGGTAGGTATTAAGTAAACAAAGTGTGATTATATTATTAGGTGTTTCGTAAAAGAGGTGTTTTATCGAGGACGGTCTATAAATATCACATTTTACAACCCTCAACTATGTACACTGTTACTCACCTACATTGTTTAGTGATATCCGTATTATTTTTAATAATAAAGCAACCAAATTACAAAAAAATAGATCAAAGAATACACATTCTTTATGATCACATATAGAATTATCTACTTGAACGATTCGAAATTAGTACCATCCACTTATGAATTCCATTATTCAACTGTGGTAACACAAAGTACTCAAGCACATTTACTCTGTGATAGTCATGGTTGCTAACACCTATAAATACTTGCTCAGGGATGTTATTCATGCGTTGCCGCAACTATGTCCCCTGGAAACAGGAACTGTACATTTGTACATTAGGTAGTATTATTTGACTACGGTTATTTCTAGGAAATAGAAACTACCTTCATAATTTTCTAACTATGCTATATCCATATTAAAATAAAAAATGTACGTCCTACTTCTATGAAGACTAATTTGAAGCAAACCTGTGACAGGCAAACATGTCACCATACTAGAAGATACCGTACGTAGTTGTGTGAATATATGATTGAGCTTAAGATCTCAACCGTCTCCACGATTGATATTCTTAAGATTAGGATTAATGTGAAGTCAGTCTAAGATTAGCGAAGACTGAGCACGAGGGCAGCAGCAGGAGAATTTATATGATGGAATTAATGTTGGTAGAGATAACATAATTTACAAATTTTAAAAGTAGTATATCGAGTAGCTCTTTGGTCGCGATTTTAAAACTATTCAAGTAATAACATTCTAAAAGAGAATCTGATGTTAACTAATTCTTAAATTCTAAAGTATTAATGTAATATGCTTATTTACGAGAAGAAAAAATTATAGAATATTCCAACATAACTCATCTTCATTTTCTTCGAATAAATAATTTTCAATGCTAACAAAATGATTACTTAAAATTGTTTCAGCACTCGTATAATTCTCTTGTACAGTTAAAAGCGTTCCTGCATTTTGATAAATAACACTGTTTTATACATAATAACTGTGAACATTGTGATTTTCTGTATTCTTGGAATTTTTGTACATCTTAATTTCGTTATAACTTATTTTAAAATATATTTATTTTTTGGATTCAGATATCGGAGAAATCGTAAAACGTCGATTTAATACGAACCAATTTGTGCGAGTGGAAATCATTTGTCTTATCAAAATGAAATCTAATCAAGCGTGCGTTGAATTCCGCTTGCACGAAGCTGTTGCCTGTTTTTTCTTGATACATTTATGTTACCGCAACTTGTTTCGCGTGTTTAATTTCTGTGGTAAAGCTGTAAATAAATAAAAGCAAGACACTGCTGACATATCAACAATTGTACTTACGACCCTGGTCATAGATCTACCTGGAGCATTGAATGCTTTTAGTCAACACTAGCAGCGCCTCGCGGTTTATATATTTATTACACAGAAGTGTTACTTTCGAGAAATCCGCTTGTTTTGAGACGGTACTTATGACTATTTGATATTCTTCTACTAATCTTGGTAGTGTAGTGGAACGACAATGATTTAAGTAATTATTTTGTGATCAAACTGTTTTATTAATTTATTATCTTCGTGATCATGTGAGCGATATGATTTATAAATCAAATGAATTAAAAGACTTGATAAAAGAATGTTCATAACTGTAGCTACCAATAATACTATTCTCTCTTCAAGTATCTATTACAGTACTCGTAATTCTTTTAAGAAATGCCTTAAAAGAGAAAAGATTTCCATTAAATCCAGAACCTCCAGAAATCGTTCAAACTTAAAATTCACTTTACGACCGAATCGAAAATCACATTCACAATCTTTATCCACTTTGGCAGTACATACGTATTAAAAAGACTTCCATAATCGTTTTTTTATCATCCAGCGGGATATCATTCTGCATTTAGGCAATAAAACCACGGTAGCGCGCCCCCGCGCCTTATCTCTACAGAGCAGCCACAAAAATATAGATCTAAAAAAAATTGATAGCAATTTATATGTTAAACATCGGCTTGAATGAGATATTCCGCATCTTGTATGTTCCGTGCATGATATATAGACTTAAAGATGAGTGTTATTCAAAATTGGCTTCTTCTGGCTTATGATAAATGTTCTATATTAAGAAAAAAAACATAAATTTCTTTTCATCATCCAACTTGGAAGTGCTTTTTAAGGGAAATGAGGTGGAATAATATTTGTTGGCGCTCTTCACCCAACTTGTCTTGGTCAATAAACTCTTCACAATATTGGCGTGAACTCATTCGCCAAGCTAATAATTTAGACTATTTGAATAATTATTATACCGAAATTACTTAAATATACTATATACTAATTTTTAAACTTTCGCGTTCCGTGATATAATTATGTATTTACACGGGAATTAACCGCTGTTGACAGCCTGTGACCACGGCCAGTGCAACCTGGTTGAAACGTCAGGCAATTCAGAGGTATGTAATACCTTTCCGTGATCGCGTTTATTCCCGTGTAAATACATAATATATTCACTATACACTATATTCTATTTTAATTTACAGATTTACACACGACTGTTGCTCAGAACAAGTTTTTAGTAATTTTTTTCATTTTAGTTAACCTTCAACTAATAATAAACGATTATTGATTGAAGGGTACCTAGAATTAGTCTGCATACTATACTGCACAAGTGCATTAATGAAACCATAGCATTCTCACGAAAAGTACTGATAGAAGAAGATGTGGGGTGTAATTTATCTCTAGTATGTATGTATTTACTTACATATAAATATTTTTATCAGCAGTTTGGTTACTATAGCACAGGCTCCGCCAAGTTTGGGATCAGACCGCTGTGTGTAATATGTGTAAAGTTATAATTGTGAACTATACATTTGTGGCGACTTCCACATACAGCAAAAAAGAAACATACTCCAACATCATCTACAACCTACTAATCCTGCATCGCGCTATGAGAGTTCTCGCGCTGATTAGTATATATACAACTTCCTAACATCAACCGTTGGGCCGCGGCCCGCCAGGCATGGTCACATTGGTCACCTCGCCAGGTCGGAGGATTCTCCTTTGTGTTGAAGGGACATGACACCCGTCCCTCCACACATTAACCAAAACGGAATGTTAAGTTGTCAAATGCTTCTTCATTGGAACCAAATCAATAATGGCGTTATGTGGGGTATGAAACAAATAAGACTTGATATTGTGGCTATTAGTGAGATATCTTTAACATACATAAGAGGTATTCGCGACCACGTCAGTTAAGATACTATGAAGTTTGAATCGCAAGTTTTCTTTCCCAGGAGATGATCCTTGAGAAATTATGTGTTAATTTTTTTTTAAGGACAACTCGCGCATTGGGAATGATACCTGTGTCGCGGAGGATTTTACAAACATTGAAGTAACGGACAAAATGAACACCCAGACTCGAGACAACTATTTGAGCATCACACAAATTTTTGTCGCGTGTTAACCATTGCGCCACCCGTTGTTACTACAGCTTAAGTACAAGCTTTTTTTTACGTGAAATAAATCAAATAACTAACAGGTCCTACGTTTACAAACATTTTAAGCAAAACATCAGTATAGACTTTAATCTATACTAATATATATAAAACTGAAGAGTTTGTTTGTTTCTACGCTTGAACGCGCTAATCTCAGGGAATACTGGTATGATCTGAAAAATTATTTCAGTGTTAAGTAGCCTATTTATCAAGGAAGGCTATAGGCTATATATCATCACGCTAAGAATAATGGGAGCGGAGCAGTGACCATAAACGCAGGTGAAACTGCGGGGACGGCTACTGATTGATACGGTGAAAAATTGGGCGCGACTACGCCGCACCGAGTGTTGTTCGAATCCCACAGGAAAAAAAACTGTGAAACCCAAAAGCAGTTTTCCTGAATCTGGGTGATTTTCACAGATATTATATTTATGTGACGCTACTTTGTGATTTCGAAAACAATGGCAAAAAACGAGTTTCGTCGGGTAATAAAACATTGTTTTTAATGGGATGAGAACCGTTGAAGCAAAGCAGTGGCTTATAAAATGTTATCTAAAATCTGCTCCGTCTAAAGCAACCATTTGTGGTATGCCGATTTCAAACGCGGTCGTATGGACACAAATGCTACTGAACGGTCTGGTCCTCCAAACGAAGCAGTTACTCAACAAAACATCAACCAAGTCCTGAAAACATGAAGGAAGATTTGAAGGTGAAAGTGCTCGAGATAGCTGAGATAATGAAGATTTCAATTGGTAGTATTTTCACTATTTCACATCAAAATTTGGATATGAAAAAGCTTTTTTTCTAATTGGTCCCTCGTTTGCTAACAATTGTTCAAAAGCAACAAAGTATCAATGATTCAGAGCGCTATTTGGTACTGTTCAATAGAAACAAAAAGAATTTTTAACGTCGGTATGTGACAATGGATGAAACATGGATTCACCATTTCACTCCGGAATCCAATCGGCAGTCAGCAGAGTGAATAATCGCAGCAACGGAAACTTATTTTGAAGCCAAAGATAAACCGTTCTACACGTACGAAATAGAAAAGTTAGAAAAACGTTGGAGGGAATGTATCGCAGTTGAAGGAGAGTACGTCGATGAAGAAAAACAATTTTGTTTCAGTATTTAGTAGATATCGGTACTTATTGAACCACGTTTTAAGCATTGAGTGATAGGTATGAAACTATCACTTAATACATCCTCTAATATGAATTCGTCTCAGGTGATAGGTGACTATAATGCGACTTAATTATCCTTCCAAAATTTTAAAGTGTTAACGGGGAAGACCGTGATACCTATTGCACCTTGTAAGATCTTGTGGAAGAAAACTTGTATTGATTACTACTATTACAGGATACGGTTGTTTTTGATTTTGTATTTTTATGCAATTATTATTTCAGTTAGCTGTACTAACATGATGAAGCGTGAATAATGCTAGTAAAACGTTGTAAAAAGATGTTTTGTTTTTTTTCATCGGGATCGATATGTTTCGTTTTCGGGAGCGTTTCTCTAGCATCCGCTATTAAATTCAGATAATTATTTCACCAGCTTTCACCTGCTGCTTCGCTTGCCCTAATGTAGATTTTGCCAATCAATCCACTATCTCTCGGAGGTACTTTTTTTTCGGGACGAAAGGTACCCGTTGTTCATTTTGGTACCTCCTACTACGTGAATACAAAATATAATGATGATCGGTTAAGTAGTTAATCGTGAAAGCAAAAACAAACTCACTTTGTTAGTAAGAATTCTCAGCTAATCGGCTTTATTAAATTCCCAATAAAACTGTATAAAATTTATTTATAAGCCGAAACTGATGAAATGGATTTACTTGTAAAATTAAGTTTATGAAACTCTTATTTAATAAACGAGAGTGCTTTCTGGTATAAGGACGCCTTAACTAACTTGCGATTTTCCATGTACATTACTAACGCACGAGAGTCTACAAATCATAGTTAAGATATTAGATAGATTTATAAATTGAATGTTAATATAATTAATTTTACTTTTTATTGTACTTTATTTTTAATTTATTTGTCATTATTATTTTTTAAATTATTATCATTGTTATCACTATTTTCTCTAATTTTAAGATTTAATACATTTTTGAACTGTATACCTACGAGTTCATGCATGCGGTGTTAACCTTTAATTAATTGTTACACTTATGTAAGTAATTAGTTTGTGAATAATTGTAAGGTGCAGGGTAAACAATTGTTGGTTAACCATAAATAAATAAAAGATACAACTTATGTATCTCAGTCTACATATTATTATGTAAATGCACTTAATTTTTATATTAAATACGTTAAATACAGGTCGTAGATTGGTTTGAAATAAATAGTAATTGATATAAGTAACACTACATTACTAGTACGGTCAATAAATTCAAAAGCCGGACAAGCGCAAGTCAGACTCGCGCGCCGTGGGTTCCATAAGTAAACAGGACTTGTATGTAGATCGTACGATCTAAGTACAAGTCCTGTTTACTTATGGAACCCATGATCGTCCATCTCGGGAATGCTTGAAGATTTTTGCCCGTTTTTTCTAAAAGACAAAGTCAACTTAGCAGGTCTAAAAATACTCTCCCATACATCGAAATACGACAAAGTCAACTTTCTCACAATAAACCTTTTTCGTATGTGATATAACAACAAATTAACGACAAATTTGGATTTTTTCCTAAACTTGCTTGTGCTGTGAGACCTTGTGCTTCTTACCAAACTTCATGACTGTAGGTCAATGAGGAGTACCCTATATATATTTACCTCTACCTTTTGAATGCGTTGACTTAGAATCTTGATTTTTTTGCAGCTTCAAGACGCTACAGACATAAGTATTTAGTATTAATTTTAACTTGATGCGTAGACGGGTTCCTAAGAAAAAGGGTCTTGACGGACAGACAGACGGATAACAAAGTGATCTTATAAGGGTTCCTTTTTTTAAAATAGTCTAAATTTATAAATAATTCGTATTATGGTAAACAAAATAGGATTAATAAAATGTCAGATTCATGCATTGATATCGATTGATTGATTTCCAGATTTTTTTCTAGTTCTGAAGATTGAAATCGATGTTGCGTCTAATATCATATACGAGTACACAATATGTATGTATCAGTACTATTGAATAGAAACTCTGAACATGAACAGTTGATCATTTATCTTGGTTTGAATTTATTCATTTTATACCAGAGGAACTTTACACTTCCTTCTCGGAAATACATTGAGACTAATGAGACATGGAATTTATTATACAAGCTCATTTTAATCGGCTTTCAACTATATTACTACATAATTTCCTAGATTCGTCCTAATGACTTGATGAAATAGGGTCAAAGCAATGTTTTAAAGGATTTTATTTCTAAAGAATAACGTTAACGTTGTAGCTTTTTTGGATATATTTTTTGACATCCAGCGATCCTTTTTTTTCCTTTAAATTAAATGAAAAAAAAAATCCTTTAAAAAGACAACTCCCGCATTAGGAATATTCCTGTGTCGCGGGGGACTTCATAAACATTCCAACAACGAACACAAAGAACACCCAGACTCGGGACAACTATTTGTGGATCACAAAATTTTGTCCCGTGTGGGATTTGAACCCACAACACTCGTCGCGGCGTAGTGGCGAGATCACCACTTAAACCATTGCGCCATACCTGCAGTTATTTCATAATTGCAGATGAATATAAACTGGCTCCTATTTTGTATGTGTAATGTAAATGGTGTCAATCTTTTCTAAGACGACCACTTAACAATAAACATAAAGAAACGAAGGCAAAAGTGGATGCCAATGGATTAAGAAGCTTATCACTGAAATGGACTGGTTTTTGAGCGACAAAAGTCTTAGTAAGCAAAAAAAAATCTGCACTAGACTTGCGATGTGCTACTTTTTCGGCTAACACACACATCTTCTAAACCAAAATCTATATAAATAAAAGTCAATGTTTGGATGTTTGTATGTATGTCCGAAACTATTGATCACATTGTGATGAAACTTTGGTAGGGTTTTCTGGGGACGCCAGCGACGTCCTGGCTAAAATCTATTTAAAAAAAAGAAGAAAAAAATGGCATTGCATACTGGGTGCAGCTAGTTAACTATAAAGTTAAACTCTAGTAAACAGTGAATAAATACTTGACTTTTAAATATTGTTAGACATCATTCATCTCGTTGCAAAACCCTTTACTGCACTACCTTATCTATACCTATACTCCTATAACTTTTACTGTACCTTTACGGCATTCTTGTAATTCAATAACACACAAGTGAGTATAAAATTGAACGTCAACGCAAATTACGTCTTCAAATTACTTGCCTTGTTATAAGCCAGTTAAGGAAAATAATGGCACTAAAAAGCGAGGCATGTAAAAAAGATTTGTGCACTGATGTTTTATTATTAATTACAAATAGGTATGTATGTAGCAAGTGGTATGTAATATGTTTTATCATGCTTTTAGTTTCTATTAGATTATTTAATATCCTTTTTATGTATTGCATTCAGTAATAGGAAAATTGTGTAGATTTTTTTTTATAATACATGGGGCAAACGAGCAGACGGTTGGTTCAGCTGATGGTAAATGACTACCGTCGTCGGCCATGGACACTTGCAACTCAAGAATCACAAGTGCGTTGCCGGCCTTTGAGGTAGGAATACGCTCTTTTCTTGAAGGTTTGAAGGTCGTATCCTCCGTGGTCGTATCGGTCCGGAAATAACGCAGGCGACAATAAGTTCCAAATTACTTCAAAGTAAACACCACTTGTTTATATAATGTCAATCAAAGAAAGTAGAAGAAAAAAGAAAAGATAAAGTATAATCTAGTCATATTAGGGATCATGGAATGAGAGATATTAATTTGGAAACTCGTATAAACCTTTATTTTGACATTCTAAACGTTGTGTCAAAAGTCACATAAAATCGAATGTCTGGGTTTTAAGATACGTGAAACAAAAAAACATCTATATACATTCATTTTTTTATTAAATCTTTTGATAATGCTATAGTGGAAAATTGTATAAAAGACCACAACATTTTATAAAACATCATTCTATTTTAAGAATTATATTTAATGTTCACCCAATATGAATCCATTGATTGAACCTCGAGGAGAAACCAATTAATGAATAAACTCAATGACTTTTCATTTAAACCTCAGCATGGTTAGTTAAACCATTTAACACGATGTATTTGCTGTGCACGAAACTTGTTTAATTGTATTCAATGATGCTAGTGCTACTTATACATATTAAAAGTACGTGAGCTGTGAATTGGTTACAACAAAACAGGCAGCTATTCATTTGCAAACGTTAAATGTGACTGATTTATTTATGATGGCATCGGCATCGTCATATAATAGAACGAATATATAAAAAAGTGCAAAAAACATTGTACACTATTTATAATAATAAAAAATATAATGCTTTTTAGTAATGTTTATCAGGAATAGAACAAGTGTATTTTATGATAGTTATGAATATTTATGTTATTTTTCGCTGACCTGGGGATAACGGGTAGGGCTGTCCGTTACCCTAGCAGAAGCAGGCTTGAAGTGGCGCGACATGTTCCGCGTGCGCCTCTCTTAACCGTAGGGGGCAAGGCCCCCGTACTCCACGGTATGGCCGCCTAGTGACCAAGAGGCGGCCAATGTCTGCAAGGGTTCCCGGAGGCTTCTTTCTTAGGGTATTCCCGGGTCCTCTGCAATAGGCCCACTTGTGACTGAACACAGTGTGGTTTTAGTCGGTTTGGTTCCGACATACCACTTCACCATTAGCTCCGGTGAGGTGATGACCCATGGGGGTTTCTAAACGAAAAAAAAAGTTAAGTATATTTTTTTTTTATTTCTGAAATATATATTTTCACATTTATTATTATATTGTTTAACATTGCATCAACGTATTCATCAATATACATAATATTTACATTTGCATTAATATTAATAAATAATTATATCAGTAAACGATTTCATAGACTGATATATTTTCACGATTTGTTTGGTCAAATGTGAACACTGCTTACCTACTTTAGAATTTCAATATGGTTAAATCTCAGAAGATCCATTTTACAGATCCATGATGGATCTAATTGATATACTGACGATCTATGGCATTTGCAACGTGACAACACCTATATTTAAGTTTGCAGATATGAATTTACAAGTTACAACTTAAATTCAAGTCTTTAACTATTCTTAAATTACTGGTTTCCCATTGTGAACTTGGATGTCATGTAGATACCCACAATGAGTCTAAAGAGACTTATGGCTGATCCGAAAATTTCAACAGTTAAAATCTTGACAAACAGCGCAGCATGAGCAGTATCAGCCAGGACTGCTCCTGAGCCTACGACGCCAACAGCGATACCACAGAACAGGTTGACGAGACCCAGGGTGAGTTCAGCACCGAACATAACCAGCCATATAGTTCTGGTTCTTGGTATTGGCGTCAATCTGGGGCTCTGTGTACTTCTCCAACATTCCAGACAATACGTTAGCAGTGATCAACCCGTAAATAGCGACGGCCTCGCAAAATATAACGGAGATCAAGTTCTTGCTCTTGATTCTGGGCGCTTTGACACCTCCTCCAAAGTGTGTATACCACAGCAACTCCAACAGCTGAAAAGGCTATGGCGAAAGCTACGCCCGACGATGCCCCCATGTAGAGGGACGTATTTGAATTGTAAGTAAGTACTCTCTATTGTACATCAAATATAGATACTTATATAAAAACAGATAATATTGAACATGAAATGCACAATGGGCCGCGTTATCAACAAGCAATATCTTAATATCTAGTCTTTATTGTATACTAGCAGCGCCCTGCGGTTTCTACTATCGACTATCGGGACTATCGGGATAAAAGTAGCCTATGTGTTAATCCAGGTCTCCAGCTATCCACCAAGTTTCATCGCAATCGGTTCAGTGGTTCAGTTCGAAAAAAATATGTAGATATAAAATGGTTTCTTACAATCCTTATACTCTCCTAAATCTTGCCACGGACAGATTAAATCAACAGCGCTAATTTCTGACACGTAATTAATCATACAAGAGGTCGAGGAAGCTTCCGAAAATTTGCGTAGTTAAGTTAGTTTAGCAGGAACTAACGTCACTACGTTTGAGGTATGAGTACATCACAACCGAAAATTATAGCTTAAGTTATCCTGAAAGTTACATCTTCGCCTCTGCCACTTTCGAATGGATAAGCAATTTAGTGTTAGCATATAAATATTCTTAAGTACATAGGTAAATGTATCACTTTTTTATAAGATATAGCTTAAAGACACTTATTAATCCCGCGCAATGCTCTACCAAGACGTAATCAGTTCCTTTATATGCATGCTATAAATTAGTACTCTTCAGGAAGCATTTCATTTGAATGTCAATTAAAAAGGAAAACAAGCTAACGAAATTTCCAGTAGCATTTATTTCACTTCTTAGCATAAATGTTTTTCAGTATGTAATAGATATTTACAATAAATATATTGGACCGAAAGCAACTTTTGGTTCAAAACTAAACTAAAAGTTTTTGTTAACGGAAATATAGCTGAGGAAAGTTTGACCAATTGCACAAAAACTAGGACGCGCTCCGATGAACTTTATTGGACATGGCTTTTCAAATGGGAGTATTGTAAGCATTTTATTATTAGTTTCCACTACACAACTATGTGTGTCACCTCAATAGAAGCGCCCCAATAGCATATAGTTTCCTTATAGATAATATTTATACCAGTCAGCTAAATCTCTGTTTGAATGTGTGTATAGATGTTAGCTCATACACGTTTAATGTTATAGTATAAATACTAACACAATCTACAACAAGGAGAGTAATAAAATAGAATCTGAACACGTCACAGTAGTTTCACTACAAGCTTGTAAATCAAAAGTATTTACAAAGCTTAAATACAGGGGAAGAAAACCTAGGAGGACATATTCCACAGTCACTCTACTCGATACAAAAAACAGGCAGTTTAAAATGAGTTTCTTGAGAGGAACGGGAGTCCTCCGTCAAGGCTAGGCGATCATTCCGCGACGTAACGGCTGATGTTGGGAACTTTTACATATTAGTACTTATATATACTATCCAGCGTGAGAACTTTCATAGCGCGACATAAGATCAGTAATTACTATATATGGAATTACATGCTTGAGACTTATTAAGACACTAGCAGCGCCCTGCGGTTTCACCCGCGTAAGTCCCGTTTCCGTTTGAATATCGGGATAAAAGTAGCTTATATGTTAATTCAGGTCTCCAGCTATCTACATACCAAGTTTCATCGCAATCGGGTCAGTAGTTTTGGCGTGAAAGAGTAACAAACATCCATACATCCATACTCACAAACTTTCACGTTTATAATATTAGTAGGATTAGCACTGTCCTAATAAGTCTGAAGCAGTGAGTAGTGTTTTTTTTTTCATAAATCACGCAATTAACAACGTGTATTGGAAGTAAATTACGCATACCTAATTAAGTTGAATGACAACTACAGGTCTAGGTATATGTAAAAACTCACTATACAAATATAAAACAAGTCTCGTACGTAAAATTATCGCAGACTCGGAAATAAAATTATACGCATACGTACTCCAGCCGCCACCCTGACAACCCTATTACCGGCTACGATCTGCCAGACCCGGTAATACGGATAACATTTACTACATTCAAACTAATATAAAATTGTAGCAACGACATTGTGTAGTAGAAATGAACTCATTCATTTGGAAAACAAGAACGTTCAAGTTGAAAATATTGATTGAATCGTCGATTAATATACCGACAATATATTGTTTCTCTTGGACTATTGTTCACGTAAACAATTGTATTAGTAGTATTCCTATTTCAGAGATATCATTACAGGGGTAGCCGACGAGACGCGTAAGTGCAAACACGGTGGCGAGTGTACAGGAAGGTATTTGTCGCGCTGCCTAGTCGCTCCTTCCTTTCATGGTTATGATTAATGACACGTTATTTTTCATTGAAACAGCTGCCGCGTATTTTTTCTACTTTCAAGTCTTCTGTTCCATGACGTTCACCTATTAGTCATGCTCTGAAAAGCTTTCGATGTGGGTTTTTAAACTTGTTTTTTTTCCTCTATCTTTGACATTTTAACGTACCGCGTCGGTTTGGCTATGACTTTTAAGAGCGCTCCCTCATTATTGTTGCCACCTTTTTTAGGGTTCCGTTATTTAAAAGAAAAAAAAGGAACCATTATAGGGGTATTTCCTTGTCCATCTGTCTATCTCTATGTCTGTCTGTCAAGACCATTCTGCGGTTTCTTGAAGCTGTAAAAAAATCAAGCTTCTTAGTCAACGCAATTAAAAGATACGGCCATTTAAGCGAGAACTGTATTATGTGAGAACTGTGTAGTCACTTATATATTAACTTCATTTTCTATGTTGCTTAGCAGCTCTGTGATTTTTTATATTTATTATTTATGTTATGTTGTGTTGTAATGTTATATATATATACAATATTATGTTACATTGTCCTCACATTAAATTGCGCTTATAAGCAATGTAACAAGTAATTTGTAAAAACAATGTTCAAACAGAGTGTCCTTGGAGTTTCTTGCCTGTTCTTCTCCATAGGATCTACGTATTGAAACCGGCAACTAACTTCACGACCGACTTATAGAGACTGACTCCCACTCCTGACAATTCAAAAATACCTACAATAGGTTTTATTTCCTTGAAATAAATAATTATGATTTTCATTCGATTTTGATTTTGTTGTTCTGTTTTATCACTTAAAATAAGATATTGCAATTACAATATACTATTACTTATGACTTTGACGTACATCGTAGTATGGGAGAGTATTTTTAGAAAAGCTAAGTTAAGTTTACTTTATTCAAGGAAAAAAGCAGACAATAATTTTAAAGAATTGATTCCCGAGATGGATGAACTCTACTACATACGAGTTTGTACGGAACACTCGGTGCGCGAGTCAGACCAGCACTTGTCCGGTTTTCTTTATAGTTAGTACTCTTCACACATTTTCACTGTAACATCATTTGTGCCCAGATTTGTATTTTGGTATTTGTTTCAGCTAACAATAGAAACCTTTTACTTATATAGACACTTTAAATGTACTCAAAAATACATTTTATGTTCGAATTTAATGTTTAGCGTAGACAAAAGATATATTATTCTCGATCGCTAAAGACTAATATTTATAAATTCAAATCATTTTAATTGATTCCTCTCAATGTGACGATATGGCATAATATACTCGTATATGAAGGGATTTCTTAATATATTAGTCAATATATTTAGATTAGCTTAGTTTAACTACCAAATGACTTATTACGGAGGTCTGATGTGCGTAGCAAGCATAAAAGTAATGTACTGAAGTTATTCTAAACGACAATTAAAATGAACCAGTGGTTATATTTATTGTGACCCACAATCATATAGTGACCCTGCACTACAAATAAGTGTCTCTGTTGTTGATCAAATAAAATAAGCTAAATCAATGGTTTATTTTTACCCAACGATAAGTGGGTATACAGGTATCACGAAAACAACATTTTATGTTATTTGTAGAAACAAACATCCTCCAAGTGCGTTTTGTAAACGTTACATTTAGTTTACAAAAACAAACAACGTCCAAACTGCCGAGCAACAGGCAACTAGAAAGTTTGATTTAAACTTGCCTGAAGTGTACTCAAGTTTATAAACATGCCATGGCAAGTTCACCGCAAACCTTCACTTTTGACACATCAAACTTACTACAAGTCAGATTCAAGTTTAAATTGCTGTCTGGTATCCAACAGCTTGGCAGTATTACAAACTCTCCACGAAAACGTCATTAGTTCGGGCCTAATCATAGAGTGTTACCGGCGTCTAAATGAGGCAGTCGAACTGAACAAAGTAAACCTCAAATGGATAAAGGATCACAGCGGCACCTAAGGCAATGATGAAGTGGGTGAATTCGCTAGGAAGGAACCGAGTTATGTATAACCGTGTATATATATAAAAATATAAATAACCTTGGCAATTTTCAAGTAAATTTTTAAAATAACATTGAAAACATCGATAATATTTGATCGGTTTGGACGCCGCCATATTTCGCGGGCCTTGGATGACATCACGTTATACGCTTAGTGTTTGTTTCATATTTGTTTTAAATAAGGAAGCAGAAGGCAACTTGCTTGTCTACTTAAACTAGGTAACAAAAATCCAATAAAACTTCATGAATATAACTTACTACACATATCTTACCTATCCTTTAGATTATAATATAACAAGTATTGTAATAATTACCTTGCGGCTTTCACTCCTTTAATCTCAGCGGACGTAAAATCTGGATTTGATGCAAAATATATAGTCATCATGAATGCACCTGTTTTCGGTAGATTGTCCGATTGTGCTTTGACAAAACTACATTCAGTCATTGTCCTAGATGATTTCTAATATCACTAGAATGCTTAAATTGCACTAGCTAAGAGCAAAAACCACAGGAACACCTATCTTTCTCCGTTCCACTACGAATATAGGCGCCGATAAATGACAGAACGTGGAATGTTACGTCATATTTTGTTTCGACCAATGGTGAAGCGTTTTGCAAAGTTGAATTTCGCTCCCTTATTTTGCATATTTTAATTAATAGTTTTTGCAATTAAACACGAACTAAATAAGAAGATAATTGTTTAGGCATAATATCTGGACAATAAAGATTCAAGGGAAAAATAATCAAGTAAATTTAAACAACTTGCATATTCCCTATTGAACATTGTACCGGACATTGCCTTTACTGGATTTGAATTATTATAATTCATTCAATAGTGAAAAGAATTTCTTTAACGGTATCATGCAAGCATTTTTACGAAGTTCTAAGTAGTGTTATTTATTTTTCCATATTTTGTAATTAGTTTATCTACTTTGGTGCTAGTATTAGGAAATTGTAACTGTGTAACTGTTAAACGGTGCTCAGCAAACACACTAGTCTTAAATAACATTGTTTTTGGAGCCCTGGTTCTTTTTCAGAGCACTGAACCCATACGTTGGAGAGAAAATGAAATTATCAAAATACATAATTTTATCATTCAAGAGTCATCGACATGGGACAGTATTAGAATTACTGATTTAAAACGTAGTAATGTGAATGTAAAAACTCCTCCTGTAGGGTGGCAGTGGTACATGCGAGAACGTTGGCAGCCAGGGTAGCTAGCTAGGTACGTACGTGCCGGCCGGCGGCGCCAGTTTCTTTCATTTCCGTTTTTCGTGGAAGTTTTCGACTCTTCCTGTCTGTAATGGACTGAGCTCAACATAATTTTATAAAAATATGCCAAGTACGTATAATGTCCAATCAAATCAATGTCCCTGCGACAAATATACGATGAAAATCGCATTTCATTTGTAAATATAAACTGCTCTTTTCGTTGTACTGGCGGTGGCAATTAAATCACCACATAATAACATTTATCTGCAACGGGGTTCACGTCACCAAATGTTTATATGGGACATAATACACATTACTTCCCCTACATAACTCTCCACTACCGAGAACATTTTTATGGCAGCTCCGCCGAATGACCTTCTAAGTCACGTGACCTGTATTATATCGATTACGTTAAGTGACCTTACACTTAAAACGAACTTTATGTGTACTAACGAAATACTTTTGAACCTAATACACACTAATGAGGACATTCTTTGGTAACCACAAAGTAAATAACACAGAACTCTCTCGGTTACATTTGATGAACCAAACAGTCCCTCAGCTAAAATTTCCCAAATTACAGGGACAGAAATGCGGCCAAAATATATTGAGCGAGAATTGGGAAAATTTTAAAAAGGGCACCTGAAAAGCTCTTGGGACCAGTGGTACCCAGTTGTAAGTACGTAGTTAATATGGTTAACTAGTTCTGTGTCATCTTTAACCGCTGAAGATAACGACGCTTTTAGTACGTTACTATGTTACTCAATTTCTTACTACTGGTTAATTCAGAGAGTTACTAATATTCACATATGTTACTATATGTAAAACAACTCACCACTAAGTCTCTTCAACTTTCGAATCCAAGTATGAGCAAACTGCCCACCTCAAGCTTTATTAAAAATTCTTTTGAAAAAATTAATGTAATACTACGACAAATATTTAGTTTGTATGTGATACCTGGAGTAAGTTATACTTCAATGTTGTTGTAAAATTGAGCATACTTATGAACCAAACATGCAGATGTAAATATCATTATACTGAAAAGGAAAACAGAATAACATCATCACCATTGTTCCTTGTAACGATTTTCCACACTTATAAAAGAGCAATATTTTTAAGCCTACCGTACCTTTGCCATGTCATTGCTGACAAATAAATTATTTCTGACTTATTTTGCATCATAGAAAACTTAAATGCTTTTTGAAATGTATACATTATTATTATTAAAATTTATCGTGTATATGTGTATGTTTACATGTATTTTTATTTTAGTATATAAGAGTACTTGAATGTATGATAAGTAGGTATAATTATTGAGTATTGTATGTATGTAATAGAAAGAAAGAAGAAAAGAGAGAAAATTTAATTTATTGCAAAAACATTAGCGTACATTTTTTCTATGTTACTGTCTATATTTAAAATACACATTGAATAAGGTAAGGGAAGATTAAGACAAAAAATATAATGTTTGGAAATATGTTATTTCCAAACATCATATTTTTTGTCTATGATATGTCTACAAAACGTCAGTTATGTCATGTAGAATGTCTGTGGGTGACGTGTCATTCTTGACGTGGCAACATGTGGTTACCTTATTCCTTTTAATTTATTTTTATTCGAGAATAATTTTTAAAGGGATTATCACTCATAGTACGCTGCTGTTTTGCAATTTCGGGTTGACACTCAGCATACACTGAGATGATATAAAACATCCCAGTACTGTTTTTCAGTGCCAACCGCAAGCATCACCTGACACCGACAGGCAATATCGTTTTATTATTACTTTAAACAATATATAAACTAATAAATTATACGGGGATATACCGTAGATAAGCATGGTAAGTACATCATTTCACATAGTTATCATATAGCATGTCTCAACTCAAGGCAATATTATAATAATAGATGATAAGCATTGACAACCTTTTAATTTAACGCCAATGGCTACCACCAGATTAGTAAAATAACTTCAGTCCATCCTATGGTTGCCTGGAAGAGATTGCTTTGAGCGATGTGGCCGCTCTTTGTTGCGATACATCTCCATACATATGTATTCTCTGTAAAACCCTGGTATACAAATAAAGTGTAATGTATCTATCTATCCATTGAAAATTTTGCCATCAAAATAATCACTTACGGTACCTATAGCATAATCACTGATAGTTTCTACTTCACTTATAAGTTTTGACGGTACGATGTGATCAAAGAGCGGGAAAGAAAGTAATGATTTTGCAAAAAGTAATTATATTAGAATAGAACTGACTGGGCGGTGTCGCCAATGTCTAATTTATCAATTTTTAACAACTTTAATTAAGGTGGAAGTACTCACCATTTTCTCAGCACCGGTTTAACAATTAGAATTGTTGGAACTGTATTTGATTTACTAAGATGTAGCCCATTATATGTCTATGTTGTATAGTAGTAAATACCGTTATTTGATATATTTTAGTAACAAAATGTAGACAACGCTGTATATGATTTATGTTAGGAGCTATTTTTGTCATTAAAGTCAGTTGTTAACCGAAAGTGTGCGTTTCAATATTATTTGCCGTTTAAATCAGTTTTTATATCGCTACTAATGCCAGTCTATCAAATCAATGGGTGCCTTCATAGTAGCACGAATGCACAAAAAACAAAGACGAGTGCTTCTTTTCAGTTTTGCTTCTAGCTGGGGTTAGAACCCGAAACCACCGAAACAACCGAACCACCGACGCCTTGTCCAATACGCTACCGCCCGCTTCGAGCACCCGGCCACGGTAATGTTATATATCCAGTATTCTGTCTTCATACAATCGGTCGGAATGCGAAACATATCTACGCGTCTGAAGTTCGGTATACACCCGGTACACAACCAGCCCCAGGCACGGTAATATTATCTATCCAGTATTGTGACTCGGCGGCGCTGTCCTTAAAATAATAACCTACAGCCGCGCGGTACGTAAACACGCGCAACAAAGAGCTGCCTGCCTAAAATATGTTAATTTCATCTACCTATTCGAGTTTCTTTCTAGTTTTGTGATTGTAAATATTAGTATTTTTTATTTTAAAAAATTCAATTTGTTGTGGATGAAATAGGAAGTATTCAATAAAAATACATGTTTTGATTTTTGATTAGTAGATTTATAAAAAAAGACTCTTATTTTAGCGAGTTCAATAATTCTGGTTTCCTCTACCACCTCGAGGTAGGAAACTAGAATTCAGCTCCGAATCCGATTTTATCTTATCAAGATGCGACAGAACTACAACCTTCTTTTAAAATGCTCCAACTCAAATATTAACAAGATGACAAAGCAAATAAGAGTGAAATTATCCTTTCTCTAGCCTCAGGCAAGGTAAAATAAATAATAAATGCTTAAAGTAACAGTCAATGAGTATCACAAGCAAACATAGCACTTTAACATAAAATGCCTTCTAGTTTCAGTAGATAAAATTAAGCTTAGAAACCTTTGAGAGCTTTTCTTTTTCTTTGTAATCTGAAAAACTTCAAACGAGAAAAAGGAAATACACTTGAGGCATATTTATATTTTCTGTGTAAGTAGGGACGAAATAGGTAAGGCCTAACAGATTTCTGCTCGAATTGCACACGGTCAATGCCCTATATACCTCTATCCTACGAAAGAAGCGTGGGCAATTCACAAGTGACGCAATGAGTATTCCGTATATTCATAGCCACCTATAACCACTTATCCATCAGTGGGCTGTGTGCTTGTTTGCTATTTTTGTTATCCATAAACATTAGATACGTGCGTGTCCTGAGGGTTTGTATTCAATTCAAATTCAAATTCAAAATCATCTATTCATTTAAGACACTAAGTGACATTTATGAACGTTACATTGAAGCTAGAGTTAAAATCATAGATCGGCGCAAACAGACGCCACAGCATGTGCTGGATTGTCGAGGTAAATTAGGTGAAAACACCAAAATCTACTGCCTGCTTGTGTCGATCTATAACTTCCAGTTTCCAAAATGCGTAGAGCCTTATGAGAAGAATACTGGCAAAGAAACTCATGGCCACTCTTTTTAAAAGTCAGATCTTCAGGTACAATAGTGTTAGTGTTACACGAAAGGTAAACAGGATGCAAGCTGATGCCACCTGAATTTCAATTTACTGAAATGCTCCAAAAGCTAACGTACTAAAAAATAAAAATCACTCAGTGATACCGTTGAAGGTTTGAACTTATTAAACATAGAAATCATTCAAGGTGCACATATCTCTAGTATCTTTTTTTTATGGTATAGGAGGCAAACGAGCAGACGGGTCACCTGATGGCAACTGACTACCGCCGCCCATGGGCACATGCAACTCAAGGGTCACAAATGCGTTGCCGGCCTTTAAGGTAGGACTGTGGGAAGATTTTTTTATGAATTTCCGTTTATTTACGCCGCCGTAAGAATATGCTTCTTCTGGCATACATAAACTACTAACAAGCTTCATTTTTTTTAAATTCGAGGGGACTAGAAACCAGCGCTAACTACAAGTTAAAACACACAGACGGACAATGACCCGAGTGAATGAACGATGAGAATTCGGTTTATCTGAGCGTTAAAAATATCTAACAAACTCTGTTTTTGATTTATCGGTGCTCCATAAACTATTCCTATAACAGCTTTCATCCGATATTAATTGTAAATCGTTTGTAACGAAATATTTAATTTGGAATGTATATAAAAACAAAGATATTTTATTAATATACTTGCTGTTGTGTGTTATATGCTGTATATTTAATGTTGGTTATTTGGTGAATTTTATTGGTCTACTTTTAGATATGGAAACATCTAACAATTAGATAGCTAACAAATAAAAGAAGGTTTCTGCAATAAGTCTATTTCAATATAGCTGTTCTTAGGTTAGGTGATTTCTCTTACCCGTAAACGTACTTTGTTTAGGATTAATACCTGTGTTTTGGTGTAAAAAAATCAAAAGCATACCCATGACACTAATAGCTATTGATCACCGAGTGAGTGAGGTTACCGGAGGCCATAACCCTTCCCTCTCCGCTCTTTTTCCCCCTCTTCCCCCCTTCCCCTACTCTCACCTTAAAGGCCGGCAACGCACTTGTGACTCTTGAGTTGCAGGTCCCCATGGGCGGTGGCAGTCATTTACCCCTAATTTCATAGAAATAATACGACCCTGTCGCAAAATCCGTTCTAAGCTCACATGTCCTACCTATAAGCTACGTCCTTGCCAAATTTCAGGTCCCTTGTACAGAATACCAAGAACTTTCATATAAAGTTGCAGGAGCCCTTGACTCCATAATCCGGCCCTATCGCAAAATCCGTTATAAGCTGAAGTGTCCTTACTGCAAGTTATCTTCCTGCCAAATTTCAGATCTCTAGTTCAAAAATTCAATATCTTTCAAATAAACGTTCGAGAGCCCTTAGCCCTCCTTAATCTGGCTCTGTCCTAAACTCCGTTCTAAACTCACTTATCCTACCTATACACTACCTCCCTGCTAAATTTCAGGCCTCTTATACAAGAAAACCTAGATTCATATAAACTTGCGAGAGCCCTTAGACCGCCTTTAATCGATCCTGTCACAAAATCCGTTCTTGATTAGTAGTAGGTATATCAGACGGCCGTGTGTGAGATGTGTAGAGTTTTATTATTATTATTCTCTTCATTTATTATTATTATTATTGTTATATATATAGAAATAAACTTGCTGTTTGACTATCTCAATTTTGGCATAAGCTGGCGCTTCTTTTCTGGGTTTGCTTTCCATTTTGAGAAAATTGTTAACGGGTTTTTCTTTTCTGATTAAATTCTCAGTAGCAGAAGTTTAGAAACGTGCCCAGACGGCAACCAGCTATCCTTTACACTCCACTAAAATATATATATTTCACGACAATACACCCATACCTACCCCTTCCAGTAATATGCATTCGTGAGTGTACAAAAAATAGAAATATGGAACGTTTTTATAATTTAAAAGATTTCTCAAAAGAAATGAGCAAAGGTAGACTAAAATTTGATAAAAAAAATTGTTTAACTTTTCAAAGTTAAGCGCGCCTTTGTCAGTGTAACAATATTTACGTAAATGTACGAAGTTAAAATTCGTTTGTGACGAGACTCTTTTTCTTTCATTAATCTTTATTGAAAGCAAACGGCAGATATATTCCAGAGAAATTTCTGATTTCATTATATTTCTATCCTCATCTCATTTATTTGTTTTAATAGCCTACTACTCCCTATGACTTGGAAGTCAATAGTCCTGACTAAAGTTTCAACGAGAATAGTTTGTCAATTTGTTTAAGATTAATTGTGATGTAGGTTTATCTTTTTTCATATTTAAGTTTACATCACATTATTTGTAGATAGGTGAGTTGTACTCATTAGGGTGCAACTATTTGTGAAAATATTAAATTAAAAAGGCTTTGGCAAATGTAGTTTCTTTATTAGGTACATTTAAGTTAATTAATAAAGGGAAACATTTGGTTAATTGATGTTATTGAATATATATTTATCTCATATATCTCAAGTTAATATTATTATTTTTCCTATTCAAGGCACAGCAAAAATTTTAGAATATTGCAGTGACATAATTATATGTTTAGTCTCGTAAGAAAGTTATATTACCAGACTAGCACACTGTTCCTCGCGCGGCTTCGCTCGCTCGCTCGCGTGAACATAATAATATTTATATATTTTGCTAAACCCTAATACTTTTTCCAAAATAAAAGTAGCCTTGCTTTATATATATATTTTTTATTGTGTTTTTTTTTTTATTTTAATAAAATTCACATTGCCCTTAAAATTCGTAACCCAGTAAACTCAGTAAAAACCTACAAAGAGCTACTAAAAAAAATGCTAGCAACGCATAACATTTATGTAGATGCATAAGCAAACTTTTCAGCTTGTTCACAGCATGTACATTCATTGTGATGTGTGAAAGCCTCACAAGTTACCTTTATAGCTATATAGCTAAGTACGTTTAATATAAACTTCCCCTAACTTACAGCATTCATGTTTCATTTCGAAGTTTAAGAAAACAAAGTTTATTGCAAAGGCGTCTGGTTTAGAAACTAACGATTTTAACTAAATATTTAAACAACTTGGAATGTTATTCTGAAACCGGATTGTCGCTGATATTATGTTTTAAAAAGGTTGATTTCAAGTTTTGTCATTTAAATGCTACTCTATAACTTCTTGGTGATTTTAGTCGGGTATCAGACTGGTAACCAAGAGATCACATAAAACTTGCGTCATAATTATGCGCGCCTAACTACTATCGCATCATATTAGTATTTTTTGAGGTTATTAGACAAACATAGTATCATAAAAAAATAGGATCGCTATATTAATATGACGTAATTATGTGAAAAGGGGTAAATTAGATAACCCTGTATGCTTGTTGTTACACAATGAACATAAACTACTTTAGTATTTGTCTAACTACGTGATCATTGTATAAACGTAGGATCATTTAATAAATATGACGATATTAGATAATTCCTGGTTCTTATCTTTGGGTATCTATGGAGTCATTGTTTAATCATAAGTTACCACAAATTTTGTTTAAAAGTTTTCTTTCGGTGTGTTTTAGAATTCATTGTTTTTTAACCATGTAACATCTTATAACATAACAGGTTGGTACTTAATATAGAATACGAATTTAAAATTACACCACTACTCTATTTCATATTATAGATACGAGATCAGAAATATAAATTAAATTAAAGTAATTAAATAAAAAGGAGGTGTTCTTTAGAAGGGCATTTAAAATGTCTTGTTGTTGCAACGATGCTTCTGGTGTGGCAAGCCTCCATAGGCTACGATAACCATTTGCCATGGGCTGAATGGTATGATAATTAACAATAGTTCTAAATGTGCATGAACCAAAACTTAACAAAACACCTGTAATTCACCACATTTTTACAATAAAGATTTATGATTACGATTATGAAATGGATTTTGTTGAACTTGATTAGTTTGATACCGATCGATAAGAAAATATATCGTGGTTCACATAGTTAACAGGGACCATTTCAACGTTTTAGCAATAATAACCATATAACAAACCAAATAAATTCATGTTCCCGTATATATCCCGTATAAGATATTAGGTACTATATTAGTATGATATCCACACACAATAGATAAAATAGTAAAATGGAATGCGGACTTGCATCCTTCTTTCCATATTGGAGGTTGCCCCGAGTTTTAAAAGTAATATCTATTTTGTAAACTTTTTTAATGACAATAGACTTGCCCATAATTAGGCTAGGCATGATTGGTAAAATATGGATATAGTACATCCTACCAAACTGTGTTTGAGAGTGTGATTATGTAATAATATTAATTTATTATTATTCTCTTTATTTACTTAATATACATATAAATTACATTTTTAAATACATTCACTATAAAAAATAAAAACAAATATATTTAAAAATATAAAAAATAGTGTCCCACCGGTATCGGGTACAGGGACCAAGCTACCGGTGGTTAGGGTTCCAGAGATAGAAACCTCCTCACAATGCGTGCCGTATCAAGGAGGACTGCCTTCTGCATCAGGCTCTTAATCCAGCTGCCTAACGTGAGCCTCTGAATGTGTTGGTCGGGGCTCTTAGCAATTAACCCATGGGCCGAAATGACTATCGGCACAATGATTGCTGAATCCACATCCCACATGTCGACAATCTCGTGAGCTAGGTCCAAATATTTTATTTCTTTATCTTTTTCGGCTTTTAAGAGATTGTCGTCATGGGGAATGGTGATGTCAATAATCATTGCTCGGCGCTCTAATCGGTCTATCACCACTATATCAGGCTTATTGGCAACAATAGTCCTATCGGTGATGATAGATCGATCCCAGTACAATGTTGCACGACCATTTTCGAGAACTGGGTCGGGCACATACCTGTAGTACGGTAACTCGACAGCCACAAGATTATATTTAACAGCAAGTTGCTGATGGACTATCCTGGCCACTTGGTTATGTCTATGCAAGTACTCGCCGTTGGCAAGACGAGAACAACCAGAAATTATATGCCTGAGGGTTTCTCCGGGACGATGACACGCCCGACAAATGTCAATTGTGCCGTCCTTCAGGATATATCTCCGATAGTTATTCGTCATAACAACTTCATCTGTAATTGCACAGACAAAACCTTCAGTTTCTCCGAAGAGGTCACCGAACCGTAGCCAGGATACTGATGCTAATAAATCTATATCGGGCCCATTTAAGGCCCGATAAAAACGTCCATGCAACGCCTTGCTATTCCATATCTCCCTGCGGTCTGTAATAGTAAGTACTGCTGGTTTGCGCCAGTTCTCTTTTCCTAGAGCAAGCGGAGTGAGTCCGTTGTCAACTGCCACCACATCCCGATACACATCCAGGTCAACGGAGAGGAAGTAATCTCTAAGGTTGCATACCTCGCGGTTATAGAGGGTCTTGGCATTTAAAAAACCACGACCCCCACATTTCCGCGGGATATACAATCTCATGACCGATGAACGTGGATGGTGCATTCGGTACGCGGTAAGCAGTGTACGAACTCTTCTATCCAGGGCATCTAGTTCAGTCTGAGTCCATCTAAGTATGCCAAAGGAGTAGGTTAGGACTGGTATGACCCAATCATTATAGGCCCGCACCTTATTACCACCTGACAAAAGACTTTTCAATACTTTTTTCAGGCGGCCAAAGAAACGTTCCTGTAACGATTGCTTCATAGTCAATTCATTTACACCTAACGCCTGTGTCATACCTAGATACTTGTAAGTTTCGTTGGCGGAAAGACATCTAAGGTGTATGGAATCTGAGAGTTCCATCCCCTCAGATTCCACAATCCTGCCTCTTTTTACATGCATGACTGCACATTTATCCACACCAAATTCCATCCTGATACATTTACTAAAGGTTTCAGTTACCTCAAGTAATTTTATCAATTGGAAATTGTTGCAGGCAAACAGTTTCAAATCATCCATATTTATTATTATTAGTTTATTATATTTAATTAATTTAATTAAAATACAATCAAGTCGAAGCACTCCACTTAGGGTTTTTTTTTTAATTACACTATCCGCAAACGACTGTTTTTATACTAGTAAGTAGGAAAAGTAAGAGAATGCAAAATGGGCAGGTAATAGGGATGGGAATAGCAAAATGCAAATGAATACGAAGGTGATATGGTTTTTGTGCGTAGATTTATTTTTCTAACCCTCGGTAACACTACTTTTTTCTAGATGAAAAGTACCCTATGTCTTTTCCTGTACCTCTGACAACGTACATGTAAAATTACATGCTAATCGGTTGAGTACTTAGGGCGTGGAAGTGTAACAAACTCATTCTGTACTTTGTGTCTATTAATCTGTTTGTTACTTTTCCTACTGAGGAAACTATTTAAAAAGAAATGATTTCAAAATAACCTTTAATTAAAGGTTACAATAACATTTTTTTATTGATTTATAAATAATTTTTTGAGTATTTTAACATTATATGAATTAATGTCAAAAATAAAATCACTTTCGAAAAATATTAATACAATATTGTGTACTTATTAAGTATGTCAAATCTTGAAAATGTATAAAAACCTTACCTTTCTTAGAACACAGTCTCTACAGTTTGTGGCAATTTAATTGAAATAACAATAACATCTAAAGAAGGTAAGCCTGAAAAGGATAATTATGAAACCATAAAAGACAATTAAAAACTTTCTTATTTACACAGATCTTTATATTAATATATGACCAATTGTGACATTTGTTTGGATAACTTCAACAGTTAAACAAATAAATAAAACAAATGGGTGATCTCACCATAGATCTCACTTTGATCGCAATTGTTTGATTAATTCCTTCTCTCGTAAATTTCTCTAACCATCCACAGTTGAGCTCTGTCTTGCCACAATTTATAGGTTAAGGTGGAATACGTATGGTAAACGTTTACAGTAGCATCATAAATGCCAAAGAAAGAGTTCAACTCTTTTCTTTTAGTCGTTAAGAAAAAAGTAAATGTAATAATTTGTAGACATCTACGTAGGTATTCTTGGATTAACTTATTTATTTATCTATTATATGTTACAATGAACAGTGGAGAAGTTTTTACATGGCTAGTTGGCTCCAATTCGATCAAGTTTCAGACGCACCATGCAATGTAAATATGTGATAGATTTTTAAGTGTATGCATGGAGACCCAGCACGGAGAGCAGCTGCCGCCTCTAACTTTTGTGTATTTATGTAGTAGTTTAGTAGTAGTTACATTTACTGAGGTAGTGTTTAAGTCAATATTTTTAAATACTTGGAACGTCAAAAAAAAAAACATTTGGGCCAACAACAACACCCTGGGCATAAACGCCATTTTATTGTTGTCAGTTCAGACAAGTGGGGTTCGTTGCATACTTTTTTTTAATTTTATTTAATTTTTTATTATATCTTTTGAGAAGGCTTATAGATTATACTTTGTTTTTTTTTCTAAGCATAATAGCCCTAGAGTTTTTTTATACAAAGCGGTATTTTTTATTATCTGCTATGGAATCTAGACTAAACAGACTATTTTTTATTAGGAACGCTGTTTTTAAATTTGTAGAAAGTATGGTAGGTTTCATGTCTAAGGAATCTATCGGATCTTCGGCTTTACGTCCCACTGCTTAGCCAACTGCTACTCATTCCTCGAAACTTACTATCCAAGTACATAATTTGTAGAGGAGATATTATTTGATATTCAGTACGCGTTCCCTGTTAAATCCTTGCACAACTTCAACTGTCGGACGGCTGCATTGTACTAACTTTAATACAATGTTACGTCTCTGTGTTTATATTCAAAAGTGCATTAAGCACTCGTAACTTTTGACTTTGTTGCCTACTTCGAGAACTTTCTCTTCAGCATTGTGTTGGGTAAACTTACATTTAAATCGTCTTTTCAGAACCTTTATACTCGTACAAAGTTATTTTAAGATTTGATGCTATCTTTCACTGACTGACTAACAATGGATGTTAATAATCAATCAAATAAAACGAAGTGTTGAAGTATCATATATTTTTACTTGCAAAACACGAAAGTATTTACAAAATAGTTACAAACGTTTTATAGAAAAGTGATAAAATAAACATCACATTTTGTCGTGGGAGAGCCATGCTTAGGCACGTATGGGCCGGTAATCGCACGTATGATACCGCAGCCTCACAGAAAACCGGCAGTGAAGCAATGGTTTCATTGCTTTTCGTCGACTGAGTGAGGTTACCGGAGGACCAAACCCTCCCCCTACTCCCACCTTAAAGGGCAGCAACGCACTGGTGACTCTTGAGTTGCAGGTGCCCATGGGCGACGGTAGTCATTTACCATCAGGTGACCCGACTGCTCGTTTTCCAACTATAAAATAAAAGAAAAATTAAAATAACAAAATTAAAATTGTCTGAGCCACAAGGAAACGTAACCAGCTATTGCTGGTTCATAATAAAATGTTAAATTATATTATTATTAACCAGCAAAATCCGGGTTAATACGAGTATATCTTATTTGTAATGGAATGTTAGTAGTGAATCATTACATTTCTCACGTCCAACGTATAACCAAGACGCTACTGAGGAATGTTTTTAGTTGTCCTTTCCCAGTATATTAACATGTTACCAACAGTTTATAAGCGCATGCTATTTTCGGCAAAGATTGGCAACACAGGTTTATTTAATGGATGTATTTCGATTTGTATCTATTATTACTAGATTCCTGAGTTCAATTGTGTAATTCTATTTTTACTTGTATCTGCATACTAGTGAGATAGTTTCATATGAATATTTTCACTGAACTGAACCCCTTAACGAATGAGTCACTACGATAGTAACTATTATGAATTACTAGCTGGTACTTTGTAATATTAAAACTACACTAAGGTAAAAAGGTCGAACTGCAAAGTAAGGAATAAACAAATAATAAGTGCATGGCTGGCGCAATGGTAACGGTGGTCGCCTCGCCACTACGCCGCGCCGAGTGTTATGCGTTGGATTCCCACACGGGACGGAAATTTGTGTGATCCACAAATCGTTGTCCCGAGTCTGGATATTCTTTGTGCCGTTGTTTCAATGTTTGTAAAGTCACGACACAGGAATCATTTCCAATGCAGGAGTTGTCTTTTAAAAAATATGATAGATTCAGGCTGTCTTTGACTAATGCGAGACTTGCTTAAATTACTGAAGTTTAGATAAGAGCATGCAGTTACAATAAAATTTTCTTTTTAACTGTCCGTTTAAAAACATGGCCGTTTGAATTTTTATGTATTAAAAACTCCGGTTCTCATAAAAGTAGGTGGAATGTGTAAAGTTAAAGATTTTAAAGGGAGTATATTTTCTTTTTTGAAATTATTCACTGAGTTATTGAGAAAATCTTTAAAAACTAACTTCAAAAATTATGGTAAAATATAATAAATTCAAACGGTCATCATAACTTACAAACGGACAGTTATTTTTCCAAAAATCGAAGTTAAAGTAACTGATTTTTCCTTTCAGTGATTTAAGCAAGTGTCGCATTGTCAGAAACACCCTATATGTTACATGAGTTTAGGATTATTAAATACTTTCAAAACACCCATAAAACGTGGGAGCGAAAAGTCCTCATCAAGAGCGCTTGATGTTGTTGTGATGTTGACAGCGGTGTATTTACACAGCACCGGAAAATTAAAAAAATAGACCACATTTTGTCACTTTTCCTTTAAATTCTTGATTAAAGACTACTTTAATCGTAAAAAGCACTTACCTTTAGTCTTCTTAAAGAAAGGACGGATTTATTGTACAACAAATAAAAGCATATGTTCACAATAGACTTGACCATAGAGTATACATATTGACCAAAATAACGTTTAACAAAATAAGCAAAATCATTCAATTGTTTATTTTTTCAGTCTGGTGCAATTATTATACGATAAAAATAAATAAAAGAGACAATCAGACCCACAAAAGGTATCTTCAAAGTTTTTCAAAACAATAAGCTTAAATGTCTTGTCACAAAATCCATTAAGCACAGTTATCTTAGAACCGGAAATTGCTTTTGTGTTTCAATCAAAGTATGAAATAAATAGTTAAAATTTACTTAAACCCTTACTTACCCGGTTAAGAATAGTTTATTTGGTAAAATTTTTTGAGCGCCGATCAAACATCTATGGTAAATAATTATAATCGAAGGTATAAACGAATATAAAATGTAATGGATTTATTTTTTAACACATATTTAATCAATCATTACTTATTTAGGGAACGCTTGTATGCATAAACATCCATCTGCCTGCCTTCAAATAAATTTTTTGTATGTTACTGTTTTGTAATGGGATTATTTGGTGTTCTAAACATATTCTTTTAAAACTGTAAATTTTCAGCACTTGCCGATGTTAAGATTATAGATCTTAACCTCGGCCCGTACTGAAAATTCTACTTTCTCTTATTCTACTTAGACTTCAAAACTCAAATTAATTTTAATTCGCCTGGCAGTTTTGTATAAAACTCAGTTGTTTATTTTTTTTCTTGTATTTCGATTTTTCTTTGTTATCATCGCTATTGTTAGTGAGTATAGTAATATCGAACAGTGTTTTTTCAAATACTACTCATGACGTCGTGTTACCAAAGCTACGTCATTTAGGGAACACAAGTGAACCCACGGCGCGTTTATATGTGGACCCCTCCCGTTCTCAAAATTATCATCTCCACATTAACACCCGTGGCTGATTAAAATTACTATTTTGAAATTTTGAAATCTGTGGTTTTCGTACCGTTGTTAGTATATCAATGAATTCAGTAGAACAGTGTGATGGAGCACAATTTGATACTACCACAATAATTAATTAACCACAACATGTATATTTCATCACAAAGTACTATCGCAACTATATGTTATACATACCTATATAAATAGATTGTCGACTACGACCAACGTAATATATTTGAACTGAACGCGAAATTTCTCCTGACTATTTGATAGACTTCTAAATGTCATTATTGATTTCATTCTCATCAGATCATTTTGATTTTCAGTACTGTATAGAATTAATAATGGAAATCAATATTTAAAACTTTAGAAATAAGTTATCAAATAATTTTTGATTCCACAAAAAGAAATATACATTCGGATAGAGAACCTCCTCCGTTTTGAAGTGTGTTAAAAATAAACATACGGTCTGCTTGCTCCACCAACCCCCTAATGTGTAATCTGAATGTGGAACGGGGTGTAATTCTACAGCAAAAAGAGATGATCCTTCTATCAGGATAGGCAAGCATATCATTAGGTATGATTCCGAACATCATCTTAATCCTGGATATTATAGCCTGATGAAACAATCTATTAATCACAGAAATTAAATCAAAATACATAATTTTTCCCAGGGATACCTTATAAACCAGTGCACTGGGCATTCAGTCATCAATTTCATTTAATATATCTGTGCTTAACTACCCCAGTACGAAACCAACACGGTCATAGACGTGTCGAATTAGGCAGCTGAACTAAAGGCTGAATTGAGCGCGTTCGCTCATCAAGCTAATTAATGGCATGATATTGGTCCAATAATACTCAGACGTAGCGGTTCACGTCTGTAATGTATTGGTAATTGCTACGCGGTGTTAACTTTGTTACTACTTTGAAAATTATGCTCCATGGAGCATGGGCCACTCCTGCCTCGACAGAACATTAATAAAATTAAGTAACATCTTCCTAAAGAATAACAAAGAAACTTTGGCGTCTCCGTTACCCAACACTAAGAGACTTCTTCTAACAAAGCACTTATTTGTTTAAATCTATTTCATTGGTTCTGTTAAATCAAAGTTATGTAATTTTTACCATACCCTTAGACTTTATAACACTCATGTCCGATTGTCCAAACCGATTAATTTGATAATTAATATAATTTGCAGTCTTTCACGAGATATAGTTTACCTTCATAAAACTAAGTAAATATAAATTTGATTACATGTTCACATACATGTACAAACTATTTAAGAATTAGTTGGTTAAACTTTACTTTGTCTATAATAGTGTAAGTTGAAGTAAAAGGGAGCGAAAAGTGTACTTATTTAAAAGATGCTTGCTCACGACTCACTTAAAATGGCTGTGTATTAGTGCCCACTTATCTTTCTTTTATGTTCTGTGAATTGCAGTAAGTATTTGTACGTTTTTTTTTATCGTGTGGAAACCCCACGGGTCATCACCTCATCGGAGCTATCGATAAAGTGGTGTGTCGGAATCGAACCGAATAAAACTACACGGTGTACCGTCAAAAGTATGTCTATTGCAGGGGGCCCGGGTAAACCCTAGTAAGGAAGCCTCAGGGAACTCCTGCAGGCCTTGGCCGCCTTCAGCAGACGACCACACCATAGAGTACGGGGGGCCTTACCCCCCTCCAGATCAGAGAGGTACGCGTGGAATACGTCTGCAAGGGCCTGCGTCTGCAAGGGCAACGGTCAGCCTGAGCCGCTACCCCCAGGCCAACGCTCATGGAGGTCGAACATCATTCTGCACTTTCCGGCGCCTGGTGCGTCTTCTGTGGGACGGGAGAGTGCTTGTCCTCTCCCGTTCCCGTTCCGCCGCCTCCTTGGCCAACATCATCTCCTCGCAAAACACGACGGCGGAATCCCACGTACTCTCACTTTGGACCATGGACTAGCGAGAGCATGGTCTCTAACGAGAAAGTATATATACCTACGTCATTTATTTTTAATGATTAGTATTAGTATGATAATTACTTGTATGAACCTACATGTCGACTGTTATCTCTCATTATTTAATTCTCCCTAATATTCTATTTCACCCAATAGCAGTTTACGAAAAAGAAAAAGGGAGATTATACTTCTTTGTTCTTATAAATATGTTTGTTTGCTTACGAGTGCAAATTATTAATGTCTAGTCAGTAGTCTGAGAACAGTAATATACTCAACATGCCATTCGCTTCAATCGTGTTATTCGATTTTCGCCCGCAGCTAACTAAATAAACAGAGTAGGCACACCATTGCTGTACTAAGCTTCTCTGCATCAATATTTGATAGGTACGTCATTCATTTATTTATTTAATATTTAACGTATGTTTGACCTTTTAAGTAAACAAGAATTATTACAGTTATTCCGTGTTGTTAAACCCAGAAATTAGATAACCACATTAGTCTCCAGTTTAGTTCCACGAAAGAAGCAAGGACACCATTAAATTCATTTTGCTATAACATATGTGGGTAGGTTTAGTGTCTACCAAACCCAAAATGGGACCTGTTAGGTTAAAAGCTAAATAAGTTTAAGAATCCTTCTCTAATTAAAATGTTGTATTTGATTCTTGGGATCTGATATCTTTGTCATCGCCATTTTCCCGTTACGCGGCTTTCCTAATCATACGGTGCCACTTTGTGCGATTGTTAGTATCGTCCACTGTGAAGGACATATTTTTCATGTCCTTTTGGACAGTCGTTAACCACGTCGCTAAAGGTCTTCCTCTTTGTCGTTTTCGTGTTGCGCAGGATAGGTACTTCTTTACTACGTAATCAGACCATCAGAACACAGACCATCGCAACATTCGCATTGCGGCAGCATGAAGTTTTGATGTGTGGGATCTTTTAGCTGCCTATGTTTCGGTTTAAAGAAATTTATTTCTCATAAGAACTACAGTCCACTTATAATGAGATACATAGTTAAAAGCAGTAATACAATACAATTACCTCTAGAGTATTGGAAGCTACAGTGTACATACATATTTCTTCAGTTTATTTTTAAACGTGTTTATGTTATCACATTTTTTTACATCGTCTGGCAATTTATTGAAAAGCTGTGCTCCCTCAAATAATATAATTTTTTTACCGTAATTCGTGCGTGCGCTGATAAGTTCAAGTTTATTCTTATTTCTCAAATTATGTGACATTGTTTTTTTCTTTAGTTTTATGTTAGTTTGGATTGAGTTGGTGGTAATGTTTTTGACAAGAATGCAAGTGTATGTATAGTTTAGTTTTTTCGTATAGGGTTTTTGTTGGAGTGAGGTGATGATAATGGAATAGAATTTTAATTATTTTATTTTGGACTCTTTGAAGTGAATTTAAGTTAGTTACCGCTGCTGAACCCCATATCTCAATTAAATATTCTAAATGGGATTTAACTAGTGAGTTATAGATAAGAGTGCGCACTTTGCTTGGAATACAGTTTGTTACTTTTCGCAATGCTCCCAATAATGATGTTAGTTTGTTTCTGAGATGGTCAATGTGTAATTTCCAAGTTAGTTTTTCGTCTACCCGCAATCCAAGATATTTCTCATTGGTTGACCGTTTTATTATTTCGTTATTTATTTTAAGAGGCGCGAAATCCGGTATATGTTTATTTTTAGTGGTGAAAATCATGAATGAGGTTTTTGATGTGTTAATTGTTAGAAGGTTGTGTTTTAACCAATCGTTGAGTAGATCGAGGTTATGTTGAGCGTCATTTATGATGTTATGTTTATGTTTCGCTGCCATATCACAAAGCGGGTTTGACGGCAGTTTTATATACCTTTCCTTTTGTTTTCTTATTGATATTTTTACATCACACAAAACTCCCGTAAGCTCATTTGCTTCAGGCTGTTGTTACTCTATGCGTGACGTCCGCTTCTATGGTGTCATCGTGTGCAATCATAGATCCCAAGTACTTAAATTTATGAACTTGTGGCAGCTTGATGTTATCTAGCGTGACGTCTGTGTCCAGGGGTCGCGCCTGGTTGAAGTGACATACCATATCTTCAGTTTTGTTTCTACTAATTCTCAAACCACCACTTTATAAAGCCCTTCTCCACTGCTCCAGATTTTCTTGGATATCTTGTTTGCTCTCAGACACGAAGACCACGTCATCGGCATATAACAAGTTCCAGAGCATGTGCTTCTGTATATTTGCGGTTAAGTAGTTCGTGAAAATGTTGAACAGTAGCGGACGAAGGGCGCTGCCTTGGTGAACACCAACTCTACTATCAAAACGTTCTGAGACTCCCACTGGGCTGCTAACAGATATTCGGGCATGACTGTACGTATCTTGGACACGTCTTACGAAGTATTCAGGTATGTCATGCGCCCTCAAAACTTGCCATATTAATGGCTTTGGAAGTCAAACGCTTTTTCAAGATCGATAAAGACGATCGATGTTTTCTCTGGCTTTCTCTATCACCGTTCTGACAGCATGAATCGCATCCAACGTGCCTTTCCCTGGCATAAAGCCAAATTGGTTCTCCGTGATCGATCTGATATCGTCTAAGATAATTTTACCTAATCTCTTAATAATAATAATAATAATATAGCCTTTTATTCAGATCCTTAGCTTATACATACATACATTTAAAAACTAATTCAAACAAAACAAATAAAAGTTAAAACTTATTCTACTATCTGCGGTTTGGTAATTTTATGCAGATCTGTTTGCCAATCGGCAAAGGCCTCCTCCAACCTTTTTCACTCTCTCCTTACTTGAGCTACTCTGTTCCACGTCACTCCTGCCACCTCTTTGATGTCATCGTCCCATCGTTTCCGCGGTCTCCCTCTTTTTCTTTTACCTTCCCTGGGGTACCATCCTGTAACTTTCTTGGTCCATTTATCAGGACCTCTTATCATATGCCCCACCCATCTCCATTTCAGTCTTTTGATTTTTAGTGTAACATCTGTTGTTTTTGTTTTATTCCTAATGACGTTGTTTTTTACGCTGTCTGATCTCTTCATTTTCAGAATACTCCTCTCCATAGCGTGCTGGCAAGTTGCAAGTTTGTTTATCAATTCTTGGGTTACAGTTCATGATTGGCAGCCATACGTAAGGACAGGTAGTATGCAAGTATTAAATAGTTTCCTTTTCATGTTAATATGAAGTGTTATGTCCTTCATAACTTCTTTTAAGCTCCAGTATCTTCTCCATCCGTTTGTGATTCTTTTTTGCAATTCCTCGTGCATTGGTTCTTTATAAGTTATGATCTGTCCTAGGTAAATGTATTCATCAGAGTAGTTAATTTCAGAGTTTCCTAACATTATTGTAGTTTTGTTTACATTCGTCATCAGTCTAGTTTCTTCTGGGTTCAGTTTTAGTCCTACCTTTTCGCTTTCGATTGCGAGGTCTTCAATTATTCTATTAATATCTTCCGATGTTTGGCAAATAGGACTATATCATCAGCGAATCTCAGATGTGTCAGCGATGAACCGTCGACATTGATCCCAAAGTTTTCCCAACTGAGTCGCCTGAAAATTGATTCAAGAACAGCGAAGAATAGTTTAGGAGATAAAGGGTCTCCCTGTCTGACACCTTTCCCTATTTTGAATGAGCGGCCTTTCTTCTCTAGCTGGATTCTGGCTGTGCTGTGACTGTATACGTTCCTAATTAAACGAATGTATTTATGTTCGACCCCTTGTTCCACTAAAGCTTCCCAAATATTATTGTGTAGCAAAGAATCGAAGTCAATGAATGCCATATAGTATGTAAGCTGGTGTTCTCTGTACTTCTCTAGAACTTGTCGGACTACATGGATATGGTCAATCACCGAGTAGTCCTTGCGAAATCCAGCCTGTTCGATGGGTTGGTGTTCGTCCAGTGTTCTCTCGATTCGTTTCAAAATGATTTTAGCGAAGATCTTGTATATGTTGGATATAAGGCTGATAGAGCGATAATTTCCGATTTCATGTTTGTCTCCTTTCTTATACAGCAGGATAATGTTCGACTCTGTCCACTGCTGGCGGATTATTTCAGTGGTTAAGATATTGTTAAACATGTCTGTGAGAACAGGCATTAAAACGTGTTTGCCTTGTTTTAGGATTTCATTACTTATTCTATCTGGAACTGGTGATTTTTCAACCTTTTGTGTATCAATAGCTTTCTCGACTTCAGTTTTAAGAATGCTCGGAACGCTTGAAGTATCTAGCAAATCAATTTCGTTTTCTGTTGTTTTGGCTTCATACAATTCCTTATAATAAGATGTTGCTATTGTCAATATGTCTGTTCTGCGATGTTTCAATGTTCCGCAGTCATTTTTCATTTCAACTATATAATCCCTTGAATTCTTCATTTCTTTATATGCTTTCTTTACCCCACCCGTTTTAGTTATATACTTTTCTATTATTTCTATTATTTTTTGTTTCCTACCTTTCCTTATGCTATCTTTAATTTCTTTACTTATAGTTTTTAACTGTTGTCTTCTGTCTTGAGTATCTTTAGCACTGATTAAGTGGCTTCTCTTCTCGGGCAGTTCTGTGGTATTCTTTGTAAACCATTTTTTGTGTTCAGTTTTGTTATTTGCTACAAGTTTTTCGGTTTTTATGGTATTTTCTATCCAGTTGTATTTTTCTTGTGTTTCTAATGTTTTTGTGTTGGGTAGGTAGTCTGAAAATGTGTTCTTTAGCGCAATTGTTATTTGTTCAACTCATGGTTCCCAAGTTGAATGGTTCTTGTGTCTTGTCTTGGTCTGGAAATTTTTGGTTGAGTTGTTACCAGTTCTGCTCTAATAAGTTTATGATGAGTGTTGAAGTTCAGGTTATTTATTACAGGGAGGTTTGTAAAGTAATTTTTCCTGTTTGTCATAATAAAATCAATTTGGTTTTTCGTTTTACTAATCACTTACTTATTCATAAATATATATTTTTTTAAATTGGTTATCATTTAGAGCCGTCTAATAGTCCCAGTGATAACACATTTTCATAAACTCACTGAACAACAGGAATATTATTTTACATTTATTCCTTTAATTAATATTTCGTTAAAAAGTATGCGTTAACATGTTTTATTCTATTAGTAATACATAGCATCATCCGTATTATGTATTACAGAATGACTAGTAATAAAAAAAAATCTTAATAGCTTTTTTTATATAACTAAGTTTGTCAACAAGTACAAAGCATGTTTGATAGCAAGCAGTTACAAATGCCTAAAAAACACTTCGCCTGTAGTATGTATGTGTGTGGCTGCGGTTTTTTGCAGGGTTGATACCGCACACCCATTTTCCCGTGTCGGAGTATGTAAAGATCTATTGGATTCAGATATAACTAAAAACTATAATAAAATATTTAACCAAACGAATAAGGCGAAACTTTGCCTAGACAAGGAATATTACAAACTTAAACTATTTGTACTTAGAATAGTAGCACAGATGAAGATTTCTCGGCTTTACTACGTATCTTATGGCTATAAACGTATGTGCCATTAAGAGCTGCAAGTTGTCACAAGTAGTTTGTTGAACGAGCGACTTAGCATTCGCAATGATCATCCGAGACCTCGCTCCGGGACTGTAATACATACGAGACAAACTGTGATTTAAGCAAAATAAGTTATGGCTACCGTACAGTTTAGTGCAGCGTATATTTTTTTTATATAGGTGTAAAAGTTTTGCCATAAAATTTTGGTCATTGTTTATGCAAAAGTCAGAAATTCAATCTTATGTTAGCCTTACACACACGTAGACAAGTATTTGAAAATAACACCAACATTTTCTAGAACACCGGCAGAACGATTTTTAAATTATTATTTTTTTCAGCTGACATCCGTGTAATAACGAACCGCTTTCATAATAACAGATCGTATGATTTATCTATCATTTTATTTCATTTCATTTCCATTCCATCTCTACACAGGCATAAAGACAACATTGAGCCAGTTAGTTTTTCAACTTGTCTTTGCTGCTGGAAAGAAGCTGTTCTCGTTTTAAAGGAACAGACCAGGAACAACTTATGGTCAACTTATGGTAACACTAATCGATTATGTAACAGCTAAGATGCAAGTCGTTTCGGGAAGTGATTTGTAGTGGGCCATTTGAAAGTACTTAAAGCAGTTACGAAACCAAGTGGCTATGAAACACATTCTGGCAAAATGGGCAATAAACGATGCTAACAATACTGATACCGGCGCCCTTGAGCTAACTATTTGTAAGACCGTCCTAAATGTCAGCACAGATGCTTAGAGTGTGATCTGAAACATGCTGCTAGGTCATTGACTCGAAAAACAGAAATAAACTGAAAATTGTGGCTAGCTTGAACTCCAACTTGAATTTCATTTTAAATTGATAGCATTCTCATTCTAAAATGAAATTATTTAAATAAGCACGAGTGTTTGTATATTTGTATCAAAGCAATCCAACAACTACAAGTCTTATATTTTTTTTTTTATTACACAAATAAAACCTAACTTTCTGTATACGCACACACAGGACACATGTCCTAATCTGGGGCTTAACAATAGTTATTGATTGGAGCCCACCTATGATTACGTAAAATACGGTAGTTATGTTATGAAGTACTAAACTTAATGATGGAAACATAATAATTTTAATAACATAAAATTATAAACCCTAATATTTTCAACTCAGATCATAAAATAGCACGCTTAGCGAATAGGGTAAATACGATACATCTAGATTACAATATATTCGACCGCATTGCGTTAAATTAAGTTTGAATTATTGACCAAACGTTTATTAATTTAGACTTGACAAGTTATTTATGGTAATTGCCCCCGCAGTTGTCCATTCAGCTGCCGAATTGAGTACTCTCATATAGAATACTGATCACGTAAAGACGTCGTTTACGTCTTTACTCGGCTCTGTATTTTGAATTAAGTACATATTAATAGTCCATTTAAAGTTACTTAGTGAATGTTTAAATTTGTAATCGACACGGTAGGTTTACCAAATCTGTACTGTGATTTAAAAATGATGTTATATATATATAGAGTTGTTCTCTCGCGAAGTCGCTCAATTATAAACAATCAAGTATCAGTTTTCATACCACTTCCTTACATGCCTATTTGTTTCGTGAAGATATACTTAGATGTGGAAATAATGAATAACATATTCAACTACCTATGAACTTAATAAACAACTAAAGAATATCCGCCGGGGCTGCCATTAAATAAACTAAAGTTTTGCAGTTTTATACATAATGTAACACAGGATATATTCATTTTATTGTTCATGAAATTTGAAATAGAGATTCCTCGATAAATGTGCTATTCGACACTAAACGAATTTTCAAAATCGGATCAGTAGTACCGGAGATTACCCCGGACATCCAAACTCACAAACTTTACCTCTTTATAATATTAGTATAGATATATGGTCATGTGAAATAACATGCCATTAGAAAGACATCACATACTACCACCAACTTTTGAAATTAATGCTATAAAATTAAGGTATGTGTACGAGTATCTGGATAGCGTTGATGAGTTAACAGGCGAGTAACGAAAGGTTTGCATTAACCATAAATAAGCCTGGGTAATTCTTTATTATATGATACGAAATAAACTTGCATACCATATTTTTATACGAGTAAATGTTGGCAGCTTAAAAGTTAGAATAACTTTGCAAATGATCTAAATGACTTATGTTGTTGTTACTTGTATAAAGTTATAATATATTGCATGGTTTGAGTTTCCAAACTAGTCAAAAAAATACCTTCTCTTTTTTACTTTCAATTTCCCTTATCTATACCGAGGGTAAATAACAGAAACATGATATTTATTTGAAAAGGGATGTCTCGTTTTCAATGCTTCATAGAAATTTCTTCATGAATCCATTGGTTCATAAATAACAGCCAATTAAATTAATCTGTGAACCGTTTACCAATTTAGTAATTATGTGAATATCATCTTGGAATTATCCTTAGCCGGGAAGGCTTGTGTCCGTAATTGACAATTAGGCCTCATTTTTGTTGTTTTTTTTTAAAAAAAAGCCTTTGGAAAGGCTGACAGAAGTTTGATTTTACTACTTTGAGGTATACAATATAGAGAAATAAATAAATCAATCAAAATAAAATATATCTGATCAAAGTTTTCATGTTTTTTCGTAAATAAATTGAATATTTTAAAAATATCTTTTCCTATTCTTACTTGAATCGCGTAGTACATTACATGGTATCAGTGCGAAGATCGAAACAATTCATTTCCCTATTCAAAACGTAAATTTCCGATACTTTCTTGACAGAATGTTCATTCTGTCAAAAAAGTATAGGGAATTGAAAATTTTATTCTAATTCCAAATTCAATTCAAAAAATTACTTTTTGTGGTTAAGTTATTAACTGTTTTCTATATTGGCACGAAATTTGGTACCAACGTCTTCAACTGAAGTTAACATCGCTAAAGTGAAGGAAATTGTGACTTAAAATCCTCATTCAAGTTTGAGAGAGATAGCCGCTGAATTTTCTGTATCACACGAATTGATTCGTACCATTTTAAACGATCGCTTAGGCATGAATCATGTTGCCGCTCGACTAAAACGCATTGTTAATGGTGATGAGACATGGGTTTACGAGTTTCACATGCAAACTAGTCAACAAGCTTCGGAATGGCATCTTCCAACTGAACCGAAACCGAAAAATCCACGACAAAGTCGATCAAAAGTCAAGGTCATGTTGACTGTTTTCTTTGACTATAGAGGTGTTGTGCACTCTTGCCATACAGTAGGACGGGTACGGTAAGGACTGTAAGTAAATAATATTTTGTTATGCTGCGTTTGAGAGAGCAAATTCGTCGAAAGCGGCCAAATTTGTGGAAAGAAAATTCTTGGCTGTCCACCACGACGACATGCCATCGCACAAGACCATCATTATGATCAAATTTTTGACCAAAAACTCAACATATAACTCCGGCCAACTTTTTTCTTTTTCCGAAATTCAAATTACCACTTCGAGGTACCCGTTTTCAGTTGATAAAAGATAACAAAGAGATTTCGCGGCGAAAACTGAAGTCGATTCCGGAAAATGCATTAAAAAATGTTTTGGTAACTGGATTTTTCTTTGGCGTAAGTGTATTATTTCGGAAGGGACCTATTTTGAAGCCGATACAATCAATTTGGAAGAAACATTAACATTTTGTGTTTTATTTACCTTTTCCCGGTACTTTCTTGACAGAGTAGTATATGTTTAATTTAGCACAATCATAAGGGTTATCATTCCTGTTTTATATAAGCTAACTCTTACTCGTTTTATTCAACTATTTTTAAGCATTAAAAATCGTTGTATGAGCGAAAAGTTTTACGTTTAACTAGAGCGTCAAACAAACTATTTAGCCAGCTTCGAACAGTATTTCAAATCTTAAAGTACGAATGTAATCCATTTTTAATAAGACACAATACCTGTGGTATCTATACAATATGCTTTAGTTAAAATTATATAATGTTTGAAGACGACAAAAAGGTAGAAACAAAGGTTTAAAAAAAATATTGACAGAATGACAACAATAACAAGTGTTTTCATCCTTCACTCATTCATTACGATATAAACTCACTATACCAGTAATGTTGGCGTTGCCAACCTTGGTTAACCGATCTCTGTATCGTGGATTTCCCGCTGTTTCTGTAAGTTGAAGATGTTTCTTCCATCAGGCGGTTCCAATTTAAGGAATTTCTTTTTATGTTACTCATACAAGCTCCGGTTTTATGCCACCTTCATATTTTGGCATCTAGTTTCTCATATGACAAAGACATTTTCGACAAGCAGCTACTAGACCTGGTATTGTGATATGTGACGTGGTATAGCATCTGTTAGAAGTTGTCAGTAAACACAGATCACATTTTATAGAGGTATTCCACGTTATGGACTGGTGAAAACACCAGGTGGCAGTGGAAATACTGATTTTCTTTCCTTTAGCCTCTAATTAGGGTAATTTTATAGTATTTTTAATATGTTTCAGATGTTAAATAAGCAGACTATCCGACCGACAATAACCCGTAATCGCAACCAATTACAATCATCAAACATTAAAGTTGATTTACTCTCAACGCAAAGCAAAGCAATCCCTACGTTGCTATTGACTACTTGAATACTAAACGGACATTTTTATTTCAAGTGGGTCGTTATTTCCTATTTCCAAACCTTCTATTTCTAGTGCGACTAAAATATCGAATCACTAAAATATCTATGAGATATTAGATAACATTGAACACCTCTGATATTTTACTATAATCGCCCACAAACTCTTTAAACTATGAATACAATCACATAAGTCGCAAGGTGATCACCTCGTCGCGAACACTATCGCAGCTTAATGTCCCCTTACTACGTTACCATATAAATTCGGCTTATCGTGGCAAGTATAATGAGAGTTCCATACATTTAGCGCGTCTGACAAGGCTCATGTCTCACTCCGGTTAGCAAACCAAATCACGCGATATGAAGTGCTTTTATAAAATGACCTCGCATTCGTGTAGAGCTTCGTACTACATATTCTTCGTACAACTACCTTACATAGATGAACCCAATAACTTAGCTTGCTATCTAATATATGGAATCAAGCCTTTCTTTTATCTACAAAAATTTAAGATATTTTAATTAGGCACGATAAAAGTGTTTTTATTATTAGTAACCATTACTTTATTTTTGTTCATTGTATAAATATGTATTGCATTAGATACGCAAAACAACAACAACATTATTTTTTCCTCAGAGATCTGAATGTGTTTCGCTATTGCCATGCTACAGAGAACTTAGAACAGTACTATAAATAAACATCTAAGAGAAATACATTTTTAGTTTTAACAATTTTACGTGGGTAGTAATTTTTTTTAACTAAATCCAATCAAAATCCAAAAATTTTAAAAAATTGTTTTTGTTATTTGGCCTGCCTTATAGTATCTCCCTAATAAAAAAATAAAGTAGTCTGCAAGCATTGCAGGAGTGCAATTCAACTCTTCTCTATTGGAGAAATATTCTGTGGAATGAAAATGCCCTCTGTGCTCCGTACTCACTCCGCCTATATTTTCTTTTAAAAATCTGGGTGCGAGTGAAGAAACAAGCCACGATTGTGGCGGTAAGACCCATCATGGAGGATTGGCTGGAGAGGCGGCATGGAAGCCTCTCCTACCGGATAACGCAGGTGCTTACAGGACACAGCTGCTTCGGAAAGTACCTGTGTCACATAGGCCGAGAACCAACGCCTGTGTGTCACCACTGCGGGAGCTGCAGCGAGGATACACTTCACACTCTGGCGGAGTGCACTGCGTAAACGCAGCAGCGCGTCGACTGGTGGACATTGGTGTGGGTAGCCTCTCACTGGAAACCATGGTCATGGTGCGAGAGAGCATGGGATTACGCTGCCTCGTTCTGTTAGAAAGGGATGTATGCCAAAGAGGCGGCGGAGAGGGAACGGCAGAGAACTACTTCTCTCTCGTCCCGCAGAAGACGCATCAAGCGCCGGAGAGTGCAAAATGATCTCTGGTCTGAATGAGCGCTTGCTTGAGGGTGATGGGCTGGGTTACCGCCCTAACAGAAGCACAGGGATTTTCTTTCTAGGGTACACCTGAGTCCCCGGCATTAGGACCCCGTGACGGAACACCGTGTGGTTTTAAGTCGGTTCGAGTCCGATATACCACCTTGCCGTTGGCCCTGGTGAGGTGATGACCCGTGCGGGTTTCCACATGAAAAAAAAAAAGGTGCGCGTGCAGAAGGAGCATTTTTAATTAATTCTTCCAAAATAATTCTTTACAAGCATTTGACAATTGATTGAGGTGACCGTTTATATCTCTTGGCGAGTCTCTATTGATTTATTCTTGAACCGAATGTTTTAGATTTTTCCTTAGACAAGTCTTAGTCTCTAACAATGTCGTCGAGCTCACCTTAATTGATCAAATATGGTGATTGAGATGTACCTGCACTAGAAACACTTGAGTGTTGTAATACCTCTTAATATTCATTTTCCATTCAAGTGAAAGGATTTTATCTCAGAATTTACATAAGCCATTTTGAGCATTTTAGATGGTTTAAGCCTAACATGGTAGGAGGGAAGCCTGAGTTATGTATTTTCTATTTTCGCAAACCGTATTAAGATATCCAAACATTATAAATATCTCATAAGTGGATGTTTTCCTATCGTATTTACAGACATACTTGTGTACATATTATTTGTATGTATTGCTTACGTGATGTGGATAAGCTAGCAGTATCTGATATCGAACACCACAAAATTGTTTACTTCGAAAAAATAAGCTTCTTTGTCTGGTGTTTGTACAAAAAGATGTATACGTAGAAATGTTGTAGGCGACGTTCTAAAATGGCGACCATAATTTTTGTTTCTCTCATTAAAATGTTCCGTGACAGTGCAAGTTATATTATCCTTTTAACTAGCTACATAAAAGGAAAGGTAGCATTTTAGTTTCCTCGTGTTTAACATATTTATATACATTGAGAGAGCACTTTATTAATAACGACAGAACTTTTTTATTAAAGCTGAGCTCAAAAGCTAGTGGGCTCGTGTGGCGGGTGAAACATAATCATTGAATTAAATCAGTACGTAGGCATGTCAGGGGGCAACAAGCCATAACTCAGAAGTGGAGAGCGTCTCGCGGCCCATAACATTCAATCGTCCGTACGGGGGGAGAATTTTGATGACCTTAAGGAAAAGTTTGCGTCAGAACACTCTGTATAAATCCGGGGAGTCATGTCGGGATTTTCTAAATCGCCTTTTTTATTTATTACGCGGCTCCTATAGCAGGCAGCCGTTTAGGGAGTGACGTCATGTTATGTCTACGTGATACGTTTTTCTAGACGGATGAAATACAGAGACAGTAATGAAATAATAAATCTTCTAATAAAAGTAGGAGAATTGAAAAATATTCTTTATAAATTTTATTTCTGCTGATGAGCAAGGTTGTCAGAGCTCTATGGGATACTATTAGCAAGATATAACTAACGCTCCGTATAATGCAATAACATAGTTTTGTGGTACATACATACATATGTCGTGGGCATCTTACCGTCCAGGGTAGGCAAAGACGGCAGAACGCCGTTCATTTCGTGATTATGTAGTTAATCTAAGGCTGTAAATTAGATTGGACAGGAAAAGAGGCAAGATATACAAAAATTTGCTCTCAAATCGGTGCCGCTTGCAATGGGAACTATTAAAATTTGTAAAAGATCGCAGACATAATAGTAATGTTTTTGCATGTTCGTGCGTAAATTCTGTACTGCCTTTACATCTGTGCTTATGACTTTGTTTGATTGTGTTATTATTAAATAGACTTACAATACCTATATATTTATATATATCTAGCATTGAATAGTTATTCATACCATTTTAACCCGCGAAACCAATAAATTAATAGAAGTGGAGAGAGGGAGCGAACCAGTTTCTTATTCTTATTATGACATGTCACAGTGGATTGAGCCCGGAGGAATTATTAAAACAACTTTACTAGGCTTAGATTACAGCGAAATCTGCGTTTACTGGGAAAGCCCTCTTACAAAATCTAATCTAAAATAATATGTTATTATTCTTTGCCAAAATAATATAATGTTACTTCTTTTCTTTTAATAGATCTATAAAGAAAAGAGAAAATTAGCAATTAGGTAATACACATTTCAGCATCTTAGTACATACCTTAGTCAATGTATCAATAATTGGTATGAATCAAAACTATTTATTATTATCAAGAATATGTATCTCTTTCTCCCCTCTTCGTTTCAATTTCGAAGTAATGCTTTTTTTTTTTCTTAGTATTTTATTTTAAATTATAACACTTGAACCTTTATTATGTGAACTTTTTTATCGATTAGGGCATGACGAAGTGATTGAGTAGGATAACTATGCTAGCTACCATTTCTCTTAATCCAAGTTGAACCAGAGTAGACTATGCTCTTCCTCTAACGCATGTTGGTGGCCGCACTACAGAAGCGACATGCAGTGCGGCCACTAACATACGTTTATAAAGGCTTATTTTCATGAGATCTCCGTCGCGTCGCTAGCAGTGAGGCCGCGGGCCGCGGCCTAAAAGCGTGCGCGATATACAAACAAACTTGTGATAGGTAAGCAATGAATATTACCTTAAAAAAATTTTAACCACTGTAATCGAGGGTGCAACTTTTATTTGTTCCTTGCAATACATGTTTGTATTGCAAGGAACAAATAAAAACACACCTTCTCTCTTCAGATTAATACAGACTACTCCGTAGTCTAGCTAGGACAACAGCGGCGCAACCGCAACTTTGTAACACGTGGTATATTGTAAAAAACTTGAAAGATTATGTAAACATTTTGGAAATAAATTATTATTATTATTATTATACAAAAGCTAAGAGACAACACAAGATATATCTTTAAGAAAAGCACCAACATAAATTTAAGAGGACAAATCTAAATATTTTCTGAAGTAAGTGTAATTCCAAATTAAACAAGACTGTATAGAATAAATGTTTATAACATAAAAAATCGTGCCATGTACACAATCGTTCTTTCTGTTGTTAGCCATTTCCTTTTATTTAACTGACTGAATTGTTTGTTACTGTAACGACGTGTACCGTGTAAACACGACAAGTTGATTTCACTTATTTATACCTTAAAGGTAATTCCTTAAAAACACTGAAGTTATTTTTCCTTCAATGTGGGAATTAAGGAAGGAGGCTGTAATTGCCAAAATTTTATGATCCGAATACATTGTCGCCATAAAAAAGGAAATAAAAGTCGAAATCACTTTGGGTGTTGGTATACTTTGTTTTTTTTTTTGGATTAACTAAGTTGTTTTAATAAGCGCTTATTATTCGTAACAACGAGTTTAAGCGGTGTTACTAAGATGTTTATTTTTAATTTCATTTGATATAATGGTAACTATGATTTGTTACTGACAGTCATATCTACCACTGTGTGGCCTAAACCTAAACGAAATTAAAAAGTTGGAGGAAATACACAAAATATTATAATAAATATGTTTTAAGTGAAATGGTTTTATTGTACCTTAATTACATTGTATTTTTTTTACAAGAAAACCGTTTCAGTTAAAAAAAAATTTTAACTTATTTTATTTTTGTAGTTTTTTTTTTGTTCAAATGCACCTCAGACACTTCCACAGAAAATCTTTTGCGTGGCCTAGCACCTACGTGCTATCAGCTTTTTCTATTTATCAAGAAAGACAAAATGCTTGTGTTATGTATACAATGCCCTTCCACAATGATAAAAGCCAGTATATTTATGTCGAACTCACATCGGAATCATTTCACTTCATATACATTTTAACCTCACAGATACGCAACTCCAACGTGTGTGTGATAAAATCAATGATTAAATAAATTAAAGAGTTGCCAAATGAATTTGACAGGGATTGCTTATCAGCAAAATACTAACAAGCTACAACTTTACCAACTTCCCCTGTGACTCGCCAAATGTCGCGTTGAACGTTTTTGTGGCTCACTGCTGCTAATACTGGTATGGTGGGGTATGGTATTATGGAAGGATTTATTTATAAAAATGTTAAATGAAAAGTTTATAACAATATTGTCTCTACTATGTCACAATTGTATCTCAGGTTTAATTATATTAAAGGTTCAAATCACGCCACATCATAGTTTACATTCTACGATTCAAAACATATTTCTTTTAATCCGCAGTGCTTTTTTTTTAAACAGATGTATAGATTTATTAAAACAATAAAGTAAATCGGTGCGTTCCTCGCGCTCAGAGTCTGTAGTGTCTTCTTCGTCATTCTCTTTTATCATGTAGTAACTGTAACGTCTAAATTCACAACCTAAACTTGAAACTCAATACAAGCTATTTTAGATCTAGCACTTAACATCAATCTCAAATCAAGAATAAATAAATGTTTGTATTTTTGTATAAGAAATGGAAAAGTAATCTCATTATTTAATGTTTACGTCGTATATAAATAAGCTTCTCATTGTCTCACCTTTGTCAATTGTCACTGAGACTATTTTTACTTTGTTAGAGAAGAAGGCGGGACTTATATATTTGTAGGATTTGTGTTTTGTTATGTACACTCTCGTATGTACACAATAATATATAATCTTATTAATGCCCTAATTTTGTCAAAATTTATCAAGAACATGGCACTTAAAATATATTAAAATACATTAATCGAACGTTTTTAATCAAAGAAATCATTCATTCAATCATCATCATTCAAAATAAAGAAATCATTATAAAGCAAGCGAGAAAAACAATAATCTCAGTTTTCTGTTTTTAGGAGCCGCCACAAAACACAAGAAAGACAGAATAAACATACAGTATTCTAAGTGGCTGCCTTTAAAAGCACATGTAACCGGAAGTCTTTCAATATGCCAATGTGTTCGAAGAACAAAACTTACATTCATTTATTTCACACTCTCATAGTTCAATATTTACCTATTTGAAAGTCACTTGTTTTTTTTTTTACGAATTCACTGTCGTTTTATATCAAATGCGAAAACATTGCCATTTCCATTTCGCTCTCCCTGTTGGATATCAGAAATTAAAAAAACACTCCATTATTTTTTTATCGTGGGAGAGTCATGCTTCGGCACGTATGGGCTGGCTCGATCGGAGTGATACCACGGCCTCACAGAAAACTGGCAGTGAAAACTTGCATTGCTTTCCACCGAGTGAGTGAGGTTACTGGAGGCCCTAACCGTTCCCTGTCCTCATCTTCCCCTCTCCTCCTCTTCCCCTCTTACCCCCTTAACCTACTCCTACCTTAAATGCCAGTGACTCGTGAGTTACAGGTGCCCCCAGTTACAGGTGCCCATGGATAAAAAATGTATTTGAGTGGGCTTGTATATTAGAAAGTTGACAAGAACACTAATAAACACAAGCCAGTTGAAGTCATTATATTATAATTTTTATCTCATCGCTTTGAAAAACAATGCCACGATATTTATTACATGTGTGTAAAGCGATAATGTCTCACGATGTTACAGTACAGTACTTACATAAAATAAATAAAAAATTGTAACTAAAATATTGTATATAAAAATACTTTAGTCTACAAAATAAATCAAACTGAAATACACTCTGCATTTGCACAGCAGTAGTAAACGTCGTGCGTTATCAACCATTACGCCTAGTTCCAATTTCATTCGTCATTTTAATTCAAAGTGTATTCATAACAGCGACGCTCTATTGAGTATCGTCCTCACATGTTGCAATAAAAAGCTTTGCATCAAAGGCTCTTAATGAAATTGCTGAGTGGGAACTCGAATAAGCTCCTACTGGCGTTAAAATAATTCCCCTCAGTGCGGCGGAAGTGACGATGGCGGCCGGCACCGGTAGCGGGCTGCGCTACGGCACGTCCTTCCGGCGCCGGTCTCTGCGGCTCCCTTGAGCCCCTTAGATGGCTTTCATGTTACATACTACGACAAAATTATACGAACACATTTAGAGAACTGTGACGACATCAACGTCTTTGTGCACGCCCGATTGAATTTGTATGTACAGACAATTTATAAAATATTTATTATTTATTTATGTATACAGTAAATGTAGAGTAGAGCGGAAGGAGAAAACACATTGCACCGACTCCAAATAAATTTGGAAAAAGAAAATGATGATGATACAGTAAAAGAAAATTAAACTGAGATTTTAAATTCGAATACTAAATAAAGTGTTACACAAAGTTTGAAAATATGTAATATCTAATAACTATACTAACTATTACTACTACTTCTAATAACATAGATCAAAAATATAGATAAAGATTTTTTTACAGATGTTGATATGTATGTGAAAAAAGTAAACTGAATAAATAATCAATCATAAATGTATATTCACCTATTCCCGGAGGCTTCCTTCTTAGTGTATACCCGGATCCCTTGCAATAGACCCACTTGTGACGGAACACCGTGTAGTTTTAGGTCGGTTCGATAAAGACCAAGACAATACCAATTCATTGTTAGCGCCGGTGAGGTGATGACTCGTGTGGGTTTCGAAAAAAAAAAAGGTAGAAATTCACCTTCGTTGGTTTATTAGTTAACTTACTTTTCTAAATTTTCTGTCAATACTCTTTACACAAAACCGATACCTTTAATGAATTTTATATTGATGCTTCTCTTTTATTATTAAATTCTTAAAACGTTAACTTTAAAATGAGTCTTTTAACTTCGAAGTAAATAAGTAGTATAAATTCGCAAAAGATTTTCGCGTATGATCCCGATTATCAAAGTAAGAGGCATGTGGAAATTCAATTACTGAAACGTACCAGAGTTAACTCAGTTTATAAGTAGCGGTTAGACAGCACCGAGATTTAATGGATTTGAGACTCGTTGAGTGTGCACTGCTTGCAAAATTAGGAAACAAAATGTAAATCTATACTGTAATTAGTTTATTTGAAATTATTACTAGAATAACTCAGACAGCTATTTACATAAAATGTATTGAGTAGTGGACTCCGTTATACATTGCGGTGTTCCAACGAAAGCTGTGTATCGATATGAAGAGTGAAATCATACAGAGATATCTGTAAATAATTCTTATTATATTTCACTTTTAACTACTACAATAACTTGATTTATATTTATGTCTTCTTCGTAGCTCTAGCTCGACCAGTCCAGCTGACATTAGAGTTGCTAGTCTTCTTTTTTTTTACCTATCCATACTAATCATAAAAAGCTGAAGAGTTTGCTGGTTTAGTTGAACGCGCTAATCTCGGGAACTACTGGTTCGAATTTATTTTAAAATAATAGGTAACTTTATAAACGCACCAGGTACCTACTGGTCTATTTGAAGTCGGTGCCAAGCTATAGGTACTTGATGGATAGGCTAGATCCACCGTGGCGGCACATATGTACATACTCGTATATACGTATGTGCCGTAACGGGGATATATCCAGTTCTTAGTTAAGCTGTTTATATCCCTTAGTATCACTTAATGCGTTTCGAGCTTGGCACCGACTTCAAACAGACCAGTAGATACTTGTTGCCTTTATAATGTTACCTATTATTTTAAAAGTCTCACATGTATATAGTCTTTTCAATTAAGTTTGTTATCGATTATTTTTTACTTTTCAGTGGCCTCCCTTAGTTCATTTTGAAGTCTATGGTTGTTGGGAAGTTGTATATACGATCAGTAGTTACTACGTAGTTCAGCTCGTCTTCGCTAGATGATGTTGAAGTATGTTTTTACCACTAGCGAACCTTGTAATGTAAGATCACATAGTGCACATCGCACACGTGCTATGCGAAGATCGAACGAGCATTCTGCACTTAATAGCAACCTCGTACATTGCTATCAAACGAATCCCAAATGATCGATTTCAGAACATCTCTCACTAAATAGGTAGGAATATTTACGCGATACTGAACAAGGGGTTCAGTATTGCATAAACATTCGCAAACAATGTGATACATAATTATATTTATAGAAAGTAAATAAAAAAATGTGGTATTAGTATGGTATTGTAGCAAAAGGCGTACTCCTATGGTGCATGTTGACCTTCTGTTTTCTTTTCTTTTTTGAAACTTCCTTTCTGCTTGTACTTGTACTTCGCACTTATATTTCCACCTGTTTACTCGTATTATTCATTGTTACTCGTAGTATCTCTGAACTAAAACTCGATTAATAGCGGCATGCAACTGTCCTTTTATACCCGGACGTTATTTCATAAAGAGTTCGTTACATTTCCCGAAAATTCAAATCCACTCTGGAATTTTCTAATATAATGTAGAACTTTTTATAAATAGGCTAGTTCCGCTCAATATCAAAAGATGACGTGCATCTCAATTTAGGTAGTCGTAACGCTGTATGACTTCCTCTACTCGACAATAGTTAGACTTTCGTAACAATTTATTAACTTTTTTATATTTATTCCGTAATAATACGTAGAATAAGCTTTCTAACATAAATGTAATAATAGATTCTACATATTTAATAAGATTTGTCTATGGAAGAATTGTGTGTTTATTTAATTAAGATCTATAAGATAGAGAAAAATGATATCTGTTGTCCGGGCATTTCATTATATTTTATAATCAGTAAGTAAGGTTGTGGAAAACGATATACATTGTACGTCTATCACTATTTCGTAGATACTAACTAAAAAAAACAAAAAATATATATAAAATCCGTTTTATTCTACAGTAAATCATACTTCTACTAAATAAAATTATGTAAATATGTCACTACCATGAATTCTATGTATTATTTTCCTTTTTTTTAATGAAAACTACAATGAAAATAGCTCAGAAGTTGAACATATCTTAGAATACGATACCTGTGATTTGCAATAACTTTGAATCATATATTATAAGAAAACGTGTGCGTCTCGGGACGCCCGACAGAAGTGATAACTTAAACGCCAGACTAACTGACGCCGTAACGCGTTACGTAACGAAGCGGTTTACCCTTCCATAAGAAGTTATCACTTTAAAAGTATTGTTTTTTTTTTTATTTTATGCCCATTGTTGAAAATACACCATCGTATTAATGGTGTATTTTCAACAACTCTACAAACTCATTATTATTATTATATTCGGAGCTGATCATAAACATTTATCTCGTTGTGTATAAAGCCACTTTGCCTTTTCTTTCTCTTTTGTATTAGTGCAAAGCCTATGTGTTACTGCCTGTCTTTGTACCATATGTAACAAACCATAAACATAGACGTTGTACTGACTGTATATTAAATATTTGTACATGTGGTACGTAGTAGCAAATAAAGGCTATTTATTTTTTTTTTTTATTAACCTATTTACATATGGATACACATGTATCGTTAATCAATAAAAAGTTAAAGTAGATGACAGTCAAGTCAAATCCGTTATAGTTCATTCCTCTCAACTAAATACCTTTTTCTCTTTACTTCTATCTTACACCAAAACTACCCGTTATTCTTTTATCTAATTATCAATTTTGTCCATCCAAAGGTTGCCTGTAAGAAATCGCTCTTAGCGATGAGGCCGCCTATTGTACGTATCCACTGTGTGTATTTTTAAGCAATATGTCGTTGGTGTACAATAAAAAATATTCTATTCTATCACCTATCCACTACATCATCTACCCCTATAACATTTCAGTACATTGTTGTATGAAATACCTAGGCATGACATCACACCTTACTGATGCCAAAACCATTCACTTTTAATGTTAATTTCACGATTATAAAAGAAGTTAAAAACGTGAAACTTTAAATTTTAAACTCTTTGAGTGCCCGACTTTGCAAAATAATTTATTTGCATCAGCATAAAGCATATGCATCTACAGAATTGTTCTATAAAATGTTTTGTAAAACAGCCAGATATGCATACAATATTAACAAAAACTAATGTAAATAGTGCAAATCATTCCACTTATCTGACCTTTTGAAAGCTCAAGTCGTCTATCGTTTAGATATACATATGTGTGTACTATCATATGTCAGTCATTGTGGTAAATGCCCGTAGTCGATCTATCCGCAAATCGAATTCGCTGCATCACGATATCCCCTTTCAGCCCTATCCACGGTTCGATGGCACCATTACTTTCCTAAAATGAATCTTTTAAGGCACTTCAGTATCGAAATATTAGAACTGAAATAAGATAAGTCATTAATGCCATGTTTGTAAGCAAGATAAATACTTTGTCTCTTACAAAGTAATCAGGAAATCGCTATACTTTTGTAACAAAGAGTAAAAATGAAATGACTGTTATTATAGTAAAACCCGCCTTAATTCCTATTTTTTTTTTTTATTGAAATAAAGACAACTCCCGCATTAGGAATTACTCCTGGGTCGCGGGGGACTTTACAAACATACAAACAACGGACACAAAGAACACCCAGACTAGGGTGGGAATCGAACCCACGACCTCTGGGTCAGCAGTCAGGGTCACTAACCACAACAATGAACGTATTTAATTTTATAATCATTTTCAATTTTTATCTTTTTGTATCAGTTCTCGGTTTTTCTATGTCAATTCGTAATCTCATAAATATATTCAAAAATGTTAACATATTACATCTGTAGCAACTAATTTCTTAAAACAGATATCATAAAAATGTGAAATACTGTGAAGGTGATCGGTGGTAATCACACCTATAACCACCCATAACCACTTTTGAACGGATTTGAATGAAATTAGTAAACAAAATATGTCTATAGATTATCTTTTAGGATTAATGTTAGGCACCGGGAACTAGTTTTGTAAATATATTTTCAAAAATCTCTTTTGTGGTGTATAGTCTAAGAGGACTATCTTTTTATAAAAACCGTGAACCATGACCAAAAAACTGCGAGCGAAAACGTTTACAAATTATTCTAGTGAAAGCAATATTAGCCGATCAAACCAAACATATTGAATGCTTGCCTTTTGATGTCTGAATAAAATATTTACCTATTACTTGCTGTACGTTACGGTACACATTAAAATTACCGCTAAAATATAAAAAAAAAATTATTTCTCATGATGTTTCTCTTAAAGGTATTTAGATACTTCAGTAAATTCATAATCCTATTAATATTATATATCTTACTTATAGTTTGTGAGGATGTATGGACGTATGGATGTTTGGATGTTTGTTGCTCTTTCACGCAAAAACTACTAAACCGATTGCGATGAAACTTGGTATATAGATAGCTGGAGACCTATATTAACACATAAGCTACTTTTTATCCCGATATTCCCGGCATCGGGCCTTACGCGGGTGAAACCTCGGGGCGCAGCTAGTTATTTATAAAAACACAACGCCTGCACCAGCTAATTATATTATTAACAGGGGTGCTTCGAACAGAGAATCCATTCGCAGTATACTCGGGCGACAAGTGTCTATACAAACACATTTATCCTTTTAGAAGCGACTGTGTTCTTCATAGATCCACTCTGTTAAATGTGATATCTCTCTGATTAAGTTGGATTGTGTAGCTGAGAAATGGCGAGGAGTCGGAAGGATTCGACATGAACGGACAAAGAGCTCGCTAAGACCCAAACCGTAGCGGACTAAAAGAAGCAATTTTGGGGCTGAAAGGAATAAATTATGATAGGCGTGCAAAGATCTCTGGCTCAGAACAATTACCTGTGAGCCAGAAAATTAATTGTGCCATAATGTGAATTAAGCCCACAATTCCTACTTGCCGCAATAGTAATATGTGAAGTCAAAACCATTGGACGCAGTATTTACTCTAAATTTTTATATCCTAAAACTAGATGTAATAAAGGGGAGGGCAGTCGCCTCCCCTCCTGTTTTTTTTGGTAACGGGATGAAACATCCTCATGGATGTCCTCCACCCTCTTCCGACTCTTACTGACTAAAAACCTCCCCGGTGTTCCGCTTCTTGCCTATGATCGGGAGAGCGAGAATCGCCATTACATTCTTCAGGTGAACAGGACAGTCTTCAGGGCAGGTGCCTCCCTTCTCCTGGCTTACGTATGCTTAAGTAGTATTAAGTTGATTAAAGTCATACTTAAGTAAAAATTTTGGTTTGCCTGGACCAACTACAAAAAGTTTTGCCCCATCCAGGGCCGACAAAAAGAAATTGTTCCCCTCTCTCGGCCAAAGCTTGGTACACCCATGTAAATGTCTCTCAGTCGAATTGATACACATTATTCAATCTAAAATAAAGGAAAATTATGTATATCTTTGTGTTGTCGTCAAATTAATAAAATGAAGCATCATTATAAAATTGACATCTGATTAAAATTTAAAAAACCTTTTATTATTAAAAAGAAACTTTTACGTTTTCAGTTACCATTATTTAAAAAAAAGTTATTGTAGAAAACGGTGAATCGCAGGAATCAGGCTCTTTTTATTCAAATTAGGAGCGCCGGAATATATATTCTACGGTCCAAAGGTTTTATTCAGCACAGATCAGTCATCAACATATTTATAGTAGACATTATCCTAAAGTTTTTAGATTTTGAAGATAAGTGCGATATCTGATGGAGGTTAAAAGAGCGAATAGGAATGTTCGATCTTTGAAATCTCGTAATGGACGAAAACGACATCGTGAGTACAAACCGCCGTTTGTCACATAACTAATGGTGCGGAAAATCGCGAAAGTCCCGCTTCCTAACAACGTCGAAGTAAAATCGATAGATTGAAACTGAATAACGCATAATATATTAGGCACACTTGAGTTTCCATGAACCTTACTACTACGTACATATATCAAGCGGTACCTACTTACTTTACAACTTGTGTAAATACTAGATGGAGAGCTTGAGTGTGTAATGGAAGGGAATGGAGCACCGCCCAAACCGTAGGTTTAAATACGAAGAAGGTTGCCCTGATAATGATGATACCTTCGCATTATCCCACAAAGGGATAGGAATAATGACTATATGTAGGTTATATCTAAAATAGATCAATGGTTCGCTGGGTAAAAGCGGCGCCGTATAAATCCTCGCCTTAGCTCTGAAAACTGAATCAATCTCGAGTTTCTGAATGTAGTTTTGCTTTTATAAATTTATTCGTATATTATAGTGTTCAATTTCGTTTGTACATCACATTGATACATATCGGTTTGGATTTAAAACATTAGATAAAATATTTTTACTTAGAAAGCTATAGCTATATACAAGACAGACAACTTTATCAATATACTAGCCATCCTTATAGCTGTAATGTCATATAGCCTATAGCCTTCCTCGATAAATGGGCTATCTAACACTGAAAGAATTTTTCAAATCGGACCAGTAGTTCCTGAGATTAGCGCGTTCAAGCAAACAAACAAACAAACTCTTCAGCCTTATATATTAGTATAGATATATATTTTTAATACTTTATGAAATAAACTGTACTATACCCGTATATACCACTAGATGCGCCCCGTGGTTTCACCCGCGTAAGTCCCGATGCCGTGGGAATATCGGGATATAAAGTAGTCTTTGTGTTAATCTAGGTCTCCAACTATCTACATACCAAGTTTCATTCCACTTCACCCTTCCCCTACTTCCACCTTAAAGGCCGGCAACGCACTTGTGACTCTTGAGCTGTAGGTGCCCATGGGCGGTGATAGTCATTTACCATCAGGTGACCGTTCTGCTCGTTTGCCCCCTATACCATAAAAAAAAGCTTTTGCAGTATAATATGTTGAGGTTTTTTTTTAAATTTTAGAAGGTTGAGGTGTGTTACAGTCACCGTCCACCGGGCACTTTTTTTTTAATCTATTTTTACAATAAAAAAGGCGCAATGGACTGTACTCCACATGAGATTTCAAAAGTTTATTTTGAATGAAACAAAACGAAAACTGAAAAGCTTAAAGTGTGCGAGTGAAACTGAATTCAAACAAACCCAAATAATTATAGCACAATTTAAAAGAGTTAATTAAAACGACCGGAATTTTGTACTCATTACGATGTTTTTAAAACTATCTATCTAGTTACAGTAAATTCCAAACTAGATCGACCCACTATATGTGTTACTATTTCGATTCCAAAGGCTTTACAGCGTATAATCTCTACTGGTTTTACGGCTCCGGTATTAATTTAGTCTGTGCCGCTCTATTCATTCATTAGTCGCTCTGATCTCATTAAATTTTGCATATGTAAAAAGCAGACGTAACAAACTCACTGTATAATTCTGAGACCGTAGGTACCTACTATCATTCATATTTTGTCCCATGATTTTTCCGTATATTAAGGTCTGTGCGGAAAAAAAATCGGTGTAGGATTTGAGGTCGCAGCAATGCTATATTACCTTTTTTGAACAACAAAACAACTTATGTTGACAACACTGTTACATCATTATAGTTCGACAGCAAACAATACTGTACAGTACAGTAAACAATAATGAGGTAACAGTGTAAAAAGGTAATTTAGCACTGCTGCGACCTCAAATCATACGACGACGGTTCTCTTTCCTCACAGACTCTATCAACTGGATTTTGCCTGTGGGTAGGTAACAGTATTTTTTCTGGATAAAAAGTATCCCATGTACTTTTATGTACCCCTTACAACGTGTATGCAAAATTTAATGGTGAACGGTTGAGTAGTTAAGATGTAGAAGTGTAGTTAACAAACAAACCCACATTCGCGTTTATAACATTACGATACCAAAAAAAAACGTAAAAATTACTAATAATAATTAATTATATTGCTTAATTTAAAATTAAGTCAACCTTTAATTGAGAAATTTTGTTGGAGGTTTAAAATTAAAGTATTGGAGATGAACTTGTTAAAAATGACTGACATCTTGAGAATTTGTTGGTAAAAATCCAAAGTTAGTCTAAAACACAACAATAGGCATAAACAAACATTATTTTTTTGCGGTACGCTTTAACTGCCCTCAATTAATGAAAATGACGTAACGATTATCCTGGCAACTTGACCAGGGTAACCATTGCAGAATAGCCAAACCTCACCGTAGCCGACCGCCTAATTAAATACTCCTAGCTTGCCGTTCCTTAAAATAGGTAACCTAAATGTTTTATTCAGTTCAACTGTGATGTAACAGACTTGCGTATATTCTGGTGGGCTTAGAGACTGAATGAAACAGCTATCACTGTTCATACATTTTTATCTAGATAAGCCTATTACTCAATGATGTAATCCGTTGGCCCAAAAATTGGACAGATGATAGGAGCTGGAATAAATTTATCAATGAGCACACAATCCTCAAAAAGGTGTTTTTTTCTAAATCTACATCTAGCCGATAATAATATTAGGACCTAAGTGATAGAGGTCGGGTTGGCTCAATTTATACAAACAATTTCATTTGAAGAGATATTGATATCTCTATATATGAGTTTTCCATATTTATATATATTCGATAGTTGATGGTATGTTTAAAGGTAAAATTGACGATTAAGTCATGTAATATGGTTACTTGAGTATGTTATTATTAATAAAAATCCTAAAATGTAAAATGCCTGATAGTACGCCACGCTCTTTTAGAGGTTGAAGATTCTTTTCAAGCTAGTTGTCTGTAATATAAGCAATAATCTGTTATGGTCTATGAAACTATGGTAAACCACCAATAAGACGATCTCAAAAACGTGTATTTAACGAACACTTGGGAGCTATCATTGTAAGAAAAACTGTCAGTCGTAGGACTGTACGTCAGAAGTGAAAACACACACATCGGTATATATTTATCTGAGCGTGACGGTCACGCGAGTTTAGTGCTTTTCCAAATACAAAAGTGCCCAATAAGTACTTTATTGAATCTATATTTTTAAAGATTAATTAATAAGAAGCTGACAAAACTCAATTTTTAGATTAGCGCCCTCTAGTGGATCTATATATCTATTATTAGCGTGACGGTGCCAGTTCAGTGCTTCTTCTCCGTAGCAAAAGTGCACAACGTGCCTAATGAAGTTTTCACTTCAAAAATATGAACGCTTTTCAAACTTAAACATGTTTCCCGTGTGCCCTGTTAAGATTAGTAAAGCATGCACCACAATAAGCACAAGAGTGTTGTTAGCCTAAACAGCGGCTGTGACAATATACAAGAGGTGTCATGCACGCAACACCAACCTAAGCACCATACTTTAAGTAGTTACATGAACGAGTAGCGAATAAAAAAACATGCTTTTCAGAGAAACTAAAGAACTAATTAAAAAACTATCACAAGTTTTAGAAACAGAGCTTAATGCCACTTGTAACATAATATCATGTAAATAATATGTAGAGGAAGCCGTGAGAACGATCTAGTGTTCCGTTCACAGAGGGAATACGGCAAAGCATTGATGGGTGCGTTTATACCACAAAAGCGTGGGGAACGCTAAGATTATACGCCTGATTAAATATTTTCGCTCCAATGCAAATAAAGGTTGTTCGTATTTTCGTAGGAAATTTTTCCTGTGAACATTTCGATTCTACCAAATACACTTTACTTATTTCGGCGTTTTGATTGTGATTGTGAAGCTTATGGCCGTATATATTTATATATATGTGTATGTGTATTTACGTTCCTATTTAAAAATGTAAAGATTTCGCGTATGAAAGTAAAATATTATTTTTGTGCCTATGCATGTTCTTATTTATAGGGACAAATTTCGTTTTCTAGTAATTTACTGCTCTTGACAAAGCCATGCATTCTAAAAATTTTACTATTTATGGTCGAGAGAGATCGTTCCATGACCATTCTAATCGTGAAAAGACTACTGATATACGTTAGCTATTTTTCTATGGAATGCGAATCAGCAAATTGTTTTCTAAAGAATATGGGCGAGTATGGGCATAACTGTTGTAGTCTTTGAGGTTGACAAACTTACGGCAAGTGGTTGGTTTTCCCTCCTCATACCGGAACTATCGATGAATTTCATATTTAGTGTGTCTTATTAAAAGCAGATTCAAATGTCAGTTTTCAAATCATAAAGTCCAAAATGACGCATTATATAAATACATATATATAAAAATACTTAAGTGTGAAATATACTCTGAGTTTTATTTTACAACTTACATCTTCAACCTTTCAATTTTGATTTCGATATAACATGCCGAACAAGTCAACTGACTCCATAATACTGAACCTGCATGGGCATCTACACAATATGTTCTGTGTTCATAATATGACGGGCCTGTTAGTCAAGCGGTTAGTGATCCTGACTGCTGAGGGTCATGGCTTCAATTCCCACCCAAGACAAATAATTATGTGATGAGTACGATAATTTGTTCTATGTGTGGGTGTATTTTTTTTAATATGTATGTATTTAGATAAATATACGTATGTTTATCAGCAGTCTATTTATCAAAGTACGGGCTCTGCCTAGTTTGTGATAAGATGACCGTGTGTGAGGTGTCACAAGTTATTATTATTATTATTATTAAGTTCTTATTTTGTTTTTAAGTATAAAATTATTCAGTGATTTGTATGACGTAACTATGTAATTTGCATTATGATATGTATTATGACAATTCCAAAAATAATATATTTAAAAAAAAGTTGCCTTAAACTAATGTTAAACTAAAAGCATTTCATTTGGTAATTTTACCCTGCTGTACACAGAAACTTGAATAGGTCTTAAATCTACATGAATTATGAAAAAGTCACGTATCGTAAGGGTAGCTCTCCCAATTCATATAAAAAACGGTCAAGTGCGACACATTTACGCACACGAGTTCTATATATATTCAGTTTTCTGGACCTCTGATAACCAAACTTAATTACACAAAAACGAGTATTTACAACGATAAATTACATCACTTTCATGAATATCGCGCTTAATGAACTACCCTACATCTGAGTTGCGTTTGGGCTCTATTGTCGAGTTTTTTGCCACACAACCCTAATTATTTATAAAAGTGACATGAATGTAATGGCTGACCCAAATACATACGTGACAACTCCCTTTAAGGGTAGGTGAGACTTATTAATGTCACATTATTTTGTACGAAAAACCCCAAATGCAAAAAGTAGACCTTTCCGCCTATCCGAATGACAATGTTAAAACCGGGCGAAGATTTTTTTGTTGCTTCACGGTTTGTGGAAATCTCAGGTGTGTTCCCGTTAGGATGATAGCTAAAATATCAAGTAATTTTCTCGCAAACATAAAAATTCATTTTCGCAGTTGCTTGGTAATGTTTACGGCTTATTCAAACAAAGCAAAACAAGTATTCCCTTTTAATTCAGCTTCTCTTGAAACGTACATTATAATAATTTAAAGAATATAACTTTAGTCGTCAATCAATACCATAGTTGTTTGATTGTCGCTTAAAAAATGGCACTAACTAAACTTTTGCTAGAGTTTGTCGTATGCACAGTTTTCCTATCAGATGCTTTGTGGTCGCGCAAGCTATGTGAAGTATAAATGTTGTAAAAAATGCGAAAACTTTAGAAGTACAAAAAAACAATGAAATGGACAACCGTTGCTGCTGCTGCGTCGATAACAACACCGTTGCTATAGAACCAGGTCTATATTAAAAGAAAAAACATGGAGACGTTATTATTTTTTTTTAAATTGCAATCTTTTATTGCAGTCTTTTATATATTTAACAACTTAGCGTAATTTGTTAGGAGTATTTTTAATAAATTTAAAAAAGAGCCATACCGAATATAAATGAAAAATGATAAATAAAATAAAATGAATTATTCATTTTATTTTATTTTAATGAGTTATTCATTTTATTTTAAATTGAGTATAAGAATAAGTGTACGTTAGACTTGATTATGGCATAAATATTTAGAAATATGATTTTCTATAATTTAGCAAGTGATTTCACTCGATCTGACAGAAAATATAGATCATCCTAATTATTTTAATGTTTAGGCCACAGTAAACCGACAGAATATTTAAACTTTATTAAGGTACTTTAGTACTATTTAGAGTGTTAAGCAGTGACACCCAAATCTATACTTATATAATAAATTTGAATGTTTTTTGTTTGATTGTTTGTTTTTAATCGCCCCAATTCATGAGGCATATACGAAGAGTATAGGCTATCTAGCATTAGGCTACACCTCTCGGCAAACCTTAAATATTTATTTTTGTTGAGTAAGTCAGAAGAAAAAGCACTCCCAAACTCAAAGCGGTTTAGGATAGTTAGTGATACATAAATAGAAACTTCTACAAACATATTGGTCCTTAGTACGTCTAAAAATAGTCATAACTCTTAATTATAATGAGTAAAAATATACTAAATGAGCACATCTCTGCCGTTATATTGTAGCGATTTTCTCTAGGCTATGCACTCTGTTATTAAATATATGCTTAGGCATATGTTGGCACTCATGTTTGCGATAGGGTTCGTGATCGTTATGCAGGAGGTTCCTGGTTTGAACTCCCGCGTGCGCTAAATTATCATTTTAAACTGAGAGATTTTAAACTGAGAAATTCGCAATATTACACGAGATTTAGTACACGGGATCAAAAATAATAACGTCGAGATGTGGTATGTAATATACTTTTGCCTTCGCTATAGATCTACAAAGGGGTAAGTGGACTATCTGCTAAATAGGTTTAATGCACTTTATTGCTGATATTGACGTGAGCATGTGACAAAAGCATAATATTTAACCTGTTTTAAAGTAAGACCTTCACAAAGATTTACAGCACCTATGAGCAAACGCATGAGCGTTTGCTCATAGGTGCTGTAAATCTTCGACAAACATGTGCAAACTTTTTCGTACTTGCGTCTAATATATACACGGCGGGGACGTAGCTGTGTGAAAAAACAATAATTATGACATGACATCATTTCGTAGGTAAGTCCATAACTTTTGTTTTTAAGTAATGTACAACAAAGTCACAAAGTATCTAATACCTTTAAACAAGCAATTCTTGTATATATGTATATAATCTGAATCTAGGAAACGATTTTGATGAAATTTTGTATACAGATAGAGTTTTGCATTTGAGGTTTAACTGCATACTTGTATTTCCTGTAAAAATGCAATGTTACAAAAGAAAAATACGATTTTACAAAAAACTACCACTCCCAGGTAGTTTAAGAGAGAAAACCGTTATGATCTATGGTAGGAGTTAAATGTTTTTCCATATTTTTTGAGTCGAAGGACCACCACAGGATTTACTATGGAAAATTTATATATAAATATCAAATTATTAGGTACCCAATCGGTTGGTATGCTGGACTATAGTGGTAATTTGGATGGATTTGATAAGTTCTTTTCACATGAAATAGGTTTTGAGTACGCCACTTCGGCGCGTGTATGATTTTCGTACTAGTCGGGGAACACAAATCGTGTGAGCCCATGCCTTGATGACATTTTAGAGGATTGTGGGAGAGGGACAACGAATAGATAGGTTATAGGTTATAGGAATAGATGTTAGTAAGCGTCAACAGTTTGAATTATTTTAAAGGTAAAAATAAAATCAAACAATCTAATTTACTAAAACATTTATACATTGGAACTACGAGAGCACGCAACGAACTACATTGCTTTGCTTACGGGAATATTGTTATACATTTTGCACGAAATTATTTGGTAAATGTTAAGTAGTAGAGTTCAGTATGTGTATAAAATAATGAATATCGTCTAAGCATGTGCAACTCGCCAGTTGACACATGATTTAGAACAGAATACAGCTGATCGCATTTCTAAATACATATTCTCCGTTCTGTGGTTGCACCCGTATCCTGTGGTACTTTGGCTATATTTACATATACTTATTTATTTTGTACTGCCTAGCTCTTCTAAACACACCGTTTGTCAAACAGCCCGATACCGACATACTAATAATAAATTATCGATTACTTATCAGGTACTTACTACTATAGTAACCCTGACCGTTAACCGTAAACCATATGTATTTAGATATGTTTATATTTATGTATATACTTATGTTTGCAATTTTATTACAGTGTATTGGTATACAAGATGGCCTCATAAATATAGGAAAATCGAAGGTAACGGTATTTATTATTGGGTGGATATATTTCTATTGTTAAATTCTCGATCGGGTTTACTCGCCAATAAGTGACCTTATCGAAGAGAAAGGCTATAGTCGTAATGTACAGTTTGATCCCGGTTAAACAAAGGAGGTACGCTGTAACTAAAGCGCTCACTAAATTGCTCACTCAAACGTTACGGGTGTCGCTATTGACTAAAAAGTGTTTAACATTAAACTGCGAGGGTACTTTTTTTACTTTTACGAATCAAAAATGTTGGTTTTGAAACATTTTTGTAAATCACGTAAACGCTTTCCGAGAGCAAGTAACGTACTCGCTCTCAGAAACATAAATTACAAGTACATTTAATGATATTTCTTTAATTCCTGATCATAATTTCTACTGTATATTGTTGCTTCCAAAACCAAAAACAGTAAGTTTATTATAAATAATCTTTACTTATTTAATACTAACTTAACCCATTTTAATAATGTTTATAAAACAATGTACATGTGGATACAGTTTGTAACCGTATTAATAGATTCGCCTACGCTTTATAGCGACTTACAAAACTTTCAAAAAAGCAGACTGCATTAAGAGGGTATCTTGGTTTTGTCATGTCTAACTTGAGATATGTCACTATGGGGTAATGCGGTAACCATTAACAGATATTTTATAGCCCAAAAACAGTGTATTAGAGGTATTTGTAACGTGGCACTCTGGGTATCCTGCAGTACAGTATTCCGTAAGCTTAATTTGTTAACAGTACCGTGCCTTTATTTATTTGAAATATGTGTTTTTGTAAAATCCAATCCTAACTTTTATTTTTTCAAGAAAGAGGTAGGTAACTTTAATACTTGTTATCTACACAGACTTGTTCTACCTCCTTTGAGAACTGACCTGTGTAGTCTATCTAGTCAGCTATGCAATGTCTGTGCGGATGTATAATCATTTATCTCCAGGGGTACAGGAGTTGTCCATACTTAAATTTAAAAAATAAGTTTTTCTTTGGCTATGTGATAATTGTTTTTACTCTGTCGAGGAATATTTAAAAATAGGTAAATTGTATTGTTTGTGTAATGTTTGTAATGTCCTTGCATTTTATAATAAGTTAATGAAGTTGAAATATAAGTGTTGAATATTGTATGCCATAAATAGAAATGGTAAAAGTATTTTTTCTAAATTTCTCCTATTTATTTAACGAAAGACTACAAGCAGTATTGCTATGGACACATTTACTTCTGGTATCATATACATATTTAATCTATAACTTACTTTGGATACAAGTTTGAAAGTTAGTGTATTGTATTAAATTTATACTCAAATGAACAATTAAAAAACAAGTATTGTAGGTAAAAAATAGTGTTAATAGGATAGAAGACAACTATCATAGATTAATTTATAGGTATATTTACATATTTCCTCATGAATTCTGATGAAAACTTTTACATGCCACTATATTTCATACACTTACCTACGATTACTACTATAACACTATTACTAGAACCATACTGTATTTCATTTCAAAGAGTATGTTTATCAACAACGTATGTGCCATCTTTAAAAGCAAGACGAAAATTAACAGCGCCGAACATTCAAATTACTTGAGTGCCCGCAGCGCAGTGAGCAAAATCACATCGCAGATTCAAAGACCTCTCATACATAAGCCATGCCAAATCATAATTAATATTATGGTTATAACATACCACTGACGACCCCTTTGAGAGAAGACTGATGTTACGTTGTATAGACTTTTATTGCCCCAGTTAACGTTAGAGCGTTACAAGTTTTCGGTCAATAATTATATTATAACCTGTAACGTTATCACTACATATTAAAAAACAAAGTCCCCCATCTGTCTGTCCGTTCGCGATAAACTGAAAAACTACTAAACGGATTTCCACGCGGTTTTCACCTATATATATATAGGTATCGGTTGCTGTGCCAATAGACGTCATGTTATACAATTGGGTTGAGAATTTTATTTACATGCATTTTTTGTAATATAGATAAAAAAATAATAGCGTAAATGATCAAGTAAGTGAGTAAAGAAAAATAGGAATAATAATAAAAACGATTATTCACTCTACTCAAAATCAATTAAAAATATAATGGTTTTGTATGTGTAATTTTATTATTTGCATTGAACTATATAACTAAGAATTAACATCTAAAATGCCAGCATCTACCGACGAAATAATAGATTTGAAACGACATCAATAAATAATTTGATATTAATATTAAAATTAAATTAAAACGATATTAAAATCCGTCAGTCTTAATTCTTATACCAACCAAGTTAAGAAATAAACTTAGTAAAGACTCATTAGACTCATTGTAAAATGAGTCAACTATTGGCACCTCGTCACCTTACCCGATAAATTGTTGTGATTTGAAATTCGATGAAACTAAAAAGCGTCACGATAAAGTTAGGATAGGAACTCTATAGGCTTGGTAGTACCAAGCCTTCAGAAAATATGTCAAGGTCAACGTGGTGTAATTTTTTTTATTTTTTCGCCATATTTCACTTATATTTAATTGATTCTTTACAAATTTAATTTAAATTCAATCTTAACCTATATTGAAAACGAAATACTGTTTTTTTTTAAAGTTGTGTACTGTTGAAACTGGACTTCAGGTTTGCTTACTGTTTAATGTTCAGGCCATTCTTTTTATATCTTGATCTGTTGTCTATATCTGTACCTATTGAATAAAATAAAATTTTTTGACCAATAACTTTTATAGAAATTATCTAAAATTAAATTTATTACCATTAGTAAACTAGGTTACTTTTCTGAAGTTTTACTTCTGCCGTTTGTGAATTGCACACACACACATACTTTTTTTCAGTATTTTAACATATAACATAAATAATAAAAAGATTTTAAATCCTCGGTGAAACAATTCGGAAATAAAAGAAAATATAAAAAGACACAATTTTTTTTTTTATTTCTCAATTCAATACAAAAAAGAACTGCCTGTGTCATGGGTTTTTCAATATCAACATGTTATGTTACTATATAACATTGGAGTTGGATCCACTTAATGGTTCACCCCATAACATATTGGTCCATCGTATTGTCATTCATGAATCGTTATTGAACTATCTTATACTTCGATCTATCCCTTCAATGATTATTGTAGACATCAAATTAAATGAGGATTCATAAAATATTCGTAAATCGCGTGTTATGTACGTAACATTGTTCCTCATAATTTAATTAATTGTTCCGAATAAGCTTCTTGCTAAAAGTTCATCTATATTGACTGGCCTGTTGGTCTAGTAGTTAGTGATCCTGACTGCTAAACCAGAGGTCGTGGGTCGTGGGAGGGACAAATAACTGTGTGATGAGCATGATCATATTTGTTCTTTGTCTGGGTGTAATTAATCTGTAATATGTATGTATTTAGAAATATATAAGTATGTTTATCAACGGTCTGGTTACCATAATACAGGCTCTGCCTAGTTTGGGATCAGACGGCCGCGTGTGAGATGTATGGAGTTATTATAATTATTATAATAAATATATCAAAGTTGTTTGTTGGAATTTTATGGGCTGTCGTACCGTTCATCTGATGATGAGAAAATTTGCGTACTCTTTGCCAGGGATCCAGCAAAGGGTACCTTTCATCCAGAAAAAAATTATGTACCCGAGAGATAAAAAATACTTTTACAAGAGCGAAGCTGCGGGGAAAAGTTTGTATATTATAACCTAAGCACCTTGGCAAAAGAGGTTAGAGTATGTACATTCGAAAAAGGTTACATTAGTTTAACAAAAACATATAAAAATGAACAAAACACGAAACCACTAAAACTAAGAAAAACAAATCATATTCTTGTTTAAGAATTTTCAGTTCATTTAGTACACCTTGATCATTTACTAAAAAAACACAATAAGTTACCTCAATATACATAATGATGAAGAATCTGAGACAATGTAATCTTACTACGAATAAAAATACAACTCCAAATAAAAGTCTTAACGTTAAAAAGGGTTTCTTATATTACGTCGCGTCCTAAGATTTTAGGTCAGTATAAGCCAGTAGCCAAATCCTTTAAGCTAACAGACAGTCACAATATGGCCGAGTCATGTCCTAAAATTGAGTATTTTATTAAGTCTTGCGTCTAAGACTATTATAAAGACCTATCGCATTGTTCGGTTCACAATGCTCGCCGATGATATACGTCGATGAAAAATATCTCCACTCAGCTGAAATGAGGGTCACAAGAATAGACAGGATTAGGAATGAATAGATACGTATCTATCTATATAAAAAAATCAATTGCTAAATGTATTTAAAGGCATCACTTCAGAACGGCTGCACCTATTTGGCTAATTCTTTATGTAATTTCTAGGACAAGGTTTGTATGACAGATTTCTTTTTGGAAAAACAACAGAAAGGTTGGAAATTTTGATTGGTATTGGTTTCTTTAATTATACAATAAATACATTTTGACATTTAAAAGCTGCAATTTGGCTTGGATATACATATTTATTACGTCTACAAAGTGGTAAAATAAAATCTTAAAAAAAATTAACTACACGTAAAGTGGGATGATGCCAGAGAGGGGTTTTGTCGTTCAGTTTGCGACATATTAAACTTTAAACTGCTAAATTCATTGGTATTTTTGTAAGAAACAATCCCTATACAATAAACTTTTAGTGGATACAAATAGAGTCAAGTGTCCCCTGCACCCTTGCATGCTAAATGGTTGTTTTGTGATAGGTAAAAAAAATCACAGCAGTAGTATGTCCAACTAAGTTACAAGTAAAACTATCACAAGCTAAGTAGGCTTTACAAGTTACCGAGTAATAGACTTATAACATTTACTTAGAAAAGTAAGAAGCTTATTTTCGTACACGTTCGATTGAAAATAGCTTAGATGGAATTATATACCGTTAAAAGTTTCATGATATATAATAAATAATGTTAACGAAAATTAGCTCTACGACTCAGTATCAAATTCAGAATCAGAACGACTTTTTCAACCTTTTGAAACGCTACAATATCTATCCTATCTATCTATACTATCGATATCTCAGAAGTGGTATTTCTTAGGAAAAGAAATTAAAGACATTTTTTTTAGATAATAATTGCGTGATCTTTTTGTCGAACCTATTTTATGATAAAACTTAGTGCAGATACGCTGAAAAATGCAAAAAAAAAGGAAGTTTTATTGACCTAGAATTTTTTTGCACACTCAGGATCGATGGGGACTCCCCACAATTTGTTTGTTCTTAACATTTGTACCAATTTTCAGCTGTATGCAAATGTTTGCAAACTTGTCTACCTACTTTGACCGGACTATTATAAGAATATTAGTAAAGCGAACGGAGTCGGCTTACTCGTCCGTTTCTTTCTTCTTTTAGTCTAAACAGCTGCACACACTTTTCGTGTTGACGATCACGGTCATAACTTAAACGCTTTTTAATATTATTTCACCACATAGAATTTTAAGTGGGACTCTCTTGGTGTAAAATGTGCCTAGAGAGAGTAGAGGGCCTCACAATCGCAGGGAACATTAGCTCAAATTTATAGCTAAACCGGCAATAAGACTTACAATAATTAAAATGACGGTACAAAAAACAACATCTTTATCATTCTGTAATCTTCAAAATGCCTACGAGTACGTAGTACTTATTGGCATGCTGATTTTCCCTATAACTTAGCGTTAAAAATGGTTATTACAAAGCGTTTGTTTGGAACCCTGCGGCGATACGCATCGTCTCCCTTCTTAAATATTGCGTCATAAATCAGAGTCGCTCCGTGTCTCGCAGTCGCCTGTCAATTATCACGCGGGAAGCGATTTCGCTACACGCCAAACAACGCAAATTGCAAAAGATAGCGATCGAAGAAAATTGAACGACAGTACTGATATCAGAAAAAAATTAAACGTTGCGTAGTACGGTATATTGGATTCGTAAATAACAATTAGTGCTAACTTGTAGCAAAACTGACTTATATTTTCTAAATTTAGTACTTTAAACAATTTATGTATTGATAATGATAATGGATGTTGTGAATCCTACAAATATTATAAACGTGAAAGTTTGTGAGGCTGTATGGATGTTTTGATGTTAGTTACTCTTTCGCGCAAAAACTCCTGGATCGATTGCGATGATACTTCGAATGTAGATAGATATCCCGATATTCCCTTGGCATCTGAGTTACGCGGGCGAAACCGCGGGGCACAGCCAGTACGCCTATATTTATACCTTCGGGTACATCTAGGCGTTAGTGTATGAACGTAGTTAATATTTTCATAATTTGTAGCATTATATTATATCTATTTTTTACGCTATAGGGAGCGAACGAGCAGACGGGTCACCTTATGGTAACTGATTTCTGCCGCCCATGGACACCTTACTTAAGAGTCACAAGTGCATTGCCCACCTTTGAGGTGTGAATACAAAGTTTTCACTTCAAAAATCTTGGGTCGTTCCAAATGACTTACAAATTATATGGTTTGAAATATTTACAGGAATTAAAACTCACCCTTATGTTCATGCCCAGATTACTAAATTTCCAATAAACCTGAATATCAAATTACCGAAACTACAACGTATCAGATTGCCAAAATGTTATCAGAATTACACTCATATTTTCCAGATCATCATAGCTATTCTATTTTCGCTCTCAGTTTATATATTGAAATCAGTCTTCCATGTTTAGAATACATCCCCGAGGTAATCGGATAGCGGCTTTCCACGAAAATTTTCGTCTCTATTTATAAATTGATGTCAAGTTTAGGAGTTGTCCCCTGAGTGACGCGATTTGGGCTCACCATGATGTAAACCCAGCAATGCTAAATCCGGCACTGTTGTTTATCGCTAACTATTAACTGTATTCTGCGAATACTATCGCTGGGCAAGCGATTGTGTGTATCCTAGAATATGAGGGAAAAAACACTATTGTTCTGACTTCATACCCCAATACTTTATTTAGTTTCTGAGATCAGATTTGATTTCTCGTGATTGAATTAGTGTAGAGTGGCAACACTTTATTTACTTTAACGGACTGTCAGACTGAAAACGTAGTCACGTTAACTTTTGTTACATACATCATGCAAACATAATTTAATTTAGTATTAAAAAAATAATGTTTAATTATTAAAAAAACTAAATTATTGATTATTCGAAAAAATTATTGATTGTCGAACCGTCCGATTGAGGATAAATCTTTTCAGGAAAAACGATCACAAAAAAACAGTTAAACAAGTCTACTGCTACTAACTCCATGAAAGGGCCCCCCTTTCATCAATCTCCACTACTGGATACAGGACTTTCCCAACGTGCGCCATAGCACCCGGCCCTACGCCTTCCACATCCAATATATCTCAGCAACCTTCCTATAAGCACCAGTAACTGCCTATTATTACAAGGAGCGTGTATTAGCTGGCCAACGGCTTACATATAGCGAAAAATCAGGCTTATTATTGTAAATAAAGGATAACACGAAGAAATATTACGTCGTAACAGAAAAATACAAGCCAATTAATTCAAGTTATACGTATGTAGGCACGTAGCAAATTACAAAGCAACTTCGTCGGAAGCTTATTACATAGTAGCGTTTGACAAATTCACTTAGATTTTGTTCATGACGCTCGCTTCCGGCAACTTCGCAACTCGGTTAGTCTCACAGTTGAGTTTCGTAACTGACGTAAAGAAGATTGTAAACATGTCGGAAATAGGTTTTACCGAAATAGGCACCGTTACTTAATTAAGATTGATCCTAAACAACATCCCTGTTTATCGGTTTAATATCGAAGTTAATTTATGTACCCATTTAAAATTATTAACGTATGTTAGTTAAACCTGACGTTGAATACAAGAATATTTAGCACGATAAACTCACTTTGTATCACAAATTCAGTGCATATGTGAATTAATATGTAAATTTTATTTTGCGTGTTTGAATCGGAAGGTCAATCTTATACGTTCTGTGCTGGATATAAAAACCGACATTCATTTGGACCACAAAATATAGTTTAAATGATTATTTTCTACTAAGCTCTTGCATATTTCGGTTAATTTTTTATATAAAATATAAAGGTTCCTATTAATTAAGACTGTAAACAAAAAAAGCAAACTATAAACAAAATATTTGAATGCATTGTATATAATGCAATGCTCAAGGTACTTCTCACAGCAATAAATTATTACTGAAAACGTAGGATTATCCTAAAACAATATCCTATGAAAGTTAAACAGAAAATGAACACTTCTCTTAAAATTAATTATAGTACCTAGTAGTAGTTCGATAATTTAAGGACGAAATTACAAAGTGCAGTATGTATGTGTGAGCACAAGTACAAGGAGCGAATAAGGAATGTATGGTTTGACCTAGTTGTGGTGAGAGACCCCATGGGAAGTGAAGGAGCACTCGACTCCGGGAAGGCTGATGTGAAAGCTAACAGGCTCGCTATCGAGGATGCATTTGAACGGAAACGTTGAGAAACTTTACAGGAGATTGCACAAAACTGAGTCAAAACAAAACAGAAAAACCAAAAATTTTACATATTTATTTTATTATTTTGTGTGCCTAGTATGATTTCCTTTGCGTATTCTATTATATTCTCACTGGTGGTCAATGCAAGACCAAGATCTAGTAGTGACTTTTGTTTGAACCGGACAAGTGCGAGTCTGATTCTCGCATCGAGAGGTCCGCAAGCAAACAAACTCGTATGTATATGTAAATAGTGCGTCCATCACGGGAATCGATCCTCGAAGATTTTTGCCTGTTGTTTCCGAAAGAAAAACTTAACTTTGCAATTCCAAAAATACTCTCCCACAGATCGATGTATTTCATAGTCAATTTTCCAACCGCAAAATATGAGTTTGTAATTACAAGATTTTTTTTTTTTAAATATTTTCACTTTCGGCTTTTTTTCTTTACTCGTGCTGTGAGATCTTGCTTCTCGCCAACTTCATGACTCTAGGTCAATAGGAAGTACCCTATAGATTTTGGTTTACATGCGGAATATTCAAATTAGTTTAAGTTTTAAAAAATACACTAAACCTTTCAAATATGCATATGCATTGCATAACTCACATTGTGTCCTTGGCGTTTATGCATGTTAGACGCAAGTATTTAAGAACCTACAATCGCACCACAACGCTGTCGACGTAAATGAGCAAAGTTATACACAAGTGACACCCGCGAGTGTATTTGAGTACCTTACTGATAACGTGGCAATGCCATCTGCCTGGGTCTAGAGTGATTAAATTAATTTTGATTTAGAACTTTTTAATTTCCTTGAAGATACAAATAAAAATTTAGCGTAGACAGAACCTTTCACTGTAATAAAAAAATATTGCGTTTTTATTTTTATCTCGTTGAATCAGGACTTTATAACTGTCAGACACACATTGTCACACATAACTCGATAGTGTGTTGGAGACAGGGCAGAGTTTGATAATAAATATCCATAGTTTATCAAGGTGTAATACCTAGACTTACAGCCGTTACGCCAGTCCAAATGGAGGGGAGGACAGTCACAAGACACTAACTCGCAATCTGAGAGAGGACATCATGTAAATATAAGTACTGAATAAAATCAGAGGCAAAGCTTTGATGCAGAATACTGACAGTGGCGGTCATAATAGTACTGGCAAAAGGAATTAGATTGCATGCCAATGACAAGTGGGCGTGGGTGGTTTAGATAAGGTACTGTGATATGCAATGCTGCTACGAGATATTGTACTGCGGTAGTGAAACACTTTTACCTGGAACTATCAATGGTGACTTATCACTGTTATGATTATGATTGTTACACGCATATTTTAAGTATACCGCATACATATGCGTAATGCAGTACGTATTCTTTGAAGGCCCCATATGAAACAATACAATAATCATTTATATATTTTACAATACTTCACTACAATATCTTAATAATCCACCTTGGTTATTTCACTTTAGAAGCACACAATACAGCAGTTTTTTTTTTGTTTTCGACCATTACGTGACATACCTAATATAGTAAATGTAATACAATTTCCTCTCCAACTAACTCAGTTTATAAAGGCACAAAATCACGCTCATTGCCGGCACTATTCAAACGAGGTCCAGTTAAAGCGATACTGATTGCGTATTATACACCGCTACATGCAAAATTGTAGCAATTTTAACTCAAATGCATGCATTTTAATGTGGTCTAAACCGGTTTGATTTGACTAACCAGTATTGTGATTGTAAGTAATTTGTGGTATTTTGTTAAACGATATGTTTAATTAGAAAGCTCTTGTGTTATGCTGAATCAATAATCCACTGACATTTGATGTTGTTTTGTTTTGTGTTTTTTTTTATAAATTTTACTTTATTATGTTACAAAATGATGCTGTCAAGGATTTCTGTTAAGTCGAACCCGTTTCGTTACGTTTGACGAATAACCTCGATATTAGTATTTTAAGATTTTACATAACATAATCGGCAGAGCCACGAAGGAAAGAACATGAAATAGAAATACGTAAATAAAAAAATATATTGGTAAAATTCTAGACTTCAACCAGTAAAGGTTGAAGTGCATAACTTAATTATCCTAAGCATAGTACCTAAATAATTTAAACAGGTTGAAGCCACAAATATCAAAATGTTGACTCTAGTGTGTGGTGATAAAAGATCGCTTGTCTTTTATCTGTTACACCACAGAGAATGTGTCAATGCTTTTATCTGTGAATGTAAATAAAAAAGGAAAAAGTGGTAAAGGTCGACTTACAATTATCTTTAGTTAGTAGATTTGTTTCATTATTTAGACAGTACGTAGTAGGCAGTTTTTCTAATATTACTATCTCAGTGTTTTTAATTCTCAAATGTACTCGGCTGCAATTCGCACTGATGTCTATCAAATTAATTACAATACGCAACCGCTTTTCAAAGTAAGTAAAAGGAGGATTAATTCGATAAATAAAATTCCACATTTTTATTTTAAACGGTCTTTTAATCCAGATATCACGGATACAGAGATAAAAAAAATAATTATATTGTTGTGAACCAATAACTTGTATTAAAAAAAAAAAACAATATTTAAATCAAGAATCAAAAGAAACGTTTCTGAAAGCCCAATTTATATCTAAATCTCAAAACTATCTTCCGAAACAAAACTAACCCTGACGTGGATCCACTGTACCTACTTTATTATTAAAATACAAAGGTATGTATTACGCAGGTAGACGTTGGTTGGCGGCACATGGAGATTAGAATTTCATTATTTGAGAATAGATTTTATTACTATTCCGTAGCTTTTGAATCATACGCAATAAATTACATAATAGTATATACAATACCCTACATAAAAAAGACACATTCTGTAAGCTTTTTCAAATAAAACTGAACGGAATAGCTATATTTTTTTTTCTAACATTCATTTTTATGAACGCATAATGTGCACAAATTTCAATTTTCTTTACCCTTAGTAAAGTAAAATTAATTCTGATTCGTTAACTTCTTTCACATCAAACTGAACGCCGAACACACAGTAAATTTTTCAAATTTAGTAGAATTTGGTGTCAAGTTTCACGCAAATTGCTGAATAAAAGTTACCGAATAAGACACCCGGCTATCGATTTTGGATGGCGGCTTTCAGGTCTTAGGCAAGGGATAAGAAAGGATTTTGTGAAACTCCTCAGGGATCGAAGTAATCAGAAGAAAGTTTCAAGGAATTACGTTTTGAATTTTTTAACGAATTTAGTCTTAAACGAACGTCCTCAAAATAAAAGCAGTTATGACGAGTTATTATACCAGGTTTTTTTATAGCAACCATTAAATATTTTGTAAAATGACTAAGGAAGCCAGGGTCGTAAAAATCATAAAAGCCGACTTATATTAAAATTTAAATTTTATACATTTTAGTTTTTAATTAACTAATAAGCGATTTTTTTTTAATTCTCCTTGATTAATCCTGGATAGATGACACTAACTTTAAAAACAATAATTAAATTTTTAAAAAGATTACGGTACGTTGTTATAAACAAGCCGACAAAGCAAACGCCTAATGCGATATAATTTTATTTGCAAAATAAGTTTTGTTTTGAACTTACTACAGTATAATTTTCGTTTGTAGCTGTATCCAGTTTGATACAATCAGCTTAAAGAGTTTAAAAGATTTTAATCCAGTGCTTTACTGTAGTCAAGTTTAAGAAAATTAAGCTTAGGTCCCGTACAAGAGAATTGGGATCAGGGTTAATCTTCATGCTTTTATCTGGGAAGCTTTGTTTTATGCCAAAATGTTATTTATAATTTTATTTGTCCTTTTTATGAATTATACTGAGTGATCATTGATTGCGGTCTCCATTCGTTATGAACAAAATTCCAAATCGTGTTTTGCCAAGTTCGTGATTATGTACAGTTTATTAATATAATATCTTTTTTTTTTTGTGACACGTCAGAGTGACCTCAACCCGCCTGATGGAAAGCTAGAGTGAGGTCCAAAGACTGAGGACCACCAATATAGATACGGATGATACTATAATGGTGGCCCTCAGCTTGACGGCCTCGAGAGATGCTTCTTCACGCCCCGCTTAAAGCACCCGGGATTATATGTCGAAGGGAACACGTGTGCTGGTAATGCATTCCACATTTTAATGGTGCGGCAAAGAAAAGAGGTGCTGAAACGTTTGGTTATAGTTGGAATTGTTTGCACTGTATAGGGGTGACACCTCAGCCCGCCACGTGTTGTTCTGGATAGGAAAAGAGAGGTTGGGATCAGTTCAATGAGCTCTTCGGGACACTCGCCATGGTAGAGGCGGTAGAATACTGCCAATGAGGCTACGTTTCTACGCAACTGCAAGGGTTCAAGGGTGTTGGTGACATCATGACTCCCAATGATGCGGATAGCACGCCGCTGCAAACTGTCGAGAGCCTCGAGGAGGTACTGTGCAGAGCCATCCCGGGGATGAGAACAGTACTCCACGCAGGAACGGATCTGTGTCTTATACAAAAGACATCGCTGCTCCGGCGTGAAAAACCGCCTCACCCTGTTCAGGACACCGAGTTTCCGAGAGGCCGTTTTATAACGCTCTCAATGTAGTTTTTATTATTTAGTTTACAGCGGACATTCATTCCGAGTATGTTGAGGTTGTCCTGCAGTGGTAGTGGTGCATCCCGAAGAGCTGGAAGGGGTACAAAGGAAGATACCTTGGCAGTAAACGCGCATGCCTGTGTTTTCTTTTCATTGAACTCGACCAGGTTCTCGGAACCCCATTTAGAGATGCGATTCAGGTCCCGGTCAAGTTCAGTGACAAGTTGCCTTCTTTTTTCTTCGGTATTAGTCTGCCTAGCCGCACGATGCCAGTGATACCGCCCGTGCAGCGTGCTGTCATCTGCATAACAATGTATGTTGCCGATGGACAACATATCATTTATGTGCAGGAGAAAGAGGGTGGGTGATAAGACGGACCCCTGAGGCAAGCCAGCATTAACCTGCAGAAATTCCGACGCCTGACCGTCATAAAGTACTCGAATGCGGCGCTCTTGCAGGAAGTTGGCAACCCAGTTGCACAGTCGAGGGGGCAGACCGAATGCTGGAAGTTTGGAAATAAGCGATTTATGCCAAACTCTATCGAAAGCTTTGGCGATGTCTAAGCTTATAGCAAGAGACTCGCCGTGCTTGTCCATAGCCTCACCCCAAATGTGAGTGACATACGCTAGAAGATATTTATATAACTCACTTATTAGATCAGGGTTACAAAAGCTTTTAGGAGCTGAAATAGGTAAGTCGGAGTTTTAAAGAGATACGCAAACTACTTCACTCACCTTATTCAGACATTTGCTTGTCTAGGTTAGAGTACTAGTTTTTAATCCGTTTTTAACCCCCGACGCAAAAAGAGGGGTGTTATAAGTTTGACGTATTTGTGTGTCTGTGTATCTGTGTCTGTGTGTATTTCTGTGGCATCGTAGCTCCCAAACGAATGGATCCACTTTAGTGCGTTTTTTTTTTGTTTGGAAGGTGAATTGATCGAGATTGTTCTTAGATATAATTTAAGAAAATCTGTTCAGCCGTTTGAAGATCATTTAACTCTTTTCTAATTGTTGAGGGGATTTTCGACAGAAAAACTGTTTTATAATTTAAATTTATTATTATGGTACCAACTCTTCTGTGTACTTTTCAGCTTCGTCGATAACAGTTTTCACTCCCAGGCTATCATGTTTATTTAAATACTACGTATAAACCAGTTTATAGGAGGATGTTATTTTGGACTCTTTCCAGATCTACGTTGCTTACTGAGGACATCATTGAATTCCATCACCCATCCCATCACCTAATATGTACCATGTTTATGGCGAATAAATATCTTTCTTTCATATAATTGTGTTTACAATATAGATCATTAAAATTAGTATAAATACATTAGAATTGTATGAACTGAAATCCAGTTAATTCAATGCAGTTATTATTTACATGTGTATCGTACACGTTCGTATTCTGTTCAGTAATCTCAGAGGAAGCGATGACTTGTATAAAACGTTTACCGTATCGATCAGGTATCTATAAGTAACATTGGCAACGGTTGTTTATACGTGTCGTATAGATTTATTTTTACATTATAAATCAACGAAAATAAATCTATGCAAAGTGAAGAAAATAAATTCTAGATTCGTGGTCATTATCTTAACAAAGTCCACTAGTTCATCTCTTCACAACAAGTAGACCACATTTATATTGTACTTGTGTTTCATATTCTCAATAGATGAAACTATCCATAAACGAGATCACAAAGGGAAAATAAATCGGTACCATTTTCCTAACAAATGAGGGTAAGCGATGTTCCAATCTTATGTTTGGTCTGACGTTCTGAATAAAGGCTATTTTTCTTTACTATTCAACGCTGTAATGTCATAAAATTATATTAAATACTATCTATTATTCCCTTCTGGGACGTCCTTTCATTAACGGCCATCATTGTAAGAGCGATTCAGAAACTATTAACTGTGATGCTGAACTATATTATGTGCCTATTCACAAACAGTTCAGTAAGACGTCGGCAAAAATCGGCACTAAAAAGCCTAACATTAATTTACACTGGATCACAACTAATATGATATTGTGTTCCCTGTGATGAATATGACCTTAGAGCCTAAACACAGTAGTAAGAGATTTCGTTGCTTTTTATATAAAGAGTACAGGAGTAGGAATTATTAAATTGGACAAAACTACTAATAGTCCAAAATTTTATTTAGAATCAACCATGTATAATTAAATAATTCTCAAGTTTATTTAACAAGGGTAAAAATATAACGATTTTTATAAAATTTAACTGGATATCCGTCTATTTGACATGACTGGGTGACATGCAGTCAAACCGTTTTAGAATTAGTGCACAGTTATCATTAATTTAATACGTATCGTAAATCTAACTAAAGTAATATATTACGTATCGCAATATTAATCAAATTAAATTATTATTTTTAATACAGAACGTATGGTATTGGTCACACGTCCTTTGCTATGTCACAGTGATTAATTATTTTGCGTTTGCGACTGGAATTATCTACGGATTGCATTTTATAATACGATACGTTGATTAACGTCGACTCAGCTTTTAAAACATGGACTTTAATATTCTTTACATACGATGCTGCTGTTGAGTAGGACTAGCGCCCCGTGTCCATTTAAAAACGGATGAAAACACACTGCGTTAATTACTACCTCGATATTAGACGGATGGGGCGTAACCTCTTATCAGTGCAAATGATTGAAGTACGTTGTGTAACGCATAATACGGAGATGGATAAAACCACAAGCTGTAAGTATCAGGAATCCCTAGTTTAGAGTTAGACTAAGTCAATAATACGGTACTTAGCTCTGGCCCGGCACCAATCTAAGACCGGCATTCCCAGTTAATCATCTTTTTGATAAACAATCAATGCAAGATAAGTTAAACTGAACAGGAAATTACATTGTAATAAATGACATTTCCACCTTTAGCATGTTTGACAAATTTTACTTGAACGAGTAATATAACACTTTATATTATTTGCCCTGAACTTTTTGATGGACTCAAGAAGGAAGGGACATGGCACTTCGTCTAAGGCTTAAAATAAGATGAGCTTGCGTTCACTATATAATAAAAATAATTGCTTATTCTAGATCTTAAAAAATGCACTAATTGCTCGTCACAATGAGTGCATTCTCTAAAATCCCTTAAGCCCTAATAACCCTTTTAAAGTTAGGGTGTGAATGGCCCCATCAGGTCAAGTACCTAGGATTTGTACGACACCAGCCCGGTAACATCGATTGCGACGTCAAGGCACGCATTGCTGCCGCATGGGCTTAATGACGTGAGATGACTGGTGTCATTAGTGACCCCAAAATACCGGTCAGGTTGAAGGGACAGGTCTATAAAACCATCATTAGGCCTGTCCTTTTTCATGGCTGGCGTTTCCGTTATTAGAGCGACACAAGCAGAAGCTGCGTATCACGGATTTGTGAAATCAGGCGGAAGGACCACGCGAGGAACTCTCACATCCGCAGTAGCCTTCATGTCCGTGACATTACAGATAAGTCGTAGGGTCACCTTCGATGGTCACGTTTTGCGGCAATCGCCGGGCTACCTGGGGAACAAATATCGGTCCATGCCGCCTCCGCCGGGCCCCGGTAGGAGGGGAAGACCCAAGAAGTGCTGGTTTGACGTCGTAAGGGATGATATGCGTGCCAATGGACTCACTCCGCGGGATGTCAAAGATCGTACGAAGTGGAGGAGAAAAAGCAGGAAAGCGGACCCCGGATACCAGACGCAACCGGGATAAACGCTAAGATGACGATGATGACAAATGGTAGCTCTATTCGCTCCTATGTACAGATAATTTAAAAAAACAAAGTCCTTTACGACTAAGGAAACCTCTTAGGAACATGAAGTATTGAGCACATATTCCTTATTCGTCGTAGGCACCCACTTACGCTTGCACATATACAAAGCCTCAAATGACGCGACCGAATGCTCCCGTTCCCGAATGTATTTTTCACCTGCCTTAAATTGTAAAGATTTATCGTTGATCTGTTCATTGTATCAGGATTTCATACATGACCTAACATTTTTGAATTATTGGTTTAACTGGAGTAATACTTTTATTAAGGAAAATAATTGTTCAGTTAAATAGAAGATAATTAAACTAAAAAAAATTGCTAGAATACAGAAATATCGTGGAATCGTGTGGAACAATTATTTCTTGTAGCTGATAAAGGAAGGTATAAAAATATATGAGAGCCACGCGTCTGCACGTAAAAGCCGGAGTGATACCACGGCCTCTCAGAAAACTGGCGTGAAGCAATGCTTACGTTGTGTTTCGCCGGGTGAGTGAGGTTACCGGAAGTCCTAACCCCCGCCTACCCTAACCCTACTCCCACCTTTAAAGGTGCACTTGTGACTCTTGAGTTGCAGGTGTCGATGGGCGGCGGTAGTCACTTACCATCAGGTGATCAGTCAACTCGTTTGCCCCTATATCCATTAAAAAAAAAACTTTCCCATCTTTATGTTATTTTATACGATATCCCCTAGTTACGAAACGGTCATAGTAATTGAAATGAAACCCACGAAGTTTGTAATTTTATTAATTCATCTATTACCACTAAATTATTCACTACTCCCACCTTAAAGGTCGGCACCGCACTTGTGTCTCTTAAGCTGCAGGTACCCATGGGTGGCGGTAGTCACTTACCATCAGGTGACCCGTCTGCTCGTTTTCCACCTATACCATAAAAAACTACTTTGTACACCAACCATTTAAAAAAGATGAATGCTGTGTATTCTATAAATATTATACTTGTCTGATATCTATTAACCCATTTCAGGTTTTAATAAATACTTAATGACCATTATGTGTCGTGTAATTAAGACGATTAAACAAAATAATTCCATTTTGTAAAAAAAAACAACTTATATTAAAAAGTATTAGCTCATATATTCTCTTCATTATTCTTTGCATAGGAAGAAATACATAATATAACCGACATACCTTTCAAAGTATAGTAGTGAATTGAAATAAAAAAATACCATCATTTAAAACTATGCCTAATAGAATAAAGAAGAATATAAATAAACACATTTAAGAATTTACCCTCCGCCATCTGGGTTTCGTTTATGGATACTAGTCCATTTTGTTTCGTCGTTCTTAGTGAACCGTACACTCTATAACGCCACCTAGCGGTGTTTTAAAGAAATGCTATACCGTCTCTTTGTCTAACGGTTGTATCAAAACACCAACCTAACTTTACTGACGGTTACGCAAATTCCCTTAGTCCCTGACTCTGCCGCTAGAGTGAACTTTGACATTACGCTTAAAAAATCTGTATAATTTAAAAAAATATAAAAAGCTCGTGGTTTAGAAACTTACTTTTTTTAGAATTTTATTCTTAGCATAACACTAAATTAATGAAAAAAGTGTTTATTAATAGAAAGTATTTTAATTATAAAACTTTTTAATACAGTTTTTAGGTAGATTTCGAAGAAAAGTCTACCTATTGGTTTTGTACCAGTTGTCGAGTTTCTCAAAAATTTCTTCACAGGTCTAGTTATGATCCATAGACCCCAAAACAACAGATTTTTCTTCGAAAATCTACCTTAAATATATATATATATATGTATGTATATACCTCAATTTTACCGGCACGATAGAGGTCGTAATTATGCACAGATTGCTTTCAAACCTGGACGACAAATCAACAGGGCAAAAACGAAGGTTAAATTCGTGAATGGGGGATATGCCCCCATAGGGCAGGGGCAGTTTTTCAAAACAAATTTAAAAAACACGAAAACTACCTCTGCGGGCCTGCTGCGGCCCGAATTTTTTTTCTACCTAATTTAAAAAATATGAACGTGACTAAATATAGTTGACTATTCATTATTTAAATTTAAATGAGTTTCATGAATACCAACATTCCGGGTTTACATTATTATATATTATATAGGCACGGTACACAAGATGTCAGTGTTATAAAGATTTTCCTTTCAATTTGTATGGTAATTTATTGCCAGTAGCAAAAGAAAAGTGTCCTCCGTGAATGATGTCTGAAATTAAGGTCTACCATAGTGAGAAGTATTTGATTATAATAAATTTACATAGGTCTGGGTTGATATTACTTGGATTTCTAAGAAAAGGCTATTAGATGCAGTCTAACCAAGTCAACATGAATGTCACAAAGAATATTCAAACTAGAACTTCCATAGATTTATCAGTTATTATATTAGTCACTAAAATTGTAACAAATTACTTGTAAATAAAAACTATTACTGGCTTTTGGTTTATCAAAAGAGTTCTGGATAGCCCGGAAGTGAAAAAAAAACAGAAAAACATCTGAGCAGCAACAGAATCATAATAGTGAGTAACTCTAGGTTCCGCTGCAATTTCGTATGCCTATTTATTAATCCAGGACTCATATTTTTTGTGTTTATCCACTAATATATCCACTTAGTTCAACATGTTATAGCTTCTTGGTTTATAACACTACTCTCCCCAAATCCGTTCAGCGGTGAGGAATGAATGAGGAGAAAAGGACGCAGAAATGATTTTCAATGTTTATAGTTTATAGTAAACAATGTACCCACATCCTTCTTATACCCAAACTACCAACTGTCTGTTCAATAAAGTAAATAATAACATAACATTATATATAATAAAAATAAATGAAAGGTTTCTATGAAAAAAATATTTCACCGCTCCCATGTTGACTCAAACGTGCTTTTAAAGATGGTCACGTTAAATGACAATGACAATGCTAAGTCTCTGTGCGAAAAAAGTACTAGCCCTCAGTCACGTGAAGCTTCTAGCTTCACGTGACTGTTTCAAAACTGTTCATAATAAAGTGCAAAATAAAGTCTTTTCACATTTTGGGACCTAACCCAAAATGTGAAAAGACTTTATTTTGCAACCTTAGTTCTTCTCTCTCTCTCTCTCTCTCTCTCTCTCTCTCTCTCTCTCTCTCTCTCTCTCTCTCTCCCCCCTACCTCTCTCTCTCTACCGTATCTCCACCTTACTGTATATTACGTGAATTGGATATACTGAGATGAATTCGATAATGATTTTATTTGTCTTTATTACAAGATGTATAACGTGCTCTGATCTAACCACAGATCTGAGCCCCCGGGCGAAGTCCCTGCTACATTAAAAGCAATAAATTTTAAAAATCATTTGGTCGGTAGGCGTCGGCCATGTCGGCTTAAATAAGTTTAGTGTCTAAACGCATTTTGACTGTTACTCCTAATATATATGCGTAAATTGTGATTGGTACAAAAAGACATTGAGCATAGGGCCATTTTTTCATCAAATGTACAGTTAAACAACTCAGTTTTCGGTTGGGTGGAAGTAGTTCTCCAGAAACACCTTCACCCAAAAAAAATAAAAGCAAATAACACTACTTATGTACTGTAGATGTACTGTTGTCTGTAGACGCTAATAAAGATATTTTAGCATGTAGTTATTGTAGCCAATTTTTCAGGAACCATATCTGGCAAATCTGGCAGTAAATGCATATAAACATACAAGTAAAATTCTTAACCTTCATAAGTTTCACTTTCTGCCATGAATTAATAACAATACCTATTTGTATATTTTAAAGAGTCCACATAATCGTGCAATATTGAACCAGATCTAATATAGTTTGTATTAAAGAAATATATTAACAATATGGTACTTAAAAAAATTAATAGCTGGGATTTGTATTTTAGTCGAATCGTCTATTTATAACACAATTTATTCTCATTTGCTGTTCATCCATTCGTTTAGTCAAGACCTGTCATCTTCAAGACACAGTTTCTGTCCTTTATATCAACCACGATAATTAATTGTAGATCTTTATTTTATAAAATACCTAGTGCACAATAAAGAATATTTTATCTATATAGTTAAAATATTAATTATTTACACTTCAGCGTAATTATGCGTAAAATGCGTACTTTTTTTACGCCCAAGCTTAATTTACTGAGACCCTGACATCAATTTCGTTGACGTATGTGCCTGGCATCGCAAATGCGTAATTACATGTTAGTAGGTGAAGGCCTTAATATATGCATGTGTAAAAAATACACAATACACAAATGTGACAGTATAGAAAAGGATTTAGGGTACCTTTCATTCAGAAAAAGTACTATTCCCGAGGTATATTTGAGAGGAGGCAAAGGGTAGTTTCTAATACATTTACAATTATTACAAGTGTTTTGTTGAGAAGATAAGTAATTTTCAATTTTATTTTGTTGAGATAATAAACAAAATAGCACATGAAATTAAAATAAATATTCTTGTCTAAAATAAAGGCAGTCATATCATGAATTTGGTTAAGAAGTATCTTGGACTATATAACATATTATTTACATAATTCTTTTTATTTTTTATTAATCAGTTAAGAAGACATTCGTGGCTTAAGAACCTGCGTGAATGGTTTGGATCCAGGACTACTTCCCTCTTCAGGACGCTGTCCGACCTCTCCGATAGGTGAGGAACCGACAGAAGAAGATTAATCAGTTATAAAAGTAGGTAAAGAAAGTTAGTATTTATCATAAAAGTAACATTAAAATAGGTATTTACATTTTATTATTAATTGCCTCGTATATTTTATAATGACCTTCGACGAATGCATTGATATATTGTTGAGGCTCCGAATGAGATTTGATGATAAAAGCTGTTTGAAAATCAATGAGGTTTAGCAATACGAGTTTGGCGCGCGAGTACGCAGCCGCTTTAGCGCTTAATAATAATATTGTTTACTTGCAATATATCTTATTTACAAAAAGCTAGTATTTATTGGTTTGTGGTGTGGTGGTTGGTGTATTTTTTATATAAAGTTCTACTAAATTAATAGGCAAATTTTGTTTAAAAAAAACTACAGTTTTGATCCGGTAGTATTAAAACTAATGACTGGTGTTAAAACAAGAAGAATAAAATATTAATTTCGAATATTATTACCAGCCTGCTGATCAAGTAATCCTGACTGCTGAGCGAGAGGTCGTAGGTCCGATTCCCACCCAGGACAAATAATTGTGTGATGAGCACGGAGGGGCTCGTGGCTAAGTGGTAACCGAGGTTAGCATATTACAAAGTTAAGTAATGATATCCAGGTCAGTCTAGGATGGATGACCATTCTTAACACATTGAGGCCCCTCCGTGCCTCGGAGAGCACGTTAAACCGTCGGTCCCGGGTGCACTAATAACATATGTGGCATTCGTTACGGGTAGTTGGAGCCCTAAAAAGTCCGACAACCTGGTCTAACTACAGAACTTCGATATCGCCTAGTACTCGGGTTGTGGAGGTCTGATGGCAGTCGCTTTACGTAAAATATCAAAGTTCGGCCGTATCGTAGTTAGACTGAAAGCTGACTCAGAGGATGATGTTTATCAGCAGTCTGGTTACAATAATCTGCCTAGTTTGGGATTAGACGCCCATGTGTGAGGTGTCTAAATTTATTATTTTTATTTATGCGTGAAACCAAATGTAACGAAATGATGTTACGTATATTTTAGAATAATTAACCAAAGCTTTGCTTTTTGCCCTTACATCATACGAACAAATAGAAGTCAATTGATACATCTACTTTACATAAGTAATTGTCATTTTCATTTATTTTCTAAAGATTGTTAATGCATGCGTATTTCAACTACTTAACTAAACTCTTAAAAATGTCATTAACAAAACGACACATGTATTTTTATAAAAAAGTAAGAGGCATCATCAAATTATGTTTATCAAATTTTATCAAAAATATCTATGAATATTTATTGCTTAACGTTGACAATATTTAATTTTTTTTAATTCGCTTAATAAGTAGCTGAAACCGCTTTAAACTTTGTGCGCGGAGGCGAACATGCGACGGTAGCGCCGCTGAAACAGTTCAGTTTCAGGCGTAAACCACGCCGTACGCTTGTGCCTACACTGCACTCACAACACCCACTGTGTACCAAACCCACGTGATGGGACTAACAGATTGTGCTATTGTTTTTCATACTTAGTGCTTCACCAAAAGCAAAACGGTAAGTCAACTCTATTTTTACACATACTCAACAATATTTAAAAAAAAACCTTGTCTTTAATAACAACGTGTTTTATTACTCTTATACTTGCCTCCTACAATTTCATAATTCAATAAGAAAAGAACTGGATTTACAATATGAAAATTATGCCAAACTAAATAGAATAAAGAAATAAAATGTTATATATTACAGATAATCTCATGACAAACGGTATTCAGTTTCATATTAACACAAAGCTTTACTGGCCCTCTCCTGTAAACTCGGTTTCTAGACTATTCGTATTTTATCATAGTTTCCGAACAAACGTAAATATGTTATTAACATTCACTTTATCTTAAATTACATAAGTCTGTACAAATATGATGGCTGAACAAATAACAAAAAATAGTACTTTAATAAGTATAACCTAATACTGTAACATGATAGTATGCTTATTACAAAATATTCACGGCTTTTGTCGATGTTTTTAAACAGAGGTGACAGAAAGTAACCAGTATTATGAGCTCTCTAATAACAAGTCTCTAATCACTAACACTGTCAACATGAAAGTACTTCCATATCGGCAAATAATAGTTACTTAGAGTTAATTGCTGCTGAGGCCATCGGAAAGTTTATAGCAAGCCTTCAGAGCCCTCAAAAAGCCTTAAAAAGCGTAGGCCATAAATTAGGTGCTGAATTTTTTACACGTAAGGTTTTTCACCTTACGTGTCGTGACCTTACGGAACCCTAAAAAGGTATAGACCTTTTTAGGGTTCCGTTCCTCGAAAGGAAAAAAGGAACCCTTATAGGATCACTTTGTTGTCCATCTATACGTCTGTCAAGACCGTTTTCCTCAGGAACCTGTGGATGCTTAAAGTTGAAATTAATACCAAATACCTATGTCTGCGGTCCCTTAAAGTTGTATAAACATCAAGCTTCTAAGTCAACGCAATCAAAGGATACGGCCATTTATTTAATTTGACCAAATTTGAACTTATATTTTGCGGTTGGAAAGTTGACTTTGTCGTACATCGATGTATGGGAGAGTATGTTTAGAACCGCAAAGTTAAGTTTGTCTTTCGGAAAAGACGGGTAAAAATCTTCGAGAATTGATTCCCGAGATTGACGTACTATCTACATACAAGTTTGTTTGCTTACCGAACCCTGGTTGCGCAAGTCAGACTCGCGCTTGTTCGGTTTGTTCATACATGCAACGACTCGGGTGTTGCACGGCGAATACACGACAAGTAGTTATGTTGTAATCACGGTGATATGGTGACTCTGGCACCAAATGTTCAACAACAGGCGACCCCACCTCCTATTCAGGAAGCACGCGACGGGTAACCCTACCCATCACCCTCAGACAAGCGTTCATGGAAAGAAGAAGAAATAGTTCTCTCCCGCTCCATTTCCGTCGCCGCGTGAACATATACTGGTGAAATGATAGCTTCGCGGTGCGTCTTTCTTCGCGCCTTCACGAGGGTGTCGTCGGAGTAGCATGATTGTCTTCTGTCTATATAATATATATATATTATTCAGGTATAAAGGGTATTTCAGGTACTTTTAATGAAAAAAATAACGTAAATAAAAAGAAAATGTTGTGAAAATGATTTTCGTGAGTTGACCTTGTATCACCCACGCTAATATGTATTTTATTTCTATAAATTTCATATTTACGTTGGCGTGCATGGTACAGCTATCATAACTCTTAATCTATAATAGCATATTATGTACTCAGAACCTATTAACGCGTACTACGCGTACAATTGGAAATAATCATTAGCCACGTAGTTATCAAGCTACAAATTAGGCAATGTAATAACCTACTACATAAATCAATAGCTTATAAAGATGTTTGTTTCTAAACCAACTAGTTGTGCATTTATGAAGGCTACTAAAGCATATATTACTGATCTCGCGCCGTCTACAGACTATCTGCCCTATCACATTTTGATCAGGTCATCCTTCCATCACAAAACCGGACAAGTGCGAGTCTGACTCGCGCACCGAGGGTTTCATAAGCAAACAAACTTGTATGTAGATTATTGTAGATAGTACGCCCATCTCGGGAATCAACTCTCGAAGATTTCTTCCCGTCTTTTCCGAAAGTCAAACTTAAGTTTGCGTTTCTAAAAATCAGACAAAGCCAACTTTCCAACCGCAAAATATAAGTTTGCAAACACAAGAACTATTTTTTATGAGATATAGGTAATAACAAATTAACGACTTTCCGATTTTTTCCTTTACTTGTGCCGTCAGACCTTGCTTCTTACAAAATTTCAAGATTCTAGATCAATGGGGAGTAATCTTATAGGTTTTGATTTACCTGCGAAATGTTAAAATTTGTAAAAATCCTAGGCCATGGCCATTTAAGGCCATATCTTTTGATTGTGATGACTTAGAAGCTTGATTTTTTTACAGCTTCAAGGGACCGCAGACATAAGTATTTGGAATTAATTTTATTGATATCGATGGGTTCCTGAGAAAAAGGTTCTTGACAGACAGAAAACCAAGTGATCCTATAAGGGTTCCTTTTTTTTCCTTTTGAGGAACGGAACCCTAATAAGAAAACAAATATCTGGGTCTGCAGTTCTTGAATCACATCCATCGATCTAATACTATACTTAATTAAAAATATCAAATAATTAAAAATAAATATCAAGTATGGGCCGATTTTTCAATGCTCAAATAGGATATCAGATAGCGTTTATATGAAAAACAGCATAAAACTGAACTTTTAAGAGTCAGATAGGCCTTATTCTACTAGTAATAAAGGTATCTACCCGCTCTTCGGCCAGATAAACGCTTATTCGACCGTTTATTTGACGTTGAGACGTTGACGTATAGAAGCAGTTTAGTTTTAGGTTACTTATTGCGTGTTGTTTATTACAAATTTGAAAAAAAATAATTGATAATATCGATGACTGAGAATTGAAGAAGACCCATAAAAGAATAAATATTAAAATGCATGCGAAAGAAAAGAAATAAGTTTTAATAATAATAAAAATAATTTTATATTCAGACTTAGGTCCATTTTTTTAGTAACAATATTCTTCAAGACTAGTGCTAGTATTAGACTTATGTTGAAATCAACATCAAATACTAATGTCAGCGGTCCCTTGAAGCTGTAAAAAAATCAAGCTTCTATGTCAACGCAATCAAAAGATACGGCCATCAAGTTTTGAACATTAAAATTTGAACATTTCGCAGGTAAATCAAAACCTATAGGGTACCTACTTCCCATTGACATAGACCCTAGAATCATGAAATTTGGCAAGAAGCAAGGCCTGTAATTTGTTGTTATGTCGTAAAAAATAGATTTTGTGATACCAATTTTTTTTTTTACGGTATTGGGGCAAACGAGCACACGGGTCACCTGATCGGGGGAGGAGAGGGGGACAGGGGAAGGACAGGAAGAGGGGAGAGGGACGGTTTAGGGCCTCCGGTAACCTCACTCGCGCGGCGAAAAGCAATGCAAGTGTTGCTTCACTGACGGTTTTCTGTGAGGCCGTGATATCAATCCGGTCGAGCCGGCCCATACGTGCCGAAGCACGGCTCTCCCACAAATTATATATTGCGGTTGGAAAGATGACGTTGTCGTAAATCGATGTATGGGAGAGTATTTTCAGAAACGCAAAGTTAAGTTTGACTTTCGGAAAAGACGGGCAAGATCGTTTGGCTGGTTAGTGAAATAAAACCCACACCATTGAACCAAGCTACGATAACCGACCAATGACGAGATACTACAGGTATACCGGTAACTAGTCATAATAATGTCTATCAACTAATTTTGATTGAATAGTGAACTGTTTTATCATCTATTATAGTTTGCCCATATTTTTAATAAAATATATAAGTTTTTAATGTGGCGACAACACTCGTATTAAAGCTTCAACGTTTCCAGGAACAATTAATTGTGGTGACTCCACAAGAATTACACTTTTTATTTTTCTCCATGCAGATTCCTTCTCTTTATTTATATATCTGTCTCAGTATTTTTATTTTATATAATAACATTAAATTCACTAGTATTAAAATCAAGAAATCGATGAATGATCTTTCTCCTTCGATATGCTTTGCTTCGCTTGCAATTAGATAGAACTAATAGTCGGTAAATCACTATCACAACATATAAAATTCGTAAAATACATATCACCAAACCAGAACAACCAATAAACCATAAGCTCCCAAGTAAATTACAAACAAAACAATGACATCTGGTTGAACGAAAAAAAACTGTCCTGCTCCAACACTCATGTTTTCAATATGTTTGTTTCACCTCTGTGAAGTTAGTAACGCGTGATTTGCATTATTCGGACAGATAGTATGGAATAAATGACGTTTGAAAAATACCTAGTTACCTAACTATCAGACCGTTAAACAATCTAACTCATTTATTCGTCGAATAGTTATTAGCCCGTAAATCTGAGCATTTAAAAGTCGAATGAATAAAACTTATAAACACTTGAAACATTTTGACTACAGGGGTTCTAATTCTAAGGTTATTTTTTCTATACTTTACTGTGGGATTGTAAAAGCAAATATAAAAAAAAGTCATAATATTTATTTAAAGCGGGATGGAAGATAATAAATCGGTCAAATTGTTAACCATCTACCTAATATGTGTCTTCGTTTTTAAAACGACACATAATGGGTTACTCATCAAACAAAACAAGTACTAAAGTGGCACTTCATTTATAACTAAGGGTAAAAGCGTATTCGAGTCTAACCGTAATTCTGTTTCGGAGTCACTGCAATGTTAAAGATTTCATCGATTGCATAGTTATGCAATGGCCGTTAGCCAATTCAGTATTCTGGAGCTGAATTAACAAGACTTATGGGAGTTGCATTATATAAACACTATCTGCGTATACCACTTTCTAAGAATAAATATAATAAAGAAACCTTGGAAATTACATTCTTTGCTTGTCGCGAAAATGTAGTAGCACTAGTGATAACGAATTTACCTGGTTGTTGTGAGTTACTTTTTTTTTTTTTTTTTATATGTGTAAACCCCCTCGGGTACCACCTCGCCGAGCACTCGGCGAAGTGGCTATGTCGGAATCGAACCGACTAAAACCACACGGTGTTCCGTCACGGGTGTCTATGGCCGGGGGCTCAGGTATAACCTAGGAAGGAACTCCCTGAGCCCCCGACAGACTTGACCACCTGTCCGCAAAGCAGGTAGTCTCGCAGTCGTGAGTAGGAGCCGTGTCCCCCTTCAGTTTAGAAAGGCGCGCGCGGAACACGTCACGCCACTTCCGCGCAAAATAAGGCGGCGGAGACCCACGCTCTCTCGCTTTGTACCATGGCTAGCACCATGGTCTCTAGCGAGAGGCTTCCTACACCTAGAGCTGTCTCAAGGTCATCGCGCTGTTGGACCCACGCTGGACACTCCAGTTGTGAGTTACCTATGCATTTTACATTTATATACTTAATGATATTCTTTTCCTGACTGGTATAAACATCAAATGTATTTGGGATTGTATATTATTTAAAGCACTTAGTATTATTTTATACCGCCGTAAACACTTCAATAAAACTTGGCAAATAAAAGAAAGCGGCCGTGAGGTTTCCCCTGATTCTTTCTTTGCAGACTGTATGTTTTGCGATGCTAACATGATTCTAATGTAGCCTCCGATAGGTCAGTACTACTTTGTAACCATTTTTTTTAATTATCATCCATTCATCATTTTAGTGGTGTAGTTGACTCCGTGAATTAGGGTGGTATAGTAGACTCCATGAATTAGGGTGGTATAGTAGACCCCGTGAATTAGGGTGATATAGTAGACGTATAGTAGAGCGCAGAATGATCTCCGACTTCCATGAGCGCTGGGGATAAAGCTAATATTTCGTATGAGAGAGGGCCGACATGAATAAGACGATAGAATACCAAGGATATTGATGGAGTGTCAAGATTTTTCTGAAAATGTCTGCAAAAAAAATAAAAAAAACAAAATCATTGAAATTGCCATAAAAATTCATAATTTGTTATTTAGAAATGTGCACCGACACTAGGAAAAGCATTTGGTAAAGAAGAAAGGTTTATTTAGTTGGCCAGTATAACTTGAACTGTCATTGTATAGAGTTACGTACCATGACAGGTCAACTCATATACTGGATGCTTGTAACCTGATGTAGCCATTTTCACGTAATTTTCTAATTTGTAAGACATATTCTTTAAAAATTGTAGCTTTGTACTTACTGCTATATATAAATTATACGTATTCCAAATTTCACGTTAATGCGTTCGCGAAATTTCTTAAAAATGGGTACAAAGAATTCTCTTTACGTATTAAATGTCTATCGCGTCTGTCTGTCTGTCTGTTCGCGATAAACTCAAAAACTACTAAACGGATTTGATCATCCGGTTTTCACCAATAGATAGAGCGATTCATGAAGAAGGTTTAGGTATATAATTTGTTAAGGTTTTGTGTAAATTGGTTGAAATACGGCATTAAGTCCGCCTCATGCAAAAAAATATGATGATGGTTGTTAAAGATGTCTCTGCTACCCTTGCGAAGACGGGGCAGGTTGCTAGTAAATAGATAATTAAGTCAATCATTATGAAAATTTTTAGTATAAAATTTACAGGGTTATATTTATAGTAAACACTACATATTATAAAACAAAGTCCCCCGCCGCGTCTGTCTGTTCGCGATTAACTGAAAAACTACTAAACGGATTTTCATTCGGTTTTCACTAATAGACAGAGTGATTCATGAGGAAGGTTTAAGTGTATAGTTTGTTAAGATTTTGTGTAAATTGATTGAAATATGTTGATGATTGTTAAAGATGTCTCTGCTACTCGTGCGAAGCCGGGGCGGGTTGCTAGTAGTTCATAATATAAAGACTGCTTGTGGATTTGAGTTAGTATAAAACACCAAAGCAAGTTCGTAAGCGGAATTTTTTTTAATATACAGTTTAAAACTCTTATAAGAATAAAAGGCTTTTGGAGAATTATGTTGTAGATGCCAGAAAATGAGTTTAATCTATACTTATATTACAAAGCTGAATGTTTGTTTCAACGCGCTAATCTCAGAAACTACTGGTTCGAATAGAAATATTATTTAAGTGTAGAATAGTCTCTTTATCGTGAAAGGCTTTAGGGTATATAACATGCTACAGCCAATAGAAGCGGAGCAGTGTCCATAAACGCAGGTGAAACTGCGGGGACGGCTAGTAACATAATATAATTAAAACTTGGCACATTTCACAAAGCGTAGGTATTATAAAATATTTCATCTGGAATAATTGCCGTAAAAATCTCATGGATCAAGGCTCTCTCCGGCTCAAGGATTTGTTATATGAGGTATACGGGTGCTAGCATTGGCCTACTTTGTAGCTTAGACGCCACATTGAGATCAGCTCCGTCTATTATATCTAGGGCAATATTCTAGGTAATCATTCTCTATTCTTATAATTCTAATGGGCAGTGTCAAAGGGTAAATGCTCCTGACTTGATTGTGTATTCAGAAAGGGTAGATGCCCTTTCTGAATACACAATAAGTGATCACGATTGCAATTTGGAAGGTTTGAAAATTATAATTTCAGTAGCCTCCAACGGTCAGTTCAAAACATGTTTACCGGATGGAAATGTACAACTTGAATTAGTGACATTTTAAATATCAGTAAGCATAAGTGGGTATCGGTGCTTCAGCGTCACCAACCCTCAAGCTCTGGCCATTCTAATCGCTAGCTGAATAAAACAAAACAAAAATAGTTTTAGTAATAGATTAGATACAAATTAGATACTTAACTTAATTAGATTTTTAACATTTCATAACTTTGAAAAGAACGTCCGTAGAAACCTGAAACTTTCTGAAATTGTAACTTGTGAATGTATTAAAAAGTACTATAAATTTCAGCGAGATCGGTTTTAAACTTTTTAAAGTATTAACGACCATTTTTGAAGTGAAAACTTCTTTAGCGGCGTTGTGTACTTTTTAATGGGTAAAAAATGTTAAACTCGCGTCAGGACACGTGACCCTGATGTCCGAATGTCCTCTGTCCTCGGATGAAAGTTGATTTTTCAGAGAGATAAAGTTTTGAATGTAAAATAATTGTAATAGTTCTGAAGTGTTGCATTTTTAATGTAATGCAAAATGGCCTTGTTTGTGTATGATAGCGCAATAGATGAAAATTTTATTTCACCACAAAAATTATAGTACTTTTATACTGATAAATAAAGCAATTCGTGCGAAATTGTTCCCTAACCATTAAAAAATGCACAACGTTAATGTTCAAGTTTTCACCCCCGGAGTGCAACCCGTTTTTTTTCTTTTAGCCTTAATTGCAAAATGCGCCATATTTTTTTCTAAATTACTAAAACTAGTCGGACCAGCTTAGAAAATTTAAAAAATCATCTAAGTTTATGAGCCCGTTAGAAATTTTAAGAAATATTGATTTTAAACGATTTTATAACGATATTTTGAGGTAAGTATACCTTTTTTACGTGAATTTACTATTTATCCAAAAATAAAAATGCGTGGTGATGTAGGTAATTTAAGTATTTTAGTTCCTTGACTGGGCTATTAGGGCGTCAAAGTTTTTGGAAATAGATACGTCAGCTGGCTTTGACAAGTGCCAAACGTTTCTTACGTTTGCCACTAAACCTGTCTAAGCCATCTGACGTATGTTCTTAATTTTCACGTCTATTTGTTTTTAATTTGTTTACCGGGAACATAAGTTCGTTTCGAGTGGAAGTGCTCGCAATGGTATCACGTGAGAGCCCAGGAGAGTTTATACATACTTAACAAAAAACCGGTACAATTTTGCTTCATTGATTTACGTTCGTTTAAATGAATATTTAAAAAAAAAAATTGGTTAGCACGCCTATTTGGTTAAAATTTTCCTATAGGTTTAAATGGTTAGAAAATTGTACCAATCTTTCGGAAAAAAAAGTGACTCACTTTAATAAATGATGCTTCTCTGGTACAACATTTCTGTAAAAGGTTCCAAAGTATAAAAGGATTTCATACAATAATGTCCTACATACAAAGTTTTCTTAAAAGCAACACGCAAGAATGGGGTTGCTAAAAAAAATATTTTATGCATTCCAATCTGCTGTTCCTATTTCTTTGATTTGCAATGAAGTCTAGCTTTTGTAAATATTTGCAATAATTTTATCTCTTAAACTTTGGAATATAAAATAATAATATCTTTAAAAAGGGAGGAGAGGTCAAAAAACTTTTTTGTACGTTTATGTGCATGTAACTGCTTTAAAGTACTAAGTAGGTACATAATAAGTAGAATTAACAGGACAACATCACAAAATTATAACTTAAATGTCAAAATGCAAAGTCAAGGACTGCATAATATATGATATGTAATTAATACAAATAATATCAGAGTCAGAAATTTAGAAAACGCATATCAAATATCGTGAGAAAGTTGTCGATGCAAAAAAGTGTACATTGAGTAGAAAAAACGAACAAAACGAGTACGTATCAAGAAGACACTACACTAAATTCGTACAATAAATGTAGGGAAAAACAAAGAAAAGACCCAAAAATGTCGAAAGAAGCTTCATGTTACGCTACGGATAAAAGGCCGGTTTTAGATGATTTTGACATTTTTCTTAATGGTATTCGAAATTGCGTAATAAAGCCGTGAACGTCGGTAAATTAATAATAATATTACCTTAATATAGAAATAATATAAGCATCATAATAATTATGAAGCTAGTCACTGAGTCATGATGTGGATGATGAACCTTCTACTTCACGATGTCGACGACGGAGGGCGTGCACCGCTGAGCCAGTCAGCCTGTGACCACGGCCAGTGCAACCTGGTTGAAACGTCAGGCAATTCAGAGGTATGTAATACCTTTTCGTGATCGCGTTAATTCCCGTAAATACGTAGATAATATTATATCATGGAACGCGAAAGTTTAAAAGTTAGTAGTCACTGAGCGTTGTAATTGGTTTAACGTATTATCTTAACACCCATGCTGCAATTTTTACCACGGGATCCCATTAGTGATTTGCGGCAAAATAAGTGTTTTAAACAACAGTAACTCTTTTAATGTTATTTATATATTATTATTATGTACATATCTCCTGCTATACATTTTTATGTACATATTCCGCTCATTTTCAACAACCAATATTTTGATGCAAATTGTTTTTAAAATGTTGTTTCGAACACGTATACATATAGACTCATCTGGATATCGTTAACGATCACTTTTGATTTATAATTCTGCAAAGATTAAGTCAAAATAACCTTAAATTTTGTTTAATTAGATTTAGAAGTTAATATTATTTAAAAACTAAGTGCTATGTTTCTGAATGCTTATGAAGTTGCAAATAAAAATTGTACCAATTATTACAGTAGGATAAATACTTAGTAACGATAATTATTCGATATGTTATATTTACGCAGAGACTAGTGATGTAACGAATATTCGCATTCGCATTCGCGAATACTCGCATAATTTTTGACGTTCGCATTTGCATTCGCATTCGCAAAAAAGATGCGAATGTTTGTGCGAATGTCTCTGACAAACGAAAAAAAAATATTTATTTGTGGTAATTCATCTGCTACTGTAAATATTTTTTTAGTTATATTATAATAAATAGTAATGGAACGGTCTTGAGAAGAGTAACTTAATTGAAAACACTTTCTTTTTTTAACCGACGAAAAAAAAGGAGGTTCTCAATTCGACCGTATTATATTTTTTATTTTGTTCTTGTTACTTTCATTAAAATATTAACGAAACTAAAAAAAAATATTATAATACATTATAATATCTTTATAGAAAAGGACTTGAAAGGCCTAATAAAATAATAATATCTAATAAGCCTAATGTATATGCATATACACTCAAGGCACATTTAACCAGCCGCTTATTACATGTTGATCCTTCAAAACTTCTTTATAATTTAATTGTTTTTGATGCAATGCTAAAAGTGAACTCTTTACATAAATAATCAAGCAGGAGTCAGATATAAATTAGTTTATTTAAAAATATGCAAAAATGTGAAATTAGAGTTTCCTTCATAAAACCAACAATGACTAAAATATTGATTTTAAAGAAAATCTGCATTTTAATTGTCTTAAATGTTTAATGTCCGTCTTGTTTCTCCGGCTCTGCCTAGTGGCATTTTGTTGATACGAAGAAAACTACGACACCCCAATCCTTCATCAATGAAAAAAAAACCGTACAAGTGCGAGTCTGACTCGCGCACCGAGGGTTCCGTAAGCAAACAAACTTGTATACGTCCATCTCGGGAATCAATTCTCAAAAACTTTTGCCCGTCTTTTTTCGAAAGACTTAACTTTGCCGTTGCGATGTACGACAAAGTGAACAATCCAACCGCAAAATATAAGTTTATAATCACAAAAACTTTTTTTTATGTTCTTTCAAAGTTTTTTTTATTATGGTATAGGGGGCAAACGAGCAGACGGGTCACCTGATGGTAAATAACTACCGCCGCCCATGGGCACCTGTAACTCAAGAGTCACAAGTGCGTTGCCCCCTTTTAGGTGGAAATAAGGGATGAGGGGGAGAGGGGGGAAGAGCTGGAAGACGGGAGGGGGGATCAGATAGGAGGAGAGGGGAAGGACGGGAATAGGGGAGAGGGAATGGTTACGGCCTTTTTTTTTTTTTTTATTGTGCGTGTGGAAGCCCCCTCGGGCCGTCACCCCACCGGGGTTTACGATGGGGCGGTGTGTCGGAATGGAACCGACTAAAATCACACGGTGTGCCGTACTGCGCCTTAAATAGGAGGGATCCGGGAACAGCTTTTATTAAGACATCCGGAACCCTCCTAGCGCCTGCCCGCAAAAGCGCGGGCACCACCTGCGGGTAAAAACCTCTCATTTAGGCGACGTCCAGGCACACGCGGACGCCGCCTCCTCGCGGGGGGCCACTATAGCGGGTGGAGGGGAAAACCCGTCCCGTCCACCCGCGGCCACACTCAGGGTGGCATGAGGCGCTGGTAAGCGCGCCTCCGCCGCCCGGTTCGCCGGCGGCGAATTAGGTCCGAGTGGAGGTCGTCCTCCCGGACCCTTTCCGCCGCCTCCTTCTGCGAGATGACTTCCTCACAGAAGGTTGCGACCGCGGTAAAATTCCTGTCGCTACCGGCCATGGAGCGAATGACAACCGGTAGCGACAGATCCACTCCGATGACTGCAGTGAGGGCGCGACGCTGCGTCGCCCAACTGGGGCAAACCGCCAGCGTGTGCTGAGCCGAGTCCTCACTGCAGTCGCAGTGGTGACAGGCGGGACTCAATTCCCTCCTAGCGACCGAGTGCAGGTACTTCCCGAAGCAGCCGTGCCCGGAAAGAACCTGCGTCAGTCGGAAGGAAAGGGTCCCGTGCTGCCGCCCTGCCCACTCGACGATGACCCGCTGGAGCGCCTCCACGGCGGCAAAGCCAGCACGTGGAGCCTCCAGCCGGGACGACCAACGAGCCATGGTGGCTCGGCGAGCGGCCTCACGCCATTCGCGTACCTCTTCGGGCGGGGGCCGACTGCTGCTTCCCGCCCGGAACTCAGCCGTTCGCCGATATACTTCGGCGAGCACTTCCGCCTCCAAATCCCACGGGGGAGTCCTGGCCAACGCGCACGCCACCTCTGTTGACACGCTGCGGTATCCGCGTATGGCTCTAACCACCAACACCCTCTGAGGGCGTCAGAGGCGCGCCCTATTCTGGGCGGTCAGAGCCTCCGCCCACACCGGTGCACCGTAAAGTGCCATTGACCGGACAACCCCCGTGTACAGCTGTCTCGTAGCGACGCTGGGTCCACCCAAATTGGGCAAAAGTCGCCCAAGAGCTGACGCAGCGCCGACCAGCTTTGGAGCAAGCTGCAGGAAGTGCTCGTCGAAGAGCCACCTACCGTCGAGGATCAGGCCCAGATACTTGATGTGGGCCTGAACCGGTACGAGGATTGAGTTTACCTCGATAGAGGCGCCAGGGGGTGGACCACGACGGGGCCCATGAAATAAAAGGGCCTCCGTCTTATCCAGGGCCACCCGCAAACCCAGCGCCTCGATGCGCCCGACCACCAGAGAGACTCCCCTGGTAGCAAGGCGCGCCGCCTCCTGAAAGTTCGTCCCCCGGGCTGTGACCAACGTGTCATCGGCGTAACAGATTACGCCGAACCCGGGGGGGAAGTAGCCTCGGAGGGCCCAGTCATACCCCATGTTCCACAGGAGTGGTCCAAGGACAGACCCCTGCGGAACACCGCACGACATGGGTCGACGACTCAAAACTCCATCTCGGTCCTCGTACATGACGGTACGCTCCTCTAGATAGTCTGCCACTAGCCGCCTCAGGTACCCTGGCACTCCGTGATAGTGGAGTGCTTCCCTGATGCAGCTGAATGGCAGACTATTGAACGCGTTGGCAATGTCCAACGACACCGCCAACAGCACGCCGCCACAGCTCACTACCTCTTCGGTCACGGCCCTCAGGCGCAACACAGCACCGACCGTCGAACGCCCCGCTCGAAAACCGAATTGGGCGTCCGACAAATCGGGGCCGACCTCGCCAAGGTGCCGGACGATGCGGGCAGAGAGGACCCTCTCAAACAATTTACCCGCCTCGTCCAGCAACACGATGGGCCTGTAGGCCGCGACCGAGTCGGTAGGCCGTCCCGGCTTCCTCAAAAGTACCAGCTTCCCGCTCTTCCAGCAGTCAGGGAAGCGTCCGGACGCCAAGCTAGCGTCGAACACCTCCCTGAGGCGGTGAGACATGTGGTCGAGGGCAAGGGCCAACACTCGGGCAGGGATCCCGTCTGGCCCGGGGGCGGTGTTCTTGGAACGGATCCGTAGAACAACCGCCCCTACCTCCGCCTCCGTGACGGGCGGAACACCATCCTCCTCATTCTCCCCGTCATCTCCGGCCAAGGGGGCCATTGACGGGGGTAGAATGGTTAGGGCCTTCGGTAACCTCACTCACGCGGCGAAAAGCAATGCAACCATTGTTTCACAGCCGGTTTTCTGTGAAGCCGTGGTATCGAGCGGAGTCGAGCCGGCTCATACGTGTCGAAGCATGGCTCTCCCACGTAAAAATGTTTTTTTCTTACTAAGGCATAGTATTTCTTTTTTATTGGTATAGGGTTTATGCTACTGTATGTATTTCCTTTTAGTTTAAGTTACTATATAAACTTTTAATTTAAGTTTTAAATATTGTAATAGTCATTAATAACAGTTACCATTTAAAAACATTTCAAAAGTCCTTGCCATATCATGTTAGAGTACATTCACAGTTTATATCTCAGTAAATATGTAAATGAACTCAGACATATTTACATTAAACTTCTCAAACTTTTCAAAATATCATTGTAACTCAAATCCAGTCGAAATGATTTGGGGTAAAATCAAGGAAAAAAATAAAATAAAAAATAAAAACAAACGGTCAATAAAACATACCTATCTCCTTTTAATTTTTACTTTTCTATGTGATATGACAACAAATTAACAATTTTCAGATTTTTTTCTTCACTTGTGCTGTCAGACCTTGCTTCTTACTAGTCCATTGAAAAGTTACATTTGGGGTTGCGTTTCGTAGAGGACGCAATTTTATTTTTTTGATGTGTAGGGGGGGTAAGTGTAAAGCTAAAATCAAGTTTGTGGGGTCGCCACCCTTGTCCCACGGCCGCCATCTTGAAAATAGGGGTTGAAACGGTTTTTACAATATATCTCTTAAACTATTTATCTGATAAAAAAAATTTGGTAACGTTTTTTGTTGCAAATTAAATTCTCTATAACTTCGGTCCAGTATCTTTTTGTCGTAGAACTATAAATAAAAAAGTTATAAGTGAAAATGTTCAGAAATTCGAGAAAAAAATTATATTTTTTGATATAACTTTTTTTTTATAATTTTACGAAAAAACGATATCAGACCATTTTTGTAGATCGTTTTTTAAGGAACAACTTTTATAAGCAAAATTTTTTCATTAAGTCAATAGCTAAGGTTTTACAGCGCTCCGAAGTGAGTACTATTTTTCAGTACTCTTAACTATACATATTTTATACGTGGGTACTAATAATGTGTCATCAGTTTTTTTTTTTTTTTTTATTTTGTTATTATAATTCTTTTAATTTAGTAATTTTGCAATGTTATTAATAATTAATTATTGACTCTTTTCCACTCCATTACAGAATTTTACAAAATTAAATGTGACGGCCGTTACCGAGAATGCTGTCCAGGTAGAAAATACCCAAGCGACCATTAGGGAACAAAAGAACAGCTGCTATTATTATTATCATTATTTCTAACCTCTCTTACTGTACGAATAGCTGAGAATATTGTGTTGAAGTTGTCGTTCAACTTATATCTTTTAGTTGTGCTACATATTTCTCTACGTGTGGATGTATTTTATTCTGTTTTTAATTGTGAAGACAATTTCGAATGATTTTAGACTCGATTTTAACTGCAGTGAAAACTATTCTTTTTTTATTAGCATTTAGACTTTTTAATCGTGCTTTTTCTATTATTCCATCATGAGTGATTGTTTTATTTGTAAAAACCCTTTAGGTGAAAATAAAATAAGAACTGTGAAGGCTAATTAAAAGAATTATAATAACAAAATAAAAAAATAAATAAATAACTGGTGACACATTATTAGTACCCACGTATAAAATATGTATAGTTAAAGAGTACTGAAAAATAGTACTCACTTCGGAGCGCTGTAAAACCTTAGCTATTGACTTAATGAAAAAATGTTGCTAATAAAAGTTGTTCCTTAAAAAACGATCTACAAAAATGGTCTGATATCGTTTTTTCGTAAAATGATAAAAAAAAAAGTTATATCAAAAAATTTAAATTTATTCCTCGAATTTCTGAACATTTTCACTTATAACTTTTTTATTTATAGTTCTACGACAAAAAGTTACTGAACCAAAGTTATAGAGAATTTAATTTGCAACAAAAAACGTTAACAAATTTTTTTTATCAGATAAATAGTTTAAGAGATATATCGTAAAAACCGTTTCAACCCCTGTTTTCAAGATGGCGGCCGTGGGACAAGGGTGGCGACCCCACAAACTTGATTTTAGCTTTACACTTACCCCCCCTACACATCAAAAAAATTTAATTGCGTCCTCTAAAAAACGCAAGGTAAGGCCTAAAAAATGTAACATTTCAATGGACTATACCAAATTTCATGATTCTAGGTAAATGGGAAGTACCCTATTAGTTTTCGACCTAAAACCCATAGGGTACAGGGAAAACCGGTTGACCTAGAATTGTCAATTTTGGTTAGAAGCAAGGTCTTACAGCACAAGTAAAGGAGAAATTCCGAAAAATAAAAAAGGTGAAAATTAAGGTAAATTTTGGTACTTACAAGTTTTCATGAAAATCTAAATTTATCCCATATCTTTTTATCGTGTTGACTCAGGACCTTGATTTTTATACACCAGTATCTGGTATAAATTTCAACTTCCTAGGTCCACCCATTCCTGAGAAAATCAGTGCTGACACACGGACAGACATATGGACAAGAGAGTGATCTTATCAGGGTTATCTTTTTTACCATTTGAGGCACGGAATCCTAATTAATCAAAATTTTACTAAACAAATTTACTGTTACGCAAAACAGACAGTGAGGATCTTAAACTTGCAACTTAACAGACTAATGTGCGACAAAACGTCAAAAATTAAATAAAATACGGGTATAATTGTTTTATTTATTGCAGAACTACCCAGTTAAACAAATATACCTATTAACCTTAACATACGTTATCGTAAACCGTCGGTTCGCAGTTTTAGAAGAGTGGACAGTTAAATATGCCTCTGAGTATATTATTATAATAAATAGTTGGTTTGTACTTACTGTACTGTAGAAAACTTCATTTTAAATAAAGAAAAAAAAAATAATCTAGTCAATTATGTAAAAAAAAAAGAGTCAACCTCCGAATGGCTTAAAAAGCCAAGCGAAGCTTCAAACTCGTATAAACTGTTGTCTCAAAAGTCTCATAAAACTAGTGCCCGCGTCGTCAGATATTCAGGATCATTGTGTTTATTCAAAAAAGATATAAAATTTTATCCAAATCGATAGAGCCGTTTTCGAGATACGCAAAATAAATTTAAATACAGGATTTGCTACAATATATTACAGTGATTTAGTAACTTTATATGAGGTATTATTCACCGGGACTCCCGGTTGTCCTTGCGTTATTGTTTTCCGCGCTCTATTGCAATAATGGTTAGAGGCATGAATACAAATTTAAAACAACGTTTGTAGAGAATTTTATGCTCTATAGTTTTATATCTTTTGAGCCATAGGAAACAAAATATTTGCAAAAAACCCATTTTATGACCGTTGACCTTGAACAGTTAAAGACAGAAGTTTTATAAGACTTGAGACAACATTTAGAAAGCCAAAATAATGTTTATATGAGTTTTCAGGTTCTTATCTCTCATTTCTAGGTGAATTTGATTATTAAACCATTCACTGTGGCCCCACACAGTTCCAAGACATCCATATCCATATGATCTTAGAGAGTATAAGGATCCTCAGTGTGGATATTTCCAGTTTCAAAGTCACCTAAAAGGCAAGATCCAGCCGGCCTCCAAAAGCTCAGTGTGCTTAGTAGAGCGAAGAGGTACTTCGTCCACATATGGAGTACAGCTGTCATTTCTGGGCGGGAGCACCTGGATATCACCTCGGCGCTTTGGACTCGCTGTGTAAATCGTCGATGATCCTAAACTCACAAGCGATATTGAGCTCGCTACTTATACACATTTTTGCTACCAATTAAAAATAATGAAATATAAACTCAAAAACGAACTAAAGTGTGTAAAGCAGTCTAGCGTTACTAAAAACTCTTTACACTTGTTGGTGGATTGGATTGAGGGAGTAACCAAATATTCTTAGGTCTTTTGCTCTCTAACCATTCATAACAGAAGCCTTCTTCATTCAAAAAAAAAATTCTACATCACATCTTTTAAAAAAATTTAAATTTGTTTCTCGGATCAATAAAAGGCAATGCAAAATGTCAAGCCATTCATACATTTTGATTGCTCTTTAGTTGAAAAGTCAATATTCGCATTCGCATTCGCATTCGCGAATATTAGAAATAAATATTCGCATTCGCATTCGCATTCGCCATGGAGACCATGGTTCTGTCCATGGTCCAAAGTGAGAGTGCGTGGGAATCCGCCGCTTCTTTTTGTGAGGAAGTGATGTCCGCTAAAGAGGCGGCGGAAAGGGAAAGGAAGAGGACTAGTACTCTACCGTCCCGCCGTAGACGCACCAGGCGCTGGAGAGCGCAGAATGATCTCCGGCCTCCATGAGCGCTGGCCTGGGGGTAACGGGTGAGGCTGCCCGTTACCCTAGCAGAAGCAGGCCTGAGACGGTGGCGCAACGTGTTCCGCGTGCGCCTCTCTAAATCGGAAGGAGGGCAAGGCCCTCCGCTACCAATGGTGTGGCTGCCTTCTGTTTGAGGGCGGCCAAAGTCTGCCTGGGTTCTCGGGGACTTCCTTCTTAGGGTATACCCGAGTCCCTTGTGACGGAACACCGTGTGGTTTTAGTCGGTTCGATTCTGACATACCACTTCACCGATAGCTATGGTGAGGTGATGACGCGTGGGGGTTTCCACACGAAAAAAAAAAAAAAGAAAAGGTAAGTACATCATATTATATACAAAGCTATACATGTACGTAGCGAGCGGTATAAAAAAATAATACTACATTATATGTATTTGCAACAATAACAGTGACCGAGTTATCAAAAATGTATCTAATATTAAATATGGAAAAGGTTGGTCAGGCGTGTAAATAGCCCGACCAGGGTGTGATTGCTCAACAGTTAGCGTACGAGGTGTAGGGAAGTAAACCACTTCTATCGATCAAAACAATCATGCCAGCACTAACCTGCAACACCGACCAAGTCCCGATCCTCCAGAAGGCAGCGAGCAGCGGCGAGGTTTCTACGGTCTCTTGCAAGGTATTGACCGGCCGGTCACGATCGAAGACTGGAGCACTCCACATACACCTTGTAAAGGTTACAAGCGAGTCCAAACACTACACGGCTATAGGACTAACGGAAAATCAGCTTCTTTTCACGAGAAATATAACTGATGTCCGTGGCGGAACAAAATTTTTATATATTAAAGCGTCTTCATCCCGAAACGCGATGAGAGCAGGGTATCCGTTTTTTCTTGCACCAATCAGGTGCCGCGCGTTTACATAATTTGAAGACTGCTAACGCCATCTCCTGAGATCGTCGAGTACATTGGCAATATTACAGCAGTACCAGCACTAATTGCATTCGACAAACAGAATGTGGTTTACTATAAAGACTATGAAATTAATAATATAACGAAATATATTATGGTGCGATTATGTATGCATTTTATAAATATATTGGCGCTCCACCATGCACCCCGCCTTGGAACATCACAAGATGTTTCAAAACACGCGAATTTTCTAACTGACCGAGAGTAACACATGCATTATGCGATTAAATAATAAATATGATAAATATAGCGGCCTAAACTAAAAAATAAGGTTTAAACTAAGTTGAATTTATTGTGTAGGAATAGGATATAATTTAGTTACAGCGCGTTTGTAAATTCCAGTTTGCGTTTTAACTATCGCCACGCGTACAACGTTATCAGAGCCTCTGAACACGTCCGTAATTACTCCTAACGGCCAATGCAACGGTGGAGAATTCTCCTGCTCAAGAAGAACAACAGTTCCGATTTCTACCGGTTTGTCGGGAGTAGCCCATTTTTGCCTAACTTGCAACGTGTGCAAATACTCTAAGTGCCATTTCTTCCAAAAGGATTGGACCATACTATCTAACAACTTTTTACGTTCTAACAGACTCAATCGTTGATCTGACAAATCAGCAGCGGGTAAATATTGCAACGGAGTAGACATCAAAAAATGCGCGGGAGTTAACACCTCAGGATAAGGGTCTGACGATAATACGCTCAATGGACGAGAGTTAAGAATACACTCTATCTGAGTAAGAACAGTTTGCAGTTCTTCGTATGTAAGTAACTGACTTCCTATTACTCTATATAAATGCGTTTTCATGCTCTTTATATTCCCTTCCCACATCCCACCAAAATTTGGTGATCTTGGGGGAATCATCTTCCACTCTATGCGTCGAGAGAGCAACTCATTCGACAGCGCGTTTTTGAAGCTAGAGTTCAATAAAAAACTATACAGCTCATCTAAATGTGCCTTCGCACCGATGAAAGTAGATCCATTATCGGAATAGAGACATGAAACTGGTCCTCGACGGGAAATAAAGCGTTTAAAAGCGGCTAGAAAGTTTTCAGTAGTTAAATCACTGGTCACTTCAATATGTAGACTACGTGTGACCATGCAAACAAAAAGAACGATGTACGCCTTTTGCGCATGTTGACCTCTGCGGCGAGAAAGGATTGTCCTTATCGGACCAGCGTAATCTACACCAGTGTGACAAAATGCCTTGGCCTCTGAAACACGGTAATCAGGAAGATCAGCCATTATAGGCGTTGGATGCGTTGGGTTGCATTTAAAGCAAGTGTTGCACTTTCGCAACTTAGACCTGATAACAGTCCTGGCATCCAAGATCCAGTAGCGTTGTCGTATAATAGACATAAGAAGTCCAGGTCCGGTGTGACAATTGACAACATGAAAATGCTGTATTATTAAGTCAACGACATGATCGCGTTTAGGGAGAAGAACCGGATGTTTAGCTTCGAAAGGAAGCATTGATCCAGAAAGTCTTCCTCCAATGCGTAAAATCCCTTGTTTGTCTAAGAAGACGAAGAGGCTTTGCAGATTTTTTGAAGGTAATTTATCAGCCTTGATCAATTTGATATCTTCACAGAAGTGCACAGATTGAACGGCGAGAATTAACGCATTCTCAGCGCTTGTCAACCCTGCTATAGAACGAGGTTCGACCTTAACTTTAGGTCTTGCGAATTTTAATACATATGCGGTGATACGTAGCAACTTTTCCCAAGAAGAAACACGTTGTGCTAACGTACACAGCAACGGCGGCTCTGTGTGAGTAATGGCAGCCAACACATTTGCCTTGAGTTCAGGCAAGACAGAGCAATTATTAAGCGAGAATGGCTTAATCGGCCACTTCTCAGATGAGCTGCGAATCCACGGAGGACCTTTCCACCACAAATCGTGGGTCAAAAGTTGCGATGGAAGCATACCACGCGAAAGACAATCACTTGGATTACTAGCTCCGGCAATATGATAAAAATGTTTAGAGTCCAAGTTTTCTTGGCACTGAGCGACGCGATTACCGACGAAAACTGACCAACGATGTGGTGAAGAATGAACCCATGATAAAGCAATAGTGGAATCAGAAAATGCGTATATCCCGGCAATGGTCATACGTGTTGCATATGTGTCTCGCACAGTTTTTATTAATTTTGACATAAGTAAAATAGCGCATAATTCTAAGCGAGCGAGCGTAGTGATTTTTGTTGGCGAAACCTTTGATTTAGCGCAAAGAATGCGAGTTTGAATGCCAGACGGGTAGGTACAATGGGCATAAATGACACATCCCAGACCATTCATGCTAGCATCACAAAAAGCAACAAGACGTAATTCACAACCAACTTCGACGCCTACATGACGTGGAATCCTTAAAGTGTCAAGCATTTGAAGTTCTTGCGCAAGAGCGAAAAAACGGGTGCGTATGTGCTCCGGTGCAGGATCGTCCCAATCACACTTGCTGAGCCACAGTTCCTTAATTAACAACTTGGCATAGAGAATCACAGGCGCGACCAATCCGAGCACGTCAAATAGTCGTGCAACCATCGAGAGTATGTTTCTCTTGGTGCACCTTTCATTAATTGCGGCGCATGTGAAATGAAAATTATCTTCACATGGTTCCCATGAGAGACCTAAGACCTTAGAGACATTATTGTCAACATCAAAATCAAGCGACTTGCGGTGCGTGTCGGGAAGCGAGTCAAGTAGCACTGGTGAATTGCTAGACCACTTCACTAAGTCAAAGTCACCCGATTTGAAAAACTTAATCAAGTTGTGAGCTAATTGCGTGGCAGTATCCTCATTTGCAATAGAAAGAACCAAATCGTCCATATACAGACAGGTCTCTGCCACTTTCGCGGCATCAGGATAGAGCGGACTCATGTCAGTAGCCAGCTGTCGCACAGTGCGCATAGCTATGTAAGGGCTTGACTTGAGACCGAAAGGTTGCCTATTAAAGGCATAAGTTCGAATTTTTTCCGATTCGTTGAATCTAAATAAAATGCGTAGGTATTTATGTTGGTCTACTGGTACACCAATCCGTAAATAATATTGTTTTATATCAGCGTTCATTGCAATAGGAAATAATCTAAAACCTAACAATAATAAAAACAGATCGGCCTGTAAATTGGGTCCAATATGTAATATATCGTTAAGCGAAAGTCCTGTATGCGTTTTAGCACTCGCGTCCAATACGATGCGCGGCATCGGTTTATCAGGTCGGACTACTGCGTGATGCGGTATATAATAACCATCAGAGGACAGCTCAGATTCTTTAACAGGACTGAGGTAATTGTTATCAATATAATCCTGAATAACCTTGTTATAATTTTCGCGCACTATCGGTGCCTGACGGAGCTTACGCTCGAGTGAAACGAAACGGCGATAAGCGGTAGCGTGCGAATTACCTAATTCCGAAGGGTCCCTACAGAACGGTAATGCAACTGTATAACGACCTACGTCGTCACGGGTCACGGTAGCCGTGAAAATATTTTCGCAATCTGTCTCCTCTGGTGACAACAAGCGTTTCATGGGTACTTCTTCAAGTTCCCAGAACTTTTGCACTATATCATTAAGCGCTAACGCAGAAAAAGACGCGGCAGTAGGTAAAATATGTTTACGCGGGTAATCTCCCATAAGTACGTAACCAAATGTTGTAGATAAAGCACACGGTGCGCGCGGCCCACACTCGACCATATTTCCTAAGTATATAAATGGGAATAGCTGGGCACCTAACAATAAATCAATCTTGCCCGGAATATTCCAGCTTAAGTCAGCGAGCGGAAGGTTACGAAAATCTAGGTCGCGATCACAATCGATAAATTTCGAAGGCAATTGATCGGTAATGCATTCTACAACAAGCGCATGTATAGTGTATTTCTGATCCGGATAAATACGGGATTCAATGTCTAAATGAACATAACCGATTATCGGACTTGAAGCGGAACCAACACCTTTAACATAGGAATTATTCAACGGTATTATCGGTAAATTTAATAAACTAGAACAAGCAGATGTTATTAGATTATTCTGCGAGCCATTATCTATCAAACACCTAACTACAGATTTGATACCAGCGCTACCCTTAGAGCGCGCGTATACCTGAGCGGTTGACAAAAGTATATCACCCTTATGACAAGAAGTGTAAGACTGTGTATGTGTAACTGGTTCTGTAGCAAGCGGGGGCGCTCGAATGCATGACGAAGTCGTGTGAGCGCGATGAGAAGGCGCGGGCGAAGTAACGGTCGCTCGATGAGCGGGCGGCGGCGAGTACGCGACGGCGGTATTTACCATAGCCGCATGCGATTGCGAATTATTACTATCAAAATGCAATAACCTATGGTGTCTTTTATTACAGAAACAGACTGACGTACTCTTACAATCCGGAAGTTTATGTAAAGTGCTTAAACAATTAACGCAACCGTACTTCGATTTAATAAACTCATATCTAGCCCTTGCGTCTCGCATATTTTTAAACTGAGCGCAATCATATAAATGTCGATGGTTACCACTACACAAACAACAATTCGCGGTAACTGCTGCGGGCGCCGAATATGTGAGAGTATTTGCATTATTAGCGGACTCACTGGCGACAAAAGATTTGGAGGTGTGATGAACGCGCCGGTCGCGTGAGGGCGACGTAACAACAGCAGCGGGTTTCGTATATGACGAATTTCGCGGGTTTGAGCGCTCCAAAATCTTAGCCTGATCTTGTATAAAAGCGATAAGCTGTTGTGTCGTAGGCACTTCCACATCCCGAATCGAAAGTTCAAAGGCTTGGATGGTTTGAGGATCCATCCTTCTCAAAGCGCATTGAAGAAAAATAAAATCAGTTAGATCTGTTATGCCTAATTCTTTTAGAGCTGAAATCGAAGCGGAGTATTTACTAACAAAGGTATCAAGAGCGTTCGCAGTGTGCGAGCAAGTTTTTAAGTCCAGTATATTATTGAGATAATATGTACCTAATGAGCGTTTGTCGTGGTATTTCTTAACCAAACTATCCCACAGTATTTTATATGTTTCACCTGACGGAATAATACCGGAAGTGAATTTTAGTGCGTCGTGGGTGAGTTTAGAAATTAGATACTGTACACGTTGCGAGTCAGAAAGCTGTTGATTCAAATGAATATTAGCTTTAAAAGACTGATAAAAGGTATTCCAGTTTTCAGGGCGTCCGTCAAAACTCGGAATTACTAAAGGTTCTAATTTCACTACGGACTTGATCGAGCTACTGGTCTCAAATGAACGCACCTTAGAAGTGGTTAATATTTTATTTCTAACGCGTTTAACTCTCGAGTATAAATCATCAAATGAATCGAGGCAAGAATACTCGGGATTGACCGTAATCTTTGATAACAAATTTATATTATTTATTTTATCAACAATGGACTCAAATTTATCGCGTAACTCATCTATTATCTCCGTTTCAGCCAGAAAATTCTCGTTAGCTCGCGTTGATGAATCGAAAGAAATTATACCTTTCGACGATGTGTACATACGATTAATACGTTGAAATAATAATTCTTTCTTTTGATTCAACATAACCAACATGACTTCGCGGCTTGATTCGCTTTCCGTCATGTTTATAAAATAATATCACAATACAACTACAAAGTGATAGGTATATCTACCTAGTTAGTGTAAAAACACAAGTTAAATTTAAATCCTAAAATGACTTGGCATAAAGTACAGTGGTGGAGCGGTTAATAAGTGGGTAGGTATAAATAAGTTCAACTAAATTGAGTATAATGGATATTATTACCAATTAATACGTAATTCACCAAATCTAACAATTAATTATATTTAAATACGAGTCTACCAATAATTACGTAGTTCTCGTGCGTTTTAAACACAGAATTTACAAATTTTACGTAAATCTGTGAGCGAGGAAAAATGGCGGCAAGAATTCACTAGAATTACGTGAATCTTTTTTATGATATGAATAGAAAAGTAAATTCACCAATATTTACGTGAATCACTGGCCTATCCGTACTCGTAAGGACCAAATTATATGGTCAGGCGTGTAAATAGCCCGACCAGGGTGTGAATGCTCAACAGTTAGCGTACGAGGTGTAGGGAAGTAAACCACTTCTATCGATCAAAACAATCATGCCAGCACTAACCTGCAACACCGACCAAGTCCCGATCCTCCAGAAGGCAGCGAGCAGCGGCGAGGTTTCTACGGTCTCTTGCAAGGTATTGACCGGCCGGTCACGATCGAAGACTGGAGCACTCCACATACACCTTGTAAAGGTTACAAGCGAGTCCAAACACTACACGGCTATAGGACTAACGGAAAATCAGCTTCTTTTCACGAGAAATATAACTGATGTCCGTGGCGGAACAAAATTTTTATATATTAAAGCGTCTTCATCCCGAAACGCGATGAGAGCAGGGTATCCGTTTTTTCTTGCACCAATCAGGTGCCGCGCGTTTACATAATTTGAAGACTGCTAACGCCATCTCCTGAGATCGTCGAGTACATTGGCAATATTACAGCAGTACCAGCACTAATTGCATTCGACAAACAGAATGTGGTTTACTATAAAGACTATGAAATTAATAATATAACGAAATATATTATGGTGCGATTATGTATGCATTTTATAAATATATTGGCGCTCCACCAAAGGTTTCGTAAATGTCGCGCATACTTAAAAACGAAATCTTTTGTTTTTTTAAAATACGCATGGGCCGGCTCGACCGGAGGGTAGCAATACTTGCATTGTATTTTGCCGAGCGAGTGAGGTTACCGGAGGCCCTAACTCTACCCTCTCACCATTTTCTCATTCCCTCCCCCCTCTCCCCCTCTTCCCTCCCTACCCCTTCTCCCACCTCAAAGGCCGGCTTGTGAGTGAAATCAGCATAACTTATGAAATAGGTATTTAATAAAAACATCTTATGCATTACGCCTTAGGTATAACGATGAATATGTATAAACAAAGCTATGTGTTTATTAGATGTTTGAAAAAATTTAAATGTCGGATGTTTTTCACATTACAACGAAACCGCTACAAATAAAGTAACGCGCTTCAGGCCATCCTAATATTAATTAACACTTTCAATACAAAGTTTATCCGTCGGAGAACGTTACATAACAACTTATCTTAAATGATCAGCATCAGACACCCTGGATACTTGAATATTACTCATTTATACCTATAAAGTAATTTCGTATCTACAAATTTTATACAACAAATTTAGAATTCAGTGGGTTACAAAACCAAACAATCTTCGTTGACTAAAGAATAAAAATGTGTCCTGTTTCATTATTGAATAAATAAAAAAACTTGAACATAAACAATATCTAAACCTAGAACATTTTACCGTGTTAGAATATTTATCTCGCATTAGTAATTTTAATACAAATAGTCTTGTAATTCTTTTAATTGCGATAACATACCTCGTTGGATTTTTAACACAGAGCTTATAAATAACTATGCTTGTACGGGAACTACCGTATCACAGAAATCACTGATTACATTTTACTACAATAATATAAAACAATTTTTAGGTATGTTTACGCAAATCTACATCCTTTGTTTCAATCAACTGTGATGTTATCTGCTTATGTCAGATGCGCTGTATTTTGATATTAAAAAACGCAGCCATAGCTTGTAACTCCATTTTGATGATTTTGAAAGTATATACTTGTTTATATATGTAAATATAATATCTATTTCTGTACAAACTGAAGAAACTGCGTAGCTAGCCACACACAAGAATATCCCAGTATTCTCCAGTGACGAATTTAGTTGAATACATATCATCCATATAATATAATAATAAGTCATGTTAATTAATATTTTTTTTTATTTCATTTTTTTTTCTATCATAAACTTATTCGATCTTAATTATAATTTGACTATGTAAATTCATAAATATTCTAAGGTAGTTTCTATTCAATTTCGACATTGTGTTATCAGGGATGTGTAATTATTTGATAGATATGTAAGTAATGTTAGACAGTTTTAGTTTAAGACCAATCTCCTTTGTTGCATACCGATTATACGGTGAGACATGTTGTGCCATCATTATTGTTGTAACATTTTATTGTACCATGTTTCAAGCAAATAAAGTATTTTTATTCTTATAACATACAAATATCTGAAATTAATTGTTAGTCAAAATCAACATACCCACTTTCATTTTTCTTGCGAGCTTCCCTAGTTGTCATTCGCATAACATGCATTTGACAGTCATGCATTGACACACTTTATATGACAAGAGAGGAAAATGCGAAACATGCATTAGCTAAAGAAAATACGAAGAAAGAAAGAAGAAGAAATAATAATAACATTTTAAACAAATGGAATACTCCTTCTTTTCCGCGTTCCTTACTTTAAAAGCTCTGGTTAAGATAGTAATACCACCGAAGGACCTTACGAGACAGACTAATCTGGAGTTCATAAACAAAATTTTATCTTACCTTAGGATATATACTCAAAAATACATATTTACAAGAATATCCTTAAATTAATAAACAAGTTATGTTTAAGTATTTTTATACGCTTTAAAGGGCAAGGTTAATTGGTTTATGTTTTTGATGGATGGGTTTATTGTCAAAGTGCTCTGTGAATTAAATAGATTGAGCCTAGTGGTGGGAAGATTGTGGATTGATTAGCGTTGAAGCAAGGTGCGCCCAGAACTTATTTATTATTACGTTTGTTACTATGGATGCCTAGCGCAGGTTTGAAATACGACAACCTTTGACTTATTGATAATGGAAGATTGCGTGGACAGGTTCGGTGCCTATCACACCTTGTAAACCAACTCAAATTGAAGGACTTTGGTCCCTGCCTATGCCGATTTGTTGGGATTTATCCTTGACTGTTGAAATATACTAGGGAGAAATACAATAGGATCAGTGGTAGACTCCCTACTTTAATAGAAGTTTGTAAAGCTATTTCGTAGCCGACTTTCTTTATTTTTTGTAAAATTGCGTAATGTTGAACTTAAGAAATTGAAAAAAAAAATACTAATTGTGTTTTACTATTATTAATATCAAATATAAAAAAAACTGTTTATAATATAAAATGTTCTTACACTATTAATACGCAATATAATTAATGGCCAAGTTATTCTCCCGTTGGAAACCATTTATTATAAATTTATAACAATTTAAAAATATGTTTTATTCAGCGTTGCCTAAAATGTTAAATCGTATCACTTTTGTCCATACTTTGTCGTTATCAACATGCGCAAATACTTTTATCTCGACGGCAAATAAATATGCATATCTGCCTTCTGTTTTATATTATTTGCGTAGACTGTCGACCACCCGCGGGTCCCTTTTAATTTGTCAAAGGCATTTTATCTCTACTGTTTGATTTGTATTATCATATTAAATAAAGAACAGCACACAAAGGGTAATATAATTATTGTTACCTAACAAGTAGGCCAAATATAATTACGAATATTGTTAATATTCCAATATAGACAAACATTCAATGCACAGTTATAGACACATGACGCAAAATGTAGCGATAAAAAACTTTTACACATTAATTATAACATAAAGTTGTTTTTTTCCTATCTGTATGGATTTAGAGAAGAAGGGCGGACATTGCAAATTCTCTGCTGATACAAGAATCAGAGAGCTTTATGAAACTGGGAATGTGTTGATCTTGTGATCATACTATTTTTCGCCATTTAGACGGTGATGCGATGTTTTTCATTCACAATCTAGTAATTCCAGAACAAATTGCTACCTAAGTGTTTAGGCATTAAGTCATAACGCCACCTACATTTTAAGTACGTTTAGCTAGCTATTAAGAGATCTAGCGATCTAGCTATTTTAGTTTTATTAATTATTGTTGCCATAAACACTTGGCAAGCATTTTATTGTTTAATGTCTAATGGAACTAAGATTGCTTATAGAGAATACGCAGTATACAAGATAATAGACCACTTTTATGGTATAACCAACACATAATATCAATCAGTTATTATAAGAGACATCAAGTTCACGTCAATGTATAACTTTTTGCTGTTTTATTAATACATGTATCAGGATGGAGGATGTTTTTAGATTCACACGGTAGTCAGTGTACCCGGCTATACTCGTAAATCTTCCGCATCGGCGCGGCGCAGCCTGAAACGTACGCCGTAACGTCTCTTTTCTTCGGGAGAGACGTTACTGCTTCAGACTAATCGACCTAGCAGCAAGAGGCCCCCTTTTTCTTTTTTTGAGTGTCCCTCTCAACGAGTTCACCAATTCGGGATTCCTGCGAGGTGACTGACATGGTCCAGCATAGATTTCAATTGAAACGGATAGAAACAATACGCAGCGACTACAGTTTGGAAGCATTGGACGATGTCTGCAACATATGGCCGATATGGCTCTTCAGGTCTCAGAAGTAGAAAACCTCATTAAAAACTACCCAGAGAGACCGGTGTACAGCCAAGTCGTAACCCTGGACTGGTAACACTATTGTTCCAATATAAATTTACTCAATGAAACAGGCTGATTGTACCATAAAACAGATTTTGTTGTAAAAAATATCCGGCAATGGAGGAAATAAAATGTCTCATGCTAAAACTAGGTATTTGATAATACGCACAATTATTTACTACTACAATACACTACAATATGTCGTGTAGGAACACAATTGATCGTTATCATGACTAATAGTTATATAAATATAAGTGTCCCTATTTATAATACTAAAACGGAGAAAACAAAATATTATAATATACTAGAAACCCCCGGCTTCGCACGGGTAGCATCTTCAACAATCATCAACATATTTCCATCAATTTACACAAAATCTTATTATTTTTTATTTTATTACTTATCTTATTCTTATTACTTATCTTATTTTTATTACTTATCTTATGAACTAAATAGTGACTATAAACGCAGATGAAACGAGGAACGGATAGTCTGATTATAAAATTATTATTGCACAAACAAACTTTTAAGTAAACGTTGAAATACGAGTCTTCTTAGTTTGGTTCAAATTTCAAGACCATAAATAAAACAATTCCCGTACTGAGATTGGATTTAAAAAAATAATTTTGTACCTTCAGCTCCTAGAGTACAAAATTATTATTTCTTTCAAAATCCTAACCTGTAATTCATAGAGCTAAAATCTTTTGAATAACAATTTCATTTCAAAATAATACAACTTAATTAGAAAATGTTTGAGCTTAAAATTATTATTTATTATTTTATTACACTTAGTTTCAAAGTGTAATAAGTACCTCATTTTATTTACGCACATCGTTTCATCTCCTAATGAGGTTGGAAAGAGCTACTTTACATCAAAAGGGCGACAACATCGCCAAGGTTGTCTGCATAAACTAAAATATAATATTGAAAAGCGGTCGTCTCCTTGACTTGTCTTTTACAGTTATTCCAAGTTTTTCCAATAACTATTCTTCTACGCAGTTAGGTATTATGCTCTCTCTATCGCTTTTTTTTTCTTATTAAAATAAATTTTAACTCTTATGTAAGGGAAAGAATGTATAACTACATTTCCCGTTTATGCCAATATTTTATATTATATTATTTGGAAAGTATACCTCACGCGGCGTACCGTCTGACTCTACAAACTTGTATGTAGAGAGTTCTTCCTTCTTGAGAATCGATTCTTGAAGATTTTTCCAAAAAATCTAGACTAATTTTGTAGGGGTTCATGTCTCCCCACTCAAATCAGCCTCCGCAATGTATAACTATAATGCATATTGGTATTTTTAAGACGAGGGTGAGTAGGCATTGACAGAATCGATGTGCTCCGTCTTCGTCGTTAACTATGTGGTACGACTATATAAGGCTTAAATGACCATGTTTTGATTGTGTTGACTTAGAAGCTTGATTTTTACATGTTCAAGGGACCGCAAACATAAAGTATTTGATGTTAATTTTAACTTGATACAATCTGGAACGCGTGGAGGGCATTCCAGATTAATAGGGTCAGACAGATAGACAAACGGATAACTACATAAGTGTCCCTGAAAGTGTTAAGTTCCTCTTTCCTTTTGAGGTAGGTAACCCTAAAACTACTAAGTAGGTTAAAATTTAGTGATATTCGTTGATAAACAATAGATAAAAAATTAAAATATTCCGTACAGATATTAATCAGTAGTAGTTTGGGCGGGTATTGTTCCAATTATTTTTTACATGTGAGTGCGGCCCGCACTTGACATTTGCTGGGGATGAGTATCGGACTGGGTCGTGGGTCGATTGGGATTTACATCCTACGCGTTATAGCGCCAACCATAGAGCTACGCCACAGCATTGATTGGTGTAGCTCCTCCGTAGGCGTTGCATATAGAAATAGTAGGCCTTAGGCAGTAATGGGCAAGCGCTGGGTAGATCGCGCCTTTAGCTGCCCCCAGTCGTAAACAACTCTTAAAAATGTCTAAAAATAAAGAAATAAAAAGTATCTTCAATTACAAGAACAAATGAGCAAAGCAAGAAACGTCTATTTCGTTATTATTTAAGTAAAGAACATCGAGCAACATAATACCTGTCACCCCTCTACGCCAAAAATTCTTCATTCTAATAAACCCTTACCTCCGCAGATTTCCCAAATGTTTATAGGCACTGGTGACCGTGTGCCATCTAATAGGCCTTGTGTTGTGCCTGCTTGAGAACTTAGTTGTACAAAATTACAAAAGAAACTATTTAACCCATACCAAAAATATGCATTAAAAAAATTGGTCAGAGTGCTCATCGAATAGTGCTGCTATAAAGCATGTGAGCACGGGGGCAGTAAGTAGGTCTCGTGTAAAGTCCTCGCAAAAATAGTCTTTCTGTTTGCTATGACCTAGAACTGACGCCATACAATTGTAACCCGATAAATAACGATAGGGCACACCCAGACCTAATACCGTCACTGGTAACGTACACCTCCAAAGAAATGAAATTTATTTCAGAATCTTACGTCCTTCACTAAATTACTTTCATTAAATACAACACACTCCAGAACCTACAACTTAATTTTCTACGATTTTCTCCAATGACGTTAGATCATCTTTCACAGGTATAAAGTTTCAATGTGGAGCAACTCGATCCAGGCCAATGAGTTTTTCTACATACTTAGCTAAATATCAAATGAACAATCCAATAAAAACAAAAGCGATTATCATGCGAAAGACAAAACATTAGCATTAACAATAGTAAAATGTATGTAGAATTTGGAAACTCTCTGGAAACTTCTGAGATAATTTTATCATCCCGCTATGACCCTCAGGAGAGGGACAGCGACCATAAATGTGTGTATAACTGAATTGCGCGGAACAGCTAGTAAGACATAATAATGAGTTATCTAAATATTTGAGCCTCGCAGGAACTGCTAGTATATACATATACTAGCAGTTCCTGCGAGGCTACATATTTATATATTTTGTTCGGAACCCTAATTCTTTGTACAGAATAAAAGTAGCCTAAGTTACTCCTTATAACACCAGCTATCTGCCAGTGAAAATCCCGTGGAAATTGGTCCACCCGTTCCGAACAGCAGGACAGACAAAAGTTATTATCTTTTAAAAAAAGTATCACCTACTTCAATGTGCTGTTTAGTGGAATGTAGATGTATTTTGTTTAAATATATTATGGGTAAGCCAACTAAACGCACTGCTCCAATGAGACAGCGATGTTTCGGAGCAAACGAAAATATCATCGATATATACAATTTTTAGATATTTGTTGATTTTTAAAAAATCGCTCGATTGATTTCGATTAAATTTAAATGGGACCACCTAGGAAGGAGGTTTTGAAAAAAAAAAAGAATTTTCCAAATTGGTTCAAGCGTCTTCGAATAAACGGTGAACCTCATCCTTTTTTGAAGTCGGTTAAAAACTGATTTTTAGGCATAGTTATCGTGTAATCAAAGAACTGTAGAACATTAAAAAAACTATTATTTTGATATTTCAAATAGAAACTTAAATTTTATTTATTTGTATTGATTGGTCATTCATATAGTGAATGAATTGACGATTTACCGTCCTCTAATGACTTGTCACCTTCATTAAGATAGACTGCCCGGAGCGTGGGTTTCTACAATAATAGGACGTGCGACTTGCACATACAAGCATAGAAGTAAATTAATGCCATGACTTCTGATCTAATACTGAACAGTATGTTAGAATTAGTAACGTATAATGCGAAGGGTAGGTATATTAAAGCTTTATGACTACGACGTATAATGTAATTCGTGTTTTAAAATAGTTTTTTTTTTGTTTTTTTCTTATGTTATAGGAGACGGGTCACCTGATGGTTGCAACTCAAGAGTCTAGTTGAAACTGAAGAGTTTTTATTTGACTGTTTGTTTGATTAAACGCTCTAATCTCTAGAACTATCTGTCAGATTGGAATAAATCTTTCTATGTAATATAGAGTATTCATTGAGGAAGGTTATAGGCTAAGTAACATCACGCTTCGACTCTTAGGAGCAGAGCACTGATCATAAACGCAGGTGGAACTGCTGGTAACGCCAAGTATCATTATATTAATACGTGAAGAGAATTCTTTGTACCGATTTTTATGAAAATTTCGCGAACGTAGTCACGTGAATTTTGGAATATTTACAGTTTATATATAGAAGAAGTGCAGAAAGCTAAATTTTTTAAATAATATGTCTTACAACTTTAAAAACTACAACTTTAAAAACGGCTTAATGAAATTACACGCGTCCAGTATTATGTGATTACCTGTCATGGTAATTAAGTCTATACAATGACAGCTCAAGTTATACTGGCCAATGAAAAAACCATGGTCGAAATTCGACTACCAGGCTATAATAATAATATAATAATAACTCCACACATCTCACACACGGCCGTCTGATCCCAAACTAGCCAGAGCCTGTACAATGGTAACAGGACTTCTGATAAACATACTTATATATTTCTAAATACATACATATTACAGATAAATTACACCCAGACACAGAACCAATAATCATGCTCATCACACAATAATTTGTCCTGGGTGGGAATCTAACCCACGACCTCCGGCTTAGCAATCAGGGTCACTAACCACTAGACCAAGAGGCCAGTCAATCTATCTAGCTATCTCTCTCTAGTATGTATAAAATAGCGGTAGCTTATAGATTAGGGTGAAACGTATCACTTTCCTGCTGTTCTGCTGCTGAATTGCTCTTCACAATATAGATATAATATGCTACCATAAAAATTATGTACTTGTTCAAAGAAATACTTCTGAACAAAAAGAACACCCTAACACTACAGCTTCAAAATATGATTTTAACATGCCCAGGTTGAGGATGCTGAAAGTAGTTTATTTATTGTACTTAGTAAAACCGCGGCGTGGTCTGCTAAAGTAAATCTTTTTATATTATGATATGACACAAACTAGATCACTTTGGTTTTAAAACCAAACTACAGGCATCATCTAACATAATTCTTAAGAGCACAAAATAAATATAAAGTACCTACTTAGAATGCCCCGTGTATTCTAAGTGTGCCAAATTTACATTCAGAACCATATACCTGTTAATAAAACAAATAATTTTCCTATGTGGGGATCACAATAACAATAGCATAGTAGCAGAATAGCGCAATAAATCTTTTTACACGTGTTTATACAAAACAATACGGGTTTATATTTATCATCATCTATATTTATCCATCGTTTATAGATATTTTAGTGATCTATGGTGTCAAGATATCAGATAGTATAATAATATAATAATTGTGAACTGAACCGTTATAGTTCAAAGACTAAATTGTTGCGTGGGCGAGGTGGCGTCACGGTGAGTCCTGAGCTTGATAATACTACAAAAAGTGATAATTTTAAAAGTCTATCTGTAATAATGAAGCTTGACATTATACTCTATATCACAATAAATATGTTTCTATTTTATGTTACTAATTTGGCAACTTATTATACATATCTGAAATAATAACATACAATAACATTTGTGTTAAAGTTTCGTGACAGAAGGTATCGGTATACCTCACAGAAATCTAAATAATTATTTAGATTTCTGTGGTATACCTGCTGACACGTGGGTATATTACTGATTTGTAACCGATGTAACCGCTATTGTTGCGAAACACGTCACGTTGCAGGCATAAGACAGCATTAACAAACGTGCATTAATATGGTAAAGCAATAAATTAAAACTTATTTTATTATTATTAAATTATTCTGAAGTTGATTCAAAATAATTTTTAAATTTGGCTGACTTCGTTGATTGTACACCCATTGTAATCTTTACTTTTTCTTATATGTAAGTAATTATAAAAGAAATATATACCTACACCGCGGGGTTTTTAGTTTAACTGTGACATAATCGCTTTGTCGTGCTGCGTTGGGGTGCTAAACCCAGAAGTTCCAACAAAGTGGATAACAATCTGAATAAAATGTGTGGCCAAGCTGTTATATATATATATATATATGTGTAATATCAAAAGCTTATGTGTTAATTTTAAAGTAATTTCAATATTACAGTGTGTAGAATAAACATTTTATTGGTAAAATACTGATTTTAAACAGAACGAACCCTTATGTAATGCTCTTTAGTAATGCTCTACGCGTAGAAACGAAGTAGGTATTAATAGGAGCAAACCACAAAATTAAACAAACAATTTACTTACACGTGCATTTAGAATATACCAATAATAATGTCTATATAGAATTTATTTTCCCTAAGTGTAACACTCCATGAAATGTTTAAGAAATTAGGGAGCTTTTAATTCTTTAAGTAGTCAGTTTCTGCTAAGGCCTTAATAAACGACTACGAAGGATCCATAAAATGTTATTAACCGCAAATTTTAATATTTGGTATTAAAATTGTAATATTAAATATTTTTTTACCTAAAGACTCAAATACTCAGAAGGATAATTTCCATTAGCCGTAAGTATTCTCTCATTAGTAATTTCTAACTTTAATACACTACGTAAAAATATCTGTGAAGTATCAACTTTTTGACTTCAAAATTAATAAGGATAAAATAGCCAAATTTGGTTTTTGTTTCAAGGTTATGAAACAAGTACTTATTTTACAAATTTACTTGTTTTATTAATTTAATTGATTAAAGTAGATATTTGTTAAAAAATCAATGTTATTATTTTTTAAATACTAGATACAGACATTTAGTAGCACTTCAAGTAAAGAATCTTTCTTAGTAGTTATAAAGTATTGTTTTACCAATTACACGGGCTCCTCGTACATTGAACCATTAACATTATAATCTTGGCCGTCAATGTACGCAACTAGTGACGTAAACATCGGGACTTGGCCAGGAACTAAACGTAGAGGCATCGCATCGCGCAGCGGCAATCGATCGTATGCGCGCGCACCTCCGCCATCCTGGCTTCAGTACAGAGTGGTGTTTCAGCTTGATTACAATATTCGACAGAAATGTACCAAAGCCGTGCAAAGTGACTACTAGGGTTATTATTACAAAAGCAAGTGAGAAGGGCATCGATAGGGGAACATTTATAAGGTTAGTGGTGTACTCCTGTCGGTAGAGAAAAACGCGATCGAAACTCTTCATTGAGTACTGCAATTACGATATACAGCAATCTGTAGTTACTTAGTTTCCAGTTTCACATCGAAAAATATAATAATTTCAACTCACATATAACTTATTCTGCGAAGTGCTAATTGAAAAGTCCAAGGTTTTCACTAGATTAGTAGGTGCAGTACATCTAGACGAGGTCCATCCGAATCAATTTTTTTAGTAAAACCTTTATAAATATGAACGTGCGGAAGCGTTACGCGACTAAAGCGTTATAAAATCCGGGGTGGATGTACTTAAGAGATTTTAGTTCTCGTGAAAAGAAATTTGTGACCGTCCCAATAAACGGGTGCCGAATTTGTAGGTCAGGCAAGTTTTTCAGGGACAAAGACAAACAACATGAACCACCTTAACAGTATCCAGTACGCTGAGAAGATTTTAATACATGGGACATAATTTTTACTTTACGGAATATTATAATATTAAGTCTATGGCATAATTAACAATAAATCACTGTAGATGACCGATGTTTATTTGAAGTTATTATTCTTAGAATTTTATTCAGTAATATTTTGTCACTTCTGAAAAATATAAGCATTACCTAACGTAAAAATAAATGTTCATTAATTTAATATATGTAATTTGGTCCTTTTTTACTCGGTAAAGTCTAGCATTCAATGTTTTAGTATCGCAAACAGATGAGCCCAATTAATAGTAAGTAACAACTAACCTCCGCCTATGAACATCGGTAATGGCATTAACAGTAAATGTGTTTCCTACCCTTAGACCTTACCGTAATACCTTACTATATTTTAGATACAACCTTGAGATTTGTTTATTAATTATACAGATAACCATGTCACCGCTGCTGAGTACCCTGCTACGGTGGCGGCGCGATGTGCCCCCCGAGACACCCGAAGAGCCCAGCACTACACCTACAACGAAAAACATCAGTAAGAGCATTCTTAATTTAGATTATTTCTATTATCGCGTACCGTGTAATGTGGTAGAACTTATTGAAATACACATTTAACCAATTCCACCTTTTGATATTATTGTTATTAGGTATACTTGAATTTGATGAAAAGTGCAGTCAAAATACTTTCCATCGTATTGAATAATGATTCACTCTTTAGTTCTACGATAATGGATTCAAAGTGTAGGCGTACGGTACGCGACGGTTGGGTGTTACAGGAATAATTTTACGAAGTTACTTGATAATGGAAATATGCTTTTTAATGTAATCGTACACTTATACATGACTACTACAGCGCTACACAGACGTACCTGAATTGTGAACTATATATTTTTATAGAATGAAATTGAAAGTATAACAGTACTTACTAAAACATAGCATTAACAAAATGTACCTACATTATCTTAATATTTAAAATTTAATATTTTGACCTGTATTTCTAAAATGACACTTAATTTTACGTTTTAAATATTAGCGTTTATTTTATTCCTTTTTCTACAATTCATTTGGAGTAATAATAATAAACCCAGTTAAGTAATAAAAAATCAATCCCTTCAAAATATTGCCAATAAGAACGATTACTGCGTCCTTTCCTTTGTAACAGAGTCCTCAATTATTTTTTATTACTTAAATGCATTTGAATGACAAAGTGACGGCACTTTTGTTGTGCGCACTAAAGGGTATGAAATGATTTACTTAAATAGTAATAAATGAAAATATAGAGGCCAGGGGGAGGTGCAATATTTGTTTTAGTCGTTTCAGGGGGCAAATCAAAAATTTGATTCAAAACTAAAGCAGGGCAGCTGCCCTCCCCTGCCCTCCGGCCCCTCGTTACGCCCATGGCCTTGCCCTCTGTTACGTGAGTGGGACCAAATTATAGTTTACAAAAATGTGGGTGTTTAATAAATGTCAGCCTACCCCTATAGGCGTGAGTATATGTATGCAGTAAAATGTTATAGCATCGACGGAAGCCGTCTCGATGCCACCAACGACGTCCACGGTGGCGCCGAGCCAAGAGACGATTGGCGAGAAGGCCGCTGAATTGGCGCAGAAGATGAACATGGAAACATGGCAGCTTGTCGCTATCCTTGTTGGTAAGATTCACATGATCTATTTAAGTACTAAATAAACAGTTATATAACTGTACATATTGCATACAGTTCGTTATTCACGTTAAATTTAGTTTATTACAATCTCATTATGGATAATATTAATATGTTTGTACATTGGTCCAGACTCGTAAATTATGATCGGATTAATAACATTTCTCACAATGTTTATATTTATCCCTTTGGGTAGCGTATCACAATGGGTTTCGACCAATTCAAGGATATTTTGTAACAACAGATTAATGAGAATGAGCTTAAAAGGAGTTTTTCACTATGAAAAATTACAAAAGTCTTAACTCCAGTTATAAATTCAGAATATCATCAATCAAAAGTTAAGAGGTGTATACCAATTTATTAAAAATTTAGACCTTTTTTAAGAAAACTACCCAAAACAGCAGTAAATATTTCTAGTTAACAATAAACAGAAATATTTTGTAATTATGTAAAATCATAAACAAGTCGTTGAAGCTTCTAACATTAGGAACCTACTTGGCATTATAATACGCTAAGTGAATAGCGTTTTATAGGGAAATAACCCTTAGTTCTCGTTTTGAACTTGATTGTCAAGCCTTTGAAAAATACATTTTAAAACCTAACATAAAAGCCATTTTAGGCAAATTTTTGTTTTTCCATTTTTGTTTTGCCTGGGATATTTCTCCGAATATTTTTTCATCTTCATTAGCTGGAATTCTATTTTCTAACTATTCTTCAGGTATAACATTACAAAATATGAATGTTGTTTGGGATTTTCAATGATATTAGTTACTTTAGTGTGCAGTGTCAGGATATTTACAAATGAGATAAGATTTTTACTAAAAGGACTACAACAATATCTATAGACATAATTTGTGCTGCCTTAGCAATTAAAATAGACACATTTATATATATTTATGTTTGTGCAAGAAGTTCGAAATACAAAAATAAATGTTTCCAAATTAGATTTGTCAATTTGTACGGTAGAAATGTTGTCTAGGAGAGATTGTGGTGAGTGATTATAATACGATAACAGGGCCAATTGTTTTTTGAACATGTCTATATCGTATTTTACTAGAATAGTGTACAATAAAGACATAATAAGCAGATAACTACTTTTTTTTTAGATATTGATTTAAATACTAATTTTATTATGTTGAGTGAAAAAGAGGCGACCGAGGCGACCTCCAATTGCTGTTAAATTTCAATGGGTTAAGAGAAATGTATTTTTTTTTTGCATGAATAATATAATTGATGAACTGCCATGAATAATTGTCATTTCCAATTATGTATAAGCATGTAGGTACGGCAAAGTGTAGGTATAGAATAATAAGTTACTCTTATATCTAGGATCAAGTAACCTCTCTTACCTTTTACCATGTAGAAACCAGTCAATCGGGGATTTCCTTGGTCATGCATCTAGAGTGAAACCATCTAGAAATATTATATAGACAAATGTTATAACTGTATTGTGGATATTCATAGATTAATATCCACAATATAGTTATAAAATTTCTTATCTTCCTATCAGGAAATAAAACAAAACTAATATTAACACATTCTTCTAAATATATTCTAATTTCGAGAACGCATTTAGACCACGGACTTTATCTGTATCATGCTGACATCAGCACAAGCTGAAATAAAGAACAGTTAATTAGAAATACAAAACCAAAAAAAACGGCAGTATTTTAACATGCTTGTTAAAGTAAAAGTATCTATAGGAAATAGTCCTAGCAATAACGCATTACTTTTTCATAGGTATCGCAGTGGTGGTGCTCGGAATATGTTTCTGCTGCATCAGGCGATGTTTCCGCAAGCGTCGCTCCAAGGATGGCAAGAAAGGAATGAAAGGAGTCGACCTCAAATCCGTCCAACTCCTTGGTTCAGCATACAAGGAGAAGGTAATGTTTTGGAGCCTTTTTAAATTCGACATCCCTATTAAATATTGGAATAAAAAAAAACATTTTAGTTTTTTATGAGAACTAATAACTTTATTATATGTTATACGAGCTACTACTTTTTTAAATTTTGAATCAGGTACAATGCATAGTATGTAAAAGCAAATGATTTTTAAATAAATTGTTATGCTACAGCATTACAACCAATGGGGCCTGGCATTGAAAGTCTTCTCTATTTTTAAGAAATAAGATATTCATGTGAAATTTGCCGCGGGACGTGCATGTAGGTTCAGCCTGATATGGAGGAGCTCACGGAGAATGCCGAGGAACCGGATGACGGTGATTCAAAGAAGGAGGAACAAAAGCTGGGAAAACTTCAATACAAGGTTGGTTATAAACATTGCCTTACATAAGAAGCAAAGGTGAACTCGAACTGGTTTGTAAATTTAGGTGAAGCCTACACCAGTCAACATCTCTTTAGTTTCCGTATTATAGTGTAACATCAAATTTTTGACCCTTTATTTTGAATCATGATTAATTCGTTTATTTAACTCGTTAAACAGTTTATAACCTCATCTTCGCCTCGTTACAAATGATTGTTTTGTTCACAGCCTATTTACAGCAATTGTTAGCTTTATTTAATCCCTCACAAATCCGAAATACAATCATTTTATACTACGTCAATGGCATTCTATTCATGAATTAAATTCTACTTTCAATAAAGTTTTTGTTTTGCAGCTGGAGTATGACTTTAACAGCAATAGTTTATCAGTAACGGTTATTCAAGCCGAAGACCTCCCAGCGCTGGATATGGGTGGAACATCTGATCCTTACGTCAAAGTTTATTTACTCCCTGACAAGAAGAAGAAATTTGAAACGAAAGTTCATCGAAAGACTTTGAGCCCTATCTTTAATGAAACTTTTGTTTTCAAGGTGAGTACAGCTAATACATAACGCAATTTTCACGCCTTTTCAAACCTCGTAACATTTTTTTATATTATTTATGCAGAACGTGCCCTACGCTGATGCTATGAACAAAACACTCGTGTTTGCAATCTTCGACTTCGATCGATTTTCAAAACACGATCAGATCGGTGAGGTGAAAGTGCCGCTGTGCCAGGTGGACTTAGCCCAAACGATTGAAGAATGGCGTGAATTGCAGAGCGTTGAAGGCGAAGGGGGTCAGGTGCGGATACAAATACACAAAAATATCTCAAGTAAAAACGTTCACTCTGAAATAACCAAGTACCTTGTACAAATTAAATTTTTTGAAATATTTCAAAGTTCCGGAGGGGATTGAGATATTTCAAAAAAGCCGATGGTAACAAACGTTATAAAATGAAAACCAAAATGTGTGTAGGCTATGTCTATGCGTTGTGATGTAATTACTATAAGGGTTTACTTTTCAGCAGTCTTCTCTAACACTTGGTATGAATAATTTATCTATAAAGTGTTTGAATATTGTATGTTAAGTTTACATTATTGATTAATCAATCTTAGTGGTTTCGCACTCCTTAACTTTTTCTAAAATGTTTTATTTTAGGAATCTTTTGCACGTTGGGCCATAAAGTTAAGTCACCTATATACTCTATATACTCTTCGCTATTTTTAAAAACTATACACGGTACTATTTTACTGTAGGTAGGTGTTGCATCAAATTTTAATTGGTAAAATTGACAGTTTATACAATCACACCCAGGTCACATCAACAGTCATTCTGATTCACACAACTAGGAGCATCATTTCTAACTTCAATGAATGCACATTTAGTTTTAAGTATACAACAGAAACGATATATCCGAAACAAAATAAACTGAGGAAACTATTTTATCTTTTTTTCTTAGCTTAGGCTGGACTGCCAAAACACACGCACGACAACCTCTACATTAACGTCATTAGTTTAAATTTTCTGTTTTGTAAAAAGATTGTGTTCTGGCAGAATAGCGTTATTTTAATAAACATTTCACCATTTTTCCAATTTATATAATATTTTCAGGAATATTAACAAAATAAAATTGTCAAAATTTTCAAATCGAATAATAAATAACATAATATCGTTCTTATGTATTGGTGCAAATAAAATATTTATTGGGAGAATGGTTACATTTTTCAATTTTACTGCACTTTTTTATTCAGAGGGACCTTGACGACGCTGAACAATGTTGTAGCAACTTCATAAATGTTCAAAGGAGGAAATCTTTGGGAGTCAAGGCACCTCAATATGGATTGAGTCGTCATTTATTTTCTCGATAAAATTAATTTCGACAGCAAAAATGTATTTACTTGGTTTTTCTCTTTTTCTCCATATTTTCTCTGCTCTGCTTGGCTGTGTTTGATTGTGTCCTGAACAATCTTGCATGCCGCTTCAAAAACGAAATGATCATTCACGTAAGTATTATTTTGAGACACGTCAAGATTATCTAATGATAACAAGTTATATACTTTACTCAAAATAAGTGTTGCCTTTTTAAAATTAACAAATGGTTACATTTTTTAACCAATCCATGAAAGAGGTTCGATTTGTAAGTCATTTGTAAAAGAATTGGGTCAATATTCAGACATTGTTTGTACTTAGGACGATAGGAAGCATTGTAAGAACATATATAATCCACATCTCGAGTTCTGAAATCACCGTTTACCTGTAATCACCCGTCATACCACATTAATTTTGTTACTTTGTCGTTTTATGTTGATCCATCCGACACTTTAATTTAATTTTATATTGCGGCTGGGGAATGTTGCATGCTCGTCATCGTATTGTGCTCGTATATTTTCTGTCTTGTCATTTTGCATTCTATTCAATAAATCATTACCTTTGATTATGTAAATTGTAGGATACGAACGAAAACAAAATGACCATTCAGATTGATGTGTGATACACGTACTAATTGGCTATGTATTGATGTGATTCACTCGTACTCAAAATTATAAGTAGGTACATTGGTTCCATAAATACTGTAACATTACAAAATTAACCCAAAATTACAAATTTTATACATACAGTCGCACATACATATATTTCCTTACGTATCAATATATTTTTATGATTATCATTCTATCATATTTACAATCCACTTAACATTACGAGTATAAGAAATACGTTCAACATTACACCATAGTTATTATTAACAATAATTAACAATATATTTATTCAAGTATGTTGCAGGTCATCTTCTGACCGACGAACGAAGAACTATGTATACTGATCTTACTGAACCAATATGTACTTATTTGCATGTTTATGGTAATGGTGTAGAGAAGGAGAAGCACATTGTTTGGAGTTTAATTAACTATTTACAAACTACACTATTTTTGATACATTATTTTAACCAAGCAAGAACAGATTTTTACAGATAGGCATCGTGTGTCTCTTTTTTAAATAAGTGATCATAACTCTTGAAGTGACTTGTGTACAAGGGTGCAATTTATGTGACAGGGTAGTGGTAATAAGTCATCAATTTTGCTGGCCGCCACTGATTTGTGTATCAACTCACACAGGCCACCACTATTCACTACATACTGACCGAAGCGATAGTAATCATGAACAACAACAATTAATATAATATGTACTTATGGAAATTGAAGAAGTACTAGTTTATTTTTGACGCGTGAAATAATAAATAAATCGAATATTGTGATTCTGTAATCTGTATAAAGATTTTTTTTTTATTGTATGTATTTATGATGATTTTATTTTTTTCGAAAATAATCACAATTTGCCTTGCCATCCAAGCAATGTGTTTCATCCACCTAAACTATGTTCATTTCATATCACTACAGTTATTAAAATATGTCGTGTTTTGACAATTCTGTTTGTTCCTTAACTATTGTCATCTTTTGCTAATGAAAAGTGCTGCTTTACGGGAAAAGGGTTTTATTACCTTTGATATTTAGAAAGGTACCAGTTAAAAGACCAGGTCGAATTTTTTAAAATACTTTTCTAATTGTGATATATATTGTGTCATATTTATTTATCATCGATACAAATAAATAAAATTGAAGTATATGTTTGTAATGTCAAATTAATAGTTTTTTAAGCTCATACAGTTATTTACACGATACGCCTAAAAATCAGTTTGTAACATTTTTGTCTGTCTGTCTGTCTGTTTGTTCCGTCTCTCCGGAACGGGTGGATCCGCCCGTTTTCACCACCACCGTCACCCCTATTACTGGCAGATAGCTGGTGTTATAAAGAGTAACTGAGGCTGCTTTTATTTAGGAAAAAGAATTAGGGTTCCGCGTAACATATATAATAAATACATAACACGTGAGTGAAGCCGCGCGGGAACTGCTAGTTCATCATAAAGTACGTCTGTACAAGATAGGTATGTTCTTAGGTTAATCAATTGGTTAGGATAAAAAACTAATGATATTATGTTTTGTTTTTCATACGTTTTCAAAATATTTTTCTGTTTTATTATGATATGTGATGATGTGAGCGATAAGGAAGTTAATAATGCTTCTAAGTGAAATTTAGTAATCGTCGTTTTAAATATCAGGAAAAAGTACAAATTAACTGTTGTTGTTGTTTTGCAAATCATATTAGTACAATAGTCCAAAACTACAATTATAAATTTTGTAAATAAATTGGTTTTGTTTCTTATATAATACTAGCAGCGCCCCGCGGTTTCACCCGCGTAAGTCCTGACCCTGTGGGAATATCGGGATAAAAAGTAGCCTATATGTTAATCCAGGTCTCCAGTTATCTACATACCAAGTTTCATCGCAATCGGTTCAGTAGTTTTGGCGTGAAAGAGTAACAAACATCCATACATCCACACATCCATACATCCATACATCCTCACAAACTTTCACGTTTATAATATTAGTAGGATTAGTAGGATTTACTAATATTAGTTTTAACTTGTCTAATCTAACCGGAGCGGAGTACTGAAAAATACGACAAATAAAATACGAAATTCATGTGTTTCATGAGTAGGCTCGTTAATTGAACTCATAAAGACATACTTGGTAAAGCTTTTATTTATTTATAAGTAACTAGTAGTTTTTTTATAGTTTATATTTTATACCGTAATAAGGTATAAATCGGATGTATGGTGCCTTGTGCAGGAGGAGTGGTTTTGTCTTGGGCACAGCATCAAAACGAGATTGAGCCATCTGTATATTTTTAGATGAAATAATTACTACTAAGAGAAAACTTAGAAAATTATGGTGATTTAAAGTGATCAATATTTTTATTATTGTACATTATATACAATAATTTCTTTCTTCCTTTATTTTTAACTACAACGCCCCGCGGTTTCATCCGCGTAACTCCCGATCCCGTGGGAATATCGGGATAAAAAGTAGCCTATGCGTTAATATAAGTCTCCAGCTATCTACATACCAATTCATCGCAATCGGTTCAGGGGTTTTTGCGTGAAAGAGTAACAAACATCCATCCATCCATCCATCCAAACTTTCACATTTATAATATTACCTAGTGAGATTATTAGCAAAACAAAATAAATAAATAAAATGCTATACCGTTTCTGTCTGTGTACAATTAACCAGCCTACTCACGAAACCCATATATTTCTAGGTTATTCGTTTCTGAATTTTTTTCAGTACTCTGGTTAGACAAGTCAAAACTTATAGCACTACTGTAAAATAGACATTATAAAGAACAAATTAACATGCATTTCAATAATAAAGATTACCATTTACAAGCAATTTACCAAATATAAGCGGCGGTAGCGTAATGGCTAAGGCTCGGACTCGCGATCAAGTGGTTGCGGGTACGACCCCTACCCAGTGCGCTACCGACGTGAACCCGCTCCTAGCATAAGCGTTAAGCTTAGCTGGAGGGGTTAACGAGAATACTAATAAAGTGTAACCCACGTTACTAGTATTCTTTATAAAAAAAAACGTTATAATGGACCCAAAAAAAGTTCCACATCACTTTTGCCTTATTCGTCGTAAACTGAGGTATAGTATTAGCAAAAGATCACATAGTCGAAAATTACCGGGTTTAGAACCTCCTCGTTACAGCATTCACTCCTTTCTCTGAAAGAGCATATATTAGGTTACACCCTTATCAATAATTCACAACGCTGCTTATGTAGCACCTCATTATTACACTAGTACGTTAATGATGTGTCTAAATGTTAACTGTTTAGTGTGCTGTGTGTACCTCAAAGCACCTATCGGTGTATGTATCTACTGCTAAATGATCCATTGAGGAAAAAACATTCGTGTTGGTAAATTGCTGAGGACTGGTTTTGTATCGTTCGAAGCGTACTTTGGGATTATATTTTTCCTTAAAAATATTGTTTTTACATAAAGAATATTAGGTTCATTTCAATTGCAATTATATACACACTTATATTTTAATCGTAAGTATAGCCTGAAGTTATCGGTAGCAGAGGATTGCAATTTGGAACTTTTTCTAGTTTTAGTTAAAACTTTCATATTCATAATCTTTACTGTACACAAAAATAACAATCATATAAGTACAGGAAGGAAAATAACATATACAAAGGTGAGCTTAACCCATAGTTGAGTTTTCTTCCAGCAAACCTTAGGAGTGAAGACATTTTTGATTTCATTAAATTTTGAAGACACCTATGAAGCGTAGAGATCAAGGAGGACTGACTGTGTATGATCCATTACCCTCCATAGATGTAACAGGAACAGTAAATTAAGTACTGTATAGATATCAATGTTTAGATAGGTATACTGATTACAAACAGCTATTTGTTTAGTAGATACATTTATATGTAGATACCTTTAACGGATAGCCTACGAATTAAAAAGAAAATCAGCAACATTATTGTTTCATGAAAGATGAGGGTATCAAACAAAAAAAAGCGATATGATGACCCTTTTTAAGTCTGTTCAAAGATCAACTCAAAACGAAATAAAAAAAATAGATATTATCCTTATCAAAATGTTTTGGTAAAAGTTTAACCGGCTTCAAAATGGAAGTTATCTGTTTGGCAAATTTTTAATTGTTTTAAGTGATAGTAGATAAGTTATTCACCAAAAAAGCCATAGGTGAGTTTAAACATATATTCCACTGGAGGGCAGCACCAAACAATAGGTATTATTGCATACATTAAGTATGATAAACATATCAGAATAATATTGCAACTCCAAGGACACAGACTCGTAAGTTTTAACGCCATTCATAATGCAATTAAATGTCTTCCTCAATGGATCATTTCTGTCTGTTGTATGTGTGTAATGTATATGTGTATTATTAGCTAATTGCGATCTGTTTCTAAAATGGTTAGTCTCTCTTACAGACTATAGGTACACCATTCAAGGGAAAAGTCATAAATTTTAATTGCTAGGTAACTAGTTAGGATACAGAAATTGTAGCAGTGTTTAGGAAAGGTGAGCTAACATATTTCTTGCATTTGATGATCTGAGCTGGGTGTCACAAAAACATAAAATTGGCTTCATTTCGGCAACAGATCGTAATAAATTACATTCCTTATATTCTAAAACCAATATTTTACATATTTCAGCGGAGGACGTTTGCTTAATAGTACGTTGGATATGAACGTTGATGTATATATTTATTTTATTCGTCTAGAGATATATTACGTAAAATATATGTATCGTGTTTAATTTTATATAGTAGATGAAGTGACATCTATGTGCTAAAACGTTATATGTAACGCAATGAAGTGTTCGTCAAATGTGCGTATGATTAGCTGCAAACTTCATTCCGTTCGAGGCTATTGAACTCAACTGTTTACGGGCTAAACGTCCTAAACACGTGAGTTGGCTCAGTTTTTCAGTATGTTCACGATCGTTTGCATATTCGCAAAAGATAAATTAATTGAAGCCTGAACTGAAACCCTGTGCTGATGAACTAACAACCATAATACGCTTCTAGGTATCTACACGGAGCTATTGTTATGTTAATTTTTTTTTCGTGTAACAAGATTTTGAGTGCCCTGGTCCGCCCTAAGCCGCGTTATTTATGGCCCATATTATTTATGTTTTATAAACAGCTTTATAAACCCGGTCTCAGAACGCTATATTCCTAACACAGTTTTTCCTCTAATAACTTCCATACAACTGACACCCTAACAAACTATTTGTTCAAAGCTGTTTATTCATAATGTAGAAAAAAACACAGCCTACGAGAAACAAAAATGTAATAGGAACAATTTAATTACATCACTGATTAGAAAATACGTTTAACAATGAATTACAGCGTTATTATTGTAGGTTACAGAACTTCATAGTGAGGATGTTTAAAAGTAACGTTCAGTTACATGAAGTATAAGCATATTGTGACATTAGGTGTTGCACATTGCAGGACAACAAGTTGGGAGATATTTGTTTCTCGTTGCGCTACGTACCGACAGCTGGAAAACTTACTGTTGTCATTTTAGAAGCGAAGAACTTAAAGAAAATGGATGTCGGTGGATTATCAGGTAATCTTATGATATCTGTTTAAATAGATGTTGTAACCCATGACTAAACAAAAACACACTTATACAGTTGTCTTATTTCACAGGGATTTTAGGGTAAATTATTTATAATGTACTTACCTATTTATTACTTTAGTAATAGCCATGTAAGGTACCTATATATGTATCCTAGGCTAGATCCTCTCGCAGTCATGTAGGCAAACTTTATTTACATCGCATGTTACTCACATGTTGCTCCTCCTTCTAACAGAAACTTTTCACTCTCTCAAAAACTCACTTCATAAACATTTTGTTTAATACTTTTAAACCTTTATGTCATCATAGTGCACAAACGATTTTAAAACATCATTTAAAAATGTGATGGTGAATGAAAATGTATTACGCTTAAAGTTTAGAAAAGGTCAATAAAAGGTGTTCTGTTTCTAATACTAATAAGACTAATAGTAGATACGAGATCCCAGGACCAACGTTTTGGCCTCATCGTTTTACGACCAAATCTATAGATTTGATTATTCTCATCTCAAAAAAACAATTTCACAACTGACCTGATCGCATTTTCAAACGTGCCTATAAATTTTACCGAATTTTCATAGCAATCTGTCTGATTTTTCAGAATATAGTTAAACGATACAATAAAATTTTCAGACATCACGTGCTCAGGAGACCTTTTCAGAAAATTAAACAATGATGCGAAAAAAAACCATAGCAAACCGTCGGAACAAAATTGTTTTCAAGTAGTTAATTATAATAAATAATTTTTCAGAAGGAAGTATGAGCATTTTATGTGTTGAAAGTTGAAACCATTTTGAAGTGTGGAAAAATTTCATTCTGTCTGAAAACTGTTGTTCGTGATAAAAAAAGATGTCCAGATGTAGAAAAAAAAAATTTCAGACGAATCTGACAACTTGTCAATAGTCAAATATCGTAACAAAATCGGGTTGTGGCGTATTTACGTCTATCAAGCAAATGAATATGTTGCAAGTCTCAAATTCTCAGATAATGATTAATAAAGGGCTTGCCGAAACCATCGAACGGAAATTGAAGGGCTTTTTTAGTAAGTTGGACAAAAGGAACTCGGATAAAGTTTGAGAAATACAATTGGAAAATTGTATCGTTTTTAATCACTGACGGACTCTCTCGGAGCTCTCGTACTACAAAAGCATTAAAAACAAAAATTATAAATCTGCTAAATATTATAATACCGCTGCACGGAGCATGACATCGTTGTCGTATTCTTAAAATTTCATTAAATGTCATTGTTATCAACATATTATTATTTTCCAATTTTTTAAAAATATTTACACGAATTTTGTTTAGAAACATATTACAACTGAACATGAGTCTTCATACAATGGTGATCAAAGAACACAAGACACACTTTATTGACTTAAAACATATTTCTATTTCGAGATTTGCTTTCATGACTTATATACATAGCACAGCACACAAAATTCTTATTATCGCTACAATGTACCTAATAATAATTGTGAGTGTAATGTAAGTAATCAATGTACCTTTATCTTTTTCATATTCTCCTGTTGTGGTGGCTGTGGATAGATCCGTACGTAAAGATAGCACTCATGCAAAACGGCAAGCGTCTAAAGAAGAAGAAAACGAGCATCAAGAAATGCACACTGAATCCCTATTACAACGAGTCATTTACTTTTGAAGTACCATTCGAACAAATACAGGTGCGAGCCGAGATTCATGCAAAATTCGATGTCGCAGCGCATAGTATGGATGAACTTAAGAATGAACAATACAATAAAATGAAATTTGATTTACCTAAAATATTTCTAAACGTGTATCGTTCATTCATATTGTCTTTACTGTGCACGATTTGATGTTGTGTACTAATTGTTGTGAATATGAATTATGTATACACCACTTGCATCCATACCCGTTCCTCTCCAAAACATAAACATATATACATACGTTGTTTCATGTTGTGTTTCTTTGGTTTGTTTTATTTGTAGGAGCTAGGTATAACATTTTTTTAATGCTGACATTACGTGAAGTTCATCATCTTTTAACAAAATATACTCAAATAGCACATACACAAGTTCTTTTGTTAAATTGACTAAACCTCTATCATACTACTACTTACGAAATTAAATTGTTTGTCGTAATAACTTTCTGTTTGTTTATTTATTATTTAACATTTCATTTTGTTTCCATAGATATTGTACTAGTTAGATTCTGTGTAGCATCCCTTAGAATAGAGTTCTGCTGTCACCATTATCGTTCTGTCATCTGTGTTTGGCCCATTTCGTGTTCCTAATTCCCATTTTCCTTCTTATACACAGCTAATATTTTGTATTTATTTTCCTAATAAATGTTGACCTTTACTTGTAACTTGATGTTTCAAATAAAGGTTTTCATTTTCTTAGAAAATATAAATATATTAGCTTTCATCAATATTGTTCCTGAATCCCTGATAACTGAGTGGTGTTGGCAATCTCCCCTCGTGACTGCATTACAATTTGGTTACTTCAAACTGTAATTACTTATGGTTTAAGGAATCCAGTTCCTCGTTCTTCTTCTGCATTTTTATATCTTTTTGCATTTTTCCGTATTCTGACTATTCTACTTTGAACCCATTGACGCTTTGTCCCCTATTGTGATAATTTCTTTAACCTGAGGTATGTATGAAAATATTGCTCTTATTATTAAGGGTTTGCTTACGTAGTACATATTACTTTGTGTGTTTGTTTTGTCAATATGATGCTTTTCGCTTGATCTTAGCGTTGAATAGTACCTACTTTCCCTAAAATTATATCATTAAGTTAACTATTAAGTCATGTTAAGGAAGAAAAAAATTACTTTTCGAGGTTTCCGAGAGCAACCCACTTTTGAATGTTTATTATATTATCCTTTAAAGGAATATTCTTTTCACTTTATATTTGCAAATCTACGACTAAAATCTTAATTTTACATAAGATCATATATTTCTGTAATATTTTTTTTTGTCAAGCTAGTCATAGTACACTTTAAATATTTTAAGAGTACCATATAATAACAAAGTCGGAACTAATTGCGTAATTTATGAATGCTAAATGTTTTTAAGTACCTAAATAATTACATCAAGCAATAAGTAACAACATAACTAATCATTATAAAATGGATATTCCTCTAACTATGTATGTTTAACTAAATATTACTTTAAATATAAATTTAGAATTCAAATTTCAAATTACCTTGCCATTTAAATTTTCGTACCTATGGATCTAAAAATAAAAAGTACCACACGCTTATTTAACAATAATAATAACTTCACACATCTCACACACGGCCGTCTGATCCCAAACTAGGCGGAACCTGTACTACGGTAAGGGAAGGAACCCGTTCTGAGGGGGGAGGGGGGTCTTCAAAATACCACGCTTGGGCACAGGGGGCTTAGGTTTTCGTCACGTAGTCAATATCCTCTAAAGAAATCTCGTGCTTTTTCGAGCTATATTCAAATATGGTGTGCAGCGCTTAGCGCTTTTTAAATTCTCAGGTGGCAACAAGCAAGCGTGTAGCGCTTTATAACTTTCTGTCGGCAAAAAATGATTGAAACCCTTTTTGATCCATTACCGCGCCACGTGAAAACTAGAGGGGGAGGGGGGGGGACTTGACATATACTATGGGTGGTCACCAAAGTGGGGGGGGGGTATAAAAATGGGTCACATAGTCACATAGTATGGGTACGTTCCGTAACCAGACTGCTGATAAACATACTTTTATATTTCTAAATACATATACACATTATACATACATATTAGTGATAAATTACACCCAGACATATAACAAAATGATCATGCTCATCACACAATTATTTGTTCTGGGTGGGAATCGAACCCACGACCTCTGGCTCAGTAGTCAGGATCACTAACCACTAGACCAACAAGCCATAGTAAGTAATTAGTAATCTATTTAAGTAATTAGTAAGCCTTGGGATTATAAAGGGGTAGAGGTAAGGAGCACCATCTTGTTTGGGGAACATCGAAAAAGTGTGTGGCTGAAATCAGTCAAATAAATAATAGTTTAAAATCCGACCAGAATGGCGCTCGTAAAGGCAAAAATTATTATATTCTCCGAGAACTTCATGATACCTACAAGTTACAACTTCCTAGTCAGAAACTAGCCTAGTATCCCGGAAATACATTCGTGAGTAAAACCGGTTTTTTTTTTAAGTATGGATACTTTTTTAAATACATAGTCCTCATTACCGCTACCCGCCATACTTCTAATATTGTCATTAGTGTATAGTCTCCCGATCTTTAAATTAAAGTGTCCAAGGTGTGTAAATAGTATAATGGGATAAGTAGATTGGTTTTACTTATTTCTTAATATTTATCTACACGCATACATTGATATTAGAGGGGCTCGTGGCTAAGTGACAACCGAGTCGGTCAGCACATTACAAGTTTAAGTAATCCTAGACAGGTCAGTCTTAGGATGGGTGACCGTTCTTAACAAATTGAGACTCCTCTGTGCCTCGGAGAGCACGTTAAGCCGTCGGTCCCAGTTGCCATACGAACATCTGTGGCATTCGTTACGGGTAGTTGGAGCCGTAAAAATTCCGACAACCTGGTCTAACTACAGGACTTCGATATCGCCTAGTACTTGGGTTGTGGACGTCTGATGGCAGTCGTTTCACGTAAAATATCGAAGTTCGGCCGTATCGTAGTTAGATTGAAAGCCGACCCCAACTTAGTTGGGAAAAGCGCCTAGGATAACTTATATATTGATACTTTGAAGAGTTATTTCGTTATTATTGAGTTTAATTTTTGTGTTTAAAACAAAGAAGTAAAAGGTTTAATTTATCGAATTTGTAAAATATAAAACAAAATATAGGTACTACATATTGCCTTTTTGTCTAGAAAGGTGCTGATTTTCTTTCATCTCGCTTGTATATAGGTAAAAAAAGAAGAAGGAAGTGTTGTTTGTAGATTTGGCGACTAAAGTAAATTTAACTGTATGTGATATTTCTATGTGGAAAACTACTTAAGCAAGTGTGGGACATAAGGCCCTAACACTTGCAAATTATATATTAACATAGTGAGTAGTGTTTTTAGCCATACATGACTAAAAATACTTAAGAAAGGATTATCGTACATATATTATATTGACATGATTTAAAGTAAAAAATAAGACATCTTCATCCATTAATTTCTAGTGATGCTATTTCTGAAACTTTCGAGAATATCCATGTTATATGATAAGTTAGTTATAAACTCATAAATCACGTCACTCTGATCAGTATTCCTAGGCGATGCACTTTAGTATTTAATTTACTTAGGTACCACGCATTTAGAAACATGAACCAGTAAATATCCGTAGAGTAGTAGAGTCTGTGCGGTAAGAGAACCGTCGTAGGATTTGAGGTCGCAGCAGTGCTAAATTACATTTTTACACTGTTACGTCATTATTGTTTACTGTATTGTACAGTATTATTTATGTCGAACTATAATGACGTAACAGTGTTGTCAACATAACAAAAAAAGGTAATTTAACACTGCTGCGACCTCAAATCCTACGACGGTTCTCTTTCCGCACAGACTCTAGTATTTTTTTAATTATTATTATTCGGCTTTAGGTTTTACATAGCCTTCGACTTAACTTCATTAAATTAAAGTCGAGGAATGTAAAATTAATTTATGAACTCGTAAAACAAGAATAACACGTAATAATTTTATCAATTTTACCTTGATATTTCATCACGCATTCCTATGTAGGTAGGTACTCTTATATAGACAAGGATCTTTTTGCGTGCGGTCGATATTTATAGGAGGGCGCAACTAGTACTTTATGGTTAATAATATGTAATAAACTTACTGTCTTAAAATACGTCACACATCAAGTTACAAAATTTTTAATTGTCATTTGGTGAAATTTTAACGTTTTTCTAATGGTAAACAAATAAAACTATACTGCTTTTTTATCCTAAACGAAATCATTTGAAGTCAGAACAGATTTATTTCTGTTGAAAAAAAGAGTGAAAAGCACTGTAGCAATTCTAAGTGACGTTTCGCAATATGGGGGTCGTAATTTCCATTTTGGGCATACGCAAAGAGGTTCTTGTCACATTAAAGCAATATTCTAGCGCTACTAAAGGTTACCTTATGGAATGCTATATCGCCTCTTTGCATGAAATGTGTATAAACCTATAAAATCAAAATGTATAAATTGAACAAAAAAGCGATTTAAAAATTCAACACTTTATAATACCAATTTATACCCCTGCAAAAACCCTTATTTATATAAGGTAAAATACTGCTAATAGTAATAAATATTGCCTAAACTTAGACAATTATTAGCTTAAGATGCTTAAAAATACGAGCGAGGTTAGATAGGATTACTTTCAGGGGCGCAACAAACCTCAAAAAGTAAGGGTGTCCAAATACTTTTATCATAAAACTAAAAAAACATTTTAATTACAATTTATTTTGATTCACATTTTTATTAAAAATTTCCGCAGACTCCTCGGCGCATCGTCTTCTCGGTTATGTGGGGATATTTAGACACCCTCGAAGGAGGTGTCCACAGGTTTTTAGGGGGTGCCCGGATACCCTGGACACCCCCCGTAGTGGCGCCCCTGATTACTGTCATGCTAGTTTTTTCCGCTTAGAGCCTGAGAGGTAACGTTACCAGAGCACAATGCAAAGGGGGGATAGGGTTGACAACGCATAAATGACACCATTTGTACAGTTCTGTAGTAGCATTATTTATAACACGTAGATTTGTAACGATTTTAATTTTCACTTAATATTTTAGCGACATATGTTTAGCGAATGAACAACGTTAATGAAATTTATAGAGCATGTTATTTAAAGTATTGCGCGTCAAATAAAAAACAATTGGGTTTGAAATATTAAAGAAACTAATAAACAACAGATCAAAATCAAGAAAACAAGATTTTCGATTATCATCATCTTTAGCTTAATACTCACTGCTAGACATGTGCCTGTCCCAATGTGCGACAGAGCACCATGTCTATCCGATTATGTTTGATAGAGAAACCATATTATTACTAATATAATATATTTTATTATCTTAACTAAATAGGTAGTTTCAAAACTAACTCGAAAATGATTAATGTTTTTGGAAGATTAGTATTTTTTAAGTTCATTTACTATTCCACTTCACTGGTCACTCATCAGAAACTTGAAAATGAGCTAGCTACTAAAATTTATCATAAGCTCTACTACTCGTAGAGGCAATTTTTAAACTGCTGTTTCTAAAATTATTAGGTATTTTTAAAACGACGTAAGTGACATGAATGTACATGTGTTGCCGCGGTACACTGCTAAACTACCGTCATTTTGGTAGGTACCTACTTACTTTTGCAACTTAGTTATATAGTATAATTTCGTAAATTTCATATATATTTTAATGAATACAAAAATGAAGTGAATTTAGTAGTAACTACTTCGCTTCGCACGGATCCAAATCATACACCTAAACGTTCCTCTGTCTATTATTGAACCGCTTTAAAATCCAATCAGTAGTTTTTCAGTTTATCGCGAACAGACAGACAGACGCGGCTTGGGACTTTGTTTTATAATATGTAGTGATGCACCGTAAAGACTAGGTAGTGCCTCAGACACGATATGATGTGTGTAGAATCGATCTTGCAAACTGTTTATACACTTATTTATACACTTTTCATACATAGAAGCGAGTCGTTCACTTTATTTGTTATCATTTTCTTAAAATTTTGAATCGAACTGCAGAAAGTGAACCTAGTGATCACCGTGGTGGACTACGATCGCATTGGCACATCGGAGCCTATTGGAAAAGTGGTGCTAGGTTACACCGCGTCAGGCACCGAGCTTCGCCACTGGTCCGATATGTTGGCTAGCCCGCGACGTCCAATCGCGCAATGGCATACCCTTAAAGACCCTGATGATGGAGAGAAGAAGGATTAAGTATTGAACTGAGGTTCGTGCTATAATATATTAATCTAGTAATTTCGACGTGTCTATAGACTTGTTGTAAAGATCCGGACTTATAATTTTCAGATTAAAAAGCAGATGCTACAATCATGGAAGAACGAGTGTGAAGAATAAGCAACTTATTATATTATTTGTACGTTTATTAAAAATGTATACGTCTTTGTTCCATTAGAGCAAAGATTAAGCATACCTACGATTAACAAAATCATGATGAATCATTTACGTACTACTTTCACTTAGGTATTTGTCTTGAACGTTAACTTTAATTTTAATAACAGATATTCCGTAAATACTTAGATACATTATTTTGTTTAGTATCTGAATTTAATAGTTGAATCTGCAAGCGTCTTTGATATTGTGTTTGTGTCTTTGCAGTTATGGCGCGATTGCACTTATTTGAAAATATGAAGTCTAGCACAGATAAAAAAAATCCAAATTTTTGAAGTCGTGAATTAGTTAAAGGGGGTTTGGAGCTAACGTAAACCGTTAGAATAGACTGCAAACACGCGAGATTTATCCTTTGCATTAGTCTTGTGCTTTCATCTCAACTAACTAATACTCGTATCTTGCTGAATAAGAAAGTTGGTTTAGCAATATGTAAGTTGTTGTGGGGAGGGTAGGATATTTGTTAGAATTCCTTTGCCATTTCCACATTCTTAGCGTATCTTAAAAAAAATATTTTTTATTCTTGCTAAGAAAGTAATCCGCTTCGTTTTAATGGATGTGCTTTGTTATTACCAAGTTAATTAAAGCGTTCATTTGACTACACGTGTAACCGAAAGAAAACGTTCGTTTAAAAATCTATAAGAAAAAGCTGTGTAAATAAGTTGTATCCTGTTAAATTTATTACATTCTATTTTACTATCATATAAGTGTTATAGTATTGATACCCTTTTATTAATATAATGATAGTATTGTGTTCCTCGGGGGAGGAGAATAGATTATGGTTGTATTATGTTATGATAATTTTACCTCTTATTCAACAAATTGTATTTTGCCTAAGAATCTATTGTCTTCTTTTGAGGAACAATAGGCCTATCGTATAGGTACCTAAACTTATCATTTTAAGGCATGACATTCTTTACTCATTAAAATATATTTGGTGTCCAAAGTCCATAATGTGATAATATCTAAATTTCATTTAAATGTATTTAATTTTACATTATATAATTTAGACTAAGTAGAAATAATTACATTTTAATTTATATGTAAATGGACACTCAATATACGTGATATCATCGAAACTAGTCAAACATGTAAGACTATTTACAATAAAAATATAAAAAAAAAATTGTTAAATAGTTCCAAATGGTTTAAATGGTTCGTAACCCTAATATTTAATTGTCATTAGACTGCTGTTTGTGTCGTCAATAAATAGTCAGTTTAAATGTTTTGTGTCAACGCTGTTTTATTACTATCGGTTCAAAGTTACATTCTACTATTTGGTAGGTATTTGATATATAAAACACCTCTTAAATATGCGAATCAAGTACATATTTATACCTACGTACTTAGCTAAAGCTTGACTGTTGTTGATCTCAAACCTATGTGTTATCATGTATATAATGTAATCACATGTTAAATTCCACAATCACATACTTATGTATATCTATGTACCTATAACTAGGAGTAATGGAGTCGGGCTTCAAGTAAATTTAGAAGTGCACCAACACGAAACAAGTAGGACTAGACTTGTGGTTCAAGTACTGTATTTAACAATAAATATAATTACTGTGTTAATATAATATAGAATTTATTATAGTAACTATGCAACAGATTCATATACAGGGAGCTGAACAAATCCATAGGTGATGTTTGTATTGAGAATACATCATACAATTTTTTTTTTTAATAAGAAGGTAGGTATCAATTTGCAATCCTACTGTTTATAATCCACACAGAGATAATGAAATGGATAACATAGTATAAATAAAATATTAATTAAACAAAATAAACTGTTATGAATCTGTTGTAAGTTACTAAACTACTTTATAATCCTCAGACTGCAAAAGATCAAGCAGTCGAGCCTCAGTAGAATTGACAATATAGATATTCCATATGCTATTTATTATTAACATTTTATAATATTAAGAACAAATGCCACAATATGTGAATAGACGCTAGAGATAGCATTAAGAAAAAAATCATATGATACATAAAGATTTTTCTATAGGTCTCATCCTATAATAACTTCCTCCTATCATATTGCAATCACCCACAATATTTAATAACAATATATGTACAAAGTATCGGTGTATTCCCATCTGTTTAGAGACCAACCTGTCTAAATGTGCTTGACAAAATATAGCCTACATGCCAAAAGACCAAAATGTAGAGATAAAATAACATAGAGCTGTGTATGACTAGAACAGAAATACAATGCATACATAATTTTTCAGCTTTGGTTGCTGCAGTGTAGTATGCTGCACCATATTGTGTGCATTGTGCAAGTCAAGTCATTCAACTTTATAAGAGGTATTAATAGTACCTATCCAAGCAAACAGATCTATAACAACGGTAGAGCAATTTCAGTGAGTGAATTACATGTTAGTCACACTTAAAGTGTAAAATGTTATATCATCGGATAGTTAGCTTGTATCATAAAGTGGTGTTAATGTGTTGGGCTGTTGTAATCATTGCTGTTTGTTACAAACTCCTTGCTAAATTTAGAGTCGTAAAAATGTAACCAATGTTAAAAAAACCCTTCATTTGTAGTTCTGATATGCACATAAAATGCAGGGTTTATCTGTATCATTCCCCATCTCTTGCACTAACTATATCGCATATATATTATGTAATTTTGTTGTACACAATTTATTGTTATCATAGATATAATGTATATACCTATTTCAAAAATCGATTGATAAATTATCATATCACTTTCCACTTAAACAAATAAAAAATCATTGTCTCATAATTATGTTGAAGATTTATTATGAACATTTTGTTTAAAAATACTAGATATTTTATTTTATTATAACACAATATAATTTTACTAGAGTTTATAATAGTAATGAATTATGTAAACTATAAAAATGTCTATAATACATAATTACATAGAAAAAGATTTTGTTTTATTAAGAACCATCTTCTATAATATTCACAGATTGTGACCTGCCATAATAGACCAAACAAAACATTGGTAAGACATCATTAGAAACCTTATAAATTAACATTTAAATATATTCTTACTCAGTATTTAATCACCTCAATTAAAGTATATTTTAATGTACAAGAATCCACTACACAGCTGTATCTATAGGTACCAAACTTCTTTTTAAATCTTTAACAAAATTACTACATATACAATTAATAATAACAACTTCTTACGCATATTATTATGCATTCATAGCAATTTTTTTATACACTAGCAGAAGACGAGTGACCAACTTAGTTGTCATCATAGTACCTTCTTTTCATTGCCCTGTACTTTTTCAACTTATAAAGTGCCTCAATTTCTTTAACAACAAAATCACCGTGTTTTATCATAGTATTGATTTTTTCTGGATTAGTTTCTTCACTATTTTTCGTAAACACTTTGTGCAATCTTTTCCTAAACAGGTCGTAACCTTGAGGCCACTCTCTACCCATATATAGTAACTGAAAATAAATAGATAAGCAATCAGTAATATGAAGCGCAAGTATACCTTTCATCTAAGACAAGATGTCAATTCTTAAATAATTATATTAAAAGTTATATTACCCGTTCTTTTATATATACTGTAAGTACTAACCGTCTTGTAAAGATTTAAAACCGATCTCCGATGCGGTTGGGACATCTTTACCAATCACACAATCTTCGTGTTTTCTTTTTTAATAACTCAAAACAAAGTTCATAGTCCAAAGTAGTCCAAACAATACTTACAAAATGAAAAAAATATTGCATAAATTAGGATTTCAGACATCGCAGGAATGACATTGACAACAGGATAGCACTATTACATTTCACGAATACATGAACAAGATAGCAGATATTGAATGAGTCCAAAATACCAAATCGACAATAATATTTATTTTGACACATATGGAGTGCTGCCGACATAATAAGATTAAGAAGTGAAAACGTAGATAAAGGAAGAAGAGGAGAAAGGAAATATAAATAGGTGACCTAGAGGCTTAGAAGTGTCAAACTTTTCTAAGCGTTTCCATTTCTAAAAATGTTGAAGCCCATACGAAAATATAATATGCTAATAATTGGTAGACAAGTGCACTTTGTTTTAGCGAACGCTAAATCCGTGGAGTGGACGTCCCGTAATAATTTTCGAAGTTATTAACCAGACAAGTGCGAGTCTGACTCGCGCACCGAGGGTTCCGTAAGCAAACAAACTTGTATACGTCTATCTCGGGAATCAATTCTCAAATACTTTTGCCCGTCTTTTTCGAAAGACAAACTTAACTTTGCGGTTGCGATGTACGACAAAGTGAACAATCCAACCGCAAAATATTTAGTTTGTAATCGTAAAAACCTTTTTTTTATGTGATGTAACAACAAATTAACGACTTTTGGATTTTTGCCTTCACTTGTGCTTGCATCTTACCAAATTTCATGATTCTAGGTAAATGGGAAGTTTTCGACCCAAAACCTATAGGGTACTTCCGGTTGACCTAGAATTGTCAATTTTGGTTAAAAGCAAGGTCTTACAGCACAAGTAAAGGGGAAATTTCAAAAAATAAAAAAAGTTGAAAATTAAGGTAAATTTTGGTATCTACAAGTTTTCGCGAAAATCTAAACTTGCCAATATTTTTTTATCGTGTTGACTCAGGCCCTTGATTTTTATACACCTAATAGAGACTATAGACCTCAGTATCTGGTATAAATTTCAACTCGCTAGTTCCACCCGTTCCTGATAAAATCGGTGGTGACACACGGACAGACAGACTGACAAGAGAGTGATCTTATGAGGGTTCTTTTTTTTACCTTCTGAGCTACAGAACTTAGGGTTCTGTAGCTCAGAAGGTAAACATTAGGATGAAAATTTCTATTGTACTTTCTTCACTTCTGTCATTGAAAAAAAAACACAGCAACAAACGAACATAATTACACATAAATATAACATTGTATTGATTCCATAATCGTAAATATAACTATAATTATTCGATTTTTATGTTGTTCTTAGCGTAATGCTGTAATAAAATAGACGTAAATATTTTTCAAGCTTTGTCCAGTATTCATAAATTATAAAGGCTAAGGCAACCCACAGTGCGCGTAAATGACATTTAAAAAAAAATTGGAACGCGACTGTTTCTTATTCGCGTTGGAAAAAAAGTATACAACAATATATAGTTATCTGTGGTATACAAACACTATGTGGGTTGGCGCCCAAATTTCAAATGTTTCGTATCCTAGCTACACATTTATTTACGAGTTAACTGTATTGATAAAACATTATCACTCATCAGGTTATTGCTTAAATCTAATTTACATTAGAATTGTGATCATAAGCCAAAATATAATACTAAAGAACTGAAATCTTGATGTAAGAATGGCTGATGAAGAATACCTTGATGATGAAGAAGGTACGTCCAATTATTTTGTTACCCCTTTTAATACATGATACAAAGGGCTCAGTAAGCATGAGGTTGAAAGTTAGGTCCTGAAGCTCAAGATGTGTTAAATAATAAGTAGTAAATAGGTAGGAAGGTACATGATTTTAGGAGCTAAAAACCGGACTGGACAGCGGATTTGCTTGAGTGAGATGTTTATTGGAAAGTGCATCTGTTCAACTAATATGTTTTTATAGGCATAGATGCGTTGCCCGCATTCTATATTGGCAACTCTCACTTAGTCGCGTTCTCACCCCCCCGTCGCGGATAGGCGTAGGTAATTTGAAAATATACCCAAAACTTTGAATCTACCACGAAAAACATACCTTCGGGTATATAGAGAGGATGCACAAATTAAACAGCTACTATTAACACAAAGAATGTTTCATTTCATGTGTAAGTAAATACTTTACTGTATTTATTAAAACAGATAATGTATTAATTTAATGGTGGCTCGCGTCATAAGCGCTTTGACCAATGAGCATACATTACCGTTTCCGCGTTGCTAAAGCTCTGTTTATCTCTGTCTAACAACCGGTTAGTCGTACGCACTGAAAGAGCTGCATATATATAATCTGAACCTCGGAAACGGCTCCAACGATTTTCATTAAATTTTGTATGCAGGGGGTTTCGGGGGTGCTAAATCGATCTAGCTAGGTTTCATTTTTAGAAAACGTAAAAAGAAAACGTAAACGTAAAGAGCAAACCTCGGTCATCCAGGTACTTAATATTATACCTAGAAGTTGCCTCTCTTTCTATCGCGTAACTATTATCCCTTTTGGCGACGCGTGACGCGTGACAGCCCACTGAATAATTGGTATGACTAGTTGACTTCCGACACGCACTTGTAGCATCATACCTAAAGTGCGGAGTGACCCTGGCCTGGTAGAGTCTAAATTTTGTTCATACAGTATAGCACTGGTAATAGTGATACTGTTATAGTTTTATACACTATGTAGCATGTTCACGTGGATCTCATGATCAACATCTACTTCTCTTACAACATACCTTACTCTCTCAAGTAATGAATTAAATATGTTAATAAGAAATTTATTTTATCTGACTACTTACACTGCAATGCAACTGAAATCAATGCCGTCTGAATTCGTCGTATCACGGTTATTTTTCTCGTCTCCGACGACTTCTTGAGACTCTTTTTCGCGCTTTATTTATAAACTGAATTTTTAACTATCGATTGACAGGTGAAGAAGAAACAGAAGCAGCACCAGAGGAATTAGAAGACGAAGAGGTAGAAGAAGAATCTATCCTCACTGAATACGACCCTGACGACTTCTACTCTGGCGCAGTCACTTCCTTGGATTCAACCTTACCCCCAGATTTGTTTGAATTTGAGTATCCTTTTAAAAATATGTTGCAGTTATCTAAATTTTTTACACAGGAATCGGAATTTAGGGGGGCATTTTAGCATTAACATTTATAACGTACCGTTTATTTTCCCTATCCATAAAACTAGAGTATTTAAGTTTCTACGGTCCACAGATTACTATATCACAAGTACACACATCAAAAGTGTCTATGGATCAAGTACATTTTTAAGTATAAAAAATTATCCAATTAATATTCACCACATCTAGTCTTCCAGACTGGCTTCTTACTTTAATTCCTAGTGTTTAAGTTAACAACTTATCCCTATATTTTGTAAAAAATTGAGAAAAATTGCAAGCAATGGCAAAAATGCAAAAATGAGGACTTTTTAAATTGTTATTGTAATGATAAAACAAATTAATAATCTGTGTTTCCACTACTAACACGAATCACACGATCACACCGATTTGGCATACTTAAAATCAGTTCATCAATATCGCTGTGAGGAATGGCCGCCTATATTCTTTCTAACAAGTTAAAAAGTTGTTGTGCGGTATGCACGTCATCCTTACTCGGCAGTGCTCTTCTTTGGACCATATCCCATGCGTGCTCAATTGGGTTGAGGTCTGGCGATTGAGCAGGCCACGGCAGAACGTTGATGCGAGTGGCGGTAAGAGTGCGTGTTACGCCTCTAGCCGTGTATGGACATGCATTGTCGTGCATTAGCATTAGTCGAAACGAATCACCCAACCGGTTTCGCAAAAGGATAACCACGTCTAAAGCAGTCCTCTCCGCATAAATCTGAGCATTGAGGTTGCCCCTGATCCAAATGAGATCGGTTCTTCCACGGATCCAAAAACCGACCCAAACCATTATTGTTCCCCCTCCATATAAATGAACTTCCTGACTAAATTTTAAACGTTCTTGAGGTCCAGAGGTCCTCCAAACTCGAGTACGTCTTGTATCCGGCCACATACTGAAACGAGAGTCATCGGAAAAGCAAACACACACACACCAGTATTCTTCCTCCCAATTTCTGTGTTCGCGAGCCCATTTTAATGGGGCCCTACGATTGCGGGGTGCTATAGGTGGAACTCTCAGTAGCTTTCGGGAACGCAGACCCACTTCACGTAGACGATTTTGGACGGTTTGGTCACTTATCAAGCAAGCCCGAAGAGCTGTGGAGCCTCGTAACCAACATAATGGCGGTCATGGTACGATTCTGTCGAGCAGTATTTTGGATGTACCGGTCCTGTCTGCTTCTTCTTTACTAATATTATAAAGACGAAAGTTTGTGAGGACTAGACTTATTTTTTATCCCGGAAAAATGAACAGTTTCGGTGGGATACATTTCACCAAAATTTTCACGCAACGGAAGTCGCGGACAACAGTTAGTATCATAATTGCGACAGTGAGTTTATTAGTTCGTCCTGACAACTTGCATGCAAAATTATACTTTTTATTTCATGCTATAAAATACCCAATACCATCTGAAGCTATTTACAATCGCATAGTAAGTTACATGTGTATATTTTAACTTAACAAACAAAGATATTCATACGGTTACAACTGCCACAAGTACTTCAATCTATGCGCGTGCGATGAGACAGTCGTGTGCTGGTCGGCTGGGAGCATCATCACCTTTCTCGACGTGAACACAAAGCAGACTTGGTTTCGAAGAAGCACCACAGGAGGCACCGTTGGAGCACTTACGGTTAGCATTTTATTTGGACAAACCTGTTTTATTGTTTTTAAGTACCACAGGCCCAATTCTATTAATTATAGGTACAGTTCTACCCACGGAGCAGATACAAAGAGGAGGTGTTGTAATTAGATTTCCCTATGAAACAATGCGTGACAATTTGCGGGGTGAGGGGGTGTTAAGCTCCGACCACTTCACTTTTTTCCATCTACAGAACGATAGTAAAACTACTCGCATTGTTCTATGTCGATGTTGCTATGTAGTTTAGCAATCTCACACTGTAAGGGACCGTACTCAGAATTTACTTACCAGGCAGTCGTTTTTTCAAGATTAATTTTTAAACCATCTTGATACAAAAGCGAAAGTTTGTGAGTTCTTTCTTTCTCCTAGCCTTGACCTTATCCCACAGCTGGACGGATTTGGATAAAATTTGGTATACAGATAGATTGCGACCTGGCTTAACACATGGGCATTGGGCATTGCTAGTGTGAGAATAAAAAAGTTTGTGGTAAATCACGAATGACGATTCAAATTTGTTTTTTTTTTTACTTATTTATTCTCATCTTATCTTTCTTTATTCGTATCTGCACCGCAGCTGCAGTTTATTTTATAGATCTAAATTAATGAGCTTAAAATACCTTTCAAATCATCAGCCTAAGTACAATTTATTTCATTTTAATATTAAAAGGACTTTCAATTCAAGATAAATACTCGTATAGTCGTGGCTTGCTAGGTAAAATAATTGGGTTCTAATTACGGCCCTGTCTTTTTGTTCTGTTTATATGTTCTTCTAGTTGAAGATAGATGACAGTCTATTCAAAAAATTATTTCAATAAATATAAAAATAATACTTTGATGGCTAAAAATTATTTAGGATTGGATGTAGAATACATTTCAGGATCTTCGTATGATTTATTTTACTAATATTTAGCTCTACGTACCTTAGTTTTTTTAGTTCCCATTAGAAAGAAAGAAGAAAGAAAAGAAAAATATATTTATTCACAACTTTACACAATATTACACAAAGTTTTGCCATCTAGTGACGAATAGATGTAATTATATTTCAAAAAACACTCCCGAGATTTTTCTAGAACTATTTTAATAAATTGAATAAAAAAAATAGTTACAAATGAATTGTGATGTCATACATGACATCAGAGCGTCTATCCGAATAGTTTTTACATGATAAAATACAACACTTCATCTTTTACTTCCTAATACCACGAAAATTTACTGATTTGCGATTTTTCCATACAAACGTACAAGAGGAACGCTGACAGTGTACTAACTATAAGCCACGCCCACTGTGATGACGTCAGGACCTCACAGGAATCACAGTGCACAGTTGCTTAGGCCCTCTCCTCTTTGTATCTGCTCCGTATTTCCACCCATAGAAATAAATATAAAAAAATATACAAAATCTACTTAAATTTTTATATTGTTGCCTATTGTATTGCTGTCTATTGTCAAAGATATAGGCAGAGGTGTATCACACCCACAGTTCACTCGCGTGTAATACTTTTAATGGGATTTTCTTAACAATAACAAAAAATTAAACCGACGAAAAGAACTAAAAAGCAAAAAATAAAGAAACCTTAAGTCTTAAGTATTGAGCTTATTTAGATAAACTATCAAATTTTATATAAACTTATTTTGAGTCGGCGCCAAACAACAAACTGATTAATTATCAAAATTTTATATGTACCTACGTAACTAATTAATCATTTTATTATTTGGTGCCGACTCAAAATAAGTTTATATAAAATTTGATAGTTTATCTAAATAAGCTCAATACTTTAGACTAAGGTTTCTTTATTTTATGCTTTTTAGTTCTTTTCGTCGGTTTAATTTGTTGTTAAAAAGATTTAATTTTATGGTTTTTTTCATCATCAGCTCAGCTACATGATGTGATGATTTCTAAACGCAATACCTGATAAAGTAATGAAAAGTAAACAGAAACACTATTCGTTCCTACAATTTTCGAGGGTTTCTCTCAATTTTTTCAGGATCCCATCATCAGATCCTGACTTCCTTGACATGGGACCACCCTTGAGGTATACCCTATCTAACAAAAAAGAATAATCAAAATCGGTTCATAAATAACGCAGTGAGGGCTGAACAGACATAAAAAAAAAAAAAATATACGAACGAATTGAGAACCTCCTTTTTTTTTCGTCGGTTAAAAAAAAAGAATACAAGTCCGACTCGAAATTACGTATTCGCACGCATTTACATATAAGTACAAACCTTTCTTACGGCATCAAAGAGGCTGTACGAGTTTATATTTTATAAAAAACACTACATAATAATAATTACTTGATAATCAAAGGAATAACTAGACAGAGCCTGTACTATGGTAACCAGACTGCTGATAAACATACTTATTTATTTCTAAATACATACATTTTATAGATAAATTACACAGACATGGAACAAATGATCATGCTCATCACACAATAATTTGTTCTGGGTGGGAATTGAACCCATGACCTCTGGTTCAGCAGTCACGATCACATACCACTAGACCCACAGGCCAGTCAAAATATAAATACTTACATAAATTATTTTATTAACCCCGATGCAAAAAAGAAAGACAGGGAAGTTTAACGTGTTTTTCTGTGGCATCATAACTCCTAAACGGATGGACCGATTTTAAAATATTTTTTGAAGCGTGACTTCATCGAGAGTCTTCTTAGCTATTATTTAAGAAAATCTGTTTAGCCGCTTAAAGATGATCAGCTCATTTCTAATCGTAGAAGAGATTTTCGAGTCGGGGGTATTTTAAAGTTTTAATTTATACTAGTGTCTTTAAAGAGATACGAATAGGGCACAATAGATTTCTACCCGATGGGTGCAATACCTCTATATTACAGAAAATAGTGTTTAGAGAGCAATACTAGCGTTGTGCTGTCTTTTTTGAGTTGGGTCAGCAGAGGTTAGATAGGGTTGCGATGGAGAGGATAGTCTTTATAGTTATCAACGCACAAGTGACATCCCGATTGTTGGGAGCGTTTATACAGGGTGTATCGGACACTGCAACACTTACTTAAATCACTGAAAGGTCATGTAATAAAAACTATCCGTAGAAGAGTTATGACTGTTTGAATTTCCAGGTATTAGATATTACCTCCGTTTCTCATAAAAGCTGATGGAATGTATAAAGTCAAAGACTTTTTAAATCAAATATGTTTATTTTTTTATTTTGGAATTATTCAATCTGTTAATAAGAAAATCTTTGAAAACTAAGTTCAAAAATTATGCATGTCCGTTTGCCAGACAAACACAAAAAAAATATCAGCAATATCGGTCGACCCGTTCTCAAGTGATGCTGATATACATGACATGTGGTACTTAATTTTTATATAATGTAGAAAGATTAGAAATTTGACTGGCCTGTTGGTCCAGTGGTTAGTGACCCTGACTGCTAATCCAGAGGTCGTGGGTTTGATTCCCACCCAGGACAAATAATTGTGTGATCTCACGATAATTTGTTCTGTGTCTGGGTGTAATTTATCTATACTCATAATAATCTATAATATGTATGTATTCAGAAATATATAAGTATGTTTATCAGCAGTCTGGTTACCATAGTACTGGCTCTGCCAAGTTTGGGATCAGATCAGACGGCCGTGTGTGAGATGTGTGGAGATCTTATATTATATTATATATATTGCAATATCGCAAACTACATTATTAAAAAAAACTCTTGAACTAGGAAAAACTCGCGAATTGGAAAATTTAATTCATGGTTGGCACATAGACATAGAGGTAAAGATTTTTTCCCAACAGTAATCCTACTAATATTATAAACGTGAAAGTTTGTGAGGATGTATGGATGTATGGATGTGTGGATGTATGGATGTATGGATGTGTGGATGTATGGATGTATGGATGTTTGTTACTCGTTCACGCCAAAACTATTGAACCGATTGCGATGAAAGTTGGTATGTAGATAGCTGGAGACCTGGATTAACATATAGGCTACTTTTTATCCCGATATTCCCACGGGATCAGGACTTACGCGGGTGAAACCGCGGGGCGCTGCTAGTACGTAAATATGAAGCTCCATAACGATTTATAAAAATGATAATATTTTACATAGAATCATTACCACACTTTATTTATAATATTGACCTAGATTGCCTTCTTGAATATAGGTGATCTACAGAAACTGTGTGTAGAGAAGAATTACAGGATCCTCTAATCACACGCTACTCGGGCGTCACGAACATCATAAATGCTTATATTTTTACTGGCTATATCCAGCGATCTGCTTTTTTATTAACAAAGGCGGGCTTGACACCGCTGGATAACGCTGCTGTTGGGTTAATCAATAGATTTTATGTTTCTTTCCAGTCTTACAGAAACGATCCGAACTATCGCATAGCTATAGGGGAAGATCGAGAGGGTCACCGAGAACCACTTATAATTCTCTACACATGGCCACAGATGGACATAGACGCTGTACTTCGCGATGGTACTACTAACGCATACTCTGTACTAGACTTCAGGTAATTTTATTTTAGTAGTATTTCCTACATACACCCAGACTAACGGTTCTAGCATATTACTATCATTCTGATTGACCCATTCATTATAGCAAAGTGCCAGAGTTAAGAAAGGGGTTAGATTCAGGTCCTACTATTAAACAAGACAGGGTCCTTAATTGTCACCACACCTAGCTGAAGATACACACTTCGGAAGAATCAGGCAAACGCCATGCTTACAAAAATCAGATTTGTAAAGTTATAATCGTTGCCTATAAATAATATTGTAATGAGGGCGTTAATTTACAAAGCATTGAATACGTTTTATGCTGCCATGTCTAGTAAAATCATTCAATCAAGAATTTACCCCAAGATATATTATTTTTAATTTTCAGTCCTGACGGCGAATTGATGGCGTCTGTGGGCAAGGAACCTGATTATAATCTCACCATTTGGAACTGGAAACGTCACAAGATTCTTTTGCGTACAAGTGCTTTTACATATGACGTCAATACTGTAATGTTTTCACCTTACTGTCCAGGACAACTAACAACCGCAGGTTGGTGTCTATTTTTTGCGCTTGGCTGTGTGTGTGTAATTCAAGAATGTACAATAATGTAATAAATACAACAATAATACATATACTCACGCCGAAAGGGTAGGCAGAAGTATAATAAACACCCACATTTTGCCAACTATAATTTGGTCTCACCATGTAATAGGGGGCAAGCATATTGGCGTCAACCGGGCCCTTTGAAAATTAAAGATATAAAAATTGGTGGTATATTGAAAGGGAAAGGTAGACAAGATAGTAAGAAAATGGAAGGAACACTGGATATTGCCTTTATGGATGGATTGGGGTTTTCGCAATGTACTCCTGTCATATTTTAAGGATTTTGACCTCTATGTTAGGTACGCATAAGACGTGGTTATGTGTATACTTACAGACAACATTTTGACCAAAAAGAAGTCAAAATGTTCTAACATTTGACTTATTTTTAGTCAAAATGTTCATAGTATCAGCTTACTCTATGTGATCCAAAACTATCTATTATATTCATTTTAGGAGCTGCCCATGTAAAATTTTGGAAAATGGCTGAAACATTCACGGGGGTTAAGTTGAAAGGTGAATTGGGTAGATTCGGGAAAACTGAAATTTGCGATGTCCTTGGTGTTTATCCAATGCCTGATGAAAAGGTAAGAGACTTTGGAACTAATAAAATATTTAGAGTGACACTTTAAACGTCTGCTAATAGTGAAAGTATCGTATGAACCCAAAAAAACATAATTACTCACATTCCGTATGATATAAATCGCCTTACTGCTTGCACCTACGTCTGACCTTCTGAATCTGAAGAATCCGCTTGTTTCAACGGCGTTTCGAGACACAAAGGATAACATACCTGCGGATAGCCTTAGTACAGACTACAGATATGTTCGTACTGAAGTTTGAATGACGTGCTTCAATCATAAAACACCCTATAATCTTGTACTTAAATATTTCAGGTGTTAACTGGGTGCGAATGGGGCAACGTCTTAGTATGGGAAGCTGGACTTGTTAAAATAGAAGTAACACGAAAAGGACGAAAGGCCTGTCATAAAGCTCCGGTTGTGAGTAGACATACTTTCAGAATAAACTATTAACTCATTTACACCCAAATACAGAGTACAGGGCTTTTCACTAATTTGGGCACTTGAACTTTAAATGCGATAAACGAATATTAAGATAGCTCGTTTAAATTGACGCGATAATATAACATTAAATACGATTTTATTTTACCAGTTTGGCGGCGTAATAAATATGTGTACCCATGCCAAATTACAGCGTTATAGTACTAAGAGACTCTGAGCTAAGCCGCGGACAGAGAGATGTACGGACAGGACTACGAAATACTAAAACCGATGCTTCACCCTGAACATAAGTCTGGTGGCATCCATGTGTTATACATTTATTACAGATCCAATTTATGTTAAGTCCAGCGGGTGATGAAGTGACGACAATAGCCCGAGACGGTTGTATTCGTGCGTGGTACTGGGATACTGTGGAACAAGCTGATCCACCAGAGGAAGATCCTTACGTCGAACTTAATCCAGTTGCTGAAACGTGTGTATGTATGATCATAAATTAAAGTGCAGAAGAAAACTGTCTTCTAAATATTAGCGGTAAAGGGAGCAGTAATTGGTTTCTACCATCGTATCGCAAATAGCAATAATTTGCTACGAAACACATCGCAAATGTGTGTTGCACACTTAATACAACGTCGCAGCGCAGATAAAATCACCAATTGAGTACGGAAAATTAAATTATTCCACTGGTTCCTACGCACGACCCATTTTTGTTCATAGGTCCTTAAAAACTCTTATCTTTGACTTAAAAAAAAGGTATTCAAATATTTAAAAAATCCTTTTATAAAATAGCAAAGTTTTTTAAATAGAAAAGACCGAGATGGTATATTAATGGAAATTTTAAATTTACAGGTGCCCGGTTGCCAAATAATGTGCCTCAAGCACCAAAAAAATATGTATTGGTATGCCCAAGTAAGTTCTTCTGCAATTCGCTTTTCTGAAGGTTCATATGAGGAATGGACTTATCGTTTCACTTAACTATGTTACAAGACTTACAAGTTACTTAATTAATTAAAAGTTTTTAAACTGTAAAGCATGTTTAGACTGTGATTATTTATACAGACGATGTCGATGACATTGTAATAATAAAAATATCTTTTAGGATGCCAACGGAGGATTATGGACGGTTGAATTGGAAATCGATAAACTTGAATGCAACCATCGTAAAGTAATAACGTGTCACGCAGGACACGTTATTGCTATGGCAGCATTGAGAACTCAGCCCATACTAATTACCGGTGGTGAAGACGGTGCTCTGCACGCTTATAACACGTATACTCATACGCTCCTAGCCCGGTATCAATTTCCTGTGCCTATAACCTGCATCTTTTATCCACCTTTAGATGTAAGTTTTCTTTGAAGTCTAGTTTCTATTAATTTCATCGCTTCACGCGGATCTTTCCAAAATCCAAAGCTACGTTTTAATGCAAAAGATTTTGTACGCAAATGTGCCATTCTTACTTTGTTTATTAATACACCTAATTTTTATACCCCCACAATAGCAAAGAAATAAAAAATAGCATTAAATAATTATTGTTTTCGTAACTCAGGTAGATCAAACGTCAAGCATTTTCATGGTTGGGTTTGAAGATGGTATAATGCGGACGTTACTGCTACATCCTGATCGGTTAATAAGCCGTCAGAGTCTGATCGATGTCCGTGTGCATTCAGCACTTACGATACACAGTGAAGATTCCGTCAACGCTGATGTTATAGATCTATTATCGGTTAGTATTATATTTCTTGATAGTTTGGTCTGTTTGATGGGTAAGGAATCGATTCATGTGGCTGTGACAACGTCTATAAAAAGACGTTGATCAGGGCAGGTCATCCGAGGTACATAATTATTTTCTAAACGGCCTGGTGATGGCGAGAAGGAAAGCCGCCTTTTAGATTACCCGGTCAGAGGTATGAATACCAATTTAGTTAATATTGCAATAGTTAATGTACAAATAGGTATTTCAAAAAGTACGATCCACGATCGAACCGATACACGATAAAATAGCATTTAGCTTAGTAAGGCATACTAATCCAATATAATTTTTCAGCTTTTAAAACCACACTCGAAGTCTATTACTCAGATATCAATAAATCATCAACGCACTTTACTTGTGACCTGCGCAGAAGATTGCACTATATTTCTGTACAAGTTAGAGCTAGCCACACCGTTCCAATTGCACAAGATTGGATTTATAGAAACACCTAATAATATCGCTTATATGACGTGGAAACCCGGCGAGGTAAGTGAATAAGGAATACTCGCTAATACTTACATTAACAACCAAATCCTTAAAACCTGTGCGTTGACCACGGGAATCCGAGAAGTAAGCACTTACCGGGTCCTGATACCGGCTGACGGATACACTCACCGGAAATTGCTGTTTCGGGATAAACTGGTGTCAGAAAGGTAACAGGAACTTCCCCCTTATGAGCACTGACAAGAAGGTGACAGGTAGACATGCACAGCCTTTGTTAGCAGAGGCAGCCCTTCTAACAGAGGCATTCCACAGGGTGGGCCCCTGCTGTTCAACAATCTGTCTGTGTTACTAAGTATTTTTGATGAGTCCGCCTTTTTGTAACTACGATAATCTTAAATCTTTTTTAGGGTTCCGTACCTCGAAAGGAAAAAACGGAACCCTTATAGGATCACTTTGTTGTCCGTCCGTCCAAACGTCTGTCTGTCTGTCAAGACCCTTTTTCTCAGGAACGCGTGAAGGTATCAAACTGAAATTTATATCAAATACTCAAGTCTACTGTCCCTTAGAGCTGTGAAAAAATCAAACTTCTAAGTCAAAGCAATCAAAAGATACAGCCCTTTATGCCGCGAATTTTCGACAGTCGCAAAGGAATCAAAACCTACAGGGTACTTTCTATGAACTCAGAGTCTTGAAATTTGGTACGAAGCAACATCTTATAGCACTCATAAAGGAAAAATTGCGAAAACCGTAAATTTTTAGTTACATCATATAATAATCGTAATCATTTATTCATTTGTTTAATATAGGTATATAGATATAGATGATAAATATACTAAAAATATTTTACGGAACCCTCGTTGCGCGAGTCCGACTCGCACTTGGCCGGTTTTTTTATCCATTAAGTCTACTGACAGAAATATTTTCGTTCGTCCACTTAATTTTTCATAGTAGGTACAAGAAAATTCTATACGCGTGCGGCTCTAAGTGAAATGACCGAGTGTTGACACGCGCGTCTGTTTTATTACGGACGACCGCAGCGCACGAGCACGCACCTTTGAAGTTAACGACACGCGGCGGATCCGTACGAATGCATCTGCGCTTTCACGGATGCCTCTCCCCACTATGCGTCAGTACGGGCTAGTCCACGTCCGTCCGTAATATCACGGACTAAGAGAGACCATCTTCAATTTGGTTAACGTACAAAAAGCTACTACTTACAATTTGTTAAACCTCATAAAGCAAGTTTAATATAACCTTATGAAAATTGTTAAATATACATTCGGATGGCCAATCGCTGAAAGGCCTGATATTTGCCAGAAGCAAACAACTTCCCCTTCTTAATATAATAATAATCTAAGTATAATTTAACCATATTGTATAAAAAATATACTCTTTTTTTATTTTTGCCCATTAGGAACATGTACTTCTCTTGTGCGGCCAAGTTGGTCTTGTTATGGAAACCGTACTGCCAAAGGTTGATACTCGAGTTTATAGTGAAATCACAACCTTCAGGCTCGAATTTGAGTCCTATGTGGAGACCCTAGTAAAAAAGCATTTGTAAGTACGAAATTAGATCCTATATACTGTCGAAATAGTAAAAATATATATATATATATATAGGCCACCCGGGCCAAAGGTTGTGGGGGTTTTCCGGTACTTCCCCTCCCCAATGCATACTCGGATTTAGATACAACCCCTACCCGTAACAAAATCATTTCAGATTAGCCTATAGGCTGTTGAACCTGTGGGACATAATATCATCTTTTGCGCCTTTTCCCAACTAAGTTGGGGTCGGCTTTCGGTCGGTCGGTCGGTCGGTGAAGCGACTGCCATTAGACCTCCACAACCCAAGTACTAGGCGATATGTCGAAATTCTGTAGTTAGACCGAGTTGTCGGACTTTTTAGGCCTCCAACTACCCGTAACGAATGCCACAGATGTTCGTTTGGCAACCGGGACCGACGGCTTAACGTGTTCTCCAAGGCACGAAGTGATGTCAATGTGTTAAAAAAATGTTAAAGAATGGTAACCCATCTTAAGACTGACCTGGCTGGTATTACTTAACCTTTTAATGTGCTAACCTACTAGATTATCACTTAGCCACGAGTCCCTCATAACACATCCCAAAAAATACAAAACTGACACCAGCATTCTTTTAACAAAATAATAGAACACAACGAATTTTGCTTAAATCAGGTGTTGGCAAGTCTATTTGTAATATGTGGTCATTAAATTTGTAATTTTAACAGCATGCGCAATAGACCATTTCCGACTGAAGAAGATCTTGCTAGCTTAGACGAAGAAGCTTTAAAAGCTAAAGATGAAAAGGATGATGAAGACGAGGAAGAAGAATATATTGGCGCAATAGAACTCAGTAAGTTTTCTTGGATTGCTAAATAGATAGATAAAAATATAATAAGCCATGTTGCGCTGTTGCTTAGGCTTATTGTTTTTTGTTATTTTTAGAAAGAAAGAAAGAAATATTTTTTATTCTGACTAATACAGGATAGGTACATGGTTTTTCGCAAGAAAAATAAGAATAAATAAATAATAAAATACCTCTGCATGAGACAAAAATGGTCCTTAACTCAGCATTATGCTACTTCGCACGATTAGCGAAGAGGCGCTGGTATTCTGCTAATGCCAAGTGACATAGGAACGGACATCATGCTATCAAATAATTATATGAGACTAAACTATATATATATTCAAACTACATATTAAAATTTCGAACAACATAAAGACAAACCAAATTTTATAGTTACAAATAATTATATTTTAACAAAAAAATAAAAACAAGACATTTCAGCTATTATACGAGTATTATAATTATTTGTGGATCGCGATCATGGTGTTATGTACGTGGTGTTTTAGGGTTCCGTTCCTCAAAAGGAAAAAAGAATCCTTATAGGACCATTTTGTTGTCCGTCTGTCTGTCAAGAGCCCTTTTTCTCAAGAACCCGTGGAGGCATGAAGTTGAAATTAACATTAAATACCTATGTCAGCAGGCCCTTGAAGCTGTAAAAAATAGAACCAACCCAATCAAAGATACGGCCATTTCAGTCTTAGATTTTAACATATTTGAACATTTCGGAAGTGAATCAAAGCCCATTGCGTATTTCCTATTGACCTAGAATCATAAAATTTGTTTAGAAGCAAGGTCTTACAGCACAAGTAAAGGAAAAAATCCGAAAGTGGTAATTTTTTTTGTTATATCACATAAATATTTTTTTTGTGGTTACAAACTTATATTTTGCGGTTGGAATTGTCGAATATTGATATATGCCTTACTATATATTGATGTATTGTTAGAACTACAAAGTTAAGTTTCCCTTTCGGAAAAAAACGGGCAAATATCTTATAGAATTGCTTCCCGAGATGGACGTACACGGACGGATCTACGATAGGATTCCGTAAAAAAACTTGTATAAGTTTGTTTACGGAACCCTCGGTGCACGAGTGAAACTGGCACTTGACGGTTTATTAGATTTTTAGTTTAATTAAAAACCATAAAAATAATGTACATATAATTAAAAACGGCATTACCTTAAATTTCTAGTGGAAAGCGAAAGTATGTTGGGTACAACGGTAACTTGGGCGGAGTATTGCGATGAAGGACTTTGGGTCGTACAGAAAGGCACCGGCGCTCTTCTGTTGGTGAGGCCAGGATCTAACAAGATTCTGAAATATGCTCCGATCCCTGACGCTTGGTGTGATGATCTGACCTCTTTAAGATTTGTGTAAGAATTACGCATTGTATTAACTATGACGAGTACTTCTTATTCGCCTACTGGTAGAAATTCGACCATAATCATCACATATTATAATACAAAGTCACCCGCCGCATCTGTCTGTCTGTCCGTTCACGATAAACTGAAAAACTAAACGGATTTTCATGCGGTTTTCACTAATCGATTCAAGAGAATGTTTAGGTGTATAATTTGATAAAATTTTGTGTAAATTGATTAAAATATGTTGATGATTGTTGAAGATGTCTCTGCTACCCATGCGAAGCCGGGTCGGGTTGCTCGTTATAATTATTTTTTAATTATTGATACTATAGCTCAAAAAAGAAATGGAAAACAGTTTACAAACTAAGGAGAAAAGGTACCCACTGAAGAGTTTGTCCACTGAGTCTTTGCCCATTTATTAACCGACTTCAAAAAGGGAGGAGGTTCTCAATTCTTCGGAATCTTTTTTTTGTGATCTTATGATATAATCTTTTCCATAGGTATTTATTAAATTGTTGATTTGAGTAACACTTATCTTACTACAGATGTGAGGGACGTTACCTGATAGTAGGTACCAACACCGGGTATATCCGAGTACTACGCTTGCCCACACCAGAAGAAGATTCCCCAGAAACACATGTCATGATTTGGATGACTGCCATGCAGAAACTGCTTAAGAAACTAAAAGGCAGGCGGCTGGCGAAAGAAGAGGTCAGAAAATCTATGTACCAATTTTTTTTTTTTGTTCATTCTCTCATATTTATTATAAAAATGCAGTTCTGTTCACGTGTGTACATGCAGGCCTTGTGTTTCATTAGAAAAAAATCGTATCTGAAATCTTCAAACCAATATTTTTTCATTTTTAGCTTGTTTGTTATCAAATTAATGTAGGTAATATGTATGTAAATGAAACTGAATAAACCACAAGAACTCCTCAATACAAGGACTTAGATTAGTCTGGTTGATAGTTTAATACGTATCTAGACATTGCCTGGTGGTCGAATTTCGACCATAATTCATTAACTTTAAATGTTTTATTATTACATCGTTGACCCGTATTAAATAACTGTCATTGTATAGACATACTATGATATGTCAACATCCTACTAATATTATAAACGTGAAAGATTGTGAGGATGTATGGATGTTTGTTACTCTTTCAAGCAAAAAACAACTGAACCGATTGCGACAAAACTTGTTATGTAGATAGCCGTTTTCGCATATTTTAAAATTTTTTAACATTACACACAACATTAATAAATTTGCTTTCTGCATTTCTAGATATAAACTTTAAGTATTCCAAATTTCACATTAAAATACGGGAGGGGAGATAATTCTTTTCACGTATAGTTATATTAATATATCTAGTTGTTTTGTTTTTTTATTGGGTGATGGAAAGTGATGATGAAGATCAAGATGGTACCTACACGCCTATCCAAGAGCAACATATTCACTCTTGAACTTAAACCATATCATACTTTTTTTATTTCCTTAGCTTCTGTTAGAATTGGCTTGTTACGAAACTAATGGCTACCTAGCCCGGGAAACATAATAATTTTTTGTTTCAGACGCAACCGATACCACGCATAGACTTCCATGACAACTACTATTTGCCGATGCACGACAAGTATACCGGAGCGATAACATGTTTAGAGATCAGCACTCATGGAAAGTAAGAGCCACATCTTTCTTTACATTTTTGTCGTACAGTTTCAAGACTGTTATAGTCTGACCAGAAATAAAGTGAATCAACACGTGATCATCAGCAGTATAAAAAATAGTATAGATAATGTTGTGGTAGCCGCTATGTTAAGTATTGTCGGTTAGACTGCCATACGGAGTAAATAATGCATCTTTTGTGGAACCAATATAATAATGTTTACACCAAAGCGTTAGCTCCGAGAATCACGACATATTATAAAACAAAGTCCCCCGCCGCGTCTGTCTGTCTGTTCGTGATAAACTCAATAACTACCAAACGGATTTTCATACGGTTTTCACCAATAAAGTGATTTATGAGGTAGGTTTAGGTGTATAATTCATTAAGCTTTTGTGTAAGATGGTTGAAATATGACGATGATTGTTGAAGATGTCAGAAAAAAACAATATACGCCTTGCTACCCGTGCGAAGCTTGATTAATATATGTATATGAACGTAGATATATTGGAAAAAAGAAAACAATAATATTAGTATTTCAAGTGCCCGGCAAAGACGCTTCTTCCTTTACAATTAGCAGAGGCAAGGCACAGCATTTCTGCTCGAATAAGAGCAGCCCAACTAGGCGAAGCACCTCTAACTATAGAAGACTCAGATATCACTCGAGCTGTGTACTTGTTTGTCAAAATAATTAGTAATAGGTATATGTATAGTTTTTTACTCATACCGCACAAGGCGTAACATATTGCGCCGACCCTAAATAAAATTGGGACAAGGGTAGGTAGATAGATGATTATGATGTTGATGATAATGATGTATAGTTTTTTACTGTATGTACATAATATATATTACCTGTTTGAAGAATTTGAAGAAGAAAGATTTATAACAAAGCAGAAAAAAACAAGAGTTGTCTGATTAACAAACGATACCTCGCCTTTAAGATACCTACTAGTCCACTGACTTAATAAACGAAAGTCTGGAAAAGTAGTGGAACAGCACCGATTTAAAAAAAAAATTGTACTTGTTCCTTAGACCTTCAGTAACATTCAGCACCACTAACCTCTGCCATGGTATGAAAAATAAAAAATTAGGGTAGTTTTCCCACTTCCAAAGCATAAAAATTTTAAATTCAAAATTTCAACTTAAAAAATCGTCTCTCGGGGGTTTTCAGGGTCGCTGATTACGAATCCGAGTTCAAAAAATAAAAGTACAAACAAGCAATTTTGAAATCGGTGCTGTTCCACCGCTTTTCCAGATTTTACAGTAAACTATTAGGTATAAACAGGTTTTCAAACTAAATACCTAAACTACGGCTTGGTATTCTCAATTGCGCTTTACAATCAAGCATTTTGTTACAGAAATTGTGAGTACCAAGTTACAATTATTTTATTGCGGTGTCTTAATCAACTCTGCAATGGAGTAAGCATTTTTGACTAAAAGCAACATAATCAAAATTCCCTACTTGGTCACTATAACAAGACATATGTTTCAGGCGGCTGTATACATGTGGCAGAGATGGTAACATATTCGCTTACATGATCAACTTTCATGAGCACCTGATCCCAATGCCGGACATACCGCCGCCGCCACCAGAACCACCAGTTAGTGTTCCACAGTTTTCCATGGTCTATGATCAAAATTCCATAAACATATAGTTTAAAAAAACAATTAAGAATTACGGTGCTATAGATTAAAAAAAGCTCTTACTTTTATTGAAGGTTATTTATGTTTATTTATTTATTTTAGGTTAGCCAGCAATTGTTTACACAATACATTTACTATTTATAAACTAAGTAACATTTGCTTGTGTAACAATTAATTACAGGCTAACACCGCATGCACAATACACGGTAGGAATTAATAATAATTATTATAATAAAATGATAGAAATTAAACAATTTTGTTGTAACAACAAAAAAATGTTGTTATTATTCTATCGCATTGGATCCTCAATGCGTTTAGATAGGCCTGTTGGTGTAGTGGTTAGTGATTATGACTGCTGAGCCAGAGGTCGTGGGTTTGATTGAACACGATCATTTATTCTGTGTCTGGGCGTATGTATTTAGTAATAATATGTAAGTATGTTTATCAGCAGTCTGGCTACCATAGTACAGCCTCTGCCTACTTTGGCCTCAGGTGGCCGTAAGTAAGGTGTCTCAGATTATTATTATTTCCAAGTTGGATTTAATCGTTTCGAAAATGGCGCCAAATGCAATTGAATGATAATAAATGACTCTATACTTAAACATGCAAGTAATAACTCTAGAAGCACTAAACTGATATTTATGATTCTTTAAGACTTTCCATATTTATTGTATACTAACCCCATAACATTTAGGAATGGTTAAATATCAATAAAAAATAAATTAAGTTCAGGATTGATCATATTCGTTAAGTAGCACCACGCGAGCCCGTCAACAAAGTCTAAGCGTAAAACTCATACAAACACATACAAATATTAATAATGTTCCCATCAACTGCAGGTTATGACAAAAATCCCAGAGCCAAGCACCGTAGATGGCGAGCTGATGTCCCACGAGCAACTGAAGCAAAAGGAAGAATATGATAAAATGATGGCCATAGCCAACGCACATAAGAAACGTGTTCGAGATCAACTGACCGAGCTTACTGTCGAATATAGTAAACTTATCAAAGCGTAAGTCTTGCGTACATAATATTTACCGACTTCAGAAAAGGAGGAGGTTCTATGCTCGGCTGTATGTATGTTCACAGATAATTCCGTCACGTATGGACCCTCAGAAATTAATTAACAAACACTACATGTAATATATCGTTGGTGTACAATAAAGATTATTCAATTCTATTCTACGTGTCCCCTACATGTAGTGTTTGTTGATTTTTCTTGAATTTAGGCAATTTAGGCAAAATTAGGTATAACGTGATGAGTGTTATTGTCATTAACGGAGTCAGGTCGAAAAAGAACTAGGTTCTTCGTTCGTTTTTAGGGTTCCGTTCCTCAAAATGAAATAAATCGTCTGTAATAAAAAATCAAGCTTCTAAGTGAACACAATTAAAAGATACGGCCATTTAAGCCTTAGATATTAACAAATTTGAACATTTCGGAGGTAAATCAAAACCTATATAGGGTACTTCTCATAGACCTAGAATCATATCATTCTTACATAACACAAGTAAAGAAAAAATCCGAAAGTGTTTTATTTGTTAGTTTATGGAAAGGATTTTTAGAACGACAAAGTTAAGTTTGTCTTTCGGAAAAACGGGAAAGTGCTAGTATGAGTCGCACTAAGAGTTCCGTACAAACTTGTACGTAGATAGTTCGTCCATCTCTGAAATCGATTCTCGAAGATTTTTTCCCGTTTTCTCCGAGTGACAAACTTAACTTTGCCGTTCTAATAATACTCTCCCGATAACGATATATATAACAGTAAATTTTTCGATCTTACAACTGCATTTAAGCACAGTTTTGTTTGTGCAATTAACATCTATTGTATATTTGATCGAAGCACAATGTATATGAATACACTAATGTGACTTTGTTTCCATTGAAGATATTACTATTTAAGCACCTTTGTACCTCTACTACTGTACTCTTGTTGAAACGATCAAAGTCACTTTGTTTAGATGACTGGCCTGTTGGTCAAGTGGTTAGTGACCCTGACTGCTAAGCCAGAGGTCGTGGGTTCGATTCCCACCCAGGACAAATAATTGTGTGATGAGCACGATAATTTGTTCTGTGTCTGGGTGTAATTTATCTATAATATGTATGTATTTAGAAATATGTAAGTAGTTATGTTTATCAGCAGTCTGGTTACCATAGTACAGGCTCTGTCTAGTTTGGGATCAGACGGCCGTGTGTGAGAAGTGTGGAGTTATTATTATTATAAATATGAACCAACTTTAAAAGTCTGAATATTACCTTAACAAAATCAATTTCTTTGTAGGAACCGTAGTCTACCAGCATCCCAGCAAATAGACGTGACCTTAGATACTCGACCTTTAGTGGAGCAAGAGCGAGAGCTAGACGAAGCTAAGGCACTAACAATAAGGAAACTGGCTCATCAGCTCGAGGCATCCACCTTAGCACTTAGCAAGATGCACAATAGGAATATCATACAGCTTGATGTGTTCCCATTCGCAGTGAAAGCTATAAGGTATTGTGCGATAAGAATAGTACCTATATAAAACACTTTTAATTTCTATGAAACTGGATTTTGGACCCGGCGCTAAATAACGCATAGGTATTGTAGAACACTTAAGTATGTCAAGGAGTGGAACGCAATAGACGTATTGACAGATTAAAAGGTTTATTTTCGGAGACATTCTTGAACATTAGTCGCTTGTGAGGATTTACCTATTGTCTACCAGTCAACTTATTGTCAATTGTCTATAATAATGCAGGGTGAAGAAAGTGAGTACTGAATTGAGTTACCGGAGACTTGCCTAAGGAAACTAAAACTTTCAAATGCAATAAAGTATTTCTTAAATCTCTTAGGAATAAACCACCTGTTCTTAAATTATTTTTAAGAAAGAACAATCATTCGACCTGGCTTTGTCATCTATACGTTAGTCACCCTCGTCACATACTTTTTCCGTCTACTTCGCGATGTTACCTATAACCCGAGTCTATTAGCACAAGTGAATTGGCGCGTGCCGCGACGCGGAAGCTGTGCGGTGCGTGAGCGCCACCAGCGCCTTCTAGCGGCGCCGGCCGCGCGTTCTAACCTCGGTCAGTTCGCGCCGCTGTCGTGTGCTGTTCGATACATTAATGAAATTTTGATTTTTGATCAGACACTAGACATATTCATATGCTCTGAATATCTGTTTATGAAGGCAGCAGGGCGTTACCTCGAGACACTGACGATTTCTAGGTCTGTTACCTAGCTATAGTACCTATTTGTAACCCAGCTGCTTATATTGTTTCACTTATATTGTTTCATTTATTTATTACCTACCAAAGTTTTTATAGATATTACTATGTACCTACTTAAATACTATTGTGTAAGGATTATCTGTAAACAATATGTATCTTTCTGAAAATAAATAAATACATTAGCAACATACAAGCATATGCCACAATGAGCCTAACAGAAAGGGTCAATAAAACTTGGGCAGTTTTTTGATAAAGTAATTTTAAACACTAAAACTCTTTTGTTGGTAAGAAGTAAAACTTCGTCACGTTTACATAAAAGCATTTTTCATATATTTGACAGTAAAATGAGAGTGAACGAGATTGCAGGTGTCCTCTTACTTTAAAAAAAAAACCACTTCCACTTACATGAAGAATTGATTGTCGGACTGAACTAATTTCAGCCACTTTGTTTTTTTAAATATTTTTCTATAAATATTATATGTAATTTAACAATAATACTTTTGATGTAGACAAGTAGGTACCAACCCTATAGAGCAAAATTCCATACAAAAATTGTATTTAACCAAATAAGTAGTAACTTTGGGTAATTCTCTCAGGAAACCTCTTGAAAAACTACCATATCAAAATACCTAGTTTATAATATGTAGAGTTAAGTCTCCTACCTAAATATTTAACAGTTTAATTGACGACTATATCTATGCTGTAGAGATGTCAATGTGCTGATTAAACCACTACGCCAAAAAAATCTCTCCAAGGCGTTCCGAGATCAATATGAAGAAGTGCATGTAAAAATGGCTGAAGCTGCTCTCCGGGGAAGGTAAAACCATAATCATTATAATAATTGTTTATTCACATATACATATATGTAGGTGTATACATTTTACCTCACCATCCATGATTCACAACGTATTTTTTTATTTAATTTCATAAAGACCAAAATAAATGTAACGTAAAGGAAAAAGAAATTCTAAAAAGTAATTTTAAGTTTAGTAAGTACAGAAATGTAACATTCGCTAACACAGAACAGACATAATTTCGTTAGGTAGGTACAGCAGGTATCGATAAATGCGTGACTACTGACTGCTGCTGATATGAAATTATGAATCAGCTTTTCAAGCATTATTCAGCGCTTAAAACTGAATTGATTTCTTTCAACATTACCAGACCCTTTATAGTACCAAAGTATATTAATTATTTTAATCTACAGTTGACTGTTGTTATTGTAAAAAAAAGTTAACAGAGAATACATTAGAGATATATATTTGTCACAACATAATAAAGATATCTTCTTAATCTTTGTCGTGTTTGTTGCTATTGACTGAATGTGGCTTACATAATTCCTTTGATAACCCACCATCAACCTTATTTTATATTTCTTCTAAACTTACATGCCGCTAGGAATATGAATTTACTAGAGATGGCAGAAGCGGTAACAAGGGATGAGTAAGTAAATATTAGGTCACAAAATTATACTGCACTATAAAAATTATAACACCATTTCTCAAATTATCTACTAATTATATTTCTACAAGAAGGTACTACTAGCCACTAAGACCAATAAGTCACGTTAAGTCTAGTACAGTCTTAATGCCTCTGATGAAACTGTTACAGTAATGTACCTAAATCATTAAATTATTCACTTGATATTAATATAGTTGCCAACAACGAATGACATCAAATACTTAGATTTTTTGAAACTAAAACTAAACTGTAATGATGTATACAATTATAATATTTGATCTTATGAAATTTATTTTGTCAGAATCGTACAGCGGACTAAGAAAATGGTCTACCAGTTTGACAAAAGTTTCTATGTATCACAATAGCGATAAGGACAGGTTTAACCTATCTTTAACAATTAACTATCAGAATATTATTGCACGGGAAAATCAACCATAAGGTTGATTTAATAAAGCATTATGATGTCAAATGATCTTCAACCGTAGACGATATATTTGGCCGATGATAAGTTCTGTGCAAATATTTCATTACTCCCTAACCTTCTCTTGTAATTGTTCCCTTCAAACAGAAAGACGGAGGCAGCCGTTCGACGAGTAGGCACGAGGAAGACGTCGTACGGTCCTCCTCGCGTGGCGTCCTTCCTGCTAGGTCTGCCCCCTCGCGCGCCACATGCCCTTAAAAAAGCTCTACGGAACTATCATCAGCGCTTGACGAGACATCACATGCAGTTCATCGAGGTTTGACATATAATCTTTGACAATTATCAGATATACCCAATTCTTTAAAAGTTACATAAAGTTTGCCCTGACGTCACTTTCGTTAATACATAAATATGTATATAGGAAATGTTTTAATTGAATATTATTATATTTTACTAATATTCCAGATTGTAGCAGGAATAGATAGATAGGTAACACTTTATTTGTACATTAGCATTACAGTGGAAGACACTTACATAATTACATTAAACAGATAATGTACAAAGGGCGGCTTTATTGCTAGATGTAATCTCTTCCAGTATTATCTGCAATAGGTAATTTTCTGAAAAAATAAATTGTATGTTGACCGACACCGTCTCTTAGAATAATATGTTTAAAATGAGGAGATGTTGCTTCAATTCATAATCATATATTAACATAATTATGTACAATAAAGAAAACGTACTAGTATACAGAATATAAACTGAAATATTTATTAGCAGACAGCAACGCATATTTTTCCTAAGGCTTCTGAATTCTAAAATGCAATGGCTATTAGCGTAGTGGGCAACTTTGTTACGCGTTATATTTCTTAATTTTAATAGACATCAAAAAGGGGGATTTTTTCCTCTCAGTTTAATTACAATTGAATATGTTAAGCGCTATCCTCATTAATGTAAAAGTGATAGTAATAATTCTTTTCTTATCCGATAAGGATCAATACATACGCATTAGTACATTAAATACAAATTACGGTACAACAACTTGATACCTAATAATAAAAAAAAATCTGATCTCTTCCAACCTTCGATTGAGCGACAACAAGGAGTTTCCCAAGTTCATGCAAAATCAACATACATAATGGTGTAAATGTTGAAACCAATGATTGGTTATTTATTGGAATAATTATGATTAATTCATACTTATCACAATTTGTCATAACTTATAACATATTGTAAGAAGTAGGATTTAATTTGACTTCCTTCCTAGGGTATACCCGAGTCTCTTGCGATAGACTCACTTGTGACGGAACACCGTGTGGTTTTATTCGGTTCGATTCCGACATACCACTTCACCGATAGCCATGGTGAGGTGATGACCCGTGGGGGTTTCCACACGAAAAAACAAAAAGTATTTAATTTGCAATTTTCAAATTTTTTATTGGTATCCGATAATGTAGGACATATTTATTAATAACATACATTTTTCCCGTGCAGTCATGTCCTTGAACTATTTTTTAAAAATTATTTTAGATTCAAGAGCATATAAATCGCAAGCCGGATCCAAACGCTTTGCCACCTGGCGCGGAAGAGGCTCTAAAAGAGGCAGAAGCGACAATCGGTAACCGCCTCCTGAAGACGCAACCTGACTACGTCGCTCCACCTGGCCACAACACGCAATTACGTATTTGTATCACTAGACAGGAGGTAAGAGGACAACTTTCGTTATTATAAACATTTGGAAAAAGTTTTGTGGTGTGAAACGACATTTCTGCCTATTACGTTAGACGGCACGGAGTCAGTGTGAGTTGATTGTGATTTGATCCGGACCCGCTCGAGCTTTAGCTTGCACTACTTATGTTCCTTAAAGATTCGTTTTGCTAATGGACGGTAAAATTTCGTTGTATTTTCATCGAAAATTTTACCGTTCGTAAGCAAAACGAATCGCTTCTTGATTATAGGAACGGGGCATTAATCCATCCATATAAGCATAACAAATATCCCAGTGTTTTCATTTTCTTTCGTTTCCCTTTTAATATTCTTAATTCTTAAAAATATTCCCGCCTTTAATGCCCATAATACTCGGTTGACCACAATAGGCTTGTTCCCTATTACGTGAATGGGATCAAATTATAGTGTTCAAAATGTAGGTGCTGTCTACCCCTTCGGGGATATAGGAGTTAGTGACTGTATGTATGTACAACAAAATTGTTGCCTGCCGTATTTCCGGACCGATACGACCTTCAAACCTTCAAGAGAAGAGCGTACTCCTATCTCAAAGGACGGCAACGCACTTGCGACTCTTGAGTTTGCAGGTGCCCATGGGCAACGGCAGTCACTTACCATCTGGTGACCCGTCTGCTCGTTTGCCCCTATAATATAAAAAAAAAAACATAAAGGAGAACAGTTCCCACAGAGCAGGTACATACGTGCCAGACTAGACATCTAGACGTTTTAATAATGAAAGCTTCTTATCTTTGTACAGAAAGAAATAAACAATTTTTTTTATAAGTGGTATTTGCGTGTCAAACCACTTTTTTATAACATCCTGTTGATTAAATTAATCATAATAGAATAGTTAAGTAATAATGTAAAGAATCTTGGTAAAGTGGTGGTAAAAGAAGTTATTTTACCATCACTTTACCACAATAGTCGACATATAATACATAATTAATGTTACAGGTATATGACAATAAGCGAGAATTTAATATGAAAGTACTAGAATTACGTGAACACAAAGGCCGTTTAGTGCAACTTATGAAGCAAATTGGAGAACGTCTAGCAGAGATTCGTATAGAAATACCGCCCAAACTTATAAAAGCACCTCCGGCCATACCTGAGATAGATGAAGAACTTGAATTTCCTGAGAGGCACCTCGTGGTTAGTTTAATAATTGCTAAAAAATTAAAATATCCGCGACTCGAAAATGCCTTCAACGATTATAAAAGAGCTGCAACGAACTTCGAACGGCTAAGCAGATTTTCTTGAATTATATCTAAGAACATTCTCGATCAAGTCACCTTTCAAACAAAAAAAAACGGCACTCAAGTCGGTTCGTCGTTCATCGCACATTGATTTTTTTGCTAGGTGAGGTGGTTCACAAATTTTCTTCATTTGGCAATAACTACCAAAGATTTTAATGTTGGTAACAGCCTGAATATTCTTAAAAGATAAATAAGTATTAATTTTTGTAGAGAAAGTCTGTAGAATATAACTCAACGGAGCATTTGAATGATTTCCTCATTTTATATTATTCCTAACAGGTGAAGTAGCTCGTTGTAAACTCAAACGAACAACCCAAAAGCTTCTAATAGACTCACGTAGTGGAATAAGTATATATTATTTAGTTTATGAATGCGACTCCATAACAATGAGCCACGTGACTAGTTTCGAATTTCAATTTTTGTATTTTTTAAGTTGTATCCCATCACGTGAACCGATGAAAAACTTTGTATGTGGTTCGATGTAACGTACTTTAAGTTAATAAAAAAAAACCTAAAATAATACCGTGAATAATAATAACTACTTAAAATATAGTACTTCTATGATATTATATACACAGATGCCCATCGACATATTATAGTAGAAATACGATTATTTAACAATCCTTTTGTCTCAGCAATGGCTAGACCAGACTGAAACCAAATATCTCCAACCTGTGTATTATATATGTAGGTAGTAGGTGTTAAAATCATAGCAATAACGAACATACAAAAAGTAACAAAAAAAAGTAAGGACAACTTTTTGAAGTGAAAACTTCTTTAGGCGCGTTGGGCACTTTTGGAAAAAAGCACTGAACCTGCGTGACCGTCACGATCACATACATATATACACATGTGTGTATGTATATATGTAAGTTATGTTTTCACTTCTGAGGTGTAGTCCTAGGACTGACGGTTTTTTTTTGTTACAGGTAAAACCAGAAGAAGTGACTTTACCAGTACGAATATCTAAAAAGGTACAACAAGTAGAAGATAGAAAAAAATCAGCCCTTGCAGTTCGAGTGCGGCCGCCACGCGTCCAAAGATTTGTTCCAATCACAGGTAACACTTTGCTATTTTATAATCTTCTATGTAGTTACCCGTTACACTTCACATATTTACCAGATCCCGTAGAATATCTAATCTATAGCAATTCACTAAAAATATAATTATTTTTTTAAGTGAAAACTTCTTTAGGCACGTTTGTGCACTTTTGATATGGGGAAAAGCACTGAACTCGTGACCGTCACGCTAATAATACATATGTAGATCCACTAGAGAGCGCTAACCTAAACGTTGAGTTCTGTCAGCTCCTTATTAATTAATGTCGTCAACTTGCTAATGTGACGTTTTAAGTTCGTCGTTTCGTTTAAATTTTCACTTCTGTCGGCAGTCCCATGACTGCCTGTTTTTTTTTATTTTTTAAAAAAAATATAACCAGCCGTGATCGTCCCTATCCTCGATTACGGTGATGTATGCTATCTCGACCTGAATGCAGATCTACTCAATAAACTTGACCGACTTCTCAATAAATGCATCCGGTTCATTTTCAATCTTCGTAAGTACGACCGTGTATCTACCTATCGTACCCAACGTGCGTAGCCTACGTGCTTTAACTACTCTTTAGTCTCTACTTAATAACTCTACGCTGTGAGATAAGTGGGGGCTCCCACTTATCTCATCTCACAGCTTCAACTTCTATGTTCCAACCATGACAGAGATCTTCGCTCGCTACGCACTTGTTCTCTTGTTCATTCTTTATTTGCTATCCATTCTATTTAACTATGGAATGCGCTCCCTCCTGAGATTAGGATATCCACCAACGGAGACAAGTTTAAAGCTAAGGTCTGTGAATTTTACAGGAAACGGCAGAAATATCCTAATAACCATAATTTATATGTAAATTATAACTTTCTTCAAGAAATTTCGTTCTGATACACCTGCCATGTCCTTCACTGAATCACCCAAAGGTTGACTGACATTAAGTCCGCCTCGTGCAATGTAAACTGCAGAAAGTCTTAAATAAATAAACAACCCGTCTAAGGTAGGCAATTATCAGTTATAGGTACCTGAAAATACGACTAGCAATAAGATATACTGATTACCAAAAATACAACAACTTATTGATATAGACTTATTGAAAGACATCATGGTTTGAATTGGTTTATAGTAAGTCGCCCATTATCAGCTTCTTGGGAACTACTAAGAGTGAAACAAGATCAAGAATCAACACCTTTGGATACAGAAGTACGGGAGCGGCGCATTGAAAGGTTTACTTTACAGTTTGTTTATAGTAGGTATAATAATATGCACTCTGCTTGTACTTTTATTCACAAAGAAGTTTCTTCGGCGCTTTCAGAAAAAAAATCTCTAAAAATTACGCTTTCTTTTTATGCGATAATGCAAACGAGCAGACGGGTCACCTGATGGTAAATGACTACCGCCGCCCATGGGCACCTGCAACTCAAGAGTCACAAGTGCGTTGCCGGCCTTAAAGGGAGTTAAGGGAGGGGGGGGAAGAGGGAGAGTGCAGGGAGGGGGAGCAGAGAAGAAGAGGAGGAGAGGGAGGGGTAAGGACCTCTGGTAACCTCACTCACTCAGCGAAAAACAATGGAAGCATTGCTTCACTGCCGGATTTCTGTGAGGCCGTAATATCATTCCGGTAGAGCCGGCCCATAGGTGCCGAAACATGGCTCTCCTACAGTTGATCTCTCGGTGAATAAATCAGTCTGATGGAATAATATAAAAGGGATGAGTGTTTTGTTTGATTGTTTGTTGCTTGAAATGCGCTAATCTCTAGAATCAGTCAGATTTGAATATTTGGATAGGGTATTCATTGTGGAAGGTTATAGGATATGTAACATCATGCTAAGACCTTTGGGAGTGGAGTAGTGACAATAAACGCAGGTAAAACTGCGTTGAACGGCTAGTAATCTAATAGAATCCAAAAATGTAATAAAATCTAACTTAATAACATGTGCAGTTGTAGTTTAAAAGACAATGCTAATCAAAAAGTCTACGGACGTAGACTTAGCACTTTGGTTGACATACCATAGGGATTGTCCATTAATCACATGAGGCTCGAAAGAGAGGGGTTTGGAAAAAATCACAAAATATCACAAGGTTTCTTCGGCGGGGGCCTCACCTTGTGTGGGGGCGTGTGGTGAGATATCACGTGAAAATATTTTTTTGTAGAAGGCGCTATTATATCTTTATATCGTTTATAGATAAAAACGTTGCAAAAAAAACATCACGTTATTAATGAACGACCCCATAGGAATGAGAATATTGCGGTTTCCTACTCAATTATTTCAGACATATGTGTTAATCCAGGTGTCCAGCTATATACATACCAAGTTTCATCGCAATTGGTTCAGTAGTTCAGTTTTTTGCGTGAAAAAGCAACAAACTTTCATACATCACCACAAACTGTCACGTTAGTAGGATTCGGCTGCAGCACATAAGTTACCACAGTTAAATAAATAGGGTTACATATTTAATCACAAATAGGAGGAAGAGGATTTAGCACTCAACGAATAGTGAAAAATTAATAATGTAATACCTAACCACTAACTTTTTTTATACTGGGAAATCCATCATGGACTATCCTCCACCTCGGGTGCGGCAGAGGGGTGTACCGGATTCTTACCGGCTAAAACCACAAGTGTGTTCCATCTCACATCTTCTGTCGGGGATACGGGAGTAACATTAGTCCGCGTCCCCGTCGGTACTGGCCCGCCTGTGCAGGCCCCGTCTCTGAGGGGGTTAAATCTTATCCCCCCTCGCTTCCTCCATCTTCCATAGAGGGGTGCGCCTGGAACACGTCGCGCTGGCACCTCGGACCCATTTGCAGAGAGACGGATTTCCCCAAATAACCTAACAATATTGAGCTCTTTACAAGTTCTATTTATTCTTGTCCTAATCCTTCAATCACGTATTCGATTAAAATAGTTAAGTAAAATCATTTATGATTTAACTATTTTTGTTTCATTTCCAGGCATCTTTATGAACAAGATATGTTATTAGGAGATGCGGAAATGTCAATTCAGAAGTTCGATTCCCGATTGAGGCAGCTGCAAAGAGAACGCATCCGAGTGCAGGTCAGACTATGCCATAATATTGCTATTATTCATCAGACCGGTGTTCAACTAAAACTAAAGGAATAAAGTGTCTCGCTCGGCCTATTGATTGCCACAGTAATGGCAAAACAAGAAACAATTCGTTTTGCTTACGGACGGTAAAATTTTCTTTGAAAATTCAACGAAATTTTACCATTCGTAAGCAAAACGAATCGTTTCTTAATTATAGGAACGCGGCATAAGTGATTTTACGCTGGCTTCCTTTAACAGTTCCATGCCACTTTACCAACTCGTCAGAGGTTTGTTTAAGACTTGACAAAAAATTCTTTAAATGTCATCGCGACATATGGAATAGGGGACAAACGAGCAGATGGGTCACCTGATGGTAAGTGACTGCGCCGCCCATGGACACCTTCAACTCAAAAGTCACAAGTGCATTGCCGGCCTTTAAGGTGGTAGTAGAGGAAGGGGGGCAGACGGGAAGGGGGGGAGAGGGAAGGGTTAGGGCCTCCGGGAACCTCACTCACTCGGCGAAATACAGTGCAAATCAATCAAAATCAATGCTTTACCGTCGGTTTTCTGTTAGGCCGTGGTATCACTCTGGTCAAGCCGGCCCATACGTGCCGAAGCATAGCCCTCCCACTGTTAAAAGTCTTGCTTCATGAAAGTCCAAGAAAATATACTAAGCCTGGTTCACTGAGGCTCAGTATCCCTGTTTCTTTTATTGTTACCATAAAAACTTAAACGTTTTAGAAAGCTTCAAGAAAAGATTTTCTAAACGCTTCGTTTCTGTCGTGTCGTGACATCTCGGAGCGGTGTTATTCTTTTTAGATTGTTAATAATCTTGGAGGAACTTGAAAATAATTTTGTGTTACAAATATTATTTTGAGAACTAGTTTAACATATCCTCTATTTTTTTCTTACATTGCCAAGTTGTCAAACGAACACAAGGACCTCTTGATGGCGTTTAGCACTATTTAAGTATTTAAATACAGTCGCAATAGTCAATAGACCTTTATTTCTATCAATATATCAATATGCTGTGACAGTTAGTAACAAAACTATGTTGATTGTAGTACTTCACCGAGACTTTGATATATCAACTAATTGAAAAATTTAGAATAATACTATTGCGGGTATTCATACTTTTTAAAGAATAAAATCTGTTTCACAGGAAAATAATCAATTACTAGAGTTACATTTGTACCAATTGCACAGAGAGATGAACGTTTTGAACCGTTTTGAGGCGCACGAAGATCGTTTGGCTGAAAGAGTTTACTCAAAATTGATGCAGGTAATAATTCTTTGCTTTACGTATAGAAGACTAATAAATTATGGAGGAAAGAGTATTGGAGAAGTTATTATAAAGATCAACACTCCCCAAGATGACACCCCAAATTAGAAGAATGATTAGACAATAATAGGCCAGTAGCGTAAAACATAAAAACTACAAATCGGTTTCATTGTTTTAACTTCAATGGCTTCATTTTAGCCCAATATGACTATCCCAGGTTTTTCCCCCAGGCGGAGTAGTGCTAAAATGGTAGGATATTTGTAGTTTTACGGTTATAGCTCCTACAGAGCTTACAATATCGAAATCATGGTCGTTATAAAGTCGTAGAACATTAAATTCTGCATTGAATGAGACTAAACGCACATTCCATAGACATATAAGAAAAATTTGTCGTTTTATCTTCAGGTTTTCGTTAATATCATCTAAACTAACCCACCTATCAATAAAGTGGTAAATGTCATTTCTGTGTAGTCTAATAGTTTAAAAGTGACATTACTGATCTTAACTTATGAAAAGTACAGTGCTCTCAGAATGTGAATGTGACAACAAAAAATATAATTTATTGTGTGTCTGGGTTTAATTTATCCTACTCCTACTAATATTGTAAACGTGAAAGTTTGTGAGGATGTATGGATGTATGGTATGAATGCAAAAACTACTGAACCGATTGCGATGAAACTTGGTATGTAGATAGCTGGAGACCTGGATTAACACATAGGCTACCTTTTATCCCGATATTCCCACGGCACCGGGACTTACGTGGGTGAAACCGCAAGGCGCAGCTAGTTTAATATATAACCTTAGAAATAAGCGTAATAAATATGTACGTATATAATCTAATAATAAGTATATTCTTAAGCGCGACACCGTTTAAGAATTTTGCTACACATAATAATTCTAATTAGTTTTGTTTATACATTAGGTGAAAGGCGTCCAAGAGCAAATCGATGATTGCAAACACCGAATTGAGGAGATACTAGGCGAGAAAAATGAACTAGATGTTGAGTGCCAAGAACTTCAGAGACAGTTTAAAAATTTAGTCTCGGACAATAAGTTTGCCGACTTTCTGCGAAGAATATTTAAGAAGAAATATCGGCCACCGCGTGATCATGACGATGACGGTACCTATTTAATTACTATAAGTAATTACTATAATTACTATAAGTCAATAGATATAGAACTTTCTGATTAGCTTACAACAATAAACTCATTTTAGTGATGATGATGAAGAGGTCATTTATAATGCTCTTTTAATAAATGCAATTATGGAACAATGCTCTATCCTTATGCAATAATCACCTTGGCCTATATTTAATAGATTTTTCAGATTTATTCGCACGGGAGTGCACGGGCTCAAAGCACTCTATATTTACACGAACCATTTCTAGCCATTTTCAGACCCATCTAACTCAGGATCGGAAGCCCTTACTTTAATAGTTTATGAGATAGAATGTCTGAAACGTTGGCTGGCTTGTGCGTCATGCTCGTGAACGGGTACCGTTGGTCGGGGCTGGTCATCTCTGGACTGCTGTTACTTAAATATGTGTAGTAGTAATTAGCGCGTCTATTTATATTTTAGAATAATAGTAATACGTTACATTGTCTTCACATTTCATTTACGCTTATAAGCAATGTAACCAGAAATTTGTAAAAAACATTTTGGAAAAGAGTGTCCTTGGAGTTTCTTGCCTGTTCTTCTCCACTGGATCTACGTATTGGAACAGGCAACTAGCTTCACGACTGACTTAGTCTGACCGACTCCTACTCCTGACAATTCAAAAAAACTTATTAGTGGTTTAATTGAAATAAATGGTTTTGATTTTGATTTTGAAAATCACACATTTTGGGGGCGACTGACAGATCATCAAAAATTGTTGACTCTTTAGGTTCATAATAAACCATTCTCAAGTAGGTACATCGTAACATGTTTTTTTAGTGACAAAGAAATTGCCCTTACTTTCACAATTTAGTTAAGTTGATATAATTTACTTAAAGTAAGTATGACAAGAGGCCATCCATAAATTACGTCACACTTTAAGGGGGGAGGGGGTCAACGAATTGTGACATTTTGTGTGACAAGGGGTGCGGGGGTCATAAGCTTCGTGACGTCATATGTCAAAATACAAAACATTGTGAACGAAAGATTACATACGCTACTACACTTTTACAAAAAAAACTTTAGAACTGCTCTTTTCGGTGCTGGGTGTGCGAAATCTGTGACGTCACACAAGGGAGGGGAAGGTTCCACAAATGTGACAAAGTAATTTACGGATGGCCCCCAAAGTTGCAGAATTTGAAATGGATTATTAGTCGTTATTCTTACTGTAGTTAATAGTAACTACTACTAATGCAATTTAAATAGATTTGTATTTGTTGTTTCACTATAATTTAAAATATTTGGTTGGTTTTCATCACAATCAAAGCATCTGAATACCTAGGTACCTACTTATTTATTTAACCATACCAACATAAATTGTTAATACCTAAACAAAAAATATATATTTTGTGCAGTTTTTAATGTTTAGTAATAATTATATTATCTACTTATCGTTTTATGTAACAAAATTATATGTACTAAAGGATGGGTAATACGCCTACTATTAACCTGCAATTACCTGTTTTCAGAGTCTTCTGAATCGGAGTCTGAGTCATCATCTAGCGAAGAAGAAGACGAAGGAAGCGTTGACAGTCGTGACATCGGTCCCATTCGCCTCGACCCCAACGTTTGTCCAGAAGGATGCGAAAGAGAAATCTACGATAAAACTTACGAGTTGAGAGGCATAAGGTCAGTCTTAAAGAGGGAAGCTGTATGGACTTTTTGGTGTTTCGCTATGCGACTCTTTCGTCTCGACTCTCGAGCCTTGAACACCAAAAAAGGCCTAAGCGAAGTCGTTAACCAGCTAGGCTAGGCGATTAAGAGTAAAAAATAAACGTAAACGTAAACAAGTAATAAATAAAAAAGCTAGGCTAGGCGTAAAACATAAACGGTTTTCCAAAGTACCTGATAAGTAGGAAGTAGGAGTTGGAAAGTCTAAAGGTTGTAGCAAAAGGTTGAATTTCTAAACTAATATAGTGAGAAATATAGAAAATATTGTTCTAAATACTCTTTCTATATTTTTATGGATATATCTCCTTTCGGTCTAAATAAGTGTTGATAAGTAATAAAAACCGTATTCGATCCGTTCAGTGACCCTCAACACTAGCCCGAATGTACAGATATATGACGTACTGACGCTCACCAAGACTTCCTACTAAACTAAGTAATGACAATATTCATAAAGTTTTTCGTTTTTTAAGCTGTCTGAACTTTATATATAATTTCCTGGATGACCGAGCTTTGCTCGGCTTTTTTTAAAAACGACGTTTTCTAAAATGAAACCTAGCTAGATGGATTTATCGCCCCCGAAACCCCCTGCATACTAAAGAGTTTTCTCTACCGTTAAATTATTTCTGCTCACGCATATTCATTACCTTCCCACATCAAACTGCCATAAACTTTTTAAAGTAATTAATACTAAAGTGAATTGACTACTGCTGTGCATGTATTGGGGATTAATACAAATAATTATTTTTTTAAATCGTTGGCTCATATCAATGCAACCCATAGTCCATAGAGAACGCTTTTCTGAGCCTTTCTACACTGAAAGGTGTTGTTTTATGCATTTTGTATATTAGCAATAAAAGTATTCATAAAAGGAAGTATTTAGAGATGAATGCAATGTAACATAGTACATGATAAAAATGGAACGCATTCATGCATTGTGTTCTTATAGAAAAAATATATTTTGTTCTTTCTCTCCCCAATATATTCTCTGTCTACTGTGATGGGCTCGTTGCACGCATTAAAAACTCTTATTAATTCAAGTTATCGGATCTTTTATTACACTGAAAGCCTTAAAAACAACTGGTTACGGGCCCAGGAAGTTCATAACTTGGAGACAAATTCGAATAAGTAAAAATAGAAGAAATTTGGAAATTTCTTATGTACATGAAGTTTGTAAAGTCATTATTTAATACTAATTTATTTTCATTGCATAGACACAAGCACGAGCAAGATATCATAGAAAAAGGCAAGATGGTTGAGATGCTGTATCGTGACATTGACAACCACAACAAATACAAACGCAAGCTAACTCTACAACTCGACACTAGAAAAAATGAACTCAAGGAATTTATGGTGCGTCAATCTCATATACTACCAGCGGACCCGACAGACTGTGTTCTTTTTTTTTCTTACCCCTTCGGACCGTCACCCCACCGGGGTTTTCGGTGGAGCGGTGTGTCGGAATCGAACTGACTAAAACCACACGGTGTGCCGTACTGCGCCTTAAATAGGAAGGATCCGGGAACAGCTTTTATTAAGACATCCGGACCCCCCCTAGCGCCTGCCCACAAGAGTGGGGGCACCGCCTCCGGGTAAGAACCTCTCAATTAGGCGACGTCCAGGCACACGCGGACGCCGCCTCCTCGCGGTGGGCCACTATAGCGGGTGGAGGGGAAAAACCGTCCCGACATAACTAATTTCGACAATTAAACAAATTCACTAAAATCTTTAAAAACTGGTCAAAAAATAAAACGTAATTGCAATGTCACCGACCAGGTCCAAACGAGGTGAGGTGATGACTCGTGGGTGTTTCCACACGAGAAAAGGTCCAAACATGCATCCAAACCATCCCGGGACATACTTAACTACCGGGATTTTTACTATTTTTGTGTGTTTGAGTAGGTCCATAGATGATTTAAATAATATTTTCAGCACGCCAATAACATAATATCCATATAATGAAGTCATTTCGCAAAAATGTCACTTCTATACTTTTTACTTGGTTGCAAAACTTTTAAGCCAACCACTTTTTTTGTTTTGAAAACATGTGACAGCGGAACTCTCCAGCTGTGCCTCATTATTAGTGCCAATTTGACATTAACATTTTCCCTTATACTTACCTCACAAAAATAAGTAAGTACTACCACAGAATACATATTAGTACCAGTAGTCCTACTAAAATTTCCAGCTTTAAAATTTCTGAAAAATCAACGGGATTTCCCTGAAATTTTCTTTCATACAAACCTTGCCCGTGGAATTACGAACAAAAAAAAAAGAGCCAAATCGGTCTAGCCGGTTGAAATTGATGCTTCGGCATACATAATCATTCATTTATGTATTTTACATATGGTTGTCAAATAAGTAAATACCTGATCGTTATTCGAAGTTGTAAGAACTTCGTAAAACGTATCACCCTAATAATATAATTTAGCCTATGATAAAAATTTTATCTTTAAGAATTTATCGAATGAGTAGACTGTTATACCTCCAAACAAATATCTATACTAATATTATAAAGCTGAGGAGTTAGTTTGTTTGTTTGGTTGAAAGCGTTAATCTCAGAAACTACTGGTTCGAATTGATTTTTTTTAGGTTCGAATAGATAGTGACAGATAGGAAGGCTATATAACATCACGCTACAACTAATAGGAGCGTAGCATGAATGAAATTTTTTGTAAAAACGCAAAAAAATTACAAACGCGGACGAAATTGTGCGGATAAGCTAGTGAATATATAATTATAGCTTCACCCGTTTTCACCCGCGTAAATGCCGATACCGTGAGAATATCAGGATAAAAAGCCTATGTTTTAATCCAAGTATCCAGCTATCTACATACCAAGTTTCATCACAATCGGTTAAGTAGTTTTTGCGAGAAAGAGCAACAAACATTCATACATCTATATAATATAATAATACTCACAAATTTTCACGTTTATAATATTAGTAGGATAGGACGTCATCGCGGTAACGATAAAGTAAAATAAGCCTAAAAAACCAACTTGGTCCAGTGCAAAAATCGTAATATATTTTTAATGCAAAAAATATTCCATACACCTATATATTGATATTTGTATTATTTACATATTTTATTCTCTAATAAATTAAGTTTCCGCTCATATTATTTACTTAGGTTTTCAATCCAAAAGATTTGATTAAACATAATTTCCGCACTATTTAAGCACTACAGTACTATTGGGATAGTGCACGACAGTAGCGCCACTTAGCATAATGATATGCAAATGTTTTATTATTTTCTAATAAATAAAGTAATTAAAGGTACATAGAAAGACGAGAAACAGTTTTTTCAAGGAATTTGTTAGAAAAATTAATATAATTATAAATACCGGTTTTGAATGTATAAAACACAACATAAGTTTTCAACCTCAAACTCTGTACAAAGGAGATAAATTAGTTTTAGCTCAACATGTAAGAATGTTAAAGAGCTACGAAATAATGGCAATAGTTATTTAATAAGAGCCCACATCATTCGTCAAACAACGGTGACATTAACACCCTATAAAACAAGTTTAAAAGTAAGTACCTACTCTCATAACGTAATGTAGGCTACATTACGTTGTACATTATGTTATTAATAATAATAATTAAATGTGCAACATTATGTAGCACACTTAATTTAGTATTTTACGGTAGGTAAGGTACTTAAACAATTTTTTGCAGTTCACAACACAATAACAATTATGATCCTATGATTCATTTCAAATTACAAACAAATTGTAGAAAATCTCAAAGGAATTTTGTTTAACTGATATGATAGACTATCCCGAATTGTTCCAGATTTCTGCCACGGCATGCACTGCGATCGCTTTATATACCACCACCATGCACTTCGCACATAGCGAATAATATTGCTACTAAAATTTATTTTATATTTAAATTATTGTGCACACCAAATTTTAAAAACCTAATGCAATTCTTGAAAAATATTTTTATGATCAAGATGGAGAAGCAAAGCTGTATGAATGAAGTGGAGCAAGTTGTGATTCTGCGTTACGATCAGATGAGGGCGTCTGCGCTCCGAGGGTGTACGGGGCCCCTGGGACTGTCACAAACCGTCGTATTCCAGGAAGCGATGCTCATGAGGCTGAGACGAAGAGTACTAGAATTGCAGGACGAGATAAAACAGCAAAAATTACGCCAAAAGTTTGTGTGGCTCACTTCAATATATTTGGATTTTTAAACTAGATAAGTAGACGAAGTTTAGATATTTGTTGCGGTTCCAATAAGTATGAGCTTGTGTACCTATACCATTTTTCACATAGCATGAGTTCTATGACGTTTGGTATTTGAAGTTAGTTGAGATGTAGTAATTATAAAACCAAACTAAAACTTGTGGTTTGAATAATCTAAACGAAAAAAGAATCGATTTAAAGCATAATAATAGAACAAATTTATTCGTTTCTAATTATTTATTTGTGGATGGCGCAATGGTTTAATTGGTCACCTCGACGCCGCGCCGAGTGTTGTGGGTTCAAATCCCATACGGGACAAAAAATTGTGTAATCTACAAATACCTAGCTGTCCCGAGTCTGGGTGTTCTTTGTGTCCGTTTTTTAAATATTAGTGAAGCCCCAGCGATACAAGAATATTCCTAATGCGTTTGAGTTATATGGGTAGTAAAAATATCCACATCAGTACCGGTGCTTTTTTCGATTACTTCTTATTTGGGGTCATTAGCTGATTATCTTCTGTGAAAGAAACACAATATTTTTGACTAGTGTTTCAAGAAACGGTGTTCTTCTCAATATTGCCACTTGGTCCAAATCGTTGAAAAGAGGAATAGCGTTGCGACATTCTTTCCCTCTTAAAGTAGTCCCAAAGTAGACTTGACTACACAGAACAATCTTGTTTTTTTTAACATGTTACCACAAATAACTGAAAAAAAAACCGGCGTAGTGCTAGTCGGACTCGCGCACGAAGAGTTTCGTACCATTATCTATACAACATTAGATACTATTGCCGTTATTAATATCGATCAAAAAACGGCAAAAAAAAAAACACGTTTGTTATATGGGAGCCCCACTTAAATATTTATTTTATTCTGTTTTTAGTATTTGTTGTTATAGCGGCAACAGAAATACATTATCTGTGAAAATTTCAACTGTCTAGCTATCACGGTTCATGAGATACAGCCTGGTGACAGACAGACAGACGGACAGACGGTCAGTCGGTCACTGGCGTCTTGGTAATAGGGTCCCGTTTTTACCCTTTGTGTACGGAACCCTAAAAAACAACAATCCATCAAAACACAAGAACTTGGGTTGTGGAGGTCTGATGGCAGTCGCTTCACGTAAAATATCGAAGTTCGGCCATATCGTAGTTAGACTGAAAGCCGACCCCAACTTAGTTGGGAGAAGATGCGGAGGGTGATATACTCCAAAACCCACATGTAAATATCATTGTAAGATCGATTCATGTTGGAATTATAGTCTACACATATAAATAACATTACTCCATGTACATTTAGGGTGAATCGCACACATCTTTTCCGCATGAACATAGACTTACGCGCGATGGAACAGACAGCGAGTGAGTTACACGCACAGATGCGTGACGTACTGACGCGCAAGTTGGGCAAGCCGCGCAAGGTGGACAAAACGCTCGACGACATGCTGCGGCAGATGGCGCGTAGACACAAGTACAACAATACTTTCGGGATCTTGCCACAACTGAGGGTGCAGATATACAATTGGCGGGTAAGGTATCATTATTATAATAACATTTATCGATATTATTTACTAGCAGCGCCCCGCGGTTTCACCCGCGTAAGTCCCGATCCCGTGTCAATATTGGGATAAAATGTAGCCTATATGTTAATCCATGTCTCCAGCTATCTATATACCAAGTTTCATCGCAATCGGTTCAGTATTTTTGGCGTGAAAGAGTAACAAGCATCCATACATCGATACAAAATTTCAAATTGCAAATTGAAACGAAAACGTTTTTGATTTTGGACTTTTTCAACGAAGCTTTATTTTTTAAAGGCTTACATTGTGTACAAGAATATAATTTGTCTGAATAATGAAAAACATTGTATCCAATTCAAAGTATGCAATCAAATTAAAAAATGATCTGTGTTAAATATGTAGTGAAACTACTGTGGTCGCCACCACAGTAGTTTCCCTACATATTTAACACAGTTTAACACAGGTTCAGTATCTATTTAATTACTCTCTTTTGTTAGTAAATTGTGTTAGTATTTATACACACATGGAACAGAGATTTAGCTGACTAGTATATTAGAATATTATAAGTAAATAATGTATACAGAAACTATATTGGGGTCGCTGCTATTGAGGTAACACATATACATAGTTGTGTATTGAGACTAATAATAATGCGCTTGCAATTCCTTATAATCATCAACTTTCAGGATCGCATGAGTGAATCTGAAAAGAAATATCTAGAGCGTCTAAACTATTACTCAAATCGACTGCGATTGGCCGCCGCCATTCAAGCAGATGTTCTGCCACAAAAGGTAATAATAAAATAATAAAGGTAATAAGTACAAATAATATCTTTACTGATAACAAAGATAAAGAGTTGGCTTTTTATTAACTAAAATTACCTAAGAATAATTAGAGTAGGTACCAAGATCAACTACTGCTTAGTTTTAACAGTGAAAAATGGCTACACTTATATCATATAATGACATCTATTGAAAAATCACAAAGTAGTTTTTTTTCCTTTATTTTATGGTATACGTATGGCAAACGAGCAAAAGGGTCACATGATGGTAAATGACTACCGCCCCCCATGGGCACCTGCAACTCAAGAGTCACAAGTACGTTGCCAGCCTTCAAGGTAGAAGTAGGGGAAAGGTGGAAGAGGAGTAAAGGGGTAAGGGAAGTGTTTGGGCCTCCGGTAACCTCACTCACTCGGCGAAAAGCAATGAAAACATTGCTTCTCTGCCGGCGGTCGGCCCAAACGTGCCTAAGCATGGCTCTCCCACGAAAGTGGACTGTTTGTATTCCTAATTTTTTCTTTTACTCGTGTCAGTCCCAGAAAAGCGTCACTGAAATGGCGGGTGGTTATGACGTGGCAGTCTATGAACGCGACGTAACACGTTTACGCATCGTACGCGCTCAGCAACAGGAACAAATCAAGGTGAGTACCTACTAAGAACATATATATTATGTTATGTATATGTGGCGGATCTACAGCGTGGGTCATAGTTTAAAAAACAGTATTCCCCTTAATATTGTCTATTGTGGGCTATGTTCTATCTGGCAAACTTAATTAACTGATATACTTAAGTAAAAGATATACGAACAGAATGATTCACTGTAAGCCATGTCCCTTTTTTTGGTGTGACACTTCCGGGGCTCATGGTAAAATGCTGTCGAAATGGAACCGACTAAAACTACAGGACTCACACACAGAAATCTAAATTACCTTATTTAGATTTCTGTGGACTCACACCACTCGCTCACGAACGTTTTGAAACATTTGATAGAGTTGACATCTCTAAGTAGATATATTCCAGCACTTTTACTATGTTAACTCTAAATCGTGTTATAAACATCAAACTGCCGTTGAGAATACAGCCTGATTCCATGTTTTTCGATTGTAGATAGTACATAACCTGCATATGTGCATGCTGTGGTCTCTAGTAATTGAGAGAACATGAGGCTAACTACATTTGTTCAAAATATGTAATATTGTGTCATGTATTTCTCGTTAGATATCCTATTTAAATAAATATGTATGTTTATATATAGATTGACCAGACGCCCGCCAGTACCGGCAAATTAGTAACTAACCGACCTTAATTAAATACCAATTTAAAGTAAATACCATTTATAGTCATATTTTCTCATTAAATTCACCAAAGCATTTTTTAGCAACTGCATGAAGAAATAAAAGTTCTTCGTATGAAACCGGCTCCGTATTCTTTGGCGATGCCTAAACGACCTGGACGTGAATCCGAAGCCTCTAGCATCTACCTACATATGATTCCGCGCAATATCAGGGAGAGAAAGAAGAAATATTTTCCTATGTAAGTTTTACTAAGTAGTTTAGTCATCTAAACATAAAAACTGTATTCTGATACAGTTTTGCATTTTAAGTTCAACTGCATTGTTGTATTTCCTGTAAAAATCAAAAACTCCCAAGTAACTTTTAACTCCGATTATAGACATAATATGTGTAAAATGCAACTCTCGCAACGCAGTTCTTTTACCGCAAAAAAGTTGTCAGATGTAATAGTTACCAAATTTTTTAACTGACAACATGTTATAGTGACTGTATCAATATTAAACTTCTTTATTTTTTTAATAAATAGAATACATAATAATATACCATAAATAATGCTCTTCGAACGTTAATATTAGATAATTTTTTTTGTATGTAGATGATATAGTAACAATTAGATCTCACCACTTTTTTAGAAAAACTGCGTTACTAGTCTTATTTTTTCACATTATGTTTTAAGGGGATCTCATTTCTTTGTGTAGGTAGATATATTATGTGAAATAGTAACCAACTTATTGTGTTCCAAGTTTGAAGCTTGAGTGTTTGCTAGATGTACATTAGATTTTTTATGATCGGTGTGTGAGCCAGTGACAAAATTAAGTATCTTCGACTTGCAATACGTCTTAATTAAACTACTGGCTGAAATTTAATGTAATTTGAGAATATATTTAGTTATATTATGCCTTCTTGGTTTCTCAATATTCAGTCTTAGCTTTATCCGTGTCCCTGAATGGCTTCAAAAGAAGGATTAACATCCTTGCCTTTGTTATTTTTTCTTGACTTGGCGAGGTCACACCCATGTCCCACTTAAAACGTGTACGAATGAAAATTACTTTGAAAATATTATATACAGATCACCAATACAATCGCACTCATACGTTGGAGGTGGAGGTGACGTGAATACAATGAAACTTCTCTTCGATGCGTTAGACGTTATGCGCGTGACACGAGATGATGCCCAGGCTCTCCTCGCAGACATTACCGAAAGACTACCGGACATAGTCTCCGGGTATGTTTAATGTCACGCTTTGTAATGAATTTATATAAAGTTTTTTTTTAATTAAACAAGTGTTTGGCGTTGGTTTTGGATGTGTAAATGTATTACTCATACATAACGTAACAGAGTTGTTAGTGGTATTGTGTAATAAAGTACCTACTTATGTGACACCCTGACTTAAGAAAAGCCTTTTTCGTTTCTTTCTTGCTGATGAAACGATATAATGGATTTTTTTCGCTTTGGAAAAAGGAGTGAGGCTGACAAGTTTTATAGTTCTCAGCTCTCTATAAGCAAAAGACATGGTGTGTAAAAGTTTTTCATTCGGGCCTTAAGTCTTATGCTGACTATCAAGTTGTAGGCTCGGGACTTTCCGGGAATCGAGACAAAAACCCCTGTAAATAATTACTAAAAAGACCCTAAAGTGGCCAAGCGTCACATGCGTTGTACCTGCTTTTCAAAGGTTAATTTTCCTACAAAAAGACATTGGGTCAGCCATGTCACCTGCAAATATTTGTCGTAATTTTAATACTTTTGGCTACGGAGTTACCACGAACCACAAAGGACCGATTGTGATGGCATATGATGATTCTTTGTGGTTCGTGGTTAAAGTTACTGATTTATATATTTTATACTACAACGCAACCATAATTATTAAGTTACATACGAGTCAAACCAACTAAACAAAACTATCACTGGGACAAACTTACAACACCTTTTGCTGTCGTGCTACAGAGTGAAAAATCTACTTACAGCGTTAACTTGTCCAAGTGTGTTTTGTTTGGTGTGGAGACTACGATCAGATGAGACCAATGTAGCTGTGGATCTGCAATACCCTACTCTGCTTAATGGTTATAATTTAAATGCCTATATTATTTTAGTCAACTCAGGTTAAGCTGACAAAAACGTTCGAGGATGCTCTAACATGTTCTTTGTCACCACTCACACCACACGTCGCTCATATTTGGGTGGGTGCTTGTAGCTTTTTCTGGAGATCGTTTTGCATTCTCCAGCGCCTGGTGCGTCTTCTGTGAGGCGGAAGAGTACTAGTGCTCTCCCGTTCCCTTTCCACCGCCTTTTCTTTGAAATGCATCACTGCCTCACAGAACGAGGCGGTGGAATTCCACGCACTCTCGCTCTAAACCATACACATAATTATCGTCTTCAGCGAAAGGCTTCCCACAACGAAAGCTGTCGTGACGTCCACGTGACGTGCTGCGTCCACGCAGAGCACTCCACCAAAGTGCAAAGTACGGTATACTCACGGCAGCCCCCGCAGCTGTGAATGCTTGTAGCTTGCGCATTAAGCCAGTGCCAAATTCAGAAAATGTAAACGAACATCACATCCTACAAAGTTAGTTAGAAAAATTCGTGAACTGGCTGATGTTGAAACAGCCAGATTAGTTTATTCTAGTTATTTTCATAGTATAATGTCGTATGGTATTCTACTGTGGGGGAATGAAGCCGATATTCAATCTATCTTTGTGCTGCAGAAGAGGGCTATTAGAGCAATTTATAACTTAGGCAATCGTGATTCACTGAGGCAGAAATTTAAAGAAATTAACATAATGACGGTGGGGTGCCAATATATTTATGAAAATCTAATTTACCTTCATAAAAATAAAGATCACTTCTGTAAAAAAAGTGGTAAACCCTTTTTTAACACGCGTAATAAACATAAACTTGTACCTGACTCTAGGCTCCAAAAAATTAACAAGTCGTTTCAAGGTCAATGTGTGCGATATTATAATAAAATCCCAGATAATATTCAAATGTTAAGTATAAACAAGTTTAAGTCTACAGTAAAACGACAGCTATGCCTTAAGGGCTATTACTTAGTAATCGATTATATACAGGATAAAAACGCTTGGGATGGAATTGTAATAGAAATCTAATATGAGCTAATATGTGTCTTATTTTCCATCTCTCATGTTTTTCTTTTTTTCTTTTTAATTTTTTCCTTAATTTTCAGTTTCCCTATTGTCATATTCTTTTTCTAGTTTATTCACTTTTAATTTTAAAAACATAATAGCACCACAACAAAATGATGTGATATTTACTGAATGTTGTTGAAACTGTCTGGTTTTTCTTTTTTAAAAGAGTGGCCGTGAGTTTGTTTGCCCGATTTCTTCTCACAAGACTCAATCATTTGGAAATGGGCGGTTATAGATCGAAACAGGCAGATGTGATATTATGTTATCCATTTTGTTTTCTTTAATCATTTTACATTTGACGAAGCAAACTATTGTTGCGGTGACTCTGTGTGTGTTGATCTATAATTATAATTATTAATTATAATAATTATTTATTAAATCGACGATTTCGAATAATTGATGGTCAATTTTATGAAATAAAGATTTTTTTTTTATTGAATACATCCTAATCTGACATTTTTTTCTTAAAGATAGTCAGGTTAGGATTTTTCAGTTATTTTTACTATTATCCCAAAAAGAAAGTGAGTGTTCGTACATGCGCAACGGGCGCTTGTGTTCCAACATGCTGTCTCAGTCGCGCGCATGTTCGAATATGCTCGCGTTGTAGCGAGGAGGATGTCCAAAGACACGCCGCCGCTGTCGCCGGACCAGATTATACTGCTTGCATACGATTTTCAGCTCTATTTTTATAGGATAAGAATAATATTTTATTCGCATTTCAAAAGTGCTCGAGCATTTTCCGCACAATCTGAGATGACCCTTATTTTCAATTCTACGTAGGTCACTTTTAATTAATCAGTTCATTTGATTATAACAGCGCAGCTTCAAGGTATGACGTTGTAGATAGTCTGGTACGAAAATGGCTATATCGTCATGGCGGAGATCCTAGTAAGTACAAGAAGCGAACTAAAGCTTTCGATGCAGTGGCATCCTTGACCGATCGAATTGTACGACAGCATGTAAGTTTTTTTACAAACAAATAAATTAATGATATTCATATTTTCGAGCATACAAATTACAAATTTTATTTTTACCGACCTTCTCTTTGTCCTTTTCCTTTTGAGCATTTCTGAACATTTTCTTGGACAAATTTAGCATTTGTCTTTTATCATTCTGGCTTGTTATTTGAATGCTTAAGTTATGATTAAATTAAGTTCATGGTTAGTGTACGTTTTTACCTTATATTACATTTTTTAGCTTTCTTCATCAACCTATTTTAATTAAAGTAGTTTAAAAGTTTCGGTACGAGTAAGCACATAGGTAGATGATGCCAGCACTCCAAAAATGGGTCCTTGAAGTGTTAAGCTACACAAAATAAAGATTACCAAAATAGAATCGAAATCTTGACAAAGAGTCTGATTATATAGTTAACGGTTGCTTGGTTTTTTAGTGGTATATTGGTTAAAAGGGTTACTACGTTTGCCTACGTTGTTTGCTTGCCTTTATTCATGAGTTTTGCTTTGTGTATTTGAAATTTGAATACGGATCTTGCACCTCCACATGTTAGTCCGGGTCTGTGTGTGTGTCTGTCGAGCCTGTGTCAGTTAAATTTTAAACGATTAAAACATGAAATGATTTTGTAAAATACTTGTAGGCTGTGAATTATTGACTATAAAACCTTTCTATCTTGATGAATGACGTACTTAACTAAGAAATAAAGCTGATCAGTTGCATAAAACGTGAAATACCTACCTAGTTCTGTGAAACACTTGTAGGTAGGAAATTAGTCACTGCAACCATTGTCGTGATGTATGATATAATAATTAAATCTGATCAGTCGAATAAAAATTGAAATGGTTCTGTGAAATACTTATAGGTAGGTTGTGAATTAATTCCATAAAAACCATTCTGTCAACTGATAAATGACGTAACTAATAATCTGATCAATCGAATAAAACGTGAAATGGTTCTGTAAAATACTTGAAGGTTGTGAATTAGTAACTATGAAACCATTCTGTCCTGATGAATGGCTTAACAAATAAATCTGATCATTCGAATTTCATATTATCCTGACATTTGGTAAGAATTTGAAACACCGGCTTCATTTCCCGAACTACGATCATGCGGAGCTTTAATAGAAGTACCTAAGCAACAGTAGATAATAATTACGACTGAATACTAGCCATGAAATAGAAACCTTCAGTAACTAGAAATTACCAACTACTTCAAGCTGCATGGCAGATGAAGAAACAGTTATGCATTTCGTGTATTCATGTAGGTCATGTCGCTTGTTAAGTCAGAAATTATCGCCGCCCCAAGGAGGTCTGAGAACAGAGCTGACGATATTTGGATTAGATATTTGACATGTCGATATAATTTGAGACGTCTAGGAACAATAAGTAAATTGTATAACAACTGATTAACAGGTAAAAGAAATGCAACAAATGGGTATAAAAGGAATGTCACAAGTGCTTCAGGGTCTTGAGACCGTTCTGAAGGAAGTGTCGGATATGAAAATGCCTTTATCTCAACGAATCGGACCCACTCTCGCTACCTTACTGAACACTGTTGGTTTTGAGGAAGCTGGTTAGTGCCATTTAGTACATTATATAGTTATCACGAAATAACATTTGTATTTTATTACTTTTTTTATGTACAACAAGACAATGGATACCGTTTTAAGAGCTTTGCATGCGCCACTATTAGGATTAAAAAATAAATATACAGAAACAATGCTGTACAAGATTTTCCTGTTTTGCCCAATATATAAAATTCTATCAAAACTATGAATAGATAAGGACTACACAGAAGATGGGAACTAAAATATAATAACTATACATATCTACGGGCGGTCGCATTGCAACGATACGACGCGACGTACGCATGCTGTAGGGACAAAAATGGTTAAGAGGAAATCTACATAACGAGGAGTGTTTATGCAATACAATGCGTTGCCGTGCGGCACACCCTCTTTTGGGCGAGCCTTAAGAAGGTTCTGACAGTACAGAAATGTATTAAGGCTCGCCCAAAAGAGCAGCACTTTCTGTTAAGTCCTTTTTAGGTTTTTTATTGCTTATAGGTAATCACTGCTTTCTAATGAGATACGAAAATTAAATTACAGACAGTGCTGAGACTTTGACTTCGTTAGTAAAAGCACTTATGGACGGTATGCATCCACTGACTCAAGACTCAATAGACTGTATCTCTATTAACGATGTTATGGAAGATATGAAAGGTATTATTAAAGATACTACTTTTTCCTTTGATCTCGATAGCCAACCAACCGCTTAACAGAACGTCAGACATGACAATAGGGATGTTGAAACTAGTCACAAATTTATATTGCATTTTAACCAAATGATTCATTGTGATATATAAAAACCTAAAACAACGTTTTTTTCATTAAAATGACTGTTAAAAATATATTAGTTATGATTAAAAAAGGCTGAAATAGTAACCATGATCACGTGACTGAAAACACCAATCAGATTCTATTACGTAATTATCCGAGAGACTGACAGTTGATACGCTGCCTCTCTTCCAGCAAGTGTTAGCCACTTTCTCCTTATTTGTTTATTTTTTTGGACATTTATGAAAAGTTTTTCCGGTGTGCTGATTGTTGTGATGTTGCACTTGGGCACTGCACATTTGTAATACTTTATGTCCATTTCTCTGAGGTAAAGCACTTAAATTTGGTATATTTGTGAAGGTAACCGCGAGCACAAACACCAAGAACACTTATTACTGTGACGGGCTGACATTTGAATAATGTTTGTCGGATAATGACGTAATCAAACTGAAGTGAGTGTTTCGGCGGGAAAATTTAAAAGTAACTTTATTTTTTCAAATTTCTCTGATAAATTTTAGTGTTTTTTAACAGAATATTATTTATTGTGTTCATTATGGGTCTAGGTATAAAATAAAACCAGTTTTGAAAATATGTCAACATCCCTATTCTGCTGAAAGAGAATATCCCAGCAGTGGCGTAACAATAGGGTGGCAGAGAGAGCAGAATGCCACGGGCCCCGCTCGAGGGGGCCCCGGGCACCAAAGGCCCTGAACATAGGAGGCACTAATTACAAAATGTATTAATGGATTCGCCATGGGCCTCAGATGGTTTAGTTACCCACGGTACAATAGACTGGTAGACCCTGTATTTCTTCTGGTGAATACTATCGCAGAGCTTTGTGGGGGAAAGATAGTGTAGGCCATGTGCGAATGACACCTATGGTATATGTATATATGGTATATGATATTGCAAGCGCCTAGAGTTATCAAAAGCCGCTTATCATGATACTAATGGGTCTTATACTTTTTGACATCATTGACCCGCTGACATTTAAGTGGGTTATATTTTTCATAATTTTCCTTTCTTTTTAGTGCATGATTATAAAGTTTTAACCAAAGTAATCATATTTTTATACATCGCCAACCGTGTTGGCTATGCTTAAGCAGCAACAGGATCGTTGGCCGAGACGCTTGTTTTGCGAGCGCTCGTGAGGTCAAAAGTTCTTGAATTTCTTTGTTATAACATTGTCAGTCGAAGCGACTGAGAATGTTATGACACGTGAACGGTGGATTAGGTATATAAATTCATCCTCTGTAATAGAGACCAAGAATATAACTGACCAAATGTGAATATACAACAGTTCTGGACATGAGACGTGAGATTTACATCCGTAAGTATATAAAAAAACAATCTATCAAAGACCGCAGTCAAATAACTTTGTATCTTGTTCCTGTGGTATATAATTTCTAGACTTCTTTATCAACATAACTTAATGAGTAAACTGTAAAAGAACAACAAAATCTATTGTTCCTTGCACTACTCCCTTTATGCCTTTTTACATTTCTACAAGGTTACGAGAACTTCTGGTATTGCAAACGTGCATAGAGTCGTGTGGTTATTTGGCACATCTTCTATAACCAAATATTCAACTATCCATCAGCACATAGTAATCACAGCGTTCGTAACCTATTACGCGACATCCAATGATGGAAGATTCGTAACGTCCAAAGTTTAATCCGTTCGTGAAAGGTTTTTGGTGGTTAGATCACACCAACGCCTAAACAACATGCCCTAATCTGTAGTACTTTAGTCTTTATCAACTTCTATGAAAAAACGCACAGTAATGGTCAATGGTCACCGTAGAAAGTCAACCTTCGAGTGACATTGCGTGTAAAGAACTCATCGAACCTCATTCGAGTTTATTAACTTAAATGAGGTTAGATGAGTTTTGACGTCAATCTCACTCTAAGCTTGTCGTCTCGATCAAGATATTTTCCGCTTGTTTAAAAAATAAAAAATATTGCAAAAACTTTGTGCGACTCATATGTTTTCGTATTGAATCTAAAAGTCTTTATACAGAGTGCGGCGTTGACCTCGACGAAGATGACATGGAATACATCGTAAAGCTAGTCATAGAAAGTCTACAAGCGCAAATACTCGATCCAGATGAAGTTAAAAGATTACAAGAAAAAGTTGACGAAGCCATGGATATGCATTCTACACCAAGATTAAATGAGAAATATGAAAGTTCTATAAGAACATTAGACTCGGTAGGTGATGCCATAATATATGTATTTTTAAGTTACATTAAAATAAGTAGTATTAACTACTAGCAGCGCCCGCGGTTTCACCCGCGTAAGTCCCGATCCCGTGGGAATATCGGGATAAAAAGCAGCCTATATGTTAATCTAGGTCTCCAGTTATCTACATACCAAGTTTCATCGCAATCGGTTCAGTAGTAAACGATAAAATTCTATGTTCCTTAAAATATGTGTGCCATGACGTGTATATTAATATTATTAAAATCTTTACAGGGACGCCGTAAAGGCCAATCAATCGGTTGTATTTCGGAGACCATTGCAAGTAAAAAAAGGTCTGGTCATGTCTCACTTGGAGCTTTAGAACCAGATAAGGATGAGGAAACCAGTAAAACAAAGGAAACTGAAAGCTAACAATATTTTTAATTCCTGCGGAATCTTACATCAAATTTGATTGAACCTTAGGATATACATCAAGTCAATGTCATTTTCTTTATTATTATTAGTATATGTACCTACCTATTTCATATTTTTGCAAAAAATTGTATTTGTCAATTAAAATATCCAATATAATGAATTCTAATATCCTAAGCACAACAGAGGCACCTAAGTCTTAGCGGTTAAAAAGTGATACCTATTTATTAAATTTGTGTCGATAAGGATCGTGACGTAGCTATAGTTTTCAGTGTTGTCTTATTTTTTACTAATTTATTTTAAAGCCTTTTAGAAATCAGTTGTGTTCGCTAACCTTCGTTGCTAATTGTATTTCTAAAATTATAGGTACCTACATATTTTATTTCATAATATGATATGTATAGATTGTACTTATAGGCAGAAACTGTCACATCGGTAATTTGCTCTTTAAACAAGTTTTATATCCCTTTTTCCACTTATTCTTTTACTTTAATACGAACGTATTGGACCTACTGATTTAGATATGACTAACACTTTTTATGAGTGAGGAGGAGAAAGAAACTATATTATTATTATTATTAATTTCGCGTGTGGTTTTGACAAAAGATGAAATACTTTAATTATTATTTTATTTAAGAAATAAGAATGAAATGCGAAAACTGTGTACTAGGTAGACAGAAGATGTTTATATTTTAATACGGACCTACCTAAATTATTTCGTGACATAACGGCTACTATATCTATAATGACCTACGTGTACCAAATGTTAGATAAAAATATTTTTGCACAGCGTTTTACAATCGCAACGATACTTAGTGCATACTAAGTTTCACTTTAATAAATGATGATATGTGTGAGATTGTGCCTTTCTTTTGATTGATTGACTCTAATCAGGTTATGTGAACTTTGAACAGGTAACAGACTGCTACCTATTCAAACTGGACAGACTGGAGGGACTGCTACTAGCAGTCCCTGTCTTGTACAAGTAAGATTAATAATGCAATGATACTTACCTGATGATACTACATTATAATTTTTACAAATTATGATACTTTCCTATTATCCCAATCATTGACAGATTTACCAACAGGCTGACAAGCCTGGAGCCTAGGGCGGCAGATTGTAGGGGCGGCAAATTGTTTTTATGTTCCACTGAAATTAAGAAAAATCATATTTATATACCTAAATGTTATTAGGGTCCACATAAACAATTCAACACGTTTCACCACTTAATAATAGAGATAAAATAAATATTACTACAATTTGCGTAATAGCGTTTCGTTCTGGGGATGGAAGGTGACCACCGTTGTTAAATATTGAGACGTTTCGGGTGAGAGAAGCTTTTCTTAAGGATTGAAAAATTATTTAAGATCTTATATTAAGCCTTTCGAGGCTTAATATAGATCTTAAACAATTTTTCAATCTTCAAGCTAAACGCCTTAGCTCTTTCGTGCATAGAGTCAAAACTAATTAACAAGATTTCATACGACGATATCATTGATGATATTGCGTCCTATAGAAAATCGCGCAAAAAAGGTATTGTAAATGTTTAGTAACATAATTAATCATTCATCGTCAGGCGGATTGTTACCAGGTAATTAAGTAGGGATATTGTTTTTAAACTCATTAAAAATTATTTAATAACTTTTACGCAGTCTCGAAAGTAGATAGCTCCCCGGGAAACGCAAAAAGCAAGTCAGCACTCAGCTTTCTTTGTCAGATAGAAGAGCTTTAAAACAAAAAATGAAAAAGCTGATACGACGTGACCTCCGACGCTTCAGCACTCGCACTACAGATAATGCGATTGAGCTGAACAGAGGTTTGAAAGTGTTCGCTCATCACTTGGGGAGGCCCCATTTGACGAAACTAAAAACTGAGAATGGCAGAAATGTCACCTCAAAGTTCGAGGTTCTCGACGAGATGGAGAAGTTTTATAGACAGCTGTACGCATCACCGCTAATAGAAACGAGACTCCGTGATAATGAACACAAAGGTCCATTAACACGCCCCACAGTGGGGTAAGAACCTAAAGTCGAAAGATTTCATCATTTCAAATGCAAGTTGTTGTTTGTTGCACCTGCCTCTAGGCTCCAAAGAATAAACAAGTCGTTTCGGGGTCAAATTTTATCTTGTCTAGTTTTCAGTATTTATATTTTCATAGCATAACTTAGGTAGGTACCTACTTTGAATCTTACTAACATAATTTATAGCGCACAAAAAACAGTGATATAATACATTACACTATATATTGTACAACTATCTGGTGATTAAAAAGAGTGGTCGTGAGTTTGTTTGTCCGATTTCGTCTCACAATGCTCAACTACTTCGAAACGAGCGGTTATAGATTGACACTATTTGCAATAGGGTATTATTTGTTATTATTATTATATTTTTACTTTTGTCAAAGCAACCTGTTGTGGACTGTGGTAGTGACATTATTTATTTTGAACTATAGTTTTTAGTTCATAAAAACAAATTTTATGAAATAAATATATTTGACTTTGCCGAGATTCTGGTAGACCTATAATATGTTTAATTTTATCTCATTCTACAATCTATAGATTAGATGTATGTGATAAATATCAAATTCAAATAGACTATAATAGAAAGCCCATGCATATAACCAGTATGACAGACATAAAGTAATATAAGTATGACGGACATGCATGTCCGTGAATGGGATGCATTCTATCTTCTAAGGCATTCGTATCAATTCACAGACTAAAGTTTTATAATTGAGATATTCAGATTTTATATGTTGTCTGTGGGTTTTTTATGTGGTTGATTGACTTACAACTCGAAGTTTTGCAAAATTTGTATCACTTTTATTTATTATCTAATTACATTACAAGTTAATGCGTATTGATCAGTCAGTAAACTGTTTCAAAGTTTTGTTACAGAAAATCAGTTTTATGCATGTATTGTTTTGTGATTGTGTACAAATCTTATCCCATGTACTTTTTAACCAATTTGCTTTTACTATCACGTATGATAAACTGGGAATCGATGAAGAATATTTTCTAAATGAGTGTACTGTAACTCACAACTTATAGAAATTATTTAAGTTAAAGTAAATGAGATAACTTGAAAAATAATGCAATGTACGCTCCAGATCCCAGAAGAAAGGACGGCAGAGATGTTATATACCGTAGTAATTCAAGTCTTGACTTGATATATGCTGAACATCCTTCGGGTAATGGCTTACGACGTGAGTACGGTAGTCATGGTTCAATCGACGTAATCGGAGGGGCTAACGAGCGGCTACCCGCGATGGTGCATAGCTACAGTGGTGTATCCACACCAGACAAATCAAGAGGTCTTAATCGTACTGTCGATAGAATTACTGATGGACTTAACACCGACCATGCGGATGGTCCACCACCTAGATCAAGTGCAAGTCCAAAACCACGTCTGAAGTTAAACAAGCTCTGGGGTGGTGCAGCACCTGCTTTGCCACGACAAACTCTAGACGATGGAAGTCTTTCGATATTATCTGATGCTAATAAAAGAAAGCAGTTCGCTCATTATGATTGTCAATCACTCATGGCCAACTTGAGCTACGCTGCAGAGGTACGTGGTGCACTGCTGAGCAGAAGACGCAATACCACAACTGGTGCATCTGCTGCATCACTACTTGCTACCCGTGGAGCGCCTCCAGGAGATGATGCAATACCAGACACTGGTGATGGGAGATCCAATGAATTACTGGAAAGCTGTCCATTCTTCCGAAATGAATTGGGCGGTAAGTCTCATCAGATCAAAGTTATATAACTATCACATACACAAGTATATAGCCATTATTGCAATGCTTTTATTTACTATAAAATTACCATTGTGTCATCTGTGAACCAGGTGACACAAATTCTGCTCTCACACTTAACATTGTAATTGGTAGAATGAATTATTAGTTACTAATACCTATGTTGACATAGAATTTCACAATTACATGTGCTTCTTTATCACTACATTTCTTATGGTAAAATATTTTAGAAATTTCAAATCTAAAATGTCTAATATTCTGTTTTGTGCAATGATAATTATGTATATACTTGTGTATATAAAGAAGTTGATATATAAAGTTTCCAGCTGAGTCAATCTAATTAAGCCACAGAAGTGTTATAATACTCTAATCTGTTTTCTTTCTCTATACGAATTACTAGCGGACCCACGCAACTTTGTCTGCATATGTAAATTGTCTCCATTTTTGCAAAATTTTTCATTGATGCTCTGTTCGTATTTGTTGTAGAGTGATGTTATATGGCCTATAGCCTTCTTCGATAAGTGGGCTATCCAACACTAAAATAATTTTTCTATTTGAACCAGTAGTTCCTGAGATTACCGCATTCCAACCAACGCAACCAACCCAACAAACATATTCTTTAGCTTTATATATTTATTTATTAGTATAAGTTTGTAGACTAGCTTTTGCCCTCACGTTTGCTCATGTTAATATAAAGCAAGAGCTACATTAGGCCAATGCACACGTCTGAGACGTCTTACACGTGTAAGGTTGGTGTGCACATAAAATCGACGCAACGCGTTAGAAATTAACAATGTAATTTTGGAGATATGAAGAGCCAATGTCTTTCCTTTTACCTTTTCTAGAAGGAAGAGACACACGGGGAAACCTGGAGGACCAATATAAATATAATAGTCTGGAGTCCAAAATAGATATTTACCTACAGTATTTTCTTTTTGTATTTTTTCTCGTTAATACTCTAAAAGCGCTTTAAACCCATTAAAAAAAAGTTAATCTTCTTTAAAACCAGCGTAAAATGTACGACACGCGTTGCGTCGAATTTATCTGCACACCAACCTTACACATGTAAGACGTCTTAGATGTGTACGTCGGCCTAATGTAGCTCTTGCTTTAAAGTACCCCTGACAATGTATAGACAAATGAGTATTATAAGTATGTTAACATACTTAACTCAGTTTCTTAATTTATTTCTTTTCAAAATTTTATGATTAAGTATTGCTGAGGAGTTAATAAGTGTAACAAACATACAAATAAACTCATATTTGCATTGAAAGTATGTAATAATGTTAAGATTTACAATAATACTTACTGTTTTAGCTGGAATTTTTTACGAACTACTAAAAATTTCCTGAAAAATAATAATTTGCCTGACCTGGAAATCAAACCCAGAACCTTAGAATGTCATGCAATCATAAGCACCATCTTTTTTGTGGCACCAATAAGGCAATAAATAGTCACCAGTTGTTCGACATAGCACACATTCAGAATTTTAACAGTACAGGTACACTGTATGAATGAGATAATAAATTGAAGCTTAACAATATCATTATTGTTTTTTTTATCTTATAGCTAAAGGAATGCTAGTATTCTTGTATATAATGCAAGCTGCTATTAGCTGGAGCATTACAAAAATTTACACTTCCATTCTATATAAGATATTCATTCATTCAATAATTACTGTTCAGCTTAGTCATGCGTTAAGTGTACACTTAGCAACAATGCTGTAATGAATTTCATTAACTCTCTCTTTCCTTTTTTAGGTATAATTCTTTAATTAAAGAGTTTTAAAATTACTACAACTCTTAGCAAACAATTAAATATTGCAATTGAAAGTTGAATAAAGTCTGTACATGTAAATCTATTTTAAAACAAATTCAACTTACCAGTTTGAACCTTTGTTTTTGTTCAAAATATTGCTTAAAATATTTTTTTTTAAATTTTATTTGAAGTGGTTTGTGTTTCTTTCATAAAAAAAAGCCTGGCCAACACAATGTATCTATAGAGATTTGATGGAAGTTTAACATAGACTTTCTTAACATACATGACTGATTTTAATTTATTAAATTAACTTATTGTTCGCAGTAGTATTATTGTAAAATATAAACAGTTTATAGGAAATAAATCTCCTTTCGTTTCAAAGTTTATGTCCACTTCTTAAGCTGTAGATGTTTCTAATAATCTAGATATAGATGTCTTCCACTCCTTGCTTTCCTAAAGTTGACCAAACATAACTATGGTTCATACTATCAAAAGCTTGTGAGTAGTATATGTATAAAGGCTATATAAACTAGTTACTAGTATTAGTTTTTTCGAAAATTTGTTTGATAGTATGAATGTGTAGTGCTGTATTTCCTTCTAAAACATGGTTGTTTGCGGGTTGATTTGCATCTAGTGATCGAGTAATTATTTCTAGACTCATTTTAGTGAACACCTTTTATTCAGTTGAGATCAGGCTCATGGGTCTGTAATTGCCATTATTTTCCTTAGGTTCTGACTTGGGACCGGCTTCAAACAGACCAGTAGGTAGCTTTTATAATGTTGCCTATTATATTGTAAACGACTATTTTTAATTTTTTACTGCCCTTTGTTGGTTGGAGGTAAGACCTGCCGTATAAAGGTCCCTGCATCTCGGGACCTTAGTTTGATGCAGGTATACTAACCCCATCTTTATAACAATTGCGTTGGTGGGTTGGAGGCAGTATAAACAAATACGTAGTGTAATGAAGGAGAGGGAAGTGCCCTTTGTTAGTGGTTTTTGAAGTCGAATTTTTTTATTGTCTATGTAGGCTTATGGGAGTGATATACTGGGAGTGATGTACTCCTGTATGTTATCTGCTATACAACTACTCCTGTTGCTGAGGTTAGAGGGCTTTGTTTCCGCATTTAGAGTCATAATCAGTCCATTATGCATTCAGACAAAACTGGTTAGTTAAGAGCCAGCCTGGCTCCTTCCAGAAACACAAAAGCCTCCTGGGTCGTTCACAGGATTCTAGGAGCGACATCGCATCCGCGAGGATACTTGCCCGTTGTGTAGCCATTCCTTCGCACTCGAGGATAACATAAGAGCTGTCTGTCGGATGTCGAGTTGGTTGAGATTAATCAGACTGCAAGTTAAACATGGTGAGACTTCTGTCAGCACCAGTTTAGACTGCAAGCAGCCAAGGATGTTGGCCCAACGACCGTTGTTCTTTACACTTTACCCAAGAGCGGAGTTGGTTGAAAGAAAGTGGCTACAGTGTAGTTGGACCCGCCACCGATGTTGTAGATCCCTTCCTTGCTAGCTCAACGGCGGCGTCGTTCCCGTGTGAATCGCTATGTTGTTAGAGAATCTATCACAAGGACCAGCTATTAGCGGTTGGGAGTTGTGCGCATGCATCCAGTGGCAGCAGAACATGCAATTCTCTGGTATTACTGCAGTTTATTTTCTGACAGTACTTAACTCTGTTCTCTGCCACCAGGCTATCTGCTGAGGTTAGCTTAGACCACTAAATCTGTTTGTGTAAAAATGTATTTTAAAGCCATAAGTATTTGAAATATAATTACAAAATATTTCAGCGTTAGGTATTTGAAATACCAATTACAAATTACATTTTTAAGTCGTTATAAAAATACAAATATCAGATACGTATTTCCATTACAAGTAATTCAAATACTGCAACAGCCCTGGCCATGATCAATATACGCATTGTACACTAGCGACACGATACGACCGATGTTTAGGATTCTCAGGTAACGCAGGTGATTCTAGGACTCTTCTTACCCTTACAGCAGGGATGCACAGACCGAGGCCCGCGGGCCGCATGCGGCCCGCCGGTCGAATACTGGTGGCCCGCCGACAGCAAAAATAATACTCTCGTACATTCGAAAAATATTGAATTCTATTCCAGAATAAAACCAAAAAAATATGTTCGAAAAGTAATTTGAATCTCGCGCGCGCGCTCTTAAGTGCGCTTATCGGTGCGCCGTTCATACGTCGGTAACAGCGGTCGGTAATGTTCGGGCTGATCTCGGTTAAATTTGTTTTCTTGAGGAAGCGCCGCGGCCGGCGGCGCGGCGACGACGGCAGCGCGGTGGCGGCTTATCCACGGATTATATTGTTAAAGCAAGCGAGAAAGCAATAGTCCCGAATTCCCGATTGCTCGCGTAGGTAGATACACGAAGCTTCCAGAGTCGGTTTCGAGATTTCTCCAGACAGTTTCCGACTCTATACGCGCGGTATAAAAGCCACGCTAACCACAGCGACCGACAGTTCGGTTTTAATTTGAGTGAAGTGTCAATAGTTCTAGTGTAGATTTTAACTCGACTAGCCGGTGTCATATATTTTGATCCACATTCAACGTAGATTTCCCGTCAAGTGCCGTGTATAATTGTGTTGTGAAATCGTAAGTAAAACTCTGTTATTAATAAGTGTTTCCCTACCTTTTTAATCAATTATTTTTGGTAATTTAAAAAAGGATGGGTAATTTAAGTAGGTACTGTAATTGTTTTTAGGTGCTGTGTTAATCCTAGCCAGGATTAGAACGCAACATAGACAAGCAAGGACCTAGTAAAAAACGTAAGGTTAAAGATGAAAATCGGCAGTTTCAAGAAATTTGGACTGAGAAATACTTGTTTGTATGGTCGCATAACAAAGTCGTTTATTTAATTTGCAAAAATTCTGTTGCGATTGCAAAGGAATATAATGTAAAAGGCACTATGAAACGCAGCATCCTACTTTTACCAAGTTCACAGGCGAATTGAGAAAGCAAAAAATGTTGTCTTTAAAATGGGAGCTTATTGGTCAGCAAGCTATGTTCACAAAACCCATTCCAGATTCAGAAACAGCTACAGAAGTTAGTTATGAAATTTCTCGAATGATAGCAAAGCGAAGTCGCCCCTTCAATGATGGGGATTTTGTAAAAGAATGCATAGAAATCGCCGCTAAGAAAATGTGTCCAGAAGCAGCAAAAAAGTTTAAGAAAATTCAACTGAATCGTATGACTATCCAAAGACGAATTATGTTTTTGTCAGGTAATATTGCGGAACAATTAAATGAAAAAACTAAGATCATTGAATTTTTTTCATTAGCACTCGACGAATCCACTGATATTAGCTCCACAGCTCAACTTCTCATATTCATACGAGGTGTTACTCAAGATTTTGAAGTCTTAGAAGAGTTATTAGGAATGTGTTCATTGAAAGGTCAAACCAGAGCAGTTGATATACTCAATGTACTTTTGGATGAGTGTTCAAAAACTGATTTGGACTTATCAAAATTATCGGGAGTTGTGACTGACGGTGCTCCTTCGATGATTGGTGTCAATTCTGGGTTAGTTACTTTGCTGAAAAAGCATCTGCAAGAAAAAAACATAAACGCTGAAGATCTCATGCAGTTTCACTGCATTATACACCAAGAAGCCCTCTGTTCTAAAAAAATTTTATTTCAAAATGTCATGAAAGTGGTAGTTTCGACTGTAAATTTCATAAAATCACGAGGACTCAATCACAGGCAATTCAAACAATTTCTTGATGATATCGAAAGCGAATATGGAGATTTACTGTATTATACAGAAGTAAGGTGGCTAAGTCGTGGATTGACACTGGAACGATTTCTAAATTTAATAGAAGAAATTGGAATATTTCTGGCGGAAAAGCAAAGGGATGTCTCGGAACTTAAAAATCCTGATTGGTTGTGTGATTTGGCTTTTTTAGTTGACATTACAAATCATTTGAATGTCTTGAACACACGGCTTCAAGGCAATAATCAACTGATATCCCAGCTCTACGCTCATGTATCATCCTTTCAATGCAAGCTGACACTTTTCAGATCGCAATTGAATTCTGGAAATTACAATCATTTTCCGAATTATAAGAAAATGGCTGAAAAATTCAACAAAACTGCGATGAATTTCAGTTATGTAGAAAAGCTAGATATTTTGATTCAATCTTTTCAAGACAGATTTTCGGAGTTTAAAAAAGTGAAACCTCTGTTGGACATATTCAGCAATCCTTTCACGATTTCAGTTGAAAATGCGCCAGAGTCAATGCAGTTAGAAATTATTGACATTCAAAACGACCAAGATTACGCAACAAATTCAACGAAGGAGACTTGCTGAACTTTTACCGCTGCATTGATAAAAATACGTACAAAGAGTTGCGTATAAACGCTCTGAAATGTGCCAGCTTATTTGGTTCTACCTATGTATGTGAACAAACCTTTTCAATACTAAATAATAATAAAACAAAAAATCGAAACCGCCTTGCAAATGAAAGTTTGGAAGCAGTTTTACGTGTTGCTACAAGTAAATTTGAGCCAAATATAAAAAAGATTGTAAGCACTATGCAGTGCCACGTTTCAAATTAATAAATTCTTTTTCAATTTTAATACATTATTGTCAATTCTTTATTGTCTTTAATTACCTATACTTCTGGCGACCCGCCATCAGTTCATAATTTGCCCGAGTGGCCCCTAGTCTTAATAAGTCTGTGCATCCCTGCCTTACAGCATCTACAATAGGTACTTTACGAGACATTGAAATAATGTGAAAATAACTCGGTTAACACACAATTGCGATTTCCAGAATTAAATAAAGCAAACAAAATTTCAGAAAATTAATTTATTATTTTAACTTTTAACAAAAGCCCAGGCCTCTTACAAAAACTTCAAACCCTTTTGTTCAATAAATATACCAGTATGGACACTATTAGCTTAAACTTACTGTAGTTGTTTTGAATAGGTAAAGTCAGTTGGGCTGTTTAAATACACAATTATTCTATTCATTATTTTAGGTGAAGAAGAGCGATGTGTTTCGTTATGTTGGAGAACTGCCCGAGGAGCTATTGCTGGCCAGTCCGGGTGTTGGCATCGACCTCGGGCTGCTTATGGAATCTCCGTGTTGGAATTTCCTCCTGCCACACAATCACACTCTGGTAATACACATTGGAGACATGGCTGTCCATTCGCTAGATCCGTTGCCCCGCTGCCTATAGAAAGTCAAGATCTTGGTGCTTTATACTACAGGAACTATTTTTATAATCAGCGTAAGTTTTTATAAAACTATTTTTTCATCCCCAAAACAAGTCATCACCTTTATTACATACTATTACAGCAAATCAAATATTATGTTTTGCTAAATCATTTGAATGATACTTTTCATGTAACCATGCTACTAAATTAGGAACATTCTGAATCTAAGGAGTTGTATTACAATCTATAGATTTTATTGGGTGAAGTTAGGGTATTCAGTATTACCGCTCGTTGTGATAAATGTTAAGGAGAAATGATGATGTGATAAGATCAATTTCTTTTATTTAATTATTCATAAAGAGTAAATGTCGAGCACAGATATATAAATATAATGAATAAGAATGTTATACTATAAATGACAGTAAATAATAAGCATCATTCCCATTAGTTCTGTCTTAGTTCTGTATACCTAACTTTATTTAGTAAACATATCATAGTAAAATAATAATATGAAAATAAAGCTATGAAGGATTAGTTCCTAGTTGATATTGTTAATATATTAATAAATAATGTTATATTACAGCTCATCAAAATTGGTTTGGGATGGATGAAAATCTTGGCCCTGTTGCAATTTCTATCAAAAAAGAACGGGTGGAGCTTCGTAGAGGCGGTGGCGACGTATCCGCACCGACGTCGCAGCTCGTTTGGCAATACCGACTAATTGTGCGCACTTCTGAACTGCTTACATTTCGTGGTTCGGTACTCGAAGACGCACTGCCTACAGCTAAACCCAGTAACAACAGCGCCACCTACAACACTAAAGAAGTTTTAGAATACGTAGCTTCTGAATTACAACTTGGCTGTTTACGGTATGTGTTTACGTCAATTATCAATAATTCGGATACTTACCACCACATCTTGTTTCGATTTTATTTTTGTTTTTGTTTTAACTGAAATTCCTATCTAAACCAAAAAATAATTAAATTAATAGAGACAGTTCTGGAAATTTTATGTTTACACTGTTTTAATCTGATAAAAGTTTTTTTTAAGTTTTTTGTGTTTTTTTAAGCTAATAATTAGACGTCATTATGTTTTAGACTTTGAGTCTTCTCTCGTGTTATTTCAGACTCGGTATCAGCAATGGTGGGGCTGAAGAGCAACTTTTACGCTTGGACGAACAGTGTGTTACCAGACATTATAAAGTAGGAGTAATGTATTGTAAAAGTGGCCAATCAACAGAGGAAGAAATGTACAATAATCAAGAAGCTGGGCCTGCATTTGTAGAATTCCTCCAAATGCTGGGCCAGACAGTGAGATTAAAAGATTTTGATAAATACAAGGCTGGGCTGGACAATAGAACTGATTCAACTGGACTCTATTCTGTTTTTACGACATACCAAGGCTGCGATATAATGTTTCATGTTTCAACTATGCTTCCATATACGCCAAATAATAGACAGCAATTATTGAGGAAACGACACATAGGCAACGATATTGTAACCATTGTCTTCCAAGAACCGGGTGCAGCACCGTTCACTCCACGTAACATTCGTTCGCAGTTCCAACACGTTTTTGTGGTAGTTAGAGCTATTGATCCTTGTACAGAGAATACCCACTATAGTATAGCTGTAAGCCGTGCTAAAGAAGTGCCTTTATTCGGACCTCCCATTAAGGATGGTGCAATTTATCCTAAAGGAGAGGCATTCACCGATCTACTGTTAAGTAAAGTGAGTTTACCATTCATTTTCAGTATAATAAAAAGAAGATAAAGTTATTAACTTATAAATATACTATCTTACCAAGAGACCCAAACAGTACAAAGGTTCTTAATTAAATCAAATATGTATAAAAACTATCTTATCTTTCTTGTCTTGGCCACGATAAGATTGGCTCAATAATAAAGTAAGCGTTTTTAAATTCAAATTGTTCTAGAATTCCAAAATAGTTTTCGGAACTTCTGGACTACTTAAATTTACTTAAAAAAAAAAAAACATTTTGTTTAAACTTCGTCTTCAGTATGTCCGCGATAATACCTATCTAAAGCGCCTTAAACTATTTTCAAGAAATAGTTAATACTTCATTGAATTAATCCATTTAAAGCTAATGATTATAAGTGGGTATATATTTCCTGAAGTATATCTTGTGGCAGTATCAATGGCCTTAAAGTGACTTGTAGGGTAAAAATAAAGAGATCCAGGAATTTCAGGAATCGACGTCGTTTTCAAAGGGACTGTAAATAATAGTAATACAGAAGGTTGTGCCAGTCAGGCTACCAACAGCTGTGATGTTTTGTAATTATAGACGGAAATCCATTTAAAAACACCGTCTTTTACGCAAAGGATACAATTGTATTAAAAAGAGAATAATACATGTTTTTCAACAATTGTTAAGAGCATATCTACCTCTAGCAAGCTCACAAATTGTAATTTAGTTGTGTTGACAAACCAGACGAAGCAGAATCCATCAATAATATGAAGTAATTTTATTAATATGACAATCGACAAAGTCTCTCGTTGCTGTATTATTTAGTAAATGCCTCATATACGTGTTTCAACTAGTATAAACAGTCTCAAAGTAATGGTGCATAGATATTTCTGTAAAATAATAATTCATCTAAAATAGTACGTCATGTTTGTGCAACACACTGTCATTTTAAAATAAATATTAAAATTTATATAATTTTGAAATAACATTATTATTACTGAATTAGTTTTATAAAAGATAAATGTAATATGTGATTCCTTTTCAGGTAATAAATGGCGAGAATGCTGCAATTCAATCACCAAAGTTTAGTACAATGGCCACGCGTACGCGTCAAGAGTACCTGAAAGATTTAGCTAAGAATTATGTTACTGCTACAACTGTAGAATCCGGACAGAAATTTTGTATGCAATTTAATGTCTAGTAGATGTTTTCTTTTGTATTTCAGCAAGAGCTGACTAGTTATTTTAATGTTTCAGCGATATTCTCGCATCTGCTTATGAAGAGTGGCAACAATTCAGCTAATAACACATTGATACCGCGTATTGACAATTGCACTAACGACGTACTAGTTGGGGGCGCGTTGTGCTTTCATGTGAGTTTACTAAACTATTATTCAAACTTCTTGTTTGATGCATGTATACACTATTTACTATACTGTATACTAAAAAAATAATAATTTACATATTACTAACACTTGCTTGAGATAACTTATTTACTTGCAAAAAAGTTATTCTATGTAGGTACGATGATGTGATAATGACCTTGACGTGAACCTATCGCCTGCGCTCAATTGCTGTTTAAAAAACGAGTGTTGCCTTATATTCCTGTGTGTCAGGGTGCGTTAATTAGTTCAAAAAGATTGGTTGAAGGATACGTTTTTTTTAATCGTTTTTAATTGGTTTTTGGAAATCGTTTTTCAAATCAAACGATCTCAGTCTATTCATTAAATGACCTTATACCCATGAATAATGTTTGCATTGCAGGTTCAAGTACAGGATGAAGGCGCGGGTGGCTTGCTAATAGACTGCATTATAGGTGTATCTGCAGATACCGTCGTGTTGATCGAAGACAACACCCGTCAAGTTATCTTGGTTCTGCCTACAAGTTCCTTATTAGGTAATGTATTTAATGGATCACTGCCGCCTTTGACTGTAGTTTCTCGGCGGATTTAGAATTAGTTCCGTGGTGTGCGCTGTGTTTTGTGTTATATTATAACGGCAACTAAACCTACACACCTAGCCAGAGTATTCAGCGACGTTTGAATATTTGGCACCGTTTATTCATTTGACATTTTAATGAGACTAACACTGCATGTACTGCTTATGTTTTTGTCATTTGACTTTGAATCTTATTCTTCCGTAGAAAAATGGCCTCATTGTTTACTACTGCTGCATTTTCAAATAGAAATTCATGAAAACATTAGGTAGTTGCTGAATCACATATATTACTTGAATGATTTCTATGTTTAATAAGTTCAAACCTTCAACGGTATGACTGAGTGATTTTTATTTTTTTAGTACGTTAACTTTTGGAGCATTTCAATAAAATGAAATTCAGGTGGCATCAGCTTGCATCCTGTTTACCTTTCGTGTAACACTAACACTATTGTACCTGAAGATCTGACTTTTAAAAAGAGTGGCCATGAGTTTCTTTGCCAGTATTCTTCTCATAAGGCTCTACGCATTTTGGAAACTGGAAGTTATAGATCGACACAAGCAGGCAGTAGATTTTGGTGTTTTCACCTAATTTACTTCGACAATCCAGCAAATGCTGTGGCGTCTGTTTGCGCCGATCTATGATTTTAACTCTAGTTTCAATTTAACGTTCATAAATGTCACTTAGTGTCTTAATTGAATAAATGATTTTGAATTTGAATTTGAATTTTACTACATAACATACATATTACAAACAGTACTTTGTGAACATTAAACACTCTAAAGACAAAATGGCCGATGCCAGCCGATGTTATTTTGTCGAAGCCAATCAAATCAATAGCAATCTTAGAATAAACACAACGACAACATCCCAACCACGAACATTATCACTCCGCACTCCGGTAACAGTGCAATCGTTGCAACATAAAGTTATTTACATAATTAGTGAAATGACGGTCGGTGGCAGGTTGGGTGGTGAGCGGCGGCTGGACGCGCGTGTACTACCACCGCGGCGAGAGCGTGCGCGTGCGCGGTGGCGGCGACGCGCTGCAGCGGCGCCTCGCCGCCGTGGCGCCGCCGCACGCGCACGCGCTGCAGGAGATCACGCTGGAGCGCGGCGCTGCACACCAACTCGGTAACGCTTCACTTCTACTTTTTATCATTTATTTTAATACTTTTTACCTTCTTTTCACCCAAGTACACAGACAGACCGCTGTTAAAAAGCACTACAATGGCAGGGACCTGCCATTGTAGTGCTTTTTAACAGCGGTCTTCTGTAGGGTTAAGACGCATTAAAAACCTAACTCACTAGTTATTGGTTATAAAATTACTGTAACAAGTATATAAGGCAAACGTTAGCCCACAGAAGAAGAAACTGGTGATGTATGTAAGCATAGAAGGAAGTGGCAGGTTGTGTCTCTGCCTACATCGAAGACCAAGAAATTTATATTTTATGTATGTAGTTACTGTAAACTGGGAGACTTCGAAAAGATTAAAATTTTGGGAGTCTCGGATAAATGAAACGTCTTACTGAGACGAAAATAAATATTAATTTGATATTATTAAATATGTGAAAACTGATCTTATAAAGATTTTACAAAGTAGAGTTATAATATTGCGGTAGCATATCACGGCAGAACACGATATTGATACAATGTGTGTGCAGGTTTCCACGTCCAGCCGGACGGTCTGGTGACGCAGGTGGAGTCGGGCGGGTGCGCGTGGCGCGCGGGCGTGAAGGCGGGTGCGCGCCTGCTCGAGGTGTGCCGCGCTGCCGTCGTGGCGCTATGCCACGATCAACTCGTCGACCTGCTCAAAACCTCCGACCCAGTCACGGTTAGCCTCACTGTATAAAAGTTGGGTCGGATTGCGGACGGGGCAAGACGGTGACGCGACCTGGTGCGGTTGTAATGTTAATATAGAATATGTCACAGCGCCGTTGCGCTCGGCGCTACTGAAACCTAGGTAGTACATTGCAACTGCTCACGCCACCGTCCCGTTCCATTCGCTGTCTGACCCAACCTTAACTGCTAGCAGCAGATTTTGATGTAACTTAGACGGTGATTCAATAATCGACAATTAATGCACGAGAATTGAGAGTGAAACGCTCCGCTGTTCTTACTTTGTAATTTTTGGAGTATTCGTCATTTTGAAAATGTTTCAAGATATTTTTATGTTAATATTTATACGAGGATATGTTTAGGTGACAGTGACGTTCGCGGCAAGGCCCAAGTGCCCGTGCGACAGTTTGCCGGATGAATGGGCGCCCATAGCGCGCGCTGATGCGCAACAGCCGGGCCGTCCGCGGCGCGCCTATGAGCGCGGACACTCTCCGCCACGATCCGACAGCTCGGGATATGGTACAGGTAATATTAGATCAAGCAACTTTGCAACTGGAGTTTCGCAGTGATCGCGAGTGCGACTTGCATTAGTTTCAACAAAAATAATAAAAAAGATTTCTTTAAATAAGATGTATTGTTTCCCGGGAAATATAATGTGTTTATATATTTAAAGAACATGACATGTTTGTAGCTCGGTACTAACGTAATTATATTCTCTGTTTAATTGTTTAAACCTTTGTTCTTCCTTTTCTACTATTTGGTACTTTTTGTTAAGGGGTTTGTGATACGAGATTGATCCCCCCCCACAGGCGGGTCGTGTCGCAGCGGGCGGCGCTCGGGCGGCACGTCGCCGGCGCCGGACGCGCTGCGGCGGCGCTCGCACGACGACGCGGCGTCGCCGCGCCACGCGCGCCACAAGCGCGCCTCGGCCAACACCTCCTCGCTCACTGTAACTAGCCACCCTTAATTACATTTACTGCCAAAATATTTCTAATTCTTATCAAAATCAATACTTTTTATTTAATTATAGCATAATAAATTATTGATATACTTTTGAATATTTCTGTGAAGACGTCTACAAAATTCATGATTTTTAGTTCAGAAATTTCAATCGAGAAACAAATTTATGGAACTAATCTTGAACCTAACTAGTTACCTCGACTCAAACCGCAATGGTGAATCAGTTTGATGGTGGAAACATGCATATTAATATTATTTATAGTCATTTCCTTTGATAGTATATATTTTAAGAAAAGATTGTGGAGAATCCAATAATCCAATCAAGCTCGAACATATTTTATGAATACTTATAGATTGTTGATCTTTTTGAAAGTGGCGAAAAATATTCGCGTCACAATCTTGTTGAGCTAAAATAACTGCTATCTAAAAGATTCTGAATGAATTACAAAGTTTTTTTGTACTTAAAAAACTCTGCACTTTCGACAAAAAAGTCAACCATGTCGACACTAAGATAAAGCATATTCCTGGGGGCTGTTTTGATGAACCTTCCATTTCTTATTCATGTTTTTTAGTAATGAGTAAAGTTTATTAAAAATTATAGACAAAAGTAAGAGAAAGTTCTTTATTGATGAAGTCTTTAAACCCTTATACTTTTTAGTTATTTTACAGTATTTGGGTTAATGGACAAATTTATAACGAAAAGATTTGTATCTTAACTGGTACTTTAAATCTCTCTACCTTTTACCACAGAATACATAATAGTACTAGTACAGAAGGACCTCTTTGCAATACCATTTAAATAAATAGCGACTCTTGCTCCGACACAATAAGGTGCAATTCAGATCGCACACCGCTAATTCCAAATGGCTTATATTAACCTAAAACTGGCCTCCCTTTCTATCGCATAACTCTTATCTGTTCTGATGCCGTTAAGGTTGTCTTCTGTAAGAAGAATTAATCTAAATATTTAATAACCAGTTATGTGCCTATTACTTTACTTCTGTGAACAAATGAAGTTTCAAATAAACCTAGACTAGGTATTTACCTACTTAGTAGTACCTACGTAGATGTAAGTTATATTAAAGAAAACTATTTTATTTCACAATCTCTGCATAGATACTTTAATCTCTAAGAAGATAGGCATTTGCTATGGCAAAAACACACGTTAGTGTGTACCTTGGAATGAAACTATCTCTTTTAGGTGTTTAACTAGGTAGGTATATGCAAATCAAATCGCGGAACCCTACTCCTTATAACACCAGCTATTTGCCAGTGAAAGTCATATAGAAATCGGTCCACCCGTTGCGGAGATTAGGGGAACAAATAGACAGACAGACAGACAAAATTGTTGTAGTCCTCAACTTATTAAAGCTAAACTTGACTAAGTTACTCCTTATAACACCAGCTATCTGTCAGTGAAAGTCCCGTGGAAATCGGTATACCCGTTCAGTAGATTAGCCGGAACAATCAGACAAAAATGTGAAAAATATGTTTTTGGTATAAGTACCGTGTAAACATTCAGATGCATTTAGTAAAAAACTGTCATTATGTCATTACAAACGGACACTTCAAATTTATTTATTTACTAGCAGTTCCCGCGCGGCTTTGCTCGCGTGTACATATTTATGTATTTTGCGCGGAGCCTTAATCGTTTTTTCAAAATCACAGTAGCATAAGTTTCTCCTTTTAACATCAGCTATCTGACAGTGAAAGTCCCGTGGAAATCGGTCCACCTGTTCCGGGAATTAGCCGAAACAAACAGACAGGCAGACGGACAAAAATTGTAAAACATGTTGTTTTGGTATATGTACCGTATATACATCCAAATGCACTTTAGTAAAAGCGGTTATTTTAATATTACTAACAGACACTCCAATTTTATTTATTTCTATAGAGTATAGATAGAAGATGTGTATAAATTGTTGTGGTCCTAATAAATAAATATACTTATCATAGCTAAACTTGACCTTGTAAATATCTAACTATACTGATTATCATTAATAATATAATCTAACTACGTAAATACGGGCAACTTAATTTCTTAAGCGACGAACGGACGAAGTGACGTAGCGCGTGAGTGAGTATCGAAGTAACGTGCTACCCGGCCGGCGCGTGGCAGCCCACTGAATTTCGCTCGACTCGTCGCCGCTGCTAGGTACCTGTAACTTCATACCTACTGACCGGAGTGGGCCTAGCCTGCTTCTACGTCTGGAACTTGGAAACGATAGAGATTGAATTTCTATCCACCCTTTGGAAAAAGCGAATCGATCGAAAGCTTTTTGTATCTGCGAATTGGTTTTATACTACAGTGATGTACTGTGTGAATCAAATCGCATTTTGCGGACTAATTCTAAAACGTTAAAATGGTAGCTTAAGAAATCGTATCTCGCTCGCGAACGTAATGTTTAGTGCCTTACTGTTCTTTGTATTTCAAACAATTTCTCTACAGCTGTTATTCGTGTAAATTTTGGACTTGAAATAAACTTTTCGGAAAGTATTATTGTTTGAATAAACATGTATGTTGTACAGGAGGACTTGATTCGCATGATGGACGCTGAGATGGGGGAAGGCGTACGAAATTCGAGCGGTACGGGAGGGGCGGCTCCCCTGCCTCTACCGGACGCGGCTGCACTGGACTGGGCTGCTCTTGTGCATACGGCTACGAGAGCTATGTTACAGGTAAGAACAGATGACATTTATTTTTCAGTTGCCTGCAAATTATATGATATATGGACTTTTAATTTTATGTTTTTGCGAATCAGATATGCGAGGAGCATCCATATCCATCAATGGATAATTCGGATCCATCTTTAGAAACTCTGCCAAACGAACCCTCCACTGAGTCTTGGAATGACGTCTCCGTGGTAAGATTGAATGAACATCTGCTAATTAGTGTTTGTAGTTGTAGCAATTTATACCTGGTAGTTATGACAATAATTGGCTATTAAGTTATAAATTTACCTAGGTAATATTTATTACATTAAAAAGTATAAATAAAACATTTAAAATACCCCCGATTAAAACATCTCTTCTACAATTAGAAAAGAACTGATGATTTTTTGCGAAAGGCTGAACAGATTTTCTTGAATTATAACTAAGAACATTCTTGAGTAAGTTACCTTTCCAACAAAAAAACCTAAAACCTAAATTGGTACATCGGTTTAGGAGCTATGATACTACAGACAGACATAAAGATACATTAAACTTATAACATCCCTCTTTTTTACTTAAATGATTGAGTTAGGTCTATAAAGTTTATCTGTATTTAAGACTTCTTGCATATACTTATTTATTATATTTATACTTAGTGATATATTTTATTTATACTTAGTGGTACAAACATAAAAAAAAGAAATACTAATAAAAATAAAGAATAAAAAAACAAAATAGAGCGACAGTTGCCTTGCACGCACTTGCACGTCACTTATTGAAATTAAAGTTGATGTGCGCCAAACAGCGCTCATTTTCAGCTTGAGCGTCGCTATATCGCGAGCGTGACTCAGTGTTGAAAACAAAACTATTGTGCCTGAGAGTTGGCAGATGAGTTGGCGGGAACGAGAGTAGAGGATAACGAAAGAAAGGATGGATGGACTGAGTGAAAGGGAATGTGGCTAGAAAAGGAGTAAGGAGTGAAATGAATGATAGCAAATACATATAGATGGAATGATACCCCAAATAAAAGTGGGAAAACAGTAGACAGATGATGATTTTACTTATCGTTTCTGATAAACGCGATTTGATTTATATTACTTACCAAAAAAATATATGTTGTAGACGAACGACACGAGCGGCAACTCACCTCAGGCGAGCGTCGGGGTGGCCGGGGTGGGCGCGGTCGCTGGCGCAGGGCCGGCGGTGGCCGGCGCGGGTGGCGGGGCGCCGGCGCCGGGGCCCGCGTGCGCGTGCGGCCTGGCCGCCAAGGTCGCCGCGCTCGAAGCCGACGCCGCCACGGAGCAGCGGCAACGACACCAGCTCGAAGAAGAGGTTCGTACTACATCATCTTAATTGTTTCATTTTCACACTCTACGAGGACTGAAAAACATATCGCCCTAATCCACTTGTGTTATTAATCTGAGCTGACGGTTTAAAAGTATAACCTTATTATGTTAATGCGAATTAACGTAATCACGTATTTAAAAGGTATTACGTGTATTTGATTGTTATCTTGTTTTTGAATGATTAAAGTATTAGATGTAATAAATGAATGGTGCCAGCCACTTGGAATTACAAGTATGCGACCCTGACCTGCTCGAGCTATCTATTGCTTACACTCTCTAATATAATAATAATTTAATTAAAAAAATACAATGTAAGGCCTGCATAGAGTGTATAGGGGGTTCCTGTCTTTGGAGCCATAGCACATTGTTTTAGGAAGGCACTTTTTTGGACATTATATTGTAGATGAAAAAACTGGTAGACAGAATCATTTAAATATAAGATTTCTTATCCCTCTCTGTTAGTTAATTAATTAACTAACACTATTGTACCTGAAGATCTGACTTTAAAAAGAGTGGCCATGAGTTTCTTTGCCAGTATTCTTCTCATAAGGTCCTACGCATTTTGAAAACTGGAAGTTATAGATCGACACAAGCAGGCAGTAGATTTTAGTGTTTTCACCTAATTTACCTTGACAATCCAGTACATGCTGTGGCGTCTGTTTGCGCCGATCTATGATTTTAACTCTAGCTTCAATTTAACGTTCATAAATGTCACTTAGTATCTTAATTGAATAAATGATTTTGAATTTTGTATTAAAATGTTTAGTCTATGAAAACAAAAACATATTTTTTTTCAAGGAATGGATTGATTTAGAACTAAACTTTAGTTGTTGTGTGCATTTCTGTTGTTTTCATTACCTTGGGTAGGTCTGAAAATCGGACAACATCTATTTTTCATCCCCCTAAATGTTAAGGGTAGTCCACCCCTAAAATTTTTTTAATTTTTTAGATACATTTTTATTTTTTTATGATACAGCATTAGAAAATACATACAACCCTGAATTTTCAACCCTCTACGATCAACCCCTGTTTTTTAATAGCGATATTAGTATTTTTACTTTCATTGGTACAATTTTTTTTTAAGTATTTAACCCAGTAAAAATAGAAAGTGCGATTGTTATAATCGATTGTAATAATCGATTGCCGTCAAGTCGATGTCAAACTTTTTTTTTATGGAATAGGGGGTTAACGAGCAGACGAGTCACCTGATGGTAAGTGACTACAGCCGCCCATGGGCACCTGCAACCGAGAGTCACAAGTGCCTTGCCGGCCTTTAAGGTAAGAGTAGGAGAGGAGGGGAGATGGAGAGATAGGGGGGAAGATAGAGAGAGGGAAGGGTTAGGGCCACCGGTAACCTCAGTCGCTTGGCGAAGTACAACGACGCATTGCTTCACTGCTGGTTTTCTGTGAGGCCATGATATCACTCCTTTCGAGCCGGCCCATACGTGCCGAAGCATGGCTCTCACACTGTTAAACTTTAAATATGTTAGTTAAGTTAATGAAGTACTTTGAATTAAGAAAATGAATGGTTGGTGTTTTGTTATTTTTATAGGCCGTCAATAGACCACAGTGCTCCATTCTTCTTTCAGTCATAGACCCCATCCCCACAATAAGTTAGTTATTTTTTATTTGACTACCAAAGTATTCATTAGAAATAATTAATATGGCAAAACAACGTGTGCCGGGTCAGCTAGTTTTCTATAAAATTTGACTTAGGTAAACTTTTTTTACTCAACATTTTCATATAAAAGTGGTAAAAAGTATTACATACATTGAATAGACGACTTTTACAGCAATACACTGTTTTCATACTGTTTATATTTGAAATCAGTTCGTAAATGATGATATTCTAAACCTCTTACAACAAAAATTCACAGGTCAATTAATCAAAATTATATAAAATTATATCAAAATTATATAATAAGAGTAAAAAAGTGGTTAAACATTAGGTCGAAATTGAAATGATCTTTTATGTTGTGCATTAAAACTTATAGAAATACAGTATTTTAACTGTAAAATTACGTCTGTAAAATCAACTAAATCAGCGAAAATGTCAAAATTTCGTATACGGCCTCTTAAGGAAGCAACGTTTAGTTTCGACATCCAGGATAGAAGTTTTTTTTTTTTTGTTTTGCCAGTACACGGCCTCAAGGTCGGCTGGATATCCGGCATCCGGCCAAACAGCTATCCGTTTCAACTCTATTTAATACGCTTGTGCCTACAGGCGTTAGTCTATGAATAAATGAGCACGATTGTTGGGTTGTACGCTGCAGGTGCGGCGCCTGCGGCGTCACAACGCGCGCCTGCGCGAGGAGTCGGCGCGCGCCGTGTGGCAGCTGCGCCACTTCACGCAGTGGCTCAAGAGGACCGTCGACCGACAGTGACCGCACGCCTACACTGGAATAGGCAAACATCTACAGAAACGATACGAAGACACTTTATAAAATCGTCGCACACGTACTATCATTTAAAATTGTTTTAACCTTGTAATGTCAACTACATATTTATTTCACTTTACCGATTACAAGTGTCGATGACGACATGATTTTGGTTTTCCTGTTTTTAAGTATACACTATTATATAATATTGTCCACGATGTAATCCATCACACGCGAAATCTTAGATCGGGTATGGAAATGCAGTACGTATAGATAAGTAAACGCATAACCCTATATAGCCATCGTTTACTAATTCAATGATCTTGAATCCACCGCAAAAATAAGAGTCATCGTGAGACGAAAAACCGGCTCGCAATTTAAGAATTACCCATAAAATCTGTCTATAGATTTTTTTACGTATATGCATAAATTAAGCGCTCACATACATCAATTCCATGCGTACTGCAAGGAATATAATCTATCAACATCACATCTATATTTACGGAGCAGTGACTTCGAAAAAGTAAGCAGATGCGTGACTACTTATAACGGTGAGGACCTGCCTCGATTTACAATACTGATATACAAGGAGCTCACGATCACTAGCTTTTACAGAACTATGGTAGCTAAATAAAATAAATATTTCGATTAGTAAATAATGAAAGCATATACATACTAAATAGTATATTAATTGTAATATTAAAACATGCGCTATGTCTTATGAATTTTGTGCCTTTTCTGTGCTTCTTGAGAAGCGTTTGTTTTGGCGTAATTTTTACGTAATAAATATGTTGGTATTAGTATAATTATTATATTCATAGATTAGTTTGTTATTATTACTCTATAATATATTATTGTGCTATTGAGGTTGCTGACTCAATTAAATTGACGTATTTAGATACACTTTTACATAAATATAAGCCTTATCTTTATGGTAACCGTTCAGACAAATCGGACAAGCAAACGGTAACGTTTATTTATTATTGTATGATTATGATATATTGATAATACGTAGGCTTTAATTTATTGTTTACTATTGATACACGTATTTAATCATTACTGTAAGGCTAGCTATAAGACAACATAAGTTGTAACTTAAACACCAATTAACATAGGACAAAGTGCTGAGTGGGCTTGTTTTTAAAAATGTCTGTAATTTTCATACAGTCACAAATTATTAATAAATAACCCACAGGCGCCTGACTCTGTAGTTTAGTCATTTAACTTACTGTGTACAAGTAGTAGCAATGTGTATAACTTACTGTACGTTGCCATTACTCGTATGTCGCCTTCTCTCAAAATATCTACTCATACTTTAAGAGAATAAAATATGTTATTGTTTTTAATTATCTTCATTATTCGTATTCGTTGTAGTAAGTACATGCAATATTTCTCGCACCGGTCTGATGACACGACACAGAGGAACTTGCCCAGTTAACTCTTGCTCCTACAAACCTTTAAAAAATAATAAATTAACTAAATAAAATGAAATAATTAATTGTTGGGCTTACACTGAAAATAATGTTTAAAGGGACGCCTATCATCAGGCGTCACTTTAAACATTATTTATATAATGTTTAAAGTGACGCGTGATACACTGAACATCATTATTACTTATGAGAAGATTTTATGTTAGCTTTGATTTGATGATAATATGTTTCACTGTCTCAATTACGAATATTGAAGATTATAAAAAATTTAAAGTGATTGTTTAAACTCATTAAAATGTAGTCTCGGCCGCGTTTTGAATACATTCTAAAAGTTTGATTAAGTATTATGAAGATAACTTGCGTTATAATATAACTGTAGTAGTTTAAATATAATTATAAACAGACTTGAAACCTGCCAAATATTAATACAATAAGTAAAAATTGCGTAGGCACAATTACTTCTCGGTTTACGTCATTTGAAGATAAAGTTTTAGCCACATTAAATTAAAAGTATAATAAAACCCGATAAGTGCAAGATATTCGATCTTATCAAAGATAAACGTATTGCAGGTGTCATTAATAACATAACAAGGACACGCGTTTATAATATTTTATACACCACCTACTTACTGAAATCGCAATAGGGAAAAGTGTTACTGTAATCTGTTCGAAAAACCAATAGCGAAGCTTGGAAAACCCATCGATGTAATAATTTATTAAGTCGTACTACGACTTGTTTTATATGCACGCTACTTCAGCTAAGCAGCTCAGCTATGAGATTGCAAAAATAATTATTTGAGAATAAAGTATATTGTTTTGTAAAAGCACCTTTTGTACGTTTAACCGATTTAGAACTGCTTTTTTGCTCTTTTCCTTTTGGAGAAGTGCAATACATATTATATTGTTTTCAAACAGTTAATATATTAATTAAATTTATACTTTTTAATGATTAAGTGCATTATTAACTGGTTAATGTCATTGTAACTGAAACTATGTTTTACAGAAATATGTAATAAATACCTACTTTACAATTCCTTGTTCGGTTTATATTTTAAGATAGCCCGATGAAACGCCTGATTGGGCCAGCCAGGGTTTTATTAACAACATCTATTTATTCTCTCTAATTAAATGAAGCAATATATTCATTTAATACAGACAATATTATTATATATAAAAGTGACACTTGGATATATGGCCGTAGCAGCCACCAAATCTTTGCAAGTAATTTGTGCTTATTGGATTTCACCGCCATAATTTCTTTACTAGTGGGGCATAGACATGTGAGCAGAAGCTGTGCATATCTACAACCCAATACGTAAGTCTTGAAACCGATTCGATTTGTTTACCATTATTTTTGAACCTTTCATAATATATGTAATTGTATTTTACTTTGTTTGTGTAAATATGAATCTCATAATTAGTTATAATCACCATCAAAGCTTTATTAGTTTAGGTTAAAATAGATTTTAGTTTTACAAATTATGAAGCGAGAGACTTTGTAGCATGTAGGTACCTACCGAAGGAAGCTTGTTTATCAAAATGCTATTAAACATTTTGTAATACGTAAATTTCAACGAAGTTGTCTTATACTGTTATACATTTACCTGTTATTTAAAATAACTTGACAATAACTCTCGACGTATCGAAAAAAAAAAAAACTAAAATATTTCATATCTAAACTAAATAAGGTCAACGCATTTTATATTTTTAATTTCTACTGATACTGCCTTTGTCAATTAAGGAAAATCTGTCTAATTTGTTTTATTTTGAATTTGATTATCGCCTGTATCTAAGTAGAAATAATAGGATGGACTTAAGACATTATATAAGAAGTTGAGCAAAGTTCTGACAGAAAAATTGTATAAATTGTTGTTTAGTCTTCCGTGTCTGTATTATTTACATTATATGGATATAACAATAAGTTTCTTTAACGAACTATGTATCAATATTTCAATTAAAAGGGGCACATACAAGACAGGACAGGTTGTGTGTACTAAATTAATTAGTTTGGAGTGAGAATTAGTATGTTTTTCTTCGCCGTAAAAGTTAAGAAATAAATTACCCTTATATGTTTGTAGATATTAAAAATAACACGATTGTTAAACTATTTTTTTTGGTAAAAAATTAAATCCATAAAACGTTTTTGTCGTTTAAAAATATGAGTATTAAGATGCATTTTTCTTATTGATTATCACTAACCAAAATATGAACTTGTAACAGTACTATAAAGAAAAAAACTTAAAGTAGTCAGAACTACTTAAGTTTTTTTCTATCTAAAGAGACGAGAAATACATTTTAAGTTCACGAGTTCTAGTTTTCTCAAAATAGATAGAAAAAGGCCTGTTTTTTATGTATGGTTTTTGTATGTAGGACAGTCATTAAAAGTTGCAGCCGCCCTTGTAGCGTTGGGCTATGTAATTGATTTTGAACCGTGTGAACGTTCTGTCGTTAAGAAAAAAAATCTATTATATCTATTTCTGATTAAACTACCCCTGAACAAGTCTGAACATTTATATATGTAACACAAACTCACGTCAAATATAGAACGTTATTTTTTTCAAGTCCTTCAAATAAATTACATAGTTATATGTTAATAACAACGTCGTTCAAAAATACAGAAGAGATTCTTCCTTCTCTTTACTCCGCCCAGATAAAGACAAACCGCTACAATCACCATCACGAACAACGAATTCTAATTCCCAGCTTGATGTTGTCAAAATTATTACATATATAATGTATTAAACGATTGAGCCATGAAACTCCTGTAGTCAAGCTTAGCAGTGAATCAGGCATTATAAGTGATGCCATTATTCGAATCGTGAAATAACTTTCGACATTCAAATATATCGCACACCTAGATCTAAAAGGTAATTTTTGAGTTATGCACACCATTGTAGCCTTATCTCTAATACCTACCGACCAAGAAAACAGATTTTAAAATATCACCAACACTCGTCGCTAGACTCTAAATTAACCAACACGGGCTCAACTCAAAAAAATAAAACAAATATACATACATTGTTAAGTAATAGGGAAATAACTACAGAAATCCAATTTTCAGCCCCAAAACATAATTAAAACACAAGAATCCAACAATATCTTTCTTCTAGCTACAGATATTCAGTCTTTACGAAAGTCAAATTTATTTCTACTTTCTTATTGTTTATTTGATCACCTCCAGTACTTCACGAATATTTGTGTGAGTAGATGAAACAAAAAATTCATAAATTCATATTCAATTAAATATTTTTAAAAATTAAACGGCGGAGCCCCAGTCAGTACACTACCGTCGTAAACCTACTCCTAACACAAGGGTTTTGCTTAGTTCGAGAGGTCACAAAGATTATTAGTAACGTGAAACTCATGTTACTATAAACTACAATAGAAAAGACGTATTAAATCAGATTTTTTGGTTAAATTCGATGTAAAGCCTCCTTTAACCATTGATCAGGTTAAACTGTAATAATAACAGGCCAGTTTGACAACTTGCATTCTAGTGACTTTTTTTTTCATATTTAAATTCATTTCAAAAGCCTCATTTTAACACAGTAGACCTAACCTAACGGTACTAAAGGTTACAAAATATTTTCGTTATTATTATGAAATCGATTTTACCATTTCCAAGTTAGTAAACACATAATGTGAAGTAGAACGTAATCATATACCTACATATAAAGTGCGAGTATATGTTAAATTTTCCCACCACTGAATTATAAGATTAAATATAAGTTGTGATGATTGATTCGCTTTACTGGACTGCTAAGTTAAGATTTTGTCAAAATCTATATAGTCTATTTTAAGCGAAAATGCCTTTCTTAGAAAAGACAATATTGTTATTTACAAAATCTGACCCAGTCCCTCTCATTATGCCTAAGCAATATATTTTTACTTTTAAATAAGTAACCAAAGCGTTTACTGTTAACTTATATATTTTTAAATTCGGATTGTTGTCTTGTAACAGCTTGAAGGTTGAGTTATTTTATAGATATAATTCTTTTTAGATAATTTGTATGTATTCTAAAGGACATTCCAATAAAACATTTACTTACCAGAGCATTTTTTTTATTTATAACTGGTAGGATTACTGTCTTGCTGTAGACCGAGTCAAAAATCACCGACCGTCAGTAATGCGGGTATGCAGCACGGTCGCAAGCTCTCAATAAAAAAGAAGTTGAAGAGGGCAGTGACATGAATCTGACATAAAATTCTTTAATTTAAACTCTGCTGCAGTCTGCGCTGCGCTAAGTCTGCAGCAAGTTAACAAAACATCCTGCAATATGTACATAATAACAACATAATGTGTAGAATGGCTACTTTGCCCTTGTTACAAACTCGAATTACCTCGCAGCCATACTCGTTTTAGAACTGTGGAACTGCAATAAGTTTCTCGCGTTTCTGCAATCGCCAAACGATTTTAGGGGCAAATCAATGCTTGTGAGATTACGAATAATTCACGATACAATTTATAGTTTAATTTGTGTACTAAGTGATAGGTACTAAAACTAAAGATCTAGGTATCTCATAATTTTCACCACAGACTCGACTGTGCGAATTTGGATAGTCTTTTAAAAATCTTTCTCTATGTACATTTAACTAATTTTACCCAAAATCAGTATATATCGTTATCTATATTATCTATATATTTACTATATTGATAATTATTTAGATATGAATAAAACTTGATATTATACAATTATACTTACCTAGAATAATTCACTTACGGACTGCTGAAACAGAGTGTAAACATGCGTACGCTCATCCTTTTAACAGTTTTGGGTGCCGCTTTAGGTAAGTTAAAACATAATGTTATAATTTATTTATTAATTACTGGCCAAAGCTCGGACGCACAGGAATAAAATATAAAACATAGTTACCAAAAACGCTGTTATGTTCCTTTTTAAGGACAACTATCGTTTGATAAGATCACAGCTGTGGATAAGATGCTGAAATTATATACTATACTTATTGTGTTGGTAACAACACTAGTAATGGTAGTTGATGAATAATGCAGCCTGAGGTTTTAATTTAAGTGATTCCTTAAAACAGTGCTGCTGATTTTGAAGGACCTACTTAAATTATTTTCAAGATCGCTTCGTTTATTATTACAAATTAAAAACAACGTATTATACACTAACAATATAATGCGGTTTAAAAAAAGAAAACTGATAAAATAGCTCCAAGTGCTTAAAGAAATGAAATTAGCATACATAGGCTCCTGTGCAACCGCTTATCCTGATTCCTAATAATATTTTCATTACTTATCTGAAAAACTCTACAATAAAAATTACAGTTATATAAAGTGACAAAATAAACAACTTCCATTACAAATAATAGGTAAAGTTTGAAATTGAAATAAACTCATGGCCATTGCCGTATTATATATTTTAGTTTATGATTGCCGTCAGGGCCATAACCCTAAGATGGGTTATGGCTGTGCCAAATAGAGCCGTAACCCTAACTGGCAATGGAGAGGAATGGTTTCTCTTCGAGGCCAAGATAAAGAAAACTATTACAAAAAACACTCCTGTGCGTGATAGTCTCAGATCGTAGTCGAGGCAACTTACGACCCAATTACTCACTCTAGAGAAGGCAGGTAACTCGTGCACACTTGACGATTTGCTCTCTACCAATTGAATGATGTCGTTGAAAATCGAAGATCTGTCGGGGGATGATTGGGTTAATCCCGCGTTGCGTGCAGACCGTCTTATTGGACACTAATTTTATTATATTCGGAAACACCGACTCCGACATAATCGCTACATCGTGCCCACGGCAGTACAGCAGGTTCCTAGAGGTTGTCACGCGTGTAGGATAAAGTATTAAAGTGAATATTTTAAATGATTGTTTCATTGAATAAAAATTCGAATTAGGCGTTACATTAAATATACTGTATTTCTTTATTAAACAGGGATAACCGACCGCTTAATCGGTTTTTAATCCCAATCATAGTAAAAGTTAAGGATTATTCGGAACGAAAAGAGACAAGGAAGGCAAACTGAAGTCTCTCAACAAAGATCTGCAATGCGCAAGTTTCCTCTTCCTCTTAGGTATAGGTATATACAAGTGATTCGTCTTTACATGTGGCATTCTGAAACGGCTGCAAAGGAGTTTATTTACCGCCGAATCGTTACTGAGGATTTACCGTGTGTTTTGGATTGGATTGATTTGACAAACCGAGAGTGCACAATTACTACTTAATATACAAATACCTAATTTATGACATTAAAAGGATTAAATATCGACTAGCTTTTTACTCGCGTAAAAATTATTTTTCTATCCATCCAGAACAGTACTTGTTAGGGGTCCGTAAGTTCCGTTCCTCAAAAGGAACCGTTATAAGATCACTTTGTTTTTCCTCTGTCTGGCTGTCAAGATCCTTTTTCTCAGGAACCCGTGGACGCATCAAGTTGGAATTAATATCAAATACTTATGTCAGTGGTCCCTTCAAGCTGTAAAAAAATAAAAAAGTCAAATCAATCCTATAGAGTACCATATAGGTTTTTATTTAGCTGCGAAATGTTCGAATTTGTGTTTCTAGGTCAATGGGAAGTATACCATTGACCTAGAAACATAAAAGCACGGTCTGACGGCACAAGTAAAGGAAAAAATCAGAAAGTCAATAATTTGGTGTAATATCAGATAAAAAAAAATGTTTTTTATGATTACAAACTTATATTTTGGGGTTGGAAAGTTGAGTTTGTCGTAAGTCGATGTATGGGAGAGCATTTTAGAACTTCAAAGTTAATTTTGTCATTTGGGAAAGACAAGCAAAATTCTTCGAGAATTGATTTCCGAGATGGACGTACTTACTATCTACATACAAGTTTGTTTGCTTACGGCACCCTAGGTGCGTGAGTCAGACTCGCACTTGTAGGGTTTTTTTTTTAGATGAAAGGTACCCTATGTCCTTTTCTGTAACCCTGATAACATGTATGTAAATCTCTGAAAAAGATACCAAAATGTCCTTTTACGGGAAGAGCAGCTTGTCACGTTTAAGAAACTTTTTTAGTTAGGTAGGTACATATAAGTTTTTCAAAACATGGTTAGTAAAAATAATCCTGTATTAAGGAAAACAAAATCCTTAAATTGTTTTTTTTTAGCGGTTCCCAGACACGTCAACCGTATTGTCGGTGGTAACGACACAACTATAGAAACTTATCCTTATATGTCTAATATGCAGTTTCACATTTGGGGCCTTTATTGGTTGCATATGTGCGGTGGATCTTTAATTACCCCCAATTCCGTCCTCTCCGCGGCGCACTGCTTCGAGTAAGTAAAAATTCATAACAATTTTATTTACTTCATAACGAGATACACTACAAAATTCGCTTTTACGAATACGATCGTTGATCGTTATGTCGATCGAGCAAGTAGGTAATCCCACCTACACACTCGCACTGCTGTAACTCCTGTACGTCATGGTCAACAGAAATTACCTAAGACCACGCCACACTCTGTAAGTTCTTGGAAAATAAAAAGTCAACCAAAGGATAACTTTGCTAAGGACTAAAGATATTTATAGTATAACCCCCAAACTATAATTAAATCTCTCGAGTCCCTAGCAAAGTTGGAGACAAGAGTAAAAAAGTGAATATTTGATAATAATTGAGCTATACTTTATTATAGTACAGTCACTAACACTGTATATATATAAAATATATACTGTACACCGTCTTCAAATGATGAGAGAGAGAGAGAGAGAGAGCCTCTAGTAAATTGTAAACTCCAGTCATGCATCTTAGCTGACACACACCTTATTATTTTTCTAGCCAAGCTAGAAGCCCTAATAAGTCACCATATTGAAGTTTTTTTTATTCGTCAGTTCGTAATATAAAAATGTAAATATAAAAAAATACATGTGAATTTAATGTTTGTCGCCACTGCATCCAGCGTTGTTGTTATGAATTGATTATTAGATTATTTCTTTAGGGGTGACATACCATCACAGTGGCGTGTAGTTCTTGGCACTTCACTGAGAAGCAGCGGCGGTATCGCGCACAACGTTGCCAGTATTACCATACATCCTGACTACTTCATTGAGACCTCACTGGACGCCGATGTTGCTATCGTTCACCTCGCGACTGGTGCTGTGTTGTCACCAACTGTTGCAACAGTTGCAATTGCAAGCACGACCTCTCAACTCCCTGCTGGTTTACCTGTTACGAATATTGGTTGGGGAAACACCGAGGTAATTTTTTGATGTACCTATTCGTTTTATATTTTGGAAACTCGGACTACTTGAAGCTGGTTGTGTAAACTCTTTTTGAACCCACTCAATACCATTACATATAAATATGGAACCTACAGAAAATTGAAAATTGATAAACACCTTAAAATAATATTTCAAAGTTCGACTACGTTTTTTTTAAAGACTTATTTTTGCCTTCTGAGAATACAAATTTCGGCTACAGCATTAAAATATTTGACTACAAAAACAAAACTAAAATTAGTCATTAGTTCTGTTACGAGCCGGGGTTCGGGATTAGATACACCCCAATTTATTACGAAATAGACACACTTTATTGTTATATTTCTTAATTGACACAAGTTACTAACAGTCATCTTCACTATTATTCACTTGTACTATTCGCTATTCTTCTCACTTGTTAACTCATACTATCGCTTAAATAGAACTGAATTTATACCGCAATGTAACTTCTTTATATTTTATGGGTGCCACCCTGCTCTGTCAATCGGCAAAATTTTGCCACAGCACTATTGAGCGATCTGGATCGATCTATAATTTGTAGCTAATTTGTAGTAAATTAGTAGTGCAAGAATTAATTTTGTAGAGCCTCAATATCGCCGGATACGCTCAGAGGTGCCGACTTGATATCAAGCTAGCAAATCTTTCTACGATGCGGGGCACACAGAGGGATAGAAATAACTATATATTTTGTAGCTAATTTGTAGTAAATTTTTAGTGCAAGAATTAATACAGACATATACTTATTATTTTCAATATTATGGTTTATGGACAGTAATTAATTTTTTTTATTTACTCCTTTATATTTATTAATTTAACACTCAACCGCAAATTGTAAAATATCGGTGATACCAAGCTGTTGCTGAAAATCAGCGCTGCGTCGCTTATAGTGATACAGTTTCAGGCTGAGCAACATCTTTTTTACAGATACTGAGACGCACACTGCATACGTTATGTTTTCAATGAATGAATCGACCCATCAACGTTGTTTTTTTTTTAACTAAGATTAAAATAATAGTCCGTATATTTAACGATGTTATTCTGTATATTTAATAATCTATATTTATGGTTTTTATTGTCGTTGTAATATTATGGATTCTTCTTATCATTCTCTGTTTCCCAACATTACCTACTTTAGTAGGTGTCGTGTCTTTTTTTCTTTCAAAATAAACCTATTTTCGTTCTTTCTTTCTTTCTATATATGTTCTTATTATGGGGATTGGATGTGCTAATAAACGTCGCGGCGGGGGACTTTGTTTTATAATATGTAGTGATATACTAGCCGTTTCCCGCAGTTTCACCTGCGCTTGTGGTCACTGCTCTGCTCCTAGGGGTCGTAGCGTGATGTTACATAGCCTAGCCTTTTTTCAAATCTGACTGATAGTTTTTTTTATGTAATAGGATGCAAACGAACAGACGGGTCACCTGATGGTAAGTGACTACCGTCGCCCATGGACACCTGCAACTCAAGAGTCACAAGTGCGTTGCCGGGCTTTGAGGTAGGAGTACGCTCTTTTCTTGAAGGTCGTATCGATCCGGAAATACCGCAGGTGACAATTTGTTCCAAAGTTTGGTTGTGCGAGGCAAAAAAAATCTGGAAAACCGCACAGTGGTGGATTGCCAATTATCCAGGTGATGGGGATGAAAGTTTTGTCGCGTTGAACGATGGCGAAACGTTGCGGCCGGTATTAGTCCGAAGAATTCCTCGGAGCACTCCCCATGATACATGCGATAGAGAATGCAGAGTGAGGCTACATCTCTACGCAACGCCAAGGGGTCAAGCCGATCTGAAATATCCTGGCAATCGATGATTCGAGTTGCTCTCCGTCGAATGCGATCAAGAGAGAGAAGCTGGTACTGGGGTGCTCCTGCATAGATATGAGAACAGTATTCCATATGCGGCCGAACTTGCGCCTTATAAAGTTGTAGGCGGTGGGCCGGGGTGAAATACTGTCTCGATCTGTTAAGCACACCAAGCTTCTTCGAGGCTAATTTGGCCTTACCCTCCAAGTGACCGCGGAACTGGACTTCGCTCGATATATCGACGCCAAGGATTCCGATGCTGGCTGTGGCAGTCAGGGAAGTGCTCTCAAAGCGATGTGACACGACAAACGGTGTTACCGGTGAACGCGCAAACCTGTGTCTTCATTGGGTTAAATTGGACTAGATTAAGTCGACCCCAATCGGAAACTCCTTGTAAGGAGGCTTCGATTTCAGACACAAGTTTGGATCGACTCTCAGTGACGTTTTCCCGAGAAATGTTAGCGTGGCCGGTATACAAGGCATCACTCGTGCTATCATCGGCATAGCAACGAATGCTGCCCATTTGCAGCATATCATTGATATGCAGAAGAAACATCGTGGGTTATAGCACACAGCCTTGTGGGACACCAGCATTCACAGACTTGAAATCGGAGCATGCACCGTCGACAACGACTTTGATGCTTCTGTCTGCGAGAAAACTGGAAGCTTCGAGAGAAGCGCTTTGTGCCAGACCCGATCGAAGGCCTTCGCTATGTCCAAACTGACTGACAACGCCTCCTCCTTGCTCTCGATCGCCTGTGCCCAACGGTGAGTCAGGTATACGAGAAGATCACCAGCTGAACGACCCCGACGGAAACCGTATTGGCGGTCATTGAGTAGCTGGTGGTCTTCTTAATACCGAAGGAGCTGGCGGTTGACAATGGATTCCATTATTTTGGAGAACAAGTAGGTTATGGCTATAGGTCTGTAGTTGGACGGATCCGAGCGGTCACCTTTTTTTTAGGGATCGGGTGCACTAAAGCTGTCTTCCATGAGTTCGGGACGACACCGAGGAAGTAGGAGGATAAAGAGTTCCAGAGATTAGTACGTTTAAACAAACAAACAAACTAACAAAACTCTTTATCTTTATTATATTGGTATAGATATACATAATTATATGTATGTATAGATTTCATAGTGTATTTTAAATTTTCGAAGTACGTAGGTGCAAAAATGAGGATTTAGAAGAAATTACTATTTGCGTTACTGTTATGCGTTAAAAGACAACTCCCATAGCCGTACCGGCACTCGTGCGGTCTGGTTGTGTTCTTTGTCGCGGATCTAATCGTTATCCCCACTGCGCAAAGAGTTGTTTACGCATTCCATTGACACGTGCGTAAGGCGTGCACCGGACCTACCGGCTGCGTGAACCTTATACGATCGCGCCATGACTGACGATGATGTAAGTGTTTCATCGCACTGTGCTACGCCCGTACCCAGAAATGATGTATACATCATTTCGAGCTTATTTAATGATTCTTCGGCCATGGATACCATTGATGATGATAGTAAAAATAAAGAGGAGCAGTCAAGAGCCAGAAAGAGGGGTAGGGAGGACAGTACTGAAGACGAAGAGGGTTGGAAAGAAGTTAAGATGAGTAAAAAAAAAACTGTCACGGTAGTAAAAATTCCGTAGGAGAGGAAAAGTATGAGATATACGTTTCGTATAAAGAACGCCTTCCGAAGCAGTTTGCAATGGCACGTATTTTAAAAGAAAATAATATAACGAAGATTAGTCAAGTTAAATATTTAAGCCCTTTTAAAATACGCTTTGAATTTGAATGTGAATCGGCTGCTCAGAACCTTCTTATGTGCGAAAAGCTTTTGGAGAAAGGATGGAGAATCCAGAAGGCTATGCAGCTGTCGGTTTGCTATGGTATAATTAAGGATGTAGACCTCGATTTCACTGATGACGAGATCTTCAGAAATATTTCATGTTCGGCTCCCGCAAAGCTCTTATCTTTCAAGAGCCTAGATCGTCGCAACAGGGATGAAGGTGGTTGGTGCCCCAGCGAAACCCTTCGCCTTTGTTTTGAAGGTGATCATCTACCAGTATCGCTTCGGGTATGTGATATAAATATTAAAGTTTTGCCTCGAAAAACGTGGTTTGCCCGAAGTGTGGTGGTCGTCATGAGAATTGCGATACTTTAATGTTTACATGTGTCAACTGCAAGGGCAATCACATATCACTCAGCAGGTCTTGTCCAATTTATAAGAAAGAGAGAAGACTAAGAGAAATTATGTCTGAGTTTGGATGCACATACAGAAAAGCCCTAGAATGTTATGTGCCCCCCGAAAAGCCCGCTCCCCCCGATACTATCGCCCCTCCTCAAGCTCCGGTAATTCTAGAAGATCGTTTCTCTTCTACTTCCCTGAAGACATCTCTTTACAAACCCGAAAGCCTACGTTTGCCGAAATAATTAAAACAAAGGCCACAGTCCACAAGGTAAAAACCCCTGCTACGGCTAGTTGGAATAATGATACCCCAAAGCTTCCGAAAAATAAAAAAGGCCCACTTAAAGAAGACTGGATGTTTTGGACTGCAGATGCAGACGAAGGAGAAGTTCATCAATTGCCTGTTGATGAAGAGGGTAAAGATGAATGTCCTCCTTTCAAAGAGTTTTGTTCCAGAATAAAGGAGGTTATCTACCTCAAAAAGACAGGTTTAAGTTTTAAGATAAGGTGTGTCTTTCAGCTGTACCTAGAATGGTTAACCCTAGTGTCAGTGAGTTTTGTTTCAGAGTGGCCGTGGATAAAAGCAATGTTTAACTTTTTTTATTCCTTGTGATGGCTAACAAGTCACTTCAATTAAATATCTTGCAGTGGAATGCTCAAAGTATAAGGCCAAAGTTAAAATCGTTTCATGAACTTTTGTGTCAGGAAAAAGTACATATTGCTGCCCTTAGTGAGACGTGGCTTGAACCAGAAAGTAATTTTAAAGTCAGTTGTTATGATGTTTATCGCGCGGACCGGGATGACTCATACGGTGGTGTAGCATTTATAGTACACAAATCTGTTAAGTCGCAGCTGCGTCGCGTTCTCGTCAATGATAACGGTATTGAGGTAGTGTGCGTACAATTATTTAACTGTGACCCGCTTGAGAATATTGTTTCTGTTTATTGTCCATCTAGAATAGTAACCACTCAGCAGGATTGGGATAGTCTGTTTTCATTATGGTCATCCAAAACGTTAATTCTTGGTGACTTTAATGCCCATCACGCTAGTTAGTCTTATAAAACTGACCGCAGAGGCACTCTTATTTACGACTCGCTAATAGATAATAACTTTATTTCTTTGAATGATGGCACACATACGCGAGTTCGTTTAGTTGAAAACAACTTACAACAGTCTTCCCCAGATATATCGCTGGTTTCTATAGATATTGCATTAAATTTTAATTGGACCATTTTAAATGAGAATATAAGCAGCGACCATTTAATTATTAAAGTTTCTACATTGTGTACGTCATGCCTTCCTACAGTTATCAAAAGGAATTTTGCGAAACTTCATATAAAACATATTGAAAGAAAAATTTCGAAATTTATATTTACCGAATGACCTCCAAAAAGCGTATAATTCATTTTTAGATATTTTAAATGACGCTGCTAATAAATGCATCCCGATGTTCAAATTTAATCAAAACCCTGCTTCAAATTTTACTCCGAAATCATACTGGACTGCTGAACTGTCACAAGCTGTGGGTCATCGTAGGTTAGCTTTATCCACATTTAGACGAAATCCCACACCCGAAAACCTAGATATTCTTAAATGTAGAATAAATACATCTCAAAGGTTAATCCGACAGGCTAAGCGAATGAGCTTTCAAAATTTTTGTTCCTCAGTTGATCACACTACATCGTATACTGAAATGTGGCGCAAAATAAAATGGTTGGAGTACCGTTCGCCTAGACATTTTATAGACGCTCAAAGTGCCACGAATCTTTTAAATTCCTTAGCACCCGATTATATATCCCCACGAACCCCTACAGTTCACCATAGTAACCCTACATTAGAGTTTAAGATCTCTATTCAGGAGCTTGATAAATATATTAAATCTAAGGATACATCTCCTGGATGCGACGACATATCTTACTCTATGATTAAGAATTTACCTGATGTAGGTAAATTTGTTCTACTTAATTTATTTAACAATTTTTTAAACATAGTTTTGTCTCCTCTCAATGGCGCGACATTTGTATCGTACCTATTCTAAAACCTGGTCGTGACCCTAGTAACGTTTCTTCACTCCGACCCATATCATTGCTGTCGTGCATATGCAAAATATTCCATTATGTTTTATATCGTAGATTGGAATGGTTTTTTGAAAAAAGTAACACATTCTCTGTGAACACAATTGGCTTCCGTAGAGGTAGGTCGTGTTTAGACGGTTTAAGCTGCCTAATCACCACAATTCAAACTGGTTTTTCTGAGGGTTGTTCTACTATGGTTTGTTTTTTAGATATAAATAATGCGTACAACAATGTAAACAATTCTGTTTTAATAAATATTTTAGATAGCCTTAAAATCGGCTCCCGCATCTGAAGATACCTATGGAGTTTTCTTCATAGAAGAGTAGGTACTCAAGATAAGGTCTGGTAATAATAGTTTTATTAGCGGACATTCTGGTAATGGTTTGGCTCAGGGTGACCCGTTATCTCCAATATTATTTAATATAGTAATTTTGTATTGTGATTTGTAAACATGTGCAAAACAACATCTGTATATCCCAGTACGCGGATGACTTCGCTATATATGTGCAATGTTCTTCTGTTAGTGAGGGACAACGCAAGATTCAGTCTGCACTTGATCTCATCAATAGCATGTTGGCGCATGTAGGATTAGATATTTCCCCCGATAAAAGTAAAATATGTTTGTTTAGCAGGGGTTTTCGAAGGCCAGTTATAGAAGTATGTTTGAACGGGACTTTGTTAGAGTTAGTAGACCACGTCAAGTACCTAGGGTTATGGCTGGATTGGGGTCTCCGATGGAAGAAGCATATTAATGAAATCCGTGAGCGGATACTTAAGTTGATTAATATCTTTAGGGTTTTGGTGGGGCCTGGTTGGGGTGTTCATCCGAACCATTTAAGGAGATTTTATATTTCCCTTATTCGTAGTCGTATCGACTTCGGTAGCTTTTTACTGGACAATAGCGCCGACACACATTTAACTAAACTGGACAGATTACAAAACATATGCTTGCGGTTAATTGGTGGTTTTATCAGAAGTACTCCCATTCACGTGATGGAATCCCAATTAATATTGCCTCCTCTTTTTATTCACCGCCGATATTTAGCTGGTAAATTTTATTTAAAATCTAAATGTTACAATTTCCCTTTAATCGATTTACTGGATAAGCTACATGGTCTTTGTCACAATAATCCCTATTGGAGAATTAAGAAAAAACCACAGTTAGTTTTGTCTCACGAAGTTCTAAATCAAGAACAGATGTACTGCAGCAATAATATTGGCATGTTCTCCATGGATACTTGGGTCAGCAATATGGACTTATCAGGTATTGTAAAGCCTAGTTTAGATTCAGTAGATAAGCCGAAGCATTGTTATAATGTACTCGTACATAAATCCTTAAATCAATATGTTGTAAATCCCTAAATGCACTATACTCTGACTTTTACTGTGTATTTACGGATAGTTCTAGACACGAGAATTACTGTGGTGCGGCTTTTTTTGATTCACAAATAAGTGCTTCTTTCAAGTTTAAAATTTTATCAGAAGTTTCAATAATGCATTTAGAGCTAATTGCTATAGCTGAAGCTTTGGCTTATGCCGAATCTTTGGATGTTGATCGATTTGTCATCTTCACTGACTCAAAAAGTGCTCTTTTCCATTTGATGAGATGCACGAGTACTTCAACTTTCAGGGGCCTTCCACTGGCGTACAATGTAATAAAAATAATAACTGATTTTGTTACCAACGTAAAAGAATTGTATTGCAGTGGATCCCATCTCATGTTGGGTTGGAGGGAAATGAGATGGTTGATCGTTTGGCAAATGAAGCGGGGTCTGACGGAGAAATATATCCTTGTTCGCCTTGGTATACTGAGCTCTTACCCTTGGTTAGAGACAGATGTATTCAATCATGGGCAGAATATTTTGATGAAAGGTCTTTGACTAAGGGTATCTGGTATAGAACAATTCAACCATCTCTTCCACGGGTGCCTTGGTTCAGCGAGAGCAAAATGGGTAGGCAAGAAGTTGTGACGGCTTTAAGGCTCCGATCCGGTCACATTCCGCTCAATAGCTTCAGATTTATGATGCGAAAAGTCGATTCGCCAAATTGTGCTACCTGTGGTATCATTGAAGATGTGCATCATATCCTGGCGGAGTGTGCTCGTATAGGAGTCCAGAGGCGTCAAGCTTTTGCAAGCAGTTTTAATGTAGGCTTTTATAATAGCGTTCTGGCCTCACCATTGTCCGACGAAGCTAGAACGCTTTATCATATTATTATTATGGGTATAAGATGGTGGGTAGGCTAGTCTAATATAAGTATATTTAAATTAATTGTATGCAATCATCGGGGTGACATATTCTTTATAGAAAAAACCCCGTAAATAAATAAAGATAAAAAAAAAAAAAAGACAACTCCCGCATAAGCAATATTCCTGTGTCGCGCAGGATTCACAATCGTTCAAACAACGGACACAAAGAACACCCAGACTCGGGACAATTATTTGTGGATCACACAAATTTTTGTCCCGTGTGACAACCCCACCCTTTGAACCCACAACACTCGGCGCTCCGTAGTGGCGAGGTGACCACTTAAAGCATTGCGCCATCCGTGCAGTCAAACTAGTTTCCTAACCATGTAATTGACATTAAACAACTATTCGAAATGTTTTTGTGCACTTACTATTTTTTATGATTGATGGTGACAACATGTAATTTAAATATATTCGTGAACATTTTATTTTATTGTTATGATTATGTTAGTAGGCTGAGCCTTCCCGGCAACAGCCAATTCGAGATACGGAGTTCGAGTGAGCGACCCTCACCTGCTCAAACTTTTGTTTACTCTCTCTAATCTATCAGTGTAACCAATATTTATTCCTTTCCTTCCATTACCTCCTCTACTAACCTACATTTCCCTTTAAATAAACTCCCAATTTTCACATCTTTCATTCTCAAAGTGCCCGGTTGACGGCAATAGGCCTGTCCCTTATACCGTGAGTGAGTCCAAATGTTGGTTGCCAATATTTTAAATAGAATAGAATAGAATATCTTTATTTGCAGTAAAATATGGTAAGTACATAGGTTCTTACAAATCAAGAATTACAATAATTCAGCACATTTTTGTCATATTTTAACATGCAAATAGTTATGACTGGTTTGGTTTTAAATACGCCTACTCTGGGATACAAATGTGAATGTATGTATGTAGGTATGTATAAGGGGAGTGGGGGAGGATTGATACGATTTTCAAACCATGCAATTTTTAGGTGTATTACCATTAATTAGTCTGAATGAAAAGTATTTGCTCGATAATATTGGTTCTTTATTTAAAACCTAACGAGCTAATTTGGGTGAAATTGTAAAATGTACTAGTGTAAAAAGTGCCCATAAAATAAAATGGCCTCTGTATCAATGCTCCCCCTCCAAGGGGTGGATTGATACAGAGATTGGGTAGGAGAGAAACATGGATAAATTAATCTGTATATTTATTATTACGCTGGAAAACAGTTTATAATTATGCTATTAAGTGAAGCTCGTGAAAAACAGCAAAATGTAAAGTATTATATTTTATTTATTTATTTATCTCTTTATTGTACACCTTTCATGTGAGATACAATAAAAAAAAAACAATGCAAACATTCAGGCATAACAATTGGCGGCATATATTTTGTCGTATCAAGCCACTTAGCAGGAGGACGATTGATAGTGTATCAGTCCACCCCTTGGTTACCTGTATCAATGCTCCCCACAAAAAACATAAGTAATAAAATGTATTCTCATTCAACACCCAGTAAATCTAGTTGACAAAACCCTGAGATTCAGCTGAAATACACCTACACGGGTAAAAAATTACACCTAGTTAACATTCGTAAAAATGCACTATTTCTTGTAATTTTTCCAAGCGGGAAAACAAATACTTCAGACCTATCAAAACATGAAGATCGAATAAAAAAATAACCTGCCAGCCGATACAATGGCGCCACTACCAGAGCCATCTTTTGGTCATACTCATAAGTACGTTGTACTTTGTGTGTGCTTTTTGTTTCATCTGTATCGATCCTCCACCTGTATCAATCCTCCCCCACTCCCCCTATTTATTTTAAATTTGTGTTTTACAGTACCTAGGAAATCCCTCGGAGCAGTTACAGCATGTCCAAGTCTATATTATCGACCAGCAGCTATGCGCAGATCGTTTTGCTTACCTACAGACACAGCCCAATATGTCTCACATACCCGATTTTACCCCGGACATGGCGTGTGCTGGTATACTAGATGTGGGTGGCAAAGACGCTTGTCACGGTGACTCTGGAGGTCCCGTGGTCTTCCTTGGGACGCATGACATTCTCGTCGGTATTACTTCATGGGGTCACGAATGCGCTCATCCTGAATATCCTGGCGTTATGGCCCGCGTATCGGAATTTACGGACTGGATCGTCGCGAACGCCTCCTAAACTATACATGGGTCGTTGTAATTTTCCTAATTCAAGTCCTTCAAGTCCCAATTCGCTAGGGTATTTCTGAGAAGGTTAACCAATGAAATAATAAAATTATTTTGTAAGATAATAGTGACTTTTATTTGGGTCAGGAAGTAAAGACATTGGCTCCAATTCTGTTACTTCACTCTGGTCAGGCGTGTAAATAGCCCGACCAGGGTGTGATTGCTCAACAGTTAGCGTACGAGGTGTAGGGAAGTAAACCACTTCTATCGATCAAAACAATCATGCCAGCACTAACCTGCAACACCGACCAAGTCCCGATCCTCCAGAAGGCAGCGAGCAGCGGCGAGGTTTCTACGGTCTCTTGCAAGGTATCGACCGGCCGGTCACGATCGTAGACTGGAGCACTCCACATACACCTTGTAAAGGTTACAAGCGAGTCCAAACACTACACGGCTATAGGACTAACGGAAAATCAGCTTCTTTTCACGAGAAATATAACTGAAGTCCGTGGCGGAACAAAATTTTTATATTAAAGGCGTCTTCTTAGCGAAAAGCGATGAGAGCAGGGTATGTCCGTTTTTTCTTGCACCAATCAGGTGCCGCGCGTTTACAATATTTTAAGACTGCTAACGCCATCTCTTGAGATCGTCGAGTACATTAGCAATATTACAGCAGTACCAGCACTAATTGCATTCGACAAACAGAATGTGGTTTACTATAAAGACTATGAAATTTATAATATAACGAAATATATTATGGTGCGATTATGTATGCATTTTATAAATATATTGGCGCTCCACCATGCACCCCGCCTTGGAACATCACAAGATGTTTCAAAACACGCGAATTCTCTAACTGACCGAGAGTAACACATGCATTATGCGATTAAATAATAAATATGATAAATATAGCGGCTTAAACTAAGAATAAGGTTTAAACTAAGTTGAATTTATTGTGTAGGAATAGGATATAATTTAGTTACAGCGCGTTTGTAAATTCCAGTTTGCGTTTTAACTATCGCCACGCGTACAACGTTATCAGAGCCTCTGAACACATCCGTAATTACTCCTAACGGCCAATGCAACGGTGGAGAATTCTCCTGCTCAAGAAGAACAACAGTTCCGATTTCTACCGGTTTGTCGGGAGTAGCCCATTTTTGCCTAACTTGCAACGTGTGCAAATACTCTAAGTGCCATTTCTTCCAAAAGGATTGGACCATACTATCTAACAACTTTTTACGTTCTAACAGACTCAATCGTTGATTTGACAAATCAGCAGCGGGTAAATATTGCAACGGAGTAGACATCAAAAAATGCGCGGGAGTTAACACCTCAGGATAAGGGTCTGACGATAATACGCTCAATGGACGAGAGTTAAGAATACACTCTATCTGAGTAAGAACAGTTTGCAGTTCTTCGTATGTAAGTAACTGACTTCCTATTACTCTATATAAATGCGTTTTCATGCTCTTTATATTCCCTTCCCACATCCCACCAAAATTTGGTGATCTTGGGGGAATCATCTTCCACTCTATGCGTCGAGAGAGCAACTCATTCGACAGCGCGTTTTTGAAGCTAGAGTTCAATAAAAAACTATACAGCTCATCTAAATGTGCCTTCGCACCGATGAAAGTAGATCCATTATCGGAATAGAGACATGAAACTGGTCCTCGACGGGAAATAAAGCGTTTAAAAGCGGCTAGAAAGTTTTCAGTAGTTAAATCACTGGTCACTTCAATATGTAGACTACGTGTGACCATGCAAACAAAAAGAACGAGGTACGCCTTTTGCGCATGTTGACCTCTGCGGCGAGAAAGGATTGTCCTTATCGGACCAGCGTAATCTACACCAGTGTGACAAAATGCCTTGGCCTCTGAAACACGGTAATCAGGAAGATCAGCCATTATAGGCGTTGGATGCGTTGGGTTGCATTTAAAGCAAGTGTTGCACTTTCGCAACTTGGACCTGATAACAGTCCTGGCATCCAAGATCCAGTAGCGTTGTCGTATAATAGACATAAGAAGTCCAGGTCCGGTGTGACAATTGACAACATAAAAATGCTGTATTATTAAGTCAACGACATGATCGCGTTTAGGGAGAAGAACCGGATGTTTAGCTTCGAAAGGAAGCATTGATCCAGAAAGTCTTCCTCCAATGCGTAAAATCCCTTGTTTGTCTAAGAAGACGAAGAGGCTTTGCAGCTTTTTTGAAGGTAATTTATCAGCCTTGATCAATTTGATATCTTCACAGAAGTGCACAGATTGAACGGCGAGAATTAACGCATTCTCAGCACTTGTCAACCCTGCTATAGAACGAGGTTCGACCTTAACTTTAGGTCTTGCGAATTTTAATACATATGCGGTGATACGTAGCAACTTTTCCCAAGAAGAAACACGTTGTGCTAACGTACACAGCAACGGCGGCTCTGTGTGAGTAATGGCAGCCAACACATTTGCCTTGAGTTCAGGCAAGACAGAGCAATTATTAAGCGAGAATGGCTTAATCGGCCACTTCTCAGATGAGCTGCGAATCCACGGAGGACCTTTCCACCACAAATCGTGGGTCAAAAGTTGCGATGGAAGCATACCACGCGAAAGACAATCACTTGGATTACTAGCTCCGGCAATATGATAAAAATGTTTAGAGTCCAAGTTTTCTTGGCACTGAGCGACGCGATTACCGACGAAAACTGACCAACGATGTGGTGAAGAATGAACCCATGATAAAGCAATAGTGGAATCAGAAAATGCGTATATCCCGGCAATGGTCATACGTGTTGCATATGTGTCTCGCACAGTTTTTATTAATTTTGACATAAGTAAAATAGCGCATAATTCTAAGCGAGCGAGCGTAGTGATTTTTGTTGGCGAAACCTTTGATTTAGCGCAAAGAATGCGAGTTTGAATGCCAGACGGGTAGGTACAATGGGCATAAATGACACATCCCAGACCATTCATGCTAGCATCACAAAAAGCAACAAGACGTAATTCACAACCAACTTCGACGCCTACATGACGTGGAATCCTTAAAGTGTCAAGCATTTGAAGTTCTTGCGCAAGAGCGAAAAAACGGGTGCGTATGTGCTCCGGTGCAGGATCGTCCCAATCACACTTGCTGAGCCACAGTTCCTTAATTAACAACTTGGCATAGAGAATCACAGGCGCGACCAATCCGAGCACGTCAAATAGTCGTGCAACCATCGAGAGTATGTTTCTCTTGGTGCACCTTTCATTAATTGCGGCGCATGTGAAATGAAAATTATCTTCACATGGTTCCCATGAGAGACCTAAGACCTTAGAGACATTATTGTCAACATCAAAATCAAGCGACTTGCGGTGCGTGTCGGGAAGCGAGTCAAGTAGCACTGGTGAATTGCTAGACCACTTCACTAAGTCAAAGTCACCCGATTTGAAAAACTTAATCAAGTTGTGAGCTAATTGCGTGGCAGTATCCTCATTTGCAATAGAAAGAACCAAATCGTCCATATACAGACAGGTCTCTGCCACTTTCGCGGCATCAGGATAGAGCGGACTCATGTCAGTAGCCAGCTGTCGCACAGTGCGCATAGCTATGTAAGGGCTTGACTTGAGACCGAAAGGTTGCCTATTAAAGGCATAAGTTCGAATTTTTTCCGATTCGTTGAATCTAAATAAAATGCGTAGGTATTTATGTTGGTCTACAGGTACACCAATCCGTAAATAATGTTGTTTTATATCAGCGTTCATTGCAATAGGAAATAATCTAAAACCTAACAATAATAAAAACAGATCGGCCTGTAAATTGGGTCCAATATGTAATATATCGTTAAGCGAAAGTCCTGTATGCGTTTTAGCACTCGCGTCCAATACGATGCGGTATATAATAACCATCAGAGGACAGCTCAGATTCTTTAACAGGACTGAGGTAATTGTTATCAATATAATCCTGAATAACCTTGTTATAATTTTCGCGCACTATCGGTGCCTGACGGAGCTTACGCTCGAGTGAAACGAAACGGCGATAAGCGGTAGCGTGCGAATTACCTAATTCCGAAGGGTCCCTACAGAACGGTAATGCAACTGTATAACGACCTACGTCGTCACGGGTCACGGTAGCCGTGAAAATATTTTCGCAATCTGTCTCCTCTGGTGACAACAAGCGTTTCATGGGTACTTCTTCAAGTTCCCAGAACTTTTGCACTATATCATTAAGCGCTAACGCGGAAAAAGACGCGGCAGTAGGTAAAATATGTTTACGCGGGTAATCTCCCATAAGTACGTAACCAAATGTTGTAGATAAAGCACACGGTGCGCGCGGCCCACACTCGACCATATTTCCTAAGTATATAAATGGGAATAGCTGGGCACCTAACAATAAATCAATCTTGCCCGGAATATTCCAGCTTAAGTCAGCGAGCGGAAGGTTACGAAAATCTAGGTCGCGATCACAATCGATAAATTTCGAAGGCAATTGATCCGTAATGCATTCTACAACAAGCGCATGTATAGTGTATTTCTGATCCGGATAAATACGGGATTCAATGTCTAAATGAACATAACCGATTATCGGACTTGAAGCGGAACCAACACCTTTAACATAGGAATTATTCAACGGTATTATCGGTAAATTTAAGAAACTAGAACAAGCAGATGTTATTAGATTATTCTGCGAGCCATTATCTATCAAACACCTAACTACAGATTTGATACCAGCGCTACCCTTAGAGCGCGCGTATACCTGAGCGGTTGACAAAAGTATATCACCCTTATGACAAGAAGTGTAAGACTGTGTATGTGTAACTGGTTCTGTAGCAAGCGGGGGCGCTCGAATGCATGACGAAGTCGTGTGAGCGCGATGAGAAGGCGCGGGCGAAGTAACGGTCGCTCGATGAGCGGGCGGCGGCGAGTACGCGACGGCGGTATTTACCATAGCCGCATGCGATTGCGAATTATTACTATCAAAATGCAATAACCTATGGTGTCTTTTATTACAGAAACAGACTGACGTACTCTTACAATCCGGAAGTTTATGTAAAGTGCTTAAACAATTAACGCAACCGTACTTCGATTTAATAAACTCATATCTAGCCCTTGCGTCTCGCATATTTTTAAACTGAGCGCAATCATATAAATGTCGATGGTTACCACTACACAAACAACAATTCGCGGTAACTGCGGCGTAAGATTTGGAGGTGTGATGAACGCGCCGGTCGCGTGAGGGCGACGTAACAACAGCAGCGGGTTTCGTATATGACGAATTTCGCGGGTTTGAGCGCTCCAAAATCTTAGCCTGATCTTGTCTAAAAGCGATAAGCTGTTGTGTCGTAGGCACTTCCACATCCCGAATCGAAAGTTCAAAGGCTTGGATGGTTTGAGGATCCATCCTTCTCAAAGCGCATTGAAGAAAAATAAAATCAGTTAGATCTGTTATGCCTAATTCTTTTAGAGCTGAAATCGAAGCGGAGTATTTACTAACAAAGGTATCAAGAGCGTTCGCAGTGTGCGAGCAAGTTTTTAAGTCCAGTATATTATTGAGATAATATGTACCTAATGAGTGTTTGTCGTGGTATTTCTTAACCAAACTATCCCACAGTATTTTATATGTTTCACCTGACGGAATAATACCGGAAGTGAATTTTAGTGCGTCGTGGGTGAGTTTAGAAATTAGATACTGTACACGTTGCGAGTCAGAAAGCTGTTGATTCAAATGAATATTAGCTTTAAAAGACTGATAAAAGGTATTCCAGTTTTCAGGGCGTCCGTCAAAACTCGGAATTACTAAGGGTTCTAATTTCACTACGGACTTGATCGAGCTACTGGTCTCGAGTGAACGCACCTTAGAAGTGGTTAATATTTTATTTCTAACGCGTTTAACTCTCGAGTATAAATCATCAAATGAATCGAGGCAAGAATACTCGGGATTGACCGTAATCTTTGATAACAAATTTATATTATTTATTTTATCAACAATGGACTCAAATTTATCGCGTAAATCATCTATCATCTCCGTTTCAGCCAGAAAATTCTCGTTAGCTCGCGTTGATGAATCGAAAGAAATTATACCTTTCGACGATGTGTACATACGATTAATACGTTGAAATAATAATTCTTTCTTTTGATTCAACATAACCAACATGACTTCGCGACTTGATTCACTTTCCGTCATGTTTATAAAATAATATCACAATACAACTACAAAGTGATAGGTATATCTACCTAGTTAGTGTAAAAACACAAATTAAATTTAAATCTTAAAATGACTTAGCGTAAAGTACAGTGGTGGAGCGGTAAATAAGTGGGTAGGTATGAATAAGTTCAACTAAATTGAGTATAATGGATATTATTACCAATTAATACGTAATTCATCAAATCTAACAATTAATTATATTTAAATACGAGTCTACCAATAATTACGTAGTTCTCGTGCGTTTTAAACACAGAATTTACCAATTTTACGTAAATCTGTGAGCGAGGAAAAATGGCGGCAAGAATTCACTAAAATTACGTGAATCTTTTTTATGGTATGAATAGAAAAGTAAATTCACCAATATTTACGTGAATCACTGGCCTATCCGGCTCGAAGGACCAAATTATATGGTCAGGCGTGTAAATAGCCCGACCAGGGTGTGATTGCTCAACAGTTAGCGTACGAGGTGTAGGGAAGTAAACCACTTCTATCGATCAAAACAATCATGCCAGCACTAACCTGCAACACCGACCAAGTCCCGATCCTCCAGAAGGCAGCGAGCAGCGGCGAGGTTTCTACGGTCTCTTGCAAGGTATTGACCGGCCGGTCACGATCGTAGACTGGAGCACTCCACATACACTTTGTAAAGGTTACAAGCGAGTCCAAACACTACACGGCTATAGGACTAACGGAAAATCAGCTTCTTTTCACGAGAAATATAACTGAAGTCCGTGGCGGAACAAAATTTTTATATTAAAGGCGTCTTCTTGCACCAATCAGGTGCCGCGCGTTTACAATATTTTAAGACTGCTAACGCCATCTCTTGAGATCGTCGAGTACATTGGCAATATTACAGCAGTACCAGCACTAATTGCATTCGACAAACAGAATGTGGTTTACTATAAAGACTATGAAATTTATAATATAACGAAATATATTATGGTGCGATTATGTATGCATTTTATAAATATATTGGCGCTCCACCACACTCGCTAAATTAAAATTCACTAAATTTTCTTCAAATAAGAAGTAAACCTTGTACACTTAGAAACAAGGTCTTATTTCAAATTGAAACAAGTAGGTAACATATGTCGCTATCGAAATAAGCAATTTATTTGTCGACTAAAGTCTGATACGCTTAAATAAACTTTAATACCACGTAGCGAGAGCCGCTATCCGTTGAATGCCATTTCTTTTGCTCTGTGTTTTTAGTAAGCGTCTTCGTAGGTGTAGATTAAAAACACGTCATCCTTGTCCGTTTTTAACAAGTTTTTATACTTCAATTATACAGCGTTTGAATAAATGAAGACTCTCGCTGCGTGGAAATAAAGTTGAGCATACGTTGACAGGTTTTAGTGAAATTTAGCGGCGCTGAGAAATAGATGCTAGTAACAAATAGACCTTATTACGAAGAACACTAGGTCGATTTCATATGAAGAAATTAAGTCAGGTTTTAGTTTAGTCGAGGGTACAATAGAATCGGCACCATTATCAAAAAAATTACATACAAGCTGAACTTTGGTAGAGACCTATTTTAGTTGCCTGAACGCACCCTGAAAAGTACCCTTGTGAGATTTTTGTGTTAAAATGGCAAAAATCTTATTTAGCCCAGTCAACCTAGCTGTTTTATGATCATGAAAGGACATCTTGATCACCACGCATTTTTATTGTTGGATAAATAGTAAAAAATGCGCTGATTAAGAATTTCGATACCCGCAGTCTGAACAAGTGCGGCGGTCTTTTTTTTTTTTGTTAACAATTTTATGTAAAAAAAATACTTTTTTTACATTTCGTGTGATGTCTCGTTTCTAGTACATTTTTCGTCATATGTCCCCAAAGCATTTTTGTTCTCCATTAAATTACCTACAAAACAAGACCTGTTCAAAGTCACTAAATGCTTTTTTTTAACAACAAATGAAGGTGAAAGTTAAAAAAAGAGCATTTTTTTTTTAACTTCTAATAACTTTAAAAGGAAAGGAAGGAAGAAGTCTCAAAATTATTTAGGTATTTACATTAATGTGGGAGTTTAGTTAGGCTAACAAGTTCATTTTTCACTTTTCAGTTCCTTTCTTCTTTCGTCGGTTTAATTTTTTGTAAAAGATTTTATTTTATAGTGAAAGGCAGGGTGTACTGTAGCTGTAGAGGTCCAGAGATGCAGAGTGAAACTTCTGATTAGTTGTAGAATACGAATATATTTATAATAAACTTAGCCTAGTTATATATACAAATATAGATACACAAGTAGTTACACATTACAAGAGCTTACATTTACGAAATAGCCAATCACAGAAAAGTACAAAAATACTGTAGTTAGATAAAAGCGCATGCGCGCACGTTCGACGAGAAATCGCACCAGTTTGCCGCCACAGTGTACTTTATTATAACCGAAATTTGCCGCTCAGCGCGGCGCTGTGCGGACGTATGTGATGGTTTATGTAGGTATTGCAGCTACAATAGTTTTTAGTGGCTAAAATAATAATCAACTACAGGTCTCCTTCATGTTGTAGTATCAATAGAACTACATGTGTGTGCTAAGTTTCAAAAAAATCGTTTCATAGGTGAAAAATCAATGGTTAGGGTTGAAATATTTATTTGAAATTTAAATGGGACCAACTTCGATGTAAGCCCTTTCCAATAAAACAAAAAGAATTATCGAAATCGGACTGCCCTGTAAAAAGTTATACATGGTCATACATAAAAAAAATATACGAAGGAATAATATAAGTGGCTACATTATAAAACAAATTGTTACTCACCAGAAGTGTTAAGAGAAATCTGTTGATTGCACTGGATCACTCGCACACTGATCATTGTTATTCTCTGAACATTAAAAAATACCGAAATTTTAGTATATTTATAAACAGGGGAAAGTCATATTTCTCTTCTAAAGAAGTATTTACAATCGTCCAATATGCAGATAAGATTTTCAGATAAGCTTCTATTGTGGAACAATGGACCGTTGACAATATTAAAAATAAAATCTATACTAATATTATAAAGCTGAAGAGTTGGTTTGTTTGTTTGGTTGAACGCGATTATCCCAGAAGCTACTGGTTCGAATTAAAAAATTATTTAGTGTTGAATAGCCTATTTATCGAGGAAAGATACAGACTACATAACATCACGCTACAACTAATTGGAGCGGAGCATCAATGAAAAATGTTGCAATAAGGAAGTTCTTAATTCGACCGAATTAAGAACTTCCTCCGTTTTTACGTCGATTAAAAAGTCAGTGATAGCTTCCTAAAATAATACAAATTATGTGGAGTTTGGAATTTAGACGGATAAGATATTTGCCCTTATCAAATTAAATACTTTAGTTATCTCAAGTATTTCATGTCCATAATAATATTGCCTTTTACAGCACACAATTTACATTAATATCTTTTGAAATATCGTAAAATTAAAACGATTCCGCAACAATTATCACTTCACACAGACACTACATTGCACCCGTGCGAAGCTGGGGCGGGTCGCTAGCTAGGAATAAAAAAAAATCCTGTGCCACGGCGGTTTCACAAATATTTAAACAAAGAACACCCGGACTCGGGACAACTATTTGTGGATCACACTGATATAATAATGAGAGGCTTATTGAAATTATTATATGAAAATTGTTGAAAGCAATGTCAAAAATAAATTTAATAAAATTTAATTTAGTTTAAAATTAGTAAACACATTTATAAATATATTATAAATGTGTTTTATATAATAATCATTCTTTTTCTGTAAAACAGCGCAATAAATGAAAATTTTATTACAATATAGCATTTAGTACGTTAATAAAAATAATTTGTAATAAAAAAATTTCTTAAAAAAAATATTTCTTAACAAATCGGACTTGAAGTTAATACTTAATATTTGAAGTGAAAACTTCTATAGCCGCGTTGAGCGTTTTGTGGTACCTCATGTAATTCGTGAATACTCAAGGTTGGTCTCATTCAATTTTGAAGAAAATATTCTCCCTCTAGGGGAGGAAATTGAATTGAAGAATACCTTTATTACAGTTTATCATGATATAGGCGCACTGAAGTCGGTTATTCTTTTTTTTTTTAAGATAATTATGTTATTGTTGTATTTTTCTGCGAACACTTATATTATAGTTTCATAATTTTGTATGTATTTATGGATTCAATTATATAAATTTCATGTCTTCTGTAACTTGGCGCAAGGAGGTGCAAGAGCGGGACCTGACACTTTTGCAGAGCGAAGTCGAAGCTCAGCGGTCCCAGCTCCGCCAGGGGCTCATGGCTGAGTGGAAGGAACGACTTGAGCGACCGAGCGCAGGGCACGCCACGATTGTGGCGGTAAGACCTATCATGGAGGATTGGCTGGAGAGGCGGCACGGAAGCCTCTCCTACCGGATGACGCAGGTGCTTACGGGACACGGCTGCTTCGGAAAGTACCTGTGTCGCATAGGCCGGGAACCAACGTCTGCGTGCCACCACTGCGGGGGCCGCAGCGAGGATACTGCACTTCACACTCTGGTAGAGTGCACTGCGTGGACGGTGCAGCGCGTCGACCTCGTTGCGGCCATTGGTGTGGGTAGCCTCTCGCTAGAAACCATGGTTATGGCCATGGTCCGGTGCGAGAGAGCATGGGATTCCGCTGCCTCGTTCTGTGAGGAAGTGATGTATGCCAAAGAGGCGGCGGAAAGGGAACGGGAGAGAACTACTTCTCTCTCGTCCCGCAGAAGACGTACCAGGCGCCGGAGAGTACAAAATGATCTCCGGCCTCCATGAGCGCTGGCCTGAGGGCGATGGGCTGGGTAACCCGTCGCCCTAGCAGAAGCAGGCCCGAGACGGCGGCGCGACGTGTTCCACGCGCACCTCTCGAAATCGGAGGGGGCTAGGCCCCCGCACCAAATTGTGGGGTCGCCTGTTGTCGAGCAGGCGGCCAAGTCTGCCGGGGCTCACAGGGATTTCCTTTCTAGGGTACACCTGAGTCCCCGGCCTTAGGACCCGTGACGGAACACCGTGTGGTTTTAGTCGGTTCGAGTCCGACATACCACCTTGCCGTTCACCCCGGTGAGGTGATGACCCGTGGGGGTTTCCACACGAAAAAAAAAAAAAAAAAAAAAAATGTCTTCTGTAACTGGACTTGTATTTATGACGATAAACCATTATCTATACTGACATAACAGTTATGATAAAGATAACAAATTTGACTATATATAAGTACACACAATACAATTTTTTCGGGATTCGGTCATAGAGGACAACAATATGCGTGCCATAATTTTTCTAGCCCTTTTGGGTTCCGCTCTAGGTAAGTAACTTTTCAATCTTTGTTGTAAAGCCCAGTTAGTTCCTAAGAACAGAATTTTTAAGTCTGCCACGATAAACAACATGGGGTATCAAAGCATTAGACATCATGATCTATCTCTGTGAACGAATACGGTGTACCTACTTTTAAAACTATACTCATATCATAATAGTCGCTACTTCAATACTGTGAACATATTTCCATCCATCCCTTCCCCTTTCTTCCTTTGCCTTCCCCTTTTAATATACTACTATAATCGTTAATTCCCAAAGTGCCCGCTCGACGGTAATAGGCTTGCCTCCTATCACGTGTGTGGGACCAAATTATAGAATTATAGTTTTGATTACGTCTCTTAAAATCTATCAGAAAAAATACAAGTAGTTTTGACACAAGGTACTATTGGAATGGATTTTTCCCAGTTTTATTGTTTCCCACTAATTATTTCGTTGAAATGAGATACTTACATGATTTTTAATAAATTTTAGTTTTTATTTTACTATAAAACAAATTTTTGTGTTAATCCAGCGGCTGCCAAACACGCCACACGAATCGTCGGTGGTACTGACGCTTCAATACAGAACTTCCCTTTCATGTCTAACATGCAATATGGTTGGGTCGGCGTCGCCTGGGCGCAGATTTGTGGTGGTACTCTTATCACTAACAATGCTGTCCTCTCAGCTGCTCACTGCTATGAGTAAGTATACCTGTTCTGTGACATACAAGGCTAACCTCACTAGCAGATACTAAGGAACTGATGGGTAGCGGACTATTTACATAGTATCCGCGTGTACTTATAATGAAACCAATATTGCTGCGACCAGTGGCGTAGCTACCGTGAAGGCGCGCTTACCAGCACCTCATGCCGTCTTGAGTGTGGCCGCGGGTGCACGGGTCTTTCGCTATAGTGGTCAGCCGCTAGGAGGTGACGTCCACGTGTGCCTGGATGTCACCTAATTGAAACGTTTACCCAAAGGTGGTGCCCGCGCCTTTGCGGGCAGGTGCTAGGAGGGGTCCGGATGTCTTAATAAAAGCTGTTCCGGATCCTTCCTATTTTAGGCGAAGTACGGCACACCATGTGGTTTTAGTCGGTTCGATTCCGACACACCGCCCCACAGTATGAAAAATGACCTAAAAAACGGACATCCCTTTTTTTTTTATTCTTTTGATAAAGAATATGATTTAAAATGCACGAGTAGAACTCCCGAAGTTTAAATGTCCTTAGATCCGGAGATACAATTTTTTTTTCGTTTTTTCTATGGAATTCAGGAAAACCATAGAAATAGTTGTTGTTCAAAAGGTGTTCAGTTTTTATTATTGATTAATAATCCATATTATCAAAGTGTAAATTATCTATAATATGCAGTCAGTAACAAAGTTCTAGCACTTAAAATAACATAAAAAAAACGATTTTAACCATAATATCGTAATTTTTTTTTTTCATCAAGTCTTACTTTAGTAGGATTCAATTCTTTAATTAGACTATAGAACAGGTCCGTCACAGGCCGGTTAACAGGCCGTCAAAACCTGAAATCTTAATTTCTTGGGATTCGTGACTTAAAATGAGGTTTTAAAGAAAGTATCCTAGGGCTGCCACCGAATTTTTTTTATTGTGATTTGATATTAAGTAAAAGTTATAGATTAATAGAAAGTAGGTTAATATCTTTTGTAAAATGTAAGATTGAAATATATGAACGTAGCTTGTTTGACATTACATTGCTTGTAAATTCTTTAAAATGGAAATAAATTCCGATGAAAAGGAAAATGTGTAATGGGGAAGGGGGTGAATGTGTGAATGGTGGTGATGTGGTATGCTATACCTAAACCCTAAACCCTATACATAACCATTTTTTTTGGAAGAATGGGGGTGAGGCACCATGGAGCCGAAAATCCATACAAACTAACTAAAAAAAATGATAAGTTTTAACTTTACACATTGCACCTGCTGTTATGATAAACGGAGGCAAAATACAGTCATATCTTGTATATGGATAGTTTTTTACAAAAAATCCTATTGTAATTGCATGCTAGAGTCATGCCCTTTCAGTGATTAAAGTTAGCGTTCCTTTTTCAAATACACCCTACAGAGGGTGTTAGTGAAACGTTTGCTATTGTTTGGCAAGGAGTACAATGAGACTCGAAATGATATTTAGTCTATATTATTTCAGGTACAAGCAAGACTTATATACTAATGTGGTGCGTGCGTAATACTATTTTACTTAATCTCTGAAGTGAATCTATGAGTGTGACTTATTTAATTACGTGCAATTATGTATATACAATGTGCTCGCCACAAAACGCTCCCGAAAACGAAGACAGACGATAGTACTAATGGTACCTTTGATTATGGGTCAGAAAAAAATTCGATCCTGATGGTATTTATGTGTCTATTTAAATTTTATTTGATTATTACACATAACTCAGTGAAATAGTCGTATTATTGAATATATTCTAATAATATTCATTACATACGCACAAAATGGTCGATGCAATCAACGAAGCTAAATAGCGAATCATTATAGTATCCCGTTTGGCAATCCGATATATGTATATATATGTCGGATTTTCGAGCTGCGGGTAGCTTTCATTCGTACCCATGGGCGGTAGAATGCGGGTCTTGTTGAATGAGACAAGTTATTAACTTTTCGAAACTCTATTGTCGTAATCAATTTACAAAGTTAACATTAAGACCAATACGTTGGAAACAATATTACCAAGAGGTATGTGGAATTGCGATCGTACGTCCAGAACTGCGCTCCACACTCGCGCCTGTTGCTTTATATAGGCATAGATCGCTCCAACTACCCTCTACTACAAATTTAATAACGAAACTAGTTTGAAGTAAATCAAAATGTAAATAGTTTAACAAAATCAACCAAATTCGTTAGACAAATCAAATCACATTATAAGAATATAGGTGTGACAATATGGGCGCGCCGTCATATATATATAATAGGTTATTCACAAATAAATCACAAATTATATCTAAAAATTATTGAGATAGAGAGAACTAAAATGTTTAACAACCCTGTAACCATAGAAATTAGATAAGGGTCTAATTTCATCATCAAAGAGATTAGGATCTAATTTTTTTTATATAATTAGCAAGATATCAAACAACTTTAGTTATCATGGTTTTGAATCCAACTATGCCAAAATACTACAGCAAAAAAATAAAAACTAAAAACCTTTTATTCAAAATATCTTTTAAGTTAATGGATTTTAAAACAAATAGTTTCGTACATCATATGCCCGCGTAAAACCTACATACACGTATATTAATAGATCTACATAAATATTTTTTTTTTACTATAGATTTTAATAATTGACTAAATACCAAGAATAATTTAAAAAAAATCGTATCTTTGAATCTAATTACATTTGACCTTCGGGTGTTCTACTCGTGCATTTTAAATCAGTTTATTTATCGAATGAATAAATAAAAAGGGGATGTCCGTTTTTTAGATCATTTTTCATACTGTGCGCCCCACCCAAAAACCCCGGTGGAGTGACGGCCCGAGGGGGTTTTCGCACGCGATACGACCTCGCGACGGCTATTGGTGTGGAAAGCCTTTCGCTAGAAACCATGGTTCTTTCCATCGTCCAAATTGAGAGTGCGTGGGATTCTACCATCTCGTTTTGCGTGGAGGTGATGTTGGCTAAAGAGGCGGCGGAACGGGAACGGGAGAGGACAAGCACTCTCCCACCGCATGATTCCGATGAGGTGATGACCAGTGGGAACCCCCACTGGTCATCACCTTACCGGAAATAAAGTGTATACGTGGAATGATATTTTCGCCCATTGTGAAACGATTTCAATTATTCTATTTAATAGAATTGCTTAAGCTCAAGGTTGGTCCCATTTAAATTTGAAGAAAATATTACACCTCTAAAGGTGGAAAATTTATCATAATTTAGGTGCATTGAAGTCGGTGACACATGGTTGTCATAGTTTGAATTTAGTGATAGCCGATGCAGCCAAAACTTCCGTGAATTTGGTCTCTTTATTTGGATTTCTCTAAAGACTTTGTTTCTCTTGATCAACAAAGTTATGGGAAGTGATTTCTTTTTGAATTATCAATCAAAAAAGGTTTATAAAACTACGGAGTGTAGAGTTTCTAGCCTTGCTGCTGTTCGCTTTAAATACACTCCACTTCGTGATGTCATTCTGAATCTTCTTAAAGAAACAAATGACTCAGTTACAGCATCTGCGATTATACAGTAGGTACATAGAGCAATTTAATTTCATATTTACAATGTTTGCCTGGCCAAACACTTTACAATAGCTTAAAAATTGTTTGGAATTTTTGAAACAGAGACGAGCCTCTTCATTTGCATTAATAACAAATAAGCTAAGGAAATAGTATCTTAGGTTAATCTAGCTCTATTTTTTATGTCAGTGCTCAGGCGTTACCGGACGCGACGGAGTGATACAAGCGGGATGGACAACATTTTTTAACGCGGATGAGCAGAACAATTGCTTGAGCAGAGCAATGGCCGCTTTTTTATAGCCATCCGAACGTGTACGTTTTCGATGCTTTGTCAGTATTTTAATTGTTTCTCTTTAATTACTGAATTTAATGAGATGAAATTTTGCATGTGAGTAGTTGAATTAATACACAAATTATTGGAATACATTTTACTATGCAATTCCTTTAGAACGTTGTGATATTTGAGCTAGAGCTTGAAAACTAGCTAATGGCCAACGTACGCGTAGCGGAAACTTGAATTTCTCCGAAGATTATGCATGCACTAATTTTATTCATACATACACAATTACACACCAATTTTTGGACACAGCGGAATCAGTTTTTAGCGAATTTCTCCTCAATGGCATGCACTTTTTTTTTTTTACCATACACAATTACACGACGTCATACACTAAATATCTGCATAATTAAAATCTTTAAATTCAACAACATTCCGCTGCGCGAACGCACACACGAAAGACTACTTGCTACTCAGATACACCTTAAATATTTATTTGTTACATATATCTAACACCATTTATAATCACTGCTGCATAGTATAGGAACACTAAGGTTTTGAATATAATAGGGGCGCCACTTTGAGGCCTCGCACCACCTAAAAATGTAGCTAGGGCCGCCACTGTTAACTTGAATATGGAGTACGACGAACCTGGATTACGACAAATCTGGAGTACGTTGAATTTGGAACACGATACACGACGAATACAGAACAAACGATTTTAAATAGTTTAGTTGGGGCCCAACTTTATTTTTTGCCCCAGGGCCTTGGGTTACCTAGCTACGCCACGGGCTGCGACATGCTAAATTATTTAAAACTATAATAGACTAAACGGGAATTGAGCTTGTAGGTTGTAGCCTTGCAGTTTTTACCTTAAATTAGAAAACTCGTAGTAAAACTTCTAAAAGCAAATATATGTAATTAAATACATGGTTGATTTTTGAAAAAAAGTTCATTAGGTAAATACTTGAACTTAATATACACTTACTAGTATTGTGCAAAAATAAAATCATATAATCTCTATATCCTCATTTTTATAGAAGAATTACATACCTAAGATATAGATGGATCGAATGTTATTTATAGTACACCCCTAATAAAATACAGTTCAAATGAATCTTATCGTAAAAAGTTGAGTACAATGGGCGGTCTTAACGCTTACGGATCTCTTCCAGACTACCTTTGGATTGAGATAATCACAGTATTAAATATAAAATATTTAGTTGATAGCGTACTATTGAATTACGATTACTCAAAGACGCCTGGGCCGATATGAATATTTTTTTATACTCGGTACGGCAGGTAAGTAGGTACACAATTACCTACACAGTGATCAATCAAGTAATGACTTGAAAACACGTTTTTAAGTGAAACATTTTCAAACAAACAGTTTACTGCGCGAGTTTTTTTTTTAATCAAAAAGTTCAAGTGTATCATCATTACATATTTTCGTGTTCCCTAATTAATTATCCAGTCTTTTATTCTGAGTTGACACCTAAAAAAAAATGGCCATTTTTTATTGATGATCATGATCACTGTTTTATTCTAGGGTATATGCTGTAGGGAGTATAGGGTATTATAAAATGATTTGAATTTTTTGTCATCTTCTAAAATTGTGATAATTATTCGTATATATAAGAGAGTTTTATAATATTTTTATTAAAGAAGTCTTAGGATAGGTAGGAAGGTACCTTTTTTTATCGTGTGGAAACCCCCTCGGGTCATCACCCTACCGGCACTGCCAGTAAAGTGGTATGTCGGAATCGAACCAACTAAAACAACACGGTGTTCCGTACTCATAATTGAGTATATTGCAAGGGACTCGGGTATACCCTAGGAAGGAAGTCCCCGAGAACCCCGGCAGACCTTGGCCGCCTCTTAAACAAAAAAAAAGGTAGTTAGGTACCTAATGCATAGTTAAAAACGCAGCTGAAGCCCTTTTTATATTACCATAGTTATAGTGAATTACCTACTTAACTGTTTTTAAAATAAATTGTGGGGACTTGCTTAATATACATAAAATTATAAATAAATAATTTCCTCAGTGGGTACATACCAGCGCAGTGGCGAGTAGTTCTCGGAACTGCGAGTCGCAACACTGGCGGCACTATTTTCAACGTTGCCTCATTCACCTACCACCCAAGTTACAACGTGCTGTCGACCCTAGACGCTGATGTTGCCATTGTCCACCTGGAAACGAACGCTGTGTTCTCACAAACCATCAATAGTGCGGCTATTGCAAGCGCTGCGTCCGTCGTTTTTCCCGGTTTGGCTGTCACCACCATTGGATGGGGAGATACCGAGGTAATTATTTCAAATGTAGAAAAATTACAACTAGGTAATCAAACGCGTAAATAGGTCACCAGTTTTTAATTAAGTCGCGAACTTACGAGTACATGAGTTGGTGCAACATTATTCTGTCGGTTAACGAACCTCTTAATAAATAAATAAATAAAATAAAAATTCAAAATAGGCTCAATAATAGACTCAAAAATTCCAGCAACAAATAGAAAAGAACTATATCTAGCTGTATAGCTGATGATCTTCAAACAGCTGTATTGATTTTCTTGAAATATAGGTAAGAACACTCTCGTTCCAGTGACATTTTAAACCTAAAACTAAAAACCAAATGAAAATGAAAAGCAGACACACAGATACACACATTAAACTTACATTTATAATACCCCCTACTTTTTGCGTCGGGGTTTATCGGGAAATTGTTCTTGTGGTTTCTATGCTAAATGCATAAGGTAGGTACCAAGTATAACAAAGTTTATTGATTTATTATAAATTTCAGAGAGCTTAATAGTAATAATATTTTATTTTATTTATATTATATTATACCTTTATGAAATAATATTATGTCATTAATACTGCACTTGAAAGTTCTTCGCAGTAGTAGTCTATCCTAAGTTAAGACCTACTCGTTCTTTTAATAAAAATTAACCAAAACATTATACTAGACAATGGCCCCAATTCTGTTACTTCACTCGCTAAATTAAAATTTACTAAATTTTCTTCATATAAGATGTAAACCTTGTACACTTCGAAACAAGGTCTTATTTCAAATTGAAACAAGTAGGTAACATATGTCGCTATCGAAATAAGCAATTTATTTGTCGACTAAAGTCTGATACGCTTAAATAAACTTTAATACCACGTAGCGAGAGCCGCTATCCGTTGAATGCCATCTCTTTTGCTCTGTGTTTTTAGTAAGCGTCTTCGTAGGTGTAGATTAAAAACACGTCATCCTTGTTCGTTTTGAACAAGTTTTTATACGGCAATTATACAGCGTTTGAATAAATGAAGACTCTCGCTGCGTAGAAATAAAGTTGAGTATACGTTGACAGGTTTTAGTGAAATTTAGCGGCGCTGAGAAATAGATGCTAGTAACAAATAGACCTTATTACGAAGAACACTAGGTTGATTTCATATGAAGAAATTAAGTTAGGTTTTAGTTTAGTCGAGTGTACAATAGAATCGGCACCAATGTTTATTTGATATAGTTTTTTTTTTCACAACATAATGTTATCTGAACGCAGTTTTAAAAGTACTAAATTTGTTTTTTATACTTTGTAGATTTAAAGACTATAAATTAAAGATAACAAATCCATAAGTATAAATCTATAGGTATTGCCCTAGTCTTTAAAGAAACATTTTTATTGGTGTTATCGCTGTCGCTGGGTTAAATATAAAAAAAAAAAACTAGAGAGCACTAATTGACTTTTACAATTCAGTTAGTATTTATTTACTACTGCGCTATAATAACTTTCTATTGTTTTATACATATAGTTATATATTTTGCTCTTGTCTTTTGCAATTTGCAGTACTTAGGTGAACGCTCGGAGCAGTTGCAGCAAGTAGATATCACTATAGTGGACCAACAAATATGTGCACAGCAATATGCTTTCCTGAAGACACAACCTGAATTTGCAAGCTGGCCAGACGTAACACCGGGAATGGCGTGTGCTGGTGTTTTTAATGGAGGCGGCAAAGGTGCTTGCGTGGGTGACTCTGGAGGTCCAGTTATCTTTATGGGAAATCCCAATATCATCGTTGGTATTAATTCATGGAGCTATCGTTGTGCTGAACCTTCATATCCTAGCGTACTTGTCCGAGTGCCGACTTACACTGACTGGATCATCGCTAATGCCTAAATTGACTTACAGATGCTACTGTGCTCTTAAGTACTTACAATGTGTTTGGCTTACCAGAAAAACAAAACAAATATACGGATTGACTTGAGAACCTTCCCCGTTTTTTCGTCGGTTAAAAGGGTGCAGTATTGGGAGAGGCAAGCACAAACCTAGTCCCTATTTATTAAGTTACTTATAGGTAACTTCAATAGCGTAGTAACATAAATTTTGTATTACATCTGGACGCCTTTTTATTTATAAAAATGTACCCAAAATATATCGACAGCCTTCAACAACATTTTTGGATATTTATAAGATTAGATAATGATGTTATTATTAATAGACTAACTGAATTTTTTATTTCATTCACATAGTTTTATTAAAAGAAAATAACTAAAAATAATTTTTTTTGGATATTCAGTAGAGACGTTGTCATTTAGTATTTGAATTTTAGTAATTTTGCACTCCTGTGAAGTTATGTCTCGATATAAGCCATTCAATTAAAATGAGCACATTACTAAAATTTTTTTTAGTTGGAAAATAATGCAAATGAGACTTATTGGTTATTGGTCAACCCCAAATCCCGTTATCCCAACAAAAACATAATATGTAAAAAATTCAAATCTTGCAATGCAGTTTTTCTACCCCCTTCTTCCGTGACAAATCTTAAACTGAACTTGATATTATTCTAATTGAACTTCTTTGCAAGCATTACACTATCTAATTGTCATCAATTATCCTTAACTTAATAAGTATTATGTCTTCAAATTTTTAATGGCTAAAAGATATTTTGTTTACGTGACGAATTTGAATCCGGGCGCTACTCGAGTATTATTTTAATCCCTTAGAGCAGGGGTCGGCAACCTTTGGCTCGCGAGCCACATGCGGCTCTTTCGATTAAAGTTGCGGCTCCAGTCCCATACCTAAAAATTAATTATTTACTATCAAAACCCTTAAAACCGTGCAATCTGCACGGTTTTAAGGGTTTTGATAGTAATCCATAATTGAGTACTATGATATAGTACTACTGATATATTATATACATCTGTTGGCGTCTCACCCGCATCTTCCCCGTGTTGTCAGTCAGTCGTCCTCGGACAGCGCGGACAACGGACGTTACATTGAATATATATTAGTATAATCGATTACAATTTTTGCGTGTATTCACTAAGATTTGGCTATTTCGTCACTATAGTTCATTTATTTTATTCATTCATCTTTCCAAGAAGAAGCCGGTTTAGAAGCGTATTACTTCTTGAAGGTATGTACACATAATATATAGTAAGTCAGTAACAGAATTGGATTACATTTTTGTTTTTTTTTTCAACTACTTATTGTTTTTCAAAGCTAGTAGAAACTGCTGGACACAAGACCGTAAATCCGTTAATCGTTAATTATGTACCTACAATTTGCCAAAAGCTTTGACGTGTTAAATTGAATGGCTGCAAAAATTCAACTTCATGGTAGATATCGCAATGAAACTAAATGAGCTAAATCTAAAACCTCAAGGAAAGAGAAACCCAGCCTAGGCCTTGTTGGAGGTTTGTTAAAAGAAAATACTTCTCTTTATTAAAGACATGAAGATCGTTAAATTACTTCATTTTAAAAATCTGAAGCAATATCGCGATAAAACCAATGCAACTATTGAGACGAATTACTTCAGCATAGCTTTAAAAAAATAAGCATGGATTCGCTGAGAGATTCGAGCAATTCAAAACAATTAAATAAAAGTAAAGTTCATAGTAAATCACCTCAATACAAATACAAATGCGTTCAACATTGAGCCATTTAAAATTGAAGCTGGCGCGCTTCAAATGTATTTGCTGAATTTGAAAAGAAAAGCCTTGTGCAGTGGTAAATTCACAGAACTCAATTGTAAGTTGGAAGAGTTGGAGGTCCAGAAAGGCATGCACGTCACGCAGCACAACTGGACAACTCTAAAAGAAATGCCGCGTGTTGAGGCGCTCCTATTCAGCGCATTGAATAGTAACTTAAAACAACAAGTTATGAGCCAGATTTAACCAAACTTTCAAAGGGCATGCAAAGCCAATGCTCCCATTGATGTAATTATTCAATGACTTTTAATAAAACATTTTATTATTCTAGCTAATATATGTTTTATGCTAAAATAGTTCTATGTTTTTATATGAATAAATAATATTTCACATTTAAAGTCGTTTATTTTAAATATCAAACGTATACAGGATGTATATGACAATAGAACACTTACTTAAATCTCTGAAACGTCGTGACTCTAGCGTGCAGTTACAATAAGAATTAAAAAAAAAACTATCTGTTTACACGCTAAGAACGTTTGAATTTCCAGGTATTTTACCTTCGCTTCTCATAAAAGCAGGGGAATGTGTAAAGTTAAGTAGTAACAGTAAAGTTAAGTAGTAGTAGTAAATTTTTTATATATTTTTATTCTGTGGCTAAGAAAATCCATAAAAAACAACTGCGAAAACGAAAAAGTTATTTTAGTAACTGCATGCTAGAGTCACCCCTTTCAGTGATTTAAGTAAGTATTCCATGGTCTGATACACCCTGAAAAAGCAAATACTAAAATATTAAAACGTAAAGTTTAATTGGCTCTTTAAAACTGTACATTTTTGTAAATTGTAACTTTTGGCTCTTCCGTCTCAAAAGGATGCCGACCCCTGCCTTAGAGGATTATTGATTGGCCATTTGTTACAGTACAGTAGTTACAGTAGGTACCGACAAATATAAATATTTGATGGATCTTTAGAAAAACCTCGTAATTATGATTATTCAAAGTAGACGAAGGGTGGACAAAAAGAAAGTTGCTATCAGATTGGCTAAATACTCTTGGTTAGCCTATAGCCAACAAAAGAACGGTTTGCCTCGCTTATTATTTTCTGGCCCAGATTGGTGGCAAGCATTCTGTGACTCTAGAAATCTTCAGATACTATTCCATTACTGATTACCATAAAAAGCAAAAACTTCATTCGTCAATTTCATCAATCATATGAAAATCCTGGAAGGGAAGATAAAGTTGATTAAAATATTGACCAATATTTTAATCAACTTTATCTTCTAACTGAGAATGAGATATTTTAACTGAGAAAATAAAAATAATTAAACAAACAGAGAGGTCTGATTCTTATAGTAAAGTCAATCATACTATGTGGTCTAGAAAATATACCGTTAAAGGGCCACCGAGATCACAGAATACATAATACTATTACGTTTTTTGTGATCTCGGTTAAAAGATCTCATTCTCAGTTAGAAGATAAAGTGTTAAGTTGAAATCTTATTCGAAAAAGGTTTGTTAAACTCGCTGAGAGTGCAGAGTTTTAAGATGTAAGCGGGATGGACACCATTTTTAGCAAAACAACTACTTACTTAATTATTTATTTATTTGTTAGGTATATCTAATACTCACTGACCTCTGTTATACATATAATAGAGGTCAGTGCTATTACTACTTATAATCACTGCTGTAAAGTATAGGAACACTAAGGTTTTGAAAGTATAGGGGCGCCACTTTGAGGTCTTGCACCACGTAAAATTGTAGCTAGGGCCGCCACTGCATACACATATACACACACATCTGGATATATGTTATCTGAGTTTGACGATCACGCAAGTTCAGTGCTTTTTCGCTATACCAAAAGTGCACAACGTGCCTAAAAAAGTTTTCACTTCAAAAATACAGCATGACCATGCAACTATCGATTCTAAGTTCAAATTCAAAATCATTTATTCAATTAAGACACTAAGTGACATTTATGAACGTTAAATTGAAGCTAGAGTTAAAATCATAGATCGGCACAAACAGACGCCACAGCATGTACTGGATTGTCAAGGTAAATTAGGTGAAAAACACCAAAATCTACTGCCTGTTTGTGTCGATCTATAACTTCCAGTTTCCAAAATGCGTAGGGCCTTATGAGAAGAATACTGGCAAAGAAACTCATGGCCACTCTTTTTAAAAGTCAGATCTTCAGGTACAATAGTGTTAGTGTTACACGAGAGGTAAACAGGATGCAAGCTGATGCCACCTGAATTACATTTTATTGAAATGCTCCAAAAGCTAACGTACTAAAAAATAAAAATCACTCAGTGATACCGTTGAAGGTTTGAACCTATTAAACATAGAAATCATTCAAGGTGCACATCTACCTTCATTCAGTTGCAAAATCTACTGTTAAAAATAATTCGTGACTGGATTAAGAGGCTAGAGTTGCAGTTGATCGAACCAAAATAATAGTATAGGCTAAAGCATCGCTGACTAGGCCGACCAGTCACCCCAAGCAGTACCCGTTCACGAGTATGACGCATGGACCAGCCATCATCTCCTTCGCCATATCAGAGGGAAAGAAATGACCCGCCCCATGACGACGCCGCAAGCAATGACATTTTAGTGAGCATGACGAACCGTAGTCGAGATACTGATAAAAATCACTAATAGTCAAATTACCATAATAATCGTCACGCATTACTTTCAACTGACAATGGTTTGTTAATAATTTAGCTTAATTATAAGACAAAGAAGTTTGTGTGTATATACCTAATGACACCTTAAGCCCAAGACTGTTTGTCGTTTAGATAATCGTTGATCGTATAGTAGGATTTCCTAATAAGGTGATTTTTTACCGTTCGCTTGAATTTATCTACAGGAAGGTCGATTACATGTATAGGATTTTTATTATAAAAACGTATACCAAGACCTTCGAACGAGTTGTGTACTTTATGTAAGCGATGATAGATCCCAACGAGTTTAGACTTGTTTCTTGTATTAATATTGTGTATATCACTGTTTTTCTTATAATTATTAATGTTGTGCCTAACTAACATAATATTTGCAAATATATACTGTGATGCAACAGTTAAAATACCTATATCCTTAAACAACTCTCGAAGAGAGACTCTAGCACCTAAATTGTATATGGAGCGGATGGCTCGTTTTTGGAGAATAAAAATCGTTTCAACATCAGCCGCCTTGCCCCAAAGTAGTATACCATAGGACATAACGCTGTGAAAGTAGCTAAAATAAACAAGCCTAGCTGTGTCCGTATCAGTGAGCTGACGTACCTTCCAAACTGCATAAGCTGCCGAACTAAGCCTACCTGCAAGGCTGTCTATCTGGGCTCCCCATTGTAGTTTACTGTCTAATGTAATTCCTAAGAATACTGTTGAGTCTACAATACTTAACATTTCATTATTTAGAGTTAAATTAGTACCTAGCTGTTTTACATTTGGCATAGTAAATCTCACACACTTTGTTTTATTTGAATTTAGTAGGAGATTGTTAGTTGAAAACCAATATAATACATCATTTAGTGCCCTATTCACATCGTCAAAAACTGTTTTCTTACGATCGACTTTAAAAATAAGTGACGTATTATCAGCAAATAGAACTATATCACAGAGATCTTTTAAATAATAAGGTAAATCGTTTATATATATGCGAAAAAGTAGAGGACCTAGTATAGAGCCCTGAGGAACGCCCATAGTAACCGGTAATCCAGAAGACCTCGCACCATGGACATCTACATGTTGAATTCTATCCTTCAAGTAGGAAACAATTAGTTCCAAAGCAATACCATTAACACCATAATGTTTAAGTTTAAGAAAAAGCGTGTTATGTTCTACACAGTCAAAAGCTTTTGAGAGATCGCAAAATACACCTATCGCATCTTGCGAATTCTCCCATGCATTAAATATATGTCTCAAAAGAGTTGCACCAGCATCAATTGTTGAACGATCCTTTGTAAAGCCAAATTCTTTACAAATTCTTTGTGAAATAGATTATTTAGATTAAAATGGCTTTCTAGTTGTTGCAAAATAACTTTTTCAAAAATTTTACTAATAGCCGGCAACATTGAGATTGGCCTAAAGTTACTTGGTTCAGTTGTACAACCCTGTTTGAATAAAGGTATTACTTTACTATACTTCATCAGGTTAGGAAAAACACCAGAATCAACACATCGATTGAATGTTATAGCTAGAAATGGTGCTATATCAATTATAATAGTTTCTATTAATTTAACAGAAATTCCCCATAAATCCCCTGTATTCTTAGAATTAAGAGACTTAAACGATTTTATAATGTCTGTGGGGTTTATGAATTCAAATTCAAATAAATTCTTACATTCGTTTACATTGGCCCTTAACAACAATTCAGACCTTGACGCACAAGAATTCAAGGTACTGGTTGTACTAATTGGTATATTTGTAAAAAAGGTATTAAAAGATTCAGCTATGTCTAAGTTGTTTGTTATAAACCTATTATTAATATTTATTTTAAATCATTATCTCGAGGTTTACTACGTCCAGTTTCATTATTAATAATGTTCCATGTAGCTGTTATTTTATTATTTGAAGACTTAATCTTATTACTTATGTATAAAAACTTTGCCATAGTACATGTTTTCCTAAAAATCTTTGAGTAATTTTTGACATATTCATGAAATTTTGGGTCAAAATTACTTTGTTTCATAGCATTTATATCATACAGCTTTTCTCTACTTTTGTATATTCCTGTTGTCGCCCAGTCACAGAATGTCGTTTTTGGCCTTTGCATTATTGTTTTTGACTTAAATATACTGTTAAATTCGATTTCTATCATATTGAATAAGTAGCCGTAAAGCTTATCCGGATCTCTTTGAGTCCAATCTAAATTGGAAACCTTATCACTAATGTTATTACTAAAATTCAATAATCGGTTACTAGTCATTGGCCTGCATATAGTTTTGTTTATTCTATTTTCTTTCATACAAGGAAATGTAAAAAATTGCCCACAGTGATCAGATGTTAAATCACTTAAAATTGACCTATTTAAATATTCACCATTGCTAAAGATGTTATCTAAGCAAGTTGCCGAGTGAGAAGTAATTCTTGTTGGCTCAGAAAATAAATAATTCAAGTCAAATGATTCAAATAGGCTCACTAATCTTATACTGATAGGACACTTTTCTAATATATTAATATTGAAATCTCTGCAAACTACCAAAACCTTACTACTGACACATAAACGCTTCAAAACTTCTTCCATAACTATCTCAAATATGCTAAAGTCACTCTGTGGTGGCCTATACACACTAACTATAATATGGTGTTCCAGTTCTACACAAGAAAGTTCTACAGTGCGCTCAGCAGACAAATTTACAACATCTTTCCGGTTTTTGCACTTAATACTATTACGAACAAAAATTAACGACCCTCCATGAATCGACTTCCTTCTTACATACACACTTCTAGCAGAATAAAGTTCATTATCAAGTATTAACTGGTGTGCCTGTAGCCAATGCTCTGTGATACAGAGCACATCAACATTATATTTATCAAAAAATAATTCTACTTCTAAGTCTTTCCTAGATAATCCTTGAATATTTTGATGAACTATGTTTATGGTCCTTGACTTTTTTACTTTATTGCTACAATTTTTATTTATTTTTGTATTTCTACTAACAATACCATTATTGTGTAAATGATTTGATATGCAAGAGACAGGCTCTATTGTCTTAGCAATTAATTTAAAGAATTTATGTCACAATGTGCGGCCAAGCTATTGCCTGAATTAATATTAATAACGTCATTGTTAATTAGCTCAGAAGGAGCACTATATGAAGCCAAATGTTTGGCTACAGTGTTCTTACATTCTAAGGGGTGCTCTATAGGAGCTGTCAAGTTAGCCAAGTTCTTGGCTGTTATTCTAAAATAATATGATAGCGAAACAGCTATTTGTCTTTTAAAATAATACGGCAGATAATAACTATCTGTGGTTGAAAAAATATTATCATATACAATCCTATTGGTGTCAATTAAATGAAATTTATTATAAAATCTACCATTAATCTGGCTTGTTAAATTAAACATAGTCATATTTAAATTAATCCTAATATTTTTTTCATGTTGAGACAACCCTTTGCTAATTGGCAGTGTAAATAGTACTATTTTATTTCATTGAGTTCCGATAATTGTTCAAAGTATTTTATGAATGTTTTTTTATTTACAGTACCCCTATTGCCACTGAAAATTATGAGACTAGTATTTGTATAAAAATTTGCACTAATAGCCTTTTCTAGAATCATATTATATGTTAGGTTTGGCATACAAAAGTTGCTAAATGAATATTCCTTATTTGAGTTTGTCATTAACATACCTAAACCTTTACCAATTTCATCGCTAAACATTAATATATTACTATTGGTACTGTACAATTGATTTTGACTAGTTGTTTTGCCATTCTGGAAGTTAACTACATTATTGTTATTTGATGTCAATATCCAAGGGGCACATGTTACAGGCAAACTGTCTAAAGAACTAGTGGTTTCATTGTGGTTATCAGAAAACAACAATGAATCATTCCTACAATTGCATGAATTAACTAATTTACCTATTGCCAAAACTTGTTCCCTACTTTGTTTTTGTGAAATCTCATATTTACTACTAATAGTTCTCAGTTGCTCCTCAAGTTTCTTAATTTCTGTTTGAAGAGCTCCTGTGTCGTCAAAATATTGTGAAGACATGTTATCTACCTCTATGGAGTACATATTAACCTGATCAATTAATTGCATTCTCTGCCTATTTAATGCTACACTATCTATAAAGAACTTATGTTTATAAATAAGTTTTTTTGTTTTTGTAATAAATTTTTTAACACAAATATACTTTTTCAATTTGTTCTTACTACATTTGATGACTTTTTGAGATTTATTAACTCTGAAGGAGTCATTGTCATTTGTAAGATCTATAATGAGAGCTGAGTTATGGTTGTTAACTACCAATGGTGAACTGGGAGCGACCAGCTCCTCATACAGACTCTGATTTGATGCTGCTACTATCCTGTCCTTGAAGTCTTCAAATGATGTTATGGTGTTGTGTGCTTCATGTAGCTGGCGTTCTAAAACCCTGATGCGTTTCAGAGCTTGCTCGTACTCATCCCTGCATGTGTCGAATGAGTCAACGAGGAGCTGTAGTCTGTCCCGAGCTTTGGTAACTTCAACATATTGTCAATGCAATGAAGACAGTTTAAGTCGTAAGTTATGTGATAGTCGAATATGTTTAAAAAAATTACGATTTTACCATAAACTTAGTATGTTATAGACGAACAGTCCTGTCATTTTCGTGAGACTAAAATTGAAATGTAGACTGCTGTAGACATGTGTAGTTCCGGAGCGTAATAGTTCCTGGAACTATGTCCGCAGTCGGAACTATGTCAGTTCTTTCCGACTTGATCAACCTAATAGTTCCAGTTCCACAGTTCTTCGGAACGACGCGGATTGAAGGAGCGGCCGGAGCGGTATTGAATGGTGGACCGAATAACGAACTGTCCGTGTGACGTATGCAGTTATAAATAAAATACCTATATATAATATATTATGTATATTATGTATAAATTTAAATATTATTTAACTATGTATATATACTATCAATTGATTTTTAAAGACCAAGCCAATACATTTATTTAAAATATTTTAAGTCTAAATAAACAATATCATCGTTTACAACCATGTATGTCCGAGGAACTGTCTGAACCGAAATAAAACTGTTAACTACAATGTCCGGATAAAACTAAGGAACTAGATAGTTCCTCGGACATGTTTCCTGGAACTAGTTCCGACAAGGAAAGGAACCGTTCCAGGTTCAATCCCATGTCGGACATGGTTTGCGCATGTCTATTGAAATGTTTCTGTATGCAAGTTTTACAGACGTGTGACTGACCTTTAGTGTCGGCACATTGACGTAACCGCAATATCGATATAAAAAATCGGCAATATTTATATATCATTATGGATTGGTAGTAATTTGTATGTTTTGTTACTGTGAGTTGTTGTGCTGTTGTTTGTAATTTTTTAATGACGGAAGTGAAGAAAGTACAATAGAATAATGGTTGATATGGTTGAACTTTCATCCTAATGAATTTTTTATATTTTGTAGCGTTAATTGCCAGGTTTAATGTTGATTAAGTACTGTCTCTAGTGTAAGTACAGATAAAAGTCCGCCATTTGCTGCTCTTACACACCCACACTTCGACTACTATCATTAAACATTTTATGCAAGTAAATCGGTTTCGGGGACTTCATAACTGACCTCATCAAAACTGTGACATTTTAAATTATTTTGAATTAATAAAAAATATTTCCTACAGAAGGCATATAATATCACAAAGAAAGAAAGGCAGTGGGGGTACCTATGTAATAAATAAAACATCAAAATAAAATCAAAATATTTTTAATATTATGACAAACCTTACATAGTCATATCAAAATCAAATCAATTCAAAGTATTTTATTTCAACAAAACCAATTATTATAGGTATTTTTAATTTGTCAGGAGTAGGAGAGAGTCAGAATTAGTGTCTAGAAGGATACACGACACTCTTTTTCAACACGTTTTTTACAACTGTATGGTTATATTGCTTTTATGTAATAAATGGATTTAAAATAATATAATGTTGAAACATATAAACACGCCAGCTAATGAATACTGTAGTCAGTTTAAGTCGTAGTAGTCCCGATTAGGCCAAGCTAGTGGTACCCATTGCAACAAGACGCACGCATCAGCCATCATCCAAGTCAACCATATTGAAGGGAGCTGTACGCCCTGACACGCCACCATTAGCAGGACTTTTAGGCGAGCATGACATACTCAGAACTATCAGGCTATTGCCTATAATAATAACTTGACCCATCTCACACATTTTAAAAATATAACCTAATAATATTGACTACACAGTTTTCACGTGTACAATTTAATATTTTCAAAATGAAACATTAAAATTCATATTATATCTTTAATATCGGTACCTAATAATATTAATAAAAAAATTCTACGTAAGGAATATATGTGATAAAAAAACTAAAACTAGTACATACGTGAAAATTAAAAGGAGAAGTAGAATCTAAAGATCATTACGAATATTTTTTAATTTTCTTCTAATAATTTTTCTTAGCATTTTTATCAGCTACATAAATATCTAGTTTATATTTATAACAAGCTCATAGTTTACACTAATAACTAGAGATTGCTAACTAGGTAAGCTCGGTTACAGCCATTAAATAATTTAATATTCACTGTTATGATTTTACTTTGTTCCATGAGATCAGGGAAAACTCCGTGATCTGTACACAAATTAAATGAAAGCGTCACGTAGGGAGCGACAAGTTTAATAATAGATTGGCAAGTTTCGATATCGGTTAAAAAAAAATTATATATCGGATAATATGATAATCAGTTAAAATTACCATATTAATGGGATCTCATTATATGTATAAAAGTTATCACAAGATAAGTGAAAATGGAAATTCTTAACAATTAGTAAACAATACCAACCTTTCAGTTTCAGGTCAAGCTCTTTCTACCGAAAGGCCTATAAATTGTTCATCGATATACAATAGCACATCAAAAGCATTCAAGTTAAGCAATCTATCTAATTTAGATGCTAAACTTTTCGGGCATTTTGACATAATTTGTTAAATTTATTATTAGTATGTATGTATAGCTGGATTTGTAATCAAAAAAATTAAAACTGTTCATTGGCATTGATGGCGTTCAATCTCTACAACAGATGCCATGATTATTATTTGTCTTTGTTTCATGAGATTAGGGAAAATTCCTTGATCTCAATACAGATTAAATGATTAACACAAGATAGGTAAGTGAAAATGGGAAATGCTTAGAATTGGGAAACATTACTATAGTTTCTGAATTGCTTTCCTTTCCATAACAATGCAAAAAAAAATGTCAGCTATTATTTTATATAATAGATAAAAATATAGACATATCGATATTATTGTGTTTAGTTTTTGGCCAATCCCAATTTACGAATAGAATTTTTATTATCAAACAGATATTTTTTGAACCATCATAATCTTTACAAAATAGAGTATTTCCTGCATATTTAAAGAGTAATAGAAAATAATTTTGTGTATATATTGTACGAAAATAAACATCATACTAATTACTAACTTTTAAACTTTCGCGTTCCATGATATAATATTATTTACGTATTAGCGGGAATTAACGCGATCACGAAAAGGTATTCAGGCAATTCAGAGGTATGTAATACCTTTTCGTGATTGCGTTAATTCCCGTTAATACGTAAATAATATTATATCATACTAATTAGTATTGAACTATCCGTAATTACCTGTGAAATGTTATGTTCTTTGGATTCTTGCCGCATGTAACACCACAATCTAATACACAACACGAGACCATTTTTATATTTATCCTTCAAAATATGTACGATTATGATGATAGCACTTATAATTAAAATGCGATTCCTTTTTGACAGGATGAGCGGGTAGGTATCTTACTAACAAAAAGAAGGTTAAAGAGAGAGACATAAATAAAATTTTACAGAGACAAATTCCGTAGGTAGAACCTTTGTGTACAAATGTGTACTGCAAACCATAGTATTTTTGTGAGACTCCCAGTCATTTTTATTTATCATAAAAATTGTTTTGTTTAACAAGTACAGTCACAGAAGACATGAAATGTATATAATTCAGTCCATAAATAAATACATAATTATGAAACTATTATATAAGTGTTCGCAGGAAAATACAACAATAACATGAAGAAAGGATCACCGATTTTAATGCGCCTATATCATGATAAATTGTAATAAACGGTATTCTTCAATTCATTTTCCTCCCTTAGAGGGGAAATATTTTCTTCAAATTTCAATGAGACCAATTGATGAATCCTCAAGAGTATTCACCAATTCAATGAAAAAATAATGATTGAAATCAGTTCACAATGGACGAACAAAATTCATTTTTCGATTTTGAGTGGTTCGGTTTTAATTTATCTGTTGAATAGCTTAATATCAATTGCTCATCACCTTTTACAAAATATAACTTTTCCCGATGCAGGAACAATAATTGTTGAGAAGATCTCCTAGTACTTCACTTTCAGCTCAACTTCACCAAATGCATTCTCATGAGCATACATTATTTGGCAACCACATTAAGTAACCGTATCGCCACTTGTGAAATACTTACTATTGATTGATTCCGGTACCCAGTACACCGGTTTCATATTGCAGCAGCCATCTTCGAGTAAGGAGGTAATATATTTATAAGAAGGTGAAGACGAACTAAAAACCTGCCCCGTTTTTTGAAGTCGGTTACAAATAATGAAGTTGTGATGAATAATGAAATAATAAAGTGAAATGACCGCAGCTTGATGGTTCTTTTATGCGACATAAAATATATCGACATATCGATAGATTGTGTTTTGCTTTTAGTCAATCACTGCGCCAAAAGCGGTCATATTCACGTATTCAATATTTTTTTATCTAACACATAATTTTTTTAAATATTACAATATCTGAAAAATAGACTATTCACTGCATATGTTAAATATAATACAAAATAATTTTGTTTATATATTCTACGAAATTAAACACTTTGAAAGTAGTATTGAACTTTTGGTATTTAGCTTTCAAACGTTTCTTTCTTTGGATTTTTCCTGTATGTTACACCACAATCTAACAGATAATACGGCACCATTATTGATTTTTTATATTTACAAGTTAAAATATAGAATGGTAACGACGAAAACACCAAAATTAAAACGGGAATTTTTTTGACATTGAGACTATTTGAAACTAAATGCTTCAAAACCGGTCTCACTGTCAGATTCATTGTGTCTCTTTCTCACACCTAGGTTTCTGTATAAGGCTAAGTATCTCACTCGCACACTATGTTCGTCTATTACGATTATTATTATTATTATTATTTATATTAAGTTTATGGATTATACACCACCCCATCCCTACTGTCAGCTGTCAAAATTATTATCCTAAATTAGGGGTGTCCACTTAAAAATATATCGATATTTAATCGATATACTTTTTTTTGTAAAACATCGGATCCCAGCATCGATGTTTATCGATACATCGCTTTAAAAAAACATAGATATTTTTTGAATATCGAATACTTTCCACAAAAGTTTACTATTACCCTTTTCCAGTCAAACGCAGAAAGTTTGATGTCCTTGATTTCGTATGTGTGAATGTAGAGCCAGAGATAAAAGTAACATAGCTATACCAATAGTGTCATTATAGTTGTGGCGGACCTAGTCACGCACTATTATAATAAATATATATTTACATATCTAAGTATTAGTATTGTATCATACCATTCGTGCATAACGCATTCACACAGCCCATAGCAATCTATAACTAGACATATTATCTGTCGCGCCGATGTATAGTATGAATGAAACCTAAAGGTACATTGCATTCCTCAGCCGCTTCAGCGCAGGATAGAAACTGTGTCTCTCACTCTCACCACTCTTGACCTTTACTTTACGCCGAACGCATTCCTCTGAATTTCCAAAGACTTTTGCACGACGCGCTTATCTATACTCTGTTCTTTGCTTAATGTATATTTTCTCCTTCTATTGTAATATTAACGCGCTGCTTGCTATTGGGATAAAATATAAACCTATACGTCACAACGAGTTCACTTATTGATTCCTACCACCTGCTACACCACATAGTGATTTTCTATGAGTGTTACTTATCTTGAATAGAAATTGTTCTACTAAGATTGTACCGAGATGACATGACGAGTTATACGTTTGTCAGTGAAACAAAAACGACAAATTAATATAAACTTTATTACACACCAAAATCCTTAAAAACAGCAAAAGAAAAACAAACAAAAATTTACTACTTGTCTTAATCTACCTGCAAAACTTTCTTTCACTTTACCCATTTAAGACGAATGCTCTTTAGACAAACTTTGCAAAAATAAAAGTTTATACTTAATCTTTTACCTTTCATTCTATTTCTTTATTGATGTCACTACCTGTTAATGATTTATTTAAAATTGAAATCATGAAGTACCAACCTAGTGTTAAAAATTTAGTTTTGTTTTTGGTTGTATTGTAATTATTAGTCAGAATTATTTTTCCTAATAGATTCGACAAAATAGCAAATATTCGATGATTCTAAAAATAAATATATCGATATATTGAAAAGAATAAATAAGATTCGACAAAATAGCAAATATTCGATGATTTTATAAATAAATATATCGATACATTGAATAGAATAAATATTTGTCAAAACATCGATGCAAACCGATATATCGTATAGCAAACATTGAGTAACTTCGATATACCGATGTTTAATGAATATTCCTATTCGCTATGCTAAATTTGACATAGTATATGTAGACTGTAGGGATGTGACATTAAGGGAAAAAAATCAATAAACAAATAATCGATTTTTCTCTGCTCAATAAAAACTATTAGAGAAAAATCGATTTCTCCGACAAATAATCGATTTTTGTGGAAAAATCGATTTTTTCTTATTATATGTAAGAATGCCCCGCTGTTATGAGTATGTTACGGTAAGTGTGATGAGTTGAAATTTTTTAATAATTGTCTATTATCAATATCAATACAAATAAATAAAATTATTTTACAGTAATTTTTGTAATCCTTTGATGTGTAATCAATATTAAGAAATTAACACTTTCAGTGCAGGCGACACGCCTGGCGTGCTCTTCCACATTTCCTCCAGCTGCAGAGAACACCCCTGACGCGTCTACAATGTTTCGGCAATATTTAAGCCATTGTGTACTAAAAATAACAGTATAGCTTAATTATTTCAGAAGTTAACCAAATTTGAAGTTGCTCCTGTGCTACAATAATTTTTATATTCCACAAAAAAATGTTTTACATACAATGCCGAGAACACGCTAGGCGTGTTCAGCTGCATAGATTGTCAACCATCGCAACTTTTACTAAACTAAAAACGTTGATCTGCATAATATTTTTTATAAAAAATCGGGTTAAAAAGTTAACTGTTTGATGCAAGAATTTTTCAATGATGGACATTATTTTTCCGTAAATATTTTTTTTTTATACCTTTTGCACATTAAAATTTTGTTCAAACAAAAAAATAATCCGCAAAAGATCGACAGTAAGAAGCCACCGCAAGTATTTTACGACCTCTCTCCGAATAAGTAAGAGGTTCTTTTGGTGCTGGGAAAATGTTGTCAATTTCTGCCATAATTACAAAATGTGTATACCTTCTATATTATTTTGTGACATGGCTACATGCCATATTAGTCATGGAAAAAGTAAGAAATTAATCACTTTTATCACAACCAAACAAACTGAAAAACTGACAAATTAAAAAAGTAGACAGTCATGGGACTGCCGACAGAAGTGAAAACTTAAAACGACGTGTCGCGTCAACGAAGTTTTGAATAAGGTTTTCGCTATAAAGAAAATTTATAAGGGCGCTATATTTTTTTTATTTTACCATATGAATTGTGCAAACAATAAGTACTTTATTTTTTTTTATAATAACTTCACACATCACACACACGGCCGTCTGATTCCAAACTAGGCAGAAGTTGTACTATGGTAACCAGCCAGACTGCTGATAAACGTACTTATATGTTTCTAAATACATACATATTATAGATAAATTAAACCCAGACACAGAACAAATTATCGTGCTCATCACTCAATTATTTGTCCTGGGTGGGAATCAAACCCACGACCTCTGGCTTAGCAGTCAGGGTCACTAACCACAACAGGCCAATCATATTGAACTAATTATATTTTTAAACATTAATTAATAAGGAGCTGACAGAACTCAATGTTTAGATTAGCGCCCTCTAGTGGATCTATATATGTATTTTTAGGGTGACGGTCACGATTTCAGTGCTTTTTCCCCATAGCAAAAGTGCACAACGTGCCTAAAGACGTTTTCACTTAAAAAAAAGTTATGATGATAATTATTCTGGTTGGTCATAAATAAATTAACCTAACCTAAAAAACTCATTCGATACTATCAATATAAATGAGCAGCGAAAACACTACATTTCATCTGTTTTCTTACATACTTTGACTTATTAGAGTATTGAAAGTTTTTATTTGATTTAATTAATAATTTTGGCAATGAAGCTGCAACATTGTTTTATGTCACCTACCTGTATTTTTTGTGTCGCCAAAATGAACATTTTTTCTTTCTTCTTTCTTTCTTTCTAATTATTAATGATCCATCACCCTTAGTGATGAATGTTCTTCAATAAACTGCTTACTCTGTACAAAGCATAGAAAGAAGGAAGTGCTGCCATCGTAGATGTACGGATGGCGTTAAAATTTCATGTATTATAAATAAGTGATTCACATCACGCTCCAGACTCAGTCAGTCCGGCGGGTTGCAGACGAAAAAATAAATCGACTGTGATCCAAAAATCGATTTATAATAAATCGATTTTTGGAAATAGAAAAATTGATATTTTTAACATCCCTAGTAGACTGTTGTGTTTGTAGTTTGTACATTCTTTGCGTCTTCAGATTACTTATGAAATGTTTCATGTTTTTATTCACTTTTTCTATTAATTGTTTTTGAAAGGATGTTTGTATTTTTAGATATGTATCGCAATAAAAATTTCAATTAAATTCTTGTTAAAAATATATTGTAAATATTATAGCATTTTAAAAGATCTTTGTAAAACTAATTTTAAAATGAGTAAGTGTTCCTTGATTACAAATACTATAAATATTCTCTACTTAAGAAGCTTCTAATTAATCGCTTAGAACTTTTGTTAGTTGTATAAAGACTACTTTGTAATAAAAAAAATATATTATCATTTTAAGGTATACCTCACTCTAATTCAGACATATCTGGAGCGGTGGAACAGACTTTATATTTATTGGAGATGGATTCCACATTTAACTTAAGAACCAGTGATGCACAAGTCATTCCTCTTCACATTTTAAATAATGTAAGTTGCTATATTTTATTTTACCTAATGATATTATAGTGCTAAAAATATAATATAAGAGCTATGGAAACGGTCCTGTAATTAGTAAAAAGTTCATCAATATAATATTTTACTTGCGTTCTAGTCATTGCATTGATATTTTAACTATGATATATATGTCAATATCTGATTTAAGTATAAGTACTGAAGGTAGTTTAGAATTTGTTTCTATCAGTTTTATTAGATTTAAAAGCTTTAAGAGTACAGTGTTGGTCTGCAGTATGAAATGGAAAGTTGTAAACGGCTACATGTAAAAATAATTTATTTAGGAAATATTTGGTTGAAAACGGAACTGTTTGAAAAACAAGCAATTCAATGTGTTGTCGTAATTCAACCATTTGTAAAGCGGGCAGCGATGTCACTGATATAATTGCTAAAAACCAACAAGATTAAAGTACATAGCTGACTGCTAATGTTATATATTGGACTGTGAAACATTTTGACAAGTTTAAATATTCACCCTTCTTTTATTTATTTCACTTTTTTTTTTAATTTAACTTTTTATTTTGTCTGTTCATTTAATGAATTTTTCCTTGAGTGCTATATTTACGAAGACCTGTCATTGGCCTACCTTTATTATTTTATTCTTTTTGTATTATTTACCTGTATCTCTGTTGATTTTCTTAATAAAAAAAAAACTTGAAAGAGGATGTGATAAAAATTTTAAAGGGTATGCTGAGGTTGGCTGGTTAAATAGTTTAATGACATTAGAGTAAGCTTGTGAGGTATGCAAGGATAGAATGTAAGTGGCAGGCTCTCCCTTAAAAGTACGTGACAGGAGTTAGTTTATGTATGTTTGCATATTTATTTAATTTCTACAGGATATATTCATTTAATACTACTTGTAATACTCCCTGTTTATTTCTTTTAAAGACTATTTATATTTTTAAGATAGCTTAAAAAAAAGTAGAATAAAATGTCCATAATGTATTAGCAAGTTTATGTATTGCTTGAACAAAAGTGAGTTGTGCAGTACTTACATGTACCAACATCTTATTTTAGATATACAACAATACAATCTCTCTCTCTCTCTATCTCCTTTTAATTTCTTTAACAAGCTAAATTTAGAATGATATTTTCAAAAAGAAATGTCATACTAAATGGTTTTGAAAAAAAAAAATAGTCATATCTAACCATTATTTTCACAAAAGATTACATTATAAACTTTTCAAAAAGGGCTTTAGAAGACATGCATGAGATCCCTATTATTATAACCATCATAGTGGGCAGAAAGCTTGCTTTGGTACCTTAGTTTTATACAAAGAACACTAAAGGTTTCAGTTTCTATTTTTAGGGCACAGACTTAAGTCATAACAGATTTTTCCTACCTATCCAAAACAAAGAAAGAGCAAGTCAGAAACAACTTGAAGTTTTGATTGGTGAGTCTTAATAATATCTCAATAGCTGTATCTTATCATAATGTAATGCGTCAGCCGAAGAATCCGCAGGTTCAGTCACTATCTAGTCCTCAAACAATTTCTTAATGTAATGCGTCGAGCACAGAGGTTGCGATTCAATGCCAAAATCCTCAAACAATTTAAGCTCCTAATAAAACAAGCATTTTAGCGAGGCCTTAACAAGATTTTTGGTTATATGTTGTAGATGTTACTAAACTTGCTGTTGTTAGTCTTTACAAAAGATCATATTTAATAAACTGTCAACCACCATTGTCTTAACTACCCATCCATCCATACCATCTTGAGGTTACCAGGAAGAGATTTCATTTATCACTTTGACACATTACATTATAAAATATATCTAAATTAGTCTACTGTAAATGAAACAGAATAAAAAACTAAACTTAAAATGGTGTACAAAAGAATTGCTAAATATCTGTGAAACTATATAGAACTACAATAACTGTGTAGGTTTGTGTTTCTGAATATAGAGTTTGACAGTTCATGGTGATGTGTGATAGCACACAGGCAATCCATGATAACATATTCAATTCTTCAAGACCAAACTATGTACTGAAGTTAATGATAGAAGTAGTTTGTGCTAATGAAGGTCGCTTTAGGCATAATTCTCTTCTTCCATGCCATTTCAGCCCTGAGTAAATTTTTTAATTCGTGGGGCAACTCCCATCTAATGGGAAATCAAAGTACTGACTTCCTTCGTTGACTGGTATTTGTGTTAATCGAAACTATCAGTATTATATATAGAGGGATGAGATACGTGACTCATTGTAATAGTAAACCGAACAACTGATTGGCATGTGTCAATATTGCTTAACTGCATTTGTAGATTGATCTATGCGATCCCAACTGTTAAGAATTCTTATTTATGTGATCCTATTGAATTTTATAGATGCTTGCCAAGAACCAGCTGTTAAATATGTTACTGTACAAGTCGAAAATAGCTACCAGCGAGGGCAACAGCAGTCCGTCTGTCAGACTCAACAGTTATCATCGTCCCTGCACAGTGTTAGTTCCAAACAATTGCCTGATATGGGAGACGAGATCGAAACGTCTGGAACGAACTTAATTCTTCCTCTAATAAACAGTTCTAAACAAACCTTAGATGTAGCATATAAGAAGGGGATGCAAAATTACAGTAAGCTACTTCCTTTTTTTATAATGTGTCTAATTAGTGCTAAAATATATGTTTACCTTTGCCACAGAACAGAGAGTGATCTGAAAAAAATATTGTCACTAAAAAAAGTCATGGTCACTATTAAAAAAACATATATAAGCTTAAAATGAATATGAAGAGAAAGCAAAGCCTTAAAGAATAAAAAATGCGTCGCTACAAACATAATTCATAAAATCGTATTACTACGTAGTTACGACCTCAATCTTAGTAACTACATGTGTATTACATTAATATTTGCAGTACATATATCAGATCGAAGTATTGTACCACGAGCAATTGCTGTATTACCAACTATATTACAAATACGTCAAAAAGATATAATTTCGCCTCGAAGAACTTTACTTCCACGCACTCGTTTCGGCCCAATACAAGGTAATAATAACAGTGTAAGCATAAGTAATTATGAAAATATACCTATATGTATAGATAGTCATCCTCCCGCCTTTTCCCAACTAAGTTGGGGTCGGATTTCAGTCTAACTACGATACGGCCGAACTTCGATATTCTACGTAAAGCGACTGCCATTCCTCCTCCACAAGCCAAGTACTAAGCGATATCGAAGTTCTGTAGTTAGACCAGGTTGTTGGACTTTTTAGGGCTCCAACTAGCCATAATGAATGCCACAGATGTTCGTATGGCAGCCGGGACTGACGGCTTAACGTGCTCTCCGAGGCCCGGAGGGGTCTTAATGTGTTAAGAATGGTCACATATCCTGAGCCGGACCTGGCTAGTATTACTTAACTTTAAAATTTGCTAACCTACTCGGTTACCACTCAGCCCCTCGAAAATATATATAGTAAGATATGATTTATCGCGCAGTATTAAAAAGACCTTTTGTAAATTTGTTACCTATTAGGTGAAAAAAGTGGTAAGTACACATGGTACTCCAAAAAATTGGACAATTTCACGAGTGTAGATAGACACTAGATTTATTTACAAATTATGCATTACATTTCAATATTTTTTTCTATAAGAATTAAGTTTGCATACGTTTTATATATATATAGATGGTTTTTAAATTTCAAAGTGTACATCTGAGTGAATTTTTTTTTTTTTTTTGCTTCTGTTCCACCCTAGCGTTCATTGCTGGTTATTATTAACTGATTACCTGATATCATGTTCATTATTACAGGAGTTAAACAAAAAATGTCTCTTGAAGAAGGCAATGAAGTGTTGCAAACGGCAGTTACGAATAAAAGACCACTGTTTATATTAAAAGATGACAACGACTATATTGTATATATCAACGTAACTGATAAAGGTAGGTGGGCTGAAAGCTTCACTCGTGCGTGAAATAAAAGACCCATTATGGTCTATCAAGTTTTAGTTCGTGAGATAGTGAACTTTTCGCCTCCATACTTCGATCATAAATACAATAAACGTTTGAACGCCGCTCATAAAATGTTACCAACTAAACTGTGCTTACATACAATTGTAAGCACAGTTGAGCTATCAAACGCCGCAATACGGTGTAACGTATTAGGTGTAGCCGAAAAATGATAAAACTAGGCTTTAGAAATGCAAAGAGGGCTTTAAATGTCGCACTTTCGATAAGTATAATATTTTTATCATTGCTTTAATTTTTTAAATATGTGTAATAATGACGCTGTAACGAACGATCATTGAAAAAGTTAGTTATTTTTGAAATGCGTAGCTTGCACTGCTGTCCTTTTCACTCTCGCAAGCGTGCGTGTGGAAAACGTACCACGAGTTTAATACGCTCCGTTTGTGGTAAGAAATAAACTACATAATTATGCTATACGTTGCAGTTTTTGTATCAAACTATTATAACATTTATTGACAGAAAAATTCATTGAATGATCTGGTTTATTATTTCGATGCGTGTGTGGAATTTGACGCGACTTTTCTAGGAGATCGTGTATCTATGGTATATTTTCCTCCATACACTTTTCTAATTTAGTCGTTTAATGCAGTAGGTACTTCAATCTGAAATATGTTGGTGATTTTGATATACTGTTTGTCAATAGTACCTACTTCTACATATGTGTAGTATGAATTTGAATTCGTGTAATTAATTCCTTTAGTGAATTTAATCAGCTCTTGATATGGAAGCGCTCTGACTTGTATTAGGTCTGATTGGTATTGGTTAAGGGCTCTGTTTCCGCATTTAGACTCTTAAAAGGTCCATTATGCGTTCAGATATGGCTGGCTAGTTGAGCTGGCTCAGCTGGTCCTTCTAGAAGCACAGAAGCCTCCTGGGGCGTTCACAGGCTTCTAGGAGCGACCTCGCATTCGTGAGGGTATTTGCCTGTTGTGTAAACACTCCCTCGCACTTCAGGATAACGTGGGCGACCGTTTCCTCTGCGTTGAGACATCCTCTGCATAGATTGCTGTCTGTCGCATTATTGAATAGACGCCGATTTAGAGCCAATGTCAAATGTCCCGTAATGGTTCCTACAACTATTCTGATGTCGAGTCGGTTGAGACTGAGCAGTCTGCAAGTTTAACGTGGTGAGATCTTCGACAGCACCAGTTTAGACTGCCTGCAGCCAGGTGTGTTGCGACCCAGCGACCGTTGTGCGCTTCACGAGTCCGTTTTGCCTTACCCATGAACGAAATTGGATGAAGAGAAGTGGTAGCAGTATAGTTGGACTTGCCGATGATGTTGTAGAACCCTTCCTTGCCAGCTCATCAGCGGTGGAGTGAATCGCTATGACCTTTGATCCATTGAAAAATAACCGTATTGGCCGGCTAAACGCTCCAGCGTCTAGTGGCATTCATATAGGAGACCAGAGTTCATGGTGTTGCCCTCCAGGGCCCTTAGGACGGCCATACTGTCTGACAGTTTGATTGGTAAAAAAGTATGTTAGCAGCTCTTTACACGCGAGCTCCTCATACCTTTCTTTCAATTCTTTCTATACTATGTGCTATGTTGCATCAGTTTTCTTTCTTTTATAAGTTAACCTTAATCTAATATGTATTTGGCATACACTAAAGAGTACTTACCTACTTTACCTGTGAGTGGAAAACCCAAACATAGACCACCACGTCAAGTAATTCAAAGGTAGGATTTACTATTGACTGGCCTGTTGGTCTAGTGGTTAGTGATTCTGACTGCTGAGCCAGAGGTCGTGGGTTCGATTCCCACCCAGGACAAATATTTGTGTGATGAGCACTATTATTTGTTCTGTGTCTGGGTGTAATTTATCTATAATATGTACATACACACATATTTAGAAATATATAAGTATGTTTATCAGCAGTCTGGTTACCATTGTACAGGCTCTGCCTAGTTTGGAATCAAACGGCCGTGTGTGAGACGTGTCCAGTTATTATTATATTATTATTATTTCTGTAGAAGTGGTAAGAGTTCTAGCGTCATTTTTCTTTTTAACGTTTAATACAAATATAAACTTAAATATATCCGCTATATTTTTCTAGACAAAGCAAACTGGATTGGCTTACTACCTCTGGGCGATGATAATTCAGCAAATATTTGGATTTATGAAGAGAACAATGAATTGTATATTATCACAACAGAACCGATACCATCTCGAAAACAGTTAATGTTAGGGTACAGTAAGAAGTATGCACAAGAATATGGATTAATAGGACCTACTAAGGATATTGAGACAGGTAACTATCACATATTTTTCAGTTTCACTAATATTTCTAATAACCCATGACTCATTCCAAATTCGCCTAAAGTATGAGTAACAAATGTTGCACACGTATTTTTGAAGTAAAAACTTCTTTAGGCACGTTTGTGCACTTTTGCAATGGGGAAAAAAGCACTGAACTCGTGACCGTCGCGCTAATAATACATATATAGATCCACTAGAGGGCGCACTCAATCTAAACATAGAGTTTTGTCAGCTCCTTATTAACTAATCTTTAAAAATATAATTCAAATTCAAATTCTTTATTTTTCCAAATCGGCCTTATAAATAAATTTTATAGAAGTGGTTGCACAAATGTACATTAAAAATATGGTGTCTCCACTAAAATTATATTCATTTTAGGCTATTTTCAGCAATGTAGTTCAATAAAAGTGAAAACAATATACTAATTTGTCTGTGGAAGTATTATCTTTACTTTAATAAACTTGTGAACTAAATACGTAGTGACAAAGATGAGAGATGTGTGCATGGGTATGTTCCGATATACATTGAGAGCACTGTTCAGTGCTCGTACTGGCACAGAATACATAATAGTACTAGTACAGAAGGACCTCTTCGCAATACCATTTAAATAAAAAGCGACTCTTGCTCCGACACAATAAGGTGCAATTCAGATCGCACACCGCTAATTCCAAATGGCTCATATTAACCTAAAACTTGCCTCTCTTTCGATCGCATAACTCTTGTCTGTTCTGATGCCGTTAAGGTTGTCTTCTGTAAGAAGAATTAATCGAAATATTTAATAACCAGTTATGTGCCTATTACTTTAGTTCTGTGAACACATGAAGTTTTAAATAAACCTATACTAGGTATTTACCTACTTAGTAGTACCTACGTAGATGTAACTTATATTAAAGAAAACTATTTTATTTCACAATCTCTGCATTGATACTTTAATCTCTAAGAAGATAGGCATTTGCCATAACGTTGGTGTGTTATTTAGTAAAAAACTGTCATTATGTCATTACAAACGGACACTTCAAATTTATTTGTTTACTAGCAGTTCCCGCGCGGCTTTGCTCGCGTGTACATATTTATATATTTTGCGCGGAACCTTAATCCTTTTTTCAAAATCACAGTAGCATAAGTTACTCCTTTTAACATCAGCTATCTGACAATGAAAGTCCCGTGGAAATCGGTCCACCTGTTCCGGAGATTAGCCGAAACTAACAGACAGACAGACAGACAAAAATTGTAAAACATGTTGTCTTGGTATACGTACCGTATATACATCCAAATGCACTTAGTAAAAAGCGGTTATTTTAATATTACAAACAGACACTCCAATTTATTTTATTTCTATAGAGTATAGATAGAAGATGTGTATTAATAAATAAATATACTTATCATAGCTAAACTTGACCTTGTAAACAGAACTTGCAAATATCTAACTATACTGATTATCATTAATAATATAATCTAACTACGTAAATACGGGATACGTAATTCGTAAGCGACGAACGGACGAAGCGACGTAGCGCGTGAGTGAGTATCGAAGTAACGTGCTACCCGGCCGGCGCGTGGCAGCCCACTGAATTTCGCTCGACTCGTCGCCGCTGCTAGGTACCTGTAACTTCATACCTACTGACGGGAGTGGGCCTAGCCTGGTACTGGGGAGAAATTCGTTCCGTTATAGACTGACAGTATACTGCCGCAGTAGGTATCGTAGAGAAATATATGACGTCATAAACGTCGCCATTTTTATACTGTGAGCACTGGAGTTTTCGAGGTAATGTGCTCTCAGTGCTGTCACACTGTCACTTTTATTATGTGATTTGACAATTGACTTGAATTAACAACTGACAGTATACTAGACTGTGTTCCGTTATAAACAGTAACCAGTATAGCTAACTATAAGGAACGGCTTTGCAGTTTACTGAATTGAAGCCATACCTTACAGTGCTCTCAGTACATCGGAACGCACACTATATGTGGTTTCACTTCTGACGTGCAGTCCTACGACTGACAGTTTTTTTCTACTAGCTGTGCTCGCGTCTTAGCCTGCGTCCATCTACACCTGTAACTGGAATATACCTATCGCATTGCTGTATAAAGCATATTTCTAATAGTGAAATAATTATTGCAATCAGTTCTTATTATAATATCTGTATAGATAAAAGGTAACTGGATAGATATCGAATACTTCATAACATTTTCTCTAAATATTTATTGTTGATAATATCAATATATACTTTACGAACGAACGTTTTACAGGGTTCCCATTAAGTTCAAAGACATGGTGGTGCTACGAATGTCAGCGAGCAATGTCGTCAGCATCTCAACTACAGCGTCATATGAATACCTTTCATCAGGTATTAAGAATATACCTATTAATCCTATTATGAGGTGACAAGTAATTTAAAATAAGTAACTTACCTTCGCTACCTACTAACCTACACTTCTGGCTGCCTTCCAACTCTTACATTAATTTATGACGACTGCTTTTAACCCAAATACAATAAAATGTTTGTTATATAATTATATAGGTGCATTGTGAACCTGGTCACCAAAATGTTTACTTTCCATATGAGTGACAAGCGGTTGTGGTCACATAAGAAATGAGATATTAAACATTTTATAGTTTATACACAATTCCCTGGGATATAAATTTATATAAAATTTTATCATAACAATTAAACGAAACAGTTGCAAAGAGAAATTAAAAGTACCAGCAGCTACATTTTTCAACCCGGCAGAACCGTAGGCAGAGACATATTAAACACCCACATTTTACCATCTATAATTTGGTCGCCTAATAAGGGGCAACCCTATTGCCGTCAACTGAGAATTAAATATGGGAAAATTGGGAGAGTATTGAAAAGGAAGGGTGCCTAGGTATGAAACAAAAGGGATATTGCTTTAAAGGCTCGTGCAGATCAGTAACTTGAACTGGCTATTGCCTATAAAAATCACATTTTACGTAAAGAAACACGTGGAAATCATACGATGAATTATGTCTCTTTCAGGACGACAAAGCCGTCACGAGACGACGTCGTTACCGTTGTCGTCATTGTGCACGAACGTTTTCTCGAATTTTCACGTAAGTTGTACTGTTATCAGATCATTATCATCACAACCCTCAAACCACCCTATTGCTGGGTTAACATTGGCTTGATCCTCGATAATGTCTAGTTTACTTTTAATAACCACTTGACAGGTACATGAATACATGCGACTGATAGCTGTCACTTTTCACACACATCTACTCTTTACACCGGTTCTGTGCATATAAATATTGAGCAATGATTCAGCATTAAAAAAATATTGTACATTTTGTTGAATGTCTAATTTAATTTGAATAGTTTTAATAAATCAGACTGGCCTGTCAAGTTCTGTCATTTTAGAGAACGATAATATGCGTTATCGTGCTTATCGTGCTGAACACTGAGTAATTAAATAATCTATGCTTCAGCGAAATAAGCTGTGGAATGTTTACCAACATAGCGTTGCTAAGCATTTTCTGACAGGCAGTTGTTAATAACCTGTTTGCAAATTACATACCCTTAAAGTATTGTTATGGTCTGACCAGGAAAATGAAAAACCTCGTCATTTTGCGGAAAACAAATAGCACTAATAACTGTTTTTAAACTTTCGCGACTATATATATTAGATTACACATCTGATATGTATAGTCGCGAAAGCTTCAAGAGCGAGTACGGATAGTTGCCAAAACTTGCACTATATAAGAATAGTACCTTGTAATTATTATCGCGATTAAGTGCCGAAGAAGAAATGTAAGTTATTAATATTATATTATTTATTATTACCTTTGTACAATCATAGAGTGTCAGCTACTGCATGATAGTCACAAACACACCCGTCGAGCGGTGGGCAAAGTGTTCTCAACTTTCGATAAGTGTACTCAATCCGATATATTTTTGGTTGCGGCTAATGCTAGGTATTATTATTTAATTTATTTGGCTATTATGGCGTAGGTATTTTCGCTTTTGTATGGGAGTATGTATGTATTTGTTACGGAGTAACTGTTATCTTATCTGTGGCGTGGTCTATTTTTGAGTTCGTGCGATTTTTATGTGTTAAAAACGATTTATAGTCCTGAGAGAAAAATGGTTAGCAGTGTATTAAATTATTAGTTTGAACTTTCTTTTTCTAAATAAAACACTACACTTTCTTTTTCTAAATAATACACTACAGATTTAGTGGCCAATATAACCTGTAGGTATTTCCTATTCACAACAATAAATGGCTATTGCCCTCAATATCTCCTAAACATTTACCTTTTCGGCATTATATATATTTTTTGAGGAATCAGGGTTTCATTTGGTATGTTTAGATTACATAGCTTAATTTATTTACCTTTATTTGATAAGAATAATACTAAAATACTAAAGCAGGAGGCTCGCCAATAACTTTAGCATCTAGAGCGTCGAGGCCTTCTCGTCCTATAAGGTAAGCTCTGGTAAGGTTTTGCGTCTAAGGTAAGCTCTGATGAAGCCTTTATGGTGACAACCTTGATGGAATCAACTATGCGCCTCTGGTACTGGTAGGTGGTAAGTACTTGAGCCAAAGTACACCTCAGCCAGTATACAATATAAATGTTAGAACATCTCAAAGTAGATGTACCACGATGTTGGAATATTCATAAAGTATATTTTTTTTTTAAAATCATTGAAATGTAAAAGAACCCACCTGAAACAGAAATAAAAAAATTGTCTCCGAAAACAGGCATGTAGTAGTGTGAAAAATTAAATGAGCTGAAACTTACATGAAACATCCTATTAGAGATGATCCACTTTCCTCCCGCCACAAATAAAAAACAGTACAGAATAAAAGGCTGTGAATTAAGCACACAGAGAACCGCTCCAAAGATAAAACGACTAATTCAACCATAAGCAAAATATTCAACATTATGTTCAGATTCAACCAGCCTAAACAGCACTCGCCGTCATATGTCATAATCTCAGAACGCACGAAGTGGTACGGGTACGGGATGAGAAAACTCCCTTTTGATATTTAATCATTGATGTATTGTAAACACGCAAAGAAACACTGTACAGTTCCTAGGTTAGTGTTGACTCGGCCGTGACCAAACTGAATATGAACTCGTCCGTCCGCACTTCGCCTAGACTCTGCGTAACGCCGGTATATGGCGGTTGTGTTCCTTTCCGGTGATTATATTATAGAGGGCGCATGTGAATCCGCAAATGTTTAGAAAATATAATGCCACAGACACACACGTGACACATGCATAGATACACATGTTAAATTTATAGCACTCCAACTTTTTGCGTCGGGGGTTAAAAGTTGCATGGATAGTGAGACATAACTTTACGCAATAATATAATGGTGAATCACTGGTAATTCAAACAAAAATGGTTTCGATTTTGGCATTGTTAATAACACATCATCACTAACATCAATCAACAGTGAAAAAATGAAAACCACATCCAGTTTCGTGTGACTGACATTTCGGCCCGCTTTTTTTGTGACGTCAAAGACGTCGTAGTCCGTGTTTAATTCTTTATTGATTTATGTAACATTTGTGTGTCATAAAACGTACTGCTTATTATTAAAAAGGATAGAAAAACTCATTTTCAGTATTGTATTGTGAAGTCTTGTGCATATTCTCATAAATATTCATTATAAATAACCAAATTGTTGTTGATCTGCAAAAGTTGTCGAGTTATAGGGTTGTAAGGCGTATAGTTGGTATTTTTTATTTGCTAATTCTTGTTTTAAGGTAGTTTTTAACGTATTACGTATTTGATGGTTAGACTGAGTTCCAGTAAACACAATGACAGTAAAATCGTAAAGTATAACTAAGAAATAGAGGTATAATTACAATATTTCTGCATTCTAATTATGACAACCCTAAAGATGATGACATATGGTTTGTTTACAAAGATTCCATATCTTATTTGGCTCAAGTTAGACATGTATCATGTAGGTAAAAAAGAAAGAAAGTAAACAATGTATAATAATAACGATAGTAACTTACACACGGTCGTCTAATCGCAAATTAGCCAGGGCCTGTTCTATGAAGACCAGACTGTTGATAAACATACTTATATATTAGTAAATATATACATATTATACATAAATTTCACCCAGACACAGCAAATGATTGTGCTCATTACAAAGATATTTGTCCTATGTGGGAATCGAACCCACAACCTCTAGCTCAGCAGTCTGGATCGCATCGCGATCGCGTTGACAATGTAGTTTAAGATACAAGTACAACACGAGTACATTGTGTATGGTGTGTACTACACATAAAACAAAACAGGCTGTACCAACTGTATACACATAAAACAAAACAGGCTGTACCAACCGTCCGGCACAAGCTGTACCAGGTACAGCTTGTGCCGGACGGATGCCCGACTCTTTGTGACTTACAGTTGCGTTATATTTTATTAACAAGAAACAAAGAATTTGTAAATATATAGGTATATTAATTACTTTGATGTATTTGTGCTGCAGCGGTCCCACATGACTGACATTTATGGCTGACTTTAATCAATACAATACATATGTTATAATTAATATTAATTCTAGTAATTTTAAATAGTTGTTATTTTGTCCACAGATTAAGACGGCACATGGCACGGCACTGTGAAAAGAAACCAATCAAAAGGTAATTTAAAAATAGGGTAGTGTTTTGAAAAGCAAGAGAAATCAGTTTCAGGGATCTATGAATTTGTCTTGGTTCCTATAGATTCCCTCAGTATGACCATATATAGTAGGTATATGTTGAAAATAAACTGAATTTTCATACTTCCCACAAACATATTACGAAATTTTTATACATTTGAACAGTTACCGGAACACATGTATGACACCTGATGTCACTTGTTGCGTTACCAAGCTTGCTCCCTACCAATAAGCACCGGCTATACCACTCTTCAGCACCAACAAAAACAAACTACTGCACACACGGTGTCAGAAAATACGATACATTCCATTCAAAGAGTTAAAGTAGAAGATTCTGATCATTTGCGTACCAGAAAAGTGCAATATAATAAACAAAATCCTGTAAAATTTACTTCAAGGGTTGATTTTGACTTGAAAACTAGTGTTATAATTAAAATTCTTAAATCTTAAATATTTTTAAAATAACTAAGTTTAGGATAGTGTATCCTGGGGCTAAATCAGCTCCAAATGAGCTCCACGTTACCCCTTGAAAGGAATATATCGTATTTCCTGTCTGCAGTTTTCTATAGCAGAAAACATCAAGAGCAGGAAAAGCAATAAATGGTTTTGTCATAGTAATTAGCCACATACTATTCATTCTGCATAAAGATAAAACTACCCTTGTTTCAGTGTGAATGTAATCAGTACAGAAACACTACCAGAATCAATTTTAAACACTTCTTTGAACAGTGAAGATAATAGAGTGCCATCTGACGAGAGTTTTCAAACCTATTCCAACGGTTTGGACTTTTCAACGAATTTATTTGACACGGATCGAATGCCCAGTCTTGATATATCGGGGAACTCCAGGTCTGAAGTATTTAATCCTTATGGACTAGACAATATAGGCACTTTAACTAATGATCTGGAGTACGCAAATGGAAGTCCCAACCAAATCGATGTTTCGCCCACCAAAGATAATGAGGTGTGTATAATAATAATAATATTTCTTTTAAAAAATCGCAGCATTTAACTTCACTGTCTCACTATTTGTTCGGAGGCAGAACAAGGCTTGGCACACATCCACAAAGTCGAGCTATAACCCTGACCGGCAATGAACGGTGACTCTTTGAGGCTGCAAGGAAGAATACCTCTAGAAATTAATCCATCGCATGGTAGGAAGAGCCTTCACCCCAGGACCGGGTGGCGGCGGCGCGAAAGTGTGCGCTCTTCTGTAAATGGACTGAGCTCCAGCAGGACGGGCCAAGACCTGGCGCCGCATGCAACAAGTGGTACATTGTGTGCGACGCAGCGACTCAGTTCAATCTTCCGCCGATAAGTTTAATGTTGGAGAAACCTTGTTGTAGCTTTACTTGGTGCAATACCGATATAATCACTTTCTCGTGCTGGCTGATCCCAGAAGCTGCTCCTGAAGGTTCTACACAGATACATATTGTATTAAATATACTTTCGTTTCGTCTGTTTATTTTAAACACCTGTGTCAAGAAAGAAGTCCAAAAATTTTGACTAGGGAGAGGTATTAGATTAAATCAATTATTTTGTGGTTCTTATAAAATGAATAAACATACTGTGTATAGAATGAACCCTTGAACTTTAAAATTATTGACATTTATGTCCCAAATTGAAAAAAACGTTCGGCTCGTTTTACACTTAGTTAACCTCTCCTTTTCTTACTCATATTATTATATTGTTTTATTACAGACGCACACGCAGCACGAGAAAAAAACTGAAACGTCTCTCTCATGCACTTATTGTAAACAAAATATCGCCAGAGGCAAAAAACGTCAGCATATAAGGTGAATATATCTTATGTATCATTCTAAGATTTTTAACCACATTAATCCCAAACGGATAGTGCAACTCAAATTGAGATGGAAATTTGTAAAATCGGAATTAAATTTTTCCTTTTTATATACCTACAAGTAAAGTTAAAAATCCTGCAATCTTGTTTTGTCCACAACCCCATTAAAAACTGAGTAACATAAAAAAAATATATTAGCTAAGTATATCAGTATAAAAGCCATTAGCTTGTCGCTAACTTTATTTACATCACGACTAGTGGCGCCTGGCGGGACTTTAAGATTACGTAACCTTATCTTAATATGTTATAAATGTAAGATCCGTGAAATTATAATAATATAATTTTCACAGTGAATGTCCAGCGCGTCGATTTGAGTGTGATTGCAAAAAAATCTTCTCGAGCAAAGAACTCCTTGCGCTACATATTTACTCAGAACATTCCATCAACAAAGAAACTGAAGAAGAAGATCGAAATGTAATTATTGCATTTCTTTATAACATCTCTCTTACATTAATAGTACCCTAAAAGCCCACCTTTCTTGCCTAAAGCCCTTATTTAGGACAGAACTTGGTCAAGAATCACTAAAATTCGTTTAAGAAAATTCATTCGGTTAGAAGATTCAGTCACTCTTGAGACCACAAATGATTCCATCCAATCATTTGTGGTCTTGTCTCAACAGTAACTTTAATACACTGTTTATTTCTAGAACAAAATACGTGATATTTTTGCCAAGACTCCCCCCTCCGCCCCTAAACGCCGCACGTATTAATGGATGCCCCCTGATTTGCTGTCTTTCATTTAGTCCTAATTTAATCTCTTTTTAGGATGACGACACAACCAGTGCGACAGTTGAAAACGACAAAACCTATGTATGCGAACAGTGCCAACACGCTTTTAAGGTAAGTAGTCACCATTTGCTATATCTTAACGGCTTTGTGTAACTCCTGGTATATCTATGTATTTGCTAAATTCTTTAATGCCGCTGGATATAAAAAAAAATACTTCACACAGTATTTGTAGGCAATAATCTGAGAAAGTATATTTTAGCGTCGCGGTATGCTGGTGAATCACTTGTGGCGCGTGCACAACACGGTGTCGGCACGCGTGCCTCTGGTACGGCGCGTGCGTCACTTCCCGTGCGGCTGCTGCCCCAAGGTCTACCGCACCGCCGCCAAGCGCGCGCGCCACGTCGCCGTGCACCATCCTGGTATGTTACGTCACACAGCGGTTCCAAGGTCTACCGCACCGCCGCCAAGCGCGCGCGCCACGTCGCCGTGCACCATCCTGGTATGTTACGTCACACAGCTGTTCCAAGGTCTACCGCACCGCCGCCAAGCGCGCGCGCCACGTCGCCGTGCACCATCCTGGTATGTTACGTCACACAGCTGTTCCAAGGTCTACCGCGCCGCCGCCAAGCGCGCGCGCCACGTCGCCGTGCACCATCCTGGTATGTTACGTCACACAGCTGTTCCAAGGTCTACCGCACCGCCGCCAAGCGCGCGCGCCACGTCGCCGTGCACCATCATCACGAATTTGACTAATTATAATTTAAGATGACTGTATCGATTATATTTTGTTTTCTTTTTGTTTAGTTACGTTACTTGTTAACTACTGTGTTATCGTCAGTATTTTGTTAAATAGATGGTATTGAATGAATTTTCATGCTGTAAGTGATATTCTATTGTAAAAAAAAAACAATTACTAGTTGGTTATCGATATTCTGGAAACCCTATGATTTTTGTACGTATTTATGGTGAATAAATGTCTTTTTCTGTGGTGTAAAGCAAATTGTATTGTAACTATTTTTTATTTTATTTAATAATAATAGTAGATTCAGATTGTAAGGACATCAGTGATCACTTTTTATCACAAAGATCAAGCCTAGTTTTAATTCTTTCTTACCCACAAAAATCATTTTACTAACACATAAATCTTAGTGATATCTAAATATACATATAGTACCCAAAAATATTGCTTTTACCACGTGAATATAATATATTTCTCAATTCATTTGTTGAATCTTTAATTCTTCTCACATTTGTATCCAATTAGTTCATAAGATAACACATCTTTATAATTTCCATAGATTTAAATATGCTCATACATATGTAACAGCCATTTCCGAAATAGGTGCAGAGAACATACGCGCTAAGGAGATCGAAGGAGGTACCCGCTCTTGTTCGCCAGCAGCGTGCCCGGAGTGTCCGCGACAGTACGCCACGCGCGCCAAGTTGCTACAACACCAGAGACAGCACCATCCCTACTTGGTATATACGTAGCACCATAACAAAAGTTTTCAAATCGTTTCAAGTTTTTTTTTTCAGCTTAGTCATTATATCTGAGCTCTAAAGGTGGCGACTGACCACACACTACCTCTACGTCTGCCATTTTGACTACAACTGCAGGAGCACAGTCACGAATATATTCGTCGGGAAGATTCAGGTGGCATTTGCTCACATCGAGCAAATGCTCATTTCAGTCGCCAACCAGAGTCAACAGTCGTCGATATTGGTTGTTTAATGCCCCGACACCAGTTATGTTTATATCTAATATCCCCTTTTTATATTCTGACACATCACATCATTTAACAGCAAAATACGTTTAAGATGAAAATTTCATGAATGTATGTTCTTTAACTAACGAATCCTCCAGACTTTGTTTAGTACAGTACTTAGATACAACATAATCGAGAGGGGAAAAGATTGCATATTAAAATTAATATTAGACATGTTCACAGGTGCCGACGCCGCCAAAGAAAACTAATTTACCTGAGAAGTGTACGAAAACGGTAAGATATTCTTTATTTAGTCACGATGTTAGACTATTAAAAAGCTAAAAGGTAGTAAGTAGGAAAGGTAGCTACTAGGTACTTAGTCACCATACTAGTGTTTCTCCTCGTTCGGTTCGAATCCGACATACGGCCTTACCGTGACTTGCCATTAGGTACCGATACACTTTTATTTACTAGTATTAGTACGGTTTGATAAGTCTTACTAATATTATAAACTTGAAGGTTTGTGAGGGTGTATGGATATTTGTTGCTCTTTCACGCGAAACTACGAAAGAAACTACGGAACCGATTGTGACGAAACTTGGTATGTAGATAGCTGGAGACCTGGATTAACACATAGGCTACTTTTTATCCCGATATTCCTTTAATATCGGGATAAAAAGCGTGTAAAACCGCGGGGCGCAGATAGTATGCTATAGTATTAAATAATCATACTTAGTGTACAGGTCTAACGCCAAACAATTATTCTTTACGTCGTTCTTAAGACTACCTAAACTATTCAACACCCGCCTAGTCCTTACTAAGGAGGTCAAATATCTAGGAGTAATACTTGACAGTAAACTCTTATGGAACAGGCACCTGGACACGAAACTGAACAAAGCCGGCATTATTTTCTGCCAATGCAAGCGACTCATCGGCAAAAGCTGGGGCTTATCACCAAAAATCACGCTAAGGCTGTACAAAACGGTCATACGGCCGATCATCACGTATGGTGCTATTGCCTGGTGGCAGAGAACAGAGCTTAGCACCGTCAGTAACAAGTTGCAGCAATTCCAGAGACTCGCAAGTGCTGCCGCAACTCGATGCATGCGCACGACCCCCACAGCCGCCCTGGAAGTAGCTCTAGACCTAGCACCACTAGACCTATTCATACAGCAGGAAGCAGCTGTGGCAGCCATCAGACTCAAACACCTGGGTCTGTGGTACAACCGAGAGGGTTCCCATTCCAAACTATGGAATGAACTAGTGGAATACCAACCACTAATAGCTGCCCCATGCGATAGGATCCCCAAACAACACATCTTCGAAAGGAGATACCGAATACAGCTATATGAAAATCAACGAGATCAATCTGGCATAAATGAAGTCCGAATATACACGGACGGTTCTAAGATGGGGACAGGGACCGGAGCCGGAATTTTCTCACAAGACTTGAACATAACAATATCACTGGCGTTAGGGCAGCACAGTTTCATATTTCAATGTGAGTGCGTTGCGATAACCTACGCCGCTACCGCGGTCATGTCAAGACGTATAAAGGATTACAACATCCGCATACTGTCAGACAGTATGGCCGTCCTAAAGGCCCTGGAGGGCAACACTATGAACTCTGGTCTTGTTTACGAATGCCACCAGACACTGGAACGTCTAGCCTTTGACAACAGGCTAATCGTTCAATGGATCAAGAGCATAGCGACTCACTAGGGAACGATGTCGCCGATGAGCTGGCTAGGAGGGGATCTGCAGCGCCAGTAGCAGGCCCAACGGTACTGCTACCACTCCCCTTTAGTCAACTCCGCTCATGGGTAAGACAACGGACTCGGGAAACGCACAACAACCGCTGGTCTGACACACCCGGCTGTAGACAATCCAAACTGGTGCTGACGAAGGTCTCACCACGTTTGACTTGCAGACTGCTCAGTCTCAACCGACTTGACATCTAAATAGTGATAGGAACTATTACGGGCCATCTGGCCCTAAATCGACACCTATTCACCATCAATGCGACAGACAGTCCTCTATGCAGAGGCTGTCTCAACGCGGAGGAAACGGCCGCCCACGTTGTCCTGGAGTGCGAGGGAGTGGCCACACAACGGGCAAATACCCTCGTGGGAGCCAGGTCGCTCCTAGAAGCCTGTGAATGCCCCAGGAGGCTTCTGCGCTTCTGGAAGGAGCTAGGCTGGCTCAACTAGTCAGCCTACCTGCACGCATAATGGACCGCTTATGAGTCTAAATGCGGAAACAGGGCCCTATACCAATACCAATACCAAAATACGTCGTTCTTACATAATCTTATTCTGTGTTAATATTCAATTAACCTACCTTTACGAAGTTCTTCACAAAGCATGACTATCCTCCTATAAATCATAAATTTTTTTTTTTTTTTGTTTCTACTAGACAGCGTTCATTTTATTAAATTTTTCCACATATACCAACTGAAATGTGGAGACAAAAAAAACTCAAAAAACCCACTTTAAAAATTAAAGGTTTCTTTGGGAGTGCGATACCAAACCGTGAAGTTGTTACTCCCAAAAATTTGTATGGAACAAATATCGACTAACACAAGCTTAATATTTATTAAACTATAGTCTAACCAGATAAACCTGTTCTTTCACAGAATGAACGAGTCACTACTTCAGAAGAATTACTCAAATATAAAACTAGTTTACAACAGTTGCTCAATTTCTACTGACTAGTGTGTGCTTTAATAAACAGTTGAGAACTTGTGCGTGTGTTATTTAAAATAAGTTTTACAACATGGCCTTACCTGTACCAGATAAACAAATATCGTGCTTAAATTTTTCTCTCGGTACAAGACAAAATATAGTTGAGGAGGTATGTAACAAACAAGAGACAGTCGACGCTGACAACTCTTTTTATGAGGCAATCTAAGAACATTCCAATGTTTAAAACAAAGTATTTCCAAAATTATAAATGGTAATATAATAATATCTTTCATTCTATTTACAACAGTCAAATTTGGTTACATTTTCGCTAAATTTACAATGGCCAAACGTTCGCGTAGCGGAAACTTGAATTTCTCCGAAGTTTATGCATGCACTAATTTTATTCAAACATACACAATTACACACAAATACACACTAATTTTCGGACACATTTTCTTTTTAAGTCCATCTATTTAAAAATAGTTCCGCCAGGACAACGTTCGCCCAGCGAAGTCAGTTTTTAGCGTATTTCTCCACAATGGCTGCCTGCACAATTTTTTTTTTAATTACACCAGGTCATACACTAAATATCTGCATAATTAAAATCTTTAAATTCAACAACATTCCGCTGCGCGAACGCACACGCTTCGCTCGCGTAAAAGTAAATTTTCCATCCCTCGGGAATAGTACTTTTTCTGGACGAATGTTTGTCCCTATGTCCTTCTGTGTATTCCTGGCAACGTGTATGTAAAATTTCACGATGATCGAATGAACGGTATAGCGGCGCACAAAATACGAACAAAAAGATTATAGCTATCACGCGAGATAAGGTCTGTCAGATGTCAAGCCGCGGCCAGATATAATACACCATCTCTTTCGTACTTTAACCTTTTAATATGTAAAAAAGAGAAAACAACAGCAGCTCTGCAATGTACCTAATATTACCTTTCAAGTTGTTTGTTTACACATAAGGTACTAAAGAAAAATATAAGTGCGAAATAGACTGGTACTGTTAAACTATTGTTAAGTTAAATATGTGTGTATATTTATAATTTGACTAAAAAGCTCAAGGATATCGGGCACCTAGCGGAACTCCTCCGGTAACGGTAACATAATATTGATTTTATAGAACAATGACCGAACTTGACTAAGAATTGTGAGTTTCGAACTATCAACGTGTATAAATGAAACATGCCCGTAGAAGTGATGCAATGTGTTAACTGTGTTAGAATGGATTATGATGTTGAAGAAGGAATACCAAAGGATTTCATTGAATACGACTTCGCTGAAGATGCATTGGATTTCGAGGTTAGTTACACTTAACAGCTGTTAGACCTTTGAAGTAAGTTAGTTGCTAATTTATATCTACGTGCTATTATGCTTAGTGTCTCGAATTTAATATACCTACAAGCATATATCATTGGTCATAAGGATTCTTAGGGTAGTCTTTTAGTGTGTAAATATTTTAAATTTACTTACGCAATTACTGCAGAAACAACAATAAAATTAATGCTGACATACCTATGCTTCAGGAAGGATTAGCAATTAGTTAAAAATGATGTAGGCTTATATTATATCTAAGCATGTAGGTACCTACGGAATTTTATTAAAACATGAATGTTAACATAGTGAACAACTTCTAATTGTAGAAAGTCACATCGACATTGGATTAAATCTTTATGCTGTGAGAATTGACATTGACAGACAATACAATAGTGAGTGCGACATTGAGATTATTTTGAGATATTGCTTTGTGTGTGTTCATGTTGTCAAAGGCCAATTTAAAATGTGTGTAGAGTGTAGACCTTTTCTACCTGTAAGTTGTACAAAAACATCGGTTCTTCAAGTGGATGCTTGTTTGTAGAATATTCTTTAGTGTTCCCACATAATAGAGAACGATATGGCATAACCGTAATCATCGAAGTATCCCCTTTTGCTTCTACTAGAAATAAACAAGGGCTTTTATCCTGAACACAGGGACCCCATCCCGGAGTTTGTCATATTTGTTTGATTCGTGATTGTGCATTATATATTCCGAAGTCCGAAACTGAGTTCTGTACATGTGTGAGTGTATATCCAGATAACGAGCTGCAATACATCGTTATAAACTTCTGTGGTTGGTAGACTCGGTAGAGTTGGTAGTTGGCTAGGCGAGCCTGACCGAAACGATTGACCCAGCGAGCGGATATTTTCGTGAAATGTATTCGCGCGAAATTTGTAGTTTTACGGACTCGTGTAGTGTTGTTTATATTTAGTTACACTTTTGTGTTTATAAATAAACGTAGATTATGGTTTGTCGTGGAGATAGATGCGGGTGTGGTGCCTTTTGCCGCCGATTGTTTTGCCGGGGTCGGCCACCGGAAAATGAAGAAAACGAAGAACATATACCAGTTTCCTTGGTAATTTAAATAGTTTTGGTGTAATAAATGTACCTATTTAACCCTTGTTTTTGGGTGGTATCATTTTATTTGCATTAAAGTAAATAGGTCCTTACCCTACTTGGGTAAGGACCTATTATATACTCAAGACATCATTACGTTGCACGAATGTATTGTAAATATTAGGGGTCAACCTATTATTATTTGCTCGGTGGCTGTGCTTTAACCTCTTCCAATAACATTTAGTAAATTGGTATTTATTTTTACTGATTTTCTTTTAAATAACTGTAATTTGGTGCTAAGTATATACTAGTAGGTAGGTAGGTAGGTACACAAGGGTTGTCAATTTTTTAACACTTAAATTTATTAGTTATATACAAGTAAGATTGACATTTATATTAGACATACCCAGGTACTTAAAAGGTAATATACCAACGTATGTAGCGATTAGTAAGTAGTTTACTCATTTAAGTACGTCGGTATTTCGATATTTGCATTGAAAATCAAGCCTGATTTGTATGACGCATTGGCACTAAAATGACTCACTTATTTAGTAAGTAGATAATCTAACACCTACTACATAAGGATATATCCTGTATGGATACATAACACAAGTCGTAGCATAAGATTAGGAAAAACTTTTTACAGTTATCGCTGAAGTACACAGTCACATGAGTCAATTGGAGGTAGATTGCGCTTCGACTTGAATTGTTATCAATCCTTTAGGAAGGTAGGTGCCTACGTTATAAATCGTAATTTGGATTAGTTGTGATGAGGGCTAAGTCTAATCTAATCACCTACCTGTTTAATGATCGGAATAGTTATAATGATTTTATGTTCTTATGCAATTCAAATAAAAATACTACTGACCTTGCCATACTGTGATGTCATAACTGACAATTCGAACAAATTAGGTAGGATTAGCAAAACAGATATATATTCGAAACAATCCATTTATTTACAAAAAAACATGAAAAATTGTATCAGATATTTTTTTTCTATTTAAATTATGTAAAGACGGTAAAGGTATATAATATGTTGACCTATCATGTTAGTAAAGTCTAGGTATGCAATGACTCTAAGTTATACTGGACAATGAAATAAACCAAAACATTCAAAACTTAAATAAATTATGGTCGCATATTGACCAACAGGCGACCTCTAGTTATTTTTAAAATTATGAAATCAATAGATTCGTTAATACTATCTACAGTAAAAAACGTAAAGTAAAAAAATGTTAATAATATTAATTTTAAATTATGTTTTTTTGTGTGCAAACCGTACTTACCAAGTGACAGTTGATAGATTACGGTCACTGACGTTCCTATCCTTGGCCTTATTTGAAACGTACCTATTTTAAGATGATTGTCAGTAGGTACTAATGGCATAAGCACAAGCTGTGCGAAGCCAAGTCATAAAAAAAAAGTAGGTACTAAGTGCTTACTTGCAACTTGTACTTACTTCCTTGCATCATTATGTCATAACATGGATGTACCTGTACCCTCTACGTCACGGAAAGTAACAATATTCTCGGAATTGACTTACCTACCTACTTATTTAAGTAGTGATTACTAGATGAACTATGTACCTACTGCTTTGGAAACTTAAAGAAGAATGTAGGTACTAAATCGTGTAAAATTTATTTTATGTATCGAGCTTGATACGTATCTCGTAACATATAGCTTGATGTAATCATTTTTTAACTCCGAAAAACTGAAATCTCGAAGATATGTCCATATCAACATATACGTTTGACCAACCAATTTAATCATTCTACCTATTTCGACCTATGCTTATCCTTATATGAATCGATACTAACCATACCACAGAATACATAATAGTACCAGTAACCATACGTACTTCTTCAAACGCAGTTTAATTCTAACATATAATTTCATATACAATTGGGTTGATTCAAAGAGATTATTAATGCCGCATTCCTATAATTAAGAAACGATTCGTTTTGCTTACGGACGGTAAAAGTTTTGAGGAAAATTGAACGAAATTTTACCACCCGTAAGCAAAACGAATCGTTATGGTGAATACATTATGTTGTCACTGTTTAACAAGCCGCTCTCGTTACAGCTACGTATTTGTTTATACTGCCCCCACCCCACCCAACGCAATCGTTATACGAGCAGGGTCAGTATACCTGCATCAAGTTCCTCAAACTTAGGTCCCAAGACGCAGGGACTTTTATACAGCAAGTCTTACCTTCAACGCCAGGGTGTCGGTACTAATTAAGGCTAGTTACCCGAATAACTATCGGTGATAAGGTATCGCCATTCGTGAAAACACACTCGGAGCTACCCCCGTTCGCAACCGGCACACTCCCTATTGTCCAGATAGGTACCGGAGCCACAGATAAGATAATAGTTACTTCGTAGCTGTAATGCACGCTCACCGCTCGCATATTTATTTGCATATGCTCGCGGTAACACCGATAGGATCGTGAGAGAAGACGACTGCCAGTTAACAGCTGGTATCGGAGCTGTCAGCACGCTCACATCCCGATCTACAATCATATGCAGGTCTACCCATGTCAAACCAAACGGCCCTTCGCCTTAGACCGGTTCATTCCGCTGCTTGCTGCACGCGAGATCGGACGCTCCACGGTAACATGGTGAAGCAGACGAACATGCCCGTTCTTTGCAGCTAACCACAAACCACCCTCTGATGGCTTGCGCCGTCAGAGGGCTCAGGAGCCTCCCGTGGTACCCTAATCCTAACAGCCGGACCTGTAGTTTTTGGCTGTATAATATTCTGACGCGAGGATCAATTATATTTCTGCCTCATGATGTCATCATCTATAGTTACAAAATAGTCCATATATATATATTATACAAATAAATAAAATTTAAGTGTCAGTATGTAGTGTGTAGGAAGTGCATAATATATGATTTTTGACACGGTAATCCGGCTAATCCCCGAAATAGGTGCACCGATTTTAATAGGTAGATAGCTGATGTTATAAGGACTATGGCGACTTCCGCATACAGCAAAAAGAAACATACTCAACATCATCTACAAAACAGTTGGGTTGCGGCCCGCCAAGCATGATCACCTCGTCTGGTCGGAGGATCCTCCCTTTGTGTTGGAGGGACATGACACCCGTTCCTCCACAAGGACTAACTTAGGATATTTTTATTTTAGAAAAATAATTAGGATTACGAGAAAAACAAAAAACAAATTAATCTATATCCATACAAATAAATAAAATTGAAGTGTGTAATGTCAAAATAACAGCTTTTTACGAAGTGCATGATTGTTTATTGTGTTTAGTGTCTATTGGTTACAAGTACCGTGTACTTGTAACAAACAGATACTTATTTTTATCTGTTTGTTCCTGCTAATCACCGAAATGGATGGACTGACTTTGACGGGATGGACTTTCACTGGCACATATCTGATGTTATAAGGAGTAACTTAGGCTACTTTTATTTTAGAAAAAGAATTCGGATTCCGTGCAAAAGATAAACAAAATAATCTTTATAAATTAATTAATTAATGAAATAAGCAGCTTTATTCAGATTCCTTCATGAGGAATACAGAATTAATAAACCCGTTTAATATAAATTCTGTATTCTTCGTGTCGTGCAAGTGATAACCATTTTTGCCACTTCGACACATATGGTTATCATGGCCTTTTCCCCAATAAATTTATCATAACGAATAATTATAATATTAGACTTTCAACGAAAACAGCAGATTAAGATTACGTAAATAAAATATATGCGTAAATAAAGTCAGTTTAAATGGCGGTTACAGTTTTGTAGATAATAAAAATCTTTTTAACAAAAAATTAAACCGACGAAAAGAACTAAAAAGCAAAAAATAAATAAACTTTAAGTCTTAAGTATTGATTACCGACTCAAAATAAGTTTATATAAAATTTGATAGTTTATGTAAATACTTAAGACTTAACGTTTATTTATTTTTTGCTGTTTAGTTCTTTTCGTCAGTTTAATTTTTTGTTAAAAAGATTTTTATTTTATAATTTTTTTTCATCATCAGCTCAGCTACATGCAGTGATGATTTCTAAACGCAAATACCTGATAAAGTAAAGAAAAGAAAACAGAAACACTTCGTTCCTACAATTTTCGAGGGTTTCTCTCAATTTTATCAGGATCCCATCATCAGATCCTGACTTCCTTGACATTGGACCACCCTTGAGGTATACCCTATCCAACAAAAAAAGAATAATCAAAATCGGTTCATAAATAACGGAGTGAGTGCTGAACATACATAAAAAAAAAATATTATATATATACCGTCGAATTGAGAACCTCTTTTTTTTTTCGTCGGTTAATAAACTGCTATATCTCAAGTCACTTTGAATCTACATTAGTAATATGTATAAATCAATTTCAATAGTGTGCCGAGAGTTCAAACTTTTAGCTAAATATTATAATAGGTATATTAGCAGGCCTATGCCACTCGATGTACTTACGTGCGCTAAACGACTACCGGCCGCATAGCCGCTGGCGGCCCTTATACGCAGTCTCGCGCAGTGGGTTGCCGACAGCTGTATCGCGCGCTCACGCTTTTATTTTTAAATTTTTACGTAATTCAAAATCGTATTTTTATACCTTTATAAACTTTAAATACAGACAAATTGACATGGTTTCTGGTAGTTTATGTGCTGTACATGGACGTAGATCCAGTAAGAGAAAAAATTAACAAAATTTGCAATTGTTTTTGTTTTCAAATATATTTTGTTCTATTTTGATGTTTTGGTTACGGTTTTCACTGTCACATAGAGTTGTTTTTTATGCAATTTGTTTAATATACAAATACCTACTTAATTCGAATGGTAAACCATTCGAATTATACAATTTATTTAATTAATAATGGTTTACCATTCTTATTAAATATTTATAATAGTAAAGAAAATACGTAATTCTGAAATTGTTTTAAGATTTTATTTACGAAAAAAATGTATACTTAAGTAAGTACTAAATAACTTATCTTTATATTCTTTAATTAAATGATACTTTATTAGTTTATATTTATAAGAATCCCATAACTACATGAAATAAAATCTTTAGTACCTAGGTACCTTAGGCAGTATCCCAAAGAAAAACGCTACCGCGCTAGCGGTGCGTCCAGCCGACCAAAACTTTTCTTTTTAGATTTTGTCGCCACTATTGTTGTCAAGGACAACGACGCATCTACTCGTGTAGTAAATTCCACGCGTTTGATTGGGAAAAGATTTGGATGTAGGTACTCAACTTTAATAAAGGAGCATTAACAATATACATATGCAACATTGTTCTTTAGATTTATCACTACATCACATCTATACCAGGGCTACATCACTCGCTCGAGGTCGCGTTTTATATACCTACCAATTTAGCTTCCCGTCCACGGTAAAAGTGTCAGTAGGGGCCATGCTATGGCAACTTATAACATAAAAGAATTATACTTTTTTTTATTGAGTACAGTGCCATCCCAAGGATAGATACCGGAACTAAAATTACTGTGTTACAATATTTAAATTTATGATTTTTATGAGGGGAAATTTATTACTCTCAAATGTATTACGATTTAAAATTCGCATTTGTAAATAACAAAATACTGCATATTAAATATCTAAAACCACTTAAAATTCTATACAAACAACAATTTGTTCACCAAAACACAATAATATTAATTAAAAATACAATCGTAAGAATAAACAATTTTTTTAAATTATTTGGAACTTATTAATATTAGGTTGGCAGCACTTCACTTATATTGCAAATGGCTGCGTATGAGTACCGATTGCCGGTTTCTTGTACTTTTCTTTTTGCAATATAAGTTTTGGTGGTTTTATGTGTAAAACTATCCGTTACTTGAATATAAAAATCGGAGATTAGTCATAAACATACATTAATTAGCTAAAGTATAAAATTCTCATGTTAAAGCCAATAAAACAAGAAACAGGGAACAACAAAACACACACATACACCGTATAGGTAGGTACCTATATATATATTGTTCAATTGTAATATACCTATAGATATGTATATTATATTAGTTTTCGGTATCTGACCACTACGCGAAGTTTTGTGTTGTCAATAAAAGAAGCAGAGCTGCCTGTCTATATCCTATATACTAGTGTAGTCTTTGGTAGGGGCGACAATGCGTAGCTGAGAGCACGCACGCACGGCAGAACGGTATTCTCCGTAAATAAAAACAAAATGTCAAATCGAACTTATTATGAAGAGGAGATGTTTTGTTATTGCTAAATCCATTTATTATGTTAAATTGCATTATTGTTAGACGTTAGTGATTTGTGAAATCCTTTAAAAATAAATTGCAAAAATGATTTTAGCTATTACTTTTTTGTTAATATAATATAAAAACATCTCCACTTCAGGTGTTTATTCTTTACTCGCCATTGCCGTGGCTGTACTAATAATAAATAATAGTTATCTTCACAACAAAGAAATAAATGTTGCTTATATAAATTCTACACGATGTTGATAAATGATTGTGATTTAATAAATGTAGTCTATTAAACCGTCAATAATAATAACAATAATAACTAATAACCCATAATTTCTACGAAAGGAGACGAACTTAGTAGGTGTGAACTGCCAGCGTATTCATTTGTTGTAACTTGTAGGCAAGGCGAACTGACGGCTGCTTCTCTCACACAATATATAATATAGTTAGAAATGTAGTGGAAATAATAATAAGAGCTACTGAAATGTAAAACATATTGAGATCAGCACGGATTGAGGTTTTTATTTGAGTAGGTAGTTATTTGTTATTTAATACTTTTGTGTAACATAATATGTTATACAAAGTTTAAATTATCAGAGTATCTTTCTCTAGTCTACGCAACAGCCATTAATAGCAACCCGCCCAATCTTCGCACGGGTAGCAGAGACATCTTCAACAATCGTGATCATATTTCAACCAACTTACACAAATACTTAACAAATTACATGCCTAAACCTTCCTCATAAATCGCTCTATCTATTGATGAAAACCGCATGAAAAGCTGTTAAGTAGTTTTTGAGTTTATCGTAAACAGATAGGCAGACAGACAAACGCGGCGGGGGACTTTGTTTTATAATATGTAGTGATGTAGTGATAGTGATGTATATGTCTACAGCATTAACATTTTATGTTACTATCGAAGGTTTAAGGGATACTTTAATTACCTATAAAAAATAAAGATATAAATTTCATATGGGAAATAATTTTATTTATCATTATGTAAAACTCACCCATAAATTTGATTATCAAGTGTGTGTTCCGATATGCAATGCGAGCACTATAAGGAGTGACGTCAATTTAATATACTGCGAAGCTGTTCCTTTATAATTACCTATACTGGTTACTGTTTAATACGGAACGCAGTTCAGTATACTGTCATATATGTTTTTTGGCGCTGTTTTGACATGAAAATAATTATCATATATATGTACAAACTATCTGTTCAACAAGAAAAAACATTGTTTGAATGTAGTTATATTTAAAAATTTAATATTCAAGTCAATTGTCAATTGAATTACTCGCATAATAAAAGTAAGTTTACTTTTTATTAAAAGAAAATATTGTTTTTCAAGTAACCGAATGCATAATAACTTTATAACCGAATTATTTAAATGGGGATATGTACGTAAAAAGTGATGAACATATTTCGACAAATAATTGTTTACTATTTACCTAAAAAATAATTGTAGTTGATCACGTAATCAAAGCACTGAGAGCACCTTTCCTCGAAAACGCCAGTGCTTACAGTACAAAAATGGCGACGATTTATAACGTCATTTATTTCCCTAGGATACTGCGGCAGTATACTGTCAGTCCATAACGAAACGAATTTTTGCGCGGTAAGAGCACTGAACAGTGCTCGCAGTGTATATCGGAACATACCCCAAATATATACTTTGTACAACCCTAGAGTGTCCGGCTGTTCGGCTACTCACACAGACGAAGGTTGCGCGGTGGGCAAGGCGTTCTCAACTTTCGATAAGCGTAAATAAGATATATTTCTGGTCGCAGCTAACGCCAGGTATTGTTGTTTAAATTTTGTAGGCTATTATAACGTAGGTATTTTCAGTTTTGTATGGGAGTGATGTATCTGTTACGAAGTAACTATTATCTTATCTGTGTCTATACTAATAATATAAAGCTGAAGAGTTCGTTTGTTTGGTTGAAGCGTTAATCTCAGGAACTGCTGGTTCGAATTGAAAAATTCTTAAAATTTTGTGCTGGATGGACTATCCATTTATAGAGGAAGGCTATATAACATCACGCTACGACAAATTCTTTAAGTTTCTTTTCTGGAATAGTTTATTGATGTTTCTCGTTAGAGGTTTGGTTAAGCAAGGTCGCGTGGCTTTGGCAATAAGTTTTCGGAGAAGCGATTTGTTGTTAAGTGTTTCGTATTAGTAAACTTACGGGGACGTGGTATTAAGTGTTACACTTTTCTAAGTCAGGTAACACACCCGATTTTTTGTGTAATAAAACTTTACTTAATTAACATAGCCTTTTTTATAAAAGTATAGATATTTAATATTACATAAAAAGAGGTAAAAGTCACTTACGGCAACGCAACCATGCGTTATTATCAATATATATCGGCAATAATTATCGTGTTTATAGAACATTAAAGATCATTTTCGCCTGCAGGGGTCGGCGGTCGGAAAGAGTAGGTAATTAAAACGGTAGGTATGGACGTTTTTGTAGGGAGTGATTTATCTGTTACGTAGTAACTACTTAGTAATCTGTGATATTAGTCACATTATCTATCTTTTATACATACATTGTATACATTGTGACAAACGCGCGAGCGCAGCCGCCGGTCCAGCTAGTACCCAAGAAATATTGAGGTTTTAAGAAATTACGTGATTATTTACTTTGTGTTACATGTGTGTTATGGAAATAATACTGATTAATACTGCTGAGCAGCATCGCATTTTATTTTCAGACCGAAGGTTGATGACTGTAACCGTAGTTGATCTCGTGAGGTATTTTAAATTCATGTTCGAATATATTCGCATGTCTTTGTTTTTAATTCTGTACATTAGTCATAACTAATCATTTGTACATTAGTAATCTTCTATGCGATGACAATAAATCGTCACATTTCTGGTACAAAAAAGCCTTAATGTATAAATATTACGAGCTAGAACGTCTATTGGCACCTCGCTGGTACGCAGGTACCCATCATATAACTAAATTTATTGATTAAACATAACAGTCCCACAGAATGAACCCTCCCGTCGTTGGTTATTGATTGTGTTTAGACACGCAAACTTACACTTCCCCCCTAAAGACAATATTACCTATAGCTAGGGCTGCCATCCGTCCGAATTTCCCCGGATTTGTCCTAGTTTAGATTTTGTCCTAGCTGTCCGGGCGGGGTTTTCAAAAAGTGTCCAGGTAAAACCCGGACACTCTGTACCAGGGGACAATTATAATTCTTAGATGAGTCGTTAACAAGCTAAAAATTTTATGGAATCGGCGTTTTTTTAAGGTGTCCGGGAAAGAATCTCGATTTCACGTATGTGTCCGTAATTTTTTAAGTTTTTGTTCGGGGTCGGCAATTTAAGTGATGGCAGGCCTACCTATAGCCTATAGCTTTATGCATAGAAAATCTAGTTTGCGCTATTTGTATAGTTGATAACTTGTACAAGAGAGCTTGTAGTCTAACCCCCTGTCCACTATTATTTTCTTGGTGTATCATTACTTTGTAACGATGTGTAAATAACAACTGACATCATTGTTATTAGCATTGAACTAAAGGAAAATTTAATTAGTGCTAATAACTACAGAATACTATTGAGCACCATTGTTTTACGAGCATTGCGAAGGACGTCAAGGCGTGGCGTTGCTATGTTTTTAATTATACTTACTTACTATCTTGTGAAATTTACACGTAGGTAATATACTAATGTAATTTTTTTGGTTTATACCTTTTCGTTTACCTGACGTTTCGGTCGAATTACAACGATTGTGGTGACGGGTGAACTGAGAGTCCGAGACTAAGCAGGTAGTGGGTATAATGAATCCTAAAAAAATGTATTCGGTCGTCGGAATACGTAGAATATGGATATAATATATATATTATATATATATGTATATATATGTATATATATATAATCTCCTTTTTGGTTCGTTTCGCCAAAGTGTGGAATTAGCTGCCTGCTTCTATTTTGCCAGCTAATTAAGTATAACCCTAGAACGTTCAAGTGAGTGAGTGAGTAGCTTTCTCTTGGATAGACGTGTACCATCCATCAGATGAGTTGGAAGACAAACGCCTATGCTATTTTGCAATAAAAAAAATCCGGTCCCGCAGCAGGCCCGCAGAGGTAGATTTCGTGTTTTTTGAATTTTTATCTCCAAAAATATAAGTCGCATTAAAAACTTTTTTAGTCTCTCGACTCGACAACTGGTACAAAACCAATAAATAGGTAGACTTTTCTTCGAAAAATCTACCTAAAAAATTGCACTAAAAGAATTTTGTCGAAATATGAAGTAAGTTGAACACGTTCCACAAAAGTATTGTAAGAAGTACTTTATCCTACACCGTTGATTAATTTGTAAAATCATATCACCATCATCAGTTATTTGATTAGTTGTCAAGAATGTCATCTATTAAATTGAAAATATTTATAGTCATCAATGACTTGGCTAGTAGGTACTTGTTTGTCAACTTAGTTCCATAAAAAGAAGTTATGAGAATTATGCGATAGGCATAACCTTCACCACTAACAAGAAAATAGTTAGGTACTCCTATGCTAATTTATCTAGTCAGTAATGGAAAAAAAATCTCAATAAGTATTAACAAGACCTTTAGATAAATATTTTTTTAAAGTTATATCATATTATGTACCTGCCTACGTTTTATCTTTGCTAATAGTATTTTCATTATTATTAGTTAATATAATCCGAGCTATTTACAGCCCGCCTGTTTTTATCAGGCATTTTTATGTACAATTCCGGATGGTCATTTTCACAGATGCTCATTGTCAATCTGGCACAAATACTTAAGTTTACGTCAAACGATCTCACTCTTTGTAGGTACATAATTACTATGTATACTTTGGCTAGCATTGTTTAAATGCAGCGAGGTTAACATCACATTTCCACCTACTTCAAATATTTTGTAAATATTACATCGGATGTAGGATAAATGAACATTAGCTATAAAGATAAGCGTATATTAAAGCTAAATTACATATTATATGACATATTAGTAGGAATTACTTAGGAAGAGAGATTATTAACGAATAGTAAAGAAAATGAGAAGTTAAGTTACCTACTTATATGTAAATCTTATAATTATTCACATGCGTTGTAAAGGGAGATACTGTATCATAAGATACTGTATCATAAAGAGGCACCCGGCCACCGACCAGCACCACCTCGTTCCAGTGACTATAGGGAGTTGATGTAGTGAGCGTATATCCACAGAAGTCCAAATAAAGAATACTAACCGCACGAGCCGAAGCAGTGTGGGTATCGGGTGCCGAGTGACTCGAATGAGCTATGACCTTTAAACACAAAACTCAAGTACACGCTCATTTCTGCGTCTTCAAGTAAGATGGAGTAAGCCGGTGTAAAACTATCTACTATCTTTCTACTATCAGATATACCTAGGTACATCTCCGTAATGCTCATTAACGATTGCTAATCAACGCTTAGGCCTTCACGATAGCTTGTACAGATGATCTTAATGCTGATAAGCGTTCATTAATGAGCTATACTAACTTATTACATTAGGTACGTTTATATTATTACAACAGTATGGTACTTACACATTGTTGTAATAATGTAAACACAAAATAAATAGAAGTTTGAGATCGCAACATTAGTCTTGACTTCTAGAGAGTTGCAAAGTACCTAACAGCTCTGTAAAGAGTGAAGAGACTCACAGGTATTAGTGTCAATTGCAAAAAGCCATTCCACGTGAATCCTACTAATATTATAAACATGAAAGTTTGTGAGGATGTATGGATGTGTGGATGTATGGATGTTTGTTACTCTTTCAAAACTACTGAACCGATTGCGATGAGACTTGGTATGTACATAGCTGGAGGCCTGGATTAACATATAGGCTACTTTTTATCCCGATATTCTAACGGGATCGGGACTTACGTGAGTGAAACCGCGGGGCGCTGCTAGTATAATATAAAAGGACTGTCCTTCCTTGCAACTTGCTTGTGGTTTGGTGTTAAAAATACAATCTTTCGTCAAATCTTTTCCCACAAGTTCTATTGTTTACAATAATTGACAGTTTTAAAATGTTTACAGTACCTATATGGTACAATAGAAATAATCTGTTACTCGAAATGTGTTGAAAACTAAAAGTGTTTAAGAAATACATTACTGAACGTGAGTGACAATACATTAAATTTACTTATTCTCATATCTACCAGTTTCAAATACATCCAGTATATACGGTCGAATGGAGAACCTCCTCTTTTTTTTGTCGGTTAATAATTAAAAATGCTAAACACACCCTCGTAATGGAAAGTGATCGAGTTTTACCTATACCTAGGTATGTGAATATGGATAAATCTTTTCTTTTTCATTAAATCAATTTTTTTCTTTGCCCATATTTCCGGTACCTACACTTCTGCCGCTTCATTCACTACTACGGCTATCAAAATGATGGTTATCGGCTTTCGTCGACCGGTATAGTTGCCGGCACCTATCGTGGCAAGATTCGTTAGATGCGCAGAAGTCGTTTTTTAGATCTCTTTAGTTATCAAGCGGGACGCGGGAAACGAGGTAACATCGTTCCGAGCGCGTGATTGGATGGCCTGTCGACCCTTGCCCCCCGTAACGTGTTTACGTCCCGTTAGCTCCTGAGTACAATTAATTAATTCGAATTTGGAATACAATGCAAATACCTATATCAATCTTCACACTAGGAAGTATTTAAAAACTATATCTTTGTAGGTAAGGACATATTCAGTTAAGAAGGCAAATACTTATAGCCCTTTAGTGATATAGAATATTTAGAATACCTATAGCCGTCAGCACGCTAGTCGGTAGCACGAATAGTAGTGCCAACACATCTTTAAAATTCATGTAATACCATCTTTGTAATCCTTTCTGTACGTACACGATCACAGGCAATAACAATTAAGGAAAGGTATGCCTGGCTGACCTCATCTCTTTAATTTAATCAGTGCCCGAAACGGCCGAGTCGTGCCGCGTATTATAATTACGTACATATTAACATTTGATGATCATTGACTCAGAGATAGGTACCTACATAGTTTTGGGCGAGAGCCCTTTTAAAGCAAAAAGAACTTAAGTAGGTCTCCTCAGTATACATCTTAACTGCTCAGATGTACTAATAATGTAGAATACACCTACAGTATCCAGTCGAAAGCTTAGATTATGTTTGAAGTTCTAATACGCTGTGATGGCAGTAAGTAGTGCTATTTTATCAAATTCAATTTTCTTCACTCTCAGAACTCTTTTGCGCTTCTCAGAAGAGCTTTGTCGCAAGAGTAAAATGCGTACCTTCTCAACAAGGTCTGCAGTTTACGCATTTTACTCAGTGATTTATTTTATTTTACTCCCAAAAATTGTTTGTGTAAGATTTACTAAACAGTTTTCGTTTCGGGACCCTTGGCTCTGATAATATTCTTTCTCTGCTGCATACATAGTGCTTAAGTTATACTTTTTAGACATTAACAGTACCTTATATACATATATAGACTTAAAAATTTCATGTTATTGTTAGCTTATTAGTAAATGTTTGTTTCTAAATTACAAAATAAATAAAAATTAAAAGTAAAAATAAAAAAAATGGTTAGAAATTAGATCCTTCTATACACTGACTTAGTAGGTATTGAGTGTTCTGAAAGGCTTTTTTAATTTTAATTTTATCTATTATCATTCGAGCATATTATGTTATGACTCGGTTTCAATTTCCTTGCATGTTGCAAATACACCACAAGGCGTTAGGCTTCACTAGTTTATTTACTTAATGCTATTAGTTATATAAAAGCAATGAAAGCTTAGGCTATAAAAATGTTTATTATGTGATTTCAGGCCCAGCTAGCTGAGGCGCGAGAGGTAAAATTTACACAAACGCTGAACGAACCGTTGACCATCGGATCACATATTGTTTGCACTGGCACGCCCACAGACGATTTACCATGGTAAACAAAATTCGACAACTTTCTTAATTTTAAGTGTTGATAAATATATTATGCAACCTTTCCCCGCAGTTCACACACGTTTACGGTCACTGTTCTAAGCGTCGTAGTGTGGTATTAAATAGTATATTAGTTTCGAATTGGACTAGTAGTTAGAGATTAGCCCGTTAAACCAAAAATAAAACTCTTCAGCTTTATATAAGTATAAATAACGTTCAGTTTCTGTTCTGTTCATTACAGACCAATTTTCCATGTTACATATTGTATTGGGTGACCTAATTTTCTGTAGCTATAACTAATTGGAAGTACTAGCACGCCACAATCTGTAGCGTAAGAGACCGAGTGCTGAGAAATTGCATTTCGATAAAAATATACCTACGATATACCTACTAGCTAGTAGAAAGTTGTTATATATATGGGAAATATTTATATCGCTCTCCTACTAAAGGCCGACTGGTGTGGAATGACTGTTTATTCCAGCAATAAAGTATATTTATATTCTCTTTCTTTCGATCATAGGTTTGCTGTGAACATTGGTTGTGGTGAACCTGATTCGGGTCGTGCGGACATCGCAGTGCACTTCAACGTACGTCTACCACAATGCTATGTGGTAAGAAATACACGTCGCCACGGCAAATGGGGTCATGAGGAGACTACAGCGTTTAGGTAATCACCTTTACTCATTACCGAATATTATAAATGTGAATGTGAGTTTGTTTGTTATGCTTTTACGCCTTAATTATTTAACCGATCATCGTGAAATTTGGCACAGGTACCTGCACGTTGCCAGGGGTACAAAAAAGTATACAAGTTGTGTACCTTTCATTCTAAAAAAGTCCTATTTCTGATGGATACCTGAATTGATTGCAGAAGTGGCGTAATAGTAGGGTGGCGGACCGTGCAAAATGCCACAGGCCCCCGGGCACCAAAGGCCCTGAACACATGAAGCACTAATTACAAAATGTATTAAAAAAATATTAATTTAATAAGTTATATAATTTAATGAACCTAATAAAACACACGAGTATAAATGAGTTATCAAGATTTTAACACATCCGTAAGAAAAAAACGGCCCGACCACAGAAATCTAAATAAGGTAAAAGAAGTGCTATGAACGCGGCGACAAGTTTACGCAACTTGTCGCCGCGTTGGTGACTCAGACGCCACCAGTGCGCAATGTTACGCTCAGTTACTCGTGAAACTTTGTCTCGGCAAATGCGGTTGTAAAAATGGTGTTTTGCAGCATTGCCCACTGCGGCAATTTGTCTACTACGTGTAATTACACTAATCAAGGGATAACATTTGGATAACTTTCATCGGTAAGTGTTTTCTTTTGGTTTTATTGATGTTTTTGATAAAAGTACATTTTAAAACATAACTCTACCAATAAATAGTACGACTGGCATAATTTGGGGCTTTATTTCTACTTACTACTTACATTGCCCGTTGTGTTGGATGCTATCCGACAGTTTGGTTTTACAAAAAGAAATGTATAACGCAATGAATAATAGTGTTGGCTTTAGCATTTCTAGTGGCACGGTCACAGAGAATCGTCGCGAGCTAGAGATGTGCTAAACGATATTAGGATACGTACAGTAGTACTCACAAACTGTACATTTTACATTAAAAGATAAAAATGAAACATGAAAAATTGTTTTCTTAAGTGAATATATAATTTTATTGGTTTATTTCGTTTATTTTAGATTCCCGTAGAATTCCGAAAGACAAGTGGATATAACTTATTTGTTGTTTGATTTGTTCGATTCATTTTACGGAGGATGACTTCAATATATCAACAAAACGACGTACTCTGTTAAAATCTGCAGTACCTACAAATAAAATTATGAACTTGTTCAATGTAGTAAGTTCAGGTTTATATTGTTTTAACCAATTTAATAAAAAAGTAAATAAAGACTTTGCCATGCGAGAATAACGTGAAGTTTGTTTTTTTTTTATATTTGAAGACATACATTTTCACCAATATGATCAGTCCAAGACTGATAACCACGTCATTCATTTAACAAAAATGGAATTGAAATTGTTCCAAAAAGACACTTATTTAATAAATATCTTCATTTTCCAGGACAGTAATTTTTAATACTTACTTCATCTTTTTATAATTTTTGTAGAGAATGAATTATATTTAACAATACAGCATGGACCCACTAATAACTTTCTTCTATTATTCCTTGGTTTAGACATGCGTTCTCGATAGATCCCAGCGCTACACACCATTTCTATTACCTTATTTAGATTTCTGTGGGCCCGACCATGGCCGTTATTTTGTCAGCCTCAGATGGTTTAGTTTTTGATTGGGAAAATTTTATATGTATTTATTTTTTTGATTGACAAAATTTTATTTTATAAGTAAATTTTATTTAAACTTATTTTCAGTCGGCGCCAGATAATAAAATGATTAATTACCTACGTAGAGCAATGTCCATTTCTACGTAGGTACATATAAAATTTATATAATTAATCAGTTTGTTGTTTGGCGCCGACTCAAAATAAGTTTATATAAAATTTGATAGTTTATGTAAATAAGCTCAATACTTAAGACTTAAAGGGTTTATTTATTTTTTGCTTTTTAGTTCTTTTCGTCGGTTTAATTTTTGTTAAAAAGATTTTTTAACATACCCATTATGTTTTTTATGGGATTGTGTAGTATTTTTCTTTTATCGTATTCTGCATTGCTAAAGTTCGTCAATAATTTAGTTTAATAATATTGAATAATGTATGAGGATTCCATATTGTATGACTGTGTTAAAAGTCTTATGTAAGTCGTAGTTGAGTTAAAAGATTATTTGTCATATAATTTAAAAAAAAATGCCTCTGCCTGTATGCACTCATACTTATATAGTGTATTTACGGTTATAATGTTTTTGTAGGTAGCTAAGTTGTACAAATACGTGAATGCTTACATTGCCCTACAATGTCAAACCTATTAAGTCTTATTTACTTACTTACTCTATCTTAGAAGTGTAAATAAGTACCTATCTAATGAAGTTGCAACACATCAAATTAAAGAATGTTTGAAGTAAGTTTTGTACATTTGACCTTTCTGTTGAACACATGAGATTGTGTCTACCTACTTGAAATACATACCCACCTATATACACCTTGCGAAAAAAAATACGTCTGCATTACCTGACAATGATATAATCCTGTAAGGTTGTTAGCACTACACTTACAACCACAGAAATCTAAATAAGGTAATAGAAATGGTATGTAGCGCTGGGATCTATCGAGAACGCATGTCGCCAGGGCGTGGCTACATATACACAAATAATAACTACACAATCACGCGTACATATGCACCGAGAATGTTATCCAAACTGAACTAAGCCTTATGAATACTCACTAAGATTGATATTACTTCGTATTGGTCCGCTCACTTCACACAAGGATAATAGATTCTGCATTTATGGTAGTGGTTGCGTAATCTACACTAGGGCTTGACTACGGGTAATACCGTAATATCATGGAACCGAGGAATAATAGAAGAAAGTTATTAGTGGGTCCGTGCTTTATTGTTAAATATAATTTATTCTTTACAAAAATTATAAAAAGATGAAGTATTAAAAATTACTGTCCTGTAAAATGAAGATATTTATTAAATAACTGTCTTTTTGGAACAATTTCAATTGCATTTTTGCGTAACAATTAAGGCGCATATCGCATTTAATTAAATGAATGACGTGGTTATCAATCGAGGACTGATCATATTTGTAAAAATGTATGTCATCAAATATAAAAAAAAAAACTTCACGTTATTCTTGCATCCACCATTTCAAAGTATTTATTTACTTTTTTATTAAATCGGTTAAAATAATATAAACCTTTACTTACTACATTGAACAACTTTATTATGTTATTTATAGGTACTGCAGATTTTAACAGAGTACGTCGTTTTGTTGATATATTAAAGTCATCCTCCGTAAAATGAATCCAACAAACCAATCAACAAAGAAGTTATATCCATTTGTCTTTCGTACCTGCATTCTACGGGAATCTAAAATAAACGAAATAAACCAATAAAATAATATATTCCCTTAAGAAAACCATTTTTCATGTTTCATTTTTATCTTTGAATGTAAAATGTACAGTTTGTGAGTACTACTGTACGTATCCTAATATCGTTTAGCACATCTCTAGCTCGCGACGATTCTCTGTGACCGTGCCACTAGAAATGCTAAAGCGAACACTATTATTCATTGCGTTATACATTTCTTTTTGTAAAACCAAACTGTCGGATAGCATCCAACACAACGGGCAATGTAAGTAGTAAGTAGAAATAAAGCCCCAAATTATGCCAGTCGTACTATTTATTGGTAGAGCTATGTTTTAAAATGTACTTTTATCAAAAACATCAATAAAACCAAAATAAAACACTTACCGATGAAAGTTATCCAAATGTTATCCCTTGATTGGTGTAATTACACGTAGTAGACAAATTGCCGGAGTGGCCAATGCTGTAATACACCATTTTTACAACCGCACTTGCCGAGACAAAGTTTCACGAGTAGCTGAGCGTAACATTCCGCACTGGTGGCGTCTGAGTCACCAGCGCGGCGTTACGCTTTCCAAGTTACCAAGCTTACGCGTTCATAGCACTTCTATTACCTTAATTAGATTTCTGTGCTTACAACAATTGCCCATGACATCACCACCAATGAACACACATCACGTTAGAAACCTATCAACAAAATAAAAGACGTAACTAACCTAATTACGTATCTCATAGATTTTCATTAGAAGTGATTTACTTACTTTTTAACCGACGAAAAAAAACGGAGGTTCTCAATTCGACCGAATCGAATTTTTTTTATTTTTTTTTATTTATTTTTTATGTCTGTTCAGCCCTCGCTCCGTTATTTATGAACCGATTTTGATTATTCTTTTTTTGTTAGATAGGGTATACCTCATGGGTGGTCCCATGTCAAGGAAGTCAGGATCTTATGTTGGGATCCTGAAAAAATTCAGAGAAACCCTCGAAAATTGTAGGAACGAAAAGAGTTTCTGTTTACTTTTCATTACTTTATCAGGTATTGCGTTTAGAAATCATCATAATTTTTCATCATCATCATCATCATGATGATAAAAAAAAACCATAAAATAATTTTTTTAACAAAAAATTAAACCGACGAAAAGAACTAAAAAGCAAAAAATAAATAAACCTTAAGTCTTAAGTATTGAGCTTATTTACATAAACTATCTAATTTTATATAAACTTATTTTGAGTCGGCGCCAAATAAAATTTGGATAATTAATCAGTTTGTTGTTTGGCGCCGACTCAAAATAAGTTTATATAAAATTAGATAGTTTATGTAAATAAGCTCAATACTTAAGACTTAAGGGTTATTTATTTTTTGCTTTTTATTTCTTTACGTCGGTTTAATTTTTTGTTAAAAAGAATTTTTAACTAAAATCTTTGTGGTTGTGGTCATTGATTATTTATAAATAAAATTTCAAGTGGTCTGCGATTTCTGTGAACTGCATTTAAGAAGTAAATCTTTGTTTCTCGCGACGTCCGTAACTTCACTGTAATTACGAAGTAACTCTTTCTTATCTTTGATAATGGCTCCATATGATGAAATGTTCCTACGAATCCGTTACATCTAGGACCTGATCATGATGAAATCTTCTGCTTCAGATTTGTTCAAACTTTGAACGTTGAACTAACTCCTCAAGATATTCGAAATTTTCGAAAAGATACTAACTATACGTGAACGACATAAAACGCTAAGTGTTTGACATCGAGTCGACTATTGTGTAGGTTAGATCCCCGCAATAATGTGTGATTTACAGATCATTGCTCTAAATCTGTTTATACGTATCTGTTTATACCACTATATTTTATATTATTTATATTACTATACAGTATAGTCCATCAAATGTTGTCTGTAAGAGATCGCAGACTGCGATAAGACCGCCCATTGTATGCAACTTAACGATGTATGTTGTATGTATCCTATTTTTGGTGTACAATAAAGTATACTCTATCTATCTATATTTGTATAGTCTTGTACATGGATATTTTTATAGTGTGGGAGTCTTTTATTTTAAACAAAATGCATTTACAACGATTCAATCCTACCTTCGCTAACTTACTACATATTCATCGGGCTTTTTCAATTTTCGAAGCAATTACCATTGCCATCCTTGAAATTTTGATACTCGGTCCGCTCCTGCTAGATATACAGTTACAAAAGTAGGTATTTGAATTCAAACATAATTTACTATTCGTATTTTAGACTACAAATCTAAGGCTCTTAAATCTCCGTATATATATCCTCCATAATGTGCGTTGCCTTTTTCAGGTTGTTTCCTTTCAAAGCCGGTCGTCCATTTACTATTGAGATTGTAGTTGATGAGACAGAGACGCTGTGGGCGTTAGATGGCGATCAATATTGCAGTTATACTCATAGAAATCCAAGCCCTTTCGTTGCGGAATGGGTACAAGTTACCGGCATCAGAGATGCTACATTGAAAATACAAAAGACTGATAATTTTCCCGTTCTCTCACCGACTCCTTTAGAAGTAAGTAAAAAGTTTATTGTTAATGTTTGCTACAGTTCAGTCTAATTTTTCTGACCTCACGTAATGCGTAGTCGTCTATCACACCAACAGTCACCGCGTCCCGCGTTGTATGTTGTGGTTTTGATGTCCTATGACTTTTTTATATTTAGTTCATTCACGAATAGTGGTTAAAATCGGTAGAACGTGTGCCTTGATTTTATGTTTGTATGAAACAGTAATTAATAACTAAACATTTTAGTGCAAGTAAATTGCTATTTGCCTTGCAAAGATCTTTCGAATTCGTACCTAGTACTAAATACTATGTATTCAAAATGTAGACGCAACAATCCACAGATAATTATATAATGAAAAAGTAATGAAATACCTACACGAGAAGAAAAAATACACACATGGTGTCGCAACAATTAATAAGCACCGACTTATCATCGGATGGACCGTGTGATTTTTGTAGACGTAACGGTTTAAAAACTCAGAACAGATCGGATTGAGACTGAGTTACAAATAGAGTTATTAAAAATGAATATAAAATTTTGTCATATGCAAACCAGGTAAAAAAATACTGTGAGATAAAGTCATTTCCATTAACTCTAAGTAATATATAAAAAAAACAAATTGGGGGCAAGGAATCGTTTGTTCGATTTTTAAATCAATTTTCTAAATGAACATGGGCTTTTCTCGTTATGACATCCGTGTACCAAATTATTTTGTATAATTTAAAGCGTGGCTTAACTAAACAAAAATGTTTGAAGAAAATGAGTAGTACATTGAGCGAAACTTGTCCATCTCTAAGGACCATTACGGTATATTTAATTCAATCGCGGCAATTTTAACTTGGAGGATGATGCACGGTCCGGCAGGCCGATAGAAGTGACTACCGATAAGAACAGTGAGACTGGTGAAGATTATTGAGCAAAAAGCGACGTGTAACAAATCAATAGATCAAGGAAACCTTCAAGTTAAGTGCACCAACTTTTCATCGGATTCTTCACGACATTTGAAAGTACGGAAACTCTGGAAATCACACGTGATAACTTATGCGCTGAAGGAGCAGCGTGTGATTTGGCCACGTGATGTTTTTAAAAAAAAATTGATGACGGCTGATCTAACTACGTGAACTAGATTTTTACATATGATGAAACCTGGTTGTATTATTTAGATGTTCCTATTAAATTCCAGAGTTAGTGTGAGGGGGTTTTAATATGAACCACCGCCGACGTCTGTGAAAATGTCCCAATCCGTAAAGAAAAGAAATGTTTGCTGTATTTTTTACTAAGAGAGAAATATTGGGTATGGTTGTGGTTGATAAAGGTCTGTTACTACTGCATGGTATACAAAGGAATGTTTACCTCAAGTATTAGACTAAACTAGACATTCGGATTTTTCCTTTACTTGAGCTGCTAGCTTCTTAACAAATTTCATGATTCTAGGTCAATGGGAAGTACCCTATAGGTTTTGATTTACCTGCCTTGCCTGCGAATTGAAATTTGGTCAAATCTAAGACTTAAATGGCCGTAGACTTTTTATTACAGCTTCAAGGGACCACAGACATACGTATTTGGTATTAATTTCACCTTGATGCGTCAATGGGTTTTTGAGAAAAATGGTCTTGACAGACAGACAGTAGGACGGACAACAAAGTGCTCCCATAAGGGTTCCTTTTTTCCTTTTGAGGAACGGAACCCTAAAATTGAAGAAAATAGTTATTTGCTTATATCATAAATAAGATAGTAGATACTTCGTAACATATATTCAGGAAAATTCTTTACTTATAGATTACTAGTAATCCGCCCCGGCTTCGCACGGGTAGCAGAGACATCTTCAAAAATCATCATCATATTTCAACCGATTTACACAAAACCTTAACAAATTATATACCTAAACTTTCCTCATGAATCCTTCTATCTATTGCTGAAAACCCCATGAAAATCCGTTCATTCGTTTTTGAGTTTATCGCGAACAGACAGACAGACGCGGCGGGGGACTTTATTTTATAATATGTAGTGATAGAAAAACCTATAGGAAGTCTATGTTCCTTAAATAACATGGTAAATATCTGAATATTGTGCTTACAAACTTACATTAGTAATTATACTAATGTAAAATACATTAGTAATAGTTGAGGGTTTCCCTCTCCACGCGAGTTCAACTAGCACTTGGCCGGTTTTTTTCATATGTAAGTAGATAGCTCAACCAGCACGGTTGCCAAACTATTTAGAGACATGACCCATTTTTACTCTGACACTGACTACGTGCACTAGCGGGCACAAACAATGTCCGCTAGTTCACGTCAGTAACCTAATCCTTTTCTTCATAAAAAAAAAGTTCCTTAGCTATTAAACTTTTGATTTTTTCTAGTTCTTTTCGTTTCTTTCCGCGTATTCAAAAAAAACATACCTACTAGTATTGCAAATGTCCTTTTTTTATTTGTATAAAAAAATTATATTCACCGTTTAAAGATTTTCATTTTCATGAAAATTTACTTATTGACAAACAAAATTTTGTCTCTTAGTTAATTCCAAATTCTAGTAACAGTACCGTACCAAGTAATGTTTGATTACCACAATAAACATTTCATTTCAATTTCAAAGATCAAAATTGAAATCTTCACAGACTTATAATACTACAATAATGTACTAACTTTTAAACTTTCCCGTTCCATGATATAATTCCCGGACACGCGGTAGCGTTTTAAGCCAAATTCAAGGAAAAGTAACATGCGACGCAGCAGCCGTGTGTTATATTCAGTGGTCGGCATAGGTAGTGCCATTTAGGATGAATGACCTCAAACGTTATATCAACAGTTCGAGTTCACTTTGTTAGACTTCCCTCTGGACGTAACTCTAGGAAATTTGTAAATTTGTTTAATTATATGTACAGTACCTACCCTTATACTGAAGCGGTTTTAATGCTCATTTTTGTGAACTGTTTTAAACTGTACACCGTGTACGTAAATTAATATAATAAAAAGAGTGTTGAGGGTTTAGCGGCTTAGAGCGATTTAGATTTATGTAGGGGTTAGCGATAAATCAAAATATTTATCAACATTTATTTAACAAAAAGTACAATTTGTTCAACATATAAATTATCTTAAATTTAACACAAATTAAATAAAACTAGTTAATATATTATACAAAATCACTACATTTTATAAAACAAAGTCCCCAGCCGCGTTTGTCTGTCTGTTCGCGATAAACTGAAAAACTACTGAACAGATTTTCATGCGGTTTTCACTAATAGGCAGAGTGATTCATGAGGAAGGTTTAGGTGTATAATTTGTATACATGCGAAGCCGAGGCGGGTTGCTAGTATAATACTAAAGTGATGAGATATAATGGCTGTACTACGTTTATTTCATGAAAACATAATTACTATTTAAGTAGGTAAATTTAATCTATCTCTTTTTCAGAATCACATATTTCCTCATTTTTTTTAATTAAAATAAATAACCAATTTTTTTTTTATATTTTCTACCTTCAACGAATTTCTTTTTACATTCAAAATCCACTTATAAATAGAAAAGGAACGTTCGACGTGTACTGAAGTCAGCTTATCGGGTCCCAGTGTCATAAAAACCCCATTTTTGTTGCACACAGTTTTTATTTAAATAATCGAAAGATTTTATTATTTGATGTATTTATTAGTTTTTTTAAGTTATATAATGATTCTATTTTATTTACATATTATTAGGTGTTTTTGAAACGAATAAATAATAATATGATAGTAACAAGTGGAGAATTGAGGAGTGCGAACTGAACGAAGTATACACATATTTACCTAACCACCACAAAATTGCTAAAGCGCCCCGCTTCGCAAATCGGTACGTTAAATTTTGTGTGCCTATAGATTTTTTAATCCCTGCCGACTATGTATTTTAAAATGACAATAAAGAGCGTCGGCATGTTTGAGATATACCTTAAGGTTTTCAATCCCTTTCCGACGATGTTTATGAATGAAAACAAACTGCGTCGGCATGTTTTACTTAAATGTATTTTATGTGTGTAATTTTCCACAATTACAATTGATCAATTTTTAGTTGTTATGGTGACAGTTTTAACAATTAATCAACTGTTAATCTTTAACTGTCTTTAGAATTGCCCAACACTGGTGCTATTTAACGCAATAAGATTTTTAGCTTTTTAATATAAATATTTAAAAATCCCTTGTGATGTGTGATGTACTGATGTTAGTTCACGCTAATCTCCGAAATTACTGAACAGATTTAATGAAATTTTGTAAATTTCTATTGCTTAGGTACTCCAACTAGAGAGATGACTTTTATGCCGGTCAGGAATGGATTTTTTTGCAAAATACAACGCCAGTGGAGCCGCGGGAATAAGCTAGTATTAGTTTAGATTTACAGGATTATGATCCGTTGTAAACAATATTTAGTATAAGAAATGTTAAAATCGCGAAACATTAAAAACGGTGTTTGTAGATGAGTAATAAAGAGTCGTAACGCTATTCGGTTAGTTTTTATGAAACTGGTATTCTATCAATTAAAACTAGGTAAATATAATTAAAAAAGTAGACACTTTTAGGATGCCGACTTCTGAATTATATATCGGTTGTTGTCGCCACATCAAAAACTCTATTTATTTTATTAAAAATAGGGCCAAACTATAACAGATGATAACACAGTTCACTATTTAATAAAAATAAGTTAACAGATATTATTTTGACTGGTTATACCGGTAACGCCATACTATTGGTCTATTGATAAATATTAACAAATTGTGGGATTATAAAAGGGTAGGAATATGTTTAGATTGATTGACTTGAGTGCAAACAGAGCAGAGGTACGAACAACTTGGCAGTTGGTGTTAGTTAGTGATTTTTATAGTTTAATATCAGTGGTTTTGATACTGTTTCTTACACGGTAATATTTGACGAAGTTGAATCTTTAGAATCCCGGGATTTTGAGATGAGAGGGTATGTCTACGTTATGCCACGATGGACGAATCCCACCTAATGGCACTACCTACGCCGACCACTGGTTATATTACACGAACCATTTGGAGCCACGATTGACCGCTAAATAACTCATAATCTATTTATTTAATATACATACTTGAATTTTCGTTTATTTATTAAAACCCCTTATTAACCGACGAAAAAAAAGGAGGTTCTCAATTCGACCGTATATTTTTTTTTGTCTGTTCAGCCCTCACTCCGTTATTTATGAACTGATTTTGATTATTCTTTTTTTGTTAGATAGGGTATTTGGTATTGGTATTGGTATAGGGCTCTGTTTCCGCATTTAGACTCATAAGCGGTCCATTATGCGTACAGGTGGGCTGACTAGTTGAGCCAGCCTAGCTCCTTCCAGAAGCGCAGAAGCCTCCTGGGGCAATCACAGGCTTCTAGGAGCGACCTCGCTCCCGCGAGGATACTTGCCCGTTGTGTGGCCACTCCCTCGCACTCCAGGATAACGTGGGCGGCCGTTTCCTCCGCGTTGAGACAGCCTCTACATAGAGGACTGTTTGTCACATTGATGGTGAATAGGTGTCGGTTTAGGGCCAAATGGCCCGTAATAGTTCCTATCACTATTCTGATGTCAGGTCGGTTGAGACTGAGCAATCTGCAAGTCAAACGAGGTGAGACCTTCGTCAGCACCAGTTTGGATTGTCTACAGCCGGGTGTGTCGGCCCAGCGGTTGTTGTGTGTTTCCCGAGTCCGTTGTCTTACCCATGAGCGAAGTTGACTAAAGGGAAGTGGCAACAGTGTAGTTGGACCTGCTACTGTCGTTGCAGATCCCCTCCTTGCCAGCTCATCGGCGACATCGTTCCCGAGTGAGTCACTATGCCCCTTGATCCATTGGAGGATTAGCCCGTTGTCGGAGGCTAGACGTTCCAGTGTCTGGTGGCATTCGTATATAAGACCGGAGTTCATGGTGTTGCCCTCCAGGGCTTTTAGAACGGCCATACTGTCTGACAGTATACGGATGTTATACTCCTTTATACATCTTGACATGACCGCAGTAGCGGCGTAGATTATCGCAACGCACTCGCATTGAAATATGGAACTGTGCTGCCCTAACGCCAGTGATATTGTTATGTTCAGGTCTTGTGAGAAAATTCCGGCTCCAGTCCCTGTCCCCATCTTAGAACCGTCCGTGTATATACGGACTTCATTTATGCCAGATTGATCTCGGTCGTTTTAATATAGCTGTATTCGGTATCTCCTTTCGAAGATGTGTTGTTTGGGGATCCTATCGCATGGGGCAGCTATCAGTGGTTGATAGTCCACTAATTCATTCCATAGTCTGGAATGGGAACCCTCTCGGATGTACCACAGACCCAGGTGTTTGAGTCTGATGGCTGCCACAGCTGCTTCCTGCTGTATAAATAGGTCTAGTGGTGCTAGGTCTAGAGCTACTTCCAGGGCAGCTGTGGGAGTCGTGCGCATGCATCCAGTAGCGGCAGCACATGCGAGTCTCTGGAATTGCTGCAACTTGTTACTGACGGTGCTGAGTTCTGTTCTCTGCCACCAGGCAATAGCACCGTACGTGATGATAGGCCGTATGACCGTTTTGTACAGCCATAGGGTGATTTTTGGTGATAAGCCCCAGCTTTTGCCGAGGAGTCGCTTGCATTGGCAGAAAATAATGCTCGCTTTGTTCAGTTTCATGTCCAGGTGCCTGTTCCATAGGAGTTTGCTGTCAAGTATCACTCCTAGATACTTGACCTCCTTGGTAAGGACTAGGCGGGTGTCGAATAGTTTAGGTAGTCTTAATTCTCCTAAACTACGTTTATTTGTGAACATAATCAGTTCCGTCTTTGCCGGGTTCACTGTTAAGTCGTGTTTCTCACACCACTGTTCGACGACCTTCAGTGCGGTTCTCATTAGGTCGCATACCACTCCCTCAAAGGGGCCACTGATGAGTATGGTCAGGTCGTCTGCATAGCCTACTGTGAGGAACTTGTGGTCATTGAGCTGAGTAATGAGCTCATTGATCACAATGTTCCACAGGAGAGGTGAGAGAACTCCGCCTTGCGGACACCCTCTGGCCACCACCCCTCTCGTTGTATTATTCACAGTAAATTGTATGGCCCTGTGTCTGAGCATGCTGTCGATCCACCCGGCAATTGTGGGATCGACCCCATGTCTTGACAGAGCCTGGCTGATGCTGGTGAAGTTAGTTTTGTCGAAGGCACCCTCGATATCGATGAAGGTTCCTAAGGTAGACAACTTGTTTTTTAGATTGCCCTCTATGTATGAAACTACTTGATGAAGGGCAGATTCTGTTGATTTGCCCATTGAATAAGCATGTTGGTTGGGGTTCAGAGGGTAGTTGACTAGTGCAGTACTCCTGATTTCCCTGTCTATTAGTCTCTCCAGTACTTTAAGTAGGAATGATGTGAGACTGATGGGTCTAAATGATTTCGGTTGTGTGTAATCTCCTTTGCCGGGTTTGGGGATGAAGACTACTTTGACCTCTCTCCATTTTAGGGGGACATAGCGATGTGCCAGGCAGCCTTCGTAGATGATCCGAAGATGATCTATGAGTGCCCCATCACACCATTTTAGCAGGCCTGGGAAAATGCCATCTAGTCCTGCCGCTTTGTATGGAAGAAAGCTGTTGATCGCCCAATGCACTTTAGCATGATCAACGATTTTGCGGGCAGTTAACCAGTCAGAATCGGCTGGTGTATACCCCTCGTTAACCTCCCATGTGTCTTCCATATTTGATATGCGACATCCTGGGAAGTGAGTTGTCATTAACAGTTCTGAAGTCTCTGAATCTGTTTTTGTGTAAGTCCCATCTGGTTTTTTCAAGAAGCCAAGATTGTGCTCTCGTTCACCACACATGATGTTTTTGACTCTGTTTGCCTTATCGTTATTCTCTATGTTAGTACAGAAGCTTCTCCAGCATTCAGTTTTATTGATTCTGATCCGCTTCTTGTAGTGATTTAGGGCCTGCTTATATGCTTCCCAATGATGGTCTAGTCGGGAATTTTTTGCTTTATTGAACCACTTTCTAACCTTGCGCCTTTGTTTCTCCAGTTCCGGTCCCCACCAGTGTTGTTTACTGCGTGGTCCAGTTCTGGGTACCGAAAGTGGGCATGTCTGTTCGAAGCAGGTAATTAAGGTGGTTGTAAGGTTATCTACATGTTTATCAATATCCGCTGTGGTCCCATGAGCAGTCGGCATATCGGTATTTTTCAACCTTTCCGCAGTGGCTAGCCCATACTTACGAACGTCTATCTTACGAGGATTCCGTCGGGGTTCAGGCGGTATGAGAGTCATCTTCAGGTCAAATTTGATCCACCGGTGATCCGAGCACGACGCCTCATCCGAAACATGCCAGTCCGAGATATGTGTCGACGCGTGCTCACTGGCTAATGTTAGATCTATGATTGTTTGGGCTCTCGATGTGACGAATGTCGGTTCGGAGCCAGTGTTAATTACGTTTAGCTTAGTAGTGAGTAGAAAAGAAACAAGTTCCTTACCTCGTTGGTTATTGTTCTTATTACCCCATAGCACGTGGTGCGCGTTGGTGTCAGCGGCGACGATCAGCTCTAGCCTCTCTCGCTCGCAGTAGCTTGCAAGCGCGGCCAGTTCCGGGGTGGGGATGTCTGCGTCGCCCGGCAGGTATGCGGACGCCATCACCACTTCTGGTAGGCCTGAAGAGGGTTCTTTGAGTCTGATGGTAGTCAAGTCTCTGGAACAGAACTCGGTCATTAAGGTGGAGTTCGCGTGTTTCGGTGTAAAAATACATGTACGCGGTTTATCAATGGTCGTGTTGAGAAGTAGTTTACCTCCAATGTTGTTTAGACCGCAAATCCTGCCCTTCCTAATCCACGGCTCCTGGATTAGGGCTACGGTCGTGGTGTTGACCTCCAGCATTCTGCGAAGGCTAGCCGTTGCAGTTTGGCTGTGCTGGAGGTTGATTTGTATGGCTTTGAGGTTAGGGGGAGCTGGCAGCGCCATCGTCGCTATCCAGCATCGTCTCGTCCAGATCGCTGTCAGCCTCTCCGGAGAGGCATTTCTCGGGCGAGACTGCTTTCGCCGGGCTGATCTGGACGCCTGGCCCCTTGCTGGGGTCAGGTTGAGCTTCCCCTTGAGTTTCGCTGCTTGGGTCTCCGGAGACCTCCTGGGACGCAGCTTCTAAGTTCGTCGGCGGTGGTTGAGGACGGTCGTCAAGGAAACGGATGTAGAGGTTTCCAAGTCCGTAGTGGACCCTACGCTCGCTCTCCCTGAGCCTAGACACGTCCTCTTCTGGGATGCCGAGCACCAGAAAGAGAGCCTTTTTCTCTTCTTGGGGCTCGGCATGGTAGAGTGCCCAGTTGGACACCTTGTAGTCACAATTTTGACACGTTAGCCGCCTACGGATGTGGTCTAACGTGTCCTCAGGGCCTTCCTGTGGCACCAGGAGTCCCGCCTTGATACGTTTGGGAATCTCAGATTGGCGTTTGACTACCAGTCTGGTTCCCAAACATGGTGCTTCAATTTTGACCACGGCCTGGCGCAGCCACTGAAGGGCAAAGTCATCGCGGCACCACATCTTAAGGACCCCTTCGCTATGGAAGGGCTTTCCCTTAAAACGCGGCGCCACGAAGGGGACGCAGGACGTGCTGGGCGCAAAAATTTCAGCGTCCAACACGCCAAGCAGCCGAACCTCAATGTCCTGCGCCTGCTCCTTGGTCAGGTCGTGGTAAGGCTCCTGCATTACTGCGACGCAGTAGTCATTCGACTTTAAAGCGTCGGAGTAGCTCGTGGAGCCAGTGGTGGTGGGCTGGGGTTTAGGGCGCTTACCGCCGCCCTGTGGAGTCAAAGACTCATCCGGCCGGTTTCTTTTTGCGGGTTTAGACGGGCCCGAGGGCCTGCCCGCCTGCTTCGCAGTCCCCGCTTTATTGCCCCGTCTTGTGTGACCCTGCCGTGGGGTCGCTTTCACAGCAGCAGGCCCCTTAGCGTCTAGTGGTGTCCCCATATTAGATAGGGTATACCTCAAGGGTGGTCCCATGTCAAGGAAGTCAGGATCTGATCATGGAATCCTGATAAAATTGAGATAAACCCTCGAAAATTGTAGGAACGAATAGTGTTTCTATTTACTTGTTATTACTTTATCAGGTATTTGCGTATGCGATGAACAAAATTATAAAATAGAAATCTTTTTAACAAAAAATTAAACCGATGAAAAGAACTAAAAAGCAAAAAATAAATAAACCTTAAGTCTTAAGTAATAAGCTTATTTACATAAACTATCAAATTTTATATAAACTTATTTTGAGTCGGCGCCAAATAATAAAATGATTAATTACCTACGTAGAGCCATGTCCATTTCTACGTAGGAACATATAAAATTTTGATAATTAATCAGTATGTTGTTTGGCGCCGACTCAAAATAAGTTTATATAAAATTTGATAGTTTATGTAAATAAGCTCAATACTTAAGACTTTTTATTTATTTTTGCTTTTTAGTTATTTTCGTCGGTTTAATTTATGTTAAAAAGATTTTATTAACTAGAATTTGATGTGTAAATCGGGACTTAATCGCGGTAATAATTAAAAGGTACAATACCTTTTTTGGTTACCCGACGTTTCGATCGAATTACACCGATCGTGGTCACGGATAGACTGCTTAATTATTACCGCGATTTAGTCGCGAAACTTTAAAAACAATCATTAACTAGAATGCCAAATTTCATAAATACAGCTTACACAGTAATTGAGATATTATCGTTTAAAAATCGGAATTTTTATCACTGACTGACTGACATATAGACCAAAAACCTTACCCACTTCCCGATGACCTAGAAAGTTGAAATTTTGGCATCCAGCTAAATAATGGTATGTATGCAAAAGAAAAAAATCAGAAAATAGTGATTTTTTACTTATTTTAACTTTTAACGGACACTTTGAGAATGTACAGAATCACTACCAAATATGTAGGTTACGAAGGAAGGATTTATCAGTGAATAGGCGATACGCTCTAATATTTCTAATGTTCAAAAAATTTACAAAATAGTACAAAAAAGAAAACTATACAACGTAAACGCAGGAAAAATATTATGCAGATCACTTTTGAATGATAAATAATAATAATTTCTTTACAAAAAGTAATTATATCCCTTCAAAAACATAAATGTGAAAATGGGAGCTAAGTTCAATGTTAAGAATATACGTGGTAATCGACTACGCCGACAAAAGAATTGAAATCTAAATGATTGCCAAGTTCTGCAGATAATCCTGAAAATTTGACTTGGCTCCGATTTTCACATTTATGTTTTTGATGGGATATACATAATAACTACACTACAATATATGTAGATTTACTAATTTACAAAGTAGTTGAAAATTAAACTAACAACATTTAATTTTAGGTACCTGTACGAGCAAACGTAGATGGTCTAAAAGAAAGCACAGAACCCACATGGCGACCTAACATCACCGCCTTGCTTACAAACGGCATTCCTGAAGGACACCAGTTAGTTATATATGGAAGGTAAATAATCAACTGTAGAACACGAGCATTAAATCACAATGTTACTAATGTTACTAATCAGCCGCGATTTAACGGCTCTGAATGTTGGCGCGTTGCCAGCGGTGGTGTTGTGAATAAATATTTAAATTTAATGACGAATATTCCAATACCACTAGGTCGTGTACTTAATAAATGATTACGTTTCTTTGGCATGCAACTGTTTTTTTAAATAGTGCAGTAGTTATTGTTTTTTCAACTAAGATGACATACTGGCGTAATTTGATATTTTTAACGTACGAAAAAAAAGGAGGTATCTATATATATTTTTTTTATGTATGTTCAAAATTTGTTTATATAAAATTTGTTAGTTTATGTAAATAAGCTCAATACTTAAGACTTTTTATTTATTTTTGCTTTTTAGTTCTTTTCGTCGGTTTAATTTTTTGTTAAAAAGATTTTTATTACTGTTGCGTTGCCATGTAAAAATCTGTTCATGCTTTTTTTGATGAATTTAACAATTTATGTGATTGCGGGAATAAGTTCCTTACTATCAAATCAGTACATCATCATCATACAAATAATCTTGCATGAACAATTAGGTGTAAAAAAGTTGTTTTCCCGATGGATACCGCATTCGCTCTGTGAAGAGCAAAAAGCGGCTCGCGTTACTTGGTGCGTCAGAACTCTCGAAAGATTCCACGCAGGATCCTCAAATGCTGTATACAACATCGTATCAGGTGACGAATCCTGGATATACGAGTACGAACCCGAAACAAAAAACCAGTCACGAGTTTGGGTGTTCGAAAATGAGTTAAAGCCAACAAAAATTGTTCGTTCACGGAGTGTTGCAAAAAAAATGGTGGCCACGTTTGTCTCCAAAACCGGCCATGTTGCGACTATTTCTCTTGAGGGACAAAGAACGGTTAATGCAGAATGGTATGCTAGCATTTGTTTGACACAGGTCGTTTCTGAACTCCGTAAAGAGAACTGCAACCGCCGCATCATCCTCCATCACGACAATGCGAGTTCTCACACCGCGCACAGAACAAAAGAGTTTTTAAAGCAAGAAAACATAGAATTATTAGACCATCCGCCGTACAGCCCCGACCTAAGCCCTAGTGATTTCTATACTTTCCCTAAAATAAAGAATAAATTGCGTGGTCAGATATTTTCATCACCTGAAGAAGCTGTGGACGCCTACGAAACGGCCATTTTGGAGACCCCAACTTCCGAATGGAATGGTTGCTTCAATGATTGGTTCCATCGTATGGAAAAATGTGTCAAATTTCGCGAAGAATACTTCGAAAAGCAATAAATACATTTTTAAATAGTAATGTTGTGTCACTTCCTTGATTCCCGAAATTATCAGTGCCACCCTCGTAGAGTGGAGACCGCGAATCGGTAACGAAACGGAAGGTAGGACGCCACCCAGCCAGCTGGACTGGCGACTTCAGGAAGGTAGCTGGGATAGATTGGATCCAGAAGCCGGGATTGGATGAGGTCGGTAGGGGAGGCAAAATTTAAATGAATGTGTAGATCCGCCATTTGTGTTCCTCCTCACACTTTAAAATCGAAATAGTCACTTACTACATGATTTGATAGTAAGGAACTTACTCCCGCAATCACATACATTATTAAATTCATCAAAAAAAAACATGAACAAATTTTTACATGACAACGCAACAGTAATAAAAATCTTTCATCCGGGACCGACGGCTTAACGTGCTCTCCAAGGCACGAAGAGGTCTCAATGTGTTAAGAATGGTCACCAATCCTAGACTGACCTGGTTAGTATTACTTAACTTTGTAATGTGTTAACATACTCGGTTACCACTTAGCCACGAGCCTTTACTTTAAAATTCTAATAAAATTAAAGTTATAATTGTACGACCGTCGTCGTCGTCTCTAATCTGTCAACGTTTGTTTCCCGTGACCACTGCATTTTCTATTAGATTTAAAAAATCTGATTTATTTCTCCGATATTACTTCAGTGCCATTATCGGTACAATAAATTCCTGAATTATCATACGGGCATTATCGGTCATTATCGTATCAGTAATGTTATACCTAATAATGATATACCTACATATATATATAAAGGTCGATACTCTTTGTTTCAATGTTATCAATTGTATCACTGCAACGCTTACGTTAGGTACCTCCTCGATTAGTTTAATACCTACCTATTTATAATAAAAGAGTCACTACTACTAAAATTACTAAAAATTAATTGCAGACTACGTCCCCTCCTACACTCATTCGTAGTAGATCTGATGGACACGGCAAGAGAATGGCCGCGTCCTAACATATTGGCGCACGTCAATGTTCGCGCCTACGACGAGTCGCAACGCGAGAGACAACTCGTCGTGCTCAATGCTAGGCTCGGAGAGTGGGGCCTTGAGCGACGGCAGCGAACTGCAAGGCTTGTGCCTGGCACCTATGTTAGTATACCTTCCCAATGCCCTTGTTCTACTGTGTCATGTTTTCTTAAAATAGTGCAGCAGCTTACAGAAGTTTTAAATCCGATTCATGACGAACCATAGTCCATCACATAAAAAATCATAATATTAGGTCAAGTCAGGTTAGTGCGAAGTGAACTAAACAGCCTAACTTGCCATACCTAGGTCAATGGTTCTATTAACTTTTTCGATTGACCATCTCCACCCTATCGCCATCTACCTCGGACTTCCCTGTTAGAAAGGAAAGGAGAATGAAAAGCAATTTGAATTTGCCATATAATATTTTATTTCACGAAGAATGCTATTCACATCTGCAGGTAAAAAAAATAAACATTAGTCGATTTAAAAATCGTCGTTGGATGGTATTACTACCTAAGCTGTTACTTTGAGATTTGATTTGATTTCGATTTTTTAATTCTTTGTGCAAAATGAAAGCGCTCCATAAACTGATTTCAGTTATCATGTCAAATGTTACTGTAGAAGGAACCATGAACCCAAATCGCCGAGTATCTACTATAAGGTCTTATAGGTTTTACGCTCTTGATAATAGAAGAATATATTACTAAAAAAATCATTAACATGTTATTCCAGACAAAACTAAAAATATTAAGAGGCACTCGTGAATGGGCGATATATTCCGACAACATGCTGATTGGTGAGCTGGAGCACCGAGCGGCCGCCGAAGGCGTTCGCGCTATTCGTATCCGTGGCGACCTTTACCCTGAAGAGATCTACTTATGTCCTGCATCTAGTTCCCCAATATGAGAGGACAGCTAAATAAATGCTTGCATAAACGTCATAGGTACCTACAATGGAATTTAAGCTACTAAAGATTAAATTGCACCATGAGCTTAAAGGGGACGAAAGGAATCCTTTTCTAGATTAGAAAGGATTAAGGAGAGAAGAGTTCCATAGTGACGGTACACTATCCTTCTTAAATTGCATAGTAAGTAGCAACATGGCACAATAAACGCTAGCAGCTTTGAGCAGTTATGACTTGTACTGTGGAGTCGGCTTAAAGACCCGAACTGTGTTTTTTTAAAGCTTTGAAGTTATATGAATAGTTGAAAATAACTATAACAATTGGGCCTTTAACAGACACGTCTTTTGTAAGACGCACCACTGTTATAATTCTAGGTCCATTTACGTTTTTCTCGCAAATAATTACGGATACGGATTTGATAAAGTTGTTTGTAGTAAAGTCGATTAAATCGTCCATTAATTGGCGCCTCTCCAGTGGACCTATAGTTAAAAATTTAAAAAAACAACATATTTCAGCTAGTTCAATAAGTGTCATTCAGTAAAAATATCGCTTCTTCTAAACAGACAAAAAAATCTTAAGCCCAAAAATAAATAACTATGCCTTTAAATATACTGTACCGAAGAACATTATTTTGTATTTACTGAACTGTCGTATGTAACGTTTCATATAAACTTGTATGTGAGTGGGTACCTCATACCATTTTAAGAGGCGCCCACTGCCTAGTCTATAAGATATCCGCAGATCAGAGCTACCGTGATTAACACATGGCTTTCTAAATTTAAAAATGTACGTATTAGCAAGGGTAAACATACTGCATACAGTGATCTATTTGTTACTGTCTTAAGAAATTGCATCCGAAAGTATATAATTGTAATGTGTACACAAACTGTATGAACAATTTTTTTACCCTTGTAGAATTGTAGCCCATCTCGAATCCATAAATTAATGTGGGTAAATTAATTGAACGACATGACATTTTTCTGTTTTGTTCCATACCTGCTAGCTGCTTCTTGACCTGTGCCTTTTATTCAACGATGGAACCTATTGTACGTTTTGCCCCAAATATAGATGTTGTTGAAAATTATGGTGTAGGTACTTATGCCTTACGGTAAAAAAGGGCTGGTACCGGGCCGTACACTGTTGTCCACCAGATTTCGATGTGTGACGTAATTATCGTCACTCAAATAAATAAATACCTCACACACTTAAATGTTTTACAGTTGCAATTAACTATAAGCAAATATAAATATATCTTAACATGTTTTAGGAAGTTACTTATATTATACGAGGTCGGCACTGAAATTTCGGGAATCAAGGAAGTGACACAACATTACTATTTAAAAATGTATTTATTGCATTTCGAAGTATTCTCCACGAAATTTGACACATTTTTCCATACGATGGAACCAATCATAGAAGCAACCATTCCATTCGGAAGTTGGGGTCTCCAAAATAGCTGTTTTGTAGGCGTCCACAACTTCTTCAGGTGATGAAAATCTCTGACCACGCAATTTATTCTTTATTTTAGGGAAAGTATAGAAATCATTAGGGCTTAGGTCGGTAGGTTAATTCTATGTTTTCTTGCTTTAAAAACTCTTTTGTTCTGTGCGCGGTGTGAGAACTCACATTGTCGTGATGGAGGATAATGCGGCGGTTACAGTTTTCTTTACGGAGTTCAGAAACGACCTGTGGCAAACAAATACTAGCATACCATTCTGCATTAACCGTTCTTTGTCCCTCAAGAGAAATAGTCGCAAAATGGCCGGTTTTGGAGACAAACGTGGCCACCATTTTTTTTGCAACACTCCGTGAACGAACAATTTTTGTTGGCTTTAACTCATTTTCGAATACCCAAACTCGTGACTGGTTTTTTGTTTCGGGTTTGTACTCATATATCCAGGATTCGTCACCTGATACGATGTTGTATACAGCATTTAAGGATCCTGCGTGGAATCTTTCGAGAGTTCTGACGCACCAAGTAACACGAGCCGCTTTTTGCTCTTCACAGAGCGAATGCGGTATCCATCGGGAAAACAACTTTTTTTACACCTAATTGTTCATGCAAGATTATTTGTATTTGAATCATGCCGATGTCTAAAGTTGCCTGAATTTCGCGGTATGTCACATGTCGATCTTCCTCAATCAGCTTACGCACAGCATCAACGTTTTTTTTTTCACGTCCACGTTGAAATTCAGCAAACCAGCGATAAATTGTGGTTTTAGATGGGGCTTCATCACCAAATGCAGAAATCATAAGGTCAACACACTGTTTTTGCGTTAAACCACTTCGAAAGTCATAATAAATCATCGCTCTTGAATTTTCTCGAGTCAATTCCATTTTGTCAACGACTAAACAAGTTTGACAAAACCTTGTGATAAGACCGAGAATCTTTTTTTAAATAAATAAATGGTATTCGATTTTTGAAACCAAAGAGTTTTTAATTAAAAAGATTTTAATATGACAGAAACAGTGGAAATATTCCATTCCCGATACTTTTAGTGCAGCCTATGTATAAGCAATATCTATATTTAATTTTAAAGTATGTAAAGATTTTGTTGACAATGTTGGTATACGTATACACTTCTTTATTTTAAATCAGCTAATACTAATGACTTATATTACAATACCTACTAATTACTAATATGGCATCAGTTTCATATTTTAGGTAGCTTTACATTAATCATAAAGTATAACCATAAAATAAAACGCCAAAGCCATATTGCTAAGTTTTCGAGACTAAATCTTTGGATGGTTGTCATGATTCATATCTTAGAAAGTATGAACTAACTTTTAAACTTTCGCGTTCCATGATATATTGTTTTCAGTATACAAGCTAAATGCATCATTTGAAGTAAAACACATAATGCAATTTATTTTAGAGGTATTGCTTCAGGGCAATAGTTATAAGTGGAAAGTGTTAAGTAATACCTATACGCATATCAGATGCTTTATTAATCTCTCTCACCTTTATCAATAATTTAAATGGGTACCTAACTCAGTAGGTATATACTTATATACTTATTACCTAAGTAATTCAGAATTGGTCTAATTTATTAAGCTGAAAAACTGATATATGTATAACATACCAAAAAAAAATGTATACTGCTGTCGTTTAAACTAGTTTTATAGTTAATTATTAATAAAATGCAGCTTTGATTCTGTAAACTTAGTCTAATGAATTGTTAAAAAAAAAGTTTAAAGCTTTCATACAACTACTCCGCTTTAGACGTTAAGCAAACATCAATATCAGTTATGAAATATGTTTTAACACTTCATCAAACTATACTAGTTTTTTGTCTATACTGGAAACGAATAACAAAATTAATTGATTGTTAAATTATTCGATCTTGTTGTACCAATAATTTATTGCAAAACTGGTTTGTTGCAAGTACCTTCTAATAAGACGACTGTTATTCCAGCTTAAGTAAAATGGCTTGTGGTCAACATTTACTATCTTGTTGTATTATGATACAGGTACAAATATAACAATACACCCCTTTTCTAACGGTCTTTTATTTATCACCAAATGCGTAAGTATGCTAAAAGCAACAGAATAAAGCCTATAGATGCTCGCTAGTGATAGCGAATATACTAATTATATTATTGGCGTCTCACATCGGTTTGTATACCATCTCTATCCGCATCGAGAACATCATCGTAAGTAGAAACCTATTAACCTAACCTAGCTATTATCTTATCAGTGCCTATATTACCTATAGGTAAATAAAACTTTTTAACAAAAGAAGTTACCGGCGTCAGAAGAAAGAAACTGAAAAGAAAAAATGATATTAAAAAACTTGTTAGTCTAACTAAACTCTCCTACTAATGTACCTACCTATGTGCATTAAAACGGCCGTAATGCCAGATGTAGTCCCGATTTGCAATAATTAGTAAAATAGTCCCGCAAAACTTTGGATACGTCCCGTGCCTATTTTCAAATCTGCACTACACGCACAACAATAGCGCCTATGCGCTATATTGGTGTTGTGTGGCAGAGTTCATGAGGTGATGTTTGGAAAGGTACCTACAATAAACCGGGTTATCATTAAAAAAAGTGTATGACTCGCGCAACGAGGGTTCCGTGCAAACAAACTTATCTGTAGATAGTACGTCCATTTCGGGAGTCAATTCTCGAAGATTTTTACCCTTTTCCGAAAGACCAACCAATTTACGACTTTCGAATTTTTCCTTTACTAAGGCTTACGTGGCCTTATCTTTTGATTGCGTTGACTAATTTTTAAGGCTTCAAGAGACCGCAGTCTTATTTATTTTTTATTAATTTCAACTTGATGCGTTCAATGGGTACTGAGAAAAAGGATCTTGACAGACAGACAGACGGACAACAAAGTGATCCTATAAGGGTACCTTTTTTCCTTTTGAGGAACAGAACCTTTAAAAACTGCTTGGCCATTGTCCAGTACCTGCTTTGCTTACCAGGGCAGAATGCGCTTACCGAAAGAGCATTTTCGTTGATGAATTGGATAACCTCATTGAAAGTCGAAACCTTATGTGCTATCTGAAGAAGGTAAAATTGTATATTACAAAAACTTCTGCGTCCACCTGTCATGACATACGTTGCCGAGACGTGAACACTAACGGTGGGGCTAGTTCACAAGCTTAGTCGCGCAGCGGTCTATGGAGTAAGCTGAAGTGGCAATCTGCCGAAGGACCGATGGCCGTTGAAATAAACGCATCCTAGAGTGGAGGCCGCGAATCGGTAAACGAAAGGTAGGGCGACCGCCAACCTTAGCCTGATGGACTGAAGACTTGAGAAACGTAACTGGAATAAAATGGATGCGGAAGGCGGGATTTAAAATTAAATTTTGCCGCCCCTACCGACCTTATCCAGCCTACTGGCGGCATTCATTACAGTACATTCACCACTTACTAGCGTAGTAGTATACCTATTCAGTTTATTTTTTTACAGAATGTAGGTACATGGGTTGGCACATAGTGTACACAGTAATAGTATCACTACATTTGGCGTCATTATGCGTGCAGCAGTATATGCAGAAGTGATTATAAATAGTGTTAGAAATATCTAACAAATAAATATTTAAGGTGTATAGTATAGTATACATAATTGAAAGAAATTAACATAATGACGGTAGCGTGCCAATATATTTATGAAAATCTAATTTACCTTCAAAAATAAAGATCACTTCTGTAAAAAAAGTGATATACACTCTTTTAACACGCGTAATAAACATAAACTTGTTGTACCTGCCTCTAGGCTCCAAAAAATTAACAAGTCGTTTCAAGGTGAATGTGTGCGATATTATAATAAAATCCCAGATAATATTCAAATGTTAAGTCTAAACAAGTTTAAGTCTATTAGTAAAACGACAGCTATGCCTTAAGGGCTATTAATTAGTAGGGAATTATATACAGGATAAAAACGCTTGGGATGGAATTGTGATAAAAATCTAATGTGAGCTAATATGTGTCTTATTTTCCATCTCTCACGTTTTTCATTTCTTCTTTTTCATTTTTTCCTTAATTTTCAGTTTCCCTATTGTCATTTTCTTTTTTTAGTTCATTTACTTTTAATTTTAAAACATAATAGCACACAACAAAATGATGTGATATTTACTGAATATTTATTGAAACTGTCTGGTTTTTTTTTTTAAAGAGTGGCCGTGAGTTTGTTTGCCCGATTTCTTCTCAGAAGGCTCAACCATTTGGAAACGGGCGGTTATAGATCGAAACAGGCAGATGTGATATAATACAATACAATACTCTTTATTGTACACCATGAGGAACATTTCAAAATATTTACAAAGACAAAAAAAAATATTATGTTATCCATTTTTATTTTCTTTAATCATTTTACATTTGACGAAGCAAACGATTGTTGCGGTGACTCTGTGTGTGTTGATCTATAATTTGTAATTACAATAATTATTTATTAAATCGACGAATTCGAATAATTGATGGTCAATTTTATGAAATAAAGATTTTTTTAAATTGAATTTTGAATTTGGTATCTGAGCAGCAAGCAGTCTTTCGCTTTTGACAGACAGCTAATCCGCTTCAAAATGTTGTTTAACACGCTTGTATCACTCCGTCGCGTTCGGTAACGCCTGAGCTGAGATTGAAATTAATAGATTTCAATCAATTACTCTCCTTATATATGCACCCGATCCTTTTAATTTTTCTTTGCAAAGCGAAGCCTTACATACACTTTTCCCGCGGGCGTCGGGATGGAAGCGTCGGCCCAAGGCGTCGGGTATATACCCGATATATATATTAAAGAAAGAAAAATAACTTTAACAACGATTAAATTAAACTTAACAATTATATTAACTAAATAAATGACTAAAAAACTGTACAATTTATATTAAACTAGCTGTAGCCCCGCGGTTTCACCCGCGTAACTCTTACAGTTTTTGCACCGCACGCCAGAATAGCTCGCAGATGACAGATTTTTTTTCCGGCTTACTTAACACTTATCGTTATAATTATTTCGGCCAATATACACAATATCTGGCATACGTACTCAGTTTAAATTATTCACATCGAAATATAATAAAAGTTACTTAACTTTAAAGCACTTAAAACTGTATTTTACAATAAGACGATAGGTAGCTGCACGCTAATTGTCAAACTTTGTTTAGCAAAATAGTGTGCTGACCTTGAAAAACGTGGCACGCACCGTGAAACAAAAAATCTCATCGTTCTATCTCATTTTTTTACACGACATCAGCATTGCTCTTTTTCTTACGCGAATGCGACAAAGCTATCAATTTGTCTATAGCATTTTCTGTCTACGAGATGTACGGGATGTACCACAAATCTCGTCACCCAATATTAGTACACTCTCACTAAACTATATTATGTTTATCTCTCTTTTCTCACTAAGGTTTGCATAAGTCATATAGAGACGAAATGTTTTTTGGAATAAAAAAATGAATTTATGTTTGTATATATTTGTGTATTGGATTGCTAGGGCCTCTCCATATATTTATTTACTCATTGATCTGGTCACAGATCTGTAATTGTCTTGTCATTTTTGTCAAATCAAAGGATCTAAACAAATTATTTAAGACATATATATGTAATTATATTTATGTAAAGAAAATGTTGCACTATATCACTGAATTATCTGATAAGAGGGTTAGATAAATAAAAAATATTAACTATTGCTGGGTAAAATGAGTAGTGGTAGTATTAAAGTGATAAGCCGGCTATGGCAGTCTGTGGCACCTTCATATGTTTGACCTTCTCAAGGTGACCGATACATAAATCGCGTTGTTAAACCAGTCAGGGTTGAGAAGGTCTGACGGTAGCACGGGCCTTATTAAATTTTTGTCGAGAATAACTCAAGATGAGCGTCCAAACTGATTCAGACAAACGGAAACAGATTTCTGTGCGAGGAATCGTAGCTGTAGAGAATGTGACTGAAGTGAAGAAAGCGTTCAATCGTCATGTTCATTACACCCTGGTAAAGGACAGAAATGTAGCTACTCCAAGGGATTACTACTTCGCCTTGGCCCATACAGTCAGGGATCACCTCGTCTCTCGCTGGATTAGAACCCAACAATACTACTATGAAAAAGATCCCAAGGTGAATTAAGTTATATTTTTTTTCGAAATAACTTAATCTTACTCTTAATTGCCTAATTATCAGTTATCCTGTGATGTTTATACAATTTATTTACTTTAATTTCAATTCGGTAAAGGATTTTATTTTTCCCACATTGAGTTGTTAAGTAACTACTAGTACTCTCTAGGATGTTTATAAAAAGTTATTGTTTTTTTTGCAATGCTTTAACTTTTTACCCGGATTTAAGTAGATTTAAAAATTAATAGTATTGCAAATATTTTTTTCTAATCATTATATTGAAGGATATACAGTATATTGATTTTTAGGTTTTTACTTTAATAAATATTTTTTACATTATCAGCGTGTGTACTATCTGTCCTTGGAGTACTACATGGGACGCTCCCTCCAGAACACCATGATAAACTTGGGTATCCAGGGCACAGTAGATGAAGCCCTTTATCAACTTGGTTTAGACATTGAAGAACTTGAGGAGCTTGAGGAAGATGCAGGCCTTGGTAATGGTGGACTAGGACGGTTGGCAGCTTGCTTCCTTGACTCTATGGCTACACTTGGATTAGCTGCATATGGTTATGGTGAGTAGTGATAATTAGACAGATTTGTAACCATATTTTTTTTATTGTTTAGTGTACTTAATTGACAGTAGCATAAAAGCTAATGTATTAAAGTTGCAATTGAGTTGTTGCAGTTTTGAGCCCCAACCAGCACACTAGCATTTAGTTAAGTTAGGGAGGGGCTAACAAACATACTAATACAATGCAATCTCTCTTAACACATAAATATGCCTGGGATCATGAATTTGATATTAACAAAGCTATTATCCTGATATTGTTTTCAATCACCTCTTGATAATGTTTTATTATTAATAGTTTTGCATAAGTTGTATCATTGATTTCCATTTATTATATCTATCTATAATACAATTAGTATATATGTATAATTTCCCTAGCCTATTTATAATGAAGGAAATATAAACAATTGCAATAACAATATACCATAACAATATACCATAACATACAATAGTAGAATTTAATTTTTAACACCATTTTGTTGATCGGAGTCACATTGTTAATAAAATGAATTGATTAAATTCTCAATATGACACCTCACCATTGCAGTACATACTTGACATTATTTCAGCCAGTATAAACTAATTTAAAGCAGTTGACATACTGTGATTTGGCATTGCTCCAATTATGTGCTTTCTGGACTCAATTTGGCATATACAAAGATATTGTTGTTTACACCTACATTACAAAATTTATATTTTACAATACAGGGCTTTAGCAGGTCTGAGAACCACAAATGAAAAACACTGCTAGCATATTCCTGTGATAATAATTCCAGCACTTCTCAGGGTGACATTATTGTGCCATTGCACAAAATAATTCTTCTAGTTTTCAGTGTTTTATATTATAAACAGTAACCACATCATAAAATGGTGTCTTTGGGACACCCGGTATGAACGTAGTTATTTTCCCTATACATATATGTATATATATTTGATGGATGGAATAAATTGTATCAATATATATATAAATAAATAAAAAATAAAAAAAATAGTTAAAACTCGAAATTAAAATTAAGTCATCTGTTTATGAAAGTTTCCCTAAGTATACGGATCCAGCGATATCGCGTAGAATCCACAGATGACGTAAAAATAAAATAAATCAACTCGCGGTCAGCATTTTTCGTTACTCTATTTTGCATGTAATTCATAAAAACAGCAATGATAAATACCAAAATCACAGTTTAATTGACTGGCCTGTTGGTCTAGTGGTTAGTGACCCTGACTGCTAAGCCAGAGGTCGTGGGTTCGATTCCCACCCAGGACCAATAAATGTGTGATGAGCATGATAATTTGTTCTGTGTCTGGGTGTAATTTATCTATAATATGTATGTATTTAGAAATATATAAGTATGTTTATCAGCAGTCTGGTTACCATAGCACAGGCTCTGCCTAGTTTGGGATCAGACGGCCGTGTGTGAGATGTGTAGAGTTGTTATTATTATTATTATAATTGGGGATCCATGTAATACAGCATTTCATCCCCTATTTGATTTATGTTCCCACCGTGAATTCTTATGGTGCGTTTACACGCACGCCGTGCAGCCTGGCAAGCAGCACGGCATGCAGCTCGGCGCGCAGCCTCCCACGCAGCGTGCCAAGCAAGCTTTTCACACCAGGGCTGCCAGTAAGGACAACTTATTTAATACCGCTAAGACTCAGAAATTATACAAAATCAAGAAATTATACAAAATCATGTACTATTATACAAAATCAGTGTTGTACAACTATAGAACGTCACTCTTTGGGGATTTTAGTAAAAGGTGTTTTAACTTTAACATATAAGGATTTAAAAGTTTATCACAGACATGATTTGTTTTAAGTATCTCTGTGTATGTACGTACTTTTTACGCTATAACATCAGCAATGACATTGTATCCAATTATACAATGCAATCTACTATACAAACAGGATACAAAAGATAACCGATATTACCAATTTTGTATCCAATTTTACAATCTGGCAGCCCTGTTTCACACACTTGCAGGCATGGTCCGTAGGGTATTAGTGTTCTGTGGACATGGTAGTCAGTGCAAACAAGGGAGACGATGTACACGTAGATCTCGTGGGAGCTACTGCTTTGGGCTTGATCTATTTTTATTGAAAAAAAAACAGCCGGACATAATTATGCATGCGAAATTTTACTTAAAACTATTAGGTTTTACAACTAAAAAATCATTTTTGGTGTATAAACACTTTTCAAGTAGCCAAAACTTTAAATTTGATTTTTTTATTTGACATGCGTTATAACTATTTTTACATCGAAGAGAGTTTTTACATAATTCGTTTCTTATTTTAGTGGGATCTCTTTTAATGAATTTACTATCCTCGCTAACTTTTGAATATAATTTTTTATTATTTCTAATTAACATGAACATAAATAACCATGATAAGCATTGGAGGCGGCTTCTTCATTAACTGTGTTTCGTAACTGTCTTAAGGCATACATAAATCTATTTTATTTACATTTTATTTACATCATTGAAATGCGATTAGTTACAATTCTCTAATCGTCAATCAATCAATCAATACTAACTTTAATCCTAAGAATTGGCACTATTTTGTTTCATATTTTTTTAGCCCTGATAAACAATATTAATTTTTACTAAAAGAATAGTTCAGAAACATCTTTCTGAAGTCTTCTTTTGCTTTTGATTCGTGCGTGATAAAGGTTCAGACCATTCCGATATATTTGGTGTCGTCAAAAATTAATTTCGATCGTTACGTCGTCTGTACGCCACGAAGATGCAAACTATACTAACGCGGCCGAGCGCGTGTGTGTGTGTAAACAGGCACACAAGCACATTCACCCTTTGAAGTGTGTCAAAAAACCGGCAGTCGTCCCGATCGGCGCCAAGCGCGTGCATATTCACGCAAGCATGCACAAACAGCCTGTTTACATGCTTGCGTCGTTGAATGTCGGTTTGAACGCGAGCGTGTGAACGCACCCGTTAGTCGTCCCGATCGGCGGCAAGCGCGAGCACATTCACGCAGGCATGCACAAACAGCCTGTTCACATGCGTGTGCTCGTGCATGTGCTCGTTAAATGTCGGTTCGAACGCCAGCGTGTAAACCCACCATTAGACTCGTTTTAGCCAGGATTGAACATCACTGTAGAGAGGCGAATGCTAGCACAAGAAACTGAAATGCAGAAAACGAATAGCAGTGGTACATTGGTGACTGGAATAGATTCGTAAAAATATTAGCTGCTGTGTTAATCTGAGTAAATTTCTTACGAAACATATTAAAGATTTTTGGGCTCGCTTTGTTTGTCGCAACACATGAATTACTGGTTAGTTGCAGCGGCCAATTCGCGGATAAAGTAATCACTACAAATTGTTTGGTATTTCTACCTTTACCTACGTACTGCCAAAAAGCAGTCATTGAGACAGATTTTAAATTTCAGCCAGAGAATAAATGAATATTAAAGACTGATAAGCTTATGCACATAAAGTTCAATAACCTACAGCGTCTAATATAAAGAATGACTAAAATTAGTTTTATGATTCTTGGTGCGTGAATATAATTGGCCGTTTCACTAATGAATATAACCTTGGGATTAAAAACTATTCGTACTTAATTATAGCAATATGTTTAATTGTAAACACAAATAGAACAACATTGTAACAATATAGTTTTAGAACCAGTAGGGAAACAGCATCCGGACTATAGGCATAAAATTAAAAAAAAAATTAAATCAGAGATGTTACGGATATAAAATTTCGAATTTGGATACAAATATTCGAATAATATTATACCGATTCGTGTCCTAACACGTTTGTGAATATCGAATTATATCGGATTATCCGATAGTTTTAGTTACGGATATTAGATTTTTAGGGAATTGTAATACGAAAATAAAGGTTTGATTTTGGTAATAAACACAAAAAAATGCCCTTTAAGCAATGGTCAGAATAGGTACACTGATTTACTTACATCAGATCAGGGTGTCTATGTTAGGGCATGCCTTCTTCCCGGAAATCACCGGTTGTTTTGGAATTGACCTAATTATTAAAGTAGTGATTAGTAGCTGAACTCTGGTGATCTTAGTTTAAAGAAAAATGTACTAAAACGTATCAAATTAATTTAATTTATCTGTTTAATAATTAAAATAATAATACTATACTGTAACGTTGGAGAGCCATGCTTCGGCACGTACGGGTCGGCTCGACTCTGCTCGACTCCACGGCCTCACAGAAAACCGGCAGTGAAGCAATGATTGCATTGCATTTCGCCGCGTGAGTGAGGTTACCGGGGGCCCTAACCCTTCCCTCTCCCCTATTCAAGTCCTTCCCTTCTCCCCCTCTTCCCACCCCCCACCCCTCCCCTCCCCCTCTTCTACTCCCACCTTAAAGAGCGGCAACGCACTTGTGACTAGCAGCACTACTGTGACTAGTAGCACTTACTTACCTGGGATAGAAGCATGTATTGTACTCACAAACAGAATAACTCGAGATACTGTTCTCTGATTGGTTGCATCGGTTTTGTGCAGAGACTACTTATTATTAAGTATTATTAATGGAATCCTATTTTAAATTTTGTGTAACTCTTACTTAGTCTTTGAACACTTACCTACCCATTTGTCACTTATTCTCGGGTGAAATACAATAAATCACCTAATACCACAGATTACTAAGTAGTTACTACGTAACAGATAAATCACTCCCTACAAAAACGTCCATACCTACCGTTTTAATTACCTACTCTTTCCGAGCGCCGACCCCTGCATGCTAAAATGATTTTTAATGTTCTTAAAACACGATTTCACTACACGAGTAGAAGTGTCGGTACTAAAGATTTTATTTCTTGTAGTTATGGCATTCTTATAAATATAAACGAATAAAGTATCATTTATTTAAAAATTATAAAGATAAGGTATTTAGTACTTACCTAAGTATATATTTTTCCATAAATAGAATCTTAAAACCATTTCAAAATTACGTATTGTCTTTACTATTATAAATATTTAATAAGAATGGTAAACCATTATTAATTACTTTTATTACAGAATTAACTATTTGTATTCGAAACAAACAATTAATTAAAGAAATTGTATAATTCGAATGGTTTACCATTCGAATTAAGTAGATATTTGTATATTAAAGAAATTGTATAAAAATTCTTTTCTAAAAAACAACTATATGTGACAGTAAAAACCGTATTAACTCTTATTTATTTGTAACAGAAACCAAAACATCAAAATAGAACAAAATATATTTACAATTTTCACATTTTTTTTATTACTGGATCTACGTCCATGTACAGCACATAAACTACCAGAAACCATGTCAATTTGCCTGTATTTAAAGTATATAAAGGTATAAAAATACGATTTCGAATTACGTAAAAATTCAAAAATAAAAGCATGAGCGCGCGGTACAGCTGTCGGCAACACACTGCGCAAAGACTACAATAGTATATAGGATATAGACAGGCAGCTCTGCTTCTTTTTATTGACAACACAAAACTCCGCCTAGTGGTCAGACACCGAAAACTAATATAATATACATATCTATAGGTATATTTATATATATATATATACAATTGAACAATATATAGGTACCTACTTATACGGTGTATGAATGTGTTTTGTTGTTACCTGTTTCTTGTTTTATTGGTTCTAACATGAGAATTTTATACTTTAGCTAATTAATGTATATTTATGACTATTCTCCGATTTTTATATTCAAACCAAAACTTTTATTGCAAAAAGAAAAGCACAAGAAACCGGCAATCGGTACTCATAGGCAACCATTTGCAATATAAGTGAAGTGTTGCCAACCTAATATTAATAAGTTCCAAATATAAAAAAAAAAATGTTGATTGTTACGATTGTATTTTTAATTAATATTATTGTGTGTTGGTGAACAAATTGTTGTTTGTATAGAATTTTAAGTGGTTTTAGATATTTAATATGCAATATTTTGTTATTTACAAATGCGAATTTTAAATAATTAATAATACATTTGAGGGTAAAAAATTTCCCCTCATACAAATTATAAATTTAAATATTGTAACACGGTAATTTTAGTTCCGGTATCTATCCTTGGGATGGCACTGAACTCAATAAAAAAAGTGCAATTGTTTTATGTTCCAAGTTACCATAGCATGACACTGCGCGAGACTGCGTATAAGGGCCGCCAGCGGCCATGCGGCCGGTAGTTGTTTAGCGCACGTAAGTACATCCAGTGGCACAGGCCTGCTAATACGTAGTGCCACATAATTTTAAAATTCCGAAAAGAATGTCTTAGCAATTTAAAAATAGAGAGTGAGGTCCTCTCTCTCTCTTTTGAGACTCATTGCACACTGCAATCTCGAAAACGATTATATTCTATAGATACATATCCCCCAAGGGGGATGGTATATTAAATCCACATTCCGCCAGCTATATTTTTGGTCCCAACTAATAGGGTACGTTTCCAATCTCCGCACTATTACTGCATTTTTTAACAGAATACCTCTTTGCCAACATTTTGGCCAAAATGTGGTAATCGTCGATTTACGATCGCACAATGAGACGCCCAAACTTATAATAACGGGAAGTTCATTTATATTGAATAAAAATCATAAATGGGTTAGCCCTTATTTTATTTTGACATATTTTCTTCTTATACACTACTACCTTACATTCAAAATCAAATAAAGGCCCAACACTAAGTGACTAATGTTCGCTACTGACAATAAAGGCACTGTGTGAGTCTGTGTGATATCGTTTTACATTGTCTAGGTATCCGGTACGAGTACGGCATATTCGCACAAAAGATAGAGAATGGTGAACAGCACGAAGAACCTGACGATTGGCTGCGTTACGGTAACCCGTGGGAGAAGGCTCGTCCGGAGTTCATGCTGCCTGTCAATTTCTACGGACGAGTTGTGGACACTCCTCAGGGAAAAAAATGGATCGATACACAGGTACATTACCAACTCTTATCTTTCCTCCTTCACTTTTCTGAAATTGTCTTTGACCCAGTTGAGGAAAATTCACGGAGCGCCAATTGGTTGGTATTTGTTTAGTAGCTATTAATTGACGAGCTTTAGTGATATCAATAAAATAAATTGAAAAAACTTTCAAGATAAAAAAGTAATTATTATGGTCGGGTCGAGTTTCGACCAATGAGCGAACACTAATTTTGTTTAGTTACTTGAAAGATAAAGCACTCACGTGTTTCAACGCATCGTTTTGCTTGATAATTTTTAATTTTAATTGATAGATTTTACTCAACCGTTATTTCCTCACATCACAGGTCTGAGGTTATTTCCAACTTAAATTTTCACTGAATTATTCACCCAACAAAGGACCATTATGAAGTATGTCACAAGTTCTGACTCACTGAGTTTAAATTGATTGAACTGTAAAAAGATTATCCAAAGGCTATTTTAAATTTTAATGACTTAGATACACACATAAGCGCACGGCTTTTCCCCTTCGTGGTAGACCTTATTCTTGTGAGCTCTTTTAATTAACTAAGCTTAAATGCTTGTGTTTAAAGTGTGCTCATGTCGTTGGTGTAGTGAATGATGATAATGTATAATCGGCAACCCTGTTTATGCTTTCTTGCTACTCTTGGGTAAACTAATCTCTGAGGAAACCATAATAGTTTATTACTTAAAGAACTATAAATGTTGTTTACACTAAAGTAGTTGTCGTATTAGATGTGTGTGTAGTACTTACACACACTAAGTGACGTACACACTCTACATCGCTAGGTAAGTGGGCTTTAAACACGCAATCGTCTAGTCCGATGCCTTAGCCATTGCGCGCTACTGCTGCTTTTATATATAAAATAAATAAACTAAGTCCCATTTAAAAATAATCTGATTTTGAAATAAAAATTGAAAAAGAATGGACACCTTATACCAATAGATACATACATATACCTATTATACGTATTCTATTAAATGCATATTAATTTTTATGTCTGTTCAGCCTTTACTCCGTTATTTATGAACCGATTTTGATTATTCTTTTTTGTTAGATAAGGGTATACCTCAAGGGTGGTCCCATGTCAAGGAAGTCAGGATCTGATGATGGGATCCTGATAAAATTGAGAGAAACCCTCGAAAATTATAGGAACGAATAGTGTTTCTGTTTACTTTTCTTTACCTTATCAGGTATTTGCGTTTAGAAATCATCACATCATGTAGCTGAGCTGATGATGAAAAAAAAATCATAAACTAAAAATCTTTTTAACAAAAAATTTAACCGACGAAAAGAACTAAAAAGCAAAAAATAAATAAACCTTAAGTCTTAAGTTTTAGCTTATTTACATAAACTATCAAATTTTATATAAACTTATTTTGAGTCGGCGCCAAATAATAAAATGATTAATTATATTACCTACGTAGAGCCATGTCCATTTCTACTTAGGTACATATAAAATTCTGAGAATTAATCAGTTTGTTGTTGGGCGCCGACTCAAAATAAGTTTATATAAAATTTGATAGTTAGTGTAAATAATCTCAATACATAACATTTAAGGTTATTTATTTTTTGCTTTTTAGTTCTTTTCGTCGGTTTGATTTTCTGTTAAAAAAAAATTATTTATGGTACGTACTGTTATTGTGCGCAGATAAACCTATCTTTTGTTTTGAGTAAAAGCTCCGTGTTTATAGTAAGTTTTGTCAACAAATTTGTTCATGCAGTTATGAATGACTTCGGCATGCTCATAGCTTGTGTACTGTAACGACTATCACTCTATTTTCAGATCAAGGTTTCTATTAGTTTAATTGGCTTTTGATCTTATTTCCAGTTTACTGAGCAAAACAAGTTTTATACTATACGTCTTACGTAAGCGCACACCAAATGGTCAATGCCCAAGTTGGATAATATATGTGTGTTGTATGTATCTATGTTGCGGTCAACCAATTTATAAATACATAAATTGCGCTAGCTCTGATTTCAAACTGATACATTTGACTAAAAAGCCAACGGAGTCATGAATATGTTGAAACTATTGAATGAAATGTCAATAACTTTTAAAAAGAGCCAAATCAGTTCATAAAAACTAAGATTAACGCAAATAAACAAACAAAACTCTTTATTATATTAGTAAACCGAAAACAGAAGATGCTTTTTTGGATGTACTTGATGCATGAGTGAAGAGATCGTGACGTAATTGCAACCGAATGGATAGATAGCCTTGGCAGGTCGTTAGGTATTGTTTCCTTCATTGTGTTTTAAATCTAAAGAATTACAACGGTCAGAACAGCCCATTGACCTAACTCAAACAGGCGTAAAACAGCGGCGCTCCCGCGTTACGTGGGTGCCTGAAATTATTAGTAGCAAAAACCCCAACCAATGACGTCTGTTTTTGAAAGCCATCTACAATCTGTCGAGGGCTGCACCATCGACGGATGTACTTCGATCCCTAGCCATTTGCCCTGTGATATCACACCATATCGTTTAATCGGTTCGAGTCGTCTGGTTATAATCTTGGAACGTTCTAGAGTAGAGTGAATAGTTTTCTCTTGGATAGGCGTGTACCATCTTCATCGTCATCATCACTTTCAGGTGAGTTGGAAGACGAACGCCTATTCCATTACACAATAAACAAAATAAAATAAAAAAACTAATGAATCATGAATTAGGTAGCGAAATCCATATCGAGAAAGCTATTCGTGTATATAGTATTGAACAGTACGATGAAGAAGTGAACGTTGATAAGAAATACAATGTGATTGTTATCAGATGGTATTTGCCATGCCGTACGACAATCCTATTCCTGGGTACAACAATAACGTTGTAAACACGCTGCGTCTCTGGTCAGCCAAGAGTCCCATCGACTTCAACTTGAAATTCTGTAAGTATATTACGCAGCCTTTCAAACAAATATTAATTTAAATTGATTTTTAAAATATAATTCTTCATATTATCATTTTCAGTTAATTCTGGAGACTACATCCAAGCAGTCCTTGATCGTAACGTTGCCGAGAATATTTCCAGAGTTCTGTACCCGAACGACAACTTCTTCGAAGGCAAGGAGTTACGTTTGCGTCAGGAGTACTTTATGTGCGCGGCTACTCTTCAAGACATTCTGAGAAGATACAAGGCATCTAAATTCGGTAGCCGCGAAGCAGTCCGAACAACTTTTGAAAGCCTACCTGATAAAGTAGCTATACAGTTAAACGACACCCATCCTGCTTTAGCTATACCTGAACTACTGAGAATTCTGGTTGATGTGGAAAATGTTCCATATGACGAAGCCTGGAAGCTTGTCGTCAAATGCTGCGCCTACACCAACCACACTGTTTTGCCAGAAGCTCTTGAGAGATGGCCTTGTAGTATGTTGGAAAATGTGTTGCCCAGACATATGCAATTGATTTACCATATCAACTTCTTGCACCTTCAGGACGTTAAGAAACGATGGCCTGAAGATCAGGATCGTATGCGACGCATGTCACTTATCGAAGAAGAAGGAGAGAAGCGTGTAAACATGGCTAACTTGAGCGTCGTGGGCTCCCATGCTGTTAATGGCGTCGCCGCAATTCACTCAGAAATTCTCAAAAAGACTATCTTCCGTGACTTCTTCGAAATGTGGCCTGAAAAGTTCCAGAATAAGACTAACGGCATCACTCCACGTCGTTGGCTCTTGCTCTGTAACCCTGGACTTTCCGATCTCATCTGTGACAAGATAGGAGAAGACTGGACTGTCCATCTTGATAAATTACAGGGTTTAAAACGTTGGGCTAAAGATCCCGCATTCCAAAGAGCCGTAATGAAAGTGAAGCAGGAGAACAAACTGAGACTTGCAGCTCTGATTGAGAGAGATACTGGGGTTAAAATTAATCCAGCATCTATGTTCGACGTACAAGTCAAGAGAATCCACGAGTACAAACGTCAGCTTCTTAACATTTTGCATGTTATAACGTTGTATAATCGCATCAAACGCGATCCTACTGCTGTGGTCACTCCGAGAACAGTCATGATCGGTGGAAAAGCAGCTCCTGGTTATTATATTGCCAAACAAATTATTGCCTTAGCTTGTGCTGTCGGGAACACTGTAAGTATTTTTAAAATTGTGTTATTAAGTCCTTACTCATGAAACTGCTGTTTTATATAGCAAACATCTAACATTTAAAAATACATATATACACGCTGTGTAGGGAGTCTGGCAAATTTAATGCATTAACTTCATATCAGCTTCAATGACGTAATGCAGATGACGGTTTAATCATATCTTTAACCAGATTTCACTTAAAAGATATTTATATTCACGATTAGATATTTATTGCCATAACTTAGAAAACATCACTACGACATAAAGAGTTGACAGTGACAGTTTTCTAAATTTACAGCAGTTAACACATTAGGGCAACTCAGACTGAGACTAGCTTCTAAAATGAGAATCAAATACAAGTTACTAATTTAAAAACACGACTGTCATGCCAAAAAATGTAAATAATAATATTTAATTAAAGTGTTGGCCATTGCCATTGGCACTTGTAAATTAATGATTGAGGCTTTAGAAATCCTGGCTTTGATGAACTTTAACGTAATTCACCGTGTCATTCGATTAGAATTTTTCCGCTTTAAACTTCAAAATTCTATAAAAACGCCAGTCAGTGGAGGTAGGAGTCACTTAGGGGAGAGAGCGTAGTCATGAAAAACGATTGCAAGAATTGCTCAATAATACATAGCATATCTGTTTCTGTATCTCATCAATAATTAATATTTAATTAAAGTGTTGGCCATTGCCATTGGCACTTGTAAATTAATGATTGAGGCTTTAGAAATCCTGGCTTTGATGAACTTTAACGTAATTCACCGTGTCATTCGATTAGAATTTTTCCGCTTTAAACTTCAAAATTCTATAGAAACGCCAGTCAGTGGAGGTAGGAGTCAGTTAGGGGAGAGAGCGTAGTCATGAAAAACGATTGCAAGAATTGCTCAATAATACATAGCATGTCTGTTTCTGTATCTCATCAATAATTAATATTTAATTAAAGTGTTGGCCATTGCCATTGGCACTTTTAAATTAATGATTGAGGCTTTAGAAATCCTGGCTTTGATGAACTTTAACGTAATTCACCGTGTCATTCGATTAGAATTTTTCCGCTTTAAACTTCAAAATTCTATAAAAACGCCAGTCAGTGGAGGTAGGAGTCAGTTAGGGGAGAGAGCGTAGTCATGAAAAACGATTGCAAGAATTGCTCAATAATACATAGCATATCTGTTTCTGTATCTCATCAATAATTAATATTTAATTAAAGTGTTGGCCATTGCCATTGGCACTTGTAAATTAATGATTGAGGCTTTAGAAATCCTGGCTTTGATGAACTTTAACGTAATTCACCGTGTCATTCGATTAGAATTTTTCCGCTTTAAACTTCAAAATTCTATAGAAACGCCAGTCAGTGGAGGTAGGAGTCAGTTAGGGGAGAGAGCGTAGTCATGAAAAACGATTGCAAGAATTGCTCAATAATACATAGCATGTCTGTTTCTGTATCTCATCAATAATTAATATTTAATTAAAGTGTTGGCCATTGCCATTGGCACTTTTAAATTAATGATTGAGGCTTTAGAAATCCTGGCTTTGATGAACTTTAACGTAATTCACCGTGTCATTCGATTAGAATTTTTCCACTGGAAACTTGAAAATTCTATAAAAACGCCAGTCAGTGGAGGTAGGAGTCAGTGGGGGGGGAGAGAGCGTAGTCATGAAAAACGATTGCAAGGATTGCTCAATAATATATAGCATGTCTGTTTCTGTATCTCATCAATAATTATCTTAATCCTGAATGATTTTTTTTAAATATTAAGACGAGCTTCAATGCGATTTTCTTGTTGTTATCGATGAGTTAATACGCCCCAACCCTGCGGTCCTTTATCTTCCAAATGTGATGTAAATGAATCAGTATTGTTTTTAACCCCCGATGCAAACAGGTGGGGTGTGATACCTTAGCATAACGTGTGTATCTATGTATCTGTCTGTGGCATCATAGCTCCGAAACAAGTAGACCGATTTTGATTTGTTTTTTTTTTTTGCATGAAAGGTGACTTGCTAATTTCGACGTGGTTCATCGTTATCGACTTTTAATCTCCGGTTGACCGTGGTGAACGGAGGTTCACGGTTAGCTCATTGTTGAAAACAATATTACCACGACAGCCATCAAACCAAAAACCGTGTGTTCACTTGCGGTCCTTCCCTGATCCATACGCGTCGTTAATATTGCGTGATTTTTGTGCGGCATTGGTACGCCAATGGAACTGATATTCGAAAAATAAAGGACACTTGAATTTTTCTAATCATGGTTGTAATCATCGATTAAAAGTGTTATCAATATAAATCTATCTTCGGGAAAACAAAAGCTTTTCTTCCAAGCAATCATTTAAAATTAATTTGTATTTAGAATCCTAAGTTTTCATGGGTAAAGATATGATATTATTTAATAAGAAAGTACAACAGATATTTAAAGTAATTTTTAATATTTGGAAACAGGTTAATAACGATCCGGACGTCGGTGACAAGCTAAAATTGATTTACTTAGAGAATTATCGCGTCACACTAGCTGAGCGTATCATGCCGGCTGCTGACCTCAGTGAACAGGTTTGTGTTCATTACCCATTTATTTATTATAATTGTTTGTTTTTGACTTTCCTGAAAAAAATATCATCCATACAATATCAATTTTCACACCATACAGCAAATATTTTTCTTGTTTTATTAACTGTCAGAACCTGATTTACATTTGTGTATGTCCCACAACTTGCGTTGCTGACTTTACTTTAAAATGTCCTACAATCCTGTTTAGTGTCAAGGGTCGGTTCATTCAATATTTATTAATGCAATAAAATTTCTCAGTTTTCGAATACAACTCGAAGGAAACATAATTAGTGTGTGAGGACGCCACGCCAGATTAATTGAAAAGTTACAAAAGGCTAGTGTCCACTTTTAGCTAGTAAGTTCTATAACGTTGTATATTTTTAAAAGATCTCAACTGCTGGTACTGAAGCTTCGGGAACTGGTAACATGAAGTTCATGCTCAACGGGGCTTTAACTATTGGTACTATGGATGGAGCCAATGTGGAAATGGCAGAGGAAGCGGGCGAAGAAAATTTGTTTATCTTTGGCATGAGAGTTGATGATGTTGAAGCTTTACAGAAAAAGGGGTAAGTTTTTCCTCACTTTATAGATAACAATAACAAAACCCTGATCATTTTATTCTGCTCCTGTTTTATACTTGATTGAAATATAACTTACTACAGATTAATAAAAAAAAAAGTTTGGATCAAAACTATTTTTTAAGTAATATTACTAAACATTGGAGGTGGGAACCACCTCTAGTGTTGTTCAAATTCAAGTGTCATATATCTATCTATCTATATATATAAAATCCTTTGTCATGACTGACGGATCAACGCGGAGCCTAAACCGTAGGTCGCAATGACGTGGAATTTAGAGGACGTATTCCTTATATGATGTGGGTATTCGATAAGAAAAGATTTTTGACACTTCATCCCCTATAATAAAAAATATAGAGGGTTACAGTAGGGAATGAAAGTTTGTGTACAAATAATACTTACGTTACTTATGGAATCCAGCAGTTTTTTTTCAAACAGTTTCGTTTGTAACAAAATCATGACCCCCAGATCGCTAACCAGCATTAGTTGCCTTTGTTTCTATTTCTTTAGTTGTGGATTAGTTGGTTTGGTTTCCAAATACATATAGGTTAGTTGCGTTTAATTCGATTCATAAAAGAAAACAGGGACAATACTTAATCTTTAAAAAAATTGAGGGAATCGATTTTGCGACAGGACTCTACACACCTTACGTTGCAGCTTGAGCAAAGCTTTTTTCCTGACTGACGATTGCATCACGCATAGTCAAATTTTACAAAATAAATTCACAATATAAAAAGGAAGCTCATGTAAGTATGTTTTTTTGTGAATATTACGGAGAAGCTCCGCCTTAACATACATTATATTTTTTTTATGGAATATGGGCAAAGTAACAGACGGGTCGCCTGATGGTAAGGGTGTAGGAGAAGGGTGGGAGCGGGGGAAGGGTCAGAGTAGTGGGAGGGCGGCTGAGGTGGCTAGGACCTGTTCGCTTTCTTCAATCAATCAATCACTTCTTTCCAAAACGAGGCGGCAGAATCCCAAACACTCACTTTTCACAATGGACAAAACCACTGCGTTTAGCGAGAGCCTTCGCACACCAATAGCCTCTCCAGCCAATCCTCCATGATGGTCTAACCGCCACCATCGTAGCGTGATAATAATTGAGGAGGGAAAACCCAACACTTATGGCAATTTGTTGAAGTTTATCCTAGGCTGTTGTCATTGTTAGGGTCTACAAAGCGAGAATGAGTGGGATTTCTTCCTCAATTACTATCTAACTATGGATTTCCACCAGGTAACGCCTTATTCAATTAAATTGATTTTAGCATGCCCTAAACTACTAAAAGTTGTGAAATAAATAAATTTTAATTAAGAAATAAAACTCAAGGAGACAATAGATTAATAGGTGTTTTTTTGTTTTTTAGTGATTTTTCATTTTGATGTAGTTTTTTTCTATTAAACCTTATTTCTTTAGTACTCAGTACTAAGAAGTCTTCATTGATTGGTTGTACCTACACTCTGCGATAGCTGATGTCGGCCACCACGCGGAGGAAATCGCGGGCAAAAGCTAGCTGCTTTTGCTGCTGTTGTAAACCTTTGGATTGGCATACCTTAACATTTGACGATTGTTAGATCGAAAAGTCATCACAACCAGCACCATTCCATTAAGCTACTCACACCAGTCATTATCCCCCTTGTTGCGTAAAACAATGATGTAATATAATGTTTATTCGTTTAGTTACAACGCGTACGAATACTACGAGCGCAACCCAGAACTGCGTCAGTGCGTGGAGCAAATCCGCAGCGGGTTCTTCTCGCCGGGTGAACCTGGACGGTTCGCGAACATCGCCGACGTGCTTCTGCAGCACGACCGGTTCCTGCACTTCGCAGATTTCGACTCGTACATTGAAGCGCAACAGAAAGTTTCGGACGTGTACCAGGTACGTAGTCGAAAATTTGTATGTTACTGGTAGACAGTAAGGTACATTTTTCTTTTTTAAATTAACATATTACTATAATTATGCTTCATCTCTCCCATCATGATCACATAAAGCTGAGTTTATATGTTTGAACTCGCTAATCTCAGGCTCAAAGAGATTGCATTTTTTTTTCTGTTAGATAGTCCCTTTATTGAGTGAAACTGTAAACTAAATGAGCTTTATCCATCCGATCCGATTCAGGGTCTAGTGGTTAGTGATCCTGAGTGCTGAGACAGAGGTCGTGGGCTCGACTCCCATCCAGGACAAATAATTGTGTGATGAGCACGATCATTTGTTCTGTGTCTGGGTGTAATTTATCTATAATATGTATGTATTTAGAAATATATAAGTATGTTTATCAGCAGTCTGGTTACCATTATATCTGCCCAGTTTGGGATCAGACAGCCGTGTATGACGTGTGCCAAGTTATTATTATATTATTATCTTGAGTGTTAGAGGATGATAATCTAACATACAACCCTGGGGTACAGAATCGAATACTTGGGTGGTTAAATTAACTATTTATAATTCAAATAATAATGTTTTAGTCTTAGTGTGATCAATGCTTGAATTACCTATTTATAAATACTAATTACGTTATATAGTGGAATCAAATGATAACGATTTTCTAAATATTGTCATGTGTTTTATATGAATCATTACTACCTATCACTGAAGTATTACAGGTTATTAAATAGGCTTCCCTTTTATACTTTTGCAGTTGGTAGGCAAAGCAGATTTGAGGTAATTTTCCTTAAATTAGTAGCGCCAATCGACTCTGGAAATAACTTCTAGTAGTAATGGCAACTGTTATTTGAACACCGGTTATCATCAGGCGGACCCTGCGCTTGTTTGCCAAGGTGACACTACCATCACATAGGTATATGGCGCGGCGGTAGTGCATTTGACTACCAAGTCGGGGGTCACGGGTTTGATTCCCACTTAGTACAAATATTCTTCATATTTATTAAAAAAATAAAAATAAATCTATGTATGTGTAGGTAGGTAGGCGTTCTAGACCGCATAGGACAAGCTATGCTTAGTTCGGAAGGGGGCTATGGTGTGGTTGCCTTCTGTTTGAGAGGTGGCCAAGGTCTGGTCTGGTCGGGGATTTCCTTCGTATGGTATACCCGAGTCCCTTGCTATAGACTCACCTATGACGGAACATCGTATGGTTTTAGTCGGTTAGATTCCGACATACCACTTCACCGATAGCCCCAGTGACGTGATGACCCGGGGGGGCTTCCACACGAAAAAAAAACAATCTAGCTTCAGCTACAAAATAAAAATCTTTACCTACTCAATTTTTACCACGAGGTCCCCATTATGTTGTAGCGGTATCAGAACTTAACGTGCAATGAAATGCACACGATAAAAAAAGAAAGTGTTAGAAAAAAAAATCTTGTAATAAAACTTAAATTCGATACTGGACAAAATCATCACCTTAACATTTACTTTGCAGGATCAATCAAAGTGGGCAGAGATGGTGATCGAGAACATCGCGACGTCAGGAAAGTTCTCCTCAGACCGTACCATCGCAGAGTATGCGCGAGAGATTTGGGGCGTTGAGCCAACCTGGGAGAAACTTCCCGCGCCTCATGAGACTGCTTAAGAATATCTTCGACACCATGAAGTATTGCGGACGCCATTTCCCGACCTAGTAAATATACTAATTTGTTATTAGTTCATGTCGATTCAATAACACCACAATATTAGTAGATATTATTTATTATATTTTTGAGTAGTTTTATATTAACTTCAGATGATTTTGATAAGCCGTCTGAATTGAGTAATATTTTTGTAAAATTTTAAATAAATACTTCTATTTATGTATAACAATTATTTTATCATTTTAATATTTCCCGTTTACATCGTCTTGATAAAGTATGTTAAGAATGTACCATATTATACTTTTAATCGGTTAAACCGATTGTAGTAAAATCTTATTGTATGCAAAATATATCAATGATGTTACAAAATCAACTCGTCATTTCGTCTTATTGTGTGATATTCAAAAGTCTCAATAAAAATAATTATATCTCCTTATTTTTGTTCACGCTTAATAAGCCTTTCATATTTTTTTATGTTTTGATGTGGTTTTATAACATCATTAACATACAAGGTGTATTCGAAAAAAGAACACTTATTTTAACTTCATGCTGGAGTCATGCCCTTTCAGTGATTTAAGTAAGGGTCCCTTTTTGAAATACAGCCTGTACATACATATATTTCAGCTAACTTGAAAATATGTAAGATGGATGCACCTATGTATGTTTGTAGACTTAGATAATCATGTTGTTAGAAAATATTGTATTTAGAGAAATATATTTGATCGTGCGTAGTTACGTAAATACTAACATATTTGATGAAGTTGAAATACCTTGACAATTGAAAATCATAGGCAATAATGATGTTAGTGTAAACCCGAAAACTAATAAATTTAACTACGACTAACGTTTCTAGGCTCCCAATGATCTATGTTGTGGGATTCTGTGAAATAATAAGAAAATTTAGAAAAATTTGTATGTGCCATAAACCTTGTCTTGCTATACATATGTGTACACAGCTAATAGTGACGAGAGTATTTAATACTTAAAATTTGTCACAATAAGAATGCTGTGTCAAACAAAATAAGTCTAAATAGTATTGATTCTAATAATTTATATTTTTTAGAATATTCTTTACTTATATTATACATCAAAAAACTAAACACTGCCATAGAAATTGGTTTTATTTATATTGTTACCACAAATTATTATCTAATTTAAATAAAATATATCACGAATCGAAGTTTTATATCTATTTTATACCGCTATTTTTTTTTTGTGTGGAGGAGTGCACCTAGTAACGGGACCCGTCTTGGGTGAGACGGGTCAATGCCTGTCGGGGGTTGCGGAAGACTGCAGTGGCGATTTCCGCTCCCTCGATCATGGGCAAGTAACGGTACACCGGGATGGTTTTTAGTCGGCAAGAGTCCCGACAGACCCCTTCGGCCCCCCAAGAGCGGAGGACATCCATGAGGATCTTCCGCCTCGTTACAAAAAGGGCTACCGCTGGACTGATATGTCGCAATGGAACCGACTTAAACCACTGTCTTGAGTAGGTCTATTGCAAAAGACTGGGAAAACTTAAGAAGTCCAAAAAATACGTTTCACGTCTTTGGAATCTCAACCATTTAATATTTACTTCAACAGTTGTGGGTTGAATCAATTATGATAAACTAGCTGTGCCCCGCGGTTTCACCCGCGTAACTCAGATGCCATGGGAATATCGGGATAAAAGTAGCCTATGTGTTAATCCAGGTCTCCAGCTATCTACATACGAAGTATCATCGCAATCGGTTCAGTAGTTTTCGCGTGAAAGAGTAACAAACATCCAAACCTCCTCACAAACTTTAATTTTTTTTTCACATTCAATATCTTCACTACATATTATAAAATATAAAACAAAGTCTCCCGCTGCGTTTGTCTGTCTGTCTGTCTGTTTGCGATAAACTAAAAAAATACTGAGCGGAATTTCATGCGGTTTTCACTAATAGACAGTGATTCATGAGGAAGGTTTAGGTGTATAATTTGTAGCCTTGCGAAGCCGGGGCGGGTTGCTAGTGTTATATAAATGTATGTATACAGAGCCTATAAAAGAAATCGCTAGTGTCTTGAAAATTCCCATTACGGACACAACCGTCAACAACGTCTGCACTCACGCGTCTACCTGCCCGCGTTCGGGACTCGGGTAGCTCACGTCACGCGGCGATGAGCGATGTCCCCCCCTCCACCGCACCGCACAGTTTTATATTAATTTTATATCGTCGTAACTTTTAAAATATTTGACCAAATTACGTACTTTAAAAGGCAAAGTTTATCCACTTTGAATATCAGAAGCGATAAAAGTATTTATTTTGATAAAAATCAATTTGTTACTGCTAAATGTGAATTGGAAATAACAAATAAATTTTATTGTATTTATGGTTCACTATTTTGGTAATAATGGCTTACACATAAAATATAGATATATACTGTCGCGGACTTTTTTGTAGAACTATTTAGGAGAAACAATCCCACCGTACATTATATTCGTGTAACTCTTACAGTTTTCGCACCGCACGCCAGAATAGCTCGCAGATGACAGATTTTTTTCCGACTTACTTAACACTTATCATTATATATTGGACAATATACACAATATCTTCATAAATTATAGCCTATGTGTTATTCTGAGATATAAGCTATATTATTGTAAAGTTTCATTTAAATCCACACAGTACTTTTTATGTTAAAGAGTAACAAACATCCATACATCCATACATCCTCACAAACTTTCACGTTTATAATATTAGTAGGATTTTGCGTTAAAGAGTAACAAACATCCATACATCCTCACAAACTTTCACGTTTATAATATTAGTAGGATTGATTACTATGAAAAAAAAATCACATAGGCTACAACACGTATGTTATATTCCTCCTACACAAAGGGAGGATCCTCCGATCAGGCTAGGTCGTAGTGCGGACCGCGGCCCAGCGATGATATTGGGAAGTTGTATATTATTATATACTAATCGGCGCGAGAACTTTCATTCCCGATGCCCAATGCAGGATTGGTATTACTACGTAGTTCAGCTCGTCTTCGTCGCCACACCTATTTTCATATATACACCTTATTATTTTATACCTTTTTAATTTACGGATTAACAAACACCAATACATGTAATCTTAATCTTCCTAGACGAAAATAAAAGATTTCGCCAACAACAGTGACCCAGGAAAACCCTGAGCATCATATGTAAAGTCTCAGGAAAAGTTGAACTATCTTGTAATTGGCAACGATTTTAATCAGAAGTAAAACAAAGCCGTTTAAAATATTATGATTCTCTTGATTCTAATCTAAAATATTGGAAATGAAAAATAAGTTAAGTACTAAATTAACATAACAATTGTTTTTTTTTTACAAAAACAATTCTTGAAGAGGTAACCCTACACACATTTTAAAGCCCGAAAATAGTAGGTAATTAAAACGGTAGGTATCGATATTTTTGTAGGGACTGATGTATCTGTTACGTAGTAACTACTTAGTAATCTGTAGTCACAGGCTGTTTATATCACGCAATTTACTCAACTTCAGCGTTGCCAATTTATGGGGAATTCAATTAAATGCTGGGAATTTCAAAACGATTAGGGAATTTTTTTGGGAGAGCTTCACTGCGGGGAATCGGAATTTTTTGAATGGTAGCCTTATTGATGCCTAAGTAAGAACTATTCTACTTTTTATTAATTTTTATATTCACGCATATGTGGTTGGTAGGTAGTAGTCTATATAGCATGAGAACATCAATTTGCATTACGGGGAAACTTGTATTAAGTCGCTCTGCGTAACAAGGATGGTTCTATCCAGCTAACGTTAGAAATAAAACGAGACGGAAATGTCACTAAAAACTCAGCACATTTTATTGTTTTAGATGAAATACATATTAAAATGGAAGTTACAGAGAATATGAAGAACTTGAAGATTTGAATATTAAACGTTCAGGAATTGTATATTTTATGGAATATGCCAAGCTTTTATATTGAATTGACCAGTGACTGGCTGACTGGCTAGTGAAGCCATCTGAAGCCCAGTAGTTGAAAATTAAATCACTGAACACTGGACTTCACCAATTTCCGTCGCTTGAAAAGGGTGTTGTACGTTATATGACAAAAAACTAGATGATGAGTGGTAAGCTCACACTGTGTTGGACCCACTCTAGACTTGATCTAACTAACTACAACAGTTCAGATCAAGAAATGTGTCCAAATTTTAACTAAATAATAAGCTAATTGCTCCTGTTACCGTTTTTAAACGCGTCCGTTGAAAGATAATTCATTGTAATAATCCAAACTATTATATAATGTTGAGTCGGCGCCCAACAAAAAACTGATTAATTATCAAAATGTTTTATATACCTACGAAGAAATGGAGGAGGCTCTACGTAGGTAGTAATTAATCATTGTATTATTTGGCACTGACTCAAAATTAGTTAATATTAAATTTGGTAGTGTATGTAAATAAGCTCAATACTCAAGACTTAGGTTTGTTTATTTTTTGCTTATTATGTTCTAAGATCCGGCTGTAGAATTAGTGCGCTCATCGAGTATTTGCTAAAAACCAAACTTTTACGCATATTTATGATTAGGACTACCAGGCTGCCTATCAAAATGTGGCCGTTAGTATTTTTAATTGAATTATTGTTAATTGATTTTAGGGGAAAAATGTCATTCTCTTGTTTTTTAAATAAAATATCGTCCACTTCACTGCAATATATATAAAGATCCTGAAAAAACACAGCTGCCGTTGCGCACTTGGCCACACCTCTTCGCAGCCAGGTGTAAACAGGGATGATTTTGACACATTTATACGTTCATTTATTAATTATATATCAATATAAAGCAAGTTTTTTTTCTGTTTGTGTACGGCTGCTTAATTAAAGCACAATGGCAGCTGTCCATACTATAAATTGTCCGACATAAAAGATGAGTGCACATAAACGAAAAATATGTCGAATGATTCAGCGTCACTTGTAGACTCCATAAGTGAAGTCATTTTCCATCGAGACAGCCGGAAAATAAAGATATTGTGTTGCACTTCAGCGACAGTGAAATATGACACCTATGATACTCAGGTAAGAGCTCACCTGTTGCACTTCAGCGACAGTGGCGCTCTTCAATTTGTGAAGTAACAAAGGTGCGAATATATTTTGTCTTTAGAGCACACAAAACAACACCATCGACAAAAAAGCGCATGTATTCTGTGATCTGTCAAAGTGACAAGATAGGATAGCACGATTTGATTTTGACAGGCGACAGTTTGATAAAGTGCAAAAATGAGCTTTATGACACTTACATAAAGCTCATTTTCGCACGTCATCCAAAAAAGCGCCAAGACGTTCCTGCCTGTCAAGAGGTTGACTGGCTCACGGCTATTAGATCGTTGATAATCTTTTAAAAACTAGATTTAACGCCGGCTTTTATTTGAACATTTAGATATTTGTAAAATCTCAAAAATCTCAAAATAAACAATAAATTGCTTTGGTATAAATAATATTTATATGTGCATTTTAAAATAATGTGACAATTTTTGGCCATTGTGCTTTGGCCGCAAATAAGGGCTCCTGGCTATTAAAGATGGTAAGTATTAAGAGTTGCCAGCATGTTATACTGGTTAACTACTTTATGGTCTCGAGTACTAATTATATTGAAATTTTAAGCTTTTTTTACTTAATATTAATCAAGGAATTATTAAGAACGATAAACCTGGTAAAATGAATGTACAAACTTGACAAGTTATATAAAATACCTTAAATGTGTGACGGTATAATATGGTTTGGCCGAGTCGGTTATCGCCACTCAACTTTACGCGTGTGTTGTGGTTTAAGTGTTGTGGGTACTGTTCTGAGCCACTACTTGATCCTCGCAGGTAAGAGTTACGACTGCTTTTAATTGTACTCTCCTTTAAATTTCATATTGTCTTTATATAATAAAAGGATTTTTTCGCTACGGTGAAAACCGGTCTTTCCATTCACAACACGTACAGACTATTCCCGTTTACAACTTTTATTATAAATTTTGATTTCTTTGAGACCGCTAGATTCGGCCGACCCTCCTGGCATATCGACCTTTTCCCTCATTTACGCACTCAAATTCGGCGACAATTATTTGAAACAGTGACACGGTAAACGTTTTGAAGCTTTTGTAAAAATAATATAACTTTCTACCTAAATCATATATAATAAAATATACGTATACAATACAAGTACAAATACGTTCAGCCGTTGCTCCAAAAAGCCTGTTCCTCGATGGCAGGTGCAGTTCGTTTGGGTAACAGCCAGTGCGAGTTTTTGTAAGATACAGCAGGTACCTTTTTCTTTCAGAGGTACATTTACAATATTATTTATTACCCGAGTATAATAGAGAAAGGATTTTTCATCAATATAATCAATAATATTGCAGTTTCAATTGTAAAGTTATTTTACTTATACATTCAAATCCCCAAACTTACTTATATCAACGAGGCTTAAAATAGTATCATTATGATTTAACGTGATCTGCAGTAACAACGCTTTAGTATAAAAAATTAAAAATAACTAGAAAGAGCGAGAGACTTTTTTATATGAATTTTATTCCATTAAAGAACACTATGGTGCTCTAGTTAGTAGTACAATTGTATACAATGCATGTAGTTTAACAACATAATATGAATCTAAAGGATGAAGTACAATATTTGTAGATCGACTCATGGCCATGAATTAAGCTTTAAAAAATTAAGCTTTAAATGTTGAAACTCGTCTATCTACCCATGCACATCCATTATCTGAGCGAGTTCTGTACGTAACGTCTTTCTGCGAAGGAAGATCTAAGGACTGGAAGGGGAACGAATATCCGAGTTGTGTTCCTCTTTAGGGGACGGGGCTCGGGTGGAAGGCGTTACTGCAGCTTTCCAGACGGCTCGGAGGCAACACGATCCTTCCTATTCAACCAAACAACAACGAAATGCTCTGCATTTTTTTAATAAAACTTCTTGTATTTTATGTCATGCGTTTATTAGTACTGATAGCTTCAATAATAACAACGTGTTATCTGTGACAGGGCTAAAGTCAAATACACTGTGTCACAGATAAGATAATAATTACTTCGTAACAGATACATCACTCCCATACAAAAGTGATAATGGTCCCAATTCTGTTACTTCACTCGCTAAATTAAAATTCACTAAATTTTCTTCATATAAGATGTAAACCTTGTACACTTCAAAATAAGGTTTTATTTTAAATTGAAACAAGTAGGTAACATATGTCGCTATCGAAATAAGCAAATTTTTTGTCGACGAAAGACTGATACGCTTAGTAAACTTTAATACCACGTAGCGAGAGCCGCTATCCGTTTAATGCCATCTCTTTTGCTCTGTGTTTTTAGTAAGCGTCTTCGTAGGTGTAGATTAAAAACACGTCATCCTTGTTCGTTATGAACAAGTTTTTATACGGCAATTATACAGCGTTTGAATAAATGGAGACTCTCGCTGCGTGGAAATAAAGTTGAGTATACGTTGACAGAGTGTTAGTAAAATTTAGCAGCGCTGAGAAATAGATGCTAATAACAAATAGACCTTATAACGAAAAACACTAGGTTGATTTCATATGAAGAAATTAAGTCAGGTTTTAGTTTAGTCGAGTGTACAATATAATCGGCACCAATACCTACTACGTTATAATAGCCTAAAATTTTTTAATAATAATACCTGGCGTTAGCTGCGACCAGAAATATATCTTATATACGCTTTTCGAAAGTTGAGAACGCCTTGCCCACCGCGCGACCTTCGTTTGTGTGTGTAGCCGAACTGCCAGACACTAGGGTTGTACAAAGTACACAAATAATGAAATAGATTATTTATTTGTTTCGATATACACTGCGAGCAATATCCTAGGTATTTTTATGTACTTTTATATGACGTCATAAATCGTCGCCATTTTTTACTGTGAGCACTGGCGTTTTTGAGATAAGGTCTCAGTGCTTTGATCACGTGATCGACTATAATTTTTTTTCCAGTTAAATAATAAACAATTATTTGTCGAAATATGTTCATCACTTTTAACTTCATTTAAATAATTCGGTTATAAAGTTATTATGCATTAGGTTGATTGAAAAACAATATTTTCTTTTAATAAAAAGTATACTTACTTTTATTATGCGATTAATTCAATTGACAATTGACTTGAATATTCAATTTTTAAACATAACTACATTCAAACATATTTTTTTCTTATTGAACAAATAATTTGTACATTTATATGATAATTATTTTCACGTCAAAACAGCGCCAAAAAAATAGTCAACCTAACGTTTGCATATTCTATAGGCTTCATACTTTGGATTGGTATGGAATTTTTTAATTGTTAATTAATCATATTTTGTACTGAAATTTGTTTGTCATCCCATTTGCACTATATTTATTGACATATTTAATTTGATATAAAATACTTTTCATCCATTAACCAGCTCGGTGAAGGTCGTTGTATAGGTACTGGGATCTTAGACTAATAGCCAACTATAAAGGAACGGCTTCGCAGTATACTAAATTGACGTCACACCTTAATGCTGGCAGTGCATATCGGAACACACACTTGATAATCAAATTTATGGGTGTTGAGTTTTATTTAATGATAAATAAAATTATTTCCCCTATGCAATTTATATGTTAAATTTTTATAGGTAATTAAAATATTCTTAAACCTTCGATAGTAACATTTTTATTTATTTTTAAATTATATTGATAATAAATTTATTATTATTATTATTCTCTTTATTTACTTAATATACATATAAATTACATTTTTAAATACATTCACTATAAAAAAATAAAAACAAATGTATTTAAAAATATAAAAAATAGTGTCCCACCGGTATCGGGTACAGGGACCAAGCTACCGGTGGTTAGGGTTCCAGAGATAGAAACCTCCTCACAATGCGTGCCGTATCAAGGAGGACTGCCTTCTGCATCAAGCTCTTAATCCAGCTGCCTAACGTGAGCCTCTGAAGGTGTTGGTCGAGGCTCTTAGCAATTAACCCATGGGCCGAAATGACTATCGGCACAATGATTGCTGAATCCACATCCCACATGTCGACAATCTCGTGGGCTAGGTCCAAATATTTTATTTCTTTATCTTTTTCGGCTTTTAAGAGATTGTCGTCATGGGGAATGGTGATGTCAATAATCATTACTCGGCGCTCTAATCGGTCTATCACCACTATATCAGGCTTATTGGCAACAATAGTCCTGTCAGTGATGATAGATCGATCCCAGTACAATGTTGCACGACCATTTTCGAGAACTGGGTCGGGCACATACCTGTAGTACGGTAACTCGACAGCCACAAGATTATATTTAACAGCAAGTTGCTGATGGACTATCCTGACCACTTGGTTATGTCTATGCAAGTACTCGCCGTTGGCAAGACGAGAACAACCAGAAATTATATGCCTGAGGGTTTCTCCGGGACGATGACACGCCCGACAAATGTCAATTGTGCCGTCCTTCAGGATATATCTCCGATAGTTATTCGTCATAACAACTTCATCTGTAATTGCACAGACAAAACCTTCAGTTTCTCCGAAGAGGTCACCGAACCGTAGCCAGGTTACTGATGCTAATAAATCTATATCGGGCCCATTTAAGGCCCGATAAAAACGTCCATGCAACGCCTTGCTCTTCCATATCTCCCTGCGGTCTGTAATAGTAAGTACTGCTGGTTTGCGCCAGTTCTATTTTCCTAGAGCAAGCGGAGTGAGTCCGTTGTCAACTGCCACCACATCCCGATACACATCCAGGTCAACGGAGAGGAAGTAATCTCTAAGGTTGCATACCTCGCGGTTATGGAGGGTCTTGGCATTTAAAAAACCACGACCCCCACATTTCCGCGGGATATACAATCTCATGACCGATGAACGTGGATGGTGCATTCGGTACGCGGTAAGCAGTGTACGAACTCTTCTATCCAGGGCATCTAGTTCAGTCTGAGTCCATCTAAGTATGCCAAAGGAGTAGGTTAGGACTGGTATGACCCAATCATTATAGGCCCGCACCTTATTACCACCTGACAAAAGACTTTTCAATACTTTTTTCAGGCGGCCAAAGAAACGTTCCTGTAACGATTGCTTCATATTAAATTCATTTACACCTAACGCCTGTGTCATACCTAGATACTTGTAAGTTTCGTTGGCGGAAAGACATCTAAGGTGTGTGGAATCTGAGAGTTCCATCCCCTAAGATTCCACAATCCTGCCTCTGTTTACATGCATGACTGCACATTTATCCACACCAAATTCCATCCTGATACATTTACTAAAGGTTTCAGTTACCTCAAGTAATTTTATCAATTGGAAATTGTTGCAGGCAAACAGTTTCAAATCATCCATGAAAAGGAGATGGGATATAACCTGACCTTCTTTCCGTAAACGATAGCCTAGCCCTGAACTCTCCAGTAAAGAAAAAAAAGCTAAGCAAAACCACAAGGGACTCAAACTGTCACCCTGAAATATACCCCGCCTGATCTTAATATACTCGCCGTAACCCTGAGACCGCCGACATCCTGGATAGTAGAGTACCGTTCTCCATTGCCGCATACATGCCTTCAAGAAAGTGCATAGAGTTGTATCTACCTTGTACAACTCCATCACTCTCAAGAGCCACGTATGCGGCACAGAGTCATAGGCTTTTTTGTAATCTATCCAACATGTCGCCAAATCCTTTCGATTACGACGAACTTGTTGGTTAATGGTCATGTCAATAATAAGGAGCTCTTTAGTGCCACGGGCCCCACTTTTACATCCATTCTGAGAGTAAGCCATAATAGTATTGTTAGTTATATGAGATGTTGTCTTCACTCTCAGAATAGACGTAAGTAATTCATAAAGTGTGGGTAAACACGTTATAGGTCTATAATTTTTGGGATCCGTGGCACTACCAGACTTAAAGAGCAGGTGAGTTACGCCTGTGGTCATAAAAGTCGGAAGCGAACCTGATTCTAAGCATAATTGCAATTGAGATGCCAATCGTACATGTGAGCTACGGAGCAGTTATGCAGTCCGTCCGGTCCCGCTGATTTCCAGTTCGGCAGCGAACGAACTGCATAAGCTATATCAGTATTCGATATTGTTATTGGCTCTATGGTATCAATCGACTCACACGAACGTTCGACATCTCGCATCCAATCACCCTCTGTGTGAGTGACAGGCATCGCCCAGATGTCACGCCAAAAGGTATTCGTAATTTCAGCATCTGGGAAATGTGTGTCACTCACTAAATCAGGCTGCTCCCACCTTCTATAAACCCACCTCTCATCCCTTTGGAATGAACGATTCTGAGTATATCGGTCCACTCGTTTTTTGTACCTTCGTATACGGTTTGCCCATGCATAAACTTTCTGTTTCAGAAAGTCAATGCGCTCTGTGACTCGCGCTGCATAATTACAGGAACTGATATCAGTTCCCGAAAAAGCCCGGTTCACAAAACGCATTACTCTCGGGCGCGTGTTACCCGATCTGAAACAGATAAGCTTGCCAATGAGTGCCTTCGCCTCAGCGATACGACGTTCAATCCTGCACTGCCACGCCGGAGCAGCAAACTTTGACCGAGTAGCGGTATCATTTTCTGGAAATTTAACACCAGCTACTCGACATGCTGCAACAGCCGCACAGTGCAGAATTGAGTGTGTATCACTGAGATCTGTGCTTTCTTCTAAATAAATACCTAATATAGAATCAAGGGCACACACTAGCGCTTTATTTCGTTTATGCATTGGCAAACGCGGTAAACGAGGTCTGTTGTCATAACTCATGGTCCGATATTCTCGAATAGTACCTTCCAAAATTTTCCTTATTTGTTCATTGTACTGAGTACTTACAGATGAAGTACCACTGTCCTCTCCACCCTCAGCTGGGTAAGGTCGTAGCAACCCAGAAATTGATTGTGACACTGTTTGTTTGTGACACTGGGGAGAAGTAACAATGCTATTCTGCAAGTCCAAGCGTAGCCTATCAAGCACGGAGTTATCCAACAAATGACATCGTTGAATAGCCCGTACTTGATCCGATAGCCTTTGTGCCGTAACGTTAACAGCTGGTTCAAGTTCCTGAAACAGAGACAACATACGATTACGATACGCAGTGAGGTTAGTTCCTCCCTCTGTAACCACAAAATATGCTCGCATGACGTTCTCGTTTATCGAGGATGTCCATTTCATGCGATGCACATTACCACCGGTAGCGGGGGCCGTATTCGAAGCCGGTGGGCCTCGGGGTCCCAAGCAGGTCGGTGGCCGGCCTCTCCCCTGCCGACGTACAGGTGTTGGCGACGTCGGCGGAGAGAAAAACTCGTCACTCGATGTTGAGCTCGACGCATCCACAGCGGCCGGTATGCTTGATGCCGTTTCCGGGGGCCGGGCGGCGGAGCTGAGCGACGAGTCCGGGGATGTTAAGGGTGCAGTCCTTGCTCTGGATCTTGTTAACATTAGCAGTCATATTCTTCTTCTTATTATTATTATTATTTATTATTATAATTATAATAAATGATTATAAACAAGAAATATTCATAACAATGATTATTATAAATCTATTAAATGTCAGAAATAATGCAATTTTGTGCTACTTCTTTGAGTTTCGGCAGGCTACAAATGTAAATGTCTATATATGTAGCCACTACGTTAATAATTCGTATGGCGCGCGACCTCGCACGTGTATAACTCATTACTCCACACTTATCTACGTTAAAATTAAGCTTGTTAGTATTGCTCCACTGTACTCCTCGTTCTATGTCACCTTGCAACCTGTCCGCGTCCGACGCGTCCGCTATCGACAGATACACCTTAAGGTCATTCTCAAACAGCAGACACTCGTCATGCTGACCTACTGCTGGCAGGTCGTTAAAATGAATTCCAACGGTCCCAAATATGACCCCTGACTTATGCCCGAAAAGGTGAAATACCTACTGCCGTGATTTATAACCTGCATACTCCACGTACTGTCTGCGTTTGCCAAAGTAGCTCGCAAAGAATTCCAGCAGTAGCAACGTGAAACCTAGCACCGCCAGCTTCGACAACAGCACGTCATTATTGACGACATCAGACTTTATACTAATTTAGTCTTGTTTTATAGCATTTTTAAGGAGGATATTCTCAGTTCGCCTTACTGTAGATCTCAAAAATAAAAATAACATGCGGTACTTATTCCTCGTTGTTATGATGTATGTAGAGATTATGGTCTTGTAATCTAGAGTTCGCTAAATACTGTGATGGTATGTTATAAAAAATGCAAGGCTTTCTTTACCTTTAAACTAACTACTTTAAACATAAGTAACAAATAAATAATTAAAAAGGAACCCAGTTTCTAATGTTTTATAATGTCTCTACAAAGTTCTACACTCAATTTAATCGTAAAGCTTTCTGTGGCACGAACTGTGGCTTTAAATAGATCACAGTATCCCTGTTTGTTCGGTTACTAAGACCTTAGTATATATAAATAAAAGATGGTGGACTGTATAAATTGTATTAAACGTTACAAATAAAAAATGATCGAGCGAGTGTCGCGGGCGAATGTGTTGCGCGGAGTGTCCTATCGCACCCCTCCTCGCGCCGTTGTCCTTCCCCCGTTCCTGTTCCGATCCGTTCCCCCGTTGCTGGTGCGCCGACAATCCCCATTACTTCTCGAGAGTGTAGAAAGCGGCTTACAATAAGGATGGAATGCCAAAACATTAAAAGATGATTTTATTGCATACAAGTTTGTAGGTAGATCGACGTAAAAAACCTTATGGAATCTAATTACAAATTGTGTGGAACTAATCTTCAATCGAATGGTAAATAGGATACAAATTTATTGTTATAATATGGCAAAAAAGCAAAAAGTAACAAAATCTGAGTATGAAAGTGTGCGCGATAATTGCAGTTATTAACTTTGGTCATAACACTCATAACTTTTTAAGCGCGAATACATTTTCACTGATTCGTTACTGGTGCCGATTCTATTGTACACTCGACTAAACTAAAACCTGAATTAATTTCTTCATATGAAATCAACCTAGTGTTCTTCGTAATAAGGTCTATTTGTTACTAGCATCTATTTCTCAGCGCCGCTAAATTTCAATAAAACCTGTCAACGTATACTCAACTTTATTTCCACGCGGCGAGAGTCTTCATTTATTCAAACGCTGTATAATTGCCGTATAAAAACTTGTTCAAAACGAACAAGGATGTCGTGTTTTTAAGCTACACCTACGAAGACGCTTACTAAAAACACAAAGCAAAAGAGATGGCATTCAACGGATAGCGGCTCTTGCTACGTGGTATTAAAGTTTATTTAAGCGTATCAGACTTTAGTCGACAAATAAATTGCTTATTTCGATAGCGACATATGTTACCTACTTGTTTCAATTTGAAATAAGACCTTGTTTCTAAGTTTACAAGGTTTACTTCTTATATGAAGAAAATTTAGTGAATTTTAATTTAGCGAGTGAAGTAACAGAATTGGGGCCACTGTCTGTTTTGCTTGGCTGTGACGAAATTTCACTACATACATTTTATAGAGCGTATTTTTTTAGAACAATTACTTACTGTTATAAGGATATTGATAAACTTGATAATAGATGAGTGTGGCAAAAAGCATACTGAACGCAAAGTGGCATACTGAACAGTTTTGATAACCAAACATCACTACATATTATAAAACAGAGTCCCCCGCCGCGTCTGTCTGTCTGTCGGTCTGTTCGCCATAAACTGAAAACCTACGGAACGGATTTGCATGCGATTTTCACTAATAGACAGAGTGATTCATGGGGAAGGTTTAGGTGTATGATTTGTTAAGATTTTGTGTAAATTAATTGAAATATGTTGATGATTGTTGAAGATGCCTCTGCTGCCCGTGCGAAGCCGGGGCGGGTTGCTAGTACTCAATAATACTCCAAGTATTTATCTCCACGGAGGTATCAAAGAGGTACCTACCACTTAACGACTTAACACTCGAAGTTAACCCATACGGTATCTCTAGTTGTATCGTCGGTAAAGTTATTACACTTTATTTCCTAATTAACGATCTATCCATCCCTGGAGGTAAAGATGTTTTTCAGATTCTAACTATATTTTGTTTGTTTCAGATTCAGGCCAAGCCCAGCCGCCATCGCGGCACATTTTAGTATTGGAATTTATAAACTGAGTTCTGGAAAAGACCAAAGTTATCTGTGAAGTGTCTATGTTACAAAATGGCATTTATTGGATTAGTTGCCCTCGTGGCACTGGCCACTATAGGTAAGAAAGAGTTTTTTAATATAAAAAAACGTTTATTACTATAATTAAATTATTTTTGGTTGACTAAGGTGACAGACAAGTATCGCTGGCAACATCATTGGCATTACTCGCATGTTGTTGACCCTAAAAAATCCTAACGAGATATGAGTCGGTCCGGCATGGAACTTCGTCGTCTCGTGAACGTCGAACCGTCCGGGGGTTGAGGAGCAGCAGCCTCCCGCGCACGTAGAAAAAAATATTATTTTAGTCACTTCCCCCCGATTGAAAATTGTATCAAATTATAGCTAACCCAATATCTTGAAGGAAAAGAAAAGTCAGCTGACTTTTCTTTTTCAACATTACAATAAGATTATATCTTTCAGTTAGTGTTTGGAGCATAATGTTGAATAAATTTAGATCCGTCATATCCTCCCGGATAAAAATTCGTAAGCCGCTATAAAGATGATCTTGTAAGTTCCAAAAAAAATCAGCTGGCAGTATGCCGAGGGAAAACTCGTCAGCTGGTGCTTCGAAATAGGCGATAGATACTCCCGTCTGGCTCCTGCGTTACACCTTTCAGGGTATCAGCTGACAATCATTCCACCGGGATACAAGCAGCTGACATTTTTATTTATTCGCAATAGCATATAAACTGTCATCGTATAAATTTTCAATTGAGAATAAATCACTGAACGTATAAGTACATATTTCTTTCACATTCATGTGACCAGCTGACGTATAATTCACCACTCTATAGTCAGCTGACGCCGACGTGTGTGCGTGCGTGCGTGCGTGCGTGCGTGCGTGCGTGCGTGCGTGCGCGTGTGTGCGCGTGTGTGCGCGTGTGTGCGCGTGTGTGCGCGTGGGTGCGCGTGTGAGCGCGTGTGTGCGTGTGTGTGCGTGTGTGTGTGTGTGTGTCTGTCTGTGGCATCGTAGCTCTCAAACGGATGGACCGATTTCGATTTTTTTCATTTGAAAGCCAGTTTCCTTGCGGTGGTGGTCCAGTTGTGTAAGAGTATCAGCTCTTTTACAAAATGATGTAAGGCATATCTGTTATTATTTTATGTCGGGGGTTTTTAAATTTTTTTATTTATAGTTATATTTGGACGCTGATAAGCAAGTGTACGTTCGCGCAGCTGATTCCGCTGGGCGAACGTTGTCCTGGCTGAACTTTTTTTAATCCATGGACTTAGAAGAAAAAAAATGTGTCCAAAAATTAGTGTGTATTTGTGTGTAATTGTGTATGTATGAATAAAATTAGTGCATGCATAAACTTCGGAGAAATTCAAGTTTAAACGTTCGCGTAGCGGAAACTTTTTGGACACATTTTCTTTCTTCTAAGTTTATGGATTAAAAAAAATTCCGCCAGAACAACGTTCGCCCAGCGGAATCAGTTTTTAGCGAATTTCTTCACAATGGCTGCATGCACAATTTTTTTTTTACCATACACAATTACACGACGTCATACACTAAATATCTGCATAATTAAAATCTTTAAATTCAACAACATTCCGCTGAAAAATATCTAAAAATCTACCTAAAAGGTGAATAGATATTTTTTCAAACAAATTGATTAGGAATGGGTATGACATCTTAAAACGCCATTTCCTCAAAATAAAGTATGTGTGGCTTGACACTGTATTGCTTATCAGCGTCCATTTATATTTTTACCACAAATTATTATCTAATTTAAATAAAATATATCACGAATCGAGGGTTTTATGTCTATTTTATACCACTATTTTTTTTTTCGTGTGGCTACTGCCATGGGTTTTCATAACCTCACCAGGGCAAGGGAAGGAACAGATACACCTAATGTATTTATACCTATTTAATTTACGGATGAACAAACACCAATACATGTAATCTTCATCTTGCTAGACGAAAATAAAAGATTTCGTCAACAACAGTGACCCAGGAAAATCTTGCGCATCATATGTAAAGTCTCAGGAAAAGTTGAACTATCGTATAACTGGCAACGAATTTAAACATAAGTAAAACAAAGCTGTTTAAAATATTTTAATTCTCTTGATTCTAGTTTCAATTACTTTAAATCTCTCGTTTAGTAAGAGAGGAAAAATAAGAATTCAAATAAAACAGCCTGACGCAAAAATTCTATAGGGCCAATTTAATGACGAGCACGTAAGAGCATAGAGTGGTAAAGAATCTTCTATTTAGTAAAAATCAGGTCACAGGACGCAAATACGTTAAATGAGTCTTCTGAATAAGGGGTGTATATTGTGTAAGAGTACGATACTTCCACTGATGGAGTATTAGACGAATGTCCTGCCTGCGTGCGCACTAATAAGGACCCTCGGCAAAAATCGTCCAGTTTCGCCAGGGCCACTTTTGTTGAATCGGCTTAACCGTAGAAGAGATACGATATACGGCCATCCTTTTCATTTATACGGATGTCATCGGCCGTTTATATCACGCAAGTTACTCATACCGCGTCCGTAGCTTGGGCGAGTCGGTCGTCGCCACTCGTCTTTTCGCGTGTGTTGTGGTTTAAGTGTTGTGGGTGTTGTTCTGAGCCACTACTTGATCCTCACAGGTAAGAGCTGCGACTGCTTTCAATTGTGCTTTCCTTCAAATTTCATATTGTGTTTATGTTATAAAAGGATTTTTTTTTGCAAATCCGCCGGCCCCGCGAATGCGCGACCACGATCGATAACGATGTTGTCCCGACCGTATAGATATTAGATATAGTCGCGTGCAATATCTTGCCATTAATTTGATATTTCCTTCTGTGATACTATATTATGCATTATGACAATCTATGACCTATAAATATCGGCGTAGACTTTGATTGAGTTATCGGACTTGTCATAGTTTGTTCTGCTGACTGTAGCGAACGCGTGCAGTTACAGAATTAATTATTTAGCTAAATATTTTAACTGAACTCGTATATTCATTTAAATTTGTCTTAATCAAAACAATGAAATACCGGTGGGTGGCGGATATTAAGCAATAATCAGGGACTGGCCACCAACGTTTCGCAATTATCGATCTGGTTCGGTTATTTAATATTTAGCTAATATTGAAATCTTAAATTAATATTAATCGATTTGAGTTTACCAAGCGTTATGTTAAATATGTTATTATAAATATTTCATGTTATATTACCTAGTAAAGTTGTAATTTATTTAAATTTGTTGTAAGTATTCTAATTTCAAATTTATTTTCACAACAGTTCCAATGAATTAGCTATAGGTATTGTAATGTCGGTCTAGTAGTAAGCTTTGTTAATCATTATTATTCATTCACTTCTGAGTCAGAACACGTGTTGGGTCAGACTCCTTGCCTTCATGCAAAAATTTTAATAACTGCGGCTTTCATATCACTATTTTAACATAAGAAGTCTCTTCTTTAAACTTGTATATTATCTGGTGATTTTTTGACTTTAATAGGAGGCACATTATCTGAATTCTATTCAGAATTACAAAAGATTTTAAATAGGCAATTGTCTACAGTAATAAAACTTAATATGCACATTTACTTCACCACCGAGAATAAATAGATGCTAGCCTAAACTAGCCAGCTTTCGCTACGGTGAAAACCGGTCTTTCCATAAAATTCATAACACGTACAGACTATTCCCGTTTACAACTTTTGTTATAAATTTTGATTTCTTGAGACCGCTGTGCACTTTGAATGATTTGAAATAATCTACTCCTATAAGTAGATATATTATAGGCATATGCATTTTGGAGGCCATTAATTTCGGCCGACCCTCCTGGCATATCGACCTTTTCCCCCATTTACGCACTCAAAAGGGGCGACAATTATTTGAAACAGTGACACGGTAAACGTTTTGAAGCTTTTGTAAAAATAATATAACTTTCAACCTAAATCATATATAATAAAATATACGTATACAATACAAGTACAAATACGTTCAGCCGTTGCTCCAAAAAGCCTGTTCCTCGATGGCAGGTGCAGTTCGTTTTGGTAACAGCCGGTGCGAGTTTTTGTAAGATATAGCAGGTACCTTTTTCTTTTAGAGGTACATTTACAATATTATTACCCGAATATAATAGAAAGGATCTTTTTCAATAATATTGCAGTTTCAATTGTAAAGTTATATTACTTATTCATTCAAGTCCCCAAACTTACTTATATCAACGAGGCTTAAAACAGTATCATTATGATTTAACGTGATCTGCAGTAACAACGCTTTAGTATAAAAAATTGAATAAAACTAGGAAGTGAGAGACCTTTTCTATATGAATTTTATTCTATTAAAGAGATATAGTGCTCTATTTAGTAGTACAATCGTATACAATGCTTGTAGTTTAACAACATAATATGAATCTGAAGGATGAAGTACAAGATTTGGAGACCGGCTCATTGCCATGGATATTAAGCTTTAAATGTTGAAACTCGACTACTATCTACCCACATCTGTTATCTGATCGAGTTCTGTACGTAACGTCTTTCTGCGTAGGAAAGATCTGAGGACGGGAGGGGAAGGAATTCGCCGACTTGCCGTTCCATTTAGGGGTCGGGGCTGGGGTGGGAGGCGTTACTGCAGCTTTCCAGACGGCTTGGAGGCAAGACGATCCTTCCTATTCAACCAAACATCAATAACGAACGGCTCTGCATTTTTTAATAAAACTTTTATTTTATGTCATACGTTTATTTATTACTATTGATTGCTTCAATAATAACGTGTTATCTGTGACAGGGCTAAAGGCAAATATACTGTGAAGGATATTGATAGAGTACTTAGTCATTAACAATTTATTTGACACTTTAGTGATGATTGGTTTAGTAAACACGCTTATTAATTTTTTTTTATTATTAATGTTTCTGTTGATTTTACGGGTAGGATAAGTAATCGATTCGGGTCTTTTGTTAGAATTAGAGTTAGAGGTAAAGTAAAACTGAACTTCCTTAGGTCTTCCAATACCTACTCAAAGCGTTATTTGAATGTATTTTTGTCTTACATATGCTCCATAACGGCTTTAGAATCGTTTTAAAGTATTATAAATATTATATTCATACTTTTTTATTGTTAATGATCCATGATTGATACAGCTACAGACTTTACTCTCGCGATAATCAGGAACGGTTTACAATTATAAATTCTTATTAAATATTAATAATAAAAACATTTTTGAACTCATATACTTACTTATAACACAAATGAACTATTTTGCCCTTTCTTTTTATCAATTATTTTATCCATTTCCGTTTCAATATAATCAAACATTAATGTATTTCACTCCGCGTCCGACTAATATAATTATGTAGGTATACGCCTAAACGTAAAAACAGGACCGGAGCGTAGCCATTTCTGGATAATGGTTCCCGAAATAGTCTTCCGTCACTCGTGTACGAGGTTAGTCGATACTGGTTCAAGCAATGTGGCTATGAGCGGTTACGGACACCGAAGTTAAAGTAATTAACTGTACCTACCTAAGCCAAATGTGAAAAAAAAAACAAACAAATGAAAATAAAAATACAACTGATAAAGTGTTGCTAATAACCTCCCACGCTCAGGAGTTATCTCTGTATCACTAAACAGACTATACCAATTTAGTCTTATTTTATAGCATTTTTAAGGAGGATATTCTCAGTTCGCCTTACTGTAGAACCCTCGGTGCGCGAGTCAGGCTCGCAAGTGTCCGGTTTTTCACAGTTTCTCAGTCTTAAGTATATTTCACTACTTCTGACTGAGTATTGGAACTTTGTAAAGATAAATAAGCAGCATAATCGCGTATAAAACTAACTCATTTACATACATCTCTACATTTTTATTATTTGACATGATTAATTTATCGTTAGTACACATTACTTACCTGTCCAGTTTCATCACAATCTGATCAATGGTTTCTGAACGCATAGAGGACAAACATACGAATGTTGATTTTTATTTATAAATGTATATAGAAGATAGATAGATAAAAGTTGTGGATAAGATTAATTACAGTTTTTGGGCGAATTTGTTTGTAGAATGACCGCTAATTACAATATCCTACTAATATTATAAAAAAGTTTGTGAGGATATATGAATGTATGGATCTCTTTAGTAGATAGCTGGAGACCTGGATTAACACACCACCCACGGACTTACGCGGGTGAAACCGCGAGGCGCAGCTAGTAATATAATAAATAATGACAATTAATGACCCTTGAAACCTTTTGGTTGAAAAATAAATTGTCAGATTTAAAAAAATAAATATAAAGTAAATATTTTGACAAAACAAAATAATTTAAATTGGCAGTCAACTAACATGTCACGGTATGTGCTCATATTCTAGGTTCTTAGACCATGGCAGGTTATCGGATGAGTTTATAAATTAAGACGGTGATGTCATCGTTAAGTTTCAAGTGCTGTATCTTAGTTTTATTGTAGCATTTAGTAGAAACGAAGTAGATCGACGAGATGCGACACATGGCACTAACGGCTAACCGGATATATCCAATGTTAGTCTCTAAATGTATGACCAGTTATGTTGTCCTAAAGTGACCTGACAACATTGAACCCTAAATGTATAGGTATAGAGTCTAAACCAACTAATACGAATCGTAATAAATTTCTAGAATATTTCATAGGAGGAACTGATCTTGACAAAAACACTAGTTATTTTAATCTGGAATATTATACCTACATTACATTACAACTATAATAAACAGATATATCCCCTATAGATCTGTTTACTCGAATGATAATGATTTTAAACACATCACAATGAAAAGGAAAATGAAATAATCAAGATTTAAAAAATTAAGTAGGTCATCGATATTATGAAGAAGTTTTTCGAAATTACTATCTTTTATTATTAGAACTAAATAAATAACAGTTTTAAAAAAACTAAAAAACACGCTTTTATAGAAAATCCAACTCATCATCAACATCATCATCAGCCTTTCATTATCCACTGCTGGACATAGGCCTCTCCTAATGTACGCCACCACACGACACCATCCAGTTTTTCCCCGCCGTTTTGCGCAGATCGTCACTCCACCTGGCCGCAGGGCGTCCTACACTACGTTTCCCTTGACGTGGTCTCCACTCCAGAACTCGTCTACCCCAGCGGTTATCGGTTCTGCGGGCAATGTGGCCAACCCATTGCCACTTCAGCTTGCTAATTCTTTGAGCTATGTCGGTTACCTTGGTTCTGTGTCGGATAACTTCGTTACGAATTTTGTCCCTCAGAGACACACCAAGTATAGCTCTCTCCATAGCTTGCTGAGCGACCTTGAGCTTGTGGACCAGCTTCACCGTGAGTATCCACTCGGCACCGTAAGTTATTACAGGTAGGACACACTGATTAAAGACTTTTGTCTTAAGGCACTGTGGTATGGACGGCGTGAAGACCTGACGAAGCTTACCAAATGCTGCCCATCCCAGCTGAATCCTCCTATTGACTTCCCTCTCGAAGTTGTTCTTACCCAGTTGCAAGGTCTGCCCAAGGTACACGTACTCGTGAACAACTTCGAGATGAACGCCATTTATCGGCCCCGGGTTAATATGACTATTGAGCATAATTTTGGTCTTATCTATGTTCATTCCCAGGCTAATGCGTTTGGAGGCGTCAGCTAATCCGGACTACATCTCTTGTAAGTCGGGCAGCGACTCCGCCATTAGGACAATATCGTCAGCAAATCTTAGGTGCGAGATGTACACCATTGACGTTGATGCCCTTACTTTTCCAGTTTAGAGTCTTAAACATATCCTCCAGGACACTCGTGAACAGTTTCGGGGATATTACATCCCCCTGTCTAACCCCCCCCCTGCTTAATGGGATATGTTTAGTCGGCTGCTTCTTTACTTGAACACTCATAGTCGCGGCGTTATAGATACATCTTAACACGTCAATGTACCGACAGTCCACTTGGCAACGCTGCAAAGACTCCAGAACAGCCCAGGTTTCAACTGAGTCAAAGGCTTTTTCATAGTCCACAAAGGCAAGGCACAGGGGCTGGTTGTAAGAATAGTGTAAATAAGAAATAAATGTATATTATTGGAAAAAAGCCCCCACGCTTTTTTCCAATAATATACATTTATTTTAAGCATATAGTGTCAATAAAATGTTTATAACTATTGACACTATGCATGCACACACTATTCTTAATCCAAATTAATTTTATATTTTTTAGTTGGATTTTCTATAAAAGCGTGTTTTTTTAGCTTTTTAAAACGATTATTTAGTTTTAATTTTTTTTAATCAATTTATTGCATTATCGGTCTTTGATAGGTGTGCAAAATTTGAATGAAATCTGGCCGTTTAAAGTGGGTCAAAATCGCGCCCTAAGGAGTCGATTACAAACAAACATACAAGTGAAGCTAATATAAAGCGTGTAAAAATAACCCGGTATTGGGTTGGATCAAATAAAACCATTAAAATATAATAATTAAATACAAACCTTAAATTACTTCACTGACAATAGAAATCTATCAAAATCTTTATCTCAATTTCAAACATGCTTAGAATCAGGTTCGCTTCCAACGTTTATGAACACAGGCGTGACTCATGTGCTCTATAAATCTGGTGGTGCCACGGATCCCAAGAACTACAGACCTATAACCTGTCTACCAACATTACACATTTAGGAATGTATGTAGTATGTTTATGGTAATATAAGCATTGTATGTTAAGTATATATTATAATCCATATTAACCTATATCAGTACACCACGGACTACCCTGAATTATATTTACCCTGATAATATCCGTACAAAGGTACTTGTCTGGAAGGAATCGCCGTGAGCGATAAGCTGATTGAAATATCTAAATGTTTATATAAGGTATGCTTGTATAGTATTTCACTTAAAATTACTACAATAAAGAGATAAATAAATAATTATAAATTACTCACGATCACTCTGAGAGTGAAGATGACATCTCATGTAACCAACTCTATTATGTCTTACTCTCAGAATGGATGTAGAAGCGGGGCACGTGGCAGCAAAGAGGTCCTTATTATTGACACGACTATTAACCAACAATAAGTTCGCCGTAACCGAAAAGATCTGGCGACATGTTGGATAGGTTATAAAAAAAGCCTATGATTCTGTGCCGCATACGTGGCTCCTGAGGGTGATGGCGTTGTACAAAATTTATACTTTTTCTTGGAGGCATGAAAGCATGATGAATGACAGTAATGGGGAACGGTTCTTTGCTATCCAGTATGTCGGTAATCTCAGGGTGACGGTGAGTGGGAGTATATAAAGAAGGGGGTATATTTCAGGGTGATAGTTTGAGTCCCTTGTGGTTCTGCTTAGCTTTGAATATACTCAGCTCTATGTTGGAGGGTTCAGGACTACGCTATCGTATGCGGAGAAGAGGTCAGGTTATATCTCATCTCCTTTTTATGGATGACTTGAAACTCTTTGCCCAGCAATTTTCAACTGATAAAATTACTAAACTTACATCAACATCAGTAACGGAAAACTTTAGTAAATGTATCAAAATGGAATTTGAATTAAAAGGGACAGGATTGTGGAATCTGACCGGATGGAACTCTCAACTCTCAAATTTCGTTCACTGAAAGACATCTAGTCTTTTAGTGAACGTTATATTAACGCTTCTTTGACCGCCTGAAAAAATGTATTAAAAAGTATTTTTTCAGGTTATAATAAAGTGCGGGTCTTAATGAGAATAATAATAGTACAAGTAAACTTAAAATACTACACAACCTCCACGAATTCCTTCTATCATAAGATTATACACATCATAACAGGCGGATATCAGGTAAAAGTTAGTGAGTTTGGACAGGATCTAAAGCTATTACCAAATCCATCTGTTAATCCTGTTAAACCCCTTAGTGGAAACCTCCCCTTTAAATAAATTACAGGAAAGAGATAGCAAACAAACTACAGTACAGAAATAAGTTGAACGCCCTTGAACTCCACACAGAAGTGATGGGTTTTAGGTTACCTCGACGAACATGTAAATATTGTATGTGGTGTCAGTGGTGTGGGATCAGAGATGGGCGTAACTAGTTACTAATTACTTTTTGCCCATCACTGTGTGGGACTTACCTACTGTATGTTTATTTTTTTATTGAAGTATGAAACTGTACAGTCCATTAAGGAAAACATGGGAGTGTGTTTATTCGTTCGGTTTACGAAATTGGTTTATCCTTGCGTGACTGACCATACTTCCGCCCTAGTCCTGTCCCCCAAGCATTACGAATCTTTGTGCTTCAGTTTTATTTCGTTAATGCGGTTACAATTTTAGACTATTATATTATATTATTAGTAAAACACCACACCGCCATGGTGTATTGATCTCATAAAGTAAAAATAAAATTGTTATTGAATACATCGTACAGCAATATGATTAAACAACTGAAGAATATAAAATGAAAATCAAATTTGCATAACTAGATACGAATATACATGTATACAGATGAGGTATTTATAGAAGAGAAAACATTGAAAATATTACGAACGTTTTTGTCTATTAGGGATGATTCATATTACACCGAGTCCGAACCCGGCCCAGTGTAACATGAATCATGTAACAGTGCTAAAACATGTCGTGGTCGGCAAGACGGGAACGAATACCCACCGATATTTTGACGCCGTGCTCCGGCTGTAGCACGGACTCCGTCTGGTGTAATATGAATGGGTCGATACAAAATTATGCCTTAGGCCTTAGATGTTTCACTGTACCCCAGCCGTTGCACGATTCGGCACCGTCCTGGTGTAACATGAATCACTAACATCCTCATCGGTTTGTTGTCGAAGTATATGCGTTGTGTTGTATATAATATACTTAAGTTTATGTATGTAAATTTATATGTTTATGGTTAATTACTGGTATAACTTTATATGAAGTAGTTGAACATACAGAATAACTTTTTATTAGCAATGAAAAAAAAAATCGTTACAATTTTAATACACCACCAACTGTTACTGTGTCTCTGAATCAATTTGGTCCATCCTAAGGCCGCCCTTTGTACTTTATCTGTTTGACACATGTATGTATGACACATAGTTTTTACGGTAACTATGGTCTACGAATAAAGTGATAATATCTATCTATAGTTTTATTAACAATTAGCTGCCCCGAAAGACTTCGTTCTGTCAATAGTTATTGATTGACGTCAAATGTTTGACCGCTGGAGACATGTGTTTTTATTTAGTATGTGGTTTGTATAGGAAAATAAGTGTTGTTTTTACTATTTTCCTCCCAATTTTTACGTTTTTTTCTCTCCATAAGAACCTTCCTTGTGCCTTAACGAAAATATAAAAAAAAAATTGCCGAATTGGTCGAGCCGTTCTCGACTTTTGTGCTTAGCAACACATTTGGGTATCCGATTATCATACAGCATGGTGGATAATCGGATGCATATACCCGATATGCATCCGATTATCCGATCTCTATTCATGAGGCATTATTCATAATGTCCAGACAGTTTGAAAAATGCCCAATATGAGCGGGCAGTGTAATAAAAACTATAGGAAAAATTAATTGACCGGGCTGAGTGTCCCCCACCTGTTGGGCAGAGTAATAAAAATGTGTTTTTTTATTAAATAAATACTTAATTAAGTATTATAAATCATAAAAAAACAAGTCTTCGTTTTTTAAGCTTAGTCAAACGTCTGTTTAACAAAACCTTTTCTTGTTAAACAGAACTACTCTATATACTGGAAAGGTTTTAATTGTTTCGATGTCGACATACCAGTTTACTGTTGAGGTGATGACTGGCATTTTTGGTTGCACAGTTTTTGAAGTGAAACTTCTTTAGAAACGTTGTGATTTGAAAATTCGATGAAACGACACAAAAAAGAGAGAAACATTCATAAATAGGATTTTGCCTGAGAGAGAATGAGATAGAATACAAGTATACAGTGTTTCCTATAATCTTTGCACTTGCGTACTACGAAGCCTTCAGAAAATGCGTCATAGTCAACGTGGTGTCATTTTTGTGCATTTGCATATTAAAATTCGTTTATTAATTAATTTATATTAATTACTTAACACATCTGTGTTAATTTGACCAATAACTGTTATATAAATTATCTAAAATTAAATTTATTAACATTAGTAAATTATTTGTTTTGGTTTTACTTTTTATTTCTCATTCTCTCGTAGGCTACTTTTCTGAAGTTTCATTTCTGCCGTGTGTGAAGTGCACACAAACGGTTTTTTTTTGCAATAGCTACATCTGTCAGGTTAGCAGGTTTATTAAAAGGCAAGGGAACTAGAGAACAGATACTGAATCTCCTTTTAGCCACGCTTCGGCAGGAATGGGCCGGCTCGACCTGAGTGATACCACGGCCTCCCAGAAAACCGTCAGTAAAACCAGAAGCCCAATTCCTCTCCCTCCCTTTCCCTCTCTCCCTCCCTCACTCCCTCTCTCTCTCTCACTCCCTCTCTCTCCCTCACTCCCTCTCCCGCTCTTCCCCCTTCCCCTACTATCACCCCGGCAACGCACTTGTCACTCTTTGAGTTGCAGTTGCCCATGGGCGGCGGTAGTCACTTACCATCAGGTGACCCGTCTGCTCGTTTGCCCCCTATAATATAAAAAAAACCTCAGGCAAATCAAGGCTTACGAGTTCGACACACCAGTAGTACTATGCTTCGTGGACTACAAGGCTTTTGACTGCATCAGATGGGACTGTTTATGGAAAATCCTGGATGAAATGGGTATGCCACAACATCTAACAGTCCTTCAGTCACTCTACAACAATAGCCAAGGCATCGTTAAAGTGGACATATTGTCTCCAAGCCATTTTCCTTATTAAAAGGAGTTCACCAGGGCTGCATATTATCTCCGATTCTTTTTAGTATCTACAGGGAATACATCATCAGGCGGGCACTCGAGGGCTGGGATGGGTGGTGTATCTGTTGGTGGAGTTAAAGTCTCGAACCTCCGATATGCAGATGACACTACTCTTCTAGCTGCAGACGAAGCCGAGATGCTAATACTTCTGAATAGAATGGAGAGAGCCTGCGAAGACCTAAGGCTCAAAATCAACAAGTCCAAATCTAAGGTGATGGTTGCTGATAGATCCACGAAACTAGAACTCCCTGTGAGTTCTAGTTTCGTGGTCCCTGAACTAAAAAGTTGTCGAGGACTTCATCTATCTTGGCTCCAACATAAGCAACAATCGAATCATGGATCATCGAATCATGCGGGAAAAAGATCAGGTTAGCAAAGAGTAAGAGTGCCATGTCTGATTTAGACAGGATATGGAAGGATAGAAACGTTTTAAGGAGGACAAAAATAAAAATTTGTTGGTTGCCTCACAATTGAGGCATCCGACACAAGGAGGAGGACATCTGTCAGACATACATTTACAACCACATTGACTGTATTTTAGACCTCTTTCTCTCGACGCCATTTTAACACAAAACACACTTTCATAATGTTTATTCAGATACATATAATTTTTTTTAAGTATTTAAGTACTAATTATAACATCCTTTACCGAACTGTCGTATTAGTTTTCAATTCGAGATATAAACAATGTACCATCTGTTTTCATTAACTTTTATTCTAAACTGAATAGAAAACAACTGCGATCTGTAGCAGAACATCTTTGTAAATGATCATGGTCCTTCCATGTGTGTTCTTGATCCTAGCGCCTTAGCTTAATGTACCTTAATTATCATATTACCTTACAGTTACTTAGCAATATTTATAATGGCCAGACAATATGAATAATGAAGTTTATATAATTAGTAATCACATAGTCTCAATATTCATATTGCCCGGCAATTATAAATAGTGCAATGTTTAATCACTTGACCCCATCGAGATTATGTACTAGAGAAGCCACTCAAAACAAAATACATGTTCCGTTTTTATTTGAAATCAAAACTAAAAAGCGCTGCAGCGCTAAAACAATAAATTTGTAGTCAAATCCTACGGTATTAACAAGCAGCGCACTATCGTTTTTAAGTTGTAGTTTTCTCGCATGCGTAAGGTCCTAAGCGCTGTGATTTTCATGGCGAGTACGCGTGTTGCCCAACGAACTGCTACAAAGATTTGTTTTCACTGCGGAGCAGGTACCGCAGTTCGCGTTATAAACTTTTCTACGCGGTGTCTACTCTATACGCTACGCATTAGTCTAGCTAGGTCGCATTATCGCTTAGTAGGTATGTACATCAAGTGATCATTCGCAAGGCAACCATCAATTAAAAAGAAACCATCTTGGCGTACCAATAATAGTATAATCTAGGGGCTTCGTGGCTAAGTGGTAACCGAGTAGGTTAGCACATTACAAGGTTAAGAAACACTAGCCAGGTCAGTCTTAGGATGGATGACCATTCTTGACCCGTTAAGACCTCTCTGAGCCTCGGAGAGCACGTTAAGCCATCGGTCCCGGTTGCCATACGAACATCTGTGGCATTCGATACGGGTTGTTGGAGCCCTAAGAAGTCCGACAACCTACAGAACTTCGATTTCGCCTAGTATATGGGTTGTAGAGGTCTGATGGCAGTCGCTTCGCGTAAAATATCGAAGTTGGGCCTTATCGTAGTTAGACTGAATGTCTACCCCAACTTAGGAAAAGGCGCGGAGGAGTATCTTGACATACCTATAATATAATCTTGAGTCATTATGGATTGATACACTCGGTTTGGAATAATGAACCGTATTAGGAAGCAGTTGTATTGTTTTCTCAATACTCTTATTCATTAGTTTTAAAAGGCTTATCTGAATATTGGGTACTCTTGAAGCTTCCTAAGAGCCTGTTCATGTAGAAATCACACAATACATGTTCTCTAAAGTGTGAATACAAATGAATCATTCGATTTATTGTATGTACAAAGGAAATACATTAGTTCCTTAATACATTTTAATATTGCGACTGACATTTAATCTTAATGCGTAATTAATATAAATTGCGAAATTCGTCAGGTAGTCAAAATTTCGTAAGTTTTCTTAGTAGAATATTTTGGAGAAATTAATGTGAGTGTATGAATAACAAAGTAGCGGGATCTCTAGCTTAATATACGCCAAATGGTTATCCTACTTATAATATTATAAACGTGAAAGTTTGTGAGGATGTATGTTACTCTTTCACGCGAAAACTACTGAACCGATTGCGATGAAACATGGTATGTAGATAGCTGGAGACCTGGATTAACACACACATAGGCTACTTTTTATCCCGATATTCCCACGGGATTGGGACTTACGCGGGTGAAACCGCGGGGCGCAGCTAGTTATGCTAAGTGGTTTTGTTATTTCCGTTGCACTTATTCTACTAATAAGACTACCGTCTTTCGGTCGTTTCGCTACCGTCACATGGGCGTGAGGTGTATTATTTACTATTCATTACTTTTCAGTTATACAATTGTTCTTGTAGTAACGAAAAGGCCAGACCACATATTTTGACTAAGGTGTAGAGTTTGTGAAGGTGCTTGTAGAGTTAGAAGCTTGGCTCTACATGAGATCTGATAACTTTTTGACAGTGCGAGCCATATTATGGTCTCGTCTTGGCAACATTTTACATGAAAATGTTTTTTGGTGAAATTTAATTGACACGATTTTGTTTACCTATGTTTTTAACTAAATTAAAAGTTTAAACAACACGTAACAAAATAAAAAAATCAGTAGGTATCTCCTTTCTCTCCTCTAGCAGCACACTCGTCCACGGTAGAACGAATAAAAGCTTTCACAAAAATTTATTTTAGAAAAGTGAAAAGTTTATAAAATCTGATAAAGCTTACATCTTTAGCAATAGCACTACGATTACTATGTCTTTCAGATGCAAGAAATGAAGCTGGCAAAGTTTTTTGTATGTGGAGATTATGGTCTTGTAATCTAGAGTTCGCTAAACACTGTGATGGTATGTGATAAAACAAGCAAATCTTTATTTACCTTTAAACGCAAAAAATAACATAAGTAATAAATTATTAAAAAGGAACCTGGTTTCTAATGTCTCTACAAAGTTCCACACTCAATTTAATCGTAAAGCTTTCTGTGCCACGAACTGTGGCTTAAAATAGATCACAGTATCCCCATTACTTCTCGAGAGTGTAGTAAGAGGCTTACAAGGATGGAATGCCATTAAAAGGTGATTTTATTGCATAGAGGTTTGTGGGTAGATCGACGTAAAAAACCTTATGGAATCTAATTACAGATTGTGTGGAACTTATCTTCAATCGAATGGTAAATAGGATACAAATAAACTTATAAGATGGCAAAAAAAAGAAAAAGAGACGTAGGTAACAAAATCTAATATGAGTATGAAAGGGTGCGTGAGAACAATTATTGCAGTTATTAACGTTGCATTGGTCATAACTTTGTAAGCGCGAATACATTAGCACTGATTCGTTACTGTCTGTTTTGCTTGGCCGTGACGGAAATTTCTACTATTATTGAAATTCTTTTGTAGCGTTTTGTTTTGTTAAGAATAATTAATTACTTCATGTTTTAAAGATATTTATAATAATAGACGAGTCAAAGTGGCATACTGAGCAGTTTAGATCACTATCGGTACCTTCTCAATAATGAGTATTATTGAGAAGGTCGAACGAACGAATTAAGACCTGGAAGTTAAATTAAACTATTTACGTTATTATACTTTATTTCCAAATTAATGTCTACCCATCCCTGGAGATAGATATGTATTTCAGATTCTAACTATGTTTTATTTTGTTTCAGATTCGGGCTAAGCCCAGCCGCCCTCGCGGCACATTATAGTATTGGAATTTTTAAACTGAGTTCTGCAAAAGACCAAAGTTATCTGTGAAGTTTCTAAGTGATAAAATGGCATTTATTGGATTAGTTGCCCTCGTGGCACTGGCCACTATAGGTAAGAATTTTTTAATCAAAAATATTGGGTAATACTAAAATTAAATTATTTTTGGATGTCTAAGGTGACAGACAAGTATCGCTGGCAACATCATTGGCATTACTCGCATGTTGTTGACCCCAAAAAATCCTAACGAGATAGGAGTCGGTCCGGCATTTCCTCGGTCTTACATCGTATACATCGTTAGATCCATACCTTCTAAACCCATGTTGAATTTGCATTAAACAAATTGCTTTGTGTACTTATCACTACAACAAGTATCAAACGTATCTGATTATATAGGTCGTAGCCTGATATTGTGTAGCCTATAACTATCGTCGAAAACAAACTATCTCACACACAAAGTATTTTTCAAAGCACTCTAGACGGCTGACTGCGCTGACTAAGAACTATTCAGCCTATAATATTAGGAGAAATTATCTGTCGCACTCTGTGTTTTCATGATTGTGTAAGAACTCTCTTTTAATTTTCTTAAATTTCTCTAGTTAATGCTAGGTTCCTATGGGTCCGAACGTCATGTTATGTATATAACATAGCTTATAATATTTTGCAATAAACGCTTTATTTAACACAGAAAATATTTTTTTAATGTGACCGTTAGATAATAATATTGCTCTTTATTGTACACCAAAATAATTTGAAGGAGTAGGAGCACAGCAATGTTGGGTGGCTTAGATATATGAAAAAACTCATTAAAAGTGTAAGAGGCTACGTTTAGAAACGAGCATAATATTTGGGGTTATAAAGTCGTCGCTCCCACACGGAGCAGGGTGGACGACGACGCTTCTGTGACGTCACGGGTCGATACAACAGCCGGCCAACGAACCTATAATATTAGAAACGTCAAGTTTACTATCAGTTCTGTTTTACGTTTAGCACATACCTAGATACTGTTTAACACATCGTGCTCATAAGTATATCTGAGAATATTTCTTTTATTTATTTATTTAATACTTCCTGCATTTTAAATTGCATGGGGCGGACTTAATGCCAAAAGAATATTGTCTGCTAACAGTGTATAAAAATCTGAGTAGGTACGTAAATGAAACAGTAGCCTCAGTATAATCTGTAGAATGATGTTGTGAAAGAACGTTTTACAGCCTATTCATCGGTGTTCAGATGATTCATGCTTACAATTAAATAACTGCAATAATATTCTTTTTATAATAGATTGAGGTAAACAATGGTGGTTTTATAACCGTTCATGTAGCGAGTGAGTAGCGGCGAGTACCGAGTGTCGTGTGGGCGAGGCCGTCAGGTTCAATCGAAATGCTAGGTTTTATACAAACACTGTAGAACATTGGCCTTTCGACGCTCCCGAATGAAGGTCACGTCACAACCGTGACATGGATACGACGATACTACTGTTATACTCTTATAATATACAATTTCTCATTCCAATATAAGAATAATTAATATATATCTAAGAGTTAACTTTGGTCCTCATCAAGTCTTACTTGCTTAAGATTCAGTTTACGGTATTTTATTCATTATATTATTTATTAAATGTCATACCCATTTTATGGTTTTCATTCATTAAATCAAACAAGCCCCGGCTAAAAAACTACATCGATTATTTTTAACACTTTACATGTTATTGAAGTCTGAAACTATATCGTATTAAAAAACATTTTGCTGCTACCACTGCCTACCATTGCTATTTAACCACTTTATTTTACCATACTATACGTGTCATATCATACTTCACTGCAAACTAATACGATGTAATGTAACAATGGTCTAGTTTTATGCATTGTAGTAATGAAGTCATTCATCACTTCGTCCCCTCACTGTAATATTCTTGATCTTTTCTAAACAAAATAAACTATCCACTTCAATGATTCACTTCTGCTTTTAGCAAGACTGTTTGAAACTCGGCTTCTATATTTCTTTAATTCACTGAGGGCTCTGATGGCATTACGAATAAGCACGTTAATTGCTTACCATTTGGCATGCCATGTGAGTGTTTACCACTTTGGCAGTATAAAAAAATACTAAGACGCTAGAGTAAAACACGCGACTCTTGCAGTTTTAACAGCGTTAAATACGTATGTATGGTTATTGCTCTTGCGCTCTGTTGCGTAACTCTGGTTTTGTACACATTTCATAATCACTAACATAACAGTGTCTTACATGAAGTTCCATTTTCAGAAATGTATGAATAATAATATGGATCCGCTGTCTTAAGCCGACGGATTAAAAAAAACAAGACTATGAGTCATGCGCGCAACCGACAAACCTCTAAAATAAATAGATTCCAAATGGCTCGTTGATAAGGAACTAGCAGTTCTCCGCAGTTTCACCCACGTTTATAATCACTGCTCTGCTCCTAATGGTTGTAGCGTGATGTTAAATGGCCTAAAGAATTGGGCTATCAAATGCATTTTTTTTAAGAAAGATTAAATGCTCGCGTTCAACCAAAAAACACTCTTCTGCTTCATTATATTAATAGAATAGAGTAATAGATGACGTGTCTTACTGACTCAAGGCAGTGAAAAATCTTACCTACTCGTTGTATTTTATAGCATAACATGTTGGCAGGTATAACTTTTGTATTAACCCTTAAATATTACAACAACTACATAGTTGTTGGAAAAGCTAAACTACCTATTTGAAAATTCGCACCAGAAGGACCAGTCGCAAGAGAATCGCAACCAAGTTTACCAATATAATGATATATTGGTAAAATTGGAACCAAATATGGACAAATACACAAGAATTACGCCAATTTGAGTGAAATACTCAAGTGTCTAATCTTTCTTTTGTACGTCATATGAAGTATTGTGTGTGTGTAACAAAAAAGAGAAGAAGACAAGAAAAGACGTTATAAAAAATGACGTCATATTACAACATACAATTAAACATAACATCATTGATCGAAATGGTCTACATTTTACAAGCTTTTCTTTAACTAGCAGTGTTTGTATGTTTGGCATGAATCTTGGAAGCTAAATTATAACCACTTGCCGATGTCATATTGAGCTCAAATTTGGTGTACATATATGTATCTTCGGTGACAATACCATAATATGGTAGCTACCATGGAGATGTTCTGATGATGGAGCCGGAAGACGGCCATAGGAACTACTTATTAACTTAACAAGATAAACCAATCGAGTTTGGGTTCAATTCGGGTCTTGAGGAGTACTTTTTTAAAGATCAAATCTATACTAAAATGAAACAGTTTGTATAAAAGCTTGTTTAAAAAAAAATACAATTAATTTATTTAATAAATCATCTTAACTTGAATATTTGACTCACAAAGCAGAGCATTGTATGTATTAGATGTATTGTAACCATCTAAATAACTTGTTAAACAATGGTGACTAAATGTTATGTTACGTATGGTACCTATGCAACATATGCATATGTACATATGTAGAGCAAGTGGCGAGGTTAAACTACATCCATACATGTTTTTGTTAATAATTTGGTAGGTCCATGCTTTAATAACTCGTAAACAAACTGATGTTTAAATGTCCTCAGCATTAATTGAGCGTTTAAAATTACTGTAGAACAAAGAAAACGAACGCTTCCTAATGCTTTTAGTTACAAACTTTTAACAGAATTCAATATGGAGAAGGTTCTCAATTCGACTGTGTATCCTTTGTAAATATATTACGCAATATTATGAAAAGATTTTAATGACATTTTTTAATGGTATGCCTTTTATCTCCACAGATGACTGGCCTGTTGGCCTAGTGGTTAGTGACCCTGACTGCTATGTCATAAGTCGTGGGTTAGATTCCCATCCGAGTCTGGGTGTTCTTTGTGTCCGTTGTTTGTATGTTTGTAAAGTCCCCGCGGCACAGGAGTAATTCCTAATGCGGGAGTTGTCGTTTTTAAATGAAAAAAAAAAGAAAGAAAAAGTGGTCTTGTCTCATAAAATTTATAACTCGATCCCCAAGGGTGGCAAAATAACCAATGACTTAGAGGCATTAAGGACGGCATAAGTGCTAGTTTTATTTTAATTACAATAAATTAATCGCTACTTTGACGAAAAATTTATGGTTCGCGATATTTTAATCATGTAATTCCATTTTCAAAAGACGTTGATCTATTTGATTTAATTCAATAACTTCCTCAAATTTATTGATTTTAAAAGCTATTTACGGAGTGGTTCTACATATTTGTTTAATAATGTATCACCAGGTCTTCTATGCTGTTTCGGAGGCTTTCCTTCCTAGGTTAGGTCCAGATCCAGAGGGATCGTAACAGGTACTGTGGATCCATCTGCCAAGAATCAAGGTGTAGTTTTAATCAGTCGATTTTGACATACCTACAACTTCACTGTTAGTGCCGATGAGTTGTTCCATGGAGATATCCACAATGCGAAAAAAATGTTCTACTGAACGAGAAAGTAGTATTATGAACATTGAAGTTCCTTATATGCTAGGTAGTAGTAGTAGCAGCGGCTTATTACTTACTTTTATGGTAAACGGCCACATTCCTGAATCTAGGGGTTATTATCTATGCTTATGTTGTGCAAGTGTACTGATAAAGTGACAACGGACGTCGCAGCTGCATTGTCGTAGCATAATCACCGCATAGATACGCAATGGTGTCATAATACACAAATATTGCCTACACTGCGTAAATTGTGATTTAGATCGCTTCTATCTATACTTATAATAAATCTGTAGCGGGATGAATTCTGTACATTGAATATATTTAAAAAAAATCGACTGAGGGGTATTAAAATATGGATACTGATGCCGAATATGCGATTCAAACAATTTTTGTCTGTCTGTCTGTCTTTCTGTCTGTCTGTCTTTCTGTCTGTCTGTTTGTATGTTCACGATAAACTCAGAAGATACTGAAGGGATATGCTTGAAACTTAGTATGATAATAGTTTGAGTGCCTGCGCAGGTTATAGGGTACTTTTTATCCCGGGTTAAACTTTGGTTCCCACAGGAAAATCAATAAAAGCTGTAATAACATTGTAACGTTAGTAGAATGTATATACTTATTTCCAACTAACCTACAGCGAGCGTTTAGCTTATCTGGTGTAGAGTACGAATTCTACTAAGTTGGGTTCCGGATCGAATCCCCCTTTGATACTCTTTTCTTTTTTTGCACTTTTTTTTAATATATAAACTAATTTACTTTTTAAAATTAGGTATCGTTTTTAAACGACGAAAAAAAGGAGGTTATCAATTCGACCGTTTATTTACATATTTCTTCTTGTTTTTATGTATGTTTAGCCCTCTCCGTTATTTATGAACCGATTTTGATTATTCTTTTTTGTTAGATAGGGTATACCTCAACTGTGATCCCCTGTCAAGAAAGTCAGGATCTGATGATGGAATTCTGATAAAATTGAGAGAAACCCTCTAAAATTGTAGAAACAAATAGTGTTTCTGTTTACTTTTCATTACTTAATCAGGTATTTGCGTTTAGAAATCATCACATCATGTAGCCGAGCTGATGATGAAAAAAAAAAAATAGCTGGTTCTAGACTATGCCAACGAGCTATTTTGCCTCTCGCAGCCATTAAATTCATAAATATGTTTCAGGGCATTAATAATAATAACAACTTTACACACCTCATACACGGCCGTCTGATCCTAAACTAGACAGAGCCTGTACTATGGTAACCAGCCTGCTGATAAACATACTTATATATTTCTAAATACATACATATTATAAATAAATTACACCCAGACAGAGAATAATTCGTCCTGGGTGGAAATCAAACCCACGACCTCTGACTCAGCAGTCAGGGTCACTAACCACAAGACCATCAGGCCAGTCCAGTAAATATACATATACTTATAAATAGAGTTATAGAAAAAGAAGATCCAAACTTTTAAACTTCTGCGTTCCATGATAATATAATTATGTTGACGGGAATTCACGCGATCACGTATTTAAAAGTATTATAGGTACAGGCCTGTCACTAATCACGGCCACGACCACGGCAAAGCAATAGTATATCATACCTTTTAAATACGTGATCGCGTTGATTCCCGTCAACATGATTATATTAGAATAGAAAATAATTTTTATATAAAGCATCTATGACTTAGTTGTTAGTTTAACTTAACACTTTGTTAGTACCTATTACAGTATTTTACTATACTAAATGCATGGCAGACACTATCGCCAAAAAAATTACATCTAAGCTGAAATATTGACATATAACCGGTGAACTTTTTTTTACACTTTTTACAGTAGTGTGAAATCTTATGTTACACCGTGACTAAACAAAGCTCAGAATCAAACATTTATCTGTTAGGTATACCGAGGGGGCCCATAGTTTCGAGGAAGCAGCACTGACTGACCGACTACAGCAAGAGTCTCCCAATTGGTCGGACGAATCGAGATGTTAGGTCATCACAGTTGTTTTATGACGATTTTCTGCGAGGAAAACAACTCTCGCACAAGGAGGAGGTGACGGTGTGGATTCGGTAGAAAAACTTCCAGGTGGAACTTCACTCGTGCTCTCATACGTACGCTAAGAGTGGCCGTGGGTGTATGAGTAGAGTTTTATGTTCTTCACCCGAAGCAGAGTCTCCCGTGAAGAGGGTGTCTGGACATCGCCCATTTTCCGTCCGCTAGCCAGCGCTGGGTGGATCATTAGAGGCAAAATTGTGGTTTTAGTTGGTTTAAGCCTGATATAGGGCCTCACCATACATACAAATGAGTAATGTTACCACGGCCAAATTATGTCGTTATTTCACGTGTAAGCAACCAAAACAACCTTTTTTGTACACTCCAGGTTGTTTCACCGCCAATATAGTATCCGAAATACTGCCTGGAGAAAGAGTTACTATGCAATAAGCGACAAATTGCTGTTTTCCGAAAAAACGCGAACGAAGTCGCGGGCACAGTTAGTATATTCTAAAAGACCTTCACCTCAGGTCATAGAAATATGATCTGAGGGTATCATCAACAGCTTGATTTAGGAAGATGTTACTGGTTACTTTTTAAAAGTGGAGGTCTTTTCTAAATCGGGATGTTCCGCTTTAAGCCAAGGTTTAGACGCAATTAATGGATCTGAGTTGGGTTCTATTTATATCTTTAATGCAGACACAGACACAGTTTCGTTTAAGGTGGAAGAGACATGGTTATGGCGCGCGTACCTACTACAATATCTACTACAATCCATTATGATAATAACTTGAGACACGTCACACACGGCAGTCGGACTCCAAACTAGGCAGAGCCTGAACTATGGTAACCAAACTGCTGACCAACACACTTATATATTACTAAATACATACTATTGTAGATAATTTACACCCAGACGCAGAACAAATGATCGTGCTCATCAGTTCACACACATTATTTTTCCTACCTTCCTTCTTTCTTGCCGGGAAAGGAACCCATGAACTCTGGCTCAGCGGTCAGGATCACTAACCACTAGACCAACAGGCCCTCCATTAAATCATATTATATGAATATATTATATTACAACCAAAAAATTTACGTCGTAATCATATAATGTAAAGTGATGCGTGTAGAGCTTTACGTTATGAACTTATGCGTGATGTTGCAACACGTTGAGAAACAGAAGATAAGGATAGATGATGATAATATGTAGATACAGTGAAGCCAGACAACTAGGAATTTTACCGGGGCAATGACCCGAGTAGATTTATGGTTCGTAAACTGTTAAATATTCATAACACCTAACCATATTCATTGTTTGTTTATGATATATTTTCGTTTGGCATTTACGCGCCGCGCCGCTGTAAGTAGTGCGGTAACGAACTCTCGGACTATTTGTTATCAATCTCTTATTTATATGCGCACCCACGACTATAAATACACTTCTGTACCTACCGTTTTTTTTTCACATTATTAACTACGCTTAAATGCAGGTTTTGTTTGTACAATTGTGTACCTACACTGTTTGTTGGTACACATTGTAGACACACAAAAAATAGTATGCTTGATTTCAGACAGTGACTTTACACACATTTTTTACTTTTTCAATTGTTTGTTACTCCCATCCCACCTTATCAAATTCATAATAGAAAGTATCCATACAATTAGTATTAATTGGCACATAATAAAGAACATAATTCTTAGGGTGCGTTCGTAAATTTAATAAAATGTGCAATTTGTTTATTTAGTTTCGGTGTTGCATAAATACATTAATCTACTAACAAAATATTAGAATAGCTTAAATATGCTATTATAATATTTTGTTAGTAGATTAGAGTAGATACAAATGTACATAGTACTCCGACCCGAAATAATAATAATAATTTCACACACCTCATACACGGCCGTCTGATCTCAAACTAGGCAGAGCCTGTACTATGGTAACCAGACTGCTGATAAACACACTTATATATTTCTAAATACATATTTATCACTGCATATTATAAAACAAAGTCCCCCGCCGCGTCTGTCTGTCTGTTCGTGATAAACTAAAAAAGTACTGAACGGATTTTCATGCGGTTTTCACTAATAGACAGAGTGATTCATGAGGAAGTTTTAGGCGTATAATTTGTTAAGATTTTGTGTAAATTGATTGAATTATGTTGATGATTGTTGAAGATGTCTCTGCTGCCCGTGCGAAGCCGGGGCTGGTTAGTTACAGATAAATTACACCCAGACACAGAACAATGATCATACTCATCACACAATTATTAGTCCTGGGCGGGAATCGAACCCACGACGTCTGGCTCAGCAGTCAGGATCACTAGACATACAGGCCAGTCGGCCAAATAAATTACGATACTACATGTAGAGAGTAGAGTTGGCATCTATTCATTTGATGACGATTATAAATCCACTGCTTTTGTCCATCGAAAGGTTGTCTCCCTCAAGTATGAAATTGATATCTTAAAAGTGTTATGACTACCTACTATAGTACTATATTATGATTATGATACACCATAACGTGAATCATACTTGTATAAAAATCTTTTTGTAAACAATTTTTTTACTATCGCGCGAGAGATAACTTGTTTAGATAGATCAAGGAGGAACTAGGAGCTTTCTTTAAATTAGCTTCATTATTATCAGTAACTACTTAATAGACACATTTGTTCAGTTTGTATTAGGTGTTTTAGGTGGTATTTATTTTAATTTATTTTTTATTTTACTAATACTAAGACATCAAAACACAGCCCGCCATTGGTACCTAAGTGACATCAGTAGTGCCACTTGTTGACAGCACCATGGGAGGCCGTCCCATGGTGCTCATGTGACCCTACTCACAAACAGAAAAAGCACGCTTGAAGTACTATCTGACTGTGGTATTCTGTAGGGTAGAGGCACTGGACCAGACGTGCGGCTTTATTTCGTATGCATACACTCCTTAGTTAGATAAATGATTGACAATACCCTTTTAACTTACTTTAACGCAGTTTGCTAAAGTGAAAAAGCTCTTTTACTGAACATAAAACTTTACATAAAAGTACTAGTATACATACATATACTTAATGAAATGTCTAGGTAATAAAAGTGTGCCCGTGTAGGTAATGGTAATGGCTAATTAATCGAATGTTAATTGAGACTATTTTCATAATAAAAGGAGTTGTCGTTAGGACATGAAGCGAATTTACATGAACCGTTGATTGTTTTCTAAATTAGGTATTCAATTCAAAGCAAGTGGACGCGTCACAACTGACAACCGTTTTGTTTTTGAAATTCTGTACGCGAACCTCGGGTATAATCCTGACGCATTCTCATTGGACAGGATGATATTGAGATAACTCGCCTCACATTAGACTTAGTACGTAGGGCGCTACATAAGTTTTGTCACATGCAAACTATTATTATTACTAAATGTTAACTGATAAAATAATTATAGTTGGTTTTAAATTTTCTTGATAAAGGCAATTTAAAAAGAACATTTTACGGTGTGCGCCTATTCGTAAACTATTATGCGTTTTTAATGAAATGTTAGTAAAATCAGAAGCAGCTTTGTAACTTTATAATGAAGACATAGGTACATAATATACTGTAAGTATATAATATACTTCGTGAAACTTGTGTCTGCTTTATGGCTCGAACTTTTGAACCAACGCCGTCGTTGCACAATTTGGAGTACAGTAGAAAGTTAGTGATTTCTACTGAAATAGATTAGTATTTATGTACATACACGTTACAATTGCGCGCGTACACTTCCTACATTTAATATTTTATGAAATCGCCTACTTGGTCTATGGTCATCATTGTTCTAAAATAAGAGAAGGCGTCAATAATTCAACACCAGTGACATGCTCCTCAAGGAAGTCACGAAAGATCACGATTGTTTTCTGTTTATGGGCATAGTGTTATTTATTTTATTACAACAACAAGGAGCAATATATTGTACAACGAATGTAACTAGATGAAAGATAGCCAATTAGATGGGTAAAAGGCACTGTGATTGGCACTTGGAGTTATAGAAATTGTCTTTTTAATTTTGCGTACGAAGATCATAGTCCTATAGAAGTTATAGTCAAGACTGTTAGGGAGCATCTACTACTGGCCCTTCGCAACTCAAAAAGGGGGAGGTTTTAAATACATCGCCAGTTATTTGAGGAATCTTACTCTCCGTATCTATTGACCCATCCATACCTTTGTGAACAAAGGCTTTATGTGCTCTGGTCAACGACGCGCAGAGCTGCGCAAAATACATGCTTTGGTTTAGTTTAAATATAAATTACAAGATACTTTTTCGCATGTATTTAAAATACGAATAACAAACTTTTAAAAGGTGTATTTTAAATATTGATTACAAAATACATAAATAACAATTAATCACTAAATAAGAACACTAGATTTTGAAATGTACATCAGACAAACAACCTCTCCTTGGGCAATGTTGGGAAACGAATAAAGAAAACAATCTTTCTATAGGTCCTAATTACTTCAAACGTATAAACGCTATTTTATATTTGGATAGCTTCAAAGAATGGTAAGATCTTGGTTTTTGTCATTGAAGAAGCTTACTAACTCTAACTCTAATTAAGATGACTTGGGTTAATCACCTAGGGTCTACATCACAGTATCTTTCACCTGCTTCTCCCCATCACCGCCGTCGTTCGCCATTTTATACGGTGATGTTGGATGTTGATTGAATTTGATCATCCATTGTGACAATTGCGACATTTCTATGAACTTCCTTTAAAGTAATTAATCAAGCAAGCCTGCCCCTGCCCATCAGAGGCAAGCTTAAAGTACCGTGTGGGGATCAGTAATTTTTGCCCCCTTCTTGGTCAAAACTGGGTAATAGTGGGTTCAAGAAAGAAAATACTGCAAAACGATGAAAATTACAATTGACGTGATACAAGTCTAGTGTTATGCTAATAAACCTATTTATGAAAAAGTTTTTAACTGCATAGTTTTAGCAAAGTCCTGACTGAACACGTACATGTATTGCTTAGTAAAATCGAGAATTAAGTGCTGGCAACATTTAGTTATTGTAACATTTTGATTATTTTTAATAAAAATACTTTTTAATACATGACAGTGGCTGGCGTTCAATTGAATGTATGTAAAATTCTTAATTTTAGAATACACAATTAATGGTGTAATCATCATCACTGTTGGACATAGGCCTCCCTTAATGACCTCCAAGAAGACCGGTGTAATAGTAAATACTTATTACAAAGTACCTCGTCGTTAGGTATTCAAAGTATGAATTTTATTATAAAATACCTCATCATTAGGTATTTGAAATACCAATTACAAATTACATTTTAAACACGTATCTAATTGAAATACAAGTATTTCAATTACAAATCATTCATATACTGCCCAAGTCTGAAGTGTGACTTTTTTGTAATTTGTCACCAATCCTTGCAAAATATCGTATAGCCACTGAGTTACTCAAGTTATTAGTTTACAAAAAAAACTGTCAGTCGTAGGGCTGCACGTCAGAAGTGAAAACATCACTCATATACCTACCTATATACACATACACTGAGAGTGACGGTCACGCGAGTTTTGTGCTTTTTCCCCATACCAAAAGTGCCCAACATGCCTAAAGAAGTTGGTTGACTAAATATGGTTAATTTACAAAATAGATCAGACGGCCATTTGAGAATGTCATTTATTGATTAGCGTTACGTATTATCCAGAGATAACACCTGTATGATAACATTGACATTGACTCCATTAAATAGTAGGTAACGAAGTGACAGAGAGAGAGAGAGAGTTTTATCAACGTTTATTTATATATTACTTCAACTGATTTTGTATATGATTGACTCATATGTCCTATTCTGTACTTCTAACAACGTATATGCAAAATTTCATCGTGATTAGTTAAGTAGTTAAAGCGTAAAAGCTTAACAAGCAAACAGAGTTAATTCCTACTTTCGCATTTATAATATTAGTATGGATTAAAGTCTACGTTATAGCTTATTTCGTAGAACCTAAAGCATAAATACTGAAAACAAAAAAGTTTTTCTAATTTTAATAAGGTATATATATATCAGAAACTAAGTGAAAGTGACCTTCATCAGAAAAAAATAAGTAAAGTAGTTACCCCACTAAAGTATACCTACAATCCTATCTTTTTATCGACCATACCTCATTCTTACAAATGATAACGCTTTTATCTCGGCCATATCTGTTTATATACATTTTTTTTATTAAATTTTTTTTTGTTTGTAAATACACGTATGTATATCTTTACTTCTATACTAATATATAAAGCTGAAAGGTCTGTTTTTTTGTTTGCTTGAACGCGATAATCTCAGGAACTGCTGGTCCGATTTAAAAAATTCTTTCAGTGTTAGATAACCCATTTATCGAAGAAGGCTATAGGCTATATAACATCACGCTAAGACCAATAGGAGCGGAGCATCAATGAAAAATGTTCCAAAAACGGGGAAAATTCTCTCTCTTAAGAGTTATGACGCAGACGAAGTTGCGCGGGTCAGCTAGTGTATTATAAAATGCAACGGCTCGTTGAATATAAATCGCTGTAAGATCATAAAGCTTTATACGGTTTAAATTTACCAGCGTTTGCCAGCTGTTGGTTAAAACGGAGATGAGGTTGTTTTTGCACAGTTTCAATGCAATTAAGTGTTTTGAAATGTGATCGATAACACATCTGTGTAAAGGAATATAAATATTAAGAGCTTTCTTTTTACACTTAAATCCACTGCGTATATCTGTGGTTCTAGAACTTTAGATAGTATTATCACTTAAATCACAGACAGAAGCTACACGGCGACTGCAATTACAGTCTAACAGAACACAAACAGTAGTTAATGAAAGATAATGAATAGTTAAGCATTTTTCAAGTAGTATCTATTAATTTAGTAGAAATCGTTACAAGTGGTGTGATAAATCTTAGTTGAATCAGCATCCTGCGTTCAGGTTATGATGTGAAGTACATCTGCCGTAGCGATGACCAATCAGAAGCGTGCGTACACGCACATCTGTCGCGGGCACGGCGCGCAGGCAACACTCCCTCACGTTTTTGTTCCCTTTGTTGCTATTTTTTGTCTGCTAGCGTTGGCCCAGAATTGGGTATTCAAAAAATGTTATCGTTGTATTTAAATCCTTGAAGATTCGTTGGAAGAATTGAGAAATTAGTATGGTTTGCCGTGTTTCTTAAATTATTTTAGGCGGGCAGTTATCTATACTAATATTATGAAATGAAGAGTTTGTTTGGTTGAACGCGCTAATCTCAGGAACTACTGATTCGAATTGAATTTTTTTTAATGTTGTATAGCCCATTTATTGAGGAAGGCTATATGCAATTTTGCAAAAACGGGGAAAGTTTACAAACGCAGACGAAGTTGCGCGGGTCAGCTAGTCTCAAATATTATTGTTTACATTATTGACTAGATCAACGAACTCTCGTCTTCTATATTCTCAAGAATATTATAATAATGTTATAAAGAGGTCTCCTTATTGTGAAAACTGTTAGAACCATTTGCTTACAGAGGTATTCTAACTGCCGCGGGTACTAGAATACGTCGTTGGCCGTAGCGTATGTTTCCCTAATGAGGTCAGTAATTAACATGTTGTAAGTGCCATAGCCGTACACTTCATCATCTCAAACGAGTGAAGCGAACGACGTGACAGGAGAGCGTACGTCACTTGAACTGGATCATTTTTCCAGGCTTAATTATAAACTAGGTCAAGAATGTTAAGATCCCTAAACTGGAGCACAGCACTAGACTGACGAAGAAGGCAACTATATATAGACTATATTAGTATCACTGGTTTAATTCTAGATTCTTCAGTTAATAATTAGTCTAAGGATAAAATCGTTTTCACTTAATTGTTTCCCTGATTGTTACAATGAGCAATTGTTGTACGAGGTAAAGTAGGAAATAATTGACACTTTCTTTAACCATGGAAGAAAACACCGTAAAAAGCTGAAAGTTTTTCGCCAATTTGGCCAGACTATGGACTAAGTCTTTATAATGCGAGGAACTCATGTGGGGGTAATGCCATACAGATACAATTTATAGGAAGTAAAGTAAGAGTCCACCTAAGAAATCTTTAATAAATATAGTTTTAGTTTAATACTAAATACATATTTTATTATTTCTCTTTTTACAACAGACAAGTGATTATGTCGAAAGTCAAAACCAACTGACACCATTTTCAGATAAATAGTGGAAGTCGTAATTGTCTACACTTCTACAGTAAAACCTCATGCCATAAAAAAATATACGACACCATATTTTTTATGTACTGAACTGATTTCATTATTTTTGACATAGTCAATAATTGCAAAATATGTAGGTACTAGCAGCGCCCCGCGGTTTCACCCGCGTAAGTCCCGATCCCGTGGGAATATCGGGATAAAAATTAGCCTATATATTAATCCAGGTCTCCAGCTATCTACATGCCAAGTTTCATCGCAATCGGTTCAGTAGTTTGGCGTGCAAGAGTAACAAACATCCATACATCCATACATCCATACTCACAAACTATCACGTTTATAATATTAGTAGGATACTTACATAATATAACAATAAGACAAATATTGTATTCACTTTATCTACTTACATAAAATAAAGTCAACAATCTAATTCCTCGTATAAATGATTTGTAAGTCTTGAAATCCACATGAATATATTATTACATTTATTCAATTTATTCCCTTTTTAATAAACTAGCCTAGTTTACTTATAATAATTCTAATACTTGTACTCTCTTGATATTATGAATGCGAAGTCATTATAATAATATTGCCTGAGTACAAAACGTGAAGATTATCAATAGCGCATTTAGATTCGTAGACTGTATACCGTCTTGCTCATTAGTACTTACCACGAGACGCCTACCGGGTTCCCTGAGGAAAACTTTACAAGAATCCTTTAAAGTAGTACAGAGCTTAGAGACGTTATGTGCTTTTAATAGAAAATATATAATAATATAAAAATGAGACACTAAAACCTTATGGTATAATTTGTGACTTAACCTATTTCAAGAGCGACTAAGGCATCTGGCTTAATGTAGCTTTTGGATGGATTCAATGGCTTGGCGTAGCCTTTCGATGGATTAATGATATCAATGGATCTAATAACAACTTGTCATTTGCAATTATTTGTATTTTATTGCTTTTTTATTTTTCGTATATATGAAGCTTCAGTGAAGGCACAGTATTTGACACTGATCTCCTAGTACACAGTTTACTTTAGTGATAGAAAATCCCAAGTAGCTGATTTTTAATAGATCCTAATTGTTAAGACTTTGACCTGACTTCTCTGAATCTCACCGACTACCCTACTTCCCGTTCTGAGTGCTGCTGACCTTGGGTTACAAGAGTATATGTATATTCATAATAACATTAAACAACCCGCATATATTCTAACCTATTCCTCTCTCGTTTAAGTCTGAAACAATTTTCTACAAATGACACTTTTTTCCAGGGTCAGTGCTATGCGAGGACGAAACTATAGGCCCGATATTCATGAAAGAACCCCCGAACCGAATAGACTTCAGTAATACGACCGGTGCGACTGTCGAATGCGCTGCCAGAGGATCCCCGACCCCTGACATTATTTGGGTGCGAGCTGATGGAACTGCTGTTGGAGATGTGCCCGGTTTGCGACAGGTATGAAAGGGTTTTATGTTTTTCTTTTGTTCTTTTACTCAATGCTATAAGTGCGTCTATATAACAACGAAAACAAAAAAGTTTAAAGTGTCTATTGGTGATTTCAAATACCGTTAGTACTACTGTAGTTTTTTAAAATTTAATACTGGTATTTGTAAGTTACCAAAACCAAAACTACGGTTATTTTTTATTTTTGATAGTTTTTCTGAAATTTCACTCCTCACAACCTTTTCCGTATTAATACTACACGACTCATGGTGATATAAAATGCAATCACATAAAGGCGATAAAATTAATGTGATCTTCCTACCCTTATCGGTTACTAGCTGACCCGCGCAACTTTATCCGCGTTTGTAAATTTTCCCCGTTTTTGCAACATTTTTTATTGATGCTGTGCTCCTATTGGTTGCATCGTGATTTTATATAGCCTATAACCTTACTCGAAAAATGGGCTATCCAACACTGAAATAATTTTTCAATTTGAATCAGTAGTTCCTGAGATTAGCGCGTTCAACCAAACAAACAAACAAACTCTTCAGCTTTATATTTTTTGGTATAGATTTGCCTCCACAGACTTTTATCAGCCTGTACGTCTGTATATAGTCTCTTTCGGGCCCTATCACCTTTTACACAATCCATCCATCTTTTCTTGGATCCCTTGGCATGTCAAAATTAAATATTAATTAATATATGCAATACAAAAATAGGAGGATTGTAACAAAGTGCGTTTGTTACAATCCTCCCATATATGTTACACTTAGGGGTTGTTAGTGGGCTGGGTTTTAAAACTCAACTAGACAGTAAACGGTAATACATACTGTTTTAAGGACCAAACACACGAACTCAAGTCAAGTAATTCGAGATGGTAGATATCTTTTATCGACGTTTATCTATGTACGGCAAATTTCTTGGAAGTAAGTTAAATCAATTAATTGCTACCTTCATGGCTATGACCAATCCTCTAATAATGTTAAGTACTTACAGTTGTAAACATGGTTCCCGATTCTGTACTTCTTCTTGAAGGACCTAGATGAAATTATAGACAACACGGCGTTAATATCGCTTTTTATTTAATAATTTTTTTACTGAAATATTTTGCGGTGATTGCATCATGCGATTGATGTGCAGATTTGGTCTGCCAGATGTTCCATCCCTTACTTGAATGGTATTCAAGTTTACTGTTCAGAATATAGTACCTTCACATAATTCGTTATTAGCTCTTGGGATACATTGTCGCATTGTCGTCCTTTTTTTCAGTTTTAATACTTGTGTATATTTTCATTATATAAATGGCTAGCCACTTTACCTTTATAATCTATTTCAATAAAATTGTAATGTTAAAAAACTCTTATCGTTTACTTTAGGTTCAGGCGAACGGAAATCTCCTTTTTCCGCCGTTCCGAGCGGAGGATTACCGTCAAGAAGTTCACGCTCAAGTATACGCATGTCTCGCACGCAACTCAGTTGGCACCATTCATTCCCGGGATGTTAATGTACGCGCCGGTAAGCAACATTTACATATAATTACAAATTCCAAGAAATATTGTTAAACTTTTGTTCTCTAGCGCGTGACACGAAATTGCCATTGAAGTATTCAAAGTTTTAACTGTACAAACTTGCTAAGGGACAAATACTTCCGAACAATATATTACCCAACATCTTGTATGAGAAAGTTACAAGCTCATATTACAACATAACTGAGAAGCACATCGCACGCGTTATAGAAAACCATAAAGCTCTATCGTGACAGATTTATAAATAATTCTGAATGTTTACCACGACATATGCCCACTAGAATATGTCGTCGTGTAGTGTAACACTCCAATATTTATGTTGATGTCCAATGGCCTTTTATTTGTTGACTTATCACCCCTTTCGTTTTTTTTTTTTGATAGTCGACTGATTGTTCCAAATTATGATAAATGTGTATTTTGTTGTACTGTAATTTGAAAAGAGGGTAATTTGATTGATAAGTACATAAAAATTTAGTGTTTTTCTTATTTTGTTTGTTTTATAAACAAAAGTATTAGTTTATACGGATGTAAACATAAGGATTAAATCTATGCTCATCAATTGATATTTTTTCTTATAAAAATATAAGTTAAATGTTAACAATCCTATATACAATGTACATATATGTATAACATAGGGTTGTTTACATTTAGAAATTTTTTAACATTATTTTATTTTCTTTCAAAAATTTACTCTAAATATTTTTAGAGTTACTTAATTCACTATGTGGGTTTTTCACTATTCTTTCTCATGAAATATGGTCTTATTTTATTCCGGCTATAGTTATTTGTCACTGAATATAAATGGTTGATTGGTCATCATAGGGCGCTGCCCTTTATGACTTGAGGTCAAACACGGTCAATTAAATAATCAACCAATGAATACATCGAATTGACTGTTAGAGTACTTCGTTACTCGACATCTCCACTACAAAGATGATGGCGTGTAATAGGACAAGGAAGTTGTAACACTCACATGGCATAGAAATGATAATGATCAACCCCTTTTAGAATAGTGGTCAGTCTGTGCCTAAGCACAAACATAGAACGGTTTAAGCTACATACATCGCTGCAAACAAGCCATGCTATCACCACCTAATGCACACGTTGCGTGCATACTTTTGTATCGGCATTTTGTCAGCACGTCGATTAGTGCCAGTAGTTGTGTATTCTCTACGAATATGATAAGTACATATAAATATAACTAGTATGCAATTAAATTAGTTAACACTTGCATTAATGTTAGTTAAGACTATGCATAGGTAATGCAAGATCACAGCAGGCGACGGTGTGTAGATATCTAAATTACAGTCAAAATGCATCCCTTGCATAGATACAGCGCTCCACATGCAATCAAATTACTTGTCTTTTGTATAAACCATGACACGTTTTTTACCGATACGGACGCAAACAATCTGTAAAATAGAGCAGTTTTGTGCGGTGCGTGTTAAGAGTACAAAAAACATTGTGTGCATAGTCTCCAAGTGTTATTGTGTTCTGAGTATTTCTATTAACCACGACTTTCGGCAGTAATTTTTTGTACATAAAAAATATCTTATCTCTTGCAAAAATGTCGTATTTTGTGCTTATTTCGTCCCCATTGAAAGTGCCATTTAATGGTAATATCTAGATTACCTGAGCCAAAATCAGAACAGACTATTCACACAATATGTCAGGTTAGGTTAAATGCACCTAATATTATTATGAACTAAATAGTAAGTCTAAGTAGGTACTTACTAGTCCGAACATTATGAAGGTTCATGCTTATGTAATCGCGCAAATAGTTACAAAGCCTTTATAAAGACCCAACCTGCATTACTTTATAATGTTGTGTCTGATACCTCTTGTTTTGAAAGTAAAAGTGAAAAAACCCGCATTTGAATAATTTAAAATTAGTCTGTTTAATACTGCTTTTTAATTTCAGAATTTATATTTCGTGTTGTTTAAACGTGTATTTCAGGTTTTTTGATTCAAATGCCATTTGATATTATGTTTTGTTTATAATGAAGTGGTTGCCCAGCATTATGACACTGACGTGAATAAGGAGTACGTGATTCTTGGCAACAGTATCGTGCTCAAATGTCAGGTCCCCTCGTTCGTTGCTGATTTCGTCGAGATCCTCTCTTGGCACACTGATGACAATGAAGATTTCTTTCCTGGGAAGAATTATGGTTAACCTTTCACCATTGTTCTTCATTTTAGTCATTTATCCTAATCCTATTTTCCATATTACAAAACTACATACATTAAATCTCCACAGTGGTACAGCAGCAGTACGAATCTGAAGTAAATAATGAATACGTGATTCGTGGAAACTCTGCTATTCTCAAATGTTCCATACCATCGTTTGTAGCTGATTTTGTGAATGTTGTATCCTGGCAGGACGAAGCTGGCAATTCATTCACTCCCGACGATAATAAAGAAGGAGATGGTACCATATACTTCATATAAAAAACACAATTAACCTCCCTTATTTCTACAATGCCTGCGTCCTTTAATCCCTTCTTTGAAATTTATCGACCGCATTAATTGCAGTTGTAACACAGTACTATGAAGCTGAAGTAGTCTCAGAATACGTTATCCGAGGAAATACCGCCGTGCTTAAATGCAATATTCCTTCCTTTGTCGCCGATTTTGTAAAAGTGGAAGCTTGGGTTGACTCCGATGGCGGGGAATACCTACAGACCGATGACATCGGTATTTCTATTTCAATTATGTACAAAAAATATCCTTTATCCTTAACCTCACCCTTCCATATGTTATTTCAGTTGTGAATCAATTCTATGAAGCAGAGATTCTCACAGAATATATTATACGGGGAAATGCCGCTGTTTTAAAATGTTCTATACCATCTTTCGTCGCTGATTTTGTAAAAGTGGAAGCATGGATCGACGAGGAGGGAACAGTGATTACTCATTCTGAAAACCTTGGTATCAATGGCCTCTTAAACAAATCATACTCGCTTCCCGTACTCACAATAATTCCTTACACCTCGAACCGTTCCAACCTAAGAGTCTAATTGCTATTCTTTAGTCGTATCACAGTATTACGTGACTGAAGCCGAAAATGAGTACGTGATTAGAGGAAACGCTGCTATTGTTCACTGCAAGATTCCTTCTTTTGTTAGCGACTTCGTTTACATTGAAGCATGGGTTATGGATGACGGAGATATTTTTACAGTAAACAGTACAAATACAGGCAATGGTACTTTTCTAATAATCAATTCAATTCCAAAGCTCCTATCCAAAATGATTCCTCGTGTAATTTTTTCGATCCATTAAATTGTTATCTTTATGTAGTGGTATCACAGCCTTTCGAAGCCGAAGCCGACAACGAATACGTCATTCGAGGCAATGCAGCTATCATGAAATGTGAAGTGCCAAGCTTTGTATCTGATTTCGTTTATGTTGAAATGTGGATGGACAGCGAAGGAGGCACTTATTACCCCAATGCTGGCGAGGGTAAATTGTATTTTAGAAAAAAGAAAATTCCTCACAATCCTGATTCCCTTTATTTTTGTTGTCACAGCTGTACTTCAAGTTTATGAAGCTAGAGTTAATGACGAATTCGTCTTACGGGGCAACACAGCCATTATGAAATGTATCGTGCCTTCTTTCGTCGGCGATTTTGTCCACGTTGTGGCCTGGATTATGGATAATGAAACTGTAACCGCCGATGAACACTCATATAACAACGATGGTAGTAGATGATCATAAAATAACATTATTCCTTTTCCTGGTCCTCTAAGTTTATATAAATACACTGTTAACTGTATGATAAAAGCAGTATATATTATAACTGCTTCGATTTGAGAATATTTATATACGTAAATTCTATTAGATTATTTTACGTCCACAGTGGTTCGTCAGTCTTATGAGCCTAGGGTTACTGACGAAGATGTTCTGCGAGGTAACTCTGCCATTGTCAAGTGTGTCATTCCATCGTTTGTGGCTGACTACGTACATGTTGTGGATTGGGTGACCGACGAAGATAATTCACTCTCTACGTTTTCGTTCAATGGCTCCGAGGGCAATTACGGTAATCGAGAGCACTGCGTGGCCCCAATTGTTCCTATCCGCACTCCGCTGAATCCCCGTGTCTGACTCAATAAATATAGAATTACATAGTTTATTGTTATGTATTTCAATATTTCAGCTGTAAATCAATTCTACGAGTCACAAGTTTACGACATATATGTAATTCGTGGCAATGCTGCAGTATTCAAGTGCCATATACCTTCGTTTGTATCTGATCATGTACAAGTTATCTCTTGGCACGATACTGAGGGCGGAGAATACGCGCTGAATGAAAATTACGGTACTTTTCTCCTAGGTTGGCGATTCCCAACCCTTTTATCCTATCCATAACCTTTAACTTAAAGGTTAAGCGAGTTCAGTCGTTATTGCATCTTGTAAGTGAATGTCGGCATTTTCAAATTCTAGTTGTGTCACAGGCGTACACAGTTCATTTAGTTGAAGAAAACGTCTTACGTGGTAATTCTGCAATAGTGAAATGCCTGATTCCAAGCTTTGTAACAGAATATGTATCGGTAGCATCCTGGATAATTTCTGAAGGCGAAGACGAGAACGAAATTAAAATAAATTATTCCATCGATAAAGAGGGTACCTACTTGTCTCAATTAGAAAGTGTTTAAACGTCCCGTTCCACATCCCTAGCCGTCCTTCGAGTAGTCATATATTGTCCTTTTATTTTTATTTTCAGTCGTTTCACAAATTTATACTGTCAACCTTTTGGAAGAGAGTGTCTTGCGAGGAAACGCAGCCATTTTCAAATGTCACATTTCAACTTTTGTAACTGAATATGTTAGTGTGTCATCTTGGATTATCTCAGAAGGAGATACCGATGAATTGGAAATAAAAGCTGAATCCAATGATCTGGGTACTCTAGTATTTCATTGATTTGTTCTAATTAGTTTTTTCCTTCAATTTTACAAACCTGAACCCAAAATTCCTGACTCCTTACAAATCATTCGTACTTTCCATATATCGTTAGTTACCAATTTCAGTGGTTTCTCAAGCTTATACTGTCAATTTGATGGAAGAGAATGTTCTGCGAGGAAATGCTGCGATTGTCAAGTGTCACATACCAAGTTTTGTAACAGAATATGTAACAGTATCATCTTGGATTATATCCGAAGGAGATGTTAACGAAAAAGAAATTAAACTCGATGAATCTTTTAGCTTAGGTACCTAGTAAAATATACAAAAATAACATTCCTCCTTTTCCTAACCCTAGAAAAGATTAATGCTATTTAGTAACTAAAATCGACAATTATAATATTTTCAGTTGTTTCGCAATCGTATACTGTAAACTTATGGGAAGAGAATGTCTTACGCGGAAATGCCGCTATACTAAAATGTCACATTCCAAGTTTCGTCACCGAGTATGTCACGGTCACTTCCTGGATTATTTCCGAAGGGGACCGGGACGAAATGGAGATAAATTTAGATTCTGATTTTATTTTAGGTAACTCTTTTATTACCGGCCCTTGTAGGATGCACACCCTATGTCCATATCCTTATTCCTTGAAGATAACATGCTGACAGTAGGCTAAAGTCGTCATGAATAGAAGTTTTAAAAAAATAACACCTATCGTGTTAAAAAAGGTAGAAACATTAAAGTTGGACACAGACTGATTGATATTTTCAATACAATTTCAGTGGTATCCCAAGCTTATGATGTGAAATTTTGGGAAGAATACGTTTTGCGTGGAAACGCCGCTATCTTGAAATGTCAAATTCCAAGTTTTGTCTCTGAGTACGTGTCCGTCAATTCCTGGATTATCTCCGAAGATGAGAATGACCAAGAAATTAAAATAAATACTACATCCGACCTAGGTATAAATTAAAACTTGTATAAGGCCTCCTAAACCCACGTCCATTGTCCTATAATTCTATTCAAAGGGGTAAACATAATCATTAAATATTTTCTCTAGTCATTTCTCGCTATATTGTTTCAGTTGTTTCTCAGGCATATGCCGTGAATCTGATGGAAGAATACGTTTTGAGGGGAAATAGCGCGATTCTGAAATGCCATATACCGAGCTTTGTGTCAGAGTATGTTACGGTCATCTCTTGGATCATCAGCGAAGACGACAAGGAATTAGACATCAAACTAGACTCATCAAATAATTTTGACGGTATGATGTAAATATCTTTTGAGGCAGTGACAGCCTTAACATATCCTGACGATTGTCATTTCAACATTTCTCGTGGGAATAGATAACATTTACTTGAAGGTCAACGACCGCGTCGAATCCTAGGATAAGGTTGCTTAGGGCATTGATCCTTTAATGGGTTCCCGTGATTCCATAGGTCTAACGGCCTACCCGTATCCTTTCTCCCACTTCCATAAATTAATGCATGTAATGGAATTTGTAAGTAACTCGCAACCCTATGTTGCGTTGCAATAAATGCGTAATATTGTTTTTGCTAACCCACTGACAGATTATATACAACCACTTTATTTTTCAACAGAGGGCAAATACTTGGTACTCCCATCTGGAGAATTGCATATTCGTGATGTTGGGCCTGAGGATGGTTACAAATCGTATCAATGCAGGACCAAACATAGACTTACTGGTGAAACCCGCTTATCAGCCACCAAAGGACGACTTGTCATCACCGGTGAGTTTATTAAACTGTAGAAACATTTTAATAACGTAGTGAGTGATATTAATTCATGATAATAATATATTAATTTCTGCATATTGCTACTTGTGCTTTATTAATTGGAAGCCATTACTTTTTTTTGCTCATGAATTCATAGCGCTCCTAATTGATTTTTTTATTTCTGACTGTATTTAAACATACACATTTCTCAGATACTAAACAGTTATGAACCATTATTTTCAAAATCAAAATAACAGTAAAGATTTAATATGTGCTATACCTAAAAGAGGTAAGTCCTCTTTTAGGTTTTATTTTCTTTTAGTAAAATGGTAAATTTAGAGATTATTTTTCTGTGGACTATAAATTGAGAACTGTGTGTCAAACAGCAAACGTTCTATACTCCAACTTTAATATTTGGTTCTTTCTATACAGTATGGATTCTAGTGAGTTTTTATGACAGTTTTGCACATTTTATGGCAGTTAGATTTTCTTTAGAATGTTTGCTGGTGTTTTTAGATTTTACATACATTATGTTATAATAATTATAATCTTGTATCAGTATTAGAAAAATAATAGTAAAATTAATTATCTGATTGTAAAATACTGTAAACAGAATTTTCTATTTACATCATAAAAGATTATTTTTATTATATGATTTCTAAGCTTGAATATACAATTGAATATGTGTGTCTTTAAGCTTTGTATAATGAACTTTTAACTTGCCTGAATGTTGGGATAGGGTACCCTGCAGAGCCTTGACCCGCGTTAATATTGTTATCCTTAGCGATGTGTAGGGGTTTAATAGGGCCCAGTTACTGTGCGTTTTCCATGTGAATATTAGTTTCCTCTGTTCGTGAACACGCCTTCTCCCAACATGCGCAGAGCCAGTGGGCCGGGTACCTCCCAAGTTCCCTAGTGCATCGACTACCAGTGGCTACCAGTTTAGCGAGCTCTCCACCATCTCAGTCCTATGTCCAGCACAGGCATACCCTGCACCAATGTACCGGTAAGAGTCAATTTAAAGTTTTTGCGTAATTCCTCAGAGCCCATAGGGCGAGTGCCACCTAGGTTAATTATCAACAACACAAGTGGGCATGATGTTCCTAACCCCGCATGGATCAGCGGTTACGTTACTATGTCCGACGCAAGCATTCCCTGTCCCCATATTCAGGTATGGCGTTTGGCTATTCTAGTAATTTTATAATCATTTCTAGAACCCGTTGGCCGAGTACCTCCCAAGTTTGCGTCTGTTTTGACTGGAACCATGTTTGAAGTTACAAAGGGTGATTCTTACGCTTTGCAGTGTCCCGCCCAAGCGTTTCCCACTCCCTTATTCAGGTAAATGCTAACTTCAACACTATACTGTTCTTTCACTGCTTGTGTAGAACCAGTTGGACGCGTACCTCCAAAATTTGCATCTGTCGTCATGGGAACTATGATCGGAGCCAAGAAAACTGATTCATTTGACCTACAATGCCCTTCACAGGCGTTCCCAGTCCCGATTTTCAGGTATTTTCCAAAGTTTTTTCCAAATACTATTTACGTTCCTGTGTATATCAAAATATATTTGCTTCAGAGCCCATGGGAAAAGTATCGCCAAAATTTCCAAGCTTAGAGAAAAGTAGACTTTTCAATTATGATAGCAGTCAAAGCCTATCCATCTTATGTCCAGCTCAAGCATACCCTGCCCCAATGTATAGGTAAGATTCTTATTCCAAAAACTATTTAGAATGCGGAAATATTATTATATTTCGTAGAACCTTTGGGAAGGGTGTCGCCTAAATTTCCAACGGGAGATATAAGTAGAACATTCATTGCAAACGCGGGAGGTGGAGTACCTTTACTTTGCCCCGCGCAAGGATTCCCGAGTCCAGCATTTAGGTAATTTTAAATTATTTATTTCTTATATATACAGAACCCATGGGCAAAGTATCACCGAAATTCCCATCAATTGAAACGGGCCGCAGTTATACTTTTTCTGCCAATTCTTGTGTGACATTACTCTGCCCAGCGCAAGCGTTTCCAGCTCCATCTTTCAGGTATATTGTTTTATCTTGATTTTATTTCTTTAGAGCCTGTGGGGCGAGTGTCACCAAAGTTCCCCTCGATGGATAGTTCAAGAAGTTTCAGTGCTGTGTTTGACACCAGTTTGACCATCTTATGTCCAGCACAGGCTTTCCCGGTCCCACTATTCAGGTAAACATTAAAAGACAAAAACAAACCGAAATTCTTTTCACCATAGAGCCCATAGGTCGCGTTGCGCCTAAGTTCACTACGGGTGACAAAAGTCGAGCATTTGATGCTAATGGAGCTGACAGTGTCACTATGTTGTGCCCAGCCCAAGCTTACCCTGCCCCGGCGTTCAGGTATAAACATAAACGTAATTTTAATACGTTTTAACTACCTTTTCCTTAGAGCCATTGGGTAGCGCCGCACCAAAAGTAGCCACAAAAGTGATTGATATCACAGAAGTAACTTTCAATAACACTGTTACATTACTTTGCCCTGCGCAAGCTTATCCTGTTCCAATATTCAGGTAATTCAATTTAATTTCAATTATTCACTTAGAGCCCGTAGGACGAGTTCCTCCGAAGTTTCCTACAATGGATAACGTTAGAGGTTTCAATGCTTATGTCGAAGACAGCGTAACGCTGCTGTGTCCCGCTCAAGCATTCCCCGTTCCCCTATTCAGGTAAATTTATATATCTACATGACATGTATTTTTCTTTTAGAACCAATTAATAGCGCCCCGCCAAAAGTACCGACTAAAACGATAGAATTTGTGGAATTCGCAATGGACTACAGCATTACCTTGCTCTGTCTAGCCCAAGCGTACCCCGTCCCTCTATTTAGGTGAGTTCTCAACTCGGCAATGAATGGACACATTTGTTTTTAGAACCGGTTGGTCTTAAAGCCCCTACCTTCTCTACGGATTTCAAAATGGCGTGGTATGTAAAGCATGTAAAACAAGGCTTTGCATTACTTTGCCCATCACAGGGATTCCCAGCTCCTTTGTTCAGGTACTTTTACTAATATTTTTAGAACCTTTCGGCTCCAAAAGCCCATCGTTTTCAAGTGTATCAAAATTGGCCTGGTTTGATATTCGAAACAATCAAGCTTTCGCTCTAACGTGTCCGGCGCAGGGATATCCCGTACCAGTGTTTAGGTGAGAAAACTGACATTACTTATTAATGATCAAGATTTTAAGAACCCGTTGGTTCCAAACCTCCAACATTTCCTACTGATGACAGATTTACCTGGTTTATAGAACCGGTAGGACACAATTTAGAATTACTTTGTCTAGCCCAAGGACATCCCATTCCTATATTCAGGTAATTTAACTATGATATTTGTATAATTTTAGAGCCAATTGGATCAAAGTCGCCAACATTTTCTACGGATAATAAATTTTCTTGGTACGTGAGGAGTACTTCCCAAAGTTTAAATCTCATATGTCCAGCTCAAGCTTTTCCTGTACCAATATTCAGGTGAATAGTACCTACATAGATATGTATATACCTAATATTTTAAATTCCGAAGTTTGTTCTGCTTCAGCGTTCAGGCACAATTAATAGAGTTTAATTATTTTTGTATAACATTTTCCTAGAGCCAATGGGTAGTGCAGCTCCAAAGGTAGCAATGAAAATGATTGATATCACGGAAGTTACTCTAAGTAACACTGTTACATTACTTTGCCCTGCTCAAGCTTATCCTGTCCCAATATTCAGATAATTAAATTTAATTTAATTATTTACCTAGAGCCAGTAGGACGAGTTCCTCCGAAGTTTCCATCAATCGATAATTCTAGAGGATTCAATGCCTATATCGCAGCCAGCGTAACATTACTGTGTCCCGCTCAAGCATTTCCAGTTCCCCTGTTCAGGTAAACTTATTTATATCTATATGACAAACAGACAGCTTTTAAATTTGGAATTTCTGGAACTTTCCTTAGGCTTAGCCATACTTGCAGCCTTGTAAAAAGTTTTCAAGAATTGTAAAGACTATTTGCGGATTTTTTTCTCACACAAAGATATTTTGTTACTTACTGAAATACTTCTGTACCTTCGATCTTTTCAAGCAATAATTTACTTTTGAACGTATTTAGAATAGTCTTGTTTTCAAAATGAAGGAAACCTTGCAACTTTGTACCCGGCTCATAAAGTATCATATACTAATATTTGTGTGTAAATGTTGATCCTAATTATTCATGGCAACAATTTTCAGAACCCATTGGTTCCAAGCTCCCTACGTTTTCTACCGATGATAAACTGGCTTGGTTTATAATGAGACCTATAAGACATAGTTTGGCATTGTTGTGTCGAGCCCAGGGACATCCTATTCCCATATTCAGGTAACTTAACTAGATACTTGTATAATTTTAGAGCCAATTGGATCCAAGTCGCCTTCATTTTCTACTGACACTAAGCTTTCTTGGTACGTGAGGAACACTGGCCAAAGTCTAAATCTCCTATGCCCGGCGCAGGCTTTTCCGGTACCAATATTCAGGTGAATAAATTAATACCTAATATTTTCAATTATAGAACCCGTTGGCTCAAAGTCCCCTACGTTTTCTAACGACGTACAGTTTTCTGGCATAACGCGTAAAACTGGTCAAGATTTTGCACTTTTATGTCAAGCTCAAGCGTTTCCAGTCCCACTATTCAGGTAAGAGAACTTGTATTTCAGTCTTCATTGATATTTTTCATATCTGTCGCAGAACCTATTGGGTCAAAGGCACCTTCATTTTCTCTGGAATTTAAAAGCACTACTCTCACAAAAGTCATACAGCAAGCGATTGTTCTCTTATGTCAGGCTCAAGCTCACCCTCCACCTATATCCAAGTGAGTGACTCAAATTTTAGATGTAATTTTCTTGGTTTAGAACCAGTATCTGCAAGAGCGCCTACATTTCCTACTTCTGCGAGTTCTTACAATTACGAAATAGAAGCTGATTCTGGCGGTTCAATGCTTTGCCAGGCACAAGGGTATCCCCAACCAATATTCAGGTAGGTTATATGTTTTGACTTAATCGTCCTGCTTTTAGAGCCTGTTGGCGCAAAAGCGCCTTCTTTTTCGACTGACTCCAAGGGCAGTATATTTGTTAGAGAAATTGGACAAAGTTTTGCATTACTCTGTCAAGCACAGGCATCTCCCATACCGATATTTAGGTAAGTTATCATTGAATGTTACTTTCGCAGAACCCATAAGTTTGAAGGCACTCAGTATTTTCACTGAATTCACTGGTTTTGCATTAATATTTAGTGCTCAAGTTTCCTATACTGATTTTCAAGCAAGAGTCACCTTCAAATACATTATAACTTATGTTTATTATGCATGTAATACGTCAATATGTCATAGAGATGTAGGTATACCTCTCGGCTAGCAAAATGTTGTCACCTCTTTCACTAGTAATAATCTGGTTTTTTGTACAGAACCTGTGGGATCCAAAGCTCCTTCTTTTTCGACTGAGTCAGCCCTTTCTTCAATTAAAAGGCACCAAGGTCAAAGTTTTGCTCTACTATGCCAAGCCCAGGCCTTCCCAGTACCAATTTTCAGGCAAGTTTTTTAATGCACTTTTTTAATATCATTGGATATCATGTTCTAGAACCAGTTGGCGCTAAATCCCCAACTTTTTCGTCCGAATCAATGGGCAGCATTTTCCGAAAACGTGTTGGACAAGGTTTTACACTCCTTTGCCAGGCTCAAAGCTTTCCCGCTCCTATTTTCAGGCAAGTGATTTTTTTTTCACTTGACAGAACCTGTGGCCTCCAAAGCTCCCACTTTTTCGACGGACGCGCGTAGCTCAACTTTTGTTCGCAATGTCGGACAAAATTTTGGATTACTGTGTCAAGCGCAGGCTTTTCCCGTACCTATATTCAGGCAAGTTAATTGTTCGTTATGTTAAATATGTCATAATACTTATGATTTACACAAGTGAGATTTTGTTTATTGGAAATGAGTAGCAAAGTGAATTTTAAATTCTTTACGTAGAACCGATTGCAAGTGCAGTACCAAGTATCACGTCGACTCCCAAAGCTGCCGTATTTTACCCTCAGAATTCGTCGTTAGCAATTTTATGTCCAGCGCAAGGATTTCCTGTACCAGCCTCAAGGTGTGTCATATTCAGTTTGTCATATTAATCATCTTTACCATGGTACAAGATTATTTAATTAGGTAAAAAGTAGTTTGAATATAGAATCCATTTCACTCAGCAGATTTCGATTTAAAAAGCTCTCATCAATCTAAGTAAGTCACATCTATTTATAAAATAAATAGTTTTATCATTTCGAAATAGTTTATAACGACATGGGTTGCAAACAGTCGTCTCTGCATTTACAGAACCAACCAATAAAATAGCACCTCGAAAGGATTCCACTAAAAATTTCGAGGGGTGGGAAGTTTTCACCGTGGCTCAAATGGATGTGGCGTACTTGACATGTCAAGTTGCCGCTTACCCGGCACCCTTGTTTAGGTGAGTAGGAGCAGTACAAAACGGTTTTGCATTCCAGAGCCAAGCGGTAGAACGGGACCAAAGGTGACGGGCGATGGGCTTAATCGACATATAGGTCGACAAGATGAAAGCCTCGCGCTACTTTGTGAAGTTCAAGCCTTCCCAGCCCCTCTTACGAGGTATAGCTTTTAATGTGACAGGGCCGGCCGGCGGCGTCTCACGCATTCATTTATCACGTAGTCATACCATATCTATCATCCCAATGTACTGATATCCGTTGTTATTGCAGTCTGTTGCGGGGGCCGCCCCGCCTACTCGTGACATGAAGGCGTGATGAACCGCGGCCGGCCGCGCGCCCATATTATGGTCCCCAGCCAAAGTAACGATTGAGCGGCGTAGACACCTGTTGGTAAGTGTCAGGGTGTTCTTGCTTTCGTTCCGACGCTTTAATCTTTACTTTGTGCTTTCGTGAGTCAAGGCTGAACTTAACAATTTTTTCAATTAAAGTACAGCCCTGGTTTATGTGGTAGCTTTCTGATAACTCTGTCCCAACGGCTAGCTTTTTATGTTAATTCAATCTTCGTGAAAATCACTTTTGTTTCTTATTGCATTGGTATCAAATTGTAAAATTCTTCGCATTGTGTATATTTTGTACACAACCATGTAAGGTACGATCGCTTAGATGGCCTTTATTTCTTCTTTAAGAACCAACAAATAGTCTTCCTCCAAAGCTGTCTAGTGGTCGATTACAAGAATCTGAATTGAAATTCGGAGAAACGGGCACAATCTTATGTCTAAGTCAAGGTTTTCCAGTTCCTGTGTTCAGGTGGGTGGCTCTGGTAGGCATTCATGTTTCTTATATTAGTTTTATTATATGCATTATGTACTAGTTACAATGGAATATATTTGAATTAAGATTCATTTTTACCATAACGAATAGAGCTGCCAATTTATACTTAACAATCCCTACATTTTAAATTGAGGTAAATAATCGTGTGCTCTGAACGTGTTCTGTTTTGTTTTAGGTGGTATAAGTTCATTGAAGGCACAACAAGGAAGCAACCAGTTACCCTTGATGATAGAGTAAAGCAAGTATCTGGAACATTGATAATTAAAGAAGCCAAAGTTGAGGATTCTGGAAAATATCTTTGCGTTGTGAATAATTCCGTTGGTGGTTAGTATGCCTTTGAGTAAAATACACGTGTAAATGTGTTTTCTTTTGTTATATAAACTACTTTTAGCAACTATTTTGGGACAGTATTAAGTAGCCAATAAAATCGAACGACCCCGTTGTTATGACAAATATGACTTTTTCTTGAAAAGTCATGCTAGAGGAAAGGAGTGGCATTAATATCCTTCACCACATATGGTAAACAATGATAAGTCGAAGTTTATGATATAATATGTAATTTGATGAATTTATAACCAGTCTGAAAAAAATAAAAGGAAATTTTAGTTTATACCTTCAAAAGTAAAATGATTCATGAAATATTTTGCTTTTAGGCGAATCTGTTGAAACTGTGTTAACGGTCACGGCTCCCCTGAAGGCTACCGTTGAACCAGCGACTCAGACTGTGGACTTTGGACGCCCCGCTGTATTCACTTGCAGATATGAAGGCAACCCGGTCAAGACCGTTACGTGGCTTAAGGACAGCAAAGACATGAAGCATCATGACGCTACTTTGAGGTATAAAAAAAATCAGTAGCTAGATTGTTCGCTCACAGAAATACACGTTGAAGCTGTCATTATCATCTATACATACCTCAATATAATACTCAACATTTGTCTATCTTTCTGGTCGCCAACATAAACGATGGCGGTATCTTAGACTAGTCATGGGTCGTATTTGCAAAATTGAGTCCCAGGGTCCTCAAGTACACCTGCGTTAAAAGACCAGATCCAAACACCAGGTTTTAAAAACCTTCAAATTTTTTCGCTACAACGGAAATTTGCTATTTTAGACCGTGTTCTGGACTTACAGCGATGGTGGGTCATGGCTGCTTTGTCGTTTCCGCCCTACTGCTACTATAACCAGATATTATTCTTTAGATAATATTTTAAATGATCATATACTTGTCTTGCTTAAGAAAGGGCTCGAGTTCCCTCACTGTATTTACTTTGACATACGTCCTCATGTGTACTAGAGATCGCCTGGTTAAACTGTCATTGTATAGACTTATGTACCATGGCAGGGCAATGAGGACTTTGGAGCTTGATATACTTTGGGAATTTACATATTATTGTTTAAAAATTTTGATTTCTGCACTTATGTATACCTACGTAAACTTTTAACTTTCATAAAAATGTATACAAAGAATTCTCTTTACGGATTAATATATTGATATTCGTACTGTTGGTACTTCGTCTCGTCACGCTAATGACGACTCAACACCGTGCCGTGCTTAATTAAAAACCAAGTCTTCAACAAGTGGTAAAAGTACAAGGTGATAGTAGAGGATAGATTCTAGGGCATAGTTTTTTTATCATAGTCGTCACAAAAATTTGGCACTTAATTAAACCTGCAAAATAATATATCCAATGCAATTTCAGGATTGAATCGGTAAAGAAGGACGACAAAGGAATGTACCAATGCTTTATAAGGAACGATCAAGAAAGTGCGAGCGCCAGTGCTGAGCTTAAACTTGGAGGACGATGTAAGTATCAAAAAACATTATACCCGTTATTGAATTGCCTAAAACCGCATTGTTTGCTTTAAACATCTGGAGTCAACAAAAGGTATTACTTTAATGCTTGCGTCAGGATGTTAATAAATATCATCATGCTAATCGATACCACAAAAAAGTTCAGCTACAGCTAGATAAATAAAAATAATAATAATAAATGCTATAGTGTTTGATTTTATGCAATTTTTGCTCAGCATCACCAGGATGGACCTGCTTCTCCTTATATTTAGAAAAAAGCGCAAAGGAAAATGTTGACCGCGAGTTGATTTATTTTATCTTTCTCTATCTGTAGATTTTGCGCGGTACTACTGTAATATCTTGTATACTAATTAACCGTATATTAGTTAGTAACTTTCACAGATGACGCAATTTTAATTTCGAGTTTTTACAATATTTACTATATTTTGATACAATTTATTCAATCCATCAAATATATAGCAAAAGGAACTTCGTTCCACCCGGGTGTCCCAAGGACACCTCACGCGTTTTGTTTCTTATAAATTCAAATTTATTGAGTTAGGGTTTTATAATTTCTTTTACTCATAGAAAAACTAAAATAACAAAACATTGGTCAGCACCTGTTCTATATCAGCAGCAAGTCCGGTCTTCTTATTATTATTATTCAATAACCATACTTCAAAATATTTCTCTAGTTTATGTTGGATGAAATAAATCACTTATCGGAAATACAAATTGATGAAATCGTTTTCCTTTAACTAGTTTATCTGTACATAAACCTATTTCAATAATTACATCTTACAGTTGAACCACCACTGATCCGTCACAGCTTCGGAGAACAGACCTTCCGTTCTGGTCCATCTCTCCGTTTGAAGTGCGTAGCATCTGGCAACCCTACTCCCGACATTACGTGGCTACTCGACGGTGAGAAGCTGAACAGCGGCGAACGACTCCAGATCGGACAATTTGTTACTGCTGATGGCAATGTTGAGTCGCACTTGAACATTTCTTCGGTACATACTAATGACGGTGGACTGTACACGTGTATTGCGTCTAGCAAGGTACGTAACAAAATATTATTTTACTGTAAGCGTTCACATATCTCGAAGCATATTTTTGTTTTGTAGGAAGTGTGACGGTTTCCACATACAATACGCAAAAAGTTGCATTATCTTAATGATGGTGTTCTTAATGCCTGGCCTGTTGTTCTAGTGGTTAGTAACACTGACTATCGATTCCCACCCAGGACAAATAATTGTGTGATGAGCACGATAATTGTTCTGTGTCTGGGTGTAATTTATCTATAACATGTATGTATTTACAAATATGTAAGTATGTTTATCAGCAGTCTGGTTACCATAGTACAGGCTTTGCCTAGTTTGGGATCAGACGGCCGTGTGTGATGTGTGGAGTTATTATTATTAATAGATCAATCATAGTAAATGGTGATCATAATTAAGATTTTTTTAGCAATTTGAACAAAGTATGAAATTCGAAACTTATTGTAATGCTAACTGTTGTCTGTGACTTTGTTCGCATTGAAATTTTAGTAAAATTATTCCACGGCAACTGTGCCAAATTTCATCTATTCGTTCTCTCATTTTTGCTTGAAAGAGACAACAAATATCCATCCATCCTCACAAACTTTCGTCTTTCAACAGTAAATTCAAATATTAGGTTAGGATCTAATGATGGGATCCTGGAGAAACCGAAAGAACTCTTCAAATTTTATAGACACACTTGAAGCGATTTCGGTATTTTGTGAGGCGCATTGAAGTCGGTGATACTTTTTTAAAAGATAATTAGTTATCTATAATTGAAAATGTATATTAACGAAAGCATACCTAGTACATTCCCTTTTTTTGTTTTTCATTTGTGTTTAAAATGTTGTATGAAACAACTAAGCTGACAACAATATGAATCCTGATATTTAATTATAGACTAATGCGTTGCAGGTTGGAAGCGCAACCCACTCGGCCCGAGTCAACGTATACGGCCTAGCCTACGTCCGCCCCATGAAGAAACGACCCGTAGTTGCTGGAGACAATCTCATCGTGCACTGCCCAGTTGCCGGATACCCCATCGAATCTATTGTCTGGGAACGCGATAACAGGTGAATACAGTTACCTAATGTACCATAAATAATGACGAGCTGCCTCGTGCATTGTGGCTATGATCTAATACAATGAAGAATGTTTACTAATAAACAAAATATGAGGCAATAATAATAGAGGCACGTATTTCAACTACGCTTAGACTTCCTAGACCCTATTCAGGCAATCATGGGACAAAAGTCCAATGGATATGTTCAAAGTGACAAGTAAGCTTTGAGAAACTAAGTCACAATGATAATGTAGACAAATTATTTGAATGTTAAGTATTTTGAATATATTTAAATGCGACATTTAATTTTTATTGCCGCCGTCATTAATATCAATTTTGTTTAGTCAATTTTTCCAATAGATTAAAAAATCTAGTTGAAAAATATCATCGGCTTTTTAAATGAGTTACACACTTTCCAGAGTGCTACCGATCAACCGCAAGCAGAAGGTATTCTCCAACGGAACGCTAGTGATCGAGAACGTTGAACGTATGAGCGACGAAGCGACCTATACTTGCGTAGCCAAGAACTCTCAGGGATACACTGCAAAGGGAACATTAGAAGTACAAGTCATGGGTAAGTTAACACTGTTTTATAACCTTTGAGACGTATGCAATTTCTTATTCAAAAAAGACGAAAACATTCACACAGGTCTTTAATTTGAAATGTATTTAAAATACTTTATTGGTCGTTGTAGGCCACGATGATCAAAGAATTATGAATCTATATTTTTTTCTTTTGTCTCAAAGGTATTCTGTTTAAAGGAAATTTAGTGATTTCCTTAGAACAGCTAATTTCGTCTATAAAACATGTTTAATTTCGAAGGAAGTCATTGCGTTTGCAATATTTGTTTTTCTTAACGTCTCTGAGGAATCAGCCATTTACTTTTTATATTGCCCTTGATGGCAAATAAGTGTGTGATGTGCCTTATAAAAGGGTAACTCCAGACATCATTATTAATCATAAAAAAGTACTTAAGAATAAGTATAATAATTTGCTGATAAAATCGGCAAAATAGTATGGTTTGTCTTGATTACCTTAATATAAAATAGGAATCGTTATATTGTTACACAATGAAATGATAACTACTTTTGACATACGGGGTTCGAGCCCCCTCGAAATAATTGTATGCGAGTAAAATAAATATCTTTTTTTTATTTATCATTTTTGGATTCTCAATAGTTACAAATTTACTTAACAGTAATCGGGATTACTATATTGTTACTAGAACTATTCATATCTAATATTTTTATCAAGAATTTTTTTTTCTGTTTAAAAAAGTGAATGGTTGTCGACCGAGTTCTTTGTAATGTTTATGTGTCACAAAATTGCATTTTATTTTATTAGAAATATTTAATATTATTATATTTAATCTCACGGTCTGTAAAATAAATATAGTAAGAACTCAGTAATTCTCAGTATATAATACCATATTTGAAAACTACATTGAATGAAATACTTTACTATTTGATAACATCCACTACAAATTTTAAATACCGAAATAACATTAAACTATTCAAATATGGTACATTGTTTAAACAGCTACTAATAAATTTTATTTACAGGAAACCAAACTAGATATTCAAAATAATAAAATCTTTGTGTACAAAATATATAGACCGAAATGTTTATGCCCGCCAAAGCTACATCGAATGCCACACAAACCCCTGCACTAGACCTTAGATTAAAAAAAAGTTTTTATACAGTGCCCCCACAGATATTACCATTCGAATTTGGCGACGAACCTGCAAACGCAGGAGATCTGGCCTCTTTAACTTGCGCAGTCAGCAAAGGCGACCAACCCTTAAACATTACCTGGGTTCTCAATGGGCAAGTCATACCAAACAAAAATAATATGGGAATCGTATTAACCGTTATCAACAAAAAGACCTCGATACTTAATATAGACTCTGTAAGTGGTATACATAGGGGCACGTACCTCTGTGTGGCGACGAACATGGCCAGCTCAGCTAATCATAGCGCTGTACTTGAAGTCAACGGTATACCGTCAAATAATGTTCACCTTGCTTTTTCTGTTATGTAGATAGCATTATCCCGTAACCTAACCCCTTTCAATAGCAATCGTTTGATAATAGTCCCACCACAAATCACGCCTTTCGAATTTGGAGAAGAGATTTTAAACGAAGGAGAAACTGCATCTGTGTCATGCGTGATGAGTAAAGGTGATCTACCGGTGAAATTTACATGGAGATTTAACGGAGAGGAAGTTAAACCGCGCAATAACCTCGGCATAGTCCTCACGAATATCAGCAAGAAAACATCAATACTGAACATAGATTCTGTTAGCGCTGTTCACCGGGGCTCTTTTACCTGTGAAATTAAAAACGACGCGGGAGCAATAAACCACACCACGACTCTCAGCGTGAATGGTCCGCTTATTCTTTGATTATTTAGTATTTCTTTTCAACCGCTTTTTAAACCTTTAGTACCTCCCCAAATCTCACCCTTCGAATTCGGCGATGAGCCTGCCAACGCTGGTGATACCGCATCAGTTCAATGCGTCATGAACAAGGGTGACTTACCAGCTAACTTCTCATGGAGTCTTAATGGAAGGAAAATCGTTAAGAACAATAATATCGGAATTGCCATTGGAGGCATGGGCAAAAAGATGTCTATATTGAATATTGATTCTGTAAATGGAACACATAGAGGAATATACGTTTGCTACGTCGAAAATCTAGCTGGGCAAGTCAATCACAGCTCCACGCTGGAAGTTAATGGTTGTTTATATTTTCATAATTCTATGTAGTTATTGTTATTCCTTAATTTCTGTTTCTATCAAACTCTAAATTAGTACTTTCCTGTAACAGTTTTACCCCAAATCCATCCCTTTACCTTCGGCGATGAACCTGCTAATGCTGGAGATGCTGTTGGAGTACAATGCATGGTGACAAAGGGTGACACGCCTATTAATATAACCTGGCTTCTAAACGAGAAACCGACCAATGAGTTTCCGGGGATTACCGTTTCAAAGATTGGTCACAAATCAAGTACCATTTCGATTGACTCAGTAGCATCCGTACATACTGGAGTCTACACTTGTTTGGCTGTCAACCGAGCTGGGCATGCCAATTACTCAGCTGAATTATCTGTTAACGGTATCTACAAATTACTTATTACAACTTATACCATTTGCCGTGTTAGTTGCTTTGTTTTAACCAATTTTCTTAAGTTCCACTTTACGTTACCGCACCATTTTAAACGACGATATGTGAGCTACTTCTAAGCCACAAAAATGTCTGTATATTCCCGACGCAGTAGCTATGTTTCAACCACATTAGGCCAGCAATTTTTTTGTGTTTTGTAATATTTAGCGAGCATATAACCAGCTACAACGCATCTTTCCAGACCTCGTGTTTCTACGTAGATTCTTTTTTTCTTGATAATCCAAATAACAAAGTGTCAGACCTCGAGAACCGAAACCAGGACGTCACGTTCACTCGCAGACAGGACTAATGTGACAAAAATATTTTTATTAAAGACATCTAAAATGGTTTCCTAATAACAGTTTTACCTCAAATTCATCCCTTCACCTTTGGAGATGAGCCTGCAAACGCAGGTGACGCTGTTGGAGTACAATGCATGGTTACGAAGGGAGACATACCTATAAATATTACTTGGCTTCTGAACGGAAAACCGACTAGTGAAATTCAAAGAATAATTGTTTCAAAAATCGGTCATAAAGCGAGCAGCCTATCAATAGATTCAGTGGGATCCACGCATGCCGGCGTATACACTTGCTTGGCGGCCAATCGTGCCGGCCATGCAAATTACTCAACTAAGTTATCTGTTAATGGTACATCTACTTAATTCTACATCTGTTTAATTCGTTTGACAACGCCATATCGGTTGCTTTTTTAAATGATTTTTACCTCCTTCCAATATTTTCCTCAAACTCTCGATATAACCCCCGTGCTCATTCTTCAAACCCATTTCCGAATTTTTTCTACACGTATCTGCTGGATTTAATAGGTTTATAAGTTAGCCTCCCTCACGCAGTATGTGGTCAGTAAATAAGATAGCCAGTACACAATTATGCCTAACCCCATTTAGATTTCAGTGTCTATCATATTGAAAGAATAACAACGATATTATCGCTAACAATAGGTCATCCTTAACAGTTTTGCCCCAAATGCATCCATTCTCTTTCGGAGACGAACCCGCTAACGCCGGTGACACAGTCGCAGTTCAATGCATAGTAACGAAGGGCGATTCACCAGTTAATATAACATGGTTGCTGAATGGAAAACCAGCTACAGAAATTAAAGGAATAACCGTAACAAAGATCGGTCATAAGTCAAGCAGTATATCCATAGATTCTGTGGCATCTATACACACGGGAGTGTATACATGTTTGGCTGCCAACCGTGCGGGCCATGCCAGTTATTCAACTGAACTGGCTGTTAATGGTACCTACATACTTATAAGACATCTAGTTGACAGTTCATTTGCTTTTTTTCTCCTGAGTTTCCCGAATTTCCCTTTTTATACTATCCATGTAGCAATCGTTCCTATACATCATGAAGAACAGACGACGTGATACTTTCAGCTACAATAGAATAGTGTTCGAATAGAAAGTAGTATCTTAAGATACTAAATATTTTTCTTGTAACAGTTCTACCCCAAATCCATCCGTTTACGTTTGGCGAGGGACCGGCAAACTCAGGTGACACAGTTGGAGTCCAATGCATGGTAACAAAGGGTGACTCACCAGTCAATATTACCTGGCTACTAAATGATAAACCAACTAATGAAGTTCAGGGAATAACTGTTTTTAAGATCGGACCAAAGTCAAGTAGCTTGTCTATTGACTCAGTTGCTTCCAAGCATACAGGAGTGTTCACTTGTTTGGCTGCCAACCGAGCTGGCCATGCCAATTATTCGGCAGAATTGGCTGTTAATGGTATCTACCTTTTACTAATCGCAGTGCTTGAACTTTTTTCAATTTATTTGTAGCTTTTTACCTGATTTTTGTTTCCTTTCATCGACATAAAATATAGTATCATTTCGTATAGAAAAAAAAGTAGGATCTGGCAGGATAGATAATAAATGTCTGAATTTATGTAAATACGTAACTAGATATGTAGTAAAATAAAATAGATGACATTAGATTAAACGGTAATTTCCCTAAACCAGTTTTACCACAAATGCATCCGTTCACCTTCGGAGACGAACCAGCTAACGCAGGTGACACAGTCGCAGTCCAATGTATAGTGACGAAGGGTGACTCACCAGTAAACCTTACCTGGCTCCTGAATGGAAAACCAACTAGAGAAGTTCCTGGAATCACCGTTTTCAAAATCGGTCCGAAGTCAAGCAGCTTATCTATTGATTCAGTTGCATCGATGCATACTGGAGTATACACTTGTTTGGCTGCTAACCGAGCTGGACAAGCCAATTACTCAACGGAATTAGCTGTGAATGGTATTACATCTTGTCAAGTATGGTTTATTCAGCTGTCGACTTATCTTATTTCTCCTGATTCTCCTCTCCGTTCCTGTCTCCCCAGCTGAGCCAGCTCCAAACAGGTAATTATCATTGTCAAGTGAAAGAAGTTAAATACCTTTTACACGATTTCCTGTTGTAGTTTTGCCCCAAATTCACCCATTTACATTCGGAGACGAACCTGCTAACGCCGGCGACACAGTTGGAATTCAATGTATGGTCACTAAAGGTGACTCTCCAGTAAATATTACTTGGCTACTAAATAGAAAGGTTACTAGCGATATCCAGGGAATCACTGTTACTAAGATCGGACATAAATCAAGCAGTTTATCAATAGATTCAGTTGCATCCATACATAGAGGCATGTACACTTGTTTAGCTGAGAATCGAGCTGGAAATGCTAATTACTCGGCTGATTTAGCTGTTAACGGTATCTACACCTTAAATTCAATATGATCTGGATTATATTTACAATATGTTAGTTGCTTTATTGTTGTCTCCTTTCCTACTGTTCCTTAAGATGATTGGTCAATACTTCTAATTATAACGAAAAATTAAGAACAGCGCCGACGTCAAAAATATATTTTTTTTATAATATTATAGGGTTTTTATATAACTACAAAAATATTTAAGTTAATTAAATAATAATCAATAATAATAAAAAATCTATAGTTGTGCCGCAGGTAACACCGTTCGATTTTGGGGAAGACATTCTCAATGCAGGCGATACGGTATCTTTAACGTGTACCGTTGGCAAGGGGGACTTACCTTTGTCCATTCATTGGCAACTAAACAACCAAACTCTTAACTCTGGTAACGGCATATTCATAAACCGCAATGGGAAAAGAATATCAGTTTTGAGCATAGAAAATGTTCAACATGAGCACATTGGCAATTACACTTGCATAGCTGAAAACGAAGCTGGGCGCAGTAGCCACAACGCAATCCTCAGCGTGAACGGTATTACACAAACTTTTCGGAAAGTTGCTTTTGCTCGCACGGTATTTATAATTTATTGGTTTATTTGTGTACTTAAAATTTGTGTTTATTATCATACACAAACCTACTCCTTAACAAAAATATTGATAGCACTTCTTACTCACTTAATTTTAGGATATTAATAAATTTAATATTTCGTTAATCGTTCGGTTTATACTCGTGCTTAACAAATAAATATGTAAACAGGTAATTCATAGATTCTGAATTAAACACCTACACGTGCGTGGCAATATACGATTACAGCATCGCGGCATAAAACATAAGACAAACGACGAAAAAGAAGAGAATCGATTTTCAAATCTTACAGAATATATAGGTATACAAACTCAAAACGTCTGTAAACGTTGAATGATAACCGTTCAACACATTTGTTTCGCTTTTTTAATTCCTATTTTCCCATGTAGTCCCTCCACAGATTAAACATTTTGAATTCGGCGATGGCCCAATAAACGCCCAAGAAATGGTTTTGGTAACTTGCGCGGTCAGCAAAGGTGACCTGCCTTTAAAAATTGAATGGTATTTCAATGGAAATCCTGTGAAATCTGGAGATATTGGAATCAATCTTGTGAACACAAGGCGCTCAAGTCAACTTAACATCGACTCAGTTAGTCACCAAAATCAAGGAAATTATACATGTGTGGTTAAAAACGAAGCGGGGGCGATGAATCATACAGCACAATTATTCGTCAATGGTATCTTGAATTTGTAATTCTGCCTGGTAGATACGTTTGTTTTGAGTTTTAAATTTTTATTAGTTTCATCTTGTGTAACTTTGGCGGGCCATAAAAATATAGTCTCTAATCCAACAAATCCTAAAAACAAACAAGAAAATCACTCCTCAACTACACTTTAGAAAAAAGAAAATTGTATTAAATTTGTAGAAAACGATACATTTCAGTGGCACCAGTTATAACACATTTTGAATTCGACGAATCAGTATTTTACGGAGAGGGTGTTCAAGTGATGTGCCATGTTCCGAAAGGAGATAAGCCTTTAAATTTCAAGTGGAAATTTAGCGGAGGAGATGTGAGTTCCCTAGCCGGTTTGAACATCATGAACGTGGGGGATAGGGGTTCAGCTCTAATAATCCCTGCGGTGACGGCTAAACACTCTGGCAATTACACATGCACCGCCTCTAATATTGTTGCCAGTGCTAGCCACCATGCCACGCTCAATGTCAAGGGTACACGGTCTCGGTGAAATGTCTATGCTTATGCGTTCTATCTGTCTCAGTCCATCCTGTAAGAATAGATTTGCCGTAGTTCACTCAATAATCACTACCTAGAATATTTGCCCTATCTTTTTCAGTGGCACCAATAATATCCCCTTTTGAGTTCGATGAAGCCGTTTTCTACGGTGAAAGCATACAAGTAATGTGTCATGTTCCAAAAGGCGACATGCCGCTAAATTTTATTTGGTTATTCCAAGGAAAACCAATTAAAAAGAATGATGCAGTCGTTATAACGAAACTAGGCACAAGAAGTATAATTCTGGCCATACCGGCTGCAACAGAAAAACATTCCGGAAATTACACTTGCACAGCTTCCAATATTGTAGCCAGCACCAACCACACAGCTGCATTAAATGTTCAGGGTACACTGGTTATTTTATTGTGTTATCATTGTTTTTTTATTTGTTTGTTTACCCTCACCAGTTCCTCCACACATCGTTCCTTTTACGGCCGAAGAGCCAGTTTTCGCTGGAGAATCGGTTCAGTTGACGTGTCATATATCAAAAGGCGACGCTCCAATCACTATCAGTTGGAGCTTTCACGGCAAGGATTTATCCTCACATCAAGGAATAACTACGATGAAGATCGGCCAACGCACATCGTTACTGACGATATCTAGTTCAACAGCTAGTCACAGTGGCGAATATTCATGCCACGCTGCTAATCGTGCCGGCCTGGCGGTGCATTCGACCACAATTAATGTTCACGGTACTCCCACAGCCCGTTAGCTGTCCTTGCCTCTCGCACGCTGCACGCTTTACTCTGTTATAATGTTGGCCTTCTGAATTAACAGTTCTGCCATACATCGTACCCTTTGAAGCGGATGAGTCGGTGTTTGCTGGGGAACAGGTTCAGCTCACTTGTCACGTTTCAAAAGGCGACTTACCTCTAAATATCAAGTGGCACTTTCATGGGTTCGAAAATTCTACATCGCATCTAGACATTATGACGAAAAAAATGACTTCGCGCTCTTCATTTCTATCGATTTCTGGGGCGACTGCTGGCCACAGTGGCAACTATACCTGCGTAGCAACCAATAGAGCCGGTTCCGCTAATCATTCTACTACTCTCAATGTTCATGGTCAGTTCATTTGTTCATTAAAGGTTTCATTTTAAGTTTATCACCAGCGAGCCGATGCTTAAGATTGTTAACGGAATCAGCATGAATTCTATTATCATATCTAAGAGCAACGAACGCTTTTTTAATTTTTATTTTACAGTATCATTTTTAACTTTTATTATTCCTGATCATCAGTTTATAATAAAACATTCACGAAATATTTTAACACTCAACATTGTTGTTGTAACCTGTTCCATATTTTACGGTGTATGAAAACTTCTTGTGTTTTGTAAGCGCTCTTCTAATAGCAATTACCTAATCACAACCAAACTCTCATGTCTCATGTAGGTCAAAAAATTTTGGCGTTTGTTGGTCCCAGGTACGATGCTAAATTAAGGATTAAACAAAAGTAAGAGTACGGGGTAGGATACATAGTTTATGCGGTTTATATTTTTTCTTAATCCTGTCGATTTAGAAATTCGTAAATAATTCTAATGTGTTAGAGTTTATGTACTTTGTATTTTTATACATTCTTTTATTTTCTATTCAAGTGGTCCCGCACATTATTCCGTTCGAAGTCGAAGAATCTATATTTGCCGGTGAATCGGTACACCTTACATGTCACGTGTCGAAAGGCGACCGACCTCTTCAAATATCATGGAGTTTTGACGGCCATGAAATTCCCTACCATAATAATATGGGCCTAACGACTACTAAGCTAGGAGAGAAAGCTTCAGTACTGAGTATTCCCACTGCCATGGGCCAGCACAGCGGCAACTACACTTGTACTGCCAGTAACCGTGCCGGGCGTGCATATCACTCTGCCCTCGTCAATATTCATGGTATTGGATCCACTCCCCCTAGTACAATAGCTACTGTAATAGAAAATGTTTCGTGTGTATAGATATATTTGCACGTTTAGATTTATATTTAGATACCACTGTTTTCCTTTCATCAGTCCCTCCTCACATACTACCGTTTGAGATTGAGACCATCTATTACGGAGAATCTGTACAAATGAGCTGCCATGTCAGTAAAGGAGACCGACCGATGTCTATTACTTGGACCTTTGAAGGCAAAGACTTATCTACAAATACGGGAATTAAAACTATGAAAATGGCGGAGCAAACCTCTTTCCTAACTGTTGCATCTGTGACTGAAGCCCACAGCGGAAATTATACCTGCATTGCAAGAAATAAAGCTGGAGAAGATAGATACTCTACAACACTCAACGTTAAGGGTATATCCGCAAAGTGTCACAGCATGCAGCTTATGTACATTATTACTAATGTTTCACTGTTTTCTTTGCTCAGTCGTCCCTCACATCAAACCTTTCGAGTTGGACGAGGCCGTATTCGCTGGGGAGTCAGTCCACCTAGACTGTCACGTTTCAAAAGGCGACACTCCTGTTAATATCTCATGGAGTTTTCAAGGACAACCTGTAACACGCAGATTAGGCGTAAAGACTACAACTTTAAGTGAACGCGTATCTGTCCTCGATATACCTAACGCTTTGGGGCCGAATAGTGGCAATTATACCTGCACAGCAACCAATAAGGCAGGCACCGCAACCCACACCGTTCTTCTCAACGTTATTGGTACTAGAACGTTTTAGCTCGGACGTGCTTGCTTTCTGTTTAGTTCCTCCTGTGGTCCATCCAACCCTTTTCTTTTGGCGATGTCGCAATGAACTCTTTACAAGTAGCAACAAACTCTTTCTTTGTTATTGATCGAGACCACCTGTTGCGGTTCAAATGACGTTTTACGATAAACCTTTTAAACTGAGATCTAGAGTAACAGTGTTTTTTTTTCTACTTATGAATGATAAACTATATTCTTAGTTAGCTTTAATACCGCACAATAATCCTGGGAAATTGAATATACACGTGTAGTTAAAAATGAAGAGAGTCTGATATTTAATTGTGTTAACTTATAGAAATTTGAATACTTTCTTACCCGTTTTAATATTGATCACTTATCAAACCATTGTTTTTTAATTACATAGTAATCCAATCTCACTGTGAGTTAATACTGACATTCCAGTTCCTCCCAACATTTTACCATTCACATTCGGTGAGAAACCCACTAACGTCGGCGAATATTTACAAGCTGCGTGCACTGTAAATTTTGGTGATCTTCCGCTCACTATTACTTGGATGTTTAACGGACAACACATTTCTCCAAGAAATAGTAATTATATCGTAAATAATTCCAAACGAAGTAGCCTACTGATAATAGAGTCCGTGGATGCTAAACACGCCGGTTCTTATACATGTATCGGAGAAAATCGTGCAGGGCGAAATTCCCATTCAGAAGAATTAGTTGTCTATGGTTAGTCTTCAAATATCTTATAATTACTTATTATTTAGTCATTTAGATAAACTTTGTTTCAGTTCCTCCCAAGATTGCACCTTTCATTGCCGGCCCAGAACCGGCCTTCCTTGGGGATTATTTTGCCCTTCAATGTATAATAACTCACGGGGATCAACCGGTTTTTATTGATTGGACAATCAACAATCGAACAGCGAAATCTATTCCCGGAGTTCGCGTTAGTAACGTCGACCGAAGAAGTAGTGTATTGACTATAGAATCAGTGGACGCATCTCACGCAGGCCTTTTTAATTGTACTGCGAGCAATGCTGCGGGCGTCGTTGCTCATACCACCGAATTAGTCGTAAAGGGTGCGCGCAAAAAGATAACTATTTTTACGCTTTCGACCCCTCCTTAAATTTTCATTTCCTCAACACATCTTACCTTATCGTGTAATTTTTAATTTCGTAGTTCCACCGTTGATAATGCCGTTCAATTTTGGTGAGGTGCCTTTCAACCCTGGTGACACGGCGTTGGTAAATTGTCTCGCCACCAAGGGAGATTTACCTCTCGACATATCGTGGACGTTCAGCAGTGAAACTATAGATCCTACCCTCCAGCGAGGTATCTCAACGATGGCTCTAAATCCTCGTGCCTCACTCCTCACCATCAACTCCGTGAGCGCAAACCACCAAGGAAACTACACATGCATCGTGAAGAACGCGGCCGGCCGCGCTGAATACGCAGCGACCCTCATCATCAACGGCACGTCTATAAATGATAATGCTATGTTGCATACTGGATCGTTACTTTGGGAACTAACATCACCGATTCGCACCTTCAATGGAGCAGTCCCATCACAGTCACCATTCTATCCTCTTTTACTCTCATTAATCGCTAACATTGCCTGGCTCGACGTATCTAACCCAAATTTCTATGGTTCTTTCCAGTACTGCCTCGCATAGTTCCATTCTCGTTCGAGACCCCACTGTATGCGGGGCAGGCCAGTCAAGTCACTTGCTTGGTCTCGGAGGGTGATCAGCCCCTCGATATTCAGTGGTACTTTGAAGGGAATCCTTTGAAGGAGAAAGCCGGCGTAACGGCAACTAAAATCGCGCAGAGAGCTTCCTTGCTTCTGATCGACCCGGCGGGTTGGTCGCACAGCGGGTCATATGCGTGTATAGCGCGCAATGCCGCTGGCATGTCCAACTATACTGCCTCATTAGAAGTCCATGGTATACATCACGCATCTGTGTACCCTTCACTCCTAGCACGGACCAGCTTTGCGTAGATTCGATAGTTGTATGCTTTCAATATTTTTGTTACCTTTAAAAAGAAAATGATTCAGATGGATTAAGGTTACCACTTACGACTATTTTCATCCAACTTATTTCACGATTATGGATTATATACACGATAAGCGTTATGGAATCTCCAGACAGGGTGTAGATCAGTCGTCTGAATGATTTCTATAGGAACCGGCTGCGGCTATCATCGACGTAACCTTTTCTTCCTATCCTTGCATATAATTTCAATTCCAAACCCTTCCTTCCTATGGGATCCTGTCTTTATTTTTGTTTCATTGATTAATTTGCGATATGTTATTGAGTTCAAGCTTGTTGCTTAGCTTACTAATATTTGTATCTGGCGAAATAATATGATGATGATGATTCGATTAAATATCCAATAAGTTATCATTATTTCTTCAGATTCATTGCGTATTGCTTTTTTTTGGAAGTTGGTGGATGGGCTTTTTACTATTGTTTTATTTAAATCCATTTTAATATTTAGTTGGTTTATTGAAATGCCTAAATGTTATGCTAATAGGAGTTAATTTAAAGTTTCTATTCCGACGCCTTGTGTAGGTACGCACAATTGATCATTAAACACATTCTTAACACTTTTCTCATTTAAATCATAGAAAACTTTTACTACTTACATCATTGGGACGTCGTTATAGAATCTTGTAAAATTGCAATGTATGTTCAAGTATATTGAATCAATTATACTCTGTCCATTCGTCTATTTTCTTTTTTAAAATTGCTGGAGAATGTAACTCTACCAGAGTTTGTAAAATAAAACTTCAAAACGCGCGTTAGAAAGAAATATAGCTTATCTATTTTCATTTGATTATACTTTTTATAACCATACGTGTATTTCTTTTAAATCAATGATTTTTGTGACGTGGGTAATTTAAATTTATTAAACAAGTTCAGTATTTTTTTGGCTAAAATTACCTTTTTACTTTTTTTAAATCGTTTGAGATTTTTCTTAAGTAAAATCGATTGTTATTTTTAATCGAATCGGCAACATTTTTGAAATGATTGACTATTTATTGAAATGTCAAAAAGAAAGTTAGATTAGACAGAGTATAGTATAAAACTTAAGTAAGTTCAAACTTAAAAAACAGTTTTATACAATTTTTTCATACAATATGCTTGATTAAATAGCCTGACGGGGGAAAACACACTGTAATGTTCCAGTACACCAGTACAGTATTGGTAATATTCAAAATAGCAGAAAACATTAAGGACTATAGATAATATATTTATTGAATGTCAGTCCCACAACATATTAATTACCTGTCAGGCTATTATTTATGTACTTATTAAATAATAAATACCCCAAACTTTAAAAAATTTCAATATTCTGATTTAATATTCATCTCAGCTCTCAACAAATAGCAAGTTTAAAAAAAGTTTAGCCTTTTGAACTGTTTTCTAGGGGAAAACAGTAAGGAACAAAGCCAAAAACAGTAGAGTGCTTGATATCTTAGAACATTCTTTTTTCCTATAATTTTTTACATCTTTTTATTAATTTAAAAGTAAAAATCTTGTTCCAAGAGATAAATTATAACAAACGATTCAATCATTTATCTTGTAATTTTTGGCCCTTTTTTGATTGAGAAGGCCTACAGGCGCTTTAACAAATCGGTGATATTTCAGTTCCGCCTCGTTGGATTCTTGAGCCCACTGATAAAGCTTTTGCGCAAGGATCAGATGCTAAAGTCGAATGCAAAGCCGATGGCTTCCCTAAGCCCCAAGTTACATGGAAGAGGGCTGAAGGTAAAATTAACATACACTTCTTAATGGTCTTTGAATATAAAAGTTTTGGTTACAATTTGCTTATCCTAATTGGTAATTTTAGGAGACACGCCCGGCGATTACAAAGATCTTAAGCCAAACAACCCTAATGTAAAAGTCGAGGATGGAACTTTAGCCATCAACAATATTCAAAAGACAAATGAGGGATACTACCTTTGCGAAGCTGTTAACGGAATTGGATCAGGATTATCTGCTGTTATTCTCATTAGTGTCCAGGGTAAGTGATGTTTTTTTCGTAATAGCAAGAAACAGTACTCAGAATCATACAATATGATCATGAATCAAGCAACATCTTATAATTTACTCTCTAATTTCAGCACCACCCCAGTTTGAGATAAAAATGAGGAACCAAACCGCTCGCCGAAGTGAACCGGCTGTTCTGCAGTGCCAAGCTAAAGGAGAAAAGGTAAAGCCAGAAGTTTTTACGCGTCAGCCAAAGTCAAAGCTAAAGTAAAATATACGGAAAGCTTAAGTAGTAAGTATTTAATATGATAATACGTTACAGCCAATTGGAATCATCTGGAACATGAACAACAAACGTCTTGAACCTAAATCTGACCCACGGTATACTATTCGCGAGGAAATCTTGCCCGGTGGTGTTGTTTCGGACCTTAGCATCAGGAGGACTGAACGATCAGACAGCGCTCTTTTCACATGTGTTGCAACTAATGCATTTGGCTCAGATGACACCAGCATCAACATGATCATTCAGGGTAAAATTAAAAAGTTATAATTTGTACACAAACAATGCAGACAATTTGAGGTGATAATAAAAGCATTTATGTTTTACAGAGGTACCGGAAGCACCATACGGTCTTAAAGTATTAGATAAATCTGGAAGGACAGTGCAATTATCGTGGGCTGCACCTTACGATGGCAATTCCCCGATTAATAAGTTCCTAATTGAGTACAAGCGGGCCAAGGGTAACTGGGATAAGGATATCGATAGGCAAGTGCAATAAAAATGTAAAACCTACCTCAGTTGTAACAATAGCAAACACACAAATTGCCTATTTCTGTGTATATTTCCAGGGTTCTTGTACCTGGTGATTCGACTGAAGCGGGTGTATTTAGCCTTAGACCAGCCACCGCGTACCATATCAGAATCGTTGCTGAAAATGATCTAGGAACTTCTGAGCCGTCTGAAACAGTCACTATTATCACTGCCGAGGAAGCACCAACTGGCCCACCCCAAGACGTCAAAGTAGATGCCGTTGACCAACACACTCTTCGAGTCACCTGGAAGCCACCCCCACCACAAGACTGGAATGGTGAACTTCAGGGGTAATCTAATATATAAAATTCTCGTGTCGCGGTGTTTGTAATTAAACTCCTCCGAAACGGCTTGACCGATTCTCATGAAATTTTGTGTGCATATTGGGTAGGTCTGAGAATCGGACAACATCTATTTTTCATCCCCATAAATGTTAAGGGTAGTCCACCCCTAAATTTTTATTTTTATATTTTGATAAAAAAAATATTATTTTTTTATGATACAGCATTAAAAATACATACAACGCTGAATTTTCAACCCTCTATATCAACCCCTGTTTTTAATAGCGATATTAGTATTTTTACTTTCATTGGTACAATTTTTTTAAAGTATTTAACCCAGTGAAAATAGAAAGTGCGATTGTTATAATCGACTGTAATAATCGATTGCCCTCAAGTCGATGTCAAACTTTTTTTTTTATGGAATAGGGGGTTAACGAGCAGACTGGTCACCTGATGGTAAGTGACTACCGCCGCCGAGAGATAGGGGGGAAGATAAAGAGAGGGAAGGGTTAGGGCCACCGGTAACCTCACTCGCTTGGCGAAGTACAACGAAGCATTGCTTCACTGCCGGTTTTCTGTTTGGCCATGATATCACTCCTTTCGAGCCGGCCCATACGTGCCGAAGCATGGCTCTCCCACTGTTAAACTTTAAATATGTCAGTTAAGTTAATGAAGTACTTTGAATTAAGAAAATGAATGGTTGGTGTTTTGTTATTTTTATAGGCCGTCAATAGACCACAGTGCTCCATTCTTCTTTCAGTCATAGACCCCATCCCAACAATAAGTTAGTTATTTTTTATTTGACTACCAAAATATTCATTAGAAATAATTAATATGGCAAAACAACGTGTGACGGGTCAGCGAGTAATATATATATTTATACATTTTTAATTTATAATTTTAAGTTAATTTACATGGAATTGTATAATTTATATGAAATGGTTTTATTTTCAGATATTATGTAGGCTACAAACTCGCTTCCAGCAACAAATCGTTTGTCTTCGAAACTGTGGACATTTCTAAGGAATCTGGCAAAGAACATCACTTGGACATTATGAATCTCAAGTATATTTTCGGTCTATCAAAATGTGTTGTCAGTAATTTCACTATATGTGGTACATGTTTATATTAAGTTATCTTGCTTGCAGAACTTACACTCAATACGCGATTGTAGTACAGACATTCAATAAAATGGGATCTGGCCCAGTTTCTGGTGAGGTTCGTGCTTATACTGCCGAAGGTGCCCCCTCTGCGTCTCCTCAGGATGTTCTGTGCACCACTCTAACCGCTCAAACCATTCGTGTTTCTTGGGTCTCTCCACCTCTAGCTGCTGCAAATGGACTGATTAAGGCTTACAAGGTTGTTTATGGACCCAGTGAGACCTGGTATGGTGAGTGTAATTTATATAAGTATTTTTTTATATTGGTGAATACTTTTCCGTCTTTCTTTCATATCATGTTTTTTTACTGTAGACGAAAAGACTAAGGACACCAAGATCACGGCCAGCAGCGAAACCATTCTTCACGGGCTCAAGAAATTCACTAACTACTCAATGGAAGTACTAGCGACTACCAATGGCGGCGATGGTGTCAGATCTGCTCCAATTCACTGTCAAACCGAACAAGACGGTGAGTCCTTCAATTTTATTTCACTGGTACTAGCATGGTAGACACGCATATGTGTTTCATACAATTTGGGTTTCAATGTGGAATAATCAAGCTTTCAAATCCTCAGAAACTAAACTGGTTTATATCTATCTATCTATCTAAATACCATTATCTATCTGTATAAATACCATTTACTGGAATCTCAATGTATAACTCTTTATAGGCATGGCCGTATGGAAAGTTAAGGAGAGAGAAGTTAATGAGTAAAAAAGAGGTGCACTTTTAGGTCTCAGGTATTCACAGTTATTAATCTATTCTAATTTTAAAAAAATCAATTTCAGTTCCCGAAGCGCCCCGCGCCGTGAAGGCTCTCGTTATGGGATCAGACTCTATCCTCGTTTCATGGAGACCACCAGCGCAGCCCAACGGTGTTGTCACTCACTACAACGTATACACTCAAGCTCAGAATGCTGAACCTCATCCTAATAAGGTATGACTTTTCTTACAACCCCAATAATAATGCCATATAATAACTTAAGTCTTGAATTCCCTCTAATGAATAACAGCTTCGATGACGGCTTATACTATATATATCAGTCTAGTTAAGCTAACATAGTACATGACGTTAAATTTTAGGTGCCTGCTTCCCAAACCAGCTACTCCGCAACAGAACTGAAAGCCGGCCGTTATGATTTCTGGGTTACCGCTTCCACGATGATTGGTGAAGGCCAGCCCTCAGCAACTGCCTCTTGCAGCCCAAGTGACAAAGGTATACCTAATAGTTTACTTTTCTAACTAACTTTTCCAATAAATTTCAACTAAGTTAATGTTAGAAATTTAAAGCTAAAGTTTCACGTGAATAAGAAACATAATCGTTCATGGTTTCAGTACCGGCCAAAATTGCGTCATTCGATGAATCGTTCACCGCGACTTACAAGGAGGATGTCAAACTGCCCTGCCTCGCTGTCGGTGTACCGCCTCCTAATATTCTGTGGAAGGTAATTTTTATTATACATATACTTAATAAGAACTTAAAGTCGATTTTATTTTTGAATGTACCAGACTATACCTAATAGACATACATGATGTTCAAATCGTGTATGGTGTATTAAAATTCTATGTCGCCTGGCCAATAGGGAATATGCATGTATTTTTTTATTTTTTATTGACTTGTTCCATCATTCTACAAAATTAATTAATTTAAATTAATTTTTAAAATAACATTGAAAACATCGATAAAGTTTGATCTGTTTGAACGCCGCCATATTTCGCGGGCCTTGGATGACGTCACGTTCTACGATTTGTGTTTGTTTCATAAACTTACTTGAAGTGTTACAGTAATTTTATACCGATTTCCAGTTGTAATTAATATTTATTGTAATTAATAGACGATGGATAAAGTTAAAAAACCATTTTATAGGTATTGCCTTGTCCCTAAGTGTAAAAACACTATAAGAAGTACACCCAATACAGTATTTTTTCCTGTACAAAATAATAATGTAAAATACGAAAACAATGGTGTACATTAATGAGAAGAGATGAAGTATCTTCAATATCGTGTTTATATTGTTGTGAAGATCACTTTAATGTAAGCATATTACAATTCAATTGCTAGTATAGTGTGAATTAGTCAGCAGTAATTTATGTTTGTTTTAAATATCAAGCAGAAGGCAATTTGCTTGTCTACTTAAACTAGGTAACAAAAGTCCAATAAAACTTCATGAATATAACTAACTATACATATCTTAATTATCCTTTAGATTATAATATGACAAGTATTATAATAATTACCTTGCGGCTTTCACTCCTTTAACCTCAGCTTGCGTAAAATCTGGAGTTGATGCAAAATATATAGTCATCATGATACACCACCTATTTTCGGTAGATTAACCGATTGTGCTTTGACAAAACACATTCAGTCATTGTCCTAGATGATTTCTAATCTCACTAGAATGCTTAAATTGCACTAGCTAAGAGCAAAAACCACAGGAACACCTATCTTTCTCCGTAACACTACGAATATAGGTGCCGATAAATGACAGAACGTGGATTGTCACGTCATGTTTTGTTTCGACCAACTAAATAAGAAAATAATTGTTTAGGCATAATATCTGGACAATAAAGATTCAAGGGAAAATTAATCAAGTAAATTTAAACAACATGTATATTCCCTATTGTTAGCCACTTGTAAGTTAAGGTTTTAATATTTTGTTGCTCTATTTGTTATTGTTTATATAGGTAAAGGGCAACCTCTTGGATGCCTCCGAACGCGTTCGTCAACTACCCGAAGGATCTCTGCAAATCGCTGGAGTGGCTCGTGAAGATGCCGGCGAATACTCCTGCCATGTTGATAATCAGTTTGGCACTGACACTGTTACCCACACGCTTTCCGTTCTTGGTATATATTCACATACTTATTATATATATATATATATATATATATATATATATATTTAGGTAGTACTGGAAAAGAGGCAAAAATTTAAAAAAACTATACAATTATGTCGATCTTTTAGATTGTTGCGCGTTATTTTCGCCACACGCCTGCAGTTCATATATTTGCTAATACTGAAAGAACAACTGGTACCACTTTTATCTTACCGAACAACAAATGAACACAAATTTATATTAAACCTAATTAAGTCGTAAGTACCAAGTACTTAATGTACTTGTAAGTCTTATCACAATTAGCAATCGTATATTATATATTAAAAAAAAAACTCACGTATGTTACTCTTAAGATGTTGATGAACAAAAATACTACAAAAAATTGAGGTCAACATATAAAATGGAAGCGGTTAGAACTGTCCATTTAGATATGAAATGTAGCCTGCTTCATACATAATTACAAGAAATGCTGATGCATAATATTGTGGGAGCTCCCTCAACCAATTTGCCCAAAACAACTTATTAGTTACTATATGTATAATGTATTATTTAGCGCCACCATTCCCTCCACAACTGGCCATCGCCTCATCTTCGGTATCCTCACTGACTCTACGCCTGAAGCCTTCTGTCGACGTGGACCAATCACCGGCCGCCGGATACACCATCCACTACAAACAAGAGTTCGGCGACTGGGAAACTGTTCAGGTGAGATGCTACACAATATATTATACTATATATACTATTATACATATATTATGTATATACTGTAATGATGAGGATGTTATTAATATCTATTGTATTTTAAAATAAATGTTTAATTTTATGCAATGCACAATTTAGGAGTACATAAACAAAATAGAATAGAGTAATTTTTAATTGTACACCAATAAAACATTGCTTAAAATAAATTTACAAAGTGAATATGTACAATGGGCGGCCTTATCGTTAAGAGCGGTCTCTAACAGGCAACTTTGGATGGACAAAATCGGTAATAGATATAAGAAAGATCGAGCGAACCTTATAGTAGTCTCATAGATGTGTAACACCTGACATCTCACCTTGTTAGTAAGCAACATTATAAAATTATATTCTTCTTTAAATTAAAAATATCAAATGAGCAGCGACAGAAATGAACCTCAAAATTAAAATACTATTTCAATAAAGCTCCTTAACCTATTTCTTTCACTTCTTTATGAAATATCAAATTTTTTTCAGATTCCAAGCTCCACTGACACTTACACTTTGGAGAATTTGTTCTGTGGATCAAGATACCAACTCTACGTCACGGCTTACAATGGGTATGTAACCAGTGTGAAAAGTGATCTCTGCATTTCAGTAATCTAGCAGAACACGCTAATGTTGTATAATATGATGTTGTCCCCCCCCCCCCTAGCATCGGCACCGGCGAAGCGTCAGACGTAGTGATCGCGCGCACCCGCGGGTCCAAGCCGCCCGTGCCGCGCGCCGCAGACTTCATCGAGGTGGCGAGCTCCTCTGTGACCCTGCACTTGAAGCAGTGGCTGGATGGAGGCTGCCCGATGAGCCACTTCGTCGTCGAGAATAAAAAGAAGTACATTTTCGATATATTACTGCATTAGCATACGTAGACAGGAAGAAAGGGAATAAAACATTATCCATTTGTACCAAAGTCCAACGTACCTACCTTAAACATTATAAAGAATTAAAATGACTATGGTCAGTAAATAAAAAAGAAATATAAAAAACCTCATCTAAATCGTATATAGGTTACCGAGATCCATCTCGCTCGGGTTTCTAATTTACCCGTTACCCAACGATTGATATTTCCTTTTTTAAGATTGTTAAATGGAGAATGTCCATTTCAGTTTAAATATCAGTTTCACACTTTTTTATGTTGCGTCAAATATGTATAAACTGCATTATTAAGCCTGCACATTATTGTAACATAACTTGGGGTTATTGAGAAATTTAATGCCAATATTAGGTTAAAAATAATAACGATAAGTACGATAACAACAACAAGAAAATATTGTGCCACTGACGTTAGAGTTCTTTTTAATAAGGTTTGTGGCATCATGTTTTTGGCAGAAATGCCATATATAAATTAAGGCAAAACTAACACTGAAGTATACATTCACTACATGAACAACGACCACATACACGAAATAATAAGATTACTAAACAGCAATCACGTGTATTATTATGTAACCATTTTATTTTAAAACGATGTTTATTTGCATTCAACCATTAATGGTTTATTTTATATAATGGTAGCATTTCACTTAAAATGGAAACGGTCATTTATTCAAGTTTTAGCACAGAATACATAATAGTACCAGTACAGAAGGACCTCTTCGGAATACCATTTATATAAATAGGGACTCTTGCTCCGACACAATAAGGTGCAATTCAGGTCCCACACCGCTAATTCCAAACGGGTTATAATAACCTAAAACTTGCCTCTCTTTCTATCGCATAACTCTTATCTGTTCTGATACCGTTATGGTTGTCTTGTGTAAGAAGAATTAATCTAAATATTTAATAACCAGTTATGTGCCTATTACTTTACTTCTGTAAACAAATGAAGTTTTAAATAAACCTAGGCTAGGTATTTACTTAGTAGTACCTACGTAGATGTAACTTATATTAAAGAAAACTATTTTATTTCACAATCTATGCATAGATACTTTAATCTCTAAGAAGATAGGCATTTGCCATGCGTTAGTGTGTACCTTGGAATGAAACTATCTCTTTTAGGTGTTAAGCTAGGTAGGTATATGCAAATCAAATCGCGGAACCCTACTCCTTATAACACCAGCTATTTGCCAGTGAAAGTCCCATGGAAATCGGTGAACCCGTTGCGGAAATTAGCCGAACAGACAGACAGACAGACAAAATTGTTGTAGTCCTAAACTTATCAAAGCTTGACTAAGTTACTCCTTATAACACCAGCTATCTGTCAGTGAAAGTCCCGTGAAAAGCGGTCCACCCGTTGCGTAGATAAGCCGGAACAAACAGGCATACAAAAATGTGAAAAATATTTTTTGGTACCGTAAGTACCGTGTAAACATTCAGATGCATTTAGTAAAAAACTGTCACTTTGACATTACAAACGGACACTTCAAATTTATTTATTTACTAGCAGTTTTAGCGCGGCTTCGTTCGCGTGTACATATTTATATATTTTGCGTGGAACCATCATTATTTTTCCTAAATCAAAGTAGCATAAGTTACTCCTTTTAACATCAACCATCTGCCAGTGAAAGTCCCGTGGAAATAGGTCGACCTTTTCCGAAACAGAAGACACAAAAATTGTAAAATATGTTGTTTTGGTATATGTACCGTATATACATCTAAATGCACTTAGTAAAAAGCGGTTATTTTAATATTACATACAGACACTCCACTTTTATTTAATTATTGTATAGATGTATAGATAGATGTGTATCAATCAGTTGTTGTGGTCCTAATAAATAAATATACTTATCAAAGCTAAACTTGACCTTGTAAACAGAACTTGTAAGTATCTAACTATACTGATTATAATTAATAATATAATCTAACTACGTAAATACGGGAAACGTAATTCGTAAGCGACGAAGCGACGTAGCGCGTGAGTGAGTATCGAAGTAACGTGCTACCCGGCCGGCGCGTGGCGGCCCACTGATTTTCGCACGGCTCATCGACGCTGCTAGGTACCTGTAGCTTCATACCTACTGACCGGAGTAACCCTAGCCTGGTTGTAGTCCTTTTAAATTTAATTTCAAACCCCAAGTTCTATAGAAGAGATTCAGAGTCGAAAAGTCACATTAAAATCATTATTTTTTTTACATTTGAAATAATAACGCGAACATCTAAAAGTGAAACCATGAATGGGCATTCTCTTTTCTTCTAATTAAACTCCATTTTAACTCGTTATCGATTTCTGTAACACTTCTCCACTTAGTAGAGTGAAGGACGGTAAAATCTATACATATAAACTTTATTTCGGTTATGAACTGAGATAGTGAAGTGATCCTTTTCCCCCAGGAAGTGATTTTGCAAAAGCTTATAAACACGATGAACCCTTAACATCGAGTGGGACGCTTGCTTGTCAACTTAGTCGAATAACTAAGATGAGTTTCGTATGTACCCAGTGTGTTCTAAATTAACCATAAATGTATATGCTTGCTTCCTCTTTTAAACGAATGAAAATACAAAGCATATAATTACAAAAAAAACCACACTCTACATATGAAAATTTAATTAGCTGATTAACGCGCCGAATACATTGTGTTCTTTTGTAACAGAGGTGCTGCTGAATGGAACCAAATTTCGAACGCTGTCAAGCCTGGCGGAAATTTCGTTGTTCTGGGTACGTTTCATCAACTAGCAATGTACACATGTAATGTACCTATATATGACTACAAAAAAATATATTATAACCAAGGATTTGTTTCTAGACTTGGAACCTGCTACGTGGTACGTTTTAAGAATAACTGCGCACAACAATGCCGGATTTAACGTCGCCGAATATGATTTCGGTACTCTTACAATAACTGGAGGTAGGTACAAAGGGAATACCTTCATGCTTACCTACTTTTTAAATAAATTTCGAATTCAATAATATTATAAAGATTTACTTGCATGAACACCAAAAAAAACCGTACCTGAAATGCATCGCCATTTTTTTTTGATCTAATTACTTTGTATGGATGTCCTTAGATAAATATGTAGTATAACGTTCGGGATTGCATTTCAGGTACGATCGCGCCCGCGCGCGAAGTTGGCGACGGCTCTCTTACCACTGAACAGACGATCAAGATTATCCTGTCGCACCTAAACCTTATCGTGCCCGTCGTTGCGGCCATTCTCGTCATCATTATCGCTATCGTTGTCGTTTGCGTGGTACGAGGAGCCAGGGACCATCACAAAGGTAAACTAATCTGTTTACCATTCTAGGGACTATTGCTCCTTTGCCCGGAAACTTTGACGGTGATAAGGAACTGCCTCCGTGGATCAAGGCTTGGCTCGAACCAGAAGTATTAGTCCCAATCCTGGCAACCATCGTTGTGTTCATCGTGGGAGTTGTTGTGATCTGTCTGACCCTGGCGCGTAGGAATACCCCGCACCGCCTGCGAGGTCAGAAGGATGCGATGTATTGTATGTATGGTGGCATGAACACCGCTTTCTTGTTTTCTTTATATCCGAACCATTATTATATGAAACAATTAATTTTTCAATTTTAAACCTAGTCTAGTGATTTATCATAACATCGACTATCGTTTCTCATTTTTTGTATTTTAATTTTCGAAATTCACATTCGTTTTGATATATTTTGCTCTTAACCATATTTAATGTTTATAACATTCTTAGTGTTTGTTAATAAATTAACAACAATTAATAATTCTTGACTTAGATACCTGTAAGTATGCTTGGAACTAAATAATATGAGGATTGACAGATGACGCGGTGTACAACGCGTCGCAGGCAGCGCTGGGCGGCGGCGGCGGCACGCTGGACAAGCGCGGGGGGCTGCGCGACGAGCTCGGCTACATCGCCCCTCCCAACCGCAAGCTGCCCCCTGTCCCCGGCTCTAACTACAACACTTGCGACCGAGTGAAACGTCAGGCTGTCATCAGTGAGTAACATCCGACACTGCTTCGACAACAATCTATTGCAACGTTCATTATACTTTGAATACCAAAATCTATCATTCAAATCTGCCCAGTGTGAGTTATCTTTGCCACGACTTACAATTTGACAGATATAAGATATTTGTGTTCAAAGGAATAACTTAACTATTACACCTTTCATACTTTACACTCTACACGCAAAGATTATTTTCAATAAGAAGCGCACCCTGTCATAACAAATTAGAAGAGATGGTCGACCTACAATCACAGTAATAAGGATATCTTTGAGGTAATGGTTATCTAAATACTATTTAAATTTCTTTTTTATTCTCTCTGCACGACTTATGCTATGATTCTTCTCTGTGCCTTATGTATATGTTATTTATTTCATTCTCAAAAAGGTATTAATAAATAAAGAAAACTATTTTGAAAGTCATTGTTGTATTGCTTTTTCTATAGGTAAACAACATGACCTTTATTTGTTAATACCTCACATAAGCCTCACATTTTATTGGCTGTTTGTTACCAATAAAATGTAAAGCTTATGTGAAGTACATATATACGGCGATAGATTTGCTGTCTAGTAGTCTAAACACAGCTTACGTCGTTGTTTTCTCAGAGTTATGTAATATATTATAACTATAATAAAATAATATTATTATTTTCCCTCACCTCCCCATTTACAGCTACAAGATGTCCTTGGTAGAGGATAAAATCCAAAGACTAAGCTTTTCATAGTTAGTTTTTTTTTCAAAAAATAATATATTTTATGTTTGTCCGGCTTATCATATCGTCATTAATATTTAATTAAAATTAAATAGTACAACTGACTTCGATGCTTTTATAGCCATTTTGCTACAATTGGGCATCGTTTACCCGTGACCCCGGTGGGTCGATCCATTACCGGGTCCAGGGGTAATTTTAATTACCCGTGGTTCCATGGCACTAGAGATTTTTCCCTGGACTTCTGCCTATATCGATAGAAAATTAATTAAAATCATGAACCTACTTAAGATAAAATACAAATCCATAATAACAGCATATTACGTACGTCAAAAGAGAGTAATCTTTTTCATGTATTAGTCATGTTGTCACAATTAGTAGGATCTTCACTCATTTAACAAGAGACTTCTCTTTTGTCATTTTGACATAATTATTTATAAGCATGTAATATACCGAACCAATAACGTGTCGAAGTATAATATTAGCATAGCAAAAAAATTGCACTAACTTAATGCGTCTTCTGAAAGTTTTGGTCGAATTATCAAAAAATAAAACGAATAATCCAGTTAGAACCAGAACAAAAATAGCAATTGAAAATGATGAATTCAAAACCAATTTTTTTTTTTATATATTATAGAGGGTAAGCGAGCAGACGGGTCACCTAATGGTGACGTTAAATACACTAATGGAATAAATTACTGGCGAAATATCAGTTGCATACGCATTAGGAATGTTAAGATAGTTTATGAGTCATATGTCTGGTACGAGTCTGTTTTTGTTCCCAAAAATGGAGTTATGTTATTTGCATGAATGAGTAAACAGAAGTCCTGAGAAATATCCCTAGTGACATGGAACCATGGGTAAATAAAATTACCCCTGGACCCGGTAATGCGTCGCCCCACCGGGATAACCTTTCTCTTTTTTGAAGTCTGTTAAAAATACATTGGTTTGCTTTTATTAAAATGTGTAATGCATAGCATTTAATACATAAACTATAAATTTGTTGATGTTATAAACTGGACGCAAGCATTACCTCATCCCTTCATCATTTACTTTATATGGTTCATGTCATCGACTCAAATATTATCTCACTCTAATGACAAATAATAAATTTTAGTTATAAAAAATATATGATGAACTACTGGTGCCGATTCTATTGTACACTCGACTAAACTAAAACCTGACTTAATTACTTCATATGAAATCAACCTAGTGTTCTTCGTAATAAGGTCTATTTGTTACTAGCATCTATTTCTCAGCGCCGATAAATTTCAATAAAACCTGTCAACGTATACTCAACCTTATTTCCACGCAGCGAGAGTCTTCATTTATTCAAACGCTGGTATAATTGCCGTATAAAAACTTGTTCAAAACGAACAAGGATGACGTGTTTTTAATCTACACCTACGAAGACGCTTACCAAAAACACAGAGCAAAAGAGATGGCATTCAACGGTTAGCGGCTCTCGCTACGTGGTATTAAAGTTTATTTAAGCGTATCAGACTTTAGTCGACAAATAAATTGCTTATTTCGATAGCGACATATGTTACCTACTTGTTTCAATTTGAAATAAGACCTTGTTTCTAAGTGTGCAAGGTTTACTTCTTATATGAAGAAAATTTAGTGGATTTTAATTTAGCAAGTGAAGTAACAGAATTGGGGCCATGGGTAAGTATCTGCTCAATCCTACTAGATTTAAGCTTGATACACAAGGTCCTGAACACATTTTTGATATGATTTTTTTAAAATAAAATGTGAGTGAGATGGTAAGTGAGTAGTGTTAGTGGTGTTAGGCGCATGCGTAACTCAGTAGTGTGGTTCAGTGGGCGCGCACTCGACGTGGGACCCGCGCCGCCACCACTACGAGCGCGTCCGGCGCACGCACATGCGCCGCGGCTCCGGAGACACCACGTCCACAGGTCAGTTGAGCTTGGGTAGATCAATCACATTTATTAGGAATTCACGCAAATAGATCCCTTAAATACATCTATTGTTGATAACGTCTAATTTCCTTAATAAATACAGCTTTGAATAATGTTTTAAATTAATACCGTCACTGCCTTACTGCATTAATTTTAAGGGACACGAAAAAAGTTTTAATATAATATATATACTAATACTTTTGTACTCGATGCTTTTCTGGGATCAATACTTTCCACTTACTTTTTTGAGTAGAAATAGCGAAAAAACAATCTATCACTTAAATACATCTTACAATACAATACAATATTCTTTATTGTACACCATAGAAAAGTCACAACATAAATGAAAAACATTGAATAATGGTACAATCGGCGGTCTTATCGCTAGTTGCGATTTCTTCCAGATAACCTTAAGATGGACAAATGTGATGGATTAGTGCATAGGGCAGTTTGCATCTTCTTGCCTACAAACTTATTTTTTTTTTTTACTTTATATTTAGTTGTTTGGGTGTCGTGTGGTTTTATCAATGTATTCAGACGTAATGACATTGTATCTTGGTACGCTATGTTATGTACACCATACTAATATCAAGTAAAAAACTTCTAACATAAGCAACAGATTGTGTTCAAGATTTGCGTAAATTTCTACTGTACGATGTGCTTAACTTAGAACAGTTAGGTAACTAAGGGTGTGTGAATGACTCTTGTAAACAAATCAGAATGAGCATCTACTAACAATGTCTACAAAGTGTGAGTATCAAATGTACAAATATCTTATTGTTATTGTCTTGCATGACTTGCATGTTATTTATTCATATTCATTATTTACATTAACAGTTTAATTTGCCTTCTCTAATCTCTGTTATTTTTATTTTTGCTTGATTATGTAAATATCTATTAGTTAAGAAAATATGGTTAATAATGTTTAGTGTCAAAAATAATTGTGAGAGACGACTAATATTATTATGTACACTGTGTTAGCATGCATTTATTGAATAAAATTAATAGTGTGATTGCATTGTGGTTATGTAAGACAGTACCTACAGAATCAGAAACTAATATAAAAACTCAAAAATAGTATAAACAGTTCGTTCCTCTACTAGTAAGTGTAAATTTGTATAATTAAAAATACTTACAAGAACACTACTCTATAGACACTACACCTTAACAAATAAATACATCAGAATGTTAGGTATTATACTATTTAACTAAATACCAGTACAATTATTCTCCATAAGTGCCATTAACAGGGGCGCAACAACCCTCAAAAGCAGGGGGTGTCCAAACAATTTTTGACGGGGACTAAAAAAAAAATTATCAAAACACTTTATTGACGTATTTTAAGGTTTACTAAATAGTTTGGTATTACGATAAGCATTGATTATATCAATCAATTTATTTTGATTCACATTTTTATTAAATATTTCCGCAGAATCCTCGGCGCATCGTCTTCTGGGTTATGTGGGTTATTTGGACACCCTCGAAGGGTGTATAGACAATAGGAAAGAGTCTTTGAAATAAACAATCCTCGGGTGTTGTAAAAAGTTGAAAGTAGTTCAAACCATGATACTAAGCGAATGTAACTTTATAGGTTAGCGTTCTATAATTTCTTTCCCTGTTTGTTATTTCGAAATAAGTAAAAAATGAATGGTTATTGAAACTTTAAACGAAATGGTATTTTATTTAGAGATTTATAAGTAACCGAATACGGATTTTAGCATTTATGACATGCAATCCCTTTTGAAATCCAAATCAAGATTCAATCTTTGTATCCGCGGTTGAAGATGGGAACTACAGTTGTGTGAAATTAATAGGTTGTCAACTGTGAAATTAAAAGGCTACATATAAGTCTTAAGTACCTAAAAAAACTTAAAATTGGTCCTACCCTAAACGTACAGTGCTATAATAAGCATTTTTAAACACTTCATTCGATAATGAATAACATTCAATGAAATAAGATTGATGACCGGTTGTTCTGACGTAACCATATCGTGTTCCTCAGGCATGGAGGACGAAATCTGCCCCTACGCAACATTCCACCTGCTGGGCTTCCGCGAGGAGATGGACCCGAGCAAGGCACTGGCGTTCCCACACCACCACCCCGCGCACGCCGGAACCCTCGCCCACCCCCATCCACATCATCCTGCACACTCGCGCGCCGGCTCCCAGAGTATGGTCAGTATTTCTTTTATATTAAAATTTAATTCCACAAATTAAATAGTCAATGCCACAAATTGTGTCTGTGCACAGGTGACATTTTGCCTTGTGTGGTTTTAATCCAATTTTTGTATAAAACCAAATTAGCAAAAAGAACGCAAAAACACGTTAGGAAAGGGGTGGGCCTTTCTCTCGTACCCTGAGCCCCTTACAGACACCACACATTTTTTTTAACGTGTGGCAGCCCCCAAGGGTCCATCACCCCACCAGGGCTAAGCGGAAGGGTGATATGTCGGACTCGAACCGACTAAAACCACACGGTGTTCAATCTCAGGCCATATTGCTAGGGCCTCAGGTGTACCCTTGCAAAGAAAATCCCTGTGAACCCGGGCAGACACCACACCTAGTGTTGACCAACTATGTAAGTCTTTTGGTGAGTTAAGGCATTAAAATGAATACATATGTTGTGCACTGTCTCCTTGAAACCTTTGCCTTTCACGCTTCAATTGTGCAATTCAATTTGTGCAGTAGGTGTGTTTATTTAAATGCATTTTTTCTTACAATTTCTTATCTAAATATAATACATGGTATACAGCCCCGTGCCAACAGCCGCTATGCCCGCAAGAACTCCCAGGGAGGACAAAGTGCCATCTACTCAACTGCTCCCGAATACGACGACCCGGCCACCTGCGCTGAAGAGGACCAATACGTAAGGCCATCTTTCATATATCTACCAAACATCATCATCTTTAAAAAATCTAAAGTGATAGAAAGCTTTAAATCTTTTAACAAAGGTTAGAAGTGTAAATAGGGACTTAATGGAGATAACATTGTGGTCACGGATAGACTCCAGTCATATTTCAGTCCACCGATGATCATGATCGGTGTAATTCGGTCGAAACGTCGGGTAACCAGTGAGATATCGTATCTTACAAATATTATAACAATTAAGTCCCGATTTACACCTCCAATGTGTATAGCTAGAAGCCGCAAAAGTTTAAAAACAATTACTAATAAATGTATGTTTAAAAAAAATTGTAGTAGTGCAGTTTCTCCTGTAAAAATTTGTAAGATGTCCTATGAAATTACATGATGAATCCAGCCTTCAGAATAGATACATCATCTAAATGCAATAAACTTGACTGCAAAGGTTGACCTTGAATATGAATATCTACAAGATCAACACTGGACATTCTATTCAAAAACATCATGATATATTTAGTTTACAGTTTAAATAGATAGGTTGTATTACTTGTTGTGTACGTGCGCAGCGTGCCCGCTACTCCCGGCCCATGTACGCGTGCGGCCCCGAGTACGACGAGCCCGCGTGCTGCGCGCCCGAGGACGAGCAGTACACTGGCGCCTACGGCACGCCCTACTCCGACCACTACGGCTCCCGCCCCAGCATTGGTAACTACCTTATACCTGATCCTATCTGTCGTCATGATCGTTACATACATACAAAAATACCTAATACTCATGAATTTTCTCGCTCTATTTTGTAAATAGAAGGCAAAGACATTCCTATCTGTTCTGTTTTCAAAACCGATCAGAAATTTGTATTAATCCATAGATTAAATGCTATTATAAACGTCTATTGATTATGGTATTTATATTCTTTAATGTATTTATTAATAATGCTAGAACAATTGGAACACAAATAAATAAAATATTGCGTTATTTTTAGTCACAAAGCATTTAATTTTATTTCAAGAAGGATGAATTTGGACTCTTGCCACAAATTGAAAATTGTAACGGAATTGATTACAATCCCAACGTTATAGGTACTTGTCATATCATCTTTGGCTAATAAGTCTCGATATACCAACACTTTTAACGTTGTCTCTTCAACGTCTCCTTTTTATTGTTTACATAATCCATGTTAATTTTAACATCTTTGCAAAACATTAAGGGCCCACGTTCTATTCTTCGTTATAATATAAGCAAAAGTTGGTCGTATAGGTACCCGCAAGTGCGGCGGATCCCCTGAGCCTCCCCCACCCCCACCACGCAACGCGAACAACGACAACAACTGCTCCTCCTCGTTCAACGAGAGCAAGGACTCGAACGAAATCTCCGAAGCTGAATGCGACCAACCCCGCAACTACCCCGGTAAGTGACGACACTGACACTGTTGTAATTGTTGTACATACCAACACATCATTTCGAAGTTATTAACTTTCTATTTGCAATATGAATACAACTCTGTGGAAGTATTAGCGGATAGAATAATAACCTATTTTACTTTTATTAGACATTTAGAGACTATTTTGCAATGTTTGCATAAAATAATTGAAAAGTTCTTAATACACAACCTTCGTAAGCCAAACATCTTCCTTTTATATAATTTTGTTTCTCGCGCGATCTCGTTATTACATACAATGAGTCAGTAATAACAACTAGTGCAACCTGATTGACACGTCGGGCATTTCAAAAGTATGTAAATCCTATTATGTGATCGCGTTAATTCCCATAAACATAATTATATATTATGGACCGCGAAATTTTATAAGTTAGAATCCGCTTTTAGGTGATGACAAAAGAAAGCCTTTTTAAAAAAACACTAACATAATATACAAATACACATATACTGTTGTTTATGTATAATCATGTATATCAATATAATTGTACATGTTTAGACAAAGAGACACAAATGCGAGTTACCGTGACATCAAGTAGCTATATTGTACCACACCTTAAAAAACGCAACCTGAAGTCAAGTTTTAGCTTGATGACGTCAGTGGTCAGGAAACAGCACACTTAAACCAATCACTGTCAAAATCATTGCCGTAACTAGATAAATTTAACACAAACGTTAAATTTTGCTCAGGTTGCTATAGTAAAATATATTCCAATGATGCTTTAAACCCTATTTTCCCAACTCACTTTCGCGATATTAAATATATACCCCGTTGAAATTTCTCCTAACTTTCCCAGAGTCGTCTACTTAATTGTTAATATCCACAGGTATTCAACACATCACGTATACCAGAATATCACTGACATAACTTCGAAGTGAACGGAAAGACAATATAATCCGACATACAGCTATATAATATTCCCAGCTTGCTACATATCCGCATAATATCAACATGTATCTTCTGACAGGGACACAAATTAGACACAACGTTCGTGTGAACACCTATTTTCTATCATACTTTTTTGTGTAGCGACTGCTTTCATGTACTCAGTATTTGCTGCTTTCAAATTTATAAAATATTCAATTGTTCTCTTACAATGCTGAGCATTAATTTCTCTTGGTCTGTTTTTTTTTTCTAAAATCAATTTTATTAATTTGAAGTTATTAAGAACTATCGTACATGGAACTGTCTATAAGTAAAGGCAGTAAATAGTCTGACTTCCAAAACTGCTAACACTAAACCATTTTCGAGAAATCGGTTTAGAATAAAAAAACGTATTTTAGTGCAAATAAGGGATCGTATGCTTGTTTCCCACTTTCGTAACTAGGAAAAGACAGAGAGTCTAAAGTCTTGTCATAAAGTTATTAATAATTAATCATAAATAAAAAAATTGAAATAACGATTAAAGATTAGAAAAGAGCTGATGATCTTCAAACAACTGAACAGTTTTTCTTGAATTATATCTAAGAACACTCTCGATCAAGTTACCTTTCAAATAAAAAAATCAACACTACAATAACTATCACACAACAGAAGCACTTCAATCAATCTATTCGTTTGGGAGCTACGATGCCACAGACAGACACACATACACGTCAAACTTATAACCTCCCTCTGTTTGCGTCGGGGTTTAAAAAGTATAAGTTTTTAAAAACTATTGTAGTAGTGTGGTTTTATTATGATTTGATGTGCATATTATATAGTTTTAACGTTACGTTATTGTATATGAAATTAATGCTCAGTAAAATATTGAATAGAACAAAAAAGTATGAACCTAAATAACATTAGTCTATTTCATTAACATTCTACAAGATAGTAATAATATTTGAAATGTATTATTGAATTGGTTCATGCACACTTGGGTGTCACCTGAACAGAAGACGGTAAACTTTTTTGAATCAAATTTTTTGATTCTTTTATGTTTAATAATAATTGTGACTGACAGCATGCAACATTTGTATCATTAATAAGATATTGAATTAAAGCTTCAAGATTAGTCTCCTTGTTATTGGCTTACTATCTTTACTTTTCAAAATTCTTTATATTCATATATCGTTTCAAAGTTTGTCAAAATTAACCAGTGTGAAAAACTGATTCTGACGTGAACCTTTTTCTACTAATTGTTTTATTTAAATACGATTTTTTTCTAAAAATTTAAATAATAAGGCATAAAGGACAATATAAGGACGCTAGCCTGTTTAATTTTGACAAGAACGACAACCACCGATGGGAAAGTTTATTTATTTTTAATCTATCTGAACTTTCTACTATATGTGCTTAGACGTGATTGTGTTAACTAATTTACTCTATTTGAAATGATTCTGTAGATACTTAGTACGTGTTTTGGAGATGGACCCGCGAACAATAACCGTTTGAGCGATAATATTAGGATATTACAATGTTAGTAAAGACGTGATGCGGTTATTGTCCGCGGCATCACGTAGAAGGCGGCTCCAGGTATCGTGACTAGTATAGAGCGCGTCGTGACTTGTGTGTTGTTGCAGTAAGGGCCCACACTGCCAAGGACGGTATGCACAGCGAGGAAATGAGAAAACTCATTGACAGGTCAGTTTTATAGGCCTTGCACAATGCACCCTTAACACATAGGTACACAGTCCCACAAATCAAACATAAGAGGTCTTATTATTGTTAAAGTAATCCTCACCGACCAGTGTGTGCATAATTGTGTTATTTTGTGCTGCGAAAGTAACATTTTGTTAGTTATGAAATTAAAATGAGATCGACCCCTGCGGGTCTGAGTGTAGTGTATACACTGAGTATACTGACTTAATACAGAAGCCGGTTCCTTGTGTGTGTGCTAGCACGAGTAAACTATGTCGTGCTATAGAATACAGTTTTCCTATAAAGCATTGTGTATTAGTCTCTGCTCGTTATTAAGCATGTGTTATGTTCTGCATCCATGATCTACAGGAAACAGTAAGTGAAAGTATGTATGTGAAAACGACAATTTGTTATGAGTATTACCTATCTATCTTGTTTTTTGGCCTGATTTTTGTGTTTCTGTTATTAACTTTTATGTTGTGGCTAACATCATAAACTATTGTGCACTAAAATATATTTTTCTTTGCTGGATGAATGGTGAGGCGAATCATTTATTTAATCTTTAAACCGAGGCTAGTTCTAGATTTTGTAACGATTACTTTGCCGGTACCAAAAAAATTAAATGTAAATACGTAAAATGTATTTTGATAGCTTACAAGCCCTGAATGATAGTGAAATATAGAAGAGCGATATCCCTGGCACTTGCTACTACATAGTCCGTGATGAATTTAGCTAAAGTCTTGAGCGTTTTTTTTTTTTGTTAAATCCTCTTCGCTTCCATACGGACCCTAAAAGCCAATCTAGCAGTAGCTATTTCACAGTGCTATGGTTTTCTTTACAATGCTACAAAAAAGCTCAAATGTTTTTTATTGTTTATATACAGTGGCTGGACCCTTTTGCTATTACTTAACTGCTCTATGTACCGTTCTATGTTGACAATTAGGATGGCAACATAATAAAATATTTGAAATGTATTGACAGACCAGAAGCAACCACCCCAATCTCCCAGCAAGCAGTCCACGGGCGGGGACTCACAGCCTACGATACTGTGGCAGTGTAACCTGTAAAGCGGAGTTGTGCAAGCGCACAGCGACACACGATACAACTTTTATAATAATTTAGTTTAATGGACCATTACCATCTTGCTGATGTACCGCTCGCTGGCTTACGCAAATTATATTGTCAGAATACATTTTCGATTGCACGTTCGCTCTATAATTTGATCTAGCATTCAGCAGGATGGTGATACACGTGCCAAATCTAATAATTTGTTTTACCGTTTGATTTGTGTGTCGCATTTTAGTGTTGCTCTTTACTTTTAAATTTACCCCAACTTAGTTGGCTGGACTTTTTTTTCTATTTAGTTTTAATTATAACTCATCGGCTGTAATAAATTCGCAGAGTTGGGTATTGTACAAATTAGATCTACCTTTCCTTAGTAGAGCCTACCGACGCGTCACTGTAGGCTTACCATGTAAAAGCAGAAAAGAAAATTATGGTTGTGGTAGTTATCTCAAATTGATATATTTGCTTAAATAGATAGGTGACGTGTTAATATCTTGTCCATATATAATAACCTACCCCACCTACCCTACGTGCCCAACTTTGTTGTATTTATTACGGACTTTCGATTAATTTTATTGTAGTTAACCTTATTTGTTCAGCTTAATTTAAAATAAAGTTTCAGTTAAAAGTCATAATGCGTCTGGTATTGGGGTGTATGGAATCCGATTTAAATTAAGCTCAACATGTAATAATGTATGTGATATTTTGTAATTTTATCCCCTTTATTTTACATGAAGTAACTTTATTTATACTCGTAGGGCGGTAATTTTAGATAACTACGACCGAACGGTTGTTACTATGCTTCCTTTAACGTTATTGGTTTAAATAATTCTGTTTAACATTTTCGTTATTGTCACGTCCTGATTTGTGTCAAACATGTTTGTGTTACGGTTTTGATTCGCATTTATGCATATACTACTTAGAATAAGTTTAGGTATACATTTTCTTTATTAGTAATTAATCAACTTTTAAACAAAGACCTATATAATCCGTAGCTAGTTGTAACACGCGTTACGCAACATAATTATAATAAATTAACGGTAATCATTATTAGGAGTACCTACATTATGTAATGGCAATGTAATGAATAGTACATACAGGTAACTATACCATACTTATGATAATAACGAACAGTTACCTATTACAGTACACACAGCAAGGAATTATTGTACCACCATCAAAAACGTAAAGGACACCGCTGATATGGAATTTAAAAGTAATCTTTAAAATATTAATCTAGTATGTTAAGGTGCATTTTTATTAATCGTAATTTTATCCTTCTATATATTATTACGCAAACGACTAGGCGTAAGACATTCGCGTGTCATTCTCTAGATGTTTCCCATTATATGTTGTGTATTGTGATGTAAGCTTCGCATAGTAGGCTTGTAGTTAGGTTTTCGCGACTTCCTAGCAACAGAATCTTCTCTTATCCTTCCAAATTAGAATTCGATTTAATAAAAAAATCTAGTTAAAATTGAAATATAAACAAATTAAATAAATTATATTCAAAATTATAAAATAAAATTAATCAATTAAAATTTGTACCATAATCGTGATCTTTTTGACAGCAGAAGAGTAACAAATAACTTATTATATTTTTCGCTTTTGTCGATGTATGTTTGGTTGGCGGCTAGTTGGAATAAGTTTATAATAATTGTGCGATACGACATCGATAACCGCAGCTAACTAACTGTACCAAAGTGTTTGATTTGTGTTAAATAAACTACTCAAATGTCAACTACAAGCTGTCGTTTCATTTAAATATTTCCCTAATCTTAGCTAACCCACGCAAAACAGCGATGATGAAGCCCGTTCAGGAACGCTCTTTCTGGAAGACTTTGGAGGTGGCAACTGTGGCCAATAGTGCTGCCGTGTTAAATCGAAGGCTTAAATGGCCGTATCCTTTGATTGCGTTAGTATTAATTTTAACTTGATACGTCCACAGTTACTTGGTAACAGATACATCACTCCCATACAAAAGTGAAAATACCTACGCTATAATACGTTGCGCTTCCATGCTCACGCGTTTGCGCTCCTCCTCCAACAGCATCCTGAAGGTTTTTTCAGATAGGTGGGACTCCCCCCCTTATTCACAGGTGGACTTCAATTCATACATAATGTAAATAATTTGTTAAATAATTTTATTCAATACTAACACTAGTTTAAGACAGACTGTTACTAACATAATATGGATTTAGTCCAAAATAAATAATTTGAATTGAATAATAGCCTACAAAATTTAAATAATAATACTTGGCGTTAACTGCGACTATTGACTGACCTGTAGGTTTAGAGGTTAGTGATTATGTTATGTTATAGAAAAGTATTAAATAACAAATTACTGCCTACTCAAATAAATACCTCAATCCGTGCCGCTCTCAATATGTTTTACATTTCAGTAGCTCTTATTTAGTGTATATTATTTTCTAGCCTTATTATAGATGGTAATTTAATTTCGTGTTTTAAGGAAATCCTATAGGTAGGTACCATGTCTAACATTGTGTGAGAGAAGCAGCCGACAGTTCGCCTTGCCTACATCAAGGGAATACACGGGCAGTCCACACCTACAAAGTTCGTCACCTCTCCTAGATGTTATGGGTTTATTATTTACGGTTAATTAGACTACACAACATCCACCCACAATTTGTATAATACATTGTATAGAATACCTATATAAAAGCAACATTTATTATTTTTGTTAAAAAAAATAACTATTATTTATTATTAGGACAGCCACGCGGCAATGGCGAGTAAAGAATAAACAACTAAAGTATTTTGTTAATTATATTTACAAAATAAGTAATAACTAAAATCATTTTAGCAATTTTTAAGGATGTAACAGATCACTAACATCTAGGAATAACGCAATTTAACATAATAAATTCATTTCGCAATAACAAAACACTTCCACTGCACAATAAGTTCAATTTGGCATTTTGTTTTTATATACGGAAAATACCGTTCAATGCGTACTCTCAGCCATGCGTCATGCCTACCGACACTTGTACCGTCCACGGTACGCTAAATTCGTAGGTATATAAACGCGACCTCGAGCCAGTGATGTAGGCCTGCCACTTGTTCTTGAGAAAAAGGGCCATAAAAACATACAAGCTTTACAAAAGCGTAATGAAACGTATTCATTCGGTCAATCAATACTCAAGCAGACAGGACTTAAGTTCTTGATATCAAGTGATATGTTCTCAATAAATACTAGTTTATGAATTAACGACAATTTTAAGATGCTATATTTGAGAGCGTATCAGCGGGGATTGCTCGACGAGTGAAAGTGATAGATCTAACGATTTATTCACATGACCACAATGACATGCCTACTGTTGGCAGTCAGGTGGATAGTAGTTAAATAAAAAAAAACATACTATGAAATAAAATAACCAAGTTCTACTGGAGAAGATGTTTATTTATACATAACGGTAATTATTAAATAGTTCGTATAACACTAACTGTTTGCTGGCAATGGTGAATACACTTTACGCAGTCGCAGCCTTTACGATCTCTTCGGCGACCTCTATAGCGATAGCGGCTTCGGCTTTGGCCTGTAAAGAAACCCACACCAATAAGCAAAGAATATGTAAGATTAGGTATAAAATAGGAGTGATACAGTATATAAATGATTTCATACATTATAAAACTTAAATAGCCCGAATGTTGCATTTTGTCTTCAAAGTAAAGTAACTCGCTACAATATCAGTGAACAGCCATTACTGTTAACACATGACAACTTTTAATCAACTTCACTCTAAAGCTCACACACACAAGTGTTGCTTCTACTGGCCTACATTTTGATCTGATCTGTATATACGCGTGCCCGTCTGTTTAGTAGAGTAAAATTAAGAAACTATGAGGTACCGAACAATAAAAGTCGAGGCACTAGTATCGCGCTCCTCAAGAAGAAGTAATTGCCAGAGGAGCAGTTCTTAAAACGAACCTGACTTCTGAGTTATTAAATAATAAATCTATTACAAAATTACACACGATGTTCAAAAACATCAACCACTTGTAGAAATACTTATTTAAGTATATTAAAAATGTGTTAACAGTAATGACTAAAGATATTGATTTAAATTCATTAAAAATGCTAGGAAACGGAGAACAGGTTTTTGTTTAATAATAAGTTAATTTTAAAAACAAAATTTCAAATTAAATTCAAACTCAAATTAATCATTGTAATTATGAACTAGTAAAAGGATTCTGCTCAACTTAGACTGCCTAAACCACATTCAAATCTATTATTATTAAATTGTGTAGAGTTTGTAAAACGTCTGTAGGTACCTTTTCATTACCAGCAGAGTTTAGTTCACTCTGGGCTTTGTTAAGAGCTTCTTGTGCTGCGCCGCGATCTAAGTTCTCCAAGGGGTGAGCTTCTTCTGCCAAGACCTGAAGATATTAATTTGAGATAGTTAAACATATTTTGGAATCACTATACTGACATCAAACATAATTTAAGAATAGGTGAGGGTAGACCCCTCACCTATTCTTAAATTAATAGGAAAAAAGATTATTCTTCTATGGGTAGACTATAACCGGCGATAAACCAAACAGTATTCCTGATAACAATTTAGAGAATGTTAGTAAAAATTAAGCACTTCAATTTCTTTTGAGAAACATTTATTTTGAAGATTTGACTCTATAGCGAACACTTACAAGATTGGACATCAACAATATTTGTATAGCCTGACCAGGAATATAAAAAACCTCACCATGTCATGAAAACAAATGGAACAAATTGCTTTTAATGATAAGTGTAATTAAAAAAGGTCATTAACATATCATCATTGTTCATTGTTGATTGCTCTCAAAGTGTAAGCATGGTCTATTTTTGAGTTGGTGAGATTTTTATGTATTAAAATGCCAAAAACTACAACAGGTGGTGATGGTTAGCAATGTATTTAAATATTTGCCGGAAAGAAAGTGACGGGTTGGACTATATATATTTCTCTAACTAACATTACAGATTTAGTTGTCAACGTTACTGATAGGTACATCATATAATATGCACAATGAAAATTAGCAATTGACCTCAATCATTATAACTTAAACCCAATACCATACCCCAAATCCTTTCGATTTGGGGTATGGTAAAATAAAAACTTACTTCAAAGAATGTTGGTCTCCATAATATTATCTACCCAAAAATTGGACAAGATCGATCATACAAGAACGCAAACATTTTACTTTTAACATCTATGGTATATACGATGGAAGAATTTAAATCCTTCCATCGTGTATAATGATTAATAAACTACTTATGATCAAACGAAGCACCCATCTACAAAGTAAGCTCTAGATGTTTTGTTATTCCCCTGGCAGAGCAAAATAAAAAATATATATATTATATTATATATATAACACCTTCATACATACCTGAACTGTGGAATCATCATTGACTGTGACAGTGCCAGAGGAGACAAAGATTTTTTTCTGTGTACCATCATTTTCTGTTACAGTAACTACACCGGGACGCAGAACCGCTAAATGGAAACAATAACAAACATTTTAAATATTTAACTTTAACCTAAATTTATAGCAAAATCATATAGCATTTATACCTTAAGAACACAGTTAGCGAAATCAAACAAAATAGTTCACCATCAAATCAACTCTTAGTCTAGAAACTAATACCTAAGTCACCTAGCCTATCTTTAGAAACAAAGAATTTATAAAGCTTAGTGCTAAAAAAAATAGTTGATTAACACCGACATACAGGAGCAACCATAACCTTGTTAGCCACTCCACTGGCAAAATAAAATGAATAGGGCATAACTTGGAACAATTTACAAAGGTTTAGATTCACACTCTTAAAGTATTGGTCCTACCCATTTTATTTATTTTAAGCGAAATAGGCTTGCATTTTTTCACACCAAGCACCAACTCGGGAATTGGTTTTTTGTAAAATTAAAATGCAGTACACTACTGATGTGAACCCGCGCCTAACAAAATCATATACCTCAATTGGAGATATTAACAAAAATACTAGTAATTTGTAAACATAATGTGTACGGCCTCGGTCACGAAGACAGCGCGAGCGGGGCGGCGGCGGCGGTGCGGGGAGCGGCGCGGCAACGCTGTAACGCTGGCGTAGTGTTGTGTTACGAGAAATTAGTATCTTTGTCTTTGGTGTTCTGTCAAAAATCATTGTAATATTTTGCTGCAACACATCGGCGGGCATTTTGAAACTTCAGTCGTTAAAAATCAAAAAAAGAATACTACAACTCAACACTACGTCAATGCAGACTCGCGGGCACCGCTAGATTGGTACGCACCGCTCGTACGCTCGCTCCTGCTCCCGCTCCCCGCGCCGCTGCCTTCGAGGCCAGTTCCATATGAATGTATGCATAGGAACGCACCGCTCCCCGCGCCGCCCTCGCCGCCGACCCCCTCCCGCTGACTTCGTGACCGAGGCCTACAACTTACATGAATGTAATGACAGAAATATTTTACATTTACGTACTTATGTATGTGTATGCGTTTCAGAGGAGAAGATAATCGCGACCGCTTATATGTTTTCACTCTAATTTGTAATAATATATTTAAACTGCTGTAAGTAAAATAATGTAAGTAAAATTTGAGTAAGAATATGCGAAGAGCTATTAGAAGCTATTAGAAGACAGTGAAGATGGACTAATTTTATTAACCAACGAAAAAATGGAGGATGTTTCAGTCAACCCGTATATTTATTTTAAGAAACACAGGTACATAAGCCACAAAAAAGCAAATAAATTACATATTATTGTCCATTACTAAATTTCCTATTTCCATACAAAATTTCGACAAGATCTTGATTTATTAAAATTGAATTGACTGGAGTCAGTATTTTACCACAACTAATTATATAATTTACATTTTATTTGTTTTATTTTATCCATTACCACCTACAATAGAAACTCTATATAAACAGGTCTTGTAAGCAGACCTATCCATACCACACAATACCTAGTAATACCTACCTATCCTTTAATCATTCAAGCTAAATTATGAGGAATAACTTGTATACATAGGCTATACAGTTTATTCCTCAGAATTTATTACTATTTTTAGGTACATACGTACATAGTACACCTGTTTTTTTGTAACCATATATTTCATAGTGAAATTCCAAGCCATTATCATAGTAAGTCAAATTAACCTCTGGGTCCTGAGTGACAGATGCAAACATGTGACATTTAGATTTATCAGCCCTATCTATAATGATGTGATCTGTCAATAGGATAGTACCTGGTGGATCATCATTGTCATACTGTAAGGTGATTCTAGTCATCATTTTTAAAACTAGCATTTGCCTTCTTAATGCATGACTTTTCAAGTAACTTAGCTACTTTAAACAAATAATAGCAATAGTATCAAATATAACAAATATGAGATAGTTAAGAACCACTTTCTCATCTGTTTGTCAACCAATTTTATTTTTCTTTTTGTTTTAGTAGGTATTGTCAATACAGATATTGATATTTTTTCCAACCTTAGATGGGGCTATAAAAGTGTATTGTCTTCGGTGTATTAAACAAAGCATTATTTTGTAAGAGTGGACAAAAAATGTTAGAAACATGCAAATTCATAACATGATTTTCTCAAAATTCCAATAAAGATAATGGTTGAATTTCAATTGATTCCCTAGCAAATGAAGCAGCTTAAAGGTTGAAATTTTTCGTAAGTTAAGAACTGTATAATAGGGTGATGGTGAGTAGCATGATTGAAACTTGTTTGCATGTCTGCTGTTTTGCAATGTAGACTATGTTGCTTTAGTAAAAATACTATTTCATTGGACACAACAAATATAGTGACCTATTATGATTATTTTACATATATACCAAAACAAATATTTTTTAAGGTTGCCTCAAAATTATATATTACATACATCAATTATTACAAACAACTTACCAAGAGTAGGTACATGTTTTGGCAGAATACCAAAAGCACCACTGAAGGATGGCACATCAACCTGCTTCACTGCTTTTTTGTCATAGTAGACCTGAAAACAAAAATTAAATTCAAACTACCACTACAATATTCAAAGAAATTATTTTTAAACTTTGGTGTAATGGTTTTCCCTTAATCAATTAACCTACATAATTAAAAAAAATATATATTATCCTCAGTACAGTTTTAAGATAGATCTTAATATTTTTTACCTTATTACCAGCAGCAAATGTGAGGGCCATTTCATCGCCTTTAGGAGCATCAGCATAGCTACGTACTTGCAGCCTTCTTGCCACACTCCTCAAAACACCACGAAATGTGTGAGCCATGCTGTAAAAAATTTAAATGAATAAAAATCAACAACAATGTTTAACAGAGTAAAATCATGCAGCATGTACCTATTCCAACTTTTTGAACAGAAAATACCTATTTTGAACAGAAGAGAAAATATACTTTTCTCACAAAATTAACTATTAGTTTTGTCTATCTATCTTGCCTCGCTACACAATTTATAGTTGTTCTAACTTATAAGAACTAGCAAACCCATGGTCATAAAAGTTAACCTAATCATTAATCAAATAATAGTTTAATCAAGGACACCCACACAATACAGATTATGGGTTATGCTCTAAAATAAAATACTAAGCTATAAGAAGTATCGAAAAAGGTAATTAAGATTAAAACCCTTGCTAAATTTAAAAACAAACCCTGAGTTATGTAATAATTTTCTAACAATCAATAACTTCGATATTTACAAAAAAAGGATCTATCATTTAATAGTGGATCATAGAGCTTTTAATAAAAATTCATTAGATGATCTTACATACTTTTTATGTTGTTAATTTGAAAAATTTACAAAAAAATATTCTTATATTTTCGGCACCCCTTTGACTACACTTGACAGAAAGCGAGGCGATGTTGCCAATGTTGGACTTTTTCCGATATGAGTATTTATTGATCACGTAATATATTTTTAATAATAGTTTATTTCCCGGTATAATTGCATAAAATTATATTAGTGAAGTTATTAAGAGTAATTCACACTCTTCAGTGCCCTCGTCTCTTCGGGTCTTATCTCGCCTTGCCTTCCCGACGCTGACGCAATGTGTCGGTTTTTAGGCAGGAGTCAAAGGACGATAGGCCCGCCTATCGTCCTTTGACTTGACTTTGGTATGCAGTCAACAACGAACGCGGACACGCCAGGACGTGCAGGCGGAGTGCTAGATGGTTCCGGCATTTCTTATGACTAGCCTTGAGAAGAAATGCCGAAACAAACTCAAGGATCAAAGTCTACTTATGACTTATCTGTGGAAGATACGAATGTCTGTTTCTACCCCTCCGTCGGGGGCAGAAACAGGGACCGCAGTGTGGTGTGCTTTTGCGAGTGTTGATGTTGATGGAGCGTGGCATTAGCGGCGTCTTGTGCCTTGGTTATATCGTCGCCAGGCTCCCCGAGATAGTTATAACTATCTAGGGGAGCCTGGCGACATCCATCTTGTAGTAAACGAAACGGATAACGATATCTTTGGGTATTTATTTTTATCATGTAGGTATGGATTTAAATAAAATAGAGTATATCAATATTTTGTTAAAGGTAGTTTTTACGAATCATGGTCGAAGTCTGAATCCAAAAACTCTATTCCAGACATTTCACTAGCACTTGTTCGTTGTACACTTTCACAATCCCTATCTGATACAGAAGTACTATATTCATCGCCAAGTTTATGTGAAAATATTCATTGGTCCAAAGTTAACATATACAGCGTGTAAGTTTGAGCTATGCGAAGAACTTACAATAACCTCTTTCTGTTTATACTTAACACAATATAAAAGTCAGTTCATAAAACCATACATCCACACATCCACGTGGCGTGAGACCGCGTGAGCCACCCGAACGCGGGCAGACGCGTGAGGGCAGACGGTGTTGACGGTTGTGTCCATAATGGGAATTTTCAAGACACTAGCGATTTGTTAAAAGGCTCTGTAAACATACATTTATATAATATACTAGCAACCCGCCCCTGCTTCGCACGGGTACAAATTATACACCTAAACCTTCCTCATGAATCACTTTTTATCGCGAACAGACAGACAGACGCGGCGACTTTGTTTTATAATATGTAGTGAAGATATGGAATGTGAAAAAAAATTGAACTTTTGTGAGGATGTATGGATGTTTGTTACTCTTTCGCGCAAAAACTACTGAACCGATTGCGATGATACTTCGTATGTAGATAGCTAGAGACCTGGATTAACACATAGGCTACTTTTCATCCCGATATTCCATGGCATCTGAGTTACGCGGTTGAAACCGCGGTGTACAGCTAGTATATTATAAAACAAAGGTCCCCGCCGCGCCTGTCTGTCTGTCCTTCGCAATAAATTGAAAAACTACTAAACGGATTTTCATGTGGTTATCACTAATAGACATAGTGATTCCTGAGTAAGGTTTAGGTGTAAACCTTTACTGCGATTTTGTATAAATTGATTGAAATATGTAGATGATTGTTGACGATGTGTCTGCTACCCGTGCAAAGCCGAGGCGGGTTGATTAGTAACATTCTTAACGAAAGAGTTCACCACAATACTTTATACTAAAAAATACTATATAAACAGTTTGTAAATAAAAATTCTTTATATAGTATTTTTTATTTTGAAGATTTTATACTTATTGTAATTATAAACAGCATTGTTTGGTCCGTATTTTGTTCGAGTTTTGATGTTTTCAATATTCTGCGTCAAATTTTTATCTGTCAGTTGTCAATGTGACAAATTTTGACAGACCTATGTGAAAACTGAATTTGCTTGTGGTTAGGGCGGGAATTGGACTTAAAAACAGAGGTTCAATTAATAGGTTTTTGTATTGTTTTCTTTTGTAACTAATGTTTTCATTATATTATTTACCTAGAGTGGCCTATTTCAATACATTTGCTATGTCAGTGTTTACAAATCTCAGATGTATATCTCTTTTGTCAAAATAGTTCGCCCCGTTTATTTTACAGTGTCTTCTTAGTGAAAATGAGCCTTAAAGACTTAGATTTAGTTAAGCTTTCAAAGTTAACTTCAGAATACACCGACCATTTAAAGTGTTTAGAATGGTAAGCAGGAATTCTCTTACGTTGCTTCTTTTGTCTAATCATCCATCACACGAGCGTCAAGCATTACGCTGTTTAAAAATCATTATTATTTCAAGTATTTTAAAACTGTATTACAGAGATGTGCTCATACTTAAAACAGCTTTTTAATTTACAGTTGCAAATACTTCATAGCACCAGCAACTGCTGCCTGTGGACACACTTTATGTCATACATGCTGGCGGGGGCGACATACATGTCCACTGTGTGCTTGCACCCTTAATCGCAAATCACTCAAGCTTAATTTACCGCTACAGAATCTTACAAACCATATTCAAACACTTGGTGAAACATTTGAAAAACTCTTCAAAATACAATGTAAGCATATATATTAATATCAGCACTTGAAGGGCAAAAAGTGACGTTAAACAAATTTTACTCAAAAGAGAATCAGAAAAAATCTTTAAAAAAGTTCATATTTTCAACAGTGAGACAGGAAAAAGGGTCTTACCTAAAATAATTTTATAATATTCTTCATCTGCATGTCCCCCAGTAACACTAGATGGATGCATACTAGTGCAGCAAAACACTGTTAAATATATAGGTATGCACTGTAGATAACTAGATTTGGCATATAAAGATCAAAAGAGACCAGGCCAAAAAACAAGAACTTGGACTGGTAATCTTCTAGAAGTTTACAAAATAAGCTGCTTATTTACATTACTTTTACATCTAGGTAGGTGTAGTCAGGTAATAGGGATAACTGACATAGCATGTTATTTCACCTTGAAGTAAAACTGGGTAACCAACATAAGATATTTTAATATGTGAATAGATAAGTTAATTTTCAATATAAATAATGAAAGGCAAAAAGGTCTAACCTTCACATTGTCTTAATATGTTAAAAATGAGGTCAGTTACAAAAAAAAAACACCTCCACCTGGAGGGCTGTTTGTCACCTTGATGGTAAAAAGATCCTTAGCCATGGATCTTTCCTCAGCAATGGCAAGTTTGATTGAGGCCCAAGAGCTAAATTGATGGAAAAAAAAAGTGGCAAGTGGCAGCAATGTGGTTTGAGCCACCACCCATGTTGTAGATCCCTTCCTTGCCAGCTCATTGGCAATACCTAAATTTTACAAAAATGTTCACTTTTTCCTTGTGACTTTCAAGCGACAATATAATTATGTACATATATGTACATGTGTTTGCAATTATATATTCTATATTATTGTACATTAATGAGGGTATTTTTAATCCATCACTGACTTAGGACTGTAATGGAAGTATATTTTAATATACTATTTTTATTATTTCAGTAGATGAGTTTAGCCTTGACACACCTGGAGATATTGAATCAGACAAGGATCCTGTTAAAAATGTTAAGGATTGGTTAACAAGTTCACAAAATCACTTTTCAGCACCCATACAAAATTCAGAGGCTTTTTCACAAGAGTCCCAACAACCCCAGAACCCTTTAGAACTCTCAGCTAGCAATATTATAATCCATACAAAGGAAAATAAAGGTGAAAGTTTAACAGAAGTTAATAAAATCGTTCATGTACCACCACCACAAGATGACTGGGATAAAATTGAAGAAATGCCTGATGTAGAAGATAACCTTAAAAATAACGAGAATATTGTAGGCCCTATGGACATTGAACCATTTTTTGTGGATGATAGTGAGTACACCACATGTAATCCACGCAGAAGTTCTAGAAAAAGAGATGTAAAATATGATGATTCCAATCAGAAAACTCATGACCTTTCTTCCAACAAACGTAATTCCAAGGACTCTAGCTGTGAAAAGTCACAAAAGAGCAAACAAACTTGGAATAATGTAAAAAGAATGAGGAAAGAATTTAGTAAATTAAATAAAAAAAATAGGGGTAAATTAAATGTTTCTATTGAAATGGTCAAGAAAACTCAAAACGTGAAACCAAACACATCATTAATTGCATCTGAACATGTTGTTACCATAGATGAGAATACACCTGACAATACAGATAAAGAAAATAAAACGAAAGCTGTTAATTCCAATCAATCTAGTTTTAAAAATCAACATGCAAAGCCATGTCAAAACATGGATGAAATTGCTAATGAATTAAATTTAGCACAACTACCAGTAGTACCTAAGTCAGATAACAATTCTGCATCAAACAATAATAATAATTCTCAAGATAAAAATATAAGCTACAATAACAGTATAGTAAAAAAAAAAGTTTCTTCTAGAACAACAGAACAGGAACATACTTGTAAAAATAACCCTAGTTTAAGAGAAGAAAAAAGAATGCCATTCATCAAAAAAAGTGCCTTATGTCCAAAAAATATTGAAGTGACATGTGACAATGTACCTTATATTTCTCGACAGGAAACAATTTCTGGTAGCTCTGACGATATTGAGATTTCAATTAAAATAGGAACAACAATTACAAATATACTAATAAAAAAGAAAAATGATATTCAGGTCAAAGTAAATACTGACCGTGAAGTACAAACTTCATTAGGTCCTCATAATTTGGGTTCAAACCAGGCACCGGTAAAGGATAATGGTCTTCATAATATAGAAATAAGTATGAGTAAAGCTAATAGCCAAGAAGCTCAAGTTAATGTTAACAAGAGTGGAATAGTTAGAGTTGTAGATAAAGTAGATAAATCTACATCAGATAAGAAAAATACTGCTTCAGCAGATACAGCTACTGTACAGTTTGAAATAACTGAAAGTGTAGAAAAAGAGCTGTCAAATATAATGGAATACGCAACTTCAGAGGGACATAAAGAAACATCCATAACCATAAATAATGAACCTAAATTACAGCATGTAAACACAGTTCAAAATGTACAAGAGAACCTGGAAAACTTAGATGATCTAAATGATTTGGATATATTTTCTGGTTCAGTTAAGGAAGCAGATGTTCAAGTTTTGCAAAAACATACACCTTCAGAGATATTAGTTTCAACTGTTGGTAGTAAATTAAAAACTCAAAAAAATGCTGAGAAAAGAAATAGGGATATCACAGAAGACGAAATATTACCGAAAAGTAAAAAAGTTAAAGTAACTACACAACAAATAGTGAAAGATAAAAGTACTCTACCTGATAGTGAACCCATTAACTATGATGTTATTATGGGACAGGTCTTTGCCAGTATTGATGCTGACATGGAAGAAGGAAGGAAAAGTCAAGATATACAAAGTATTAAAGTCATAAAGGATCAAACAAAATCAGATGAACTAAAAAGTAAAGATTTCTCTCAAGCACAGAAGACACGAATAATCAAACATTCAAGTCATAGTCAAATGCCAAATATAAATAGTCAAGTCCTAACAAAAAAATTGCCAGACTGTATAAGTGAGAAGCACAGTGAAAACATATTTAGCATTTTGGAGGGAAAAGATGATGACCATTTGGAAGCAACTAGAGATGAAAAAGTAGGTTCTGGTTTGAGTTGTTTTATGAAAAATATGTGTGGAATAAAATTAATTGTTTATTTATTTAAATATTTTAGATGACCCAACATGTTGAAGAATTGTTAACACCAGTCCTATGCCAACATTTAGATTCTTCACAAGAAAGCCAAGAAGCATTACAGAAAACAAATAAATCACACAAAAAATCACAGAACCTTGACGACTCTGACAGAAGTGTAGTGGAAGAAACCCCTCAAAAGTTAGTTACACAAAATCACTAATTGAGTAAGATTATAAGTATGTAGCACATCCGATAAAATGTTGTCATCAGCATCATCTTCCTGCTCTTTTCCCAATTTTATTTGGGTTTCGCATTATGGTGCATTATGTGTAACATTGCAAAGGGTTTTTTGACTGGTTTCTTTTAGGGCCGGCCGCCAGCCTGACGCTAACTCCCCTTGGGAATATAATTGTTTTCAGACGGGACAAAGGAAGGGTAAGGGCCACCGGACCGGGACAGTCCCGGACAAAATAGTTTGACAAGTCAAAAAGATAAATTGTTCGGAATAAACAAAAACATTTTTGTTTTTTTTTTCTACTTGGAAATTCATGCATTTTTAGAGCACCTTCAGCCATCTAATGAAGAATTAGTGCAATAACAGATATTACTTTTTTTCGGAAGTGTTAAATAAGTAATAGCAATGTCTAAAATGAGTAATAGCAATATTTTATTAAGGAAATGCTTAACTGGAATTTTTCAAGTTATTACTGTATTTGATCAGAGGTATGATATGTTTTTTTAAGGCAATAGCATAAGGTAATGACATTATTTCCTTTACAGGGATGTGTCCTTTCTGAAAGTAAAGAGACTCAGCACTTCAAATATATCACAGATTACTTTGAGTGAGACCAAAAAGATTCCATCCAAACCGTCTGACCAAAGCATCAAAAGTATAATTACTTTAACAGATACAGAGAGAGAATCCAATGAAAGTAATAAAGATTTGACTATTATTGACCCTGTAGGAAAAAAACTAACATTAGAAACTCCTCTCACTATAACTAAATTTGCTGACCATATTATACACAAATCTACACCAGTAGCCAGAAAGTCACTTAACTTTGATAATGAGAATGAGGATAATGACCCTGAACAGACACTTTGTCCCACATCGGACATAATTGCTAAAACTACGCAAGAAAAAGAAATTATGTGTAAAGCATTTGAGGACACACCAACCACACCTGCTGCCAGACCACTGATGGCTAGAAATGTGTCAAAAGCAATAAAAAAGTTTTGTTTGGCTGCTTCCCGCCTGACATCAGATGAAATTGTAAAAGTTAAGATAGTCTGCAGTCAACAGAAATGGAGATATGTCGACAATTACTCAAAAGATATAACACATTTAGTAGTCAGTGTTGATGAAGAAAATAAATCACAGAGGTAAGTTTATATTACACATTTGCCGCCAGTTGGCTATTAAAATTTTGCCGCCCCTACCGGTCGGTCTATCTAATTTGATACCCCAGGACAAGACAAAAAAAAATGTAGACCTCAAATTTGCCGCCCCTAAAATCTGCCGCCCTAGGCTCCAGCCTACTGGTAAATCCGCCACTGCTAGCAGCGCCCCGCGGTTTCACCCGCGTGAGTCCCGATCCCGTGGGAATATCTTGATAAAAAGTAGCCTATATGTTAATCCAGGTCTCCAGCTATCTACATACTAAGTTTCATCGCAATCGGTTCAGTAGTTTTGGCGTGAAAGAGTACCAAACATCCATACATCCTCACAAACTTTCTCGTTTATAATATTAGTAGGATGTATACAAATTCTGTTTACAAGTTGTAAATTCATGTATGTAGGCAATCACATACAAATAAGTACAAGATGAATCGTGTGTTGTGCAGAGATCTCATTGCGTCATAACTAGAGATCGGATATTCGGATGCATATTTACCTAAAGTTGAAATGTTGGCTATTATGGAAAGCACTCTTTTATCGAAAGAATCCCGCGATTCCGGGAAATTCAAATTTAAGTGTACCTATACTCCGTGAGATGTAATAAACCCCAGTTTGACACAAATGACACTTGCTCTGTTACAACGTATAATGGTTGCTTTTCCCTACTTTTATTGTCAGTGATTTTTGACGAAGCAACAACGTTGTAACAAGTGTCAAATCGGGCCTGTTAAACCCCAGGAAATGTAAGCATTTTGTAAGAGTACCACACTACCATTTCTCTTACACCTTACATACGTACATACTCGAATGGGAAACACCTTAACTTAAAAAGAATTAACTTAAACTAAATATACATCCGATTAGTTATGCGATCCCGGAATCCCGGGATTTTATTTTAAATAAAAATATACTTAGAAGCCGCTTCCATAATTTGTTATCAAAAAAATAACTTTAGGTAAATATGCATCCGATTATCCGATCTCTAGTCATAACATCTGGAGTGCTTTAAACCAAATCAACCAACCAAAGACCAACCAAGACCAACAAAATCATATTTTACAAAATAAGCATGGTGGCACGTAATTTTGTTTTTGGAATGAAGTTTCTTATCGCACGTTACTCTTTAGACGTTCGGCGGCCGGCTAGCCTGAAAAAAAGTGTTAGCGCAAGAAAAGTGCTCGCGAGTTTATTTATTTTATTTTTACGCCATCTATGGATTCTGCGCAAAACTACTTGTAATATCTTGTATACTAATTATCCGTATATTAGTTAGAGCAACTTTCACACATGTCGCAATTTTAATTTCGAGTTATACTTTTAGTTTATACTCACTATATTTTGATACAATGTATTCAATCCATCAAAAGGAACTTTGTTCCAACCAGGCGTCCCAAAGACACCTCACGGTTTTTTTTATTACGAGCAAGGAATTGATTGCTGTAGTGATTGCTCCATTGCGGAATAGTTAAAATATCGCGATGACAAGTTATCTAGTCGGCTAGGTATTAAAATTTTCGAGATCAGCACGCATCAAGTTGCCAATAGTTTTTTTTACAAAAAAAGGGTAGTTCTGAGTGATTATCAGTCCTTGTGAAATTAAACTATGTAACTGTGAAAAACTATATTCGCTACTATATTCAAGTTTCTTATTATTTTTTAATTGTTAAACCCCATATTAAAAGTAAATAATTAGTTAGATAGGACGTCATAACTCATTATTTCATACAAAAATCTACAGAACATACCGTTTTGACGGTTAATATAGAGGAACTGACTTGACTTGACAGTCTGATACCGTATGTGAACAATATCTACATAAAACTTATGAATATTAATAAGTATTTAGTTCTAGTTAACGGTTTTAAAAATAGTTATTAAAGATAACACGATAGTCACACGAGAGTGATTCGGGGAAACCCAATTAGTTTTGGCGTCGGAAAGAATTTCGTCGAAACAGATTTTTGTCCTTCCTGTCAGTAGTCAGGCTTTGAACGTAATCTTATTTCTGTAGCATAACTTTTTTTTTGCAGATCGGTTAAGTACATGTGTGCACTAGCTGATTCTAAATGGATTGTATCATTTGCGTGGATAGAACGGTGTCTACACACTAAAAACGCTGTTGATGAGGTAATAATTTCATGTTATAATAATGTGTACGTTACCTCAACAGGAATGTGGCTCCTAGAGTGATATGCGTGGAACCTATAATAAGTGCGTAATCTGCTGTGATTGTGGGCCACATAAAAAAAATTAATGGTTAATTTTATCGTTTTAGAAAAAAACGATTCCTGCTGGAGTAACACACTATAATAATAGTTTGTGTATGATGTACCCTTACCACACACCCCCTCTCACACTTTTATACCTATAGACACATTTCTTACAGTTGTTGCTCAACATAAGCACCATGATGATTTTATATCCAACACATAATTTTTCATTTTCAGGAATGTTTTGAAGCTCTAGATAGTTTTGGTGAACCAGGACCAAGGCGCTCTCGTATTGCTAAGCAAAAATTATTTGAAGGCATTAAATTTTACTGTATGCCGCCTTTCAGCGTCCTAGATGTTGTCACTTTGAAGGTAAGATCTCATTTTTATAGCTTCTGGTAAAAGTAAAATACAATAAAAAAGGCTGCCTTATTTTTTTATTTTATTTAAACCTTGTACAAAAGTCTTCTTAAGTGATTAGATAATCTACACTTTTCTTTTTTAAGTCGTAAGTTCTTAACAAATAAGTATATAATTATTTTTTACAATTTCAAAAGCATCTTAATGCATTAACAACGTACTCTAGCATTAAGTTCGCATATGTGGAAGGAACGCCATTAGAGATCGATTTGTGGCTGATATTCAGAATAGCGTCGTGTAATTATTAATTTATTACAGAACATGTTGACGGCTGCAGGCGGCCACGTTGTGAAGGAGATTAAAGATGTACGAGTGACGAAAGATACTCAACCCGCTCTGCTATTGGCTGAACCAGAGAATACACAAGAAGACCGTTTTATATGTAAGACAAATTTTATATACATACTTTTTTCGCCCTTCTATGATAAGTCAGCAAAAGAAAGAAGTTGGAGACTCGGGTCCCTGTTTACATTCTAGCAAATGAACAGTAAGGTTCAGCCTCAGAAAAAATGCAATTTTTACTTTCCTTGTTTATTGTGATGTAACCATTAGCAGATTTATTGTAAGGGCAATTTGTCAGTTTAGCTTCATTCTTCCAGTGAAGAATCTGCAATAATATTATTTTGTTTACTATGTCTAGGCGGTTCTGTAGCTTTAGTGAGGCAATGTGGGGATCTTTGTTGTTGCACAGAACAGCTATATCATCACCAAGGTGGCAGATAGAATATCTTCTATGGGCGGAATGTCTGCTGTGCATATCAAATAGAAGGTTGGTCGCAAGTCTCATCCTTGCGGTAATCCAGCCTGTACATCGTAGAATTTGGAGTACGAGTCGTTTATTTTTACACAAAAAAATCTTCCCTCCAAATAAGACTATAATAATGATATGTTATGTATATAATGATAAAATAAGGCATACAGGTTGTGTGGCAGTTGTTTCTTCAGCTTTTATAACAAGCCCCTGTGCCAGACTTTGTCAAAGGCCTTTTGTACGTCCAGAAACACACCAGAGCAATACTTCTTTTGTTCCAACGCTTCTCGTATCTTATTAACAGCTCTATGCACTTGTTTTACAGCTAATGGCCTTTTCTGAATTCAAATTGATGTTGTAAAGTTATGTTGTTCTCTCTGAGTATTTCATTCAGTCTCTGTGCAACTACTCAAAGACCCACGACTGGACAGGCAAGAGACTTATCGCTCTGTATGAAGAAAACGCAAATGATATATTTTTGCCATCACATGTCGAATCGTAGCATAATGATTCATCTGTTTACATCAATTAAACACCTGACATGATTGTTACTCGACCTTCCTAACAGTAGCTCGTGTACTACAGATGTAACTAAATAGTCAATACTAGCTAACTCTGTTGCTTCCTTTCATAAAACCGTGCTGATAACTATTGAAACTACCCTTCACTGCATCGTATAACTATTTGTGAAATATTTTTTTCAATATTACATCAGTCTTGAAATTACACATAATTTCGAGCCTGGACGATAATTGGTCACTTGATTCTTAGGACCCTTTTTTGTGTATTGGAGTAATGAATGCTGCTTTCCATTAGTGCGGCATAACGCATTCGCGCAATGATCTTTCGAATAATAAACAGCCGGGTATCGAAATAGTTTTGGCACAGTTAACTAAAACTATAGGTGGAGTTTTGTCAGGACCTGCGGATTTACCAATATCTAATGACTGAAGTAATTACAGCAATTCATTTTGATCTATTACAATATTTGATATGTGTGATGATGATTCGGCAAAATTTTGTGTGTCCAAAGGTTGTATACTTTGCGAAAAAGCCAGAAATGTTAATTCAAAATAATTTGAAAATAAATTACAAATGTTCTCACCATCATTGGCGATATAATTTCCAAAACTCATAGTACTAGATATTCGATGAACTTGATCTCGATTTTACAAATTGCCAAAATTGTTTGGGTATTTTTTATAGAATTTTCTACAGATTTAATATAATTATCGTAGCATTCGCGTTCTAATATTTTAAGTCTTACTCACAATCATTCATAACTAGTGTTGTCTGAAAGGTTGCCATAGTTTTTATATTTTCTGAAGAATTTAAAATGTTCAAGAATAGATTTCTTTAATACATGCCGGTTGCCAAATATAGGCCAGAAATGTATTGCATGGTTTTTGAAAAAAAACTATCTGATCCATTTTTTAGGGTTCCGTTCTTCAAAAGGAAAAAAAGAAACCCTTATCGGACGGGCAAAAAAGTGATCCACACTTTGTTGTCCGTCTGCCTGTCTGTCTGTCAACATCAAGTTGAAATTAATACCAAATACAGTCTGCGGTTCCTTGAAGCTGTAAAATAAACCAAGCTTCTAAGTCATTGCAATCAAAAGATATGACCACTTACGCTTTAGATTTGACCAAATTTGAACATTTCGCAGGCAAATAAAACCTATAGGGTACTTCCATTTGACCTAGAGTCATGAAATTTGGTAAGAAGCAAGGTCTCACAGCACAAGTTAAGAAAAAAAAATACAAAAGTTGTTAATTTTTGGTTATCTAACATATATAATTCTCGTGTCGCGGTGTTTGTAATTAAACTCCTCCGAAGCGGCTAGACCGATTCTCATGAAATTTTGTGTGCATATTGTGTAGCTCTGAGAATCGGCCAACATCTATTTTTCATCCCCCTTAATGTTAAGGGTAGTCCTCCCCTATTTTTTTATTTTTAAATAATTTTTTTTTATGATACAGCATTAAGAAATACATACAACCCTGAATTTTCAACCCTCTACGATCAACCCCTGTTTTTTAATAGCGATATTAGTATTTTAATTTCATTGGTACAATTTTTTTAAAGTATTTAACCCAATGAAAATAGAAAGTGCGATTGTTATAATCGATTGTAATAATCGATTGCCGTCAAGTCGATGTCAAACTTTTTTTATGAAATAGCAGGTTAACGAGCAGACGGGTCACCTGATGGTAAGTGACTAACGCCACCTATGGGCACCTGCAACTCGAGAGTCACAAGTGCCTTGCCGGCCTTTAAGGTGGGAGTAGGAGAGGAGGGGAGATGGAGAGATAAGGGGGAAGATAAAGAGAGGGAAGGGTTAGGGCCACCGGTAACCTCACTCGCTTGGCGAAGTACAACAAAGCATTGCTTCACTGCCGGTTTTCTGTGAGGCCATGATATCACTCCTTTCGAGACGGCCCATACGTGCCGAAGCATGGCTCTCCCACTGTTAAACTTTAAATATGTCAGTTAAGTTAATATAATAATAATAATAATATTTTTTATTGCATAAATGAGATTGTAGGTTTACACAATTTTTACACAAGATTAGTTTGTTACAATAAATCTACAATAATGTTTTGGCTGAGTCCTGTTCTCCCAGCTAGGCTACAGAATAGCCTGTGTTAGGGAAAAAACAGTCTCGATCCCTCATAAAAGGTGTAAGAAATTTAGTGTAGCACGTGTGTTTTATTAAATAAAAAATAAAAATTGTGCAATTACAGTCGTTTTATGTGTGTGTGTCAGTTAATTTCTAGTATATGTATGTTTGTGTGTGGTTTTGTAAGTAGTGCATGTGTGTTTATGTATGAGTAACGCATAAGAATATGTATGTTTTTGCTTCGTGATGCGTCTGTCTGATGTATAAGCTTATGCAGTAGGTATGATAGGATGTGAAATCTATAAGTGATGTCATTTAACCAAAAGTGCCTCAGTATCGTCGTAACATAATTTTTGTAGAAATAGGCGAACACTGTTTTTACAATCATAATAGCTTAATTCGTATATTGAGCATTTTGCATTAATTTTGTTAAAAAGGGAGGGGGCTAGATATAGGTGGAAACGTTTTATGAAAGAGAAGCGGGCAGGAGGCAGAGAGCAGACCTTATCTTTCCGACGTTTGGTAATTTCCTGATATGAAGTACTTTGAATTAAGAAAATGAATGGTTGGTGTTTTGTTATTTCTATAGGCCGTCAATAGACCACAGCGCTCCATTCTTTCAGTCATAGACCCCATCCCCACAATAAGTTAGTTATTTTTTATTTGACTACCAAAATATTCTTTAGAAATAATTAATATGGCAAAACAACGTGTGCCGGGTCAGCAAGTATCATATAAAAAAAATTGTTGACGACTATTGACGAGCTTTAGTGATATCAATAAAAAAATTTTTTATTGATATCACTAAAGCACAATATCTACTTTATCCTTTTGAGGAAAAGAAAATAAAAAAAAATGGTGACAAACAGGAGAACATAGTTCTTAACTGTTTTGTCTTTGGCTATTTATATATAGAAGATAGCCTATTTATAAATAGATACACTTTTTAGATAGATAGATTAACTGTACAGTCTTGGTTAGTTAGTCTATAAGAATGTATTGCCATACCTAAAAGTAACTAATGTCAAAGAGTTTTACAGTTTTCGTTTATCGCAAAGTTCGTTATAGTTAGAGATATCAGCACTCCCCCACCACGTGCTTGCTAACGCTCTAGTCACTCATGCACTATGCACCTTTAAGATAAGAATAGTGAATAGGTATAGAGAGATTTAAGTTTAACACATAAACGTTAAAGAAATGGGCGTAGAAAAGTAGCTTTAATTAAGGTTCTATGTTGTGACTGTTATAAACATTATTCATTATTTGTTAACATATTACATTTGTTATTAAAAACGATCAAAATGTGTAAAAAAAATATCATCATAGTTATCATTAACATGAAAACAATAGTTACAATTTAGGCAACTGCGACAATACAAACTTGATCCTTCGTAAAAAAAGCTACCTGTGGTATTTTTTTTAATCTTTATAAATACATATTGAATTGGTATTTAAAGGGATACATAAAAAAACATATTTTTAGTTGAATAAAATTTAAGACTATAAATACTGCTCTGAAAGTCATTAAAAATAAATGGAACACAAGAAACCTAGACTTTAAATTAATTATGTTAAGACATAATTAATTTAAAGTCTAGGTTTGTAATGGAACACAAGAAACTTGTGTTAAAATTAAAATTTATTTTTAATGACTTTTAGAGCAGTATTTATAGTCTTTTTGTGTGCGTTTGTGTGTAAGTGTTGCATTAATCTATTTTTTCATTTCAGATTTATAAATACTGCTCTCAAAGTCATTAAAAATAAAAGGAACACAATACACCTAGACTTTAAATTAATTATGTTAATGATAAAAGTAAGAGAGGACTTACAGTGTGCGTTTGTTTGTAAGTGTTACATCAATCTGTTTTTTAATTTCAGATCTTGCAATGGAGCACAGTATAGTTCCAGTAAACTTTGAATGGGTTCTTAACTGTCTCGGGAGCTACTCTTTGGGATCTATACAAGAATTATTATTGTGTCCGTCTTCTCTGCTTCCTGAAGCCACTGCTCGCTGGCCTGAAGTATTACTCGCTCAAGATTATGAATAAAGTGGCAAGAAGCAATATTACTAATGTATACTCAAAAAATACAAGCTGCTTGTAACTTAAGGTCATAGCTCATTAGAGCCACTCAGCACCCGACCCACACCGCCTCGCCTCGTGCGAGTATTCTTTATATGGACTTCTATGGATATGCGCTCATTACATCAATTCGGTAGTGTCGCCGGATCGCCTTGCGCGCAAGCTGTCCACGCGCGGACGGCGAGTAGACCACTCTGTGACAACTCACTGCTCGCCTGCTTGCCTAGAGTGACTGCGCTTTGCAAACGCACGGGTCCCGAGTGGGCTGCCCTCTGCCCGCAATTGACTCACGCAAGGACGATGCGTAGGCGATGCGCCGCTGCCCTCCTGACTACTCGGAAATTTGTGGACCACAGGATGTCCACCGTTGACTACGTTACATTCAGTGGTGACAACGCGGCGTCCACCCGTGGACCACCTGTCGACAACGAATTGGCGCTGAACGACAAGGCGGTGCTGGTCGGGTGCCGGGTGGCTCTTTATACTTATTGGAATAAGTTATGTGACGTACATGGTGGCGAGTCGTGGAAACACATTTTTATACTTACACAATAAAAACATAAAGCAATCATGTGAAGGGTTAGAAGACGGATTTTTAAGAGTTAAACCCGTAATGCAAATCTAGTAGAACATTCTTATAAAGCCTTTTATATCCCCGTTAAATAACCGGATTTGAATAAACTACATTGCTTACCTAGGCTTAGAATACCGGTAGGTACAGAAATCGGTTCTAATCAGTAAATGCCGGTACAAAGGTTGTACTGAATCAAAGTACAAAATGTATAATACCAGTATGCCATAAATTCTTATACGCTTAGTAATGCTGATGGCTAATCGATTTAAAAAATACAAGTTAGAGAGAAGTTGGAAGGCCACTGACGCAATGCCGACCGTCTGGGTCAACGTCGAGTTAGATATGATGTTAGAGCTAGTTCAAAGATCGTACCTAGCTGGCAGGAATTTCATTAATAGTCCATGTTAGAAGTCGAAATCTTCCGGCTATCATGGTTCATCATCATGTTATCTCATGTTTTTCGGCTGCCAGAATATTGTTACCTTGCAAAAAAAGAGGTACAAGATATTTATGCATTACACTTTGATTCTTAAGCGTGATTAAGGAATATATTACTTATGCTATTTAGGACTTATTTAGATTTGGTTATTACCCGAATCCCAACATCGTGTTATTTGTCGCCATGCGAGATCGGCTCAAATGAATTCCTATATTTGAATTCAACTATTTTCATACAACACTTATAGGGTGGAATTATGTTACATCGATCCGGGGCCGAGACGTATCACTGTAACTACTGTAAGGTGTAGCAGTGCCAATTAGACGATTTTTTCCAAGTTAATCCCGATAATAATTACGTACAACTTGTGTATCTTGCAACGTATTACGTAGATATATATTTTTAGGGAACCGAAACATTTTCATCAACTTTCAGACACAAACTTCGGATTGTCTCATGTACCTAAGACGTGTCGTTAACTAATTCGTCGAATGACGGATTACCAAAGACGGAATACTAAGTAGCAAATAATCGGAATTCATTTTAATCAACACGTCACTATGTAACGAGGTGGACAGATTCAACGTCATATTTATGCAATTCATTCATTCGTTTAAGGGTAAGTCCCTTAAACAAAACAAAATGATCTGAAAACCCGCGCCACGTGCAAAATACTTTTACAGTTACATTAATCGTTTTAACGTTTTAGTGTTAAAGATTTTTTAATTAACGATCCAAAATAATTATTTTGATGTAGGTATACATTTTAATTGTATATTGTAATGTAATTCGACATTGCGTCATTCTCCTGCACAACATGACTGTTGTAAGTTCTGTATCATATGTATATTTATCCCTAATTTAATCTTATGAGTCATGTTTGAACTCTAGTTGCTGCCGGATCAAAACTGTCGAGATCGTCATAAACACTTGAAATTATACACACTCAATGTTATTAGTAATGCAATATTTGTTGTAATAATATGAAATTAATAATTACGCCTTTGATTTATCATTTGGTTTTGGTTAGATATGTATCCACTTGAAAGTAATAAATATATTTTCTATGAAGTTTGTAGTTTTGTTTTAGGACTAGCTACCTATTGTACGCGACTTCTCTCGTAATCAAAAAAAACTGTCAGTCGTAGGACTGCACGTTAGAAGTGAAAACACACATACACACACATACTGTGTGTATATACACATACACACACATACTGTGTGTATATACACATACACATTCATCCGTATATAATATATATCACCTGAGCGTGACGGTATAATTATATTTTTAAAGATTAATTAATAAGGAGCTGACAGAACTCAATGTTTAGATTAGCGTCCTCTACTGGATCTATATATGTATCTTAGCGTGACGGTCACGCGAGTTCAGTACTCTTTCTCCATACCAAAAGTGCCCAACGTGCCTAAAGAAGTTTTCACTTCAAAAACAATTACCAGCAAAATTAGTTGTAGCTTTGAAGTTATCAACTTTATGGTTTTACCAGAGTCTCATGGCACGAATAAGAAATAACTAATAGCGATTTTTTTTAATCGACGAAAAACGGAGAAGGTTCTCAAATCAACCCGTATATTTCGTTTGTTTTTTTTTGTTTTTTATATATGACCACATGACCACGCATAACTTTTTACAGGGTTATCCGATTTCGATAATTGTTGTTTTATTATGTATTTATATAATATTGTTTATGAAATTGGTTCCGTTTATATTTCAAATAAAAACTTCAACCCTAAGGGTAGAGAAGTAGGGGACGAATGATTGTTCACCCATTGATTTTACACCTGTGAACCGATTTTATTGAAACTTAGCTTAGAGCAAGATCGAATATTTGAAAGGCTAGAAGCGATTTATAATAAATACCTCTTTATTTTCATCATCTTCATCTGATGAATAACCGGAAATGCCAGTTTTTGCAGTTATTTTCTAGTTCTGAATAAAGCTTCAAGTTTTTGAATTATTTAAATCCGCGTTTATTGTCTACTGTCCCGCAAGAGGCTGTACTCTCTCCTCTCTTATTCACGGTGTTCACCAGTGACATACGTCCAGACAGCTATCTATAATTCAGGTAGAGACCCATCGTCAGAAGTAAGGAAACTCCAATCCGCAGCTGGAGCTGGTTTGGGAAATGGAGAATAGCGGTCAATCCCGAGAAGAGCCAGGCGTTTCACAGGCCACAACTCCGCCTGTATCCCTTGGAGGGGATCCCACAGATTAGGATGTTTGGCACGCTCATCCCTTGGGCCAGGTAATTATTATTTTTAGTTCTGTGGTCCGATGCGTCACATAATAAGGCGAGTGTAGCGTGATTAGATGAATGAGCAAGTAAAGCTGCGGTAGTAATGCTAGCATTACACTGCTCGAATGCTTGCGTGATGATTAGTGTTAATGCACAGGTTTTGTATCTTTTGAGCTCCAGAAGTTCTTTTGACACTTTGTTATCATAGCCTGAAGAGCCTTAAGGCTTTCGAGTGTCTTAGAACAGTCGTGGTCTTCCATCTCTTAATTGCCATTGATGTGTGCTTTTATGATTTTATGATTGAAAAAGTTCGCTGTTTGGTGATGCCGCAGAATGGTTCCGATCCATGCTGTCGGTTGGCTTTGTCATTGCCATCCATACCTGAGTGGCCTGGTACCCATCTTAATGTACCTAATTTTGTTTGATTGCCCCAGTGTGTGTTCAAGTTTTCCTTGCAATTTTGTATCAGTTTTGAGCTAGTCTCAAAATTGTATAGTGCCAATAGCGCCGCTTGGCTGTTAGTTGATGTAGATGTGTTGATGTCTTATTTTTTAACACGCTTTTATTAGCTTGGTATGTATTTGTATCTATGTACCAGAATCTTTGAACGTGATTTTCACCCACTTTAATACGTCGGATTGAATATTGAAAGTTCTCACACTTATCAAGGACCGATGACAATACAATTTTAAAGACTAAAAAAGCAAAAATTAATAATTGTTTAAAAAACTAAAAAACGCTTTTGTAGCTAGCTGAACTAAATAGTAGAAAATAATTCTTTCAAGGTTGCTTTCAAGTTACTTCAGTGATTATTCGCGAAATAATATCGTTTTTTTATTTCAAGAGTTAACTCTAATTAATCTTTCAATGAATATTAATTGACTGCACGGATGGCGCAATGGTTTAAGTGATCATCTCGTCACTACGCCGCGCCGAGTGTTGGGGGTTCAAATCCCACACGGGACAAACATTTGTTTGATCCACAAATAGTTGTCCGGAGTCTGGGTGTTCTTTGTGTTCGTTGTTTGAATGTTTGTGAAGCCCCCCGCGGTGCAGGAATGGAAGGTTATGTCTTTTAGAATTTTTTTAATAAATAAATAAATATAATTACAATTGCTAAGTTGAGGAAAACTTTAACCTTCACCGCATGTATTGTACACTAGCAGTGCCTCGCGGTTTCACCCGCGTAAGTCCCGATCCCGTATCGGGATAAAAAGTAGCCTATGCGTTAATCCAGGTCTCCAGCTATCTACATACCAAGTTTCATCGCAATCGGTTCAGTGGTTTTTGCGTGAAAGAGTAGAAAACATCCATCCATCCATCCATCCAAACTTTCACATTTATAATACTAGCAGCGCCCCGCGGTTTCACCCGCGTAAGTCCCGATCCCGTGGGAATATCGAGATAAAATTAGGCTATGTGTTAATCCAGGTCTCCAACCATCTACATACCAAGTTTCACCGCAATCGGATCAGTGGTTTTTTCGTGAAAGAGTAACAAACATCCATATAAAATATCAAACTTTCACGTTTATAATGTTAGTAGGAAGTACAACACTCTTTATTGTTCACCATGAGGAACTGTTTACAATATTTACGAAATATAAGTAGCCAGTAGGTGTTTTCCCTGCCAGCTTCATACTTAGGTACATTCTTTAATTTCGTAAAGAGCTTTGGCAAGTTCCGGTAAATTATTTAATAGAGTTTCACTACTTTATTTTCTTTTAAATTTGTTTTTGTACACTTTTGCATTATTTTCCACCGCGTGCTGGATCCAACAAAGTTTAAAGAAACGATAAAGTTTACTGGCAGTAAGTAGTACCAGCCCAATAGGTTAACTGCTTTTGAACATGCTTATCTATTCGATTTATGAAATACTTATTATTGAGTAGTTGTTCCAGTCCGCATCATGTTTCACTGCACCAAATGGTGCTTACCAAGAGTAAATGCCCGATTTACTATAAAAAATACCCAAACGGCTCCTAGTACTTAGTGACTATAATATTTATACAGAGTGTATTTGAAATAGGCCCACTTACTTAAATCACTAAAAGGGCATGACTCTAGCATGCAGTTAATATAAGAATTTTTGAAAAATCTATCCGTTTACAAGTTACGACCGTTTGAATTTCTAGGTATTTTTTGTGTTATTGAGAAAATACATAAAAACTAACTCAAAAAAAAATTCAAATTTGGTTTTTATGGATTTTCTCAGTTATGGAATGAAAAATTCCAAAATGAAAAATTATGTACTATTTCAAATCTTTAACTTTACATATTCCACCTACTTTTATGAAAAACGGAGGCAAAAATACCTCGGAATTCAAACGTTCATTAGTTGGAAGCGGATAGTTTTTTTTTTATTCTTATTGTAACTGCATGCTAGCGAATCATAACCTTTCTGTGATTTAAGTAACTATTCCTTTTTCAAATACACCATGTAGAGTGCCCTCGCTTTCTCCAGGGCCCCAGCATCTGATCCTGACCCGATTGGTAATGGGACCCACTGGGCAGGCACTTTGAGACGAAAAATAATTTTCCAAATTACAGGTAATATAGGTACCTACATAAAAAAAGAAAGAAGATTCCAATGAACTGAGAACCTCCCCCTGTTTTTAAATCGGTTAATAAAAATGTGTTCAAATGCGATTTAAATTGTTCCTTGTGATGATTTAAAGTAGGTATGTGTGTGCAGAAAATAGATGAATCAGATCAGATTCAGGCCATCTGCCGACTGAACAACCCCTGGCATCTCACCTTGAAAACTCCTCCTCCACTTCTCGGATTCGCAAATCAAATGATCTTGGCTTCCTGCCATCGCCAGTCTATTTTAGAGTTTTTTTTACAAACGTTTTCTTCCTCGCAGCCTCAAAAAGAACCTTGTCCTGCCGGTAGCCGACTTGTTATAGCATTACTTAACCGCATTGATCGATTAAAACACCGCCTTTGCGTCATCACGTGAATATACAGACTTATTTATCCCTTTAAAAACATTCGACTAGTCCACCCCTTGCTAGAAACCATTTTAGTTAATTGCTTTGCTTACAATTTTATTAGGGCGATGCTTATCATACCAGTATATTTACTACTTATTGCTATTTGCTTTGTCCTAAAAATAAGTATTTCGAGGCAGTAGTCTCGAAATACTTATTTTTAAGACAAAGCTATCGCAGACCGACATGAAATTCAAATTAGAGGTGAAACGGATATCCGGTAACTATCTGGCCTATCCAGCTGGATACCGAATGCTTGTTTTTTTTAATCGTGTGGAAACCCCCTCGGGTCAATACCTCACCGGGGCTGCCAGTGAAGTGGTATGTCGGAATCGAACCGACTAAAACCACACGGTGTTCGAATCCGTCATAAAGGAGTCTATTGCAAGGGACTCGGGTATACCCTAGGAAGGAAGTCCCCGAGAACCCCGGCAGGCCGATGGTGGCGTACGTGTCGGGTACTTCCGCACAAAAAGAGGCAGCGGATTCCCACGCACTCTCACTTTGGACCATGTACAGAACCATGGTCTCCAGTAAGAGGTTTCCCACTTATATATCCGCCGCGAGGTCACTGCATTGTTGGGTCCACGCTGAGCACTCCACTAAAATGTGGAGTGCAGTATCCTCGCGACAGCCTTCGCGTCACAGAAAAGCACTAATCTAATAATCTAAATATATATATATACAATGCCTCCCACCAGTCAGTCATATTGCTCTGTGTGCCATCGTGCACTGGATTTTAAGACTCGCATGATGGTGCGTAGTACTCCCTTTCTACTATTAACCTCGCTTCGCGTTTCTCAGCACTTTCTTGAGAGCGTAAAGTCACTATTCGAATACTCTATATTTATACCACAGAGTACAGTAATATTATTAGAGAATATATACTTAGGTGTGACTTCCTTATCGAAGCCTCGGTCTCACTTGACAGTGCGTGACGCTAATGATCAACAGATAACCACGCTTTGCGTTACCCTACGCTCTCCTACGATTGAAAGTCGGCCATAGTGAAACGAATTTATTATTTTGTAACCGTTTACAAATAATTTTATAATGGCATAGAGAAAACAGGTACGTGAATTTAAGGAAAGAAATACGCAAACGTTATTTTGCGAAGAATCTTCGCAGTTCAAAAAATTGCCCCTAAGCCATCTATAGAACACACATACCCAACACTGTAGGTTATGTGTACCTGAAAGTTTCTGAAGAAAGTATTCAATTTAATACTTTATTATCGCTTATTTTGTAAAAATGATTTTTAACATTTTAATAAAATAAAGAATATTTTGACATTTCTTGCTTCATTTATATTATGTGAATCAACAGATTTATTATTAGAAGAACGAAGATTACGTGACAATCTTTATATCTCCTTCCCAACAAAAAAGAATAGTTGCAATCAGACTACGTGTTAATGAATTACAACTAAGTACCTACACATTTTGACTTTCATCCCCCCTTCCAAGGAATCCGTCCTGAATTTCGGGATAAAAGTATCCTATGTCCTACCTCGTAGTATGAACTCAAATCATGCCAAGTTTTCGCGTTAGCGTCAAATCAGGATTTCTTTGCTCCGTTTCATCTTTATATATTTTTTAAGGCAGCAAATTGTAGCATTACTTGAGACATGCAGGACACGCAATTGACAAAGTTCGGTCTGATATTCGGCGGCCGGACATCCGGTTGTGTGGCGGTAGTGCATGTGCATTTGACTACTACGCTGGGGGTCGCGGGTTAGATTCCCACTCAGTGCAAATATTCATTTATTGCCCGTTACACTACTGCTTGGCACTACTAATAGTGTCATGGGTTTTTTTTCTACCCATGACACTACCGGTAGTGCCACGGGTAAAACAGAATTTCCCGTGGCACTACAGTGACCCTAGTAGTGTCACGGGAAAATTACTTGTTTTGGCACGCGGAGTATTAACTTGATACATTGGTATGCATATTTGCCTTGGTCCGGGTATTAACAAAAATAATCTTTCTAAGTACTTAGGTATGGTTATCCGTGTTCTACAATAGTAGAAGCTCGGCTTAGTTTGGGCTTAGACAGCAATGTGTGTATCAGCCAGCATGGTTTTCATACAATGGTTACTTTTTATCATCTCAAAGTTCACCACTGCCACCTTTGCAATTTCCAATGAGAGGTCATTGGTTTTCCAAAATAACTGCTGTGTAGGTAAATTTTTTTTAAAAGACCTTAAAATGGTGCCTTTAATGTTCTATATACTTACATAAAATTTTAACATTCAATGTGTGAAACTTGTGTTTCAAATTCTTGTATTATTTCCAAATATTAAATATAATGGTAGTGTACCATCATGTTATGAACTTATATACCACCAATACCTAACATATTCACAAACTTCAATCGTCCATAAAAGTTCTAAGAATGACACGACGAAATCGCCTAAGTGTATATAAGCATATCGAGGGCTTACTGCGAAAACCTGCTAAACTATGGACATTTGCTTATCGGGGGAGTTGATAAAACTCTTGTTTTTTTAGCTCTGTATATTGGTGGTACTGTTACGTACTCCGTGATACTAGTAAAACCGGCTAAGTGTTAAATAGTAGGTACACCTTTAAATCCTCCCTTGTAACTTGTGACTCCTAAAGTACTTATCCTCGATATCTATGTGAAAACTATACTAACATATAGGTAGGTAAGTATTAAACAAGCATTGTCAATGGGATCTACGTTGGCGTTGTAGCAGATCCTAATATACTCTAATACCTATCTATTCCTACGAAAATTCAAAGTAGGTACCTATACTAGTTCAAAATTATCTATTCGGTACCTCCTTACCTACTATTTCAAAATGTAATCTAGGTAGGTAAGTATATATAAAAAAGTGAATCCCTATTTCCCTTGTTCACGCCATAGGTAACTTGAGAGCAGGTTTGCTAATACTTTACGAAAAATAAGAAAATTGAGCAGAAAATTGGTTCCCGTGGAATAAGTTTGAATTTCCACGCGAACGAAGTCGCGGACAACAGCTAGTTCCTTAGAAATTAATATTTGGTGAAAACCTTTTAATTTTTGCGTTTGTAATTTTTTCCCGTTATTGCAACATTTTTATTGATGCTCCGCTCCTTTTGGTTGTAGCATGATGTTATATAGCCTATAGCCTTCCTCGATAAATGGACTATCCAACACTAAAAGAATTCTTCAATTCAAATTAGTAGTTACTGAGGTTAGGCAGTCAACCAAACAAACAAACTCTTCAGTTTTATAATATTAGTATAGATACCTACATTTAATTTCCTTTAATATAAAATAGGTGGATTCAAAATCTAAATCCACATTGTGGATGAGTCGTTTATTATCCTACCTACTTACTTCTTAATTAATAGGTACTTATACAGAATCATACGTCTTCAAAACAAGTCAAAAGTTAACCCGTTTTGAACTGCCGCCATATCCATAGTATAGTATGTTCCTAAAATACATGATCACAGCAGTAGGTCGTGCTAGGCTGCGTGACGGACCAGTGACGTGGTGGTGAGTGTGACATCGCGCCACTTCGGCGGCCAATCCACGATCGTTTATTCGCCTACCACACCATCAGTATAAACGGTACGAGCGGATCGGTACGAGCATGCTCATGCCACCTAAGTCCACAGTTCAACACGTGAACTTATCGATTGCACCGGCCGGGCCGTATATTACACATTGTTTTGTCTGGAAATCTGTTATGATTACATATATATTGGACCTAATGCAGTAAGATTACCATTACTGCTAAGAGTCTGTCTAAGGACTGCGAAACCCGTGTAGTGTTGTTCAACTGTGATAAATTAAATATTCATTAATATTTATACCGAGTATTTTGGTAAGCAAATTACTTTTTCGTTTCTTATATTTTAATGTTCTATTGGTGTATTTTATTTTAATATTTTAGTGTCTGCATTAACAACAGTATTAATAGATTGCATGTTTGGCAACAAAATAGTGCATTCAGTCTTATAGGACTAACTATTATATTGTACGAATACTTATCTGTTGCACTTCAACAGTGATAAAAGTAGTCAGTTATTGAAATTAGACAAGGGCAAACAGGTCATCCATTTCATATGATGTCATCTCAAGTGTTTTCGTGTTATGGGAATTACGTTGTACCTTTTACGTTGGTCCAGGGTGTCATCGGTAGCGGTGGTTAGTGCGCCTATTCCACGCATTTGTCCTAAGAACATTAATCATCGACAGTCGGAGCCATCGTGTTGTTTTCTATGGGGTAGGAGCGTTTATATTTGGGCCCCAAAACCGTGCTTATGGTGAGTGGTATGCGGCGGCGTCTTTAGTAGTAAACCGTTCAGAATACTACTGAATGATTTACTAATAATGGGCACTCCGCTTGAACCTCACTGAAGCTTCTCTGGTCTTTAAGCTTGTTTAGGTGTTCGTTTGGGCTTAGATAATATATATTTTCTTTTATTTCATGGTTCTCCCGCATACTGCACAACAAGAGCTACCAAAAGGGGAGGCGCAGATACCATATTAACGTTTATAATAATAAAAAAATTATTATACATTTGACAAAGCAATCTATTGTTGTAATTTTTAATTATATTATTTTTTTAATTGACGATTTCGAATAATTAATGACCAATTTTGTATTTGGAATAGGTCTATACTGTAGGATAGTTATATGAAAGTGGTTCATAACTATCTTACTATGATTATAACTATGATACCTTACTCACTAGCAAACTACACTATGGCTGGTAGAAAATATCGACCGGCCAATTATCATCTATGGTGCTATTGCCTGGTCTCAAAGAACAGGGCTAAGCAGTGTCAAAAATAAACTGCAGTAATTCCAGAGACTCGCATGTTCTGTTGTCATTGCGTACAACTCCCAAAGCTGCCCTTGTAGTACCACTTGATTTAACACCACATAAACTTGGTTATACACCAGGAGGCAGCAAGAGCAGCCATCAGACTCGAACAACTAGATCTGTGGTACAACCAAGAGGGTCTCCATTATAAAACATGGTATCAATTAGTGGAATATCAACTGCTAATATTGCTCCATGCTGGATGGCTGAATGCCTAAACAATATATCTTTGAAAGGAAGAACCAAATACAACTATATGAAAATGATCGAGGTCAATTTCATATAGTTGTATTATATGGACGGGTCCAAGATGTGTCAGGGCCTGGAGCCGATGTATTCTGACAAGACCTAAACTTAAAAACATTACTGGCTCTAGATCTACACAGTTCTATATTTCAATGTGTTGCGTTGACGCCGCCACCACTGCGGTCATGTCAAAAGACAACATCCCTATACTGTTTGACGGCCTAAAAGCATTGGAGGGTAATACAACGAACTCTGGGTTTCATTTATGAATGCCACCAAAAGCGGAAGCGTTTAGCCTTAGCTAATGGGCTATTCCTTCAATGGATTTAAAGGCATAGCGATTCACAAGGCAAAGCGACACCACTGATGAGCTGGCGAGGAAGGAATCTACAATATCGGTGGCGGGTTCAACTACATTACTGTAACTTCCCTTCAGCCAACTTTGCTTTTTGATGAGTCACTCTCTGGCTGCAGTCAGTGCAAACTGGTGCTGATAGAGGCCCACCATGTTTAACTTACAGACTGCTCAGCCTGAACCGACTCGACATCTGAATAGTTGTCGGAATTATTTGATATACTAGATAGCTAGCGGCCTTGAATCCGCATCTATTTACCAGTAGATCGACAGACAGACAGACCTCTACGTAGACGATGTCTCAACGCAGAGGAAACGGACTCCCACGTTATCCTAGAGTGCAAGGAGTGGCCACATAGCAGACAAATATTCTTGCCTCGCGGCTGTCGAGGTCGCTCTTAGAAGCCTGTAAACCTGCCAAAGCCAGCGCATAATGGACCGAAACTAAGTCCTTTATCAATACCAAAATGCTCAAAACTGGATTTCGACTGCAACTTCGATCGCGTTAATGTAGATTTTTTTAATCAAATCAGCTATCCAACAGAAATAGAATTTTTTTATTTTGGATGAAAGGTACCCGGTTCTGTACCACTGACAACGTGAATGCAATTTCATGAGGATGGATGGATGTCTTTACAGCGTGAAAGCGAAAGAAACACACAAACAAGCTCATAATCGCATTTATAATTTTGGGCTACAATTTCTTTGTGCATATTAGTTATATTTTTACATACATCCTACAAGATCATACATACATTTATAGTAATTACAATATCGATATAACATCTATGGGCATCCCTTTGTAAGTCAAAGACGACCAAAAAAGATTAATCGTTGAATTCGTTGGTTTTGGTTTTGCATAGGTCAAGTAATTACTACTTGCTACTTGTCTCTACTGACTCTACTGTTGTATTGTTTTCCTGTCCGTGTATGTACTACTCTCCCACTAAAATTTCATGAAACAGATATTTAGATTATAATAATTTTAAACTTGTTTATCTGCGTATTTACATACAAAAGTGGTTTCTTAAATTACACCTTTTTGTGGTTTCAATTTGTATTTTCAGACAACCAATAAAATTATAAAATAAAAATGTTAATTTTTACTGTTTGAAATTTGTAGAAAAGCATTAAAATGGCACCAAACGTTGCGGACGCGAACGGGGTTCTATTCGAGAGCGACGCTGCTACACCAGACCTAGCTCTGGCCACAACACCTGTACAGAAAGCCGATAACAATCCGAAGCAACTGGTGTGGAGGAACATTATACTCTTTGCATATCTTCACTTAGCGGCGCTATACGGTGGTTATTTGTTCCTGTTCTCAGCCAAATGGCAAACAGACATTTTTGGTAAGTTTTTTCTTGTTAAACCTCAGCTAAAAAGTAATTTCTTGAGGGTTGCATTAAGCTTCTTAAATTTGATGACATAATCTAAATCAAGTGACAGAATTTTATAAATGAAGATGATGTAATATAGGAAATTTTGATAAAATTTACTGGTTCTAGAAGAATAATCATTCTATAAGTAATATTAATTTTCAAATGTTAAAACTAATATTCAATTAATGTGCCTAAATATCTACTGAGACAATGAGTCTGAAATGTGGACATTTGAGATTTCCTCATCATGATTTATTATTTTTGTTGATATAGCTAACATATTTATATAATATACTAATTTATTTTGTTTATTTTTCAGCCTATATCTTATATGTGATGTCTGGGCTTGGTATCACTGCTGGAGCACATCGCTTGTGGGCTCACAAATCATACAAAGCTAAATGGCCACTAAGACTCATCCTGATTGCCTTCAACACAATGGCATTCCAGGTAAGCTATTGCTGACTGAATATTAACTAACCATTTTGAACTTTTGTTTGGGACAATATAACATATTTACTCTTTATGAGTGTTTATTTTTTTAATTATAACATGTGAAGTGCTAATACTGCTGTAGTAATCGAGATAGCAGTAAGATAGAAAAGGAACCACTGGCTACTGCTATCTTGATTACTATGGCAGAACAGACAGGGCTTAGAATATACAAAATGTTGTAACTTAAGTGTTCTTAATGCACAGAAGTATTCTATTGCATTAAGTGTAACCTTTGCATAGACAAACTAAATGAATGTTTATTTTTTATTATACACAAAGTTAAAATCAGTTCATGAGTAACTATCTTAATGGTGTCAGTTTTATATTCACTTGGTTGCTGTTACATTATCTATTTAATAGATATTGCACCAGCATAGTACATAAATATTATTTTCCATGGAAAAATAATGGAACAAAACATTTTATTTATAAACGAACACATCAGATAAGGAACAGATGTGCGTAATACTACGTATTACAGTACTTGTTATAGTTGTCTTATCTTAAGCATCAAATGTAAAGTAGAGCCTTATCAGAGCTATTATTGTCTGTCCAGTAGAAATATAGATGTTAATAATATTATGAGTAATAGGCCCTGAATTGATTACCTGAACAACCAGAAATGATAAATGAACCAAACATGATATGCTGTTATTGACAGAACATCAAACAGACACAGAACATAACACCGTAATGTGGCGACTGGGAAATAGTGATCATAAGTTTCTATTGCCTTGCTCTCTTACTGGCTCTACCTGTTGCTGTGCAATCAAACTTCAATTTCTTTCTTTCTTTCTTTCACTTTTCAATTTCTGAATTAAATAAATGAATCCCTATTTCCCTTCGGCATGCATCACCCGTGAACGGCTTGACCGATTTCGCTAAATCTTTTTTTTTTGTGTTTGTTATTGTCGGAAAAAGGTTCTTAAGAAAGAAAAAAATAAGAAAGTTGCGCAGAAAATTATAAAATTCAAGAAAACTTAACCAGGGACTTATGCTGGTAAAACCTTCAAGAAAACTTAACCAGGGACTTATGCTGGTGAAACCGTGGGGCGCAGCTAGTATAAAATAAGATTCCATATAGTGGTATTGGTATTGGTATTGGTATAGGGCTCTGTTTCCGCATTTAGACTCATAAGCGGTCCATTATGCGTACAGGTGGGCTGACTAGTTGAGCCAGCTTAGCTCCTTCCAGAAGCGCAGAAGCCTCCTGGGGCATTCACAGGCTTCTAGGAGCGACCTCGCTCCCGCGAGGATACTTGCCCGTTGTGTGGCCACTCCCTCGCACTCCAGGATAACGTGGGCGGCCGTTTCCTCCGCGTTGAGACAGCCTCTGCATAGAGGACTGTTTGTCACATTGATGGTGAATAGGTGTCGATTTAGGGCCAAATGGCCCGTCCATATAGTGTTTTGCATAGGGTTTTTTATATTATTAAGCACAAAGAAAAATACAAAGAATATACTTATCTCTATTATGCTCAACTACAAACTAAAAATAAAATAAAATACTTATAAAAATTCACAGATTGCGCAGATCTTACTCGCTGCAAAAGCGTGACCACACTATTTTTTATATACTATTAGCAGCGCCCCGCGGTTTCACCCTCGTAAGTCCTGATCCCGTGGGAATATCGGGAGAAAAAGTAGCCTATATGTTAATCCAGGTCTCCAGCCATCTACATACCACGTTTCATCGCAATTGGTTCAGTAGTTTTGGCGTGAAAGAGTAACAAACATCCATCCATCTAAACTTTGACATTTATAATATTAGTGGGATTGTTGATCAAAATCTATGTAATGGCCAAGTCATGCGTGTTTATTTTTTATTTTGATTGAATACTCAAAAGCTACTTAAGAAAAAAGAGTTATCAGGTTTTTGTGGTGTCTTTCATACAAGTCTTAACTACAACTACACTTGACTAGCATGTTTTATCTGAATACCGTTTACATTAGATGTAGTTAATCTTGTAGTTAATAACATACTTGTTATAATAGTATATGTGAAAGCTTTTGTATCAATTCTTTCAGGACTCTGCTATAGATTGGGCTCGTGATCACCGCATGCACCACAAGTACTCAGAAACCGATGCTGATCCGCACAATGCGACTCGTGGCTTTTTCTTCTCTCATATTGGCTGGCTGCTCGTCAGGAAACACCCTGACCTAAAGAGAAAGGGCAAAGGGCTCGACCTGAGCGACTTGTATGCCGACCCGATACTTCGCTTCCAGAAAAAGTTAGTTGCAGATGTTACTTAAATATATATATATATATATATATATTTTTTATGGTATAGGGGGCAAAAGAGCAGACGGGTCACCTGATGGTAAACGACTACCTTGATACACACTCTTATACAAAAAAAAAAGTATACAAATTGCGCTGCAAGAATTTGCAGTGCACTCGAGAGGGAATGGGAGACAAGCAGACAGGCAAGCATCTATATTTGTTGTTTTTGCACTGGCTCTTATTTCTTTGCACTTGCACTACCATACGTGCGATTGTTGAGAGGCATCCACATTTTTATCTATGTCAATAATTTATAGATTCTGACTATGCAAATTACTGGGTTCCCTGAAGTTTAGAACATCCAAATTAATAGTCGTTTATTTATCATTGAGTGCTCAAGGAAGTATGGTTAAAGATAATAATAAAGTTTTTCACAGTGATCATTCATTCTAGAATCGTTATGCAATATCGACAGTGGCAATTAGTAATATTAATCATTTTAATAATCTAATAAAAATCTGGATGATTTCAAAGGCACCGAGCGTAATATTACAATAGCAGTAGTTATTAGTAATACTACTTATTGTTATGCAATTTGTCTCTGCAAACTGTGATCATATTATTTAACACATAAAACAATAGTATAACAATTCAGCAAATGTCACATTGCGTGACACGTACTTAAAATGACAGTGATACATTTTTGAAATTAAAACAAAAAATTGTTGAGTAATATAAAATAGAATCATCTTCATATTTTATTCGTAACAAAAAAAAAATATTGTAAAAAAGAATTACAAAACCTAGTAATATTAGCTGTAAATAATTTACACAACCAGCATTGTTATACATTAGACCGCACAGGATGATATTAAATTCCGTAAACAGATTAATTCAACTTTTATGAAGTCAAAATTCGGCAAACCGTTTTTCAATCTCACGGACCATTACAACAAAAATATCTTTGGGCTTTTGAGCTTCAGAGCTCTACTGTGTGCCAGTCAAATTAGTACTGTGGTTTGATCAAGTAAACATAATTATTACTTCCATTGAGTCTGATAATATCTGGTATCTATAAGCAACATGCTTACAGCTACGATGAATTGACTGTAAAATAAGACTTAATAATTAATGTTGCGTTAAATGAAACTAATAGGTATGAATAAGTGCTATTAAAGTTAGTTACCTACCTAAGACAAATGATTAAATGTTTGCCCATTCACTGTAATACCTCATAACAAGACATTCGTCACTATGCGATGTATGTAGTCCGTCATTTATTGCGATGGTAAGCCCACTGACAATGGACTGTAGAAGGTCAATGGAGGTCAAACGTGATTCGCGACGTGACTACCTTGAGAATGTCTGCCTAAACCTTGTGTATACAAGGATAAGAGTAAATACGTGAGCATACAGATTGAATGTAGATTATATTGCTAGCTAGGAGCTATCTCCCTACACTGTTAGTACCTGCGTTTTAATTATAAAAGTATACGTAGTATATAATATAACAATAGACATTATTTTAGTTACTTATAACTTTCATTTACATTATGTGAAATTGAAATAAACAAACGGAGTAACGATATTACATAGTTAGTTCTTTTTGTTATGAATTATATTTTCTGTCATATTATTATGTAAATAACGAAATATAAATAAACATTTTTTTTCTAGATATTATCTGCTCTTGATGCCTATCACTTGCTTCATCCTGCCAACGGTGATTCCTGTATATTGCTGGGGTGAATCATGGATCAACGCATTCTTTGTGGCGGCGCTGTTTCGTTACACCTTCATCTTGAACGTCACGTGGCTCGTCAACTCCGCCGCACATAAGTGGGGCGACAAGCCATATGACAAAAGCATAAAGCCATCAGAAAACATCTCGGTTTCGGTTTTCGCACTCGGTGAAGGCTTCCATAACTACCATCACACTTTCCCATGGGATTACAAAACTGCTGAACTTGGAAATAACAGACTTAACTTTACAACCAACTTCATTAATTTCTTCGCTAAACTCGGTTGGGCGTACGATATGAAGACCGTCTCTGAGGCAATCGTCAAGAATAGAGTCGAGCGCACTGGTGATGGTTCTCATCATCTATGGGGGTGGGGTGACAAAGATCATTCTAAGGAGGAAGTTGATGCTGCTATTAGGATAAATCCTAAGGATGATTAATCTGCATGTGTGGGCTATGTGACCTATTCATTCGGCAAGTATAATTTAGTAAATATATCATAGAGATTCCAGTTCTTATTTATAAGAAGTATATAAGTAGTACTTGTAAAACACAATGCATTATGATCTGAATGCACGCTAATGATTTGAACTCGAGTTCATTATGAATCAATTATCAAATATCATATTCATTATGAATTAAGTCTCCTGAACTATTTAGTTCTGGGGCTACTTCCTTAGATGCTACCATAGAAGGCTGTTAAACGGCTGGCTATTTCGAGCGACTTATAATTATTATAATATCGTTTACAAATTTCAAAATCCTTCTTCGGGCACGCATAAGTCTTCAGTGTCATCACTTTCGCGATACATGTTGTTGTACCCCTATTCCCTTTTTAGATGTAACAGTGTTAAAACACAAATACCTTAACGGTTTTCATTAAAATAACGCATATTTATTACAAGTTATTCTATATGATAGCAATAATTTGATAGAAGTAACACATCAGTATTATTGACCACATATTGTTGTATATTATTTTGTTTTTATGCTTAATGTAGTTACTAGTCTGTTGCATTTGTATCAAGTTAAGTAAAAGCATTAGTGATTTTTTCGAAGCAGTTAGTTAGTAACATTTAAAATGTTTCTCTAAATTGAATTACGTATTAGGAAATATGTGGTAAGTATATGAGATCTTAAGTTTTTTTTTCATGTTGTAAAAGCCAATTAGTAATCGTTCTTAAAGTTATATTACAGTTTTTATTGAATTCGTAATAATATATTATAAATAATAAATTAATTAGAAAAGGTCAACTTTCAAGGCAAGTAAATATAAATCTACGACCTACCAAAACTCCGGTAGACAACGAAAGGATGAATAATATCTTGTTGAACGACCCCTGCTGAGTCTTGCCTGTATATAGGGTTTTATTTAAATTCTAAGAACTGTAATACAACTAAGTCCCTACTTTTTCACAAAATATAGTAGTGTATCAATAAGTATTTAATATTTTAGCACATTCACAGAAGTTCTCTGTATTTATTGTTAAGTCAGCTGGTCTGTCTCCACTCTTGTTAAAACGCCAAGCATTTCCCTAAATGTGAGAATATATCTACATATGTATATGTGCTATTACAATGTGTATAATGGACTGATGTGTAAGAGAATTGTGATACTTAGGAGGATAAATTGTTTATCCTGTAATGTATGTAAGCGAAATGTGAACAAATATATTTATAATGTATTTTTAGTTTTATTGTTAACATAATCAAAATAACTGTCAACATCATTTTTGTCATAAAACTTGTCGCACATCATCTAAAAGCTTACTCGTATACTTATATTAAATTTTTTTTTAAATAATTATTTGACGAGTAAATAACTATAGCACTAAATAAACGTCTATTATTTGAAACCTACGAGTAGTCTTGCATAGTTTTTTACAAAAACTATAACATATATCTTTTTTAAAGAGTACCGCAGACACCTGCATCGTCTCCTATTTTTGGCATGATTTCAAATTATTTTTTAAATTGCCCGCTAAAAAGTATCATTCCGGAATACTAACACCGGTGCATAGCATACTAATCTGCGAGGCGAATGCTTTTTGCGTAGATATGTGCGTAACAATTCGCTACGTTAGTGTTTTAAGTAACAAAATGTCGTTAGAAATATTTGGGTGAAGTGCGAACTAAGGGAGCAAAACATATCGTCGCCTCCCATTTATATTTCTTAATTATGTAAAAAAAATCGTCAAATAAATATTCTTACTGTTATATTCAGATTTATAGATATCGAGACAATTTATTTTTATTTAATTTACCATGACCAAACGCTAAACGCTACCACGAAATTAGGAACAAATAGTAGGGTTGTCACTTTCCATTTTGAAGAATAATATTAATAGGTGTAATTAAAATAGTTGCTTCCTATTCCGAAATGTCATTCTTTCATATTAAGTAAATAAAATAACAGTACCTACTAGTCAGATAAGCTATAGGCCAGTGGAATTAGACAAAAAGGGGCTATTTTTTTACTTAATTACGCACAGGTTTTAACATAATAAAACTTGTTCGTTAGTATATCAGGAACATGGTCCTGAATTTCATCCCATTTTTGACGTTCGGAACATTGTCAAATTAACGTTTTGATGCAAAAAGTCGCCAAAAATTTAGGTTGTTGTAATTTTCTCCTACCGTATTATGATTGCGCATATCGAACTTTCTTTATCGTATAGGTCGTAGAAATCCTAAAAATTTAAGACCAGTTGGATTAAATTTGGACCATTATTTGTTTAAATAACTATGAATTACGGTCTAAAATCGCAAAATTTTAATTTCGAAAAGAAAGCTCGAATGAATGTGAAACTTTAGGAGAATACGTCTTTTAGGCTCCTGAACATATAAAAAAATGTTTATCAAAAACTATTCATTTGTTAACGAGAAATTCAATTTTTTTATAAAAATTTGCTTAATTGTTTATTGCTATTTGAGCCAGTTCCTTCGTCCAAATCGATTCATTTTGCACACATTTTTTCGTCAAGGCCTATTTTATGATTCTGCTGTGAGCGTATGCATTATTATTATTTAACTACCCCAAAATGGCGTCCGAAAAACTTTTGGAGCTATGGTTTTTTGAAATATCTCGAAAACTCATCGTTATCATATCGGCATGTAATGTTCACAGATTTGTTGCTGGTAATTTAATACAAATAAAAAATGTGTCCTAGCATAAGTAGAAGCCAAAATATTTTTTTAAAATTAATCGCTATTTGTTTATTAATAACAATTAGCGCTCCAAAACCGCGGGACGCTGCTAGTTTTACATATAACTAACTAGCAGCGCCCCGCGGTTTCACCCGCGTAAGTCCGGATCCCGTGGGAATATCGGGATAAAAAGTAGCCTATGCGTTAATCCAGGTCTCCAGCTATCTACATACTAAGTTTCATCGCAGTCGGTTCAGTGGATTTTGCGTGAAAGAGTAACAAACATCCATCCATCCAAACTTTCACATTTATAATATTAGTGGGATAATTGAATACTTACATTTTGTTAATATTGCGGGAGTCTACGGTACTATTACTTAGGCACACTCCGCTTAACCCCGTCCAAGTGTGTTGGTAGTGGTAGTTGTTTGGTGTTCTAAAAGCTACGCGAATACGTACCTACCATTCAACGATTGTCATACGTCAAATTCCAAAACAATGTTGAGAGGTTGCACGAGTTGCACTATCTTCAATTAATTTATCAATCTTGTATTTAAAAAAAAGGGCAGTAAAGTTCGTTTGAAAGCCTTGATATTTATTTAATTATATTTACATTACAGTCAATGACTGTCCAAAATATATTCAAATTTACAATAGCTATAAATAATTCACATATTTTTATACATATTAACAATGGTGATAACATTTGTGATGATAGAAATCGTGACATATACACAGTTTGCAAAGAGTAGGTATTTAATTTTATTGATGTTCTTGTACAAATTATTTATATACCTCAACTATCTAAAGTTTAACCGGCTTAGCTTCTATTGTTCAAAAGCTGATACTATCAAAGACGTAATAGCATAACAGCACAGATAAATTAGCAGTGCCTACCAGTGGCGTAGCTACCTTGGGTGGCACCCGGTGCGGAAGTTGGTGGCGTCACCCCATCGAAAGTAAAAAGCAATAAATTGTATATGATACAGGACATGGATCATTTATTATTTATAATATTGAAGAAATAACAAAACACAATTATAACTAATACAGAAAAGGAATTGTTATACCTACAATTAAAATTTCTTCTTTCTAGCTTTGACAGCTGCAAGCATTTAAGTTTCTAAAATATATTTATTTTCTTTTTATTATCATCACTATAGAATACACGTTTAACAATTCACGCCAACCAAACACAACACACTTCATGAAACAATTTTTGTGCTAGCGATTTTTTTTTGTTTGTACATTGTTCTTAAAGTTGAGAGACCGGGTGGGTGTCACCGCAAAAAAGGTGACACCCGGTGCGGCCCGCCCCCGCCGCCCCCCCTTTGCTACGCCACTGGTGCCTACTATAATCGTAATTTCATGGTTCGCATTCGCAAGCAAAATCCACGACGCAAAATTTATTAAACAACATTTTGAGATTTCTTGCATGCAATGCAAGAATTACTTCGTCATTGCAGTACATATCATATGTTCTCTTCGTGGAAAATATCTTGTTCATCACCTTTGTCTGGCAAGCATACGAAGAACTCTATCAGATTCATTAAAGGCCCTCGTGAGAACGGATTCTGATAACGTCCCCGTTTGTCTCTTAAATATGGATATCTTTTATAATTAAACATTTCATTTGTTGTCAAATTCATGCACGCGTGCAGTATCTGTAATAAAAGACAATAACTATGTTATCATGAAATGATGTCACGATGAAATATCATCTTAAAACAATAACTCCAAACAAAAACAGCGACAGAAACCAAGAGTGAAACATAGGGAGCATTGAAGTCTTGTTCAAAGATTATTCTTATCTTAATTCTATATCTCTCACGAGAAGAGTATTTACATTGTGTGTACAATTTACGTATACGATGAATGTCGTTAAATCTTTCAAACATTTCCCGGCGATGGGGCCATACCAAAAAAAAAACGGTTGTCTGTAAAGTCGGTTTACTGACGATAGTTGAACGTGACAACAGGAACGCCTCAGAGCGAGGTAACGCCGCCGCGCCGCATGAGTCATGTTTTTTCTTGCGTGCAGCCGGCTCGATGGAATTATAAGACGTCACGTCAAAAAATTGTTGTAATGCTTTCAGGGGTATGAAAATCAGTTGACGTCATATTTGTGGCCCGTAATCAGATCTTTAGGTAGGTATAACTTTTTATACTTAAAAATCGTTTGATGACCCTCAAGGAAAGAGGTCATCCTTTGTCTGATATCTTCTATCTTTCTCTCTGATATTTTTTAAGGAAATGGATTAGATGAAGGTGGCTCGGCCTGCATGAGTCCTTTTTGGCAGGGCTTTCAAAGAACCGTTATTATTTTTACAGAATCGGAGCCACCATTTCTGGCATGTTAGCCAACGTGCGGCAGGCACCTCACTGAATGGAACAATGTCAAGTCCGCCAATGTACCTACTTGTAAAGTTGCATTTCGAATGCAAATTGCTCTTGACCTGTTATCACTAACTAAATAAGTACGTTACACGAAAACACTGCTTAAACTTTCCCAACTAAGCTAAGCGGCAATTCTAGAGTTAGTATTCTAATTTGCCACCAACCAGGGGTACCAACATAAATAGTCGATAATGTTTGCGCCAGCTCCGTTGTCATACAATAGATCGTATTACACATGCATGTTAGTCTTTGACCTTAATCTAATCACTTAGGAAATCCGCATACGGTCAAGTACCTAGGCTAGACATAAAGAAACTATTCAATCCAATAAACTCTTGCTAACAGCGGGACCCGCGCACACTGAAGTGTAAAGGCACTTAAGGACAGGAAAATACCGAACTTTATAATATTAATTGTATGGTAATCTAAAACTTACAGATGTACAGGTAAGTATCCAACCGAGTGCACAAAAAGTTATCGCTTCCAACAGCCCAAGTACATAGAGTAGTCCAAATCCTTCTAGCAGTAGGCAGTAGCAGGCAAAATATATCGACAAGGTGCAATTAATGGCGACGCTCATCACGAACAGGAAAAACCACATCCTGTTGCGAACTCCGACGCAGTTGTAGATGAAAGGGCAGTGGTGGTCGAAGTAGGCAACGCAGCGCTTGCATATGCGACAATGTTTAGCCCTGCAAAGCAAAAGTACTTACCTGTAAATTACACCAAACAATAACATATACCTACTGTACTTACCAATTTCTAATAGAACCATGTACATAATCTAATTTCTTAGACGTTGTGTGTACAGAGATTTGTTAATAATGTGTATGTCTTTATTTATTTAGCTAAGCACCACGCTGACTTCTTTTAACCTGACATGTATGCCGCAATCTTTATTATACGTAAGTAATATAGTACAATACCTACTATAGTATTCCTACAATAATAATTTGTATCATAGCCAGTGGCGTAGCTAGGTAACCAAAGGCCCTGGGGCAAAAAATAAACTAGGGCCCCAACTAAACTATTGAAAATCATTTGTTCCGTATTCGTCGTGTTCCGAATTCGACGTACTCCAGATTGGTCGTAATCCAGATTCGTGGTACTCAATTTTCAAGTACAAGTACGCAATTTAATGTAACTAGCGGTTTAGTCACAACTCTAGTACAAACCTGATAAATACTGGTTCTAAAAAATCTGGTTTATTTATATTCCGAATGTGGGAGAAATCTCACTAGTTCAATTTATAGTTTGTAAGTCAGAGTCCGAGAGGCCCCCTGAGCTTGGGGGCCCCGGGGCACTGCCCCGTCTAGCCCTCCGGTAGCTACGCCACTGATCATAGCAGCATTAATCTATATTAAAAAATGGAATAATAAAATAAACACAAGTTTCAAGTGTTGCAATCATTAGGTATTGAGCAATAAATACCTAACTATTTTTGCAATAGAATACTGCAACCAGGGAAAGTTAAGTTCATTGAAACGTCCAACACCAACTGAAATGGATAATGTAAGTGGGATTTATCTAAACGACTAAGTAGTAATGACTAATTTACCTCAATGGTCTCAGACATCGGCACGTATGGCACAGTCGTGACAATATTACATTCCTCTTCTTCCATTTATCATAATATGGAATCTGCCTTATGGCCCTATAATAGGTTTCAGAATTCTGAGGGATATAACCTGGATCTCTTCTGTTGGCAATTACCCAGCTGAGCCACATTATAGCATTCCAGTATAGAAAACAATAGTGCGAAAGGCGTAATGTGTTCCAAGTTAAAGGTATGCATCGTATAACATACATAGGATACCCCCATAGAAGTACAGATATTAAAAAGAATAGTAAAGGTCCCTTCGAATCACCAGCTCCGCCAAATAACAATGCCCATAGTTCAGATAGAGGCGGCATCCAATGCGATTTGCGTTTCATCTCCTTTTGCAACAGTTTAACGACCTCTACGTGTCGATGACTTTGCGCCAACATTAGTGGTGTCTTTCCATTTTTATCACGAGGTTCTAATTCTGCCTTTACCTTTAAAGATTACATTAGCATAATATTAAATGAGATTATACCGTGTTATTATAATAATTATTATAATAGTTATTATAATTATAATTGCTATTATAACAAAAATATTTCTTTACCTTTTCACAAAGTAGCCTTACGCATGTCAAGTTGCCAGAGAGACATGCCAGATGAAGTGGTGTCGAGCCAAAGTTATCAGTACAATGCAGTGGTACTCCTGAATATATAAGGAGTCGGACTAAATCGGCGTGACCCTTGTATGCGGCCCAATGTAGCGCTGTGTCACCATTAATATCCGAGAGTCTAGTTGCTGCACCCATGCCGAGAAGGTACGCTGCAGTTGCAGTCTTGCCGTACATACAAGCCGTCATAAGTGGGGTTAAACCTGTGTTGTAATCGTTCAGATTAGAAAAGCACACTTTAACATTTGGGTCGATTTTTAAATCATTTCACGGCAATGTAATTTGTGTTTTTTTTAATTGAGCTGACCTTTGAAATCTGCTGCGTTTACAGCAACACCCGACTGTAACAACACCTGCACTACTGACGCGTGCCCTTTTCGGCAAGCCCAATGAATTGGACGTGGACCCTGCGAATTGTGAAAAGTCTAGATAAAGTCTTAATAAACTCTTGCTAATCATAACAGGTGTTCAACATTTATTTATTACCTGAGTGCCTAAGCAAGACAGATCTATAGGAGCTCCTCTTTCGACGAGATATCGCATAACGGCCACGCTACCGTCTAATGCTGCCCAGTGAGCAGGAGTGTAGCCATGTTGATCTCGTGCACTGAGGACCTCTACACCAAGCTTTTCAACCAGGCGCTCGATTTCGGACACTTCTCTGTGCAAATTATATTCAAAATCAAATAGTTTATTGACTCCGATAGAAAAGTATGCACAACGAACAATAAACAAATAATCAGATATATGTATCTTAGGAATAATATTTAGGTATAGCCGGTATAACGTACCCGGATCGAACAGCTTCAAAAATAAGAGCTGAAAGTTGATGAAGATCAGAATGGTAGTTGATGTTGGTAATAGTACGGGGTGGTGCGGCTGGTGTATCAGGAGACATTGGCGAGCACGGTGGTAGAGACTCTTCAGCGGCCATCGTGCAAGGGGGCGGCTGCGGCAGCGCCCACACGCCGCGCGCCGCCCCCGGGCTTGGGTATACCTGAATATACAATTAATTTTAAATATTTACATACATTCATAAATTGATTAATTGTTGCTTTTCGTGTGCAGCGATTAACTGCAAGTAAGAGATTATAGCGAGGTGTTCTTGAGAATAAAGAAGATTACCTGATATCTATGTTTACCTTTTTTACAATCCTACCTAATTACTTTTAATCATTCACGGTAAAAATCTTTAATTACAACCAGTCCCAATAGGCCAATAGGTACAGTGCCCGACATTTATTCAATATTTGTTGTGTACCTATATAATATACGGGAAATTACTTTAATCAATATATAATTTGTCTTTACAATTAATTACCTTACTATTCACGGTGAGGCCGACGCCCCCCGCGACTGCGGAACCCTCTCCGTCCGCCACGGCCGTATCGCCGTCACACACTTACGCAGAATGAAACTTTTTGCCCTTGCCTACTATTAATATCCAAAATTTCTAGAGTATTTTCACTCTAAGGCCTTAGCTGTAATTGTATGACGTAAGACCGCACTGGCTCGTAAAATGTGATATTGATTCTACAACGAGCATGCGCCTTCTTATCTCACCAGAGGTAATTTAAAATAGTTAAATCTGTGAAAGTAATCAAAGGTAGATCTGAAGGCCTTGTTTTATAATGCCCTGAGCCCTAAAGTTATTTATTTATGTTGGAATAAATTATGATTTTAAATTCCCTAATCTGGTCAACTTCATGGAATCTTTAGTATAATATTCAGAGATGGCGTTGACTGTATGTCTTCTGCTGCATTGCATATTATATTGGATATCTAAATATACTGTATGTATTCTATAAGTAGGTACTTCGGTACCATGTTTTCACGATAGCTTTGTTTTATAAACAGTAATTACGAAAGATCTAAGTATGTTGTTATTTTAGTTCAGATAATACCTCCCTAAACCATAATACTCCAATTAGCGAAAACATAAACAATAATCTTACGTGTTTTGTTCGCTAATAGGTACCAATCGGAATATATAATAAATGTAACAACGAGTAACAATTTTCAGTATGTTTATTAAACATCATAGTATAATTTGATTTGCAATTAGCGCCATCTGTCGATAGAAATATGACTACAGCACGATTCCACTTTGAATAAATATGTAGAAAAAATACCAAGCATTTTTATAAAAGTTTTTTGAGTAGAATATTGAGATAAAACTGCGGGATTGTAAGTATATATCTATAACTTGGCTGAATAAGCTTCCCGTGGTGGAACCTGGGAAACGGACGTCGCCACTTCTTTTTCTATGGAGAAAATATTGCTCCCTCATACTAATGCTTTAAAGACCCGTTAGTGATCCGCATTTTGGGCTACTGTTTCTATCACGTCCGTCTAGTTAGAACAATTGGGTAAAGACGGCGCATTACGACCGGATTCGCATTCTCTAGATACCGTCGGAGGGAACCGACAGTGTAACGCAGATTTTCACTTAAGACTACCTGTACCTTAAACTGGGGATTGGACGAGGCTGAGAGGAAGAAAACCTCTATAAAAAAAGTACAAAGTTGACCTGTTATCAAATACAGGTAATACAGCAGAATTTTACACTATATTGCATACATCTTAGTTACCTTAGTTACGTGACTTCATTTACATTTTATGTACCACACTTATTTAACATAAAGTGTTGGAGCATCTATTCTTTTGCGTTATTACAACAAACAACTGCTTTCTCTAGTAGTAGAAAGAGCAATTATTTTATTGCACTAAAGCTAATACACAATATACAATAGGTATTTAATAGTCATCAAACCACAGGCTGTTCTTATCACAACTTTATATATAAAAGAGGCACAAAGTGATTATATAGGACTGACACCTGTGACTACCTTTAAAATTAGGAACAAGATACAATTCACTGCCGGAGCCAACATTTATATTCGTTTTATTAAATAATGGACCATTAATGACACATTTATATTATCTAGTGTTATCCTTGCAACTGCACTAAAATGCTTAAAGGCTAAAAGGCTAATATGACTAATAATGAAGTCACATATTGGATACATGTAATAATAGTTTCATACAAAGTTAAACTAGATCCATTTTATAAAAACAAGTGTATTTTAAGCAATTATGTAGTTATGGTATAAAGTATTAATATAATATATTTTTGTTCATACTTGTTAAACATGCTTGGTAAAACATTTGCTGCGCTTTTGTCCAACATATCTCTGTTGCCTCTAAAAGATGTCCTCAGTGCAATAAGGCTATTGACTTGGCTATTGTACAACAATACATATAAAATAACATTTATAATATAGGTAAAAAAACTTATTATTATTATTAAGTGTACAGGATGGAAATAGTCACTTCTGGTTTGTTAGTCCAAATAATGGAGTCCAGATAATGGAGAAATTAAAATTTGTAGTTATCTGTAGTTCTTACACTTAACACACAAATTCAGAAACTTAAACACAGTCTAACTACAAATACAGACATTCAACAAAAGTCTTGGTCAATTAATCATATTTAATCAAACTAAAACTATAAACTAACACACTGCTCTCATAACCCTTAACTAGTCAACTGTATTTCAATTAAGAGCACACAGTAGGACAAGGTAAAAATAAAATGAAAACACATATTTAAAATTGTGAAAATGAACTTTAATTCAGCAAATTTTATACTAAATGTATAAATATGATATAATCTAGATTTCGTTTTCACTACCTAAATAGACATCATGTTATAAAAAGTGTACAACTAAAACTAGTAGCTGATTAAACATCTCAATGTGGCTTATCAATTAGTTAGATCTTGTAAAAGCACTTTCTTTAAAATGGTTTTATTATACTTAAATAATAGATTAAAATAATGAAAGCATTACAGCTCACAACTGATGTTGAATTTCCATACAACAATCAAATTCAATACAATCTTAAACTTCTAGTAAACTTGAAACATTTAACGAGCAAACTGAATAAATTATTATTCATAAACAAACTTAACAATGTCGATAGCTCAAAGTAATATAATATTTTCAACAAGAGTCAACTGACTGCACATATAATTGTGGGGTGTATACAGATTCAGAATTGGGACTATTTTATTGTAATATCTGATAATGCCAATCAACAATTAGGTATCTTTTTGTCTATTTGTTACTGTATTGATATTGTAGAGTTTATTAAGTCTTTCACATTAGCATTATCTCTTTTGAGTCTTGAAACTAACCGAAAGAGGTTGGCCGTGAAGTACATATCCATTTAGTGCCTGTATTGCCATCGCTGCTTGGTCATAGTTTCTCATAGTTACAAAACCAAATCCTTTACTCTTATTTGTTTCATGGTCTTTAATTATCTTAACAGACACAATAGCACCATATGGACCAAAAAGCTGCCACAGGGTTAACTCCTCCACCTCGGGGGCGATATTGTAAATGTATATCGACCATGTACTTGGAGAATTGTGATCCCCTATAGCGTTCATATGATTAATCCAATGATAAGGTCTTACAAGCGTACTTTTGGGAAAGTTATTATTATTGTTTTTATGCTTATGAGGATTACTTTTATTAGCATACTTAACTGTTAACGGATGTAGAAAGCCAGGCGGCGTGGTAGCATTTATGCTCTGAATGGCTCTTTCCGCTTCATACTGATGCTCATATAATACAAATGCTATACCTGCAGCTATGCGAGAATTAACTATTTTACCGAATTGTGCGAATAGTCCATGTAAATCCTGCAAGGTCAGTTCATTAGGCAGGTTACACACGTAAAGGTTCCAGTCTGCTTCAGGCTTCGAAGGGGGTTTTGCCTCTGGATTGAGGAGTGCATGTGACACTTTTAGAGTCTTGTTTTGCATCAGGAGGCCGTTAAATGCTTTACGTGCCTTGACTGCATCCTCTGGACGAGAGTATTCGACGAACCCATAGCCTCGGTTCGCTATCAATTTACAACTTTCCAGTTTACCCATTGTCGAAAATAGCGAGAACATCATATCCTGGGTCATGACTTCAGGAATGTAATTGACGATAAGTTTAGTGGGTGATTCGTCCGCCCCATATTCATTATTTCCTTGACAATTACCGTCTTGACACGATTCCGACATTTTTTAATTGTTGTCGGTGAATGACATTTCACCGTAGTGTTGCGTGTTTTCTTTTCTTCGTTCGAAAACTGGAATGATATTCTCAACCAGCTGATAATTATCATTTCAAACCAAGCTAAAAAATATGTAACTAAACTAGCCACAGATAAGATAATTGTTACATCGTAACAGATACATCGCTCCCATACAAAAGCGTCAATACCTGGGCTGTCTTAAGTTAGAGGGGAGAAGTCGTTTTTTTACACTTTTTTTTGCTCTTTCAACTGTTCGATCAAAATTTTTATTTGTTCGATATTAGTTTTTTTATTAAAAATAAAATAAAAAATTACCCTCAACTTGGAGGGGAGAAGTCATTTTTTTAAATTTTTTTTTGCTATTTCAATTGTTCGTTAACTGTTCGTCATTGTTCGATCAAAATTTTTATTTGTTCGATCTTAGTCCCTATCTACTAGTCACCCGGAGTAGATAGGTTCGCAGCTGGAACTATGGGTCCGGCTGTTAGATCAGGGTACCACGGGAACCGGATCCTGAGCCCTCTGATGGCGAACGCTGTCAGATACCGGTTTTGGAGTTGGACTCGTGGGGGTATTGTGGTTAGCTGCAGAGAACGGGCACGTTCGTCTGCTCCACTAATGTCGGTGGAGCGTCGGTTCTCGCGCGCAGCGAGCAGCGGAATTAACCGGTCTAAGGCGAAGGGCTCCATGGTTTTCCGCTGCAAGGCTTGAAGCGTCCTTTAGCAGAGGTCCCGTCGGACCGATGCAGCTCGGGTACTTGCCTGCTTAGCAAGTAGAAAGGTGACTAGACACTGATCCGGACACCCGACCGTAGGCCAGGGTAGACCTACACTTGATTGTAGATCGGGATGTGAGCGTGCTGACAGCTCCGGTACCAGCTGGATACTTTTCAAATGCGGTTTGACCTAGTACTTCGTTTGTCATAAAATTCAGTTCTGGCACTCGCCTGCCGCTGCCGCGCCACGCTCGCTTCGCTCGCTCGGCTCGTGCGTTATGGTCACAGTTCTAACCTAACCTAAACCTAGCCATTTCTTTTCAATTGACCTAACCTACTAATGTTAAATCGTCTCTAATTTAACATTAAAGTCCCCTCTCTGATGTCACCCGCTCTCGCGTGATGCGTATAATCCATTTTGGATATTAAAATATTAGGCGTGCGACTGGATTACTAAGTGAGCGACAGACATGGCTAGGTTTAGGTTAGGTTAGAACTGTAACCATAACGAACCGAACCGGACGTGAAAGAACCGATTTTTTTTTTGATCGAACAATGACGAACAGTTAACGAACAATTGAAATAGCAAAAAAATGTAAAAAAACAACTTCTTCCCGCCAACTTGAGGGTAATTTTTTATTTTATTACAAAAAAAAACTAAGATCGAACAAAAAACACTTTTGATCGAACAATGACGAACAGTTAACGAACAGTTGAAATAGCAAAAAAATAAGGTTAAAAAACTACTTCTCCCCGCCAACTTAAAAAAGCAAATTTTTTATTTTATTTATAAAAAAAAAACTAAGATCGAACAAATAAAAATTTTGATCGAACAATGACGAACAGTTAACAAACAATTGAAATAGGAAAAAAAAATGTAAAAAAAACGACTTCCCCCGCCAACTTAAGGGTAATTTTTTATTTTTAAAACCAAACTAAGATCGAACCAAATCAAAATTTTGATCGAACAGTTAAGAACAGTTAACACACAATTGAAATAGCAAAAAAAAAAATGTAAAGAAACGACTTGTCCGGGCCAACTTGAGTGTAATTTATTATTTTATTTAAAAAAAAAAACTTAGATCGAACAAATAAAAGTTTTGATCGAACAATGACGAACAGTTAACGAACAGTTGAAACAGCAAAAACAAAAAATGTAAAAAAAACGACTTCTCCCCGCTAACTTGAGGGTAATTTATTTTATTTAAAAAAAAAACTAAGATCGAACAAATAAAAATTTGATCGAACAGTTAAGAACAGTTAACGAACAGTTGAAAGAACAAAAAAAAAGTGTAAAAAAACGACTTCTCCCCGCCAACTTAAGACAGCCTAAATTATACCCTCGGGTTGTGCAAAGATTATTAAAAAAGGAAAGACTAAAAAAAATGAAACAGATTATTGATTGAATTTTATGAAATTTTCCCCTATGAAATTTAAGTGTTTAATTTTTAAAACTAATTGAAATATTCTTAAACAGACAGTCAAGTATGGTTAAAGTACGTACGTAAAAGATTGGGATTTGCACCATGATATGACAGAGTTGTTGTGCACGTTCCCATAGTACGAAAAACATCTAAGAGAAAGTTCGTGAACTTTCTTGAAACATCACGTACCACCTGACTCGACCGCTTTTGAAACTTCTAGAACTCAGTAGAACATTCTGTTCGTTAAAGATGGTCTCAATTTAGTTCCGCTACTCGTTAACTATTATATTTTATTGTTAAAAAATTGGAGATAAACAGCAATAATTGGTCGGATATCAATGCGATCCTTGCGATTCCTATGATTTTTTTATTTTAGTAGGTATTTGAAGTGAATTTATGGCTTGGCGTGGGGTACAGGGCGATGCATTTACGATCTGGCGGTCAAGTGTTAAATTTATATATTTTTTATTTGAAAAACACATAAGTAAATAAATGCAAATAATCAAAATTAAGATACCTGTTTACATCTGGATTGCCATAGATTACGGCTGAATGAGAGGCAGCTATTTGTTATTCTATTCCGTAGATAATTTTCTTTCATTAAATGTTGCTAGGTGAATACCTAACAACATTTAACTGCAGTTTATCAACAAAAACAGTTTAATTAAAAAACCAGATACCCGCAGATTCAAGCGGTGGAATCTCGTACTAATATGTTTGATTTACCTGCTAAGTAATAAAATTTGTTTAAATATAAAGTTTAAATGGCTTAGAGGCTTGATTTTTATTACAGCTTCAATTGATCCCAGACGCAAGTATTTGATGTAATTTCAACTCAATACCTCCACGCGGTCCCGAGAAAAAGAGTCTTGACGTACAGACAGACGGACAACAGTGATCCTATAAGGGTTACATTTTTACTTTTGAGGTCAGGAACCAGTGGCGTAACAATAGGGTGGCAGAGCGGGAAAAATGCTACGGGGCCCCGGGCACTAAAGGCTCTGAACACAGGAGGCACTAATTACAAAACTATTAATTTTGTATTTCATCAATATAATTTTTCTAATTTAAAAAACTTAATAAAATACACGAGTTGGAAAATAAAGCGCGAAGTGCGAGACAAACTTACACACATCCGAGGAATTAACCAAGGGCTGCAAATGGTATAAGTTACGCCACTGTCAGGAACTCTTAAAAAAATAACTTAGGGTCTGTATGGGTGGTATCTAGGATATTGAAAGAATTTAATCATTTGCACCATCGGCTATATATTTTACATCTTCATACATTTACGTTTATATAATTACATCACAATAAGCAAACCACAAAATAAATAAATTTTGCGACAGACTGTTGTATTTTTATTAATATGCAATGATTGTGCTTATTTTATTAGGTTTAATAAAAAATACGCAAAGTAATTTATACAAGGTAGCTAGCAAAATGTGTGTAATATTTTAAAGATGGACGCAGTTTAATAAAAATAAATGAACGGCTTTTTTAACCTGCCTAGCTTTTCATCAAACTATTCGCTATTCAAATTTTAGATTTAAGCCTATTATAAACTATAACTCTATGGATGTACACCAAAAACATCTTAGCTGTATAAATGTTGGTTGCAGTTTCTACAGTACACGGTTCTTCTTAAAACAATAAATTTGAGCAACACAGCTTAACATGAATTATAAAAAAAAACTTTAAACAAACGAAAGTACGGTAGACATTAGCTTTATTAGCATACTCATGATTTTATCCTACAATTTCTCAAAATAAAAAGAAATAACAAATCTTTAACATCAATTACAACATAGACATCTTTTTAAATGCATTATTATTAATAACATAAACAAGAATAATAACATTATTCGAAATATTAGATCCAGGGTTTTAATCATGGGGTTACCATTGACAATAAATAATTTAACTAAATACATTTTCACTACGTTTTTTTTTACCCCTAATGGTTCTATTCGCCTTTACGTATAGTATAGACAAATATATTTTTATCTTAGTCACTTGCACTACAATTTCATTAAATTTGTTTTTTCTTCGAAATACGAAGGTAAATATTCTTTTATAGATTTAACACAATAATTTAAAATTAAATATTAGTTAGGTACTATAATCACATTACACAAAATACCGACAGGTACTCCATACAACAAACATCATAATATATTTTTATAGACTATCAAGAAATGTAAATTAAAATCACGTTTAGTTGATTACAGAATGTATAGTAAGTACATATCGTGTATAATAACACTACACTTAGTAGGTTAACAATAAATTATCAACTCCTTGTTACAAGCTCATTGTCATGTTTATTATAAGTTTTAAATAATACCCCATTCGAGTAAATATATCACTTTCACAAATACTAAAAAGGTCAAATATAAAATAAAAGTGTAAAAATAAGCTGAGCTTGTCAATTAATCAACACCTATAAGCTAATTAAATATTATGATTTCAAAAAGCAAAATATAGTTAACATTTACTACACACAATTATTGTCATGATTATAATAGAAAACAACACACAATATTAGGTATAAAACTCTTTGGTGAACATTTTCATTAGAGTTAAGAAAAAATCATCTATAAGCTTTTACTCATTAAAAAATATATTTTGTACATTAGTTATAGTACCAAAGACGAAGCCGGTGAAACCGAAAATGATTATTACGACATCCTTCCATAACTTCCAATCATTTCTACCAAGTTGATCCGGCCAGAAAGTCATTATTTCTATCAGTGGTGGAAAGATGAGTGCGAGCGCAGAGCTGCTGAAAGCACCCACCAGTGAAATTATTCCACTCAAGTTGGGAATTACGGCGGCTGCCAAAACTGGAACAAACGATAACAATCATTAGGAGACGATATTTATCAATGTAAACATAATGCGAATTATCATGCGAATAGTTGGCAAGATAATACCTAACACACACACCACACTTCATTAACTAAGTTTATTTTTGATTTAATAATTATGTTGATAGTCTCAATAAAATTAAACGTCTCGACTAAATCAGACCCATTGCAGATTAAGACAGTTTATTCACATTGCGAATAGAATGGCTTACTTTTTTAAGGGTTTAATGGAAAATTTTATTAAAAATTCTGCCAGTAAGAAAGCACTTGTAGAAAACCACGTTTAACCAGAGCACAACAAGTGTAGTGTTTTGAGATTCGTGAGTAGGATCGCATGAGCTGTTTAAAAAATTTATAAACATATATAAAAGTATAACATACGCCGAGAAGCGTGCTTGTTTGCAGACTAAAATATTATTACGAGCTGAGATTTGGGATTAGAAAGGTACACCAATTTATTATCAATATAGACACAATTTATTTCAACAATTCACAAATAACACAATTATAGTTGATTCTCACTATTTAAATTACCACTTGTACTTCGCACTTATATTTCCACTTCTCTATTCACTCGCAGATGCTCAACTAGAACTCAATCAATAAGGGAACTGCCCTTTTATACTCCAAACTTTAATTCAGAGAAAGTTACAAGTACATTCTATAATAGACTACATAGGCTGCACTAAAAGTATCCAGTAGAATATTTCCACTGTTTCTGTCATATTAAAATCTTTTTAATTGAAAACACCTTGGTTTTAAAAATCGAATACCATTTATTTATTTAAAAAAAGATTCTCGGTCTTATCACAAGGTTTTGTCAAACTTGTTTAGTCGTTGAGAAAATGGAATTGACTCGAGAAAATCAAGAGCGATGATTTATTATGACTTTCGAAGTGGTTTAACGCAAAAACAGTGTGTTGACCGGATGATTTCTGCATTTGGTGATGAAGCCCCATCCAAAACCACAATTTATCGCTGGTTTGCTGAATTTCAACGTGAACGTGTCAAGCTCAGTGATGATCCCCGTCAAGGTCGTCCAAAAACTGCAGTCACCCAAGAAAACGTTGATGCTGTGCGAAAGCTGACTGAGGAAAATCGACATGTGACATACCGCGAAATTCAGGCAACTTTAGACATTGGCATGAGTCAAATACAAATAATCTTGCATGAACAATTAGGTGTAAAAAAGTTGTTTTCCCGATGGATACCGCATTCGCTCTGTGAAGAGCAAAAAGCGGCTCGCGTTACTTGGTGCGTCAGAACTCTCGAAAGATTCCACGCAGGATCCTCAAATGCTGTATACGACATCGTATCAGGTGACGAATCCTGGATATACGCGTACGAACCCGAAACAAAAAACCAGTCACGAGTTTGGGTGTTCGAAAATGAGTTAAAGCCAACAAAAATTGTTCGTTCACGGAGTGTTGCAAAAAAAATGGTGGCCACCTTTGTCTCCAAAACCGGCCATGTTGCGACTATTTCTCTTGAGGGACAAAGAACGGTTAATGCAGAATGGTATGCTAGCATTTGTTTGACACAGGTCGTTTCTGAACTCCGTAAAGAGAACTGCAACCGCCGCATCATCCTCCATCACGACAATGCGAGTTCTCACACCGCGCACAGAACAAAAGAGTTTTTAAAGCAAGAAAACATAGAATTATTAGACCATCCGCCGTACAGCCCCGACCTAAGCCCTAATGATTTCTATACTTTCCCTAAAATAAAGAATAAATTGCGTGGTCAGAGATTTTCATCACCTGAAGAAGCTGTGGACGCCTACAAAACGGCCATTTTGGAGACCCAACTTCCGAATGGAATGGTTGCTTCAATGATTGGTTCCATCGCATGGAAAAATGTGTCAAATTTCGCGGAGAATACTTCGAAAAGCAATAAATACATTTTTAAATAGTAATGTTGTGTCACTTCCTTGATTCCCGAAATTTTCAGTGCCGCCCTCGTATCAGTTCTGTCCAATGTCAAAAGATGACGTGCATCGCAATTTAAGTAATAGTATCCTTCTATGACTTCCTATACTCGACAATAGATGGCGCCTGTGGGTTAGACTTCCGTAACAATATGTTTCCGAATATCTAGTGCATTTAAAAAAAAATTAAAGAAAATAATAAGAGAAAATATCTATAACCACTACAAAATGTTTTACGACTATACTAATAATAAGAATCGAGAGTAACTCGATAAGAAGGAGAAATCCAATAACTTACAGATCACAAATTATATTTTGACATTGGTAGTCATCTAATTAAAATGAAGCGATAACTTCCAATGACATAATTATATTATTAAGTGCTAACAAAAAGTAATCAAGTGTTATTGTCAGAAAGATAAACTTTTTGACTTTAATTGATAGAACGTGAACTCTTAATGGGGTATACTTACATGTTATAGATATTAGCACGAATCGAGTTACTGCCTCGCCATGTTTGAGGGCGTGTTCCGATGACAACTTTGACTTCACATATGGCCATACTATGTTCATTGGGACGTAAAACTGGAGTCCGTATGAAAGAAATATTGAAGCCGCCATTACTGTTCGAACACTATGAGCTAATCTGTAATTTTTAAAAGATTAAAATGATAAAAATCTTTTTAACAAAAAATTAAACCGACAAAAAGAACTAATAAATATATAAACCTTAAGTCTTAAGAATTGAGCTTATTTACATAAACTATCAAATTTTATATAAATTTATTTTGAGTCGGCGCCAAACAACAAACTGATTAATTATCTAAATTTTATATGTACCTATGTAGAAATGGACATGACTCTACGTAGGTAGGTAATTAATCATTTTATTACTTGGCGCCGACTTATAGAGACATAAAAAATATATTGAGAAAAGTGAATGCACGCTCTTCCTAAATCCCAGGTTTTATATTGACGTTGATCCAAATACTAAATATTTGATTACTTTCATTTTTTAATCAACGAAAAATCGGAGGTATCAAGTCAACCTCTACATGTTTTATTTTTTAATTATGTATGACCATGCATAACTTTTTACAGAATAGTCCGATTTCGATAAAAAAAATTATACTTGACACTGACTCAAAATTATTTAGGAAAAAAAAAATAATTAACTAGTGTAAGAATTAGTTAGTTTAATATTAAGTTTATTTTTTAATATTGTTTTACGGTTTTCAATTCCTTTTTTCTTTGGTTTTTATGTTAGTTATATTACTGTTATTGAACGTATTTACGTGTCGCACATTTTTATAGACTGCGTCTTTGACGACGCGATGCGTAATGCAGATTTATAACGGTTGCTTGTAATAAGTTATATTGAAACTTACAAAGAGTTGGGTAGATTGAGTGTAATACTGCCTCGTACACGGTCACCGTACTTCAGATAACCGAAAAACCCAATTCCCGTATACAACGCGGCTACTATCACCATGCCAGTATTTAACACTCCGTTCCAACCGCCGAAGGCTTCTGGTGTTTTCATATTGTTTTCCAGTGGTAAAATCTGTAACATTATGTTATTAACTTTATTTTTTACAAACAGATTCTATTTTTTTCTAAACTTATTATTGCTAACTATAATTAAGGGCGATTAGTGGGCCAATACCATTGATATATAAAAACCTTTTTATATAAAAGGGTTTATATATCAATGGGGAATACCTACAGAAATATATAAGTACTGGCCCACTAGGTTAAAATTGCAATGGCGACTGTTTCCATCCATACGAAAAGTCAGAAGCGTTTTGTTTTGTAAAATTATGTTTGCGTTAACTTAAGAGAAAAAAAAGGTAAGACTCGTTCCGAGACGTTCAGCTAGTTGCACTGTTGCAATTTGCACTCACAATGTGTACTCGTATATACAACTTTTTTTTTAACGAATTAATCTACCAAGTGTCATTAATAACTACCACCCCTCTCGGCTATTACCGTGTGACATATTCGCTATTCATTTGTTTTGACGCGATAACGTGGATACATGTTATAATTGCTTTCAGTTAAAGATAAAAAAATACGTAGGTAGGTATAAAAATGATACGAATCAATTCAGCAACCGATTCTGAGCAAACTAGGTACGCTCAGATATACCTACCTAATTATCCACCCACCGATAACTTTTGTCATTCTTTTGGTTTATGTGACATTATATAGCTTATAGTAATTCTTGTTATGTACGTATTTTAGATATACATTACCGTTATTTGCTGTCTCTCTTTTGTTAATTTGTTGTTTTTTTTTTAGTTTAAACAATATTTCACATTGTTGCGTTATTATGAGTAGGTACATTTTCTGTTCTCTTTTGACTGCGTTTGTTATATTTCATGTTTTCATATGTACCGACATATCGTACCACTAAATCAAACCTTTTACAATGTTGTCTGGGCATTCACATTACGAGTGGCTGAGGTTATCGCACCGATTCAGTCGTGTAACGAAATCAGTCGCGTATGTAACAGTGACACATTTTTTATTGAACTGCCAACCGCTGTTCGCAATCAAGCCAATAAATACAAAATTATTCATTGTCTTCTACTTAAACACCTTGACTTGGAGATATATACACCTTCACCTAGTTCAGTATATTGTGTTACTCGCCAGCTTACTTGGTTTTACAAAACCGTAAGTTCATGCCTTAGTAATAATGGGGGGGGGACCACCTTGACGTGGTGGGGCATACGGAAAGGCATGAACTTATCGGTTTTGTAAAACCAAGTAAGCTGGCATATATATATATATATATGTGTATGGTAATAATAATAACCCCCCCGGGGGACCACCTTGACATCAAGAACTCGACCATACCCTGTGCCATTATAAAACAGGAGATACAAACATTATATGAATAACCAATAACATCTTGGTTTAACCTCTCCTAACTAACGGTCCCAAAACCCTAAAGAATAAGAAATATAGTTATAACAAGAAGTAGTACGAAACGGCCCCAAGTGCCCGGCGGATGGTTGCGATGAGAGCCAGCCTGAGCCTGAGTCCAGGGGTGCGAAGAATCTCCGGGTGGGAAGAACTCGTCAAACGACCCCAGCAATTCATACGGACTCTGATATGCTAAGAGATATTCCAAAAACTCCATCACCATTTCATTCATTCGAATCACCTTGTTCATCCCGTATGATCCCAAACTAGGTAGAGCCTGTACTATGGTACCAGACTGCTGATAAACATACTTATATATTTCTAAATACATACATATTATAGATAAATTACACCCAGACACAGAACAAATGATCGTGTTCATCACACAAATATTTGTCGTGGGTGGGAATCGAACCCACGACCTCTGGCTTAGCAGTCAGGGTCACTAACCACTAGACCAACAGGCCAGTCAAATAATAATAAGGCCGGGGTCATAATATAATTAATATACTTATCTAATACTTAAGCATTATTTATTATAAGTGCATGTACATATGACTTAAAGAAACGTGGCATAGCGGTGATAGGCACAGTTAACATTTAAGTGTAACATACATTCGTTTGTTCTGATCGCGTTGTTTTAAAAGGGAAGAACACTATTATACATATAAAACTTTTGACGCTGTTCCCACAGTGTGTGATGCCTATTAAGTATTAGGTGTATATGTCACAGTCAAATCTCTTAATTGGTCAAAAGTACTTTTAACTGAGAAAAAAACAGCGGTCAAAAGTACTTTTGACTGACTTTGTTAGTTTAAAGTACTTCTGACTGGTTAAGCGTTGCGACTGCAACATATAAATATTCTGATATTTCTAGGCATTGAAAAACTCTACTCCATTCCCCTCGAATGAGTCCCCTTTTCATAGAGATTTAAACCTTATATCAAGGCAGTAAATTTCATTGTGTAGTTGGGGTAACATATTAATTAATTCATGAATCGCCAATGCGGTGATACATTCAATTTCATAGTTTCAAAAGCGTAAGTGAAAAGATTTTATCAAAAAAAGATAAACAATACGATCATTTACTTTATGCCTCGAAATTATCACATATACATACTCGTACATAAAGAAGTAAAGCTGAGGTCTTATGTATGCATAATAATAAAAATAGAACTCACCACTCCTATTCCTTCAAAAGCATATATTGCCGTGCCGAAATATAAAGGTAACTGATGCCAACTGGAAAATGCTGGCACTGTATCAGTAGGTGGTAAATCTTGCAATATATAGTAAAATGTTATCACAAGTCCCCATGCGGTCATTATAGATGCGACCAGAGACACTGGCGTCAAATATTTGAGATTCTGCACCATAGCCAGAGCAAGGATGGGTGGGAATAATAAAGCCAAATAGACATGTACACTTAAATTTATATGGAGCAGATGCATCGTGTCTTGAAGGTTAGTAGCAACAAATAAAAAGTAAACACAGCAAAATCCCAATTGCGTTATCACCAAAAATATATTGACAACATTCCTGAAACAAAACACGCATATGTTAGATAAGCCCATTTATATTAAAGCATAAAGATGATAAACTACGAGTTGCTGGCCTATCCAACTACACAAAAATGCTGAGTAGCTGCTTATATTGGACCTCACGAAACTGAAAAAAATATGTTCTTATACGGTCAGTGATTTCCTGTCAAATGAAAATTTATCAAATTAGTTTATTATGCTATTGTGAATTTGAATTGACCAGCTGACGCATAATCCACCACTCTATGGTCAGCTGACTTTTCTTTTTCATCAAGGTATTGGGTTAACTATAATTTGATACAATTCTCAATCGGGAGGAATTGATTAAAAATAATATTTTTTTTCTATGTGCGGAGGCTGCTGCTCCTCAACCCCTCGGCGGGACTGCAGCAGACGTTCAAGAGGCTTCATGATACAACTCTCTGAAGCATTTTACGAGTTTTCGCCCGAGAGGAAATTGGTCATGAAAATCTGTTGCTGGCTCGAGGGCCAGTATTGCTTTTGCATATTTTAATAGAGTGATATAATATTTATCATAAAATATGTTAAGTGTGTAATAACTTTAAAAATAGAAAAAAATAGAATGACTTTTGTGAGCAAGGTTCATGACGACTACGATACCATGGCCCTGTCAGCCTATTCTCTAACAAAAGGTGACTAATCAGGGTCGTTCTGTGTATTTAGGATTGGTGGACATACAAGACGGAACAAGCGTATTTCTAAGATCGTGTCAATGTGTAGAGCTAATAAGAGCGTACATGATCCGGCGAAAGGTATTTTCTTTTAAAACATTTTAGTTTAATTTACGCAGACATTAACTATTGCTTATACTCCATTGTTAAATGTAGTAGGTATTTCTACAGATACTTTTTACTTCATGCCAGACATGCTCGGAACATGTATGTACATTTGTTTAAAGAACGCAAACATTTAAATCATAGATATTTGTTATCATTAATAATATATTTGAACTGTGTCTGTATAACTATGGACTCATAACACAACACAATTGATGAGAACTACATTCCTTGCATTAAAAATATGGAAGTCATATAAAGACTCCACGTTTTATAAAACTTACTTCTTGTCTATTTATCAATATAATTACTGTTGTTTGCTTGTAAATCTTTTCATATCTTAATCAACACAATATATTGGAACATTTATTGTCTGTTTGTTGGTAATTTTCCTAAATGATAACAAGGAGGAAAGTTTCAAATCTCTAACTACGATAGTGACACAATTAAATGAGATAATAAATTTTAATGAATAAAAATGTCATGTATTGTATAATGTATTTTATAAGACGTGTCTGCTCTCATTCTGAAATAAATACTTTTATATTATATAACTCAACCCAATAGGTCAAAGGCCTATAAGGTTAGGTTATAATATTAGGGCTCATAGAGTAAATAACATGAAACCTAAAAAATAAACAGGGATAAATTAACATGTACCTTTTCAGTAAGTTTTTAGTTTTTTTTCTAGATTTTAATGCATTTGAACTCTAGGTAAGTCTAAGGTAAGTCTGGTTTTGCTGAATGTAGTGGCGAAGCGTTTAAATAACAGGATTTCTACCGACTTCCCGTTGTCACTGAATATTAGAATACAAACATTGCTCACTGGAATGTGCCTGAATTTGTTTAAGCAGATTCTGCATTTAGAATTTTATTGCAGATTACAGACTTCTTATAGAATCTTTTTTTGTCAGTGCTTTTTTTTTTATGGAAGTGTAGATGTTTGTTACTAAATTACGCCTTTTCATAGGACGAATTTGGATTGTATTTGGTACACAAATACGTTGTGTATATTGTATTTCCAAATCTCTATACTCGAGCAAAAATGTAGCGATTTTGCGGATTGTAAAAATTTGTTAAACTTGACTACTTATCGGATCAAAAAGTTTTTATTAAAAAAATTGCAGGAAATTTCATATTACCTTTTTATGTCTTCAATGACTGGGCTAATGGGCGTATCCTAACACTCTGAACCAACACGGCGCCACTAATTCTAGCGTTACATATGTAATAGATGTAGATCGACACAAGCAATTTATGTGTTCTAGATGTTCGGAGCTATATTAGGTTTACGTAACGCTATGTGACCCCATTAAGCATTGCAATAAATCGTACTTGCCCGAAATCAGCAACGCACTACTACATATCTATTATCTATCCTAATATAATATAGCTGAAGAGTTTTATTCGATTGTTTGTTTGTTTAAATCTCTTCCACCGGCCGGATTAAAAAAATATTTTTGCATTGGAAAGAATATCTATAGAGGAACCTTAAGAGCGGAGCATTGACCTGGTGTGCAATAAACATGACGTAGGTTTTAGATTAGACCAGTTTTGTGCTTTATTGCGAAGGCGTTTGGGATTTGAACTTATTAGGCTTCGTGTGAAACTAAAAAGTATGCTATCTCAGGTTCTTTCAACGCAACGGCGCGACGCGCCGCTAATGCGCGCACGCAAACGAAACGCAACGCAACGATAGCGGTAAAACGAAAGCGTAACAAATCAGTCATAGTATAGGAATAAGAGGTTCTCAAGAGTCTCTGAATGTTTCCATTCAGTTTGTATGGAAAATATTACTTGCGCACATTCACGTAAGGCGTGCTGATAACGATTAGAAAGAAAAAAGAAAGAAAGAAAATCCGTTTATTTTGGTGCTGAGATACAAGTTATATCAATTAATATACCTATATCTATAAGTATATCTATAAAAAAAAAGAAAAAAGAGAAACCGGGAATTAAAATACAGTAATTAGGTACATTAAAAGAAACAGTGGAGGAACAATAACGTGTCTCGCGTTAGCACCAAAATAGGTGTCCAGTTCAGCTTGGTGCCAGATAAGAATCGGGAGCTGATTTTCAACTGGAACCTTTAAATAAAGTATATATAAAGTGTACGTACATATATACATACATACATATAAATAATAAAATACATATAATTTACAGAATAAAAACACGTAGGTAAATGTGTTGCCCATCATATAAAATATAATAATTATGTTTAGTCATAAACTTTACAAATCAGATTCAAATGCTCCTGATTTATTATAGCGCTTCATGTTAAGCGGAACTTACTTAGCCTACAGATTGTTGATACCTTTTTAAAAAAAGTATCACCGACTTCAATGCGCCTCAAAATACCTGTAGTCTAGTCAACAAGTTCAAAAACGTGTTAAATAGACATAAAGCTCCTAAAAATACGTGCGATAGCTCATTCGATTCGGAATGACGTCTGAAAAATGTTTTTTAAGGGCTTATTAGCACATAAAAAATTGCGATTGTTATTAACAAAATAATATAAAAAAAAAGGTATTTCGTTTTGGGTTAATAACTTCCAAAATAATGATATTTAAGGAATTTTGAAAAAAGATCCAGAAAGAGGAGGAAATTTCCGATACAAAAGTCCTAACTCCCGGAACTCCTCCTCTTTCTAGATCTTTTTTCAAAATTCCTTAAATATCATTATTTTCGAAGTTATTAACAAAAAACGAAATACCTTTATTTTACCTTATTTTGTTAATAACAATCGCAATTTTTTATGTGCTAATAAGACCTTAAAAACATTTTTCTAGACGTCATTCCGAATCCGTATTTTTAGGAGCTTTATGTCTATTTAACACGTTTTTGAACTTGTTGACTATACTACTAAATGGTTTTAAGTGTGCCTATAAAATTTGAAGAGTTCCCTCGATTTCACCAGGATCCCATGATCAGATCCTCACCCGATGACCATGGGACCACCTGGGAAGTACACCCTTTCAAAGAAAGGTAGAATTTTTCAAATGGGTCCAGGCGTCTTTAAGTAATCGGTGAACATACATACAAAAAGAAACATACAGTCGAATTGAAAACCTCGTCCTTTTTTAAATTCGGTTAAAAATAGTATATAATTATTTTACATGAGACGAGATTCATCATATTAGATTTATTCATCACTAGGTAATAAGTATAAAGGTAATAAAAATATTTTTAACAAAAAATTAAACCGACGAAAAGAACTAAAAAGCAAAAAATTTGATAGTTTATGTAAATAAGCTCAATACTTACGACTTAAGGTTTATTTATTTTTTGCTTTTTAGTTCTTTTCGTCGGGTTAATTTTTTGTTAAAAAGATTTTTATTTTATGATTTTTTTTCATCATCAGCTTAGCTATATGATGTGATGATTTCTAAACGCAAATCCTACTAATATTATAAACGTGAAAGCTTGTGAGGATTTATGGATGTATGGATGTGTGGATGTATGGATATTTGTTACTCTTTCACGCAAAAACTACTGAACCGATTGCGATAAAACTTGGTATGTAGATAGCTGGAGATCTGGATTCCCACGGCATCGGGACTTACGCGGGTGAAACCGCGGGGCACAGCTAGTACCTAATAAAGTAATGAAAAGTAAACAGAAACACTATTCGTTCTTATAATTTTCGAGGGTTTCTCTCAATTTTATCAGGATCCATTCATCAGATCCTGACTTCCTTGACATGGGACCACCCTTGAGGTATACCCTATCTAACAAAAAAAGAATAATCAAAATCGGTTCATAAATAACGCAGTGAGGGCTGAACATACATAAATATATATATATATATATCCGAAGAACCTCCTTTTTTTTCGTTGATGAAAAATTATAGATAAATGTAATATGTATAAAAAATGAGAACTTTCGTACGTGGTAGTCATATTTATTAAAGAAAGATGCTTAGCAATTTGGGGAATGCCCGTCTTGTTCCGGCCCCGTCAGGGGCCCTTTATCAAGGAGAAAAGCGTCCTGCCGCTATAAAGGGTCTTCATCGGGTCTGAAAGTCGTCGGGCATCCCCAAAATACACACGTGAGTAAAACCGTAAATTTTTTCATAAATATGTATAAAAAATGTCTGACTAAGGTAATGTGCAAATGGAGTGGACATATGTGAGCAGATAAGATAAAAGTATTGAATTATGATACTTGTGGAGATTGTGTTATGTGGAAGACCAATACCATACTAAAATATATGCATAAGTACATATTATATATTGCATATTAATTACATAATTGGAAGTACTTATTAATGTGTAAACAATTGTCTGGTGTTGTTATTATGTTATGTTATTCAGTGCCTTAGCAGAGATTTGATCAGATCTACTATAGGTACTATTAAGGTGGTAAAAAGTTGACGCTCCCCCTGATAGTAAGCTGTTACCGTTTCCTTTAGGCAGTCTATGTCATTCGCGTGCTACTAACCACTTCAGAAGACTAACTCCGCAAAATCATTTAAATAAATAGCGACTCTTGCTCCGACACAATAAAGTGCGTTACGTACGGTTATATTCACCTAGAAGTTACCGCTCTTACTATCGCCTAACTCTTATTTCTTCTGATGACACGCGACGTTAGGGTTGTCTTCTGTTAGAATAATTAATCTAAATATTTAATTACCAGGTATTACTGTACTTTTGTGAACATATATGCCGTTTCAAATAAACCTAGGCTAATTCTTGACAGCAAGTTGACCTGGAGCAGCCGCATAGACTACAAGATAGAGAAGGCGAGTATCATTTTCTAGCAGTGCAAGAGGATCACAGTGATCCGCCCGGTTATTTCATATGGTTCCATCATGTGGTGGCCTCGAGTTAAGCTGACCACGAAAATTCCAGACGCTAGCGTGCACGGCGATTACGGGTTGCACGAGGACCACACCAACTGCGGCCCTGGAAGTTAGGCTGGATCTAGCTCCTCTGCACCTATAATATACAACAGGAAGCAGCTCTAGCTGCGAGGACAACGGGAGCCCGCATACGGTGATACTGGAACAGATATCCAAGGACATACTAATTGCGATGACCACAAACGACCGGGTCCCTAAACGGTTACTATTTAACAAAAAATATAGAATCCAAATAACGAGGACCAACGCATCGAGGGTCTGGACACTCGTGAGCTCAGGATCTTCACTGATGGCTCCAATACAAGGTATGGCACTAGCTCTGGGGTATTCTCGGAGGACCTAAATATAAAAACAACAGCCACTCTATGTACCCATAACACAGTATTCCAGGCCGAATGTTTAGGTATCTCCATGGCTGCTGCAGCTGTTACTGCAAGAAAGGTAAAGGACCAATCGATACGTATACTATCCGACAGCATGACAGTATTACAAGCCCTCGACGACAATCTCACCAGTTCGGGCCTAATCTACGAGTGCTACCAGCGTTTTAATGAGGTATGCGAACTCAACAAAGTAACCCTCCAATGGATAAAGAGTCACAGCGGCTCTGGAAGCAACAATGGCGGACGAATTGGCTAGGAGGGCATCGGAGATGTGCGTCATGGGCCCGGAACTCATGGTGACCCTCCCTTTCGGTCAAATTCCGACATTGGTAAGGAAGCGCACTAGAGTTCAACACAATGTCATATAGCAATGAAGACAGGCAGTCGAGGGCGGCACTCCCCGCCAACAACAGCCGGCTGTCGAGGATGCTACTCCGGCTGAACAAGCGTCAGCTGCAAGTGGCAACTAGAGTTATCACTGGGCATGGCTTGTTTAACAAACACCCTTCTGCTATAGGTGCTACAGACAGCCCACTGTGCAGAACATGCATGGAAGATGGAATTAGAAGAAACAGCAACCCATGTAGTGTTGGACTGTCAGGGGATTGCAGAATACCGGGTTAAGGCTCGCCACGGTCACTCTCCGAGATCTTCGGTAACGTAAAGGGGTTACTGGGATTCTTCAAGAGTTAGTGGCTCGAATAGCTTTTATTCCCACGCTTTGTCGTGGAGTTGCGGAAAACTGCCCGTGTAAACCTAACCTAAACCTAGTCTAGGCACTTACTTCACCTATTCAGATTAAACTTAAATAAAAGAAAAACTATTTTATTTCACCATGTCTGTCTATTTATAGATACTTTAACCTAAGAAAATAGGCATTCGGCATACGTTAATGTGTATTGTGGGTACCTAACTATATAATAATAATTCATTATATAACCACGTAAATAAGGGAAACCTAAATTAGGATAACCAAAGTCAACATTTGGTAGGTTAGTACCAAATGTTGACTTACTTTTTGTTACCTGCATAAGTAGACGTGCATTTCACCAAAATGTCCTTTACCTACGCTTAAATATGTGTTTGCTTTCAGTTTAGTTAAGTAATATTTACTATTATGTATTGTGTGGTAACATCTTAGCCCCAAACGGACGACGCGAGTGCGACTCGCCCGGCGCGTGTCAGCCCACCGAATAGTTGGCTCGACTAGTCACCCCGCCACGTACTTGTAGCTTCATACCTAAAGTGCGAAGTAGGCCTGACCTGATGTAGCCATTTTCAGTAGTGTGAGAGTTAAGTAGAAATACCTTTTATAGTATTATCGTATAATAATATTATAAAGCCTTTTATTATTGATCACACTAATCAAGGTAATCAAAGTAAAAAAAGACTTTTTGTGTTAGCCAGCTTATTGATTATGCTATAAAATGTGATAATATTCATATATAATTCTACTAATATTATAAACCTTCAAGTTTGTGAGGATGTATGTATGTATGTATGGATGTTTGTTACTCTTTCATGCCAAAACTACCGAACCGATTGAACCGATTGCGATGAAACTTGGTATGTAGATAGCTGGAGACCTTGATTAACATATAGGCTATTCCCACGGGATCGGGACTTACGCGGGTTAAACCGCGGGGCACTGCTAGTAACACAATAAGCAGAAGTTTACAGATAGGATCAGATCAAGAAGCTATTTAAATAGTTAATTGTTGCTGCACACTATGAAAAGCTAATTGTTGTAGATTGCATGCTTTCATCATTAAAAATCCCGGCAGATACTCAGAAACCCTTTAGTTAATAGGAAGAGAATTTATAATAACAATACATTTTATAAATTAATGAAATGTAGCAGATGAAAATGGATTACTTACTTCATTGTCTTAGCATATGGCCTCAAAGCAACTGGTCCTGATGCAAATGAATCTTCAACAACTTCAGAGAAACTTAATGCTGGCCTTTGACTCCTAATGCAGAGTTCATGTGAACATTGCACGAGGACGTGCATGCAATGAGTGCAAATTGCACCCATTATTATTGTTCCAAAAACACCTGAACAATAGAGAATTATTTATTTTATTTCTATCATCTATCATAAAAAATTTTGAACACCCTTAGGTGTTCAAAATTTTTTTACCAGTAATGATTTAGCTGAAATTTTGAGTATGCAAAATTTCAATATATTTTACTGTCTATCGAATGCTCATGAAAATGTTACATAATTATGATGAAAAGATAACAGATGATGATGCATTGTATAAATTGAACTAAAGCATAATTGGATTTATGAACTAATGTAGATAAGTCCCAAGAGTTAAATAAACCCATTGTAAAGCAAAGGAAACAGTACCTTTGAACAAATTTAAGAAAGTAAACATATTGTTTTGTAATGGTGGGTAGTTACAATTTTTTTTTCTCTTTTGATCTATATATTATTGATTGAGGAAATTGAAAATTATGCCTAGAGAGAATTATAACAGTACTTAACTAAATAAAAATTATACATTTGGTTGTCAAATTCTTGATTCCAGTAGTATTCAATGATTTCTATATTGGGCTTATGTACAAGGTAAATACAATATCTATTATTACATTACAGTATTTATTCATATACAGGATGAGGATTCACATTCAAGACATGCATTTATGCCTACACAGAAACTGAATAATGTAATTAGAAAATAAATTATTTCATATTTACGAAACACAAACCTTTACTGTTTCTGTCAATCTCTACACTGAGCTAGTAAAATAATCGTTAGTAAAATAAGGATTGTTTAAATTAATATTTTTGCATGTGTAATATAAAACATTTATGTACTGACAGCATAGCTGACAAACCTACAAATTGAGACTTAAAATTAATTCTGCAATATTTTTACTCACTTATAATTTGCTATTAACTGACTCACCAAGTATTAATCCAGCATTTTTGAAGGCATCTGGCATAGCTAATATGCCAGTGCCTATGTTTCCTTTCAGAAGGTGAATTAAAGTGTCGCAGTTTGATGTTGGGTGTTCTAGGCATCTTTCTGAACCTGGGTGATAGTCCTCTTTGGGCTTTTCACGACAAGCCGCTATTGGCTCTGCTACTAATTCTACTGACTGTTCAACTATATCAATTGAATTATTGGGTCCCGTGAGTAATGGTAGCTTTTCATCATTCATTATTTTGTTTATTATACTTTTATGCTTAAATGTAATTTAATAAATAATATTACGCAGAGCCATAAGCTTCACAGTCACCGCTATCACGATGGGAATTAAAAGACCCAGAGTACTACTGACTGAATAAAATTTGAAATTAATTTACTCGGATGTCGTCACTCGTCAATAGTCCTCAGCTGTCAAGCACTAGAGATGTGGTAAGATTCACGAAGGGCGAGTTAATTTATTTTAATCGATTTATTTGTCTTTGACATAGAGCTCTAGCAGTTATTGCCTTGGTTATAAACCCAACTGTAATTAATACCCAGAAATACCAAATACAAATAAATACCTCATTCTTTTGGATCAGATATTTGACCAGGAATTCATCATATATCATTAATATATCACGTCAAATTACTAATCTATAATTCGTACGAGACGAGTAGATATGGTTTGTAAGGATTTCATAAAATCTTTTCCGTCAGAAAAAAATCATATTAAATAAAAAGAAAAATACATTGGAAATTAAAAAAAAAGGCCTCTAGTAATTGAGAATCCGAAAAACCACTTCACTGTTAGCCCTGGTAAGGTGATAACATGTGGATATTTAACAAAGCAAATATTTGAGCATATTTGCTCACTTATTTATATTTGACGGTTGTGTGACGGTAGCAGAAAAAAAGAGCAAAGTCACACATTCTCCGATATCGAGCCATAAATAGCTGCACTAAGGTACAGCTAGGGCTCTACGACCACCACCTTACTATGCAGCCTCACGTTCGCAATACGGTAGCTCCAGTTGCGGCCAGTGTCCTTATCCCACCACCCTCTGCAAGCCAAGCTGTGTATTTGCGCACCCAGTTCACCTTCACCGCTCTCTCGTGTCAAGCTGCCAACGACTTCATGTAGTTTCATTGCGGTTTCATGTAGGTTCCCCGCTACGTGAGGAGTGATGACTTGCAGAGTGATCTCAAAATTGACATCACTGCGATGTTCGAGCGTGCTGTTACGTTGCATTCTTGAAGTATACTAAAGAATAACATAAATAATAATATAAACCTAAAATCCAACTAATCCCATTAATATTATAAATGTGAAAGTTTGGATGGAAGGATGGATGTTTGTTACTCTTTCACGCAAAAACAACTGAACCGATTGCGATGAAACTTGGTATGTAGATAGCTAGAGACCTGGATTGACACATAGGCTACTTTTTATCCCGATATTTCAACGAGATCGCTACTTACGCGTAACATTGCGTCGTCAGGCGACACCACTCAATTAACGCTTTAACATTTATGATGTCCTAATTTTCTTTCGTTGGGACACTGACCTTAAAATAACCTCTGTGCCATCTAAGCAGCTCACCCATGCGTCCATGCCTCATGCCTGATGTTCAAGTTCCTCGTAACAGCTCTCCGTGAAGGCTCAAGTACGCCACGCGATTGCCGTAGTTCTACCAGCCAGCAAACTCAGCACGAACGAAGATTACGTCAGTGAGCTGCGGGCTACGACTGGCTACTGGTTTATGGAGACTGAATACAGTAGACCACGGACATAAAAAAGCTAAGGCTAGTATACCCTATATACTAAGACGTGAGGCGGTCGCGAGAATATTGGCTACGTTAAAGGAAACTAAACTGGGTTAACTCTTTTTTTACGAACTCCCTATCTGTAGCGGGTGTATGGAGCTACCTTCATCGCTGTGCCAACGCCTCAGCCTGGGGACACATTAGGGACTTGGCACGCCCGGCCACTGCACGCGAAGACACACCCGCAATATTTTTTGGGTATCAATTCGTTTTATTTTATATTTACTGGTGAAAATAAACTGATTAATTTTTGTATGTTCAATGTATGTTCAGTTTTAAAACGTCTAATTTAAGATTACTTATATTTATAAGCTCTATCCAAGTACCCAATCAAGTCCTATCGTATTTAAGGTTACGAATCTACACCAGACTAAATATTTAAATACTCGTAGATTAGGATTAAGTAGATCTATTATACGTTTTAACTACTGTAATATAACGACATATGCTCTATGATAATGCATCTAGATACTAATAATACTTGTAAACGTGTGATTTCTGCAGTCTATAAACGCAAACGACAAATAGCTAAATAAAATTCTCATGTATTTATGGTTATCTTATTATACGTTCTTGTGTAACCAAATTTATTGAGTTAAAAGTAAGGCAAGAATTAAATAAATGTTAGGATAAGTACACGCTATTGTGTTAAATATTGTTTAATCGATTTGACTGGCGCTTTCAAGTGTCTCACTGGCCTTATCTGCAATGTACTCTATGGTCGGAGGTAGGTAGTTCGTGAATTTCACGAAACGTAACGTGTCTAGTTACTTTAAAGGCGTCACTAGTTACGAGTACGCGTGATTTTTGTAACTAGTCTCATCTCAGTGTGCGGCTGCTTACTTAGTACGGCCACGCTATGCACGGAACGTAGTCATGTCGTAACTCGTAACGTTTCAAGTCAAACCTATGGTTTTATTATTATAGTTACATCAGTAAACGTCTAACTCAAATGAACTTCCCTTTATAATTTATTCAGGCTAAGAACTGACTGTATCAATGCTTAGTATAAATTTATTGATACTGGGATATTTAGAAGTGCAATTGTATATATTTAAAATGATTCAAATATCTATATATTTTGCCCTTCTTTTTTTTTTAATTTTTTTATATATACTAGCTGCATCCCGCAGTTTTACCCAAGTAAGTCCTTCGTAGAAAACTTATTTCTTAAATTTTCTAATTTTTCTTTTCTAATAAGAATTCAAATTCTTATAAGAATCTTCTGACAATAACAAAGACAAAAAAAAGAATTAGCGAAATCGGTCAAGGGGTTTACACGTGATGTTTACATGTGATTTAAATATATATTCACATAGATGTATATTTTTTGTTGTTTTTATAATTTTGGGATCTATTTATACTATTAAAGTATTTATGTGAAAACATTTATGAGTTTACAGAACCGCTGAGTTTTTTTAAATATATAAATAAAACCAGCCTATACTAACGTCTAAAAAAAGAAACTCCTTAATTATTAATATCATTCGTCAATGAAAAAAAAAAATATTTGTGTTTAACACGATTCTTCTAACAGAAGCGCTGAGATTATTTTAAAATAAAATCAACATAAAATAAGTCTATGCTCATCTCTAAAACCATGAACATAATAATATGTATAAAAATTATATGCATTGTAATAAAACTTACACTGTTTTTTTCTCGGCTTGTGCATCTGTCCGGGCGGGGCACATGTGTGAGTGTGTAAAGCTGATGCATACATAAATTATACCTGAGTGTAAAAGAAACAGCATGCGTATATCGCAACGAGAACTTGTTGTAACATACCTTAGTTAACTTGAAATTCCGTTCGTATGACGCATCAACAAAACGACTTCTCAACTTGTAACAGTTACTAGGATCCTGTGTGCTGTAGCGAAAATAACGTAGTCACAAAAATCACTGGTGTCTTATTAGTTATTTGGCTTGAGACTAGTTATGCGGTTACATATTACGTAGCTAGCTATTGTAGCTAGTGACGTGAAATTACGCCCACGCCTAGAGCTATGTATTTATCTCTGGCATACATGTCAAAGTCAATGCATGCAAGTAAAATAGACTTATAGACCGAAGTAGAAACATTGACTTACTTCATATCTTCATATATATTTAGCAAACAATCTTTTCAACTATTACGGTACACAATGGGCAATGCTGGAAGTAATCAGCCTAAAGATTGGCATAGAGATGCTGTCTCTAAAACACCTGATGCGGGACCATCATCGCCAGCCAAGGAAGGAGAGGCATTTACATTTGACAAAAAAGTTGACGATGACCGTGGTGGTCGAGATGACGAAAATAACATTGAAGACGGTGCTCCGTACTATACAAAAGCTGTTCCTGAAAGTAATGTAGAATATACGCGCGAGAGGTCAAACACTTTGACTGAAGGTAGTAAAATAATAGATGATGTTAAAGTTTTACCAACTGTCTTCAAATGGGAAGGTGGAGGCAAGCAAGTACGGTTAAAATTATCTGGTCTTGTTTCTTATTATTGTTTATAACATTTCATTTCAATATGTTAAAATGAATTCTTCAGGTTTATATTAGTGGAACTTTTACTGACTGGAAAACTATTCCAATGGTGAAATCGCACGGAGACTTTGTAACTATCATTGATTTACCTGAAGGTGAACATCAGTATAAGTATTTTGTGGATGGTGAATGGCGGCATGATCCCTCAGTGGTATGTAGCAACACTATTTAACTTAATGATAATAAAACAATAAACTCCTCGTAAAGGACACCAGGTAAGTAAGTATGTATCTACATTTTATTGAATAATAATAATATTTAATTCTCAGAATAGTGGAAACTCCTGATTTAAAGCGTTATATTCTAAAATTTGTTCACATATTCTACCATATTGGTGTACAAATATTATTCTTTACTTTGTCAAATGTCATTGAAACAAAGTAAATAATGTGCTTATCAATAATTACCATAGATTTTTAAAATTTACTATTTATAATTTTAATATTATATTAGGGTGCATTGTGGTACATAAGTAGTTATTGAATCAGTGGTGTAACTATACCATCTGACACCCGTGGCTAATTCATTGGATAAGGCACAAGTTCACACTTGGTGCCTTGTGTAGGGTAGGGCCTTGGTGGCGGGGGTCCCCTAGGGCCACGGGCCCGTGGCATTTTGCCCACTGTGCCACCATATGTTACGTCACTGTATTAAATGTCATGATGCACATTTGTTTATTAAAATTGCCTGTAGTTGTTTTTTAAATTTTATAGTATGCAATGTTTTCTAGATACTCAATAACTCAATATAAATTCAATACAATATATTACAGTTTTTTTACAAAAGGAGGCTAAATGTTTAAACACAAAAAATTTTTTACTCTTCTGCATTGTTACTTTTGTGATTTGGAATGGTAGTTAATATATATATAGTTGTTTGCTTATGAACAAGTCCAATTGTGTTTTATTGCAGAAACTAGTTGACAATGGAATGGGTAGTAAAAATAATTTAGTATCAGTAAAAATGTCAGACTTTGAGGTTTTTCAAGCACTTGCGAAGGACAGTGAGGGAATACACAGTAGTGCTCAAACAGAGTATTCCCAGGTAATGTTAATTATATATTATGCTTATAAAGTTTTACACTTAAAATTGACAAGGAAGTCAATGAGATCAATTCAATTCAACCTTATTTGGCATATTGCCAACTCCATTTTTTTGTAATAACCAGTGGTCGGCGTAGGTAGTGCCATTTAGGATGAATGATCTCAAATTATATATTAACATGGATATACCCCGAGATTCCTGCATTTTAATATTTAAGTCAATTCGAGTTCGAGTTCACTTAGTTAGACTTCCCTCTGAACTTAACTCTAGGAAATTTGTTTTTTTAACTATATGTACAGTACCTACCTTTATACTGAAGCAGTTTTAATGCTCATCTTTGTGAACTGTTTTAAACTGTACACAGTGTTCGTAAATTAATATAATAAAAAGAGTGTTGAGGGTTTAGCGGTTTAGAGCGATTTAGATTTATGTAGGGGTTAGCAATATACCAATAAATCAAAATATTTATCAACAATTTATTTAACAAAAAGTACAATTTTTCAACATATAAATTATCTTAAATTTAACACAAATTAAATAAAACTAATTAATATATTATACAAAATCACTATATTTTATAAAACAAGGTCCCCCGCCGCGTTTGTCTGTCTGACTGAAAAACTACGGATGAACGGATTTTCATGCGGTTTTTACTAATAGACAGAGTGATTCATGAGGAAGGTTTAGGTGTATAATTTGTACCCATGCGAAGCCAGGCGGGTTGCTAGTATAATACAAAAGTGATGAGATATAATGGCTGTACTACGTTTATTTTATGAGAACATAATTACTATTTAAGTAGGTAAATTTAATCTATCTCTTTTTCAGAATCACATATTTCCTAATTTTTTTTTATTAAAAAAAATAACTTAATTTTTTCAATATTTTCTACCTTCAATGAATTTATTTTTATATTCAAAATCCACTTATAAATAGAAAAGGAACGTTTGACGTCTACTGAAGTCAGCTTATCGGGTCCCGGTGTCATAAAAACCCCATTTTTGTTGCACACAGTTTTTATTTAAATAATCCAAAGATTTTATTATTTTAAATGCAAGAGTAAAACTGCCGATTTGATGTATTTATTAGATTTTTTTAAGTTATATAATGATTCTATTTTATTAACATATTAGGTGTGTTTGAAACGAATAAATAATAATATGGTAGTAACAAAGAGCACTCCTCAATTTCTACTGAACGAAGTAAACACATATTTACCTAATTAGTACAATGTATAAATAAACAATGGCACAAAATTGCTAAAGCGCCCCGCTTCGAAAATCGGTAGGTTAAATTTTGTGTACCTATAGATTTTTAAATCCCTGCCGACTATGTATTTTAAAATGACAATAAAGGGCGTCGGCATGTTTTACTTAAATGTATTTTATGTGTGTAATTTTCCACAATTACAATTGATCAATTTTTAGTTGTTATGGTGACAATTAACAATTAATCAACTGTTATTTTTAACTTTAGAATTGCCCAACACTGGTGCTATTTAACGCAATAAGATTTTTAGCTGTTTAATATGAATATTTAAAAATCCCTTGTGATGTTTGATGTACTGATGTTAGTTCACGCTAATCTCCGAAGATACTCAACAGATTTAATGAAATGTTGTAAATTTCTATTGCTTAGGTACCCAAGCTAGAGAGATGACTTTTTATCCCGGTCAGGGATGTTTTTTTTTTTGTAAAATACAACGCCAGTGGAGCCGCGGGAATAACCTAGTATTAGTTTAGATTTACACGATATGATCCGTTGTAAACAATATTTAGTATAAGAAATGTTAAAATCGCGAAACATTAAAAACGGTGTTTGTATACGAGTAATAAAGAGTCGTAACGCTATTCGGTTAGTTTTTATAAAATTGGTATTCTATTAATAAAAACTAGGTATATATAATTAAAAAAGTAGACATTTTTAGGGTGCGGATTTCTGAATTATATAACGGTAATATTTGATCGAAGTTGAATCTTTAGAATCCCGGGATTTTAAGATACCGGGTATGTCCACGTTATGCCACGATGGACGAATCCCACCAAATGGCACTACCTACGCCGACCACTGGTAATAACAAACAGGCCACTCCATAAATTGTTGGAGTATTATAATAAAAAGGTGTGTAGTATTCAATTATACATTATCAAAAACAATAGTTATTGTTATTATATGGATATGCATTTTTAGATCTTTTGATAAGTAGTCTACACAAGAAAAAATATTATAAAGTTTGTAGCTCATTTATAGACACTTCCATAATGCGTACCAGCAAGCAATTTGCTGGTTCTTGTTACCTACTCACTTTCCACACAGGCACATTCGGAATTCTATCTCTCACCACCTCACATGTTAATACCTGCTGTAGCCAAGCTACCTGCACGCAGTAGGGACTGTTGTTGGCTTGAATATTTTATGTTATCATTGTAAAGTCTTCCTAAGAAGCACTAATTTAAGCTTGTATTTAAATGTTTGGTCTTAATATATGTCATGTAAGTGAGCTATGGCCTTTCCGTGTCTCTTGAAAATTTGGCAAAATGGACTTGGCATTTGCAAATAAGGTAATTTCCTCTTTCTAAACAATTCTATAAATAATTATACTGTGTTGCTATTTTATTTGTTTTTTTTTAGGAAATACCACAATCCAAACCTTGGGAAAAAGTATCTGGACCACCTATTTTACCACCACATCTGTTACAAGTCATATTAAATAAAGATACACCTCTATCAGTAAGTATTCTGTTTCGTTATTTAATATTATTAAAAAAAAAACTCGAGCCTCATTACCCCTTGTCGCAGAGAAAGGGACAAACTACACATAAACTTGTTGTGGATCATCTCAGGATCTGATTATTGTCCCTGTAAGAAGAAAATTTATCCAAAAATATATAAGGAACACAATTACACTACTGGACTGGAAGGAGTCCAGTAAATAATGTGATTTTGTTCCTTCTAAAAAAATAATAACTTTTGCAGAAATACCACATTGTTGACGTTTTTTTAGAAATCTTGCCACTGCCAATTTTTTAACAATGCAGAATTTTTGCTTAGATTTAGATCACAGAGTTTGCCATACAAAAAACGTGTGAGGTGTCTTAGGGACACCCGGTTTGAACGAAGTTTCTCTATATATAATTCATTTAATGAACTGCATAAATTGTATCAAAATATATTAGAAACTCGAAATTAAAATTGCGCTATCTGTGAAAGTTGCTCAAACTAATATATGGATAAATACTTAGCATACAACCAACATCAAAGTTACAATAGTATCGTACAGAATCCACAGATGGCGCAAAAAAAAAATCAACTCGCGGTCAGCATTTTTCGTTGCGCTAACATTTTTTCTCGCTAGCCCTAATCCGCCGTGAGGTGCTATAAGGAACTTCGTTCCAAAAGATTTGAAATTATTATTTAATTATTTTTTTCTCTATTCCTCCGTTAGCCCCATTTTGCGATACATGTCATAAAATGGAAAAGACTGGAATGTTTATTCTTATGTAATTTACAAATTTATGAAATTCCAAAATCCTATTGAATCATAGCTAGTAAGCAATAAAAATATTGTTTTGACAACATTTGCTTAATTTTTTTTCAGTGTGAGCCAACATTGTTACCAGAACCAAATCATGTAATGCTGAATCACCTGTATGCTTTGTCAATAAAGGATGGTGTAATGGTGTTATCAGCAACACATAGGTACAGGAAGAAGTATGTTACAACACTGCTGTATAAGCCTATATAATTAGTCTGTTGATCTGATCTGATGATTTTTTTTCCCAATTACTATCTATAGACTTCATTGAATTTGAATTGTATTCATCAGTTACTCGACTTCAGCTAAAAAAATTCAATGTATCATGCAATAATTTAAAGTCGTAAAATCTTAATTAATCATGGGGCGTTTTAACTAATCATTTTATTTTCAGATTGTAAAATATTACTTAATAGATATATAGTTCGTGTTATAAGGCTCACAGCAAAAATTCTAACTTAAGCTTAGGTTATGTATTATTTTATAGGCTATTTAATTGTTTTTATGTAACCAAAAGCCATAACGACCCGATATGCTCGAAATCCAAAATAGCACTATTATTGACTTAACAGTTGATTACTGCGAGTGTCTATGTATTCACTGGTGTCAACGATAGCTACGATTGATATGTAATTAAGACTTTTAAGCTCTTAGTCTAATAGTTCAGAAAAGAATTAAAATTCCATACAATCGAAGTAAACTTACAAAATACGTGGAAACTCCCACTCATCATCAATATTGCGCTATTATGCGATTCAAATAAGAATAGGAATGACTGCGCCGTATTGTGATGTCATAGCTGTCAATTTAAACCAATTAGGCAGGATGTGCAAAATATATTTTTAAATAATTTATTTACATAAAATCATGAAAAATTGGATCAGGAATAACTGCGCCATATTGCGAAGTCATAACTGTCAATTTAAACCAATTAGGTAGGAGGAGCAAAACATTTTTTCAATTATTTATTTACAAAAAAAAACATAAAAAATTGGGGATCAGGTATTTTTTTCTATTTAAAATATGTAAAAACAACTACAAAAAGCTAAAGACGTCTAATATATATTGTTTTTTTTATGGTATAGGGGCAAACGAGCAGACGGGTCACCTGTAACTCAAGTCACAAGTGCGTTAGATGATACTTAAGATGAGAATAGGGGAAGAGGGGGGAAGATGGGAGAGGGGGATTAGAGGGGGGAGAGGGGAAGGACGGGAATAGGGGAGGGGTTAGGGCCTCCCGGTGACCTAACTCACGCGGCGAAAAGCAATGCAAGCATTGTTTCACTGCCGGTTTTCTGTGAGGCCGTAATATCGAGCGGAGTTGAGCCGGGGCATACGTGCCGAAGCATGGCTCTCCCACGTGTAATGTTGACCTGTCTTGTACGGACAGTTTAAACAATGACTGTTCTTGTTATACTGGTCAATGAAATAAACCAAAACATTCAAAACTTAATAAATTATGGTCAAGTATCGACCAACAGCTGATCTCTGGTTATTTTTGAAACTATGAAATTAATAGATTCTTTAATACTGGACCTAATAAGTAACTTACTACATATTATAAAACAAAGCCCCCCCCTGTTCGCTATAAACTGAAAAACTACTGAACGGATTTTCATGCGGTTTTCAGTAATACACAGATAACTTCATGAGGAAGGTTTTGGTAATTTGTACCCGTGCGAAGTTAGGGCGGGTTGCTAGTAAAAATATGTTAATGTTACGCAAGTTAGTGTTCTGTGTAAGCCGTACTTTCCAAGCGACAGTTGAGAGATTGAGGTCATTCACGTTCCTATTCTTGAATCGCATTATATAGAAATAGAAAACGATCGACATTAGTGGTCACGGAACCGTAGCATGCCTGCTCTAGTTCCGAGCTAATTTACTTTGAGGTCATGTCACATATATTGGGATACAAGGTAAGGGACCCAAAACCTCAGTATAGGAAGTTTACTTTAGCGGTAAAGTGTATTACTAAAATAAAAACGCAATTACACTTTAATAATTTTGGTGAGATCAAGTTCATAGGTATTGTTGGACACCTATAGTGCAATATTATTAACAAGTTTAAGTCCAGCCAGTTGTGATAATGTGCTTATAACTGTTTTTAAATTATTGACTTGTTGTGATTTGTAACTATTAGTTATAGAATAGAAACATTAAAGTGTAAATAAAAAGTATATTTCCATTTTGTTTATTTTATTTTCCATATCTTGAAACAATCATAATATAAAACACGCTTACGCACGTTTCTAAAACACGCAGCTTTTGAACTGTTTACAAGTTGAGAGTAGCCTATCTAGCCTATACCGTACATTACGCACTTTTGTACAATAAAACTCAAAGATCGTAATCGCACACCGTCGATATTTTGACCAAGCAACGTTCTTTTTCAAATGTGACGGGTAGGTATAATGCCACTTTTAATAATCCTCATACCCTATTTATATACACGCATCAAGTGTCTACAGTTCAAGTACATTTTTAACTATAAAAAAAATATTTAATTAATGTTTACCAAATCTAGTCGTGTACGTTACCCCAGCAGGAAAGTGGCTCTTATAGTGATATGAGTGGAACGTATAATTAGTGCGTAATCTGCTGTAAATGTACGCCGCATAAAAAAAATTGTGCATGTTATCATTTTACAAAAAAACGGAAAAACGATTCCTGCTGGAGTAACGCCTATAATCACCATAAAAATTTTCAAAAGTGTACAAACATGCTTTATTGAATAATATTACTAAAAGTCAAAACGACGGTGTCATAACTTTCTCGTCAACATAGAAAAAACTGGCTCACCCCAAGATAGTGTAGGTGTAAACCAAAAGTTAGTGCTAGACGCACTAACTTTTGGTCAAATAATATATAGTGAAAATATCCAGGTTGTATGTTTAACATTTAAGTAAATATAAACAAAAATCAAAACATTTAAACAACGGCTGGTTATTCGACCAAATTCGAATGGCTACAAAAAGCGAAGAATTCTTACATACGCCTCAGGCCGTCACCCCACCGGGGTTTTCGGTGGGGCGGTGTGTCGGAATCGAACCGACTAAAACCACACGGTGTGCCGTACTGCGCCTTAAATAGGAGGGATCCGAGGACAGCTTTTATTAAGACATCCGGACCCGGTTGAAACGTGCTTCGAGAAGTTTTCAATTCAAAAGGTTAATTTAAACAACTTGAAAAACAAATGTGACTGACTACTCATTCCTTGTCCTACCAGTGGCCGTTTATCATAACATTTTTTTGTTTTTTTTTAGACAGCTTTGTAAATACAACTTTACATCACGCGCATAAGGCTGCTTTTATCTTAATGTATGTTAATATAATGACTATAAATACGTATATATATTTTAGGATAGTTTTAAGAGCAACTTTTGAATGGTACTGTGTATCTCAAGTTTTTATATGTCAATGGCGACCGGAGTGATACCATAGCGTCACGGAAAACCGGCAGTTAAGCAATGGCTGTTGTGTTTCGCCGAGTGAGTCCCTATCGTGTGCGTTCGCGTAGCGGAATGTTGTTGAATTTAAAGATTTTAATTATGCAGATATTTAGTGTATGACGTCGTGTAATTGTGTATGGTAAAAAAAAATTTGTGCATGCAGCCATTGTGGAGAAATTCGCTAAAAACTGATTCCGCTGGGCGAACGTTGTCCTGGCGGAACTTTTTTTAATCCATGGACTTAGAAGAAAAAAAATGTGTCCAAAAATTAGTGTGTATTTGTGTGTAATTGTGTATGTATGAATAAAATTAGTGCATGCATAAACTTCGGAGAAATTCAAGTTTCCGCTACGCGAACGTTTGGCCATTAGCTAGTTTTCATATAAAGCGCTTATATAGAGAGCTGTAGATTTTTACATACGTTGTTTTGAATTTGTTTATATTTGTTTAAAAAACAGATTTAGAAAAAATCGTAGGGTTTAAAAGATAAAAATATAAACGTAAAATACGCTTATTAGCTCTTGGTTCGTAAAGTATGCACTTCGGGGTCTAGATTTTCACGATTATACAAACCTTGTAAGTGTCTGCAACATGTTGCCAAGTATCAATGATGTTCCGTTAGTAATTAAAGAGTTATAGGACAATTTACCATGAATAGACCACTGTTTACAAAGCAGTCAAATATCACGACGTTCTAAAGGAATTGCATAGTAAAATGTATTCCAATAATTAGTGTATTAATTCAACTACTCACATGCAAAATTTCATCTCATTAAATTCAGTAATTAAAGAGAAACAATTAAAATACTGACAAAGCATCGAAAACCTACATAACCCGACCAAGTTCGGATGGCTACAAAAAAGCGGCCGTGCCATATATCTAAGTAACGTTCTTAACCTTTCAGTATAGTATTTATTAATATGGTACAGTTGCGTACACAAGCGTTAGAAAACAGTTGTATTTCTTGAGTGAAAAACATTTTTTTTTTATGGTATAGGGGCAAACGGGCAGACGGGTTACCTGATATTAAATGACTACCGCCGCCCATGGGCACCTGTAACTGAAGAGTCACAAGTGCGTTGCCGCCCTTTAAGGTGGGAGTAGGAGAAGAAGGGGAGGTTGAGAGGGGAATGACGGGAATAAGGGAGAGGGAAGGGTTAGGACCTCCAATAACCTCACTCACGCGGCGAAATGCAATGCAAGCATTGCTTCACTACCGGTTTTCTGTGAGGCCGTGGTATCGAGCGGAGTCGAGCCGGCCCATACGTGCCGAAGCATGGCTCTCCCACGTTTAATAATAACGCCAATATTTTTTTAATAATAACGCCACTATCTACGATAAAAATAAATCTTCAATTAACAAGTACTTCTCTAATTAAACATCCGTGTACAAAAATATTTTTAATTACATGTAATAATTATGTATTTATTTCTCGCCACGTTATTACGTAGAAACTCAAAAATTGGCGAAATGTGGGTGTCATAGAAATGTCACACCTCTGCCAAGCCTTCCTGGGACAACAGCCGTGAACATATGAATGAATGAAAATACAGAAAATAACCTCAAAGTTTCTAACCCTCTTAGGGACTAGTCATGACAATACCTGCGGCGCGCGCCCCAGTAACGGCAGAACTTGGCTTACAACTCAGTGCGCGCACAGGCGCGTGTATTTTGAGCGTATGGGGAGCGCAGCTGAGGCGTTTGTCATGACTAGTCTCATGTTCATAAAAACTTAACGTTAACAAACGCTTGCTAAACATACTGTCATTGGTTAGAGACAGCAATAGACTTAAAATGCATACATACATAAGTCACTACCAGTACAACGGTAATATCATATACTGACGCAAGTCGCAAGCGCATACTTAAATAAAGTACCTACGTAAATAGTACTTACTGTCATAGTCAAATAGATATAAAAAAGCAGTTGTAGAAAATTAAACCACCTATAAATTATATCGAAACAACAGTTGTGTTGTCACCTGTACTAATTCAATACCGGTATTATACTGTAAATTTTAGAATGTTACCTAAATATACTGCAGGGCCGCTTTTTTGTAGCCATCCGAACTTGGTCGGGTTATGTAGGTTTTCGATGCTTTGTCAGTATTATAATTGTTTCTCTTTAATTACTGAATTTAATGAGATGAAATTTTGAATGTGAGTAGTTGAATTAATACACTAATTATTGGAATACATCTTACTATGCAATTCCTTTAGAACGTCGTGATATTTGACTGCTTTGTAAACAGTGGTCTATTCATGGTAAATTGTCCTATAACTCTCTAATTACTAACGGAACATCATTGATACTTGGCAACATGTTGCAGACACTTACAAGGTTTGTATAAACGTGAAAATCTAGACCCCAAAGTGCATACTTTACGAATTAAGACCTAATAAGCGTATTTTACGTTTATATTTTTATCTTTTAAACCCTACGATTTTTTCTAAATCTGTTTTTTAAACAAATATAAACAAATTCAAAACAACGTATGTAAAAATCTACAGCTCTCTATATAAGCGCTTTATATGAAAACTAGCTAATGGCAAAACGTTCGCGTAGCGGAAACTTGAATTTCTCCGAAGTTTATGCATGCACTAATTTTATTCATACATACACAATTACACACTAATATTTGGACACATTTTTTTTCTTCTAAGTCCATGGATTGTCATTTGCAATAGTCTTTTTAAGGTTTTTGAAAAACTCAAGGTTTTGATACGAAAGTAGTAATTTCAGTACCAACTGTGCTAAGGTACGTCAATCAAAACCAAAATTCTTAAGCTGAGTGGTTTATTACATTACGAAAATGGCTACTTACATTCATACATTTGTAACAAATTAGTTGAGTTACCATAACTGTAAACCTGCAACTTAATTAATAAAAGTTCTAACATAATATAAATGTGGGTCCCCACGGTGCGTGATATTACGGATGGACGCGGACCAGCCCGCACTGACGCACCGTGGGAAGAGTATCGTCCGAGAAAGCGTAGACACGTCCTTAGCGGCGCGCGGCGTATTCGACACGCTCGAATCCGTTGCGAGTCGGTAACTTCAAAGGTGAGGTGCGAGCTCATGCGCTGCGATCCGTGGTCATCCCTATAAAGATAGCTTCCCACGATATAATGGACGGACGCGGACCAGGCCGCACCAACACACAAGAGTATCGTTCGTGAAAGCACTGACGCGTTTGTAGCGATCGGATTCGGGTCGGAGTCGGGAATTTCAAAGGTGCGGTAAGTGTTAGTGCTCTACGGTCCGTGATCATCCGTTAACTTAGCATTTTGGAATGACACAAATATAAATAAAAAATTTAAAATAACCCCGATTCAAAAATTCCTTTAACGATGAGAAAAGAGCTGATGAACATCGAATGGCTGAACAAATTTTCTTGAATTATAAGAAGCTAAGAAAACTGGATCAAGTCAACTTTCAAACAAAAAAAAAACTGAATAAAAATCGGTCCGTCCGTTTTGGAGCTATGATGCTACAGACAGTTACACACATACACACGTTAACCTTATGATTTCCTTCCTTTTTGCGTCAGGGGTTAAAAATGGCTTCGAATCTTATGATCGACACGCCACGCCGTTGCGTTGGAAGAGCCTTGCGGTGCCTGGCTGTATGTGGTCGTCGACCGTGCTTAATAACGCACCGTAAGAAACTACCTTAAACACACACGAGCATGCCAAAACTTCTAGTACATATACCCTAAAAGCCGCAGCTGCAGGAGCTCAAAACGGTATACCTAAACATCCTTCGCCGATAGGACGTTTCGCCGAAATCACTCTTAGTCGACGGTTGGTTCCACGAATACACACAGCACCTTTTAACGAACGAAACAGTTATGTAAATTACAAACACAAATATTATTTCACATAACCTTCCTGGTTTAGGTCTTATTATGATAAGACCTAAACCAGGAAGGAACATACCTACACTTATTTTCTCTTTAAATGACACTTATTTCCTCCTATACACAACACGCAACAAGTTATTACTGGCCACTAATAATATCTATGACGACCTTAAGATAGTTCTCCAATGATCGTCATTTTTAACCGACGAAAAAAAAAAGGAGGTTCTCAATTTGACCGTATCTATATATATTTTTTTTTTGTATGTTCAGCCCTCTTTCCGTTATTTATGAATCGATTTTGATTTTTTTTTTGTTAGATAGGGTGGTCAAATGTCAAGGAAGTCAGGATCTCATGATGGGATCCTGATAAAATTGAGAGAAGCCCTCGAAAATTGTAGGAACTAATAGTGTTTCTGTTTACTTTTAGTTACTTTATCAGGTATTTGCCTTTAGAAATCATCACATCATGTAGCTGAGCTGATGATGAAAAAAATCTTTTTAACAAAAATTAAACCGACGAAAAGAACTAAAAAGCAAAATAAAAATAAAAAAGTTATTTTGAGTCGGCGCCAAATAATAAAATTTATACGCTGAATATCGCATTCAGTAATGCGATATTCAGCGTATTCTACTAAACCTATGCTAAAACGTCGACGTTCTGCACAGGTTAATTCTAGATTGCAGAAACACTTAGCTTAGAAGAGTGAGATGGACCTAAAAACGTTCTTAAATCGACTGCCCCAAATTTTGTACTTAAAAATAAGAAATAATTATAAGCTAAATATTCCCAGCTAAGAAAAATAGTAATATTCTAATTATATTTTAATGAAAAGTAAAGTATGTTGTAATTGTACTGTTTCGATCTTTCTTCCTTTGAGAATTATAAATTCTTCGAAAAACCATCGTGTTTAATACTGTAAATCTTTTGTTTATTTCTATTTCAGCGACCTGTCCTATCTGTAAAAGGTGCTAGGGCAGAAGCGACCATCGACGTTTTCGGCGAAACGTCCTATCGGCGAAGGATGTTTAGGTATACCGTTCTGAGCTACAGCTGGAGCGATTTTTGGAAGGTTAAATTACTTCGAATCTCAAGATAGTTGGAAGAGACTTGGTGTGGTGCGTGGCTGTCCGTGGACTTTGACCACCCGTGATGAACTCTGCAGAATCAAGCACCGTGGGAAGCCATCTTAATATATGTTAATAAATATTTTATACCTATACCTAAATTACTTCAAAAACCTGAGAGTCGTTCAGTTTTTATAGTTTCTCTTATTCACAGGAACACGATTTAATTTACTTTAAAATACAATTTAGGTAACTTTAATAATTACACTATACATTACTTCTAATGCAACTACTTGACACTAACTGGTAAAAGTGGTTCCTTATCTACGGCATTAATAGTAGCGATGTTAATATTACTTACTGGGTTTTTGAAATACATCGCTACAGCAATACTGACTAAAAGAATTGATAAGATTGTGTAATTTGTTATTAAAATATGAAATAGTATATAACATACTACAGCTGTTATGATTAATTCTAAAGCACTGGCGTAAGTTTTTAAAATTGAATTTAAATTCTTTAAAAAAAAGCTGGTAACAATACCAACCACAGCACTGTTAATTATAATCAGTATAACGAAGGTGTCGTACAATGAGCTAAAATCGTTCATTATGGTGCCTAATTCGCCTTTAAACAATAAAATAAAAATGTTGCATATTACGGAATCTAAGTACATGAAGACATTTTGCAGAAATATATCAACGCTAGATCCTTGCGTTTTTAACAGATACTCATTGTACGTTCCAGCTAAACATGAACAAAAATTCTGAAAATTTATTGATAAAAAGTATATATTAAATATTTGTGACCATAGAGTTGTGTCGCCTTTTGACTGGATGGAGGCGACGTCGAAGTTTTTCACCATACATCCAATTGTTAATATTCCTAGAGATATCCACTGGATAAATGTCAATTTCCTTTTGAACAAAAACTGAAAACACAGGAAGAAATACAGTTGTTGATATAACAAAGAAATATATACGACTTGTTAATGATTAAAGTAAGCGTATGTAACAAATACCGTTTTAAAATTTTATTATTTGTAATCGAAAAGTTTATTTATCCAAAATTTATTAGCAAGACAGGTTAATTAATAATGAAAAACGATTTATAAAAAGCAGGGATAACGAAAATAATTCGTGACGATTTGTTTATGATAAAACACACATCTAATTAAGAAAATAGTGGATTGTTTTGACTTGTTGATTGATTTGTTGCGATTTGTTTCGACAGTAGTTTAACAAATAAACTTACTTGGAAAAGAAGAGCGGTTAATACGACTCTGAATTGCAGTAAGATATAGTAAGACGTCGGGTCATAATGGGATAAGTTTATAAATGCCAAGTTATTGTAGAAGCAGTACAGTAACGATGGTATAAAATACATCAACAGTAGTTTGTGATTCACATATATTGCCTTGATCAAGCGAGGTTTATTCCTGAAAATACAAAAAAAAATAATATAGGTACAAATTATTTTATGGCATGACGTATTTCACTAAAGTCTTGAGAATTTTGCTGAAGTAGGCCTGCCACCACTTATATTGCCGACGCCGGACAAAAACTTCGAAAACACGGGACACATGTTTGAAATCGCGATTTTTACCCAGACACCGATTATAAAAACGCAATTTCCTTTTACACTTTTTATTAATTTAAACAGCTTGTTAACAATTCATCTAACAATTACCCGGACACCTTTTGAAAACCCCGTCCGGACGCTCCTCGGATGCTCTGTAAACTAGGACAAATCCTGGGAAGCCCGGACGGATGGCAGCCCTAGCTTGAGACATTATTAAAATGCTCTCTAACCTTCTTACAAGGCCGGCGATGCGGATGAAAGCTAGGCAGTCAATACATGTTTGTATTTTTTAGTTTTTACTTAACGATGTTCTGTTGAAGGTCGTCGTCGGGGGAAGCGAGAGTGCGATTCTCCAGATCTTGTTGTACCTTCACTACACAAGCGTATCTATATATCTACAAGAATATTATGCCCACACTTCACGTTCGATGAGTGAAAGTGAGCGAGGCGCGTGCGGTGCGGCGAACGCGTATGTGAAGAGAGCTTGCATTAGGTGTATTGTTTACATCGTGTATTGTACATTAACTTTTAATTACAGAATATCAGATGTGAAGTTTCCTGTTGGTACTGATAACCGTCAGAGGAATGAGTACATATGCCGCAAAATGTAGTGCGGGCCTGAATAGGAAATTGTTTATCCACTTAGATAACACATACACACACACACAATCAAATGATACGGCCATTAGATTTTAACAAATTTGAATATTTCATCAAAGTTTAAAGGGTACTTGCCATTGACCTAAGATCATGAAATTTGGTAAGAAGCAAGGTTTCACAGCACAAGTAAAGGAAAAAATCGGTTGTCTGTAAAGTCGGTTTACTGACGATAGTTAAACGTGACGTCATAGAAACGCCTCAGAGCGAGGTAACGCCGCATGAGTCATGTTTTTTCGTGCGTGCATCCGGCTCCATCGAATTATAAGACGTTGTCACGTCAAAAATAAAAAGTCGATTTCAGAAGCAGGAAATTGATAATTCAAGAGGAAATAAAACTACGCCTTATCTATTATGAAACAAACGTTGATTACAATATAAACTGCTGATTTGCTAAAATTTCGCCATAACTTTAGTTCATTTAATGGTAGCCCCGGCGGATATTCTTTGGTTGTTCATTAAGTTCATATGTGATTGAAGATGTTATTTATTATTGCCACATCTAAGTATATTTTCGAGAAACCAATAGGCACGTAAGGAAGTGCTATGAAAATTGATACTCCATTGTGTATATGACCGATTTCGCGAGAGATCAACTCTATTATAACAAGCTTTTTACGTTTATTATCTTTCGTTACATAATCTGGTTAAGTCGGGGGTTTTTAAATTATTTTATCCTTTTTCGAATACGTTTTAACCGTCGTGGGTTTTTTCAAAATTTTTAATTTTGCTTTTTATTTTTTTGCGAAATGCCTAACGTTAGCCGTCCACACCGGTTCAAATTGTAGACGGACGGAAAGTTCTCTAGTTCTACTTAAGCCTGTGACTGCGGCCAGTGCAACCTTAGTTAGGCGTCTTCTAGTGTAGTAATATGTTCTACTGGCGAGAATAGTTGCCGTTGCCTAATCTCCATGCTGAGGATAGCACTGGCAACGCAATAATGTTATAGGTGTTTAGAGGTTTTACCGCTTACTATGACTCAGTCCGTGTGTTTGTTTACCTAATTCATAGTTAAAAAAATTTACACACGTGTACAGAATAACTGCGTCACAGCAATAACCTTTTTGCTCATTAGCTAATCGATATGAAATTTATTTTATATTAAATCAATTAACATAAAAATCCATTAAAGGTTTTTACAGACTGATATCGACCTATAGGCACTTAATCTTGTATCTTCCCAACTCAAAACACGTACAAGGTATTGTATGTAGCACACCGACCTCATTGGTGTGGTAGTCGGCTGGCGTGTAGAGCTGGTTTGTAAGTGAGTATTCAAACGTATCGTTGATTCATTTATTTTGAATTGTATAAGAAAATTATAGGCAAAGAAAAAAAAGAGGAGATGACACTTCAAGTTGGTCGACAGTCCGATGTGATCTTCGGGACTTTCAATACAAGTTTTTTCACATCCACCGAGAATTTTATTTGGATCCTCCCACAATTACACCCATAATTTGGGCAACATTCCTAGCCTTTCTCTAACTGAGAGGAAGGACGTCAGTAGACCATATACGTAAACAGCTTGATTATATTGTACAGTTATAGGTTAAACATGTTGTTCACTTAATCATGTGCAGATCGAATCACGATTTAAGAGGATGCTGCTATTATAAACGTAAAAGTTTGTGAGGATACATGGATTTTGATGAAACTTTACAGTTATATATAGCAGGTATAACGTTAGGTGTCTGATAATACGGAACGTTCTTACATGTCGAGAACTATTATGGTGTGCACCACCCACAGTGATAAAGTTACACAAAGATAATGTATTGTGGGATTGAATCCCTTTAAAAGATTTAAAAAAACTTTGTTTGTTTACCTTTATGGGGGTGAAATAATGCAGGTGGCAGCTGGTACTGTATATAATGTTAAGTGGAAATATAATAGAATATAGGTAACTACATATAAGGGAGAAAAGGAAGAAGGGTCAAATGTAAAAAAAGTGACTTTTAAATTTACATTATTAATGGCAACCTTTCATCTATATAAATAGCAGTTCATTAGATAAACAAAAATGAGTAATGTAAAAATATAAAAGAACAATTAAATTCCCAACAATCAATTAACTTTTTACTTAAAATACCTTCAATTCATAGCAAAATGGAACTACACATCAATAGGAACACCATCACTGTGCAAATAGTCTCACCATTTGCACAGTGATGTGTTCCTATTGATGTGTAGTTCATAATTCAAGTTAACAGAGTCACCGGAGCTCATTCGGGAGGGGAATATGGTCAACTACAAGTAGAACTTCTGATGTTTATTTAAACATATTTGTAACCCTTATCCACATACCATGCTTGTATTCTTAACTTAGCCTAAATGGTATACAAATAAAATTAACTTACTCTCTTTTCCATGAGTAAAGTATCGCAGAAGCAAAAAGCTTGAGCACTTCTGACAGGAGTACCACAAGTGTGGTATTATAATCATAGCCTCCATAATTTGCCTTTGATGCTGTTACAAATACACCTGAAAATTAAACAAGTGTGTAATAAAAACATTTAACTAATAATTAAACTTTTATGTTTATAAGGAATGAAAAACTAAGCAGCTACTGCTAACAGACCACTACAGCCTTACATTATGTGTGATGAAATTTTTTATTATTTTCAAATACAGTGCTGTACTATTTAAAACATGATCTAAACTAGAAAACTGACATCCTGTATACATTCAAATAATCTGACTGTTTTCCTTATAGGAAAGGTATGTTATGTGAATGTTAATCAGTCATAGTCAAAGTCGGAAAACTTTTGCTTTATTTGTAAAGTAAGTTTGTTTTGTGTCATTCTGTAGTCTTGTACTGAATTTACAGCTAAGGCTATGTATATTTAATAATTCTTAAAAAAAATCTATTCCATAAAGGACTTATATATGGTTTTCTCATGGATGCCATTGCCAGAACTGGACCAAATTGACATGGAACCACAGGGGAAGCACCAGCTTTCAAATAAAAAAAGAATCATCAAAATCGATTCACCCAGTTGAAAGTTCTGAGGTAACAAACATAAAAAAAGAATACAGTTGAATCGAGAACCTCCTCTTTTTTTGAAGTTGTTTAAAAAATCTAAGCTTCTACAGCTTGATAACTGTTCTATTTTTGATATGAGCCTACTAAATGAATTCAAAATAATCCTAAATAAAACAATTTACGTTTACAACAAATTTTGTTGATTTGGAACCATTTAAAATGAAATAGAATAAACTATTTATTTTATTTTGCCCTAAAACCAGAAATATAAAATTTCTAACAATATATTTTATCACAAATTGGTTTTTTTAGTTTGTTGGCTTATTCATTAGGTATACATATTAATATAAAGATATACATTACACTTACTATTTACAGATTATTGGAACTGGGTAAAGTCACACATAATAATAACGAAGTACAATACATTACCACACAATAACTCCAATGAGTGTTAAAAAAATAAAAGAAAAAATGTGTTGCATTTTTATTCGTATATTATATGCATTCCCAATATGTATGGTAGAATAATAACTACTGTTTCTAGACAAAGCATTGTCTTTTTTACAAACACAGTTTTAGCACACAATTAAACCACAACCATTGGTAAAGATTAGATATTTTTTACGAGCTTACCTTGGAATACAAAGAGTATTATGTATAGAGCAAAAATAATAAAAGCTTCTTTATTAGGAAACAAATTACAACATTCCTTCATTTTCTTTCAAATAATCTGTCGAGGTACGAATACACAATTGAGATTTATTATGTATATTAAGCCTTAACGTACTTAATTTACAAATAAACTGCATATATTTTCATTTAAAGATTAAATTTTAGCGCTATAGTTTACCCCCTTAGGTACTAACAAAACTAGTTTTAGTTCGTGACATTGACATTAATGACAGCTTTTGTTTCGCATCGCGAATCGCAGAAAACTTATTTTATCTATAAAAACCATTACTAAAAGCAGAAGAGAGGATATGCATAATCTTTTTGTTAAATTATATATATATATAGATAATTTTAGATAAACAAATAGCATGGTAATTAAAACATAATAACATAAAATTGCATTTGTCTCTCTTTAAGTTTATGTTTGTGTAATTTACTTTTGTAAAAAAAGAGTTCAGTGTATGATAAACATGGCTGTCTTAAGTTGGCGGGGAGAAGTCGTTTTTTGACATTTTTTTTTGCTCTTTCAACTGTTCGTTAACTGTTCGTAACTGTTCGATCAAAATTTTTATTTGTTCATTCTTAGTTTTTTTTTAAATTAAATAAAAAATTACCCTTAAGTTGGCGGGGAGAAGTCGTTTTTTTATATATTTTTTTTGCTATTTCAATTGTTCGTTAGCTGTTCGTCATTGTTTTATAAAATTTTTTTTTTGTTCGATCTTAGTTTTTTTTTTATAAATAAAATAACAAATTTGCTTTCTTAAGTTGGCGGGGAGAAGTCGGTTTTTCAGATATTTTTTTTGCTATTTCAACTGTTCTCCATTGTTCGATCAAACTTTTTATTTGTTCGATCTTAGTTTTTTTTTATAAATAAAATAAAAAAATTGCTTTCTTAAGTTGGCGGGGAGAAGTCGGTTTTTTACATTTTTTTTTTTTTGCTATTTCAACTGTTCGTTAACTGTTCGTCATTGTTTGATCAAAATTTTTATTTGTTCGATCTTAGTTTTTTTTTTAAAGGAAAATAAAATATTCCTTCAAGTTAGCGGGGAAAAGTAATTTTTTAAATTTATTTTTTTTGCTACTTCAACTGTTCGTCATTGTTCGTTCAAATAAAATTCGGTTCTGGCAGTCGCCGGCCGCTGTCGGGGCACGCTCGCTTCGCTCGCTCGGCTCGTGCATTATGGTCACAGTTCTAACCTAACTTAAACCTAGCCATTTCTATTCAATTGACCAATCCTACTAATGTTAAATCGTCTCTAACTTAATATTAAAGTCCCCTCTCTGATCTCTAACCTAACCTAAACCTAGCCATTTCTGTCACTCACTTAGTAGTTCAGTCGCACGCCTAAAATTTTAATATTCAAAATGGATTATACGCATCACGCGAGAGCGAGAGACATCAGAGAGGGGACTTTAATATTAAGTTAGAGACGATTAAACATTAGTAGGATAGGTCAATTGAATAAAAATGGCTAGAAAAGGCAGCGTCATCGCCAACGTTTCCAGGGTGCACCACGTGGAGGTTTTCTAGACAGCACCCCCACAGTGCTAACCTAACCTAAGGTTAAACCTAAGGGGTTACTTAAACCTAAGGGTAAACCTAAGGTTAGCACTGTGGGGGTGCACTCACACTGCCACCGAGCAGGCATGGGAAGATTTAGTTTCCTTGCCACCGTCGGCATATCGTAATCCCGAAAGGAGTCGTGGTCATGTCTCGCGAGTCCAATCGGGGACGAGGGTCTTGGCTTAACCGCACGGACTGCGAGGAAGAAAACCTCTCTAATAAATTACAGACAGGGACTTGCTGGAAGAGGCAGCCATTATTTACTCTTGGCTGTCTCCGCAGCCTCTGACCGAGATTTGCGATGCGGCCATGCCCCGCGTTCTAGGTCGTCGGCCTCCAAGGAAGGAGGTCTACTGGTGGTCCCAGGAGTTGGCGGACCTTCTCGCGGCCTGTACTCGTGCCCGGAGGTCCTACACCCGCAGCCGGCGCCGGCGGGAAGAGGACCGGCTTCATGAGCAGTACCGAGATGCGCGGCAAGCTCTGAAGCTGGCCATTAGCCGCGCCAAAGAGGAAAAAGGAAAGGAAATGCTGGAGGGTCTCGATCGTGACCCCTGGGGTCGCCCATATCGCGTGGCGCAACTAAAGCTCCGTGTGTCGGGTCCCCCCTTACGGAGACTCTCCAGCCCAGCTTCCTGCAGGGAGTGGTTGAGGGCCTTTTCCCGCAACGGGTGGAGCACGTCCCCCTGTCGATGGCCCCCTTGGCTGGAGACGACGGGGAGAACGAGGAGGATGGTGTTCCGCCTGTCACGGATGCGAAGGTAGGGGCGGTTGTTCTACGGATCCGTTCCAAGAACACCGCCCCCGGGCCAGACGGGATCCCTGCCCGAGTGTTGGCCCTGGCTCTCGACCACATGTCCGACCACCTCAGGAAGGTGTTCGACGCTAGTTTGGTGTCCGGACGCTTCAATGGCTGCTGGAAGAACGGGGAGCTGGTACTTTTAAGGAAGCCGGGACGGCCTACCGACTCGGTCGGGGCCTACAGGCCCATCGTGTTGCTGGACGAGGCGGGCAAATTGTTTGAGAGCCACGAGAACGATGCGGCCAGAGAGCCCCTCTCTGGCCGCATCGTCCGGCACCTTGGCGAGGTCGGCCCCGATTTGTCGGACACCCAATTTGGTTTTCGAGCGGGGCGTTCGACGGTCGGTGCTGTGTTGCGCCTGAGGGCCGTGACCGAAGAGGCAGTGAGCTGTGGCGGCGTGCCGTTAGACATCGCCAACGCATTTAATAGTCTGCCGTTCAGCTGCATAAGGGAAGCACTCCACTATCACGGAATGCCAGGGTACCTGAGGCGGCTGGTGGTACACTATTTAGAGAGGCGTACCGTCATGTACGAGGACCGAGATTGAGTTTTGCGTCGTCGGCCCATGTCGTGCGGTGTTCCGCAGGGGTCTATCCTTGGACCACTCCTGTGGAACATGGGGTACGACTGGGCCCTCCGAGGCGACTTCCCCCCCGGGCTCAGCGTAATCTGTTACGCTGATGACACGTTAGTCACAGCCCGGGGGATGAACTTTCAGGAGGCGGCGCGCCTGGCCACCTGGGGAGTCTCCCTGGTGGTCGGGCGCATCGAGGCGCTGGGTTTGCGGGTGGCACTGGATAAGACTCAGGCCCTTTTATTTCATGGGCCCCGTCGTGTTCCACCCCCTGGCGCCTCCATCGAGGTCAGCTCGGATCTTGTACCGGTTCAGGCCCACATAAAATATCCGGGCCTGATGATTGACGGAAGGTGGCGCTTCGACGAGCACTTCCAACTGCTTGCTCCCAGGCTGGTCGGCGCTGCGTCCGCCCTTGGGCGGCTCTTGCCCAATTTGGGTGGACCCAGCGTCGCTACGAGACGGCTCTACACGGGGTTTGTCCAGTCAGTGGCACTTTACGGTGCACCGGTGTGGGCGGAGGCTCTGACCGCCCAGAATAGGGCACGCCTCTGGCGCCCTCAGAGGGTTATGGCGGTTAGAGCCATACGCGGATACCGCACCGTGTCGACGGTGGCGGCGTGCGCGTTGGACTCCCCCGTGGGATTTGGAGCGGAAGTGCTTGCCGCAGTATATCAGCGAACGGCTGAGTTCCGGGCGGGAAGCGGCAGTCGGCCCACGCCCGAAGAGGTACGCGAATGGCGTGAGGCCGCTCGCCGAGCCACCATGGCTCGTTGGTCGTCCCGGCTGGAGGCTCCACGTGCTGGCTTTGCCGCCGTGGAGGCGCTCCAGCCGGTCATCGTCGAGTGGGCAGGGCGGCAGCACGGGACCCTTTCCTTCCGACTGACGCAGGTTCTTTCCGGGCACGGCTGCTTCGGGAAGTACCTGCACTCGGTCGCTAGGAGGGAACTGAGTCCCGCCTGGCACCATTGCGACTGCAGTGAGGACTCGGCTCAGCACACGTTGGTGGTTTGCCCCGCTTAGCAACGCAGCGTCGGGCTCTTACTGCAGTCATCGGAGGGGACCTCTCGCTGCTGGCCGTCATACGCTCCATGGCCGGTAGCGACAGGAATTTTACCGCGGTCGCGACCTTCTGTGAGGACGTCATCTCGCAGAAGGAGGCGGCGGAAAGGGTCCTGGAGGATGATCTCCACTCGGACCTAATTCGCCGTCGGCGAACTGGGCGGTGGAGGCGCGCGTACCAGCGCCTCATGCCGCCCTGAGTGTGGCCGCGGGTGGACGGGACGAGTTTTCCCCTCCACCCGCTATAATGGCCTCCCGCGAGGAGGTGGCGTCCGCGTGTGTCTGGACGTCGCCTAATTAAGAGGTTATTACCCGGAGGTGGTGCCTGCGCTTAGCGGGCAGGCGCTAGGGGGGGTCCGGATGTCTTAATAAAAGCTGTTCCCGGATCCCTCCTATTTAAGGCGCAGTACGGCACACCGTGTGGTTTTAGTCGGTTCGATTGATTCCGACACACCGCCCCACTGAAAACCCCTTGTTGTTGTTGTAATTAAAATTAAAAAAATTAATGTTTGAGATTTAGTTGTTCAGTGTTCTTTTTGTAAAGGAATACTTAATGTATCTCAGTATTGAATTGTAAAAAAATATCCCTAATACATACTTATATTTTTTCTACATAAAACATTGAAAGAAAGACACGGTGATGTTGAGTAAGGATAATAATTCCAATTATTTTATTGGGTGGGTCGGGAGCGGGCATAACGTCGTTCCATTAATTGTAAATTGTAATACATGTATTCCGCAATTGGCACTACCAGGTCGTGAGTTTGTTTTGTAAATATTTACAAAAAATGTGGGAACTAGCCATGGATCTCAATGAAAAAATTATTGACAGTGTTCGTAAACATAACTATATTTATGAACACTTTCAATAAAATATATTTAATTTATTTAAACAAACAAACAAACATATATAAACTCACAACAAACTATGTTAACAAATATATATATAAACAATAAAATATATTTAAAAACAAAAACTATTACAGATTTGTTAATTTTTTCTCTTACTGGATCTACATCCATGTACAGCACATTAACTACCAGAAACCATGTCAATTTGTCTGTATTTAAAGTATATAAAGGTATAAAAATACGAATTCGAATTACGTAAAAATTCAAAAATAATAGCGTGAGGCGGCAACCCACTGCGCGATAGACATGTGTAGTTCCGGAGCGTAATAGTTCCTGGAACTATGTCCGCAGTCGGAACTGTGTTAGTTCTTTCCGACTTGCTCAACCTAATAGTTCCACAATTCCTCGGAACGATCACGCGGATTGGAGTAGCGGCCGGAGCGGTATTGAAGTCTAGTTAGGTACGCTATTTTATTATTTGTACATTATTGGTTGAGAGTCCTACGCCTGTATCTGAGTATGAAGGAAAATCAATTGCTATTGTTTACAATTATCATGTATGTCCGAGGAACTGTCTGAACCGAAAGAAAACTGTAAACTACAATGTCCGGATAAAAGTAAGGAACTAGATAGTTCCTCGGACATGTTTCTTGGAACTAGTAGGAAAGGATCCGTTCCAGGTTCAATCCCATGTCGGACATGGTTTGCGCATGTCTACTGCGCGAGACTGCGTAGGTATAAGGGCCGCCAGCGGCCGTGTGGCCGATAGTTGTTTAGCGCACGTAAGTACATCGAGTGGCATAGGCCTGGTTTCGGCAACAGATTGTCGACAAGTTGAAATACAATTTGTTGAAAACTTACGATAAACATGGCTATCAGGGTGTTCTTCATTGTTCTATCAAAATTTTGTTTGTTCGTTCTTAGCTTAAAACCAAAATAAATGAAATAGCAAAAAAAAATGTATAAAACTGACTTCTCCCCGCCAACTTCAGGTTAATTTATTATTTTATTAAAAAAAAAAACTAACAAAGAACACATTTTTTTTGCACAACAATGAAGAACAGTTAACGAACAATTTGAATTAGCAAAAAAAATTTAAAAAACGACTTCTCCCCGCTAATTTTCGAGAGCAATTTTTTTATTTTATTTAAAAAAAAAATAAGAACAAACAAAGAAAAATATTGACAGAACAATGAAGAACAGTTATCGAACAATTGAAATAGCACAAAAAAAATGTTAAAAAAATACTTCCCTCCGCCAACTTAGGACAGCTGGTTGTCGCAATCGGAAAACTTTTAATAACACAACTTTGAATTTTAAATGGCAACCCTAAATAGGTGTTGATATTCAATACGTAGTATATACGTAGTACAATATATAGTTATCTGTGTTGATATTGCAAAAGTGGAACAGATTAACAACAGATAGATGTGATAAATATTACTCAAAATATATTTTTATTAAGTTGCTGATTAAGTACATAGTGAATTTTATTATGCATGGAAAAAAATAGGTGTTATGCCCAAGTGTTAACAAATGTTATAAAAACAGTAACTAGTGTTATTGCTGCAAAACAAATAGTGTTATCAGGATTTCTTATAGTTTTCATAAGTGTTGGCGATGGCTGGTGACGAAGACGATAGTACATGGTAAATTCCTGTGGAAAAGATATTATTTTGCATGATCCTCTTGCATTTTACCTAAAGTAGACTGAAACTAGTGTGGTTGTCTGCTGCCATTAGTGACAGAAAAATGTATTAATTACATATTGGTATTTTTGTGCTCTCTGTTAAAAATGTTGTTACTATATATGAGTACATAGTATGTTGTATTTTTAATTTTACAATGTTATATTCAAACTGAATAGTATACCCTAAACAACATCCACTTTAATTTCAGGTTAATCGAATTGGAGTCTGCTCTTTTAGATGGTTGCTCAGCACAAGAAATTAATGTGCTAACAAAAGGCAAAAAGATTCCAGAAAGTTTGCGCCCAGATGTGTGGCTTCTTTGCTTAAATTGCCAAGAAGCTGGTAACCAATTGCTGTCTTTTGATGAAATATTTGATCTCACAAATCAGAATGAACTTCGTGATGATGTCAAAAAGTTTGTCAAACGGCTTGGAAATGATGATGATGATAAACTATCAGTTATCTCTGATATTGAGTCCATAATAACCTTCTACTGTAAGTCTAAATCTATTAACTATAGTGCCAATAATGGCTGGATTGAAATTTTGTTACCCCTACTGAGCCTAAAACTGCCAAGGTCAGACACATACAATTTGTTTGAGAAAATCTTAAAGCTGTACATTCCGAAAGGCTGTGTAAAGAATGGTGTGCCATTTCACATATTACGGTTAATTCTCCAGTATCATGACCCTGAGCTTTGCTCATTTCTTGATACCAAACGAATCACTCCTGAACAATATTGTTTGACATGGCTAAGGTCTCTCTTCGCAGGCACATGCAGGTTGGAGGTAGTACTTTTCATGTGGGATTTATATTTCCAAAGGTCTGACCCTTTTTTCATATTTTTCCTATGTCTAATTATGATCATTAATGCTAGAGAACAATTGTTGCAAATGAAAAGTGAAGACAAGGAATCTATTATGCAAACTTTAATAGAAATGCCAGGAGATTTAGATGCAAATGATGTCTCAGACTTTTGTTCACTTGCACATTATTATTCACTGAAAACTCCCCAATCATTCCGAGAAGATGTCTTAGAAGTATTATTTTCTGAAAGTTTGTTAGAAATTAATTCCAAACTCTATTCCCAAGCATTGTGTCTTCCTGTGGCAGTACATGAATTAATTGAAAGTGCTACATTAGATTCTACAAATGGTGACAATGTTAAATTCTTTTTGGTTGATTGTAGACCATCCGAACAATACAATGCTGGACATTTATCTACAGCATTCCATCTTGATTGTAACTTGATGTTACAAGAACCTTCAGCATTCAATACAGCAGTTCAAGGATTACTGAATGCCCAGACGCAGGCTTTAGCTGCAGGATCTCTAGCAGCGGGAGAACACCTATGTTTTGTTGGTTCTGGGAGGACAGAGGAAGACAGTTATGCACACATGGTTGTGGCATCTTTCTTGAAAAGAAATACTAAACATGTTTCAATGTTGGAAGGTGGTTTTGTAGCAATTCATGATTACTTTGGGCCCCATATGACTGATTGCTTAGAGGAACATAATCCATCTACATGTTTAGTCTGTGCTCCTAATAATAACAATGAGGGAATTGAAATACATCAGACAAAAATAAGGGATAATATTCCTGCTAAACAGTTATTTAGTAAATTATCATCAGCTATGAAAGCAAAAAGCCAGGAAGTAAAGGGTAAGCTAATTGAGTACATTGTAAATCCTAATTCCACATGCAACAATGGAGAATGGCATGTGTCACCTGGAGATAGAGGACAGAGATACAGAAATGTACCTCCAGTATTCAGTATTAATGATGAGGATGATGATTCAAGATCAGATACTTTAAGGCGAAATTTAACAGATTCTGATTCATTGGAAGAAATTGTTGAAGTGCATTTGTTCCTTAAGGAACATAATGTAGTTGACAATTTTCAATGTCAAGAAGTTCTACTAAATGGCTATATGCATGATTCCTACCTAGTTGTGACTGAAACTCATCTGATTGTATTACGTGACATTCCAAATAAAAGGGGAGCTGCAAAGGTTATGTCTAGGAGACCATTATCTACAATTGTTAAAATAACCGCTAAAAAGAGACATCCAGAACTTATAACATTTAAATATGGAATACCAGATGGTGATAATCTGTTGATAAAAGATATGGATCGTTTCCTTATCCCAAATGCTTCTGTAGCTACTAAAGTGGTTTCAAATCAAATAGTTCAACAATTAGATAATAAAGTTTAATAATTCTATATCTAATATAGAAAAGTACAGTTGAGATATATTCTACATGTTTTGCACATGACTTTAACCAGAGTCCAGGGATTTTAAAACCGAGTAAGATGCCTGGTTTGCACACTTATGTTTTAATACACCACATATTACCACTTTTACTCACATTACTACTGATGTTGTTGACTTCTCCCTCTCAGCTAAACACCTTGTGTCAGGAGTGTGTTAAACATTGTTGGTGTAATATCTATACCAGTGTTTCCCAATTAGTGGTACCCCCAGGGGTACGCGAGGCTGCATCAAGGGGTACGCATAGCAATCATTTGATTAAGAAACTAAAAAAAAAACTGATTTTTGTTTGTTTGATTGTTAGGTTGTTTCAACACGCCTATCTCTATGACTATTAGTTAGATTGAAAAATTATTCTTGTATTGGATAGAGTATTTATTGAGGAAGGTTATAGGTTATGAAGCATCATGCTACGACCCTTAGGCGCGGAGCAGTGACGATAAACACGGGTGAAACTGGGAACGGTTAGTTATATGTATATTACATTTAACGTATACCCAGTAAGTTCGACCATTTTAATACATAAAAGTTATAAGGCTACAGGATTTCATAAACAGACCATAGCTCCCTATATTGGTCAGTTTAGTTATGTTACTACTAGTGATGTGCCGGATCGTTAAAAATGTATATCCGCGGATACGGATATGAATAAGTACGGATTATTAGTGTCTAGATCCGCGAATACGGATACGGATCTCAAGTTTTTCTTAGTTGATGCCGATACGCGTGACTTTGACACCAAATTTGACGTTGAGGACTGTACCACGACATATTTCAACTTGCACTGTGCGTGTTTTTTTAAAACTATTTTAATACACATATAACAAATATTTTGGTTTGATCTCGTTATAAAGATAGTCAAGTAGTACCTTATTACTGACAATAATATTAGTAACTCACTACATCAGATATTTAATTTTAGCAAAATTTATTTAGTATTTCATAAACGTAATCAAAGTACCAGATCAGAGAATCAACGTACAAGATCCGTTCAAGATCCGCCAAAAAGTAACGGATACGGATACAGATCTTTCTCTCCCTCGGAAATCCGCAGATCCGTAGGCACATCACTAATTACTACTGCCTAAAAGTTGTAGCTTGATTTTATACAGCTTTTATATAGATTAACAGATCCAAAATACAGCTTGATTATTTCAATGATTACAATTCTTCAGTAATTAGATGTTATAATAAAGAATAAGTAGCTCATATAAATTTTAGAGCATGTTACACATCTTTAAAGCAAAGTTTCAAAAATAATCTTTGTCTGATTTTGTTTAATTTATTAATTAAAGTAAAAATATTGTGTGGTACCTATACATTATTTATATACCGTGTTCATGCATCATACACATGCAGCCAGTTTCTGAATACTTTCATATTTAAATAAGGACTTAACATAATTTAATTCATACATAATAAAAATAATTTACTGTTAACCAATATATACCTATAAGTAGAAACTTCCATTAAATTTATTTATTTATTTATTACATACTTTTTCGATAAATGCCTAAATATATATAGCTATAAGATGTCACTTCCCGTTTAAAGTAGTATTCTTAGATCAAATATAGCATAGATACAAGATCTCATACAAAAATCGCGTCAAAAAATGGCACTCGATAGATTCACATACTTAATGTGTGCATTTAATATGTTATCGAAATAATAAACCAGACCATACAATGAATGTTCCTGTGTGTATAATGTTCTTATAGTTTGATACAAAAACTGCAATGTGTGTGCGTCTGTAGTTTATTACTTACCACAGCGGAGTGTCTATGACATAAAACTCGTGGTACGTATTCCACAAGTTACAGTACTATTATTATACTTTAAAAAGTTAAAGCTATCATAACAATATTATACTTATAGAAAGTACGACGAGTAAAGCCTTCTTTGCATTTCTAAAACACAGTTTTAGCTTTCTTCGGCTATCTACACCTGAAACTTCATACTGCTAGTACGGGCGCGAAGTGTCTGATAGCTCAACTGTGCTTAGAACCGCATTCAAGCACAGTTTCGGTGCTGCCATTTTTTGAGCGCCGATCAAACATCTATGATATATAATGATTACTATATTACTACCTAGTATTAGAATATATTATGAATATTAATCTGAAGTGATGTAAATTGAATGTCACTATTTAGAATATTAACTTTAAAATAAAGTTACAAAAAATAAACATTAATTTTGTGTGGAAGCATTTATTTGTTCCAAACGTCCTTAGCACTCATATAGTGTTTGTTTATACTTATTATTGCTAAATGTTTAGTTCACCTAAATTTATATTATATCAATGATACTTATTTCAGTGGTCTATGCCATCCAAGTTTAGGTACCTATATAATGTGAAATCATACAATGTTTGAATAATTATTATAGTTTTGGCTGGTCTTTGTGATTATCCGTTTTTAAACTAAATGTGATAAATAGCTTTAGAAATCAAATGTTACACAGTTAAACGTATATTTGTTTTTCATTAAATTCATTAAATTTAATTAGTTTTTTCTTGCTTTCTTAAAGCTGAACTGAAATTTGGAGTTGTAACCATGGTCTAGCAAGATTGTTATGTATGCTGGAGTAGAACCAGCTAACACCACACGGTGTGTAAACATTGTATTAAACCTATTCACCAAGCTCAAGCAGACCCTGTAGGAGGGAGGAGAGCTCATAGGAGAAGTCATATGGGTGATATTTAACCATTTAGTCCTTTATCGGTCAAAGTATCTTCCTCGCAGTCGTAATGAGTCACCGTTCTCGTCTGATTCTAGTTAGGGTCTAGGTATGGCCCGAAAAAATGTCTGTTTCAGCATATGTCCACTGCTCTGAAAAAATCTAGAGACGACTTTTCTCCGGTTTTCCACTTTAACTTCTGCTAATCAGAGGTGCCTCTGTGTGTCCCTATGCAGTGGCCACAAATGAGAACTCTCCCATCTCGGCAGGACTTAAAGCAACGCTGCTGCTTTCATTGGCATGAATTTCTAGTCAAGTCAGAGTCAGAGTATAGCCAAGCATCCGAATGTTATTCTACGTACGTACCCCTTTAGTTTTTATGTGATATAGAGGTAGTATTTATAACAAGCTAGTCAACTGTTTTATGATTAGCTTATTTTATTAACGTCGGTTTTCTTAAATTGATATTTAAGGAAACCGAAGTATCTTACACGCATGTGACGTTGCTTTGTAATATCCATTACCATGTGTCTGTCATAGCATAATGTTAATTAAATTCATAACAATACGAGATAAAGCGTATGAGTCACAAGTGCATTTTTTTTTGGTTTTACGAATACACGAATCTATCTTTACACAAGTCTACACACGCTCTCTGTAGCATTTAGCAGCGTCTATGTATGGTCTTATTTGTCTATTATTTTCATATATTATATTATGTTTTTCATCGGTACTTCCTACATCCATGTCCAAAGTAATACGAATAAATAAAACCCTCCTTGGTCTTTCGATACGCAGGCTACCCTTGGCCATTAGTCGGGCAGTATACATGTTTTTCTGTCTTTGAGTAATTCACAATGTTATATATTATGTAGTTGGTAGAAGAAAAAAATAACTCCAACCTCCTCCCATTCCGCCTTGTACCTGGTATGACACCTAATGTTAACAAGGTAATTTTCAAAGCACAGTCAGAAAATAAAAAGCTTGCAGTACATAATCTTGACAGTTTTGGAACCAAGAAAGGGGCTCTAGACTGAGCAAGCGAATTCCAAGGATTATCTGATAACTCGGTAATCACGGAATCGTTATATTATACAGTATAATAATATTCTCTTTATGATCATCGACTTGTGACACAATGCTTATACTTGCATTACTTTTAATCTTCCTTTGCGTATTAAGTACTGTTTCACAGTTTTTCTTTATTGAGTAAAAAGTGCCCAAAAAAATTTTTTTTACTAACACAACAACTACTAAAATCGGCTTTGGAGTTAGCGGTTTTTAAAAATTTTGTTCACCCGTTCACCGTGTACAATTACTTTCTCGAACAGTTCTAATATTATTTTAAACTTCATACTTCTTTCGCACATCACTAGTATTATCATCGTTAACTCTCTAACTTAATACATACTTGCATGAAGTGTTTGATTAATTGTTAAGTGTGATTATCACAATTAACAATGAATTAATCGCCAACTACCGTGATTAACAATGATTTAATCGTGTAACTACTACCATTAACAATTAATTAGTTAATTATTAATCGTGATCGCCTGATCGTTAATCGCCATCACAATTGACAGACAATTCATGATAAATTTGCAAACAGTAAAGTAAAATATTTTTATTTTGATCAACATAATAGACTTTGATTATATATAATATGCATATAGATACATATATAATATGTAAATTTTACAATTATGTTTATATATTTGTCACCATGTACGGCGGGTAGGTACAGGACCGATTAATTGTAAATTGTTTTGTGTAAACAGTTAAAAGTGATTAATATTGTATATGTTAATGCCTATCTCTGCTTGTATCACGAAAGGATCTAAGGAGTTCAGCTCGGAAGCTCGCCTAAGGATGCGCTGAGATCTTTGTATTTATATGTATTACTACTGTAAGTAAAACGTTTTGTGTGCGTTCGCGCAGCGGAATGTTGTTGAATTTAAAGATTTTAATTATGCAGATATTTAGTGTATGACGTCGTGTAATTGTGTATGGTAAAAAAAAATTGTGCATGCAGCCATTGTGGAGAAATTCGCTAAAAACTGATTCCGCTGGGCGAATGTTGTCCTGGCGAAACTTTTTTTAATCCATGGACTTAGAAGAAAAAAAATGTGTCTAAAAATTAGTGTGTATTTGTGTGTAATTGTGTATGCATGAATAAAATTAGTGCATGCATAAACTTAGGAGAAATTCAAGTTTCCGCTACGCGAACGTTTGGCCATTAGCTAGTTTTCATATAAAGCGCTTATATAGAGAGCTGTAGATTTTTACATACGTTGTTTTGAATTTGTTTATATTTGTTTAAAAAACAGATTTAGAAAAATCGTAGGGTTTAAAAGATAAAAATATAAACGTAAAATACGCTTATTAGGTCTTAGTTCGTAAAGTATGCACTTTAGGGTCTAGATTTTCACGTTTATACAAACCTTGTAAGAGTGTGCAACATGTTGCCAAGTATCAATGATGTTTCGTTAGTAATTAAAGAGTTATAGGACAATTTACCATGAATTGACCACTGTTTACAAAGCAGTCAAATATCACGACGTTCTAAAGGAATTTCGTAGTAAAATGTATTAAAATAATTAGTGTATTAATTCAACTACTCACATGCAAAATTTTATCTCATTAAATTCAGTAATTAAAGAGAAACAATTATAATACTGACAAAGCATCGAAAACCTACATAACCCGACCAAGTTCGGATTTCTAGAAGAAAGCGGCCGTGCCATATATCTTAGTAACGTTCTTAACCTTCCAGTATAGTATTTATTAATTTGGTACAGTTGCGTACACAAGCGTTAGGAAAAAATAAAATTGTATTTCTTGTATGAAAAATATTTTTTTAATAATAACGCCACTATCTACGATAAAAATAAATCTTCAATTAACTAGTACTTCTCTAATTAAACATCCGTGTACAAAAATATTTTTATTTACATGTAATAATTATGTATTTATTATTTATTTCTCGCCACCTGTTACGTAGAAACCCAAAAATTGGTATGTGGGTGTCACAAAAATGTCACACCTCTGCCTACCCCTTCTGGGACAGCAGCCGTAAGCATATGAATGAATGAATGAAAGTACAGAAACTAACCTCAAAATTTCTTACCCTCTTAGGGACTAGTCATGACAATCCATGGGGCGCGCGCCCCAGTAACGGCAGAACTTGGCATACAACTCATGTGCGCGCACAGGCGCCTGTATTTTGAGCGTATCGGGAGCGCAGCTGAGGAGCTTGTCATGAGTTGTCTCTTGTTCATAAAAACTTAACGTTAACAAACGCTTGCTAAACATACTCTGTCATTAGTTAGAGACAGCAATAGACTTAAAATGCATACATACATAAGTCACTACCAGTACAACGGTAACATCATACACTGACGTAAGTTTTAAGCGCATACTTAAATAAAGTACCTACGTAAATAGTACTTACTGTCATAGTCAAATACATTAAAAAAAGCAGGTGTGGAAAAATAAATTACCTATAAATTATATCTAAACAACAATTGTGTTATCACCTGTACCAATTCAAAACCAGTATTATACTGTAAATTTTAGAATGTTACCTAAATATATTGCACGGCCGCTTTTTTGCAGCCATCCGAACTTGGTCGGGTTATGTAGGTTTTCGATGCTTTGTCAGTATTTTAATTGTTTCTCTTTAATTACTGAATTTAATGAGAGTAAATTTTGCATGTGAGTAGTTGAATTAATACACTAATTATTGGAATACATTTTGCTACGCAATTTCTTTAGAACATCGTGATATTTGACTGCTTTGTAAACAGTGGTCTATTCATGGCAAATTGTTCTATAACTCTTTAATTACTAACGGAACATCATTGATACTTGGCAACATGTTGCACACTCTTACAAGGTTTGTATAAACGTGAAAATCTAGATCCCAAAGTGCATACTTTACGAACTAAGACCTAATAAGCGTATTTTACGTTTATATTTTTATCTTTTAAACCCTACGATTTTTTCTAAATCTGTTTTTTAAACAAATATAAACAAATTTAAAACAACGTATGTAAAAATCTACAGCTCTCTATATAAGCGCTTTATATGAAAAATAGCTAATGGCCAAACGTTCGCGTAGCGGAAACTTGAATTTCTCCGAAGTTTATGCATGCACTAATTTTATTCATACATACACAATTACACACAAATACACACTAATTTTTGGACACATTTTTTTTCTTCCAAGTCCATGGATTCAAAAAAGTTCCGCCAGGACAACGTTCGCCCAGCGGAATCAGTTTTTAGCGAAGTTCTCCACAATGGCTGCATGCACAATTTTTTTTTACCATACACAATTACACGACGTCATACACTAAATATCTGCATAATTAAAATCTTTAAATTCAACAACATTCCGCTGCGCGAACGCACACAACGTTTTCATTGTTTTCATAGTTTTCACAACCATATTTTTTTTATATATACGAGTATAATTTGATAAGAGACTTAGTTTACATGCGAACTGTTACTTACATGCTTAGTTTTATTGCACAAAATAGTTTAGTCGTAGACATTTGACTGTGTCACTAAAGTACCGAGTAATAAAGCAAATTATTCGCACTGTAAAAGTATTGTTTTATGATTCAGTTCCATTCTCCGCTCCTTACCAACAGTAGCGGTCTCTTAGAGTATACATAAGCAAGCTAACAGCGGCCCTAGCTACATTTTTAGGTGGTGTAAGACCCCAAAGTGCCGCATTTTATCTATGTTGTTCGCCGTAAAAAGAATTTGATGACCTTTTTTTTTTAGTCCTCATGTACAAAAATTTTTTACCCTATCCCATATTTGAGGCCTGTTGCGGATAAAAATGTGAGAAAGAATTGGATGACCTTTTTTTTTTAGATAAAATGTGAATCAAAATGTAATTATAGGTAATGTTGTTTTGTTGCACCCCCGATCTATTGATTTGGCGCTCCCTACATGACGGCGCCCAGTGCGGCCGCACCGCTCGCACCGCCCTAGGGCTGCCCCTCCGCTCGCACCACCCTAGGGCCGCCCCTGCTTAGCAATACAAGTATTAAACCGGTGCCCAACGTAGGTACAGTACCTTTTTAAAAGTTTGTTAAATAAAAAAAATCTTGTGTAAATACCAATTTGTATCTTTCGTTTTGGCACTAAAGAACGGTTTTGTATGAGCGGAATCCATTCTCTTGAGAACTACGAGTATGGTCGGTTAGATAATAATCAATTAGATATACGTTTTATACAATTTTGCCAAGTAGTGTACAATGCAAGTTTGAGTTTCGTTTCTGGCATTTCCACAAACTAAAGTAACTAATAGGTTCACATTGAGAATGACTCGGAAAGTGAACTGATTTTCGTTAAGAAGTTCAAAACTAATTGAACTCACCTAGACTCTGATGACCTGCCCCGGAATACAATATAAATTTGTTTGGGATCGAACCCACAATGTTGCATCAATAGTTAATACTGAGCTTTGCAAGATTAGGTATATGTACCTATTGCTTATAGTGCTCATTTTAAGCAAATGGTGGTCGAAGAATAAGTATGGTAAAAAAATTATACAAAAAAATGATTAGAATAGAACACTTGTTTAATGTTTTCTGGCATTGAGTAGTAAGTTTTTATGACAGATCGATGACCTTGGCCTGCTTTAAATCTTTTATTTACGTTTGACTACCATACAATTCTGTTTGAACTATTTGTATAAAATGAATCATAAAGTAAATCAACTGTTTCTCTTATAAGAACACATTTTAGGTTGCATGCGAACAATTATATGTATATGGTAGGAACGAATTGTTAATACGGAATATAATTATGTTACGAATTTGTGATAAGAAAAACTGATTAAAATCTTGTTCACGTGATAATATACGTTTGACTGTACAAATGTTGAGAACCACAGCTACTGTTATATATGTCATTCTTCGTGCTTTTTTCTTTCGTTTAATAACAACAAAAATCTCAACAATTCTTTTCAGAATCGTTCGCGTGGGATAGATTTCACCAAAATTTCCACGCGAACGAAGTCAGCTTGTATTGTATGTTTTGGTATTAACATACTATTCTTATTAAAAAGTACCCGGAATTTTTCAATAGAACGAATAGGTAGGTACTTAGATACTTATATAAAAACTTTAGTAAATTTAACCGACGAAACAAGTAAGGAATTGAAAAGTCGTGTGCGTTCGCGCAGCGGAATGTTGTTGAATTTAAAGATTTTAATTATGCAGATATTTAGTGTATGACGTCGTGTAATTGTGTATGGTAAAAAAAAATTTGTGCATGCAGCCATTGTAGGGAAATTCACTAAAAACTGATTCCGTTGGGCGAACGTTGTCCTGGCGGAACTTTTTTTAATCCATGGACTTAGAAGAATAAAAATGTGTCCAAAAATTAGTGTGTATTTGTGTGTAATTGTGTATGTATGAATAAAATTAGTGCATGCATAAACTTCGGAGAAATTCAAGTTTCCGCTACGCGAACGTTTGGCCATTAGCTATTTTTCATATAAAGCGCTTATATAGAGAGCTGTAGATTTTTACATACGTTGTTTTGAATTTGTTTATATTTGTTTAAAAAACAGATTTAGAAAAAATCGTAGGGTTTATAAGATAAAAATATAAACGTAAAATACGCTTATTAAGTCTTAGTTCGTAAAGTATGTACTTTGGGATCTAGATTTTCACGTTTATACAAACCTTGTAAGTGTCTGCAACATGTTGCCAAGTATCAATAATGTCCCGTTAGTAATTAAAGAGTTATAGGACAATTTACCATGAATAGACCACTGTTTACAAAGCAGTCAAATATCACGACGTTCTAAAGGAATTGCATAGTAAAATGTATTCCAATAATTAGTGTATTAATTCAACTACTCACATGCAAAATTTCATCTCATTAAATTAAGTAATTAAAGAGAAACGATTAAAATACTGACAAAGCATCGAAAACCTACATAACCCGACCAAGTTCGGATGGCTAAAAAAAGCGGCCGTGACATATATCTAAGTAACGTTCTTAACCTTCCAGTATAGTATTTATTAATATGGTACAGTTGGGTACAAGTGTTAGGAAAAAATAAAACAATTGTATTTCTATAATATTATCTACGTATTAACGGGAATTAACGCTATCACGAAAAGGTATTACATACCTCTGAATTGCCTGACGTTCAATTATATTGATCTACTTGAACATTGTCTAGAGGGCAACTATTTCCTTTTCCAAGGTCAACATTACCTTCAGATTGATGGTGTCGCAATGGGTAGTACTGTAGCCCCTGTACTAGCCAACATCTGGATGGAGCATTTTGAAGAGAAGGCCTTGAGTCTCGGCCCGAAGACCGTTAGGCTTTGGAAGCGATTCGTGGATGACATCTTTAGTATCGTCAAGGGAAATAAACAGGAAGTAGATCAATATTTACAACACCTCAACTCCATTCACCCCAAAATAAGGTTCACATATGAGGTGGAGGCGGATAGGTCATTGTCATTTTTAGATGTCAAAGTAACCGCGAGGTCAGATGGGTCTTTGTCGCACTGTGTGTACCGCAAGCCTACTCATACGGATAGGTACCTACACGCCACGTCTCATCATCATCCCCGACACCTGCAGTCTGTTATGACTTCACTCAAGAACAGAGCATACGATCTTTGTGACCCTGAACATTTGGAGCGAGAGCTGGATCATGTTCAGGAGGTACTTAAAAGTAACGGATATCAGGTGAAGATAGTTTCAAATTATCTACAGCGTGGAAAAACATGCCACCTCGCTTTTATGCGCAGTCGGGTGAACACCAGAATAGGGCCACATCGGTTTGCTTACAGAATAGGGACACTGTTAGTATAGTATGTGACGGTAAATGGCGAAACGAAAATATCAAAAATATCAAAAAAGTGGAGGTGGATGAAGAACCTTCTACCTCACGATGTCGACGACGGAGGGCGTGCACCGCTGAGCCAGTCAGCCTGTGACCACGGCCAGTGCAACCTGGTTGAAACGTCAGGCAATTCAGAGGTATGTAATACCTTTTCGTGATCGCGTTAATTCCCGTTAATACGTAGATAATATTATATCATGGAACGCGAAAGTTTAAAAGTTAGTAATTGTATTTCTTGAATGAAAAATATATATATTTTTTTTATGGGATAGGGGGCAAACGAGCAGATGGGTCACCTGATGGTAAACGACTACCGCCGCCCATGGGCACCTGTAACTGAAGAGTCACAAGAGTCACGCGGCGAAATGCAATGCAAGCGTTGCTTCACTACCGGTTTTCTGTGAGGCCGTGGTATCGAGCGGAGTCGAGCCGGCCCATACATGCCGAAGCATGGCTCTCCCACGTTTAATAATAACGCCAATATTTTTTTAATAATAACGCCACTATCTACGATAAAAATAAATCTTCAATAAACAAGTACTTCTCTAATTAAACATCCGTGTACAAAAATATTTTTAATTACATGTAATAATTATGTATTTATTATTTATTTCTCGCCACCTGTTACGTAGAAACCCAAAAATTAGCGAAATGTGGGTGTCACAGAAATGTCACACCTCTGCCTACCCCTTCTGGAACGTGAGCTAATGAGTCTGGAGAGTGAATGAATGAAAATACAGAAAATAACCTCAAAATTTGTAACCCTGTTAGGGACTAGTCATGACAATCCCTGGGGCGCGCGCCCCAGTAACGGCAGAACTTGGCATACAACTCATGTGCGCGCACAGGCGCGTGTAATTTGAGCGTATCGGGAGCGCAGCTGAGGCGCTTGTCATGACTAGTCTCTTGTTCATATAAACTTAACGTTAACAAACGCTTGCTAAACACACTCTGTCATTGGTTAGAGACAGCAATAGACTTAAAATGCATACATACATAAGTCACTACCAGTACAACGGTAATATCATATACTGACGCAAGTCTCAAGCGCATACTTAAATAAAGTACCTACGTAAATAGTACTTACTGTCATAGTCAAATAGATATAAAAAAGCAGTTGTAGAAAATTAAACCACCTATAAATTATATCGAAACAACAGTTGTGTTGTCACCTGTACCAAATCAATACCGGTATTATACTGTAAATTTTAGAATGTTATGTCGGGTTATGTAGGTTTTCGATGCTTTGTCAGTATTTTAATCGTTTCTCTTTAATTACTGAATTTAATGAGATGAAATTTTGCATGTGAGTAGTTGAATTAATACACTAATTATTGGAATACATTTTACTATGCAATTCCTTTAGAACGTCGTGATATTTGACTGCTTTGTAAACAGTGGTCTATTCATGGCAAATTGTACTATAACTCTTTAATTACTAACGCAACATCATTGATACTTGGCAACATGTTGCAGACACTTACAAGGTTTGTATAAACGTGAAAATCTAGACCCCAAAGTGCATACTTTACGAAATAAGACCTAATAAGCGTATTTTAAGTTTATATTTTTATCTTATAAACCCTACGATTTTTTCTAAATCTGTTTTTTAAACAAATATAAACAAATTCAAAACGTATGTAAAAATCTACAGCTCTCTATATAAGCGCTTTATATGAAAACTAGCTAATGGCCAAACGTTCGCGTAGCAGAAACTTGAATTTCTCTGAAGTTTATGCATGCACTAATTTTATTCATACATACACAATTACACACAAATACACACTAATTTTTGGACACATTTTTTTTCTTCTAAGTCCATGGATTAAAAAAAGTTCCGCCAGGACAACGTTCGCCCAGCGGAATCAGTTTTTAGTGAATTTCTCCACAATTGCTGCATGCACAAATTTTTTTTTACCATACACAATTACACGACGTCATACACTAAATATCTGCATAATTAAAATCTTTAAATTCAACAACATTCCGCTGCGCGAACGCACACGAGAAGTCAGAAACAAACTTGTTAGCCTGACTAAACTCCTACACTAAGTATATACCTAAATAGTTATAAATAAGCGCCAAACATACATACTTATGCGTGCTAAGTTTCAACAAAATCGTTTCACAGGTGTAAAGTCAGTGGGTCAACAATCATTCGTCCCCTATTTTTCTACTTTTATGGTTGAAATTTTTATTTGAAATTTAAATGGGACCAACTTCGAAGTACCTTCGAATAAAAAAAGGATTATGGAAATGGTAGTCCGATTTCCATAATTCTTTTCTGTAAAAATCTATTTGTGGTCATACAAAAAAAAGAAAAGGTTCTCAAGTTAACCCGACTTGAGAACCTCCTTTGTTCTTTCGTCGTTTAAAAATACTAGCTGTTGCCCGCGACTTGGTTCGTGTGGCAATTCAAATTTATCCCATGGGAACCGATTTTGTGCTAAACTTTCTTAATTTTCCGTTTCGTAAGAACCTTCTACAGAGTGTTAGAAAACATAAGAAGTCGAATAAAATCGGTTAAGTCGTTCTCAAGTTATGGCGTGACCAAGGGAAACAGGGATTCATTTTTATATAATATTTATAGATTCCAATGGTTCTTCCAATCTTCAAAACACTTTTATAAGCCGATTGAGGAATCGCCTTCAGCTCTCTGCGAATTTTCTTTTATCGCCTCAATCGTCTTAAAACGCTTCCCTCAAAGTGGTAACTTGTAAGTTGTGGGAATAGAAAAAGCTTGCGGAACGGTATGAGCGTTGTTTTTGATGAAATTATCGCAAACAAGCTGAGATGTGTGATCCGGTGCGTTGTGGTAAAGAAACCAAAAGTTGTTTCTCCACAAAGCTGGCCTTTTACGACGAACATTTATGACGAACTCAAACGCTTCAATACGCTCATGTAATACTCCTTATTTACTGTGTCTGTCTTTCTCCCTCATGTTTACACGACATTTTCAGAAGACAATAATTTCGCAGGTCGACTGGGACGAAGCAAATCATAAACCACAGTACGGCCCGCATTAAACTTTTTTTACCACTCATCATAGGATTACCGTTAATATATTCAACACTTCCGTACATGATACTTGTATTTTGTTAGAAACACAACATTTCAGACACTCTTTGCTCAATTAAATTCGACATTGAGGATTTCGGAGAACACAACAAACATTGTCTTGTTTACAAAGCTATTAGGTACGAATAAAAAAAATGTTTGAGCGCCAGATGACTGGCGTAACACCCACTTAAAAAAACCATTTTGATTAAATCTCAAGCGCAGTTTGCTTGAATGGGGTATTCCGGGCAACTTTGTGATCAGAAGGTATGTATGTAAATAGCACTGACAGAGGCAATAGGTTCAAATAAAACAAAAAAATATATTTCTTACTTTTATATTTTTATTCGGTAGCTTAGGTACTTAGTTACCTAAAAGGCCAGGGCTCACCGACTATATCATACAATGTTCATAGTTTCTTACTGTAATAGGAAATTTTAATTATATATGTATTGATATGTTTCATTGTACTAGACTATAATGGAACAATAATTGCTTCGACGATAATCATAAGGCTTCATCGCGTAAATTGGAACTAGAAACCTTCATGTAACTCCAAAAGTACATATAGATAGCATAATATTGTATATAGATAAGGATTGTTTATAGTACTTATTCGGTTTTATGGAGCTGATAGTACGGATGGGCAAATTTGTTTTTAGTGTTTACACAATAGTTATCCATTTGCTTACAGATAGCATTTTATACGTAAGATCAGCAATGAAAGTAGCTGAACGCATTCGAGTTTAAAAATATTTATCCTTTGTCTAAGACCGTAGGTAGAATTTATGTAATGCTCTTTAGAATCAAATGAAAGTTTATTTTTCTGGTTTCTGTAATTTGAATGTGATTAGCGACCATAAGATTTTGCTGACTATAATTTATTCAAAACCAGATTTTTGTAGAATATTATTATCTTGTTATTATAATATGTTGCTATAATAAACATATATTCTATAAATAACTACATTACCAATATTAAATACCAACCTACCGATATTCAACATCGGCAATGCACCTAATTCAGCAATATGTAAAATAAGTACCTATTAGAAGGAAGTGGAACAGAATGAGAAGGAGTAGAACACATTTGCAGAGAAACTGGGGAAGTACCTCAAGTAGCACCAGTGGGGTGTTGAGAGTGTTAAAAGCCGCTCTACACCGGTATGCACCTCTTCTAAATCTAAAAAAACTATTTTTCAGTTTTGATGCCTGCGTTCATGCACTATTTATCTCAGGTGTAACAGATCCCCAAGTACGCATGGAGTCGGCGCTCTGCTGACAAGTACCTACTTAGTAAGTTTATTGTGGTATTGCATAACATATACATATTTGGCATAGCTATAGACATGTTAATATTATTAATATGTACAATAATAAACTATTTTACCAATTCTATAAAATTGTTAATATTCCAGAAAACGGTTTAACATAAATTGGATAAGGACGGTATTTTCGTAACAGAATACAGAACTCAATATACGGAGACCAAACTCAAGGTCCTCGGGAATTTATATTAGGTACCCCGATTCGATTAAGAATACGTTTGAACCAAAACACTGTTATGCGCAGCTTTAACAGGCTCAAAACACCACTCTGTGGCTACGGGTAATTCTTTCGATTGGACCCCTTTAATTTATTTAGTACCTATGTCGGTGGTACGCATTAGAATTTAAAAAATAAAAATAGTTTTGGAAGCGGTAGAGCAAAACAGATTTCTTAATGAATTTGGGCCTTATGGCTTTAGCCTCAAATTTAGACGACCGCCGCATATTTAATATGAAAGTAGTGCCTACCTAGCACACAAATAAGTTCTAACAGTAGATACCTACGAGTATTATAAATCTCCAAGGCAGTTCTTTTAAATCTAATAACTACGCTCTTCTGATATGTTTTTGTGGAAGATATCGTCTATAAGTAGGTATGGCTTAATGTACTTAATTGCCGTGTCGGCTAATATATTTTATTAAGGCAAAATATTTTATTGGTTTTTGACATGAACGGAAAATATTTCAATACTATGTTTTGGAAGTATTGGTATTGGAATATATGGATATTTCTTTGTATCCCACAAAGGATATATAAACATATATATATATATATACATGCTGTTTTGATATTTTCCTATTAGGTCTTTATAAAACAGAGTGACACTGTTTTTTAAGACAAAGCTGAACATATAGTACTTTGTTTACATACTTATACCATAAAAAATTAAGAAGTAAATCTTTATATTACTGAAAGTAGAAAAAAAAAGAAATTAAAAACCTAACCAAAATATTTTTTTAGAAATTTTCTTTTGTAAAACGACTCTTGTATCAATTTGTGAGTGTTGCGGAACTACTATTGAGTCACAACATTGTAACTGCGATATGAAACGCCTCAAAGGTTGTCAATAATTTCACAAGCAGTTTTGTTCAAGCCGATGTATCTACCAAAGATTTATCGTTTTCTATGAAAACTCATAGTAACCCAACAAGATCACCTTGTTAACGGTTGCATAAAATTTGAAGCCCTAAATTTAAGTTGTATAATTTTACTTAAGAATAATTTTAGCGATAATCATGTCACATTTTTTTATGGTTTAGGAGTCAAACGAGCAGACGAATGGTTAGTGACTACCGCCGCCCATGGATACCTGCAACTCAAGGTGTGCGTTCGGGCAGCGGAATGTTGTTGAATTTAAAGATTTTAATTATGCAGATATTTAGTGTATGACGTCGTGTAATTGTGTATGGTAAAAAAAAATTTGTGCATGCAGCCATTGTGGAGAAATTCGCTAAAAACTGATTCCCCTGGGCGAACGTTGTCCTGGCGGAACTTTTATGAATCCATGGACTTGTGTGTGAAAAAATGTGTCCAAAAATTTGTGTGTATTTGTGTGTAATTTTGTATGTATGAATAAAATTAGTGCATGCATAAACTTCGGAGAAATTCAAGTTTCCGCTACGCCAACGTTTGGCCATTAGCTAGTTTTCATATAAAGCGCTTATATAGAGAGCTATAGATTTTTACATACGTTGTTTTGAATTTGTTTATATTTGTTTAAAAAACAGATTTAGAAAAAATCGTAGGGTTTAAAAGATAAAAATATAAACGTAAAATACGCTTATTAGGTCTTAGTTCGTATATCTTATAAGGTAACTTCGAAACTGTCGAAGGTCTTTAATATAATTAGGACTTCAAAGCGCGCCAAATATGTTTTTTGTGTAACAATGAATTCGGAAATTAAGTATGCTTAGGTAGGTACTACAGATATGTAAAAAAAAAAATGACACAACTGATGAATTACATTTGATGACTATTTTAAAATAGTTAGTTTAGTTAGTAAAATAATTAGTTAATAATTTGAGTATCATGCCCGCCATCGCTTATTTCTATATTCTATTAAAATAGTTAAATTAGAACTTTCATAGAGACCTTAATTCGGTTAGGTAGTCATTGGATCAAAATGATCAAATGTAGATGCCATCAAGATTTTTCTGTTATTATTTTATGCCATACATAAACTATTAACAGAAAAATCTTGATGGCTACCTTAGGACTTCAAATATTATGCGAACGAATGTACATGTTGTTGTTAGTACTTATTATTACTAGTTATTTACATGTATTGAACATACTTACTTAAAAATACTATGGGTATACGATACGTACAATATAATTGGCTTACTAAAAGAAATATGTCTTAAAATTATTACGGCACCGTAGTCCCATTTCATATCTACATGAATTACAATATATCTTTATACAACTGTTAGATATTACATTATTATAAGTTTTAGAATATAAATATGAAAGATAGAATTAGCGAAATTGAGTAGTAAAGGAGATATATTACGATTATATGTTTAAAAATTGCAAAAACTTTCTTCAAGTAGGTAGTTTCTTACGATTATGCGAATGTTACCTATAGTGAAATAAAGATAATTTACAAGTTACCATTTAGTTGGTTGATTTTGTTTCATAACAATATTTGCACTTTCTGACATTACGGATGGTTTTTAGAGTACAGTTTGACAGTTAACTCAGAAGATTATGATATTTCCCCTAAGCAGGCAAATGTTTTCCAGTCAATTGCAGCTCTAAAAAAACGTATCTTCATTGCATGATATAAATAATTTGTATGTATAAAAATAAAAACTCGGAATTTTAGAAGTGTTATGTTTATATTTCATTATTGGCTGTGTAATCATAAGGTGTCTCTTATAAGTTTAGTACGTACCTCATGTGAGGTAATTCATTTACATGAGTTTGAGGCAGTCTGTTTTGTTCACTCTTTACATGCAGTTTATATTTGGACATTTGTAACTGTGCGTAGTATATATATAATTATAGACTAGAACTTTAAATTATATATACTTATAGGTATCCATTCTTAGGAATCATAACTTACTTGTATAAAAGTTGATATCGATATTTCTTTTCTGTTTTTGTACATGTTCACTTTTTGTATGTATAAATGAACGGGAGACTGAGATTGTAGTTGGCTACACACGAATTGGTGGAATATTAAAGCTGTAGGTATTACAAATCTACGAAAGGATTTTTTTGTAACGCGTTTTAACTAGGTATTTTGTAATGGTATCTAAATAATATTTTTCATTTTATCATAAAAGTGGTTCCGAAATTTCATATTGATCACGGGGTATTGATAGTTTATTACAGATAATAGCAGTTCATATATAATTTTCTTTTTGTATAGGCAGGTTGAGAGCAGATGTGAATAAAATACAATAGGTAGGTATTATTCTACATAGGGCATAGATACATATAGGTACAGCAATGGCACTAGAAAGGTAATAGATAGAATTATCGATTGTTTAAAACATATAGTCAGAAAGTTACCTTACAATGTTACCTTAAAGGTCGACATCTACAAGACAGTTGCAAAAGCGAAATTACTTTTTACTTTTACCTACAACTTTAACAATTAATTTATTTTGATCCCACTTAATTGTTTTAGTCATGCCATACAAAATTATATTAAGAAGGATTCAGTAGACACAAATTATTTCATTATTTAAACTAGACGCACACAGGCGGACATAATGTCTAAAACATTCTGCAAATTAAATAATTATATGAATAAATTAAACTTATGTATTGAGATAAAACCGCCAGGTCACCTCATTTTTTGCTAAGTACCTACCAGTAAAGTAATCTACGCTTTCATTACTTATTAGGTTATGGTCACGTTCTGCTTCTGTAGACTTTCAGAGAATCGCAAGATAAGGTAACATTTTAATGTATTTTTTTCTTATATGTCCAGTCCGGTTAGGTCCGGTTTATGCAATACAATCATTACCATTACAGTTCACGTTTACGAAGCAGTGTTTCAGAATCTTTCCAATATTTTAGTTAGTCACAGTTGTGGCTAGATCCGGTGACAGCAAATGTATTGAGAAGTCGACACACATTAAACTGTAAAACACATGAGAAATATGAGTAGGATTCGCAGGAACCATAGAAACAATCATTATTAAGTAGGAATAACAGTTGGCTGGCGGTTTTAGAATATTGCAATCAAATGATGTTAAAAGTAAAATTGGCAAATTGAAACAATTATATACTTATATTTTAGAAAAATCTTGAGTCAACATACTCATTCATCACATTTTAAATTTATCGCTGAACATTTAAACAATCAAGCACTTTGGTATCGTCTTATAATAATATCTATAATATGTCTAATATATATAATTATTAAGATATCTTATTAACTATATTTACTTGTCTCTAGAGATGATATGTTATTTTGGCGACTTGAAAATGTCTAGGCACAACAATGGTTTTAAAAAGCGTGTGTGTTAGGTTTAGTATCCAGTAATAAAGGCGACAATTACCTACTCAGTAGTTACAACTAGGAAAGTTTGAATTAACTGAAAGTACGCAATAAGTCATAGGTAAAGATATTATTATTAAATAAAGTTAGCTAAATAAATTAGTCGAACAAGTCTTTTTATTTTTCAACTGATTTGAAGCAGATATTGATATTGGACACGGACACGTCCAATGCCAGTAACTGCTCTATTAAATCAGTTTAATTAATTTTATTAGAAAGATTAATAAGCTAATTATAAAATCGTCGATTCGATTTAGTATTCTGATTTGTTGTAATTTCGAATACCTAAACAATACATACAAATGTTATGTAGGTACCCATCTAAGTACATATTATGTAAAATATAGGTTAAGAATTTTCTTTATAAATTTATTGCATACTTTGTAAATTTTATTACGAATTACAGGATTGGTCTTAAAATATCAATTAACACTCCCACGAATGCAAAAACATACATGTATAGTATATGTATGTATTGGCATTCGTAGGAGTGTTATACTCTTATCTATATATGTCATCTTCAGTTTTTGACTTCAATATTTAGTTGTATGCAATGATGAATTTATAATAAAAGCGAATTCAAACTCCCTACGATCTGTATTGCAATAAAAGATCAAAATTGCGGCGAACGGAGTGTAATTATTATTTGCAAAAATAAATACGTATTGTTATTGTTACTGGTCATTTGTGAATCTGATAGCCTTTGTGCAATGGTAATATACAAACAAAAATATGCTGAAATCAAACTATAATGTTTTCGAAATAGCGACATAATTTTTATGATGAAAAAGAAACGAAAATAGTAAGTGATGGATGTCAATTAGTTTTTATTTAGGGTGCATTGTAATAGAGATTTTTTAAAATAATCTACGCATATAAATAAAATGAAGACCTATCTACGCGTAAAACTCCAATTTAACATTTTAATCTTGATCCCTAGGATCTCTCTCAGATACCAAATCTTAATTAAGGATAAGTAAAAAGTTTGAGTGTATGTAGCTCCTTATACTCACAGTAAATACAGCATTTGGCAATTGAAAAAAAAAAAGCGTCGTAATTTAGTATTGCTATGTTCTTTTTCTCAGGCCCCTCTTCTTGAACTTCAAACACTTGACTAAAAATCAATATAAGTTTCCTATACTTCTCTTTTATAATTTATTGAAAATAGTTTAGAGGCAATGTAAGTGCAGGAGCAATGAAATTATGATTTCATTGCTTCTGTATTTTCCCACAAAAAATGGGGGATCTGTTTATTAAAAAAGGTCCTTTAAATACTTCTGTATGGTTATCGTCTATCTTCTACTTTTCTATAAGCTGAATGATTTGGGAGACCCGATATGGCAATATTTTGTACATTATTTGAAGATCAATTCAAAACTTGACCAACTTAATGCTAAAATGATATTAACCGCTTCACTTTCACATTTAATGTAGGTACATGTTGCATGTTACAATTATTAAGCATATTCACATACTTGCGTTATTATTAATTTATACATGAACATATTAAAAATATTTTATCACAGCCCTTTATTAATATTAAACGATTTGTCCTATCAAGCAACTGTGAACAACCAAATGAATATAATACACATTACTGATGAAAGAGGTGTTTTAGACGTTCCAGATGTGCTGGAGTCGGCTTTTGTGATGTTTGGCGGCGGCTGAGACAGAGCTGGAGGTTTGATGACGTCAACTGAAAACAGATAAATCCCAATAAAGTATATAATAAAATATAAGTATGTATATACTAATTTTCTCCCTTAGGTAAGTTATTGTTCAAGTTCCTTTATCTCAATTGTTTAAGATCGATGTAACACGTACGTATATATATTAGCAAGCTGTAAACTAACTATTGTAAACAACTGTCAATCGCATTAGTTTCCTTTTCTATTTTCTGCGTAAGAGTCTACGACAATGTATGTTTTGCTTAACTTTAACTTCAATCTTTGTTTAATGAAACAGCATCGTCATCAGCATCGTCATCAACATCGAAACTTCGTTTAATCAATACAGAATTTATGCAGCTCTACTACATGAATGATTTTGATACTTATCCTTGCACTTTTTACTCTATTTTCGCTATTTTGAGGCCTGGGTAAGGATGAATGACCTTGATAGCGGAATAGCGATTTAGAAGTTGGGTTTTAGGAAGAAGCGATTTAGGACTAGGGACCTCCACGTAACGTTAATAATGTTAAGTGAATAGTAAAATGCCTGTCAATTCTGTTATGAATCACATACTTACCTATGACTGTATCATTTCTGGCGTCAGCGAACTTATCCTCAATGCTTCTGAACTCAGGTATTGTGCTGACGCAAGTGATCTCAAGCCTCCCAGTGGCCACTACCTGCAGCTCTGACACCGTTACGTACAATTCTCTTTTACTGGGTTTGCGGCTTTTATGACGGCTGCTTGTGTGAATTGTATTCAGCTCTTCATGTTTCTTGATTTCAGCAATCTGGAAATCATGACGATAATGATTGAATACTCCAAATACATATATTGATGATACCTATATGATGGTCAAATTGAAATACATATACACATACAAACAAAAACATTTGTCTAAACACTTCTATTAACTATTCACGTTTTGGATCCGCAAATTGCAATCTTAACTAGGTACTATTATTTGGTGGAATGTTTGTTACTCAACCACGCCAGAACGGCTGAACGGATCTGGATGAAATTTGGCATAGAGATGAATTGTAGTCTGGAATAGCACATATTCTTTTATCTCTAAAATGTACGGTTACCGATTGATAGATTTGAATTTCCACAACAGCTTGTTTTACACATAAATCTTATTAAAAATATCATTGTATTTTAATCTAGATCTTATGTTTGAACACCCATGCGGCGCGGTGGTAGTGCATTCGACTATAACGCTAGGGGTCAGGGGTTCGATTGTAAATATTTGTATATATGAATATATTATCTATTTTTATGTTTAATATATGTTGTATGTAATGTTTAGAAATATAAATATATTTCGAAACATTTATTGTAAATTATCCGTGTCCTGGAACTGATAGTACAAGCTTTGGCTTAGTTTGGATTTAGAGAGCGCTGTGTACCTTTTATCTCCCATTGTATTTATTTCTGTCCTTTATTTGTTCAGTCTGCACTTCTAAACAATGAATAGCGCATTGTTTAGAAATAGAGTTTCGAAAAACCGGTTGGTGGATATCATCCGCCATGCACATAAAGTACACGTACATACATATGAATATATGCAAAAAAACACCCAATAAGACCCAGAAGTCTAGCAATACCAAAAAAAATATAAAGATTTATTTAACGAAGCCTTTCGTCACGATTGTTGCATATAAATTTTCCAATTTATATATTATATAATAATATGTATGAAGTTCAATAAACGAAGAGAAGAAGGGGAGCTAAAAATAAAAAGAGGATACTGTAATGTACCTTCTGCTGCGAGCTGTACAGTACAGTGTATAGTGTACAGTAATGTAGATACACGGTAGGTAATCATATTTACGAAAACGGACAAAGGTTTTTTGAAAATCTATCTACGTAATAGTAGTATGTAATGAAAATAGGAAGACTGTAAATATGAGTTATTGCAACCATTACATTCGTTTTCAACATTTGTCGTTTGAATACAGGATAGTTATACGTTTAAAACTCTTAATTTATTGACGGACATAACTGAACATAACAGTCGGTCAAAAAACTTGAAATGTTCTACCAGTGAGTTCCTTATACTACACAGGTAACCAAGAAGGAATTCTTAAGCACGCCGAAGCCGTTGCCCGCAGAATGAAATGTGTGTACGGCCTATTACTTGAATCAATACAAATAAATAAAATTGAAGTATTTGTTTGTAACGTCAAAATAATAGTTCTTTTTAAATATGTAAGCAGTTATTTGCACGATACCTATGCCTAAAAATAAGTTTTTTTAAATTTTTCTGTCTGTTTGTTCCGGCTAATCTCCGGAACGGGTGTACCGATTTTCACGGGACTTTCACTGGCAGTTAGCTGGTGTTCTAAGGAGTAACTTAGGCTTTTTATTTAGGAAAGGAATTAGGGTTTGGCGTAAAATTTAGACATATGTGCACGCGAGCGAAGCCGCGTGGGAACTGCTAGTACATAGTATGAACGGAGTGGTATAACAATCTACCAACCTTGAGTGCTGTCGAAGTTAATCTCAACTGTTATTTTGATACATGTATAATATGTATATATATTACCATTATTTGTACCAGGGGCGCAACAACCCTCAAAAAGTAGGGGTGTCTAAAATATCGTATGAGGACTAAAAAAAAAGGTCATCAAAACACTTTATTGACGTATTCCAAAGTATTGCTTACTAAATAATTTGGTATTACGATAAACATTCTTTTCATTACAATTTATTTTGATTCACATTTTTATTAAAATTTTCCTCAGACTCCTCGGCGCATAGTCATAGACACCCTCGAAGGGGGTGTTCACAGGTTTTTAGGCGGTGTCCGGACACCCTGGACAACCCCCGTTGTTGCATCCCTGATTTGTACTAAATACGCTATACGTCACTACACTAAAATATGTATAATATTCGACGACAAAACCTCTCTTTCAACCTCTGAAACAAACTTAAAATTAATTTCTACCTACTGTTTTTTTTATGTCATTAGGCCAACATTAGGTGTTAATCAATAATCAGTCGCTTAACTGTGCCTTCGATAGACTTAGACAGAATCAATGTTATCTATATATATCCAGTATCAGTTAGCCCCTCTTCTAAGAGTCACCGTCTTTTTAGAGAGGCTTTGTTCATTCCGCATGGTAATGAATACCATCAGTTGAAAGGATGTCTTTGATATACCATCCGTCGTATGACAACAATGAACAAGACGGTCTGCAAACCGTATGGTTTGCAGAACGTCTTGTTCATTACTGGACCTTCCGCTGTCGGTATGACGGTTACAAGTTTGTGTCTCGTCCTCTGGGATCCTTGCATGAGACCAGGCCAGCTGAGACCCCCATAGGCGAGGGCGAATTTATTCATAGTCTCCCTGTCAAAATCAATAAACCTAGGATCTAGCCACTCTACGTGATGGACATGAAGTCTAATATAATCTCTAATACTGAGGAGGAATACTGTGTATCTTTTGCACCCTTCTTGATAAACACGTATTCACATCGTTGCTATCTTTAAGGCCAGGTGGCCTTCCAATATCATTGCCGACATACAAACTCCGCAACGCAAATGATCGAAATGTGTTTGTCGAATAATTGTACTCTATTCTACAGAAGAAAATTAAAGAAAAAAGAAAATAAAACAAAACTCTCAAGATATTTAAAACTTTATTTAGTTTCGGGTTACTGTTGCAATGTCTCTTGCAATACCCTAAACATTACACAAACTTTGCTCTTGCTTTTCCCACCGGACCGAGTCTCGCGTACAATTGTTATAATTTCACTGTTTTTGAATTACCCCACATAAATAGATTTATATCGTTACAATACACGATAATTTGTTTCACATTCGCATTTGTATTCTTTCACGAAGATATTCTCTACAGACACAATCATTCGACAGATTTATCGTTTGACATCTGGCACTGTTTCTGGTGCCGTCGGGAACATGCAAGGAACATCTACAACAAAGTACTTCCGGATACTTGTTATTCTTTTACATAGAATAAATCTGCAGGATTCCACTTAAAAATCTCTCTATCGCTAAACAAGTAAAAAAATCGGTGTGATGGTTTGCGTCTATCGTAATCTATGGGCATTTGCAATAAAAGGTGTCCCTGGTTTTATAAACCACAAAATCCAACACTTCAACAAATCTTCTATGAATACAGGTACATATTTATGGCCTAATATTATGAAGTATTATGTATATCTTATTTACAGATAACATGGCGTTGAAATATGAAAAACAATTGCAAGGTAATAGTGAATAGAGAGAGTTAACGTAGTGTTTGTATACCTACTTTTTGATACCTACTTACCTACTACCAAGAGCAGTAAGAGTCACTAAAGCAATTATGTTTCATTTCGAGTAACTTACCCAATTTTATTGGTATCAAACTTATATATTTTACACGTCAATGTATCTTCGTAATGAGGAAGTTTTATAAACAATTCATATTACCTTAAATAGTCTCGAAAGCACATCAAAATCGCAAACGATATCCAATATTGTTAATACTATTACTGTTTCTCAAAAACAAACAAACACCCTAGTTGGAATGACAATTTTTTTACCCGGTGCAGAGAAAATCTCAAGTTTACGTGCATTGTTAGATGTTCAGTTGTCAAGTCTCTTAGTCACATTAAACATAGAGGTAGGTAAAAAAGTTTTTTTTATATCTTGACCTACATTTTCTTAAACTTAATCAACAAATGCCTAAAGACTCTGTTGGACATCATTCACATCGATAAAAATAGCGAAAATTAAAGTTATGAAACATGTTACAGGTAGTGTAAACAATGATCTTAATAATTTTATTCTACCTGTGTTTATCGACTTTACGCGAGCTTTCGATACACACGGTCACAGTAAATTGTTAACGAACCTAAAAAGCTCAGGCTTGAGGGATCCAATACGTGATTGGTGTGCTGATAAACGAACAAAAAACAGTAAACTCAAGTAAGTAATGCAATTTCTGTTAATCACGGAACAGCGCAGGAATTTGGACGCAAGCTTTCACATTTCTTTCTATGTGTAATGTCAATATTATACATCAATACCTATACATACATGTTAGGGCACAGATACATTTGTATTTAAAGAAATGCTCAGAAATGAAAAAAAAAATGTATCGAAAATCACATTCTTTTAGCCCCGAAGAGGAATTGTTCCGGTCCTTTGACGAACAGAAACGACGAGTCTGTTCACCCTCTCGCTGTTTTTGACTTTAATACCTTTTTAATAAGATGGACACTGGAAAAAACAAAGTGGCTCAAGTTGTGACCTGTTCTGGCCGTCAGAATAATAGACGAAAGCAGCAACGAGTCTCACAAAGAGAAAATAAGAGGCGTTGCTGCCATCCGATATCTCGGTATTGGTAACGTGAGAAGATTTTCTAGGCAATCAAATTGGAATCTGATGCACATATACATGAAAAGAAAAAAGAAAAAAACCAGGCCCGCAGCAGGCCCGCAGAGGTAGATTTCGTTTTTTTTTATTTATTTGAAAATCTGCCCCCCTGTCCCCCCCTTTGGAGGAATATTCCCCATTCGCGAACTTAACCTTAATTTTTGCCCTGTTGATTTGTCGTCCAAGTTTAAAGTTTATATATATATAAACTTTTTAACTGGCGGTTCTTTGCGGTCTAGGGATCATAACTAGACCTCCTGTGAAGAAACTTTTGTAAAACTCGACAACTGGTACAAAACCTATAGGTAGACTTTTCTTCGAAATCTAACTAAAACTATAAATTAATTTATTTTCAGTATGGACGCATGTAAGATACATACTACTTGACTTGACTTTTGCATAGACGACGATTGTGTAAGCTACATTTTTTAGATGGTAAACATGTTTCATTCGTTATTCTTGAAAAACAGAGACCGCGTGAAAGTATCTCTTAGAAAAACCTCGACAAAGTCATTTGTATATAAATAGCAACATGCGCTTAAAATGGTTCATTTGCATTTTGTAATTTCCTTGCGCCTAACATTGTGTATAGAGTGAACACACACAAATGAAATTCATTTACATATTCATTTTAAACTGAGTTACGATTGAATTATTCCTTCTTGTATTTGCTATGTTTCGATTGATTTTTAGAAGATTTATCTGTGGTAATTGATAAATAAATTTCTAATAGTTGTTATTAGCATCTATCATCAACAATCGACTAGTGGATGCTTAAACATACGATTTTACACTACATCTATAGTACAATAGATGAACGAGAACAAGACAAGTGTCTAATTATAAAACAACAAAGCTCAAGGAGCACTTTATTGTTCACTAGCGGCCCGCTCCGGCTTCGCACGGGTATAAAATATATAGCCTATGTCATTCTATGAAGATATTATTAAAATCGATCCAGTAGTTATGTAATTATTTACGACATCACATTAGAAACCTCAAAAATAACAGTATTTTTCCACTATTTAATGGATGTTATTATACATATAAACCTTCCTCTTCAATCACTCTATCTATTAAAAAAAACCGCATCAAAATCCGTTGCGTAGTTTTAAAGATTTAAGCATACATAGGGATATAGGGACAGAGAAAGCGACTTTGTTTTATACTATGTAGTGATGATTTTGATTTATTAAAATCTACCTATACAAACTTCTATACCACCAAGGTCGCATCGGCGACTACAGTCGTTAAATATGCATTCCCAATTTTGTTGATGTGTGATAAGACGTGGATTTTTATTTTACTTAGCTCTAATTTAACTAGAAGATTGTCAAACAACCCAATCAAAAATACAACATGTAAAAAATGCAAGTATCGCAACGCAGTTTTTCAATCGCAAAAAGTGGAGATCGAATTATTACGGTACTTAATAATTAAATATCAACATTTTATAGTGACCGTATTAATATATGACATGTTTAGGTATATTACTTACTTATTAATTATATAGGATAAGATATAAAAGTTACTTAATACGCAGTTTGTATATTCAGAAAACAGGATCTCCAGATTATTTTTGTTTTATTTGTATTTTGGGCAATGGGGATTTTTCCGTTTCGTTATGAAGAAGTTTGGATTGTATATTTTAGATATGAGGCGAAGCTTGGCTCTCGTGTATAGCTCATAAATAGCGCAGTTCCCAAAGTTACTCGTTTCTAATACCAGAATACGGCTGGAAAACTTAGAGATATTTGCACTGGCACTCGCAGGGGTACACAAGTACACGATATTTTATGTGCGGCGGAATTCAAGAAAGCGACATACAATGACATTGGCGTAAGGACATTGTTACATTGAGCAATGGCAGCGTAGTGATAATGATTAGTTATATTTTTAGACCACCTGCTGACAATGACCAGTTAAGCACATTATGAATTAAAGCCAAAGCAAGTCGTAGTAATACGGTTATCTTATCTGTGCTTGCGAGATTTAAATGAAATTCAGGTGGCATCAGCTTGCATCCTGTTTACCTTTCATGTAACACTAACACTATTGTACCGGAAGATCTGACTTTTAAAAAGAGTGGCCATGAGTTTCTTGGCCAGTATTCTTCTCATAAGGCTCTACGCATTTTGGAAACTGGAAGTTATAGATCGACACAAGCAGGCAGTAGAGTTTGGTGTTTTCACCTAATTAACCTCGACAATCCAGTACATGCTGTGGCGTCAGTTTGCGCCGATCTATGATTTTAACTCTAGCTTCAATTTAACGTTCATAAATGTCACTTAGTGTCTTAATTGAATAAATGATTTTGAATTTGAATTTGAATAAATGTTGTAATAAAGATTTCAATATACCGACACAATCACACTTATACATCCACGTGTGTTCACTCTTCCTTTCTTATTCAATCTGTCCTCCTCTGGAACGCTCTACCCCTGGAAATCAGGATAGCACCTAGTCGCCTTTCGTTCAAGGCGAAAGTACGAACCCACATTTCGCGGAGCCTAGCAGAATCATCACAACAGTAATACATTATATTTATTTATATATTTAACGTGAAAGTTAGCACGTATCTATGTTTATTTGTATGTGTATGTATGTATGTATAGCTACATATATTTGTTCTCCTGTCATCTTTCCTAGTTTCTTTTTTCTTTTCTACTTAAACCTAGTGCACCTATTCACTCAATTCTGCACCACCCTAAGGTAGACTGGTAGAAAACGCCTACGGCATTAAGTCCGCCAATAAACCTTTTTTTTGTGCATAAAGTGTAAATAAATAAATAAATAAATACGGCGCCAGAAATAACGGTAGGTATTTGAATTTCTAAATTTATATAAAATTAGTAAAATTAAAAATTACACAATGTTCTTCTTTGCAAATTCTGTACCTATACAAAAAGAGAATATAGGTATATCAAAGTCAAACTGTCTCCGACTTCTTGTCGGAGACAGTTTGACTATAATACGACACAAACGACTATAATAAAAACTGTCAGTCGTAAGATTGCACGTCAGAAGTAAAAACACACACACATCTATTTATATATATATATATATATGTATCGGAGCGGTCACGCTCAGTTACATATATATATAAACTTCTTTAGGCACGTTGGGTACTTTTGGTATGGGGAAAAAGCAATGAACTCGCGTGATCGTCATTGTTTTGGTCGATAATAAAATGAAACAGTAAACCTGTAGTAGCCTAACCTTGTAAAAAAAGTATTTACCAAATGTTCTTTTAAGTTGCAGCCAGGTGGACGAGTGGCAACGTGGGATGCGTGCGTGAGGGTCAAAAGTGGGGGAGGGCTGCTGACACTATGATCGTATTCCAAGCTCCTCTGAAGACCTCTCCTTCCATTTCGTTCGTTCATCGGCACCCGAAACTTGTGAGACTGTGCAATGAGTTCGTCGATCTAGAAATTATAACAAATGACGATAGAGAAAAGTAAGGTTGCGATGAAATTGGATAACGAGATAGGTAGTTATAAATTTGACGCTTATGCCTTGGTGTTTATCTATGGTTTCGAAACTTCTAACTGTAAACGATTTCAATCATATTTAGTGTGTATAATGATGAGTACCTACGTAACATTTAGTGTAACTTCAAGAAATGCGTCTATTTTGGGAACGAAGTTTCTTTTCGTACGTCACACTTCAGACGCTTGGCGGATGCTGCGCTTTTTTATTGTATAAATAAAGAGGATGTCTTTCTTATAGAATGCCTTATTTTAGGATTATAATAGAAATTATGTGATTATATAGTGTGGTTTTAACGGACTTTATTAATGATGATACAGTTGTATTGTCGTGTATTTTTAAAAAGTCTGACTAGTTTCTTGCCAAACAGCAGCTCATTATCAAGAAGAGAAGCAAAATTTCAAAATCCAGGTTCCAAAACCTGGGGTTTGAAGTTTAGTCCAATCTTTTATTTTTGTTACCTTTCGCCCATTGATGAACCATGTGATGTGTGGAGCTGGCAGAGCCGGTGCTGTAGTGCAGTTAGCTCGTAAGGTCTCACCAAAGCTGAGGAAGCGCGTAGGGAAGTCGATTCTAGGATGATGTTTTTGTGGATCTGTAATGTTTGAATTATTAGTTGTACCGTAGCAATTTCATATTGACTGCAACTTACGTCGCACTAAAGGATTTCTGAGTAGGCAACATTATTATATGTAATAAGTATTTAAGCACCTCTCAAGTTAGGATAAAAATAAAGGTGCTGGTTGCGATGGGATTCCTGTATTTTGGTCATCGTGTGCTGCGAGTTTATCGCACCCTATTGCTCTACTGTTTCAGCACTCACTAAATGATTGTATGTTTCCCTCTCTGTGGAAAAAGCGTACGTCATACCTATTCATAAGAAAGGTTCCAAATCTAAAATAGAAAATTAGCGCCCTATCTCCATTTTAAACTGTGTTGCCAAGGTTTTTGAACGAACTATTGTTTATAATATTTACCCAGTTGTTAGTCTTGGCATTCCTGAGTCTCAGCACGGATTCGTGCAAAAACTTTCAACGGTTTCAAATTTGGCTTGTTTCACAGATTACGTGGTGGGGGAAATGGAAAATGGTGGCCAGGTTGACGTGGTCTACACTGATTTTGAAAAAGCGTTCGACCGTGTAGAACACGCCATCCTGTTACGTAAGAAGTAGAGTAGTAAGAAGATCTCAACTCTTTATTTAACTACTACTCTAATAACAATATCACGGTTAGTATTAAAAAATGTCAAAGTATATCCTTTACTCGTAAAAGAAATCCTATCATTTATCAATACAGTTTTAACGGCGTTGCAATCGAGAGGGTCAAGGTTGTGCGCGACCTGGGTATACTATTAGACTCGGAGATGTCCTTGCGACAGCACATTGATGCGATATGCAACAGGTCATTTCGCAGTCTCGGTTTTGTCCTAAGATCTTGCCAACCTTTTAAGAGTCTGTTAAGCTTAAATGTAGTTTATTTTGCTTTCGTTCGTAGTTTACTGGAATACGGTTGTCAGATATGGTCTCCTTGTTACGCAATACACAAAAATAGTCTTGAACGCATTCAGAAAAAGTTTATCGATCACCTTAATTTTAAATTTCATCACTGCTCACATGATTACAAAGAGAATTGTCGTATATACAATCTCTTAACTCTGGAGGAGAGGCGTATCCGGATGGATATGGGGTTGCTATATGATATTTTACGGGGACGGACCGATTGTCCTATGCTTTTAAATAAAATTCAGTTTAATGTTCCTAAGAAACGCTCTAGACACACTACATTGTTTTGCCCTCCATTTCACTCCACTAATTACGGCAAAAATAGTGTAATATCACGTCTACTTGACTCTTACAATAAAGACTTTAATAGTGTGGATTTATTCATTGGTTTCAAAGACAACTTCAAAAAACGAGTTTTGCTTAAATTACTATCATCATAGGCTTTTCATATCTCAACACTGGATGGCTGGTTTTATAGGTTTTATATGTTTTCTAGAAAATATAAATGTTCTATTGTACTTATGTAAGTTTATTTTTTAGTTTATTAAGTGTATTTCTCTCTCTCGTATTGTGTCTCTTCAAATTTCGCCAATCAGCTTTAATATTTAGTACTGTTTATAGCATATTTATCCACTCAATGCATCTACCGAGGATAGCTATTATTGGCTACTCATGTAATCTTTGTTAAGTACCTAGTTAAGAGTTGGCAGCTGTTGTTATCCCTAATATAAATAAATAAATAAATTATGTTAAATATAGATGCTATTTTAATAAATCGTTTGATTCCGTTGAATTTCTTGACTCGTGTGTAAGAAATAGTCTCAAAACCACTGATATAAACTATGAAAATCACTAACTAACAGTAACTGCCAAGTTGTTCGTACATCTGTTCGCACTTAAGACCTCGTTCTCCACTTATTCCTACCCTTCTATAACCCCACAATTCATTAATATCACTGTACACAGTTTTTTTACATTAATCAAGTTTAATTTTATCATTTAGGTAAAAAATATTAAAAAAAAACATTTTATAAAATTTTAACACAAAATATCGTGAAACTTTAACATTTTCTTTTTTGCTTTCAATGATCTTCTCGTTTTAAACGCCAACAGTAATCACCTAGCACAGTTGTGCCCAAACGGCTTTGAAATCATTCTTCAAGCTTCTTTACATCATGGTGGAATCTCTTACCTTGCTCATCACTGACCGCACCAAGATTAGATGAAAAGAAAGAAAAATGAGAATGAAGAAAGTGAATTTTTAATCACATTCTGCAACCCAACATTTCCTATGCTTTTACTATGTCGTTAACTAGCTGTTCCGCATTTTCGGCTCTGTGGTTCCCTAGAAACCTTTTTATAACGGCTTTCAGTAATAACCAGGCATCAAGTTCCTTGTTAGCAAGGTAGGAGGTAAAGGAGGAGGCATTTCTTCACTGTGAGGTACTGGTTTCGACATTGAAGGAACGTCAAGATACTTGATGTTGTACTTGATTTTCTTTGTGAAACCACGTATGTCAGTCATGCAAACGTAGCATCATTAAAATAATTACTAGGTTTACGCCATTAAGATGGTACGGCAAATTGCATTGACGTCTTGTTCCCATTTAACCATGATATGAGAGAAGCATAGCACGAAACCCAAAAAATCTTTGGTATCCGTGGTTTATCTTGATTAATTGCACGTCCAAAATAGAGTAAATACTCGTATGTACTTCTCACTTAATCGGAAACATTTTTTGTTTGTGATTTCACAATATACTGTCCGCAAACGTAACAAAGCTTATTTGGTGTATTTAAGCAGTTGCGACGACTACTTAGTCCAGTATTCATATTGGATTTTCAAATAAATATGTACAAAGAATAGAAATGAGTACTAAACAAAACAAAATAATAAAAGTACAATACATCGAAAACGGTAACTGTTTCTTTTACGCCTAAAGTGAGGGTAGTAGAAATATTAATTGACATGTACCTCGAAAACTAGACGTGATAGATACCACATATGTTTGGAACATTTAATTTACGACTCCTTACTTATTCATTCCAGCTAACAGTTAAGAGGGTACCAAAATAGTGTAACGCAGTGTATTTATCAATCGACCAATAGCATTGCGTTACCGGTAGAACTAGTCAAAATAATGTCTATTAACTTATTTTCATTAAATAGTGAACTATGTTATCATCTATTATAGTTTGTCCCAATTTTTAATAAAATGAAATAAGAGTTTTTTAATGTGGCGGCAACATGTGTTTTATTTGAACCAACCTCAACTTCACATAACAAAGCATCTGTGAAAAGGAGTAATGTAAAGTAAAGTAAGTTATTAGTTGCTGATATACCTCTCCAGCAGTGGATGGCGATAGGCTGATGATGATACTTCGCATTCTGGTATGCATGCGAGTAAGTAGGTATGTTTATCAGCAGTCTGGTTATCATAGTATAGTATCTGCCTAATTTGGGATCAGACGTTGTCGTTCCAGTCCGTCAACCGCGCCAGAGATTGTCAAAATTGCATAGATGTAATCTTTATTTATTCAAACAATATTTTAGTCATTTTATTTATATTTTATTCTGTCTGTAGCATATTTAAAATTCAAAACGAATTTATACTATAAGGCTTCTTTCTCCCTGTTCTAGTACACAATTCCAAATCCTAGTCTATTTTTAAACGGAGTTTAGCTTTGGGTTGTGGTTTCACAATAAAAATGCTAAACCAATCCTATAAGCCCGAAACTGTAGATCATCCAGGTGAAAACTGTATAAATAATACTGTATACTTACTAACCATTTGACATGAATCTATCTAAAATTAATTTTAATTTTAAAGAATTAAACATGATGACAAAATAAAAATAATTAAAGGTATATTTGGAGGAAAAATTAAAAATTAATACAACAGACAGCTTAGTTTAACAAGTCATTTGAATAAATAGTAACTCTGACACAAATACGTAAAGCTTAAACTTGTCGTGCACCGTCTTACCACTAGTTTTTTTTAATAATCATACTCTCTTAACGGTCGTAATTATTACGCTTAAGACCGATTTTTACAGTGAACGTCATCGATCGGTAATTCTCATAACGTGCTGTGGCCATCAAAACGCTTACAGTGTCAGGTGAGCTATGCACGCTAAACCGGTTGTTAGCGAGCGTAAAGTCGAGGCTTTGATACACGATCTCCTACAAAAATCAAAATTTACATTTATTTTGTGTTTGTGTGAAAATGTGTTGCTCTTTTTGGGATAAAGACGTAAAAGAAAAGATGGCAGTTTGTATGGAAGCCATTTCAGTTACAGCTTTGAAACTATGATAATAATTGATGAAAAAAAATGTTAGATGACTAGTGTCCCTAATAGTGTAAAGTAGGGGAAAAATATAAAAATTTAACTAATCATGGCTGAAATCGTCATGATCGAAAGGGGATAACTTTTTATCTATACAATAAACACCAGAGTTTTATTATTTAATAGACAATTTAACTTGCGTCGTAACAGTATAGTTATACGAGGCCACTCAGAATATTTTGTGAGATAGAGTTTTTATTTATGGAACCTTATATGGAACACTATAAATTATACTTAATTAAAAAAATATGATTATTTACTACAAAAAATACAAAAGTTGCAACTTTAAATTTTCCTCCATGTCTTATTAGGAACTAAATGTAATTATCGTATGTCGAAAAATTTATCTATCTCGAAAACATTTTTGCGCCATAATATTTAATGATTTCAAATGTAACCTAAAACCGGAAGAATCCTCTGATAGCAACTGTATACCAAAAAGATTGTTTAGTTTATGACAACGCAGGTGTATCTCATTATTTATCATCTTCCTTCTCTTTTCCCAATTTTATTTGATGTAGGCGCAATGTTTAACACTGCAAAGGGTTTTGGCTGGTTTCTATTATGGCCGGGCAGCCTGACGCCTTCTTTTGAATGTAATCATTTTCAGACGGATCAAAGGAAGAAGGTAAATTGGGGTAAGGAAACAGATAGAGTGAGGTAAGGGATACCGCAAGTCTCGGATGAGGAGACGGGACTGAAACTGCAGTAGCTTAAAGAGGCCGGGGTCACGCACCAGAGTGTCCGTTCTGTGATTGGAGAGGCCACTAGGACAGGGACATCAACCGAGATATCACACCAAGAAGAAACCGAATTTTCAATGCGAATCCGTTGTCGGCGACCAGACAGGTAACTGTGAAACCAATCAATCACTGTTGGAGATATGTTAATAGAGCGTAGTATGCCGAGTAGGATATGGAAATCTACTGTGTTGAAGGCGTTGCTGAAATCTAAAAGTGTCAGTAACGTGATACTTAATTTTAATTAAAGCTGTAACAGTGCTATGTCCTTGTCGGAAACTAGACTGAAACTGACTTCTTTCCACATAAAGGGTAATATGCCGCAGGAAATAGAGTGGTTTAGGATATTGCATATGATGGGAAGGATCATGCTTCTGCTGATGCAGTCGTTTTCGATAGCGTTGGAAGAAATGGTCAATATACTCTTTTTAACATCACAATCAGTGAGTTGATTAAAGACAAAAGGTGGAAAGTGTGAAGCTGGAAGCTGTGAAAGATAATTTAATGTGTTAGTTTTGGTGGTATCATCAAAACTAGACGAGGAAGTGAAATGCCTGTTTAAAGCGTCGAGATCAATATTATTAGGATTGACTTCTTGTTTTGACTTCCCAACTCCTGAGGTTCTAAGAAATTTCCAAATTTTGGAAGGATCTTCATTATCAACAGATTTATGAATATGTTGGCGTTGCGCTTTCCTACATACCTTATTGCAGAGATTTCTAATTGCAACATAATTATCCAGATTTTGCTGGTTCGGTCGGCACTTAAACTTAGTTTTAGCTCTTGTTTTTATGTTCAATAGATCTTTGATGACTTCTGTGAGCCAAGGTGATGGTAAATGTTTCATTTTCACTGCACGTATAAATGCGTGTACATCGTAAAGCGAAATTAAGTTGTTGGTTAAAATGTTCACTTTCTCGTCAAGAGATTCAGAATTAAAATTAATTACAGAGACATTACGACAGAGTCCGTTAGGAGAAAATAATAGCTCTATTGTTTTGAATATAAAGCACTAGTAATCGTATAAGAGGTGAGGCATATCGAGATGCATGAATGTCTTAAAAAAACAATTTATTGACACATTCTCACATATTTATATAATAAATATTATAACAAAAATCTAATCAAAGGCACACAAATTCTAGGGTCGTAAATTGTTTTCGAAAGCAAAATAGTGTCTTCGGTAGAAGTGTCTGAAGCAGTTTATTATACAAACCGATTTCTTGATAATGGTAGCCGTTGAATGTATAGAAAGACTTACAGTTGAACTCGTATCCAGTCAATGTAGCTGCTTACTCTGGCGAAGCCTGACGGTTTTTGCTTTTCACATCCATTTAAGGAGACAAATGAGCTGACACCGACTAATACTTCTTGCCCTTGAATATTGATTGTCAGCGGTCCACCCGAGTCTCCATGGCAAATTCCAACTCCACCTACTCCGCTTGTGCAAATATTGGAGTTGAGTACATGAATGCCGAAAGCTTGTTGACACTGAGCGTTCGAAATCACTTTAATTCGGACATGTCTGGTCAATGAATTTGTCGTTGATGGCTGGGCGAAATCTGAGTGCCTGCCATAACCCGATGCCGTAACCCACATATTAGTCAAATCTGCATTCAGCAAGAATCCGGAAGGTAAGGCGACCGGTTGAATCAGTTTAGTGAAAGGCATGTTCACTGGTAAATATAGCATCGCGATGTCATTAGCGAGCGTTCTGTACTGATACCATGGATGAACAGCAATAGATGTAACCCACATTCTGAAACCTCCGTAAAACAAAAACTGAGAACCGAGAACAGCGGTGATACTTCTAGCTAGAATATGTCCATGGGTATAGCAATGTGCTGCTGTTAAAATCCTTGATGGCGTTAATATTGAGCCACCACAAGCCGAAGGGGATGATAATCCAACGTCCATAATCAATCCTGCGAGGTAGGGGTGAGCGTAGCTCGGGGCAACATAGCCTCCAACAATGCGCTGTTTAAAATAGTTATCTTCCATGAGCTTAATATTTTGAGCATTTTTGATTCCAACACTCGTGTGCCAATCTATAAATTCTTCTGTTATATTGTATTCCGCTACAACGGCGTTAATAAGCAATAGTACCAGAAGTACAGCCATTATTGTTGTGTATACTGTCTAGCCGATCAACTGCCACTTTATATAGCACTTCAGGTGTCTTAACTCGAAGCTGATAACTTCGATAGTTATCAGCTTCGAATTATGATTATGTAATTATAATGATAAACTTTTATTGCAGTTACTTAAAATATTAACAATTTTGCATTAATTATACTTACTTGTAATAACGTTCGAGTTTTATCATCTTAATAAATTGTTTACCTACATAGTAATAAATCATTGGATTCGCTTCACGTATAATGTGTAATTAAATAACATTATTTTGACTTAACAAAGTATAAAAAGGGTGCAAATCGATATCTTGGGTATTTCTATGCCTAGAATATTTTGTATAATTCATAACACACGTATTATAAGAATATTTCGTTTGTCTTTAGATTGTTCAATATCTAAGCTCTATAAGTGAACATTCGGCTTGCGCCGATCGTTTTTATTCAATCAACAATCATGAATTATAAAAAAACTTGCTCTTAACTTTGCTGCAATCAAGATGTAAGGACGGTGTAGTTTTATAAGAAACTGTAAAGATTATAAAATAGTCAAGTCAGTCAAATGCCAAGTTGACAACACATAATCCTACTACTTAATATTATAAACGTGAAAGTTTGTGAGTATGGATGTATAGATGTTTGTTACTCTTTCACACCAAAACTACTGAACCGATTGCGATGAAACTTGGTGTGTAGATAGCTGGAGACCTGGATTAACATATAAGCTATTTATCTAAATATTCCCACGGGATCGGGACTTACGCGGGTGAAACCGCGGGGCGCTGCTAGTATATAAAATAATTATTTTATTAAAATATTGGAATGCAAAAATATAATAGGATATCAAAAGAAACTATTCACATACGACAACGTAAAAATCGGTATGCTTAAGGCATTGTTTTGTATACTTTTTATATAAAAACAATGCTTAAAGCATAAACATTTGATTTTCATATCTGTTTTGCTGTTAAGAGATACAGCAAAACAGATATGTCAATCATACAAGACCTGTATCGACTAGCTAATTAGTTTAACATAAACATTATATAGGTATATATATATACATAAATCTACATATGCCAAGACACAGATACTTTTCATTTAAGTAATTATGTCCTGTAGGATTAACAAAATTCTAACCAAAATCTGTCAATAAAAACGGCCACGTGCGAGTCGAACTCGCGCATGAAGGGTTCCGCTTAATCGAACAAGATTTAATACTATGTACGTACTTTTGTATTATTTGTTACTGTAGCGGCAATAGAAATACATCATCTCTGAAAATTTCAAATGTCTAGGTATCACGGATCATGAGAAACAGCCTGGTGACAGACAGACGGACAGTGGAGTCTTAGTAATAGGGTCCCGTTTTTACCCTTTGGGTAAACAACCCTAAAAAGCGCCAAACTGTTTGACAGTACAGTTTTATTTAATTTTGTGCCCCTTTTTTACGGGCACTGGGTAAAATTCCCGTTATAAGCCCACCTGTGATAGGAGTTGATTTACTATCATTTTGGGTGAGAAATTTCCTTCCGAACCTTTTCGGTGCTGTATTAATCATTTATAACATCACAGAGCTCCAAATTGCGAACAATTTTGGCCTGTGTGCTTTAGCACAAATTGGCTACTAGTTATTTCGTATTTGTATGGAATATTTTACGTCCGTTAAACGACATTACATATGTTTTGTCAAATTTTTTTTTTCGAATAAAAACTTTTGTGATTGGTATTCATATTAATTAGGATATACTTTTACTCACGTGCATATTTTGTGGACGCCCGACTTGTTTTGGACCCAATGGGGGCCCTTTATCAAGGGGTGAGGGAAGGGATTTGCGTCTGTTCCACCGATTCATTAGGTAATGCGCACCCGTTGCCTCTATTGAAGTTCAGACAACGGCTTGCAGCTTTACTCAACAACAATGTTCCGATAGACTTCGATTGGCATTTCATTACGAAGCCCCATCTCATGCCTCTGTTTCTATCTGGTTTAATGAGTTTAAACGTGGACGTCCTTCTACGGCTACTACTAAAGATAACTGATAACTAAGCTGATAGAAGGGTGACATATTAACAGGTTCGGGCAGCTTTAGGCATTGGTCAAGTATCATGTAGAAAAAGTCTAACACGAACATTTAGGCCTTGTACAGGATGGACACCTCATAATTTGACAGAAGATCAAAAACGCCGTCGTTTGGATTGGTATCGTTCAATGCTTGAAAAGAATGGCGGAGGTGACTCGAATGCTGTATATGACATCGTCATATGTGATAAAAGCTGGATATATTGTTACAAACCCGAAACCAAAAGACAATCTGCGCAATGGATGTTTCCATTCGAAGATTTGCTGACAAAAATAAAGAAGGGCAGAAGTTAAGGGAAAAAGATGATTGCCTTTATCTTTGGACGAACGGGTCATTTCGCAACAATTATTCTAGAAGATAAAAGGACTGTTACTGCAGATTGGTATGTCAGTCGTTCTCTACCAGTTACAAGAAGCAGGATCCTCCTCCAGAACGACAACGCTCCAGCACACGAGGGCTCACTGCTTCAGTCAATGGTTCCATCGCATGCGACGGTGCTTAGAAAGGAACGGAGACTACTCCGAAAAGCAATAAAAATATTTACATGCTTCTTTACCATTCCGTTTTTTATTTTCTAAAAACTTTCAGTGTGACCCACGAATAACAGTGGATATAACGATTATTAATTTTAATTATTTAGACCTGACGTAACGGGCAGCCTCTCCCGCTACCCCCAGGCCAGTGCTCATGAAGGCCTGAGATCGTTTTGCACTCTCTGGCGCCTGGAGCGTCTTCTCGGTGTATTGGAGATTACTCGTCCTTTTCCGTACCCTTTCCTTCACCTCTTCGCAAAATGAGGCGGCGGAATTTCACGCACTCTCACTGCGGACTATGGACAGAATGATCTACACCGAAAGACTTCCTGCACTGATAGCCCTCGCGACGTTGAAGCGCTGCTTCGCAAACGCTGAGCAATCCACTAAGGTGTGGAGTGTGGATTCACTATACTACAATTCCTAAATAGTGATGATAGACTTAAAAACTTAAAATAATGTCGAAGTCGCAAATAATTTTTTACATCTTTTTTTGCTACATTGTGTTTACCTAACTTATATAGTCATAAGTACTAAATATATCCTAATACATTAGTTAATTTATTATTCTGCTTTAAAAATTTGAATTGTAAAATTACACGAACTCACTGTTACGTTTAACCATGGCATGATTTTTTCATTAGTTTACAATTCTTTTTTGTTTTTTTACATACATACGCAATATGCAATGTTATGTAAAAATTAAATCATATTAAGTCCGTCAACCGCTTTATTTCAAGAAAGAAAGCGGGCAGCGGTGAAACTATTATAAAAACTATTGATGTCGATGGAATCTCAAGACTTTTCTGGAGATAAGCAGCCGTAGGTATAAATAAAAATAAAATAGGCCCAGTGCGAATTTAACTCACGTAGAATGGGTTTTGTACGATAAATATAAGTCAGGAACAAACTAAACATTGTAGTCGTATTGAAGAGCATTTTCATCCATACATTCCAACTGCAAATGTACCTAAGTTTGTACGCACTACAATGAGAGATTTACCATTTATTTTAAGACCATAGAGTTCTTATAGGTTTTATTGTAATAAACAAGTAAATAACTTTTTTTGTATTTTTTCAACTGGGGAATGGTCAATTTCCATCTATTTTCTATATAAATATTAAAACTATATATATATATATAATATTTATATATATTTCAAACACTCACAACAAGCCCTTTTATTTGATATGTCAAACAGCACAGTTTGCAATATTTTTTTTGGTCAGATGAGCGAACCTAGAAGCGTTCCGTTTTATAATTCGGAACCTTAAAAATATTTACGATTTCATTGAAATGTACTGAAAAATTATTTAAACCAATAGAAATTAAAAATATCAAATACCCTTGATTCGAAAATCCCTTCAACGATTATGAAAGAGCCGATGATATTCGAACGGCTGAATAGATTTTCTTGAATTACAACTAAGAACAGTCTCGATCAAGTCAATTTTCAAACAAAAAAAGCTTTATCAAAATTGGTTAATCCGTTAAGGAACTCTGATACCACAGACAAACATGCAGACGACCTGCCTGATCTTTTTATGGTGTTATTTATAAAACAATGAATGATTGAAAGTAATAGGAACGAAGTAATCTTTCTTAAATTTGACGGTCATGTCAGAGTATAATTAAAAAATGTATTATCCTGCTATTATCTTCTAAAACACAACTACTAATGTACAATCTATCCTCTTGTTATGGCCTATTACTCCTACATCAGCATTTGTGTTCAAAGGCGAGTTCCTTCGTTTTTTAGTATTTGTTCAAGTTCTTTGGTATGAGTTTATTTTGTTGTTGACAGAAAAACTTTAAAACACTTGCCGACTTGACTTACGAAGTAACTATTATCTTATCTGTGACTTGACTACCAATGCCAGCAGCAAGTTACAAGCAGTAATCATGTTTTTCAACCAGACCAAACACGGCACTCAAAGATGGTGAAAACCAAAATGTTTGTTTTTGTTCTACAACCAAATAAACACTTGTATACATCACCATACACCATCTGCTATATATCAGGGAACGGAAACGGATCCTCTTCAGACCGCGATATTTGTTGCTCGACCCTCGACTTGATAAATGACCACAGAAGAGATATACGAAAGTTTATTTTCTACACCAAAGAGAACAATAATTTTTCGCAATGGTTTCTCAAACATTTTAAAACGACACAGTACACAAAATTTCGAAAAGAGAAAAAGGTACCTACTTAGCTAAATAACACTGCCACAATTTTAATGAGATTGCGACAAACAAAAAATTTTAAAATTTATATTTGAATTTCTGAAGAAATTCCTCTTTAAATTAATAACTAAATTTGATCAGGAATATAAGATTTTGAAGACTCTTGTGTTGTTTTGTCTTTACCTAATCAAATTAATTGAAATGATAAACTTAGACTCCAGAAGCAAATGTTAAAGACTCACTGCCTTAGGTTATAGATTCCTTGGTTCATTAGTGATCAAGAGTGTTTGTCGTGGGCCAATCGTTACTTGATCAGATTATGATACGCTGGCATTTCTTGCCTGTCATGTTCTAGCTTGCCTGTGTTTTTACAAGTGGTTGTCATACTGACGCTACGAGCTTCGCAAGTGGTAAGTAGGAGAGGCAATTTGACTTACTATAGGCTGCAGGAGCGCCTTGGGCTTGTATTTTGGGTAAACCATTTAATTTTGGTTTCTATAATATGCACCAAAGTCACATCAGCCACCGAAATTATAACCACGGAATCGCGGCACTCCATACAAATTATAAAAAATCTCACCTTTAGAATCTCATGACGAAAGCAAAAAATTCCCGATTAGACCATCACTGGGAAGCATATAAGCAGGCCCTACATCACTACAAGAAGCGGATCAGAATCAGTAAAACTGAATGCTGGAGAAGCTTCTGTACTATCATAGAGAATAACGATAAGGCAAACAGAGTCAAAAACATCATGTGTGGTGAACGAGAGCACAATCTAGCACAAACTAACTTCACCAGCAATAGCCAGGCTCTGTCAAGCCATGGGGTCGATCTCACAATTGCCGGGTGGATCGACAGCATGCTCAGACACAGAGCCATACCAGCCAGGTGGTGGCCAGAGGGTGTCCGCAAGGCGGAGTTCTCTCACCTCTCCTGTGGAACATTGTGATCAATGAGCTCATTACTCAGCTCAATGACCACAAGTTCCTCACAGTAGGCTATGCAGACGAGTTGACCATCCTCATCAGCGGCCCCTTTGAGGGTGTGGTATGCGACCTAATGAGAACCGCACTGAAAGTCGTTGAACAGTGGTGTGAGAAACACGACTTAACAGTGAACCCGGTAAAGACGGAACTGATGAGTTCACAAATAAACGTAGTTTAGGAGAACTAAGACTACCTAAACTATTCGATACCCGCCTAGTTCTTACCAAGGAGGTCAAGTATCTAGGAGTGATACTTGATAGTAAACTCCTATGGAACAGGCACCTGGACACGAAACTGAACAAAGCGAGCATTATTTTCTGCCAATGCAAGCGACTCCTCGGCAAAAGCTGGGGCTTATCACCAAAAATCACCCTATGGCTGTACAAAACGGTCATACGGCCTATCATCACGTACGGTGCTATTGCCTGGTGGCAGAGAACAGAGCTCAACACCGTCAGTAATAAGTTGCAGCAATTCCAGGGACTCGCATGTGCTGCCGCAACTGGATGCATGCGCACGACTCCCACAGCTGCCCTGGAAGTAGCTCTAGACCTAGCACCACTAGACCTATTTATACAGCAGGAAGCAGCTGTGGCAGCCATCAGACTCAAACACCTAGGTCTGTGGTACAACCGAGAGGGTCCCCATTCCAAACTATGGAATGAATTAGTGGAATATCAACCACTGATAGCTGCCCCATGCGATAGGATCCCCAAACAACACATCTTCGAAAGGAGATACCGAATACAGCTATATTCAATTCAATTCAATTCAAAATCATTTATTCAATTAAGACACTAAGTGACATTTATGAACGTTAAATTGAAGCTAGAGTTAAAATCATAGATCGGCACAAACAGACGCCACAGCATATACTGGATTGTCAAGGTAAATTAGGTGAAAAACACCAAAATCTACTGCCTGTTTGTGTCGATCTATAACTTCCAGTTTCCAAAATGCGTAGGGCCTTATGAGAAGAATACTGGCAAAGAAACTCATGGCCACTCTTTTTAAAAGTCAGATCTTCAGGTACAATAGTGTTAGTGTTACACGACAGGTAAACAGGATGCAAGCTGATGCCACCTGAATTTCATTTTATTGAAATGCTCTAAAAGCTAACGTACTAAAAAATAAAAATCACTCAGTGATACCGTTGAAGGTTTGAACCTATTAAACATAGAAATCATTCAAGGTGCACATCTACCTTCATTCAGTTGCAAAATCTACTGTTAAAAATAATTCGTGACTGGATTAAGAGGCTAGAGTTGCAGTTGATCGAACCAAAATAATAGTATAGGCTAAAGCATCGCTGACTAGGCCGACCAGTCACCCCAAGCAGCACCCGTTCACGAGTATGATGCATGGACCAGCCATCATCTCCTTCGCCATATCAGAGGGAAAGAAATGACCCGCCCCATGACGACGCCGCAAGCAATGACATTTTAGTAAGCATGACGAACCATAGTCGAGATACTGATAAAAATCACTAATAGTCAAATTAGCATAATAATCGTCACGCATTACTTTCAACTGACGATGGTTTGTTAATAATTTAGCTTAATTATAAGACAAAGAAGTTTGTGTGTATATACCTAATGACATCTTAAGCCCAAGACTGTTTGTCGTTTAGATAATCGTTGATCGTATAGTAGGATTTCCTAATAAGGTGATTTTTTACCGTTCGCTTGAATTTATCTACAGGAAGGTCGATTACATGTATAGGAATTTTATTATAAAAACGTATACCAAGACCTTCGAACGAGTTGTGTACTTTATGTAAGCGATGATAGGTCCCAACGAGTTTAAACTTGTTTCTTGTATTAATATTGTGTATATCACTGTTTTTCTTATAATTATTAATGTTGTGCCTAACAAACATAATATTTGCAAATATATACTGTGATGCAACAGTTAAAATACCTATATCCTTAAACAACTCTCGAAGAGAGACTCTAGCACCTAAGTTGTATATGGAGCGGATGGCTCGTTTTTGGAGAATAAAAATCGTTTCAACATCAGCCGCCTTGCCCCAAAGTAGTATACCATAGGACATAACGCTGTGAAAGTAACTAAAATAAACTAGCCTAGCTGTGTCCGTATCAGTGAGCTGACGTACCTTCCAAACTGCATAAGCTGCCGAACTAAGCCTACCTGCAAGGCTGTCTATCTGGGCTCCCCATTGTAGTTTACTGTCTAATGTAATTCCTAAGAATACTGTTGAGTCTACAATATTTAACTACCTATTTAAATTTTTACCATTGCTAAAGATGTTATCTAAGCAAGTTGCCGAGTGAGAAGTAATTCTTGTTGGCTCAGAAAATAAATAATTCAAGTCAAATGATTCAAATAGGCTCACTAATCTTATACTGATAGGACACTTTTCTAATATATTAATATTGAAATCTCTGCAAACTACCAAAACCTTACCACTGACACATAAACGCTTCAAAACTTCTTCCATAACTATCTCAAATATGCTAAAGTCACTCTGTGGTGGCCTATACACACTAACTATAATATGGTGTTCCAGTTCTACACAAGAAAGTTCTACAGTGCGCTCAGCAGACAAATTTGCAACATCTTTCCGGTTTTTGCATTTAATACTATTACGAACAAAAATTAACGACCCTCCATGAATCGACTTCCTTCTTACATACACACTTCTAGCAGAATAAAGTTCATTATCAAGTATTAACTGGTGTGCCTGTAGCCAATGCTCTGTGATACAGAGCACATCAACATTATATTTATCAAAAAATAATTCTACTTCTAAGTCTTTCCTAGATAATCCTTGAATATTTTGATGAACTATGTTTATGGTCATTGACTTTTTTACTTTATTGCTACAATTTTTATTTATTTTTGTATTTCTACTAACAATACCATTATTGTGTAAATGATTTGATATGCAAGAGACAGGCTCTATTGTCTTAGCAATTAATTTAAAGAATTTATGTCACAATGTGCGGCCAAGCTATTGCCTGTATTAATATTAATAACGTCATTGTTAATTAGCTCAGAAGGAGCACTATATGAAGCCAAATGTTTGGCTGCAGTGTTCTTACATTCTAAGGGGTGCTCTATAGGAGCTGTCAAGTTAGCCAAGTTCTTGGCTGTTATTCTAAAATAATATGATAGCGAAACAGCTATTTGTCTTTTAAAATAATACGGCAGATAATAACTATCTGTGGTTGAAAAAATATTATCATATACAATCCTATTGGTGTCAATTAAATGAAATTTATTATAAAATCTACCATTAATCTGGCTTGTTAAATTAAACATAGTCATATTTAAATTAATCCTAATATTTTTTTCATGTTGAGACCACCCTTTGCTAATTGGCAGTGTAAATAATACTATTTTATTTGCATTGAGTTCCAATAATTGTTCAAAGTATTTTATGAATGTTTTTTTATTTACAGTACCCCTATTGCCACTGAAAATTATGAGACTAGTATTTGTATCAAAGTTTGCACTAATAGCCTTTTCTAGAATCATATTATATCTTAGGTTTGGCATATATGAAAACAACCGAGATCAATCTGGCATAAATGAAGTCCGTATATACACGGACGGTTCTAAGATGGGGACAGGGACTGGAGCCGGAATTTTCTCACAAGACCTGAACATAACAATATCACTGGCGTTAGGGCAGCACAGTTCCATATTTCAATGCGAGTGCGTTGCGATAATCTACGCCGCTACTGCGGTCATGTCAAGATGTATAAAGGAGTATAACATCCGCATACTGTCAGACAGTATGGAAGTCCTAAAAGCCCTGGAGGGCAACACCATGAACTCCAGTCTTATATACGAATGCCACCAGACACTGGAACGTCTAGCCTCCGACAACAGGCTAATCCTCCAATGGATCAAGGGGCATAGTGACTCACTCGGGAACGATATCGCCGATGAGCTGGCAAAGAGGGGATCTGCAACGTCAGTAGCAGGTCCAACTACACTGTTGCCACTTCCCTTTAGTCAACTTCGCTCATGGGTAAGACAACGGACTCGGGAAGCACACAACAACCGCTGGGCCGACACACCGGGCTGTAGACAATCCAAACTGGTGCTGACGAAGGTCTCACCACGTTTGACTTGCAGATTGCTCAGTCTCAACCGACTTGACATCAGAATAGTGATAGGAACTATTATGGGCCATTTGGCCCTAAATCGACACCTATTCGCCATCAATGCGACAAACAGTCCTCTATGCAGAGGCTGTCTCGACGCGGAGGAAACGGCCGCCCACGTTATCCTGGAGTGCCACACAACGGGCAAGTATCCTCGCGAGAGCGAGGTCGCTCCTAGAAGCCTGTGAATGCCCCAGGAGGCTTCTGCACTTCTAGAAGGAGCTAGGCTGGCTCAACTAGTCAGCCCACCTGTACGCATAATGGACCGCTTATGAGTCTAAATGCGGAAACAGAGCCCTATACCAATACCAATACCTCATGACGTCACTGTGAGCTTTGACGTGGAATAATTTTACACCAATGTTCCAATAAAAGAATGCTTGAACGTCGTAAAAGACCTGCATAGAGACAACGAACTGGCGTTCAATTATATGGATTTATTTGAACACTGTCTTGATGGCAACTATTTTCGCTTGATGGTGTAGCAATGGGCAGTCCTATAGCCCCTGTACGTGCCAATATCTGGATGGAACATTTGGAAGAGAAGGCGTTGAGTCTCGGCTCGAAGACCGTTAGGCTTTGGAAGCGATTCGTGGATGACATCTTCAGTATCGCCAAAGGAAACAAACAAGAAGTAGATCAATATACAACATCTCAACTTTATTCACCCCATTTTGAAATGCAGAAGGATAGGTCGTTGTCATTTTTAGATGTTAAAGTAACTGCGAGTTTAGACGGGTCCATGACACGGCACACATAGTGCGACCACTATGTGTGCTGCAATCATACGGATAGGTACGCCACGTCTCATCATCATCCCCGACACCTGCAATATGTTATGAATTCAGTTAAAAACAGAGCTTACGATCTTTGTGACCCTGAACATTTGGAGTGAGAGGTGGATTATGATCAGGCGGTACTCAATAGTACCGATATCAGGTGAATGGAAGACGGAAGCAACCGACAATGAGATGCAAGCATCCGGAGGTGAACAGAGAACTAGCCTACATGCCACGTGTCAAAGTACTAACCTCTAAAAAAACTCCATTCCGACAATATACACACCAGGCATAAAGGTTGCCGTTACAAACTCCAGGTGTCCACAAAATAAACTGTTGCTACGGTAGTTCCTCCATAGGCAAAAAAAACATAAAACTTTCAATCGGGAAGATTGTTTCAATTTATCTACAGCGTGGAATATAGTGATAAAAAACATGCCACCTCGCATATCTGCGCAGACGGATAAACATCAAAATAAGGACACAGGTTTTGCTTACAAAATAGGGACACTGTTAGTTTATGTATGTGACGGTACATGGTGAAACAAAAATCGGTTGGATGAATAACCGTCTGTAGATGCCGCCATCTTTTTTATACGTAAACACACAGCTGACAGAAGTGGCCAAGTGACTACTTAAACACGCTCTTCTAAACTAAATGTCCACTATGCTCAAAGAATAAACTTTCTACGGATGTATGTGTAAATTTTAGCTAAATTCTAGACAGTAAATGGTTGGGAGCCCAAATTAATTAATAACTTTTGCTTCGTAGGGAAACTTACCTCAGCGCAATTTAAGGTTACGAAAGTAAGACGGCTTACGGATGTAGAAACAAGATAAATGTTATTTTCTATGGTCCACTTGTTTAAGGAACAGGTGCTGATATAATCTAAACAATTTTTTTTTTAGTTTTTTTCGAAGTCTATTTTCCCAGTGGTTTCACTTATTCTATTCGAATCTGGTTAACTGAAATTGTAGAATCAAATATTTTAATTGCTTTTATAAGTTACTTTGTGATGTATATCACAAAGTAACTTTTAAAAGGTATAAGATAGTTTACATGTTATAGTGGTTTCCACGAAGATGCAGTTAATATATATTTTTTAAATGTATAAAAATTACTTTATACGTGAATATTTTATCATTAAACACATCATGTAATTTTTAAAGACGTCCCGAGAAGCGCCCATAAACTTTTTTTATGATTTGATTACTTTTATGTTTATTTATGATTGATTTTTAATTATTATTTGTCATTTTAATAAGTTATCTGTTCTATAAAACGCTATTTTGAAAAGCTTAACCAGATACTAATCTCCTATGACTGAGATGTTGATAAGGGATGATTGGTATCAAAATTATGTGTAAGTGTCAACAAAACAACTATATGTGTGAGTTACGGATATTTGATTAAATCGATTAAAAGTTCAACGATAACGAAGAATAGTTCTGAGCAATTGCGTTATTCGATTAGTTATATGTCCTTAAAGTCCATATACCTACACATACGGGTACACATAACAACATACGGGTTATCCTTATTACTAGATCGCAGATCCGAATCGTAGTCAGAAATTCCAACAAATTTTGTCTTGCCAATGTTGCATTTATTCAAGTCAGAATCAGAAACCACAAATTTTGCTGTATTCGGCTAGAGCAAATTCAAAACCTAATCAAGCTCCCATTTCTGATTTCGAATAACTCTGTCTTATTCATCTACTCGTATCTTGCAACCAAGATCGTTCGAATGTTACGTGAGCCTTGTGTTTTCCTTATTTCTAGTGGAATAAGGTTTTAAGTTGCGTGAAGATGAATTTTTGGTGTTTTAATGGTGCTGTGATCTGATTAGGTATGCTACTCTAGCATTGGCCGGCCTTCATCATGCATTCTAACAGCACTAAAGATGATGTTTAGGGCGGTAATGTTTTATATTGAAGAATGGCACAAGTAGTCACAATTTTAGCTGACAGGCGGTTAGGTTGTTAGGAAATCGAAGTACATTTTCTCGATTTATTTCAATAGAGGCGTTTGATTCGATTTGATGTTGCACTCTGAGCAACATATGATTAAGAATTTATGAGTATGTAAAATACGCTTGATTTTGAGACCGGATACTTTATAAATATGCAAAGAAGTACCAAGCAACCCACCCGGATTTAACCCAAGTTGAACAATTAGCTATAATATTTAGCCTGCGTCCATCTGTAATTATGTATCTTTTAAAAGGGGGGAAGGAAGACTATAAGAGAGATGATGAGAATACCATTAAATTCACACTTGGATTATATGTTTGAAATAAATACATGACAAGAGCATAAAAAGATCACGTTGAACAAAATAATTGTCCAACATAAAGTATATGGTGTTGTCCTTCTAATATGAAAATATAAAAACAACGAAGGACAAAACAATTTAGTAGAAATTTATGTGTTTATATTTATTCTGACAAAAACGAATGTGTAAGGCCGTGCATGATGTCATTAACGGTGTCTAGTATAAAATTAAAATAACTATCAACCTTGAGTGGTGGTGGCTAATAGCCATAGTTTTATATACTTATAGTGATATATGTTATATATAATTCAAAGTGTTGCTTGAACAAAAGACAATCAATTATTTAAAATATGTATTCTTTTACGTACGTTCAGTGATAATAAGTCTTTACCTCTTTACCACGCTTCAAGCGATACATAATTATGATTATCTTTCAAAAAAGAAAAACCTACTTCAATATTCCTAAAACATGATAAATGCAAAGAGGCTGTATTTTTTAATCCTTTAATTTTCCATAATTTTGCCATAGCATATTATAGTAATAGAATCGCAACCCGTGAAATACTTATTATTGAGCCGGTTGCCATATGTGCTCTTCATTATTAGTTTCATTTTACGAAATGATGCTTTCCGACTACAAATGCACGAGTTACTATAAAATACCCAAATCATATTTGGATACGATTTCTCCAGGGTTCCATCATTAGATCCTGATCTGACAAATAATTTTCCAAATCGGTCTAGCCTTCGCTAGCTTCGAGTAATCGGGTGACATAGGTGTATGCACCTTTTTCTAAAGTCGGTTCAAAACAACAGTGCAACGTGGTAAGTAACCTGTGTGTGTGAACTTGCCAATTAGACATTTCAATGACATAAGGCGTACCTGCGAGTTGACTAACCACCCATTAGAGTTTACCTTTGGTACTTTTATTTTTTATCACTCTGTTATAAAATGTTGTCGTTGTTATTCAACTATTCTAAACTGTCTTAAAAAAATGTATTGAAGCTACATTAACAGGACATCTTTTAACTTCACTTGTTTCACAGTCAGTGTAAGACCATTTATTTCTGTTAATTCATCTAAAAGTAAAAATATCGCGTCAAGGAATAAATCTCAGTTTAGCAGCACTCCAACTTTATTTAGCATTTACTTCATTTGAAAGGCAAGACATAATTTGGAGGGGGAGGGAGGATACTGGGAAGTGCAACGAGTAAGTGAAAGCAAAGTCTCCGTTAGCATTAACTACAAGCCAAACTACATATTTAGGTTTATAGAAATGGTTTAAAAAGTTTGGTAATGTGCCACCCAAGTTCTAAGCAATCCTTTTCTAAATTTCTAAAATATCTATTGAAATCTGAGAAATATTAAAAATTAAAACACCTGATGAATCAAACCGATAATCTCTTTTTCTATGAGTAGGTAAGTATTGGGTGTGGGACGCAACCTGCATAAATACACTTACACCATCTCATCTTGGATGTACTTCGTACAATCAGGAAGCCCTAGTCTGTCACATTGACTTCTAACATCTTGTATATTGGAGCTGTTTGGCGTTGGGCATCTGTCATTTGGAATTTTAATTGGCTATAAACTACTAACTACTATTTTATTTCAATGTTAGAAAGCTTAAACCTTTACTATAGATAAAATAATAGTTACTCCTTTAAATTTACTCGTAAGTTTGAAACACAACATCATGTGAATGAAGGTCACTGCTTGCCCTGCAGTACGCCATCCACCCAATTTTCTAGTACCTACTTATGGCAAGTGTTACTGTGATTAGTTGTTTTTATAGCCGATTCGAATTCCAAACCCTATATGAGTTATATAAGGTTTGTAATAACTAAATAAATCAAGTGCTAGATAGAATATTTTATTTTTAATGGATTACAAGTCTCGAATTAACTATATATATATATATATATATATATATATATATATATATATATATATATATATATATATATATATATATTATAATTTCATTTAAATCTTGTATTTAAGCAGTTAATTTACAAATTAATAACTAAAAATACAATATTTTTTAGTGAATGAATAATATTCAGGAAAGTAAATTTGAAATACAAAAGTATTATATGTAGTGTCTTATTCAAAGTAAAGTATGAATACCAGAAATAATCTAAAAAACGCTAATCCATCTTCTAGCCGCAAAGCTCAAAAATGCGAAAGTGTTACTATACTATATATATAATATACCCATTGTGTTCAGTTGTGGGTAGTGATTTATTTAATTTTGAATTTCAAAGCTGTTTCGGAAGAAAATATCACTTTCTCCCGAAGCAGTCAACTACCAGGAATCTCAACATGACGGTGTTGCCAGAATAAATAAATTATACAAAATGAACACCACTTTATTAGAGTTTAACTTAGCAGTGGTGGGCAGATCGTAATCCCTTAAAACGTAATTATAAATAATTAAATTGACATCTTATTTATGTACAGTTCACGACGTAGTCATCTTTCGTATTTTTAGAAACAACGCCAAAGTTACCACACGTCTTGTAAAGTTAATTATAACACGTCGTAGCGTTGAAATTGTTTTAAACAAATTCAAGTTAATTGCATGCTAGAATTATTTTGCCTTTCCGGAACTTGTAGCAATGAAACACCCACCCATACACACAACCAGCCATTATCAAAAGATGAAAAGGTACTCACTTTGGTAACAAGACTAATACTCAATGATAGCCTATTTTTGTCTAAGTAATATACATAGGACACACTGAAACTTCTGCGTTCCTGGCCGCTCATAAATGTTTGAATTTCGAATGTTATATTTTTTTAAACATAAAAAACTCAATCATTGATAAAAAAAAATTGGCGGGAAATCGCGTGTCAATTGCTTTTTATCACGAGCTGAAGTTCGTCGTCGCAAAAATGGAATTGGCGTGAAAAGATTTTAGGGCGATGATTTTTTATGATTTTCAAAGTTCACTGACTTCGCAAGACTGCACTGCTTGTTGTCAAAATGCCTTTGGGAGGGCAGCACCTCATTTGAGCACTGTAAGGCGTTGGTACGCAGAATTTGATCGTGGCCGTGTTTCTCTTTATTGTTTTTATTATTGCTTTATAATGACTTTCATGAAAGTTTTTAGCTCTACTATGTATACAACTAATATGAAAATGTCAGGTGATGTTCCTCTAACACAAAAAGGTTCCTCTTTCTAAACATGTTAATGTACAAATTTGGTTGTAAGAATAGGAACATTCATATAGTGATGCGGGATCAGCAGGCCTAGACAAGTGGCTCTCCATTTTCAGTTTAATAGAAAAGTAGATGTACGGGACATAAACCGAAGAAATAATACGTGAGGTGAAAATTTTAAAACGGTAGACAAGTGACACTTTTGACAAACGCTTTGGGCACGAAGCGTTCGTTACCGAGCGAACGTTAGCAACTTGTAGAAAACGAAACAAATGGCGATTTTTACAATCAGCTGGTAATTGGCGTAGTGAAAATTGATCGACTTTCTGTAAAATGCACTCGTTGCAAGCCTTCGTAGGCTGCTCATATCGAGGAATTATACTAACAATAAACTTAAAACACTAGGTACGCATAACTCACCTTCCAACGTCAAAAATTACTTTTTACGATTAATTTAAAAAAAACCTGTGCGTCTCGGGACTAACTCGGGATAACTTAAACGCCAGACAGACTGGCGCCGTAACGCGTTACGTAACGAAGCGATTTACCCTTTCATAAGAAGTTATCACTTCAAAATACGCTAAGAAACGTTTGACACTTGTCTAAGCCTGCAGGTTGTTTCAGAATAGTCATCTGAATTATTTCTTTGTGTATTGTCTTTCACGTCGTTAACGTGTCGTAAACAACAATATGTTCGAAGTTTCGACAAATAAATTCTTTACACTCCAACAGTTTATTTATACAGTTGCATTATTTATATAGTATAAAAACTTCTCGACAAATATACGTAAACCAAAGATTTTTTTAGAAAAATATACCTTGTCTTGCGATGTTATACGCCATGCAGCAAACATTCAAATGTTGCGTAATACTTACTAGACAAAGAGGCTTACAACGAAGGCGTAAAATATTTACTTACGGAAAACAGTGAGTTGTTTTTCGGGAGAGGCTTTGGTGTAAATCGGCGTGTCGAGAGATACCTCACACGAGTAGCTGCCACTTGCAGCGAAATCCAAGTTCTGCAGGATTATTGAGTTTTCCGTTGCTAGGGCGATCTGAAACCAAATAAGACAACCAAATAAGTTTATATAAATACTAGTTTTTACCTGCAATTTCGTATGCGCAACATTTCCAACCTCCTTTGTACCTCATGATTAGCGTTCTTATTTTCAAAAATCCTTTCATAAACATCTTATAAATTGCATAATTTCAAATTTGTAGCATTCATACTTTTTTGAGATTTTATATTTTCAAGGCATTTTTTCCAATTTTTTTTTTCTAAACAAATGAACCTTAGAATGCCGTAAACTTAAAAAAAATAAGAATAAAGAATAATAATTGTTGCCTAAGTAATATTGCCTTACTCGTATAGTATCCTAGTAGAGTAAATTCTCATATTATAACGTATTTGGCAGCTATAATGGCCGTCCCGCCTTTATTATCAGGCTCTTTATCCTGTTCATAAATAACTACAAAACCCTAACAAATGGGAGTAGGACTCGCGGCCTGAGGGTTCTGTACAAACTTATTTATGTATATGAATCGTTGATAGTTTATACATAGTTCGTGATTCTTATTAACTTACCAAAATTATATATTTATTTATTAAGGAGCATCAACAATACACATATACAACATTGTTCTTTACATTTATCACTACATCACATCTCCTAAATGTACATCAGTTATAGACGCCCACAGCATTCATTATACGTACTAACAATCAATAAAACTATTACATATAACAAAATAATACATTTTATTACACTTACATATATTATAACTATATTTATTTTTAAATTTAAAAATTTCGTGACACGTTGTTTGTCTACCATGAACTCCTAAACTAATGAACCGATTTTCATAAAATTTAGCACACTGTAAAAAGTTTGGTCTTATTTGAGAGACAGGATAAATCACAATTAACGCGTGGCCGCGTAACTAGGTAGATAAGATTATCAGTAAACGTTCTGAAGTGCATCGATATACGTCACGGTCAATTTTTCATCTGTAGAGTTTAGTTTGTAATAGAAAAAAAGTGATATACCATCCTTTAACTGTAGGTACTAAGAGAGCTTGCTTTTTGTCAAATGTCTTGAATGAATGAATGAAATGAATGAATGAATGAATGAATGAATGAATGAATGAACATTTATTTAGAACAGCACAATAAGACACATCAATACACATAATAAGTAAAAAAATAAAAGTAACAACGAGTAACAAAGAACAAGAATTAACTTACAAATACTACATACAACTAAAACTAATTATATTATTGTGTAACTATGCGTCCCACGGCCCGTCTAAAAAGGCGTCCAGATCAGCTTCATGTCTAGCGAAGTGCTGGACGCTGGTTTTCATCTGGAACCTGTATCCCACGTACGTCGGGATTACTAGATACTCATTTACATACATATTTGTCAGGTGCAGATGTGTTAATGTTTAGTGGTAATTAGAAGTATGTTAAACAGGTAAATAAATCTTTAATATAGGTATATATAAATATTATAAATATAACCAGGCACATAATTATGTAAATGCATATCTTATAATATATTTATTTATTTATAGAAATCAATATTTTTATTTATGTATATATGTATTATGTTTAATTAAATATATTTATGTTAAAAAAAATAAAAAGTAAAAAATAAATGATAAAGGATATTCGGAATCCGAACCTCTTATATTTGTTACTACAAACGCATAAGTTCATACACAAGAACCTCCTTTTTTTTTCGTCGGTTAAAAACGAAAACAGTAAAATAATCATGTTACTTTACTATAAAATTAGGATTACGTATCCAACTATAGAAATATCCTGATCAACGCTGCCCAATTCACGCTGTGTATTCAAGAGAAAGCATCGCAGACGTGTCTTAAATGGATATAGACTTTTAATTTGCCTCAAAGGTGGAGGCAAATTATTCCAAATTTTTGATGCTGCATACCGAAAACTGCCTCTAAATGCTGCAGAACAGTGTGACGGTACAGATAGCTGCTGTGCGCATTGCCTTACTGAGCAGTCTCTTCCACTCGTGACCCAACCAAGCTTGTTATATAAGTATGATGGTTCCTTATATTTGATCACACCAAAGTCTTGATTCTAGACTAATGGTAAGTACCTTACAGATTTGGATATACTCGTATTTGCGAATTTAAAAATATGCGTATACACTTTTTTACAGTTCCAAGGGACTATATTATACATCTAAATATTTGATAATTATTTTAATTCGATAGCTATTCGCGTTCCTAATATTTTAACAGCAGACATATAGACATAAAGTCGTGAACCTACTCCTAATATAAGTATTTCGTTTAATTGGATAAATTAATGAGAATAGGAATGTGAGACCCAATTGTTAAAAAAAACCACGCGATGTGCTATTACCGGGACCATGGCTTCATTCAGAGCTCACTGGCACCCAGTGTGTAGTCTGTGGGACAGGAGTGTGCTAGTCCTCTCCCCTTCTTTTACCACCGCATCTTTTTAGTATAACCACACTGACTCTACGTACTAGATATTATGCATTTCACTTAATGGTAACCAATACTGTTGCTATATAACATTACTAGCTGCGCCCCGCGTATTCACCCACATAAATCCCGATGGCGTGGGAATATCGGGATAAAAAGCCTATGTGTTAATCCAGGTCTCCAGCTATCTACATACCAAGTTTCATCGCAATCGGTCGTGAAACAGCAACAAACACCCATACATCCTCACAAACTTTCACGTTTATGATACTAGCAGCGCCCCGCGGTTTCACCCGCGTAAGTCCCGATCCCGTGGGAACATCGGGATAAAAAGTAGCTATATGTTAATTCTGGTTTCCAGCTATCTATATCAGGTTTCATCGCAATCGGTTCAGTAGTTTTTGCCTGAAAGAGCAACAAACATCCATACATCCTCACAAACTTTCACATTTATAATACTAGCAGCGCCCCGCGGTTTCACCCGCGTAAGTCCCGACCCCGTGGGAATATCGGGATAAAAAGTAGCTATATGTTAATCCAGGTTTCTAGCTAATGACTTAAAGGTAATCAAATTTAATATTAATGAATTAAAACTTTGTTTTAACTAATGTCTTAATTTAATTCTGCACGTTTAAATTTTTTATTAAATAACTTTATTGTATCCGTTTTAAAACTAACATCAGCATGGGGTAGTACAAAAAGGCCAGTGACCGGGGCCACTCGATGTTATTCTTCCCAAAGGACCCATTATATACTGCCTATTTATGTGTAAATCTATCTATTTGTGTTAATCTGGATTTATCTAGTTTGCGAGCTTATTATACCTTGACACAGCTACTCTCATCAGCTCCTAAAACACTCATCGGTGAGGTAAGCAGTCACAACTTACAAAACCGTAGTTGACTGTCGAAACAGATCAATTTCTTTTTATTAAAACTCAAAACAGTATGTTCTATAGAAACTTGTATAGAATAACAACGTTTGTAGTCATACTTTATTTTTACAAACTCCATTAATAATTTGTTTTAACCATACGCAATTATCCTATTAGAGTAATATCCCAGAGTATATCACCTACGTGATTACAGCAAAAGCTAAAACTTTGGAAGTACGAGTTGTTTAAAAAATATATTGCATTTTAATATGAAATGTGTTGAAATAGTGAAATCAGTGAATTTGAATTCACGAAAATTTTTAATCACCGATATTATTTGTTGATATAGAAGGACTGTAACGACCAGTATTCTATATCTATGTATAGGATTGTTTTATCTTTAACTGAAAAGAAAGTTATGAATCATGAATTGTCAATAGTTTCCTGTCACTTTATTAGTTTATTATGTTTCTTTGTTTATTTTTCAATTCAGGCGGTTTTATTAAGCAAAGCGAGGAAGGGAAGAGTAGGTATTTTTCAAGTAGTAGTTATTTCAAACGCATAATGTTTATCACTGCCATAAATGACTGGTTATCTTCTCGGCGTGGAGAGCACGGGTAATTGTATTTTAAAGTAGGTTTACCATTTGAAGGAAAAATAAAGAAAAATGATCTCATACTCTACATAATGTATTTATGGGAATTAATGCGATCACGAATAGGTATGACATGCCTCTGAATTGCTGTGAGTCAGCCTGTGACCACGGCCAGTGCAGCCTGGTCGAAACGTCAGGCAATTCAGAGGTATGTAATACCTTTTCGTGATGGCGTTAATTCCCGTAAATACATAATTTTATCATGGAACGCAAAAGTTTAAAAATTATCTCGTCCAAGGGGCTCTCTCCTTCATTAGATCGATCTGATCTTCCCTGGTTGTTCGTGTCCTCGTCTAAGTTTATCGCTGAACTTGCATGTTACTACTTGGACTATTTTACTATAAACTTTATTTGTGTAGAATATTTTCCCTGCAGAGAAAAGGTTGAAATTTCTCTCGTATAAAGTACTCTCGTATTTTTCTAGCTACACTCGGTAAAAATATTCAAGCCTTCAACAAAGGAATTGGGCCATTCAACAGGTAGCTCGAAGTGCTTTTTATGATTAAATGTTTCGATTAGGGTAATGCTATTTGGGATCAATTTATTCACTGCTTGCTTTTGGGTGAATATTAACTAGATTATTGAGTAAAAGCGGACAGTTATTAAGAGAAGGGATTATTTATACTGGGGTTGCATACAATATAGCCTCTTTATCTACAATAGGTCCATTCTATATGTATGTATTTAATGGTATAGTAAAAAAGTATATATATCTACCAAGAGCTGGTTTGTGTGTAGAACTGTACGTTAATTTGAGATTTTAATTATGTCTATATGAATCAAACTGTATGCTTGTAATTATATGTTTCTACATGATTCGTACACGTGGACAATGGGACGTATTAAAATCGTTTACTGATTGGAACAGAGGGATGAATTAATGCCGATTGTTATACAAATACAATCTACATTGATAGAAAGCTATTCGTTTCTAGGTACATACATATGTGTGGAACTATTATAATATTAAAGGTAAAAATAACACAAATTCGATATGTAAGGAGAAGAGAGGAAGACTTATTTTGTATAAGAAGTCAGTACATAGTCTCAGAATTATCTTTACTTCAGAAGATTTAGATACTTGCGTAAAACTCTATATGAAACGGGTACCTACCTATCCCGCAGTGAAGGTTTAATTAGTTCTGCAAAGAAGGAAAAAATATTAGGCCCTTTTGAGGGTAAACGTTAAACGGTGCCTAGTAACATTAGTAGTGAAGCTACCTTGTTGTCGAGCCTATAAGTCCCCTGACCGAAATTTACTTACTAACCGTAATTCTCGAATTACAAATGGTTTGAAAACCTATACAAGGGGTTCAAAATTGACTTGGAGAACAAGGAAATTGGGAATAGTAGCGTATCTGCAGTTTAAGTTACTGTCATGAGTTTGACTTTTTTTCTCAATATGTATAATAATAATTATTTTTAAGATATACCTCAAAAAATAATAAATAATTTCCGATCGAGAAACATAAACCAAAAGAAGCTATTTTCAATGATTTTTTCCAGTTTTAATAACTATAATATACCAAACAAAATGACTACAAAATGAATAAATGATACACCTAAAAACTACGCCATACCATATACAACTCTCTTGTCAAGTCGCATTTACTACCTAAGTATATGTCATTAAAATCTGGGGCAATGTTAACAAAACAAAGCTACAAGAACTGCAAAGAACGCAAAACAGGTCCTAAAGACACTGTTTCGACATCCATATCTGACACAGTATAAAGAAACAAACATATGTACGAACCATGAATACTAAATACCTTTATCTGTAGAACACTTGCATATTGATTAGAAAATTATAGATAAAACCATCCACACACCTGTAGCGTTTATTAAAATATCGCTGATAAGTAAGCGTACTTAACATCGGCCCAGTTTACTTGTTTTGACTAAAATACGTCCTAATTATGCTAAAAAGAATAATAGGTACATACGTAGGAGCACAAATCTATAATAAACTACCGTCTGAAATAAAATATACAAGGTCATTTGTCGCTGCAAATTTCAGTTGTCAAATACGTTATTGAAAACCAGTCATACTAAAGATGATAGATAACAACATCTGTACAACCACTTGTACCTCCTCATCGAAGAACTGTCTGTGGAAGTAACTCAGCTATTCCGCGTCTAAGTAGGCTACTAACATAGTCAGTCAATACACATATACAATAACTCGCAAGGTCAGTTCAAGAAGTTAATATTAGCTGCTCTCAGAAACAAAGACATGGAACTGGAACACGTAAACATTCCCCCAGGGTGAATCAAGCGTTCAACTCATCAATACCAGTGACACGTAGTAATTAGCATTCCTCTAATTTTAATTGCTTACAAGCTAGTAATTAAGTGAAATTGAGCAAGTCATGCTTGCCCCAGTAATTGGTTGTACAATTAGATATAATCTCACCGTGTACTTTTTTGCAACAAGCTGTTGACAAGGAAAAAAAATAACATGTTTTTAGGGTACGGGAGGGAGGAACGGCCTGAAAAGGAAAAAAGGAACCCTTATAAGATCACTTTGTTGTCCGTCTGTCTGTTTGTCTATATGTCAAGACCCTTTCTCTCAGGTACCCGTGGATGCATCAAGTTGAAATTAATACCAAATACTTATGTCTGCAGTTTCTTAGGGCTGTAAAAAAATCAAGATTCTAAATCAAAGCAACCAAAAGATACGACCATTTAAGCCTTAGATTTGACCAAATTTTAACATTTCGCAGGTAAATCGAAACCTACTTCCCATTGACCTAGAATTACAAAATTTGGTAGCAAACAAGGTCTTACAGCACAAGTAAAGGGAAAATCCGAAAGTCGTTAATTTGTTGTTATATCACATATATAAAAAATAGGTTTTGTGATTACAAACTTATATTTTGCGGTTGGAAAGTTGATTTTGATGTATAGGAAAGTATTTTTAGAATAGTTAAGTTTGTCTTTCGGAAAAGACGGACAATAATCTTTGAGAATTGATTCCCGGGATGGATGTAGTACTGCTGTTCGGCTGTTTAATTCTTAAATAACAAACCGGACCAGTACGAGTCTTTGAAATTTCGGTGACCATTACTCAATGTTTATAATTTCATTTATATAATATCATGTAAGTGGCTTTTATGTCTTTTTTGATAATAATTTTATTAAACCCATCAGCCCACTATATAAACATATTTATAAGCATAACTACAACCATGTGTCAAATAAAGAGGACAACCTAATCAGACTGTATATTGATCCGAGCAAAGCTTTGTACTGGGTTAGTTCTAAATCTGTTGCCTGTGTCTGGCCTGTTGGTCTAGAGTCTAGTGGTCTGGTGGTGGTCTGATCCTGACTGCTAAGCCAGACGTCGTGGGTTCGATTCCCACCCAGGATAAATAATTGTGTAATGAGCACAATTATCTGTTATGTGTCTGGGTGCAATTTATCTATAATATGTATGTATGTAATAATATAATAGGTTTATAATTTTTTTTTGGTTTTAGTCGGTTCGATTCCGACACACCACTTCACCGTTAGCTCCGGTGAGGTGATGACCCGTGGGGGTTTTAACACGAAAAAAAGGTATATAAAATTTAAGAAAAATTCCTTTTTTTGTACTGTTTGTATCAACAGGCTCTGCCTAGTACGGAATCAGTCGGCCGGGTGTTAGGTGTCTCAAGTTTATTTTAAATGTTGTACTGTACAGAAATACAGAATATATCATTGTCATATCAAGCTTATTATTAAGAACAATCAATTATACTTATCATAGGATAAAGTTGTCAAACGTTAAACTTTGATCAAGTATCAAAAAAAATACCGAAAATTGTAAGTCGAATTCAATAATTATGTTTATTAATTTTTTACATTGACATTAATAAAATATATCCGGACATATCCGTACATCGTATCTACAACTTTGGTAATGATTATCAACACTTTCATTTGTCAGCTCTCTATAATAATATTTCTGTAATAAACAATCACTCGGTCTACTATTGCACCCGAAAATCTCAGTTAACATACTATACTATGTTGATACTATATTGAGAATTGGTGTAGTAGTATGTTAGTAGAATATGGATATATAGAAAGAAAGAAAAAAAAAATCATAGGCACTTAAGACACGCAATAATTATGGTTATAACAAACTTACATCTAAAACAAGAAATGCGCTTAAAACATGTGTACCTCAAGTGCTAACGAATAAGATCTTCACGTGCCAAACGAATAGGATCCTCACGTGCCTAACGAATAGGATCTGGTTCAGCATTTGCTAGACATGTGCCTAGCTTAGTATGTAATGGATAGACGGTTGCTTCCTTTCCTTTAAGACACCCGTGGGAATTTCAGGACCGGACAAGTCCTTATTTCGAAACATCTTACCCCAAGGGGTTTCATTATAAACGGTATATTAATAATCATACTCAAACAGGTAGGAACACTGTCTGAAAGTAATTTGAACGCGCACTTAAATTAATTCGGCGAGCCTTAGACACGTATACCTTAAAACTAGATAGGACATCGAAAGTTATTGAACAAATAATTTACTCATGTTAATAAATTTAATTTTAGATAATTTCTATAAAAGTTATTGGTCAAATTATTTTATTTTTATTTTATTGAAGAGGTACAGATACAGACAACAGATCAAGATACACAGAGAATGGCCTTAATAATAAACAGTAAGCAAACCTGAAGTCCAGTTACAACTGTACAAAACTTTCAAAACAAACAATATTTCGTAATAAATATAGATTAAGGTTGGATTTAAATGTAAATTTGTGAAGAATCAATTAAGTATAAGTGAAATATAGAGAAAAAACAACTAAAATAATTTTAATACGCAAATGCACAAAAATTACACCTCGTTGACATTGACATAAGGCTTGGTAGTACGCAGGCGCAAAAACAAAGATTGGTAGTACGCAGGCGCAAAGACAAAGATTGTAGGAACTTTATCGTAAGAAATTTATAGTGATGCTTCCGTTTCATCGAATTTCAAATCACAACGATTCTAAAGAAGTTTCACTTCAAAAAATAATTCTTTTTACTATAATCACGAAGTAACATATATTATGAAAGTTAAAATTTATATCCAGACATACTTCGAATGCCAACATTTTAGTCCCTCTGAAAAAAAAGTATATAAATATTTTTTTTATAATATTTCTTTGAAAATTACTTCATTTACTAACCAACTTAGGAAAAGAAGTTGGTTGTTATCAATTCATTCCATTTTTTATATTTGTTCAGCGTTAATTCCTTAGCATGTTGTCCCATATGAAATATAAATTTTTTAAATTAACTTTTTATCCCTACCTCCGGGATAGGCAGTCCCTTTTAATGTTTAAATAAATAATAGTTTAAATAAAAATACAAAAAACGCGCTTTTATAGATAATCCAACTAAAAAATAGAAAGTAAATTTTAATAAATTTGGGTTAAGAATAGTGTAAATAAGAAATGAATGTATGTTATTGGAAATAAGCGTCGGGTGCATATAGTGTCAATAAAATGTTTTGAAACTAAGAAAAAATTGACACTATGCATGTAACCCCACTCATGAAAGCGTTTTTTAGTTTTTTTAAACTATTAATTTTTTTTTATCGAATTATTGCATTGTCATCGGTCTTTGACAGGTGTGCAAAATTTGAATGAAATCTGGCCTTTTAAAGTGGGTCAAAATCTCGCACTAAGGAGTCTTTTACAAAAAAACATACAAGTGAAGCGAATAATATAATAATATATGAAGCGTGTAAAAAGCGTTTAAAAACTCCACCTAGGTACCTGGAAAAAAAATGTGTTCCAGTGGTAACCAAAATCAAGGTGTATAGTATTGCTTGTACTAATTAAGAATATATATAGTGAAAATATATTAAAATATAATATTATTTATTTTTTTATTCCAACCATGACGTTGGCAAAATCATTGCTGTCCAGACGAGTAGCTTTTGTATTACAAAGTTAGAAGGGGCCGCAACGTAGTGTTTGTATACTCTTTGGGGGCCGCTCAAAGCCTTTCCTATCTAGTATTGTATAATGTCTTTAGCCTTAGGTACGTTAATACGTTCCATTGCATGCATAATGCTCATTCTATGCCGCTGCAAGAGGGCGTAACAGGTCGACCTCACTTTCAGGTCATACTGGTAGATTGTGAATATTGAGCTAAATTTTCTAAAGACTTGGTGAACTCATATCGCGGGACTTTATACGGATTCTTGGATTCAGAGCGTCCTATTCAAATTATAATTATTAGGATTCAATAAGTTATCGGACTAATTCCAGACCATTCTTTATTCGTTATTGTCCAAAGATTTTTATAAAGTTACAACAAAATACGGTTTCTTATTACTTTTTGGTAAGCTAAAGCGAATCTTTTAAAAAAGTATTTTAAGCAAATATCTTTTAAATAGGTGTTTGGTTTTTTTTTTATATTGTAACTTAAACAATATAATTGTAATTACAAAGGTGATGGCTAAAGGGTATTGGTATTGTATAAAAAAAATTAAACATCACTAAAAGATAAGATAACTTCATTTATCAAAACTTGAGTGTATAAGCATAGTAGAGATTATACAGATTATTTATTTATCCCGGCTAAACATTTTTAATGACAACCGTTATTATTTTTTATGTATATTATGATTATGATAAAAGGATTTATTTTTACTTAGTATTGGTATTTTTGGGGTTTTTTGATGGCGAGCTTTTAAAAAAAATTGTTTGTTCATTCGTCGATCTAGTAATTAGTTGTATTTCTTTATATAACGTTCATAGACTTCCATTACATTGAGTGAGATAGTAATACTAAACGTTAAATGTAAAATGGTTTATCCCAAAGTCCCTTTGTCTATCGATAGACTAATGATGAGTAAACTATTTTAACAAGGCCAATTATTTGGAATCTTGTTGGAGACCTAAAAACATTTTGGTAGGTACACTGTTTTTTATCTACTTCCACACGATGAACCGACTTAGATGTTGTTTGATTTTCGATGTTTAGCTGATTTTTTATTAAATTATCCATGAAAAGCACTGCACTTTGTCAAATCCAGTTTCTTAACTTTCTTTTAGAGTTTTTCTATTGAATTTTTTGTTTAGTTTGTTTGGAAATTGAGCAAGGTGAATGAGAGATTAATTAGGTACTTCAGTAATGGTACCAAGATACACACTGTTGAATTACATTAGTAGGAATGTTATCATATCCAACAGACCGTGTTTTAATCAAGGTTAGAATAATACTCCTTACCTCTATGTCCTGAACAGCATATTATATAATATGAATAGAATATGCTGCTTTCCGCACGACATTCATTTGTAATTTTGACATATTATGCATTATCATTTTTGCCGATACTAATCAAGTATTTATTAAGTGCATTGGCTCTTTCAGGGGGATGTTTTGGAATATCTGAGCTATATTTTATTTCCTTAAATTCATTGTTCACGTTGTCTCCAAAGTTCTCATTGATTACTTTCCAGGCAGCTCTACATACATTTTTAGAATTGATAATTGATGGCTGTGACTTTAGTATGCAATGTCGTAGTAACTTTGAGCAATTGTGAAAATCTTGTTTTCCTTTTAACAGTTCGTCGTCTATAAAAATTGAACCTCAAATACCTTTTAGTTTTGCAACTACGTCGTATACCTCTAATAATCCACCCAAGAAGTTTCCTATAAAGTGGGAAACATAAGTTAAAGTACAAACTTAAATGGTTATGAAAATAACTAAAGGCTTGTTTAAGGTTGGTTTCATTGTACATATGATTAAAAGTGAGGCTGCTTAGGCATTGTCGATATTTCTACATACTCTCTTGAGAGAAGTCTCTTCTAATTATGTAGTACTTAGGTGGTAGAGTTGGTTTGCCTTTTATAGACACACATAGTACCCGTGCGGTGTCATGGTCAGATAACCCCAGTTTTAGAAATTTTGTACGTCCCCTTTTTTTATTCATAATTATATGATCAATACAAGAGTTTAGTCAGGTTCGTTCAGTAACATGAAAAGTCAGATTATAGTTTTTAAAGGACGAAAAACGGATGTAGTCTATATTACATCCGTTTTTACCCTTCCCTTTTTTTTTTTTTTTTTTTTTTTTTTTTTTTTTTTTTTTGTGCGTGTGGAAACCCCCTCGGGCCGTCACCCCACCGGGGTTTTCGGTGGGGCGGTGTGTCGGAATCGAACCGACTAAAACCACACGGTGTGCCGTACTGCGCCTTAAGTAGGAGGGATCCGGGAACAGCTTTTATTAAGACATCCGGAACCCTCCTAGCGCCTGCCCGCAAAAGCGCGGGCACCACCTCTGGGTAAAGACCTCTCAATTAGGCGACGTCCAGGCACACGCGGACGCCGCCTCCTCGCGGGGGGCCACTATAGCGGGTGGAGAGGAAAACCCGTCCCGTCCACCCGCGGCCACACTCAGGGCGGCATGAGGCGCTGGTAAGCGCGCCTCCGCCGCCCGGTTCGCCGGCGGCGAATTAGGTCCGAGTGGAGATCGTCCTCCCGGACCCTTTCCGCCGCCTCCTTCTGTGAGATGACGTCCTCACAGAAGGTCGCGACCGCGGTAAAATTCCTGTCGCTACCGGCCATGGAGCGTATGACGGCCGGTAGCGAGAGATCCCCTCCGATGACTGCAGTGAGGGCCCGACGCTGCGTCGCCCAGGCGGAGCAAACCGCCAGCGTGTGCTGAGCCGAGTCCTCACTGCAGTCGCAGTGGTGACAGGCGGGACTCAGTTCCCTCCTAGCGACCGAGTGCAGGTGCTTCCCGAAGCAGCCGTGCCCGGAAAGAACCTGCGTCAGTCGGAAGGAAAGGGTCCCATGCTGCCGCTCTGCCCACTCGACGATGACCGGCTGGAGCGCCTCCACGGCGGCAAAGCCAGCACGTGGAGCCTCCAGCCGGGACGACCAACGAGCCATGGTGGCTCGGCGAGCGGCCTCACGCCATTCGCGTACCTCTTCGGGCGGGGGCCGACTGCCGCCTCCCGCCCGGAACTCAGCCGTTCGCCGATATACTTCGGCGAGCACTTCCGCCTCCAAATCCCACGGGGGAGTCCCGGCCAACGCGCACGCCGCCTCCGTCGACACGGTGCGGTATCCACGTATGGCTCTAACCGCCATAACCCTCTGAGGGCGCCAGAGGCGTGCCCTATTCTGGGCGGTCAGAGCCCCCGCCCACACCGGTGCACCGTAAAGTGCCATTGACTGGACAACCCCCGTGTAGAGCCGCCTCGTAGCGACGCTGGGTCCGCCCAAATTGGGCAAGAGTCGCCCAAGGGCGGACGCAGCGCCGACCAGCCTGGGAGCAAGCTGTTGGAAGTGCTCGTCGAAGCGCCACCTACCGTCGAGGATCAGGCCCAGATATTTAATGTGGGCCTGAACCGGTACGAGAACCGAGTTGACCTCGATAGAGGCGCCAGGGGGTGGACCACGACGGGGCCCATGGAATAAAAGGGCCTCCGTCTTATCCAGGGCCACCCGCAAACCCAGCGCCTCGATGCGCCCGACCACCAGAGAGACTCCCCTGGTGGCCAGGCACGCCGCCTCCTGAAAGTTCACCCCCCGGGCTGTGACCAACGTGTCATCGGCGTAACAGATTACGCCGAGCCCGGGGGGGAAGTCGCCTCGAAGGGCCCAGTCGTACCCCATGTTCCACAGGAGTGGTCCAAGGACAGACCCCTGCGGAACACCGCACGACATGGGCCGACGACTCAAAATTCCGTCTCGGTCCTCGTACATGACGGTACGCTCCTCTAAATAGTCTGCCACTAGCCGCCTCAGGTACCCCGGCACTCCGTGATAGTGGAGTGCTTCCCTGATGCAGCTGAATGGCAGACTATTGAACGCGTTGGCGATGTCCAACGACACCGCCAACAGCACGCCGCCACAGCTCACTACCTCTTCGGTCACGGCCCTCAGGCGCAACACAGCACCGACCGTCGAACGCCCCGCCCGAAAACCGAATTGGGCGTCCGACAAATCGGGGCCGACCTCGCGAAGGTGCCGGACAATGCGGGCAGAGAGGACTCTCTCAAACAATTTACCCGCCTCGTCCAGCAACACGATGGGCCTGTAGGCCGCGACCGAGTTGGTAGGCCGTCCCGGCTTCCTTAAAAGTACCAGCTTCCCGCTCTTCCAGCAGTCAGGGAAGCGTCCGGACGCCAAGCTAGCGTCGAACACCTCCTCGAGGCGGTCGGACATGTGGTCGAGGGCCAGGGCCAACACTCGGGCAGGGATCCCGTCTGGCCCGGGGGCGGTGTTCTTGGAACGGATCCGTAGAACAGCCGCCCCTACCTCCGCCTCCGTGACGGGCGGAACACCATCCTCCTCATCCTCCCCGTCGTCTCCGGCCAAGGGGGCCATCGACGGGGGCACGTGCTCCACCCGTTGCGGGAAAAGGCCCTCAACCACTTCCTGCAAGAAGCTGGGCTGGAGAGTCTCCGTAAGGGGGGGGGCCCGACGCGCGAAGCTTTTGTTGCGCCGCGCGATATGGGCGACCCCAGGGGTCACGATCGAGACCCTCCAGCATCTCCTTTCTGCTGGCTCATGAAGCTGGTCCTCCTCCCCCTCTCCGCGGCGACGCCGCCGGCTGCGAGTGTAGGACCTCCGGGCACGCATCGCAAATCTGCGTAATCGCATTGCGAAAGCGGCCTGCCCCCATGTCTACCTCCTCAGTCAGAGGCTGCGGAGACAGCCAAGAGTAAATGATGGCTGCCTCCTCTAGTAGGTCCCTGTCCAACTTCGTAACAGCCCACCGCGGGAAGCATTTAAAGCACCTCATCGGTCTTGCCGTCAGGACTGTGACTCTAGCGTTCACAAAACCGATGAGGACCCTGCCGGCGTCGCCCAAAATTTTGGCCGACGCTACGGGACAACTTACCCACACCGCGCCGAGGCCCCCTGGACCGGGGCGGATGGTGCCGACCCTGATGTTCTCCACATTGCATCCTGTGTTCTGCTGAATTGCAACGCGGACATCTTCGACTGTCACGGAGTCGTCCAGGCCCGAGATGCGCAGCTCCGCACACTTGGTGGGCCTGGCGATCTTGACACCATCCGAGGCTGCAAAAATTCCCCGCAGCTTCTCAGCAAAGGAGTCTGCCGTTTTTGCGCCTTCAGCCCCTGGGAACTCGAGGACTCGAGCTCCCGTCTGGGCGAGACGCATCCTCACTCCTACTCCACCAAATTCACCGGCGAGACTATCCCTTGCCTTCTTGAAGACGGCCGCGTAGGATAGCCCGCCGTCTCCTGCTGCCGGCAATACGGTAACCACAACGGCCGCTGTTTTTGGTGGCTGCAACTTTCTCGGCTTCTTCGTGGCGGTCACTGCCACGGTCGGCGCCTGTGACGGAGTAGCTGCGGTCTTCGTAGCCTTTTTGTTCCTATTCCGGGACGGCTTCTTACCTCCCCCGACCTTCTGCCACCCTTCGCTGGAGGAAGCAGGTGAGGAGGGACCAGGCACGATCCCAGCACCAGAGGGAACAGTAAGTGGGCTCGTCTTTTTAGGTCCCGGAGTGCCAAGCGGAGGGAATTCTGCCGCTACTTTGGTCGCAGCCTTAGGCAGTTGCTTGGCCTTCGATGTGGCCGCCTTTGTGGCGGCTTTAGCCGGTCCGGCAGCCTTCGGTGCGGCAGCAGGCACTGGTGCTGATGTCGCCGCGGCATACGACACAGTCACGCGGCCACCCGAAACAGGAAGCGGTGTCGGGACAGATGAGGTCTTCTTCGCATCCCCAGCAAGCGGCGGCCGAACAATGGGGGCCGGAGGCAGCCTTGCTTCCAGGCCCGCAAGGCGCCCATCCATCATCCTCCACACCGCGTCAATAATCTGACGCAGGTGGGAATCAGGAACTTCAGAGGGAGAGTGGGCGGAGGAAGCAGGCTGCACTGCAACCAGGCTTGGTGCCTCGGGGCACTCCGAGCGCGCTCGAAACTGGGCAAACTGAGCGCTCAGATCGGCAACTTGCTTTGTCAGGCGGTCGTTTGACGCCGTAAGACGGTCTTTCGCCTCTTGAAGGCGCGCCACGTCCTCGATGAGGCTTTCAACGGCCCCAGACACGGCGGAGGAGTCCTTCAGGGCCCTAACGAAAGAACCCTTCAGATTAGTGGACTTGGTGGCCACTGTGTTTATGATGGCCACCGCCGCGCATGTCCTCTCCTTCAACGTCACCGGTGTTTGAGGGACGAAACCCCCTTCCACCGGCGCACGGATCTTCATTAGGAGATCAGCGATCTCCTCCTCCGCGACGATTTCACCCTCTGCACGAGCTCGCGCATACACTTCCGCCTTAGAGAAGGCGGAACCGGCTGGCGCCGGGATCGGTGTACGCGATCTGGACCTCCCTCTGTGGCTACTAGCCACTTTCGGAGGGAGCATATCTGTGGACGTGTGAGCATCATCGTCCCCCGAGTGGCCTCGTTTTCTACTCTCGAGGTCACGGAGCGCAAGCTCCATCTCTACGACCTCATGAGAGTCCGCTTTGGAACGTAACCGTTCCGACCTGCGACTGCTCCCAGAAGTCTGATCGACTTCTGGGAGCTCCACTGATCGAGTCGCCTGAAAAGCAACTTCATCGTCGGTCGACGAAGCTTCAGATGCTGTCCTCCGACTCCTCTGATTTTTTTTTTTTGGTTGATTTTTCTCCTTCTTTTGTTCGTCATTTTGTTTATTATTTTGTATTTCAGATTCCATTTTTAAACCCACGAGTTGGGGAGAACTAAAGGTCGACCCGGGCAGAGATCCCCAATACCCGGGCAAGCGAAGGTTTATGCCCAACCGAGGGGTCCGCAGGTGCCCCGGCTGGGAGTGCGCTTGCGACTGAACTAACCATCAGCCATGCATCCCCTGGTCACGCACCAGAACACGGGATTCGGGGTGATTTTTTAGAGAGGTTTTCTTCCTCGCAGTCCGGGCGGCTAAGCCAAGACCCTCGTCCCCGATCGAAGTCGCGAGACATGACCACGACTCCTTTCGGGATTACGATATGCCGACGGTGGCAAGAAGAACTAAGTCTTCCCACGCCTGCTCGGTGGCAGTGTGAATGCACGCCGAGCCCGTCCTCTTTCTCCACTGTGCACAGCGGAGAAACGCCGACCCGTGGAAGAGTCCCTCCTTCGTGATTTTTTACCGAGGTTTTCATCCTCATAGCTCCGAAGAGCGAAGAGCCAACAGAGGAATCGACAGACACGCCCACTCTGTTGGACCAAGCCTCGACCAAGTGGCCAAAGAAATATGGCCTCCTCTTCATGCTAGAATATTAGCCGCCGGCGATGACGCCCTCCTCAAAAGCAGAGGAGGAAAAGGCAGCGTCATCGCCTACGTTTCCAGGGTGCACCACGTGGAGGTTTTCTAGACAGCACCCCTTTACCCTACCCTACCCTATGGTTGTTCCCTTACTTGGTTTATTTATTATTGGAAACCATTGCGATAGAACCCGGCCGTTCGCTTAAAGGTTTAAAATAACCTTTTATTTTTTGCGTATTGGTTTTGTCTCTTTTATTGGTCTAGGTTTCGACTAACAGGTAACAGGTGACTTTGCATATGGCCGGACACATGGTATGTACATATTTTGGGTTGCTAATTGCTTGATAATAGTCGCGAAAGTCAATAGCTTTGTTAATTAAGTTATTTGATATTGGTTTTCTAAATTATTAATCTATAAATAAACTTTATTTAAATTGAGCACAACACAACTTTAAAATATTGTTTAACATTGTTTCATTCAGATGTATATTATGAGCAACGCTTAAAACGCGTTTTGAAGGAGCTCAATGAGTAATTACTGTGTATTATCTCATTAGTAAAATCGGGTAGTATGTGGTAAGTAGTGGTATGTTACTAACGGTAATCTTTGTTTCTTTTACACACTCAACGAAAATGCATGCCTACCTTTATGCGTTGTCAGTTACAAGTATATTTATAAATACTTTGATTGATTTGATCTACAAAATAACTCAAAAATTATCACATTAAATGATATAACGGATTATACTGGTCCGTATACGTCGAATAACATGCGTTCGATCAAATATGTTCCAAGTTCGGCGCGATAAAAATAAAACGTCTCGTTTTAATCACTCACTTATTTTTAAGGTATAAATCACTAGATAAGCCTTAATTTGATTAAAATGTTATGTCTAGTTAAAAAACAACAATGTTATCGTTGAAAGAAACTAATTAATTTTTTTAACACCATTTTATTAGCTTCACTTGTAAGTAACTTTGTAAACAAATCTTGGAAGTTAATTTAACCTACTTCTAATTATCGTATCTAAATCAAATTTTGTATGTGTATGTAGTTTGATTGATGATGTAGTCAGGAGGTGGAAGGCCACTGAAGAGTTTCACTCTTCAGTGGCTACTCGTAAACCCCTCGAGTCAGGGCTCATATGAGTCGTTTCGACGAGTCCAACAGATTGGGTTTTGTAACAATGGTATGTTACTTCTTATTACGGTTCGGCATTACAGCGTGTTTTTTAGTTTTATTAAACAATAATAATATTAATAATAACTTCACACACCTCACACACGGCCGTCTGATCCCTAACTAAGCAGAGCGGATAGATGCCTTTTGGAAGAAAACAAACATTTTGAATACGTACTTAAGTCTTTAATTAACAATATTATAACACTATAGAGACCAGTAATCGCAGGTACCTACAGAAATATAATCATGTTTAAAACTACAAAACTTTTAAAATTTAAAAATTTCTTCTGCTAGAGCTGCAACCAATGTGTCTTTGGTCCTAGTAGTGACATGCAGTTGGATGTCGTCTTTACGCTTGTATTTACGAGGTATTGCAAATCTAAATCTTTAAAATTCATTTAGGTTAGGCGATCATTAAAGTGAGTCCTTAGAGGCGACTTTTTCAAAACATCGGGACATCTATCCCTTTTCACGGGGTTGGAAGTTATTAAAAATGATCAACACACCCTACTCCTTATTTCGAAGTAAAAATAAACTTACTACTCTTAACTTTAAAATTGGAAGGCCGAAAATAATAATTTGTCGATCGTATTTATTGAGGACATCTGCATTTAGGTCATTATAGCATACATCATTATAATCCATGATGGGGATAATAAGGGCCTGTACTAGCACCGCTTTTGTCTCACACGGAAGATAGTTCTTAAGCCAGTATAATTCCTGAAACGTTCCTGTAATTCTCTGGCTGACTTTAGTAACCTTTGCCAGCTCAGGTTGGAATAAACAGGCGCAGATCCTTAACAAAAGGACTTAAGGGTACGATTGATCCGTTAAAGGTAATGGATGTCAGTTTATCTGAATCTAGCCTCCTGATCGTTGTTGACTGCCTATACCGATAGCGTGGCACTGGTTTAGGTTTAGAGTTAAACCAAACTGACCAGTCCAACCATTAATAGCCTCCTGATCGCTGTCAAAAATAGAAACAGCCTCTGTTACGTTGTCAATGGTAGCTTGATAGTAAAGTTGCAAGTCATCGGCATAAAGATGATATGCACAATGTAGATTCTGAGTGAGGAGATTAATAAATATAACGAATAACAAAGGCGAGAGAATGTCGCCTTGGGGGAAACCAGAATCAAGATCACGCCAACTTGAGGAGGATTAATTGACGAAGCCAGACTGCTGGCGCCTTCGAAGATATGACGAGAACCATTCCAGTGCATCAAGTGGAATCATAAGATAGGAGAGGATGGACAGAAGGATATCGTGACTGAAGGTGTTAAATGCATTCGAGAAATCAACTGAAGATAACACGGTAACTTAGAATTCTCAATTCCTGCCCGCATGTCACCAGTCACTTTTAGGAGAGCGGAAGTTGTGCTGCCCAAGCCTGAATCCCGATTGGAAAGGGCTTAGTAAGTGGTTTCGAAATACATATTGCGATATCTGTTGGTACACAGGTCTCAAGCACTTTAGATAGGAAGGGTAGGATTCAGGATTCCCTGAGTCAAGAGAAAAACTCACTATATGCGTAAGCACGGGGAGAAGGTGTTCGAGGATAGAAGTGGTCATGCGACAGTTAATGTTATCACTTGACATTGCGTGTGACTTGATTGAAAGGATTATCTTTTTGGCTTCATCTTTTGCAACTAGAGAAAACTCAAAATAAGCGAGGTAGGTCAGCCAGGTACTGTAAGATATGATATTTGATTTGAAGATCAAACTTCGGAAGTGAGGTGAAATGACGGGTAAAATCATCTAAAGCAACAATTCTTCTCATTCCCACTATTTAGAACTTATTTCAAAAGTGAACTTTAATTTTTAATAGAACTGCAGAGCAAATGAGTCACTGTTTCTACGTTTGCTGACATCAAATATAGATACTGGGTTTCTCTTCTGGTGCTATGCGCTGAAAAGCATTCACATAATAATAAAGATAGCTTTGGTCGGTTTACAAATACAACTATTAGTGATGGACGGAAAGGGATTAAAGACTGTTGCAAAGATAATTGAGGTACTCGTACGTTATAAATAGTTCGATATTCAGATAATATCCTCTTTATCAGTCAAAGAATGTTCTAGTGTAGTTATTATTACCTATATATTTTTATAAATAACGATTTTAAACTTGAAATCATGTCAAAATGTTGTTTTTAATGGCGACCATATTGAATTTTAAATATAGGTAAATCTAAAAGTACCCATCGATTACCAGTCGATTAGGGTAAACTTTTGACATAAAGCAAAATAAATTTGTATCTTACCTGTTCAGATAACAACCCGATGTGTTGCTGGCTGTAGTGAAAGTTTATAGAACTGGAACACTTAGTTAAAAAAGAAAAAAAAATCCACCAATTCGTATTACATGTAGTTACCAATTAGTAAAGGAAGGTATATTGGTGATATATGTAATTAGGTGATATCAAGAAAAAAGTTCGTTTACGAAACGCAGGAAGGGTGTACTGCATTGCGTACTTTATGCCCGACAACTCACGTACCAGCGCTGTTTCTTGTATGTGCTTGTATAGATAACCGTCTCGTATTCTTCCTAAAAAATATAGAAGAAAGAGATATCACCATATTACTTACAACACCAATATACCTTCCTTTACCCTATATCAAAAGTATTATATAAGACCTAAAAACAACGAGAATCGACTTATTTTAAGTGTCGCTGTGATATGACTGTAAAGTACAAAAGTGCAATACAACTAAGTCAAGAATTGTCAGCACTAATAACAAAATAGTCAGCGTTGGTAAAATAATGAATCATTTTTAGGAACATTATTTTAAACCAATGAATAAATAAACAGGAAAAGAAAAAGATTTTGGATTACTAAAATCTTTTTCTTTTCAATTTCGATTTATTAAGCTTTATTTAGATTATTAATTATAATGATCTATGCCATGATACTAACTATTGTAATTACTCTTTCCCTGACGTGGAGAATGAGACGAAAGAACGAGATGATTATATTATTGCTAATAAATACAATAACGCATAGCTGAAACTAACAGCTTCCCGTAGTTACACCCGATGGTCACTGTTTCGCTGCTAAGGCCTACGAGTTTAAAAATTGGACTAACAATAATACAAAACAAATTTTCCTAATTCGACTGGTTGCCGAGATTAGCGCGTCTATCTAACCAAAAAGAAAAAAAAAACTTCAGCTTTAAATTATTATAGATAAAGTATAGATTACTATTATATATATCTTACGTTAATTTTTAAGTCGATCAGTGATCGATCGATTTTATCATGTAAAAAAGTATTATGACTAGATACAACCGTTGTGTTTTGCACTAACGCAGTAGACGCTTAGGCCTCGGTCACGAAGTCAGCGGGAGCGGGATGGCAGCGGCTCGTGGAGCGGCGGCGGCGCGGGGAGCGGCGCGTTTCAATGCACATGGTTGCTGTACTACGATAACAATCACACAAAGCCATTATTGTGTAAGAAAGTTTTTTCAGCAAAAACGCAACAAATGCCATTGGATAACTATTGTCTTCACCTGATATAGGCGTTCCTGACTTTTTTCTTTTCCCCGAGCTAAAATTATAAATTCGAGAAAAGGATTTTGACTAGATAGGAGCCATCAAAGAAAATTCGCTGAAGGAGCTGATAGCCATACCTCAATCAACCTAGAAAAAAAAATGATCGATTCTCTGAAGCCTTGATATTGTTCTTAGTTTTTTAACATAAAACAAGTAGGAAAATATTGTGCCATGTACAGTTTACTAAAAACTAGCTACACGGCTAAATAACATTAATATTTAACACACTTCATCTATGCTTCTAATAAATGCTTAAGTTCACGTTGTGTTTATTAGGGATGTATAAAGTAAACACAGTTCTGCCTGTGCCGTCGACGGAAAGCCATTTAATTCATTAAGACCGATACAATTAGACGGTACACTGGCGAAAAGGCGCTCCGAAACTTTCCTGTAGGGTAACCAAGTCCTATAGAAACGGATTTCTTGTGTTTTATTTGCTTCATTAATCTTTACCACTGTCTCGGTAATCATGTTACAAAGTACATGACATGTTGTGCATAATTAATGGGTCTGTTACCCATGGAAGGGAGATCACTGAAATGAAAAAGTTTAATGAAATACACTTTTTATCTGTGTGTTGGTAGTTAAAGGCCATCGTGTTACAGGAAGGTGTTATCATTTTTAACTTTTACTTAAAATATAGACCATATGAATAATATAAAGTAAAATAAACGTTTTAATTAAAGAAACAGTATTAGGAAATTGTAGATATGAAATAGGATGTCTATATTAATATGAATTATAAGGAAAATAATACTAATTCTTGAGTTTGTGAAACTCATCCTACCTATGTGATAGGTACATTATACCAGATGTACATAGGCTGAGTTTTCCTTTGTTGTTAATTCCATTCGAATCAGCGAGTGCGAGCTGAACCCAGTGTAATTAAAAGCATGTCCGAAAATGTCAACGAATTAAAGTCAAATATGAGTGACAATTGATAGAACACTGTTTAGAAATGTCCTTTTACAGGAGGAATGTCATATTTCATTTGACTAATGAACGGAGTATTGATTGTTAAAAATAAAAGTATAGAATCAATACTGATATACTTGGAAGTTTCCGAGTAAAGCTCTTTCATTACAATAGATTCGAAACACTTTATATTATGAACATAATAATTAATTATAGGCCTCATAACGTCGCCAAACGAGTAAGTGCCTAGGAGAGCCGAAGTACCCTAATTAGTTTTGGTAACTCAATAAAGTAACAACAGCAAGGCCAGTAGTCCGAGAAACTGATCGATAAAATTGAGAATCATTGTAAATATCTGAAATTACGCAATTTGAATTTACTCTCTTTTTTAAATGTCTCATAGGAACGAGAAGAGTCTGTAACACTTTATACTACAACCCAAAGGTGTTTTATTAGCTATTACATTACAAAATGTCGTATAAAACACGGTACAACAATATGACCACTTAAAACTTAAATGTGTACGGTTTATAACAATACTACATTAATTTGGATGAACAAAGAACCGGATTATAGAAGAACAGTTGATGTTGAACTGAACCCGGTAACCCTAAAAGTAACGTTGACCCGGAAAATTACCTCCACCGGGCCCATTACACGGTAGGCGAATCCATTTGTAAATTTTTAAGCGTGCACAAGTTTCCCATCATTTGAGAAAGTGAAAAATATCCCCCTAAATCTTTAGCGGTGTGAGTGAGGAGCTCCTAGTGATTTGTGGTTACTACAGATACGAACTGATGAGAACCTTTTTATATTACATGAATATATATTATTTATTACATAACCTAGCTGTGTAACAAAATTCTGAATTTACTAATAAATATTAAAAAAATAAATAAAATTTGTCGACATTACTCTGTTTAATTTTAGAAAATATTTGTAAAAAAGACCAAATACAAGAATAATATTCATTTATAATATTTATATAAACTATATTATTCAGACTAATATACCAACTGAGAATATATTAGGGACCTTGCAATATTGTGACTATAAATTTAAATAAAAACAACCCGGCCTCTCAAGTTGGACGAAACTGCACAGCGTGCATCGGTTCATTAGTTTAAGAGTTCATTGCAGACTAACAACGTGAGACGAAAATTTGATATATTAAAATTTATTCTGTATGTTTATGTATATATACTGTTATATAAATATAACAGTATATACATAAACATGTAAATGTGGGTTTATGTTTAATAAAATAAAAAATAGATATAATATCTATCTTATGCTACTTTATACGTATGTACTGAACTTGCTAAGCACTTGCTTCATTTTAGCTCTGCGCCATTCCATAATTTTTGACTAATGTATTAATCTAATTATAGTACTTTAAGTTGCATACCTGTGATATACGGCAACCTTTCGTAGAACATAAATTTTCGCAAAAAAGTGGAGTATTTTCTTACGCTGACTAGTAGAAAGTAGAAGCAGCCCCGTCCGTAGATGAGTGATCTATTACAAAGAGTCACGCGACTCTATACCTTGAGGAGCATCTAAACCTGTTCCGCATTTATCATGGCTTCTTTTTTGACCAATTTTATCTTATAAGCTATTTTGGAAAATTCAATATCCTCATTTTCAGTGATTTCTGTGTTGATCTGTTAATTAAAGTTAATTTCAGTATTTCTGTATGGATCATAATTGGAGGTTTCACCTTAAACAAAAATGCTTGGAATATCGAAATATTGCAAATAAAATATCAAAATTGTGTCACCGGAATCCGGATTGATTTTGGCTCATCGATCTGTGTCGACCTCTGAAGCGATTCTGCAGCAGTTAGTAAATATTCAATATTATTTTATTATCGAGGCCATGGCGAATCACATTAATTATACAAATAAATTTATCTTTGAATAATTGTATAACCAATTTTCTTTGTAATATAGTTTAGTTTTGTTGTTGTTGTCAATTGGAGATAACTTCCCTACAGCTGTGAGCACATTTCTTTTCTATGGTATTCATAGAGAACAAAAAGGTATTCTTTTTACTCGTATTATGTTATTCTTAAAAGCTAAAACTTGCACTCAATCAAGATGTCAGACAAGGTAGACTGCGATTAAGGTTTTCTTTATCAACCAAAGTTAAGTACAAGTATGGCAAGAGCCTGATGACGACCTGAGGAAGGTAGCAGGAATGGACTGGATGTGGAAAGCGGAGAACCGAGTGCTGTGGCTCGCATTGGGGGAGGCTTATGTCCAGCAGTAGACTACGATAGGCTGATAAATTGATTGATGGCAAGAGCCTACGAAGAGTGGCCTGTTGGTTTAGTGGTTAGTGATTGACTGCTGAGCCCAGTAGGTCCAGAGGCCGTGGGTTCGATTCCCAACCAGGACAAATAATTGTGTGATGAGCGATCATTTGTTCTGTGTCTGGGTGTAATTTATCTATAATATATGTATTTAGTGATTTATAAGTATGTTTATCAGCAGTCTAGTTTGGGATCAGACGGCCTTGAGTGAGGTGTCTCAAGTTATAAGTAAAAAGTCGTTTACCGGTTGCGATTACAGCGGGGCCAGATAAAGGTATCCGCTACTCGACGATTCCAGAGACAGCAAACCCGCATGCCCCTGCTGGTTATTTTTTGATAAGGTCTTCTTTCTTGCAAGATGGATTATGGATTGTACCGAATGGTGGTTTGTGACCATGGCCATCGCTCGGAATCAATTCAGAGATGGCGAATAAAACCGTTCCGTTCTCAATTATACTCTCATCTAATTAGGAAAAATAGAGCCTATCCAAAGTGAAAGCTGGTCCCGCCCAGCAGAACATTAGCCAGACGAAAATAATAGAGGCGTAGTGTTTTATATCTTCCATTGTACACTTTATATATATATTAATAATTAATAACCAAATAAATTATATACTTTTTGTTTTTGGTAGAAAGTTCCTTATGGCACGTTACACTTCAGACGCTCAACGGGAAAGAGTTAGCGCCATGAAAAATGCTAACCGCGAGTTGATTATCCATTTATGCCATTTGTGGATTCTGCGCGATTCTACTGTAGGTACTTTAATGTTGGATGTATACTAATTATCCAAATATTAGGCCGGGCAACTTTCCCAGATGGCGCAATTTTAATTTCAAGTTTTTATAATATTTACTATAACAAATTATTCAATCCATTAAATACATTTAATTTAGATGTAGCGAAAGGAACTTGGTTCCAAACTGAATGTCCCCAAGACACTTCTCGCGTTTTTTAATACTTTTTGGACTAGGTATAATGCGGGTGCGGATATAATGTCATGAACATAATATGTGGAGGGACCTAATGCGTTATGTTAAAAAATACACATAGGCTTGTCTTATGCCGCGTTCCAATAAATAAAAAACGAACGTTACTCATCATCGTAAACCTTAACTAATCACTACATATTTTAAAACAAAGTCCCCCGCCGCGTCTGTCTGTCTATTTGCGATAAACTCAAAAACTACTACACCGATTTTCATGCGGTTTACACCAATAGATAGAGCGGAAGGTTTAGAAGGAAGGTTTAGGTATATAATTTGTTAAGGTTTTGTATAAATTGGTTGAAATATGATGATGATTGTTGAAGATGTCTCTGGTACCCGTGCGAAGCCGGGCGGGTTGCTAGTTATATAATAAATGCGAATTTTAGTTTGTTGGTTACACTTTCACGCCTTAACTACTCAACCGATCAACATGAAATTTATTTATTTGTAAAGGACGTTATCAGGGGAACAGAAAAGGACATTGGTCCCAATTCTGTTACTTCACTCGCTAACTTAAAATTCACTAAATTTTCTTCATATAAGATGTAAACCTTGTACACTTCAAAACAAGGTCTTATTTCAAATTGAAACAAGTAGGTACAACATATGTCGCTATTGAAATAAGCAATTTATTTGTCGACTAAAGTCTGACACGCTTAAATAAACTTTAATACTACGTAGCGAGAGCCGCTATCCGTTGAATGCCATCTCTTTTGCTCTGTGTTTTTAGTAAGCGTCTTCGTAGGTGTAGTAGTTCGTAAGTTTTTATACGGCAATTATACAGCGTTTGAATAAATGGAGACTCTCGCTGCGTGAAATTTAGCGGCGCTGAGAAATAGATGCTAGTAACAAATATACCTTATTACGAAGAACACTAGGTTGATTTCATATGAAGAAATTAAGTCAGATTTTAGTTTAGTCGAGTGTACAATAGAATCGGCACCATTGAGTACCTTTCATCCAGAAAAAAGATACTGTCCCCAAGCGAGCCTTGAATTGATTGGCAAAATGTACATTAACGCGGGGGCAGCCGTGGCCAAAACTAAGCTAGGGCTAAGGCGTCGAACTTGCGATCAAGTGCACAATGACGTGAATCCACTCCTAATACAAGCGTTAAGCTTAGCTACAGGGGTTAACAAGAATGGAGGGGCCAGGAGGAAGTCTAAAAAAAAACTGTCAGTCGTAGGACTGTACGTCAGAAGTGAAAACACATACACACATATTTATCTATACTTATAATAAATCTGTAGCGGGATGAATTCTGTACATTAAATATATATTTTAAAAAAATCGACTGAGGGGTATTAAGATATCGATACTGATGCAGAATATGCGATTCAAACAATTTTTGTCTGTCTGTCTGTCTTTCTGTCTGTCTGTTTGTATGTTCACGATAAACTCAGAAGTTACTGAACGGATATGCTCTTAGTATGATAATAATGAGTGCCTGCGCAGGTCATAGGGTACTTTTTATCCCGGGTTAAACTTTGGTTCCCACAGGAAAATCAATGAAAGCTGTAATAATATTGTAACGTTAGTAGAATGTATATACTTATTTCGAATTAACTTACAGCGAATGTTTCGCCTATCTGGTGTAGAGTACGAATTCTACTAGGTTGGGCCCCGGATCGAGTCCCTCTTTGACACTCTTTTCTTTTTTTGCACTTTTTTTTACATTTATAAACTAATTTACTTTTTAAAATTAGGTATCGTTTTTAACCGACGAAAAAAAAAGGAGGTTCTCAATTCGACCGTTTATATACATATTTTTTTTTTTATGAATGTTCAGCCCTCTTCGTTATTTTTGAACCGATTTTGATTATTCTTTTTTGTTAGGGTATGCCTCAAGGGTGGTCCCATGTCAAGGAAGTCAGGATCTGATGATGGAATTCTGATAAAATTGAGAGAAACCCTCTAAAATTGTAGAAACGAATAGTGGTTCTGTATACTTTTCATTACTTTATCAGGTATTTGCGTTTAGAAATCATCACATAATGTAGCCGAGCTGATGATGAAAAAAAATAGCTGGTTCTTGACTTTGCCAACGATCTATTTGGCCTCTCCCAGCCATTAAATTCATAAATATGTTTCAGGGCATTAATAATAATAACAACTTCACACACACCTCATACACGGCCGTCTGATCCTAAACTAGGCAGAGCCTGTACTATGGTAACCAGACTGCTGATAAACATACTTATAATTATATTTCTAAATACATACATATTATAAATAAATTACATCCAGACAGAGAATAATTCGTATTGGGTGGAAATCAGACCCACGACCTCTGGCTCAGCAGTCACGGTCACTAACCACTAGACCATCAGGCCAGTCCAGTAAATATACATATATTTATAAATAGAGTTATAGAAAAAGAAGATGAAACTTTTAAAGTTTTGCGTTCCATGATAATATAATTCTGTTGACGGGAATTCACGCGATAAAAGTATTATAGGTACAGACCTGTGATCACGGCCACGACCACAGTGAAGCAAAGGTATGTCATACCTTTTAAATACGTGATCGCGTTGATTCCCGTCAACATGATTATATTAGAATAGAAAATAATTTCTATTTAAAGCATCTATGACTTAGTTGTTAGTTTAACTTAACACTTTGTTAGTATTACAGTATTTTACTATACTAAATGCATGGCAGACACTATCGCCAAAAAATTTACATCTAAGCTAAAATATTGACATGTAACCGGTGAAGTTTTTTTTACACTTTCAGATCATTTATTTTCCGTTCGGTTACAGAAGTGTGAAATCTTATGTTACACCGTGACTAAAGAAAGCTCAGAAGCAAACATTTATCTGTTAGGTATACCGAGGGGGCCCATAGTTTCTAGGAAGCAGCACTGACTGACTGACTACAGCAAGAGTCTCCCAATTGGTCGGACGAATCGAGATGTTAGGTCGTCACAGTTGTTTTATGACGATTTTCTGCGAATAAAACAACTCTCGCACAAGGAGGAGGTAACGGTGTGGATTCGGTAGAAAAACTTCCAGGTGGAACCTTTTCACTCGCGCTCTCATGCGTACGCTAAGAGTGGCCTTGGGTGTATGAGACGAGTTTTATGTTCTTCACCCGAAGCAGAGTCTCCCGTGAAGAGGGTGTCTGGACATCGCCCAGTTGCCGTCCGCTAACCAGCGCTGGGTGGATCATTGGAGGCAAGACGTCGCCGTACCGACGGTCAACTCATAAACGGTGCTGTGAGGCACACCGTGTGGTTTTAGTTGGTATACGGCCTCACCAATAGCCCGGTGAGGTGAGCTTCCACACGAAAAACAAATGAGTAATGTTACCACGGCCAAATTATGTCACGTGTAAGCAACCAATACAACCATTTTTATACGCTCCAGGTTGTTTCACCGCCAATACAGTATCAGAAATACTGCCTGGAGAAAAAGGTACTATGCAATTAGCGACAAATTCCTGTTTTCCGAAAAAAACGCGAACGAAGTCGCGGGCACAGCTAGTATATAATAAGGAGCTGACAAAACTTAATGTTTAGATTAGTGCCCTCTAGTGGATCTATATATGTATCATAATTATATATATAAAAAAATCTTGCTTAGGATATATTATTATAGGATAGGATTCTATTACAACAGATTTTAATAGTAACTAGATTCATATATCTAAATTGTTTTAGTTTGGATTTCTCTAGAGAATAATAATAGTTGTAGGGACGAAAAGTTTTCTACTACGAGCTTCTCAGTTTAGTAGTAACGTTTAACATAATGCGGCTCCGTTCTGGTGATTAAGGCATACCATTAAATCTATATAAATAAAAAACAAAAGGCTGTTTATGGATACGTCCGTTTTGATAGGACGAAATGGGATTTTTAGAAAAAAAATTTAAAAAATTACCAAGATTACTAAAATCGCTCGTCTCTTTTTAATTGGATTTTTTTTATGCAGTAGCGAATAGCGACTACTGATATATTTTAATTCAACTAATAGTCGAGTTAATGTTTTCCGATACTAATATACTACATACTAGCCACTTTGTCTGCGTTGAATCTTTCCCATACTTCCATCCTATATTTTACGACCTTCAAGTGTTATTTTCACAACAGAATGTTTCGTACTGGTACAATAGTAGGTACCAGTACATAATAATATATTCTGTGGTTTCGGTAATTATCCGCACTTGGTAGTACTATATTTAGTCAGACATATACACGACATCCGTTAAGTGCTGTCGAGTAGCGTGTATTTGATGATCATTACTTTTGCTGATGACAGGATTACAATATATTGAAAGTTACGGAGACAACTTTATGGTGAGAAAATCATATATTTAATGGTAAAATATGGTAGCATGTTGTTTTGCATCCCTATAAGGCACTGGCCCGCGTGCAAGAAGAGTTAATCAGCTTGAATAAAAATAAAATATGGAAAGTGGAACGCACAAATGATTTTCACGAAAATGATTTATATATTTAATGATTTATTATAATTCAAAACCTTTGTGAGTGCTGGTGTGAGTTTATCTGGTTCAAATCCAGTGATGTAGGCTGACAAAAGTGGTGCAGACATAATTTACATTGCACCTATCCTAAATATAATTGGAGTAAGAGCATAAAAATGATAATGATGATTGGCCTATATTGGCTTATTTACTCTAAGGTCTCTTAAGATTTTTTTACTCAATTACTCAAACACATTTGTACACCTTTTTTTTCAAAATGAGCCTCTCTAAAAGCTAACATGTACGACCGTACGTCTACTAATATGCTAAATACTAAATTGTTATTAAAGTTGTAAAACCCTTTTGGAATAACAATGTTTTATTTGAGAGGAATTGCCGATGACCCATCGGCAATTCCCCTACACGGTTTGTAAAATCTTTACAGGATAGATGTTTGGGATTCAAATTATTATGATTCAGGACAGTATTAACAGATTTAACCTACCAAAAAGCAAAATTCGAGGACAGTTTGGCCACGGATTTTAAATAAATTCAATAAAATATTAAGTAAAGATGGGGCAGTTTCTTTTAAATAGTTATTAAAAGCAGCTTCAACGGCACAACTGGAAAAATTCTTATAGATCATATCAAAGCTTACATTTTAAAATGGAGCCGTGTAATCGTTCTTTCAAAAAACAATTATAAGTATAGTACAAACGTATAACGATTTCTTCAATTTAACAAACTTTTCGAAATCCCCTAGAACTGTCCCTAAGAGTTAATGAAAAATTTATTTTTACATTACGAATACCTTTTATCAAAAACCGAATCCTAAAATATTGATTGTTTAAGGTTGTTTTAAATGAACGTACGGAACCCTAAAAACTAAAGTTTTTGGCAGAGTTTTTATGAGAGGCAATAAGAAAACCTTTTGTAGGTGATAGTGATAAAACACTGAAGATTTGACTAATGAACCCGTGTTACTTTACAGAAGACCGCTCTTTTCCAACACTTTATAGTGTATGTTGTACGAGTAGGTATTTCTGGCGGTGAGTACAGTTACTACAGCTCTTTACAGTAGCTAGAGAAGTTAAATTATTAACCGGTTGAAGCCGCAATGATAGTTCCTGGTTCTCTGGAACAATTTTTTTTCTGGATGAAATATGTGTACTTTTCTGAATCACTGACAATTGGTTGAGTGTATTAAGGTGTGAAAGCGGAATACACAAGGAAATAAATTCAAATTCGCGTACATAATTATTAATTACGATTTGGAGGCAACAATAAAAATTGTTATAATGAAAATATACGATTGCTTTCTCTTATGTTGGGTCGTATTAAAACTGTTTAATTGAAAAAGAACTTGAATCAATGTCAATTATGTATTTACTGTACAATCTATAGTTATACGTAATACCATAAAAATTTACGATGAATACATTAGGCCTTTAATCGTTACCGCCGTCGATTTTTTACTTTTCTATTTCCACAGTAAAATAAGTCCGTACAGCAGGGTTTATAATTAGTTGGTTTTTACGTTACAGTTAACATTCTTGGTCTAATTAAATTTCGTGGTTTGACATATTTGATGTAAGGCCATAGCCTTATATTAAATATATTATGAAAGTTTTATATTTAGGTATTTATGTTAAAGCTAATAATCTAATTAGTCCTTTTATTTAGGCCTGTTGGTCTAGTGGTTAGTGACCCTGACTGCTAATCCAGAGGTCGTGGGTTCGACTTCCACCCAGGACAAATAATTGTGATGAGCACAATAATTTGTTCTGTGTCTGGGTGTAATTTATCTATAATATGCATGTATTTAGAAATCTATAAGTATGTTTATCAGCAGTCTGGTTACCATAGTATAGGCTCTGCCTAGTTTGGGAACAGACGGCCGTGTGTGAGATGTGTGGAGTTATTATTATTTCCGCACGTAACTTTATTTCGTTGTTAAATGAAACTTCATTCGATACACAAGGTTCTGAAACAAGGTTTTCATGAACACTTTCAATCAGACTAGTTCACTTTTACTTAAGGCTACTGACTGTACAGTTCCATAACAAGGTTAGGTACTGTGGTACGAAGACCTTGAGAACAACGATGAGAGAGAATAAACACCAACGTTAAGTAAGTCTGGTAATTCAAGTTTATCGTCTCAAAAGTTTTGACATTCATGTTTTACGGGACATGGTGTTGGGCCAGGATTGTGTATAATCATATTAACTGTTTAAATTAAATTAAACGCTAAACGTATATAAAACACAACATTTTTGAATTTGTTTTTAAAGAATAAAAAACTTTTAACAAAAAATTAAACCGACGAAAAAGAACTACAAAGCAAAAAATAAATAAACGTTTTAAGTCTTGAGGATTGAGGTTATTTACATAAACTATAAAATTTTATATATACTTATTTTCAGAGTTTAATCCGGCCCTGTCGTACAATCCGTAGCTGATGTGTCCTACCTATAAACTACCTTACTGCCAAATTTCATCTTTATAGTAGTAGTTTTCCAGATTTCACGATTATCACAATTGTATTGTATTTTGACGCGTGATGATATATGCCTACAGTAAAATACAAATTGGCACTTATGGAATATCGAAAACCTTTATGAAAATAAAATCTCCCTCTAAATATGTACATAGGTACTTGTAATGGATGGATAGTATGTCTATATTTATAGCAAAATATTCTTCATATTAACTTGCCTTGATAGAGTGGAAACTTTGCTACATACCAATACTATGCCCAAACTCTACTACATCTGTAGTTGAAGCTGAACTAAAAATTGTAAAGCCGTCAAACAAAAAATCGGTTTCTCAAAAGTTAGAAGTATAGACACGATTCCCCGAAGTACTCACAGAAAAGGTTTTATTTCGGTACTAGCAACGCCCCGCGGTTTCACCCGCGTAAGTCCCGATCCCGTGGGAATATCGGGGTAAAAAGTAGCCTATATGTTAATCCAGGTCTCCAGCTATCTAGCTCTATCCAGTTTTGGCGTGAAAGAGTAACAAACATCCATACATTCATACATCCATACATCCACACAAACTTTCACTTTTATAATATTAGTAGGATATTCCAATATTAACTTAATCTCGGTAATATTTATAAGTTGACTATAAATATCGAAACTCTTATCGGTTCACCCGGGACCACGATCGATGCAACCCGATCGAAATTTCCGGCAAAAAAGGTGCTATAAATATTAATGCGATTAAATAACGCTTCAAATTTCATACAAATACAATAAAACAATGAACTTTCCTGTCACTCACTTGTCATTTGAAATCGCTCTTATTGGGCAAAATAGAAAAATTGGGTATCAATGTCGAAAAAAACAAATATATATTCCCTTCGCAATAAAAACATCGCATCTAATCCACCTGAATATCACTCCATTGTAGCCTAAACTTGCTTACCTTTACACTCCTGTGCCTGCAATCACCTACAAAGCAACATTAACGTTAGATATGTCGGCATTTTAATAGATAATACTCTTAGTTTCAGCCAACATATCGATCTACTTTCATCTGGAACGCGGCAGCTCATTTTTATTTTTAAAAATTTACGCAACATAGCTAATTAAAACATTATTAAAATGGTTCACAAATCATTATGCCAACATATTATATTGTCCTATTGAATCTCAGTATGGGGTGGCACATTTAAAAACAAAAGAAAGGTAGAAAGAGCTCAAGGGGCAGTTGTTAAGGTAAGTCACTCCTTGCCTTTTTTGTATTATTTTTAATAATTAAAATTATACAAGCCAGTCAAAAAATTAGCTTGTCACTTACTAGTAATAATTATTTTCTTGATTGATTACACCTTTATCTCTGCTGCTGATTCTGCTTCTGATTGGATACATTATTCCTACTAAAATTGACTATTGAATTACTTACTTCATTTCCCTGGTGACAACCTGGACAACTTAGACAATGACTTGTACACATTAACATTACGTAGTCGTTAAATCGTTATTAGAAATACTTCTTATGATCGCTATCAGAGTATTTCTATATAATTATTTTTGCAACGCACGGAAGTTGTTTGAATGTAGTCTTTATAAGTTTAAACTCTTTTTTAAGTATATCTTAACTTAGTCTTTGTGAACTTGAGAGGGTTGAAACAGTAGTGGCAATAGTAGTCTAACCATTGGTTTGTCACGGTGCTCAGTGCAAGGATTGATACAATTATATCTAATTAATAATGAATATTGATAGATAGATGGATAGAGTATACTTTATTGTACACCAAAAAATAGGATACATACGAAACATACACTATTAAGTAACAGTACAATAGGCGGTCTTATCGCAGTCTGCGATCTCTTACAGACAATCTTTGATGGACTATGCTGTATAGTAATAGGTAACTTGTGGTGCACATTAGTCTTACTAGAATAATAACATACATACATATATACATACACATATACATACATATTCCTATGAATATATAAACACATAAATACAGAGAAATATATGCATAGGTATAGGTTATTACAAAGATATGTCCTTGACGTGTTTTTGGGAAATAGTGACTTTGCCCGTCTGATAGTTTCTGGCAATGCATTCCATAGGCGTGCAGTTTGCACTGTAAAATATTTGTCAGAAAAAGTTGTGGAGTGGGTTGGAAGTTGGAATTTAGGTATCTATTATGTGGTCGTGAATGAATGAGAAACACTTCTTGAGGTAGACAGGGGAAGTAGGGTTAAATAAGATATTTTGAAGTAAAGAGAGGATATCCTCTCTTTATTAGTACTAATAAGAGTATTCAAATTTCGAATTGGAAGCCACTTGAGTTTGTAAAAAAGTTTACGAAATTCGGAGACATGATCATATTTGCGTAAGCCAAAGATGAATCTTATACAGAAATTCTGCAGTCTTTCAAGTCTATCTAGTTCGTCCTCATTAAGATCGAGATAGCTGAGCATCTGAGATAGTTTGAATTAAAAGCCCGGTTTCATAGCTTGTACTTTTCAAAGTTAATGTGCGTGGAAGTTTTAGACAATTTGTAAACGAGATACGATCGGACTAACCAATGTTCTGCAATTTGAAATTCAAACTAAATAAAATTTAAATTTTACTACAACGGAGGTAGCGTGTGGTAGCGACATACATATATATGTTTTATACAGTATACTTATTTACGTTAAGATATTGTTTCAAAGGTAGTAGAAAAGAATGCTCTGGTCTTATAAACTTGTGAATCTTTCAACCATGAACTTGAACTCTCTATAATAATATATAAAAAAAGATTTACGTTTAAAAACGCTAATATAACTTTTAAAAGACATTAACCTGTACTACAGAATGCATACTGTTGATAGTGGAAACAACCATTAATATCAAAACTGTTTATTCGAACTACGTAAAGTTATCGCTTTGAGCAACTGTTATCGACAGCGTACGTTATTATGTATTGTGATACCTATCTTGCATTTTTAACTAGAGGATCTAACCTCGATTTTTGATATCGTAAAACATATATGTTCACCTTGCTTGTCCTTTGATATTTTCATTTCTTAAGTTTAGAATATGGTTTTCGTCTACCTGTAGCAACATGGTATTGGCAATTGCGTGTAAAATGAAGCTATTTCGATGGGATTTCACTGGGATGCTTGACAGTGGTATTTCATTCTTGTATATGTAGAAATTCGTAATGTCCTAAATGTAGAAAGTTAGTTCAAATGTAGAAAAATGTATGGAAACAAGTTTTCGCTTCATGCACGGATCTCGGATCTCTTGTGTGTCATATATATGTCCAGGATGCAAACTATCTGTAAATCTTTTTTACGAATTTGTACATCGGTAAATTTTTCGTTTATCGGTGATTGAATAACACCGCTTCGCAAACTTTTACATTTAAAATATGAGGATAACAAAAAAAATTGTTAAATATGTAAAAAATGTGTATCATTGTACCTAGTTACAAATAAAAGGTGTATATACTCGTATTACATATACCTTTCAGTTGTACATATTTATTTAACGGTGAACACATTTCTAGCTCAAAGTCTCCATTCGCAACTTGCATAAAGTAATTAATTATGTAGCTAAGTGAGTTAAATAACAGTGCAACAGTTAAGGAAAGAACATTTTTATACTAAAGTCCACGCGAATAATATTTCAGAGCGATAATCCTGCTGTTAGTTAAACATACAGGGAAGCTTACTTAGCAGAAGAATTATTTTGTACTTTTATGTTGGTATTACGTTTGTAAATCCAACGCAATACTATAAAAATAAAAATGTGTATGTCCGTCTTTTGGGCTTTGTTTTTACAACATGCAACCATCAGTCATGTCTTATGGTACTGAGTGACGATTGCGTGAGCGTGTAAGAGACACCTTATATTTTACCTGAATTCCAAATTGCTGCCATAAACATTCGTAGCATACATCATCGCAATCATGTGCATACGAGCCCTGGGTTCTAAAATTTTCAACCATAATAAAGTTATGAAGGTAAACTATACTGGCTAGTAGCATGCCGCTCCATCATTGACCTCGGTTGGCCCCGCGCCATTCAAATTTCATCCGTCGACTGGCGTAGCGATCCCAGACGATCTCGTATTACTAAACCGATTTAAAAACATATTTAATGTAGTTTTACGTTTAAAGAAGTAAAACTCAAAATCTGTTCATAGATTCATTTGAAATTTTGACGTTCTGTTTGAAAACGAGCGTGTTTTTATAGAAATAAAATGTGGAAGACTAAGAGACAGAAAAGCGTATGTTGTTTGTTTTGGTTAATTATAAAGTAGTAAGTTATTGAAGAAAATGATCGGTGCCAGACCGGACTGCCCCTTCCAGAAACACTGGGTGGGGACAGTCATAGGTCTGAACAAATAAATAAACTGAAAATAATGTAATTAACTATAAATATCTAAAAATACAAATTATAACTTAATCTGAAATAAAGTTATTATTATTATTATATTATTATTGTACTAGCTGTGCCCCGCGGTTTCACGCGCGTAACTCAGATGCCATGGGAATATCGGGATAAAAAGTAGCCTATGTGTTAATCCAGATCTCCAGCTATCTACATACGAAGTATCATCGCAATCGGTTCAGTAGTTTTTTGCGCGAAAAAGTAACAAATATCTATACATCCTCACAAACTTTCAAATTTTTTTCACATTCAATATCTTCCCTACATATTATAAAACAAAGTCCCCCGGTGCGTCTGTCTATCTGTTTGCGATAAACTGAAAAACTGTGTGTGTACTGAACGAATTTTCATGCGGTTTTCACTAATATAATATATAGAGTGATTCATGAGGAAGGTTAAGGTGTATAATTTGTACCCGTGCGAAGCAGCGGTGGGTTGCTAGTATATTATAGAAATGTATGTTTACAGAGCCTTTTAACAAATCGCTAGTGTCTTGAAAATTCCCATTACGGACACAACCGTCAACAACGTCTGGCCTCACGCGTCTGCCTATATAGTTATCTGTGCGTCTGCCCCTAATCACGTTCCCCCCGCCCCTCGCCCACAGTTTTGTATTATAGTCGTATCTTTTAAAATATTTGACCAAATTACGTACTTTAAAAGACTAAGTTTATTTACTTTGAATATCAGAAACGATAAAAGTATTTATTTTGAAAAAAAATCAATTTGTTACTGCTAAATGTGAATTGAAAATAAAAAATCAAATTTTATTGAATTTATGGTTCACTATTTCGGTAATAATGGCTTACACATAAAAGATAGATATATACTGTCGCGGACTTTTTTGTACAACTATTTAGGAGAAACAATCCCACCGTCCATTATATTCTTATAACTCTTACAGTTTTCCCACCGCACGCCAGAATAGCTCGCAGATGACAGATTTTTTTCCGACTTACTTAACACTTATCGTTATATTTTGGGCAATATACACAATATCTTCATAAATTATAGCCTATGCGTTATTCTGATATATAAGCTATATTATTGTAAAGTTTCATTAAAATCAAGTCAGTAGTTTTTGCGTGAAAGAGTAACAAACATCCATACATCCATACATCCATACATCCATACATCCCCACAAACTTTCACGTTTATAATATTAGTAGGATAGTAGGATGAAAATTCAATTTTCACTGTTGCGTGCACGTCATAATATGAGATGCGTATAACTTAATTTACCCATAGGACGTCAACTGCTGGACAAACACCGCCTTAAATGATGTTCAAGAAGACCGATTGGAAGTGGGATTTATTAACAAGTCAAAAATTCAAAAAATTAGGGCTACGTTTTTCATTGTCTGTAAACTTATGAAGGTAATTGACATGCGCCTCCTTAGGAAAGTAGTAATTAGTTTTTTCACATATTTTTCTGGGTAGTCTTTTGTTCTTGTTACTGTTTAACTTGTTCGTCTGGATCTAATCAATGTGATGAATGACATTCAACTCAAAACATTAAATTTATATGCGAAGTCGCTTTATTTAGTCACATTATTCCTCGGCTTGGTTCAATTACCGTAAATGATGTAATATTGTTGTGACAGTTACAGTTAAAGCTGACGTTAGGACCTTCAAGATAGCTTCCATTGTTGCTTCAGCTTATAAGGAATTAAACACGTTAACATAAGCGATCTAACCTTCTTCTCAATTCGGCTACGAAGGTGCCGGGAAAGTAAGGTCAATATTTGTCTTACAGTATCAGTTCTAGCAAAGGCGCAATGTTAATGCACAAGTAGTGCCAGGTTCATATACGAGTAAATCATTGATATTGCGTATATTATACGTCTCATCATAATTATAGTAAAATAATAAACAGTTCCCTTTAAACCACCTTTACAAAAAGGAATAACATGCTTTGAAAGATCAAAAACCAAATAAATAGGTGCTCCAAAACCTATTAAAGTTTGAATGGGCATGTCCCCAATGGCAACTTCTAGGTAAGCAAGCATCTAATAATATGCTAATTAACGTCATATAACGACTCATCTGCATATCAAACGTATTGAGGGCATTGCGATAAACATTCCACTTTATGCTTGACAGTTTACATCGACATCAGTCCATTGATGATCCAAAACGTGATGTGCCGTGATAAGTTTACAGAATTCATGAGCTCCTAGATGAATTAGTTAGAATGCAAGCGTAGAGTAAAGATTAAACTCCATTTGTGGGCACGTGAGTGCCGCATTTGGGAAATGAAATTAATATTTTATTATAATAATATGTGCAATACATTTTACATCCTTAGATGCTTCCGAATGTGTCTAATGGTGTTTGATTTTTACGAATAAGAAGTTAGTCTGTAGGTGTGATTAATGACGTTATAAGCCTTTTGAAAGCTGTTAATTTATCAAATACATCAAATAAAGTAGGCTTCTCACATTTGAAAATGCGATGGAACGATTACCTATTCTATGAAGTCATATTTAACGATTTAAATTTTTATAATATTATATAATATATTTATTGTCCGTAATTTTGAACACAATATATTGTGTCGTATGTTATGTAGAACATGTGTTATATGTCTACATACTTTCCTTCCTTTGGCTTCACATTTGTCAAGTAAAGTAATCCTGAATGTAGTATTAGGATAATACTTTAATACAAACAGAACTAACACCTAGATAAGTCCAACGGATAAATACATAAAAAGATCTGTGGATTTCTCGAATAAATATAGTTACATATCAGTACGCGAAGCAGTAAACTCAATCTATATATATATATATAACGAATCCCTATTTCCCTTGGTCAAGGCGTCACGGGTGAACGGCATGACCGATTCCGTTCTTATCAAAGAAAAAATAAAGAAAGTTGATCGGAAAATTAGAAAATTTAGGAAAACATAATGACCATATTAACTTTTCTAATGTAACCATAGGCGCTTTTGACATCACTGTCAGTAGTTTGACAGTTGGCGAGATTTATAGAATGCGCGCTGCAAATTATGCCAATGCGAATTCAATATTCATAGTTAAGACAGGACAACGTCTGTCGGGTGAGCTAGTTTAAAATAAAAACGCCGTAAGACCAAATAGTAGTTATATATTACACGAGGTTATTCCTCAACACGAGAAAGCTTTTCTTACTGCTAACTCAATACATAAAATGTGTATTACTTACATTCAGCACGGCTCCCGGCGTAGTAAAGTTTCTATAAGGCGGTTTCCGGTCCCTAATGTACTGGAAGATTTTGGTGCCATGGCGGAGGAAGACTACTTTGTCGAGGAGATGGGGCGGCACGTCGTGCACGCAGCGGAGCCGCACCGAGCCACCACGAGCCGCCCAACGCTCCATTTGTAACTCTACGCGCACTTCTGTGTGGCCACGAACTGTAACAAATCAAACAAAGTGTATCACTGACACGTGTCACTGACATGTGTATCGTGAAAGGAAATTAGTGAAAAAGATATAAACAAGTTTCACTTAGCAAATTAAAATAATGGAAAATCCATTCTTAGGATTATCTACCTTAACTTAAACGAGCAATTCTTGTATCGATACAAACATGAATATTTATGGTATCTCGGAAAGGGCTCTAACGATTTAGATTAAATGTATTTAGATTAGGATTTGCTTATTAAGATTATCTTCATAGGCGTCTTTCATGAAAAAACGCGAATTTACACAAAAAAAATCAAAATTCAAAAACTTGTGGAAATTCACTTTCAAATTGAGTACCTACTTCAGTTTGTAAGCGAAATAACAGCCAGGCGATTATTGCAGAATTGTGACAAAATAATATTAAGACACTTTATTCTAATATCGAAAGTACACACCGACTCCGACCACCGACAAATAATCACTGATTGATTAATATAACACATTATTAGTTAAGAGTGTTAGTTATATTTAAAAAAATAAATCTTTAAATCCTATCCTTTTTAATGTTAAATAATCAATATAAATAAGACATTAAAAAGGATAGGACTGTCATGAAAATGTAAAAAAATTAATAGAAATATTTTTAATTAAATACAAAAGTGTAACGTTTCATCCTTAAAGATAAGGCGCGCGCTAAAAGATTACATAAATTAGAGTCTACCCTCATTGGTATTAAATTTTCAGGAAGTTATAATATTATTGTGTGTGTGTTTTAAAAGTCATTATATGAAATAGTCAGCTAATGTGTTAAGTAAATAAGCCTTTATATATGAACTACATATACACAAAGTTATAACATATATAATATATATATACGTCCTACATACATACAAATAAATAATAAAGACACTTGTAAAGTATTATTCCAATTATTCTCCCAATAAATCTCTGTAAAGCTTACGTACCGCTTCACTTTTAAGGTTAACCTTAAAAGTGAAGGGGTTAGTGGGCATCCTGATTTCTCGTGGTAACGCGTTCCAGGAGTTAACAGCCTGGGCAGCAAAAGAAGAATGAACCATACTAGAATTGTGAGAAGGACAAAGAAGGAGAAGATTATCAGAAGAACGAAGATTCCTGGCACGGTTAGAGCAGATATATTGGAAGTAAGATGTTACATAAGTAGGTGAGTTAGGTGAATGGAGAAGTATATTTTTCGTGATGTTTTACTCATTCACCGTACTTAACTATTACACTCTGTATATATTAGTCTAAAGTAGGACTGAAATGCTAGAGTGATTACATGCAAAAACACATGAATATTTTATAATTGACTACCTTTCGCTCGCGGTTATTTAATCCAAATCCATTCTGCGGTACTCAGAAAATAAAATAATGCTTTTCTAATTTTCCGGATAACTCTTCTAATTTTATTTTCCCTAAAAACCTTATTTGGACTGTTACTAACATTAAAAACATAACAAACCAAATCATTCGAACAGTATTTTTATTCAAAAATATATGGGATGAGAAAGTATTATGAAAAATTTGTGGAAAAATATATTTAAGCCCATTATACACATTCCTAACAGTTTGAATGTTATTCTTTTATTTTATCCGACGAACATATAAAAGTATCAAAAGATATGATAGCGGAGATTTCTGCTCAAATTGATTTAACTGATATAGCAGTTCAACCCTACAGAAGACTAGGGTTAAAGGTACTAATATACGGCCAGTAGCATTACAGTTACAAGGAACGAGAGGATGATGTTCTATTAGATACCAGAGTAACCCGAAAGTTGCAAGCGACGTTTATATTCTTGATCGTGTAAGGATCCTACAAAGACTACCTTTAAGACAATTAATAAAAGTCATAAAAAAATATTTAAAAAAACGCTCCTGGCATCCATAAGAACCTTCTTTTTTAAGTAGGTCTAAAGTTAGGCCTAGTCATTAGTAACCAACGCTCGAGTACACCTGGTATTTATAGGATTCGGACGCAGAGGAGGGTCTGAGGAACACATTTCCCGCAAGTTCTAGGAGTTTGTAAGTAATGTTTATAGTATTGTTTTTAGTTTGCCCGTAAAGGACGTCCGACCGTTGTTTTAGTTTCGGTCTAGTTAGTTTTATGATATACAATTAAAGTTAACTAGTACCTACTGTTCAGACGAGCGTCCTGTATTTCTTATTTATCAAAAATCTTGCCAGACTCACACCAGCAACATTTTTGCGTTTGACTTTGGTATCATGATACTTGTAAGTTGACAATAAAATGAAAGTAATGAATAGTAACATCTAGTACAAAGGAATTGATGGAATTGTCTACGAATATGAATAGGCCAGAGTCCTTCCATTTGAGCAACTGACACCGCAGAAGGAATTACACGCATTCAAATTCACATTTTTTTCATATTATTACTAATTTGATTGTTTATCAACTATAGACCCTGTTCCTTATTGGTGCCTACTTCATAGATTTACTTTAATATAATTAACGCAAAACAATTTTATTATATTCTATTAAATTCGATAGGCATGTATAAAATGTAGGAGAAATGTAAAATTTTTTATGAGAATATTATTTTATAACGACATTCCTACTTCAATAAACCTGTAATATATCATTGTATAATGAAAAATGTCTAATTAAGAAGGCAAATAATAGATACGAGATACATATATGTTATATGCATATGTGTGTGTCCATAATCCAACCAGCTGACCAAATACTAAAATGTATTCATGAGGTAGATATATCCCTGTCGCGTGTCGCTTTCAAATCATATACTTATGTACAACTTATTTACGTTATGCATATATATTTTAGGTGTTTTGACAGCGGAATGTTTTTTGGTTACTCAATTTTTTCATTTTACAAAAAAGGGGCCACCTTATTGTCTAGCTTAATAGAATATAGTCTTAACGTTCTAAATCGGTTAAGTTGTAATCGTGAAATTGATAAACATATGACAAAAAATATATGATGAACGTAATACCTTTTCCTTGCTTGCTTGCTCAAAGTCATTGGCTGGAATATACCAATATTTATTTTAGCTTACGCTTGTGTAAGAACCAGAGATGTAGTATTTATTTTTGCCTGGCGATAAATAAGTACAACCATTAAGAATGAATTCAGAATGCGGCCAGTGTTTACTACGAGCAGAATGGTGGAGGCAAAGAGAGACTTGATTAGTGTAGTAGACACAGTCGTAGGTCGTGCACATATTCAAAACTATTACCTGCTTCAATGCGCCTAAACAATGATAAATTCTAATAAGCAGTGTTCATCATCCCTTAATTTTCCACCCTTAGAATTTAATTTTTTTAACTTAAAATGGCGAAGATATCGCGTAACATACACCCAAATGCAATAAAGTAATGAGTAAAAAAAAAAACAATATTGACTCAAATATCGAATTGACCTCTCCTCCTCCTTTGGTTGAAGTCGGGTAAAAACCCTGAGCAATAAAAGTGTAATTATAATCAATTTCTTCAGTAAATGTCTTGTTGTGTTTTCCAAGAAAAGACACTTACGGAAGAATGTTGGAAATCGTCCTCCGGGACTCAACCTGACGCAAACAAGTCTTGTGACTAACATCAGAAAAATACGGTACTGTTTTTCTAGATAGTCCTTTCATAAATAAAGATATTGTTTCGTGCATAAAACTACATGCTCTAGCTTATATTTGGTTTGAATTTGATTCATTCATTATTTGTATGCACTAGTAAATAATTTCAGAAGCCCTAGGTTAGACGCTAGTTCGCAACTAAATAAAATAAAATAAGTATTTAAATTTAATTAATTTGTAAAAGTTGTTAGTGCAATAAATAATAATTATTATATTAATTTGTAGTGTGCACACCGGGACAGTTTCTTGAAAATGAAAAACGGTCAAGTGAGTGTCCGTCTACGCGCATAATGCGTTTCTAATTCCTATTCAATTCCATCTTGATGCGTTGTGTTTGCCTGATACACACCGGCCAAATACAAGTCTCGTACACAAAACATACACATACAAGTAGGAAACGGTACGACAGCGCATGTACATATTAAAATTCATAGCGGGTCTAAAGCGCGGGTAATACGTACTACACTTGAGGTAGAAAAAGATCTGCCAGTGGATTTGAGGAGTGCTCTTTGGAAAAGAATTACTACACACTTTCACTTCCTTAACTACAAATAAATAATAATATACGCACATTTCTATTTCTGTCATAATTTTGAAATTTTGTGTGACTTTTCAGGCAAAGTAGAAATATATTTCAGCATCTAACACCATAATTAAATTCATTTTAATCGATTGTAGTCGTATATGTTATTCGGGTACAACAGTTTATATATATCAAAATGTATGTGCTGTTTGCATTGAAATATTGCCTTTATTTTGTTACAAAACTAACTACGTCCAAAACTCAAAGAAGAGTCAGCAACTGTGCCTTTATTAAAGCTTCAGATTTAATTATCAATAAATATTCATAAGTTGTCATAACTTTTAAGTTCCTGTGTAATGAAGCATGCAACTGATGGAATATTGGTGAGCTGTAGTGTCTGTTTCCACGCTCACCAAGCACGCAGCCTTCGCAGTCACGGCCCAAAATATCGGCTTTTTTATGACGTTTGTCACGTTTTTTAGAAATTGCGTCAGTTCCCAGTTATTCCCACGATCCAAGAAAACCTATTCCATTTTCTACATTTATATCCATTGCATTTTGAACTCTGTTTACTCGTATCTAAAGTTCTAGATACCTAGTGTGTGTTTAGTATTACTAAAAATGTGTCTTTGTCAGGAACATTGTTGGGTGAGCCGGTAAATTCGAGGTTCGTAACGACAGGTTTATACTTCCTGTTATTGTGTTTTCAGTAACGTAGAAGAGTGTCACCTGTAAAGGAGATTATTTGAATTTATTGTCATATTATAATCTTAGTTTAGGTTGGGACAGTAACGAAAAGGGACGGTTGTATAATGCAAAAAAAGACAGTACACGAGTTTAAAATTTCTGGTATATTTCATTTTATTAGTAGAGTTTACTCATGTTAAAGTTGCAGCTTCGGTATTTCGTAGCCTGGCGACCTGTAGCCTTCCTAAGAAGACAGGTCTTGATTTTCATAGATTAACCTCTTATACCTGTGGGTGAAGAGTTTAACGAAGTTAAGTTTAATACATAATTATTCGTGGAAGCGAAGCTGCATGTGTTTATGGGGAAAGCATCTTGTAGTATAAACATGTCGATTGTTATAATCTCTTTTTAACACGCTTTTATATTAGCTTCGTTAACAAATTTAGGAAATTAGTTCTATCCTACTTCTAATTTTCGCAAAACATTGTATGTATATTTAGTTTGGAAGACCAATACTATAATTTGGCATTTTGGAGCTGATCTGATGATGGAGCCAGGAGGTGGATAGAGGAAGTCTTTTTTTACGTTTTAATTTGCTATTAAAGCGTGTTTTTTTTAATATAAACTAATTATTATTTCTTAATGCGGCGAATGCGGCGGCGGTATCTGATTTTGAGTATTTTTTGTTGAGTTATAATTCGTTTTTAAAGTCATACCTTTCACTTCAACACTACTAAAAGCTTTTTATAAAACTGACCGCTTTGTAGACCAATTTACTTACTTTAGTATTTAGTTTTGGTTAAGATGTTCTGTTCTGATCTCTGAATCTTATTAAAAGATAAAATTATTGAAATAGTAGGTATTAAAAGTCGCATTCTAGAATCTTTGTTTAGCAGTGGTCTTCCTATTGCAGGAATGATCATGGTATACGTGAAGAACGGGTTCGAAGCGTTACCCTTTGTACTTATGCACAGGGAGAGGCAAAAGGGATTCTCCTTCTTCCTTTATTATCATGATATGCTTTATATTGCCTGTTAGCATGTGATACCTGACCTGAACTATACTTTATTTATAATTGGGTATTTTACTCTGTAATAGTATGTATACTATGTAATGATTAAAACACAAGTTTAACAAGAAAAAAATATTTTTACGATCGGGTTTTTTTTTGCCATGAATCCCAAATTTTGTTGTGCCAAATAACGCAATGTTAAAACATCGATGTAGGAAGTATTGTTTTATCTCCATCACGCATCATAAGGATAGTAACTTATTTTAAATTTAGCAAAATTGCAATAATTTTTACAAATTAAATTATTGCAATTTACGATATGTATAACATACTTACGCTAGACGCCGGCATCATGACGAATGACCTAACTGGCGTCTAGCGTTTATATCAATTTACATGGCAAAATTTAAAATGTAGTAGTGAAATGCATTTTAAGGCCACTTATCGATTGAATCAAATTTTAATAAATTGTTTTGTCTGGTTGTTTGCTGTGTGTTGCCTTGGGATCAAATTACCACGGATTACGAAAAAGGGTGTGCTATTTATACAAAATATTATGCGGAAAAACGATATAATATATTCTAAAATATTTGGATATTTCTTTAATAATATTTAACAACTACATGTGGTTTAGGCTATGTTCAGGATACTTTAAAAAATGCTATTTTGTTTAAGGCCCTGTGTTCGGCTAAATAATTGCTCTATATAGTGGTTAAAAAATCACTCTAGCCAAAAGGCTTCTGCTATTACTATTGACTCGCCTGTAGTCAACTACGCAGCTTTTTAGGGACTACAGTTATTACAACACTTGAAGTTTTTGTTAGTTTTCAATTCATTTTAATTCCAGTATTTTCAGCGGACATGATACGTTATCGTGACTGTTCAGCGTATTTGGGATATAATATTTACATATTTAGGATCGCGTACAAGATTAATGATAAAAAACACAATATATATATATACATGTAATCCAAACTTAAGAGGAAATAGCGACGAAATATAATGTGCAATCAAGTGAAATGGAAAAGCGCCATAAAAAAGATGACATCCTTCTTGCGTGCTTTAAACCATTTCCGTCTGTTTTATTGTTTGCACGTTTTATGATTTTCACTGCTACATTGCAGCCGATAGTTGGTACGCCGCGGTACAATATTAAAATAGACCATGTCTCCTAATCGTTTTCATAGCTGAAATCAGAATTATATTGAAAATTATTGACTTTTTTTACGAACTCTGATTTTCAAATCTAAAAAAATGATACATTATTAATTATGTTTGATTCGTAATTCAATTATGGAACCGCCACTGGAAAAGTTTTATAGTAAGACGCTTTTTATAAATTAGGTATGGTATGCAGCGCATGGACTGAGATTGCAATATCAATTTTAAGACAGTCAAGGTAGTGTCTGAAATGGGTGTAAAGTAAGAAGGTCACGGTAAAATATTACAAATGTTTATTTAGATTCTCTGTTATCGGGTTTTCTATTTACTTTACTAGAAATAATAAAGATCACATTTTCAATTACCTATTGCCATTATGGTTACTAATAACCTTGTTACTGCTAATCTCTGGCATTTTTGAGTAAGTAAATTGAAAAGAGGAAAATTTAAGTGATACAAATAAAAGCATTGAGATTAACTCGAATGAGTCGAACTAGATCTAGATTTCGTCAAGTACAGCTAAGTTGAGTAATAGGTTTAAATATTATTTTACATAAAACAACAGGTACATACCTGTAAGCATTTGCATTGAGCCATTTGTCATCACCAAAAGTCGTTTTTATGATGACACATTAATCTATTTTATCGAAAAACTTATGGCCACGCATTTCCGATTGCTATTTCAGATTTTAACAGGTTACCAATACATGTAGTATAACAATGGCTACTTACGCTGAACAACACTAAGATTTCAGATTGTATGCTGGTAATTCGATAAGTATAAAGAAAAAAAACCGTATAATAAAAAAAATACCGTAAAGAGTACTCAGAATTACTCACTTCTCTATTTACTGAATAGATATTTTACACCTAGTTATGGATTCTGCAGTAGCGAGAGAACGTCCTAAATGGGTTTATTCTGTATTAAGTTTGTCCGTCGCTATTAAACGCGTCAACTCAGCGCTCTAGATTTTCAAGAGGGTGTTTCTAATAGCCGGTCTCCATTACCGTAGAAAAATAAGGGACTGCTGAGAATTTTATAATTAAAGTACTATCATGCTATGGTTCGTTGGTAAAAGAAATGGTAAGTAATAAGATTTGTAGCTTCATTTGACACGATTATGTACCTTAAAAGTCTTTGTTTGTTTGTCATACATAAGACAGCCTGACGAACGCAATGGTTGTAAGAAGCCAATACATGCTTATTGCTGTTGGACGAGTAAAAATCCATCCTATCGTCTAGACACACAAACATTCTATTGAAATCATCGTCTCAGCCATAGGACTATTTAGTATCGTGAGCCGGTGAAATTGTGTTGTATTATCTAAACTTTGTATTGTATTATCTTCTATAGGTAGAGTCTATCCAAAAAATAAATATTAATATCAGTTCACGAACGTGGCAAAAATACAACAGAAAATACAGTCTAATTGAAAACCTAATCCTGTTTTAAAAGGTTACATGTTTCATTACAATATCAGCGGTTCTTTATTTTTTTGTTGCGAAACACTTCAATTTTGATTTAATTGTCAAACTCAACATTATTTGTTTATAATATATAGTGTAGTACATTCATATCAATTATCGTAGTTACAAATACAACTGTATTTAAATGCGGAATATTCTCTTTCACTGTCACCGTGTCTCCATGAATGGCATACTATCTGGATGCTAAAATATTTGTAGAAGTGTCGTAATTTGTACTTGCCTTTGTTTTAGTGAAGAACCTTCTGATATTTTAGACTAATAGGAATTTACTTCAACAAGTTTAAATTAAATATCTTTATTTCATAAAATTGATCATCAATTATTCGGAATCGTTAATTTAAAAAAGGAATTATCATTAAAAATGTAGATCAACACACAGAGTCACCGTAACAATAAGTTGCGTTGTCATAGGTAAAATTATAACATTATCCCGTTTCCAAATGGTTGAGCTTTGTGAGAAGAAATCGAATAACGAGTTACTCATTACTAATTGCAAAATATATTTGGTTGGTTGAAGAAGTTGCAGTTTTATTTAGGACATTTGTGTGAGTGAGTGTTATCTTCGGAGCAGAAACAATTGCTACCTAAGTGTTTGTATACTCTTTGATAAGAACCAGCATTTATAAATAGTAGAATTTAATACTTATTCTAGTACAGCTAATAAATTAGTACATTGTTTTTGAGTTGTCTGGGCCGAGTTTGTCTCAGTGCAAAAAGAACGAACTTTGGAACCACCACAATGCGGATGGTCTAGTCTATAGGAATAATAAAAAGGAATTTAATAACAATAAAATGATAAACTTATTTACTTGGTTTTGTACTATGTACGTGTATTATAATATTAATTGCAAAACATGACTGTTTTATAAAGCTAATATTTGCTAGGCGTTAGTAAAGCAAAGTTAGTTTCTTTGTTCAGTAGTAGAAATTGGCTCCAACTGAAAAACTCCAGTAAATACAATGTGTCCATCCTCCTTTAAAGTTAGAGGTACATAAAACATTTAGATAATGAATTTATATGACAACGAGTGGATCACTTGGAGCTTTTGTAGGTAATGAAGGTAATTATAATAGATTTTCATGAACATTCATTGTGTAGAAGTACGTGTGGTGTATTCTGCGTTTTGTATGAAGGACGAATTTTACTGTGATAGTAGATAGTAATTGGGGACTAGTTCGAGAGATGTTTTAATTTATTTTTATTCCTCTTTATTTATCTTAACAATTATAAATTACATTTTTAAATATGTACAAAACAATATATATATATATATATATATATCTATTTAAAAATATAAAAAACCGTAGACCACCGACATCGGGTACAGGGACCAAGACACCGGTGGTTAGGGCTCCAAAGACAGGAACCTCCTCACTATACGGACCGTGTCAAGGAGAACTGCATTCTGCATCAGTCCCTTGATCCAGCCGTCTAACGCGAGCCTCTTAAGGTGTTGATCGAGGCTCTTGGTTATTATTATTATTATTATACCATGCTATTATACCATGGTAAAGTAGGTTAAATAAAACCTAACGGAGTATTTAAAGAACCTCTCTTTAGGTATACTTGATGACAAATAAATAAAAATGTGTAATCTATTTATAACAAATAACAACTTGTAGAGAACTAAATGAGCGTGGAGACGCAGAACTGAACCTTTAAAGGAACGTATCCTTTAAAGTTTCGGTTCTATAGAGGGATAGAGGGTACGTGGGTTTCGTCAACATGTTGGCATTTATTGGCTAGTTTGAGATCAACTTAGTGTGTATACATTTTTCACATTTGACTTTTGACTTAACCAGACCAGATTATAAAAGGATTATTAAGACCATTTTCGAAAAAAACGCTTTATAAAGGCCGTTAGGGCCATGTCAAGTATGTTGGCGACTGTCAAAATTTACGTTTTTACTTTTATCCCGATGCCGTGGGTATATCGGGTTGAAAAATAGGTCTATGTGTTAATCCAGGTCTCTAGCTATCTATACACAAAGTTTCATTACAATAGTTTCAGTAGTTTTTGCGTGAAAGAGCAACAAACATCCATACATGCACACAAACTTTCACGTTTATAATAGTAGTAGGATTAATAACACTTTCATTATTAAGACACAAACGACACGTAAATCATAGTTAATGATTCCGATGAAATACTTTTAAGATTTTGACCACTAAATAAAACTTCGTCAAAATTCATTTATCAACATCTACTATAATGAAAATCGTGTTTTCTGGCAGTTACAGGTTAATTTCCTGCTTCTTATATCAACGGAAATGTTTTTTTTTAATTATTGACTGTGTTAATGTAGTTGATTGTTGTTTTGTAAGTAAAAAACAAATAAAAACAGTGTACGAATTAATTACACGTCATATTGGGCACTACACGAACGAAGAATAGGTTGTAGTTGTAGAGTCTTTGAGTTTTCTGCCTGTTCTTCTCCATAGGATCTACGTATAAGAACAATTGAAGACAATTGAAAAATACCTATACTTGGTTTAATTGAAATGAATGATTTTGATTTATCATATACCTAATATTATACAGAGTATGTACTTAATAAAGGTATATATATATGTCTACCTAGTTAATGCGTGTGGTATAAAAGTTGTAGGTTCTTCATTGCTATTCGCATTAGTACTAGCACAATAGGTTTATGTTCCATCAAACATTAAAATGCAAAGTGATTTAGTGTTTCATTTGCTACCTTGGTAGTTTAAAAAACTATTTTTTCCATTGCGAGACATTTATATTAGTAATCTGTGCACATTGTTAATGGCGCGTACGGTTTCTCGTCTATACTAATATTATAAGGCTGAAGAGTTTGTTTGTTTGGTTGAACGCGCTAATCTCAGGAACTACGGGTTCGAATTAAAAAAATATTTTAGTGTTGGATAGCCCACATACCGCGGAAGGCTATAGGCTATATAACATTACGCTAAAACCAATAGGAGCAGAGCATCAATGAAAAATTTTGCAAAAACGGGGAAAATTTATAAACCGGACGAAGTTGCGCGGGTCAGCTAGTATTTAATAAATCTATTCGAGCGATCACTTTACTTATTTCTATACTGAAGAATAAGAAGTGTGAAACTACAATTATTCAATTATTTGTTTCGGGAGAATACCCAAAAAAGCTCTACCGTGTTGAGGATAGCAAGGGGGAAGCTGCATCAATACAGGCTTTTCTCGTCACTTCAGCATTGTTGCGAAATAATAACTATATTTATTTATTTCTTTGTCTCTTTATTGTACTGTTGTATTTATCTACCTTTTAAGTAGTATAAAATGCAAGCATGTTTCAATACTTTAGTGCCAATAAATAATCTCTCGCTGCTTTTCTAAGGTTTATTTTGTAAGTTAGATGAATTAAAAATGTCTATTAGTTAGTCATATACACCTCGGGAATCCTGAGTCTAATTAATCAACTGAAATTCATAAAGCGTAGGTAAGGTAAGCTAAAAACAAATTTAACTTTGCAGTGCAAAATGTATAAGTTTATGAACGAAAATGTTAATGTGATGTGATGTGAATGTAAAGATATTCAGATTTTATAACTTACGTGTGCTTACTTCTTCATAAAACTCAGGATTCTATTAATTTCAGGGTCAATGGTAAGTACCATTTGAATTACTGGTGAGTATCAGTTTATGAGTTCCAAAGGACATAATTTTGAATTGGATACATCCGCGCGTTCCTGAGTTCCAGAGAAGAGTCTTGATAGACAAATTAATAAACGGACAATGAACCGTTTATCGTATCCTACTGATCACCCATAGGATACGATGAAAGCTTATTTAGCGGCGACAGACGGCTGGTGTGTCTGTATATATAGTGTGTATGTAATCTAAATATAAAAATCGATTAATGTATGTTCCCTATGGACTCCAAAAGAGTTGGACCGATTATGATGAAATTTTCAGGCGATGCTCAGATTAGCCCTGTGGATGATCGTGAAAAGTTGGGTAGCGATCGGATCAACAGATATTTTATATATTATTTTTTAGCACCCGTATGAGTGTGATAAATAAAATAAAAAGTGCGTAACGTTGATAACTATCTCGATTTTTTTAGCATTATATATCTTCGCAAATAATAAATATGTTAGGTATTACGCAGTATGTATACAGGTACGCATTTTTGGGAGCCATTACAGCAATACATTTGGTGTGAGCATAAAACATTAGCTCGCATCTTCGACGGAAACAAAACAAACACGTACGGTTCTAAATAAAGGCAAACAAGCTAGCATTCATACATTTTTAGAGCACATGGAAAAACGTTGCGAAAATCTTGATTAATTTGCTGCTTTTGTGTTCATTTTTAGGTTTTCTTTGATTTGACTTGCAAAGATTCTGAGATACAGGTATTAACTAATTTAGAAGACAGGGTTCAATATCTTATTATTTAATGTATATATGTTTGTTAATATTAATACCTGAAGAGAATTTTTGTACCCCTTTTTACCCACGACGGCACGGAGAAGGTATATGCGTTTAGGGTGAGAGATGTTTGTGTGTTTGTGCAAACCAATGTTGCCATTTATCTCCAACACTAATAGTCCAATTTTGTTGCGGTTTTCAGTAATGGGTTCGTGGTTGATTGGTGCTGGTTCTTAGATGGGTGTTACGGTGGTAACTCACTAGGGGGCGCTGCAGTAAACATTAGTTTGTGCAAACCAATGTTGCCATTGATCTCCAAAAATTGAGTTTTTGCTGAGTTGGATCGTCCGGTCAGTTTAAAATTTTGCAGTTATATGTGGTTTACATGTCAACACTACAAACTGGCAACTTTAAACTGATCTGATGAGGAAGTCAAGAGGTGGATACTGAAACTCTTCAATGATATATATATAGATATGTACATAATACCTACATGCTCTCTAAAAAGTCTGAAATAAAAGCAAAATAAAAACATTTGAAAAAACCCACGACGGGTAAAACTTAATCGAAAAAGGACAAAATAATTTAAAAACCCCCGACCTAACCAGATTATCCGATTATACAAAAAAATATTTGTCGGGCTATATATAGTTTTGAAAACTATTCACAAATGATCCTGCTAGATCTGTAATTGCAAATCGCGTTAAATATTTACATACGACCAACGAACGCGTAGGCTCAATTTACTATAAAGAATAGGATTAACAAACCCTGCATTCGTTGACTCTGGGAAACCTCATAACTTGGTTTGCAGAGCCAACGAAATCGATAATATCTACATAATCATCAATCCGAACATGTACTTAAGGTTACTACCGTTTAACACACATAAGAAGGTTTTAAAATAAATATGTAAACAGAATTCGTGACTCTTTATCTCGTAGGACAAATGTCAAATTGTCATAAGATAGTTAATATTAATATGAGTTAGCGACAAACACGTACATCGGACATTGACAAATAGCGGTTAGTGTCAGTTTGGAGTGATAATAGTGTTGCGATGTCACTATCCTTTAATCCAACATTAGTAGCTTCGCTATGGTTGACAGCTTTTTGCTACGTCAGCGTATACTGGCTGTTACAGAAAGGTTTGGCCAAATTTTAGGAGCGTTATGTGTAACTGACATATTGTTAAAATAGCTTGAAAAACTTAGTTAATTTTTTTAAATTTAATTTATATTGTTTAACGTTATTTTTGACATTGGGCTATATTAAATTATTAAAATGGTTGGTTACAAAATTGTGAATGTTATGTATGTAAGTTATAAAATGATTTTTATCTCCTATTGTGTTATTTTATTGTTAAATGTTTCAGGGACTATTTGTATAAGTGTAGGTCTATCTTTTTTTTTATTTGTTCACTATTATAAATTGCTGCATTCAGACACAATTGTAATAAATTGTTAATGAATTAAATGATTAGTAATAATTAAGCTTTTCCTCTTGTAGGTCCACATTTCTTAATACTATATTATACATTTTCATGTCAATTTCAATTATTTTGTTTATTTATGCAGACATTTTCAGAAAAATCTGGACATTCCATCAACATTTTTACATTCTTGGTATAAGCACAGTAGCACATAATACCAAGAATGTAGATTTATACTTAATCTCACTTAATTTCAAGAAAAATTAACAAATGTGTTAAGAATAGAGGGAAAGCATTTTCTGAAAAAAACAAAAGTTCACTTTTTTTCCTATTTTTCAAGCTGAATCAACTATTTGTCGGCTACCTATACCCATAGTTTTATTGGTGTCGAGCTTTTCTCTTGCAAAATATTAGCTTTATCTGTAAACTAGCAACCGGCCCCGGCTTCGCACGGGTAGCAGAGACATCTTCAACAGTCATCAACATATTTCAATCAATTTACACAAAATCTTAACAAATTATACACCTAAACCTTCTTCATGAATCACTCTCTCTATTAGTGAAACGCATGAAAATCGGTTCACTAGTTTTTCAGTTTATTACGAACAGACAGACGCGGCGGGGGACTTTGTTTTATAAAAGACACGAATTTTCCCCAAATTGTTGACGCTTTACGTTATTTACAGGGTCTAAAATATGACCACACCGTACTGTAACAGCCTTTATAACTATAGCCGTGTAACAATTGATTAATATTTGCAGTCGCAAATAGGAATAAAATTCTTGGTAGCGATGATTTATCTGTCGATTCGATAATTGCTACTAACATTTTCTGACATGATTTTAATAAACCTACATACAATATCGTGAATTCTATTTTGACCATTCTATAATAATTATCCATAAATAAAACTTTGGTGACCCACTTTGTTGGGTACACGGGTGATTATAAAAAATATTTTTTTGTAAAAATATTAAAAAAACAAAAGCAAAACCGAACTGATTAGCTATACTTTTATAAATAGCTACCAATGAACTATTTGTAACATATGACGCAAGGCAACACTGCACGGATGGCGCAATGGTTTAAGTGGTCACCTGGCCACTACGCCGCGACGAGTGTTGTGGGTTCAAAAATTTGTGTGATCCACAAATAGTTGTCCCGGGTCTGGGTGTTCTTTGTGTCCGTTGTTTGAATTTTCGTGAAGCATTCGCGATAAAGGAATATTCCTAATGCGGGAGTTGTCTTTTAAAAGAAAAGAAAACACTTAATATTTATTTCTATTTTTATTAGTTTCTAGTTCGATTGTGATATTGAAGCGTTTTTTTAAGTATTTTTGAAACTTTAATTTATTTTCTTATTTGTTTAGTCTTATCATATCTTCTAAGAAGAAGAATTCAGAAGAATAATGGACCGTTGGTCCTTGATACGTGTGCAAATTTTCAAGTTAATCGGACGCCTTGAAGTTGGGGAAAACTACGTTGAAAGATTCCGTTATAAAGATATCGAGATAGATAGATACAGGTCAGGCAGAACGGGTTGAAATTCATAACGGTAATACAACACGCAAAAGCATGCAATCTTTTAAAAAAAATCAGGTGAAAAAGGGAACATGACACAACTTCTGAATTCTTGTAAAACTAAACGACACAAGTTAGTTATGAACAACATACGGAGTAAAATTCTATTGTTTCTTAGAACGATTTTCTTGTGTTTGTACTTTGTACGTTACAAACGAGCACTAAACATAACAATTTAAGTAATTCACCATCGACTGTAAACCGTCTTTTATGTCTAGATGTGATTTAGACAAATGAGTAGCTGTCGAATTTTATATTTGGATAACTCATCAATTAACCTCTTCAATGTTGATGAAAACTCTGAAATTACGTTGTGAAGTTCGACGTTACATTCCAGCAAATCAAGAAATCAGTCGTCTCCAAGTTTGAATCAGATACCACTGACACTGGCTTGAAATATAAATGTGAGTCATAGAGTTTATCTGTTCAAAGTAAATTCTACAATCTATTCTGAAGATCCACCTATTTATATTTTAGGTAGGCCTTACTTCATTCAGCCTGAAGTTATGACTCCTGCCAACGTGTTTCGCGTTGAAACAGTGGTTTATTTTCTGGTTTAGATATGAAAATATTATTTCTGACCTCAGTCGCCGGTCATATTTTAATCTGACGGCTGCTACGTATAGAAATATAGTAATACAGAACGAACACAGTAATACCGTAAGAAATACAAAATATATACCTAGTCATCATCAGAGCTAAATATCTACACATAAAAAAGTGAATCCCTATTTCCCTTGGTCACGCCATAACTTGAGAACGACGATTTCATTAATCTTTTTTTATGTTTTCTAATACTTTGTAGAAGGTTCTCGTGGAACGAAAAATTAAGAAAATTAAGGAGACTTGTATTTGAAGTCGTTGCTTTTTTGCTAAGAATACTTGCAGAGTGGGTCGAACATTACTAGTATTATTGTCAACTCCTCCAGCTAAGCTAAATGCTTGTGTTAAGAGTGGGTTCGCGTCGACAGTGCACCGAACCCCACCCAGGGGTGCAAACCAGAAACGAATTGATAGTAAGTGAAGTCCGACGCATTAGCCATTACGCTAAACACGTTTAGATTTTTACGCTTTTAAATAAAAAACGATGGAGCTCTTCTTACACAAACATACATCAAAGTTAAAATAGTCGCGATGCACGTCCTGTATAAGTAGCTCCAAATGAAATAAGAAGTAAAAGGCTGGAAAAGTATTTGTGTCGACCCCGAACCTAATTGATGTTACAGACGCTGTGATAAGCCAGGAAGCCAGATTCAAAAAAAGAGCTCGTAAAATTCAACGAAAATAAATTCTAAAGCAAGAATATTTGCTATACTAGTAAATATTTTCAATCCGAAAGAAGTTGGCAACAGATTGCTGGTCGATTTAGAGCCGAATGAATGAGGAAGTACCTACAGACAACAGAAGACCGTGGACCGCGTCACTGCGTCTGATTTCACCCGGTTACCGTAATGATAAATGAAAAACATAGTGAATCGTACTTATAAAATCGTAGTTTATAAAACTATTTTACGGTCAATTTAATACCCAACATGTCATCAGCTGACTTAAATATCGCGCTCAGTCATTATGACGTTCAATACGATAGTACCTTGTTTGAAAACTGCATTACAGTTTGTACCTACATATATAATAGAACACTTATTTAAATCACTGAAAGGGCTTGACTTTAGCATGCCGATACAATTTCTGAAAAAAAAAACTGTCCGTTTACAAGTTATAACCGTTTCAATTCCAGGTATTTTTGCCTCCGTTTTTCATAAAAGTGGGTGCAATGTGTAAAGTTAAAAACTTTAAACATTATTAGTGGTTTTTTTTTATTTTGGAACTATTCACACAGTTATTGAGAAAATCCTTAAAAACTAACTTAAAAAAATTTCAAACATAGTTTTTATAAAATTTTCTTAGTAACGGAATGAAAAATTCCAAAATTAAAAAATACGTACGATTTAAAATCTTTAACTTTACATATTCCACATACTTTATTGAAAAACTGAGGCAAAAATACCTAAAAATTCAAACGGATAACTTGTAAACAAATAGTTTTTTTTATCAGAAATTCTAATTGTATCTGCATGCTAAAGTCATGCCCTTTTCGTGATTTAAATAAGACTTAGTGTTTTATTTTCATGTACACCCTGTAATATTAGGTGTATAAAATACAATACACTTTAAACCATGTTTTTCTTTTAAATACGTACGGTTTGTGTTTGTTAGTCCTGTTCATTATGTTATAGTAGCCACAGGACACAACCACCCGCAAATATAAACTGACTTAATTTATTACAACGGGTAAAGAAAATATTGCTTTAATTTATTTATGAGACAGTTTAATGTATTATACACAAATTATTCATAGGTGAAGCTTCGCTTATAAACACAATGGCCGGAGGTTTTTCTCTAATGAATTATTTAGGAACTTGATCCAGAGTAGGTGGATTTAATATTCTGTACAATAAAACACAGTACAATCGTAAAATCTTCCTGGTTTTGTTATAGGCGTTATTTGTTATTTTAGGTTATCTTAAAAATAACTTTGATGCACAATAGCTTTGTTTTTTTAAAAGTTATCGAAAGATTGTGAAGATCGGGAGAAAGACGTACATATCGCGTATTGAAATGGGATACGAAGGACCCCGTATAGTCAAAACTATTAGCTTAGTGCGGTTTTTAATCAAACACCAAAAAAAAAGAGACAACCTTTCTTGTCTGCAGTATGATAAAAACTACAGAATGGTTGATTATGAAAACCATTTAGAGTCACTACCATTATATACCCTAAATATACCTGATTTACCTTTTATCATTTAAAAAGATATGAAAGCTTGCGAACACACTTAACCGATGCGCGTGTCGGGGTAGAGAATGTACAATAGTGTTTAGGACTTTAATTCAATTTAATGTAATAAGAAAGAATTACAAAGGAAAGGAAAACAATTAGAAGTTACAACTACATTGGAAGTATGTTAATATTAATATTAAAATCCTTCAAAAAAGGTGCAAAAAGATATAAGACATCATAGCTATTCGAAACTACTTATACCACGTCATGGTTTCTCGTGATATGTATGAGTATTGCTGAAGACGGAATTTCCTACTGGGGAAGTCCCTGCAAAAATCGGCACACCCTAACCAATAAACGGTGCAAGTTAAATTTGTACAAGCCTTTTGCTTAAGTAGACGGATAACGAATCCCAAAAGGTTGTGCTAAATGTGTTTTCGTTCAACCTTTTCCTGTCGAAAAAACATTTTCTATGCGTGCTCGTATCACACGTATATTTGATTCGACCCATTTCCCGGAACTCATTTATAATTTAAAGATTAATGTCTCTCGCCACCAGGTATAAAGGATAAAGGTGTTCTGAATACCTCCACAAGCTACAATCACCTTTATCGACTGTTATATACGAGTACACAGTACTTGATACTCCTAACTAGTATCATTTGAATATTTTGAAAAAAGTTTGTAGACTGTTACTACACTTGAATCGGTTCCAGTAATCGTTTTGAAATTGCAATGAAAGGCATTATGGTAATTAAGTTTATTAATATTTTTATTTATTCAAGTAACCAGGACTCACATTAAGTTAGTAGACTAAGACCTATTGTTAGTAAGATGATACAATTAACAATAAAAAATTTTATAATAGTATATACTGCACACACGGCCCGCCGGTGCTACATCCCATGTGAGAGGGCTATTTATATTACATATCTAGGAGCTGGACTACACACTGCGTAATAGGGATCCACACCTCTTACGCATAGTTGCGTAGAAGAAAACTACCTTTGCGTCCGTGATCATAGCCGATGCACCACGTGGTTCAACCCCACAACTACCCTAAACGCATCGTTGTTTTGAACACGGAGAGCGTTGTACGATCTTTGAGTAAACCTAGCAGGTAGCAGGTGTAGAAAGTAGTCAAAAGGCTCGAAGGAACGTGAGTTTTACACTCGGTGAAAAATGTGCAAACCTGCGGGCCAGCATGTTCTACCAGCGGCCTCGAAGCCCAAGATCTCAGATCTCGATGTTGTTTTTTTCATACGCCGTCTATGTGACACCCAAGTCTACTGGTGCTCACTTCGCTAATCAACTTATTTACATACAGGTTGAAAAGCGTAGGCTAGCTCAGGCCTATACGCATTCCAGCCTATACGGCAGTGAAGGGGCTCCAGCCACAGAAATCTAAATATTACCTTATTTCGAGTTCTGTGGCTCCAGCCACATTATTGGTCTGGTTTCCAGACCTGAACTTAAGAATATTAATAAGCTCTACTGATAACTCATTATCCTCTAACTTTTTTCATAACACATCATATGAAAACAGATCAAAAGCACATGATAGATTAAGGACTCAAGTATAAACTATCGTCTGTCGTTACGTATAATATCTGACAGCGTGCTTAAGACACAACTGCGTCCTTAATTATACATTGTTGTCAACCTCTGGTTTTTCTTTAAATGTCCTCCGGCTCGCCAGAACATGACTATCAAGATGTTAACGTATTGATATGATTTTGAATGGTTTGTTTTCTGCGGGGACTTATTTAATGTATCTACTGTCCGAGTTGTCACATTTCTGTATATTTAAATTGGTTAACGTACAAAGCGGAACTCAACTTATCCAAGCTTCTTAAGTGAGTAGAGGTACTTATAGGAACACGCATGATCAAACACATTCATCCGCATGATCAATTACGTTGGCAATAGTGAATAAGGGTTCTAGTGTCCTTTGTGTCCTCAAATACTGAATGCATAGTCCATAGTGCTGAAGTTAAGTATATTTTCAAGGTACGTAGTCAATGTTTGAAAAGATAGCATTATTCGATTTTAATAACACTTCTAAGGGAATTTCAACAACTAAAAAGCTTTTTAGGGAGCAATGTCGTAGAATGAAAAATAAAATGATCTTATTTAAACAAGATTTTTGATTCGATTGGAGCTATTTTATTACGGGTGACCTTCGACCTATAGAGACCGCGGTTTGACAGACTTAGGGTCAGTTCACACCGAGACGCGACGCTGCGCGCACATTTTAATAGAGCAACTCAAAATATAACTTTATTTACTACACGAAAAGATACACATTTCATTGTGAGAATTTAGAATACGTTGCACCACGCAGCGCTGCGCCCGGAGATGCCTCGCGGCGTAGAGCAACGCGCAGCGGTGCATCGCCGGTCCAGAGCGGCGAATGTAGATACGTTCCGCTGCGCCGCGCGGCGTCTCGCTGCGTAGCTAGGCGTCGTGCTACCAACGAGTTTACGATGCGCCTCGCGACGTTGCTCTTCCAGTATCGTCGCGTCGCGTCGCATCTCGGTGTGAACTGACCCTTACTGGTAGTGAAATGCTCCCTATTTTCTGCTGCTGAGTAAAGTTGCCAGAGCTCCGTGGGAGTGTGGACGGTTGGGAAGTTGGCAACCCACAAGTAATATAACCGATAACTGGTTACTATCAGGCGTGCTGTGAGCTTGTATGCCATGTCTTGAAAAAAAGAGAATTATAATGTCCTTATTTAGAAAACTGTATCGAAGGTTTTTCAGTTTCTCGTCTGTATTCTTAGAAGCGTGACATAGGAAATACGAAACTTTGAAACGAAGACACTTTAGTTTTATTAACGGGGAATAAATCAATGAGTATGGTCACAATACAAAACCAATTCCAAAAAATATGCCAGGAACCTGCGCTTAAATCAAGTGAAATGGTATTTTTGGTCGTAAACGCAATAAATGAAAATTCCACTACAGGGAGGTTTCATTACATAAATAGAACTCTCGTATTCAACAAACACTAAACAACCGTCCTCCGGCTACCTCACTTACTCGGCGAAATACAACACAAGCATTACTGTGAGGCTTTCTGTGAGGCCGTGCTATTATTCTAGTCCAGCCGGCCCATACGTGCCGAAGCATGGCGCTCTTTAAATATAAATTGAATGCAGTTATTAAGAAGACGGTCTAATTTATCGAGAAAACCAGCATTCATGCTATTTTCCTTCCTGTTTATTCTTATGTTAATTTTGTGTACAATAAAGAATAAAAAAAGTTTCAAATGTAATCAGTGCATCGTCGCCCTCGGTCAATCGGTCACTAGGTTGAACTTTTTTATAACATAATATTGTGTCACCTCAGTAAATACCTACGTTAGTAGAACTCTGTAGGTAAATATTAATACATCTTTAAACAAATTAATGATTTCTTTAGATAAAGATGAATTCATAACAATAAACTTTTAATATAGTTGGTTTCTAATTGAAAGCAAAATAGCACATTGGTTTTAAATTCACAGCCGAAGGTATTGTAGACAGATCCTAATTATCTTATAAGATTTTCTGTACAGGAAAATGTATTGGTATTTTCACAGGTACCTTTTGAACGCAATAACAATAAAAACTATGTAAAATGAAAAAAGAAACAGGTGTGTAAGTCCCAGACGATACCCAAGACAGTCGTAATAGCCATGTTCGCTACCAGGGTAAACCTTTTTTCCTAAGATGTTTGTAGAGGAACTGCGGAACTATACAGTATATATTTAAATATTGACATTGATATTATTAAGTACCTACTAACTTTCGCCCGCGGCTCCGCTTGCGTTGAAATTATTTTGTTCAATCCTCGGGAACATTCGTTTTTTTTCTGGTAGAAGGTACCCTATGTCCTTTTATGTGCCCCCGGGCAAAATGTATGCAAAATATCATGGTGATCACTTCAGTAGATAAGACGTGAAAGCGTAACAAACAAAATCATTTTCATATTTATACCACACTAGCTGCAACCCGCGGTTTTACCCGCGTAAGTCCCAGTGATAGTGAGAATATCAGAATAAAAAGTAGTCTATGTGTTAATCCAGGTCTCCAGCTACCTACATACGAAGTTTCATCGCAATCGGCTTAGTAGTTTTTATCTGAAAGAGTAACAAATATCCATACATCCTCATAAACTTTCACGTTTATAATATTAGTAGGAAGTAAGACTAGCTGTTGCCTATGAATTCGTTTACGTGGAAATTTTTATGAAATCCTTTCCAGGGTAAAAGTACATTTAGGGATAAAAAGTAGCCTATGTTAGGCTACTCCAGGTAGCTAGCTATTCCAGACTATAATCTATCTCTGTGCCAAATTTTCATCCAGATCCGTTTAGCCGTTTTTGCGTGAAAGAGTAACAAACATCCATACATCTTCACAAACTTTCACCTTTATAAGACACTAGCTGCGCCCCGCGGTTTCACCCGCTTAAGTCCCGGTGCCGTGGGAATATCGGGATAAAAAGTAACCTATGTGTTAATCCAGGTCTCCAGCTATCTACATATTAAGTTTCATCGTAATCGGTTCAGTAGTTTTTGCGTGAAAGAGTAACAAACATCCATACATCCACACATCCATACATCCGTACATCCATACATCCTCACAAACTTTCACGTTAATAATAATAGTAGGATGAAGAACAATGAAGAAAAAGAAGTTAAGATTACAACTTTACTAATAACTCTTCGAATATAAGAAGTATGAAACGATCATAGTTGTCAAGATCCCAATCCTATAAAATACCCTTCCTTGTGATAATTTAAATTTCTTTTTTCTGTGGAACAAAAATCTGGGCTAGTCTCTCAGAGTATCGTAGGCGTAGCGCAGGTTTAGTCAAGTCACAAGTCAGTTTTACCTGTGATAGACAAGAATACATATGTAACTAACTTAATACTGACATAAGTAATTCTGAGAAAAAAAAAATGTTTTTATGAAATAGATAAATCTCGCGACAAGCTTTTACCTATATGATTTAAATTGTAATAAATCGTTTTAGAGATGAAAAAGATTATGGGGCTATAAATAAATAAAGAAAATTATTTTTATTCACTATTAAGCATATTTATCGTTGCTTACGTTATTTCATTTCTATTTCTTACTAAATAAATTCCTAAAAAACTAGATATCGTTGACGATGGAGTCAAAAAAACAATCTCCGTTGTAAAATATATCCTTAAAAACATTATTTTAGCTTTAGTTTGTCAAAGGTACTGCTTGCTAACGCGTATATTCTTTTAAATTATTGTTCAATTTAATGATCTCAACTTGATTAATAAGCTTTTATATTAATTAAAAGTATTTTTATATATTTACCTTTCTAGCATAACATTGTTATGTACTGTTGAAGTATCCACCTTGATGGGCCAACAATATAGGCTGGTTATAAATATTTTATATATAGAACATATGCAGTGTTGCAAAGTTACTGTTGGTGGTTACCGTTTTACCGCTTGTACTGTTTCTTTTCTATTATTATACCTACTTCTTACGCTTCTACGTGTGTTTATTACACTCAGTTAATATACCATAACATTTACCATACACTCATAATATTATATAAATATATAGTTAGTTACAATGATCCGAACCCGGTAATAATAATTCGAAAACGAATTTGATTATCTTTCGTTTCCTTTCTGGTTAAAGTATTCAATTTATTTTAAGTATCAAAATTCAAATCACTTCTAACTTATCGGCATCAGAATCGAAATTGCTGATCGGGGCTTCTGTGATATCAGCGGATGCTAATAGCGTATTTTAAAAATTGGCTTTAGATAATGCTTTTACTGAATTTTGAATAATAAAATAATACTGTAGGCTAGATAGAGAATATACTTCGGGAGAAGAGAATACAAAACTCATTTTTTAAATTTATATGCTGGGTGCATTCAGCATATCATTCATATTTGTTTACGGAGAGTGCGCGACAAACAATTTTGTTATATCCTCCTAATCCCACTAATATTATAAATGTGAAAGTTTGGATGGATGGATGGATGTTTGTTACTCTGACACGCCAAAACTACTGAACCGATTGCAATGAAACTTGGTATGTAGATAGCTGGAGACTTGGATTTACATATAGGGTACTTTTTATCTCGATATACCCACAGGATCGGAACTTACGCGGGTGAAACCGCGGGGCGCTGCTAGTAAAATATAATGTTTAAAGTGCAGAATTGCGTTTACGCAAAATAAAAGGCATCATGGGGTGCAACTTTAGTGTTTTATCTTAAATTTTTTTTAGCATTCTTGTTTCTTAAATGTGAAATAGTACTTTTACATCTTCTTTACATATAAAAAATTGTCACGTTTTTTGTTCGCGATGACTAATGAAATTTTGCGCAACGAGTGCAGTTTGGTCCTACTTAGAAGATAGGATAGTTTTATTTCATTACCTAGCTAGAGCAACGCGTGACCGCGTACCTAGTAATATATACAGAGTATATACGAAAATGGAACATTTACATAAATCACTGAAACCCCACGGTAGCAAGCAATTACAAAAAGATTATTTGAAAAAAACTGTCCGTTTACAAGTTATGACCATTTGAATTTCCAGGTATCTTTTATATTGGATTTTTTTTATTCTGTTACAAACAAACCTTAAAAACTAATTTCGAAACTTTTTAAGTTAGTTTTTATGGATTTAATCAATAACTAAGAAAATAGTTCCAAAATAAAAAAAACATGTACGATTTAAAATCTTTAATTTTACACATTTCATTTCTATCTCCGTTAAAATTAATCGATAATCGAAAATTAGGTATCATTCCGAAAGTCGTTAACTTGTTGTTATATTTGACTGTCAATAGCCTTTTCTTCAGGAACACGTGGAGGCATCAAGTTGAAATGAACATCAGCAGTCCTTTGAAGCTGTTAAAAAAATCAAGCTTCTAGGTCAACGCATTCAAAGGATACGGCCATAAAGCCTTAGATTTTAACAAATTAGAACATTTCGCAGGTAAATCAGAACTTATACTTATTACTACTACTTACGGTACCTTTCACTGACCTAGAATCATGAAATTTGGTAAAAAGCAAGGTCTCACAGCACAAGTAAAGGAAAAAATATTGTTTATGTGATTACAAACCTATATTTTACGGTTGGAAAGTTGACTTTGTCGTATATCGATATTTGGGAGAGTATTTTTAGATCTGTAGAGTTAAGTTTGTCTTTTGGGAAGGACAAGCAAACATTTTTGAGGTATGATGTCCCGTGATGAACGTACTATCTACATACAAATTTGCTTACGGAACCTTCGGTGTGCGAATAAGACTCACACCGGTAGCATAAATAGCAGGATTATGTCATATATTTTTTTTTGCTTTGTGAATGTAGGTACACACAACATATCAAGGCATAAATTAAAAAAAATCGAGCAATGGGGTCGAAGTGAGTGAAAAGTTTGTTAAAAACTTATCTTCTTTTCATAACTCGTTTGTTCCCTATAATATAAAAACAACAAAATTGTTTACTGTGCTTGATTTACCACGCAATTTTTTAACCGACCTTAAAATTGTACTTTTAGGATGATTTTTTAAAAAGATTATAAAAGAAATGAAATTCTACCGTTAAGGTGAAGTTATTATGCAGTATGTTTACAAAGTCAATGAAAGTTTTAAGATCAATCAGTGCGTCCTCGCAACATAATATTGTGTCACCTCAGATTTACAGTAAATCTGAGGTGACACAATATTATGTTGCGAGGACGCACTGGTCGATGACCTACGAGGACGTCAGTAGAACTCAGTAAACGTTATACAACTTAAACAAATTTACGATTTCATTAGATAAAGGCTGAGGCAATATGATATTCGAACTCTATCCCATTCCCCATCTTCATGTACCATTAAAATTGGTACGTTCGATTTCATTTAATCTTAATTTAGGTAATCTTTGTATTGGTAATAATAGCACACCTCTTTTCTGTTTTGTTTGAATACTAATTTATCACTTTAATAATAAATACTTAAAAAAAATCGGTTGTCTGTAAAGTCGGTTTACCGACGATAGTTGAACGTGACAACGTCATAGGAACGCCTCAGAGCCAGGTAACGCCGCATGAGTCATGTTTTTTCGTGCGTGCAGCCGGCTCCATCGAATTATAAGACGTTGTCCCGGGGTTTTCGGTAGGGCGGTGTGTCGGAATCGAACCGACTAAAACCACACGGTGTGCCGTACTGCGCCTTAAGTAGGAGGGATCCGGGAACAGCTTTTATTAAGACATCCGGACCCCTAGCGCCCCTAGCGCCTGCCCGCAAAAGCGCGGGCACCACCTTCGGGTAAAAACCTCTCAATTAGGCGACGTCCAGGCACACGAGGACGCCGCCTCCTCGCGGGGGGCCACTATAGCGGATGGAGGGGAAAAACCCGTCCCGTCCACCCGCGGCCACACTCAGGGCGGCATGAGGCGCTGGTAAGCGCGCCTCCGCCGCCCGGTTCGCCGGCGGCGAATTAAGTCCGAGTGGAGGTCGTCCTCCCGGACCCTTTCCGCCGCCTCCTTCTGCGAGATGACTTAAAATTCCTGTCGCTACCGGCCATAGAGCGTATGACAGCCGGTAGCGACAGATCCACTCCGATGACTGCAGTGAGGGCCCGACGCTGCGCCGCCCAACTGGGGCAAAACCGCCAGCGTGTGCTGAGCCGAGTCCTCACTGCAGTCGCAGTGGTGACAGGCGGAACTCAATTCCCTCCTAGCGACCGAGTGCAGGTACTTCCCGAAGCAGCCGTGCCCGGAAAGAACCTGCGTCAGTCGGAAGGAAAGGGTCCCGTGCTGCCGCCCTGCCCACTCGACGATGACCGGCTGGAGCGCCTCCACGGCGGCAAAGCCAGCACGTGGAGCCTCCAGCCGGGACGACCAACGAGCCATCGTGGCTCGGCGAGCGGCCTCACGCCACTCGCGTACCTCTTCGGGCGGGGGCCGACTGCCGTTTCCCGCCCGGAACTCAATCGTCCGCCGATAAACTTCGGCGAGCACTTCCGCCTCCAAATCCGACGGGGGAGTTCCGGCCAACGCGCACGCCGCCTCCGTCGACACGGTGCGGTAGCCGCGTATGGCTCTAACCACCATAACCCTCTGAGGGCGCCAGAGGCGCGCCCTATTCTGGGCGGTCAGAGCCTCCGCCCACACCGGTGCACCGTAAAGTGCCATTGACCGGACAACCCCCGGGTACAGCCGTCTCGAAGCGACGCTGGGTCCACCCAAATTGGGCAAGAGTCGCCCAAGGGCGGACGCAGCGCCGACCAGCTTTGGAGCAAGCTGCAGGAAGTGCTCGTCGAAGCGCCACCTTCCGTCAAGGATCAGGCCCAGATACTTGATGTGGGCCTGAACCGGTACGAGGACCGAGTTGACCTCAATAGAGGCGCCAGGGGGTGGACCACGACGGGGCCCATGAAATAATAGGGCCTCCGTCTTATCCAGGGCCACCCGCAAACCCAGCGCCTCTATGCGCCCGACCACCAGAGAGACTCCCCTGGTGGCCAGGCCCGCCGCCTCCTATCAAAGGCTACCTATTCTAAGCACTCCAACAAAACGTAACTAATACCTGTGTTACACATATTTATTTCAAAGTAAACAGCAGCGGCCAGAGAGGTATGCTCAAATCCATAAGAACAATCAGCATTTAGAATAAGTTCAACCAAATTCTCTATGAATTTGATCCATGCAATAACATGTTTTAAAATGTCAGCTGTGCTTCATATCAGAGCACACTACAACCAACGTTTGTTTTATTATGTAGCCATTACCATCAAAATGGGTACTATACACTATACAGCGTCCAGCACTTTTGGAGCTGACCGTACGAGTAACTAAGGCGCGGTATACTTGACCTACATTCCGAGACGTCCCTACACGGATTGTATCTGTTTTTGATGCAAATATCTTGTGTGTTGATGCAGTCTTTATGAACAGAGAGCGAGAAACTTCAGCTTGATTGTTATTAAACTTTACTTTTCGTTTCGTCGTATTTTCTGTGTGCAGTTAAGGTTCATGCGGCGTATATTATTGTAACTGTTATTGTTATTACTGTAATATACCTTGGGGATGGCGTAGACATCCTATAAATAGGGAAATATATGAGAACATCTCCGTGTGGTCTTGTATCTTCCACTAAGGGTGTATGTATTTGTTTTTTTTTTTATACGATTAAAACCACTTGGTTGCTTTAGTTGCACATGCATAAGTTTTAATTTTTATTTTATTTGTAGATGGGGCTTAACGATATACCAACATATGTTTATATTTCCTACAGCGTTATAACAATGCTACTTCAACTTCTAGACGGCTGAAATATAAAAAAAAACGTGTGATTGGGACACGATGTGTCTTTGGGACACCCGGTTGGAACAAAGTTCTTGTCGCTATATATAGTTTTTTTTTTAATGGATTGAATAAATTGTATCAAAATACAGTAATTATTGTAAAACTCAAAATTAAAATTGCTCCCTCTGTAACAGTTGCTCGAACTTCAAAGAATAGTAGTATAGCGCAGAATCTACAGATGACGTAAATAAAATAAATCAATTAGCGGTCAGCATTTTGCGTTGCGCTAACACTTTTTTCCGTCTAGCCGAGCCGTCCACCGACCGTCTGAAGTGTAACATGTGACAAGAAACTTCGTTCTAAAAGTGAAAAATGATATGCACTATTTATAAGAGTCGAGTTCTGTATTTTTCAGAAGTCTTTTCTATACTATTCCCCATTTACGTATGTCTATATGTCTGTACATATAAAGGACCGTTTTATTAGTTCATATTTTTCATTATATGTGCTGAATGCTGCATGGATCGTAAAAGTGTTAATACTGTTTTAATATTTAGCTTCTATATTTACAAAGAATACTTTTTAATATATCGAATAAAGTATATCGGTCAATCTAAAAGCAAAACATAAATGTACTCGAATAAACCTTAATAAGGCTCAGGCTTTTTATTAGCTAATCCTCAGGATTACGCGATTACATATTTCTTAGAATCGTATTACGAATATAGGGTTATTTGACTTTATTTATATCAAAGTATATTACGGTTTACTGCTCATAAAAATGTTTAACAAGCAAGGATTTTATTTAACCAGCCAAGTATTATTTTCCTGGCCTGAACTTTAATTATGTAGAAATAAGGGCAACACTGATTGGCCATACTGTTCTACTGCACGCAAAACCAAACTTGTTAATCTTTGTAAATAAGTTTTAAAACGAGAACTACTAGAAGGCAAATCAATGTTGACACTTATAATATAAAAAAAAAGTATCACCTATTCCAATGCTTCTAAATCATGATAAACTGTAATAAGCTGTATTATTCATCCCTTTATTTTCCTGTTTTTTGAAGTCGATCAATTGCTCATCAAAGGGACGTTAATAGTTGAGGAGTTGTCCTGGTATTTCATTCGCATTGTGACCAGCATTGCTTTGCTTGACCACCATATTAAAGTAATTGAATCACAAGCCGTGAATTACCAAGAATAATATTGAGTAGTTCCGGTGGCCACCTGAGGTCTTCATCATCAGTTCTACTTCAGCAAATGGTGTTTTCCAAAAGCCTTTTTTAAAGTAACTCATGCGAGTTACTTTAAAAAATACCCAAATCTTGAAATATTATAGGCAAACCTATTTTGCCTATAATATTTCAAGATTTCTCCAGGATTCCATAATCAGATCTTTATCTGATGACAATAGGACCAACTAGAAAGTAAACCCTTTCAAACAAAAAAGCACTTTCCAAATCGGTGCAGACATCTTTGAGTAATCGGGTAACTTATAGGTACATAAAGTAAATTTTTATAATATACTAGCAACCCGCCCCGGCTTTGCACGGGTACAAATTATACACTTTTACCTTCCTTATCAATCACTCTGTCTATTAGTGAAAACCGCATGAAAATCCATTCAGTAGTTTTTCAGTTTATCGCGAACAGACAGACACGCGGCGGGGGACTTTGTTTTATAATATGTAGTGATTAATCATAATCCATAATTATTTCATTGTATTCGAGAAGAGTTGAGGGCAGGAGGAAAAAACTTCCACTGACTGATATAAAAACTCGTCATGATTTATGTTTATTCCTTTCATTTCAGTGCCTGAAAACCTGTTAATTTAGTATTTTTACCCTATTCTTCTTTCATTCCTCCGAGAACAAACAAAATGTTTTTTCTGTCACCGGAAATAAACCAGTAAAAAAATTGAGTGTATAAATTTGTTTTTAAGTTATTGGATTGGTAACAATCTCTAAAAACTCTTCTAAATAGTAATCCGAAAATGACTCTCAAATTACAAAACATACAGTTCAACGTACAAAGTAGATAAAAATGTGTATATACAGTTTAAAAGTGAGCAGGGCCCATAATGATCGCATGTAAATTTTGAAATGTATTTTTTGCCGGATACTGCGATAATACGTGTTAATAATGCTCGGCACAACCCATTTTTATTTAAGTTCTGCGAACTAATTTTTTTTTTTTTCTGTAAATTTTGTAATTTACATGATTGTTTTTTTTTTAAGAATTTTATTTGAAATAGGTTAATAATATGATTATGGGTATAATAAACATCAAGATACCTAACCCACAGAAATTCAACGGAGAATTATTTAAATCACCATCGAAGACCTCCGTTATTTTTCGTAATACCCATGATTAGATCCTGACAAAATTTATACAAATCGACCCTTGAATCAATTCCTTTCCAATACTTAAACACAATTACCGAAATTAGTTGATGTAGTAAAAAACTAGGTCGTGAATGTAGATGAGTTTGCAAATTTAGGAGTTTCAGATAAATATTGAGACCTCATAAATGTTACCTCTTTTAAAATTATTGAAATTAAACACCGTCATAAGGAGTCCTATATAAATTATAAACAATTTGGTTGCGTGGCCTGGCGTGGATTGCACCTATTGCACCTATTACAACTGTAAGGATCGAAATAATGGAGTACCTAATTATATTTATCATTATAGTTTATTGAAAATTTTACGGGCGTAGTAAATTTCCGCTAATATCTTTTTTGGCTAGTACCTGCCAATCGACTGTAAAGAGCGTTATGCCCCCCCCCCCTCTCTGCGACTTCTCCCTCTCGTCTCTGTCTCTTTCGATTATATTCGAGTGTGTTTGTTCGTGAGAGGAGGAAATTTGTTTAATTACGAGGATCCCCCCATAATTTTGAAATAAATACAATTTCCTTAAGTATCCAGCTTTTGTGATGCTGTTCTTAGTTTTTATACAATCTAACAAAAAAAAATATGAGAGACTACCTTTTGGTAAAAAAATACTATACATAAAAATTTACACAGTTCCAAAAACAGTTTCCCCGTATCTTCTATTGATTGGGGTGCTCCCTGTTTCTTTGGCTGTACCTATAGGGCCCCGGTTAAAAAAGAACACATTGTAGGATAACAACTTACTGAAAACGAAACTCGAAATTTCGGGAGTGCTACTTATACAAAACGAACTGGAGCGTCTCCAAAAATTTAAGGATTCATTATTTTTCCATTTCATAAGAGCGGTCATGTTCTCTAGCGGCCGGGTCAAGTAGGTTTCAATTTTATATAAGTAACGTTCACGACTTTTTAAGTCGAGGCCTTTCAATACGTAAATGATATAATTTGGTAATATAATAATTTGTCACACTTTTAAGTATTTTACGTGATGGCGATATTCAGTTTTTTTTATAATATAGCTACTAGCTAACGCCTAGCAACAATTGAAAAGTATCCCTTTTATTACTGTTTATCCTGAACAAGGCAGAAGACTAGTGCCTACATACGTGTATGAAAAATGAAGCACAACAGGACAAACGCGTTGTGATGGAATAATTTATTGACAGGTACAGGTTTTAATCCTATCTGAGGGCTCCAATGTAAATTCATTATAAAAAGTAAGCGTAGTATAAAAAATATTCCTGGTATGTGTAATGAGTAGGTAGTTAAACATGGCGTTAATTCATTATCGCTATTCGTTATCAATATATGATGAGCGAAAATTAATAAATAAAGTTTAGTAAAACTAAAAAAATAGACTACGCTCATTAAAAATTAAAAGTGTTCCGTTATGGACCTCCTGGCTTCATCATCAAACCATCGTTACCAAGCCCAATGTGTTGCACCCGTCAAAACGAATCGTATGAGCCCAAACTAGGCTACTAGTACTACTAGTAGCCAGTGAAGAGTCCACTATTCACCTCTTAACTACATCATCAAATTCAGCTCCATGATCCCAAACTATAGCATTGTCATACATACAAAGTTTCGTTTCAAATTGACTTCCAAGGTTTGTTTGTACTTAGTGACTTACAAGTGAAGCTAATTAAACCGTGTTAAAAATCTGGTTACTTAAAAGTCTGGAATTAATAGCTAGTATATAAAGGTCTCGTTTCGTATAACGCTACATCACTTAACATCAGGCGAGATCGCGGTTATAAATAAAATACTAAACCGGAAAATATGCAAAAAGGCCTGATGTGTACCACGCTAATACTATAACGTAGTACCTACCCAGTATGTACAGCAATACAGTACCTTAGCTTACGTAAAGTACACTGTCCTCCGTCTAAGCCGTTTTTTACAAAAATGAGTTTTATTTGCTATGCTATATATAGGCTACATGAACTATTGATTATAATTTAGTGTTATAATTGTAACAATCTTACAAGATACTTCAACCTTTCAACAAGCTCCCAGTAGCTTGTTGAAAGGTTGAAGTATCTTGTGCAGTTCTTTGATATATATACTAGAGACTAATAAAATCAGAATAATAAAAGTATTTTAGCGTCTGTATGCGCCTATGTATTCAACTTGGCTGATTGAGGTTATATTTCATTTATTTTTTTGTGACAATTGCTGTATATATAACTAGGATCATTTAAAATTGAAGTCAAATTTATTATAATGTGTTAGTGAAACGTTATGATAGTAGTTTTAACGTCACTAAAATAATAAAACAGCTCACGACCCGATTGACGGTAAGCGGTCAGCTTGGCTTATGGTAGCTTAAAATACAATAGGCTTTACTCGTGATTTTTCCTTATAATATATTACAGAGTGAACATCCTTCAGTAGGTATAGCTTATAAAAAAGTTACACATTACACAATCAGACTATACTGATTAGTCAAAATGACAGACATCTACTAATACTCGCTATAACCTTTTAAAGGTTATAAGCGTTTAAGTATTAACCATTTTCACTTAAGTTCTTCTATAACATTATCATAGTCAATGAATGTTATAGTAAACTGAAATTAAAAACCATCCGTACGCGTCCTTAAGTATGTTTCAAATACACGGCCGAGCCTGAAGCTTTACCCTCTCCGAGCAACGAGCGATTTTAATAAATAATAACGGTTACCCATTCAGAGACTAACCGCGTACAGGTTTGTTTAACTAAATAAATCGAACTATGAACTAGGCAAAATTTATATAATAACAATCTACTTTTAATGGTTTATAATGTATTTAAAAATAGTTTATCCGAAACGAATACAAAACGATACGGATGTTAATGTTCTGCCAAATATATGGCTTTCATTTTTGTTAGAATTTGCATTTATGCAAAGTAAAGGGTAACAAAAGAAAATCGTAAAGTTGGCAAAGTAAATAAAAAATCATACTGAAAACTGACAGCGTTTAGCTAAAAAGCTTCGGTGACTATATCTGAAGCAAGGACTATTTTAGTCATGTTTGTCCTAATAACTGATGTGCTTTTAAGCGACATTGCTCTAATTTTAAGAATAGTTCTAGCAAAGTTAATAATAACTGAGGTCTTTGATAAATATATTTGTTAAAATATGGTGAAACTGGCTGGATTTGGCAATCAACTTTCTACTATTTTGCTTTTAGAAAAGGCATAACCACATACTGCCACACAGAAACATCGACTGTTTTCTTGTAGTTCGACAGCTATTTGTAAAGCCAAAAGTTCTACAAAGTTTATAATAGTCATTGCATAGTGTCTAGGTTTATCGGTCTGTATGAGAATTAAATTTCATTCCTAAACGCATAATTATCTGGTGGTACTGAATAGAAATACATACATTACATATACAACATACACCACACAAGTGGGTACCAAATTATATTTGGCAAAATGTGGGTGTTATATAAGCTTCTGCCTACCCCTTCGGGGATACAGGCGTGACTGTATGTATGTATTTCTTTCCAGAAGCATCACATAATTATGCGTTTAAGAATGAAATTGAATTCTCATACAGGCCGACAAACCTACACACTTTCTTGATTATAGGAACCGGGCATTAATGGGTAATCAACTTCTACTATTTGTTTTTGAAAACGCATAACCACATACCTATAATTTTCTTGTAGTTTGACAACTTCTTGTAAAGGCAAAAGTTCTACAAAGTACTTAATGTCTAGATTTGTCGGCCTACATAAAAATTCAATTTCATTCTTAAACTCCTAATTTTGTGATGACACTGCAAAGGTCCAAACAGAAACACACGGTAGGTACCTTAAATATAAATGGAACCACTTTTATGTATTCGGTGGACTCAATTTAGTAAGCGTCCATGCTTTGCAGCTAGTCACGTAGTCCAAACGTGCCTGCTGCAAGACCCATATATTTTTTGGTAAATATAAAATGTAAGTTTTAAAAATACTGTCCAATTACCTCACATTTTAATGTACCTTAATGGTGGGAATTCATGTTAGTTTTATTATCGCAATGTTCGCCGTCGGTAGTCTGTTTAGAACTTAACTAGTGACTTACCAAACTTTAAAAGAGGGGTTTTCTCCACCTAGTTCACCCTGTGAAGCATAAATATAATATGCTTTTATACAATAATTATATAATCCATTGAGAAAAAAAATATTCTATTTTTTACATTTGTTGTTCATAATTTTAGGTTCCTTTGAAATTTAAGGTCAGTCAAAAAAAGAAGCAAAAGTGACTGGCATGCACGACAGCTACTACTAGCTTTTAAACATGACTCGGCTGAGAAATCAGTTATCCCAGCTTAAGAACTTGAGCATTTCAGGAAAAGAGTTATGAAGTATTGGAGAAGCACAGCATAAGCTGTACAATGGAACTTTCATAGATATTTAAAAGATCAGGTTAAATGGTATTTATGTAGATCTATGCTATGAAGACAGACAAGCTCTACTCAGCTAAAAACAAAAGCAGAGGTAGCAAAAAATAGTAAACAACCAGCCTGAAGAGAAGTTGGTCAGGGTGTTTATAAATATCGTTCCTATAATTTCTTTGGACAGGAGGATGCTATAATAATAATATGATAATAACAATAATAATAGGTTATTTATTCAGGCACCAAAATCCACATAAAACAGTACCTACCTTCAATTATATCACTAACTCCAATGTTCCAACATCAATACAATGGTTAAATTATAAATTAGAACATTATATCAGCCGTTCAAAACAAAATATATTAACGTACTAAAAGAGTACTGGTGATTCTACTCACTAGTAACTATGCTAGTACAGTTGCTTGACTGCTTCTATAGGGTGGAGTAGCTTTCCTAGTCGGGGGTACCGATTTAGGCAAAAGTCTCTTCAGTAAAGAAACCCCCTCACTCCTTGGTTTATCAAACCTTACCATGGCAACAAGTAACAATAAACCTTAACGAAATAGGAGACACGGTGAAGAGAAAAGAAATTCACTAAACTATGAACAAACTGAGGGTGAGATGCGGGACCATCTTTTCAATATTAAATGGATTAGTATTTTGAACGTCTAATACGATTGATTACATTATGGTCTATCTTCCACGCTGAATTTAAGGAGCTCACTTATTTTTGCTACAATCACGCAAAGGGAGCCTAAACATGAAGATAGAGATGAGAAGTTCATATTTTATATTTAAAATTCCAGAAAGGAAACACAAATATATATTTAAAAAAAAACAATATTATTCCAAGCCTTGAATAACCATAAGTCTCTGGAAAAAACGTCATTTCACGCTTAAAAGGTAATTTGTTAACAAAAGCACATCATTTTTATACTTAATATGACGGATGTATTCGGTGGGCGGTCGAGTGCGGGTGGCTGGATAAACATAAAGATAAAATATACATTTCCAATTTAATTGGATTTTCCGCATACTGTCTTTTTTATGTATAAAGTCATTTATAAAGCCATTAAATTTGTGTCTTCACAATTTGGTGTAATAATCGTAAAATGTTAACTCGTAATTCTACAAGAATTTAGATGAAGACCCGGTTCTCTGAAAGTTTCTCGTTAATATTAGGGCTAGAAACGTTTGACAGAAAAATAATTAATTTTTTTTTAATTAATGTTTTTTTGCTTTTTGATTGAAACTCTCTATCCTGGAAGAAACACGTCAAATTCGTTAACGCTTCAGCGCACAATAGAATAATAAAGCTACAATAGCAATAAAAGACTAATAGCAATTCTGTCACTAATTTCTTTGGTTTTATTAATAGTATTAAAAATATTTGCCATGTTGATATTTGATTGATAGCTAAGAGGCAGACCTATGTAAAAAAAAACCGGACAAGTGTGACTCTGACTTGTGCACCGAGTGTTCCGTACAAACGTGTATGTTGATATTTCGTCCATGTCGGAAATCGAATCCCCACAATAATAGTCCCCGAAACGTATTACTTTTGGTATCTTTGTCGTATTGAAAGACAATCTTCACTTTGCCGCTAATAAAGTACTGTCCGATGTATCGATATACGTCACAGTTAGTTTTCAAATCAAAAATATAAGTTTGTAATCGGAAAGAGCTAGTTTGAATAACAGATATGCGACCATGCGTTTTTTTATGGGAATAGGAGGCTAACGAGCAGACCGGCACCTAATGGTACGTAACTAGCGCTGCCCATGGGCACCTGCAACTCAAGAGTCACAAGTGTGTTGCCGGCCTTTAAGGTGGGATTAGGAAGAGGGGGAGTGGGGGAGAAGGGGGGAGAGAAGGGTTAGGGCCTCCGGTAACCTCACTCACTCTTCAAAATACAACGAAAGCATTGATTAAATTTCATTAATTTCTGACACATTGTATAATCTATACTAATATTATAAATGAGAAAGAAACTCAGTCTGATACGTTTTCTTGTCTATACCGCTGAATAAATGTTTAAGAATGTTGGTATAAAATTGACGGGACGTAGGAGAAGGAAATATGCTACTTATTGGTGTGAAAATAAAACTTGAATAACCCTCTTCAAGTTTTATTTTCGCGTCTAAAAGTAGCATATTTCCTACTTCTACGTCCCATTAATTTTATACTACTTTTTAATGGAAATTTATAAAAAACAATTGGATGGGAGAGATTCTACGCAGATAGACGAAGTCGCGGGCACTGGCTAATATGTAACAAATTATAAATAGTAGCAATTTAGATGAAGCTAAATTGCTACTATTATAATTTACAGCACAGGGTAATTATTTGAGTAATTAGCAAACCTTGTATTATTTTTAGGTTGCTCGGTAGTTTGGGGTATTTCGGGATCAGAGACTTCATATACTTGTTTCTGTTCCTAACACTGTCTTACAGTTTAGATATTATTATATTTAGGTCCTATGTAGTCCATCCTCCTCTCTTTCAATACATTTAATTAAAGTAAACTTAAACACGTACCTAATACACTCGAGACTTGGTTCGTGTTAGACTACAATTCATGAACAAATTGGTTTGTATGTAAGTAATTGTTTTACTTACAAGTATAATATTTTTACTGATCGTAACGGAATACTTTTTATACACGTTATGGTTAACTAAATAAATTTATTTTGGGCTTTATTTTAAATCAATAATTTATAATAGTAAAATAGTGTGTTTTTTCCAAATAATAATAATAGGATAAAGAAGAAAAACTTTTAAGGGATTTTACATTAACAAGTATATTTTTATACAGCTAAGTTAGCAAACATACTTAACGTAGCGTGGAAACGGTTACCACTATCAATGAACAATGGTCCCATTCGAGTGTTTCCAAATTTGTAATGGAGCTCTCGCTCCACTATAGAACAATAGAAATACAACAGTAGGTTATTAGCGCTTGTTACTCCCGTTCTATAGAATTGAGGTGATTACCCACTCAGAATTGCTATACCTACCAAAAAATGTCAACGCCAATGAAAATGTTTACAATAAATGACGACGAGTTGATGGATCAGAAGCAAGTCCTGCATTTATCCGTAGTTACACAGAGCGTTTAATCAGCAATATTGCGTTTAATAGTTCAGTGTTATATTTCTGCTAAAAAAAAGGCTCGCCAGAAGGCTATGTCAGGTGAGCCTTGGGCTTGTTTGCTAACTTGGTTGTATAAAGAATAGGACAAGTGCTCAGCATAAGTATATTCGAGAGAATATTCGACTTAGTCTAGACAGACACACTAATCTTATAAGGGTTCCGTTTTTCTTTTGTAGTACAGAACCCTAATGAATAAACTGGTTATTTAACTACTCTCGTTAAACATCATCTGTTTTCAAAAAAGGTACGCAGTATCCGAATTTATTGGCGAACAATCGTGAGCAATTTGAGTTTTACTGCTCGTCCATTATAATTATGAGCTATTAAGCCATGTAATGGTTTCGAGTGGACCTTCACTCGGCTGGGTAATGAGGTTTGGCGTTTCATTCGGCGCTGTTCAAATGGCGATGGTATTGTATAGCAGACGTGTACAGGTAATGAAATGAATTTATGTGACGTTTCACTTAAGTAATCCTTTACTAATTACATATACACAGTAGTAAAAAAATAATACCAAATACACCAGAAAAAAGTACTACAACGTTACCCATATTAGCTCTTACTCTAGCTCTGGAAGATATGTAAGGGAACTGATCAAAAAATAAAAATAATAATGGCATTATTGGCTCAAAAATTGTAATGTTTACGCAAACTTATTTTACAATATTTGATGCACAATTATTGTCTCATATTATTTATATATTATAAGCCTGGATTTTCAGCACACAGTGCCTCTCATTGAATAATAATAATAATCTTTATTTTTTTCATTAAGAAGTGACATAAAGTGTACATAGTTTTCTACCATAGCAATATAATGGTTAAAATACAACTATTAAAATACAACTTTTTGTCCACCGTAGTCGCAACCACGCCCGGGAACCACACCCGTGCTAGGAATAAACCTGTGTTACAAGTAATGAGGCCCCGACGAGGACGCGCACTTCCGGTAGTACCTAATATCTTTACAGTAGCACTATATCGCTACTGGGCCCTTAAGGTAGGCAAGCCTGTGATTAGGACCCAGTCTTACTAAACCTATAAAAAATAATAATAATAATAATAATACTATTGTTACGAATAAACCTGATATAGTGGTGATAGATCGATTAGAGCGCCGTGCAATGATAATCGATATCGCTGTTCCTCATGACGAGAATCTCGTGAAAGTTGAAAAAGATAAACAAATCAAATATTTGTATTTGTCTCACGAGATTGTCGATATGTGGAATGTCGAATCGGCGATCATTGTTCCGATTGTCATATCTGCTCATGGCTTAATAGCCAAGAGCCTCGATCAACACCTTCAGAGGCTCGCGTTAGACGGTTGGATCAAGGGACTGATGCAGAAGGCAGTTCTTCTCGACACGGCCCGTATAGTGAGGAGGTTCCTGTCTTTGGAGCCCTAACCACCGGTATCTTGGTCCCTGTACCCGATGTCGGTGGTCTACTATTTTTTATATTTTTAAATATATATTTTTTTATGTACATATTTAAAAATGTAATTTATATGATAAAAAATGAATAAAGAGAATAATAATAATAATATAAAACTAAGAGGGATGTCACATCTAGTGATTAGAGTAGTATCACGATTGATCGGTAAGTATATGGGTAATATTTCATGCTCAGCATTTGTGTAATATGGATGAGTGGTTAATCCATATAAATTAACAAAGTCGTGGACAGCTTGAACCCTTGTGGGATCCAGCATCTATGTTCTTGCAATCAGAATTTTGCGATCGGTCTATTATCGGTAGGTGGGTTCACAGATTCACACGGAATGGAAGTCAAGATAAGAAGAATCATAATTTTCTTACTAGTAAATCTGGGAATCTCTCTTAAGCCGCAGTGTGCAGAGCTTTTTATTTAGAAACAACTGATAATTCGACAAACAATCCTTTCTGTGTTTAACTATTTTTTAAAGTACGAAAACACGTTACCTAATAAATATAAGTTATAGGAACAGACCTATATATATACTCATGTGTGTAGAAACGTTTCTCTTAATGACACTGAAATGGGTAGTCATTACAGCAGTCAGACCCAATCTTTCGGTGTCTTATTGCCGTGTTCTCAAAATCAATCACTTTTGTGTAACATGCGATGGATTCCAAAAAGGTGTAACTTGAAATATCGTGGTCGGCAAATATTTGTCACCTACGCTTGCCTGATTCAAAAACGTGCTCTATCCATATATTAATACTTTCTAAATGTTTTATTTAAAACTTTATACAACTTTACACTTTATTGTATATGTGTCTACTAATGTTAGCCTTTAGATATCAAACATTAGCCTTGGCAACAATATGAAAATGATAATTTTTTTTTCTAACCTTTAGATTGCAGAATGATTGTGCGAAAACTACTAGCATGATCTTCATGAAATTTGGTGGGTGTTGTACAGTGATACCGTTAATTTGCGTAAAAATACATAATTAAGTGTATAATGGAACGCGAAAGTTTAAACGTTATCTAGTATTATCATATCTTATGACTTTTCGGACCGAACCCAAAAAAAATCTATCATACTTACCGACTTGCCCAAAAGAAAACTGTCTGGGCTATATAACTGTAGTTTTATTTATTTTTGGTATCAACAATTTACTTAAACCATGGAAAAGATTACCACTTATGTAAAAATTATTAAAAAAATATGTAAAATTTTAGTATTATTTTTTTAAGTATTATAGAACATTCTATTATATTTTATAGAACATTAAAAATTTGCTTTTAAATTGCATTATATCAAGAGAAACATGACACAATTTCTGTGTTTCGAAACGCTTAGGTACAAACCATCTAACTAATCCGACATGGGGACGCAATCAATCAAAAGGATAAAACGGAACGAATGAAAAGACGCGCATTTTTTCACGAAACCACGACCATTTTATAAGGAAAATAGAAAATGCGTGGCTGTATTGAATGTTATTAATCCTTGTCAGGTGGTAAAGTTTCTAGGAACAAGTGCAACGTCCGTACACAAAAATGTATTCTAAGCCACTAAGTACTGAGAAATAAAATAAACAGAGGAAGTTATGATAAAAAAGCTTCTGAAGTTATTGTATGGTCCGCTGACTGTGACAAGTTTTAATGGCGTATATACGAATGTATCTATATATAAATGAACCGTTCTTTGCTAGCCTTATAAACTACTATTTTATCACATTTACTGTAGAATACGTACAATATTAATATTGTTTTCAAAATGTGCAAGCCTTTTTTCTGTTAAAAGGATTTATTTGCATTGTTCACACTAATCACTCGATTATGTTAAAAAAAGTAAAAAAAACGTCTTTTATACACAGTAGTTTTAATTTAAATGAATAACATATCGAGTACGTTGATAAGATTTTTTTTTAATTTGTAAAAACATCGCTAATCATTCAATTAAAGCAGCATAATTTATTTAAAGTACTAAGCTGTACAGACTAGTTCAGTCTAAAAAATCCACAATTTAATAGTATTAGTAGAGAGAGGATAAAAGTCAATAAGCAAGTAGTATAAGTAGATTCAAAAGAGAATCAGATGATAAAACACTGGGTGCTTGAATCAAGTCAAGTACCCCGTGTGACTTATACCTCGTTAATTTAGCATGACAGATATTTTTAGAGTACAGTTAGAGGGCTCTTATTTATGTCAGACTTAAAGCTAATAAAAAATTAGGGAAGCCGAGTTATAGAAGCAGATTTTTTTTTTAAATATGATATATCTGAATTTCAGCTTTACTAAATAATGTAAGTCCATTGATTCTGAGATAAGGTCTCAGAATAAATGGACTTATATTATTTAGCAAAGCTGAAATTTAGATATATCATATATAAAAAAAATGCTGTGCTGTCTGTACCTCCTATATTCATTTATCGTCCTATCGTACTCTAAAGATTTAATTTTGATTGATTAGATTCGAATTATAGACTGGATGCGTAAGGTGGAAGACTACTCTATGGTGGGAGAGGCTTATGTCCACTACACCCTTCGGGTTATTTGAATTCCCGCGAATGTGTCCCGGCCTCAAGAACGCTGGACAAACATTCCAACGATTCATTCATCAAGTACTCAGTGGACTCGATTTCCCATTCGTTGATGACGTCATCATAGCCAGCCACAACCTACAGATGGCCTATCAAGACCTATGGTCTACCTACAGTCCTGCAAAGATTAGACGAATATGGGATAACGATTAACCCATCAAAATGCGTATTCGCTCAAGAAAACGTAAAATTCCTCGGCTACGACGTGTCGAGTGAAGGAATAAAGCCGCCGTATGAAAAGGTCAAGGTCATAGCCGATTACCCAAAGCCAGAGACTGTCGAAGAACTTCGACGATTCCTCGGCATGGTTAATTTTTACCGTGATAACACACCGAACGCTGCTCTCATTCATGCCCCACTAAACGCATTCCTACACAACTTGAAAAAACGCGACAAATCTAAAATCAACTGGAATACCGAAGCCCTGCAAGCATTGAAAGCCGAAGCCTGTAAAGCTAGCATACAGAACGCAACTTTATTCACCCATCCGTCACCATCCGCCGACCAATCCGATATCACTCCTGTGTGACGCATCAAACAAGTGTGCAGGCGCAGTACTACAACAACGCATAAGCAACAAATGGGTACCTATCGGTTACTTCTCCAAAAAGTTCTCCGTCGCACAACAACGATACAGCACATTCGATCGAGAGCTATCATCTATCTACATGGCTGTAAAATATTTTAGAAAAATGTTCGAGGGAAGAGAAATCATTATCTACACGGACCACAAACCACTCATATACGCAATTCACAAGCCGCCACCTGACACAGAAACACAACGCCGAAGCCGCCAACTATCATTCATTAGCGAGTTCACTACGGATATACGTCACGTAAGCGGGATAAACAACGCAGTCGCCGACGCCTTATCAAGGATCGAAGCGATTGAAATACCTACTTCGATCGACTATACGCAACTCGCCGCCGCTCAAGAACAAGATTCAACAACACCCGAACTACTCAACATAACTCTCAAGAAGATCGCTATACCTACGTTTAACCAACAAATCTACTGCGAAACATCCACGAACAACATAATCCCTTACCTCACAGCTGATGTTCGTCGAACCGCGTTCTACGCCGTACACAACATAAGTCATCCCGGTATCCGCGCAACACGAAAATTAATACAAGAAAGATACTTCTGGCCTTCAATGAACACGGACATCGGACGCTGGGCTAAAGGATGTACTGCGTGTCAACAATCACAAGTTCAACGACATACCTACCGCGACCTCGCAACGTTCCCTCAAAGCGCCCGATTTCAATGCCTACACATAGATATAGTTGGACCGCTACAACCGTCGGCGCACGGCCATCGCTACTTATTAACCATGATAGATCGCGCGACTCGCTGGCCCGAAGCTATCCCCATACAAGAAGTATCAGCTGATACAGTAGCGAAGACCGTCTACGAAGCATGGATAACACGATTCCGTTCGCATGTCACTATCACAACAGACCAAGGAAGACAATTTGAGAGTCAGCTGTTCCTCGAATTAACACGTTTTGTCGGCGCCGAGAAAACCCGTACTACTGCTTATCACCCGCAGAGTAACGGGATTATTGAACGCTGGCACCGCTCGCTTAAGGCTGCACTGATGGCGAGATTAACAACAAGTAGCAAGTGGATCGACGAATTACCTACAGTAGTTATGGGACTTCGTGCCGTCACTCGCACTGATACTAACACAAGCGCAGCTCAGCTTACCTACGGACAAGCACTAAGATTAGCGGTAGATTTCGTTACACCTTCACCTACAAATACGAAAATTAACTACACGTACGTCGATGAACTACATCGCGTTATCACTCAACTGACGCCTACGTACCTACCGCATAGCAACAGCAGAAACATATTTGTTCACCGAGATCTCTCTACGTGTGAATCCGTATTTCTACGTGTTGACACCGTACGGAAGCCACTGCAACGTCCCTACGAAGGCCCGTATCCTGCCACGGATATTTCTTCCACACCTACGGTAACAACGATGATATCGAAAGACCACCAATATAGGACGAGATCCGGCAGAGCTGTGAAGACTCCAGTACGCTTCGCTAAGGGAGGACCACTGTAGCTGCAATACTTATAGCATCACATATGTCCGCACCCCGCCGCGCTGAGCGGCAAACTGGTGCGATTTCTCATGTATTTATGTAAACCGCGTGCGTCGAACGTGCGCGCATGCGCCTTCATCTAACTACATTATTTTTGTACTTTTCTCTGATTGGCTAATTCCTAAATGTAAGCTCTTGTAATGTATCACTACTTCTGTAACTTAATTTGTACATATAACTAGACTAAGTTTATTATAAATATATTGGTATTCTACAACTAATCAGAAGTTTTACTCTGCATATCTAGACCTCTACAGCTACAGTATACCCTGCCTTACACACCCATCTTTCCCCGAATTGAAATATTTGTGTCATCTTTCCTCCAACTTGTGATCGGGGGAAAATTGGAGGTAAAAGATTAATTCGTCCCTGAAATATATATTGAACTTGATCTACGTTATGGAAACTTAAGTAGGCATCGCGTTAAGTTGTATGTATTAAATGAACTTGAGTCTAGAGGAACGAGTAAAACAATATTTTTATTAAAATTTGGAACTGTAACGTTTTTGTTATTTCTACAATAAACAGTCTTAACAAAAAATACCGACTCAAATATTAGCTAAAACGTACTTCTATATAAAACCAGTCTTGAGAAACTATCTTCGAACGATTCTAAAGAAATTTCACTTCAAAATTTAAAGTTTAAGAGCGGCCAGTAGTTTGTTTTAGTACAATAATATGATAACAATATAAAAAAATAATCTAAGTAAACATTATCTATCTATCACTTAAAAGTATTCTAAGTGTTGGATTGATAGATTACATTAATAATTAACTGACAGATCACCATTCAAATTATACAATATACCTAAACAACCTACCACAATAAATAATATAAGCCTAGTTTACAAAAAAGGTTACGTCATTCTATTATTCACAGCCCACCGTATTTGTATTCTTAATTAATTTTTCCAACGTTATTCAGCAAAATGTATTTTGTAATTAAACTCTTTTTAATCGCCGTCAAATTGGAAGTTTCAATTCGCCTTGTTTTATTTTTGGACATCATTATAAAATGACTTAATTTGGTTTGATAATAGATTTCATTTACGTTTTAATGAAAATGTCACATTTTAGTTATGGAAGTAAATCAATTTAATACACTGAAAGATAAGAAGTAGCCGTTGAAAAATTCAAAATCCAGGCTCTATTCTGAAATCTTCATTACCAAGTGTAATTTATCGAAGTCCTTACGTAGTGAGAAGTAACCAAATGGTGAAGAACATTGAAAGGTAACTCAGGAATGAAGCCATTTTTAGGGTTCCATGTGGTGTTGTATAATTGGTGTTGTCATGCGTATTACATAGGTATATTTATAGTTTTAGTTTCTAAACGGTCATTCAGTTACCTCATGATGCTTAATTAAAATATGTGTTCTATCTGATGACGGTGTAGATTAGGTTATTTATATATATGGCTTTTTAATTTAACTAAGAGGTTTTGTGGTCAGTTGCTAATAATGTGATAATTTTTAGACTTTACTGGTCTATCTATACATATATTTTTGTAAATGAAGGTGAAGTCCTCTTTTCCTTTAACAAGTTTTGTCATAATAAGTGCTTACAATCAAGTTTGATCAGTGTTTTTCGATCATTTCGTAATTCAAGATCTGATAGACGTTTCTGGTTTCTGGTTTCAATAGAAACTGTAAGAACTAGGAAAAATCTTTTTTCTTTGCACAGAAACACATTTTGTTAGACGCTTAACCTGTACGTATACTATCATTTTGAAATTGTATCTAGCTTAATGGCATAATAGTGACGTTGGAAAAAAAATGAGTTGATTTGGCAGTACACTGTGAATTTTCTTGGACTGACACTCAACGCGTCATGTCACAAATCCGTGTGTTATTGTCAACCTTTTGCATACCTTTAAATTAACAATTAAGAACAGAAATTACAATATTCTTTCAAAGTTATGTAACAAAAGAAACGGTCAATTTCAAGAAAAATATGCATTTCCTGCTTGCCTGAATTACGAAAAGGAATCAAAACGAAGTAGGTATAATTTATTCGTCCGCTTGCAGTCGGTGTTCTTTCAATAAGTATTTTAGCGAGCAATCCAGTTGATGAAATCTCAAAAATATTTGTTGAATTGGGACAAATTAATGCTCGCCAACTCACCTAAAACATTTATTCGTATTTCATAACGAATGCTCTTTTATTAAATTAACTTGTGAATTTCGTTGAATAGGAAGTATGTTTTGCATTTTTTATTTCATTACAAATATTGTATATTACATTATATGTACCATTTCCAATAAAACTCAGACATCAAAAACAACAAGGTTGGTTAGTGTGTTTGTTAGTAGTCGAACGGCAGCATAAGTTGACCCTGATGTCCCGCAAGTCGCCATACTATACATCTGACCCTCAAATACCGTCAAGTATAGCAAACTTGATAATAGCGGCACTTGCTTAAAGTTTGGAGGCACTGCGTGGCAATTTTGGAAAGCGAATTCGTACTTCTATGCAACATGCAAGGAACACTTAATTACCTTTACATTAGCTTAGCGTGTATTTTTGTAACGGAATCTTTTTAAGTAGTTTTCACCAACTTCAAGACTTCCGATTAACTTGAAAATTTTGCATTTGTATTAAGGACTGATGATAATACAAGAAATAAAAAACACGCTTAATTTTATTTTGTGATCAACCTTTTATATAACCAAACACTTTTTTACTTTACGTAGCATTGCAAATATATTTTTATTTATTAAATAAAAAAGTCATGACGCAATGGTAGTTTTGATCACACACAAATAATATGACAAGATTATGTACCCATATAGACAGTATCTTCATTGTCTGCAGTGATATTCCGTGTATGTGCACTGTGTTGGTGTGTCCGGTTGATACAACTACCACATATCTCCACATGGCCATTTAGACGCAGTTGCTATTGCAACTGCGTCTAAATGGCCATGACGATATTTCGTCAGCATTATATTGGATCATTTATACATATTAAGTCAATCCGAGAGCACATATCAAGTTACTCTAGTTAATGATGAAAAATAAAAATAAATATTTTTAAATTTAATCTACAAAGATAGTGTCTGTGGAAACTGCTTTCCTTTACAACACACAATGAGCTATATATTCTGAATCCCTGTCTCTGACACTAATGTTTGAGAATAAAGTTCATGAACTGTGTAGCGCAAAGTTGGTAGCCAAACTAGTACGTTAACTGTAAAACTTACAACATGCATACATGCTTTTATTAGCTTGGTATATATGTTACAGAATCTTTTTTTTTTTATAAAGAATACTAGTAACTTGTGTCACCCATTACTAGTATTCTTGTTACCCCCTGCAGCTAAGCTAAATAACACTGCCACCGAGCAGGCATGGGAAGATTTCGTTTCCTTGCCACCGTCGGCATATCATAATCCCGAAAGGAATTGTGGTCATGTCTCGCGACTCCAATCGGGGACGAGGGTCTTGGCTTAGCCGCCCGGACTGCGAGGAAGAAAACCTCTCTAAAAAATCACCCCGAATCCCGTGTTCTGGTGCGTGACCAGGGGATGCATGGCTGATGGATAGTTCAGTCATAAGCGCACTCCCAGCCGGGGCACCTGCGGACCCCTCGGTTGGGCATAAACCTTCGCTTGCCCGGGTGTTGGGGATCTCTGCCCGGGTCGACCTTTAGTTCTCCCCAACTCGTGGGTTAAATATGGAAAATGAATCACTAACAAAATACAAAACGGACGAAAAAAAGACGGAGAAGAGAAGGAGGAGCAAGAGGTTGGCGGGAGAACCTTCGTCGACCGACGATGAAGTCTCTTGTGAGGCAATTCGTTCGGTGGAGCTCCCAGAATTCAATTTGACTCCTGGGAGCAGAAGAATGTCGGCGCGGTCCAGGGCTGCTAGTTCGACGGCCGACTCAGCCGAAGAGATGGAGCTGGAGGTCCACGATACTGAAAGTCGTAAGCGCGGACGCTCCAGAGTTGAGGATGGTGACACGTCGCAAGACATGTTGCCACCAAAAGTGGCAAGTAGCCTCAGAGGGAGGTCGAGGTCGCGCACGCCGATCCCAGCTCCAGCAGGTTCTGCCTTTTCCAGGTCGGGAGCTTACGCCCGAGCCAGAGCGGAGGGCGAAATTGTGGCGGAGAAGGAGATTGCGGATCTCCTCCTGAAGATCCGGGAGCCGGTGCAAGAGGGTTCTGCCCCCCAAACACCGGTTACTATACAGGAGAGAGCGGACGCGGCGGTGGCCATAATTCACAAAGTGGCCACCAAGTCCACGAACCTTAAGGGTTCTTTTGTAAAGGCACTTAAGGACTCCTCCTCCGCTGTATCTGGGGTCGTTAAGACCCTAATTAGCGACGTGGCGCGCCTCGAGGCACCTAACGAGCGGTTGGTGGGGCGAGTGGCTGAGCTCGGCGCTCAGTTCGCCCAATTTCGGGCTCAGGCCGTCTGCCCTGAGCAACCGAGCCAGGTAGAGCGGCAGCCTGCTCCCACCCCCTCGCCCGCTGAGGTTCCGGATTCCCACCTGCGTCAAGTTATTGACGCAGTGTGGAGGATGATGGACGGACGCCTCGCGGGCCTATAGGCAAGGCTGCCTCCGGCCCCTATCAATCGACCACCATTCGCCGGTGATAAGCCCAAGGCTGCCTTGGGCCCGACGCCGCTTCCCGTCATAGGTGGCCGCGTTGTGGCTTCCTATGCAGCGGCGACGTCGGCGCCAGCTGCTACACCCACGCCGAAGACCGGGCTACCGGCTAAGATCGCAAAAAAGGCAGCCGCATTGAAAGCCGGGCAAACGGCTACGAGGATCGCAACAAAGGCGGCCGCATCGAAAGCCGGGCACTCGGCTAAGGACTTGACCAATGAAGCGGCAGAATACCCTCCGCTGCCTACTCCAGCGCCTAAAAGGACGAGCGCCGCAGTTCCTATTGGTGCTAAAACTATGGCTGGCCCCTCCGCATCTGGCCCGTCCGAATCTTCCCCCTCCGCATCTGCCCCCTCAAATTACGGGTGGCAAGTAGACTGGGGGGACAAGAGTAAGAAGTCCCAAAAGCGGGGTAAGAAGGCTGCTAAGAAAGCAGCCTCTTCACCGCAGTCGCCATCGGTGGCAGTGGCCACCACGAAGAAGCCACGACATCTGAAACCGCCTAAAACAGCGGCTGTGGTGATCACTGTCTCACCGGAGGCGGCAGATGGCGGGCTATCCTAAGCGGCCGTGTTCAAGAAGGCCCGGGATAGCCTCGCCAATGAATTCGGGGCCTCAGGTGTGAGGATGCGCCTCGCCCAGACGGGAGCTCGAATACTCGAGTTCCCAGGGGCTGAAGGTGCTATGCAGGAACTGCGCATTTCGGGCTTGAACGACTCTGTGACGGTAGAGGATGTCCGCGTTGCCGTTCAGGAGAAGACGGGATGCAACGCGGACAGCATCAAAGTCGGCACCATCCGCCCTGGTCCAGGGGGCCTTGGCGCGGTATGGGTCAGCTGTCCCGTAGCGTCAGCCAAAATTATGGGCGACGCCGGCAAGGTCCTCATCGGTTTCGTGAACGCCAGAGTCACAGTCCTGGTAGCGAGACCGATGAGGTGCTTCAAATGCCTAGGTTCGGGACACACCCGTGTCAAGTTCTCGAGCTGTTTTGACTGCAGCGGACTATGTTTCCGCTGTGGCCAACCGGGGCACAAGGCGGCCGAATGTTCCACTGCCAAGCACTGCCCGGCGTGTACGGTGAGCAATCTGCCCGCCAATCACCAGATGGGGCAGGGGAGCTGCAAGACTCCCCGTGCTTCTCAGCAAACATCGGGGGCCAGCCTATCGACCCAGGCTACCTCCGGTGTCACTCGTGCGTCTACGTCATCGCTTATGGAGGAGGCTGTAGAGACGGTCCAATAAATGGACCAAGTCTCAAGCCTCCTGTTGAGTCCTCTGAGCCCTATTATGTTCCTCCCCGTCCAAACTGGGTGGGTGACCGGGACGGCTCCGTGGCAGTCGTCGGCTCCACGGCGGCTCATTCCCCGCCCTTGTCGCTAAAAGACAAGGGTAATGCATATGTTGCTGCTGTATGGGGGGGGATCACCATATATGGTGTCTACTTCTCCCCCAACCGGAGTCTGAGTGACTTCGAGGTTTTCCTCAATAATCTGGAGACTGGCGACTAGCGTCTGGGCACATCCTAGTGCTGGGGGACTTCAACGCCAAGTCCGTTGCGTGGGGTTCCCCCAGGACGGACGAAGCCGTAGAGGAGTGGGCGGCTTCGGTGGGCCTCTGTCTTCTAAACAGAAGCTCCACCAACACGTGCGTGCGACAGCAGGGGGGGTCGATAGTGGACCTTTCGTTCGCTACCCCTGCTCTCGCCGCACGAGTAAGGAACTGGCGTGTCCTGGAAGAGGTTGAGACGCTCTCGGATCATCTCTATATCTGATTTGAGCTCTCCCGGACCCAGGACCCCAGAAGAGGTCACATGGCGCGGCGTTCTTCCCGCTTTCCGCGGTGGGCTGTATCCAAGTTAGATAGGGACCTGCTGGAGGAGGCAGCCATCGTTTACTCTTGGCTGTCTCCGCAGCCTCCGACCGAGGAGGTAGACATAGGGGCAGGCCGCTTTCGCGATGCGGTTACGCAGATCTGCAATGCGGCCTTGCCCCGTTCGGCATGTTCGAGGTCGTCGGCCTCCAAGGAAGGAGGTCTACTGGTGGTCCCAGGAGTTGGCGGACCTCCATGCGGCCTGTACCCGTGCCCGGAGGTCGTACACTCGCAGCCGGCGGCGTCGCCGCGGAGAGGGGGAGGAGCACCAGCTTCATGGGGAGTACCGAGAAGCGCGGCAAACTCTGAAGCTGGCCATCAGCCGCGCCAAAGAAGAAAAGAGAAAGGAGATGCTGGAGGGTCTCGATCATGACCCCTGGGTTCGCCCATATCGCGCGGCGCAACAAAATCTTCGCGCGTCGGGCCCCCCCCTTACGGAGACTCTCCAGCCCAGCTTCCTGCAGGATGTGGTTGAGGGCCTTTTCCCGCAACGGGTGGAGGACGTACCCCCGTCGATGGCCACCGGAGACGATGGGGAGGACGAGGATCATAGTGTTCCGCCCATCACGGAGGCGGAGCTAGGGGCGGCTGTTCTACGGATCCGTTCCAAGAATACCGCCCCCGGGCCAGACGGGATCCCTGCCCGAGTGTTGGCCCTTGCCCTCGACCACATGTCCGACCGCCTTGGGGAGGTGTTCGACGCTAGCTTGGCGTCCGGATGCTTCCCTGACTGCTGGAAGAGCGGGAAGCTGGTACTTTTAAGGAAGCCGGGACGGCTGTACACGGAGGTTGTCCGGTCAATGGTACTGTACGGTGCACCGGTGTGGGCGGAGGCTCTGACCGCTTTTGATTTGGAGCCGGAAGTACTCGCCGAAGTATATCAGCGAACGGCTGAGTTCCGGGCGGGAAGCGGCAGTCGGCCCCCGCCCGAAGAGGTACGTAAATGGCGTGAGGCCGCTCGCCGAGCCACCATGGCTCGTTGGTCGTCCCGGCTGGAGCCTTCACGTGCTGGCTTTGCCGCCGTGAAGGCGCTCCAGCCGGTCATCGTCGAGTGGGCAGGGCGGCAGCACGGGACCCTTTCCTTCCGACTGACGCAGGTTCTTTCCGGGCACGGCTGCTTCAGAAAGTACCTGCACTCGGTCGCTAGGAGGGAATTGAGTCCCGCCTGTCACCACTGCGACTGCAGTGAGAACTCGGCTCAGCACACGCTGGCGGTTTGCCCCAGTTAGGCGACGCAGCGTCGGGCCCTCACTGCAGTCATCGGAGTGGATCTGTCGCTACCGGCTGTCATACGCTCCATGGCCGGTAGCGACAGGAATTTTACCACGGTCGCAACCTTCTGTGAGGAAGTCATCTCGCAGAAGGAGGTGGCGGAAAGGGTCCGGGAGGACGACCTCCAGTCAGACCTAATTCGCTGAATTCGAACCAGGCGGCTGAGGCGCGCTTACCAGCGCCTCATGCCGCCCTGAGTGTGGCCGCGGGTGGACGGGACGGGTTTTCCCCTTCACCCGCTATAGTGGCCCCCCGCGAGAAGGCGGCGTCCGCGTGTGCCTGGACGTCGCCTAATTGAGAGGTTTGTTACCCGAAGGTGGTGCCCGCGCTTTTGAGGGCAGGCGCTAGGAGGGTTCCGGATGTCTTAATAAAAGCTGTGCCCGGATCCCTCCTATTTAAGGCGCAGTACGGCACACAGTGTGGTTTTAGTCGGTTCGATTCCGACACACAGCCCCATCGTAAACCCCGGTGGGGTGACGGCCCGAGGGGGTTTCCACACGCACAAAAAAAAAAAAAAGGAGTGGGTTCACATCGGTAGTGCTCTGGGTGGAGTTCGAACCCGCAACCACTTGATTGCAAGTCCGACGAAACACGCTTTAGTAGAAAACCATACTAAGAGATAAAGATAAAGAGTACTAACAAAAAAAAATTGTAAAAAAGCGTGGGGCGCTTTTTAAGATATTTTCATTATGACTACTCTTACCAATATCTGTCAATAATTATATTTAAAACAATTGACATCAAGCACCCCAGGCTTTTTTACAATAAAATATTTTTTTCTTGATCTTTTTATTCTTAATTTTAATTAATTGATAATTATTTTTAACTTTTTAGTTTGGTTTTCTATTAAAGCGTGTTTTTTAGTTTTTTTAACTATTATTTGTTTATTGAAATAAAAAAAAGCCAAAGTAGATTCAATGTTGCGATCAAAAACCAAAGATAATTAAGTTCAACATAGGGAATATAAAAGTTAAAATAAAAGGCGGTTAAAAATAAGCCAAAATTAAAAGTGGGATAAGTCCCGTAGCACAGATGAATGAACACAGATAACAAGTTTATATTCATTACTTACCATTTGATGTTGAGTCTCTATAGAGAAAAAATATAATAGGTTTAATATCAGAAGACCATTATAATCTACTTCGAAAATGGGTATCAATCTATACCTTTTTGAGGCTTGTTAAAAATTTAAACTTGATGATGCTATGGTACCAACTTTCTACAGCTACCAGCTTTAGAGGGGCTCGTGGCGAAGTGGTTAAGTAAGCCAGGTCAGTCTTAGGATGGGTGACCATTCTTAACACATTGAGACCCCTCCGTGTCTCGGAGAGCATGTTAAGCCCGTACGAGCACGGTAGTATTGGTTGCCAAGTTGCCATACGAACATCTGTGGCATTCGTTACGGGTAGTTGGAGCCCTAAAAAATTCCCACAACCTGGTAACCTAACTACAGAACTTCGATATTGTCTAGTACTTGGGTTGTGGAGGTCTGATGACAGTCGCGTCACGTAAAATATGAAAGTTCAGCCGTATGGTAGTTAGACTGAAAGCCGACCCCAAGTTAGTTGGATGCTGTGATTCCAGATTTAATGCAGCTTTTGCATAATCTGTTTACCTAACATAGATTTCTCGGCAGCAGTCTATGATATGAATATATAATGAGTATAGGTACACTTTTATTACTATCTTACTCGCTGTAGAGTGATGGGGAGTCACAAAAAACGAAACACCTTTCTAATAATCAAGACTTGATGGACATCAATAAATGCAAGCAAAAACTTCTCTTCTTGACTTGTTTATTATTGTGGCATTATTTATAATGTGTAAAAAGCATATAATAATACCAAATTGTAGGTTCTGATTGGTAATAAAAGGTTTCAATGAACGTAAGTGTTTACCCTGCACACTTTCAGTAGCTATTTCCTACCCATTAAGAGACCTTATCCTTTTTAAAGTGGGTCAAATATATCATTCATAGGATCTATCTATATTATATTCAACTTCTGGACTAACTATTTTAACCACCCATGGGCAACGGGCTTTTTATGTTTTAAAACATATGTAATCTCAAGCAGTTGTAAGCATATACAAATCGATGCAGTTTCATGATAACTAAAAATCATCTGGTGGTCGAATTCGACCATAGATAGATATCTATGGTCGAAGTATTTTATTAATGGTTTACAATAAAGATTATTATATCTAGATAGATACTAGCAGTTGTAACTATATACAAATCGATGCAGTTTCATGATAACTAAAAATCATCTGGTGGTCGAATTCGACCATAGATATCTATCTATGGTCGAGTTCGACCACCAGATGATTTTTAGTTATGTGATATATGATTTATAAGATAATTTTTCAACTGTATTTTATTAATGGTTTACAATAAAGATTATTATATCTAGATAGATACTAGCAGTTGTAGATATCTATCTATGGTCGAATTCGACCACCAGATGATTTTTAGTTACCATGAAACTGCATCGATTTGTATATAGTTACAACTGCTAGTATCTATCTAGATATAATAATCTTTATTGTAAACCATTAATAAAATACAGTTGAAAAATTATCTTACAAATCAGAGTACAATGGCGGTCTTATCGCTAAAAAACGATCTCTACCAGACAATAGGATGGTGATAATATCAAAATTATTTAATAAAAACAGTGGTTGATGGCGTACTATTCGAGATATAAAATAGGCATTTATGTACACATTAATACACATATAAAGTTAGTGGAGATAATAATCATAGTATTCTAGATAGCAATTTAGATCTTAGTTATGGCACAAACAACATAATACTATACTTGTAGTTTTGGTAAAAAATAGACTAATAGGTCGTATTACAGTGACAGATAATGTTGCTTAACCAAATTTTTAAAGGCTGTAAGGGTTTGAGTACCGTTCCGTTTGCCGAATGTGTACCGTACCATAATATTTTTTTTTATTTATTTAATTGGCCAGTATAACTTGAACTATCATTGTATAGACTTACGTACCAAGATAGGTCAACATATATACTGGACGCATGTAGCTTGATGAAGCCGTTTTCACTTAATTTTTACTAAATTTGTAACACATATTATTTAAAAACTTTAGCTTGTCGCACTTCTATACTTAAACTTTATGTGTTCCAAATTTCACGTTCCTGCGTTCGCGAAATGTTCTTAACAATACGTACAAAGTATTTTCTATACGTATTTATATATAGAAACTTGAACTTAGACCTAGCATCCGTTAGAAATTTTTTTGGTATACGAGGCATTAAATGTTACACGCTAGGCTGTGTCTTCCCACGAATGACAATTCTGTATATTCTTAAAATATATACGAGTACTCGTATAAGAGTCAGAACCGAAAAAGATGCACTTGCAGAAATCATATTTACTCTACTGCAGTACGGCGCTCTTTAAGTAGGTATACATTTCTCAAAGGAACAACCTATAACATGCATATTTTGTGTACAGGAAGTATAATTTATTTAACGTGGGAGAGCCATCCTACGGAACGTATGGGCCGGCTCGACTCCGGTCGATACCACGGCCTCACAGAAAACCGGCAGTGAAGCAATGGTTGCATTGCTTTTCGCCGCCTGAGTGAGGTTATCCGAGGCACTAACCCTCTCCCCTGTTAACGTCCTGCCCCTCTCCTCCCCACTAATCCCCTCTCCGCTCTTCCCCTACTCCCATCTTAAAGGGCGGCAACGCACTTGTGACTCTTGAGTTACAGGTGCCCCTGGGCGGTGGTAGTCATTTACCATCAGGTGACCCATCTGCTCGTTTGCCCCCAATACCATAAAAAAAAACTGAGCTATCAAGCATTTTAAGCACTAGTTTTACTGTACTACCGTTTTAACGTTTTTAAAATTGCCACAACAGTTTTAATTTTCCAAATCAGGTTAAACTTACAAGTTACTTAACACTATTTGTTTGATAAGTTATTAAAGCTCGTCTAACCATTTCTCTTGCTAAAAAGGAATCCAGATTTATAATAATTCCGACCATACCAATTTATATCCGATTAAATTTGTTGCGTGTTGCGAGATAGTTTAGCATTCCCTAAGGTCCTTGGGAGGCTTTCACAGTATTTTAGTACACCACTACTGTTGATCCTAGTTTGAAAACATAACAGTAGTAGTCTGAGTATTATTAAACATGATTGTTTTGGATATTAATTAGTAAACCTCAATTCAATAAGATACTTATTGGATAAACTGTTATTGTATTGTTTCTGTCATAACTTTTTTCTATAAGCTTTTAGGCCTTTAAGGATTGGCTGACTTTTAATTTAAGCCACAAATAAAGACAGGATTCCTAGAAGCGAAAGCTCTGAAATATCTTCTAGAATGCCCAGTTTGCACTCGTTACATTTGTATCATACATTTTTTAGACAACTTCTGACTCATTCATACATTCTATAAGTCTAAACCGTATTAGAATAAATTTTCCAACCTCGGTTACTGCAACCTCTTTAATGCAATTATTCTCTTTTATTGCTTTTTCTATTTTATCTTACATTTACTAGTCACTGTTACAATAGTTAATGTTGGTACTAATATGGTACTATGCACTGCCATTGGTGCTTTTTAGATATGGCCACAAGAACAGGCTACCCCTGTAATACGACGTGAAGTAAACGTATACCATATTAGCATTAGCAGCATTAGTATTCTCTCAGTACAGTACAGTATATACTGAGTGCACCGTGCTACGAAGAGCATGGGGTTACCTATGTGTATTGATCCCCATATTGTATACATAATCGCATCAAATTACAGTGGTATTCGTTCATGAGTTCATTATCATTATTCTCACTTTAGTCAGGGCACATTTTTCCCCCTAATATTACACTAATATCTTCATTTCACTTTACTCTGAATATTTTCGTATAAAGGTAGGTAGGGTTTACTCTAAGCTCGTGCTCGTAAGTTTCTATAATATTTGTTTCCCTAATATTACACTAATATCTTCATTTTACTTTGCTCTAAATATTTTCGTAAAAAAAGTAGAGTTTACACTAGGTGCACCTAGAAGCTTCGATTAGAGCAATGGTGGTGTGCAGGCCACAGATAGCTATATCCACACAAGTCGCAGCGCTGATTGCGCGGACTGAGCAAACAGAATAGACTCCCAAGTCAAATACGGACCGCGCCAACGCCATATTGGGGTGTTCCTTGTGTACTTACAAATGAAACTTAATTTATACAGTCCATATATATATCTGCACCTTTTTGTGGCCAATCAAATATGTAAGTGTACTAACCGGAGTCTATGTAAAATACAAACTTTAGTCAACCGCTGCTGTCTAATGAAGAAACTTTATGTGCAAACCTACGTATGGTGGTAAGCTCTTGTAATAATATATTGCTTCAATCAAGATAAGGTTTTCTTTTTATAGTATATTTTAATTGAATGGTCAGTAGTTACATTAGCCCATACTTAACACTATAACACATTAAGGTAGGTAGTTCTGATTGCTTCCTTTATCTACACTCATCACTGGCTGTTTTTTTTTTTTTTTGGAGGTTTTGCTTCACAATTACCTTTCAACTATTTCAACTTAAGTTTGACTAAATTCTGATACTAAAACTAGTTAAAAAGTTGTGTAAAGTTAGGTAAATCTTGTTGGTGACAGAGATAAAGGTAACACTATAACCAGACATATGGAGACGGAAAGGCGCCTAGTACATTTTGGACTAGACATAAATACCTATAAGTAAAAGCAAAGGCGTAATAACTAATCTTGAGAAAATTCCATTTCTTTTTTGTATTCAACTAGATTATTATTATCCAACGTGACGGAAAATACTTCAAGATTGTAGTGTATAAAATGAGGGCTCACTGTTTACTTATTTGAGTGCAAAGTCCATAAAAACGGATAGGCTTCGTAAATAGCTGTCCATCCCAACGGACTATATAAAGTTCTGTCGTCGGCGCTTAGCCGAAATGATGAAATGACACAGGAGACATTAATTATTCGTATGCACTAATAGCTTCACTACGTAAGCCAGTTGAAATACCTTTTATGTGGTATAAATGTGTTAAGCCTACCTGTTTATGTGTATTTTCGAGTATTATCATCAAAGTGACCACCTACTCGTCCTAGTGCGTAAAATATTAAAAGAGGATTTTGTGCACAACTGGACAGATAACCTACTTACACGGCAGTGTGGAAAAACAGTTATATAACATGGCTTATGAAGTTATGAGCAACCTTCAATAATTTTTTCGGCTCATAAATTCAAAAACTTAATTATGTTAGAAGTAATCTCACCGCGATTGCTATAAAGTATCAAAACTAAAAAAATAGCCTTTTATTACCAACTATTGTCAACCAACCAATAGCGTTGCGTTACCGGAAAAACTAGTCATAATAATGTATGTTAATTAATTTTTATTAATAGTAAACTGTTTTATAATCTTTTATAGTTTGACCCTATTTTTAATAACATTATAAGAGTTTTCGATGAGGTGACAACAATTATTGTTCTGTTAAAACTGAAATACGAGTTCCTTTTTAAACGCTATACTGCATTAACGGTATGTTGTGTATTATACTAACAACAGGTACACTAACATTTCCTCTATGTACAGTAATAAACTGGGAACGACCACTCGTTGTTATTACTAAACTGGCTGTGAATATATGCGTCGTATTTCTAAAGAAAAATAAAAATCTCTATCGCTAGCAATGAAATGAAACTATATCTTTAAGGCCCAAATAAACATGCAGTAGACAGTATATTTAATTTTTGCAACAAAACATCTCGTTACTATTGAACGCTGAGAGCAAAATAATAACGTTGGCGCTTGAAATTGGAGCAGTGCATAAATTACCACCGCCTTGCGACTACGTCTGTGACGTTACTGAAACTCATTTCCTTCTTCAACTGGCATCCCTTTTCGTAATTACCTCTTCGATATTCAATAGGCCTAAATTGTACGGTAGAATCGCTATTAATTATTTTATAAATATGAAAGGAAATTCGTTTTTTAGAAATAAATTACTGAGAGTAATATTTCTGTTTTTTTACCAAATTAAACATGTTGAATGAAACAAAAAGTAGTGAAATATGGTTGCTATTAGATATGAATAAGGTCGAAAATGTTTCACCAAGACAGTTCGAGAACGTCAGCAAACAAATTATTCGATTTTATTAACTGACGACAGGCATATTTTTCCAAGAAAGAGGCCGAGGTTTTAAATCAACATTAGTGTACAACCCATTGACCATTATTTAAACATTTTGTTACATTTTCTACCTAAATTCCTTCTGATACGACTACTAGAACAATACCAATACCTAAAACATCGAGCATAATACTTTAGTGCGTCCCAGGGAAAGTATAGCTGTCTATGAAAGATTTTAGTTTGGATTGGATTAAAGAAAGTTAGAAATATAATATTTGTACTTTTCTCCTTAACAAAGGACAAATAAATAGTAAAGGTAAGTGAAAGAATACTACACTTAATGGTCAGTAATATATACAATAACATACATACATATATAGCAGCAACACAAAAACACTTATAAATTTATTGTAGTTGCTACAAGATCACCATAGCAAAAAAGCCGTTAAAAATTTTGCCTCTAAACTATTAATCAAAGTATTACTTTAAGTTTGATCATTTTTGAATTCAGGTGTTGAATACTAACAGAGAAGAGACTCCACTAGCTCGAATACGCAGAAAATTTATTTCGTTTTGCTCGTAAAGTTATCACGGCCTGTTAAAATATTAAACAACACAGAAATCCAGGTCTAGCTAAATCGTAGTCCACCGCACACGAATTTTCTGAAAGGTCCCGTTAAAATGCCGACCCTTAGTTGATTTATTATAGCGGTATTGCCGTTTACTAATAAAGTCATTACTTCAGACAGCTGCTGTTGAAACAATCTAGTGATTTTATCGCGATCTCGTAATCAGAAAAACAATTCCTTCCTTTTTTCCACTGGTATATAGCACCTATCTCCTCGACATCATAATCGATCTAAGATACACCCTTGCAAACCAGTACCGGTTACAGTTCTATTGTGCTGACACAACAGCAATAGTTGTTTTATAAGCTCATACAAATACACTGTAGCACCAGAAACCAAATAAGTTGCTCAGTATGGTGGTTTAAATGTCTTGATTGAAAGGTCGCACTTTAACGAATATGCTTCGCAGAACATTAAAATTGAGTTACTATGATTTGTCAGGACTTGTCAATAACTAATGTTACACAATGAGTAGTAACTTTTTTATATTATTTCGTTACCGTTTTGATTAATGCGCCTTAAATGGAGGGACCGTCTATGGTGCGACGGTATGACCTCAATGGTTCAGCGCTAGCCTGCGGGTGGCAATCGGGCTTGGTGTAATAATATTGGGCGATTTCCAGATGCACAATCACCCCTCCGCGGAAGGTTCTATTGCGGGTGGAGGACGTATAAGTGGCGTACGATGGCCGGCAGCTAAGGTTCCACTCCGTCTACTGCAGAGAGAACAAGATGTTGCGTCGCCCAAGCCGGACAAACCTCAAGCGTATGCTGTGCCGTGTCCTCGCTGTGGTCACAATGGTGGCAGCCGGGACTCAATTCCCTCCTTGTAACCTAATACAGGTACATTCGAAGCAACTGTGCCCAGAAAGCACCTGCGTCAGTCGAAAGGTAAGGGTTCTGTACTGCCGCCCTGTCCACACCTAATTAATGGATTACTGAATATAATGTTTTATTCATTGTGTAATCTGAATAGTTGTTTGAACAAATTCATAAGAAAAAAGCTTTCGCAGCTTACTTTCATTTAAACACTCATTCGTAAAGTGGGGCGAGCGTGCAGGCCCATAAATAAAGAATGTCGTGTAAAAGGTGAAGCGTTCGCACAGAATTTTTTTGTTTTGCGAATGCTAACTGCTGTAAGGCGTCAAGCATACCATACCTTGCTTTGCTGGAGTAAAAAAATAGCTTGATAAATCATTTAAAATATTTTAATAAACATTGGTGAAAGCCAAGTCGATAGCCAGACGAAACTTTAATTGTTGTTAGCTAACCTTTTTGCGGTAATTGTAAAAAAAATATTAAATTCATTTTTGGCGCCAAAAATTAATTTAATATTTTTTTAGCTACTGCTTTGATGGCTTCCGTAATATACATATCTATAGGTCTTTAGCAGTAATTGTTTATAATCTTGCCTGAGCTCTGTGCGAGTAGGTTTGGTTTTAAAATTTAAATAATAATATTGTGATAAACTTTTTAGTATCGTGCAATGTGTATGTAATCATTCAGAGAGCTGGTGGAGGAACTGTTGTCGTATCCCTCCAATACAAAAGGAGGATCCTCCGATCACGCTAGGTGATCATGACACATGACAAAACTGTGTAATTTTACATTCAAATCGAAAATAAAGGTTGTGTGTGTGAGATTGTCACAACAAGTTACATTGTAACATTTCAGAGCAGAAACGTGCTTTGAAGCATTTTATCAATGACTTAAGACCATGGGAGGACCAGGCTAACGTACTTATCAAATAAATATGTAACAATTAACTTTAGAAGTACAAGACATGGCAGTTTCACTTATTTACCTCTGTATTGAAGTGGGATGCTTTAAAATTGTGTATTTGATTATGGTCACGCAATCAAATATACTTGTTTCAGTTACTAGATCTCTTTGCTCTGATATCTTTACAGACTTGTAGATAGAAAATAAATATTATTTTGATTACACCCGATTTCTTCTATACACACTCCACTAAAAATAATATTATTTTATTGAAGACAAATTCTGTACTTACTGGCTAATTAATTTACTGGATTTTCTGGACTTAACATAAAACAGACACTAACCACACCCAGACTTGAATAACTAAAATTCCACATAGGCACATTTTACGAAAATTTCATTTAAAATAAGTTTTATTCGTGGTCAGGTTGACAGGGTATTCAATCTTATTAAGTAGGCCAAGTTTTACCGAATTTGTTATGAAAATAATGTTAAGTATTTTATGTGAAAGATGGATTACATAAATTTGTTAAAAAGAAAATACAAGAAGTCCCAGGGCTACGGGACACAATACATAGGGTAAGTATTTTAAGACTCTTTTCGGATGACGGGCGTTGACCGCGCGTCGAACGCGTATTGGGTTTTTGTATAGTGTTCACATGGCGAGCGGTCACATGTATTTTATATTTATATTTTATTAAAAAACTAACTGTGTGAAATATATGACATGAAGTGACATCAAACTCATGCTACGTAAAAAATGGTATACGGACTTTTATTTAAATAGCCGAATCCTTTTATTAAATTCACGAGTCGTCGCGTTGTAAACTGTATTTTACTGAATTTGAACTGTATTTCTAGTGCATTTTAGCCATTGATGTATTTAAACTGTATTGATGGATTTTCATGTTTAATGTAACCGTAAACATAATACAAAAAATGGTACTACGAATATATTACTAAATGCCATTTAAAACGTTGCCCAAGTATTGGCCGTTGGTACCAGAGGCTGGAGAGAGTCCAGCATTTATTTTATTATTACATTAAAGTAATTAAGCAATTCGATATTCCGTTATAAAATATTAAGGATCAATGATCAATCGAAAAGTTTTAAAGATTCATGGAAGAGCCATGCTTCGGCACGTATGGGCCGGCTCGACCGGAGTGATAGAAAAAGGCCTCACAGAAAACCGGCAGTGAAGCAATGCTTGCATTGCTTTTCGCCAAATGAGTGAGGTTACCCTTCCCCTTCCCTTTTCCCCCTTCCCCTACTCCCACCTTAAAGACCGGCAACGCACTGCGCCTCTTGAGTTGCGGGTGCCCCAGGGCGGCGGAAGTCATTTACCATCAGATGACCCGTCTTCTCGTTTGCCCCCTATTTCATAAAAAAAAAATGTATAGAATATAAATAGTATAAGTCTCTTGTATTCTACACTTTTTATTCCTATTAATAACTTTTATTAAAATTGTAAAGGGACCCAGCGGTTTGATTTGTGTGATGTCCCTTTAGTTAAGCAGGATAAAATAGTACACAGATTCATAACCGCAAATCTTAAATAATGTTTGAAGCCGGGCTACCACCAATAACCCTTCTTACAGTAGACTTGGTATAGACAGAGTTGGCAAAGCGCAAATGACACCACTGTTGTTGCAAGTGTTTAAAGTCACCGATAACCCGAGTTAGTCTTTCAAGAAGACTTGTGATACAGTGACTGTGGGTTCGAACCTCACTCAGTAACTACACGAATACCTTTCATACCATTAGTTTAGTATAAAGGGCATATATAATATAACAAGAATACTTACCATGTGGGACCTATTATTATTTTAGGCGAAATAAAAATTAGATATTTTCCTCCAATAAAATAATGAACGAATTGAATAAACTGCTCAATTGTTGTTCGTCTGTCCTTTTACAGAGACTGAATGTATTTACAAATAAACAAAAAGATTTATCTGGGCCACCTCGCTTGTTAAAGCTTTAAGCAGGTTAAGCCCGCAACTAGCGGGGCGAACTCGAACTGTCAAGTGTGTATCGATCGTTCAATTATGGTTTTATTTACAAACAATGAAACAAGAAAGTCTGATATGGAAAGTGTTAAACCTTCTTATTAAATAGGTATTATAGTATTTGCTTTGGAGGTAAGTTAGAAGGCGGGTTTAAATAAAAATTAGTGCAAATATTTTATTTGGACAAATGTATATTTGAGTTCGTTTATGTGTTTGTAATAAAACATACGTTTATGCGTGTGGTTAACAAATAGAATATGCAACCCGGTCTATACAGCGTTGTGTAATATGTTTATTATAAATGAGCTCACGGTCTGCTTGATAGAAAGCTGTTAACCGTGCAGGCCCGTGCTCGTAACCACTTACGACACTAGACTCTTTCTCCATTCTGAATAAGTATAATTAAAAAATAGCCCCGACTCTAAAATCCCTTTAACTATTAGACAATAACTGATGATCTTTGAACGGCTGAAAAATTTTCCACTCTCAATAGTGCGAGTCTGACTCACGCACCGAGGGTTCCGTAAGCAAACAGAGTTGATAGATTGTAGATAGTACATCCATCTCGCGAATCAATTTCGGTTGCAATGTACGACAAAGTCAACTTTCCAATCACAAAATATTTATTTATTTATTTAAAACTTTATGCACATAGAGTACCTACAGAGGCGGACTTAATGCCATAGGCATTCTCTGCCAGTCAACCTTCGGGTGATGTAGAGAAAATAGGAAGTAGGTGCATTAAAAATATTACAGTTTATTAGGTAAATTTGTGAACTAAATATCAGACAAAAATACATAAACAAAGTATATAGGATAAAATACATATCATAAACATACATACAAATATGTACACAAACATAACATATACATACATACATACATACATACATACATACATACATACATACATACAAATAAAAAACATAGTAACAATTTAGATGATAAATTATCAGCAAGTTCATTCTGCTAGTTGTTCAAAAAGGTACTCCTTTACTTTCACTTTGAATGAGTAACGATTGGTGGCCATCCTGATTTCGAGGGGAAGCGCATTCCAAAGAAGAACAGACTGAACGAAAAAAGAAGAGCCTACAAACTCTGTGGTATGAGAGGGACAAAGAAGAAGAAGATTATTTAAGGAACGAAGGTTTCTATCATGATTACTACTTAAATATTGGAAATATGATGTTAAATACGGTGGAGAAGATGGGGAATTAAGAATGGTAAACAGGGCAGTGAGGGCTCGCAACATACGGCGCTGACGAATAGGCAACCACTTAAGCTGAGAACGGAAAGAGGACACATGGTCGTATTTACGAAGATTAAATATAAATCGAATGCAGTTATTAAGAAGACGGTCTAATTTATCGAGAAGGTCTGCATTCAGGTCATAGTAGCACACATCACCATAGTCGATTATTGGGAATATGAGAGTTTGCATGAGCATTGTCTTGGTTTTCGCAGGAAGAAAATTTTTTAAGCGATGTAATGCACGGAGGGTACCAGTAACCCTCTGGCACAGATTTGTAACCTGATCGCGCCAGTTCAATGTGGAATCAAGATGTAGGCCCAGGTCTTTCACCGATTGACAAATAGGTATAGTAGTACCGTTAAAAGTAACAGCTGGGAGCGTCTCAGTGTCTACTCTACTCATCAATCGGTGGCTACCGATTATAATGGCTTGACATTTTGAAGGATTTACTGACAAGCCAAACCTTTGAGACCATACTTCTATAGATTTGAGGTCTCTGTTGACCATGTCGATGGCCGATGATATATTCTCAACCCTAGCTTGAGAGTACATCTGCAGGTCGTCGGCATACAGATGATACGCACACTGAAGTTCCTGGGTTAGGAGATTAATAAACAGAGAAAATAGCAAAGGAGAAAGTATACCGCCTTGAGGAACACCAGAGTCAAGATCATTCCAGCTTGATGATAACTCGTCGACACGAACAGACTGCTGGCGTCCCTGAAGATAAGATGAGAACCATTCCAGTGCATCAGGTGAGATCATAAGATAGGAAAGGATAGATAAGAGAATATCATGATTGACGGTATTGAAAGCATTTGAGAAGTCAACCAGTACTAAGACAGTCAGTTTTGCGTCTTTCATTGCTGCTCTAATATCGCCAGTCACTTTAAGGAGAGCGGAGGTAGTACTGTAACCAGGCCTAAAACCGGATTGTAGAGGGCTTAACAGCTTATTTTTGTAAATAAAACTGGATAACTGTTTAAGCACGCAGGATTCTAGCACTTTAGAGAGGAAGGGAAGAATGGATATGGGTCTAAAATGATTGGGAAGTGTGGGATTTGCAATTTTGGGTAGAGGAATGACATAGGCTTTGCGCCAAAGTGATGGGAAGATTCCGGAATCTAAAGAATAATTGATAATATGAGAGATAACAGGCAAGAGTGGATCAAGGATTGTTGTGACCATGCGCCTGCTAATTTGATCACAACCAACGGCATCAGATTTAATGGAAAGAATGATTTTTTTGATCTCATCCGATGCAACTGGAGAAAAGTGGAAAGGATTAATATTAGGGCAGTCTAAGCCTGCCAAGTAATCAACAGTGCGATATTTGGTTTGGTGATCCAGGTAAGCAGAGGTTGAAAAATGACGGTTTATGTCATCCAAACCAAGTATCTTCTGCAGATTCATGGGTCGCCGTTTACCAATACCCAGAGTTCCAAGAAACTTCCAGGTGTTGGCCGGGGAAGAACAGGTGATGTTGTCGAGAATGTATCGGCGTTTGGCGTTACGTATCATCTGATTACACCGATTCCTTGCAGCTTTGTACAGGTTCCGCTTTTCCTCTGTACGATCTTTTTTAAGTTTACAAAAGGCCCTATCTCTTCGCCACATAGCCTTGAGAACAGCCTCCGTCATCCAGGGTGCAGGTGGTCTCTTAAGTCTAATTTTCCTAATAGGAGCATGGCAATCATAAAGAGCAATAAGTGCATTGTTAAAATGATTTACTTTATCGTCTACACTTGACGCCTTCGTTACGATGTCTCAGTTTAGTTCCGAAGCATCCCTATGAAGCCTATCTACATCCATACGACCAAAACAACGCATGTGCAATACTCTGGGAGGGGGTTTGGGTGGTTTTAGGACGTACGAGAGGAATATAAGGTCGTGATTGGACAATCCAGGCGCAGTAATTTGACCATGGTTACGGACCAGTGTTGGGACTGAAGTAATTATTAAATCTAGCCAAGTGTCTGCTCCCTGGCTATTGAAATGGGTTGGTTGAAGGGGCAAGATCTGCAAGCTGGCAGATTCGAAAATTTGAAGGAGTTTGCCGGAACGTGAGGAGTGATGGACAAGTATCAAGTGTCTGTATTGAAATCGCCCATGATGACGTGATGTGCATATTCTGACCCTAAAGATTCGAGTACTGTTTCCAGGCTGGAGAAGTAGTCGATAGTAGGAGGACAATAAACAACACCTAGTAACAATTTGGCTCCTCTGACAAAAACTTCGAGGAAAAGGAATTCTGCGTCAGCGGAATAAGAAGCGGAGGAAGCAGCTAAAATTTTATAGGGGAGGGAACAGTGAATATAAATAGCTACACCGCCACCTCTTTTCGCGTTTCGGTCATTCCGAACAAGGACATAACCTGGAAGAGGATATGATGTAGAAGCAAGATTAGGTTTGAGCCAACTCTCAGAAATCAGGATGGCGTGCACGTTGGTGTCAACGAAAGCTTCTGTCAAATCACTAAAGTGGCTAGGCACGCTCTGTGCATTTATGTGACAAACGTTAAGCGAGTGTTTCGATTGGTGGTTAAATGTCGCACGTAAGCGGTCACCTAGTGTTTCCGGTAACGAGGCATAAATTTCGTCACCAGAGGATATTGCAGACTCGTAGGCAGAATTATTGGAATCATAATCGTCATCTATCATAATCACTTCAACAAATAGACAATAAGACTATAATATAAATATTACAAAAATAAATCTATATATATAAATTAATATAATATTTGTATAATAAATATGTATAATGCAAAGACTTACTAAGTTGGCGCGAAGACGTTCCTCTACACCACCCACGAGCTAACACTACACGTAATAAAAACAAAAAAAAACTTAACACAATAGTACACACAATTAACAAAACGCACTTTAAAAGAAGAAAAAAGTGCAAGTGTAAACGTAGTAATAAAGTAGACGCTTAAGACGACGAAAAATATACTAATAATATAATACAACGGATTATCTGTGTTTTTTATAAACTCCACACGGTTTAGTCTTTCGTGAACTATAAGAGGTAAATTTATTATATGATTTAAGGATCAAAGGTTACTAAATTGGTAGCCTAATAAAGGTAGGGCACATCAGAGTTCTGCTTAAATTGGGAAGAATTTCCGCACTATATAATGAAAAAAAAAAATGTATCGTAAGGTCGCTTTTGCCCAATGGAATAGAATTGGTAATGCACTAGTGACACAACTGTAGTTGAATGTCATAGTCATCGATAACCACTTACCAATAGATGGAGCATCTGCTTTGTCTACAAAATTGCAGAAAAATTGTTTGCAGTGTTCTGGTTATGTTCTGGTTATGGTGGTGGAATTTGAAAAAATTTCAATTCAATACTTCTATATTTTATCAATATCGTTTTGAGGTCTACAAGTTTCGGATATACATATAGATTTTTAAATGTCAATGGACATGAATTCGAAGCATTGAAATTAATATTTCAAATTCAAAATAAATTAGCGTCATAAAAAAATATAAAGAAATAATTGCAAAAATCCAAGCATTTTTGGATTAGGAAACATACGTTTAAAAAAAAGATCTATTTGTGTGTTAAATTAATATAAAAGTCAATACGATTTCGAGGGAAATCATTCTGAAATCTTTCTATAACTTGTAAAAAATCCGTTAGGCAAAATGAAATGGGCGCTTATAGAAAGAATGTACTGGTTGTAAAAAATATAATATTTTTTTACAACTAGCACATTCATTAGACTCAGATTAGAATATATTATGAGTTCAAATACACTCTGAAATAAATTTATTGTACTAAAATTCTATGTACATGTTTAACAAAGAATCTACTTTATCTTAACGTAACCTTCGCAAATAAATACAGGGTGATTCCAACCTGTCACTCTTTCAAACGGTTCAGAGTGCAAAGAGGGTCAAAGTCTGCTGTCACGAGTAATTTATTAACACTCTCTCTTTTGGAACGAATTATTCAAGAGTAAGAATTCTCTTTTAATAAGTAAGTAAGTCGTTCATTATAATTCTACAGACCAATAACAGCTTTTCAAGTTATGAAATGCAACAAATAAAAACAAAACACTGTGCAACAGTAGGCTATTATTATACATTGTAGTAGACTCCGCGAATGACAGTGACAGAAAAAAGGTAAACCTATATTATAAAAAAGTACCGCCTACCCGTGAACACGATCAGTGCAATTTAACCACAAGCGTGACCGCGTATTTAAAAAAAACGCGTTCGAAGTGCTCACGAAAAAAAGACATCGGGCGCCGCCAGTGCGCATGGCCGTAATAAAACTTAATTTATGACTGTTTCAAGAGGTTATTTGTGAAACTAGTGACTGATTTGTATAGCTAAAATAATACAGATTTTTTAAAACGCCTGTTTCCAATAACCAAGTTGTAGTTACCGATAGATCGCTATCTCCAAAAAACAGAAAGGTCCTATCTATCTAAAGTCTGCGTTTCACAATCAGAGATAAGTGCTATCTATCTTTATCCAACGAAGGGTAGCGCCTTTCCTCTCGTCTATCCACGCCTCTTGAAACATCTCGTTTTTTGTTAACCACTTAACAATAATCACCCTTAAACCCATTCTAGTTTTTATAGATTTTAATTTTTTTTAGTCAATGAAAGCGGCCCATGACAAAATATGAGACAATGCTGCTTGTGTAACATGTGGCGGCAAATGTCGTTTCAAATAACAAAGCAATGAATGCAATAATAGAATCAAAGTACAGGCTTGTTAAATGATTTTATTTCTTCGATTTTTCGATTCGAATAAAAATAAAATTGTGAAATCTAATTGACAAAAATAGACGCAGCTATAGTAATAAATTAAATACTTTTTAAATTGGCATTACACTAAATCTGTAATATAAGTTTATTTAGGTATTAGTACTAAATTATTTATTTAACTGGTTTACAGCAGACTCAGTAAAATCTGTATGCATAGTATTCACGCCAATTCGTTTCTTAACCACAATTATAATTTAAATAATTCCAACTACAATGATCCGTTGTATTATAATAATAGTATATTTTTCCTACTTCAACTATTCAAAAGTTTTAAAAGTTATCCTTGTCAAAATGGCCGATGTTGACAGATAAGCAAATGATGTTACTTGAGTTAGCTCCGTCTATCGAAAAGTAACTTAAAACTTATATTGAAATGAAAGTAAGAACCATTTGCATGGGATTCCTATCTCTAGTAGGCTACCTGTCCTCTCGACAATAGATTGACAACTTCGATAGAACATGCTTTACCCCAGTAGGATATTGAAAAGCAAGTAAGGACCAAACGATAGATTTGTCTATCTTTTGTATGTGGATTTACAGATAGATAGGTTATTGAAAACGGCCGTTAGTAGTTTCTGAGAATGTCGCTTAATATAATAATTTGTAAAAAAATGCAGGAAGTTAGTTAAACTTAGGAGTTATCAGGATTTTTTTTTTACGAAATCTAAATCGATAACATCAGTTTTTTTTAATTTTAATTATGTCAAATATTAGTTTATCTTTCCAACTTATTTTTATTATGTACATAACTCAAATAAAAATATCGTAAAATAAATGTTGAATACGGCCACTACTTTCGCAAATACTGCAAACCGCTGTTAAATATTACGCAATCTTCATACTTATTCTATGGCAAATATAGCACCCGTAGGACAAAAATATATCTTGTTATAAAATGTTGAATGTCTCGGCATAAGGATTCAGTTAAAATATACATTACTTTTTAGGAAAATATTATTGTGAAATTATAAAAACTAAAAACGCACTCCATTGCTCTAGCACAATAGTGTCGTCTTTGGAAATAGATTTTGGGCAGCCAGGTTTATTTTTATGTTTAAAAAATAAAATTAATACAAAGAATAAATTCGATAGTTAGCGAAACATGCATAACATGACAAAATTAATTATATTTGTTAGGATTAAAAAAAGGAAACAATTACGTTCTGACGAACAAAATCCAGCTTCTTACACCAAGTGACAAGACAAGATGACAAGAGTAGTTGCAAGTATTAGTAAGATTTCGAGCCAATAAGTATTAAAACTGCCTCGACCATAGGGAATGACTTCAAAAAACCGTCTTAGTGCTTACTTACGTGCATTTTTTGATGTCCTATCTGGCAAACACACACCCACGTACACATAATTATATAATTTTTTTGGTGCCACCGGTTGAGGCTGTAAACTATCTGGCAAACACATACACACACGCACAATCATATATGTGCTTACTGCTAATGTACGTATTATGTACATTATACAATAAGTTAAAAGGTATAAAATTAAATAACTTTATAGAGTTCAGAAGGTCTCAGTAACCCATATTATTTAAAGGAATAATATTAAATGCTGTCAGCCTTTTGCCCGTTGCTTTTATTTTATTTCTGAACACATGTGGTTTGTTGTTTGGAAGTTGTTTTGAAGACTGTACCTACAAGCAAAGTTACACCTTATATAAAGGCGTAGGTGTACGGTGCGAAATTCTCGAGGGAGCTGTACCTTGTTCACTGGCTGCTCGTCTCGGCCTACACTGTAATATGTGTATATATCACTACTGGAAAAAAACATACTTGTTTTTACATGTACAAGTACAAGGTAGGTGAGAAAGATAATAGTATACCTATATATACTATGTTAAATAAAACAACAAAAAAGGCATGAATAAATACTAATTATTTAAACATTTTTTTTATGTTTGTATATTACGATACTTATTTCACTTTTAACTAGCTGCGCCTTGCCGTCTTGGAAATATCGGGATATAAAGTAGTCTTCATGTTAATCCAGGTCTCCAGCTATCTATATACCAAGTTTCATGGCAATCGCTTCAGTAGTTTTTGCGTGAAAGAGTAACAAATATAAACATCCTCACAAACTTTCACGTTTATAATATTAGTAGGATGAAAATTTCTTATGAGTTATGATACTTAGATGATAATGATATAAGTAAAACTTTCCACACTTTATTTACTCGCATTGGAGTCGTTCAATGTGAGTAAGTAAATTAAGTAATTTAAATTTCCCGAGGGTCCAAAAATTGGTAACGGCTTTTTCTCCCATTTATAAAAAAATATAATTTTGAGTGTTACGTGTTCAGAACTCAAAACAGCCTACTGTTTTATGTTCTGAAAACTTTTTGATCAGAAACTTTGGCAAGGGTAAGCTTTAACGTATTTATGTATTGTGGACAAACACCGTCGTCTAATTGACGTACGAGACGTGTGTAAAGATACTCAGCATTTGTAACAGACCCTTATCAACGCTCTGTAATTGTCCACAGCTAAACACGGGTCTGTCTCTCTGAGTGTTTCCATAAACAAACCGAATTGGTTTATGTAGTCGACTTTCTTGACAAAGAGATTGCCGGGTCTGCGTTTTGGAAAGGTTCATAAGCTTCTTACTGGACCTAGATACCTATCGTTTTCAATTATTGCATATATCATTGTTCATCACCATTGTTGTCGTCATATAACTTAGTCATGAAGCCGTCTTACGTTTTCAAAGACTTCTATCCGAACGATAATACCCCACGTTCATTACACAAACAACATTGAACAAATGGGGGTGCCATATTTGTCGTGATTACTTTTTGAAGTGAAAACTTTTTTAGGAACTTTGGGAACTTTTGGTATGAGGAAAAAGCACTGAACTCGCGTGACCGTCACGCTCAGGTACATATATAGATGTGTGTATGTGTGTGTGTGTGTGGGTGTCTGTGTGAGTGTGTGTGTGTGTGTGTGTGTGTGTGTTATGTTTTCACTTCTAACGTGCAGACCTACGACTGACAGTTTTTTTTTATTACTTACTAGCCATAGGTATCTAAATGGTACATTTGTAACTTTTTTTTTGTGTGGAAACCTCAACGGAATGACCCGATGACCTCACCAGAGTTAACGGTGAAGTGGTATGTTGGAATCGAACCGACTAAAACCACACGGTGTTCCGTCACAAGTGGGTCTAGTGCTGGGGACCCAGATATACCTTAGAAGGATGCCTTCAGAAACCCCTGCAGACCTTTGCCGCCTCACCAAGATAGATTGTGGAAGTGGATTGCACTTAATCCCAGTTCACGAAGAATCCATAGAGCGTACAGCGTTTGTCACAATTTGAGTTCTTGGCTATGGCCGTCGTTCTCAAAAAATACTATTTCCGGCTTTTAGAGAGCCGTCGTAAATGCTCTTGGTGACCTAGCTTCAGAGGCTTAACTGTGCTTGAAATCAATGCTAATTGTCATAGACACAAGAATGGACAAATCGTGGCCCAGACTCTGTAGGTAAAGAGGAGGTGCAATCAGTGACATCTGAGAATCCACGGATTACCAACAAGAATTAATGGTTTCACAATACGAAGGCCACATTTTCACCGCTTTCATTTGCATTTATAGATTTAAATGTAATTATATTTATTTTTATTGCGAAAAAAACCTTATCAATGTATAAATTAATACTTAAAAAAAATGATTCTTATTATTTACACTCACATAATGAACACATTTCGTACAGACCTGACACCATGCGATTTCTGAAATTTTTGGGAAATGAAGAAACCGATAAGCCAGATCTGGACTATGTGCGGGGTGGGTCACTAACTCTACATTTTCTTTGACTTTTTCTTGTTCGCGGTGTGCTCCGAAGCATAGTGATGCGACTTTCTGGTCGTTTTCTCTAACTTTTTCAAAGACACTGGGCAAACAAATGGTGGTGTGCTACTCAGCAATAACTGTCTTTTGTTCTTCAAGTGGGATCGTGCGGACAGGACCCGTGCGGGACAAAAAAACCCAATCATTTTTTTGCCTACGATTCTCGCCTGCCTCAATTTTTGGTTTGCTATCACCTTTGAACACCCATACAGAACACTGTTGCTTTCTTTCTGGCATGTAACAACATATCCATGTTTCATCTGCTCTTACGATGTTAAACACAGAATTTGAAAGTCCGTATTCGAACTTTAACAATATTTTTTTACACCAATCAACATGAGTCCGTTTTTGTTCTAGGGTGTGTTCATGAGGCATCCAGCGGCAACAAAGTTTTCTAACTTCTAAATGTTGATGTAAATTTTTTTTTATTTGGATCATACCAATCCTCAAATGTCCTTTAATCTCTTCATAGGTGATCCACCGGTTTTCTTCAATTAGTTGCCTGACAGTAGCCACATATTCTTCAGTGGAGACAATCACGGCCACGATCAAATGAGGTGTTTCCCTCCCAAAAGCATTTTGAAGATGATCAGTGCAGTCTTGCGGAGTCAGTGAACTTTTAAAATCATAAAAAATCATCGCCCTAAAATATTTTCTCGTTAATTACATTTTGGCTATGGACGACAAATTTCAACTTGTGATAAAAACCAATTGATACGCGATTTCCACCCAATTTTTTTTACTCAATGGTTGAGTGTCTTAAGTTTAAAAAAATTAACATTCGAAATTCAAACATTTATGCTCGGCCAGGAGTGCAGAATTTTCAGTGTGCCCGTGCGTATTTACATAATGGCTACCTAATGAAACAGTGGAGGTGAGAGGCGAGGTTTCATGTTGTTGTTTCTGGGGCTGAGGATGAAGACCCGTCAAGTTGACGTTGTAAGGGATACCTATAATCTGACAAGTATTCAGAACGACGTATATGTTTGGTATGGTTATTAACAAAAAGTGTTATCAATAATAGTACAAAAATATTGTGGGTAATACAAAAACAAAATATCAATAGCGCCATGCCGTCACACTGATCACACTCTCGACGAAGGCTTGTTAATTAGCGGTACGTTATTACTATAGAATAGAAATTTAGAATGGAATAGCAACTGTTGGTAATTAGTTATTTATTTATAATTAGTACAACTACGTCATACATATTAATATATTTAAAATTATATTATATATTATTGGGTCTGATATGTACGACACTTACGGCGTGTTAAACAATTTAAACAGATATTAGCTATTTGGGCTACTATAAACTATGTTTTGCAATTTAGTCTTAAATTTATCAAATGAACCACCAAAGTATTAAGTATTCTAAATTTTATATTTTTGTATTTTGTTTAGAAATGCGTACAAAGAAATCTGCTCACGTATTAATATATCAATTATAATAACAAATAAATTCTTTTGCAGAGTTTTCAGTGTAATTTCAATCACTATTAGGTATTTCCAAACCGCAATATTGAAACTATGAACCAGCACACCACACATTATTGTACTGACTTGGCTTAACGTTTACAAGCATTATTTTGGAAGAATCGCTATTCTTCCAGCGTGGGGCGTACTAGGGTCTCCGTTATCGTTATGTTTTTCGACGCAAACAAAGTCTAATCATTAAGTATTGTTACAATCTGATAAACAGAAAATCGTTTCTTTTGATAAACGGAGTCATATAAAATTGTGACAAAGAGTAATGAAGTTTGTTATTTTCTTATCATAATAGTATGAATAAATGTAGAAATTATGGAGTTAATAGAAATCGGGATATAGATGATATACAATGTCTTAGAAATTGATCTCTATTTAGAGATGATTGTCACGGGTACACTCATGCCGCGTTCCAAAATAAACAAGAAATGATTCGTTTTTTCAACGAAAATTTTACCGTTCGTAAGCAAAACGAATCGTTTGTTGTTTATTGGAACGCAGCATCAGTCATTGTAGTACTGACTGAGAGTCCACGACCATTATTGGTATTTCTGGATAACAAAACGCAATTAAGACATGAGTTATTATTATACGTGTTATTATTGTCTGTCTGTCTATCTCGGCTGGTGTCTATATTGGTTATCGCAAAAATAGTAGCCTCTATCACTTCAGGAAACACTTTGATAATTTTCTTTTTGGTGATCATGAATAGTGTATCTTTGTTCTACTCCAGGGCACAGACCATTTTTATAAATAATATTAGAGAGACATCACTGGTGTTCTATGAAATAAATGTCTAAGATTTCATTGTATAAATGTTGCGGAATTTAGATGCACATGTATCTTCTTCAAAAATGAAAACTAAAAATATAAATAGATAAAATAAATAAAAAAAATAATTTTATTTTCTTTTTTATTTATTTGTTCTATTCACTTTTTATTACATTAATAATTAATGCGTAAAATAATTTTTCTTTTATATTACATTTAAAAAATGTATTCCCACAGGCATGATTCTCCAAAATTTTGCAATATTTATTCATGTTCCAAACAAAAATAAAAGTAACAAACTTTTAAAATCTTAATACGTTTATCTCAAAAGTACATTGCATTTACATTTTAAAGATTGCCCAAGAATATCGCATATAACTAATATGAAAAAAGATATAAACAAGCTTGTAGAATGTAAACAAACTTTACTTATGTATTTTGTATGTATCTATGACATATAATTTTCATCCTATTTCATCTTAATGCACCAGACACTGCCCCATTACTCTCTAAGATGTATTCTCTCCATCCCATGGTTGCCTGTAAGAGATTGCTATGTGCGATTAGGCCGCCAATTGTACTCTTCATTCTCAAGGTTTTTATTTAAGTAATATATATATGTATATATATATATATATATATATATATATATATATATATATATATATATATATATATATATATGTATGTACTATTCAATATTAATTCAGTATCATATTCAATATCAATACTATTCATATATTAAAAATTAGAAAATAAATACAAGTATGTCATGTCATTGATTGCGTTCCGAGGTTGCAATTTAAAAGTAAAACTAATCGTACGATCTTTAACAGAAATGGCTATACTTTCTTAATTCAGCCTTCGAGCATCGGCAAATTGTATTTTCTACGCTATTGATGTATTTATACGAGTTTTTAGTTTTTTAACCTTTACTTTACCTCTTGCCTTGATGACGACTCATTAGTCCATTGCGTTGGTTAACACCTTACATTAACGACCAACAGAAGATTACCAGTCAAACGGTCCGATGACTCATTTGCAAGCGGCATTTTTATCAGGCAAGAGGTTGGTAGTAAGCGGCGGTAGTGCCTTTAAACTCATTACACACACAAAAGTCATTATAATGACGCCGCTTGCAAATGAGTTCCGTAATTTGGAGTCATCCGACGATTTGACTAGTAATCTTCTGTTGGTCGTTAATGTAAGGTGTTAACCAACGCAATGGACTAATGAGTCGTCATCAAGGCAAGAGGTAAGTATAGGTTAAAAAACTAAAAACTCGTTCAAAGAAGTCAAAAGAAATTATAATCTAAATTTAAAATCCTATATTGAATACATTAAGTACATAATTGCTCACAAAAAATAACTTATCACATAAATAAATGATCATTAATTTCTACTATAGCAGTTTTTAACGGTGGTGGTTAAATACTGATATTCTACTATATGTACATAGGACCTATAGATTCAGTAGTTTAGTTTAAATAAAGATTTTTCTTTATTTATGTGATCCACTTCGTAGTAACTAAAGATTTTAAATGGTATCTACAAAGAATGAACACACACGGGATGAGTCATATTTACATTTTTAGCTTTGAGCATAGAGCCAAAATATGTAAATATCAGCCATCCCTATATTCAAAGTAACAATTTTGCATTATTTTCTTCATTTATCATATACAGAGAGACAAAGAACGAGTGAGTGGCACAGATGCATTGCTGTTTTTATTATGCTATTTACAAGCAATATAAAACCTTTTAACCATTAGATGGTAGCGGTATGCTTGTAAATTTGGGTGTTTTTTAATTTTTAAATTTGGTTTTTTTGCCTACTTTTCTTACCTTGCCTACTTTTCTGCCTACATAGTGAATAAAACAGTTTTTTGCATAATTGAGTTTTATACACCATAGTAATAAAACTTATAACTCATATAATAGTGATAATTTATTTTAAAATTTGCTTAGTCTTTCAATTAACATTGATTTCAATACACAATGTCTCGGGCCACTTCATTACTCAGTTATGTGATTGTAATACATTTTAGATAGATTTCGAAGAAAAGTCTACCTATTTGTTTTGTTCCAGTTGTCGAGTTTGCCAAAAAATTCTTCACAGGAGGTCTAGTTATGATCCCTAGATCCCAAAACAACCGCTAGTTAAAAAACCGGGCCCGCAACAAGCCCGCAGAGGTAGATTTCGTGTTTTTTTAATTTTTTTGAAAATCTGCCCCCCCTCCCCTCCCAGTTGGGGAATATTCCCCATTTACGAACTTAACCTTCATTTTTGCCCTGTTGATTTGTCGTCCAAGTTTGAAAGCAATCGGTGCATAATTGCGACCTCTATCGTGCCGGTAAAATTGAGGTACATACATAACGTGTAACTTAACGAATTTTTTTATGTTGTCATAGTTACTATTATTTTTTGAATTTCAAACAATTATGCTAGCCATTAACTGTGAATATATATTATGAGTATATTACATAACTAACGTAACTGGTTTAAAATGGCACACAGGATCGGTTATAACTATTTGCACTAAGCTGCAGCTGCTACGTTTTTAATTAAAGTTTTACTACATCGTGGGTCTTTACAAGAAATAGGCGGCAGCAAACCAAAACATGGTCTTATTCTGAAGCCTCCAGAGCTCTTTAGGTGAGGTAATACGTGGGATGTGAATCATTTTTTGAACGTTGCAATGCTATTTTAGCTACACCGTCTAACAACTTACTTCATTGAAGCAGTAAGATTCAGATTATGCGTACACTGTAAATAGGTATTATAAATATATTAATCACTAACCAAACAACTGGTATTTATGGAACCGGAAACGAATTGGGACCTTGGCTCTTTAAACCCGAGGGAACGCAAACATGACCATAAGCGGATAGCAACGAGTGTCTCATAGGAAATAAACAATTCGTGACAAATTTGTTCAAAAACGGTGTTATGACGCAGACCACTAACGGGCCAACCTTGACCGAAAAAGGTCAATGATACGTACAAATTTAGTACAATACATAAATGTATGTACTGTACATGAATAGAATATTATAGTTAACCACAGTTTGGACTTCGAATCCAAGAAAAATAACATATTGCTTTGGCTAATCTCCCAAATAATTTTAGATCTCGTATAGTAAAAAATCCTACTAATATTATAAACGTGAAAGTTTGTGAGGATGTATGGATGGATGTTTGTTACTCTTTCACGCAAAAACCACTGAACCGATTGCGATGAAACTTGGTATGTAGATAGCAGGAGAACTGGATTAACATGTAGGCTACTTTTTATCTCGATATTTCCACGGGATAGGGACTTACGCAGGTGAAACCGTGGGGCGCTGCTAGTATTGATATAAAATACAAAGTCAAACATACTTTCCATTAGCTCCTGTCAGAGCGAGTAATAGACGGAACGCTCTAGTTGAAAGTTTATTTTAGTTGCAATACAAAATGTCGTCACTTGCTTTGATAAATGTCAGGTAAGTAGGTCAGCTGAGGTGTAAACGGGAGCGAGGAGCAGTTAAACAGTTTTATTAGTGCATTAAGCAATAATTTTTTTATTTGTTAATATTTTGCAATGGATAAAATGAAGCCAAAAGTTTATAGCAAGCCAATAATAATGAAACATAAACTTTTGCGATTCTAAACATTACAGTTATAGTAGTGGTAGTTGTTGCTAATTAGTCATAACGCGTCGCCTCGCGTTAAACACGAGTTTGGAATGCAAAAGGTTTCGCTAATGCTAGAAGAATGGGAAGTTAGTGTTTTTGCGAAGATCGATGCTGTGTAGCGTCTGAAGACCGTAACCAAAGTTAACTTGTGCTGTGCTGGCGTGATGTTGGCGGCGTTTTTGGTACACAAAAGATCGAGGAAACTCGTCACACCATATCGAATATTTCGGCTTTATCCATGACGGATGATGGTGCTGTGATCTGCACCTTCGAGAACTTGAAGGTACACTTGACCCCTCGGTGGCAGTTTAGGGCAATTGTATTGAATCTCTTTCGGGTAAGCTGGTGTGGGCGAAGGCCTTGACTGGCCAGAATAGGGGGTGCCCCTGGCGCCCTCAGAGGGTTGGTGGTCAGAGGGAGGAAACACTATTATCACACATGTACATGGGTAGCAGGATGACTATTTTAACTATGATAAGCTGTAATTTGTAGAGATAAATGTGTAAAATATAAAAAAAACCTAGGTGGGATAGGAGGTTACCAAAAGAGGGCTTTTTTCAGTAAGCCAGTGTTAGTTCTATTCTGACACATCGTCTTATTGCAATATCTTTGGTGGTAGTATCAGTTCAGCGCTCAAAATAAGGTATTCATCGACACCATTGGCCACATCATAATACTATTTATCTTTAGATGTGTAATTCGGGACTTAATCGCGATAATATTTAAAAGGTATACAGTCCCGAATTACACATCTAATATGTATCAAAGTCGCGAAAGTTTAAAAACAACTATTTATTTTTACCCAAATGCAGATAATGGCCCTTTTTTTTCTCCCTCCCTTTCAAAGTTTTTTTTTGGTATTTTTCTGATGTTCTTAATACACTCAAGGCATGGATCTTTAATTATGTTTTTTGTGAAAAATCCGAAGTGGTTAAATTGTAAAAAAAAAACAACAAGAAAAATCTGCCTTGACGTACACTGTGAATCAAGCAAATATACCATGGTACCATGTTTTGATCCAAGTGGTCCAATCCAATTTTAACACGCAATGCACTAACAATTACAGGAGGTTGTCACTTCATACACGCTATTCATGCAAAAATTTAATATACTTTTCATTACATTAGATGGTTAAATTTATATACAACAAAGAGGATGTTAGAAAATAACAAATATATATTATTTCAGTGGTATCCTGGCGCTAACTAATAAATACCAAATACGTGTAGGTATCTGGCGACGCGAACAATATCCAGGATTATATCCAATCACTTATGTGTATTTATTTAGGATCCCTGCTGAATTTAAAACAGCAATACTACAATAATGCGAACAATATCTAACTTTAATCTAATAGAACGAAATAGGATATTTACGGATTTATATGAGCTGGTAGGGTAAATCGGAATCCTCATCACTTTTTTTACTGGCAAACCTGTAGGTTATAAGGATAATATTAAATTGATTGCTTGTTTTTACTAGAAACACGCAACCACTTTAATTTTATAGGCAGTGAATTTATTAGGTATAGTTAATAATTCGGTGGTATTTTCCTTGCACATATGGTTTATTTTACGTCTACATCAATTGAATGCTTGTACTTAATTAAACAATATTACCATTGTTTCACTGCCGGTTTTCTGTGAGGCCGTGGTATCGAGCGGAGTAGTTTCATAAATGACAGCTCTTGTGAAATATCGGTCAATTTTCATGTTAAATTTGTCAGATTCAAAATAAGATTTCTATATTAAAAACAACGCATTTATTTTAAACTGTTATCGCTTTACGTTGTTTACGGGGTCTGCTACGCCTCTAAAGTAGGACCACACCTTTCTGTAATACTAACACTCTGTATATTATACATAGACACAAACAGACCAAAATTCAAATCCTCAGCCGCCAAATTCCTCCTGAGCGTGTGAAAGAGTGACTTACACACACACAATTATGTACTAAAACACTTCTAAGGGTTAACATAAATAAAGGAGCATTACTCAACTAGCGAAACTTTTTACCCAGAGAGTTATGTACTCGCTAGTTAAAGTCACATCCACAAAGTCATATCCTCAATCCAGATCGGGACCGACCCGTAACGGGCCTATAACTTTGTTTCGCGAAGTTGTTGGCTATAAAAACATCTCAAATCCCCTCGCTAACTTGTTTGTTACTCATTAATTTCCTGACGTTGATAAACCTTAGTGTCATTACAGTTGCGATTAAATAAATGTTCTCCCTAATATCGGTATCAAATTAAGCTAATAAAGGTTCGCAATATAAAAAATGCGCCATTGTTTTAATATAGGTCATTGTCAAATTTTGCACAGGTAAACGTAACGTGAAACGATAAAAATATAAAAAAATATTTGTATTTAAATATTACATTTCTTAACGTTGTCTTTTAAAATAAAAATAAAGATTTTTTTTTTAAAACACTCTTTTATTACTTGTTAATAAAAAGAACTCCACACATCCTCACAAACTTTCGCGTTTATAATATTGGTAGGATTAAACAACGCAAACATTTTATTAATATTATTTAAAATAATTTATCGTATAGGAACACTGAGAAACACAAGATTTTTGTAAAGTTTAACAAATACTAAATTACCATTTAAAGAACTCTGTTACTTCTTGGATATATCGCTTTTTTTAAATTCTATCCTAGATTTACAAACATGTATATAATAATAGTTAACTATTAAATATTGAAATACAAATGTGTAACAAATGATCTGATTGTAATATTACTATATTATATATTAATAAGATCAGGAAAAAGTCATATCAGTCTGAACTAAGACTTACACAGAACAGATATTAAGCATATTAAGCATATATAAAATGGTTTCTTCTGAAAATCTTTATACGTTCTTAATTTTTTTTGGGACAGAAAGTAACAAAGTTGTAATATAATAACATCATTATTTTTATTGTATCTTACGTAAAGAAAATGTTTTAACTTTAAAATTAACAAAAAAATATATAAAAAATAAAATGTGATCGTCTGAAAAGACGAACTGCAACAGCAAATTACCAAAAGTAATCATTTTAAAACAAATCAGTCTCATCTAATTTAAATGTTGTTTTTAAGTCGAACGAATATACTCGTTATGGAAAGATTGTCTTTAAAACTCTAATTTTCACCTCAGCCTCTTCTTCTACTTCACATAAGGCCTTGCTTTAGGCTACAAACTTTCAGTATGAATTTTCACAATAGTAAATGTTTTTCTTCTCGATCAGTTCAGATTCAATACCATCGTACTCTACGGAACAGGCAGTAGAAGGTTCTTCTTTTGTGTTGTTAGAAGAGCTTTATTTTAGTGACTAAACCTATATCTCTCTGGTGCTATAAAAGCCATTCACTAGCTGTTTGAAAAAGCTTGCTTATATTAGACATTGCACAAATTGCAGTTGCACTCAGAGGAAGTTACACGTCTACTACTGGAGATCCATGCTAGAGAAAATCCAGGCAGAAACAACTGAAATTTCTATACTTTAGAATCCAGCCTCCTCTGAGAATACTTGATAAACTTTCATTGTATTGAACTCTGTTTAAAATCCTTTTCCGTTATCAGGTGTAATCTCATTCTTCTAATACCTTTCCAAAATAGAAATAGGTGGATCAAGTCATGTCTTTCGTTCTTCTCTATTATAAAACTTTTATACTTTTCGAATCTTTTGTTTATTACCTCTAATTGTTCTGTCAGTCTCATGTTTTCCTTAAATTCTTTGACCTTTTCTTTTGACTTACTTTTTGGAGTTTCTTGTTATTATTTTTTGTGTATTTGTGGTTGTTGCTTTGTAGGGTGAAGGGTGTTTTCCCATGAAGTAGAAAGTTGCCATTGCCGTTAATTTACATATACTACAATAACCAGGGCCATCTCTATTTAAAGTAGTAATTTACTGCTACTACTACGAAACTCCAATTCCAAACAACACCTGGGACAAAACTTGGAAAAATAATTACAAAATACATTTTAATTCTGACCGGTTTGAAAAGGATATTTTATAAATATTTACAATATCTGCTTTAAATTACATTTATAAATTAAATAATATAAGTAGGTTCACCTAGAAGAAAATCAAGTTATTTGATCCTTTTTACGCAGGATAGCTATCCGGGACAGGTAGAGTTTGAAAAGAAAACCAGTCTGTTACCAGAAGTAACCACAATGTTACTTCTCAAGAACTGAGAAATATATATAATACATCTTAATTCTTGTAATACATTGTCTCCTAATGTTATGTTCTTTGTATTAAATGTTTAAATTAATTACGAATTTAAATTAATAATTAATTAATTATGTACGAGGTTGTGCGTGTTAATAATAATAATAATTAAAATTCTTGAGGGACAACTTTACCTGCCCAAAATTTGACAATGACCCAAATAATAATATTTCATTACAAAGTATAAGTTAATTAAAAACATTCAGCATAATGTATGTCTTTAAAAAAAATAATCACCGACTTAAATGTGCTTTTTTAGTGGAAAGTAGATGTATTTTGTTTAAATATAATATGGGTAGACCAACTAAACGCACTGCTCCAATGAGATGTTTCGGAGCAAACGAAAACATCATCGATGTAAACAATTTTTAAATATTTGTTGATTTTTAAGAAACCGCTCGACTGATTTCGATAAAATTTAAATGGGACCACCTGGGAAGTATACCATATAACAATAAAGAATTTTCAAAATTAGTTTAGGTCTCTTCGAGTAATCGGTGAACATACATAAAAGAAATGAATTCCGACGAAGTGAGAACCTCCTCCTTTTTGAAGTCGGTTAAATATAGTGTGGTCTTTTACGGATAACATAGCTATTGGAGCATGTATTTACTTTTATTCACACAAAGAGTCTATAACAACCAAATAATATTGAAGATAAAATAGGCACGCAGGATAACTGAAAGACTTAAGTTAATGAAATTAGGTCGAAAAATAATAAAATCATTCAAGAGCAACCATATTAAGAATAAAATTAAAAGTCGTTAGGATTAAATATAAATGTAAATAGTTATTTCAAAGTGAGAGGTCTTTCAGCTTTTGAAGTAGGTCTCACTTAAAAACCCTTCATACAAAACCACAAAAGCTTAGAACTCTGGATAAGTTAGGTGCTCTCTACAAGAACACATCTCAAAGTCACCCTATTAAAGAAACTCTGATGAATTTAGAAGTAATGTTTGGTATTGGTTTATAGATGTATTACTCTGATGTATAAAATCGAATGACTCGTAATTAAGGCACCATATTTAGGACTTTTAAAGGATTTTATTTCATGTGTTTCCAGTGTGCATTAATTATATCTGTATGCATATTATTCAAATTAGATATTATCTGGGCATATCAACGCTTATGTTATAGTACTATATCAAATACACTCGCACTCAACATATCTTACGAATTGCTCAAGTTTAACTGCGTTACCCTGCGACACCATTTACCAAATATCGTTCAGATGCAAATCCGAGTCTCTCGTGGTAATTCCAAGAGTTATCACATCGTTCGAACAACGAGTAACTTTGCTCGTGAATGTCTCTAAATTTCCTGAAAGCTGCAATCTTGCTGTAAACTACGTGTTATTTCACTTGTCTGTTTAGCGTTAAGAAGGAAAGTTTTCTTAGTATATCACTACGCTGGGAAAACTTCCAACTACACGAACAAAGAAGTACTTAGGTATTTCTTTAGATTATATTACATTTCTAAATATGATTAAAAAATGGCAGACATTATAACTTTTAAGAGACTAAGTATCTCATTTGAAGTATCGACTAAAAAGTATGAGCTGTGGTCATGAAACATAAATTAAATGAGAAATAAGTTCTAAGAAAATAGCTCTCTGTACATTCGATATTACATCTAAAATGGCGCAAATAAGCTCTTGAAACGTTGATGAAACCACCATTCCCAATATTTTGACACTGCGAGAAAATACCGAGGCTCATCTATGATATCTGGGCGCAATAAAAAAGTTAAAGAGACAAGCCACGGCAAAAATATTGTCTCCGCTGGTGTCTAAAGAAATTAGAAAACAAAGATAAGAGAGGAGCGAGCGAGGACTTTTGATTTTAGTATTCGACACGAGTTCTAACCGAACACGTGTGCGAAAAACATATAAAAAATTCAAAATGCCAAGGGATTTTAACTTACTAGTACCTGTGCTACAAGTTAGAAATAACGTCGAAAAATATAAAGTTATTTTAAACTTCATTGTACAAATATTTGAGCTATAAATATTTTTATTGATGAGGCTTTGACACTTGGTTTTATCCGACCATCGAAGAAGGGTTATGCTTTTTAGCGTATGTAGGTATGTATTTTAGGTAGTTTAGTGTATGTATATCGATTTTTTTGGCACGTTTACAACCTAGATAAATCCTTTGACGGATTTTAATATATTAGATGTCAATAGATTCGTCTCAGTAGTGGAAATGACATATTATTTTGATCATGAAACAAATTTTAGTTAAACTAGGGGTATATTTAAGTATAGTTAAGTTTATTTTAACGCAGTCAGTTTTTACTTAATAACCAATGCTTTTTGTTTAGTTTAAAAGCTTTATTTCAGATCAAAGTATCATATATTTAGATTTACTTTTAAAACTTTATGCTGTGTATCTGAATGTGATTTAAAATAATTCAGAATTTTATATAATTTAGATGTCTGGAAAAAATAAGTAACAACTTTAATTATATTTAGATATAAGTGATTTTTAATGTTCTAACGCAAGTATATCCCCAAAAGAGTAAGCAGAGGTCCTATATTTTATCTGCTATATTTTGGTCCCTTTACATTTGGAACCGAGTATTGTGTACTTACTACGTTTACAGTACTAGTATGTGCGACCCCGAAATCGAACACTAGATCTCAAAATTGCATATAAACATAAGTGTAAACTTATATCACGAATCGTACCATCCAGTCTACTCATTAACATATCAGACATGGCAATAAAAAACAAAAGTAATTCAGAAAAATAACTTTTGATATGTTAGTTCGTGACAGTGTGGGGTTATATATTTATATTCGTTGTAATTTCCTGCGAATTATCAGTGAAGTTATGATGTGTCGTTTGTACCCTTTTTATAACTATCACACACAATCTCTTGATTAGCACTATGTATATATATATAAACTTCATTATATTATTTGACTGGTCTACTTGGTCTACTGGTTAGTGATCCTGTCTGCTGAGCCAGAGGTCGTGGACTCGATTCCCACCCAGGACAAATAATTGTGTGTTGAATAATATGATCATTTGTTCTGTTTGTGTGTTGAATAATTTATCTATAATATGTATATATTTAGAAAAATATAAGTATTTTCATCAGCAGTCTGGTTACCATAGTACAGACTCTGCTTAGTTTGGTATCAGTCGACCATCTGAGATGTGACAAGCTATTATTATTAAATAGAATTATAAATATTTTATTACTTTACACTGTTTAAAACGCATAGCAGGTGTCACGTTTTATTTTAGAGTTTAAATAAAACGAACAAAGTTTAGGATTTGTTGTTATATTTAAAAAAATATAAATAGTAAAAAAGTTTCTAGTGAGTTCGGTTAGGCCGGCCAATACCGCACTCCCCTGGTCGGTGTCAGCTGGCAAGGCCCCGGCGGGCGAAGAGAGTAGCAAAGGCCTGGCGTGGCCTGGCGGAGCGTAGCCCAGGAGGACTGAGGTAACACCTCAGTCGAAGAGAGCAGCAGAGGTTCTCGAGAGCTATAGTCGAGCTCTCAAGCCCCATAGGAGTTCCCAGTACGGGAACAATTAAGGCACTTAGAAACAACTGCTATAATTATTAACAGACTGATGGCTGCGCGCGCGCCACCGAACTCGCCGCCTTCGCATGGGTCATCTTGTTGAATTCTCTAGAAAAGACAGTTCGCTATACGGCGTAAGCATATCTGTCGTTCCTGTTTGTTTGTTGCTAATTTATTTTTATGTAATGAAAACTGATTAGATTATAATTTGAAAATTGATTAGTTGGTAAGATTGCAGTGTAATTTGCAAATAGTTATGCAAGTATGATTAGGTTTAGTTTTATCCTTTTTATGTAGGAACAGTATCTAGTGATCGGGACACAGGGTAAATCATTATTATGCACTAGCTTTTGCTCGTAGCTTCGCTCCCGTGAATGCAAATTTGTCAATCAACTCATATACCTTTCGAGACCAGTACTTTTTTTGTAGATGAGAGGTATCCTATGCCTTTTTCTATACTCCTGGAAACATGTGTGCAAATTTTCATGATGCTCGGATGCGTAGTTAAGGCGTGAAAGCAAATAAGCAAACAAAGTCACATTCGCGTTTATAATATTAGTTAATATCATAAGCATCTGATTTCTTTAGTAAATTGCGCGCTGAGCCAGAATATGTATACCAAGAGGTGAGAAAATGATTCAGAGGCGATTCAGAATACCGATACCTTCAGTGTATACACAAATTTATTATATACTACCAACCCGCCCCGGCTTCGCACGGGTACAAATTATACACCTAAACCTTTCTCATGAATCACTCTGCCTATTGGTGAAAACCACATCAAAATCCGTTCAGCAGTTTTTCAGTTTATCGCGAACAGACAGACAGACAGGCGCGGCGGGGGACTTTGTTTTATAATATGTAGTGATTGATATTTTAACAATTATATAAGGTATTAAACACAAAATATTATCAAGGACTCATTAGGTTAAATCCAGCAGTTGTCAAATGTATAAAAGACTGCTTCAAATTGTTTTAAACCCTTGCGACTTATACACATATTAGATTATAAGTTAAAACTGATTCTTGTAATTTTCTTTTAACTATATAATATAATTAGTGGTTCGGGGGGTCATTCGGTAGGCTTCCAGAGAAATGTCCCATATCAGCGGCAAATCGCGTAAACACAAAATTAGAACTCCAGAGTGTAGACAAAATTGTCAAAGCAGTTTAAATTTCACATTGACACTGACATTGTTATGAAGTACCTAACCTTTGTTATATTTCATTGGCTTTCTCTCAGTTGCGTACCCGAAAACAATATAAGAAACAAGAGGCATCATTTGGTTCATGGTGAGAGTCCTTCATCTAACAATGTACTTTCTTTCAGTTCACAAAAGGAAAGCAAAAAATGTTCTTTCTATATTTCAATAGACTGACTGACTATATTATTAGAAATATACAAATTACGCTTATAATTACCTAATGCTTTCTTGGTTTTTGACCTAATGGAAGGAAGATTAGTCGATTTAAGTGAGACCTACAGTATTTATCAATATCGACCTGCTAATTGTGACCTACAAAGCGATTTACCCGTGATGCTTGTACTCGTTGGTTGGTACAACTGCGACCACCATGATCGTTATAAATATGCTCTTGAGTAAATTACCAAGTAACAGAAACTACGACATTATATGTATTAGGGACGTGAGTAAAACCATCCTGAATTAATAAAATAATAAGTGGTGTAATGGGTTTGCTTGTAGGAGATTTTAGTGCAAAAGGAACCAGAGCCGATGAAGTTAAGTCATGTTTTAAGAGATCTACTTTGTGGCCTCAGTTTAACTTCCTCAAGATCTCAAAAAATATGATGATACAGGAAAATATGATTGGGAAGCAAAAAGTCTGCTGGTAGATTTGCAAAACTGCTACTTGAAATAGGCAACGTTAACTAATCGACTATTGGCGGAAAGATAACAACCGTTGTAACTACGGTTCAGGAGTTAATATCAAAAATGTATCCAGTTATTGCTCATATTTACAATAAGTCTATGGGATGGTTGTGTGAACGTACCATTACCTCGTAAAGCGGCCAAATTCTAACTGTCAAGGATGTCTTTTGAGGAGGAAGAAATGGAATTGATAGACCCAGATGACGCTATTAATTATCTCATCGAAATTCTACATTAATCAAAACTACCCGGTAGTCTTCCATTTCATACCCAACTGAAAGCCACAATAATTTTAACTGGGAGTGCTCAAGGTGAATGTTTTAATGTACCACGAATTCCTTGTATTCGAATTCAAACGATTAGTCTCCCCTCAAAGCCTGCTTTGAAATTAATAAACAAGTCTAAAGGGTAGACACTCATAGTTGCGGGAATAGACTTGAGAGAAAATTGTTTCCCACATGGGCAATTAATTCTATGTATGCTTGCTCATTGCTCGTGTGTAAGGTCGCCCAGTAGTTTAATAGATATGTGAAGAATATTGTCTGTAAAGAAGTTTTCTAGATAGTATTTATGCTATAAGTATAACTATAGGTATTCTTTAAACCTAAAACTAAAACAACCAATACTAGACTAAAGCATAAACAACTCTTTAAGTAGTTATTTTACATTTTGGGAGCATAAATGGCGACTCCCGTCACTACTCACTGAATTTCTACATAGTTTGCCCGGGAATATAAACACAATATTAACATGCGTCACGCACAGTCTATTAAGGTCTGTATAACTCACTAGTTTATACCAGTAGTTATTTTTTGGCATGAAAGGTTCGTTATGTCCTTTCCAGCATCTCTGATGCAAAATTTCATGATGATTTTCAGAGTAGCAAAGGCGTGAAAGCGTAAAAAACAATGAAACAACTAAACAAACTTATGGGTTTTTAAAACCTTAGTTAGGATTGTCATCATCTCCACTGCTTCCTGCTTCTACAGAGGTCCACAAACATCATCTCATAGCTTGCTCTATCACTATTGACGAGATTGTTTTATTTTCAGCAATTTTTTGTAATCGATCTGCGTTATGCCCTATGTCAGATAATATACTTTTACGGTAGCATTTTGAATACGAAATACTTGATTCAGACCGTAATCAGAGCGACATGTAGTACTTTAACATATTATAGACTGCGCGTTTGATTTAGTTATTGGATTGATTGTATTTTATTTCATTACTAGAGTTAGAGTTACATATAACTCGGGACTTAATCACGATACTATTATAAAGGTACAATAAGTTTCTTGGTTACCTGACGTCGTGGTCAAATTGTACCTTATTAATATTTTATTTCATTGGTTTTAAAGAATCAAAATCAAATCATAATATTATCGCGATTAAGTCCCATTTACACATCTAATATGTATAAAAGTCGCAAAAGATTAAAAATAATTATTACATACCTGTAGCACTATTTAATTTGCGGTCTGATTTAAGCAATGAAGCTGTATCAACGAACTGGGCATTGTTTTTAAAAGTAATTCAGTCCCCTGCAACAGCTTCAACAATGTAGGTAGAATTTGAAATTAAAAGTTTTTTAGACGGTTCTCCTTCTACCGCACCTTTCCAATCTTTTACAACACTTGAAAGAATTGTTGCCTTTGTACTTAAGATTTATTTAACTAATAATAGCTTCTCCACAGTTTCACCGATGATCTAACAAATTTCGAAGAAAAATAATCAACCCATACCTACTCAACTTTTTTATTTCTATTACTGTATTTTCAATATATAACTAGGTGCATCATACTCTGTTTTGTATAATTGTCCTTCATACTGGACGTTTTACAGAGTGCTTACGCTGTGCTTACATGTGTGTGCGATGTTTACGGTTCCATAGTCAACAAGGAACCCTTAAAGTTTCGCCATGTCCGTCCCTCCGCCTGACCGCAGTTAATCTGAGAGTCTCTTAGTACTGAAACCTGTAATTTGGCAGAAGTATAAATATTGATTACGCCGACAAAGTGGTTAAATAAAATCTTAAAAAATACAAATAATAAAGAAAATTATCCCCACTCAAGGTAGTACGTATATCGTAGTTATAAATTCATTGATATAATAGAAATTAAATAGTAAATAGTAAACCACTATGACCTTTAAAGTTGTCCAATAACATATAACATACCTACAGTAACTTAATAACTAAATCGATAATAGGTGGGTAGATTTATACCGACGTGAGTATAAATTTTTAGGTACCGCTTTACCGTCGAAATTGTAGTTCAATTATTGTATGGAATATCTTTTATTCCATACACATATCATATACATATCGTATACAAACTTGGCCTAAAAGAAGCAGGCCTTAATAGACCGGAACTCACATGTTTTAAGCAATCGCATCCTGGGCTTCCTGCAGGGATAAGGTTTTTAAATTATTATATCAATTTTGTTATGTAAGTAGGGGAAAAATGTGAAACAAAAGTTATAAAATAGTTACCTATTTGGAAGATATTATGTCATCATAAAAAAAAACCAAGATTACTTACTTATATGAAGACATTTGTCTAGCGGTTATAAATACGAATGTTCGTGTTGTAAACAAGTTATGTAGGCGATGTTCTTGGGTATGGGGTTCCGTTTTGTGATAAGCTTTTCCGATCGACAGCCGGTCACGCGAGCGGTGCCGCGTTGTATCACGTACAATAAACACTGTTCCACACACAATCAATTAACCTCGTGTAAAGCTTTTTTATCAGTCTTAATGTGACTTAAATTGCTCAAATACCCATGCTGCATTTTTCATTGAGGTTTATTCTGCCTTTCAGTTCCTGGCTTTTTGTTGCTGTCCACAGTTATTGCCGTACATTATTTAGGACATTTAACAATGTTTCTTTAGTTACACGTAAGAAAAAATCTCTTCGTCTTACATCTAATACGTTTAAAGTATAATGAAGACTAATGGTCAAAATCGTATAATATTATTGCAATGATTTATCCCCCATCATCAAAGGCGAAGAAATAGTTTTCCAGTTTTTAGAACTATACAGCCACTTTTAACCAAACTTGTCAGTGGATATCACTTAACAGTTATACTTAAATTGGTCACATTTCACAAATGTTTTACACAACGCCATGGCATATATATTAATATACAATATAGTATACTGGCCTGTTGGTCTAGTGGTTGGTGACCCTGACTGCTAAGCCAGAGGGCGTGGGTTCGATTCCCACCCAGGACAAATAATTGTGTGATGAGCACGATAATTTGTTCTGTGTCTGGGTGTAATTTATCTATAATATGTATGTTTTTAGAAATATATAAGTATGTTTACAAGCAGTCTGGTTACCATAGTACAGACTCTGCCTAGTTTGGGATCAGACGGCCATGTGTGAGATGTATGGAGTTATTATTATTATTATAGTATATGATATACAAGGTATGTACATCCTTGTTCACGAGAACGATGACCAAAAATTTACAATTCTTGGTTTAGTACACCACAGTGCACTGTTCAGCTAATAAAAGGTACCAAATAAATTTAGTACGTCGTCGTTTACAGACAAAAGACGTAAAGTACTGATACATTTTTTATTATTGCAAGTCAGTGGATGAATGTTCGAATGAAATGGCACACTATATATAAAAAAAAGCGAAAGACGTGTTTGGAGAAACAAACAAGAAAAGCATTATTGAAAAAGATACTTGCTGGTGTAGTGAAAAAGCTCAGAAAGCTTTGAAAGACAAAAAGAATGCATTTAAATCATGAAAAATGAGAAGGGGAGTGAAAAAGTGAATGTAAAAAGTGAAAGAAGAGGGCAAAAATGCGGTAGCAGTAGTCAGAGATCACGCTTAAAACGATATATACAAACAAACGTTATTTGGACTATTACAAGTAATTTAGGAAAAAAAATTAAAATCCCAAACGCTTATCTGGCCGTAGTCACAGGCTGACTGACAGTCGGCCTGTGACCACGACCAGAGCAACCTGGTCGAAAATACAGGCAATTCAAAGGTATGTAATACCCATTTCGTGATCGCGTTAATTCCTGTATAAATAATGACTTACTTATAGAGACACCTACTGAGAAAAAAAATAAGATAGAATATTTCTATTTTTTGAACACTGCTAATAAATTAAATTGTTTTTTTTTCGAAATTGAGGCAGGACAACGTCTTGTCGGTTAGTTAATTGGCATTGATATGTTGTTAGTTTTTTCTTGAACTATTCTCTCCATGATAAACGATTTCACCTTAATTTTAACATATTAAAATAAATAAATTTAATTTTTATATCGAAACAGAATGAACGATTTCACAAAATATTTCTCGTAAACAGGCAATATCACTGATAAAAGTTTGAGCCATGTTATTAAACAAAGATGAAAAAGAACAATTCAACTCCATTCAATCATCCAAACGCTGAAGCCATTACGTGTATAATTTAATATTTTTATACGCAACAAAGTTGGTAAAGTTTTTTAAATTTGGTATGGAGGCTTAAAGAGCAGTGTAAGACAACTAAAATAATGTTTTTTTTTTTTGTTGGTAGATAATTTTTAGATAACATAAATCATTTTATCGGACAGAAGGCGTACTTGTTTAACATCTTGGTTGTTTAATAAAGATGATCGAATTTTCCAAATGAATACAAAACAAGAATTAAATAACGGTCTAGAGCATACTTTATTATGTAAAATGCAAACAATTTTCTTTTTTTTCCCCTTTGTCTCATTTAATGGCAATAAGTCTTGTGAAATGAGATATCTTAAAAAGTAATTTTCGTAGCAGTATTTTGTTAAAATTACTTTACACAAGAAAAATGTGTCTGTCTGCTGTTCTAAACTTTAATTTTAAACTTGTTCCTTCATTGACTTTTTTCCAAGTCAAATGCAATTCAGCTTAGATCTACCTCACTGAGCTCTTGTTACTCAGTCGGGCAAATTTATTCTCTGTATTCTTTTTCACGCGAGGTGATGAAGGGCAAATACTATTAGCGGCTGGGTAGGAATGCTACAAATATTAATTTCTTATCACTTTCCTGACTTGGCTAGCAAATATTGTAAGATACCAAAAAAATGATCTTTTTCTAAACCTAACGTTATTTTATTAAAAATACTATATAATGAATGAATTTTGTAATTATTATACTAGTCCAATTCAATTTAAGTCATTTATAATATTGGTTTAAAATAAAAAGTTGTACATTATCATAATTATCTTGTGACGACATTCCTAATATATATGTACATATATTGTAAGAAAAAAACTGTACGTAAGAACGTACACTTACATAATACTGTGTACATGTAAGACTAATTTATCTTAAAAGTCGGTGTCATCTCACAACAATGAATGTAAGTCACATGTCACGATTTTGTTACACTCCCACGGCAAAAATCCGAAGTTACGAAGTCTAGAGCTAGAAGTATAAACCGGTATTGTATGCTGTTGCGTATAATATCCCTATTATATAGTTGACAGTCTCTTGTTTTATTATTTATTTACATGTAAGAAATAGGCCTACCTTGTTTAGTACGCCTAATTCTTACGAGAATGTTAAATAAGTAATAGTTGTAGGTACGACAGATCACAGGAATTTTCGAACAATAGCAACTACGCAGTTCAGTTCAGAAATGTTGTAAATAAACGAAAGATGAAAGAAACTATAGGTAACATGAAATTTTTCGATTGGTTGGTTTCTTTAGGTTGGAAACAATAAAGTGTGATTGTGAGTGATAGGGAAATGAAAAGTACGTTTTAGTTCATTGAAAGTTTGACGACTATAAGCCAACTTAATTTTGAAAAACTTTTCCTTCTACCTGATTCAAAGGTTGCTTTTGAACCTTTTGAAATGAATCGTTTAAAAATGTTATTACAACTGACGTAAGCATAGCGCGAAACATAAACTTTCCAGCTTTCTCTTAATAGTAATATTCTTCGTGTACAAAGTTTGTAATTTTCATTTATTCTCTCATTGTGAAATTGTGAACATTGTGTTGTTAAAAGAACTTTATAGAGTCTTATAGTAGATGATTTTTATTCTATCTTTCATTCTATGAAAATTTCACTTTAATTGTTAGCTTAGATGACAATATAGAATATTAGAGTACAAAAGCACTTTGAATTAATTGTGTTGAATTGGAATTAAGCTAACACACTTATGAATTAATATGATTAGCAGGCTAAGGGTAAGCTTATTCTTAGCCTATTTATTCGTTTTGTTAGTGATATATTATGTACCATAATAAAGTAGACGAAAATCAAACACTAGATTTCTGTATTTACGGGACGATAAGTTCACAAATACATAGTTGAGAACCTAATTTGTTTTAACTTTTACGTTCAATTAAATTAAGCTTATTTGACGTTATGATAGCTCGAATCAAAAAATAAATCTTTCGTGTAGCAGTGGAATGCCTGGCTAAGCACATTTTTGATTCGGTAAACCGTTGTATTTTATTTTGAAACACAATCCCAGTTTTGTGTTACGTCCTCTTGATTAAATAGCCTAAATATTTTTTTCAAAAATAATCTAATTTAATTTGATCATAAATGTAGAAAAACAATAAGACTGCATGTCAAATTTTGAGTAATGATACGTGTTAACTACACTGCTTCAAAGTATTAAGGTTGGCAGTTTATAACTAAAAAAAATCGATCCTTTTTTGTGTCACACATTACCGGGTTCACGAGCATTAGGTACATGTGACAAGCTACATTGGTACAGTATGGTAAATTTGTCAATCTCAAAAAAAAAAAAGAAATAACTCACGAATTCACTGGCATAAGGTAAATATACGATTCAGGAGCAGAGAGACGTACTTTAGAGAGCGTGATGCGGATTATAAGTCAGTCTTGATGAAGGGTTCAATGTATAAAATATTACTCGCTACAAAAGGGTGTTATGTGCCGTTTAAATGTGCACATTGCCGGGCTCTGGTATACGTTATTACGTACCTGTTATAATTTGGGTTAGTATGTATAACCTTGAATTTTCCTTCTCCAGAGTAATTGGTTTTACGCTTTGTTAATGCTAGGTACTCCAATTCGTCTCTCCTAAGTCATGTCACTAACTTCAAATTATTATGATATCGTGTCCTTTGCAACAGACTAAAGACTTCAGTTTTTATATCTATGTATATTTGGTTTCAGGTGTCTGAAGAGATTCGTTTTTTTTTAATATTTAATGTTTCAAAGAGCCAGTTCCCGGATTTAACCGTTATCGAACGGCTTTTTTTCGCATAGTTAGCATTCATTAAAGATGAATTCCCTAGAACTATGTTTATAGGAGGGGTGATATGAAAGGAACATTTTTATTGTAGAGGTTTCAGTAAAGAAATGAGATGATAATTAGGACAGATTGGAGATAAATAGGAAACCTCAAACCAAAATAAAATGCAATAAACAATTTATACTTTACTACACATGTGCTAAAGGTGATGTATGTATACAATGACTACTTACGTTATGTTCTACTAATGCAGTGAAAACTTTCTTATTACCAATATTCGGTTCATAAACAAACCATGTCCGGTCAGACGTTGATTACGAGACCAATCGAAACAAATCTGATATGCTTATATTGATTATCTTGGCAGCCGATCTCGCAGAAATGTCTTTGTGTAATGCTTCATTCGCGTTATGCGTTCTCTCTGTAAAGTTAATTTCATATAAAGGATAGAGAGGCAAGCACGAAACAGCAGTTAGATATGGAAGGGACAGTTGTAAAGGGCGTCAAGTTTATAACCGTTTGTTACGTCCCTTACGTACTTATCATACACAAATTAAAAACATAACCACAAAACCTACAAATTGAAATTAAAGTTTATATCTGCTACCTCTATGCTATCATCAACGTCTCGAAAATTTACAGAAAAAATAATTTTAAATACCATTAAAAACAATCGCGCACCACCACCATCTTTGAAATTACATGAGAGTGACGTTAGACGTGAATGAATATGCATATCTATATATACTCGTATAATAATGAATCACTATTTCCCTTGGTAACGGCATCACGCGTGAACGGCTTTTTTTTTGTATTTGTTACTGTCAGGAGACGTGTGTTTATGCGTAAAATTATAAAGTTAAGAAAACTTAACGACCATATTAACTTTTCTAATGTAACCTTAGCGGACCCTTTTGACATAACTGTACAGTAGTTTGTAGTTTGACATAACAGTAGTTTGACAGTTGGCGCGATTGACAGAATGCGCGCTGCAAATTATACTAATGCGAATTCAATATTTATAGTTAAGACAGGACGTCTGTCGGGTCAGCTAGTTATATTATAAATAAATATATACTATAAATATTACTAAGATTTCAGTTTTGGATTTACTGCTTTTGAGAACTGTAATTAAAATCAAACTCAATTTAGAGTTTGTTCTGTAGCGGCGTGGTAACATTGTATACATATTGAATACAGATTTCTACTACTCCGAAAAGAGTTTATAAGCAAAAAGCGTATAGAATTTAACTGAAAAAAAAAAACAAAATCTGAAAGTGTTTTATACGATGGGAGCAATGGTGTTGTAACTTAATCACGCCCTAATTGCGAAATAGATTAGATTTTGCACACAGATTAGGTATAAATAATAATAAAAATCACTGTCGTTTCATTCGGAAGTCGTTGATGTCTTTGTCAATTTGATGAATCGCCCGGTCTAGGTGCAAGCGCTCTATCGAGCTCAGTTCCGATGCCTAAGGCGACAGGAAACTGGGGTTGTCGAATTTCCCGTAAGGCAGTGGCAATCTCTAACACACTGCGTACACGTATGTACGTTCTTACTCTAATTGAGAAATCTCGGATCGGGTGAATTGTCTTGCTCTTTTATAGCTTTTAATCTCACGATACAATCGATATATTGACAACGTTTTGTTGTATTTTAAGGATGCAGATGTAGTTGATTTAAGATAAGTGAAACAATAGAGCTTTAATCACTACATATTTTAAAACAAATTTCTTTGCCACGTCTCTCTGTCTGTTCGCGATAAATTAAAAAACTACTGAACGGATTTTCATGCAGTTTTCACCAATAGATAGAGCGAATTATGAGGAAGGTTTAGGTATATAATTTGTTAAGGTTTTGTGTAAATCGGTTGAAATATGATGATGATCGTTGAATATGTCACTGCTATTCGTGCGATGCCGGGGCGGATTGCTAGTGTAATCATAATTAGTAGGTAGGATAGCGGGATACAATTCAATAAAAAGTCCAATCATAATGCTATTAGAAATATCTACGGTAAACAACTTCGAGTTGTATTTACGCCTGGGGTACAAACTTAATTGACATAAATAGTTGATGTTTTGTAATTAACTTACAAAAAGAGAAAAATTATAGGTAACATTTTCACTTAAAATACTTGCAGTGAAAAATGTTCGTCCTATTTTTTAGGCAATGGTAACTAGTTACCATCATTCATAGTATAAAAAAAATCACTTCACGTTACTTACACTTCTTAGCAGATATCTCATAGAATACATATATATGTTTTACTATATATATGTATATAGGTGTGCGCATCACCGAACGCAATTTCAACAAGACACTTTCAAGAAATTGAAACAGAAGTGTCTCCAGGAGCGATTCGGATGTTTCCAGTACTCCTGTATCTGCTCGCGTTCGTCTTTTATTTCAGTACGCTGTGTTTTATTATATGAACTGAATTGAACATGATCGTGACTATGCCGTATTCGTTGATGAATTCGAGCGATAGTGTGCGATTTCGTGTCGTGACAAATTGATTGGTAATCAAGTACGGAATCACTGTTCTGCGAGGGAAAGGAAACGCATGTCACTGTGATACCATTGCATTGATGTTACGTTACGTCATTCGACGACATGAGTGTTGTCACGAGTAAAAATTATTCAGATGTAATTTGTATCAAACTGTCTTAGGAGTAACCTTCATATTGCAGAACAGTTCTAACCTAAATGGTTCCTATGATATGTTCCTGATGATAACTTTCATTCACTTAAATTGACATCTGATGGTCAGAAGCTACAACTGCAAATACACATTCGCGAAATCTGTGGTGTTACTTGTGCATTGCCGACCCTATTAAGCCCTAGTGATCCTAATGTGCAGCTAATTAGTTTATCAGGGCTTTCTGTAGGCTGAACGTACTTCATGATATGGGCTCCATTTCTAGCAGACATTTACCGTCGTCTATCTCCTTTATACAACAAAATCAATCAATTACATTTGAAGTAGTTAAAAATACTTTTCTGGATTACGTATTTAGAGCATTTTTTATGAAAGCTATATTTATTATTGAAAAAATTAACAATCTAGCCGATCTCTGTTGTCAAGCGAAAAAGTTGACGAAAATAAAAACAATAAACAACAAAAGAAGGAGAGAAAAATAAAACAAAAAGAAACAGATATAGTACTCTTTAATTTATGCTCAAAAACAAATTTAATCAGAGGAAAACGGTAAGAACAGGGGAATACGAGAGAGCTATTTCCTCAATGTTACCTGGATACCCAATCAGTTGATCTACAGTTCTCTCTCTTGGGCTCATTCGGGGAGGTTTAAACGAGAGGTAAGCTCAGACAAATCACCTGAATGTACAGTCAGAGAAGTGATGTGTCTTAGTCGAAAATTATATCGATAATATATTGCTTTTTTTTCATTTAACTTGTTGTTAGTAAAAATAGTATTTTGTAGTTTATAACTACGTATATCCAATGAGTATTTAGATGTTCAATTTTGCAATTCAATTATGAGAAAAAGGGAATGAAGAATGTACTGTGATTGTCCAAACCTAAAATTCATTGTGAATTTCAATAAATTATTAAAATGTACTTGATATCAATTTATTAAAATTAGTTTAATTATAATATGTTTAGTTGAACTAAACACTAAAGATCTAGTCAGACTATAAATTGAATTTATTTTTTTATCCTAATTTTCGTATAAACGCTTTTGCTGTATCTATTCTGATTTATCAAGTATCCGTTATATTTATTACAGAAGGGGAGAGTTACATTGGGCTAAACTATTAACTGTTATGAATTAAATACTTTAGTAATTAGAAAGAAAGTATTCCTTGCGGAATTTACTTTATAAGACATAAGACGTCTGACTCTTAAAATGTGTACGGCACGAACGTATAAAAAGGTATGGAAATCTATTTTAGTTGACCTAAAATGCGGATAGGACTCTTGATACCACTTGTAAAAAAAAAACAGGCCCGCAGCAGGCCAGCAGAGGTAGATTTGGTGTTTTTTTTTAATTTTTATCTCTTAAAATATAAGTCGCAATAAAACCTTTTGTCTACATTGTAGAGAAAAAAAAATTAGCTTTCGGTTTACAGTTTCGGAGCTAAGAATTTTTTTCCAACAAATTTTGGCTTTCCCTCCTCCCCAAGTTAAAGATGGAATCATTTAGGGTTTCATATTAAAAAATGTTCGTATTTCCTATGGGCATGCTATTAATGTTAAACGGTTCAAAAAATTTCCATAAAAAAGTTATGCTGAAAAAACTGATTTTTGAAAATCTGCCCCCAGTCCCCCCCTTTGGGGGAATATTCCCCATTCACGAACTTAACCTTCATTTTTGCCGGTACATACATATATACATATATTCATATATATATATACTAGCTGGCCGGCACACGTTGTTTTGCCATATTCATTATTTCTAATGAATATTTTGGTAGTCAAAAAATAAATTAACTTATTGTGGGATGGGGTCTACTCGTAAGACTATAAAAATAACAAAACACCAACCATTCATTTTCTGAATTCAAAGTACTTCATTAACTAAAATGACATATTTAAAGTTTAACAGTGGGAGAGCAATGCTTCGGCACGTATGGGCCGGCTCGATCGTTGTATTTTGTACGCCGATTTTGTACGCGTTGTACGCCGAGCGAGTGAGGTTATCGGTGGCCCTAACCCTTCCCTCTCTCCGTCTTCCCCCATCTCTCCATCTCCCCTCCTCTACTACTCCCACCTTAAAGGCCGGCAAAGCACTTGTGACTCTCGAGTTGCAGGTGCCCATGGGCGGCGGTAGTATCATAAAAAAATTAATAAAAAATAATTTATCTAATAATTAAAAAAAAATTTTTTAGGGGTGGACTACCCTTAACATTTAGGGGGATGAAAAATAGATAAGAGCCGATTCTCAGACCTACCCAATATGCACACAAAATTTGAGATTCGGTCAAGCCGTTTCGGAGGAGTACGGTAACTAACATTGTGACACGAGAAAGATTTGTATATATATATATATATATATAAACTTTCTAACTGGCGCTTGTTTTGGGCTATTAAATAATGGTTATCTTCTCAACAAAAAAATAAATGTTACCTATATATAATTATATATTCTATACAATGTTGTACTAAATCAGGTTTTGAGTGATTGGCCAGAGTAATGTTGTAATAAATGTAGTCTATTAAACCGTCAATAATAAACCCATAATTTCTACGAAAGGTGACGAACTTAGTGGACTGCCAGCGTATTCATTTGTTGTAACTTGTATAGTAACTTGGCAAGGCGAACTGACGGCTGCTTCTCTCACACAATATGTAATATAGTTAGAAATATAGTGAAATTAACTTATTGAGAGTTTTTATTTGAGTAGGTAGTTATTTGTTATTTAATACTTTTGTGTAACATAATATGTAATACAGAAGTATTAAATTATAAGAGTATCTTTCTCTAGTCTACGCAACAGCCATTACTAGCAACCCGCCCCAGCTTCGCACGGGTAGCAGAGACATCTTCAACAATCATAATCATATTTCAACCAATTCACACAAAACCTTAACAAATTACATACCTAAACCTTCCTCATAAATAGCTCTATCTATTGATGAAAACCGCATGAAAATCCGTTGAGTAGTTTTTGAGTTTATCGTGAACAGATAGAGAGACAAACGCGGCAGTGTAAAATGTAGTGATGTAGTGGTAGTGATGTACTGTATGTCTACAGCATCAACATTTTATGTTACTGTTGAAGGTTTAAGGATATTTTAATTTCCTATAAAAATTAAAGATAAAAATTTCATAGGGGAAATAATTTTATTAATCATTATATAAAACTCAACACCCATAAATTTTATTATCAAGTGTGTGTTCCGATATGCACTGCGAGCACTATAAGAACTGACGTCAATTTAGTATACTGCGAAGCCGTTCCTTTATAATTAGCTTTACTGGTTACTGTTTAATACGGAACACAGTCCAGTATACTGCCATCTATGTTTTTTGGCGCTGTTTTGACGTGAAAATAATTATCATATAATTATATGTACAGGTTATCTGTTCAACAAGAAAAAAATTGTTTGAATATAGTTATATTTAAAAATTTAATATTCAAGTCAATTGTCAATTGACAATAACTCGCATAATAAAAGTAAGTTTACTTTTTATTAAACGAAAATATTGTTTTTTAAGTAACCGAATGCATAATAACTTTATAACCGAATTATTTAAATGGGGCTATGTACGGTAAAAGTGATGAAAATATTTCAACAAAAAATTGTTTATTATTTAACTGAAAAAAAAATGTAGTTGATCACATGATCAAAGCACTGAGAGCACCTTTCCTCGAAAACGCCAGTGCTCACAGTACAAAAATGGCGACGATTTATGACGTCATATACTTTCCTAGGATACTGCGGCAGTATACTGTCAGTCCATAACGGAACGAAATTATCCCCAGTAAGAGCACTGAACAGTGCTCGAAGTGTATATTGGGACATACCCTAAATAAATAATTTATTTCATTATTTGTGTACTTTGTACAAGCCTAGAGTGTCCGGCAGTTCGGCTACACGCACAGACGAAGGTCGCGCGGTGGGCAAGGCGTTTTTAACTTTCGAAAAGCGTAAAAAAGATATATTTCTGGTCGCAGCTAACGCCAGGTGTTATTATTTACTTTTGTAGGCTATTATAACGTAGGTATTTTGAGTTTTGTATGAGAGTGATGTATCTGTTACGAAGTAACTATTATCTTATCTGTAGTAATGCTATGTTAGTTCTCTTGGCGTTGGTATAAGATGCATGACATTTTGTAGCAAAACAATGACATTAAATACTATTCCAACACATTCTGTAGTTTTGGCGTGTTGTGCGGCCAAGATACAGACTGACAGACAGACTATATAAAAAAAAAATATACAGTGTTGGCTTCAGTATCGCTAGTTCCCTCCAAAAATAATTTTCAAAATATCTTCAATGTACAGTCTTTACTTGTATTCTTCCCTATGTCAAAGTCTTTTTGTGTGTTGTAGTGCATGTTGTAGTGAAAGATGTAAAAAATCATAAATTAGTATTTGTTGGCACATCTTTGTTTCTAATAATATTATGTTTAATGGCTCAAAAAATAGGTTTCAAACACCTTCAAATATATATATATTCAATTTAAATTTAGTCTGTTAGCATTTTAGATGAAGATTTCTTATATTTTTATTCGTTAATAAAAAAAAATGTTATAAATAAATTACCTACCATTCTCCTACTAGTTCGTTTGATTAGAAGTCCATAACTTTATAATTACTACAATACAATAATTAAATTGACCACCTGCCCCATTTTCCACGATCCGAATGAACTACTCTGCGTCACTCGTGTTCTCAATTCTACGCTACAGTAAAGATCTATGCTATGCTATGCTTAATACTAGCCGCTCCCTGCAGTGTTAACCACGTTTATGGGCACTGCTGCGCTCCTAAGGACTGGTGGTGGTGATTAAATAGCCTATAATCTTCCTTAAAAACTGAGCCATCAAATAAAATTTTTTTTTTAAATCTGACGGGTTAGAATCAGTCAGGTGTGTGAATCGAACTGAATTAAACCACACGGTGTGTCAAACTGCACTTAAAATTGTAGAGGGACCGGTAACGAGTATTAGTACATCAGCGGTTTATCTCGAAGTGTCTACCGGCAGAGCGCGATAGCCCTATATATTAACTCGCTAAATAGGTGACGTCACCTTTCGTGGCTGGCCACTAGAGTGAGTTCACCACCGGCGCTGCGCTTCCCAAGCGGTGCAAACGGTAAGTGTTTGCTGCGCCGAGTTCTTGTTGCAGTCAAAGTGATGACAGGTGGGACTCAATTCCCTCCTAGCAAAACAAGTACAGGTACTATAAGCTACAAAGCGACATCTTCCATCCATTATAAGGCCCAGATGTTTCATCTAGGCCCGGATCGGTACGAGGATCTCAATCGAAACGCCGCGAGTAGCGGCCCCCGACGGGGTCCATGAAACAATGTCATTACACATCTGCATTAACCGTGCTACATTATTTTAGTAAAACTTCTAATTCATATTTATGTGACGTTATATTAATAGCCATATTGTTGAAGCCACGAGTAAATGCTAGTTAAAATTACCTTTACAAAAGCTAAAGATGGGTAAGATTCTGTAGAACAATACACTTCATGTACCTACATTCTATACAATGCGAGGTCTCACACCTACGCGCCTTTCAATTCGCTTTCAAAGGACCCTTGCCTCTATTGTTAAGGTACAGGTGAATTTTTGGTCCAAAATAAGTAAGATGGAATGCAATCAATGAATCTACTCAACTTGATGTAATGTTACATGTGAAGTCAAGGAAATATTTTATAATGAACCCGCTTCAATTAACTTTCTTGTGTATGTCTGTATGTAGGGTGCATGCATACGCTTTTGCAAACTTATGCAAATTTTACTCCGGGTTAGCCATTGCCCAGAAGTCGGTGAAGATACGTATATTATAGAAAAGAAAACATAGTGACATTAATTACCAAGGTAGAATGACAGGCTGTGTCTTTGTTGCCAAGACCGACAATCGTTACTGAAGAAAGGTTCTTGATCATGTGAACAGTCAGGTCTATTCATGGTTGCCTCGTCTATAACTAGACCTGACTGTCGACCAACTAGCTGCATCGATGACCTTTCCGAAGTTAGCAGCCCCTGGTTTGAGATGGAGAACAATAAACGTATTTCTAAATTATCAACGTCTATGTTCTACAAAACAAATTGTTGCTCAAATTCAAGACCAAGACGAGACTTAGGTATTGCGCTTTCAATCTTGCTCGCAGTGTTGGTGTTGTGATTTACCTTTTAGCCTATTTCTGTTTATTAAACAAGTTGAATTAGATATTAATGTATATAGATATAAATAATTATAAAAATCTTTTAAAAATTTAAACCACTATTTGAAATATACTAAATTACCTCTCATTGCAAACGAATGGTTTTTTGTAAAGTCACAGTCTGTTTAAGGGGAATATCGGGATAAAAAATAGCCTATGTGTTAATCCAGGTCTCCAACTATCTACATACGAAGTATCATCGCAATCGATTCAGTAGTTTTTGCGCGAAAGATAACAAACATCGATATATCCTCACAAACTTTAAAAAAAAATTCACATTCAATATCTTCACTACATAATATAAAACAAAGTCCTACGCCGCGTCTGTCTGTCTGTTCGCGACAAACTGAAAAACTACTGAACGGATTTTCATGCGGTTTTCACAAATATATAGAGTGATTCATGAGGAAGGTGTAAGTGTATAAAATATACCCGTGCGAAACACGGGTGGGTTGCTAGTATATTATAGAAATGAATGTGTACAGAGCCTTTTAACAAATCGCTAGTGTCTTGAAAATTCCTATTACGGACACAACCGTCAGCAACGTCTGCCCTCACGCGTCTGCCCGCGTCCCACGCCACAAGCCACGCGGCAGCGATCATTCCCCCCCCCCCTCTCCTCACCCGCAGTTTTATATTATAGTCGTAACTTTAAAAATATTTGACCAAACTACGTACATTAAAAGACAAAGTTTATCTACTTTGAATATCAGAAGCGATAAAAGTATTTATTTTCATAAAAATCAATTTGTTACTTACTCCTAAATGTGAATTGGGAATAAAAAATCAAATTTTATTGTATTTATGGTTTACTATTTTGGTAATAATAGCTTACACATAAAAGATAGATATATACTGTCGCGGACTTTTTTGTAGAACTATTTAGGAGAAACAATCATTAGTACATTATATTTGTGTAACTCTTACAGTTTTTCCATCGCACGCCAGAACAGTTCGCAGACGACAGATTTTTTTCCGACTTACTTAACACTTATCGTTATATTTTGGCCAATTTACACAATATCTTCATAAATTATAGCCTATGTGTTATTCTGATAAATAAGCTATATTATTGTAAAGTTTCATTAAAATCCATTCAGTAGTTTTTGCGTGAAAGAGTAACAAACATCCATACATCCATACATCCATACATCCATACATCCGTACATCCATACATCCACACATCCATACATCCACACATCCATACATCCTCACAAACTTTCAAGTTTATAATATTAGTAGGATTAGTAGGATGTTGTGGACCAGTTACCGTTGTGGTAACGCTGCACCTGTGTTACATTTCTTAATCTGAATTTAGATGACGTCGAATTCTATTTGTTCCCTAACATTTCACGGCATGTTCGCCTTTTGCATGCAAAGTACGTGTTTGGGAAACAAAGCGCAATTCGTGGGTCTTACTTCACTGCGTTTAAATTTATATTTCAACAGCTCTAACAAGCCTCACTAACCTAAACATGTTTTCTATTGCTATGACAATTTGGCACGTTGCCCAAAATTTTAATACTTTTCCTATAGGTTTTTGCGCTTTTGTAGGGTTAAGTTTGAACTCGTGTAACAACAAGCTGCTTAATATTTTTTGAAACTTGTTAAATGTCTATTTCCATTATTGCTATTTGAAGATTTAATATAAAAACACCCTGGAAATTATTGCGTAAGACTTTTCAAGTGTTTTTAAAGACTAGGTAACTGCTAACATGAATACGAATTCAACATCTTTACTTTTCTGAAATTTAGATATTACTGATAGACTCATGTAAAAACGATTAGCAATTTGTGTTGTAAATATTATAAGTAGTCACTAAATAATAGTATTAATAGTGCAATTACTCATAAATAATAATAATTTATTTTTAAATAAATTTATAACTACTACTTCACCTTTTATTTTTTTAACCAATGAATACACATTATTTTATTTGCAAGAAACAAGATTGACATTACTGTTTATGACAGGTGTTAGTATAATATACTAATATAATACAACTGTCGGTAACAGTGGTAGCATATGGAATTTCGTTAATTTGTTGTTACGTACGTGATTTTAGTTAGCGTTTGCGTGAAAATAAGGTAGGCGGAAGACGAACAGTACGTGTTTCATAACTTTATATTTCATGAACAGTCTTTAACAAAAAAAATATGTACTTATTGAATTTTTAGGACTGACCCCAGTTCTTCATATTTTTGTTATAACAGCTGTATCTCCTATTCTCACCTTAATCCGATAAAGATGGCACATAAAGTGTGTCCGATAAACATGTTTAACTGTGCGAAAAGGCTTGTAAATATTTTTTATTACAATAACATTCTTTTACATAGTAAATTAAAAGATTAATATTATCAAACTTGAGATTAGATTCTTATATATAATCACTAACTTATAGTATCGCTTGCTCAACCTAATTTATAGCTCAAAGCTTAACAGTTTATTAGTAAAGATCAAGTATGTAAACTAATGTTAAAGGTTGTGGTTTCCGTGTAATTAAAATTTGTAAATTACGTAGATTATAATTATACTTCTTTTTAAACTTTCGCGTTCTTTGTAATAAAATTCACAGTTTTCTCGTATAAATAATATTATATGGCATTATAATTATCAGTCATGATTTTCGTCTCCTACGATGGCGTGGGTTTTATATTGTAAATCATGATTATATCAAAATTATGCCGTAAATCGTACAAGCAAGAAATTGTTGTCATTTTCTTAGAATTCTAGGTACTTGTTTTATAAACGTTTTAAAATTATAATTAATGTGCTGGTGTATCTCAGGAACAAACATCGCCTTTTGACAGTGAAATATATAGCATAATTGTAATGTTTTCTAAAAAAAAAGGCATACCTTTTTTATTTCTTTGGTTTTAAAACTGACAAACAATAATAAGTCAAGATTTTAATTTTAACATAGGTAGCTAAACCTAGTTCGAAGTTGAAGTTTTTTTGTTAATAATGTATTTATTGTTTATTGAATTTAATGAACTCTTTTTTAGTTCAGTTTACAATTCAGTGTCAATCCAATGATTTTTTATTTGCAGCTTTTGATAACCCCAGGATAACAATATGAAATTTTTTATTTAATAATTAGTATAATTACATAGATATTAATTAGCCTATAGGGAGTTAGAACCCAAAATACCCGAGGTCACATCTCCATTCTTTAGTCTCGATTTAAATAATTTCGACATTCGTGTTCTCTGATCCCACTCAGTACCCTACTTACGTAGAACATTTAAAACATATGCATTTAACTTACCTCGAAGGATTAACTGGAGTACTAGTATAATAAGCTGGCTAGCGCTTTAAAATAAACGGGGGTTTAGAACAATATGGTTAACCACTTAACCAGTACTATCAGCTAAAATAAATATTTCAAATAATACTTATTTATTATTATCAAAATCATCACTAAATACCAAGTATATTATATACATATAAGACGGCGCGTGGTGCATAAACTGGTTTAATCTAAACACATGGTGTCAAATATTATGTTTATGGTTGTAATTTAAATTTTTTTATGTTTTGATTGTGTCGTAAAGGTACGAGTAGTTTAGAAAGGTAGAGTTGATAAATGATGCCATCTCGAGTTCAGGCTCTCTGATGGTTGGATAACTGACAAGAGACATACGTTGCTAAACCCATTCAATTTTTTTTTTCTTTTCTTTTTAGTACAATAAATGTATTTATTTATTTGTATTTACTTATTCTTTAATCGTCTATTTAAATTCTATTTAATTATTATAGTCGTATTAAGTTTTTAGTGATATTCTAAATAACTGAGTGAATAGTCCCAAAATAAAAAAAAAATATTAACGATATAAAATATTTATGAGAAGCTTTTATGAGATACGGAGTTAAAATACTTGGAAATTGAAACGGTCCTAACTTATAAACGAATCGATTTTCTTCAACAATTCTTATTGTAAGGTAACAATTCTTGGTGTAAGTAAGTGTTCCTTTTTCAAATACACTCTGTATAAGTACAGCTAGTTTTTTCTAACTCCAGTCTTAACTTTTCGTAACTCCGCCTTAGATACACTATCTTGAATTACTTACGAGTACAATAAGCAGTAACAAAGCCCTGTACGTTTAATGGCACGCCCCTAACAACGTAGAAAGATTGACACCAATTCACTTCAGTCTTCCTTTTCTGGTTTCTCTAGGGACGTGAGACGGATACACATAACGTTAGTGTTGTATTTAGATATCGACAATCTTATCGACTTTTATTAAAATTAAACTAGTAGTTCAATGCATCAATACGCTACTGAATATGGCTTTTGCAAAGATTTTAGCAATAAAACTTTACGTAGCGAAAATTTCTGATGTTAAAGAAAAAGGCCTTAATAAAAATTATATTTAAATGAAGAATGTATCCTTATGAAGTTAAAGAAGTAATTAAATGGCTCACAAAAAGCAAAAGGTGAAACGTGCAATCTTCCACCGATTCTCATTTTTTTGTGCCTCACAAGGTTCAATCGTCATCTATCTATCTATCTATCTCGCAAGGTTCAATCGTCATCGCCCCAAATCGGATCAAATCAAGTACAACATACATACGGTTTTAACTTGACTATTTCTATACAAAACTTCAAACAGACAGACAAAAAGAAATAAATGAATATGAACGAATAAAGACTACTACCAATACTTCTTCTAATTCTTATAATTGTTTATAGTCTCCCGTAGCCTTATTTTAATAAGGAATATCCAAAGTACTCATTTTAATGACTATAATTTTCTAATACATCATAAATACTTCACTCGAGTTTTGAACTTTTCATTTTCCATTACAATGATTGACAAAGTTGTCAGGAGTTACACGCCGACGTAATTGCATTACAATATGATTAGCAAATTCACAATATGTAAATAGATATAATAAAATTACGCAGATATATTCTCACGAAAACCCTCGGATATATCCAAGTGAAATAAGGGCGCGCCACTTCCCGTAAGCGCTCTTACGGGATCTTGAATCTCGCCGGCGCCAAACTTATTTCAGTTTCGCATCAAACTTACAAGTTACGAACGAATGAGTTTACGCCCTGAGACCGTGCTCCCTCTGAAAGTAACTGACGCCTTTTCTTTTGTTGTTCTGTATAAATCTTTTTGGAAGATGTTGAAACTATTAAATGGGGCCACTGGAAGGAGATCCAACTTATGCACGCAGCCAAAGTAACCACGAATTGTTTTCTTTATGATCGGGTTAAAAAACGTATTGTCAACGAGAAATTTTTCTTTTTCTTTTGCTGCTGGCGGCTTAACATAACGACAATTTATACCCTGTTTAGTAAAGCTCATATAGTCTGTTGATTTAGAGACATAAAAGACTTGTCAGACTAGTAAGGTAACCTTGAGGGTAGTCTCATAGCAATTTGAAAATATTTATATTTAGTCCTTATAAAGTTAGTTAGAAATAGAAAATCTATTTTCCTTATCAAATTTCATACTAACACTGCTGTAGCGAAATGAAGGCTTTTGTTCCAATCTTTTAAAGCATGTTGACCCAGTTTCTGTAACTTATTAAGAATTTCTGATTTAAAATAAAATTACATTGTTATCTTTGGTCACAGAAGAGACAGTTAAATTTTTCTTAAGGATAAATTTCATGTCCCCTTGCGGGATGAGCCGAGATGGATTTAATCAAAAGTCTGTCGACCTTTCGACTTTAATTAACAAAGAGGTCGTATTTGACTGGCCTGTTGGTCTGGTGGTTAGTGATCCTGACTGCTAAGCCAGAAGACGTGGTTTCGAATCAAACCCAGGACAAATAATTGTGTGATTAGCATGATCATTTGTTCTGTGTCTGGGTGTACTTTATCTATACCTAATAGGTATGAATTTAGAAATATATAAGTATGTTTATCAGCAGTCTGGTTACCATAGTACAGGCTCTGCTTAGTTTGGGATGAGACTCTGCTCTGCTCTGCTTAGTTATTTTATGATTATTATTATTTAAGGTGGAGATTTTGCACTTCATCCAATACTCTATCAACATGAACCTGCTCCTGATATAGGTGATGAACTTAGTAGGAAGGGTTAACAAGAATGTTAAAAAAATCCATAATAGAAAGCGATCACTGCAGCCGTATTAAACGTTCTTTGCCGTACTATCGTATAATTGCTGATGTTCTAAGGGCTTGTTCAATATGGCGCCCTTAGATATGTTTTATCGTCGTACAGCTCACAACGGGTCGAAGATTTACCCTCGCACTTTAAAAGCGGAAAGGTAGCGTACGTACTGTGCGGTTCGAAGGAAATTGATTCCTGCTGATTAATGACTTTCCTGTCAAAGTTTTCCCTAGTAACTGCAGTAATTAAAAAGTGCATCAATGCTTATGATTGATTAAAACAAAAGAAAAAAAACAATTAAAAAAATTGAAAGTTTCGTACAAAAAGGATTTTCTGCGATCGATATACAAATTAATTGCATCATATTCTACAAATTATTTGTATTTGCTTGAATATTTAAGATGACATCCATCATCCTCCGCGCCTTTTCCCAACTAAGTTGGGGTAAATTTTATTGTTTGATTGTGATTATGGATAAAGCACGGCAAATAGCAAAAGCATTTAGCGTCCGCTAGGACTAGAGGCTTTTTTATTACAGTTTTTTTTAGGGAGAAAAATAAACTAGTAAAGAGGAACTTGTGGGAACAACCTGTACCGTTATGAAGATCGCTGTTACATAGAACTGTTCTTGCTGGTGAGTAGAAGGGTAGAAGGATAGAGACAATTGACAAAAAACTGGATAAGTTAGGTAGGTACAACATGTGGCTAATACGTTTACTCTAAATAATAATCTATTTATATTTACCTAGTTATTTTGATCATATTTTCAATACTTTTGTTACCTAAACGACATTACAGTTCGAGAGTTTTAAAGAGCTTGAGTCAGAATAATTAAACATTTTGACGACTTGTTTCTTCTGAAGAATATTATTTTAATGTATTTTTTAAACGGTTTTATTTAGCTTGACCTGTTCGTTTTTTGTTCTTTGGTGCTGATGAAAATACAATTTAATATATTCAATATCATTGTTATCCATCAAAATAAAGTCGTGCGACGTAGCGTAACCTGAGTAAATATGTTAACAGCATTTATAATGCTATGAGCGGTTGACTGTTGATAGAAATTTCACCCGCCTTGCGCAATTGATGAAGAGAGTGGTGTTATGGTTAGTACCTAGGACTTACCGAATAATTTTTTAGCGTTAAGTACATTATCCACACCATTATTATCTTTTTTTTTTCAATAAAACCCTTTAATTTTACAAATGCGTGTGGGTTCACATCGACAGTTGTGTACCGAGTTGGGTCCAATCTCGCAACTCTTAACTTCAATGCATTAGTCATTACGCTACCGTTGATTTTACTCTAATAGCAGATTCAAATCAACAAAATACCACTTTTACACACCTCAAGTGGTGTTTCGGACATTGTTATTCCGAGAAACATTCTTTTTTGTACTTTAAGAAAGCTAATCTAGACTACTTGAGGAAGTTGTATAAACTTATGACGTAGTTCCCAACTATCTATTTTCCGTGATATAAACCGCACACTGACCTATTTTCAAAAGTTTTAGTATATTCGTAATGGTAGTTCAATGTGTCATATGGGATAACTGTATTAGATGGACATTTATAGTACACGTTTATAGCTGTAACTATTACTGAAGAGATTATACATTTTTCTAACGTAAGATATGGATATATTCGTGGCATTAATATTTCAGGAGCACAAGTATGCAAAACTCAAATTTGACATCTGTTAGACGTGTTCCCTAATAAAATAAATAAAATGCAGGTTTCCTAATATTTTATTATAATAATAACACTTATTATAAAGGCTTTAAAAATAACCTTCTTTTTAAGTTATTAGCCATTAGCCATACAATAGTTATTTTATTACACACAGTACATAGTTATTAGCCATAAAAATAGTATATGCATGTATGTACGTACTTTAGGTTTTCACCATTAAAACCTCTTGACGTCCACTGTCAAGCATGGAGGTCCATCTCAAATACTTCTAAAAATTTAACCTGGACCAAGTTAGACGAGTGATGTCAGTATTCCTAAATTATATAATATATCGGATTCACCGTATTTCTCGTATGTTCTTATTTTAAATTTACAATCTCTAATCGAGATACTTAATGGTTCCTAAAAACAAAACCCATTAGAAACTTCATCAGTTTGCACCTTAATTAAGTACACTTAAACGGGAACTCGCGGACTGATCGAGGTCGCAGTTTACGCGCGATACCTCTAAACGAAGTTTAATTACTTGAGTAATTATTAGTTACATATACGTACATTTATATATCTTTAGATGAGTGCCCGTAAAACTGACTGGGTTTCCTCCATTCATGATATCTTGTTAGCCTGAGACATCCATTGACCTTGCATTCTTTATTACGAATCATTTATTAAAACTTTTTAGAATTTTTTTTTTAATCAATCAATCAATCAGCCTATTGCAGTCCACTGCTGGCTGGACATAGGGTTGTCCTATTTTTTCTAATCTATGTAGTATACTTAATAAATTAAAAAAAAAATATTTTAGAAACTGATAAATTTTTATATGGCGTTAGCCTGTCAATCACAATCAACAATGACTTGATTGTTGCATTAACAAATGCCTAGTTTATATCTTAGTAATAGGTAGTAATAATAATGATCAGTGCAGTGTCATATTTACTGTCTAACCTAATAAAAAAAAAAAAAATATCATTTTGGGATTATCTATTGTATTTTCTACTTACAAGTTCCTTTATACCGTTCAACTGTCTTTGGCGAACCCGTTGTTCCTGGATTTGGAGATCGCCCAAATAAGTGTAGCCCAAAAATTTATGTTTTGTTTTTATATATTAAACCACGTGTCAGCTACATGTCACCCCAAAGTTATACATTATCCTTAACCTTAATAAACATTTACATTACATGCAACAGTATTCAACACAAAGAATATGTAATAGTAACTTGAGGCACATCTAACACACGGATGTCTGATCCCAGACTAGGCAGAGCCTGTACTATGGCAACCAGACTACTGATAAACATATGTATATATTACTAAACAGATTCAAATCATAGATAAGTTACACCTAAACACAGTATTGATCCTTTATAGAGTAATATTACTTAGTGCACTGATTTAGTATTTCATTTTATTGAATACGTTATTCGTCAAAATTATTTTAAATGCGTTCTTGAAAAAACCAAGTAATAAAAAAAGTATTATAAAAACATATGTACTACAATTGGGAATTTTGATATTACAATATAGAATTGATGCACTAAATACTTTGGTACAACAATCATGTATACAAGACCCTTTTCCCCTATTAAGATTTTCGTTTGTTAGCGGGAATGGAAGTTGGAATTGTGTACTCACTGCATTGTATTTTTACTCAATACTAAACCAATTTAAGCTAATATAAGCGTAAGTCATATTTTAAATATAGCCCATCGCAAATTCGGAATGCTCGAGCGTGCTCAAATAAAAAATACGTAGGAATATTTTTACGAACCAAGATTCAACAAAAAACCTATTTTCTGTTATCCATGTGGCTTTTAGATATATTAAAATGTAACCCACTATACTACAGTGGGTTACATTTTAATATATCTTCGCGTAGTTTCAGTTCAGTACAAAAGTGCTTTCTGTCCTTGGACTGCTGTTCTTGGATTTCATGATTGTTTTTTATGGATTTCAAACTTTGGCTATAAAATATTTAAGCAATATCTTAATATTACTATATAGTTCTTGATAATATAAATTAGGTACTTGATGATAACACAACAACAACTTTGTGTGGCTCGTTAAATATTACTGAAAAATGACTATTGAGAGTGCCACCTCCAGAAATCAAAGGATGTCATTCCACATTTAATTTCGGAACGAAAAAATAAACAAGAACGTTTGTGGATCTTTCCTGACATCAGAATCATTATTGTTTTAATTTTTTTTTATCACGGGAACGTTTGTAAATATGTATTGTTTTAGAGATTTTATCTTGTACTAAAATGCAATTCAGCTATATTACAAACATAGTGTAGTCTTCCGGATGCTTTTTGGGGAACCGATTGAGAGGCTGACCGCTGACTAAAGTGACTAATATAATTAAAAGTAATTTAAAGTATTAATAGTCCTAACAAAATACCACGCGGTCTGTGAACAAAAACTATATAATAAACAGGGCAAAATTTATAGACGTGTCAGCAACGCAGTATTTTATGTTGCATGTCGCATCAAGATTGATTTATTTCTGAGAAAATACCCCTGCTTTCTCCAACACTGTTTAAAGATTCATTTCTGTGGACGCTCTTAATGTATTTGGTAAGTAACAATAGCTGTCCTGAAATAAGCCGGAATTTATTGTTCGTACCGCCCGTTGTTCACGTCTGTTTCAATGAGGTGATGTTGAGATATAATTGTAGTCACGTTTTCATTGTTAAACTGTCAGGTGTTTTATTGTTCTAAGTCACCTTTCATATTTTAAAAAAAGGCTTATTAGAGGTTTTATGAAAGGATATTGCGAAGTGCCTTGTCATACTTGTGACCAGTAAATTTTATATGGAATAAATTATTAGAATCTGTGCTTATAACGAATTCTGAATATTTTTAAGCAGGTTTAGGTATAGCCATTGTAGTTTCTTTCTCTTAAGGTATTTACATGATATGTTGAAAGTCTAATGAAAATTGATAATATTTCTCGTATTTCTACAAAAGCATATCGCCAAATCGATGAACCTGCAAAAAATATACTTGATGAATATAGTAGTTTATTGGAAGTGGGGAAATAGCGATGACCTGACGGAGTTGGTACTACTGGTCATTGTTTTCGTGTACGTACAGAACATACAATTTATATATAACCACATGTATCATAATTACAAATGCCGAGACCAAAGTTCGATGAAGTATACAAAAAACCTTAACATGCATTATGTAGACAAGTATCTGCAGGACTCAAAACTGTTTAGCACAATACTTTATTATTACTTCTTTAATACTGTACCTATTTATTTCTTTAATAAACAATAAAAAGCACACAATATTTTTTTTGTGTTTTCACTTAGTATGCCGTACGAACCACATACGCATATTATGTACATTATTATACACTAGCAGCGCCCCGCGGTTTCCCACCCACGTAAGTTCTGATCCCGTGGGAAGATCGGAATTAAGAGTAGCCTATATCCAGGTTTCCAGCTATCTACATACCAAGTTTCATCGTAATCGGTTCAGTAGTTTTGGCGTGAAAGAGTAACAAACATCCATACAAACATACACCCGCGTAAGTCCCGATTCTATGGGAATATCGGGATAAAAAGTGCGTTACTTTAATCGAGGTCTCCAACTATCTACATACCTAGTTTCATCGCAATCGGTTCAGTGGTTTTTGCGTAAAAGAGTAACAAACATCGATCCATCCGTCCATCCATCCATACTTCCACATTTATAATATTAGTGGGATTAGTAGGATAATTATGTTTCAAAGTGGTGAGGTGCAATAACTCATTTTGTAAATAGTACGTTTGCTATCTTGGTGGAATACAACAATTACATGAGAAATAAATAAATATTGCGATTAAAAGTCATTTTTAAATTATACAAATTATATAATTTGTTGTACACTTTTACCAAATAAATAATTTCTTTTGAAGCATCATGTTATCTGAATTATTTATTACACAGACAACATCCTCGCTTTCGTTGTATTTTCACAACAGATTGCTGTGTTCGTTTGCAATACAATTCTACCACATTCTGCCAGTTACATGAAAATATTCAAGCATACTACTTTCGCCGACCGTCAGCGGGTAATTAGTGAAAATTAATTCGAGTTTGTTTCAACATTTTACCTATTCGTGTTAACGCTTCGTTAGATTGGAGGCTGCACTGTTTAGCCATGTGCTAACTTCGTTAACTAACCTCTACACTATATCAACAAAAGTCCAGAAACTGTGATTTGTGAATGGTATAGAACATTAAAAATATTTTTACGGTTTTATCTAATATCTGTTTTAAATAATAAAACTCATAATCCTCTTTTTAAGTTCGCCGTAGTCGGGTAAAAAAGTAGACATGACACTGTCGTATTGTGGTGGTTTCTAGGTGACACTCCATGACCGAGATGTATATCCAACCATTGTTATTCAGAAGATGTAAGCTCCATTCTTTAGAGAGAAGCTTACAGCACAAGTCGCTATTTGTCATCTTCGACTGCAAGTCGACAGGACTTCCACGGAGCAATGGAGGATATTTATCTCCTCCCGTCAAGTTTATTACTTTCTTACAGAATTCAAATAGAGATTATCACGAAAACACTAAAACTATGATTAAAACAAATGTATGGAGAGAGTTAGCGATAGGTCCTTCTCCATGAATGCTAGGAGGTTTCCTAGGTCAAAACCTAAATCATGACGATTTTAATTACTCTTTGAAAATATTTTATTTCATTGTTCTTAACAACTGATTTACATTCATTGAATGTAAATCATAATAAAATTGGTTAAAATTAACTGGGATGTTTATATAAATATTCGTAATGAAATATGTATATTACTTTGAAGCCATATTTTTAGAAATCCTTTATTGTTGGTGCCGATCTGCGAAGTGGGTAAAGTTATTTTGGGTTCGTCAGAAATTTACATTTCCGTAGCCAAGTTGTAAAACCCTATCTGAGTTTTATAGCTCAGCAGATTAAAAGCGTAAACCATCATATTGAATTGCATATATAAAATTATTGTACGGTAAACACGGTTGTATTTTTACTCCATATTAATAATAGCAATTTTGTTTGTCGTGATTAAGTTGGATTTGAATCGGTTATAATAAGTGCTCTCTAATGACTCATTAAAAAGTTTCTTTATTTGTTTTTAGGTGATTTGTGTCTAATCGCTAGATATTATATGACTCGTGAACTATACGTGACTAGATATTATAGACTTTTTTTTGTGCGAGTGTTATGTATTATGAGTCGTTACAGTAAAAGGAGCTGAAACTTATACCTAACGATACTCACCAAGATCTAAGTCTCAACTAAAACCCTTTCTTTCGTTACCCTTTCTTTTGCAATAAGCAGAGTACCATTATCAGTTGCCTGGTATGTTTTTGGTATTAGGATGGTGCTAACTGATAATACATTATGATCAAATTGTATGACATACCTACTACCACAATTTCAAATCTTAACGGCAATTTGACGTGGTTTTCCAGTTTGTTTACGTAGACGACACCTCGATAAATATGGGGAATTTCACTTTTGAGATGCGTTAATATAGTAATGGTAGTTGATGCTACAATCCAAATACTAATTTGGACCTCGTAGATATAAGTATATAGGTAGGTGTATAGTTCGGTTAGGATCAGAGCAAATGGCATTCTATCTTCTCTGCCTACCCCTGATGGGAATAAGGCGTTAGTATATGCATGTATGTACCGTTATGCCTACTACTATACCCTACACAACCAGGGGACCTTCTCCACATTGAACGTCTCGGTACGCTATATATACAAACATCAGCATAATTCGAGAATATATTAAGAAAACAAGACCCTTTATCTGGTTGATAAAGAAGTACTTGTAAGCATAAGAAAATAAATTATTTAATGCTACGTCTGTATTTCAAGCCACTTTAATAAGTAAAAACACAATATAATATTTATACCTAAACAAAATGTTGTATTCTCGTTGAATATAAATTGATTGAATAATAGAAAAGGCTTTGTTCGCAGGAATCGTCTTCTTATGATAATATTTAAAATACACAGCTCGGAATCCATCGATACAGAAGCTTGGCTTAAGCAAGTATAGAGCTTGGTTCCGATTCGCTCGCTTTTGCTCCGAATACACGCTTTAGACATAACGTTGTGTCGTACTCATGTAAATATTCTATCGGTTTAAACTAGTTGTAACAGGTTTATACTTCAGCAGCGAAAATAACTCGCTACTACTGTATTGATAGTACTATGCTTTTAAAACCATTTATTTTTGGATGCAGATAGCTTGAAAATAAACACTAACATATTATGAGACGAAACTTTTAATATAGGTATAAGTATAGCCGTTTTGACTTTTAGACGGACATCAAGGATATATATACACTAATACATAATGCACACACACTCATTATTAAGCTCACGCATATTACGTGGCAATGTTCATTGTAGCCCGCCGACATACGTACCTGACATGCTAGTACTGCACGAGTCCGGTGCCTGGAGAGGCTGGTAATCTGTCACACAGGTCTCGTAGTACAGATACCAGTCTCTAACATAGTTGCAAATTACATGTCTTGATTAAGTTTCTTTTCTGCAATTTTGTATTTTTTAAATTTTATATTTAAATGTGATGTGTAATTTTATGTGAGAGAGAAACAATAAACTATTATTATTTTTACTAATATTAAAACCGCCGAAGAAAATTTAGTTAATAAATTGTATAGTATTCAAAAATTCAAACTTACCTTTATTTTAAATTAAAGGGGTAACTATTATTATAAGTAGACAAGACAAACATGCCTTCTCATTTTACGAGTACGTTACGTACGTAAATGGACGTACTTTATCTAATAAAGTAAGATAATCCATAAACCTATAAAAAGTTGACAAATTTTAAATAGCGTTCGTTTAACCGCCATTTTTATTTTTTTATTGTAATTGTTTCCTTCCTAATTTTACACATATAAGCAATAACATATTTATTATAATGCATTATTTCAAATAGCGTAGTATGGTACCATATTTTTATTTATTATTTCCAGTGGAAGGCGTCTCACTTGTTATTATCTTATTAATAACGAAGAGTTCGAGTTTACTACCGAAATATTGGAAATTTAATTTAATTAATTTGTTCTAAAAAATAGAGGCTTACCTGCGATGGCTCGTCCCAGTAACAAAGCGCTGAAGAGGATAGAAAGCATTCGTCCTCTCGCTCGCACCACCATCTTGCACACCTAGCTTGTTCTATCGATATCAACTGATCATCGTTGAACACAGTGCCGCAATCTGGTCAAATATCACTTTACCACATACTGTTGTCATACAAATTTGGTTCTCATTTGTTTTAAAATTCTTCACTATTATTATCACTTTTTTTTATTTCACTTTCAATTCACACAATTTCAGATTAACTGAAAACGTAATAAGTAATTAATGTACGTACTGTCTTTAAATTAGGACCTCAATTGAACATGTAGACACTTTCCGTGATACATATTTTATTAATCCTGCTTTACCCTTTCTATTTTTATGATCAGTCATTAATCGATCGAATGTGAATTTTAACACTTTTAGTACTATAGTAGTAGTAGTGTATAATTAGCTAGATGCTTTATAGGGTTAAATTATGAGTAATAAAACAGTTGGAGGTTGAATAATATCTCGTTCATATAGTGCGGAGAAATTTATGGGCGTAGAACGTACCCAACGTTAATAGGACGTCGGTCTACGAATGTATTGCTCTACGCCTTGAGCTACGAGGCCAACCTGTAAGAATAATGCAACTGCTACGGATTACTTTTAATTGACGATTGCTAACGATAGTGTTAGGCATGAACAATAATTTACGGTATTTTTCTTTAAAGGTTTTATCATATTTCAATCTAACTCTGTATATGTAATGTCTGTAATAATTTGTACGGGTCCGCTACGTGCTAGTAGATTAGTGCACGTGCACTCGTTAATAACAGTCTTGGTTTCAATATATGTATAGTTATATATTTTTAACGCCAGTTCTTTATTTATACCCACAGATTTACACTCGCAATTAGGTGCCCCATTCAAGAAGCAAGCAAGGACGCCGCATTGTATTAATGTTATGTGTCGAGATGTTCACGGTACGGCCAAAAACATGCAAGTACTAACTTAGTGCGAATGCATTTAAAATGTGAAATATAACTTTATCATTGCAACTTGTGCAGACTTTTTTAGAAGATTTGCAGACAAAGGACGTTACGAGAAAGAGCTTTAAGTATCCTTAGACGAAAGTAAAGTTTATATCTGTACAGAGTTAAGTGTCAATTAAGTGAAAAAGAAGGTGAATAAAAGCAAGACGCAGGAACAGAATTTTTGCTTGAGAGTTAATTGCGTCCGCCGTAGTTTACTCAGTTGGTCATTTCACAACAAGACAGTAAAAACTTGTGCCAGTCGTAAAATCGGTCAAAAGGTATAGAAACGAAATGCCACAAAGTATCGTAAGGTTTTAGAGGTTGTAAAATAATATTGTTTCTTCTTTGGCCAATTGATTATTGAATAATAGTATTCGCTTATGAATGCTTTGTGGAAAGAAGCGTGAATTGCGAGATTGATATAAATAGTTTTTGACAGTGCAGCTAAAGTAAAAACGCTTGCAAAACGAGAAATGGAATAAAATTACAAGTGAAATATTTTTATTTTTTTTATTTTTTATATTTTCTGTAAAAAAATGTGTGCGGTAGACGTATGACGGTGGCGAGTGGTATCTCTGGTATTATCGAAATCCATAGCATATGGTAACTTCTTATCTACCTATATAAGTTTATGGAAATCCTACAGTTTTCTGCAACCTTATATGCAAACTTATTGAAAATGAAAAATTGCGAATTTAAGAATAATGGAAGGGGAACAAATAACACTGCTGGTAGGAAACACGCAATGGATACGTGTAGTGCCAGAACTGTGTGTTTGTTTGCCAAAGTTATTTTAGTTCTATAAAATAGGCATCTATTTAAGTTTCTTAAGTTTATTAGTTACTGGACGCAAATATAAAACAATAGCTAGCAACTCAAGTCGGTCTGATTCAACGACTTCTGTTAATTTTTTTATTGTATACTTGTGAACTTGAAAGTTTTATGTACTTAACTAAAGTCAAAGTACAAAAATATATCACAAAACAAGCTCTAAAAGTGCACGTTGCACGTTCTCGTTTCAAACTATTTTTAAGTAAGTTCAATTTCTTAACAATTTATACGATGTTTTCCGACTTTCTTATCGTAAAATAAAGTTTTGTATATAGTGTTAATCTATTATTGTTAATCTATATGGCGTGATAAATACGTGTTGTGATCGATCTCCCATAAATAACCCAATACGCCAGGTTCCGCAAACCTTTGTATAAACTTTATTATTACTTTGTAGGCGTTCAGTTGTGTCATCAAGTAAGTGATCTAATATAGTAGTAGTATGTAATATTTACCTCTTATATAAGTTAATTATATTACGTATGATAAGTGGCGGTTTTTTATAGGTTAGGTTTTTCATTACAGTTAACAGTGAAACAGTCTCAAGGTTTAGAATGATTATTTTCCAAAAGCTTATCCAAAGCCAAGTAAGTACCTTTTTCTTAAGAGTCAGGCTGTTTTAATGTTGATTTATTCAATCTAGTCATGTAATTAGTTCTACTTCTAGTTCTAGTTGGCAAAGTTTAGTTTGTAGAACTGTTTTAGACGAATGCTTTATGTATTAGGTCAACATGAATCAAGTTCAAATAGACAGATAAACATAAGTTAAATTTAAGCCAAGTGATCATATGTATGTTATTTTCCCAATCAGCGCATCACGTAGAAGTAGTGCACGACTAGATGGAACAAGTCAACATTAAAACAGTCCAAATAAGTTCGGCTCAATTGACAACATTGTTGAGTTTCAGCGTATGTCAATAAGCAATCGTTTCGGGCAATCACTATAAGTTAGTTATGTCATCTACCTATCTTTGTTCTTTAAACATTATAGACTGTGTGGTATAAAAGTTTATTAAAAACGGACATTCACCCGTGGGAAACACAAACACAACATAACTAAAGGTCATCATATTTTTTTTAATAAACGAGTAGTTCAATGCTCTTAAATAATGCGTACAAACTTAGGTTAGGTTAAGGAAATTGGTTGAAGTGATAATCAAAAGCTGACTGATGATTTTCTTATAAATTCCATCATAAAATTTTAAGCATATTTATGTGGGAGCAACGCCCTTTCTAAAAAGTTAAATTATTGAATTCGGACAATGTGGTAAAAAATTATCACTGCACACTGTACTCCAAAAGAAAATACCTACGAATTAGGAATCTGTTCCAATTTCGATGTCGGGTAATAACTTCAGTTTGAAGCAAAATAATGTCGTGTAAATCGTTGTATAATTTTGTGTACGGGGTTTTGTCCCCGTATGAAGTTAGTTTAGCTCTAATAATCTTTTGTAGTTACCGTTACAAGTTAACTAGATCTCCAGTTTGCATTGTAATGTACGAGTTATGGAGCTCAACATAAAATAGTTTTAATTTGATACGCGATGGGCCTAATTTACACATTAGCGTGTTTAGCAGCTTTATTACCTTTCGTCGCTAATATACTTATGAATTCATAATATAATATTTATAGAACATACTAAAATGCAAACGGACGTTGTTGGCTTGTTTAGCAATTATTTTACAAACTCATTTATAAAAACGATTGTGAGCCAACATTCAAAAGTTGATCACGATTGCGGCCACAACGGTAAAAACGTTGATATTTTAAACAAATAAGGTTCTGTTAATAAAAAAAATCTTGTTGAATAACTTAAGAACGATCCGGACAATTTGTGTGGTTATTGTTAATGTTGGGAGAAGCCTTAACGTTATTTTGACTTAAATTCAGATAAAAGTGAAGAATAGGCGATTACTTTGCATTATGGGGTGATATGATAAATTAAAAGTTATCCAAGCCATAAAGGACCACTATTTAAAATTTATGATGACTAGAACAGCCGACAGTGCCTTTTCACTATATTCCCAAAAAAGCAGGCTCATGTATTACACACTTAAATTTCACCAGCTATTGGATTTGGCACTAGCTTTGGTCTTCCGTAATGATAATTTCAGGCGCCGATCTTTTACGTTATTTCTTGAATAATTATGTTTGCACTACACCATATATTACTATAAAAAAGTGTGGAACATACAGAAAAAAAACAATTTTCTCACCAAATATTCACGCGCGAATTAAATGACAAGTTCTTCTTAAACTTTAAACTATCCAAGGAATAGTTTAAATTTGTATCGTTCAGTTAAGTTTTTATTCTATAGATCAACAAAATATAATAGTTGGGGACAGATATGTTGGGTTTTATGAAACTTATGTTCGTTAGTTAACATGGTATCCTCCTAAAGATAACGAGGATCTACTAAATAAAATACAATCGATATACATACGTATAAACAACACGGAACACGGTAAAAGCCTATGAAAAGGATGGCAGGTAGCAAACAAGTTCAAAAATTTATATTGGAAAAGGGTTGTTTTCTACCCTAAAGTCTATCTTGAATCCATGTCCAATCCTATAAAATTACAGACTTTTCGAAGTACTAATCCTGTGCAGACGATATCTATTACATTTTAATTTTAGGTAAATTTTAGTTTAATATTTTTTCACTGCTCTTGTCTTGTCATCTATCGAAAATTAATGATACGAATTTACACACGGTTTTATTGTATAATATAGAAATTATGTTACTGTAGATAGATATTTGCATATCATTATATTAAGTTTCACCATTCATAGTCAAAACGTTTGGATACTTATTTAAATACCCATCTTACGACGTATTGGTCTATAATGATTGAGCTCAGCATGAGATCAGCAGCATGCAGGGTCATGACATAGATGAATAACTCCGGCCACGATTGTCTAACATGGCGGCTGAAGCATCAATCTATGTCTAGGTGTCTTCGCTGCCTCGTCAACGGTCGACCCTAAAATGGATTTAGATGCGAACGTTTACGAAACCGTAACAAAGTTACAGGTTATATTCATAGTCACGAATAATGAAATGTTTCGAGCAATAAAATATACCGACTATAAGATTACTAGAAGACTAATCAATCGCGTATGTAGGTATGATGTAGAAATTGTAATTTCTTATTTTTGTACCCTTAGGGTGACCACTGTAGAGATATTTAACCTATTAAATAAAACAACGACATTTCGACAATCGACTATCCCTATAAAAATAACAAACGGTGGTAAATTTATTCACGTTAGTAAGTGTCGTCTGTGTAAAAATTGTTGAGAAGAAAGACGATCCCTTGACAGCAAAGTCAGGACTTTGCAGTACAATTAGCGTTTCAATATTTTTATTCAAGGATTAACTTGTTAATGATTTTATTATCTACCTAAAAAGTTTTAGAAGATATAAATATTAAATATATCCATTCTGTCAAAAAAGTACCGAGAATTGATAATTTAATTCTAATTCCAAATTCAATTCAAATAATTATTTTTTACGGTTAAGTTGGCACAACTGTTTTTTATATTGGTGCGAAGTTTGAACAATATTTGTTATTTAGTTTGTTTTCAGTTCTCGATTTTGTAAGCTCACCTCAAGAGTGTTTTGCGATTTTTCAATCAACATTCGTGGGAGAGCCATGCTTCGGCACGGACGGGCCGGCTCGACCGGAGTGATACCACGGCTTCAGAGAAAACCGACATTGAAGCAATGTTTGCATTACTTTTCGTCGAACGAGTGAGGTTACCAGAGGCCCTAATCCTTCCCTCTGCCCCTCTTCGCCTATTCCCACCTTAAAGGTCACCTTGGGTTGCAGATGCCATTGGGCGGCGGTAGTCTTTCCTATCAGTCTGCTCGTTTGCCCCCTATACCATAAAAAAAAATAAAAAAAATTGAGCATGAGCACCCACTCAATTGTGAAAACTATACTTTGGTTGTGTTTTAATAATACATTATTTAAGGTTTTAATTTTTGATTAATGAGAACTCTAGAATAAAATACGTAAATTTGTTTGTTATTCATATCAAAACAATCTCCGACTTTATAGAGGGAAGGAATGTTATCGTTTGAAAACAAAACAACTTACTTCAGACGTTTAACAAATGATGGTATCAGAAAACATAGTTTTCTTTGTAAAGTTTAAAAATAGAAAACAGAAAGTGAGATATTTCACACTTGTGAAGTTTGTGTTCAATCTTTCTCTCTATCTGCCTCTCGGCTCAGCTATGTTATTTATAAGAACAGAAACTAATTTCAAAAAATATTATAATATAGAATTACATACAGACAGTAAAAATTTACAAACTGTAAAACAGATATTAAGTAAAGAAAGACGAACGTCGCGAGGACACCGCACTCCACACTCTAGTGGAGTGCTTAGCGTGGACGCAACAGCGGTACAACCACGTGACGGTTATTGGTGTGGGTAGCCTCTTGCTAGAGACCATGGTTCTGACCATGGTCCAAAATAAGAGTGCGTGGGATTCCGCCGCCGCGTTTTGCGAGAAGGTGATGTTTTAGGGGAATGGGAGAGGATAAGTACTCTTCCATCCCACAGAAGACGCACCAGGTACCGGAGATCGCAGAATGATCTCGGACCACCGTGAGCGCTGGTCTGAGAGTAGTGGGTTGGGCTGACCCTTGCCCTTGCAGAAGCAGGCCCGATACAGGTGCCTCTCTGATTTGGAGGAGGGTAAGGCCTCATACTCCACGGTGAGGTCACCTGCTGTCAGGCAGCAAATATAGGTAGGGGTTCCCGGAGGCTTCCTCCTTAGGTTATATATACCCACCACCCACTTGTGAGGGAACCCCGTGTGGTTTTAGTCAGTTCGATTATGACATACCACTTCACGGCTAGCTCCGGTGAGGTGATGACTCGTTGGGTTACCCAATAAAAAAAAAAGAGAAAGAGGAACAGACAATGATGATAATTGGAGTGAATACGAATTTGTGAAATTCCTTCTATCTAAAAATTAGACTGGGCCGTTTCATATCAGCAGCTGATCACTTAGTTTTGAATTGATTTATACCTGTGTACTTGGCAAATCCTATTGCTTACTAATATTATGAAGGCGAAAGTTTGTGAAGCTGGATTAATGGATGGATAGATAGATGTTTCTTTCTCTTCACGCAAAAAGAGCTGAACGGATCTGGACGAAATTGGCCACAGAGATAGATTAGAGTCTCGAATAGCACATAGGTTTTTTATCTCGGACTAATGTACTGTTCCCGACGGAGAGATTCCACCAAAATTTCCACGCGAACGAAGTCGCGGGCAACCAGTAGTTATGAATCCAAATATGAGTTTGTTTGGTTGTCACGCGTCCACGCCTTAAGTACTCAATCGACCATCATAAAAGCTTATCAGCTGTACCTTTTATCTAGAAAAAGTACTTTTACGCAAATATAACTTTTACGCGGGCAAAAGCTGGTAAATAATTATTTATGTCTATATTTGTCTAACCCTGCTTGTCAGGCTGTTTTCGGATAAATTGAATCTTTAAATACAGAAGTTATGGCTTTTCTACTGAAGTGGAACGTCACGATTTATAATAATATTTTTTTCATGCAGAGTAATAAAAACTGTCAGCACAGCGCTAAGCATGTATTTTTAATTTATTTCAAGTTCCCTGCGGTGCCATTTCGTGGGCTTGTGCACGGAAGCGCGGTGCAGAGAAAGAGTTTCCATTTATAGGCGGACTATTCACTGTGTTCTTTTGTAACCATTCTAACCATTAATTTGTGTTTATAATTATAAATGTATTAAATGCATTATTACAGCAGCTTGCAAGGCAGGCACAGAGAGACAAATGTGCCATTGGGTCTAGGTGAAGCAGAGGCAAATATACATATGTCCTATAAGTATTTTTAAGTTAACCAATGCTTTGTTGCGAGCTAGACTCAAATAATAATATGTATTCTCAAATTACACACAGACATAGTAATTATGTAATACCTAAATATAAAGTAAATACTTCATTATTGTATCAGTAATTATATATTACTAGCAGCACTGCGAGGTTTCACCCGCGTAAGTCCCGATCTCGTGGGAATATCGGAATAAAAGTCTAAAGTCTTAAAGCCTTTGTGTTAATTCAGGTCTCCAGCTATCTACATACCAAGTTTCATCGCTATCGGTTCAGTGGTTTTTGCGTGAAAGAGTAATAAACATCCATCCATCCATCTATCCATCCAAACTTTCACATTTATAATATTAAATGGATGTCTATGAGTTAGGTGTTTAGCGGTTTTCTAACGTGCATTAGCTTTTAATAAACAAAATGTAATCGTGGGAGAGCCATGCTTCAGTACGTATGGGTCGGTCCAACCGGAGTGATACCACGGCCTCACAGAAAATCGGCAGTGAACCAATGCTTTCATTGCTTTTCACAGAGTGAGTGAGGTTACCGGAGGCCCTAACCATTCCCACCCTCCTCTCCTTCCTCCCTCTTTCACCCTTCCCCTACTCCTACCTTAAAGGCCGGCGCAATGCACTTGTGACTCTTGAGTTGCAGGTGCCCAGGTGGTGACCCGTCTGCTCGTCTGCCCCCATACCATAAAAAAAAATATATACATATGATATTAGAAAATAGTTGTTTAATATCTTTTAGTTATCACCTTGCCTTAGCACAAATATTTCACAGTGGCCTCCAACAAATAAAGTACAGACCTAACCCTAATATACTCGAATAATTATGGCAGACGTCCAAGTAATTAATAGTAATTGTTGGTTAGTTACGTTGACTGTACGGTTAGCTATATAGAAATATCGATTGCTATCATTTGTTTCTTTTTTCTACTTACAAATAACGTTACGCAATGGTATGTTAAAATTTTCATTAAAAATCAGTTACACTTTTTTTGTATAACAAGTATATGGAGTGAAAAGTGTTGTGGCACGAAAAATGCAAGGCTAAAATAAGAATATTAGTTATTAACGTTTTATTACTACAGTAAAAAAACATGACTTTGGCTACTCTATTCTCCTTTTGGGTTAAGTTTGATACTTTGATTTAACTGCATTGAAGTTAATAAATCCAACGAGAACTTATGACGATAATACTGATATATATATAAACGTAGACAGATGTCGAGTGTTAAACTGTAAACTCGTTTTGTAATAGTAAATTTTATATTGAAGTGACTGATAATATTGGTAACCCTTAAAAATAGTTACAGGAGACCAAAACACGGATCAAAATAATTAATTCACTATATAACTGCAATAGGCGGTCTCAGTTTAGATATCAAACATTGATAATTGATAATAAAATATTATAAAAAATACATTACAAGTTACAACATTGAACAAAATGATTTAAAAGTGCTAAGTTAAACAACATTGTATATCCGTTATTATATATTTCTGGCCCACGTGCCATAAATTTACTAACGGCAGAGCGGCGGCTTGTATGATATACGGCTCCCGATAGATTTGCTTCAATGTATCATTTTCTTCAATGTTACAATACGATGTTGCTATTTACTCCTCGCAAGAGATGGTTTAGAAATTGCAAGCAGATTGCGAAGGGTGCGATAAATTCTTATTAGAGTTATTATGCTATTTTAAAATGATGATCAGACATTGCAACGATTGTCTCAACTTAAGCTTATAATTAATGGGTAAATTAAGTAGCTTCTCAAAGAATCACCCTATCACTGTCACTGTATTATATATATATATATATATATATATATATATATATATATATAAGCAAATCTATCGGCAGCCGTATATCATACAAGCCGCCGCTCTGCCGTTAGTAAATTTACAATATATATATATATATATATATATATATATTGTTCATTTATTAAATTGCACATATTTTAACAATAATTTATTTATTGTCTCTACTGTTTTTTAGTATTCAGTTTCTAAAGTCAAAAAATCAACGATTGTAGAATCACTTTGTTGTCCGTCTGTCTGTAGAGACCTTTTTCTTATGACCGCGTAGAGGTATCGAATTGAAATATATATAAAAATATCAAATATTTGTCCGTGGTGACTTGAAGCTGAAAAAATTCAGGCTGCTAAATCAACGCAATCAAAAGTTACGGCTATCCAGGACTTAGGTTATGCAAATTTTAACATTTTGCAGGTAATTCAAACCCCATAGGATACTTTCCCTTGTCCCAGAATCATGAAATTTGGCAAGAAGCCGGGTCGGACAGCACAAGTAAAGAATAAATCCGAAAGTTTAAATTACACACTTAAATATTTACAAATTTAAATTTGCGGTTAGAAAATCGACTGTGACATATATCGATGTGTGGGAGAGTATTTTTAGAACTGCAAAGTTAAGTTTGTTTTTCGAAAAAAACAGGCAAAATCTTCGAGGATCGATTGCCGAAATGGACGAACTATCTGCATACAAGTTTGTTTGCTTACGGACTTTAGCAGCGCGAGTCAGACTCGCACTTGTTTTTTTATATATACATATAGTACATACCTAATATAGTACATCGAAGTAGGTCTATGTTGATCAATAAACATTTTGGAATTGTTCGAATGGATCATTTTAAACACTCACTCAGAGCTTATAGTGGCTTTCAGTATTTTTTTACTCGTATATTATAAAACAAGTGATTAATCAGGGCATGAATAACAATGCCTGAATAAAATTAATAGTACCAAGTCAACTAAGGCTATGTAAATAATAGGGTCGAAAATTACCTGAACTGCTTCTAGAAAAGGATGGTACGGCCGTGCCGCTATTTTGCTCAACTTGGCGGGGGCACTGCCGTGCCCCCAGATTTATACAAACTTCATTGTTTATTACAGTATCTGGTTAGTAATAATAATGTTACGTAACGGTTTACGTCACTGTTAGTTATGAAAATACATATATGTATGTATATACAAAGTGTTATAGAAAGAGTTAGTCACGTATTATGATCGTTTTATAGCTCAAAAATATTTAACTCAGCCTGAAAAATATGTAGATATAAAAAAAAAAATAAAGACGCAAGGTGTATTTTTGTTTATTTCAGAGTTCATATTGGTTAGGAGTCTTAACCATAAACAAAGTAAAAAAAAATATTGACTTATAATGACTCTTTACACGATATATTATCGTGTAAAGTGTCATATAAGTCAATAATTCGCCAGCCATTTGTAGCAATATGGAAGTGTTATGATTATCCTATGTGTTGTTTACAATTTATAATTTAATAACTTATTCTTTACAAGGGATTCTCCTATATAATAAATTAATAAATACAGAATAAAACAAACAGCATAAAATCAGATATTGCCTTGTAGTAGACGATATGTAGGAATTTTACTCCACAATCGTAATGCTTATTACGCATATTTATATATGCGTGATAACCATTATGTCACAACTTTATTTTATACTAGTTTTTTCCTGCTGCTATTTTTGCATCCTAAGGACCATTCTTTGCCCCTGACAAGTGTCCCCACGTTTATGCAGTTTTCTTAATTTTTTCTACAAAGTATTAGAAAATATTAAAAAAAATAATGATATCGGTTAAGTCGTTCTCAAGTTACGGCGTGACCAAGGGAAAGGGGGATTTATTTATATATTATATAGTTTTATCCTGTCATTATAATCTAAGAGTCGCGGTAAAAAAAAACTGTTTTTCATAATTTTTTACCGACTTTAAAAAATAAGGTCCTGTATTCCATCCGTATATATGTTTGTAAATCCGTGATTTTATTAAAAAGTCAATCAATCAATGTTCATGATTGTAGAGTTTTAGTTTCACATATTTAAGTATTTATTAGGTATTTTTATTCACAATCAATGTCATTGAAGTCAGTTTTGTTTTTTATTAAAACTTTATTAATCTCTTTGTTTCTATATGGGCTGACGCCAAAAGCACTGAAAGATTTGTACATAGCTTACGTACCAGAATATATCTAGACTAGTTTTTGCTCTTCAGGTCTATTTCTGCATAAATACAACATCACAGATACCAGCTAATTCCTAATACAAATACCACTTAAAGTCAAAGTACCGAAAATATACAACATTCCAATAATGAAGACAATGTCAATCAAATACATTAGGTATTCATCAGATAAAAATATAGAAGGATATTGACGGAAACTGGTGCCAAGGCTGTATACAAATTAGAGAAGTTTAATGTTGTATTTGTATATAACATTGTACGGTGGTCATTTACAAAATTGGACTGACACGTTGCGTGACTCGGCAACAAGGCGTTGCCAAAATGTGTGGAGGCGATGGGACACGCACACCGTCGCTTTAGATCCTATGTTTTACCCACTGATAATTCAACTCCATGCGTCTGAAGGGGTAAATTAAGCGAATAAGCTTGGCCTATGACCGGACTTTACAATGTTGGATGAATGTGTTAGCTAATTTAGAACTAGTTTCCAGGAATTACTACGTAATCATATATATTAAAAAGTTAACTTGAAAGTGTTACTAATTGTTAAATGTTTTGGTTAGTTGTTAGTTTGATTAAATTTTGTACGAAATCACGGTAAGCTTAAAACATGTGGTTGATTGCAAATGCTATTTACAACACTTGGGAAGATAGTTTTGCCTACATATATGTATGTACGCGTTCTATATCATATTTTTAGAAGGTAACACTATTAAGGCTACAAAGCTTGCTTCTTCCATTAACCCTCCATCGACTGCAAAACAAGAAGAGGAATACCTAATATAATGACCAAGTTTAGTCTAGTTTCTCTCTAAATACATTCTGAAGACTGGATCGAAAATCAGATATTTTACGAAGCAACTTCTACTTTACCCACCCTAACCAAAATCTTTGGTACTCAGGAATTCTTAAACACATCCTATTTATGCAAACGCTAATTACTCTCATAAAATGTAATTCGTTGTAATCTGGGTGAGGAACGTCCACATCCAAGAGAAAACGTCGTTGAAAGGTTCATACTTCCCTGCAGAATAATATTCAGAGGAAATTACGTAAAGCAATGTTAACTGTGTCATTTTACTTCATTTTCTCACTGTGTCCCATTAATGTCTTATCTACTTTACCCGTAAAAAGCCCCGCGAGGGATTCTACAACGAAACATTTAAGATTCCACTTGGCATTTTCTTGTCAAAACTTTGGGAGCAACCGCCGGTCTGATGCTTTACTGTAGCAGTTACTGTTACCCATTTGCGCTCTCTACTAGAGGCACGGGTCGTGTGTTGCTAATAGATGAGTCAATGAAAGATATATCTACCCCAAATAAATAGTCAGTAAAATGGTGATGACGATGATAAGCAATTTTAACAAGTTTAAGGAGCCTTTTCTGTATTTGAACTATTTGAAAGTCGTTTCAGTGATGGCAGTCTACAGACCTCAAGATGAATTTCTTTATCTTTACTATTGTATGTCATCATTTATTATCCACGGACACTGTTTTATGAATTATTTTTAATATCACAAAACAAAAACCAAAAAACTCCAAAACGCTCTGTCAACGTGTTTTAGAATCGTACAGTTGTAAAGCAATCTCGATTTGTCCTCTCTAAAATGTATTATACTATAATGCAAAGCTGACAAAGCTAATTTGAAGTTATTACTTTAAATCTCGGCTGACGCACTTGTATCTTGGGAATAGGTAGGTATATAGAATAACTTTAAATAGCTTCAGTAAGATTTGCTTGTGCGTGCTAGTGCTTGCCTAAGTGATACACTCTATCGTAATGCGAAATTTTATTTAAAGCAGTCTTTAAATCGTAATAGATTAACAAACAAAACAGACATAACTAGGATCAGCATCATTAAAACTCTGAGACTCTGTGCTTTTCAAAACTGGAACGGAAAACGTAACTGGATTTAATAGTCTATTTAAGAACGCTCAGTGCGAGATCCCGGGTACCCGTGACGCAACACAGTGTGGTTAAATACCTACTAAAATGCAGGTCTACTGTTACAGATAACTTCGTCAACTCCCGTTTCCTTCCATGTCCTCCTTCCATCAGAAAGAGCTATCAAGCACAAAATGAGAATAACATTGGGAACGGTAAAAAGTATTTAAACAATGTGACTGAGTCAAGAACTTTATTTAAATTATATTTATGTATTATATTGACTGGCCTGATGGTCTAGTGGTTAGGGACCCTGACTGCTAAGCCAGAGGTCGTGGGTTCGATTCCCACCCAGGACAAATAATTGTGTCATGAGCACGATCATTTGTTCTGTGTCTGGGTTTAATTTATCTATAATATGTATGTATTTAGAAATATATAAGTATGTTTATCAGCAGTCTGGTTACCATAGTACAGGCTTTGCCTAGTTTGGGATCAGACGGCCGTGTGTGAGATGTGTGGAGTTATTAACTATGTATCTTTGTAAATTACATTTTACGATAGTATATTTTACACCGAAGGGCTGAAGTAGTACAAAGATTACAGGAAAATTATAGAGGTACTTGAGTTGTCTATAACAAAGTTTGGACAGGTACGAAACCCGCAGAGCCCAACTAAATCAACCGAATTTTTACAACTTCATTTACCTGTTTTAGTGCGCAATTTTATTGTGTTTGTGTTAATTAATATTTTAAGAAAATGTCTCACCCATGAACAATATATATAAAAACGATAAGTATTATCTCAGTTGTTAAAACGTTGATAAAATAAGGAATATTCTCTTGTGAATCTCACTTAAAGTTGATCAAAAATTTTTAGTAAGTAGAAAATCGTAAACATTTTGTAGCACAATATGACTTTTAATACGTCTGGAATTTTTCAGGTGTGGTATGAAGTCAACTAAGCATCGGTTTATAGAAATAAAACAACACTATAATTAGTATGTCTTCAAAATAAGAACTTCCACAAGAGGCCAAACTTAATGATTTCTAAGTAAACCCTAGATGATAATATATCGATTATCAAGCTCCTGATTTTCATATCGTTCGAAGCGAGCTCGTAAATATAATGAAATCTGTTATACTAAACCCCTAAACGTCGGATATTTCTATAAAAAGGTATCAAAACAATATGTTTTACATTACTACTATAGTATTTGGGTGTGCCAAAATATATGAATTGCTTTTACTCTTGCACAAAACCAGGCCTTTCAGATCAGGCTAGATGATCGTGGTATACTATTGGCTAGGACCTGACGGTGGAGATTTGGATGTAGTTTAATAAGATAGCGAACATATGCATCGTGATGAAATTTCAGTCGTTTTAAAGCAGTTGCTATTTTGATCGTGTTCTTTTTTCCTTTTAGTTATTTTCTTATCAAACGGATATTAACCAAGAATGTGCTATACGATACAGCACGTATCATAAAGCATATTCTTGGTTAACATCCGTACGCTCAGTGCGAGATCCCGGGAACCCGTGACGTAACACCGTGTGGTTTTAGTTTTAGTTAGGTAGTTAGAGATATTTAGTAGATCTCACAATCTAGGATAAACAATATTTTATATGACGCGTCATTTAACAAATGTTCCGACAAAATTTTACAGATTAAAACAAAACGGAATGAACGTAATTTACAATCCGCCCGTACAATAGATTGTAAGTCAAGAATAAGCCAGCGAAAACGTGGCGCAAATGAGTCTCTCACTGAACAAAGAACAACCTTAACATTATAAAGTTCATAAAGCATTTTTATTGCATTGTTCACTCACTGAAAATAATGTTAAGTCAAGATATTTCTAGCCAATGGGAGATGTTTGTTAATATCATTCTTATTTTACTACTGCCAAATACATAAATTGGGTCACATTCTATTACAGTCTATTAACTCTCGTAAGGCATGTTTAAAAATAGAACCACTATTATCTGACTGCCCCACTAGGTTGTAGGTATAGTATAATGTTTTTTTTAATCTTTATTTGTTAAGAAGTTTTCGTCCATAAAGGCATGTCAACTCCATTGTAGGTACCTTATATACTAAAAATTTAATTTTATTTATTGTATATAATCTTCTTTGAGGATTTTTTATACATATGGTATAATGATAATGCATTTAAGTTCGTAACAAAACGAAAACCAAATTTAGCACATCTATATGTATATATATATATAAATTTTCGTAAAATGTTTGCTCGCGATTAACTAATGAACCGATTTTAATGACATTTTGCACACTGTATGCAGTTTGGTCCAACTTGAGAGATAAGGATAATTTTCATATCAATTTATAGTCATAATATTTATTGCAAATTACTCACAGCGACGCGTGGCCTGGTAATTAGTAAATATATATATATATATTTTATATATATTAAAGATGTCATCAAGAGTCTCAAAGAGATCATTCTGATCCAAATTATATTATACATATTAATATCAAATCTGAGGAAATTAAAATCTGAAAGTTTGTATGAGCAAAGTACGAGAAACGAGACAGTTTGTAAAACAAGTTGATATAATCATCCCCAACTCTGTAAGGATAATAGCATAGTCTTTTAAGAATTACAAAGTTCTGTTTTTTTAGGAGCCCGGTGTAAAAAGTTAGTTAGAAATATGAAATACTACGTACTTTTTTTATATTTTTATCCTTAAACTGACAACAAAGGCATTGCGGAACACACTCACCAATAATACAGTAAAATCTCCACCTCCTCGTTATTTAAACTCGGTTAGAAATTTAAACTCATATTGAAATGTTTAGCACCTGTATGACAAAACAATGATGTTCTTGAAAAAAATTAACCTTGGGTTATTTTGGCTGCAATTTTTCGTAAAAGAACGGTGCATTAAAATGATCAGTATAGTGATGAAATCCACACTGCCTACTTTTCTAAATGAAATTGAGCTACGTAGGGCTTCATATGGATTTCTCGTAAAAGTAAATCAAACGTGTGTAATATAATCAACATAAAATACCTACGAACGACTCTAAGGAGCTTACTAAATTTATTACAAATTACTAAAACCACAGATATATTTAAGCGTTTTTCAACAACGGCCTTTCTCGTTTTATGTGCTCTGTTCTCTTTAAAACTCATTCTTTATTTCGTTAAGGGCTACAATTAGCAGTATATAAGCCACTTGAACAAGTACCTAAGCAATAACTCCTACGGTTTAAATGCTCGTTTTATTAATTTTGCGCTACAGTAAAAATACTAAGTATTATTCATCAGTTATCTCCTAACAAATTATGAAGCTGGCTCGAAAAACACAACACGTTTTTATATAGTGTTAGTTCGTAAAAAGGTTATGATAAGTTTTTGAGTTACATAAAGTTTTATATGGAAAAAAAAAGGTTTTATGCTGTATTAAGTTATGTATGTGTTTATAGGAAGTTGATTAATTTCCTTGTTGACAAAAAATTGTGAGAGGGAGAATCAATGAAATCTTTGAAGGCAGTTTGGACTGCCTCATCGGAATTGATTTTGTTTCCTAGCAAAAAATTGTTCAAATTCCGGAACAAATGCTGTTAGAGCAAGTTCCGGGAAGTATGGTGGTTGTCGGAGACATTTCAATGTCAGCTGTTTGTGCAGTGTGTGGTCTAGCGTTGTCCTAAAGCAATGGGCTAGAGGGATGCAGTAGTCTCGGTTGTTTAACGGCTAGCTTTTCTAGCATTGTTTGCGATTGTTGACAACACAGTTTGGCCGTAATTGTCTGGATAGATTTTAGGAAGCTGTAGTGTTCCACAGACACCAGTACCTTTTTTGAATAAAATTTCGCCTGGGGCAAGATTTTGCCGGTTCATCTGGGTTCAGCCATTGTAGTGAGCGTATTATCGTACAGGACCCATTTTTCATCACAAGTAATACGATTCGAAATACCCTCGTTATTGTGACACTTGAGTAATATAATGAAACACTCAACGCGTGTTTGTTGGTGTGCTTCACTCACGCTTTATTACTTTTCCAATTTGATTTAAGTGAATTAAAATTGTTTTAACAAGAAGTGAAGAAGCCTGCTGCTAATTCTGCTGTGGTTTGCGATGAATCCGCTTCTAAGATCCCTTTTAATGTCAACTGTGTCTCCCGTTGTCCACAAGGTTTGTTCTATAGGTTTCAATTTCCCAGTGGAACCAAAAGCGTACTGCATTATTTTTTACAGTAAGTAGCTTCTTCATACATATCATTAATCCTTCGAGCTGTTTTGGCAGCGCTAGTAGTTCTACGGCGGAACACGTATTCGTAAATAACGCGGTATTTTAAGTTTCCCATGTTATGAACAAAACGATGTCAACCAAAAATCAAACATTAATGTAATACACAAGCCTAAATTAATTTGAATTTGGAATTTCCAACCAAACGCCAGATATTTGAGATGGCCAGTTCGACAAAACGCCAATTTCATATGTGAAGATCATATCACATAGTTTTCAAATACACTCAGTTTTATTTTTGTATTTTAGTTTTTTAAATAATTGTACTGTATATGGAACAATTTTAGAACGAAAACGAACAAAAGAACAAACAAAAAACAATGATAATTGTACAATTTGAAATAAAACTTCTTTAAACCCTATGTAGCAAAACCTGTACCAAAAAGTTAGTTATGTATAGACCACCCAAAACAAAACACTCTACTGTGTATACTCGAATATTTAAATGCAAATTTTCTACTCCACCCAGTCAATTAGTTGAATTATTTTTAAAATATGTAAACCTGGGAATACCTTCAGTCTACACTGAATATTGTGAAACATAATGCAAACGGTGAAACAAAACTCAACTGCGAAACATTGCAGCCGTATACCAACAACTAGAATTTAGTCTGCAGGAGTTAGCGAAAGCTAATAAAACTTCGTCGTGGTGTTTCAAAAGTCTACGTACGTAGCTATACTGATGAATGATATTTGTTTCCACCCTAATATTAAGTCAAAGAATAAAAATATACATTGTTTTTTTCTTTATTGCTTTTAAACAACCAAGTTGGCAAACAAGTATATGAGCCAGACCACTGATAGTGGTTATGTTTGCTTGTTAATATTCAAAACTCAAGTTGTGTTACTTGTGCGAACCTAATCCGCTTTTCATTAAATTCTGGCAACCTTACTAGCCGACAGTAAAAGTAGTACTACATCATCTCCTAGCCTATGCTGAATGATCCCTTCCACCTTGTTACTTTCACACAGCCGAACATAGAACATTTTCCTTGTTTTGAAGGTGGTTAAAAATGAAGCTGGAAGGTAATTGGATTTAATTAAATCATTAAAATATGAAAGTTTTTACAACATTTCTTTTTGTAAAATAGTGCAATATATAATTTAATCAATATTATTATTTACTGTCTAATGACCGCAAGTAACATGTGTAAAAGTACCCTAATGAAGTACGAGCTAACGTAATAGTATGCGTTCAATTAATTTACATAATTACGCTACTGTTACTAAACTCCACCAAGAAACGTTACAAATAAACAGTCTATGCTTTGTAAATTTTAACTTTAATACAACTCCAATAAAAACAATTTCGAAGAATAGACCGCAAGAAACCATTTACTGTATATTGAATAGAGTTGCAAACGTTATCCGTAGAATCTGTTGTAGTATCCAGGCAATATCACTTTCTTGTAGTTATTGGGCGACGTGTGAAAGCTTCGGTGCACTTACTATACTTCTACTGGTAGTGTAAGTATATAAAGGAAATAGGACATAAGACCCTGACATTTTTGTGGTGTTTTTTACGCCTACTTATTTATATTATTACACAGATTGGTAACTTTACTGTCGCCATGTGTAAAGTGTTGTGGGATCGAACCTGTGACCATTATTTTTGTATTCCATAGATAGTTGTTGTAAAGACCGTTGCAATACAAGGTTCATTTGGCTAGTCCGGAACTTGTCTTTTATAAAAAAGTAAAAAAGCAACAATCGTGCCGGGGTATTGTTATTCAATATTTTAGGTAGATTTCGAAGAAAAGTCTACCTATTGGTTTTGTACCAGTTGTCGAGTTTTACAAAAATGTCTTCACAGGAGGTCTAGTTATGATGAATAGACCCTAAAACAACCGCCGTTTAAAAAGTGATTGAAGCGTCACCTTTCAGACCTTATCTTAAAATTTTTGCTTTTACACACCCTTGTCCCGAGAGAGAGAGAAGGGAAGATTTGCTAAGCTCGTTTCACTGACTGTACCAAGCTGCCTATTTCATCAGAGGCGCCAACTACGTGGCTGAAATAAAATATACCTACAGGGCTTACTTTTTATTTAGAAAAAAGCATGTTAAGCTTCCAGCCTAATTTATTTAGTTTTATAACAATGATGTTGATAAAGAATCTATGACATACATACATCTATACTTTTATAAGAAAGAACGAAGAAACTAACATAAAATTATTGGTAGATTTGAGTTTCCAAGTTTGTCACGCACATCCTGTCATAAATCAAATGTTATGTGAGTTCATCAAAACGCCATATATTTTCAATACTAGATAATTTCTTCAAATAAGTAATTTACCGACCGGCCTATGCAAATCAACTTTTGGGTTAGATTAATGAATCAAATGTTATCTGTCTCGTAATGGTAATGTTCTATATATGGAACTATGAGTGTGTGCGGTTGGAAAAGTTTATTAGGGATTGGTTAAAGTATGATAACAATAACATTGGCATTCGTATATATATTATTAAGTCACTTGTATGCTGGACACTCACAATAAAATGTACAGACAATAACAAAAACCGAAAGAAGTATAGGGGGTTGTTATTCGTTTGAAAAAAATATAGAACTATATTTTTCTTGTATGACTTGTGACTCTTGAGTTGCAGGTGTCCATGGGCGGTTGTTGTCACTTACGATCATTAATATATGAGCATGTTCATATATTAGGTCTGATTTAAAAGATAAGGTAACCATGTACAAAAGTCTGACACACATAAGTCTTGATAGTGTAAGACTTTGATAACCCGCGGCAAGTAACTATTATCTTATTTGTGCCCGCGGCTTCAAAAATGCCGTAATCAGCGGTTTTAATAACGCCAACAACTATAAACATTATAGTATAGTACCTGGATGACCGAAACCGCCTGAATTCATGAAAATTCGTGAGCCGTTTCCGAGATTCAGATTATATATATACAGTCATATATACAAGAATTGCTCATTTAAAAGTATTAGATAGATATAGTAAGTATTTAAAAAAATACTTTAATACTTGTCTTGTTATTTGTGTCCAGTAGCATAATAACCAAATTTCACAATATATCTGATCAATACAATCTCATGCAAACTTCGTTTTCTCCTTTCCTCTGAAAGGATTGTAGAGGGTTGCAGCTGTAATTGCCAATCAGTCACACTGAATTGATTGGTACAGATTCAAACGATGATTTCACATCCATAGACACCATCTTCTCAAGGGAGGTAAAGTTACAAAGTCAAAATTGAATCAAATAAAATCACGGCCCATTACTTGATACGTATATGTTCAAATCAAATCTAAACCATTTATTTCCATTAAAGCAAAAATAGGTACTTTTGAAATGTCAGGAGTAGGAGTCAGTCAGACTAACTCACTCGTGAAAGAAAATCTATGGAAAAGAACAGGCAAGAAACTCCAAGGACACTCTTTTTTAAAATGTGTTTTACAAATTTTTGGTTACATTGCTTATAAGCGTAAATAAAATGTGAGGACAATGTAACTAAAATATAAATAGACGCGCTTATTACTACTATACATATTTAAGTAATAGCAGTCCAGAGATGATCAGCCCTCGTCGAATGACCTGACACAACGTTATACTTGGATGTATACCTGGCTACAGATTTGTTTTTTTTTGTTCGTTCTGGGTTTATAATAACTTATAAAATAAACCAACAAAAAATAAAGTTTTATCAAGAAGGAAATCTAACTTTCAATTACCTAAATACCTAAAAGCCTGATTGTAAAAAATATTACTTAATGTTATTATCGTTACAAATAACTTGCAATGTATAAACCGAAACTAAACCCAAAACTAGAAGAGCCTAAAATTACGTAACTTTGGTTCTAACATATAACTAAACCACTTCGTATTTCATTGATCAGTGGCCTCCAAACTTCCAGTATCGTGAAACTTGCAATAAGTTGTAAGTTATGAGATTGTTTCTTTATCACTTTACTTCTAAACTTTCGAAGAACCATCATTATTGTCGGAGTAAATCTTCGTCCACTGAATCGACGGTTGTAATCAACCGTTTGTAGGATGATACAATAAAAAATACAATCACAGAGGGGGCGATGATAAATGTGCCAATTTCAATTTATCGCGACTAGGGCGCATTATATGGGTAGAAGAAACGACCTGAGTCGTAACTTGTACATTTATGTCGTATTTCACGAGCTACGTGGTAATGGCTCACGTACGACGTCAGTTGAACCTTGACAGACGCAAGTTCACTATGTGTATAGATACTGCACGGACAACTCAAACAGAATTACAGTTGACCGCTTGAATATAATATAAGAAAGACACTGCGATCCAGACAGAGAACACAATACACCATTTTGTTTAAAATGCTCGTACATAATTTTTTAAAAGTTAATTGAACGTTCGAATATAAATCCATAAAACTAATTTCAATCTCCTGAATGTCTCTTGTATATATACTGTTATGGTTTAATGCTGACACGTAATTCTGAGTATAGTGCCACAAGCGACGTACCTATGTAATATTCCAGACAGACTTTAGTCGTTGTTAGAACTCCGTTATCGATACTTGTCCTGTAATTCCTCAGTACGAATAAATTATAGTTTTGGTGACCTAGAGTGGTAATATATAACATCTCCTAAAGTGGTGACCCCGTGTTTTGTGTGCAGTGAGAGGCAAAGACTCAACCTGACAACCCAAATCGGCTATGTATCACTATCGTAATCGACATAAGGCTAATAAATGTGTTAAACCTTGTAATTGGAAGACGGGTGAGAGTAAGAAACCAGCGGAAAACTAGAGTCGGTCCAGTCAACAACGGGAGGCTGTGACCGTGCATTCACTAATCACCGTCTTAGCATCAGGGACAGAAAATCAGGCTTAAACTTTTTAGTGGACAGTGGGGCAAATGTATCAGTGTTACCGCATAGTGTTGTGCGTATTAAGTCACATAGTGATACCTCTGAAAATGAACGATAAAAGTTATATGCTGCAAATGGTACAGAAATCAAGACGTATGGTATACATTGTATGTTTTTAGATTTAAGTCTACGTAGAGAATTCCGTTGGATGTTTATACTAGCAGATATAAAGCAACCAATATTAGGTGCGGACTTCTTAGCTAGTTATAAGTTACTAATTGATTAAAACGGACGTAGATTAATTGATCAAGTCACTAATTTATGTGTTATAGGTACCATTTCCAACTCCACTGAGCCGACGGTAATAACAATTGTAGAAAAATGTCCAAATTATGATTTATTAAGTAAGTTTCCTGATTTAACTAAACCTGTTTCATAAAGGGAGATACCAAAGCATGGGGTGTATTATCATATAGAGACTACGGGACCCCCAGTGTACGCGAGAGCCAGACAGCTACCACCCGACAGGTATGTAAAAGAGAAAAATTAATTTAAAATAATGCAAGAGTTAGGGATTTGTAGACCGAGTAATAGCCCCTGGGCAAGTCCTTTACATATTGTACCCAAGAAAGATGGTAATATTAGGCCTTGTGGTGATTATAGAAGATTAAATGCGCTCACTAAACCCGACCGTTATCCGATTCCGCGACTTCAAGGTTTTACATATGTACTAGCAAATAAGAGAATATTTTCTAAACTAGATATAAATAGAGCTTATAATTGTATACCAGTAGCTGAAAATGATATTGCAAAAACTGCAGTCATTACTCCTTTCGGTTCATATGAATTTACAAGAATGCCATTCGGTTTACGTAATGCTGCACAAACATTACAGCGTTTTATGAATAATACAGTTTTAAAAGTTTAGATTTCTTGTTCTGTTTTCTCGATGATATTTTAATTACTTCTGATAATCCTATTATGCACATACAACATTTAGAACAAGTTTTTCAGCGATTTGACGAATACGGTATTATAATAAATTGATGAAAATGTGATTTTGGGCAAGAAAAATTAGAATTCCTAGGTTATGAAGTATCAACAAAAGGTTTAAGGCCTCTGGAAGACAAAGTAAAGACAATTATTGATTTCCCAAAACCAAAAACTATTGAGGAGCTTCGTAGATTTTTAGGCATGTTGAATTTTTATAGGTCACATATACCACATGCAGCGGAACATCAGTCGGAGTTAAATAAGTATTGGGTAACGCGAAACGTAAAGATAGAACGTAGTGTTATTAATTGGAATGAGCAAGCCAAACGTAATTTTGAGCAATGTAAAACCGATCTTAAGAACGCCGTATTGTTATCATATCCGTTAGAGAATACATCGTTGTCGCTTATGACCGACGCGAGTGATACGTACGTAGGCGGTGTTTTACAGCAAAACATTAATAATAAGTGGTACCCCTTAGGTTATTTTTCGAGAAAGTTAACTGAGGCACAAAAAAGGTATAGTACGTTGGCATAGATCTTTAAAAGTAGCTCTAATGGCACGTTTAAATAATACATCTTGGATTGATGAGTTGCCTACAGTGTTGATGAGGTTACGCACAACTGTCAGATTACATACAGGCGTAACCGCAGCACCAATGTTGTATGGTAGTAATATTAGGATCTCTGGTGATTTTTATGACACAAGTTGTATTAAGTCGTGTGACGAGAGTAGTTACGTGGGTAAATTAAAAGAAATTATTGGTAGTTATAAACCTGTCAAGAGAATTAATAAGTCACCTAATAAGTTATTGGTGCATAAAGTAGTGATTACGTGTTCCTTAGAAACGATATGGTACGGAAACCGTTACAATGTCCTTGTGACGGACCATAACGCGTTATCTGTAGGCACGATAAAGTATTTTGTATACAGTTACCTGGCAGACAGTCGCGGGTTTCTATTAATAGATTAAAGCCAGTGTATATAATGGAAGATAATAGTTTACAAGATAATATGTCAAATAATATAGAGGATAGTAATAAAAAACCTAGTTGTCAAAAACCAGTTAAAAAAGTTCATTTTGAAACGAGCGAACCAAGTAGTTCGAAGTATGTTACACGAACAGGCCGACTAAGCAAAAAACCGGCGAGATATTTGTAATATGTAAAAGTGTATCGTTGAACATTAATTATTGAGGTCAATTTAAGTAGACATACACCTAAAGTTGAAAATATATATTCTTTTATATCATTTATTATTTCGAAGTTGTAAGAGTTAAGCATTTTTTAAGATGGGTGCAGGTCAAACCAAAGAAAAAGTTGAGATAAATGGAAATATTTCTAACATGGCAACGGTCGATAATATAGTAAACATGATCAGCATAGTCTTGGTAGGAAAAGCGCTGGTAATAGTAATGATAAGTTATTGTTACGTGAAAAATAAGTTTAAAAGAGGTTTAAAATCGTGGTTACGCAAAGAAGTAGTTGCTAGTTCTATTGCCTTGCCCAGTATCAAGGTTGAAACGACGCAACATCATAACGTCAATTCCCAGCCGCCTCCAAAATTTGTGGTTTCCTGATCAGTTAATCGCCGTTTAATAAGAGTTAATTAGGTACCCGTAGTGTATAAGAATATGTCATTATTATATGTGTATGTGTGTTATGCGACAGTACGAGTAGTGACCGGAATGAATGTTTTTATTTGGTGTTATCATGTCGGATGTTAGACGGGCCCCAAGGGGTGTTTATTAAATATAGCAGAGCAGGTCGGCATGATAACTACCCCTAACGCTATTTAGATTTATTTACGAGTTATTATGTATAAGTGTCAAGACGGGCCCGCTTACGGTTCCGCAGCTAGAGTGTTAAGGTATATGGTTTTTTTTTTTAAGTCAATGTACGAATATGTGTAAGTAATATGTTATGTTAACAGTTCAATTAAAGATAACTTTTATGAAGAGAATGAAGAATTTTTATGTATCTTGTTGTAACAGTACATATTTTTGACATGATTTAGTATTTTTGTTGCCGAATGAAAAATGTATAAGTATTCTCTGCTTAGCCCACATAAATAAAAGTATTATGATATGTATGTAATTATTATTGTATTTAAAAGAAGCCTTTGGAATGCTATTGCGACATTATAATTGATGAACTATCATCAATTATAATTATAATGTTCACAAAATTTAAAAGTTATAAAATGTTTACAATACCGCAGTCACTCAGAGTGCGGCGACGACACAATCGCTTACTCAGTAAAATATAGTGTTACAGAATTACAGGTTATAGTTAACTTGTAATTCAAAAATAAATAAATTTTGTAAATAATGTATTAAAGTAACATTTATTTTTGAATTTTGGTAAAATTCTAAAATAAGGGGGGAATATTGTGGTGGTTTAATGCTGACACGTAATACTGAGTATAGTGCCACAAGCGACGTACCTATGTAATATTCCACACAGACTTTAGTCGTTGTTAGAGCTCCGTTATTGATACTTGTCCTGTAATTCCTCAGTACTAATAAATTATAGTTTTGGTGACCCCAAATTATTATTTCTCTCCTGCACACATAACCTTACACGCCGACCTTACAACCACTACCCCTAGAGTGGTAATATATGACATCTCCTAAAATACAATTGACAAACAATTATATCGGAATATCGGTATGTGACGTATATTTGTTTAGGCGTCAAATGTTGCAAGGTAAAATATTACTGCATTTACTTACACTGTCTCGGTGGCGAGGTGTGTAATGTATGCATATGTCATGCTGAGATCCTGGGTTTGTTTCCGGGCTTGAGCGTCATTGTTTTAATCCTGTTTGGAAATTTGGGATTGTGCCCGATGTATGGCCAAAGTGGATCTTAAACACCTCTGTCTATCACGTAGAAAATAAAAGGTGTAATGCTTACAAATTATGATTATATTATGTTAATTTTCATAAATAGTTAGCTTCAAATTTCAAATTTCTATACCTAGGTATATATGTGTTTCGAATCTTTCCGTTAATGAACTTTCCTTTAAGATTATTAGATATTGTAAAGACTTCTCAATCCCTACACTACACATGAAATACCTTTAGTCTCATTCCTCCACCACCTTATAAATTAGCCATGAAAAGAACGGTTAATTTAGCTGTTAAATTGAATCTGCCAAGAGTTGGCAAACATGAAAAACGTACAAATTTAACCCTCTGCACTGACCGTCCGCAGAAGTAACACATGGGATAAACATGTAGTAAAAACCTTCAGCCATTTTAGGCACCACTAAGTGAGAGAGAAACTTTTTAAGCTATCGGTGTCCAGCAGTAATTGGTGTAGCGAAAGTTTTTTTTTCGTTTTAGAACCGCCACTTCGTTAGTGTCGATGGTCACTCCCTTTTTATCCTGTTCTTTTCCAATCGTCATTGGAGCCCTACGTTTTTAAGTAACTAATCCTACCTAAACTCTTACGGTGCCAGTATATGGGTATTAAAATCAATGGTAGTTATCAAAAGAAGTGCACGATGAGTTTTAAAGAAAGTTAATCTAAAATAACTAAAATTTTATCACAAATGTATCGAGAAAATTAGCTCGGCTACCTGCTACCTTCCAAGAGCGAAGACAAAGAGCTTAATGTAGCGAAGAGAAAACACTACAAATTCAAACATTTTTTATAAAAATAATTTACCAAAGAGCACCACACCTGCACCACACTACTTTATGGTGTTACAGATGTCTAAAAGGACTTGCAACACTACTAACCTTGTTTTCAGTGGACTCCTGGCGATCTACTGATAAAGACTCTGCTTCGGTCCTATGTAAGTTGAATGTAGTAACAATATTATGCATCATAGAAACCTCAAAATGCTCAAAAATCCATTATAATTGACACAAGATTCATATATATATATATATATATGCATACAGATTCAGTAATTGTAGAGCCTATGTAGCACAGTAGGTTAATTTTGTGAAAGATTTCTCGCTAATTACGGTCTGCCAACGCTTTATTTCAAAATATTTTTTTATATAATTTGTATAAATTGAAAAGAAAATGATCAGTCACTAGATGTTAATTAATATTAATCGCCTGCAATCTCATAGCCCAAATCCATTGAGTTAGTGAATAATGAAGACCTACATTTTTCTTCATCACTTACTTTTGTGGGAATGGAATTATAATTTCAAAATTTATTACTTTTGTGTGGGGGCGATTACTGTGTATTGTTTTTGGGATACAAGGCGAAGTACTAACATTGCTTTATTATAATGACAAAAAAAAAATATTAAAAAAAGCAATTGATTTTGGTCTTCTTTATCTAGGAATAATAATATTTTAGATTTGTTATTACACTTTTTCAAAAGTTAAGGATTCACCCAATATTATAAGGTATACTTAAAAGTATTTTCTTTTGTATACTTAGCTTAAGTTAAAGGAAAATCATTAGTCACTAGATAATAATTATATTGATTCCGTAAAATCTCATAGCGCTTCCAAAATCAATAAAGTTAGTGGATAAGAACGACCTACATTATTTTTCATAATCTTCTTTTGTAAAAATGGGAATATAATTTCATAATTCATAACTTTTTGCATGGTGGAGATTACAGTGAATTGCTTTGGTGAACCTGTGGCGACTTCCACATGCAGCAAAAAGAAACATACTCCAACATCATCTACAACCTACTAATCCTGCATCGCGCTATGAGAGTTCTCGCGCCGATTAGTATATATACAACTTCCCAACATCCTCAACACCCGTCCCTCCACAAACCAGCAAATGTAAATTTCATTATGATAATGAAACTTTTATGTTTGGTAATGCGTTTACTTGTGTAACGTGAGCTTTGATTTTTAATGTTTTAGATTCACGGACTTCTAAAAATGTATAGCAATGTTTGTTACAAACTCTAATTGTTTACCAATATCATACATACCTATCATGCTTACTTAAAACTTTAATTTGAAAGGCAAGGATTAATTTGTTGTTAATTGGAACTTTTAAAGATGCTTCATATACGTTTTATTTTATTGCGTCTCAATCATTTGGTCAGATTAATGTTAACACAAATTTATTTATTACTTATTTTCATTAAAATTAAGTTTTATTGGATATTTTTTATTTGGTTTGTAATAAATTGATTTCAGTAATTTCAAATACATATTTATGCATTTTAAATTAAGTACTGTATTCCAGAATATTTACGAATCCATTTGCGCAAAATGGTAATTCATTTTAAACATTGACAAACTGTATAATTACATGTTTCCTTAACCATTGAGTTCAAAGAAAAAAAAAATGAGTTGGTTAACTTTTGGTGTTAACGCTTAAAATGCCATAGTTAATGTAACCGTTTTCTAAAGTTGCGCTGCGCCAAAAATTCGCAACAACGATTAAACGACCACAACTTTTTCACTTTTGCACTTGTGAAAATAAATTTTATTCTATACACTAAAAAAAAATTCATTACGTCACGGTTTTTTTCTCACATTAAAATTTTATCCGGAGTGAAGTTGCAAGCGTTAATGCCCCACTTGTTGAGGGTGCACCGCGGACCGGTATCAACGTTCGCGCGCTCGACGGAGCGTGGGCGACTGCGCTTCCCGCCCATTCATTGAACTGCCCTTATTCACCCACGTTCACTCGATTCGATCTCGATTCACTTGCAACTCTACTACTAGCAACCAAACTGTACTTACGAGAAATAGAAGCACGGATACAGTTTAACTTTATGTGTTTACGATTCAACTCTTGCACACTTCCGAGATAACAACGATTTTCACTTTTTTATGTTTTCTGGTAAACGCAGTGTTCTTGTTCTTGAATTTTGGTAAGTAAAACTGGAGACTTCACAGTCTCCAGTTTTACTTACCAACGTTTTCAAACTCCACTAGGAAGGGCTTTACAGAGCTAGCCTTTGAGGAACAAACAAACAAGTCTTTATTGTCATAATAAATGTGTAAATAGTTAAGAATTCCCTGACCCCTGTGCTATAGGAGCCAGTGGGACTTAACTATAGGGAGGATCCCTATACTTAAATCCCTCCCAATTGTTTTGCATTATTAATATTAACAACGTTAAGATAAAACAAAATTAAAAGTTAAGTTCTTAAGTTTGGGGCCCAGCATTTTGAAATAAATACGTTAGTGAATATACTATTGGACGAGCACATGAAACCCCGAGACATCATTTACCCTTTAGCCTACTATAGGACAAAATTAATTACATAAATTTTCCTACTTAGCTACCTCACTACTTCCATATCGCAATTTTGCGAGTATGTATTATCTGTCAGGTCGGTCTGTCTGTCAGGTGTAGGGCAAATTTTCCTTGGGTTTTTATGTTAGAAAACTCTCGGTAACAGCATGGAATCTGCAAACTTGTCACGTAAACGGCAATAGTCTTACTCTTGTTAGTACATAGCAAAAGTATAGCTGGAGAAATACGAGTGTTATTGCCCAAAGAGAAAGTCGTGTCTCATCAAACTAGTATATTATACGAAATACGTTCTATTGTAGAGGTGACTGTGATTTCTGCCTACCACATATTTACGTGACAAAGGTCGGGTCGCTTCTCAGATTTTTTCAGCTTATGCTTGTTCGTGACATCGAATGAGGCGGCCGGCTTTCAAACGATGATGTTGTATTTAGAAATACGACTCCCTTGTCAAACTTCTACGTCGTAGCTCTTCAAAATGTAGATGCTATAAAATATTTTTATCTACGTAGACCGATCAATGGCCATTGCCCTTAAATACTTTCTATTAGTAGCAATTTAGAGTGGCTACATTTAGTTACAACGTCTATCTGAAAGTACATTTTTAAATAGTCAACAGACACATGTACTGTTGACTATTTCATTTTTCCCATAGCATGAATTTTACGCAGTTTATTTTTTTACTCGAACTGATAGATAAATAAAATTTTGTTTTAATTTAAAGCATGCTTAAGGTTTTATTCCACATAAAAACTTCTGATTTTAAGTATATACTTCAAAACTCTATGTAAATCTATAAAAAAAATTAAAATATATAATAATTAATTGACTTGCATATTGACGATACGCGTCAGAGATAGATACACGTTATACTTATAATACAACCGTAACAGGTCCAATTCTGTTCATTGATGATATTTAAAAAAAAATGGGGAGCACTCTATAATCGATACTGAAGCCAAACCTATATTTTTTTTCATTTGAAACTGAAACTACTGAACGGATTCTAATGAAACTTGGCATGATTTGAGTTTATACTACGAGGTAAGACATATGATACCTTTTATCCCGAAATTCAGGACAGATTCCTTGAGAGGGGGGATGAAAGGCAAAATGTGTGTACTTAGTTGTAATTCATTAACGCGTTGTCCGATTGCAATCATTCTTATTTTGTTGGAAAGAAGGTACTTTGAAGACTATAACGTAATCTTCTTTCTTCTATATCTATATGTATAATAAATCTATAGATGTATTACGTATATACATATCACGTAAAAGTACAAAATAATCGTAGAAAGGTTTAATGCCTTATGCATTATTGTGTATAATTCGGTGTAGCATTAAGTATTTGATTTATAAGTCTGCAATCGGTTTTCTGTGAGGTGAAATTCCACACGGAAAAAAGTGGGTGCTTTTTCCACTTATGCCGTTATTTCGAGTGTAAATAATCAAAACAATATTGTTTTATACGCTCCAGGTTGTTTCACCACCTATACATTATAAAAGATCCTGCCTGGAGGAAGGATTCCCCCCCTTCCGGAAGAGGTGCTACGCCTATACTAGTAATATAATAATTAGAAGCGACATATTGTTGTTTTCCGACATAGACGCTAACGAAGTCGCGGGCACAGCTAGTAATGATATAAATCAAATCAATCTAATATTTTAATATTCGCAAGAATTGTAATTAACAACGTGGTGTTGAGAATCCCAAATACGAAATAATCAAACAAAGCTCACTAGGGTCTCTGGTTTTTAATATAAAGGTCACTGGGTCTCCAAAGATCTTAGGGACAACCTAGACCTAGAGATATAACGCAGGGCGTTGTCTTTGCATTGCAATATGCGGGTCGTAGATTTGAACGCTGCACGAGGTGAGGACCACGCTTTTTATAAGCGCATTTATGGGACTGTCGTTGCGCTATAGCTCATCGGGCATGTTTGCAGAGGCATATACCTACGGCTTTTACGCTGTAAATGGTGTGCCCCTACGCTGAGACGTCTGCGCTTCAGCCCCTACAGTATTCTGAAGACAATTGTCGATAGATGGAGCAGTCCACTGCTGGCACACTGGAACAGTTTACATTACTAGTCTGTGCTTATGTAGCGCTTCCGCATTAGGCTGTTGTACCTTTTTGGCCACCAAAGTTGTATAGGTAACTACGAAACTAACACTAGTCTGAAGGAAAATTGAGTTTATCCATTGAAGCCTTATAACAAAATACGTATAATAAGGTTACATTAAAGTTACCATGGTAGCACCCTAATTTACTATTCTCTTTGGTCTGTAATTAGCACCTAATATGCCTACAGCAAGCTTAAGTCAAGAGTTTGATCTCTAATGGGTATATTTCGAATAAAATATGATAGGTATTCGAAAATTTCTAATCCTGTTTAAAAATAATAGATATAACTTATGATTAACATAGAAAAGAATGTGTTTTGGTATTGAGAACAAAAATACTTTATTTATTTATTTTATTTAAACAATATAAGCGTACAGTTTATGCCCCAAGACGCTTACAAGACGCATCAGCTTTAAGTTATGATAGTGTTACAATATGTAACTAGCAGTTGTAATTATTACGTAAATCAATATGAGAACGTAAAATATCATAAATCAGCATTCGTTTAAATAACTCAAATTACTGGGACTGGTAATATTTTAGGGAGTTCACGCTATTTTTATAGCGTAAAGTCAAGTTGCGTTAAAGTATCGGTAGAAGGGTCGTATCTTTCAAATAAGATGTTATATCATACCTTTGAGGTTTATTACTATTAATGGCGCGTTCCAATCGTTCCAATCGTTTTGCTTACGGATGGTATAATTTCGTTGAATTTTCAACGAAAATTTTACCGTCCGACACTATGTAGAGATTATATGTGAACATTTATTCTTTATTATTTCATTAATACACTAGACGTAACAATATCATAATCCCATAACTTCCCACTTAATTTATTCAAAATACGTGAGATCTCAAAACTGCATGTACTGATTAAGCTAATATCAAAATGGCTTGTAATGTTTTTCTTTGAAAATATAATATAATATGCAAATGCGAGAACACAAATCGTGTTCTAGGCCACGGTAAATGTCAACGACGAATAAATTGCTATAATTATAGTTTGATAACTGATAACATTTTTAACAACAGCTTGATTAAGCTTTAAAATGCTTCAATAACTACAAAGACAGGTTTACAATAAAACTTAAAAATAAATTTCATTTTTTTACAATACTTAAAAGGTCTTTTACTTTCCTTCGCATTTTAATGTGCATAGACCGATAGGTGATTTTCTGTGGCCACTGAGGAACACAACTGAAAAAGTGAAAACTACTTTAGCTTCTTTTTATTGTGCACTTTTAGATGTTAAACTCACGTCAGGACACGTGACCCTGATGTCAGACATTGAAGTCCGTCCCCATCGAAAATTCATACGACACAGCCACTGACCTCTATTGTACATACAATAGAGGTCAGTGGACAGAGCCCAGTTTGTTATTTTTTATTTTTAAATAGGCCTTAGTTGTTCAAAAAAGGTCTGACTGATTGCCGAACTTCTTATTTGTTACCTCTACCTCTGTCAAGTTGCCGAACGAATTAAAACAAATAGAGGTGCCATAGTTGTCATGATTACTTTTTGAACCGAAAACTTCTTTAGGAACGTTGGGCACTTTTGGTATGAGGAAAAAGCAATGAACTCGCGTGACCGTCACGCTCAGGTACATATATAGATGTGTGCGTGCGTGCGTGCGTGCGTGTGTGTGTGTGTGTGTGTGTGTGTTTGTGTGTGTGTGTGCGCGTGTGTGCGCGCGTGTGTGTGTGTGTGTGTCTTTGTGTGTGTGTGTGTTATGTTTTCGCTTCTAACGTGCAGTCTACCGACTGACAGTTTTTTATTGTTAATGTTTGGTCTTGATTTCCGAGTAGTGTATGGTTTTTTTCTTTTAAATTGTCGACATTTCTCACAACATAGTTTATTTATTATATTTTTATGGTTTCGGTCTTTCCAAGATTGACCAATGTTCCAGTACCTTCTGGGTAATAATTGCGAATTGACGTTTTTCTCATTGTTGTCAGTGAATAAGCGAATGCATGTAATAAGACTAAAATGAGATCTGTAAAAATACAGCTTTTCTCAAGTAGTGCAATTTTTATACGTAGTAATTTCTTCTATTTTAAACTGATATGAACTGTATAAAAAAGTGATACCAACAAAAAATAACTGTATAAAAAGAGCAAGCTGTATGTGCAACGAACAAGGACAGTCTTGTTAATGACATTATCAGGCTCTCCGTCTAGCGGAAACTCTACTCACCATAACATACAATTATTATTTTTAGTTTATTGCATTGGCTAATATAACTTGGACTATCGTTGTATAGACTTACTTACCATGACAGGTCAACATACATACTGAACGCGTGTGCCTTGATGTATCCGTTTTCACACTTATTGTTTAAAATGTTTAGAGTTCTGCACTTCCTCTATACATAAAAAATAAGTATTCCAAATATCACGCTCCTCCGTTGGCAAAATTTACTTAAAAAACTTTGCTTGCTAGCTTTGTACTCCACAAAGAATTCTCTTCACGTATTAATATAAGGATTCCTATATAATTAAGGATATATTTCTATCTTTTTTTTATAAAACAGCCGTATACTTTAAACACAACAATGACAATCAAATGTCATGTAGTAACAGAATAGGTTCCTTCAGTAAAAGAAAAGACGGAAAAATATCGTCGACTTGCAAATGGTTGCATAATTTTCTATATTTGTGATTGTAAATAAATATATTTTAAGTGGCTTTTTTAATCTTCCAATTTAACCAAAATGTACACGAGATTACATTGAGCCAGAAAATGTGAGAATATGTTTTTGCTCACAAATATTTTATAGGGGCTTTAGTTGACTTCGAGGGTTGAGGTTTCAGTGCCGATCCTTTGGGAATATTAATGGAGCCTAAGGTACTTTTGACCTAGATTGTCTATATCAAGAGCTTCCAGTGTTTATTTGTTTCAGTGTTTTTTATTTATTTCTATATATAAATCGCGCATAATAAATAAAATTAAATCGTACCCGGTAACACTTCTAAAATAAATGAGCAGGTGGGTCTTGACTGTGACGAACGACTAAAATAACCAATAAAGGGCACTATCTACTCTTAAATCATCAGACGTACGTACCAGAAAGGACTGACAGAGGTAGAGAATTAGAACGTAAATATGATAATTCCAACATTAAGCGATACATTTAATATTTTTAAACGATTAGACGATATCTATGTTATGTCGTATTGATGAAACTTCAAATTCAAAAGTTAAAAATTTACTTTGAATGGTTGCAGCACTCATAAGCAAGGTAACACAATACAAGTAGTCTTGTTTGGCTCTTCCGTGGGTCAGGAGGTTCTATTTTTGTGAATTAAGAACTTGAATTTGAAATAATGAAGCCCTACTTTCCTAATAAAACTTAAAAAGGACGAACAAAATTTCTTCTGGAATTGGAGCTCCGACTGGGGAAGATTTTGTTCGTCTTAGCTTATTAAGTTTCACTGCTCTGTATCTTTCAAAGATCTTAAAAGTTCAGTGCCCTATTGTGTGGTTTTATTGTTTTAAAGTTTATTTAATTATATTGGTACTAGTGTAAATAAACTACATGTGCTGGTTCAGTAAAATTCTGCAACTTATAGTTTTGGAGGTCTGATGGTAGTCGTTTCACGTAAAATATCGAAGTTTGGCCGTATCGTAGTTAAACTTAGTTGGGAAAAGGCATGGAAGATGACTTTGTATAAATGATGTTCCTGATTTATACCGACCTCAAAGAACTTTAAGAAAAGGGCAAGAAGAAGAAGATATTTCTGATTTAATTCACAACCGCATACTATTTGTTTTTTGTTCCACTATGGTCTATCCTCAATACCTCTATCCTCTTTAACAAAGAATACGCCTACGTCTACTTTTACGAACAAGTGCTTAAATGCATTAAGTAACAAAATTAATTTAAATAAGTTCTGATTTTTTTAAACACTGAAAAAGCTAGCTCGGGTACTACTCACTAGCAAAGTTACTAACTTGTATTGTGATGTATAGGCACGTAAGTAATAATGAAGAAAAGAAACACACACACAGCTCTTCTTCGGTTTAAAAACTCAGCAGCAAAAGCTATGCGTCCACGGTCTTAACGTATTGCGACAGAAAGGGATGCTCTACTGCTTTAGTTGCTTTGTAAAGTTTGGTTGCGTTGAGGTACCTATCTTCAAAGACGTCAGTGAGGCGTTCGATAGCGAATGAGTTTATTTAAATATACATATCTTATTATTTTGTAGAGTTAAAACACATATTACAGTAGCATTACTTGCCTTGATCATCGTTCGTTATCGTCATCGTTCAAATAGATTCAGATAACAGTTTTATTTGTTCCAATTTTTGCCGAAAATAGATAATAATATCAACTTGTTTTGAAACATTTCACGTTTCGCTGCCAATGCAATATTTTTTCGGTACCACGTCCGACTGTCACAAATGAAAGTTTATAGAGAGTTATGAATGAAAGAAAAAAATCATGTGTCATGATTGTGTCCTCATTGGAAAAGTTAATTCATTGTTCACTGGATTTTATTACGGGTAGGCGCATTCCAACTGAGTTTATTGTTATCAATCTGAGGAAATCGGCGATTTGCTAACAGTTTATAGTCACGCATAACTGAAATTTCGATGTGTGAGATATTCAAATATTCGTACTCCATTTTGTTTTACTAAGTTTATGATTACATGCGTATATTATATTAATATAGAAGTGCCGTTATAATAAAAAGTTTTATAGGATAAAGATTTTTACCTTGATATTGTTCGTTTCGTAGATTTTAGAATTTTCTGAACTAGCTTTGGCATGTGGACCCACATTTCGATCCAACAATTAAAAATTTCCAAGGGTAATTTTGTTCTGCCGCTTCATAGAAAGCGAGGCAGTGTTTGTTGCGTAATAATAATAATAATATCTATTGATTCAAATAATCTTTGACAGTTTTTCTGAAAAACTAGGTTACAACACGGTTAAGGTTACACAGGTAGAGTTAAACCCTAACTCCCAAACTAGATATTCCCCTGACTTGGGAGTTTATTTTCCCTTTTCCATGGAAGGTTAACCACCCCCCATGGGAGTTTATTGCTATGTGATACGCTCTGCTATTTGATACAGAGTTTTAGTGCTTACTGGAGTATCTATTACAATTATTATTTACATATTTATAAAAATTTAGTACATAAAGTCAAGTAAATGTTGCAAAATATACAGTTACCTATTTACAATGTTTACATTATTAAAATTATTTACTATGTTGGTCTATTTTAGTGCTATTTACATAGTGTTAGTGTTCTGCCATCACTATAAGCATAATGTCCTTTCTTTAACATTTTTGACATAGGTTGCATTTCATGCATTAATCTTAATAAAAGTTATAAGATCAATTTTCTGTGGGAATATGATTTTAACCATTTAACAATTTGTAACACAGTTCCTTCGAGCGTCACATGAGATCAATTATCTAATGGGCACTTTTACGTTCCCGCCTTAGCAATCGAAGTTTGTTCCAAACCAAGCATATTTTTAACCCACGACGAGAAAAGGAGAAATGTTATTAGTATCTGTGCGTCTGTCTATGGCATTACAGCTCTTAAACGGATGGACCGATTTTGGTTTTTTTTGTTGTTGTTTGATAGGTGATGTGATCCTGTGATTTTAGCCGTAATTCAAGAAAATCTGTTCAGCCGTGCGAAAATCATCAGCTCTTGTCTAATCAAAAAAAAATTGAAGGGATTTGAGTCGGGATTATTCGATTTCTTTATTTTATACTTGATCAATTGATATTTTCAAAGGCGTTCTATATAACCAGGATACATTATTTTTCGTTTATAAAACAATGTTCTATAGACTCCTATGTTGCTTGACAGTTCTGAGTATGTCACGCTCGCCTAGAAGTCCTGCCGATGGTGGCGTATGTCGGGTCGTTCGGTTCCCTTCAATATGGTTGATCTGTACGATGGCTGGCGTGTGCGTAATGCCCGTGAACGGGTGCCGTTGGTCGGGGCTGGTCATCTCTGGACTGCTATTACTTAAATATGTATAGTAGTAATTAGCGCATCTATTTATATTTTAGAATAAACGGTACGTTACATTGTCCTCACATTTCATTTACGCTTATAAGCAATGTAACCAGAAATTTGTAAAAAACATTTTGAAAAAGAGTGTTCTTGGAGTTTCTTGTCTGTTCTTCTCCATAGGATCTACGCATTGGAACAGGTAACTAGCTACACGACTGACTTAGTCTGACTGACTCCTACTCCTGACAATTCAAAAATACCTATTATTGGTTTAATTGAAATAAATGGTTTTGATTTTGATTTTGACTCAATTTTTTTATCTTTAAATCTTTTCAAATATTACCTACATTATCATTTTATTTGTTCAAAATGCGTCTAAAACTACTAACTAATCATTCTATTGATCCGACATATGAAGCTTATCTAACAACTGTTCGACAGATATGTCATTGAAGCACTATATAGGCAATGACACTAATAGTACCATCATAGTGCCATTGGTTTTTGCCTTTATGACACATCAAACAACAGAGGCGTATACGCTCCTATTTAATTTAATTAGAGCCCAGGTGACAGACTGGCAGCCTAAGAAAGTCACCATTGATTTTGAAAAGGCAGTTATGCTTGCATTTTCAATAATGGATGTGAAAATTCATAGTTTCCATTACCATTTTTCTAATGCTCTATTCCGCAATACGAAAGCTTTAGATATAAAGCTAACTAAAACAACAGGAGGATAATTACATTATGTGGTAAACTGGCTTTACTTTCTGAAAACCTTATAAAAGATGGCTGCGATTATATTAAAGGTGAGATTTCGCCAAATGAGCACAAGCTAAGTAAATTTGTAAATTTCTTTCTAAAATACTAGATAAATAACTACTATAATAGGGTCTGGTATGCGCAATGGCTGCATCATCGTACCAACAATAAAGTAGAAGGTTGGAGTTTTATTCACTTGTAGCTTTCCCGCAAAACTTTATTTTAGGTTTTCTTTATTTATCAGCGAAAATCCCTTAGGATTTACAACGTTTAACGCGTTGACAATCTTAAATTATGACTTCATAGTTATATAAACTATATTATGCAAATCCAATATTAATCAAATTCGTTGGTAACTAAATTTCAAATTAATGTCAAGTTTAATAAAGGAAGTAAATAAATATAACTTTAAAGTGACGTAAATTAGATGATTGGCGATTACAATACTGCAATATAATACGTATAAACATCTGTCACGTTGTTTGTCCGCAATGAACTCCTGAACTAATAAACCGATTTTAATGAAATTTTGCACACTGTGTGCAGTTTAGTCCAACGTGAGTGATACGATTTCAGTTTTTATCTCAATTTATACTACTTTTTGTTAGTATATTTTTTATTGTAGTAGAGATATAAATATTTTTTAATTAGTCGATTGCTGTATTACAATGTTATTTATATCATAATATACATCGTATATACGTACAGTATACAAAATTATTTTGAAAGTATAGTAAAAAAAAGAGCCGGACTTGACATGAGTTTAGTTTAGGCTGTGTTAGTTTTTTAGGAGGAGGATGTAACGCGATATTCTTGCCCGTAGTGAACAAGTTTAACGATTATTTTTGAAATAAATTGGTAATGTATTTCCTTAAAGGTTCCATTAAACTGCAACTGACTGATTAACTTTTTCTTTGTTTCTGACTGGCTCATTATCCATTTAGCCTTATATATATTTCGACTTAATTCATTGCGGTGGGATTAATTTAAAGAAAAACAAATATCCATACATCCTCACAAACTTTCACGATTATAGTATTAGTAGGATATTGTTAAAAAAATGTATCTTTCTGCATTTATTCTGCACATTAATTTTAAGTATTCCAAATTTAACATACGAGTCTGTGTGCGTTTGCTAAAAAAAAATGCGCACAAAGAATTCTCCTCACGTAGTAATGACAGATCGCCTGGTGGTCGAATGCTCGAATTTGGCCAGTATAACTTGAACTGTCATCTTATAAGACTTACATATCATGACACGTCAACACATATACTGAACATATGTAACTTGACGGCTACATCAAGTTACACAAGTTTTCACGAAACGTTTAAATATTTAAGACATATTCTTTAAAAAATATCTTAAAAAGGGGTATAAATAATTCTCTTCACGTATATAGATTACAGATATATTTCTATCAGTAATATGGAAACGCATGCGTCATATAATATTTAATGATTTTTCGTCAGCTTATGACTAACTTATATTGGTAACACGTAACGTCCATGTTGATTTTTCCCCAACATACTCGTATTTTAAAACACACGCAAGACTTGGCTGCAATCTTCTATTAGTAGAAATTCTATTATTATTAGGAATATTTGACTTCCCCAAACCACGAATTTTGCAGGAATGATCTAAATACTTGTTCTTAATATTAATTTCCAAACTGTGAAATTGTAGCAACCCATTTGCGACTTAATATATAAATGTTTCTGAAATATTTTGCAATGCTGATAAATTTTCTTATATTTATAACGGTATTTAGGGACTTAGCATGATAAATTGAAGCATTCTTTTTATAAAAGGGTTTTATGTTAATAGGGCTGCCAAAAATAGAAAGTAAGGAACAATTAAATACCTTTTTCTTCAGTTACAGTAAGTTGAATTTCTTTCTTACTGCAAATCAAACACTTGGAATTGTATTAACCTCTATTTAGTATTCCTGTGTCGCATGAACCTCGTCTCTAGTGCTAACCAAATGTTTTACCTGATCGACTCTCTCCGTCTTTATAGGATTATTTTATCTTAATCTTATTTTCAAAACTTAGTTGTGATTCCGATGTCGGCCGGTCTGTTTAATGATGATAATTTATCAATACTGACTTGTGCTAACTTAGTCTACTAATAATCTAATAAAGAGGTAATGTTTGTGGCTTAGGATATCGGGGCAATCTCCGAAATAACTAAATATAAAAAAATATTTCACTAGTAGGAAACTACATCATTATCCCTGAGTAACAAGACAAAAAGTGTAAAGTGAATGAAATCTACAAAAAAAAAAAATTGTCGTCTCTCATTTACAATTATGTATATGAATACCTGTAAACATAAGTTTATTTTGAAGTAAGGTTTAACTTTTACAGTTGCACGATTGAACAGTTTCAAAGATGAAATAAGACTTTAGAATTAAAATTACCTACCAGTTTGTTTGAAAAGTATTTTCTCTCTATCTATCTATCTATTTATTTTAGACCAATATGAACTTTTATTGATTAAGGCTATAACAACATTATTCTACGAGCCAGGTGGAAAGTTAGGCGTGAACAATGACATATCATATTAACTAAACATCGTAGAGCGTGAACAACAAACAATCTGGTAGTCTTGGTAAAATCGGAAATAAAGAAATCTTAATGTTTTTTGGGATTAAAAATTTTAAAGATTATAAAAACGTATAATGCAGAAGAATTTTATTTGTATTCGAAAAAAAAACTGTCTAGTTGTTTTATTTAATCCATGAATTGACTACATTTTTGTATGTTTTTGATCATTGCACGTGCGAGAAAAATAATATACTAATTACATTTATCTGTGTAAAAACAAAGATGCGTTAATCTCTGGCAGTAACTATCAGATTAAAAAATATATGTTTGGATTTGATAGCTTAATTCTTGAGGAAGGTTGTAGACGACGACCCTTAGGAACAGATTAGAACGGATCACAAACAAGGAGACAGAGTAGTGACAGAAAATAGCTGAAAATAAGAAGCTGGAAATGAAAATAATATACGTACTAAAATGATTTGTAGATAAAGATTATAAGTGAGACCAACTCTTAACGTTAAATGCAAAGACTATGAAAATAAATCTTATCCTTTTCCCAAAGGTAATATTAATGCAAATACTGAATAACTGCCTTAATGGATCTCCGTATAGAAGAACCATTAATTTTATTATTTGGGGAAGCATGACACGGCGCAAAAGCCCTTTCCCAGCCGACTTCTATTAATATAATGAAATCAAACGATGCTCACTGATTTTATGTATTTAACGAAAAGTTTTTGCATTCACGATCAAATTATTAGTTAATAGCTAGTTGCGCAGGCTGAAGGTTTTAAAGTAGAATAGAAGGTTTATTTGAAAGGAGGACAAAAGAGGAACCGTATAAATGAACTGAAATTAAATCACACAAATATACCTATTTATTATTTACTATGTATATTATCTAGCAGGATTGTTCTTAAAAATAAAGTACACAATTTACCACATTTATAGTTACGAGACCACGTTGGACCAGGTACTCTTTATCATATCGGCTGCTTTCTCACCAATCATGATGGCGGGTGCTGCGGTGTGCGCGTTTGTTGGTCGAGGAATAACACTACTATCTACTACTCTCAACCCCTCTACTCCATAAACTCTTAATTCTGGATCTACTACAGCATAGGGGTCTGTTGATGGACCCATTCTGCATGTCGAAATTTGATGATGCAGTGTTATAACTCCAGTTCTTATAGCACATTCCCAGTACTGATCAGATCCAGGATAATAATCTCTGCATGTCGTAAAATCGGCTAAGTATAGCTGGGGATCATATTTTCTAAATGCCTCTGAATTACCTATTTGAATAACATGTTTAACTGCCTCTAAAACTGCGGCCATATCTTGAGGATCTGTAAAGTAGTTTCCATACATTTTTGGATGGGAAAATGGATTAGTGTCTTTGAGTTCTAAGTATCCTTTAGACTTTGGCTGCGTTAACATAATTATGGCTGACCATGTATCTAACCCATACAAGGATCTATATGTTTGGTGAAATATACTTTCAGACAATCTCCAACTTTGTCTAAGTGCGCCACCGGAATCTAAGGTGAGTGACCCACCCATACTTAATAGTTCAATATCTGGAACATTTTCTGGATCCTGAGACGCTGAAGTCTTTATATAACCTATCGCTTCGACTCCGCCGGTCGTCGTTAATAATCCGTCGCCATAGTGCAGCCATTGTACAACGTTGGGCAAAGTAGCAATTTTTGGTTCCAACAAGCTTGCGTTAGTTGTATTTAATTTGAAAACAACTCCAGGAAACGCTATGTGATCGTAAAGAACCCTTCCGACTTGCAAATTTACAAGTACTGGAATGCCTAATGACCTCAAATGTTCTTCAGGACCTATTCCTGAGAGCATGAGTAGTTGTGGTGAAGCTATAGGTCCCGCTGATAAAATAATTTCTCTGCGACAGCGTACTGTGCGGTCTATGCCATTTCTTACGTATTTGACTGCATACGCTCTTTTAGATTGAGGATCTATAACCACTTTAGTTGCTCTTGTGTCAGTCAGTATATGTAGATTACGTCGTCGTTTGTGATTGTGTAGGAACGCTTTAGCGGCGCTTACCCTATGACCTTTACTCAGCATAGCTTGAGTGTAACCGAATCCAAGTTCGTATGGAGAATTATAGTCAACTGTGGGGTTTCCGAAGTCTCTTTCAGCTTTTAGAAAAGCTTCTACAAGACCAGTTCTGAAAGCAAATTTTCCACTAGATGTTAGCGAAAGAATTTTCCAAGGTTTTAGTTTTAATTAAGAGAGAAACTTTTCATAGTTAAAATTAATAACAGTTGGCAACTTACTTGAATGGAACGCTCGAAACGGTTAATTCACCGTCGCGGCCACGGTATGTAGCGTTTCTGTAATTCTTTACTTCAGACTTTTCAGATTTCATATAATATTGCAATACTTCATCATAGTTCCTGTAAGGAAAGTAAATATATTAATATTGAACCAACAAATCCCATTTGTTAAAATAGAAAAAATACATACATTTTATTAGGTACAAGTTTATTTTATCACTTTTTGTTAGTTATTACGATAGTTTTATAATTATTTACGAACCATCTCAGGTCTGTTTGTATGTGTGCAAATGTTAAGAATTATAACCTTGTTATTAACAGATATTGATAAGAATACCCTTGGAATAAGTTCCAATACTAACAATAAAGCAAATATTCAAATGATATATGCAAGAATAGAATAGAAAAGAAATGTCGTTTTACTTGAACTTGTTGAAGAAACCTGTTTTAATTAATATCAAAAATTATATTGGGTAAAGTGAAGGGCTTCGGCATTGCAATGAATGATTGACTATATAAATGTATGTGTGTATGCAAGTATGTCTACAGATTAAAACCATTAGTTACGACTGTTGCTTATTATGAACGTGAAAATGATTACAAAATTCATCATTACAAATTTAAAATTTGCCTTTTTATCGCATTGGCCATTTTGAATCAAAATTAAACATGCATGGTGTCAAATTCCAGAAGGACAGTTTTTTACATGAAAACTAACATTCAAAATAAAAAAACATGATATTTGATTGTTCAACGTGAAGAATGGAAAAAGAATTGATCTTTTTCCATTCTGCTTTAAACGTAAGGATCGATACGGCCATAGACTTAAGAAGTTAATTTTTTAAATAGCAAACGTTGTAGCAGAAAAAAACAAGAATTTGTGTTTCAAATGTATTTTAGAATATTGTCTGTTCTTGTAAATGAAATTCAAGATTATCTTCAGAACTTGGCACCCATTTAGATCTTAATTCTTTTATCGGCGAAGTCGACAACCATGCATATTATTAATGTTGAACTTGGCTCCCCTTTTCAAATTTATGTTTTTGATGGGATTCGTATATCTGGTGATATAAAAGAGTAGCTGTGAGTTTGTTTGCCCGATTTCTCCTCACAAGTCTCAACTACTTGGGAACGGGCGGTCATAGATCGACATTGGCAGATAGCGATCTTACGTATTTGCAACGCGGTATTATTTACTTATATTATTTGTTTTACTTTTCACAAAGCAACCTATTGTTGTGGTGAAATTGCATTTCTTTATTACTATTTTTTTTTTATAAAGAATACTAGTAACGTGGGTCACACATTACTAGTATTCTTCTTAACCCCTCCAGCTAAGCTAAATGTGTTAGGAGTGGGTTCACACCGGTAGTGCACTGGGTGGGGTTCGAACCCGCAACCACTTGATCGCAAGCCCGACGCCTTAGCTATTACGCTACCGCCGCCGCATTGATCTATATTTTTTAAATTTTAGTTTAAAATAAAGACGTTTTCAAACAATTTTGAAAGAATTTTATGAATTAAAGATATTTGACTTTGACTTTGATAGTTGTAGGAACCATTACACGCCACCTGGCCCTAAACTGGCATCTATTCACCATCAATGCGACAAACAGCTGCCCACGTTATCCTAGAGTGCGAGTGAGTGGCCGCACAACGGGCAAGAATCCTCGCGGGTGCGAGGTCGCTCCTAGAAGCCTGTGAACGCCTCGTTAGGCTTCTGTGCTTCTGGAAGGAGCTAGCCCTTTTTTTTTTTTTGTGCGTGTGGAAAGCCCCTCGGGCCATCACCCCACCGGGGTTTTCAGTGGGGCGGTGTGTCGGAATCGAACCGACTAAAACCACACGGTGTGCCGTACTGCGCCTTAAATAGGAGGAATCCGGGAACAGCTTCTTATTAAGACATCCGGACCCCCCCTAGCGCCTGCCCGCTAACCACCTCCAGGTAAAATAACCTCTCAATTAGGCGACGTCCAGGCACACACTGGCGCCACCTCCTCGCGGGGGGCTACTATAGCGGGTATAGGGGAAAACCCGTCCCGTCCACCCGCGGCCACACTCAGGGCTGCATGAGGCGCTGGTATGCGCGCATCCGCCGCCCAGTTCGCCGGCGGTGAATTAGGTCCGAGTGGAGATCGTCCTCCCGGACCCTTTCCGCCGCCTCCTTCTGCGAGATGACGTCCTCACAAAAGGTCCCGACCGCAGTAAAATTCCTGTCACTACCGGCCATGGAGCGTATGACAGCCGGTAGCGAGAGGTCCCCTCCGATGACTGCTGAGCCGAGTCCTCACTGCAGTCACTATGGTGACAGGCGGGACTCAGTTCCTTCTTAGCGACCGAGTACAGGTACTTCCCGAAGCAGCCGTGCCCGGAAAGAACCTGCGTCAGTCGGAAGGAAAGGGTCCCTCGCTGCCGCCCTGCCCACTCGACGATAACTGGCTGGAGCGCCTCCACGGCGGCAAAGCCAGCACGTGGAGCCTCCAGACGGGACGACCAACGAGCCATAGCGGCTTGGCGAGCGGCCTCACGCTATTCGCGTACCTCTTCGGGCGGGGGCCGACTGCCGCTTCCCGCCCGCTCTGTTGGACCAAGCCTCGAGCGAGTGGCCGAAGAAAAATGGCCTCCTCTCCCTGCTAGAATATTAGCCGTTGGCAATGACGCCCTCCCCAAAGGAAGAAGCTAGCCTGGCTCAACTAGTCAGCCTTATCTGAACGCATAGTGTACCGCCTAAGAGTCTAAATGCGGAAACAGAACTGTACACCAATACCATCCTTAAAGTATTACTAAAAATCTTTAAAATTATCCACATAATACTATTAACTACATAAATAACCAAATTTATGAATTCTTAAAGATATTGGAAACCACAATATTTCAATAATTAAAGTAGCCATTATGGTAATTTCAATCCAATACATAATATCATTAGTAAATAAATATCTAAACTATAATCGTATTAGATTTTCTTAGTGACATTCTAAGCCATTTGGCAAATCATAGTTATGAAAGATACATATTCCTAAATATTAAAATCATTGTTATCCATAGTATCGCAACCCTTACTGCAACAACAAAGTTAACCCTTCTCAGCCCAATATTTCTACCGTCTGATGCTTCATAAGTCCGTGAAGGCAGTGGTGAATGTAAAGAGTGTGGTAGGAGATTTGACAAAAAAAATATTTATTTGTATTCCAAACTATGTTCGGTGAAGTGCCAATTCCTCCTAACTTAATTTCTCGAAAAAACTTTTTTTTTGCGCTGCTGTTCGCATGTTTTAGTGAAATTCTTCTGGTATAATTATTATTAGTTGGAACAATTATTAATGTGGAAATACCTCCTAACATGTTTGTTTTATATTATATAACCGAACATTTCCTACACTATTATAAAATGCATTGATACAGCAAAATAATTAAAGACATTATTCTTATTCTTATGAAATAAGTTTCAACTTGTCAAGAAATTAAAAGCTTTTCCAGTTTCTGTAGATTCTTGATTTCGTCGTCGTCTAAGACACTTTGATAGCTTTGACAAAGGGATATAACAACAAAGTATCAAAATGATTTCTGGAGCTCAAAAGATACAAAACCTGTGCAGTAACACGGTTCTTTACCGGACACTGCAAAATGAACAAACGTATGTTCATCCTAAATTTGGGCGACAGAATCTACATGTTGTGTAACATGTAGATTCTGTCGAGAGGCAAAAGAAACTGCAATGCATATTCTTTGCCCTTGTGACCTACTACTGCGGTACAGATGTATAAACCTAGGGTTGCACACGATGCAACCGCAGGAAATACATACAATCACTGCTCATAAGATCTGGAGGTTTCTTAAAGCCATAAGTCTAAGCAGTGAACTATAGATCAAGAGTGCGTTACAAAAGATCAGAAATCTTTGAGGTGAATTGAAAGTGATGGTGGTAGCCAATCTGTATCAAACTAGCGAGGAATTAGCAACATTGTTTGAAGTCAGCGTCTAATCGGAAGATCATTTATACCCACAATGCTCACAATTTTGACCTATTTGCAGCAAATCAATAAAATAAAAACTAATATTTAACTGTTCTGCCTTACTTTGTTAAACCGTACAGAAATGAAAGTGTTACGAAAAGTGAATTCTTAATGATAGTCCTAAGCGAACAACGCAATGTGTGACCCTAGGACAAACGCCACAACAAGACCCTTAAGCAAAACTTACCCATGGAAACGATTGTGGTTTGGTGGTCATTTCATGGTGTGATTCACTACCGCTTTCACAGATTCGGTCAAGCAATAACAGCAGATGACGGCGAAACTCGCAGAAAAACAGTCAATTGATCTTTACCATTATTGTTCCACGATAAAGCAAGAAAAAAATTGGTCGAGATCCAGATCTGTTACTCTCCATATTCACCGGATCTCGCCCCAACCAACTACCTACCATTTTTGCCGCGAATCGGACTATTATTTTCATTTTAAAAAAATCTTTCCGCCAGCAGTATAAAATGCCCTCACATAGATTCTGCTATCTAGGGCCTTAGATGTCTACCACACAGGTTTAAATATGACCTTCCGATTACATGACAGAAATGTATGAACGACTCACGACGAATACTTTAATTATAAAAATAAATTTTATCTTACAAAATATGTACTTAAATATTCACAACACGGCATATACTTTGAGCCTAATTTTCTGTAATTTAATTTTGTATTTTATTTATTTAAACTTAATTAAATTTAAAGATTTTTTATTGTAGAATCTAGAATAAAAAATTGTTCTTGTTAAATTCGCAATACGCACTACTTACAAATCTAACAATAGTACAAATGCATAAAAAATATTCTCTTTCAGTTAGTAACAAAGACATGAACAAAAGACGACAAGGCGACATAGCAAATACTAATATGTTGTGTAAATTTCGCCTCAATTGGACTATTCGTTTAAAAATTATTACTGCCAGATACACATGCGATTACAATAATTATTATGTAAAGTTGTTTATATACCATCCATAATTTCCGTCTGCGGCAATTTTATCCCAGTCCTGTGGTCTACCTCTGGTGTAAAGCATATAGTTGATGACACTGGTGCCACCAAGGGCCTTGCCTCGAGGCCAAAAGCAGCGCTGGTTCTCGCTAGCTATCATTAAAAATATATAAATTGTACATACTATTATAATAATACCTATTTTAATGAAGAACAAGAAATCTAGTACATTGTTATGCATATATTTATTACAAAGTTAATATAGAAATCAATAAACACAGACCTTGAAAATGAAGCTTAAAAAAATTATAATAATAATATGTTATAAGTAGTAATAACAAAATATATAAATAATCTATATTGTTCTTATTACAGATTAAATATGTATGTTAAAAGTCTCATTAGTATCGTATTTGCAATTTGTATTCTATTCAGGAGATCGATATCAGAAGGAATAGTCTGGAAATCCTACATTTTTGTTTTTATGTTAAAAAGTATCTTCTTATAAGACATACATGTCTGAAGTTATCGAACGAATGGTGTGTAACCGATATTGATAACTGCCAGATATAACTCTACTTAGTCAGGAATCAGTATTTCTCCTCTCCTTAACCATTGTACATGAAAGTTCTAATATGTTCAAGTTCTATTTTAGAGTTTTCATATTATACGTAATTTAAAAAAAGAATTAGCCAAGTGCCTAATCCTATAGCTTATCCTCGGCTTCCAACGAAAGGACTGCCTGAAAGAAACAAAATTAAACTTACCTAAGCATACACCTTCCTGTTTTTCCATTGTGTATGGCCAAACATAATCTGTAAGTTGCATATATGAAACCAAACCGGGAACGTCGTTTAAGAAGCTCTCTGGTTTTCCTGCCTCGATGACAAGTACCATGGCTCTAGGCTTATCTTCTGTCAAGCGAGCAGCTAACACAGACCCAGCTGTACCTCCGCCCACAATCACATAGTCGTATTCATCAAGTGGCTGTGAGAAGCCTAAAAAAGAAGAAATAAAATTTTATAATTAATTTTAAAGTTTTCAGTTTTTTATCTGTTCCACTAATATTCGAAACACAAACAGCCATGACAGTTGTTTTTGCCATAAATCCCGATTTTGGTTCTGTCTAATTACGTAACGACTTTTGTAGTTTTTTTTACCTGGTCAGCAGCTCCAACTGAGATCAGTTTTTCAAGGTCAAATCATATCATAAATTGATCTATTAAATTCAAAGGACCTAGACCCCTTCATCAATACTTGTACGAGCTAATAACGGATCAGAGTCTGCGTGATATTTGTATTAATAATTACTGTGCACGTAAGGTTGCCCGCAATACATTTTTTTTAAACAAAGCCAAACCAAATAGTATCAGTTGAAGAGTCGGTTCCAAACCTTAACCTTCAAACAAACAATAAACTAATTAAAACTTTGGGTTTGTACATGAACGTAGTATGTGGAGAACAATTAGATACGCTAAACGATAAGTTTAACGATAGGCATTACAGTTTATACGTACAAAGTAACCAAGCAATGAGTTTAAGTGTAGCTAACAAAAATATTAACACATAATTTCGAAGATTCAGACTTATTCAAGCATATTAGAGACATATTTTTATGATTGTACTCTCGTTGCTGTTTATAAATAAAGGGGAACGTTTAGTACATTATAACTAAGATTTTATAATAATATTATATATTATTACTACTATATATTATTATTCTACCACATCTTGTAACGAAAATGCTAAGACTTATAGTAGTAAGATAGCAAACAAGTTAAAAATAAATAGTACACTCAACAAAAACAGAATCAAATTGTTTGATCGTGTCAATAAATTCATTTTGTCCATGACACAGGATAATATGTGTATATACACATATTGTCCTGTATCATGGACACTGGGTATGACACTGTTTGAATAATGTCAAAAAAACTTACGCTATATTGTTAAAATAACAGTTTATTATATCAATCAGTTTTAGGATGGAAGTTAATAAAGTACGTAATCTGATATCTAAAGATTTATTGTTGATGATTGATGTCACTGGCTTTAGTACCTATTGTGTAGGAAGTTGTAAATAGGTCAGACATGGATATACATTAGTTGGTGTATTTACCAAATGTTTTAACGTAATTTCCAAATTTATATAAAAACAACAGCTATAACAAATAAGATATCTTCAATCTAATTATTTTTGTTTTTAAAATATTATTCACATATTTTGTTATTGTTATTGTTTTGTTATTGGAAATGCACATTGACATAAATATATTAATACTATGATTACCTTTAGGCAGTGGATACGAATCTCGCAGAATATCGAAGGGATCATTAGGATTGTTTGGCCTATATTCAGCAGGAATGCTTTGCATCATCATGTCCACAATAGGATTTTGGCGATAAGAGTAGCCCAGATAGCGTTTCTGTCTCATTTTATCCTGTTCGTCAAGATGTTCATCAGTAGCATTGACAGAACCTGATTCTTTGGTAACCTTAGAATCTGTATTTAGTGGATATGGCCACAATATTCGTTTTTCTCTGTTATCTAAATGACCATCTTCATCATCTCCTACTTTGACGTATTCATCTGCTTCATGGAATTGCAGAGCATTAGCGAAGAAAGTAGTTGTTAAAAAAAGGACGGCAGTCTTTGTCAGTCTCATAGTGTCTGAAATAAAGTTTTTTTTTTTATATATACGTGAAATGCTTTTATGCAAACATGTTTTTCTTTGCAAACAATGTGTGCAGTGATGGCTCAGTGGGTTTACTGATCTTCCGATAAACTGTTAACGCTTTGAGTGTTATTGGCTTGATCCGAGGAACTATTTGTGTGATACACGGGCAAGACACCAGGCAGGTGTCTTGCTTTTTATTGTTTTGCGGTTTTGCAATTTGCGGAAAAGGTCTTTAAAAATTTTATTAATAATTTCAACAGTTTATAGATCAATATCTTTTTAAACTTAATTATGTAGTTTTCAATTGAACTTCAGTTCTAAGCGTCGTAATTACTCTTGGTCCTTTTTTCATCAGTTTACATATAAATCGAACATGTATTTATCTCTCATACATCACACAATAAACGAAATCAAACAAATATAGCTAACATATTTATTTTATTATTATTATAACATTATTACAACTTTCGCCACTTTTAAGAGGTACTTACAGCGTTAGTGCGGTTGTCATTAGTACACGAGGGCAACTTCTATTCATTCAAGGTCACCAGTGTTTACTCGCGCTTAAATACTACGTACCTACCTATAGTAGGTACGTAGTATACGTAACGTATAACGGGAGAGCGAGAGCTCAAAATACGGTATCCGAGATATGAATACTCTATTCATCATCACTGTCGCTTGCCACTTGAATAATATTAAATCTTGGTACCTCTAACCGTCACTGTATATCTAATTCAGCACGTACTCGTACGTAATATGCACACATATCTTTGGGTCAAAATTAATCCAGATTTGTGCAGCAACAGTAACGTAATTGAGTAAAAAACATTTACTTCATCAACTTTTCGTCTTATCTGTATTTTCAAAGCAATTGCCTAGAAACCTTATTCGGATATTAAGAGCAATAAAAATCTTAATTTAAACAAAGTTCAGTCGTTGTTAGGGGATACGTGTCGGGAAATACGTTCACTAAGGAATCATTTTAATACAGATGACGGAAAAATAAAAAAACTGCCTAATATTATCTATAGGTATATAATATAAAATCCCTTGTCCTGACTGACGCGATGACGGAACAATGCACAGCCTAAATCGTAGGTCCTAGAGACGTGAAATTTGAAGGACGTGTTCCTTATATGATGTAGGCATCCGATAAGAAAGAATTTTTAAAATTCTACCCCCAAGTGGTTGAAAAGGGTTGGCAAAGTTTGTATGGGAACACGTGCTTGCTTGGCTTGAACAAGTGCGATAATATAGCATTTGAATAGTGAGGTGCATCGGTTTAAAATACAAGACTATGATAATAGATGCCGTTCTAATGAACTAAACGTATTATAAAAATATAAATTTGTCTACAATTCTGAGTCTGTACGATTTTTTTTTATGGTATAGGGGGCAAACGAGCAGATGGTCACCTGATGGTAAATGACTACCGCCACCCATAGGCACCTGCAACTCAAAAGTCACAAGTGCGTTGCCGGCCTTTAAGGTGGGAGTAGGGGAATAAGGGGGCGAGGAAGGGGCAAGGGTTAGGGCCTCCGATAATCTCACTCACTGGGCGAAAACCAATGCTGTGAAGCCGTGGTATCACTCCGGTTAAGCCGGCCCATACGTGCTGAAGCATGGCTCTCCCACTGTCAGAATTTTGTGAAAAAAATGTATCAATATACTCAAAAATAATAATTAAACCCGTTGTTTTATAGTATAATAAATATTTTAATATTTAAAATACAATAAACGAAAAAATAAGTAATGTCTTATTTAATGTTGCAAAGTATATAAATTATAAATACAATGTCAAACTATATAGATGGCCTTGTGATAAGTAGGTAATTAAAATGTTTGAGTTTTATATTATTTTATTATACTTATTTAGTTTTCCATAAAAAAAAATAAGTATTATTTCCGCATTTTTATTTAAATATAAAAATAACGCTTAAAGCTTTGTTCTCTTCAAAATATAGTCAAAGGCAGGTAGTAACTGGCGTTCTTTGTTTATGATTGTCAGTACAAAATTGTTCTTACGAACATGGATAAATAAAATATACCCTGCTGTATTTTTTTTTTGCTTATTTATTAAGGTAACTTAGATAATTTTATTTACACTTCCATACATAAATTCTTGACGTAGTTCTTGCATGTATCGTTAATTTATAATTAAACATTACATTACGTAATTCTACCTAGAAACCCCGGCTTGTAATATTTCAAGGAATACGATAAAGCAGAGGTTCTTCGCAAATGTAGTTTAATAATTGAGTTTGAGAATTGGGACGAATGTACTTTGGCAGACCGTAAGGCAGTGGCGGCAGTAAACAGATTTTTGGCAGACCGTTAAATCCCATCCATGTTAAAACTCCAGTCTGTAACATCTCAAAGCAGAGTAACGCGATTGTATAGTTATAGTTTGGGATGATATCACAATGGCGCATAAAGGGGGTTTCGAAGCACTAACAACTAACACTCAAAGATCAAACGATGACATGACGAGTGGTATTACTGTTCTTTTGGCTGGAGACTTCCATCAGACTCTGTCCGTGGTGCCGAGGGGAACTTGCGCTAATAAAGTTAAGGCTTGCATTAACAACTGTACTCTTTGGCCTTTAAAAAAACTCAACCTCATGACAAACACGGGAGAGCACTTGAAGGGGTACATTTGTGCTGGACGATTCTCCGTTCTTCTTCTTTAAATAGGGAATTTAAAATAGGTACTCTGAAACTGTGGTCAAGATTAAAACCAGACAGAGATAATCCATTAAAATTCCACTGCTACTGCGAAATCTTAATCCGCCAAAGCTGTGCAATGGTACAGATTGTGTGTGAAAACCGTAAATGAAAACGTGGCCGAGACCACTATATTTAACGGCTGTGCTCAAGGTGAGTGTATATACCACGGATACCACTTATACCATCAGGGTATCCATTCAAGTTTAAAAGACTGAAGTTCCCCCTAAAGGCCAGTTTTACGTGGCCTGTTAGAAGTGGATTCACCTAACGACCTGGTTTTGTACTGTAGCACCTGTCAGGAAAACCTCTAATGTCGTACATAAATACATACTTTAATTAAATAATTATATTTCCTCCTGCATCAAAATCCACAAAAAAACATCCCAGCGCGAGCGAAGCCGCGGGCAAAAGCTAGTATACCTATATACCGTTATGTTTTTAGTTTGTTATCAACAAAATGTCGCCAAATTGATTGCCGTTTTGTGTTATAAAATATATTCCAAAATAAATACGAATTAAATTGTTAGATAATTTGTTTGAAGTGAAAACTTCTTTCGGCACGTTGGGCACTTTTGGTATGGAGAAAAAGCACTGAACTCGCGTGACCGTCACGCTCAGGTGACATATATTGTCATGATGACATATAGATGTGTCTGTGCATATGTACATATATATATGTGTGTATGTGTTTTCACTTCTGACGTGCAGTCAGTGCAGAAAGTTTTATTAACATACAAAATACTTTCACATATTATTTCTTTAAAATCAAAAAGCACTATTCCGTCTATTTGATACGATGATCTGTAGCTTAAAATTAGTTAAGAATAGTAAATAAAATTGCCTTAATGGAATTATGATACAAAGTCACGCCCGACTTTAAACTTCCAATCGCGTGTAAAAAAAATCGGGCCCGCAGAGGTATATTTCTAGTTCTTAATTTTTTTTTGAAAATCTGCCCCCCAGTCTCCCCCTTTGGGGGAATATCCGCCATTCACGAACTTAACCTTCATTTTTGCCCTGTTGATTTGTCGTATAAGTTTGAAAGCAATCGGTGCATAATTGCGACTAAAAATTGAAGTATATACATATATATATAAACTTTTTAACTGGCGGTTGTTTTGGGGTCTACGGATTATAACTAGATCTCCTGTGACGAAATTTTTGGAAAACTCGACAACTCGTACAAAACCAATAGGTAGACTTTTCTTCGAAATTTACCTAATTAACAACATAGGGAAGCTGATACTGTTTCCTAATTGTCACTGAATCACGATGGATTCTATAATTTGAACGGAACATGCAGATGATATTGATTTCATGATTAATTAATCGTGAATATTAAATAATAAAAAAGGTAAAAGTTAAGAATTTTAATATACACTAAAGAAAATAAAGCGTTTTGAGACATAATTTATTATAAAAGGTATGTAAATAACACAACAATTGGTATGAAAACCCGGCCGCCCACTTTTTATAATGTACTGCAATAACCAAGCATCAAGAATGTTCGTACTGGAACAGGTTTTAAACCATAATTATTTAAACCTGTAACAATACAACTCAAATGCTGGGAGAAACGCTACTTGGAGAATGAGGTAGAGGAACGAAATACTGTCGCATATTTATTCTTAAGTTCTTGTTTTACAAATGCAGGTCTAACAATTCGAAATGCAAAAAATTTAAATTAAATCTGTAAAAAACGATTTATAGATGATGTTGACGTGATGCTACAGATACACTCGTACCTTAAGACCTTTTTCAATAAACAGACTAGCTAACACAAAAATATATTTTCAAATCTAATTGAAATAACCTAAAATTCGCACGTTCTTAAAACAAACCAAACAAAATCTTCTTTATTTAACTTTAGATTAATAATATGGATACGAGTTCGTGCAAAAAATGCCAACCCAAAGAAAGGTAAGTATAATACATATTTATGTTACATAGGAGTTGAATCGACTGAAAACAACGTTATTACGTACTCGTAATAACGTCGTTTACAGTCGATGTGAGAACGTTTGAACGAGAACATATCTGTATCCATAGTATTTTTTTTTTACGTGTGGATACCCGTTCGGGCCGTTACCCCACCGGGGTTTTCGGATGGGCGGTGTATCGGAATTGAACCGGCTAAAACCACACGGTGCTACTGCGCCTAAAATAGGAGGGATCAGCGAACAGCTGTTATTAACACATCCGAACCCCACCTAGCGCCTGCCCTGCCACGAGGCTGGCCACCAGGCTGACCACTGTTGCGGGTGGATGAGAAACCCCATCCTGTCCACCCACGGCCAGTGTACCTACCCAGAGGTTGTACCTCGTATTTCAGTCAAATGACAACCGACGTTGATACGAACGAATCACGATGGAGAGTTTAATAAAAAAAACTCTAATTCAGTTCATCTGAAGGTTGTTAACCTTCAATTCAGTTTACAAACAATGTTATCAGTTTTTTTTTAATTTAAAGGATAAGACTTTTAGAGCAAGTCGATTGGCACTTTCACCTTGGCACGTAAAGTTTTAACAACCAACAAAGGTTGCAACTGCATTATAAATTACATTAAAACAACGTGCACACTTATAAAACTTGACAAGGTTCATCTAAAACGTATTTTTTTAGCCATTCATTGAGATGTTTAAAACTGAGAATAACAATACTTTTGCGGTTAGTGTTGCAGCAAGTAAAGTAAAAGTTTTTAATTTAATTCAAGTATAATTTTAATACTTGTCTTTGTAATTATATTAATAAAAAAAAATTATGTTTTTGCGATGCGACTTCGAAAACTGTTTTGAGGTAAGCTTTTGATAAAAAAAAATATATTATTCATATCATATTATCTTATAGGAGCAACTTCGCAGCCATCCAAATAAGTTGCCAGTAAAACCGTTTGGCTTGACAGCTTATGAAAGCGAAAAAAATGACCTATATTGTTTTTCGCGATACAAACAATCACTTAAATGATTACAAAGTAATTCTTATAGATTTAAATCGATTATGAGATCAAAAAATACTGCAATCGATAAACAATACCTATGATTTTAATATTCCAATTGAAAATTCACTTACCTTTAGCTTATTTTGAAATTAAAAAATATTGTGTGTTCGTTGGAATTATTTTTATATGTTCACTACGTCCCGTCGCTACTACTAGTGGACGAGGAATGATCGCATTAAATTCGAATGTATGGTACGTATACGAGCCTTGACCGAGCACTTGAATTTTACCGCTACTTTGACATAATGACCAATATCAACACCAAGTTTGGGCCCATCCTGTCCAACAAATATTTTCTTCAAAAGTAATGTGTTCGTTGCCAGTATTTAATTTTAATCTGGAGTAACGGTTAGGCATGTCCTTCTTTCACATAAAGCGGTACTTAGTACTCACAAGACTAAATTGGTTTGGAGACTTGGATTTTGTTCAACCGACCGGCGAAAGGGCCCTAAAAGAGCAATGGGTTAGTTATGAAAGAAAATGTACTGTATAAACTGCTTAAATTACTCAAGATAGGCAGCTTCACTCTTTCTGCAACAAGTAGGAGTTGTTGATGTTGTACCTTGCATGTCGAAATGCCCTTCATCGCATGTATGAAAAAAAAATCTATTGGCACTGTCAGTGATGACCGATGACCCACTGTTCTTAATTTTTATTGGTTTTATTACTATTATCTTATTGGATAAATCATTTTGATAGAGTCGAACCTACTTAAACCAAACACAGTTTCCATAAAAAAGGCACTTTTACTTCTCAATTTTTCTTTTCCAATGCTATTCACAGTACTACATCTAGCCGTTGCGTTCATTTTGTACAATTAATGTGCTTACCAAAAAACAGCATTATTTTTTTACTTAAATAAATCATCATTTCGCTAACATACAAATTGAGACGAAACACCTTGCACCGTTAAAAAGAGACCCTGTTAACAAATACCAAAGCCGAACAAATAAATGTGTACCTCTGTACAATAGTACTATAGTCAAGTATACATTATTTGCTTAGATATTCCGTTAGAGCCACAGGCCATCGCACGTACTCATCACAGACAAAATATGCAGCTGAGGACTATTGACCTACCATGTAAGGTAAGATATAAATTCCTCAAGGAAACTATCCTTTAGTGGTTTTATTTTACATTGTGATACAACTAAATGATATATGAGTTAAATAGCTTTGTTAATACGTACACAGGTATTTATTGTGATTCATTTGTTTTTATGAACCTTCGGTCTAGGACAGATGGATATAAAGTGAATTAAAGTATTAGAAGAATTAAATATGAGATAGATTAAATATTAAATGAAATGTTTCTTGAAAGTGTGAATTAAAAGGTAAGTGATAGGTAAACATAATTATATACTATGAGATAGATTTTAAGTTATTAGAATGTGTTATTTATTGTGTAGACATGAACTTGATATAAATAGAATTTTAGAATAGTATCAGAGCAATGGGTGTGCGTATTGAATGTTAAAAACGTCTGTAAAGGTGTAATGCATCGGAAAAAGTAGATAGGTATGCAAGTCAGCCTCAACGGATTCGAATTATTTTAAATTATAACCTTTTTAAGAAAAAAAAATATCAGAACATGTTGACCATAGTACGCGAGAGCTCGACCGGTTCGGATATTTTTGTAATAAAAATTTAACAAGTTTTGCAAGTTAATAGGAACCTTACAATAAATGGCAGAAGATGCACAAAGAAATTCCGGAAAGAGCATTGGCCTCTCCATTTAATTAACAAAGAAATGAAGTCTTCGCATCTCATACTTGCTCTTCGCATACATAATATATATGATATGACTTAGCTATAAAAGGGTCGCCCACGTTATCCTGAAGTGCGAGGGAGTGGCCACACAACGTTTAAATATATTCGCGGATGCGAGGTCGCTCCTAGAAGCCTGTGAACGCCCCAGGAGGCTTCTGTGCTTCTGGAAGGAGCTAGGCTGGCTCAACTAGCCAGCCTTATCTGCACGCATAATGGACCGTTTTTTAGTCTAAATGCGGAAACAGACCGACGGAGAATAATAATAATAATAAAATTAAGAGCCAGATGCAGATGGCAGTCATCCTCGATACGGCACGCATAGTGAGGAGGTAGCTTGGTCCCTGTACCCGATACCGGTGGGGCAGTATTTTTTTAATTTTTAAATGTATTTTTAATGTAATCTGAATGTATTTAAAAATGTAATTTATATGTATATTTAAGTAAATAAAGAGAATAATAATAATAACTCCACACATCTCACACACGGCCGTCTGATCCCAAACTAGGCAAAGCCAGATAACCAGACTGCTGATAAACATACTTATATATTTCTAAATACTTACATATTATAGATAAATTACACCCAGACACAGAACAAATTATCGTGCACATAATTATTTGTCCAGGGTGGGAATCGAACCCACGACCTCTGGCTTAGTAGTCAGGGTCACTAACCACTAGACCAACAGGCCAGTCAGTGAAAAAACTGCATGAATGAATGAATATTATGTTGACACCTTGCGAAAAATATAAATATGTTATTTTGAGATTCGAGGTTTTATGAAGGTTTACTGGTTATTTACTGTCTTTGCACTGAATTTCGCGATTCTGTTTCTTAAACGTCTGTACACAGTACTATGCATAGACATTTAAGAAACAGTATCGCGAATTTCGCGGGTATCGCACGAGTAGTTCCAAAAATTGCAATATTTGAGAGATCACTGATCGTGCATTTGTCGTTATTGTGTTATGTACTTCATACTACCACGTTAGACTAAAATGAATTTACCTTTATTAAATTTTACTGCTTTATTAGTTTCCTAATACTTTGTAGAATATTCTTACGGAATGATAAAATAATTAATTTGTATAGATCCTATAAAACAGTAATACTTACATATAAATTTTACGAGCTTTATGTAAATTATAAGTCGTCAAAGAGTCGAATTGGTATCTACTCGTAAAAGTAGGGAAAGCATTTTCGATGTTATTTTATCATGTTAATTATACCACAGTGAAAGTTTTGTTTTGGCCAAACTTGCCAAAAGAAGAATCAAAACATTATTTCAATCACGTTTTATATTCAAAGTAGTTTAGGTATTTTTGTAACCTTGACTTGTTTTTTAGAGTTCTTTAGCGAAATAAAGCAAAAAAATCTTTGTTCGTGGATAAGTAAGTGTATGTAGGTATGTTATTGCCATTTTATCGAGAGACTACTAGCAGTAGATGAACTTTGGAGGTGGTTCTTAGGAATTGCTGCACATTTCATGCTGAAAAAAATAAAATAACGGAAGTAACTCCTAATTAGGTATGTAACTGAGGACACGCTTAACACGCTTAATTTAAGTTAAAAACTTAAATTAAGCGTGTCCTCAGTTGTTAAGCGTGTTGGAAAAAATGTTAATAGAGATAAAGAAGTATTAAAATTTATAACTTTTTGTTATAAAACTAATTTGACAAAAAAATAAAAAAGCGGAAGTAACTGCTAACTAGGTATGTAACTGAGGATTAAAAGCTTAAATTAAGTGTGTTAGAAAAATTGTTTATAAAGAAGTATTATAATTTATAACTTTTTGTTATAAAACTAATTTAACAAACAAGCACACTGATCGAATAATGTAAACCGTTAATGGTCTCAATAAACATTTGCAATTCTAGGTATTGCTTTTTCTGATAGCAGTACCATTGAGATCTTTCACGGAGCTCCCACTATTATACTATTTTGTAAGAGATTTGCTTCCACAGGTTTCATTGTTATTTATTTCTTTATTAGATTTTAGATGATAAACCTTCCACTTCATATACATATATTATATGTTTTGTTCTCGAATACGGAACCCGTCAATGTACGACGCGTACTTGGTTATCTCATTTTACCGATTTCCATAGTTTATCAAGACACACCTTTTAAACAGGTTCTGCAATAATGTTGAATACATAATATATAAGCTTCAAAACTACGGAATTAATAATGTGTTGTTCTGATAATTAATGTCAGTAATTTATTTCACCGTCTTACTTTTTTCTTAAGTAACAAGGTCAGGGTATCCGTTACAGCTTTGACCTTTGGTTCTACTTAAACCTTATAAGATATATAATTTACAGTGTGGTGTTACAATTGCGAGTACCTAAGCTTTTAATGGAACTTTCTAAAAGTATTATTTGAAATCAGGTTGTTAAACAGTTTAGATATTATCAATGAAAATGTCAATGTAGAAATATCTTTTTCAACAAAACAGATTTTAAAAGTAATAAAAATAATGTTTGACTTGTTATAAAGACTTGCAGAACTGAAATTAGATAATGTTAGTTATACTTCTTAAAATAGAATATTTAAGGAAACCAAGTGTAATATGTTATAAATAATATAATTTGTATTTATAATATAAGCAGAATGGCTAATAAGGTGTGTATGTTATGGATCAATTGATTAAACATAGCATTATTTATAATGCCCGGGCTATATGAATAATGACAAGTGAAATTACTTATCGCCACCCAGTAAAAAAAGTGTCTTATTACATGTTAGGTACGTTTGACTTTTTTATAACATTGAATAGCAAATGTTGCATTTGGTCAGTTATAAAAACATCATTATTTGAGCTGTTTTGTTCAATTCACCGGCATAAAAATCGTGTTATTTTCAAAATAGCTGTTTTTGTATTATGACACTTTTTTTGCCGGGTGGCGTTATATAAACTTTGTTATTTACCACATTGTCTCACCATTATAAGTATTTTATTTTTAAATATTAGCTACATAACTGTTGGGCAAGTTGATAAATAGGCCAAATCAGCTACATAAGGCAGGACGCTAGGACCAAGAACACACATTGAAGGCCATGATCAGATGCTGACTAGAAATGAACTGTGATCTGTAGAACAGTTATTTTCTATTCAGTTTCAAATTTGTGATTTTACAAAATGGAACAGATCATTTATAGGCAAGTACTGTACAATTTTCATACAAATACGGATACCATTTGATTGATAATCAATTAAAAAAAAAATACATGCTTTCCTTACCAAGTAAAATAAGTATGAAGCCGGTTCTGGCAGCAACTGGTCGGGTTCTGGTCGCAGTTCTAACCTAATCTAAATCTAGCCATTTCTGTTCAATTGACCTACTGTAATGTATTTTGTCAAACGTTTTTGCGTTGTTTTACCAATTAACATTATTATAACAAGATTAGTTTGTCAAATGATGTTTTGATTTTGTCTTTCAATTATTTGTCAAATGAATTATTTACAGGAAGAATATTTTGTAAAGTGATAACTTTATCAAGTATAAATTTAAATAACGTTATTTTTAAAATTAAAATTTGTGATTCGTTTTTTATCAAATGACAGGACACCACATTATACATATATTTGTATCCTTCTATAACAATAAAGAGTCTAGTGGTTAGTGAACTGACTGCAGAGCAACGACCTCTGGCTTTCTGGGTTCGATTCCAACCCAGGACAAATAATTGTGTGATGAGCATAATCATTTGTTCTGTTCTTTTTTCGCAAGGTGTCAACATTTTCGGAAGTAAACCAATAATATAGGCAGGAGCTTATAATATTCATTGATTCATGCAGTATTTTCACCGACTGGCCTGTTGGTCTAGTGGTTAGTGACCCTGACTACTAAGCCAGAGGTCGTGGGTTCGATTCCCACCCAGGACAAATAATTTTGTGATGAGCACGATAATTTGTTCTGTGTCTGGGTGTAATTTATCTATAATATGTATGTTATAAACAGTCTCACAACCACTGATATAAACTATGAAAATCACTGACTAACAGTAACTGTCAAGTTGTTCGTACCTCTATTAGCACTCAAGTCAATCGCTGTAAACATATTCCTACCCTTTTATAATCCCACTACTTGTTAATATTTATCAATCGACCAATAGTATTGCGTTACCGGTATAACCAGTCAAAATAATATCTGTTAACTTATTTTAATTAAATAGTGAACTTTGATATCATCTATTATAGTTTGTCCCTATTTTTAATAAAATAAATAAGAGTTTTTAATGTGGCGACAATATGTATGTATTTAGAAATATATAAATATGTTTATCAGCAGTCTGGTTATCATAATACAGGCTCTGCCTAGATTGGGATCAGACGGCTGTGTGTGAGATGTGTGAAGTTATTATAATATATCTAGGCTATTTTAGAGTCACGTGCATATTCCCTATTGAATAAAATACACATTTTTATTACTTTGCCCAATAGGTGGGGGACATAATTCATATAGCCCGGTCCATTTCCTTACTGCAATAGTTTTAATTATATTGACTACTCATATTGTGCATTTTTTAAATGGTCTGAACAGTATGAATAATGTTATATTAATCACTTGGTCGATAACATGCACATTATTGTACAACATACCTACATGTGTAATCGTATGTGTATGTGGTCTATAAGTGAACTACAATGAGTGTGTTATGGCAAAGTCTACAAAGGTAACAGAGATTTTCGTAATTTAAAAAAAATAGTACCAAGTCTTGCTCTTAGCTATTAACGTTGTGAAACACGCCTTTATATTATTAGGGTTACTAATACACATAAACAATACAAACCGACATATTCATATTTGTTTTGTTATCTGTTTGCATGTCATGCAAACACCACCTGGACACATGAAGTGTAATTTCGGTTGATCTCCTAGTTCAATGATGTTCTCCTAGATGAGGAGTTCCATTTCCGCCGGTGAAAATGAAGGCGAGGTGCTTCGTAAGTATGTGGAATATTCAAATAATTCAATATAATACAAAATTAAATATACAGGAAATTTAAAGTTTTGAACAATTTTGCTTTGAAAAAGTTTTGAATAAGTACCTACACTTTTCTGATTTTCAAATATCGTTTAAAAATAAATTCTTTAACAAAACAGTATATAAATAGACCTTCTTCCTACCCCCAAAGAAGGTTAATACTTTTCAATACTGATTGATAGCTATAATCAGTAGAATTAAATGCACACATTTAGAATACTATCAATCAGATAGTATTCTAAATGTGTGCATTTAATTCTACTGTATGTTTATTTTTAAAATTTTAAAATAGTGGTTTTGCATAAATATTTGATTGCATGATTTATAATTAAAATAGGGTAAACATAAACAAGTTTAACTTCATCAAAAATACGTTTTGATGAAGAAAAAATGTTTAATTCACAGAGGCTAACAAATGTACTTCCTGTAATTGAAAACAATTCTATGAGGAGGTTAAGTGTAATCATATTAAATGTTGTTGATATTTTTTAATACTAAAATCTACATATTAATAGGTACGCGAAGAGAATTATTTATATGATTTTTACGCAGGAACGTGAAATTTGAAATATGTAGGTATAGTTTATGTATAGGAGAAGTGCAGAAAGCACAAACAAAGAAAGCATAAATTTAAAAATTATGTTAAAACGGCTACATCAAGCTGCAAGCGTCCAGTATACATTATGTTAACCTGTCATGGTACGTAGGTTTTTACCTTAAACTTTGTTTATGCTAGTTTACTAAGGTTATGGTCTTTCCTATACAATGACAGTTCAAGTCATACTGGCCAATTAAATAAATAAAAAATGAATTATGGTATAAATCCTAACACCAGGCAATCTCTGGATGTTATAAAAAAAGGAGACTTGACGACTAACTTTAAACAATTAAATAGGCATCTTTAGGAAACTTAAGGAATTAAATTTGATTCGTTACAGTACGAGCTTTTAAATTTATGACTATTTACTCAGAATTGTTTTAATACTACTAGCTAAACCCGGTCACGCTTTTCTGAGATTAGACAATAAATACAGTAACATTGTAAAATTTTAACATTGTCTACGTGTATTGTCTATTGCCTATGATATCTATATTCGATGACCAAAGAGTATACAAATACAATCACAAGTATAATCGTCATTATTTGTGCGGCTCGTAATTATTTTCAAGATGAGGCCTTGTTCGACAATCTACATCTGATGATCAAGGCCAAGTACTTAAAGGACACTAAATTATTGGAAGGCGTATTGTCTCTGCAGTTTTAGGACGTAATAATATATTATACTGGTAGAATGGGACCTAACTTATTATAATTGACTAGCGTTTGAGAATTGGACCCTTAGAGAACTGCGTTTGATTTAAATACGTATCTTTTGCATAGCATATCAACCATATGATATGAGTTTCGTGCTGGTATGTGAGATGGGTTACTGAATTCATATTCTGTATAAAATATAAGATTTGAATGAAAAGAGAAAAAGACTTAGAGCTTTAACATCAACCGTGGTGGTTGATTTGACAATCAACCTCTATGGCTAGTCGGAAGACATCTTTGTATATAAAAACTTCATGTCCCTTTGTTTGTCCGCGATGAACTCCTTAGCTAGTTGCAATTTGGTCTAACTTGAGCGATAGGAAGGGTTTTTATCTCAATTTATAGTCACAATATTTTTTATTGCAATTTACTTAGCCTCAGCAACGTTTGGCCGGGTAGCTAGTAAAATATACTGGATGTAAGAAACACCGTACCGAATATTGAAATAGTGTATTCAGACCATCATTCTGAGTCAAAAGTTTTCTGCCGGAAAATTAATAATATTTTTTTTTGGTTAAAAGTGAGTAAACAAAAGATTTTACCGAAAAAAAAATAATTACCCCATACGGCCAAAAACTGCAATGTAATCAATTAAACAACACTTATGCAATCAGCTGCTCCGACGGCGCCGAACGTTGAAGGTTATTCACCGTACCGCACAATAAGAATACCGTGTACATTGCGTAGCGCCTAATGAAACTAATGACTACAAATCCTTAATCTAGGATTTTTATGATGAACTGACTTTTGTATTGTGATAAGAATAAACAGAAAGAGGTTTTTGTAAGTTTTTCGCGTAGCTCAAACTTACACGCTGTATATATATGAATAAGTGTTGACTGTTGGCAGACATAATATTTAATTTCAAATACCAGAATTAAATTTATCATCTCCAGTAAGATACACCGCTTTCCCGAGGAAAATGTTCTCAATAGAGTCTTGCGAGTGTATGCACGTAACAGAGTGCTAACACATATTCTGTATAGACGTTTACATCTGTACATTAAACACCAAGTTTGTGAGTTATGTGGGAATCTATGTAAAAACCAGAGAAATGCGAATCGCGCACCGAGGGATCCAAACATTCTTTTTTCTTTACTTGTGCTTTGAGACCTTTCTTCTCGCCAAATTCCATGAAGGTTCGATGTAGGTACTTGGGAAGTCTTAAAATGGGTTTAAATAAAAGGTTTAAATGGCCGTATTATTTTACAAATATCCTAATAAGTGTATTTATTTATACTAAATATTGCTTGGTGGTCTAATTTAGACCATAATTCATTAAGCTTTGAATGTTTTGTTTTATTTCATTGACCAGTATAACTTCAACTTTTTTTTTTGTAACGAGGTGGAAGATTCTTATAGATGCCCTTCGCCCTTGGGGGGACCGAATTGGTCTGTCTGAAGAGTCAGACAGACCATTTCGGTAAGAGTACCGACTAAAAACTACCCCGGCGTTCCACTGCTTGCCCATAATCGGGGGAGCGAGAATCGCCATTGCATTCTTCCACAATCCCCGATAGGTATTGATCCGTTTCACCCAAAACGGGTCCCGTCACCCGCTGCGACCGCCACCCATCGGTCGCACTCCTCTGAGAAGCGCGCGCGGAGCACTGTGTTCTGCCTCTCGGGCCTGTATCTGTTCGGATGACGACTTCCCAAAAAGTTCGTCACCCGCAGGCCGATTCCTACGGTGGCCGGAGATCATTGAATGCCCTCCGGCGCCCGGTGCGTCTACTGCGGGCAGAGAGAGTTGTACTTCGCTCTCTCTCCCGTACGGCCGCCTCCTTTGCGGAGTATAACTTCAACTGGTATTCTATAGATTTTGCCTACCATGACAGGTCAACATATGTACTGGACCCCTGTAGCTTTTCGTAGCGTCACAATATTTCTAAATTTATTAACCATATTTATTAAAATTCTTGCTATCGCTACTTCTACATATTAACTTTAAATATTCTAATAAACATATTCCTCCATGCCCGACATTAGTTTCAAAATATCTTTTTAACAAAAAATTAAACCGACGAAAAGAACTAAAAAACAAAAAATAAATAACCCGCTGAATCAAAATAAGTTTATACAAAATTTGATAGTTTATGTAAATAAGCTCAATACTTAAGACTTAAGGTTTATTTATTTTTTGCTTTTTAGTTCTTTTCGTCGGTTTAATTTTTTGTTAAAAACATTTATATTTTATGTTTTGTTACCTGATAAAGTAATGAAAAGTAAACAGAAACACTATTCGTTCCTACAATTTTCGAAGGTTTCTCTAAATTTCATCAGATCCTGACTTCCTGAACATACCCTTGAGGTATACCGTTTTTTTTTTTTTTATCGTGTGGTAACCCCCTCGGGTCATCACTTCACCGGGGCTGCCAGTGAAGTGGTATGTCGGAATCGAACCGACTAAAACCACACGGTGTTCTGTCATAAATGAGTCTATTGCCAGGGTCTCGGGTATACCCTAGAAAGGAAGTCCCCGAGAACCCCAGGAGACCTTGGCTACCTCTTAAACAAAAGGCAGCCACGCCCTTGCATGCAGAGGGCCTTGCCCTCTTTCCGGTTTAAAGAGGCGCGCGCGGAACACGACGCGCGGTAGGTAGACGGTAGTCTCAGGCCTGCTTCTGTTAGAGTAACGGGCAGCCTCACCCGTTACCCCCAGGCCACGCTCATAGAGGCCGGAGATCATTCTGCGCTCTCCGGCGCCTGGTGCCTCTCCTTCGGGATGGGAGAGTACTAGCTATCTCCCGTTCCCTTTCCGCTGCCTCTTTAGCGCTTTGGATCATGGCATGGTCCTGCCATGGTCTCCAGTGAGAGGCTTCCCACTCCAATAGCCGCCGCGAGGTCAAGCGTTGTTGCGTCCACGCAGAGCACTCCACTAAAGTAAGTAAGTAAGAGTGCAGTATCCTCGCAACAGCCTCCACAGTGATGGCACGCAGACGTTGGCTCCCTTTCACGACTCCCTTTCTACTTTCCGAAACAGCCGTGGCCGGTCAGCACCTGCGTCATCCGGTAGGAGAGGCCGTGCTGCCTCTTGAGCCAATCGTCCATGATGGGTCTTACCGCCACAATCGTGGCGTGCCCAGCGCTCGCTGCCATTAGGACCTGTCGGAACTGAGACCGTTGCACCTCAATTTCCTGAGGTGTGGGTCCCAGGTCCCGCTCCTTGCGCCATTGATAAAACGACGCAAGGGTCTACGCCTCAAGGTCCCATGGTGAAGTTCCGGCTAGGAGACTCGCCGCTTTGAATTGAGGTATACCCTATCTAACAAAAAAGGAATAATCAAAATCGGTTCTTAGATAAAGAGGAGATGAAGAGTGAAGGCTGAACATACATAAAAAAAAATATTTATTCTATTAAGATTCTGATGAGGTATTCAAGATTAAACAACGTTTTAATAAACAAATCTAGAATCTATAACACAAACAGACATATTCGTAAGCGCCATAAACACAAAACACACAGGGTTTAACACGTTTAGATTAAAAAATAAAATTCCTGAAACAACAACATAAAACCATTACAACGAACTTAGGTACCATTATTCTGAAGCCCTTAAGAGATTATAATATTGTCGATTGCATAATTCTACTCTGTAGAGGGGCAGTGCGGCTTATAAATCTTCTTAGCCGTCATATTAACCTCAAGCGTATTACTTATAGCCTAAGCGTTAGCGGTAGATCTGTGTTAGGTATTTAGCTTCAGGTTAAACTTGGCAGATATCCTGGCATTACATTATCACGAAATTCAAGGTTTATATCGTCCATCGTACTTTCATCAAGAGTTTTTGCCATTGTAAACTCACCCAGCGACCATCTGCATCTAATAAAACTAGCTGATTGTGAACGTAAACTATTAAAGAGGTTTATCAATTATAATGCAAAGACAGATTTTCAGTACACCTGGAAGAATAAAAGTATGTACTTATTCTTTTAAAATCAATATATTTACAGAAAAAAATCTAAAAATGTGACTTTGATAAACCGGGGGGGGAAAGTTTTTAAGATGATGATTTTCTGACACTTGCCAGGTTTTAATTAGAATATAACAATAGATAGATAATTTATAGATTTGTAGTCTTTTGAGAAATACACTAACGGATCAACATACAGCTCTCCTACTATAACTTAACTAATACTTTTACGTGGGAGAGCCATGCTTCGGCACGTATGGGCCGGCTCGACTCCGCTCGATACCACAGCCTCACAGAAAACCGGCTGTGAAACAATGCTTGTATTGCTTTTCGCCGCGTGAGTGAGGTTACCGGAGGCCCTAACCCTACCTTCTCCCCTATTCCCGTCCTTCCCCTCTCCCCCTCTCCTCCCCTCAAATCCCTCTCTTCCGTCTTCCCGCTCTTCCCCTTTTCCCACCTTAAAGGGCGACAACGCACTTGTGACTCTTGAGTTACAGGTGCCCATGGGCGGCTGTAGTTATTTACCATCAGGTGACCCGTCTGCTCGTTTGCCCCCTATACCATAAAAAAAAAACATATTTTACATTATTTTGTAATGGCGCCTACTGTCTCATGGCCAAATATCGTTATAATATTTACCAGGAACCAAATTTCAAATGTTAAATCAGTAGGTACTGACTATAAATAGAATAAAAGATCTCATAAAGCACAAATTCGGACCCGAACAGTTAGTACGTGAATAAGCTTCGAAAAGTCAGAGGTAGAAACGAATCAGGACTGAGACTACTATGGTACATTCACATAAAATTGAACAATTATATTTCTTTGCTTTAAAGCGCAGATCTCAGGATCTAGCGTTAGCGATTGAAAAAACCATTATCGTTATATAGGCCGTTTATAGAGAAAATATATGTGCTATTATGTTACGACTTTATGGGTCGACACGGAACAATAACATAACACAGAACAACCTGGTCAACTATTAGTAAGTACGTGAAATGATAAACAATACAAATTAAACATTTAGCAGGGGGGAACAGCCAGCATATGAAAAAGAGCTGTGTAAACTGCTAGCGAATTTGAACTTTACGTTATCGGTATAAGGGAGGTACACGCTTATTGTTTATTCTCCTGTTTCGACTTTTTACAAACTATTTAATATCATTTAGAAGTTGTTTACTTCACCAAATATATACCCACACCACGTAGTCCGTCCCCTATCCCAGAGGACCGTGATATTATGCTATTCGTGTGGTTTCATATTGTCTTAGCAAATGTGTCTCATATGTTATCCAGATTACAATATGTAGTGCTACATAGTGTTGCTATATCTCTCACGTAGGACCTATAAATAATGCTAAGTCTGTGCAAAATCCGTAGAATGGTTAATAAATACTCGTGTTACGCGTGAGTTCGTGTCGCGCCGTATGAATAATGCCTCGAGAAACAATTATTCTCTCTTATTTAATTATTCGATTTTATACAGAACTTTATACAGACTAAAGAATTTCCTTCCCACCAAAACCAAGACCATGCTTATGCAGTCCTTAGTCGTTCCAATAATTGACTATGGTGACGTGTGTTATTTCGACCTGAATGCAGATCTCCTCAATAAGCTAGACCGCCTTCTCAATAATTGCATTCGATTCACTTTCAATCTTCGCAAGTATGACCATGTGTCTACTTTACGTTCCCAATTAAATTGGCTTCCTATTCGCCAGCGCCGCAAACTGCGAGCTCTGACTTCTCTTTTTTCTTTCCTTAATTCTCCATCCCCACCCTCTTACCTAGCTCCCTACTTCCAGATCTTGTGCTCAAATCACGACCGAAATCTTCGATCAACAAATAATCTACTTCTCCTGTGCTCCCCTCACTCCACCGATTTCATCAACTCTTCGTTCTTCGAACAATCTGTTCTTCTCTGGAATGCGCTCCCAGTCGAAATCAGGATGTCCACAAACCGTTTTATATTTAAGAAGAAAGTCCGCGATCTCCTCCTCAACGAGTTAGCAGAATAAGCTGAACGCTAGTACAAGACCCCGTACTGCAGTACCTACTCATAGTTTATGCATCTTTATATATATATACATATATATATATATATATATATTATGTATGTATGTGTACATATTATGGATTTGTGTATATATAATGTATTAATGACGTATATTATGTTTCTATATACATATGTACATAATAGTGTGTATCCCGTATATTATATATGTATTTCAATTTGTATTGATTATTTTAACTTCTATATATAAATAACTTCAAATGGATCATCCGACACATCTTTGCACCTACCGTATAACATTTCTACATCACCCTAAGGTTGACTGGTAGAGAATGCCTTGGGGATTAAGTCCGCCTTTGTACAAATCTGCATGAAGTTTTAAACAAATAAAATAAAACAAATTTGTATTTTATATTGTGCCATTTAAGCGTCACTGTCACTTGACTCTAACAAAAATTTGCAAACGAATCACTGAAAACAAAAATTGCTTCCCACTCCCGCAATGTTTTTGAAATACCTGTCCAACGATACTGAACACTATGGTATAGAAAAAAAGCCTCACTTTACGTACCCTAAAATATATATAGTTTTTTATTTTCATTTTACCTCTTTGTCGGCGTGATTAATAAACCCATGCAAAATTACATTTACTAACAGTCTCTAAGTCAAGCTGCGGACGAATAGACGGACATAGCGAAACTGTAAGAGTTCCTTGTTAGTCTACGGAACCCTAAAAAACGATTAGGGTTTTAAACATAATATAATAACACCTAAAGAAGGCATGGTGATTTTATAAGTTCAAATAACATAAAGAAATATAACTTAAACACGCCCTCTAGTAAATGCCGTCAGAATTAGCTCCTTCCTTCAGTCGCAGGTTGTGCCATTACGGTTTTCGGGGAAAATATCACAGTGTGGCGCAAAAAGATGTACGCGGGACAGTATTTGAACCACTGTACGGAACCAGTGTTTTTTGTTCTGACTATAGATGGCACTGTGCTTTGTGTTCAGGCTTATAATTATTTTGAATAAAATATATTGCTTTCCATTTACCTAACTGCTCAAATAACTTTTGTTGATGTGTATGTATACCTGCCGTAATTTACATCCAAATTCTTTAATTAAGATCGTATTTCCTGTCTTATATAGTATTTCGTTGTCTGTGTGTTTATACATTTGTATAAATTATAATACACGCATCAAAAAAGTCTAAGCAACATGTACGGTTCTGAACTGTTGAACGATTTTTACTATTGTAATATATTTATATTTCTTTTATAAATAATAACTAAGCATTCTTTGATGCATTAGTGACTAAAGCAACAATTTAAATCCTTCATTCAATTGTTTATTTAATCACAATAATTAACAATATGTGTACCGTAACATAGTAGTATAAAATGAAGTTAAAACGAAATTAAAGTTTTCATGTTTTGCAAAATTAAATAACGACATTTATGTTAATTATTACGACCTGTTGTTTACAACTCGTCGGCAAAGATTTTTCATTTAATTTATAAGATTGTTTGTCTGATCCTGCGGCAATCACTCCCAATGGAATTTTAACAAGTGTTTCAGTTGTTGGTTTGTCGAATGTCGACACTACGTCTAGAACACGTCTCTGGAGCATGTCCCATGCGTACTCGATGGGATTGAGGTCTGGTGATTGTGCAGGCCACGGCAATAACCAGACCCGTTCTAACCTAACCTACTTTTCTGGCAGCCGTTCGTTTTTGTGGGGGTCATAGTTCATACCTGCGTATACTTAAATAAAACTTGACAAAGTAAAATAATGCCAAAATTTGCTAAATATTCATTTGGTAAATTAAACTAGGGTTTTTTGGGTAGGAAAATATGACAAAAAATATTTTGCCTAAAGGGCAGTACACTCTGCAAAAGCGTTTCATTTGGCATTTTCGACGGGAATTGTTAAAACAGTAAGGTCAAAATATAATAATAGATTAAAACACTTTAAAATTGATGCATTGGACAATCGCATGTCTTAATGACGCAATGTTTGCAATAAAAGTTTAAAAAAATAAAATAGATTCTCTTTATTCTCTCTAGATTTTTATTAAAATTTCGTGCTCCACCCAGAATTGCACGCAGCTGTATAACACAAATTTCTCCTAATATGGTAGAAGGAGAAGGACAGTGTTAGGAGCAAATTCCCTTTATGTAAGGATAATATGCAAAGTCTCAAACAGATACAGTGATGCATAGATCTACACTGGGACTCTTTCGTTAAGCCAAGAAGAATACTAAATAAAAAAACTACCTAATGTGTTTTTGTTTTTATTGTATTTTATTATTTTTAGTTGTCCTGATTTTCATTTCCAAAAAATTTATACTTAATATCATTAATAGTTACTATTTATTTAAAATTTATAATTATTAAGTATATTGTCTATGTTCCTATCTTGTAAGTGCTACGTGTTTTAAGTAAACACTTAATGTGCTAAGTTTGCCTCTAAGTATTATATATATATTTATTACAACAAATGTTGGTACGCCAAATAAATAAAATAAAATGAATATTAATAATGAAGCCTTTATTTCCGAAATATTTACATTTTTGTATGTGGTCTTAAATTAATTTTTTAGATAAAAACTAAATATTAATTTTAAAGACTAAAACTACACTATACATAAATTATAAAGTATCTCGTTATTCGGATTTCCTTACGGCAAAGGCCTCCTCCAACTCTCTCCATTGTTTTCTGTCTGCCGCTACTCTTGTCCAAAGTGGTCCTAAGGTCATTTTTAGGTCATCCTCCCACCTTCTTGCTTTACGACCTCGGCTCCTAGTGCTATTCCTTGGGTACTATACTGTCACCTGTTTACTCCACTTTTCTCTCTTGCAGCGGAGCATGTGGCCAGTCCACCGCCATTTAAGTTGGTCAATACGTGACAAAATGTCTGTTAGTTCAGTTTTTCGCCTGATGTCGTTACTTGTAACTTTGTCTATCAGTTTCAAACCTAGCATGCTTCTTTCCATGCTTCTCTGACATCTTGCTAGTTTTTCCCTAGGGCGTTTCGTCAAAGCCCAGGTTTCACAGCCGTATGTAATGTAGGGTAGGAATCAGGTATCAAACGTCTTCTTCTTCATCTTCATGCTCAGTTCCTTGCTTTTCATTATTTCTTTTAATGCACAGTACTTTTTCCACCCAGTCGCAATTCTTTTGTCTACTTCTTTGGACATTTGGTCATTTGGGCTTATTATCTGGCCTAGGTATACATACTCCTCTACATATTCGAGTTTCTTCTCGTCTATGGTTATGTCTGTAGGTATTGAGTTGGTCATCATTTTAGTTTTGCTTGTGTTCATTTCTAGCCCTACTTCTCTACTTCAATCTACTAGGGTTTGTATCATAGATTCCAGTATCAATGGATCCTCTTCCAATATGACTAAGTCGTCTGCAAATCTCAGGTGATTCAGTCGCACTCCATTTATATTTAGCCCCAGATGTTCATGTGTCATCTCAATTTTCTGAATACGTGTTCAAGCACTGCTGAAAACAGTTTTGGTGAGAGTGGGTCACCCTGCCTGACGCTCTGATTGGAAATATATCTCCTGTAGTTTCTAGCCTGATTCTAGCTTTGCTTTCACTGTAAATGCTTTTGATTATATTAATATAAGTATTCTGAATCCCTTGTTCCTCTAAAATAAAATGAATAAAATAATATAAATTATAGGGTATGGATATATAAAATGAATTTCTTCGTGTGTGTCGAAGTACCAATTGCAAACGCCTCTAACCGATTTGGCAATTTTTGTTTATTGTGCTCCTTAAATTTTTATCTCCAAAAATATAAGTCTCATTAAAAACTTTAAATGTCTACATTGTAGAGTAAAATAAAAAATTAGCTTTGATTTAAAAATATTACTAAAAGGGTTTAAAATTTCGGAGCTATGAATTTTTTTCCAACAAATTTTGGTTTTCCCGCCTCCCCTCCCCATGTTAAGGATGGAATCATTTAGGGTTCATATTAAAAAATGTTCGTATTTACCACAAAAATCTAAATAAGGTAATAGAAGTGCTATGAACGCGTAAACTTGTCGCCACGCTGGTGACTCAGATGCCACCAGTGCGCAATGTTACGCTCAGTTACTCGTGAAACTTTGTTTCGGCAAGTGCGGTTGTAAAAATGGTGTTTTGCAGCATTGCCCACTGCGGCAATTCGTCTACTACGTTTAATTACACTAATCAAGGGATAACATTTGGATAACTTTCATCAGTAAGTGTTTTCTTTTAGTTTTATTGATGTTTTTGATAAAAGTACATTTTAAAACATAACTCTACCAATAAATAGTACGACTTGCATAATTTGGGGCTTTATTTCTACTATACATTGCCCGTTGTGTTGGATGCTATCCGACAGTTTGGTTTTACAAAAATAAATGTATAACGCAATGAATAATAGTGTTGGCTTTTGCATTTCTAGTGGCACGGTCACAGAGAATCGTCGCGAACTAGAGATGTGCTAAACGATATTAGGATACGTACAGTAGTACTCACAAACTGTACATTGTACTTTAAGAGATAAAAATGAAACATGAAAAATTGTTTTCTTAATGGAATATATTATTTTATTGGTTTATTTCGTTCTAAATCAAAATCATTTATTTCAATTCAACCACTATGGGTATTTTTGAATTGTCAGGAGTGAAGCTAGTTGCCTGTTCCAACTTGTTGATCCAGTGGAGAAGAACAGGCAAGAAACTCCAAGGACACTCTTTTATAACATATTTTTTACAAACCTCTGGTTACATTGCTTATATGCGCGAGTTATATGTGAGGACAATATAACGTATTGTTCTAAACTATTATCTATTACTATTTGTAAGTAACAGCGCCAGCCATCGTCCCTTTCAACCATATGATATCAATTGATATCAAAGGGAGCCGAACGACCCGACACGTACGCCACCATCGGCAGGACGTCTAAACGATCATGGTATATTCAGAACTGCCAGGCAACATAGCAAATTAACTTAATATTGGCCTGTTGGTCCAGTGGTTAGTGACCCTGACTGCTTAGCCAGAGGTCGTGGGTTCGATTCCCACCTGAGTCTGGGTGTTCTTTGTGTCCGTTGTTTGTATGTTTTAAAGTCCCCCGCGACACAGGAGTAATTCCTAATGCGGGAGTTGTCTTTTAAAAAAAAAAATATTATTGACTACACAGTTCTCACATGTACAATTCAAAATTTACTAAATGTAACATAAAAATTGATATCAAAATATAAGAATGTCAATAGTAATGATTAAAATATTAATAAATAACATGTCAGATAAAAACTAGTATACAAGTGAATATTCATATTTCTTAAGATCACCACTCATTTACAGTGTGGCTGTGGAGCAGGACCAGCATGGCTGATAAAAAAGCTTGGCTAACAAGCATTTTTATCAGTTAAATAATCGTCTAGTTTATAACATGCTTGTTTACATAGTGTGCGTTTAATGCAAGTTTTAAATTTCTTCTCATTCAGTAGAAGAATATTAGGAGGTATTTTATTATAGAACTTAGTAGTACCCCATGAAAGATGTTTGCACTTTTGTTAGTCTAAATTTTGGTTGTACTAATTTATTTCGTTCTCTAGTAATGTAGTTATGTCTTTCACATCGTTGAGTAAATAGGTTCAAATTTTTTCTGACATACGACAAGGCACCGTCAGGATGTTAATTTCCTTAAATAGTTCCATAAGGGATTCGCGACTACGTAGATTATAAATGGCACTGATAGCTCTTTTCTGCAGAATGAATAAAGATTCTATATCTTCAGCACGCCCCCACAACAAAATACCGTAGGACATAACACTGTGAACGTTAATGACGTTTATTTTAGATTCCCGTAGAATGTAGATACGAAGGACAAGTGGATATATGCCTCGGAAAAAAAAAGTTAGTTCCCCACAACTTATAGTCGGATTTGTTCGATTCATTTTACGGAGGATGATTTCAATATATCAACAAAACGACGTACTCTGTTAAAAACTGCAGTACCTACAGTTAACACATGGAACTTGTTCAATGTAGTAAGTTCAGGTTTATATTGTTTTAACCTTTTTAATAAAAAAGTAAATAAATACTTTGAAATGGTGGACGCGAGAATAACGTGAAGGTTTTTTTTTTAATATTTGATGATAAACATTTTCACTAATATAATCAGTCCCTGACTTATAACCACAGGTCATTCATTTAATTAAAAGTGATATCCGCCTTAATTGTTACGCAAAATGCAATTGAAATTGTTCCAAAAAGACAATTATTTAATAAATATCTTCATTTTACAGGATAGTAATTTTTGATACTTCATTTTTTTGTAAAGAATAAATTATTTTAACAATAAAGCACAGACATACTAATAACTTTCTTCTATTATTCCTTGGTTCCCTGGTATTACGGTATTACCTGTAGTCAAGCCCTAGTGTAGATTACCACACACAATCACTACCACAAATGCAGAATCTATTATCCTTGTGTGAAGTGAGCGGACCAATACGACGTAATATCAATCTTAGTGACTATTCATAAGGCTTAGTTCAGTTTGGATAACATTCTCAGTGCATATGGACGCGTGATTGTGTATGTAGATGTAGTACCGGGCCGACGACGCATGTTCTCGATAGATCCCAGTGCTACATACCATTTCTATTACCTTATTTAGATTTCTGTGGTATTTACTATGGGCCTATGGGCATGCTATTAATGTTACATGGTCCAAAAATTTTCCATAGGAAAAAAGTTATGCTGACAAAACTTATTTTTGAAAATCTGCCCCCCCTTTGGGGGAATATCAACCATTCACGAACTTAACCTTAATTTTTGCCCTGTTGATTTGTCGTTCAAGTTTGAAAGCAATCGGTGCATAATTGCGATGTCTATCGTGCCGGTATAACTTTTATTAAAATATAATTATATTTATAATATTTTCATAAAAGTTATATTTGAGACCCTCACAACCAGCCCGTTTCATTTCATATTTCATAAGGACAGTTACAGTAGGGATTTTTTTATTTTCTATTTTGACCCCCAATTATTTATAGTGCACATCTGTGTTTGGGTTACAGGTATTGAATAGTATAGGTACCAAATTTCAACTTAATCGGTCGAGTAGATTCAGTCGCACGAGTGATCCTATAAACGTACCTTTTTTGTATTCGGACGCACGGACCCCTAAAAGTAATAATAATAATAACTTGACACATCTCACACAGCCGTCTGATCCCAAACTAGGCAGAGCCTGTACTATTGTAACCAGACAGAACAAATAGTCGTGCTCATCACACAAATATTTGCCCTGGGTGGGAATCGAACCCACGATCTCCTGCTGAGAAGTCAGGATCACTAACCACTAGACCAACAGGCCAGTCAAATATAAATCTTCTTAGTTATTTACAATAATGCCTATATATTCTAATGAATCCGAATGTATATTCTCATTTATTGGAAACAGAGTCACAATACCTATTCCATCTTCCATACTTCGAATAATCAGCTCATATAAAAGAAGTATTTAATTCTTTCATTGTTGGACAAATCTGGCTTAGGATTATGAAATTGAAATATTTTCAATATAATATTATGCGAGTTTTCAACTGTATAAGAGAACGTCTTTTATTAGTCAGTTTGAGAGTTACATAACATGTTTTATGATCAATATTTTAAGCTGAATCCCTTTGGATTGACTTTTTGCTGTCTTCAGACGAAGCCCTTTTGAGAAGGGTGGGTATCTATTTAATCAGTTAATGCCAGACCCTTTATTTTGCTGAATTAAGGTCAATATGCTCGAATAGATATATTTAAGGTTCAATAAACAAAGATTTTACTTTATGATTGAGTTTTATTAAATTTTGATGTTTGAATTATTTGAAAGCATTATATTTTAATTATTTTTGGAATTTATTTCCAAAGATAACATATATATTATAATATCTCATTTCATTCTCATTTGGGGCTTGTACTTGAGAGAGTTGTATATTAATCATTATACAATTTCATAAATATATCGTAAAATAAAACTTTGATTTTACGACGTTGTGTTCTTACATTTTTACTCAATATGAAAGGAGAATTATATCATGAACGGAGAATAAATCCCACTAAAATTATAAATGTGAAAGTTTGAATGCGTGATTGTTTGTAACTCTTTCACGCCATATTCACTGAACCGATTGCAATGAAACTTTGTATGTAGATAGCTGGAGACCTGGATTAACATATAGGCTACTTTTTATCCCTATATTCCCACGGGATCAGGATTTACGCGGGTGAAACTGCGGGGCGCTGCTAGTTTAATAAATATCCTTAAACTCAGATATAAACTTACCTTATTTTGAAGAGTTACTAGACGTCTTCATAGAATAAGCTCTGTTGTGCGAGTTACTTAATGATCTTCATTAATATTTATATTGAAATTATAATTTGGAATAGAATGATATAATCGTAAATTTTACTGAAAACTAGAGACTACTTCTAAGTAAGACCCAAGGTTAAATTGAAGAGGTAGATAATTTATAACTAAATTACATTACGGATTTTTAATATAAACGTGCTTAGGCCTCAAACAGACGACATTTTTTGTCGAGTTTTTTGATTGAGTAGGTACCTATCTACAGTATCTACCTACCTACTAAGTAAGCATCCGTCTCACAGAAAGTGGCCGAAGTGCCAACACAATCATTAAGGCTCAACTTACACTGTCGCAGAGTCGAAGCGTCGCGTCACGTCCTGTTTTACAACTACAACGCATGAGCAACAATGATACATTATTAAAATAAAACGTCTAGTGCGACTTCCAACGAGGTTGCGTTAAACGTTTACCGCTACGATTCACGCACTCAATCAAGTGATAACCGGATAACGATGTTGTGATGTAGGCTGTGTCATCGGCGTACAGCGCGAGTTTAGCACCGTTGTATGTCATCCGTATACCAGGAGTAGCACACGGGTGACAGGCAACTTCCCTGAGGCACACCGGCATTGATGGGCCGCTCCGTAGGTAGGGCGCTTTCAGCCGCCACTTGGAAGCGTCTGTCTTGCAGAAAGGTGGCCACAATCTTGACTACTCGGCGAGGAGTAGTGGATGTGGACAGCTTATCCAGAAGGCCAGCGTACCAGACGCGGTCAAACGCCTTCTCCATGTCTAAGAAGACGGTGACAACTCGTTCGCTCTTATTGCGGGCGACCGCCATGTCATGCAGTACCCTCGCTAACTGGTGCGTAGTCGAGTGTCCGGCACGAAAGTCGAACTGTTCGTCGCGTGGCTGAAGGTGTGGCGTCATGTGAAGCAGTAGCAGTTTTTCGAACAACTTCGACGTTGTCGAGAGGAGCGTGGTAACTGCTTGGCAGCAGGATATTCTTCCCTGGCTTGGGCAGCATGATGACTCTGCAAAGTCGCCATGTGGTGCGAAAGTGTCCAGTGCGGAGGATACCATTGAAGAGGCGCGTCAGAGTCGCAATTGCTCGCGGAGGTAAATCACGCACTATTTTAATTAGAGAGAGGTCATTCAGTTGCCGAAAGTCTTAACACCGCCTTTTAATATTGTCGTCATTTGTACAGAGCCATCTGTTGAATTACTTATGACACTAAAGCGTGCGACAAAGCACTATCAGTATTTATGAAAACTATAAGCCCGATTACTGTCTAATTGTCACAATTATAGCGACTTCCAACAAGGTTGCGTTAAACGTTTAACGCTACCATGGAGGGGTTATGAAAAGATTACGAAGTTTCACTTCTTCCGCGCGGAGGGACTCCACGCACTATTTTTTTTATGTCACTCGTTGTCAATTCAATGAATATCATGTTTTCTATAAGGAATACTCGTATATTATATACTTCTTTACTTGACAAGAAAGAAAATCGAGTGTAAAAATCCAGTTTCAAACGAAACGTCATACCTACAAACTCCGATAGAACAGATTTTAAAATTAGATGTATATTAAAGTGGCATTATTTGCAATCCCATAATTAGTTGAGGTATACCAAGCAACCATGATGATCATTAATCTCATTTTATTTTACCGCCTTTTAGCTAAAATTAGTATGTTCACAATGTACAGTGAAAATAAATTAACTTTTCTCTAGACGCAGCTATCTTTACATCTATACTAATATATAAAGCTGAAGAATTTGTTTGTTTGTTTGCTTGAAAGCGCTAATCTCAGGAACTACTGGTCCGATTTGAAAAATTCTTTTAATGTTAGATAGGCCATTTATCGAGGAAGGCTATAGGTTATAAATCATGACGTTAAGACTAATAGGAGCGGAGCAGTGACTATAAACGCAGGTGAAAGTAAGAAAAACGTGTGCGTCTAGGGACGCCCGACAGAAGTGATAACTTAAACGCCAGATAGACTGGCGCCGTAACGCGTTACGTAACGAAGCGGTTTACCCTCCCGTAAGAAGTTATCACTTCAAAACTGCCGCCCCGTCTAAATTAGCTTGTGTGTTTTCGCTTTTGCCAAGAGCTAAATATGTATAGTGTTAGTCGTGTAACGGTTTTATAGTGTCACAAGTCCCAATCCGAAACTAGAAGTCATGAAATTTGTCAAATTTCATGACTTCTAGTTTCGCTTTGATCCTGTAAGAGCTTTGTAACGTGCTAAATTACTTTGCAAATCCGAGAAGATTAGTCGTTAGAAATATTTTTTTCGTAGCATTTAATAAGCAGAGATACGATATAAAAGTTATTACGTCTATAAAAAATGTGTTGGAAATAAAATAATAATATGAAGGTAGGTTTTATGCCAATAGCTAATAAGGTTTTTCGTAAAATGTCAATAGCCCGCAATATCTTTTAATTATTTTACGAATAAATGAAATTTATGCACTGATTTAACGGAAACTATTACAAGACTTACTTACTGTACATTTGATTGTATATTTATTGACGCCATCATATGAATGAGGGTTCCTCAAATGAGAAACCATGTAATAGTACCTACTTATGAAAAGACCCTTCATTGTAGGTACGGATTTTGATGCAGTTATCAAAGTTAACTTGTAAATATTTTTCGTTTTAGAACTTACCATGGTGGTGTTATAGTATAAAGATTAGATGTTGATAAATATTTAACAAAAGATGATTGTTTTTCACTAAACTACTTGAAGTGGCCTTGGCAATCTACTCATTTCAAACTAACTGAAAAATGTTATCCAAGTGGATGTTCGGATATTTCTATCAACAAGTCCACCACACCTCACTGCTCAAGATTTCCAGATAAAGCTATCATTGAACTTAATTTTTTTTGGAAATATTTAACCGTAGGTTATTTTTATAGAAGATAAAAAGTAAAGGACCCATCACGCTGCCCCGTGAGACTCCAAATTTAACTGTTCTCAGATCAAATCTAAAAACTAGTTCGGACTGCGAATCAAGACATGTTTGATATTTCAGTAGCCTGCTTCCTATTATACAGATATGACTTGTACCAATATCGTCTTTACTTCATGTTTGATATGTCATTTTGGTTATAAAACTAAAAAAAGTTACAAATCGTTACAAAAATGAAATCAACGATAATTTTAAATACGGAACGTTGTTAGCTCAAAACTACAAATAAAATAACTACAGATACAAAAGAGAATTATAAAAATTACCAAAATGTAGGGCGTACCTACACCAGTGTTTTGTATGAAGTTTATATAATTGACATAGTATAATAAAAATAACTTGAGACTGCTTATTGACATACTTATTTATTACTACCCAGACACAGAAAAAATAATCTTGCTCATCAAAACCATAATTTCGTACTGTGTGGGAATCGAACCCACGACCTCTGGCTCAGCAGTAAATATGTTGTAAGTTATGTTTTTATTTCATTTTTTCCAACACAGTCATATGAGAACCTTCGGAGATTCAACAGTAAATTACAATTTACTACAAAATTTACAAATAAACGACCTGAAATTATGATACCCGTCGAGAATAATTGCTGTTCAAGCATAACAATATCAATTTGATCGCTATACTTAACTAATTATTTTGGTAAATATTATTGAGTACTGTTTTAACATAACACAATGAACAAAAGTTTTGAAAATCACCTTTATATGAACACTTTGAGTGCTTTAATGACAACCATATTCATTTCACGAGAACCACCACCCTCTAGCAAACACTGTAAATCTATATAGGTATATTCATCTAGCAGCAGGATCTTGGAGCGTGATCAGTACTGAACTTTATTTGACAGCGAATTATTTAAGTGAAACTTAGGACTCGGAAGGAGGCTGTATCCTCATTTGCCACCTTAATAGCCAGCATAAGAAGCTAACTTTTCGATAAAATTTTGTACATACAGCTTTAAATTTAATGAATTGCATGTTCATTGTTATCTAATATTAGAACCTAAATTATACTTGAAGCAGGTAGGTACTTACCTAAGGTAAATCGCTTTAAAATATAATAAACTTTTTGGAATTGCCAACAAAAGCATCCAATCTTATTCTATCAGAAAGAACTCATTATTCGCAGTTCCGATTTTTTTTTTCGTTATTTCGTGAAGACTACGGCAGTCACCATGCAATTTCACGGTATCTTGAACCAAAGAGCTCAAAGATACACAGATACGTATTAAGTCATGAAATAAGGATCCTTTGTTAGGCGACTATTTGTTTACCTTTTAATTTGCTATAAACAGAAATGAAACTGATACAATCCGAAGTCAATGTTTATCATTAATTGAGGGATTTTGTTCCGCGTGTATCTAAACAACAGGATTTCCTTACAGAGGTGAAAATAAATTTGTAGGTACATAATTATATCTTTGATATAATAATGATGATTTTAGCATTACTTTGAATGCGAAACAATATTACATATAAAATTCCTTTAAACTTGAAATCAAATTTATACAAATTAACGTAAGTAAATTAAATATTACAAAAGTCAATATCGAAGTGGTACATACCTTATTTTCTATTTGCATATCCAAAAAACTTGGTTTAGGGCAAATCTTGCAACATCTGGCACGTTTCCCATATGACAGTCATCTTAAAGTTCCAAATAAACATAATTCTAAAAAGTTACCTTACCAGTGGATCGCTGATCCATTGTATCCTAAATCAAAAAGATTCATTGTGACCCAATAACGGTTGTTGAAAAAAAACACCCATAAAAACAAATCAGTGGTCAAAACAATATACTTTAAATTTAATGGAAGTACCAAGCATTAAACAGTAACCAATTGTCCAGAAATATTACTCATTTAAGTACAGTACAAAATTTAAAACAAGTAAAAAAAAAAGTTTCATTTTTGCCTTTGCATTGACCGGAACGTCGCGCCCGCCCTCCTGTAGAGCGGGAGGACGTATGTATAAGGCGGTAAGAGTTTCTCAAATTTTTTTATCAGCTTACAAAGTTAATCATTGGCTTATCCATTTCACAATAAAGGTATACACCCTATCATCGAGACCATATTGAGGGTATTGGAAAATTGTTACAAGACTATGCTGCGAATTTAAAAAATAATTGTGAAACTAAATAGGTCCTTAGTATCATACGGTACACACTGAAATGAAGCAAAAAGGCTATTTGAGCCTGAACTTTTTTGTTTTCTCTATGCTGTGTTAAGTTATGAGATGTAATATATTTATTTTTTATGACTTTTCATTTATCACACGTGAAACGAAATATGAAATATGGAACGCCCCTAATGTTACAAACCTAGGCATTTTTTTTGTTTTATTATCAGTTACTTTAATTACAGATATTATGATGGGGAGGTGTAAGGTGAAATTGTGGGTGCTTGTGAACATACAAATTGTCATTAATAGGTTAAACATTAATCCTAGTTGATGCCCAGATAAAGCATTACAATTGAAGCTGATGTCTTGTGGATTTCGCTAAAACACTTTTAAACTCAAATTCAAATCTTTTCACGATGTGCTCACAATGTGACACTTAATTAGAGATTAGCACAATACGGTAGTTGACTATTAGGTTAAATAACTTTATATATAACTAGCTGACCCGACAGATGTTTTCTGTCTTAACTATGAATATTGAACTGTCAAACGAGTGACAGTTATGTCAAAAGCGGTAAGGTTACATTAGAAAAGTTTATTTGGTCCTTAAGTTTTCTTACATTTTGTATTTTTTCGCGCAACTTTCTTATTTTTTTCTTTCATAAGAACCTTCTCCTGATAATAACGAACACAAAAACAATTTGTAACGTCATACGTTGCTGTTTTGTTTGACAAATAAAACACTGTAACAAACTGAAAAGTAACAAATCTAATTTTTCAGTCTTATATAACATTTCGTTTCAAGAAGACTCCACAATTTATTTTGAAACTACTCTATTTTCAATACCTACACCTAGAAACTTAGATTCCAAACAACTTTTTGTGGGTTACACCTTTTTATGATATACACAACTCCTAGTTAGTAAGTAGATAGATAGATAGATACATTGTTGTCGCCACATCAAAAACTCTTATTTATTTTATTAAAAATAGGGCCAATCTATAATAGATGATAACACAGTTCACTATTTAATAAAAATAAGTTAATAGATATTATTTTGACTGGTAATACCGGTAACGCAATACTATTGGTCGATGGATAAATATTAACAAATTGTCTGATTATAAAAGGGTAGGAATATGTTTAGAAACAGAGGTACGAACAACTTGGCAGTTACTGTTAGTTAGTGATTTTCATAGTTTATATCAGTGGTTGTGAGACTTGTTTCTTACATTACAAGTAAGATAAAGAACGCGCACCAATTGAAAGAAAAAAAAGTGATAGTAAGTTAAAAGTTTCTTGTGCAAGATTTTGCTATTCGTAAATCCCAACGTCCTCATCATGGTGTTCATCAAGCAATCGGGATGCAATGAGTATGCATCTAACAGTAAGCAAAAACGTTTTTGTTAGTAATTTCCGAGTGTGTGTTTATTCTAATGTAGGTAGATGTGATAGAAGCGAATACTCGTACTATCGGATTCATTATTGTGATATTCTTACGGTTAATTTAGAGTTGGAAGCTTAACTATTATTTATAATTTACTAATTTGTTCAAAAAAAATCTACGGATTGCAATAAATAGATAGATAGATAGATAAACTCTTTATTGTACAAAACATACAAAACTGTTTAAAGACATCCTTACAAACTGAAAGTAGTGACCTTGTACAATTGGCGGCCTTCTCGCGCTCTGCGATCTCTTCCAGGCAACCATTGGATGGAATGAGAGATTATGTATGGCAAGAGGAGTTGCAGTGTATAATTAAGAATGGTATCTAAATCATAATAATAACATATATTTTCAAATACATACAGATAACAATATAGGTACATATATATAAATATATAGGTATATATATACATACACAAATAAATAAGTATAGGTGCACACATATAAATGAACATGCATCATGAGCCTAACCACTCAACAACTCAAGTAATGCTCCTTTGTTAATTTTTTAAAATTGGGTAGAGGTTTTGCGAGCCTGATGGTCAGTGGCAATGCATTCCACAGACGGGTGGCCTGGACTGAAAAAGATTTATCCATGAAATTCGTAGAAAGCGTTGGCATTTTCAATGTCAAGTTCTCTGAAGACCTAAGATCCCTTGAATGTGTGTTGTGTAAGAATTCAAATCGTTCTTTGAGATAAGGAGGAGTGTTTGGATTGAAAAGTGTACTATATAATAGTGAAAGGATATGGATATTCCGGCGAAGGCGAATGGGTAACCACTTAAGCTTATTTTGTTATTCAGAATCATGGCCAAATTTGCGCAATCCAAAGATGAACCGTATACAAAAGTTTTGAAGTCGCTCAAGTTTGTTAAATTGGTCCTCGGTGATATCAGGATAGCTGGCATCTGCGTAGTCAAGAATTGGAAAAAGGGATTATGCAAGCGCAATTTTAAAAAAAAATACGTAATCTTCTCAAGGACCCTGCAGAGGCGAACATTTTTCTACTAACCTCTTGTATCTGCGGACCCCAGGATAAATGTTTATCAATGTATATTCCCAAATTTTTTACGTAGAATACGAAGTACCATCGCAGAATATTTGGGGCAGCTGTGTCCAATCAATTCTGGATGAAATCCTGGAGCTACCGACAACAGTAGCTTGTATTTTAAATGGATTCACGTTCAATCCATGCTGCCTACTCCATACACAAATATGCTCTATGTCCCTATTTATACTAAAAATAGCTTCTGAAAGCCGCTCCACAGGTGCTTGGGTATAGATCTGTAAATCATCTGCATAAAGGTGGTAGGACGAAATTATTTTATTGGATATAGAGTTTATAAAAACTGCGAAGAGCAAGGGAGACAGAACGCCACCCTGGGGCACGCCGGCATGCGTAGTACACCAACTTGAGAATCTATCGTCAATACGAATACGCTGTTGGCGCCCGCTCAGGTAGATACGAAACCAGTCAACTGCCGTTGGAGATATGTTAAGAGAGCACATTATACCGAGTAAGACATCGGAGTCAACAGTGTTAAAGGCGTTACTAAAGTCAAGCAGCGCCAGCACCGTTAGCTTGCGGTCTTCCATGCCTAACCGTATATCATCCGTAATATGAGCCAGCGCAGTAGTAGTACTATGTCCAGGACGAAAACCAGATTGGAGAGAATTTTTAGAAAGAAATGGACGAATTTGGTTATAGACGAGGCGTTCGAGAGCTTTGGAGAGGAAGGGTAGGATTGAAATGGGACGATAATCAGAGAAACTGGATGGGTTAAACTTTTTTGGTAATGGAGTTACTTGTGCCTCTTTCCATGCCCTGGGAAAGGTTCCACTTATTATAGAAAAATTAAATATGTGAGTAAGGATGGGAGTGATTTCGTCCAGGACTGGCAAGATCATGTTACGGCTGATACTATCACTTACAACTGCGTTGGAACCTATAGAAAGTATACTCTTCTTAACATCACAATCGGATATTTGACTAAACACGAATATAGGAGAATTCGGAGTTGAAAGAGAAGAAAGATGTTTTAATGTATTTTTAATTTATTGTCCTGTCGAAATTGGACGACGCAGAGAACTGTCGATTCATCAATTCGATATCTAAATCTTTGGGAACTATGTTCTGTCGTGATTATCCAACTCCTAGAGATCGTAGAAATTGCCAAACTTTGGCTGGGTCTCCGTTTTCAACAGAGGAATGGATGTGTTGGCGTTGCGCTTTCCTACAAGCCTTATTAGAGTGATTACGGATTGCGACGTATTTCTCTCAGTTCGCACTTGTTGGACATCGTTTGTACCTTCGGCACACATTTGGCTACCGCTTTTTTGATAGAATCTATTTAATGTCTTCTGTGAGCCAAGGAGACGGCAGGTGCTTAACTTTTATTTTCCGCAAAGGAGCATGTACGTCGTAAAGTTTTGTCAATGTTGATGTAAATATATCGACTTTTTCGTCCACAGTATCTGAGTCATAAAGTGGACCCCAATCAATACTACCCGCGTCCTTGCAAAGGTTGATTAAATTGATAGATTTAAAATTGCGCTGCAGGAGGATTTTTGGTTTAAGTTTAGGTGTGCGGATTTTATAGGATAGAAATAGAAGATTGTGATAGGAAAAAGCATCTGCAGAGTATTGGCCGTGATTGTCTACATGTTCTGCAGAAGAGACGGCAACAATATAAAGGAGAGAAGGTGTACAGTTTGGAAAGTGGTGTGTAGCACTGAGAGGAAGAATGGAGAGGTTATTGGATTCTAATACGGCACGGAAAGTGGTAGATTGGAAGTAATTTTTTAGAAGACAGGTATTAAAGTCTCCCATAAGGATAGTGTGACTGTGCGAGGGGGTAAAAGATTCCAGTAAATGGTCCAAGGAAGAGAAGAAGTCAATTCGGAATGAGGGACAATAATAAGTACCGAGAAGGATTCTGCAATGGTTGCAGAATGGTTCGGAGGAGGTGGTTGTGTTGACATACTTAAAATTGAGAAAGGAATATGCGTTCTTAAATAGATGGCAACACCTCCACCACCACCCACGGTGCGGTCATTTCGGACCAGTTGAAACCCCGGAAGGGAATAGGATTCTGACGGGAGACAGGGTTTTAGCCATGTCTCAGAGACACAAATAGCATGGATATTCGCACAGTCAAAAGAAGCCAGCATATCAGGAAAATGAGCCGGTATACTCTGGGCATTAATATGAACAGCATTGAAGTTTCCAGGTACTTCAGAGAACTGATCCGAAAGAATGTTGCATAAGGAAGGGACACTTACGTAGCTCTCATCCCCACTACTTGCCAATAAAAACTCATCAGCATCAATGTGTGCCAAATCCGACATTCTATGGCGAATAATATAAATAATTATAAAAGTAGATAGACTGTAAAATAAATAAATATATAAAATGTAACAATAGATTCAAATTGTTCAGTTAGTTCAATGCAACTAAACGCTTCATCATCCATCTGCCGGTTGTGTGTTATGAAGAACAAATACGTCTACATAGTCTTAATCTAATACAAGAACAATACATTTATTAGAAATAAAACGAGAAATTACTATGTACTAATAAATTAAAAAAGGATCCCAAGAAAAACAATATTGCAACGACGCAAATATGTGTATCGGAATGCATCGTGTAACGGAACGCTCTTCTTGATGTTATGATAATAATTTGACGTTTCACGACTGACACACGATTTTTGGATTATAGTTTAAATTACCTCCACAAAGCTATTTCTAAAGTTAAAGGTAAAGTTGAATTAGTTACTTATTGAATAATGATATAATAATAATGCCATATGTGGTGGTATGGTTAAAATGCTGTTCGTCATTAAGTAGAGGTACAAACTAAACAAACATAGTGTAAACAAACATTGGTGACCGAAGTGTACACAGTTAATTTAATGAGGGTTAAATATTACTTTTTGGATGCTGCTGTCCGTCTTGACTTTGTAGCGGCTGGTTTGACAGCAGTAGCAGGCTTTTTGCTACTTTCTCCGATCGCGTTCAGCTCGCTCATCGACGTGACGCGATGCTGCTTTTCGTCAAGACCTAATACAAACACATCACCATCTTTGGTCCAGCAGTTGATTACACCAAACTTTTCTCGTGCGGCCATGAAGATGTCGTGCCGTGTTTTCGTGAGAAACTCTGACACGGACGACTGATGACCGATGATTTGACGACCAAGCCTTTGGCATCGCTTGATGTCTTTAACGCCAATCTGCTCCAGCTTGAATCGATCTTTGATGACAGCGGCAACCACCTGAGCGGTGTCCTCCTTCTTACCTTCAATCACTCCGTGTAGAAGAAGGATCTTCCTTCGGCCACGCATCTCAAGAACATCAATGCTCCTCGAAATCGCCTCGAATTGGTGTTGTAAGTCGGTCGGGATTGCATTGTGAGCGATTTAAAGCTGCGAACTCAGCAGCCAGGCCGGATAAGGTAGCTGGTGTGCTCGACTCCTTCTGAAGTTTCATCTCAAACTCTGTCATCCGCTTGTGGAAGTCAGCACTCATTTGCGACAATGAATTTGAGATGGTGGTCATACTGGGATCGAAGTGATGTTTATGTGAAAATTTAATGTGTATATTTGGATGGAAAAACACTAAACCCGGCAGGTACAATATTTATTTATTGTTTTTCATTAAAATATTGGTACCTAGTAATGTATTTTTTTATTTAAAAACTTTTCAAATACAGAGCAAAATATGTTACTTCTTTCCGCAACTACCCCCAAATGTTCGGTGTACCCCCAAATAGGTACATGAATTTTATTTAAAAAAGAGGGTATATGGATAAAATGAGGTGTTCGAATATTTCTATATTTGTAAAAACTATTTGCCACAAAAACATAACTGTTAATACTTTGATTCCTTGGATTAATTTTTGCGTGACAAATTGGTTAAAAATGGATTTTACGAGTTATTACGTTAAGAACTTTATAAAAATAAAATAATTCGGACTTTAATTCGAAGTTTTTATCAAAAGTACTAGTAGTATGTACCTACTAAGAAGAAAATCGAAAATGAAGCATGGTTAAATATATGATTAACGAATAAGTAAAAAAAACCCTTGAAAGTGATGTTAATAACTGGTTTTTGTTGATATATGAAGTAGCCACAAAAAGTGTGTTGAACACCCCAATCCTGTTAGAAGCTTTTGAAGTAGATTTATACCCTCTAGTTTCGCAAAAGTAGTCTGTTAACGCTTTAAGCAGAAATACTATTAGTGTCTGTTCTCCGCTAATATCAAACAAAAAAAAAAGAATTGGTTTTTATCAGTGCAATTGCTTGGTGCTAATGTTTTATTAGACACTTAAAGTCAGGCCAGGCCGAGCTTCACAGGAAAAGGAAGTACAACCATGTCGAAAAACTTGATCAGGCATAAAACGAACCAGTGGCTAACAAACATTAAGAACAACATGTGTTTAAATATAGATACCTTGGACTAAATTAGCAGAACTGGATAAAGACCATTTGAAATTGGATGGACCAGGATGTTGTCCGGTATTTATTAATCTGTATTCGTAAAATCTGCCTAGTACGTATTCTGACTGTTTCATAATTTTGTTGAAAACAAAAATGAGAATTAATGAGAATATAAGAAAATATGAATGTTATTTAGTCTAGTAAATTTACCCAGCAAAGGTTACCCAGTGGTAACCTATATGCGGAATTTACTCGTGTAAAGTCAGACGTTAAGACCCGTTGTGATATGCAACTAGGGTTGGACAAAGGCATCGCCTAGGGGAAGCTTCGGGTGCTTGACGCTGGCTGTATAACTTACTGCCGATGAAATAGTTATACACGCACGAGTAAATTCTCACAGCCAGATGTTAAGACTTGTTGTGATATGCAACTAGGGTTGGCCAAAGGCATCGCCTAGGGTAAACTTCGAGTCTTAACGTTGGCTGTATAACGGACCGCCGATGGAACAGTTAGCATAGTAAGCTTTAAGCTTCTAGTAGTGTCCGGGGATTGTCTAAATGAAGCGGGGAGCTCTTTATCTACTGGCTGTCGATGGAATAGTAGATGGAAGAGCCCTCGTTGCTGTTTACAAAAAAAGTGATCGATGCAAAGAAATATATTGAAATAGATACATTCTAATGGTAAATACTTTGTCCTCAGCAACTATACCACATCAAAAGTGTTGTCGCCACATCAAAAACTCTTATTTATTTCATTAAAAATAGGGCCAAACTATAATAGATGATAACACAGTTCACTATTTAATAAAAATAAGTTAATAGATATTATTTTGACTGGTTATACCGGTAACGCAATACTATTGGTCAATGGATAAATAATAACAAATTGTGGGATTATAAAAGGGTAGGAATATGTTTAGAACGATTGACTTGAGTGCAAACAGAGGTACAAACAACTTGGCAGTTACTGTTAGTTAGTGATTTTCATAGTTTATATCAGTGGTTGTGAGACTTGTTTCTTACAAGATAGTACTCTTTATTGTACACCAAACACATGATTTATGTACATATAAAAAAACAAGTAAATAGTTCATTAAACAAGCGCGTGAGACAGTTGAAAAGTGGTTAACCGCACCGTAATAGGAAGGTTTGCCTCGCACTCGGCTGCCAACCAAGCTAAGTGCTTGCAGGATGGCGAATAACGCAGGTTTCATACGAAAAGCAGCAACTGAAAATAATGAAAATAATTTTATTTAATAGTTTTCCCTCAACTCATGTCGAAACTGTTAGTGAAGTAGTAGTAGTAGTTAGTGTTACATATAATATGGACAGGATGAATTACATTTGTGAAAATCCTCCAAATCACGTGATCTGGTATTTATTGAGCAAGGCCATGCCTGATTTAAAATATTTTTATCATTACGTATTTTGTTATTTTTTGGAAGAAATAGAAAGTAACAATAGCAATAGTATCGAATACATAAAGAAGGGTTAAAGGAAACGTACCTATAACGGCTCACATGTCACTGGTTGTGAACCAGTGACATGTGAGCCGTCATAGGTACGTTTCTTAGCCTTAGCCTCAATGTATTATACATAATCTGACGTGGGAGAGCCATGCTTCGGCACGTATGGGCCGGCTCGACTCCGCTCGATACCACGGCCTCACAGAATACCGGTAGTTAAACAATGCTTGCATTGCTTTTCGCCGCGTGAGTTAGGTTCCCGGAGGCCCTAACCCTTCCCTCTCCCCTATTCCCGTCCTTCCCCTCCCCCTCTCCTCCCCTCTAATCCCCCTCTCCCGTCTTCCCGCTCTTCCCCCTCTCCCCCTCTTCCGATATTCCAGTCATTTATTATCAGGTAACCCGTCTGCTCGTTTGCCCCCTATACCATAAAAAAAATAAATAAAAAAATCCATAATCATCAGAATACCACTTTACAAGTGTCTCTATCATTTATGTATTTGTATTTATATATGTATGTATATACGTATATACATATATTTACTATATGTATATGTATACCTAGTACATTTATGTAGGCTTATTTATGTAATACATTTTTAATTTCTCTATTTCATGACTTATAAATATACACCTGGCACACACAGTTCTGCATCACCCAAAGGTTGACTGGAAGAAAATGCCTACGGCATTAAGTCCGCCTTTTGCAATGTTTTTTGCAGGAACTATTAATAAATAAAAAAAAATAATACATGAATTGTAACAAAGATTTTTGAAATAACCTTTTATTTGAATGCACCTTTTGGTGCATTCAAATAAAAGCTTATTTTTCTTTTTGGAAGAAAATGAGCTTTGAGTTAAATCAAATCCCTCATTACACTATATAATTTAATATGATATGAAAGCTGATAAATCTTGCTACCAGTAATTCGAATTAGATTTCTTCCTCTATCCTAACCTATTAATTTCTTACATATTAATTTACTCAGAAAGAAAGTTCAATCTTTCATTTTGCCAAATTAAATGAGTCCGTTAAGTAGGCGTAAGCAGGCGTGGCGTGTGCGCCCGTATCTGGCGTAAATTGTGCTTGTTATTCATTTCTGTCTTTAATCGAGTGTCAACCAGCGACCGCGTCATTTCTCTAACATTTTGCCAATACTACGAAATGCTGCATTGTTCAATGGTTGTTTGCGGAAATAACAGCTTTTAAGTGAATTATATGAAAGATGACATCTTATTTTATACGTAACTACAATTATTAAACTATATTTTGCCATAATAATCAATAAGCAAATTTGGTACACTGATATTTATTATGATGAAATATTAAATTCACCATATTATTAAAAAACCAATAACCATTGCTGGCCTAGTACGTCGTCTTTGCTGAAGATATGTTTCTACAATTTTTTATAAAAGACTCCTTTATTATATAAAGTTTCGTGTCTGTGTAGTGTATCGGATGGAGCCAATCCTGGGCGCAACAGCCAGGTCATGATGAACTTTAGAACAGACTCTCATAATACAATGCATGTTTAAAGTTTCTTTTCGGTACGTAACCGTTGAGGAGTTCCCTCGTCTGGACCCAGTCCTACGCGCAGGGTCAGGTAATGTCAATTATCATAAAATCAAAATTACACAACTTATGAAATTTCAACTCCGTAGGATAAGAGGAAGTGATTTTGATTCCAAGGTTTGACTAAAACAAAAAAGCAACAAACATTGCACGTTAAATAAAAGCTTTATAAAATACTTTTTACCTTAAAAAAACATTTGATAAGACAATCACAATGATTCAAAGGATTACATGAATTTAAATTATGTTACATTTATTGGAAATCAACAGAAGATAACATTTTTTATAACAGCTAAATACACATTTCTAATAAATAGACACGTTATAGTTTGCTACACTTCCAGACAGAAAAATAATCTGGCTTATCCTTAAGACAGATGTGGGTCATTGTTGAATAGTACCTACACTCCATATTATTTGTATTTGGGGCTGTCACTAACATTGCTAGAGTTTTCAATCAACAAAATACAATTTAGTAAACAAAATGTAAGTCTGTAACATATGTAGTCATATTTATCATCAACCCTCTTCCGAGTCTTATTGCTTCAAAGTAGGCCTCATCTTCTATCCGAGCGATATCTGGATACAGACAGATGTTAACAACTTTCACGGGATGCACTATTGAGCGAGAAAATAAATCCTTATCTCATTTAACCACGAAGACTCTGAATGTCTAGACACACACATCTCTTTGTGGGAGGTTCTTCTGCTCAGCTTACATGCAAAAAGGAATAAGGGCGCGTTTATTTGAGACTAATTATTTCACCCTCAACCAAGCGTGGTAGTCACTGCGATACTAGCCTTATCATATTGATTGATGGAAATTAAATTAATCTATCCCCACGGTACGGTGTACCTATTGATACCCATAGATACGCAAGAAGTTTAGCTTCTATAAGAGTAAAAGAGAGTACGAATCCTGGCATATATTATAAATAACAAAGTTTAGTTACTATAACTTGGATAATGTTAACATAACATACGAAACCTATGTATAATATTACAAGGGTAGCAGGAGATGCAACACATTACCCTAGCATCGCGAAAAAAATTGTAGTAAGTAATAGTAAAATGTATTATTAAAATATAAACATAATTAAAACAGTTACCTAGCATCAAACTGAATTCCCACAATGAAAACGACAAAATTAGTCAGATGTGTGAAATTTACTTCTTTAAATTTTTCATACAATTATGTTAGCAATCAAGCACACGACCCACCTTATGGCCGCGGCAGTGTTACTTAATACTACTCTGGCAAGGTTGCCACAATATATTTAGTGAAACAAAATAATAGTTAATTGTTAAGAGTTGCCTAATAACAAGTCAAGGAAACAGCTCGGTTCCGACCCGGTGTAAAATGTATCAACAACTAGTCTAAACCCTTTTTAGCAACTATAAGTCTGTTACAATGTTAGTATAACGTGAATTAGCTTATAGATATATTTTTGAAGTTTAGGGAAGAAGTTTTCATCCATATTTGGGCAATACCCAAACTGACTTGTATACTGCTCGCTATAGCATAAATTAAGGTGTACCAAGGCCTCGTTGTGATGTAACACGAATCCTCCCTAACTCAGTGTAATAGTATGTCAGTCGCCTGTGGGGGTTGATTGTGATTTAGTATGCTATTGTTGTTGAGTTCAATGATATGCGGACTTACTGTATCATATACTAGTATCAGGTAGAAACAAACATACTTCAATTATGACACGACCTAACTCTTTTCTTGCCTCAGCAAGACGACTACTGCGACTGTGACGGGCGAATGCTCGTGTCTTCATATACAAATTAATGCGTCAGCAGAGTGTTCCTGCAGAACTCATAAACTCTTAATAGTTAGGTCTTGAGGATAAAAATATCATACTTAGATTTGACTCGTTTGATCTCTCAAGACTTCATCGGTTACAGTATAAAATTGTAATATTCCACATTGGCATCTTGACATCATTTTACACTTGTCGACTGTAATAGATTTTCTATTTCCGTATCTTCAGGAGATGGAATAGGGAAGCCTATCCCATGTAATGAAAAACTCAAAGATTTCTCCGTAGAAGCCAATTTGTACCTATTCTAGTTAGCTAGGCTTAAATATTGTAGTAATAGTATTAAAAGTAATTCTCGGGCATTCTTTAATTTTTATAGAGTCATGTACATTTACTATGGATTATAATGTAAATAGTATGTTGGTAAGCATATGAGAAAAATAATATCTCATCAAAATTTAAAGCTATAAGAAAACACTCCTTTTATATTTGTTTTCAACTGATTGGATATAACTAAATTTGTATCTAGTAAAATACAGTTCAACTATCGAAATTAGTTTAGCTTTTACAGAAAATTTGTATAAATAAAAACTCCATATAATACAGAATATTAGAATTAAAGAAAATACTAATGATGATGAGCACAAATAGTACCTACTTCTTTTTGAATTTTCGTTTTAATTTTTTTTTTAATTCAGTAAAGTAGTAGACGTTTGTCTTCAAACTCACCTGATAGAAAGGGACCATGAAGACGAAGATAGTAAATGCCTATCCAAGAGAAATCTATACTATAATAATCACATGTGGCTATTCAAATACAACTGTCAACGTAACGGGAAGCTTGCAACAAAATTTCGCATCTACTGCCATATTTCCAACCGTTAAATATATTTGATATGAAATACCATCTTCTCCAAGTAATGCAAGTGTAAGCGTACTTTTGTTTAATACAATAAATATTAAAACATTATTTTAAATTCATATTAAAAATTTCAAAGTGCATTTAGAATGAGTATTAAATGGGTTTGCTGCCTGTGCACGACCAGGACCAGCCAGGGGTCGAAGGTGTCTGGAGGAATCAATTGGGGATTGCAAATCAGTTTGACTCTTAAAAAAGTTCTTTAGCGAAATGATACAAAAAGTAACCCTTATCATTTCGTGTCGTCCCTTTCTCATTCTTTGGGTTTTCAAGGACGGACAATATTATACAAAGTGTTATAGAAAGGTGTGGAATGACGTAAAGCACTAAATTTTACGAATTATTGTGATTTTTTTTTTCAGAAATCTTATTTTGAAATGGACAATATGAAGAAGAAAGATAATTTATCGATAAATATTTCGTAATACAGAACATTTTTTATGAATAAATATATGGGTAATAAATTAATAATAATAACTTCACACATCTCACACACGGTCGTCTGATCCCAAACTAGACAGAGCCTGTACTTTGGTAACCAGACTGCTGATAAACTTATATATTTCTAAATACATACATATTATATATAAATCACACCCAGACACAGAACATTAATGATCATGCTCATCACACAATTATTTGTCCTGGGTGGGAATCGAACCCATGACCTCTGGCTTAGCAGTGAGGGTCACTAACCACGAGATCAACAGGCCAGGTAACCTTATAATAATCATTTGAACTGATATTAAAATTGATAATAAGTATGTTTGTTTAGTAATAATATATAGTATAATATTCACCTACAGGAGAAAAATATTTTTTAGGCTGAGTCAACAATTTATCGACTATAGGTACATAACTAGCCTAAAATATAACGACACCTTTGCATATTAACTTCATTATATAGATGAATATAAAGTCAGATGCTTTCTATTGTTGCTGACAAAAAATAATGAAAAAGTAGGTGAGCCGCTAGTTATTTTTTTCCTGTCAGTCAATAGAAAAACGGAAGTGATTTACTTTTATTTCAATACGATAGAACATGAAAAATTATGGTATGGCAATAACAAATAAAACGTATGTTTATAAGGAAACGATGATTTAAACAAATTTTGTGGTGTAAAAAAGTAATGACTGAAAACAATATTCATTTCTTTTAATTTAAGTTGTGAACATTCTTTGAGATTACAAAATCATCCACTATGCATACTTTTTATTAGCAATCTAATTCTTATATGACCTTTTGTCTGTGTATACTGTCTATTAATACAATTTCAGGTGAAAAACTATTTATTAAAGAGTACCACCGTCAGTACTCACAGCTTACTTAGTACGTATTTTTATAGAAAACATAATATGTAGCAGAGTGTTTATTGTGTAACCTTTATTCATATAACTAACACAGACAAAGTTACCTCCAAAAGTTTGTTGACTGGATAAATACAGAAGTGTTTTGTAGTAACTAATAATAACCTAATATTAAATTCTCCACTAATTTATTTGTTATAAGTTATTGCGTAGTCAGATCACCAACTGCTTCATTAACTGGCATAACTTTAAGTTTTATAGGTATAAACGGGTAATAATTTTCCTCTAGCAAGTTCGATATGAAAACTATAATAGTCAGGTGCTTGCTACTTCTAAGTACAAGGCATGTTATGTTCCAGCACGGTGGGTTATGGCCTCGTTACTTCTTCCTTATCATTTTTGTTAAAAAGATAATTATCTTTTAAACAAAAGTATTACCGATTTCAATGTGCTTTTTAGTGGAAAGTAGATGTAATTTTTTTAAATATAATATGGGTAGGCCAACTAAACGCACTGCTACTTCGTATCCAAAACAAAAAATACTAAATTGGGATCAAAAACTAGCATCCAAAGAAAAACATATAGGTAATAATATTTTTCCTTACTTATTTTACACTTCTTACAGGCTTTCATAATTCACAACTCAAGAATTTAGACATGGATATTAAAACTTACTAAAAAGTACCTTAAGCTAAATGAATAAAGCCTATGAAGTGACAGAAGTGAAACGCGTCGGTAGGTTGCATTAATTAAAAAAGTTTCCCCAAGTTCGTAGGAGTAGGCTTTGATTTAATAAGAAGCCTTTTCAAACTAGTTAGGTCAGCCGCGTGTGTAAATTTAATTAATTTACTCTCGTTTTGAGACTGTATAATTTAAAAAAGAAACGACGATTTTTTTATGCAAAATCTTTTCTACTTGGCAACTATTTATCAAAATACCAATAGTTTTGAATTGTCAGGAGTAGGAGTCAGTCAGACTAAGTCAGTCAGGAAGCTAGTTGCCTGTTCTAATACGTAGATCCTATGGAGAAGAACAGGCAAGAAACTCAAGTACACTCTTTCAAAATCATTTGTACAAATTCCTGCTTATATGTGCTTCTAAGCATAAATGAAATGTGAGGACAATGTAACATACCACATACGTATTATTCTAAAATATAAATAGACGCGCTAATTACCACTAAGTACTCGTATACATATTTAAGTAATAGCAGTCCGGAGATGACCAGCCCCGACCAATGTACGTGTTTACCTGCAAGTAAACTGTTAGGTTACCTACCTTTGAACTCATTTTATTTTTCAACATTACTGATGATTTTACTAAAATTAAAGTAGTAAAATATGCAAAAATATGCATAACCGTTATGACTTTTAAAAGAATGCACAAAAATCCAGTTTTCGACATAAAAGTAACGGCGTATCCAATGAGGCAGATGTTTGCGAAGTATTTTGAATATAATTTTCGTTTCATAAATTGGAACAACAACAATGACGGGACAAGAATCCTTGACAGCGACAACATCTTGATGGTTCTCATTTTGTTTTAATCGTAAAGATAACCTTTACTTCCCACTAAAATTAAGTCCTATATATCACACCCAACAACATGTTTCTATTATTCACTATGCAAACCGTATAGTAAAGTCACAAGTTTCTATTCACACAAAACTTGATTGTAATCCATTTTTATTTTAATTATAACTTTTCTAAACAGATTTTTTGTACTAGGAAGTAGTATTTTCAGTGCTTAATCGTCTTTAAGCGAGAATGGTCTTGTGTATTATGTATTCTCGCTAGAAGTCAATCGAGAAATAAGTTCATTATTTAGTGCTCGGCTAAAACCGCAGCCTATTCCTTCCCGTCTAATCGTCACAGTGGCCAAAGACCCACCTTCCGATTTTAGTGAATGTTTAATTGTGCAAATACATGGTAAGGTATAGTTTAACATCTTATACCGTCTATGTACAACTAAAATCTACCTCAAAATTGAACTAGAACATTAGTCGAACTCCTAGTAGATACCTAAAGTTACTTAGTTGAGAGACTATTTTTTGATAATTGACTTTCACCCCTTGTGGTAGACCACTTACCACCTAGTGATAAGTGATTACCAGTGTACATAAACACTCACAACACTTTTATTAAGAAAGGAGCGTTCGACTGAATGAAGTATATAGTATAAGTCAATCCGTACAGTAAAAAAAATACCTAGCTATATATGTTCTTATAAATTAAAAAAAATATTTTTGCACCAACCATGTAGCATTTCTACATCACCAGTAAATAATGTCCTGGACATTTAATTTACCTTTGCACTGTTGTGATAAATCCGAATTTAAAAATAAACCTGCCAAAACATATCTCACGAAACTAAAATTATAGTCGGGTAGTATTAAAAAACTTTTTCTTGATATAAAAGAAGAACGAAAAAATAGCAACATCTATCCTTAAATCCGGTTATAGTTCAAAGTGAATCACTCTCGTATTCCAAGTCGTCTATATGTATTACACATTACGTGAGTATATTATACTTCTATTTCTATATTTGCTTAAAAATGCAATTTGAATGCGGACAGATTTATGGGTAGTGCAGCATAAGTATATTATAAGCAAAATAATTTGTATTTCACTTCCCTCCACCAGTACCGTTAGATTTTATGGATGCCTCTTGAGTATATAACTACCTAGATAAGAGTCGTTACAAGCTTCGACTTCCTTAAAGCAATCAGTGTTGCCCACGAGAGGATCAATCGACTCCTTAAAATTTTTCATTTAGACTATTTACACAGACGAAAAAGTATTTTAAGATTATTATGTCGTTTCATTTATTCTAATTTTAACTAAAATATTCCGAATTCAAATTATTCGTACTAACACTGATGAGAATACCATGTAAAATAAATGCAGGATTAAGAGAAACGTTCCTAAGAAGATAAAATACAAATTGAACTAATAAGGTAGCACGCATGCGAGAGAGGTTTTGGATTCAGGCAGCTTAACATTTTCACCCAAGATAAGCTGCTAGGGACGTAATCCAAGCGTCACAGAATCACCTTAAAAGTTTTTCTTTCATTCCGTCGAGCCGTGATAGGCCTCCATATCGAATTGAAATACATAAAATCGAAGTGTTAGACATAACATGAAGCCGCGTGTCATACGCATTAAAGCGTAGTACATTTCAGAACACGTACGCGCGGTACGTGTTCACCCGCCGTTGCCCTCTTTAGCCCATTTCCGCACAGTGAAGTGCAATTAGGAACTTATCGCCAGAGATACAGAGGCAACTTAGCACTTACCAACACGGAGTCAGATATTACTAGAAGTGCCATTTAAGCATCACAAAGTACACTTACACTTTTGAGCAATAAAGTGAAGTTAGCCGTTAAGGAAGGTTGGAAGTCTCTATTTTGCCCTTTATTAAGATTGATTTTAAAATAAAAAAAACATTTAATTTGAATTGGTAACAATAAAAAAATAGACAGTCGTGGGACTGCCGATAGAAGTGAACACTTAAACGAAACGACGAACTTAAAACGTCACATTAGCAGGTTGGTGACATTAATTAATAGGGAGCTGACAGAACTCAATGTTTAGATTAGCGCTCTCTAGTGGTAGTAGTCTCTTTTTTCCCAAAGCAAAAGTGCACAAACGTGCCAAAAAAGTAATTACATTTAAGGCGATTTTAGTTAAATCGATTTCGCCTCTGAGTCCAGCGATAATTTTACAGCAGACGTATATCACCAAAAGCAATTGAAGTATATAAACTGGTTGTTTTGTTTATATTTCCTAGGTCTTCGTACAAGCCGGCATCAACATTCTTACATGTGGGAGGGGTATAGAGGGGTGCGACATGTTATAAACAGTAGACTACCTTTAAATTTAAATCTATCTAAATCAACTCTTATATAAATAACCTTCAAACACGACTTGTGAGATGATATTTACACTTTTTTTTTCATATAATTGACCGAACATTAATTTTATCATTTATTTTTTGTCCTGATTAAAAATAAGTACATAATTGTAGCTAAACACGCTGAAAAACTTCTATTTTAGTTTCTGTGTCGATGTGGAATACTTTCTGGGGATTTGACCAGAGCACAACAATGGCACAGTTATGGTAATGTTGAAAGGAGGTTCACGCACTCTGCCAGATATATCGCGAAGGCCGCCTCCAAGGAATTCTCTCAAATTACTGCACCGAGAGAATATCTACTTAGGCTCGCCCACTTTTCTCTTTATCTCCTGCTGTAATATTTCTATCCTGAGTTAACTAAGTTAGCAACATATACGTATATTAAGTTGTCGTACACAAATAAACATTTTCTTAAGTAGTAGCTAGCTGAAACAGTTTTCGTTGAACTCAAGTATAACGGTAATTTTATACGGAAGTTTTTGTGTTAAGCATATTTTAGAAACGTAGGTACCTACTGAATCTTTCGGGATAAATAATATTTCACTACTACAACAGTTACATATCCAAGGAAGGAAAATTCAATCAATTTCGGTAGATACGTTTTAACTGGCAAGGGACAATTTCATTAGCCGGGGCAGGATTATATTACAGTGTCAAGTTCTGTTTATTGAGTTCGATCTAGTTTTCTTTGTTTCATGTTAGAAATCTATTCCTTTAAAAATCGGGTCCTACAATACTTCGAGTGAAAAACTTTTTCGAATGGCATATTATTTGTTTTTGGAATAATACTATTTTTCAAGAAGTTTACATTATCTCATCAGTGTTTATTTCTGTATTATTGTCTTAATTTTTAGGGTTCCGTTCCTCAAAAGGAAAAAAGGATAGGATCACTTTGTTGTCCGTCTGTGTGTCTAGACCCTTTTTCTCAGGAACCCGTGAATGCATCAAGTTGATATTAACTTCAAATACTTATCAGCGGTCCATTGAAGCTGTAAAGAAATCAAGGTTCTAAATCAACGCAATCAAAAGATATGGCTAAATATAAGCCTTAGATTTAATAAATTTAAACTTTTCGCAGGTAAATAAAAAACATTATGATTTTACAGTTACTTTGAGGTTGTAGTAACGAGTCTTCGAGTAGTAGTACAGTTGGGAAATTGAACAAGCGTTATCTGGGTTAGAAAAGGTAAAGTCAAATTTCAACAGTGACGATATTTTTCTCTTAAAATTTTACACGCTTTTATTTAATTTGTCTTACCATTAGTCAAATTTTGCAACTAAATTTTTCCAAACTGATTAAGCTGAAATTTGGAATACTTATGTAACTTCGCTCAAAATGCAATAAAATTGTATGATTGAACTCTTTTTAAAAAAAAACTATTTTCCTTTGAAATATTCACTGAAACAAAGAACAAGATTCCGAGGACAACAACATTAAAATAAATGTACAAACACGGTGACTGTAGACTTCACAGCAGAGCGTACGCCATGATGGGTAATATTAAACAACCACGGCTCACTTTGCTTTCTACCGGTTACACAGGCTCACTTCCCGTAATTGTACCCATACATATCCACAAAAATGTAAGCGTACACGTAGGTAACATGTACCATGTTGTATCCTTTGAATTGATTTGAATACAATTTACATAGGACAGAAAGAAATATTTGCTGACACAATGCTTGAGACACATATTACTGATGTAGCACATGGGTATCTTACCTGATGTTCGTACATATACTATGTGAGTGCTGGTTAAAAAGTGTCAAAAAGACTTGACAGTTCATGTTCCTGTTAAGATAGATGTAAGTGTGATATACGTGGCGTGTGTGTGTGTGTGTGTATCGTAACTAATCATGCAGTCATTTTCAAAAATAAAAAATAAATGTTATAGTGAATTATTAACAATTTATTAAAAACGTTTATTTTTGTAACTTAAGTGATAAAAAAAATCTCTAAAACTTAAGACTACGTTAAAATAGAGCGAGGTGTTCTTAAAAAGAATTACACATAGAAATGCGGTCTAGTCAGGCGCTTTTTTTGCGATCCTCTATTTAAAGGGATCGTTAACAATAAACCTGACAGTGACGCGATTTCGAAAAATGTCTTGTCAATTTTTTTATGGACTTTAATGGCTGTAAATTTAATATTTATGAAAACATATGAAATCCGAACTCTTCAGCTCCTCCTTTTACGTAATGCTATTAATTTTCTTTATAAATATTACCATCAAAATTTTCGGTTTTTCCGTTGATTTTCCAGAGATTTTCTTTCTTACAAACGTTGTCCTGGAAATATGAACATAATAAAAAAACGGTCCAGTGGATCGGAATTGATGCTCCGACACACATGAGGCAATTCATTCCCGCGCTGCTTCGCTCGCATGTACATTATACATTTTGCACTGAACACTAATTATTTTTTGAAAAATCAAAGTAGCCTATGTTACTCCTTATAACACCAGCTATCTGCCAGTGAAATTAGCCGGAATATACAGACAGACAGACCGACAAAAAAGTTTAAAACTGATTTTTAGACAGGTATCGTGCAAATAACTGTATGAGCTTGAAAAACTATTAGTTTGACATTACAAACAGACACTCCAATTTTATTAATTTGTATTGATGTATTGATTAATTATTATGTATATTGATTTTAAAGATATACGTGTCGATAATGCCCAGCTAGTTTCGGGTTCGGCGATTGGTATGCTTAATATATACTAGCTGACTCGCGCAACTTCGTCCGCGTTTGTAAATGTTTCCTGTTTTTGCAACATTTTTCATTGATTCTCCGCACCTATTAGTTGTAGCGTGATGTTATATAGCCTTCCTTGATAAAAGATTATCCAACACTAAAAGATTTTTTGAAATGAGCGCGTTCAACCAAACAAATAAACAAACTCTTCAGCTTTATAATATTAGTATATATATGCATGTTTCAAAACTTTTTTTTTTATATTTCCTGAAAATGAAGCCTATTACCTATAAATATAAAAATGTTGTATCACGTTGTTTGTCGCCATAAACTCCTAAAATAATGAACCGATTTACATGAAATATTGCAGACTGTGTGCAGTTTGCGAGTCCAACTAGCGAGATAGGATAGTTTTATCTCAATTTATAGTCACATTTTTTTTTTACAAATTACTTAGCCAGAGCAACGCGTGGCCGGGTAGCTAGAATATATCAGGGATGTTGCGGATATTCGCATCTGCAACACAATTATTGTATTACCACAGAATACATAATAGTACCAGTAGTATTACTAAGATATATTACTATTGTAACAGATAGTAAATAATGTTACTAAGATATTAAAAGCTTTTTATAATGTCTTTTTACGCAGTAAACACCACAAAAGTTACGACGAGTGACGTTTCCTCTCGAGGACGTGTTTACTAGAATTTACTTATTTTTTTAAGGAAAGAAAATGTGTTTTGTACAAGTCAGTGATGTGCTTGAGTACACAATTCGATTACTAAGTACCTTCGTTAGAAAAAGGTTAAGTTTGACGTTAACGTGTTTTAGATAAGATGAAATTGTTTGGAAAATACTAGATATAAAAGGTTTTCCATCTATGTAACAAGCCCATCGAAGCAGAAATAGATTTTTTTACTTTATATGAATGTCAAGGTTTATTCAGACAGGATATTCGGGCACTGATCAAGATACCGACAAGTCCGGCTCATGAGAAAAAATGTCCGAGAAAGAAAAATAATTCAGGAGTACGTGTTGGATTTATGACAACTTCATATATATTTTAGTAAGGAATTTGTGTAATGCTATTTTATCTTCCTATCTTCCCGATGCATCCAACGTATTTCCCCTTTATTGTCCCCCTTATAAGTTATTGTCCCCACTGTTTAGTTTAATGAAGGTTATGTAGGACTCCAAAAATTTAAACCTCATATCTCTAACCCACCTGCCGCTCTCTCTTGTGTTGTGTTAAAAAAAAAATTAAAATTTATATCCTTTTTTCAGAATAACAACTCTCGCATTAGGAATATTCCTGTGTGGCGAGGAGCTTTAGAAACAAACACATAGACTCGGGGTAAATATTTGTAGATCACAGAAATTTTTGTCCCGTGTGGGACTTGATTCCACAACACGTAGTGGCAAGGGAACCACTTAAATATTGGGCCATCCATGCAGTCTGTAAAGCTCTTTTTGCATAATAGTTTTGGACTGCGATAAAAAACATAAAAATGTTAATAGGCTGGCCGAATATTGGCTAGTCTTGTTTAAAGAAAACTCACTAAATAAACATGTAAGCGTTTTATTTACAATTTGTATAGTATAAAGAGTTAAAATTATAACTACTTTGAGCTAGTGTATTGTATTGAACAATACACTAGCATGTATTGTATTGAACAACTTTCCATACACATGTACCGACATTAGATATCGGTAAAAGAGTTTGAAACTAATCTTTTGTCACAAAAGTGTTTAACCAATTAACCGTTCTGAATATGAATGAATGACATGACAGGTAATCATTGTTGAAGTATAAGTTAGTTTTTTTTTATTACTAACGAGTGTTAAAAGAGGACTGTCCAAGTTAAGGCACTTGAAAATAATGTGTATGACGACGCTACAAAAGACCAGAAATGGTCGTAGTAGGTCGAATAATAATAATAATGTGTGTGACATATGACAAATAATCAATTGGGTATGCAAATATACGAAGGGCAAGTCTGTGTCACCCTCTTAAAGCATACAAAAGTGAAACTGGTGATATCCTAATAAAATAACAGTTTAGAAGCACCCAAAAGGTCATATGTCAAGTAGTTCCCCTACCTGACATCAGACCTTTTGGGTGCTTCGTGCTTCTTTAGCTCATGACTCATGAGGTATGATAGACAACAGCAAACGAAGTGTTCTTTCGAATTGGGTGGAACATATTTGTAGTGCAGTATAAAAGTGAAAATTCTTGCAACATGTTTGCGTATCATAGAGCTGAGATTTTACCCGATAATATAAAAAATCATAAAAGCTCTAACGTCCAGTTTATTTTCTAAATGCTTTATACTTAAATCTCTTCCTGTTTTTTGAGTTATCTATCATATTAAAACTTGGGATACAGAAAAAAATAGGTAAGTTGAATGGTGTCCCGTCATTTGACAAATAACGAATCACAAATTTTCATTTTAAAAATAACGTTAGATAAATGTATACTGGATAAAGGTATCACTTTACAAACTATTCTTTCTGTAAACAACTTATTTGACAAATAATTGAAAGAACATTTCATTACATCAAAACATCATTTGACAAACTAATCTTTTTATAATCATGTTAATTGGTAAAATAACGCAAAGCATTTAATTATTTTTAACGTTTCACAAAATGCATTACGAAATCATCAGTCATTATCAGGATAGGTGAATTGAATAGAAATGGCTAGGTTTAGGTTAGGTTAGAACTGCGATCAGAACCGAATTCTACCTATTTTACTTGGTTAGGGCAGCGTGTATTTTCTTAAATTAAGTATCAATCAAATCGTATCAGTATTTGTATGAAATTAGTACTTGCCAAAATGGGACAGATCCCATTTTGTAAAATCACAAATTGGACAAACGAAGTACTTTGTCAAATTATAATTTTTGGAATGAAATTTTAACATTTAAAATATTTGCAAAAAATAAAAATACGAAATCTGTATTTTGTCAAATGATTACTTATAAAGTAATATGTTTGCGAAATGAGATGTTTGTCAAATTATTAGTTTTATAATGTTATTTTTCAATTTATCATTAATTTGTTATTTATTATTAATTTATTGTGTAATGAAATAGGCGCTTGTCTTCCAACTCACCCGATGGAAAGTGACATTTTAAATTAAATAGTGTAATTTGTTGTCTATAATAAGTTTTAATACCATAAATAAAATTACATTTTTGACGTGACAACGTCTTATAATTCTATGGAGCCGGCTGCACGCACGAAAAAACATGACTCATGCGGCGTTACCTCGCTCTGAGGCGTTCCTATGACATTGTCACGTTCAACTATCGTCAGTAAACCGACTTTACAGAAAACCGGTTTTTTTTGCATAATACGAGTCACAAAGTGCTCCTTTATGAAATGCCAAAACGACGTGATTGTAAATGCAGTATTTCACAAGTTCCAAAATAACAAAATAACTAAGGAACCACAAAGAACTAGGTAAATTCTCGGAGTATTTTTGCTCTCCTGTAAAATTAAGAAAATGTGGATACGTTCATCTGGTTCTTATACCGCGAATTTAGATAATTTGGGAGACGCGTATAGGACCAATCTGCTTTCATTGATTGACAAATTATTAAAAAAACTAAGTTTATGCCTCAGAGATTGTAATGCATATCTTTATTTCATGTTTTTCTTTTAATTAGCTTACATATTTTTCAAGCGAGAGACTTGTTGTTACAAGCTCGCCGATAAACAATTACGTTTGGCGAGTTTAAAATATAATAAGTTTGTCAGCCTTAGTGTAAAAAACTTTCTTTATAGAAGTTTTAAATTGTGTTGTAGTAATATAATAATAAAGAGTAACGGCTACGTAGGGTATTCGCTTTATCTCATTGTGAGAGCGGTTAGGCTACAATTCATCTACAGTATTTTATTGCGGACTAGCAGTTCCCGTGCGGCTTCGCTCGCGTGTACTTATTTACATATTTTGGGCGGAACCCTAATTTTTTTTTCAAAATAAAAGTAGCCTAAATTACTCCTTATAACACCAGCTACCTGCCGGTGGAAGTCCCGTAGAAATCGGTTTACCCGTGCCGGAGATTAGCCGGAACAAACAGATAAAAATTAAAAAAACTGTTATTTTGACATTACAAACAGACAATTCAATTTTATTTTTGTATGGATTGATTATGTGACTTCACAACTTGTCACCTGATGGTAAGTGACTACCGTCGCCCATGGACACCTGCACTTCAAGAGTCATAAGTGCGTTGCCGGCCTTTGAGATAGGAGTACGCTCTTTTCTTGAAGGTTCGAAGGTCGTATCGGTCCGGAAACTCCGCAGGTGACAATTTGTTCCAGAGATTGGTTGTTTAATATTGAATTGTTTAATACTTACATAAACTTTATCAATATTAACATGTTGATTCGAAAAAATATGTATACTAATGTAATAAAGTTTTTTTGTTTGTTTACAATAATACGCTAATCTCTGGAACTAGCAGTCAAAATTAAATAATTCTTTTCGGATTGAATAAAGTATTCATCAATGAAAATTATTATATAATTGTACACATAATATTTAAAATATTGCAAATATGGTAAGGAGTCGAGGACTAATTTATTTCTAACTAATATGATAAAACTGAAGAGTTTGTTTGCTTGGTTGAATAATTAATCTCAGGAACTACTAGTTCGATTTGAAAAACTATTTTAGTGTAGGATAGCTCATTTATCGAGAAAGATTATAGGCTATATAACATAACGCTACAACCAATAGGAGAGGAGCATCAATGAAAAATGTTGCAAAAACGGGGAAAATTTATTTTCCTTTTGAGATCTCTCTCTAACCTTCTTTCTCTCTTCTGTGACGCAGGCGAATTTGCGCGATAAAATTATGAGGGAGAACTCTCGTAGAACTAGGTACAATATACATGCGTTTACCAATGTATGTGTGTTTGCAGCCATACCATAAAATTTTAGTATTATTTTATTATTGTTTAAAAAGTAGACTTTGGCTCAAGTATGCATCGACAGAAGCTAATGGTTTTGAACAAAACATTAAACTTATGTAATAATGTTTCTCTACCAGTAATAAAACTACGAACCAAACTCGCGTTTTCATAAAAATACTTCCACGTATTTATAAATTCATCATTTTAACTCAAATATCACAGATTTTGTAAACATCTTAAATTAGCCATTTTCAAAACAATAACAACTATTCAGAACTTTTTTTAACCAAAATGGCAAAATATAATAACAAAATGAATATACTTTTTTGGTATAAATAAAAATATGATTAATATAATCATAGATATACGAGTATTACTTAAAGTAGGCAATACTGCTTTTAATGAAATAATTTTATAATTCTTTTTTGTAAACGATAAACGATATATATTACATTACGACGATACAATTAAATATTACATTAATCAACGGCATTGACAGACTCCCTATGGTTCTATTTTAACACCAAGGTAATCCGACCAAGTTTATCCGTTAGTACTTTGATTGATGTCACAATAAAGTTTAGTCTTACGCGTTTTAAAACGCGTGAACCCAAAAAGACTCCACTAGTTTTTAACACACAGTATCTATCGGTGAATACATTTTGTATCTACTAAGCTAAGTTTAATTTGTAAAAGTATTCAGTAAGGCAGTGAAAAGAAAAAAAGGAACAAAAGTGACACCAAGGTTTGAAAAAAAACACCATATCAAAAAGTTGATATTGTTCCATTTGCCTACTTTTGCACATTAACACTCTTTCTCTTGAATAAAACTCTTTCTCTTCTCACTTTTAGTCACATGGTAGTCAGTGGCACTTCTACTCCTTGTAATAAACCTATGATTATTAATACAACCTTAGCATATGTACATTGTTCGTTTGTTATATTAAAAAATACCGTTAACGCTAATTATTAAAATAAGCGATGCTGCGCACGACCGGACCGGACAATCTGCAAATAAAATGTTACTAGTTACGTTGGCAAATTAGCAAACAATATAAACGTATTGCTATAGATATTAGCCTGATAAACCATATCTCGCAATTACGAGATTCAAAGCTGGTGGATATGGTAATCCAATTAAAAGTTTTTATCTTCAATATTATTTGAATAAAAGTATTGAAAGTGATAATAATAATCTAAATTGTACCTAAAGCAATTAAAATAGTAATATTAAAAAAAAACCATAGAAATACACTGTTACAAAAAGGTGACACTGTATGTTGGTTTGATATAATAGACCCGTGAGAACCCTTATTTTTAACACGGAATAATATTTTATTATGAAGAAATATTTGGATTTGTCCGGAAATATCATCCTTCAGGCTTCACTAAGAATGCCATAATCAAACTTACTAAACTCATTAAACCAGTTGTTAACAGGTTAATTACGAAATTTCAAACTAAGCTTATAATATCTTTGTAGTTTTGTCAAAGACCGTTTAAGTTGTAATAAGATTTATCTTGCACGCTCGTCGCACTTTTATAATGGTCGCCATCTTGTGATCTTAATACCGACACAAATTTATTTCAATCACCAAGTTATCAAAAAATTTTTATTTGAATTTTATATCATATTTCATTTGAACCAGTCATTTTGAAAACATCCTGGTAAATACATATAACATATATGCTGTTCATAGTTATATGTAAATGAGTTAGAATCATCATGATATGATGAGGAAGCAATAGGTTATATAATAGTCAGTCCATCACCTAAGCCTTTAAATAGAGTTTAGCTTTCAGTCGCGTAGACACAGTTACAGAAGCACCAATGTATGTATTTATTCTGTTCGAGTTATGAATATTTTCATCAAATTCTTGAATAAGAGAGATAAGAAGAGAATGCCATTGCTCTTGTTAAGAGATAATTAACGATAGCTTAAACAAATATCCCATATAATATAATTATTAAACTACAGCTATCATATGATGTGACACCGCGTAGTGCCTATTGTGTTCACGCAGCTTAAAATTATATACTTGCGTCCAACCAGCAGCAAATAACGATGACATACTAAGATTAACGGCCTCAGCGACTATAACAAAACAACTTACAATATGCTATAAAAAGTTACGGTCATATATTTAATTGTTAGTAGTTTTGTGTACTTATAAGAGAATGAAACAATTTTTACGATCGAATAATATTGACACCTTTTGTTGTTATAACGAACAGTTATGCAAATATAACATGTAGGTATATCGTCTTCAGTTAATAAGAAAGTTTAATATTTTTTTCTGGAACGAAGGAAGAAATATTTGTAATCCGTGTCGGCAATGGTGATCACAAGCAGGTGTATTTTAACGTTCGCGTGCCTTAGGATGACTGCTTCTCTGACTTTGAATAAGTTATTAGGACTGGTTCCTTTGTGTACAAGTAAAGAACCAAGTAGAAAAGACTTAAGAAACCAAAAAAAATTTTTTGAGTGTCAGGATCATCTTTTCTACTATGACTACGATTGAAAGGCGCTAGATACCCATTGCCTTTTGTTTCGATCGTAGCTATTTACATACGTCAAGGCTCGCAAGTTCCTATATGGATAAATAGACATAGATAATAGAGACAATTATTATAAAGAGTTTAATATAATTTCCAAGTAATATATAAATAATATAGTACGCCTTAAACTAAAATGCTGCGACTGTGGGATTTCTGTTTAAGATTATTCTATAAAAAATGTATGTTATCTGCAATTTGTTTGTAAAAAGAAACTACTTCAACTTTACTACGTACTCAAATTTTCACAAATAACTGTCCTATGTAGGGATTGAATCCAAAACAGTTAAAACAGGTCTACGTTTGCGCCCTCCGTTTTAAAGTTCTAAAACTCACACTTAAGAATAACTGATATCCTTACTGTTTGCTTGATGTTCCTGTGGCTTCTCTACTTCGATGGCAGCGATGAGTGCCGTCGGCATAAGACCTGTAAGCGCATGCAACTGTTAATAAACTTTAACGAGCTGCAACTTACGATCTCTTTTAGTTTCACATAACACGCAATGCAGCCGGCTGCCTTATTTATAACGCTGCATTCGCAAATGAGCCTGACCCCTGTTTAAGTGACTAGGTATACTCTTCAAAGCTGCTTTAATTACAAATACGAGGTAAGTTTAAAAGCGTGTAAACAGTTAAATTTAAACGAGTTAAACTACACCAATAAAGATAAGCCTGATATTTTCCATTAACTACCCTCTAATGTCAGTGTTGATTATAAACTTTAGGTCTTTAGCGGCTTAAACTTAAGTCACTACCATCACTTGTTGCCGTTCACATTGTTTACATTCGCAAAGTAGGGTAAAACGGTTTGCGCATTTGATTGTTCGGATTTATCTAACTTGCTTCTCGTTTATTTGGCGCCCAGCCGAAAAAAAATCGCGCATCGAGTACAGCATTTTTTGTGAAAATATTATTTACGTCAAAAAAACTAAAATAAATTAACCCTAAATTATTCCACTATAAAAGCGCTGTCAAAGTAATAATAAATAATCGATACAATACACAACTTAAGTAGGAACACAATCATACTAAACATTCCCTATAGTGCGCTTTTTTATAGCGCGGGACACGTCGCGCCACTGTCACAGGCCCGCTTCTGCTAGAGTTACGAGCAGCCTCACACGTTACTCCCAGGCCAACGCTCATGGAGGCTGGAGATCATTCTGCCTCTTCTTCGGCACGGGAGACAAGTCCTCTCCCATATCCTAACGAATACACTTAAGAAACTATCATAAATAAAAACAAAGTGAAAAAAATCTGTAATTTCTTTCGTTTAATATGAAAGTACTTGAAATTAATAAACCAAGCGCTGTTATTGAACCTTTCGATACGGAAATTCTCGTCTATTGCGTCTATGCATCCACCCTCTTTACATCATTACAAGTTAAAAATTAAAACTACTTTTTACATCTAAAGGAACAAAACCAATCTTACCAAACATAATCTGAGCCCGAGCCCGAGAACTTCCCTATCAGTAGCAGATTAAAGGAATTGGTAAATAAACAAGCTTACCTGGGTAATAAATTGTAGTTCTGTTTGCTGTGTAGTTAGTAAGAGGCAAGCTCAGCATACACACGAACTCTTCAAAGGGATGGCTGACGTCATCGTCGTGTACTTCTGCTCTCGTCTCCACTGAGTACATGCCCCATGAGTCCATTCTCATGTCTGTAACTGCTTGCTCTAAAGGCTTCCTAGAAACGGTAAAAAAGGTATCATATACACAGTCGGACCAGTATGGCCTGCCTAACGTACAGTCACCTTAGACTACCTAGGTCGCTAAACGATGCGGTGGCATTGTAACTGATAAAAAAACTTTGCTGACAGTAGTGAATCTGGGATGTCCTCAGGGATACATTTTGGGACTGTGTCTGGTTAACCTACTATGCCTATATGTGTACCATTAGAATACAGACTACATAGCGAATATACATTCCAATTTCATCTTAGAGGTAGAGGATTTGGGGTAGAGGTTGGAGTTCTGTTTCAGGTCAATCTTGGTAAAGGTCCGCAATTAACTCATATTTGATTAATGTTATATTGCTGTCTGTGAGTCGAGTCGCCAGAACTACGTCGAAGAAAGACCATAGGGTTTTCAGTGCGTGAATGTTAAGAGTGTTTATAGGCAGGGGTCACTGCATACCATCAGGCGAACTATGTGCTAGTTTACGAACTAACAGTGTGGTGGTATATCAACGTTACGGGCAAACGAATATTTTCCAGCCAGTAAATAATTTCAAATGTTTCCCTAAAGTTACGTTACGTTTATTTGGTTTTGAAAAGGTGCTTTGAAAATTGTCGATGATATTTTTCATTAAATACACTAAAGATTATTTATGAGGCTATTAATCTAGACTGCATTTGGCGTACTGCTACTGAATTGTGGCGAAAGTTGTAGTAAAGTTAGTCTTGCGTTGAGAGTCTGAGAGTCTTGTGCGAGGCAGGGCAGTTAATAGCGAAGCTTCCCCAATACTGTCGGGTGTGCTTCCGGCCGACCTCAAGGTTCAAAGACTGCGAGGATATGCTTACTGTATTTTTATGCGCTTTGGAATCAAATAAACGTCGTATGTTATATACATATACTAGATTTAATTTCAGCAGCGTCTTCTGTATTTTTATAACAAGTTAACTTTCTTCTGTTTTTAAATATTTGTCTCCACTCCTGCTCTACTAAAGAACAAATGGGACTTATTATTTTGCCAGCTCTATCAATCCATACTTTATTTATAATACAGTTTCGATAATATGATATTTTTGTTGTTATTTAAATTTATCAAACACGCATTCGATGGACCGTCGGATCGTAGCCTTACGGATCTCAACAGTGGCGGTATAACTGTCCTTTGTTAACCCAGAAAAACGTAAGAAATCGTAACAGTAACTTTGACAACTAAGACGGAATCAGTTCGAAAGAAACTTAATTTCCTAAAATTAGATATGCTTATTTAAACGTTTAAAAAAAGAATAGAGACAAGACGGTATCAATTCTGAGATTATATGAATCAGTCTTGTTAAGGAGTATTCTGAGAGTGTCTGAATACATATAGCATTATTAGTTATGGAGAATTACCGTAGAAACCATGATACAAATGTATCATGGTTTCAATGTATTGCCTTATTGCGTAAATGTAGTTCCAGGTATATTTATATGTATACTAAAATCAACTTAGGTATATCTCAACGGCAATCCTCACATTCACTACCCATTTCTTTTTTTTTTTTTATACTGGGGAAATCCATCATGGACTATCCTCCACCTGGGGTGGGGCAGAGGGGTGTGCCGGACTCTTACCGGCTAAAACCACCAGTGTGTTCCATCTCACATCTTCTGCCGGGGATACGGGAATCAAATTCCTCCGCGTCCCCGGCGATGCTGGCCCGCCTGTGCAGGCTCCGTCTCTGAGGGGGTTAAATGTTGTCCCCCCTCGTTTCCTCCATCCTCCATAGAGGAGTGCCCGTGGAACACGTCACACTGCCACCTCGGACCCATTTACAGAGAGACGGATTTCCCCAAATCCGCCCCTCACGTGTCAGTTTAGGGGGGCCGAAAGAGGGCATTATCAACCCTTCTGCGACGCCCGGTGCGCCTGCTGCGGATCGGGAGGGTAGTTGATATTTCCCTTTCCCTTTCCGCAGCCTCCTTAGATATCACCGCGTCCCAACAACTCTCACTGCCAACCATACTTTGAACAATAGCTGACAGTGAGAGATTTCCTCCGATCTCTGCGAAGAGGGTACGGCACGGTTCTTCCCACGCAGTACACTCGGCCACCACGTGCCCCGCCGTTTCCTCTTGGCAACCGATGCAGTAGTGACACCGGGCGTCCGGCTCCCTACCTATGCGGTGCAGGTACTTCCCGAAGCATCCGTGGCCGGTAAGTACTGGCCGGAAGGCCTCGATGGTATTGAGGCCGGCGGACACATTCATTACCCTTGTCCAAGAATATATTTTAAATTGTGTAATTTTGTTACAACGTGATATTAATTATTAAACAGATGGCCCTAAGATATTAAAATTAAAACAAGACAAGAGGGAATTCACAGCTAAAAGAAAGAACATTGTGGAAAATAACGAGGCAGAAAACACAATAGAAGGCCTTTAAATTAAAACATGGGACAGCAGATATGGGACTATTGTATCCAGTTTGTCGGATTAGAAAGTGGTCTGCATGACCTCCGAACAATAAATCAACCAATCAGCCAATGGCAATAGCACGCTGGATTTAGGTCTCTCCACCTTTGGACCACAGTACTCGATCCTTTAGCTCAATTATCGAATGACTTGTATTACTATACGGACTACTATACGGACTTGTACAAATTCTATAAGTTATACAAATCGAGTAGTAACCATAAAATAAAGTTATGATTTTTTTTTCAATTCAACTGGTGGATCTCGAGATTCAAGCGATCTTATAGCGAGCAAATTATAATATTATAATACAATATACAATAGAGAATTAGAAAACTAGTCGTCTACCATAAGTTTATGTGTTTACAGTGATCTGTAAACTATCGTTATGTGTATCGCATATTGCGAATTATTCTTGTTACTCTTACTCCGACTAAGAAAACGACTAAATTTTAAACTACACTGGATTTACCTATTAGTTTTAATAAATAGACATCACATATTATTCTGTCGTTGATCTGTGATCCATGAAATCCTTGATAAACGATGCTTTAAGTCTTAGTCTTAAGTATTGATTCGATAATACCTAGTTAATTAAGTGTAACACAATGTCACACTAGTATAAAAAAAAATCACAAACAAGCTCATGTATTTAACCTTCATAAATTATAAGCTTTTATGCTAAAAGTTCACTTAATCTCAGCTTTTTGTCATTCAAAAGTTAAATCTGTCAATAAAGTTTAAAGTTATAAAATTTTACACGGCGTCTACAGGGGATCGAAGAGCGAAAAACTGAGGCACGTAGGAAGAGCACGTCATCTTGAAATTACCCCCGAGCGGGGCGGAGTTTGTCCTCTTTCCTCTGGAAGTTTAACCTGTTCAGCAATTTTATAGAAACAACATCAACAAACTATAAACAAGCGCAATAGACAATAAAGTGTTTTTAAACATTGTTACATCTATAAACATCTAATTTAAAATATGAAAGTAAATGTAATGAGGCACTTACTTTTATTTCAGTTTGGAATACTGAGGACACTAATATTATTTTTTGTGTTTATTAATTCCTTATGTACTCTAAATGTATTCTGTTTGTCTATATAAGGGTTTAACAACTATGCCATTTTTATGGAGTTCTAAAAAATAAAGTTGATAAGTTGGACGAAGTATCCGGCACTGTATTCTTGTTCTTGAAACCGGCTCATCTCGTAGCATCTGTTATTATAAACAGTGGGAAAGTGCTCACGCAAGTCTTTATGCTGTGAGATTTGTGGTATATGTATCTATATACTGAATCTTAGAATAAAATAAAAGATACATTTTTCTTTTTTTATTGTGTAATGAAATAGGCGCTTGTCTTCCAACTCACCCGATGGAAAGCGACATTTTAAATTAAATAGTGTAATTTATTGTCTATAATAATTTTTAATACCATAAATAAAATTACATTTTTGACGTGACAACGCGCTTATAATTCGATGGAGCCGGCTGCACGCACGAAAAAACATGACTCATCCGGCGTTACCTCACTCTGAGGCGTTACTATGATGTCGCTCGGCTCGCCTCGTGTGCACTCGCCACCACTCGGCACCGCTCGCGGTCTTGTCGGTATTTTGGCGAAGATCGAAGTGGCGAGTGGCGAGCGCGAGCAGCCGGCCACACGCTCGTGTGCGTTCGTGTTGTATATTCGTAGAGGTGGGCGATCATGAATGATTGACATAGTCGAAACATTTACTAATTACTAATACTGATTTATTCATCGAATATTGATTTTAATTTCATAAACATTTTGTTTTATTTAATACTTCTGCATTTAACTAAAATCCAGTATGTACATCCCATCATGGAAGTTGACACCGATGTATCAATTCTTCTTTGTGGCGACTTCAACACAAACGTAAAAAATTACGAAACATTTCTCAAATTCATGAAAGACATGTTCAATCTTGATTGTGCATCAGACATTAATAAGTCAACAACACTAAGAGGCACCACCGTCGATTTGACTTTTTCAAGACACATTACACTCGAAACACTCCCTTTCATTTCCTAATTTTCCTATCATCGTCCTACTCTCAACAGAATAACACAAATTGTAAGAAGTTAAATATCACACATGTTTAAAAGTTGTAAATAAAAGTTGTAAAACAATTGCTCAAAGCACATTTATACTTTTAAAAACTATGTACATTGTAAAAAAATTGACATAATTGTATTCCATCAGTATTTTCTTATGACGTTGTCACGTTCAACTATCGTCCGTAAACCGACTTTACAGACAACCAATTTTTTTTATATTAACTTGGTAGTTGGGCCAGCTACTTATTCTTTTTAATAAATAGTATGTACAGTGATAATATCGTTCCTAATCGTATTGTTCGTCTATTGTACCTAGGTACCAACGAAAGTACGTACAGGGGCACGCGAGTTGTTCGTTAAGTCAATAGGTAAACTATGTACCTATATAGGTATAGTTAGTTAGCAGTTAGTTTTGAGTCTCCAAGGAGTTAGATACTTATAAAAATAGTAATTAACAGCCCTATGCTGTTAATTACTATTTTTAGGCATGACTGTATATTGGACCACCAAGTCGGTATCATCAAAGATGCAGACATCACGATCAAGTAATATATATACCACTTCATTGTACCAACTGCTGTAATATTATATAGACCACAGACAGTTGCAAACCAACGTTTAAGTCCCTTAAAATACTAACCTTTCCATCCTTATATATACTAGAAATAGCCATATTTGTAAAAGCCCATAAGCACCTTTTCACTCCTGTGGCAGAAACTGGGAAAGGTCTTGTAAGAAGCCAATACAGAAACCTTCTGTGTTGGTTCCTATAACACAGTGTTGCTAAGGAAAAGTGTTATCTGCATGGGTCCCATTATATACAATAAATTGCCTGATTATATAAAATTGATGTAATGAATTTTTTTTTAAATAAATTAAAGGCCTTGCTTATGGACAAATGTTACTACACAATTCATGATTTTTTAATAGATATTTTTTTTAAACTACCTATTTTAATATAATTAATAATTCTGAACCGTTGACATCTTAAATATTATTATAATTGCGCCTCAAAATACCCAAGTCGCTTCAAGTGTCCCTATAAAGTTTGAAAAGTTCCCTTGATTTCTCCAGGATCCTATCATCAGATCCTGACCCGATGACCATGAGGCAAGCTGGGAAGTATGCCCTTTCAAATAAAAGAATTTTTAAAATCGGTCCAGGCGTCTTTGAGTAATCGGTGAACATACATCCTACTAATATTATAAACGTGAAAGTTTGTGAGGATGTATGGATGTATGGATGTTTGTTACTCTTTAACGCAAAAAGTACTGAATGGATTTTAATGAAACTTTACAATAATATAGCTTATATATCAGAATAACACATAGGCTATAATTTATGAAGATATTGTGTATATTGGCCAATATATAACGATAAGTGTTAAGTAAGTCGGAAAAAAATCTTTCATCTGCGAGCTATTCTGGCGTGCGGTGGGAAAACTGTAAGAGTCACATGAATATAATGTACGGTGGGATTGTTTCTCCTAAATAGTTCTACAAAAAAGTCCGCGACAGTATATATCTATCTTTTATGTGTAAGCCATTATTACCAAAATAGTGAAACATAAATACAATAAAATTGGATTTTTTAATTCCAATACACATTTAGCAGTAACAAATTGATTTTTATCAAAATAAATACTTTTATCGCTTCTGATATTCAAAGTAGATAAACTTTGTCTTTTAAAGTATGTAATTTGGTCAAATATTTTAAAAGTTACGACGATTAAAATTAATATAAAATTGTGCGGTGCGGTGGAGGGGGGGGGGGGGGCATTGCTCATTGTCGCGTGACGTGAGCCACCTGAGTCCCGAACGCGGGCAGGCAGACGCGTGAGGGCAGACGTTGTTGATGGTTGGGTCCGTAATGGGAATTTTTAAGACACTAGCGATTTGTTAAAAGGCTCTGTATACATACATTTATATAACACTAGCAACCCGCCACAGCTTCGCACGGGTACAAATTATACACCTAAACCTTCCTCATGACATGAATCACTGTCTTTTAGTGAAAACCGCATGAAATTCCGATCAGTATTTTTTTAGTTTATCGCAAACAGACAGACAGACAGACAGACAAACGCAGCGGGGGATGTTTTATATTTTATAATATGTAGTGAAGATATTGCATGTGTAAAAAAAATTTAAAGTTTGTGAGGAGGTTTGGATGTTTGTTACTCTTTCACGCAAAAACTACTGAACCGATAGCAATGATACTTCGTATGTAGATAGCTGGAGACCTGTATTAACACATAGGCTACTTTTATCCCGATATTCATATGGCATCTGAGTTACGCGGGTGAAACCGCAGGGCACAGCTAATGGAACATAGAACCTCCTTCTTTTTTGAAGTCGGTTAAAAAGAGGGGTTTTATGAGTTTGACGTGTCTGTGTGTCTGTCTGTAGCATCGTAGCTCCCAAACGAATGTACCTATTTAAGTACGTTTTTTTTTTGGTGAAAGATAACTTGATCGTGGCTACTTTTATCTCGATATTCATATGGCATCTGAGTTACGCGGGTGAAACCGCAGGGCACAGCTAATGGAACATAGAACCTCCTTCTTTTTTGAAGTCGGTTAAAAAGAGGGGTTTTATGAGTTTGACGTGTCTGTGTGTCTGTCTGTAGCATCGTAGCTCCCAAACGAATGTACCTATTTAAGTACGTTTTTTTTTTTTTGTGAAAGATAACTTGATCGTGACTGTTCTTAGATATAATTCAAGAAAAACTGTTCTGCTGTTTGAAGATCATCAGCTCTTTTCTAATCGTTGAAGGGGTTTTCAAGTCGAGGTGTTTAAAATTTTAAATTTATGATTATTCATTGTGGTCTGTCTACCTATTGCAATTTTCTTCTAGATAACTTTTGAATAGAGGGATTAAACTATGTTGTTATATGTATAGGAGCAGTTAGTAAGTGTACAAGTACTGTACTTTATTACCCTACTGCGGCGAAGCCTAACAGGAGGGTGATTGATCTCTATGTATGTATGTTCGTCCCTATGTTCTCTTGTAACTACTAAACGGCTGAACCGATTTTGACGAATGATATTTCGTTAGATTCGTTTTTATTGCGAGAGTCTCAATGGATATATTATATCCCAAACTAATCGAGTGGGGGTACGTAAACGAAGGTTTTTAGAAGGTGATTTAAAAACATTTAAAACTTTTCACTATGTTTATTAGTTAGTATTTTCAATGCAGTAGGGTTCTTGTTTAATTTCATAATTTCTTTTAAGTCTCTTTTTTTGGATTTGTTAAGAAATTATTTATTGTATTGTGATAATCAGAGCATCGCTGTTTTACGTTATACATGGTGACAGTCAGAGCGTGGCCATTTTAGGTTATCATCAACCTCTGGTAGTTGATATATTAACAAAGGATACCTCTTTACCAAATGAGGCTTAAAACGATGTGATTCATATTCTTAAAGAAGATCGTTTTCTAATCTATTCTTAAAGAAGGACGATTGACTGGTTTCGTAACTACCTGTTTGGTCGCCGACAGCGCATCCGCATTGAAGACACCTTCTCTGCATGGTGCACTACATCTGCTGGCGTACCACAGGGTGGCGTTCTATCTCCCTTGCTCTTTGCAGTTTTATAAACTCTATTTCCAATAAACTTTCTTCTTCTTACCACCTTTATGCTGATGATTTGCACATTTATACTCAAGCCACTCCAGAAGAATTGTCAACGGCTATAGGCATAATAAACATAGACCTAGAACAGATCTGTGTTTGGAGTAAGCAGCACGGCTTAAAAATGAATCCTGTGAAAACACAAATGATTGTTGTTGGTACTTCTAGGATGAGAACAAAAATAGATTGGTTAAGTCAACCCCAGATTTGCTGCGATGGTGGCCTTATTCCCTTTCAGGATACAGTAAAGAACCTTGGAATATACACTGACAAAGACCTATCCTGGAGTCCACAATTACATTTGATTTTTTTTTGCATCTGCAGGGTCCCTTAGAAGACTGCGTAACCTTCTTCCGGTTGCCACTAAGATTGCGCTCGCAGAACAACTCCTTCTTCCTTATTCTTAATTATGCAGATGCCAGCTACCTAGATCTCACCGAGATCCAACTTGAAAAACCTGAGCGACTTCAAAATTTCTGCATCAGGCTCATCTTTGGATTAAGTTCAAGTGGTTATCCATACGCCTTCGCCGGAATACTCATATCCTTCACTACTGTACAATATTCTGTTCAACCCTAGCGCTCTTCACTATCTCAAAAAACGTTTCGAATTTTTGCACAATACGCATTCAAGGCTCCTGAGGTCGTCTGAGAATCTTAGGTTAAAAATGCCGACACATACCACAAATTTTATGGACAAATCTTGCACAGTAAAGGCTGTCCGTCTGTGGACTGAACTGCCACTAGCCATCAGACGTGCACAAACATTAACAAATTTTAAAAAGCAAGTGAAAGATCACTATATTTTTCTATGAATTGTGACATACTTGGTACTATTATGTAATTATTATGTACCTCCGTATTTGTTATACAATGTTTATGTGTGCTTATGATATGTCTAAGCATATATGTATATATGCGTGTGTATGTATATATTTGTGTACCAATCATCATACTCATCTACAAACCAATAATATTTATAGTTAGTAGTATATGTAATTAGTACTTATATATTATTTATTAATTGTTACATAGATACATCTATCTATCGTTCATGGTTCTTTCCCAACTTATTTTTTACCTACGATTGCTCACAAAGCAGTCCTGAATCGGTTACTCTCACCTAAGTAGCTTCATACTTTTTGAACCGTTTTTATTATACGAGCTAAAGAAACAGTTTTATTGTTAAAGTAATCTTTAAAGTCCTAGATAGAAATGTTGTTTTTACAAGGTGGTTCGGGAATAAGGGGATTTAAGATGTAAATAAGTTCCTTTTTTGCGTTACAAGTTGTTAAAGAGTTCCGACAGGGCACTGAACTCCCTAGTTGCTTTTTCTTACGATGTTCTTTTATCGTAGAATTCAAGTTTTACGATGTAATAAACAGAGATAAGTAAAGTTCTCCTTATTTTCTAAAGTGCATAATACAAAATACACTTAGAATTAAGCTAGATAAAGTACACCGGCAAACCTACGCTTATTAATAATAATAATCATTTATTTATTCATGTAATCAGGACTCGCATTAAGTTAGTAGACTTAAGAACTATTGTTAGTAAAACATATAACTAAAAAAAATACCAAAAACATAAAAATTTGCATAACAGTATAGGCCGGTGCTACATATGAGAGGGCGCAACATCGGCGCACATGTACAATCAAGCCTATTTACAAACATGCTTATAATGATGTTGGTACTGGACCACACACCCTGCGCACTAGGGATCCACACCTCTTACGCATAGTAACGTAGAAGTAAGCTATCTTTGCGTCCGCGAACATACCCAATGCACTACAGAAGGAAGTTATTTAGGAAGGAAATTTATTCCAGAGGAGATCGAAGATAAAATATTCTCATATTTAATTAACAATGTGATACTTATAAAGGTCAGAACTTATTTTTTATGTTTAATAGACAGTGTCCGTGAGAAAAAAAAATCTAATTAATTTCAATGTTATGAATATCATGAGAAAACGAATAAGTAACATTCACACGTATGTTTTACGCAACATACGCACTGTAACGCAGAGTTTCGGAAAAAAACCCGTGTTAACCTAATCTACCTAAGTAAGTAAGTTGCTGTAACAAACATCGAACGTTAAGGAACACTCTTGGTAAGTAATTAGGATATATTGTAACATGACAAGCCGTGTATGTATCTAACTAAAAGTAATATACGGCTAAGTTGTCAATTAAGCTCACAACCCGCTTGATGATAGGTGATTAGCGGTTCTGCTAAACACTTTCAACAACAGATGTATAACTCTCAAACACCACCACACCACACAACAAAACCTATGCCTCTGGCGACCATACTCAGCAGTAATACAATAATATGCTTACAGTGCTATGAAACAGCGTGTTAGGATATACGAACTGTTTATACTGTCAAAATACATGTATTATCCATGCTCGATCTCTTCCTCATGTGTTGTGTGAATTATTCATTAGAACGGTACAGTGGTACCGTTCCAATGAATAATTCGCTGTCAGATTCAGACACCAAAAGCTGGTCTTCAAATTTCTTGTCTTACTGCTCGGACGGAATTGTTAAATCTGCACATGACTATAAAGTGGTTATTTTTGTTGCATTTAACCTCATTGGCTGGACATCTGTAACGGCGTACTTGACCACATCTACTGAAGTTTTCTGATTGCTTGAATATAAGTTTTGCGATGGCTGTCTGCTCCGAGGCGAGTAGTCTGCCTTGTCTTAACTGGAATCTTGACCTGGAAGGATGTCTGGACCTGTCTCTTCGATTAATTTCGCCGATGGTGTAGAAAGTTGAAAGTCCTGAATGTTCTAGCATTTTGGCTTTTTGTTTACAAGCTTCTTGATATTTTGCTTATTCTATAATCTCGTATATCTTTAGTTTCTCTTGGAGTATTTTTTCTTATTGAATTGATTCAAATTCCCGCTGAAAATATAACGTAGGATGTCGTCTTGAAGGGTTTTGAATTTGCATTTTTTTGCCATTATCTCTTTGTCTATTTCGTTCTATTATTTCGCTGAAATGTGGTCGAAAGTAATTATCGACAACAAGATCTTTAAACAGGACTGTAAACTAAAAGAATAGAAAGTGCTAAGTGCGTAAGAGATTCAGACCTCCTAATTTTAATTCCGGCTTTAGATGAACATCGAATAACTGGCCTTTGTCCGCCATTTTGCTATGGAAAAAACGCGGACAACGCCTCACGACCACGCGCAACTCTTGACGAGATAATCTTCTTTTCTTGATTTAGCTTGCCTTTACAATACTTCTGACACCATGTTGTGTTGTCTATGAAATGGTTTAAAAAAATTGTTTCATATTCATCAATCTGTTTAATAACTCGTGAATGTATCCTGCAAAGACGACGACGGAAGAGAGCTACTATAGTTAAAACATGTATTCTGACAGTGTGAACAGTTCAGATATCCGAACACATTGTTTTTGATAGAGTGCAGCTTAGAGTGGAGGTGCTTCCCAAGTAAGGCGGCTTTGGGCAAGCAAAAATGTACTCAGTAGAATGTACGTATGTCCTGCCTCATCTAAAAAAAGGATGTACATTTTATCCTACAACGCTAGACTAAGACTAAGACTAAGACTAAACTACTTTATCAATTCGTTTTACGTACTTAAGACGCGTAGAACGAAGGATTGTTATCTCATATTTACAAATTGAACATTAAGGTAGACTTACTTACCCTTTTGACAATATCGTAAACAGAGGTCTCGGATACAAATCTTCGGCGGCACATATCAACGTAACTAAGAACACATAATTTTTCTCCTGAATGAAATGAAAATTCTTTCCCGGACCTGTAGGGTAAAAACAATTTTGTTAATTTCCTATTTTCCGGTTTTCAAAACAATTAAGATTAGACAGAAAGCGCTAAAATCTTTTGACGGAGACAATTGGTTTCTTTTATCATTGTATAGAGGAACTATGGTGACTAATAAAATAACAGTTTACAAATAGGGAATATGTATGTATCTTTTTTATCTTTTATTGACTCCATCATTCTACCCTAATAAAAAATATAAATAACCTAGGCAATGTTCAAATTAATTTTTAAAATAACATCGAAAACATCGATAAAGTTTTATCTGTTTCAACGCCGCCATATTTCGCGGTCCTTGGATGACGTCACATGCCACGCTCAGTATTTGTTTCATAAACTTAGTATACTTACTTGAAGTGTTATAGTAATTTTATATTTTTCAGTTGCAATAACTGCTTATTGTAATTAATAGACGATGGATAAAGTTAAAAAAACATTTTATAGGTATTTCCTTGTCCCTAAGTGTAAAAACACTATAAGAAGTACACCCAATTCAGTATTTTTTCCTGTACAAAATAATAATGTAAAATACGAAAACTATTGTGTAAATTAATGAGAAGAGATGAAGTATCTTCAATATCGTGTTTATATTGTTGTGAAGATCACTTTAATGTAGGCATATTACAATTTAATTGCTAGTATAGTGTGAATTAGTCAGCAGTAATTTATGTTTGTTTTAAATATCAAGCAGAAGGCCACTTGCTTGTCTAATTAAACTAGGTAACATAAGTCCAATAAAACTTAATGAAAATAACTAAATATACATATCTTACCTATCCTTTAGATTATAATAAAACAAGTATTATAATAATTATCTTGCGGCTTTCACTCCTTTGACCTCAGCGGACGTAAAATCTGGATTTGATGCAAAATATATAGTCATCATGAATGCATCTATTTTCGGTAGATTGTCCGATTGTGCTTTGACAAAACTACATTCAGTCATCGTCCTAGATGATTTCTAATATCACTAGAATGCTTAAATTGCACTAGCTAAGGGCAAAAACCACAGGAACACCGATCTTTCTCCGTAACACTACGAATATAGGCGCCGATAAATGACAGGACGTGGAATGTGACGTCATATTTTGTTTCGACCAATAGTAAAGCATTTTGCAAAGTTGAATTTCGCTCCCTTATTTTGCATATTTTAATTAATATTTTTTGAAATTAAAGACGAACTAAATAAGAAAGTAATTGTATAGGCATAATATCTGGACAATAAAGATTCAAGGGAAAATTAATCAAGTAAATTTAAACAACATGCATATTCCCTATTGTCGTTAAAAACTTAAATATTACTACATATTTAATATAATTGCATTAGGTACCGTTAGACCATTAACATATTTATTATTTTTGTATTACAAAAGTTTAAAAATGTGGTCCTGGTAGCAAACTTTTTGAAAGCTTATAATACGTCACAGATACGCACCACCTTTTATACGCAACAAATACGCGCATTTCTAATAGCTAGTAATATTATAGGTATCAAAATCAATAATATTTACGGTTACTAACTATATAAAAATACCTTTTTCTGAATATTTTTACCCTATGCTCAATAATAAATAAAAATACTTGATAGTAAAAAAATACTAAAATAAGTCTTAGTAAGCGTAGAAGGAGGATATTATATCATAGGTCTCTCATCCACATATCTAAGGAGCTATCTGGTAGGTATTCTTAAAAGTTATCATCATAATCTCTGATTCGATCTTATTTTATCGTCTAACAGACACATTGATTTAAGCATACAATTACGATAAATATAATTTACTTTACTAAAATAATGTCATTACTAAATAAAACCAGGGCTAGGACTGATCTCACAGGCGGGAGCTTATTTCGCATTTATTAGTACAAAAACTTTAAGGATTATGTCATTTCATTAGTCTCATGGTAAAATAAATATAATAACAATATTGTACATAAGCATGTAAAATTTATAAATTACAAGTATACTGGACGGACAGGGATAAATTCTTGATACTCAAGCAAATAATATTATATCTTATGAACACAAATTAAACAATAATCGGGTGTAGAACGAAATCCCATGTTTCACCCATATATGCGGAGTAACTGATAATAGTAATAATAACCTAAGATACCTTACACACGGCTTTCTGTTCCCAAACTAGGCACATCCCGTACTATAGTAACCAGACTGCTGATAAAAATACTAATATGTATAGGTAATATTAAATTCATACATATTATTGTCGGAGTGACTCGTCGCAACATCGCAACTGGACTACAGGAACATTATACGCTGTATGAAGAACATGGACTGTAAAAGGTCGGCCGTTGCAGAACACGTATGCGCGACGGACAAGGCACGACATGTGTACCACAGTGCCTGCCAGTAAAAACAGCGCAATACATAGTGCAACGGAAACGCAATCGTATACATCCGCACATTTAGATAGAACATAAATCGGTGTCAGCGACGCCAATCCTGTGCCAATCCTACTGAATTCATTGAATACTATCAAAGTATAATACTATCAAATAGTGTCGATAGTATCGGTATTCGGTACTATCGGATTAACAATACCGATACTCTCAAGACTCATTGATGACTTTGATACTATTGAGGTGAGGTAGAAGATCTATTGCGCAAGAAATATTGAGAACTTGAAATTATTTTTTTATTATATTGACGCTAGGGTAAAACTATCGACACTATTGATATCCAACGTCTTTTCTCAATAGTATTATTAGAAGTCGATAATTTCGTTAGGACTTTTGATAGTACGACTGATTTTCAAGGCCAGGATAGTATCACGATACTGTCGCTATCACATTAACACAAATCTTGCCGTCCTCTTCACAGCCTGACTTCGTCGCGGCAGGTCGGACGCTTCACCCCTTCATAAACAAAAGGTTTGGTCTGAAACTAGTCGGACATCCCCGATATATACACGTGAGAAAAACCGTATATCTTTATTATATATGAATACCACTCACGAAAGTTTTTATTCAAGGATTCAAGTGTGTATTTTGGGCTTTGAGAAAAGATTCGCTCGATTCAATTCGATATTGATTAGTTTTGAGGACAATAAACATACATCTTTGACTAATATGAATAACATGCCGTTTGTAATGTTATTAAGTTTTTACTTCTTTTTAGGTATTATCCACCAAAATCCGAGTTCTTTAATACATTCTGTAGAGTATAGATCTTGCGCTCTTTCTAAGCACAACATAACTTGCCGTGTCCCTAAATAGTGTTATTGCTACGATAAATAATTAACCTAACATGAACGAGTCATTTTACCATCGCTAATTTATTGAATAATACACGACTAAAGTAGTAGTAGTTGAGCGCCGAATAGGGGAGCTCATGCGCCCTTGATATTGCCTTCTAATATTCTAAGTCAGTCTCAGTAAGTTGGTATTAAAAGTTTCAAGAAAAATCTCAACGCAAAGCTCTTTCAAAGTCACGCCGTCTACGGCTGGAAAGATAGGAATCTAGCAGGGTTAGTTTTTACAAAGTCCAAAAAAAAAATAGGCCTCTATGAGAGGAGTGGTTTTAGTCGTTTCGATTTTGACATACCTAGACCTAGTAAGCAAGACTGTATGTGCCAAAAGAAAGGAAGAAAGAAAGAAATGTAGCCAAAACAGATTTTTAAACTTCTAAAAATAACCGTTAAGAATTAAACAAAAGGGTTCTGCAAATATTTCGAAAGCTCTAAATTAACATTGATTTATATTTGCCGCACTGAATTTGAAAATTAATGATTTTCCCTACTTAAGTCTATGTACATAGGTACTCTCTTGTTCTTTTTATTTATCTCTATATGTAAAAAAATGTACATGTACTGCTGTCAGTAACTATAACATAGCTTCACAATCACGCAATAAAAAAAGCTCTGGTGAACTAAACTACAAGAAATATTTCAAATATAGAGATATATATGTACATATAGAGTTTATAGAAAGTAAGTGATCTTCAAACATTCTTGAATATGCTTTTTATGACAAGTTGGTAAAGGCGCTCACCAACTATCTGACGAAAAGCGTTTGCCGCTGCCAATAAGCACATCTAGGGTGAGAAGATTGCGGTTTAACAGAAACATTAAGATAGACCAATCTCCAATCAGATTTCAGCAAAAATCTGCACAATTCAGGTAAATTGAATAAAATAATAATGGTCTTGGTATATGACTGTTAAGAGGCCGTATACGAAATTTTGCCAATTTCGCTGATTTACGTGGTTAAACAGACGTGATTTTACAGTTAAAATACTATATTTCTATAAGTTTTTATGAACAACATAAAAGATCACTTTAATTTAGATCTAATGAGTGAACCACTTTTTTACTTTTATTACAAATAATAATGCGAGATTTAGGTTGTTTTAAAACATTTTTTATTACCATATTTTTTAAATTTTTTGCATTTTTTTTTCAGAAAATGGGTTAACTTTGAACTGAAGTTTATTTCTGTTGTTGTAATTTTATGAATGAAAATTCCACGCAGCCGAAATCAAAAGCTAAACTTTGTCCATTTTCTGTAAAATTTGACTAAGTTAAACATTTTTTTACTAAAAAAATTTATATTAAAATGGTAAAAAGTGTTTCATACATTGTATAGACGACTTTTACAGCAATACATTGTAATTTTTTCATACCGTTGGTACTTCAAAACAGTTCGTAAATATGTGATATTCTAAACCTCTTACGGCAAAATTTACAAAACAGTCACCGGTTTGAGGTCGATTAATCAAAATTGAATAATAAAAGTAAAAAAGTGGCTCATACATTAGATCTAAATTGAAATGATCTTTTATGTTGTTTATAAAAACTTATAGAAATATAGTATTTTAACTGTAAAATCACGTCTGTAAAACCACGTAAATCAGCGAAATTGGCAAAATTTCGTATACGGCCTCTTAACCCAAACCAGCTATGCCAAAATTCAATGACACATGACAATGTTCCTTATAAATTTTTCTATTTACATTCGATAAAAGGCTAAATAACCTTTAACGTTTTGATTCTGATTAAATATGTAATTTTTCTAGTTAAAAGATTAGAATAATTAATGTTTGCATGTTAAATAAGTTAAAATATTTACCTAACTATGGTATGGGCGGTATATTTGAAAAATTGAAGTTATAATCTTTTAACATATTAACGAAGGCATTAAAACACAATGCTTACTACTAAGTACAAAAAAAATAGTATCTTCAACAATAATAATTTAGGATTAGTCACTTTGACTATTATAAAAATCTTTTTAACAAAAAATTTAACCGACGAAAAGAACTAAAAAGCAAAACATAAATAAACCTTAAGTCTTAAGTATTGAGCTTGTTTACATAAACTATAAAATTTTATATAAACTAATTTTGAGTCGTTAAAAACATATTGAGGTTGCTTAGTTTTTGGTTTGGTTGCTAAGCTTGACCAATTTTAAATTTAATAAATTTTCCTAGAGGTAACTTGCGTAATTTAATATGTGTCTTGTTACTTTGCACTTTTACAGTGTTTCGACTCTTCGATTCGATCGATCGATCGGTACTTCTCACGATACATTTATGATTGTAATTAAGTGTACGAGCGCCATATCTTTTGATACTTTGTTACAAAGAATTATTCCTAAACATCAGTAGCTATAAAATACGTGCTCTTTCTTGAAATCAAAAGTCTGAAAGTACTGTTTGAATAGAACCTTTATCAAATTAAATTATTACACTAAAGGTCTCTAAATAAGATGTTGAGATTCATATAAATCTAACAAAGTTGAGTTACTATTCAATCCCTGTTATGTAATATTCTCATAAATGTTTTTGGTAAATATTATGTTCCCTTGTTTTGAATGTCTTATGGAGTTAATATTATAATACTGTACGTTGAAGATGTCTTTTTCATTTACCTCGAGACATAAACAATGTAATCCCGTCTTAGAAACGGGAATTCTCATCGAATTTCAATACAAACCTAATACATATATCTATGATAAATATGAAAATCTTGTCCATTTGACCCTTTTTAACGACCTCAAAGGGCCTGAAATAATATGCCTTTGCTTATAATAGTTGAATAGACATGAAAGCTTTAGGCACTTTGAAAAGAAAGTGAATTTGTTTATCAATGGTAGAGCCTAGCTACATCAACACTAGTAGCTTATAAATTGGGCTGGCTCAAACCAGCTAGTTACCACGCTCTCTCACAACACTGGGCGTAAAATGGCAGTTGACTGATGTTGCTGTGTTTCATCTGGTAAGTGAGAGTTCCAGAAGCCTATGGAGGTGGAAAGCTTTCTGGTCTCTTTCCAAATCGGTTCAGTTGAATTTATATCGCCCATCACCCTCACCTCTGCACAAACCCGATGGTTCTCTGGCCCACACTGCTATGGAGAAAGCATATATATTTGCACAACTATTCGAAGAATATTCTCGTCTAGACAACAAAGTAAATGCCCACCTCAGTATCCTCCGTTCGGCCCCAAAATCGGAGCCGTTTAAATCCGCCAAAAAGATAAAAAGAAGAAAAAAGTTACGCAAATGTATGCTGCATTTAGACGTGAACAAGGCCAGCGGACCAGATGGCATTCCTGCAGAGGTTTTTGTTTAGATTTTATTTTAATCATTGGTTCAATCGAACCAATTGGAAAAATTAAACAGAGTCCGATAGATTAAACTGCGTGGTCAAACGACCTTGCCAGAGGGATAATGCTAGTAGATTCGTTATCACGTTTTATGAAAAGCGACCAAAAAAAATGATTGAGTAATGGGTCTATCCACTTACGTAATATGCTCGTAATATCTAATGTTGTCGGCTCAATAAACGTTATAAATAAATTTTAATTCCATTCTTTATTGTGAATAAAGATTAATACTAGATTAATAATAGAGCGGTAATTTTGAGCTATTAAGCCAGTGGTGTTTATTATATAGTACTATTGCGTTTTTGTTGTTTATAGTGACTTTTTGGAAGAAACGTTTAAATCAATTTGATCCATACCAACTGCATTATAGAGCCAAGAAAATTTGCATTTTGTTTTGATAACGGCATGGTTCAGTCTCAAGAGCTACTTACCAAGATCAATGAAATCCCTTGAAAGTGCATTAATCTGTAAATTAATTTTTTACGTTTCGTTGTGATGGTTTTCAGAAATTGAGTAGGTGCACGGTTAGTGGCATATATAGAACAGGAGTACATCAAATTGTGCTTCTTGGATATACTTGTAATACATGTAGGCTTAGTGCCATTGTTCTGCGGAAGTAAAGGCCTTGGCAGGGCTAATTATTAAAAGGCCAATTACAAATTTACAATAATTTGAAGAAAAGTGATTTAAAATTTTATTGTTGGTCATAGAGGCAATAAATGAACGGTTCATAGTTACAAAAACATTTATATTATAAAATAGTCTTTTACATAACACGCTAGAAATTTAAAACCTTGGCTTCTTGACGTCGTTTTTCTTAGTATTATGTAATACCTATAACAGGTCTATTTATATTATTCAATCTTGAGATTGATATTACTTTATTGTGTGTATAGTTATCGTTCTATAATACATAAGAAACTTATATATGTATATCATAGTAGTTATCTTTATAATAGGTTTCCAAAACTAAATATTCTACTGCATAACATTGAATTTGTAAACTTACTATATACTAGCATTGATCTCGTTTGCCGATCTTCTTCTATAAAGGTGGAGACCACACATGTGTAGTTGCCACTCAGGTGTGTGCTGGGTCTTAATATCTTAATAGCACGGTATGCTTGTAAAGGCTCTTCTAAAAAAAAAAACATAGGATTAGTAAATATTCAAAATGCATGACAGTTTAATTAGGTAGCCTCGCCATTGCCTATGCTCTTAGTACTGGGTACTCTCTGTACTACCTCCTGTGTAGGGCAAGTACATCATATAATTTTCTGTTGTTAAATTCTGAGGTAGCAGCCTTTAATATTTTTTATTTATTATACTATTTGCATGTTTCCTACTAAGATAATTATAAAAGTGTAATTGTTGTCCAATAAAAGTATTTATTATAGTGACCCACAAATAGACGGGGCAGGATTTTCAGTTCTTAAATCGGTCAATCTTAGGAACTCTCCTGCTAGTTATCCCGAATAAATTGAATCAAAAATTAATTTAAGAAGCAATAAATACAATAAATTAACTCATAAACAACTTGCCCACAAGACGAAGAAGGACCACCAAGAATACAAACATAATGGTAAGATCTCCTTATGAAACATTAATAGGCACCCTACAAATCTCCAAGCTTTCGAAATTTCAATCTAGTTATTAAAAAACAGTGTGGACAGTGTGTTATGATGATTTTTCTCATTTAAAATCTGTGTTGAACTCTAACAGAAGGATGATTAATCTAGCAAACGAATGCAAGTTGCTTCTAAAGTTATCCTGACCACGTAAATCCAAAAATAAGTGGCACAGTGAAGCACCTCATGTCAAGAAATCTCCAGCTCCTCGTAAACGCGTTAGAGGAACTGAAAAAGATTCTACCCAGATTAAAACATCTATTTGTTCCAGATACTTTTATTCATGTATTTGTTGGAACAATCTATTGATTGTATGGGTATTTATTTATATTACAAAACTCACCCATATTATGCCTTGTAGAATAATATAAACATATAGATAAAAACACCCGTTAGTAAGAAAGTATTGCAAGACGTTGACGTTACAGCCATATTTTGTACATTAAACCTATTTAACATAACACAACAATATTAATAATAGTTGTGTTGCTCATACACCTCTAGGAAGACCCCGCACAGGTCACATCACACAGGACACATCCTGGAGGACACGCATTGCCTTTGATTCGGGAGAATCCATTTATATGGACGTCTCCATGTGAGGGTGTGACATCAATGAAGGGGTTAGTGGTAACCATATCACAAATTGGAATTTATGCAAAATTACTGCCGAATGTAACTCTTAAAAAATTTTTTTTAGAGGTCGGAATAGAGAAAAACAAGATTTGTGGATGCAGTCTGTTCGAACATTTGTCTGAATTCCAAGCTGTTATTTTACATACCTAACAATATGCGAAATTACACTGAACTTTTGGGGACGTCTGCCTCGTAATGTTTGCATATACGTATGTCATTTACGGCACGGTAATAGTCACACGATTTCACAATTCACTTACCTGAGTTATTCCGCATGATAAACACGCCTTTTCGCTCAATCGTGTATACGCTACATAAAGTTAGACTGTTTTCGTCATATTTACAGCTATTCTGTTTTGAATAACACGGTGAAGGAACCTGATTGAGAGAGGTTTTTATGAGAAGGACCCTACTTTTTAGGCAAAACGAATTTTGGATATGGAGTTCTTATAAGCCTAAGTCTGATTAGCTTATTTTGGAGTTTATACTTCCAACTGTATATGTGTCTATACTTCCTGGTATAGAGCATATCATTGTTGAACGAATGATATTGTTCATGACTCGTTCCTTGATGATTTTTTACTCAGAAAGTAAAGTTGAAAGAACTGGAACCAATAAACCAAGTGATAAAGATAACTCTATAATAATAATCATATTAACACATCGGCATTGTTACTACAAACCAATTTTTTAACTTTACCCATATTTTAGAAGTCACTGATCTCGATTTTCAAATTATATTCTTAAATTTAGTTTCTGTTGAATAGTGATGAGCTAATTATTTTTTTTACCAATAAATTTGCAAGCTCGTTCGATTAATAGTTAGCGGGTACTAACGAATACGGTGATGGATAACGAGCTAGTGGCACTACCAATGTTTTGAGTGTTTATACTCTCAAAACATTGGTCGCTCGTTATCCCTCACATGGAAAACCCTACCCTACAAGCAAAGACCGTTACACACTGACTAAACACGGTAGTGAATCATCCCTACAACTAAATGTCACACGTAACTACAGCTACAACTACACTGCTATTTGTACAGGATCCATAGTCATATTCTATGTATCACTGTAATAAAAGTCCAAACATTTTGGATTGCAAATATATACTTTTAAACTTAAGGTTGAAAATCAACACAATTTATTTAAATTGAGACAATTTCATCATTCAGGAACAGTACTATCGAATCAAACTCGATTTGGTTGCGAATTCAATGCTGTCAAGATTAACGCGTCTGAACCTCGAAACAGTATTCGAACCCGTGACAAAGACTTTATAAATTTAATTGCTCCAGATCTCTCTAAGGAACTTAAAATCATATCGATTGTACCTCCACATTTTATATGTTGGGCGAAAGTCTAACTAGCATTTTTGACACCAATAAAGGATCAAATAAGTATACGATCGACATGATATTAAACGGAAACTGGAAACATCAATAATATTATAAGCGGTCGTTGACCCTTTGAAACCTTTTATGTATTTTTGAAGACTCGCTGGTCTGTAACGAAAACATTGACCTCAGATAACTTCAGTTTTATTACAAAATTTAAAAAGGATCGACTTACCCGAAATTTTAAAGGTCATATCGACTTTTCCTTTGAGGAGTCCTATCACTTGAGGTTGTCTCGGTGGAATCCACTGATACACCAATCCGGTTGAGCCGTTAAAGAACCACTTGATCACAAGGCCAGGTCCTGGTTTCACGCCTGTACTGTAGTCGCAGTCAAGAATGACAGATTCTGTGCCTAATTCTACTAGAGGTGGTACTTCTATGCGCTTGATATTGACTGCTATACATTCTGTGAACAAAGCGCATAGGTCAGACTCAGAAATTCTTTGTTTTTGATTCATGAATAATAGTAATATAGGTTTAAAAATAGGTTCTGAGGCATTGCCCCCATGAAGGATCCTCTGAGAAAAGTCTGGTAAGAAATTCAAATGCCACTCGTTTGAAATGTTCAATTTAAAAAAGAAAAACTAGTCTAGCTAGTTGTTTTTTTACCATGTGGAAATCTCCACGGGTCATCATCTCACCGCAGATAAAAAACGGTGAAGTGGTAATCGAACCGACTAAAACCACACGGTGTTCCGTCACAAGTGAGTCTATTGATATGAGCTAGTCTGAAATTAAGTCATTATACTGAAAATAAATAAAACTGTGGGTTCGAGTGAGTTCGAGACATAGACATTTAATTTTATATTTTTTAAATTCAAACATTGAACGTAATCTTGAATATTTTAGTGTAAGACAAATCGCCCACCTAGATCTAAAGGGAGCTAACTCAAAAGTTTCAACCTTTGAATTCCTTATCTCAATACCTACCAAGCAGTAAAAGACTTAAAAATAGCATCAACACTCGACGCTAGACGCTAAATATTGAACCCGAATGTATGTATTTTTGTTCTCCTTTTTGCCTTCACACAATGGAGAACAAAAATACATACATTGCTAATCAATAGGGAAGTAACTACAAAAATCCAATTTTCAGGCCCAAAACATGATTTAAACACAAGATTCCTACAATACCTTTCTTCTAGCTGCATATGAAAACCATAAATCTACGTACACAGTAATTAATTTTTCACCTTTTCTGAAAAAAGTAGGTACTTTCTTAAGTTAATACCTGTTTAGATTTAGGTGTGCGATATGTAAAAATAATAACGAATATATGCGTCTTCTTTTGTAATCAAAAGTCGTTTTAGCGAGAAAGACTCGTCCCGTTCGCTATAAACACTCACATGTACTCGCACTCTCATTCTATTACCAGTGGTGCCGATTCTATTGTACACTCGACTAAACTAAAACCTGACTTAATTTCTTCATATGAAATCAACCTTGTATTCTTCGTAATAAGTTATATTTGTTACTGGCATCTATTTCTCAGCGCCACTAAATTTTACTAAAACCTGTCAACGTATACTCAACTTTATTTCTACGCAACGAGAGTCCCCATTTATTCAAATGCCGTATAATTGCCACGCAGCGATAGTCCCCAAATATTCAAATGCCGTATAAAAACTTGTTCAAAACGAACTAAGATGACGTTATTTTAATCGACACCTGCGAAGACGCTTACTAATAAAAACACAGAGCAAAAGACTAAACTTTTGAATACCATCGTATTCAAAAGTTTATTTAAGCGTAGGTATCAAATTTTAGTCTACAAATAAATTGTTTATTTCGATAGCGACATATGTTACCTACCTGTTTCAATTTGAAATAAGACTTTGTTTCGAAGTGTACAAGGTTTACATCTTATATGAAGAAAATTTAGCGAGTAAAGTAACAGAATTAGGACCAGTGTCTACTGCACATAAAACTTTTGAAGTGAGACTAGAGTACTGTAATTTAGTGGTATTAAAATTTATAGCTACACATGAACGATAAGTTATTCAATTCTCTATTTATCTACTCAACTTCAATTAATCAATGTATGGTAGTTACAGGTCATATTAATGTGTACGTAACAACAACGGCGGCAATGGCGTCATCAACATCACTTTTTTTTAATCGTTTGGAAACCCCCATGGGTCATCACACTCATCACCTCACCGGAGTTAACGGTGAAGTGGTATGTCGGAATCGAACTGACTAAAACCACACGGTGCTCCATCACAAGGGGGTCATCAACATCACTGCGATTAACTAAAGGTGGAGGTACCTACATACTTACTTAAAACTCTTACTTGCCTAACTTACTCAATATATAATGGAATTATCTACTTTGACTATTCATTGTAATTTGTTATAAATATTCAAACAACAATCTTTTATTAGGTTTAAAGTTCTAATTAAGATTTTAAAAAAATAATAAGACCAAGCTAAAGATAGCTGCGGTAAACCGTTCATCTGGTCAACCACAGGTCTTTGTCATCTTGTAGTGTCAATAAAACAACAAAATCGGTTCACAGATGAAAACTCAGTGGGGTAACCATTGTTCACTCACTCAGTTTCATGCCCTATTTTTCTACACTTTGGGTAATAATAGGCTTAATGTTTATTTTTTAAATCGAACCTACTCTATAGAATAAAAAAAATATTATAGAAATCGGACTGTCCTGTAAGTAATTAAGCGTAAGTAATCGTTAGAAAAGTAAAAAAATACGTGTTGACTCATGAACCTCGTCCAGTTCTTGTCGCTTAAAAAGCAACCTTACATCGGACCGACAATTCATTGATCTTTTACAAACATCTGTTACACTTATGAACGTATAAACTTTTTGTATCTGATAATATAATTATGGTAACGGGAATTAACGCGATTACGTATTTAAAAGGTTATTATTTATTAGGTTATTACATACCTTTTATTTGCCTGACGTTTCAACCAGGTTACACTGGTCGTGGTCACAGGCTGACTCATTTAATTCCCATTAACATAATTATATTATCATGGAACGTGGGAGGGATTAACTTGGATTTTAGCAAATAAAACAGCAGAGATGTGAACCGAACTTGTAATGTCCTTGCAAAGCTCAAAGTCCATACAAGGTGACAATTATAAAACTAACTTAAAGCTACCGACGAAATACCGATGACGGTTAATGCCGCGTTCCAATAAACAAGAAACGATGAGGACTGGAAGAAGAATGAAGACCAGAACGAAAATTTTACCGTCTGTAAGCAAAACGAATCGTTTATCGGAACGTGTGAATCGAATAAGACATGCAACATTTAACGCGTCGTTTGAATTGCGGTTATTATATTTTCAGGTACCTGAAAAGAATGCGAAAGTTCCTATGTCTGTTTTAATTTTAAGAGCATTATTTTTAAAAGATTAAACCTAACTTGATATTACAAATGGGCCACGCCTCTGCTCACGCCCTAACTCCTCAAGCTATCATCATGAACTTTTGCATAAACGTTGTCAGATGTACTTATATAAAAGAACACAGGGTGCCTTTCATCCACAAACAAAGTACTATTCTTGTGCAAAAAGCCGCTGATAGAAGCTAGTGATGTATTAAATGACGAAACGAAATATTGCCCAAAGTTAAGATTAAGAGGATGTCTGATGGTTGTTCCATAAACGATTTTCATAAAACTTGCAAAGTAAAAGTATGAGCCTAAATAATTTTAAACCCTCAATAAGTTAATTTAGTAATTTTGAGTTAAGTTATTTTTTAATATACAGGTACAATAACTAGGAACTTGTACGATTCTTAAGTCGAAGACAAATTTCTTATGGGAAGGTAAACCGCTTCGTTACGTAACGCGTTACGGCGCCAGTCTGTCTGGCGTTTAAGTTATCACTTCTGTCGGGCGTCCCGAGACGCACATGTTTTTTATTTATCCAACTGTTTACACCACTAAGGTGGCTAAATACCACGTAGTCTGTCTGATGGTAACCGATCACCTTATCCTAAAAAATAATCACCAAAACAGACAATGGAGCTGGAGACAAAGAAATATACTGACCATATTACTAAATTCAATGAAACAACCTATTCTATTCTAAACAACCTAAACTCACTCCTACATTTAGCTCGAGTTGCAGGAAGTAAAACGTCTTGCTTTACCTTATTTTTAACTTTTATGTTTACTAGTTCACACAGTCGGGTTTTTTTACTTTTTAACTGACTTCAAAAAAGGAGGAGGTTCTCAATTCGACTGGATGTTTTTTTATGTTTATTACATCAGAACTTTCGACTGGGTGTACCGATTTTGATGATTATTTTTTATTTGAAAGCTGGTGCTTCCCGTGTGGTCCCATTTCAATTTGGTCTAGTTCTGACAATGGTATCCATGAGAAAACCATATAAGTCTTTTATGGAATAGTTTTTTTGTAAGTCGTTTTTTTTTTAACAATTATTAAATTTAAATTTACTGTCTTGTTTGAATGGTTAATTCATAATAAGTACAGTACCAATAGTGATAGATTTTATACTTTATTTCAAAGTTATTTAACCAAATTCCTCGTCCGGGATGTCGTGGGACCGTGTGTTGGTATCTTTCCTCCAACGGTGATAATTATACTCGTAAGTCTCGCGATCATTATTGTACGATAGTCCATTTAATCGAAATAGATCTGTTCAATTTATATTGTTAAAATGAGTAACATGAAATATAAATAACTTGCGTGGTTAACAGACACAAAGGAAACAAAAACTAAATACAAAAATTGTCAATAGTACTTGACGATGTGCTGTTGGCGAAGCGAACTCTTAAGTCACTGCGCTGACCGCAGCGTCTAGTGTCTAATAGCTAATAGCCAGCACTGCGATTACAAAAAAACGCTCATTTCAGTTGGCAAATCGTGTAATTTATTACCTTATCTAAAACAGCAACCAACAATCAACGTTATCAATCCAAACTCATAAAAATAACTAGTTAATAAAACTCCAAAAATACCTATCCCTAAAACATTCCTTCATTCCAGTTTATGATGTTGATGGTCAGTACACTGATACCGTTATCGAGTGTATCGAATAGAAACGTTAAAACAATATCTTGATTTTCTCTCAGTCATATTTTATGACTGCCGACAAGACGAGCTGACGCATTTTATTTTTCAAAGTACGTTTTATCGTTGAATTAATCGTGCGTGTATTTTCAAGTAGGATGAATCGATACATACACAGTTCGAAAAATGAGCTTTAGGCTACTAAAACGATGTCGTAGGAATCCTTTGCACTCAAAGTAGGTCAAAGAAAAATGTCTAACACGTGTGAATTTTTTTAATGAAATTGAAACGACACTGAATATGTATGAAATAAACAGCTAAACCATTAAAATTTATTATAGGTAAGTATGAAAATAACATTAATAGAAAACTCACTGAACTGTAATAATACAAATATATATAGATTAATTGTAAATTGTACAATTGATTCTAGAATTATGGATAAAAGCCGCTACTTTAATTTCTGTAAAATTGGTATATATTAGTATAACACTAGCTGTTGCCCGCCACTACGTTTGCGAGCAAATTAAAAATTAAAAAAAAAGTCGTCTATATGCTCTATGCTCCAGGCTAAGATCTATCTCGGTGGTCTTTCATGATTTCAAACAATAAGGAACGTGAAAATGTTAATAAATATAATTTCCAGCCTTAACTTAGATAGTACATATATATTATATTAGCTTAAAATCATCTTTGTTAGTAGTTGTAGGAAACTAGTTTATTCTTCAAAAGAAATGCGACAGTTACATATATAAAGACAGTTCAGTTAGCATGTCATTATGAATTAAGGATTCCATTTTTCTAACCTCAAAATAAAACAATGTTTTATTGCTTACGATTAAACATGCAGAAAGATAAGAAACGCCTTCTACGCAAAAAAAATGTTGAAATATTCAAAGTATTTTTTATACCCCGTGCCCCTAGGAGTCATGTTGTTTTAGAAGTATTTTCACCTCTAAATTTAATACACTTGAGACGGTTTCGGATTTCAAGAATATATATTATGTAGCGTTCAAAGGGCGCTTTAAATTGCTTGCTTTTATGTTAGTCTTGTATATATATCTTGTATATGTAGTATTCTAGACAGAAAGTAAATTTTTAAACACTGTTTTTTTTCTATATCAGTACTTTTTTTATTAAGGTATCCAGAAATCAAATATTTTATGTAAAACAATATTTCAAAATGCCATTTTTGAATATTAAAAAAGAAACTTTTCTAACCAGATTCGAGGTTGTGTGTTTTTCGTCTTTCAAAGCCAAATAGCTGTATTCTTAGTGTGTACAGAAAAGTACACATATTTCTTAATAACATAAAAGTATATGGCTCATTTGCCGTTTGTTATATATTTTAATGATAGGATACATTTCGCAATAAATCCGCCGTGTACCATTCACGGGTTGCGTACCATTCATTGTTGTGACGTTGGACGCACCGTGTGGTTTCAGTCGGTTCGACTCTGATATGACCAATTCGTCCTGCCCTCGGTAGTACTCCGGGTACTACCGAGGGCATGAGGAAACACGCGTGAAATTATTTGTCTTAAATTAACAGAACCACCGAATATAATTTGATCTCAACTAATTTGGCTCTCATGAAATACTTGATATAAATCTTTTGTGTTTATTAAAGCAATGTAATAAGTATAGTATTAAAGCTTCAGGTTAACGTGTTTTTTCACTAATGTGATTTACCCATTAAGTTGGGTATAATAATAATAATAATAACTCCACACATCTCACACACGGCCGTCTGATCCCAAACTAGGCAGAGCCAGGTAACCAGACTGCTGATAAACATACTTATATATTTCTAAATACATACATATTATAGATAAATTACACCCAGACACAGAACAAATGATCGTGCTCATCACACAATTATTTGTTCTGGGTGGGAATCGAACCCACGACCTCTGGCTTAGCAGTCAGGGTCACTAACCACTAGACCAACAGGCCAGTCAGTAATGAAAAAAAAGTCAGTATGAAATAATATATGTACCTACTTGTTGTCTCATTCGCATTCATTCCTCCATGGTTGTCCAGTTGCATTTAAATGATCTGTGTAATACGATTATCATTTACGGTAATTACATATATAATGGACACATTTGCCATACAATACTGCTATGCCGATTAATTTATTAAGTCTATGCATTAAAATTAATATGCAAAGTGGACAGCCAATCTCATGCGTGTTAATGGCTATTAGTGAGTGCTGCACATCGGTCTATAGTTATCGATATTTTATATTCAAATATGGCGCGCAGTGTTTAGTGCTTTTTAAACTCACAGGTGATAACAAGCAAGCGTTTAGCGCTTTTTAACTTTCTGTCCGCAAAAAATTATTGAAAACCATATTTATATATTACTATGTGAAAACTAGAGGGGGAGCGGAGAGGTCTTGGCATATACTAGAGGTGGTCACCAAGGGGGGGGGGGGGGGGTATAACAAAGTAACTGTAATTTTGATTATTGAGTGTGAAATATATTCGGCCGACTATATAGTACTAAAGTTCAGTTGTTTTAAAAGACAAAAACGTAAAAAAATTAATATTTCAATACAAATATTTTTTTTATATTTTTATCGTTTCAAGTTACGTTTACCTGCGCAAATTTTGACAATGACCCATACACATTTCCGACGGATTCAATTACATACATTTCCGATAATTTATACATATACAGCTAGATATATGGTCACATTTTTAATAAACTGCGGGTGCTAATATAAACAAACAAACGGAGCTTCTCTGACGAGTTGACGACCTCGCCCTCTGTTTTTCCCCTCATTAGCCTCTGTGATACAAATTACTTTGAATTACAGTCAGAATAATACTAAAAAGGTTGTAGGTACAGAAAGATTGTAGATCATTGCGATGATTTAAAAAAATCAATCAATCAAACACACATATGAATGTATATAATGTATAGGTTAAATGTAAAATAAATAATAAATATAAGAGTTAGGTATTTATTTACTATAAATATAAAGTGCTTGGGCCCTAACTTTGTATCCAAAATAATGCAGTAAGAAAATAAACATAACCGAAAACATATTAATAATCTTCAAAATCGATGAACAAACCTCAGTGCACAATTTCTGTTGTGTTTCTTAGGGTTCCGCACCTCAAAAGGAAAAAACGGAACCCTTATAGAATCACTTTGTTGTCCGTCCTCCCGAAGGTCTGTCTGTCTGTCAATACCCTTTTTGTCAGGAACGCGTAGAGGCATCAAGCTGAAATTTATATCAAATACTCAGGTCTACTGTCTTAGAGCTGTGAAAAAATCAAACTTTTAAGCCAACGCAATCAAAAGATACAGCCGTTTATGCCGCAAATTTTCGTACGGTACGAAGCAGTCTTATAGCACAGATAAAGGAAAAATAGCGAAAACCGTATATTTTTAGTTACATCATATAATAAAAATATTTTACGGAACCCTTGGTGCGCGAGTCCGACTCGCACTTGGCCGGTTTTTTATTTATTTATTTTATTTTATACTTATTACACAATATGTACAGAGCCGGACTTAATGCCAAAGGCATTCTCTGCCAGTCTACCTTAGGGTGGTATAGAAATGAATAAAGTAGGTGCATTAAGAAGTATACGAATGAGTGTAATATGAGAAGAAATATAAACAGGGTAGAAGAACACCGTACCGAATACTTAAATAGTGTGTTCAGATTATCGTTCTGAGTCGAAAATCATTGGAGTTTTTACTGGAATATTCATCAGTTTTTATCTATAATTTAACATTTTCTTGGTTAAAAGTGATATGATAATAAGTAAACAGAACATTTTACTGAAAAAAAAATCAAAAAATACCACATACGGCCAAAAACTGCAATCAATATTTAAACATTTTATGCAATCAGCTGGTCTTGACGGCGCTGAACGTTTAAGGTAAAATAAAAAATAATACCTCGATTCGAGAGTCACAGAAGTCTTTCAATACCTCCGCAAAACACATCATTCACAATAGCGGTAATAGTGCTTCAGTTAGGTGTTAAACAGATGATCAAGAAGGATAATGAGATGCAGCAAATTAACTAATTAGTTATATCTACGTGTTCCTATAATTTTACATTTAAGTCTTGATAGGTTTATACATTTCAGCTGTATGCAAAGAGCACCTGAATACATTTATACTATCATTAAATATATCTTCCTACTCTGAACGCATTTTAGAACTTCTTTTACGCACCATATTTCTCCGATTTTTTTCATTACTCATCATATAGATATACGTTACAAAACACCATCTGCCACTACTGCTACTTTCAGACTTTTTATAACAATACGACATTCGTATAATGTCTTATTTGGTCCATTATTATTTAGCAATATAAACATTACAACACATTAACATAATACTTGACGTAAATATTTGGATCATGCATTTAATTTTACATGGCATTAATTATATAGCTATCAAAATTCAAGAGTATCCACGAACGATAATATCGAACATACCACGCCCCAAATTGAATAAAAATCCAATAAAGCCGGCGAAATATTACCATTCGATACACTCTATACACCGATGGTTCTCGTAATAAGGACCCATTATCATAAATTTGTACCCGATACATATTTGAGTTGAACGTATTTCATGTCGTAGCGAGTAATTAACTTATAAAATATGTTAAATAATTGAAATCGTATGGGATTGGTCATTACGCAGATGGCATATTATCCAGTATGTCACTTGATTTCAGTACCTTGTTAAGCCTACATTGCGGAGCGCCAAATGAAACTAATGATTAAAATTAGGCTTGCAGCGAATATTTGGCAAATATTCGGTATTCGCTCATTTGGCTACTTTCATACTATTTGCCAAAATACCGAATATCGGTACTATTCGGCCAATACCTCGGGTTTTTTGTTAGTGGCTCCTGTGAGTGGGTGAGTCGGTGCGTGTAGGCCTCGAATGACATATACTGTCCAGATCTGCAGTAAACTTAAGAAGGGTTTAGAAAAGTCTAATGAAAGCAATAAGGCGTGAGAGTATGTGTATATATATATATTTTATTTGCTGTAGTCTGATAATTGGTAAAAGAAAACGATTAATTTGATTTTTCGTGCTCTTCTTTTTTATTCTCTCAATAAAATACTCATACATTATTAACTTCCATAATGTGAAAAAACAACATCTGCATTTGAATCGTAATAAAAATTTAGCAGTGAAGATTGTGCTGCAGAGAACTAATATATCTTAATTTACCAGCAATACTTGCCACTGAGTTTTATCTTTCGATGTCTCGATATGGGCTGTGATTTCTCAGCAGAATGCTCCACGTAGCAATCCATAAAAGAAGGTAGATGCACTTGGGTGGGTCATTGCGGGACTCTGCGGGAGGTGTTAAAACAGTGGAAAGTAGAAACAAGAAACAACATTTCAGGACATCTCTACTGAACATTTTTCATTTTTAACGGATGGCAAATTTTATCACAACGCGAAGAGAACTAATAAACTAATATACACTACACGGTTATCAGCTTGTTAAGCTTGGTACAAGCTCGGCAGAATTAACTAAAACATATAAGAGTATGGGTATGTATATAGATTTTGCGGTATGTTAAGTGACTATCGCCGCCCATGGGCACCTGCAACTCAAGAGTCACAAGTGCATATGCCTTCCTTTAAGGTTAGAGCAAGGGAATGGGGTAAAAAGTGGGAGAGAGGGGTTAGGGCCTCCGGAAACCTCACTCACTCGGCAAATCACAACGGAAGCATTACTTCACTACCGGTTTTCTGTGGGGCCGTGGTATCACTCCGGTCGAGCCAGCCCATACGTGTCGAAGCATGGCTCTCCTAGGACACGAAGTCCTTTCTTGTCTTTGAAGTTAGCTTTAAAGGACACTATAAATATACTTGTAGAGACGTAGTGGTACGTTTCTGTTGATGAATAATTAAAACAGTTTCTTAAGAACGAGGTTAGAGTCGTAATGTATAACCTGAAAGGGTTCTCTATCAAAGGAGTTTTATTCTTATTTATCAACTTACTACTATTATTATGTAATGAAGAAAAGAATAGAATATATTCCTTGTTGAGAATATTTGTAGTGTTTTTCGAAATAGTAAAACACTTTAATTTATCGATCCTTGGTCCCATCTCTAGTCAAGTAAAATGCAATTTGTTGCCAATTAAAAGCAGATAAACGGGTTAGTTTCAGATTGATAAAGGTTCTATGTTCATAATCTGGACTTGGCTCTTATTGCCTGTGTTGCATGTGATGGCAGAAAGCCATTTTCATAGTAGATATATTATGTAAATCGGGACTTTCGATGGGAACATCTAGTCACACCCTTAATTATTATTATTAGCCTCTGTTCTGTTCTACAAAATTCAGTCATGTTCTCCTCCATTCTGCAGACGGCCATTGACATTAAATTCTAATAACCTAAACACTTTCTTCTCCTGCCATTAGGTAAAAAAAACTCAATTTTGTATTAGCAGCGATCTTATTAGGGGTATATGTATACAAAAAGGGTATTTAGAAATCACTCTAGTGTTCCTTTAATTATGACGTAAACATACTTTCCATTAAATGGTATCCTGTTATTACACACAATAATACATAAGTAGGTACTTACTTTATCTACTAAAATGTATCGCTCACTTCAAACGGCTCAAGTCGTTCTTTGTTGTTTTTGTTAATAATTACTAAGAAGTACAAGTGTTCCTACAATAATTATCTTAAAAACGAGTATCTTATAATCTTATGATAATGGAATATTTTATATTTTCCTTTCCCATTGGAATTTATTATGTATATCGCTCTATAATAGCAATGGGTAGGTTGTGTAGTTATTAAAATATCAACTGCGAGGCCCCCGGCACCGTGTGGTTTTATTCAGCTCGATTCCATACCACCGTTAGCCCCTAAAAGGTGATGATTGGAGTTGGAAGTTTGTATAATTCCTAATCACTATATATTATAAAACAAAGTCCCCCACCGCGTCTGCTTGTCTGTCTGTCTGTTATCGATAAACTCAAAAAGATTTTTTCACTAATAGACGGAGTGATTCATGAGGAAGTTTTAGATGTATAATTCATTATGGTTTTGTGTAAACTGGCTGAAATATGACAATAATTGTTGAAGATGCCGAAATAATCAATAGGTATATGCTTTACTGCCCGTGCGAAGCCGCGGCGGGTTGCAAGTTCAAGTATATAGCTAACATGTCAAGTGATATAACAGTTTAAATCCGCAGCACTTACCTCTGTACGACTGTAACTATGAACAAGGCACCAGACGGATTTTCAAAAAAACTTCAGTAAATACAATCTTTATTAAATGCTCTTGACTAGGCTTCAGCTTTTCTTGAAGAGGTACTGTATTGTCAACGCTCAATATTGATTCTTATGGTCGAGTGACACCAATGGGACACAAGAATAGTGTACAGAAGAATATTATTAATTGGCTGAACTAGGTCTAGAATAAAAATCGGTGAATCAGATTTTTACGGTTATGATTGTTTTTTTACTATAAAAACATTGCAACACGACGGTTAATAATTACACGTAATTATAAAAGGATATTTAGTGTATCGTGTACATCAGTATAGTCAATGACCTTCCATAATAAATCAATTTGTTCAAATATACAAACAAACGAATTCTATACATTTGTTAAAAAAAAATTATCTTAGTGAAAACCGTCATTTTATATGCTTTAACATCGCGCGTTTAAAGGGGGAAAAACTGTCACTGCGTGGTCAAAGTCAAGTAATAATAATAAAAAATGAAACATAACATTTTTTTTTTAATATTCCACTTTGCCCCACCAAGCCGCCGGAATTGTGGGGCAAAGTAGAATGCCTTAAAATTCGCAGTGGAATCTTTCCTACTAAATAATTTTTTTATTCCAATTAAATCCGCGAAAGTAATCGACAATGTTTAATATACATACAAAATAATTTAAGCTTGGCGCCGGTAATCACTTTAGTAATCATCCTTAATAATCATATTAATAATCATCTTAGTAGTACAAAAACTCATCACTAAAAGAAAATTTCTAGGTTGTTCTAGAATGTTTTGTTGTCTTTGGCAATTTTAACATGCTTTTATTAACTTCATTTATAACTATGTAAACAAATAGTGGAAGTCAATTTTAACTTACTTCTGATGGTCGCATCGAAATGAAACTTTGTATCTATATGCATTTCGGATGACAATACGTACTACAATTTGGCATCTTGAAGCTGATCTGATGATAGAGCTTGGAGATGGATAGTGGAGCTCTTCAGTGACTGAATGTCAAGGACTTATGTACAGTTGGGATGTTGGATTGATTCAAAATCGAGTCATTTTATTTTAATGTATAGTAAAAGTTTCTAGTACTTTGTTGACAGAAGGATAGTAAGTAGGCTACTTTTCTGAAGATTCATTTCTGCCCTGTGTGAAATGCACAAAAAAAAGTGTCTTTTTTTTATATACAAATACAAGCAAATAAATTCTTCAGACATAACTGCCTCCCTATATCCGTTATATACAAATCTTAGATCGCGTATGTACTTTGTACGGTTGTATATACTTTACCCGACGCTAAACAGTAAACCGTCTAACAAACATGGTAAAGTGACATAATATAAAAAATACGCTCTTCATTTTATGTCTGCTTTGGTGTATTCGAGTGGCAGCCATCATTGTAAAAGTGTAGTTTATAAATTTTGCGATTTAATGTCAATACTATTCAGTAAAAAAGTTTATAAATCGCGAATTAATATTTGTAGCCAATCTGCAATTATGAATATCACAAAATGTGTGTTCAAAATTGTGTTTTATCGCCGATAAAGTCGTAATGAAGACGTAACGAAATTGGCGAATTAGCGCGAACCATCACCTTCGGACCAAACCTTCAGCTTTATTATATGTATATTAGTGAGATAGAATGAAGAATGAAGAAATGTTAGAAAATAATTAATATGCTCATGTTTATATCTATGCAATGGTTAATTAATAACAAAAGTACCTGTGAACATATTATCCCATTAAAAAAAATAATTAGGTAACGGGTAATCATCTATTTAATTTAAGATCAAGGGATTTGGATTTGATAAGTAATATACAGGCTGACATTGATTTTTAGGGTTCCGTTCCTCAAAAGGGAAAAAGGAACCCTTATAGGATCATTTTGTTGTAAGTCTGCCTGTCTGTCTGTCAAGACCCTTTTTTGTCAAGAACCCGTAGACGCATCAAGTTGGAATTAAAACCAAATACTCATATCTGCGGTCCCTTGAAGCTGTTAAAAAATCAAGTATTTGTAATCAAAAGATATGGCCATTTAAGCCTAGGATTTGACCAAATTTGAACATGTCGCAGGTAAATCAAAACCTATAGGGCACTTCCCACTGACCTAGAATAATGAAATTTGGTAAGAAGCAAGGTCTGACAGCACAAGTAAAGAAAAATATCCGAAAGTCGTTAATTTATTACATCACATTAAAAAAAAGTTTTTGTGTTTACAAACATATATTTAGCGGTTAGAAAGTTGACTTTGTCGTACATCGATGTATGGGAGAGTATTTTTAGAACCGCAAAGTTAATAACCGGATTCATTCCCGCGACGACATACATACAAGTTTATTTGAAGAACCCACGGTGCGCGAGTCAGACTCGCACTTGTCCGGTTTTTATAAGTATATGAAATTCAAAAGAATTTAAAGAATGTTATAATCGGTTGTACTTCCTCCTCTCAAATTTCTACGAAAAGTGGTAGCGTTGATCAGCCAAAAAACAATTCTTTCTTGTTTACTTACTACTTTTTAAGCTTTTATATATATTTTTGTCTTAATTAATTGTCTTAGTTTTGTTACGTAAGTCATATATGTCACAACTTTACAATTTTGTTCTATGATAGGAAATCAATGACTACCTACTTAAACAACGATAAATTCGTGAAATAAGTCACTAATGTGAAAATTTTGTTATGCAATATATGGTAATCAATCAAAAATTATCTTTTAGAATGAAGTTCCTTATCGCACGGACTATTCAAACGTACGGCGGATGGAGGCCAGTCCAAAAAAAGTGTTGGCGTAACGAAAAATGCTGACTGCGATTTGATTTATTTTATTTACACCATCTATGGTTTTTGCGCGATACTACTGAAATTTAGCGAAATGAAGTTCGTTCCAACTGGATGTCCCAAAGACAGCTGTGTTTTTTTTTCAAATAACCACGCATACTAATAATTATGTTATCATTACCAGGTACTCTCATACCTATATCATACTTAAGCTTTCAATTCCTTTGCAACAAAAATAAAAAAAATATTTAATCAATCAATCAATTTCATCTCGATTGGAAACTTTAACATGCACCAGCTGTATGCTGGGGCAAGGAGACTGTTTTGGATGAGCTACCTGCGTTCTTTTATATTATTCCTTATAATATGTTTTATGGAATACAAACAGAAATTTTATGTTGCCATAATTGCAAAGTGGCTAATTTGGATCAAAATTATTATAAGATGGATAAACTGAACTTCAATCAAAAACACATTTCATCATGTAGGTACTTTAATAACATCATACTTATATCACATTTGGTTGCTAATGACGTAAAGGAGAACAGTGAGCATAAAAAACATACAACATCCGTACGTGAAGCACCCCTACAACGAATTGGGATTCAGGATCTCATCCAGATCAAAGAGATTAAAAATATATTATTAGGTAATCCCTTTGATCCAAATAGTCTGCTTCAGTGGCCCTCATGTTAAAGAAAAGAAGAAAGAAAGTAACACGAAGCACATAATACGGATTCGTTCGATACGGTTTAATATCAGGAAATCCATCTTTCTTTCTATTAATCACGTTTCGGTACTGCTGAACATGAGGTAAATACAAAACGATGTCATTTCCTTTGTGTGCTATAGAGCTGGCAGTACAATAAGTTTAGAGAGCTGCTGTTGGTTAATTTTTACCTACGTAATGCAATAATACTGTACTTGTAATGGTCGATATTGAATATATATTATTTGAGTCGTTCCTCGGTTAAACATTACACACATAGTTTCTTCAATATGTGTTACAGTTACTATAAAAGTAGGAAATAATAAATAGATAACCAAAAGCTCTTTTATAATAGAAGCAACAGGGCAAAAAAATCGGTTGGAAGTAAAAACTGTATCGCAACTAATTTATTCAATAGAAAATAAGTTGAAAATATAGAAAAAGTCCTTGGTCCATAATAGGATATAACGTTTTCGGCTAGGTATTATTCCTAACCAAAACTTATTCAATACAGAATTAGCACGTATATTAAATCCAAAAATAATAAATATCTAATTCTTTCATCATTAAAATGTGAAAAATGAAAAAAAACTCGAGAAGCCACGAATTTCACAAATCACAAACAGTGAAAAACAAAACGTTGCTAACCATAACTATTGACTATTAATCAATACTTGATTTATTATATAAACATAATAACAGAGTTAATTAGCAAGCAAGTCCATTGAAAGTATTTATGAATAAAGCATTAATCTTAATAAGAGTAAGGACAGAAATTGATGGAGAGAACAACACAGACCTCATAAAGGAGAATCTGATTCACGTTGCTTTTGTGGAATAACGTTCGTATTTCACTTGCCGGCAACAGAGAATAAGTTAATCTCTTTGTTTGCAAGCGGTAATTATTTTCCTACGGAAATAATTCTCCCCTTTTTAAGCTTTTTAGCTGAACGATCAAAAACTGAATACATTTCTTTGTGACACTGCTAATTAATTAGCAGGACCTTTCACACAGTAATGTCTGCTATTTTATTTCTCTACTTTTTTGTGATTTTTCAGCATAATATTTCTTTTTGTTGCTTTGGCATTAGCACTGTCAATTTATCCGAAAAATATTTTGGTATAAATTATTTACGAAGTGAAATCGAAGTGACATCACTTACTACAATACTAATAAAACCTTTTAAACTAATTGGACATTTGAACTTATTTATGAAAAACAGCTTAAATAATCACTACTTTACAAAAAAAAAAGTTATTTTATCCATAGACCATTTATAGTGAATTTACTTTGTGTCCACGTGTCCTTTTACTAAAAACAATCGTTTTTTAAATAACCCCCTGAAGTACTTTTATGCCAATTTGTACGTCGGGCTTAGTATGTCACTCAGTGTTATGTTAAAGTAATTGTTGAATATGTTATGCTTTTTAAAATGTCTTGAAAACAGTGTAAATAAAATCCGAATAGCGTTTGAAATATATGCGGTAAAATAATCGTTACAAAAAATAAAGAAACCTATTACAGAAGCGGTAAGGCGAGCGGTAAGCGGTAAGGCTCGCCTTCCAATACTTACCGCTTTCAAATTCCTGTATCAAACCTTGATTAAAAAATGGTACATAAAGTAGTGTGCGAAAATTGCAGAAGTGCTGCTTACAAACAGAGCCGCAGGAAAAAATAAATACTTACAATTTGATTTTGTTTTTTTCTTGACAACCTAGGAAACGTAATAAGTATGACGAATTGTTCCATCAAGATTTAAAGTCGTTTGAGGAGAGGTACCCAGGTTTTTTAGGATAATAATACACAGTATAAAAGAACAAGTATTTTGACATTTCTAACTTTTTTATCATGTATTTAAGTTAAAATTTAAATTTTTTCGTACATAAATATTTACAAATCTTGACTTGCTAATTTTTTTTCAACTTCAGTCCCGAACAAGGAGTAACTTACTCTACAGGTACACATTGGTTTCATGCGTAGTTATTTATTGTTGTAAAGTAATATGTTAAATTATTATACCTACAAATATTATAAAACGGAAGCGTTTATATGCATGAACGAATCATAACAACTACATGTCCTATTAGTAAAAACATTTATACTTTAGCCCGTAGTTTTAGAAATATATCCCCCAACTTGTGGGGTCATTGGTGCTGTCCAACTTAGGTGAACACGAGACCTCCTGTGCATTAGGGAGGAGCGTCAATTCTTTTCTTGTTGCGATTATTCTTCTACATCCCAATTCTATATATATGGCTAGTCATCGTATAGTATTACAAATAACAGGTTTTTAGAATGTGTAAAAGTAATCATTTGAATAACTGGATTAATAATATATTTTTTTGCGTCAGAACGTTGTTAGACTTTTTTTCTTTGTATACCACCACAGGAGCATAATCTTTTAAAATTAAAATATATGCCGTGAGTTTAATTATTTATCTTGGCGGTTTTGATGAGGCTATATTTAGTCGGTACTATTTCAGTTTCCTTAAGTAAAACAGGCATGTTTGACAGGAACGCAAAAAAACTCAGTGACAAGGAAATCAGTGCCGTTTTCCAACACTTTTCGCATTGGCTCGGAATAAAGTTGAAGCCTGTTGGCGTATCCCTCTAAATTAGTAAACAAATGCCGAAGGGGTAGTTCGTTTACGTGTAGTTAAGAAATTAAACATTGCAGTGGTTTGCCTAATGTTTTTCACGCGTCGAGGTAAAAAATATAAATAAAAGCCGGGATAGAAGACTGTTTGTCTTTTAGTTTTCGCTATATTAACAAAAACAACATGCTTCAATAAATCTATAATTATTGAAAGCGCTGATGTATTAATCCTGCGATGCTAAAATGGGGCAGTATAATACATTTCGCGTAACTATTTTCGACATTATGTCGATATAATCCTAAACTCACTAAAATTAAATTCATCATACAAGCCACACTAATTAAATGAGTTATTATACTTAACTCATATATGACGAAAGAACTTGAACTTCTACATCTTATTACTTTAAACGAGCAATTCTTGTATGAATGGTATCTCGGAAACGGCTATAACGATTTTGATGATTTTTTATACAGATACAGTTTTATATTTTAGGTTCAACTGCATAGTTGTATTTCCTGTAAAAAATCAATTTAAAAAAGAACATTTAAATGTCGATTTTACAAAAAGCTACCGAGCGAAGCTCTGTCTCCCAGGTACTAGAAAGAAAACAACGCAACTTACACAAACATCATATTTATTCTAAGTTTGTATTACGTTTTGTCGTTGAATTGGCCTTTTTATATAAATAATGAAAAATAAAGTATTTATCCTAGTATATGAAGTTTTACACATCACAGATTTAGGTGATTTTTCATAAACTTCAAGTATCTGTAGAGGGCTAAAAGTAGGTTCTTATATATTATTTATATTAATTTTATATAATATTGAGAATGCAATGCAACGTTTTAAAACTATTCACGATAAACAAAAACCGTTCCATACTTCTGTGCAAAGAGGCCTAATCTTATAGGACCCGATTTATCGTTGTAGTAACGGCACACTAGAACTGAATCAAAGACCCTCACCTCATGAAATCGAGGACCAATGTCCACTAGGTTCTAATGACGCCAAAACGCCACCATTCTAGCGATTGCGATAGCGAACAGTGCATTAGCAGAAGAGGTGGCAGAGCAACTTCTATAATGGCTGACGCTCACTGCACCCTATATTCTAGTGGTGTGAGGTGGCACCCTATATTCTAGGTGGGGTCTTCGTAGAAGGCGTAGAAGCACCAAGACCTCGCGACAGTGGTCCGGCGATGTTGTTGCCTGTTCAAGAGGCAGCTAGGATCTGCCTTGGTTCTCAAAGACTTCATTGACAGAGGCATGCCTCGGCCTCTCGCAATAGACCTACTTGAGATGGATCAAGGTATAGCTCTTATGCCGTGTTCCTATAATCAAGGAAAGAATCGTTTCTTGATTATAGGAACGCGGCATAGGTCATCAATTCGAGTCCAAAATACCTCTTCAGACGTTTCCACACGATAGAAACGCGTATTTTAGGTAGAACCTGTTTAACCAAAGGGATATACAGGTTCTACCTATAATACGCGATCAGTCCATCAGAGCATAACATTAACTGCAACCATCATTCAAATAAAGGATATTTAAGTACAAAGAAATTTTGAGTATTCACATAACGCAGTCTCAAGAATTCACTTCTATTTGGAAACGTTAGCACCATGGGGCTGAATAACATTGAAACTGTTTTATGATATTTGAATACCTGTATCGTGAACTTTTTTATTGCCCAATAACTTTTCAAAGAAGAGCTCGTTCAGCATATTCATGAATCAGCAAGGGAACCCCGAGGACAGAAATAAGTATAAATATAAAGCTTATTGAATTTCCTGTTTTCCAGCATAATTTATAATATTTTTGAGGAATAATCTTAGTGTATGTTGACTAAAATACACCGTATTTTGATAGAGATTATGATAGTAGATATACACTTTTATCTTTTCTGTGGCCATGCTTCCTATTCTCACAAGGACTGTAGTCTCAGTATCTAGTTGTAGTTAATATTTTTATTCAAAGTAAGTTTTCGTAGTTATTTACTTCTCCATACGATAACAATTTCATCGCCGAAATATTATTACATAATATAAGAATACAGAACATGAGAAATGCAAAACTAATTATTTGATCAGGGTACGCTCTTTTCTTTAGAAGGAAAGGCTCATTAGATTTCAGCTTCTGTACGAACCGTCGTCCTGGGGAAGCATGGACAGCCAGCAGGACTAGTCGATATCTTACCGAAACGTAGTACTGTATAATGATAAGCATAGGTCACCAGAACTCCGTATAGGGAGTTCGGTTAGTAACACACGAAAAGCACTACAGGGTTAATACGCATCGGTAATCGCTTCTGAAGGCAAGCTTCTGTGCCATGTCTTTCGTCTAGATTCCATACTAATAAAACACACTTGGCTTAAGTAATACCCTATTTTGAACGCCTACCTAATAGATTCGAGTACTAGGTATATAAGTGTTACCAGGATATACCTAATATAACAAACCACAATGTTGGTGCGTACAATCGATAATTTATGTATTATTAGTTATGGTGGTGAACTTATTAAATGTTGGTATACAAGAGGCTACGTGATTTTAACTAAGGAAAACTATTTGGATTGCTTATTTGACATTGTAATATGATTTAGAAAAAGAAATCTCTCTTACCATCCTAAGGATTTTAGCTAGCGAGCCACGTATAATAGTAATATTTTCATACTTTTAAAAATTATAAAAATGCCTGTTAATAATAGTGACCATGGGCTAGAAACAATTTTCCCATTTTCATTTCATCCATAAGGCGTCAACTGCCTGTCTCATCTTGGCAATGTCACTTTTGGTACCAAAATTATTTTTAGTAAGACGACAGATTACAAAGCCTATAAAATAATAGGCCTTATAAGTAATTCAATGTTAGATAAATTACCACGCAAATTAGACCTAGATGCTAATTTACACAATCAAAAAAGTATCTTATATTTAAAAGCAGGCTCCTTAAATAACTTGAAAGTTCAACTACGTTTAGGCACTAAATTCAACAATGGAATATTATCGGCTAAAGTAATTGTGAACTATTAGGTTTCCATGTGACAAGGGTTAGCCTGTGGACATTAATCTTAGAGAGTTCCAGTTTAAAGCTATAAATTTAAATATATTAACAAAATTGTCTTAATATGTTTTCCTAATCAGGATCTTGCTCGATGTTTTCAGAGCATTCATTATGATAAGCTACTGAAAGCACAGCACGTGCTCCACAAAATTCGCAATTCACTTAAATAGTTATGTGGTTCTCTTATATGTTATTAAATTTACTCGGATATTTACATATATTAGTTTTGTATGAGCTTCTTGATTAATAGTGATGTGATAAAGAAATATTTAATTTATACAACGTAATAAAGTTTTAGCTCCAGTGGCAATAGATGAGACGCACGCCGGATTGAAACAACAGTCGAATGTCAGATGGTTACTGTGGTGTTTTGTACCATGACGGCCATTTTACCTTATTTTTAGTAACCGACTTCAACAAAGTACGTATGTATGTTTGTTTGTTCGCGATTTTCTTAAAAAGTAACTAACCAATTTTCATGATTGTTCAGTAACATATTCTTCATATTTTCAGAAATGTTTACTATATAATACATTATTTATTAGTTTTTATTGTTGGTTCCGTTTTGTTAATTTTTAGAGTACCGTACCTCGAAAGGAAAAAACGGAACCCTAATAGGATCACTTTGATGTCCGTCCTTCCGTCTGTCTGTCTGTCTGTCAAGACCCCTTTTCACAGGAACGCGTGGAGGTATCAAGCTGGAATTTATATCAAATACTCAGGTCTACTGTCCCTTGGAGCTGTAAAAATCAAACTTCTAAGCCAACGCAATCAAAAGATACAGCCGTTTATGCCGCAAATTTCCGCAAATTTTCGATATTCGAAATATCTAGCTTCTTAGAATATTACTCATAGTAGATTTTATATAACTTAAATTCTACAATCTACACGTACTTAGTTATTGTAATATATTCTGATCGTTGTATATATCATATTTTCATCCTCATTTGAATACCTCCACAAACTAATACCGATTTATATAATATTCAAGACACGCATTCAACTTGTAACTTAAACTTTGATATGTTTGAGGTGAAGTAGTGTTATTATGGTGTGATATTCCTTTTTTTTTAATGAGTATTGTTTAAAGTTAGTTAGTTGATAAGTATACCTTTGTTTATACATAATATGACTAGCTGTTACGCGCGATTTTGTGCGTTAAAAATAGTTACTAACATAAAACCCTTAATAGGAAAATATTTTTAAAAAAATTGCATTTTGGAATTTTAATGACATTCGTAAATTGACAGCCAACTTGCAGCGTTTAAAAAGTTGATTGTTTTGTGAATTGATTTGCTGTTAGAAAAGTGTTAGGAAACATCTAACCATTAGATGTACATGTAACAAAACAGTAAACACAGCGACAAAAACGAATAAGGTTTTTGCAGTATGTCTTTGGCAACATAGATTAGCACCCATTAACATATATCGTTTTACCACCATAAGCCCTCCCTATAAAGAAAAATCTTGCTACCCTTACATTGTACACCAGAATAATCCAACTCTCGTCCTACCTATAAACTACAAGAAACAAGGACTTCTATAAAACTTGCGAGAGCCCTTAGACCTCCTTAATCCGGCCGTCGCAATATACGTTCTTAGCTGACGACTCCAACTAATAAGCTACCTGGCTGCCAAATTTCATCTACATAGGTCAACCTATGTCGCGATATCTATTTGTGATTATAGCGATTTCGTGATTAGTCAGTAAGTGAATATCCGTTCCCGTCTATATCGATATAATTGTGATATAATCGTTTTAGATTGTTTGTAAGAACCTATATTTAGAATATTAAAAAAAAATAACACCAGGTGACACAGTGATGGTATTTTTTTTTATACAACAATGTTTATCGTAAGCTATTATTTTTTTTATCTAACTTCAATGGTTTGCAAGTAACCGAATAACGAAGTGTTAGTAACAATTTGCAAATTACAGGATAAGTTGTAACTTAATAGTTAATGACTCGGCCCGTATTGAAGATATTTTTATAGTAATAATAATTATAATAATAATAATTGTTTATTGCCACAAAAGATACATCCTGGTAAAACTTACAAATAAATTACGGTCATTTCTACAACTTGTTGAACACTGGTACCCAAAGTAAGATTAAACTTGTGTTATGGGTACCAGGGCTCCCGCATTTTGTTTCGACGACAATTACTTTAACCTAATTCTAATTCTACCTCACAGCAATATTCATAGCTATGAGTAATATAAAACATGCAACCCAGTAAGATTGTGCTGTGTGAGTGTGTGTGTGCGTGAGTGTATGTGTGTGTGTGTGTGTGTGTGTGTGTGCGTGTGTATGTGTGTGTGTGTGTGTGTGTGTGTGTGTGTGTGTGTGTGTGTGTGTGCGTGTTACAAGATACTTAGTTTAATCAAACTCTCAGTTTCATCATAGGATTTGGCCATAAGCCAATCAGTAACTTTTTTTTTGCAAACGGATCTAGAAAGCGGATAGATATTACATTTTTCATTTGCGATGTTGTACAATCGAGATCCGATTACATTATGGTGTCGTGCTGCGAGTGCGCTCCTAAATGGCTGGGTTTGACAGACTCTGTGACCGCGCCGTTTTTTTGTCAGATCTACATCATACGCAAGACAAGCATGCTTTCTGCATACAGTTTCAAGCAAAAATAACTGTCTGACAGTAAGAAGTTGGCACTCCTCATATAGTTGGTGCGTTGAAAATCTATATGGCTTAAAAGTCATTACTTTGAGGATTGCCCGTTGTGCTCTTTCTAGTGGCAGAAGGCATGTTTTTGCAGCTCCACCCCAAACAGTTAAACAGTAAGCAATTACAGATTGACCTAGTGCCATGTATACCAATTTTAATGTGTTAAAGTCAGCAGAGTGGCGAAGTTTTTTAAATATGAATATCATTTTGCGCAATCGAGCTGTAATGTTAGATATTTGGTACTTCCATGACATAAGATTATCGATGTAAACTCCGAGATATTTTATATGGGCAGACCTATTTAATACAGGACAACCACAGGATTCTGTTGAGGGGTATATTGCACAGTTATGAGCCCTAAGATTGTAGGTTTCAACAGATGGTTGGGTTATTGTAGTCTTCGAGAATGTGAGGTAAGTGGTTTTACTCAGGTTAAGGGTTAAGAGATTATTAGATAGCCACTGCATAACAAGACTAAGGGCATGTTCAGCGTTAGCAAACACTTCTGGCCAACTTTTTCCGCGGACGAGCAACGCAGTGTCATCTGCATAGGTAAAGGTTGAAGTATAAGGAAGGGAAAGGGAGCATAGAGAATTTATGTAGAGGAGGAACAAGGTAGGCCCAAGAACCGAGCCCTGTGGTACGCCAAAAAGTACGGGGACATTTTCACTAATGGATCCATCTATTTTCACGCACTGAGTTCTGTCAGAGAGATAATCGCCGAAAATTTTAAGTGCATAACCACGGATACCCATTTTCTCCATCTTTAACAAGAGATGTGGAACAGAGACAGTGTCGAATGCCTTAGTGAGGTCGAGGAAAATCCCCAGACATTTTTGATTACTATCAAGATTATCCACTATTTCGTCAACCAGTGAAGCCACTGCATCTTGAGTTGATATTCCATCCCTGAATCCAAACTGATTTGGTGCTAAGATATTGTACCTCTTCAAAAAGTAATATATAAATAATAAAAAATAGTAATAATATAAATTTTATTAGTTAATGTATTTTAGCTTTGAGGTTCATAATATATCTATCAAATACAATATTATCTATCGATTTGACGCGTAGAAAGTAATTCGTGTATATTTTGCATTGCGGACTCATGGGCCCACAATGAAAAAACGTTCACAAATTCAGTTAGAAAACATATTCTATCACGCGTATTGTTTAAAAGAAATTGCATCCAAATTAAGATGCTGATAGCAGGATAGTTACAGTTCTTGGCAAACCCATTCTTAGAAATAGGATTTCAGTGAAACTTTGTCAGTAGTCGGAAAACTTAGATGGAAGTTTCAAAATGTTAGTGAACAGTTCAGTGCACTGTAGACAAAACATTGCTTCTCTCGGCTTCTGATTACTGCAAGAGAGAACATTTTAATGAAACGAGTACGAATAAAGTGCTTTGGCCATTTCTGGCTAGCTCCTAGGTGTTATTTATACGAACTGAGAGTTTTCAAAAGACCAATTTTGCAATCAACTTTTTCTACTGTATCAAGAAAGGCAAACGGCTACTGTTTCCCCAATGCAGAATAAAAAAAAATAATTATAACTAAATCTATAGTTATTATATGAATTTGAAACATGAAAATCTAAATATTGTTTAAATATAGAAAAAATTAAATAATACAGGAAAAACTACACTGGCTTTGAAATAATATTTTTATAAAGAGAACTCGCGCATTAAGAATAATCCTGTGTCGCGGGCAGCTTCACAAACATTCAAACAAGGGACACAAAGAACCAACAGACTCGGGACAACTATTTGTGGATCAGACAACTTTTTGTCCCGTATGGGATTTGAACCCACAGCACTCCGCGCGTTGTAGTGGCGAGGTGACCACTTAAACCATTACGCCATCCGTGCAGTCCGTGCAATTGAAACGACATTTTGATCGTTTAATTCTCCGATACTATGAACATTCATCGGCACAACGGATTTTTTATAAAATATTTCTATTCATCGGATTTTTTATAAAATATTTATATTCATAAATTGAAATTTTATTAACCTATGTAAAATTAAGATTGAAAGGTTGTTAAATCACTTTAGTTGTAATTTTTAGATCACTTCAGTGAGACCATCACAAGAATACGTAATGAATTATCTTCTAGATGTTCTTCACTTTTTTTTTTTAATCTTTTCTGAAATCAAATTGAGACTAAAACAATACTTTCATTCGAAATTCAAATGCGCCATATTGCATATTCATCGGTTATTAAATAGATTTACCATCTAAAAGTTATTTAAAAATCATTCAAAGGGATGACACAGATGTGACAGGTGTTTTACCCTTTGAGACTCGGGCTCTCAAAGGGTAAAACAAACGGGTCTCACTAGTCAGGTTTCATTGAAACACACACGTGAGACTCGAAATTCTTTGACAATTATGAATACCGCACACGGATTTTTTATTCTAACATTAGTTACTTATAAAAAGTGGTTTAAAATCTTTCAAACCGATAATGAGTTCACATTCTGCCGCACGATTTATCCCTTAATCGGTGCTAATGATGAAATGGAATTGTTAAAGTGAACTGAACTTCCCGGGTTCCTATTGCCAAAGACATGGTGATAGCTTATCCCTAAGTATATTATACCCTTCGGCCTTTATGGTCAGCCAATCAAAAGGATACGCGGAAAAATAGTGGTCCATTATCTTGCAAGTTTATTATTCTTAATATAGTTATGCTATCGCAATTTATGTTAAATAAATATTCTTTCACAATATCAGACAAACCTCTCGCCTATATGAATTTATTATACCGTCGCCCGTAACAGTTAGGCGATATTGTTTTCGTAGTTTATCATGCCCAAATAGTCCATGAATAATGCATTGTTGGCATAACATAATGTAGGTTAAACGTAATATATTATATATCATTGTGGTTCGTAAGCCAGTTAAAGGCTTTCAAGTAGATTGAAACCTCCAGATTGTTATTACATACGCATTATGTTTTATGTTTGTTTATCAAACGATATTGACTATCACATTGGCCTAAGCAATCGAGTTAAATCCGATATTGCATATACATAAATTAATACACGAATCCAAATCAATTCTGGTACCATAATATAAAATCCTGGTCGAGTATACGCATGAGACGAGAAAGCCATCATATCTCCGACCCTTTTATAATGATGGGCTATCCCTTCTGCAACCTGGGAGTGTAAATCCGTGTGCTACTTCTAAGGTCAAAATCTTTAAAAGGTTCACAGTTCCTCGCGGTGCTTAATGAGACATTATCTGTTTTCAGTGTTTTCTGACACATGTTATCGGGTCAGATTTTTTTATTTTTTTAACAGCTCGGTATCGATCTTAAATAAACGTAATAATACACATTTATTTAAGATCACAGATAAAGATGTGTATGTTATAATTAATTCACTTGATTTGAAATCGAATTTTACTCGTTTGTAGGTTTTTATTTGGAATATTTACATATTTTCATTATGTAAGTACCTACCTACTAAAACTACCTACCTACTACCTACAAAAAATGTAAATTTAGTTTGCAACTCTTGCTGACTATACTACCATGCCATGCCATGTTTTGGGTACTGTGTATCTGCTATTGTAGTATAAATGGTTTTGGACCAAATGCTTTTAATTTTGTAACAGTCATGATTGCAGTAGAAATATAATAACTCAAATTGTCTAATTTTATTCGCCTACGAAACCTGCTATGACAGTAAGTCCGAAGTTGAACAGTGATTAGATTTTTTTCTTATCAAATAGTGGGAGAGCCATGCTTCGGCACGTATGGGCCGGCTCGACCGAACCACCACGGCCACACATATAACCGGCAGTAAAGCAATGTTTGCATTGCTTTTCGCTGAATGAGTGAGGTTACCCGAGGCCCTAACTCTTCCCTCCCTTCTTCTTCCCCTCTTCCACCCTTCCCCTACTCCCAACTTAAAAGCCGGCAACACTTGTGACTCTTGAGTTGCAGGGGCCCATGGGTGGCGGTAGCCATTTACCATCAGGTGACCCGTCTGCTCGTTTGCCCCCTATACCATAAAAAAACAAAAAAAAATTAATAGACACAGCACCGAAAAATGCATAGATAGGAATACTACACAGGACACTTATTAAGAAATTAAATTTTGTAGAAATTGCAACTTTTGCTTATTGTCTATGATGGCATCAGTCGTAACAGGTATAGGCGTGAGAGTGCAAGACTTTAGTCTATTAGAAAAAAGTTTTTGATACATTCTTAAAATTGAATTTTTATGTATTTATTATTTTTTTTTTTTTTGAAATAAACATATTATCTGGTGGAGCGCCAATATATTTATAAAATGCATACTTAATCGCACCATAATATATTTCGTTATATTATAAATTTCATAGTCTTTATAGTAAACCACATTCTGTTTGTCGAATGCAATTAGTGCTGGTACTGCTGTAATATTGCCAATGTACTCGACGATCTCAAGAGATGGCGTTAGCAGTCTTCAAATAATGTAAACGCGCTGCACCTGATTGGTGCAAGAAAAAACGGACATACCCTGCTCTCATCGCTTTTCGCTAAGAAGACTCCTTTAATATATAAAAAATTTTGTTCCGCCACGGACATCAGTTATATTTCTCGTGAAAAGAAGCTGATTTTCCGTTAGTCCCATAGCCGTGTAGTGTTTGGACTCGCTTGTAACCTTTACAAGGTGTATGTGGAGTGCTCTAGTCTTCGATCGTGACCGGCCGGTCAATACCTTTCAAGAGACCGTAGAAACCTCGCCGCTGCTCGCTGCCTTCTGGAGGATCGGGACTTGGTCGGTGTTGCAGGTTAGTGCTGGCATGATTGTTTTGATCGATAGAAGTGGTTTACTTCCCTACACCTCGTACGCTAACTGTTGAGCAATCACACCCTGGTTGGGCTATTTACACGCCTGACCATTATCATATAAAATTGAGTTGGTAAAAACTATTTCAAACACACAGATTGTTCTTTACAAGATGAGCCATAAAAAGTTACTAATGTGTTTACTCTAACATCTTGTAATATCTTTCAATTAAATTTTTTTAGGAACTGTGTTACAATCAGTAAACGACGTTATGGAGCGATCTTTTTATCGTAGGTATAGTCTGAATGAAGAAGTGGCTATTATGTTCAATAAGTTCTGAGAAAAAGGCTCAATCATTTGAACAAATAAACAGAGCTGTTGTTATTGGCGTAAGTTAATTATTTGTTCCACACCAACCAATTTAATCCTTAAAACTAAACACTGAACCATTGTGATTCTTCACTATTCCTTATAGAATAAGGCTCTGAACAAATGCTCTATAATAGTACTAAGTCAGAATATAGATAAATTTCTATTTAAGTGGAACTTAAGAGCGATTAAGCGTCACTTTGTGTGTTTGACAAATTTTAGATCAGAGATCAATTTTAGATTAGAGTTCAGATCATACGTTCTTGTGACTATGCTCAAGTTCATAAAACATGACACATGGATCACACATGATGGACACATGGACACATTATTTTTTAAATTGATGATTTCGAATAATTGATGATGAATTTTATGAAATAAAGATGTATTGAATTTGAATTTGATGTATATGATAGTCAAATTCATAAAACGAAACTATTTTTAAAAGAGTATGTAGTTTTTGTAGTAAAAATTGAGTTTAATAAACTGTTACCCGATTACGAAAGAAATGTTATTATTATCCGTATACACTTTTCCGTTTTTTATTGATATTTAATATGTATTAGTTCTACAGCCGCGCCGTACGTAGCGCAGTCTTACCTTTGGTTGTTTGTTAACAATTAAAACATTTTTATTTACTGAGACAATATGATGTAATGTGTGTGTGATATTTGTAATGTGCTTGTCACGACCTCACTTTTGATACCAAACATGTTATTATTACATTATAACATTCATGAAAATCGGTTCAGTAGTTTAAGCGCTACGGCGGAACACAGATTAATAAAAACATACATAAACTGCTAAAATCATTACCCTTTCGCAGTCGGCTATAAACATGTCATGATAATTTTCATTTTCACAAAAGAATTTAAAAAGAAATACTTTGATTTTGGTTACTTAAGTCAGAAATTATGAATTGTTTTTCCCATGTAAGTTTGTCTTTAAGTTGGCTAGTTGATTGCAATGAATACCAGAATATGCCAGCCTTATGTTTCATCTTATGAGTCTGCCTACGCATAGCTTTTATGATAAGTCTAGCCAACAATGCCATGAGACGAGTAATTGTAGTGATATTGTATAATAATTTTAAAACAAATGAATCCTAATGGCGCAGGCGTATTTCGCCGCTAAATTGTATAATCAAAAGCGGGTTCTAAGATTATAATATATGTATATTATATAATAAACATTTTATTTTAGTTTTTCAACTGAATGTTTGCAGTTATACTACCAGTACTATGTTTTGTGGTTATACATCGATTTGTCATATGGAAGCGCTACGTTCGAATATTGAGATTTAATATAATATATATTTGTCTTAGTAACTGTGAGCTTGTTTTAGTAGGTATATAGCTTGCATGGTAATACGAAGTTTGATTTTTATAAAATAGTGGAGGTTGTCGAACCATACCATGAGATCAAACCAGCGGGCTGCAGATGAACAGCTAGTTTTGGAAAGTTCCCCGCCGCGTTGCTAGTAGTGATGTATATACAAAAACGATTTCTGGAATCGATTATCAATAATCGATACCAATAAAACAATTTTGATTTATAGGGAAAAACAAGATTATTAAATGGAAATTATTTTATTTGTTAATATCATAACTTAGGTCAATAGTTTCGGAGATAAAATAGTTTCTCCGAAACTACTGACCTAAAATTTTGAAAAAAAATACTGAAAATAGTTCTTTAGTTATAGATTACAGAAAATGAAGTTTATGGTTTTAAAATAACATAGTCAATTTCTCAATATTGTAAGTACAAACTTATATTTGCAATAGATTGTACGGAACCCTCTCCACGCGAGTTCAACTCGCACTTTGCCGATTTTTTACTGTTTCTTTGAAACTTTTTCTAACATTACTTAGATGGACGATTTACATATTTCTTTTGTAAACCCTCTACAAAGGCTAATATCATAATAAATAATTTATTCAACACAAACTAGCTCTACACAAAGCAAACGTCAAAACATCTTGACAGAGGGAGTCAGAAAATGTATTCCGATACGTATCAATTCCTTTGTATAACACAAAATTGGACAGCTACAATATCAGGTCCTCTGTTTGCTCATGAATCTGTATCGTTAAGAGGAAACGTAGGATGCTACGTAACCAAAACTACAGGAAATTTATGGTAATATCCACGTTTGTCCCGATTGCTTGTCATACGAAACATATTTTTTCTTGAGTCTACTGTCAATGCGAAATCAACAACGACTTTGATTAACTATCTTGTTTACGGGTAGAAAAATGTGCTAAATTAAGGTTTTTGCGCGACACAGACACCAATGACGTTTTAAAATTAAGTGTTTTGGTTTGTAGCATTGTCTTTCTTCCATGCAATAATTGTGTGACCGATGCCTTTAAACATTTGCAGCACCAGTGGAACGCCTACAACGCTCTGGAGACAACCAATCTAGGACAGATTGGTTCTACCTATTTGCTTGGGTTTTTCGGGATCACAAGATCCCATTCCATTCTAGAAAGTACAATTGTTTTTGTGGAATGTCTATGATACTCGACGGGCCAAGAACCATGGATGTGAAGCCGTTGCTAAAAACACAGTAAATTTATTATTTGAATTGTGTAAATATCTCGGTCCCTTTGTTATCTCTGTCCGTTTCTTAAATTCAACTTAATAAAGTGGTTGGATATTATAAATTGCTGAATGAGCAAAATGTGGTGAAAAGAGTTCTATTTTTTTTTTATGGTGTAGGCGGCAAACGAGCAGACGGGTCACCTGATGGTAAATGACTACCGCTGCCAATGGGCACCTGTAACTCAAAAGTCACAAGTGCGTTGCCGCCCTTTAAGGTGGGAGTAGGGGAAGAGTCCAGTCAAAGATATCCCACCTCAGAACATTAAAAAGCCTCACCCGAAACCGACAGTTTCCTGTATGCAACACTTAGCATAACGTTCCCCTGATCATAACATGACGTCGTCCATCAGAGCCTTCAGAATATAATGGACCACTGTGACGAAGTCCAGCTGACATGCTTTCGGTGGGCTGTGGTTAATTTTGGTCCCGATTCTGGTTTATAAGGCGTCAAATTCTGTTCATGCAGTCTTCGTCTCACCGTACTATCACTTATGGTAGCCACTCCACGTTCTCAAGCAGACATCGCTGTAGATCAACGCCAGAGACTTGTCGATTGCACAACGACGAATGCGACGATAGCACAATGAAACGGTATACTTCTTGACCCTAGTCTTCGGAACAAACCGGTCTTTAAAAGCTCTTGTATACTCGGTACACTGACGAACAACTAAGATATAATGTTCTATCCACAACGCGGTGACTTAAGCATTGCTGAGTCAAAGCCACCACTTGAGCAGCCTATGATTCAGTTGTGTCCATTACTATCGAGTAAATTTTCTCAAACATAAAGCTGCAATAAACCAAATTAATGAACAATAACAAAAAACTGAGTAAATTTTATGGTGCGTTCAGACGCACGTCGCGCAGCCTGCCACGTACACGTGACAAGCAAGCTATTCACACGATCGCGGGCATGCTAGTCAGTGCAAACATGGGAAACGACGCAGACGTAGATTTCGTGGGGGCCACTGCTTTGAGTTTCATGTCTTTTTATTGGCAAAAAAAGCAGCCCGGCAAAAATTTTTACTTAAAACTATTAGGTTTTACTACTTAAAAATCATTACCCTTTCATGTGTGTCAAGAAAACCGACAGTTGTCCCGATCGGCGGCAAGCGCGAGCACATTCCAGCAAGTATGCACAAACAGCCTATTTACATGCTTATGCGTGCTCGTTGAATTACGTATTGAACGTCGTCAAATTAAGACAAAACCACGCTTTAGGGTAGTTTTGTTGTAAACATCAATTGCTTAAAATGATAATTTATACCTACATATTTTAAAACATCTGTGATAATAAATTATATTAATTCATTTTATTTTCCCGTAAATAATGGCGTGGGTAATTTTTTTTTACGACCAGCGTAGTTAGTGTATGAGCATATTGTCAGTACAGTGAAACCGAATGATTAACGGGCACAATCACTGTCACGTGACCATTCCCAAAAAGCTGAATATCTCTAGAATTTATTTATATAGCAGACCAAAATAGGTTGGAAGTGGGCAGTGCAATTGCTTCCACAATACAATGAGTTTGACGCCAATAAAGCTGTAAATTACAACAATAAGTATGTTATTTAAATTGTTTATCCTAAAACATTTATTGGAATCATACACAATTAGTATTCCTGGGAACGTGGAAAGTCGGCGATGATGCGGAGAAATTTTTGATGCATTTATATGTACACATATGTAAATATTTCCTTAGTTTATATATTAAAATACCAGTAAATACCTTTTGTAAGTTACTATAAGTAATTTTGGCATTTTATTTCGGTTTAACTGTCTAGAAAGTAATTATTCAAATGAACTATATAGGAACCTACCAGAACTAACAATAATTTCTAAAAAGTTTTGTCAATAATAACATTAAGACAGTAAATAGCAAACTTCGGAGTTATATTTGCAGATTGTAAAGTTTGTGACACTTTTTATTGACTTATTTTTCACATTGAGGCACAATCAGTACCTCGATTGCCATCACGTTTCCTTTTCTGAACCTTTATTTTTGACACGGACGTGATTTGAAATTATTTTCTTTCCGTAGGTACACAAGAAAGCGAAAAAATATAAAGCATCATTGTTATTCAAAAACACGGCACAACAATTACTAATCAGAAGGCAGGATGACGGGAAAATTACACACGAGCTAAACTTTCATCACGCAACTGAAAACTAAGAAAATTAACTTAAAATACAATAATGAAATGTAATCAAGGATACCAACTTGAGCACAAGATCAGGAACACGAAATGTATCGAATAGTCCATAGTCTCTGTGTTGTTTAATTATATGTTCGTGAGTTAGATTCGAACGCGATATATTTGATAAAGTAGCGATGGCCACTGCCGCCCGATACAGAGCTAACCAGCCGACTGAAAACTTTGAAGTATTAAGCAAATTCAGGAAGAAGGGCGCATGCGTCCTGTCTGCCTGTTGAATTACTTCCCAAGTTTCTTAGTACGGAATTAAAAACCTTTCACTTACTTATTAAGGTATATATAATACATTTGTAAGGGGCAGTGCATTCCACACATTCTCGGAAAGAGACCCCTAGTTTATTGTATTATGAAAACTCGATATACATTTATTTTTGTTTGGGTTAAGATACAATATATGTTTATATGAAATATTACTTCCGAACATAGTATATGGGTTACTGTCTACGGCCTTCTCCATAAGCTTCTTTTTGCCTTGCCTGAAACTTAAATTGTTTAAATTCTTAACTCATATTAAAGAAGTAAGTTATTTATTTTGGCTCATTTTAAGTCTATACCAGATTTTAATTTGCTTTAATCCTACTAACCGCGTTATCTGCTTCTGATTTAGACAGGGCCGGACAGATATTGATCCGATTGGTTGCTCTTGTAGTTAGTTTTATCTCCTTGTTTTTTTATGTCTGCCTTTTTAGTCACGCGTTAACAAACTTGGTAAGTAATTAAAAAATATATTCTATGCAAAAAACAACTGTCACATCTGTCATCTGAAGTGACGGTCACGCGAGTTCAGTGCTTTTCCCCATACCAAAACCTCCTAACGTGTCTAAAGAAGTTTTCACTTAAAAAAATGTTAATAAGTAATTGTTTGTTCAAAAATTCAAGAATTGTTGTTCATTTTTGAAGAAAGTGATGCCAGCTACTGGTGATATCCATCAAACTGACGTACGTTCGGACGAAATTTTGAATAAAGGTTTTCGCTATTGAGCACTATTGGCTTAATAAATTTTCATCTTAATTACAATTATGTTTTTTTTTATTTTACCATATGAATTGCGCACACAATAAGTACTTTATTGAACTAATTATATTTGTAAAGATTAATTAATAAGGAATTGACAGAACTCAATGTTTAGATAAGCGCCCTCTAGTGGAGCTATATGTGTATTATTAGCGTGACGGTGCGAGTTCAGTGCTTTTCCCCCATAGTACAAAAATGCACAACGTGCCTAAAGAAGTTTTCACTTCAAAAAGTATTGAAACAAAGACACATTTGAGCAGTTAGTATGTACAAATTGTACAAGCCGCTGAAACCCATTTTAGTGGTAAGAAAACTCATGTGTTAGACCCAACTATGTCAGTAGCTGATCGTGTGGTTTGAATTACACGATAAACAAACAAACTGTAAACTGTTGGGCTGTAACCTAGTATGGATGGATAATATTAAGTACCACTACGAGTTTTACACTCCATGGATTATTGTTTGCTCTGAAGGTCATAGAGATGAACTCCGCAGTAACCAACTGGTCGAAGTAACCTTCAGCTTAGGGAGGAATTTTATCAGAGCGTGTTACTCGATTTTTTCAAAATTGTCGCGTCACTCACTTCTGGTCGTCATTCGCTAAATAAAAGCACTAACTACTACACTCAGTGAAATTCTTTACTTACATCATTAGTAAATCACCTCGATACCGAGAATACATTGAACGCCCCTCGTAAAAGTAGCATAAGGGTTAACGTCTCCTGTTATCACACTTCGTATTTTAATTGTTTCTCTATAAGCTGAGCTCTTAAAAGCCGTTTGGGTAACCTGCAAACTCGTATTAATCGTAATAGTGTAAATGTCACAAGTACAGTTGTTTTTTTTTATTTTGGTGGAAAAAGTGATATTTTGACAACGCCTAGGCTGGATCTTGTTAACCTCTTCCACTAATCTAAATGCCCGTGTCAGGAGCGGCTTAACGTCAGTTGTATACTGGGCCAAATCCGACCTTTTCATCATAAGTCTGACGGCTTAGCCACTAATCATTACAGTGATTTACAAAGACGGTTTGGTTGCGTATATTGTTGTAAATGGTTTCCATCAGACTTCACATTAAATAACTGTAATATTTAATGTTTTTAAGATGACACGAAAATAGATAGGTACTCTTTATTGTACATAAAACAAAATGTGATACACTGTGGTACTTATATAAATAACTAGCTAATGATAGATTATACCAAAAAATAACGCGAAGATGCAAGTTTTTTTTTGGTGGCTCTACTTGTCCTCAAAAATCATCATACGAACCTCTAATATGTGTGATATTATCACATTATCATGTTTAAATTGCAAACAAAATGCTTAAAATTCTAGGTTGCATTTCTGTGGTGTACAGAAAATAATCGACCCCTATTGAAACTACGATTTTTTCTTACCAGTTCGTGTTTACATAATAATATGTGCGTGCGCATTATCATTTTGTTTTTCCTGGGTTCTTATTTGGGTCGCAGGAACATGTTTGACAAAATCAAATAAAAATATAGAATACAATAGTTTTTTTTTATTTTTAAAATGTATATGGGATGATATACATTTGAAAAACTTTTTTTTTCACATACAATAAATAAATTTTTAATTAATTATATTTATACAAAAAAATAAAATTAAAACATTTTCATCGGATATTTTTCCATTTTTTTTTTAATGGTGATAAAAATAGGTAATTAATTTTAATGATTTAGGTTAATTGAAGTTCGGTGTACAGTTTCCAAAAGATAATAAGTAAATTATTTTTAAAATAAAACAAATTCACCTCCTCTAAGCCACAACTTTTCTTAGAAGCTGCTTTGGCCCAAACGAATAAATTGGTAATAACTAAAATAATATTTTAACTCTTTAAATTTTAATTAGGTATTTTTGAAAATATTTCTAAAAAATTTCAACCATTTCTATAAATTGTAATGTAGCATAATTGTATTTTTCTTGACTTAGGAGTCAACCCGAAATTTTATTATCGCAGTAAATTTAAAGTTAAAACTACATCTACTCGTAAATAAAGAACTTTGTGTTGTGGGCGTCAGTTTTAATATTAGTTATAAAGCCTTAGCTCATTATTTATGAAAAAACTATTGACATGGAACTTTTGAGACTGCAGAATTACCTTATTTTCTGATAGACTATACAATTGTATATCGTAAGCTGAACAATGGCAGATGGGTACAATCACGTGGAATTCCCCACCCTATACGAGACAGCCGGCGTGGTGGGGCGGTCACCGTGGAGAAGGGGTCAGTCTGGCCCTAACCACACTGTGATTGTCACCCTGCCATCTCGCCTTGGCACCGCGTGACGACTTCATCACATATGGAACCTACATCAACATCACCCACGGATAGTGGGCCCGAGCACGACGCGGAGCTGCAGAACTAGCGCAGTAAATACCAAGGTGACCTGCGTATTTACAACTCCCTTCTTGAGAAGGCGTCACATGTTACAGGGATTGCAGCGCTAGTTAGAGGCCTACTTCCGGGTGATGGAAGTGCAACTAGGCAACAGGAATAGGGAGGACGTTGCCACTAGCAGCAGGCGCCTTACTACGCCATCGCCGCGCCGCATCAAAGGCCAATAAAAATGACCATTGGTGACCTATCTGCCGACACCCCCGCTGATGAAATCGTAGAGGACTTGACCAGCAAGGGCGTGCCGGTCCAGTACGCCAAACACATCCGAACCCATACGGCAGACCCGGATGTATTTTCTACGCAGAGGTCTAGAAAACACAAACTGCTACCAAAGCCTATGGAATAGACAAGGTCCTGCTAATGTCTGACGTCGTCATATAGGCCTGGAGGGGCAAAAAGGGCCGCAGTTGACAGTCTTGAAGGTATGAAGGATATGTCAGGTGCCATCAAAGGCCTTTTCAAACGACCGCACGATGAAGTGAGAAATAAGTAAAGAAGCAAAGAGTCCGTTTTTATTAGGTAACTTATCAACAAACTAAGAAACCGGAAATCTCTGAATACCTATATTTAACAAGTTATAAAATTCTTCCATGCTTTAGACAATTTGAGTTAAAACACCTTATGTATATTATTGTACATTCAAATAAACCTTTTGCAAATGGAGACCCATTTCCTAATTTAACTGCAACGTCTCCAACATAAAGGAACAATATTTGCGGTAACACCTAAGGTAATATACCAAATATAAAGCCAAGCCTCATACAGCGTGATACTAAAGCGACTAAAGTGTAAAAAGACCCAAGAACTATTAAATATATAATTGCACAATTAGCACATGCAGTGCAAACGTAAGTTGACCGACCTAAATGAAATGAGACGAAACCAGCATTTTTTCTTGGCAATACTATTCGGAAGTCCTCCATTTGGGAGTCTGCCAATTGTAATACCTATCCCCAGGAAATGAATTGTTATAAACCCAATATCCAAGATTTCTTGCGTCGCGACATAGGAAATGAAATGTTTAAAACATTTCGAGTCGACTCCAGACACAGCACACAAAAAAACATGAATACTTTACTTTTATTACGTGTGTTGACAAATGGAGGAAAGCTTGATTATCCATATCGGCAAAACTGTAAGCACCTTATTTATATTATGTTTGAGTAGTGATTGCTATCTCACTGTCCCAAAAGATATTTTCTCGAAAAACTTATTTTCTGCCAACCTTGGTATAGGGCTCTGTTTCCGCATTAAGACTCATAAGCGGTCCATTATGCGTACAGGTGGGCTGACTAGTTGAGCCAGCCTAGCTCCTTCCAGAAGCGCAGAAGCCTCCTGGGGCATTCACAGGCTTCTAGGAGCGACCTCGCTCCCGCGAGGATACTTGCCCGTTGTGTGGCCACTCCCTCGCACTCCAGGATAACGTGGGTGGCCGTTTCCTCCGCGTTGAGACAGCCTCTGCATAGAGGACTGTTTGTCACATTGATGGCGAATAGGTGTCGATTTAGGGCCAAATGGCCCGTAATAGTTCCTATCACTATTCTGATGTCAGGTCGGTTGAGACTGAGCAATCTGCAAGTCAAACGAGGTGAGACCTTCGTCAGCACCAGTTTGGATTGTCTACAGCCGGGTGTGTAGCCCAGGTTGTTGTGTGTTTCCCGAGTCCGTTGTCTTACCCATGAGCGAAGTTGACTAAAGGGAAGTGGCAACAGTGTAGTTGGACCTGCTACTGTCGTTTATATTATGTTTGAGTAGTGATTGCTATCTCACTGTCCCAAAAGATATTTTCTCGAAAAACTTATTTTCTGCCAACCTATAAACGTATACTCCTAAAAATAGATATGGCTTAAAGTTTTTTTTAATCCGATACTCACAGTAAAATGTGCTTATATTAAAAATAATGGTCTACAAATATTGTTTAAAAAAAATAAGGTTCAAGTTTTCGAGTTCGTAAAAGTTTTATTATAGTCAGTTTTGGTTATCACATACCACACGTATAAGATACTTACAATGAAAGTAACCTTATACGCGGTAATTTACTCTGTCGTTTGCTACAAGTGCCGGTTCGATAGCAATTGAAACTCATAATTCTTTTTGTATCATTGATGTACAATTTTTAATATGCATAACTTGACTGAATTTTTATTTAGTTTGTTGTTAAATTTATACATCCCCTTACGTACCAGTATTGGGGTTTTTAAGATTCTGTAAAAACGTCTGAATATAGGAACGACTTTTAAAAGGTATGAAAAGTTTGTAGAAACTTTGACAGATTTCAAGTACGTTCATTCGTAAGTTATATATTTATTGTTTCAGGTAAAGTAAAAAATATCAGATTGATGTATTTTATACTACTTGCAATAATAAATTATGTTTCAGCAATTAATATTTACTTGGTGTATCAAGCAACATAGCTGTTTTGACTAAAAAAGGGGGGGGGACAGGCATTTTTGGCTTTTCCTGAAACTGTTTCAGGAAAAGCCAAAATGGAGAAATATAGTTACAAACACTACTATTTATAAGTTCACGAAATGTAAAAAAAAAAAAATCATGTTGTAACGAATACATTATGTTATATGTCTATTTGCATAGCATGCATAAATAATATGGCAATACTCATATTAATGTGCATGAGAAAGTTGAAAGTCGATTCAGTCCTCTTTTTAATATTTGACGAGGTTCGATGGACCGCACCGTTCCTGACCCGCCTGACCGCCTAGTTGTGCGTAGGGTTGAAGCCGAATCTGGCTGTTTGTATTTAATATATACACATTTTAAGGAGTCCAAATTTAGGCAAGACAAGTCACGACGCCTATCAAGTGAATCCCCCAAAAGAAAAAGTGTAATGAGGGAGACTCTTGTTTATACAATGATAGTGCGCCTATAGATGGACCATCGAGTATTGATCATTCTGTTCTTTTAAGTGGCTTTCAGCGATTAATAATGTACCTCACAAACGTAAAGGGTCTTCATTTTCCTAAAGCAAAGAGACCAAGTGATGTTAAAAATAGGTTCAAGAGGCTTTCAACAAAGCCTACCTTTTACCTAGGTTATATATGTAAAAATAGGACCAGAAAATATTGCATATTATTATTGTTCGCCTTAATGTTTAAGACGCGTTTTTATATATTTTAACCACAACGAGACGGTACAGATTTCTCATGATGTATTTTATTTAGACACAAAAATAAATTACTTCTTCTCATTTTGCTTGGATCATTTTATATATTACTTCTCACTTTAACGAAGTCCTGACGTGAGTTTATCGAAAATTTTAAATATGTATTCCTTCGCGTTTGTAAAAGACAAGTATATAATATGCATACGTTTTAATTGACAAGTTTTTATTAATTTATTGAAGTATATAAAAGAACAACAGACTGAAGGAGAATTCCTTTAAAGTAACTAAATGTTATACAATAAAAATAATGAAATTTATATGTTTTTATCTCTGCATGAATTTTACGTCTTTGTTAAGGAATTTCTAGGGCTTTTAAATTGACCCCGCTAACATACGAGTTGTGAATGAGTTTGTTAGTTCATTTATTTATTAAGTAATTTATGAAAAATTTCTATTCGACTAAACATAAAAAAAAAAAATTAACAAGCTTAAGCTGAACAGAATAAGGTAGCGTTTGATAAGTATACATACTTGCCGCCGTAACGTCCGAAACAGCAGTCCGTCAATTAGTCTAGTCGACAAGTTGAAATGGTCTAAAATAGAGATACTGCTCTTAAAATTATGTGCGATAGCTTATTGGATCCGGAATGACGCCTAGAAAAATGTGCCAAAAGCGTGTATAATAAAAAAGCACATAAAAAATTGCAAAAGTTATAAACAATTAAAGATGAAAAAAAATGACAGTTCGTTTTTTGCCAATATTCCATAAGCTATTAATATTTAAGAAATTTCAAAAAAAAATTTGAAAAAGGAGGAAATTTTCAATAAAAAACTTTTAGCCTCCCGGAACTCTATCTCCATTATTTAGAATTTTAATTTGACGCTGAAAATGGGTCTCCGCACGACATTTTTAGGTTGCGCGCTTGGCGTCCAAAGCGAGTTTTCGACACATCAATTTATTTAATGTATTGACTTTTTTTTTTTTCAATTTGAAAAAATTATGGTGTATTCTGAACAGTATAAATAATTTATTCTCGTTGGAAGTTTTACTTAAAGCTCAATTTTCAACAAGTTAAACGATTGTTAACTAACAAAATTTTCTCGAAAGCCTTTCTTGAATACATACTTAACAAGATTACGCCATAAAAGTTAAAAAAAAAATCATACTTTGTTTATAATAATTTTTATACTTGAACAAAAACTGAATAATCTAAGTAATGTTGTTAAGTACAAAAATTGTCATTGTCAAGGCCGGATCTGATGATGGTATCTGAGAGAAACGAAGGAAACACTCTGAAATTAAGATTTTTCTTAAAATTAAGCATCATTGACGTTTAAAGTGATGAATGTTATTGTTATTAACTGACTTAAAAAAAGGAGGAGGTTCTAGGTTTAACTGTTTGTATATTTTTATAACTTATTCAATCAAGGGCAGTAAGTTGCTAGAACAACTAAAATCTTATCACCTAAGTAATGTTCTAAATACCGTATTTACTCAGTACGTACGTGCCTTACACTATAAATGGAAAAATAAATACACAAAAAGTTAAACCAAATTCAAAAAGCAGTAAGCAAGGAGAAAAATAATCGATATCACCCTGAATTGAAAAGACTACAATATATGTAGCACTTTTAAAATAATAGGTAACATTAAATAAGCACTAGGTACCTACCGGTCCCTTTGAAGTCGATGCCAAGCTTGAAACGCGATAAGTAATACTAAGGGATATAAACAGCTTAATTATGATCAGAATATAATTCTAAATAAATATCTGAATATTTTGTTAATTATTAAAGACCAATCAATCAACTTACTAGTACTTATGAGCCGCCGTGGTGGACCTAGCCTATCTATTAAGTATTTATTTAGCTTGGCACCGACTTTGAACATACTAGTAGTAGGTAAGTACTAGTGGCTTTATAATGTTACCTATTATTATTTTAAAAGTGTAACATGTATTGTCTTTTCAATTGAGTTTGAAATCGATTATTTTTCACTTTTCAGTGCCTTAAATGCTTTTTGAAGTCGGTATAAAAAAATGTATGTTTTCATGTAGATATATTAAGATCTAACTAGACTTAAATAATTGAACTTATCTATAATAAATTATAGATGTTATGTTCTAGATGAAGGTGAAGTAGGTTTTCTCATGATGATAATGAAAGAAAAACTGCACAACTGATAGATTTCCAATGCTTAAGAAGTTAGCCAATGTGGTCCAAAAACTGAGAATAGGCCAATGATCAGCAGACACAGTTTATAAACAGAGCTAAATCTGAGAATAGGCCAATGATCAGCAGACACAGTTTATAAACAGAGCTAAATCTGAGAATAGGCCAATGATCAGCAGACACAGTTTATAAACAGAGCTAAATCTGAGAATAGGCCAATGATCAGCAGACACAGTTTATAAACAGAGCTAAAACTAAGAATAGGCCAATGATCAGCAGACACAGTTTATAAACAGAGCTAAAACTGAGAATAGACCAATGATCAGCAGACACAGTTTATAAACAGAGCTAAAACTGAGAATAGGCCAATGATCAGCAGACACAGTTTATAAACAGAGCTAAAACTGAGAATATTCCAATGATCAGCAGACACAGTTTATAAACAGAGCTAAAACTGAGAATAGGCCAATGATCAGCAGACACAGTTTATAAACAGAGCTAAAACTGAGAATAGGCCAATGATCAGCAGACACAGTTTATAAACAGAGCTGAAACTGAGAATAGGCCAGTGATCAGCAGACACAGTTTATAAACAGAGCTAAATTCGTAGAACATACTAAAGAAATACGGACAGCCCTGACGCCTTTCATAAGTTTACTCTTTTAATAATGAAATGCAATACGTATGGTAGCTCAATAAAGCGACTCGGAATCCGCAATTTATGTCCGCATTAGAATGACTAACGTTGGTCAATAAGTTTGAACATGTTGCATTAGTTCTATGTTCTTAGAAGTCTCAGCCCTTATTCATTTACCTGTCAATTGGGCTTTTCACGTCCATTTATAAACCTTAAAGGAACTACTGGAGTAATTAATTGAAATCGTCTTTGGACTGGTGAGTGCCTCATTTTAGTGAGTGTTTTCCTGTAGTAAATACACCAACAACAAATACGACTCCGCGGAAAGGAATGTAGGATTATTTGTAATCTGATGACAAGGGTTGGCCAATTTATGAATTTATCCTTCTTGTGAAGATAACTAGAAACCAGCCTTCAATCGAGCTAGCAGTTTCCGCGCGGCTTCGCTCGCGTGTACATATTTTTATATTTTGCGCAGAACCCTAATTGTTTTTCGAAAATAAAAGTAGCCTAAGTTACTCCTTATAACACCAGCTATCTACCAGTAAAAGTCCCGTGGAAATCGGTCAACCCGTTCCTAAAATTACCCGAAACAAACAGACAGACAGACAGACAGACAATAATGTTTAAAACTGATTTTTAGGTATAGGTATCGTGCAAATAACTGTATGAGCTTAAAAATAAACTATTATTTTGACATTACAAACAGACACTTTAATTTTATTAATTGAGCACATGGGAAGTACGAGTATGCCCTTTTATGCAAACAAAAAAAAGGGGCGGTATAGTGTTTGCAATATCTTGCTATATGCTACAACTAACATATAATTGAAAGACCGTTACTTCCTGTGTATTTAGGTCTAATATAATAACACTGGTACACACTGCGCTTTCTAGCCCCCAACTAAGCATGATTACTAGTATGTTTACTGTTTACGGTTTTTAGAACTCCAAAAAACATACTGAGATTCATTTGTATATTTTAGAAACACGTATAAAACATTCACCACCAAATCAATGACGAACACCAATGCAAATCGAACTTCATGCATGTATTACATATCTTTGATTTGCCTGACTTTTCGACCAGGTTTCAATGGCCGTGGTCACAGGCTGACGGCCTGTATATTAGGACCCCTATCTTTGCCATCGGATGCTTATTTGCTGCCCTACATTGGTCGGTACATTGTTTCTTTTGCTGAAATTTCTATCTAAAGAGAGTTGGAAAATATTTGCTCCGAATTTTTGCCTATTAATTATATTTTTATATCTGTAAACATACGAGTACGTCATATCTTTGTGTTTATATTCTACATTGGAAGTTCGAACAATGTTTTATTAGCATATTTTCTCTTCAATGTAAATGTTTATTTTTGTATTCACTGTTAACTTGTATCTATCCATCTATCTATGTTACGGAATCGTTTAACGTAAACTCAACGCTAGTTTATAATCAAAATTTATTTTCTACTTTTTAATTTGATTTGCTATTAGAGCGTGTTTTTTTAGGTTTTTAAGCAATAATTTATTACTTATTTACATAGTTAATTAAAGAAATGTATACCACTTATTTGAGTGAAGAGTCGAAACAGGAGTACAACATCCGTATACCTTCAGATAGCATGACCGTCGTAAAAGCACTGGCGGGCAACACAGTGAATGCTGGTCTCATTTATGAGTGCATGCATGCAACACGAAATAGGGTGTCCCTCCAAAGAACTTAGCGATTTACACGGGAACGACGCCTTCGATAAGCTAGCAAGGAAGTTGGCTCTTGGTTAAGGCCGAGTCCGTTGCCTGAAGCGCACAACAGTCGTTGGACCAATACACCTGGCTGCGAGCAGTCCAAACTGGTGCTGAGTCTCACCCTATTTAACTTGCAGGCTGCTTAGTCTCAACCGACTAGACATCCGAATAGTTCTATTGTCCATTTGGCCCTGAATTGGTATCTATTCACCATCAACGCGACAGACAGCCCTCTATGCAGAGGATATCTCAAGGCAAAGGTAACAGCCGCCCACGTTATCCTGTCTGTATGTGAGGTCGCGAACACCCCAGGGGGATTCTGTGCTTCTGGAAGGAGCTAGGCTAGCTCAACTAGCCAGCCTTATCTGAAGTGACCGGCACCAACTTCAAACAGGCCAGTGGGAACCTGGTGCCTTTATAATGTTATCTATCGATTATTTTTCACATTTCAGTGCCCTTTCTTAGTGTATTTTTAAGTCAGTTTAACTTATTTTTAAAGTGTTTATTAGTAAAATGAACATATGACAAGGTACAAATCTTGTGCCTAGAAGGGTCAACTTTCGTGCATCCAAGCGTTGCTACCATACATAAATAAATTTGTTAAGGATTCCAAACTAATTTAACTTTCCATGGAGCTGGCCGGGTGTCATGTTCGTCGTTTTGAACTCGATGTACATTTTACAGGGGCCACTGAAATGAAAACAGTTCCATTTGAGAGAGGAGAGAGAAAATACCTACAATGTGATGTAAGAAGGTGTATCTCCCGTATACCTTAGACGACAGACCTTACATCACATTGTAGGTATTCAAGGAGGTGGACAGAAAAGGTTGTTGTATTGTTTTTTGTAGTTTCTTAGGATATGTAAAATCAGTATACTATGTTTATGGTAAAAACTGACTAGCTATTACGGTACCAGTTTTGTCTTATGAAACGATTCTTTTCGGTTTTCAGATTTAATAAGTGTGATAAATATACCTAAGTCTGATTATTGACGTAGTGTTCATTTCAGGATTGCAGGTACATCGAGCGTTTAGAGGAATTATACTTTTAGATTATTAAAAGTCGTATCAAATGGGCTTCGTTTTATCACATCCAGCCGGATTTATCCATACGTGTTGATTTTGGGCGGCATTTAGAAGCTTGCAAGCAACAGCACTGTCTATCCTATCAAAATTCGTTATTGAATACCAACGATCTAAGAATAGGCTAGTAAATTGATTAAATATTTTAACAGCTCTTCGCATTCCTACATCGAGAATAACGGGTTGACTTAAATTCAACCTTCTAAATCCGATCATTTACAACATTTAAAATTTATGTGTTTTCATTGTTAAATTGACAAAAAATTACAGATAAATTCTCATATCAACGATATCTACAATGAATATTAGTGCTTGACAACCGAAGCTAGCTAATTTGTATACTGTTAGAGAAGCAAAAATGTACCTGGTTAGGTGTAGATGGCGTAACCCAGTTGTGGTCTTTAAAAAAGGCGAAGTTTTAACAGCGTAATGCTTAGTATTATGATTGCAGGTTTACGTCTAAGGTATACGGGAGATACACTTGGTGCCTCTTATCCAGAAGGCTACGTATTCTTTCGGGCCTTAAATAAAAGTGTAGCTTCTGACATTAATATAATCTTGAAACTTGATTGACTTTGACTATATTATCACGATAGTCACTGACTGCCTGTGCTTATCATGTCTCTTTTACGTTTTAAAAATGCTACCTTCTAAAATTTTATATTTTCTTTGAAGTTAATACAATTTGACATTTTCCCATCATCGAAAATTTTGTTGACGCTACTCAAACATTTATTTTTAAATCGGATTACATTTCAAATAATCGATATTCAGTAAATAAGCAAACAGCTGCTCTTTATTTAGAGCATGGTGATCGTTATTTTATATTTTATTAACGAATTCCAATATTTTTTGATATTTCCAATTACAGTGCTGTACCTATCGTGCGACACGCAGACTAATTCCCACGAAACAATGTTACTGTGGTGACGTGTGTGTTTTATGTGGTCCACTCCAGCAAATATGTGGGCGTACATATGATATACAAACTATTAATAGGTACCTCGTGAAACGATGTAAGATATTATCGATTCTTATGAAACTTGTATGTGAACAGTGCTGTAGAAGCAATTGACTGAACTCGTGTACTTGGCCTGCCGTTTCAACCCTACACTTTGGCTTGCATAAATTATGAAAATACTAGTTCTGGTGGATAATTCTGTAGGTCTTAGGGTATAATTACAGCGAGCGAAACTTGGTGGCGCACTAGCATTACACTTCAGACCACACTAAGCTTAGTAATAAATAATGTAAACAGTTATGATTCAAAAGAGTAACTAGTTTCGTATTCTCATGAATTATGCTAACAAAATTGTTAATATTTAAGTAAGGATCTTTACGCCCAGTCCTTACTTTTTAATTTCAAAGTTTGGATGAGTAAATATTAACACTATTTAGGAATTAATTAAAGAGTACCCTTATTACGTAACCTTAGTACGTTTATTAATAACAACTGAAAGCGATATGACGTAAAATACACTATAGAAATATAAGGACGTAGACAGCTCAACTTTTGAGTGGAATTGTGTGAATTTAATTAGTACACTTATATTTAGCATCGAAGTAATGAAAGTAAAGAAAACAGTGTTTATAGAGTGTATTGCAAATTTAAAATCCAGCACGGCCCTAACACATTAACTCAGTGTTATAGTTACGACGTTGATATACAAATAAACAACATTTTAATATTTAGATAAGACTACTAAAAATAAATTTTTAGTACTTAGTTTATTGTGTAGGAATCAGTTTTAAAGGTATAAGTAAACAATAAATATATATACATCTTAAAAATAAAAAAATACACAAATGTATCGTCATCATTATTTCAACTATATATTGTCTACTGCAAATACATCGTTTTGCAAATACTTTTATTATAAACCAGACGTAAAAACTACTTTTACACAAAGAGATAGTAAAATAAACTAAGAATACGATACTGGTCAGATTGGTACGCTCAGCTGGCCGTCCGATGCAAAAAGAGTTTGTTTGTTTATTATAAAATTAACTTAAATTATTAAACCTATAATTATATACATTTAAACGTCTTCGGGCCTCAAGTGTACCTACAGGAATATAATTACGTATGTTTAAGTGTCTTAAGACACTTAACTAGCCGATATTTCTTTGAAAGAGTACCTACTCTGTTGTTTTTCAGCATACCGTACAAAAATATAGTCGGCTAGAAGTAAAAAGATATGTTACCATTAAGATACGGAGCTGAAGAACTGGATATAACAATTCTGATATGGTATTATTGGTAGGTATCACACTTTTACTTTACGTGACGGTATTGACGGTGCCCTAAAATCTTGAGGGTAATCAATGCTATACTGGTAAGGTCAAATCACATGTTTAACACGCTTTTATTAGCTTGGTATGTATGTATCTATGTTTCTGTGTCTATGTAACGGAATCTCTGAACGTGACTTTAAAACGTCGGATTGAATTAAAAAATAAAAAACAAAAATAAATAATAGCTTAAAAACTAAAAAACACGCTTTTGTAGCTAGCTGAACTAAAAAGTAAAAAATAATTTTCTGTAAGTAAAAAAATAATAAAGTGATTAGGAAAATTTATTATAGAAAATTATTTTCTACTTGTTAGTCCAGCTCCAAAAGCGTGTTTTTTGTTTGGTAAACTATTATTTATTTTATCGAATTCTGATCTTTCATTAAATTATCTTATTTGGGTCAGTAGTTTGGGCTGTTATGTATACTTTATTAAATACACCAGCCTAATAGACAGGTGGAACGCTACTTTAGGATGTTACTCAACGTGATTCGCATCGAGCGTAATCATCAGTGAGAGAGTTGGCCTTTTCTATGTAAAATGGAAGCTTCAACTGGTGCTTAATGCAACCAAATAACGAACTACCATTTGAACTCACTTGTGTTGTTTGTGTTAGTTTGACTTTTCAAGGTTCTTGTCCAAATCTAAAAACTTACGAGGTAAGAGTCGACAAAGGAAGCCCGAACGGTTAAAGAACCAAAAATTATAAAACACTTATGTGAATAAAGCCAGGAAACCCTGTCGTACTTTTTGACTTAACTCATTTGATTTTGTTCATAAGCAAACGAGATCGTGTACATTACGGCGCAGATCATGGTGATCTGGAAGGGTGAATAGACTTCATAGAAGTGTGCTGCTTTCTGTTAATGTGAGTAACCAGTCTGTCAGAATAATAGACCTTGTGTGTTATGTCTAGTCTTATGTATAAACTAGACCTTGTGTGTTATGTCTCGTCTCGTGTAGTACTCTACACACAACAAATACCTTGTTTTTCATGTCTTGTATTGTATGTTTGCTAGACCTTGCGTTGTCTTTTGTGTGCCCAGTCTTCTGTGATTTTCTATTAGTGTTCTACTGACTATTTGTAAACTTTGCCGATAACAAGCCTTCTACCTTATACCTTTACTCTTTTATTGTCATCAAATACGCAAAATCCAATGGAAAATTGAATCCTAGCATGCACGGTCCTTATAGGATGATAAGAGCTTTGGAAAATGACCGCTTTAAATTAAAGCTGGGTGCTGGGTCCTATGACAAGGTGAGCTACACGGCGGCGCTTGAATACAGGAGCGCTCACCGAAGTGCAGTTACTGGTTACCGTCTGCGCTATCTACTGTCAAGGGGATCTACCGTGAGTTTCATGCAACGCGGCTTCTGTGTGCCTATAAGATAACGACAAAGACACAGACATTCTTCCAAATCTGATGAGGACCTCAGAACGTCGGGAGAGACGGCCTTAGGTCACGTTTAGGTATCTAAAAAAAATTGTAACGTCACACATCATCCAATATCGGACTATAATTTACTGCACTGGGGTGTAGCCAGCTCTCTTTTTGCATCGGACGGCCAGCTGAGCGTACCAATCTGACCAGTATCGTATTCTTAGTTTATTTTACTATCTCTATGTGTAAAAGTGTTGTTCTTATTTTTTAAAGTAGTTTTTACGTCTAGTTTATAATAAAATTATTTGCAAAACGATGTATATGCAGTAGACGATATATAGTTGAAATAATGATGACGATACATTTGTGTATTTTTTTATTATTTTTTTTAAAAGACTACTAGTAACATGGGTCATACATTACTAGTATTCTTGTTAACCCCTCCAGCTAAGCTATATGCTTGTGTTAGGAGTGGGTTCACGTTGGTAGTGCACTGGGTGGGGTTCGAACCCGCAACCACTCGATCGCAAGTCCAACGCCTTAGCCATTTCTTGCCCTATTTTTTATTATACGTTCAAACTCTGTCAAACCACCTTTTAGAATTTCTTTAAAATGAACACTGCCTATGAAAACGTCCATATTACCATAAAGTAAGTAATACAGCACGTATAACTAAGCAATATATATATAATTATCTAAAGACATTGTTGCGAATCATGCAACGTCACTAAAATGTTCGAAAGCGCGTACGTGGGTACTTACCAGAGCTGCTCCGATTTCAGTCACTCAATCAGACAAGGAACTATATTAAGCATGTAAAAGATAAATCATATATAGATTACAAGTTCGAGTGATGACATTAATACATATAAATTAGGCAATTATCACATTAGACGGTAAAAAGCTAGAAGATTAAAGGAAATTATTCATTACATTCAGAGTAATATGATTAGATTATATGCTGGACAATAAATACTCATCTTTAGGATAGAACGAAAAACCAATACAAATTTTAAGATGTATTTCCATAAATTAAATGTATTATATAAGGATACGGTAAAAACGTAAATGCTTTTTTTTACTCTCTCGGTCGGTAGTATTTGTGTGGAATTTTGTACGTACAGTTATTATGTATTCTGTGGTACAAGTTGAATGGCCTTTGTATATTATGTGAAGTGCATTAAGGGCAGGATTGTTGGGAAACTGTTTTATTTTAAAATTGGAACTTTGGGAAAATTCAAAATATGAGTATTAAAACGAAATGGAAATACATACATACATGTAGGATATATTCCACTTACTACTTTTAGGGTTCCGTTCCTCAAAAAGAAACCCGTATAGGACTTTGCTGTCCGTCTGTCTGTCTGTCTGTCAAGACGCTTTTTCTCAGGAAGCCGTGGACGCATCAGGTTGAAATTAATACCAAATAGATGAGTATGCGGTCCCTTGTACGCTGTAAAAATATCAAGCTTCTACGTTAACGCAATCAAAAGATGTGGCCACTTAAGCCTTATATTTGACCAAAGTTGAACATTTCGCAGGAAAATCAAAACCACTTTATACTACTTTCCATTGACCTAGAATCATGAAATTTGGTAAAAAGCAAGATCTTACAGCACAAGTAAAGGAAAAAATCCGAAAGTCGTTAAATTGTTGTTATATCTGTCTGTCTGTCAAGACCCTTTTCTTCGGGAACCCGTTAAGGCATCTAGTTGAAATTAACGTCAAATGCTTATAATAGCGGTCCCTTAAAGCTGTAAAAAAATTAAGCTTCTAAGCCATGGCATTCAAAAGATACGGCCTTAAACCTTAGATTTTAACAAATTTTAACATTTCGTAAATCTGGTAAATCAAAACCTATAGGGTACTACTTCCCATTGACCTATATATAATCGTGAAATTTGGCAAGAAGCAAGGTCTGATAGCACAAATAAAGTAAAAAATCCGAAAGTTGTTAATTTGTCATTATATCAGATAAACAAATAGTTTTTGTGATCACAAACTTATATTTTGCGGTTGGATTGTTGACTTTGTCGTACATCGCAACCGCAAAGTTAAGTTTGTCTTTCGAAAAAGACGGGCGAAAGTCTTCGAGAATTGATTCCCTAGATGGACGTACTATCTGCATACATGTTTACTTGCTTACGGAACCCTCGGCACTCTAACTTATCTCTTTGAAAATATTGACAATAACAAGCAAACAGACAGTGTATACACAGACTTTCGAAAAGCTTTTGATAGAGTGGATCATAAAATACTACTAAACAAGCTCACCTTAAATGGTATACGCCGTAGCTTGAGGCGGTGATTTAAATCATACATAACTAATCGCACCCATAAAGTAGTAATAGGTGGTTATGAATCCGAGTATGTCCCAGTGCGTTCAGAAGTTCCTCAGGGCAACAACAAACGCCGAGTAGTAGGCGGCGGTCAACTAACCTACTAGGCAGGCTTAGCGACCTGCTACTGTGGAGGTAGGAAATGACCTCTACAAACCGTAACCTTGCGGTCATGTTTTGTTAGAACGGTGGTCTTGACTTTATCGCCTGGGCTAAGAGGAAGACATCCTCCATAAAAAATTACCCCCATCCTAAGGTGGGAACCGCGCCTACAGGAGGAATGGCTGAGGGAATCCAGTCTCTAGCGCCAACCTCGATAGACCTGGCCACATCGTTGTATAGTGCCTTCTCATAGGAATGGGCGTCACCCTGTGAGTGACCAACAATTCATCCCTACTCGTGGGAACAAAAATGAAGTCAAATCCCGCAAAAAACCCTCAACTGCAACATAAATTGCTAACCCAACTAGTACTTCTCCCAGGCTTATTTAACAGACAACGTTGTCATCCCTTTCCGACTTAGGAAGGTCATCACAAGACGGCCAAAAAGTCAATGCAGAGCAACCAAATGAGACGAGTAGCCCGCCGGAGGCAACGTCACTGGAAGACACAAACCCACATCCTGCTCCCCCACCATGGCAAAGGGTATCATCACCCAATAGCAGAAGCAGTAAGAAAAGAAAATATTGCAGTTCTTCGTCAGAGACCCAGAGCACTATCACGAAAAACCGTTTTAGCAAAGGATGATTCGCGCACTACCGACTATGCTAAACCCACTAAACCCCCACCTATCGTTCTAAACGGCATAGAGGATGTTACTAAGCTATCGAAGCTACTTCAAACCGTTAGCAGCAAAGAAGATTTCAAATTCAAGCTAATAAATAAAAACTTACTCCACATTCTTGTCAACACTGATGAGGTGTACTAGAAAATCATAGCGGTTATAAGAGCAACCGGTCTAATAGGGCATACATTTACCCCTAAAGACAGCAAATGCTACCGCATTGTTATAAAAGACCTCCAACATAGCACCCCCTATGAAGCAATATCAGAAGCCATTGAGGCAACCAACAATAAAATTAAAAGCGAAATCATCAATGCACGATACGGCCCTGACAAGAAACCCACATCGACCTTCTTTGTAAACATTTAGCCCAGGGTGAACAACCCTGCAGTCAAAAATATAACTCATATATTCAACCAAAATGTCAAGATATAGGATCCTCGAAAGTCAAAAAGTATCGTCCAATGCCAACGTTGCCAGCGCTACGGTCACTCAAAGAACAACTGTATGAGGCCATTTAGGTGCGTCAAATGCGGAGAGGGCCAAAAAACCTCGGAGTGCAAAAAAAAAAGATAGAGCCACTCCGGCTAAATGCGCTCTTTGCTCGCGTGATCACCCGGCTAACTACAAAGGTTGTGACATATACAAAGAAATCCTTTCTCGAAGAAATAAAAATTTAACCCCAAGAGAAACTCAACCCGCGCCAACCACTAAGGCACTGCCAATTAACCCAATCTGTTCCACTTCGACTATATCCGAAGGAACCGTAAGATCCACTCAACAACGTACATACGCTGAAGTTACCGATGGGAAGGACGCCCAATCCAATGAACAATCCTACAAAAAAATGGAAGGTATCCTGGCCCTGCCCCTAATAAAAACGAACTAGAGATGCTCATCAAATCCAACAAGCTCGACGCTTGCCTCATTTCTGAATCGCACACTACACCAAGAAGCCGAAAATGCATTCCAGGATTTTCCGTGTATCACACTTGTCATCCCGATGGTGGAGCCCATGCTGGCACCGCAATAATTATCAGAAACAGTGTAAAGCATTGCCTCTTGGTATCTACTGCGGCCCCCTATCTCCAAGCCACAACTATAAGGGTGGAGGATCGATCAGGACCCCTTGTACTGTCCACCGCGCCACACTATAACAGAGAAAATGTTTACTGACTTCTTTATGTCATTGGGCAACCGATTTATTGCTGGTGGCGATTGAAATGATAAGCATTCATATTGGGGATCAAGATTGACGGTTACCAGAGGCCGAGAACCAAAAAAGAGTATTGAAGTGAATCACCTATTACCTATGTCAACTGGGGAGCCTACGCATTGGCCCACAGACAGTAACAAAACACCTGATCTCCTAGACTTCTTTATTACAAAGGGTATCAGCGTACTGAACACTTTCATAAACTCAAGTCTCGACGGTAGCTCTGATCACTCACCTGTATTACTGATGGTTAGTCCTGTCGCCATACCCAATGACACTCACACAGACTATCTCCATAACCACAAAACGGAATGGCAATATTTTCGAGAATTCCTGAAATCAAATATCAACCTTAATGTCCCACTCAAAACCAAGGAGGAAGTTGACGATGCGTGTCTCTACATCACAAATCTGATCCAAGTGGCGCCTTGGTCCAGTACTCCCGAGCTAAAGGATTCATCGCGTGGGGCACCGGTCCCTCTTGCATTCAAGGAAAAAATCACCAAAAAACGTCGCTTTCGCAGAATTTAGCAGACCACCCATAAGAGCGCAGACAAAACCAGATTAAACCGAGCAATTAAAGAACTCAAAGATCTCCTGGCTCATACTGAAAATGAATCGCTCAAACAGAGATTAGTGAAGATGTCTCCAAATGCAAATGGGACTCACAATCTCTGGAAGGCAACAAAGTATCTCCCACAGCCGCAACAGTGTTTTCCGCCTATTAGATCTGGAAATACAAAGGGCTCGAACTGACCAAGATAAATCACAGGCCTTTGCTACATACCTAGCCGGGGTCTTCACACCCAACGATTCAGATAGTCCTGAAGATCAATAGATCAAATCCTTAAGCAAGATCTGCAAGTATGCCTGCCGTTGAGCCCTACTTCACCAAGGGAGATGTCTAGAAAAATAGCCAAAATGGAACCTAATAAAGCACCTGGATTTGATCTGATCACCCCTAGGTTGCTGAAAGAGCTTCCTAAGAAGTGCATTGTCTTTTTGACCATTCTTGTCAATGCCACACTGAGAACCTCATATGCTCCTGCACTCTGGAAAACATCTCAAATTGTTATGATTCATAAGCCTGGCGGCTTGCATAACAAAGTCTCATCTTATCGCCCTATTAGCCTGACGCCTGTGTTGTCAAAATTGTGGGAAAGGATTATCCTTGCACGGCTATCTCCTTGCCTAGATAGGGACCATATAATACCTAACCACCAATGTCGTTTTCGGAAGCACCACTCAACTATAGAGCAGGTACAAAGAGTCTATTCTACAATAAGACAATGTCTGGAAAAGAAAGAGTATTGCTCGGCTGCCTTTCTGGATGTACAACAGGCCTTCGATCGGGTTTGGCATAAAGGACTACTCTGCAAAATTAAAAAGTACCTCCCACACTCCAACTACCTTCTGATGGACTCCTACCTCTGTGACAGAAAATTCCAAGTCAAGCTCCGTGACGCAAGATCTTCTCTGTTTAGCTGCACAGCCGTAGTACCCCAGGGCTCCGTACTTGGTCCGGTCCTTTACAACATATTTACTAGTGACCTACCCCAGTCACCTGACATAGCTGTAGCAACCTTTGCCGATGATGCGGCCTTCCTCAGTTGCGACCGTGATCTAAATGAAGCGAGCAGATTGTTGCAAAGCCCGCTCAACGCCACTAATGAGTGGCTGACCAAGTGGTGCATAAAGCAAGCGCTCCAAAGTCTCAGAACATCACATTTACCCTAAGACGTGAAACTTGCCCGCCGGTCAACCTAGGTCCCGACACATTGCCGCAATCAACCTGCGTCAAATACCTTTTATTTTACCTAGACCGGAGGATGACATGAAATCAATCTAAGATTCAAAAACCTACTCTGGCTCCTCGGTAGACAGTCTGCCTTATCACTATCCAACAAGCTGAGGGTATATTGTTCTATAATAAAACCGATTTAGACATATGGAATCCAACTGTGGTCGACAGCCAGCAAATCCAACATTATGTGCCTGCAGAGAGCCCAAAACAATATTCTAAGAGTTCACGCAAATATCCACTTCTTCTTCTTCGTCTATACAAATCATTGGTTCGGTCACAGCTGGAGTATGCGGTATCTATTTGGAACCCCTACTATAATAGATATAGGGGGACTCTGGAGTATGTGCAGAGAAAGTTTATGTGCACTGTAACGTTGTCGGGATCGAGCCTCATACTGTACACGTAGTCGATCCAGTAATTAAATGACGAAGAGAATGAATACACACGAGATCACTAGGCATCACAGTTTATAACTAAACTTGCAACAACTATAACAGGGTCTTCAGAGGCTTTGGTCATCGGTGGAATTTACTCAAACTGAGGTAAATGGTGTTGGTGACACATAAATTAAGTTATAATTTTAAGAAAACTGTATACATACTCTATTTTGTGTTACTCTTAATTTACCCAAAAAAAAAATTGGTACAGATGTACTTACTTTTATACTTATTATAATATAATAAGAGCCTATACTTCAATTAATTACATTTATTGCTATTTATTAACTTAATTATAGTTTTTTTATGACATAAAGCTTTAATTTCATAGGTAAAGTCTAGAACGAACGTAAACCAATACAATTCCATCGGGTCAGTTGATTACGGGTCTTTTAAAATTGTAAGCTTCGTGTTGCCGAATGTAACCTGTTATAATTTCCGAAGATAGCTTCGATCATATAATAATGACTCCTTTATTAGAAATACCTGTTTATAATGCATACGGGTACTCACCCGTATGCATTATAAACAGGTATTTATACATAAGTTATATCGACACATTAAAAATCCACATTATTACACGCAATTTTTCATTCTGATTACAATAAACATTTGTAGGTACCTATTATTATACGGAATATGATGTTTATTAAACTTCTAATTTCTTCTCTCTCTAGCATCAAATTCAAATCCATTGATTTATGTATTTTGTACCAGTAAGTTGTTGTTACAAAAGCAAACAAAACAGTCTATTAGATATTTTGTTCAACAGTTCTATTAATGCGAGTACAACGCAACGAAGCCGATTTGGGATGTTCCTAATTTTGAGAAACCCCTCCCGCGGCTAAATAAGAGCAAAACAAACGCGCTCTATCGGTCTGCTGGCTCTGCAAAAAGTTTGAAGGCTTTAATTTTGCCGGTTGTTAATTCGTGCGCGACCGATTCAAAGGCACTGTCGGCTATTATTAAAAGCGTAAATTGTCAAACAGATGTACCGAACGACTTTGGTTGCGTCCCGCTAGTGTTAAAACGCAATGAAAATTGCCGTGCTCGGTTTAGCCCTTTCGGAATTTTATATGACCTTGTTGATTACTTGTACATAAATCTAGTTTATTTCTACGGACACCATGCAAATTTTATTGCTACGTAACAACTTTTGTGTTTCATAACCCTTAAAAAGCCTACTTCAATTAACTCTGGTGAAACAAAAAAAGTTTCAAAACAATTTGCTTCAACACATCACGTCTTTAATACGTCTGTTACAGACAGATAAATAATAAGCATATCAAAAATATCTATTGTCGTATTGCGATTAGGTTATAACAATCAAAGCATAATATTATTATATTCTTTTGTGTGCGAGTATTAAATGCAACAGTGAACACTGAGAATCTAGTGGGCTCTGAGTTACTTAAAGAAAAGAGAAAATTAATTCACATTTAAAAAATGTGAAACTGAAATTCTACAGTTTATTAGACTAACGGTACTTCAACCAACGGCTGAAATAAACAAAAAAATATCTGTATCCTAAATGAAGACCGCTAAAATTGTTTGTTACTTTTTATTTATCCACATTACTTTTGAGCAACTGTAACTAAATTCGTGAAATTGCCGACTGAAAGCTTATTCAAATTAGGTCAATTAGTCGTGGCGCACAACTCTCTATATTTCGTCTATGTAAGTATTTATCCCTAAACCCGGAACAAACCAGCAAATAGCCAAGTGTTTATCATTTTAATTGCCGAGTCAATATAATGCTTACCAAGAATTTTGCGCAGCACCAAGAACAGAACGGGTTGTTTATATTTAGAGACCGTTAAAAAGTTTACTGATTTAAAGTGTCTTTCTAATACACCATGCAATACCATGACCAATTCCACCTTCGTATATTGAACGAATAAATAAATTGAACTTTTTGGAAAATAAACGTGACTCAAAAGTCTAAATAATGTCATTATCATTAGCTATTTTTACTCTTTATTATAGATTTATTTTTCGAATCCTATTACTAAATACTGAGGATATTGTTGTACATTACAAAAAAGAAACAACTGAGTAGACAAACTTTTTGATATTAGTTAAGACGGCAAAGCATTACTAACTAAGCATTCTATTGAAGCGTGACTAGCAAATGTATGAGGCTTTGAGTACAGTCATAATGTGTCGTGTATGTAGTGAACTGGAAACAACACTTAACGCAATCGGTGAAGTTCGGATGAGTAAATGCACGTGATTTAAGTATAACATACCAATTGCCGCAGTTTTAAAGCTGCAATAACTTCTTGGTAACGCTGAATTTACTTTTGCTTGGTGTAATTACCCATCACTAAAAAAATAAGTGTATATATAGTTAAGTACTAAAGTACCTTTGGTGATATTTTAGAAATAATATAGAAACACAATCTTTAATTTGAATTAATATCGTCAAATCATAAAGATCAGAGAAGAGGAATGGCTCGTCATCATTCTCATTATGAGAAGTGTTGATCGCCACGCGGCGTCTGTAAACAAGCGATATCAAGCCATAACGAAACCAACAAAACTATCAATAATTTAAGTGTTTACAGTTATTTGAAACCTTGATAAAAGTAGAATTGTGGTTACTTACAACCTTCTGCCTCGCAGAACCTTGACGATTCTCGTCAATTTGGTGCTCAAGGTAGTCCGCTACAAAAAGGCGGAAGAACTGTGTGTGCACTAAGAATTACTACTGCTTTCTATTAGGTTTCAACTTATCGTCTTTGTGACATTGCTATAAAAATATTATAGTTAAACGTCTGTCTGTTGAGTGTGTGTTTAATTGTCTAATTAAACACACACTCAACATACCTATACAAAGGCGATATTTACGTATTTGAGCGATATCTTGAGTTTTTTCTGTTTTAGGATTTTGCGCAAACACAAGTCGGTAGGATAGTTACTTTACGGTACCCACTTAAAAAAATATATGCATAACACAAGATATGCCACAATTTTTTAGATTCGGAGGAAATTACATAAGAAAAAGAATTAAAATGAAACTAATAACTTTTTTGCATAAACTTCAAATAAAAAGACATACAAAAAGCCACTTAGTTCCGGTCTCAGAAATTCGAGCAAAACTACATTAGGACTAAGACTTTGGCAAAATTTCGATATTTTTCTATATACGGTCATTCCACGGTGAGGGTATATAACAGTGTAGTAGACGAAGAACTTTATTGGCACTATTTTAACCTCGTTCGTGACACGTCAGCGAGCTATTTAATACCGACTTGACATGTTGGCCACTAGGACGTGTAAGAGGCTTTTATGACGCCCTAGTGAAAGAGGAGTAATTTCTTTTGGAGCACATTATACATATATCTAGTAAATTTTTATCAATTTCTAAATCTTAACGTTCATAGTTCAAGCTTCACCTAAAAACTAGTGAGTGTTGTCGCCACATCAAAAACTCTTATTTATTTTATTAAAAATAGGGCTAAACTATAATAGATGATAACACAGTTCACTACTTAATAAAAATAAGTTAATAGACATTATTTTGACTGGTTAAACCGGTAACGCAATACTATTAGTCGATTGATAAGTATTAACGAATAGTGGGATTATAAAAGGTTAGAAATAAGTGGAGATCTATTGACTTCAGTGCGAACAGAGGTTCGAACAACTTAGCAGTTACTGTTAGTTAGTGATTTTCATAGTTTATATCAGTGGTTGGGAGACTGTTTCTTACATGAGTATATTGTATTTAAGCTATTACAGTGTTATAAGTAATATTAAAAACTATAGTTTAATTCAAGTTTTCTTTATATACAAATCTTTTGAGTGAAAATGTAGATGCAGCCGAACGTCCGTTTTAACCTAATCAATGAGCAAAAAAATATTGAGTTAGGAAACTACACAAGTTGAAAATAAATACCCTGAGTTTCAAGTGGCATAAAATCCGCCCTTTTCTAAGACTTCTTTCAATACGTACTTCGTAGAATGATATAATTCTTTACACAGAATACTCAGGTTCCATTTTCTCGAGGATTATCCGCAATAGCCTATTGTTAGTTAACTAAGAAAAAACTGTGGGTTGAACACACACACGTCATTCTTGATTTCATGAAGATCTATCTTACTGCTACTACACCTTAATTGATTGACCTCACTTAGACGCAATGCAAATTAAATTCAGGTAGATATATGCTACCTTAACCGCACATAATAGGGAATATTCATGTATTTTTTTTTATCTTATATTGACTTGTTCCATCATTCTACCCTAATAAAAAATATAAATAACCTTGGCAATGTTCAAATTAATTTTTAAAATAACATCGAAAACATCGATAAAATTTGATCTGTTTGAACGCCGCCGTATTTCGCGGGCCTTGAATGACGTAACGTTCCACGCCTAGTGTTTGTTTCATAAAGTTACTTGAAGTGTTAATAGACGATAGATAAAGTTAAAAAACCATTTTATAGGTATTGTCTTGTCCCTAAGTGTAAAAACACTATAAGAACTACACCCAATACAGTATTTTTTCCTGTACAAAATAATAATGTAAAATACGAAAACAATGGTGTACATTAATGAGAAAAGATGAAGTATCTTCAACATCGTGTTTATATTGTTGTGAAGATCACTTTATTGGAAGCATATTACAATTTAATTGCTAGTATAGTGTGAATTAGTCAGCAGTAATTTATGTTTGTTTTAAATATCAAGCAGAAGGCAACTTGCTTGTCTACTTAAACTAGGTAACAAAGGTCCAATAAAACTTCATGAATATAACTAATTATACATATCTTAGGATAGGTCCTTTAGATTATAAAATAACAAGTATTATAATAATTACCTTGCGGCTTTCACTCCTTTAACCTCAACGGACGTAAAACCTGGATTTGATGCAAAATATTTAGTCATCATGAATGCACCTATTTTCGGTAGATTGTCCGATTGTGCTTTGACAAAACTACATTCAGTCATTGTCCTAGATGATTTCTAATATCACTAGAATGCTTTAATTGCACTAGCTAAAACCACAGGAACACCTATATTTCTCCGTAACACTACGAATATAGGCGCCGATAAATGATAGAACGTGGAATGTCACGTCATTTTTTGTTTCGACCAATGGTGAAGCGTTTTGTAAAGTTGAATTTCGCGCCCTTATTTTGAATATTTTAATTAATATTTTTTGCAATTAAACACGAACTAAATAAGAAAATAATTGTTTAGGCATAATATCTGGACAATAAAGATTCAAGGGAAAATTAATCAAGTAAATTTAAACAACATGCATATTCCCTATTGAGCCGGTTTTACCAGTGACCTCTCATACTAGCCATTCGAGTGCTATCCCGATTATGCACTTCTGATTGTTTTAATATGTGTATTATAAATTATACTATATTTTCCATCTTCGTTGAAGCAAGTGTAATTACTTTCTTTCTTGGTAAAGAAAATCACGACGAGTTTAACGTTTTACAATTTTAAACCAAACCGCACTAGACAATTTACAAAATGGCAGGTTTTAACTGCAAAAGAATAAAGTTAACCTATCACAACTGGAGATGTTGCATTGTAAATAGTATTTACTGATGACGATAGTAAACACATTTTATAAAATATAACGAAAATGTACAATAACAACACATAATTGACATCAATATTTTGACGAGACGGGATATATCTGACGATTTTATCTTTGCTTACAAGTAGACAAATCAAAACGTGAATATTCTGAACGTTTGCTTGCAGCAAGCTTCTAGCCGCAAGGAGCGCATTTAAAAATCGTTTTCAGTACCGTATTTAAACAGTGCAACAGGCCACAGCTTCGCTTGCAGTCCGACCCTGCCCAAGGGAATTTTTCTCTACAACTTTCTCTGATGGACTGCCCTGTGTTCCTTTTATAGCCCTTTGACAGAACTGTTATTTAAGTTTTACGACAGTAATTAAACAGAATATGCCATATTCCGTAATGAAATGATTTCTATCTGAACCAAAAATGTATAATTGAATTGCAGAATAAGTGAACAAGTTAAAGTTTTAGTACTTATTAGCATAACTTACAAATGCAATGCAATCAACATCGATCGTGGGTATATTGCAGTTGGTTTATACTATTTTTAGCTAAAAGGAACTCGCAAATTCATATTAAGAAGAATAACGAAGTTTGACCAAAGCTTGGTCTCGTGTTTTTTTTACAAAAACCTGTTTAGAATTATTACAAATATTATAATTAGTGGTCAACGTCGGTCACTTTTTATCAACATAAGTATTTTATTCTCATGTCTAAAGTTGCTACAAGTTAATGCAATAAGTTATGTATTATTTGAACAATAGAACAGGTAGGTCCTATCTATAAAAATGTTAAGAATCCATTTGGCATTCTCATCGGAGAATCCATTTGCCTTTTAAGTGCTTTAATGATTTGTGCAAAAATTTCTGGTTCTCGGATGATTAATTTGCTTGATATTCAACGAATCATTATCTTGAGTAGCAGTAATTATCGAGCGAGAGGCCTTAAATTCTATACTTACAAACTACAAGTACAGGCTGAGTATTTTTTTTATTTGCTGCTCTATATTAATGCACTATAGATTGAAAGTGTTTCTAGGGTTGAGACTTCGACTTGTTGATTTTATGTTGATAAAGAAATTTATCTAAAAGTATGTAGCACTAACACTTTACCATTCTTATTTAAAATCCAAGTTTATATAAACGTATGATAAATATATGTGTATTTGAAAGTAACATATTGTGCAGAGATATACAACTAAAGTCAAGCTAAAAATGGACTCACTCAAATGTACTGTAAAGTGTTATTAAATTAAGAAACTATGACCCCATTTTTTTTAACTTATAAGCATTACATTGTGACGGACTTTTTCTTACATTAAATCGAAATTACTGATATATATTGTAAAGCCTCCTGCTTCGCAGCGTGAGGCAGAGGGATAGAGATGTCCTTATTTTGAGGAATACAATTGAAACGGCTGTAAAGGAAGACTGCTTATATTGATAACTGATCAATACAATACTTTACAAATATTATCACTTTATATTTTCTTCACCGAAGCCTCGCCTCCTGATAGATAGGTCGCTCTCACTGCTGTCTGCCGAGCGAGTCTTCTTTTCTAATTATACATTATACAATTTGAAAGCATAGAACATTATAACTTGACTCGAACTTGGTGCTACCAGCCAGGACCTCTTTGTCTTGAAGAGGTTTTCGGACTGCATCGAAGGAGGTCCAATGCTACAATACATAACTTAATGAGGAAATAGCCATTCAAAATAAAAGTCCCTTACAAGCCAAGGCCATGAAATATCTTATGAACATTATTCATATAAATACGTATACTCCGAGCAGAACGAATTTAATCAATATGAAATTATAGACTTACTTTACTTACGTATATTATTATGGAAAGAACAGTCGTAGTAATTTTCTATTACATTATTTACTCGGTGAAGGACATCTGCTTAAATAAACATCTAAGAATCATTCAAAATAAATAAATTTTCTGTTACAATAAATACATTACATATCTATTACCGTATAAATTATTTATGAAAATAGAAACGAACAATGTCGTAAGACGCGGAATAGAGCGCATTTGGGAAATTTTTACCTGAAAAATATAACATAAAAAAATAATGATTTCGAGTCGACAACATATATATCCGCAAAATTCGGATTGTCGAGTATTTTGTTAAATTCTAATGGTGCAAATGATAGTCGCTATATTGGCCACTCGGATGCCATCTATGTTCGTTAAGGCCGATTCACACGTATCTACCTGAATTTTGTAAAAGATTGTGTATTATTGAGACACATTTCACCCGAGTGAAGCCGGGTTTTCATCTAGTATCTCTAATAATTTCCATTCATTACCGCACACGTATTACGTGACAGTATCATTCATTGCGGTATTAATATAACTTCACCTCCAAGCAACTAACGATACATACTCCTAGCTACTAAAATTCAAGTACCTAAGTATCGAAATTCAAGTAGGATCGATTGAGATGACAGCCTATTCAGATACTCCCAGAATCGTGCACATCTAAATGGAGGGACTACTTCGTCCAGTCCTGCGAAGGAGGAAGGAAAACTTCTACAAAAAATAGAGGTGCATAGAAGGCTGAAAGTGTAAGTTGCCAGTGGTGAATGTTTCTTTACACCTTATATACAAATAACATATAAAACAAAACCTGTCATATTTCACTTATTATATTTTCGGAATGCCCCTTTTTATAATTTGTCTGTTATGTTTACCTGTGATCGCTTCCATGACCACAATTCCCGGGTCAGGCCAAATACTATGGTCATGTTTGTTAGAAAATTCTCAATAGCAACACGCAGTTCAGAAATGTGCTCTTTATTAATTGATTTGATTTTAGTTATAATCGCCCCTAACAGTCCCTAGGGCTAAACAATTCTGAGACTGTCTAATTATAAGTAACTAAAAACCCCTATACAGTTGTCGTCGACGCATTATGAACCCTTTTCTACTCTCTAAGAGCGCTGGTGACAATCTCATCATCAGGAATAGAACACTATTTAAGTTTTTATCATTAGCTGACACATTATATCAAGTGGAAATAAGAAGCTACTTACTGAGTCGGAGCTGTTTTGACTTGACTAGATCTACGGAGCAGCTGTAGTTTCTGTTTAACCGATGGTTTAAGAAATCTGTTTTCTACCCCTATATAAAAAAATCGGCTGTTTCCAAAGGCTTTTTGCTAAGGATTTTTTATGATTTACGGATTTATCAAACAGACCCGACAAATGTTGTCCTGTACAAACGTTGGCCAAATTACCTGCGTTTATTATGCAAAAAATCGTGTAGTCTTGCCCAAGACATTTGACTTCCTATTTACAGGTATAGGTATACAGATATTAATCAGTTGCCGGCACATAGAATAAAAATCTCTGTTAATAATTCTGCATAAGTTTATTGTTAACCATTTATTTTGATAAAACCTTACATTACTATGTACAACCACAGTTTACTACCTACAAGCAATGTAGTACTGTGATATTACGTCCAATCACAGTCATAAATAAATAATTACATGTTTTTTTTGTGGCTACAAACCGTCTTCGCCCAGCCCGAATGGTGACGTAGCTGCCGTCAAGAGGTAATAGTTTCCAGGCACCCTGAAATCAATAAAATATATTGCGTTACATAAGTTATGAAAATATTTATTCAAGGCTTTTGCCTTAAGCGTAAAAAGAATTTCTTCTATTACCGAGAACTGTATAATTTTGTGTCATTTTTGGATCTCGATTCAAATTTCGATTTACATACATACCTACTCGTACATAACCTAATGGTTTTAATTTTTATCCAACTTCAAACTGAATAGAGTTCAGAGGAGGTTATTATTTCTGCTGATTATTGATTTCTAATTTTTGTAAATAGATTGTCCCCAAAACTTAAAAAATAAAAAAGTAATCGCGATAATACAGGTAGGTAAGCATAAGCATTGAAATTCCTTAACCTTAAAATAGTTAAATTACACACACATATATTGATGAACACATGAACAATTTTTTTTTCATGATATATACTAGTTTATTCATTCAAGAGCGGACCAAGTACAAGAACTTAAATTTGACTTTGTAGATACCAGAAAATGAATAAAAGAAAAAATAACACCTACTGCTTCTTGGAACACTTAAAGCCAGTGCTTTGAAATCTATCCTAACATACATATAGCGATAGGCTAATCTTGAGATAGTAATAGATATATAGATAGAAGTAAAATACACTACCCCAGTTACATACATAATTAATGACCTTAAAAACGGCCAAAGTTTCATTGAAATTTACACAACAGGTCTCTCGTGGTGTATCAACAAACAGACTTGTATAAATTTTTAAATTTATTAGTGATAAGAACACATATAACAACAAACATAATACCTACGGATTGGCTTATTATCAAGCAGACTTACGCATTAGGGTCAAATTTCCCGATTTCCAGCACCGTTGCAGCTCTTTGTTTCTTATTGTAGTTTTTCCATACCCTGAAATTTTTCGCATGACTTCCTATGACGGTGCCTGGACGCTTCATAGCGTCCAAAAAGTATTCCCAGCATCGGTTGTGATTACATAAATCTGAAAAAGTAATGCTTACATCATATCATAGTTAACACACAGTTGAAACAGAAACATAAGTAGCTACTTAATTTAAAGATATGCGTATTTTAGAAATAATCTATTATAATAAGTTAATAGAAGTGGAATAGAAGAGTATAATAGAAATGAATAGAGTACGTATAATAGAAAAATAAATAAGTTAAAAACACGACAGTTCACAAGTCAAAATGTATGCTATCTATCTCCTTCGATATTCAAATTATACCATAGATGTTTGATCGGCGCTCAAAAAATGGCACTAACAGAATATTTTTTTCTTGTGCTTGTGGAAACCCTCTCGGGCCGTCACCCCACCGGGGTTTTCAGGGGGGCGGTGTGTCGCCCGGCTTGCCGACGGCGGATTAGGTTCGAGTGGAGATCGTCCTCCAGGACCCGTTCCACCGCCTCCTTCTGCGAGATGACGTCCTCACAGAAAGTTGCGACCGCGGTAAAATTCCTGCCGCTACTGGCCATGGAGCGTATGACGACCGGTAGCGAGAGATCCCCTCCGAGTCGCTCAAGCGGAGCAAACCACCAGTGTTTGGTGAGCCGAGTCCTCACTGCAGTCGCAGTGGTGAGAGGTGGGACTCAATTCCAGTGCAAGTACTTTACGAAGCAGCCATGCCCGGAACAGCGCCTCTACGGTGGCAAGACGACCAACGAGCCATGGTGGCTAGGCAATCGGCTTCACGCCATTCGCATACCTCTTCGGGCGGGGGCCGACTGCCGCTTCCCGCCCGGAACACAGCCGTTCGCCGATAAACTTGGGCGATCACTTCCGCCTCGAAATCCTACGAGGGAGTCCCGGCCAAAGCGCACGCCGCTCTGTCGACATACTGTATCCGCATATGACTCTCTCTAACCGAACTATCAGACGCTTCGCGTCCGCGCTAGCTGTGTGACGTTTCAGGTGTTGCCGATACTTTAGAAATGCAAATAAGACATGAAATGACGTACTTCCGATAAAAATAATATTATTATAGTAACTTAATTTTTTTTAAAGTATAATAATAACCCTGTAACAAACGATAATTTAATACGCTAGTTATTTTTTAAATACGTAACTTTACACAAGCTGGCGTTTTCAGTCTCGCGAACGTGCATGTGGAACACGTACCACTAGTCTAATACGCTCCGTTGCGGTAAGTAATAAACTACAGACGCTTTACATTTTTTGTAACAATCTATTACAATTTACAACATATTTTCACAGAAACATTCATTGTATGGTCTGGTTTATTATTATGATGGCAAATAAAATGCATGCTAGCAAAGTAATGTGGAACTATCGAGTGCCACTATTTAACGCGATTTTTGTAGGAGTTTGTGTATCTGTAGTATATTTTTGATCTAGGGTTATCTTATTTTAACTCGTCCCAAATCTCTAAATTATTAAATAATTAAATGGACTTCGCGCGCTTTTTATTAGTCATTTATACGTAAATATTCATTAAAATTTGTGTTGAAACACAGATCTTTTGTAGAATATAGGTTTGTGACCAGACAAAACGATTTTTGGTTTATTTTGGACAAAAAATCTCATTAAATATATATATATATATATATTCTACAAGATAAGTAAGTCTGGAAAAAATATTGATTAGTGCTGTATTTCTTTGTATTGCATTTTTCAGCACAATCTAACAATTTCAAAGAAAGATGAAGATTTCGTTCCAATGTTTATGCGTAATAAAATAGAAGTCGGAATTGTTACAATAAAATAATTAGGTTAAACAAAATTAACTCTTTTCTATTAAAACTCAAGCTTAGTTTTTGGGATGACAGGACAGTGTTTATCGAACTCCTTAAATAAACATCAATCTTTTTAGGAGGTGGGGTCAGCAGATTTACTCGAACAGAGAGACAACCCCAACTAGAGAACTCGAGGATTATTTTAGCTGTTGCTAACCGTTTTTTGTTAAGAAGGCTCTTAACAAAAAACGGTTACGCACCTGAAAAAAAGTTTAGAACAAAATTTGTAAAGGATTTTAAGCTCTACATTATTGTAATAGAAGTCAACATTATAAAGCCACAGAAAGCGAGATATTTAAAAAAAATTTTTTTGTAACCTTTAACTTTGAATATCTTAAGACGTGGACTCGAGGTTTTATAAGACTTTTGAGACAACATTTAGAATACCAAAATAAAGGTTTATACGAATTTCCAACTTAGTATCTTTCATTTCGGGATGATAAACCTTAATTTGACTGGGCTAGTAAGCAAATTAGTGTCAAATACACTCTAACAATTGAGAGGATATAGAAAGCGTAGACTCATGATATCCATTCACAGCCAGTCGAGTTTTACTATGACCTTTTTTTTTGTGCGTGTGGAAACCCCCTCGGGCCGTCACTCCACCGGGGTTTTCGGTGGGGCGGTGTGTCGGAATCGAACCGACTAAAACCACACGGTGTGCCGTACTGCGCCTTAAGTAGGATGGATCCGGGAACAGCTTTTATTAAGACATCCGGACCCCCCCTAGCGCCTGCCCGCAAAAGCGCGGGCACCACCTTCGGGTGGAAAACCTCTCAATTAGGCGACGTCCAGGCACAAGCGGACGCCGCCTCGGGCCGTCACCCCACCGGGGTTTTCGGTGGGGTGGTGTGTCGGAATCGAACCGACTAAAACCACACGGTGTGCCGTACTGCGCCTTAAGTAGGAGGGATCCGGGAACAGCTTTCATTAAGACATCCGGAACCCTCCTAGCGCCTGCCCGCAACAGCGCGGGCACCACCTTCGGGCAAAAACCTCTCAATTAGGCGACGTCCAGGCACACGCGGACGCCGCCTCCTCGCGGGGGGCTACTATAGCGGGTTGAGGGGAAAACCCGTCCAGTCCACCCGCGGCCACACTCAGGGCGGCATGAGGCGCTGGTAAGCGCGCCTCCGCCGCCCGGTTCGCCGGCGGCGAATTAGGTCCGAGTGGAGATCGTCCTCCCGGACCCTTTTCGCCGCCTCCTTCTGCGAGATGACGTAGTCGCAGAAGGTCGCGACCGCGGTAAAATTCCTGTCGCTACCGGCCATGAAGCGTATGACGGCCGGTAGCGAGAGATCCCCTCCGATGACTGCAGTGAGGGCCCGACGCTGCGTTGCCCAGGCGGAGCAAACCGCCAGCGTGTGCTGAGCCGAGTCCTCACTGCAGTCGCAGTGGTGACAGGCAGGACTCAGTTCCCTCCTAGCGACCGAGTGCAGGTACTTCCCGAAGCAGCCGTGCCCGGAAAGAACCTGCGTCAGTCGGCCCTGCCGGCGCCTGTGACGAGGTGGCTTTTTTGTTTGCCTTGGTTCTCTTCCTGCGGCTTTTGCCTCCTTCAACTGTCTGCCAACTCTCGTTTGAGGGTGCAGACGTGGAGGGCCCAGGTGCAGGCTCAGCACCAGAAGGAGCATGAGGCGCGCTCGCTCTTTTAGGTGCTGGAACGGGGAGTGGAGGGAATTCCGATGCCACCTTTGTCAATGACTTAGCCGGTCGCCTGGCCATCGGTGCGGCCGGTTTTGTGGCGGCCTTAGATGGCTGCCCGGTCTTTGTCTGGCTATAAACTTCCGCCTTAGAGAAGGCGGATCCTGACGACCTCGAGATTGGCGTGCGCGACCTCCCTCGCTGGCTGCTCGGAACTTTCGGTGGCAACATGTCTTTCGACGTGTCGCCATCCTCGTCCCTGGAGCGTCCGCGCTTGCGACTCTCGCTCACATCCAGCTCCATATCCTCGGCTGGGTCAGTTACTATACTGGCGGCCCTAGAACGCACCCTTTGAGACATTCTTTTGCTCCTAGGAGTCGGATTGACTTCTGGGAGCTCCTGCGTGATGGGCGTTGCCAGCAAAACTTCCTCCTCTTAGGCAAGGTATCGTCTGCCTTATTCTTACTTTTCTCCTTTCTCTTCACATTCTCCTTCTTTTTTTCATCGGTGTTGATTTTTAATAAATTTTTTTCAGCTTCCATATTAGACCCACGGGATGGGGAGAACTAAAGGTCGACCCGGGCAGAGATCCCCAATACCCGGGCAAGCGAAGGTTTATGCCCAACCGAGGGTTCCGCAGGTGCCCCGGCTGGGAGTACGCTTGCGACTGAACTACCCATCAGCCATGCATCCCCTGGTCACGCACCAGAACACGGGATTCGTGGTGATTTTTTAGAGAGGTTTTCTTCCTCGCAGTCCGGGCGGCTAAGCCAAGACCCTCGTCCCCGATCGGAGTCGCAAAAAATTACCACGACTCCTTTCGGGATTACGATATGCCGACGGTGGCAAGGAAACTAAATCTTCCCATGCCTGCTCGGTGGCAATGTGAGTGCACGCCGAGCCCGTCTTTTTTCCTCCACTGCTGACAGCAGAGAAACTCCGACCCTGGGAAGGGTCCCTCCTCCGTGATTTTTTACCGAGGTGTTCATCCTCATAGCTCCGAAGAGCGAAGAGCCAACAGAAGGATGTGCTCTGTTGGGCCAAGCTTCAACCGTGTGGCCGAAGAAAAACGGCCTCCTCTTCTTGCTGGAATATTGGCCGTGGACGATGACGCCTCCTCACAAAACGGAGGGAGAAAAACGTTTTCTAGACCGCACCCCTTTTGACTATGACCTAAAGCAACCTAATTTTATTTTTAAAGGTGTTTTGTTTTTTTTTTACTTTATTTAAATCAGGCATGTGAAAATGTTTTACATGAAAAATGTTTTGGTTAGATGAACCTTGAAGCCAAATAAGGGTTAATATACCTTATAAACTGCAATTAATAGTAGGCCTTAAGAAGCCTGCAAGTTTTCGAAAATTTTATTTCCTTGCAGTAATAATATAAATTTCTAGGTATTCAAGAATATGTGATTAAATTCAGTGAATCAATAATAATCCTTCGCCTCAATTTTAATTTCTAAATCTGATCTGTATCATTTAATTGGTTTAATTGCAATATATCCATCTCAACGATATAAAGGGTCTTTCAAATAGAGCGATGTTAATAATCTGTGGCGGCCATTTATTTTTAGCGGCATGTGTCAAATCTGTTTTTTCTTATTCAGTCACTGATTTCAAATTACCATGGCAAGTTACACGGTTGAGCAGCATGTGCAAATGATAAAACTTTATTATCAAAATGAGTGTTCGTTAGTGCAAACGTTACGCGCATTGCGCCCATTTTACGGCAGACGCGGTGGCCCTTCAAAGTCTACTCTCCAACGATTGGTAGGTGTTCGGTAAACAACCAACCAACACCTTTACGTCAAAGGAACGCCAGATCGACCAAGAACATCGCCGCTGTACGTGAGAGTGTTCAGGAGACTCCGAGGCAGTCGATTTCTCACCGTGCACAAGAACTCGGCCTTTCGCAGACTTCAACTTGGAGAATTTTGCGTCGGGACTTGGGCCTGCATCCGTACAAGATTCAACTGACCCAAGAGCTCAAAGTTAATGACCATTGACAACACCGTGTGTTCGCTGAATGGGCTTGGAACGCTTGGAAGAGGACCCTGATTTAAAATAATCTTTAGCGACGAGGCACATTTTTGGATGAATGGTTTTGTTAATAAGCAAAATTGCCGTATATGGGATGACCACAACCCACATGAGGTTCACCAGGTTACAATGCATCCACAAAAAGTTACTGTTTGGTGCGGATTTTGGTCTGGCGGCGTCATTGGTCCGTACTTCTTCGAAAACGACGTTGGCGAGGCCATCACCGTCAACGGCGAGCGCTACAGATCAATGATAAACAATTTCTTTTGGCTTGAATTGAACAATATGGACGTGAACGACATGTGGTTCCAGCAAGATGGCGCTACTTGCCACACAGCGAACGACACAATGGACATTCTGCATGAACGGTTTGAGGGTAGGGTTATCTCTCGCAGAGGTGACGTGAATTGGCCACCAAGATTGTGTGATTTGACTCCGCTAGACTTTTTGTTGTGGGGTTAAGCCAATATTACGCAGGCCATCGCTCAGATTCAGCCGGATCTATGCAGCAGAGTCATTAAAAATTGGACCTCTCTGATTGGTGCCACCATACGAAGCCGCGGCGGACATTTGAACGATGTCATATTCCATCCATAATGGCATAAATGGGCCTTTCAAATAAAAAATAAATTTCGTTAATATCTTACACACATCTTGTTTTATTCAAATTTAACATCGACCTGTCCTTGTTGAAAGACCCTTTATATAGAGTTGATAGCTGTAACGGTTTTAAACCAGTTAACAATAAGAAGAGAATATTTAAATATACACAATCGTATCTTACCTTCCCGAGAGAAGGGAGGGCTTATCCGTGGTTCGCATCCAGGCTGTATGACTTTACCAATATTTCTGTAGTTAGGCCAAAAGTCCACAGTGCCCAAGGATCTAATGGTGCCATATTTATTGGGGTCCGAATGTATGACGTCAACAAAGTGAGCTGAGTTGGGGTTTAGCTTTTCTTGAGGGTACTTCGAGTCGAAACCGATACCCGCAGGGTCTAAACCTGTGATCCTGTTAAAATATTTCTGTATATTTTTTGTTAAACGTACACATAGTATTAGAACCAAACAGAAGTGTTTAAAATAGTTGCATGACAAATCATCGCTGTTCTAAATACTATTTTTTTCTGCTAATTATCTTTGGTGGATGGTTTTTGAGCGCTTTCATTAGCTTGGTCTGCACGGCCTCATGTGTATAACTAATATTACAAGAACACACGCACTTATTGAAAGTCTGATAAAGTGTATATTGTTTATTTTATTACTAGATAAATTGTAGTGCAAGTTCCTATATCTATTATTCAATATATCACCTCCCGGCAAAAAAGTGTCATAATACAAAAACAGCTATTTCGAGAAGACACGACTTTCATGCATGTGAATTGAACAAAACAGCTCAGTGAAAAGGGGAACTTTGTTTTCTTTTTCACTGAGCTAATAACGAAATTTTTACAGCTGACCAAATGCAACATTTGCTATTCAATGCTATAAAAATGTTCAACGTACCGAACATGTGATATGACACTTTTTTGCCGGGAGGCGATATATATATTATATATGCAATACATTATTAGTGTATATATCTATATTTAAGTGTATAAATTATTTTGATTGTGTACGGGTCTAGATTTAGCACAGTGATCCAGTCTATGCAAATGTCCCTTAAAACAACACTTTGCTTTTTACAACAGGTTACTGTTATTCGATTCTCACTAATAAGGCAGAAGTGCAGAGTCAAACCATCTTAAGAATAGTTAGGGCCAATACTAAAAATACTTAACCATTTCATTTATTTCTACGCATTACGTAAATGTAGGTGTAGAGGTCATGTGGAATATTAGCCACAAAACATAGGTTACAATGTACATACCTCAAAAATGTACCTTAATGGACGTACCTCGACATCAAAATAAAGTGAAAATGCAAATCAAGATGACCATATAAGTAAAGCATATCGTAATAGCCTTGCTCCGTGTTAGACTTAAACACCTCCTACTCTATCTAACATTCTTATTAAGAGTTTTTCAATTGTTCCTGTACGTAATCTTGGTATACTTACCACGGCAACAGTATGCCTTTCTTAGCAATGAGGTTGCCAGCCATGCCCATAATATGAGCTCCAAGCGAATGTCCCACCAAGTGCGTCTTACTCAAATCCAACCCGGCATCAGAAAGCTTCAGCAGAATGTCAGCGAAGTCGACACCAAGCTGATAAAGGCATATTTACAACAGGTATTAAATAACAAGTATTTATTATTAAGCCATAATTTAAAAAAAAGGATGACATTGAGATCGATTAGAACATGGAACACAACAACTTGTCTCAAGGAAAATGAAGACCCCCGATGACCTAAATCTCAAATTGTAACCATCAAATTATTGAATTGAATTGAACTGTCGTTGAACTTTCCATTTCTCTATGTAATAGAATTGCCAATTTATTAAATACTTGGAATTTCTGATTCAGTTCAATGTTTCAAACAAACTTATTTTAGTATATGTTTTTAAATGAAGAACTTAAATTAAATACAACTCGCAATCTAGCCCTTTGATCTAGACACCCACCTAAGTCATTAGAAGAGGAGCCAAACCTGGTTGGAACTGGAGTAAATTAATATTTTTGCCAGTTTTCATTGCTTATTGTTTTTTATACTAGAAGCTATTAAAATTTGGGGCTTTCGTTCTATTTAATATAATAAATGAATACAAAAAAAATTAAAACTTACCTTCATGGAGTTTGGAAAAGCCCAATTTAAATACGATTGCGGAATAGAGTTATGTATAGAAGCGGCAAGTCGTTCCCAGTTCAATAGAACAACATTACTTTGCCCTTGCTCCAGATACGCTTTCATTATAGAAGTCACCGCAGGTCCTTTGGGATAACCTGAAGTAAATTATTTTTATTATTTCCGTTGCTTTTGACGCTTTAAGACCTTTATAGTAATAAGCATTGTAAAGCAATGGTACCAACTTTAATACGTCTAAAATATGGCTGTCATTAGTTGTGGAATTGAACATAAACATAATGCTGTATCAAAGCGTAAAAATATTAGATTTTCCTGTAAGCGAATTCTGAGAGAATTCTAATTGTTGTTTATTCATATAACAGGTATGTTGTTGTAATACATTTATAAAAACAATTAGTGTAAACTAGAGATCGCCTGGTGGTCGAATTTCAAGCGTAACTCATTAACTTTAAATGTTTTGTTTTATAACCTTTGACAAGTATTACTTGAAATGTTATTGTTTATACTTTCCGTACCGAGGCAGGTCAACATATACTGGATCTATGTACCGTTTTCGCATAATTTTTAAACTTATAACACAAATATATTGATTTGTGTTATAAGTGTTTTTGCTTTCTGCACTTCTTATACCTATCAATTTTAAGTATTCCAAATTTCACATTCCTGCGTCAGCGAAATTTTTTCATACATTCTTTTCACGTATTAATCACTACATATTATAAAACAAAGCCCCCGCCACGTCAGTCTGTCTGTTCGCGATAAACTGAAAAACTGCTGAACGAATTTTCACGCAGGTTTCACCAATAGACAGAGTGATTCATGAGGAAGGTTTGGGTGTATAATTTGTTAACTTTTTGTGTTAATTGGTTGAAATATGATGATGATTGGTTGAAGATGTCTCTACTAGTACCCGTCCGAAGCCGGGGCGGGCGGGTCTCAATTTTTTTTTTTTATAACATGCTAGCAATGTTATAAATTAGAAAAATAAGAGCTTCAACATTTTTTCGGTACTACCAGGCTAGGTTAAAATAAGATTTCAAATGGTTTGCAAGATGGCACCAATCTGGATCTACGAATTACTGCATATTTGTTGTAACTAAAAATCACAATCTTTAGCAGAAGTTCTTACACAAAATACCGTTATATACCGTTGAAGTACTAACTTTTAAACTTTCGCGTTCCATGATATAATATTATCTACGTATTTTCGTCATTTCGTCAGGCAATTCAGAGGTATGTAATACCTTTTCGTGATCGCGTTAATTCCCGTAAATACGTAGATAATATTATACCGTTGAAGTGTTATCTAGAACTATATCACTAAATAAATGGCTCTGCCTCTCTCATCCTTCAGCCTGAAGGCTGAGAGAGGCAGAGCCTGAAATAATCCTTCAATTTTAAGTGATGTTTATATCTACTCCCAAAATACTATTCGAGTATGTTCATAACTAACATAAGCATACAAAAATGTAGGTCAAGAAAATCCTTATGCCTGATTGTATTTTTATATAAACATGTTAATAGCAAGTTATTGTTGCTCAAGTAACTATAATAACAGACATACTTATAGAAACATCCACCATTCTCTTCGTATTAAATATTTCAGAGTTTAGCTATTTTGCTCTTCAAATTTCTTAGGCTCACAGAAATCATGCGGTCTTTCCATTATTTGTTATTGTTTAAAAGAAGACATAGTTGTCCGAAAAGCTAACACAAATTTATGAAGTAATTATTTTCAAATACATTCTGAGGCTCAACGGCAGCGATGACCAAGGGATGATGCGGTTGAATAATGTTGAAACAAACTTGTCAATATGTCAGTTAGTACTTAAAGCCGCCGCTATCGGGGCTGTAAATTTTCAGTGAGTACGAGTGAAGTCCAATAAATGCCAGATGAAGTTCGAGACGTGTAGAAAGATCAGTGAACTCAGTCACTCAAATTATTCTCACAGAGTTTTGTAACATCGCATATCGTAATACTTTGGGTTGCGAGGGTAAAATGGTTTCGGAAAGATCTAAGAATATAAAAACTTCAATGAAAGTTGGACCACAAATAATATGTTCCTTTATATGTATAATGAGGCCAATCAGAAGAAAACAATGAATAATTCCCAGTAGTATACTTTGAAACTACTAAATTTGAAGTTAGAAAAGGGGTTTAATTACTTCTAATGTGGTTTATTTTTCTGGCCATGGCTTCTAGTTCTATTTTAATTATCGACGTACATAAATTTATTTAGACTTAAGGCTCAGATATAGAAACTTTAAGGTTCCATATCTATATATTTTTAATATTTTTTTAATTACCCTTAAATATAAAATTACCTGTAAACCCATGACAGAAGATTGTCGATGTTCTGCTTGAATTGTACCAGGTTTTAGAAAAGATTTCCGTTGCTCTATCAAACGGCAACTCGGTGTAGTCTTCGAAAGAACTGTTATAGATATATCGTCTTTTAAAACAGAATTTAAATAACTAAACTAAATTATCGCTCTTTTGATACCATAGAGATAACACTACCCACGGCTATATTTAGATACTGATGATTTCGGGGATTAATCGCAAAAATGGAGCTCTTCAAACAATTCAGAGAAAATGTCAGATCTCGGTTACCTAAGCCTGTTAGGGCGGTGCTCTTGAAGAGAGCGTTTTGCTATTCCAATAACAGAATTAAACTCAAACTATTTGGAGGATAATTAGATACTCACTTGTGATAATATCTGAGCTTGGCTTGGTTTTCATCTCCTCCGAGAACTGTAAAGCAATTATTTGTGTCAATATGAATAAAAAACCACGTGTTACAATTTTAAGACACATTTCTTTTGTTGTAATATTGTAATGGTGACGAATAAAAAAACATAGCAAGAACAGGTAAAATTAAAACAGTATTGTGTCTAAGTTTAATTAAGTCGCAATTTTCAAAATTTTCAACTCAAAACCATTTAAAATAACGTATACGTACATAATGTGTATATATACGTATGTATGTCTAAAGGTTATAAATAGAATAACTAATAGAAATCCAGATATATGTAAGTAGTTCTTGTTCAGACATCCAATGTAAAATCTTTCATATTTAAATGTCTTAACTGTGGTTACATACTCGTAAAACATCTATTAGTGATCGACCTGATAGTGAAAGGAATAAGATTTTTAATTTACAAAATTGTGCTGTTCTGGATTTCTCTAGAGACTACTATATGAGATTTTTTATTCCGTTACTAAGAAAATGAATAAAAAGTAACTTCGATTTTTATAAGTTAGTTTTCTCATTGTAACTGCATGCTGGAGCATAGCCTTTCAGTGATTTAAGTAAGTGTTACTTTTTCAAATACACCCTGTATAACATGACATCAGCATCAGCATGACCTAAACACTTTCCGACTTTAACTTAAGCCTAAATACGAATTCGTTTTTTTGTGAATATTTAGAATAGACATATTCAATTATGTTCATGACGCATCAAATCGCCAAGCGTGTTTGCACTTTTACATTGTTTATGTCTAATTATAATAATAAAAATACGTTTACTATGTAGTATACACAATACAGGTGGAGTTCGCTGTTACCACGAAGATATAACTAATTTTCTTAAAGCTTTGTAAAGTTATATCAAGAAACATTAAGCGAATTATTTATTCAGATAACCTCGTACTAAATTCAGATATAATTCTCGTTGTTTAGACAAAACACGCAACGGATTATACGTTTCATCATTTACATAAAATATGGATGATCTAGGCTTCAAAATATTCCGATTTAAATATACAAAAATATCCTCTTATTCTAAAATCACTTTCACTAAGAACTGATATTATACAATATCATATTAATATTTAATCGATTGAGATTAAGTTTGTCTCATTATGAATTATATTGGTCAGTTGTAGAAAACAATAATAGACAGCCCAATTACCTGTTCTAAAGAAAAAAGAAAATTAAAAGAAAATTTTGCCTAGACATCTAGAAAAAAATTGCTTTCAAACGGGGATAGAATTATTGAAATCCGTTACGGTAATTTCATAGTTTTTTGAATATAAACAAATCTTTTTTCTTTATAATATCATTAACACTGTGGCTGTTTTTCCAAATCAAGTGGCCTTAATTACTCCTTTTAATATCAGCTATCTGCCATTGAAAACCCCGTAAGAATCGGTCCACCTATTCCGGAAATTAGCCGGAACAACCAGACAGCCCGACTGACAAAATGTTTAAAATTGGTTTTATTATGATATTAGAAACAGACACTAGAATTTTGTTTATTTGTATAGATATTTGTATAGACACAAATTGGCCGGATTAACATGCTGTGAATAAAAACTTTTTAATTATTTTTTATCTACCAAACATCTGTTTGATTCCGCCGCTATATTAGTTGTGACCATCGAACTTGTTAAATGAACCTGTTAGTATATGTTCACAGTTTTTGATTATCAAATCAGGTTCTCTTATTCACGAATATTGATTTCGTATATAAAGTGCTCGTTTTAATATGTCGAACTCGAAAATTACCGATAACATTATTCTTCTGGTATTTTGTTATAAATGTTTTAAAATCATGAAAAGCTCAGTCTCAAGTCTCACTTGATATAAGTCATGATGCAGTGTCCGATAAAGTTCGCTTAAGTGATGCTTGTTCATTAATAATGTGAATATAATCTCGAAAGGGGTCACTCGTATATCTGCCGTAAAACTGGTTGTCCGCTGGTGAAGGGGGATGGGGAATCAAGTTGTACAGTCACGTGCATTGATATGTAACGTTGACATATTTTGCAAATATATGTCAATATTTGATAATCCAAAAATAAGTATCTCATGTTGTATTCAAAATTATATAATCTTTAAACTGGGTCAAAATTAGGTATAATTTTTCTTCAAAGTAAAGTAAACAAAATACTAGTGAATACTACGCACTCCCAAAGTTATATTTATGTATATGTGACAATTGCTTTAACATAATATATTATATACAAAGCAATTTCAGAACAATGTGTACACATTATTTTTGATTATTAATTAATTAACGAGCAATTAAATGTAGGTGAACATGGACAGAGTTTATAATTAAGTGTTTACTCAAAAAAAATTAAAAACAAATAATGACTTTAACCATACATACTATATAACCATCAGAGTACGTCACAATTTCGTAACGTGCACATTTTTGGCAAAAATATTGACCTACACAAATAGTTGTCATACATTTGCATACACTTTCAAAATTATGAAGACATTAAGAATTACAATAATAAGTCAACAATGTAATTTTCCGCAAAATGTAAACAATACAATTTCATTATAATGTAAACAATTATGACTGTGATTTTTTATCATTTATATGTTTACATTTTTAAAACTGTTGCAGTTTTTACTATTCTGACAAATCAATTTCAATTTCAATAAACATGTACACAATGTAGTTTACAATATAATGTAAACATTCATTTTTGTGTTTTTAATAATGTTATGAAGGTAGCCAGGGCGCGGCGGCGGGCGGTAGCACGCGGTAGCGTGAACTGTTTTTATTCCGTTATGCTTTACCTATCTACCCTCAAACTATGTGTTAGAAGTTCTAGCAAGTTTGAGCAGTGCTAACGTCGTTTCCGGCTGTCCATGTGTTGCTTGATGATTCCGCGGTTCGTAATTCGCTGTGAGCCAAGCCTGGTTTAATCGCCATCGCAGTGAGCTTGATTTGTTGCCGTGGCCGCGTATAATGCCGCGTAAAAGTCCAGACCTAAACCGCATAGAGAATCTATTGGGTTTAATGGTCCAGCAGTGGGATAGCAACCGAGCTAGGACACGCGAAGCCCTAATTGATCATATCTATGAAATATGCGACCGTTTTAGAGGCAGTAATCACCACATATTAAAAAACAACGTCCCCCGCCGCGTCTTTCTGTCTGTCTGTCTGTTCGTAATAGCCTGAAAAACTACTGAACGGATTTTCATGCGGTTTTCACTAATAGACGGAGTGATTCATGAGGAAGGTTTAGGTGTATAATTTGTTAAGATTTTGTGTAAATTTATTGAAATAATATATGTTGATGATTGTTAAAGATGCCTCTGCTACCCGTGCGAAGCCGGGGCGGGTTGCTAGTGTATGCTAACTTTTAAACTATCGTGTTCCATGATATAGTTATGTATTTACACGCGAATTAACACGGAATTGCAAGATGCATCATCAATGCAACAAAGATTGCAAGATGTCATTGATTCTTACGGTGGTTATACAAGATTTGAAGTTTTCCAATATTTCTAATAATTAACAGGCCTAATAAAATGAAAATAATTAAAATAAAAAGCCCAAGATTAGATCTTATGTTCAAAATACGTACATTCAAAATATTTGTAGGGCCCATTTAACCCACTTTTAATTATGGGGATCGTGATAAAAAACCAGCTGTTACCAAAAATGTCTTTCATTCATCGTTATTTCCAAACTTTTAGATAATTTCCAACTAAAAGTTTGTAAATAAATATGTATTTACTTACTTTTCTGATTTTTATCGCAGTATTTTTTAAATATCAAATATTAATATATATTTGCAAATATGTCAACGTTTACATATGCACGTGACTGTACAAATCGTAAAAAAACCACTTCCTTTCACTTTGTCAATTTTAAAAAGCTTAAGCCATGTAAGGGTAACTTTATAATTAACTACACTACAGCAACATATTAAATGTTTAAAAAAAGAAAACATAGATTTTATATTGTAAAATAACGCAGCATGATGGCCGAAAGTATTCCATTTAACAAATTAAGTATAAAGCGATCCTTACCGGTACCAACAATAAAGAAAATAGCGTAAACACAGGTGAACATTTTGCAAGTTTTTCACGAATGCCCAAATCCAGTTTCGCAATGTTTATATATACGGGCCGGTATCACACTCTTGCACCATTCAGTACTTTCCTTGACATCATCGTAACTGATTACAAATGGAGCGCCAACGCTCATAAGCTGGTAAATCTTTTGGAAATACTACCTCGTACATATTATGTACTCGTTTCCTTTATCTTATTGTTTGTAGAGTAAACGATTGTATTGGAATTTCGTTAATGGACTATTTAAACAGGTGAATTAATTATGGCAATGGTAGTATATATTTCAACTTTCGAGTGGGGATATTACAAGAAGGATATAGTAATCGCTTTCTAAGGTTTTGAATTTCAACAAATACATAAATAGTTTCGATGTCAGGTGCTAATCTGGAGTGACTACTTCGTGAAGTACCAACATACACTCGAATTGTCCAGCTTAAACGCCGGAGTGCTCGCTCTCTTTCTCTCTACAGTGGAAATTTTACCGCGATCGCGTAAGTCAGCAGGAGACCATCTTGTGGGGCGGATCCGGGAGGAAAAGCGCGAAAGGGATACGATTCTTAGTAGATGCGCATTGCGCCTGCGATAATACTGTAAGGCGTATTCTGAAGATGCTACCACTCCGCATGTTACTGCTCAAAAATATTAAAAATGTATTTCCTTTCACCTTTTGCACATTGTCGTTGTTTTAATTTATACTAATATCTATAGCTACTACAGTTATTTCACGGCACATCATTTGAATGACAAAAGATGTTATATAATCAATAAATAACATAAAATCTTCTCATCGTTTAGAGGCAAATACCTAAGCTTTTTATCTTTTGAGATCATGTGAAACTTTGATGTTTGTGGATTTAATATTTTATATCATTAGATATTTCTGGCTTTCGTCATCGTAGGACTAATTTTGGTATTCCATTATGTAAATTTATAGAACTTTCGAGATATTTAACACATTCCACATTTCTCTATAATATTATTTCAGATAGTATCAAGTTTTTGTTTAGTGCCTTGTAAGGCACTAAACAAAAATATCGAAAATGTGGAGTCCATATCGCATACCTCTAAAGTACAGGTTTGTGATCTTTCAGTTCAGTATATTTTTTACATACATACATATACTCACGGCTGTGTCCTCGAAGGGATAGGCAGGGGTGTTTTAAACACCCACATTTTGCCACTATAATTTTGTCCCACTCACGTAATAGAGAACAAGCCTATTGACGTCAACCGGGCACGTTGAGAATTCAAAATGGGAAAATTAGGAAAGAGATGTTGCTTACACAAGTGTATTTGGGAGTGTCAGCAATAGCTCGAGCAGGTCAAGGCATACAACTATGTTTTTTTTATTAGATAGAGTAGAATTTTCTTTAAAGCAAAATTAAAGGCATTTAATTTATTAAAAATGTTTTTTTTTAAAAGACAACTCCGCATTAGGAATTACTCCTGTGTCGCGGGGGACTTTACAAACATACAAACAACGGACACAAAAAACACCCAGACTCAGGTGAGAATCGAACCCGCGACCTCTGGCTCAGCAGTCAGGGTTACTAACGACTACACCAACAACCCAGTCAATGTTAGCTTCTATACCTCCTGTAATAAAAAAAAATCCTACCTACGAAGAAAATACATCGGTTGTTATGATTAATGTCACAGCACATTTGATATGGCCCTTCGTAATCAAGTACTTCAGACTAAGCTGATATTGTCAATAAAAACAGGACTTGGATAGCCTCGCCTAGCAACATAATATATTCTTTTATTTTGTACTTAATTGAAGTGAAACTTCTTTAGAATCGTGATTTGAAATTCGATGAAACAAAAAATTCACACTAAAAAGAGACAAACAAGACAAACATTCATAAATAGGATTTATCCTGCGAGAGAATAAGATAGTATACAAGTATATAGTGTTTCCTATAATCTTTGTCTCTTCGCCTGCGTACCACGAAGCCTTCAGAAAATGCGTCAATGTCAACGTGGTGTAATTTTTACGCAATTGCGTATTAAAATTCGTTTTTTAATCAATTTATGTTACACACATCTGTGTTAATTTGACCTATAACTTTTATATAAATTATCTCAAATTAAATTTATTAACATTAGTATGTAAATAATTTGTGTTGATTTTACTTTTTGAATTTCTCATTCTCTCGTAGGCTACTTTTTAAAGTTTCACTTCTACCGTGCGTGAAATGCACACACACACACTTTTTTTTTTACTTTACAATCAAGCACCTATACACACGTCTTTGTATCACCTAAAGGTTGACTGGTAGAAAATGCCTACGGAATTAAGTCCGACTCATGCAATGTATCTGCAGGAAGTATAAATAAAGAACAAAGTACAGTAATGCCAATCTCAACAATAAAGCAAGTTCGTCACAATGTGAAGTAGCATCTGATCTATATTCGCTCATTAATAGGTAGGGGTATGCATATGTTGGAGGCGCCACAACTCGGTTTCAACACTCGTCACACGTTGATAAAGTGAATGGCACGAAATTGATTTTATTTAAGAGCAAAGCTGTAGGTTTATAAAAAATATAACCCCAGCGACCGCCGGTGAGCGTTGGGTACCAAATTCGGAGTTTTACACTAGCCTGAACAGAGAAATAAATATATTATCATCATTACCCGTATTGTGGTTGTCACATCGCAACAGTGCGATGTGACAACCACAATAATGGTTTACATTATCTATGTATAAGCACTCCATAAACATAGGCAAATAATTACTCCTAATAATATAATTAATTAGCAAATTAAGGTCATGATTTTAGCGCATTTGTAACATGATAATGATGAACCAACATGTGTTTATCAGTAAGGTCAAGGTATTAGCCTTGCTTGAATTTGTAAAAGTGTCTGTATTTATGCACTATGTATGCATAAACTGTTTAAATACTAGAGGCCTTGGCTTTAACAGTTCCACGATAAAAAGAAATCTACTGCATCCACAGCAAGTACTGGATTGTCAAGGTAAATTAGGTGAAAAACACCAAAATCTACTGCCTGTTTGTGTCGATCTATAACTTCCAGTTTCCAAAATGCGTAGGGCCTTATTATATGAAGATACAATACTGTATAGATAGCTGTACCGTGCTGCGCCGCTGCGACGCGACGATAGCGAGCACGATCGAGCAGGGCTGCCAGTATTAGCTTATTTTATACCGCCGAGTCTCAAAAGTTATACAAAATCTCGTACTATTATACACAAAATCAGTGTTGTACAATGTACGATGGTACGTCACTCACTCACGTCACTTGTTCGGTATGTCACTCTTGGGGGACTCTTGGGGGAAAAACTTCAACCACTAAAACTTATTGAAAAATGGAGAACAGTTATTAGCATTGATCATAGCGGCCACACTTTTCTTAATTTTGCCTTAAGAGCTATATCACATAATTGCATTTTACAACATTAGGTATTTACGCACGGCGACCTCTTCGGACTTGCGAGTGCCCGACACTGTGTTACCGCAGTAATTAAGCAATCATGATCCTTTTTCTACGATTAAATTATTAGTTTTGCTTCCTATAATAAAATATTGTTAATAATGCGTAATGTTCTTGCCACTGGTATGCGCCTGCGGCTTTGCTGGTGTAAATTATGATAGTATGTGGTTTCTATAAAACTTAGGTAGGTAGGTATTTTAAATAAAAAATTTCCATAATAAAAATGTGATTTAAATTAATAAAAACTATATTAATATTTCAAATTATCCAATTATTATATTTCTGAATTGTCAAGATTATAAGTCAGTCGGAATATGCCAGTCGTGAAGCTAGTTGCCTGTATGGAACAGGCAGTAGATCCTACGGAAAAGAACAGGAAAGAAACTCCAAAGACACTCTCTTTCAACATGTTTTTTTACAATTTTCTGGTTCATCATGGTCAATCTTTTCGCCAATCCTCACTGTGCGAATGTTGTGTGCTACCAGGGCCAGTTGTCGTCCAAGTGGTTGTTATCCGGACGTTTGCCGGGGATTCTTAGCACCCCTAGCCCTCAGATACAGTGACGGCTACCGTGGCCAAGAATAGCAGGGCTGCCTGAGACTCGGGGCCTGGTCATTCTGTTTGCTTTCATTGGGGGCAAAGTCGCAGGCACATAGCTAGTGGCAGGAACATTACGCATAATTAACAATATTTCAAGAAAGGAAGTAAAATAAATAACTTAATAGTGGAAAAAGGATCATGCTTATGCATTGCTTAGTCACTACGGTTACACAGTGTCGGCACGGCAATACTATCTATACAGTATTGTATCTTCATACAAACGGTCGGATCGCGAGACATACCTACACGCCTCGAATTCTCTGAATATACTCTCGGTACACAAACAGTCGCGAATGCACCGCAGTGACGAACAAACGGTGGCGGTGTGATGGTTTTTTAAGTAGTAAGCGTGCGTTTTGTGTATGTCAATGAAACTAGGTAAGTATAAGTAAACTATAAAATAATTTTTATATACCTACTAGAACGTAATTTGTTTCTTTTTTATAGGTAGCCATTTCGCTTTTTCCACCGAGTAAAATACCTGGATTAATAAATAAATAAGTCGATAGGGTGACAAAAGTGACACACGAGTGACTTACCAACGCTCGCGTTAAAAAAACTAGTAGGTAATTTCCTAGGCTATCTATTTACTTATGTATTTAGCTATTTACAAATATTATTGAATTAGACGAAATATAATTATGAAATAATTTTGAGAGTAAAAAATGGTAGGTACCTAGTAAGATTTGGAGCGTGTTATTTTATTAAATCTACTAATCAAAAATCAGGATCATGTATTTTTATTAAATACCTACTTCTCATTTCATTCACAAGGAATTTATTTTTTAAACAAAAAATAAATTATGATATTTACAATCACAAAACTAGAAAGAAACTCAAGGAGGTAGATGAAATTATGGGCAGCCGTGTCGTGTATTTACATACCGTCCGGCTGTAGGTAATTATTTCAAGGTCAGGGCCGAGTCACAATTATAGATAACATTACCATGGTGTCGGGAACTCGCGAGTTTGATCGAGTCGTCGTGCGTAAATACCTAATTTTGTGAAATGCAATTATGTGATATAGCTCTTAACGTATAATTACTTATCAGTTTACCATAGACATGATTTGTTTTAAGTACCTCTATGTGTATGTTCGTACTTATTACACTATAACATCAGTAATGACATTGTATCCGATTATACAATGCATCTACTATACAAACAGGATACCTACTTATGATTACCGAATTATACGAATTTTGTATCCAATAATACAATCTGGCAACCCTGCGATCGAGTGAGGTCCGAGGTAAAAGATTCCTATTAGCAATGTGTATGTGTAAATAGATAGTACGTGTAAGTACTTAGTAGGTAGGTTAGTAGGTATCTATTTGCCAAATCATAATGTCTGTTACCTAAATACCTAACCTGCCTACACAACAAAGTTGACACATACCATGCGTTTCGTTGAAACGAATATGAAAAAAATATGTAAAACACAATGAGAAAAAATAATTCTTAATATTTTTATAGTATCTTTGAAATTCGAATAAAAATTAGTGTATTAAAATTTACCTACAATAACGCAACAATACAGTTTCAATAACATTTGGACAAATGTCAATAGTCAGTACGAACTATAAACTAGCTACAAACTCAATAACAAAACCGTATCAACCTCAACGTAGTACGATTAATTGCCGCCAGAGGAACGACGACAATATTGAATTTTGTCAAAATAAGAAAACTGGCTTTCAGAAGCATTTATTCAATTTTCCCTTGTTTAGGGTATTTTATGAAATAAGAAAATACTATTATCAGGACCTAATATTGATTTTCCATACATTTCAATAACAAATCGATACCTGTAACGCCATCTATTGATATTTGTTTGAACCAATTTTGCTTTCTGATTCGACCCCATGACTGTATATAACAGGGCTTATTGTTTAACGTATCCTCTAAAACTCAATTTTGAATACAAATGTAAATGAATGTTAATTTTTAAGCGTAAAATTTTCTTTTATATCCTCTAAACAATTTTCAAGTTAGATGTATTATAGAGTGAGATCCCAGTCACCCCAGACTTACGTGATTTTAGGAAAGATGTTTTTTTTTAGGATCGGTAGTATAACATAAACATAGAAAGGAATGGATACTCGCTAAGCGGGGCCGTTTTACAGATAGCAGGTATCAAAGGTGGAAAAAAACCATGATAACTTGCGTCATTTTAGGAAGGCTGAATTATATATATATTATTAAGTGTAATATTTTAAAATATTTTGCAATGAGCCAGACAAATCTGACGGGCCAAACATCCTCCCAGACTCGTTAAAAGTTCCGCTGTGCGTGGAAGCGCGAGAGCATTAGAGCATTATTCAAGCGTATAAGTACAAATGAGATGCACTCTGACGCGTGAATATCTCTCTCTTGCAACTCGTGGCTACTCTGAGTTAGTGTGTTGTTACTTAGGGTTCCGAACCTCAAAAGGTAAAAAAGGAACCCTTATAAGATCACTCTCTTGTCTGTCTCTCCGTGTGTCACCACCGATTTTCTCAGGAACGGGTGGACCTAGCAAGTTTAAATTTGTACCAGATACTGAGGTCTGTAGTCCCTATTAGGTGTATAAAACTCAAGGTCCTGAGTCAACACGATAAAAAGATATTTACCTTAATTTTCAACTTTTTTATTTTTCGGAATTTTCCCTCTTCTTGTGTTAAGATCTTTCTTTTAACCAAATTTCTTGTTTTTTTATTGACATTGACTTTACATTTTAGGTATTACTTATTTTATTCTTATCTTATCTTTATTATTAATTATTACAATGTTTACATACATAAAAATATCAATCATCACATAAGAAGTTCTAATTATTGAATTATTACATCGAATTCCGCTTATAAACATTAATTGTACAATAACTATATTAATTCTATGTGAGAGACTGGCTTCTGTACTAGGAAACCTGTATGACAGATTACCAGTCTCTCCATATTCAGACCTGGTGGAAACCAGTAAGCACAAACTTAATTACTACTTAATCAAGGTTTTGTAGTTAAGGTGTGTGGTGAATGAATAATGTATGTATTTTGTATGCGTGGTGTTTATAGTATGCTTTGTGTATGTGGTCGATAGAGGGTGTGATATGGTCGGTTAGGAGGTGTGTGTGTGTGTGTGTGTGTGTGTGTTGTGTGTGTGTGTGTGTGTGTGTGTGTGTGTGTGTGTGTGTGTGTGTGTGTGTGTGTGTAACTCCAAGACCCTGTCCTACGACTGGGTCTAGGGGATGTTAGTTTGCCTATCTTCGTTCATAAAATTGACAATTCTATGTCATGTACCCTGGGTTTTGGGTCGAAAACCTATAGGGTACTTCCCATTTACCTAGAATCATGAAATTCGGTAAGAAGCAAGGTCTGACGACACAAGTGAAAGAAAAAATTCAAAAGGCGTTAATTTGTTGTTATATCACATAAAAAAAAAGGTTTTTGTGATTACGTACTTATATTTTGCGGTTGGATTTTTCCCTTTGTCCTACATCGCAACCGCAAAGTTAAGTTTGTCTTTCGAAAAAGACGGACAAAGTCTTTGAGAATTGATTCTCGAGATGAACGTATACAAGTTTGTTTGCTTGCGGAACCGTCGGTGCGCGAGTCAGACTCGAACTTGTCCGGTTTTTTTTAGTCTATATCACTGTTGATACATCTGATCTTTCGGTTAATTTCTAACCTAATATTCGTGAATGAAAAAGTGAATAAATAAATGAAAACTATTTTTAATAAACGATTGTAAATACGAGTAGTTGTTACAATAATTAAAACTTCTTATAGTGTTTACGTAATATAAAATTATCATACATCTGAATATATAATAAACGAGTGTAAATAGTAGTGTTGCAACTATTGAAACTAAATATAATAAAATTTAAATATAAATAATATTGAATTGACTTGAATAATGTTCTCGCGCTTCCTCGCACAGCGGAACTTTTAACGAGTCTGGAAGGATGTTTGGCATGTCAGATTTGTCTGGCTCATTGGAAAATATTTTAAAATATTATACTTAATAATATATTTAAAGTTCAGCCTTCCTAAAATGACGTAACTTTGCATATTTTTTTTTCCACCTTTGATACCTGCTACCTGTAAAACGGTCCCGCTTTCAGCTTATCGAGTATCCATTCCTTTCTATTTTTATGTTATACTACCGATCCTAAAAAAAAACATCTTTCCTAAAATCACGTAAGTCTGGGGTGACTGGGATCTTGGACTATTACTGTTAAAGTCTTTTCTTTTAACTGTAACTTTACATTTATTTTTTGCCACTTTACTATCACTTCACTCACACTCCATCTTCTTCTTTGCAGTTTTAGTTTTTGCTACTTATTTTTTAAATACCTCTAAAGCTCTCTTTTCTTAATTTCCTTATGTTCCTAGTTTTTGTGACGTTCTACAACAAGGAACCAAAATAATACTGGTTAATCTGGCGTTAAAATATAACTGCCATTGTATTAGATGATGAGAAAATCTAACACTTATCTCTTATTTTTGTAACTCGTGAGGTCGTGGTATTACTTCGGTCAAGCCGGCCCATATGTGCCGAAGCATGGCTCTCCCACGAAAATACATAGCCATATATAAAATCTTGTTCATTAGTTCTGAATCTATGCCCAAAAAGCTAAGGCAATTAGCTTTTCTTGGCTTAAGGTAGATCTTCAATAATCGTTTAATTTTTAAATCGTTTAAATTTAAAGAAAAGTAGTTTGTCAGTAGATATTCAACAACAATCTAAATTTAAAGCGTACTGGAATTTACTGTACCAAACTGACCATCCGACTGGGAAAGCAGCTGCAATATATAGAAGATATCATTGTGTTACAACTAGTGACCGACCGACCGAACAAACAAATACCAATGACAATAAAACAAATAACATCTTTAATTTCTATATCTTTAATTTTTTTTTTGAGCTGAAACCGAAACCAAATCTCACCATCAGTTGACGCGCGTCACCAAGAACATGCATTTTGTTTGAGTCGTTCACATGTCACCGCGCCTTTTGATCCGACGCTTGCTTGACGCGGCGTTAACGTCCATGGCGGTGTCGCTCGCTTTGAAATCATTGGATTTCTGTACATTCGTTCACATGAGTGCGCGTTTTCAACGCGTCGACAAGTGATTGTAAAAAAAGGATTCGGCCATTTAAATAAAAGTTCGTATACCATTTTTCACAAAGCATGATATCGGTGACACTTAATTTTATGCAGTTTATTAAAATAAAAATATAACATACAAGAAAAGCCAAAAGCACTACTACTTACTTTTATTTTCAAATTTTAAATAATAATTCAAAACTCACTAATATATAGATAAAAAAATCAATCTATATGTACCTACATATAAAAAGCTTTTATTCAGCTTCCGTATGTTTATGGTTGCAAATCTCGTCAACTGCATGCGTATTTAATTAATTGTCTTGAAATTTTCAATTCAATTGTATGTTATGTATAATTATATTAAAATTCAGCTTCCGTATGTTTCTTGCCCCAAATCTCAGAAAGTGTTTGATGAATATCCTTCCTCTCTTTTTTTTTATTCCGAAGTTGCAATAGCCAACATTTTACATACATTTTCGACAAAGAAAAATACTGAGTATTTTAGATTAACTTCTAATTTGTCATAGTTACATTTGAAAAATTTACTAAGCCTTTACTGAGTTTAGTTTCATGTAGCCTAAAAACAGGATATTAAGTTATAAAGTGGCTTTCAGTAAGTCTGGATGTTAAAATGGATGAATCCAATATTGCCGTCTCTTCTTGTGTTGCTGTTTCTGACGTCGATAAAATCACCAAACACAAGGCTGTTTTTATGTCCATCTTCTCCGAATACAGAATTTGAACTGAACTGCGACTGACGGTCGACGCCCGTGAAACGCTTGTCATGTGAACACTATACGGGCGGTCGCCGTCGACGGGCGCGCGGCCGCCGCCCATCATCTGAACGCACATCTAAGATGCGCCCAAAGTTCGATTTCGGTTTCGGTTTCGGCTGAAAATCCTGTTTCACAGGACACTAGTTACAACCCCTACTAAGTGGGCTGTATATCTGCTTGCTAATAATTTGCCTAACGAGCCGTCGCTCTTGGCAGCCAACCCAACCCCCTCAAGTCGGCGCTCATACAGGAGATCCCACTGATTTCCGGCGACTGTCGCATTTTTTACAGGACTTGCTTAATGAGCACGATAATAATTAACAAACAATGCTAACTATAAATGGAAATAGGAAATCAAACCACAAATTATTTAACATACTATTTTATTCTTTATATTAATATCCTTCGCAATCATGTTATAATATTTATGATTACAGTTTAATTTTGGAATGGTATTTAATGTAATATAACGATAAGCTTAAAAATAAATAAAAAAATCATATAAACTGGATAATATACAACGTTACCCATCATGCAACACCGTTGTTGTTGAAACAAAGAACATGGCAAAGAGCAGATGAACGCGACTCTTTGGTTTAATAGTTTCTTTCAGTAAACTATTTTAAACTAAAAGAAAACTTGAAAATTAATTCGAGAAATAACATTCAAATAGAAGAGAAGTGTCCGAGCTCAATCTAATGAAAGCGTCAAAATCCTTAGCAGACAGAATAAAAACGTCATTATTACACTTTCACTTAAAACTATGTTATTTTTTCCATAATTAAAATTGTTATTTGTACAAAATAATTCAACGAGTGTAATAAAATATAATAATTAGGTTAAAAATACAATACAAAACAATATAAATACCTAATTACGATCAATCTATTGTTAAGTAATGCATATAACAACCTGCTAGAAGTAACAGGACTGATCAGAATAACATTTTCAAAGCACTTTTATTTTATAAACAATCAGCAACAAGAACGATTGCACCAACAAACAAAACAAGAAAAATACGTATAAAAAATAATTGAAGATATTTAGAGATAGAGTGAAAAAGGTTGTACGAAACAGTAAATAAATAAGTTAATAGTGTTTAGAATGCTAAAGAAAAGTATTGGACAGTCGGTAAACACAGTAACTAAATAAAGACCTTCTTTTATTCATTGGTGCAATCTACAGGTACGTAAAAACACTTTCCTTCAAATGCATCCCAATTCAAATAGAAACGTTCCAAGGCCAGAATGTAGGTAAAAGCAATACTTCTTATAGATACGTGAGTTTGGAACTACGTTTTTACCTTATTTCATTCATGTTATCCACTAAAGGTTAGCTTTAGGAAGGTAGGAAGTCGACAATAATTGAAATAAGATAATTAGGTACATCCATTCATCTAAGATATTCAATACTCATGAAACATCTAATGTATTGTTTTAATATCGTTTATGAGAATAACATATCATTATCACTTCAAGCTAAATTCTATTGAGAAAGAGCAAACTCGTATTAAATCTACGTAAAATAACATTTCCAAGTTCATAAATTATTATTTACTTGCAAAATCCATTAAAACAATGGTGATCCTTTGATATAGGTTACAGATAGGTATCGTGCGAGCAATATCATCGTTCACCATTCTCATTCAAGGTACATACGTATTCAATTTTATAATACTCGTATTACAGACAAGCACTCCGGTCGGGTCCCAAAATTTTCATTAAGTCTACGCCTGCAAACCGTATAATAAAATATAATCCGGCAAGAACATCACATCGGGTGGGGCCACGAGACACGCGCCCGAGACGCGAGCGGGCCCGCGCGCTGACGGCGCACACTTCACAACGAGACTAGTCGATCACGAGCTGCGGAGCCCTCGAGTTCAATACGGACGATCGTCGTAGATGTAAATGGCCTCCCCGGCGGACTCCTTGAGCGGGGGCGGCGGCGGTGGGAAGTCGAGATCGCCGGGCCGGAACAACTTCGACGCGTTGGGCGCCGGCGACGCGGGCGCCGGGGAGCCGCTGCCCGGGGACCCGCCGCCGCGCCGCTTCACGCCGCTAGGGGACGCCGCCGTACGAAATGATGACCGACGGGCCAGCCTGTGGGAGAGATAGCACACACTTAGTAAAATAGTAAAAATCATCATTACCGTTAAAAGTCAACCGTATAAAATAAATATAAAAACTAACTTTTATTTTGAAATTTGTTGATTTGGTATATATGTATACAACATGTTACAGAAAGGTGTGGTCAACTTTTTGAAAGTAAACTACGCCGCTAAAGAAGTTTTCACTTCAAAAAAATACGATCAGTTCGAAAAGACAGTCATTTTTAGAGAGAGATTTATTTTCGCTAACGTAATCGGCTGATCGTGGTCGGTTTGAGAAGAGTGAATAAAATGACAAATTATCAAGAATGACATCATTCAAAAATGGGTCCTACCACTGAACTTATTAGCCTTTACATCGATTCAGAGCATACAATGGTATGCCTTGAATCGACGTACAGGTGTACGAATTCATTCTGCTTCATTGAGGACATTGAGGGGTTATTCACATTGTGTAAGTGTGTCAAAATTATACAATGTATTTAACTTTTTTTCATTTTGATATTTGTGTATGTAAAGATAACGTAATGTTAACAGTGAATGTGATTTGAAAAATTAATTGTTGCTACAGTGGTTCCCAATTAGTTTTTCTTACGTACCACTTCAAAACAGACCTGAAACTCGCGTACCCTTTATTAAATAAAAAAATCTGTTTGTTTTTAATATTTCTTCTCCATCTTCAAATTTAAGAGATATTTCTTGCCCCTTACCTGTTTCTAGAATTTTCTCTGTGGCCCACTCAATAAAATTTGCCTAATTTTTTTTACTGATTTTCTTAGTCAAGTGATAGCTTCGCGTACCCCCTGATGCAACCTCGCGTACCCCTGGGGGTACGCGTACCACTAATTGGTGAAACACTGCACTAGTATATTTCTTATGTAAATTTAAACTATATTTAGTGGTTACAATTGAATATCTTCATTACATAGATGTAATGAAATTTCATGTTTGAACACTTACTGGATATTTTAAAGAATATATAATTAATTCCTACATTTTAATAGTAAAACGAAGTATAAATCTTAACTTCTTTAACTGATAAAAACATCTAGAGTTCAGTATAAAACAAGTATTATAATTTCTTGTTCATATATATTAACGACAAGGCAAGGAGCCTTCTAATCTCATAAACCATCCTACTCTTATTATAAACGTGATAGTTTGTGAGGATGTATGGATGTTTGTTACTCTTTCACGCAAAAACTACTGAACGGATTGCGATGAAACTTAGTATGTTAATAGCTGGAGACCTGGATTAACACATAGGCTACTTTTTATCCCGATATTCCTACGGCATCGGGACTTACGCGGGTGGAACCGCGGGACGCAGCTAGTATAACATATGTATTTACCTCGAAGCTACTTCCTCGGGCGTTTCTTCAATTTCTAGTACCCAGCTGACGGAGTCATGTTTTTCTACGACTCCCTTGACGGCGGGTAGGGGCGGTGAATCGGGTGCAGGCGAGGCGGCTGGCGAAGGAGGTGAGTCCGGCTCTGGTGACGCGGAGCGCCCAGAGTCACCCGACGATGTTCTCGCACGCATCGGTGGTCGCTCTATGTAGCCGCCACCAGCGAGTAGAGACACAACCTGAATAGAAAGTGTACTTTTGGATTACAAGTAGGTACAACGGAATTTAAAATAAAATCAAATGTTGTGAAACGTTGTAGCTAAGCGCCACCATATCCACAAATTTGACGTAGATACTGACTGTGGCTAGTCCAAAGGCATTTAAGGTGTAAAAAGACAAGTACCTGTGACTTCTGTCGAAGTTTATATCGAAGTTCCTCGTTGAGCGCAGCAAGTCGCGCGGCGTGGTCGCGGTCCCGTGCCGCTGCGTCACGCAATCGACGATTGTCGTCGCGCAGGCGATCGGTGTCGCGTTGACGAGCGGCCGCGCGCTCTCGAAGCTCCTCAGCCGCGTGTCGTGCCGTTCGCGCGTCTCGCTCGGCGGCTGTACGTCGCTCCCGCTCTGCGTTCAGTTCAGACCGTGCGTCGCGCAAGGAAGCGACTTCCGCCTGCTTCAGTTCAATTACTGCTCGAAGTGACCGCACCTACAAATAAAAACGGGTCTATAGATTGCTTACAAATGTGATGATGATGAACACTTTACACATATCAACGTACGAAAATACATAATATCATTGTGATATTTAGATTTTTCATGATAACTCAATTAAGCATTTTTTTACAGACTATAGGAAATTTAATAGAAAAATTCAAGAATTACTGTGTCGTGTCACGTAAGAGTCTAAGAGCCATTTAAATTTAATGTTCTTTAAAACGAAACCTTTTTTAATACTTACTGGGTTTTTTCGTAATTATTACTGATATATTAATAACTAACCTCAGCTGCCAATTCGTTAGCATCTGTGCTCAATTCCTCATTTGCAGCTAATCGCAGTTCGCAATCTTCCACCTCACAGCACACAGGGTCGCAAGCTGCATCGCACATGTTGCAGGACGTATCTTCCGAACTGGCAATTGAAGAGTTGTACAACTTGTTGTGATCTATCTCCAATCGCGCAGCTTCTAATTGCGCACGAAGAGTACGCTCTATTTCGCTATGCGCGTGTAGCCGCACTCTGCTCTCGGCAACTTCGTGTTTCAAGGACTCGATCGTATCCTAAAAACACAATCGATCTTATAAATTGAATAACTACCTCATTAGTATATCATACGAGGAAATTGTATATTTTAATAATATGAAATTTTTTACTTGAAAGGTAGCTATTACATTTACGTTACCTTGAGCCCCTTGATGTCATTAGCGAGAGCTGCCACCTCCTCGATGTGCTTAGCCTGGAGACGCGCATTTGCCTCTTCTTTCGATGAGACCTCCATCTCCAGCTCTGAGATCTTGCTCAGGCATTCTGCGACTGGAAATATTACAACAGCTCCATTTAATACCAAGAAAAAGTAAATAATTCGCTTGACCAGTATTACCAGCTTTGGCAACGCTTAAGAGGCTAGAGGAGTTTTATTTCGTTTCTTTTAAACCAAAACGTGTTTGACATCCATAAGTTCAAGAAAAATAAAAATATCGTGAGAAGTTCTGTGACATGTCATTACCATCATTACGACGTACATAACGAATGCATTGTTTTATATCATACATCAACTTCTTTGTTTTTGTTTGTTTTATTGTATAAATAGGTGCTTTATTTTTATTGTTCATAGCCTTATAGAAGTTACAATTTATAATGTATTTTTTTTTTCTTGATCGAACGTAAATATTAAGTATTCTTTATTGTATACCAAAACAGAACAGTAACTGATATTTTTACATAAAATACACAATGGTGGGCCTTACAACAAAAATCAATACTTCCAGGCAATCTTAGCGTTCTCAAATAGGATCAAAATATTTCTAACTTATATTTTTATTTCTAAGAATCTAAAAATTTGTAATGGTGTAGCTTACTGGTATCGAGATCTTTTTGCGCACGGTGCTGCCGGTCGCGGTCGGCGCGTGCGGCGCTACTGCGTTCAGCCGCTGCCACACCACGCCATCGCTCCGCTTCCACTCGCCATGAGCTGCCATTTAGAGCGTCTAACTGGAAATTTAAAATTATATATTGCACTAAGTCCATTACAATGATCCTAGACTTCAGAAGACCTTTTAATAGATATAGAGCTGCACTATATTCCAATACAATATAAATATAACAGTTACTTAAGAATGAAATTTGTATAGCAATAGTTAAAAAAAATAACGAATCAATTCAGTTTGTAGTTCGTTATTTATAACTAATGAATTACACTAGGAATTTTTCACATATGTAGGTACATATAAATACTTACTCGAAACACTAAATACTGGACTAAAACGCCCAGAGCTTCAACACCCTTAGCTGCGTGCGCGAGTGCAGCTGTATGTTCGCGCGGCGGCGCGGCTGGCGCAACAAGCGCGACGGGCGCCGTGCGCACTGGCTGCGGCGTTTGCACCCGCTTGCTTCGGGGCCCCACCGGCGCTGTGACACGTGGTGGCTCTACGATAAAAAGAAAGGGTTGGTAAATGTTTGATATTATATAGATCATGTATAACACAAAAATGAGAATTAGAAAAAAAATTAAGGGGTTGTCACCAAAAAGAACATGACATCAATAAATATCTTATCTTATTATTAATATGGAGGAACCTCCGACCAGAATAGGTAATCATGCCTAACGGGCCGCGGAAGTTGTATATATACTAAACAGCGGGAGAACTATCATTGCGCGATACAGGATTAGTAATTACTACGTAGTTCAGCTCGTCTTCGCTAGATGATGTTGAAGTAGGTATGTTTCGCTGTATGTGGAAGTCGCCACAATTAGCTTGCCCTTCCGGTGTGCACTAATATAATTATTACCTATTACCACATCACAGAACATTGTGTCACTTAAGGGCGAGGCTTATTGCTAGCGGGCATTACCTACTAGCAGTTATGAAAGCGCTAACTGTGTCGGCACCATTCGGAGTCACACACAAACGAACGTAACATGTGCGAATGTGCGTAGGCTGTGATAGGTTGTTAGACTATCACTATCGCCCACGACACCACAATAACCCATTTCCCTTCGATGATGCTTCAACAATTTCCCTACAATGACCAGCACTAATGTTCCCACGTTCGTATATAGACGACGGATTTGCGTAGGACCCCATAGATGACCGCAGATACTGAGTCCATACTAAGTCTAGTCGCCGCATTGACCTCATCACTTTGCTTGAATCTCAGCATACGACTCTTCTAACCGCGCTTCTAATGCACGCACGTGAATAGTGAGACAATTTTTGGTAAGAAAAAATAATAAAAATCGCGTTTGAGTGTAACTTGAGATAGGCAAAAGTTACGTATTTTCAACTACTTGATGACGAATCTGTGCCTTATATACTATGTTTTGTATAAATTACCTTTTATTTAAAACAAATTAGCATATCGGTTGGAAAGGAGGGCCCCACGAACTCGTAATAGGTTCATAATATTTTTCAATTTACGGACATAATCTATGTTTAGAAAATTTACAGAACAACATGAAAATTCATGGCCTCTAAAAATACACAAGGCTTACTGTTCAATTGTTTCTTATTCCTAACCACGATGACATGTCCCTGTCACGACTCGACTAATCAGTTAATCGACCTTTAAAATGCACTCTCATGTGTTAAATGATGGTAATCTATTATAGTGTACTTCATTGTTTTTAAACACACGTATTTAGGTGCATATGCTTTAGTAATTGTTTTTAAATGAAACCATGGACATATGATTAAGTATAACAATGGGTTCGCAAAATAAGGACATTTTTCGATCACCATATTATTTGCCTACAGCGCGGCGGTCTGAATCTAAACTCAGGTTTTTGTTAAATGTCCAAATTTTTTAAGACATTGCATTGTATTGTATATATAGGTAATCTATATTTACATCTAAAATAGGATGGTCACTCTCATAAAATAAAATATAACTATCTTTATAAAAGTCCTATTGCGGTTTGTGAATTTGAGAGAGATGGAATATATTGAGAAAAGCATTGATTTTTTGTACCTAAAGTACTTTTCATTCATAAAAACAAAATAACACGAAAGGGACAAACGCTTTTAAATAGATGAGACACCATGAAACTATGGGATCATGACAGAGAATCTATTGAAGACAGGTTGTGCAAAGTAAACAAGGCCCATCGTAGTACGTAATCGCCTATTGTAGTACCAATGACACTTTTTCATCATTTCTTTTATATTTGCTCAATATTACAACGTGCTCGTACTTCTTATGCAGACAAAAAGAATAAATAAAGGGAGACAATTCACAAGTCTGAGGTAATTTTCACATCGTGCTTAAATATTATTATCCAATGTGGCAATGTAGGGCAATATTTGCGTGTTATTAAAGAAGATGAATAGCGAGTCTTGACATAATAGCTATTAAAAGATGTAATCAAACAACGAATATTGCTTTTAATTTAACGACTGTACAATACGTCAACTCTCGTAATAATGTTTTGACTATATTATGAAACGTATTTCTTGTTATAACTAAGCAAGACAAAGCGTTATTACTTTAAATTTAACATGTAACCAATTTTTTTTTCTTACTACACATCGCGAACTATCAAGTCGACGACGCGACGACGTCCATTTTCAGGAAGTCTAAAGATCTCCCTGCCTAATTATATTATACTCGGGTCTTAGACGTTTTGTGGTTTTAGTTGGATGGATTTCGATATAATCGCTACGTGCCTTCAGTGAGGTAGGCAATAACCGTAGCAGTTTATACATACAAGCTACGGAAAAGGACACATTGTCACGCAACACAAATTGGAATAACTGCTTTGAGTTACATTAGGTCGTCGCCGATTTTCTGTGACGCTTTGGACAGCAAGTAGGTACCTAGGCTTTTAGACTGAAAAGAAACGAACCTTAAATCCCGAAAATACTCCGGAAATTTGATAGGATGATACTTTAACAATCAGGTTGTATTAAGACTACCATGGCATTTTTGAAAAAAACACTAAATATCCTAGAGCTTAAACCACCTAAACTACGCCATAACTTTTCGACATGTTATCAGGCAAAGTGCAAGATGATATCTGCTGTATTCTAAGCTACAATATCACTAGCACAATGAGTTCGAGTTGAATCAGAAATAAAATTGGATTGATTCCGATTTTTTAAAAACCTTTTGCCTGCATTATAAAACTAACTCGCCACAACAACAGGAGCGAACTGCGTCAAAAATACAAATGAGACGTTATCGAGAGCATCTTTATTACAGAAACTTGTGAACGTTATACAAAATTGTATGTACTTTCTAAATTTATTTAGCGGTATACGATGAGCCCTTATCGCCGACTTATAAGAAGTGAAATTGTCGGTGTTTCGAACACGTACCGACAATACCGACATTGGCCGTAGGCTCCTTTGATATGAATATTTCAAACAGTATTGCTGAAGCACGCACCGAACATCAATTGAAATACTATTACTTTTATTGTTACTAGTATTGTTTATTAGTTATTAGTTTTATTGTTATGCGGAGTTCGTCCTATTTACTAAGATCTATGTTCAAAGAGAATCAATAAACAACGCTATCGATCAAATTATCCGTGAAACCGGTTTCCTGTGAGTGGAGATTTAGGAAGTCATTTGTTATACGACCTTAAAAAAGGAGAATGTTCTCTATTTGACACGTAATAAAACAATACAATATAAATGTTTCTATAAGAATAAATGCTGGAGGAAAATTAAAAAAATATCAATTATAATTTTTTACTCTTTGTTAATAGTAAAAAAACAACTCTACACACAGGCTGCAAATAAGGTATGTGTGTTTTCACGACTTTAACGAAACTCATTTGTTAAATTGGTTACGTAGTACCTACTGTATTTTGTGTTGTGGAAAGGACTTCCCCAAGTACTGTCTATTCAAATGTATACATTCTTTTAACATAGACGCGGATGTAGCCATATAGCTACTTACTTATTCAGCAGCTCCAGCTTTGTCCATGTTAACATTCTGGGCATGTACATATTTATGTGTTCAACGAAAGAAAAGTTATTGTAAGATTAGAGGATATTTAAAATTCAAACTAAAAAATGTAAAAAAATTAAGCAGATGTAAAAAGTCGGTTGGTTATAAATCCATAACAGACTGTTCCCACGCGGTCCATTGCATACTGTCAGTGTTCACGCGTCATTAGAGCTGTAGCTACGGCCAGCGCCCATTTCCGCCACGTGGTTCCACTAAAGTTTACACTGTTTTTTATTTATGTTAGAATCCACTTATTTAACAATAACTTTTTGCTATTGAATGTTTTGCCAACACTGTAATTTTTAATAGACGGGTAGGTTTTCAAATATTGTTTCAATGCCGACTTTCCATAAGAAGCATGAATTTTTAGACGAAAAAGTAACGGTGGCAGTCAAATTTACGAAAATCTACTTACTTTTTAACCGTTTTAAAAACACATTATCGTATATTTTACTTAAACATTGTAAGGGGTACAGAGTATGAGATGATAGGGCCTACTTGCTTATCATCTAGAAAAAGTACTGTCCCCCAGGCTTAGACCTTGCCTTGACAACTTTTTGTCGGGGAAATAAAACTTGCAGGGGGTAAAATAAGGACTACAAGTTTGTATGAAAAAACTACGAAAATTGCGAAATTTTATACTTACAAACACACACATTATGAAGTGATTTCTAATAAATATGAAAACAAATATACACACATATTCTATATTAACCTATTTTACCTACTATACATACCAATAGATACTTATCAATAGTTTTAAAGTTTTAAAATGAAATTGGTATTACTTAATTAGAGAACTAACTAAGACACATTTTATCTATACTAACTTTTAAACTTTCGCGTTCCATGATATATATATGTGATACCTTTTCGTGATCACATTTTATCTAATCTTACACAAATGAAATTGTCGTTTTATTCTTGCCCTAAGTAGCTAAAAAAGCGCTATACATCCACAGAGAACGGTATCCGCTTCCTATTATATTGACCAGTTACTTGTTTGTCAACTGTCAAGAAATTATTCGTTTTGCTTACGGACAGTAAAATTTTCGTTAAAAATTCAACGAAATTTTACCGTCTGTAAGCAAAACGAATCGTTTCTTGATTATACGAACCGGGCATTAGTAGTTCCAAAAGACAGTTTAGGTGAACAGAAATGTCAAGCTCAGCCGAGGAATGACTGTTACGTTAACGCTAGAGTTGAAAGACATGACCTGTGTTATTGTTAGTTTAAACCTTTGATCAAACATACCATAGATAGATACATGTTCCCTAACAAAAATCGCGTCAAATAGTGATGCCAGATAGTAAGCTGGTATAACACGCTGGAGGTACATATATCAGTTGAAAGGTTTATCATATGATGTAATTAGACAATGCTTGTTTAAAATGCTTCAAAATGAACAGAAGAGTATTGAATATTTACAAGTTAATGTGAACTATTACTAGTCATTGTGCTCATAAAGGATAATTATTGCGGATGATGGCCCAATAGTAATTTTGTGAATGGCCGGTTAGAGGGTCAAGCCAGCGCGTGGGCATCAATTGTGACCGTTGAAACGTAAAATTAACATACGCTAGGGCTGTCATACTATTTTAAATACAATAATTTTGCAGTTGCATTGTTTTTATGTTAATCCTGTTCGTTAAATCAGATTCAAGGGTGAGAATATGTCGGACTAAAAGTGTGAAACAATGAAATCATACTTCAATTTGTTCGGCGTATTTAAAATTTGTTACGTTTTAGTAAAAAAATAAATAATAAAACTGAATTATTTAATTATAATCATTAAAAAGTATGTTATTATCAAAGCACGAATTATATTGACTAAGAATGGAAACATCTTTGTGTTTACAATATTAAGGTACACCGTGTTTTCACATTTTTATAAAATTTCTGTATCTTTAATCAACCCCAGATATTGAAGTACATGATACATTACTAGTGTTATACGTATAGTATTATACGTATTACAAGTGAGCTGCGCCTACGCCTACAAAGTAGAATATTTTATCAAACGACTACTGACATTTTTATCTCCGGTGATAATTGCTATACAGCATCTATGAAATGTCCCTATCACTTCCTGCAATTATATGTTTAGTGGATAATATTTCTAATTGCTATTACATATTACCAACTCATAAAGTAAACTATAATTTCTCAGCACAATGATCACCTTTCCCTACGAAGTCTGATTGACATTAACAGACAATCGATTACTTAATTAACACATCAACTGCCGTTAAACAGAGATGATTAATATTTCCGCAAGTTAATACTGCCTGTTTTCTATCTTAATATATGCGAAAAAAATAAATACATTTCTAATACTACTTGAATGAGTTAATCTCTGGTCAAGGTAAAAGATTCCTCCCGAAAGGTTACTTGCGGGAGGGAGCAGTACATCGCATTAGTAAGCTTGAGTTTTTGTTATGTTAACTTATAGTTTACTTTATAATTTATAGAAATCATCTCAATTTATAATTAAAAAAACACATGGGATTGTAGGTGTCTGAAACTTTGAAAATCACCTTAATTATCATTACGGTGAAACATGATTTTGCTACTGTTTTCTCCGTCATATAGGTAATGTCAGAATTGGCCTATAAGCAGTTGTATCACCAGTTGCTAACCCTATTCTCTTATATCGTGGAACTCTGGCAACCCTATTTACAAGCTTACACACATAATATCTATGCAGTGTACTATAACTCTGGTCTTCTCGGGTTGATTCCATAGTCAGACGATTTGAAAAGAATCTCTAAACTTTTTTAGATAAGCAGTAGAATATTTTTTTAGCCTTTTTAAGTAATCTTAACGCTACGGAGTGATACATTAGAATACTGGGTGGGATTGAATTCGTGACCTTTCGATTACAAGTTCAACCCTTCATTGACACTAAAGAATCTATATTTCATCGTTTATCAAAAAAAAGAGTGTGTAAATAATGATAAGTAAATAATTTTGTAAACATTCAGTAGTACTTCATATCATCATTAGGCATTCCACGAACTAGGAATAAGGATAATAGACTACAACGGACATCAGTTACTAAGTTAGCAATTTAAAAATCTCATAGATACAAACCGCCAAGACAGTCATTACTATGATGGATGCAGGCAATCGGTTGTTTTGTATCAGTATTCTACTTACAGAGTAGGGTAACGGGTCTCGAGGCGACCGTGTCTTGAATACTATATTGGGCTAGACAACACAAGTGTCAGAATTATATATTATTTGTTTTCAGTTCCCGTGTTGTATTTCCTGCAGTATCTCAACAATGACTGAGTGCAACTACATCTTTAAAATTTGAATATTTCAACATGTTTGATGGGTTTATTGGCTTTGAAGCAGGTAGGGCACATCAATTACTGTTTGACATAAAACTTCCCGACCAGAAAAATAACTTTATGACCTTAAATAATTGTATATATATATATATATATAGCAGTCAACTATATATTCAAAAATATAGTGGTCATTTACATTTCGCTTTGCACTCCACATCACCCTGTTCTAATAGTAGCATAGTAGATATCATTGTGTTAATACGTGAAGACATTTCTTTCTACCCCTTTTTATGAAAATTTCGAGAACGTAGTCACGTGAATTTTGGAGTATTTACAGTTTATATATAGAAGAAGTGCAGAAAGCTAAAATTGTCAAACTTGCAACTTTAAAAATTACCCGAAAACCGCTTAATAAAATTACGCGTCCAGTATACGGGGTCCTCGAAAAATTGGTACTTTCTATGCAATAAACTAAACTTTCTATGCAATAATATATTTGAAAAACTCAGCACTATTTAGACTATTTAAGATCAATCTCAAGCCTGTCTTTTCTTTTATTAAAAATTATATTTTATTAAAAACTAGTCCTATTTTATCTTTATATCATAATAAACAATTTACACTATACTGTAACTGAAACTGTAAGCTAAATAGAGAGCTGAAGTGGTTACTGCAGTACTCTTTTGTTTACTTTATCATAAATCTCTTAATAAATGTAAAATTATCAAAAAAATATTATTTTTATATCATGTTTAATAAAGGACACAACTCTAATAAACTCTTGGAAGAGTTTATTAGAGTTGTGGCTCCTGCCTGTCTCCGTCTAAATGAGATACTGTTTTCCAATCTGTATTTCCCAAAATCTTGTATAATATTCGTTTGATACCATCTTAATACAACAGTTTACATAATATATTCACTATAAAATCAGAGTGCATTTGGGTAAATTAATCCCATTCCGTAAATTTACTAAAAATACTTACCGTTATACCTTTTTTTAAATTAGTAGTAGCTATTATTTATACGTCCAAGATTTCGTATCTGAGTATTTCATTGAGGCACTTCTTTATAGACATAGGACATATTAAAACAATTTTCATAATTTTCATCTGAGCCCTGGGAGATAGCCTATATACCAATGCTCAGATAGCCCTTTCCAGCAAACTTCCACAATGGGCGATCATTAAGCGATTAAAAAATTTAACAGTTAAAAATGCCTGGCTTCTCATGAAAGAAATGCGGTGATGAGATGAGATGTGATGCGGTGCGCACTTGGCCAATTCTTTATTCAAGATCAATAATGTGCGTTGCATAAAGAAACTCAAAAGGATATAAATGTTTGTTCGACCTAAATTTTTTTGTAACCCAAACTCCTCATCAAAGCGTTCAAGCGTATTTAAGTAAATATAGCACTTTTTCTTCACTTTTTTGAATCATGTATTGACGGATAGAGTAACACTCCTTTCCTGTTCGGAGAAAAAGAAATAATTTGAACTGTTTCATCAATTGATCAATTACTTTTATAGAAATGTTCGTTACATTTCTATAAAACTAATTGTTTGTGAATAGATAAAAACATGGATAACAGATTATCTACTAATCGTTTTCAAATAAGGTGTGCACTAGGACACGTTTTATTACGGCATTCACGAATTTTGCAATGTACTAAAAGTACGGTATACTGTAGAAGGTTTTGGTTTGACGAGAGCCCTATATGTAAATGATCGTCTTCGCCGTGGCGTGCAGTGTCCCGTAATTTTACCACAAAAAAGAAGCATACTCCAGCAATGGTCTAAATATAGGATTATTATGCAAAGCAGTCTTAAAGCTTGCAAAAATTTTAGTGAATGGACTTCAGACACAACATTTAACATTTATTTCCATGACACGGTTCCCACATCACACTATCAGCTTGGTACTATTTTGCTTAGTCTACGAAACGGTGCTCGAAATGATAAATATATTGAACGAATAATAAAATTTGTGGCTTTTTTAATTTTCTGCACTCCTGATGAACTTTGCAAACTGTCTGGTCAAGTCTGGACGGGAAAATTTAGCAAACTGCGGGGGCTAATCATTAAAATAGGTCTAGTTGTCATCCTACAAAAAAGTGCAGTGTACGGCACTTTGATTAATGGTACTTCAAAAGTAGCTTTTACTTTCTAAAGCGACTTTTTAAGTAATACATAAAAGCTTCTTTAATATTTCGTGGAAATTGCCTTCTTCCTTATACATCAAATCATCTAAATCTCTTGGCATTGAATTACGCAGTATCCAGCTTTGAAATAAAGCCAAATTTGGCAACTATGATTAATATTGCACTGGAATATCTATATAAAGCTATAATATAACAAAGCCAAGAGTTTTTTTTTATTGATTGTTTGTTTGTTAAACGCGTTAATCTCTGGAACTATCAGTCACATTTGAATATTTATTTTTGTATTGGATAGAGTATTCATTCAAGCTCAAAACAATATGTACAGGCATCTACAAGAACCTAGAGGACAAAAAGAGCTCTACCGCATTACGAAGAGCAGGGAAGAGAGGGCAAAAGACATCAAGCATGTGAGGTGTATGAAAGATGAAGAGGGAAGGGTGTTGATAAAAGATGAAGATATAAAAGACAGATGGAAGACTTATTTTGAAAAGCTTATGAATGAGGAGAATGATTGGAGCGGTGCTAAACTATGTGCATGTGAATATCGGATTAGTGAATGAGATTAGTATGCACGAAGTTAGAATGGCAGTACGAAGTATGAAAAATGGTAAATCAGTTGGGCCCGACGGTATACCAGTTGAAGTTTGGAAGTTATTGAAAGAGGACGGATATCAGTGGCTGACTTTATTCTTTAATAAGTTGTTGCATGAAGAAGTAATCCCTGATGAATGGTGTCTTAGTTCACTCGTGCCCATCTTTAAAAATAAAGGAGATGTACAGGAATGCAACAACTATCGAGGAATAAAGCTCATGTCTCATAGTATGAAAGTTTGGGAGAAAATAACTGAAAGAAGAGTAAGAAATGAAAGTGCGATAACACAAAACCAATTTGGGTTTATGCCAGGGCGCGGGTCAACAGATGCCATATTTACAATACGCCAACTATGCGAGAAGTACAGACACGTGCACACAAAAACTTGCATATGGTGTTTGTTGACTTAGAGAAGGCGTACGATAGGGTACCAAGAGAGGTTTTGTGGTGGGCTTTGAAAGAAGAAGGAGTGCCTGCTAAGTATGTGGAATTGATTCGTGCTATGTACAGAGCGTCTAGCACGAATGTGAGATCGATGGCTGGAAACACCGAACAATTCATTGTCTCTGTAGGCTTGCACCAGAGATCGGCTCTAAGTCCATACTTCTTCCTGTTGGTAATGATGCTCTGACATGGGACATACAGGACATACAGGAGGAGGTACCTTGGTGCATGCTATTTGCAGACGACATTGTGTCGGTCGGAGAAGACGGGTGCGAGGTCCAGAGCAGACTGGAAAAATGGCAACAGAGATTGGAGAATGTTGGCTTGAAAATCAGCAGAACCAAAACTGAATACATGTTCTGCGATTTCGGCGGTCTCTCCAGTCCTGAAACCATTACGCTGGATGGAACAGCGATCCCAGTGTGCTCCGACTTTAAGTACCTCGGTTCTCTTCTTCAAAGCGATTGCGAAATAGACCGCACTGTACAGCATCGAAACAATACAGGGTGGATGAAGTGGCGGCAGGTACCAGGAACGATTTGTGATCCCAAGCTCCCTATTAAGTTAAAGGGACAGGTGTATAAAACAATCATCAGACCTGCCGTCCTGTATGGTTCTGAAAGTTGGCCTACAAAGAGAACGGATGAGAGACGCCTGCACGTAGCCGAAATGCGAATGTTGAGATGGATGTGTGGTGTGACTAGGATGGACAAGGTGAGAAATGAATATATTAGAGGAAGCCTGAAAGTAGCACCAGTGGATGCAAAGCTGAGGAGCAATAGGTTATCGTGGTATGGACATGTGATGCGGAGAGATGAGCAAAATGTAGTGAAAAGAGTTTTATGTTTGGATGTTGACGGGTACAAGAGAAGAGGACGACCAAAGAAAAGATGGATGGACTGTGTGAGAGAAGATATGGCTAGAAATGGAGTAAGCAGTGAAATGACGAACGATAAAGTAGAATGGAAGAATAAAACATATTGCACCGACCCCAAATAAAATTGGGACAAGGGTAGGCAGATGATGATGAGAGTATTCATTGAGAAAGGTTATAGGTTATGTAATAAATATAACCCTAAGGAGCGGACAGTGACCACAAACACAGGTGAAGCGACGGGAAGGTATAGTATTACATAAAAAAAGAAGAATCGAAATAAGTTTCGCCTTCATCAAACGGTAGCATTCATTCCATATATTCGGGATAGCAACAAATCTGACCGCAATAGTTCATTTACACTGTTATTTCTACTGTACCCACTCTAATAATACTATAATCCATTCGTTTGCATCTAGTGCGTAGTGGTAGTGAGAGAATCACAAATCTAATTTTAGTTGTGTTTGTATGTGTGTCAGGGGGCCGCGGCGCGTCGTCCGCCCGCCCTAGAAGGGTCATCTGCCGATAACATTGTAATATATCTAAATATTACACAAAAAGTAACACATTTACAATACTAATGTTTTTCACAATTTTTCTTCGCTTACTCGTATAAAATAAACATTCCATTACTAGGATGCAACAATTAGGTATAAAGTACTTTTATAATATCCTGGAGTCATGGATTTAGCTAAACACCGCAGTTTTGCACTAAATATAGCTACTGCACACGCTAACGTGATGTTGTAGGGATTTCCCCAATAAACATCCTATCTGACACAAACGACTTACAAATCAAACTAGTAGAATCTGAGGTTAGCGCGATCAAAGAAACTCGTCAGCTTTATAATATTAGTAATTATGTTTGAATAATAATTCTCTATTAATGACTCATATATTACCGCGATATAACGAACAACGACCGATACAATATTTAATAATGATAATAATATAAAATTACTTCTGTGTTCAACTTACGTAACGCCTACTATAATATATATGTTTATAAAAACCTATGAAACGGGAGTTGTATTGCAGAATTGTTTCCATGAAATCGTACCGTGCGACTGCCATTGTGGAGCTACAAAGATTATATCTTAGTGAAATCACAACTCGTTTGATCTTATCGCATCGCATTTAAAAACCTTCATTTCAGAAAAACTGTTATGACTAACTCACGGAAAAAGTATTATACTCGCAACTCATAAATTAGTAAATAAAAATATATTGAAATATTAATAAAGAATTCCGTCAGCATATTTCAACCACATCGTTCTAAAAAGCCCTAGAAAAACTAATTTCCTCTTCGTGAGATTAGGCCTATTTAAGCCGTTTTCCCCTTTTAAGTTATCTAGAATTAAATGAAGCTACAACGGGGAGGCTAAGTCCATCTCAGAACTATAGGGCCTGTATTATAATTTTCCCTTTATCTAGACATTTATAAAAAAGTATTTATGAGAATCTCCTACTCTGTAAAGCCTGTAAGTTAGACGAACCTTTCACTTTTCTGAGACATAATATTGTAGGCACATACAATACAAAACTGTATACAATACGTCTTTATCACACAATACGATGCAACTGAAGAAGACACAATGGAGCCCATTTCCTACATATATACTAAAAGGTCTAATTTACCATTCAGAATAAAGAATGAAAGTCATTTGATACATATCTGAAATGGAATGAAGAGCATGTCTTTAAATTGACTAATATGTGCATATATTTGTAAAGGGTCGGCAACGCCTATACGAGTCTGTGGAATTGTAAGCGTTCATAGGCTACGGTAACCACCATCAAGCCGATTGTATGCTTGTTTATCATCGCTGTGGTATAAAAAAATGTGGACAGTTTGACGTAATATTTTGATTTGTCTGTAATCTATAGAAAATAAAATTACTCGTGTCGGCATGAGGATTTACAAAATATTAAATAGTTTTATATGGAATATACGGTAGCGGTGACGTCACTGACCGATGTCCGCTTGTTGGTACCACCAATCTTTTAGGTTAATAAAAAAGTTTTCTCTATTAAGAGAAAACTAATAAAATATTTTTTTGTTTTAATGATCCATTAATTTGAAGGCTAGAAAAACTAGGAATATTATATGTTATTGGTAACTCTAGCATAAAATTACTCCGTTGGGATTACTAACGAGTATTTAAATCTAAACTCATCCAATATACACACTTTACAAAGATAAAAAGGTACTTGTAAGAAACACAGTGGAAATCGAGTAATGAGCTGGTCACATGAAGAAGTTTCTGCAAGCCATACCTGAAAGCTACCTATTAGCTAGAGGTCAATTGGACCCTTAGGTATTTTGGGTTGGGGCCGACTGACCCCTAGCTAATATGGCATAAGGAAGGCGCAGATAATATCGTGGGTATTCAGTGTTTTATATGTTCGATCGCTGTTCTAAACAAAATATGACTACTTTACTAACTGCGCCAGTTAGTAAAAGCCATGCTATTGTTAATGATCCAAGTCAACGAGATGTTCAAAAACTTTCATACAAAGACATAGAATTTATCTCGCTTACTTCATATTTAGTGTAAGCAAAGTAATGTAACAAGACAATTGAAATGAATGAGTTTTTAAAACGATGAGGTCGTTTAGATTTAGACGATGAGCTGCTGACCTTTTGTAATTGTGATGATTCTCTTTAGTAATAACTTGAGACAGGATTATATGTAACTTACAATGCTTGATAAGCATGAAAATTATCAAAATATGCAAAACAATAAAATAAAATATTAGAAAAAAAATCTTGGTTTTCAATCTGCAATATGTAAATATCATAATCCTTTTACATTTTTTTTTTTCATTTCGATAAGAATAACCACCAGACACTGCTCTAAATGTTCGGTACTAAGATTGTAAGATTGTTTTTATCATTCAAAATGTTTTTGCGATTTAAATAATATTTTCCACAAAATTTATCCATTGGATACTCCACCTCTAATTTTACTTAAAGGTTTTACTGTTACAGTTGTCCGTAAATTAAAATGCCTTGAACAACTGTCTCTGCTAACTGTACAATACAATATTTTCTGAGCTGTGTTCAACTATATGACTCAAAATCTTGATATAACTTTCAAAATTATACCTTTCTTGGAATATATATCCTGACTGAATCTGAATGCTTGACCTAGCCACTGAACGAGCAGGTGTCACACGGTGCGTCATTTAGGTCCAAGAAAGTTCACAAATACTGACACAATCGCAATGCAAACTGGAGTTAACACCAAATCCGGGTCTCATAGATTGCCAACCAGTCCTGCATAACGGAGATACGACCGATATTTGCCTTAATTACTATTTCTAACGCATTGCGTACGCGCATGACATTTACGAATTTGAAATCACCCTACATCGGTCTTTATTTAAATGTTGGCAGCTTATAACGCCCAGGTGGTATTGTGTGCGGTTGCTAATTCTTGTTTTAATTCTGCGTAGAAAACTCTTAAAAAACATAAACATATTCCAGAACTTTTTCTCATAGCACACTCACCTTCATTTATACGTACTGAATTAAATATTAAACAAAATCAAAAATCAATTCCATTCACATATCGAACTTAAAAAAGTCAAAGTTATTTAATTGTACAGATTAAAAAGCTACAATTTGCACGTTTGAAAGAAAAGCACAGCAAGAACCACCTTTTTCAATACGTGTAAAATAATTTAGGCACTTTTTTTTAAATACACTCTTTTTTTAAAAGGCAAAGGAATGATTCCTGTATCGCGGGTGACATAACAAACCTTAAAACAATGGACACAAAAAACACCCAGACAACTACTGCGGGGCAACTATCCCATATGGGAAGAGAACCCACAATACTCGGAGCGGCGTAGTGGCTAGGCGACCACTTTAACCATTGCACCACCCGTGCAGTCAATACACTATACTAAAAAAAATATAGTTTTGTCAACTCTCTTCATATTAAAGTTATAATCATCACAAGAGCAGAATTTCCAATAGCACCAAAAAACCAGCTAAATATAGTTCGTTAGAGCGAGAACGCAATAACCTCAAAGATTTACGGCCAGTTACCGTGAGTAATATAGCTCTATAGTAATAATAAACTGATGAACTGTCACTTTATAAATTGCCTCCAACACCATAGTGACCCCATTTCTCACGATGACTCAAATGTGTGAGAAGTTTAGCAGACGTTGTTTACACTAGATATTTTTATATAGATTAGCACAAATCACTTACGCAGTTAGTTGTTTTTATCTTTCAGGAAAGATGTGGAAAGATGCGTCTGGTTGCGACACTGATATCATGTCATTTAGGCACTTGACATAACAATACTACAGGTATATAAACGTTCTAATTTCAAAATAATTAAGATACTTTTACAAATTCTCTATATTGCAAAAAAACCTTTGCTGAAATATAAATGAAATATTGATCCGAATTGGTATACAGCTCTGTTTTCGCATTTGAGATTCAGGCGGTCCATTATGCGTCCAGGCAAGGCTCGCTAGTTGAGCCAGCCTAGCTCCGTCCAGAAGCACAGAAGCCTCCTGGGGCGTTCACAGGCTTCTAGAAGTGATATTTGCCCGTTGTGTGGCCACTTCCTCGGACTCCAAGATAACGTGGGTGGCCGTTTCCTTCGCGTTGAAACCTCCTCTGCATAGAGGATTGTCTGTCGCATTGATGGTGAATAGGTGCCGGTTTAGGGACAGGTGGCCCGTAATGGTTCATACAACTATCCTGATGTCGAGTCGGTTGAGACTGAGTAGTCTGCAAGTTAAACGTGGTGAGAACTCCGGCAGCACCAGTTTCGACTGCCCGTACCTAGATCCATAGTTCAGGAACTGATGACACTCATTAAATTTGTAAATTTTAAAGTTAATTTTAGTCAAAGGTAGTTTTTGAAAAGAAAAGATAAATGAAAGCAAATGTAATTTATTCTAACTTGAAACATCATTTTAATAATATAAACTTAACATTTCTAGACGTGTCTTATAAAAGCATGAAAATATTTATTGATGCAGGAGCCGTTTGCTTTCATTTTAAATATGCGAAACCGACATTTTGTGGCTATTTTATTCATAAGATTAGATATTTTCAGATCAGATTTTACCAAGTCTAATCACAATTCACTTTCGAATCGACTATTTCCAAGAATTAGTGTTGCGAGTGTCTCGTGAGAGTTTTAAGCGTTTTAAAAAAAGCGCCACCTAGTGTTAATCTTATGATCATATCTTACAATACCGAACAGATCAAAGTTTTCGTTTGAGATTACATCCCTTAAAAATCCTAAAAAATATACCTATCCTTCTTTAAGTCTTAAAGTCCTTCAGCTACAACTTGACTCTAGGTTTACTTTCACACAAAAATAGATAGGATAGTAGAGGATAAACGGTTAAAAAAAAATATAACTACAAGATAAAACACAATATACGTTGTCACAGAACTGATATATGCCCGGTTCCTATAATCAAGAAACGATTCGTTTTGCTTACGGACGGTAAAATTTCGTTGAGTTTTCAAGGAAAATTTTACGGTCCGTAAGCAAAATGAATCGTTTCTTGATTATAGGAACCGGGCATTAGATGTCAAGTTAAAATAAAGCTAGTAGAGATGCAAGGTAACAACTCTTAAATATTAGTTCTGTAGGTGCAAACTACAGTTATCTCTTAAAAGCTACTGGTTTTAAAAGATCAAGTACGCTTTTTAATATTAAGATAATCAACTAGGTCGTTTCTAAATTGATTTAAATGAAATCCCAATTCAATAAGTTAAATAAAATAACAGACAGGTGTAACTTAACTTGCATGTTAAACGAATTAAAATTTTCTTTTTTCGTTTTGCAGATGTTGCAACAAAATACATATATAATACAAACAGTACAGGGAATTCTTCACAGCACAAATCACGGGAGTGCGTTCAATGACACCTACGAAATAATTTTCACTGTTCATGGTCACAGAAACCACTAATGGGCTCAATATGCAAACAATGGCTTGGCAAATACACTGGCTCACGACACGTAAATCTGTCATTGTGAACTAACAATGTTCTTGTATAGCTCACTCGTCGTCTTAAGAGCCCATGCGGCCAATCGGCACCTTTGTTCGTATCATCGAAATTAAAAACACCACGGTCACAGGAAGTATGATATTTAAGGACACTCGCAATTTCCTTATTTTGTTTCGCAATCTGGGTCACGATTATATATGATCGTTAATTTAATATTTACATAAACTTATTCAAATTAACTGGCTGGAAAGCATTTCATGGTGCTTGCAGTTTACGTAACTTGCTTTACTGCCAAATTTCTACGGTAAATAGCACGCTAATAAATTGTATGTAATGTAATGTGAACGAATGTAGGTACAGCTATTTAACAATACGTCTAAACATTTGCTTGTACCAAATATTGTTAAGTCTTTTCAAAGCTGTAGTTAACCGTGAGTAAGTATTCTAAAAACTAGTATTCTACAAATCATATATTATTAAGACTTTGTTTGACGATTTCGAATAACTAATGATCAATTTTATGAAATAAAGATATTGAATTTGAATTTCAAGAAATGACATAGGTAAGCAGGTCATCGAACTCTGAAAAAACCGCTGCTAAATAGCCCGTTATCCTCAGAGCTTCATAGAGCGAGAGATAGCGTGGACAAAGCATATTATATTGCCAGTGTACTTGCCACTGTGCCGTGGTAGTAACCATAATATTGCCTTGCCAAAAATAAAAAAAACTTTATACTATAGCACTCAAATACTAATTAATCAAAAGCCTCGTAAACACCTACAGTAATAAAATATGAATGGGACCTTTTGCACACGAAAAACAAAAAAAAATTCAAACCACCTCTCTTCTGATGTGAAATTCTGATATGCTGAGAATAACAGAGTTATAAATTAGTCATTGCAGCGAATTTCCTCGCGGCCCTCTATTAAATTTGTCACATGTCAAGTTATATTTACATTTGAAAGTGATGACAGACCAGACGTGTCATCAAACGGTCCTCCCTTTTGCCAACTTAATATAGTTCTACTTAAACATGAAATAAACTTAGTCTTAGTTTAGCAGTTTGTTTTACGACAATGCGGCGGGAACATCCTGTGTGCTCCAACTAATTAACTTTTAATAGGCATAATTTCTACACGAGTACTATACTAATAGATGTTAGGGTCATCACCCACCCGTTACGCTGAGCACCAAATGATGCAATGATGGTATTTCCCCAAGTACGCAACCGAATATAATGAATAAAATAGATAGTGTAATTGTGTTGATTGTTGTTGACAACGTATTTTTATCGACTTCAAAAAACGAGGTGGTATCCATTTGGCTAATATTGTTTGTGTGATATCTTTGGCTTTCATAATTAATCGTAGGACACAACACATTTCTCCCCGAATTGGACAGTATCTCCACCCTAAAGGAGGCCGTAGTTAGGTAACACTAGTAACGTAGTGCTGTTCTTTTCTGCTGATCGGTGGTATCGCTAGAGATCCTGGGGGAGGGCTGTAGGGTTGACAGAGCACCAGTAGTGTAGCACAAGCGAGTCTACTTTGCCAACTAATTTGTAGAAAATCCCCATACCTCAAAGAGATCTCTTAAAAACTTAGTTAGTCTTAGTGGCTAATTTTATAGCAGCTTTTTATTAAAAGGAATTAAAGCCCTTTTTATTTTTTTGTTAAAATGGAGAGGGACTATATTTATTTAGTTTTCGTTTCTTTGGTTATAAAGATATACAAAAGGCATCACATAAAAGACGTGAATTCAGATTCGAAATTAGCCGTTTAAAAATCTACAGTAAAATCAGTGGTAGAATTGGACATATAGGTATACTACGAACTGGGTCACGGCAATAAACTAGTATCCCATACGCGAACTATAGTTGAAAGTTGCATCGATTGTGTTTATGCAGAACAAACACGATAACATGAAATTTTCGTAATTTCCGTTGCACACAACAATAAAGTGTTATTGAAATAATAAAACAATAGCTTGAATGAGAAAAGACAATCGTACATTCGTTTATACGTGAGCCCGTACAAAGAGATAATTAGATACAATTTAAACGTACCTAAGTGGTTTTAAAATATTCAATATTATTATTATTTTCATTATTCGTTAGATTGCTTTATGTAGGTGGTAAACATAACCTAAAAGTAAAACATTATCTAAATTTCATACGAATCATTAGAGCTGTTTCCGAGGAACAAATTATATATCCTACTGATATTATAAACGTGAAAGTTTGTGAGGATGTATGGATATATTATAAACGTGAAAGTTAAAGCATGGCTCTCCCACGATGGATTTAAATATTTATCTAAATTTAAAAAAATCTACTTATTTAAAATATGAAACAGCATTATAATATATATATTTTTTTTATTAATTAAGAATCAACAGAAATTTGCATATCAAAGATATATTACTTTTATGACTTACTAGGTCTTACCCGCGGCTTCGCCCGCGTGGGCCTGGGTTACTACGGTAAAATAATCCTAGGTGTTAATATAGGTCATAAACTATCTGTGTGCTAAGTATCATCCAAATCCGTTTAGTCGTTATTGCGTGAAAGAGTAACCATCCATCCTCACAAACTTTCGCCTTTATAATATTAGTAAGATATCAAACAATTCGCATACATTACTAACAAAATTAGCAATATTCCGTAGGGGATGATAGGGTTTACAGAACAAAACTTACGAAAATTTTCAGAATGCGTTATCGTCATCATCTATCATTATTATCTATTATATTATAATTTCTTATTTACGGGACTAAAGACATAACCGACTACAGAAAATGTCCTTTTCGGCTTAAAGGGCTGATAGTGTTTAGATAATTATGAACAAGGAACTTATTAATCGCTAACGTGTGCTAATGTTTAAAAATTTCCCGCGCGAGATCGAATTCCGCAGGTCTCATCAACATGCGGGAAACCTCAGGAATGCTGTCACGTAGAATTTGCAAACCCTAACCACGGCCCGTATGTCGTTTCTGAACTGGCATCACCGAACTCGATATCATTTTAGGTAATGATTTCATTACAATAAATATATCTTGTCTGTTGTCTTGTTGAAAAGTTCAAAGTCGTCGTAACGACGATAATATAGATTCTAATAATCAAGATAAATGAGTCTATTCTTATTGTAATTAGTATTTTATACTTACTTCATGGGTGAAAGCCGATGATCGAAAATCTCCATATACGAGATACGAGACAACATAATAACAGTTTAGTGCATCTGTTATGTAACTTCATGTATTTCTCAATTATACGCGCCTGTATTTTCTATATTAATTTATATTTTTAAATTAGACGCTGTGTTCATGGTGAAACTTATTTCATTTATAACTAGCAGTTGCCCGCGAATTCAATCGTTCGCGTGGATTTTTTCGACCGTACATTGTTCCGGGATAAAAAGTAGCCTATATACTATTCCAGACTATAATCTATCTCTATGAAAAACATCCAGTTCCGTTCAGCCGTTTTTGCGTGAAAGCGTAACAAACATCCATCCATGCATCTATCCATCCATCTATCCTCATAAACTTTCACTTTTATAATGTGTATTAGTAAGGTATAAAACAATTCGCATACATTAGTGACAAAATTAGCAATATTCCGTGGGGGATGATATTGTTTAAAGAAAGAAAAAAGAAAAATGAAGCAAAAGCAAAATGAAGGTTAAGTTCGTGAATGGGGGATATTCCCCCAAAGGGGATGACTGGGGGCAGATTTTGCAAAAAAAAATTAAAAACCACGAAATCTACCTCTGCGGGGCCTGCTGCGGGCCCGGTTTTTTTTTTATTCAAGACAATTATGTAGTTAAATTTAAAACTTTATCTAAATTCCAAATTGTTAAAACCGTTTCCGAGGTACCTACCTGAAATATACATATACACAAGAATAGCTTTGAACGCTAGCTAGAACGCCGTTGCCAGACCGAAATGTTGATAACATTAAATTATCATGTTAAATAGGAGAAGTCATTTATTACACTTCACAGGTCGCTGCTACCAATCATTAGCTTTCTATAGCATCTATGCAAATAGGTGTAGTGACTCTTTCTTTAATTGAGGCCGCGTGTGTCAATACATATAATGTAATTAAATTTGCTTGACCAATATGAACCAATACTAATGCAATCGTTAAAATGTCATTGATTGCAGCTATACTTCCTCAGGTGCCACTAAGAACACCTGACCCTAAAGCATTCGTTATAATATTTTTCAAATAGATGTCACAATAAGTCAAAATGTAGGTATGTAGTAATGTATATTAAGCTTAGATTAATTTGTCTTTCTTTCTTTCTCTTTCTTTCTTTCTCCTTGTGTGTTCATACTATGTATAGATAGAGATTAAGAATAGAGAGGTTAAGGCTAAGGAAGACGAACTTCTTATGGATAGTAATAAAATGACTAGGAAATAACTACAGAAATTATTATTTACGAAGAAATTGCTAAATCAAATGTTCCATTTTTTAAAGAAAGCGCCAACTTCACTTAGCGTCACTTCGTTTTCTACCGGAAACTTCAGGCCATAGTTTTGATCGTCATAATATGTCACTCAGTAAATTAAAACGTTTTAAACATCACTCGTAGTCATTTATTGCACCCTTATTGTATGGATCAGCTCAGTGTCAATAGCATCTACCGCACCGCATACAATTACAGCTACACAAGATAATCAAGTGATGCCTAACCTTATTCTTCTTGTTCAGTCAAAAAAAAATATTGTGTTCTACACAGACTACCGTGCTTACAATATGCAAAATGTTTTTAACATGCATTGCGGGCAAATTAATTAGATTACATTTTATTACGTAACTGCTACAACCACTATTAAATCTCTATGCTTTTGAAGAGTGAAACTTTTTTCGGAATGACATATTTTTTACTCTTTGCTTTAAATCCCACTAATATTATAGATTTGAAAGTTTGGATGGATGGATGGATGGATGGATGTTTGTTACTCTTTCACGCAAAAACCACTGAACCGATTGCAATGAAACTTGGTATGTAAATAGCTGGAGACCTGGATAAACGCATAGGCATATACTTTTTATCCCGATATTCACACGGGATCGGGACTTACGCGGGTGAAACCGCAAGGCACCGCTAGTCCTACTAATATTATAAACGTGAAAGTTTGTGAGGATGTATGGATCTATGGATGTGTGGATGTATGGATGTAGGGATGTTTGTTACTCTTTCACGCAAAAACTACTGATCCGATTGCGATGAAACTTGGTATGTATATAGTTGGAGACCTAGATTAACACATAGGCTACATTTTATCCCGACATTTCCACGGTACCGGGACTTACGCGGGTGAAACCGCGGGGCGCTGCTTAGTCAATAATAAAGATAAAATCTTGCAATCTTAACTCTTAATCTATACTAATAATCTTAACTTAACTGACAAAAGAATTCAATGATACTTGAAGGAACAAACTACTACTTTGTTATCAATAATCTCAAGTGTGACCAACTGTTTAGTAGATAATCCTCATATTGATGCCAGCCCATCTATTTATTAATCACAGAATACATTAGCCGACCTCGGAACTTGTGACGAACACCAGGTATTGTGCATGTGTTGGCAAGTGTCCAATGTTAGTGTAAAAACGTACAGCGAAAAGCCGCCAAATCTTTTTTTTAACAAACGGCCTCTTGGTACAAAGGAGACAAGTCGTCTGTTAATTTTTCGGAAGTAAAGAATAGTCGATTCGTTGTGTCCGTAAAGTTTATGTTTACAATGGCTATACGAATCAATTATACAAGGTACGACGTTGTTCAATAGCCATAAAGTTAAAGAATTGCTTAGTAAACACAACTTACGACCATATACAAAGAGGTTTAAGTGACTAGTTTGTCGACTAAATCCTGACGTAATCACGGTGGGTGAAGCTTAAGTGAAAATAAACGATCCTGCTCGCATATGTGTAATGTATAGACTAACTATGACGTTGTCACATACAACACACGTAAGTTCAGATGTCCAAATTATTTGATTCATGGATGGATGATATACAAAGTGACGAACATTTTAATACCATTGAAGTGGTAGACAAGGCCTTCACCCGATTGACGATAAGCGGTTACCGTTAAGCTACATTTCTAGACACTATACATAGCTATAGACAAAGGTATAAAATAAATGAAAAGTAAGAAATATTACACACCTTTTGTATGCCCTGTGAAATATGATAAAAGATATTTGGTATATAATAACAAAATAACAACGTCTTGTATGCTCTACGATTATCTTGTAAAGAAAGAAAGAAAATATCTTAAAATATTATGACTCTTTGTCTGATTACAACTTTTTAAATTAAATATTTGTCTTTGGTACACAGATTTAAACGTGCGACATCTTCGTATCTACTGTGTTCACAAAAAGACTAATTATTACAACTCTGAATTATATAGAACTTCAAGAGCAGATTTATTTATTGATATCTGTGTGTACAAAGTTTTATTAGTGACGTTTTTACGGTTTTTCCAGTTACTGATACGATCAGTTTTTCCATAAAGTTACCAATCAAACAACGCTAAAACATGTACATTCGACAATAAAATAAAGGACCTAGCTTTTTGTAAAACGTAATTTTTTTATAAAATTGCGATACATACGGTATGTATGTATCGCAATTTTATTCCAGAATTGCTTGTTTAAAGTAATACGATGAATTTGTTAGATTTTTTTTTTTACTGTAGAATAGGTAAACATGTTCCATACAAAATCGCCTAAAATTAATTATAAAAATCGGTCGTATCTTTGTTATTCAGACTAAGACAGACAATGAAATACCTGACGTGGAAATGCATCCTATGGCACTGTCCGGAATTCCGGATTTGTCAACATGATAAGCTACGATCGTTAGTCGATGGTATTAAGATAGTTAAATCACATCCAATATAAATATTGCTCAATTTGTCTAATTTGCGCTAGCCCTTTAATTTAATATTTTTAAAAGGTTGCACCTAAAATTTATTGTTTTTTAACCTAACCTTGTTATAAGTTTAACATGTGTATCCGTGTATTTGTGTGTGTTGTCTGTGCTATCATAGCTCAAAATCGAGCGTGTTTTTAGATATAAAGTTGAAGGGATTTTAGAGATAGATATTATAGAGTATTTAAAAATTTTTATTTATGATTATTTGAAATAGATCTGGTATTCATGTGTATCCTACTGAAAATAACTAAATAAAGCCTAAAGATCAATGATTCGGGTGTATGTAATGTATTCTACCCTTACCAATGGTAAGGGTAGAATACATTAACTACATAAGTTACTGCCCGTAGGTTTGCAATTTCAACTGTTCTGTAAACAATGGTTGACTGTACAGCTAGCTGTGCAATGCGGCAAAAATTATTCATGGAAAACTGTAACCTTGCTGAGGGCAAGGTCGAACGGAAACTTTCGTATTTAAGCCCTCCGGTAGTTCAACGCTTCGACTTCCGCCCCCAAGGTCACCAGACCTTTTAAAAGGGCAAAAAGAGTTTTTATGTCTACGAATACTCGCTATTCCTTTATTTATTTACTACATCTATTACACTGTTCTCACTCAAAGTACTGCTGATATTTTAAATCATTTACCGCTAAGATTCAATTTGCGAAATGCAATACAATTCAGAGTTCTAATCCTAGATCTAGTAAAATATTATTTTTCTTCACAAGCTGATTATAATTAAGTTACTGTTCACCATTCATCGAATAAGATGTTTCTTTGCCACCTTCAAATTCAATGCCTTTTCAAAGCTGTAAGGTTCATCTGAGAATTAGCATTCCTGTTTCTTTTATAGGTGTCAATACACTATGTATTATTTTAATACAGCGGTAAGTATAATAGAAAGCAACGTGTAAAAACGTACATTATGATTTGTAAATGAGTGTACATCTTTACATACGCATTGACCAACCTACATTTCTAAATGCCATTGCATTCAAACACGCAACGTTCTAAGAGACGTTTAAGCCGTTACGTACAAAACGGGAAGCCACTTTAAAAGGATAAATTAATGTGATAATCCCTCTGCTAAGCCGTTGTGGACCGTTGACACTAATTTGACAGAATTCTTAAGGGCATATAATACTAACCTCGTCCGTCCACAAACATTTGCGAAGTTGCACTTACAACTAACTCATAATGTATTGTTCACTTAATTCACTACACTTCCACACTACATCCATACGTGCACCCATCCTGCAGTGCAAATATTGGCCCAAACATTCACCAAGGCGCGAACAACGTAAATAGACGTAACAAGGGACTTTCCGAACGTGCGTTCCGAGTCACGCTATGTGTTGAACTGACGTTTCGCTACCGTTGCGGTATTCGAACGGTCTTCTTCATCGACTCTGATCAAGCAGTAGAAAATTCGACGATGTGGAAACAGTATTGTTTGCTAAGTGAGAAAAAGTTGCAGAAAATCTTATAGTAACAGGAATAACACACCTTAAATAAAAGTACTCATTTCGCTGATCAAGTTCATGAATATATATTTTACGCATAATAAATAATAAAAATATTTTCATGTTCAGTTTGTTTGTTTTCTTATTAAATAATATTGGATCAAGATTAAAAACTTTATAATGACACTTTACAAGTATGAATTGTGAAACAGTAACCATTTAGCGCATATGAAATCGCCGGATAGAGCCACTTTGTATTTTTCTATCCACTACCAAAAAACAAAAGTGCATCTACCTTAGACTGTAGAATCTAAATAAATTGTGAGTCCGTTATTTTAAGTTTGTAAGTCTCCCACTGTAATAGTAGATACAGGTATTATACCGAGGTGCACGAATCATCTTTTCATAACAAAAAAGCGTTTGAAACAATGCAAACAGAATGTGGTGGGTGCGTTTTGTATTAGTATTATTGTTTATTTGTATTAACGTCGCGTACATGCATATGTGAAACTTTTCCTTTTGAAGTGACGGTTCAACGCACCTGTCGCTGTCGGAGGAAAGCTGAGGAACGAGATAGGCCTTCGACGCACGCACTAACATAAACTTGTCATTTTATTATAACTGCTTTTTTTTCTCGCAATTCATGCCGCAAATGTATTTCTTAAATGCTAGCTTGCGTGCTTTTCAGATTTCTGCAATATTTTCCTCTGATTTGTAAATGAGTTGCGTGTTTTTAATAAAATTAATGTACACTTTGAATATTTAAAACTAACTGTCATTAGTGTGGTAACACTTCTAGGTACAGACCTATGTTTAAAAAAACTGAGGATCGCCCGTTGTTACGTAGGAGAAAAAGTACGTATGTGGGCAGGTAATACCCCTTTATTTTATTTTTTTGGCAGAGAAACGTTAATTCTCAAGACAGGACTCAAACCTATGATTGAGCAGTACATTGCATTATACGTGTACAAAAAACTCAACATATCTACCGGGATTAAAACAGTCGTTAGAGTTAAGTTCTTCTTGAAGATTGACTTCAAAAGCAATTACCTCCACACTACAGAAGACCCTCTAAAGCAAAAGTTGGCAATTCAAGTGACCCCACCTTGGTAATAAATATTTATCGTGTATACATAAGTGTACACTGCTAAAAAGAACTAGACGAATATAAAGTTGTGATGTTAGTAACACCAAATAAATATTTTCCAACACAATACACCATAGCAACAAGTCTGATCTAAGAATACGACTACAAAGGTCCTAAACAGCGACCCTGCTAATTACTGCTAACCACACCACACTTACGTATAGAGGTATTAATTATAACTCCCGTCATACGCAATAGAGGCTTCTAAAGTAAATCACTATTTATTAAGCTACAATAGGTAGTTCAGGCTCTAATCAGGGCTATTCGGCTAAACACGAGTGAAGAACTCCGTAAAACAGCACTACTGATGTAATAAATACTCCACCAGTTTTGGGTTTTACGAGTACTTTTAGGCATCGGTTATGGGGGTAAACTAACCCTAGAATAACCGGTATATATCTTAACCATCACGCAATTTAGTGGAATAACAAAAGAAAATCACTTACTAGCAGAGTAGACCAATGATTCATTAGTCTCCAATGAAGTTGTATCGCCTAACAACAAAAAATAAAATAGCCAACAGTGAGCAGTAGCCTCATGGTCAATCTACGATTTAGAACAGACTTATCCAACTTTCTCAAGAAGCTCTATTGTCTAACGACCAAGTGATGAGAAGAACCATTTTATTCAGCTTTACTATTCAACATGAACCATCTTAGTTATCGCGTGTCACTAATAATATTCTGTTAACGACAAACAATTAACGTATACAAGGCTCTAGACTTCGACAATCATAGCGGAAACTATTTGTGACGCGTTGTGAATACTTTGGTTAGTGCATCCGTTAGTTCCGTCTATGCACATAATACATTCTACTCACTATTGATAACGCAATATCAGCTTAATGTTGTCAGACATAAGAATGAAAAAGAACACTACGGTAGGATAGCGGTATGACTGCAATCCCGTGAACGTAATGAGGGTTTTAATGGCTACACATCACGTTGACACTTGTCGTATAATCTGTCGAAATAACCTCAGTAGAAATACGTAAGATTGTGTCGGTATAATTTTATTAGAAAGAGGACTTTAAAACTTCCAAATAGAGATAGCGGTTCGTTGTCCTAGAGATTTAAGACTTTTATATTTCTAGTATTGGTTCCATACTGCTAAGATATCTAGAAAATGTTCATACATAGTATGCAACTTGTCTTCCTTTCGCACACAAACCAACATTTAGAAGCAAAATTCTCTATCACCTATCATTACTTACTGGTCTCTCATTATTCTTCTCAGTATTAAATTGTAGCCCACTGGCCCCGGCTCTTCTTTAAAAGTTTTCTATTTGTATTTAATAATAGCTGTGTTGCTACTGTACCTTTTTACGAAAGAAACTTTCTACGGAAATATAATGAAACACAATTGGAACAGTAATTTTGTAACACCCTAAGTAAAACTTTACAAATGGTCGAGTCTCGGTCCAGCGCCCTCGCCTACGTCTACCATGCATATGTATGGCTTGAAAAACCGGCTTTCTTTATACTTAGCATGTTTATAAGAATTTCGCAGATGCAATCTCTTTCTATATACGCACCCGTGCGTGTTGTTGTGTGAAGTTTCATTATCACGTGAAATGTACCCTTATATATAAGTGAACGCAATATGCGTCAACGTACTTCATGATGATCAATAATGAGCACTGTACGAGAATATAATGTTTTTTTTATTTAGAAGATCTTTATTGTAAACATTTTTAAGAAATATAACGCATTGTTTATGAGAGACATATATCAGGCCTATAGAGACACCAAATTGCTTGCAATTGATAAGCTGCAGGAGCAAACCTTACTTTATATGTTACCACAACCCATACTCAAGAATAACGACATCCTTAAGCGTGGTTCCACGTTGGTAACGCTCAACTTTAAGCCGAGTAGTAGACATCACAAAGACTACAACGTGACCTATGTTACTAGGAGCCTTTGGAAAACATACATATACGCAAAAGTACCGCACAATAGACAGCGAAAGCACCGCAATGACTGACGCTATATCGCACTCCACTATCTGTTGCGGTGCCACACACGAACAGAATAGCCTCGTCATCGGTGCGTTGAAAAGGCCTCTTCTAAGAAAACATAGTTGTATCTATGTTTAGGATCGAGTTTTTGCCAAGAATGATGTATAGAACTGCGCTAAGTTAAAAGTGTATTAACAACTAGTTTCAATAGAAATTGTAAGTGGCTTGTCATTTATTAAGGCTATAGACAAGTTCAATGACTATGGATAAGGTGCTACGAGCAACACGATCTACATGTAACACTAGGTATTAACTGGCCCTTTTTTTTGTGCGGATTCCCCCACGGGTCGTCACCTCACCGGTCCAACGGTGAGGTGGTAGGTCGGACTCGAACCGACTAAAACCACACAGTGTTCCGTCACTGGTCTTCTTGCCGGGACCTCAGGTGTACCCTAGAAAGGAAATCCCTGTGAACCCGCCAAGTCTGTCGAGACTTGGCCGCCTGTTGAGCAATTTTGAGTTGAGCAAAAAGTATTAACTGGCCCTGCGAAAATCTAAAACATGGTCGCTATATTGTATCCGTATAAATATAGAAAACAACAGCGACTTTCGCAGCGATCAAAAAAAACTACCTAATATAAGGAAGGTGAATAAATGAATAATTATATCACAAACCTATCTTGGGGAAAGCTATTCTTATTAAGACATCTTAATACACGAACGTGCGAAATGACGAATTTGACGTCATTCGTTATATGCAAATTATTAAGAAACTAATCAAGGTAATAGGTCATTGTATGTTAAAAAGGGGCTTCTGATTGGCGTTCCCATAGCTGATAAGATTATGTAGATAATACTATGTGTTTGTACTCACATAGTACACTGTCTAGGTGTTCACGCAAAACCAACAAAGGTTTTAGATATTTAGAAAGATAAGACGTTTGTATATGATATGATTATGTCATGGTAAAGGGGCCCAAAAGTATTGCACAAAGTTTTCTGAAGTAGGTAAATTTAGTGACAAATAAGAGCTGAGTTGGTCTAGACCCATTGGCTTAGTTTTGAAAGGCCACTTTAAAGGGCCATTTAACCCATCTACCTAATTTTACGTCATAAATTTTGAGATTTTAATAAGACGAATACCCTTTGTGAAGTTGTTTATGTAGTTACTGAATCACAAACTATATTTACAGATATAATGGCTGTGTGCCATCATGGCTATACTACACGTACGGTTTCCTATACATCACTTTGGCACTAATAACCTTTATAAAAATAACAACTAGTCCTTGTACTTGTGACTCTAAAGCCAACTACATATAAAATTACATTCGATTTGCTTTGCTTTATTACAACACCATACACCTCAGTGGATAGTAAGGGTGCTGGCATACATAAAGAAGTAGATTATCTGTAAGGTAAAGTCAGTATGGATGGGTACAGATTACGAAAAGAATAAACCCATGATGGACATATAAAGAGGTAAACTAGCCAATAAGGTTATCAGCACCTACCAAAATTATAAAAGCAATGTTTGGTAAACAGAGACCATGATAGTCTCTATGTAGATTTACCTGTTTCATAAGTACATCATACTGACCTGTCAAGTAAAGTCAATCTTTGTTAGGGTGGAATGACATTTTCGGTCGGAAGAAATATTTAAAAAAAACTTTAGTCAGTATTACAATTTCCATCGACCGGCTAAATTCAGACAATTACACATTATATTGTAATCATAATACTAATACGTGAATGTACCCTATGTAATAACTATGTACCAATTTTTAAGAAAATTGACGTAACGTAAAGCTACCCCTATTATTTTAACGGGACCATAACTACGTGTATCATAAAATCCCAGCCTCTTTATTATTTTAATTATTCATTTAAATTAATTACATCACTAAGTAAAAAAAAGTACACACAAGTACAAATGATATGAACATTGAATAAAGGTGTGCAATGAATGACACTAAAAGTGAAACGAAGGTTTTGCGCCTGTACGTTTTGATTCTGACTCTCACATTGTGATCATCATCATTATCATCATTTCAGCCATAGGAAGTCCACTACTGGACATAGGCCTCCCTCAATGACTTTCAAGAAGACCGGTTGGAAGCGACCTGCATCCACCGTTGACCTGCGATCTTTATACGGTCATCTGTCCATTTCATTGGTGGACATGCTACGCTGCGCTTTCCCGTCCGTGGTATCCATTTCAGAACCTTTCGGCCCCATCGGCCATCCGTTCTGCGACCTATGTACCCTGCTCCTTGATCATTTTTATACTTAATTACGAGCCTAATTTACTACTTTTATTGTATAGCGTAAACTTACATAATATAAGCGACTTGGTGTATACTTTATAGCTAATATTGTTCTATTTATCACTACATATTACAAAACAAAGTCCCCCGCCGCATCTGTCTGTCTGTCTGTTCGCGATTAACTGAAAAACTACTGATCGGATTTTCATGCGGTTTTCACAAGTAGACAGAGTGATCCATGAGGAAGGTTTAGGTGTATAATTTGTTAAGGTTTTGTGTAAATTGGTTGAAATATAATGATGATTGTTGAAGATGTCTCTGCTACCCGTGCGAAGACGGGGCGGGTTGCTAGTAATAAATAAATAAACAAGGCAATTTCAGGACTACTTTACAGAACTATTTTGCAAAGCAATTGATACAGCCTGTAACTGTACTATCCTTACAATCACTGTTATATCTAAATTTACAGCTTTTTGTTTTCAAAAGTAATTTGACTCAAATAATATATATACAAGAATGATGGAACGAATAAGTAGTTATAATAAAGTAGCATATAAGCGACGCCTCCAACTAAAGATCCAGACCCAAGATGAAGGCAGCCTATGATCAGTTTATGGTAATAGTAAACCAATATTATAATGATACGTAATGAGAAAGTAACCTGTGGCGGTTACTTTAGAACCAATCAACTTTTTAAATAGACTTGATCACTTAGATTTAATATTACTTTTCTCTCTCAATTTTTAACTACCCAATCAATCATCTTTATGAGAAAATGCACATAATCTCAAGTAATTAATTTTGTACTACCGCTTTCTCATCATCAAGTTTAACCTGAACTTCGAACGAGATTTTCCATGCGTTGACATGAAGTAAAAGTGTAGCAGTAACGTAGAATAACTGCTTAATTACATACCATTAACGGTTAAAGGCCTTTCTCATTGGAGCTATCAACGGGTGGCGGAAACTGGACACGTCAACGGGATCCACCAATCGATGTGATTGATGGATCCCATTGATTTGTATCCAGCACACAATCTTTTAGAAGTTCGATTGATGATTGATTTTTCAGCATGGCACTTTCTTAAGTGGCAAAATTTGTCGTATAAAATACGATAAATACATAAAAGAGAAAACAGACAGCACACAGTCCGATGAAGCAAAACATTCAGTCACTAGATCTTGTTTCCATCGCTTCAACAAAAAACAATTAGAAAAATCTATAAACGCACTGCTAATAACTTGCTCTATATTCCATTCGATTTAGTAATTGACAAGACACGTACCTAACTATCAGTGACGTAGACTTAGTAAGTACGATTTCCACCGACTTACTTTATTATATTTATTACTTAGTTATTATATTTATTAGTTAGAGACAAACTTTATTTTTCGAAAGATAGAGAGGGGGAGAGAGAGAGAGAGAGAGAGAGAGAGAGAGAGAGAGAGAGAGAGAGAGAGAACCTCCAGTAAATTGTAAGTCGTGTGTCGGAGCTGGCACACCTTTTTATGTTTTTCTTTATTGAACAAAACGTTTACAATTCATATTATATAAAAGACTAAGCCACTCGCTTAAACCACGTAGGTTTTTATGCGAGTGTAAGTTCGCATGATAATCATTAAAATTTACACATTTATAGATACATTTGTCGATGTATGTACAGTATGTACACACACATGCACGTGCATGTACACACACAACATTACATTACATTATTTTCATCCAAGCTTATCAAACAGTAGTTTACATACTCGTATTTTCCATAAAATATTTTTGTAAAGTTTTTATATAAAAGTATAGTTATTAATGTGAGTTTGTTTGTTTGTTTGTAACGCTTTTACGTCTTAACTACTCCGGTCATTGTGGAATTTTGTATGCACCTTGTCAGGGCTACCTACAAAAAAAAACACAGGGTATCTGATCCAGAAAAAAAGTACCTACTGTTCCCGAGAGATCCATACTTGAACTCACTGACAAAATCAACATTAAGCGAAGCCGTGGGTTAAATAGTTATCAATAAGATAAAACTCATCTTGATCGGATTGCTGATAGTTCAAATTTGAGCTCCGATCGAGTTGATACATTGTATTTGAAATTAATTAATCGGTTGTACGTGAAGACCATTATTGTAAAGATATATCTGAGAGTTCTTAAGTCTGTTCTCGAAGGTTATGAGTGTTATGACGCACTGGGAAACGTATTTCAGTTTGGTGGGATGGGAGGGACCTGACCGTTTAACCAGGGTAAGTCACATTAAAAAACATTAAAATAATGGTATAAATAAATAGTAAGACATCGAAGTTTTTTTCTGAATATTTTGAAAGCTAGCACAAGTACAAATACCTTAAGAAGATTTCTAGTAACTCATTAATATGTGGAGATAATTCTTTGTATCTACTCCTTTTTAAGAAAATTCATTCGCGAATGCATTAACGTGAAATTTGAAGTGAAGCTACAATTTTTAAACAATATGTCTTACTAATTTAAAAATTACGTGCAAACGGCTACATCAAGTTACAAGCGTCCCGTATGTGTGTTGACCTGTCATGGTACGTATATCTATAAAATGACAGATATACACTGGACAATAAAAAAAACAATGCTCGAAATTCGACCACCTCCACCAGGCGATCTCTCGTAAAAATAATAGTTTAATGACTATTTTCACTAAATGTTTTTAATCTAGAGAGTGATACTAGAGAGTGGACTATTTCATTAAAAAAAATGAAATGGTCCTTTACGATATGCTACATATCATAATATAGATATATCATAATAAAGATGTCAAACTGGTTTCTGACTAAACTAGACTAGGTTTATGTACTTAGTTTGAAATAACGACGGCGATTTTTTATCGTAAATTTGTGAACGTTGAACGTGATTTGTGATTGTAAGACACGAAAAAACAGAAGCTACATTGGTGGCGTCATGAACTCATGACATATATTATTATCGTAACAAACGAGGGCTACTTAACATTCTAGCCCGATTATAAACACGTGGGGTGTTATCAATATGTATTTATTGACGTGCTTCTGATATAGAACCTCCGAACGACATATAACAAAGGTTCCTAAGGATGTAGGCACTATCTACGTCATAATAAATATTTAAAACATTTGTTATCTTCCATATATTAAAGAACATGGCAATAATCCACTAATTCTACAGTTTTTTGTATATGGTATACTTTCATATTATTAGAAATAAAAGTTTAGATATGGAAATTCCCTTCGCTAAGAGTGTAAAGTATGGAGAATCGTTTGCTGGAATACGGAAGATAATATATTGTTGACATTTTTGGAATACTTAATGTTTATGCTATGGAAGAATTGCAGAAAGCTTAAATTTTAAACAATATGTGTTCCAATATTGGAAAATTAGGTACTTCAAGCTACACGCGTCCAGCATAAATGTTGACCTGTCATGGTACATAAGTTTACACAATGACAGTTCAAGTTGTACTGGCCAATGAAATGAACCAAAAATTAATTATGGTAAAAAGTAATATTTCTGTTTTTAAAGATTTCCAAATGCAATACTGTTTTTGTACTGTGTGTTTTTATATTGTAAAGTGAAATAAAAATGCATATGTAGCTGAAAACTCGTGCCGGTTCTCTATTTCTACCTTCTATTTTTATGCTTTCTTTTCAATATCGTATTTGTGTTATTCTGCAAACAGTTTCGGAATGTTTCCTTGATCTGTGGGCAACGAGATAATAAACCAAACAAAATTACATTGGTTCCTGCCTATAGCTCATATGACGTCACTATAGCACACACATGCATACATACACATACATAAGTTGTGTAATTACGTCAAATATAAGAGATATTTGACGTAATTACACAACTTATGTATTCATATTGAGTACAGCCGCCCTTAAGGTCGAGAAACTCAACAACACATTGCAAATATAGTTACTTACGTATATTCCAGCCATGTTATGTACTACTATTTACGTACATAGAGTTATTTTTAGGTTTTTTTTGCAGAATGCATTACTTCAGCAATGTATTTCAATTCATAACATTTGAGTAACTATAACTTTTAAATGAAATTGTGTGCATGACAACAATGAGAACATTTCGGGTTGAAGTTTGGGGGTTAAACGAAAATTTTCACATTATACATATAACGTGACCAATCCATCTTTATAAACTCTTCAACGATCGCAGAATTACTTTTAACTCTAGTTTGTGTCTACATTGTAAAGGCAAAAATACTTTCTATTTATTCCATGACCGCCCACAGAGATCAAAGTTTTAGCCAAGCCATTTGGTAGTTGTTAGAAACTATACCACGACGATAACCCTCAATTCCCAATAAATTAAAGGATGAACCATTGCCACTACACTGAACCATGGTTGTATAATAATAATAACTTGACACATCTGACACACCCAAACTAGGCGGGGCGTGTACTATGCTAATAAACATACTTATAATTTCAAAATACATACAAATTATAGATAAATTACACAAATACAAAGAACAAAATAATGATTGTGCTCATCACACAATTATTTGTCCTGGTTGGCAATCGAACCCACGTCCAGTGGCTTAGCAGTCAGGATCACTAACCAATAGACCAACAACTACAACAAGACCAACAGGCCAGTCCTATAAAATGTCAGTATTCATCATTATCCAACGCTTGGCTCGCACCTGTATGTGTCTAATGTATCTAAAACATGTGTACTAGGCAGAGAAGATATCTAATGTATAAATAGCTTTAGAAAGAACTTCGCAACTGGCGTGGGATGGTCCCATAATAGCGTCGAAAATTAAAATAGAATTGTATTTTTTTCTCAACCTTCCCGGCCGGCGATTCACACAGTTTAATCACATTTAGATCATTAACAAAACAATACAGATATCCTTGCAACACGACTACGTAATGTTACTAACAGTTTTGATGCAAGCTCTCAGTATAATACATTATGTGTTTTATGTCTGTGAGTTTTATATACAACATTATTAAATTGTTTGAAGTATAGTGGTATTTTTAAAATAAAATCATAACTCCGATAACTCAAAATCAAATGGTCTGATTTACAAGATTCGTTTTTCAACCCCTTTTTGAACATATTTGGAACAGTTTCATTCTTTCGGATAGATAAAGAGTCGGAGAGATAAAGAAAACCCGCAGTGAAGCAATGCTTGCATTGCATTTCGCCGCGTGAGAGAGGTTATCGGAGGCCCTAACACTTCCTTCTCCCCTATTCCCGTCCTTCCCCTCCCCTCTTCTCCTACTCCCACCTTAAAGGGCGGCTGCGTTACCGCCTTCTGACTCTTGAGTTACAGAGGCGGGGGTAGTCATTTACTATCAGGTGAACTAGCTATTTGTGATTTTTTGAAGATTTGAAAAAAACTACTGCTGAACTAGTTCAACAGTAAACTTAAAATCTTAGGATAGTAGTAAGCAAATTTAAATGATACACGTATAGGTGCTGTCATAGTCTTATGCTTGACGCTATCTCCTGACGCAGTCAAGCTGTTATTAATTACTATAATTTATGTTGTAGTAACGTGTACAGTTTTGTGTTAGTTCACTAACCCCGTAAACATACTCCAACTTAGCATAACATAAAACTAAAACCTAGTGTGTACTTTATATACAATTTTTATGAACTCTAGTCCAATAAACAAGATAATATAAACTAGTGAATTATATAGTCAACATAATATAATTTCAGATCGACGCACGTTTCTCAACGGATGTATACGAATGCCAAACAGAATTGGCCTCACACGCTCCATAACTCAGAGTAATTCTCACTGAAAACCGAATAAAGGAACTGGCAAGTCTAAACATCACTGAAACTACAATGCCGAACACGTACAAAACTTGAATACATCACAAAAATAGTTTGATACTTTCCCAATATTCTAAGAAATCGACAAGAGTATCGAAAATCAACAAAGATCAATTCATAAGCTGAACATTTATGTTCCGTGTTATTGCTGCAAAATTATGTCAACGTCCCCTTTTCGAACAAAAATGAAAATAGTCTCTTGATATTGAAATCAAAATGCATTTAGCGACTATATAAATCTTCGTCGCCTTTGTCCTAGCTACGACATCAAAAGAACACTTGGTTTACATTCTGGGTACGGCAACATTAAAGCTAGAACCGACACAGTTTTCATGTAACCACATCAAAAAGAGCAAGGGATCTTGTGAATGGTTGTAAGGAACAGTTACACAACTTCTTAAATACTCTTAACCCGTAACTTATACCGTTTACTGTTTCAGTCTACAAACAAATTATACCAACACCGAATCATCTATTCAAATCTATCTGTTTTTCTACCTGGTAAAGACAATTTTGAGTTTTTGTTAAAGTATTTTATAACCAAATACACATTTCTGTTTATACTAAAAACGACTTGAATTCACAAGTTAGTTCCAAGTAACATACCATTTAGGCGCCGTTTAAACAGAAGTACCTTGGCACAGAAGCTCAGAAAAGAAGTAAAAGAAACAAAAACGGCGACTTCCGATACAAAAAGCTCGTCACTTCCACACGTTTGCTTCTGGGAACTAATGAAAGGTACATAAATAGTACATCGTCGGACGGAACCGCGCGTCGCCTCCGAAATGCACTGCTGGACGGACTAATGATTGATTGGGATGACATTGAAAATGCCGATACACGACGATAAAGGATATCCGTTTACTTAAAAATAAGAAATTCTCTTAAGGACAGCTTTATTAAAAACCTATTTGTGACAACCCTAGTAAAGCATAAATATTCAGAGATAATGTGTTTACATACATCAGTAGTCAGTTCTACCGTAAGACTGTTTATACATAAAGAACAGTGTACTATAGCATACACCTAACATTTGCAATGTATAACTTACAGAAATTTATATCTAATCCTGCTAATAGTACTAATATTATAAACGTGAGAGTTTGTGAGGATGTATGGATGTATGGATGTTTGTTGCTCTTTCACGCAAAAACTACTGAAACTTGATATGTAGATAGCTGGACACCTGGATTAACACATGGGCTACTTTTTATCCCGATATTTCCATGGCATCGGGACTTACGCGGGTGAATCCGCGGGGCGCAACTAGTCAGTAATAAAAACAACATTTACTTCTATGCCAGATATCGGAACCTCTTTTCCCGCCCCTTGATTCAAATTTCAAGACAAGAAACTTCTCAATTTTCACCTAATAGAAAGATTATTTATTATTATTTGAAAATCGTTTCTCTTTTAATTTTTTGCAATTACACTCGTTAATAAATCTCGTGCATTTGATACTTTTTAAAACTGTTATGGTTCTATTTAACAACCATATAAATAATATTGATTTCTGGTTAATATTCAAGACATAGCAGCTGTTAAAATTAGACCTACCAATTTATTAAACCTATAGATAAGCGTATTTAAAAAGTATATACTAATGTAGTGTTGCCAATGCGGAGGAAGGGATAATTTTAACAACTCTCAAGTGACGTCATTGAAATATTGACTGTTAAAAATCAACTATAATGTCTTACCAATTAGCGGACTTGTTTTCCAACTTAGTAATATAAAAAATATTATTACTATTAAGTGAAACATGATGAGTGTACTTACACAGCAACCATTTTCCATTCTCCAAAACCGCAGCGATGTACCTAACCATAAATAATGTGTGGTACCGTACACCGATGTACGGATATAATTATTAAGCTAACACACAAAAACTGACAGTAGCCAGATACCGTGCCATAATACATTCAATTACCTGCCTGATTAGTCGGTAATCGTCGCACTGAAACTTGAAATGTTACGTATATCGAATACCGATAGTATACTATTTCAGTATAATGATGATATATGCACATACAAGCAGTAAAACAACGACAGAAAGTTGACACAGTAATCGTTCTAAGGCGGTTAACAGCTGTGTGCTTATACTGATATTACACATTTTTACCATAAAGTATATTTTTGTATGTTACGTGTATATTTGCTGAGGCTATCAATCAAACCACGTAACCGGCAAGCAGTATTTCTATCTAACGGTGTCTCAATGTTTTTTTTAATATTTAGATTTTGGTGTCAGTATTTACGGACTTAACAAAAATCGTGCTATTGTGTAATGAATGTAGTATGTTTAAATTACAAACTGGCACTGAATAAAATACTTAACTTAGTCTTTCGTAAACAATTAAGTTTAATTACGTTGACTCGGTAACGATATCATTTGTCTATGTCAATTAGTATTAGCACGATGCACGACTATTCGCGGTTAAATTAATGCATATGCGCTAAGAAAGCTCTGAAAAACAAGGGGCTGTAGTATTACTCAACGAATGTTTACTTTGGTGTGCTGAGTCAATTGGGCTAAAGTTAGGCCATACACGAACACATTTAATACTAAAAGATACTTTGCAGAACAACTCTAATACGATAATCTTGTTTCTTGATGTAATTTATTGACAACCCATAACAATTTAATGAACATATTTTTTTCTAGGCATTGCTTTTAGACACAACAGAAAGTAATAAACATTATTTTAATAAAACTGTGAAGCAAGTCAGTAACAGTGAAGACTGCTATTAAAAAGTCGGTTTATGTATCTTTAAATTACCACAGATAAGTACAAAATAATTCCGAAACGAGTTGTTTGGCAGCTTCTGATAAAATCCGGAAAAACAAGAAATTAATTGACGTGTTCTGCTCCACCCATTTTACATGAAATAGTACCAAGCGCCATATTTGATTATATTATGTATGTAATTATGTTACTATAAATTGAAATGGCTTGTTAATATTACGTGTTATATAATTCGTTATGTCGGTCTCGCCTAACATTTAAATTACTAAGAGAGCTGTTGATTCAATTAAAACAGTTAAGCTTTCAAAGAAGTCCGCTAGATTTTTGGTGTAATATATATCCGTGTTCTTAAAAGTCTTTTTATACACCTAAGGTGATAAAATAGCATACGGCTCTGATAGAAAGTGATCACCATCAGGCTAAAAGGCTTTTAAATCCCTTTTTGATCTCTGCACTTTATGCTTTAATCGTCGGGTAACATGAAGATAAGACAAGTCGAGTAGTAGGTACCTAATTTATTTCTGGCTTCCAAAACAACGTTTAAGTAAGTCTGTTGGAACTGGCAAATTGGTAATTAATCTAAATTATATTGATTATCTTGCTTTATTATCATGCCAAATATTGTTTCTAAATTTTTGGTACAGAAATACTTCAAATACACGTTACCATTACAAAAACCGAGTTATTTATATGCGTTAATGATGGAGATAGCACTAGGTAGTAATGAATACATAATAAATAGGTATTTTGTAGTTTATTGAACCCACTTAAACATTTTACTCAATTTTCATAGTCACACCAAACTTAAGTTCTCACAACACGACAAAGTATAAAGATTACATTTTAAGGTAAATTAGATAGCGTCCAATATTAAATTATTTATAAATATTTGCACGTCAAAACCAAATACGAATAAACAAGAACTCTGTGCAAAGATGCGTTATCGGGCGGTTATTCCCGTTACTAATATACCTCTAATGGGATTTCGGCACTTGAAAACTAGCCAGAAACGATAAAATGCGCATCTGGCTTCTCAGGCGTGTCCATATTGATATATTGCCTAACTTTAATGTTTAAATTTGGTGGCAAATTTTAACAGGTCGCTTCCGAGTTCTGTGAATACTTTTATAAATTCACCCCGATTCCCCTTTGGTTTATTTACAGTGAGTAATATACGTGTAAATAAATGTACTAAGACTCTCAATGATCATGAATACTCCCAAAGAGATAGACAAAGGTAAACACAGAAACGTTTACGTAACAGGTGTAAACCTATTGCCATCTACTTTTCAAGACTCCGAGAACGACAGAAAACTATTAATTGTCCAGTAGAAAAACCCAATAACAATTGCCTGGACCCTGAAGGAAGTTATATCACAGAACCAAAGAGGCAGTCGTTGTTTTTTAGTGTCTTCAGGTTACAGGTCCAAATTAAGTTTGCCATCCATCAACAAACTCAATATTTTTTGCAAAATTTGTCGTACGCCGTACACTTCAATTATATAAAACTGTTCACGTAAAATCGAACATCAATCACTGAGTTTTTATTACTACCGCGTTTCATAATTCCAATGCGGATATCACTATCATTATATGATATTTCGGTTCACGGTCATGACTACGTGATTCAGATCTTAAAATACGTTCTTCTTTCGGTCTACGGTCAATGATGATACAATTTCTAACTAAGTTTGCTCTTGGCATGCAAGAGTAATGCAAAATGTGTCTGTCACAAATCAAGTACTCACATTTAGGTTGACGGATTGTATTGTCTGTATATCCCCGAACGAATAGGCATAAAAGCATAAAAGACCAACATTTTGGTCTTATTTTAGGTGAGCTTTAGGTTTCGGCATACTTTAGGTTTACATAGCCCCCTGCAATTGTACACCTAAAGTATGCTGAAACGTTTCTGTGTAATACACTATGCCTATTATAAGGGTAAAGCAACCTTCCAGTCACGTTTCCAGATTCCGTTCACAATAGAGCTATAGACCCGAAGTAAAGTTCCCATGATCTAGCTCCTACTTTTTTCTTCTTAATTTCAAATGACTCCAAAAAAATTCATATCGTCTTGATGCATATATTTTCTCACAGAATCCAGCACACATCACTCACCAAATTAAAATCGATTTCACTCGCGATGTGTAAAATTGCTGTACCATTGAAATATCAGCCGAGACAAAGAAACAATGGAATATTAAGATTTATTAAGCATGTAGCGGTTTACAACTTTCCAAACAATCGCTTAGGCTGTTTTTACATGTTGTGTAATCGAGCATAAAGTCTGTCGACCTAACTATGACCTGTGTATATCTGCTTAACGAAGCCACGGCTCTTCAACAGTTCCATCATTGCAAAAGTTTATATTTCCGTATTCCATAACACATTTCTTTGAACTACTTATATGAACTGATTATACATATAGGATAGTTTCAAAAGCTTAGAGGACGACCTCTGGCTAAGTCAGTGGCTTCGATTCAATTCCCAACCAGGACAAATAATTCTGTGACAAGCACGATCATTTGTGCAGTGATAAACGAGCAGACGGGTCACCTGATGGTAAGTGACTACCTCTGCCCATGGGCACCTGCAACTCAAGTCACAAGTGGAGGAACAGGGGGGGGGAGGGAAGGTTTAGTGCCTCTGGTAACCTCACTCACTCGGTGAAACCCAACGAAAACATTAATTAATTGTTTGGGTGTAGTTTATCTATAATAAGTAGATACGTATTTTAGTAATACGAGGGCGGCACTGAAAATTTCGGGAATCAAGGAAGTACACACAACATTACTATTTAAAAATGTATTTATTGCTTTTCGAAGTATTCTCCGCGAAATTTGACATATTTTTCCATACGATGGAACCAATCATTGAAGCAACCATTCCATTCGGAAGTTGGGGTCTCCAAAATGGCCGTTTTGTAGACGTCCACAGCTTCTTCAGGTGATGAAAATCTCTGACCACGCAATTTATTCTTTATTTTATGGAAAGTATAGAAATCATTAGGGCTTAGGTCGGGGCTGTACGGCGGATGGTCTAATAATTCTATGTTTTCTTGCTTTAAAAACTCTTTTGTTCTGTGCGCGGTGTGAGAACTCGCATTGTCGTGATGGAGGATGATGCGGCGGTTGCAGTTCTCTTTACGGAGTTCAGAAACGACCTGTGGCAAACAAATGCTAGCATACCATTCTGCATTAACCGTTCTTTGTCCCTCAAGAGAAATAGTCGCAACATGGCCGGTTTTCGAGACAAACGTGGCCACCATTTTTTTTGCAACACTCCGTGAACGAACAATTTTTGTTGGCTTTAACTCATTTTCGAAACCCAAACTCGTGACTGGTTTCTTGTTTCGGGTTCGTACGTGTATATCCAGGATTCGTCACCTGATACAATGTTGTATACAGCATTTGAGGATCCTGCGTGGAATCTTTCGAGAGTTCTGACGCACCAAGTAACGCGAGCCGCTTTTTGCTCTTCACAGAGCGAATGCGGTATCCATCGGGAAAAGAACTTTTTTACACCTAATTGTTCATGCAAGACTATTTGTATTTTTGTATTTGACTCATGCCAATGTCTAAAGTTGCCTGAATTTTGCGGTATGTCACATGTCGATCTTCCTCAATCAGCTTACGCACAGCATCAACGTTTTCTTGGGTGACTGCAGTTTTTGGACGACCTTGACGGGGATCATCACTGAGCTTGACACGTCTACGTTGAAATTCAGCAAACCAGCGATAAATTGTGGTTTTGGATGGGGCTTCATCACCAAATGCAGAAATCATCCGGTCAACACACTGTTTTTGCGTTAAACCACTTCGAAAGTCATAATAAATCATCGCTCTTGAATTTTCTCGAGTCAATTCCATTTTCTCAACGACTAAACAAGTTTGACAAAACCTTGTGATAAGACCGAGAATCTTTTTTTAAATAAATAAATGGTATTCGATTTTTAAAACCAAGGAGTTTTCAATTAAAAAGATTTTAATATGACAGAAACAGTGGAAATATTCCATTCCCGATACTTTTAGTACAGCCTATGTATATACGTTAGTTTATCAGTAGTGGTTCTCATAGTACAAGCTTGGCCTTTGAGATCAGACAGCCGTGTGTCTGAAGTTATTTTTATAAATATATATATGTGTATATACAAACATATTCAAAAGTTGTATACAGATTGGCATTTTTTCATTTTAAATCCTTCGAAACAATTGAATTGCCGTTGGTAGCAACTCTCGTGATGTTTTGTCAGATTGGTTTTACAGCAAATGTTGCACCACCACAACGCTACTAAAACTCAAACAGTAAATAACTACTATCATTTTATACAAGAAGTTGGGCACAGCAGATTTCTATCCGAAAATTAGATGCATTCTAATCGATTAAAAGAATTCTATTTGTGCAGATGAGTTTTTTCCCCATAGTCCCATATAGAAATTAGAATTTTATAAGGCCACTGGTCCACCGCTTACCACCAGGCAAAGGCGGGTTTTTTTTTTACCTCAGTAGTATAAAAGAATATACATTAAGAAGCCATATTTGCTAGATTAAGTAGTTTGTTAATAACAACAGTTGGATATACAACAAACTATCCTGTCTCACGCTTTAACATTTTCAATGATATTTAAAATGAATTTAACTCGATAAATTTACCAAATAATTTGGCATACAAATTGGCCCACAAAATATAATTTGGCATGATACCAGGATCGTTATAAACATCCGTGGTGATTGGTTTAAGATTAAACCTAAAGATAGTAGATTAAATCTGTTCAATCACATTGCTTACGCATTAAAAGTCGACATAAGTATGTAAATAACACAACCATTACAAGTTAATGTATGTTTGGTTAGTTTATTCCTGTCCTTTCTCAGGTTACCTGGGACAGATTGCTACTAAGATAACGCCGTCTATTGCGTAAATGTAAACACATTTATATGTCTTTTCTAAATAATTATCTACCCATGCCACTACACCATAATAACTAGCAACGGACAGGAAATAAGTTGAGACGAAGAAAACCTCATTGAAAGAGATTAGAGGCTTACAATAAGGTTGGTGGCACGGTGGTGGCATGGTTCTTCACCTTCTTAACGGGTTAGAGAGGGTGGCGCGCTTCTCCCTTTTTTTTCTCCAAATGCAAGGGGTCGCTAAAATGTAAGACAATACTACATATCTCTAAATCTCAACATTTCTATACATACCCTGGTTATACTAGATTTAAAAGTAAACTGTGCATTAATACCACTAAATCAACAACTTTTCTTAAAACTAAAAATAGTACATACCAATTCATCCAATAAAAAAAATGTTTAAACCGCATGACGATAAAAACGCAAAAGTAACATAAACTGGTATTCTTTTTTACAATGATTAATTGATCACTATTCATTCTACTTATCAGATACAGAAAAAACGGTGTTCTCATAGTGAAACACACGTACATATCTATGAATCGATAATAAAAGAAAGTGAATTATAAACGCAAATAGCATATTGATTATGACTTTATAAGCAGTGTTATTGTGATATTTCATACCTATTACCATTTTTAATATACAAATATTTACAATGAAAAATGGTGACATAATTATTATGAAGATAATCACTACATAATCGCTAGATTTTTTAAATGTCTCTTCTAGGAAACGGATATTGAATAATATTATAAAACTTTCAATAACAGGCAAAATATTAGAACAAATACCTAATATAACCTACTCATCAGATCGCGATCCTTTTGAAGCCAATAAAAAGTTAAAAATAAAACTAGATAAAGGTAACAAAACCGTGACTCAAAATATTACAAATATCTAAGCATTGTGACCACAGAGTATTATGTTCACAGTCCACAAGAACTAACACTTAAAGCATACAGCAGAATAAATAATACCAAATCTCATTAAAAATCGGGCGGAACAAAGGAAGTATCAAAGATAAAAAAGAATCAAAGGACGACACACGTAAAAAATGCATTAATTGGTGACGCGGCTAAAAAGAGAAGGCCCAAAATGGATGTAAGCTTATACAAAGTTCAAAGCGTAACCGAAGTGCTAATGGGCGAACTCGAATATTTATGTATGTACTTATAAGAACTTTAAGTAATTAACTAACATTCATTTTATATTTCCAACCCTGTAGTCTGCGTTCTATATTTTCTAATAAAAACGTTGGTTTATCCATGAGGCATTACATAGACAAACCGACTTTTTCACACGTTGTGCAAATCGTTCTTGTCTTTTATATAATAGAAAATAGTAGACACATAAATTATATTAGCAGCGAACTGACTGGCAAAAGCCTTGTATTAAAACCACTTTGTATCTTTTAAATATGAATGAAACGGACTGACGAGACGAAATACTAAATGACAGCCAATTAGTAACTAAAAAATTATTTCATGGAACAATGTGGAACTAAAGGAAGTGATAAATATACTGTGGAGGATCTTCAATGATGGCATTCCGGGAGATGCGCTTTGAGACAATCTTATAAAGGGAAAAATTAGAGGACTTGATGACAGATCTACCAAATGTAACGCTAAAATATTTAAGAATAAAAAAAGTGATCGTCAGAAAATAGACAACGATACATTTACATATGAACTAAATGCAATGTAGGTGGCATTTGATTAATTAAATGGATAAATAATACATTTTCGAAAGTGGTATTAAAATTTGTGAATCTCTCATTTTGAAACCTACGCACGGTAAAAAAGTAAGGATGCAAATTGGCCAATTTCAAGATCGCTCTCCCACACTCGGCGCATAGGATATACTTTCTTCAATTGAAAGAATGAACCGCCTACACAGTGTATTGACACAATTTATACCGGTTTCATAATGGAAGACGGAAATTTCGGTTTTTTTGATTTGTTATATCACGTTGCAAATGTATCCTAAATACATAATGCCTAGGTGTAAATTATATTACGTTAACTGGTAATGCAATAAGACTGTAATGGTTTAATGATGTATTTACCTTTCTTGAGAACTGAATAACAATAGATGTATGTTGAAATTAGGCAAAAAGAAAGTTTTGTAAGTTGTCAAATGTTAATACATAACATTTATTCTTGAAATTTACTTCAATAGAATTCTCCCAGAAGCCAATCTCTGAATATTTACCATTCGTTTGATCGGGCCACTTCTCCGGGCAATCCAGGGCTATTAAAATTGTCTATTACATATTATGTTAAAAGTCAGAGCTGATCGATGGCAAAGATGCTCTTCTTTTCATAAACAGCATTTACACGCCTTCTTCAAAAAATTCACAAGAAATCTAAATTGTTTTTTTTTATTTGACCAACTTGAGAACTTCTCGTTTCTCTTCCAATGAGGATTTATTTCTTTCAATACATTAAATTCGCTCGATAGAAACAATAACAATGTAAATTTTATTATCCATTCTAATACATATATATAATAAAGTTGAACAGTCTTTTGTTTGTTTGTTTAAATGCGTTAATCTCTGGAACTATTAATCAGATTTCAATAATTCTTTTTGAATTGGATAGGCTCGTATGTAACATCACGCTACGACCTTTGGGAGCGGAAAAATGTACATAAACGCAGGTGAAGCTACGGGAAACAGTTGTTCTTTATAAAAATAAAATAACACTACACAACTCACTCTTGAACCAACATTTTAACTATGCCCAAATTCGAAGAAAGATCATTATGTTTTAAGACACCTGTATGTCTTCTACGGATTCGCTGTCCCAATTAAAAAGAACACATTAAAGCCACGTCTCACGGTATTATAATATACATGGTTATAAATACGCATGAATTTTTGTTATTACGGAGTAGGCTACGAGGAAAATAAAGGTTCTTTTACAATAGCTGGTCAAACGTCAAGGCGCTATTACAATAAAGTTGTAGGAACTAAATAATTTTTTTATTTTTCTTTGCCATCGTTTCTATTCTTCTTGTTGAATGTTTTTTTTTTGTATTAACCGTATTACCTAAATTAATTTGTATTTAATATATAGTTATAGTTATAACCAGCTAAAACTACGTAAGTACGGCTCTTTGATTATAGTCCCTTCATCATGTGTTCTAGTTAGAGTTTAAAGGTTGTCTTGTCTTATGTTGGTAATGGTGTAACTTTTATAAAACTTGGCTAATTACGACCATATTCTCACAAAAATTAGAATTAGTTTTGGCAAAACGGCTATTCAAAGCTATTTATTACCACGGCACTTCAGACAAAGGCGTAGCAAGGTGCCTTATCATATAACCGCGTTGTTCAGCTGTCTTTACGAATGAATAATTACAAACGATCAATTTAGTGTAAAATGCATTTAATCACATAATGCATTCCTAAACATAGCCGTCAGCGAAATACGAAAATAATGAAACAATCCAACGTCTTGTTACTCTAACGTATTATGCTACGAATCTTAACTGCTATAGAAAGTTTCCGCAAAATAACAACCCACAGTAGGCGCTTTCACGATCATTGCTGTTTTACCAACTCAATTGCTGTGTTAGAATGGCTCGTTTCCTGCAAATGTTAGCCTGAGAAATTTTTTAACAATACCTCAAGTACCCTGAACATAACTTCTTTGGTTACAATTCTGCAACATTTAAAAAATATGTTTTGCTAATTATATCGATCTCATACATAAACATAACAGAATACAATGAAGGAACAAAACAACTATAGAGAAAGAGGTAATGCCACCCACATCGGTGAGCTATCGTTTATAAATGGCATTGCACGTCCGTTGTAAGGCAGACACTTTAATGCATTAATGTCAATAACACTCGCATTCACGTCTACTTCAGAATATCTATGTATAAGTTGGTAATAGTTCGACATCTCTAACATTCACAAAGCTATTCTTAACGTCACAAGATATTATAAACCAAGTATATGCCTGGACATAACTGCGTCAGTTTAAGTAATGAATTGTTTTCAGGACGGGATTTGTACTACATAATTTAGAACTGCCCGACATGCGACCAGGTTTTACTAGCCGTGGTCGCAGGATGAATGAGTTAGTCTATATCCACGGTCAGCACGGTATTATTCGGTTCATATCCAAACCATCGCATTTATTCCCGTTATTGTAATCGTATATCACGACACGCAAAAGTTAAAAAGTTATCAAAGAAATACAATTGTTTGAGGACTTTGCAATAAAACAAATATATTTGAGGTTAATAGGTAGATATGAATAATGATCATTATCATTTGGCCCTTTCCCAAATTTATTTGGGGTCGGCGATGTGTTGTAGATATGAATAGTTATCTAAGTGGAAAACCAATCCAAGTACAGACACAATTTTTGTAGATTTAGATAGATACTGACGTAGATATGTGTATTTATTTATGGAATGGCTATCACAACATTATAAATATATCAAAATAACTAAACAATTAGAATACCTTTATGTTTGCGAGGTCCATTAAGAGAGGCCAATTGGTGTTTCTTGGAGTCAACACTTCCACTGCAGATATTTAATTCACTCGAGAATATTTTCTGATTTATAAGACTTCTATTACTGTTCTTTGGTTCTGTTTGAAAAAACGACACGAATTTGTGAAGTGGACTCATTTTTATTTGTCATTGAAATCCAGACAACAAGTTAATCGATGTGGAATATAGCAGTCAGAGAACACCATGACATTTTGAAGAAGTAGAAGTACCACTGACCAAAAATATGCTACTTTGTAAATTATAAAATGATTTATTAAGTAAGCACTAATTGCACATAATGAGCACAGCGCGGAAGAGCTCTGGTGTGAAACTGTGAATGCGGCTAAGTTTTTTGTCGTCACTCCTCAGATGCGCGTGCGACAGTGTCGCCGGCCGCTCTTTTACCTATTGCCACTGCTTCGCGCGCACTTTCATCAAACAACCACGGACTTTCGTTGGGCTTCGCTTAGTCTCTTTTATTTGAGGTGCTTTGTCACGCTCTATGTTCTTCAGTTATACTTAATGTCTTTATTCTTATAGTATAGTACAATAGCAACGTAATGTCCAAACAGTGTGTCGTTCGTCCATTTCGGCTCGAATTATTATTTCCTGTAGGTGTGGTTTACTTGCCATGACTGTTCTGTCAATGTTATGCCTACATTGCCTACTATAAAAAGACTACCCGTACTTTGGGTCACATAATACTAATATTCGTATTTACTACTCCAACTAAGTTAAAAACTTTGTGTACCTATACATCGGCAGTATAAATCGCACACCTAGATCTAAAGGGAACAAAACTGAAAAAAAAAAATTTTGAGTTATGCACACCATCGAATTCCTATCCTGTCTCAATACCTACCACCAAATAAAACAGATTTAAAAATATCACCAACACTCGACGCTAGACACTAAATTTACCAACACGGGCTGAACTCAAGTAAATGAAATAAATATAAATATATTTATTTTTTTATTTATTTATTTAATTCATTCACGAAATAGGTATTACTTAATACTTAATTCTAAAGATGTAACATAAACTTATTTAAGTTTTACTGTACATTAGTGTCGCCAACTAAATTTAGGTATTATTTAAGTAATAGGGAAATAACTAGGAAAAATCCTATTTTCAGCCTCAAAACATTATTAAAACACACAATTCCTACAATATCTTTTTTCTAGCTGCATATAAATTTTTCCTGAAAAAAAGTGTTTTTTTTAGTTAATACCTGTTTAGAACTAGGTGTGCGAAATGTTACTGATTGAGATTCGAACCAGCCTTGATCAAGTCCAGCGTCTTAGCTGTTTTACGCTAGATCCGTTTTTCTAAGGTAATCAGATATTTATAAATATTTCTAAGAAGTTCAAACTATAGAAGGCAAATGGAAGGCAAAAAAGAAATATCAGGAAACTTGAACTAATACTTAAACAATTTTTAAGTATTAGTTACATTAAAATATAGTTTTTTAGAAAATGTGAGGTATGCAATCGTTAAAAAAAGTACTTAGTACATTCTCTTCTTTTTTTTTAAAGATAACTCCAGCTTTATGCATATTCCTGTGTCGCAGGGGGCTTCACAAACATAACAGAAACAAAGAACACCGAGACTGGTTCTCACAAATATTTGTCCCGTGTGGGGTTTGAACCCACAACACTCGGCGCGGCGTAGTGGCGAGATGATCACTTAAACCATTGCTCCATCCGTGCAGTCATTTAGAAACCATCAATCTTCAAAAAGACAAGTCCAATTCTATTCATGTGTGGGTAGCTATTACAATAGAGTATATATAATTCGCAGCGTGAACTCCATTTAATTTGACACCACGTTTCCAAGCTCTTACAGCTGTTGTTATGTAAGATGTGTTTGGTATACGTAACGAGGCGGTATTTTTTTTAACAGAATTTGCTTTTTCTTTAATTACAGACAATAAAAATGTACATTAGTTAGATTAAATGACGTCAACACTCATTTAAACCGTCACACTGCATATTAGGCAGTATGCAATATATTCGTATACACAAACTCTTTTATTGCTAACATTTTCTCCCACTCGTGAAGATACCAAATTTATTTGTTATTTCTTGATGCTATAATAATTAACGTTATGTAATATAACGTCTATGAATGTAAATGTATATTTGAATTATAAGAAGTGGGTAATGTAATTGCAACAATATACCACTGGCGGCAGTATTATTATATGATATCTGTACTTGAAACAAAAGATTAGAATACAATTAAAAGCATTTTCGACAATGCTAACTAAAACTAAGATTGACGCATTGTTTAATCAATCTAATCCCTCTTATCTAGACGTATATTATATAGGTACTAAAAAATCATAAGAAACACATTTATTTGAAGGAAAGGAATTAAAAATTAAAAATGAATTTACATGTGTCCAGAAATATTTAGTCGAGATTAAATTACATACATAGGTTAAAAATTAAAAAAAAATTGTTTATTAAATTTTAAGACTATATTCAATATATCGTTTAAATTTTGCTAAATGCTTAACATTGGGTAGGTCGTGTAGAGTCGGAGTGCGTATATTACTTACTTTTTCCTACATTTGTTTACGTTTAGAAGACCATTGAGCCATTGACCATTAGGCGTTAGGACGCCATCAGGTGTCAGTCTCAGAATTCCATACAAATCACAGTTTAATTCGAGTAAATAGGGAATATGCATGTATTTTTTTTTTATCTTTTATTGACTTGTTCCATCATTCTACCCTAATAAAAAATATAAATAACCTTGGCAATGTTCATATTAATTTTTAAAATAACATTGAAAATATCGATAAAATTTGATCTGTTTGAACGCCGCCATATTTCGCGGGCCTTGGATGACGTCACGTTCCACGCTTAGTGTTTGTTTCATAAACTTACTTGAAGTAATTTTATACCGATTTCCAGTTGTAATTACTATTTATTGTAATTAATAGACGATGGATAAAGTTTAAAAACCATTTTATACGTATTGCCTTGTCCCTAAGTGAAAAAACACTATAAAAAGTACACCCAATACAGGATTTTTTCCTGTACAAAATAATAATGTAAAATTCGAAAACAATGGTGTTCATTAATGAGAAGAGATGAAGTATCTTCAATATTATGTTTATATTGTTGTGAATATCACTTTAATGTAAGCATATTACAATTTAATTGCTAGTATAGTGTGAATTAGTCAGCAGTAATTTATGTTAGTTTTAAATATCAAGCAGAAGGCAACTTGCTGGTCTAATATAACTAACTATACATATCTTACCTATCCTTTAGATTATAATATAACAAGTATTATAATAATTGCGGCTTTCACTCCTTTAACCTCAGCGGACGTAAAATCTGGATTTGATGCAAAATATATAGTCATCATGAATGCACGTATTTTCGGTAGATTGTCCGATTGTGCTTTGACAAAACTACATTCAGTCATTGTCCTAGATGATTTCTAATATCACTAGAATGCTTAAATTGCACTAGCTAAGAGCAAAAATCACAGGAACACCTATCTTTCTCCGTATCGAATATAGGCGTCGATACATGAAAGAACCTTAAATGTCACGTCATGTTTTGTTTCGACCAATGGTGAAGCGTTTTGCAAAGTTGAATTTCGCGCCCTTACCTTGCATATTTTAATCAATATTTTTTGCAATTAAACACGTACTAAATTAGAAAATAATTGTTTAGGCATAATATCTGGACAATAAACATTCAAGATAAAATTAATCAAGTAAATTTAAGCAACATGCATATTCCCTATTCGTGAAAAAATATTCCTAAATATATACAGGATTTTATAAGTCTAGTTAGCATAGAAATAGAATGAATCGAAGAGGTACGCAAGGTACGGCACACGCAAACTGGGATTAGACGCTCAGAAACCACCTCTATATAACCTACGACTCAACATACATACATCTTATATAAATTCACAACTGTATCCCCGAAGGGGTAGTCAGAGGCTATACTTTGATCCCACTCACGTAATAGGGGGCAATCCTAAGCCAACGACTTCAGCTAAATATAAAAACAGGAATTCAAAAATACTATCGTAAAATTGCTGCACAACTGCACAGTAAGAATGTATGCTAACACTGGATTTCTTCTAACATACCTTTATAAATAAACGAATGCCCGACAGTAAGTAGCCCCTGAACTCCACCACGAAGATATAAAACTCCTTTTAAAGACTACTGTAAATTTTATAGTACCGTTACATCTAATGTAATTAAAAACCGTTACATTTTATTGCTCTGTGTAGTCTATTTTGAATGTACCTACTGTATTTTGTGGCTTAAAAGAATGATCAGTGTTTTCTATTTTTAATAAGAATTAAAATAGAAAACACGGATCATCCTTTGGTCAGTCGGAGGAAAGATTTCCTAATAGGTTTTTGTTAACAGAAAACTGCTAATAACGACCTCAATTATTAATTTTACGAAATTAGTTTTATTATGTAAACTCACATTTTTTGCAAAGCGATGGTTTATACGTCTACCTAGCTAATATATAAGTCAAATATTTCATACAAATCGGACGGAATAACCCTCGATAAACAAATCCGACGTTACAAATTACGTAGGTAGGTATGTTTCAAAATCTTTTATCACGTTTTAAAAACGTTTAACATTAAATGGTATCGGAACATAAACACGGGAAAGAAGGCTTTTCTGTACCGTGACCACATATTATTTTTTATTTATATTTACATTATCCTAGCTATGCATCATTGTCTGAACATCACGTACAGAGCATCTTTACTAATGTTAAGAACGAACGAACGTTTGCTGGTTTGACATTTTTGCGGATGGACGCAAAAACAGGCTAGTGGAGAATTATATAGGTAGGCTAACTTAGTTTCCGGAAAAATACACAATTTATCTAATTAATTTTAATGAGGTAGTCTTTAGAATGACGTCAGCTAAGGCCAAGGGTAACTGCCAATGTAGAATAAATTAAAAATATTGTGAATGTTGAACAAATTAATAATGATCTAGATAAGAATAATGAAAACAATGATATAACCTACTAATTAGAAACAATTGACTCTGTATCTTGCTTCGGTTCTTGCTGAAACAGCATAATTATTTGATTATAATTTAACATTTAAAATTCGGTATATGTTTGTTCGCAATTTATGCGCTGCGACACCGTTCATCCGATTATCATGAAATCGAGCATTTGCCAGTTGCCAGGAATACAGATAAGGGCATAGGGTATTTTACAGCCACATTGATATATTAAAACCTTTTATATATTCCCGCGGGATGGAAAAATTATTTTCACGCGAGCCAAGCCACGGGCAAAAGCTTAAATAATATTTTTTTTAGTCCTAATTAATGTTGATAGCCTAGGAACTAGAACATACAGACATTCTTACACATTCCTGATTCCATGATTATGTACTCATGACATTGTGATCTTATTACTTTAAACGAGCAATTCTTCTATGCATGTATTTATTTATGAATGTATTTATATTTCGGATATCTCAGGCTTTACCAATTTTTAAGAAATTTTGTATAATACATTGTTTTGCATTTTAGGTTTAACAGCATAGTTGAATTTTTTGTAAAAACTCAAATTCACAAAAAGGCACCTTAGAATGTGGTAGTGTAGTCACAGATAAGATAATGGTTTGGTGTGGCTAACAAAACTTTTTATTTCTTTAAAGAAATTATAAAAGCGCCATCTACTAGATACATCAAGAACTTCACAGTACACGCGATTGAAATGAACATCTACTCAAATCTACACATTTTATTTGAGTTCATGTAAGAAATGTGAACTAGATGGCAGCACAAAGTCCATGCATTTTACATGTTATAGATATTTTGGACGATCTGACTATGTCAAAACTATTAACTTAGTATTCTAAGCTTAATATTTATCACTGGTATTACTGTTGATGGTGTAGATTATGCAATGAGCCTAGGTAGACATTATAATGAATCTAAGTGAGTAGACCTTAACAAGTATTAGTGGCTTTGTAATTCTTTCAAACAATATTTTGGAGACGGCCGAGACAACAATTCAGTCTTTCAATAGGTCAACTGGTTTATTAAAATTGCATAAAAAGAAACAAGTAGGTATATTATGAATATAATATCATTTTTATGCACGCTGCTCCCGTTGTCTTAATGATATAGACAATCGCAATTGCTTTAGTTTACGTATCTACAGTAGTGTTTTTAAACAATTATTGATATATGCTATCTATAGGTTGAAACATCAACTGACCTTTATTAGTAGGCAGTGTGTTAGGCCTTGTGGCAGGCACGCGGTGGGGTGCAGGTTTCCTCGGCGAGGGGGGCGGGGCCAGCGAAGTGCGCGCGCGCACTGCCACCGGCGATGACGACAGTTTCTGCACAACTCCATTCTTCTTCGCTGTAAGCAGAATATCCTATATATAAATAGACAAAGACATAATGGTTCAGTAGTTTATCTCCTCTCCTTGTAAATCGATTCACTTTTTTTATTTTATAGCTATTGACGAGCCTTGAAAAATCGGTTGTCTGTAAAGTCGGTTTACTGACGATAGTTGAACGTGACAACGTCATAGGAACGCCTCAGAGCGAGGTAACGCCGCATGAGTCATGCTCAGCCGACTAACATGGTATTTGCATATAGATTGTCAGCGCTACAGAAAAGGACCGACAGAGGATCGAGGTATAGAAAAATAAAGTAAACGCGAGCGAAGTCGCGGTCAAACACTAGCAATTTAATAAATAACGGTCGAAATTCAACGTCTGCGTAGGTCTGAGTGACCTCAAGTAGTGACAAAATAAAACCGTTACATACAGAATGTATTATTTTACGCGATTAGTTTCAGATTAATCTTGTGAGATATGAATGCTTTAGACTTATATGGTATTAGCCGTTGCCCGCGACTTCGTTCGCGTGGAAATTCAAATTTATCCTAGGAGAGCCATGCATTTATCCGGGATAAAAAGGAATCTACATTCTTCCACAATATAATGTATCTCCTTGTCCAGTTTCACCTTAACAAACACAACAGAGTTACTTTTGTATTTATAATTATATTTTAGTATGGATTCTGTTCGCAGTATCTGTCAGTTTAGGCACCAATGTACACGCACAAAATAGGCTGTTTTTCAATGCATTTTGTACTGAGTATTGGTTCAGTAAATAATATGAATGAAACTTGGATAAAGACAACTACTTCCGATAAGAAAATGACCCAGTCGAGGCAATACTGCAATGTCAATAGAAATGTCCGCAATAGATATTATTATAGTCTTTGCAATGCATTGCTAAATACTTGAGCTAAGTTGTTGCGAATATCCATAATATTCGCAAATGCTACTTTTTAATGATTTGAATAAACAAACGTGAATATTAATTGAATTTGTTATGAATAAATCTAAAATATTTTAATAAGTATAGATACACATACATTCACATACAAGTTAGCATCTTTGTGAAGATGAGAAAAATATTTAACTCACTTTTAAAACTGCGCGATTTTGTTTTCTGGCATATTATATATTATATAAAAAATTATTATAAATTATGGGGTTTTTGCCACATTATAGTTTTAACAGAACAGTCACACAAATCGAAAATATCTCTTGATACTTATATGAGTCGTTTTTATAAATGAAAGGTATACAGACAAGTTAAGGTCTAAAAAATTATATTAAACTACAGAAAAATAACTTGGATTGTGATATACTTCTGCTTTGATGAACTTCCAAGATCCAGGAGTTACGCTTAATGTTACAAGCATGTACTGTACACAGACATATAAAAGACTACCTCAGAAGGATAGTATTTTTTGAACCCCTTTGTTTTATAAAATTCCTTTAGCCATATAACCTTTAGAAATATATATATATGTATATAGCAGTTCTTTAATCATGAGCTGGCCTAATATGTGGCCTTAAAGCAGAGTATTTTCAGAGTTTGCTGTTCTAATTTCAAATAACTATTCTTAAAGCTTACCTACTAAATGAAACTAGAACAACATCACATTGATTAAATAAATCAGCTAAGAATAGTGTCACGCAATATTCTAATACATTAACCCACGGATCGAACCAGTTACTTTCTGACACACTTTTCAAAGGACAACCATAGCGCAGGCGCTATTGTTTATTCTCCAAAGATGACTTGCGAAATATTACGAAATCATCTATGCAAAGTAATTTTGCTTGTGTTTAAGTCACTTTGAGGCTGTTTGTTTTTGTCTACGTCGAACGTTCAAATATCCATTTTACACGTTTTAGCCAAGGTGAATATGTCAAAATAGGATTTCACGAAGCTGAGCCTAATCATGTCCCATCAAATCGCATTATTTCTTATAGTGTGTTCCTCATGTTAGTGTAGGAAATTGTAGTAAGGCAAATTGTGCATGCTTACTTAATTAAATGTCAGATGAGAAATTTCAAATATTTTTGTTCGACCGAAGTCTCTCGACTTTGCGGCACGTGGCTCGCTCCGCTCGCAAGTTTTGCGACCGTGACGGTCATGTATGATGATAAATAATAGATAAGGATATATCCTTTAACCTTTCGATAAATCCTAGGCCTGTACTAAATTTAATGTTTCCAGGTAGCCTAGAAGAGAAGAAAACGATTTTTGATGAGCTGTCAGTCAGTCAGTCACCCCGAAAATTTATGATTTATAGACGTTAATTTTTCATAAGCTGTTAAGGTTGGGGTTTTTGATTTGGCATATGGTGTAGTAACAAGGCACTTACGACGTACACAAAATTACATTTCAATAGGTTTACCCGATCCTGCGGTAAAGAGAGTCCGAAAATGGCTCGAAAAGGTTCGTGTAAATATTAAAAAAATGTCTTGAATAGGTTATTATATAGGTTGTTTTTTTTTGAAATTGCCAGAATCAAAGTATTGCAAACTTCCATTAGATATGACAACCTCTTATCATCCGGTAGTACATATGTTTGACTGCTACTATTTAAACATATGCAAAAATATATTAGCGAAGTACAGGCAGGCAACATCTTAATTACAAAAGCCAGCGACAGGAAAGTGGTAATGATTGACCAATCTTTAGGTACCGTACGTAGACACCTGTTTCCTGACTGTGTCCAATTGCCATACTTAATGACAGGACTTTGTAAAGTCTTTCTATTTATCCGCTCTACTGAATTTCGCGCTTATTAGCCAGCAGTACGACACTGTATGCTGTTTATGTAACGCAAAATAAATCTGCTTCCACTTCGCTACTATGGACGCATAAATATAAGCAGGCGTATACGGATGTTCAACTATTGACAGGACTAAACCAATTAAGAGCCCTGTGTACGTGTTTCTTAATACCATTTAGTATAATGTTGCAAAATATCTTTCGATAATTGGCTTTCTTGATTAGTCACAAGCTATTTCATTCTTTTTCGTATGGAATAAAGTAAAGTAAAGTAAAGACAAAAAAATATGAGTTGTAAATTTAACATAATTTTTTTAATGTTGACAACACATCTAGTGTTGTCGACTTTCCGGTACGTTTTGTTAATGGTTCTAAGGCGTTTATAAAACGCCTACGTCCGCGTCCGAGCGTAAATCTACACGGACTTCCATTTTCTTTGATTTACATTGACTCAATGTTCTATATTTTCTCGTTGGAGCGAGAATGTCTTCAAAGCGTTTCTGTTTGACCGACCTTAAGCTTAACGCTACGGTGAATCTCGTCTTGCTGATTGATTTTACTTCCGATGGTAAGTATATTTTGTAACTAACATAAAGATGTTTTCTTTGGACCGAGTAATAAAACATTCTGAATGGCAGGCATATACACCAGGAAATTTTAAGATTGATGGCACTGGATCTACGACAAGTACTTAAGGATATTACGAAAAAAAGAAACTGCAGATAGTATGCTATTTTACAAATGAAATTAACAAATAGTTTTTGAATTAGAACGCTTTTAGTTTTCGTTTTGTTTAATTAATTAATTAATATTTGTGTGTAAACTATGTGAAATACCCACTATTGTAATGGAAATGGAAACGTGTGCTGGGGGAATCAACGTTAGCTTAGTGTATGCTCATTCTCTATGTTGGAATGAGCATGCATTGTAAGTTCGATAGTCCAATGGTTCATTTGGAAGAACATGACAAGTTCTGTAGCTCTTATTATTTTTTTTTCTGATCTACTGAAATCAAAATTGTACTGGAATGGTTCAGATTTAATGTTATTTGTATGGAGAGTGATATACACACCTTGAACTGATTGTGGTGTTGGTGGCGTTGGAGGGGGTCGAGCGGGTGTTGTCGGTGCAGGGGCGCTCTCCCTTTTCTTGCCGTTCCCTGAAATAGACAAATAACATACAATGAGTCTCTATTACAATGATACATATATATCGTCGCAGTCGCAGAAAAACGGCGGATTTGTTTTTACGATTTTTGTTTTTTGACTTAAGCCTATTGAAAACATTATACTATATCATAGAACCAAAACATTATTCAAGGCACAGTACACACAGTAACATCTTCAGATTTCATTAACAGAAATAGCCGTTTTCAAAATATTACGTAAAACATCATTTGAAAACTTTAAAGTGCTCTCCTGTAAAGTTACTAAAAATCAAATCCTTTTTCTCAATAATCATAATCGTTTTTCTACGGTGACGACGATACATACATTAACGCCTGTATCCCCCTAAGGGTAGGCAGAAGCGTATTAACTACCCACGTTTTGGCAACTATATGTATTTCTTTTATCCTACTTACAGAATAAGGGCCACGCCTATTGTCGTCAACCGGAAATATTGGGAATAAAAAATTGTATAATTGGGAGTACATTAAAAGGGAAAGGTAAGTGTGTAAGCAATAGCTCGAGCAGGTTTGAGTTACAGGTATGCGACTCTTCGCATACCTGTAGTGCCGGCCTTAGTACATGTGGCGCCCTTCGGCAAATTTTAGGGTACTATACATATATATATATATATAAATATAGGCATGCACGTGCATACTATAAGACAATTAAAAAATTTTAGATGATTGTATTTTCTTTGATAACGAACTTTTCGTCATACAATTGAATACATTTTTATTAAGTTTGCTAAGAAATCATAAAAAAATTTACTTTAATCTCTCGAATATAATTTGAAAAAATTATCTCCGCTGGCGTCGTAGCGCCCCTACCAACTGGGCGTCCTTAAGCAGCGCTTGGTTTTGCATTCGAATCATTAAAGCCCTAGCTTTCAGTAACTATAGTTATGTTTAGACATAAACATAATGAGTTCCAATTATGTACCTATTATGTGAAATACCCACCCAATATATGTAAATAAAACATTTCCTTCGAAGATATTACCTTTTAATGCTCATTTACTACCAAAACATTACAAGTACACTACTACCAACAAAACGTAGAATAAGAACTCATAGAATACGTTATAGAGTTATAATAGTAAATAAAAAAAACTGTTTACATGTCTACATAATGGTTTATCTCCGGCACAAATCTCAAATATCTTGGTGGAGATACCGTGGGAAGAACAAAGTCAAATAAAAACTATGTGATAAAATACGCGGGGCGAAATCTTTTTATCAGCTTATCGTTAGACATGTAATGTTCATGACAAAGATCTGCAAAATCATGTCAACCAACGTTACTGTAGTGTCTTAAGAAAAATGCCAGTCTACAACACAAGCGGTGCTAACGTAGTGTTTATATCATAAACTTAGTATTGGTACTATCGTAATTGATACTAATTTTATGGTTTGTATACCCTTTGCCAACGGTCGTAGAAAGTATGTGAAACCAAAAAGTTTATACATCTCGATAACTCCTCCTCACAAGTTTTCCTAAGGAATTAAACTTCTATAATATTCATGGATGGTACAGTAGACGTGATACGTGACCCTTACGAATGCTGTTTCTATGTTAAAAATGCCTTGAGGAACTGAAACACCTTTGTATTTAATTATTTTATTTTTATTCATACTTCTAAGGAACATACTTTACAACTAGTACACTGTTTACAAATACAACAGTTATTTAATTTATATTTATTGTGTGGGTGCTTCTACGAGATATAGTAAACCACCTACGAGTACAAGCTCTCTGTGAAATCCATAGATACCGAAAACAGTAAATATAAAATATAAACGGCCGTCTCTACTCTCCAATTTCTACATGTGGGTACTAATGGCTAATAACAAAATAAAATTTTTCCTGTATCTGGCTTGCATTAAAGCGGACTCAATATTGTACAACCTATTTCCTGAGCATTGCGCTACGAATATGAATTTGCATTAACTACAAATTCATTAAACTTAACAGATCCGATGATCAAATAATTTTTTTACGTTGATCAGCCTTTCAGAAACCAGGCGTCAAACTTACACTTTGTCTCTATTGGCTATCGTCCAAAATAAATTCTAACCAAAGATATAGTATGTACAATTCGAGTTAGCATTCCGTGAGCGCTTATAAGTACGCTCCCACCTGATACTACCTAGGAGCAAGGTCAGATGCTGCAAGTCAAGCGCAGGCAAACAGAGTTTTGTCTATGGAAGACACGTTTAGAAACCATTTATGTAAATTTATATATCATTAGGATTCTCCATCAATATTCTGTATCAACATAGAGACCTGATCGTGTCCTTACTCTCAACATCTATCAACTGCTGAGGTCAAGATTAAAGGACTTTATAGAATTAAGTCGCACACTTCCTAGCATTAATGTAGGTAAAACATCGGAAATTTCAAAGACTCTTCTTATTCAAATAATGCGTGCAAATAGAACATCATTTAAACTAACATTTATTGTCGTTATTCCTAACAATGAGGCTTTATTTTAAATATTCACAATGTCATCAGAGGTCATTAAACACACAATAGGTACATGTTGCAAAATATTTTAATAACATCAGATAAAATTTCGTACAATCAAATAATAGGATTCCAAAGAAGATTATTTATTTCATAGATCTAAAACACCTAGTTATGGCCGCGGAAGCCAGCTCACCATCTTAATCCAGTTACAGAAAACGGAGCGCTCTTACCTGGAGTATATCACCGAAAGGAAGAAAAGTGTGCTGTCTCAAATAGGTCCCAAATAAGCGAAGTGGGTGTAAATTGTACCAGTAACTAATAAGGATTAGTGAGTCTTCTGCGGACACACTTACTCTCACGATATTAGGATCGAAATCGGAGAAACCATGTGGTTCAGCAGTTCACCTCAACCCAAAACGCATTAAATTAAAAAAAAACGCGTAATTATGTATTGTATTAAGGTAATTGTATTATGTATTCCTTTTCTCTTGAAATTATACAAGTTTGTTAAGAAACATTAAAGGAAGGTATTGTGAACTGAGCATTACTTAACTGTCAAGAAATTCTGTTTTTTTTACAAGTAAGATAAGAAAATGCACAAGGACTATTTATAGCTTACACGTGATGAGTAATACGGATTGTAAAATAAGGCTTCACTTGGGCACATGTGGATACAACACGCTTTGATTTCGCTGCGGATTTTATCATATTCAAGTGGAATCGTTTAATAACTTATTTATATATATATTTAAGGTTATCTATCAGAGCATTCATTTCTAGCATAAGTTAAACTGCTATTGTATCGATTTTCGTAGTTTCGTATTTTCGATTTTTGTAGCCGTTTTCACATAAATTTCAAATTTGCATTTAACGCTTTTCCTAATTCCAAATTTCACATTCCTCTTCGAGCGAACTTTGTTTTATAATGTATATTATCAAAACATTATAACGTATTAAAGAACACGATATAAAACAAGTTGCTATTTTATTATTAATATAGCAACTTGTTTTTTTTTTCTATATTATATATTTTTCAATTAAGTCCAGCAGTCAAAACGAATATAATAATTTACCTTTTTATTAATTGTCACTTAAATAAAATGGCGACACCGAATTTAGAATAGGTTATAGTTCAAACTATTGTTGAGCAACGACGAAGTTGCTTTAATCCTAAACGAACGCTTGCTTTAATCCGATTTCAAATTTCGGATGATTACGAGATACGTTCGTTTTTTAAGTTAGTTACGTTGGTACTTAGTCCGTTGTTTTTTATTGAATTACGAGTTGGATTAGATCATTACCTCGCAAACGACCTAACATGCATGGATTGTTATAGGCGTAATTAAAGCCGTTTGTGGCCTGTATCTGTGCAAACAACATTTTATTGAGCCGTTGTACCGTACCAGGCATTGTCTATTCTGTTGTACTAAGTACATATACTATTACGTCATTATTCATTGGTTTAAACTTTATGCACATCAGGTACATAGGTGGACTTAATGCCTGAGGCACAATCTACGAGTCAACAAGTGAAGAAAAAGAAGAAATAGGTGCATTAGTAAACTAATTACAAATCGGCAATAAGTGAATTCGTGAATTAATATCTATGTTATCCATATTCAACGAACGAATGAATGAAGTGAAATGAAATGATGAAATCAAAAATTATGCAAAAACGTTGTATGCGGGTTTACAGCAGAACTTATAGTTCTGCTGTACTGCTGCTGTTGAGGTATGTGTTTAAGAAACTAAATATAGAGCTCCGTTGTATAGAACATCCATATTATTATGTGGAAGCATGGTCAACAAACAGAAGTGTATCATTACTTAAATGCACTCAAAACCTTGAATTACAGAAAATTTTAAAAGTTCTATTAGTTCTGCCACGTGAATTGCTTAGCTCCACTCTTGGTCTTTGATTGTAATATAGCTATGGGAAACCTTGTAATCAACATCTGATCACCTTGCATCGGTTACAATAATAGACGTATAATCTACGTCACCTCCATTTGCAACCGGGATAATGATCAATTTTGTTTTGTTTCTATATCCTATTCCTGAACCCTTAGGACAATTTTTGTAAATTTATAAACTTTTCGAATCGCTTTCTCAATAGAGAACCTAGGTTAAATCCGTCCAGCATTTTTAAGACAGACAAGATCTATCATAGCGATGACTTACCTGAACAACAAACATTTTTAGACGTTTACTTTTGCTAAAAATATTTTTTGATTATATTTTGAGTATTTACCTACTACTTCTGTGCCACCACTATTATCACTAATTTTATTGTAAATGATCACGTTTCCTGCACTCATTGTCTTTCGTCATCTTTTGGAGAATTAACTTTAAACAACTCATAATATTGCTACTCTGATGAGTACATACTTAATTCGAAAATTTCGAAGAAACGGGTTAAATACTGCAAAATTTGATTCACGATTCTGAACTGTTTTTTTTTTACTTTAGTCCAGCACTATTAACTGAAGGTCAAAGGTGTTTCACCCCTTCTGATTCTTGATGAAGCCTACTGTTTAGAAATCATAAATCATTATAACAACACAGAAAAGGACAACATTACTATTTCGTCGAAGTATGATTCACGTGATGTGCTTAGATTGTTATTTGTATATAAAACTTAATTTTCAAAAGGAATAGGTCAAGTCGTTTTGGTTTTAAACCAGAAACGTGAAATAAAATAGTTTGCCAATAAAAATAAATTACGATCCACGGACACGTGTTGGTTGGCCATTGCAAATGGAATAGTTATTAAGTCCAGTGCTTTTGCTATCGGCCTACATAAAGAGATGCCAATGCAATTTCATATGACGAAGAGAAAGTCTTAAAATCACATTGAAGAAAGCAAAGTATCGTTAACTGTCCAATAGTAATAATATTATAGACATAGATTTTTTTTAACAAATTTACTCACCTCTTGTTCCGAAAGATCCAAATCTCTCACGATTTACCGCTATCTTATACTTTTTGTCGTTCGGTACAGGCAATTTCGACGGATATTTCTCAGAGCTACTTCTGTATAACTTCTCTTTGGACCCGTGTGCCCCCATCTTCAAATTCTTCATCAATAGTCAAAACATTTTATTATTTATCCATTTTATTTGCTAAGCCACTTTTAGGAACTTCGTCAGGTTTGTGATTTCACTTTTAAGTCACATCAACAAAGCAACAAAGCCCATTCGCTGATATAATTATTGCAATGCTTTAATCTATTTCTGTAGACGACTCACTACAAACGTACCAGCGTAAGCCGAGCCCTGCCTCTTGTTCACGATTCTTTTATGGACACCTAATGAGATTATAATAAGCAAAATCTGGGGGCTCTTCACGAAGTGGTAATTGCACCTTCTGTGTTTAAAGGATTCTCTCTAAAGCATTATTGCAAGATTTTGCGCAGCATTTTGAACACTCTGTTGGCTACGCAAAATTGTATTAAGCGAGTGATGGTGTGTTTCTGACACCACTGTTATCTTTTAAATATCCGCAGTGCTGTGCAAACGTGTTTTTTTACACAAACTGAAAGTAGCAAAAGCTCAATGAAAAGAAAATTATGTTGACGACGCGACGTTTCATTTCCTACCGGAGATGCGACGAACGTATCAGAATATATATTTCTGTCTGATTTCACAAAAAAAAACATAAATAAAAATAACATCGTAGTACTAGTAAACACCAAATTGACGGACTGAACTAAAAGTAGCATCGCCTATTAATAGTTAAATACTTAAACTAATATACTTCAATTAATCACTCAACACTTGCTTGTTCGATGCAAGATTTCTTTTCTTAACTTCAGATATTTTTTTATAAGGATCTCCCGACTAATTGATCCCAATTTAGACGGTAGCGTTCAAACATAATTCATCACATTAACGAAAACGTCGCACTGATTTTTGGAAGGTACCTATTTTGTTTATCTGGGAAATATACTTCATATTTTTATAACGCTTTTCCTAATTCCAAATTTCACATTCCTCTTCGAGCGAACTTTGTTTTATAATGTATATTATCAAAACATTATAACGTATTAAAGAACACGATATAAAACAAGTTGCTATTTTATTATTAATATAGCAACTTGTTTTTTTTTTCTATATTATATATTTTTCAATTAAGTCCAGCAGTCAAAACGAATATAATAATTTACCTTTTTATTAATTGTCACTTAAATAAAATGGCGACACCGAATTTAGAATAGGTTATAGTTCAAACTATTGTTGAGCAACGACGAAGTTGCTTTAATCCTAAACGAACGCTTGCTTTAATCCGATTTCAAATTTCGGATGATTACGAGATACGTTCGTTTTTTAAGTTAGTTACGTTGGTACTTAGTCCGTTGTTTTTTATTGAATTACGAGTTGGATTAGATCATTACCTCGCAAACGACCTAACATGCATGGATTGTTATAGGCGTAATTAAAGCCGTTTGTGGCCTGTATCTGTGCAAACAACATTTTATTGAGCCGTTGTACCGTACCAGGCATTGTCTATTCTGTTGTACTAAGTACATATACTATTACGTCATTATTCATTGGTTTAAACTTTATGCACATCAGGTACATAGGTGGACTTAATGCCTGAGGCACAATCTACGAGTCAACAAGTGAAGAAAAAGAAGAAATAGGTGCATTAGTAAACTAATTACAAATCGGCAATAAGTGAATTCGTGAATTAATATCTATGTTATCCATATTCAACGAACGAATGAATGAAGTGAAATGAAATGATGAAATCAAAAATTATGCAAAAACGTTGTATGCGGGTTTACAGCAGAACTTATAGTTCTGCTGTACTGCTGCTGTTGAGGTATGTGTTTAAGAAACTAAATATAGAGCTCCGTTGTATAGAACATCCATATTATTATGTGGAAGCATGGTCAACAAACAGAAGTGTATCATTACTTAAATGCACTCAAAACCTTGAATTACAGAAAATTTTAAAAGTTCTATTAGTTCTGCCACGTGAATTGCTTAGCTCCACTCTTGGTCTTTGATTGTAATATAGCTATGGGAAACCTTGTAATCAACATCTGATCACCTTGCATCGGTTACAATAATAGACGTATAATCTACGTCACCTCCATTTGCAACCGGGATAATGATCAATTTTGTTTTGTTTCTATATCCTATTCCTGAACCCTTAGGACAATTTTTGTAAATTTATAAACTTTTCGAATCGCTTTCTCAATAGAGAACCTAGGTTAAATCCGTCCAGCATTTTTAAGACAGACAAGATCTATCATAGCGATGACTTACCTGAACAACAAACATTTTTAGACGTTTACTTTTGCTAAAAATATTTTTTGATTATATTTTGAGTATTTACCTACTACTTCTGTGCCACCACTATTATCACTAATTTTATTGTAAATGATCACGTTTCCTGCACTCATTGTCTTTCGTCATCTTTTGGAGAATTAACTTTAAACAACTCATAATATTGCTACTCTGATGAGTACATACTTAATTCGAAAATTTCGAAGAAACGGGTTAAATACTGCAAAATTTGATTCACGATTCTGAACTGTTTTTTTTTTACTTTAGTCCAGCACTATTAACTGAAGGTCAAAGGTGTTTCACCCCTTCTGATTCTTGATGAAGCCTACTGTTTAGAAATCATAAATCATTATAACAACACAGAAAAGGACAACATTACTATTTCGTCGAAGTATGATTCACGTGATGTGCTTAGATTGTTATTTGTATATAAAACTTAATTTTCAAAAGGAATAGGTCAAGTCGTTTTGGTTTTAAACCAGAAACGTGAAATAAAATAGTTTGCCAATAAAAATAAATTACGATCCACGGACACGTGTTGGTTGGCCATTGCAAATGGAATAGTTATTAAGTCCAGTGCTTTTGCTATCGGCCTACATAAAGAGATGCCAATGCAATTTCATATGACGAAGAGAAAGTCTTAAAATCACATTGAAGAAAGCAAAGTATCGTTAACTGTCCAATAGTAATAATATTATAGACATAGATTTTTTTTAACAAATTTACTCACCTCTTGTTCCGAAAGATCCAAATCTCTCACGATTTACCGCTATCTTATACTTTTTGTCGTTCGGTACAGGCAATTTCGACGGATATTTCTCAGAGCTACTTCTGTATAACTTCTCTTTGGACCCGTGTGCCCCCATCTTCAAATTCTTCATCAATAGTCAAAACATTTTATTATTTATCCATTTTATTTGCTAAGCCACTTTTAGGAACTTCGTCAGGTTTGTGATTTCACTTTTAAGTCACATCATAATTTTATTTTTGTAACATTTTGTACGGATAAGTCGTCACCTGTATTTTATTGCATCTCTAAAATACAAAATCAACTTAACAACTTAATTTTTAGCTGTAGTAGTAATATATAGTGTCACATTTTAAGTAGTTATTTTGTTAGAAATCCCATATATAAATGTAATATACCAAAACTTGAAAGACTGTTATTTGCAAGATTGATGAAAAACAAAATAAATTTAATGCAGTTCTAAATAAGAAAGATATAAAAGCTCGCACATGTTCGGCGTACGGTGGTCAACAAAGCCCATTCGCTGATATAATTATTGCAATGCTTTAATCTATTTCTGTAGACGACTCACTACAAACGTACCAGCGTAAGCCGAGCCCTGCCTCTTGTTCACGATTCTTTTATGGACACCTAATGAGATTATAATAAGCAAAATCTGGGGGCTCTTCACGAAGTGGTAATTGCACCTTCTGTGTTTAAAGGATTCTCTCTAAAGCATTATTGCAAGATTTTGCGCAGCATTTTGAACACTCTGTTGGCTACGCAAAATTGTATTAAGCGAGTGATGGTGTGTTTCTGACACCACTGTTATCTTTTAAATATCCGCAGTGCTGTGCAAACGTGTTTTTTTACACAAACTGAAAGTAGCAAAAGCTCAATGAAAAGAAAATTATGTTGACGACGCGACGTTTCATTTCCTACCGGAGATGCGACGAACGTATCAGAATATATATTTCTGTCTGATTTCACAAAAAAAAACATAAATAAAAATAACATCGTAGTACTAGTAAACACCAAATTGACGGACTGAACTAAAAGTAGCATCGCCTATTAATAGTTAAATACTTAAACTAATATACTTCAATTAATCACTCAACACTTGCTTGTTCGATGCAAGATTTCTTTTCTTAACTTCAGATATTTTTTTATAAGGATCTCCCGACTAATTGATCCCAATTTAGACGGTAGCGTTCAAACATAATTCATCACATTAACGAAAACGTCGCACTGATTTTTGGAAGGTACCTATTTTGTTTATCTGGGAAATATACTTCATATTTTTATATTGAAACAAAGTTCAGTGTCATTAACGGTAACAAAAACTTAAAAGTACTCGTAGTTTTCAACAAATAATAGAATTGTAACAAAAAGCTTTCAAGTTTAAGGCATAATAGATCGCATTAGTCACATTAAAACATAAGCAAATGTTACCAGTTCTCTCAGATTTGTTGCTATTTTAGTAAGCAATGCTTTCAGGGTTAAATAACTTAAAGACGCACTTGTGTCCTCTAGTGCTGCTCAAGAAGATATTTTAAACATACATGTTGTTGGTTTATATTTAGAACAACTGTTAATGAAGTTTTATTAGTTGAATTGTCACATAGTTAAAGATATATAGAATATTAAACAAAAGACAATAACACTATAAGCACTAAATAACATTACTGTTTTTCTTCTGCCGTTAATGCGCTATTAGAGGAAGGAATTGTTTTTTTTTTTGCATTGATTGGTACTAGTAACTGCGGTTCAGACGGAATATAATGTTTGCCAATTTAATAGAATAAAAAAATATGTAGACCAAGAAACAACAACTATAATAACGAATTCAATACATTAAACGGCAATCTCGATCAGTTGGATACTTTTCATCATCATGACTCGTTCTCCAATTACAAACATAAAATATTGAAATCATTCTCATAATCGCCACTTTTTTCTTTTAATTTTTTTTTCATTAAGATTCTAATATAGTCAATATTTATACTAGGTACATCCTTATTTTATTTCAGATTGTAGAAATTTAAATGCCATAATTCTAGTCAAACCGTAAGCCACGGGGATATTCGTAATCGTTAATCTTATTGGTCTATCCATACTGTGCATGCCTTTTATATGTATATGAAATGAATATTATATTAAAAGAAGTGTGCTGTGCTTTTTTTGTGCATGTGTACTGTTGGCGTGTCTATAATAAACATGAAAAAATTGGAAATACCTCGGTAAGTAGTTTTCTAGATTTCTACTATAACAATATAAATTACTGCGTGTCTATTTTTATTATAGTTAATTATCCTAACGCGGCAACTTGTTGTCGGTAAGGATTATCTCAGATTACTGACTTTATGAAGATCAACCGTGCATAAATGATTGAAGTATTTGCAATGAATTCAACGTCTTGTAAAAGATGCATGCATCCGTAAAGTGTAGGTCGTCTACATTAGTTTTAAAACTTTTTGTTGAATATTATAAGTAAGAGACGTAGGTATATAGCATAATAAAATGTTTTAAAAAATGTTATTTAATGCCGTCTGCTTTACGTTTGGTGACGTCATATTAATATAATACTGGCACAAAATACACATTGCTGATTTTTGTCTAAAGATAGAAAGAAGTTATTTAGTGAAATAAATAACGGGAATTTTTTTATTAGTAATTTTAGTTTTAGCTTAGTGATACTATGGTAGAAATTTTCTAGCATGCTTTTCTCCCAAGCTGGCAAATTCGCTATCAAGTTTTAAGCCTGTCGGGTTTTGCGGAAGAATGCAGTGGCGACCCTCGCTGCCGTGATCATGAACAAGCACCAGAACACCGGGGGAGTTTTAAGGCGGTAAGAGTCCGACAGACTCCATGACCCCAAGGGTTCATCCTCCCCAAAACCAAAACGAAAAAAGGCTTAAATAATGTCCCGTACTCTAGTCACGTGAACACAGTCCTCCAAGTACTGTTTGGTGCTAATCGTATTGGTTGAGGGTTTTGTTTCCGCATTTAGACTCACAAACGGTCCAATATGCGTACAGAGAAGGCTTGGCTCTTCCAAAAGCACAGAAGCCTCCTGTGGCGTTCATAGGCTCCTGGGCTCCTCCTCCTAGGCGACCTCGCATCCGCTAGGATAGTTGCCCATAGTGCTAACGGAGAACATTTCATTGCACCATCAAGCAAACATCGAAACACAAAACTTTTTTGTTAATGATTTTAAAGCATATGAAACAGGTATAGCGAGACGCGAATGGCCAAACTATAATTTTAGTGATTATAGACCTAATGTCTATAATCACTAAAATCCTAGTTTGACCTAGTTTAAGCGTTTACTATAAAGGGGGCTCTAGAAAAAGGTAACAATCATTAACGAAACGGACTCGCCTCTGAAAAACGAATTGAAAAGACATAACAAGATGATAATACCTATGCATTCGAAATACACAAAGACATCGCATCTCACTGCCACTGGCACTATTAAGGTACCTAAAACTTGAAACTATTGATTGAAACGACGGCGACGTGGTTCAAGAACAGAAGGCGTGGGACGCGGATCACACGTCAAGAACAATTCTCACTAGTCTCAAATGAGTGCTATCTACGTAAGTATGGTAGCGTATTCAAACCCCACCTAGACGCTTGTGTAATATGCTACTTTAAATTTGCATTTCTTTCATCATAGTCAAAGAAACTGTTTTAAAACAAAACATACTAACGAAGTAAGAAACACTGTCATATAATATTGTCAATGACTTATCCTGCTTTACTAAACTGATGGTCATGAATTTTGACAAAGAAATAGAATGTGGCGTTAAGAAAGATAATCGGTTGTCATCCTGAATATTTTTTATATTTTATAACAAACTGTTACATACATACTTACATTTTCTCATGGTTTGTTACCGTCCGGGGTGTGCAAAAATGATAGAGCACCATTACCGACTCACCCATTCACAGCAGAAATAAAGTATTCTTGTAACGTTGTCCATATGTCTTAACTTTTGCGTCTTGATACATGAGACTTGTTTATTGGATCTTACGGTACGACACCTATTTGGTTATCCAACTTATTAATCGAACAGCACTGATCGTGATCACGAGTGAACTGGTGAGAGGTCAGCAACGCCTACGTCATCGTTAGTTGCGACCAGATCTCACCAGGCCACTGATAGTTAGCAGAAAATAGTATGATGCGCCATAGCGGCAGACTCAGAATACGGAAGAACTTCCATATTCTGAGGCCGCCGAGATCATCTACATCATCAATACAAATAAATAAAATTGAAGTGTCTGTTTGTAATGTCTAATTGTTTTTAAGCTCCTAGAGTTATTTGCACGATACCTATACCTAAAAATCTGTTTTAAAAAATTTTGTCTGTCTGTCTATTTGTTCGGGCTAATTTCCGAAACGGGTGGACCGATTTCCACGGGACTTTTACTGGCAGATAGCTGATATTATAAGGCGTAACTTAGGCTACTTTTAATTTATACAAAGAATTAGGGTTCCGCGCAAAATATGTACACGCGAGCGAAGCCGCGCGGGGACTGCTAGTACAATATATTAAAAATTCACCTTCCGTATGTTCGTGTCCGCAAATCTCGAAAAGTATTTGATACATTGACTTGAAATCTTTAACAGAAGAGTGTTTTTTGTATACTTTCATTCGGAAATTTCAATGGAAACGGAACGTTCTATGCATTTTATATTGACTTATAATTTGTTATAATTACGTTGCATTGATATGATAATTGTTGATATAGCATCGTTTGTCATAGCAATCGTTGTCATCACAACATGTATGATTTTATTCTGTTGTTGATAAGTTGATATCTTCAAGCATTACTATTTTAACAAAAATGTCTGACTAACATTTAGCAACGCCTGGCCGGGTTTTCTACTTACTAAACTTAGTATATTATAAAATCTATTTATTATAAGAGATCATAGACAAATAGGTTCTCTCATCGTTGAAATGTACATTACTGGTCCCTGAGATTACCCAGCACAACCCACTATTATAAGGTTGGTCAAGAAGTCTAAAAAAAGGATTATATACAATCATAAAACTCGCAGTATGAGCCTGACGTGTGCATTGTTTATGTAAGATCGCATTACCAGGCCTGCTACTGGCGTGTTTCCCATTTAATATAATTATCATACAAATTAAGTTAATATATTATCATAATTACATAAAATTTTGTACTGACTTAATTAATATAACTTGGATTTAAGTTTTTGTAATAAAACAAAGTATTTAATGCCACCTTTGGTTTCAAGCCAATTACAAAGTATTACGTCATTTATGGATGTTTGTTCTCTACGCAATAATCGTGACGGGTCGCGGTTAAAATGAAATACCTTATATTTGGACCTTATCTGTGTCTACGCATTTTCTCGTCGTGTATTTCACTTTCATTCATCCGTTACAATTTATATTAAAGTGACAGTGACAACCCGAGACTCCACAACGTCTTATAATAGAGTGGCGCTTAAATATTAGGCTCGTAAGTTAAATAAATACCTACGTGGCATTGTAGATAGGGACATTAAGGATAAGCCTATGTCCATCAACTAAAAGTCTAGCCTAAGTGTATGCTATTATGCAGACCACGGTATCCGCATTGCAGAGCCAGTTTGTAAATTATAAACAAACATAGACCTCGCTCAGGCTAATGGACTTTTAGGACGATGTGCTTAGTCTAAATGTTTTAAAAGGTAGTCAGTCACAACAGATTTTTGTTCGAATAGGAGCCGCCTAATCAGAAAGCACTCCCCTTCTGTCTCTTACTCCCACTCCTTAGAAACCGGCTCTATGTGCAGTGAACGAGTAGGTACAACGCATTCAAGTGACCCGTAGAGTTTTTACAATATCTACGTATAACCACTCTCATTAGGTATTTTTATTAGGCGTTGATTCAGAATGCAATATATCTGTGGCGCGGCAGTAGTGCCAGTGTTCTACCCATAGTACAAGCTCTGCTTAGTTAGGGCGATGTAACTTTAATCACGTGAGGCTCGAAACAAGAGGGGGGGGGGAGGTTGTAGTGAGATATCACGTATATTTATTTATTCGTAATTTCATATTTTTTAAAAATTTTAAATATATTTTGGACTAAAAAATACACGTGATTTTGGCTAGGGGGGGGGGGGGGCTAGTCTAAAACTTCACTACGTATCACCAGAGGTGAGAGGGGTCAGAAGTTGCTAAAAAAAAACATCACTTGATTAATGGACGACCCCTTATTTGTTTGGTTTGAGTCTAGCTGTGTAATATTATGCCCTAAAATACAATAGTACTTTTTTCAGTATGATTAAGTAACTAACACCTTCATAAAATCACATTTATAATATTATTAGAAATTTAATTAATAACGGATTACAACTATATTAATGTTTTCAATATAGAGCGTGCGTATTGGTTTGTCAGCCAGTATTTGTAGATTCAGGTCAAAGATATTGCTTAAACCAGTTTATTTTAGGTGTAACTATTATATTGAACCACACATTCAACTATCTTTGTTTATAACTTCAGTGCTAAGAAATATAAATTACTAGCGTTTGCCCGCGACTTGCTTCGCCTTAATGTAGATTTTATCAATCAATCAACTTGGATATCACTTGGGAACAGTATTTTAACCCAAGACGCAAAAAGATGGGTGTTATAAGTTTGACAGGTCTGTGTGTTTGTGTATCTGTGTGTCTGTCTATGGCATCGTAGCTCCTAAACGGATGAACCGATTTGAGTGGCGTTATTTTGTTGAAAAGGTGACTTGATCGATAGCCGTTCGTAGATCATCGGCTCTTTTGTAATCGTTGAAGGGATTTTCGAGTCGGGGGTGTTTTAAATTTATGATTTTTTTCGGGATGACAATTCATGCGATACCCCATTCCTATATCCTTTTATGTACCTCTGACAACGTATATGATGTCCTAAAGAGATTTTACACTAGTACCTACCTACCCTGATTCTCAAAAACAAATGAATTGTTAAGTTAGTAATAGTCCTATTCCGTTTCAAGATTGAGTAGTTAAGGCGTGAAAATGTAACAAAAAAAACAAACCACTTTCGCATTTATAATATTAGTTACTACCAAAATTTTGGTGAAATCTATCCCACGGGAACCGTAATTGTTTCCAAAATAAAAAGAAGCTTATGTGTGCTATTACAGATCGGTTCAGCCGTTTTTGTATGAAAGTGTTACAAACATCTATCTATCCTCACAAATTTTTGCCTTTATAATATTATTAAGATTGTTGAATGTGTTACACGTTACACAGTAGTCGACAAAGTGAAGATTAAATTAATTGTAGCCCAAGGTTTATTACCTCCACTGTTTTTTTAGAAACTCAGAAATGTGTTTTTTATTTGTTTTTCATGGCAACTTAGTACCTAACTGATTATCATGAATTTAATTTAAAAATAACTATGAACAACCAAACACATTTTAAATCCGTATTACATTGTTGCAAGAATGTTTTTCTAAAAAAAGTCTTTTCAACACAATTTAAATTAAAAAGCATTAAGCTATAAAATACAGATGAGTAACAAACTAAAGGAGTAAATTGATCAGGGAGTCGATCTGAGTAGGTATCTAGTGCAATTTGCAAAATATTTTACGGTTAACGAACCTAGTATTGAATGGGATAATCGTAAAGAATAGGCTTAGGAATAGGCATAGGCACTAGATGGCGTTCCTCAAAACGCCTACAAATTACACGTTAACGTACACTGTACACTACTGAATAATATGTATGGTCTTTAAAAAGGACATGAAGAGGCTCAAGGCAGGACACGCATGAAACTCATGATGTCCTAAAGAGATTTTACACTACGAGTACCTACCTACCCTGATCCTCAAAAACTAGTCCTATTCCGTTTTTAAATCTAAGTGATTTAAAATTCGCATGTTTAAATAATTCGATTTGGAACGTGGTGTAAAAATTCTAGTCACCTTGTACGGCAACAACAGTTACAACATCGACAAAAATAGCCTTCAGATGATGCCATTAAAACTACTAACACAGGTATAATTATTACCTAGGTGCGTTACAATGGACACTTCGTTCCGATGTATGTCTCCTAAAAGCATTCATCAATGTTGTTTTGAACAGTTTATGATCTACGAATACATTACTACTTATAACATCTATTCAAAACCAACCTGAATGCGCTACACATACTTCTATCAATGGTGATTTCGCATTACGTAACGTCCAGTTACCCGTAGTTTAATCAACAATATTTAGCATATATATACCTACTCAAAGGAATATTGGTAGCTTTTCCTCTAAGTGAGTAAAGCATTCTCAACATCATTGAGATACAGCGCACATAGTGATAAATAGTAACAGTTGCCTAAAAACACATTCACTCTGTATGTATGTACTTATTTTTTCTTGATTTTAACACTTTTTTTTCCATTTTCCAAATACCGAAGTGAGTTCGTTCCTAATTTATTCCTAATATTTTGAAGAAATCTTGTTTTTCCCAAAATTTTAATGAAACTGCTGGTTCAGTTTTTAGACTCCAACTTATGTATTGAAATAATTCGGGTCACTAAATGTCAAATGTTTAAACATACGGTAATTAATTAATAAACAATGTCACGCTTGTTAATTATTCAATGTAATATAAGATGCGTTATATATACCAATGTATACTTTTAAAACAGTTTTATTTTTTATTATTTATTCCTCTTTATTGTACACCTTTTAAGTAGTAAATAATGCAAACAATTTATTATTAGGTATATAATATCATACACATAATAAACATTATTTTACCTACATTTAATATCCTTAATATACTTGACAATGTCTGACACTAAGTGTCACTACAGATATTGACAAATATATCACAACCCGAAATGTTTGTATAAACTGTGGTAATACATATTTATGTCTAGATGCAGTTGGATAAACGGACACATCATCCTGACATTTTGTCTAAAAGGCCACATAAGGTAAACGCTCCTTTCAAATCGATAAGTAAACGTTCGAGTGCTAATAAATAGCCAATAGATATTTTTCTGACTATACTCGCTCGTTTAATACTCGTGTATTTTCGTAATACCTACGTAGGTACTGTTGAACGTGTAAATTTGGTGGTCAGGGCTTATTTTTCCGGTCATAACTTTCCTTATACTTATAACATATTTTGACTAGCCTGTTGGTCTAGTGGTTAGAAATCCTGACTGCTGAGCCAGAGGTCGCCTGACAGCCACAAATAATTGTGTGATGAGCATGATCATTTGTTCTGTCTGGGTGTAATTTATCTATAATATGTATGTATTTAGAAATATATAAGTATGTTTATCAGCAGTCTGGTTACCATAGTACAGGTTCTATGATAGCGTTTACCAATATAAGAACATACAAGTCCACAAACAGAATTTTATAACTGTAATTTTATTCTATAAAAAATATAAAACAAGTGTTTAAGAAAAAAACATGATGAAAGAGTTCAGTTATTCAATTGTCTGTAAAACGGTGAAAGTTTCATAAAATTACATTTGTAAAATATTTTTTTGTTTTTGTCTTTACAAGTACCTACCTACATCATTTTAAGATTTAATTACATTATGTTATGAATCCATTCTAAAAATATTCATAAACAAAATTGTTAAGCCAGTATTTTGTACCTCTTTAGCGTGTCTTATAAAAACCGGACAAGTGCGAGTCTGACTCGCGCACCGAGGGTTCCGTAAGCAAACAAAGTTGTATACGTCCATCTCGGGAATCAATTCTCAAAGACTTTTGCCAGTCTTTTTCGAAAGACAAAATTAACTATGCGGTTGCGACGTACGACAAGTGAACAATCCAAGCGCAAAATATAAGTTTGTAATCACCCTATAGGTTTTCGACCCAAAACCTACAGGGTACTTCCGGTTGACCTAGAATTGTCAATTTTGGTTAAAAGCAAGGTTTTACAGCACAAGTAAATTCCGAAAAATAAAAAGTTGAAAATTAAGGTAAATTTTGGTACTTACAAGTTTTCGCAAAAATCTAAATTTGCCCATATCCTTTTATCGTGTTGACTCAGGACCTAGATTTTTATACACCTCATAGGGACTATAGACCTCAGTATTTGGTATAAATTTCAGCTTGCTAGGTCCACCCGGTACTGAGAAAATCGGTGGTGACACACGGACAGACGGACAAGAGAGTGATCTTTTATAAGGGTTCCTTTTTTTACCTTTTGAGGTACGGAACCCTAAAAACAGTTAAAAGTGGTCTGCAGGCACTTCCGTGGCACAAAGGCTCTTATGATTATGATAGCTTGCGATCCTGGGTCTCACAACCCGTACGTATTGGACAAATTGTTTTTACATTTTTTTATTAAATCTACAAAATTTAAACAAATATGACTGTCACTTACACTTAATGTTTTTGAGTAAACGTAAAGAAAGCCAATCTGAGAAAATAAACATACAACACCTACAAAAAGTTTAATTAAATTTTTTATTCAATCATTAAAGTTTATTGCTCTATACCTACAAACTAGGTATTCATAGATCCTTGATATCTAACGAGCACAACATAAAATATATACATTATTACATATTCAGCATATATTTATGAGTACATGCTGAATTGGAAACCTTGGAATTAATGTAATAAAATTACATATTCCAACGCAGTAACATAACTAAAGTTTTTTGTCAATATTAATATAAATAAGGTGATAACAATCATATGTGTTGGGATTTTCCTAATCAATATGTATTAAATAATTAACATTAATATATTTGTAACTAACAGCAATGTTCCTACTCGTAGATATGTTCGTTTGTATTAAGAAACCACCCCAACCAAAGTTTTTAAAAAGTTCACCCCTTATTTAATAGCAAAGCTGATGAATATGTAGGAAAAAAAAAAACAATTTTTAGTCAAATATATCCAAGTTTTATCAACGTAAACTTGTCAACGTTAGTTAAATAGTTCTCGAAATTTAAATTGTTGACTCCTCAAAGGTTTGAGTTAATTAGTAATTTGGCTCTTAGTTAAGAAGGAATGAACGTTGGTTGGTTGGTGTTCAAACAAATTTTAGAATTGGAAACGTAGTCATAGAAACAAAACATCTAATCTTTCGTTCGGTAGTGACATTTATAGTGGCCCATCTCAGCGTAGCTAATTACAGGAATAAATTCTACAGCGCCCATTAAAGTATATGATCTACTTGAAATCGAGCCAATTACATCTTAATTGGCTTTACTTATTCTAATTCCATCACTCAGTTCATCACCGTTTCACTATTTTATTCTAATACCACAAATTCGAACACAAGAAAAATCATCCAATCATCACAAGAGATTTTTAGTAGGTACTGCATATAATAAATATAAATAATACTACAATATAGTTTTGCTTTTGGTAATTTGGAATTTATAGTTAAATATATCAGTACCTACATGAGCTTTCTTTAAATCTCGATAAAGTGTATCAATGAACACGAGCTATACCTACATCTAACTTATATTAGCTATTAACCATTAAATTAAAGTGGTTTAAGCTTTTGCATTTTTTTTCAAATAAACTCTGCAATAGAACGTTAAAACCACCAACATTTAGATATGATCATTTTAACGGATAAAAACACAAATACACAGAATTTATTACAATCACTGAGGACCACTAACTAAATTTGACCGTGGTGTCCTTGATGACGTCAGCATTTGGTTGCAAATAAAATTACAGCTATTTGGCCTAACTCATCTGTCATTGTTCATAGTCCGGGTACTGATTACACAACGCACAATATACGGTATCGTAGAAAAAAGTAGAACAAGAAATAAAACACACACGTAATCTGTCAAACAAATATTCATTTGAGCAACTATCACACAATGCATGCATTAGATTCATCTAAAAATAGGCCTGCCCTATATAAAATCATTGAGTAACACTTACCCATAAAAGAATACAGAGCGACTGGTTACAAGTCTGATCATAGAGGAACTACTACCTCAATGAATTTAAAGGTTCAGGTATTTGCTCCAAGTGCACAGTTGACATAACCTCTCCCGAACAATTGGTTAATAGAACAGAAAACCCGGTCATGCGAAACATCGAATGGGCCTAATATTAATGAGATACACCAATAACTGGATCAATGTTAAAAATGTTTTGTTTCGTCTAATAGCCGAATTTTATAAATGTTTTACAAAAGTTATATTTAATAAATATTAAACGAAAAACTTGGTTTTAACGAACCGTGTAATATAAAATATTGGGTATGTCTACTATTTATTAAATAGTCTGCTATTAAATATAAAGGTAAGCAAGCAATTTGGGTCAACGGCCGAGTCATGGTGAAACATGGTGGCGCTAACCGCTGGCGTAGCATCGACGATCAGATAGTATAGCTGATTTCAAAGCTAGAAGTGAATTACTAAATCAAAAATGTACACTTAAATGTAGATTGTATGATTATTAGCCATATAAACCAAATTAGTCTGTAAAGTTGTTTGTTCTGCTAGTAGATGTCCTTGAATTCAGGTTTTTTATTTTTAAATTTAACGTGGTCAGCTTTGCGCTTATCAAATAACAATAATGAACACATTTTGGTAATAACATACTGAATCAAACATTTTAAGCGTATTACAATCAAACATTTTCCTAATAAATAAATAACATGTCATATCATAATAGCTTCTGAAAATGGGGTCATTCTTGCCTACTGCAACAGTTTTGGTGGAATTTCGTAATATACAAAACATCGCTGCGACCATTCCTGGCTCGCTGCCAACTGCAGTCGACTTTAAGGGAACTTTGCTCTGAATGGTTAAACGTCTTCTTGAACAACGGTAAAATTATTACATATTAATATCGCTCAAAGAGAAATCTCAAATCAATGGCCGATTGAACATTGACATGTTATTACGACTCGCGACACGTAGCAAAATACAAAATAGCATTGAAAATACTTGCACAACAAAATATCTGGAAACAATCTAGTGTAATAAAATGTAAACAATATTATATTTATTTAAAGAAATCTGTATGATATTAGAATTAAATCCCTGACAAGTGGGGGATCAAAATGAGGTAATATTTTGCAAAAAAAACTACACAGCTCGAAACCATCCATCACTCACACAATTCTTTTTGGAACTAAGTACGTGTTTTGTTTTTAACTACTCGTATTGATGTAAGTGATTGATATAAGTAAAGATTATACTCTAACATTTAGTGCAAAGTATAGGACAAAACTATAGGTAGTTTGTTTGTAGTAGTAACAGACAGTCTAGAGTAGATATCTATAGTCAAGAATCCAGTGACTCTTGAGTCTCTTGACTATACTCCAAAATCTAGACTAAAACAGTCATTGTCTAGAGTCTAGAACTCTAGATAATGTAGTTATGCCTACGTTCTACCCATTAGTTATACCTAATGCGACTACAAAATTTGTGTTAACAGCTATTATTGATGCCGAGATCAGAAAGCCACTAAGGTCAAATCCGTTAGTTCCATTTATTTATATAATGTGCCCGTCTTGGAATCTGCTCTAGCGTATGTTACGTGATATACCTACGTATGCATGTACGTTTTAAATAGCAAATTGGTTACAATGGTTACTAGCACCCAGCATGGATACCATGTCGTTGAGATTAAATCACTGCGTGAGGACAGAGGACATGCCCAGATTAACATCCGGTACGTGATTGACTTCGGTGACTAAAATGTTGCTGGATATTGACGCTATGGATCCTTTTCAATAATTCCGTTACTTTAAATTATAGGTTTATTAGATGTGGAGCAAACCAGAAAGACAGACTGCACTGAAAAAGGCAATCATGATGTATAATCGTTTCTGCTAGAAATTATTAAGAATGTTATCTGATTTCTAAAAATTTGTTTTTAACATTTGAAACGCACTGTATCTTGTGTTTGTTAACTATTGGCGGCGGTATACAAATCAAAACAGATATCTACAACGAACGTGATTTGGAGTTGGTTAAAACTGTTTTTTTTATACTAATGCCATTCGTTAGAAGAATTTGTTGATTCGAAATAAAACAGATTTCGTTATCCTTGTATCATTGGACAAGCCATATGTTTATTTTATCGTAGTAGTATGAAAAAAAAATCACACGTGAAACAGTTTAGCCTTTAAAACTAAAATGAACGTTATGTTGAACAGCAATTGAGAAGGACATACCTGAAATGCATGTTAACGTTTAAATGGTTATTACAGCTACCGTGACAAATACTGTTGGTGTAATAACTGACAGATAGATTAGTTTACGTTGGCCTTTGTTCAAAAGACCGAATTATATGTTCATTGTCAAGCGTACAACTCGATATTATGATAACTTATCGTTGTGATAGTTATGATAATAAATCAAATATATAAGAAAATGAAAATTAAAGGCTAAGTCTTGTAACTAAGGTGTACAACTGACGCGTTAAACTTCTTAACACAAGCATTTATCTTAGTTCGGGGCGCTAACAAGAATGCTAATGGAATGAAATAAATAATAGTCATATAAACATCTGGGCGCTTATAAAAGTAGGAATAACATCTCGCTAACGGTTTCACTATTCAATAGAATAGAAAGCATAATATGTATAAGAAAAAGCTATGCAAAAAAATGTACAATGATATATTTGTATGGGCAATGAAAACCACAAAATTTAAAGTGTGTCACTACATAAGTTAAAGTTTGTGCTTAGTAGTTACTATAACACTAACTGTCGCTAGTAAACCGAAGAACACGTGGTACTCTTTCTCTTTTTATTTTAGTTTCTTCCATTTTGACTTTGTCTTGTGTGCAGAATTTGGTTATCCGCCTGCTAAGTTTTTCTTCGAAATCGTAGGTAATGGTATTCTAAGATTCTGTATGTTACTGTACTTACTTAAGTTTTTAGTTATTGTTTATGGAATTGCAAAAAAATATTTAAATTACTTAAATATAACTTGCTGTACTAACTTTTAAACTTTCGCGTTCCATGATATAATATTATCTATGTATTAACGGGAATTAACGCGATCACGAAAAGGTATTACATACCTCTGAATTGCCTGACGTTTCGACCAGGTTGCACTGTCCGTGGTCACAGGCTGACTGAGTCAGCCTGTGACCACGGTATATAACTTGCTGATCTTACACGTTAGCAAAATATTTATATTTTGCTGAATCAATAATGAATTAATAGTTAACCACAATTACCCCAAGGGAACACCTGTCTATCGCAACAAGACAATAGATATAACACTATCACGAAAAGTACGTTACACATACATCAATGTAATGAAACTAAATAGTTATAAGCTTTCTTTGATGTTGTAACATTTTTGGCAGCCATTTATTATCTATGTCGTACTCGTACCCATAAAATATCAGTTTTAGTCGTCATGTTTGTCGCACACGTCCCGCCGTTCTCAGTCTGGGAGTGATCGAAAGCAAAATAATTATGAATGTCACGTAACATTGAATTATTAAGTCGCAGCGTGTTCCCATTAGTTACGCGAGTTGTCGAGCCCGAACCAGTCGCAACCTTACGCACAATACAGACACGCATACAACACAGTAAGTACACGACCCAATCACTCTTTAATCCGTAACTTTGACTGGTGTAGTTACCGTCACGTAACTTGCACATAAATGTTATTTTATTTTATTACCTAGTATTCAGTTAAAGTTTTTGTGCTATACAGTGTATATAACAGTCTTATACAATATTTTCATTTGCATATTTGAATTGACCGTTATAATACTTAATTATAAAATATGCAATAACTTCACTAAAAAGTAGTAAAGTAAAATAAATAAGATTGTGTTCCAGTTACATGGCAATAATATGAAATAAAAAAGTAATTCTTAACTTCACTAAGGGAACGTACTGGTAGCTTTAACAGTGGTAGGTAACTAAGTAATTTTTTGACACTATAACATTAACTTAACACATCTCATACACGGTCGTCTAATTCCAAAACTAACCAGACTGCTCATAAACATATATTTCTAAATACATGACATATTATAGATAAATTACACCCAGACACAAAACAAATCATGATGAACCTAGGGTTCTCTGGCTCAGCAGTCAATATCACTAATCACTAGACCAACAGACCAGTTAATTATGGTACTAAACTGTATGTCTTTTGAGCGTCAGTTAGCTACAATCCAAGAGACAAGACAAGTACAATTCAGGCTACTGGGTATAGTCGCAAGTGACTTCAGTTATATCTTGTCAGGTGAGGTGGAAGACAAATGCCTTTTCCATTACACAACAAAATACCTAAATCCTTTTGATTTAAGGGTAAATTGATACATTACTATGAGTATCAGAAGCCAGGAGCACGAGCAACAATGTCGAGTATGACTATTAGGAAGTGGACCTTAACCCCGTGACAACAGTCAAAATGTTTTATTTGAAGAGTTAAAAAGATTATTTAATATTTAACTGCAGATTCATTAGCATGAAGTTTTGATTATGACAGTTATAAAATCAAATGCATGAAGATAATCACATACACTACATATACTTAGTTAGATTTTAGTCGGAAAGAGATGGAGTTTCTCAATTCCGCTTATTTTTTCGATTGATTTGAATTTGAAAACAATGGAAACCACATTAACTTTTGACTTTATAAACATATTGACAAAACAGTTGACGTGTAGGTTGTGTGCTGACGCTGTCTCTCTCCTACTCGGATGCATTGGTCGATGGAGTGGCAGATAGATGCGTCACAAGCCGAACCCGATTTTTATCACGTCAAAAATCGATCTTATTCGAAGTGGAAGATTTGTACACAATTCATTTAAAACAACTTTCTACAGAAAACCAGATAATTTGTACCGTTTATCTCTCACTTCAATCACATCTTTTCGTAGGAATGCCCACTGAAGACATTTATTATCAATTAAACACTATTACGAAAAGAAAAACAATATGTATCGCCTTCAAATAGCAAACAAAAAAGTTACAGCTAATATAACAACCGGTTGCGAAACTAAACATAACAATAAAAATGTTTCGTTAGAACCAATTTGTTTGATAATAGAGCACACTTTTGGACGCATCAGCACGTTCGTACAGTAATGGCGACTTTGTGACAGGTATATCAATAGGCGAGAATGTAACCAGCGGACAACGCTAAACAGGTTGCGGTAAGTAAAAACAACACGTAAGTAGCAATTACTTTGCTTTCGAAGCAATGTCTATGCTTTCATCCGTTCAATCTAGTGATAGTGGGCCTTAAACGAATTAACGTAAGAGCGCAGTGTACACAGAAAATGTGTAGTGAAAACAGGCATACAATTCTATAACAGACTGAGAAAGAATACGCTATAGATACACGTTTACCACGTTCGTCTATAGCGTATTCTTCTTCTTTCTAACACTACTCTGAAGTAACATCTGTGGTATTTACTGCTACCAGTGGTTCAAAGGGTCACAAGAGTCGAGGGGTTTGACATTCGCGATTAACATGGGCACCGGGAATTTTTACAAGCTTTTGTTCCTTACTATTAGGGTGCGTGTGCTTGTTGCCTACTTGTTGTATATAGATAACAAATAATGAACATAACATAAGTATGTACATATCGAAAAAAACTCGTTTGTCCACTGGTTGTATAACTGCAATAGACAAAAAACAATAACGCATTTACTTTCACATATTCGTTTGGTTTAATAAATATAAATATACATTAGAATATTTAAAATAACAACTGACGAAAATTAGCAGAATGTTTTAAGACGTTTTATTTTCTGACTTTTAATTTTAATTCGAAAGTTGAACACACTTCATAGAACTCCGCAGTTCCGCACACCTATTAAAATAAGTATTGTATGCAATGGTTCAATGACTACATCTTACAAAATAATTACTTTAATAATATAATAATGTAAACCGATTTTTAAACGACTAGAAAAAGTGAAGGTTGTCAATATGATATCGATACTTGATATCGATTTCTTGGAAATCTCTGTGCCATTTGCACAGGTACATACATTACTATTTTTTTTCGGCTTCAAATGATGTGTAATAAAATATTAATTCTTATTTATTTACTTTGCTTTTTATTTCGTGTTGCTTTAAACATATTCCTTTTAGATTCTTATATTTTATCATTGTTTATTTAGTATGACTTTAAACAGGTTATGACTGATTTTTATGTTATGCTTGAAAGATAGAATAATTTAATAGAATTTAATATTTGTTTTAGCAGTAATAATAACGTATATACTTACATTTTTAAAAGTTTCAGAATATGAAAACAATTTCAATACAAAACGAACTGAACTTATAAAACCCATGACCAAAATATATTTTTTATTTAACAACGACTGAACATACAATACTTACGAACGGTAAATAAATTGAGATTTTGCGAGATTTACTTTTCCAGGTGGTATGATTAATTGACTACTGTAACCGTACTTACAACTTCCCTTTAAGTAAAAGTAGTACCGACACGAACACATAAAAATATCGGTTCGTCCAATCACTGTACAAAGTGGATTTACAACAATATGAAAAGAACCTGTTTCCTATAAGAATCACCTGTTACTATCTTGTGCATTGGGACCGGTTTGATGCGGTCACGAAACCACGAAACTCCGTCGTAACACTTTCGACTGCTAGGATCATGCAAGTCAATGCAATATCAGGACACTTTTCGAAATTTTATGACTGTTAATACAGTGGGTGCTAAATGCAGCTAAGCCATTCTGATTCGGAACATAAAGGTTAATTGTTCAGAAATAAACAGCTGCTTATGTGCAAACACGTGCGATAAAACATTTAGTTTCAAATACGTATCCATTTTTGGAAACAAAGCTTTTGATATAAATTCAATGGTTTCAATTCTAGGTAACTGAGTTTTAGTATTTTCAATATATTGTAGAGAAAATTCTTAATGTTGGTAGAAAGAAATAACTAATGTACTTTTGCCAATAGACTAATAAGATAAAAAGGTTTATACAAGCATAGGCAAGGATAACCACCTATCATTAGGCTTTCCGTGCGCTCGTTTGTCACCTTAATGGCATAAAAAACAAGGAACTAAATAAATGAATGCTTTAATGAGGAAACTTATATGAGCTAGGAATGCTAATCTCTTATTTACATGTACATACATATATACATTTTTGATAACGTTCTCTAAATTCCTGAAATAAATTATGTAACTAAACAATGTCATTCCATACATAGTATAAATTCATTGCAAAAACAACATTGTCCAATTCATCGGATTCGAAATAACGATAAAGCAGACATCCATCATACACACGATTGTAATGTTATTTCTTAGAAGCGCTACAGTTTACAAACGTAAGAAACGGCTCGTGGGAGGCTGGAGCCAACTTAGCACCAAACAATCAACGGGAAACCTTACCGGGAACTGTAAAATGGTAACGGGTACGCATTAAAACGGTTTACCTTTTTGTAACTGGACTAAATGGCTATGTGACGTCTAAATCGACTGGACGTCGAACAGAGTACCGCTTGCAGCTAGACCAGCTTCTGATTTCGACCATGAATTAACATCCATGACTTTCAAGTTCTGTTGTATGCGAAGAATTGTAAATAACAAACATGAAACCAATCACCCGGATGATTCACATAATAACTTCAACAAATAATTCAGTTGAGTACAAAATAATACGTATATCATCTGTTTAAAAGGTTTAGAAAATATTACTAGGACGCCTTAATTTCGAAATATCCACAAAGTATGACAGTAAACCGGAAAATTGTTATAATAGTCTGATATGGATAATTGATTAACCAAAGATATTATTTTACCATATTCGAAATTTTAATTGTTTCTTTATATGCATAAATTTTCTCGTAAACATTTTAAGACGTGAAATCTTGGGGCATATCAGATAGCATTTTATGGTTAGTCGTTACAGTGGGCAGCTAACATGGAGGCGAAGTCCAGTGGGCGGACTTATATGGTTTAGATCGAACCTTTGATGTGACTAATGATAGTACTGATATAATAGCTAAACGTCATGTCAGGTAAGCCTGTAGACCATGGTTTAATGGGTTTAATGTAGGTCAGCTGTAGCCTCATAGTTCCATTGAGTGGAAAATATCCCCGTATATTTTCAAATCGATTTCTACAAAAATTGGAACTACAATTTTCATATTATATTAATGGAACATTAGCTACGATCATTTGTTTGTGATCAGACAGCTTAACTACCCTTACAAACAGAACTAGGTTATGAAGGAATATCTTTATTTTGGTAACTGTACGAGTAACTGCGTAACGTCTATAAGTCCAGTATGAGTGTTTATAGCTTATTAAGATGAAGCAATGGTATTTTTATATATTTAAGGAATCGTATAAAACGAATAGATGTAGCTGTCTCTATAAATTTATTCAATAAACGATCGATTTTACGAGTAACTCAACTGTAAGAATTTGATAAGATTTCGTTAAGATTTTTTTCTTGACGAAGTAACAAGTAACCAACGAATGCACAGACACTTGAATGCTACAAACAATCAACATGTGATCTTTAGCTTATTGTTATTATCTCTAGCCCGTATTTCGTGACAAAACGTTTAAAGTAGTGCATTTTTCTGTCACTTTATTTTTTGAGGGATGAGGGAAGATGGTTTATTACAATTTGTCCTCCATACAGATGATTTGTCCCTGATCATAATTTTCTTAGTACCTAAACGTTACGAATGTTAGTAACTTGGAAAAATGAACTTGGCTTTAACTTCAAAACATAGATGGAACAGTTCGCACTCAGTTTCGCCTTCACCGAGGGGTCAACGATTCTCGACTCGTCAACAAATCCATCGACGAGAATAACCCGTTACACTGCATCGGCTTCCCGCGGATTTCACTCGTAAGTATCGCCTAGACCATTTTATGTTGTCTCTACTTTTATACTATACTTTTTAGGGTTAACCTTTACAGTCTACATGTGGAAACCTGTACCCGTAAACAAGCGTAACACTATCTCGTATGGGTGGTCACATACAGCTATGAAAGTCCACAGACGAGTCTTTTCACCGTTATGTAAATTTTAATAAAATAGCTATAATTTTTAATCTTAATGTACGGTAAAGCATAATCATTAGCAATTCATTAAATCGATGTTTATTTTTTAGTTTGTATCCAATATTTACGATTATTATTTTTACACAAAAGTTTATTTTCATTTGGGTCTATTGAACTGGATATTTGTCCCAAAGTTTTAAAATTGTAAGTTCTATGCCATTTCTAAAGGCTCTAGCCGCTTAAGCAAATGAAAACTGCACCAGCTTATGTTGAAGGGTTCGGCGGAAAGTTAAATCTGACTAAACTAAAACACTTAAAATAGACAGACATAATTACTTTCGTATTTAAATTACTTTGTAAATAATAAATAATTGCTTTACATGATTGTAATAGATAACTAATGACCGAATAAAATATCTTTTGAATTCAATCTATGTGCAGCAATCTTACTACTTCTTTATATGGAAGGGCCCGAAGGGTTTCTTTTTTCGTCTTCTTTTTAGTTAAAAAATAAAGTCTACTATATTTTTTTTTATTTATAAAGGGCTTATGACTCGTGACTGGTGAAATAAACCTTTTAGCACTGTACCATTTTTATCATAAGTTTTCTTTTTTTACTAGTTTGTTAAATTAAGTTGTAAAAGATCTGACCTGACCTGCAAAATGCGAACAGAAATTGGTAAAAACGAAGAAACATAATTTTGAAAATCAACTAAAATGACAAAAATCGGACTCTGCCCTCTCCAAATCCATAGTAACTTACGTGGTTTGAGAGATTTGCAAGAATGAGACATTCACACAGTTTCATTTGTTTTTGTTGTTTTTTTTGTAAAATATTTATTATAAATTATCGGTGTCGGAAAATTCGTTACAGAAGACCTTCTAGAAAACGTGTTTAAAGAGAATAAAAAACTAGTTGCGCAAGAATCATTTACGTTACAATTAAACTTGTGTGACGTAAAAGTATACACGCTTGCATTGCTAACGTTATGGTTTATTGTAAAACGACAGCTAATGTTGCTCGCGACTTCGGTCTCATGGATGTTTAAATCTATCCCACGGGAATCGTACATTTTTACACGATAAAAAGCAGCCTATGAGCTAATCCAGACTATAATCTATCCCTGTGCTAAATTCCATCCAGATCCGTTCAGTCGATCTAGCGTGATTGAGTAACAAGCATCCATCCAAACTTTCGCATTCACAATAATAGCAAGATTATATTATTTCTGAAAAATACTGACTGATATTAAGAGAAATTTATCATTCGCAAGATATCATCTCGATACAAGTTATGATTAGATTTGATATAGGCATACGCCTATATCAAATCTAATCATAACTTGTATCCATATCCATAAGGATATCTAGAATATTATTGCCAGTCATAATACCGCCATTTCTTTAGAGGTATTGTAGGTAAGTAGAGTAATGTTTACCTCTATTTACTGTATATTTGTTTGTGTATCTATTGTGGTTTATGGTTAATTGGTTTTAGGTGAGAACATTTTTATAGCATTTAAATGTAGGGTATAGTCGTGAGATATAGCAAAGCACGCACAGAGTTCTCTGTGTCACAACAGCTTTTAAATATAATTTTAAATAAGCCACTTAATTGAAAATTATTGGGATCCAATAAAGTCTATGAATACTGACGTCTAACTCCTTCAGTAGAAACTCATGTAATACCTGTTAATGAAATCTATTGTTCAGTCGCCATACTGTTTAAGTAAATGGTCCATGCTGTGTGAAATAGAAATATGTAAAGTTATGATTACGTAACTCTTTAGGAACTGTTTAAGCGTTATTCCTTGCAAAGTAACCCCCTAAGTCTTCTACACTTCTGAACTCTCTTTTGAGAACATTAATTGATTTCGACGTTATAGCTATACAGCTTAGGAATGTATACGACGCCGCTAATGTAAGCTATCGATGAAATATCAACAGCGATCAAGCCAGCCATCGACTGCAAAACAAACAAACAATGTTTATTTATTTGTGATTCACATGAATTAAGATGGACCGGTGCGTTTATACTAACAAAGCATTTTTCTATCTATAAACATGGTGTAGTATGAAGTGACATAATAGATCATCCAAAATATAGAAAACATTAATTTACGAGAAGTTGCGTGTACATTTAGATCCTGTTATTTATTACAAAATATCGATATCCCTCATTTCTAGTGAGAAATGATAACCTATTAGTAGAACAGACAGTCATTTCACTCTGCATCAGATATGTTTACTCAAAGAGTATGTTCAATGCCCTAAACTTTGGTTCTAGAAGTGTTTACTAAAAAAAAATTACCGTAATAATCCGTTTATTGAAGAAGATAATAAATAGGCATGACTTTACTCTATGATGCATAGAAGAAAGCAGAAACCATACAGATATATTACATACTAAAATTTTGGAATACAAGTAATTTAAAAGGATATAATCTTCTTTACTTGTTACTTAAGTGACAAAAACATCAGAATAAGATAATAGAGAAAAAGTCAAAGTATATCATGACTGCCACTCCAAATTTCATGCTTTCAAATCGAGTTAGCACTGTCAATTATCAATTTCTTACAATTACTTTTTGCATGTTGAATATAGATATCGTCAGATATTGTTAGTAAATGACACTGATACAGTGAAAGGTGAAACAGATTATGTATCGATAACGAGCACTTTTATTTATAATAGGATCTACTGAAAGACGGCTACGGCTACAGTTTGATTTTAAATTAAGTTTTAAATAATGTTTTAAGAGGCCTATTACAAATCACGGAAATAAATCTCCGTTTCTGTAGATCCTCTCTTAAAAGAAATTAAATGTACCTATTGATGTTACATCTATGTATAGCTACACAAAATCACAAACTAATGCTAGTATCTATCCCTAAAGCCTTATCACAGATATCTCGGAAGAGGGCCCTTAGTTGGTTGAAATATTCCTTGGTGGAATTCGGTGGTGTGTAGGTGATGAATCGATCAGGTAAATAGCAGAATATGTTAAATAATAGATAAACAAAATTGGTAGTTAAATCCTAAAAACTAAACTTTGTTTTCTTGTTTCGATATTGGGAACATAAATTAAACTTTTAAACTAAAATTAACTTCAAAAGATAATATTGAATTATATATTTGTTTCGGTCGCAATTTACTTCTTAGTGACACAATTTTCTAACCGTTAGCCTTTTTGACTAGGTACGAATTATTGTATCATAAATAATCATAATATATTACATTCAACAGTGATTAAAACTAAATACTAATTTGTTAATCTACATAATAAACCGTTGATTGGCTAAAAGAACGCAGAGGTACAAAATATGCATAACTGATGAAATGATGAGTCAGGATCTGGCAGAATGAAACTTACCTACCTTTTATAACCTTATTGAGAACCAAGTGAAACATAATATAGAAAAGCCCATAAGAAACCGTAGTTCACAGTATATTTATAAAACATATTAATGTAAAACAGTTCAATCGTCTTTTTAGTCTAACAAGGAATCACGACTGTATAAAATATAATATGTATATGTTATGGACCAAGTGATTGATATAGCATTATTCATAGTGCCCAGCCAGACCGTATAAAAAATGCTCAATATGAGTAGTCAATGTAATAAAAACGATTGAAATAAGCAAATTGACTGGGCTGTATAATATTGGTCCCTACCTATTTGGCAGAGTAATAAAATATTTTTTTTATTCAATAGGAAATATGCACGTGACATAAGAGTATAAATGATCTGTCCCATTTTGTAACTTGGTCAAATAAATATTTTTGGAATGATATTTTAACATTAGAAATATTTGCAAAGTAAAACATTTGCAAAATCTGTATTTTGTCAAATGATTACTTATAATTATTAGTTTTTTTTTAATATTATTTTTAAAATGGTCATTTGTCATTCGTTTTTGTCAAACAAACATTAGTGAACCGTTTTTTTTTAATACACCACCTTTAGAACCACATCAACTGTATTCTAGACCTCTTTCTCCTAACGCCACGGTTCCATAATGTTCATTCAAATACTTTTTTTTTTAAAGTAATTACTAATTATAGCACACTCTACCGCAGTTTCCTATTAGTTTTTAATTAGAGATAAAAACAATGTAAGTAACTCGTCCGCCTTTATTAGCTTTTTCTAACTAAATCGAAAACAACTGACGATGGTTCTTCCATGGCTTCCATGTATGTTCTTGGTCCTAGCCCCGCCTAATATACCTTGTGTACCTTAATTATCATCTTGCCCAACAGTTACGTAGCAATATTTATATTAGTCAGACAATGTGATAAATAACGAAGTTTGTATAAGTATTCATCGCACAGTCCGATTTGACATTTCATTATTCATATTGCCCGGGCGTTCTAAATATTGCAATGTTAAACACGTGCTCTATAATATATACGTATTATTCAGACAATCCCAGCACCCAATGATTAAAGTTAAACTTTGAAAGCTGTGCATGCAATGTTAAGTGCAAAAAAAAAGATGCTAGTTTCAGTACAGACAATACAAGTTATGTATGATTATGTATTAATCACTTTTTGATTATATTGTTTGTGCCTCGTCGCATGTGAACCGAGCATACGTTGATGTACTTTCTATTTAGACCATTATTTTCTGCCGCCTCTGATGCCAACCATATAACAATGAGTTATGTAATACCCACCATATAAAATAATCGATTTCAAATTAGACATTATTGTTGTTTTAGTGCCTTTTAATTTTTTTCAGCTAACAATCAGTTTTTCTCTGCAGTTTGTTAAAAATATTGTATAGGTAATAAATAAGCTTGTAGATTTTGTTTTTAACTTACATTCATGTACTGTGTGCATAGATAAATCAACGTTAGTTGCTACTAATGATTACAATGATTTCTAAAATCCTTCTCAGGATATATTTTGATCCAAACGCAGCACAGATTAGTCTTTAAATTATTTTAATCAGATAAAAGCATTCAAATAACCATTCTTACAGCGTAGATATGAACTTGTTTACTTAAACATTTATGTCTTTTAAGTTAACTTGTTTAACCAGTTGGCCGAAGGCATTAACTTAATGGAGGACAGTGGAGTGATTTGATATAGATAGGTGCGAAGCAAAAATTCGCTCACTTACACTTCGATAAAACCCAATTGGTTTTAAATAGTTTCATGTTGGAGATCCTTTACAAATCAACAGGAATTATTCGAGTCCTACATGTAAACGAAAAAAGGAAACCACTTCTGAATTCTAAGGCGAAGAAAATGTTAAGTGTAACATTGAGTAATTAAAAAATTTAATGTAAAAATTAAAAAACAATAATAACTTAAAATGTGACACCACACAAAACAAAACTTGAAAGTAAACCGTTCACGTGACGCGTTGCATTTTACATCGTAATGTCTTTATCATTATCAATGAAAAACATCCCAGGTGCGAATATAGTCAACACTTCACAGACATATGACACATTTTCTTTTAGAAAATGCGGTATGCGGGTAACCTTAGTGACAGAAGGCAATCCATTGATTTTTCGCGTTGCAAGTTGACGTCACGAATACGACAAGCTAGCGGCGCGCGCCGGCTCGCGTCTCACCGGCGACTGGCGAACTAAACCAATCGAGAGGAAACGCTAGTTGCCATGCGGTCTCCACTTGCTGTGCTTGCTCCCTAGCGCCTTTACCAGTTCGACAGCGACGGTAATGTTGACCTTCCGCATCGATTTGTTCCTGTCTTACAGCTGACTTTTAATCAGGATGCAACTTCAATTCAATTAAAGCTTGAAGGTGAAACTCGAGAGAATGCACTTTATGGTTTGAATCGCTTGCTGCATCAATGCGAGCTAGTCGTTATTATATTTCAACACGCGTTGATCGTATTTTTTTTTTAGAAAATCTTTATTATAACGATTTCTTTATTACTCATACGTTTATACTTAATAGGTAACTAATGTTACAAATTAGTCCTAATAAGTACCTAATGACGTGTCACGATTACAAACTAAGATTATAGATATTATTTTTGGGTATCAAAGTAAATGTATTCAAAAAGAAGAACAACTGTATGGTACTGGTGCATGATAAGTATATTACCTACACGCAAAAAACCCTCTACATACATGCGGAAATTCCCATCAATGCGATAACACTAATTTTCGGTGACTCATACAGTCATACAGTAGGGGAAAGTAAAATAAACGAAATGAACCATTTTGACTTTGAAGCCATAGTTTTTTTTTATTTATTTATTAATTTTGACATTTTATAAGCCTTATTTTAGTACAAAGGTCCACAAAACTGCTTTAAACAGTTACTTTACTATTTTCATTTTTTTACAAAATTACTGTAACTTAAATAACGCATACAGTTTTTTCATTAGTAAAGTAGACTGCTCATGTCCGTGCTCTTTCGTTTTCTTTAAGTCGAGTATACTCGGTATTATAAGATAACAATTTTGAGAAATAACAGGCAAATTTTGAAGAAGATGATTAGTGATTGAATGCCGTACGCTAAATTAAAAAAGAAAGTTAAAACAAAATAATAGCACAAACTATAACAGGCGTAGTATTCCGATGATCGATGTAATGAAATTCCTTACTTTTTCATTAAAATGATAAAGAGCCTGATGAAACTTTTACAGCAACATTAAAGTTGGACTTTGGCAGTAGTAATTTATTTAGGCGTCTTCTTCGACTACATTAAGATTACTTTAGATACATACCCATAATGTAAGAGCGACGTTTCTATCTATATTCGCTGGATGTTTATCTTGACAATTATTCATTTGGCTTATATATTCTTTCAATATTTAAGTAACGTAGTTTTACCCGGTAGATTCGTACAATAAAACATCACTAACCGTTTTAAACTGTCATTTAAAACTAACATACCTACTTATCAGTGCTAACAGTCTCTTTGCAGATAAATAAATTATCGATCATCATAAAATAAAAAAGTAAAAAAAAAATATTTAAAGCGGTTCTATTGTAAAGAAAGAATAATGACGCCGATACTGTAATAAAGGCTAAACAATAGCGTAATCTGAGTAAATACATACTACGCCCAACGATTTTAATTTTTTTACTTATTTTATTTTCAAGTTTTTAGTTATTTATTTAGTTATTTATTTAGTTCGTTACATACTTAATATGTGCTTTTATAATGGTGTACTGTAGTACTAACAATGATGCTGAATACACAATTAATTGTATTATCGTCAGAACTAAAGCTGTACTCTACCAAATTCCAAATCAATCCATCAACAGGAAGGGGATAAAATTACAGTTACCAAATTTGACCCAAAAAACAAACAGGGCAAGCTAAATAAAACCTTTTAATTATTAGTGACCTTGACCCATGACATCGCAGCTACATAAAATGGTAAACAAACTGTCCTTATAATGACTATTAATCAATGTGATTCTCAACATTGCGATTGCGCATGTTAACTGCATTTACGCACACGTGTGATAATTGCTATGATAAATATTTAAGGTGTAACACATATGACATGTGACAACAAACGCGACAAACCATATTACCACGAACCATACGCGGTCTCATGTATTATGAAAATATAGACTGAAAATAAATACAGTAAATAAAAACGCGTGACGTGTCTTTGGGACCCCCGGTTGGGACGAAGTTATTATATTTAAGAGTGAATAAATTTTATCAAAATATAGTAAATATTGTAAAAACTGGACGTTAAAATTGCGCCATCTCTGAAAGTTGCAACCGACTCAAAATAAGTTTATATAAAATTTGATAGTTTATGTAAATAAGCTCAATACTTAAGACTTAAGGTTTATTTATTTTTTGCTTTTTAGTTTCGTCGGTTTAATTTTCTGTTAAAAAGATTTTTATTTATGGTTCTTTTCATCATCAGCTCAGCTACATGATGTGATGATTTCTAAACGCAATACCTGATAAAGTAATGAAAAGTATACAGAAACACTATTCGTTCCTACAATTTTCGAGGGTTTCTCTCAATTTTTTCAGGATCCCATCATCAGATCCTGACTTCCTTGACATGGGACCACCCTTGAGGTATACCCTATCTAAGAAAAAAAAGAATAATCAAAATCGGTTCATAAATAACGGAGTGAGGGCTGAACAGACAAAAAAAAATAAAAAATAAAAATTATACGGTCGAATTGAGAACCTCCTTTTTTTTTCGTCGGTTAAAAATAGACATAGAACCTCTATTAGTGGCGCATGTTGGCACGCTCGTCGCCTCTGATCATTGTTTTCATATTTATAATATTTATCCACATGTTTCTAGTTTCTACATTCACAACAAGTGTTTTAGTTTCATGAAAGTGCGAATTGGTATACGAGTATGTACTTAGTGTACTCGGGGACTTCCTTCCTAGGGTATACCCGAGTCCCTTGCAAGAGACTTATTTATGACGGAACACCGTGTGGTTTTAGTCGGTCTGATTCCGACATACCACTTCACTGGCAGCCCCAGTGGGGTGATGACCCGAGGGGGTTTCCACACGATAAAAAAAAAGTGTATATAAATAGCCTGAAACGCGCATGTGAGTTTTACTCAATCAATTACTGGTACTATTACGTATTCTGTGCCTAAGCCAAAAGTTAGTGAGTGAAATATAAAAACATTATTAGGTTTATTACTTTAAAACTTCTACAAATGGATACTAATCTGAATTATATGTAGATGTACTCGTAGTTACATAGGTAATACTAAATACAGGAGATATACATATTTAATGCTAGGATTATATTTATTATTATTATGATCTTTGTGACTCAAGTTTTATGTAGGTGTAGGTACAGTTTAGGTACTTAGTGTTTTTTCCCTTAGAGATTGTCTAAGATATGATCTATCAAGCAGTTTAAAGAGTCTAATAGATAAAGATGAAATAGGAATCACTGCGATTTGCATTCCATATTATAATTATTATTCGTCTCACCAGTGCAGTCTCACCATGCTTTGTTGATGACTGACGGCAGCGTTAAATTTTAATTTAGGTATCTGTCGTAATTACGATTGTAATATGTATTGTCTGTAATCTATAATAGACATTAATTAATAATACATAATCGTTATCTATAAATCTTTATGCGTATAACTGGTATAACCAAACTAATCGTCAATTTGTTTTTTTTTGTTTCTGGGCCTGTGGTGCCATCCATTGCCGATCGCTATCTCGGTCTCAAAACATTTGTTGCTCTTACCTAAGCTGATTTGACATACCAACCAGTTTTGTGATTTTGCTTTTTTTATTTGCAACTTGTTTAATATTCTTTCTAGCTCTGTTATCTGATTGTGAAATATTATTACATTGTTATTCGCAATCAATATCATCTATGTTTTTATTATCTTAACACTAATACTAAAAGGTAACTGTTGAAGAAAACTGATAAATAACTTAGCAATTTTTTTAACTCGTCGAAATAGATTGCACACGCTCAATCTCCAGACCACAAAAAGTATGTTTGCGTTTCGTAATTTAAAATTACCACGTGAGCTACATCTTCATCTTTAAAATTATTTTACACTGCATTTTTTGCATGTCACTTTCAGGGAATAACGCTATTTGAAAGGAATCAGAAATCATTTCAAGAAGTTTTACTATTGGGACTTGGGAGAGGTCCATTTTCATTACCCTGTTTGCAGAGACAGCAAGCAAGCGCAGGAGTGCGTAAATTTGTACTAGATTAGAAAACTAACTGCATAAATTATTAAGGTAATGGTATTGTAACACAATTAGCGCTTTACAAACTGGTACTTAATCAGTAAATAGGGCTTCACAGACATCGACTGCCTCTGGACGCCACAATAAACCAATAGTACAAACTATTTAATTATTTTTTTTTATTTTGATACTATGCAGTCTACCTTAGGGTGGTGCAGAAATGAGTGAATAGGTGCACTAGATTTAAGTAGAAAAGAAAAAAGAAACTAGGAAATATCACAGGAGCACATATATTATATTTATAATATAAACCTATACATACACTTTTCTTAACGATAGTAGTTGCCGCGGAACCATCAAAATCAAATTAAGTCTAATATCAAAACATCATAACAAACAAATAACATGAGTCGGACGTCCCGGCAACAGCCAGTTCAAGTTATAAGTATGCGGTTCTCCATATTGCTTACTTTGCCCGCGTTTCCCTAATCAATCCGTAAAAGAATATAATTTTTCTTCCATTTCCTTTCCCTTTTTACCTACCTCTCCCTTTCAACATACTGTCAATATTCCCGTCTTTAATTTCCAAAGTGCCCGGTGGACGGAAAGAGGCTTACGTAAGTGGAACCAAATGGATCGTTCGTCATCTCATCTTAAAACAAATTCGGCCCATTGGGACGAGTTAACGGATTGCAAAATTTATATTTTTTTCATTCTTGAAATTCTTTATATTTTAATTAATTTAGTACAGTCAAGAAGAAAACTTTTCAAGTTATTAAAACTTAACAAAACCAAGATTGGGAAGATATGACAATGAAAATAACATTAAGTTTGAAATTCGTCAACTCGTCCCAATGCCGAGTTAGTTTTGAGATGAAATGACGAACGACCTGACCAAATTATGGTTGGCAAAATGTAGATTTTAATACGCTACTGCCTACCCCATCGGGGATACTGTATGTTATTATATTTATTATGTACCTATGTAAAAACATTATTCAGAACAAAAATTTACCGTGGCATCAATCATTTCGTAAAATCATATGAACTAACGCTGTGTAACCTTGGCATAAAGTGGAATGTCAAAATACCTACTCTAGCTACATAGAATTGCGTTATCACGTAGTTCTAAGGTGATGCGTGACCTTCATCTATGTATAGGAGAGCACAAACTTCTGTGTTAAAAGATATTGATAAGATGTTGACGTCATCAGTTCATTGTTATATCTAAGCATATTCCATGCTTAAATATAATAATAAACTGATCTGAACTGATTTTGAATGACTATTACTATTGTCGGGCCGAAACAGGATTTGTAGCCGAAACCGAATGTCGGTGTCAGTTTAGGCCGAAACCGAAACTCGGAGAGATCTTAAAATTTTTATAGTATGCTAAAATCTAGTATAGAAGTGTGTGTGTTAGAAAAATAATTATTCATTTAGGAAAGATAAGGCGTCGGACTTAGAAGGCTTGGTTGCAGGTTCAAACCTACCTAGTACACTACCGATGACGTGAAACAACTTCAAGCATTTTCTAACCAAAACATATAGATTTTTTTATTCCTAAACTTGAGAAATGTTTGGTCCAAACAAACTTTTATTCAAGATAAAACAAGTAGTTACCTATTTAATTTAAAGATCTAATATAACCTATCCTAAATCTAAGACTGGAACAACATTATCAAGGCCTATCAGGAGATCTATATAACTATATTATATTTTTATTTTTATTTTCTGTTGATTATTTTTAAACATAAAAAATCTGCGAGTTGATTTAATTACCTGATCTTTTAGATTAAGACGATTACACTAGAAATATAGGTACTTAAATAAGCACACAATAAAACGCACGTTACTCATAGGTGCTAAACCCTTTTTTACCGACTTCAAAATGAAGAGGTTCTAAGTCGGAATCTTCTATGTTTTTTTTTATGTGTAACATACATAAACTGATCACTCAAAAACAGTTTGACCGTTTCAGAAAATCCTTTGTTTTCTTTAAATGTTGGTATACTTTCTAGTTGATCCCATTTTAACCAGGTCAGGATCTGAATATTGGATCTTGTGGAAAGCGAAAGAACTCTTCAACCTATAGCGATTTGGTTATATTTATAGTAAATCGTGCGTTTGCTCTCAGAAAGCATCATTAGGCAAAGTGAAACTGATAATGAAAAAAAACAAATGACCACCGGAACTACTCAATAATAACTATGTATTTCACGGGTTGCGATTAGATTATGTAGGTACCTACTTTACTTTGGTTACTAAGCAAATAATAGCAATAGCAGTTGCTCATTACAACTTCATATGAGAAGTACCAGAAGAACTCTTCTTCCTGCATCGGTAAAAGCAATATTTTGGAAATTTTATCGTGGGAGAGCCATACCGACACGTATGGGCCAGCTCAACTGGAGTGATAACACGGCCTCACAGAAAACCCGCAGTGAAGCAATACTTATTTTGAACTTATAAAATGATTAATTACCTACGTTGAGCCCACATATAAAATTTTGATATTGATTGATTGATTTCTCAATTTTATCAGGATCCCATCATCAGATCCTGACTTCCTTGACATGGGACCACCCTTGAGGTATACCCTATCCAACAAAATAGAATAATCAAAATCGGTTCATAAATAACGGAGTGAGGGCTGAACATACATAAAAAAAAATATATATGTATAAACGGTCGAATTGAGAACCTCCTTTTTTTTCGTCGGTTAATAAGCAAAACGATTCTATTCGCAGAAACTTTAAATCGGTTTATCGGTGGACTAAATGAGGTTTAACTCTTACTATTTAGAAATATAATTGTAGATTGTTTACTGATTTCGAATTGTGTTCGTAATTAGACATCTTTATTTTAAATTTTTTTAAATAATGCCGTATTCTTGCCGTATTGCCATGTTTGAGTTGGGCAACTTGACTGCATAATTTTTACAATCGACGAGGAGACCTGTGTTACTCCGCAGCGTTTTGTTGTTAATATAATAAAAAAATATCGCTCTTATAATACGATGAGTAATTGTAACCTAACCTAAGATTTAACTTACAGAGAATGAAAAATTATAAACATGATAGGATAATACTAATTTCACAGTACTTCTTTCCAAACAATACTAGCTGTGCGTCGACCCTTACGAATATGGTTAATAGTAACAGTACCCGTTGTCCGACATTTGTACCAGTTACGATCAATACATCTAAACTGTTCTTGTACATTTTTCCGACAATTAGTCTTGTGCCATTCAATGATCCTGTCATTGGATTCAAAGCAAGTTGACGCCTAAATTCCCTCCAACTCAACCAATTCAAGTGGGCAAAAGTACAAATAAAGGGGCAAGTTCTATCGAGTGTTCTTAGACGAAAAGGAACCGCGTACCTCAATTAACTGGAGATATATGGAAAGAAAGCTATGAAAACATAAGAAATGTACAGGAGGAAATCGCGTTTGAGTATAAGTAACTTGAGAATGCCAAATCTGTGTCAATACCTATCATTTAAAAATGAAGCAAATCGGTTAACAGACCGGCCGAACGGACTCGTAATAGATTTTATAATCTTTTTTAAATATATAGATTTATGGTGGTTGAAATCTAAATATAAACATTACAATCGTAGCTGTAATTACATACAATGGCCAGTGTGTTATTCCAAATACTGTAATTGAGGTACCAAAGCTGAAATACACTAACATTTAATGTAACGAATTCATAAATATGGTCAGCCCATGACCGTCACTTTGTGCGATCATCACGGGTCAGGGACATTGATATATGATTGAGATGATTGATCCATAGATGTGTGCTTATCAAAAAAAAACACATCTCTCTGAGTTGGAGCATTATCCCCGATAGTCTAACGAAAGCTTAGTATGACTGCAATGTTCTAAATCCGACATCTATAGATTTCAATTCTGACATTTCAAATGCATTTCTTCTTGTCAAATTTTTCAGTGTCCTTTGAAATATGTAAACATAGAAACGAAACCTCTGTAGGTTTAACATTTTTAGATTAAAAATAATATTAATAGTAGAAATCTATCTCTTTTTTTCGATTACCTTGAAGGGTCAAGATTACGCTGCAATGAGATAACTATTCATCAGAGCTGCCACAACCCATCCAAAACATGTTTGCTCTATTTTCAAAGATTGAAACTAGACAGTAATGTTAACACTACTTCTACTAGTCTTGGTTTTTTTTATAGTGTAGGACGCAAACGAGCAGACGAGTCACCTGCTGGTAAGTGACAATCACCGCCCATGCACACTTGCACCTCAAGAGTCACAAGTGTGTTGCCGGCCTTTGAGGTGGGAGGGACGCTCTTTTCTAGTTTAACTTGTCAGAGCAATAATATGTGAAAAAATACTAATTATAACTGCGTGCACCTAACGTAAATAAGTGGCTACCACTTACCGCCGCCACATATATATTTATTTATTAATTACACATATAAATTCGGTGGCGGTAAGTTGTTGTCACTTACTTGATATCATTTTATATTAGTATAGGTATATATTTTATTACTTACTGAGCAGAGGGAAGCGGCTGGTGGTATGTTTGCCAAGTGGAGTGCTGCTAGCACTGATGTCGCTCTGGGAACTGTGGAGGCTGCTCTTGCCACTACCGGCGGCTGAACCAAGCTCGATACGCATGCGCATATGTCGACTAGAAGAAACATTATATGTATATGCATATTAATGGATACTGACAAAAGAACTTACTATTAGATTTGTTCTTTAGAGAAACTAAGGGGAAATCTTTATTTAATAATGGGCAATTGGGCATGTCCATCTAATTTATTATTATTTATTTTAATTATCGTCATAGGAATTTTCAGTATCATTATACTAATTTATTATATTAATTTTAAATGTTTTGTTTTATTTCATTAACCAGTATAACTTAAACTATTATTGTGTAGGCTTTCTCTTTCTTTCTCTTTTTTTAGCTGTTGAAAAATGGTAAAAAAAATTACACTTCTGCTCAAGATATTAGCCGGTTACAATATGTTTGTTTAGTCAAACGGTAGTTTTCATCAATTTATATAATAAAAAATATTGATGTGGCCCTGAGCGCAGTTGATTTTTACGCTCAATTCGGTCGTTAATTTTTATTTATACATATTCAACACAACTTCAATGCGAGATGCGAGCAAACTTCGAATCTCATAGAAGTAGTTGTTAAATTAATAAGTGACAACGTTGAATAAGATCACTTCTAAGGATCACTTCTTTATTATGATTATTAATTAATGTAGAGTTCGTACATTACAGCGCAATAAAAATAAGTGAAATAAGCATGTTAGATAAATCCAGATGATTAGATAATAGATGACCTTGAATCATAAGAGTTTCATCACAGCACGATCATTACAAAAACGCGTAGTACGTTTTACACAGAAGGACACTTCAAACGAACACTTTAATGGACTCGAAAATTAGACTTACCTCTTAGGTTTAACATTAGTGTTCGTAGACTTTGAACTTAACATTCTGCTGACACTACAGGAAGTTTGAGATCGTTGTAAGGAAAAAGAGCAGTCAACTTTTGGTTTTATATCCTTAAATGACTTTTTGTAGTCATTCTTTGGATCTAACAAGTTCTTTTTAGCCAGATTTTCCCTTCTATCGGTCTTTTTTACTATTTTTGGACTACCTTGTACACTGTTGTCAGCATCCGTTTTTCTATTCGCCAACATACTCTTCAACTTACTCGGCACATCACGTTTAGGCATTTTGTATTTTTTTAAAGTAAAACTCCTCTTTTCTTCCTTGTTTTTCTCCCCACACTTTATATCTTTAACACTATTCAAGGAATTTCTCTTACTAGTATTTTTTGGCGTTTCGTCATCATCAATAACAGGAGATATATCTGACTTCTGTTCTTCGGAAGGATCTTGCAGTGAAGAAAAAAAGGCATCCAGATTCCCTGTACTAGCATTTTTCTGACTACATTCAGAACGCGTAGAAGGTGTTGAAGCATCGGGAGACATATCATCAATCACGTTGAGGAACACGGGAGACGTTCTATGATTTTCAAAGTCCGTATACACCCCACTTGATTCCATGCAAGAATCTTCGTTTCTATTTACAATGAGAGGAGGGTTGCCATTTACTTTCTTTCCACCATATAGAGCCCCATCAATAACTTGTGCTCTCCGATCACCTCTTTGCATATGGTCGTCTAAGCCATCAGCATCACTTTCCGTGAAAAAGTCCGAATCCGTCATGGGATCTGCTCTTCTAGCCACAGGAACATTTTGCCAGTCCATTTCTATCGCATCTTCACGATGTTCAATGGAATGATCTGCCCCTCTGCTCACTGGTCTCGACATTTCACCATCACCTTGATAACCGTCTAGACTAGTAATACTCGTGATACTTGTAATAAAACTATTTGATACTTTTGACGTTTCCATTGATTTAGGATAGTCATTTTTTCCATCGGAATAAGTTTGCGAATCGTGCAAAGTTGACGCGGAAAATTGAGAATATGTACTTATTTCTCCATTTATTTCTGAGCTGTCTAGCGGGAGATCTTCTGGTGAAGGCGTTTGTTCTATCCTATTTGTGATCAATAAGTTCTCATTCTTACAATCCAATGCTATTTCTAAATTGACAACATTTTCAGCAATAGAGCTAACAGGTTCTAAAATACTGCTGTGAATGGAAGGCATAAACTCCTCGTCTATCAAATTCGATGTCAGCTCATCCTTGCCCATTGTATTTTCATGCAAAGACATTGAGTCTAGAGTTCTTGTAGTGGTCGATAAAGGTTCTTCAGAACATAATGTTTCGTTGTATTTGTTAGTGGCAGAATATGAAAAAAGTGAATCGTGTTCTTCATTTGTTAATATGGTTTCCAAGCTCACAATTGGGGCTAACTGCCCTTCAAAATTGCACATTTTATTATCTATGCCTATGCTATCAAATCCATCGTTCTGTATAGTCGATGCTGCAGAATTACTTTCAGTCTTATCGGTTGACGGGGTATCACCATTATCTGGAGATATTTTACTTTCGTTAGTATCACAAAAAATTGGTAGACCCTCTACTGTAGGAGAAAATGCGTTTTCTAAATAGCATATGTCGTCCATTTGATCAGGTGTCAAAATACCTAAACTATCATCCAATGAATTCTCTTCATTAGTCCTGCTCAGTGAGTTATCATTGGGACTTAAGTTTGAATCAAACAACCGCGTGTGCACTTGATGCGACTTTAATTGAAGACATAAATCAGATCTGGAATGTGTATTAAATACCGTTTTCGTAGGGCAATTTAGTTCATTTTCACAAGAGTATTCATATTCTCGGATAGCCTTATCGTCGAAATTTAATAAATTCGGTAATCGGTCTGCGCTCTTATTGCTCGACATAAGATTTTTTTTAAACTTCAATGAATTTGCATCGCTAATGATTTCAGATTTTGGTCTATTCCATATCTTTACTTCTATACTCTCATTGTACGATGTAGATGCATCAGATTGTAAATCAAACAGCAAGCTATACGGTCCAGATTCATCCTCATCTTTCTTATCTACAAGTTGTTGTGTTATATCATTAAGTAGTCCCTTTGTTCTTTTATCAACATTGCAATCTTGCTTTTTTTTAGTTATTTGATTTAATTTCTCGCGTAAATCTAATATTCGTGGGTTTTGCTCAATTACCTTTTCTAAGTTTAAACTCATTTTAGGTATGAATGATGCGTATGTTTTGGAAAAAACTCCTTCTTTAACGTCGTTTTTAGTTTTTGTGTCGGCGTTATGGACTTTGTTTGTGAGATCTGTAGTTCTTGTTAGATCATAGGAGCTGATGGTATCCACATTTTTTGCTCTTGAGGCGGTGTACATCCCTCGCAGTTCTAATGTTCTTAACTTGGCATTCTTATCGACAGGGATCTGAAAAGAACAAAAAACCAATTAAACAGTTTTATAATCACATTTTTTGACATTTTTAATTTTTACGTGTCAAAGTGGTTTTATGGTTATTATGTGTTTTAAAAATAATAAAAAAAATTTAGTACCTACATAGATATAAAAAGAATTCTCGGAATGCGAATTAAAACGTAACTTGTTAAGAAGGTATCTTTAATGCGATTCATACAGCGTCGAACGTTTCATAAATACTAATTGGTCTGCGTCTGCCTACAGCTTTAGAGCTGAGTCTGTAAGCGCTCGCTATTGTCTGCTCATCACGGTTCAGAGGATAGTCACGCATGGTGCTTTCCATGCTCAATACATGTACTGTCGCTGCAGACACGTGCAGGAACATTGCGTTGCAATGAATTGTTTCCTTCGCTACACTAAGGTCACTTTATACATTACACTTCTCTATTTCACAAATTAACGAATATTAACTAGTTACCTCAAAAACGCTGGTTAAGTAATGTATTGTTAGTATGTCTGTTAGAAAGAAGAAAGAGGTCGTTGACTAGAAACATCATTTATCATCAAACAATCGAGTGCAAAAACGTCTGATTCTACTAGATGTTATTAGAGCGCAAAGTCACGAATGAACACAATAATCCCGAGAATCTTTGACACCGGTCTACATTAATTACTATGTGTATAGATGCAACAGACGCAGAGCTGACGTATCTATTGCCATCGATTCTATACGACATGACGGCTTATTATGATTAAATGGAACGATAACATGTATAAATAAATGTTTTTTTTTTAAATCTATAATAAAGTTTGTTTAAACGCGATAACCTCTGAAACTACCAGTCTGATTCGATAATATATTTTTGTATATGATAGCATAGAACATCACGCTACAACCCTGGGAGTGGAGTAATGACCATAAACGCGGGTGAAACTGCGGGGAACGGCTAGTCCTATTAATATTATAAACGTGAAAGTTTGTGGGGATGCATGGATATATCCCACTAATCCCACTTATATTAATAATGCGAAAGTTTGGATAGATGGATGGATGAATGAATGGATGTTTGTTACCCTTGCACGCAAAAACCACTGAATCGATTGCGATGACACTTGGTTTGTAGATAGCTGGAGATCTGGATTAACGCATAGGCTACTTTTTATCCCGACATTCATATGGTGTTTGCTTGTTTTTAAACTTTCGCGACTTTGATACATATTAGATGTGTAATTCGGGACTTATAGATGAGTGGACTGGTCACGAGTCCACTCTTTACCACGATCGGTGCAATTCGATCGAAACGTCGGGTAGCCAAAGCCAAGAGGCATTGTACCTTTTGAATATTGTCTCGATTAAGTCCCGAATTACACATCTAATACTACCATACATCCATACATCCTCAAAAACTTTCACGTTTATAATATTAGTAGGATTTAATACAATGAAATACTGGCAAACAAGCACAAGCCATGATAATAAGTGGTTATCAACGCGTATAACCACTCGCAACATCAATTCAGTATTGTTAGCCATGAATTGCCAACCCTATCTGTCACGGAGCTCTGCCGACCCTACTGACTAGTAGAAAATCATCAAGTATGTTGTTTACACTACCATACTATACAGGGTGTAAGAAACACCGTACCGAATATTGAAATAGTGTATTCAGACCATCATTCTGAGTCGAAAATCATTGGAATTTTCTGCCGGAAGATTCATAATTTTTTTTTAAATTATTGTTGGATAAAAGTGATATCACAATGAGTAAACAGAGCATTTTACTAAAAAAAAATCCATACAGCCAAATACTGCAATGTAATCAATTAAACAACGAGACGTGGGAAGGCCATGCTTCGGCACGTATGGGACGGCTCGACCGGAGTGATACAAAGGCCTCACAAAAAACCGGCAGTGAAGCAATTCTTTCATTGCTTTTCGCCGAGTGAGTGAGGTTACCGGAGGCCTTTACCCTTTCCTCCCCCCTCCCCCTCCCTTCACCCTCTTCCACCCTTCCCCTACTCCCACCTTAAAGGCAGGCAACGCACATGTGACTTGAGTAGCAGGTGGCCATGAGCGGCGGTAGTCATTTACCATCAGATGACCCGTCTGCTCATTTGCTTCCTATACCATAAAAAAACAACATTTATGCAATCAGCTGCTTCGAAGGCGCCGTACGTTTAAGATCATTAACCTTACCGCACAAAAAGAATACTGCGTACATTGCGTAGCGCCAAATAAAACTAATGACTATAAATCTTTAATCTCCAACTTTTATGATGAACGTACTTTTGTATTGTGATAAGTATAAACAGAAAGAGGTTTTGTAAGTTTTTCGCGTAGCTCAAACTTACACGCTGTATACATACCTACCTACCTCCCATACCTACATATAATTTGGGTTGTAGTTTACCGTGTTTTGCAGTTCTTGCATTACATTGTAGTGGCGGAATTGGTTCTTCATATAATATGTGTTTTGAGAAAGAAAATTCGGGACTCTAAAACTGTCAATAGTGGATTAGTTAAGTATGAGAATTATTAGTAATATTATATATTAGTAATACCTACCTATGAATTCATAAATTCATAGGTAGGTATTACAAGTGAAGTGAACTGCTACAAAATATTGCTTAACAAAGGAATTGGGTTTTCGCAACACGCTCTTGTTATTATGGTCCACTAATTATTATGTTTATCCGTTATTTGTACTTCAGTACACTTTGTGTTAAATTATAAATTCGTTAAATAAAATATTACATATATACGAACTTAAATTGATTTAGTATATACCCCATAGATTAACAATGTCATGTGAAAAGCAAACTCCCATGTTTTATTACTTAAGTTTGATAACCTTTCAATGCGTTCGTCACTAGCACTAATCTAATGCAGATAACTAATTATCGAACAATTCCGTCATCATTTTATACAAATATCTTGATAATAAAATAACTTAATAACAATTCACACATTACGACAACAACAAAACAAACAGCTCAAGGGCTGAAGCTGACTCTAATCATAGAAAATTCCATCTAATTTAATTGTAACCGTGGTAGTGTCATTTTATGGTGTTACAAAAAAAGTAAGCAATTGTAACATTTATGGTTATAAAATTAAAATTACGAAGTAGTTGAAAATAAAAAAGTTTCAAAACTAGTCTTAAAACTATTATCCATAGTCTAAATTTATAATTAACGTGAAGATTGAAAAAAGAACAGACTTTTTTAATTGAAATTGTTAATCTCTCGTACTACCCGGAATTGAAAAAATGATATTTATTTTCTTTATTGTACATAAAAACAACATATCATTATACAGGAAGGAAAATGACATGTACAAAGGTGCGCTTAAGCCATACTTGAGTTTCTTCCAGCAAAAATTGGAGGTGAAGAGGTTAGTAAAGAAAAAACTAGAGAAAAGTGTGTACATTTAAGAGATTTAAATTAAAGATTAGTACCTGGTCTATAGGTATCTATAGGTATAGATTGTGCTTCGGATCTTAGGAGCGGAGCAGTGACAACGGGGGTGTAAGGTTTTTTTTTATGGTATAGGGGGCAAACGAGCAGACAGGTCACCTGATGGTAAATGACTACCACCGCCCATGGGCACCTGCAACTCAAGAGTCACAAGTGCGTTGCTGGCCTTAGGTGGGGGTAGGAAAAGGGTGGAAGAGGGGGGAAGGGTTTGGGCCTCCGGTAACCTCACTCGGCGAAAAGCAAAATGCTTCACTGCCGGTTTTCTGTGAGGCCATGGTATCATACCAGTCAAGCCGGCCCATGCGTGCCGAAGCAAGGCTCTCGCACGAGAGATTTGTTTCTTTGTAGTCGATAAACTCTGGAACTACAGCTGCTGTTTCATCCAGAAAAAAAATTATATTTTAGACCATTGGTAGGTATAGGTAAACGTGGCCAAAGCCGTGGACACAGCTAGTATTCTATATCTCCAGTTGAAATGGTTAACTTGTTCATTAGTATCGCGTGTTATACAGAAGACTCCTGAACATTCATTCCACACTATCTGTAATAGGTTCATTCTGCAATGTGCTTTATCTTTTGACCGTTTCACTGAATCAACATTAACGCCTCAGAGATTAGATACAGATATTACTGTTTGTATATTCACTACATATTGCACAACCAATATATTCACGATTGTAATCGATTGATTATATGCCTAATAAATAAAACATTATGCATATGGCATCTATGTGCATTCAATGCCAATATTATCGATGTAATTTTCTTATTTATAGTTCGCTGGAAATTCCTTTAAATTTAATACTACTAGCGGTTTATTTGATATAGGCACCGATTATGTAAGTTAACACCTACTGAAGACTACCAGTACTACCACATGAGTATTTAAAGTATTTTTTATAGTACAGTTTCTGCTACCAGCTTTAAGACCACTCTAATTTAAGACATAATGTATGTAATCCTTTAGAATATCTACAAAATAATAAGTAGGTACATAATAAGTAAAGAATTTTAGTTACACGTGGTTTTGCGAACAGTAGAATTAACACCTAGTAGTGGGGTGTCTCTAGTTTACTGCAAAATTTTCCACTTGCAACCATCCCCCCTGTACAAGGGGGGAGGGAAGGATTTATATTATCGTAGATATTAATTACCTGCGATAAAACGCTTCACAATAGTGCCATTTTCATACAAGATTTCACATCAGATATAATAACGGCCGCATGAGAACTATTCATTTTCGGAATTTGAAGTAATACCAAAATACTTCGAATTGAATTTTTACTAACTCATTCCTAAACAACGTGTATCTATGTACGCGGATTTATTATCAGATCATTCCTGTGCTATTAGGGTTACACGTGTATATATTTTAAGATATAAGACATGTAACACAGGCAGTAAATTAACACAGTTGTTTTGTCATCAAACCCTCAAATGATTAGTGGTGAAGTAATTTAGCAAAATACTCCAAGGGAAAGCAAAAGAAGCAAAGGGCGACGATCAAACGATGAGAAGACGAAATTTAGAAAGATGCTGGCCCAGTCTGGATTCCAATAGCAAAGATAGACAAAATGGAAAGCTTTAGACGAGGCCTTTGCCGGGAGACAAGCTGTAGAAGACGATGAACCATTAGCCGAAAGCTAAGTCTAAATTCATTAAAACGTGTGTAGAAATCAAATTACAGCAATAACGGTTTATTTATTCATTTTAAAAATACATAGCACTGTAGAAACTTTGTTGATCAATCTAGACATTCAATCATTTCAAAAAATCTGTAGACTACTTTACGTGTAACAGTAATTAAATTAATAATAATTAATTATTTTTGCCCTGACTACTTTACATACAGATTAAAGAAAAAGAAACAATGCAATCACAATAAGGTAGAACCATAGAACATTTCTTATGAAAATGAGACAGTGAGACATTAATCAGTACTTGCACTATCCACACGTTTTCAGAACATGGCTTGACCGACAAATGTGCAGACATCCTGATAACTTAATAATTTTTACATTATTTTAAATGATGTGAATTTTCTCTTTATGTTTGTTTTACAATTCTGTATTTCTAATCGTGTTAAACAATATGTTGTTTAATCCATCAATTTAAAAGTACAATGTCCATACAAACTTTATAATTATAGACAATGGAAAAAATAATGGCCCTTGCTATGATTCTTCACACGGTCTAAAATACTGAGTTCTGTGGTTTTATTAAAAACAATCCTTATTTCACAAAAAAATTATAATATTACACGGAATACACATACTGTCATTTACAGGTAAAGGCAATTTCTTACAGGTAAGGGATAAATAAAAACCGGACGTGCGAGTCTGACTCGCGCACCGAGGGTTCCGTAAGAAAACAAACTTGTATGTCCATCTCGGGAACTAATTCTTAAAGATTTTTGCCAGTCTTTTTCGAAAGACAAACTTTACTTTGCAGTTCTATAAATACTCTCCCACAATTTACGACAAACTTCCAACCGATCACCGATCAACTTTCCAACCGCAAAATATAAGTTTGTAATTACAAAAACTATGTTTTTATTTTATATAAAAGCAAATTAACGACTTTCGGACTTTTTCCTATACTTGTGCTGTCAGACCTTGCTTCTTACCAAATTTCATGAATCTAGGTCAATGAGAAGTACCCTATAGGCTTTGATTTACCTGCGAATTGAAATTTGGTCAAATCTAAGGCTTAGATAGCCGTATCTTTTGATTGCGTTGACTTAGAAGCTTGATTTTTTTACAGCTTCAAGGGACCGCAGACATACGTATTTGGTAACAATTTCAACTTAATGCGTCAACGGGTTCCTAAGAAATATGGTCTTAACAGACAGACAGATGGACATCAAAGTGATCTTATAAGGGTTCCTGTTTTCCTTTAGAAGAACGGAGCCCTAAAAATGAGTGTAAATAAAAGTATCACAAGGTAATTTAAATAATGTAAAACAGAAATGTTATAGACGTGTCTAGGTACATAAAAGTATACGGAGTAGTGTCATACAGGCTTTACTTGGCAGTAAATGTGAATTCGTAAGTTTGTAAATTGAAGAGAAGAATGAAAAACAATTCTGATTTCGATATTGTATTCTGTCTCGTTCACCTTTCCTTGCCACTAGTTGTAAATGAATATAAATGTGCTGATTTTAAATCGTTATACTTATATGTATATGTAGTGAATAAAATTATTGAATGTTAAATATTTATTATTGCCTCTATAATAAAATATTGCGTTGCATATGGACAGAAGCAATGGCCTTATAGTACCTACCTAAGTAGTAAGTTAGGACTGTTATAAATTGACACTTTTTGCCGGCTATTGCTATCGCAGAATATCTATCTACACGCTATTAAATGATGTACAAATAACAGGCAACTCAATGCTTAGCCAAACAGACCGACACAGACTTAGATGGCGACTGGTTACTTATTTTTAGGCCGAAAAATCTGCGCCCGAACCCTGATTAATTCTTATTTGAGTTAATGCCAATCTAAAACAATATATTTCCTCATGTTCTAACTGACTTTTACTTGTTTTATTCCATAAGGCATCTATCCTTGTTAGCATTTTCGGGATGGGGCATCTATCCATGTATGTAGGTAGGCATTTATCCTCAAAAAAAGAAGTTTAACCTAATAGATTAAAGTAGCTTTATTTATAAGAATTGTTAATGGTGAATTAAAAAAAAATTAGGGGGCTTTTTGAAATAGTGGAGCATCTATCCCGATTTTACCCGATGTGTAAACCGATGCGACTTTTACCTATAAATGTGTAAATCCGGTACCGAATTGTATCGATTGTTACCGATCCGATCGGCTGAAACGCCAGGATACCAAAACTAAACCAAAAGGTATCTTACCAAATAATTTTCAGAACTTATTCGCGATAATATTTGCGAATAAGTGGTGGAAATCATGGCGCTAATGTATTTAATTCATGTAAAGCGAATATAATTCTAAGCATCGCATTCCAGTGTTCTTTCAAAAAGAAAGTCATAAATCACAACAGTGCAGCGATCGCTAGACGATTCATAAATACGTCTTCTATTACTGGCTAAAGTCTAGTCATATTTAAGTATTCATTGTTATCATTTGAGTAAGATTGTGCTATGTCACAGACCACGCATTCAATATCAGAACTCAATGACTTTTATCGTACACTTGTTAATATAATAAACACATCGAAGCACGATAAACATGGCGCCATGTCTATTGCAGGTTTTGGTGATAACTATCATATAAGCTTTAAACGTATACAAATATATTATCTACAGACCAAACCTATATAAAAAAAATAATTAGATTACACTTTTAGACACTGCCCCAATTGCTAAGGACACTAAAACCCGACGAGTGTGATAAAAATCTTATTTATACGACAACCTCCTGAGTTTTGGTTGTCTTCAGAGCAAAAAAGCTTAGTGATTCGATAATTGACAATAAGCAAATACTTTTGAAACATGATAGAAGTAACTAGATATCTAATTGTAGGATTACACTTAGGTTTCGCTAAACAAGACCTCTCTTAGCTTCATAAGCCGATAAGCCATATACTCGTGATGCCGAATAAATAAAGAATATACAAAATTTACCAAACAGGTGCCGGCCCCCAGAAACAAAGATAATGGAGTGAAGAACCAACTGCTAAGTAACAATGTCGACTGAAGACAAGGACACAGAAACAAATACAATTAAGTCAATTACGAGGTCGATTGACCTATAACCTATACATACAATCGATGCGAATGAAATCAATAACTTTTTACCGTGAAAGAATACATGGTTTAGAAGGGTTCCTGTTAATATTTCTTTTAAAAGATTATTATTTTTTGAACTGGAGTATTTGCAGGCTGCGACTATGTTCTACAGTATTGAGCAATGGAAACCAAGAACGTCAGTGCTCTAGATGTAGAAATAAAATAATCCATTTTGTAAAAGTGGCTCTGGTGTACAGGGCCTTTGGACCCCAGGGACTCCCTCAGGCCGTGTCTGCTCTGTCACCCTATTGTTACGCCACTGTCGTAATAAATTCCTCTTTAAAAAAATATAACAGTAGCATGCAATATTTCCCTGCGGTGAGTCCTGTTGTGCTGCTCCTAGACCTCGCAGCAGTGTAGTGTTCCTTGGACTCTTAGTGCATCTACCCGTATATGTAATAATAATAACTTGACACATCTCCACACGGCCGTCTGATCCCAAACTAGGCAGAGCCTGTACTATGGTAACTAGACTGCTGATAAACATACTTATATATTTCTTTACACATACATATTATAGATAAATTACACCCAGGCACAGAACACATGGTCATGCTCATCACCTAATTATTTGTCCTGGGTGGGAATCGAACTCACGACCTCTGGCTATGCTTAGCCAGATTCAGACTGCTGCTGCTGTCAGAATCACTAAACACTAGACCAACAGGCCAGTCATTAGGTAGGTATTAAGTTTTAGCCCATTCCACCTTAGTCCTTAGTCGAAATCTCGTACAATATTAATAACAACTAGTAACTTCTAATTCAAAATAAATATGTTAGTAGCAATAAACACACATGCTACATGCTACGACGACATGTAATTTTATTAAACGGCTCAACCGCCACACACACACAAAATATAGATAATTACTTTAAAAAAAAAAAGGTGTCGAAACGACTTCACGTATCACGTATGTCCTCACCTTATCTTATTCCGGTTAATCTACTCAACTCTTCAACTCAGTTTAAAATAGACGACGTGTTTTAGCGAAAGGTACAATCTTATTCATAAATGTATGTATTATATTAGCATGTAAATTATAAAGTACTGTGGGTGGGTACTATAATATTATTTTTTCTAATTTAAAATAAACATCTCTTAATCTCTGTGCATCTACCTTGTTTTGTATCTGCATCGCCCAAAGGTCGACTGGGAGAAAATGCCTACGGCGTTAAGTCTACCTTTGACACGTTTTGTGCCTAAAGAATAAATAAAAAAAATAAAAAATTAATAAAAAAAATGTGTTACAAATATGATCTTTTATAATCTTCAGAAGCAGCGGCTTCGTAGAGTAAAAACTGGCCTTCTAATTCAGTCCACATTACATTTACTTAGCTACGTACTATGACCTTACTAGGTGATCTAATAACAGCGGATACTGCTAATGCATCTAATTGAATCTCTAACAATTTACCTGACGCTGCTACCAGAAAAAATATAGTAAACTATGTGGATGATGACGAAGACATTTGTGTGAGTGGAGATAATGTAAACGATTTTTAAATAATGAACAATCAATAAAAATATTTGTATGATTAATCTATGATACACTTCAAACATTAAAGATACAATGAGCTAATTGCGACGTGACGTAAACAAAGTCAAACAGAAAATAATTGCAGTTATCTGTAGAAAAATATCATGCCAATAGACCTTAACTTTCAATGTAGGAACAATGTGTAAGAACAACATAGAACTGACGCGTTGACGTTGAAATGTTACTGAATCAAATGATGAAAAATTTAAAGATACTCATAAGGTACATTCAAGGAGCTGTTAATCTCAGATTATCCCGATGTGACCAATTTGTTTAATACTACCTATCGCTACATAAATATTATAAAACAAAGTCCTCCACCGCGTCTGTCTGTATTTCTGTCTGTACCCGATAAACTCAATAACTACCGAATGGATTCTCGAAGATTTAGGTATTGTAAAATGACTGAAATATGACGATGATTGGTGAAGATGTCGAAAAAAATCCATATATTATGCTTTGATACCTGTGTGAAGCCGGGGTGTTAAGTAGAGTAAGAGTTAGATTAAGTAAAGTAGACAAAGAGAGAAGTCAAACTCGTTTAGGAGCATGCTGAGAGAACTTGCGCAATTAATATAACCTAATGATAAAGGCACAATTTGTTAAATTTGATTAATGTAATACTTTCTTTATACACATTGTTCGTAATTAAAAATTTAACAGTGTTATTTCGTGAAACATATTTTTCGAGATAGTGAACAAAATGCTACTTTCAACTTTCACGTGGTGAGTAGGTACTTTTGGATTTCAATAAATTACTTTTCCATCTGTTGCAAATGTTAAGACTTTGCAGTTTCTACTAAAATAGAGACTAGGTATACGAAATAAGTTATGTGAATATAAATTGCACATAAATAAAGAAGACAATGAAGGAAACAATAACTAGGTATGTGTAGTAGTTATTTACATACTAATATTTTTTCAAAGGGATATACTAGCCAATACACTTGCCATTTTAACTTATTTTCCCGCAAATATATATACATATACATTTCTATTTGCATTCTTGTGGTTCTGGGTTCGAATGTCAATATAGATATCATTCGAGGCAGCCATGTATAGGAATACCTATATTCTCACATACTTTTATGAAACAATTGACACATTACATTGATACATTATATGACTTTTTGACAGTTGTTTTGTAGTTTTTACTGTTCCGTACGTCCGAATGAAAAAACGATTATTAATCTTGAAAATTTAAAAATACACTCACAACAAGCTTTTTAAAGGTAAATTATTTTAAAGTTTATTTTATAGTTATTTAAGAACATGGATAAAAACTTCTTAGGATAAAGTAATGGTAAGTACCTACTAATCGTTCGATTTAATCCAATTCATTGTATACTTTTTTACTTACCACAAACAAATTTATGTCAGTTTGAAAAAAATAACATGGCCGATACATATTCATCATACCCAGGGAACCCAATGCGAGTTCAACTCGCACTTGGCCGGTTTTGTATAAATTTTAGTAACAAAGTTGGGATCATACTTTATTTGCTTGTGCCTATGTTCAAATTAATTAAACAAAATACAACTCTCTTTTTTATGCATTTGAGGCACCACTGGATTTTGTTTTATTGGTAGCACTGTAAATTAAATTTATGTTTGTAAAAGTTTACGGGAGAAATTAGTGATAAAAAAACAGTTATTGATGGTAAATTGTCAAAAAAAATCGTGTACGTTTTTGAAGTGATAGAGAGCTAAGAGCAAATAAGTTGACGTGGCGGTGGCGATTATTTGGGGAGGCTTCTCGTGGCAACAGTGTGAACAGTGGACAGTGATAATGAAAATCCTACAACTGAATTATAAAAACATATCACCGTTTCTTTCCTTAAAACTACAAATAAAACCCTATGTATTGTATTACCCGTATATTTCTTCAATTAAGTCTACTAAAATTAATATGCTAATAGATTTTAAGAGATGTTTTAACATTGCAACCTATTTTAAATATTCAAGTATATTCAAGTGGGAGAGCCATGCTTCGGCACGTATGGGCACCGGCCGGAGTGATACCAAGGCCTTACAGAAAACCGGCAGTGAAGCAATGGTTTCATTGTATTTCGCCGAGTGAGTGAGGTTAACGGAGGCACTGACCCTTTCCTCTCCCCCTCTCTCCCCTTCTTCCCCCCTTCCTCTACTCCCACCTTAAAGGCCGGCAACGCACTTGTGACTCTTGAGAGCCTTGAGTTGCAGGTGCCCATGGGCGGCGGTAGTCATTTATCATCAGGTGACCCGTCTACTTGTTTGCCCCCTAATCCCATAAAACGAACCTTCTTCTGCCTGGCCTTGATAATAATTTAAGAAGAAGAGTTTGTTAACATATTGTTAAAAAAAAAGTAATAGTTACTCCTAGTGTAAAACCGCAGAGTTCATAACCACATACAACGGCAGGCTGTACACACGCAGGATTAAATAACTTAGTGGTAGTCAAAAATTCAATTTTATACAGTTTAGTTAACAAAACAATGGCAGAGGCCCGTCTTCAAGCGACACTACTAATAAATTGGTTCTATTTGCACAAACAAAAATTTATTTCCATCAACAATATAAATAACATACATGAATACACGTAGTCACATTAAACCTAAGATTTTTTTCGATTAGGATCGCTAACAACGTGCTCTGGGATCTAGAGGTCAACGTCTCATAATAAATTAGTCTAGTGCGTCATTTAAAAAAAAAAAATATTTTCTCTAGATTGATAGTGAGATAATGTATATTCTACATGCCATCACTCGTGTTATTACTATATAAAATATTTTTATTTTATGTCTAGAACTCTAGACACAGGCATAAAATAAAAGTAGAAATTGAGCAACACATTCATGTGCATCTTTCGTGAGAATGTTCAATTTGTGTACGAATAATAAAAACTCTTCATCCGTTAGAACCGCAGGTATTCAGAATTTAAGACCGTGCGAAAAGTATTTTGTAATTGCAACAATGGCTGTTCTCAGGAATACAAAACACATCTCTATCTAGTTTGTGTCTAGGTATTTTAGTTATGCTTGCAACACCGTTCCTAATGAACATACATACGTTTTAAAAAAAAAATAGTAACAAGCAGTGAAGAATTATATTGTACATGAAAAGATGTTATAAGTGTAGTTTGATCGTCATTTTGATAACCCGTTTCCTGAGGCTTTCAGAAAGAAAGTTAGAAACCTCTAAGTTACAAAATTGTATACCTACTATTATACTGTCAACTCCAGCGAATGATTAACTATAAGTTTGTACTATGCACACACGACATAGGCTATAATTAACTGGCTTTTTTTTTACTGTGTCCTATACTCTATGCTATTTTATGTAACTGTGACATAGATATGTATTATCTTTTATTTTAGACTAAAGTATTTTTTTTTTTCAAATTAATTCCGAAACCATATATCATGCGTAAATTATATTAATATGCATCTCAAACTGTTGAACCTGGTGTCATAATCCTGAGGCGGTAAGTAAGGTATATTAAAAGAACCTAGGAGAGGGTAAAACGGGTCAACGGGTAAATAATTACCCTTTAAAAAAACAAATTTAATGTAAAAGTACAAACTTATTCAAAGCGTTCTCTTAAACAATTATTTACAGACGTGTTCTAAACGAATTCGATGTTAAAAATAAGCATCTAGCTATTAACAATAATTTACAAGGACTGGTTTTGGCCTTGCATATTTAAAATTTAATTTGTGATTTTGTGGAACTGAATAATGTACATATTAATAACACGTGCATCGCATTCAACACAGAACCAAAATAAGTCACATTGATTAAAAATGTAGTATTAATGTCAATATTTAAATTAAACTAATTTATATCCTTCGCTGATCACAAGATTAGATTAGATTTATCTTGACATATTTTATAGACTAATAATAGTAAATAACGTTTTTAAAAGCATATTAAATCGGTGCTTATAAAGTACACCTTTTTGTTCTACATTGCGGGTTTCTCTAATATTAAAATCATATTTTACTGTCTTATGTGTGTGTAATGTTTTCTCGAGAAATCATTAGTCTTAACAATGAGATGCACATGAAGGGTCTAAAGATCATCAAAATTAAAGTCATAACAATATAATTGTAAAATGAACGTTGTAGTTTTTTTAAAACTATATCTTAATCAAAGATTAATTAAGACTAAATCATTAACGCTTTTGTGCACATACTGGGCCTATAAAGGTAGCCCAACAGAATGACTCCATATGGCTTAGAGCATGCAGTATTAAAGTGATAACAATTATCATACAATTATACTATATAAACTTATTTTACCATGTCTATTTAACACCAATGGTAATATTCGTTTGTTCATCTTACCACGAATAATTAAATAGATTGAAGGCAAGTGATAACAACTATACTATCATTTTAAAATAAAAACTGCACTTTGCTTTCATGTTATAGACATGTATTCCAGTATAATTAAGACTAATGGTAATGTTTTCTATAGAATGCATAAGGCTTTTACAAATTAGGTACAAATAAGGGGTCAGCAGTCTAACTCCTTAACGACCACTAACCACTAAAGTCAAACAGAATTAATATTATAACAATTACTAGTTTAGAATGAATGTTGCGGTTTTCTTTCATACTACAATCATTTCGTACTAAGACTAATGGAAATATTTAATTGATGATTCATAAGGTTCTCATTATAAAGGTGGTGCAAATGTGCCAACAAACTAATTGCTTGTCGTTGACCACGAAACATTAAGTTTTTAAATTTCACCCACCTATTTTCTATGTATTCGAATCATAGTCAGTAAACGAAAGTGACAATATCAATAAAATAGAAAGACGATGAGTTTCATTGTAAAGTCAAACATTATCGTAACAGCTTTAAATGCTTGTCATCTTACTCTCACAACTCTTGTTACATAAATAAATTAGAAATTATTTGAGTTATAACTTATATTTGTACTAAACGTTGAATTTGAATATCAAATAAAAAAAAAACTATCCTAGTACAAAAAAGATCGATGGTTTGTTAGCTTGTTTAAAGTAAACAATAAAATTAGCTAGTCAAGTAGCACAAGGAACATTCCTTGAAACTCAAAAATAAGTCAACCAGTTTACAAGTGTTAGGAGAGATATAGATAAAAATCTTTTTAACAAAAAATTAAACTGACGAAAAGAACTAAAAAGCAAAAAATAAATAAACAAAAAGTCTTAAGTATTGAGCTTATTTACATAAACTATCAAATTTTATATAAACTTATTTTGAGTCGTCGTCGGTCGAATTGAGAACCTCCTTTTTTTTCGTCGGTTAAAATATGTTTTACTGACTTTAATGAAGGTGGCTAAATACTATTATTTTAGTAAGTTACAATCAGATAATATTTTAATGTAATTTTTTTATAGGTTAATGTAGATACAGATAGACAGTTCCATACTTTACAAAATTCTATGACATAAAAAACGTTCATTAGCTTCTTCGAACAAACTTTATGTAGACGTTAAATTAAGCTTTTATCTCACATAAAACAATGATTAGAGAGTGTCTTTTTTAAAATGTGCAGACCACCTTAGATGAAACCTAACTGAGAAGTTTGTTTTCAAAACAAACTTGACTTATGACACCATGGGTGATCATGTTCAAGCTTTTTACATTCTATTCTTATAGTTTCGTGTTACGAGTTCGTTGCTAAGGAAGTGAAAGGTGACCATTTGGAAGACTGGCAACAAGAACCCTGGCTGGTTTTACTTACGACGCTAAATATAATTTATTTTAATTCAAAGTTTGTATTTAGATTACAACAGCTGATGGTGTAATGTTAACTACAACAGTCGAGCTGGTATTGTCTAATTGCATGCAAGGTTAATCAAAAAGAGGTATTTGCAGCCGTCACGATTCTAGACCACAAATATAATTTTAGTTTATTAATTTCTAGCCTAAAATGTTAAGCATATTTATAATAACTTCTTCTGCATAATATATTTTAATGGTACATAATTTCACTATAAGTAAATATATTTAAAATAAAATCGCATTTATTTTCGAGATTCGCAAACACTCAAGCGATAAACACATTATTTATCATTCGCAATATGGTTAACTAATTCCATTGCGTGGTATTAATCTTATAACAGCATTTTGCTTTTTTTACTAAAGCCACTGGCAGTATATAAAACCAGTTTTTTTCCTCATACGGAATCAATCGGTGACCATCATTTGCGATTGAAATGTTCGAATGCCTTGGTTGTTATAAGCTACAAGCCTTGTCCTTATAGTGTTGAGACACTTTGACAGCCCTATGGCTGTCAAAGTTCTGTCTATTCGTAAGCGCATAATAACAAACATATATGAATATGCTATTTTCATGTTTCTTTTCAATACTTTTATATTCACCACTGATTTCGAAATTATGAATGATGAAATCTAGATATCGGTATGTAAAATTCCAACCCTTTGAGGGCTAGTCAAACATACTTGAAACATCTCGAAGATTTAATAAAATTTAGGTAATTTTAAATAATAATAATAATAACTCGACACATTTCACACACGGGCATCTGATCCCAAACTAGGCAGCCTGTGTACTATGGTAACCAGACTGCTGATAAACATATATATATTTCTAAATACATACATATTATACATAACTAGTTATCAATTTAATAATAAATAAAAAGAATAATAAAGTATATATTATGTTATTTACAGTTACCATGAACTTATTTTTACTACTTAACTAAATTCAATGATACCAGGAACTGTTTTACACAATTTACATATAAACTATTGAGAACAATAAGGATTCGGCTACACTTGATAATTTTACTAAAAATACTACGAATATTTTGTCTAACCCGGATTATCATGCTCTGAAATGTTCTTACCTACCTGTAGGAACTCAATACCACAGATACATAATATATTGCCTTAGTACCAACGCACTTAATTATACATAATATATTGCTTTAGTACCAACGCACTTAATTATACATAATATATTGCTTTAGTACCAACGCACTTAATTATACATAATATATTGCTTTAGTACCAACGCACTTAATTATACATAATATATTGCTGTAGTTTGCATTATGCTGGCACAGCACACACTAACACACATACACCACCCTAATACTACATGACTAAGTACCTAACACGCAATACGACTTCGTATGTGAAAGCAGCGACCTACTCCTTCAGTCAATTTACGAGTACGACTGAACGCTGTCTCCCAAAATACAGGCTTCAGCCTAGTTTGGGAGTCAGTTTCTGGTACCTTGGAACATACTGACATCCTTTAATTATTAAAATTGCTTTCTGAACTATGTGATGTATGACTTTTGGTATTAAATAAAGATATTATTATTATTATTATATAGTACCAGCGCACTTAATTATACATAATATATTGCTTTAGTACCAACGCACTTAATTATACATAATATATTGCTTTAGTACCAACGCACTTAATTATACATAATATATTGCTGTAGTTTGCATTATGCTGGTTGCATTAGCATTGCTCTACGCGAATTGCCAGGTGCTCACGGTTCGCCAACTGTATGTCTTCAAAACTATCCTAAGAAAGCATCGTGAAGTACCCCTTCCTAATAAAAAAAAGCGCAGTACATCATCCGTTTGCCCCCGGATCACTTCTAGGACGTCATTCGCGAAAAGGCAATTTCGTAGCATAAGCAACAAACTATAGAGTGACATGAATAAAAAACTAAATATAGTAGGCTTAACCAGACATGAAGTCAAGAAAAAAGTTCAGGATTGGCTACAGCAACTTGACTACAAAAGGACACACAAACGCATACCCACAAACAAACACAGAAACGCGTACCCACAAACACAAACACACACACTAACACACATACACCACCCTAATACTACATGACTAAGTACCTAACACGCAATACGACTTCGTATGTGAAAGCAGCGACCTACTCCTTCAGTCAATTTACGAGTACGACTGAACGCTGTCTCCCAAAATACAGGCTTCAGCCTAGTTTGGGAGTCAGTTTCTGGTACCTTGGAACATACTGACATCCTTTAATTATGAAAACTGCTTTCTGTACTATGTGATGTATGACTTTTGGTGTTAAATAAAGATATTATTATTATTATTATATAGTACCAACGCACTTAATTATACATAATATATTGTTTGCGTACCAACGCACTTAATTATACATAATATATTGCTTTAGTACCAACGCACTTAATTCTTTTCCGCTTTGTACCGATTGCACCAAAAGCCATTATTATTGAGTACCTACCACCATAACATATTTTAGGGTCATAAACCGAGAACATTAACATGGTAAACTCATGGTCAAAACTAGAACACTTACCGATAGTATTGGGATTTATTGGTGGTAATCTCTAGTGTTGGATTTCGGATTTCATTCATGTAAGACTACTAAATAAAATCTATCATACATCTATTTGTTTACAACTAGAAGAAAATCAGTTGCAGAAAGTAAGTGAATCTACAAATGAGCTTATTTCGGTTAACATAATCGTCTAAAAATACGATCATTTGTTTGGAATACGAATTATTCAACTGTCAAATAGTAGTGTACAAATTTCAAATAAACGAATTATCATTGTTCAAGTCTTGAAATTGCAGATAATTTGTGTGAGAGACATGTAATTATTATAACACTGTTCGATAGAAGCAATAATTTATCTATTTCCGCTCATGTACCTACCTATCGTGACTTTCCATTAACACAAGGCAAACATTATGCCTGCTAGCCTGCAACATAAGTTTGCGGTAAGTCACGACTTGTTCTTATACGAGTATCAGTGAACACCTCGTTATAAATAAGTGTATTAAATTCCCAGACATTTCGAAAACCAAAGTTACCTTCGATGTAAAAACCAGTTTTAAAATTATAAGATGCCAATACAAGAAAAAATATGTGTGCAAAACTAAGTCTGACTTAATTTTTAGTCGGCAATTTGTCGTATGTACTACTAAAGTTCTTCTTGCGTTCGATACCCAGAGTAATGTAAAAAAAGTCATTATATCGATTTACAAACCTTTTGGACCAGCTTGAGACGCATGTCAAGCTCGACTTTTAAAGAATCCTATTTCTTCGTATGTTTAATGTTTTATTTTGTTTCTTTTATAGATGTTTTTTTTTCTTTGGTTCTCTTTTAAAATTAAGGAAGGTACATTGAGTATAAGTAGGGCTGCCATCCGGTTTCCCCGGATTTGTCCTAGTTTAGAGGGCGTCCGGAGAGCGTCCGGGCGGGGTTTTCAAAAACTATACGGGTAAAACCCGGACACTCGGTGCCAGGGGACAATTATAATTGTTAGATGAATAGTTAACAAGCTAAAAAATTTTAATGGAATCGGCGTTTTTTTTAAGGTGTTCGGGAAAGAATCTTGATTTCACCCATGTGTCCGTAATTTTTTAAGTTTTTGTCCGGTGTCGGTAATTTAAGTGATGACAGGCCTAAGTATGAGCAATGATGAGCAGGTTATTTGCACAATAATATTTCGTACTAACAATAAATAAGTAGTTAACGGGATTCTCAGAACGAATTAAATATTACGAAAATCAAACAAAACAATTCTTCTATACCAAGTTCTATAAGTAAAATTATAATAAAGTTATGAAATTGCAAACTTGGCACTAAAGTTACAGCCGAATATACAATACATATTATAATTTACAACCTAGTTAAACTTATTACAACTATACGTTCATATAGAAGATAGGAGATGTCACCGTCATCGTCACCGTCCCGAACAGCCGCTGTCTGACCCGTTTATGAAGAATTCTATTACCGAGCAATTCTAAAAGCTCTACAACGCTGTCGTATCGACTGGCTATATATCAAGGTGCTGAAATGCTCATTGACACCGCCACGATGACCGTCCACCTCCAAATCCATATAAACTACTAATACGAACCTTATAAACTTGCAGCGTGGAGGTAGGCAGGGGGTGTTATATCCCTCAAACTATTCGACAGTGCGCTTGACACACTTCTCAAGACACTGGATTGGACTGGACGGGGAATCAAAATAAACGGTAAGTACATCTCACACCTTCGGTTTGCAAATGACATCGTCTTAGAAGCAGAGTCGCTGGAGCAGGTGCGGAGGCATCTTATCCTATTAGTTTATTACATTATTATGTTTTTGTGTAGTGTATTGGCATAATATTAATTTGTCAATGTAGGTATGAGTTTAAACGACACTGTTCCACGTTTGAGATAAACACATTTTGCATATTTTGCAGCACCCATAAACGTTGTCGCACTATTTATTTTAATTTTATTCAATCAGTTCACAGGATCGTCATACTCCCCTAAATGCCAAACTCGGATGATTCAAGGCTAAATGTTCAAAGGGTCGACAGATTGCCTTATGCGTCATGCTCGTGAATGCTTGTAGTGACCGGTAGATCCGTATCTTATTCTTATTTACTAACACATTAGTTAATACTAAACCGGCGGACTAGGTAATATATCACAATATATTACCTAAACAATTTAGTTCTTAAGGTCTTAAAGTTAATTTTATCTTACTATATAAAAGAAACATCAATAAGTGTTTGTACACATATTTATATATTAGTTCAGAGTTACTACTCACTACAAGCAGGAGTAAGTTTGTGACTTATTCGATTGAAACATTTTCATTCACAGCAAATCCTTGTATCTCACTCACTTACTGACTAATCACGAAATCTCGGAAAGTACTTGACCTATGAAGATTACATTTTTTAGAGGGGTAGTTTATGAGTAGGAGACGTCAGTTAAGATTCGACTTTTGCGATAGCTCCGGATGAAGGAGGTCTAACTGCTCTCGCTAAATTTATATGAAAGTCATTTGTTCTTGTAATAGAGATCTGGAATTTGGCAGGGAGATAGTTTGTAGGTAGGACACATCAGCTACGAACGGATTTTGTGACTGGGCCGGTCGCAAGTTGATGATAAAATTCTTGGTAATTTGCTACTAGCGACAAAATGTTGAGTTGTTCTAGTTTCGAATGTAAAATAAATAAATAGGATTAACATTTTTTGTATGGCTGAAGATTTGATGAATTTTATTTATTTATTTAAAACTTTATGCACATAGAGTACAGGGGCGGACCATTCTCTACCAGTCGACCTTCGGGTGATGCAGAGAAAACAGGAAGTAGGTGCAATAAAAAAATATATTTTAGTTTATTAGGTAAATATGCAAACTAAATATCAGACAAAAATACTTGAAGTATATAGGATAAAATACATATTATAAACATACATACAAATATGTACACAAACATAATATATATATACATACAAATAAAAACATAGTAACGATTTAGATGATAAACTATGGGCAAGTTGCTTCTGCTAGTTGTTCGAAAAAGTACTCCTTTACTTTCACTTTGAATGAGTAACGATTGGTGGCCATCCTGATGTCGAGGGGAAGCACATTCCAAAGAAGAACAGATTTAATGAAGAAAGAAGAGCCCACAAAGTCTGTGGTGTGAGAGGGACAAAGAAGAAGAAGATTATTTAGGGAACGAAGGTTTCTATCATGATTACTACCTAAATATTGGAAATATGAAGTTAAATACCTTGGGGAAGATGGGGAATTAAGGATGGTAAATAGGGCAGTGAGGGCTCACAACATACGGTGCTGAGAATAGGCAACCACTTAAGCTGAGAACGGAAAGAGGACACATGGTCATATTTACGAAGATTAAATATAAATCGAATGTAGTTATTAAGAAGACGGTCTAATTTATCGAGAAGATCTGCATTCAGGTCATAATAGCACACATCACCATAGTCGATTATTGGGAATATGAGAGTTTGCATGAGCATTGTCTTGGTTTTCGGGGGGAGAAACTTTTTTAAGCGATGTAATGCACTAGCGATGTAATTTTCCCATGATCTGTTGACTCCTCAACGGATCATGATGAAATTTTGAATACACGATATTAGAGGTACATAAAAAGAAATAGGATAGGTACGTCACATCCATAAAAAAGTTATGTATTAAAAAAGGTTGAAAGATAACTGTTGACCAACAACGCGATAAGCGATGCCGCGGGCAAAAACTAATAATGTTATAACTGCAAACGTGACTTTATTTGTTTATTATGCTTTCACCTCTTAACTACTTAACCGATCATCATGAGCAAACATATCGTAAGGGTTACACAAAAATTCTCAGGTTTAACTTCATCCTGAATAAAGTGCTGTTTGGGCTGTTCCCGAAGATAGCAAAATAATATTTAGACGGTTGACAAAATCTACATAAACGAGGTCGAAGCCGCGGGCAAAAACTAGTAATTTATATTGGCTGTTATGAAAATGCTTACGAAAACAGGCGACAGTATACCACCAATACCTTTGATGACGGGTCAGAAAAAAAATCAACACCGAAAAATTAAATAAAATGAAATGATTTATTTGCCAAAAAGTGTTGGTACAGTAAAGGTCTTTAAATTAGAGACAGATCCAAAACACTTGTCATTGTAGTGACATGCAAAAATTTAATATAATATAATATTAAATTTTAATTCGACATATTGCTTGGTACATCATACAATAACAATAACGTTACGTTACAATAACGTAAAATTAACGTTGTCATTTTTTTTGAAACAAAATAGTACACATGACAAGTTTTAATCATTTATTAAACAAAACTACCTGCATTTTTTTTCTGCACACGAAGTATTTTAAAAGATAGCATTAATTGAAGATAGCGATACTCTCTGAGAGTCATGCTATTGTAAAATTAATGCTATATTTTTAATCTAATTTATTGTATTAATTTCCTACATACAACATTTTTTTTTTTGAAGTTAGCAACAGTATGTATTACCAGCCAAGTATTTCCGCATTAAGGTTCCGCATTTTTTTTTATGACCGTTAAAAAACAAAGGAAAGGTCAACGAAGCTTCACCAAGGACTGTATTCAGTCGATCTAAAACATGATTAAGATTAGAGGCCAATGTTGGAATTAGTTTAAATACACCTAGCATTATCACAACCTCCCGCTAACAACATAAGGGTTCGACAGAGGTCATGTTATCGATATGAATTATCTGTTCTGTTTAATAGTTCGTTTGTTTTTGTTTCTTTTAACGCACTAGCCTCCGGTACTTCAAGGACGGTTTAGAAATGTAATTATCCTTTCGATATCTCATTATTGAGTAAGGCTTTAGGCACTATAACATCGCGATACGATCCAAACGCGGCGACCATACCTCATTTAGTATAGAAATATCATTTTATTTTTTGGTTTTGGTCACCAATATAATATTTTTTTTACTACTTTTAATGTAACATGAACTATTGATACTATTTTTAAATGAACACAGTAAAACATAAACACAGTTACTTATTAAATATATTTTTTTTTTATATAAAAAGACAACTCCCGCATTAGGAATTAATCCTGTGTCGCGGGGGACTTTTACAAACATACAAACAACGGACACAAAGAACACCCAGACTAGGGTGGGAATCGAACCCACGATCTATGGCGTAACAGTCAGGGTCACTAACCACTAGGCCAACAGGCCAGTCAAATTAAAAATCACTCCACGTAATTGTCAACCCGATGACCTAGGAGACTGCCATTTTTATTATTTTTGCCGGACAATCCCTTGGTCGTCTAGATATCACCTGGTGGTAGAATTTCGATAATAAATTAATTTAACTGTTTTGTTTTATATAATTGAACAGTATATTCAAATTATAGTCGCAATTTTAATTTATTGCTAATTATTTGTCTGTTATTATTTGACAGTCACAATTATCTGTTGATTCCAACTCCAAATGATTCTAACAGATGCAGATACCTTTCGATTGGGTTGAGTAAGTAATCAATAGATGGCGCTGCTATGGTAAATCTACGAACGTGTCATATAAGCTACATTTTAACAGCATAATTACCACGTGTTGTTGACGCTATAAAATTAATTAAATTTATTTTGTAGTGAACGAAATATCGTATAATTCAGCTAATTATTTGTCTGTTATTTGCGATTTAACATCTGATGGACGAGTCATTTTGTACAACAATATGAATTTTTCAATTGAGTACTTTAGTTTTATTTTCAATTTAGCTAATTAGATTTTACCGGAAGGGTTTTATTTCCTTAGTTGCGATTAGAGAAATAAAATATGGCGGTACGAAGTTCGCCGGGTCAGCTAGTATAATATATATTTATATACTTTTATAGGTTATTATATTCGTTGTGCGACCAACTAGAATTCTTATAAAGATGGTAACCTCAAAACGTAACAAACAGAATGCGGTCAAGTTATATTCCTCAAAAATACTCGTCTTTAGTTTTGCTATCGTGTATTTACGTATAATTGTGCTAATTTCACGTTAAATGGTAAATCATGATCCTACCCATTTAACCTGCCTGACGAAATTCAAACTTAAGCAAAATTTGATACTTTAGGCACTATAACATCGCGATACGATCCAAACGCGGCGACCATACCTCATTTAGTATAGAAATATCATTTTATTTTTTGGTTTTGGTCACCAATATAATATTTTTTTTACTACTTTTAATGTAACATGAACTATTGATACTATTTTTAAATGAACACAGTAAAACATAAACACAGTTACTTATTAAATATATTTTTTTTTTATATAAAAAGACAACTCCCGCATTAGGAATTAATCCTGTGTCGCGGGGGACTTTTACAAACATACAAACAACGGACACAAAGAACACCCAGACTAGGGTGGGAATCGAACCCACGATCTATGGCGTAACAGTCAGGGTCACTAACCACTAGGCCAACAGGCCAGTCAAATTAAAAATCACTCCACGTAATTGTCAACCCGATGACCTAGGAGACTGCCATTTTTATTATTTTTGCCGGACAATCCCTTGGTCGTCTAGATATCACCTGGTGGTAGAATTTCGATAATAAATTAATTTAACTGTTTTGTTTTATATAATTGAACAGTATAACTTGAACTATCATTGTATAGACTCTCCGTACCATAATAGATCAGGGTCCATAATGGGCCCCTGTAGCCTTTTTGTATCCGTTTCCACATAATTTTCAATTTATAACACAGAGGGGCTCGTGGCTAAGTGGTAACCGAGTAGGTTAGCACATTACAAAGTTAAGGAATACTAGCCAGGTCAATCTAGGATGGGTGACCTTTCTTAACACATTGAGACCCCTCCGTGCTTCGGAGAGCACGTTAAACCGTCGGTCCCGGGTGCCATACAAATATCCGTGGCATTCGTTACGGGTAGTTGGAGCCCTAAAAAGTTCAATAACCTTGTCTAACTACAGAACTTCGCCTAGTACTTGGGTTGTGGAGGACTAATGGCAGTCGCTTTACGTGAAATGTCAAAGTTCGGCCGTATCGGAGTTAGACTGAAAGCCGACCCCAACTTAGTCGGAAGAGGCAAGGAGGATGATTTAAATTTATAACACATTTAGATTAAAAATTTTACCTTCTACATACAAACTACTATATACATATTCCAAATATGCCATTCCTCCTGCGCGATATAAAAAGGGGTAATTACAAAGAATTCCCTTCACGTATTAATGTTATAGGTATTAACTTATAACAATAATGAAGATAATGATATGACAAAGATAGCTCCATGCAGAAAATAACCTCATCCATAAAGTATTGGATTTCTTTCCAACACTTTATGAAAGAAAATGTTTAATGACAACTTTTCTCTCACACTATTACAAAAATATGTCTATGAATAGAACAATAATGGTCGATACGAAACAGTCCAATTTGATAATGAAGATCCGACGCGACGTTAGCGGAACTGCAACAACTTGTAATAAAAAGCGACGTATACCATGTTTGTAAGTAATTAAATAATAATTTCATTTATTTTCCTCACATAAAACTCTTTACAGTTACATACAATCTATGACTAAGTTTTTAGTGTTGTCTAGTAGGTACATGTGAGGAGCTGGTGTCTGAAATAGGTCGGATCCTGTACTACAGATCACCAGGTCTCAATAATCTTCTTATATAATATAATAATATTTAATAATATATATAAATCTCGTAATATATATATAATATATTTTATAATATATATAAATCTCGTGTCACAATGTTTGTCCTCAATGGACTCCTAAACCACTTAACCGATTATAATAAAATTCGCACACCATGTGCAGTTCGATCCAACTTGAGAGATAGGATAGTTTAAATCTCAAATTATAGTCGCAATTTTAATTTATTGCTAATTATTTGTCTGTTATTATTTGACAGTCACAATTATCTGTTGATTCCAACTCCAAATGATTCTAACAGATGTCGATACCTTTCGACTGGGTTGAGTAAGTAATCAATAGATGGCGCTGCTATGGTAAATCTACGAACGTGTCATATAAGCTACATTTTAACAGCATAATTACCACGTGTTGTTGACGCTATAAAATTAATTAAATTTATTTTGTAGTGAACGAAATATCGTATAATTCAGCTAATTATTTGTCTGTTATTTGCGATTTAACATCTGATGGACGAGTCATTTTGTACAACAATATGAATTTTTCAATTGAGTACTTTAGTTTTATTTTCAATTTAGCTAATTAGATTTTACCGGAAGGGTTTTATTTCCTTAGTTGCGATTAGAGAAATAAAATATGGCGGTACGAAGTTCGCCGGGTCAGCTAGTATAATATATATTTATATACTTTTATAGGTTATTATATTCGTTGTGCGACCAACTAGAATTCTTATAAAGATGGTAACCTCAAAACGTAACAAACAGAATGCGGTCAAGTTATATTCCTCAAAAATACTCGTCTTTAGTTTTGCTATCGTGTATTTACGTATAATTGTGCTAATTTCACGTTAAATGGTAAATCATGATCCTACCCATTTAACCTGCCTGACGAAATTCAAACTTAAGCAAAATTTGATACTTTTAAGCAAAGGTTAGGTCAGCATAATGCTAAGCGTATGCTCATGCAGATGACGCAGTTCAGTACAGCGTAAGACAAAGTCGATATTGCATTCTATGAACAGAACAGAGCCTACCTATTTATTACTTGAAATTTGGAGCTGTTCCACACAAAATTTAAAACCAAAACTCGGAATTTGTCCCTATAATAATAATTATATATAATTTTGGAAGTCGTACATATTCTGAACGTATAAACTTTCTTTACGAAAAGAAGATTTCAACTAATTATGTATGTACTCATTTTAAACACATTGGAAAAGCCAAACTTGATTCCGACTGACTCTAATTCATGAAAGTTTTGCATCAAGTAATAATACTGACTCTTGAGGCTGGACGTTGGACGTGACCGTAAGCCACCTACATCAAAGTAAATTATTATACTTGCTGCTTCTGGTCTAACATTTGCTTTGATGTACCTACTTATGTCCATTATCACCATAATCATCATGATTATCATCTCAGTCATGGCACGTCCAATCTAAATTATGATTTAGAAGAAAACTGAACCTTACGCATGAGATTTATTTTTGTTGAGAAAGTTAATTCTTAGGTAATTTATTTTCCTCGCAATTTACTTTTCCAAATTTAAAACCAATAATAATTTTGTAGAAAACGAAAAAATAAGTACTTATACATACAACACCAACCTAACACACTTATTTAAAGTTTACAATAGAGAAGTGCACAGTACCACAGAATACATAATAGTACCAGTATCAGGACTAACGCGGTAGTGTTACACTTTCCCTCGTATCACTGTTAGTTAAGTAGGTAAAAAGTTAATAAATTATTGACGATTGCCAACATCGCGCAATGCAACTGCTGAAACGTGCAATCCATACTTGCCGATCCGCCACGATGCCTTGCTATGCGACACGTGACGTGATACGTCTAAATAAGTATACATAATATATTATACCAATTTATAGGCCAGTTCTTGATTATAAATTCATTAATATTTATCCATGGTTTTTATGGGTTTGATGCTTACATGCATTCCACTGTCAAAAACCAGTTACGTACCTATTCTATTCGTAGTCTATAATAATGTATATTATTGATCGGTGGTGGTGATTAATTTTATGATACAACAATTAAAATTTTCAATTACACAAACTATAATACAAGCTTAGTTACAAACATAAACTTCGATTTTAATTGTATCACTGGTCTGTCTGTAACAAATGATACTAACTTCTAAAATTTCGCGTTCCGTGATAATACATATAATTATGTCGATTGTGGACGAGAATGAACACGATCACGTATTTAATACGTGGCGTGGTCGCAGGTTGACTGTGACTACGGACATTGCAACCTGGTCTAAGAGTCAGGCAACTCAAAGATAGGTATAATAAACACGGATCGCATTAATGCCGGTCAACATAATTATGTAATAATAATAATATAATAATGATAAATGGTTTTTTATTTTTAATAAAACAAAATATTTTCTACATATCTGGAATGGGCTAATTATTATTTTGACCATCAGATGGACTTGGTGCTTGTTTGTAAACTTAATTGTATTAAAAATACTGAAAGCAATTGAATACAACAAACTGATTTTAAAGTGAAAACTTCTTTAGGCACGTTTTGCTATGGGGAAAAAGCACTGACCTCGCACCGTCAGGATTTCTGTCAGCTCCTTATTAATTAATCTTTAAAAATTTGTTAAATAAAGTACTAATTGTGTGCGCAATTCATATGGTAAAATAAACAACAACATAATTGTAATTAAGGTGAAAATGTATTACCGCCTATAGTGCCGCCTATATTATTCAAAATTTCGTCCGAACGTACCTACGTCAGTTTGATGAATGTCACTAGTAGAAGGCATCACTTTCTTCAACAAAAAGTACTGAACTCGCGTGACCATCACGCTCAGATGACAGATGTGCCGGTTATGTTTTCACTTCTGAACTGCAGTCCTACGACTGAGAGGTTTTTTTCTTATCTTTTTTTTATAAGACAACCCTTAAAAAATACTTCCGCACTAGGAACGATTCCTGTGTGGTAGGAGACTTCACAAACATTCAAACAACGGACACAAAGAACACCCAGACTCGGGACAATATATTTGTGGACCACACATTTTTTTTTTCCGTTTGGGAATTGAACACTTGGCATGGCATGGCACCAGGCAACCACTTTTAAACCATTAACAATTAATAACTGGCCTGTTGGTCTAGTGGTTAGTGACCCTGACTGCTAAGCCAGAGGTCGTGGGTTCGATTCCCACCCAGGACAAATAATTGTGTGATGAGCACGTTCATTTGTTCTGTGTCTGGGTGTAATTTATCTATAATATGTATGTATTTAATATATAAGTATGTTTATCGGCAGTCTGGTTACCATAGTACAGGCTCCGCCTAGTTCGGTATCAGACGGCCGTGTGTGAGATGTGTGGAGTTATTATTATTATTATAATTAACTACTATCTACTATTATCAAAATGCTAAACGAATGTTCTTTTACTATACTAAAAACTCGAAACCACTCTGGAATTTTCTAATAATAATGTAGGACATTCTATAAATACGCTACTAGCTCCGCTCATGTCAAAAGATGGCGTGCATCTTAATTTAGGTACTCGTAACCCTCCATGACAGGAGTTCCAAAAGACAAAAAAGGTATCATTCTTATAAGTTACATATGCGTTACACTTTAGTATTTAAAAAATGAAAATCCGCACTCAATAAGAATTTTTTGTTTCAGACTTCATGTCCAATTTAATCTTAACTGGCTTATACGTAAGAGTACTAACTATAAATGATATACAATCAACTTTCTCTATACGACGGAAGGCAAACCACGACTCTATTCGACGACAACGACAGGCAAAAAAAACGAACCCAAAAAACCGCCATCTTTTAAGTTTGAATGATAACTTAATTAAATTAAAAAAGTTATAACCAGAAAACATTAAAAATTATAAGACAAAAAGTTGCCACTTACATTGAAAAAATAATAGAATGGTAATCAGAAGTGTAAGGTATTCGGCGTTACATACGTTAAAACGAATTTTCTAATGCGCCTTCGTTTATATTTCCTGTTAGGAAGTTTATTGACTCGAGCTACATAAAGTATGCAATTACACGAACCTATAAATATATGACGTAGAATATTTTTTGCAAGCCGGTATAATTCGTAACGTCCTCTAAGAAACTTTACACATCAATATTTTATGTCGAAATCTTAAGTTCCTTCATGTTTGTTTTTATTGGTTATGATAAATTTACAATTTAAAATACCCCTGACTCGAAAATCCCTTTAATGGTTAGAATAGAGCTGATAATCTTCGAACGACTAAACATATTTTCTTGAATTATATCTAAGAATACTCGATCAAGTCACCTTTCAAACAAAAAAAAAACGCACTTAAATCGGTCCATTCGTTTGGCAGCTACGATGCCACAGACAGACACACAGACACGTCAAACTTACAACACCCCTCTTTTGGCGTCAGGGTTAATGAGATATAGGTTTCTCTCATTATTTTTTCAATTATTTATTTCACTATTTTGTTAGGCAATTCTCAAATATATATACATAGGATACAATTACATTTGCAATATGTGTATTATGTGTAAATGGCTAACTTTTTAGGTATGTTTTGTGTTGCTATCCAAAAATGGAATTCCAGCGGCTATCTGGCTTTTTGACTCGATAAAAAAAGTAACTTCGTGTATGCCGTTAGGTAAATCGAATCTACTTCACTAAATCGCTCATCTCATTGGCAAAAAATCTCAAACACTGTCAACGACCTGATTCAAAGTTTTTGCAATGACGTAACCCGAAAGGTTAGGGTTGAGCTGTCTTATTTTGCATAGCCTATTCATGATGCGGGACTTCACAGACCTTCGAGATAATTCTGGAGAACTCTCAATTGTGTAGGCTTCAAGATGTTTCACTTTGAAAAAATATGTTCACTTTCTTAACCGTTTAATCTTTTTCTTGACATCTAAGCACATTGACTTCAAAAAGTTAGTGACAACCAAAATTAGGGGTCGATTCTATGTCTGAGATGCCAAAGGTTATACGACTCAACTGACTCGACACACTGTTTTTGTTGCTATTTACCTACTTTATAGTAAGAGTCAAAGAGAAAAGACATGTAAATTACATATGCAGGTACAATTTGCAAATGAAAGTCCTATTTGAATGATTTATTGACATGAAAGTTTATTGAATTTTTTCTGATTTTATTGTATATTGCATGCTAGAAAACTCTATCATTTTTTACATAATAGCGTCTATATTTTTTGCACGATCGCCTATAGCATGTAGAATAAAGAGATTATAAGGAGTTGTAGGAAGTATGGCAAAGAAATATTTTGCTGGAATTGGATCCACTCGCCTACCGGTAGTGACGACTAAAAGTCTAGACGATAAAACTGCACTACTTCTTATATTGGCATGTTAACATCAGACGGCCTCTCCGCAGAGGCAGAGAGATTCCAATGCGCTGCGGTATCAAAAGTATTTATATTTTTTCAAAAGTGGAGTGTATAGGTTTTTTTTTAGATAGACGTGTACCATCATCGTCTTCATCGTCACTTTCCATAAAGTAGTTTGAAGACAAACGTCGATTCATACATACATTACATAAATGAAAGCCCCATTTTCACTACGAGACACACACGAGAGACTTGTCGCCCGACATAAAATATACGTGTCGCGTGACGTTGCATGTGATGTCGTCCGATGTCGCCTGCGACATCTACGGATCACGCGAAATGTCAAAAGTCGATCCTGTGCGATCGTCGACACGTGCGACTTTCGTGTCCTTCCACAGTTGCCCAGCGACAGCTTTTGATCAATGAAGGCGCGTGATACTTTGTGTGTCCGCGAAACACACCGCACTAAATCCGCGGGCGACATCTTAATGATAACTGTATAGTGTGGACATGGCAAATATCGAGCAATAATGTCCCACGAAGTCATACCTAGTGAAAGTCGGTTGATAAGTCTCCACGACAAATCCTCTTTTGAATACATGGCTGAATTTATTACTTACTGGATTTTAATTTCCACTGTTTATAATATTATTAAGAAAGAGTGGAAGTTTTTGAGTTTGTGCATGGTTGAAGGGTAATCTTCTAACGATAACGGTGAAAACCTTTATAAAATAATGTATATGGAGAATCGACAACTTTCCAATGTTCATCGGGGTATAAAAACTATGTTGAACAACCTATTGGAAATTGAAATTTCAATATAAAATATCTTTAATCCATCAGTGCCAACCCTGATATGCATTTTTTGCTAACTCATACAATTGTAACCCACACGAGTCGACTCACCTTAGCCTCTACCAGGCTACCTCTACAATCAATAAGAGTCAATCTATACTTTAAATTAAAACTTAGATCTTAAATCGGCTATTTGGCGTGTTTAGCCTTAATAATAGTCGAAACACCGTATTCAAAACTCAAATCCTACTAATAATTATAAACGTGAAAGTTTGTGAGGATGTATGGATGTATGTATGTATGGATGTTTGTTACTCTTTCACGCAAAAACTACTGCACCGATTGCTATGAAACTTGGTATGTAGATAGCTGGAGACCTGAATTAACATATAGGCTACTTTTTATCCCAATATTCATACGGGATCGCGACTTACGCGGGTGAAACCGCGGGGCGCTGCTAGTTAACCATGAATGCCTAACATTCAAGATTTTTTGTTAAAATTATGTTCGTAGTTCTATTATTAAAAGTTAATATTATTAATTTGTTACGAATTAAAACCTATCCCACTATTGCATTGTTTAATTTAATTCAAAATTTGAATTTGTGTGTCACACGTTAGTAATGAATATAATGCTTATTACATAAGTGAATAAAATATCTACGTAGTGATATTGGCTTCCGAAAATAAACAATAAATAATTAGTTTCATCGTATATTATGTAGGCCAAGGTGTATACGACTGCAAGGCTTTGACCTTTTTTTACATAGTTTACATGCATTGTTGCAGTCAGAGATTTAAACCTACTTGCATTTTAAAGCCTAGCCTCCGCGATTATCCAGGATTTGTTTCTTATGGATAAAAAACTTTTTTCGCGATACTAGACTATAAATACCAAACACCAACTTGAGACTGTTGAGACTGAGGATGTTTTATTGGAGATTTTCAAAGGATAAATGCTATTGTTGCATTGCCAGACGTGAAGACCTGTTTGGTATCCACGCTATATCAAGTCACGTTTGTTATTTTAAATATCGAAATTAAAACAGGGACTAACCTATTGAGAGTATTTGTATATCATGTTTTTAATACATCCAAACTTTTAATGTGGCTCAACAAACTCGGAAAAATAGTAGAAAGACTGATTTATAATTAATTTAGTACTGTATAAGTGCTCAATATTCAACTACACACAGAGGTTATTTTCACTATGTATTTGTTTGACTGTCAACTCATAACAAATTAACTATAATAAATTATTATTGAAAATGTTTTCTGTTATATAATGGACAATTACAAAAATACTCGGTATCATCACCATTAATCTGATTACATTTTGCCTATCTCTGTCAAACTACAAATATGCAAAAACTAAAGAAACAATAATAGATGAGCTTGAACTAATATTGGAAAACTTACTTCAATTAACTCTTTTAAATACAGTAAATATTATAATAGTACTACATGTACGTTTATATACTCTTGTTATTCTTAATGTAGCTCAATTTTATTACAAATAGCAAACCCATTGTTTCATCTTTACATTGCATGGGTACATAGGTTCGTAAATAAAGTGATTACTTCAATTTGCAAGCAATTGAATTTAATTGGGAGGTTCGTTTGTTAAAATAAAAAACGAAGTTGTAAATGATGTTATTAAAACATATGAACGATACATTAGTTACATTACCGAGAAGTATGGTAACTAGCATCACGTCAATAGAAAATCATCAATCATCGGTTTCTTATTACTGTGGCGACATACACATACAGCGAAAAAACTACTTCAATATCGTCTAACTACTGATCCTGCAATTCGCAATGAATACATACAACTTCCCAACATCATCCATTGGGCCGCGGTCCGCCAGGCATGATCACCTAGCCTGGTCGGAGAATCCTCCCTCTGTGTTGGAGGGATATAACACCCCTTCTTCCACATTACCTAGACTAGATATATGACAAAGGTATCTCAATATATAATACAATTGATGATATTATTTTAATTACTTGCAGTTCTACTACTACCTAGCTTCTCATCAAATATCAGATTATCACTTATTGTCGTCGTAAAAGTCTTTATAATAAGCTTATCTGCAGTACAGATCCTATGAAAGATATGATGATGATGGTGATGAATATATGTTTCTTGTATGTCATATATGAAATGTATCCTCTTATAAAGAACTGTTAGCTTAAAGATCCTCTGCAGTACTTGAGATAATGTTGCTTTTGATTACCTAAACCTCTAGACTACTAAAAAGCAATAATAGAATACAAACGCAAAAACGTTTTTATAAGCTTTATGTAACAATTTTTTTATGTAATAAAAATATTTATCGAAAGCGGGCTACCCTGTAAAAATGCGTGGTCGTATAAAAAAATATAATATCTGCACGTTGACTTGAGACCCTTATCCATTTTCGTCAATTAAAATGTACTCCGTAAAGAATTTAAGCTTACCATTAAAAAATACTTTAGACGTTATTATGTTATACAACTATAAACAAACACAAAGAAAAATTTAACCAGCTGAGTGATCTAAAAAAAATACTAATAGCTATTCTTATTAAGAGAGTTTGGATTATTAAGACTGTTATCGTAAATGTGATTGTAAGTTTATTCCATGTTTGAATTTTTTTTACCGAATTTTTCATGCCTTCAATGTAAGTGATACAGGAGGATAGGATTGGGAAATTTGGGAAGGGGAATGACAAATGCGTTGCACCACAAGGAAGGGAAAAACCCCGGAGATAAGTGAAAAATACATTGTATGTGAGAGTACAGGGAGAAGATGTTAGAGGATAGAAGTGACCATTCAACGACTGATGTTGTCGCTTCGCATAACGTTGGACTTGATAGAAAAGATAATCTTTTTAACTTCATCTGGTGCAACTAGAGAAAAGTGAAAAAATATTCATGGGCGATATAAATATTCATTCATCATATTGGGGCGAGGTAGATCAGCTAAGTACTATAAAGTACGACATTTGATGATTAAACAACGGAACTGAGGTGCAACTCCACCACCTCTCCTGTCGATCCTGTCATTACTTATGATTGGGAACTGCCTTTTTCGGTTTTAAAATCGTAGACCTACATAAAGATCTTGTGGACTTTGCTTGATTAAGTAAGGCAAATATTTTTCCAAACATGTCATGTAGGTACAAGTTAACGAAAGACGCAAACTCATAGATCCCATGAGAATAATTGGGGATGATCCATGGGGATCTATCCTACTTGACGCAGTCAATCTATACCAGGCATATCAACATTTTACCAAGGAGCTGATCTGATGATGGCGCCAAAGAAGGCCAAAATGCCTTGATGGTCTGCAGGGGATAATTATCGAGCCCGAAGGTAGAGATAGAAAAGTATTTTTTAAATTAAATAGTTTATATAGATATATCTTTATAATATTTTTAAGGATTTTTAAGAATTTCATTATGGTATTTATATTTTACATGTAAATAGGATATAGGTAGGTAAGTACCTCAATGCCTATTTAAGAATTATTATCAACAACCTAAAATGTCTAGCTACTTAAATTAAGTATCTACGACAGGTAAGACAAAAATCTTATTTTATGCGGCTTCTTACGCTCCTAATAAGGAAGGCAGACGGTACAACAGACTGGTAATGGCGATAAAAACAAGCTCCGTAAAACCGGCTTCCGACAAGTATCGAAAATAATTGCGATTCAGGTATATATTTGTTATGTTATATGTATCAATCAAAAACAGTCAAAGGCAAAAAAAATATACTCAATAAACTGTATAATTTATAATGCTACTCAGTTTTGAACAATTATCCTACTAATATTATAAACGTAAAAGTTTGTGAGGATGTATGGATGTTTGTTACTCTTTTACGCAAAAACTACTGAACCGATTGCGATAAAACTTAGTATGTAGATAGCTGGAGATCTAGATTAACACATAGGCTACTTTTTATCCCTATATTTCCACGGTATCGGGACTTACGCGGGTGAAACGGCGGGGCGCTGCTAGTTTTACTATACTCACAAGTTGATTGTATAGACATACTTATCTACTCAATTAGACAATAAAAACAAATATACTAAAGGTTTTGTAAATAATTTGTTAAAAGTAAGTATGAGTACCTAGTGTTCTTATTATCAAGTCAATGTTATTAAATTTAAATTTCAAGGCCTAATTTGATTAAGTAAAGGCAATTAACCAATATAAAAAATATTATATTAACAGAAAAAAAAATTGAAAAAAAGTTGAAATGTACACAGATTACCTATAATTAAAAAGGTACGCAGTATTTTTCTTTCTTTTTTTAACTTTTTTACATGATTTCGCGTAGGTAGGTACCTAGGTATTATTATCGATTTTGTCCATCCAAAGGTTGCCTGTAAGAGATCGTTCTTAGCAATAAGCCCGCCTATTGTACATATTTATCCACTTTGTGTATTTTTTCTAAGCAATGTGTCGTTGGTGTACAATAAAGATTATTCTATATCCATATGAACGAATACCAAATTTTTAGGGCTTGGTCGGTAACGGCAACTACATTAAATAAAATCTAAGCACTCACTAGAACTTTAGAATCAGACACTATATAACTAACTATACAAAAACAACGTATACCAATATATACTTTGTTTTTAAACCTGGATAATTATGTTACATGATTTCTGTTAATGGCTGTACCGTGGCACAAAAATATATATCATTATTACCCAATCCAACAAAGTCGAATATTTCTGGATGTCATTAAACGGTTGCCCGTCATTCCTGAATACCATTTTGTACAATACAAAATGTTGTTAAATGCTAAACGATAATTACATGATGAATAAAATACGAAATAATTATAAAGTATCACACCTATGGCCTCTAACTGGCAGCTGAACACTGTAACCAGATTAATGACAGCCACAGCACGTCGCGACAACTAACTGTCGATGGCAATCACTGTTAAAATACATCTATCAGCAATAGATTTACAGCTGCGTAACGAATACAATAAGGCTTTGAAATACAGTCGTAAGGTAGGGCAACAGGGCAGTGCGGTTTCGATCTATTATTTCAGCCGGGTTACGTTATCGTAGAAACCATTACCCTGAAAACTATCTAATCTATCTAGAAGAGGATATTATTTAATTGCCAATCAATTGAAATTTAGTGGTCACACCGTTTTAAACAAAAACAATGACTAAGTAAAGTCTCTTGCTAAATGAACAGGCTTAATTTTTTGGAAGTACAATTTTCCAAGCCATAAATATGTTTCTGAATTTTATGAGGGTTTGCACAATTTGCTTTGTTGTAATGTACAGAATACTAATAGTGAATCTCCGCTTTAAAATTTTCCTTTTAATTTCATGTCCTTGGCAATGATTTTTGCAACTACCTACCCGTACAGGCTTGAATCCAAGACTTAACAATAGTTTACGAGCGATAGCGCTTACCTTGGACATTTCGGGAACTATAAACAACAACCACTGTGAACTCCTATTCTTCCGTTTCCATTTCGATCGTTTTTTATGTATTATGCCTTTCAAAATTTATAAGTATCGAACACAAATTAATCGCGGAAATATTCGTGTCGCATTTTCGAGACGCCGTTTCGTGGCGGAGACCCGATCAATACTGTCGGTCGGTTTGTCGTTGCCGGCGGATAAGGTAAAAAACACAATGTTAGTTACGCGTGCGCGCGCAATCTGTTGTTGACTGACATCGCGCATGTGTGTCGAATGCCGCGACCCCTGCCTCACTTCTGTAATTACGGAGCATGCCTCGACAGTAATGTAAAATTACTATCCACGTAGATAATACCCACATGTTAATGCAAAACTAATCTCAAAAAGCTAAAGTTGATAACAAACTACAATGGACTAAAACAAATCTATAACTCAGCTTTAAAAAAAGATTAAGTACGTACTTACACTGATATTAGTCATTTTTTATTTCTACCTCAATTAAGTATAACGCTGATATGTACCTCGTATTTACAAAATACCTGTGTGACTTTGGCTAATTCATCAAATTATCTTTTAAACAACAGAAATCTAGTAAACAGTAATCTTAATAATTAATTGATAATCTTAATTTTTATTACCAAAACAAGTTGATCTCCTGAAAAAATCCTTCGAACTGGCAAGCCAGCACTTTAAGTCCCATACTCCAAGTGCTCGCTCTGTGGTTTGAAGATTTTTTTTTTGAGTGATCATTATTGAGGATCAGTCACATAACAAAATATTAGATTTCTAAATATGTATGCGCTATAACATTCTGATCATTTCGTTTTTTAAATCATTCAAATCGAACAAGAAATGACAAAGTTATTAAAGTTTTCTTTTCGGCTATTTCGAAACGCTTGCTCGGAGCCGCGCTTGGTATGCTGACGTCACACGTCGCGAATCGCGCCCGCCACTTATTATTCTAGAGAGATTATTCACCGTTTCGCTCATGTCGTGGCATGTAAATTATTTAGTTTTTACTATAATTTGATGTTACATTATTAGTATAACAGTATTTATATTGACATTGAGTATTTATTGATATCTAAATAGATACGAGTTACCTATTATGGAGGTCGGTTTTGTAGGGATAAAATGAGATAACTAAGTCTATACATACCTACTCCTACTGAGTACCTAAAATAGGTACCTAACTACCTACTTACCTACTTTAACTGCGTGTTCTGAGGATGAGACTTTTCTGGATTATTTAAATCATTCAAATATTATGTCTAACAAGTGCAAAGCACAAACCCAACTGAGTCCTCAGTTTGAACAAGATAAATCTTTAGCTATACACGTAGTTGACTATGACGAAAACTATTGTTTGACCATTTTATCCGAATGCACGGCATTTTGGAAAAATATATATTAGAAAATTAGGTACTGGAAACATTCGCCTGACACATGACAAAGCATGTCATAGATTGTATTTTCCTTATTGTCATTGCATATTGCAATTACAATTATTTGTTTGCCATTATCAAGATTAGTGAGGAAAAGCTAATATTTTTAAAAAGAGGCTGTGGAAAAGTATTACCCGTGGGTGGACACCAATATTACTTCCACAAAACATTTAAAAATGATACCAGTATTTGGAGATGCAAACAATATAAGACCAATTCGAAATGTGCAGGATCAGTTACTGTAGCTCTGGTGAGTTGTCGTATACTTTATCAGTTACTTATATTATCTGACTAGCCGTTGCCCGCGCGCGACTTGGCCCGCGAGAAAAAGTTTCCTGCGGGGATAATCAATCATATTATCCTTAGATAGATGAATGGATGACATTCATCCAATTAATTCATTAGCTAAGTCTATTATTCATTTAGTCCATCGAACCATTCATATTGATATGGTATTAATATTAATGCTATCTATCATTCTTTACCTAATATTGTTACAGAATCAATCTCGTGTTATAAAAAGCAAAATTCATTGCGACAATTGCCAGCCTAATGTTGCCCAAATTTTGATTGACTCGACAATTGACGAATTTTGTGATAAGGCAGTACAGGGTAAGGAGCCTGCTCCTAAAATATATAAACAGGCAATAGCCTAAATTCCTAAAAAAGGATGGGATTTACTTGTCAAGAAGCCGACACCATCTTTCAATGAAAAAAAATCCTCAATTTATAGGCAAAGAAATAAAGCAGCTTGTGTTAAAAAAACAAACAAAAAAAAATGCAGAAGAAGTTGATATACCAGAACAACTTCACGATTTCTTGCTTGCCGATTTTAGTCATAATGACAAGAGGATAATATTATTTTGTAATGAAAAGGGTAAAAAGTTATTGCAAACTTTAAAAGTTTTTTTCATGGACGGAACATATAAATCGTGTCCAGAACTGTTCCGACAAATTTATGTGATACATGGAGATCTTGGTAGCGACTTTGACATAAAAACATAGCCCCATTAGCATTTGCATTTATGACGCATCAAAATAAGACAGCTTATTTAACGCTTTTGGATCTGCTCAAAACACGTATTCCGGAATGGCAACCTCAATTGATCAAGACAGAGTTTGAGCTAGCGGCCATTAGTGCATTAACGGACTTTGATATTAAAGTTACTGGCTGCCATTACCACTTTTTAAATGCTTTGGAACGTAAGGCAAAATCTTTGGGAATCAAAAAAAATAAACATAATCAACGAATAATACAACTGACAAGTAATTTAGCATTGCTCCCAAAAGAGTCAATATGTGAAGGATGGGAATACATTGTCAGTGAAACCGAAATTTCACAAGATAATCCTGCGATTATGAAATTTACGAAATACTTTGAGAAGGTCTGGATGAGGAATAATTTCAAAGATACCTGGAGCGTTTTTGGTCTACAGCACAGGACTAATAATTCAGCAGAGGGATGGCATCAGAGATTTAATTCCTATTTAAGTAGAAATACTCCCAGTTTTTTGACTGAAATCACATATTATCAGTTTTCGAAGCAATAGATTGATTGATTCACAAAACAAACGTTCTAAAAAATATATTGTATCCGAAGATCGAATACTTTTATCGCAAATGCAATTGACGACAGGAGTCATTACTATCGGTCACTATCTGGAAAAACTGCGCTAGAATAATTTATTAAATAAAGAGGTTCGTTTTGTTTATTAGCCGGAAAGGACTCCCTTAAAAATATGTCTCCTTTATCTTAAAAATTGTTTTTTTTTTCCATTTTTTTTATAGCGATGGGCGCTTTTGATTTTATTTCGTTCGTTGCCAATTCAAAGTTCAACACGTGTGTTTGGTACTCATGTATCTCTTTGGTGGTCCAAAAAGTCTCATTAGTACCGCCATTTTACAAGTGTAGTACTAATGAGAACGAAACTTCTCATCTGTACCACCGGTGGTACTAGTTCGTGGTACTAGCGGGACAAACAGTCTTACTAGTACCACTAATATAAATTATTAAAAATAGTGGTACTATAGAGACCGAGCTTTCTCACTAGTACCCCTGGTGGTACAATTTGGTGGTACTAGTGGGAACAAAGGTAAAATTGTATGGAATATCTTTTATAAAATTGACAGGTGTCTCCCAGCTTGTATACAGGCTGCTTCGTACGTCCAGAGCCTTCTTTTTACCTCTTTATAACACTCTTCAACTAAGTGACTGCATTGGCACTCCATTATCGGTCGGCTTCAATTAAAGTGGAAATCAGTTTTGTTTTCTAGTCCTTCATATCAATTTAATTGCGTTACATTATTAGACATCAAATTACAATACGTATTGTTATAATAGTGTTGTTATTTATGACGACACTCAGTGGCGGATTTACCAATAGGCTGAGTAGGCTGAAGCCTAGGGCGGCAAATTTTAGGGGCGGCGAGTTTGGAAAAAAATATTTTTTTATCTCACAAAAATTAAAAAGATTCACATTTACATATATACCTAACTACCTAAATGTCAATAGGTACACAAACAATTCAATATGTAAAATGTTTCACCACCTATAAAAATGTTTCTACAATTTTGTGCGTACGACCCTTCACTAGTGTGTCTGGCCAACACAGTTCGGGGGAGAGAAGATTTTCTAAATTAAAACACAATTGAAAAGTTATCTAAAAATCTCCCTTAAGTCAAGAACTTTCATAATTTAATCTAATTTAATTTCATCGTCATCATCAGGCGGATTGTTACCAGATAATTAAATATAAATTTTTAAACGCAATAAAAAATATTTTATTATGTTTAGGTCTCGAAAGCTGTTCCCCGGGCAACGCAAACAGCAACAGCCCAAACTCTCCCCCAAGACTGTCGAACTTATGACTAAAATGCGCGAGCTGTCAGCCACTCAGCTGTCTGGTCAGATAGGAGAGCCTAAAAACTGTTATGACGCGATCTCCCAAGCTTCAACATTCACACAATAGAGAATACAATTCAAAGGAACATGGGGTTAAGTGTTCATTCAGCACTTGGCCTCCCCATCTGACGAAACTCAAAACTGAGAACGGCAGTCAATTCAAAGTGCCAGATTCTCGATGAGATCGAGAACTTTTATAGCTGTACGCATTACGGATGATAGAACCAACGAGACCCAGTGATGATGATCACAGAGCCCCATTAACGCGCCATTAGAGGGAGGACATACCTGAAATTGTCTACAGCAAGATAGAGATGGCTCTCGAGCAGCTAAAAAAACGGATCTCCTGGGGATGACCGAGCTCTAAAGGTAGGCCAGATGCAACTCCTGAAAGAGCTAGAGAGTCTAAGTTAGGTAGCAATGAAAAAGCCGATGAACTCGCCAGAGCTAGTGCAGACAACCAACAGCATGGATCGAAACCATTCTGCGGCGAGCTTATTCAATCATAAACGCCCAATACATATAAATGGCAATTAAGAGATGGAAGACCACGACTGGTCTAAAACACTCGAAAGCCTTAATAAATGGCTATGATAACAAAGTATCAAAAAAACTTCTAGAGCTCAAGAGATACAAAACCTGAGCTCCTTCTCAATCGTCACCGGACCCTGTAAACTGAACAAACATATGTTACAATCTAAATGTGGCGAGAAGACAATATGCAGATTCTGTCGAGAGGCAAAAGAAACTGCAATGCATAAGTTATGCTTTTGTGGCCCACTAATGCGGTACCGAAGTAGTAAGCTAGGGTTGCACATTATGCATCCGTGATATGATCTGGAGGTTTCTCGAAGCCATAAGTTTGTGCAGTGAGCTATAAAGCAAAAGTGCATTAAAAAAGACCAAAAATAGTTTAGGTAGCACTAGAGACTAACTAACTAAACAGTAATAATAATAGGTAGTAGTTTAGTTCCGTCCTTTTTCTTATGTTCGTGTGGAAACCCCCTCGGGCCGTTACCCCACCGGGGTTTTCGGTGGGGCGGTGTGTCGGAATCGAACCGACTAAAACCACACAGTGTGCAATACTGCACCTTAAATAGGAGGGATCCGGGAACAGCTTTTATTAAGACATCCGGACCCCCCCCCTAGCGCCTGCCCGCAAAAGCGCGGGCACCACCTCGGGGTAAAAACCTTAAAACCTCTCAATTAGACGACGCGGACGTCACCTCCTCGCAAGGGGCCACTACAGCGGGTGAAGGGGAAAACCAGTCCCGTCCGTACGCGACCACCCTCATTGCGACATGAGGCGCTGGTACGTGCGCCTCCACCGCCCGGTTCACCGGCGGCGAATTAGGTCCGAATGGAAATCGTCCTCCCGGACCCGTTTCGCCACCTCTGCGAGATGACGTCCTCACAGAATGTCGCGACCGCGGTAAAATTCTTGTCGCTACCGGCCATGGAGCGTATGACGGTCGGTAGCTAGAGATCGCTTCCGATGACTGCAGTGAGGGCCTGACGCTGCGTCACCCAGGTGGAGCAGACCGCCAGCGTGTGCTGAGCCGATTCCTCACTGCAGTCGCAGTGGTGACAGGTGGGACTCAATTCTCTACTAGCGACTGAGTTCGCGTACTTCTCGAAGCAGCCGTGCCCGGAAAGAACCTGCGTCAGTCGGAAAGAAACGGTCCTGTGCTGCCGCCCTGACTACTCGATTATGACCGGCTGAAGAATTTAGTTCCGTCCTCTAAGAAGGTTTAACACCTAGGTTAACATACAGATTGTGCAAAAGACCGAGAAGTATTTTTAGCGGCTGTGTGCGGCTTTGGATTGCGAGAAAGCCTTCGACTCCATCGAGACCTGGCAGTTTTGGATACTCTGCAAAGACGACGTGTCGACTGGCGATAATATCGAGGTGCTGAAAAGCTTAAATGACACCAACACGATGACCGTACAGCTCTAAGACCAGAGGACAAATCAGATAAACTTGCAGCGTGGAACAAGGAAATTTTATCTGCAAACTATTCACCCTTGGGAAATTGCGTGTCAATTGTTTTCTATCACAAGTTGAAGTTCGTCGTCTGTAGCAAAAATGGAATTAACGCGGAAAGATTTTAGGGCGATGATTTTTTATGATTTTTAAAGTTCATTGACTCCTCAAGACTGCACTGCTCGTCTTCAAAATACTTTTGGGAGGAAAGCACCTCATTTGAGCACCGTAAGGCGTTTCTACACAGAATTTGGTCGTGGCCGTGTTTCTCTCTATGATGAAATTCGTAAAGATCGGCCCTCAACTGCGATCGCTGAGAATAATGTGGCTACTGTCAGGCAACTAATTGAAGAAAACGGGCGTATTCACCTATGAGGAGATTCGAGGGCATTGGTATGAGCTAACTTCAAAACAATCTTAAATCAACATTTAAAAGTTAGAAAACTTTGTTGCCGCTGGATTTCTCATGAACTCACCTCAGAACAAAAACGTACTCGTGTTGATTGGTGTAAAAAAATGTTGTTACAGTACTGACAGTACTGACGTGGCCGGGCATCGTCGTTGGGCAAACGGGTCCTAGAGTTGAGACCGTGAACTGGTAAAAGGAAGGTAGGACGCCCCCCAGCCAGATGGACTGACAAACTGAGAAAGGTAGCTGGGATTGATTGTATGCGAAAGACGGAGAACCGGGTGCTTTGGCGCACGTTAGGAGAGCAGTGGACTGCTATAGGCTGATCGATTGAACGTTTATTGAATGTACATGTGTAAGTAGTATTAAGGCACACCTTACCTCATCTTAACAGTAGTATATGATTCGAGGTTTTTTATTAATTCAGAAATAAAGGTACCATAAAAAAAAACAATCAATATTAGCTAAATCTTTAGGTTGTAAAAAAAATCTAGCAACTGAGACATCGATCTCCTAGTTCACAATCATACTAATTATGGAAAAAATGATTTGGTGTACTAATTACACCAGTAGTTAGTGCACAAATCAATGACAAAAAAAAAGTTGTAATCGAAGAGGAGGTAGGGGCGGCACAATTTAACTAGCCTACAGGCGGCAAATGTGTAAATCCGCCACTGACGACACTAATAACTTTAGAGGCTTCAATCTATGCACACTAAAGAGGTACTATTTTAAAGAGTCATTTGCTGTCCTGAACCGACCTAAACTTTATTATTCCTGTGGTTACTAATATCATAGGCACCCATTACACGGTAGGTTCTGCTGTCAGTTTTGCCACAATCAAAACGGTGATTGACGAAAAACCTATCTTCTAATGCAGTGATTGGCGGTTGCATGATGATATTTTGATGCCGATATTATTTTATCAATCACCAACGAATATCCGTCAATCATGACTTTTGGTAATGATTGACGTTTGCATGAGCGTCTAATGGACGCCGTAAATATTGCGCAGGGCAATATTTTTCTACGTAGTGTTATTTTAATAGGTCATATTTTTATTTTCAACAGCTTTATCTAACTATATAACTGATTTTGATTTGATACGCGGTTCTTTCTTGAGGAAAAGAGCTGATTTTATTGGTCTTCGAAAACAAAAAAAACTCGTTTGTCTAATACCGGATGACGCCGGTACTTACCGGACACGGTTGCTCCTGGAAGTGCCTGAGTCGCATAGGCCGGGAGCCAACGTACACCGCACTCCGCTCTTTAGTGGAGTGCTGAGCGTGGGCGCAGCAACGTGCCGATCTCGCGGCGGCTATCGGTGTGTTTAGTCCCTCCCTGGAGACCATGATTATGTGTATGGTCCAGAGCGAGAGTGTGTGGGATTCAGGTGCTGGGAGGCAGGTATTAAATCAGTTAAGTATCATTTAAAAAGAGTATTGGGAAATTGTCACCTAACGTATGAAGAACTGTACTGGCTCAAATCGAAGCCCTGCTCAACTCTCGTCCACTCACACCGTTGTCATCGGAACTTAATGATTTTTTCCCTTTGACCCCTGGAAATTTCCTGATAGGATGGCCACTCACATCCTTGCCTTCGCCCAACTATGAAGATGCGTCCATTTCTCACTTGAAACGATATGAGAGGATTGAGGCGTTACGACAACACTTTTGGTCGAGGTGGAACAAGGAGTATATGTCAGAATTACAGCAGAGAACTAAATGGAGATCTTCGGAAGCTGATTTGGAAGTTGACCGCCTTGTCATAATAAAGGAAGATAATCTGCCACCTCTGAAATTGCGCTTGGGTCGCATTTCAGCAGTTTTTCCAGGACGTGACGGAATCAGTCGTGTGGCTGATATAAGAACTGCAAATGGAACAATCCGGCAAGCTTACAGCAAGATTTGTCCCCTGCCGCTGGAATATGATTTTGGTTGAAAGCCACTCTTTCAACGCCCGGGGGCATGTTCAGATGTGGATCTTACGCCTACTAAAGTTGTCATACACGCGCTACTGATAGTGATTGCATGCGATTTCGGTATATTGATTTTATGTTTACCTACATAAGTACTTATATTAATTAACCTTCAATCTAGAATATTCAATCGGAATACACTCGTTTTTACTGGAAATCCACAGTTTCATTTTCCCTGCCAAATAATTAAACAGTATGTAATACCTTTTCGTGATCGATATCGATAATATTATATCATGGAACGCGAAAGATAAAAAGTTAGTATATAATAATAATTTAGAATCTAGGCTCCGTCTCGGACATACTTCTGGCGTCGGGCGTCTTTGGCGAGGGATAAACTATGTATAGGCCGGAGATCGTATTGTTCTTTCCGGCGCCTGGTGCGTCTTCTGCGGGACGGGAGGGTACTCTTCTAGTTTTCTCCCACTCTCTTTCCACCGCCTCCTTGGCCCACATCACTTCTTCGCAATACGAGGCGGTGGAATCCGACGCGCGCTAGACCATAGGCCGTCGCGAGGTCGGCACAATGCTGCGCCCACGCAGGGCACTCTACCAGAGGCAGCCTCCACAGCGGCGGCATTCAAACGTTGTGGCTCCTAGGCCTATCCGACACATAATAATCAAAGCAGCCGTGTCCGGTACAACACCTGCAACATTCGGTATGTATGAGAGTGTGCCATGTCGTCTCTCCAGCCAATCCTCCATGATGGGCCTTACCGCTACAGTCAGTTTGATATACCTACTGATATATTATAAGATATGATGACCTGCTATGGTTTTCTCTGCTCTCTAGTTACTCTTACTTATAGCACCCACTATTTACTGATTCTAATAGTTTTATTAACGCCATTTCTAACGCAAAGAAAAACATAATGATGAAATAGTTTTTTTGCGTATTGTATTGTGTAAACTAATCTAATGAGAATATATTCGTTGATTAGAAATACTTGGAAATACCGATAAATTTATTAGCAATCTGGCAACTCTGGCTCGTACTGTCAATAATCCCGTAAAAAAAAATAAACGTCGAAAACAAACATTAATTAGAAATATAGCTACGAAAGAATATTCCTTCTATTGAACGTGTAAACAGGTGGAGATATTGTTAATGTAACCGGAAACTGCTAGTTTTCCATACAAGATGGGAAATTCAACACTTACTGTTCAAGATTTGTTACCATATAGATTTAGTAAGACGACCACAAAAAAAATTGATACGGATGCCGTTTTGCCTTTCATATTACTACCTGGCTTATTCTTAATAGCTGCCATATCACGTACAGTTACTATAATTGTTATGGTGGTTATAGGCATGGGCGCGCTTTATGTTCATTCCAGACCTAAGCAGAAAAACAGGTGAATTTCTTTTAGTAATATTTAAATTGTTGTTAAGCCTACCGCTACCGTGATAGTACATAACCCGTGCGTGACGTGTTATGTCCTATCACGGTAACGTGATAGTAATTAAATTACTGTGTTACTGCATATAATACTGCATTTAACTTAGACTGGTCATAAAATAAAATAAAAACTATCCGAAAAGGCTTATAAGGCACATAGGGCAGTTTCTTTTAAACAACTAGTCCGAAAGGAAACGCCTTGCATACACAACCAGCACTCACTTATTATTGTCTATTTCAAAAAACTTAGTACTATGTTACAGTTTAGTTTGGCAATATTCATCTCAAATAAATGGATTTAGCTACTGTAACCGAACTAAGCAATGCCTGTATTTTGGTTATCAGTGCTATTTCTCTCGAATGTTAAAACAACAAGAATAACAATTACAATTACTCATATTACAATGTTATTAACTTTTTGTTCCTGATTGCAGATCATCATTTTTCTACTCATGGACAGTATCATCGGGTATAACTATGTTCCTAATATTTGAGTTTGGTGTGCTAGAATATTATCAAGTAACTCAAAATGAACACTTCATATTACTACTTCTACTGGCCTGTACCTGTTATTTCTTTTACAAAATGAAAACTGTGGCTGACTTTGAGCTAGCAACCGGTTCTTCAAAAGGGAAAGAGTACAGGTAACATGTACTACAATAAAATTAATCAATATAATTTTTAACGCTGAATAAGACCGTACATCAGGAAATCTAGCAAATAAATGATGAATTAATTAATGAAGAATAAATGAAAATATTTGGAACAAAATACAAAGATGTTTAAGTTGGTTCAAACATAACTTCAGCAAAGTTTGTTGTGCAGAACTTATTAAAACTGGTATTAATCTGAAAACTAATGTACAACATTAGAATAAAAATAAAGACCTTACAATACTGGTGTCACCTGATAATTACACACATTATTAAATGTACAATTAACATCTGAACAAACATTGTCAATGACACCTGCATTTTGTTTCAGTCCTGTCCTGACTTCTGATTCGCATTATTGTCAAATATGTCAAATTGAAGTTAATGAGAGATTCTTTCACTCTATATGGTGAGCATTTTTAAGTACACACATGTTTATTTATGTTGCATCATAGCTTATGAAAGTTTGCGAAGTCCTGTTTTATATGAGTAGAGGTGGTCGCCGTGTGTACCTCCTTTGAATGAATACCTACAAAGATGGGAGTTCGAATATAAAATTTTAAAAGGCATGGTCTGCCTCTTAAATTTTTAGTAAAAAAAAATTGTAATTTGGTAATTTCCAAATTATCTATGTGTTTTTTTTTTTTCAGGTGGGATTGCTGTGTATTGAGACCTAACTATATTTATTTTCTCGCAGGCCAACTATTTGCATTTGTCACAACTCTCTTCGGATCCATTATATCCCTAACAACAGTTTGTCAACCAGTTATAATTTTTGGTATTATACTTGTTCCTGAGAACTGTGATTATGTATATGATACATATAGGTAAGTACTCCTTTAAAGTCATCACTATTAAGACCATAGACTTATAGGTTTTCCTGTATTTATGGAAGTGACATTTTATGTATAAATAAAGAATTATTTAATTTATTTAAAAATAAAACTAGGCCCAGTAGTTTCTGAGATATGTAATTGCGAAAAGAAAGGTTTCTGCAGTATAATTAAAAGGCCCTCGCAGTAAGGTCGAAATTTTCTAGATAATATTATTTAGTCAGACAACACACACTTCAGTAACAACAAAAATACTTTTTGGGAATTTACATGCACAAATACAAAAAAAAACATGACCATTCTGAACTTTATACAATTACCTTAAAATTGTTTTAAATTCCTTGTGTTTCATATAAATATAATGCCTGGTCAATTTAGCAAAAAGAAGATCTAAAGTAAAATGTGACATAGCTTATGTCGCCGTCGTCCTAATCTTCTTAAGAATAATATGACATATTTTTATTTCCAGTGATGCAATATCCTTTGTCGCCTGTGTGTATGGAGTTGGGTATTTATTTGTTATCACTCTGGTTTTAATGCGACAACTTATAGTCTACATACCAAAGTACAGTGGTAAGTAGATATATTTTATGTAATATAATAAAACTACTTTTTTTCAGTACCTAACCATTAGCGAACCGCCAATCGGCTGTAAATACCACAAAAACTGCAATTAAATAAAATTCTTTTTATGTAGCATGCTACACTTTTGTAACCGACTTTAAAAAAGAATGAGGTTCTCAATTCGTAGGAATCTTTTTTTTTATGTATGTTCATAGATTACTCAAAGACGCCTGAACCAATTTGGAAAATTCTTTTTTTGTTTCAAAGGGTATATACTTCCCAGATGATCCCATTTAAATTTTATCGAAATCAGTAGAGCGGTTTTTGAAAAAGCAACAAATATCTAAAAATTGTATACATGGATGATATTTTGCTCCGAAACATCCCTGTTTCATTGGCCTACCCATATTATATTTAAACAAAATACGTCTACTCTCCACTAAAAAGCACATTGAAGTCGGTGATACTTTTTTTAAAAGATAATTATTAACATGTCATGTCAATTTATTTTCAGAACCGCAATGGAGGAAATTGGTAAACATACTAACTGTATGAAGGGAACAATGAACTTTGAATTTTAATAAGAACACTTTAAAATCTTTTGCAAAATATTGCAAATGAATTTGCATATCACGAAGTGTCAGAATAGTTTTACACAGGATAATTTTCTCGGAACGACTAGTCATAGACAAGTTCCTCTTAGAATGAGGATCAGTCACATAACAAAATATTAGATTTCTAAATATGGGGGCGTATGCGCTATATCATTCTGATCATTTCGTTTTTTGAATGATTCAAATCCAACAAAAAACGACAAAGTTATTAAAGTTTTCTTTTGGGCTATTTCGAAACGCTTGCTCGGAGCCGCGCTTGGTATGCTGACGTCACACGTCGCGAATCGCGCCCGCCACTTATTATTGTAGAGAGATTATTCACCGTTTCGCTCATGTCGTGGCATGTAAATTATTTAGTTTTTACTATAATTTGATATTAAATTATTAGTATAACATTATTTATATTGACATTGAGTATCTATTGATATCTAAATAGATACGAGTAGGTAGTTACCTGTTATGGAGGTGGGTTTTGTAGGGATAAAATGAAAAGGTAACTAAGTCTATACATACCTACTCCTACTGAGTACCTATAATAGGTACCTACCTACTTACCCACTTTAACTGCATGTTCTGAGGATGAGAATTTTCTAGATTATTTAAAGCATTCGAATATTATCTCTTTTGAACAAGATAAATCTTTAGCTATACACGAAGTTGACTATGACGAAAACTATTGTTTGACCATTTTATCCGAATGCACTGCATTTTGGAAAAATATATATTAAAAAATTAGGTACCACAAACATTCGCCTGTTGTATATCATAGGATACAAATTAAACAATACTCAACAGTAAGTATCGGGCACCCGGCGGAAGGCGCGCTTTTACACACAATCACAGATAGCGTTATCACATGACAAAATCACCCACTCGCTCAGGTGACCTCTTTTTTTTCATAGGGGGCAAACGAGCAGACGGGTCCCTGATGGTAAATGACTACCGCCGCCCATGGGCACCTGTTACTCAAGAGTCATAAGTGCGTTGCCGCCCTTTAAGGTGGGAGTAGAGGTAGAGGGTGGACGAGTGGGAAGAGGGGGGACTGGGACAGGGGAAGGACGGAAATAGGGGAGAGGGAAGGGTTAGCGCCTCCGGTAACCTCACTCAAGCGGCGAAAAGCATTGCAAAATGTGCAAGCATTGTTTCACTGCCGGTTTTCTGTGAGGCCGTGGTATCACTGCGGTCGAGCCCGCCCATACGTGCCGAAGCATGGGTCTCCCGTGGCCTGGGTACAGCCCTCGAATATCCTTGTGTTCCATTGTTTACTTGAGTAGGTAGGCATTAGGTATGAACGGACGAACATCATCTGTGTGAACAAACATCAAAGCTATCTGCGGAAATTCAAATGTTATTAAGAAATGATAGAAACGATGCACAATAGGTAGGTATATTATAATAAAATCTATACGGTCAGTGGATCTATTCGTGAATTTTAGTTGTTTGACATGCGCAGTGCAGCATGTCATACTAAATTGGCATCGAAACTGCTAACTTTACGAATGATTAGCATTATATCCGTTGACCATATTGTACCTACTGATATTAGGTAGATACTCTAGCTAGGATACTAGGTACTTTTACGTCAAAATGATCTCCGCAACAGTACCTATACAGGAGTTTTGTCATCTCTCCGCATTGCTGTACACCATTTTTCTTAGTCCAAAAAAGCTTATTAGGTGCATTAACGCTTGTATTTTTGCATTTCGGCAATGCAATACTTATTTGACGGCATTATCACTTTAAAAAATAATCTAAAAAATCAGCAATCGTCAGGTCGTTGCCTTAACTGCGCTGGACTAGAAGCTTACCAAGCTGGCGACGCGACGGCGACCCGCCACTTTTGCCGATACGCGATGAATGACGTCACAGCCTATTCAGTCTTTCTCGCGCGCGTTTTTTAAGTTGGTGAACTAAAATCTCTGTATCTTGGTCATTTTTGATCCGATTAAAAAAATTTAAACACAGTATTTATGTTTTTGTATAGCTAAATATCTGCATACTTAACAAAAAACGTGACTGATCCTCCGTTACTTTTGGATTATTCTTTGTTACTGTGTAATATTGAAATCATTGTGTGTAAACATACCCTAACTTACCTATTAGTGTTTAATATAAGTTACATGCGCCGGAATTACCTACATTAGACTAAAAACTTTTATGACTTATATTCATATAAATTAAAGATATACGGTTTTATCACGTGTATATTGTCGGGTGTGCGAGATTAGTTTGGGTCCGATAAAGGGCCCTCCTTGGAACCAAAACTAGTGCGTATCCCCAAAGAAACCTTATATCTTTAATTAATAGGTCTAACCTACATGTTTAATGGAATAGTATAAGTTAGGCTCAAATATTTTTAATCGATCGATTGAATTGTAAATATACTAGACAAGGCTAACAAAAAATTATTTACATAAGTAAGGCATTGTATTGAGAATTCAATGATGTGACGTTTTTCACGTTATTAAGTGATGTAATTTTTATTTTTATGCAAATATGTCATGTCATAATCAAGTCACTTCAACTACTTACGTCAGACAGTATCACCTTACAAAGTTCTCAAAATAGTTGGAACAACAAATTGATATTATTTAATGGACAAGCTTGTAAAACTAATCTCTCTTCAATAGTAATAATAATCTGTCAGAGATAATACATATAAGATTCACCAAAAAAAACAACCACAACCCAATCCCAATTTACCTTGGATATTGTGGTTCCGAATCCCACACGGGACAAAAAATTGTGTGATCCACAAATAGTTGTCCCGAGTCCGGGTGTTCTTTGTGTTCGCTGTTTAAATGTTTGTGAAGCCCCCGCGACACAGGAATATTCCTAATGCGGGAGTTCTTTTAAAAAAAAAATCAAGAAAGATATCTGTAAGAAATATCTAGATTAATATCTTTATGAAGTTTTCTATAGAAACATTAAGCTTTATTATTAACAACTTTAAAACTATAACGAGATTAATTTTATTATAGTTGACATAATTAGCAGAGAAATCGTCGTTGTCGTAGAAAAACGACGGATTTGATTTTTGGAGGAGCGCACTTTAAAGCTTTCAACTGATGTTTAACTTAATATTTTGAAAACGGCTGTTTCTGTTAATTAAATCTGCAAATGTTACTGTGTGTATGAGCTTTGAAAAACGGTTTGTTTTATGATAAAGTATAATGTTTTCAGTAGGATCATGTCAAAAACAAAAATCATCAAATAATTAAATTCGCCGTTTTCCTACGATTGCGACGAAATCATGTTATTGAAATTTGGCTTAGTGCTCCTAGATATTGCTTTAAATCATTCCAAACATATTTTTTTAGAACTAATATAGCAAAAAAACATACAGGGCCCGATACTAAGCGACCTGTTGATCAGGGTTGTCCCTCGCGCGTTGCTAAATTACTTTCACAAGTGACAAAAAAGAATGTCTCAAGTATTACGTTGATATTTGGAAATCATGTTTTATTCCTTCATTTTAAAACATGTATTATATTTAAATACATATAATATTAAAATGGCGATAAGATTAAAAGTTTTGCGACAAGCGTTTTAATCTTATCGATATTTTCGCCGATTCTTTTGGTCATGTGATTGTGTTGGTCGTATGTAATTCTTAATAAGTGTTATTATTTTGTAATAATTTAAAATTACGTATATAACTATTTTTTTTACATTAATTAATTTACTTCAACTGAATATGTTTTCTAGTCCTATATTGAATGAGCTCTCTCTGCACATTAGTTGTATAAAATATTATTGCAAAATAAGGGTAAGGTGAAAAGTTTTCGGCCTGCCACAGAGACAGCGTTCTGATCAGCAAAAAAAATATATATGGATGCCGCATTTTCTGAATGCTGATGAAAGCAAATGCTCAAACGATTTTCTCACCAAATTTGTACCGGTTCAATAGGGGTAGGACCAGTTTTGTGCGGCGATTTGTTTGTTGGTTGATTTTGTTTAACTATGGATGAGACTTGAGTCCACGACTACACGCTAGAAACGGCTACAGCTATCGAAGCAGCCGGCGGAGGATGGTGGTTCAAAGCGAAGGAAAAGACATGGTCAGTGTGTTTTGGGAGCCCTTCCATTGATTGCCTTGAAAAGGGCAGAACAATTACAGGCGAATATTACTCTAATATTCTTGATCAGCTCGGTGTTAAAATTCGCGAGAAGAGGCCTGGCTCGCAAAAGAAAAAAAACATTTTTCACTAGGACAATGTGCGTTGGCAATGATTTGGTCGACCATCACTCCTTTTCTATTGATATGGCTCACTCAGACTTCCAACTGTTCACCATACCCTAACTTAATTAATAATTTAATGCTGATTAATAATTTTACGCCATTTTGCAAGCTACTGTTGCTCTTTTAATTAGAATCAATGTCAATGAAAAAAGTTTAATTTTTTTTTTTTATTTATTAAGTTATCGCTATAAAAATGTTTATTTACATAAAGTATAAGGACATATCACTAAGTCAAAAATTTATTTTAGTGTGTAAGCTTTTACATAAATAGATGTGTGTGTTAATATTCCTTTTTTTAATATATTTTTTTCATCGGTATTGTCCTTATCAAGCACGTAACAAATAACAAGGATTTAAATATTTCCAGTTTATAAGATTAAGTTATTTTCCGAAGGTTTTTGTTTTGCTGTATTATTACAAAAATCGTGAAAAATTTTATCGGTGCCTCAAATACACATTGCTTAGACTCAATCGAAATACCTAGCATTATAGGTAACTGTTTATTTAGATGGTTCATTTTAATAAGGCAGGTAAGTAAAGTTCTAGAATTAAACTATTTGACATTAAGTTTACATACGAATTTGATATTTTAATTTTAACGATTAGTGTAAAACTATAGTAAAACGATTAGTGTAAAAACTATAAAATGTGTCTATTGATACGATGGTATCACACGTTTCTTCGAAAATCTCTTATGTACGTATTCCTGATTCTCATGAAGATCAAGATTCGTTTCTCGTAATTTAACTAATCGTCCGGCGGCGAGTAATCAGGGACCACTTGCAGCACTTTTTCTCTCCATCTTGCTTTCCTGGCGTCTTGTTCCCTTTTTAAGGCATTAAGAGCTGGCAAAGTCCTCCAGCATGTAAATGCTTTGAATAGTAGATTGCTGTAACAATAATAGTTTTTATTGCACCACTCGAAATCGAATGAGCGAACAAGTACTTAACTTAAAAAAATTATATGAACCCTCTTCATAGGCATTCATTTAATAAAAGCCCGATTCTGGAGGAAAGCTTATATAATTGCTATTCCAAAATCAGGCAAACCTATCATCCAACTATTTCAGGCACACAGTTTCAAACTTCCTGCAAGGTTTTATTTAAACCGTTTTTCTAGCTTTAGCTAACAATCTAACTATTATCAGATTCTACTGAATCTTATTGTTTTGAAACTGACAAAGTAACAATCTCTATCTCAATATTGTTATCGATCTTCCAACGTCTTACGACTTAACAAACCTTTCAAAGCAGGTAATAAACTCGTACAATAAGGTGCAGAGAATTCCCCTCCTGTGACTACTTTCAGTTTAGCGGCAACTTACGGATAATGTTACAAAACCGTTTATACTCTATATAGGAGCGACACGTGCATACCTAACGTGTCGCTCCACTCTAACGAGTACAACTTGTGCTAAGATCTTCTTGGTCCCCTTAGTCTTATTAGATTTCATGAAATAAAAAAAAAACGAATCATCTTCACGGTAGGTAATGATTGCCGTTATGGAAGAGAAAATAAACAAGTTAAGGTAATGTATTGTTTTAAAGAGAAAAAGTGTTTTATGTTGTCCTATCAACTTATAGATTTTTTACAGCTTCGGCTTCGTCCAATAGGATCCCTGCTTGAATGCCTTGGGAAATCTACATGGGACATATTATGTAGATTTCGTTCAAGTTTAGGTAACTTGGACGAAATCTAATGTCCATCATATTAAGATTTATGAAAAAATTTATAAAAATTACAGAAGTTTCCTTAGTATGGCATTAATTGCATAATGCAATGAGATAAACTCTACATATAATAATGTCCTACCTCTTATGATAAATGACTGCTTTTTGCCATTTTGACTCCTGTTCCTTTCTGATTACCGTTAGGCCTGCACGTAACATTCTAAAACCCAGCTGTGTAACGTATAAATCGTAGTAGTCATCAGCTACTTGCTTCTTCAGAATGACGTTATGGTGAATCTGAATATAAAGAAAATATGTATTGAAATATCTTGCCCGTTCATCTGCAAAAATGAGTTATAAAGGATTAAGTATCTAAATGATCGATAAATTAGGCAGCTACGTCTCTATTAAATTTAAACCTACAATAATAATGTTCTGGGTATTTTACACGCTTCTGGTCTGTTCTTATATTGTACTGACCACATAATGAACAAATCTCAGAATCACCTTTTCCCAAAACGACTGATTTTCTAAATGTCTTTGTTTTTGAATGTCTGAAATAAAATTGTCAAATTGATGTATAGGTACAGTCAGATACACTTTATTTGAAAGGTTATCTAAGGTTAATCTTAAAATTAAATAACAAAACTTATATTTTCTTTAAGAAACAAAAATATTATTCTTAAACGTTTAATAGTGGATCAGTGTATTCTCTTTTTGATTGTTGCGAAATTTTGTAGAAACTGAATTTCTATTCAATCACCGGATTGTATCTCATACAATTGTTTTTCTAGCAGTGTATTGTATATTTACAAAAAAAAATGTACTTATTTAAGTACATTTTTTACACATACTTATGTTTATTGGTTGTCTAGACCCACTAATAAGATTCAATAAATAATTAATCAAATCACTACATATTATAAAACAAAGTCTCCGCCGCGTCTGTCTCTGTCTGTTCGCGATAAACTGAAAAACTTCTCAACGGATTTTCATGCGGTTTTCACTAGTAGACAGAGTGATTCACGAGGAAGGTTTAGGTGTATAATTTGTTAAGATTTTGTGTAAATTTATTGAAATATGTTGAAGATTGTTAAAGGTGTCTCTGCCCGGTTGCTAGTATTTTAATAAGATTGACAAGATTGGGTGACTAGTACTACCAGTTGTACTACTTGGTAGTACTAGTGACCCAAAGGGAGCTATTCTATCAAACTATTGCATTTACAATAGAGATAGGCTTTTGCTAACTTTTTTTTGATTGAATGTACCTTTTCTGTCAGACAATAAGAATTGCCGACATTCAATAACAAAGATATTTAGAAAATCAGTCATTTTGGGAAAAGGTGATTTTGAGATTTGTTCATTATGTGATCAGTACAATGTAAGAAACTGTCCTAACAGAACGGAAGCTTTTACACAACGGTATCTAGATACAAACTTACGAAATGGATTCAGGAACCGGGGTAAACATTACATTTTTGTAAAGTTTTGTCTACGTGGTAAACATAAAAATCTGTGAACACTTTAGATTCAAAATACTTATTCATGCATACAAATATTTGCTCTAGGCAGCAATCAAACCGCGTTCGACAGTAATCATATTAGAACCCACTTAATAAACATTAAATGAATAATAGATCATGATAATTTAGTGTGATACAAACCATTTTGAAACCTTTGAAGGTTTTACGTAACAAAGCTTTTCGGTAAAAATCTTCAGCCTTAAAATTTCTTTCAAACGCCATGTCCTCGGTATACCACATCCAGTGTAAAAATACATTTTTCTTAAGCTGAAATCTATAATGCGCTCTCGCTTTTTCAATGTTGTCTCGTTTGATTTCTATCAATTTTTGTAATGGAGCTATACCATATTTAGACACTAATGTTTTCTCATAATGCAAGTCCGCCATCACAATAAGTCCTCGCAACCGTTCAGCCCACTGTTTCTTCCGTATGTTCTCAATTCTTTCTCTTTTCCTCTTTTCTTTCAATTCTTTCATTCGTCTACTTTTTTCTTCTTTATCCATTTCAGCTCTTGCCAATTCCGCCTAAAATACAAGGGATGAAATTTTATTGATTAATATCACAAGAAACACATGATTATTATCTACCTACTTGTATAGTACTCACTTGTTGTTTAATTCTAATGCGTTGTTCTTCCATCTGGCGTCTTCTCTCTCGAATCATAGCATGCTTTTCTTCCCGTTCACGAGCTCTTTTCTCCATCCTTTGTAAAAACTGTGGCATTTTGAGACAATGTAGTACGAGAGCCGGCTCTAAAAAGACAAATGTGAAAAACATTTTAGCTACAAGTACCTAAATTTAACGGTTCCTGTTTTACTTACCATCAATGTCAGTGATCTTCAACTCCTTAGTCAAGCTTTTTATTTTAGGTTTTAAATGACGATCTATTTCATAATAAGTTCTGCGAACTTCTTCTCTCATTTCATCAACAGACTGACGTGAAGCTTCTATTATTTTATTGTATTTTAATTCTTCGATTAGCCGATTTTGCTCCTCAAGTTTTGCTTTTTGTAGAGCAATTATGTGTTTCTGCACCTTATACCTAAAATACAATAGGTAGTTATTTTTTCTGTTTGTTTGTGTGTAATCTTTATTAAATAGTAAACTCTGAAGTGATTGTAATACAATTTGGAAAATAAGTAATATTGTCCTGAATATTTGTGAGTAATGAGTGCAGAAAAGTTTACATAATATAAGTATTTATAACACAACTATGCGTTCGGTGCAGTGTTCATGTAAGTAAAGTTTACCTGTGTTGATAAGTGTTGTAATCTCTAAGATGCTGCTGAGCTTTATTTTGAAGTTCATGTGATTGGTGTATGTCCATTTTCTTTTTTGCAATCTTGTCAAAAAAGTTATTCAAAGTAGCTTGCCTTTGTTCTTCCACATATTTTTTTCTATTATTTACATAATTCTTCCACTTTTCTACGTATTTCTCTAAAAGATATTTTTCCTTATCTCTAATTTTTACTTTTAAAGCTGTTATACTTAAAATATCATCAATTCCTTCACTATTCGTTTTGTTTAACACGATATTTTTTTTGTCAACATTGTTGTAATAATACAAATCATTTCTAGGTGTTTCGACATTACTGATATTAACTTCGTCGTTATGTTCGTCGTCTTTAGTGGGTTTAGAAGTCAGGGCCATCATAACCAATAGTTTCTGTAATTCACCAACAGGTCTAGGTGATAAAGGAACAGAATCTTTGTAATAACTTTTGCTTGATGTTTCCTCGTGTTCTTGATTTTCCAATGGATTCTCGACCTTATGAATACATGCCACTCTAAACATATCTTCATTGTTCTCATTTATATCTTTGTTTAAATCCATCAATTCACCTTTCAAAAGTTTTAATTTTTTATCTTTAGGAGTTTCTTTAGAGAACCTTATACGTTTAGGTTTAATTTTCGTATTTAATTTGAATTCATTATCATTCCGTATTTCCAGCTCATTATCATCAACTAATTCAGGTAATACTAGATCTTCCCCGACTTCATTTTGTAATTTTGCATCCATACCACCGGTCATTAATAGGTCATCGTCATATATTTCAGATTTAATTTTTAATGTATCCAGCGCTTTTAAAGTTAAGCTATTCTTTAAATTAATATTGTTAAAGCTGTGTCGTAATTTGACGATTTCCTTATTAATGTTATAGTTGTCTTTAGTTTTCTTAATAGATTGCCTAAAATAAAAAACTTTAAAGTAATAAAAAATATTTACCATCAAGGGGAGAGTAGATGTAGAATTCATACAGCAGCAGCATTCATGAAGTACTCATTCTAAATCATAATATCATATCATCATAATAAATCATCTAGAGTACTAAACAAAACCGGACAAGTGCGAGTCTGACTCGTGTACCGAGGGTTCCGTAAGGAAACAAACTTGTATGTGCATAGTACCCACGTCTGTCTCCGGAATCAATCCTACCTGCTCTCCCCCCGGTATGTTACAGGTATGGTTGCTTTTTGTCATATCCCACCGTCTTGTTTCTAGGTAGGGCGTAAAAGGCAACGTAAGACCCACTTAATGTCTAATAGTCTATCACCACTATATCAGGCTTATTGACAACAATAATCCTATCAGTGATGATAGATCGATCCCAGTACAATGTTGCACGACCATTTTCAAGAACGGTAATTCGACAGTCACAAGGTTACATTTACTAGGTAGGTCATAGAAAATCTTACATAATATGTAAAGAGCTACCGCACCTCGCGCCGCAACGCTCGTTTTATTTCCAGAGTCAAGTCATAGAATTTTTTTTTAAATACGGAGAGAACTACCGATAATCATGAATTTTGCGCAATTACCAGGGATACAGAGAAGGACGTAGTGTACCATCCAGAAAAAAGTACGGTTCAAGCCGCGGGTAAAAGCTAGTTCAGAATAAAAATACCCGTTACGCAAAATGGGTGTTGATACGATAAACTACGTCATTGGTGATATACAATAAAAATATAGTTTCAATTTACAGAAAATTTACTGCTATAAAACCCATTCTAATGTGATTCCAAATATTACTTACATGGAGCGAAAACACGCAACATTTTTATACAGTGAACCGCTGGCTGGGCTGTCCCGTCTTATTTGTAGGCCGCAAAAGGCAACCTAGGACCCACTTAATGTCTAATGGAGATGGTACTCTCAAAGTCAAGTTATAGAAAATCTTACAAAATACGTAAAGAGCTACCGCACCGCTACGCTCGTTTCATTTCCAGAGTAAAGTCTTAGAAAATCTTTAAAAATACGTAGAGAACTATCGCCTCGTACCGCTACGCTCGTTTTACATACGCAAGCAGTTGGCTATCTTGTATTTATAACTCATGCAGTCGTAACCTAATTAGTAAGGTGGGTAAGTAATACTAGATAGGAACCCACTATTTAATTTTTAAGTAAAAATATCTTAGGTTTTTTGTGTTATTTTGAGCCATGGTACCTAGAATAAAATGGGAAGGTGGAAACGAATTTAGCAGCCCGTCACGCGTGGAAGTTTACTCGTGCGTCCGAAGAGATGAGGAGGCCTCACTGTCCTCCCGAGTCGTCGACTTAGCTCGTAATGGCGATTAAAGCCTGACGGGATTTCGACCGCCCTTCTCGACTATAGGTCTAAATACTTAGTGTGAGTTCATTAATTATGTAAACAGTGTTCCTTTTTGAGAATACTCAAGAAGATGTACTGTCTAGGGCTATTCTTTAAAGTGGCTTTCCTCCTCACAGCCCCGAAAAGCACCCGGTCCTTTCTAGTATTGACAGAACAGGTATGCGTAAGCCTATGCCCACCGCATCCGAAGGAATCCGTGGACAACGCGCGGAGTTTCTCTTTCACACAACCCCGAAGAAACGTTTCCAGAGGGTGGAAAAGTCGGGCCGAACAAAGGTCTGATCTCCGCACCGCGTGAGCGTGCCGGGGTACTATCCGTTCCTCCAAAACAAGGAGCCGTAAGAGGAGGGTTTCTAGCTTAGCAGGCATGATGTATAATAGGACTAGCACATCAATTTGAGCTGACCACTATTTGAAAAATGGCAAGTTTGGTAGGTCATGTAAGTGCACAAAAGTTTTTTAGCAACTCCACGAGTAGGGTGTCGTAAGTATATTAGTAAGTACTTCAGACAATTTCATTTCAAAATTACTACATACCTCGTCAAAGTAGTGCTTCTGTGTGTATGCATATGATGGTTATGAGTATCTTTCACCTGCAATTTAAAAATCAAATGAATAGATACATAGATAAGAATAGACTCAATTTCAGTGACATCGAAGATCTGGATTTCAACACAATGGTCAACAATAACAAAATTGACGATTACCTACTTGGCTACTTCCGACATTTAATATGGAATTGTATCTGTCTGTGGTAGACGTCTTAACTTAGACCCTTGGTGAAATAGATCAAAGACGCAGTAAATGGAAAAAAGCTAACTTCAATACACAATATTGTTAACTTACCAAAGTTCTTCTCATTTGCATCCGTAATATAACATTATGAGGAGTATATTCCGGAGACAGTTTATTTAAGTCACGATCGTCGAATATATTCTTATTTAAGATATTCTCCATGCTCTATCACTTACATAACGAATCAATACGCTTTATTATTTATAACGGGCATATCAGATCACCAAAATAAATCTTAACGTATATAGTTGCTATGAAATTATCGATAAAATAACAAAACGTATGCAACACTCCTTTACATGTAATTTTTAAGTTACTTTTCAAAATCCTTATTTTACAGCTCTTTGTTTGTAATATATTTTATTATATGTTTTATTTTATACAAGTTATTGGTGACATTATATCCATGCATAACTTTCAGTATTAAATATTTTAGTTATGTGTATAAATGTTGCTGAATTTTGCGACAGATGACGGCTGTCTTAACTTGACGGGGACAAGTCGTTTTTTTACATTTCTTTTTTGCTATTTCAATTGTTCGTTAACTGTTCCTAGCACTGTTCGATCAACATTTTTATTTGTTCAATCTTATTTTTTTTTTTTAATAAAATGAAAAATTTGCTTTCTTAAGTTGGCGGAGAAAAGGTGTTTTTAACCGTTTTTTTTTTGCTATTTCAACTGTTCGTTGACTGTTTGTCAGTCATTGCATTGTTAGTTTTTGTTTTAAAAAATAAAATAAAAAATTACCCTCAAGTTGGCGGGGAGAAGTCGTTTTTCAAATTTTTCTTTTGCTATTTCAACTGTTCGGTATTGTTCGATCAAAACATTTTTTTTGTTGTAAAAAAACGATACTTCTCCCCGTCAACTTAAGACAGCCCGCAGTAATCACCTTACAGTGCTCGCAGTGCATATCGGAACACACACTTAATGTCATCGATGTCAAATAAATGCCTCGAAAGCACAGATAACTATATATTGTAGCCGAGAGTGCAGGCGAGCGGTGGCGAGTGGCGCATGTGAAGAGGGTCGCTCGGCTCGCCACCACTTGGCACCGCTCGCGTTCTTGTCGGTATTTTGGCGAAGATCAAAGTGGCGAGTGGCGAGCGCGAGCGGCCGGCCCATAAACTTAATATACTAATAGACGAACATAGTGTGCGAGTGAGATACTTAGCCTTATACAGAAACCTAGGTGTGAGAAAGAGACAGAATAAATCTGACAGTGAGACCGGTTTTGAAACATTTAGTTTCAAGTAGTCTCAATGTCAAAAAAGTTCCCGTTTTAATTTTTGGTGTTTTTGTCGTAATCTTTCTATATTTTAACTTGTAAATATAAAAAACAATAATGGTGCCGTATTATCTGTTAGATTGTGGTGTAACATACAGGAAAACTCCAAAAAAGAAACGTTTGAAAGCTAAATACCAAAAGTTCAATACTACTTTCAAAGTGTTTATTTTCGTAGAATATATACACAAAATTATTTTGTATTGCATTTAAGAAATGCAGTGAATAGTCTATTTTTCAGATATTGCAATATTTTAAAAAAATATGTGTTAGATAAAACAATATTGAATACGTGAATATGACGGCTGTCTTAAGTTGGCGGTGAGAAGTCGGTTTTTAACCTTTTTTTTTGCTATTTCAATTGTTCGTTAACTGTTCGTCATTGTTCGATCAAAATTTTTATTTGTTCGATCTTAGTTTTTTTTTTATAAATAAACTAAAAAATTACCCTCAAATTGGCGGGGATAAGTCGGTTTTTTACATTTTTTTTTTTGCTATTTCGACTGTTCGTTAACTGTTCGTCATTGTTCGATCAAAATTTTTATTTGTTCGATCTTAGTTTTTTTTTAATAAAATATAAAATTACCCTCAGGTTGACAGGGAAAAATCATTTCTAAATATTTTTTTTTTTTGCTATTTCAACTGTTCGTCATTGTTCGATCAATTAAAATTCGGTTATGGTCACAGTTCTAATCTAATCTAAACCTAGCCATTTCTTTTCAATTGACCTATCCTACTAATGTTAAATCGTCTGTAACTTAATACTAAAGTCCCCTCTCTGATGTTGCCTGTTCACGCGTAATGCGTATAATCCATTTTTATATTAAAATTTTAGGCGTACGACTGAGTTACTAAGTGAGCGACAGAAATGGTTAGGTTTAGGTTAGGTTAGAACCATAACGCCAGAACCGAATTTTATTTGATCGATCAATGAGTAATAGTTAACGAACAGTTGAAATAGCAAAAAAAAAATTAAAAAAATGTCTTTTCCCCGCCAACTTGAGGGTGAATTTTTATTTTATTTAAAAAAAAAACTAAGATCGAACAAATAAAAATTTTGATCAAACAATGATGAACAGTTGAAATAGCAAATAAAAATCTAAAAAACCGACTTCTCCCCTGCAACTTGAGGGTAATTTTTTATTTTAATTTAAAAAATAAAAACTAAGATCGAATAAATAAAAATTTTGATCGAACAATGACGAACAGTTAACGAACAGTTGAAATAGCAAAAAAGAAATTTAAAAAACCGACTTCTTCCCGCCAACTTGAGGGTATGTTTTTATTTTTTTTAAAAAAACCTAAAATCGAACAAATAAAAATTTTTAATGAACAATGACGAACAGTTAACGAACCGTTGAAATATCAAAAAAAATATGTAGAAAAACGACTTCTCCCAGCCAACTTGAGGGTAATTTTTTTTTTATTTAAAATAAAAAAACTAGGATCGAACAAATAAAAATTTTGATAGAACAGTTAAGAACAGTTAACAAACAGTTGAAAGAGCAAAAAAAAATGTGTGTGTCAGCTCCGACGCACGACTGGAGTTTACAATTTACTTGAGTCTCTCTCTCTCTCTCTCTCAATAAAGCGTTACGCTGCCCTTCGATCACTAAATTTTACTCTTCATATTTTTTTCATACCGGGCGCCTTATATGCAAATCGATTCTTAAGGAGTAAACTCCAAAAAAGTGTAAAAAAACGACATCTCCCCGCCAACATAAGACAGCCCACGAGCCTACACGATCGGTGCCGAGCGTGGGGACGGTAGCTCTCACTCGCCGAGTGGCTCGCCCGAGCGGCTTGCCGCGCATGAAGTGCCACCATAAGAGTTATAGTAGGTAGCTGTCAAAGTTTGTTTCTATATTCATGAAGTGTATAAATTCATTCTCTAAATGTACCTACCCCTTTACAATGTACCTGAAAAGAAATATTATATTAAAATACCATTTACAATATGTTTCTCAGCAGTGGCAGTACCGTTATATGCTTTCATAACATGTGTATTGATAACAATGTACAAGGATTATGATAGCGCCAACAATACACATTGTAAAGTTCCCAATGTCTTCCCATCAATTTCAGCATCTATAGGAACGTATGAGCCACAGAATATGTTATGGAAAACAGCAATATACTGCCATGCGCCTGTCCGATTCTACATAATATATTTAAGATGGAAATATTATACAGGCATAATCCAGGAGAGCTGTCTCATTATTGCCAAATTAGCAGTAGTTTTAAATATTATAGAAAACTTGTCTTTAATTGGCCTGACCCACTGGACTTCATCTCAAAATTACAGTAAGTCTATTAGAGAATATTATTGGTACAGATGTTCCTTTTCAACTTATAGTTGAACATTCCTTGTTGCAGAGTATCATGAGTTATGCTTTAAAACATTTATTGGTACTTCAGTATTCTACATGCTATTTATATGCATATTGCTTACAAAGTATAGAAGAAGACCTAATATTACATCCAGGGAGAAACGCTCTGTGAAGTTAAAATGGAGAGCATTTATAACAAATGTAACTTCCTTTGCCTTTGCTGCCTATTTCTTCCTGCGTCATAACAGTCTATGTGAACCTTATGGTAAGTGTCTTGCCACTAAATAGTTTTTAACCTAATCTATTTAATACTCATTAAATCTTTAAATACTTTATTAAGATCCTTTATATATATTTGACTGGCCTATTGGCCTAGTGGTTAGTGACCCTGACTGCTATGCCATAGGTCGTGGGTTCGATTCTCACCCGAGGCTGGGTGTTCTTTGTGTCCGTTCTTTGTATTTTTGTAAAGCCCCCCGCGACACAGGATTAATTCCTAATGCGGGAGTTGTCTTTTTTTAATAAAAAAAATATATATATTGTGTTCAGAGCTGTTTTTAAACCATTCTGGTCAGTCCATCTGACTGTATGTCTATTTATACTTATAAGTGGTAAGCATATCTATAGATACCTGTATAAGTGATAAGATGATGGTCACCCATTACAACAGAGCCTGTAAATTTATTTTAAACTGGTAAAGTTTCATTCAACTTTTAAAGAACCATTATAAATACCATTAAATGCATAAAGAAGTTTATGTAATCAGTTTTGTGACCTAGAAAAAAGAATGATCAGTCAATCAAAAGAACTATAATCAATTCAACTGAGTATCTGTGTATGTATAAAAATAATTCTAAATGTTTGAGCAAATTAATTTTTTTGGATTGCACCTGGAGTATTTTCAACATAAACTGGACAAAATTATAATTTTAAAATAATTATAAAGTAATATTTAAGTTTTAAATATACATATTTATTGAATGTAGAAGAGTTGATAGTATAATTTCAGATATTTATATCATCTGATTCACAGTTAGTTAAATCTCTTTATTAGTGTTCTTTGTCACTACTGTAAATGTCAGAGGTCATAGCTGGTTCATTCGAAATTAATATATTGATGGCTTATTTTGAAAAATGGATAGTTTCTTTTGTGACATGCTTTTAATTCTGTTTGGGAAAGGATCTGAAGTCTGATTGGGCTCAAATCTGGTGTACATTATCTTTGGTGACAATGTTCTGATGGTGTAGCCGGAAACGGCCATAGGAACTTCTAAAGTAAAGATTAACCAATCAAGTTTAGGCTCCATTGATTAGTCTTGAGGAGTACTTTTTAAACATCAAATCTACACTAAAATAATACTTAGGTTGTATAGAAGCTTGTTTTAAAAAAAAATATTTTACTATTAATTTATTTGTATTTTCGTTAGGATTGTTCAGCAGGGACATGTTCTTGCAGTTCTTTCGCAGCTATGGTTTCTTAATTCTTCAAAATCCAGGTCTTTGCCAGCCATTGTTGGTTTGTTTTAAAAAACGTTTGCTTTTATACACTAGTATATATGTTGCAGCCATCCACTTTGCCTTGAAATTACTTTTAAAATGCTTAAGAAAACAAGATAAGGTTTTCTTCTGGTCATTTAATGATCTCAACAAGTTTGTTCTCCAATAATATACAAAATTATTTTGTGTTAAATATGACGATTAACCTACATTGCACTCGTGCGAAGGGCGGGTCGCTAGTATCAAATTTTCCAGGTAAAAAATAAAGAAACTTCAAATTCGAAAAAAGGCAATATAAATTCGCGACTTACACTTATTTGATGGTATTTCACAGAAAAAGGAGGAAGAATAAGGATCGTTTTCTTCGGAATATTACTATTAGAGGTTTATACTTCATAAATCTTTCAAACAAACTAGGTACCCGACAAAGCCCGACACAGAAAAATACCTTTAAAAAAGAAAATAGGGAAAAATTATTCTTTTTGGCGACTTAGTAGAACAATTTATAGACTCGATAAGTTTAACAGAATTTGATTCAATATTATAGTAAAATACACTACATACCTTATTATTCTATGAATCTAATAGGTATTTAAACAAGGAACCGAAATAAATACATTGCAACATAAAATGAAATGCAAAAAATTACGACTGCTGTGAATGATTAAGACATAAGCTAAACTCAACATTTGTATTTCGACTCATGTTATGACGAAGAATTAGTAGGCATTACTGAGGTGGGTTATAAAACCGTTTAAAGTAACTCGCATTTAATTTACGAAATTGCTTTTTGTCCGATTTTTTTATACAAATACTCCTTCGTGCAATGTATGAATTCTTTACCCTCATACCCATTACAATTACTACAAACTTATGTCTCCACTAATGAGCCATTTTACCTGTAATAAATGTACGTAAGAAATGTCATATATTAATATTATATCATAAACTTAGTATGTAATAGACGAACAGTCCCGTCATTTTCGTGAGACTAAAATTGAAATGTTTCTGTGTGCAAGTTTTACAGACGTGTGACCACAGACTACAATAGTATATAGGATATAGACAGGCAGGTCTGCTTCTTTTTATTGACAACACAAAACTCTGCCTAGTGGTCAGATACCGAAAACTAATGTAATATACATATCTATAGGTATATATATATACAATTGAACACTATATATGTACCTACTTAGACGGTGTATGTATGTGTTTTGTTGTTACCTGTTTCTTGTTTTATTGGTTCTAACATGAGAATTTTATACTTTAGCTAATTAATGTATGTTTATGACTAATCTCCGATTTTTATATTCAAACCAAAACTTATATTGCAAAAAGAAAAGCACAAGAAACCGGCAATCGGTACTCATACGCAGCCATTTGCAATATAAGTGAAGTGTTGCCACTCTAATATTAATAAGTTCCAAATATTAAAAAAAAAAAATATTATTACGATTGTATTTTTAATTAATATTATTGTGTGTTGGTGAACAAATTGTTGTTTGTATAGAATTTTAAGTGGTTTTAGATATTTAATATGCAATATTTTGTTATTTACAAATGCGAATTTTAAATCATAATACATTTGAGGGTAATAAATTTCCTCTCATACAAATCATACATTTAAATATTGTAACACAGTAATTTTAGTTCCGGTATCTATCCTTGGGATGGCACTGGACTCAATAAAATAAGTGCAATTCTTTTATGTTCCAAGTTGCCATAGCATGCGCAATATCGATATAAAAAATCGGCAATATTTATATATCATTATGGATTAGTAGTATTGGTTGGTATATGGTAGTATTTTGTATGTTTTGTTACTATGAGTTGTTGTGCTTTTGTTTGTTATTTTTAAATGACTTAAGTGAAAAAAGTACAATAGAATAATTATTGATATAACTTTCATCCTAATGTATTTTTAATATTTTGTAGCGTTAATTGCCAGGTTTAATGTTGATTAAGTACGTAAAGTAAGCTTACGATGTACTGTCTCTAGTGTAAGTACAGATAAAAGTCCGCCATTTGCTGCTCTTACACACCCACGCTTCGACTACTATCATTAAACATTTTATGCAAGTAAATCGATTTCGGGGACTTCTTAACTGACCTCATCAAAACTGTGACATTTAAAATTATTTTGAATTAATAAAAAATATTTGCTACAAAAGGGATATAATATCACAAAGAAAGGCAGTGTATGTAATAAATAAAACATCAAAAGAAAATTAAAATATTTTTTATATTATGACAAACCTTACATAGTCATATCAAAATCAAATCAAATCAAAGTATTTTATTTCAATAAAACCAATTATTATAGGTATTTTTAAATTGTCAGGAGTAGGAGAGAGTCAGAATTAGTGTCTAGAAGGACACTCGACACTCTTTTTCAATACGTTTTTTACAACTGTATGGTTATATTGCTTTTATGTAATAAATGTATGTAAGATAATATAATGTTGAAACATATAAACACTCCAGCTAATGAATACTCTATTCAGTTTAAGTAATAGTAGTCCCGATTAGGCCAAACTAGCGGCACCCATTGCAACATGACGCACGCATCAGCCATCATCCAAGTCAACCATATTGAAGGGAGCTGTACGCCCTGACACGCCACCATTAGCAGGACTTATAGGCGAGCATAACATACTCAGAACTATCAGGCTATTGCCTATAATAATAACTTGACCCATCTTCCACATTTTAAAAATATAACTTAATAATATTGACTACACAGTTTTCACGTGTACAATTCAATATTTTCAAAATGAAACATTAAAATCCATATTATATCTTCAATATCAGTACCTAATAATATTAATAAAAGAATAACAGAGACAAATTCCGTAGGTAGAACCTTTGTGTACAAATGTGTACTGCAAACCATAGAATTTTTGTGAGGCAAAGTCATTTCTATTTATCATAAAAATCGTTTTGTTTAACAAGTACAGTAACAGAAGACATGAAATGTATATAATTCAGTCCATAAATAAATACATAATTATGAAACTATTATATAAGTGTTCGCAGGAAAATACAACAATAACATAAAGAAAGGATCACCGATTTCAATGCGCCTATATCTTGATAAACTGTAATAAACGGTATTCTTCAATTCAATTTCCTCCCCTAGAGGGGAAATATTTTCTTCAAATTTCAGTGAGACCAATTGGTGAATACCAATTGGTGAGCCGTAGGTTTGCTGCCGTTGAGCAACCAACTTGGCGCTCGTCAGCAGAGGACATATGGGTTTCGGTAACGTTGCGTTCTAATAGTGGCTTTATTAAATTGCAAATATGTACCATATATTTATGTAACCAAAGAGGAGGTAATTCGATCAATACTCAGTAAACTATTCTGATAAACTCAGTGACAACTTCCACACTAACCCCAATGACATATTTTTGATACTCGGTGACTTTAAAATGCCCTATATTACTTGGGTACCATTGGATAGTGGAAATACGGAACCCACAGGTGATCTTAATGAGAGCCAAATTCATTTCATGGATGTTTTTTATGGATGTTTGTTTGTTGTCGCATAATAAAAGAAAAATTTACAACTACAAGATTGGTAATTACCATCGAATTAACTCTGAACTTTCTAATATTAATTGGAATGCAATTTTGTCCAATGGATCAATAGATGAGGTCATTTGTTCAACAACACACCCATATACCCCAAAAACTTTTACATAGTAGTTGTTTCCCTGCGTGGTACAATTCGACCCTTAAAAAAGTTTTAAAGGAAAAGTTTAAATACTATATTAAATATAAAAAAATGTGTGTGTCAGCTCCGACGCACGACTGGAGTTTACAATTCTCCCTCTCTCTCGTCGTCGAGAATAAGGAGTAAACTCCAATAAAGCATAAAAAGCACAATAAAGCGTTACGCTGCCCTCCGATCACTAAATTTTACTCTTCATATTTTTTTCATACAGGCCAATATCCAAACTTTGCATTTTTGCTAAAATTTCCGACTTCAGCAAAGCATTTGATCGTATTGATCATTTGTTACTCATGCAGAAGCTGAATAAGGCTGGAATACACGGTAACTTGTTTAGATGGTTCTCCTCATATATTACAAACAGATCTCAGGCTGTTGCAATTAACGGCTTTACGTCTACATGGATGCCAATCCCTTCTGGTGTTCCTCAGGGCTCTTTATTGGGGCCATTGCTCTTTTTGATATTTATTAATGACATCGGCTCATGTTTTAAGCATGCCAGTTTCCTTTCATATGCAGATGATACAAAAATATTTATGGCCGTCAATAGTCCTTCCGATTGCTTGAAATCTTTTACAGAAGGATTTGAACAGTTTTGCAGAATATTGTAATAATAATAAATTAGAGTTGAATGTTTCCAAGTGCTTCGCAATTAACTTTACACTTAAAAATAGCCCCCTTCATTTTGAGTACACTATTGATAATAAGCCGATTACTTATGTAACAACTATAAAGGACCTAGGCGTAACACCAGACTCCAAACTGATATTCGATAAGCATATTGAGTCTATCGTGAAAAAGGCCAATAAATCGTTAGGTTTCATTATTAGATCAACATCAAAATTTAATCATATTAAATCTAAATAAAGTGCTTTATTGTGCATTGGTGCGCAGTATCCTTGAGTATGCATCAGTGGTTTGGAACCCGCATTACAACACATACAGTGATCGTATAGAATCTATTCAGAGACGGTTTTTGAGATATTTACAGTATAAGAGTAAGTGTATTGATCATGGATACGACACGAGATGTAGAAGATATCATTTTCTGACTTTAAAAAACAATTGTAGAATCTAATTGCGAATACCTGTCAATGGCTTTCATTGTTATTTCCTCTAGCATTTATTGTATGTGTTTCATGCTGTTAGTATTCCGAATAAAATAAAATAAAAAAATACTCAAGGGTATTCACCAATTCAATGAAAAAATAATGATTGAAATCAGTTCACAATGGACGAACAAAATTCATTTTTCGATTTTGAGTGGTTCGGTTTTAATTTATCTGTTGCAATAGAAAATATAACTTTTCCCGATGCAGGAACATTAATTGTTGAGAAGATTTCCTGGTACTTCACATTCAGCTCAACTTCACCAAATGCATTCTCATGAGCATACATTATTTGGCAACCGCATTTCGAGTAAGGAGGTAATATATATATAAGAAGGTGAAGATGAACTGAAAACCTGCCCCGTTTTTTGAAGTCGGTTAAAAATAATGAAGTTGTGATGAATAATGAAGTAAAATGACCGCAGCTTGATAGTTCTTTTATGCGACATAAAATATATCGATAGATTGTGTTTTGCTTTTACTCAATCACTGTGCCAAAAGCGGTCATATTCACGTATTTAATATTTTTTTATCTAACATATAATTTTTAAAAATATAACCATATCTGAAAAATAGACTATTCACTGCATATGTTAAATGTAATACAAAATAATTTTGTGTATATATTCTACGAAAATAAACACTTTGAAAGTAGTATTGAACTTTTGGTATTTAGCTTTCAAACGTTTCTTTCTTTGGAGTTTTCCTGTATGTTACACCACAATCTAACAGATAATACGGCACCATTATTATTTTTTATATTTACAAGTTAAAATATAGAAAGATTACGACGAAAACACCAAAATTAAAACGGGAATTTTTTTGACAAAACCGGTCTCACTGTCAGATTTATTCTGTCTCTTTCTCACACCTGGGTTTCTGTATAAGACTAAGTATCTCACTCGCACACTATGTTCGTCTATTACGTTAGTATATTAAGTTCATGGTATATATATATAATTATTATCAATTTATTTTATAATTTTGCATTTCACAAAGCAACCTATTTCTGCGAATGTTTTTTCCTGTGCAATAATTAGTTAAAAATAATATACTCATTTCATTTTTTATTTGCAGTGTATTCCATGTTTGGTTTAGCAGAATATATAGTGGTTATCAGCAATATTCTATTCCATTTAACAACAGCATATGATCTCCAGTTCAATTTCATGTGTCTAACTAACAAAGGACTTCTAGTTGAATGAAAAATAAACAACATGTTGGTTTTGGTACAGTTTTTATACCTTTTTATATGTAAAAGTTGTATAGTCTTACTTAAAAAATACAAACGGTTTGTGGATAGTAAATTAAAAGCTTTAAAATTATTTTATTACATATTTTTATTTTTATCACAAAGTTTTTTTACCCTTTGACCACATATGCCTTAAAAATACTGTTTTATTAACATAGTAAACACCAGGTTAAAACATCGTTAATGTTTGTAACATTTTTTAATATTCCTTATTTATAATTGAACACAGCGTATTTTTTTTAAGTTCAAAAACTTGTGAAATAACGTAACATAGAAAGAAAAATAACACAAGAAAAAATCATATTGTACACTAGTTATTTTCATGTACAAGTGCAAGTTTTACTTGTGCACCGAGGTTTCTGACTCCCCCATACCTCGATATACGTCAGTCAGTTTCCCAATCGCAAAATATAAGTTCATAAAGGTAAAAAAATAATTTTTTATTTGATACAACAACACATTAACGACAATCAAATTTTTTCCTTTACTTGTGCTGTAAGACCTTGTATTAAACAAAATTTTATTAGGCTAGTTCAAGAGGACGAACCCTATAGGTTTTGATTTACTTGTGAAATGGCCTGGTATTTTTTGATAGCGTTGACTTAGGAACTAAAATATATTTCGTATTAAAAAGTTTACTAAATAATAAACAATGTAAATATATTTATTCATAACATATTTATGGCACGGTTAAAATTATTGATAAAAACAACTACAACAAAAAGTAAATATATGTATCAAAAAGTACATAATATATGTAGCTACATATACAAATGTGTAATACATAAATGTAACTACATATATCTACTTTTTGTATGCTTAGTTTAGTCTAAGTAAATCTAGTTCGCTTCATTGTCTTACTAATGTGATATATAGAAGAAGAACGAACCCGAATTAGAAGGAAACCTAATTTAAAAAAAAAGGAGTTTGAGTAATATATTCGCATCGAGTCTGTAACACTTGAATAGGCTTTTTCATGACCAATAACACAGAAAAACAAAAGCGAACTTTTTTGTTATTGCCTGAAGTTATTCTACTGTTGTGAAACCACTCCTTTTTTTTTTGGGCGTGTGGAAATCCCCTCGGGTTGTCACCCCATTTCGGTGGGGTGGTGTGTCGGAATCGAACCGACTAAAACCACACGGTGTGCCGGTGTGCGTTCGCGCAGCGGAATGTTGTTGAATTTAAAGATTTTAATTATTGTGTATTTTGAGTGTATTTTGAGCGTATCGGGAGCGCAGCTGAGGCGCTTGTCATGACTAGTCTCTTGTTCATAAAAACTTAACGTTAACAAACGCTTGCTAAACATGCTCTGTCATTGGTTAGAGACAGCAATGGACTTAACATGCATACATACATAAGTCACTACCAGTACAACGGTAATATCATATACTGACGTAAGTCTCAAGCGCATACTTAAATAAAGTACCTAAGTAAATAGTAGTTACTGTCATAGTCAAATACATTTAAAAAAGCAGGTGTAGAAAAATAAATGACCTATAAATTATATCGAAACAACAATTGTGTTATCACCTGTACCAATTCAATACCAGTATTATACTGTAGATTTTAGAATGTTACCTAAATATATTGCACGGCCGCTTTTTTGTAGCCATCCGAACTTGGTCGGGTTATGTAGGTTTTCGATGTTTTGTCAGTATTTTAATTGTTTCTCTTTAATTACTGAATTTAATGAAATGAAATTTTGCATGTGAGTAGTTGAATTAACACACTAATTATTGGAATACATTTTACTACGCAATTCCTTTAGAACTTCGTGATATTTGACTGCTTTGTAAACAGTGGTCTATTCATGGTAAATTGTCCTATAACTCTTTAATTACTAACGGAACATCATTGATACTTGGCAACATGTTGCACACTCTTACAAGGTTTGTATAAACGTGAAAATCTAGACCCCAAAGTGCATACTTTACGAACTAAGACCTAATAAGCGTATTTTACGTTCATATTTTTATCTTTTAAACCCTACGATTTTTTCTAAATCTGTTTTTTAAACAAATATAAACAAATTCAAAACAAGGTATGTAAAAATCTACAGATCTCTATATAAGCGCTTTATATGAAAACTAGCTAATGGCCAAACATTCGCGTGGCGGAAACTTGAATTTCTCCGAAGTTTATGCATGCACTAATTTTATTCATACATACACAATTACACACAAATACACACTAATTTTTGGACTAATTTTTTTTTCTTCTAAGTCCATGGATTAAAAAAAGTTCCGCCAGGACAACGTTCGCCCAGCGGAATCAGTTTTTAGCGAATTTCTCCACAATGGCTGCATGCACAAATTTTTTTTTACCATACACAATTACACGACGTCATACACTAAATATCTGCATAATTAAAATCTTTAAATGCAACAACTTTCCGCTGCGCGAACGCACACGGTGTGCCGTACTGTGCCTTAAATAGGAGGGATCCGGGAACAGCTTTAATTAAGACAGACATCCGGACCCCCCCCCTAGCGCCTGCCCGTTGAGCGCGGGCACCACCTCTGGGTAATAACCTCTCAATTAGGCGACGTCCAGGCACACACGGATGCCACGTCCTCGCGGGGGGCCACTATAGTGGGTGGAGGGGAAAACCCGTCCCGTCCACCCGCGGCCACCATCTGCGAGGATAACATCCTCACAGAAGGTAGCGACCGCGGTAAATGTTCTTTCGCTACCGGCCATGGAGCGTATGACAGCCGGTAGCGAGAGGTCCCCTCCGATGACTGCAGTGAAAGGTTCCGCGCAAAATATATAAATATGAACACGCGTGGATGCGCTATTTCGAATCCATCCTCAGATTTTTTTGTATCAGCTCTAGTTAGTGAGGTACAGGTTTCGTCTTGAATTTACTTAAGTAATCGATAATTTTTATGAATAGCGGTGTAACTAAACTAGTTTCTGTACAAATTTTATTATGTCTTCCTCAAGAAGAACGTGTTTAAACAGCCTTGACTGTTTTTGTGGTATGTATGTAGAAAATATATGTTCAAAAAATTTCCGTTTGAACGTGTCAGACTTCGTGAAAAAAGCATACCTACTTGGACTACTTTGGGTTTCCATTGCTGACAAACGCCAAGCCCTGGATACCTAGCGCGGTATGTAAAATTCGTGTCGAGTCTTTGCCATTATGGGCAAACTAAGTACTTAACGCTTATTTCCAATGTTTTAGTACACAAATATCCTACATGTGTTTTATTTTTATGTAAAGATGAATAAACTTCTCTTCCCTTTTCTAAAATCTCGATTATTAAACTGTATGGTTGAAAATATTCTAAATCTTACAAGAAGTTTTTAATATATAATTTGAGACAAACGAATTAGCACTGCCGGACTTATTTTTCTCTTAATTTATCTACATTCTTATACTGCACATAAACAGGATGTCACACACAAAACGATGTCAATTTTCAGATATCGGCAACCCACTGCGCGAGACTGCGTATAAGGTTCGCCAGTGGACAAGCGGCCGGTAGGTATTTAGCGCACGCAAGTACATCGAGTGACATGACATAGGCCTGACTTTAGTAAGTAAGTACTTCAAAGTCAGTGCTCGTACAAACGTCGACAATTGACCCTTCTCATTGTGACAATATTATCATTTCAATTATAAGTTATGTACTTAATGAGATTTCTTTGATTGTGTAACTATAATACATGACATAAGTCGATCAGTAGTGTACCTACGTATAAGTCTAGGTCGCTACAGCGAATAATATGCTTAATTAAGAGATACATTGATTACATTGTTTCTTGAAGAATTGACCTATGCTTATGATAATATAAAACATAATAATTTCTTAAGCAACAGTAAGAGCACCATTCTAAACAGTGTGTCTATCTAACAGTTTTAATTCAGAAAACTTATTGCCATGCAATGTTTTACTTCATGACGTATAGTGCACCTTTGCATGTCTACCTGAAAATCCAAACTTATGGTCCCGCTATCCTAATGATAAGTTATCCTCTAACCACCATCCTGTTGAGCGCAAACCGCGTTTCAAAGTTGGAAAAATATGGATGTCATATCTGCAAAAATGACGTGTGTAATTATAACTAGAAGGGGGTAATAAGCCTTATAAACATGCGTAAATACGTACTAGACATAAACAATCAACAAAAACATATATGTATAAACATGAACAATCAATATGAACTACATACCCGTGACAAATAACTGTACCTACTCTGGTCATACCAGAGTCGGAACGGCAAAGGACCTGGCGCTATAAATGATAGAATTATTATATATATATAAAATAATAATAATAATAACCCGACATATTATAATTTTAAGTTTAATGAATATTTAGTTGTTTAACAGGACTAAAATAATTTTGTCACACGCTTTGCCTATCAGTAACGATTATCATTATATTGCAGTCTGCTGGGGGACTAATAATTATGTTAATAATAATGTTTAAATAATTAATTTTAAATTTAAATAATGTTTAAATATATATTTATATCGTTTTGGGAAGTAGCCACTTTAAATCGTCTTGATAACACGTAGTGGTCATTCAGTTTCAGATCGTAGGTATAGTTATATCCTAATAGTTTCAAAATATAACAATTAAAGGGTCTCAACCTCAACTTTCGGTATTCGACCCTTGGCCTTGGGTTATTTAAATTTTTACATTTCATAAACAGTGTAAAATAAATTAGTGCAACTTTTTATACTTATTTTAATTTAAATTGACTTTCCATCTTATCTGCTATCATCATCGCTATAGCAAGGGACGAAGTGGCGCCCGGGGATGGTGCATTTCTGCAATGTAGCACTCTGCTTCCAACTGCACCGGATCCAGGTTGAGAATCAAATACAAAGTCTTCAATGAGAGTTCCTGGAAATAATAAGTTCACATAATTATACAGTTTTTGCTCTAGGTATGTGTCCGTTACGTTTTTACTCCTCACTTTAAATTTTTTGTGGTTTGACATATATTATATTAATAATTTTGCTGATGTTTGAGTTTGGCGACTTCATTCAGCAGTTTTCTCTTGTTTTTTATATTTTCATGGTTCAGACACAGAATACATAATAGTACAGGTACAGAAAACCCACTCCGCCAAATCATTTAAATAAATAGCGACTATTGTTCCAACACAATTAAGTCGCATTTCAGGTTGCACAGCGCTAATTACCTACATAGAAGTTGTAGTAACTTGTAATGTTGTCCTGTTTTAAAGAATTAATGAATCTGAATATTTAATTACCAGTAAGTTATGTGCCTATTACTCTATTTTTCTAAACAATTAACCCTCGGCTAGATACTAATAGCAACATACGAACGGACGACGCGACGCGAGCATTGGACTAACGTGCGGCCCGATTAGTCGACCCCGCTGTGTACTTGTAGTAGGTAGGTAGCTTTATACCTACAATGCGGAGTGGCCTGCCCTGGTTCAGTATTGAAACATAAGAAGTATGCATTGAATGTGTCTTTGGACAGAAACCCTTTATTTCTATTAAATGGTTGATCTCTAGACCTGCTAAGTTTTTTCGTTTAAAAAAATTATTGTGCTTTAATTTTTTTTGCATTTTGTACTTGAATAAATTTAAAGCTTTATACTTAATTATAGTTAAAAAATTTGTCGGGAAATTAAGCATAGTGCTTTTGTTATACATATAGCTGAAAGTAAATCCTTTTTATACTAACAAGCTAATGTGTGCACACATTAAAAACTTCAATGAACATTACTAAGAGTCATCAACCATCAGTTAAAAATAATACAGTATTTTTTTAATCTGTTTGCGAACTACAATTACTCATTTATAAGACCCCTCTTTTCATGTGGAAAAGGCTCCACAACTTTGGCATTCTAGTTTCAGCATAGATAATAAATTTTGAAATTTAATCTGATCTTTAGGCTCTGTAACCCTGTGACCATTCTATAAACTCCTCAGTGGCCAACAGGCCTAGAAAGTTTAAAAAAAAATGAAGTACATACCATCTTCTGCCATTGCTTGTGCCCTTACACCAGATGGCCCTACCTCAATATCTTTATAGTGGATTTCTTTAATAAATCTCTGTATGCCATTAATTTGAAGTGGAGTGATCAGTGATTTAGCCACCTCTTTCAATCCAAATGCAGTATATTTTAATGCTAATTTTCGGAAACCAGAATATTTTAATATTTCAAGTAAGTCTGTTACATTTACATCAGTCCATCTGTAAACAACAACAGGTTTATCAATTACAACATAAGTGTGGATAATAAAGTAGATATTTTTATATATTTATCTCACTTGTTTACTAATATATTATGTAAGTTTAAGCGATTCATTGTCATAACAGATGAATTTGACCTCTGTGTAACCTCTGTTGATATATTATGTATATCAACTTGCTTTGATAACACAGTTTGCATAATTTATGATTATCAAGTTATAAAAATATATTACATAACAATAGGTATTTATATCTTACCTATATCCTTCTCTACTTAATGCTAATACTGCATTAGGTCCCAAAATGATTCGTCCATCAACTGTAGGAGTCACATGCACTCCCAAAAAGGGAAATCTTGGATCAGGTACAGGATATATGTTGATTTTGCACAAATTACTTTTATTTTTTTTTAGATACAAGTATTCTCCTCTGAATGGTATTATCTTGGGATTAGGGGAGCACCCACTTAACACAGCTACTGTATCTGAATGTAGCCCACAGCATGTAAGTACATATTTTGCAGCAATAGAATTATTCCTTCCATCTGATATAGTTATTGGAAAATCCGCATTGGCTGATTCTGAAAACTTCTTAACTTCAAAGTTCAGATATTTGGTTCCTCCACGCTGAACAATATCTTCAACAATATGTTGTGTAACTTCTCTATAATCTGTAATTCCTGTATGAGGGGACCAAATGCCTTTTATCCCCTTGCAAAGAGGTTCAATCTCATGTATTCCTTTACTATCCACTAATTTTATATCCTTTACTCCATTTTTTTGACCTCGGTCATATAACTCTAGTAAACGAGGTATTTCATGCTGACTGGTGGCAACAATTAGCTTACCACTTTTTTTATGCCTTATGCCTTTCTCTTCACAGAATTTGTACATTAGGTCCAAGCCTTTTACACATAATTTGGCTTTTAATGACCCTGGTTTGTAGTAGATACCTGCATGAATCACACCACTGTTATTACCACTTTGATGGGCAGCAAAATTTCCTTCTTTTTCAATAATTGCTAGTTTTAGATTTGGATGTCTTTTAAGTATTTCTCTTGCTGATGCTGATCCAACTATACCTCCACCAACAACCGCTACATCATAGGATTGTAAGCTTGAGGCACTGAAACTGGTATGTATAAATATTAGTGAGTTTTATAAGATTTCTATCTGCCATTACAAGGTGGTGCCTGGTGGTGTTTATAAACTCCACAAAAAAATAAGTGACTATAGGCTACTGCGTTTCAACACCATGTGGTTTTAGTTTGTGCAATTTCAATGTAGCTGTATTCTAGTTACCATGGTATTATTATCTACTGCATTGTATAACAATTTTATATTCTTATGTAACTGTGGCAGTGTTAAGGAATATTAGTTTTAAATTAACCTACTATTTAATGTATGGTATGTGTATGGAATTTACACCTATATTTTTATTAACAGACTATTAAGAAAGTACACACTACACTTTGTAAAAATGAACTTCACAAATCATCCGAATTACTTTATAAAAAACTTTAATGCAAAGAAAATAATACTATAGCAATTTACAAGTTTAATGTGATCAACTCCATAGACGGAATGTGGAGGAAACATTATACACTATAATTACAGAACCACATTATAACATATAAATTAATCAATTTATATGTGAATTGTTAATAGAGAAAATAATCAATTGATTATTTCAAATTTCCTCTATTAACAACTTAAAAAGCTATATTGAATGTTATTCTTGAAACGATCACACGTAACTATATCTGTTTATATAAAACTATTGAAGAACTAGTGAAAATGATTCAAAGTTTTCCCATAAAACTGATGATCACCCAAACTTAATAAAGGTACATAAGAATGATAAGGGTAAAATATAATAGTAGCAAAAAGTTCAATACAAAATATACAAAGTGTTAAACATAAAAGTTGTTCAGTTACCTCCGTTTAGCCAATATTCCATTTACAATAGCAGGCAACATGGGCTTAAAACGAATAGCACTGGCAATTTTAGTAATTTCCATCTTGCAACTTCTGGAAATGAAAGGAAATTATTTTTTATTATATTATAAAAGAATAAATAAGGCATCGGACTTGCAATCAAGAGGTTATAGGCTTGACCCCACCCAGTACACTACCGATGGAACCCGCTCCTAACAGAAGAACTTAGCTTAGCTAGAGGAGGTTAACAAGAAAACCAGTAATGTGTGACCCATGTTGCTAGTAATCTTATATCTAAAAAATAACCTATGCAATCTAATGGAACTTTTACAATAAAATACTAAAATTAAAAAAATACATATTATTATATAATTTCATGGAAAACCATCGCTAAAATACCTGATATGCTCTGTGATCCAATAACAATAAACTACTGAATCCTTTAAGTATCTACTAGAAAGAATTTAAAAGTATAGCCGCAGTATAATTGAACCGGTCCGGTTCAATTAAAATAATATTATGCATAGGTCTTAGGTTAATAAGTCTGTTACGTTTAATAAATAATTCAAAACATTGCCTTTTGGAATGTATGTAAGATTGTTGGGTTATCAAGTTGTCACCACTTGTCACAACACAGCTGAGAGTGCTGGGCAGTGCTGGGACTAGTATTTGTATACTCTTTGGCTGGGACTGGGACCAATGAGAATGAGCTCGGTTGGGCCTGAGCAGTGTGACCAGATTTAAATTAAAATCTGCTTAAGTCTACCATTTGTATTTGTTTTAAATGCCAAAATTCTGCTACATCCTGTACAAGTTAGCTTGATCTTTTTGACAGATGTAAATTTTTCTGATCTACATAACTTTGCAATGACGAACATATTATTTTCTTAATTTAATGATTTTAAAAATTGTAAAAATATTAAAAAAATACATATAACACAAAAGTCCCTAAAGATTCAAGCGTTATCCGAAAATTTGAAGACTTTTTATTGCTTCAAAGTAAAATTTAAATAGGAATACTGAAAATAATAGACGCTTGTACAATGTTACATCGGTCGGACGGATGGGACACGAATAACAGGCAGTAACCGTTACAAATATCGATTACAAAAAATCATTGTTAAGTTATTGTTACGAACGGTGGTCCTTTTGGTTTGGTAACGTCGGGAACACTCGGGGTCAGTAGTGTGGAGTAAAGTCAAGAGGAAAGAAGAGGTTAAAGGAAGAAGTTAAGAGGAAGCAAGACTACCTGCCCGTAATATTATTATTGTTGAATTTAAGTTTTTCTTTTGAACTTTTGTTAAACATGCCTAAAAGGGCGAAGAAAATTGTACTCAACAGTGTAATGCGTGATAATTCGCTTACGCGATTATTTTGAGCGTGATACGGAACCACATTTATGGTTATTATTCAAGAAAAAAATTGCCCACACTTGACAAGTTGCTGACACTAAGAGAAGCTGATTTATATGACGGCGGTCGAACCTCGCTGTCAAAACTATTGTGTAGAGTTGGATTTCATTACCAAAAATCCAACAACCGCAAGATTCTTATGGAAAGGAATGACATTGCCCTCAAACGAGTTGATTTCTTAAGAAAAGCCAAAAATATTACCGATTGGGAAAAAGTTGTGTTTTTAGATGAAACTTGGTTGAATGCCAATCACACTGTTAAAAACACATGGAACGATGATACTGCCCAATTGTCTACAAAAGTACCAGAAGGAAAAGGGGAGAGACTGATAATTTGCCACGCAGGTACTGCCCAAGGTTTTGTGCCAAACTGCTTACTGGTATTTAAATCCAAAAAAACGAATGAGTATCACGAAGAGATGAACTTTGAAACTTTTTCGAAATGGTTTTATAAAATGATGGACAACCTGGATGGTCCTCATATAATAATAATGGATAATGCATCCTATCATTCCACGCAACTTGACAAGGCTCCTACGACGGCAAAAAAAAAAGCCGAAATAATAGAGTGGCTCATAAACAAGGGCGTAAATTCCGACATGACAATGCTCAAGTGCAAACTGTTTGGCCTGGTGGCCACATACAAACCGAGGGAGCCAGTATATTTACTGGACAAAGCAGCAAAGCAACGCGGTCACACAGTGACCAGATTGCTACCCTATCTTTGTCAATATAATCCCATAGAGCTGATATGGGCACAAATCAAAGGTCAGTTAAAAATAATATTTTTTCTTGATAAATTATTTAACATCTATTTCATTAATAGTATTATTTTAACAATCACTTATTTCATTCACAGGAAACGCAGCACGTACTATTACATCTCCTCCTTTCACTGCAAACAAAATGCTTTGTTGCAAAATGTTTATTGGAAGAAGCTTGTGGTCAAGTGACCGCTGAAAACTGGGCGAATGTAGTACGACACGTCAAAGAAGCAATATTATCTGACTGGATGCGCGACGACGACTTCGACAATTTTATTGAACACGAAACAAACATTGAAGTTCGAGATGATGACACAAGCTCCGACGACTCTGGTGATGATGATCATGGCTGTGCTCCTCTTCCTTAATAAAAACTGTTTTAAAGATAAAACTATTTTATTTTTCAACCTTAATTTTTACATACAGGGATATTTTCGGACCTCCCGTCAAATTTAAATAGGTGATTCAGACCATGAAACTAAACAACTTTTCCAAAGAAACATGAGTCGAAAAGTGATAAAAAAACTCGACCCTCCCATAGAAAACTGCTCGATCACGTGGTCGATTTCGTATGGAAGGTCTGAATTTTTTTTTTCACTATTCGACCCGTGTTTCTTTGGGAAAGTTGTTTACTTTCATGGTCTGAACCACCTATTTAAATTTGGCGGGAGGTCCAAAAATAACCCTGTAATATTAAATAGGTACTTATTATGAATATTGACCCACCGTCGCTTATCTACCGAATGTTTCATATGTCTAGTGCAATAAAGAATTTACACATAATACACCCACAACATCTCGACAGTTACAAGTATTTAGAAACGTTATTTTTTGGGCTCTTGGATATTTTCTGTTTCCCATCACTAGCCCGTCTGTCAAAAAGATCAAGCTAACTAGTACAGGGTATAATATATATACATATATATATATATATATATGTGTATATATATATATTTGTACTGCTATATTACTACTATATGCTTGTAAGATATTTTAACGACAAGGCCACCCTTTGTAAAGTTTAGAAGAAACAATTCATATTGAAAAAAAAACTCAAGCGTAATTATTACCAATATCTAATAAAAGTAAAACAACTATTAATTATGTACGTATTATACAATTAAACAAACTTCTAACTTTCTATGGCATCTCTGGTGTCAATATTTTTATACAGAGCTGTCGAGCTTTGTGCTAACTTTAACATGTTTTGTATTGGCGTAAATTGTTGTCATCCGTAGATCGTGACAGCCCAGAGGAAAACAGTGGATCCTTTTCGCACTCGGAACGGTAGCTCTGCTCATATTTTCTTTTCATTTAATTATGTTAACGCAAACGACAAAACTAACTGAAGACGCCAACGCTGGCAACGTTGTCTACGTAGAACTCGAAAGAAAGAAAATTATATTATTCAGGAAATTCCCCTAAAATTTATTTAAGGGTTTCCAGTACAGAGAGCAAATTAGTACAAAATTTTAAAAATGTACAGTTTTACAACTACTACAACTACTTAAAAGAAACTCGTATAAATTGTTAATGTTGTCTTTGTTTATCAAGTTAATTTTTTGCTGATACGTTATTCAAATCTGCGACACAATCTGCTAAGCCTAAATTGGGGATCTAATTCTGGTCACACTGGGCCCGAGACTGGGACCTATGGTTGTCTTAAGTTGGCGGGGAGAAGTCGTTTTTTTACACTTTTTTTTTTGCTCCTTCAACTGTTCGTAACTGTTCGATCAAAATTTTTATTTGTTCGATCTTAGTTTTTTTATTTAAAATAAAATAAAAAATTACCCTCAAGTTGGCGGGGAGAAGTCGTTTTTTTACATATTTTTTTTGCTATTTCAATTGTTCCTTAACTGTTCGTCATTGTTCGATCAAAATTTTTATTTGTTCGATCTTAGTTTTTTTTATAAATAAAATAAAAAATTTGCTTTCTTAAGTTGGCGGGGAGAAGTCGTTTTTTAACCTTTTTTTTTTTGCTATTTCAACTGTTCGTTAACTGTTCGTCATTGTTCGATCAAAATTTTTATTTCTTCGATCTTAGTTTTTTTTTATAATTAAATAAAAAATTACCCTCAGGTTGGCGGGGAGAAGTCGGTTTTATACATTTCTTTTTTGCTACTTCAACTGTTCGTTAACTGTTCGTCTTTGTGCGATCAAAAGTTTTATTTGTTCAATCTTAGTTTTTTTTTTAAATAAAATAAAAAATTACCCTCAAGTTGGCGGGGAGAAGTCGGTTTTTACATTTTTTTTTTGCGGTTTCAATTGTTCGTCATTGATCGATCAAATAAAATTCGGTTCTGGCACATTCGTTATGGTCACAGTTCTAACCTAATTTAAACCTAGCCATTTCTGTCGCTCACTTAGTAATTCAGTCGCACGCCTAAAATTTTAATATCCAAAATGGATTATACGCATCACGCGAGAGCGGGCCACATCAGAGAGGAGACTTTAGTATTAAGTTACAGACGATTTAACATTAGTAGGATAGGTCAATTGAAAAGAAATGGCTAGGTTTAGGTTAGGTTATAACTGTGACCATAACGCCAGAACACCAGAACTGAATTTTATTTGATCGAACAATGACGAACAGTTTAAATAGCAAAAAAAAATTATTGAAACCTGAGGGTAATTTTTTATTTTATTAAAAAAAACTAAGATCAAACAAAAAAAAATTGATTAAATGACTTCTCCCCGCCAACTTGAGGTAATTCTTTATTTTATTTAAAAAAAAAACTAAGATCGAACAAATAAAAATTTTGATTGAACAATGACGAACAGATAACGAACAATTGAAATAGCAAAAAAAAATGTAAAAAACCGACTTCTCCCCGCCAACTTGAGGATAATTTTTTATTTTATTTTTTTAAAACAAAACTAAGATCGAACAAATAAAAATTTTGATCGAACAATTACGAACAGTTAACGAACAGTTGAAGTAGCAAAAAATATATGTAAAAAACCGACTTCTCCCCGCCAACTTGAGGGTAATTTTTTATTTTATTTAAAAAAAAACGAAGATCTAACAAATAAAAATTTTGATCGAACAGTTAACGAACGGTTGAAAGAGCAAAAAAAAAGTGTAAAAAAACGACTTCTCCCTGCCAACTTAAGACAGCCTCTTAAGTAATTTTTTATTTTATTTTTAATAAAAAAACTAAGATCGAACAAATAAAAATTTTGATCCAACAGTTACGAACAGTTAACGAACAGTTGAAAGAGCAAAAAAAAACCGCCAACTTAAGGCAGCCGCTAACTTAAGAGGCTGTCTTAAGTTGGCAGGGAGAAATCGTTTTTTTACACTTTTTTTTTGCTCTTTCAACCGTTCGTTAACTGTTCGATCAAAATTTTTATTTGTTCGATCTTAGTTTTTTTACAAAAATAAAATAAAAAATTTGATCGAACAATGAAGAACAGTTAAAATAGCAAAAAAAAGGATAAAAGACTTCTCCCCGCCAACTTAAGAAAGCAAAGGAGAAGTCCGTTTCTGGGCCAAACCGTTACACGAATCAGATATGTACCAAAAAATTCGTCTATTTTGCTTAATTAACCCATTTAAATCTTAGCCTAAATTACAATAGCCAAGTTTAGAAAATAAGTAGATTTCTATTTATTGTTTTAAACAACTTTTGTAGCACTAATTTTATTATACGTCACTAACTTCACAAACGCTGACATAAATCAATAGAGCGTTCCACTAAATCAATATTCTTACTTAAGAATATCGAACTAGTGGAACTCGATACTTTTACAAATAAATAATGTTCTATTGTTTTATTATTATTGTTGTATAGGTATTAAAATCAAATGTAAAATAGAAAATCTGTAATCTAATTGATTTTTAACTTAAGCACTATTAAAAAATAATTAAAAGAAATAAATAATCAATAAAATCGATTACACCAGGGATTGCTCTAGTATAATTATGTCTGTCAACTGTCATGGCACAGTTGTAATCTCATTATCAGTGCCATTCGCTTTTCGTATTTTTGCGCAAGTGAATGTATTTTTCCGTATTTCTCGGGATTTATTATTTTATAAGACCTCTGCTCGAATACTGGACTCCGAAATTTATTGCCTTCTGACTGACCTGCGCTTCCACATTGGACACCGTACCCTGCCACCCCTGCTGACCTTTGCTGGAAAACCGACTGTCTTGTTCTTTGACGACGATTATTTGTTATTAACGACATCATAAGCCTGTGCATTAATTGCGGAATAGCAACGGACCGCTGCTATACAATAGGAAGGCGAAGATTGGACGATGTAATGATTCTTTCAATTGTACAGGAATGGGTCGCGCCTCAAACTTGTTTGGTAACCATAATAATGAAGTGAAACCTATAGTTGTTTTAGATGGTACATATGTTTACATATGTTTACGTGCAAAAAAGCTCAAATTATAAGTACCAAAAAAAAAACGTACAGTTTACATAAATATCAAAATCTAGTGAAACCATTTTTGTTTGTTTGTACCGACAGATACATAATTGATGTTTGGGGCCCCTATCCAGCGACAACTTCAGATGCTGAAATATTTAATAAAGAGTTCAGAAACGAATCTGTTCTAAGACAGTACTTTGAATCTGGAGATGCGTTTATATTGGATAGGGCTTCCGGGATGCCTTGCCCTTACTTAATGAATGTGGCTATAGGACTTATGTGCCATCTTCTTTGCAACAAGGTGAATCTCAACTCTTAACCATCGAAGCCAATAAATCGAGAACAGTTACAATATGTAAGTGGGTTGTGGAAGTTGTCAATGGTAGGTTTAAGCGAGATTTTAAGCTTTTTCGCCAAGATTTCTTTAATAGAGCGTCACAAAATGTAATGGCACACTTTGAAGTGGCTGCTGCTTTAATAAATGCTTTCCACCCTCCTATCGTAAACCGTACTGATGCTCAGGAAATTCTGCAAAAAATTCATCAATACATGTATGTGGAAAATACATTAAGTAACTATGTGATTATCAACAATATCAATCGACGTAGGGCGCAGTTCCAAGCAATAGATGTAGGTATGGATAATGTTAGCGAGTTTCCTGAGTTATCATACACCGAGCTTATTCTGGTCTCCTTTGGCACATACCAAGTGAAACAGGCCCGTTCTTACTATGGGGAGCACGTGAGGGAATATGGCTCATATGTCATAGAAGTGTGTAGAGAGGTAGATAGTGACCCACAGCAAGAGCTGTCAACATCAGCCTCAACCTGGATGTTAAGAGGAAGAATAAAATCCAGGCATATTAGTAGTAAGACGTATTTCGTTTACATTAGTTGACAGCTCTTTAAGTGGAAGGGATGCTATAATCTAATACTACTGCACCTGTATTGTTGGCAAAAGAACGGTTGGTTGCTGTGCCCACACCATGAGCATAATATGGTATCTTGGTTGGGCACGGCACCAGGGTACACAGTTGCCTCCTGCACAATTTCTGGATACTGTATTACTATATTCTGATAATCCTAACCAAGAAGCTGATAAATAAACCATTTATCACAATAATGAGTTTTTTATTTTAATATATTATTGTAATCTCAGATAACTGTAATCAGATCCCCTATTTGATACAATATTAACAAATGCAAGCATTATTTAACATAGTTTTCAGCTGAGATTTTCGGTAATATTAATCAGATAAATCTGAAGTCACCACCTAAGCACTTTTAATTAATTACTTACAACCTGATCGTGATAGTCTGCCGGCGCTGCAGCATAGTTGTCGCTAGATTAGGAAACAGACTCAAAAATATATTTTTTTAATAAAATACTCAATTAATAAAAATAACCTAAAATGTAAACATTGTCTGATTTTACCAATTTGGCCATTGCTGGGAGACGTGAAAATTGGGCTCGTGAAACTTTCCTAAGTGCTCTAAATTATGACCAAATTTCAGCCCTGTAACGCCAGACCCAAGTTTCTATGGACTTTGGGTTTCTCCTTTTTTATTTTATTTATAAAAAAAAACTAAGATCGAACAAATAATTTTTTTTTGATCGAACAATGACGAACAGTTAACGAACAATTGAAATAGCAAAAAAAAAAAATTTAAAAAAACCTCCCCGCCAACTTGAGGGTAATTTTTTATTTTATTTAAAAAAAAAACTAAGATCGAACAAAAAAAAGTTGATCAAACAATGACGAACGGATAACGAACAGTTGAAATAGCAAAAAGAAATTAATAAAACGACTTCTCCCCGCCAACTTGAGGGTAATTTATTATTTTATTTAAAAAAAAAACCAAGATCGAACAAATAAAAATTTCGATCGAACAATGACGAACAGTTAACGAACAATTGAAATAGTAAAAAAAAGTGTAAAAAATCGACTTCTCCCAGCCAACTCGAGGGTAATTTTTTATTTTACTTTAAAAAAAAAAACTAAGATCGAACAAATAAAAAATTTGATCGAACAATGACGAACAGTTAACGAACAGTTGAAATAGCAAAAAAAAAGGTTAAAAAACGACTTCTCCCCGCCAACTTAAGAAACCAAATTTTTTATTTTATTTATAAAAAAAAACTAAGATCGAACAAATAAAAATTTTGATCGAACAATGACGAACAGTTAACGAACAATTGAAATAGCAAAAAAAAAATGTAACAAAACGACTTCTCCCCGCCAACTTGAGGGTAATTTTTTATTTTATTTTTAATAAAAAAACTAAGATCAAACAAATAAAAATTTTGATCGAACAGTTACGAACAGTTAACAAACAGTTGAAAGAGCAAAAAAAATGTGTAAAAAAACCCTAGTTGGTCAAGGCTTCTGACTTAAACATGCGCAAACCATGTCCAACATGGGATTGAACCTGGAACGGTTCCTTTCCTTGTCGGAACTAGTTCCAGGAAATATGTCCGAGGAACTATCTAGTTCCTTAGTTTTATCCGGACATTATAGGTAACAGTTTTATTTCGGTTTAGACAGTTCCTCGGACATACATGGTGGTTGTAAACAATATCCATTGATTTTCCTTCATACTCAGATACAGGCGTAAGACTGTCAACCAATAATGTACAAATAATAAAATAGCGTAATTAGAATAACTAAATAAAACTTAAAATATTTTAAATTAATGTATTGACTGGGTCTTTAAAAATCAATTGATAGTATAAATTCATAATTAAGTAATATTTACATTAATGGTACATGCATAATATACTAGGTATTTATTTATAATTGCTAACATAAAAAGCAGCTCAGGCACCTTGATTCCTTCAATCGTTGTCTGTTCGTCTTTCAAAATACACGGAACGGCACGGAACTGAAGTAGCGGTGAACGGCCCGGAGTGGGCAGTTCGTAATCGTTAGTCGTTCCACCATTCAATACCGCTCCGGCCACTCCTCCAATCCGTGTGATCGTTCCGAGGAACTGTGGAACTATTAGGTTGAGCAAGTCGGAAAGAACTAACATACTTCCGACTGCGGACATGTCTATTCTGACTAGTATGTAGTTATCTGTGGTCAAGAACTCAAGACCACTTGCCAGTCAAAGAGAATTTAGAGCACTACGCCCGCCCCTAGTATTACTTTACTCTTTGGCACTACGTTTTGCCAGTTGCCAGAGTTGTCATTGTCAGATTATAGAATACTTCGTGCACTTCGTGTTTGTTTATTTGGTGTAGTAAGCACGAATTTCTCCTGTAAGCCATTAATCAAAAATTGAAGTTATTTCTTCTGTTATTTTAAGTAAATAACTGTTTACGATGAATAACACTGAAATCTGTATTAGTTGGGAGGCATATTTGAACAATGTATCTAAAGGATTTTCAAGCTTGCAACAGGTGCTGTACTTAATTATTTCTGTCTTGACCGCTTCATTATATTTCTTATAATTTTTTCTGTTCGTGTTCAGAAATAATAAATTCGAAATAGAAATTGTTTTTTTATTGCAGAATTCGGAGTTCGTTGACATGACGTTGGCTGCAGAGGGTCACTTGGTAAAAGTACATCGAAATATAGTGGCACTTGCTAGCCCATATATAAGAGCTATGTTACAATCAGCCCCTTGTCCGCATCCAGTATTATTCCTGAATGTAAGTTGTTTTAAAGTACCTATGTTGAATGTCTTACTTAAAGTATGTACTTATATGAAAAATATGTTATACATTCTTCACAAGAGAGTTATTATGGATTATAAAATGTACTCAGTTTTTCAGATCACTACGTATTTATGGTCTTCTTGCAAAATTTACACAAAAATACATATAATAAATGTATTTTTTGTGTAAATTTTTCTTCTTTGGCATGTAATTTCAATCTGCACCTATCTTAAATACTACATTTTTTAGATAGCTTTGGTATGTACAAATGAAGATAGTGTGCGTGAGGTTTAGGCTGCATATTATAACTTATATTATTTGCTGTTCTCATGTGTTGTTGTTCCCTAGGTGTGAGTTTTTTTCTTATTAAATGTTGATATGATTGGATCAGAGACTTTTTTTTCCACTCTTCATTTAGAAATATTTCAGCTATAATGCCTAATGGCATTGGGCAGACATAAAAATAAGAATGAATTGTTTGCAAATCTCACATAGTTTTTACCTCAGTTAATTTTACATATTTTAATACATTTATTGAACCATGTAATTCTAAAACTATTATTAGGTACCTACTACACACAATTTTTTAAATTAAAACCATTTCTTAAATTTCTTTTACCTTGCATGATTTTGTTTACTTTGTCATTATTTCTTAGCTCATGTGCTACTTAATTGAATAGCTGTTGAAAAATCTCTAGTACATTCACCGCCAATAGCGTAATTTCGAGAAAATTGGTTGAGCCTCCGATGTTGCAGTCAAAAGCTCTACTGTCGCAACTTATGCCTCATCAAAGTTAATAATAATAGTTGTTTTCAGAATGTTAGTCACAAAATACTTGGTTATATATTGGAGTATATTTATACTGGAGAAGTAAAGATACCATCAGATTTAATGGACACTTTTATAGAAGCTTGTAAATCACTATTCATAAGGGGAGTTGACGGTATTGCTTCATCTGAGGTAATAAAATGTTTTGGCTATTTATAATTTTTATATTATTAAATTTCCTCACCATGAAGGAATACCAGCGGCACAGACAACTAAGTAGTTAACACATAAAATCACTTCCAAAAAGATATCCTACCGTTTTAATTGCTTACTCCATCTGGGCTTTTAAATGTGTGTAGGGTAACCTCTTCAATATTTTTTTCTACAAAATAAATTACAATTGTTATGTAAATTAAGTGCTTAACGCTTATTTTTCATTTCAAATATTTTACTATACAAAAATCTTACGTGTTTTATTTTTATATAAAGTTTTTTTTTATTTATTTTTTTAAAATTTATTCCTGTGTCGCGGGGGGCTTCACAAACATTTAAACAACGGACACAACGAACACCCAGACTCGGGACAACTGTTTGTGGACACAAATTTTTGTCCCGTGTGGGATTCGAACCCACAACACTCGGCGCGGCGTAGTGGCGAGGTGACCACTTAAACCATTGCGCCATCCGTGCAGTCCCTTAAACTTCCCTTTCCTAAAATCTCGATTATTAAACTGTATGGTGTAAACTATTCTAAATCTAACAGAATATTTTAATGTATAATTTGAGGGAAACAGGTTAAAAGGATAAGAGGTTAAATCAGGTTAAAAGGTAATTTTTTTTAAATTACATAAATAGTGCAACCGGGTTTATTTTCTCTTACTTTATCTACATTCTTATACTGCACATAAACAACCATGTCAATTTTCACTATGAATTCCACTTTCCACACTTTCACTCGAATTACATTTTTACTTTAAAAATAAAAGAGTGTGCGCGCGATGCAGCTGTCGGCAACCCACTACGTACGTACTAATATAATATAATATATACGCCTATAAAGTCCGCCGGCAGACGAGCAGCCAGTACATCGAGTGCCATGGGTAAAAATTATTGCTTCTATCGGGTCCGTAAGTTAACAATGCCCATAATTGATGAGACGCCAATTATGTAAAACCGATATTAGCTCATAAGTATCTGAGATAAGCAACAAAATCGCCACCAATGACTAATTTTATTCTGTTTATGAATAAACTCGTTTATTTTTAGATTACACCTGGAAATCAATCAGAACCTCAGAATGAAAGGTAAGTACCGAACATAGTTTTTTTTCACAACAGAGAATGAAGTAAAGACGAGAGAATAACTAATGCTTGCTTAGTGTCTGAACTTAAGAGCGACGTTGAAGACTTTCGATCGGAGAGTTAATAATACATACATTGTTTCAGAATTGATAAACCATCAGAAAATAATTTTGCTGCACATATAACAATTAATAACAAAGATAATAATTATGATTTAGAATTGATGTCTAATGAAAAGCATGCCATTTCTCATAATAATGGAGAACTGCTGCCTACTCCTCTTCCTGTTGCCACTTTCAATAACAACAGTGAACAAATGGATTCTGAAATCTGCAGTAGCCTTGTAAATGATGATGAGAATGCACATGAAAATGACATTGATATCAACAATATTCATAATTTTGTAATACTAAGACCAAAAACTTCTTGTAATAATGTTGAGTTAAGCAGAAACCATACAGAAAATGCAATCAAAATACTAAGCGATGAAATTATAGTCACTAAAGACTCGGAGACTATGTCTAGCAGTTCGCTTATGAAATTAGATAAGGATCTAACAGAAAACGCAGTTAATATAGCACTAGATACCAATACCTGGCAAATTGATTCTAGTCAGAACCCTACAAGTACAGAATTAAGTACTAACCCAATTTTGCATCCAGTTAATATTACGTTAAGTACTCATGACTTGCAATCTAAACCTACTCAAAGTATTTCCGACACACATACAGACATACCTAAAACAGTAAATAGAAGAACATTAAAGAAAAAGCCTAAAAATGTTCTTTCGTATATAAAAGACAAAAATCGTTTAGAAGACAGAGCTAAAATTACATTAAATAAGTTAAACAGAATGGAAATGGGTAAGTTATTCATTTCTTCCCTTAAGTAAATGACACACTTCTATCATACTTAGCTCTCGCGACTTTAATACATACACCAGTCAATCTGTGACCAATCGGATCGATCGTTTCGTTTGAATTGCATTCGATCGAAACGTCGGGTAACCAAAAAGGGTATTGTACCTTCTAAATATTATCGCGATTAAGTCCCGGGTTACACATCTAAAACAAACTAAGCTTTCTTAATTTGGCTCTTACTGTAACCAATGTACAGTATTTTGGACGCTGAAAACGATATATTAACTATTATAATTATTTCCTATGAAATTGTCATATATCCTCTGAAAGTTACGTACCTACCTAAATTTCGAAACAATGAAAAATAGAGCAAGGTCTGGTAAGTATGGTGGGTACAGAGTTTCCAGTCATAACTCCTATAGTTTTTTATTGTTCATATCATTATCGTGTGGTTTTAGTCTATTTGATTCTGACACACCGCCCCACCGAATACCCCGGTGGGATAAAGACTACGCAAGATGTTAGTTATCTTCTGACTGACTTGGTCTACTTGGGTTTGCCAGCTTAGTGTACTGTCGATGTACAAACCAAGATCCCGAAGGGCTAATGGGCAGAAATGATTCATCAAAAATAAAACTTTTTTGTGCTTGTGGAAACCCTCTTGGGCCGTCACCCCACCGGGGTTTTCGGTGGGGCGGTGTGTCGGAATCGAACCGACTAAAACCACACGGTGTACCGTACTGCGCTTTAAGTAGGAGGGATCCGGGAACGTATCATGTATCCACCTATCGCAACCAACTGTCTTGGTTACCCATAAGGCAACGCCGCAGTTTGAGAGCATTGACTATGCTTTACTCTCTTCTCCACTCACCTAATTCACCTTCTTACTACTCATACTCCTAACGTCTCATTTCCAATACTTGTCCTTTAACCATTCTAGAAATCTCCGCTCTTCTAATAACCATATCCTTCTTTGTCCCTCCCATAGTTCCAGTATAGTTCATTCTTCCTTCACTTTCCAAGTTGTGAACCTCTGGAATGCGCTCCCATTAGAAATCAGGATGTCCACTAACCGACAAACTTTCTAGATTAAAGTACGACAGCTTTACACAGACTTGTTGGTAGTAGGTATCATCTTTTTTCCTATTTTCAATAACTGCCATCAGTCCTATTTTAAGTAGAATGATCTGAATAACACTTTGTAAATGTATTTGTATGTATTTATATAGTATAATATAATATTTTATTTAGATGATTTTATGTATTGTATTTTTAAGTAGTTAAAAAAATACCCCATACGGCCGAAAACTGCAATGTAATCAATTAAACAACATTTATGCAATCAGCTTCTTCGACGGCGCCGTACGTTGAAGGTCATTCACCGTACTGCATAAAAAGTACTAGCACCAAATGAAACTAATGACTATAAATCCTTAATCTTGCGTTTTTATGACGAACTGACTTTTGTATAAGTATAAACAGAAAGAGGTTTTTGTAAGTTTTTTGCGTAGCTCAAACTTACACGCTGTATATCTACTTCATTATGTATTTATACGGGAATTAAATAGGTATTACATACCTCTGAATTGCCTGACGTTTCAACCAGATTGGACTGGCTGTGGTCACAAACTAGGTGCCTCACCAAATAATTAATTCTTATTTATCTTTTCGGATATCGATGTATGGCAGAACATTTAATTTCTCATAATCTACAATAAGGTTTTATTTGTACTAACACCTTTTCCCTTCCCTTCTCTATTAATTTCTTATGGAAATAAGATTCCAATTTAGTGGGAACTATTAACTATCCATTTGAATGTTTGGTATGTTCCCTCAGAAGCGAGTTCTATAGTTCGCTTTAGTGGTAACTAAATGTTTTACATGGTATTAATTAAATGATTTCAGATAAAGTACCACATTATACAATATCTAACAGAGGATCATTACAACTGTTACTGCATCGCTATTTGTACCATTCTCATCATCATTCTAATGGTGGTCGAAAAATACGATGGCGATGCATCGACTACCGTAAAATGCATTGCCCGGGTTATATTGATACTGATAATGAAGAAATTACCGCTGTGTAAGTACAACATTACGTATTTTCAAAATATCTCGACATCGTATGTGGTGTACAAATAATTCTGACTGTTTGTTAACGTTATTTATACACTTTTAAAAAATTCCATGGTAATTTTACAAAAAATGTATTGGAGTTTCCAATATAATCACTTAGCCAAAATTTAAACCGGGTTTTGTGATAAAGGGATAATACAAATCTTTTTTTTTCGTATTTATTTTATATTGTTACAAAATATGAATTGCAGTATTACTAAAAATTGTTTTAAAGTTAGTTTACCAATTGTACATAACAAGTATTGTAATTTTACAAAACAAATTATTTTTGTAAAGTTTTGTAATACGACAACAAAATACTGTAATTTTAGAAAACAAAGTAATTTCAAAAAGTTCTGGAATATTACAACTAGGTATTGTAATTTTACAAAACATATTAAGTTCAGTCAGTTTAAGAATTTTATGAAGCGGATTTGTAATTTTACGAACTATTCTTGATCCACCGTATTGGTAAAATTGCTATAGGTATTTCTCTAGAATTTTACGAAACATGGTAAATCTTATTTGTTGAATAATTTTACAGCGAAGTATTCCAATTTTTCAAAACGTTATTGTATAATTTTTAAACTGGTAAAGCTATGTATGCTTAGTAAATTTACAGTACTTTGTTGGTCTATTACTGAACTTATTCAATATGATTTGTATCGTGAAATAACAATACTTGAATGATTGATAATATTAATACTATTGTAATGAAGTTTGAGAAATGAAATCCGAAGAAAAAAGATTCCTACAATATTATTTATACCTGATTTCAACTTCTACTAAATGCTTTCCCTATCAGCCTCCAATACTTTTTTAACGTAACGTTTGAATTATTCTTTTAGAGACGGGTAGATACAAAGGTCTTATTTGTAAACGCATCATATTCTGGAACTCTATAGTGTTTTTGTACTTGACATTAAATGCCGTAGCCCGAACCTCGATTGATTAATATTTTAAAAATTGGATTTTTGAGCTCAAATAGATGTAAAAAATCAATGAAACGATTTCCAATAGTCCAGGAGTCTCAGAAAAGTATTCAAGATTATATTTTTTTCGCATTCTTATTATCTTAGTAGATTTCTAAGCATTTTGGCTTGATGGTAACGGAAAGTTCCCTAACTGACCTGGAGGTTCGATCATTTTATAGTTCTGGAGTGAGTAGGCTACTCGAAAAAAAAATCTTTAATAAATATGAGATACCATTCTTAATAGAAAAAGTAAAAGTATCCAAGTTTATAACATGTCACAGCGTGGCTCCCCAAATATTATAAAAATGAAGAAGTGGGTTCTTATATGTAAGAAAGTTTTTATAAATCCACGCCATGTGAATATAGCAGTCTTATATACACACAACGTTAAAAAACTTTCTTTAATCCGAAAAAATCTAATCCAATCGAGGTTCGAACTTACGTTCCCTTCACGTTAGGTTAGAGAAAAGGTCACGATACCATTGTAAAACTTGAAAAACTTGATAATACAGATCATATTATTATATAAACTTTGTTTAGGACTTCAATTTGGAGGAAATATTAAATATGTTGGTTTTAAAGATTTTGAGTTTGATTTTGTTCTAAGAAATAATTAAAATTATTAGTATATACCTGCAGCAAAGTTTGAAAAGCTTTTTATAGGAAACTGACAAACTGTTTCGTAAAATTACAACTTGTTTAAGAAAAAAAATTGTTTTTGATAATATTAAAATGCGCTGTGTAATTTGAGAACTAAAATTAAGAAAAATATTTTAAACTTTTTGACTTTTTAATTTCAATTACAATATGTTTTGTAATTTTACATCACATTTTAGTAAATCGATTTACAAACGATGTTTGTAAATTTGAGACGCTTTACATTTTAAACTCACAAACAGTTTAGTAAAATTGCAATGTGTGTAGGGTTTATAATAAGATTGTAAAATTACAACACTTTTTTGTAGGTTTCTTCACATGTCTAGGAAAATTACTCGTATAATATTATAATTTTGGATTAGCATATATTGTTTTCTAATTTTACTCATACTTTGGCTTGTAAAACGATTGTAATTTTACAAAAAAATTTAACAGTGTACCATCGTTTTATGGCAACAGGACAATGTTATTGTTGCTACAGTTCTTCTCGTCTAATTAGATAACAAAAATAATAGTTGGATTAATAAATGTGTTAAAAGAACTAAAATATTCCTTTGACTTACAGGTCCGAAAATCACTGTCATCCTAACCACGATAATCAAATAAGAAAGAAAATAAAAACGAATGTAGTATTTACATCGCTATCAACCGCTGTACACAGTATTGACAACTACTTAAAAGAAAATCCTAATAAATGAACTGTTACTACAGATATATTATACAATATGAGAATAAATTTCAGTGGGTTCTTGCGAGGGATAGCATGAAGTATAAGGAGCTGACAGCCAACCTTGGGTGTTCGGAATTTAAAAATGTCTTAATACGGGTCACAGAATTATACGGACACAGAAATAGTCCGGTAAAAGCTCTACTTTGACTCTGTCAGTTCTGTCACCTAGTATAGGCTGCGTACTCGAATCATGTACAGAGAATAACGATAAATAAAACAACTTGCAAGTAGTTCTTTCAGTGTTTTCTTATTTCGTAACACTATAAGTCAATTTGTAACGTAATTCGCACAAATATACAAAGTATTTAATATTACAAGTACCTATTAATACACTTAATACCTTTTTTTTTTTTTTGTGCGTGTGGAAACCCCCTCGGGCCGTCACCCCACCGGGGTTTTTGGTGGGGCGGTGTGTCGGAATCGAACCGACTAAAACCACACGGTGTGCCGTACTGCGCCTAAATTAGGAGGGATCCGGGAACAGCTTTTATTAAGACATCCGGACCCCCCCTAGCGCAATACATTTAATACCTACCCTGACGTTGTATAAGAAATACTTAAGTACTTATAGACTTTTTCTTGTTACGTGTTGTTGTTGTAAGATGAAATGAAAATAATGAAGATTAGATTACATAGATTCTATTTCATCCGTGGGTTCCACAAAAGGTATATTTTTAAGATTCCGTTCCTCAAAAGCAACGCTTATAGGATCACTTTGTTGTCCGTCTGTCTGTGGGTCGGTCTGGACCCTTTGTATCCACGGTGTATGATCCACCGTCGTGTATGATCCACGTGGGCGGCCGTTTCCTCCGCGTTGAGACAGCCTCTGCATAGAGGACTGTTTGTCGCATTGATGGTGAATAGGTGTCGATTTAGGGCCAAATGGCCCGTAATAGTTCCTACCACTATTCTGATGTCAAGTCGGTTGAGAAATAATATTACAATTAATTATGAATCTATATTATTACAAATCCTTAATCTTGCATTTTTATGACGAACTGACTTTTGTATAAGTATAAACAGAAAGAGGTTTTTGTAAGTTTTTTGCGTAGCTCAAACTTACACGCTGTATATCTAGTTCATTATGTATTTATACGGGAATTAAATAGGTATTACATACCTCTGAATTGCCTGACGTTTCAACCAGATTGGACTGGCCGTGGTCACAAACTAGGTGCCTCACCAAATAATTAATTCTTATTTATCTTTTCGGATATCGATGTATGGCAGAACATTTCGTTTCTCATAATCTACAATAAGGTTTTATTTGTACTAACACCTTTTTCCCTTCCCTTCCCTATTAATTTCTTATGGAAATAAGATTCCAATTTAGTGGGAACTATTAACTATCCATTTGAATGTTTGGTATGTACCCTCAGGAGCGAGTTCTATAGTTCGCTTTAGTGGTAACTAAATGTTTTACATGGTATTGATTAAATGATTTCAGATAAAGTACCACATTGTAACAATGATTAATTATTTTAAATATGAATGAATAAAAGTTTTAAACTTTTTACTCAATATTAATCAAGGAATTATTAAATATTACAATCCTAGTGAAATGAATGTACAAACTTGACAAGTTATATAAAATACCTTAAATGTGTGCCGGTAAAATATGGTAACCTAGAATAACAGTTTTACGTATCAGGTGAAGAGGCTCTTTTAAAAAAATTAAAATTTGTTCCTGAGTTGCCAGGGCATGGTGTAGTCATTCGTGAGGAGGAATGTGTCACCTAAAAGTCGGACGGACATCAATATCAAACAGCCGCGGCGTATATAACTTTTTGTACACAAGAGCCTGTGTATTGAGTGAAGTAGTCTGTGGGCAGGATACTTTATGCCCCAGCGCGTAGCTGACACCTTAGACATCTTGTAAAAAAAATTTGTAACGTTTACGTCAATAAAAATTGCATGCATACTATACAGGAATCGACCGCCGGCTAGGGAAAATACAACAGTCACTGTAGCGGACGCGACGCAACTTTAGAAAACCTGTAAAAGTCCTTTTTGAGAGGTTTCTCAGTATGAGGTTTCATACATTATGTCAAAACAACGGTAAAATGACGAATTTCCTGATTTGGTTCATAGCAGTCTTTCAATTTATAACGTTCCAAATTGTCTAGATAGGTGTAACAGTTTCATATTTGTGCATCCAACCGTCTGCACTTACTCTGCAGCTCAAAGCGGATTAGCGATGGGCGATGGCGAGATGTTGATGACCTTCCGGCAACATAGTTTGATTACGTTGTTCGATCAATCGCACAACGACGATTTTTAAATACACACTGTTCGATTACTCGAACCACGAGAACTTATAATTTGTCACTGCTTATTGTTATATTCATTTCTCGAACCACGGGAACTTATAAAGTTATAACTTAGGTATAAGTGCTTGTTGTTCGATTCATTAGTCGAACCATAAGAACTTACAATTTTTCAGTGCTTATCGTTTGATTTATTAGTCGAATTCAGTAGACAACAGTACTAAAAGGGGTAACTCGCCCGGAAATAAACTATACAACAAAGAATCAAGCGATAAACCCTTCGGAGCAAAATGAGTACGATACCCAAAATGTACAAAAAGACCCATAATACTCTCTCACATTGGTGACATGACGACGCCTGGACGCCTGCAATTCCAGTGTTGTATATTATGCGAATAATATGAGGTGGAGGCGCCTTGTGCGGTGCCTCCGTAGCTGATAAGCATACCTGCTACTCTGAGGCGTACCTATTTATCGTGACAGATGTTAGATAGCCCATTTATCGAGGAAGGCTATAGGCTATATAACATCATGCTACGGCCAACAGGAGCGGAACAGTGACCATAAACACAGGTGAAACAACAAGGACGGCTACCAAAAAATAAGTGAACATCGGTAAAAACAAACCACCATCAGTAAAAAAATTACGCATTGATAAAAATGCCGTTAAGGTCGAAAATAGCATGAAAGAGCCTGTCCCTTGAAGCTGTAAAAAATTCAAGTTTCGAAGTCAACGCAATCAAAAGATAAGGCCATTAAAATTTAAACCTTAGATTTCACCAAATTTCAATTCATAGGTAAATCAGAACCCTCCGTGTCAAGACCTATAGCGTAGGTACTTCCCATTGACCTAGAATCATGAATTTTGGTAAGAAGCATGGTCTGATACTACAAATTAAGTAAAAAATTCGAAAGTTGTAAATTTGTTGTTATATCACATAAAAAACTGTTTTTGTGATTGATTACAAAAATATTTTGCGGTTGGATTGTTGACTTTGTAGTACACATCGCAACCGTAAAGTTAAGTTTATCTTTTGAAAAAGACGGGCAAAAGTCTTCGAGAATTGATTCTCGAGATGGATGTTTACAAGTTTGTTTGCTTACGGAACCCTCGGTGCGCGAGTCGACTCGCACTTGTCCTTTTTTTTTATTATGATTGCGTTGGCTTGCAAATAAACAAGATTGCAGCAAATACTTGTCTTACTGGGCTGCGTACAGAATGCTTCGTTCCGAAAACTTAATTGCATGCCACTACATAACACACTTAAGGGCCCAAGCATTGTACCTTGTGCTGTCCCTTCAGTAACAGGAACCTTACTACTAACCGCGTTTTCGACCTTCACGTAGTATGTTCGGTTTTGTGAATAGTTTTTACACCATTCCATTATAAGAGCCGCGTATTCCACTTTCTTCCAAACTGTCAATTATTCTGTTATGGCGAAGTGTATCAAAAGCTTTGCTGTAATTGTTAGAAACTGCGATAACATGTCGTTTGCTATATAGATGTTTATTGACAGAATCTGTAAAGTCAAAATGTACATAATTGAGTTGTATTCTTCCGGGGTTGAAAACCATAGGTACTGTTTTTGTGACATTATGTCATTTTTTTTAAAGAATGTTCACATTTGATTTCCAATGTATTTTTCAACAATTTTGACAATTATGGGGAGAATAGTAATTGGCCTATAATTTTCAAAGTCATTATGGCTACCTTTTCTGTATACTGGTCTAACTATTCCGGTTTTTAACTGTTCAGGATATTTGCCTGTGACTATGCTTGCATTAATTAATTTGACAATAGCTTCAGTTATCTTGACACCAATACACTATAAGTCAATTGCCCGTATGGCATTGGACCCTGGTGCTTTCTTAATGTGTAAGTTTTTTTCGATCGATAGATTCTAACCATCCTGTGTTGTTTCACTTCATGTTAGCTACCCAGCCTGGCCGGTCTACTAATATGTATCTTTCCTGCTCCTTACGGTTCGATGGCTTATAGGCCTTATACCCTCTGGCCTGGCCGGCAAAGGTAGGTATTCTGACCCCTGATCAGCCAGCTGGCACAGAAATAGGGCAAATGTATAGTACAAGCAACACATCGGGTCAGCTATCCCTAACAGCAAGCAGTACGAAAGTTGATACCATATATTATTAATATAAAATCAGTATGGTAGGGAAGAACGAATAGCTACTATTTACGTAAACAATCATAAAAACAAACGAAGTATTTATATAAATAAGTATTATAATCACAGCTAAAGCCCATTTTCATGTGCTTTTATTCACATTGCCTGGATACTATAAATAATGCAATGTTTAATCACTTGGTCCATAACATTTCCATATAGGTATTACTTTCATAAGTGATATTGTACTTTCTAAATTATTTCTTTTAGATCGGCTTCTTTGGAACTACATGCAAATATCATTGCGTCTTCTAAATGAGTGAAAAGTGAGGGCAATATTTATTATTTAATTAAGAAGCTAATTTTAGAACAAGAAGTCCGAATAAAGTTAATTATTGCAAATACAATTATAGTCATGTCATGATATATAAGAATAGACGAAAGACTTTTTATACAGATTTAGAAATAGTTAAATTGATCTTTTAATATGCCGTATAACCATTTGTTGATGTTGTAATTTTTTTTTATTGCGTTTATCAAAAAAGAAATACTACAATATACAGTATCATAATGTCTACGAATGGTTATGAATTGAATAATCAAATCAACGCTTTTTTAATTTGAATTTTCCATTCTGTCACTGTTACATTCTCAAGCAACTTTCAAAAAGAAAATAAACGAATGGACCGAGATGCTTAAAAAGGGAGTTTTGTGTTTGGGCTAATGTTACCCAACTTTTTAATGTTGTGTTGCCTGAATTCGAAGTAGTTGCTTAAGTTTACAATTTTTGACATTTGTTTTATTTTTGAACGACTTCATTTGTTTCATCTGTGTGTCATACGCAGAACGCTAGCATTGAAAAAAATACGATTGTTTCCGGATTCAAGTACATCAACAGCATTTTATACAAGAAGCATTGAAAAGTTTACTTTATTATTGCTACGAATATCTAAATAAGTGTTATAAAAATGGTGCAATCACAATTTTCTCTAACTTGGGATTCTTACAAATCAAATATCTGTAATGGATTTAGTTCTTTACAACAGGTTGGTATTCTTTCTGTTTTAAAGGGTAATCTTCTTACAAATTGTAATTAATCTTCAGTGCATTTTGTGCAACGACTTATTACGTATTGTGTTAAGTTGTATGACTATTCCTTGTTTAAAATCCAAAGTGCTACTATTCAAGTTTGTTATCATATTTGTATGTGTTATTCTTCCTGTGCTAATAACTTAGGTGTAAAAACAAGATAGCTTGGTGATGAAATCCTAACATTCAAAAACAATCCTGCACTAGGGGTTAATCTTGCGTCTTGGGAACTGTACGAACTTATAGTGAACATATTATTTGAAGTACAAGACCTACAACAATTTTCTATTATTATGATATTTTTTTCTGTCTGGGTGTAATTTATCTATAAAATGTATATATTAAGAAATATATAAGTATGTTGATCAGTAGTCTGGTTACTTGCTCTGCCTAGTTTGGGATCAGACAGCTGTGTGTGAGATGTATGAAATTATTATTATTATCTCATAAATAATTGCTTCTTGGAGTATTATGGATCAAATAAAAAAGTAATGTTCAATGTTCAAAAGCATTGGTGAAATAATAAGGAGGTTGATATTAAGTTCAGCTCAGCTATATAAACTAACTAGTGTTTTTGTGTATCCTGTTGGCTACCATCCCATTTTGTAAGAAAAACATATTTCAGCCAACTTATTTAAAAACCCTTTTTTATTCCAGAATGGTGAATTTGTGGATATGACCATAGCTGCAGATGGCCATTTCATAAAAGTTCACCAGATGTTGGTAGCATTGGCTAGTCCTTACCTCAAGGATCTTATTACTTCTGCTGCATGTCAACATCCTATTATATTCTTGAATGTAAGTACAGTTGGAATCCCAATCTTAACATACAACGGTCTGTTAGGTATATATTATTATTTTCTGTTAAACTTTGTGACTGGAACATTAGCCTTAATCTTGTTTTTGTGCAAAGTTTACAAGTTAGTTTTAAGTTTGATTGATACATTCAAATAGGTAAGTAGATAATTAATAACTTTAATGGAATTTAGTAAAATAAGATATATCCTGTACTGATAATAGGTCTGTTGTTGAACATACCCTATTTTTTGTTCATCATTATTGAAATACTCCAAAATTCAGGGTGCCAGTGACAAGGTTCTTTTCATTTTGTTTTTGTAGTATATTCATTTTGCTAATTGAGATTTGTACATCCCCTGTATATTTCCCTGTATGCTTCTGTTAAAATAATCTTATTAAGATAAATACAGACCCTGAACTGCATTTTAGTTGACAGCCTTGTTAATAATGCACAGATTTTAAGAAATTCAGAATAGTGTGTATAAAAATGAATATACCTATATGACACACTTAAATTCATCCTATTTGGATCAAATAGAATGTTTTGTAAAACTTTATGTGCCATATTAAACTTTAAGTACATTATTTCCAGAATGTATCACACCGAGTTTTATGTTTACTACTAGAATACATTTACACTGGAGAAGCGGTTGTGTCTGCAGATTATCTCACGTCTTTTGCAGAAACAGCAAAGTCACTTCACATAAGAGGTCTTGAGAACATTGTAAGTCCTTTGATTTAGTATAGGAGATTAGGATATTCCTATTTTGTTCTAAGTATGAACATATAAATTGATTAACACTGTTGTAATTACCTATATTAGTGTAGTTTAAGTTAAAATACATTTATTATTTTTGTGTATATTTATTTTTGTGTATAACTGTGCTCATTAAAACTAAATCTTGTAAAGAGTGGTTGAAATAGGTCCAAATATGTACTTCAATTGTTTATAATGCAAAACTATGATGTTTTTGTTGTGTTACTTCCGTGTTTTTCTTTACTTTAAATATATAAATATATAAAATATAAATTTAAGTTTGGATTAGATTTACTAAAAAAATAACAAAAATATTATAGTTATTGTTGGATTATTGTTGTATAATGAAGGTAAGAATTATTTTTAAGGGATCTGCCAGTACTTTACCTGTCAAGATGTCGGGAGCCATGCGTCATTTCGATGAAGGAGAACTTTGCCCAGTTAGTGGAACTAAACGGATTTTAGTCTCTGCCTCAGATAAACTAGATGAAGTAAGACATTCTTCACAATTTTTAATCAATATTATTATAAGAAGAAAACTCCAAAGAGACTTAACAACAATTTACATTTCCACAGGTTAGCCTGCCAGTAAATGCAAGAAAGATTTTTATAAAACGTGGTCCTTCCTCGTAAGTATTTTCTGTAATTTATATAAAGAAAGGCTTGAAGTATAACTACTTAGCTAATCTCGATAAGTCTCTCAACAGGATATGTAGTCTATCTTCAACTTTTGAAATCATTTCCTTAATTAATTTTGACTGAAACTGCCGTTTTTAAGTTGCAGTTGGTAATAAATAACCCTAAATCAGATTGTTTAATATTCAATCATGGGTAAAACAGAAAATATTTAACTTTAAGAGAAAAAGTCAATATGGTAACTAATATGATTCTTTAACTAATTGTGTATTTGTTAAGTTTGGTTGGAATTGATAAGCTATGTACCCATAAAAATTTATATAATACCATGTTGAAAAAATTGTCCTTGGAGTTTCTTGCCTGTTCTTCTCCATAGGATCTACATACTGGAACAGGCAACTAGCTTCACGAGTGACTGATTCTGACTGACTCCCACTGCTGGTAATTCAAAGAAACCTATTTTTTTTTTTAAATGCTTGTGTTAGGAGTGTTTTTGAGTCGGCAAAGCACTGGGTGGGGTTCGAACCCGCAATCACTTGATCGCAAGTTCGACACCTTAGCCATTACGCTACCGCCGCTTATTTGGTTGATTTAATTACAATAAATAATTTTGATTTCGGTTTGATTGATTTCTTATTTTTTTAGGACAAATCGAACAGCATCTAACACATCTACACCAAAAGACAATATGCATGACTACCCAGAATTACTGGACGATTCGACCACACAGGATTCTGATGATGGATTTAAAATGGAAGACAATAAAGATATGCATAGTCAAGATAAACGTAAGTGACATATTTTATGTTGTAGGTTATTCCTAGGATATGGAAAGGGCCGTTATAATTTGTGTTTCTCAACATCAGAACCAATATAGCTCTTGCCAGCAATTAGTAAAGTAAAATGATGATGGGTAGACGGTTGTCTTGAAATTTTCGTTCGAGTCGCGCCCATGGATTTTACAGTCCATGGGCTCATAACTTAGCTGGGGGATGTCCCCTACTTATACTTAGAAGAAAGATTGCTCCATTCTCTCATCACAACTTCTAGCATTATATTGTTAGTACTCGTGAATAGTATTGCCGAATTGTCAAAGTAAAGAAATCTGAAAAAAAAGTGAAAAGTTTTATTAATAATAGTATTTAATTCGCTTTACTAGGTGCTAAGCTAGAGATCCAATTTCTAATATTTTGTAGCAGAAGTAATATTTTGATTTTAACGAGAAATTATGTCTTTATTACAGCATCATCCAAACTGCAGTTCACTGTATCAATCCGAGGCTCGTTACAAGTAATTTTAAACAGATACATTTATAACCTTCATTCGACAACACGGTCTGGTCTTCGGCGCTGGCGGTGTGTGGATTATAGAAATAATAAATGTTCAGCTTACGTCACAACTAAAGGCAATGTTGTGCTTAATAGGTTGGTATATCATCCTAGTATGTTTGAATTATTACCATTATTGAAGTGTTACCCACGTTACTAGTATTCACTACTAAAAAAAAAAAAATTGATTGTATACTGCATGTACATGACAAAATGATAACTCTTGTTATGTGATTTGTTATTTAAAATAAAATATTAATAAATTAAATAAACTGTAATTAAATACATAATTATTAAATAGGCTAGCTGTTTTTTATGTAGATTTCGTCACCGTCTAAAAGGTTATTTTTCAAACCCTTTTTTTTCTGAGTGAGGCTACCCAATTTCTTTTTCTGCTGTACTCCTGACAACTTGTATAAAAAAATTCCCCGTGATTGATTGAGAAATCACCATATCAAAACATTTTCGGAATTAAAACAATTGTACAAAGTAGTATCGGAAATATGATAAGTAGGTATGTAATATTATTTATAATTCTTTTAAACCCACAGGTTGTCGTAAAAACTTAAAATCATCTTCAGTTATCCTTAATTCAGCCCTGTTCATAAACCGTTTTTAGCTGACTCTTCCTATCTCTAAACTGTTTGCCAATTATCACTAAACTTAAACCTTAAACTTAAATCGTCCCTGAAGTAAAATATTACTATCCCATTTATTTCTTTTACATTGTAAACCAAAATAACTCAACCTTATGTCTCTAGTAGCAAAAACCGAGAACTTTCACACAGTTGCTAAAGCCCCTAGACTCCCTCATTCCGACCTTACCGTAAAATCCTTTAGTTCAAAAAAACTATTATTTTCATATAATTTTGTGAGATTCCTTAAATCTTAATCCGACCTGTTGCAAAATCCGTTTTTCGCTGATGTGTCCTACCTCTAAACTAACCTCCCGCCAAATTTGAGGTCCCTAGTACAAAAAAGTTTGAAAACTTACATATAAACTTGCGAAAGACCGAGACATCTTTAATCCAGCCCTGTCGTAATATCCGTTCTTAGCTGACGTCTCCTACTCAAACTACCTCCATCCCCACATTTAGTGATTAGTCAGTAAGTGAGCGAGTGAGTAAATGAGTATCCTTTGGCTTTTAAATATACCATTGTCTATTTCTTTTTGTTACTGAAAGGTGTACTACTCAATAATAACTATGTATTTCACGGGTTGCGATTAGAGTGGGAGAGCATGCTTCGGCACATATGGGCCGGCTCGACCGCAGTGATACCACGGCCTCCCAGGAAACCGTGAAGCAATGATTTCATTGTGTTTCGCCGAGTGAGTGAGGTTACCTGAGGCCCTAACCCCTTCCTTTATCATAGGGTGCCACAGTACCTGAGGCGGCTAGGTGGCAGACTATCTCGAGGAGCGTACCGTCATGTACGAGGACCGAGACGGAGTTTTGAGTCGTCGGCCCATGTCGTGCGGTGTTCCGCAGGGGTCTGTCCTTGGACCACTCCTGTGGAACATAGGGTACGACTGGGCCCTTCGAGGCGACTTCCCCCCGGGCTGGGCGTAATCTGTTACGCCGACGACACACTGGTCACAGCCCGGGGGGCGAACTTCCAAGAGGCGGCGCGTTTGGCCACCAGAGGTGTCTCTCTGGTGGTCGGTCGCATCGAGGCGCTGGGTCTGCGGGTGGCCCTGGATAAGACGGAGGCCCTTTTATTTCATGGGCCTCGTCGTGGTCCACCCCCTGGCGCCTCCATCGTAGTCAACTCGGTTCTCGTACCGGTTCGGGTCCACATAAGGTATCTGGGCCTGATCCTCGACGGTAGGTGGCTCTTCGACGAGCACTTCCGACAGCTTGCTCCGAAGCTGGTCGGCGCTGCGTCCGCTCTTGGGCGACTCTTGCCCAATTTGGGCGGACCCAGCGTCGCTACAAGACGGTTGTACACGGGGGTTGTCCGGTCAATGGCACTGTACGGTGCACCGGTGTGGGCGGGAGCTCTGACCGCCCAGAATAGGGCGCGCCTCTGGCGCCCTTAGAGGGTTATGGCGGTTAGAGCCATACGCGGATACCGCACCGTGTCGACGGAGGCGGCGTACGCGTTGGCCGGGACTCCCCCGTGGGATTTGGAGGCGGAAGTGCTCGCCGAAGTATATCGGCGAACGGCTGAGTTCCGGGCGGGAAGCGGCAGTCGGCCCCCGCCCGAAGAGGTACGCGAATGGCGTGAGGCCGCTCGCCGAGCCACCATGGCTCGTTGGTCGTCCCGGCTGGAGGCTCCACATGCTGGCTTTGCCGCCGTGGAGGCGCTCCAGCCGGTAATCGTCGAGTGGGCAGGGCAGCAGCACGGGACCATTTCCTTCCGACTGACGCAGGTTCTTTCCGGGCACGGCTGCTTCGGGAAGTACCTGCACTCGGTCGCTAGGAGGGAACTGAGTCCCGCCTGTCACCACTGCGACTGTAGTGAGGACTCGGCTCAGCACACGCTGGCGGTTTGCTCCGCCTGGGCGACGCAGCGTCGGGCCCTCACTGCAGTCATCGGAGGGGATCTCTCGCTACCGGCCGTCATACGCTCCATGGCTGGTAGCGACAGGAATTTTACCGCGGTCGCCACCTTCTGTGAGGACGTCATCTCGCAGAAGGAGGCGGCGGAAAGGGTCCGGGAGGACGACCTCCACTCGGACCTAATTCGCCGCCGGCGAACCGGGCGGCGGAGGCGCGCTTACCACCGCCTCATGCCGCCCTGGGTGTGGCCGCGGGTGGACGGGACGGGTTTTTCCCCTCCACCCGCTATAGTGGCCCCCCGCGAGGAGGCGGCGTCCGCGTGTGCCTGGACGTCGCCTAATTGAGAGGTTTTTACCCAAAGGTGGTGAACGCGCTTTTGCGGGCAGGCGCTAGGGGGGGTCCGGATGTCTTAATAAAAGCTGTTCCCGGATCCCTCCTACTTAAGGCGCAGTACGGCACACCGTGTGGTTTTAGTCGGTTCGATTCCGACACACCGCCCCACCGAAAACCCCGGTGGGGTGACGGCCCGAGGGGGTTTCCACACGCACAAAAAAATAAAAGAAAGGCCCTAACCCCTTTACCCTTTCCTCTACTTAAAGGCCGGCAACGCACTTGTGACTCTTGAGTTGCAGGTGCCCATGGGCGACGGTAGTCACTTACATCAAATGACCCGTCTGCTCGTTTGCCACCAGTAAGCTTATATCTATATATAAGCTTACTTTGCTCGTTCGTACAAGTATTTACAGTTAGCCACATGTTATTTCTCATCTCTCATAACATAATATGTCAATTATAATGACACTAATTACACTATAAATATTGTTATTATTGTTTACAGGGCAAACCTCCACAACCACACTTTTCACGATAAAAAGATATTGTCCAAGATAGAAAAGAAAGCTATATACTCTGCAATAGAAGAAGTTGAATGTTACAAAGAGAAAGAGATCAACGAAGCGAATGAGAACAACAAGACTAATGAAGACATTGAGATGTCAGTAGAAACTGTAGGGTTCATATCGCTTGAAGAATTTGGTGAACATGTTGATGACAAAAGGAGGACAGATGTTGGAGCTAAGAACTCATAAGTCAATTAGTTATGATTTAGTTACTAGTTACAAATAGTGAGGTGCAGTTTTGTAGGACGGTGCCATCTCTATGTTGAATTTTATGTTGAATTAAATGTTGCAGATATGCGTGTACAAAGAGTAGCTAGCTGGTCTCGGCAACTACGCTGTGATTCTTAACTAGGAGTTGACGTCAGTATTCAATTAAACAGACAAAGCCTAGTTGAGCTCCGGCGGTGTCTCAAGCAGTCACCTTAGGGTCTTCTCAAAACGTCGTTTTCTATTCAAATTTTATTCAACTGTTCTATTCTAATTTTAACTAATACAACAAAATTTATAAAATGTTAGTTTTGTGGAGATAATAAAAATTAGATAACTACTATATGTAATTGAAATATATAAGTCTCTCATGACAATGCATTTCGTGTGTTATGCTTTTAATTAAAATAATATCTTTTAATTAAGAGCATGATGAAGAAAAATTTAAATCTTCTATCGTTTTCTATGTTCGTTACAAGCCTGCTATAGCCGTCAGATTAAGTTATTTAGTTTTTGCCGTGATTAGAAATAAACACATTCAATAATTATTTAAACCGGATATAAAAAATTGTATAGGGTGGAACTATAGAGTTATCTTCTAGCTTTCAAAGATATGTCCTGAAAGAATATATAAAAGAACGAAAGTATTGCTGTAAATACCTCTTTTTAAATGTCTTAAAGCTAGCCAAATTTAAAATTTTAACACCTACTAAAGACAACTAAAAATGTTGTACTTAAAACTGTAAACATTATGTATAATGCTTTTTTAATATTCAGTGATTTAGGCCTGGCAGAGGAGTATAGGAGGACTAGAGAAGTATCCTCAGATGTGTGTATTACCTTTTCAGAAATTATTGATCTGTAATTTTAAAAGAAAAAACAAACACTTTTAAATCATAAGTTTTTAGACTACTCGTCAATCATCATTCTTAATTACAGTGATTGGCTCTGAGTTTGCATGTTTCTAGATGTTACCTGCATCTACATATCTTCAATTTGATTTTCTTACAATATTATTTAGTACAGTTATCTATAGTAATAAATAATACTGTGCGGAAATTAAATTATATCGCCTGTCGAAATGCATACTGAATATAGGTCCTAATTCTGTTACTTCACTCGCTAAATTAAAATTCACTAAATTTTCTTCATATAAGATGTAAACCTTGTACACCTCGAAACAAGGTCTTATTTCAAATTGAAACAAGTAGGTAACATATGTCGCTATCCAAATAAGCAATTTATTTGTCGACTAAACTTTAATACCACGTAGCGAGAGCCGCTATCCGTTGAATGCCATCTTTTTTGCTCCGTGTTTTTAGTAAGCGTCATCGTAGGTGTCGATTAAAATAACGTCATCTTTGAACAAGTTTTTATACGGCATTTGAATAAATGGGGACTCTCGCTGCGTGGAAATAAAGTTGAGTATACGTTGACAGGTTTTAGTGAAGTTTAGTGGAGCTGAGAAATAGATGCCAGTAACAAATAGACCTTATTACGAAAAACACAAGGTTGATTTCATGTGAAGAAATTAAGTTAGGTTTTAGTTTAGTCGAGTGTACAATAGAATCGGCACCATTGTCGCGCGTGTTTTAATGTCATCTTGTAGATTGTTACTTACAAGATAGTGACGTGACAAGTTGCATAAACGACTTACGCTTACACTGCACCGCAACATTGATAGACTCCTTGTCTCTAAGTCGTGGTCACAATGTTTCGAAACGTATCAATAGTCTTCTAAAATTGTTAAATACCTCAATAAGATACTACGTTGATGTATGTCTAGTTTTAATAAACCAATATTGTAAAATCCCTTGTCTTTTAATTATTATTTTTACAATAAAACGAAAATTTATATTACAAGAGATGATTTAGTATCAGCACTATCAGCTATATACTCGCAACGTAACCCTCGATAATATCGCACCTTTATTAGAATCATAAAGGCCTAATTCGAAAAATAAACTTCATCAAATTTACATTAATCGACCATATACAGGGACGATAGGGCCATATATAACGATTTATTATTAGTCTGTCAAAAAATATATTGAATGAAAGCATAATAGACAAAAATGTTTAATTGGGTTTCCTCAAAAGCTATTTTTTTAGGTCTCTATAATTCTTCAATAGTATGCGATATATTGTCTTATTAGATAAATTAATTCTTTTTGGTTATATTCAGACAGACACCGAATATGGCACCCAGTGCCTCTTCTCCAATATGTTCAACGATCTGTTCAACCAATTGAACATATTAGTTTTTGTCCAATATTTTCAACTTTAAAAATAGTCTAACTACTTACTTGGAAAGAAAACTGAAAATTTCAATTACAATAATTTTGATGAAATGAAATGAAACGATTAGCTATTCAACTAAACGAATTCTAATAGAAATTGGTATACACTTATTTCACCGTTGTCGAGCTTCATTTGTTGTTCCATTATTATTTTGTCATGTCACATTATTGGTGTTACGAGGTGAGGTTCGGGATTGGAAAGGTAGATACGCCAATTTATAACCAAAAAAGACAAAATTTATTTTAATAATTCGCAATTAGCACAATTACAATTAATTCTCACGATTTTAATTATCACTATTTCCACTTTTCTATTCACTTTTACTTCGCACTTGTTAATTCGCAGTATCACTCAACTAGAACTAATACTACCATGCCACTGCCTTATATAGGTACTCCGAACGTTATATCATAAAGAACTCTTGTCATTTCCTGAAAACCTAAAACCCTTCTGGAATGTTCTAATACATTGTGGGACATTCTATAAATAGACTATTAGTTCTGTTTATTATCAAAAGATAGCGTGCGTCTCAATTTAGGTAATTTATGACTTCCTATAATCGACGTAGGTCTCTCCCGACGTATTAGCCCTAAATTGTGCGAACTGGGCAGGAAGATCGACCATCTACTCTGAGAGTCGAACATTTTCCTCTTTTAATCGTTCGACATCTGCAATGAGGGTCTCAACGACCCCCGCCACTGCTGAAGACGACTCCTTAAGGGCTCGAACTAAGGGCCCCTTCAGGTTACGTGACTTTGTGGCCACTATATTTATGATGTCCACGGCTGTATCTGTTCTTATTTGGAGGTCAGCGGAACCACCTTCCACAGGTGGACGAATCTTTAGAAGAAGATCCGAGATCTTCAGCTACGCGTTCACCTTCTGTACGCGTCAGGACCGTTTGTTCGGTTCTTGAGAAGGCGCTCCTACCCGCAGGCGTCGTGAGAGCGCGGCCTCGTGCGCCCCCTGGACGCAGTTGTTATTTTCCGAGCTGGCATGTCTTCTGATACGCCAGCACTGGATCGCGAGAGGCTCCTCTTGCGACTATCCGTGCCAAACGATAAATTCATAGACGACCCGGAATCAGACTCCGAGTTTTCTTCTTTTTGGGTATTTGTTAATGATTCCATATTTGTTCACACTCTCAGCCATGCATCCCCTGGCCACACACTTGAGCACGGGATTCGGGGTAATTTTTAGAGAGGTTGTCTTCCTCGCAGTCCGGGCGGCTAAGCCAAGACCCTCACCCCCGATCGGAGTCGTGAGACATAACCACAACACTCCTTTCGGGATTATGATGTGCCGACGGTGGCAGGAAGACCAAGTCAACCATTGCCTGCTCGGTGGCAGTGTAAGTGCACGCCGAGCCCGTCCTCGTGCCTCCACTTTAAACAGCGGAGCAACTCTGGGTGACCCAGGGAAGGGTCCCACCGGGTATCCCGCTTAGTCTGGAGTCTCCCTCTGGGCCAATCCGGCATGAGTGGCTCTACCGGCATGGCCCCAGAGATCATTGACTCGCGCAAGCCCCCCCACGACGGCAACGTAGGGATACTTTGGGGGAGGAAGGGTTAGGGCCTTTTTTTTTTTTTGTGCGTGTGGAAACCCCCTCGGGCCGTCACCCCACCGGGGTTTACGATGGGGCGGTGTGTCGGAATCGAACCGACTAAAACCACACGGTGTGCCGTACTGCGCCTTAAATAGGAGGGATCCGGGAACAGCTTTTATTAAGACATCCGGAACCCTCCTAGCGCCTGCCCGCAAAAGCGCGGGCACCACCTTCGGGTAAAAACCTTTCAATTAGGCGACGTCCAGGCACACGCGGACGCCGCCTCCTCGCGGGAGGCCACTATAGCGGGTGAAGGGGAAAAACCCGTCCCGTCCACCCGCGGCCACACTCAGGGCGGCATGAGGCGCTGGTAAGCGCGCCTCCGCCGCCCGGTTCGCCGGCGGCGAATTAGGTCCGAGTGGAGGTCGTCCTCCCGGACCCTTTCCGCCGCCTCCTTCTGCGAGATGACTTCCTCACAGAAGGTTGCGACCGCGGTAAAATTCCTGTCGCTACCGGCCATGGAGCGTATGACAGCCGGTAGCGACAGATCCACTCCGATGACTGCAGTGAGGGCCCGACGCTGCGTCGCCCAACTGGGGCAAACCGCCAGCGTGTGCTGAGCCGAGTCCTCGCTGCAGTCGCAGTGGTGACAGGCGGGACTCAATTCCCTCCTAGCGACCGAGTGCAGGTACTTCCCGAAGCAGCCGTGCCCGGAAAGAACCTGCGTCAGTCGGAAGGAAAGGGTCCCGTGCTGCCGCCCTGCCCACTCGACGATTACCGGCTGGAGCGCCTCCACGGCGGCAAAGCCAGCACGTGGAGCCTCCAGCCGGGACGACCAACGAGGCATGGTGGCTCGGCGAGCGGCCTCGCGCCATTCGCGTACCTCTTCGGGCGGGGGCCGACTGCCGCTTCTCGCCCGGAACACAGCCGTTCGCCGATATACTTCGGCGAGCACTTCCGCCTCCAAATCCCACGGGGGAGTCCCGGCCAACGCGCACGCCGCCTCTGTTGACACGGTGCGGTATCCGCGTATGGCTCTAACCGCCATCACCCTCTGAGGGTGCCAGAGCCGCGTCCTATTCTGGGCGGTCAGAGCCTCCGCCCACACCGGTGCACCGTACAGTGCCATTGACCGGACAACCCCCGTGTACAGCCGTCTCGTAGCGATGCTGGGTCCACCCAAATTGGGCAAGAGTCGCCCAAGGGCGGACGCAGCGCCGACCAGCCTTGGAGCAAGCTGCAGGAAGTGCTCGTCGAAGCGCCACCTACCGTCGAGGATCAGGCCCAGATATTTTATGTGGGCCTGAACCGGTACGAGGACCGAGTTGACCTCAATAGAGGCGCCAGGGGGTGGACCACGACGGGGCCCATGAAATAATAGGGCCTCCGTCTTATCCAGGGCCACCCGCAAACCCAGCGCCTCTATGCGCCCGACCACCAGAGAGACTCCCCTGGTGGCCAGGCGCGCCGCCTCCTGAAAGTTCACCCCCCGGGCTGTGACCAACGTGTCATCGGCGTAACAAATTACGCCGAGCCCGGGGGGGAAGTCGCCTCGGAGGGCCCAGTCGTACCCCATGTTCCACAGGAGTGGTCCAAGGACAGACCCCTGCGGAACACCGCACGACATGGGCCGACGACTCAAAACTCCATCTCGGTCCTCGTACATGACGGTACGCTCCTCTAGATAGTCTGCCACTAGCCGCCTCAGGTGCCCTGGCACTCCGTGATAGTGGAGTGCTTCCCTGATGCAGCTGAATGGCAGACTATTGAATGCGTTGGCGATGTCCAACGACACCGCCAACAACACGCCGCCACAGCTCACTACCTCTTCGGTCACGGCTCTCAGGCGCAACACAGCGCCGACCGTCGAACGCCCCGCTCGAAAACCGAATTGAGCGTCCGACAAATCGGGGCCGACCTCGCCAAGGTGCCGAACGATGCGGGCAGAGAGGACCCTCTCAAACAATTTACCCGCCTCGTCCAGCAACACGATGGGCCTGTAGGCCGTGACCGAGTCGGTAGGCCGTCCCGGCTTCCTTAAAAGAACCAGCTTCCCGCTCTTCCAGCAGTCAGGGAAGCGCCCGGACGCCAAGCTAGCGTCGAACACCTCCCTGAGGCGGTCGGACATGTGATCGAGGGCAAGGGCCAACACTCGGGCAGGGATCCCGTCTGGCCCGGGGGACAAAGGGTTAGGGCCTACGGTAACCTCACTCACTTCGCGGTAACCTCACTCACTTAAAAGCAATTGCAATCATCGCTTCAATGCCGGTTTTCTGTGAGGGTGTGTTATCACTCCGGTCGAGCCGGCCCATACTAGCCGAAGCATGGCTCTTCCACGGTATTTCAAGTAGGAATGTATTAAACTATTGACATTTCACCTCAATCCATATGCATTCAGTTTGTTTAATAGTATTGAGTGATAGACACAGTCAAAAGTTTTAGCAATATCCATAAATATAACTGGTGTTCTTTTGGCCATAGACGTCATAACTTTTGTCCAAAAAATGAAAGATTGCAATGTTAATAGCTCTACCTGTTCTAAATCCCATTTGTTTCTTAGCAAATAAGTTATGAAACTCGAAGTAATTGTACAAATTATGATGAATTTAATTCTCAAAACATTTTGAAAATACGGGGAGATTCGGGGGAATGGCATAAATTGCAACGAGGACATTCGTCTTCATTGCCATGGTTGTCCCAAATTACTATGTTGTGAAGTTCTATAAAAAGGGGTCTGCAACGCGTGCGTTATACCTACTCCTTTTGTGTCAAACGTCCGATGAATTAAGGCAACCGCTTACCAAAAGGCGCCCCATTTGTTGTTTGCCGCCTTAGTGGTATAAAAATACACGAGCGAGATGTGTTAAATTGTTAATATATTAGTAATTTTTTTGACAAACGTAAAGAATAGCAATTAACATATTCATAACGTAGCGCATTAGTATGTACATATTCTACATGTATCTTTGAAACTTTGAAGCATACTTAATTTTTGTTATTTATTTAGTTTTAAAACTTACCTAACGAGATTGCAGTCTCGTTTTTTTGTTCTGCTCTTGTCAACAAATCATATATAGTATATATACATATTATTATAGTTCACGTCATTTAATAATATCCATAGAAAAAATTCATTGGCTAGATATAGCCACTTAAATACAAAAAGGACTTTGTGGGGTTTAAGGTAGTTATTTAAATACTTATTTGTGTTTTAGATTCGCTTATTAGACAATATAAGCAATGTAACAAGTAACTTGTAAAAAAAACATGTTGAAGAAGAGTGTCCTTGGAGTTTCTTGCCTGTTCTCCATAGGAGCTACGTATTGGAACAGGCAACTAGTTTCACGACTGACTTAGTTTGACTGACTTCTACTCCTGACAATTCAAAAATACCTACAATGGGTAAACTTGAAGTAAATAATTTTGTTTTTGAATACCTTATTTGAATAAAAATTATAGTTAAATTAAATTAGGTTAAACTTACCAAGATTTTATAGAAAGTGAAATGTGTTAATTTTTGTACCTATTGAGAAAAAACTGACGAGTTTGAAAAGTAAATGTTTGCTATTTTGGGTTTAAGAAGTTGACGGTTAGGGAACACAGATTTTGGTTCGTTGGATAAACAATAAGTACTCAATTCAAAACAAGGCTTTGAAAATATTACACAATAAGGGTTCAAGGGTACCTTTATCGAAAGGAAAGATGCCTGATGCTAATTACATCGGAAAACAGTTAGTGGCCGAGTTGGTTGTTTTATCACCTTGAGCATTTATTGTTTTAAGATATCGACTATCCAATAAAAAAAGTGTTTAAACACATATTACACAAAACAAAAATCTGAGAAAAAGTGTTTGATGTGACTTCCGTTTTTAATTAAAATTTTAATAAATATAAATAATAATCAAATATGTAAATAACTTAAAGAAAAAATCAATAAAAGTGATATTATAATTATGTATATATACCTGTCAGCCTGTGACCCTATTTTTTTGTTGGAAGGTATCTATCTTCTTTTCTGTATCCCTGATAACTTGTATGCAAAATTTAATGATTTGTTGATCACTTAAGGCGTGGAAGCGTTACACACAAACAAACAAACTAGAATTTGTACTTATAATATTAATCATTTAGTTAATTTTTAAATGTAAAACAAATATAAAACAAACATGCTGTAGGTACAAAACACGGTTGGAATGATTATGATTATTTATTGATTACTAGCAGCGCCCTGCGGTTATACCTGCGTAAGTCCCGACCCCCTCCGAATATCGGGATAAAAAGTAGCCTATATGTTAATCCAGGTCTCCAGCTATCTACATACCAAGTTTCATCGCAATCGGTTCAGCAAACATCCATACATACATCCATACATCCTCACAAACTTTCACGTTTATAATATTAGTAGGATGTTTGGTTGTTGTTATAATGATTTACTTTGCAAGGCCTGTACCGTATTTAAAGGTTACTTATAAAGTCATGTCATCATGTCTCGTAGTCTCTAACGGACCGGTCTCGCAGTATCTTGTTTTAAACGTGTATTTTTTATCAATCCCAAAGTTTAATCAGTGACTTGTGATTTTGTTATAAATGTAATCAAAATAAAATACGATTCAAAAATATATCTATTAAATAGGAAGAAGAACTTTAGAGACGAGCTGCCTACGTCTTCCAATATAATTATTAAGAATATTTACCTATTGTATATTTTTATATCATTCCACAATCAGTTATATCAAATTTGATAAGATTGTCTAGGCTTATAATCGACGGTGAGTAGGTATGCCATATTTTATTAACATAATATGCAGCTTAAATACTTAGTACCTACCGGTTCGGTACCTATTTATTGAGTGCCGGAGTTTTATGAAACGGACAATTTCACGCACAAAATTTTACTAGATTATCAAATGAAAATCGTCCAATTCAAGGTCAGTGGGTGGTCAGGTAAACAGTATATGTATATACAGTATTGTATCTTTGTACAAACACTCGGATCGCGAGACATACCTACACGCCTCCAATTCGGTTTACACTCCGTACACAAACAGTCGCGAATGCGCCGCAGGCAGTGACGAACGACGGTGTGAGGGTTTTTTAAGCGTAAGCGTGCGATTTGTGTATTTCATTGTAATAAATACAAATACGTACATAATATGGCATAGAGCAATTATATACTACATTGTGCTGGTTTTGGTTGCTTGAATTCTTCAAAAACGCACCCAGAGATAACATTTTTTAAATTACCTGGAAACTCCGAAAGGTAAGACCAAAGAGAATATAAAGCACTACGTTTAGGTAAGACTATAAAACAATTTTTATATACCTACTAGTACCTAATTTGTTTCTTTTTTTAATAGGTAGGCATTACGCTTTCTCCACCGAAAAAAACTAGTGGGTAGTTTCCTAGGCTTTTTTAACTTATGTATTTAGCTACTTGCAAATAATATTGAATTAGACGAAATATCATTATGAAATGATTATGAGAGTAAAAAATGGTAGGTACCTATTAAGATTTAGAGCGTGTTTTTTATTAAATCTACTAATCAAAAAACAGGACATGTGTTTTTATTGAACACTTCTCATTTCATTCATAAATTATAATATTTACGATCACAAAACTAGAAACTCAAGTAGGTAGATGAAATTATGGGCAGCCCTATAGCGTGTTTACGTACCACCCGGCTGTAGATAATTATTTCAAGGACAGGGCCGAGTCACAATACTGTATATACATATACTGTGTCAGGTCCGCCAGACACATTAAATCTGATAAAGCGGTTCGAATGCACGCTAATCGACCAATTTTATCATTTTAGTCTGCTTGCAGGCTGCATACTGACCGGCTGTGTTTGAGATTATTTTTAAAGTGGTGTGTATTAACGCGTTTTATCGGTTTGGTGGTTTTATTTATAAGATGATTTATATGTATTATACAATCAATACAGATAGCATTCCTTCAAAAAGATAAACTATTAGATATACGGAACCTTTCTTACAAACGTCCGTCCAGAACATAAAATAAACCAAATGAAAATTTACGATTTCGTTGTGTACTGACCCTAAATCTGATCATACGCCATTTCAATCGCAAATTTTATCAATACGAAAAATTTTATCGCGAGGAAACCGTTTTAGAAAACATTGCCATCTTACGCTATAATACACTCGAAATCGAACGAATCCGGGTCACATAAAGATACCTGAAAATCTCGCAAGCTAATAATGCTTGCTTAGTGAAATAAATTGTGTTTAATAGACAATTAAATACTCTTTAAATGAAAGTAATAAAACTTCTTGGTTGTTGTAAAGTTATTTCATCAAAAATGTGACTAAACATCGTATAAGAAACTTGGTGTACCTACAGCATGCCAAATCGCATAACCGCAGTAATAGCAGCACGTGGAGGTAACATAAAGTACTAAAATTGTTTATTAAATACAATTTATTTCACTGAGCTAGCATTCTTAGCTTCCGAGATTTTCATGTGACCTTGATTCATTGCTATCGAGTGTAGATAAAACTAAATAAAATAGATGTAGGTCAGGGATAGCCACATGGGCGTTAAAAAGTAGAAAACAAAATAAAGTTGTAATCTTTGATGTCTTTTCTACGAGTCAGGCTTTCGTAAAATTCGACAATTATTCATATAAAAAAGTAAAAAAACTGTTAAATTTTTTTTAAATTAATAACACTAAAGCTCGTCTGTGGCTAGCTTTTAAACAAAAAAAAGTTGACAATCAGAGAAGAAAAATATACTGATCTCTTCATAATGTAGATAAGTAGGTATAAGTAACCCACTTATATTTTATTGTCTTTTTTCTTTTGCAGCTTACTAGAATTACATTTAAAATGTTTAAGTCATTAACATTAGTGTTTATCGTATCGCAACTACATGACAGTGTCGCCGGACCATTGTGGAACAAGTACCAGCAATACTTAGGACTACATTCAGTTGACATTTTTCGAGAATACATACGGATAGATACGAGCAATGAAGAAAATATAAGTTTGTATAAAACACTTCTCATAATTAATTTAGTAAACGAGTTTTTAATCTATCAAACTTACACAATGGATTCATTACCTTGATAAATGTCTGCATCAGAGAGAGACGGTACGGATTGTTAAAATTCCATGAATCAGGAATTCAATTTAAAAAAAAAAAACTTCCGCTTGGTTGGATTGGAGTGACCTCTTCTTCTACTCCTACTTCTTTTTCTTAGTGCTAAGTGGCTATAATACTTACATATGGCGTTGTAAGCCGATTACCACTAATCAGACAAACCCTGTGCTGATTTTCCAAAATAGAAAACTAAAAAATGGTATACATGGAAGTCTTGTTCTTATCGCAATTACGTTCCAAGATTTTGTTCCTTTCTAAGACTTGATTTGCGCGATTCGCGTTTCATTTTTTTGTACGCGTACGATTTTAATGCGGTTTTCACCTATAGACGAAAATTCATGAGTAAAGGTTTAGGTGTATAATTTTATAAAGGTTTTGTGTAAAATAGCTGAAATATGACGATGAATGTTCAAGATGTCAGAAAAAATAAATATATCCTCTGCTACCCGTGCGAAGCCGGGGCAGGTTGCTAATTAGATATAAAAGTTAAAAATATCTATATATAGTCAGACTCTTGGAGATAACAAAATGTCTTGCTTATAAACTCTTAACTATCTGATTGTTTTAATATTTTACAGAATATGCAGTTAATTTTTGGATCCGTGAAATGTCCGACTTGGGCATACCGTACACGATTTGGGAGCCAGCTGGCAAGCCGATATTCATCGCTACGGTAGAAGGCTCCGATCCTGCCTTGCCTAGTATAATGCTCAACTCGCATATGGATGTCGTTAAAGTTGACTCGGTAAGATTTCCACCTATTTTATGACCTTTATTTAAAACTACTTTTTTAACCACACGTTGAAGTAGCGAAGTCGGGATGAAACCGACTAAAACCTATTCATTTGATACATTTTGGAACCAACCGTGCGCAACTTGAGCGCACATACAAAAAACGTGGTAACAAAATATGTTGACGATATAGCAATTACAAATTACTTTCAGTGTTTTTCACCGACTATAATTATAATTTGATGACATTAAAATCAAAGTTCGCGGGTTTTCTGTGAGTTGTATTTGACCATATTAAGTAATGTAAAAGAGGTGTCTGAAAAACGTGTGTTTAGTTTTGCATGTTTGCCTATCAGTGTTAAAGCCATAAATTAAAGGTTCTACAGGATTTATAACATTATTGAAGCTGGTTATAAACGAATATAAATGAAACGAATCCTACTATAATTATGTTATTGGATATAATGTTATCTACGTATGAACGGGAATTAACGCGATCACGAAAAGGTATTACATACCTCTGAATTGCCTGACGTTTCGACCAGGTTGCACTGGCCGTGGTCACAGGCTGACTGGCTCAGCGGTGCACGCCTTCCGTCGCCGACATCGTGAGGTAGAAGGTTCTTCATCCACCTCCACTTTTTTGATATTTTTGATATTTTCGTTTCGCCATGTACCGTCACATACTATACTAACAGTGTCCCTATTCTGTAAGCAAACCGATGTGGCCCTATTCTGGTGTTCACCCGACTGCGCATAAAAGCGAGGTGGCATGTTTTTTATCACTGGATTCCACGCTGTAGATAATTTGAAACCATCTTCCCGATTGAAAGTTTTGTGTTTTTTAATTTCAATCGCTTCACGTACAACTCTTGAGTAAAAGTGACGTTCCGTGGAGAGGACTTGCGTACGGTGAAATTCAATCCAGTGATTGGTGCCCGCTTCGAGTGCATGTTCTGCAATCGCTGATTTGCTAATCTGTCGGTTCTTTACAGCAGCGATGTGTTCTTTGACCCTTTCAGCAATGGTCCGCTTTGTTTGGCCTATGTAGGAACTACCACAGCTGCAGTTTATTTTGTAGACACCTGGAGTTTGTAACGGCAAGACGTCCTTCGGTGTACCCACGATGTTTTGAACCTTTATGCCTGGTGTGTATACTGTCGGAATGGAGTATTTCTTTAATACGGAGCCGATCTTATCCGTTACTCCTTTCACATATGGCATGTAGGCTGGTTGTCTGTTCACCTCCGGATGCTTGCGTCTCATTGTCGGTTGCTTCCGTGTTCCATTCACCTGATATCCGTTACTTTTAAGTACCTCCTGAACATGATCCAGCTCTCGCTCCAAATGTTCAGGGTCACAAAGATCGTATGCTCTGTTCTTGAGTGAAGTCATAACAGACTGCAGGTGTCGGGGATGATGATGAGACGTGGCGTGTAGGTACCTATCCGTATGAGTAGGCTTGCGGTACACACAGTGCGACAAGGACCCATCTGACCTCGCGGTTACTTTGACATCTAAAAATGACAATGACCTATCCGCCTCCACCTCATATGTGAACCTTATCTTGGGGTGAATGGAGTTGAGGTGTTGTAAATATTGATCTACTTCCTGTTTATTTCCCTTGACGATACTAAAGATGTCATCCACGAATCGCTTCCAAAGCCTAACGGTCTTCGGGCCGAGACTCAACGCCTTCTCTTCTTGATGGTGTCGCAATGGGTAGTCCTGTAGCCCCTGTACTAGCCAACATCTGGATGGAGCATTTTGAAGAGAAGGCGTTGAGTCTCGGCCCGAAGACCGTTAGGCTTTGGAAGCGATTCGTGGATGACATCTTTAGTATCGTCAAGGGAAATAAACAGGAAGTAGATCAATATTTACAACACCTCAACTCCATTCACCCCAAGATAAGGTTCACATATGAGGTGGAGGCGGATAGGTCATTGTCATTTTTAGATGTCAAAGTAACCGCGAGGTCAGATGGGTCCTTGTCGCACTGTGTGTACCGCAAGCCTACTCATACGGATAGGTACCTACACGCCACGTCTCATCATCATCCCCGACACCTGCAGTCTGTTATGACTTCACTCAAGAACAGAGCATACGATCTTTGTGACCCTGAACATTTGGAGCGAGAGCTGGATCATGTTCAGGAGGTACTTAAAAGTAACGGATATCAGGTGAATGGAACACGGAAGCAACCGACAATGAGACGCAAGCATCCGGAGGTGAACAGACAACCAGCCTACATGCCATATGTGAAAGGAGTAACGGATAAGATCGGCTCCGTATTAAAGAAATACTCCATTCCGACAGTATACACACCAGGCATAAAGGTTCAAAACATCGTGGGTACACCGAAGGACGTCTTGCCGTTACAAACTCCAGGTGTCTACAAAATAAACTGCAGCTGTGGTAGTTCCTACATAGGCCAAACAAAGCGGACCATTGCTGAAAGGGTCAAAGAACACATCGCTGCTGTGAAGAACCGACAGATTAGCAAATCAGCGATTGCAGAACATGCACTCGAAGCGGGCACCAATCACTGGATTGAATTTCACCGTACGCAAGTCCTCTCCACGGAACGTCACTTTTACTCAAGAGTTGTACGTGAAGCGATTGAAATTAAAAAACACAAAACTTTCAATCGGGAAGATGGTTTCAAATTATCTACAGCGTGGAATCCAGTGATAAAAAACATGCCACCTCGCTTTTATGCGCAGTCGGGTGAACACCAGAATAGGGCCACATCGGTTTGCTTACAGAATAGGGACACTGTTAGTATAGTATGTGACGGTACATGGCGAAACGAAAATATCAAAAATATCAAAAAAGTGGAGGTGGATGAAGAACCTTCTACCTCACGATGTCGGCGACGGAGGGCGTGCACCGCTGAGCCAGTCAGCCTGTGACCACGGCCAGTGCAACCTGGTCGAAACGTCAGGCAATTCAGAGGTATGTAATACCTTTTCGTGATCGCGTTAATTCCCGTTCATACGTAGATAATATTATATCATGGAACGCGAAAGTTTAAAAGTTAGTATGTTATTGGAGCCCACCTCCAACATTTCTCGAAGAAGGGGAATGGCTACTTTACTACTAATAAATGAATTTTGTTCTTCTGTTCATGGGTGTATCGAGCTTCACGCCCAGAGGGCGGGGGTTTTTTTTTTGTTAGGTACATGTGGGGGCTGTTGACTGAAAAATTACCTTAATAAACTTAATATTCAGTACATAGTACGGGGGAGGGGTCGAAGACAACAAGATCTCCCTTACCCCCCCTGCCCATGTTACTAAGTAGGTACTTAATATTATAAATGTGAAAGTTGGTACCTATAGGTATGTTGGTATGTATAGGTACCTATGTTTAGATGTTATTGATGACACTCACTGACCGATAAACTAGTTTGTATAACATTACAAAAATATTTATATTCTGGAATAACATAGAAAAATAATAAATTATACAATGTAAATATTCATCGTACATACTATGTTTAGATGTTATTGATGACACTCACTGACCGATAAACTAGTTTGTATAACATTACAAAAATATTTATATTCTGGAATAACATAGAAAAATAATAAATTATACAATTTTTCAGAACAATAGTAAAATAATGAAATTATACCTACTATGAAGTACCTACCGATTTCACATTTAAATTTTTAAATTTTAGACAGAATGGAAATATCCGCCATTTGATGCGTATGTGGACGAAAATGGCGACATTTATGGCCGTGGTACACAGGACACCAAAGACGTTTCTATTCAATACCTGGAAGCCATTAGAAAGCTCAAAAAAGATAATATCACTTTGTCAAGGACTTTACACATCACGTTGATGCCAGGCAGGTGTCAACCATTTTTTTAAAAAGAATATGCCTGTCGACAAAGAACTGCTTTTATTTTATAGCTTATCAAATGCCTAAGTAGGTACATAACTCAAAAATTCATATTCTAATAAAAAAAATTGAGGAGAAAAAATTAAAAAGAAATGTTAAAATTGCTTTTAAAATTGCCCGCTAAAACGTCTGTTAGATTTTATTACGTCGCTCGCTAACCGATTAATTGACAGTTCTCCAAAGAGTAGTCTCCTCATAGAGGTAATATAAATCCGTACCACTGTTGATAGGATCTTGAGGTTTCTCGAAGCCATAAAGTCTGAGCAGTGAACTTTAAAGCAAAAGTTCGCTACAAAAGACCAGAATTGGCGAGGTAGCAATAAGCACTTAAAATAATCCATCAGGCATATTATTTCTGGTTGTTTTCGTCTTGCCAACGATGAATATTTGCACAGACACAATCAAGTGGCCAGGATTGTACATCAACAATGCCCTAAAATACAACCTTGTGCATTCAGAAGCACCATATTACAGGTATGTGCCCGACCCAGTTCTCGAAAATGGTTGTGCCATATTGTATTGGGATCGATCTATCTTCAGTGACAGAACTATTGATGCCAATAAACCTGATATAGTGCTAATAGACCGATTGCGCCGCGCAATGATTATCGATATCGCTGTTCCTCATGACGAAAACCTCGCGAAAGTTGAAAAAGAAAAACAAATGAAATATTTGGATTTGTCTCACGAGATTGTCGATATGTGGAATGTCGATTCGATCATTGTTCCGATTGTCATATCTGCTAATGGATTAATAGCCAAGAGGCTCGATCAACACCTTAAGAGGCTCGCGTTAGACGGCTGGATCAAGGGACTGATGCAGAAGGCAGTTCTCCTCGACACGGCCCGTATAGTGTGTCTTGGTCCCTGTGCCCAATGTCGGGTCTACTATTTTTTTACAATTTTAAATTATTATTATTTTTATTTAAAAATGTAATTTATAAGTTTTAAATTTAATAAAGAGAAATAATAATAAAGCAGCTAGTTGCTAGACAAACTAATACCACCTTATCTAAATAAAATATCGAGCTTGTATTTTTTATTTTTTGAAGTCGGTTTAACTTGTTTTTGCGTTATAAAATTGTTGTTTGGTAGATACATAATGACATGATGTACTTTTTACAGATGAGGAGTCAGGAGGCACCTATGGAATGAAGGCTTTCGTAAAGACCCAAGAATTCAAATCGTTGAATATTGGATTTGCTCTGGATGAGGGGTTAACCAACAAAGAAGACTACTTTTTTGGGACTTTTGTGGATAGGAGACCTTGGCGTGGGTATCTTCTGCACATACGTAAAACAGATTTATTGTCCATATATAAAAATATTTGCATCTTTATAATATAGTTAGATATATTTATAATTTATTTCTTTTTTTGGGAAACTACAGATTTATTTACACTTGCGCGTACCGTTGCCGTTGCTACTAAAATTTGTTTATTGACAGCTCGATACGTCTACGAATGACAACAAGTAGGTATAGTATAATTAAATGAAAATAGATAATCAATATATATTTTTTAGTTCGTTTTAAAGTTTAAATTTACAAACTCTGGCACAGGAAAATATTCGAATGGACAGAGAATAAGTTACACTATCTTGTATCGTTAAGTAATCAATATGTACTCAAGTTGTTATTTTTATTTATTGTTTCGTTTTCATTTTAAGTAACAAAAGTTGTTAATAAATTTGCATCACAATGGCTTTTCTCATGTGATCATATATGAAAATCATATTCTCATTTGAGTTAAACATTTCAAACACATTCAATAATACTATTGTTGTCTGAGTCGCTTAATTTTGTTGATTTTTAAAGTCACATTAACCGAATCATCTCATCGTTTTAGATAAACATGACTTGTTTTGGATATTTTACTTGAATATATTAGGTACAATGCCATTTGTTACCTTAGTTTTGCAAATTAAATTCCGTTTAATTAACGTCAGTTGTTTTAAGTATTTCTCATTTAGTAAGAATAATGAGGTAATAATAATTATTTCTTACCTAATAGTACCAGTAGGTAGGTAAGTGTATAACACCGATATAACCAACATTGGTCCCAATTCTGTTACTTCACTCGCTAAATTAAAATTCACTAAATTTTCTTCATATAAGATGTAAACCTTGTACACTTCACAAGATCATCACTGAAACAAGATCTTATTTTAAATTTAAACAAATCGGTAACATATATCCCTATCGAAATAAGCAATTTATTTGTCGACTAAAGTCTGACACGCTTAAATAAACTTTAATACCACGTGGCGAGAGCCGCTATCCGTTGAATGCCATCTCTTTTGCTCTGTGTTTTTTAACCGACGAAAAAAAAGGAGGTTCTCAATTCGACGGTATAATATATATATTTTTTTAATTCTTTTTTTTTATGTCTGTTCAGCCCTCACTCCGTTATTTATGAACCGATTTTGATTATTCTTTTTTTGTTAGATAGGGTATACCTCAAGGATGGTCCCATATCAAGGAAGTCAGGATCTGATGATGGGATCCTGAAAAAATTGAGAGAAACCCTCGAAAATTATAGGAACGAATAGTGTTTCTGTTTACTTTTCATTACTTTATCAGGTATTGAATATAGAAATCATCATCATTTTTCATCATCATCATCATGATGATGAAAAAAACCATAAAATAAAATCTTTTTAACAAAAATATAATTTTATATAAACTTATTTTGCGTCGGCGCCAAATAAAATTTTGATAATTAATCAGTTTGTTGTTTGGCGCCGACTCAAAAAATTAGATAGTTTATGTAAATAAGCTCAATACTTAAGACTTAAGGTTTATTTATTTTTTGCTTTTTAGTTCTTTTCGTCGGTTTAATTTTTTGTTAAAAAGATTTTACTGTAAGCGTCTTCGTAGGTGTCGATTAAAATAACGTCATCTTAGTTCGTTTTGAACAAGTTTTTATACGGCATTTGAATTTGGGGACAATCGCTGCGTGGCAATTATACGGCATTGAAATAAATGGGGACTCTCGTTGCGTGGAAATAAAGTTGAGTATACGTTGACAGGTTTTAGTGAAATTTCGTGGCGCTGAGAAATAGATGCCAGTAACAAATAGAACCTTGTTACGAATAAGACAAGGTTGATTTCATATGAAAAAATTAAGTCAGGTTTTAGTTTAGTTAAGTGTACAACAGAATAAGCACCATTATCTGTTTCTGATAACGATGTGAAGGTCCTATGATCACCCTCACATGGGGTCTTCATTTGTTTGTTGCCAAATAGGTAGTGTTGGTAGTACTAAAAACAGTAAAGCAATACAATAACCAAACTTTCGTCGCTCTTTGTACCTATATAAATTTTTTTGCACGAATACACGGACGGTATAGGTACAGGGTTTGGTAATTGAAGTCGGGAGTTTGCTAAACGAGAATGCTCATTAGATACAAAAAATGGAACGCTTACTGCTTTAGACATAAATACTTACTTTTCAGTCAAATGTTTTTTTCTTGTTTGGAAACCCCCTCTGGAGTCAAAGGTACCTTGCTGTAAAGCTCGGCAAACTTGGCCGCCTGTTCAACAACAGGCGACCGCCATGGACTAAGACCACGCTTTCACGGACGCCTCTTGTGAGGAAGTGATGTATTCTACAAGAGGCGTCCGTGAAAGCGCAGCCGCCTCTCCCGTTAGTTTCGGGGCCAGACTCCAGAAATGAGGTCCAGGTCCCAGTGGCTGATATCGAGGACTAGATGCCGATGCGAACACCCATATTACTAAAGTGATGACGTATTGCCATTTAATTTCAATATAAAAATGATCCTTACAGGAACAAGGTGGATAGTTTTTTTTTTACGGAAAACTTTAACAAAAACATCAAATGGTTCCTAAAGTACACTACAACCTTATATGGATATAACATATCAAGAATTCGTATGCTTGCTGAGACTGACTGAGAGCGATTTGTGAAGCCTTTTAAATGTTACATGTAATTCTATCATAAAACACAGAATAGCTTGAGGTCAGCCTTTGGTAATTAAGCAAGTATATATGTCCAACGTAGTAGCGCAACGTTCTAAAAAAATTATTTGCAATAACAATTTTGACGTCATACTATAATATTTTTTTATAAATAATTGAGCTTACATTTAAAAATAATAACAAACGTAAGAAAAATAACGAATCAAAACTTTCCAACTCTCATTTAAGTCTTAATTTCTCTTCTCTCTCTTCTCAAATTACGTGGGAGAGCCATGCTTCGGCACGTATGGGCCGGCTCGACTCCGCTCGATACTACGGCCTCACAGAAAACCGGCAGTGAAACAATGCTTGCATTGCTTTTCGCCGCGTGAGTGAGGTTACCGGAGGCCCTAACCCTTCCCTCTCCCCTATTCCCGTTCTTACCCTCTCCCCCTCTTCCCCTACTCCTACCTTAAAGGGCGGCAACGCACTTGTGACTCTCGAGTTACAGGTGCCCATGGGCGGCGGTAGTCATTTACCATTAGGTGACCCGTCTGCTCGTTTGCCCCTATACCATATAAAAAAAAAATTAATGAAGACAATGAAATAATTAATTTTAACTTACTACTAGTTATTTTTTGTAAGTATTAACGAAACGTAAGGTTTGTATTTTAATTTATATTTTAGAAATGCAGTTCGTCATCAAGGGAGATGGTGGTCATGGGTTTGAAATGCCAGATAACTCCGCTATGGCTAAGGTAATCTTTTGTTGTAAAGTACTTTTCTTCTACTCAAACGGGGGTTACATACAATGATTGTTTAAACAGATGGGTTTGTTTCTTTATAAAAAGGTTTTGAATTAAAAATTTCCTCTTAATTTTTTTTTTATTCAATCAAGCAATCAGCGTCTTTCGCTTTTTAAATTGAAATGCAATAAACTTTGAGGTATTATACATACCCCATTTAATGACGGGCATCACCAAAATCGCACTACTCTGTCAAAAATTATACATCATATAAATAATATTACCTATCCATTCATTATGTTACATAATTTTCACCAAACATAAGATGCAATACCGACATATTCAGATACTTGTCGTTTCTAGACCCACAAATTCATAAACGCTGTGATGGCCTACAGAGACACGCAAAAACGGATCATGAAATCGAAAAGCAACAACGATTACGGTAGTTATACCAGTGTGAACATCAATATCATAAACGTAAGTTTTACCTTTTACTAAGTATTATAATTATAATATATCAGATCTTTCATGTAGACAAACTGCAATCATGACCGGGTCAATAAAAAATATCTATAATACTATCACTTTTCTTATAATCGTCTTCAATATTTTTTACTTTATTAAATAATGCTTTCCATTCCGATTCACCCATTAAATTTGTATCCTCTTCTACAAGTTTCTTAACATCATTTGTGTTAAAATGTGTTTTTTTTTGCGATGTAATCCTTTATTGCTACCCAAGGCATTTTGTAACTTTCTTTGTGCAGTAAAATTAATTTATATAATTCTGGCTTGTACATACTTGATGAAAACGGTATGCCTCTACTTGTAAGCCAGGCTTCCATTTCCGATTTTTTCGAACTGGAATTTGGCGCCTTCTCTTCTAATCTATTGTGGTGTGTGTCTATGTGTCTATTTATTCAGTGTGGCTACCACCACTACTGAATTTGGTGCAAGATTTGGTATCAGTTGGGTGCGAAGCCACTTCCCATAGATGTCATAATTCATGTTTTGGTGATAATCCCCCGTTTTAGTACCTGCTTTAAATTTAAGCAGTGCGTTATTTACAAAACCCTGATCAGACCCAGTATGGACTAATGGGCTAACTTCAGCCCGGCCAATATGTATGGGAATTGTTGTACGTTAGCACCAATCTATGCATACTTACAACTTTCTTAAAAAATAAACAAGTATCGTCGTAACAAATAAGTAAGTGTTTGCATCAATAGGATCTTTGAGAAGATTGCGTAACTTTCTTCCTATTGGCACTAAAACTGCACTGGTCCAATCTCTCCTGCCAATCCTCGATTACGCCGATGCCAGCTATCTTGATCTCACTGAGAACCAACTTAATAAACTTGAGCGCCTCCAAAACGTCTGTATTAGGTTTATATTTGGTTTACGCAAATATGACCATATTTCTGATTTTCGTATTAAGTGAGCTTAATACGAAAATGGCTTCCTATACGGCTTCGCCGAAATGCTCATATTCTTGCCCTACTTTACAATATTTTGTTCAACCCCGCTACTCCCACCTGCCTTAAAGAACGTTTCAAGTTCCTAAATGACACACATGCGAGGTTCCTGAGATCTATGGAAAATCAAGTACTGAAAATACCTTTGCATTCCACAAATTTTGTTCAAATATCTTTTACAGTACAAGCAGCTCGCCTGTGGAATGCATTGCCTGAAGCTATTAGACGTGCTCAGTCTCTACACACTTTTAAAAAAATGGTCACTAATATTTCACTAAGTCTGTCACAGTAATATTTCACTTGCTTTTAATACTGGATATGTGTATATATTTATTTTAATATCGGTCTATATGTGTAAATGTATGTATTTATGTGTAATATGTGTAGGTATATATATAGGTAAGGTATATATAATTATTTATTCCTTTTCTCGTAAATTCATATAAGTTGCTACTTAGCTAAAGTCTTACACCTGCTAACTGCCCTATACATAACTCCATTGCATCTGTCCATCTAAAGGTTGTAATCGCAACTAGCAATAAGACCGCCGTTTGTACCATTCTTTTTTTTGTCTTTGTAAATATTTTGGAATGTTCCTCATGGTGTACAATAAAGAGTATTGTATTGTATTGTATTGTATCGTCACTCATTACATTAGTTATTAGAGATAAACAAATACGATCGAGAGCAATGAATCCGGGTCACATAAAGATACCTGAAAATCTCGGACACTAGACTTAACTTAACGGAAAAAATTGTGTTTAATAGACAATTTAATACTTTGCTTATAGAGCATACATTTCGTCTAAAACCATAACTCTTGACTAATCTTCAACACTTCCATTTAAATTTGTATATATGTATATGTTAGTCTCGAATATGATGCCTACACTGAAGTTTAGGGCCCTGTGCCAGTCTAAATGGTTTTAAATTAGCTTACAAACAAGTTAACTTAAGCAACTCGTCTGCTTACAGTCTATGCACTTGGTTACTTCCTCCGCGTCGTCGGAACTGATTTGTAAGTTCAAATCTGATGAGAATACGATTACGAAGATTTGTGTTAACCAAGTATCTATCTTCTACACAATTTAATTCACTAAGCTAGCATTATTAGTTTGCGAGATTTTCAGGTATATTTATGTGATCGGATTCATTGCTCTCGAGTATAGTTCAAACAAAGTAATTAACGAGTAATTTACGAGCATGTCCACGAACAGTTTATTGCCATAATATACTACGATTTTGATTAATATAACTTAAACACGCTAGTAACGTTAGGTCTTAATTAATATTAGGTTTGTCACATTCGGGCCAGATCAGGGGTCAGGTGATTTAGACCAATTTTTGATAAAGAAACCTTATATTATTAGGTAGATTTCGAAAAAAAGTCTACCTATTGGTTTTGTACCTAATGTCGAGTTTTCCAAAAATTTCTTCACAGGAGGTCTAATTATGATCCCTAGACCCCAAAATAACATAGTTTATATATATATACAATATGTACCTCAATATGCCCCGTTGCTTTCAAACTTGGACGAAAAATCAACAGGGCAAACTGTGAACCTTTTCACAATCGGTAACATTATTAAATGACAGCAATTTTTTTTATTTTACTCTGCAATGTAGACATTTAAAGTTTTTAATGCGACATATTTTTGAAGATAAAAAATTAAAAAAACACGAACTACCTCTACGGGCTTGCTACGGACCCGGATTTTTAAAACTTTCACGACACTTTGTTAGAATTTAGGATAAATAGCTCTTTTTCGGTAAAATAGCATGTACCTATATGTAACATTATTCATATCTAACAATTTGTCTGTTTATTTTATCATTGAAAAGAATGATTCTAAAACTATATGATGAATAATAGTTATTTTTTTAATATTGTAAATATTATTTACACTGTTTCATTTTGTTAAGGTCATAGCGTATTGTGTTTACAAACCGTAATATAATTGATATGAAATTGAGGTCAGGGTACAAACTAGTTTATATAGAACAAACAAAGAACATGTTGTTTATACATTTTTTATTAAATAAACTAGCTGACCCGCGCATCATCGTCTGCGTCACATTAGAGAGAGAGAGAGATAAATTTTCCCACGTTTTTGTATTTCATCTTTCATTGATACTCCGCTCCTATTGGTCGTAGCGTGATGTTATATAGCCTATAGCCTTCCTCGATAAATGCGCTATAGAATAGTATTTCCTGATATTAGCGCGTCCAACCAAACAAACAAACTCTCTTTATAATATACTCGTAAGTATAGATTAAATTATAAGTCAAGTGGAGAGAATACTTCAATAAATTCCCAGTAGGTACTTATGCATAAGAGTGTTCATTGATAGTGTTAAAAATATAATAACATAAAAAGAGATACAATAGAACTTAATTATAATTGGCATGGTATGATAAATAAAACAAATATTACTGCAAAAGCCCACAACAAGTTTACAAACAAGATAACAAAGTACTTATTTACGTATAACATTATCTTATGTTATGCTAATTGTTGTGCACAAATATGAATGCACTCAAAGGTTATCAAAAGTTAAGTACCTAGTCGTTTGATTATCTAATTTATTGAAAAAGTATATATGTAGTTACTTAGGTAATTATTGAAAAAGTATACCACTTTTCATATAAGTAAGTTTAAAATGCAACGTGCAACAAAAAAAAAACTATTTCATTTCAAACAAAACTAAATTGATATTGTTTTCCAGAGTGGGTTAGCCTTAAACATAATACCTTCAAAAGTAGTGCTCGCTGTTGATATGAGACTATCTACAGACGCTGAAGTTACGCAAATGGAAGCTATTGTAAGTAGTTTAGTTTTCTATTGACAAAAGCATATTTTTTAATAGGTACATCTCAAAGGGACATAGACTTTATAAACTCACAAAGGCAGCAACTACAGAGAAAATTGCAAGACAACTTACCGTTTTTTACCGAGTTTTAGCTACTTACATACCAAGTTATGTAAGTAGCTAAAACTCTATGTCTTATATCCCACCATAGGCTCAATAACATCCTTCACCATCATCAAGATTTAGGAAACCCAGAATAAAAACTTGGCAGATCACAAAAAGGCCTCCTTGAATAATAAAAAGAAAATAAAGGAATAAAGGAACTTCCGAAGTCAATAAAATCAGTCAATTCTTTCAACACTTCAACGAAAATATTGGCTGAAGCCATTGAAAAATGCCTACGAGCAAAGTTGCCCAATAAGAGAATCGAAAGGTCTAAATAAATCCATGGAACAAAAAGCTTGAAAAACTGAGGAAAACGACACGATGCACCTTTACAGGGCTACCAAACCGGGCGTCATGGTGACATACACCATGTGGTTTTAGTTGGTTCGATTCCGACATACCTTCTCACCAGTAGCCACGGTGAGATGACCCGTAAAAGTTGTTAACTATGCTTACTGTGGTCATCATAGGAGGTTTTGATTTGTTTTATATGTGCACTTTGCTTTTACAGATTTTATTTGAGTATTGTTAAATAAATGGTTTTTGATTTAATATTTAAGTTTGATTATTAGGTAACTAGCAACCCTTCCCTGCTTCGCACGGGTAGCAGAGACATCTTCAACAATCATCAACATATTTTAGTCAATTTACACAAAATCTTAACAAATTATACACCTAAACCTTCCTCATGAATCACTCTGTCTATTAGTGAAAACCGCATGAAAATCCGTTCAGTAGGTTTTCAGTTTATCGTGCACAGACAGACAGACAGACGCGGCGGGGGTCTTTGTTTCATAATATGTAGTGATATTCCTTGCGCTAATTATTGTTAATCAACGAAATAATTTAATTTCGTTGATTAACAATAATTAGCGCATCATCATTTTACCCAATTATTGTTATTTAACATCCTATGATGTTTCGGAACACCGTTCGACTGCGATGTCACAGGTTCGTTTCCCAGTCTGAAAATATTTGTATGCATGAATATGGCTATTTGCATTTATATATATATACAAGTATACAAGCAAGTATACAACCTGTGCTTATGCTATCTGGGTCTATATAGCGTTATGTTATACGTCCCAAAACATTATTATTCCCGACATTACAATAGTAGCTGAAAAGCAACCGGAACGTCACCAGTGGTGGAAATATCAAAATAAAGAGTGTTAAAACGCGATCCGGTAAAAGTAGTTTTGAATTTAAATGACTATGTCATTTAATATTTGGATCATTTATATCAGTCATAGAGTCAATACTGCTCATGATAGTTATTATGTCACAGTAATGTAATTTTGTTCACGTATTAATTTTTATATATTAATTTTTGAGGGTTTTTTAGATATATCGATGTACAGTCGTACATCGATATATCTAAAAAAGCCTTGATGTAGGTTGTGGTATTTACGGAGAGAGACCTAAGTTTAGACGGAGCGCCAATCTATGAACAGAGGCCTTTGTCTTTCAGGCCGAGCTCTTCGCATTAAACAGATGCCGAAACCATTCTGCGGAATCACAATTCATCGAGCTTATTCAATCATAAACTCCCAGACACATCAATGGCAAGACCACGACTGGTCTAAGTCATTCGAAAGCTTTGCTAATGGGCTATGATACTAAAGTGTTAAAGGACCTTCTGGATCTCTTGAAACAACGGACACAAAGAACACATGACTCGGGACAACTATTTGTGGATCATACAAATTTTTATCCCGTGTGGGAATTGAACCCACAACATTCGGCGCTGCCTTGTGGCAAGGCCTCAAGGCGACCACTTTAACCACTGCTCAAGGACATGCCATTGCGGAATGTAAATGTAGCTACTTCTTTGATCCATAATCTGTATTTAGACAGCGTATACGGCTTAATGATACTATAGACTGGCATTTATTATTTGGTGCTCAATGATTTAAAAAGAAGTACAAGTGTATAAATAAAAGTAATTTCTTTAAGATACTAGCTATTTAGCTACTCCTTACCGTGGCTAGGTAAACTGCAAATTTTATTTATTTACTGAAAAATTTCATTTTGTCTTTCAATTTGCAGGTGAATTCTTGGATGGTGGCGTCTGGCAACACAACTGATCTCACATACCTACGTAAAGAAACTGAGTCGGCCATAACTTCTGTAGATGACACAAACCCTTACTGGCTCTCAATGCGGAACACTTTGAATGGAATGTAAGTTTTATAAAGATTATAAATAAACTGGGCCAGAGCTGAGCTGGGAACGGACCAGTGTTGTGTGACCAGAGCGAATAAACGAAAGAGTAGACATCTTTCACCATCATTAAACCTAGCTTGAAAAACCTTACTTATACCTAAGTACCTGCTTATTTATTTATAATGAATATCTGCATACTAGAGTCTGTGCGGAAAGAGAACAGTCGTAGGATTTGAGGACGCAGCAGTGCTAAATAAAATTTTTGGTAAGTAGACAACATTGTTACGTCATTATAGTTCGACAGTAAACAATAAAGACGTAACAGTGTAAAAAAGTAATTTAGCACTGCTGCGACTTCAAATCCTACGACGCTTCTCTTTTCGCACGTACTCCACCTAGTTTATTTAGATAGTAAAGCACTATACGATTTAAGTTCTGTAATTGTTTTAGCTGCAATGTAAAATAACTTAGTGTACCTTTCTTTTTTTTTCTTTTTTTTCTTTTAAAAAAGACAACTCCCGCATTAGGAATGACTCCGGTGGGAATCGAACCCACGAACTGTAGCAGTGGCGGATCCAGGATTCACATTTGGGAGGGGCTTGACTCCGATGAGGGTAGATTTTAGCAAAGTGAATACTGAAAAGGCACACAACATTTTATTAAAACCTGTCTTCGGTCATTGTCATACGATTGTGTTAGTTTAAGCGAAGAGAAGCTGCGCTCCACACTCCAGTGGTTACTGGTAATGTAGCGAGAATTTGTATATTTAGGATTTCTCATTTTTTCTCATGATTTCTCATTTGTCTTAATGCACTTCAGCTGTTGTTTGGAGGAGACATTCCCTATTACTCCAAAGCTCCTTCCAAAGAGTTATTTCCGATAATGAGAGAGGATGAGCAAATTGTCACTGTGCATCTGCCACTACCGAAATTTCTTCATATTTAGTTTCTCTGTACCTACTTTTCAAGCGTACTTACTACACTTTCAATCAATCTCATAACAAAAGTTAAGATTTACTACAAGACCCTAGATAGATAGATAGAACATTCTTTATTGTACACCACAGTTAGACAGAAATTAACACAGTTTAGTAGCAACATACTAAGCGGCAAGTACAATGGGCGGTCTTATCGCTAAAAGCGATGTCTTCCAGACAACCTTTGTATGGAAACAACAGAGGAAGATAATCGGTAGCTGGTGGCGTACTAAAATACGTACGTAAAATACTGGTACGTAAAAATATTTAGAACTGTAACAATCAAATAATAATAAAGGAAATTAGGTGAAAAGGAATATGTGAAGTATCTTCTACACATACGTACATATAAACACATACATATATATCCATATACAGTGATACACACATATATAGTGATACTAGTGAACTATAATAATTAGTAAGACATTTTAGTGGAGTTACTTATTATGGAGTCTATTGCACGTGAGAGAGTTGTACACCACTTATAGTGCTAGATAGTATTCCTTTACAAGAGCCTTAAAAGAGGTTAAGGTTTGAGCTCGTCTAATCTTTACAGGTAATGCATTCCATAAACGGATTGCAGTGACTGTAAAGGATTTATCATAAAATGCCGTGGAGTGTGCAGGCATTTTTAGTTGCAAATTTTCTGATGACCTTAGAGATCGCGGATGTGTACAATGTAGGAACTCGAATCGTTCCTTGAGATAGGAAGGTACCGAAGGTTTGAACAGTATATTGTATAGAAGCGAAAGAATGTGAGTATTCCGGCGAAGGCGTATGGGTAACCACTTGAGTTCTTTCCGAAATTCAGAGATATGATCGTATTTACGCAAACCAAATATGAATCTTATGCAAAACTTTTGAAGTCGCTCAAGTTTGTCTAGTTGGTTCTCGGTGAGATCAGGATAGCTGGCATCTGCATAATCGAGGATTGGAAGTAGAAGGGAGTTAGCAAGGGCACTTTTGGTAGCGGTTGGAAGAAAGTTCCGTAAACGTTTTAAGGATCCTGCAAAGGCAAACATTCTGCGACTTATTTCCTGCATCTGTGGGGCCCAAGATAAGTCAGTGTCTATCTGTATACCCAGGTTTTTTACTACTTTAGTAAAAGGTATCACGGTGCCTTTGAATAGAACTGGTGGAAGTAGTGACCACTCAATCTGTGCGATTTTTCTAGAACTACCGACAATAATAATTTGGGTCTTCGATGGGTTTACCTGAAGACCATGTGACCTACTCCAGTAACTAATCTGGTCCAAATCTTTGTTGATGATGTCAACAGCTTTAGGTAAATTTATCAGTGGTGTATGAGTATATATCTGCAGATCATCAGCATAGAGGTGGTAGGAAGAAAGTAATTGGTTGGAGATAGAATTGATAAAAATTGCGAAAAGTAAAGGAGACAAAACGCCACCCTGGGGCACACCAGCAAATTTATTACACCAAGTAGATAGAGTGTTGTCAATGCAAATACGTTGTTGGCGGCCACACAGGTAATTACGAAGCCAATCAATCACCGTTGGAGATATGTTAAGTGAGGTAAGTATACTGAGCAGAACATCGTAATCCACTGTGTTGAACGCATTGGAAAAATCCAAAAGCGCGAGCACAGTGAGACTGCCACTTTCCATTTGAAATCTGATTTCATCGGTAATGTTAACTAAGGCTGTTACTGTACTATGGCCAGGTCGAAAGCCAGATTGATATGGATTGAGGAGGTCATGTTTGCACAGGAAAGAATGAAGCTGGGTATGAACAAGACGCTCCACCACTTTGGATAGGAACGGAAGGATTGATATCGGTCTATAGTCAGAAAAGGACGAAGGATTGGATTTTTTGGGTAAAGGAATTATTTGGGCTTCTTTCCATGTTGATGGAAAGGTGCCGCTAGAGAGGGAGTAGTTTATTATAAAAGTGATAGTAGGTAGGATTTCGTCAAGGATAGGGATGATCATTTTACGGCTGATAAAATCACTTCCGACAGCATTAGAAGTAATCGATAGTATACTCTTCTTAACATCACAAGCCGATAACTGATTAAATACAAATTGTGGAAAGTTAGGAGTTGGCAAGGATGAAAGATAATTTAAAGTATTTGCCTTTATAGTCCTATTAAAGTTGGACACGGCTGAGAAATGTTGATTAAGCAAATCAATGTTTAAATCTTTGGAAATTACATCATGTTTGGATTTGCCAACCCCTAGTGATCTAAGAAATTTCCAGACTTTTGTTGGTTCACCGTTTTGAATTGAGTTATGGATGTATTGGCGTTGCGCGTCCCTACACACCTTATTGCAATGATTACGTATAGTTATATACTTTTCACGGTTCTCGGAGTTCTGATTCCTTTTCAATTTAAGCTTGGCTGTAGCTTTCTTAGCTAGTAATTTCCGGATATCCTCTGTATGCCACGGAGATGGAGCATGTTTCAATTTGCCTAGAGTTGCCGTGAAACTAAAACAGTAGTTTCAAATAGAGCGGCGGTTAACATCAAAGGTTAGATAAAGTCGAATCGTTGAATAGAAGCCAGAAAACTTGCCATTTTCGATGACGGAGAAGTTCTCTCGTTTTACAAAAGGAACTGTACGATAGATTGAAACATCTCTTTGAAAAGAAGAAGTGCATCATGCCTTTCAGCCCAGCGTGTATCACCAAGACTTTGTAACTTGACTCTTGCCGCCTCTAGGTGTTTTTCAAAGATAGCTTACTTGAAAAGTTTCAACCTTTTTGCTGACTCAGGCACAAAACTGCTAAGACCTACTTACTATTACCATCATATTGCAAACACTAGGCAAGCTGCATGCTTTTACGATAGCTAGGTTTAGCTTATGCGTGGCACAGTGCGTATAAAGCGATAGCGGTTGGAGCTGCTTTATACGAGATTGTACACCACTAAACTTGCCACACATGTTAGCACCCCTTTTTTGTGCGTGTAAAAACCTTCTCGGGCTGTCACACCACCGGGGATTTTGGTGGGGCGGTGATCTTGGAATCGAACCAACTAACACCACGCGGATGGCCGTAGTGCGCTTAAAATCCGGGAATATCTTTTATTAAGGTATCCGACCCCCCCTAGTGCCTGCCCGCAAAAACGCGGGCACCACCCCTCAATTAGGCGACGTTCAGCCACTACAGCGGGTGGAAGGGGGAACCCGTCCTGTCCACCCCCGGCTACACTCAGAGCGGCATAAGGCGCTGGTAAGCGCGCCTCCGCCGCCCGGTTCGCCGGCGGCCAATTAGATCTGAGTGGAGATCGTCCTCCCTGACCTCCTTTTGCGAGATAACGTCCTCACAGAAGGTCGTGACCGCGGTAAAATTCCTGTCGCTACCGGCTATGGAGCGTATGACGGCCGGTAGTGAGAGATCCCCTCTGATGACTGCAGTGAGGGCCCAGCGCTGTGTTGCCCAAGCGGAGCAAACCGCCAGCGTGTGCCGAGCCGAGTCCTCACTGCAGTCGCAGTGGTGACAGGCGGGACTCAACTCCTTCCTAGTGACCGGAAAGAACCTGCGTCAGTCAAAAGGAAAGGGTCCCGTGCTACCACCCTGCTCACTCGACGATGTTCGGCTGGAGCGCGGCGGCAAAGCCAGCACTTGGAGCCTCCAGCCGGGACTACCAACGAGCCATGGTTCATTCGCGTTCTTCTTCGGGCGGGCGCCGACTGCCGCTTCCCGCCCGGAACTCTGCCGTTCGCCGATATACTTCAAATCCCACGGGGGAGTCCTGGCCACCGCGCACGCCTCCTCTGTTGACACGGTGCGGTCGCGTATGGCTCTAACAACCACAACTCCATCTCGGTCCTCGAACATGACGGTACGCTCCTCTAGATAGTCTGCCACTAGCCGCCTCAGGTACTGTAGCACCCCGTGATAGTGGAGTGCTTCCTTGATGCAGCTGAATGGCACACTATTGAATGCGTTTGCGATGTCCAATAACACCGCCAACAGCATGCCACCACCACTCACTTCCTCTTCGGTCACGGCCCTTAGGCGCAATACAGCAGCGGAAGTCGGCCCCGCCTGAACAACGAATTGGGCGTCTGACAAATCGGGGCCGACCTCGCCAAGGTGCCGGACGATGCGGGCAGAGAGGACTCTCTCAAAGAGTTTACCACATGGTATAATTGTCTTTAGGTCTATAGGAATCAGCCGCTCTCTATTTGATTGGATTATTTTCAGTTTCTCAGTTTGAATTAAAATATTGACAGCCTTTTTAGGGTTTTCATATGAACTTTTGAAATTTGTGCTTTTTATTACCGCAATTTTGTAGTAAATGTATTACGGAGTGGTTTCTGAAGATTTCTAACACCTTTTTATATTTGCAAAGTGGACGAGTGACTAAAGATCCTAGAGCCACAGAATGCTTGCCCTCACTATCAGGGCCAGAAAATAATAAGTGAGGCAAAAAATATGCACAGCTCTGTTGTTGGCTATAGACTAGGCAAGAGTAGGTATTTCATCAGTTAATCAGATCGGAACAATTTTTTTTTGTCCACCCTTCGTCTGCTATTAATAATTATAATTACGAGGTGGTTCTAAAGATTCCATCAAATATTTATTCTTGTCTATACTGTAACTACAGTACAGTACTGTAATAAATAGCCAACCACCAATCCTTGAATGGAATTAAATAATACTCGAGTAGCGCGATTCAAATTTGTCACGCAATCAAAATATCTTATAACAATAAAAAAATTTAAAACATAATACTTATTAAGGTAAAGATAATTGATGGCAATTGTACGTTAGATAGTGTGACCTGTAATGCTTGCAAAGAAGTTCAATTACAATAATATCAAGTTCAGTTTAAGATTTGTCACGGAAGAACTCAGATGCTTTTGGGGGGCGCTAGAGCCCCTTAGCCCCTTCCCCCCTGGATCCGCTACTGACCTGTAGCGTATTATAAGTCAAGGTCACTAACCACTAGGCCAACAGTCCAACGTGATAACTAAGAATTATGATAGCATCGTGAAATCTTTGAGTGGTACTCGTATTTAAGCTGATATATTTTATATGCACCTATTTAGAATATGTATTATGGCTGTATAAGGTACCTTCGACGCGACCATTCGACTGCCACGTCAGATCGGTCGCGAGTTTGATTCCTGGTCAGTAAAAATATTTCTATTATACATGAATGGTGTGTGTTTGCATTGATCAGGGTGTTTCTCTGTATAATATACTAGCTGCGCCCCACGGTTTCACCCGCGTAAGTCTCGATGCCGTAGGAATATCGGAATAAAAAGTAGCCTATGTGTTAATCCAGATCTCAAGCTATCTACATACCAAGTTTTATTGCAATCGATTCAGTAGTTTTGGCGTGAAAGAGTAACAAACATCCATACATCCATACATCCACACATCGATACATCCTCACAAACTTTCACGTTTATAATATTAGTAGGAAATAGGATAGTAGGACTAGTAGGATATATATATTTTTTTTAAGTGAATATGTAGTTACAATATTTGCTCTCTCTATGTTTATCTATGTCCTAGAGCCCCTTGTAGGTATCGGTTATGATTACTTTGAGTCAAGATAGAGATGTGTAGAATATTATTATTTCAGGGGTATAAAGATCCATCCAGCTATTTGCCCAGCTACGTCTGACATGCTTGTGGTCCGCAATCTGGGCATACCTGCTATAGGTTTCTCAACCAAGAGGAAGACGATACACCAGATCCACGGCAAGGATGAATACCAAAATGTAGAAACATTCCTGAAAGGCATAGAGATATATACAGAACTGATAAAGAATTTGGCCAACGTACCTGGAGAAAAACCTACACTTTAAAATAAATAAGACTTATTTTCGTTAGACGTTATGTTCAATGGTCGGAATAGGTACTGTGTACCTACTTGCGTTGTCCTTGCATCATGATATCCTAACATGGAAATGCCTTCTGCCTGGAAAATCGGTATTTTCGTAATTGACTTAATTATTAAAGTGGTGATAAACTATTGCCACTGATATTTAAATAAAGATTTACTAAAACATGTTTTGTACATATTAGTTAAAATATACGGTTTTACTCACGTGTATATTTCGGGGATGCCCGACTAGTTTCGAACCCGACGAGGGCCCTTTATCAAGGGGTGAGGCGTCCTGCCGCGCCGGTTGCAGGTGCAGATTCGTTTATTTACATAAACTATCAAATTTTATATAAACTAATTTTAAGTTGGCGCCAAACAATAAACTGATTAATTATCTAAATTTGATATGTAATTTGATACAGATATAATAAGATAAAGGCTCTAGTAGGTAATTAATCATTTTATTACTTGGCGCCGATTCAAAATTTGTTTATATAAAATTTGATAGTTTATGTAAATAAGCTCAATACTTATGAATACTTGATTAAGTTATGAAAAGTAAACAGAAAGACTATTCGTGGCCACAATTTTCGAGGGTTTCTCTCAATTTAATCAGGATCGCATATCAGATCCTGACTTCCTTGACATGGGACCACCCTTTAGGTATACCCTATCTAACAAAAAAAAAATAATCAAAATCCGTTCATAAATAACGGAATGAGGGCTGAACATACATAAAAATATATATACGGTCGAATTAAGAGCCTCCTCTTTTTTCAAACAAGTCCGAAAATTCAAACAAAATATGTTACACTAGCAGCGCCTCGCGGATTCACCCGCGTAAGTCCCGATCCCGTGGGAATGTCGGGATAAAAAGTAGCCTATGCGTTAATCCAGGTCTCCAGCTATCTACATACCAAGGTCCAGTAGTTTTTGTGTTAAAACATTACAAACACTCATACAAAAACACAAATGTTTCTTCTTTATAATATTAGTTTAGATCAAAGAAAGAAGTACATTCTATGAGCCGTCCGGCTCTTACTTGCTACATCTGCTATCAACAAGTAGCACACCTACTTACTTGTTGATAAGTCATCCGGAATAATCTGTTGTGACTGGTTGCAAGCGTTGGAAGTAAAGAGTATACAAAAAGAAGACACCAATTATTATTAATTATATCTATTATAATATTATCTACGTATTAACGGGAATTAACGCGATCACGAAAAGGTATTACATACCTCTGAATTGCCTGACGTTTCGACCAGGTTGCACTGGCCGTGGTCACAGGCTGACTGGCTCAGCGGTGCACGCCCTCCGTCGTCGACATCGTGAGGTAGAAGGTTCTTCATCCACCTCCACTTTTTTGATATTTTTGATACTTTCATTTCGCCATGTACCGTCACATACTATACTAACAGTGTCCCTATTCTGTAAGCAAACCGATGTGGCCCTATTCTGGTGTTCACCCGACTGCGCATAAAAGCGAGGTGGCATGTTTTTTATCACTGGATTCCACGCTGTAGATAATTTGAAACCATCTTCCCGATTGAAAGTTTTGTGTTTTTTAATTTCAATCGCTTCACGTACAACTCTTGAGTAAAAGTGACGTTCCGTGGAGAGGACTTGCGTACGGTGAAATTCAATCCAGTGATTGGTGCCCGCTTCGAGTGCATGTTCTGCAATCGCTGATTTGCTAATCTGTCGGTTCTTCACAGCAGCGATGTGTTCTTTGACCCTTTCAGCAATAGTCCGCTTTGTTTGGCCTATGTAGGAACTACCACAGCTGCAGTTTATTTTGTAGACACCTGGAGTTTGTAACGGCAAGACGTCCTTCGGTGTACCCACGATGTTTTGAACCTTTATGACTGGTGTGTATACTGTCGGAATGGAGTATTTCTTTAATACGGAGCCGATCTTATCCGTTATTCCTTTCACATATGGCATGTAGGCTGGTTGTCTGTTCACCTCCGGATGCTTGCGTCTCATTGTCGGTTGCTTCCGTGTTCCATTCACCTGATATCCGTTACTTTTAAGTACCTCCTGAACATGATCCAGCTCTCGCTCCAAATGTTCAGGGTCACAAAGATCGTATGCTCTGTTCTTGAGTGAAGTCATAACAGACTGCAGGTGTCGGGGATGATGATGAGACGTGGCGTGTAGGTACCTATCCGTATGAGTAGGCTTGCGGTACACACAGTGCGACAAGGACCCATCTGACCTCGCGGTTACTTTGACATCTAAAAATGACAATGACCTATCCGCCTCCACCTCAAATGTGAACCTTATCTTGGGGTGAATGGAGTTGAGGTGTTGTAAATATTGATCTACTTCCTGTTTATTTCCCTTGACGATACTAAAGATGTCATCCACGAATCGCTTCCAAAGCCTAACGGTCTTCGGGCCGAGACTCAACGCCTTCTCTTCAAAATGCTCCATCCAGATGTTGGCTAGTACAGGGGCTACAGGACTACCCATTGCGACACCATCAATCTGAAGGTAATGTTGACCTTGGAAAAGGAAATAGTTGCCCTCTAGACAATGTTCAAGTAGATCAATATAATTAAATATATTCCTATTCCGACCTGTTATGTTTAAATTGTATCTAATTCATGAATTAAATATTATTTTAATTTTTAGCTTGTATTTTATTTTGTATATGACCACCTCTAATTTATTTTTTAGAATATAATTGATCAAAGACAGTAATAATAATTGTCGAGGTTAAGTGACCTGAAGCGCGGTAAGTTATAAGGTTGACGGACACTTAGATAATATTATATACTCCTTTTGTGATAAACCTCGATAGTCTCGTCTTTTACAGAAACTGAAAGCCCAAGCACACAAGAAATATTACAGGCACACATCGATATAAATGTACTACGTACTAGATATGGCGTTTGGAACACTACATTTGTCGAACTTAGTTGTGGTTCCGGAGCTACAACGAGTTCATACGCACTTCGACTGTGGTTCAGTGTACACTGGTGCATGTGTAGCTAGCAGCGAGCGTTTCGTATTTGTTAAAAAACGTAAAAATATACTTGCGAGTTCTTTTTTCATCATTTTATTACATTCGGGTAAATAAAACAAAAATTAGTACTCATTATAACATGATTTTGTAGTAAATTGCAGTAAAATAAGAGAATAATTAAAATTCTTAGTAGACATGTGCATGTTTTTCGCCATTAAAACAACAGCTCTATCTTACTTCTATCAATGAATAGCACGTCGTGCTGTCTCGCTTTCACTAAGGAAGACCTGTAAGCAAGAACTAATTATCAGAGATTAAAACGTTGCAGAACAGAAATTCGGCGTTGTTCGCCTAGAAGTGCTGCCGGTGGTAGCGTATGTGTTGGGGCGTTCGGCTCCCTTTAATATGGTTGAGGTGGACGATGGCTGGCGCGTGCGTCATGCTCGTGATTGAATGCCGTTGGTCCTAGCTGGTCATCTTGGAACTGCTATTACTTACGTATAGTAGTAATTTGCGCGACTGATTATATTTTTAAATCAATAAGTTACATTGTCGTCACATTTCATTTGCGCTTATAAGCAATGTAACCAGAGATTTGAAAAAAAAGTGTTGAAAAAAGAGTGTCCTTGTAGTTTCTTGCGTCCTTGTTTTTCTCCACAGGATCTGCTTAGTGGAACAGGCGACTAGCTGCACGACTGACTTAGTCTGACTGACTACTTGACTACTGATAATTCAAAAATACCTATAATTGGCTCAATTTAAATAAATGATTCGATTTAATTTGTAACATTACATTAGTAAAGACCAGTAAAGTTCAAAATAATAAACAAATTCAATATCTTTTTTGTTTATTTTAACACGAGTTCTTATTTAAGTTAAATGTACGTTCTGTTTTTTAATTTAGTCTATAGGAGCTCATACAGCATAGGTTCGATGAACGAAACGCATAAGAGCCATGAAAATCATGGCGCATGCGACCTTTTGATCGTGAAAAATTTTACGCCTCAGTGCGCTACAGCGCTGCCCATTCCTAGTATTTGGTTAGACAAATGATGATTGTTTCAGCGCTGTAGCGTCGATTAGTTTTAAGATTTAACAAAAGCGAACAAAATTTCTGTAAGTGATTGCAACTCTTTAAATTTATCTCAATGCAGGCACACTATGTTCTGGGGCACTTCCGTGCCCTCGCTAAATCGAGCATAAAAACAGCCATACCATCCTATATTCGAAGACATTCAGGACATTTTGACCCCCCTGTAACTTAACTGCTGATAAAGATAGAATCCTGAATTTTCAGTGACCAAAAGGGCATAACATAACTAGGTACTTATATTCCCAAATAACATTCAACCGTCTCACCGATCATCACAATTCTGACGCACTTCTAACAGACATAAACTTTGAACACAATTAGTGTTTAGCCTATTAGCATAAGTAACTTTGTAATCATATATAATTTACAAATTACAAAGTTGCTTTTATGAACTGTAAGTGATGGAAAATTGTAGTGTAGGTACTACCTAAATATCTAGGTAGTGTAACTTTTAGCTATCTATAAATCTAGATAGATACCTACCTATATTTACTATTTGCCTACCTACCTATCTAGATGGATAGGTAAATAGTAGATATGGGTAAGTATCTAGGTGTACAGTAAGTCACAGAAGAATGTTTTCTTTAATATACCTACAATCTTTTAGTAAAGAAATGAGATCACATCAAAAACATAACATGTAAAAAAAAACTCGCAACGCAGTCCTACCGCAAAAAGTCGTGACATCTAATTAGATCTCACGACTTTTAGGTTCCTAATTAGTTACTAACAAAACAACATTTCGTAGTGGCTGTACCAATATTAGACATATTTATTTCTTTAATAAATATAATGACATGGCCATCGCATTCATGGTCTTTAGTAATTGTAGTTACATGATTATAAAATAATGTGTAAAAAGTGTGTATGTATAACATTAGTCCAAGTCAGTGGCGGATTTACACATTTGCCCCCTGTAGGCTAGTTAAATTTGCCGCCCCTACCGCCTCTTCGATTACAACTTTTTTTTGTCAATGATTTGTGCACTAACTACTGGTGTAATTAGTACACAAATCATTTTTTCCATAATTAGTATGATTGTGAACTAGGAGATCGATGTCTCAGTTTCTAGATTTTTTTTACAACCTAAAGATTTAGCTAATATTGATTGTTTTTTTTATGGTACCTTTATGTCTGAACTAATAAAAAAGCTCGAATCATGTACGACTGTTAAGATGAGGTAAGGTGTGCCTTAATGCTACTTACACATATACATTCAATGAACCGTCAATCGATCAGCCTATAGCAGTACACTGCTCTCCTAACGTGCGCCAAAGCCCCCGTGCTCCATCTTTCGCATAAAATCAATCCCAGCTACCTTTCTCAGTTCCTCAGTCCATCTGGCTGGGGAGCGTCCTACCTTCCTTTTACCAGTTCACGGTCTCAACTCTAGGACCCGTTTGCCCAACGATCATCCCAGGCCACGTCCGTACTTTAACAACATTTTTTTACACCAATCAACACGAGTCCGTTTTTGTTCTGAGGTGAGTTCATGAGTTCAAGTTTTCTAACTTTGAAATGTTGATGTAAGATTTTTTAAATTTAGCTCATACCATTCCCAATACCCTCGAATCTCCTCATACGCCCACGCCCGTTTTCTTCAATTAGTTGCCTGACAGTATAGCCACATTTTCCTCAGTGATCGCAGTTGAGGGCCGACCTTCACGAATTTCATCATGGAGAGAAACACGGCCACGATCAAATTCTGTGTAGAAACACTTTACGGTGCTCAAATGAGGTGCTTCCTCCCAAAAGTATTTTGAAGACGAGCAGTGCAGTCTTGTGGAGAGGCCCTAAAATCTTTCCGCGTTAATTTAATTCCATTTTTTCTACAGACGACGAATTTCAACTTGTGATAAAAAACAATTGACACGCAATTTCCCAAGGGTGTTGGTGAATAGTTTGGAGAAAAAATTCCCTTGTCTAACTCCACGCTGCAAGTTCATCTGATTTCATGGTGCCGCAACACCTAGGTGTTAAACCTTGTTAGAGGACGGAACTAACCTCTTCAGCCGGTCATAATCGAGTAGTCAGGGCGGCAGCACGGGACCGTTCCTTTCCGACTGACGGCGGTCTGCTTCGAGAAGTACCCGCACTCGTCGCTACGAGAGAATTGAGTCCCACCTGTCACCACGGCGACTGCAGTGAGGACTCGGCTCAGCACACGCTGGCGGTTTGCTCCGCTTGGGCAACACAGCGCTGGGCCCTCACTGCAGTCATCAGAGGGGATCTCTCACTACCGACCGTCATACGCTCCATAGCCGGTAGCGACAAGAATTTTGCGGTCGCGACCTTCTGTGAGGACGTCATCTCGCAGAAGGAGGCTGCGAAAGGGGTCGGGAGGACGATCTCCATTCGGACCTAATTCGCCGCCGGCGCCGGTGATCCGGGCGGCGGAGGCGCGCGTACCAGCGCCTCATATCGCCCTGAAGGTGGCCGCGGGGGGACGGGACTGGTTTTCCATTTCACCCGCTGTATGGCCCCCCGCGAGGAGGTGGCGTCCGCGTCGCCTAATTGAGAGGTATTAAAGTTTTTACCCAGAGGTGGTGCCCGCGCTTTTGCGGGCAGGCGCTAGGGGGGGTCCGGATGTCTTAAAAGCTGTTCCCGGATCCCTCCTATTTAAGGTGCAGTACGGCACACCGTGTGGTTTTAGTCGATTCGATTCCGACACACCGCCCCACCGAAAACCCCGGCGGGGTAACGGCCCGAGGGGGTTTCCACACGAACATAAAAAAAAGGACGGAACTAAACTACTACCTATTGTTTTTAGTCTCTACCTCAACTATTTTTGGTCTTTTGTAACGCACTTTTGCTTTATAGCTCACTGCTCAGACTTATGGCTTCGAGAAACCTCCAGATCATATCACGGATGCATAATGTGCAACCCTAGGTTACTACTTCGGTTACTGCATTGCAGTTTCTTCTGCCTCTCGACAGAATCTGCATATTGTGTTCTCGCCACATTTAGATTGTAACATATGTTTGTTCAGTTTGCAGGGTCCGGTGACGATTGAGAAGGAGCTCAGGTTTTGTATCTCTTGAGCTCTAGAAGTTCTTTTTAACCGAGGAAAAAAAAGGAGGTTCTCAATTCGACCGTATATATATATTTTCTTAAATATTTTTTTATGTATGCTCAGCCCTCACTCCGTTATTTATGAACCGACTTTGATTATTCTTTTTTTGTTAGATAGAGTATACCTCAAGGGTGGTCCCATGTCAAGGAAGTAAGGATCTGATGATAGGATTCTGATAATTTTCATTACTTTATCAGGTATTTGCGTTTAGAAATAATCACATCATGTAGCTGAGCTGATGATGAAAAAAAGTCATAGAAAAAAATCTTTTTAACAAAAAATTAAACCGACGAAAAGAACTAAAAAGCAAAAAATAAATAAACCTTAAGTCTTAAGTATTCAGCTTATTTATATAAACTATAAAATTTTATATAAACTTATTTTGAGTCGGCGCCAAATAATAAAATGATTAATTACCAGCCATGTCCATTTCTACGTAGGTACATATAAAATTTTAATAATTAATCAGTTTGTTGTTTGGCGCCGACTCAAAATTATTTATATAAATAAGCTGAATACTTAAGACTTAAGGTTTATTTATTTTTTGCTTTTTAGTTATTTTTGATACTTTGTTATCATAGCCATTTATTAAGGTTTTCGAGCGTTTTAGACCAGTCATGGTCTTCCATTTCTTAATTGCCATTAATATGTATTGGGCATTTATGATTGAATAAGCTCGCCGCAGAATGGTTCCGATCCATGCTGTTGGTTGTCTGCACCTGCTCTGGCGAATTCATCGGCTTTTTCATTGCTACCTAACTTAGACTCTCTAAGTCTTTCAAGAGTTGCATCTGGCCTACCTTTAGAGCTCGGTAGTAATTCCGTCATCCCCAGGAGATCCGTTTTTTTAGCTGCTCGAGAGCCATCTCTATCTTGCTGTGGACAATTTCAGGTATGTCCTCCCTCTAATGGCGCGTTAACTGGGCTCTGTGATCATCATCACTGGGTCTCGTTGGTTCTATCATCCGTGATGCGTACAGCTATAAAACTTCTCGATCTCATCTAGAATCTGGCACTTTGAATTGACTGCCGTTCTCAGTTTTGAGTTTCGTCAGATGGGGAGGTTAAGTGCTGAACGAACACTTTGGGAGATCGCGTCATAACAGTTTTTAGGCTCTCCTATTAGGCTTACTCATAAGTTCGAGAGTCTTGGGAGAGAGTTAGACTGTTGCTGTTTGCGTTTCCCGGGGAACAGCTTTCGAGACTTAAACATAATAAAATATTTTTTATTGCGTTTAAAAATGTATATTTAATTATCTGGAAACAATCCGCCTGATGATGACGATGAAATTAAATTAGATTAAATTATGAGAGTTCTTGGCTTAAGGGAGATTTTTAGATAACTTTTCAATTGTGTTTTAAGTTAGTAAATCTTCTCTCACCCGAACTGTGTTGGCCAGACACACTAGTGATGGGTCGTGTCACTGGTTTCCGCCCTTACAATTTTCGTAGTCGCGTTTAACCAAACGCGACTACGAAAATTGTAGAAACATTTATATAGGTGGTGAAACATTTTACATGTTGAATTGTTTGTGTACCTATTGATATTTAGGTAGTTAGGTAAATATGTTAATATGTATCTTTTTAATTTTTGTAAGAAAAAAAAATATTTTTCCAAATTCGCCGCCCCTAAAATCTGTCGCCCTAGGCTTCAGCCTACTCAGCCTATTGGTAAATCCGCCACTGGTCCAAGTACTAATGTTCTGTTATTCTATCTATGGATGTATTTAAACTATTTTGGCTTTGGTTATCTAGTTATTATCATTCGAACTAAAATGAATATCATTGTAGTATAAGGGACTAAAGTAGTGTAGTACTGTCCCTAGATGGCGAAATGGTGTGCGTTCGCGCAGCGGAATGTTGTTGAATTTAAAGATTTTAATTATGCAGATATTTAGTGTATGACGTCGTGTAATTGTGTATGGTAAAAAAAAATTGTGCATGCAGCCATTGTGGAAAAATTCGCTAAAAACTGATTCCGCTGGGCGAACGTTATCCTGGCGGAACTTTTTTTAATCCATGGACTTAGAAGAAAAAAAATGTGACCAAAAATTAGTGTGTAATTGTGTATGTATGAATAAAATTAGTGCATGCATAAACTTCGGAGAAATTCAAGTTTCCGCTACGCGAACGTTTGGCCATTAGCTAGTTTTCATATAAAGCGTTTATATAGAGAGCTGTAGATTTTTACATACGTTGTTTTGAATTTGTTTATATTTGTTTAAAAAACAGATTTAGAAAAAATCGTAGGGTTTAAAAGATAAAAATATGAACGTAAAATACGCTTATTAGGTCTTAGTTCGTAAAGTATGCACTTTGGGGTCTAGATTTTCACGTTTATACAAACCTTGTAAGTGTCTGCAACATGTTGCCGAGTATCAATGATGTTCCGTTAGTAATTAAAGAGTTATAGGACAATTTACCATGAATAGACCACTGTTTACAAGGCAGTCAAATATCACGTTCTAAAGGAATTGCTTAGTAAAATGTATTCCAATAATTAGTGTATTAATTCAACTACTCACATGCAAAATTTCATCTCATTAAATTCAGTAATTAAAGAGAAACAATTTAAATACTAACAAAGCATCGAAAACCTACATAAACCGACCAAGTTCGGATGGTTACAAAAAAGCGGCCGTGCCATATATCTAAGTAACGTTCTTCACCTTCCAGTGTAGTATTTATTAATATGGTGCAGTTGCGTACACAAGCATTAGGAAAAAATAAAACAATTGTATTTCTTGAATGAAAAATATATATTTTTTTTTTTATGGTATAGGAGGCAAACGAGCAGACGGGTCACCTGATGGTAAATGACTTCCGCCGCCCATATGCACCTGTAACTGAAGAGTCGCAAGTGCGTTGCCGCCCTTTAAGGTGGGAGTAGGAGAAGAGGGGGAGGGTGGGGGGTTGAGAGGGGAAGGACGGGAATAAGGGAGAGGGAAGGGTTAGGGCCTCCGGTAACTTCACTCACGCGGCGAAATGCAATGCAAGCATTGCTTCACTACCGGTTTTCTGTGAGGCCGTGGTATCGAGCGGAGTCAAGCCGGCCCATACGTGATGAAGCATGGCTCTCTCACGTTTAATAATAACGCCAATATTTTTTAATAATAACGCCACTATCTACGCTAAAAATAAATCTTCAATTAAGTAAGTAAGAAGTACTTGTTTACTTCTCTAATTAAACATCCGTGTACAAAAATATTTTTAATTACATGTAATAATTATGTATTTATTATTTATTTCTCGCCACCTGTTACGTAGAAACCCAAAAATTGGCGAAATGTGAGTGTCACAGAAATGTCACACCTCTGCCTACCCCTTATGGAACAACAGTCGTGAGCATATGAATGAATTAATGAAAATACAGAAAATAACCTCAAAATTTCTAACCCTCTTAGGGACTAGTCATGACAATCCCTGGGGCGCGCGCCCCAGTAACAGTAGAAATTGGCATACAACTCATGTGCGCGCACAGGCGCGTGTATTTTGAGCGTATCGGGAGCGCAGCTGAGGCGCTTGTCATGACTAGTCTCTTGTTCATAAAAACTTAACGTTAACAAAAGCTTGCTAAACATACTCTGTCATTGGTTAGAGACAGCAATAGACTTATAATGCATACATACATAAGTCACTACCAGTACACCGGTAATATCATATACTGACGCAAGTAAATAAAGTACCTACGTGAATAGTACTTACTGTCATAGTCAAATACATTTAAAAAAGCAGGTGTAGAAAAATAAATGACCTATAAATTATATCGAAACAACAATTGTGTTGTCACCTGTACCAATTCAATACCGGTATTATACTGTAAATTTTAGAATGTTACCTAAATATACTGCATGGCCGCTTTTTTGTAGCCATCCGAACTTGGTCGGGTTATGTAGGTTTTCGATGCTTTGTCAGTATTTTAATTGTTTCTCTTTAATAACTGAATTTAATGAGATGAAATTTTGCATGTGAGTAGTTGAATTAATACACTAATTATTGGAATACATTTTACTATGCAATTCCTTTAGAACGTCGCTTTGTGAACAGTGGTCTATTCATGGTAAATTGTCCTATAACTCTTTAATTACTAACGGAACATCATTGATAATTGGCAACATGTTGCAGACACTTACAAGGTTTGTATAAACGTGAAAATCTAGACCCCAAAGTGCATACTTTACGAACTAAGACCTAATAAGCGTATTTTAGGTTTATATTTTTATCTTTTAAACCCTACGATTTTTTCTAAATCTGTTTTTAAACAAATATAAACAAATTCCAAACGTATGTAAAAATCTACAGCTCTCTATATAAGCGCTTTATATGAAAACTAGCTAATGGCCAAACGTTCGCGTAGCGGAAACTTGAATGTCTCCGAAGTTTATGAATGCACTAATTTTATTCATATATACACAATTACACACAAAGACACACTAATTTCTGGACATATTTTTTTTATCCTAAGTCCATGGATTAAAAAGTTTCGCCAGGACAACGTTAGTCCAGCGTAATCAGTTTTTAGCGAATTTCTCCACATGCACAATTTTTTTTTTACCTTACACAGTTACACGACGTCATACACTAAATATCTGCATAATTAAAATCTTTAAATTCAACAACATTCCGCTGCGCGAACGCACACGGCGAAATGTTGCTAGCCAGGTAGGAGCAAAACCTAGCATGATTAATCTAACAATGTTTTAAAACTCAAGAGTTGTATTAAATTGATAATATCGAGTAATAATACAAATAATGCAAGTTTTGATATTAAACTTATGTTTTTTGTATTACTGATAATATTCTTCAAAGCGATGGCGAAATAAACCGGACTGTACAGCATCGAATCGAAGTGGCGGTAGGTAACAGGAACAATTTGTGATCCCAAGTTTCCTATTCCGGTAAAGGGACAGGTGTATAAAATCAAAAACACAATCATCAGACCTGCCGTCCTGTACGGATCTGAAAGTTGGTCCAAAGAACGGATGAGAGACGCCTGCACGTAGCTGAAATGCGAATGTTGAGATGGATGGGTGCCATTGATGAAGAATAAGAAAAACAAAGAGTGAACAAAGGTGAGAAATGAATATATTAGAGGGAGCCTGAAAGTAGCACCAGTGGATAAAAAGCTGACGAGCAATATAGGTTATCGTGGTATGGACATGTGATGCGGAGGGATGAGCAAAATGTGGTGAACAGAGTTTTATGTATGGACGAAAGAAAAAAGGACTGTGAATGAATGATGAATGAATTGACTGTGTGACAGAAGATATGGCTAGAAAGGGAGTAAGCAGTGAAATGACGAACGATAGAGTAGAATGGAATGGATTTTTTTTTTGTGAAAAGTAATAGTAAAGTGGGTCACACATTACTAGTATTCTTGTTAACCCCTCCAGCTGAGCTAAATGCTTGTGTTACCCACTGCGGGTTCACGTCGGTAGTGCACTGGTTGGGGTTCGAACCCGCAACCTCTTGCTCGCAAGTCCGACGCCTTAGCCATTATGGGACAAGGTTAAGCAGATGATGATAAGTAATCTAACAATGTTTTAGAACTCAAGCGTTCTACTAATTCATAATATCGAGTAATACAAAAAGTGCAAGTTTTATATAAAACTACACTTTTCAAATATCTTTATAAGCTGGATCTAATATTCTTTCAAGGCCAAGAAACAAAACATTGTAATAATCATCATCAGCCTATCGCCGTCTACTACTGGACGAAGGAGCGTGAACTGCAGTTCGCATCTTATCTATTGGCGCCCTACTCTACGTTTGCCACTTTGTCTCCACTCTAGCATATGTCGGCTCCAGCGACCATCATTCCGCCGGAAGACATGATCCACTTCAGCATACTGAGTGCGCTGACGGTTTTTTGAAGTGAAAAATTGTTTAAACAAAGCTATAATTTTTTAGCGATTTTCATACATATTGCTCGTTTCAATTCGTCACGATAACAGCGACATACCTAACTAAAAATTATTGATTTTAGAGAATGGCAATGAATTTTGAATTATGTCGATATTCACGCAAACAAGCGATATATCTTCGTCGACATTTTAAAGTTTATTTTATAAATTTATTACCCATTTTTTAGTTTTTTATTATATCTGCTTGCCTTCAGAGCTGTAAAATCTTATAAATTAGTGATTATAAACAGCTAATCTCTGTCATCTGTCAGTTTGCATACGTTCTAGTAGGTAGGGTAGGGTAGGTAGCTAATTTCTGCTCGCTTTGACGCCTCTCGACAGGGGAAACACCTTTATCTTCCGGAAACTGTTGCTAGGCAGCACGTGTGTTGGATTTCAGCTAGTGAGTAGAGTCGGCACAGCTCCAAGGGAGGGAATGAATAGTTATTAATGCACAAGTTACATTCACAACGTAGATATATTTAAAGACACAAGAAACCATAAACCTTGTCTAGTCTAATCTTTCCTCGAATTCTTCTAAGTCTTAAATTCAGATATCTACGAATGCCAATGGTCATATCACTATCCTCAATTTAGATAACCCCTAAATTTGAAAATACAACAGAGATCGTGCTTAAGGGAAGTCTTTATATTTTCTTTATATGTATAAATATCACGTGGGCGTCGCTCGGTACGCCGACGTCTAAATGCGGCATTATGAGAGGTCGCGACTAAGCAATTAGGTATAAAGGCGTATCAAAGATCATATGTGCTGGAAGAACTACGTCGTACGATTTGAGACTAATGGAAACGGTCGGAGTCTTAAATACAATGATTATAGAAGTGTTACAATTACTGATAAAATTTGAACGTACGTAAAGTACGTATTTCTAAGTTTCAGGACACAATGTCTTTCCAACATCACCGGATCAATTAACAAACTTATGAATTTTTAAGTATCAGATTTTAGTGTTTTCAATTAGCATTATTAGACAATACTACTGTACCTACTGCAAAAGGATACGGATAAGCACTGTAGTGAAAGATGGAATGGTGGAAGAACTAGATTATTGAAATCAACTACTACTCACCTTAACTTGTCATGTATGGTATTCCGGAGGGAAAGGAAAAAAGGTAAGCGAGGTAAAAGACGAAGAGACATTTTTATTCAAAGACGTGGATTAACGCGAATGCAAATGGTACGGAAAAGAGAAATGGAGAAAGTCATTAGAGAGGCCCGCCTTCTACTACAGATTATTGAATAGTTACTACGTAAACTTAACTAATACTATTTTAATGTAAGATTATATTTATCAAACTTGAATAAGATCGTGTTTTCGTTTTTTTTGTCTTGTTTATTTTATTCCTATAAATAATATTTCATTTTACATTAAGTATCAAAATAACAAAGTATCTTGATTAATAAGTAGGTAATTTCTAATTAAGTAATGTGGTTCTTCCAGCAGGTAGTTACTTCCGTGTTCCTCTAACACCATTCTGTTTCCTCGTTTGCCGCTAAATCTTTAAACCAACAATGGCCACTTCACAGTAATGGGTGCCTTCCCACCCGTACGTGCCGCAACATTTTTAAAAGGACTTTTTCGCGAGCCGCCGTCGTTTTCTGTTTGCGCACCGTCGTTGGGCCCGCCACGAATTTCGCAATTGTCACGCTTTTAGCGAACAAATGAATTCCCATCAATGATCGGGATTCACTGTGTAAACCGTTTAGCGTTTCATGAAGCTTTAAAAAAAATATATTATTTTTTTACTGTGGCTTTAACAGTGCTCTGTTATGCAATAAAAGTGAAAGGCAATTCAGTTATAAGTCATTGTTCGGTAGCGTTTCTACGTATTTTTGATTTTTATTTAATATTTTAATAGCTTTGCATTTTGAATCCTTATAATTATGTTATGATCACTTTAATTTGTTGTCAAATAATAGAGGTGTAACATTAACAATATAATTATTAATCTTATATGACATCACAGACTGCTGGGGGCGCTTGGAGCTTTAATTGAAATAAATTGTCGCGACTGGGTGTAGCCGACACAGGGCACATAAATCAGAGCGCCTCGGGCGACCAGCTAAGTGCCAGCTACGAGCGTGCTACAGCGTAACAACACGTAGACAGGACAGCGTTCCCCTCTACGCGGAAATTAACAACTAAAACGGTGTTTGACAGATTTTTATATATTTCCTTTCTAATTAATTTATTTTTTATTGCCTATGCAAAAATGTCAAGGATACACTACATACGATACTTATTGCCGAATTTAACCTTAATGCGTTCTAAATATAAATAGGAGAAGCTATTCGAACCGTTAACGGGGCTATAGCTAGGTCACCGATTACAAAAGAAAACTCTTTTCTGAGAATGCAGCAAAAAGCAGTCATGCATATAGCGATATTAGGTGGCAGTCAGTTACCCCAAGGAAAAATTATAATGTGAAATATTTAGTCATCAGTTATCATCATTCTAGTTTTTTTTTTTCTTTAAATGTTGCCATGTCTATCGCGTACATTGCCTTCATTAGGGTGTGACGCTGTAAGAGACCTCGCGAGACGAATTAATTCAGCCAAATGCGGCGAGCGAGATGCGATTTTTAACAGTAGTGCTCATTTGTCACCCAACATGTACAGGTGCGTATCATCACACCGCTAAAAGCACCACTCGGAGGCATAACATCCCTTCAGTTTTGGATATGGTATCTTAACGGCTGGTTATCTAACAGGTAGTAAGGGCTGCTTGCAGGCTTTATTCATAATAATGAATCAACGTCATTTAAAGTATTTAATTTAGAATCAACAAAGTAAAGAGAATAAGTAGTCTTATAGACATTGTTATGATAAAAATAGTAGTATTTTGGATTCTACGGCTTAATTTTTTCTACATCTTTATTCTTTTATCATTACTGTTATTTTGTTGAAATAAAACACCTCAAAAAACCCGGTATTCTTGCATCTCGGTTTCCCTTAATGACGACTAGTGAACTGTGAAACGCGTCTTGATGTCGAATGAGTTGTCGTTTTACATCTGACAGATCATCTGCAAACACGTTTAGCGACAACGGCAAGTGGAGTGTGATGATTCCATAAAGAAGCTTCGAGAGAGTCTTGCGTAAAGATGTATAGATGTGTTTCTGTATAAGTAGTACTTATTGCGAAAAAGGGGTGAAATGAAGAGTTTTTTGTTGTTTGTTTAAATGTGCTAATCTCATTAATTACTAGTCAGATTCGAAAAATAATTTTTGTATTAAATAGAGTATTTATTGAGGAAGGTTATAGAGTATGCAATTTCACGCTTCGAAGAGCGCAGAAGCTGCGGGGACGGGAAGACTAGTAAGTTATATGGCTTTTTAAGCTATAAACCTACATCAAGCTTATGTATACTATAAGTAGGGAATAGTTACGCTATTATATAGGATAGTGTTTGGTTTCTACTCGTAAGTAATGGAGTCACACTCAATTATCACTTGTGTAGCGAGTTTCGTAACTACAAAACTATTTTGATACACCAGTCCTGGTCAATGTGGTCATGACTGGTGTTCAGTATTTTTTATACTAAGCGAATCTAAGCTCCCAGCCTATCTAAGTGCTTGTGTTTAAAACACATTCACGTCATCGGTAATGTATTGAGTCTGGTTCGAACCCGTAACCATTTACATTACAAAAACATTACAAATATTTGACATACAATTTTTAATGTTGATCAAATTTTAAAAGGGGTAATTCATAACAAAGGAATAGCCACGCGCACGTAAATCAAATTTAAAATTTTCAAGTACTTTCATATTTGATAGTGTATGTCACTCCTTTTATATTTTTTACCACTGACGCATATGTTTTCTATTCTTAAATTAACAATCCCCACAATAAAACGAATTAAACAGTTTTAACTTTGAAGTGTTTTGAGAATAAAATATAATAATTGGGAGCAAGTTAACTGTGGGAAATTCTCACAATAGAAATTTAAGGAGAAAATTATAGCTAGATTCTGATGATTTGACTACAACAACGGTATTAGGTGTACCATTGTTTTAGTTAGTCAAATCATTCACAAAAAATCTACCTGGCCCCCAAATGGTATACATGTACCCAACATGTATACTATTTGGGGGCCAGGTAGTTTTTTTGTAAAATTTCGTAAAATTATAATGGCATGCGACTACGGCTTTCCTTGACCATTTTGACCTTTTCGAAAACCTTTTATTTTTCTCTAGTCGATTTACAGTATTTTAAACTGATTTTTTTAATATTGATCGTTAATAGCTATATATATATATATATATATATATATAAAATTTATCATTATAGATATATCGTTAATAGCTACAAAACAAAAAAAATCAAATAGGAGAACATTGTTCTTATCTGTTTGCCTATTTATGTAGGCACTTATCTAGAGATCGCCTGGTGGTAAAATTTCAACCGTAATTCATTACCATTCAGTTTTAAATGATTTCTTTTATTTCATTGACCATTTAACTTGAACGTGAATAAAAAGGACACACCTAGGTTTAACCAACTCCTATTGACCGCACTTAGGTTTACCCGGCTAGAACAAGGTATAACCGTACTTCAGTTTTTAGACGCAATATAATATCTGTACATATTATAAAACAAAGACCCCTACCTAACTACTGATCGGATTTTCATGCAGTTTTCACTTATAGACAGAGTGATTTATGAGGAAGATTTAGGTGTATAATTTGTACCCGTGCGAAGCCGGGCGGGTTGCTAGTACATAGATATAATAGAAGATATTAGTTACATACATACATAATACTTTCTGTACTCAGCCCCTCATAACTTGTGGCCATCCTTGGGTGGTCTACACTTGGACTGGATGATTTGTCTCCACCAGATTCTATCCATCGCATCTCTGACATAGTTGTGGTACTTGGTGGCAGAGGAGAAAATTTATCTGGTCTGTCCATCAGGTTATTGATTGGCTTGGCAACCATTAACCCTCAGTGTTACCAACCATAAGTTTGTTAAGTTCACGTCGCTTTTCCGTGTTACGTATTCGAAGTAGGTATGCGAGAATGTGTGAGTACAAAAATACTTAAATGTAAAACTTACATTGAAACAATTACTAATTTTATATTAATTGTGCGAGCGAATGTACTAAAAATCGTAGGTTATATTAACATGAATAATTTAAAAAAATTAAATACCCCCGACTCGAAAATCCCTTCAACGACTACAAAAGAGCTGATCAAAGACTGAACAGATTTTCTTAAATTATATCTAAGAACACTCTCGATCAAGTCACCTTTCAAACAAAAAAAAAACGCCAAATCCCTCCCAAATCGGTTCATCCGTTTTGGGAGTTACGATGTCACAGATAGACACACAGATACACAGACTCACCGACACGTCAAACTTATAACACCCCTCTTTTTGCGTCGGAGGTTAAAAAAACATAACGTCGTCGGTGTGTTATGGCATATTTAAGTTGGTGTGAAAACGCAGCGTGTGCAGATCGCGTGCACAAGTCCGCGTCCGGGAGCCGGGCGGCGGGATTACCGCCGACGGACGCGCAAAAACAACATGCTTCTGATAATCGCCCGGATTCAGACAAGATACAGGGGTCGATCGGACGACAATATATGTATAGCTATTAACATTTGGTGCTATTTTCGTATAGGTAAGTGTAGTTTGGATTTCTGTTTTTCTTTTGTAACTTGGGACATCTCACACACGGCCGTCTGATCCCAAACTAGGCAGAGTGCTGATTAACATACTTATATATTAATAAATACATACAAATGTATCTATAAAAATATGCATTTCTAAACCGTTGATCTGATTGTGATGAAACTTTGGTAACGTCTTCTGAGAAGGAAGCTTTCTGGTCCAAAAAATGTATTTAAAAAAAAATATATATGTTTTTCCTACGTTTGCATTGCACTTAATTTACGTGACACTGCATCACATGCCGGCTAAATTACACCTAGACACAAACAAATGATCGTGCTCATAACATAATTATTTGTCCTTTGGTGGGAATCGACTCACGACCTCTGGCTCAGCAGACCAACAGTCCAGTCGGAACTGTTAACTTTTATCGACTTCCAAAAAAAACAAGGTATCCTCAATACGTATGATTTTTGAATTTTTAAATTTTAATTATTAGTTTTTTCATACTAGAGTAATTTTTGGTTCCATGCGCTGATCTCTATAACTACCAAGTGGATTCGAAACTCCTTTAGTAAGGTTTATAGCCTGCTTAACATCACGCTGCGGCAATTAGGAACAGAGCCGTAACCATAAACGCCGTTGAAATTGCGGGGAATGCTTATCTATACTAATACTTACTAATATTATAAATGCGAAAGCAACTTCGTCTGTTTGTCTGATAAGTTTTCAACCGCTGAAGCAATTTTGATGAATGTTAGTTTAGAGATCTACTTTGTCGATAAAATAAAACTGAAAGGGGGTGATATACGGGAGGAATATTTGTATGGGAGACCAATAATTTCTCATGTTTAGAGATATAACAATTATCATAATATATGTGAACGTTTAAATTATTATATTAGTTATTGAAATTACTTATCATTTTGTTGAAAATCAAAGCTCCTTTTTACTAAGAATAATTAAGGACCTACTTCGCTTCCCTGGGGAACTTCGTACTGTTCTATTCATTGATAAACTGATAATTCACTGATAAATTTATACTGTAGTTACATACTTATGTCATCTTCCTATATCTACTACTACAAATCTAAAGTTTATTTTTTTTTATTGAACGTTGCTATATTTATTACTTAATTGGTATACGTGACGTGACGTGAATAATAAACAAATTGTATGTATTTTAAGATTCGTGCCTTCCTTAAAGTAAGTGATGAAAGTAGAAGTAAGTGATAAGTAAGACTAATGTGCACCACAGGTTAACTATTACTATACAGTATAGTCCATCAAAGGTTGTCTGTAATAGATGCGATAAGACCGCCCATTGTACTGCTTTTCACTGCTGGTGTGCAATAAAGTATACTCTATCTGTCTAATCTCTGAGACTATCTGTCGCATCGAAACAATCCTTTTTGAATATGATAACCATTTTGATTTCTTGAAGAAGGTATGCTATTAGACATCGTGCTAATTATAGCACGATGTCTAATAGCATACCTTCTTCACCTTCTTCACCGCTCCTAAGGATTACCTTAGGAGCGGTGCAGTGACATTAAACACATGTGAAACTGGGAACAAAGTAATTTTTTTTTGATTTTGGAGTTTTAGGAAGAGTTACTACTTACCCACGTGATTGTGCTGTGTACACGCACAGCACGTGTTGCGAGTGTTGATGCCTCTAACAATCGGTCGAATAATTTGTCTGTATTTTCGCGCTTTATTTAATGAAAAAAAGTATAACAATACTATGTAATAATGTTTTAAGTAATCCTGAAGATTTGACTTGGCTAGTTTTTACAGCACACCATGTTTTAAAAGAGTAAGATATGTTGACCTTACAATATAAGTACAGTACTAGGTACAGTACTACATATAAAATAAAAGAGATTAATTGTTTAGCAAACGCAAACACAAACAGAACTTGGCAATCTTTTAGATCTCAATTCTCTTGTCGGCGTAGTCGATTACCACATATATTTTTAATATTGAACTTGGCTCCCACTTTCACATTTATGTTTTTGATGGGATACAAATTAGCTTGTTCCGTCTACTCGTTGTAGGTACAAAAAAAAACGTAATTTAAGCTGTATTCAGATGTCTGCGAGGAAAGATGAATATTATTATCTTGGTTTGTTCCTTTAAGTAGAACAAAAACTACGAAGTGTTTTGTGCCCTTTCATGTCTTGTGCACGCATAGGTGTGAAACCAAAAAAAAATACAGATTGTTTTTCTGTTTTCTGTTTGTATGATTATTTTGGCTTTTCTTTCAACCAGGCTGCGAATATTTATCTAAATATTTAGAGTATTTATCTACGGGCACATTGATTAACGATATCGTAGCGGTATCATATCTTCATTGTTTATAAAATCCTCCATTGCACTAGTAGGATTATGCCATAATCAACCTCGTTGGCCTAGTACGTGTTGGGGGCCTTCTCAAACTTTCAAGATTATTATAGAAACTCAGGTATGTAGGTTTCCTCACGATGTATTCTTTCCATAGTCAAAATCAAGTAGGTATTTTTATAATTTCGGTCACAAACTAACTTTTATGAATGTTAAGATTGACTTATCTGATTGTTCCTCTCCAAAAACTGGATATTTAAATTTTTTTTTTTTGGTGACCTACGTAACAACATGTGCCATAAACTGAAATTGAAATTAGAATAAGTACATAAATAACGATTCTCTTAAATTTTAATGAGGTTTTATTCACTTGTTGTTTCAAAAATTAAAAAAAGAAAGTGAAGATATGTAATGGTTCTACCTTCCCTAGTTTATATTGGCGGTTCTAATAGTCCAAACGGACCAAATTGAACAATAGACAAACAAACAAGTTGATATAACTACATAATATTTATCCATAAAGCTCTAACACAATCTACAGAATAACGCAACAAAGAGATACTTATTAAATATACTTATTCTACAATCTGCTACGTGTGAATAAAAGGAATAAGTCTGTAAAGGTATATAGATAGTTACTAGATCAACTAAAGAGTTGAAAGGAACACAACACGCCATAAATAAGAAGAGAAGTAGACCGAATCAAAGTCTTTCTTGGCCGTTCATTAAACAGTAGTGTTCTATTCAAATGGTTGAGGTGACGATTTCGCTTCGTAGCTCGGTTCCAATTTCAAAAGCTGTACGCGCCGCCCTCCTGGCCAAGGAGCGCTGTGATTGGTTGACGATGCCGCCCAGCCAATTAAGCTGCCTCGCTCACCCTGAGATCTAACTTGACATTTTAATGTTTACTGCGATAGTTCGAAAGAACATTGTTTATATTGATTTGTTTTTTAGCTTTTTGTTTCTTTACGCAAATTCAGTTTTCAATTGGGCTCAATGTACATTGTGCAGCTAAGAAATATTCATGAAAAGTCATCCAACAAGTTCGGGGTTATATTTAAAAAAGGAACACAATAAAAAGTTGTTTTTGTTTTCAAGTCAAACGTAAGCCAAATACGTATTGGGTTTACGATTCTTACAATGCTAGATGTTTCAAAGTTAACTAGTATTAATATCTTGAAGTAAATGTGCGTGAGTGAACATCGCCTTATCACATAATGCATCCATTATGTTCACACGTAATTCAGTCAGATACGCCGCCACCGATGCCCTGACAATGTAGCCTGTGGACCGGGACACAAGATGGGATCACGGCCATCTCTCTTCCTCGCACGGTATTGTCGTATTACTTTCTCTCTCAGGGGGTGGGTCTCGATGTAATCAGGGGATGATGTGACTCGCGATCTCCGCAGCGGCTTCAAAGATCACAATTATCGGAGCAGTCTGTCGAAAGCCGCGACTGAGTGGTGAAGTCACCCAGAGAAGTCATGAAAAGTTTCGTATTTATGTATTTGGTCAGCATTTATGAATTCATTTTGAAAAAATCATTTATATAATACCTAATTTGTAACGTTCAACGCGATTTATTATTAACATTTGGAAAAGTTTGAAAGTGAAGTTGTAGAAATATGTTTTTAAAAAAGATAGTGGTGTAGATTTTCTTAGAGTTCGCAGTCAACTGCCGAGCTGTCTGCCTTTTGGGAGAGGCAACGGGCGCCAGCCGTGGCAGTCCGTAGGATGGGGACAGGTCAGCTGATTTTAATTCTATAAATATTTAGACATTTTTTCCTGTCTGTAATAATTACATTTATGGTAAGGTATCTAATACTAAAGCTACTCTTAAGCTCTTTTTGTTACTCGTTAAGTAAATCGGCACAGGTAACTAAAGACTTTAAATTCTGAAATGCTAGAAGACTACCTATACAAGGTACATATAATACCTACTCGGTCAGATTCTTCGTTCGTTTCTTTTTATATTTTTGCACATTAAAATTGCACCTTAAGTTAGCAATCACTTATTTTAAATGTAGCAATGGTGTTTTTTTAAACGTTATAATGTTAGAGAGCTCGAACTTCCAGGCGACAGCCAGTTTGAGTTACAGACAGGAAACCCTGACCAGCTGATGCTGGAGCTATTGCTTCCACTTGAGGAGTGTCCAATATCCCTTTCTTCCATTGCCCTTCCTTCTTAACTACCTTTCCCTTACCCAAATTACCCGGTTGACGGCAATAGGCCTGCGCCTTATTGCGTGAAGTGGACCAAATTATAGTTGACAATATGTGAATGTATAATATACTTCTGCCTACCCTTTCGAAGATATTCGTCGTGAGTATATTTATGTATTTAAGTTTTCTCCTAAGAACCCACTACGAAGATTTTTGTTGGGTATTTTTCTCCATATCCGTTACACAGCGGCGGGCGCTTTACCGCGCGGGGCATGCACCCTTTATTTTTTTAATAAATTATTTTAATTTGTGTCAGAAACTCAGGAATCGTGACCACATTATTCCTAATTGATTGTTTACAAACTTTTTGTTGAATTTTATTGTTTTGGTATACAGGTATATTAAATACCTAAATTATTATTATAAGAGGACAATTAAGACACAAGCAATGTTACTAACGTGCATGATGTGCTACTCTCTATGACCGGCTAATTCTAATTTGGCTTAGTGTGTTAACTCTTATGAACACTCTTTTGCCCTGCCTCAGTGCGGCGAGTTGAAATCCATCGGTTTCAATTTTTGTTACCTTTACAATTCCGAATTACCTATTGATCGGTCGTCCTCGTCCCGTAATTAAATTTGAGAAAGAAGTATCGTGAGACCTGGATAAGAATATCTAGACTACTTTTCACCATTGGAAAGACTGAAAAAAGCTTTTCTATAAATGTATTCGAGTATTCACAGACGGTAGATTTACCAAAGTACCTAAGAAGGTCACCAGAGCTCTATAAAGTTAAGGCAATAAGGTTTAGGATAGGCATAAGTGACACATCTGGTGTTGCGAGGCTATAGTATACTTTAATCACTTATGATAAGGCGCGCTATGTGCTTATTTGACAACTTACTCGTTTAAAATAGTCGAAGGTCACGACACAGTTAAATCGCTGATCCGACTGTGGGGAGCTCACATAGGAACCCTGACTATGGACATGATGATTTTTGTAGCGATAAGATATCGTTGTACACGATACCTAGAGCGGCTGGAGTATTAATGTTCAAGTTTTGTCGAGGAAATCTTTAAACGTTTCTATCAAAAGCAAAGAATCTGTGTCTGTGTCTGCTGTATACTGTAATACTGGTCTACTAAAAGGAATCGAATTTAGTAGGCAATGGGTGTTTTAAAAATATCACTCAGTAAAAAACTTCCAAGGATAGTATTGATTACAGACTCGGTTTATTTATTCAATGGTTTGGTACTTTGGAAGATATTTAAATAAATGCGCCAACATGTGTTGTATATATATTTTATTATTCGTATATCTGTAATCAGTCTCACAGTCTTCTCAGTGCTATTAATCAGTGCTCATTCTCTTGAAAAATGAATCAGTAGTCGTTTAAAAATAAAAAGTTGTAATAATTCATTGCTTCTGTCATTATTGATGCAGCAGAGCGCTGTGCTACAGCATATTTTTTGATTAATAAGTTATTTTAATTAACTTATTTTATTTTTATAACTCTCTTATATCTGTGTACACAGGGGAGGCAAGTAGGTAAGTGAATGCGAAAATACTCGTAATCGTATTTTTTCAAACCAAGGTAATGACTATGCTACAAGAAGGTTCATGTCGCGGTGGTTGGTTAAGGTTCGAATTCAAACCCATAATATTTTGAACTATTGTATTGTATCTCTTGAAACAAATATCATATCTAAATCTTTGGAAAGAGGAGCTCTACTGTCAATGACCGGTTAGTGTGGCATTTCGTCTTGGTTTCTGAATCGCGTCAGCATAAAACACACGGTGTATCACCAATTCAACAAACACACTCACGGTAGAAAAGAAGTACTTTAATCAATTTAAAACACGATAATTCAGGATATCCTTTTAAACCTCTGACTGATTATCCCAATCAGTGTTAAAACTCATCAAAGAAAGAAATTTAACACTTCTTTATTTTCTAATATTAAAACTTCCGCGAACGGCGCGACGTTCTCACCCACGTGTGTATTTTTAGGGACACCAGACTAGTTTTGGTCCCTTTATCAAGTGTGTGTGTATCAGTCGCCTATCATTTAAAGCAAAGGCTCGTGCTCTCCTCTTCCGTAAATTGGCGGAGTCATCAGAACAGTAGAAATATAAAGGTAATTTTGTATTTATAATATTTATACTTATATTTAAATATTCTTGTATGTATGTATCTAAGTATATATTAATTTATTTGCCTCTTTTTTTTCCTTTTTCACTCATTCTTATCTCACCTTTTAATGCACCTACTTCATTCATTTCTACATCACCCTATGGTAGACTGGCAGAGAATGCCTTTGGCATTAAGTCCGCCTCTGTACACATTGTGCATAAAGTTTTGAAATAAAAAAATAAAAATAAAATCAAGGGTAGAGCGACCTGCAGCGTGTAGGCAAACTTTCTACAAATGCTAGTTATTTACATATATGTTGATTGAAAAATGTTTATTTACTCTCGTTCTTATCTCCATTTAAAGCTTCTTGATTATTTTAAGTAGGTATGTATAGCTAATAAGCTTAACAGTTATATAATTATATATAGTTATAGAGCGTACGCTAAGTTTACTCGGTCTATTGTTCGTAGTTAGACACACAAATAACATCTTAGTAGATGAGGGAATCATTCGTCCCTTACATCTGTAAGTTAGGGGCGACGGACCCAAAACTTGTTGTTAGTAACTCGCACCCCCACGAAAGATTCTTGTACAAAGGGTGCATGTAACTTAATCTAATCACTTAACGCCTAACTTATTACCGTTGTTTAAGTTCATTAAGGACGCATTCACAGATATTACTGATTTAACTAAGTAATATGTAGATAATAATATTAACGATTTAATTGTTGTCAAAACTTGGTGAGTTTTTAATAAGAAGACATAAATTTATAGAGTATAGAACGATATAATTATAAAGGTGTACAGATAAATGAATATTGTCCATAAAAACTGTACCTATAGAGTAAGACTTGCGATCAAGGAGTAGCGAGCCCTATGCTACTGCACGTACTTATGTGTACTGACTTGATTTGAGTCCATCCATAACACAAACATTTTGCGTACTTGGATATTAAACAAGAATACTAGTATCGCGTGACCCATGTCAATAGTAGCAATAAATTTGAATTTCCACGCGATCGAAGTCGCGGGCAACAGCTAGTTATATATAAATAATCCAGTTTCTAAAGAAAATAAATATTTTCATCTTTAAATAGTATAAAACTAATTCGCTTCCCGCCGTCTGGCCCTCTGTACGATTAGATCTTTCAAACTACGCAACGGATTTTAATGCGGTTTTCATCAATAGATAGAGTTGTTCAAGAAGAAGGTTTATGCGTAAAGTTTAATATTGTTTTGTTATAATTTGTTGAAATCTAACGATAGTTGTTCACCACGTTAGTATCTACATTGCACCCGTGCGGTCGCTAGTTATACATAATTCTGTTTTATAGTCTGGTAAATTTGCGTTTTACACATTATATAATGAGAGACTATCACATCGAAATTAGAAATTAGCTGTCACTAATCTTGAGGAAGATGGAAATTTACTTTATTTTACTTTATTAAAAAAATGCAATAAAAAATCAATTATTTTCAAATGTCATCGCTTCAATTTTTCGTTTGAAAGTTTTAAGAAGATATAATATGCTACAAAGACTGCAAGTTATAGAGCAATGCATTTAAGAAAAACGATAGTTATGGAATATGTAACCAGTCTAACTACATATAATACCTTGCTCCCAAGATAGTGCTACTATGATGACCTATGACTACCTCTGTGAAAATATCACGAACAGGTAAGTGTAGTTGCATTGGTGTGGGTGTGTCTTGGTACGTATAACGTGTACTTATGTACTTACAAATAAAATATCTATTTCTAGAACATATAGTACAAGTTATGCAGACTTTGAGTCTATTGATAGCGGTATAAAATATCGCACACCTAGACCTAAACAGGTAATAACTCAAAAAAGCATTTTTTTCAGAAATGACTTAATACTAAATCGTCCTTGTGCACTGCAGGAGCTTTCTGTATAGATTTATGCTTTTTATATGCAGTTAGAAGAAAGATAATATAGGAACCTTGGGTTTTAATCATGTTCTGGGGCTGAAAATTGGATTTTTGTAGTTATTTCCCTATTGCGTAACAATGTAGATACCTATGTTTATTTGTTTTATTATTTTGAGTGGAGCCCGTGCTGGTGAAATTAGTGTCTAGCGTCGAGTAGTGGTGATATTTTTAAATCTGTTTAATTGGTCGGTAGGTATTGAGATAATTAATTTAATGGTGTGCATAACTCAAAAATTAAAATTTTTGAGTTAGCTCCCTTTAGTTCCAGGTGTGCGATATATCTTAGAATATTGTTATTATTTATAGAACTGATCGACGAAGAATTATAACAATTTCAGTAGAAAACGTACCTATCATAAATGATCCACATTATCCCTAGCTTCACTGATACAGAGCACGAGGGCAAGTATTAAGTGTATTCATTTGATCAGTATTAGCAAGTGTGTCGCTTCGCACGACTATCGCAATTTGTCGCGCGCGTTATGTCGAGTTCAGTGCGCAGTGCGACGCAACCACATGCATCAGTACACACTCGCAGCTTTCATTACCCCCTCTAACTCTATAAACAGATCATTTATTTGTGACGACTAGTGATGTACCGGATATCCGAGGAAGAAAAAAGATCTGTATCCGTAGTGAATTACTATCTAATATAATTGTTTGACTATCTTTATAACGAGATCAAACTCTAAATCTTTGTGATGTGTGTATTAAAATAATTATAAAAAACCACGAGCAGTGCAAGTTGAAACATGTCGTGTTACAATCCTCAACGTCAACTAGTGTGTCAAAGTTTTGGCATCTAATGAAAAAAAAACTTGAGATCCGTATCCGTATTCGCAAATCTAGACACTAATAATCCGTATTCGTATCCGTATCCGTGGATATACATTGTTAACGATCCGGCCCATCACTAGTGACGACACAAAAGACAACTAGAATCTAGGTTTTGTATGTAAAAAACCGTCTCGTTCACCCTAGAACATAAATTCCAGGGGAAAAGTTAGTTCTTCCAGAGCTAGTTCTTATAAGGGTTGCTGTTGGAAAATTCTCAGTAACAGCATGGATTCTGGAAAAAGTGCCCGGTAGACATCAATTGAAGTTTATCTAGCAATATGTGGGTGTACTACACCTCCAATCTCCATCTTAGTCAAACAGAACAGAATAGATTTATAGTAATAATGAGTTATGGTCTCTTGTGACCAAGATACGTCTACATTTAAGCAATAGGTACGGTTAGGTAGTTAGTACAGTATGGAATAAACGCCAGAATTACTAACCCGAATTGGAACTTTTTTTTTGAACCTCCTTTTTTTCGTCGGTTAAAAAGCTGTTATTATGATATTACAAACAGACACTTCAATTTTATATATAATTATAAATTATTAAACTCATTGCTTAAAAGGCTATCAATTTTTACAACTGACCGCCTGTCTGATGTCAATAATTCACCTGAAAAACTCGCAGTATGGAATTGAACTACCTAGAGGACACTGTCGTCCGCTAAAGAGTACATTGGTTTTCTTTCTTATAAGTAGCTTTCTGCATGTTTATCTTTACAATACCCATAGATACGTAGAAATAGTATATGATACTAAATAGTATTTATCATTTTTAAGTTATACACAGAGGTTTGACCAAAATTACTTAAACACATTCTAACTACCTACTAAATATATTTTCATGACAATGTACTTATACGTTGTAATATATTCTATCATTCCTTTTTTGGCGTTTGGCGAATCGAATCGATAAATATTTTTTAGCGAGCTGTAAAACGTGGTTATGTTGTAAATGGAGCTTTTAGTTATCTGTCTCACTGAAACTTGTAGCAATTTAATATAAAAAAAATAAGTAAATACACTCTCACTCACTTTATCTTCAGTAAGTACGCACAACGACGGGACGATATTTTTCCTACCATAAAATCCTTTTCAAAGTCCGCCAAAGGGGATAATTACGACACTTCGCGGCTTCCTTTCAAGGCCTGAAAGACGAACAGTAAAGTCGTCTAAGTCCGTTTTAACAAAAAAATAAAATATTCTTTCTTGAGAAGGATTCGAAGCATTAAGCGTGGGGCCTTCTGTAACACCAAAATAGAACACACCCACTCAATTTAAACATAATTAGCTATTAGAGTAAACAGAGATATCCTACTATTGCGGCTACTTTCCTACAATTTAAATACTGACTCAATTGTCATCTTTAAATGAGATACTGCAGTTGAATTTCAATTTAGTAAAAATGCAGAGAGAGAGGGAAAAAACACATGTTTACCATATTACCACCTAATTAAGTTTCAAACACAAATTGATTTTATTTTTAGCAAAAAAAAAAAAACATCGCACTTCCTGAGCCTATACTGTGTATGTAGTTAGTATCAATACTTCATGCCAAAGGTGATTTTCTTCTTTTCCTTTCTTGTTATATTTTTCAAGTCCCAAAAATTATGTTATGTATTCTGTGCAGAAAAACCATAGTTGATGTAAAATAATTACTTAAATTTAAATTAAGTCTGTTCACTTGTTCAGGATGAAAAAACGGAAATTGGATGGATACTCTTTTCGTTCCGAATTTTTATTAAGTTGATTCGTGTTCGGTGTAACAGTAGGCTTTAGCGTCGTGAAAGAAAAGGGGCGAAGGGGAAGGCTTCAGTAAACGGAACAAAAACACCAACGTTATTAGCGAGATTGGTGTAATCTGACTAATCTATTTTGGGAAAGGGGAGGTATACTGTTTCGTGGAGTCAGTTAACAGAAAGAAATTGTATCAGTAAATAAAAAGTATTACATAGGTTTTGCAACAATTACGGCAATAATAGGTAGGTATATTAATTTTGAACAGTGTATCCACTCTACGTCAAATACGTCCTGCTTCCACTGTTTCCTAATCAAAGAGACAGACGGAGGTATAGAACAGCTCAATTAGTAGACTTCAATTATATAACAAACTTCTTTTCATTCTATCCTAGCCTCATCTATCTAAGTCTCGTCAGTGGAATAAAATGATAAGCTACTATGTCAATAAAAACCATTAAAAGTAGATACCTTGGGCGGTTGTTTACTTTGCTACTCTGGCAGTGTTGAATTATCTCAGTCTTTTGTACGCCAACCGTAAAAAAAAACTGTATCTAATCGTGCTCTAACGAAACTGATAGACGTCCTTTACATAGACACATTATTCCTTGATACAGCAGTATCAAGCAATCAGCATGCTTACGCAATATATCACATAAAGTGATATCCGTCTGATAATAACAAGTACTTGAGATAGTTAGTAAAGGGACTCAGTATCTTCAATTCGATCAATCGTCATCCTTTGTCTTTCGAGATCAGATTTAACTTAATATTTCTTTCCCTAGGTGAAGACTGCCAAGCCATCAAAAATGAAGTGTTCAATTATATCATATTGATTAATAAAGTTAAGGCGAGGAAGTGTAAAGTCTTAGGAACATAGACATTTAGGTTTAGTATACAATCCCAGAGCACTGAAACTCATCATACCTGCTTATTAATTCAACTCGGTTAGCAGTATTCCTTGCAATTACGTGATAGCATGATGTTTTTTCCTTGCAGGCGATCGTCTACTAGACATTCCGTGCAATGTGTGCGGGGACAGAAGTTCCGGCAAACATTATGGCATCTACAGTTGCGATGGTAAGGTAGCTTTAATAGCCTATTCCTTCCATGTTCTTTTTAATGGACTTATTTATGTAAAACAATTAAATTTATAAAAAACATTGCTGAAAAACTTAATTACGGTGACTATGACGAACCGTATAAGATGTCCTATGGGATGACTAGCGTGTAACTGTCTACTTAATATGGCACAGTATAAACATCCTGTATTTAGGCTGACCTCTGGACGGGTACAAATACTACTGTCTCAATATAAATATAATAGATCAACACTTACTATAAACAATAAATTTAAAAAAATCAGTTGTGCATCTGATATCAGCATTGTCATTGCCACTTGATAACATTTTGCATCCACCGTAAGGTTAAAAATACCACTAAAAGAATGACAATATGACAAAAAATGAAATGGTGGATGAAGAAATGTGACATCAAAATGCTCTTATGAAAATCCTTAGAAGTACCAGAAGTGCATGAGTTTTGTTGGGATTTTCTAAATAGGCATAAAAGAGACTTAGTTGATTTTGAAACCGCCCCATTAAGGTACCTCTGTCTTTAAGAAACGAATAGTAGGTACTTCATGATGACGTACTCGTCATCATCAAGTTCTTCTCGTTTGCTGCCACCCATGGAATTTCATAGACACTACTGTGTCTATGAAATTCCACGGGCAGGAGCATGATAAATTAGCATAGTGATGGAAGGATCTGTAGAATCAACTTCAAGGCTCTGATAACTATTTACCACAAAACCATGTATGTTTTTTGGTAAGATATGTATAACAGAGAACACTATAAATAGTATCGATTACTTGGGTTTTCTCTGGTCAGGCAATATACCCAAAGTAAATAACATCTTAAACCTATTCATAATAACCACCAGAATGTATGCAAGTTGTAATAAAGTTTTTGGTAAAACCCTTCTCACGTCCAAGTGTTTATTAATAACAAACATCCATCAGGGCACTATAGAAGGCTTTAAATCTAACTAACTTTCTGCAGGTTGTTCGGGTTTCTTCAAGAGATCAATCCACAGAAATCGCGTATACACATGCAAAGCGGGAGGTGAGATGAAGGGCCGCTGTCCGGTGGACAAAACCCACAGGAACCAATGCCGAGCGTGCAGACTCGCCAAATGCTTCCAGGCGAATATGAATAAAGATGGTGAGCTTATACCGACTATTTTTGCCATGAGATGTTCTAGAACCTAACTGATAGTGTGTAAGGTACGTACAGAAACTTTAGCCGCGCCATGTGCAATAAAAACTATAGTCTGCATTTCGAATAGAGAATCATGTCGAGAACATTTTAAAAGTCTTGGAGTGTTAACGGTGCCTTGTTTCTATATATTTACAACATTGTGTTTCTTATCCAAATATACAATCAAAACATCTTAAACATAGAAAAGAGCTAGATTGAATATACCTCGGAACTGTGTTCTATCAATTCTTTAAACTTTATAACTGTAACCGAAAGAGCTAAAAATCGTAATTTACAGGACTTTCTTATTCAAAGCCTTCCTTTTGAAAAAAAACTATTATTGCGTAAATGAATTTATCATTTCAAATATAGGCAACTAAATTTTTAGTAAAAATATAATACAAAATGTTTGATATTTTAAATTGTGTTTTTTCTTTGTATTCTGCATGACATTTAAAATTTAATTAGGTAGCTACTTAAGTAATTTATTTTTGATTATTATGTTAAGTACTTATATTTTTAATTATTTGATTTTTTTCATTATTGTTTTTTGTAATGCATTCAAATACAATTGTATGATTCTTTCTGAACAAATGAACTATGACGCTAATATTATAGTAGGCAAATTTCTATTGACGCAGAAACCAAACCAGATCATCGCAACATTAATAAAATAGTATGACCATATTAAACCTACTAGGCTACAAAGTATTTTAAAATTAACCATACATTTTTCCATTTATGTATAAAACCAAACATTTTTATCGTCACGTAACGTCATTGTTGTAACCAGGTGGGAATTAGGCCTCATACTACTTTAGCAGATAGGTTAGGATTGGTGTAAGCTAGGATCTTTTATTTCATAGGTACGTATATAATTCTGTGTCGAATAATATCGAACCACAGCTCGAAATCAAATAAATGTAATACCCATCGGCAACATGAAGTAAGCTAAATTCCAAAATGACTGATACTTAGTAAATAAAGTATTCATGCGTTAGCATAGACACACATATTTTATATGTATTACCTATTGTTTACATATCACCTACCAACGCGTAAGTACTACATTACCAAACATTCAAAATACAATCGCACGATGTAGACTAACAATAGTTATCTCCCGACAATAGCGTTCATATTTGTTCGTATACACTATCATTTGGCACATAACGTCCATCAGGCTCACAGCAGGTTGTTTTGTCCACTGTACACTCTCAAATATTGAGTGAAATATAGCGTTTGCCGGCGGCCAGTTCAATTTCCACCTCAGGTTCCGATCCTATCTGTCATTACGTCATTGCTCTCACACAATATTGCGCACCGGTGTTGTGATGTCACCCTTTGTGTCTCATATTTATAGCAATCGAAATAAATAGACTATAGTCGTACCTATATGTAATCGGGATGTGGATGAATAATTGTTGCCAGCACCTTTTACTTTTTCTGTAGAAGCTAAAAAATAATTCATATTTATTACATAAATATAACTATCACAAACAGTTATAAAAAAGAGATAGACGTGTAACAGGCAATTTAGGAGTGCAAGTTTCTAATATATATTTTATCTTAGTTCTTTAAGCCTCAAATTGCATTGAAACCCCCGAATGGTCTCATTCATAAATAAAACATTAATGCCCGGTTCTTATAATCAAGAAACGATTCGTTTTGCTTACGGACGGTGAAATTTCGTTGAATTTTCAACGAAATTTTACCGTCCGTGAGCAAAATGATTCGTTTCGTGATTCTAGGACCCAGGCGTAAATCAATCCAGTGACGATTGCAGACAAATCATAACCCTAACTAGTGAGTTTGTTTATTTGTTACGCTTTCACACCTTAAACGCTTAACGACCATCATGAAATTTATACACATGCTGTCTGGATTTTCATCCAGAAAAAGTACTGTGCCCGAAGGATATTTTAATTATTGACGAAAACTAAATTCACGCGAGCGAATCCGCGGCTAAAAACTAGTTCTGAGTCGTATTTCGTATAATGTATGACTCGGTCTAAATCTGAATTCTCTCTTAGTAAAATCTTGTGAATAATTGCATATTCATAGAGTCCCATGTCGGCCGCAAGTCGGGATCTAACTCTGCATGTGACGAAGCCTTTTAGCATAAAGGGTAGATATGGATAGATGTGTCTTATCGTGTCTAGGGCTGTCGAATTAGTAGATATTGTTAGTATAATATCATGAATGGTTGTTAATTAATAGCAGCTTATTTAATTACGAAAATTTAGAGATTCTAACTGTCTTTACAGCTTAGAACAGACATCAACAAATGTACTTTCGCCAAGAGAGTTTAGTAATTTATACAATACAGTCCCATAGTAAACACTTAACGCTGACAAGCTGGCGTTCACTAAGTAGTACTCATACAAAGTATTATTAGCAATTTCTACAAACGCCATAAATTCGTGCATGATACATCATAAAACGCTTAGGTATTTGCTACATATCGCAACACATAGGTCGGCAATGTTGTAACCCTGTCGGTGGAGCGCAGGCTGCGGTCCCCCGCAGGTGCTCAGCGCTAATTTATTCACGAGCATCACTTTGTGCCGCGGCCCGGATTACCTTTATATGTTTACTCGCTCGCGTAATTATACGCCCTCACGAAACTTACCCACCGCTACTCGCTGCTCCGTTCAAAATATCTACTGTGCTGTATTGTAGCTGTGGAATTCGGGCGGTTAAACTTTCCACAGTTAATATTAAGAGGCCACAAAAATTCAGATTCAGATTTAACAATCAAGATTTAAATTTAATTTTAAGTACTAAGGATGTTAATTGATCTAATTGCAATACAAGTTAAAACCTTAAAAGGCTAATAAAGAGAGAAGCTTAATATTAGTAGAACCTGCCGAACAAATTAAGAACACAGTAATTGAAATAATGAAAACCGTTTACGTTATGTTAATCCGTTTAAGTAGAGTCTGTGCGGAAAAAGAACTGTCGTAGGATTTGAGGTCGCAGCAGCGCTAAATTACCTTTTTTGTTATGTTGACAACACTGTTACGTCATTATAGTTCGACAATAAACAATACTGTACAATACAGTAAACAATAATGAGGTAACAGTATAAAAAAGTAATTTAGCACTGCTGCGACCTCAAATCCTACGAAGGTTCTCTTTCCGCAAAGACTCTAGTTGCCTTTTCGAGAGATATATTCTTAGTTGTATATTGTTAAATAGTACCTAGACAATAAATTATAGTTTCAAAAACATAAAAAAAAGTTTTAAAAAGTGGTAAGCAATTTTTGTTTGTAAAAAGATGTGGGGGTTACTTTTTACTATATTTTTATAATAACAATACTATTACTATTACAAATTTTTGTTAGTTATGGCTATTAGTAACATTTGAGTCAAGCACCCCACGCTTGTAAGGTTGCGGTGCACGCATGTAACGGTTACTTATATTGATACAGTGTGGAAAAAAGGAATGTAGTTTCACAACACTAAAACTAGGGCATAAAAATATAGTCAGCAATAGTGAGTGGCCTCTATAGAAATATTTTTTTTTGGCTATGGGATTGTGGTCGGGTTGACTTTTTAACACTAGTTAAGCTAAAACTAAAAACACGTAGGTAAATTGCCCGCACTCGTAATACTCGAAAACCGTCAATATGTATGACGATGAATGGTGTGTAGGAAATTGAACAGGAGATTACGGGAGAATCTTAGATTTTGTGCTTGTAACACTGCACAAACAAACAATGTTAAATTTGTGTTGTTGCTTTCAGTTAAAATTAGTAGTAAAATAAATAAGTAATAATAACAATAATAAATTATGAACTTTAAAATAGGTTATAAAATAGGTATAACTTAAAATAACTTCAAAATTGTCTGTGGGTGAGCCATGCTTCGGCACGTATGGCCCGGCTCGACCGGAGTGATCCCACGGCCTCACAGAAAACCGGCAGTTAAACAATGATTTCATTGTATTCCGCCAAGTGAGTGAGGTTAACGGAAGCCCTAACCCTTCCCTCTTCCCCTCTTCCCCTACTCCTACTTTAAAGGCCGGGAACGCACTTATCATTTTTGAGTGCAGGTGCCCATGGGCGGCGGTAGTCACTTACAACCATATGACCCGTCTGCTCGTTTGCCTCCTATTCCATAAAAAAAGGCTATACCTAGTATGTGTTCAAAGTAAAATACGGATATCAGCTTTAAGCGTAGCAGGGGGCACATAGCGTCATAAACAATTCAGCAGTGCTGAGTTCGACTGCATCGCTTACCGGCCGCAACCGCAGAATAATGAATTAACTTCATTACTCAGTCAGGAGCAGATGTCGACGCGCAGTCTCTTGTCCTATTTGTTCTACTGCTTTGTTTCGCTTTGACACTCGCTTTCTTTTTATTTCCTTTAGTATTACTGAAATGTATATAAATGTCTAAGTACATTACGTACGTATTATTTAACCGACTTTTATGAATTTAGGCTTAATAATCCAGTCCTCACAGATAAGTGAGATATTCAATAGTAGCATAAGCAGAAAAAAATATGAAATATAGAAAAGAAAGAAAGAAAGAAAATGTTTATTTTTGGCAACACAAAAATAAGAAATACATAAACAATTTTGCAGCTGTGGTTACCGTTATTGCCAAAAAACGGATCCAATTCAGCATTGTGTCAGGCGAAAGCCTGACGCTGATTTTCAATTGGGCCCAAATGACGCCATGCGTAAAGACAGTTGCAGCAAATATAGATATATATATATATAGCGCTTGTCTAAGAAGGAACTGGAAAATGATGGAGATTAAGGTATTGACACTTTTCAGTTGAAATCTGTATCTCGGTCATTCTCAGCAGCATCATTATTTGGCTGACTAAGGTTTTCTTTCTTAAATTGAGACATAATACTAGATAATATTAAATCTTGATTTTATCACGTAAATATTAGTAGCACAAGGAGCTTGCCCGTAACATCGCCCGGCCCGGTTCCGTTACAAAGTTTTTTAATTTAAAAAAATTGGTGTTCATCAAATACATAATATTTGAAAGGTTTTGTATACAGACAAACCCTAGCCGTAAATAATTTCCGGTTAGTTTTATAGTGTAGTGTAGCGCATTGGACATGTTTGCAAAGACACACACCGACTGTTTTCACGCTTTGGTTCGTAAGCGGTGTGCCTCCACGCTGAGACGTCTGAGCGACAGCCCCAACAGTGGCTAACAGCATACTGAAGACAATTGCAGATAGGTATAGTTCGCTCCTGACGCACTGAAATAGTTTACATTGCCAGCCTACTGCAGTGCGCTCGCATTGGGCTGTTTTATTTTGCAAACTGTCTAATACTAACACTAGTCTTAAGGAAAATTACGATTACTATTAATACTACGACGACGAATTATTATTTACTAGCAGCGCTTCACGGTTTCACCCGCGTAAGCCACGATCCTGTGGGAATATCGGGATAAAAGTAGCCTATATGTTAATCCAGATCTCCAGCTATCTTCATACCAAGTTTCATCGCAATCGGTTTAGAATTTTTAGCGTGAAAGAGTAACAAACATCCATCCATCCATGCAAACTTTCACATTTATACTATTAGTGGGATTTCCAAAAATAATGGTCAGTATTACAGTTTTCAATCCATAAATGTATCTTAAATTCTTCCTCACTAATTTCATATCAGATCTCATAATGTTTGAGAGTACTTTAATCATTACTGTTGGTGTAATATTTTCCAGTCTGTCGACACATGCGTCCACAAGACCTCACTCTCTTGTATACCAACACCTGAACTGCTAAAGATTGATACAATATTGGCTTATCTACCATGCTTTTGTCTACCATGTTTCAAGCGAATTAATGATTTGCAAAAAAAAAACATTTATTATTTATGTAGATATATTACCTAGATATATTCAAAGTTCCAGCATTTGTAGAATTAAGCTCCTTATATGAAACTAGCTGACCCGCGCAACTTCGTCCGCGTTTGTAAATTTTCCCCGTTTTTGCAACATTTTTCATTGATACTCCGCTCTTGTTGGTGTGATGTTATATAACCTTCCTCGATAAATTGGCTATCAAACACTAAAATAATATTTCAATTCAGACCAGTAGTTCCTAAGATTAGCGCGTTCAACCAAAGAAACAAACTCTCCAGCTTTATAATATTAGTATAGATGTAGTGCATTTAAAACACACTTTTGAGAACTATTTTTAGCTCCTCATATTTTGATAATATCTACCATTTAAAAAAATATCAAGCAATTAGCAATCCATATTATACAGTTATCAGTCCGGATTTTTGAGCCATCTGAAAATGTGCCATCTATGACATAACATTTGGAATATGGCGGTCGGAAATTAACTATGTACTTGTGTAAGTTCTATAGATATTCAGGGGTCATTTTTCCATGTATGCGTACATAGGTATTCATGACACCCTATAAGGGTGTCATGAATACCTATGTATAATAGTAAGCAGTATGATTTTTTGTAATCTACATATTAAGAAATACGTATAAAACTCCCATATCGTTTGATTTATGCAATCATCTCCGTCACGACTAAACTGTACGAATCAATAAATAATTTACCGTCAGCATATTTGCATACTCAAATTGTAATAACTGACAAAAAGGTCACGTTCCTGTTGAAGTAAATCATTAAGTTTGCCAAGTCCCGCAGCCAGAGAGCCAATCAGCTAACTTCAATATCGTTCGCAAACACACAGGATCGATGTTACCCAATGCGTCAACACACCCGGCTACCTTTGCCCTAACTAGACACTCCAACATACATAATATCTACACACGAAATATATATCTAGTATCTATGCAATAGATAGTCTTTCTGTAGTTAAATTCTACTTTTAACCAACAATGCGACTATTTGGAAGGTACGAAGATTACATTTTGAGGTATAAATTGTGTGTAAATGCATTCCAGTTACGTATAATATTAAAAAAAAATAGTCACTTAG